>OY728127.1:1588887933-1598887933 GCA_963277665.1 Viscum album | reverse complement strand
AGAATTTTAAAACGGGAAATATAAGACCGATTGTAGGTGAAGCACATCTTTAACAAAGTTATAATTGAATTTATGTATGATAATGGAAAAGAAAAATTGATTTAAAAATATTATATAGATACATGATAGAAATAAAATAACATAATTTAGGGCCACAAGTTCTTATTATTTTGTTATCATTTTACCATATATATAGTGTACATGGAATCTGATCCAACATTTGAGATTAATACCTACAATATCTAGTCCAATGGATGGAATTTCAATAGTCATATAATATTGAAGGTTTCCATTATGAGGGAAATTTATTAGGAATTGAGGGTTCATTATTGTTATTATAATAATGGAATCCATTAATTTTTTTTTCATAAAACTCCCCCTTAGATGTAATAATTTCATGGAATCATATTTAATATTATCTTAACAAAACTTTATGGAAAAAATAATCGAGTTCAAAATAAATTAATTCTATGTCATGATACCTCATTAAAAAATTTACCAAGAAAACCTAGTGGGAAAACCTGATGAAGGGAAATAGAGTGTAGTGTTCCCAAATCCCACTGAGTATATCTTCTAATTGTGTCTTTAAAACATTAAATAATGGAATTTTTTAATTATTTCATAAAGATATGATTGGAATACCATAGGTAATAATGAATAGTCTCATTGATAATTATAATTCATGGGGAATTCCAAAATTTCCATTTATTATAGAGTTCCATAATAATTTATAACATTCCCATGGATATCTATTATGATTTATTATTTCCTTATAAAAAACCTCATCAAGGAAAAACCTTAAGGGGAAAACCTTTTGATTAGTGAAAAGTAGTATAATAACATTGATCCCCTAGAGTGTTGACTCGTTAAAATCCTTACGAAGAAAACCTAATGGGAAATACTTGACTGGGAAAAAGAGTACACTAGTTTCCTCTCCCACTCATAATGATCATCACTATATAATTTTAATCATATAATAAAAATGATCATTTCATAACCAAAATATTCAGTTATGAAATTATGGAATAATAATAATTTATACCCTTTTTATTTCAATGAATAGGGAAGAACATTACTTGTATAATAATATGATTTATTTTTATTTGTAGGGTACATATTCACATGTACATGTATATCCTTTAAGGAGAAATAAAATGTGCATTTATATTTAATATTTCTTGGATAAGTATGTTATTTATCAACCAATAATGTATGTAATATTTCATAATTGGAAGAAATATATTTAATAATTCATTAAGGGTAAAAGGATTCCAAAAATTTAATATTTCATCTTCAGGATCATTGATTAAAAATACAAGGACATTCCACATAATTTTAGGCTCCAATAAGTCATTTATTTCAGAAAAATCTTCAAGAGTTTAGATGTTTTTTAAAACATATTAATAATTTAATGAATATAATGATTCATTCCAACCATGGTATGATGAATCTAATTTATATCCTTCCTTAACTTAATATGGATACATGAAATACAACTTGTTCAGCTCAACCCATAATTTATAATATTGGATTAAAATTTCATAACTTTTATTATGATTCAGGGATTTTGAACCCATCTAGGATTCATATATAAATATAAAAATATATAGGGAAGAATACTTCTTATAATAATATCATCAATATTTAATAGTATTGGTAGTTTGGATAATAAATCAAAAAATTTATATGTTGAACATTTCATAATTTATATAATAATTATGGGAAATCATTATGATGTTGACATCTATAAAAATCCATTTTCATTGACGAGTTTTAAGATAATTCAATGAAAATATATCATCAATAATATTTCATAGAGATCTCATAATTTTTATGTACCGGTTTCACTTTAGCGAAAATATCTTCGAATATATAAAGTTTTTAACATATTCATTTTACCATTCTAGGTAAAATATTTTTATTTATTTATACCCATGGTGATAAATTATAGTATATAATCATTTCAACCACACTTTAGGTAAGTATAGCCAGACCATTGATTTCTGACACTTTACATTCATGTAAGTGTTGTGAGAATCTTTCCAATGGTTTAACATGACCATTTTTTATATAGTGTGTGATACTAAATATTTATTTTAATAAGTATATATAACATGAAATATATACTCAAAAAAATCTAATAACAAATTATACTATATAGATATTCATCTTTCATATAGTATTTAAATAGATCACATGGTAAGTAGGAACACCCATATAAACTTCATAATTTGTTCTACCTAAATATATGGGAAATTTATTTACCAAATAGATACTAAGGATATAAATAATTTACCTCAAAAAGGGTACATCATGGAAAATTATTATATAGAGGGAATTCATAATAACTTAATGTGAATAAATTCATTGATAATTTAATAGACATTTATCAACTAATTTTTTTGTCATTATCCCCTAATGGATGTATACTTTGTTATCAATAAATTGATGGTCATGTATACTTGAATCAATATCATTAATTATAATTGATACTATTTGGACTAAACCATTAGGTCATATATTTAATGTGATAGGATTGGAAAACTTCTGGTTTACCATTATTGATTCAATTTTACATAATAAATTATTTATAATCACTTTTATTAATTCATGTTACATATCTAGATACCTAATTTATAAAATGTCTCTATATGATATTCATTTTCATGAATATCCTTGATATATCTCATTGGGAATTTAGATATAATAAATCATTAATAAATTTTACTACCAGATAGGAATATTTTCACTCTTGTGGAGCCGTTAAATAATTTGTTGTACCTATAAATGCACTTACTCAAGCATATTCACATATGATTTCTTGTGAATCATTTAATCAGAATAATATTTATAATAATTTTTCATCAAGATAAATGTATATAGGATCTCCATGGTCATTAATTATGCATACTAATATTTGTCATTATAATTTCCACTTATGTTGGTTCACAAATTCATAATATAACCATAACGGGTTAAAAACAGCACCAAGTGGAACATTTTATATTTTATAACTTATGGCCAAAATATTTCTGAAATTATAGCCCAAATTTTATTTTACAATATATCCACTTGGGTTTAGAGCCCCCATGTCTCATAAAGCTGTTGGATGTTGTAGCAAGAACCAATGTGGGGGAATCTTCAGGATTCACAACTACGCATCATCTCCATCCAAAATTATATTTCATTGAATAACAACATTAAATTTACCAATTGAAGTGGAAATCATTTGATACAATTTCATCAAATCTCAAATATGCATGATAAAATAATAAGTATGAGTATCGAAAATCATATCAATTTTTTCATTAATAATTTCACTCCCTTCATGGAATGAACTGGAGTAATAAAAACTTCCTTCACATCAGGGAATAAACTCAATCATTGAGAATCATGATTTATTAATGATAATTTATTATTTATCAATAATGATCATATTGTATAAAATACGATTTTTTTGGATTACAATGATCATTGTTTTAACCACATCGAGTGGTAAAATAATTTTCATAATATATATCAGATTACAAAAAATGTATAATTTAATAATTTCTTTTATGAACTATATTAATAGAAACATCAACTTTTGGGGATAAATAAATTAAATGACATGATATTGATAATATATAATAACATGATAAATAATAATATATCCCTTGATATTTATATTGTAAGAACAATAATTCATAAATAAGCATATCCTTTAATATTATTCCAAAGGAAACTATTTCAATATCCTTCTTTAGGGATGTATTATTTTATAAATATTAATAATAATTATTATGATATATAAATATTTAATTTCATAAAACTAATTTTCGTGGTTATATTATTATTATTTTTTATAAACAAATAAAACGTACTGATCATTAGAAAAAATTCATATTCCATTAAAACATTATTTTAAAAAAATCATGTATATTTGCATTCAAATTGAGGAATAAAATAAATCATTTTCAATAAATATTCTCATGAACTCCAGGAAACAAAATAAAATTATTTATTTGAGTTTTATGTTGTCTTCAAGAAAGTATTATGAATATTCACTTCAATTGTAACAAGCCAAACATTTTGAATAATAATTATTTATTTAAAATGTAATATTATTTTGTACTCAACAAAACTATATCCCTTTATTAATAAAGTGAGTATATTTTAAATGAGACCTTTGGTTTTTGAATGTTTTATAACTGTTGGCCAATATGACCCTCAGAAACTATACTATTAACTTTATGATTAGTGATTATAAATAGAAATGATAATAATTATTATTTCTAAAAGAACAGTCGATGGACTCATCTAGTAGACTCAGGCCATACGATGCCCATTTATTGGAGCTTGGGAAGGAGGTAGCATCACTAGGATTTAAATTAGACCAAGCCAAATCTAAACTTCAACACATTAATCGTGAATCTAATCACATATGAGAGAAGTTCAAGTTGATAGAAATCACCACTCAGGCAATGTTGACTGAGCCTCCCCAAGATTCTATCACCATCACACACACCTTACTCTTCGGTCTTATATGGATTTTATAAGGATTATGTAACGAGAACTTAGTTACTTTATGTAATCCATTGGTATAAATAAAATTGTCATTTCATCATTTTTGTTTTAAGAATATCTTTGCTTAAAAAATATATGTTTAATTAAGAAAAATTTGATAAATTGATTTTAGAAGTAAAAATTGTACCCATCAGAGATTTCTTATACATAGAGAATTATTATGGTAAAATAAGAATCATTTTATATTTTCAAATTTCAAAATTAATCTTGGTTGAATTTTTAGAAGTTTTCTAAGAAGTATCAATTTTATAGTATTTGATGAATAGTGTTTTTATGAATAGTCTTTGATGAATAGTTTTTTTATGAATAGTAAACAATTATTTTATTATTAAATATCTTTTTATGAGGAATGATTTTTGAAAATTAGACATACATGGTTGTAATTAGGGTGAAAAAAGGTGGTTCAATAAGATCAAAACATTTTTTGGTGAATAGTAACATTAACTTTTGAAATAGTAATTTTACTATTATGAATGGTAATTTGACCAATGGAATAGAAACCTTACCTAAGAAATTATAAATATGTTTTAGTCATCTTAAGTGGTAATGTGATATAATTATATCACAGTATAAGTAAATTAATGCCTTCAAAATTATTAGTTAAGTATCCATATTTTATTTATTAAATTTAATTTAAAATGAAATTATTTTTTATAAAAAGGAGTTCACTTTTGAATTATAAATTCCAAAAAATGGTTAGGGTGAATTTTTGGTATTTTTCTGAAACAGTTGAATTTTCGATGAATAGTAATAATACAGTTTTAGGTTTTCGGTATTTTTAATGACATAATAACTATATCATAATGATTTATTGAGTAATATAAGATTATGGCAGACTCTAAAGGATTACAATATGATATGAGGTATCTTAAGTGGCCAATACCATGGTCAAAGTCCATGGGAATTCCCATGGTTTTTCAAATACCACTAATAAGGTGTCCTTTGAAATTAATAAAATATTCCCTCAATGTTTCTACAAAAACCCACCCATTCCTTCATTTCCTTTCATTCCAAAATCAATATCCATGAACTTATGCTAGTTCTACCTCCCAAGGAGTCCTCCAAAGGTATCCTCAAGCCCCCAAGGTCCCAATATTAGAGTTTTAGAAGTTACTCTTCAAGGTAAGGGAATTCTCCACTTTTCTTTTCCGTTCAAGTTATCTTTTATGTGGTATGTCTTTAAAGTTTCCATAACATGTTCTTATTTACATTTAACTATATCACTTTACTATATTATGAATCTTTTATTATTGGTTGACCCCAATACCCACACTTTTTAATGTTTTCTATAACTAGTTGCATAGCCGTTATGATGCACAATTTTCGTCTGAAAATCTACCACTTTTCTGAAGAAATTATCTCTCTTTTAATTATCTGAATACCCAAAACTATTTCCATTTTAGGGGTATTAATAAAGACATAAAAATTATGTATTTTATTATGTAATTTAAATACATAATACCCTTATTCCATTTCCTTGGGTTATAAATGACATAATGATCATGTTTTTAAGCACTTTTTAAAACGTCAAGATTTTGATATGAAACCCATTTCTTTTATTCTATATGGGAAATTTATGATATATTTTATTATGATCTTTCTGGATCCCATGAAAATAAATAAATATTTTAAGGTGAACCATTATTGTTCTCCAATGCATTTGGTAATGAAATTAATCTCTAGAGATGACAAGTTTTATGATACCTTGGTGAATAACCTTAGTAATTTTTATGACACCTTGGGGATGGACCTTGGTGATATGTTTATGAATGTATAAAATAAATGTTTCAGAAACATTTACATGTTATGATTCATGTTATTTTCATTATGACATGCATATTTTTCCATTTCTCATTTCTTTATGTATTTCATCAATTTCTTATTGATATCATAAGTAAACTATTTACCTTATTTACCCTTATTGGGCCTTCTTCTCACCCTTTCCTTTGATGTGTGTCCCTAGGTTATGATATGTAGTAATTATACTTAGGATGTACTGATGAGGAATCGTTAAAAGTGGATTAGAATAATTCCTTATGTTTTCATATATTTTGTACCTTATTTCCAAGACACTAAACTTTAAAGATCCTATATTTGTAAAATATAGTGAGAAGTTTTGTAATAAAAACACGGGATGCTATAGTTGGTATCAAAGGATGGTTTAGTTATTTTTGGAAATTAGGATATGAAAAAATTGAAAATAACCCTATATAAAAGTTTAAATATAAGAAAGCTTCTTGGTATTTTGTTGAAATATTAAGTAAGTGGTTTCGAACAAATAAACCCCTATCTAGATACGAAAAAGTGGATGTGGATCTGACACAAATGCATCTAGAGGTAAAACCTAAAATAAAAACTTTGTGATAGACTCTAATTGGAACTGGTGCACGAAAATGGGCCTTAATACACTCCTATTTTGACACTCATGGGAGATATTTTTGGTTAATCACAAGTTTTTTTATAAATCATTATGAAGGATTTATAGGAAATGTAGTTGTTGATATTGAATAGCATGTTTAAGAAAAAAAATTTAAGACATAAAAATATTTTAGAGTTGTAAGATTATTAAATGAAAAAAGTTTCATACTAAGGTTTCCTTCTTTTATAATATGGAAGGAAAGAGGAGGAATTACGAAAATGGTGATCGCAATGGACCATTCACTGATGACCCTCTAATGAATGTTGGATTGGAAACTTTCATGAGAATGATGAACCAACTGACTCAAGTTAGGAGAAATAACTTGAATCAACATGAGAGACCAATTTCACCATGAAGGTACCAACTTTCTATTGAGTCCTTATGCCACAATGACCACTAAACTTTAGTGGATTTACTGACCCATTGATTTCTAAATAGTGGATCAGCTCTATCGAGAAGATCTTTTTTGTGCTCCATTATTACGAACAATAAACGGTCACCCTGGATGTTTACCGCTTAGAGGGAGAAGCTAACCAGTGGTTGGAACTGATTAAAAACATGGGGCTAAGATTTGAGGCTGATGCTTTGGAGTGGGAAGAGTTCATAGGGATCTTCTTCAATAAGTATTTCCCTCATTCGATAAGAACAAAAATGGAGAAGGAATTTCTCGAGATGAAGAAGAAGGAGAATGAATTTGTGGGAAGCTATGAGATTAACCTCATAAGGATTTTACAATACACCTCTAGACATTTCATGTATCCTAATGGGAAGGTTGATAGATTCTTTGATTAACCATGACTGCATCTGCAGAAGAATGTAGCCAACCGAGACTATCATAACTATGAGGAGATCATGTAGAGTTCTATGAATGTAAAACTAGATTTTGGTGAGATGTAATGGTCTCAAAAATCTAATGAAAAGAAGAGAACAATGGATCCAAGCTTGGAAGGAAGATTTTATTAGGGAAGAGGAGAGATGTAAGTGAAAATTTCCACGTTTAATAAATGTGGGAAGAAGCATTCATGAACTGCCCACCATAGAGCGGTAAGGGTTACAAGTGTGGAAGGGATGGCCATATCACTCCGAATTGTTGTAGTGAGGCTAAGCCTCAACTTCCCAACACTAATGACAAATGGAAGATGGTGCAGACCCTACATGAAGTCCAATGCTTCAAGTTTGTACAACATGGTAAATTTTCCAATCACTATTCAAATCTGAGGGGAGTGGAGGGGAATCACCACCAGCCTTAGCAAAGGAAAAGGGATCAAGTTTATGATCATTCTATCACGGCAGCTAATGTTGAAGCTCCAAATGATGTGGTGATAGGTACTCTTTTTGTCCTCTCAAATCTATAAATTACTTTCTTTGATTCTGGTTCGATACATTATTTTATTTACTCCAATCTTTCAAATAATTTAGAATCAAACCCTAAATTTCAAAAAGTAGAGTTATCAGTCAAGAATCCTTGAGGGATTATCCAAGCATCAATAATATTTAGAAACTCTAGTATTTAATTTAGTGAGCACAATATTATCGCAAATCTAGTAGTCATTCCCATGTTGGAATTTTACATTATACAAGGGATGTAATGTATATTAATGTATAATTCTAGGATCAAATGAAGAAGCAAGGAAATAGTAGTAGTATTGAATGGGAAACCGATGTATATCTTCCAAGGAGAGATTTCTTAACATGATCTTTTTCTATAAGCACCTCCTATATTGAGTTTATCGGTGAAGAAGAAGAAGGAAATGAGAGTATAAGGATAGAAAATTTCCCCATCATCCAGAAATACATTGATGTATTTCCTAAGGATTTACCCAGACCTCCCATGAAAAGAGAGGTAGATTTATCCATTTAACTCATACTAGGATCTCATCTGATATCAAAGACCCCATATAATATGGAAAATGTAGAGATGGAGGAATTAAAAAAACAACTCCAAGATATTTTGGAGAAGGGGTTTATCTATCCATGTGTGTCTCCTTGGGGAGAAACTGTTCACTTTGTGATGAAGAAGGATGTTTTGATGTAGTTATGAATTGATTATAGAGAACTGAATGGGATCAAAATAAAGAACAAGTACCATCTTCCAAGAATTGATGATTTATTTGGCTAGATTTGTTGGGCTCAATTATTCCCTAAGATTGATTTTTGATCTGGTTGTCATAAATTGAGTGTGAAGAAAGAATATATTCCAAAAACAACCTTCTGATCAAGATATGGGAAGTATGAGTTTGTTGTTATGCCATTTTCCTTGACTAATGATCATTCTATTTTTATTGATTTGATGAATAGAGTCTTTAAGGACTACTTTGATAACATTGTGGTAGTTTTTATAACTATATTCTGATATATTCCAAAAGTCGTGAGGAGTATGATGATCACCTAAGGGTTATTTTTCAAACTCAACAGAAGGAGAGGATTTTTAGAATGTTCAGAAAATGTGAATTTTGGTTACAACAAGTTTCTTTCTCAGAGAACATTGTAACCAATGAAGGAATCATAGTTGACCCTTCAAAGAGAAAGGTTGTAACGGGGTGGTCTCAAACTATAACAATAACTAATATTCATAGTTTCCTTGTATTGTCAGGATATTATAGGAGGTTTGTGAAAAACTTTTCATGACTTTATAACCCACTAAAAAGTTAACTCGAAAGGGGTCAAGTTCACCTAGAAAAAGAGGTGTGAGGAAAGTTTCTAAGATATGAATAAGAGATTGGTTACTACACCCATTTTTACTCATCTCTCAAGTGAAGAAAGATTTTTTATTTTTATAAATACATCTCTGAAATGGATTGGGTGCGTCCTCATGAAAAATGATAAGGTGATTGATTATGCATCTCGACAGTTTAAGACTCATGAGAAGAACTACCCAACACATAATCTTGAGCTAGCTATGGTTGTTTTTTATATGAAGATATGGAAGCACTAAATTTATGGGGATAAATGTGATATATACACAAACCATCAATGTTTGAAGTGTATTTTTACACAAAAGGAATTGGACATGAGACATAGGAGATGGTGTGAACTTCTTAAAGACTATTATTTTTCAATTAATTATCATCTTTGAATAGAAAACAGAGTCACTGATGCATTAGTAGGAATGACCCAATTGTTTTATCCATAATGAAGATACAAAGGGATATATTGATCCAAGACCTACTGAAAATGGACATGGGAATTATAAGAGAAGGGACCTCATCAACCCTATCCCAAATTATTTATCAACCGTCATTACTAGAGAAGATCAATAAGGTTCAGAAAGAAGATCCTTTATTATAGATGAATCTTGAGGTTGTGAAGGATGAGAAGTATCCTAAGTTCAATATTAATTAAGAAGGTGTACTGAAATTTTGAACAAGACTATGTGTTCCATCTATTCTGGAAATAAAGGTGTTAATGGATAAAGCTCAAATATGAACACTCTCTATACATCCTAGAACAAAGAAAATTTATAGGGACATTGATGATCATTATTGGTGGGATAACATGAAAAGCGAGATTCCCAAATACACTAAAAGGAGCTTGGTGTGTCAGCAAGTGAAGGTAGAGCGAAAAATTCCTAAAGGTGTATTACAAACACTACCCATACTAGCATGGAAGTGGGAAAATATCACTCTAGACTTTGTCACTACTCTCCTAAGAACATCTAAAGGAAACAATGCGATATAGGTTATAGTGAACCATCTCACAAATAATACCCATTTTATCTCTATTGGGAAGATTTATATCTTGATCAAAATTCCAGGATTTACATGACGAAAGTGGTAATGTTGCATGGGGTACCACACTCCATCATATCTGATCATTATCGAAGGTTAAAATTAAAATTATAAAGAAGTATTCAACATTATGTAAGTATCTAATTGAATTTCAGTATGTCCTATCATCCCCAAACTGATGGCCAGTCTAAAAGGACTATTCCGACACTCAAGGACATGCTGAGAACATGCTCAATGAAATTTAAGGGTGGATGGGATCAACATCTTCCATTATTTTATTTTTCTTTCAATAAAAACTTCCACTCGAGCATTTAAATGAAACATTATGAAGCTCTATATGGGTAGCGATGTAGATGTACTACTTGTTGGGATGAAGATGGAGAGAGAAATCTTCTTGGGCCTGATATTGTGCAAGAGATGACAGAAAAGGTTTATGCAATCCATCAACACAGTAAGGCTTCTCAGAGTCAGCATAAGAGCTATACTGACAACCTTCGAAGGGACTTAGAGTTTGATATTGGTGACAAAGTCTTCCTCTGAATTTCTCTATGGAAGAGAGTCACATGGTTTGGGAAGAAATGGAAGCTCAGACTTAAGTACATTGGTCCCTAGGAAATCCTTGACCATATAGGAGCAGTGAACTATCCGCTTGCAGTTCCACCAAATATAGAAAAAGTTCATGATGTCTTCCATGTATCCAAATAAAGGAAGTACATACCAGGCCCTTTACATGTACTGAATCCAAAGGTTATAAAAATAGAACAAGACCTGTCTTATGAGGAGTATCCAGTGGAGATCTTGGATCGTAGAGATAAGGTTCTACGCAAAAAGACTACCCACCTTTTTAAAGTTTTGCGGAGGAATAAAAAATATGAATAATCCACATGGGAACCTAGGAGACTATGAGGCAGAAGTACCCACACCTTTTCTATTATAAGGGAATGATTTGAAATTTTAGGGATGTAATTTCTTAAGGGGGAGAATTTTACAGTCCAAACTTTTTGAATAATAATTATTTCCTTAAAATTTAAGTTATATTATTTTGTACTCAACAAAACTATATCCCTTTATTAATAAAGTGTTTATAATTGAAATGAGACATTTGGGTTTCGAATGTTATATGACTGTTGCCCAATATAACCATTCTAAACTATACTATTAATATTAATATTAGTGATTATAAATAGAAATGATAAAGGTTAATATTGAAGAAATAAGAGTCGATGGCCTCATCTAGTAGACTCGATCCATACGAAGCCCATTTTTCCGAGCTTGGGAAGGAGGTATCATAACTGGGATTTTATTTGGACTAAGACCAAGCCGAACTTCAACACATTAATCTTGAGCATAATAGCCTATGAGAGAAGTTCAAGTTAATAGAAATCACCACTCATGCAATATTGTTTGAGCCTCCCCAAGATTCTAACACCATGACACACCTTACTCTTAGTCATATGCAGGTGTTATAAGGGATTATGTAAGGAGGCCTTAGTTACTTTGTGTAATCCCTTGGTAAAAAAAAATTATTATTTCATCATTTCTGTTTTATGAATAGATTTTCTTAATAAAATATATGTTTAATTATGAAAAATTTGATGAATTGAGTTTAGATGTAAAAAATTTACTTTTCAAAGATTTCTCATACATAGAGAATTATTTTGGTAAAATAAACATCATTTTTTTAATTTCAAATGTCAAAAAATAATATAGAATGAATTTTAAGAAGTTTTATAAGATGTTTCAATCTTATAGTATTTGATGAATAGTGGTTTATGAATAGTTTTTGATGAATAGTTTTTTTATGAATAGGAAAAAAATATTTTATTATTAAATAAATTTTTCTATGAAATTATTTTTGAAAATCAGACATACATGGTTGTAATCAGGGTGAAAAATGTGGTTTAATAAGATCAAAATACTTTTTTAGTGAATAGTAAATCTATCTTTTTGAATAGTAATTTTACCCTTATGAATGATAATTTTACCAATGGAATAGTAACTTCACCTATGGAAGTATAAATATGTTTTAGTCATTTTAAGTGGTAATGTGATATAGTTATATCATAGTACAAGTAAATAAAAGTTTTAGAAATTATTAGTTATGTATTAGTATTTTATTTATTTAATTTAATTTAAAATGTTTTTTTATAAAATGGAGTTCAATTTTGAATTATAAATTCCAAAAAATGGTTAGGGTGAAATTTTGGGATTTTAATAAAAGAGTTAATTCTCGATGAATAGTAATAATACAGTTTTAGGTTTTTGGTATGTTTAATGACATAATAACTATGTTATAATGATTTAATGAGTAAGATAAGATTCTGGTAAACTCCTAAGTATTAAAATATGATATGGGGTATCCCAAGTGGCCAATACCATGGGAAAATACCATGGGCAAGCCCATGGTTTTGCAAATACCACTAATGAGGTGTCCTTTGAAATTAATAAAATATTCCCTCACTTTTTCTATAAATACCCACCCATTACATCATTTACATTCATTAAAAAATCAATATCCATGATGTTATGATAGGTTTAGCTCCCAAGGAGTCCTTAAAATGTATCCCCAATCCCCCAAGGTCCCGATCATAGAGTTTTAGAAGTTACTCTACAAGGTAAGGGATTTCTCCACTTCTCTTTTCCTTTCAAGTTCTCTATTAGGTGGTATGTCTTTCAAGTTTCCATACCATGATCTTATTTCCATGTTATTCTATCCCTACACTATATTATGAGTCTGTTATGAATGGGAGATCCTTTTCCCCTCTATTTTTAATGTTTTATAAATCCATGTTGCATAGTCGTTATGCTGTATAATTTTTGTCTCAAAACATATCCATTTTTCTCAAGAAATTATCTTATTTTATTTATGTCAATACCCAAAATTATTTCATTCCTCATGGTATTAATAAAAACATAGAAAAGATATATTTTATTCTAGAATTGACATACATAAAACCATTATTCCCTTTCTGTGGGTTATAAATGACATAAGAATCATATTCTTAAGCACTTTTTAAAACGTTATGATTTTGATATGAAACCCATTTATTTTATAGTATTTTAGTTATTTATAAATTTTTTTATTATGATATATTTGGATCACATGAAAATAAATACATATTGTAACACTCGGATGCCTCTAGGCTAAAGCCGGTGCATTACTTTTGATATTAGTATGGTTAGAAGGAATGAAATGTAAAGACCCTGAAATTTCAAGGAAATTTTTTTCTTAATTTTCTTTGGAATTTTACATGAACGCAGTTTCTGACGGCACCTGATTCCAAGGCCCGGTGTGCCCGGAATCATTTTCCAATGTTTGGCTCGGGTACGTTCAGTAAATGGACGAGCGGGTTTTTCTAACTTTTGAACCGGTGCTCGGAACCAATTCTGAGGGCACTGATGAAACCGCAACACCGGTAATTTCTTAGGAACACCTGATCCGGAGTTGCGTTTTCACGTGAGAAGATGATAAAAATTGTGGAAGTTTATTTTATAATTTAACTATAATTTTTATTTTTCTTTAAGTGGTTTAAGGCTTTGGGTGGAAGTTGGGTAACTATCCAACTTCCCAAGGGATGTTATGAGGGTGGTGGGGCCCACACGAACCCCACCCCTTTATATTCCTTAACTCCCTCAACTCACATTTTAATTTGATAACTTAAGTTTTGATAACTTATGAAATTAATGAAGTGTGTTTAATGTGAGTGTTTGAAATTTAAACTCTTGAATTTCGAACCTTAAGTTGTGTTAATAAAATAAGTAAGGGACTTATTTTATTTTGGGGTTGGAGGCTTGTTACTTGAGAGCTTTGGGAGAAAATCTAAGGGAGACTTGAGTTTCTTCATCTTCTTCGTCGAAGAACATGAAGAAAGCGAAGAACGTGAAGAACGCCAGATTCCTCGGAGGTCGACGTCTCCTTCCGTAACGTCTCATTCTGCGACACCTCTTACCTTGACACCGACGACGTCTTCTTTCGCGACGTCTCTTTCCGCGAAGAATCCTCGTTCGACGAACCTCCGTTCAAGCAATGTCGAGGTAGGGAATTGTTTTGTGAATATTATTAAACCCCATGTTACTTCCTTCTAAATCAAAGAACGCGGATCAACTAAACATCAAGTTGATCCGCGAAGAATATGTTGTGGTTTGGGAATTCTTGTTTGCGGGAAAACTGTAGGGGTTTATTTATTTAATTTGTTCGAGATTATTACCTTGACGTTCTTCATGAAATATGACCAATTGCTATAATTTAACGAGAGGGGGTTCGGACCACACAAACACGGCCGACCCTCCTCCTTTTCCATGTTGGTTTCTTTTGAGGATTGAAATGGGAATAGCGTGGTGCCGTCGCATCGCGCGGAATCGTGCGGCAAGGAATACGTGGCATCGTCGCGTCGCGCTGTGAAAACGAACAAGGACGCGACGTCGTCACACCTCGTCGGAGAAACTGGAAGACATCTACGGACGGAGTCGGGCCACGGCGAAGGGGTGCGGCGCCATAGCGTCGCGCTGGAGAACCACGAAGATGGCGCGATTTGTTAATTGACGTGCTGATTGACGGGCGACGACAAACGTGGCCGCAAGGTAATTTTGAGGCCTCTTTAGTGAATGTCGGGTCCCGGGAGGGCTTTTGGCGAAGACTGCAGGCAAATCGGACCACCAGAGTGTGTCCGGTGGTCCGTGGAAGCCCCTGCCGGCACGCCACGCCGGTGTGGTGGCGTGGGCGGTCGGGGGCGGCGGCGCCCGGAGCGCCGCCGAAATAATCCGCCGCGGCTGAAGCCGCGGCGGCAGAGCGTGGTCCCGCGACAGCGCGGGACTAGAGGGGAGCGGCGGGACATGGACGGCTGCCGCGTCCGCTGGCACGGGCGGCCCCACGCGGGGCCATAGCTCTTCACGCGGGGGCAGCACCCCCCCCCCCCCCCCCCGCACGGTTCGGCCGTTCGGCCGAACCCCCGACCGAGCCGGGCCGGCTTGGCCAGACCGGGTCGGGCCGCGCCGGCCGGGTCGAACCCGCACCCGGGTCGGGTCGACCCGGTTCGGGCCGACCCAGGGGGTCTCGGGCCGGGTCAGTCCGGGCCCGAAACCCCCGTTTTTGGTCCCCTCACGGTCTTTTGCCCATATCTTGAGCTTTAGACCTCCGATCAATGCACCGTTAGCGGTGATGCGATCCTTGGATCGAGGCGGTCGTTTCGGTATATCGCACTCAAGGTTTAGGAATACTTTGGGTTCGGCCGGGTTGGTTCGGATACGAAACCAACCGGGCCCTCAGAGCGGAAACACTTATATCTTGAGCTCCGGACGTCCGATTGACGTGCCGTCGACTTTGATGGATTCCTCTAAGTGAGATAGATCTTTTGTCTTGCTTCGCCCGAGGTTCGGATGTCGTCGGGGTGCGGTCGGGTTGGTTCGCTCACGAAACCAACCGGGCCCCTGGAAAGAAAATGCCAATAACTCATAGACCGGGCGTCCGATTGACATGTCGTCTGTCTCGTTGAATTCCTCTTGATGAGACAGAACTTTTGGCATACTTCGCCCGAGTTTGGATTGCTGTTGGATAGTGTCCGGGTTTGGATTGTACCCAAAATCCAACCGGGCCCCTGGAACGGAAAAGATGATATCTTTCAGACTGGACGTCCGTTTGACGAACCGTCAGCGGCGTTGTTGATCACATTGAGAAACAGTCCCTATGAGTATACCCTATGAGAGTTCGGGGTACAATTGAGATACGACCGGGTTGGTTCGCACTCAAAACCAACCGGGGCCCTGGGACAAAAAGGCTAATAACTCCCAGACCGGCGTCCGATTGACGCGCCCTCTATTGCGTTGATACCCCTATAACGAGGTGGTCATTTGAGATACTTCTTCATGAGACTTGTGATACTTGGAGTATCAACCTGCAGCTCATGGAGCGGACCCTCGCAGAGACGAGCGTGTGGACTACGGAGACCGTGTAGCCGGCTGAGACCTAACGACTGCTTGACCGACTCGACTTGGAGTGAGTCGACTAGCCTAGTGGACAAAGCACTACTTTGTGAGGTGCAGACCCATGGCGGACGGAGCACTACCTGTGTGACAGTGCAGACCTGCGGTACTCGTCCGGAGAGTACCTCTGCAGGCTACTAGTGGGTGTGCACTACTGTGTTTGGGTGGCATACCCCGGCGGGAAGCACTACTGTGTTTGGTTGGCTGACCCGCGGTACTCGACAGGAGGAGTACCTCATTAGTCTTAGGTTAGTGAGTAGTACCTCATAGTCGTGACAGGACCACTGTACACTCCAGAGACGGGGCTCTTCAGAAGTTACGGTTTCAATAATGAAAATCCTGGTTTGAGCTGAGACTATTGACCTTTGTGTTTACCTCATGATTGAGATGTGTCACTTTATAACTTAGGTATATGTATGGGCATATTCCTGGGTAGTGGTTATCCGTTGATTTCACGATCTTGGTGTTTTCATAATGATTGAGATGGGTTACTTGATAACTTAGGTGTATGTATGGGCATATACCTAAGTAGAGGTTATCTATTGAGATCTCTTTGTGGTTATACTTGTTGGTTTTAGTGATACCTTGAGGGTCTCGGGGTCCCTACTGAGTATCGTTATACTCACCCCTGCACGGGCTATGCCCGCACCTCGTTGTGTTGGTTGCAGACGACGGGTAGTGCTAACGGAGGTCGAGTGTTCGAGGATTGGACGGTACCCGGAGGTGGACTACACGACGAGTCAGTACCCAGAGGTGTACTACATGACGAGTCAGTATCTGTAGGTGGACTTCGCGACGAGACGACACAAGGAGGAGGTAGACAGGCGAGAGCGTTGAGGAGCTGCGCTATTTGTACCTACCCTTCAGGTAGGATCCGTGGTGGATGATCCAGGAGATGCACTGTCTGTACCTACCCTTCAGGTAGGATCCGAGGAGGACGACCCAGGAGCTGCTTCATTTCTTCCTGCTATTGTCTTTTTCTGTTGTACTTTTTTCAGTTGTATTTGCACTTTCATTTGGGTTTTTATTCTAGCCCATTTACCTTTCAGCACTACTCTTTGTACTTAGTGTTTTATTTATGCTTGTACTCTGTGGTGTTTTTTTTACTTTTATAAAGGCAATGCCTTCCCAGTTATCGGGATTTACACCTTTGGTGCTAGTCACCAGCCCCTGGCCTATGGAAGGCGGGCTTGGGGTAGTCACGGCATGGGCCCCAAGGACGGGTCGTGAAAAATTGGTATCAGATGAGTCGGTTCTACCGCAGAACTTATAACTCTGATATTTTCTTTCTGTGAAGCAATAGTGTTAAGATTACCGAGTGTGGTCTTCAGTTCAGGGAGTCCAGTGTTGGTGTGGGCGGCCGACGTATCCATACACCAGGACCCTGACAACTGATTTCTGACTTTGTGCACAAAAACACTGATTGTGTGTGTGTTTTCAAAGGTTTTCCCTTAAAACAGCTCAAACCAGGTCAGCTCACCAGGTATAATCGTTTGACCATGTCACGTTGTTTCTTTCAGGACGCCTTTTCACGGATGACCAGCTAGAGCCCAGAGGGATGTGCGTACTGACAGCCTGCCGAGCGACGAGGCTTCGGTACATGGACCTCTTGCAGTTGAGGCACTAGTGGAGGCACCAGCGGTACTACCATACGTTGGGCCACCGATGCCACCAGCCCCAGTAGTAGGCGATGCACGCCACTTGAGCACGCTGCACGAGTTCCAGTGCCAGAGGTCACCCAGGTTCTGGGGAGAGACGGACCCGCAGGCAGCTGAGGATTGGCTGGAGGTAGTGGTGAGAGTCTTCAGGCTAGTGGGGACGCCTACAAACTTCATGGTGATCTTTTCTGCCATCCTTCTTCAGGAAGCAGCAGGCAGGTGGTGGAGCAACTTGTTCCAGTTTTGCGACGAGATGTCCTTCGCATGGGAATACTTCGAGACCTTCTTCAGGGTGAAGTTTGTGCGAGTAGCTCTACACCCCGATCGTGTACAAGAGCTTCTACCTTTGCCTCAGGGTTTTCGATCAGTAGCCGAGTCATCTGTGGGCAGTAGAAAGATGATGCAGAGGTTCAGGAGGACTAGACCAGCAGTTGGGCGTTCTCGGGTTTTAGGATCGGTGGTGCGGGGCACCCGGGGTGGGGTCAGAGTCAGGCGTGCCAGAAACGGAAAGTGTTTCTCCTACGGCAGTAAGGGTCACCTGGCACGTGACTGTACGACCCCCCGCACAGTTGATCCGCGGGTGTTGGAGGAGCCACCGAGACAGAAGCAGCGGCTAGTGCTTGAGCAACAGCCGAGCAGTGGACAAGGCAGTAGAGCTCCGGGAGCAGGTGGATAGGAGAGGAATTAGTGGATAAAACCTTTGTACTTTTAGTTCCATGTTGCTGTTGTATTCGTGTCTTTGTACTATGAACTGCAATAATAAAAAGACACTTATCTTTGTGATGTTTTCTTTCCTGTCCTTTTGTTTGGTTGATACTGAGTGGTCCTGGTTAAAACTGTTGACTTGACCCTCACTTTCGAGATTTCTACTGGAGGAGACCCGGTGACCTCACACTGATGCCGACAGTGTGACTCGACCCTTGGAGGAGAAAGTGATAGTTGGATCTCTTAGTAGTTACTTCGAGGCCTTACGACTTCATCCATGGAATGAATACATCATTCATGTCAGGATTGACTGTATTAGGAAATGGGTGTGGTTCATCCAGGGGATGAGACCGAGTTTCTTTTTTCGGAAAAGGAGAAATTTTAGTATCTCTTTCAGATCGTAGGCAAAGAAGGTGCAGATCATCCAGGAGCGGATGAAGTCTGCAAAGTGCAGTACGAAACAGGAAACCGACGCCAGTCTTAGAGACTCGATCGTGTTAAGTGTTTCAAGAAGAGGAAGCTTTTAAGAAGAGATGAGTCTGCAAAGAAGCACACGTGGAGGCAGAGCTAGGAGAGCAGCATGAGGTGGTGTACATCTTAACATGCTAAAACCACCCGCCTTAGTTATCCCCGCCAAGCTCAGGGAGCTGGAGGGCGGAGGAAGAGAGTAGCTGCATGCGTTCAAGGAGTGTGAACCAATGGCTCTAAAAATGATTCAAGGGACAGTCTATGTCCACTACTAGCTGCTGTAGTAACAGACGTCGATATGAATCATTCCTTTCTTTCACAAATCTTGTTCCAGACCTAGAGTTTCCGGTAAGCCGTGGACTTTACCCTCACGTCTGGAGATACCTTGGGAGAAGAATCGATAATCACACTTACGCCGAAAGTGTGGTCAGACCCTCGAGGCGAGAGTTTCGGTTGGAATCTCTTGGTGGAAGCGTCGAGGCCTTACGACGTTGGTCTGAGTATGGATTGGATCCACAATTCATACACGGATTGAATGTATTAGGAAAAAAGGTTGTGGTTTAACTACGCCGTTGGAATGGGTTTTCCTTGCTCAACGAAAAAGGAAACCCCAGGCATCATAGGGTAACTCATTCACAGGAAGGTGCGACCGATCACTCTTGAGTCGGTCAACCTTACCCTTGTGGCAACAGTCGTTTTGAGTTCCAGTTCTAACAGGAATTGGAGACCTCTAGAGTTCGAGGATGACGATCACGTCCTTATACAGGTCTCACCTCGACGAGGTTTACAGAGATGTGGCCAAGGCGGCAAGTTATCTCCGAGGTTCAGCGGACCTTCTTAGGTCATCAGCTGGGTAGGCGGGGTGGTTTAACGCTTGAACCATCCACCTCAGTTGCACAAAGTGCACGATGACTTCCACGTATCTCAACTGAGGAGATATGTGCTCGACCCTTCGCATACCATCGACCATGGGGAGATGGACGATGGCGATGGGGTGACTTTCACGGAGGTTCCAGTGGGGATCGGGGATCGATAGGAGAGGATCCTTCGAGGAAGGTCGATTCCTCGGGTGCACTTTCTCTAGCAGTACGGGAACCTCCATGTAAGCACATGGGAGCGGAAGGCTCAGATGCGTTCTCAGTACCGTTTTTGTAACCCTAGTTTGTGTTAAAGCTTTACGAGGACGTAAAGCCCTGAGGTGGGAGTAATGTAAAGACCCAGAAAATTCGAGGAATTTTTATTCTTAATTTTCTTTGGAATTTTACATGAACACAGTTTCTGACGGCTCCTGATTCCGAGGCCTGGTGTGCCAAAAATCATTTTCTGAAGTTTGGCTCGGGTACGTTCAGTGAATAGACGAGCGGGTTTTTCTAGCTTTTGAACCGGTGCTCAGAATCAAATTCTGAGGGCACCGATGAAACCGTAGCGCTAGTAATTGCTTAGGAACACTTGATCCGGAGTTGCGTTTTTACGTGAGAAGATGATAAAAATTGTGGAATTTTATTTTATAATTTAACTACAATTTTTATTTTTCTTTAAGTGGTTTAAGGCTTTGGGTGGAAGTTGGGTAACTACCTAACTTCCCAAGGGTGGTTATGAGGGTGGTGGGGCCCACACGAACCCCACCCCTTCATATGACTTAACTCCCTCTACTCATATTTTAATTTGATAACTTAAGTTTTGATAACTTATGATATTAATGAAGTGTGTTTAATGTGAGTGTTTTAATTTCAAACTCTTGAATTTCAAACCTTAAGTTGTGTTAATTAAATAAGTAAGGGACTTATTTTATTTTGGGGTTGGAGGCTTGTTGCTTGAGAGCTTTGGGAGAAAATCTAAGAGAGACTTGAGTTTCTTCATCTTCTTCATCGAAGAACACTAAGAACGTGAAGAACGTGAAGAACGCCGGATTCCTCGGAGGTCGACGTCTCCTTCTGCGACGTCTCATTCCGCGACGCCTCTTACCGCGACGCCGACGACGTCTTCTTTCGCGACGTCTCTTTCCGCGACGAATCGTCGTTCAACGAACCTCCATTCAAGCAATGTCGAGGTAGGGAATTTTTTTGTGAATATTATTAAACCCCATGTTACTTCCTTCTAAATCAAAGAACGCAGATCAACTAAACATCAAGTTGATCCGTGAAGAATATGTTGCGGGTTGGGAATTCTTATTTGCGGGAAAACTATAGGGGTTTATTTATTTAATTTGTTCGAGATTATTACCTTGACGTTCTTCATGAAATATGACCAATTGCTATCATTTAACGAGAGGGGGTTCGGACCGCACAAACACGGCCGACCGTCCTCCTTTTCCATGTTGGTTTCTTTTGTGGATTGAAACGGGAAGAGAGCGGTGCCGTCGCATCACGCGGAATCGTGCGGCAAGGAATGCGCGGCGTCGTCACATAGCGCTGTGAAAACGAACAAGGACACGACGCCGTCACGCTGCGTCGGAGAAACCCGAAGACATCCGCGGACGGAGTCGGGCCACAGCGAAGGGGCGTGGCGCCATCACGTCGCGCCAGAGAACCACGAAGACGGCGCGATTTGTTAATTGATGTGCAGATTGACGGGCGACGACAAACGTGGCCGCAAGGTAATTTTGAGGCCTCCGCAGTGAAGGTCGGGTCCCAGGATGGCTTTTGGCGAAGACCGCAGGCGAATCGGACCACCGGAGCATGTCCGGTGGTCCGCAGAAGCCCCTGCCGGCACGCCATGCCGGTGCGGCGGCGTGGGCGGTCGGGGGCGGCGGCGCCCGGATCACCGCCGGAAGAATCCGCCGCGGCTGAAGCCGCGGCGGCGGAGCGCAGTCCCGTGACCACGCGAGACCGGAGGGGAGCGGCGGGACGCGGCCGGCTGCCACGGCCGGCTTCCGCGTCCGCTGGCACGGGCGGCCCCACGCGGGGCTACGACTCTTCACGCGGGGGCAGCACCCCCCCGCACGGTTCGGCTGTTCGGCCGAACCCCCGACCGAGCCGGCCCGGCTTGGGCAGACCGGGTCGGGCCACGCCTAGCCGGGCCGGGCCGCGAAGGCCGGGTCGGACCCGCACCCGGGTCGGGTCGACCCGGTTCGGGCCGACCTAGGGGGTCTCAGGCCGGGTCGGTCCGGGCCCGAAACCCCCGTTTTCGGACTCCTCACGGTCTTTCGCCCATATCTTAAGCTGTAGAACTCCGATGGATGCACTGTCAGCGGAGATGCGATACTTGGATCGAGACGGTCGTTTCGTTATATCGTACTCAAGGTTTCGGAATACTTTGGGTTCGGCCGGGTTGGTTCGGATACGAAACCAACCGGGCCCTCGGAGCGGAAACACTAATATCTTGTGTTCCGGACGTCCGATTGACGTGCCGTCGACTTTTATGGATTCCTCTAAATGAGACGGATCTTTTGTCTTACTCCGCTCGAGGTTCGGATGCCGTCGAAGAACGGTCGGGTTGGTTCACTCACGAAACCCACCAGGCCCCTGGAAAGAAAAAGCCAATAACTCACAGACCGGGCGTCCGATTGACGCGCCGTCTGTCTCGTTGAATTCCTCTTGATGAGATGGAACTTTTAGCATACTTCACCCATGTTTTGGTTGTTGTTGGATAGTGTCCAGGTTTGGATTGTACCCAAAATCCAACCGAGCCCCTGGAACGGAAAAGCTGATATCTTTCAGACTGGACGTCCGTTTGACGAACCGTCAGCGGCGTTGGTGATCACGTTGAGAAACAGTCCCTATGAGTATACTCTATGAGAGTTTGGGGTACAGTTGAGATACGACCGGGTTGGTTCGCACTCAAAAACCTCCGGGCCCCTGGGATGAAAAAGCTAATAACTCCCAGACCGGGCGTCCGATTGACGCGCCGTCTGTTGCGTTGAGACCCCTATAATGAGGCGGTCCTTTGAGATACTTCTTTGTGGGACTTGTGATACTTGGTGTATCAACCTGTAACTCGTGGAGAGAAACCTCGCAGAGACGAGCGTGCAGAGTACGGAGACCGTGTAGCCGGATGAGACCTGGCGACTGCTTGACTGGCTCGACTTGGAGTGAGTCGACTAGCCCAGTGGACAAAGCACTACTTTGTGAGGTGCAGACCCATGGCAGACGGAGCACTACCTGTGTGATAGTGCAGACCTGCAGTACTCGTCCGGAGAGTACCTCTACATGCTACTAGGGGGTGTGCACTACTGTGTTTGGGTGGCATACCCCTGCGGGAAGCACTACTATGTTTGGGTGGCTGACCCGCGGTACTCGACAGGAGGAGTACCTCAGTAGTCTTAGGTTAGTGAGCAGTACCTCGGATTCGTGACAGGACCAATGTACAATCCAGAGACGGGGCTCTTCAGAAGTTACGATTCCGATAATGAAAATCCTGGTTTGAGCTGAGACTTTTGACCTTTGTGTTTACCTCATGATTGATATGTGTAACTTAATAACTTAGGTATATGAATGGCCATATACCTAGGTAGTGGTTATCTGTTGATTTCATGATCTTGGTGTTTTCATCATGATTGAGATGGGTTACATGATAACTTAGGTATATGTTTGGGCATATACCTAAGTAGAGGTTATCTATTGAGATCTCTTTGTGGTTATCCTTGTTGGTTTTAGTGATACCTTGAGGGTCTCAGGGTCCCTACTGAGTATCGTTATACTCACCCCTGCACGGGATATGCCCGCACCTCATTGTGTTGGTTGCAGACGACGGGCAGTGCTGACAGAGGCCGAGTGTTCGAGGATTGGACGGTACCAGGAGGTGGACTACACGACGAGTCAGTACCTAGAGGTGTACTACACGACGAGTCAGTGTCTTGAGGTGGACTTCGCGACGAGACAACACAAGGAGGAGGTAGATGGGCTAGAGCGTTGTGGAGCTGCGCTATTTGTACCTACCCTTCAGGTAGGATCCGTGGTGGACGATCCAACAGCTGCGCTATCTGTACCTACCCTTCAGGTAGGATCCAAGGAGGACGACCCAAGAGCTGCTTCATTTCTTCCAGCTGTTGTCTTTTTCTGTTGTACTTTGTTCAATTGTAGTTGTAATTTCATTTGGGATTATATTCTGGCCCATTTACCTTTCAGCACTTCTCTTTGTACTTAGTGTTTTACTTCCTCTTGTACTCTTTGGTGGTTTTTTTGCTTTTATAAAGGCAATGCCTTCCCAGTTATTGGGATTTACGCCTTTGGTGCTAGGTGCCAGCCCCTGGCCTATGGAAGGTGGGCTTGGGGTAGTCACGACACGGGCCCCGAGGACAGGTCATGACATGAAAATCCTTAAGGAACGATCATTTTAGTAGTATTTAAGAAACTAGATACATAGATGTTACTCAAATTACATTGGAAATGTTTACAAAATACCATACATAACGAAACTAAAAACTGCATCCACAAGAACTCAATAAACCATCTCTTCTTTGTCACCTGTTGAAAGTAAACAATGAAAGGTGTGAGATCAAATGCTTAGTATGGGTTAAAAATAGTGGAATCATGAGTACAATAATAAGTGAATCATAATCAATCTGACGTAATCAATATGTATTAGTGAATAAATGAAAAACTAATGCCATTAATAAAATGAGAATAATACTACATCCATATATTTTGTCATAGTGAAAAACTTATGGATAATAATAATATAAGGTAATGAATAAAGATAATGATTATTAATTGGACTTCATGTATCTAGCACATGAAACCATAATAACATTAAAACGGTTTAGTTCTATGGGTAGAAACCTGTCTGATTTTTGGAAACAAACTCGAAGGGTTTGTCGCCAACTGATTTGTCTCATGAGACCTACTGATGCATCGAAGGGCTGTAGCGGGCCCCAACTAACACTTAAATTCCAAATCATTCCTTATAAATTTATTCAATACAAGAGCAATATGCCTTGTTAGTATTCATATAGAGTATAGTATACAGATTAATCAATATTTCCATAATTAAAATACATTTCCAAAATAAACACCATATGTAAAATGGTATATGGTTTAGAAAAAAAATATCCATGACATGAGATTATGGATATTTATTATCAATATAATTTCAAATGAAAAGTGATCTCAAATTGGAATTAGGTACACCACATAAGGATTATTAGGTGCACAATACAAGGTTAGTCACAACAAAATAGTAGTTGAGACAAAGTCTCTTACCACCATATAATCGGTTGAATCATATGACTAGAAGTTAATAACCCTCAAATAAAACATTGAATAACATGAATATAAATAGAATCATGTTATTATATATCAAATGGAAGTAAAAATATACCACATACAAGAAATAAGTGGCGAACAATGAAAATATCACCGAAACGAAAGTGAGATGAGAAACCCCTTACCTTTTGCTCGAGTGTTTTCTTAGTTTGTTTTAATGACATGAATAATCAAATTTATATTCATTAATTAATATTTAAAAAAACCTTCTATACATGTAATTTATTTATTATAAACTTATTAGGTTCATTAATGGCCCTTATAATGGGTTTAAGAGGTTCAATTTTATCGTTTTGGAAGCATTTTCTTCCTTGGTTTTCATGATTCGTTTACTTGCTTTCATGAATGGAAGTTCATTTGAAATGTGGATAAATATCCAGAGTTGTTAATATATATTATTAGTGAAATTAAAGATATATAAATTATCTTATGATTATTATAGGTTATATACTTGAGGATGAATCATTAGTTAAAAGTTTTTGAAAAACACTTGGATTTAGCTTTGCAGTTTTGTATACAATGAAATCGTTTTGTAATATTATTCCATATTATTAGTGTGTAAATATTATAGAAAATTAATGATATTAAATACATATATTATTATTTGGTTCAAACATTAAAATGGTTTCATGACCAGAAATGAAGGATAAAGTGAAGAACAAAACTCTGTCATCCACAAAGGTTATAAATTGGAACCTCATGGACGTTGATTTCGCTTATAAAAATAAATAAGGGGAGTAAGAATATTGATGATGGTTATTACATTGACATGATATAATTCCAGTATATATATGATACTAGAGTTTATAATTATAGCATTCCGCCTCTTTATCACATAAACTTTCATTACATTTTACAAAACCGAGGATCTATAAGGTTTAGTGTCTTGGAAACCAGGAACATTAAACATAAAACATAAAACATTCTTATAAAACACTTTAAAGGCTTCTCCTCATGTTAATACTAGGTTAATTATTGAATCACACAACCTGGGGACATACATCAAAAGAAAGGTTGATAAAAAAGCCCAGTAAGGGAAACAAGAGAAACATTTTACATGTGAACTTGAGATACTTCAATATGGTCATGAAAAGAACTTTAAGGCATGAGAATGAAATCATGAGGCATATCATAATAAAAATAAAATTTTCATATCTTGAAGATGTGGCTACAACATTAAATATTGACAATCATTTCGTTTCACCAAGGTCCATCCCCAAGGTGTCATTAAAAATTACCATGGTTATTCGCTAAGGTATCAGTCTAAAAGTCATCTCTAGAGATTAAGTCTTTACCCAATGCATTGGAGCACTATCTGGGCGCACCCTTGAAATGTCTTTATTATCATGTGAGCCACATATATCATAATCAATCATTTCATAAAAAACCCATATATCATAAATGAAATGGGTTTCATTTCATAATCATAACATTTTAAAAACTGCTTTAAAGACATGATCTTCATGTCACTTTAAACCCACGGAAAAGGGAAAGAGGGTTTCATGTATGTAAATCCCAAAATTTAAAATAGAACATTTTGATATATATGTGAATACCCCTGTATAAATAAGAGCTTTGAGTATTCACTTAATAACATAAAATAACTTTGAGATAAAGAGGGAGGCATTTTGAGACGAAAACTATGCAGCATAACGTCTACGATACATGGTTTTTGAAAACATTGAAAAGAGATGGGACATGGGTCACCCACTCAAAAATGATGCATAAAACAGTAGGGGAACAGAATATATAGTATTTAAGAACATGGTAATGAAAGTTTAATGATATACCATATGAAACGAAAAACTTGAAAGGAAGACAAAAATAAGATTTCTCTTATGAGAATTCGGCAGCTTAACGGCATCACTTAAAACTTCCAAAAAATGGATTGACGAGATCAAATGGGGTCTCTCATAATATGAACATAAATGAGAAGTATGATAGATATAGATATAATACCCCAAAATAATAAAAAATGAACTTGAGAGACTTGACATGAAAGTAGATCTCGAAAACGAGAAGGGTTAAAGAACCCCTTAGAAATTTGACAGCCTATCGGCGCCACTTAAACTTCAACAAAAATGAATTGATGGGATCAAATAGGGTCTCTAATCATATGATCATAAAAGATCAGTATGATAGATAAAGAGATCATACCCCAAAATAATAAAAATGAACTTGAGAGACTTGACAAGAAAGTATATCTTGAAACTGAGATGGGTGAAAGAACCCCTTAAAAATTCGGCAGCCTAACGACGCCACTTAAACTTCAATAAAAATGAATTGATGAGATCAAATATGGTCTCTAATCATATGAATATAAGAGTTCAGTATGATAGATATAGATATCATACCCCAACATAAAAAAAGGAACTTGAAAGAATTGACATGAAAGTTGAACTTCAAAACGAGAAGGGTGAAGAACCACTTAAAAATTCGGCAGCCTAACGGCGCCACTTAAAACATCAAAATATTGAATTGAAGAGATAAAATGGGGTCTCTCATAATATGATCATAAAATATCAGTATGATAAATTTAGAGATCATACCCCAACATAATAAAAAGTAACTTGAAATACTTTACATGATAATAGATCTTGAAAAATGAGAAGGGAGAAAGAATCTGTTACAAAAATTTCGGCAGCCTAACAATGCCACTTAAAACTTCATAAAACGAAATAATGAGAGTAATAGGGGATCTCTCATTATATGAACATGAAAAGGTATGTAAGAGGAGTATAAAAGAACACCATTTAACATGAGAACATGGAGAAAAAAAGAAATTACATAAAAGAGATTTCTTGAAAAGAAAGAGAGAGATCAGATCCCTTACCTTAAAACGTAACTCTTAAAACTGAATGGTTGGGACCTTGAGGGCTTGGGGGAACCTTGGGAGGACTCCTTGGGAAGTAATGAGACCAGAACATCGTTGGGGGAGAGTGGGGAGTCTAACGGATGAGAGGATGTATTTGTATTTATAGGAAAAGTGAGGGGACAAGGCATTAATGGCCAAGGGACACCTCATTAGTGGTTTTGGCAAAACCATGGGCTTGCCCATGGTATTGGCCACTTGGGACACCTAATACCTTGTCTTACTATTCATAAATCTAACATATTGATTACAAACTTAATACATCATTTAATGATGACATTAAACACCCGTAACTTAAAAACTGTATTTTCACTATTCATCGAAAATTCAACTTTCTCAGAATAATCCCAAAATTTCACCTTAACCAAATATCAATCCTCTGATTTAAAAAATGAACTCCATTTTATAAAAATAATTTTCTAAATATTTTTAATTTATTTTTTAAATAAATACACTATTCACCGAAAATTCATTTTTCAGAAAAAACCCCAAAAATTACCATAACATAATATCGGTGCTCTGAGTTCAAAAAAGAAATCCATTTTATAAAAATAATTTTTTTAATTTAATTTTTAATTCAAAAAAACTATTCACTCGAAAAAACTAATACTTGAATAATAATTTATGAAACCGTTATTTAACCATTTTATTGAATCACATTACTTAATCAAGGTTCCTAGATTATATTAATACTTTCTTTAAGTGAGATTACTAATACATTTGGACACATTACTAATCCTAATCATAAAATCACTATTCATAATTTACTATTCATCAAAAATCAAGTTGATCTTATTATACTCTAAATTTCATACTGAACATAATTGTAGAAGACCATTTTTTGAAAATCATTACACATTTTTAATTATTTAAGGTTTACATAAACATTTTTAAAATATACTTTTTCTAAAATTCATCAAAAATATGAATACCATATTTATCCGGTCATTTAAAAATTCATAAACTTCATCATAAGAAGAAATCCCAATTTTTATTTAAAACAATAGATTACACAATGCAGTTACGGTCTCCATACATAGCCCCTTATAACACCAGCATAGGACCTAAGTGTAAGGTGTGCTAAGGTGAGAGAATCTGAGGGAGGCTCAGCTAACATCACACGAGTAGTAATTTCTATCAGTTTGAACCTCTCGCAAAGGCGATTCCGTTCTAGCTTCACACGATGAAGTTCGGCTTGGGTTTGGTCCAGAGCAAAGCCCAGTGGTGCTACCTCCTTCCCAAGTTCTGTTAGATGGGCTTCAGTCGGTCCAAGACTACTGGATGAGGCTGTAGAATCTTCTTTCTATAATAATTAACCAAGATTACTTGTATTTAGAGACAATAATCAAAACGTTTAGTTTCCAGCGGTCATATTGAACAATGGTCATATAACCGTCTAAACCCAACGATCTCATTTTAATTATAATCATGTTATCAAATGAAACATTTTTGTTGAGTATAAAAATAAAATAAAATAACACATAAAATTAGGAAACAAGATTTATTCAAAATTTAGGGTCGTTACAATAATGGTCATTTGGATAGATGAGGTGAGAAGAGAAAAAGAAAAGAGATGATAATGAAAATAAAAGAAAAGTTGAGAGATCCCTTATGAAAATTCGGCAGCCTAACAGCGTCGCTTAAAATTTCATAAAATCAAATGATGAGAGCAAAAGGGTGTCTCATAATATTGAAATCAAAAGGAAAGTAAGAATAATAAATAAAATCAAACCCCAACATATGAGAAAGGAATTTCAAATAACTAACATAAAATAAGTGTCGATTTAAAGAAGAGAATGAGGGATTCCATTACCTTGTATAATAACGCCTAGATCTTGAAGGATGGGACCTTGGGGGATTAAGGAAACCTTGGGAAGAATCCTAGAGAGGTAAAACCACCATATCTTAGAGTTTTAGGGATTTGGAATGAATGAAAATGCATGGAAGAGTGGGTATTTATAGAAAAAGAGAGGTATTTTTTTAATAATTTCAAAGGGACACCTCATTAGTGGTTTTTTCCAAACCACGGGCTTACCCATGGTATTTGCCCATGGTTTTAGCCACTTGGGAAACCTCATGTCATAAGTTACCGTACACAAGTCTACCATACTTTTATATTTAATTATTACATCATTATGATGTCATTAAACTACTAAAAACTCAAAAATGTATTTTTACTATTCATGAAAAATTCATGTATTTTAGAAAAATTCCAAAACATTACCCTAAACATTTTTCGATGTGTAGAATTCAAAAATGAACTCCATTTTTTGAAAATAATTTTTTAAGCATTTTTAATTTCATTTTTAAATAAAATCATAGTTAATTCGAAAAATAGCAATTTTAAAGGTATAATTAGTTCTATATCACATTGAAAAATTAATTAAGATCGCATTATCTTATTACCTTAAAAAAATAAAATATTATCATTAGTTACTATTTATAAGGGTCATATTTCTATTCATTTTACTATTCATAAGGGTATGTTACTATTCATAAAAAAATCAAGTTGGTTCTATGAGACTCTAAATGATTTACTGGTCACAACTATAGATGACTGTTTTTCGAAATTCAAAACATAGAAGTAGAAAATTTATGTTTAATGGATAGCTTATAAGTTTCTCCTATAATGTTTTGATTCACAAAAGACATAGTGCATCAAGAAATCTAGGCTATTAATAGAATGTATTTAATAGAAGTATACCAGAAAATGTTTGGGGTGTTATATTATTCCCTCCTACAGAAATTTCATCCTTGAAATTTTATGTATAAAACCCACCAAAAAGATGTGGGTGGTTATTCTTCATGAAATCCTCTAGTTCCCATGTTGCTTCCTCCATATTCTGGTTTCTCCAAAGAACCATTATTAGATGAGTTGTTTGTTTTCTCAATACCTTCTCCCTTGTGTCAAGAATCCTAATAGGCCTTTCATTGTATGACAAATCAGGTTCCAGTTCAATGTCTTCATATGTGAGTACATGCGTTGGGCCTTGCATGTACTTCTTTAACAATGATATGTGGAACACATCATGAACTCTGGAGAGATTTGGTGTCATCGCTAAATGGTAATCTACAACTCCAATTATTTCCATATTTTCAAATGGTTTGATGTACCTGGGGCTCAGTTTCCCTTTTTTATTGAACCTCAAGACACCCTTCCATGGAGATACTTTCAGAAATACATGATCTACCACTTGGAATTCCAAGTCCTTTCTACGGTTGTGAGCATAACTCTTCTGCCTACTTTGGGATGCTTTAATATAGGCTTGTATTTTCTTTACCTTTGTCGTGGTCTCTTCAATAAGTTTCGGGCCTATAAGTTTCCTCTCACCAACTTCATCCCAACAAGTTGGAGTTCGACATCTCTTTCCATATAATGCTTCATATGGATCCATTTGAATATTATAATGGAAACCATTGTTGTAGGAACATTCCCCCAAAGGCAAGTATTGATCCCACATACCTTGGAAGTCAAGAGATCATGATCTCAACATAACTTCTAGAGTTAGAATAGTCCTTTCAGACTGTCCGTTAGTTTGAGGGTGATATGCAATACTCATAAGAAGCTCAGTATTCAAAGCCTTCTGGAGACTTTTCCTGAATTTTGATGTAAACCGGGGATCTCGATCAGAGAAAATCGATAGAGGTGCACCATGAAGTATCAAAACTTCATTAATATAAAGTATTTCCATGCGCTCTAGTGGAAAACACTCTCTTGTTGGAAGGAAATTTGCTGATTTAGTAAGGTGATCAACAATTACCCATATTGCATCATTCCTTCTAGGTGTCATCGACAGTTCGATGAAAAAATCCATTGTAATGTTATCCCACTTTCACATAGGAATATGTAGAGGTTGCATAAATCCTTTGGGATGTTGTCTCTCTACCTTAACTTGTTGACAAACTAGACACCTTGACACATAGTCAACAGTTTCTCACTTCATATTATCCCACCAAAAATATTCCTTCAGATCTCTATACATCTTTATTCTACCTTGGTGTATAGAGAAATTCGAGCTACGAGCATCATCTAATAGTTCCATTTTATCTCAGGTACTGATGGAACACATAAACTCTTCCCAAAATTTATAACTCCTTCATCATACGCGAAGTTAGCCAGTCTCCCATCCTTAACTGCATTAATTTTCTTGTACAGATTCTCATCATTAGATTGAGAAATTTTTATCTTCTCTAGTAAAGATAGTTTATCAATCATTTGAATGAAGAGTGATGTTTACCCTTTCTTAACAATTCTAATATCCATATTCATTAGATCCATGAATATAGGATATCTTTTAATCCTTATTTGAGTTAGAAGGCCATGATCTTTCCTACTTAATGCATCTTCCACCTTATTCACCTTTCCTGGGTGGTAGTGTATCAAACAATCATAATCTTTGAGTAACTCGAGGAATCTTCTTTACCTCATGTTGAGTACTTTTTGTGTGAAAATATGTTTAAACTCTTGTGGTCCATATAAATCTCACATCTCTCTCCATATAGATAATGCCTCCATATTTTTAGAGCAATGATTACAGCTGCTAACTCAAGATCATGAGTTGGACAATTTTTCTCACGAGTCTTCAACTGTCTTGATGCATAAGTAATAAATTTATCATTTTTCATAAGGATGCAACCCAGTAGATTATTTTATGCATCGATGTATATTACAAATCGATCACATCCAGATGGAAGAGTCAAAATTGGAGCATTTACCAATCTTCTTTTCAATTCATCGAAGCATTCTGCACATTATTTTGTCCATAAAAACTTAACTCCTTTACATGTGAGCTTGGTTAGCGGATTATCCAGTAGAGGAAAATTCTTAACGAAATGCCGATAATAACCTGATAATCCAATAAAACTGCGTACCTCAGTTATGTTTGATGGCGTGGTCTAATCTTGGATTGCCTTTGTATTCATAGGATCAACTAAGATGCCATCCTTAGAGACAATATGGCCCAGAAAAGAAACTGATTGAAGACAAAATTCGCACTTGCTAAAATTCCCATATAATTTATTTCTTCTAAGAGTTCTTAGAATAACCCTCAAGTTATTCTCATGGTCTTCATAGCTTTTTGAGTATATGAGTATATCATTGATGAATACCACAACATAGTTACCAAGATATTCCTTAAAGAATCTATTCCTTAAATCCATAAAAATAGTGGGTGTATTTGTTACTCCAAAAGGCATCACTGTAAACTCATAATTCCCATACCTAGTCCAAAATGCTGTCTTAGGAATATCTTCCTTCCTTACACACAACTGATGATATTCGGATTGAAGGTCAATCTTCGAAAAGTATTGAGCTCCATGAGGTTGGTCAAATAAATCATCAATCCGAGGAAAATGATACTTATTCTTTATTTTAATAGCATTGATTTCCCTTTAATCAATGCAAAGACTCATGGATCCATCTTTCTTCTTGACAAAGAGGTCATGGTCTCCCCATAGAGAAACACTAGTTTGAATAAATCCTTTTTCACTCAAATCCTCCAGTTGTTTCTTTATATCTACTAATTCCACTATGTCCATTCTATATAAAGTCTTTGATATAGGTTTTGCACCAAGAATTAAATCAATAGAGAACTCAACTTCATGCCCTAGAGGATGTCCAGGTAAATCCTCTGGAAATACATCAATGTACTCTTTCACTATGTGCACATCTTCAATTTGAATATTTCTTTCCTCTCCCATAGATATTGGTTTATCTTCCTCTCCAAGTACTGCATTCAGTAGAGCTACTGGGGGTGGTTATAGATAAGAATCAGGTGGAGATGTATCTGCCCTAAAGATAAGGAATTCTATATCACTTTCAAAAATTGTAACTTCCTTATTCTTACAATAAATCTTCGCATCATAATTTGACAGCGAATCCATATCGAGAATTATATCAAATTCAGGAATTGGTATGATGATAAGGTTAGCAACTAGAGCACGTTTTGGTGTTTGGAGGGGGACTAGTCGACATTCCTTGGTTGAAATGATACATCCCCTAGGAGTTTTGACTGACAACTCCTTTATTAAATCAAATTGGACATATCTAATTTTCTTGGAAAACTGGGAAGATATAAATGAATGCGATGATCCAGAATCAAATAAAGTGTTGTCTATGTTTGAGGAAACAATTTAAGTACCTACCACCACATAATTAGGAACTTCAACCTTTACGGTTGTAATCACATGGGCTCTCCCTTACTCCCTTGGCCTTTTCTAAGTCATGATTCCTTTATTCTTAGGAAACTCATTTTCATAGTGTCCCATCTCTCTGCAATTGTATCATTGAATATCAAGGAATTGTTTCTTCTCCTTTCATTCATCAGATCAATGACCCTTTTCTCCGTAGTTATAGCAGAATCCCATGCCATTCAAGAATTTACCGAGATGATTCTTTCCACAGTTCTCACATAACAGGAATAGCTTTGTTCCCTTGCACTTATTTGATGCTTCTCCTTTTCCTTTGTTATCAGAGTACCACTTCTTATCTTGTTTTTTGTTGAAAAGATTTGATCTAGAAAATTCCCTCTTTGTTTTGATGGCACTTGACACAATTTCATCATATGATGAAAATGATTGAGAAGCTAGTGCCCTTAAAAGACTTGGCTTAAGACCTTAAATGAAATGATCAATCTTGTCTGCTGAGTCACATACATAATCCACATCATACCTGACCAACCTTGTGAAAGTAGCCTCATACTCTGCAACACTGTCTTCTTCCCTTTGTTTTAAGCTAAGGAATTTCCTCTTCATTTCAGTTCGTTGCTCACGAGGGAAATATTTTTCAAATAATATTTCCTTAAAAGTCCTCCATTCCATATCTTCTATTTCTTCTTCCTCTGTGGTATTCTGAATCAAGGACCACCATTGATCATCATCGCCCTTGAGACAATATTCTGCCAGTACTACCTTTTCATTTTCATTGCATCTTAATGCCATTAATATATTTTCAAGGGACTTGATACATTTCCCTGAAACCACTGGGTTAGTAGCCCCACTAAAATATGGGGGCTTCTGCCACATGAAACGATCCAATATAGGTGTGGAATGGTTATTCGTTACAACCTAAGTAAGTTTTCCCAATATGGTCATGATCTGATCTGCTCCAACATTAACTGTGTTGACTTGCTCAGTAGAGAGATCCTTACCTTTCCCACGAGTATTGATTTCCCTTCTTCCATTAGATGCCATTTATAAATAATGGGATACACTAGATTAGTTTATGAATCTCAAACATAAAATCACTCAACATAGAATGAAATTCTATGCATAACTAATCTTATAAACATGGTTTCTCTGAGGAAAAATTTACATTAAACTCATTCATAATGTCTTGTATAGAAAATGTGAATTATCCTAAGCATATCCCCTAGGAGTCTTGTAACCAAGAGTGCAGCAAGGCCTGTTGTCATGCACTAGTTCTCGTTCAAGTTTAGCTCAAAGTGGTGTTTTCAGGTTTTACCCCTAGATACATCTGTGTCATATCCGCCTCTACCTGCTCGTATCTAGAAAGGGATGTATTGATTAAAATATCCACATAATCTATTCCTTACCAAAATACTAGGACGTTCTTGTATGTTTATACTCAAATTTACCTTAGGGATTTGTTCCCTACTATACATTTCCTACTCTAGTTTCCAACTTTTCTACTAAACTTCCTCTAATACCAACTGTAACACCCCGACCCCTCTAGGTTGGAGCCGATGCATTACTTTTGATATTGGCATGGTTTGAAGGAATGAAAATACCAAAGTAACAATTAGTTTAGTATTCTTGAAGAAACTAGATACATATATGTTACTCAAATTACATTGTAAAAGTTTACAAAATACAATACATAACGAAACTAAAAACTGCATCCACAAGAACTCAATAAAGGATCTCTTCTTTGTCACCTGTTGAAAGTAAACAATGAAAGGGGTGAGCTCAAACGCTCAGTAAGGGTTAAAAATAGCAGAATCATGAGTACAATAATAAGTGAATCATAATCAATCTGACATAATCAATATGGCATAGTGAATAAATGAAAAACTAATGCCATTAATAAACTGATAATGAAACTGCATCCATAGATTTTGTCATAGTGAAAACCTCATGGATAATAATAATAAATTGTAATGAATAAAGAGAATGATTATTAATTATAATTCATGTATCTGGCATGTGAAACCATAATAATGTTAATACGGTTTAGTTCTTGGGTAAAAATCCGTCTTACTTTTGGAAACAAACTTGAAGGGTTTGTCGCCAACTGATTTGTCTCATGAGACATACCGATGCATCGAGGGGATTTAGTGGGACCCGCCATTAACTTAATGTCCAAATTATTCCTTATACATTGATTCAATACAATATCAATATGCCTTTTCAGTATCCGTATAGATTTGAGTATATAGATTCATCAATATTTCCATAATTAAAATAACTTTCCAAAATAAACACCGTATGTAAAATGGTCTACATTTTAGACAAAAACATATCCATGATATGAGATGATGGATATTTATTATCAATATAATTTCAAATGAAAAGTGATCTCAAATGGGCATTAGGTACACCACATAAGGATTATTAGGTGCACAATACAAGGTTAGTCACAACAAAATAGTAGTTGAGACAAAGTCTCTTACCACAATGTAATCGGTCAAATAATATGACCAAAACTTAATAAACCTCAAACAAAACATTTAATAACATGAATATAAAGAGAATAATGTTATTATATATCAAATTAAAGTACACATATACCACATACAAGAAATAAGTGGCAAACAATGAAAATATCACAGAAACGAAAGTGAGATGAGAAACCCCTTACCTTTTGCTCGAGTGTGATCTTAGATTGTTTTAATGACTGGAATAATCAAATTTATATTCACTAATTAATAATTCAAAAACCTCCTATACATGTAATTTATTTAGTATAACCTTATTAGGTTCATTCATGGCCCTTTTAATTGGTTTAAGAGGTTCAATTTTATTGTTTTGGAATCATTTTCTTCCTTGGTTTTCATGATTCGTTTACTTTCATTCATGAATGGAAGTTAATTTGAAATGTGGATAAATATCCAGAGTTGTTAATATATATTATTAGTGACATTAAAGAGATATAAATGATCTTATAATGATTATAAGTTATATACATGAGGATGAATCATTAGTTAGAAGTTTTTGATAAACACTTGGATTCAGCTTGGTAGTTTTGTATACAATGAACTCGTTTTGTATTATTATTCCATATTATGAGTGTGTAAATATTACAGAAAATTAATGAGATGAAATACATATATTATTATTTGGTTCAACCATTAAAATGGTTTCATGATCAGTAATGAAGGATAAAGTGAAGAACAAAACTCCGTCGTCCATAAAAGTTATAAACTGGAACCTCATGGATGCTGATTTCGCTTATAAAAATAAATAAGGGGAGTAAGAATATTGATGATGGTTATTCCATTCACATGATATAATTATAGTATATAGATTATAATTGAGTTTATCATGGTCATTTGGACAGATGAGGTGAGAATAGAAAAAGAAAAGAGATGATCTTGAAATAAAACAAAAGTTGAGAGATCCCTTATGAAAATTCTGCAGCCTAACAAGGTTGCTTAAAATTTAATAAAATCAAATGATGGGAGAAAATGGTTATATCATCATTTTTAAATCAAAATGATTGTAATAAGAATAAATAAAATCAAACCCCAACATATGATAAAGGAATTTGAAATAGCTAACATAAACGAAGTGTCAACTTGAAGAAGAGATGAAAGATTCCATTACCTTGTAGAATAACACCTATATCTTGAAGGATGAGACCTTGGGGGCTTAAGTAAAACTTGGTAGGACTCCTAGAGAGGTAAAACCACCAGAGATTTGAGTTTTAGGGGTTTGTAATGAAGGAAAACGAATGGATGAGTGGGTATTTATAGAAAAAGAGAGGTAATTTTTTAATAATTTCAATGGGACACCTCATTAGTGGTTTTTTCGAAACCATGGGATTTCCCATGGTATTTTCCCATGGTTTTAGCCACTTGAGACACATCATGTTATAAGTTACTTTACAAAAGTCGACCATACTTTTATATTTAATTATTACATCATTATGATGTCATTAAACTACTGAAAGCTCAAAACTGTATTTTTACTATTCATGAAAAATTCATGTATTTTAGAAAAATCTCAAAAATTTACCCTAATGATTTTTCGATGTGTAGAACTAAAAAATGAACTCCATTTTTTGAAAATAATTTTCTAAGTAATTTTAATTTAAATTTTAAATAAAATCATAGTTAATTCGAAAAATAACAATTTTAAATGTATAATTAGTTCTATATGACATTGAAAAATTAATTAAGATCAAATTATCTTATTACCATAAAAAAATAAAATATTATCATTAGTTACTATTTATAAGGGCCATATTACTATTCATTTTACTATTCATAAGGGTATGTTACTATTGATGAAAAAATAAAGTTGGTTCTATGAGACTCCAAATGACTTACTGGTCACAACTCTAGATGACCATTTTTTGAAATTCAAAACATAGAAGTGGAAAATTTATGTTTAATGGATAGATTATAAGATTCTCCTATAATGTTTTGAGTCAAAAAAGACACAGTGCTTCATACAATATAGGATATGAATAGAATGTATTTAATAGAAGTATACCATAAAATGTTTGGGGTGTTATACATATTATGGGTGCACCCCGATAGCACTTCAATGCATTGGGTGAAGAAATTAATCTCTAGAAATGAAAATTTTTATGGTACCTTGGTGAATAACCTTGGAAATGTTTTTTACACTGTGGGTATGGAACTTAGTGATATGTTTATGAATGTATAAAATAAATGTTGTAGCCACATTTTCATGTTATGATTAATGTCATTTTTTTATGATATGCCTCTTTTTCCATTGATCATGTCTTTATGTATTTCATCAAGTTCTTATTGATATCACAAGTAAACTATTTCCCCTATTTACCATTACGGGGCTTTTTTGTCACCCCTTCCTTTGATGTATATCCCTTGGTTATGATATGTAGTAATTATACTTAGGATTAACCTATGATGAAGCCATATAAGTATATTAGAATAATTCCTTATGATTTCATGCATTTTGTACCTTATTTCCAAGACTCTAAACTTTAAATATCCTCTATTTTATAAATATAATGAAAAGTTATGTAATAAAAAGGTGGGATGATATATCAGTAATTTCATTAATTTCATAAATTTCAGAAATTTCATCAACCTCATGGGATGGATATATATAAAATATATTTAAACATGTTCATCAGGAATATTTAATTTCTATCAAGCATTTTTTAATATATAAAATGAAAGATTAAATAAATAATATAATATGATATTTAAAAATATTCAATGTAAATATCAAATCAATTATGATACATTACACATTAAAATCAATCTTGAAAACTTCATGTTGAATAAAGGAATATGATATATGAAATTTCATGGTCTATAGAATGATCAACAAACATCATCTCAACATATGATAAGTACTTTATGTTCATAAATAATTACCAAAATTCATCTTGGAATACAACATATACTTGATGTAAAGCATTCAACTACTTCTGGTTGGGTTATAACGTCACATGTTTTGCAGTGGGTCGAATTCCTAAACCCATTATAATTTTTGTATTTTTGTGAGTGGGTCAACTCTTTTCTTGATTTTTGAACTTAATTATTAGAGTTTAATTTACCTAATTCATTTATTTTAGACGAGTTTTAATATTGGTTAAGTGAATCCGTGTTTTAGAAGGGTTTCAGGAGCATCAGGCCCAAAAACCTATTTTCATGAATGTTCATATTGGTGCACATGGTTTGGAAAAACTCTGTAGCCTTCCAAAAGTAACTGAGTAACCTACCTATACCACCAGACAAGTTTTTTCAAAATATTTGAGTAAGGGAACACATCTGTGAAAAATCACTATAGTCTTTAATAGAGGGGATTCACACATTTTGCACATGTTTTGGGAAACCATGCACATTAACAATGCAAGGTGTGGTTCTTAAGTAGAGGGAGCTATACGATTGGTGTAGTATTTTCCAAAATAAGTGGAAAACTGTGAGGATCATTAAAATATGTTAAGTGAACAAACTTCCCTTTTACACTATTTCTTTTCCATCTCTATTTTCTACTTTATTTCATGCATGAAACACCTCCATGTCATTGTAGCTCTTCCATTCTCCCTCCCATATTCAATAGCCTATATCCTAGGTTAGAGCTCCAAATCAATCCCTGTTAGGTGAATTGGAACCAAATAGGTAGGGGATTTGATCCTCTTTCTTATTTTATCCTATTCTCTATCTATATGGAGCTATAAATCCATGTGAGAAATTTTAACTAATTTTCAGGGTGTTCATCTAAAACGTTTATTTCTTCCAAAACTCTTTGATTTAGAGGCTGATACTAGATAATAGAACATCTACCCACACAAGCCAGTTAGTTACTAGATTTCTTGTGAATTTTCTCATGTATTGGGGTGTGTTCTTGAGCAAACTATTGGTTCATCTGAGAGAGACCCTTGTAAATTAATGGTTTCATTTAAATTAATTAATATATCCTTAGTGATTCCTTAAGGCATGATCCCACCTAAATAAATGTAGTTCAACCCTGATTAGAGGAATCTATTCTTATTAATCTTATTCCAAGGTGTTTATTTAAATTAAATTAAAATAAATTTATTTATTTTTATTTCTTATAAGTTCCACAGGTACTGGAAGAGATTTGCCCAAGGATTGAGGTGGTGATGGACCCATGGATTGAGGAAACTTAGTTTTTCAGGTTGGGTGAGTCTCAGATAATATTGGTGATATTAATCACCGATTGGGAGAAATGGATGGTAGATTGAGGCGATGAGGTCACTACGTTGAAGTCATGAGCAGATTTATTTGAGATAGTTTTTCCATCATATTGGGTTACATGGTTGCATGGGAATGAGGTAATGAGATGATGTTTATTAGGTAGTTGTTTTGTGAATCCTACTCACTTTGATTGACCAATACACTATTAGAGTCATCTTCCCATAGATAAGACTCAGATAATGAGGTTGACTTCACCACTCATGTGGGTAGATACATCTTCTAGATGCATCTTAGGTTGGGTTTGATCACTAGATTGGATGGAGGTAATTTCCAAATAAATCCACAAGGATTGTGAGGATCCATCGGTTGATGGTGTTGAGACTATTAGTTTGGGGCTGAGGATCACCGTATTAGAGGCTATGATCGTGGATTATGTGGAATGATGGATGATGTTGTTCCTCAGGATGCCAATTTTTGAGACGATAGTGTTTATTAGTTAGAGTATATATATCTCTATGCCTAGTGACATCAGGCTTCGAGATGATGAGAGATTTTTAGATGGGGTCTAGGTGACTAGGTACTTGTTTGGGTTTACCTTCAAGATATCGATTATTGGTTTGGACATGATGTGTCGGTTGGTATGAGGTGTGGGGTGATTCTATTTGAAGTGGAACATGAGGGTTCATATGCATGGATTCTCATTAATGTATTCCTTGGGATTTATTCTAAGGATCCTCTCCACTACCGTCATACAAGCAATGTCTAAAGAAGGTTACTCCTTTTTTGTGGATGCTGAGCATAAGGGAACCAGGTTAATTATGTAATGTATTTGTACTATTTTATTTATTCTTAGTATACGACTACTTAATAACATATGTATGTTAGTAACATGTTGTTTGTGGCCTACTAAGATTATTCTCACACCCTACATGGGCTATTTTAAACACACTTCGACTTTATTCTCTTGTGTTTATGTATGAGAACGAGGTAGTAAGCTGAAACTTAGGGATCTTGTCAGAAATTTTTCATGGGTTGAATGGAAGGGGACCTAGGGGGTTCTTTCACCTACTGGAGTTTATCTTTTGGGTATTTATTTTTTTATCAGCATTCTTATATGTATATACTGGTGGTTGACCATGGAGAACCATTTTAATTATTGTCTTGTATGAAATGAATTGGATGCATGTTTCTATACATGGTATCTTATGGTATTTATTTCTAAAAATGGTATGTTGGTTTTTGTTATTCTACTACTTCTATTGTTTATTCTTCCACTATTTCATGTTATTACTTCCACCACGGTGGGTTACTGGTCCACTCATATTATGGACATTATTTTTTTGTTTCTATATTTATGTATACCATTATTATTATTACCAACATAGGGTATAGTCAACCAACTATCACCTATTTACACCCTTTATTCCAGTCAACAACCTTTGGTGTATGGGGTGGTGCACCTAAGGCCTAGTGGAACACCAACCCTGAGTACTGTTTGAGTTGAAATACATGTCAGTGAACTATAAATTTCATCAAAGTAGTTTATAACTAGGAATTAATAGAAACTTTTTTCTCGATACTAATGGTATCATGTTCTTTCTATTTTAGTCGGTATTACAATTTGGGTTATGGTAGACTAGATATAGGGATGGTTTTAGAACTGGGTACAGAGATCGTGTCTGGGTGCCTGCATCCCCATGTACAGGTGACATACTATGGCTCTAGGGGTGGGAAATTGTTGTTATTTTCTATTATTACAATTGATTTTATTTCCACCTTGAGTGGTTCACTTGGGTGTGAGTTTTAGCTTTTATGATATGTGACCCTTGGCCTCGTATGGAATAAGAAGAAATATAGACCCTTGACCTGATATGGAAAGGGAGGTTGGTTTATTCTTTCATTATAGGAATATAGTATTTTGTTTATATATACATGTGTTCTAGTGATAAATTTCTTGGGATCATAATTGAGACCCTCAATTGTGCTAAGAGGGTTGGTATGTTTAAAGTGTCAAAAAAGGAAGCTAAACAATGCTTTAATATTTAGCCTTTATTGGTGGAATTCTACTCAACCAACCAAGGCATGTGGTTTTAATGATATTTTTATGTTAAGTGATATGTGATGTATATATATGTGGGTTTGGATCTGTTAGGAGTAGGTAGGGATGATGATAGGGGTGATCTTTTTAAAATTTTAAAAATAAAAGCTAAAAAACATTTTCATGCTTAGCCTTATTTGGTGGAATCTTACTTAGATACCTCAAATTGATATGTAACACCTAACACTAATTTGGGTAGGTGAAGGTCCATGAGGATATATTTATAAATGACACCTATCTCTGATATGGGCAACTGAAGGGCCATGAGGCCGGATGTCATGATACATTCTTGCAATGGGGGAGGGTATGGGTAGTGAGATTATGCTTTCTATTGCTTCTTTACCTATATGTGTTATGTATATTATTATGGATTTCTGACCATTTTATTGGTATTAAATGGGTTTCAATATAGGAATATTTTGATGGAGCATTTGGAAGATGGAGATTTGGTACTGTATGAGCATTCATAGGTTGAGTCCCATGAGGTCCGAGATGAATTCCTGGAGGGTTAGGAATATTCTGAGGCACATGTACTAGAACATGTACAAGCCCCAGTACAGGAATGGTAGCTAAATTATTTGATTTTTTGGGTCAAGGGCTATATGAGAAGCTCGAGGTGAGCATGGTTCATTTCATCCATAGGATTAATAGGGGATCTCTGGGAGTGGATCCTTCCATGGATTACCTAACATGGGAGTTCTAGTCATAGAACCCACCACTATTATAGGGTGAGGGTGGGCCAAAAGAAGAATATAACTGGATATAGTCAATTCAGACTATTATTAAGTAGCTTGAGACACCACTAGGTCAGACGGTGAATTTGGTGATGTATATGCTCAGAGGACTCATGGAGTGCTGGTGGGATGTGAAGGTGTAGGCGAACAGACATGGGGACTGTCCTGGAAATTTTTTGAGGTCAGGTTCTTCAAGAACTTCTTTTCAGAGATGCTGAGGGTGTAGAGTTATCAATAGTTTTTGACCCTAATTTTGGGATACTTTTTTATCATGGAATATGAATCTACTTTCATCAAGTTTTCTCATTTTTCACTCAGTATGGTGGGTGATAACACCTCATGGGTGAGGAATTTTGACGATGGATTATGATACACCATTATGGTGAAAGTAAAATTCTTCAGGTTTTCCCAATTATTGGAGGATTTGAAACAATCACTAACAGTCTAAGGAAATTTGATGGACCGATCATACTCAAGATTAGTGATAGGGTAATTTGATTTCAATGGCAATGCTTCAGATAGTAGGAAGTGATGCCGAGAGGAGTCTCAGTTGGGAATTTTGGCCAAATAATTGAGAAGAACACTGAGGAGCTTATCTTTGATAGGGTGATTAATGTTTGGGAAGTTAGGACATGTGTAGATGAGATATTATTGGGAACTGAATAAGTGTCGAACATGAAGCCAAGTTGAGTATCTAAAGATGTTATAGGGGAAGCCTTCTCAGAAAACCAGCAATCAGGGAATCAGATGGACACAAGCATATGAGGTTGGACCAGGAGTAGTACTATATGTTGGTAGCCGATATTTAGCTACAAATAGAGGTTCTGGAATAGGAAATGAGACCCGGTAGTGGGGAAAATGGCCAGTTGCTGGTGCAACACCGTAGGGAGGCCAAGATTCAGGCACTCGAGCTTCGGCCTAGGTGCTTGCTATTCAGCTACCAAGGTCATAGTAGATCAAGGAGCCTATTATGGTAAGAGGTATTCCATGGGCATGAATGAGTACCTTTTTATTTTGTCATTTCCTCTTTTATGGCATGCTGGGATTTGTGTGAATGAGGTGCATGGGATGTATTTTGGGACTATGTAGGTGCTAGTTAGTAGGTAGGCATCAGCTCTGATGCATTATAAATATACGGGGTGTGTGGAACCAGGATTTATTATGGGTGTTGATGTGATTTGGGATTAATTGAGGTATGATGGAATCTTATTATTAGTGTGATGTATGAAATATGTGAGATGGAGGGCACCAAGACTTGTTATGGGCATCTAATGAGATGTGAGAGTTTGTAGGTTCTATGATTGACATAGGAACGAGGTGTGAATCTGATGAGGTGAAGTATTAGATGGGCATCAGATATGAAACAACCATGACTTGAGCACAAGATTAGGTGAAGGATTGAAGGCGCATCATAGGATGAATTTTGAGTATGATTATGGTCAGTGAAACCTCAGTTTATTTGAGTTTTCTATCCCTAAGTGGACTGGGTTGGTAACTCCTAAGGTGGGGAGCACCTTGAGAGAGTTTACCAGTGATTTTTGAATGGGTTATTCTAGGTTAATTTTAATGAGAGGGGTATTCTCGGTACCATGTACAACTAACAGTTGATAGATTAGGGATGAGATATGATAAGGTGCAGAGATTATGACATCTTTGGCTTTTAGAGAGGGTCTAAATTCTTAGCCTATTTTAATTTTTGGAGTTTGGTGAGTGGGAAAACTCTTTATGGGATTTTTAGAAGTTAATTATCATAGTTTTGTTAACCCACGAGTTTGATATTAGATTATTTTAAACACTTAGAAAGTGACTAAGTGTTTAAAGAGAATCAGGCCCCAAAAAACCAGTTTTTTGGAAAGTATAGACTACGGCACATGGTTTGGAAAAACTGATCTGCCTCTTAGGGGTAACTGTGAGGCCTACCTACAATAACGGACATAGTTTTTCAAACCGTGGGAGTAGGGGATCATGGTCATGATTAATCTCTTTAATCTTAAATGGAGGGTATTCTTATGGTCTGTACATGATTGGGGAAATGATGTACCTTAAACGTGAGAGGTTTGTCCCTTAAGTAGCGGGATCCGCAGAGTTTTCTCATGTTTAGCCAAACTATGAGACCAAATTGTACAGGTCATTAAAATTTATGAAATAAAAAAATATACCTTTCCCCATATTTATTTTCATTATCCATTTCTCATTCATTTAATTAATTCATCTTCTCTAGGCCATGGGGGATCTCCCTTTCTTCCTCAATTAGGATTTGGCATTTCTCCCATGTTAGAGCTTCAAATAGATCGTCGTCGGGTGAGTTGGAACCTCCTCGGAAATGTATTTTATCCTATTTCTTATTTTACACATTTCTCAAGCCATATGAATATCTAAACCCATGCTATCTATTTTACCCTATTTTTAGGGTATTTCCCTATAATTTTAATTTCTTCCATACTGCTACAAGTTAAAGGCAGATACCAATCAACCAAACATCTAACAACACGAGGTAGGAGGTGTATTGATTTATTGTGATTTAAATCATGTTTTGGTGGTGAATTCTTGAGTACACCATTGGGTCATATAAGATGGAACCTCATAAAATAATAGTTGTATTTAAATTAATTAACTAATCAATGGATATGCCTATGGGGATGCAGCCACATGACTACCAGAAGTTTATGCTTGGTGAGAGGAATCATACCATGGAAAGATTAGGCATATATTTTTATTTAAATTAAATTCAATTATTTTATTTATATATATATTACTTGTGAGGTCAATGAGAACTAGATGGTATTATCCTAAGGATTGAGATGCTGATGACCTCATATATTGAGGTGTCTGGGTTCCTTAGGTTGGGTGATTCCTAGATACTATGGGTGATGTTGATTACTGATTCGGAGACACGACCCTCGGATTGACGTGACAAGGTCATTGAGTTCTGGGAATGACCTGAGTGATTTTAGATGTTTTTGACCATTAGATTGAGAGACTTAGTCGTAGGGGAATAAGGAGATGAGATGATGTGTCTTAGGTAATTTTTTAGTGAATACCTCTCATCGTGATTGGCTGAGGCCCCATTGGAGTCATGTGTTGATAAGTAAGACTCATATTATGTGGTGGTGTTGACCACTTATGTGGGTAGAGTCCTATGTTAGATTTGTCTTAAGGTGGTGTTGATCACCATATTTGATGGAGTTGATTTCCATTGAAATCCTTAGTGATGGTTAGGAGACATCAATTGACTGTGTTGAGACCTTTAGTTGGGGGATGAGGCTCATTGTATTTGATGCTGTTAGGCATGAATTATATAGGAGGAATGATGAAGTCATTCCTAGGGATGTCTACTTTTGAGATGAAATTGATTATTAATTAGAGGATATATATCATTTTGCATCAGGATATCATGATTTGAGCTGACATGAGATTTTTTGATGGGGTCTAACGGACCTCGTACTTGTTTGGGCATGACATCAAGACATAGGTTATTGTCTTAGACATGAGTTGTCAGTTGGAAAGTGGTTCCAGGTGATTATATCAGAGGTGGAACCTAATATTTCACCTGGATTGATTCTCATTCGGTGATGTATTTGGATTTATGCAAAGGAACCTCTCCACTTCTGTTATACTAGTAGTGGCCAAAGTAGGTAACAACTTCCTTATGGCTACTGAGCATAAGGGGTATATATTAATTATGTGACATGTATGTAATGTTTTATTTATTCACAATGTAATCCTTCTTTATCATAGATGTAAGTTAGGAAAATTTTGGTCATGGATTACTAGGATTATTCTCACATCCTACATGGTCCCTTAGATTCATGTGTAGAGTTTATTTTCATTCTATTAGGTAAGGGAAATATCTCAGGAGATGGACCTTAGGGGTCATGTAAGAAATTTTTCAAGGGATAGATGGTAGGGGACCTTGGAGGTTCCAAAATAAGTTAGATTTTATCTTTTGGGTCTTTCCTTTTGTATCAACATGGTAAAATGTATATACCGGTGGTTTTCCATGGGAGAAACTTTTTATTATTGACTTGTATGACATGAAATGGATTCATGGTTCTATATATGGTATCTTATAGTGTTTATTTCTAAAAATGGTATGTTGGTATTTATTATACAGATATTATTGTGGTTTACACTTCCACTATTGATTGTTAATGCTTCTACTACGACATATTAATGGTCCCATCATGCACATGAGGCTTAACCTAGTTGGTGAGGACTCCTTAAGTGCATCCAGGAGACCCGGGATAAAATCTAGGTGGAGGATAATTTCTGGGGTACTGTAGCAGGACTGTGCAGAACTGTAGCAGGAACTATAGTAGGCACTATTTGGCACTGTAGCAGCCAGGAATATTCCCCTGTTTGGGCCTTTGGGACACCTATTTGGTCCCCGAGTCATTTATGGCCTTTCAGACACCCATGCCTTCAGGTCAGTAAGGCCTTCAGGCCACTTTAAGTGCAGATGCAAACCAGAAAACCTACAAAGGAACATACTTCAAAAGGAGGAGCAAGGAGTTTTCACCATAATAGAAGCTAAAGAGATTGTAAGAATGAGAGGGTATGGAACCTACCATCGGGACAAGCCTGTGCATGCATGAGAAAGCCTATCCGAATAGCCATGTGAAGGTGGAGAGCTAATTTCATGTTGATGATGCTAGAGAGGAGCAGTTCCAAGTAGTTAGTCTGGGTTGTATGTAATGTTTGAATCCTATGGGAAATGAATTCCTCTAAGTCCTACGAGACATGTAATACTTATGCCTATAGGCCTTTTAAGTGTTCTACCTCACCCCTTGAAAGGTGGATTATCAAAATCAATAAAACATGAAGGCCTTCGGGCCATTGGAGGAATGATCCCATCATGTTATAATCTTTCTTTATTCTGCTACTATATTTCTGTATAATATTATTATTATCGCCACTTGAGGGTATAGTCTCCCCACTATCACCTTTCTACACTCTCACTGCTAGTCAGAAGCCTTTTCCATATGAGGAGGCACACATAAGGCCCAACGATACACTGACCCAAAGCATTGTTTGGGTGGAAAGATGGTTCAGGGTGCAATATGCATCATTTTTTTCATTTCATGAATTATTTTTGTCTTGACTTCGACCAAATTTTTTATTTATCAATTATATTCTTTTTTGGGAATGGAGTGAACATTGGAACTTGTATTTCATTATAACTATTCAGGAGCTCATTAGTTTTTTTACAACAAAACATTAAAAAATAATATATTATTATAATATTTCTCAAATAGGTAAAAAATAAATGTAATAATATCTTATATATAAAAAAGGATCACCTTTTGATGTAGATCGTGAAATGAGTATAGTTGATGCACACACGAAAGAGTATATAAAAATAATAATGTTTTTGAAAACATGTGACATACCTTTTTACTGTGAGATTGATGTTTTTTTATGATAGGTATGATGAAATCCTCATCATGATTCAGAATTTAGATAAGGAAACCATGTTGATATTTTTTTTTAAATAAACCTAATACTTATTGAAACTATAAAGAATTTCAAAACTGGAAATTTAAGACTGATCATCAATGAATCACATTATTAACAAAGAGAGCATCAAATTTTCATATGATGATGGTGAAGAAAAATAAAAATAAAAATATAAGAGAGTTACATTAACTAAATAAATAAACCCAATATAAATCCAATAATTATTATTATTTCTTTAACATATCATAATTTTTACAGAATATATGGAATTTGATCCAATAGTTGAGATTAATCCATACAATATCTAATCCAACACTTGGAATTACTATTTTTAGAAAATATGGAACGTTATCCATTATAAGGGAAATTTATTTCGAATCAAGAAGTCATTATTATTATCATAATTATGACATCTATTAAATTATGTTTCACAATAAAGTAATCCTTTTATAATTTTTTTTAAAAAATAATACATAAAATCATGAAATCACTTCAAACCATTGGCCTTTTTAACTCAGTCAAAATGTGTGAAGGCATTTTCCACCTTTGTTGAATTATTTAGACAAAAGTGTTAACCACCACAACACATTTATCCAAATACAAAAAAAATAAATTAATAAATTAAATATACATTTATATATTTGTTTATATACATATATATACCAATAATTTGATAATAAGGCCATTATTATTAATAATTAATAATTTATATTAATAATTTAATTAAGATTTATTTTAAAATTATGTTGTTAACTAATGTATTAGTTATGTTAAGAAATAAAATATTTACATCATTATTAATATTTATTATTTTAATTATTGTAAATATTTAATAATATAACCAGTATTTATTAATAATGTAACAACTAACATTTATTTATAATAAAATAATTAATAATACATCATAGTAATTTAATTAATAATATAATACATAATAATAATTATTCCCATTAATATTTTATAGTGTAAATGTTATGTTTTTAAGAAATAATGTTTATGACTTGTAAATTATCTTTTGTTCATTATATTTATGATTTTTTTTAATTTAAATTATTTTTTATTTGTCGAAACATTTTATCAAGTTTCATTTAGATTGTATTTAAACATTATAATTTATATTATTTTAATGTCACCAACACGAGGCATAATAATGTTCCAAGTAAGTGACTTTGAAATACTATAATTAATAAAGTAAAAATATAATATAAATAAAATATTACAGAACATATAAAAAATAAGTGAAAATAACAAGCATTTAAAAAAACAATTAATGAAAAGCAAATTTATTAGCATAATATCAATTTTTTAAAACATTACTTTTTTATTTATAATTTTTTTGACATTCCATTTAATTTAATTTAATTTTTATATATTAATCAATGTTCTAAATTTAATTTCTATTTTAGATATAATATAATTTTTGTATATATATATTTTTAATGTGTAGATATTATATTTTAACTAATAATATTTGTGTCATGTAAATAATTTTGATTTATTTCATTGATGAAAATATTCTTTATTTTTAATAATATTTTAAATGTTTATTCTATGTTTTAAGAATTAATTTGTTTTTTATAGTTTATATTTTATAAGTTTTTAAAGTTACATTATTAAAATTTAATAATTTTTCATATGTTTCAAGTAATTGACTTTGAAATCTTATAATGTTTAAAATATAAGTAAAATATAAATTAAAATTAAAACACAAGATAAAAATGTAAAAAAAATAATTGATTGTAAAAATAATTTCATTGATTTAATAGACAAACAATAATATAGGGGTTATAATACATTATTGTATCACATCCTATAAGTCAAAATAAAAAATATAAATGAATGAGTACAATCACTATTTATTATAAGGTGTCATATAATATTTTTTGTGCAAATGGGATTCCAATATCGAGATCATAAACTTCTATGTAGGGGTGGCATATGATGAGCTAGAGAGGGGACTTCCTTAGGGGATGGAATCTCAAATGTCTAATGATCTACCAGTGACTCACCAAGAGGAGGTGTCATCTAAATGTCATGATGTCCACCTGATCCTTCTCCCACTGTGTGAGTGGAAGGTTCTGAAACTAACTATTAGGGGAACTATAAATCATGTGTAGGCTCAGTCTCAAAAGGCGGTGGCATGAAAAATGACCCCTGAAATGATCTTAGATCCTATATAAATGGTGAAAACTGTGAATATCATGAAAACATAAATAGATCCTATGCCTCTGGATGCACATCGATAATCATACGAGGATGAACTACTAGAGGTGAGACCTTTTAATATGAAGTAGGAGAGGCCGCACGTGTAGAATGATACATTCTACGTCATCTTCATAATGATTCATCAACATTGGCAGCTGATGGAGGAGGTTTCTCAGTAGGAAACTCTTATCCCTGAGGTGTACGATCAAAGATACTATCATGTAGAACAAGACATGTTGACATCATCTCCTCCACTATAGTATGGTATGATGCCTAGCTAAAAACATCACCCTCCTCCAGATCAAAGATGCATATAATATGGTGTAGTCAAGTATACTGTAAATAAATTAAAAATTAATTAAAAAGAGTATAAAAAACACGGTTAAAAAGCTATTGACCTACCAGATATTGAATCCCTCTATTGTATGGAGTAACGAACACCACTAATATGTATCTTCTAATAGACAATAAACTGCCATGATCACATTCTCTCTTTCATTACATCCCAAAGAGAGAAATATCTTCTCTAGGGAACTTATCCACTGCTCATCTACAAATGGGTTTGTAGTCCCATTGAATGATGGTGGCTGTTGTCATATAAAGAGATCCAACATAGCTCCTTCACATAGTGGATCAAAATTCTCCATACAGGTAAGGTTATTTTTCATAACTTGAGTAAGTTTTCCCAGTATACATATATGTTAATCCTCACCAGTTGTAGCTCGAGATCCAACATTATTATCTTGCATTGGAGGGAAATTCCTACATGGGATATTCATGTTCATGCAGTTTCCATTTCTTCCACTAGGTGCCATTTCTAGATAATGGAATACACTATATTAGATTATAAATCACAATGTATAATCTTAACTTAGCAAAATACTTAGCATAAATTAAAATCCTATGCATGGATAATACCATAATCACAAACATGGTTTCTTTGAGAAAAAATTTACATTTAAATCCTTCATAATGTCTTGTAAATAAAATGTGAATTATCCTAAGCATATCCTATAGGAGTGTCAAACCATGTGCATAGTAATGCCTGCTGTCGTGTACTAGGATACCCTAGGTCAAGCCCAAAAATCCCTGTTGAAGTTTTTACTCCTAGGTACGTCTGTACTAGAACCATGTACACTTGTAGTATCCCGACAGAGATGTATTTACTATAAATATCGACATAATATTTTCCTTACCAAAATACATTGATGTTATTGTATGTTTATCCTTAAAAACTATCATTGGGTTTTGTTCCCTAATATATGTTTTCTAAATCTAGTTTCCGTGTTTTCTACTAAACTACCTCTGATACCAACTATAAGGACCCGACCCGAGTTTCAAAGATCTAGTGCCTTATTTTATTATATTAGAATATCAACAAGGAATATGAATCCTAAAGGACTGAGTATTTTTGTATAATTAGAAACAATATACATACATAAGTTCAACATTACAAATTTAAATTTAAATACAACATAAGTTTTACTGGAAACATCCATAACTATAAGTTTATCCTTGCAGGTTATTCATAATAAAATTATTCACGTCCTAAGAATATAAAACATAAGAAAAAGGTGAGATCAAACACTCATTAAGAGTAATAAAAACATAGTAAGATAACATAAACATAAACATTAGGCATGGTGAATAATTTAAAACACATTCCCTTTCAAATAATATACTTGAACACATTATGATAGGAATATGAGCTGAGTAAATAATTCCATAATAAAACATAATCATGGGTATTCTACTAGTCGAATAACCACATGAACTTTCAATTATGATGTTCATAATGAAGGAATTGCATATTCCATACATTCTGAAATATATCATCAAGGCCTCGTCCAAGAGATCTAAAAATGATTAAGGCCTCGGCCAAAACCATATCTCAAAATGGGAAAGGCCTCATCCAAGCCCAAATCTATTTGTATCATGAGACCTACTGATGCATCGAGGGGCTATAGCGGTCTCCACTTGTCCCATAATAAGATAAATGCATTCCTTATATGATTAGGGATAAACATAAAGAACATATACATTCATATTGAAACTAACATATGAAATGTAACTAACTTTCCCCAATCATTAAACATAAACACTAACCATTCAGAGTAATATGGTGAATGGTTTCAAGATAGAACATCCATAGTCCATATAATTATAAAACATTAAAAAAATGGTATATGATATCATAAAATATTATTCCCATTTATTAATAAGAAAAAATTAGAGTGTTGAAATAAATGAAAATACTATTATAAAATCGTCGAGTAATTCTTGAGATAAATACTCTTTTACTTTGAAAAGAAGAGTTATTTTGGAAAAATATTTTTCTGAAACCATAAGTGAAATAATATAGTTTCTTCATAATAAAATGAGTTTTTTTAGAAAATAATGGGTTATTAAAATAGATTATAGAGTTCCCTTCAAAAGAGGTAAGAATTTGGGAAATTCCTTTGAAACAGGCATGTATTTCGTGAAGAATTTTTGAAAGATCCTTTGAAAAACATATAAATCCCCATAAATGAATGTATGATTCTTGTTGGGACACATATATAGAAAATTTACACAGAAATTATGAATAGTACATATGAATTAATAATAATTTAATTGAGTTATGTAGATAATAAAAGTAACCCAAAATAAAATGGTGGCTCGGGCATAAAACCCTTACCTTAAGTTCGAATGTTCTGCTCTTGAACTTATGGTCCTATAATATGAAATTAGACTCATTAATAGATTAGTTCAGAACCTATTAGACATTTATTTATTTTATCATGAATTTTTTAGTTCATTTATGTCCTTATTTATATGTTATAATATTGAATTTCGTCATTCAAGAGTGTTTTTTTCTTGATTTTCATAATCAGTTCACTTGTTTTTATGTAATGGAGTTCATGTGGAATGGATGTAAATCTCCAGAATTGAATTCAAATATTATTTACGAACATAAATAGGTTTTAGTGGTCATTTAAATCATTTGGTTACATGGACTGAGGATTAATCATTAGATGAAATTTGGATGAGAATTACATAGTTTATTTTAGCGGTATTTTGATTATTAGGAACTAGTTTGGTTATACGATTTAATATTATGTAAATATACTGGTTACTGAATATAAAATTGGATATAATACATTTATTATAGTATGGTTCAACCATATAAATGGTTTCATGAAAAGTAATGAAAGATAATTTGTATAATGAAACTTCGTCTTCCTCAAAGGATGTAAATTGGCACCTCACAGATGATGATTTCATTTATAGAGAGAGAGAGAGAGTAAGGATATTGATGATGGTTCTTCCATTCACATGATATAATTATATTATATATATTATAAAATAGTTATCATGGTAATTTGGATAGAAGAGGTGAAGAGAGGATAACAATAGAAAGGAACTTGAAATGAAAAGGAATGAAATAAAATGTGAATTTACCTCTTGAATCTACCTCCTTGAGAATCTCTTTAAAGGAAGGGTTTTGGTCTTTTGGAAAGACAAAGAGATCTTGGACGTGGGGAGTGACTAGGTAAAGGTATTTGGGTAGATTTGTGAGGATATTAAAGTCTTATATGAGTGAATAAAAGTGGGAGTGATGGGGGGGGGTTATAGTGGAGGAGAGGAGTAATTTATGAATATCTTATTCATTATTTTATTATTTTTTCAAAGATAACCAATAGTATTGATTCTTGTGACCAATAATAGTAATATATGTATGTGAGTTCGAACCAAGTGGCCTTACATTATCCTCACATCACCTATGACTCAATAAATCATGTATTTAGTATTTATCGTAAATTATCATTTTTTACTATTCATAAAAAATTCAAGTATTTTAGAAAAATTAAAAAAATTCACCCTAAAATTTTTTCAACATGTAGAATTCAAAAATAAACACCATTTTTGGAAAATAATTTTCTTAATATTATTAATTTTATTTTTAAATAAAATTATATTTTGTTCGAAAAATTACAATTTTAAAACTATAATTCATTTTATATCACGTTGAAAAATTAATCAAGATCACAATATCTTATTATCTTAAGTAAATAAAATAATATTATTATTTTCTATTCATGAGGGTCATATTTCTATTCATATTACTATTCATAAGGGTATGTTACTATTCACAAAATATTTAGCTTGTCTTATCAGACTCTAAATATCTTATTAAATGCAACTGTGTATGTCAGTTTCTCGAATTTCAAATCATAGAGGTTGAAAGAATTATGTTTACAGGCCAGCTTATAACAATTTGGTGTTTTGTAAGGACTCAATGTTTCATACAATAAATATTTATTTTCAAAACCTTGGGGTGTTACACATTATAATTATTTTTTCCTATGCATCTCATATTAATTTTAAATTATATCTTATGGATGTTAAATATGCCTTTTAAATGGTTATTTAATAGAGAATGTTTATGTTTAACAACCCCCTAGTTTTGAAAAATCTCAAAAACCAATTTTTTTAAACTTACCAAATCTCTCTATGGCCTTAAACACGCACCTAAAGCTAGGTATGAAATATTAAGTTCTTTTATTTTGAAAAATGGATTTACTATTAGTTTGTAAAATAAAACACTTTTACATAAAACTATTTGTTCTAATATTTTATTTGTTCAAATTTATTTTGATGATGTTATTTTTGGTTCAAATAATAAAAATATTTGTCATGATTTTTCAAATCAAATTAAAAAATAATTCGAAATGAGTATGATGGGAGAAGTTAATTTCTTTTTAGAATTTCAGATTTACCAAAAGAATTTTTGGAAATGTTTTAAATCAAAGTAAGTATATTATTGATTTATTGAAAAAGTTTGGACTTGAGAAATGTAATATATATACATATCTTATAGGTACCAATATAAAACTTGATTTGGATGAATATAAAAAACTAGTTGATAACAAGTTATATAGAGGTATCATTGGCAGTTCATTATATCTTATTGCTAGTAAACCAAAAATTCTGTTTTCTGTATGCTTTTATGCTAGATTTCAGTCAAACCCAAAAGAATCATTTCTTACTGCATTAAAATATTTTTTAGATATTTTAAAGGAACCATTTTTAAATATCTTATATACACCCAAAATTATGATTTTAATTTTAATTTCATATTCATATGCTGACTTTGGAGGGTGTAAATTATATAGAAAAAGTAAATCATGAACTTTTCAATATTTAGGAAAATATTTATTTTCATTTTCTAGTAAGAAGAAACACTTAGTTGCCCTGTCAACCATTGAGGAAAAATATGTGTTGGTTGGCAGTTTTTGTGCACAAGTTTTGTGGATGAAAAACAATATATTGAATTTTGAACTAAAATTTAAAAGTATTAATATTTTATGTGATATTACTAGTGCTATTAATATTTCTTAATTTCCTATAAGTCATTCTACCACTAAACACATTGATATAAGGAATCATTTTCTAAGATATCATATCCTTAAAAAGGATATTTGTTTAGAATTTGTTAATACTGAATATCAATTGATGATATTTTTACTAAACCACTTCCCAATACTAGTATTGATTTTATTAAGGGGAATTTAGGAATAATTGAGTTTAACTAATAGTTTATTAATTTTTTTTAGATTCTCTATTTTTAGTTTAGTAAGTTATATTTAATATGTTTTATTCAATTCCATTTTAATTTTTTCTGAAAATAATTTCACTTCAAGTTTATTTTATTCATCTTTTCAAAATTAAAAACTTAATGAGTATATCCTTGATCAATATGAGAAAACCATTTTCCTTCCCCTGCTCTCATACTCCCCTCTATTAGACACACATAATATCTCTCTCTTCTGATTCTCATCTACTGAAAACCCTAAACCTTCAATTCCTTCTATCCAGAAACCTTTATAAATGGAAACATCATGATGATACATTGATGTTGAGTTGGATAACAGTATGTATGCTATAAGGAAAGCTTGGAAAGAATTGTAAGGAAACGTAACATATTATGGACATTTAGATTCTTGGAATCTATCTCTTAAAGAAGCTATAAAATTTCAAGGCCTGGTTTATTCCTTTGGAGAAGATAATATGACAATGGTTTATGAATTTTAAGTTAAAGAGTTTTATAAAAATGATTCATTTAGTCTTGTTTTTTTTATAAAGACATTATTATCTCATTGATTAATAACAATGTTTTTTATTTATTGTCTGTTGAAATGGCTGAGATGTTGAGATGTCCCCATGAGTGGGGTTTCAGTTTAATTTTAGGAATATTGGAAATGGAATACATATGTCTAAAGATATTATGTTTTCTCAATTTGGAACAAGGGATGTAAAAAATGTTTTTACAAAAAAACTTTGTCCTGACTGATGAGTTATGATGAAGTTTACTCAATTAGGGATTTTTCCCTAAACTACTGAGATTGAGAAGGTTCTCTATCCATACATGTACATAATGTTTCTACTTTTGAATTATGTTAAGTTTAACTTATTTTGGTTTATGATTCATTTTCTAAACCACTACTGCCACCTGAATGCTAATATGGGATATTGTCCCTATGATAGGATTGATTATTTCTTTCTGCAAATAAAAGGGATGATTTGGATTATTTTTTCACAAGATCCTATCACCACAACAATTTATTGAATGTTGTGATAGTCAAGAAGTTTAGTTTTGAAGACTACGGGAAATGAATGAGGAGGAGGAGCAAGGATTGCAAGAATGAGAGGGTATGACACCTGCCATCGGGACAAGACTGTGCATGCATGGGAAAGCCTATCCGAACAACCATGAGAAGGTGGAGAGATGATTTCACGATGAAGATGCTGGGGAGGAGTAGTTCCAAGTAGTTAGTCTGGGTTGTATGTAAATTTTAAAGCCTACAAGCAATGAATTCCTCTAAGGCCTATGGGCCATGTAATACTTACACCTATAGGTCTTGTAAGGGTTCCACCTTACCCCTTGAAAGGTGGATTATCAAAATCAATAAAAAATGAAGGCCTTCGGGCCATCGAAGGAGAAGAAGCTTAGTTTTGTATAGAGAAACTCATGAAAAAGTTTGTTGCTAGTTGTTGTTGAGCAACAAAAAAGGTCATTATCAGCTGATCAGGGGAAGAAAATGGATATCCCTTCAGTAGGCTCGGTGAGATAGAGGCCTAAATATGAAGAATATTCAAGACTTTAAGGATCTCTTGTTTTAAGAAGAAGAGTATCTATAAATGTTCCAAAAGTTTTTATTGAGGTTGAAGTTGGAAATGTGGATGCCATTCCCCCTGGTGAACAAGGAGAATCTGCTAGTCATGAGAACCCATTAAATTTACATGTTTATTAGGAGGCTCAATGTCAAGAGATCCCTGATCCTTGAACTTAGAATGTTCCCGATTCTGGTGTTTTGGGAGGATTAGACTTGGGCAACAAACCGGAGGGAGTGGGTGAGCCAAGCCTGGATTTAAAAGAAGTTTATCAAACATGAGATAATTATCCTAAATCTTCATATTTAGTGGTAAATTCCTCATTTATAATGATTCGGTTATTTGAGGCTCATAATTTATTTTTAAGATATTAGTTAGAAGTTGAGAAGAATAAGTTTGAAGAATACAATCTTGTTTCAGTACCAAGATCAGATTTTGAAGATCAGAAGCTTTATATGAGGGAATTCAAATAAAATATCATTTTATTTGAAGATCATAAGGAACAAATAAAAAAGATGTCAAGAGACCTTTTTGATTTGAATGATGAATCTATCAAGAAGATAGAGTTTGCTGAATTCAAGTTAATGATTGGAAGATAGTTTTATTCTCTCAAGGAAAGCAATATAGAATCTTTCTATTCTCAACAAAAACTGCCAGAATTTTTTAGGATGTTTGAAGTAATTACCACTATTCTGGCTTATTTTAATGATAGTATACACACTCTTCAATGTGATACCAAACCATTAAATGTTTAGTTATATAATCAAAGACATATAGCGAGTCAACTAACTTTGAATGAATCTGGGTTAGGACATGTGATTAATCAAGTCAAGGATAACCTTACCTCTTTAATCTAGTCTGAAGAAGTTGTGAATGGTTTGGTAAAGATCAATTTGTATTAGAGCTTGAATGTTGGAAACGATTCCAAGAAGTTGAATTAGTATTGGAAAAAAAAAATATCAAACATACATTGGAGTCTAGATTTACAATTTTCAACCCTACATTTTGGAAACTTGAACATATGGTTAAACAATGCTATGTTTGTGATTTTATGATAATAAGGATGAACATATGAATCAAAATCCCTACATTAAGTTTTTTTCCCTATGTTACTTACTAATTAAAGTATTGTAAAGGAACCCTACACTACAAAAAGGACCCCTACGCTACATAAAGGAAACCTATTCTACAAAAAGGAACCCTATGCTACGCAATGGAACCCTATGCTGCACAACTCAACCCTACATTGTGTTCTCAATGAAATATTTTTCAAGATGTGTTTTCAATCCTAGATTACTGAAATGGTCGAGTAAGAAATATATATTGATTGAATGATAATTTTGATTTTTTCAAAGAACTGAGTTTTTTTTTGAGAAAATCATTCATATTTCTAAGGGAAGTTACAACTCTTCTAGTCAATTGAAAATTTAATTTTCACGATCAATCATGCTATTCTTTTTTATCAAAAATATCAAATCAAGTCATCTGCTCTATATATTCATTCAGAATATCTCTTCAAAATATATGTGATGAGTTATTCAAATACATTACTACCTTATTTAAATTTTTTACAGTGCTAAAAAGAACGAATGTCTCAAAGATATAACTACACTTTGGTGACATACATGTTCAATATTTTTTTATTTCAAGTGCACTACTAGTATGTTTTGTTGTTGTTTCAAATAGAAAATATTTTTACAACTGGATCACTTCAGACTATTTCACTCATGAAGATATTGTTTTCTAAATAATAAGATCCATATACTATCAATTTCTTGCTGCTGAAATTGTGAAGTTCAACCTGTTTCAAAAAATCAATTTCTTTTGATTTATTTGAGTTTCAATTGTTCGTACTCAGTTGTGGTGGTGTATCAACTTATCAATCTAAGATGTGGATAATTTGATCTATATTATTGAACAAGAATTATTTTTAATTTGTCTTGTTTTTAAGGCATCAACTACCTTCACTCAGTTGTGGAATTTTTGTTTTATGATAAGAGTAACAAACTAGTAAAATTCACTAAGCTTGTAGAGAGAGAATTTGGTGAAGTGGACTAGGAGATGTTTGTTCCCTGAACCACTATAAAATATATGTTCTTTAATTTTTTTTAATCTTCTAAATATTTTCATACTAAATAAAAACATCGGATATACACATAAGTCAAAGTTGGTGTCAAAATCTAGAAATGTGGATGTTTTTAAAAGACACAATTCACCCCCTCTTGTGTGTTACTTTGTATATTATAACTTAATAATGCAGGATAGCCACCAATCTCAATGGTTTTTTCATATCAGGGCTACCAAAATTTATTATTATTTTATTCGATAGTTTGGGTGGCTAGACATGAGAAGAGATATATATGATTTATTATTGAGGTGGTATACATGTCAGCAGGTAAAGGCCGAGCATCAAAGACCATATGGTTTTCTTCAGTAGTTACCCATTTCTACTTGGAAGTGGGATGAGGTCGCTATGTATTTCATTGTTGGATTTCCTTGTACACCTCAGGGATGGACTGCTATTTGGGTGGTAATCGATTGTTTGGCCAAATCATCCCATTTCATTCCGATCAAAGATTTAGAGAAAGTAGATGAGCCAGTCCAGTTATATATTCAGGAGGTAGTAAGGATTCATGGTGTGTCATCAATAGTTGTTTTAGATAGAGATCCATCCTTTTACCTCTAAATTCTGGGAAGGCCTTCAAAAGTCATTGGGGTCACATATCAAGATGAGTATGACATATCATCCTCAAACAGATGGTTAGACAGAGCTGGAAAATCAAATTCTGGAAGAAATGCTCTGTCTATATGTTTTAGATTTTGGATGATTGTGGGATAACGATTTAGTATTGGTTAAGTTTTCTAATAATTACAGTTACCAACCCTATATTTGAATGGCACCGTTTGAGGTACTCTATGGTTGGCCATGTCAGTCTCCTTTATGTTTGGATGAGGTAGGCATTAACTCACTTTTGGGACTAAGCCTTGTACAAGAGACATCTAAGAAGTTAATGTTGATTAGGAAGTGGTTATTGAAATCCCATAGTAACAAAAATTATTATACTGATCAGAGGCATCAAAATCATGAGTTTTCTATGGGTAACTGGGTGTTCATGAATGTTTCACCATTCTTGGGTCATCATCATTTGGGAAAGCTGGGAAAACTAACATTGAGGTATTTCTGTCCTTTTGAAATCACTGATCAGATTAGAAAGGTGGCATACGGGTTAGATTTTCCTTCTTATATGACATCAATTCATGGAATATTTCATGTATCATAATTGAAGAAGTATAATCTGTATCTATCTCATGTGTTGAATTGGTAAGAGTTGGAGATAGAGCCCAATTTATCAGTGTTTCAGTGGATAGTGGATTCTATAGAAAAGGTTCTTTATGGGAAGTCTATTCCCTTGGTATTTTCCCTTGGAATCATGTTAATTATGTTCACGAGACTTGGGAGTGAAAGATGTGGGGTGATTAAGAGTATCCGTTATTATTTTTTGATCAAAATTTGTGTTATCATTTTGGGGGAGGAAAGTTATCATGCTAGGGAGAATTAGATCATTCGTGTCTTTCTTTACAGATATTTCCCTTTTTTATTTTTGGTATATCTTTTCCCCCTTGGTTCCCTTTTAAATTTTGGAGAAAAATGGATGTTTTTTGGTTGGCCAACTCGGCCGCACGGTTGGCGCACGGTTAGTGGAAACCATGCACCCAACCCAGGTAACCATGTGGTAGGAGGCCGAAACTACCACACAAACATGTACCCTAGCATATAACTATACAAATATATAGAGCATAGAACATGGTTTTCCACTTGGTTCATTAAACTATGCGAACAAACCATGCACACTATCCATCTCATTAAAAAAATGAATTTTTACCATTTTGGAATTTTCCAGATTTAAACCTCATTCCACCCCTCTTCTTCCCCACTCAGTATTTTCAGCCATAGGAGGCCTCCTTGATCCCTCAATCTCCCTTGGACACCTATTTTTAAGGGGATTTGGTGGCGAAACATCAAGACTTTTCATGTAAGTGAATTTTTTTCCTTGATTATTTCTTATTTTTAGGGATTCTTCCTTATTTCTTGGGGTTCTAAATTTCCTAAAGCTAGGGTTTGGTCTCTATGGTTTAATCTTGGTTTTTTGTGTTCTATCTTCTTGATCAGGGTTCGTTCTTGATTGCTTGCAGTGTGATTGAGGTTTGGTAGGAGTTTCACACCGATTTTTGGTATTCTGACACCAAAGGTAGGTGGTTCCATGAGTAAAAATTATTTGGTGAATTTATTTTACTTTATCAAGTATTTTTGCATGTTATATGTTTTTTGTGTGTGGTGCGAAAGTGGTTCTTGAGGGGATACAATATTAATTTTATTTTAATGTGAATTTTCTATGTGGAATTGGGTGTGTTTCATGTGTAAAACCTTGTTGTGTAACTTTTTAGTATTTTATAAATTGTAAAATTTGTTTATTAAATTATCTAAGGGATGCAATTAATGTTTTGATAACAAGTTGGTGTGTGGTTGATTTTAAAAGAGTATTTTGGGTTTATTTTTAGTGTAAATTATTTATAGTTCTACTTGATTTTTTTATAAATTGTTTAAATGATTTATCAAATAAATTAATAGTTGAGAAGCATATTTTCAAAAAGGTTTTTGTGTGTATATGATTTTAAAATGGAATTTGGGTGTAAAAGTTGTGACATGGATGTGTAATGTGTTGTTTGGTTGATGAAATGCACAATTGGTGTTATGTGACTTGTGAAACATTATTGACCACAAAAGGGAAGCCCGAGTATCTTAGTGGGTGAACTATGACTAGTATAATAGTGATTTGGAAGTGGCTATGGCTTGGTTTCACATAGAGATATTGATGATTACAACACAAACTAAACCTATATGGTGATTTAAGACCACTATATTTTTGGATTATACTTCTCTCTAGTGGCTCATGCATGATAAAACAGTTGTTCGTGGTTTCTATTCCACATTTCACTAAGATATGGGGTACCTAGGGTCCCATTTCTAGCTACTTCCTAGGGGTATTTCCCATGACTAGTTCTCATTGGATATATCATACTTACATTAGGCATACAATATGTTTGGTTGGTAATTTTAGAAGAAAGTGGGTTTTCTTTAAAGTTTCTTTCTTTAAATTGTATTATTATTTAAAGTTGCATTCTAAATTTTTTTTACTAGAATCTACATTTTATAATAACTTGAAAGCTATTTGTCCTATAATGTTAATAGTATGGAATCTTGTACTTGGTGGCATTATATTGGGCTTAGGCTCACACCCTACTTACACCTTTTTGTGTAAGTATACTTTGTGATGTTTGAAAGAGGTAAGGCCAAGGCCTTTGAAGATGGTGATTCCGGTTTATAGAGGTTCTTCTTTGTGGGATGTAGTAGATATGGCTTGATGGTGGTTCCCCTTACAATGTGGTGGTTTTAATAATAAAAATATAGTTCTTTTTTTTGTATCCTTGATTGGTTTTGAATTAAACCTTATAATTAAAATCTAAAAATTGTTTAAGGTTATTTTGGTTTGAATATTCAAATTCAGTTTATTAAATATTGTTGGTTTTTAATGAAAATAAATTCAGGTAAATTGTTCCCAATCTTTATTTTTGATACTTAAGCACTTTTTCCTCCTCATGGGGATATGGAACACCCTTCATGCCTTTCTATGGACCGGGTTGGGAACCATTTTGGATGATGACCTGACTTGGTTCCTGACAAAGGTGTTGCCCATACCATATCCCCTACTTAATCACTTCAGCAATATGTTTTCCTATTTCAATGAATCACTTTACACAATAAAAAATTGTGTCTTGAACTACTAAATTTATAAGTAACTTTTGAATCCCCTTGAAGACTCTATTTATTCACTCCTCTATGTTGGTGGTCATGTGTTTGTACCTCCTCCCCCATCATATGCTAATGTCCATTTATATTTTGGAATCCATATTGGGTAATCATACACTCCTTGATTAGACCTATGGATCCCTTATAATCTCTATTCAACTATTCATTGATCAGGATCATATGCTATGAAAAAGTGATAAAATTTCATATAAATTATTTTTATCATTATTTTGAAATAGTAAAAAAGATAAGAAATAGATTACATACCATGATTCATTATATCTTTCTTCATAGGCTTATCATGATTAGTCTTTCAAATAGTTCTTAAATTGTGTCTGATGTAGTATTGATGATGTGTATTCTGGTATTTCCAAGTAATAACATATGCATTGATTATATTGTTTATTTCAAAATTATGATTAAATATAAAACATACACCCCAAATTAACATGAAATAGTTTCTAATACATGTTAAACACCAACTACATGGTTTATAATTTTCCTTCTCCAAAATGGAAAATAAAAGGGGAAGAGGGGAAAGGTTGCAATATTGGGTTTCCACAATTATAAATATACCCACATATTTTCCATATAGAAACATTATATTAATTTTTATGAACTATTTGGATAAATCAAACATAGAAATACATGGAATTAATGCTCAAGAATGCTGATGAAATTTAACATGATATGTATCAAGTTAGTTCTATTAATAAACATGTTCATTCATATTGTGATGGGATAAAACTTTGTTTTTGTGTAACATTATGAATAGAAATTATGGAAACTCCTGATAAGAGTCATCCCAATTACCCAAAACCTTGAAAACTTCCTTCTATTTCAAAATCCATGCCTTTTTATTAGAAATATTACAACCAAAATTTGGTTATATTCACTCTTACACGAGGGATATAAGAACATATTGGTAGGTACCAATCATCTCAACAATAATAAATGGCGTAAATTCAACATTCAATGATGTATGATGTTGTGTTGGGTTTGGATTAAAACAAGTATGAGCTGCTTCAATCCTCGAAATTCTTCAACCTCCATATTAAATGTCAATAATCTCCCTTATGACAAATCTATAATCATCACAACATTTCTTCACATTGTATGGGGTATTTTTTATGGCTTGGATCTTGAACTAAATATCTATAATATTTATCAATATGAAATCTTTTTCATATATTTTTTATGAAATCCTTTCTTAGAAAATCTCTTCTAATGTAACATGTTTTTCTAGTTCACAAAATCTATCTTCTATAACTCCAATAAATTAAGTCAAAGTTTTTATGAAATTATAATTGAATTCATGGAAATTTTCAATTTTTCTGACCATGATATTAAGATGTTGGATGATTTATTATGCATCAAAGTTACTATACAAATACATAATTTTTTCCAACTTCCTCACCACATTATGTAGCATCCTACTCCTAACCATTGTTGTCTACATCTATTTCATCATTATAAAATTACTCATCATCAAAATTATCTGACTATATATATGGATCATTACTTTGGATGTTTTAATCTACAAGATAGGGAATAACCTCTTAATTTTGGGATAGACCTTATTTGATGACTCTTGTATGCCTATTTCATCATACAATTGGGCATTGTTGTTTGAAACTAAAATCCTCAACATAAAACTCCATCATGTAATTATCTAACCATTGGGAAAATAACTGTTTTTATTAGACGCAGTCATCGTCATAAATTAATGGACAAGAAACTAGCCATAACATATCATATAATTTCAAATTTTAATAGCTAATAGATAAGATCTCATGATCAAGTACCAAATTTAAAAGGCCATAAATAATTTCTGGATGTTTTCCTAGGGTTACACAATCAGATTTCTAAACCATTATTGATGGTTGTGTACTATAATAAGCTCCTTACTCAATCTGAATAACCTCTTAATGGAAGAAGACACATGAAAATATTATTTTCTATGTGAAACATGATTTTTGATTAAAATTTAGATTGTGTAAACAATATTGACAATGAGGAATAACTGTGTATCATTTACCACATATTATTTACTTTTTTGAAATTTTATAAGGTTTAATTATATCCTAAATAATGATAGTAATGTTTCCTAGTAAAAATTTTAAAATCCCTAAAGGTATGTTCAATATTTTTTAAAGAGAATGTAAATCATCTAAAGTATATACCTTGAGAGTGTCAAAATAGGTGTGCAACAAGTCCCATTATCATGCACCAGGTTACACTTGAGTCAAATCATAATGCTACCTTTTCGAGGTTATTACCCCTAGGTACATATATTTTAGAGCCACATCCAATTGTAGTTTATAAATAGTAATTTTATTTATCAGATAACCACATAATCTTTCTTTACTAGAATTTTATAATGTCTCCTCATATCTTCAAATATGACACTAATATTTCTTAGTAAAAATTTTAATCTTCTTAAAGGTATGTTCAGATGTTTATAAAGATAATATAAATATTATAAAGTATATCCTACATGACTGTTAAACCAGGTGTTTGACAAGTCTTGTTTTGTTTCACAATGTTACACTCGATTGAAATACCAATACCCCATTTTGGGGATATTGCACCTATGTACATCTATTCTAGAGCCACATCCACTTGTAGTATCCAGACTGGGATTCCATTACTCAGAGAACCACATAATCTTTACATTTCCAAAATTTTAGAAAGTTTTCTTATATCCCCAAATATGACACTAATGTTTCATAGTAAAATATTTAATCTTCTTAAAGGTATGTTCAATATTTTGTAAAGATAATTTCAATCATATAAATAATATATCCATGGAGTTTCAAACTAGTTGAGTAGTAAGGTATAAATCATCTAAATCATGGGAGTGAAAAATCAAGTGTGCAGTTAAGCCTCTTTGTCCCAAAGATATACCTCTTTGATCATATTTTAATATGAAGTTAATAAGTATGTAAACATTATTTAATTTTAAGTTAACCCTTTTTTAATACTTACATAGTCATTAGTCATGTATTCCTTAATTAATAGTTAATAAGTAGTTAGATTAAGGTTAAATAATAATTAATCATTAATTAATCCTTTGTTTAGAGTTACTTAATCCTAAGTTAACCAATACTTATTCCCAAGTTAATGATTCCTTTATCATTCATTAACGAAGCATTAATCACTGATTCATAATTCATTAAGTATTAATAAATTAATAGTTACTAATTCATTAATTTATAGTTAATTAATAGTTAACCATTAACTAATTATTATTTATTAATTACATCATCATTAATTATTTCTAAGTTAATAAATCCTTAATTATTAAATAATCATTCTTTAATAACTGATTAATCATTACTTAATCATTAGTTAATAATTATTTAATCTCTCATTAATCCTTGGTTAATCATTACATAATCATCCATTAAGAATTAGTTAATCCTTAGTTATTTAAAAATTATAAATTCATTAATCACTCATTAATCACTATTTAATTAATAGTTATTATGTAGTTACTTTGATGTTAATTATTAGTTAATTATTTTTTAATAATTATATAAGTAGTTAGTTTATAATTAATTAATAGTTAATAATTAATTAATTAATAGTTAATCTTTACTTCGTCATTAATTAAACCTATTTTTATCATTCATTAATCATTACTTAATAATTATTTAATCACTAATTAATGAATATTTTAAAATATGTTAATCATTTTCTAATCATTAGTTAATAATTACATAATCATTCACTAAGAACTAGGAATCCTAAATTAATTATGCCTCAATCATTTGTTAATCACCTATTAATAATTAATCAATTAATAGATATTAAGTAGTTACATTATAGTTAATTATTATTTAATTAATAGTTACTCATTGAGTAATTAATGGTTAATCATTAGTTAATCATTCATCAATCATTAGTTGATTATTAGTTAATAATTAGTTAAACTTTAGTTAATAAATAGATAATTATGTCATAAATATTCTTTTATCACTCATTAATCATTAATTAATTACTGTTATGTTATTACTTAATTTAAAGTTAGCTATTAGTTATTTATTATTTCATCATTATTTAATTATTAATTATTCATTATTTAACCATTATTTGATCCCTAGATAATCTTAATTAAATGTTAGGTTATTAATTATCTAATCAATATCTAATCCTAGGTTATTACTTAATTATTTATTAGTTAATCAGTACATAATATTTACTTTACAATTAGTTAATCATTAGTTATTTAATTGTTAATTATTAGTGAATCATTATTTCACTAATATTTATTCATCATCCTGTTAATATTAATTACTAATTATGTCACTAATATTTAAAAACTACTAATTCATTCTAAATATTAATCTTCTTATAATAATAAATCCATTACTAAGACAAAATATAAATTATTTACTAAAAATACATAATTTAAAATATATAATTTACTTTCAAACATTATCTATTATTTAAAAACAATATCTAAACAATTGAACAACTAAGAAAATAAAAACATTAATACAAAATAAGTTCCAAATACCAAAATAAAAAATTAATTTTAAAAATAAATAATAAAAAATCCCTCTAAATGATGATTGAAAAACTCATCACACTTTTTAGGCGACCAAAAAAGCAATTCATAATGGAGAAAAAACTAAGAAAATCATAGAGAGAGAGGGAGTAAAATTTATAGATAGGTGGACAGAATTGAGTGAAGAAAAAAGGGAGATATGGATGGATTTTTAAAGGGGATAGGGTGAAGGCATTATAAGTAGAAAGGAATTTATCCTATAATTGAGAATAAATTCATTTTCTACATTAACAAAGTTTACCTCACTTTCCATATCATCAATCTGGGTTTATGAGAGTTAATGGTGGTATGTGCATGCTCTCCTTTTTTGTTTAAGAAAAATGGAATTAAGGCAGATCATTCCTTTCTATATTTTTTTTAAATTAACCTTGTATTATTTTTTCCCAAAAAACTTATATAAAAAAATCTCCTTGAATTAAATGGAAGAATCGAGTCATTTTGGGAAATATTTCCATAATTTCAGTATCACTTATTCTCTATAAATTTGGAATCTAAATGATATAATTTTAGTGGTATGCGATTTGGATTTTGATATTTATTTTAAGAGTTTGAGTTTGAGAAAGATTATGAAATATACTTTTTGATATATGCATATTAAAGGTGTTTTTTTCCTTATAAATAAATTTTAGTGATATAATCTTGAAGTATTTTTTTTCAGGAAATATTTATAAGAGGTTCACTACTAGGGATAGACTATAGGATTGAAGGTCGAGGGACTAATCATTATATTCAATTCGTTTAACTATTATTTAAACTAGAATAATGGGTATTATCTTTGTGATTAGGTTTTTAATACAGGATTCTTTATTATTTTTATTATTTTAATTTCTAATTGTGTTTCCTGTTTAGGCTTTACATTCATTCGCTATTCTATATAGTGTCTTCATTATTCATTAATGAACATTTTTAGTTTATGGATGATATATATTGCAGTGAATTAACTAATTTCTTTGATTAATTCATGAAAATTTCTTGGGTTAGAGTAGTTATGTTTAAATATAGTTTTAGATCAATTGAAATCTAAATAAGCTAAAGTAATTGACTCAAAAATGGTACTTTATCAATTATATATTTATGAAAAATAATAATTCTTTTCATAGAACCAAATATATCAATTATATGGGTATCCATCACATATTTTATGATTCAATGATCATTATCATGGATTTATTAAATCATTAAGCATCCTTCATTCATATTTTTTCAAATTAGTTTTATGTTTTTCTTTTTATTTTGAATTCTTCACCTTGAATAATGGGTTAGTGTTTTCCATCATTGGTAATTTTCTATATCGATACTTCCTCAACACATTTATATCATATAATACCCTTTATTATTCTTACTTATTTAATGTCATGTTTATAAATTATAAACATTTTCCAACACCATCAGGAGGTAAAGGCACTCAATGGAGAGATGATTATTTGAACTATTTTTTGGGACATTAGACTTATTATAAGTGTATGTTTAATATATTAAGACAACTATTTTTATCATATTTTTATATTTTATGACTTTGGTTTACTTTTTTATTTGGGTTTCCTTTTATTTTCTTGGGTATTATTGGTTTTTATTGAAGATACTAAACATCATGAGTACACACATATTCTTTGAAGTATAAATAAGAAATATTTGATAAAAAATAAAAATATTCAAGAGAAAGATAAAAATCCAAGGATGGTTTCAACAACCACACACAATTTTAAAAGAACAAACCCTATGAATGATGGAAGAATCATTGAAATAGTGGTTATAACTATTAATTATAATAGAGAATTAAGATTATTAATCAAATGAGGTACACAAGGTGTAATACAAATTCGAGATATAACTTGAGGATAAATATGATGGTGATGTTGAGCAGTAGTTTTAATCGACGTAAAATTCTTACTATGAAGATAAATATGAGATAGAAAATAAGTAATACACCATCACAATTTCCAAATCTGATGATAAATTAGAAGGATATAGATTTAAAGATGAATAATTTATAAAATAGTAGTTGAAAACTACTGAAAAAGGGATAAGTATTAAAGATATTGATAATGAGTAGTGAGAATATAGGGTAATGTATATTGACCATCCAATTTAGATATCCCATAAATTACTACTTCATTATTTATGATTTCCCAACAATTGGTGCTCTTCTAAAAAATATATCAAGTTGTATTTAATGAAGTGGAGGATATGTATCACACAAAATGAGCATGAATTTCAGTTTTGGTTAAATATAGAATAAGTAACTTCTTTCCAAAATTTTATTATGTGGAACATGGTGATTTAGTGTCAAACTTAAATATATTAAAAAGAGATCTTATTTTTGAAAACATAATTTTTTAATGCTTTCTTAGGAATTATTCTTTCAGAATTATTTTTTAAGAACATATTTATAAGAATTAATTTTAACATATATAATCTAATAACCATTATAATTTTGAGATAAATAGAAAAGTTAATTTAATTTCATTGGTGTATTTTGATATAGTAGGTCTGTTATGATGCCGAAAAAAGAAAAAATATTATAATACGAGAATAAATAAAGGGAAATATTTTTATTGGATAAGAGATTATTTCTTTAAATTAATTTAATCTTTTAAATTACCTATTACTATCCCATGAAATTTATGTTTGGTAATTTACAATACACATTGTTAAATGTTTTTTCTTTGATAATTTTTTTCTTTGGAATACAATCATTCCATGTTTTAAATATCATTTTTGATAAGATTGAATGAGTAAGATGAGTGATGGATAAATAATGATAATCGTGAGAATATTAATTTGGTGAATCATTATTTTATAAGGGTGAGTGATTTATATAGATGAAATTTATTAAACATTTAATGATTTTATTTTTTCAAAGTTTAGGCCATTTGAATTTTTATTATTATTCATGCAATGAGTTATTTTTCAATTTTATATTTCCTATTACTAATAGGGCTTTAAACCATTTTTTCATATTATTTATTATATAATATTTATTGATATATACTTGGGGAATACATAATAGTATAAAATGAATTTATAGATTATTAAAATATGAAAGAAAAATGTTACATTAATATGATTGTGGTATTTTTTTATTTTATCCCTTTATACTTTTGAGGCAAATGTTTCCATTTTATATTTATTTTAATCCCATAGAATCCATGAATAACTTTGATAGGGAATCCACATTACAATGTTATTTATCCCTCCCACAATAATATTGGTATTGTTACATGATTTACCAAGGAATAATTATAGAAGAATAGGGTGAATCATTATGCGAAAGGGTGATATGTATTGAAAAAGTGAATTTGTGAAGTGTTGTCATTGTTTACTAGGGGAAATCTTCATAAATTTCCTTTTATTGTGCTTTATTTTCTATCCTCTAAAAAATAAAATTAAACTATTGAAAAATCATTAACAAAAGTATTTGTTATTGAAAAGTGGGTGAATACATCTTTCTGATTATTTTCATGATTTGTAAACCTATGATATGAGGCATATGAGTTGTTGGTTGATATCATTTTGGAAGTATATTTTTTTTAAGTAGGGGTTTTTTGGATTTATATTATCTATCATGAATTGTAGGTTATATTTTACCCACATATTCTACAATTATTATTTTTCATATCAATTACTTACCGACCCCAAGCCTCATAGTCACTATATCCATTAATGAAATTCCTCATAATTAATGTTGTTTTTTTATTTATGCGGTATGGATTTACATTATTTGTAATCCTATGGTTAGGAATAATGTAATCAATGTTTGATCATATCTCTAGTAAAATCTACCATGAGTTAGTAGAAAATATTTTCTAATAAGGTTGAATACAAGTGGCATGAACGTTAATAATAATTTTAAATTTGTGAGTGAAATTTATGAAAAATATTATGAATTCAAAAGGAAAAGTAAAATGAATAGATGATTTTTTTCATGTAAAGTGAAGAGTTGACGAAATATTCTTCATTTGATGATTGAAAAATTATTTTTTATTGATAAATATTTTATTTTTTCAGCTATGATGTTTAAAGTATGGTTGGATGGGTTTTTTAGATTTTATGCTTGATGGAAAGAAATTATTTAATTGTGGGGGATTTAATAGCTAGAATTTAGTGCATAATTTTTATTATTAATTTAATCAATTTTATTTTTAAATTAATATTGTTTCCTTATGGTTATTTTTTATGGGTTTATAGTATGAAATATATTTTGGTGTTTTTTAAGAAATATTGAAAATAAATAGTGAATAAATAGTTCATATATAGGATTAAAATAAATAAGAAATCTCCCACTAGGTTTGGATGATACCCGAACCAATCATCCATCAGGAAATAGTTGGCATGGAACCCAACTCATTCCTTAAGAATACACAATATTGGCATCATTTCCCACTAAAATAATATAATCCCTCAATGGTTGGCATGAAACCCAACCTATTCCATATAACCATATCATCATAACATGAACACCATAGTTGGAATTATTTTCCATATGATAACAAATATTTCACCTAATAATTCTAGACATTATCATGGTTGTCATGATCGACCAAACCATAACTCATATTTTATCCCACATCGTTAATCATTATCACGATTGTCATGGTTCTCCAACCCATAAAAAATTACGTGTCTAAAAATAGAGAATAAAAATTATAAAGAAAAATACAAACTGAAAAAATAATTCATAAATAACAAGTTAAAAGGAAACTTTATTATATGTTCACAATCACATATTAAATAAAATGGTTCAAAAGTTTCTCACGAGCTTGATTTCCAGCCAAATATAGATCACTATCACCATTTTAGGTTACTCACACTCACATACCTAATGATTTTTTTTAATTAATTTTATTTTCTAAGGATACCACTTATTTACCCATAATATATCATTTTATAATATATTATGAAGGTATCCAACATCTATTTCTCAGTTTATTAGGTTATAACAAGCTAAGGTACTCACCACATGGGTTCACTTTTTTCAATTCTATAAAATTTGGGTCAAATGCATGATAATTTTAAACCAATCCAACAAGGTCAACTCAAGATAAACATTAAATTACATTATCCATATTAATTAATTAATGAAAATCTAAGAGAATTAATTTTTTTTTACCCTTATCTATCTATATATACCTAATGGGTTGCTTATATCACAAAAAGCATTCCATTCTCAATAAAAATTAGTTAAAGGATTGAGACCACATACTTTATAATTAGGAGATGTTTTCCATTGAGTATCACCTACCAATTCAAGATTAAATGGATAAAATCAAAGGATTAGAGAAAATACTTAAAATTAGGCATATTAAATGTAAATAACATAATATATTGGAATAATGAATGAAATATTAGAATTCCATATGGGGAGAGTTAATCATATTTGTGGTGATTTATTTTGAAATATGAAACTTGAAATGAACACAGATTATGGGATATTTAATTGTGAGTAAGAGAGAGAGGTTGCGGGATTAGGGAGAAGGGTTGATGCCCCTAGGGAGAAAAATGAACAAATACCCCACAAAAATATGAAATAAACTAGTTTAAATGTGGGAGAGAAGTGAGAGATGAAGAGAAAACCAACTCTGAAGTTTCAAAGTGTCTTGGCACAATCATACGCCTTCGATTAACATAATTTATCAGCCTCTATATATAGGAAAAAAATGGGACACTAAGGAGTAAATTGTTTCATGAATTATTAGAATATTCAATGAAATGTTTCACAGAACAATTCATAATAAATCATCAATTATTTATTTATTTTTTAACACTTAAAAAATTTCATAGTATATCAAAACTTCTACTAATCATCATTATATTCTTATTTTAAAAAATTATGATATATGAGGTGGAAGATAGTGGTAAAATAGAGAATTATCATGCCTGTTGATAGTCTCATATAAAATCACCTTGGCAAAACATATCACACTATTCCATAGTGCACATAAGGGAAGACCACAATGTGGTCTAAACTACCACACTGTTGTTTGAATTTTAGTAAAAATAACCCTCAATTTTGAAAATTATATAGCCTAAAATTTATTTTAAGAAAATGAGACTATTTGAGAATGAATAAATCAACTATCTACATCTACAGTTACTCTAGAAAATTCTAAGACAACACCTTATATCTCATAGTCCTCAAATAGTCAATGAAACTAATCTTTATATATAAAATTATATGTAGGAAGAACCTCCATGGGCACCGATTCCATACCATTCTCTTATGGAATTAATATAATTTTCACTAGGTGGTCAAACACCATCCCACCAAATGGAAGCATTTTTGTATAAATAAGAATAATTTTCCTTCATTGAAAACATTCATATACAAGATATATATGCCAAATTACGAGTTTATAATTATCAACCAATGTTTCCCAGTAACTCTCATGGAGTATTTCAAGGTTGGGGATGGATTTATCCAAGGATGGACATTTATAATGGAACTATACTAGTACACATAATATAATCAATTGAAATAATAATAAAGTTCTCATTGAGATCCAAACAAAAGAGATAGTCTAATCTAGGACCCTTTAATGCTCTCCCCAGTAGAATTCAACTTGATGATTGACTGGATGAAATGAATTCATCTATCCAATCCCAATGCTCTATGAGGCCCTATCATCCCAACCCATAAGCAATAAGAGCATAAACCTATCAAACCTTGGGTATGTTATCTTTTTAGTTACTTTAACCCTATATAACTCAAGTAGAATAATAGCCATATAAAAAGAGATTTAGAAATTTCGAATAAAAATATAATGTCTCTAAGAACCTATCCACTATCGCAAAATGGATATCAATCTTGGATTTTCTCCACATGTATATGGAGATATAAGAGGAACTCTTCATATATCTATCAAAACCTTACCAATTCAAGTGTAAATTATTATATACTAAAGGAATTCATATTGAAATATAATCTATAGAAATTGATGTAGTCATATCATTTTTGGATTAGAAATAATGAGGATTCATGGAAGAACATATTAATCCCACATATATAATTGGAAATATCATTGATGTAGTCATACATTGATCCATAGAGAACAATGGATTTTAGTATAATTTCACATTGGATAAAACACTCTATCATCTTAGATATTAAAAAACTGATTGGGGCACATCTGATTTGATAATATTGGGCTATAAAAAAAGTGGGTATAGGCCCTCAGGAAATATCATAAAGAAAACACATTTTGGATATTTTTTATCCAATAGTAAATTCATGGGGATCAATCAATAAATGTTAATCAATTCCATGCTGTGGTGACCATGGTTGTACTTAAATGATGTCTTCCCCCTTCATATCACCAGAACAAAAAATAATATGTCAAAGGAAAAGTAAGAGTAAACCACAGTTATTAGTCCCCTTTTAATGTATATAAGACATATTATATTGATTTTAGTTATCAAAAATTTTAGGGAAGTAACACTATTATTGTAACACCCCGAGATTTTATAAAAAATATTCTTTTAATTTCATTAATGTCTTGTGTTGTATGCTACACCAAGATTACCTGCGCTATACGCAACACCGTATTATCTTGCAGTATATGCAACACTATTCTTGGATCGTGTTATACACAATTTTGATAATAGTTATTCTATTCAACATTGAGTATATATATATATATATTCAATGTATAAATGAAATATGGTTGGATTATGTTATATGAAACAACAAATGATTCTTTCACAACACGCAACCCTGACTTGGCTTGCATTACACGCAAGCACGACCTTCCGCGATAGCGTGTGTTGTACGCAATACCGAGTTTCGCTAAACAATGATATGCTATTAAAATATTATTAAAACTAGCCGTTATGAATAGTAATAACCAATTTTTTAAATTTTTTAAATTTTATTTCTCAAAATGGACTGAATTATTGGATTCAGAATATCGAAATTAGCTTAGGGAGAAATTTTGGTACTTTTCAGATAACTTTCATTTTCTGATGAATAGTGAAAATTACTAAATTTTAATTAAAAACACATTTTTAATCGAAATAATTAATAGTGATAAATTATTAATTTGAGTGGTTTTAAAGTATATTTTGAATATATTTTTACAATTTAATACAATGTTGTTCATTGGATGTAATTTCACATTTAAACCAGACATAAACAAGTGTCAATCTTTTGATAGTTATTATCTCTTAAGAACACACTATTTGTTTTGACGACGAGAATTAATTTTTAAATTAATTAATTCAAATGATATGTTTTGAATTTGGTAAAATAGACATCATTTTTGAATTCATAATATCAAATATAGCTTAGGCCTAATTTTTGGTATTTTTCTGGAAACTTTCATTTTTTGATGAATAGTGAAACCACTAAGTGGTAGTTAAAAAAAATGAATTTTTCATAAAACTTAATTTTACCGCTTCCGTGAGTGGAATTTCAAAAATCCAAGAGACACGGTTGATGTCAGTAAGTAAAATTTGGTTCAATGAGATGAAAATAATTTTTGGTGAATAGTAACTTTTTCCTTTTTTTTATCACGGTTAAAAGTAAATAGGATAATTAAGGGTAAAAATGATATTATTATTACCCTAAAACATGTAATAATTCTATTGGATAAGTGTAATTCGACCAAAAACAACCTTAGGAATAAAATATGACCATTTAGGCCCACTTGGATTAGATTTGGACATTTATTATTAATTTATTTAAAGAAGGGTTAAAATAGTTAAAATCAAAGTTTAATAAGTAAATAATTTATAATATAATGTTATACATAAGATAAATTCGACTATAAATATTAATTAGAAATATAAAAAGATTTCCTACATAATGGTATTTTATTTGTAATTTTTAGACATTAAATAATTTAATTTATTTATGACACAAAGATGATACAGTAATTATCTTATTAATGAAATATTGACATAATTGATGTTATAAATACCAAAATAAATGTAATTTGAGACTTTTTATGAATTCCACTAATTTTATAGGTTAATATGACATTTTATTATTGATGTAAGTAACTTATTTCTAACAAATAATTCTTTTATAAGTTTTACAAAAATCAATTACTAAATAGTGTCAAAATTGACATAAAATAGTTTTTAAAACAAATATTATATTATTAATTGTTATTTTATTCCTAAAAATCTAAGGTTCGGCCAAATGACTTAGATAAGGTAATATATATTAATAATAAATAACTTGGGGTTCGTTTGGCTTCTTATAGTATGTTTATTAACCTTATAGTGTAAGAACACAAAAAGACACGGTAAAAGTAAAATTATCTAACTTAAAGTTAAATATAAATGATAAGGTTAAAATAGGAACCTAAACTTGTCTAAATTCTATTAGATGAGAGGATTTAGACCCATACCCACCTTAGATTCTAAATAATTCAATTTTGAGCTATTTAAAACCGAATTTGGCTTTATAATAAAATAATATTTTTAGTTTTTTCCAAAGGTGCCCCTCTCCTCCCTTATAAAAGGGCACCACCTCCCTCTCTTCCTTACACCACTTTTAGCCTTCAAGATCATCCAAAACCTGCCAAATTATCTTCTAAAATTCCCTAGAAACATCTTAGAGGTTCTGGTTTTCTTCAAAGACTAATTTTAGTGCCCTAAAAGGAGATCTCAAAGAGGCGCTTCAAAGAAGAGGTAATGTCCATTACCGATTCTTTCAACTTTATTTCTTCTTACACTTCTTCTTCTTAGGTTGTTTCATTATGAAGTAATAACATCATTATCACTCATATAATGATATGTTATTATATGTATGAAACAACCCTATTTCACCATCTATCCATCCTACGGAAAACGAAATCACCGCGCGTGCGTACGTACAGAATACCGTCTCCATGTCGTGGTGTAATCTATTTTCCACCACCACCTTACTTGGATGGGTATAATGGTGTACATAATAACTATATATTATTAATTTAAAGTGATATTTATTCTGAAATAGTATACATACACTCAAATACAATTCCACGATCATGAGAACGATATCATAGCTCGTGCGTACATACGGACTACCGTCTCCACGACGTGATGAGATTCATTCTCCACGTTAACCATTCATGAATGATTATAAAGTATATATAATAAGTAATCATGAAATATATGACATAATAATGATATTTGATTTATGTGTATATATATTTATGTCATCTAATTAATTCCATTCAACTCAATAAGGAAAAGAAAACAGCGTTCATGCGTACGTACGGTCTACCGTCTCCATGAACGGTGTATTTCTTTCCATTTACTGATCTATTATATATATATATATATATATATTCTGAATATATATTATATATAAATAATGTTTTATATTCTGGAATTAAGTAATCATGATCTAAGTAATCATATGAATAATTACAAGTCATAACACGGACGACAAATAAAACGATTTTACCCCAAACTCTCTTTAACATGGAATTTACAAAAGAACGGGTAAAATAAAGTCATAAGTGAACCATATATGATATCATAACAATGATTATGATTCTGGAATAAGTCAATGACATTATTTAAATCATTATACAGGAGGTTCGGACACTTACGAAGCAAATCGGACCTAAGGTAAGGGAAAATCTTGCAATCTCAATTTTTATCCGAGATTGTTTATACTTTGGAATTTACTGGGGGTGCATTTTATCATCCAAATCCATGTTTCCTCAATATGTAATATTTACATCATTATACAATTGTTTAAATCCAATTTTACCCTAAGGTGAGTTTTTAGTAAAGGATATGAAAGGATTCTTTTGTCGTTTTTCGTACGAGGTAGTTTTTGACTTTTTCGACAAAAGTACGAGAAGAATGTTTTTTTAACTTATACGACATGAAGGGATTTTTAAAAAATTATTTCCAAGAAGCTTCCTTTAAATGTTTTCAATTTTATTTCTAATCAACTTCTTTTAGTTTAAAATTGTATGACATGTTAAGAAAGGAAAAGTGTTTTTGAAATAGAAAGGATATTTTCCTCAAGAATGGAGTTCAAGTGTTTTATCAAAATTATTTTACATCTAAGATAATAAAGGGTTCTGTTTCTATCCCTATTATTAAATTTATTTCATTATGTTGTGGTGGAATTATTTTTATGAATTCCTTTATCTTATATGAATTGTTTTATGATGTCATGATGTTTAAGAATCCCATTTTTATTACATGGGTTATGCAATGATGTATGATTTATGATTTTATGGCACACATAATAATGGTATAATTATGAGATGGGTGTGACCTATATCTCCCTAAAATGCATTGGGTAAAGATTTTATATCTCATGAGATAGACATGGCTGGAACGGAAGGTTAAACCGGTTCAATGAAACAGGACTGAAACGAGGAGTGAACTCGGTTCAGAAATGGACTTTGTCCACTAAGATAGTCTTGGCAATGAGTCTTGACTAATAATAAATGATTCTCTATGATTATGTGTGTATGCCACAAAGTTTCATGTTTTAAGTTATGATTATTGGGATTACATTTCACTACTATGATTTATCCCATGTTATGAAATTATGATTTCCTTTGCAGGTTAAGTTCTTATGTATATGATGTGATTGATATTTCATTTGTATAACCTTACCGAGCATTTGAGCTCACCCTTTTATGTTTTCTTTTCCCCAGGATATAAAGAAAGGTTTTAGGTAAAAAAAGTAAGATATTTATGGGAGTTGTTGAAGATCTTTCACCACGATTAGAAGATTATATTCTGAGTTTCCAAAGACACTAAACTATTACGGTCCTTGTGTGTGTGTTTTTGTTATGTACTAAGTATTCCGCAAAAGTAATGTAATGTCCATGTACGTTAAGATTCGGGTCTCTACAATTATAATGTGGTGGCTTCCTCGAATGGATTGGAGGCCTCCCTCATTAACCCATGGAACGGTGTGAATGAGAGTTTCATACTCTTGATCTCTAAAATTGATTCAGTGACCCAAGAGGTGGTAAGTGTAACACCCTGATATTTTATGAGAAGTATATATTTTTTATGTATTATGTTATATGCAACGGAATCTTTCACTGCACACTACACTAGGTTGGCTTGCGTTACACGCAATCGCGACATTCCTCGATAGCGTGTGTAGTACGCAATACCGAGTTTAACTAAACAACGATATATTATTATAATATTATGAACTAGACGTTATGAATAGTATTAACTTAATTTTAAATTTTATAACATTATAAATCATCTTATACATTTTCTAGAATGAGGTATGAAAAAAAATCATTTTTTTGGATAAAAGAAGTATTTTTCAAAAAATGCAGTTTTACCTCCTTTTGATGGCACACACATTTTAAATCAAGTTTTTGACATTTTTTTAAGTTCAATTTGACAAAATAAAATTCTTCTTTGGAATCAGGATATAAAAATTTACTTTGGATAAAATGTTCATATTATTCTGGTAACTTTCATATTTTGATGAATAGTAAAACACGCTATATTTTAATTAAAAACAACTTTTTTCATCGCAATAATTTATATGGATAGATTATCTTTTTAATTGGTTTTAAAGTGTAATTAGAATATATTTTTTTACCACTTAATCCAATGTTGTTCATGGGAATTAATTTCACTTTGAAATTGGACATAAACAAGTGATGATCTTTTGATAGTTATTGTTTCTTAAAAACATGCTATTTGTTTTGATATCGAGAATTAATTTTAAAATTAATTAATTCCACTTCTATATTTTGAATTTGGAAAAATAGACATAATTTTTGAATTCGGAATATCAAATATAGCTTAGGCTGAATTTTTGATATTTTTATGAAAAAACATTAATTTTTGATTAATAGTGAAAACAATGAGTTTTTGGTTAAAACCAACTTTTTATTTAAATAATAATTTATTTGATTTAAATTTATTTTAAGTGAAAATGGGTACATAATACTTATATAAGTTCAATGAAAATCATTAGAGTCATTTTATAATAATTTTAAATTTATAACAATTGTATTGAACTTTTCACCGTCTTTTACCCACCTCCTAGGAGCATTTGTAATTGTTCATAAAACTTAATTTTACCTCTTCTGTGAGTTGAATTTCAAAAATATGAGATACACGGTTAATATCTAGGAGTAAAATGTGGTTCAATTAAAAAAAATATTTTTTTGTGAATATTAACATTTTACTTTTATTTACCACGATTAAAAGTAAATAGGGTAACTCAAGGATAAAAGAAAATTATAATAATTCAAAATTACTTTAACACTTGTCCAAACCTTATTGGATGAGTAATGGACGACCAGGGGAATCCTTGGGTCGATTTTGGGACCCCATGGAACCACTTATGAAAGAAAATGACAAATTAGATTAATTAATTTAATGTAAAGACAAAATTGGCATTAACAAAAAATCCTTTAGTAATTAATTTTTATAAGGGGATATATAAATTATCTTTTCGACTATAAATATTAATTGGATAGATAAAAATATTTCCTACATTTTGGTACTTTTTTTATAATTTTTAGACATCAAATAAATTAAATTATTTATGAAACAATAATGATACAATATTTACCTCATTAATAAATGATTTAAATAAATAAGATTATAATGATTAAAATATTTTCCAAAACATGTCCAATTCTTATTGGATGATTTTATTTCGACCATGAGTCATCTTATCTTTATCTTTAATGATTTTTGGACCTTTTGAAACCGAAGATAAGTTTATAATAAAATAATATTTTCACAGTTTCCAAAGGTGCCCCTCTCCTCCCTTATAAAAGGGCACCTCCTCCCTCTCCTCCTCACACCACTTTGAGCCTTCAAGATCGGCCAAACCCTACCCATTTCACTTCCCCACTTCCTTAGAAACCTACTAGAGGTACTGGTCCTCTCATAAGACCAACTCTAGTGCCCTAAGAGAAAGTTTAAAGGATGCACTTCGAAGGAGAGGTAATACCTTCTACCGTTTTCTTCAAGTTCCATTCTTCTTCTACTCCATCTTCTTTAGTTGTTTCATTATGAGGTAATAACATCAGTATCCCTCATATATGGATATTTTATTATAAATATGAAACAACCCTATTTCACCTCTTATCCATCCTACGGTAAATAACATCACCGCACATGCGTACGTACGAAATACCGTCTCCACGCCGTGGTGTAATATGTTTTCCACCACCACCTTACTTGGATGGGTATAACGGTGTAAATAAATAACTATATATGATTATTGTAAAGTGGTATTGATTCGGAAATATTATACATACACTTCAATACAATTCCACGATCATGGGAACGATATCATCGCTCGTGCGTACGTACGGCCTACCGTCTCCACGATGTGGTGGGATTCGTTCTATATGATCTTCATTGAATAATGATTATATAAATGAAATGAATGAAAAAATATGACATATATTACACTAATACAATTCTTTAAATGATGCATCTATATCCTATAAAGAGGAATAATAATTTATTCAACAAAACCCACATAAGAACATAAAGCAATAAACACCCGAATAACAAGTAGCAATGAAATATTACTACTAAGAAGATACAAATATGACCATATATGATATCATAACAATGAATATGATTCTGTAATAAGTCAATTAACATTATTTAAACCATATTAAAAGAGTTTCGGATTCATACGAAGCATATCAGACCTAAGGTAAGGGAAAATCTCACAATCTCACTTTTATCCGAGATTGTTTATACTTTGGTATTTACTGTGATGTATTTTATCATCCACATCCATGTTACTCAATATTTAATATTATTTCCATCCTCCTACAATTGTTTAAATTCAATTTTACCCTTTGGTGAGTTTTTAGTAAAATATTTGAAAGGAATGTTTTGTTGTTTTTCGTACGAGGTACTTTTTGACTTTTCCGGCCAAAGTACGAGAAGAATGTTTTTTTAACTTATACGGCATGAATGCATTTTTAGAAAATTATTTCCAAGAAGCTTCCTTTACATGTTTTCAAGATTATTTTTAATCAACTTCTTTTAGTTCAAAATTGTATGACATGTTAAGAAAGAAAAATGTTTTTGAAGTAGAAAGGATATTTTCCTCAAGAATGGAGTTCAAGTGTTTTATCAAAATTATTTTCCATCTAAGATAAAATAGGGTTCTGTTTCTATCCCTATTTTTACATTGATTTGATTGTTTTATAATGGAATTAATTTTATGGTGTCCTTTTATCTTATATGGGTTATGTTATGATGGCATGATGTTTAGGAATCCCATTTTTATTACATGGGTTATGCTATGATGTATGACTTATGATTTTGTGGAACACATAATAATGGTTTCATTATGATATGGGTGGGACCTATATCTCCCTCCAATGCATTGGGTAAACATTTATATCTCATGAGATAGAAATGGCTAGAACGACAAGTTAAACCGGTTCAGTGATACAATACTGGAACGAGGAGTGAACTCGGTTCAGTAATGGACTTTGTCCTCTATGATGGTCTTGGAAATGAGCCTTGACTAATATGAAATGATTTTCTATGATTATGTGTGTATGACACAAAGTTTCATGTTTTAAGTTATGACTATTTGGGATTACTTTTCATTACTATGATTTATCCCATGACATGATATTATGACCTCTTTTGCTGGTTAAGATTTTCAAAATGTTATGTTCTTATGATATGAATGATATTTATTTTTTTTTACCCTTATTAAGAATTTGAGATCACCCTTTTGTATGTTTTGTTTTCCCCATGTCAGGAAGAAGGATATTAAGTAGGATATGCCAAAAAGGGACTCTATATATGATGAAATAAACAGGAGACAATGTAGTTGATTTTATGAACCAGTAGTTTATGTTTCCCAGTTTCTAAAGACACTATACCTATACTGTCATTTCATAGTTTTGTTATATGTTGTAATAAGTATGCTTCAACTCTGAAGAAATAACAATGTATGTAAAGTATGGGTCGTTATAGTTGGTATCAAAGGGAGGTTATAGTCAACCTTTGGAAACTAGGATGTGAAAAACTTAGTTAGAACCCTAAGGATAAGTCTAAGCATAGAACACAATTTTAGTGTTTTAGAAATGTCCATGAGTAACCTATGATAAGACCTTAAGTGTGAAATTTTATTCTTGGTTATGTGGTTTTCCTATTATTATTAGTGTTTCTCACACTATGCTTCTTGGTTTTAGTCAATTGCTGGAACCCGAAGGAACCGTGTTAATGCTGAATGCGATGGGCAATGCAATGATTGTCCCCCTGAGAAACCAAATGTTATGGGAGCTAGAGTGAAAAATATTGTAGCCATGCTCACACAACTTTCTCAAGCTATGAACCTTGAAGGACTTCCAAACGAGAAAAGGAAGGAGAAACATTCTATTGAATCCTTCATAAGGCAGCGCCCACCTTCATTCAGTAGGTCTTCAGATCCATTAGTAGCTGAATAATGGATTAGTACCACTGAAAAGATATTTTCAGTTCTACAATGTTCTGAACATGACAAAGTCATCTTAGCAGTGTATCGTTTGGAATGTGATACTGATCAATGGTGGAATCTTATCAAGAATACAAGGCAAAGAGATGAAATTGAGTCCATGGAATGGGATGATTTCACGAACTTATTTTTCAATAAGTACTTCCCTCATATTCTTCAAACAAATATGGATAATGAGTTTGTTGAACTGAAGCAAAAGGATGATATATCGGTTGGTACCTACGAAGCTAATTTTACAGGACTTGCATGGTACGCTTCCAGAATTATTATCTAACCTGAGAGTAAAATCGATCGATTATTTGGTGGCTTAAAACCAAGTCTTCGAAGGGCATTATCCATAAGAGACTTCAATAGCTACGAGGAAATTGTTCGATGTTCTCTCAAGGTTGAGATGGATATTGGAGTAACCCATCGGTCATATGGGTTTGGTAAGAAGAGGAAAATGGAATTCAAAGGAAAATCTAAAGACCACCCTGAAAAGAAGATGAGTTTTTCTTTTATGCTCAAATTGTGGAAAAAAACATGGAGGGAATTGTCTTAAAGGGACAAGCAAATGTTTTAAGTGTGGAAAAGAAGGTTATCGGGCAGTTGAATGTCGAAATAATGGGAATAAGATGTCTAGTGATGTGAACAAATAAAGGGATACATAGAATGCACCTCATACACTTCAATGTTTCATGTGAGAAGAGATGGGGCATTATTCCAATCAATGCCCAAATCCAAGGGTTTTTGATGATGATCAAAGTCAACAAACACTTAAGGCCAAAGAAAAAGGAAAGTCACATGAAAATACTATCGGTGATGTGGAGTACGATAACGAAGTGGTGAAAGGTACACTTACCATCCACTCTAAAGTAGAAAATGTTTTATTTGATTATGGATCCACCCACTCTTTTATTTTTGAAGAATTTTCTAAGGGTATCACCGTATTACCTCAACAATTAGATGTTGAGTTAGCTGTGACAACTCCTAATGGAACAACAGTCGCATCAAAAGTTTATAATTCTTCTCCGATTGAAGTTTGTGGGAATGTTCTTCCTAAAAATCTTCTGATCCTTCCTATAGTGGAATTTGCTGTGATTCTTGGCATGGATTTTCTTTCTTTATACGGATCTCATATCAATTTCCAAAGAAGGGAAATCACATTTAATATTCCCAATCAATCTATGATCGTCTATCGATGCAGGAATGAATATAACCTTCCAGAGGAAATTTCTTCCATCTTATTGGTCTTGATTCCAATAAATGAAGGTTATTTATCTCAAATGGTTGGCGAGAAACTCACGATTAAGAATATTCCCATTTTACGGGAGTTTGATGATGTCTTTCCAGAGGAATTTCCGGGTCTTCCACCAAATCATGAAGTTGAGTTTTCAATAGAAATCGTACTGGGTGCTTTGCCTATTTCAAAGACACCTTATAGAATAGCCCCAATTGAGTTGCAGGAATTGAAGAAGCAACTCCAAGAGAATCTTGATAAAGGATTCATACTCCCTAGTGCGTCACCTTGGGGAGCACCTGTTCTGTTTGTTAAGAAGAATGATGGATCAATGAGAATCTGCATTGATTATCGAGAACTTAACAAGATCACGATCAAGAACAAATATCCTCTCCTACGCATTGACGACTTATTTGACCAATTAAATGGAGCTCAATACTTTTCCAAGATTGATCTTCATTCAGGGTATCATCAATTAAGGATCAAAAGGGAGGATATACCAAATACGGCTTTCCGTACAAGGTATGGACACTATGAATTTATAGTGGTTCCATTTGGTCTTACAAATGCCCCTGCTATCTTCATGGATCTGATGAATAAAGTCTTTAGAGACTATCTAGATCAGTTTGTGGTAGTATTTATAGACGATATTATTTTCTATTCAAAGAGCAAGGAAGAACATGAAGATCACTTGATAATTGTATTAAAGACCCTGAGAAAGGAGAAGCTTTATGCCAAATTTACCAAGTGTGAATTTTGGTTTAAAAAAGTTTCATTTTTGGGTCACATAATCTCAAAAGAGGGGATATCTATGGATCCAGCAAAAACAGAGGTTATCGAAAGATGGTCGAGACCAACAACAATAACTGAGATCCAAAATTTTCTTGGTTTGGCTGGATATTATCGACGTTTTGTGAAATATTTTTCATGATTATCTAATCCACTCACCAGGTTGACTCAAAAAGGAGTTAAGTTCTTGTGGACGGAGGAGTGTGAAGAAAATTTCAAGGAATTGAAAATAAGGTTATCCAGTGCACCTGTGCTCACACTGCCTTGTAATGGAGAAAGGTTTGTGATCTAAAGTGACGCATCCAAGAAGGGATTGGGGTGTGTTCTCATGAAAAACGATATGGTAATATCTAATGCCTCACGAAAGTTGAAAATTCATGAGCAAAATTACCCAACTCATGATTTGGAGTTAGCTGCGGTAATATTTGCATTAAAGATTTGGAGGCATTATCTTTATGGTGAAAGGTGTGATATTTATACTGATCACAAAAGTTTAAGTATATTTTCACACAAATGTAGCTGAATATGCGCCAAAGAAGATGGTTGGAGCTGATTAAGGATTACGACTGCTCAATTCATTACCACCCTGGGAAAGAAAACAAGGCGGCAGACGCATTAAGTCGACAAGACCATGATATATTATCCATGATGAGGATCACAAAAGATCCGATATTTATGGATTTACAAAGGATGGATCTTGGAATTATAATGGAAGGGGAAAATATTATCTTTCTCAAATAAATTTTTACCCATCTATACATGTGAAGATTAAATAGGAACAAAAATAAGACGTAGAGTTACAAAATAAGGTGAGAAATGTTCCTGAATTCAACTTTGATTATGATGGAATAATAAGGTTTTGGAATCGGGTTTGTGTTCCTCCAATCCCTGAATTAAAGAAGGATTTTCTGGATGAAGCTCATAGTTCTTCATTCTCTATTCATAATGGAAGCACAAAGATGTATAGGGACTTGAAAGAGTACTTCTGGTGGGATGGCCTGAAAAGAGATGTGGCTGAATATGTCTCTCGATGCTTGGTTTGTCAGCAAGTTAAAGCTGAGAGACATAAGTCTAAAGGGATGTTACAACCATTACCCATACCAGAATGGAAATGAGAAAAAATCACTTTGGACTTTGTCACTGGACTTCCTAAAACATCCAAAATCAATAATGCTATATGGGTTATAGTTGATCATTTTACGAAGTCGACACACTTCATTGCTATTAGGTAAGATTTCTCTCTCGATCAGCTTTCCAGGATATATGTAAAGGAAGTGGTAAGATTGCATGGAGTACCACTTTCCATTATATCTGATTGGGATCCGAGGTTTAACTCAATGTTCTGGAGAAGTCTTCAGCATACTCTAGATATAGAGTTGAGTTTCAGTACTTCTTATCATCCTCAAACAGACGGTCAGTCTGAGAGGACAATTCAAACTCTAGAAAACATGTTAAGAGCTTACTCTATGGATTTCAAAGGTGGTTGGGATCAACACCTAACTTTGGGGGAATTTTCCTATAATAATATCTTTCACTCTAGTATTTAGATGGCTCCTTATGAAGCTCTCTATGAAAAGAAATGCAGAACTCCAACTTGCTGGGATGAAGTTGGGGAAAGAAAGCTATTAGGACCTGATCTTGTTGATGAAATGGCAGAAAAAGTCTGATCTATTCAACAACACATAAGAGCAGCTCAGAGTCGACAAAAAAGTTATTCTGACAACCGAAGAAAAGACCAAGAGTTTTAAGTGGGTGATAAAGTGTTCTTACAAATATCTCCTTGGAAGAGAGTAATGAGATTTGGGAAGAAGGGAAAGTTGAGCCCTAGGTATATCGGCCCTTTAGAAATTCTGGACCATGTTGGGAAGGTAGCTTATCAATTGGCGCTTCCACCGAATCTCTCTAAAGTTCATGATGTGTTCCACGTATCTCTCTTGAGAAAGTACATACCTGATCCTTCACATGTACTAAGCTCAGAAGTTGTATCACTAGAGTAAGATCTTTCTTATGAAGAACAACCAATAGAAATTCTGGATCATAGTGAAAAAGTTCTACGGAACAAGACCACTCACCTGGTGAAAGTTTTATGGAGGAACCACCAATTTGAAGAAGCTACATGGAACTTGAGGATATGATGAGGGAGAGGTATCTTCATCTATTTGTTACGAAGTGATGAATTTCGAGGGCGAAATTCATTTTAAGGGGGGTAGAATGTAACACACTGATATTTTTTGAGAATTATATTTTTTATGTATTATGTTGTATTCAAATGAGTCTTTCACTCCAAACAACACTAGGTTGGCTTGCGTTACACGCAATCGTGACCTTCCTCGATAGCGTGTGTAGTACGCAATACCGAGTTTCACTAAACAACGATATATTATTATAATATTATGAACTAGCCATTATGAATAGTATTACCTGAATTTTAAATTTTATAACATTATAAATCATCTTACACATTTTCTAGAATGATGTATGAAAACAAAATCAGTTTTTTGGATAAAAGAAGTATTTTTAAAAAAATGCAGTTTTACCGCCTTTTAATGGCGCACACATTTTAAATATAGATTTTGACATTTTTATAAGTTCAATTTGACAAAATAAAATTCTTATTTGGAATCAGGATATAAAAATTTACTATGGATAAATTTTTCATATTATTCTGGTAACTTTCATATTTTGATGAATAGTAAAAACACGCTATATTTTAATTAAAAACAACTTTTTTCATCGCAATAATTTATATGGCTAGATTATCTTTTTAATTGGTTTTAAAGTGTAATTAGAATATATTTTTACCATTCAATCTAATTTTGGTCATTGGAATTAATTTCACTTTGAAATTGGACATAAACAAGTGATGATCTTTTGATAGTTATTGTTTCTTAAAAACACGCTCTTTGTTTTGATAATGGGAATTAATTTTAAAATTAATTAATATCACTTATATGTTTTTAATTTTAAAAAATAGACATCATTTTTGAATTCAGAATATCAAATATAGCTTAGGCTGAATTTTTTGTATTTTTCTGAAAAACGTCAATTTTTGATGAATAGTGAAAACACTGAGTTTTTGGTTAAAACCGACATTTTATTTAAATAATCATTTATTTAATTTAAATTTATTTTAGGTAAAAATGGGTACATAATAATTATATAAGTTCAATGAAATTCATTGGATTCATTTTATAATAATTTTAAATTTATAAAAATTGTATTGAACTTTTCACTGTCTTTTACCTACCTCGTAGAAGCTTTTGCAATTGTTCATAAAACACAATTTGACTGCTTATATGAGTTGAATTTAGAAAATACTAGAGACACAGTTAATATCATGGAGTAAAAAGTGGTTCAATTAGATAAAAATAATTTTTGATGAATAGTAACTTTTTTACTTTTATTTACATTGGTTAAAAGTAAATAGGGTAATTCAAGGATAAAAGAAAATTATAATAATTAAAAATTACCCTAACAATTGTCCAAACCATATTGGATGAGTAATGGCTGACCATGGGAATCCATGGGTCGATTTTGGGACCCCATGGAACCACTTATGAAAGACAATGACACATTAGATTAATTATTTTAATTTAAAGACAAAAATGGCATTAACAAAAAATCCTTTAGTAATTAATTTTTATAAGGTGATATATAAATTATCTTTTCGGCTATAAATATTCATTGGAAAGCTAATACAATTTCATACATGTTTGTATTTGTTTTATAATTTTCAGACATCAAATAAATTAAATTATTTATGACACAATAATGATGAAATATTTACCTCATTAATAAATGATTTAAATAAATAAGATTATAATGATTAAAATATTTTCAAAACATGTCCAATTATGATTTGATGATTTTATTTCGACCATGAGTCATCTTATATTCATCTTTAATGATTTTTGGACCCTTTGAAACCGAATATAAGTTTATAATAAAAATAATATTTTCACACTTTCCAAAGGTGCCCCTCTCCTCCCTTATAAAAGGGCACCTCCTCCCTCTCCTCGTCACCCCACTTTGAGCCTTCAAGATCGTCCAAACCCTACCCATTTCACTTTCCCACTTCCTTATAAACCTACTAGAGGTACTAGTCCTCTCAAAAGACCAACTCTAGTGCCCTAAGAGAAAGTTTAAAGGAGGCACTTCGAAGGAGAGGTAATACCTTCTACCGTTTTCTTCAAGTTACATTCTTCTTCTACTCCCTATTATTTAGTTGTTTCATTATGAGGTAATAACATCAGTATCCCTAATATACTGATATGTTATTATAAATATGAAACAACCCTATTTCACCTCTTATCCATCCTACGGTAAACAAAATCACCGCGCGTGCGTACGTACGGAATACCATCTCCACGCCGTGGTGTAATATGTTTTCCACCACCCCCATACATGGATGGGTATAATGGTGTAAATAAATAACTATATATGATTATTTTAAAGTGGTATTCATTCTGAAATATTATACATACACTTCAATACAATTCCACGATCATGGGAACGATATCATCGCCCGTGCGTACGTACAGCCTACCGTCTCCATGATGTGATGCGACTCGTTCTATATGATCTTCATTGAATAATGATTATATAAATGAAATTAATGAAGGAATATTATATATATTACACTAATAACATTTTTTAAATTATGTATCTATATCCTATGAAGGGGAATAAGAATTTATTCGACAAAACACGCATAAGAACATAAAGCAATAAACACCCGAATAACAAGTAACAATGAAATATTACTACTAAGAAGATACAAATATGACCATATATGATATAATAACAATGAATATGATTCTGTAATAAGTCAATTAACATTATTTAAACCATATTACAGGAGGTTCAGATTCATACGAAGTATATCGGACCTAAGGTAAGGGAAAATCTCACAATCTCATTTTTATCTGAGATTATTTTAACTTTGGTATTTACTAGGTTGTGTTTTATCATCCACATACATGTTTCCTCAATATGAAATATTATTTCGGTCCTAATACAGTTGTTTAAATCCAATTTTATCCTTCGGTGAGTTTTTAGTAAAATATATGAAAGGAATCTTTTGTCCTTTTTCATACGAGGTACTTTTTGACTTTTCCGGCCAAAGTACTGGAAGAATGTTTTTTTAACTTATACAGCATGAATGGATTTTTATAACATTATTTCCAAGAATATTCCTTTACAAGTTTTCAAGTTTATTTTTAATAAACTTGTTTTAGTTTAAAATTGTATGACATGTTAAGAAAGGAAAAAAAAATTTTGAAGTAGAAAAGATATTTTCCTCAAGAATGGAGTGCAAGTGCTTTATCAAAATTATTTTCCATATAAGATAAAATAGGGTTCTGTTTCTATCCCTATTTTTACATTGATTTGATTTTTTTATGATGGAATTAATTTTATGATGTCCTTTTATCTTATATGGGTTATGATATGATGTCATGATGTTTAAGAATACCATTTTTATTACATGGGTTATGCTATGATGTATGATTTATGATTTTGTGGAACACATAAGAATGGTTTCATTATGATATGGGTGGGACCTGTATCTCCCTCCAATGCATTGGGTAAGGATTTATATCTCATGAGATAGACATGGCTGGAATGACAAGTTAAAATGGTTTAGTGATACAGGACTGGAATGAGGAGTGAACTCGGTTCAGTAATAGACTTTGTCCTCTATGATTGTCATGGAAATGAGCCTTGCATAATATGAAATTATTTTCTATGATTATGTGTGTATGAAAAAAAGTTTCATGTTTTAAGTTATGATTATTTGGGATTACTTTTAATTACTATGATTTATCCCATGACATGATATTATGACCTCTTTTGCAGGTTAAGATTTTCAAAATGTTATGTTCTTATGATATGACTGATTTTTTTTACCCTTACCGAGAATTTGAGCTCACCCTTTTTTATGTTTTCTTTTCCCCAGGTTAGGAAGAAGGATATTAAGTAGGATATGAAAAAAATGGACTCTATATATGATGAAATAAACTGGAGACAATGTAGTTGATTTTATGAACCAGTTGTTTTTGTTTCCTAGTTTTTAAAGACACTATACCTATACGGTCCTTTCATGGTTTTGTTATATGTTGTAATTAGTATGCTTCAACTATAAAGAAATAAAAATGTATGTAAAGTATGGGTCGTTATAGTAAGTCATCTCATTTTTTAATTTGAGGGTAAATACCACCTTAACAACTTCTTCTTTCATGACTGATAAAAATTAATGATGCCTGAGTCATCGCCACCCATGGAATAAAGGCAGGTTATATCTATGTGCATTGATTCATTTTTAATATATATTTACTAAAAAATAATCTCAAATGGTACATTTTCTAATCTATTATGAAACATAAATGTAATAAAAATAATAAAAAGTATAATTCTTAAGGATTTGGTACTTTTACATCCACCAATTATTCCTCAGTAGAACCAGAACTTAATTTAAATACCAATGATGACCATTCCTAATTAAGGAGGAGGAAATTTTTTTGCAATAATCTATGGTTGGGTAGGTAGATTATAAGGGGTTTTAATGATGTTATCAACCATAATTATACAATGTATATAGTAATATATCCCATCAAGGAAAATAATAGGAAATAAAATATATAATAATAAAAAAATAATGTAACAATCCTTTTGAAAAAGATTAGAATATTTTAGAAATTTGAATTGATGAACTAAAGTATCATTTGGTATCCATCGATAAAACTAATCACCAATTTTTTAGTGGTATATATTTCATATCTAACTAATGTTAGTTACTCATATAAGGAAATGGATAGAATGAGGGATAATAAAAACTTTACAAAACCTCCTAGGTGAGAAAAGATAGAGAACTCCCTCAGATGAGGAACACTCAAGATCACTAAGCACCATATTTTATTTCTTTCCAATGGAATGAATTATAACTCCCATCCAACATAGTATTTATATGTAGAGGGGAATTCAATAGCCTCCAAGGAATCCAAATTCATAAAAAACCAAAAGTAGGTTAAATAAATATCCTACAATGGTTATTTTGAGTATTAAATCACCAAAAAAAATATATTAAGTCCCAAAACAACTTTGGATGTGCATTACTGAGCCCCAAAATTTGATAAACATAGTAAAGGAGGTTCTTAAATAACCTCTCAGGGTAGTATTACGATTTTTTAAATGTAATGGGCCTTGAAAGTCCATTACTTCAATCCCAATCCCAAATACCATTTGGGATTTGTAATTTCAGTAAATTTTTTGTTTTAATAACATAAATAACCCATTATATATATTATAATTTATATAAATAATTATCTATTATTTAATTAAATATTTAAAATGTTCAAAAAAGAAATATTTTTTATGTTTATAAAATACATGAGCATTTTTACACGTAAAATATCCACATTATTCCAAGAATTTCATTTAACATTATCTTAGGTAGGACCCAAGTTACCTTTGTAAAATTTGAAATAATCATGAATATCATTCATAATTATAATCTAAGAGTGTTATCTAGAAAACATGTTATATATACCCAAATTAAAATGGTATTTTTTATGATCTAATCCACTACAAGACCATCAGAAATGTTCAATTGTCCTTGATAACAATATTAAAAATGAGCCATGGGAATTTTAATCCTATATAGCTTATCTCTTTTTTCGATTCCAAATTTAACTAAACCTTATAAATCAAATTACATATAATTATCTTGGTATATTCATGCAATTACTTTGTCAAAACTTAATCAAGGAACATGATATAAAAACTCATCAAATGGGTGGACACATCTTATCTTGGTGAATTAAATATATCCAGTTTAATAAAATCATGCTCAATTAACTTTTATAAATTAAAATTCTCAAAAATTAGATAAGTATTAAAGTATGAATCCTCACACATGTGGAAAATTTTTTACATCCTCAATTCGATGGATCCATGACCACTATTCACTTAAGAAACACCAATGAAATATATATGACAATCCATGTGATGTACTTTAAGCGGACCAATAAGAACAAATGTTCACCAACTAATATCATATGAGTGATCAGTTGTATCTGTATACAATAGATACTATTTATAGTAATCTTAACATATCATTAAACCCAAATATATTGATTACCAATCATGGATAACATGGTAGTACATATAATCAATGGATAGTTGTCATATCATTTCCCATGGTCAACATAAAAAGTTAAATAAATGATAATGTATAGTAGTTAATATACATTATATGAAACAAAATGTCTCTAATCTGAAAAAACAAGACTGAATTTATGGTAAAATCACTAAAAATCTCCCACTAGTGCTAAATACAATCATCAACATATCTAATTTCAAGAGAACTGCTATTGATTACATTCTCTTGTTGTATAAGAGGATTTATAAGTATATTCACTATGTTTTCCTTTGTTAGAACATAACACATCTTAAATTTACTCTGTTACTTTTTCTTGAATGTGATAATATTGATGAATAATATATTTAGAGCTTTTGTTAGACATGGTTTCCTTAGATTGTTAAACCACTCTACTATTATCATAGTAAAATTTAATCAGATTCATAATGCTTGGTACCAAATGTAGTCCACTAATGAAATTATTTATCCAAACAGATTATTTTATCATATAAGAGGTCTTTGTATATTATGCTTTTAATTTGTAAGTATAAGCTATTGGTTCATTTTAAATTTTAAAACTTACCACTACACCATCCAATAAAAAACAATTCCTATAATATACCTAAATTCATATTTGTTAGGTTAGAGACTATCATCAATGTAACCCCTTATAATTATCTTTTCATTTCCAATGAAGACTTATACTACATCCTTAGTTCTCCTCAAGTAATTATGTATATTGATACTGGAAAACCAATAAATTTTTCTAAGATTTTATAGGTATATTTTTCTTCATAATTAATGAATAAGAAACATCAGGATGAGTATATAACATAACATACATGATTAACCCAAAAAATGTATAATATTTAATTTTACTCATGTTCTCTTATTATTCAACTATTGAAGAAAACTTTTTCATATAAAGAATATTTCTATAAAGCATTGATAAAGAAATTTTTTTAGTTTTATATGATAAAAACTTTTAAGACTTTACCAATTCATATGTTTTGACCAATACCAAGCATTCATTTAGATATATATTTATAGATATTCATACCTAGTATGTGCAATGCATTATAAAGATATTTTATTGAGAAGAAATACCTTTTTAAATATATTTTTAATTTTAACATTGGGATATAATTGATGTTGAAAAGTATGTTTTCCAAATATAACACTAGAAATATAAAAAATATCCCACAAACCTGTTTATATGAAAAAGGATCATATTTATTTTTTGTAAAGTAAAACACTTCAATAAATTCATAAAAATGAATATTTTGATATTGATAAGATTTATTTAACAATAAATGGATCATTGTAAATTAAAAATCATAATAAATTTATTTGATCCTAAAAACCATCAAATTTTTACATATATACATCCTCAAACATAATCCCATAAATTAATAAAGTTTTGAAATCCATTTGAAATATCTCACATCAAAATATATTAGTATAATTACATTAATTTAAATTTATTTGATTATAACTAATATTGAGAAGGTTTTTGCATAGTTAATACAATTAATTTTTTATAACTTTTATCTACTACTCAATAATATTTTATTTACATTCTACCATCTATATCTGTCTTCTTATAAAACACCCACTTGAACCCATTGGGTTTTACCCCATTATATGGATCAACCAGTTTCCAAACCTATTGGCGTACATGGATTTAATTTCATATTCCATTAGTTTTAACCATTTATTTTAATCATAACTCATATTGGACTTATGGTGAGATATTAGATCATCTTCTATGTCCATTATGATGCTTTTATCGAGAACAATAAATTCTTATACCTCAAGTTCTTGATGAAATATTACAGATATTTTTATTACTTATGTATATTGATTTAGTTCATTTTACACAATCCTTTATGTCTCTGACTCATCCATCTTAGGAATAATATCATCTTATTAGTCTTTAAAAAAATAAAGTTTAAATTTAATCCCACTAATTCATTTGGAAATAAATTCTCCTTCTTGAAAGAAAACATGTTGAGTAACAAACACTTTCTTCATTGATGGATTATAAAATTAACAATCCACTGTCACTAAAAGATAACAAAAAATTCTTTTATATGATTTGAGTGATAATTTACTTGAGGTAATATGTCTCAAACATGCCAAAAAACCCAAAATCATTATAAAATACAGATTTAGATGTTTCATGGTCCACATACCATGTGGTGTATTTTCAATAGACATTGATGGAACCTGGTTAAGTTTAAATGAAGTAGTTTTTAAATAATAATACTAAAATGAAGGTTTAGATGACTCATAATTGAAAAAAAATGTTCAATAGATTTTAATTATTACTTTTAGGTACACCATTTAATCATAGCATTGCATGTGGAGTGAGGTGTGATACTATACCACAATATCCTAGATAGTTATGAAATTTCTAACTCAAATATTCTCCATGTAAATTATATTATAGGTTTTTAATGAATTATAAAAGTTTTTTTAGAACATAATTTTTTCACACATTGATCATTTAAAATGATTCATACTTATTCTTCATAGGATACACATATTCATACCTATAGTTTTCATCATTGATGCTAATGAAGTAATAAAATCCACCTTGAGATACTATACTTATAAGGCCATGTAAATCTATATTTATGAGTTTTAATAAGTTGATATATTATTACCATTTACCTTTAAAAGGATATTTGGTATCTTTTTATAATAAAAAAGATTTATATATTTCAAATTATTCATAATCATTTAAATCCAATAATACTTCATTATAGAGTTGTTGGATGTGATTATTATATATATAGACTAAGTGAAATTTCCGAAGATAGATGGAATTAAAATCAATTATTTTTACCTTTTTATTTTTTATATTATAAATAAAATTGTTAATTTTTATTATATATTTCATTAAACATGTTATTAGAACCATAAAACATTTCATTTATATAAATTTAAAAACAAATGTTCTTTATAAAAATTGAAAAACCCTCATTCTATCGATAAGATATAGAAATATAATTTTTGTTTATTGATGGTAAATGAAAAAAATATTCATGTAAAAATAAAAATACACTAGGAGGAAATACATTCATTGTACCCATTGATAGTACATAAAATAATTATCTATTCCCAACACATAGGTATAATTCTCCCTTAATAAATTTCCTTTGATCTTTGAGAAGTTATGCATTACAAAAAATATGTGATGCAAACCAGATATCTAATACCCATGATTAAGATTTTAGGAAATTGATATTTATATTGTATAGTTCTTCATACAAATGAATCTTTGATTTCTTATTCATCCATTAAATGAGACTAAATATTTCTTTGTGTTCATATAGATTTTCATTCTTGGAAGCAATGGTAGATAGAGCATGACATCTTATGTCACATTCATCATTAGGATATTTCTATAAGAATCTTTTCACACTTGTGTGGTTGAAGAAAATAACTCATATTGTCTGGTTAGCTCTACAATGAATAATTTATACTATTGTTTGAGAAAAATTCTCAAATTATGATACCAATCGATGAAATTATAATCATTAAATTTTTAAATCTTGAGGGAATACCTCAAGGATAAATTTGATTTTTTTCTTAATCACATGAATATTTATAAAAAATATTTTTCATTACTAGTATCATGTATGTTATTATTCAATATGGTATTTTATTGAATATATTCCCACTAAAATTTAAAACTTCACTACTACAAATTTATCATACTAAGATCCATAATTTTATATGTCATTACTAAGGTAGTATCTAAATATATGTATATTTAAATAAATAAATATTGTTAATTATATCAAATATGACTCTTGGATTTTTGATTGAACAACACTTTACAAATTCATCCATTGAATATTCTTAACATCATAACTCTAGGTGTCAACTAAATTGAGTTACCTAGTAAGGTGTCACCCAACATTCACACAAGGATAATTATATACATTTTTACAAGGCATAAAATATTTTAGGGATTCTAGGATAAGGATGGATCATATAAATAACAAATTAAGGTCTTAAATAATGTGATTCTTATTGGAAGGAATCTATCACCTGATATTTTATAATGGATTTTATATTTTGTATCACAATTAACATTTTATGTATTATACACATACCCTTTAGTATTGTATTCATAGTAATTCAAAAATATGCATCATATACATATATAATGAATCTTAGGCATAATAATTGCTTAATTTATTTTACCTTATATATCATACAATCATTAAGACTTCAATCCCATTACATAGAACACATTGATTCCTCCAAATCAATTCTTGAATGATATAAAACCTAGAATTATTAAGGGGAATAGTGGTTTAGATCACATGGAATGTGATATTTCACCTAGGGGATTAGTGGAAAACTCTAACCTAGAAATACACTTAAGGGGATGATCAGATCATAAATCTTTGCATTATTATTTTATGGGTCTTACTGATTATTTTTTACATAGTGTGAATATATAAATATTAATATACTATACTAAATTATATTATTTATTTCATGAATTTTTAATTTATTGAGTTTGGATATGGGGAGTTTTATAGATGTTACCAACCATGAGTATGTTGGATAAGAAGTAATAAAGTCTAACAAGGAACATAAAATGTAAATAAAACATATAATAATAAAACAACATAGTAAAAATACCTTTTAAAATTGTATGAAATATTTTAGATCAAACTTTAATTAATGAATTAAATTTCCCTTTGATGTCTATCTATAAATCTAATAAAAAACAACTTGGTTGGATTCTCTTCTTATCAATGCAATACTTGTTAGTCCTCAAAGTCAAAGGATAGAATAAGGGATTAGAACAAATCAAGAGAACCTATCGTTTGAGTTAAAATGGAGAACTCTCTTAGAAGAGGAACACTTGAGAACACTAAGAAACACCTTTTATTTCTATCCAATGGAATGAATTATAAAACCCTAGATCCTTTATATTTATTGAGATAGGTGCATTCAATATCCTATAAGGAATCCAAATTCATAGAAAACCAATGTAGTAGAGACAAATATCCTGCAATTGATTTTTGGAGCATTAAATAACCAATAGAAGTTTCTCCAGTCCCAAACCACCTTGGGAGGTGTATTAATGAGCCTCAAAATTTGTTAAAACTATAAAAAAGGTGATTAAATATTATCTCATGGTTGAATTATAAATTTTTACATGTAATAGGCCTTATAAGTCACTTACTTAAGCCTAATCCCAAATCTATTTCGACCTTTTCATTTCCATATATATATACATGTTTTAATAATATAAAAACTCATTGTTGTTATTATAACACGACATTATTTATTTAATTAAATATCTATTATTAAATTAAGTATTTAAAATTTGAAAAACAAAAAATTTATTTTTTCATAATTTAAATAAACATTTTTTCACATCAACTATTTACATTTGTCCAAAAATATCAATTAGCATTATCTTAAGTGAGGCCTTAGAGGATGCTCATAATATTGAAATGAATTGGTAATTAGATTTATTGATAGACACTAAAGGATACATAAATTAATTAATTCATGTTTGATATAAAACATTTGAAGAATTTTTAAAATGAACTTTTATATTATTATTTTATTACTGTATTTTGGATTTACTTATTATGTTCATTTTTTGGAATTATAATTTATTTATCTACATTATGAGGGTCAGAATAATAATTTCCACCCTTTATTAGAATCATAAAAAATGTAATATGATTAAATAATTCCTAATAAATCTCATGGATTAATGGTGGGAATTATGTATCTCCATCTGAGAGCTTCATTTTTTATACAAAAAGTTTAATAAACTAAGAGTTTGGATAAATTGTGATTTTATAGGTTCATATTGATGTCATGATAGATGTTTTCATTTGAGGGAATTTGTTCCCACTCCATAATTGGATTTCGAAACAATATATATGGAATTAGGTATTAACATTCTTGGTGGATACCGAAAGATACATGAATTCATTAATTCATGTTTGATCTAAAATATTCAAAACTTTTTTAATTTTTTTTCTTACATTATCATATAATTATTATATTTCTTATTTAATTGTTATATTATTTATTGGGTTTTATCAATACATCTATTATTTAGATAGTTTTTTTTGACATCATATAAACCCCTCAAATCAATCGTTCATTCCACATAATATAGATAAATTGGAGCTTGGTGAGGCCCCTCCTACCATTGAGGAAGTGTCTTTACCATTGATGAATAATTGATTCGTGTAAAATTGTGCACCAAAGAAGACCTATTTCCTAGACTAATCATGTTTTCAATGCCACATCATGATCAGAAATAATAAATTACATTTCTCAAACAACACATGACATCATCATGTGGAATTACAAGGGAATGAAAATATTGGTCCCCTGGGAAATTGGTCATCACATAGGCCTACAAATTTTGCATTGAGGTTATATATAGGTACCAATAAGGATGAATCCATTTAATAGCTCTATAATTGAATCCTAAAATAGATGATCTAATCAAATCCCACTTAATCTAAGAATTAGAATATCCTAAATGGTTTGGAAACATTGTCCCAATCAAGAAAAAATTTCAATAATCAGTGATTATATCTACTTTAGGGACCTCATATAGAAAAATACAAAGAATGCATTTACCATTCCAATCATGGAAGTATGAATTAACATGAAAATGGTATTTCAAGGATTCTTCTTAATGAATGGTGATTTTAGGTAAAACCACCACTAGATATTCCTGAAGTTCGAGGATGATATTATATTTAGGAAATTATGAGGATTATACTGTGACCATGTGATATAATTTGATCTAAAAAATTTCAAATAAGTACACTAATGAGAAATGTATCACCTCATAAAGTACCTTTTAAGAATTAATGTAGTGTAATATGTGGATGAACTTATTTTTAAATCACAAAAAGTTTTTAACTATTTTGTCAATATTAAGGAAGTGTTCACTTAGGCGTGATTACACAACATGAAGATGAATCCATTGAATTAATAATTAAAAGTTTATATCAGGAAATTTTTGGGATTTATAATCAAATACAGAGGCATAATGGTAGAACATAAGAGAACCAATGAAATCAATAAAATTAACACTTCATATAATTTAGTAAAATTAAGATGATTCCAGTTATTCATGGCCTACAACAATGAATTTATCATAAATATAATTTCAAAATATTTACCTTTAATAAAATTTATAAAAAGGGGGTTGAACTATCAATGTGATAAATACTTTCAAAGTGTGTTAAAAAAAATTTAGAAATATATCTCATATCCCCCAATATTTATACTACCTATAATAGAAGAAACACTCATCATCTATGTAGTAGGATAAGAACCATCCCAATATACTCTCCTAGCCTATAATAATGGTGAAGTAAATAATAAAAGACTATATTAAATCAAAAATAAAATGTTAGTGACTGAGGTCAGATATATCCCCATTAAGAAAAACAATATTTACTTGATCACTATGGTTCAAAATTTATACCATTATTTATAGAATCACATATGGCATTATATTTATATTTTTTTCAGTTTGGTTTTGATGTTATTAGTGGAATTAAGTTTTTAGTGTTGGGTTATATTTTATGTTTATTGGTAATGGTTAAGATTTTATTTTTGACTGTTTTATTTTTTAAGGATTAGGAATGAGTCTTGGTAACTCTTACTTGGATGGGGGGAACTTTCCGATAATATTAAGGTGTTATAGTGAAAACTACCTCCTGGGTGCGGGAACTTTGTTGGACATAACAAGGTGAGTTTTGGGGGTAGTTTTTCTTTTCATGAGTTGGTGATAACAAAAGTCTTGATTGTTTAATAATGCCCTATGTTTTCCATGGTTTTGGTTTTTGTCTTCTATGTGTGTGATTTTTATTTGGGTAAAAGGGTTATTTTTTTTGTTAAGATCCTTTTTAACCTTATATGCTCTTGATTTTTCATTTATGGTATTTTATAAAATTTTTGGGGCTGGGGAAAGTTTTTTATGATACCCATCTCGACAATATGGTTTTCCACTTATTGAGGTAAATGAGAAGAATTAGGGAAATCCTAATGGGTTTATTACTCAAACCATATTCAATCACTCTGATGGATGGGTAGATTGTACCTAGTGTGGTACAAGTAAGGGAAAAGAATCTTTCATTGTTACTGGGGGTTAATAGAAATGGATTATTTCATGAATTGGTCTAGGATTATATCCTACCCAAAACCCTACCTAGCCTATGGCATGGCTCAAATAGAATTCACAATCCCCATGTTCTAGAAACTACTCACTTGGAATCTAAGAACACATTTGGGAAGGATTTTCCCATGACAATAGAAATTAACATCTATACCCAAAAACATTCCAACATGTAAATAAACCTCACATATCATATCCATAAACAAGTAATAAAAAAGGGTCATGTAAAATTCATAATTTATATTAACATTTTTAAATCAACAAACAAAAAAGGGGAGAGTAATAACAAAATAAAACAAAATCACTCCTTTTAACATGAGTTCTATCTCACACCATTCTAGAACCATCAACACCTACCCAAATGAGATTCAACTACCAATTGTATCTTATAATACCTTCATGGAAGGACTTTCCTTTAACTAAGTCAGAAAAAACAAGATCTACATATACCTAATGGGTACATGTAGAGTGTGAGATCAGTTTCCCAGTAGGATCCCACAAGGTGTTCCATGAATAGATGTTATAATACAAATAAGACTACTAGTATTAAGTAAATATAATCAATTTTGTTTGAAAACATGTTTTAGATTTGAAAAAAACTAAAGATGTAAGAATAATTGAATGTAAAAGAAATCGTAGTACACAAACCATGGGAAAACCCCAATATAGATAGGTTATTATGATACTAGGTACATAATATCTCAATGATCAAACATATCACTTACCTTATATGAGATGTTAGGGAAGTTGCACCCAAATTCTAATGGTAATAGTCCATGTCACATCATTTAGTTAGTGTTTAATCATAATCCTATTAGGTAGACCCAGGCCTAGGCCCTTATAGCTTTCCTAGATACTAATCCTAGATGGCCCAACAAGGTTCCCATGGTTCTAATGTATGCTGTTCCATTTTCAAACGATCCCAAATCCCCTTTTCCTAAATCAACCCATCACAAGCCATGTATCCCATTTCCAATGATTTTTATAGGGGATAAACCATTTATGCAACCTTACCCACTTGAAAAACAAGAAATCTTCATTTTCAAACACAAAAACATTTAATAACACTTTTATTAAGAAACAAATTAAATTTTAAATCTTAAAATAATATTAAAATATAGAACCGACTACCTTTCCCTTCCAAATCCCCACTAAAAGGGTGTAAACCTATAGCTAAATAAAGAGGATATCCACAAAGGAAATAACATATCAAAAAAAATGATAGAGAAAGAAACAAGGTAAAACTAAATCTAGGTCACCACAACCAATTGATAGAATTAAATCTAACAAAGAAGGGAGAAGAGATCAAGATAAGAGGATAGGAGGAACATAATTTGAAAAATCTTGAAGAAAAAAGAGAAAATATCCCAATATTTGAATCCAACACGAGAGTAGAGGAGGGAGAAGGCCTGACATGGGATATATTATCATGAATGAAGAGAAATGAAGGGGATAGGGTTAAAAATATGGGAAAGAAAAAGTTTGAAAATTAAAAAATTTAACTTCTATAAAATCACACAGTTTGGTTGTACAGTTTTCCAAACCATGCACTAATTATATAAGTTCCTCTATCCCAAGGGGTAGAGTCCACACAGCTTACTGGGGGTTTGTGCATGGTTGTGCACCTACCCATTTATGTTCCCTAGGGGTTTTTTCTAGGATTCATGGTTTGCAAGGGGTTGGTGAATGGTTTCTGCTAACCTTATTCCACCACTGTGATAGACTCTTACCCTCTAAAAAATATATTGTTCATGAAAAAAAACCAAACAAATCTATAGAAAAAAACCAATTACAAAAATAAATAAAAAATTCATAATAATCACATCATGGGTGTGACAATCCCTCCATAGTGCTTTCCATTCTTTGAAAGTCAACCCATATACTAATCATATAGAAAGTGATTGTAATGCTCCTAAACACATGGTTTACACTCCCACATCTCATGCTCATCATTTACATTCTTCCATAGGACCTGAACTAAGAGAACATATTTCCCCTAAAGAACATTCACCTATCCATACATCATGTTGAAGGGATCCATTATAATAATGTATTGGTAACTATAATTGTAGTAAAACTATACCAACCCAAGATGGTGATCCCATATGCACCTCAAAAGTCTAAGATGTAGACATGAATAATGAATTCTATAATCTGGTTCGCCCTCTTTATCTGACAATTAGTTTGAGGATAATATGTCGTGCTATGTCTAACTTGAGACAACATTTCCTTCTAAATGAATATTTATAATCACTAAATAAAACATGGTTCCCTATCACAAATGATAGTTTATAGGACACCATTAATCCTCAAGACCACATGAATATACAACATTCCTAAATCTTCCCTTTTAGTCATGTCATTGATTGAAATGAAATTGTATTACTTGGTTAGATGATTGATAAACACCCAAATCACATTCCATACCTAGGGTGTATGGGGTAACCTAATGTTAAAATATATGGGTACCTCATCCCACTTTCATTTAGGAATATAAAGTAGCTAAAGAATACCTGAGGGTCTTTGGTGGTCATTCTTAACATACTGACATGTATATCATCGAGATAAAAAATCAATTATATCATGCATCATACCTAACCACCAGAACTAATGAAACACATCAAAGAGAATATTGGTGGAACTAGTATGGAAAACCCAATGTGGTTAATGATATTACTGCATCACCACCTAAATCCCAAATGACAACACTAGAGAACATCCCTTGAAATAGAGAACCACATTAGGATAAAACAACCATTCCCCATGATCCAAATCACCATTTAGGAACTAGTTAGACCACTGAAAAAACTCATACTTCAAATTCTCATACAGAATCAGTATTAGAAGGGAATGTATCAATTTAAAACTAGCCATGAACATTCCTTCACTTTATTCTATGGCCTCTAAGTGCATCTAGATGAAAGTCCAATCAAAATCCACTCATCACTGGAATCATTTGGTTCTTGAGTAGGTAACTTCTTACTTACAGAATCAACAACTGCATTTCCATTATGTTGGGTATAAATGATATCAAAATATAACCCCTAAAGGTATTAAATGAATTTTCATTAGCTCATGTTCAAATAATTCTAGGAGAAAAATTAGCAGACTTTTATGTTCTCACTAGACCATAAAATTCTCTCTAATGAGATAATGACACCAATATTTAAGGGAATGAATCATTTTTATGATCTCAAGGTTATTAGTGGGTAATTAGTTTCATGTGGTCAGAGTTTTAAATAGCCATATTCCACCACATGGGAATACTATATAAAAACACAACCCAAACATGTACCAGAAGAATCATAATATACCATATAACCTTGTATAGAATTGGGTGATATCAATATAGGGGTAAAATTCAGCTATTTCTTAGGCTCCTCATAATAATCCTAACACTCTAGGTTACTAGATAACTTCACCTATTTCTTGGTTAGGGATATCATCATTGAATCAAGCCAAGATAAATCTCTAAAAAACATCCTATAATACTATATATGGCCAAAAAAACATGTAATCTCAAAAAATTACTTGGATCATCCAATAACATCATTGATTTGACATTATTCTGGTCAACTGAAACCCCATGTTCCAAAATCAAATTTACAAGGAACATAACTTCCTAGTTCTTAATGTTTTATTTTAAGAGTTTGGCATAAAAAAGGTGGTTTTGTAGTTCACCTTGAAAAATATCAAATGCTTACCATGCACCTCCTCTAATCATGAATAAATTAGGCCATCATCCACAAACACTGTGAAGAAGGAGTTGAGGTATTTATGTAATACCATGTTCATAAGATCCATGAATACTATAGGATCATTCCCCAGTTCTAAATTCATTCCAAAATACTCAAAATGGTTATACATGCTTTAGAATGCAATTTGGGGAATGTAAGATTCTATCACCTCGAACTGCTGATACTCAAAATGGAGGTCGGTCTTCAAGAACCACATTGCTCATTTAATATGGTTAAAGAGATTTTCGAGGTGGGGTAAAATATATTTGTTACTGATCATGACTAGATTAAAATTCTTTTAGGCATTACACAATCAGATATATGCATTGGAAATTTTAGTAAAAAGTATCAGAGCTTCCCAAGGAGAGATGCTCGGTTGAATGAAAAATTTGGATTCAAAATCATCTAGCTATATATTTAATTCCATCAACTTAGTGGGGGATATATGAATTGAGGTAATATATATTGACTGTGTTCTTGTTTCCAAATCTATGGTAAATTTCAGATCCCATTCTAGAGGTAGGATTGAGAAATCCTATAGAAATTCCTCACAAAACTCACTCTTCAAAGGAGGAAACACACTATAATCCTTTTACATTATTCTCCAAAAAGTTATAGTACATATGAAAAGATATACTACCTTTATTTAGAAGTGTAGAAACACCTCATCCTGATCATGGATCCTATTCTCCTCGAAAAACATGAGATCTATCATTGAGGGCCATGAAAATCACCCACCAATGATAGAAGATTATGTGGGCCTTAAAATATATAATCTAAATATCCTTAGGATCATGTAAAATAGGTACATATATAGGAAAAGGAAATTCCATCACATATCGATATTTGAAAAGGAGATGACACACAATGTGCACAAAAAACCCTACCCATTTCTTCTATAAGAGGCATAAAAAACTCCATGGAATATGGAATCATCTCAGTTGAGCGATTCAATAGATTAATTAGTGGAGAAGAAAAAAATTATTTTGAAGAAAATATATCAAACAAAGAAACTATCATGGATGATTCAATAATAATAGTACCTCGAACTATCTCAAAACCATCTTCTAATTGCACTAGTTTCTGGTTAATAGTATGATGTTTCCTTGACTCTTTTTGTGCTTACGGATGACTAATGAAATAAAGATCTTTCTTTAGATTAATCGACCTATAATAAGATCCATAATTACTACCACATCCACCATAATAATACCCCATAGATCTGGATGCATTAGAAGAATTTTCTGTTCACCTAGAAACCATAGTGTATGCACTGGTCTACAGAGAGGAAACACTAAAGAACCATTTCAGATTTCCCATTAATCCACAAGGATAGAACATCTTATTTGGATTTAGGAATATAGAAACATGTGCCAAAATTTACGACACTGATGGCACTGAATAGATCCACCACCCGAAGTTTTGAAAAAAGTTTTTTGGTATGGATTCACAGAGCTGCTACCACCCTTTTACCATATACTCCTTGCTTCATATTCTTCTTAGAGGAGACAATCCATAATTTTCTTGATGTTAACAAGAATAAAATACTGACCTTGTTGATCTCCACTGTTATAGATTGATTAAAAACCTCACCATAGGTATTTATATTGAACAAAAAGACATTATAACTAATGTTTAACCATAAACCCATTTCAAAAAATTGTGATTCTAGGTTTTCATTGGAGACTACCTCAAGAGAAAAGTGGACTAGATCTATAAAGATGTTTGAATAATCCAGCACTGAATGCTCTCCCTAAAAGAGGTTTAAAAACTCCTAGGACTTTGTGAGGGCCAAATTATTAGGGAAGAACTGCTCATTAAATATGACCTTGAAGTATTTTCATCCCATCATTCATGATACCCTACTAGGACCACTATCTTCAACAATTGGAGACTAGGTCCTTCCTGTATAAATGTTCCTCACTACCCATGATGACATAAAGATTCCTGAGGAACCCAAAGATTCTCTAAAATTTCTCTACACAATATTTTTCTACCTAGGGGTCTCTTCTTCTTGGAGAGGTCGAAGATATTCATAAGAAACACCTAATACTAATAATTTTTTGTACTCATTTCGGATTATTTATCCTGATCAGGAAAAGAGGACATTCTCTTCTCTATAACTCATACATCCTGAACCACTACCTTAACTATACTATGATCAACTGATGAGGGATAAATCTCTCTATAAACCTCCCTTGGTTGTATAGAAGGTCAATAGGGAGGAATGTTGCTACACATGCAAAAAAATGAAATAAACCACTAATAAATTTACCCTATGGAGTAATAAAATAAACCTTATATAAAAACCACACAGATCATAATAAAGTTATAACAAATCAATATACAATTTAACCCACTCCAACCTTATTAGTTCCCAAGCTCAGTGTATATCTTATATATCTGACCTAGGGGAGCCAAAATTTCCAACATCCAATGGTATCCTATTACCATTCAGGAGGTGTGTTGTATAGAAACCCCACTATTAAATAGAACCTCAATCCTAATAGTCCTATATTACATAAATCTATGATTTCCCAAGTAACAAGACCCGAAGAAAATGGAAAACTGAATCTAATGACAAATTTTCATGAACTGGTCTGGGCTTCCATCTAACTTGACAACCGACCCATCCTATGGAATGTGTCTAAGAGAATTCCCATTCCCCATGGACTGGGAATTAATTCCTAGGAATCTGATAACTCCTCATGAAATGATTTTCCCATAATAATATTAATCAACATCCAAACCCTATAACATTCCAATATATACAAAAACATTATTGATAACATCCATAAAAAATCTATAAAAAAGAGGATTGTACAAGTAAAAAGTTATATTTACATTTCTAATAAAAATACAAATACAAAAATGGTATAGGACTATCAAAATATAATAAAATACCTCCTCATAATATAATGGTTTTCATTTACCGTGCCACTACCATCAACACCTACCCAAAATGGATGCCACTAACAATAGTATGTACAACCACTTCCATGGAAGATCTATCCGTTACCTGAGTCCAAAAAAATAGGATATATATATACCCAATGGGTATATTTAGAGTGTGAGATCACTTTTCTAGTTGGATACCATAAAGTGTTCCATGAATATCCATTACATGATAAATAGATGTTCCAGTTTAAAGGGAAAAAATAATTTTTTTTGAAAAAATGATTTATCTTTAAAAAATTTAAATATTCAAGAATAACTTCAATTATGAGGAAATAGAGTACAATTACCATGGAAAAACACCTATGTAGCCAGCTTATTGGGTTATGAGGTACATCACATCTCGGTGACCATACATTTCCATTCCCATACATGATTAATTAAATACATTACAACTAAGTCCCAAAGGTAATAGTCCATGTCACATTATTTACTTAGTGTTACATCATAATACTACTAGGGACACCTTGGCCAATTCTATACCATCTCACCTAGCTACTAGTCCTAGCTATACCACCTAGGTACCTTGGATTTTCAAGTGATTTGTTATATTTTAAAACCCTTAAAAATATTATTTTTCATAAATCAAACCATGAAATACCAATGATACGATTTAAAACAATTTTCATGTGGAATAAACCATTTCTGTAACCTTAGACACACCCAAACCCTTGAAATCACCATTTTCCCACAAAGTTAATAACACTTTTAAAAATCAAGGCAAGAAATTTTAAATCATTAAATAATTGTACAATGTGGAACCAAATACCTTTACCTTCAAAATCAATACCAATTTGGTGAAAACCACATTATAAAGTAAGGGGAAATTCTATATTGGTAAGAATTTATCACAAAAATCAAAACCCTATTCAATGAAACACGTAAAACCCACTCTAGGTAACCAAAAACACCAGAGAGAAGAAAACCCAATAAAGAAGGGAGAATATACCAAGATAATGGGATAAAAATAACATACATGGAGAAATATTGAATAAACAATCCAAAATCTACAAATATTTGAAGGAGAGATAAGAGTGGAGGAGGGGTAAGGTGAACCTAGGGTTTGAGGATCAAGAATGAAAAATATGAGGGTAAAATGGGATTAAAATTAGGGTGGGGAAAAGTTTGAAATTTGAATATTTTAAATTCTGGGAAAGCCACATGATTTGGCCACACACTCTACTAGACTGTGCACTAATAATGTGGGCACCTCTATCCCAAGGGGTGGAGTCCATACAACCTCTTGGGGATTTGAGCATTTTCATGAGCCTAACTATAAGGAATCTTTTTTTGCTTCTGTCTGGACCACACAGTTTATAGTAAGATTTGGAATGATTTATACTAACCATGAACCACCATATATCCCTCAAAAATCCATTATTTTCATTAAAAAACACCCAAAACAATAAATAACCAAATCAAGACAATAATTGAATTAAAAATAATTAATAATCACACAGTAGATTGGACTAATTAGGCACTGCAGTATAGAAGGATTTCTAGTTAGAGGGATGACTCATGGAGTTTTTGTGGAGGGTAGCTAGATTAAATGATGTATTTTTAGGGTGTTTTATGTGGTTTATTGACATGCCTTCACTTATGAGTTGTATTGTTCACTTTCATATAGTGGGGTTTATTTCCTCACATACCTGTTAGTTTATTTTAAATTTTTTCCAAATGGATTAAAATATAAAAGCCTGCATAATATCGTACTTGTTTTGTATTATTCCACTATGTTGTCTTTTTATTACTTCTTGGTATAGTATGAGTTATATAAAACTCATAAAAAATCATGGGTAATAGTTCACATGGGTACAATGTTAGATAAGTGGGTACACCATCCTCCAATGGTATTGTCTCGGCCCTAGATATTTATTTCAATAATTATATAGTCTGACGGATGAACTTAATGCTTATTATAACTATGAAATTATCTATATGATGTTAAGGCGAGATTGGATGAGATAGGATGTTACAACCATGTAATGAGAATTGAGGTCTCCCACCAAATCAGGAGACATGGGTATTTTTTCACTCCATAGTGAATGATTTCATAGAGTTTAAAATAAATTTTAATGCATTCCAAATGAATTCTAAAATCATATATCAATACCCAATGTAATTGAATTATATAATATAATCTTGGACATTTTTCATGTGGGAAATAAATTCCATGTGATAATAACCTCTATCAAACCATTTAGTAGTCTATGTTCGTCATCACTATTAATTTTCGATTTTCAAATATGGGTTGAAGTTGTGCCCTTAATAGAGGATGTAATGAAGTTTTTAATCATATTTATAATGTCCATATTAATCAATTAGACCCTAAAAACTATCCTATATAATATGGTGGATAATTATAATAACATTTTAATAAAAAAACTTTTCAATTCCCTATGGTCTTATCATGCTACCACTCACACCCCTACCAAGATGACTTTATAAAACATGGTGTATGGATCCAAATCATTTTTTCCCATCATGATTTAGATTCCATAACTTCATAATACTATTAATGACTAGATAACCAAGTATCAATGGTCATAGGTATGGTTTTACATGTTTAAGACACTCTATGAAAGGAGAATACGAGAATTTTATAACCTCTATGTTCTTTTAAATCATGTGACCTAAGAAGTAAATATTATTTTTTAACTCCACTAATTTTTTCAAGAGGAAGTTTTGTTATATTTAAAGTCAAAAATAATGTAGGGGAATAAGCCTCTAAAAGTATATATTGAATGGGAAAGCTCATTTATCATATACACGGTATACTCGGATGGAGTTTATTTATTAATCAACCTAGATAGAGAGCACATATAACATCCTACTAAGGAATGATTCCATGAGAATTATCATTCATGATTATTCATGTCTAAGTTCAGGATCATTTTAAAATGACATAAAAATGAATAGTTTAATGTAATTATCATATGAAATTAAATTAAAAGGTATATTAGTCCTTACCACATGACCTAAAACTATACAATTATATTCCCCACCACATGTCCCTAAACTGTGTGGTATATTCATCCTTGTCATAAAATTTGAAATTACATGATATATTTATCTTCTATATAATTTTTTAAAAATCAGGCTATATCATCCATCTAATCCACATAATATTAAACTATAAGTTAGGTGATTTTATTTACCATATTTTTTTAACAAAATGGAATCATACTCCATTTATACAATCTTATTCTATGTAAAAATTATTTTCTAATCACCGATATTCACATTTGGTCTCCTTGAATTATGATTCACATTATTATTCCTTTCATTTTGGAATTAACATTTTCATATTAGAATTCCCTTATTATAGATAATTCATTTTTCTATTTTTTTATTTTTTTGTGTTCACACTCTAATATAGAACCATGTTGGTATTACTACAGAAACATTTGATTCATGTCCCTATTCATATCAATGTTCACATAACCTATGCTATAGTTTCCCATATTTAGATCTATATATGGGTTGATTATTATTTTCAATAGATATATATTGATTCCCAACCGTATATATTTGGCCCATCCCCATTTCATTTCCACATAATCCCAAATTTCAATTTAGTGTTCAATTTCTTTCCCACTCAAATCAATTTTACCGTATTCCTTTTATGCTAGAGGCAACTCCTTTACTAATTCTAGTTGGGATCACCCACTATATCTTGGAGTCTCCATCTAGAACTATTATTTGTTTTATTTTTATATCCATTTTCATCCATTCTCTAGTTATTTTGTATAACTACTCCCTTTATGGGCATTTCTTCCATTTTAATTTGTTACTCACCCATTTTCCACATTTTGAATCCTTTTTCATGTTAGTGTCATCAAAATTTCATGACAATTAACATAAGTTTTCATCCTTATTTTCACAACATGTTTAATTGTATTTTGTATTTTATACTAATTTATATCATTTTTCACTTAATAAATTCCTTATATCATGATATCATAACCCTAGGGTTCTTAATCCTCCCGTGAACATTTCGTTTTTCATCCAACCCACTTCAAATCCTAAAATACATGAGTCTCAATAAAAATCTCTATGATTATTAGTAATATGGAAATAATTTTTTTGAATAAAATATACTAAAATAAAATTAATGTTATAAGTTCTAACTCCCAAGATTTTTAAAATAGAAAACTATGTTCAATAGTGTATGTGATATGAAACACTAAACCTAAATAAACAATAATTATTTAAATATAGCTATTTTAACCTGGCCATTACATTTGTGGATATGAATAAGATTAACTAAATTATGAAAAATATATATTTAATACTAAACATATTTATATATTCATAAATTATTTTAAATAATTAATCAATTTTTAGTAAAATCAATTTACTCTTTAAAAATATGTTTTCATCAATTTTTTTTGTACAAAAAATATTATAATTATTTTCTAAAAAATTTTAAAAATTTATTTTATAAAATAATTTTCATTTTTTGATACCATAATATAAAAATTAACTTTTGGTGAATTTTTTTATTTTTTCAAGAAATATAGATTTTTCAGTGAATAGTGAAAAAATATATTTTTTATGTAAAATTGTCACTTTTGATAAATTAAGTAATATAAAAGTAAAAAAAAATTAATTTGAGTTAAAGGTAAAATAATTATTCATTACTTATATTTATTTAAATTAATTACATTTAAATCATCTTTATATCAGATTATAAAATATGTATATTTTTATGCATAAAAATCCATTTTTTAAAAAACTATTCAAAAATTCACATTGTTACTCTATTATAATTAATTAAAATAACTATTAATTAGTGTTGATTTAAATGAAATATTTATATTATATATCTTTCCTTATATACTAAAAGTCACATAAAAAATATTGATATATATATAAAGTTAATGTAAAATAATCTCTTCCTTGAAAAATTCATTTTTCAAAAAACCGATTTCCATCATGCTTGCGAGTTATATTTTAAATTAAATACTTCAGACTATGTGAATTAATTTTTAAAAAATTTATTCCACATTTTTATCCATTATAATTAATATTGGGGTATGAGAACAATATAATTTTTAAACAATATGAACAATAATTGTAGTAACTATTTTTTACAATAGTAAAAGGATAATAATTGATTAATTATTGGTAAAAGTAATTTAATAAGGTATAGGAACAAAATAACCAAATTAGTATGAATATATATATTTTTTTAATATAATAATTACTATATATTTTTTTTAAATTTATAAGTGATTAAATAATGATTTTCAAAAAAATAATTTTTATACATTAAAACATAAATTGTATTTTGGGTAAAATATACTTTTAAGGAAGAAATACTTGTTTTTGATTAATTAAATAATTATTTAGTAAATTATAATTTAATAAAATATAATTATTAATTATAATATATTAAATATAAATGGAAAAATAATTTTTTGAAGTGAAAATGCAATTAATATGGGTTAGAAAACTTTTATTGGAAAAAATAATATTATTAAGTAAATAGGGACTTTAATTTATAAGTTTATTTTCAATGATTTAGAGAAATATTTTTGATAAATGAATATAATTTAGGGAATCATCACATCAAAGTTATCCAATGGTTATTTTTTCATAATTTTCTGTGATAATCAAATTTTTAGCTAATAATTAAATATGGTATAAGTATACAATGGGTAGTATGACATCATAATGACCCAAAATGATGTATTATATTCCATTTAAGTTTTCCAAGACCAAATATATATTTTACCTTCATAATAATGTGTTTTGAGGTTATTTTGTTTATTTTATTAACCCTTTAGGAATCCTCCAAAACTTATATTATATTTTAAATTTGTAAAATCATTTCTTTGAAAACATGAATCACTTACACTTCTACAAGGGTAATATTTAAACTATTTGTTACCTTTCCTTTATAAAATATAGAAACAAATTAACATTTGAAGAAAATTTGGTAGAAACCTATGGAAAGGATTTTGGTTTTGAATATTATATTTTGAAGAGTCCAAAATAAAATTTTGGTAAATAATAAAGTACTCCCCCCCTTTTCCTATATAAACCCACACAAGATCCCATTACCATTCAATAAAAAATCGACCAAATACTTTATATTCCCTCATAAATCTATATACACCCCATGTTTCCCCCATGATCTCAAGAATCTCCTCTCACGATTTTGCAATCACCCTCTCAAGGTAAGGGATCTCCCTATCTTCTTTTTATTCTAGCGCTTGTATATTGTTGTGCCTATTAATTTCCATTTATTATTATTTGGGTATGTTTTTATAAATACATATAACTTATATTTTTTTTACATGTGATTATATAACCCTTTAAATATCATTAATACCTCCCATGAACCTTTATGTACAACCATTATGCTGTTAAATTTGTCCTATTATTTTATGTACCTAATGTAAGGGGTCTCTTTATATTCTTTTCCATTCAAGAACCTTCATTATATTTAGTCTTTTTGGGTCCCAATTTTTTTTTGTTTTCGTGACATTATAATGATTCAAATAATTTGAACATTATTTTATAAAAATTTGAGATCATTTATTCCCTCTCATTATAGCATTTACCTAAGCTATTACTATACTAGAATTTAGTAAGGGATCCTCAGCTTCTCCTATTTATTCAATCATCTACTTCATTTTTTTCTGTTTATTTACAACTACTTATTTTGATATATTTTTTTACACATCCCTATTATGATATATTTTATTTCTGAATTATGAGATACCTTTTTCGCTCCCGTTAAACCATTTTATGAATATTTATGTACTATCGTTATGCTGCAGAAATTTGACAAATTTTTTTCCAATACAAACTATTTTATTGTGAATACCATAACTATTTCCACTAAAAGGTATTCACCTATACATACCTATAATCCTTTTATTGGGTAATAACATGTATTTATTCCATACTCCATAATCATGTACTTAAATTTATTAATTATGATCCCTTGTTGAATAATATATGTAGAAAACTTACTCATGCATGTGATATGAAAGTGACGAGTGTGCCCAAAATTATATAGAGCTCCACTTCATTGGGAAATTTTTTAGTCTCATGAGATATAATGTAAGATATTAGGTAGTGAACCTAATCCATCATGGTAAATTTTCCATCATCTAATGATTGCTTGGCAGTTATCCTTGATGCATTTTTATATTGTCATTTTTAAAGTTATTGCCACATTTCCTGTAACACCCCAGGTAAATAAAGAATATGACATTTTCATATTTATCCATATTTGTGAATAAAATATTAATATTACTTTAAAGGGAACTCTATTCTCGATGGCATACCCAATACGCAACAACGAGTTTCTTTGAAATCTTACGTTGCACTCTAATAATAAAATATTATTATTTTAAATGGTAGTTAATGCCTAGCCGTTGTAATGATAGGCATGAACGGAAATAACTAAAAAATAATTATATATGTTTTTCAAATATTTTTACTTTTATCCAATAAATGTTAGCGGCTTAAAATGAAAATGAATCCAACTTTAAGCATTAATCATCTAATATTATTTAAAATGTCGATTAACCACCTTTTGAGGGAGAACCCCTCTTAAATCCTTTTTTTGAAAATTTTAAATGTAATATTTTACAAAATAAAATTCTTTTTAGAATCGGGACATCAAAATTTACTTTGTATATATTTTTGGTATTTTTCCGATAAAGTTTATTTTTCTAATGAATAATGTAAAATGCTATATTTTAATTCAAAACCTCCTTTTAATATAATTTATTTATATTATTAGATAATATTTTGAATTGATTTTAAAGTGAAATTATAATATATTTTAACCATTTAATCCAATGGTGGTCATTGTAATTAAGTTCACATTGAAATTGGACTTAAACTAGTGTCAATCTTTTAATAGATATTGTTTCTTAAAAACACACTATTTGTTTTGACAGCGGGAATGAATTATTAAATTAATTAATGCAACATATATATTTTGAATTTTGAAAAATAGACATCATTTTTGAATTCGGAATATCAAATATAGCTAGGGGTGAATTTTTGGTATTTTTCTGAAAAACTTCAATTTTTGATGAATAGTGAAACCACTAAGTGGTAGTTAAGGAAACTGATTTTTTCGTTTAAATGAAACTTTCACAATTCTGTGATTTGATTTTAAAAAATCTGACATACATGGTTGTCATTAATAAGTAAAATGTGGTTCAATGAGATTAAAATAATTTTTGGTGAATAGTTACTTTTAAGTTTTATTAATCGCGATTAAAACTAATTAGTGTAATTTAAGGTAAAAATAATGTTTTAATAATATGAAATGACCTAGAATCATGTCCTACCCTCATTGGATGTGTCATGGCCGACCAAGAAAATCCATGGGTCAACTTGGGGACTCCATGGAGCCACTTTGGTAGGAAAATGACATAAATAACTTTTCATTTCAAGTTAAAATAAAAATGTCACAAACATGAGTTGTCTTACTAAAACAATTTTTAAATTGGGTTATACAAGTCATATTTTTGACTATAAATATTCATTAGAAATATAAAAATATTTAATACATAATGATATTTTTTTTAATTTTTAGACATTAAATAAATTAAATTATTTTGACACCATGATGAAGCAGCGATTACCTCATTATTTAACGATTTAAATGAAATGAAAAGATAATGTAAAATCTAAGACCTAAATATGTCAAAAACCTATTGGATGGGTGTATTTATAACTATTATCACCTTATCCTTTAAATATATAATTTTTGGGCCTTTAGAATCCGAAAATCATTTTATAATAAAGTAACCTTTTATAACTTTCCAAGAGTGCCCCTCTTCTCCTCTTATAAAGGCCCCCAACTCTACCACCATACCCATGCCTCTCAAGCCTTTGGATCGGCCAAACCCAGCCCATTTTGTCTCTCCACATCCCTCTCTTACTCCTAGAAGCCTCACTTTGGGCAGAAGTCTTCTCAATGAATCCTTTGAGCTCAAATCAAAAAGAGTTACCCGTTTTAAAGGTAATGTCTTCCCTAGTGTTTATTTGTTTTATTTTGATTCTGCAACCCCCTAAACTCTTTTTATTTATTTATTTTGTAACAATAATAGTATCTTAATTATACTAGGATTTTGTTATGAGGAGTATTTAAGCTACACTAACACACACCTCCGTCTAATTTTTAAAGAACATACTCTTTCTGTGGATGGAGAATTACTGCCTCACGAAAGGATGATTGTTCTATCATCTCATACCACATCTAATGGTGGCCATTATGATGGAACTATATTTATTTATGATATATATTATATTTATTTCCTCTCTATGCTTCTGTATTTTATATTTAATACATACCTTTATGCTTTTCATGTTGTGAAAATGTGATAATTTCATTTGAGGAAGTGTGGACTACCGCCCCCTCAAGTGATGTGACTCGTTCATGGAATACATGGAATGTATAAAGAATAAAATTGATGAACTTATGTGATATATATAACATATATATTATACTGGAATTATAATATATATATATCTCTCATCTAATTTTAATTCCATTAATATGCCAAAGAAATGAAAGTAGCGTTCATGCGTACGTACGGCTTACCGTCTCCATGAACGGTACATTTCATTTCTTATCTCCAAATGTTATGTACTATTATAAGTACATATATATAATGGATATATATGTCATATATGATATATAAATTATGGATATAATTCTGGAATTAGAATATATATATCTCTATTTTAACTTTAATTCCATTAATATTAAAAAAAATGAAAGTAGCACTAATGCTTACGTACGGCCTACCGTCTCCATGAACGGTGATTTTAATTTTTTATCTCCAAATTTTATAGAATAGTACAAAATGAATATATAATAGATATATATGATATTTAAAACATTAATACTATTCTGTAGATGATGCACCTATAACTACTTGGAAAATTCTTTTCGAACAAGTTCAATTTTTACTCATGTATCAAACATCGACAAAAACGTCTGATATGAACTCACTTTATTAACCAATTATTATAAAATTATAATATGTGATATGAACTGAATAATAATATTTAAATTAGGTCATTAATCAATTATAAATTGACCGAATTTTATTATTCATGAGATTAAAGAACGATCGAGTCATGTCAGACACGAGGTAAGGGATCCTACCTCTCTCGTTCCTTTTCAGTACTCCCTTTTATGTCATTTCTTTTAATCTCATATTTATTATATTTGGGGATGTTATTTTATATTCCTCATTATGTAATTTTTATGTTCATATTATGAGAGACCCTATTTGATCTCATAAATCCATTTTTGGAAGTTTTAAGTGGCGTCGTTAGGTTGCCGAGTTTTCGTAAGGGATTTTTCATCTCACTTTTATTCCCGTGACCTTTATGCTACGTTGGACACTATTTACTTTGATTGGTGTATGTAATGCCCATTATTATACAATTTTTGTATTATAATTTCATTTATGGGTATTTACATCTTCATTGTATGACCCTTTTTCCATGGGGTGTACGTCTCGAAAGTTACCCAACTCGGTAAGGGGGCCTTTCACCCTCCTCTTTTTAAAAGACTTCTTTAGTTATGTCTTTTAGTTCACATAATATTATGTTGGGATATGTTATTCTATATCATTATTTATGTAAATTTTATTTCCAAGTGATGAGATACCATTTTCTCTCTCATCAACTCATTTTTTGAATTTTAAAGTGACGCCGTTAGGCTGTCGGATTTCTGTAAGGGAACTTCTTAACCCACTTTCAATTATTTGGGTTAAACCTCTACGTATTGATTTTATTATGCCAAGATTATGTGTGTAATATCTATGTTGTAATTTCCACAAACCTTTTTGTAGATATACTATTTCTACACATAATCATCTCATTAATAAATTCTTACAAACTTGTATGGGCAATCATAACTCAATCTCATTTCATTGAGTTAAATATCTATGTCATTGGTTGTGTTTTTCCAAGATTATGTGTTAATGACCTCTGATTGTTTCACACTTAATATCCACTTATATTGGGTGTATTTATATTTTTCACACATAATTATTATATAGATTTATCCTTAATTTAAGGATACTATATTTATAATGGATTTCATCTCAATTTACATTTTTATTGGGACTTCATTGTTGTTATGTACCAATTCACTCTTATATGGTGTGTATACTGTCATTTAAATATTATATCATGAATCCCTTTATTCTCATGATATTTTGAATCTCGGATTAAATGTTATTCCTCAATTATTTTTATTCAAGAGTCTCTCATTTTGTTTAAAAATATTTAACAAAAATATCATTTTAAATGTTTTAAAGATTCATTATTCTAAATATTTATCATTAATGTAAATGTTTTCAAAATGGTTTTCAGTATTTATTTATATGGACATTAATGTTTTAAAATTATAATTCCATTAAAAGCTTCAAAGTGGTATGAGACACTTTGATTCAAAAATCTCTTTTAAATGATTTTTGAAAATGGATCGATTAATTTAATATCTTGGAATTACTTATTGTGATTGCAAATGAAATATTGTTATTGAAATGTTTATATTTTCAATATTTTATGTGTAATGATGGTACTTGGACATTTTACGGGTGGTTACGTGATAAACCATATGACGGGTGGTGCCGTGAATACCAGGATGGGTGGTTACGTTATAACCTCCAATGCATTGGGTATGGAAGTCGGCCGTATGGCTATTCCATTAAGTGATATGTGTGGAAGTTGAACGTATGGTTATTCCATTTAAGTATGTTTATGTCCCAAGTTACCTTTATATGTTATGTGTTATTTATATAGGTTTTTATGGTAATCTTTTGGTTATAAAAGGGGTAAGTAATGATCTTTTATTCAGTGAAGAGTTTTTTTTACTACTTCATAAAGGTGAAAAGTATTAATTTGGTAAGGTATTCTTGGTTTACTTGTTGTTTTGAAAAACTAACATTTTTCCTTCTTTGTGTATCCTTTATTAGGATTTTTATGCTTATCCCATGTTTTTGAAATGTTTTCCACAGGACTACAATATGAATAGGGTCAAGGATGGGATCAAGGAAAGACATGCTATCTAAAACATGGAACTAGACATGTTTCTTTTTATGAGTTTTTATTTTATGGAAAATTAGTAGAAGTGTATACTTTGTAATCTTTGAGAAGTAATAGTTATGTCATAATTCTTTAAAACTCTAAACCTAAAAAGATCCTCAATGTGAATTATTCATTTAATTCAATAATAATTAATTTTTAAGGCCGGGGCCTTATAGTTGGTATCAAAGGTTAGTTTAGATAACTTTAGAGGTTAGGGTATTCTTTAAGCATATGTGAAATTACCATAATGGCAAGGATTTTAGAAAGAGTCATAGTTTTTAGATAAAGTGAATGAGTAAGTATATCTTAGTGATTATCTTTTTCATTAGTACATGATGATTTTGTTGATATACTCATACTGAAATTTTTGGTTTTAGTAAATGGATGGATCTAGCAGGAACCAAAGTGAAAATGGGTTTTAAGGAAACTGTGGTGGTTCTCTGATTAAGAGACTGGATGAAATGAGGGATTCAATGAGAAATCTCATGGTTATTCTAAACCAACTATCAGGAGTCATGATCAACCACTTGAAACTTGGTGATTTCTCTAATGCATCATGTACTAGAGAAGCAACTTTACGTGGAATTTCAGGAAATAATTATAAAGGTAACCATTAGGTTTTATATGATCCTTACTATTATGTAATTATGGGTTAGTCTATGATATGATGAAAAATGAAAGGCATGAGATAAACATGAGGTTAAAATATGTTATGATCATTTTTTAAGATTTTATCTCGTTTTGGGGATTGTTTTAAGAAATATGTAGTTTTGGAAAAAGGACAACACGCAGACCGTGTGACAACCTGTCATGTCGGACAAAGCTGTGGGAATCGAACCCACAACCAAAGTGCAACTGGTATTTATAACCTACCACTGGAATACGTGAAGTCCCTAGTTAGTTTGACTAATTCTTTTTAGTTAGATGATTTTATTAATCAAGAGTAAGTTGATTTTGGGTTATCTATGGAAATTATTGACCTATCATGGAGGATATATGATTAGGTTAATTACTTTTCAACACGAGACTTTAAGAGCAACTGATGTTATTTGGAGATAAATGTTAATTTATACCTTGGAAGACTATGTGATTAAATCCATAAAATATTTGGGTTTCAATCTTAGTTTGGTTTACTTTGAAGAATTTTATGGACAACTATTTATTGAATGGTCTTTGTTGAACTTTGGATAATGTTTGACAAATTTTGGAGATTAAGAATAGATTTTATTTTTATTAAGGGTTATCCTTTTCTGGATTATCTGATCTTGTTCTAATAATTTTGGTTTTGGTAATGGTCTAAAGACATGGGAAATATATATTTCTCTTTTTTGGATTAGGTGATTCTCTAGAAGTTGATTATATTACTCTTAATGTGAACAAGTCTTCCTAAATACTCATCATTTGGGGAAAGTATGAGTTTGTGTAAGAAATCTAGTAAAAGTTGAAAGTCAACATGAAAAGTAAGTATGTTTCCTTATGTTTTAGTTATGTTCAAAAATAAATTACTCAATGAAAAGTAACTTAAAAACAAAAATGTTGTTTGTTATCTTTTTCTACTAGGGAATCAAATACCGTTTAACAAATCACCAGTTTGTGATTTTCTGGTGGTTAACTTTATTCTAAACATGTTTTCTATCACTCCCCCTCAGAACATGAACCTTTGTTTTTTTCCTCCATATCCATGTTTTCCTACATGTAATACTAGTATGGGTTAACTAGGTTTACCTTTTTACTTATCTTTCTTTTTTTTAAAGTGATAGTTTTACTAACTCTTGTTCCGATGTGGGATTTTCAATGAAATTTCCAAACCCAATTTTAAAATTGTAAGGATTCAATTCCCAAAAGGGGGGTAGGATGTAACACCCAGCTAAATAAAGAATATGAAATTTTAATATTTATCCGTATTTGTGAATAAAATATTAATATTACTTTAAAGGGAACGCTATGCTCGATGGCGTACCCAATACGCAACAACGAGTTTCTTTGAAATCATACGTTACACTCTAATAATAAAATAATATTATTTGAAATTGTAGTTAACGCCTAGCCATTGTAAGGGAGGAAATTAAATAAACTAACTTAAAAATGACTATATATGTTTTTCAAATATTTTTAATTTTATCCAATAAATGTTAGAGGCTTAAAATGCAAATGAATCCAATTTTAAGCATTAATCTTCTAATATTCTTTAAAAGATCAATTAACCACCTTTTGATGGAAAAACCCTCTTAAATCATTTTTTGACAATTTTATATGTTATATTTGACAAAATAAAATTCTTTTTAGAATCGTGACATCAAAATTTATTTGTATAAAGTTTTGGTCTTTTTCCGATAAAGTTCATTTTTTTAATGAATAGTGTAAAATGCTGTATTTTAATTCAAAACCTCCTTTTAATCTAATTTATTTATATGATTAGATCATATTTTTAATTGGTTTTAATGTGAAATTAGAATATTTTTTTACCATTTAATACAATGGGGGTCATTGGAATTAAGTTCACTTTGAAATTGGACTTAAACTAGTGTCAATCTTTTAATAGATATTGTTTCTTAAAAATACGCTATTTGTTTTGACAGTGCAAATGAATTATTAAATTAATTAATGCAACATATATAATTTGAATTTTGTAAAATAGACATCATTTTTGAATTTGGAATATCAAATATAGCTTAGGGTAAAGTTTTGGTATTTTTCTGAAAAAATTCAAATTTTGATGAATAGTGAAACCACTAAGTGGAAGTTAAAGAAACTGATTTTTTTGTTTAAATGAAACCATGACACTTCTGTGATTTGATTTTCAAAAATCCGACATACATGGTTGTCATTAAGAAGTAAAATGTGGTTCAATGAGATTAAAATAATTTTTGGTGAATAGTAACTTTTAAGTTTTATTAATCGCGATTAAAGCTAATTAGTGTAATTTATGGTAAAAATAATGTTTTAATAATATTAAATGACCTAGACACATGTCCTACCCACATTGGATGTGTCATGGACGACCAAGAAAATCCATGGGTCAACTTGGGGACCCCATGGAGCCACTTTGGTAGGAAAATGACATAAATAACTTTTTATTTAAAGTTAAAATAAAACTGTCACAAACATGAGTTGGTTTAATAAAACAATTTTTAAATGGGGTTATAAAAGTCATATTTTTTACTATAAATATTCATTAGAAATATAAAATTATTTCATACATCATGATATTTGTTTTATAATTTTTAGACATTAAATAAATTAAGTTATTTATGACACCATGATGATATAGCGATTACCTCATCATTTAACGATTTAAATAAAATGAAAAGATAATGTAAAATATAAGACCTACAAATGTCAAAAACCTATTGTATGGGAGTATTTAGAACTCTTATCACCTTATCCTTGAAATATATAATTTTCGGACCTTTAAAATCCAAAAATAATTTTATAATAAAGTAACCTTTTATAACTTTCCAAGAGTGCCCCTCTTCTCCTCTTATAAAAGGTCCCCACCTCTACCACCATACCCACACCTCTCAAGCATTTGGCTCGGCCAAAACCTACCCATTTTGTCTCTCCAAATCCCTCTATTACTCATAGAAGCCTCACTTTGGGAAGAAGCCTTCCCAAGGAAGCCTTTGAGCTCAAATTAAAAAGAGTTACTTGTTTTAAAGGTAATGTCTTCCCTAGTGTTCTTTTGGTTTATTTTGCTTCTCCAACCCCCTAAACTCTTTTTATTTATTTCTTTTGTAAAAAAAATTATATTCAATATAATAGGATGTTTTTATGAGGAGTATTCAAGCAACACTAACACACACCTCTCTCTAATGATTAAAGAACATACTGTTTATGTGGATGGTGAATTACTGCCTCACGAAATGATGATTGTTCTATCTTCTCATACCACCTATCATGGTAGGAATTATGATGGAACAATATTTATTTATGATATATATTATATTTATTTCCTCTCTATGATTTAGTATTTTATATTTAATACATACCTTTATTCTTTTCATGTTGTGCAAATGCGATAATTTCATTTGAGGAAGTGTGGACTACCGCCCCTCAAGTGATGTGACTCGTTAATGAAATACATGGAATGTATAAATAATGAAATTGATGAACTTATATGATATATATAAAATATATATTATACTGGAATTATAATATATATATCTCTCTCATATAGTTTAAATTCCATTAATGTGCCAAAGAAATGAATGTAGCGTTCATGCGTACGTACGGCTTACCATCTCCATGAACGGTACATTTCATTTATTATCTCCAAATGTTATGTACTATTATAAGTACAAATATATAATGGATATATATGTCATATATGACATCCAAATTATGGACATAATTCTATAATTATAATATATATATATCTCTCTTTTAACTTTAATTCAATTAATATTACAAAAAAATGAAAGTAGCGTTCATGCTTACGTACGACCTAACGTCTCCATGAACGGTGCTTTTTAATTTTTTATCTCCAAATTTTATGGAATAGTAAAAAATGAATATATACTATATATATATGATATTTAAAACATTAATACTATTCTGGAGATGATGTACCTATAACTACATGGAAAATTCTTTTCCAACAAGTTCAATTTTTACTCATGTACCAAACATCGACAAAAACGTCTGATATGAACTCAATTTATTAACTAATTATTATAACATTATAATATGTGATATGAAATGAATAATAATATTTAAAGTAGGTTCTTAAGAAATTATAAATTGACCAAATTTTATTATTCAGGAGATTAAAGAACGATCGAGTCATGTCGGACACGAGGTAAGGGATCCTACCTCTCTCTTTCTTTTTAAGTACTCCCTTTTATGTGATTTCTTTTAAGATCATATTTATTATGTTTTGGGATGTTATTTTATATTCCTAATTCTGTAATTTTTATGTTCATATTACTAGAGACCCTATTTGATCTCATAAATCCATTTTTGGAAATTTTAATTGGCGCCGTTAGGCTGCCGAGTTTTCGTAAGGGATTTTTCATCTCACTTTTATTCCCGTGACATTTATGCTACGTTTTCCACTATTTCATTTGAGTGGTGTATGTACTTCCCATTATTATACAATTTTTGTTTTATAATTTCATTTATTTGTATTTACATCTTCATTTTATGACCCTTATTCCATGGGGTGTACGTTTCGAAAGTTACCCAACTCGGTAAGGGGACCTTTCAACCTCATCTTTTTAAAAGACTTATTTTGTTATGTCTTTTAATTCACATAATATTATGTTGGGATATGTTATTCTATATCCTTATTTATGTAAATTTTCTGTCCATGTGATGAGAATCCATTTTCTCTCTCATCAACTTATTTTATGAATTTTAAAGTGACGTCGTTAGACTGTCGGATTTCTGTAAGGGAACTTCTTAACCCACTTTTAATTCTTTGGGTTAAACCTCTACTTCTTGATTTTATTTTTCCAAGATTATGTGTGGAATATCTATGTTGTAATTTCCACAAACCTTTTTGTAGATATACTATTTCTACACATAATCATCTCATTGATAAATTCTTACGATCTTGTATGGGAAATCATAACTCAATCTCATTTCATTGAGTTAAATATCTATGCCATTGGTTTTGTTTTTCCAAGATTATGTGTTAATGACCTCTGATTGTTTCACACTTAATATCCACTTATATTGGGTGTATTTATATTTCTCACACATAATTATGTGATAGATTTATCCTTAATTTAAGGATACCATATTTATAATGGATTTCATCTCAATTTACATTTCCATTGAGACTTCATTGTTGTTATGCACCAATTCAATCTTATATGGTGTGTATACTGTCTTTTGACATATTATATCATGAATCCCTTTATTCTCATGATATTTTAAAGCTAATATTAAATTTTATTCCGTAATTATTTGTATTCAAGAGTCTCTCATTTTGTTAAAAACTCTTTAACAAAAATATCATTTTAAATGTTTTGAAGATTCATTATTTTAAATCTTTATCTTTAATGTCCATGTTTTCAAAATGGTTTTCAGTATTTATTTATATATACATTAATGTTTTCAAATTATAATTCCATTAAAAGCTTCAAAGTGGCATGGGACACTTTAATTCAAAAATCTCTTTTAAATGATTTTTGAAAATGGATTGATTAATTCAATATCTTGGAATTAATTATTGTGATTGAAAATGAAATGTTGTTATTGAAATGTTTATATTTTCAATATTTTATGTGTAATGATGGTACATGGACATTTTACGGGTGGTTACATGATAAACCATATGACGGGTGGTGCCGTGAATACCAGGACGGGTGGTTACATTATAACCTCCAATGCATTGGGTATGGAAGTCGGCCGTATGGCTATTCCATTAAGTGATATGTGTGGAAGTCGACCGTATGGTTATTACATTTAAGTATGTTTATATCCCAAGTTACCCTTATATGTTATGTGTTCTTTATATTAGTTTTTATGGTAATATTTTTGTTACAAAAGGGGTAAGTAATTATATTTTATTCAATGAAGAGTTTTTTTTACTACTTCATAAAGGTGAAAAGTATTACTTTGATAAAGTATTCTTAGTTTACTTGTTGTTTTGAAAAACTAACAGTTTTCCTTCTTTGTGTATCCTTTACTGGGATTTTTATGATCATCCCAAGTTTTTGAAATGTTTTCCATAGGACTTAAATATGAATAGTGTCAAGGATGAGATCAAGGAAAGACATGTTATCTAAAACATGGAACTAGACATGTTTCTTTTTCAGAGTTTTTATTTTATGTAAAATTAGTAGAAGTGTATACTTTGTAATCTTTGAGATGTAATAGCTATGTTATAATTCTCTAAAACTCTAAATCTGAAAATATAATCAATGTGAATTATTCATTTAATTCAATAATAAGTAATGTTTAAGGTCGGGGACTTATATTTCCCATGTTTCCTTTATGTTATTATAAAATATCACTCCTATTTGCCCATTTATGATTATAAACCCTTTATGCCCCATTTAAAATCATATTGTCTAATATTAAATACTTTCTTTATGTTATTCCTTCTTTATTCCCTTACTAGGTATTATAGATCACCTATTTCTTATTTATATCCCCATGTTATATTATTTAGTTTTAGAAGATCAATGTTTCCAAATAGCATGTTAAACATGTTTTCAATAATTGATTTTGTATATCATGTTATTCTATGTACATAATTCCCAAATACACTATAATTCATTATATTATGGGTTATATAATGTGTAATATTATGAAATAAATCATGAATTAATGTGTAATAAAGACAAGGGTTGTCATAATAGGTATTAGAGGAATTTTGAGTTATTTTTGGAATTAGGATTAGAAAACTATACTGAAATACTTAGGGATAAGACTAAACATAAGAAAAAATAACAAAATTTTGGTAAATTATAAATTATATTGTTTACAATAAAATATATCCCTTTCTAGATACAACATGTTGATATGGATATGGAACATATATACCTAGGTGTAACACTTAAAAACACCTCATTCAAATAGGCTCGATTAGGTTTTGGTGGGCGACAATGGGCCTTACTTCATACATATTTTGAACCTCCTAGGGGATAAACTTATTGTAAACTCAAAATCTCATTACAAACCATTATTAAGGGAACATGAATTAACATAAGTAATTATGATAGGAAATTGATAATGGATAACTTAGATTGAATCTGATAAATTCCGATGTTAGGATATACATTTCATTTATAAGTTATCCATTAATTTTTATCATATTATAATTTTTTAAATCATGTAAATTACTCATACCTAATTTTACATTTATTCTAGTCAATGGCTAGAAATATGAGGAACCAAGTCAAAAACCATTGTGAGAAATGTGAAAAATTCATAAATGAGTTACTGAACATTATGGGATCTCAAGAATGACATCTTATTATTATGATGAAACAACTATAAAAATACCAAATAACAACTAGAAAATAGTTGAATATCCAAAGTCATAAAAGAATAAGAGGGAGAAGTCTCAAGGAAGTTAAACTAATAAATAATATAATGGAAAGAGGATTTAATCTACAATGTGTCAAAACATGTGGAAGATGCACCAAGGGAAAGGCCACAAAGGAACTCAGAGGTTTTTTATGTGTGGAAAACAAGGCATAAATCTAATAGTTATAATAAAAACAAGGGAGATAGAAGGGAATTTATTACATAATAGGGAAAACATTTTTTATTCAATGTCATATGAGTGGAAAATATATGATTTTTCAGAGTTGATTCCCACCTCCAAGGGTTAAATACTAGACTAAGAAAATACCTATGATATGTAAATCATTTAAGTGTAAGGATTAAGGTGTTTATATAATGGTATTTTAGAGTTATGTTTTTTGAAGTAATATAATAATGAAATTATGAATATAAGAATCATGAAATATATAATGATTGTTCCATAGTATATTTTATTTAATGATTTAAAATATATGTTGAATTTTATAGATAACCTATAAAATTTATTTATTGATAAAGTTATTAATGAATCTTAATATGTTTTTGATGTGGGGATAAACCTAAATCGTCTTGGGATGATATGTCTCTGAATAATATTATTTTAAAAATCATTCATAATTTTTTTAAATATTTATGTGATGAAAGATTAGTATGATTAATGATATTTTGGAAAAAATAATACAGGGTAAATGTTTTTGGATTCTAAGGTGATTAATGATATTCATGGAGGTTTTTTTTTGGTTAAGGTATATATACCCATTAAGATTATTTGAGAAGAATTATATTATGATTTTGGAGGTGTAAGTTTAATGGGATGAGATGACCTATGAGGTTAAAAAATTCTTTAAATTTTGAGGATATTAGTGTTATTTAGGATATATGGGTATTTATTTTGGGAATGATCTATGTTGAACCCATGGAATTATTTTTGGAATCTTGGAGAATAATTCTATATGTTTTATCCATTTTTTTTATAATCTTACATTATGCTACACATTTTGGATTTAGAAAAGATATGAGGAACATATTTTTTTATTTTTTTGATTATATTATCCATTAGAAACATATTTTAGTACTTTAGGCATAAAAAATCATCTTGATTATTCATCATTTGGAGAAAAGATGAGATTAAAGTAGAAATTGATTAATGGATAAAATAATTATTATCAAGAATATATATTTATTTATTTACCCATCCTATATGGTAATGGAATTGCTTTGTTTTACGAAAAGTATATGAAAACCTAAATGATATCATATTAATATCATTTCTGATGACTTGATGGACTTTTTACCCATCATAGATTTATGATTTTGTGGTCATAGACCTTCGCCTAACCATGTTATCTATGATAATATGTTAGTTATTTTGTGTTACTTTTCTATTAAATTTCATGGTTTTCACATCCCAATATTGTTATACTACTTAGAAACTGATTTATGTGATGAACTTTGTACTTGCCTTTCTCTCTTTTCAAGTGAATGTTTCATTAACCCTTTTTACGATGTGGGATTTAAACAAATATAATTTCAAGTGTTAAAACATTTATTATCAAGATCAAGTTTAAATTATGAGTAAAAAATTTATAAAATGGGGGAATCATGGAATTCCATGATTTTATAAAAGAGAAAACTATGTTTGATAGCGTATGTGATATGAAACACCGAACCCAAATAAACAATGGTTATTTAAATATGATCATTTTAACTTAGACATTAAATTTGAGGATATGAATATAATTAACTAAAATATAATATATGTATACATATATATATCCTAATCAACAAAAATATATTTATAAATTCTTAGAAAATAATCACTTAATTTTTAGTTAAGACATTTTACTCTTTAAAAATACTTTTTCATTAAAAATGTTTTTTATTTATTTTTGTGCAAAATATTATAATTATTTTCTCGAACATTTAGAAAATTCATTATATAAAATGACTAAAATTTTTTATATCTCTATATAAAAGTTAACTTATAGTGATAATTTATTATTTTTTTTGAAAAATATTGATTTTTAGTGAATAGTAAAAAATACCATTTTATGTAGAATTATAATTTCTTTTGATAAATTATGCAACATAAAATTCATAGTATTATTTTAATTTGATTTAAAGGTAACATAAAATATTATCTTGTTATATTTAATTCAATTAATTACATTTAAATCATCTTTATATCCAATTTTTGTATAAATTTTTTTTTAGGTTTAAAAATACATTTTAAAAAAAAATTTAAAATGAATATTTTTTATCCATTAAAATAAATTAAAATAAACCATAATAAGAAATGATTTAAATGAAATATATGGATTAAATATCTATATTTATAAAATTTAATTCATATAATTATGGATACTAGATATATAAGTAACGTAAAATAATATTTTCCTTGAAAAATTCATTTTTCAGAGAACAACTTCCCATCATGCTTCTATTTTTTTAAATTAAATAATTAAAAATCTACAAATTAATTTTAATAGAATTTATTTCTTATTTTTATTAATCATAATTAATAATAGTTATTACGATCGACATAATTTATTGTCAATATGAATAGTAACCATTATAAATATCTATTACAATGGTAAAAGGAAAAAATAGATTAATTAATGGTAAACATAATTTAACAATGTCTATGAACAAATTAATTTTAATCGTAGGAATATATATATTTTTTCATTTCAATATAATAATTACTATTATTTTGTTACTTTATAAATAATTAAACAACGATTTTGTTAAAAATTAGAGTTTTGAAACGTAAAAACATAAATTTTATTCGCGTTGAAATATAATTTTAACGAAGAAATAATTTTATTCATTAATTAAAGAATTAATGAAATAAATTATATTTTAATAAAATATAATTATTAAATATTATATATTAAATATAAATGATAATATAATTTTACAAAGTGAAAATGTTATTTTTATAAGGCCAATTTTTTTTCTTAAAAAATGTATTTTTGAATAAAGTAACCTTTTATAACTTTCCAAGAGTGCCCCTCTTCTCCTCTTATAAAGGCCCCCAACTCTACCACCATACCCATGCCTCTAAAGCCTTTGGATCGTCCAAACCCTGCCCATATTGTCTCTCCACATCCCTCTCTTACTCCTAGAAGCCTCACTTTGGGAAGAAGTCTTCTCAAGGAATCCTTTGAGCTCAAATCAAAAAGAGTTACCCGTTTTAATGGTAATGTATTCCCTAGTGTTTATTTGTTTTATTTTGATTCTCCAAACCCCTTAAACTCTTTTTATTTATTTATTTTGTAACAACACCAGTATATTCAATATACTAGGATGTTGTTATGAGGAGTATTCGAGCTACACTAACACAAACCTCCGTCTATTTGTTAAAGAACATACTGTTTCTGTGGATGGAGAATCACTGCCTCACGAAATGATGATTGTTCTATCATCTCATACCACCTCTAATGGTGACCATTATGATGGAACTATATTTATTTATGATATATATTATATTTATTTCCTCTCTATGATTCTGTATTTTATATTTAATACATACCTTTATGCTTTTCATGTGGTGAAAATGTGATAATTTCATTTGAGGAAGTGTGGACTACCGCCCCCTCAAGTGATGTGACTCGTTCATGGAATACATGGAATGTATAAAGAATAAAATTGATGAACTTATGTGATATATATAACATATATATTATACTGGAATTATAATATATATATATCTCTCATCTAATTTTAATTCCATTTATGTGCCAAAGAAATGAAAGTAGCGTTCATGCGTACGTACGGCTTATCGTCTCCATGAACGGTACATTTCATTTCTTATCTCCTAATGTTATGTACTATTATAAGTACATATATATAATGGATATATATATCATATATGATATCTAAATTATGGATATCATTCTGGAATTATAATATATATATCTCTCTTTTAACTTTAATTCCACTAATATTACAAAATAATGAAAGTAGCATTAATGCTTACGTACGACCTACCGTATCCATGAACGGTGATTTTAATTTTTTATCTCCAAATTTTATGGAATAGTAAAAAATGAATATATACTGGATATATATGATATTTAAAACATTAATACTATTCTGTAGATGATGCACCTATATCTACTTGGAATTTTTTTCCCAACAAGTTCAATTTTTACTCATGTATCAAACATCGACAAAAACGTCTGATATGAACTCACTTTATTAACCAATTATTATAAAATTATAATATGTGATATGAACTGAATAATAATATTTAAATGAGGTACTTAAGCAATTATAAATTGACCAAATTTTATTATTCATGAGATTAAAGAACGATCGAGTCATGTCGGACACGAGGTAAGGGATCCTACCTCTCTCGTTCCTTTTCAGTACTCCCTTTTATGTCATTTATTTTAAGCTCATATTTATTATGTTTGGGGATGTTATTTTATATTCCTAATTATGTAATTTTTATGTTCATGTTATGAGATATCCTATTTGATCTCATAAATCCATTTTTGGAAGTTTTAAGTGGCGTCGTTAGGTTGCCGAGTTTTCGTAAGGGATTTTTCATCTCACTTTTATTCCCGTGACCTTTATGCTACGTTGGACACTATTTACATTGAGTGGTGTATGTAATGCCCATTATTATACAATTTTTGTATTATAATTTCATTTATGGGTATTTACATCTTCATTGTATGACCCTTTTTCCATGGGGTGTACGTTTTGAAAGTTACCCAACTCGGTAAGGGGACCTTTCACCCTCCTCTTTTTAAAAGACTTCTTTAGTTATGTCTTTTAATTCACATACTATTATGTTGGGATATGTTGTTCTATATCATTATTTATGTAAATTGTATATCCAAGTGATGAGATACCATTTTCTCTCTCATCAACTCATTTTCTGAATTTTAAAGTGACGTCGTTAGGCTGTCGGATTTCTGTAAGGGAACTTCTTAACCCACATTCAATTATTTTGGTTAAACCTCTACTTATTGATTTTATTATGCCAAGATTATGTGTGGAATATCTATGTTGTAATTTCCAAAAACCTTTTTGTAGATATACTATTTATACAAATAATCGTATCATTGATAAATTCTTACGAACTTGTATGGGAAATCATAACTCAATCTCATTTCATTGAGTTAAATATCTATGTCATTGGTTGTGTTTTTCCAAGATTATGTGTTAATAACCTCTGATTGTTTCACACTTAATATCCACTTATATTGGGTGTATTTATATTTCTCACACATAATTATTATATATATTTATCCTTAATTTAAGGATACCGTCTTTATAATGGATTTCATCTCAATTTACATTTCCATTGGGAATTCATTGTTGTTATGTACCAATTCACTCTTATATGGTGTGTATACTGTCATTTTACATATTATATCATGAATCCCTTTATTCTCATGATATTTTAAATCTCGGATTAAATGTTATTCCGCAATTATTTTTATTCAAGAGTCTCTCATTTTGTTAAAAAATCTTTAACAAAAATATAGTTTTAAATGTTTTAAAGATTAATTATTCTAAATCTTTATCATTAATGTCCATGTTTTCAAAATTGTTTTCAGTATTTATTTATGTGGACATTAATGTTTTAAAATTATAATTCCATTAAAAGCTTCAAAGTGGTATGAGACACTTTGATTCAAAAATATCTTTTAAATGATTTTTGAAAATGGATCGATTAATTTAATATCTTGGAATTAATTATTGTGATTGCAAATGAAATATTGTTATTGAAATGTTTATATTTTCAATATTTTATGTGTAATGATGGTACTTGGACATTTTACGGGTGGTTACGTGATAAACCATATGACGGGTGGTGTCGTGAATACCAGGACGGGTGGTTACGTTATAACCTCCAATGCATTGGGTATGGAAGTCGGCCGTATAGCTATTCCATTAAGTGATATGTGTGGAAGTTGACCGTATAGTTATTTCATTTAAGTATGTTTATGTCCCAAGTTACCTTTATAAGTTATTTTTTCTTCATATTGGTTTTTATGGTAATCTTTTGGTTATAAAAGGGGTAAGTAATGATCTTTTATTCAATGAAGAGTTTTTTTACTACTTCATAAAGGTGAAAAGTATTAATTTGGTTAGGTATTCTTGGTTTACTTGTTGTTTTGAAAAACTAACAGTTTTCCTTCTTTGTGTATCCTTTATTAGGATTTTTATGCTTATCCCATGTTTTTGAAATGTTTTCCACAGGACTAAAAGATGAATAGGGTCAATGATGGGATCAAGGAAAGACATGCTATCTAAAACATGGAACTAGACATGTTTCTTTTTAAGAGTTTTTATTTTATGGAAAATTAGTAGAAGTGTATACTTTGTAATCTTTGAGAAGTAATAGTTATGTCATAATTCTCTAAAACTCTAAACCTAAAAAGATCCTCAATGTGAATTATTAATTTAATTCAATAAAAAGTAATTTTTAAGGCCGGGGCCTTATAGTTGGTATCAAAGGTCAGTTTAGATAACTTTAGAGGTTAGGGTATTCTTTAAGCATAAGTGACATTACCATCAGGGCAAGGATTTCAGAAAGAGTCATAGTTTTTAGATAAAGTGAATGAGTAAGTATATCTTAGTGATTATCTTTTTCATTAGTACATGATAATTTTGTTGATATACTCATACTGAAATTTTTGGTTTTAGTAAATGGATGGATCTAGCAGGAACCAAAGTGAAAATGGGTTTGAAGGAAACTGTGGTGGTTCTCTGATTAAGAGACTGGATGAAATGGGGGATTCAATGAGAAATCTCATGGTTATTCTAAACCAACTATCAGGAGTCATGATCAACCACTTGAACCTTGGTGAGTTCTCTAATGCATCATGTACTAGATAAGAAACTTTACGTGGAAGTTCAGGTAATAATTATAAAGGTAACCATTAGGTTTTATATGATCCTTACTTTTAGGTAATTATGGGTTACTCTATGATATGATGAAAAATGAAAGGCATGAGATAAACTTGAGGTTAAAATATGTTATGATCATTTTTTATGATTTTATCTCGTTTTGGGGATTGTTTTAAGAATTATGTAGTTTTGCAAAAAGGACAACATGCAGACCGTGTGACAACCTGTCACGTCGGACAAAGCTGTGGGAATCAAACCCACAACCAAAGTGCAACTGGTATTTATCACCTACCACTGGACTACGTGATGTCCCTGGTTAGTTTGAATAATTATTTTTAGTTATATGATTTTATTAATCAAGAGTAAGTTGATTTTGGGTTATATATGGAAATAATTGACCTATCATGGAGGATATATGATTAGGTTAATTACTTTTCAACACGAGACTTTAAGAGCAACTGATGTTATTTGGAGATAAATGTTAATTTGTACCTTGGAAGAATATGTGATAAAATCCATCAAATATTTTTGTTTCAATCTTAGTTTGGTTTACTTTGAAGAATTTTATGGACAACTATTTATTGAATGGTCTTTGTTGAACTTTGGATAATGTTTGAAAATTTTTGGAGATTAAGAATAGATTTTATTTTTATAAAGGGCTATCCTTTTTTGGATTATCTGATCTTGTTCTAAAAATTTTGGTTTTGGTAAGGGTCTAAAGACATGGGAAATATATAGTTCTCTTTTTTGGATTAGGTGATTCTCTAGAAGTTGGTTATAGTACTCTTAATGTGAACAAGTCTTCCTAAATACTCATCATTTGGGGAATGTATGAGTTTATGTAAGAAATCTAGTAAAAGTTGAAAGTCAACATGACAAGTAAGTATGTTTCCTTATGTTTTAGTTATGTTCATAAATAAATTACTCAATGAAAAGTAACTTAAAAACAAAAATGTTGTTTGTTAACTTTTCCTACTGGGGAATCAAATACCGTTTAACAAATCACCAGTTTGTGATTTTCTGGTGGTTAACTTTCTTCTAAACATGTTTTCTATCACTCCCCCTCAGAACATGACCCTTTGTTTTTTTCCTCCATATCCATGTTTTCCTACATGGAATCCTAGTATGGGTTAAGTAGGTTGACCTTTGTTCTTCTCTTTCTTTTTTTTAAAGTGATAGTTTTACTGACTCTTGTTTCAATGTGGTATTTTCAATGAAATTTCCAAACCCAATTTTAAAATTGCGAGGACGCAATTCCCAAAAGGGGGGTAGGCTGTAACACCCAGCTAAATAAATAATATGAAATTTTAATATTTATCTATATTTGTGAATAAAATATTAATATTACTTTAAAGGGAACTCTATGCTCGATGGCGTACCAAATACGCAACAACGAGTTTCTTTGAAATCTTACGTTGCACTCTAATAATAAAATAATATTATTTTAAATGGTAGTTAACGCCTAGCCGTTGTAAGGGAGGGAATGAAGGAAACTAACTTCAAAATTTCTATATATTTTTTTCAAATATTTTTACTTTTATCCAATAAATGTTAGAGGCTTAAAATGCAAATGAATCCAATTTTAAGCATTAATCTTCTAATATTCTTTAAAAGGTCGATTAACCACCTTTTGATGGAAAACCCCTCTTAAATCCTTTTTTGACAATTTTATATGTTATATTTGACAAAATAAAATTCTTTTTAGAATCGGGACATCAAAATTTACTTTGTATAAATTTTTGTTCTATGTCTGATAAAGTACATTTTTTTAATGAATAGTGTAAAATGTTGTATTTTAATTCAAAACCTCCTTTTAATATAATTTATTTATATGATTAGATCATATTTTGAATTGGTTTTAAAGTGAAATTAGAATATATTTTTACCATTTAATCCAATGGTGGTCATTGGAATAAAGTTCACTTTGAAATTGGACTTAAACTAGTGTCAATCTTTTAATAGATATTGTTTCTTAAAAATACGCTATTTGTTTTGACAGCAGGAATGAATTATTAAATTAATTAATGCAACATATATATTTTGAATTTTTTAAAATAGACATCATTTTTTAATTTGGAATAAATATATAGCTTAGGGTGAAGTTTTGGTATTTTTCTGAAAAAATTTAATTTTTGATGAATAGTGAAACCACTAAGTGGTAGTTAAAGAAACTGATTTTTTCGTTTAAATGAAACCTTGCCACTTCTGTGATATGATTTTAAAAAATCCGACATACATCGTTGTCATTAAGATGTAAAATGTGGTTCAATGAGATTAAAATAATTTTTGGTGAATAGTAACTTTTAAGTTTTATTAATCGCGATTAAAGATAATTAGTGTAATTTATGGTAAAAATAATGTTTTAATAATATGAAATGACCTAGAAACATGTCCTACCCTCTTTGGATGTGTCATGGACGACCAAGAAAATACATGGGTCAACTTGGGGACCCCATGGAGCCACTTTGGTAGGAAAATGACATAAATAACTTTTTATTTAAAGTTAAAATAAAAGTGTCACAAACATGAGTTGGTTTAATAAAACAATTTTTAAATGGGGTTATAAAAGTCATATTTTTTACTATAAATATTAATTAGAAATATAAAAATATTTCCTACATCATGATATTTGTTTTATAATTTTTAGACATTAAATAAATTAAATTATTTATGACACCATGATGATGCAGTGATTACCTCATCATTTAATGATTTAAATAAAATGAAAATATAATGTAAAATATAAGACCTAAAAATGTCAAAAACCTATTGGATGGGTGTATTTAGAACTCTTATCACCTTATCCTTGAAATATATAATTTTTGGACCTTTAAAATCCAAAAAGAATTTTATAATAAAGTAACCTTTTATAACTTTCCAAGAGTGCCCCTCTTATCCTCTTATAAAAGGTCCCCACCTCTACCACCATACCCACACCTCTCAAGCCTTTGGCTCGGACAAACCCTACCCATATTGTCTCTCCAAATCCCTCTATTACTCATAGAAGCCTCACTTTGGGAAGAAGTCTTCCCAAGTAAGCCTTTGAGCTAAAATTAAAAAGAGTTACCCGTTTTAAAGGCAATGTCTTCCCTAGTGTTCTTTTGGTTTATTTTGCTTCTCCAACCCCCTAAACTCTTTTTATTTATTTATTTTGTAACAAAAAAATTATATTAAATATAATAGGATGTTTTTATGGGGAGGATTCAAGCTACACTAACACACACCTCTGTCTAATGATTAAAGAACATACTGTTTATGTGGATGGTGAATTACTGCCTCACGAAATGATGATTGTTCTATATTCTCATACCACATATCATGGTGGGAATTATGATGGAACTATATTTATTTATGATATATATTATATTTATTTCCTCTCTATGCTTCAGTATTTTATATTTAATACATTCCTTTATTCATTGAATGTTGTGCAAATGTGATAATTTCATTTGAGGAAGTGTGGACTACCGCCCCCTCAAGTGATGTGACTCGTTCATGCAATACATGGAATGTATAAAGAATGAAATTGATGAACTTATATGATATATATAAAATATATATTATAATGTAATTATAATATATATATATCTCTCATATAGATTTAATTCCATTAATGTGCCAAAGAAATGAAAGTAGTGTTCATGCGTACGTACGACTTACCGTCTCCATAAACGGTACATTTCATTTATTATCTCCAAATGTTTTGTACTATTATAAGTACATATATATAATGGATATATATGTCATATATGACATTAAAATTATGGATATAATTCTATAATTATAATATATATATCTTTCTTTTAACTTTAATTCCATTAATATTACAAAAAAATGAAAGTAGCGTTCATGCGTACGTATGACCTACCGTCTCCATGAACGGTGCTTTTTAAATTTTTATCTCCAAATTTTATGGAATTGTAAAAAATGAATATATACTGGATATATATGATATTTAAAACATTAATACTATTCTGGAGATGATGTACCTATAACTACATGGAAAATTCTTTTCCAACAAGTTCAATTTTTACTCATGTACCAAACATCGACAAAAACGTCTGATATGAACTCAATTTATTAACAAATTATTATAACATTATAATATGTGATATGAAATGAATAATAATATTTAAATTAGGTTCTTAAGAAATTATAAATTGACCAAATTTTATTATTCATGAGATTAAAGAACGATCGAGTCATGTCGGACACGAGGTAAGGGATCCTACCTCTCATTTTCTTTTTAAGTACTCCCTTTTATGTCATTTCTTTTAAGATCATATTTATTATGTTTGGGGATGTTATTTTATATTCCTAATTCTGTAATTTTTATGTTCATATTACTAGAGACCCTATTTGATCTCATAAATACATTTTTGGAAGTTTTAAGTGGCGCCGTTAGGCTGCCGAGTTTTCGTAAGGGATTTTTCATCTCACTTTTATTCACGTGAAATTTATGCTACGTTTGCCACTATTTCATTTGAGTGGTTTATGTACTTCCAATTATTATACACTTTGTGTTGTATAATTTCATTTATGTGTATTTACATATTCATTTTATGACCCTTATTCCATGGGGTGTACGTTTCGAAAGTTACCCAACTCGGTAAGGGGACCTTTCACCCTCATCTTTTTAAAAGACTTCTTTTGTTATGTCTTTTAATTCACATACTATTATGTTGGGATATGTTATTCTATATCCTTATTTATGTAAATTTTCTGTCCATGTGATGAGAAACCATTTTCTCTCTCATCAACTTATTTTATGAATTTTAATGTGACGTCGTTAGGCTGTTGGATTTCTGTAAGGGAACTTCTTAACCCACTTTCAATTCTTTGGGTTAAACCTCTACTTCTTGATTTTATTATGCCAAGATTATGTGTGGAATATCTATGTTTTAATTTCCACAAACCTTTGTGAAGATATACTATTTATACACATAATCATCTCATTGATAAATTCTTACGAACTTGTATGGGAAATCATAACTCAATCTAATTTCATTGAGTTAAATATCTATGCCATTGGTTTTGTCTTTCCAAGATTATGTGTTAATGACATATGATTGTTTCACACCTAATATCCACATATATTGGGTGTATTTATATTTCTCACAAATAATTATGTGATATATTTATCCTTAATTTTAGGATACCATCTTTATAATGGATTTCATATCAATTTACATTTCCATTGAGACTTCATTGTTGTTATGCACCAATTTACTCTTATATGGTGTGTATACTGTCCTTTGACATATTATATCATGAATCCCTTTATTCTCATGATATTTTAAAGCTCAGATTAAATTTTATTCCGCAATTATTTGTATTCAAGAGTCTCTCATTTTGTTAAAAACTCTTTAACAAAAATATCATTTTAAATGTTTTAAACATTCATTATTCTAAATATTTATCTTTAATGTCCATGCTTTCAAAATGGTTTTCAGTATTTATTTATATAAACATTAATGTTTTCAAATTATAATTCCATTAAAAGCTTCAAAGTGGCATGGGACACTTTGACTCAAAAATCTCTTTTAAATGATTTTTGAAAATGGATTGGTTAATTCAATATCTTGGAATTACTTATTGTGATTGAAAATGAAATGTTGTTATTGAAATGTTTATATTTTCAATATTTTATGTGTAATGATGGTACTTGGACATTTTACGGGTGGTTACATGATAAACCATATGATGGGTGGTGCCGTGAATACCAGGATGGGTGGTTACGTTATAACCTCCCACGCATTGGGTATGGAAGTCGGCCGTATGGCTATTCCATTAAGTGATATGTGTGGAAGTCGACCATATGGTTATTCCATTTAAGTATGTTTATATCCCAATTTACCCTTATATGTTATGTGTTCTTTATATTAGTTTTTATGGTAATCTTTTGGTTAAAAAAGGGGTAAGTAATGATATTTTATTCAGTGAAGAGTTTTTTTTACTACTTCATAAAGGTGAAAAGTATTACTTTGATAAACTATTCTTGGGTTACTTGTTGTTTTGAAAAACTAACAGTTTTCTTTCTTTGTGTATCCTTTACTGGGCTTTTTATGCTCACCCCATGTTTTTGAAATTTTTTACATAGGACTTAAATATGAATAGGGTCAAGGATGAGATCAAGGAAAGACATGCTATCTAAATCATGGAACTAGACATGTTTCTTTTTCAGAGTTTTTATTTTATGGAAAATTAGTAGAAGTTTATACATTGTAATCTTTGAGATGTAATAGCTATGTTCTAATTCTCTAAAACTCTAAACCTGAAAATATCATCAATGTGAATTATTCATTTAATTAAATAATAAGTAATGTTTAAGGTCATGGACTTATATTTCCCATGTTTCCTTTATGTTATTATAAAATATCACTCTTATTTGTCCATTTATGATTATAAACCCTTTTATGCCCCATTTAAAATCATATTGTCTAATATTAAATACTTTCTTTATGTTATGCCTTCTTTATTCCCTTACTAAGTATTATAGATCACCTATTTCGTATTTATATCCCCATTTTATATTATTTAGTTTTAGAAGATCAATGTTTCCAAATAGCATGTTAAACAAGTTTTCAATAATCTTTTTTGTATCTCATGTTATGATATGTACATAATTACCAAATACACTATAATTAATTATCTTATGGGTTATATTATGTGTAATCTTATGAAATAAATCATGAATTAATGTGTAATAAAGACAAGGGTTGTCATAATAGGTATTAGAGGAATTTTGAGTTATTTTTGGCATTAGGATTAGAAAACTATACTGAAATACTTAGGGATAAGACTAAACATAAGAAAAAATAACAAAATTTTGGTAAATTATAAAGTATATTGTTTATAATAAATTATATCCCTTTCTAGATACAACATGTGGATATGGATATGGAACATATGTACCTAGGTGTAACACTTAAAAACTCCTCATTCAAATAGGCTCGATTAGGTCTTGGTGCACGACAATGGGCATTACTTCATACATATTTTGAACCTCCTAGGGGATAAACTTATTGTAAATTCAAAATCTCATTACAAACCATTATTAAGGGAACATGAATTAACATAAGTAATTATGATAGGAAATTGATAATGGAAAACTTAGATTGAATCTGATAAATTCAGATGTTAGGATACATATTTCATTTATAAGTTATCCATTAATTTTTATTATATTATAATTTTTTAAATCATGTACATTTCTCATACCTAATTTTACCTTTATTCTAGTCAATGGCTAGAAATATGAGGAACCAAGTCAACAACCATTGTGAGAAATGTGACAAATTCATAAATGAGTTACTGAAGATTATGGGATCTCAAGAATGACATCTTATTATTATGATGAAACAACTATAAAAATACCAAATAACAACTTGAAAATAGTTGAATATCCAAAGTCATAAAAAAAGAGGAGGGATAAGTCTCAAGGAAGTTCAACTAATAAATAAGATAATGGAAGGAGGATTTAATCTATAATGTGTCAAAACATGTGGAAGATGCACCAAGGGAAAGGCCATAAAGGAACTCAGAGGTTTTTTATGTGTGGAAAACAAGGAATAAATCTAATAGTTATAATAAAAACAAGGGAGATAGAATGGAATTTATTAAATAATAGGGAAAACATTTTTTATTCAAGGTCATATGAGTGGAAAATATATGATTTTTCAGAGTTGATTCCCACCCCCAAGGGTTAAATCCTAGACTAAGAAAATACCTATGATATGTAAATCATTTAAGTTGAAGGATTAAGGTGTTTATGTAATGGTATTTTAGAGTTATGTTTTTTGAAGTAATATAATAATGAAATTATGAATATAAGAATCATGAAATATATAATGATTGTTCCATAGTATATTTTATTTAATGATTTAAAATATATGTTGAATTGTGTAGATAACCTATAAAATTTATTTATTGATAATGTTATTAATGAATCTTAATATGTTTTTGATGTGGGGATAAACCTAAATCGTAATGGGATGATATGTCTCTGAATAATATTATTTTAAAAATCATTCATAATTTTTTTAAATATTTATGTGATGAAAGATTAGTATGATTAATGATATTTTGGAAAACATAATACAGGGAATTTTTTTTTGGATTCTAAGGTGATTAATGATATTCATGGAGGTGTTTTATTTGGTTAAGGTATATATACCCATTAGGATTATTTGAGAAGAATTATATTATGATTTTGGAGGTGTAAGTTTAATGGGATTAGATGACCTATGAGGTTAAAAAATTCTTTAAATTTTGAGGATATTAGTGTTATTTAGGATATATGGGTATTTATTTTGGGAATGATCTATGTTGAACCCATTGAATTATTTTTGGAATCTTGGAGAATAATTCTATATGTTTTATCCATTTTTAGTATTATCTTACATTATGCTACACATTTTGGATTTAGAAAAGATATGAGGAAAATATTTTTTTATTTTTTTGATTATATTATCCATTAGAAACATATTTTAGTACTTTAGGCATAAAAAATCATCTTGATTATTCATCATTTGGAGAAAAGATGAGATTAAAGTAGAAATTGATTAATGGATAAAATAATTATTATCAAGAATATATATTTATTTATTTACCCATCCTATATGGTAATGGAATTGCTTTGTTTTATGAAAAGTATATGAAAACCTAAATGATATCATATTAATATCATTTCTGATGACTTGATGGACTTTTTACCCATCATAGATTTATGATTTTGTGGTCATAGACCTTCGCCTAACCATGTTCTCTATGATAATATGTTAGTTATTTTGTGTAACTTTTCTATTAAATTTCATGGTTTTCACATCCCAATATTGTTATCCTACTCAGAAACTGATTTATGTGATGAACTTTGTACTTGCCTTTCTCTCTTTTCAAGTGAATGTTTCATTAACCCTTTTTACGATGTGGGATTTAAGCAAATATATTTTCAAGTGTTAAAACATTTATTATCAAGATCAAGTTTAAATTATGAGTAAAAAATTTATTAAATGGGGGAATCATGGAATTCCATGATTTTATAAAAGAGAAAACTATGTTTGATAGCGTATGTGATATGAAACACCGAACCCAAACAAACAATGGTTATTTAAATATGATCATTTTAACTTAGACATTAAATTTGAGGATATGAATATAATTAACTAAAATATAATATATGTATAAATATATATATTCTAATCAACAAAAATATATTTCTAAATTCTTAGAAAATAATCACTTAATTTTTAGTTAAGACATTTTACTCTTTAAAAATGCTTTTTTATTAAAAATGTTTTTTATTTATTTTTGTGCCAAAAATTATAATTATTTTCTAGAACATTTAGAAAAATAATTCTATAAAATGACTTAAATTTTTCATATCTCTATATAAAAGTTAACTTATAGTGATAATTTATTATTATTTTTTGAAAAATATTGATTTTTAGTGAATAGTAAAAAATACCATTTTATGTAGAATAATAATTTCTTTTGATAAATTATGTAACATAAAATTAATAGTATTATTTTAATTTGATTTAATGGTAACATAAAATATTATCTTGTTATATTTAATTCAATTAATTACATTTAAATTATCTTTATATCCAATTTTTGTATAAAATTAATTTTAGGTTTAAAAATACATTTAAAAAAACTATTTTAAAATGAATATTATTTATCCATTAAAATAAATTAAAATAAAACATAATGAGAAATGATTTAAATGAAATATATGGATTAAATATCTATATTTATGAAATTTAATTCATATAATGATGGTTACTAGTTATATAATTAACGTAAAATAATATTTTCCTTGAAAAATTCATTTTTCAGAGAACAACTTCCCATCATGATTCCATTTTTTTAAATTAAATAATTAAAAATCTACAAATTAATTTAATAGAATTTATTCCTTATTTTTATTCATCATAATTAATAATAGTTATTACGATCGACATAATTTATTGTCAATATGAATAGTAACCATTATAAATATCTATTACAATGGTAAAAGGAAAAAATAGATTAATTAATGGTAAACATAATTTAACAAGGTCATTGAACAAATTAATTTTAATAGTAGGAATATATATATTTTTTCATTTCAATATAATAATTACTATTTTTTTTGTTACTTTATAAATAATTAAACAACGATTTTGTTAAAAATTAGAGTTTTGAAACGTAAAAACATAAATTTTATTCGGGTTGAAATATAGTTTTAACGAAGAAATAATTTTATTCATTAATTAAATAATTAACTAAATAAATTATATTTCAATAAAATATAATTATTAAATATTATATATTAAATATAAATGATAATATAATTTTACAAAGTGCAAATGTAATTTTTATAAGGCCAAATTTTTTTTTCTTAAAAAAATGTTTTTTTGAATAAATGGTTATTTTAATTTAAAATATTAATATCTCATATTGATTAATTTATTTTCATAAAATAAATTATATTTTTTAAACAAGCATGTCTTAATTATCGAACAGTTAATTTTTCATAATTTTTTGAGACATCCGAATTATCGGGTTAAAATTAAATACAATATAACTATTTGATATGTATTATGAAATAATAATGAACCAATACTAATTTAATATAAACAATATAATATATCAAAGAAAAAACATTTGTTTCATCTTTAAAATAATCTATTTTTAAGTGTTTTTATTATTTTTTTCTAGCCTTTATGAATCCTCCAAAAAATATATTATATTTAATTGTTTTAAAATCATTTCTTTGTAAACCTGGAACACTTCCACATCACCAAGGGTTATATTTTAATGATTTAAGATCTTCGAATTATAAAATAAAGAAAAAAATTCCTTTTAGGAAAACCCATGAGAATATTGTTTTTTGATAATTTTATTATGTTGAGTTTAGAACCTATATTTTGAAAATACTAAATAACTCCCATATCTTTTCCTATATAAACCCTCCTAAGGTCCAATTACTCTTCACTCAAAAACCATGGATAATTTCATTACTCTTTCCTTCCCCCTATAGTATTATCCTAAGGCCCCCCAATCTCTCAAGAATCTCATCTCAATCTTTTGGAATCACCCTCTCAAGGTAAGGGATCCCCCTCTCTTCTTTTTCTTCAAGCACCTCTATTATGTTGTGCCTTATAATTTCCATTTTTCCTATTTGGGTATGTTTTTCTAAGTCCCTATAAGTTACATTTTCATTTAATGGTTATTAGATACCCCTTTGTCTCTAATTAATACCTCTCATTAACCTTTATGTACACCGGTTATACTACCAAAATTGTCCCGCAATGTTCTATAACAAAAGTAAGGGTCCTCTTTATATTATTTTCCATTCAAGCACCTTTATTGTATTTATCCATTTTAAATCCAAATTTTTTATGTTTTACTCACATTATAAAGATCCATATACTATAAAATTGATTTCATAAAAATGGGATATCATTTATTACCTCTCATTATAGCATTTACCTAATCCATTACTATGCTGTAATTTAGTAAGGCACCCTATTTTTATCCTCTTTATTCAAGAATTTTCATCAATTATTTTTAAATTTATTTACAATTAATAATTATGGGAAATTTTTTACATTTCCCTCTTAATATTATTTTTATTTCAAAATAATTATATACCCCCTTCCTCTCTCATTAAATCATTTTATGAATCTTTAAGTACTGTCGTTATGCTACCAACTTTTCACTATGACTTTTCCATGAAAAAACTTTGTATTGTGAATACTGTCATTATATCCACTAAAGGGTATTCAAATATACATATCTATAATACTTTTATTGGGTACCTTAATATATATATATATATATATATATATTTACACTCCTTGATCATGGAATTAAATGTGATGAAATATGATCCTATGTCGAATGATCTCTACGAAACACTTACGCTTATACATTATATGAAAGTGATGGGTTCACCCGATATTATATAGAATTCCAGTGAACTGGGTAATGTTTTTGATTCATGATAAGTCACCCAAGGGATTAGAGAGTAAACCTATTCTATCACAAGACTTTTTTCACCATGATATGATTTCTTGGAGGTCATCCTTAACCTATGTTTATGTTTTTATTTTTAATTTTTGTTTCCATATTTCCCATGTTTACTTTATGTTATAATGAGATATCATTCCCCTTTGTTCATGTTTATTATGATCACCCCTTTTATATCCTATTTAAATTAATATTGTCAAATATGTAATAATTTCTTCATGTTATACCTTATTTACTCCCTTAATGGTATTTATAGATCACATCTTTCGTATGTATCTCGCCAAGTTATCCTATTATGTTTTAGAAGATCAATTCTTCCTAAGATCATGTTATGGAATTTTTCAATAATTTTGTTGTATCCCATTTTACTATATGTAATTAATTATAAATGAAACTATAATTAATTAGTATTTGGTTTGTATTATGTGTAATATTATTTAAAAATAATGAATAATTGGGTAATAAAGAAAAGTGTTTTCATACATGTACCACCAATATGTCCACCTATACTTGTCCATGAAAGAAATTCATCTTGAAGTAAATACCCCAAATACCATAAACCATTATCCAATGGTGTGGTTATGGCCTTACCATTTTGAATATAGTAAATACTTAAAATAATCCTTCCCATCATCCATTCAACACCTTCTCTTAAAGAATCTTATTTTGTGACTTACTTTTTCACTTCTGTAAGTTCATGTAGATTTAAATGCCTTGAGTGTTTTACCCTTATAAATCACACATATAATCAAAGATAATTAATATCTAATTTAAATCATTTATTCATTAAATTATAACTATGTGTGTCTTGATTCATACCTTTATAAGATATATATTTATTCCCAAGAACCCTTATTTTAGGACATACAACATTATTCATCATACATAATTCTCAATCCTTATCGAGGTTTACCACCCTCCTTATCCTTAAATTCATTTCAAAATTTTATAATGATTTTCTGAACTTTATTTATCAAACTAAGTTCTATCAATCTCATGTCAGACACTCCATGAATCATGCCACAATTTCATAAACTACATGATATATTTCTGTGGCCATAAGACCTTAAACAACATGTAATTATTCTTTTTCAATTCTACTTTGATGTGTCATAAAATAGATATTACATTTTTATGTTTAAAACATATAAAGGGTATCTTATGAAAATTTAGTGTTTTTACATACTATAAACACCATTATATGACTTAAAAAAGATTGGTTATGAAGTGAAAAATAAAACAAACTTTTTAAAACAAAACATAGTCCCTAAAATGTTGGTCTACATCTGCTATAACCACTGATCTAGGGAAAAAATAGGGAAAATAAATATTTCCCATATTACTCAATACATACATTATTAGTATAAAAAAGTAACCCTTTAGGGATACCCACATACATAATGAAACCAAACCCTCTATTTCATGTCATTGTTAATTATCCTCACTATATGAAGTTAAATATCAAGGAAACATACTCTACATCTTAAAATTATAACTTAGAAGACATAATGGTTTGAGTTGTATAAACTGAAACTATAAAGCACCATTTTTTCGGAGTTTTGTAGATTCATACTCTAATTAACCTTCTATTATGATATCTATGACCATAAAACATAAATCAAAATATTTTATATGCTAAAGGCTTTAAACTAAGTAGAAAGGTGCATAAATTTGTGTAGGTCAAAAATTCCTAAAGGAAAACTATATAAAAATTCTTTTAATTTATCACTAATATTATACCTTTCCTTCATTACGATGAATATAGAGCACAATATAGAAGATGAATAAATCATATAGGTACTGAATATTGGTCATAGAAAAGGTAAATCTATACTCACAAAACACTATAGTCAAGATAAAAGTTAGTGTAGAACTCAATTTCACCATGAGAATGATTCTAAACTATGATAAAATCTCCTTTGGGGTCATAAAATTAAAATAGGTAACACTTTCACATATGATTGAATTTTCCTAAAAAACAACAAGTTTTTACCATTTCAAATCCATGTCGCGGTTAACTTATATAAATATTACTTATTTCATCATTTTTAAAATACATTAATCTATAAAGGTTGACCTGAGAAATAAATTTACCACAACAGGTGTCATAGATCATAGATCAATGAACGTATTCAAGTTGGTATCTCATATCATTCCCTTTTAAATAAATGTTGGTATTTTCAATAATTATTGTATCAATTTTAGTCCAGATACGTATTAATGAAAATTCTTGTTAGGATTTCATCTTGATCTATGAGGAAATTTTTCTACAACCTTTTAAGGATTAGTTTCCCCTCATTTTTATCCAAATAAATATTTCATGATTATAATTTTACCTCGTTTTCATCATCATTTTAGGTGATCAAGTTCATCCAAAACAATGCATATAATTGACATTGAATGTTTATGCATCTGCCTTATCATGTCATGTAGGTTTACCCCAATGACTTTCCCGATGGATGGTGGTGTGATCATAGAGTGGTTGAACCCTTATTGGACATTCCCTTTATTGTCAATTATACTTTATATTTTTTATTTATTGAGTTATAGAGATTTTCATATCATAAATGAATAGGGTCCCTCAGTTAACGATGATGGAGCATGTTCCCACTATATGGTCTGAAAATTCACATCTAGGGAATAAGTTTAGAAGAAACAAATTCCCTTATATCATATCCAAAAAAACCCCTTAGTTCATAGTGATGGTACATTAACCCACATTATGTCTTCACTATGACTATCATAGGGATAATTCATAGAGGAAAAAAACCATTCATCATACCAAAAAAACCACCCTGAATCTATGGTAATGCGGAATAAACCCTTGAAATGGACAATCAATACCTACATATGGCATATGTATTGGATGAAATCATCAAATAACCCACATAACATAATAAATAAATCATTTAATTCAATGATTTATCTTTTCTATATCCATATATTCAAGTGGATTTATACACCATTAGAATTATTCCACCATGCACCATGCACACCTTCAAGACCGCCTTATGAGATGTTAATCTCATGCCATCTCATGTTATATATGAGAATGTATTAAAATGAGGAAAAATATACTTTGATTAATATTTACCCTCATCTTGTAAAGTCTCTCATGAAAATTCAACTCTTGGGACATGGAAAATGATATCTAGACTCAATCTTGGCGGGTCTATCGAGGACACCTCCATCTTCTCTTTCTTATATACAAGGTAAAATTTTGTATTTTAACTTAAAGGGCTATGTATTACCTCAAAATTATATCATTTTATTATAATTAATCCAAATCTAAGGGTAAATTTATAGTCTCTAAAAAATATGGCAAGTAATTTACTGAAAAATCCATTAGAATATGGTCACTAAGAAATCATGAGTTTGATTAAAGATAAAGGTGTATCGCAACCTGTGAAGAAGACCCAAAAGGGATATTTTTTTTGATTGATCACACACTGAGGAATAATTATTCTTCCAAAACATTTCCAAATACTGTAAATTGGTGGTAAGAACCTTCTATTAATATTAAATAATGGATTCTATTGATTTTTAATGAAAATATTTTCCATGTTATTATTGAGAAAATGAACTAAAAAAGATTCTAATTCATTTTAATGAGGATAAATAAAAATGTTATAATTTGTTTTGTTTTGTGGAGAAACATTGATAAGGATCGATATATACAATATTCAAGAATACAGGTGATTGATGGCCCTTGGTCTTGCATGCCAACCCTAATGGACTTCATTCATGGGGTCTGTTAGAGTATCAAAAAATAGATCACATTTTAAATGGGATGAGGTGGAATCCCAAAGGATTAAGAGGATTAGCCATAATATATATAGGTTGATCCATAATCTACGAATAATTTTACACATTTTTATTTTAATGTTATATCAATTTAATGTAACATTTTTAATGAAAAAAATATATTATTCAAGTATGTAATGAATATATATTTATATAAACATTTATGTGATAAATATTACTTTATCAATATTTAATAATACTTACTAATAAAAATTATTTATGTTTTTAATAATTGTTTGTAATCTTAATTACAAATATGAAAAAATCCATAGACTGGTCCACTTAAAATATAGAATGGGATAGGCTTTATTTTCAGAGTTCACATTAAATGTGGTTATAAATAGATTGGTAATTTTTACACCCAGTCCATGATATCATTTCTAAATCTACCATGGTTTAAACCATTTAGTACAACCAAAAATGATACATCATGTATACAAAGGTCTAAACATTTTAAACCTCTATACATTGTCTATAAATAGGTGACTAAAAAAAAGGGATGTTGAAGTGATTATAATAGAATAAAGGGTGAATTAAACAAATTGTGAACAAGAACATCATAAATTAATAAAAATTAATAAATATTCACATGATTTATTTCCAAATCCAAGACAAAGGAGGCTAATATAAACATATGCTTTATGGGATTTCATTCATTTGAACATTTACTAAGTCCAGTTTACATAATTTAGATCATTCATACATATATGAAGTCTAAATTAAGGAACCAATTCTTAGAATAGTCATTGTGATATATATCCTCAAAGTACCCCATCTATGTTAATTCTAATAAATAGAGTTTATCTAACCTTTTCAAAGAACTATAATTTCATGAAGGTCATCCATATTTGTGAAACCAGATATTTTTGTCCAATGTGATCCCTTGATATTATATGGATAGCTCTATGAATGTATTGTTACCCTAAAATAAATTTTATAATTTTTTCCATATTTTGAACTCTATATACGTTTTCAAACTCAGTTTTCCCCCCCAAAATATTTTATTAAACAAAAATATTTCACTGTTCATAGGTTCTTAGGATCCATGGATTCTTTTTCATATATACCATGCTAAACCTTGATAGCCTCTTATAGATCCATGATCATTATAAACTGACCTATGAATTTATATATTATGGTTCATTACAACATGACTTTATGATATTTAGGAATAGAACCATAATCATGATTATAAACTCAAAGTTTTACCATATTTTTTACAAGAGTTGCATGGCCAATCATACTTTTTTCAAGGAATTAAACTACATGGTAATAAATTAAAGAGAACAGTTTCATGTTCATGAATTATTTCGATCACGCATGTATCAAAACTATGAGGCTCTCTTTTCAAGGGTGAGTGTTATTCCATATCTATACAACTTTATATTTTACAATACTCGTATCCTCTTTTTTATGAGATGTTAAACTGTATGGTATTCCTTTATTAAAAGGAATTAAACTATGAGGATCACTTATCAAGGATTGGAATTATGATATTATTTCATGAATTTAATCCGTGACTCATGTCTCTAAATTATGGGTATCATGAACTTCTTATATTGCTTTAAACTACAGGGCCAACTTTCATGTCTAGTTATCATGCCCTTTTTACCTGACATTAAATTGTATAACACCACCTTATTTTATAATTTTTATTAATTTGGATACATAGGAATCATCCATGACGTTTAATCCTATAAATAATAAAATTAAATCCATTTCTAATCCTCCCAATGTCTATTTGTGAAGAGATAAATGGATGATGATTCATGTTCTAGATGAAAATATACACATCTATTAGTGATAATACAAAGGAATAAAGATCAATGTATGTGATGAGAATACACACATTCATTTGTTATGATAAAAAATATGATGGAATGTTTTTATGAAAAGTGTATACAGATATATTAGTTATGAAACGAATAGCTAAGGATCAATTTCAGTGTTGAGTGTACGCACAACTATTATTGATGAACTAAATGGACAAGGATCTATGATCATAAAGAGTATACAATTTTTCTTGATGATGATCCAATGGAAATGAATCATTGTTTATGAAAATAAATACATGTCTATTTTTGAAAATAATAACGAACAAATATCCAATTATGTGATGATCATAAACACATATGATTGTAATGACATAGATGTATGTGGGTCAATGTGCATGTAATGTGTAATTATGTTTGTTGGATATGAACTGATGACTGAGGGTTAAAGTTTATGATGAGCATATACATGTTTTTTTGTGTAAATATAAAATATTAGGATACTTTCATATGATGATAATTCATATATCTATTGGTGATGAGAAAAATGGTTGATGAACTCTATGTGTGATGAGCATACAAACAATTTTTGGTGATGATTCAATGGGTGAGGATCTTTATATGTATTGAGTATACAAATTCAAATTGGTGATGAGATGAAAAACATGGATCTATGTACATGATGAGTGTGAACATAATTATATGGTAATCTATAAAGTATACCTTAAAATATTACCTTTTATATTTAAATAATGAAGTAACCCTAAAGCCTTTTCGTTTAACTTTAAACAATAGAGTAAACTTATCTAGTTATTAGATGACTTTAAATATCATATAAACCTATTATATTCCTATGTATAATTAAAATATAGTGTTCTGTACCCATCCTTATGCGATGACAACAATATTCCCTAAACAATGAGGACATGAATACCTCATTTCATATTATCAAAAAATGAATGAGTATCACCCAGTATTCTGATTGAAGGTATTCACACCATTGAAGTGATAAGTGATGAAATAAACTAGTGTATACAAGGATGGTTTTAGGAAGTATTTCAAAAATACTATTTAAATATATAATTATCTACCATATTAAATATAAAAAATCACTTTATATATGAGTTGACATCTCATCATCTTATCCGTTATGTAAATTCATTTTTTCTGGAAAATGGGTGTCAAATAGAAACCATTAGAATAATAAGAAAACAAGCTTTTTCTTAATGGTGTAATTATTTTTAAATAAAAAATTACAGTAAGTTTATTTATATTTATCCAGATTACTAGTTTACCTTATAATGAGATATACATCCAAAACAATGAAATTTTCCCGAATTCATATCTAGAGTGAATCGAAGTATTTAATCATTTATCCTTATTTTAGAATTATTAGATTTAACATTAAGCTCATCATTCCTCTTATGATTATCATTTATTTTGGTGGTTAGAAATATATTTCTAGTGATTTTTCATTAACCATGATCTTCATCAGAATAAAATTCCATTAATTTGAAAATATTATATATTTGAGTGAATCGTTTTCCCCTTTTATCCATAAATTCCCCCATGTTATTATTTTATATAAAATTTTCATTAATTTAAACACCAAATTATTTCTTTACATGAGATCTTTTCACATTTATCATGTCCATAGATGTTTTCTATTTGACCTACTTGATCATCAAATCCAACTTCATTGTTCTCTTCGTCCTTTTCTTAAAAAATTAGAATAACTATAGTTTTTTCTATATAATCTTTAATATATTAAATTTATAGATCTTCAAAATATTCTTCTTTATGTGAGATAAAGTGTAAAGTTCCAAATTTTTAGTGTATATATATTCTTTTAGAATTCATGTATGCCATGAATAATTTTAAATTCCTATTCAATTTACTATAACTAAATTTATTTATTAAGAATACTATAGATAAATAAATGTATATTATAAGATAAGACTCATGCAAATGATTTATTATCTTATATTCAACACAAAAATAATTTGTAAAATCCTTATTCGATTAAGGTACATCATCATAAAAGAATAAACATTAAAATATAGCTAAATTAAATAAAATTAGGAAAAATACAAATGGAATAAAACCATAAGTAATTAAAAATATTACCATATTCAAATATTCCACATACCTATCTAATATGAAAATAATATCCCTAATAATAAGTATTGAAATAATATAATGTATTTGAAATATAATAAAATTATTAAGAAAATAAATGGGAGGAAGTGATGATTGATTTTGATGAAGTGTGCAAGGTCATATATAGACATGTAATATGAAAATTATATATATGATATGGTAATTATTATATGGTAATTGGATATATAGTTTTTGAGAATATCTATATATTTATTATCTTATAATTATAATATAAAGTATTCAAATTTTAAATAAATATTTTATTCAGTATTTATCTAAAATAAAAAGATATAAATTCTTTGCTGAAAATATATTTTAAATAAGTTGTTTTTATTAAATTTGTTAAATTTAATGAATGATTTTAATTAAATATAATAATAAATTTCAAATAATTATTATAATAAAATGGTATTAATGAGATTAAATGAATATTTAATTTTAAATAAAGATTAGTAAAATCATTTAATGTTAAAATTGTTATTTTTAAATTATTGTTTTTCAATATATTGTGTAATTTTAAATTAATAAATAAAGATTACATATGTATATTTTATTTGTTTTCTATAAGGAGTTTTTATAATAAATAAATCTAACAATATGTGTTGAAAAAATATATAGAGAAGATGAGTAAGGTGCTTCGATCATAAATAGATTGGGAGGATGAAGTTTGATTCTTATAGATCTCACTTGGATAGACTCAATATAGAAGTCCATTTACATGTGATAATTTTTTGTTGTTCTTAAAATTAAAGAAAAGTACTGAGGAAGATACAATATCTAAAAAATATTATAATGAGTTTTGGAAGAAGGAATCTAGTGGCAATATTGAAGAATAATTATCACAAAATAGAGGATATATTAAAGAGTGGAGAAACCATCCAAAGGTTTTTGAGGTACCAGGATTTTGAAATCAATTTTAATGATCTTTGGATGATGTTTTAGAATAGTTCTATGTGATTTATAATACCTCAAGATCAATAAAATAATTTCTATGATATATAGTTGAGGATTTAATTTCATTTTGGAAACCATAAAAATGGAAAATCCCCTAATCTCCCTATATTTTGTAATACTTTTGTCTCCTGAGTCTATACGATATTGTTAAGTATAACCTCAAAATTATTTTGAGGAACATTAAAAGTATATTACTTTAGTTCAAAAGACTTTTATAGTGACTTCATAATACTTTTTGAAATGATGTAAAACTTTACGGAAATTTTGTATGAATTTTGAGGATCCTCGTAAGAGTTTGTTTGAGGTAGAGAAATGATAAAATCATGGCTTCATCATCATATCATAAGACATTTTATGTCTTAAAAAAATATAATTTTTTTGAGATTTGGATATGGAATATATTTAAAAGTGACTTCATGAGACTTACAAGATATTTTCAAAATCACATTGCTAGATGAAAATGAAAAATGGTATTGAGTTACAAGGGACTTTGTAAGGATTAAAAAATATTATGAAAATCACTTATCTTGTAAAAAATTCATGAAGGAATGGGAGTTACAATGATCCCATAAGACATAAAATGTATTAAAAGAATATCTATGGCACCTAAAAATTTTTCAAAGTAGGAAACTTATAGAGGAAATCATATGGCTTACTAATTTTTGTGAGAAAGTCAATTACTGCCCAAAATATAATGCATTTTCATAAAAAATATTGTAATATAAGGAGATTAATTCAGAGGATGATTATTATGTTCTTCAAATAAATTAACAATACAATTATTAATGTGGATTGTGATTCATGTTAAGAATTATTTGAGTGGGATTCCAAGCTTCAAGAAATTGATTTACATCACAATAGTATGGATCTATGCACATGTGGATAAAGAATTAAAAATAATTAATGTAGTGGATTTTTTAGAGAATTAAATTGTGATATTCTATTATTTATTTAATAAAATAATCTGGAATCTATTAGTGAATTAAAATAATACATTTTAATTTTATTTTATAAATATATTGAGAATTAAATCAAACTAGAAAAAAAAAATCTGTTTGACACTACTGACAAAACGGCCTACACCCACGGTTCAAAATCGTGGGTATAGCCCCCAAAACTGTGGGTATAGGCTATACTCAAGGTTTTGGGAACCTTGGACTAGAATGACATCAGTATACGTCCCCAGCCTATTCCCACAGTTTTCCAAAACCATGGGTATACGTGTTCTGTCACCATGTCAAAAAAACATACCCAAATTCCACGATGTCAAAGGCTTTTACCCATGTTTTCAAAACAGTGGGTATAGATCCTAAAATAATGCAGGCGGCGGGTTTCGATCCTGCAACCTATTTGCTGAAAACACCGCGTCTAACCACTAAACTAACACCACCTATGTGTATATATATTTATATTTAGTTAATTATAGTTATATAAACCGTGGGTATAGAGGGAAGAACCATGGGTATAGGACTCCTGCCAAAAAAAATTTCTTTCCCGTGGAAAAACAATTTCCCACGCACACACGGGAAACCTATACCAACGATTTTTCATAACCATGGATATATGTATTTTATCCCAAACCTATCCCCATGGTTTTAGGGAAAAACATGGGGTTACTTACCCCTATACCTATGTTTTTGGAAAACAGTGGGTATATGTAAATTTTCAGGACCTATCCCCATGGTTTTGAGAAACCGTGGGGATAGACCCCCCTATACCCACGGTTTTGGAAAACCGTGGGTATAGGTCCATTTTCCAGTAGTGTGAATAATTATGATTTCCTTCCATATGATATTTGATAAAGTTTCCATAATTTAATATTGAAATATTATTTGTGATATTATATGAATATAAAATAGGTTTATGGGGAAGAAAAAAAATATTCATTATAGAGTCCCTTTAATATTTCTATTATTCTGAAGAAACTCTTATTGGATAAAGAAGGAAAAAAATCATATTTAACTCTAGATAATTATAGTATAATTAATGATAACTTGATGACATCTAGGACATACTATAAATAAAAGAAGAAGTATAAATAAAAAAAATATAATATTTAAATATCATATAAGTTGATCAACATAAAATTTATAGATCATTAAAAGAAGAAGGATCAATGATAAATTACTTTCACAACAAGAAGAAACAATTGAAAACATTTATAATGATTCATGGAAGGATCAATTTAATAAATGTGTGATTCAGTAATATTTAGTGGGATTCCATGTCATTAGAAGTTTAAAAACTATGGGATTCATTATAAATAACTCTTATATGAGTTTATTATGAATATTAAGAATGTAGATGATACCTTCCTTGGAAAATATAGATGATACCTTTCATAACCTTATCTAAAACCTGATTTGTAAATTTTAATAACATTAATATAAGTGGGTAATAAAATATTTTATTGGGGTGAATAAAAAATAAAGAAAGAAGTGAGTTTTCAATGAGGGGATAAAGACCCATAAAATACTGGTGTATTGTTTTCATTATTCATTCTGTATTGTATACTTTGGTGATGGCTGAGTGTGCATAAAAATATTCATATTTATTAAAATGGATAAAGGTTTGGGTATCAATAAAGGATAACTATGAAATAAATTTAAACTCGGTAAAAGTTCAGTAAACTAATTCACCCCCAACACACACACAAAATATTCTTGAATGATCTTTTGGGCACCTCAAGTGGTATCATAGCTCATATAGGTTTTATATTGATTGGATATAATATTCTCACCCATTTGTTTATAGCATTGTTACATGAACTAAAAATTTGAATAAAATTTAGAACCACCTCAAATAGATAACTTATTATCCGTCCCTATTAGATATGAAAAGAAGGTTTTATCCAAAACATTAAGGAATAAAATTAATATAGAGGAAAAAAATAAAAAAATTAATTCAAAGGGAAAGAAGGTTTAACCAATAAATGAATCTAATCATAGTGGTAAGATTTTATGTATCAAAACTCTTTAATGTGACCCTTTTAAAGGCAATAGCTCAATCTATGGAGAGTAAGAGCAGGATGAGTCTATCCATATAATTAAAGACTTCAAGTCTCAGATAAATATGTATTTAAATAATGTTCCCATTAAAGTAGTTAATTATTTATATAGTTTTATCAAGGTAATTATAATATACCAGGTAATATTGATGTGAAAATTTTCCTAGATTTGTTAGTTAATTATAAAATAGTAGACAATTTTTTAATCAAAATGAAAAACCATTATTTAAAAACAAATTGGATTTTATGTGTTATATTATTTTATTTAAAATTATTATTACAAAATTATATAATTTTAGTTTGAAATAAATAAATTTATTTTTGAACATATCATGTCAAAATTATCTTAATATGAATTGTTGACTATTTTCAAATATGATTAATTTTGTAACGAATAGTGCAAATTGCTAATTTTTATTAAAGACTATATTTTATTTTGAATTATTTCTAAAGTAAAATACTATTTTAAAATAGTTTGAATATTTAATTATTTAATTTTTATTTAAAACAATCTAATTGTGGTTTTTTAAATTAACTTTATACTTGAATTTAGTATACAATCATTTTACACTTAAAAGGGAATTTTAATGAAAAACTGTTTTCCATTACGTTTTTCATGTTTAACATTTAATTAAATTCGGTCACTTCTATTTTTTGAATTTTTAAAAATTAATTAAAAATTTTAAATCATTAGTTCCTATTTTTTTAAACATTTCCCTTCTATTTTCTTCAAATATTAAGAGTAACCATATTAATTTTTATTATCACACTAAAGTGTAAAATGGGTAATTAAGGTTAAACATTTGACAATAAATAAATAATGACCATATCACTTGGATTAATTTTATTGGATGAGTATATTTCATCCATAATCATCCAAATTTCAAATATATGGCATTTTTTCAATTTGAATGTGATTATAACCTTTATAATTGTTTTGAAAAGAAAAGTAAAAAATGTGAGTCTTCTTTTAGAAACTATAATATCTTTTATATGCGGATAACCAAAGGATATATTGGATTATAAATATTAAATTTAAATATAAATGATTTATCTTCATCATCTTAATTTATTTTTTAACATTTAGTGTTTAAATAATTACCTTAAAGTTATACACATCAGTAATGCAATAATTATTCAATTATTGGGAAAATAAAATAAAGAAAATTAAAAATATTAAAAGTAGTACAATTTAAAAGATTAATGTGAGACATGAATTATCTAGATAATAATTAAAAATTTTAGATATTTGTAAGAATTTTATTTAAATTACTTTATTGTATTGATGTTATTAAATTCAATCTAAATAAACAGTTATAAAATTGATAATAATGATATTTTATAATAAATAATATATTATTAAATGAATTAAAATTAATAAAAATATTATATTTATAAAAGTTAATTAGATATGGTTAATTTGATAAAACATAGTCTATTTTTTGTCATTTATAAATTTATTTTAAAATTATTAACTCTTAAATGGTTGAAAACTTTAATATTATGGTAATTGTAAAAAAATGGTTAACGAAGGGGTTAAAAAACATATAATTATAAGAATGTAATTTAAACTTGAAAAATAATAATTTTATGAACTTATTTGATTCATAATCATCTTATATTATAATTTTATCAATTTTTATCCATTTCAACATCAAAATTTATTTATATTAAATTAACATTTTAATAAATTCTAAGAGTTCCCCTCCTCTCTCTTATAAAAGGGAACCACATACTCTCATTCCTTCACACATGAAGGAATTTTGGTTCATCCAATCCATAAAAAAATAACTTCCTAGAATCCATAACCACGTTACAGTGGACTTATTTTGGGAATAATACAAATCATAGAGGTGATAAGTTATTAAGAAAAATATACCTTCCAAAAAGGAGGTTTTTCTTTTAACTGCATGTTTCAGGTTTATTTGTTATTCCACTTCCTTAAAACGTTCTTCAACCATGATAAAATAATAAAATAACTATATTATATATACTAATATGTTACTATGTTAATGAGATAACCTATATCCATCTCCAACCTCCATCAAATGGGGGTGAAATTCATTGTTCATGTATGCAACAAACTACTACCTCGTGGACCGATGTAATTCATTTTCCAACACAACCTCACATGAATGATTATAATGATAGAATTAATATTTATACTTGATATTAATTAAATATTTATAATTATAAAAATATAATATATTATTTAGTTTTTTACCTAGCCAATCACTGAAAAATTATAACATGGTTCATGCGTGTGTGTGGATTTCCACATGCACCGAACAATGTGATTCATTTTTCATCCCCACAAGACATGGTTGATATATATAAGATTAATTAATGTAATAGTATTATATTTATGATATTATGAAAATTATTATGTGATAAAATTATACTTATATTTTTTCCATAATGACCATTGAAAAATAGAAATGCGACTCATGCATACGTATGACCTATCATCCCCATAATTGTAACATATTTCATTTTTCATAACCATCTATCCTAATTGTTTTTAAAATAAAAATTGATGTATAAAAATTATATTATTTCATTATTATTATTGGGGATATGATGGAATAATGGCCTCTTTGACTATTTTCAACTTACCAAAGTCATTTTGGACTTATGAACTGAATTTCCTCAAAAAATATAACATGAAATTTAATGGTTAATTAGTTGTTATAACTTGGTAATAAGTGATATAAAAAGAATAATAATATTATATAGGGTTCTCAAGAAATTAAATAAATAACATAAGTTTATTATTAGGGAATATGAAGAAAATACATGAATAGTCATACACAAGGTTTGAAACTTTCTTTTTAAAACCCTTCTTTCAAAGTCTCCCTTAAAACTATATTTTACATTCATGTAAATATTTTTAATTTATATTATTAATGTATTTATATGGACATAAAATAATTATTATGTAAATTTTATGTCTCTTTTTACATTATTTGAATGTTTTTGTAAATTATTTTTTTTACAAAATGTTTTGAATTTCTTTACAAAACACAAGTGGAAGGTTCTATTTTAACATAGATGGTGAAATGAAAAATTCCCTCCACCATAACCATTTTTTGATGTTTGGATTAATTTATAATCTTTCATGTTTTATTCAAATTCAACACATCTTTCCCTTTGTTTTAGGACTTTTATTTTTGAAAAATGTATTTCAATTGAATGTGATATATAAATATCCAAAATATATTTTCTTACAGGTACAAAGAAAGTTTTATGATGCAAGATTTTATAGTTCTTGTGAACTATTTACAAATATGGGAAGTTTTTTTATAAAATATTTTCTAGTGATCAGGTTATGGATCTCTAATGTATTGGGTGAATGGATGGAGTTAATTGAATAGCTTTATCCTAAGATAATATGGGAATATAATGCACTAGTTATTACAAATATGGTATGGAGTTAAGAAATTAGGTTTCTCCTAAAAGATTATTGGAATATATTATTATGGTTATTACAAGTACAACCATGATGTTTATTTTTACACCAATAATAATTTTGATGGTTATTCCATGTGTTACCATAAGGGTTACTCCATATATAAGAGTGACATGAAAATGATTCCCAATTTTCCTACATGTTTCATATATGCCTGCTATGGGTTTTAAAATATTCCTTTTGAGAAAAAAATGTTTTTCTTCATGTGTAAATGATTTATTTCATAATATCAAAGAATAATGTGATAAAGTGAGTATTTTAGGGGATTTTATGTTTTTCGCTAGACTAACCAATTTCTTTATTTTTTTTCACTTATTGAGTTTTTTTCTCATCCCAAATTTTAAATTATTTTTATAGGGTTTAAGGATTGGAAAGGGAAAATAAATCAAGTATAAAATCATGAAGATTTGTCTTGATAATCAAACATATTTCTTTTTAAATTTTTTGTTTGCTAGAAAGAATGGATACTAAATAGAAGTGTCCATTTTATAATATATGGGTTTGTTATGAAAGAGTTATGAAACAACTCTATAAAAATATAATCCTAAAATATCATTAGGAATGAAAGAAATTAATTCTTGTCTAAATACATTAGATAATTTAATTTTTAATATTGGGTCTTTACAATTCGTATGTGGGTAATAGTTTAGATAAATTTAAGTGTTAGGATAATGTTAATTTAATTCCAATAAAAATATTTTACATTATGGTTAAAATTAAATGATATATAATTTGAATATGACCATGTTTCTTTATTAAAAAATATATATTTGGAATGGTTTTCTGCATAGGAAAATTAAGTAAGAAGGAATCAAGGGGATGATATCCTTTTGAATAAGAAACCTATAAATCGTTGAATTAGAATTGAGTAGTTTATTAAGGTGATGTAATATTTTATATAGGTTATAAAGGGTTGTGGTATCTATACTATAGATACAATAGATCTAAAATAGTGGAACATGATGATAGTATACCATTGTATGAGACAACACCCTCTAGGATTTAGTGGATCATCTGACCTAGTTGTAGCCTAAGGATGGGTTAATGTTCTATAAAAGATAATTGATATATTGGGATGTTCAAATCTTAAAAGTTTAAGTCACAGAATTTATTATTTTGATGGTGAAGATGACCATTGGTAACAATGGTCAAGAATATCACAAAAAGATATGCAATTTGTGCCTTATAATGGGATGATTTTAGGAATAATTTCCTTAAAAATATTTCCTTCAGTAAATTTGACATAGGATAGAAAAGAAACTATTGAGATTGAAACAAAAGGAGGAAGATTTAGTGGCTTCCTATGATGAAAATTTCACCCAATTGGAAATGTATGTACCCAATTTTATGTGGGATCATGATATAAAAATTAATTATTTTAACTCAGGATTTAATCCCCAATATCAAAGGGTGTTGTATTCCCATGAATTTAAAAGTTATAAAAAACTTTTTTTATGTGTTGATTTGGTAGAAATGATGTTTTTGGATAATAATGTGTACATAGATAAATTTTATGAAAAGTGAGTCAGGTGATAGGGAAAGGGTATGAATGGTTAAATAAATCTAATAGTAAGAAAATTAATTTTCCAGTATATGTGAGTTTTGGTAAATGAAAACTGGGGGATGCCTTATGAAGTCTGGTAAGTTATTATAATATATAATATTGGGCATATATCTCATAATTTCAGTGAAAAAGATCATTTTAGTGGTAAGGCCAATTCTAACAGATAGGGCAAAAATGGTTTTAAATGTAACAAGATGGGTCATTATGAACATGTATGTCTCAATACGAATTGGAATGATGGGAAGAATCCATACAACATGTAGAAAGGTGTGGTGAAATCCTTTTCAACTATATAAAAAAATGTTCAGCCATTGAAAAATGTGGTATTAGGTACATTTCCTAATTAAAAACATTATGCTAAAATATTGTTTGATTCAGGGGAAGCATATTCATTCATTTCAGAGAAATGTTCTGGTAAATTGAAAATTCTACCTCAAGAAATGAATCTAGAACTTATAGTTAAAGCACCTAAGGGGAGTATAAAGTAGAAAAGAAATTATAAGAAACTTATGATAATTTAATTAGAAATATTTTTCAAACAAACATTGTTTTATTAATAGTAATATAGTTTAATGTTATTCTATGTATGGATTGGCTCTTCATTAAACATGCTCAAAAATATTGTTGAGGTAAAGAAGTGACTTTTCAGAAAAATATTCAGTTCATATATAATAATTAACCCAATAACTTTGATAACATATCAAAAATTTAATAAACTATTAAAATATGGAAATTAGAGTTATATTTCAACTATTTTGGAAAATAAGAGAACTGTTTAGATTAATAATGTGCATGTAGTAAAAGAATACATGGATGTTTTTCATAATGTGTTGTCCAGTTGTATACCTATTGGGATGGTTAATTTTCTATTAACATAGTATTTTAATTTTATATTATTAGAGAGTTAGGAAAACTCTTAAAAAGTGCACCAATAAATTACATGTGTAATTTTATACCTAGTATCCATTTTTTTCACCAAATAAATCCCTTTTCAAACAAAACATGTTTTCTCTTCATGTAAAATATTCATAGTTTTTCCCTTGTTCTCATCCTTGTCTCTATTCTCCCTAAAATCCTATGAATTTTTTTTTCAAAACTTGGAATAAGTCAAAAATATCAATAAGGATCATAATGTAAGGGGAAACATTAGTCCAGTGAAAATAAATTAAAAATATCTTCCAAAAAATATATTCCTCTATTCAAAAAAAGGAATCAACTTTTTAAAAAGTTCGATATCTTACCTTTTGAAAATAAATCAATTTTCATGAAAACAAACTATAAACGGTAAAAAATATAATTAGTTAACTCGTTACATATGTTTGAAAACAATTCGTACAAATTGATTAACCAATATGGTCAACCACCAACTTTGGAGTACCCAATTCATTAGAGGTTGTCACATAACCACCTGTCCTTGGTTTATTGTAGAACCACCCATCATTGGTTTATCATGTATCCACCCGTGATTGGTTGATAACCTAACCACCCATCATTGGTTTATCACATAAACACCAATCTTCATCAAAAATTCCTAATAACTCTAATATAAACATGAATCATGAAATATTTCATTATAAAAATAATCTTAGAATAAAATGAACTTTTCATTTTAAAATAAATAATTTTTTAAAAAATATGCACGTAAAACAAAAATATATATTTTAAAGTACCATATATATTTATAAGGTAATATTAAAAATATTAAATTGAAATTAAATAGTGAAATTTCAATATTTTCATATATGTGATAACAATGTTTTTAGAAAAATGAACTTTAAAAGTGTATTTTTATAAGAATGTCCCTTACAAATATCATATCATTTAAGTGAGAATAACTAAAATTAATAGATTTTATTTTTTCAGTGTAAATATACTTAAATAAATTTATTATAAAACATAAGGAAAATATAAATTCAGTTCCTACAAAATCTAAGAAATACATTATCAAAGAAGTTGAATTTTAACCCAGAGAATGTAAATTGGGTTAAGAATCCCCTTACCTCTCATTCGACTTCCTTATAGAATCTTATAACATATTTTTTAATGGTTCAAAGAATGTTTTTAATTCATTATATCACTATATTCATATTTATATTACCTTATGTGATGATTTTATGACATCTTATGACCCATTCATTAATAATATTTCATTATTTTCATGCGTTTTGGTGTGTTCATTTCATGTTTTCATGATCGATTCATATGTATATAATTATGGAGGTTTTTGTAAAATTGAATTAAAACTCCATAAGTGTAATTTAATTATATTAATGAAATTATATATTTATAAATGGGCCCATATTTTATTATTTCTTATATGAGGTTGATTTATTAGATAAAATGTTAATGATAAATATTTAGTTTATCTTGGTAGTTTATTTTTAAAATCATTAACTAATTTCATTTTATTTAATATAATGGGTGTATAATTGATCTAGAACATTAAATTGGTTATAAAATAACTATTTTAATATTATATAACCAAAATGGTCCTTTTTATGACTAGACATGAAGGAGGTAATGGAAAAAAATCATTATTCCCAAGGGTGATTAAATGACATAACTAGGAAAATAGTTTCATTTCTTTTTATAAGAGGAGATGATAAATGACATGGATATGTGATATTATATTAGAAACATAAAATATAGTATATAAATTATTCTATATTTATCATTAATTTATGGATGATGTAGGTGAGTACAATGTTGAAAAATAAAAGAAATTAAGATATGTACTTTGAGGAAATTACTTCTTCAATATCACCTCCTTGAGAGACCATTGAGGACCTTGTAAGTGGTCTTCTGGTGAGACTAGTAGTACATGGACATTGGGATAGTGTGGAGGATAGGTTTGGGTATATACTTTGGGAGATTCAGGTTCTTTTGAGCTGGAATGGGGTTGTGTGGGGTGGTATTTATATTTGTGGAGAGGTGGGCTTAAGTGATTAAAATAATGATTATTTTATATTTAAAGCCTACCATTTTGAGGTGTAATTAATTTCAATGAATTATATTATTAATTATTGTTTTTAGGATGTTTAGGTTTAATAAATAAATCAAACAACCACTAATGGTTTTAATTTTTAGGTATGTTAAGCTTTTACCTTTTAACATTAATCTTTATTCGTATTTTACTTATAATACAGAAAATAATTTTTTTACCACGGTAACTTTTTTATACCTAAAAATGAAATTGACCATAAATCCAAATTTGGACCATATTATTAAAAATATATAATCTATTTTAACAAAATAAATTCACATAATTGGAAAAATTATATTTAAAATCAATCCCGCAGACACAATGAAAAAAAGAGTTTTTAAAGTGAAAGTTCAAAAGTTTGTAATTTTTTATATGCAATTTCAAGGTGAAATTTATTAAATTGAATAAAATTAGTTTTATTTATGTATAATTTGGATAATTATTCTTTAAAATTAATTTAAAATATATTTTAACTATATAAATAAATTAGATGAAGAAACAATTTTCAAGGAAAATGCAGTATTTGTCATTATTTTTCAAAAAATAAAACTTATCATAAAAATTAGAAAAATTCCCCCCTATGATAATTTTTTATTAAAATTTCAAAAATTAAGTTCATATTTTTAAATAAAATTTATTAAGTGTCAAAATTTAGTTTCAAAACAAGCTCACCATCAAAAGTTAGAAAACTACCTTTAGAAAAATATAGATTTTTATGCATAAAGTAGAATTTATTCTCCACTACACAATACATATTCTAGTTATTTAAAAAATATATATCACTTTTTTTCCAAAATAACTTTTATTTTTAGATTATTATTGAATTATGAAAACTCTTACAATGTAAACCCATAAATTAAAAGTAGACTCTTATACCAGATATCCATTTTTTTCACCAAAGGAATCCATTTTAAAATAAAACTTGTCTTCAATTCATATAAAATTTTCACAAATTTCCCATTTTACTCATCCTTGATTATATTATCCCTTAAATCTGATATTTTTTAAACTTGGGGTGAGAAAAAAAACCATAGTGAGGGAGGTAATGGAATGGAAAACGTTAGTCTAGTGATAATTGATAAAAACCATTTTCATAAAAACACACACTTTTATTCAAAAAAGAAATAAAATTATCAAAAAGATAAATATCATGACTTTTTAAAATCCATAAATTTTCCTAAATACGCATTATAATTGATGTCAAATATAATTATGTAACATGAGATATAATTTTCTATATCCATATTAGAAATGTAGTAACTAATATGGTCAACCCCTAACTTCGGAGTGAAGACTGCATTAGAGGTTGTCATGTAACCACCAATCCTTGGTTTATCACAAAACCACCCATCATTGTTTTACCACATAACCACCCATCATTGGCCTATAAAATAAACACCAGTCATTCTTTTATCATGTAAATACCCTCAATCATAAATAATTCCCTTGAAGCATAACATAAACATAAATCACGAAATATTTAATCATAAAAAAAATATTTTAAGAAAATGAAATTCTCATTTTGAAATCAATAATTTTTGGAAAACTGAACACATATAGTAGAAAAAAGTTTCTTTGAAGGAAATCATATATCTTGTAACTTAAGATTCAAAATATTAAAGTAATATAAAAACATAATATGAGATGATAAATGAAATGGATATGTGATATTCAATTAAAAACATAAAAACATAGTATATAAATGATTATAGAGTTACCATGATTTGATGGATGAGAGAGGTTAGGATAAATTAGAAGGATAAAAAAATTAACAGAGGTACTTTTAGAAAATTACATTTTTAATATCACCACCATAAAAGACCCTTGAGGACCTTGGAAATGGAATTTTGGTGAGACCAAAAGTAGTTGGACGTGGGGGGAGTTGGGAGGATAGGTCTGGGTAGATATTTTAAGAGATTAATTTATTTTTGTTTCAAAATGGGGTGGTTAGGGGTGGTATTTATACTTGAGGAGTGGTGGGTTTATGCGATTAAAATAATAATTACTTTATATTTAAATCCAATAACATTGATGTGGAATTAAAATTAATGAATTAGATTTTGAATTAATGTTTTAGAGACTTTTTAGGGATAATAAATAACTCAACCAATGAATAAATGTTTTAATTTTGAGGCATGTTATTATTTTACATTTTTACATTAACCCTTGTCACTATTTTAATTATACTTCAGTATATGTGTATATATTTACAATTGTAAATTTTTATTCCTAAAAAATTTAATTGACAAAACAATATAATTTAGACCTTTTGATTCCAAATATGGAATATATTTTACCAAATTTTATTCACATAATTGAAAAAATTATAATTAATATTAATCTTATAGACCCAATGAAAAAAGGAGTTTTAATGTGAAAATTTCAACAATTTGAAATCTTTTTATATCTTATTTCAATGTAAAATGGAATCTAAGAACCTAAATTGGTTTTTATTGTCGTATAATTTAACTCATTATACTTTAAAAATAATTTAAAATATTATTTAACTATATAAAAAAATTAGATGAAAAAGTAGTTTTCAATGAAAATGTAGTATTTTTTACTATTCATAAAAGATGAAACTTATTCGAAAAATATAAAAGGTTCGCCCTAAGATAATTTCGTATATTATATTGACAAAAAATAATTTTCTTTTTTCAAATAAAATTAATAAAATTTATAATATTTAGTTTTAAAACAAGTGCACCATAAAAATACTGAAAAATTACTTTAAAAAAATATAGTTTTTGTGTTTAAAATATGATTTATTATTAATTTAAGCCTATCAAACTTATTGGATGAATTAAAAAACATATTATTGAATACTAAAACTATAATTAACCTGATGTAAATAATACATACTAAAGTTATTTTAAAATTAGAAATCACATTATTTTCCAGAGATCTTTTTGGTTTAGAGTTTTAGAGAATTAGGATAACTCTTATAAAGTAAACCCATAAATTAAAAGTGTAATATTAAACATAGTATCCATTTTCCCCAAAGTAATCCCTTTTAAAGAAAAATTGTTTTCTCTTTATGTAAAATCTGAATATTTTCTACTTTTTTCATCCTTGTCTCAATTCTCCCATAGATCCTTTTAAAAACACATCAAAACATGGTATGAGCACAAAATATTAGTAAATGATATAATTTAATGGAAATACTTAGCCCATTGAAAATATATATAAAAAAATTCATAAAAACATAACCTTTTATTTAGAAAAAGGAATCAACCTTTCTAAATGATTGATATATTACCTTTTGAAAATCCATCAAATTTCCAAAAAACTCATTATCAAGGATATAAAATTTTAGTAGGTAACATAGGACATGATTTTATATATCACTCTTCAAAATTAGGTAATCAATATGGTCAACCTATAACTCTATAGTACACAATGTATTTGAGGTTATCACATAACCACACATCCTTGGTTAATCATAGAACCACAGCTCATTGGTTTACCATATAACCAACCACCATTGGTTTATCATGTGACCACCTATTGTTGAATTATCACATAACCACCATTCACCATAAAAAGTCCCCAAAAACTATAACATAAACATAATTCCTAGATGATTGAATCATAAGAAAAATATTTGAAGAATATGAACTTTTCATTTTGAAATCACTAATTTCTAAAAAAATGTGCAGATAAAAAAGAAAAAAATTAAATGAAACTAACCTTATAAAATTTTAAGGTATGATTAAAAATGTTAAAGTGATATGAGAGAATAACAATCCATCCATTTTTTATATATAAAAAAAATATTTTTTTCCCAAAAGGTATTTTAAATAATTTTTTAAAAGAAAGTCCCTTACAAATATCATATTTTGAAGTGAGAATTAATAAAATTAATAGAATATGTATTTTCATAGTAAATCAACATAAATTTTTCTTATATAAAACATAAGTAAAATGAAAATTCGTTTCATACAAAATAGTATGAATATATTATCAAATAAGTTGATGTTTAACCCAAAGAATGGAAATAGGGTTAAGAATTCCCTTAAATCGCATTCGACTTCATTCAAAAGTGTTGAAACCACCTGTACAATGGTTTATATAATTTTATTAATTAATTAAATAACTATATTCATATTTATAATACCTTATGTGATTATTTTATAATAAATTATGACCCATTAATTAATAATATTTCATTATTTTCATGGTTTCTAGTGTTTTTATTTCAGCATTTCTTGATAGGTTTCACTTGTATAAAATTAGGGATGTTCCAATAAAATGGAACTAAAACTATATAAGTAAAATGGAATAGTATTAATGAAAATATAGAGGTATTAATGATACCATATATTATTTTTATTTATTATATTATGACGATTCAACGGATAATACATTAATTATAATTTTTTTAGTTTATTATGGCAGTTTATTTCAAACATCATGAACTGGTTTTTTATTTAATATTATGTGTTTATATTAGTTTTATAACATGAAATATGTTATAATATACCCATTTTAACTTTATTTAACAATAATTATTCTTTTATGACATTCCATGAAGGTAGTAATGGAAAACTAACAAAATCATTATTCACGAGGGTGATTAACTGACATAACCTGGACAATAGTTTCATTTATTTTAATAAGAGGGAATGAGAAATTAAATTTATATAAGATATTAAATTAGATACATAAGAAACTAGTATTATTATTATTTTTTGATTAATAATTCATTTATGGATAAAGGAGGTGGGGAGAAATTAGAAAAATAAAAGTTATTACGAGAGGTACTTTGAGAAAATCACACTTTAATATCACTTACTTGAGAGACCAATGTGAATCATGGAAATGATATTTTGGTGAAAAAATTAGAACTTGGACAAGGGTAGAGTTATGATGAGAGGTTTGAGTAGATATTTTATGATCTTAAAGGTTTTTTTGAGTCTAATTGGGGTTGTGATATGTAATATTTATACTTTAGGATTGGTTGGTTTACATTATTAAAATAATGATTATTTTATATTTAAAGCCAACCACATTGATGTGGCATTATTTTCACTTAATTAAATTGTTAATTGATTTTTAGAGGCTGTTTATGGTTGATAAATCCCTCAAACAACCATCAAATGTAATAATTTTTGTGTATGGTAAACTTTTACCTTTTAACTTTAACCTTTGTCACTATTTTACTTATATTGTAGTCAATAATGTTTTTTACCATGATAAATTTTTTATACCTACAAATTAAAATTGAACTTATAAAATAATTTAAAACTTATATATAAAAATATATAATAAATTTTACTAAATTCAATTCACATAATTGGAAAAGGTATATTTAAAATTAATCCCACAAACACAACAAAAAAAATAGTTTTTTAAAGTGAAAAGTTGAAATGTTTGTACGGTTTTCATATCCAATTTCAATGTGAAATTTATTAAAATCACATAAATTGATTTTATTGGTGTAAAACATAAATAAATATACTTTAAAACTAATTTAAAATATAATTTAACTATATAAATAATCTAGATGAAAAAAATTCAAAGAAAATGCAGTAATTTTCAATATTCATCTAAAAATGAGACTTATCAGAAAAATACCATAAATTCACCATAAGATAATTTTTATAGTCCAATTTTAAAAATTATTATTAGGTTGGAAAATAAAATCTATGAAAGTTTCAAAATTTATTCTTAAAACGATATCTCTATCAAAATGTGGAAAAGATACCATTAGAAAAATATATATTTTTATTCCGAAAATAAAATTTCTTCTTACCTTAAGGCTATTAAACTTATTGGATGATTACAAAAACATTTTATTGAATATATCACATATAAATTTCATTATGATCTTTCAATAAAGGTGATTTTTTAATTTAATAATACTAATAATGTTGAAAATATTCTATTGGTACATGGGTTTTCACATTCTCCCCCACTTCTAGAAATTGTGTCCTTGCAGTTTTATTCACTTACTAAACCAATTGGGATATTTTTACCTCATAGAATTTTCAAATTACCATATTTCTTCTCCAATTTTATGGGTTTTTCATTAATCATTAACCAAATAAATAACCCTATTTTGCAACAAATTCTCTCTATAGTCAAGAATCTAAAATGGTTGTTACTCATAAGAAAGATTTTCTTATAACTAAAATACTTTAGGGATAAAAAAATGAGGTGAATATAGAGAGTAATTTTATAACATCGATACATGTAACACGTTTTGCACCTGATATAAAATTGGAGGCAAACCCACTCAGTAAGAAACTAATCCAAAATTTTCTAAGATTTAATAGGGTCTAATGAATTTTGGAATCATTTTCCCTTTCTTAACAAAACTTATCACAATTTTCCTTGGAGAAACTTTGATAAATACATGGTAACCTACCTCAAAAGAAATATGATTCCTTTAGTCATCTGAATAACTTTTCTTCCTTCTCTAAGCTAACTTAAAGTGTTGCTAAATTATCTACACCTTCTTTACCATTTCTTATACCAATTCATGTCCTAATAACATCCCTTCTCTTACTTCATCACAAAAATATAGAGTTTGAAACCGTTTTCTATATAATACCTCAAAAGCTACCATATGTATACTATAATGAAAAATTTTATTATAATAATACTCATCCAAATAAATTTGTTGATACCAAGTTCCCTCATAATCCATTGAACATGCTTGAAGCATATCCTCTAATATCTAAATTCTTCTCTTGGACTATCCATAGGACAAATGATGAAAATAATTCTTGAAATTTAATTTAGTTCAAAAATACTTTTGTAATAACTTATAGAAATTAGAATTAAATCTAGGACCATGATAAGATATAATAGATAGAGGAACTCCATGTAACCTAATTAACGCCTTAATGTAAAGTCTCTACAATTGATCAAAAGAAATAGCATCTTGAATAGGAATGAAATGTTCAAATTTAGTTAGTCGATCAACAATAACTCAAATCACATTGTTACCTCAAGAATTATTTTTAAATACCTTTATAAAATCCATTGATATATTCTCCCATTTGCACTTTGGTACGGGAAATGGTTTATGAATCCACTTTGGTAACTGTTATTATGCTTTATAGTTTTTAAAAGTCAAACACATCTTGGTAAATTCAGCAATATATTTTTTCATTCTATCTCACCAGTAATACTCTTGAAGTTATATATACATATTAGTGCTACTAGGATGAACTGAGGACATAAAACTATGGGCTTCACTTGAAGAAAACTTTCTTCAAATATTCATCACAAGGTATACATAATCTCATCCCAAATCTCGAAACACAATATTTATCAATGTTAAATTCAGAAAACATACCCTTTTTATCCCACTATACCTTTTTATGTAACACATGATCATCCTTATAATATTGTTTAATTATATTAAATAGAATCGATTGCACCAAAACTTGAAACAAAATATTGGAACTCCCTACATCAATAACTTCTAATCCAAAATATATCATGTCATTAACTAAAAAATCAATTTCCAAATGTTGCATGGTTAATGATGCATGATGTTTTCAACTCAAGGCATTATCCACTTTGTTTGGTTTTCCCAGATGGTAATTTATTATGAAATCACAATCCTTAATAAATTCTAACCATATTCATTACCTCATATTCGAATCTTTCTATATAAATATATACATTAAACATGTATGATTAGTATATATTTCATACTTGGCTCCATATAAGGGATTCATATATATTATTAAAGAAAAAACAACAATAACTAATTCCAAATATTATGTAGGATAATTTTATTCATGATTCATTAATTTTTGAAAATCATAAGAAATTACCTGATCATTCTTCATTCAAACTATAATAATTTCCTTAAATGAAGAATCTCAGTAGATAAAAAAATCATCATTCCTCAAGGATAGGGACAACACTAGATCATTTAAAAGTATTATTTTTAATTCCTTAAAACTATCATAATATTATTTTACCCAAATCAATAAAACTCTTTTTCATGTTAATTTAGTTAGTGGGAAATATAACATAGTAAAATTTTCATTAAACCATCAGCAATATCCTGGTAATATAAGAATACTACAAATCTTAGTACCATTTGTGGGTCTTATAAATTCATCAATTACTTTTTTTTTTGGATAAACCGTAATTCCAACTTAACTTATAATGTATCCAAGAAAAGAAACCTGTTGTAACAAAAAATAACATTTTCTAAATTTTCCATATAGCTTATTTTCATTAAGGGTTTACAGAAAAAGCCTTATATGTTTTTCTTGATCCTTATAAATTTTTGAATAAACCAAAATATCATCAATAAAAACAACTAAAAAATTATCCAAAAATTAACTAAAGACTCTATTCATAATATCCATAAATATATAAGGTGAATTTTCAACTAAAAGAGAATAACTACATACTCATAATGATTATATCTAATCCAAAATTCTGTTTTCATAATCTTATCCCCCTTCAGATTCAGCTGATGGTACCCCACCCTGAAATTAATCGTTGAAAAGTACTTCCCTCCCTTGATCTTAAAAAAATCATCGATATTTGGAAAATGATACTTTTTCATAACAATGATGTTATTAAAATATCTTTAATCAATAAAAATTATCATGGAGAAATCTTTCTTTTTAACAAAAAATAACACCCCATGGTGAAGTTCTAGGGAAAATGAGACCTTTATCTAATAATTCTCCTAAATTTTTTTAGTTCCAAAATTTCTACATGTTTCATTCGTTAAGGGGGTTTTGAAATAGGCTTATCATAAGGGAGTAATTAAATAACAAACTAAACCCCTCTATTAGTATTTAGAATAGGAAAATAATAAAAACATGTATGCATTCATTCACAGTTGGCACATCACTAATCTAAAAAATTCCATTTTTCTCAATGACATGAGCTTTTTATCATTCACTACCATTTCTAATAAATTTCTCGGAGTCTTGGAATTTTATTAAAGGTATGAAATATTTTAACAATACATTATTATCTCTATTATCTATCTTATCATGATAAACTCAAATCTATTAAATACCCAAAATAATATCAAACTCAATTATTTATATCTCAATATGATTTGTAGGAATAACCATTTCACTGACAATAATAGGAAGATTATTTTAAATATTGGTTTATTTAAAGCTTCCATAAGGTGTTTTTAAGAAAATTTCTATCATACTTTCATAATCTGATATTCCTATTATTCTTGAAAATTTCACATAAATAAAATAATGTAAAGATCTAGAGTCAATAATGTATTGGAATATTTTGTAAACCAAAGTAACATACCTATCACAAATTCATTTGATGGCCCTACATCAGCCATAATAGGAGAAAAAGTCTTTTCCACACCCTTATATTTCTGATCACTCTATTTTCCCCCATGATTGAATAAATTTGGACACACATTACCATAATTTTCTAACTCATTACTTTTTAAGCATCATACCAACAGATTCTCATTACTTATATTCTTGTTTTCCTTATAGTCACGATCCATGCGACTAGTCTTTCCACAACCAATTCATTTTCTAGATTTTAAAAGACATTCCCCAAGGTACCTCTTACCGAACTTTTTAAAAGTAAGGAAATTAATTTTCTTACCTCCAACATTCATTGATGAATTCTTCCCAAATTTCTTCCAACCGAAATACTTCTTATTCTTGCCGTCACGAGCCATTTATGCATCAACAAACTCCATCCCAACATTTTTAGAACAATGAAAAAATTTATCAAATATTTTAATAACCCATGAAGCCAAATGAATTCATAAAATTAGTTTCAAATGAGAGTAAAATCTATTAATTTACCCTCAATGTGCCGAACAAAATTAGGTACCTACATGGATAGTATTGTAAACTTGTCTTCATATTTAATTTTAGAATCTTCATCCTTCAGTCTCTATTTTAGGAATTTTTTCTCTATTATGAGTCAAAAAGTATTATTATAATATTTTTCTAGAAAAATATTCTTAAAATAATCACATTATATAATATCCAAATCATCTCTCTCTGGTATTATTAACTAGAGACCATCATCAATCAACTTCACCTTTAAAATGATAAATGGATTGGGTTATCTTTAAATATTCTAAATATCTAATTTCACTGAATATATTTTCAATAGAGTTGATCTATCCTTAGTCTACCACTGGATCTGAGATTGCACAAAAAGATAGAGGATGTCACCTCATAAAATGCTTCATTACTGACATATTCCTCTATGGTTGATCCCATTTCTACCTTGCATGAATACCACCACTATTTATAACTTGTGTCTACTAATCCATCACTAAAAAAATTGTTCTATTCTAATTCAAACTATCTCAAGATACGGATTTGGAAAGATGTTTTCCTCCTGATTACATCCCACCATATTTTCCCTATTTCCTCCTTGAAAAATGATTTTTAATAGACATATCTTAGAGGAATCAACATGGTAATATTAAAATTCTATATCATTTCAAATGTATAATAAATTAAAAATCATTATTGGGTATTATATTAACATAATCATAACCTCTAGTGTCATTTAAACCTCTCTATAATTACTAATATAAGGACCAAACATTTAACATTACATATTATAGTGTTTTTGAACCAGTATCTGTATTATTTCACTCCCAAGAATCTTTTTTGGTTTAGAGTTTAAGAGTATTAGAAATAATCCTTACATAATAAAACCAATAATTTTAAGTAGAAATATGTACTCAATATCTATTTCTTCCCTAAAAAAGTATTTAAAAATATGGTTTTATTTATTGGTCAAATCTTTAAAATACCCCCTTCTCTTTATCCTTGTCTTTATTCTTCCATAAATCATATGACAAAAATTCTGACCCTTGTCACTATTTTACTTATATTTCGGTAAATATTTTTTTTACCATGGTAACTTTCTTATACTAGAAAAAATGGAATTAACCTTACAGGTGGATTCTTATACCTAGTATATATTTTTCCACCAAATGAATCCCTCTAAAAATAAAAAATGTTTCCCTTTGATGTAAATATTCACAGTTTTCCCCTTATTATCATCCTTGTCACTATTAACCCTAAAATCTTGTGAATATAATTTTAATACCTAGGATGAGAAAAAAGAACATCAAGGGGAACAAAGGTATAGAAATTTTTATTCTAGTGAAAATCTATAAAAACTCTTAAAAACATACTATTTTATTTGGAAAATGAATCAACTTTTCAAAAAGAACGATATCAAACCTTTTGAAAATCATTCGAATTTATTGAAAAATAATTATAATGGATATCAAATATAAGTAATTAAATTCAGAGATCATTATATATATAGCTATTACAAATGGAGTAAACAATATGGTTAACCTCCAACTTAGGAGTACCCAATGCATTGGAGGTTGTCACATAACCACAAGTCCTTGGATTATCAAGGAACCACATATCATTTGTTTATCAAGAAACCAACTATCATTGTTTTTTCACTTAACTATCCATAATTGATTTATAAAATAAACACACATCATTATAATAAATTCCTAATAACCATAACATAAACATAAAACATTAATTATTTTATCATAAAAAAAATCTTTGAAAAAATGATGGTTTCATTTTCAAATCACTCATTTTTTAAAAACAGTGCACATACAATAGAATTTTTTTATTGAAATTAACAATGTATAATTTTAATATAAAATTAAAAATATTAAAGTGACATGAATGTTTAAAATTCCATTCATGCTGTATATGTAATAAAATTATATTTTTTAAAAAGGAACTCTAAAAGAGTATTTTTAAAAGAAAGTCCCTTAAAAATATCAAATCTTTGAAGTGATTGTATATCATATTAATAGATTAATTTTATTCTATATAAATACAAATAAAAAAATTGGGAATACAACATAATGATAATAAAAATTCATTTCACACATAATATTAGAAAGAAAATATCAAATAAGTTGATGTTTGACCCAAATAATGGAAATTGGGTAATGAATTCCCTTACGTCTCATTAAACATCATTAAAAAGTGTTCAAAACACATGTATAATGATTTAAATAATTTTATTATCTTATTAAAGAACTATATTCCTATTTACAATACCTTATGTAATTATTTTATATCAACTTATGACCCATTAATTAATAATATTTTTTTTATTTTTAGGGTTTCATGTGTCACTACTAGAAAAATGATCTATAGCCACAGATCTATGGACACCATTTTTTATCTATGTATATATCATGGATTATAGCCATAGTTTTAATTAAAACTATGGATATATGGTTTAATCCCTCATGAGAGGCTCTATCATCTCCCCGACCCCAATGAATTACCCTCATGACACCAACCTTACCCTGACAACCTCTCTTATCAGAGACCCTCTCTTCTCAGTGACAACCCTTCTCTCAAGAGCCCCCTTCACCCTCATGGCATCCTATCTCAATTTAGACCTATCATCTCTGCAGATACCACTTACAAAATCCCTCCCCCACCCTCACAAATCTTTTTGGTAGAGACCTATCCTCTCAGTGGCACTCCTCCACCCTCACGACCGCCTCTCTCTGCGGAAACCTCTCCTCTCGGCAGTGACCTTTCGAAAGTGACCCACCTCTACTCTCACAACCTCTCCGTGAACCTACTCCCCTAAAGATGCAATTATATTACCCAGGGAGTTGAGCTTCAGTTATACCAATTGTAGTAATAATTTTGAAATGTTTTTTTATTTATAAGTATTCATGGATGATACATTGGATAGAAGAAACATTGGTGGTTGGTACGACCTTGATATTGATTTTTGGATTATCAGTTGATATAGACATCCTTTACCTTACTATGTCTCTTGATCATTTGGATTGTAATATTTTTGTCTAATCATTAATATTATCCTTGAAATGTGGATTTTACTGGTATGATATTTCCTATAAAATATGTTGGTATTACTTTGCCATAATAGTCAACAAGGAACATATATCTTTCTAAATGGTTTTTTGGTGGAACCAAGGTCGAACACGTCCTATTTTCCCATCATATGGTTTTTTTGGTGGGGTGAGTTAAAATTTTCAAGGTAATTTTTATTTCCTAATAAAATTTTATTTAAAAAATGTTTTTTGTTTAAAGTGAAGTACTAAGGTAAAATTGTGTCTTAATAAAATGGTTTTGAAATGGGTTTAAAAAAAAGGAGGGGTTCATCAAGAGGATATTAATGGGTTTTGGACTAAGGGATAACATGATTATATCCTAAATTTACTATATTTTTCATATGATTTATCAATATGGTTTTGAATTGGATTTAAAAAAATCTACGTGACCTAGTTTTTCACTGATTTTGGTCAACTTGACTTATTGAGGGTTATGATTAGTTTTCTAATGTTTTACTTATTTTGAATTCCTTTATTATTTATGGTTTCTGTATTTATTGACTATTATTTCACAATTATGCATGGAATTGTAGTAACTATGAGAGAGACCGACCCTAGTGTGAATGGTCAGTTAGATTTGATTGGGTTTCCTTTTGGCGAGGGTTTATAGAAACCTTGAGATTCCTTTGATATGGATACTGGTTGTTATGATTGATCAAGAAATATGTGATATGTTCATTTTTTCCATTTAGGAACATATTAAAATTTTTTATGGGTTGAATTGACACCCTAGTTTTCTTATGGTAGAGCCTCATGTTTGACCTCTATTAGGCCCACAAGTGTCTTTTTTGAGAGATTCCATAAGGGGGTGGGAGGTGGGGTGAATCAAGGTACAAGACTTGTTCCAATTCCACCACTTAATCCTTAAACTCTCATTATGCTAAATTATCTTGATGTCACTATTAATAGGGTTACTCTTATGTTATTATTTTAATGATGATCTGATTTATATTTCAATTACCTTTAAATTAATTCAATTTTATAAATGATTACTTAACCTACACTCACCTATTTATGTATTACAAAACATAAGTAAATCTTGAATACAAGAAATAAATATTTTAATTGGTTCACCCATATTGGGGTAATCTAAGAATCATACAACAACACTATTCCCATGTTCCAAATTCCACTAAACTGATTGTTCTGTAGTAGGTTTAGTCTAGGGAACTCTAATCCAAGGTTTAATCCCATTACAATGATTTATGGATAGTTCACTACCTCTCCATTTTCACTACCATCTTAATGATACAGAGTCCTATCACTCCTAAACCATACAGAAACTCCCTCATTCCTCTCTTTTACTCACTAATAACTAAGGGATAACACTTTGGAAAACAATCGAAGGCAAGGCTTCACTGTCTATGCACTTCACTATGTATGGGTAGGTTCTCATCGATCCTCGAAATAATATTTCACACATGAATTCTAAAATACTCCATTAAAATAGTTTCAATTTCCTTAATTATATCATATGTGACTTTATGGAAAAATTCATAATTTTTCATGGTCTTTAATAAGTTGACATTCACTTTCCTCATTGCTCACTTAGCATTAATGCCAAATGAGAAATTTCTCACATCTTCTATTTATGTTAGTATGAAAATATAAATTTATATAAAGAACTCAATCAAGTTTAGTAATTTTGTGATAGACTATTCTTCACAAAAAAAAGGTCACACAAACAATATATTCATAGAAATCAGTGTTTTTAATTTTTAAATATCACAACATAATGGTTCATGTAACCCTTTTTCATAACTTCTTCTTTGATTAAATACAAGTGTTTGGATCTCATAGTATCTTCACCAGAAATCTATTCTCTCTATAGATTCATTTCTCTATTCAAGGATTATTTATTTATAAATAAACATAACATTTTTCAAGTTGTAAAACCCTTTCTTCATGAAAATCTATTTCATGAAAATATTCAATTTCATCAGTGATTATATTTCACCAACATAAAATAATCCACACTACTCCAAAAAAATATGAGTTGAAATTTATTGAGTATATCCATCTAGGTTTTTAAATGAAAGGGATTATGATTAGTTTGAAAAGACTCATGATGTTATTTTAAGGTGGTGTATAATAACAATACTAGGATGTATGATTGTTGGGATTTCCTGATTAGTAACATTATCTATTGAGAATCATTGAGAAATGTTTAAAAAGATAATCCTTTAACATGTACTTAGTGAGCTTATTTTTCTAACCAATATGGTATGTGGGTAGGTGAAACCTATGTTTAGACTTATATAGGTAAGAATGACATTTTAAAATATGTGGTTGTCATGGATAACAAGTGAGACATATCTATATGTTTTTTTCTTAAAAAAATATCCAAGATAGGGAGATTGAGTTGGGAATGTTACATGGCATGTGAGGTGAGGCCATGATAATAGATAAAAATTAAGGGTGGTTTCCTTTGATATTGATAGAATATGGATAAAATATTTTGGGGTGTATGTATACAACCAATATAGACCTATTTGAGTTAAGAAATTAATAATATCATGTATTTCATGGTTGGGTCTAGGGATCATTAGATTTTCTCTGCCTCGGGAATGAGGTTGTTAGTTTTTGATGGGATCAGAGGAAAATTTCTGTAAGAAATATCAGTGGAAAGGTATAAGATTCCTTGTTTTTAGGTGGTATCTTAATGATCCCAACCCAAAGGAGGTTATAGTTTTATGAAATCACATATATAAAAATAGTCGAGTTAGATATAGGATATAGAACTCACCAAAGTACAAGTGTTGGATAAGGAATTTTTTAGGTGGAGTTTTAAAATTTTGTTTTTATAAAACCACTATATAAATTATAATAGTTAGGTGGTATGACTAGATATGAATTTAAGGAAATAGTTTTGTAGGAAGACCAAGTAAATAGGACTTTGAGGCTCAAGGGAAACCTATCAACACAAATTATATGGAGATGACATGTGTTTTAAATACTCTTGGGAGTGAGACAATGTGTTCAAATGAGATGAACCGTGACATAAAACTTCGAGGTAAGGTATTGGAACTTTTTAAATTCCTGAATTCCACAGGATGTGCTGTATCATAGTGGGGTTGGAAACAAATGATAATTACATTGGTGCACAGGTCTGTGATGTTTGAAGAAATAGAGATTGTTTGGGTGTAGTGTTAGAATGACCACAACCAATGAGAGTTTTAAAATTCAGTTCATTTATCAAGCATGATTACTGGATAGTCTTATTAGACATTTCAGATATCTTAGGAAATGTTGAGAGAATACATCCAAAATTTTATTTGTTCTTTTGAGAGATACTTAACTTTAGTGAAGTTGAATTTATGATGGTTGGAGAATAATGATTATGTTTCAATTAGGAATAATCTCATTTAAGAGAAAAAAAATTCTTTTTATTTGATCTATAAATATATGGAGACTACCCAGAGTAGTTTATGACATGATTCAGGGAGTAAAACACTATTTGATGACTTGATTCAGAGTGAACCTATTTTTTCACCTGATTTATGTGGTGAAACCCCATTTTTTAGTCGATCCAATTCTATTAATAACTAAAAATCTATCATTACTGAAAGTAAAATTAAAACTATTATTTTATGGAATATTTTTAATGATATTTGTATCTTATGTGTTTTCTGATCAGAATCCACTATCATGTATCTATGTATTTCTTTTCTTAAAGGATTTGCGTGAAACTTCAATACTAAGAGATTATTTAACATTAGATATCTATTGAGTGTAATTTACTTTAGAAATATATTTTTTATAACCTAGAATAATGGTTATAAACTCTTTTTCATGATGAAAATTCAGGTTAAATTTACCATATATCTCTTTAATCCCAATAAAATTGTTTTGAATAGGTACCATAGGTGGTATTCCATTCAAATTATATTTCCTTATAGCCTTATTGATTCTATTTTTAGGATATTTACCCCAAGTTAAAGAATCCATTGATAGTAAGGGAGTGATATATCATGGTATAATATATATGTTCAGAAAATCCCTCCATTGGGTTTTTATATCATATACCACAAAATTGGGGTGAATACACACTAAAACGTTATATACTACACTACAAATTCTAATTGTTACACTAAGGACCATAAAAGTACTATCAACATAGAGTCCCCTAGAATTCCTACTATTGGGTTCCTCTAGAGAATTCCATATTCCCCATTCCCCTAAAATGTATGTTTAAATAGTTGTAAAGATCTCATATGACTATGGCTTGCATTATCACAATGTGATGTTGATCTACCTCCACATACAAAATAGACCAACTAGTCTGCTAACCACATCAAGAACTTTGACTGATAATTGTCAAAATCTGTTTTATTAGTATCAAACAGTAACTTTAGAGTATCAAATATCTAATTCTTACCATCTTTTCAAGTATTGGGACACATAGATCACCTACTTCTTGATTGGCTCCGGACATCAATATATTCTCTCTATCCAGGATAAAACTATGTATTAGGTTCTCATCTTCTCAATTCACGTAATTATTATACACAACAACATATTTTCTTCATTACATACATTATTTTATAATAAAATAATATCAACAATAATTTCATTCAATCTTATTTTAGAATCTACACAATTCTCATTTGGAATTAATTATACATATTCAATTATTAGTTGGAAAATTTTATCCATATTCATTACATACATTATTTTATACATGTGTATTTTATTAAATTAAATAGAATGTATGCCATATTTTTTTGACACCACATTAGTGTTATATTATAAAGAAAAACATTTTATAAACATAATGAAATCATATCTGATATAGATAAAATATATATTCTGATATATATACATCATGAAAGAAATTGGAAAATATAAATATATGTAAGGACTTCACTTAATATTCATATATTTGGATGTATGAATATGATTTATTTTTTTAATAATTCATTCATATTTATTTCGATAAATTTTTAAATATAATTGTGCAAGTGAAGTTTATATATGATTTCATTTGTTATTTTTTATTATTTAATTAATTTGAAACCTTATTAGTACTATATAAATGTACACTCAATGTTCTTGGTTCTTGTGTAAAAACACAATCTATTAAGAGAGTGGTTATGACATCTTCAATGGATGTTGGTGGGGTGTTGGAGGGGGGGTGTTGGTGTTGTACTGGGGGTGGAAAAGGGGGTGCAGGGTGGGTGGGGGTGTTGGTGGGGTGTTGTATTTATTTTAATAATTCATATAATTATTAGTATGTACATATCAATTTGAATATTGTTTGTTCATTTTTGGTTATGGATTCATGTATCATTTATTATATATAGTTAAAACACTGATCACATATATATAAGAAGTAATTATATCTCATTTATTTTCCCACTATTTCCATATAGATGGTGTTATATGATGATTTTGGTTCTATCCACCACCATCTAAGACACTGATTTTAACATCGGAATTGGGTAAGGTTTATTCTATTTTTATTATTTATCTAAATTTTGATTACAGATTTTGTGATTTTGGGTTCCTTATATTTTTTTAGTCCATTTTGGATCTCATTGAGGTGGATTAGAGTCCTCATTGATGAAGTCTTACATGTGTATTCATAGGTATCCATACACATATATAATTTACCCCTTTATATATAATCACACATGTAAGAAAGAATATATATATTAGGGATATGTGTGCTTATATATTGATATGAAAAATGTATACATTTGTAAGTGTAAAGGGGTATATTCAAGTATAAACTTATATCTAAAGACCTCCTTATGCATATTTGGCCATGAAATTATGTACATAGGGGATAAGTGCCCTTATATATATGTGTGAATTTACATATGCGTAAAAGCAGAAAAAAGGAAGATTTGAGTTGTCATCGTAAAAAGTAGAACACCTTGAGGATGAGGTTTGTTCCCTCTTTCTAACTCGTTAATTTGAATTCTATGGTTTTTTTTATTGTTTTGAAAACATATTTCCATAATTGACTGTTTGTTTAAAAAACATATTTTCTAATAACCACAATCATTGTCAAGGAAAAATCTGTTAATTATTTCAAAGTGTATGGGATTAGTATTTTATGTAATGTCCTCTAAAATGGTCTAAATCTAGGAATAAACCATTATATTTTCCCATGTATAACCTAATGTGTATAAAGAAGAATAATCTAATGATAACACATAGATTGATTCATGTTTTCATTGGATAAAAGATTATTTCTAGATCCACATTCTCTAATACTACTGTGAATACAAAATTTATTACATTCCCAATACCATATATGAATTTAGGCCTAATAAATAAGGATGGGTTCTCTCCTAATAGCCTAATATTGTGATATTAGAAGACTTTAGTGCGGGGGGGGGGGGGTGTGCAGGGAGAGCATGGGGTATGTAGGGGGTGTGCTGGATTCCATTGTAAGGGGAAAGGGAGGGTACAAGGGGTGCAGGGTGGTGTCCGGGGGGGTGCATGGGGTAGGGGGTATGGTGGGGAGGGGGTGAGGGGAAGGGGGTAGGGTGGCGTGCTGGGTTCTGTTGCAAGGGGAAGGGAGAGGGTGCAGGCAGGGGGTGTGCAAGGTGGTGTGTGTGTGTGGGGGGGGGGGAGGGGTGGGTGGTGGTGGTGAAGGGGGGAAGCGAGGGTGAAAACCATCATTATGAAAACCTGGCGGTGTACAAGTGGTGCACATGGTGTGCAGGGGGTGTTCATGGTGCACATGGGGTGCATGTGGGTTAAAACCATCATTATTCAAACCTTTTATGAAAACATGTTATGTAAACCTGCATTATGAAAACCTATTATGTGTTATGAATTATGAGAAAACCTACATTATGAAAAATATTTTTTATTTGAAAACCTATGAGTATAACAATGCATTATGTGAATATGATTTTTTTATGTGGAAACCTATTAGGCAGAGGGTGTTGGGGGTCTGGAGGGGCCGAGGGTGCAAGGGGGTCTGTAGGGGGGATGATGCGGGGGGGGGGGGGGGGGGGTCTGTATGGGTAGGGGGAAGGGGGGGTGAAAGGGGGTCTGTAGGGGGTGGGGGTAGGGGCATAGGGGGGGGGTATTGGTGGGGGTGTAAGGGGGAGGGGGTGGGGAAGGGGGTGTAATGGGGGTCCTCAAGGGAAGGGGCATTTTGGTGTAAGGGATGGTGATGCGGTGTGGGGGGATAGTGTAGTGAGGTGGGGGGAGGGTGAAGTGGGTCTAAATAGGTGGAGTGGGGGGGGGGGGGGGGGCAGGGTCCGGGGGTTTTTAGGGGAATGGTCCAGGGGGTCTGTATGGGCAAGGGGTTCTAGTGTTGGGTGGGATGGTGCTGGGTTGGGGCTATTGAAGTGTCGTGAGGGGAGGGTATTGGGGGGGGGTCTGCATTCGGATGGGGGGGGGGGGGCAGAAAAAGGGGGAAGTGGGTCTACATGGTAGGTGCGGGGGATAGTGTAGGTTGGGTGTAAGGGGGAGGGGGTGTGGCATGCGGTGTATGAGTGGTTTGGCAGAGAAGGGGGTCTAGTGTGGGGGTGGGGGAGTAGGGGGTGTAGTGGGGTGAGGGAGTGTGCATGGAGAGGGGATAGGGGAATGGGGAATTTTGGTGCAAGGGGGTCAGTAGGGGTAGGGGGTTCTAGTACGGGGGGGGGGGGTGATGGGGTGTGCATGGGAAGAGGGTTGGGGGTGTGTAGAGGAGGGGGGTTATGGGGGTGTCCGGGGGAACAATGAGTGGGGATGGGGGTGAAAGTGGGGTGTGTAGTGTGGAGGGGGTAGAGGGTGAACAAGGAAGTGGGAGGGTGTTGGTGGGGTGTATGTGGGGAAGGGGTGGGGCATGAGAAGTGGGGTGCAAGGGGGAGGGCTAGGGGTGTTCATGGGGGGAGGGGGTGCAAGGGGTGTGCAGTGAGAAAGGGGCAAGGGGGTTTAAGGTGCAGGGGTGAAAGAGAAAAAGGGAGGGTGAAAGCGAGGTTAAAGGGGGGAGGGTGCTGGGGGAGGAGCATGGGGGTGGAAGGAGGGAGGGGTAGGGGGTGGAAGGGGCCGATGGAGGTTTGAGGGGGGATTTAAGGGGATTTTTAGTGAGTAGAGGGTGGGTAAGGTGGTGTGTAAGAGAAGGGGGTGTATAGGGGGTTGGGTGAGGGGGGAGGGAGGGGTTTAAGGGTTCTTGATTTGAGGAGGGGTGCAAGGGGGAGGGGTGGGGGTGTGCTGAGGGAGGGGTGCAAAGGGGGAGGGGTGCAAGGGGGTTTACTATGAGGTGGGGTAATGGGGTTCAACGGGTAGGGATAGGGGGTTCAAGGTGGATGGAAAGGGTGAAAGGGGGGGTGTAAAAGAGTAGGGGGTGGGGGTGCTGGTGGAGGCTGGGGGTGCTGGTGGAGGCTAGGGGTGCTTTTGGTGGGGGTCTTCTCAACACGCAGCATGGTTCACCATGCTATTTTTTTTATAAAATTGAATGGACTATAACCATGGTTAGAACTATGGATATAGGGCTGTAGCCATGATTAAAATAATGATTATTTTCTATTTAAATCCAACCACATTGAGGTGGTGTTAATTTAAATGAATTTTATTGTTAATTAATATTTTCTAGAATTTGTATGGTTGATAAACACATCAAAAAACCATTAAATTTTATACCTTTTAGGCATGTTATGCTTTTACCTTTTAACTTTAACCCTTGTCAAAATTTTATCTTTAAATGTCAAATTGATTCAAATGAACTAAACTAGTTTTATTTATGTGTAATTTAACTAATTATAATTTAAAACTAATTTAAAACATAATTTATCAATATATTTAAATTATATGAAAAGGAATTGTTCATAGAAAATGCAGAATTTTTCATTATTCATCAAAAAATGAAACTTATTAGAAGAATTAAAAAAATATATCTAATATAAATTTGATATTCCAATTTCAAAAATAAATTTTATATTTTCAAATAAAATTTATAAAAAGTGTCAAAATATTGTTTTAAAATAAGTAATCCATTAAAAGGAGGAATATCTACCTTCATAAAAATATAGATTTTATGATCAAAATAAGATATATTCTTACCTTAAGCCTATCAAACATATTGGGTTAATTTTAAAATATTTTATTGAATATATAACATATAAATTTCATTAATATATTTCACTAATAGTTATTAGTTTAATTTAATAATACAAATTAATTTGAAAATATTATACAAACAACTCAGTTGTCAGATTCTCCAAGAAGTATTAACAGTCCCATATATCATTTTTATTTCATAAATGAGGATGATTCACTAGATAAAATGCTAATGATAAATTTTTAGTTTATTTTCGCAGTTTTTTCAAACATCACAAACAAGTTTCATCTTATTTAGTATTATGTGTATATATTAGTTCCATTACATGAAATAGGATATAATATACCTATTTTAATATTATTTAAACAAAATGATATTTTTTTGACCAAACATGAATGTGGTAATGGAAAATGAACAAAATCATTATTCACCGGTTCAATTAACCAAAAAACAAGGACAAATATTTAATTTATTTTAATAAGAGGAGATGAGAAATGAAATGGATAAGAGATATTATATTAGAAAAATAATAATCTATAATATACATTATTTTGTATTTATCATGCATTGATGGATGAATGAAGTGCAGATAATATATAAAAAGAAATGAAATTAAGAGAGGTACTTTGAGAAAGTTACCTCTTCAATATCACCTCCTTTAGAGAACCTTAAGGTACATGGAAATGGTCTTTATGTGAGAAGAGTATCACATCAATATATGGAGAGTGAGTAGGAGAGGTTTGGGTAGATATTTTAGTAGCTTAAATGTTTTGTGAGTCTAAAATGGGTGGTATTTATACTTGATGAGAGGTGAGTTAAATTGTTCAAAATAATTATTTTTTTTATATTTAAAGGCAACCACATTAAGGTGAAATTAATTTAAAGGAATTAGATTTTTAATTACTGTCTTTTATGTTTTTAGTGGTTGATAAATACCTCATTAAACAATTAAATGTTATATATTTTAGGTATGTTAGGCTATTACATTTTAACGTTAACCCTTTTTATTATTTTACTCACACTACAGTAAATATATATTTTACCATGGTAAATATTTTATATCTAAAAATTGAAATTGACCATAAACCATAATTTTTACCTTATTATTACAAATATGTAATATATTTACAAAATTGAATTCACCCAATTGGAAAAATTATATCTAGTATTAATTCCAAAGACCCAATGAAAAATATATGTTTTAAAGTGAAAATTCCAAAAGACTATAATGTTTTTATATTAAATATCAATATAAAATTTATTCTAATTACCTATGTTTGTTTTATTGATTTATAATTGAACTAATTATACTTTAAAACTAATTTAATCTATAATTTCACTTTATAAATAATATAGATGAAAAAGCTGTTTTCAAGGAAAATATAGTATTTTTAAAATTTATCAAAAAACAAAACTTATAGGAATAATACCCAAAAATATCACCAAGGAAATTTTTATATTAAAATTTTAAAAAAGGAAGCTTTTTTTTAAATTTTTTTTTAAAGTGTCAAAATTTAGTTTTAGAATAAGCGTACCATCAAAAGTAGGAATCACTACTTTAGAAAAATTTAGATTTTATTGCTTAAAAAGGATTGATTATTACCTTAAGCATATCAAACTTGTTAGATGAATTTAAAAATATTTTACTGAATATATAACATATAAATTTAATTAATATCTTTCAACAATAGTTATTAGTTTAATTTAACAATATTAATATATTGGAAAATATTCTATTAGTACCTCGGTTGTCACATTCTCCGCTACTTTTCGAAATTGCATCCTCGCATTTTTATTCAGTTAATAAACAATTTGAAATACTTTCACCACATATAATTTTAATATTCCCATGTTTATTTTTAATCCATATTTTTTTCATCAAATCCTAACATGATGATTCAACATATTTCACAATAGTTTCTTGTTGCGGTCAGGAATCTAAACAAGTTGTTCCTCATAAAATATATTATCTTCCAACTAAACTACTTCAGGGATGAAAATATGAGATGAATCTCGAAAATAATTTATTAACATCGATAAATGAAAAAAATTGTACTTGTGATAAACATGTTTCCAAATACACTTAGTAGGAAACTAATCCAAATTTATCTAAGATTTATAGGGTCCAATAAACCTTAGACTAAACCTCCATTTCTTTCCAAAACACATCAAATGTTTCCATGGAGAAACATTGAGAAAGACATGTTCACCTACCTATAAAATAATATACTTCCTTAGATTATCTATATAACATTTATACCTAATTTGAGAAATCTTTAGGTGTTTCCAAATTATCCTCACCTTCTCCACTATTTCCTTTACCAGTTTTGGTCGCAACAACTTCCTTTCCCATACTTTATCCAAAAAACCTTGAGTTCAACATTTTTTTCCATATAAAGCCAAAAAATGGTTCATCTATATACTATATTGAAAACATTTACTATAATAAAAATCAACCAAATAAAGATTTTTATCTCAAATTCCCTAACATAATTTTGAGGCATAATTTCCATAAGAAGGGGAGAATGTGACAACCCACGTACCAGTAACATATTTTCAAATTAATAAGTATTGTTAAATTAAAAAGAACACTATTAGTAAAATATATTAATTAAATTAATATTTTATATATTCAATAAAATATTTTTAAATTCATCTACTAAGTTTTATAGGCTAAGGAAAGAATAAATTCTATTTTAAGATTAAAAAACTATATTTTTATAAAGGTGGCTTTTCTTCCTTTTTTTGGGAACTTGTTTGAAAACTAAAATGTGACAGTTATAAATTTAAATTGAAAAAGAAAATTATTTTTAAAAATTTTTAATATATAAATTATCTTATGGATAATTTTACGTATTTTTTTGATAAGTTTTATTTTATTGATGATTAGTGAAAAAGACTACATTTTCTTTGAAAAATAATTTTTCATATAATTTATTTATATAGTTAAATTATATTTTAAATTAGTTTTAAAGTTTAATTAGTTCTATTATACATTAAAAACCCTATTTAGGTTATTTTAATCAATTTTTCATTCAAATTGGATATAAAATGATTTCAAAATTTTGAACCGTTCACTTTAAAAACCTATTTTTTCATTAGGTATATAGAATTAATATTAAATCTAAATTTTCAAATGATTTTAGTTAAATTTGGTAAAATGGATTCCATATTTGGATTCATATGGTTCAAATTAGGTTTTATGGTTAATTTCAATTTTAAGGTATAAAAATGTTACCATAGTAAAATAAATTATTTACTGCATATTAGTAAATAGTGACATGGGATAATACTAAAAGGTAAAAGTATAACATACCTAAGAATTATAATTTTTAATGGTTGTTTAATGAATTTATATACCCTAATATTCCTCCAAAACATTAATTAGAAATATAATTCATTGAAATTAATGTCACATCAAGGTTATGGGATTTAATTATAAAATAATCATAATTTTAATCACTTTAACCCACCTCTCATCAAGCGTAAATACCACCTATCACCACCCAATTTCGACTAAAAAAACATTGAAGATACTAATTTATCTTAACAAAACTCTTATCCTCACTATCCCCACATCTGAATACCTATTCACTCACTAAAAGAACATTTCCCAGTCCCCAAGGGTCACTTGAAGAGGTGATATTCAAGAGGTAATTTTCAAAATAAACCTACCTTAATTTCTTTTCATTTTCAAATTTCTCTTCACCTACTTCATATATCAGTGAATGATAACCCAATAATCATTTATATAATTTATTTTAATGTTTTTACTATGATATATCATATCAATTTCATTAATCACATCCTCTTATTAAATGAAATGAATCCAAATTATGTTGGTTTGTTGTATTGATGAATAATGAATTTTTTATTTAAATTACCACCTTCATGGATGGTAAAAGAAGTATAGTTATGGTTATATAATATTTAAATTATTATTTTAGAAACTATATCAATTTATATAAATAATATACACACATAATATCAAAAAATAAAAAACTAGTTTGTGATGTTTGGAAAAACTGCCAAAATAAACTAAACATTTATCATTAACATTTTAGCTAATGAATCATCCTCATGGAAGAAATAAAAAAGATATAAGGGACCATTATTACTTATGTAATATAATTAATAAAATTTAATTACAATTTTTGAGTTTTAAAACAATTTTATAGGAAGATACAAAATTTTATACAAGTGAAACCAACCATGAAACAAAGAAAAGTAAATTGCCAAAACCATGAAAATATTGAAATATTATTAATTAATGGGTCATAAGTTGTTATAAAATCATCAAATATGGTATTATAAATATAAATATAGTTATTTAATATATTAATAATATTATTTAAACCATTATACATGAGTTTTGGACACTTTTTATGGAATTCAAATTAGAGGTAAGGGAATTCTTAACCCAATTTCCATTCTTTGGGTTAAACTTCTACTTCTTTTATAATGTATTTATATGATTATGTGTGAAATTAATTTTTAATTTCATTATATTTTATTTCCACCAGTTTTATGTGTATTTTTATTTAATACACATTATCTATTAATTTTATTGTCGCTCACCTCAAAGATACCATATTTTTAAGGTATTTTCTTTTAAAAATACACTTTTAATGTTCTTTTTTATAAAATTTTTTTATTTCATATAGACCAATTACATAATTTTATGCTTTAATTTCACATTAATATTTTTAAGCAAACATTTAATGTTTATATATTTACTTTCAAATAAAATATCTTCAGTTTTACATGCACAATGTTCCAAAATTAGAGATTTCAAAATCAAAAGTTCATTTTCTCCAAATATTGCTTTTATGATGAAATCATTTAAGATTTATGTTTATCTTATGGATCATTGGAATTGTTTACGATGATTGGTGTTTTTGTGATAAGGCAATTACAATTTTTTACTTTATATAACAACTATGGGTGGTTACATGATAAAAAAATGATGAGTGGTTTCGTGATAAACCAGGGATATGTGGTTATGTGACAACCTCTAATGCATTGAGTACTCTAGAGTTGGAGGTTGAAAATATTGGTTAATAAATTTGTAAGAGTGATATATATAATAATTTCCCAAGTTACCTATACGGAATCCTAGTATTTATTATCTCATATGACCTTCATAATTTCCTATCTCAAATTTTAAGTGGTTTTTTATTGACCCTCTTATTTGGTGTAATATTTCAACAGAGGTATTTTGAAAAAATTAAAACTAAAAGTTTATTTCTATATAGATTTCAGATTATGAGGATGAATTTTATTAATGTGGGAGAGAATATAAAACCCTAATATTTTGAAATTAAACACTATGAATAATATCTAAAAATATACACCACATCGAGTTTAAACAAATGAGTAAATATTATTATTTAAATGTGATAGTTTTCACCTAACTGTTGTAGTGATGAGAATGAATGATATTGAATAAATTATGAAATACATGTATTATAAATGTTTATAAAATTAATTAATTGGTTAAGAAATTGATTATAAATGAAAATAAAAACCAATAGAATATAAAATATGTGTTTTTTAAGAATCCAATTTTTATCCCTATAATGACATTTTATCTTAATAAATTAAATTAATAACTGTTTGTAAAAAATATTAATTTTATTTAAATTTCATACATTCAATATTTTTTAAAATTTATATAATATCTTTTATAGGCGTAAGATAATAATTAATCAAATTTTAATTATAAAAAGTTATATTTTAATAAAAGGCAATTTTGTTGCCTTCGGATAACACATCTGTTTTATATCCAAATTTTTTCACTTTTATATATTTATTTGAAAAAATAAACTTCTTTATTAAAATAAGGATATAAAAATTACATTTGTGTAATTTTTTCTTGCACCAAGTTTTATTTTTTATGAATAGTGAAAAATAATGCTTTTTAATTAAAAATTGGATTTTCATCTAATTTATTTGCATGGTTAAATTATAATTAAAATTTGTTTTAAATTTAATTTATTTTAGTTAAACATAAATGAATCCAATGTGGGCCATTTTAATAAATTTAAAATTGATATTTGATATTAAAATATTTCAATCTTTTGGAGTTTTTACATTAAAAACCCACATTTTCATATTATCTGAAGAATTTATTTGAAATATAATTATGATAATTATCTAAATTGAATTAGTTAAAAAGGATTCCATATTTGGAATAAGATGGTCCATATTAGGTTGTGTTGTAAATTTTTTATTTAGGTATAAAAAGTTACCATGGTAAAAAAATTATTTACCGCAGTATAGGTAACATAATGTATTTGGATAAAGTTAAAAGTTAAAATATTAACATACCAAAAATTACAACATTTAATGGTTGGTAAAGGTATTACTCATCCCTAACCAGCCTTTACAATAATAATTATCATCCAATGTTATGGAATTAAATGCCACCTCAATGTGGTTGGTTTTAAATATAATTTAATAATTATTTTAATCACTTATATCCACCTATCCTCAAGTGTAAATACAACAGATCACCACCCCTTTTCGACTCACAAGCCTAGATGCACCTCAAATATATTCCCAAACCCTTTCCTCCGAACTCTCCCCATAATGTAATTTTATCTTGATAAATTAAATTATAAACTATTATTCAAATATATTAATGAAATTTATATGTTATATAAACAAGAAAACATTTTTAATTTCATCCTATATGTTGCACAGGATTAAGATAAGAATAAATGAAATATTAAGAATTGAATTCTATATTTTTCTAAAAGAAATTTTATCCACATTTAGATGGTGCACCTATTTTAAATGTAAATTTTTACACTTATAAATTTACTTTCAAAAAAATAAACATAATTTTTGAATTAGGAATATCAAAAATATCTTAGGGTGAATATATAGTATTTTTCTAATAAGTTTAATTTTTTATGAATAGTGAAAAAACATAAATTTATTTGAAAAATGATTTTTCGTCTAATTTATTAACATAGTAAAATTATATTTTGAATTATTTTTAAAATTTTAGTTATTTAAATTTTAAATTAATAAAACCAATTTATGTTATTGGAATCAATTTAACATTGAAATTCCATATAAAAATATATCAAAGTTTAGAACATTTCACTTTAAAAACCTATTTGTTTCGTTGTGTCTATGAGAATAATTTTAAATATATATTTTTTTCAATTATGTGAGTTGAATTTTCTAAAATGGATTCTATTTTTTCTATCCAAATTTTATTATTATTTTTTAAGGTAAATTTTATTTTTTGGTGTAAAAAAAGTTATCATGGTAAAAAATTATTTACTGCGGTATAGGTAAAAAATGTAACAGATTAAAGTTATAAAGATAAAGGCCTAAAATACCTAAAATATATTACATATAATGGTTGGATGAGGTGTGTAATGACCCTAAAAAATCTCTAAAATATTAATTTCCATCCAAAGTCATGTAATTTTATTCTACCTCAATGTGGATGGCTTTAAATATAAAATATTCATTATTTTAATAAGTTAAACCTTCCTATCCTAAAGTGTAAATATAACTCATCAGAACCTCATTTCGACTCAAAAAGACCTATATATCCTCAAATATATTCCCAAACCTCCCCTCCCCACTCAAACCATGTCTTTGTGATTTTTGTCTCTCCAAAACACCAAATCTAAGGTCTCAATGGTCTCTCAAGGAGGTGATGTTCAAGAGGTAATTTTCTTAATGTACCTTTCGTGACTTAGTTTCTATTCCTACATTCTCCTCAACTCATTCACCTATCAATGAATGATAAATTCAGAATCATTTATATTCTGTTGTTTTTTTCTTATGAAATATCTCATATCTATTTCATTTCTCATCTCCTGTTATTAAATGAAATGAAAATATTGTCCTAGTTATATAGGTTAATCGCCTCTATGAATAATAATTTTTATTGTTTTCCCTTACCAACATCATGTTTGGTCATAAAAATATAATTCCCATAAAATAATATTGTAATAGTTATATTATCACTATTTAATGTTCTATAACTAATATATACACATAATATTAAATAAAACAAATCTAGTTTTTGATGTTTATAAAAACTCCCAAAATAAACTAAACATATATCATTATCATTTTATCTATTGAATCATCCACATGTAAGAAATAAAAAAATATGGGACCATTAATAATTTTAAAATTTCATTAATACTATTGCATTCAACTTCTAGATTTTAAATCCCATTTTATAAGAATATCCACAATTATACACAAATGAACCGGTCATGAAACCCTGAAACAAACACACCTGAAAACATGAAAATAATGAAATATTATTAATGAGTGTGTCAAAAATTGTTATTAAATCACCACATAATGATGACCGTGGAATAGGGTTTGAGGTCAATCAATGCCGAGGGCTTCGACTTTTTCAGGATGAGTGTGTAAGAGGTAGAGTCGAGTTTGATGTTTCACTTAAATAGGAAGACCGAGGATTCAAACAAGGATAGAGTAGAGGATTCGAACACCAAAGTACTTATTTTACCCCAAATAATGGAAAAAACTATAGACATTTGGTTCGTAAGTGAGATCAGTTGATAAATATCTTAGATTTTTCTAAGTAAGTGCATATTTAATTTAGGTTGTATGAATTTGGTTGAAGATTTTATTTTTCATCTTCTCATTTGTATTAGTTTTAAATCAAACTTGTTTTTTGTCAAATATATTTTTTGTAGTTAGTCTGTTTATTTCCATATTCATTTTTTAATGAAATGAATAACCATCTCTAGTTGATGTTATTCTTGTTTTTTCTTTGTCCCCACATATTTGTTTTAATTAAATTTCTTTATTTAATGGTTGAAACATATTTCTTCGACCAAAAATATAATTTTCATGATTTATTCATTGAATATATTGTTTTTAATTGAGAGATATAGACTGGATCCATATATGAATCAAATTTATTTCATTATTTTGGCCTTAAAAATTTAAAATGGTTGTCTATCAGTTTGTGTGTTGAATCTATCTTCTACATGACTCAATAAACTACATCTATCCTTACCTTTTATTTTTTAAATTTAGTGTATATAAATAAGTGTATTGTTGGTGAGGAGTTGGAAGGATAACAATGAGGCTAGTCAGGGAAGGTAGTGGCGTTGGCTTTCTTTTCTTCATTTATTATATCCCATTTTGAGAGTATGAGAGTTATAAAGAATGTACTATTCTGCAATATGAAAAATAAATCGTAAGAAGTGATCTACACATAAAATGTTTAAGGGATTGCTTATTTCTATTTTAAAATATTTCTTTCTTTGAATTTTTATTAACATATGAGAAAATAATTATGGAAATAATTATTTTTCAATTATTTCTTAAAATTATATTATAAGAAGTGATTATTTATTTTAAAATATGATTTATGTTTTGAGAAATGTGTTATATTTTTCATAAACAATTATTACATTACGTTTTTATAAATTTAGTAAGGGATTTTTCATTTATTTAAAAAATATATTTTTTATTTATTTTTAAGTGAAATATTAATTATTTTCAAACATTACATGTTTCTAATTAAGTCAATACCATTGGAAATATTTTATTTTGACTTTTTAGGTTTTAAAATTCATTCATGAATATATGTTAATGTTACAATTTAGGATGATTTTTTTTCTTTTGAAACCCTTATTGAGGGAATTATTTTCCATGATTTCAAATAAATAATTATAGTTTCAATATTATATTTTGAATATATATTTTTTGAAATATGGTTTAAATAAATAAAAATGATTTACATGTTGTTGTTTAACTTTAATTTCTAAATTATTTTTATGTTTTAATATATCTATGAAATAAAAGTTATAATTTTAAGATATCATTTTATGATCATTATTTAAAATAAATTTTAAATAATAAAGGCTATAATTTTATATGTGAAAATTTATTTTACATTCATAGATGTCATATTAAGAAATGTCCATTATCTATAATATCTTTACATTTCATGTATACACAATATTTATTTTAAGAAGTTTCTCCTTTATAATTATGCACATTGTGTGTAATGTATTAAAGGAAAGGATTATTTAACGAAGTATTAGAAAGAAATTGTTTAATTGTGACTGTATTTAATAGCTTTATTAATTAATTTTCAATGTATTTATCCAGGTTATATTTTTTATAAAATATATATTAGTCGTAAAATATTTTGTGAAAATGTAATTTATCAATGTTAGAAGATATAATTTTTTTTATGAAAATAATATCTGTAAATTTTTAAAAAAATAATGGATTGATATTGATATATGATGATCTTCCAAATGTTTTCTTAAAATTTTGATATGGTACTTGGGTATTAAGTGGGGGAATGAGGAATAGGGAGAGAACCCATGGCCTCATAGGATGTGGTCATACCATTGATATTGCTCTTGGCCATTTGAAATCACTTTAATTTGGAAAAGATATTTTAGGTTTAGAGTTTTAGATAATTAGGTAAAACTCTCACAAAGTGAACCAATAAATTACTAGTGGACTCTTATACTTAGTTTCTATTTTCACCATAAAAGGAAACCATTTTATAATAAAACATTTTTTATTTTTAGGAAATAACTTCACAATTTCAAATTTTCATTATCCCTGTCCCCACTCATCCTTTACACTATGCAATTTATTTTAAAAAAAATTGGACTAACAAAAAATTTCATAAATGGATATATAAGAAGGGAAAACATCATTCCAAAGAAAAAAATAAAAACCCATTTAATATTTACCATTATCTTAATGTTTAATGGTATATTAAAATGATTTATTTTATCAAGAAAAAAACAAATAGTTTTAGCTACAATAAAATCATTTTTTTAAAGAGAGGAGACCTTTCCTAGAAAGACATGGATCTTTTATTGAACAAAAACATCCAAATTACATGAGTATAAAAATTAATAAAATAATTAAAACCCATTTAAATCAAAATAAAACTCTTTTTGGAAACATAGAGAATCACATTAATAAAACCCTTTGAAAACCATTTTTAAATGGAATAATGAAACTACAGACTTCAAATATAATCCATAAATAATGTAATAGTGGTCTATAATCTAGATCACCCTTCACATAATCTATATCAATATCACTTTTGAGCTATAATAGGGATAAACCCTTTATATAATCTATATCTGGCTCACCTGTTTCTCACGAGCTATAATAGGGCTCAACATTTCCTATAAGAAACACATGAATTCATCATAGGGAAGGGAGAAAAAGTTTTGAAAATAACTATAGGAAGTATATTTTTTGAGGTAGGTGATCATATCCTTCCCAGTGTTCCTCCATGGAAAAGTGTGATTCATTTTTGTAAGAAAGTCAAGCCGAGTCCATGGTTTATTAGACCCTATGAAATAAAGGGGAAAGTTGGATCAATTTCTTTATGAGTGTATTTTATTCCAAGTTTTTCATAGGTACACACTATTTTTCACATATGGATGTTATGAAATTGTGGTCTTGATTAACCTCATGTTTTTATCCTTGAAACAGTTTAGTTTTAAGAGAATCTTTCGTATGATGAACAACCAATTCAGGTTCTTGACTGTAGAGATCAGGTGTTTCAAAATAAGGGGATTCATCAGTTTAAGATTTAACCAAAAAACTATATGATTGAATAAGAAACATGGGAATACAAAAATTAAATGAGTTAAAAATATCTCCACTTTTTTAGAAAGTGAATAAAATTACGAGGACACAATTTCCATAAGTAGGGGAGAATGTGACATCTCATGTACCAATAGAATATTTTCAAATTTATTAGTATTATTAAATTAAAATAATCATTATTAGCAAAAGATATTAATGAAATTTATATATTTTTATATTCAATCATTTGTTTTTAAATTCATCCAATAATTTTTATAGTATTATGGTAAGAATAAATCATATTTTAAACAATAAAATCTATATATTTTTAAAGGATGTTTTTCACCTTTCGATGAAGCACTTGTTTTAAAAATAAATTTTTACACTTTTATAAATTTTATTTGAAAAAATAAACTTAATTTTTAAAATTTGAATATCTGAATTATATTTGGGTGAATTTTTATGATGGGTTTTATTTTTTGATGAATGATGAAAAATACTACAATTTCATTGAAAATTGTTTTTTGCGTATAATTTATTTATATAGTTAAATTATATGTTAAATTAGATTTAAAGTATAAAAAGTTAAATAATAAATCAATAAAACTAATTTAGTTTAGTTTTATCAATTTATAATTGAATTTGGATATAAAAACATTTCAATCTTTTTATCTTTTCACTTTAAAAACCCATTTTTTCATTGTGACTTCTAAATTAATATTAAATATAAATTTTACAATTTTTTGAATTGAATTTGGTAAAATGGATTAAATATTTGGAATTATAATGTGAAGATTATGTTGTATGGTCAATTATATTTTTTAGGTATAAAATGTATACTATGGTTAAAAAATTATGTGTCACAGTATGAGTAAAATAGTGACATGGGTTAAGTGAAAAGGTGAAAGCTTAACATACCAAAAATTAAATACTTTTAATGGATGTTTTAGGTATTTATCGAACCTATATAGCCTAAAAAATATTAACTATATAATTTTTTGAAATTATTTCCACATCAATGTGGTTGGTTTTAAATATAGAATAATCATTATTTTAATCACTTAAACCCACCTCTCCTCAAATATAAATACCACCCTTCACTACCCCATTTCAACGCACATAGACTTTATGATCAAAAAATATCTCTCCAAAACTATCCTCCTCACTCTCAACATGTCAATGTGCTACTGGTCTCATCAAAATTCCATTTCCAAGGTCCTTAAGGGTCTCTCAAGGAGGATATATTTCAGAGGTAATTTTCTCAAAGTACATCTCTTAATTTATTTATTTTTATACATTATATTCCCCTACTTCATACACCAGTGCATAATAACCACCTAATAATGTATTTACTAGATTTTTTATGTTTATAATGAAATATCCAATATCTATTTCATTTTTTATCTCCTTCTACTAAAATAAATAAATCTGTTGTCCAAATTATGTTGTTTTGTCATCTCCATGAATAATGATTTTTTTGTTTTCCATTAACACCTTCATGGATTGTCATAAAAGTATAGTTTTGGTTATATAATATTGAAATATGTATATTATAACCAATTTAATGATTATTATCTAATATAAAGACATAATATTATATAATATGAAACTATTTTCTGATCTTCTGAAAAACCACAAAAATAAACTGAACATTTATAATTAAAGTTTTACCTAATGAATCATGCTTATGTAAGAAATAAAATTGGTATAAGGGACCATTAATATTTATGGATTATAATTAATAAAATTTAATTTAACTGCTATTTTTTTAATTCCATTTTATTGTAACATCAATAATCTTATACAAGTAAACCTGAAAGAGAAATTATATAATGAAAAAACCCGAAACTATGAAAACAATTAAATATTAATAATGAATGGGTACAAATTTGTTATAAAATAAAAAATAAGGTATTATAAATAATAATATATTTATGGAATATGTTAATAAAAACATTTAAACCATTATACAAGAGTTTTGAACACCTTTTAAGGAAGCCGGAAGAGAGGAAAGGGAATTCTTAAACTAATTTCCAATCATTGGGTTAAACATCAACTTCATCGATAATTTATTTAAAAGATTATATTTTAAATGTATTTTTATTTTAATTAATTTTATATTTTCATATTTTTGATGTGTAGTTTTATTAAATATACATAATCTGTTGATTTTATTTTTGATCACTTCAAAGATACGATATTTGTACGGTACTTTAAAAAAAACTCTTTTAAATTTAATATTCAAAAAAATATTTTAATTCATATATGGAATGAATGAAATTTTATGATTTCATGTTGATTTAATATTTTGAAGCATAACATACATGTTTATATGGTTTCTTTCAATGAATTTTTTTTACGTGTAATGTTTTTAAAAAATGAGTGATTTGAAATTGAAAAGTTCATTTTCTTAAAAGATTATTTTTATGATAGAATGTTTCTTAATTTATATTCTTATTATGGTTCATGGGAATTCTTTATTATGTTGGGTGGTAATATGATAAACCAATTATGGGTGGTAATGTGATAAAATAATGATGTGTGGTTATGTGATAAAGCAATTAAAGGTTGTTCTGTTTTAAACTAAGGACAGGTGGTTACTTGACAACCTCTAATGCATTGGGTACTCCAGATTTATAAGTTGACCATTTTGGTTATTCCATGTGTAATTTGGTTATAGAAAACTATTTCCCATGTTAAATAATTATTTTTCATATCATTAATATTTATTTTTCATGAAAATAGATTTATTTTCAATTGTTAAGAACCTGAAATTTTTAAAAAGTTGATTCATTTTTACCAATAAAAGGGTATGTTTTTATGAGAATGGTTTTTATGGATTTTCACTAGACTAACATTTTCACCTCATTTATTTCCCTTGCTGATATTTTTTTCTCATACCAAGTTTTAAATATTTTTTCATTGTATTTAACAGAGAATAAAGATACATATTATAATAAGGGGAAAATAGTGATGATTTTAAATGAAGAAAAGCATGTTTTATTTTAAAAGGCATTCCTTTTGTGAAAAATGGATATTAGGTATAATATTAGACACATAATTTATGGTTATACTTGTTGATAATGTCATTATAAGTTTACCTTTTAATATTTTATATTATATTTCCACTTTTTATGTGGATTTATAGAGAACAAATATAATCTAATTATTTTATTAACGTTAACTCCAATCTAATGATATATATAAGAGACTTTATTTTAAAAATTATCTTTCTAAAGATTCCTTAAAAATATCTTATTCTTCCATGTTTGTGTTTCCAAAAAAAGATTCCGAAAAAGTTTTCAATATTATCGTATGATTTTTCAAGTCATTTTCACTCATGTTTGATTTTTTTCAAAATTTTGTGAAATTATTATTATTATTATTTTCAAAAAGTGGTTTATTGTGATTTTTTTGAAAAAAATATAAAAGCAATGTTTTTAACTTATATGGAATGATTTAATTTTATTTCCATTAAGAATGAATAATTAATTGAATATTATTTTATAATACTATAGGATCATTTTCAAATAAAATGGTTTCATCTGTACATACACAGGTTTTCAAAAAATATGATATTTTAAAATGAAAGGGTTATTTTTCTTATGAATATTTTTATAATGAACGTATTCATGTTTTATGATTTTGAAATTGTTTATCATAATTTTTATAGTTATGGTTGGTTACTTGATAAACCAATGACTAATGGTTATGTAATAAACCAATGATGGTTGGTTACATGATAAACTAATGAAATATGGTACTTAGAAACACTTTTTTTGTTTAATTTGATGGATTTATTTTAGATTAATGTTATTTTAGGAGCATAGTTTTAGAAAGGGAATCCATTTAGGTATGAATGATTTTATTGTTAATGTATTTTATAATTCCTAAGTATATTATCCTTAAAAGGAACATTTTCATTTTCATGATTTAGTGATGTTCTCTTCTACATCTTAAGAATCATTTATCAAGATGAAAAAGTGGTCTTTTATAAACTTCTTATATCTTTAGGATTATTTTATTATCACTATTATAAGAAAAACTTGTTAAAATTATTTTTAAAACGTTCTTAGTATTGATGTCACCAGAAAAAAAATGTTTTTACTTTTGTAAAAACATTTCTTTTCTCTAAAAATATTATGGTTCATTGTATCTTTTTTACTTGATTTCAAAATCTCAACATTACCAACTTCCAAAAAAGATAACACACATAATGAAAATTTCCATTTACTTTTTAGATATTAAAGATAAATGTGAGATCAAAGAAATCATAATGTATGGATTTAAGTTAAAAATTATTTTCATATGTTCTAGGAATGGATCTTTTTGGGTGGATTATGTTGAATTATAAGGATATAATTCATACATTGATTATAGGGATGTCGTATTAAAGATTAAGATGAAGAATCATAGTTAATGGTTAAAAAAGGACGTTGAGTGAAGGATTTGTTTTTTTGTGTTTTTAAATTAATTATATTGTAGTATTTAACAAATATTGTGCGAATCATGTAATGCAAAATGATTTTTTTTATATTTGGATTTGTTTTACTAAATTTGGAAACATATGTTAGGTAGAATCATTAACTTTGACAAGTAGTAAGAAGGTGATATTTTTTAAATTAAATGTAACCATTAATTTTAGGATATAAAAATGGTTATTTTAGTAATAAATCCCTTTACTTTTGGTTGAAATATGTTTAAAGTCTTTGGCATAATTCTTGGTTTATATGATCTTTGAATTTGAGGAAATTATCGGTTTTTACTTTTTGGGATAAAAACTGAAAGTTATGACATAAACTTTACGGATAAAATATATTAATGTTATTTTTTAATATTTTTATGAAATATATAATATTTTATAAGGAATCTATTAATATAGTCTAAAAAAAATTAAAATTCATAGGATGGGTGACAACACGTCACATTCGGTAAGGTCGTGGGATTGAACCCACTACCGATGAGAGAAAATGGTGAATAGCCTACCAATGTCTTACATGATGTTCTTGTTAGATTAAAATATATGATTTTATGGTATTTCTCTATTTAAATTTAGTTTCTCTGACTTCATAGGTTTCACACAACCCCAAGATTAAACGAACAATGATAAATAATTAAATATCATTATTTTAAAATGACCATTATAACCTAGTCATTAAATTTTTGGGAATGAATATTATTAAACAAATTATACAATTTATATATATTATATTTAATCCAATATCTTTTCATTCAAATAAAATTATTTTATAGTAATAAGATAAAAATAAATCCAATTTTACACAATAAAGGGGATATATATTTTTTATCAAAATTAAGTTTTACAAACTTTTAAAGGTGCCAATTTTTAAAAAATAAATTTTGAAACATTGTTAAATTCTAATGAAAAAAAACATCATTTTTAAATTATGAATGTCAACATTATATTAGGGTGAAATTTTGGAATTTTTTTGAAAATATTTATTTTCTAGTGAATAGTAAAAAATTCTGCATTTTATAAAACTTATATTTTTTATTTTATAAATAGTGTTTTTATGATTTGAATATTAACCTCAAATATGAAATTTTAAATGAAATTTTCGTATCATACAAAATAAAATATGGTATATTTATATCATGTAATAAGTTAATATATATATTTTTTTAAATTGATACATTAAGTGTTAATATTTTAATGAAACATAAAAGTATATATATTATTATAATTAATATAATGATTTAAAATAAAATTTATTTTCATAAAATTAATACATAATTTAAGATTATTTTTTATTATTATAAGATAATTTTATGAGACCACAATTAATATCCAGAGTTTTATAAATATAGTTATTATATTAAACATTGTATTTTTATAGAAAAAGATGATTTTATTTAAAATATAAATTTCTAATATATAGAAAAATATTTTTAGAAAATGGAATAAAATTTTAAATTATACACATATATAAATGGTTAGGTTTAATGTTTTAGGATTTTCCAAAAATACTTGTATTTTTTGGGAATAGTAATATACGACAATTTACAGTATAAATACATTATAAGTTTAATACACTATTCCTTGAGTCATTTCAAATGTAACTAATATAATATAGAACACCCATTCATTATTTTAAATTATTTAGTTATAATTCTCAAAATATTCATATTCTTGATACAAAATAATAAACTAATGAATAAAATAATCAAAATACACATCTATCTTCCACTATTTATATCTCCCTCACTACCTCTTCTCCCCGCACTTCCAAATCCTTAAATATTGTCCAATTTATACCAAATATCTCTCTTAATCTTCTCCCCCAAGTTATGGTCCTTATATCCGCATTCAAAATACAATTTCAATGTTTTTTAAGGTGGTTCTCAAAGAGATATTCTATAGGTAAAATCCTGTTTCGTTCTTTTAATTTTCATTTATTTTCATTTATTTTTATTTCCTTTATTTACCTCTCTAATAAAAACATGCATGATAAATCTACTGTATTATATAGAAAATATTTTATTACATTAATTTAAAATCAAACATCAATTCTATTCCCTTCCCCTTTTTATTCTAAAAATGAAAACATCATTTGTGAGGTGCCACTTTACTTCCTTCGTGGACGAAGAGTATCCATTTTTAGTTATGTATTAATGTCTGGTCATAAAACAATTTTTATGGTTAAAAATCATTTGTAAGAGTCTTTCTTTTAAAAATAATCATTTAAAGACTCTTTAAAAAGGGATTTTATTAAATATCTAGAATTAATGGAATTTTAATCTTTAATGTAGCTTTAATATTTTTAATCTTGGATTATAATTTTATATGGTTTCATTAAAATAAACAAATTGGTGTACATGCATTGTTTTTCAAAAAAGTAGTGATTTCAAAATGAAAATTTCATTTTCTTCACAGATTGTATTTATAGTACAATATCTCAAGATTTATGTTTATGTTATGGTTCTTTGGTATTTTTTATGATGAATGGTTTTTATGTTATAAGCCAATGATGGGTGGTTACATGATAAACTAATCCTGGGTGGTTACATAATAAACCAATGACGGGTGGTTCCGTAATAAACCAAGGACACATGGTTACATGAAAACATCCAATCCATTGGGTATTATGAAAATAGAGGTTGATAATATTTGTTATTACATTTTTAATAGTGACATATGAAATAATTTACCAAGTTTACTTTTTATATTTTATAGGATTAAGGTAAAAATAAATATATTTTTAAGCATAAATATCAATATTTTTCTAAAGGCATTTTTTCCGTCTTTTAACGACATACTTGTTTTAAAACTAGATTGTCCCACTATGATAAATTTTTTTTGAAAAAATGAAATTATTTTTATAAATTTTAACATCTAAATTATATTAGTGTGTTTTGTTATTTTTTTGATAAGTTTTATTTTTTTGATGAATATTGAAAAATACTACATTTCGTTGAGAACTAGTTTTTCATATAATTTATTTATAGAGTTAAATTATTTTTTAAATTAGTCTTAAAGTATAATTAGCTCAATTATACATAAATAAAACCAATATATTTCATTTTAATCAATTTCAAATTTATATTTTATATTAAAACATTTCAAATTTTTGTACTTTTCACATTAAAAACCCTCTTTTTCTTTATGTCTATGAGATTAATATAAAATATAAATTTTATAATTATGTGAATTTAATTTGGTAAAATTGATTCCATATTTATAATAATAAGTTAAAATTTAGGTTTCATGTTTAATTTCATTTTTTATATATATAATAGTTTCCAATGTAAAAAAATTTATTTACCATAGTGTTAGTAAAATAGTGACCATGGTTAATGTTAAAAGGTAAAAGCTTAACATCCCTAAAAATTACCACATTTAATGGTTTGATGAGGTATTTATAGACCATAACAAACATCCAAAACATTAATTAACTATATAATTAATTTAAATTAATTTCACCTCAATGTGGTTGGATTTAAATATAAAATAATTATTATTATAATAACATCAATTCACTTCTCCTCAAGTATAAATACAACCCGTCACCACTCGGTTTCAAATAATAAACATTTAAGATCCTAAAATATATAACAAAAACTCTAATATTCACTATAACAAAGTCCAAGTGTTAATGGTCTCACCAAAATACCATTTCCAAATTTCTCATGGGTCTCTTAAGGATATGGTATTCAAGAGGTAATTTTCTCAAAGTACATCTATTAATTTTTTTCCTATTTCTACTTTCTCTTCACCTCCTTTATCAATAAATGTAGGATAAATCCATAATCCTTTATATAATGTGGTGTTATGTTTCTAATGGAATATATCATTTAAATTTCATTTATCATATAGTTTTATTAAAGGAAATGAATTTTTTTCCAAATTATGTTGGTTTACCATCTCCAGGAATAATGTTTTTTTATTTTTCATTACAACATTCATGGATGGTGAAAAAAGTATAATTCTGGTTATATTATTTTTAAATAGTTATATTATAACATTTTCCAATTATCTATAACTAATATACACACATAATATTAAATAAAATGAAACTAGATTGTGATGTTTAGAAAAACAATCAAAATAGACTAAACATTTATCATTAATGTCTTACCTAACGATTAAGCCTCATGTAAAAAATAAAAATTATATAAGTGGAAATTCTTAATTTTTCAATATCATTAATAAAATATCATTCCACCTTTGGGGTAGTAATTCCATTTTAGATGACTGCCCATAATTTTATTGAAGTAGAACCGACCATGAAACGATGAAATGAAAACACCTGAAACCATGAAAATAAAGAAATATTATTAATTAAGGGTCATAATTTATTATATAATAATCACATAAGGTATTATACATATGAATATATTTGTTTAATAAGTTAATAACATTATATAAACCATTATATAAGAGGTTTGAACACTTTTTAACGATATTGAATGAGAGGTAAGAGAAATGTTAACCTATAATTTCCATTCTTAAGGTTAAACTTGAAATTATTTGTTAATTTCTCTCTATGATTATGTGTGAAATTAATTTTTATTTTACTTATGTTTTATTTATACATGTTTCATGTGGATTTACAGTTAATATACCTAATTTATAAATTTTATTTACGGTCACTTCAAATACACTATATTTGTAAGGGACTTTCTTTTAAAAAATACACATTTAAAGTTCTATTGCCAAAAAATTGTATTAAATATAAAAAATAAATTTAATTTTACACCTTCATTTAAATTTAATATTTTTAATCCTACCTTAATTTTTATGGTTACTTTCTATGATAATATTTTTCTTGTTCATGTGTAGTTTTTCAACAATTAATGGTCTCAAAGTAAAAAAGTTCATTTTATTCAAATATTGTTTTTATGGTTAAAATATTTCATGATTTATGTTTATGTTGTGGGTATTAAGTGCTTTTTATGATTATTGGTGGTCACATGATATACTAATTATATGTGGTTTTGTGATAAAACAATAACCTATGGTTATTTGATAAACCAATGATGGGTGGTTCCTTGATAAACCAAGGATGAGTGGTTACATGAGAACCTCCAATGCATTAGGTAAAAAAAAGTTGGAGGTTGGCCATATTGATTAATACATTTTAATAGTGATAAATAAAACTATGTCCCATGTTACCAACTTATATTTGATATCATTTCAAGCGATTTTTCTAGAAAATTGATTGCTTCTCAGAAGTTAAGACATCAATATTTTTATAAATATGATTCTTTTTTTAGAGTAGAAGGATATATTTTTAAGAAATTTTTTATAGGGATTCACATTTTTTAGGTATAAATTTATTAACATGGTAAAAAATATATTTACCCTGATATCAGTAAAACATGATACATGCTAATGTTAAAAAGGTAAAAGCATAAAATACCTAAAAACTATAACATTTAATTGTTGGTTGAGGTGTGGCTTGAACCTAACTAGACTCTATAATATTAATTGATGGTGAAATTCCTTGAATTTAATGTGACCTCAATATGGATAGAATTAAATATAAAATAATCAATATTTTAATCCCTCAAACACACCTCTTCTCAAGTATATATATGACCTATCACCACCCCATTCGACTCACAAGAATTATATCGCATCAAATATCTACCTAATTCTATCTATATCACTCCTTCAATGTCCTAGTTCTAATGGATTAAAAAAAACACAAAATCTGAGGTCCTCAAGGGTCACTCAAGGCAGTGATATTAAAGTGATAATTTTCTCAAAGTGCCTCACTTAATTTCCTTCCTTTTCTATATCATCCTCACATCATTCATCCATAAATTATAGATAAATACAAAATCATGTATATAATATAGTATTATTTTAATAATGGAATATATCATATCTATTTCATTATAATCTCCTATTATTAAAATTAATGAAATAATCGTCAAATTTATGTCAGTAAATTGCCTCCCTGAATAATGATTTTGGTCCTTTTCCATTTCCACCTTCATGGAAGGTCATAAAACTAACTTCATGGATTAATAATATTGTAATAAGTATATTATAACCCATTTCATGTTCTATAAATAATATAGATAAATAATATTTAATAAAACCAAACTAGTACACGATGATTGGAAAAATCGCCAAAAAAATATTCATTTATAATTAATATTTTATCTTATGAATCATCCTTTTGTAAGAAATGAAAATTTTATATGGGACCATTTATAATTATGGAATTTAAATAATACTATTCCATTCCACAAATGGAGTTTTAATCCTATTTTACAAGAACACCCATAATTATTCACAAATGAACAAATCAAGAAACCATAAAACAAACACACCCAAAACCATGAAAATTATGAAATATTAATAATGAATGGGTAATAATATATTATAAAATCATCATATAATGTATTATAAATATTAATATAGTTATATAATTAGTTAAAAAAAAATTTCTAAACCATTATACATGAGGTTTTAACACCATTGAAGAAAATTGAATGTATGGTAACAGATCTGTTAACCTAATTTCCATTCTATGGGTTAAACTTATACTTCTTAGTTATATCATGCTAAGATTATGCATGAAATAAATTTTTATTATTTAATATTTTATTTCAAATTATTTTATTTATATTTATAGTGAAAACATATTATCAATTTTTTTTATTTATTCTACCTCTAATTTAATAATATTTATAAGAGACTTTCTTCTAAAAATTATCCTTTTAAAGATTTCGTAAAACACTATTTTTCTTCCATATGGGGTTTTTTTAAAATTGATTCCAATTTATTTTAGTATTACATTATTAGGGTTTTAAATTAATTTTATCCCAATTTTTACATTTTAGAACAATATTTTAAAAATATTCTTTTTTGTATTGTTCTAAAAATTATTCTTTCTGATTTTTCTGAAAAAAATATAAAATTAATGTTTTTTAACTAATACGGCTTGAGAAGATTCTTTAGTGGTCATAATTACATTATTATTTTAAGATTACGTTAAAATAGTACAAGGTTATTTTCAAATTTTTTTTACATGCATAGTTTTTTAAAAAAAATTAAATTTTAAAATGAAATTGTTATTTTACTTTTAAATATTTATATAATCCATGTGTTGTTATTTTATGATTAAGATATGGTTCTCAGACATTATTTATAATTATGGGTGGTTATGTGATAATCCAATTATGGTTGGTTACCTAATAAACTAATAATTGGTAGTTCCATGATTATCCAATAATGGGGAATTTCGTGATAAACCAAGGACGGGTGGTTATGTGATAACCTCTAATGCACTGTGTATTCGAGAGTTGAAGGTTTTCCATATTGGTTACTCCATTTAAATGAAGGGTTTTTCACCATTATATCTTCCAGGTAATCCCGATATATCATAAATGAAGGTTTTATCCACATTATAGCTCATGAAAAAATGGGTGAACCTGATATAACTTATACTAAGGGTTAAGCCCCATTATAGCTCACAAGTGAGCTTGACATAGATTTTACAAAGGCTTGAAAAATTATTTTTCATATATTGTATTTATAAAGTCAAATTTACTTCTAAATTAGTTCAATTATACATTAAAAAACCAATTTAGGTCATTGGAATCAACTTCACATTGAAATCAGATATAAAACCATTACACCCTTTTAAAATTTTCACGTTAAAAATATGCTTTTTTTGTTGTGTCTATGGGATGAATTTCAAAAATAATTTTTCAAATTTTTTGAATTAAATTTTGTAAGATGTATTCCATATTTGAAATTATAAGTTCCAAATTAAATTTTAAGGTCAATTTCATTTTGTAGGAATAAAAATGATATTGTGGTAAAAAAATTATTTACCAAAGTATATGTAAAATAGTGACAAGGGTTAAATTTTAAAGGTAAAAGATTAAAATAACTAAAAAATAGTATAATTAATGGTTGGATGAGGTATTTTTCAATTCTAAAAATCCTAAATTTAATTAATTAACAATATAATTTCTGGAAATTAATTCCACCTCAAGGTGGTTGACTTTAAATATAAAATAATCATTGTTTTAATCACTTAAACCCACCTCTCTTCAAGTATAAATATCACCCCCACTCAATTTATACTCAAAAGAATTTATGATCATAAATAATATTCCCAAACCTATCTAACTCACTCAAACCATGTCCAAGTTCTTCTTCTCTCACCAAAAGCGAATTTCTGAGGTCCTTAACGGTCTCTTAAAGAGTTGATATTCAAGAAGTAATTTTCTCAAAGTTCCTCCATTAATTTCATTTCTTTTTCTACATTCTTCTCACCTCATTCATACATAAATTCATGATAAATATAGAATCATTTTCATTCTATAGTTTAATGTTTATAATGTAATATTTAATATACATTTTATTTCTTATATCATCTTATTGAAATAAATAAAACTTTCATCCATGTTATTTCGGTTGATGGCCCTAGTGAATAATGATTTTGTTTGTTTTAAATTACAGACATAAAGATGATGATAAAATTTTTATTATGGTTAAATCATATTAAAATACATATATTATAACCTATATTATTTTCTGAAACAAATTTACACATATAGTATTAGAAAAATGAAACTAGTTCGTGATGTTCAAAATAAATTTCCATGATAAACTAAATATTTATCATTAATGTTTTATCTATTGAATCATCCTCATGTGAGAAATAAGAATAATATATGGGGAATTTCATACCTCTAGAAGTTCATTTATACTATGTCATTATAATTATGGAGTTTTTATTCAATTTAAAAAGAAAATCTATAATTATATACAAATAAATTGATCCTAAAAACATGTAACAAAAATACCAAAAACCAAAAAATTAATGAAATATTATTAATGAATGGGTCATAATATGTTATTAAATAATCACATAAGGTATTATAAATATTAATATAGTTATTTAATGAGATAATAAAATTCCTAAAACCATTATACATGAGGATTGAACACATTATAAGGAAGTTGAATGAGATGTAAGAGAATTCTTAACCCAATTTCCATTATTTAGGTAAAACTTCAACTTATTTCATAATTTTTTTCTAAGATTATTTTTGAAATGAATTTTAATTTTTCCTGATATTGTATTGAGGAAAATAAGATAGTTTTAATTGATTAAGGATTATTATTTCAAAATCAATTACCATTACGAAAAATAAAACCAAATGGATGATGATTTGAGGCGAAAACATCATGCATTATTAACAATCTTATATCTAGAGAATTTATAAATTTACTTTGTAATAGTTTTCCTAATTATATTAAACTCTAAACAATATATATTTTGTAAAATAATGTGATTTATAGTATTAAAATAACAATAATATGTATTTTTAAGGATGGGTCCTTACAGTTGGTATATACATAGACAGTAAACCGAAATAGTTTTATCGAAGTAAATATTTCTCTATGGTATTCTTAACGATAGACCACCATCAATCCGATTAACCTTATAAATGATAAATGGTTAGGTTTAAATTATTTTTGTTATGAACATCCAATGATTTCAAATATGTTTTTGAGAGAGTTAATCCATGCTCCATCTACCATTAGATCAGAGGTTCCACTAAAAGCAGGAGTTTGTTTCCTCATAAAATCTCCACTATTGACATATTCCTCTATGGTTGATCCACAAGTGACAAAACTTTTTTTTCGGAATCCAACCATCTTGAGATGATAATTTGGAAGGATGTTTTCCTCAAGATTCCTTCCCACCATAGCTTCTCTGTTTTTTTTGTGAAAAAACCATTCTCAAATAACATATATTAGATAAAGAAACATGGTAATATTAGAATTATATATCATTTCAAATTAACCACAATTTAAAAGGAATTAATGGGTAATTTTTTTATATCCAATTTAAATGAAAATTTATTTCAATGAACAAAATTGGTTTGATTGATGAAAAATTGAAAAAATTATACTTTTGAACTAATTTAAAATATAATTTAACTATATAAATAAATTAGATAAGGTTTCATGTAGTTTAAATAGTTCTTCCTCTTCGAAGATAAATTATATTATTTTTTCCTAAAAATAGGAACTATACAATTGATAGATCATTACTCTAATATGAAAAACATAAACAATAATTTTTTTTCATATCGTGTTGTAAATAAAAGAAATAAAAATAGAAATAATGTTTTTTTATCAACAAACGTACATGATTTTTTTTCAAATTTTTCATATATATCTAAAATTAGATTTACTCCATTATTTTGATTTCTAACTTCCCTTATAATAATATAAATACAATGAGTACAAGATGAAAAATGTAATGTTTTTTATGAAAATAAAAAATATTTTTTAGAGTATCCATTGGGGAAAATAATTTATACTGAGTATAAACCCTATCATCCTCACTCTCCCCATGTCATAGTACTACTAATATCACCAATAGACCAAATCCAAGGTCCTAAAGGGTCTCTCATGGAGGGTTTTAATGATTTTATTTCAGATTAAAGGGTGTGTATTTTCTTAAGAAAATAATTTTTTTCAATAGACCAATGATCTTTGTGATATAGGTAAATATTATCTATTTGAGTTTGATATTATTTTGGGTATGAATTGGATTTCAATTTATCATTATAATATAGATTACAGATCTAAGAAATTTGTGTTAATTGATTTCAAGACATTAATAACCTAGCAAGAAGAAGATAAATTGATTCGAAATGGTACTAACAGTTACTTAGCTCATGTCACTGGGAAATTACTATAGTTGATGAATAAACATGGGATTATTACAATTATTATAGGAAAAAATATCCCCAATTCTGTAGTAAGTGAATAAAATTGTAAAGGTACAAAATTACTTTAGGGTGAATTTTTAGTATTTTCCAATAAGTTTCATTTTGTGAAGAATAGGAAAAAATACTTCATTTAATTTGACAACTGTTTTTCCACTAATTTAATTATATAGTTTCAATAATTAATTATTAATAAAAATAAAATAAACTTGAATATAAAGGGTGACTTTTAAAAAAATTATATATATGTTCACAATGACATTTTCCCTCAATAAATTAAATTAATAAATATTTTAAAAGAAATTAATGAATCTTATATGCTATAAATTATTTCACAACACATTATCTAAATTTTATAGAACTTGGACTAGATATTCCTCATAAGAAAGATTCTTTTCTAACAAAAATAATCAATGGGGAAACTTTTAGAAAGACATGATCACCAAACATGAAATAAAGATCCATCCTCTAGCTATCTTTAAGATTTTTTATATGATTTATATGTACTTGATTAATCTCATGTTTTGATCCCTAAATTAGTTCTATTAGAAGAGAATATTTCTTTTGAGGAATAACCTATTCAGATTCTTGACTGTAGAGAGAAGGTGTTTTGAAAAAAATGAAAATTGTTGGAAAATGTCAAAAAATAACCCTACTCTAAAAGATTTTAAAATCATTTGGAAAGTATTTTTAAATTATAGTGACAATAAAATCATTCAAAAAACATAATAATGTTATAAAAGATCATTTTCCTTCTATCTTGATAGATGATCCTTAATCTATAAAAGATATCATCATTAAAACAAGAAAAATGAAAATGTTTCTTTTAAAACTAATACCCTGATAAATTCATTTCAAATAATTATACTTTAAAACTAATTAAAAATTTAATTTAACTATATAAATAAATTATATTAAAAATTAGTTTTCATATAAAATTTTATATTTTTCACTATTCATAAAAAAAAGAGGTTTTATTAATCATTTTTTTGATGTGGGATTTTAAAAAGGTATTTTGAAATGTAAAACCCCTAGTTTTTCAATACTAAGTTCAAATCATGAGAATGAAATTTATTAAATTGGGATTATATTTTCAGAAATTAAATGATGATTTATCTTCTAGAAACATATATGATTTATGGTGATTCATGTTATTTATATAAATAATTATTATATTTTTTAGATTATTGGGGAAATTAATTTTTTGTAGGAGACATCACCAAAACCTCTCCTACACACTCTCCCCATGACTAAGTGGTGTTGGTGTCTCTAAAAGACTAAACCTAAGGTCCTTAAGGGTCTCCCAAGGAGGTGATATTAAAGAGGTAATTTCCTAAAAGAACCCCTCTTAATTTCTTTTCTTTTAAATATTCTTATAAATATTGGTTTCATTAATATTTCCACCTGATGTTTTTACCAAATATTCTATCTTACATTAATGATGTGATATTCCTATTATTCAATAAATTTTTTTCCGATATAAAATAATTCACTCAAAAAAATAAGGTGTTTTAATTTTTCAAAATACCATTGATGAAATCCCACACTAGAGAAAAGGGTCAATAAAACATTCACATGAAAAGTGAGAAAGTAATGTATTAACGTCATATTAAAAAGTTAAAAGATTAAAATAACTATAAACTAAAACATTTAATGGTTTTTTGAGGTGTGGCTCGACCCTAACCAACCTCTATAATAATTACTATTATAATATAAACCAATAAATTAAAAGTGCCAACTGATACCTCGTATCCATTTTTATAAAAAAGGGATCTATTTTATAATATGTATGTATTCTTTAAGGTCAATATTTTGGAGAGATAAGTAATCAACTAAAGTTAATAACCTTTCATACCAATGGATTATTCATGGGGGATACTACACTCTCCCCACATCCAAGTGCTGCTGGTCTCACTAAAAGACCATTTCCATGTTCTTAAAGGGTCTATCAAGAATATGATATTAAAGAGGAAATTTTCTCAAAGCACCTCTCTTAGTTTCTTTTCCTTTGGGAAATTAATTTTGGATTGATATTTCAATAGTATTTGATGTTATTTTCATCCTAAAAATCTTTCTAAATGATGAGTATTTAATATGAATTTTTATACCTGAGGCATCACAATGAACTTATATAGGTTAAAAAATCAATAAATGCATAACTATATATTAATCCATTATTAATTAATCAATAAAAACATATTAAAGTGAAAAACTATAGATTTAAAACACGTGTGGCATTAAAAGGTGGAAAAATAACTTTTATAAAAATAAAGCTTTTATGGTTAAAATATGATTTTTTGTTATCTTAATCCTATACATTTTTTTTAATATAAAAATTAATTTTATATAGTAATAATATATGATTGACTTGAAATATAATCCCTACACAATGTAACAGAGATCTATAATGGGATCAACCATCGTATGAGCTATATTGAGCTCATCTATGAGCTATAATTTTTCTCAACCATTCGTATTAACTATATCCGGCTCCCTTAAGGAAAATAAAAATTTATTCCACATCTAAAATTAGAAGGAAATTATCAAATAAGTTGAATTTTAACCCATGTAATGTAAATTGGGATACATTAACTCATTTTTTACTTCCTTGAAACATTTCATTTGAAATCTATAATTTTTAAATCACTTATTTTGAAAAAATATGCACATACAATAGAAATATTTTTTATTGAAAGTAACCATATAAAATTTTAATTTATTTTTCTTGTTAAATTTTATTTTTATCATCCAATAAAATATTGACACCTTTATAACCTCTCATGAAGCCAATAATGGAAAAAACTAATTATTCAAGATAATGGTTAACAGACATAACTTGGATAATAGTTTGATATATTTTAAATGGAGGGAATGAATGAGATTAAATAAATAATTAAAATATAGTTTAAAAATTTTTATAAAAGGAATTAATTGGTTACCATTTAATAAAAATTAAAATAAAAACCTATTGAACCCAAAGGATTTATTTTTATAAAAAGAAACTATTTTATTAAAATAATGGTATTTTATCTTAATAAGTTAAATTATTCATTTTTTTTAAATATAATAATTAAATTTATATGTTATGTAATTAATAATGTTTTACAAATTCATCTAGTTAGTTTTATAGGATTAAGATAAGAATAAATCAAATTTTAAGTAAAAATGATATATTTTTATAAATGACAACATTTCATCCTTTGGATGACACACCTATTTTAAATATAAAAATATGAAAGTTTTATAAAATTATTTTTAAATAATAAAATTATTTTTTAAAATATTAATTTTAAAATTAAAATATGGTGAAGTTTTAGTATTTTCTTGATAAATTTCTTTTTTAATGAATAGTGAAAAATACTGTGTTTTTTTGAAAACTAACTTTTTTATAATTAAATTATATAGTTAAATTATATTTTAAACTGTATTTAAAGTTTTATTAGTTCAATTTTCCATAATTCACAACAATTTATTCCATTTTAATCATGTTTACATTGAAATTTGATATAAAAACATTAGAAACATTTGAAGATTTAACTTTTCAGACCTGTTTTTTCCAACCTATAGGATTAATTTTAAACATATTTATTATAATTCTATGAAATTAATTTGGTAAAAAATATTACATATATGAAATTATAAGGTCCAAATTAGGTTTTAAGTAAAATTTAATTTATAAGTATAAAAAAATTTCCTTCGTAAAAAAATTATTTACTAAAATATAAGTAAAATAGTGACAAGTGTTAAAGTTAAGAAGTAAAGGATTAAGATACCTATAAATTAAAACATTAAATGTTTTGTTGAGGTGTTTATTGACCCAAAATATCCTCTAAAATATTAATTTTCATCCAAATTCATGGAATTAAATACTACGTTAATTTGGTTGGCTTTAAATATAAAATATCAATTATTTTAATCACATAAACCCACCTCTCCTCAAGTATAAATAGAACCTCACACCACACTATTTCGACTCACAACACTTTTAGATCCTCAAAATATCTTCCCAATACAATCCCCCTCTACCTCCCCAAGTGGAAGTTCTTCTAGTCTCCCCAAAAGACCAAATCTAATGTCCTTAAGATTCTCTCAAGGAGGTGATATTCAAGAGAAGGTTTGAACAAATTTAAAGGAAGTAAAACGTGAGGTAAGAGATTTATAAACCCAATTTCAATTATTTGGATTAAAATTTTATTTATAAATTAATTCATGGTAAGATGGATTTTTAATATCTTATATTCTAATCCACTTGTTTTATGTGGATTTATAGAGAAAACATATAATCAATTCATTTTTTGAAGCTCACTCCAATGTAATGATATTTATTATATACTTTATTTTAAAAACTATCTTTTTAGATTTTCCAAAAAACTATATTTTTCATCCATGTTTGTTTTCAAAAATTTATTCCAATAATGTTTTTACTATTATTTTATGGTTGTTTTAAGTAATTTTCACTGGTGTTTGACTTTTTACAAAATGATTTGAAATTATTCTTTTTTCCATTTTCCAAAGTTGTTCATAGTGAATTTTATGAAAAAAATATAAAAGTAATGTTTTTTAACTTTTATATAATGAGTGTATTTTCCCTCCTTCATGAAACCACAATTATTTGAAACATATTTTAAAATATTGCAAGATTATTTTCAAGTAAAATTTATTCCTTTGTAAATGCGTAGCTTTTAAAAAAATGATCTTTAAAAATGAAAGGGTTGTTTTCCTTATGAATATTATATAATGAATGTATTGCTGTTTTATTATTATGATATGGTTCATAGTAATTTTTTTATAATTACAGTTATTATGAGATAAAATAATAATAGTTGGTTACTTGATAAATGATTGATTGGTGGTTATGTGGTAAACTAATGATGGGTAATTCTGTGATAAACCAAGGACAAGTTATTACATAAAGAGTTATACTTTTCAATAGGTTAAAGAAAAAAAGAGGTTATTGATGTGGATGATTTATCCTTTTACTGTACCAAAGTAGAAATTGGAGAATAAATCCATTTATTTTTTAGTGGTATTTCCAAATATTTATTAAGGCAAAAATGTGATTTGGGTTATTATTAATTGAAGAACTAAATCTACACATTTCATTTCTATTTGATATAACATGTCTTTTGATCAACTTTCTAGACATTAATTTTAGAAGATATTAAGGTTACATGGATTTATTCACTCTATTTTATCTGAAAATAATCATAAGTTTACATCCAATTTCTAGAAGGGACAATAAAATTCATTGGGAACCAAATTAAATTTCATTTTTGTTTTTCATCGTTTATATGATAGAAAGTTAGAGTAAAAAATTCATATATTAGAGGGTACTCTTTTAGCACGTTTGATGTAATAACAGGAATGTTTGGATCAAAATATTCCTTTGGTTGAGTTTTATTATAATAACAATTTTCCTTCCAGTATACATATGTCACCTTATGAGGTGTTATATAGAAAATAGTGTTGAAATCCAGCTTTTTGGATGATGTAGGACAAAGGATGTTTTTGGGACCATAACTAGTAGAGGAAGTTTTATAGAATTTGAAGATAATTTAGAAACACATTAAGCCATATCAAAGAAGGAATAAAAGTTATGTTGATTTCATGAGGAAGATATATCTCTTGAGGTAGATGGTGATGTCTTTCTCAATGTTTCTCCACAGAAATGTGTGATGTGTGATGGTAAGAAAGGGAAGTTGAGTCCACTATCAATGAACCATATTAAATCTTGGAGAAAGTTTAATCAGTTTCACATTGAGTGTATTTTCCATTGAGTTTATCCTAGGAATGCAATATTTTTTAGGTATCGATGTTAAGAAAGTGTGTTCCAGATTCATATCATATTTTTAGCCCTAACGTAGTTCTGTTGGAAGAGAATATTTCTTATGAGGAATAGCCTGTTCAGATTCTTGACCACGGAGAGAATGTGTTGTGAAATAAGAAGATTCATTAGGTTAAGGTTTTATAGAAAAACTATATTATTGAAGAAGAAACATGGGAATTAGAAAATTATTTTCATAAAAAATATACGCACTATTTTATTAAGTGAATAATATTGCGTGGATGCAATATCTATAAGTGGGGGAGAATATCAAAACACAGGTACCAGTATAATATTTTCAAATGTATTATTATACTTAAATTAAAATAATCACTATTACTGAAATATATTATTTAAATTTATATTTTATATATTAAATAAATTTTTTAAAATTCATCCATTGAGTTTGATAAGCTTAAGGAAATAATAAATCACATTTTATGTAAACAAATTAATATTTTTCTAAAGGCATTTTCAACCTTTTAATGGCGCTCTTATATTAAAACTAAATTTTGAAAATTTTATGAATTTTATTTGAAAAAATAAACATAATTTTTAAAAATTAAATATAAAAATTATCTTAAGGTGATTTTTTGGTGTTTTTCTGATATCTTTCATTTTTTATTTATGTTGAAAAATAATGTATTTTCTTTGAAAAATGCCTTTTCATTTAGTTTATTTTAAATTTAAATAAAATTATAAATTAGTATTAATTTATATTTATTTCAATTATAAATTAGTAAAACCAATTTACTTCCTTGGAATCAATTTCAAATTTAATTTGGATATTAACACATTACAAACTTTTGAACTTTTCACTTTAAAAACCGCTTTTTATTTTTTCCTGCGGGGTTAATTTTAAATATATATTTTTACAATTTTGTGAATTGAATATTGAAAAATTAATTCCATATTTTTCATAATTAATTAAAAATTATTTTAGAACTTTTAATTCATTTTTTTTTTGAATAAATAACGTTTACATGGTAAAAAAAATTATTTACCGCAGTATCAGTAAAATACTAACAAGGGTGAAAGTTAAAAGGTAACAGATTAACATTACTAAAAAATAAAAAATCTAATGGTTGTATGAGTTACTGATCAACCCTATCCATAATAAAAAATATTAATTAATAATATAATTCATTTAAATTAATACAACCTCAATGTGGTAGGCTTTAATTATAAAATAATTATTATTTTAATCACTTAAAATCACCTCTCCTCAAGCATATATATCATACCTCACAACCCGATTTCAACTAACATAGGCTTAAACTCCTAATATATATATATATCAATATTTCTAACTCTAAACATGTTTATGTTCTCCTTATCTCACCAAAATGGCTTTTCCAAGTCCCTCAAGGGTCTCCCAAGGAGGTGATACTAAAGAGGCAATTTTCTCAAAATACCGCACTTCATTTCTTTTTTTTACATTATCCTCAATTGATTCATAAATTAATGCGTGATAACTCCATAATAACATATATACACTATTTTAATGTTTATAATGGAATATTTAACATCTATTTCATTTCTCATACCATATTATTAAAATAAACTAAACTATTATCCATGTTATGTTGGTTATTCTCCCCCGTGACAATGAATTTGTACATTTTAAATTAATTCCTTTATGGATGGTCATAAAATATCCTTACGGTTAAATCAGATTACAAAAAAATTATAACCTATTTAATGTTTTGGAACTTATATAAACACCTAATATTAAATCAAATGAAACTAGTTCATGATGTTCAAAAAATCGCCAAAATAAACAAAATATTTATCATTAATGTTTTATCTAATGAATAATCCACTTGTAAGAAATAAAAATTAAATATTAAAACATTCATAACTCTATAATTTCATTAATACTATTGGATTCCACTTATATAGTTGTTATTCTATTTTACGATAATATACAAAATTATATAAAAATGAACCGATCATGACACCATTAATCAAACAAACTCAAAACTGTGAAAATAATGAAATATTATGAATTGATGTGTTATAAAATGTTATAAAATTATCACATAAGGTATTTTAAATATTAATATATTTATTAAAACATTTAATAGCATTTATCAAACCATTATATTTTTTTGAACACATTTAATGGAAGTCGAATGAGTGATTTGGGATTTCTTAACCAAATTACCATTGTATGGGTTAAACATTAATTTCATTGATAGTTTTATTATAATATTATGTTTGAAATAAAATGTTATCTTCTATATGTTGTATTTAATGTTATTTTATGTTTATTTACAATAAATATATGAAATATATTAATTTTATTTTCACTCACTTAAAAGATATGATATTTTTAAGGAAATTATTTTAAGAATAATCTTTAAAAGTTTCTATTAAAAAAATTTTTATTGCATATACGACATGATTGGAATATTACGCTTACATGTGTTAGTGGAATATACTCTATTTAATAGAATTAATCAATCTTGTATAGATGACCATGAGTTATAGAAAAAGGTAAATTTGGATAAAAAGGGTATTTTTCCTGAATTTAACATTGATAAATATTATTTTTTGAGATTTATAAATATATTTTGTGTGCCTTATGATTCATAGTTTATGAAGGAGTTGTTACGTGAAGTTAATAGTTCTTTGTTTTCTTTTAATCCTAATTTCACTAAGATGTAAAGAGAAATTTGAGTTTATTATTAGAGGGATGGAATTTTAAAATATATTTCAAAATTTACCACAAAATATTTTAATTATTAAATTTTTAGAGAAGAACAATATTTACCGAAGGGGATGAATCATGATTTTATAGTACCAAGGTGGAAATGGGAAAATATATCAATAGATTTTGTAGTGGTATTACCACATAATCTCTAATTTACCAATGTGAATTGGGTTATTGTTGATTTATTTACTAAATGTGAAAAACAAATTCCTATTCAAGACACTATGTATTTAGATCATCATTCTGGATTGTATGTCATATAGATTTCCATGATTCAAGGAGTTCCTTATTTCAATGTATCTAATAATGATCCTAGATTCACCTAAAATTTCTATAAGGGACTAAAAATTTATTTAATAACTAAATTAAATTTTATAACTAATTTTCATCTGAAGTATGATGGATTGACCGAACAAACAATTCAGAAATTGGAAGATATGTTTTGATCTTATTCGATGAATTATTAGGGATTTTTTGATTAAAAAATTTATTTATATGTGTTTTATTATAATAAAAATTTTCAATCATGTATAAATATAGAACCACTTGAGGAATTATATGGAAAGAGGTGTTGAATTCATACTTTTGGGATGAAATTAGAGAAATGATGTTGTTTGGACAATAATTGGTAGGGGGAATTTTTTAGAAGGTGAAGATAATTTGGTAACACAAGATGTCATCCTAGATCCTGAAAAAAGGTTATGAATATAACCAAAAAAGGATATTTCATTTCATGTAGGTGATAATTTATTTCTCTATGGTTCTCCATGGAAAAATGTGATTGGTTTTGGTAAGAAAGGGAAGCTGAGACACCAGTTCATTAGACCCTAAGAATTTCTAGAGAAATTTATATTAATTGATTAATAAGTGACATTACCTCTGAGTTTATCCTAGGTACATTAATGTTTTATTATATATATACTAATAATGTATTTTTCATATTCATCTCATGTTTTTAGACCTAAATTAGTTCAGTTGGAAGATAATATTTCTTATGATGAACATCCAGTTTAGGTTCTTGAGCACATAGATCATGTTTTGCGAACAAAGGTGACTCATCAGGTAATGAATTTTGGGAAAACCATATGGTTAAGTAAGAAACATGAGAATATTAAAATTATATGATGTAAAAATATCACAACTTATTTAGTTTGTGAATAAAATTTTGGGGACACAATTTCCAGAATTGGTGGATAATGTAACTACCTTGGTATTGATAGACTATTTTTCCAAATTTATCAATATTATAAAATTAAATTAATCACTATAATTTGAATAAATTAATTAAATTCCTATGACATATATTCAAAAATATGTTTTTGAATTAATCTAAAAGGTTTGATATGATTAATATAAGAGTAAATCAAATTTTAAGCATAAAAATATATATCTTTCCAAAAACAATTTACACCTTTTAATGGTGCAACTATTTTAAGACTGGTTTTTGGGAATTTTATAACTTTTTTGTGAAAAATAATTTTTAAAAAAAATTGAGATATAAACATTACCTTATATTTATTTTTTTATATTTTTCTTACAGTTTTTATTATTTTGATCAATAGTGAATAATACTACATTCTAATTGAAACCTATTTTTTTAATTAATTTATTTATATAGTTAAAGAATTTTTTAAAGAATTTTTAAAGTACAATTAATTCAATTATACATCAATAAAACTAATTTAGGTCGTTGTAATCAATTTAACAATGAAATTTTATATAAAAACATTTCAAACTTTTGAACTCTTCACTTAAAAAACCAATTTTTTCATTGTGTCTATGGGATTAAATTTAAATATAATATTTACAATTATAAGAATTGAATTTGTGAAAATGGATTCCATATTTTTAATTATGACATCAAAATTATTTTTTAAGGTCATTTTAATTTTTAGGTATAAAAAATTTATCTTGGTAAAAAAATTATTTACCAAAGTATAACTAAAATCTTAACAAGGGTAAAAGTTAAAAGGTAAATGCCTAACACAGCTAAAAATTACAAACTTTAATGTTAATTTAATGTATTTATCAAACATATCCAGCCTAAATAAAAATAAATTAACAATATAATTTGTTAAAATTAATTCCACCTCAATGTGGTTGGATTAAAATATAAAATAATCATTATTTTAATCACTTAAAACGACCTCTCCTCAAGTATAAATACAACACCGAACCCCCCCCCCCCCATATCAACTCACAAGAATTAAAGCGCCTAAAATATCTACTCAAACCTCTCCTACTCATTCTATCCATGTAAAAGTTCCGTTGTTCCCACCCAAATACCATATCCAAGTTATTTATGAGGTCCTTGATGGTGGTGACATTCAAGAGGTAATTTTCTCAAAACACATCTCTTAATTTCATTTATTTTTCTACATTATTCTCACCAAAATCATACATAAATTCATTATAACTATAGAGTAATTTATATATATAATTTTTATGTTTCTAATAAAATATCACACATCAATTTAATTTCACATCTCCTCTTATTAAAATAAATTTAACTATTTTCAAAATTTTATCAGTTTAACATCTCCATGAATAATGTTTTTTTCATTTTCCATTATAACATTCATTGATGGTGATAAAAGTGTAATTATAGTTAAATAATATTGAAATAGGTATATTATAACCTAATTTAGGTTCTATAACTAATAAATACACATAATATTAATTAATATGAAATTAGATAATTATGTTTTGAAAAACCACCAAAATAAACTAATGATTTTTCATGAATGTTTTATCTAATGAATCATCCTCATATAAAAAAATTAAAAATAAATAAGGTTTCATTCTTAATTTATAAATATCATAAATAATTTTTATTCCACATTGTTATTTTTTATTCAATTTTACAAGAGCATCCATAATTTTATAAAAGTAAAACTGACTATGAAATAATGAAATGAAAACACCCAAAACTATGAAAATAATGCAGTATTAGTAATGGATCATAACTTTTTATAAAATCATCACATAGGGTATTAGAAAAATGAATATAGTTCTAGAATAAGTTAATAAAATTCTTCAAACCATTATACAGGAAGTATGAATACTTTTAATGGATATCATACTAGAGGTAAGGGAACTCTAAACCCAATTTCTATTCTTTCAGTTAAACATCAAATTATGTGATAATGTATTTATAATATTATGTGGGAAATGAAATATTATTTTAATTATGTCTTATTTACACTTGTTTTATATGGATTTATAGTTAATATGCATAATATATTAATTTGATTTATGCTCACTATAATGATATGATATTTGTAAGGGACTTTCTTTAAAAAATCATCTTTTAAAATTCATTTTTCTAATTTTTTTATTACATATATGGGATGAATGTAATTTTATTCTTTCTTGTTGCTTTATTATTTTTATTCTTTCCTTATAATTTTATATGGTTACTTTAAATGAATTTTTTTCTGTTGTATGTCAGTAGTTTTTCCAATTGAGTGATTTAAAAATGAAAAGTTAATTTTCATCAGAGATTGATATTTTGATGAAAAAATTAATTATTTATGTTTATTTAATGGTTAAAGGTAATTTTGTATACTTAAATATAGTTATGTGATAATCCAATGGATTTTGGTTTCGTAATAAACCAAATATATGTGGTTATGTGACCACCTTTAATGCATTAGGTACTCTTGAGTTAGAGGTTGACCATATTGGTTTATCACGTAACCAAACGTAATAATATAAAATGTCCATGAAAAATAATATAAACATAAATTATGAAATATTTCATCATAAAAATAATCTTTTAATAAAATTAACTTTTCCTTTTGAGATCACACATTTTTTAAAATCTACGCACATAGAACAAAAAACATTTTATTTTAATATAACCATATTTTATTTTAGGTTATAATTATACATATTATAATGTCATGAATTTGAAAAATTCATTTCATTTTATATATGTAATAAAACCTTATTTATAAAAGGATCTTAAAAATTGTACTTTTAAAAGCTAGTCTGCTACGAATAGTGTATCGTTTAACTGAATGTTAATAAAAATAATAGATTATGTATATTCACTGTAAATACACTTAAAACAAGTGTAAGTACAACATAATGAAAATAAAAATTATTTTCACATATAATCATAGAAATACATTATCAAATAAGTTGAAATTTAACCCAAACAATCGAAATTACATCCAGAAATAACTTACATCTTGTTCGAATTCCTTAAAATATGTTCTAAAAATCTGCATAATGGTTTGAGGAATGTTTTTAAATATTTCAAAAAAACGTATTAATATTTATAATATCTTATTTAATGATTTTATAACATTTTATGACACATTTATTAGTAAAATTTCTTTATTTTCATGGTTTTGGGTGTATTTGTTTCATTGTTTCATGATCGGATCAGTTGTATATTTTTATGGATGTTCTTGTAAAGTGTGATTAAAAATATATAAGTAGAATGGAATATTATTAATGAAGTTCCAAAATTATGAATTGTCCCATATATCATTTTTATTTCTTACATGAGTTTGATTCATTTGATAAAACATTGATGCTAAATATTTTGTTTATTATGGCGGTTTTTCTGAACATAATAAACTAGTTTCATATTATTTAAGTTTATGTGAGTATATTAGTTCCAGAACCTAAAATATGTTATAAGATGAAAATTTAAATTTTGTATCCATAATTTCACTTTTAGGAAAATCCATGAAGGTGGTAATTGAAAAAAAATCATTATTCATGAAGACTGTAAACCGACATAACTTAGACAATAGTTTCACTTCTTTTAAAAAGAGGTGATGGGAAATGAAATGGATAAGAGACATTTCATTATAAAAATAAAAAAATATATATATACATGATTATTTTTTTATCATTTATTTATGGATGAAGGATGTGAAGATAATGAGGAAAAAGAAAATAAATTAAGAGAGATACTTAGAGAAAATTACATATTGCATATCACGTCCTTGAAAGACACTTAAGAACCTTAGATTAGGTCTTTTGGGGAGACTAGTAGAAATTTGATATGGGTAGAGTTATTAGGAGAGGTTTTTAAAGATATTTTAGCTACAATGATTTTGAATTAAAATGCAATAGTAAGGTTGGTATTTATACTTAAGGAGAGGTGGGTTTAAGTGATTAAAATAATGAATATTTTATACTTAAAGCCAACCACATTGAGTTTTAATTGAATTACATGAATATGGATGATAATTAATGTTTTTTATTCTAAATACAGTCAATAAACACTTTATAAAATATTAAATTTTGTAAATTTATGAATGTTAATCTTTTACCTTTTAACTTTAACCCTTGTCACTATTTTACTTATACTGAGGTAAATTATTTTTTTACCATGATAATTGTTTTTACCCAAAAATGAAATTAAACATATAGCCTAATTTTAATATTATGATTCAAAATATAAAATATATTTTACCAAATTAAATTAAATTTATTGGGAAAATTAGATTTAAAATCAATTATGTAGACATAACAAAAAAAGTGGGGTTTTAAAGGGAAAACTTCAAAAGTATGGAAGGAATTTCTATCCAATTTCAATAGGAAATTGACTACAATTACCTAAATTGGTTTTTTTGATTTATAAATTCTGTAATTAAAATTTAAAATCATTCTAAAATATATTTTTTATATATAATGAAATTAAATGAAACAAAATTAAAATAAAATGTAGTATTTTTCACTTATAATCAAAAAATGAATCATATCAGAAAAATACGAAATATCCACCCTAAGTAATTTTGATATTTTGATTCAAAAAATAATATATTTTTTCATAATAAATTAATAATGGTTTCATATTTATATTTAAAATATTTATCCCATCAAAAGGCATAAATATTTTCTTTTATTAAAATATATCTTCCTATGATTAAAATATTATTTATTCTTTTCTTATCCCAATAAAACTTTTTGGATTAATTTAGAAACATTTAATTTGAATATAATACTTATAAATTTCATTAGTATATTATGATAATAGTGATTTATTTAATTGATGAAGATAAAATATCATTACAAGCATAAAATATTTTATTTTTATAAAAACACAACCTTTATGTTGATTTGATTTTTATTGTATGTTATAATTAATTGGTTACCAATGAATTAATTTTATAAACATGTGTAAACTATATTTTAATAATTTTATTAATCACATTCATTCATGCCATTCCATGGTTTATGTGATAACTATCACATTTAATTAATAATATTTAGTCATTTATTTAAGCTCAATGAGGCGTATCTTGTATGACATTGTGCATAGTGTTTTCTTTTAAAATACTAGGGAGTTAAATGATCCTTCCCTTAATAAATTATTCCATCACAATTTTATCTTATTATTGAAAAAATAGTGTTATTATATTTCAAAATACCTTTATTGAAATCCAACATTAGAAAAATGATCAAAAAAAATCCATTTAAAAAGAGAGAAAGTAATATATGAAGGTACCCTGATATAACACATACTATGTTTTAATGTAGGAAAAAATTGACATGAAAGAGAAAAAGAGAACTCTGAAGGAATGATAGGTAGTGATAGGGAACATTCTTGTGATAATGTCAACATTTATAAAACCGTACATCTATGATATATTGAAAGGACATTGATTTCTCAGTATGAAAAGTAATCTGATAACATTTTTTCAAAAAAAAATTCTTGATTTGAAGAATTATTTTACAACCTTGATTAAGAATATAAGGAAATATAATTACTTCAAAATAATATTTTCATCATCATATTCTCTCTAAATTATTGCTTTTAAAGGTGAATTTTTGTACCATAAGAATCTAAATTAACTTCTATGGATCATAATATCCATAAAAGTTCAACAATATATTCCTCCTATCTTAAATAATTAATCAAATCCAAAAAATTTAATAGAATATAATTTAATTTCAAAATGATAATAAAGATTTATATCAATAAAAACTACTTAAATTAGCATAAATCTACAGTAGTACCTAGAGTTCAACATAGATCATTCAACAAATAACTAACCTTAAAAATACTAAACAAATTCCAGACTAAAATTGAAACCCAAAGATCAAAAGGATTTGATCACATAGTCTTCCAAGATAAATTTAATATTTGTCTTCAAATAATATCAATCTCTCATAATGCCTCATACCAAAAATAAATTTCACTTATAATATTCAATATATTCTAATTAATTCTATAAATCACTAAAATCATTGTAAATAATATATGTTTCCAAAATATAACTCATCCTTTAATTTCTCAAATAAAATCCCATAGTATTCTATTTACCATTATGATATAAGTTTCCTAAAAATGGATAAGGTCTTCTGATATAACATTGATCATTTAATCTCTAAATAAATTTTCAATCTCTTGGTTATAAATAAGTTGAAACCAATGACCCAAAGGTTAACATATTTTTCATTGAAAAACCATTAACTAAAAATAAAAATATCATACTAATTGGGAAATCATGTGGGCTAGTGGTAAGGGATACACCCTTATCACCCATCGGTTCTGGGTTCAATCCATGTATATTTTATATATGTGATGGGTTTTCACACATCCTACGAGTTTTCCATTCTAAAAATATATTTATATATTAATTATAGAATTCTATAATTTCAAAAACATCCTAAAATATAACCTTAAAATATTTAAACCCATAGGTTATCTCATTCCTTTCATTTATAATCCTAAAAAGTAATAAACCATAATTAACTAGAATTTAGAGATCATATAAACCAAAAAGACTACAAATGACTTTACACTTCTATACACCAAAATTAAGGGAAGTGTTCCTAAAATAACTGTCATCGTATAATAAATTTAAGGGTTTCCTGTTACTTAAAAATCATCACCTTCTTACCAATTTTAAAAGGAATCAATTTCAACAAATGTATGTTTCAAAATTAAGGAAAAAAATCTACTCTAGAAAAAAATAATTTGGTGTTCCTTGATTCATATAATATTTGTAAAATTATATTATATCATAAATTTTAATACATAATAAGTCAACACATTCTAAAACAATACATATTATAGTTATTTTAAAACTATAAATCACTTTATTTTCACAAATATATTTTAGGATTAATGTTTAATAGAATTTAAAAAACTCTAAAAAACTAAACCCAAAAATTACATGTGGAATATTACACCCAAAATCCATTTTTTTACCAAATAAATACCTATTAAAATAAAACATTTTTTTCTTCTTTCAAAATCTTCACAGTTTTCCCCTTGTTCTCATACTAGTGTCTATTCTCCATTAAATACTATTGAAAAAAAATTCAAAAAATTTGATAAACAAAAAATCAAATTAATGGACATAATGAAGGGAAAAAAATATTCCAGTGAAAATCCATAATAAAATTTTCATAATAATATTCCTTTTTATTTGGAAAAAAGAATCAAAATGTCAAAAATATAGATATATTACCATTTCAAAATCAATATATTTTCATAAAAATTCATTATCAAGCATATAAAATAAAAGAAGATAAATTTGGAAATAATTTTATATATCAATATTATAAATTATGTATCCAATATGGTCAACCTCTAACTCTAGAGTGCCCAATGCATTAGAGGTTTTTCTTTAACTACCCTATTGTTGGTTTATCACGGGACAACTAATCATTTTTTATCACGTAACCACCTGTCATTAGTTTGTCACATTATTACACAAATTTTTTTTATCACATAAACAACCATCATGAAAAACAAATTCAATAAACATTACATAAACATAAATTATAAAATATTACATCATAAAAAAAATATTTGAAGAAAATGAACTTTTCATTTTGAAATCACTCATTTTTTAAAAACCGTGGACGTACAAGAGAAAATATTTTCATTGAAAGTAAACATATAAACTTATAATTTAACATTGAAGATATTTAAGTGACATGAATGTGTAAAATTCCATTTATCCCATATAAGTAATAAAAACATTTTTTTTGAAAAAAGAACATTAATATAATATTTCTAAATCAAAGTCCTTACTAATATCATATCTTTCAAGATAGCATAAATAAATTTAATATATTATGTATATTATTTTTAAATATTCATAAAATAATTTGAAATAAAAAATAAGTAAAATAAAAATTCATTTCACACATAATATTATAAATACATTATCAAATAAGTTGACATTTAACAAAAATAATGGAAATTGGGTTAAAAATTCCCTTACCTCTCGTTGGACTTCCTTTTAACATGTTAAAAAATCCTATATAATGGTTTAAATAATGTCATTGACTAATTAATTTATTATTATTATTTATAATACCTTATTTAATTATTTTATAAGAACTTATGACACATTTATTAAATATATTTCATTATTTTAGTGGTTTTGGGAGTTTTCATTTCATAGTTTCACAATATATTTTACTTGTATAAAATTTTGGATGTTCCAATAAAATTGAAATACATCTCTAGAAGTGAAATAAAAATTTATTAATAATATTACGGAAGTATGAATAATCCCTTTTATCAATTTTATTTCTTTCATGATGATGATTTATTAGATATAATGTTAATGATAAATGTTTAGTTTATTTTGGTTGTTTTTTCAAACATCAAGAACTTGATTCATATTATTTAATTTTCTGTGTTTATATTATTTATACAATATTAAATTGGTTATAATATAACTATTTCAATATGATATGACTAGAATTAATCTTTTATGAAAACATATGAAGTTTGTAATGCAAAATGATAAATCTGTATTCCTAGAGACGGTAAACCGACATAATTTAGAAAATATATTAATTTATTTTAATAAGAGGAGTTGATAAATTAAATGGATGTTATATATTCTATTTTAAACATAACAATATATTATATATATGATTATGGATTTTTCATGCATTTATTTACGAAGGCGGTGTTGAGAAAGTAGAAAAATAAAAAATATTAAGAGAGGTATTTTGAGAAAATTACCTCATGAATATTACCTCCTTAAAAGACCCTTGAGGAGCATATAAATGGTATTTTGGTGAAATCATCTGCAATTTTATGTGGGGAGATTTATGAGGTGTGTTTTGGTAAGATATTGTAGTATCTTCAATTATTTTTGAGTCAAAGTAGGGTGGTATTTATACTTGAAGAGAGGTGAGGTTAATGATCAAAACAATAATTATTTTATATTTAAAGCCAACAACATTAAGGGGGAATTAATTTGACAAAATTATATTTTTAATTAGTTTTGTGTAGGATGGTTAGGCTTGATAAATACCTCAACAAAAAATTAAATGTTTTAATTTTTAGACATGTTAATATTTTACCTTTTAACTCTAACCCATGACAATATTTTACGTATACTACGATAAATAAGTTTTTTGTCATGCTAATTTTTTTATACCAAAAAATAAAAATTTACCTTAAAAACTAATCTATACGTTCTTATTTGAAATATAAAATCTATTTACCAAATTAAATTCATGGAATTGGAATGTTTTTATTTAAAATTAATCTCATACGCACACTAAAAAAGCGGGATTTTACAGTGAAATAATCAAAATTTTGTAATGTTTTTATATCCAATTTCCAAGTGAAATTGACTAAAATGACATAAATTGGTTTTAATTGAGTATAATTGAACTAATTATAGTATAAATCTAATTTAAAGAATAATATAACAATATAGATAAACTTGATGAAAAAGAAATTTTCAAAAAATGCAGTTTTTTTCACTATTTATTAAAAAATTAATCTTTTTAGAAAAATAACAAAAACTAACTCTATTATAGTTTAGATATTCCAATTTCAAAAATGAAGTTTATTTTTCAATATGATTAAAGTGTTGAATTTTAGTTTTAAATTAGCTATTCAATCAAAATGTAGAAAATTACCTTCAGAAAAATATAGATTTTTATGCTTCAAATAAGATTTATTCATACCTCAATCCTGTCAAAATTTTTGGATGATTTTTATAAAAAATAATATTGAATATATAAAATTAATAATTAATTATCATATTTTACTAATATTTATTTATTTTATTTTACAATACAAAAAATTGAAAATATTTTATTGGTACCTAGGTTGTTAGTCGATAAAGGTAAGAGATTAATTATTTATTTATTTTTGCATGATTAATTTTTTTATTAAGATTTATTTTTAAGGGAAATATTTATTTTTCTAAAAAGAATATATGATAGTTTTTTCAGTCTATTCATATTTTTAACTAAATTATATTTTCAAAATTTTAGTTATGAGTACTTATAAGTGATAAAGATTTTATTTAACATTCTTATTAATTTATTTCTAGAAATTTTTATATGATATTATTTTATCTTCCAAAAAATTTATAAGGGAATTATTCATTTACAAAATTATTTTATTTATTTTTTAATTTATATGGGTTTTAAAAAATTCAGTTATGAATATGTGTGAACAAAATTCATTTCAAGATGATTGTGTTTTTCTTTATAAAACCCTTATTGGGTGAATTATTTTTCCATTATTTCAAATAAACCATTTTAGAAAATGGAAAAAATAATAATTTCAATACATTATTTAAAAACTCAAAAATGAGTGAAAATTAATTAAAAAAATCAAAAGTGATTAGTAGAATCATTTTTGGAATTAATTTTTTAAAACATGGGAATGAAAGAAAAAGTGAGTTTTTTAGGGAGCTTTAAAAATATAATTTTGAAAAGAAAGTCTCTAATAAATATAATTACATTGTAGTGAGAATCAATAAAATGAATTGATTATATATTTTCACTATAAATACATATAAAAAGTTAATAAATTCAATATAATATATTAAATGTTCATTTCACACATAATATTTAATGACATAATGATTAAGTATAAGTTTAAACCAAAGAATTGAAATTGGGTAAAGAAATCTCTTACCTAAAGTTAAAAATCCATACAATGTGTTAAAAAATTATGTATAATGGTTTGAATAATTTTATTAAATCCTAAAATGACAATATTAATTTTTATAATTACTTATTTTATTATTTTTTACATTTTTTGCACTTTAATTAATAAGATTTCATTATTTTCATGGTTTTGGGTGTGTTTGTTTCATTGTTTCATGATTGATTCATTTGTGTATAATTATAGATGCTATCTTAAATTGGTATCACTACTCCTAAAGTGTAATAGAATAGTATTAATGAAATTATTGATGTATTAATGATCACATATATAATTATTATTTATTACATGAGTATGATTCATTGGATAAAACATTAATGATAAATGTTTACTTTATTTTGGTGGTTTTTCAGAACCTCACGAACTAGTTTCATCTTACTTAATATCATGTGTTAATATTAGTTATAGAACATTAAATAGATTATAATATACCTATTTAAATATTTTTTAACCATAAATAATCTTTTATGACGACCTATGAAATAAGTAATGGAAAATGAAAAATCATTATTCAGGGAGATGGTAAACCGACATGACTTGGACAATAGTTTCATTTAATTTAATAAGAGGGTATGAGAAAGGAATTTTATATGAGGTATTCCATTATAAACATAAAAATATATTATATAAAATATTCATTAGTTATCATGAATTTATGGATGAATTATGTGAAGAGAAACGATAAAAATAAAAGAAATTAAGAGAGGTACTTTGAGAAAATTACCTCTTGAATATCACATCCTTCAGAGACCCATGAGGACCTTGTATTTAGTATTTTGGTGATACTAAAATCACTTGGAAATGGTTAGAGTTCAGAGGAGAGGTTTGGGTATATATTTTAGAAGATATAGTGATTTTTAATCAAAATGAGGTGGTGAGGGGTTGTACTTATACTTGAGGAGAGGTTTGTTTAAGTGATTAAAATGATGAATATTTTATATTTAAAGCCAAAAAAGTTGAGGAGGAATTGAATTCCATGACTATGGATGAAACATAATATTTTATAGGCTGGTTAGGGTTGATCCACACCTCAAACAACCATTAAATTATGTAATTTTTAGGAATTTAAACTTTTATATTTGAAAATTAACGTTGTCACTATTTTACTTATACTTTGGTAAATAATATTTTTACCATAGAAAACTTTTTATACCTAAAAATGAAATTGGACTTAAAACCTAATTTGGACCAAGTATTTATAAATATAGAATCTATTCTACCAAATTCAATTAAAATAATAAGAAAAATTATATTTAAAATTAATCCTGCTGACACTATAAAAAACAGCTTTTTAATGTGAAAATTTCAAATGTTTCAAATGTTTTAATATCCATTTTTTATGTCAAAATGAATCCAATAAAATATTTTTTTTAATTATGTAAATTAAATTAATTAAACACTAAATTCAATTTTACATAAAATTTATATATATAATTAAATTAGATTAAAAATTTGTTTTCAAAAAAAATGTATTATTTTTCAACATTCATAAAAAATGAAACTTATCAAAAAAATTAAAAAAAAATTCCCTAAGGTAAATTTTATATCCCTATTTACAAAAAAGGGTTTATTTGTTCAAAACAAAATTATAAAAGTTTCAAAATTTATATTACAACTATGTATGCCATCAAAAGGTAAAAAAATTGTCTTTGATAAGAAAATAACTTTTTATATGGTTAAAATAATATTTACTCTTACCTTAATACTATTAAAAATATTTAATGAATCTAAAAACATTTGATTGAATATATTAAATATTAATTTCATTATGATCGTTCACTAATAGTTGTTATTTTAATTTTAAATGCTAATAAATTAGAAAGATATTTTATTGGAACCCGGGTTGTCATATTCTTTTAGACATCTGGATATTGAATCCTTGCAATTTTACTCACTTACTAAACAAGTGGGGATATTATTATCTCATATAATATTCATATTCCCATGTTGATTCTTCAACCATATTGTTTTTCCATAAAACCTTAACCAGATGAATCACTTTATTTCACAACACTTTCCCTATACAGTAAAGAATCTAAATAGGTTCTTCCTCATAAGAATGATTCACTTCCAACTGAACTGATTTAGGGATCAAAACATGAGATGAATCTAAAAAATAATTTTTTAACATCGATATATGATAAAAATTTCTTATCTTGGATAATCTTTTAGGTTAATACACTCTGTTAGAAATGGATCTATGTTTATATAATATTTCTTAGGGACCAATGAATTGTGGACTCAACATACATTTCTTACAAAAATGCATCACACATTTCTAGGTTGAATATTTGTAAAAGACATGATCACTTAACTTGAAGGAAATATCCCTAATATAGATATATGGATATATTTTCTACCCACTATGGGATGAATTAATATGTTTCTAAATTATCTTTTCCTTGTCCACCTTTTCTACCACCAGCTCTAGTACGAACTAAATCCTTTCTCATAATTCATCCCAAAAATCTAGAGTTCAAAACAATTTTACATATAATGACTCAAAAGGTGTCAATTTATACTAGATTGAACATTGTTATTATAATAAAACTAAAAAAGAAATATATTGATCCTAACTTCCATGGTGGTCCATTGAACATACACGAATCAAATCTTGTAATATATGAATTGTTCACTCTAACTTCCCATAGAACTGAGGATGAAAAGTAGTGATGAAATTTAAACAATTTACAAAATAATTTTATAGCCCCCCCCTGAGAAATTAGAAGTGAACTTAGGATCATTTTCATATATAACGGAGAGAGGAACTTCATGTAACCCGACTACCTCCTTAATGTAATGTCTAGAAATTAGATCAAAATACATAATATCTTGAATAGGAATAAAATGTGCATATTAAATCAGTTAGTCATTAATAACCCAAATCAAATTATTAAATTGAAATTTATGTGGCAATCCCACTATAAAATCCATGGATATATTGTCCCATTTCAACTACAATACTTGAATTGGTTGATGTATCACATTCGGTAACTATCACTATTATTTAACCAGTTGACAAGTCAAAAACTTCATGATAAATTTATTAATATATTTTTTCAATCCATCCCACCAATAATACTATAGAAGGTCTTTATACATCATAGTTATTATAGGCTGAAATAATAATAGTGAAAAATGATCCTCAATTAATAACCCTTCCATCAATAGTGAATCCATAGGTACACATAATCTCTACCAAAATATAAAAATACAATCTTTATAAATGTTAAATTCAGAAAACATTCCCCTTTTAACCAAATATACCATTTTCTATAACTCATGGGAATCCTTATTATATTTCATAATTATTTTCAGTATATATGATTTTCTCAAAACCTTAAACAAAAATAAGGATAGTCCCTACATCCGAAACTTCTAATTCAAAATTCATCAAGAAACTAACCAAATAGTCATTTTATAAATGTAACATTGTTAATGATTATTGATTTTTTCATGTCAAGGCATAAGCCAATTTGTTTTATTTTCCATAATGGTAATTGGTTTTAAAATCATAATCCTAAATCAATTCCAACCATCTTCTCTACCTCATATTCAATTCTATCTATGTAAATATATACATTTAACTTTTAGGATCAATATATATTTCACACTTTACTCTATATAAGTGGTGTATCCAAATTTTTATAGAAAAAATAAATGAATCTAATTCAAAATCATGTGTATTAAATTTTTTATCATGATGTATTTATTTCCAAAAAGCACAAGAAATTACCTAATATTTTTCCCTCAAAACGCAACCAAGTCCCTTTAAGTATGTATCACAATAGATTAAAAAATCACCATTCCATATGGAAAATCCAAAATTGGGGCATTTACTAATATAATTTCTAATTTTTAAAAACAATCATCACATTATTTTATTCAAATTAATTTATTTGAGTTTCAAATTAACTCAGTTATTGGGATAAATAACCTTGTAAAATATTAAAAAAAACCATTGATAATAGCCTGATAATTCAAGAAAAAAATATATCTTAGTAATATTTGTGGGTCTTAGCCATTCATCAACTACTATTATTTTAGTGGGATCAACCATAATTCAATATTTACTTATAATGTTTCCAATAAAAAAAATATGTTCTAACAAAATATCACATTAGGGAAATTTTACATATAGATTCTTTTATTTGGGGGTTTGAAGAAAAATTAAAACACTCCAACCCCAAAATCCTGAATCTAGTGTATTATGTTATTACATGGAAATGATTACAATGAATCAAATCCTGAAGGACATGCCAGTTTACATGTATTGGAAATCCATAATATATATATGATACCTATAATACATTTGTAAATAGAAAATAAAAACATGATACATAATAAAATGAAATTAAAAACATCATTGAAACTTTTTCAAAGGTTTACTATTCATAAACCTGGGAGAGGATACATAATAAGGGTATGATCAAATTCTTAGTAAGGGTATGTAATGTGGAATCAATAATGAATCAATGAGAATAAATCAACATGGAAAGGTAAAGAACTGATAACACATGACATTAAAATAGTGGTATAAGGAATAATCAATATGTAAAGGTACGAAACTAGAAATAAATTCCATTTATTCAATAAATATATAATTTAATGCATCCATAGATTTTATAATAATAATTCCTCATAGATAATAATTATGATAACTAAAATATATGTGAAAGAAATGCTTAATTGTGGGACATCATGTATAAGGAACATGAGAACCTATACTATCAAGATACATATTACAAATTGTTTAAAGCTATAGGTAGAAACAAATATAAAACTCCAACACAATTCTCTCATGATAACCTATCAATGCCTCAAGGGTCTATAAAAATTTCGTGCCCTGCCCGTCATTTCATGTCCAAAGCATTACTCTTATTAAGTAGTAAATAAATAAAAAATATTCATTATCAACAAATATCCATATTGAACAAATAATATAAATTTATTAATAATATCTTGGTGTTGGATAAGTAATAACAATGGTTTTTTATGTTGAATAATGTAAATACCTTTGAATTTTCAATAAAATATTCCCGAGGAATGTGATGTTTAAACATTCCAAAGTGTCCCATTCCAATTTGAATCATTTGAATCATAATTACCTGTGAATTAAATGAAACATATAAAATCAAGAGAATAATGATATTCATGAGATAACAGGTCAAAATTTATTATATACACAATATAAAAGTGATCTGGTAGAAAATAATAATTAAGTCTCAATGGAATTAAAATTGCGACGAAATCCCTTACCATGCGTTTCCTTTTGTGTGAATGGATTTTATGATCTTGTATAATTATTTTAATATTTTTAGTAACTTATTATATAAACATATTAATTTTTAAAATATCATATATTATCTTCTTATAATATTTTATTACATATTTTATAACAAACATTCAACATATTCACTATTTTGGGTTTTAATTGCATAGTTTGTCAAGTATGTTTTAACTTGTCACTTCTTTTTATTATTAATTATACCACTATTTAATTATCTTAAAAATGTAAAACATGATGTAAATATAATATATGTTTAGTATATATGTATTTATAAAAATTCATAATATTTTGAGATGGGGAATAAAATGCACCGTTTATGGTTACGGTAAGTCGTACGTGCGCAAGAATGATAATTTCTTTTATTTGTCACATTAAAATAGTGATGAGTAAATGGAAAATATGTATATAATAATTATAGTATAATTTTAATTTCATATATATATATATATAATATTTTTAATACATCCATCATTTATACATTGCATGTATAATGTGAACAAATCAGATCTCATTGAGGGGGTGATAGTCCACACTTCCACAAATGATGTTATCATATTTAAAAAAAATGATATTTATAATGGTATGTGTTATATAAAAATTTTAGAAGTATAAAGAAATTATAAAAACTATATATTTCATATATAAAAATCATTTCCATCATAATTCTCACCATGAGAGGCGGTAAAGTAAAAAAATGAACAATCATAGTTTCATGAGGTGGCAGTTCATCGTGCACAAAAATGGTAGGTTTGTTACCCATTAGATGGGGTTGTGTTTGTGTGTGATTGTAAGAAAAAACCATAACATAACAACATATTATTAAATTAATGATACTTTTGTTAATATATAAGCATGAAAAAAATTATATTTTAGGGGGTGTATAATGGAAATGAAACTAAAGAGCTTGAGGAATGATGTTACATCTTCTTTGGGTAAAAACTTTTGGTTTACACAAAACAGATTCCTTTGACGAAATTTTTCTAGAGGGTATGATTATAGGATTTTGGGAGATATTTTTAAGAGATATTTACGGTGATACTTGTTGATCCAAAGTTTCTTTGGTGGTGTGAGGAAGTGGGAGGAGTGGAGGCCTTTTTATAGTGGAGGAGGAGTGAAAATCTTGTAAATTATTGGAAAGGAAATTCAAATCATGTTTTTTCCATCTCAAGTGGATACAATACTGGTTAAACATATATAAAAAGTTGGATATTTTCATAATATTTAAATGAAATGGATTTTCTACAAGTTCCTAGGTTATTTAGGCCCGTAATTTTTTTGTTTAGTCCTTTTTTGAGATAATTTTTCTCTAAATCGTTGTAATTAATTATAATCACTTTTACAAATATTTACGGTAAAAAAAAGTTGAACTTATTAGAGATAATAAATTATTCTGATTTAAAATATTGAATCCATTTTACCTGATTTCAATCACATAAGTGGAATAAATTAATTAAAAATTAATCTAGTAGATGGGGTGACAATGCTAATTTTTAAAGTTAAATAATACAAAAGATTTCTATGATTTTATTATCAATTTCAATGTGAAATTGATTATAATGAATTAATTGGATTAATTTATAAGATTTTAATCTAATTAAACTTTATAATAAATTAAACGTTTAATTTATCCTTATAAAATAATTATACTAAATTTATGTTTTGAATTAAAATTTTGTATTTTTTGTTATTCATAAAAAAATGAATCTTCACAGGAAAATTCCAAAAAGTCACCCCAACCAAATTTTTATGTTACACATTCAATTATTAATTTTATTTTTACATAAAAGCTTGAATAAATTTCCAAAAATTGGTTTTAATATAGTTTCTCTATTAAATGGAGGTAAAAGTGTCTTTATAAAAATATTGTATTTTTATGCATAAAATTGGGTTCTTTTTATATTATGCTTATAAAATATATTGATTGAGTGTAAAAATTTATGTATGAGTATATAATATATAAATTCACCATATAAAATCTTTAAATTCGTTAGAAATTAATTGCCTATGGCAAACATGACTAAATAGTGTTTTTTAAATCGTGTGTTATGTGTATTGCAAAGTTATCAAAACATTTAAATTTATTCTAAAAGGAAAAATATAGTAAGGTATTGGGATTATACATTCATACGTCCTAAAATAATCATCTATGAAATTTCAATGTTATTACCTTAGAAATGATGGGGGTAGTTCTCCTTTATAGAATCCTTTGGTTCCCATATTGTTTCTTCCATTTTGTGATTTCTCCAGAGTACATTAAATAGATGAGTAGTTCTGTTCCTCAGTACTTTTTATATGGTATCAAGAAATTAGATATGTTATTCACAGTATGAAAGTTCAAGTTCTAACAAAATCTCATCATAGGCAATCATTTTCATTAGTTTTGGAAGGTACTTCTATAGCATAGATATATGGATCACATCATTTACCTTTGAGAGATTTAGATGCATTATTAAATAATACACAACAACTAAAACTGTTTAAAGAATATTGAAGTGTCTAATGTACCAAGGACTCAATTTATCTTCTCAAATATTATAACACCCATATTTGGAGATACTTTCACAAAAATATGATCTTCCCCATTGAACTCTAAATCTTTCCTCTGATTATTGGCCGAACTCTTTTTCCTACATTGTGCTGAGTTATTATGGGCCTGAATAGCCTTTACCTTTATTGTTGTTTCTTTAAGAAGTTATGAGTCAATGAGATTCCTTTCACCAACTTCATTCGAACATGTTGGAGTATGATATCTATTTCATTATAATGATTTTTACGACACCATTTGAATAATTGAATATAAACTATTATTAGAGGAAAATTATAAAAAAGGTAAGTACTGATCCCACATACCTTGAATGCAACATGAGAATGACCTCAACATGTATTCAATTATTTATATAGTCCTTTAATAATTTTAATCAATTTGAGTATGTTAGGTAGTTCTCAAATGAAGCTTAGTGTTCAGATCCTTTTAAAGACTTCTCCATAATTTCTATGTAAAAAGGGGATCTAGATTAGAAACAATTGACATAGGTGAACCATGATGTCTTAAAAAATCATTAATATAAATCATTTCATGGTGATAAAGATGTAGGTATTCTATTATGTTAAGGAAATTAATTGAATTGTTTTGGTGATCAAAAATTACCCATATTACTTCATTTCTTCTAGGATTCTTTGCTAGTCCCAGGAAAAAAATTGCATAGTAATTTCAAATCATTTACACAAAATAATAGGAAGAATTTACTGTAATCCTTTTGTATACTTCCTCAAAGCATTCACTTTTTAGAAAAACCAAACATATGGACACATAATCTGTAATTTCCTGCTTCATGTTAACCAACCAAAAATATTCCTCCATGTTTCAATACATATTTTTTTATCCTAGGGTGTATAGATAAATTTGAGTTGTGGGGGTCATCAAAAAATTCCATTTTTAGATCTGATATAGATGGAACACAAACCATAATTTAAAACACCATCTTCATAAACAAAGTCTAAAATTTTCCACATTCAAATATTTGATCTTCTTCTAAATATCCTCATCATTTTGTTCAGAATTCATTATCCTCTCTCATAAATATTGTTTTGCAATGACTTTAATAATTATTGATTTATCCCCTTTTTTAATATAAATTCCCATATTCATAATTTCTAGATCTATGGACATTTGATCCTTATAAATCCTAATTTGGGTTAGTACTCCATGATCCTTTTTACTCCATGCATATTATAGCTTATTTTCATTCACTTCGTGGTAGTGTACAGTGAAATATTAATACTTGAGTATCTCGAGCCATCTACATTGTCTCATGTTGAGATATTTTTGATAGAATATGTATTTAAGGGTCTTATGATCCAGGTATATTTCACATATTTAACCATAGAGATAATGCATCCACATTTTCATAGAAGATATTACAGCAGCTAAATCAATACTATGGGTTAGATAATACTATTCATGATTCTTCAATTTCCTTGAAAAATAAGAAACAAATTTATCATTTTTCATTTAGACACAACCAAGTATCTTCTTAGATGCACCAATATATATGAAAAACCCATCACTCCAAGATGGTAGTGTCAAAATCGAAGCATTGAATAATCTTCCCTTTAGTTCATCAAATCATTCTTCACATTCCTTTTTCAAAACAAACATAACCCATTTATATTTAATCTTGGTTAACTTGTTATCAAATCAGTAATAATTATGAACGAATCTCTGATAGAAACATACCAAAATAATGAAACTACATACCTTAGTTAATCATGTTGGTGTAATCCATTCTCTTACTACCTTTTCCTTTTTTTAGGATGAACTGATATTTCATCTTTAGAGAAAATATGGGCAAGGAAGGTAAATTCTTGAAGCCAAAAAATACACTTACTAAATTTACCACAAAACTCCTCCCTTTTAAGAGTCTTAAGGATGATTCTCAAGTTATTCTCAAAGACCTCATATCCTTTATAATAAATAAGAATATCATAAATTAATACCATAAAAAATTAACAGATTCCATGAATACTCTGTTCCTTAAGTCCATAAAATTAGAAAGTGTATTAGTCAATCCAAAAGGAATTACTATAAAATTTTAATGTTAATACCTTTTTCGAAAAGTTTTTGTGGAATATCTTCCATCTTAACTCACAATTGGTTATACCTATAATGAATATCAATCTGTAAAAAATATTGGGCGCCATGATGTTGTTCAAAAAAAAATCATCAATTCAAGTATGATTATACGATTTCATTATTTGGATAAAATTGATTTCCCTTTAATCAATGCACTACCTCGTTGATCCATCCGTATTCTTATCAAAGAGGATGGGGGATCCCTATAGTGAAACACTATGGTTAATAAATCAATTAGTAACAAAATCCTCTAGTTATTTCATCATCTCTATTAATTCCACTATGGATATTCTATATGGATTATTTCATATTATACTTACCTCAGGGATTAAATAAATGGTAAATTAAACTCCACACTCTGGAGGACGTTTAGGTAATTCCTTAAAATATACATCAATGTATTTTGTATAATAAGTATATCCTCAATTTTAATATTACCTTATTCTCCATTTTTGTTTAATATTATTTCCTAATAATTTTTTAGTAGATCTACTAGGGGTGGATCTAGATAATAATTATGTGAGGAAGCATCTTTAATAAAGATAATGAATTATACAACTTCCTCATAAATCATAATTTACTTCTTCTTAAAATAAATGTTTGAATTTTATTTTGATAGTCATTCCATACCTAGGATAATTTCAAAGTCAACCATAGGTATGATGAAAATGTCAGAAATTAAAGTACATTTATGTGTCATAATGGGGGCCAAACAACAAATTTTTGTTGAAAAGATACTTCCCTTAATAGTTTTGACTAACAAATCTCTTATTAAATCAAATGGGAAATGTCTAATTTTCTTAGAAAAATTTGTAGATATAAAAGAGTTTGATGATATAGAATCAAATAAGGCATTGGATAAATTTAAATATAGGATTAATATACCTTCCACCACATCATTTGGTACTTCTACCTCCACTGTAGTGATCATATAAGTTTTACCATATCCCCTTGGCCTCTTTTTTGGTGGATTCCCTTGATGCATGGGGAATTTATTTTCACAGTTCCCCATATCCCTATAGTTGAATCATTGGGAATAAGTATTTCCCTTCTTCAATTTTCAATCATGATATTGGTGACCTTTATCCCCACACATATAACAAACTCCCTATCCCTTAAAACATTCCCCAAGGTTCATTTTCCCATAGTTTTCATAAGATAGAAAATGTTGAGTTTTCTTATTCTTCTTGGACACATTCACTGGTTCATGATGCTTATATGACCTCTTTTTCCCTTGATTTTACATGAATATATTGGTTCTAAAAAATTCATACTCTATTTTTATGTCACATAAAACTATTTATTCATATGATGGGAAATTATGAGAAACTAGTGATTTTCATATATTTGTCTTATGACCTTAAAAGAAGTGGTCCATCATTCACTATGTGTTGGGTATATAATTTGTATCATGTATGTCTAACCTTGTAATGGTGTCTTCATAATCTTCAACACTCTCTTATTCCTTCTAATTGAAGCTAAATAAACTTACTATTTATCTCAAATTTTTGATCATGAGGGAATAATTTATTGAGGATTGTCTCCTTAAAGGTTCTCTATTCCATGGGTTCTATTTTATCTTCCTCTGTAGTATTTTGGATCAAGGTCCACCATTAAACAAAATCTCCTTGGTGACAATAAACTGCAATTGTATCCTTTTCCATTTTAATTCATCCCAAATCCATAAATATCTCCTCCTTAGACTTAATCAATTTCTCAGATTCAATTGGATTTGTAGTCCCACTAAACATTGGGGGATTCTACCACATAAAGTGATCCAATATAAGAGATTATTTCCATGGAATAGTTTTATTTATTAAATAATAGTTCTGTTTCATAACATGATTTAGGTGTTTTAATATTTCTATAATTTTCTTTGTTCCAATACCAGTTGTATTGGCTTCCTCAATAGGGAAATCCCAAAATTTCCATGAGTATAGATAATATTTTTCCTTATATGAACCATTTATAAATAATGGAATATACTAGATTATCTCATAAAACCATAATATATAATTGTATATATGTTATAGAATAAAACATGTATGCATTATAAATCTTAGAATCATAAACTATAGTTTCTTTGGGAATATCAGTATTTTTATATCCTTCATAATGGGTTGTAATGAAGATTTAATTATACTAATTGCATACATTAGGAGTTTCAAACCATGTCTGTAGTAAGTCCCATTGTTATGTACTAGGTCAAACCTAGCTAGGCCGAACACACATTTTTAGATTTATTACTCCTAAGTCCATCTATGTGCGAACCATGCCCACTTGAATTATCCAGATTGGGATGCATTTCTTAGAATACCCACATAATCTCCACCTTACCAAAATTTTAGTGTGTTTTTATACTTATCATCAAATTATATCTTAGGGTTATATTTCATAATAAATGTTTTATAATTCTAGTTTCTAATGTCACTTCTAAACATACTTTGATACAAACTGTAACACCCCTACCCCAAAAAAATATATTTGGTCCATTGTTTTATTTCATTGGTATGATTATAAAGAATCAAATATTAATGGAACTATTCATTTAATATTTTTGGAAATCCTTATTACATACTTGATACCCATAATAAATTTGGAAATAGAAAATACAAAGATGATACATAATAAAATGAAATAATCAATATCCAAGAAACTCAATGAAATCATTCTTCTTCATTACATATGTAAAGGAAATATAATAAGGGTTTGCTAAAATTCTCAATATTGGTAGCTAAAGTGGAAGAAATAATGAATCAATGATAATAAATCAATATAAAAAGTAAAATAATTGATAACACGTGAAATTAATATAACTAGACAAGGAAAAATAAATATGGTAGGGTAAGAAAAAAAACATGTTGTTTAATAAATAAAAGAATAATTAAATGATTCCATAGACTTTGTCATATGAAAACCTCATGGATAAAAATAGATATAATTGAAATATTTATGAAGAACATTCTTAATTATTAGATGTCATGTATAAAAAATATAAGGAACTATACAATCAAGATCCATCCACTAGATAGTTTAAAACATTATGTAGAAACCTATTTAATTTGGTCAACTTAATTGTCTCTTGAGAACCATTTAATGAATGAAGGGGATATATAATGTTCGGTCCACACCCATCATTGCTTATCCAAATCTTTCCTCATATAGAGTAATCAGTAAAAAAGATTATACCTTATGAGAAAATATACATATTGAATAAATAATATAGATATTTATAAATAATACTGCAGAGTTAAATAATTAATAAAAATGGTTATTGATGTTGATGAATGTAGATACATTATAAAGGTCAATAAAATATTCTTGAGGAAAATAATCTTTAAACATTATGAAGTGTCCCATACCACTTTGAATCAATTGAATCATAATTACATGTGAATTAAATGAAACTCATAATATAATGAGAATAAGGATATTCATGATATAACCTATCAAAAATCATTGTATACACCATATAAAAGTGTGTTAGTGCATAAGAAAAAATACGTCTCAATGGAATGTAGATTGAGATGAAATCCCTTACACTGTGTTTCATTTTTTATGAATGAACATTATGATTATTTATAATATTTTTATTAGTGTTACTAATTTATTAAAGAGACATATTCATGTTTATAATATCATATATTATCTAAATATAATATATTATTACCTAGTTGATAATAATAATTCAATATTTTCACTATTCCATGTGTTAATTTCCATGTTTGTCGAGTATGTTTTAATATGTCACATTTAGTTCTAATTAATTAGATCATGGTTTCATAATCTCCATAATTTAAACAAAATTTATATATCCGATATATTCAGAATATATTTATTTATAATAATTTATAATATTTGGAGATAGGTAATGAAATTCATTGTTCATGTAGATGGTAGGTCATATGTACGCATGAATGCTACGTTTAATTATTCGTGACATTGAAAGTGTGATAATTAAATGATACATATGTATATTATAACTTCAGTATAATATTAATGTCATATATGTATCATATATTTAATAAAACCATCCTTTATACATTTCATGTACAATGCGAATAAATCACATCGCTTTGAGGGGGCAGTAGTCTACACTTCCAGAAACAATTTTATCATATTTACATAAAATGGAAAGTACAAGGGTATGTGGTATATAAAAACTATATAAGAATAAAGACATTAAAAATACCATATCTTTCATATATAAACAAATTTTCCATCATAATTACCACCATGAATGTTGATAAAGTAAAAATGAACAATCGTCATTTTGTGAGGTGGTAGTTTGTCATACACATAAACGGTAGGTTTGTTACCCATTAGATGGATGTGTGTGTAAGTGTAAGTTAAACCCTTAGAGTAAAAATTTATCAGTATATTTATGATATTTTTTGTTATATAATCATGGAAGAATGATATTTTAGGGGTGGATAATGGAAATGAAACTAAAGAGTTTGGGGAAAGATGTTATTTCATTTTTGGGTAACTTATTTTGGTTTTCATCAAAGAGATTTTGAGGATATATTTCTTACTCAGGGTGGGATTCAGGAAGGATTTTGGGATTTGGGTAGGTATTTTTAAGTGATATTTTTTATATCTTGGTTGGCCAAAGTGTCTTGGGATGTTTAAGTAAGTGAGAGGATAGGATGCCTTTTTATAGTAGTGGAGGAGTGATACTCTTGTAAATTTTTTGAAAGGGAATTACACCCACATTTTCCCATTTCAAGTGAATAAAATAATGGTAAAAATTTTATCCAAGAGATTATAGATCTAATTATGGCCAAAAAATTGATTTTGGATAAGTTTTAGGTTATTTGGCTATATAAAATTGTGGTTTAGTCCTTTGTTATACATTTTTTTCTCTTAATCATTGTAATTAATTTTATACACTTTCTCAAATATTATTGGTAAAACACTAAGTTGACCATATTAGAAATTAATAATTATACTGAATCCAAATATTCAATCAATTTTACCAAATTTCAATCAGATATGTGGATGAAATTAATTTAAAATTAATTCTGTAGATGGGGTAATATTGTGGGTTTTTAAAGTAAAATCATTCAAATGTTTGCTATGTTTTTAAATTCTATTTCAAAGTAAAATGGATTCCAATGAACAAAGGTAGAATAATTGATAAAAATTTAATCTATTTAATTTTTAAAAGTAACTAAAATTTTAATTTAATAGTAAAAAATAAATTAGACAAAAATCAAAAATCAATTTTCAATTATTTATTTTTTAATATTCATCAAAAAATGAAACTTCATAGAAAAATAAAAAAAATTACCCTAACCTAATTTTTATATACCTATTTAAAAAATTAATTTTATTCTTGACATATCATATTGATAAAATTTACCAAAAATGGATTTAAAATAGTTTCTCCATTAAAAGTATGTAAAGGTTCTTTAATAAAAATATAGCATTTTTATGTATAAAATTGAGTTTTTTGTATATTATTTCAATCAAATATATTGAGTTTGTTTCAAAATATTTGGTCATATATATAATATATAAATTTAATTTAAAATGTATCTAAAAGTTTTAGAATTTAATTGACTGGGAAAAATGTGACAAAATATTGTTTTGTTTAAAGCAGATGTGTGTATTGAAAGGATATCAACAGAATTAAATTTGTTCTAAAAAGAAAAATATAGTATGGTCTTAGGGTAATAAAAAAATCCTTATATATTTTTTCTGATAATTATAAAATTTTGAATAAACAAAAAAATCATAAATAAAACAACCACAAACTTATCAAAAAAACACGAAAGACTTTGTACGTAATATCTATAAATACACCTGTAACATTTGATAATTCTTCATATCATTGAAGAGAAAATAAATAAAATTAATAGAAAATTTATATTCACTGTAAATCCACATAAAAAATTATAAATAAAACATACGGAAAATAAAAATTAATTTCAGAAATAATCTCAGAAATACATTATCAAATAAGTTGATGTTTAACCATTAGAATGAAAATTGGCTTAAGAATTCCATAATATCATGTTGGAATTCCTTTAAAAGTTTTCAAACCACCTGTATAATGGTTTCAAACTCCTAAAATCCATTAAATAGTACATATTCTAGTATAATTGTTTAAGGTTGAGTCCTTATGTATATTCACTATTTATAAAACTCGTAAATTCATTTTTAAATTAGTTCCTAAAATGAAAAAAATTATTCAATCACACATGCTTATAAGTATATAAAATACATATACATACATATATATTTTTGTATAGAGTGTCATTAATAATTAATAAATATGGCCATAAATATAATCATTATAGAAATATATATAAAATGTAAAAATGAAATGATATTATTTCATGAATATATAAATTAAAATATCTTGAAAATATTGAGTTTTATAAACATTGCTGGGTAATATTAATTTCCAATTTTAAATAAAAAAACATTATAACTCCCTTACATAATTATAAACATGAAATTTAGAATTCATAAAAATAAATTAACATGAAAATTGAATATATATATATATATATGTTTGGTTATTATAACTTGTTATTTGAAATTAATATATACTTATATATATACACCCTAAAAGATAAATTGCAAATTACAAGCCCCAAATTGAATGTCTTGAAAATATTTGAAAATAATTTATAAATGAATATATTACACCCTTACTAATTTTATTAAAATATAATTTTAATATCAATTTTAAAAATAAATTCCTTATTAAAGGATTTAAAAAAAATATAAAACACACAAACACACACACATATTTATTAATTTAGAAAATAATAATTTGTATACAGATAAATTTGAACATAAAAAATAATAATTCTGAAAAAATTCATAGAAAATAGATAATTTCAATTACATAATTTATAAAAACATAATATTACAATTCTTTGATAAATATAAGCCTTTTATCAAAACATAAATCATATTTTAAAACAAATGAGCACTTACTATAATATAATTTCAAGAAATATTTGATAAATATCTATTGGAATAAAAATATGTATTAAAAAACAAGTTTTTTATTTTAAATTAGATTTAAAGTATAATTGGTTCAATTATACATCAATAAATCCATTTTAGGTCACTAGAATCAATTTCACATTGATATTGGATAAAAAACAATTCAATCTTTGGAACATTTCACTTTAAAAACCTGCCTTTTCATTTTTTTTCTATGGAATTAATTTTAAATATATTTTTTCAAATTCTATGAATTGAATTAGTTAAAATCGATTGCATATTTATAATCATAAGGTCCAAATTAGGTTTTATGTTCAATTTCATTTTCAGGTATAAAAAATTTACCATGGTAAAATCATTATTTACCACGGTATATGTAAAATAAGGTCCAGGGTTAAAGTTAAAAGCAAAAATCTTAACATACCTAGACATTAAAAGATGATAATATTAACTATTATCCAAAGTAATGGAATTTAATTCCACCTAAATGTTTTTCGATTTAAATATAAATTAATCATTATTTTAATCACGTAATCCCACCTCTCCCCAAGTATAAATACAACCCCTCACCACCCCATTTCAACAAAAAATCCCTATAACACCTCAAATATCTACCCAATCCCTATCCTCTTATCTCTCCATACTTATTAGTACTTCTTATACCACCAAATACCAAATACAAGGTCCATGAGGACTTGAGTCCTTTAACACGACCTTATATGTTTTATAAGTTTCGTTTCCCCAATATTAGGATTCGACCTTAAATAATACATATTATAGTTATATTAAAACTATAAATCACATTATTTTCCAAAATATCATCTAGTCTAAGAGTTTTATAGAATTTGGAAAACTCTTTCAAATTAATCCCAAAAAGTAAAATTGGACTCCTATACCGCAAATCCATTTTCCCCCAATGAAATCCTTTTTAAAATAAAAAATGTTTTCCTTTCATGTAAAATATTCACAGTTTTCTCCTTGTTTTAATCCTTATCATTACACTCACTTCAATTATATTAAATTTTTAAAAAAATTTGGATGATCACAAAATCTTAGTAAGGGACTTAAAATAATGGAAAATATTACTCGAGTGAAAATATATAAAAATATTTTCATAAAAACATACCCTATTATTTGGTAAAATGAATAAAATTTTAAAAAATATTTATATATTACCTTTAAAAAATCAATTTATTTTCATGAAAACTAATTATCAGGGATTTAAAATATAAGTAGGTAACTTGGGATATAATTTTCTATATCACTTTTAAAAATGGAGAAGTCAATATGGAAAACCTTCAGCTTAGGAATACCCAATGCATTAGAGGTTGTCACATATCCACCATTCCATGGTTTATCAAGAATCTAACCATATTATTTTATCACGTAACAACCCATAATTGGATATCACATAACCACAATTCATTGGTTTAACTTGTAACCACCCTTTCATCATAAACAATTCCCAAGAACCAAAATATAAACATAAATCATGAAATATTTCATCACAAAAAAATATTTTAAGAAAATGAATTTTTCATTTTGAAATCACTTATTCTTTGAAAAACAACACACGTACAACATAAAACATTTTCTTTTAAGGTAACCATATAAACCTATAAGGTAAGAATTGAAATATTAAATTGATATGAATGTGTAAGAGGATATAGTGGGTTGATTATTTTTTAGTGTTCAACCATTTCCTTCTACTGTGAATATAAATAAGGTCAAGCCCTTAGGGAGAGTATTGAGGAGAGATTTATGACAATATATGATTAAGGATCATGATTTCACAATAAATTACCATCCTGTAAAACCATACCAAGTGGATTATTAATTGAGTTGAAAACATCATGCATCATTAACCATTTAAGGACCCGACTTTAAACAATATATATTCTAGTTATTTTAAACCAGAATCAATATTATTACATTTCCAAGAATATTTTTGGTTTATAGTTTTAGAGAATTAGGACATAAATAATATATAGAAACTTGAATATTTCAAATCATACACTTCTACTAAATATCAATTATTTACATGAAAGGAAACCTTTTTAAAATAAAACATGGTTTGTTTTCATGCTCAATCTTAAAAATTTTCATCTTATATTAAAAAATGTCCCTAATTATCCATTACCATGTCCAACAATGTTATGAATTGGGAGGAGCATAAAATATCAGTAAGGGAAATAAAATAAAGTAAAATGCTAGTCTAGTGAAAATCCATACAAAAATTTTCATAAAAGCATACTTTTTATTTATAAAAAGGAATTATCTTTTCAAAGAAATAATTATTTTACATTCTGAAAATGAATTTATTTTCATTAAAAATAACTATAAAGCATAAAAAATATAAGTAGGTAACTTAGGAAATCATTTTATAAATCATTATTACAAATTGAGGGACAAATATGGCTATTCTTTAACTTTAGAATACATAATGAAACTTAGTTTTTTAATGTGGGTGGAATGTAACATAATGAAATTATAAAAGGAATCACTATGTAGAATATCATAAACTATATGCAACATCATGCTTATACAAATAACTAAATATTATTATTTAAAAGTGATTGTTATAACCTAGTAAAAGGAATGGATGGAATAAATTAGATTAACTAAATTATGAAAATTTATTTTAAACATGTTTATGAAATTAATTCAATTGTTACCAGTTAATTAGAAATAAAAATAAAAACCAATTGAATATAAATGGTGTGTTTTTATAAAAAACTATTTTTATTCCCACAGTGAAATATTTTATAAAAAATTAAATTAATAGCTATTAATAAAATATATTAAATAAATATACATGTTATATATTCAATTTTTTTTTAAATTTCATCCAATAAGTATGATAGGCTTAATATAAGAATAAATAAAATTTTATTTATAAAATGTTATATTTTTCTAAAAGACAATTTTCTCGCCTTTTGATGACACACCTATTTTAAAACTAAATTTTTATATTTTTATAAAAAATTTTTCAATATACACTTATTTTTTGAAATCATAATATAAAAATTAAAATAATTTGATTTTTGGTATTTTTTCAATATGTTTCGCTTTTTTGATGAATAATGAAAATACAACATTTTATTGCAAAACTATTTTTTCATATAATTTAATTATATAGTTAAATTATATTTTTAATTGGTTTTAATGTGTAATTAGTTAAAATTATACATCAATAAAACTATTTTATGTCATTTTAACCAATTTCACATTGAAATTTGATATAAAAATTTCAATCTTTGAAATTTTTCTCTTTAAAAACCTTCTTTTTTGTATTATCTGTGGGATTAATTTTTAGTTTAATTTTTCCTATTATATAAATTGAATTATGTAAAATTGATTCCTTATTTATAATAAGAAGGTCCAAATTAGGTTTTATGCTCAATTTTATTTTATTTCATAAAAAATTTACCGTGGTAAAAAACTTATTTACCTCTGTATACGTAAAATAGTAAAAATGGATAATGTTAAAAGGTAAAAGCTTAATATACCTAAAAATTACAATTTCAAGGGGTTTTGAGGTATTTATTGACCCTAAACATGCTAAAAAATTTAATTAACAATATATTTAATTGAAATTAATTTCACTTTAATGTGGATGGATGTAAATATAAAATAATCATTATTTAAATCACTTAGACCCACCTATCCATAAGTATAAATACCACACTATTTAGACTCACAAACCTTTTAGATCCCCAAATATATTACCAAAATTGTAATCATCACTCTCCCCATGTATTATTTCTACATTTATCACTAAAATACCAAATCCAAGTCCCTCAAAGGTCTCTCAAAAAGGTGATATTCAATGGGTAATTTTCTCAAAGTACCTCTCTTATTTTATTTTCTTCTTTTAATTTCTCCTCACATATTTAATACATTAAGGAATGATAACACTAAAATAATTTATATACTATATTTTTATGTTTTTAATGAAATCTCACATAACCATTTGAGTTATCAAATCAATCCTTCTAAAATAATGAAAAGTGTTTTCCAAGTTATATTGGTTTACTGTGTCTGTGAATAATGATTTTTTATTTTGCATTACCACCCTAATGGAAGGTAATACGTGTTTCATTCTGGTAAAATAATATTTAAAATATGTAAATTATAACATATTTCATATTCTGGGACTAATATACACACATAATAGTAAATAATATATAACTAGTTTGTGATGTTTGAAAAAACCACCAAAATAAACTAAACATTTGTTATTAGTGTTTTATCTAATGAATCATCCTCGTGTAAGAAATAAAAATTATCTATGGGGCCATTATTATATAAGGAAATTAATTAATAATATTGAATTCCACTTCTACTATTTTAATCCCATTTTATAAGAACTTCTATAATTATACACAAATGAATTTATAATGAAACCATGAAACAGGCTCCCTTGAAACCCTGAAAATAATTACATATTATTAAAAAATGGGTCATAATATGTTATAAAATCATCCCTTAAGGTATTATAAATTTCAATATAGTTCTGGAATGTGTTAATAAAATTTTTTAAAAAATTATATAGTAGGTTTGATAACTATTTAAGGAATTCGAACATGAGGTACGAGAATTATTAACCCAATTTCAATTCATTGGGTTAAAATTAAACATCATTGATTGTGACATTCTATTATTATGTGTCAAATAAATTTTAACTTTTCTTATATTGTATATAAACTTGTTTTATGTGGATTTATAGTGAATATACATAATATATTCATTTTATTTAAGCTCACTTCAAAAATACGATATTTATAAGGGACTTTATTTTAAAAATACTCTTTTAAAGTTCTTTTATAAAAAGAATGTTTTTGTTAAATATAAGGTGTGATTTTTATTTTATGATTTCATGTAACATTAATAATTTTAACCATATCTTACATTTTATATGGTTACATTTAATTATTTTGTTTAGTTTTACATTCATAGTTTTTCAAAATGAGTAATTTCAAAATGTAAAGTATATTTTCTTTTAATACTGTTTTTGAAATGAAATATTTATGGATTTATTTTTATGTTATGTTTCATGGGAATTGATTATATTGTTGGGTGGTTATGTGATAAATCATTTACATTTGGTTACATGATAAAACAATGATAAGTGGTTACGTAATAAACTGATGATGGGTGGTTCCGTAATAAACGAAGGACGAGTAGTTATATGACAACCTCCAATGCATTGGGTACTCTGAAGTTTGAGTTTGTCCATATTATTTACTAATTTTATAAGAGTGATTTAAAAAATTATGTACAAATTTCAGTACATATATTTTTTGTTCATTATAATTATTTTTCATAAAAATCGATTGATTTTCAAAAGGTATGAAAATGATATTTTTTAAAATATGATTCCTTTTTCTAAATAAAAAGGTATGCCTTTATAGAAATGTTTTTATAGATTTTCAACAGACTAACATTTTCCCTTATTTTATGTCCCTTACTGATCTATTGTGATCATACCAATTTCTAAAATGGTTTTATAGGTTAAATGATAAGTAGAGATGATAATGGGGACAATATGAAAATTGTGAAGATTGATCATGAAAAAAGAAATCATGTTTTATTTTAAAAGGATTTCCTTTAGTTGAAAATGGATATTGAGTATAAGTTCCTAATTGATATATTATATTTATTTAATTCATAAATATATTTTAAGTTTATATTATTAGAGATTTAGGAAAGACCATTACATAATAAACCCATAAATTAAAAATGGATACCTATACTTAGTATCCATTTTTCCACCAAAGGAAACCCTTTTAAAAAAAATGCTTTCTACTCATGATTATTTTTTCAAAATTTCTATATTTTTTTAATAAACATACTTAATCATCCTTGAACCTATTAAAAGAATTTTAAATTCATGGTATGATCACAAAATCTCATTAAGGGACATAAAAGAAGGGAAATTTATTGTACAATTAAAAACACGGAAAACCATGTAGTATTTACATTTATCTGAAAGTTTAATGGGATATTGAAATAAATAATTTTATAATTAAAACACACACACTTTTATCTCAAATAAAATAATTAGATCTTAGAAAAATTAAAAGAAATTACTTTTTGGTAACATTGGGAATCACATTAAAAAAACACTTTCAAACCCATTTTTAAATGTAATAACCATACGATCGACTTCAAATATAATCACTACAAAATATTATAGAGATATATGGTGGGGATCACCCTTCATATAAAATTTATCAGGCTAAACATTGAGATATAATGGGGCTCATCCCTTTATTTAAATAGAGTAACCAATATGGACAACCTCCCACTACGAAATACCTAATGCATTGGTGGTTATCACCTAACCACCCATCATTGGTTAATAACAAAACCATCCGTCATGGGGATTTCACATAACCACTCATCGATGGATTATCATGTAATAACAATCCAAAATTATAAAAAATTCCAAAGAACCATATTACATTAATAAAACATGAATACTTTCATAACATAAATATTAAGAAGGAAAATAATCCTTTCATTTTAAAATCTCATATTTTTAGAAAAACTACGCACGTACATAGGAAAATATTTTATTTTAAAATAATAATGTAATATTTAAAATGAGCTTTAAATAATTTTGGTTTCATTATGTATGGAAAAAATATCATGGAGTATAAGTTAAAAAATATTTCTTTCATATTATATTCAGAAAAGTCATAAATAACAACTTTTTAAAAACAAAAAATAACAATAATTTCAAAAAAAATTATAAAAAGTAAAATATGAGTGAAAATGACATAAAAAGCATAATAGTATAGTAAAAAAATTGGAATAAATTTTTGAAAATAAAATCATGGATGAAAATGAGAGTTTTAAAGATGTTTAAAAAGATATATTTTAAAATAAAGTCTCTTATAAGTATCATTACATTGGGGTGAGCATATAAAATGATTTGACTATATTTTTTCACTATAAAACCACATAATACAAGTGTAAATACAATATAAGATATTAAAAAGTCATCTTACCGTGAAATAATGAATAAGTAGAAGTTCAACCCAAATAATTGAAATTGGGTTAAGAAATCCCTTACCTCATGTTTAAATTCATTAAAATTTGTTTAAACATCATGAATAATGGTTTGAATAATGTGATTAACTCTTTAAAAAACAATATTATTTTTATAATACCTTATGTGATGATTTTATAACATTTTATGACACATTAATTAATGATATTTCATTATTTTCTTGGTTTCAGGTGTGTTTGTTTCATTGTTTCATGATCTGTTCATTTGTGTATAATTATGGATGTTTTTTTTGTAAAATTGGTTCACAAATCTATTAATGAAATGGAATAGTAGTAAGGAACTTACAGAAATATTATTGTAACCTTATATAATTTTCATTTATATCATTATAATGATTCACTAGAAAAAACATTAATGATAAATGTTTAGTTTATTTTGGAGGTTTTTCCAAACATCACAAACAAGTTTTGTATTATTTAATATTATATATGTATATTAGTTATAGAAAATGAAATAGGTTATGAAATAAATATTTAAATATATTTTAACCATAATTACACTTTTATTAAAATCCATGAAGGCGGTAATGGAAAAAGAAAAATCATTATTCACAGAGATGGTCAACCAACCTAACTTGGAAATTTTTTTATCACTTTCAATGAGAGGAGATAAGAAATGAAATAGATAGGAGATATTTCATTAGAAACATAAAAATATATTATATAAATTATTATGGATTTATCATTAATTGATGAATGAAGGATAAGATAAAAAATTATACAAGGGAATGAAATTGAGAGAGGTAATTTGAGAAAATTACCTCTTAAATATCACCTCCTTGAGAGACCATTGAGAACCTTGGATTTTAGCTTTTGGTGATACTAGAAGAAATTTTATGTGGGGAGAGTTAGGATTATATTTTTATAAAGATAATTTAGTATCTAATATTATTTTTAGTTGAAATGGGGTGGTGATTAGTAGTATTCATACTTGAGGAGAGGTGAGTTTAAGTGATTAAAATAGTGAATATTTTATATTTAAAGCCAACCACATTGAGGATTCATTGAATTCTAAAACTTATGATCGTAAATAAGATTTTATAGGATTTTTAGGGAGGAACCACACCTCTGTCACAATATTATAAGCTTTTTCTAGGCTTTTAATTTTAACCCCTGTCACTATTTTACTTATACTACGACAAATAATTTTCTACCATGTTATTGTTTTATACCTAAAAATGATATTTAACTTACAAAATAATCTATAAATTATTATTTAAAATATGGAATCTATTTTACCATATTATAATCAATTAATTTGAAAATTTATATTTAAAATTAATCTTGTAGACATAACAAAAAAGTGGGTTTCTAAAGTGAAAATTTTAAAAGTTTGAAATGTTTTTATGTCCAATATCTATGTTAAATTGATTTGAATTACCTAAATTGGTTTTATTGATGTAATATTTGACTGATTAAAACATAAAACAAATTATTAATATTATTTGACTATATAATAAAATTAGACAAAAAATATTGTTTCAAATAAAATGTTGTATTTTTCAATATTTATCAAAAAATGAAATTTATTAGAAAAATAAAGAAAATTCACAATTTTTTAATTTTAATATTTCACGTTCAAAAAAGTTGTTTATTTTTTAAAAATAAATTTATGAAATTTCCAAATTTTACATTTAAAATAGGTCCTCCATCAAAACGTGGAAAAATTATCTTTTATAAAAATATTACTTTTATATATAAAATATGATTTTTTCTTATCTTAAGCCATTAAAAATTATTATACGAATTAAAAAAAATACTTAATATATAAAATATATATTTTATCAATATATATTTATAATAGTGATTAATTTAATTTATTCAAATAAAATTTCATTATAGGAATAAAATATTATCTTTTTATAAAAATTAATCCATTATATTCAATTGGTTTTTATTTTAGTCAATTTTGAAATAATTTTATTTCTATTCATGTAAAATATTTATATTTTTTCCCTTATTCTCATATTTTCCTCTATTCCCCCTTAAATCTAGTGAAAAACATTTTAAAACTTAGGATGCACACAAAAGCTCAGTAAGGATAATACAGGAAGGGAAAACATTAGCCTAGTGGAAATCCCAAAAAACATTTTCATTAAAACATACAATTTTATTTGGAAAAAGGAATCAAAATTTCAAAAATATTAACATCTTAAATTTTCAAAATCAATTGATTTTTATTAATATTTATTAGAAAGGATATCAAATATAAGTAGGTAACTTGGGAAATAATTTTCTATATCACTCTTACAAATAGAGTAATCAATATGGCCAACCTCCAACTCAAGAGTACCCAATGAAATAGTGGTTATTGCATAACCACTCATCCATGGTTTATCACAGAACCACTTATCGTTGGTTTATCACATGATGATATTGTCATTGGTTTATCATCTAACCACCCATCACTGTTTTATCAAATAACCTCTCGTCATCACAAAAAGTTCCCAATAACCATTGAATAATCATTTATCAGGAAAAATGGAATCATAAAAACTATTTTTGTGGAAAATTAAATTTTCATTTTGAAATCACTCATTTTTCAAAAACTACACATGTGTAATAAAAAACATTTTCTTTGTAAGTACCCAATGTGTTAGAGGTTTTCACATAACCACCTATCCTTGGTTTATTACGGAATAACCTATCATTGGTTTATCACATAACCTCCCATCAATAGTTAGTAATGTAACCGCATACCCTTGTTTTATCATTTAACCACACATAATCATAAACAATCCACATGAAACATAACATAAATGAAAAATGATGAAATATTGCATGATAAAAACATTCATTGATGGAAATAAACATTACATTTTGAAATCAATCATTTTTAAAAAATAAATGAGTAAAATAGAAAAAAAATATTTAAAAGTAATCATATATACTTTAATTTTAAGCTACGATATATTAAAGTGAGATTAAAGTTTAAAATTCTGTTCATTTTAAATATATTATAAAAACATTTTTTTAAAGAATGATCATTAAAAGTGTGTTTTTAAAAGAAATTCCCTTACACATATCATATCGTTGAAGTTAGAATAAATAAAATGAATAATTTATTTATATTAGCTATAAATCTATGTAAATATAGTTTAAATACAACATAAGTAAAATCACAATGAATTTTAAAAATAATATTAGAAATAAATTATCAATGAAGTTTATGTTCAACTCCAAGAATGGAAATTGTGTTAAGAATTCTATTACATCCAATTTGAATTCTTTAAAAATAATTAAAAAATAATGAATAATGGTTTAAAGAATGTTATTAACTTTTCTATAACTATATTAATGCTTATAATACATTATGTGATAATTTCATAACAACTTATGACTCATTGTTTAATAATATATCCTTATTTTAATGGTTTAAGGTCTGTTTGTTTCATGGTTTCATGATCAGTTCATTTTTGTATAATTATGGATGTTCTTGTAAAATGGGAATACAATTATAGAAGTGTAATGGAATAGTATTAATGGACTTATAGAAGTATGAATGGTCCCATATATCATTTTTATTTCTTATATGAGGATGATTCATTAGATAAAATGTTAATGATAAAAGTTTAGTTTATTTTAGAGGTTTTTCTAAACATCAAAAATTAGCTTCATATTATTTAATTTTTTTTATATCAGTTCCATAACATGATGTATGTTATAATTTATCTATTTCAATTTTATTTTATAGGAATGACACTTTTATGACCAACCATGAAGGTGGTAACGGAATTTAAAAAAACATTATATGTGAAGATGGTAAAATGAAAAAAATGAACATAAAGGTTGTTTTTTTAATGATACATGAATTTTTAAAATTTAATTATTGTTTTATACTTAAGAAAAACATTTTGTTTTTGAAAAGGGAACATTAAAATAGTATTCTCAAAAGAAATTCCCTTACAAATATCGTATATTTTAAGGGAGAGTAAGTAAAATTAATAGATTATGTATATTCAATATAAATCCACATAAAATAACATTAAATACCATATAATGAAAATAAAACATCATTTCACACATAATAAAATAAATACATTTTCAATGAAGTTGAAGTTTAACCCAAAGGATGGAAACTGGGTTAAGAATTACCTTACCTCTCATTCAACTTCCTTCAAAAGTGTTCAAACATGTTGTATAATAGTTAAAATAATATTATTAACCGATTATAGAACTATATTTATATTTATAATACCCTATGTTATGATTTTATAAAAACATATGACGCATTAATTAATAATATTTCATTTTTTCATGGTTTTAGGTGTTTTTATTTCATCATTTCATGGTCAGTTTTACTTGTATAAAATTTTGTATATTCCTTTAAAATGGAATTACAAATCCATAAGTAGAATAAAATTTTAATAATTATTTAATATAAGAATTAATAGTCCCTCATAACATTTTATTTCATACATGTGTATTCTTCATTAAATAAAATGTTAATGATAAATGATTAGTTAATTTTAGAGGTTTTTTCGAACATCACGAACTAGTTTAATCTTATTTAATATTATGTGTGTATATAAGTTATAGAATATGAAATAGGTTATAAAATACCTATTTTAATCTTAAATAAAAATATTTATACTTGTATGACCATCCATGAAGGTGGTACTATAAAACCATAAATCTTTATTCATGTAAATGGTAAACCGAAAGAATTTGGACATTAGTTTCATTTCATTTAATAAGAGGATATGAGAAATGAAATGGATATATGATATTGAATTAGAAAAATAAAAATATATTATATAATTTATTATAGATTTATAATTTGTTTATGTATTAAGGGGGTAGGTATAGACTAGAAAAGGAAAATAACTTAAGAGAGGTACTTTGAGAAAATTACCCCTAGAATATCACCTTCTTAAGAGAACCTTGAGTACCATGGAAATGGTATTTTGGTGATAAAAGTAGAACATGGATTTATGGAAAGTGAGTAGGAGATTTTTGGTAAGATATTTTAGGATATTCACGGTTTTTGTGTTGAAATGGTGTTTTATTTGTACTTGAGGAGAGGTGGGTTTAAGTGATTTAAATAATGATTATTTTATATTTAAAGTCAATCACATTGTGGTGTAATTAATTTCAATAAATTAGATTTTTAATTAATGTTTTATATTCTGTTTAAGGCCATGTAATACCTCAAAAAATCATTAAATTTTGTAATTTTGAGGTATGTTAATCTTATACCTTTTAACTTTATTTATGTTCCCTATTTTATTTATATTATGGTAAATAATTTTTTTTCCAAGGCAATATTTTAATATCCAAAACTGAAATTAACAGTAAAACCAAATTTGGAGATTTTTATTCTAAATATGTAATCAATTTTACAAAATTCAAATCAAGTAATTGGAAAAATTATATTTAATATTAATTTCACTGATAAAATGAAAAAGCAGGGTTTTAAAGTGAAATGTTCAAATAATTGATTTTTTAACAAATTCAATGTGAAATTGATTACAATGACCAAAATTTTTTTATTGATGTATAATTGAAATAATTATACTTTAAAACTAATTTAAAATAAAATTTAAATATATAAATAAATGAGACGAAATAATAGTTTTCGAAGAAAATTCGGTATTTTCACTATTCATTAAAAAATAAATCTTATCAAAAAATGCAAAAAAAATTAACCTAAGATAATTTAGAAATTAAAATTTTAAAAAATTAAGTTTATTTTATAAAACAAAACTAATAAAAGTATCAAAATTTAGTTTTGAAATAAGAGCACCATCAAAAGGTGAAAAATTTCCTTTAGAAAAATATACAATTTTATAATTAAAATAGGATTTATTCTTACCTTAAGTCTATCAAACATATTAAATGAATTTAAAAATATTTCATTGAACATATAACATTTAAATATCATAAATATATTTCACTATAGTATCACAACCCCCTCCCTCCAAATTTTACCCTTCCTAGGTTAACAATGTGAGAAGGGAGATAATGACCCCCTGAGTCCTACCTCTAGTAGGCCCCGGGTTAGAGACTAGAACCAAGGTTATAGTAAACACACATATTGGAGGCATTACCCTATAAGAGAACACGTACAAAAGAGAGAGATAAGATAAACACCAACCAAATCTAAATCAGACTGCAATATAAAATAAATCCCAAGTACACATATCTAATGCCATGCAAAACTACTACAATTGAAAGGGGAAAACTGTAAATACCCATTGGAACATAAGAACAACAACAACCACTTTCCCGAACAGCTCCTGCAACCCCAATCTAGTAGAAAGCAGCTTGATCTCGAACCAGCTCTATGTGACCTAAAAAATGGTTTATATAGACATAGGGTGAGTATAATAGTATACTCAGTAGGATACTCCCCAAAACTTCTCGTGAAAAAGTGAAGAATACATGCTAAAGAACAGTGAAAAACAAGTGAAACTAACTCATCACCTAAACAGGGATACTAAGTTCCCATCCTCACCATGGATACTCTTTACCAGTAACGTATACAAGATTATATAATATAATAAATAATATCAAAGTTATCCGGCTACTACTTCCCCACTGGTTTTCCGCTTTTCCCCAATGTCACATGTCCTAAGAATATCTCTCCAAAAAGGCTTTCCCAATAACACATGGACGAAGCACCACAGCTTGCACCTCGTGAAACAAAACCACCATTTCCACGTAATAAAAGTAACCAGGTAGTTTCTAGGAGCCACCACAACTCGCATAACATGTATCATACGTCGGGTATTAAACCTCAAGACATTATAGCCCTTACACCAAGTAAGGATCCTCAAGCCATCATATCCTATACACGTTACACCAATAGTATTCCATAAAAAACTATATCCAGAATATATGTGTGTGAATTACCACAAGCCATTATATCTCTCTACACACATATATGGTGAAAACTAACCACTATGCCTACAAGCACAAGTAACTACCTAGAGAAGATAGTGGGGCCAAAGGGGGTAGTCAACCATCCATCCTCCCACCAAAATGTTTGGGAAAACACCCCTCCCCCCAGGGATTTGAATCCTTGGGGTGTCAGTTCCCTTACTAATGGGGTGGAGTAGCATATAGAAACAAAAAAAGTACAGAATATACTATATCTCACAACCACACTATGGGCATAACCTAGTCTTAGACTCAACAACAGCTAACCCCTCTTGGACTCCTGGATGCCACTTCTAAGAATAAGTATATGATAAGCACACAACCATTTAGATAGCATTATTACATTATTTCATTCCCTTTTTATTAGTTTCACTTTACATTAATTAATTCTTTAAACATTAATTAACCATTAAAATTTCCATAGTACATTTCATTAGCATCACAACTAAAGTCCATTGTTCCTTCAAATTACTACCTTAGGATTGCACCCCAGCAAGCTCCAACCCCGTGGGATAACATCATTTATTCAATTATTTATTTATAGCATTACCTTCCCATATTCCAAGTCATTCTAAAAAAATTTCTATGCTACTAAACACAAGGGGGATCAACACGGTGAGTATATGAACTAACTGTTGAGTCATTTCCACCTATAACAATAGCATAGACCCATCCTCCCTTGAGAAGCTAAAAACAGAAAGTAGTTGGCATACCCCATGCGTCTTCACGCCTTTTGGAAGAAGGGTTAGAAAGACCATTTTCCTTGAGCGTTGGGGAATGTAAAGCAGATAAACAACCAATAATAATCAACAACAATCCAAACATTCACATCTAACCTATTTCATCATCCCTGGTGTCCTCCCCGACACCGATATGCATAAACTGATGCATCTCACCACTTTAGGCATCAACTTCTTCCATAACCAGTAGGCCTACCTTCCCCCATATATCACAACAAGCATCCAGGCTCACATCATAACACAAGCAGTAGTAAAAGAACTATCATATCAATTAGGCTCTTGGACCTTAAACAAGCAAGATGGTAACTCAGAACCCTACAAGGAATTATCTTTTATCAAACAACCATTTATTTAATCCATCTTGGATTAATAGATTTACATTTCGTTGGTTCTAAATTTGGGAAACCTAACCTGTAAGCAATCATAAATAATTAAACATGCTTACTGCACCAATTTGATTAACATTAGATTACAACAAGAAGAACCAAATTCTTTTATATTCCTCTTTATCTTTATCCAAAAAATTATTTATTAATTCTAGCATTATCTTCTTTACTAATTTCCATCAAGAACAAAAAGTTAAACAACTCAATCATCGATATCACACTATCTATAAAAACAAGAGGCAATAATAATCAATTGATATCAATTTATTTATTCGGTTCAAATATTTATTATGTCAATTCTATTGTGATCTAGTGGGATAAAACCTACTAACTATACAATTTCATGTAAAAGAAAAGAGAAACAACGAATCCCCTACCTCTAATGGTTCTTGACGTTCTTTATACAAGAGCGAGCCACAAAACGGGTTACGATCTCCTTCCGCCAGGAAAGCTGTATCCACCTAAGGATATAGAGACTCTAATATTCCGGTCAACACCCAAGAAAATCCCATTAGGAACATGGATATAACATTCCATAAAAATTTCAAGGAGAAACAGAAGGAGATGAACCTAAAAGAATAAAGATATATCATACTATATATTGAAGATTGATCAATATAGTTTGGTTGCATAAAAACAGAGTGGAACCAATCCAAGGAGGAAAGTTAGATTATGAAACTCCTATAGGATGGACTAAAAGGTTCGAGTGTCTCGCAACCAAGAACAAGGAGTAAGAACTATGGAGGAATATATATCATCCAGGTTAGAAGAATTAATAGAACAATCGTTTAAGATATGCATGATATTCTATTAAAAGTGGATTTCATTGACCCATGTGGTTTGACCAAGTAAAAGCATCTCCAGCCTTAGAAATTTAATATAGGAGTTATGACCTTTGAATCGGCCTTAGAGTCCTTAAACAAAGGCTTTAAATTCATTTTATGTCAAAGGAAACATTAAAGGGGAAGGACTGTAGGAAGATGGAAACATTGTTCATGAACATGAAATTTGGAAAAGGAAAAACATTGTTCATGAACCTCACCATTGAAACCTCACCATTCTGGAAACACTATTAATGAACTCAAAATTTGGAAAAGAAAAGAGGTCATCGTTGGAACCTCACCATTCTATAAATACTGTACATGAACTCAAAATTTGGCAAATGAAAGAGGTTACCGTTGGAAAGTCACCATTCTGAAAACACTGTTCATGAACTCAAGATTTTGAAAATGAAAGAGGTCACCGTTAGAACCTCACTGTTCTAGAAACACTGTTCATGAACAAAAAATTTGGCAAAGAAAATAGGTCACCGTTGGAACCTCACCATTTTGGAAACACTGTTCATGAACTCAAAATTTGGCATAGGAAAGAGGTCGTTGTTGGAACCTCACAGTTGGAACCTCACCGTTGCACTATTCAAATAATGTTACCGATGACACTGTTCACATAAGGTCACCGTTGCACTTTTCACATAAGGATACTGATGACACTATTCACATAAGGTCACCGTTGCACTGTTCACATAATGTTACAGATGACACTATTCAGATAAGGTCACCCTTGCACTGTTCATATAAGGTTACCGATGAAACTGTTCACATAAGGTTACCATTTCACTATCCCCATAGGGTTTCTGATGCAACTATTCACATAAGGTCATCATTGTACTGTTCACATAAGGTTATCGATGACAATATTCACATAAGGTCACTGTTGCACTATTCACATAAGGTTACTGATGACACTGTTCACATAAGGTAACCATTGCACTGATCACATAAGGATACCGTTGGAACTGTTCACAGTGGTCTACTGTTGGAATTGTTCACTGAATTGGAAATTTTGCAAAGTGTTGGGAATAAGTTACCTTGACCTCCTAGAACACCTCAGACACCAGATTTCAGTAAAAGAATGGACAAGATTGGTCTGGGCCTATACATCAGATACCTCTCAAAACATTCCCATCCTCGATAATTCCAAACCAACCTGAAAGGAAACAAAAAAGAATTCTGAACATCCACCCATCGATATACCTCTAAAAAGAGATAAAACCACAATAATAAACCAAATAAATCCATCTCATAAACATAAAAGGTCTATAAAAACAAATGGGACATCATTACATGAAAGGAGTTAAACATCAAACGACTCTGGGTACTGACCACGTATCTATGACTCACATTCCCAGGTACTCTCCTCCATGTCACTATGTCGCCATAAGACACGAACCAATGTGATAGAATACCCATGAAACACCTTCTATTTGCAGTCTTGGATCTCCACAGGTCACTCCTCAAAGGTTGCATCATCATCAACATTGATCTCTCCCCAATAAATGATGTGAGAGTCATTATGAAGATAATGATGAAGATGTGATAAATGTAAAACATCATGTATCATGCCCATCTGTGGGGGAAGTGCTACTCGATATGCCACATCTCAAATATGAGCTAAAACCTCAAAAGGGCCAACAAACTGGGGAGAAAGCATACTCCCCTGACCAAACCATTGTTGCCCAAGATGGGGAGTCACCTTAAAAAACACATGATCCCAAAAATCAAACTCTAAGGGTCTCATCATTTGATTGGTATATGATTTATGATGATCCTACACTGTCTTCATCCTCTCATGAATCACTTGAACCATCTCTGTTGTATTCTGCACTAGTTTCTGTCCGATAATTTCTCACTCTCTTACCCTAGTCCATCACAATAGAGAATGGAATGGCCGACCATACAAGGCTTCAAACGGTTCCAAACTGATGGTGGAGTAAAAACTATTATTGTAAGAGAACTCCACCAAGGGTAAGTGCCTCATCCACAAAACTCCAAAATTCAGGACAGAAGAGAGTAAGATGTCTTCAAGAGTCTGGATGGTCCTCTTTGTTTGACCTTCTATCTGAGGATGAAAAGTAGTGATAAGGAATAGCTGAGAACCGAAAGCATGCTGGAGACCTCTCTACACCCTAGAGGTAAAATGAGGATCTTGATTGGAAATTATCATCCTTGGGACTTCATGAATTCTCACCAATTCCTCCAGATACTACATCAAAAAAACATCCATTGAGATTGACTCTTTGATTGCTTTGAAGTGGGTAGATTTTGTTAAAAAGTCCACTACCATCGAAATATCATCATTTAATTCTCTGAGCTCGAGGTAAACCAGTAACAAAGTCCATTGAGATGTCCTCCCACTTCCACTGAGGAACATCTAACAGCTAAAGAATACCACCTGGAACATGATGTTTAGCCTTCACCTTCTTAAAGACCAAACATCGAGAAACAAACTCTACAACTGCATGCTTTAGACCAGGCCCCCAAAATGGACTCCTCAAGGCTCGGTAGATCTTTTTCATGCTAGGATGAACCACTAAAGGTTAACTATGGAACTCTATGAGAACCGTCTCATGCATTTCCAAAGGAAAAAAAATCCTTCCCTGACACAACACTCGGTGTTGTTCATCCTCAGACCATCCATCAAGTGACTCTCTACAAACAACTCGGTCTCTCCAAACCCCCACCTCTAGATCCCCCAATTGGGACTCTTCCACCTGCTACACCAGATATGACTTCACCATCATATGAAAAAGACAACCTCTTCCCCCATCTTCTCTTATATAAAGATGTAATGCTGAAAGTTCTTCCATTCCTCTCCAGGAGTCACCAGATTCATGCACTGCATCACTATGTGACTTTCAACTCACCGTATTAGCTACAACATTACCCTTTCTTGGTGTATACGATATTTCAATGTTGTATTCCTATAAGAACTATATACACCAATGTTGTGGTACGTTCAAGTCACACTAGGAGAAAACATACCTTAAGCTCTTATGATCGGTGAAAACCACAAAGCGTTCACCAATGAGGAAATGTATCCACAACCTCAGATAAAACATCATAGATGCCAACTCAAGTTCATGGGTGGTATAGTTATGTTCATGGGGATTTAACTGTCTAGACCCATAAGAAACAACTTATCTATATTGCATTAGAACACATACTAACCCCAGATGAGAAGCATCGTTGAAAACATCAAATGGAACTCCCTCTGTTGGAAAACAGAGAACTGGAGAAAATACTAACATCTTCTTTATATACTCAAAAGCTAGCTGACACTGATCAATCCATATGAACTTCTGATCATTCCTAGTCAATGCTGTCAGAGGAGTCTTAACTCGAGAGAAATCATCTACGAACCTCCTGTCGTAGCCTATGAAGCCAGGGAAACTTTGCACATCTGACACTATCTTGGGGGCTGCCTAAGACACAATTGCTTCTATCATGGATGGATCCATATCTAGTCCCTATTGGGACACAACGTTCCCCAAGAAACAGACTTCTAGAGCCCAAAAATCACAATTCAACAACTTACCAAATAGTTAATGTTGGAAAAAAACTCCCAATATAGCTTGTAGATGCTCTGCATGCCCCTCCACAGACGTGGAGTACACAAGGATGTTGTCAATGAAAACCACAACGAACTTGTCCGGGAATTCATGAAACACAGTTTCCATCAATCCAATGAACACAGTTGGATTATTTGTCACACCAAATGTCATTAAAACGAACTCATAATGCCCATGACAAAAATGGAAGGAAGTATTCATGATATCCTCATCCTTCACATGTATCTGATGATATCCTGACCACAAGTCGATCTTTGAGAACCAACTTGAACCCTTCATTTGATCGAATAAATCATCAATACATAGAATAGGATAGTTATTCTTTACTATCATCTTGTTTAATCAACGATAATTGAAACACAACCGCAAACTGCTATTAGCCTTATTCACGAACAAAACCGGTGCACACCATAGTGACACACTCAGCCGAGCAAAACTACACTGTAACAGACCATCAAGTTGTATATGTAGCTCTCGTTACTCAGAAGGGGCCATCCTATATAGAGACATAAAGATAAGAGATTCTCCTGGTTGTAGCTCGATCGTAAACTTGATCTATTGTAGAGGGGGTAATGCTACAACCTCTTTTGGAAAGACATCAGGGTACTCTTCTATAACCCTAGGAAACACCAACTGTTAAAGATCTGAATAAATCAACATTTTCTCAGCCATCATGTATGAATAGGACGAAACACGCCTCTAATCCATCTGAGAGTCTCATTCTCCAATGAACACCATTGGATATCCATCCTCATAGAAGAACACAACCTACCTCCTGAAGCAATCCATGATAGCATGCACTGAATATAGCCAATCCATGCCGAGGATGAAATTATACGGTTGTATTCGTAAGCATAGGAAATCTCCCCAAGAGCGGTGTTGTCCCAACACTAGCTCACATTCTCTACATACTTCAAACAAGTCAGCTCGGCCTCCAAATGGTGTAGTCAACACCCAGGGCAATCGAAGTCTCTCTACCTCAAGTCCAAAGCATGGATAGGGGTAGGTGATATGAAGGAGTGTGTCGCTCATGAATGAAACAAGGCATACACCAAGGTAGAAAACATGGAAAGGGTACCTCGAATGATGTCTGGCTCAACTAGAGCTGAAAACACTCAAGCATGAATCTGACCACGACCTTTTCCATGACCTCTCTCACCCTGATGATGACCACCACCATGGATACACTCTACTCTTTCTAGACGGGGAGAGTCACCGGGATATCCTATGCATGACCCATCTACCCTTTGTTGATCCAAATCTAGCTCAATATACTGCTACCGCCTCGGCTGGAACTTCCTCAACAGAGGAACCAGGAGTGGAGGACCTGGTGCACGTTGACTGCTCTAAAAGGTTGGGCACTCTCACTAATGGGGACCTCAACGACCATAAAGAAAGAAGAACCTAATCCCTTGTCATATTACTGAGAGCAATTTCCCCCAGAGAAACAAGATGTTGAGGGCTGGGACCTACCCCCAACCGAACAGAAACTCTTCTGCCCTGAAAACTGGGAACCCCGTACCACAACTCTGATTTGTGAGGAATCATGATGAATCCCCTCTCGTGATGATTTGGTTCTAGACAAATTCCTCTTGACAACCTCTTCCCTCACCATCACCTTAAGATATGTCTTTAGGATAAATGGTGTGACCTGACGTTGGATCTCTGGATGCAATGATTCCTCTAAATGCCTCGCCTTGGCCTCCTCATCTGGAAACAGGTCTGAAGCATATTGTAAAAGGTTCATGAAACAGATTCCAAACTCTCTCACACTAGAGCTCCCATGTTTAAGGGTAAGAAGCTTCTGGAGACAGGACGCCTTCATAGTCGAAGAAATAAACTTGACTCTAAACTTGTCTCAGAACTCCTCCCATGAGATCACTAACTCCTCACGAATCCTCAGGAAAAAGAACCACCACTTCCTCACTTCTCTACACAACATCGTCACAACCAAGGAAACCCAGTGCACCTTCTGAGTACGGATCGAATAGAATCCTATCTCTACCTCCTCTAACTAGTCTTCTGTGATTGTATCTGAAATGTGGCCCTCATACTTCTGTAGACTCCGGCATTGAAAATATCTAAGTGTCCTCCTCCATGTGTCGTCATCATCAACCTCTACCCGGTGGCGATTTTCCAGCACAACATGCTGGATGTCTTCTATGCGATCCTGACGAGAACGTCGAGCTAGAGCTATACCTCAAAAATATCAAACAGTTAGAGCTCCTAAACCTGGAATATGGAAGAATCAACATTAATTAATTAATTAATTTCTTTTATTCATTTTATGTTAACCTATCACAAGGTCTACCCATTTAAACACAAGCACAAAGAAGAATGATGAATGTTCCTTTCTTTTTTCTCTATAATGCAACTTGTATCACCTTGTTTATTAGCTATTGTAAACTTAATGGTCCGTACATCAGATCATAGGGGGCCCTAAACGCCTATGTCTCATCCAGTCTCTAGTTTTTACATCACTTTCTAAACATGAATGACAATGTAGCCCTACCAAACCATGAAACCTCACCCGTGCCTAAATCCAAACTCCATCTTATCTCTCAACCTCCCTATGATACCACTTTTTCATGGAACCCTCCCCACAAAGTGTACCACTCCTGGGTCAGAAAAGTGAGAAGAGAGATAATGACCACCGAGTCCCACATCAATAGGCCCCAAGTTGGCGACTAGCACCGAGGGTATAATAAACACACAGATGGGAGGAACTACCCTCTAAGGCAACACATGAAAAAGAGAGAGATAATATAGACACCAACCAACTCCAACTCAGACTGCTATATAAAATAAATCCCAAGTACACATATGTAATGTCATAAAAAACGACTACAACTGAAAGGGGGAAACTGTAAATACCCAGAATAAAGTAATAAAAAAAGTAAACACAATCGCGAACCGCTCCTATAGCCCCAAGCTACTAGAAACTAGCTCGATCTACAACCTGCTCCAAGTGACCTGAAAAACAGTTTATATAGATATAGGGTGAGTATAACAGTATTCTTAGTAGGATCCTCCCCGAATCCTCTTGTGAAAAAGTAAAGAAAGAATGCTAAAGAACAATGAACAACAAGTGAAACTAACTCGTCACATAAACATGTATACTAAGTTCCTAGACTCACCATGTCAACTCTAAAAAAGTAACGCATATAAGAGTATATAATATAATAAAGAATATAAAGGGTAACCTACTACTACTTCCCCATTACTTTTCCACTTTCCCCCAATGTCGCATGTCCTAAGCATTTCTCTCCAAAAAGGCTTTTACGCAGACACCTGTGTGAAGCACCACAACAAGCACCTCATACAAAAAAACCACCACGTCTACATAGGAAAAGCAACCATGTAGTTTCTGGGAGCCACCATAGCTCGCATAACGTGTATCATATGTCTGTTACTAAACCTCAAGCCATTATAGCTCATATATTGAGTAAGGATCCTCAAGCCATCAGATCCTATTCACGTTACACCTATTGTAGTATATAGGAAACTATATCTAGAATATATGTGGGTGAATAACCACAAGTCATTACACCCCTCTATACACATATATGGGGAAACCTAATCACTATGCCTACCAATAAAACTAACTACCAAGAGAAGAGAGTAGGTCCAAAGGGGGTAGTCAGCCATCCATCCTCCCACTGGAATGTTTGGGTAAACACCCCCATGGCTTAGAATCCCTAGGGTGTCGGTTTTCCTTACTAACGGGGTGGAGTAGCGTATAGAAATACAAAAAGTACAGAATATACTATAGCTTATAACCACACTATGGGCATAACCTAGTCTTAGACTCAACTACAGCTAATGCCTCTCAGAATCCTAGATTCCACTTCTAAGACTAGGTATCCTATAAGAACAAAACCATTTAAAAAGATTTATTACATTACATGATTCCCTTTTTATTAGTTTCACTTTACATTAATTAATTCTTTAAACATTAATTAACCATTAAAATTTCCACAGTATATTTCATTAGCATCACAACCAAAGTCCAGTGTTCCATCAAATTATAACCTCAACATTGCGCGCTAGTAAGATCCAACCCCATGGGTTAACATCATTTATTTAATTATTTATTTACACCATTACCTTCCCATATTCATAGGCAATGTAGAAAAACATTCTAAGCAACTAAACACAAGGGGGTTCAACACAATGAGTAGATGAACTACCTGTAAAGTCTTTTCCACCTACAACAAGAGCATAGAACCATCCTCCCATGAGAAGCTAAATACATAAAGCTCAAGGCATACCCTATGAATCTTCACCCCATTTAGAAGAAGGGTAAAAAAGACCAGCTGACTTGAGTAGTGGGGAAATTAAAGAAGATAAACAACCAATAAGAATCAGCAAGAATCCAAACATTCACATCCAACCCATTTCATCATCCCTAGTGTCCTCCCCGACACCCATATGCATAAACCGATGCATCTCACCACTCTACGATTGAACTGCGGTCAGAACCAATAGGCCTCCTTACCCCCACATATCACAACAGCCATCCAGACTCACATCATAACACTAGCAGTAGGGAAACAATCATCATATCAATTGGGGTCTTGGAACTTAAACAAGGAAGAGGGTAACACAGAACCCTACAAAGAATTATCTTTAATCAAAAAATATGTTTTTTAAACCATCATAGATTAAACGATTTACATTTCATAGGTTCTAAATTTTGGAAACCAAACCAGTAAGCTATCACAAATAATTAAACATGCTTTCTCCTCCAATTTAATTAACATAAAATTACAATAAGAAGAACCAAATTCATTTAGATGACTCTTTATCTTTATTCATAAAATTATGGATTAATTTTGTATTTAATTTCTTTACTAATTTCCATCATGAATGAAAATATAAAAAAATAAAGCATAGATATCACACTATCTATAAAAATAAGTGGCAATAACATATGATCGATATCAATTTATTTATTAGGTTCAAATATTTATTTTGTTAATTTCATTGTGATCCATCAGGATAAAACATGTTAAATATTTAATTTCATGTAAAAGAAAATAGAATCAATGATGCCCCTGCCTCAAATAGTTCATGATGTTCTTAATATGAGAACAATCCACATAATGGGTTACGATCTTCTCCCCCCATGACAACTGTATCCACCCGAGGATGCAGAGACACCACCACACCAGTCAAAACCCAAGAAAATACCATTAGGAACAAGGTTATAGAATTCCATAAAAAGGGTGATGAGAAACGAAAAGAGATGAACAAAAAAGAATGACAATAGATCATACCGTATATTGAATACTGATCGATACTGCGTGGTTGCATCAAAACAAAGTGAAACCAATCCAAGGAGGAAAGTTTGATCGAGCAACTCCTATTGGATGGAATGAAAGGTTTGAGCATCTCACAACCGAGAACTAGGAGGAAGAACTAGGGGGAAGATATATCATCCCGTTAGATGATTTAATGAAGCAGTGGTTTATGATACATTGGATTTTCCATTAAAAGAAGATCACATTGACCAACGTGATTTGGCCAAGTAAATGCATCCCAAGAATTAGGGAAATTAATATAGGAGTTATGACCTTTTAATCAGCCTTATAGTTCTTAAAACAAGGCTTTAAAATCATTTTACGTCAAAGGAAACATTAAAGGGGAGAAACTATAGGAAGCTGGAAAAACTATTCATGAACTCGATATTTGGAAAAAACACTATTCATGAATCTCACCGTTGGAACCTCACCATTCTGGAAACACTTTTCATGAACTCAAAATTCTGGAAAGGAAAGAGGTCACCATTGGAACCTCACCGTTCTGGAAATATTGTTCATGAACTCAAAATTTGGCATAGGAAAGAGGTCACCATTAGAACCTCACCGTTTTGGAAACACTGTTCATGAACTCAAAATTTTGAAAAGGGAAGAGGTCACCATTGGAACCTCGCCATCTTGGAAACACTGTTCATGAACTCAAAATTTGGAAAAGGAAAGAGGTCACTGTTGGAACCTCACTATCCGGGAAACACTGTTCATTCACTCAAAATTTGGAAAAGGAAAGAGGTCACCATTGGAACCTCACCGTTTTGGAAACATTGTTCATGAACTCAGAATTTGGTAATGGAAAGAGATCACCATTGGAACCTCACCATTCTGAAAACACTATTCATGAACCCAAAATTTAGAAAAGGAAAGAGGTCGCCATTGGATCCTCACCGTTAGAACCTCACCATTACACTGTTCACATAAGGTTACTGATGACACTATTCACATAAGGTCATCGTTGCACTGTTCGTATAAGGTTACTAATGACACTGTTCACATAAGGTCACCGTTGCATTATTCACATAAGGTTACTGATGACACTATTAACATAAGGTTATCATTTTACTGTTCACATATGGTTACCAATGACACTATTCACATAAGGTCACCATTGCACTGTTCACAGAAGGTTACCGATGAAACTGTTCACATAAGGTCATTGTTGCACTATTCACATAAGGTTACTAATGACACTGTTCACATAAGGTTACCATTGCACTGTTCACATAAGGTTAGCATTAGAACTATTCACAACAATCTACCATTGGAACTATTCACCGAATTGGAAATTTTGCAAAGTGTTGGGGATAAGTCTCTTTGACCTCCCGAAACACCTTAGACACCAGATTTTCCCAAAGGAATGGATTGGAGAGGTCAAGGCCATTACAAATAGCGATTTGTTCAATTTAATAAAACTAATAAATTTTAAAATATTATATTGGTACAGGGGTTTTCACATTATCACCCACTTCTAGAAAGTGTGTCCGTATAATTTTATTAACATAATAAACACATGGGGACCATTATTGAATTTTATTATTAAGATGTTTCTTTTTCAAACATATTGTTTTTCTATAAAATATTAACTTGACTCACCTTATTTCACAACATCTACACTCTTCAGTCAAGAACCTAAACTGAATGTTCCTCATAAGAAATATTCTCTTCGAACTAAACTACTTCAGGGATCATAACATGAGATAAATTTTGAACATACTTTCTTAACACTGATAAATTAAAAAATTACATGGGATAAATTCAGAGGAAATTCCAATTGGTAATCAACTAATCTAAATTTCTCTATGATTTCCTAGGGTCTAAAGAACTATGGGCTCACCTTCTATTTCATTCTAAAATGGATCACACTTTTCCATGGAGAATATTTGAGAACGAAAATATCACCTACCTTCAAATAAAGATCCGTACACTGGTTATCTGAATAATATTTTTTACATTATTTAAGATGAATTCATTTATTGTTAAATTATCTTCACCTTATAAACCATTTCCTCTACCAATTATGGTACCAAAAAATTAATTTTTCCTACATCATCCTAAAAAAGCTTGCATTCAAAGATGATTTTCATAAAATTCTTAAAAATGTGTCATCAATATATTAGAATGAAAACTATTATTATAAGAAAACTCAAGCAAGGAAATAAGTTTATCCTAGCTTCCCTGAAAATCCTTTGAAAAATCTTGAAGCGTATACTCCAATTTTTGAATTTTTTGATCAATATTTATATTTGATTATGGATGAAAGGAAATTCAGAAATTTAATTTAGTTCCCATTCACTTTTGTAGTCCTTTGTAGAAGCTATATGTAAACCTTAGTTCACGGTATGATATAATATAGAGAGGGAATGCATATAACTTCACAATATCATTAATGTAAATTTGAGAAATATGATATAATGACAAATTATCTCAAATATTAATGAAACATATAGATTTAGTTATTCAATCAACAATATATCAAACCACAATGTTATCTTGATAAGTATATGTAAATACCACTATGAAATCCAAGGTTATATTTTACTATTTCCACTCTGGTATTGGAAAAGGTTAATGTATCCCCATCAGTAACTGATGTCATTCATTAACCTATTGACAAGTAAAAAAAGTCTTGGTAAAGTCATAAATATAATTTTTAATTCTATCCCACTAATAATATTCTCTATGTAATTTTTACATATTAACAATACCCATATGAACTGATAACCGAGAACTATAAGATTAACTTATCAAATATTTCTTCAACATTGAATCACAAGGAACCCAAAATGTCTTCCCAAATCTCAAAAAATAATCTTTATAAATGTTACATTTAGGAAACATACCTATTTTAAATATCTCTTCCATTTTATATAACTCATGGACATCCTTCTAAGCTTGCTTAATTTTATATGGTAGAGATGATTTTCCTGACAACTAAAACAAAAAAATATCCCTATATACAAAATTTCTAATATAAAATTCATCAACCCATTAACCAAACGATCATTTTGAAAACATAACATGGTTAATGAGGCATGATGTTTTAAATTAAAGGCATAAACTACTTTGTTCACTTTTCCAAGATGGTAAATGAGTGTGCCTTCATAATCCTTAATCAACTCCTATCATCTTCTCTACCTCATTATCAACTATTTCTATGTAAATTTATACTTTAAGATTTTATGATCCGTATATATTTCACACTTTTCTCAATTTAAGTTATGTCTAGAAATTTTTAAATCAAAAAACACAATATCAAATTCCAAATATTGTGTAGGATAATATTGTTCATGATGAATTATTTTCTGTCAAGAATAATAAATTACCTAATCATTGTTCATCATAACGCAACCAAGTCCATTCAATGAAGCATCAATATAGATAAAAACCCACCATTCCTTAAGGGTAGCACAAAAACTAGAGTACTTAACAGTCTTTTTTTTAATTCATCAAAACAATCATCCAATTCTTCTTTGAAAATTAATTTAACTCTTTTCATGTGAAGTTAGTTAGTGGGCTATATAACCATGGAAAATTTTAAAAAAAACCATCAGTAATAAACTATTAATAAAAAAACTACAAATCTCAATATCAGTAGGGGTATTTTATATTCATTAGGTACTTTTTTTGGTGGGATGAACCATAATTTCATATTTACTTATAATGTTCCCATGAAAAAAAATTGTGAACCAAAATAAAATTTTCTAAAATTTTCATATATATTCTTTTCAATAGGGGTTTGCAGAACGATCCCAATATTTTATTCAGGATATTCACATCTTTTTTAATAAACCAAAATATCATCAATTAAAAAAACCAAAAACATATCAAAAAATTCATGAATGACTATGTTCATAAGATCCGTAAGTATAGTAGGGGAATTTTTCATCCCAAAGCAAAAAACTAAAACTCCTAATTATCATATCTAGTCCGAAATGTGATTTTCAAAATTTTATCTTCATTTACCCTTAGTTGATGGTACCTCAACCAACGATCAATCCTTTTAAAGTATATATCTCCCTGAAGATGATTAGACAAATAACTGATATGAGGAAAAGGGAAGATGTTCTTAATAGTGATGTAATTCAATGTTATATAGTCAATAAAATGTATCATATAACCATATTTATTTTTAAAAAACAAAACAGGATAACCATATAGTGAAGCACTAGGTTGAATAAAAGTTTTATCTAGAAATAATTGTAATTTATTTTTCAATTCCAAATGTTCTAATTGTTCCATTCAGTAAGGGTGTTTGAAATATGATTAACATTAGGGACTAATTCAACACTAAATTCAACCAATTTATCAGGAATGACACCCAAAAAATCAAATGAATAAATGTTCATGTATTCATTCCCAATTGGTACATACCTAATCAGAACAGTTCAATTTTTCCAATTACATGAGCTAATTAAAATTCACAACCATTTTTAATTAATTTATCTACTTCATGGTATGTTATTAATGGTTTGAAATCATTGAAAAACATTATTATATTCTCAATATATATTGTAATGATAAACTAAAATAAAACCCATACCTAAAATAATATCAACCCGAACTATTGGTAGCTCATGAAAATTTGAAGGAAAAATAATTTCACTGATAATAATAAAAAGATTTTTATAAATGCCCCTTTCAATAATACTTCCAACAATTCAATTAAGCAATATTTATATTATTCTATCATGATGTTATATTCCCATTATTTTGGAAAATTTCTCAAAAATAAAAGAATGGGAAGATCTAGAGTAAAACAACGTATTGGAATATATTGAAAACAAATATAACATACCTATAAACAATTTATTTGATGTCCCCACATCAACTATAGTAGTATAAAAATACTTTTCCATACCCTTTTGTTTCCAATCATTCTGATTTCCCCTAATTCACTAACTCTAGTCACACATTAGCATAATATCCCAACTTATTTCAATTAAATCATCTTACCATAGAATTTTCAATATTGGTCTGCTCATTTTTCTTATTATCATGATCCATGTTACCATTCATTCCATATTTAATGCAATTCCTAGATTTTGAGATAAATTCCCCAAGGTTCGTCTTACCGCAATTTTCACAAGTAGGGAAATTAATTTTATTACCTCAAAATTTCATTGATTAATTCTTCCCAAGTGTATTCTAATATAAATGATTCATATTCTTGTCATCAAAATCCACATGTGTGTTAACAAACTCCATACCATCTTTTTTAGCTCAATGAAAATTTTCCCATAGATTTTAAACTATTATGAAGGAGAATAACTTCATTAATTTGATTTCAAAGTAGAGTAAAATATATTAATTTTATTATCAATGTCCTAAAAAATATGGTCTGTACTTGGCCACCGTGTAATGTTGTATTTATATTCCACTACATAATCCCCATCCTTCTATCTTATTTCCATTAATTGTTTCTCCATTCTAATTCAATCAGTATTATGAAAACACTTTTCCAAAAGAAGATTCTTAAAATCATTCCATTCCGTAATATCCAGATCACCATTCCCTATAGTATTATTAACTAGATTCCACTATAGATTGGATTCACCTTCAAAATGATAAATAGACATGGTTACCTTCTGGAATTCTGAACATCTCATGACTTCGAATAACTTTTCAAGAGATTTGATCCATCATTAGACAACCACCGGATCTAAGTGTCTACTTAAATCTAGAAGATGTTGCCTCGTAAAATTCTCTACTACGGACACAATCATATGTGGTTGATATGGATTCTACCATCAATGGATACCACCTCTATTTATATCTTTTTTCAACTGAGCTGTCACATCAACAAACTATTCTATTCTCTTTCCAGTCATCTCGGGATGTTGAAATTGTTTTTCTGTATTAATAAATTTTATGAATAACAGTTAAGTCCATTTTGGGAACATATGTGTATTATATTCATAACCAATGGATTATAAATTGATTTATAGATTAAGTGATCAATATTATTTTAAAATACCTTCACTATTTTGGGAAACTTATATCAAAAAGGTAAACATAATATTATGATATTTTATATGAGAACATAAAGGATGTGTATCTTTTGGAAATATATATGATTTACAATAATTTAGGTTATTTATATAAATTATTATTATATCATGAAGATTATTAAGGAAATTACTTATTTTAATGAGACTATAATAGTAGTGTATATTATTTGAAGATGAATATTATATTTATCTTAGAAGACTATGTGTAAAATCCTTCCTATTTAGGGGTTTCAGTTTTAGTGGAGAATATTTTGATTAATGTTTTAGGATAGTATGTTTTTGAATAATATATGTTGAACATGGGGTATTACTATATAATTTTGGAGATTAAATTCGTTTTACTTTATATAAATGTTTATTCTTTTTGGGAAATTATTTTATCTTGTGCAAACCATTTTGGTTTTGGTTAATCCCTTAAGACATGAGGAATATGTAATTATACTTTTATGGATTTTATTGATCTATAGAAGTTAATTTTTATGATTCGTGTTTGAAAATTCATCCTGAATACTCATCATTTATAGAGAATATAATGATGAAAACACTTGTAATATTTAACTTTATCAAAAAGTTCATTGGGATATTAAATATCGAACACACATTTAGTTCGAACATAATCAGTAAAACAAATAGAATAAAATAACTTTTGTAAACATAGAGAATCACATTCATAAAACCATTCAAAAACCACTTTGAAATGGAATAACAAAGCTGTCAACTTCCCAATATAATCACTATATAATGTAATATAAATAAATAATGGGGATCAACATTTATATAAGACATATTTGGATCAACAATGAGCTATAATGGTGCTAAATCCTTTTTTATTAGAGTAACCAATATGGACAACCACTAGATCTGTAGAACCCAAAGCATTGGAGTTTTTCATGTAACCACTCATCCTTGGATTATTAAGAAACGACTTATCCTTGGTTTATCACATAACTAATCTCCATTGGTTTGTCACGTATCCACCCATCATAGGTTTATCCCATAACTACCCACAATTAGTTTCTCATGTAACCACCCTTCCTTGTTTTATAAAATAACCACTTATAATTATAAACAGTTCCTGATAACTACATCATAATCATAAAATATAATTATTCAAATGGAAAACAATACATTTATTTAAAATTATCTTATTTTTAGAAAAATAATTCATGTATGAAGTAAAACATTAAAAAAACATGATAATTTTATAAAGTAAACTTCAAATAATTAAGGATTTGTTATCGAGGATAAGTATTCTCAAGTCGTATATGTAAAAAAAACATTCCTTCCATGTTTTTTTCGGAAAATTCACAAACACCCACTTCTAGAAAAGTAAAAAAAATAAAAATTTCAATTCGTTTTGTAAAATTTTAACCATGACTGAAAATGGAATACTAAAATCATAATATAATATTTACAAAATATGAGATAATTTTACAAAACATAGATTTCAATGAAAAAGAGAGTTTTAAGTGTAACTTTAAAAATGTAATTTTTTAATAGAAGTCACTTATAAATTTTATATCATTGAAGTGTGAATTAATAAAATGAATAATATATGTATATAGTGTAATTAAATATAAAAATTAGAAATAAAACATAATATATTCAAAATTCATCTCACACATGCTCTTATCATGACAAAATCAAGAAGTATCCTTTTAACCCATATAATGTAAATTGGGTTATGAAAAGTCACAAAGAATTTTTTTTGGAAAATTACAAAAATAATAATTTCTAAACATTTTATAAAAATTAAAACATGAGAGAAAGTGTTAAAAAATAATAAAATAGTAAAAACATTTTTGGAATCAATTTTTCAAAATAAAAACATGGAATAAAAAGGGAGATTTGTGGAAGCCTTATAAATATAATTTTTAAAAGAAAGTCTCTTATAAATATGATTATATTTAAGTGAGAATATATAAAATGAATTGATTATATGTTTTTTTAAATACACATAAAATAAATTTAAATAAAATATAAGATATTCAAAATTCATTTCACACATAATCTTGAATGTTATAGTTAAGAAGTTGAAGTTTAACTTGAATAATGGAAATTGGGTTATGAAATCCCTTACCTCAAGTTTGACTTACTTAAAATGAGTAAAAACCTAATGTATAGTGGAATAGAATAGAATAAATGAACTTCCATAAGTATTAATAGTCCTAAATATCTTTTTTATTTCTTACACAAGGATGATTCATTATAAAAAGACATTAATGATAAACGTTTAGTTTTTTTTGACCGTTTATTCAGAATATCACAAAATAGTTTAATTTTATTTAATATTATTTATATATATTATTTCCAAAACATGAAACCGGTTATAATATACCTATTAAAATATAACATAACTAGAAATATATTTTTTTGACTATCTATGAAGGCGGAAATGGAAAACAAAAAATTCTTATTCATAGAGACGGTAAAACGACATAATTTGGAAAATAGTTTTTTTTTATTTTGATAAGAGGATATGATAAGTGAAATGGATATGAGATATTAAATTAAAAACATAAAAGTACAATATATACATGATTATAGAGTTATCATGCATTAATGGGTGAATTAGGTGAGGCGAGAGTTGAAAAAGGTAAAAAATTAACAGTGCTACATTGAGAAAATCACCCCTTGAATGTCTCCTACTTGAGAGGCCCTTGAGGAAGTTGTATTTGATATTCAACCCTAGATTATGATATCAGTTATGGGTTTATGGTACCTGAGTGATATCGTTTTCCCATGTTTTTAGATCTATCAAATAATGTGCATATAAAATTTTTAAGGCATATGAACTCAATTTCTTTGTCATTTTCTACCTGAACAACATCCTTCTATTTTCAATGTTTGGATTAAATAGAACTCATTTTCTTAAAACATAAAATTCATAGTTTAATTGATTTAATTCCTTCATAATTAGTCCTTGTTTAATATAAACCATATTTGAGTTCATTTTCATTGTCGTTTGAATCTCATTCAATGTGGTGCCTTAAAAAACCGATCAAATTGCTTTCTAAATACATAAAAATGATAGAAAAAAATATTAAATATATATATATTATGTATCAAAATTAAACTATCATTGTGTTTGAGATACTCATTTTTTCATAAATTTTATATAAATTCGAAGAAACCCTCGTTTTTTATTACACTGAATGGATCAACCCACACAACCCAACTATAGTCATCTTAACATGATTGAGCTCACCCTTGAGCTATAATGGGGCCCAAAACATCATTTTAATGGAGTAATTTTTTTAAAACATCTAACTATGTATAACCCAATGCATTTGAGGTTATAACATAACCACCTATCCATGATTTATCACAGAACCACCCATCACCGGTTTATCACGTAACCACCCATTATTGTATTTTCATATAACCACACATTATTTTATTATCACGTGACTTCCATTAATTATAAACAATTCCCAATAACTATATCCCAATAATAAAACATGAATACTTCAATTATATAAATATTCATAGGAAAAATAACCCTTTTATTTTAGAATATAATATTTTTATAAGAACTGAGCATGCATAAAATAAGAACTATATTTTAAAATAATATTTCAATATTGTAAAATAAGATTCAAATAAATATTGTTTTTTTAGTTCATTAAAATATTTTCATGATATATAAATTAAAAAAACATTCCTTTCAAATTTTTTTCAAAACAGACACAAAGAACCACTTTTTGAAAGCAACAAAAAGAATAATTTCAAAACACTGTAAAAAGTCAAATAAGAGTGGAAATGGCTTAAAAATAATAATATAACAGTAAAAAATATTTTGGAATCAATTTCTATGACCATTTATACATTTGAAAAGGGAACCTAAAATAGTTATTTTTTAAATAACTTCCCTTACAAATATCTTATCTTCAAAAAGAGTTGAAATCAAATTAATTAATTATGTATATTCACTATAAATCCCCATAAAACAAATGGAAATACAAAATAAGAAAAATGAAAATTAATTTCACACATAATATTATAAAAAAATTATCAAATAAGTTAAATTTCATCCCAAATAATGGAAACTGGATTAATAATTCCCTTACCCTGCGTTTGAGTTCCTTCTAACTTGTTCAAAGATCCTCTTAAATACCACCTCATTGAGAGACACTAGACACCTTGGAAATGGTATTCTGGTTAGATGAGCAGCACTTGGATGTAGGAAATGTAATTAATATAGGTTTGGGAATATATTTAAGTATTATTATGTCTTTGTGAGTCAAAATAGGGTGTTGAGGGGTGGTATTTATACTTAGGGAGAGGTGGGTTTAAGTAATGAAAATAATAATTATTTTATATTTAAATCGAGCCAAATTTAGGTGGAATTAATTTACAAAAATTAGATTGTTAGTTACATTTTTTGTAGGATTTTTATGGTTTTTCAATAACTCAACCAACCATAAAATGTTTTAATATTTAGATGTGTTTAGATTTTACCTCTAACTTTAACCCTTGTCACTATTTTACTTATACCGTGGTAAATAATTTTTCTACCACGATAAATTTTTTAAACATAAAATTGAAAATAAACATAAAACCTAATTTGGACGATATGATTATAAATATGTAATCCATTAAACAAAATACAATTCAAATATTTGGAAAAATTAAATTTTAATTTAATCCCACAGACATAGTGAATAAGTGTGTTTTTAAAGTGAAAAGTTCAAAGGATTGAAATGTTTTTATATCATATTTTATTGTGAAATTGATTAAAATAAACTAATTTGATTTGATTTATATATAATTGTACTATTTATCCTAAAATAATTTAAAATATAACGAAATAATAGAAATAAATAATATGAAAAATAGTTTATAATTTAAATGCAATATTATTCCCTGTTAATGAAAAAAATTTAAATTTTCTAGAAAAATACCAAAAATTTACACTAAGATAATTTCGACATACTTATTTCAAAAATAATGTTCATTTTTAATATAAAAATCATATAATTGTAATAATATAGTTTTAAAATATGTTTGAATTAGATGGTGTTAAAATTTTCTTTTTAAAAAATATAGCTTTTTTATATAAAATTCAATTAATTCTCATATTAAGCCTACCAATTTTTTTTGATGAATTTATAAAATTATTTTTGAATATTTAATATATAAATTTCATTAATATAATTCACTATTAGTTGTAATTTAATTTAATAATACTATAAATTTGAAAATAAATTATTCTATTGGTACATAGGTTGTCACATTCTCCCCCACCTATGGAAATTGCATCCTCATAATTTTCTTTACTTACTAAAAAATTATGGATATTTTTTCCTCATACAATATTTAGATTATAATGTTTTTTATTCAACCATATTGTTTATAAATAAAACATTAACATGATGGATCACCTCACTTCGCAACAGTAGCTCTTTACGATCAAGAATCCGAACTGGTTGTTCCACATAAGATAGATTCTCTTCCAACTGAACTAAATCAGGGATAAAGACATGATATGAATATGGAACATACTTTCTTAACATCAATATGTGAAAAAATTTCGTACCTGGGAAAAATAAAGGCAATGAAACTCTATAAAAACTGATCCATCTTTTCTAGGATTTTATAGAATCCAATGAACTGTGGACTCTATTTCCCTTTCATACTGAAATAAATCACACTTTTCCGTTGAGAATCTTTAGTAAGTAATTTGACACATAACAAAAAATAAAGATCCTCCCCTAGTTATCAATATAACTTTTTTACATTCTCTAAGATGACATCATGCATTATTGTATTATCTTTAGTTTCTTAACCAATCATCTACCAAATCTAGTCCCAATAACATCCTTTCACCTAATGCATCATAAAAAGATGGTGGTCAAAACAAATTTACATACACTTCCTTAAAATTTTTCATCTATACACAACATTAAAAACTTTTATTAAAGAGAACTGAACGAAAGAAATATGTTCATCCAAATATCCTTGATAATATATCGAATAATCTCAATGAATATCCTATAATGAATTTACCTTTTTCTCGGTCTGTCAATCATATTAAGGATGAAAAGTAGTTATGAAATTTAATTTAGTTCCTAAATAATTTTTTAGTCCCTTCTAAAAATTAGAAGTAAACCTAGGATCAGGGATAAACACAATGGTAGAGGAAATCCATGTAACCTGAAAATCTAATTCTTTGAAGATATAAACCAAAAATATTATTAGGAATGTGATAAAGTATATTCTAGTATAAAATAATTAGAATAATTAACAATTAGGGTTGGGTAGTCCCTTTAATTTTTTTCATGAAAAAAATTCACAATTTTCATCTTCTCCTCATCCTAATCCCTACTCATCCTTTACCCTTTTATTTTTTTAAACATGGGATGAGAAAAAAAATCCTAGTAACAAACATAAAATACATGAAGTCTTAGTATATTAGAAAACATAAAAACCCATTCAATATTTACCTTCATCTAAATTTCCATTAGGATATTAAAATAAGTAATCTTTTCTAGAAAAACCACACACTTTTAGGTCATATAAAATCATTAAAACTCATAGAATACAAAAAAAACCCCTTTTGGAAATATAGATCATCATATTATTAAAACCCTTTCTAAACCATTTTTAAATGTAATAACCATATAGTTGACTTCAAATACAATCACTACATAGATTAATAATGATCTATAATGGGGATCACCCTTTCTATAAGAAATATCAGGCTCACACATTTTTTTTGAGTTATAATGGGGCTCAACCCTTCATATAGTCTATATCGGGCTCACCTATGAGCTCTAATGGGGATCAACCCTTCGTATAAGTTATATCACGATCAACCATATTTCATGATCTATAATGGGGCATAAGCCTTCATATAGGTTATATCAGGTTTACCCCTGATCTATAATGTGGCTCAAAACGTCATTTAAATGGAGTAACCAATATGTCCAGCCTCTAAATTTGGAGTCGCGAATGCATTGGAGGTTATCACATAACCAACCATAGTTGGTTTATCATAGAACCACCCATTAAGGGTTTGTCATGCAACCTCCCATAATTGATTTATCACATAACCACCCATATTTTTTCCATAACGTAACCACACATAATTATAAACATTTCCCAAGAACTATATCAAAATCCTAAAACATGAATAATTTACTTTTATAAATATTCATAAGGAAAATAACCCTTTCATTTTAGAATATCATATTTTTAGAAAAATCACATGGAAAAAAATGAATTTTCTTTTGAAATTATATTTTTAATATTTTAAATTAATATTTAAATAAATAGTTCATCAAGACGGTGGGAAAATCTTCTCATCTAGTATATGTTTAAAAGCATAACCTTTTAATATTTTTGTTGAAAACTTACAAATATCCACTTTTATAAAATGAAAATAAGATTAATTTAAAATAATTTTTTAAAAATTAAAACATAAGTGAAAATAAAATAAAAAACACAATGGAATCCTAAAAAACTTTGGAATAAGTTTTTTAAAACACAGACATGGAATAAAAAAGGAGTTTTAAGAAATATTTTAAATAATAATTTTTAAAATAGAGTCTCATATAAATATTGTAACATTGGAGTGAGCATCAATAAAATCAATTAATTATATTTTTTCACTGTAAATACATATAAAATAAGTGTAAATACAATTTATTATACTCAAAATTCATTTCACACAAAATCATTCATGACATAATCAAGATGTTGAACTTTAACTAAAGAATGTAAATTAGGTTAAGAAATCCCTTACCCCACATCTGAATTCTTGAATACTTGTCCCAAACTTCTGTATAATGGTTTAAATAATGTTATTAACACATTTAATAATAATATTAATATTTATAATAGTGAATATGGTGATTTTATAACACTTTATGACCCATTAATTTTCATTATTTTTATGGTTTCAAGTGCGTTTGTAATGTGGTTTCATGCTCAGTTCATTTGTGTATAAATATGGATGTTTTTGTAAAATCAAATTTCCATTATCGAAGTGTAATGGATTAGTATTATTGTATTTCCAAAAGTATTAATTTTTTCATATATCATTTTGGTTTCTTACACGTGGAATATTTATTAGATAAAATGTTAATGATAATTGATTAGTTTATTTTTGCGGTTTTTTCTGAACATCATGAACTGGTTTCATTTTATTTAATATTATATGTATATAATAGTTATAGAAAAATAAATATGTTATAATATTCCTATTAAATTATTATTTAACCAAAACAATTGTCTAATGACAATCCGTGAAGGCTGTAATAAAAAAAAGAACATAAACATTATTCACGGAGGCTATTAACCACCATAACTTGGACAAGAGTGCCGTTTATTTTAATACGAGTATATGAGAAATTAAATGGATATGATATATTACGTTAGAAATATAACACTCCATTATATACATGTTTCAATAGTTATCATTCTTTTATGGATTAAATATGTGAGGAGAAAGTAAAAGAAGAAAATAGATTAAGAGATGTAATTTGAGAAAATTACCTCTTGAATATCATCTCCTTGAGAGACCCTTTAGGACCATATATTTGAAATGTTGTTGGTACTAGAATCGCTATTACATTGGTATATTTAGTATTAGAGGTTTTGATGTTATATTTTACATTCCTCAAGGCTTGTGAGTTGAAAGGGGATGGTGAGGGGTTGTATTTATAATTGAGATGAGGTAGGTTCAAGTGATTAAAATAATTAAAACTTTATATTTAAAGCCAACTACATTGATGTGGCATTAAATTCCATGAATTTGGATGATAATTTATATTTTAGTGTAATATTAAGGTCAATAAATACCACAAATAAAATTAAATATTTTAATTTTTAGGTATGTTATGATTTTACCTTTTAACTTTAACCCTTGACATTATTTTACCTATATCCTCGTAAATAAGTTTTTTACCATGGTATATTTTTATACCTAAAAAATTAAATTGACCTAAAAAAATAATTTAGAACTCATGATTCCCAATATTTAAAACATTTTACCTAATTCAATTAACACAATTTCCAAAATTATATTAAAAGTTATTCTCGTAGACCAAATGAAAAAGTGAGTTTTTAATGTGAAATATTCAAATTTATGAAATGTTTTTATATCCAATATCAATTTGAAATTAATTTAAATTAACATAATTGGGTTTATTGATGTACTTTTTATTTATTTAATCTTTAAACACAATTTAAAATATAATTTAACATTATAAATAAAATATATGAAAAATAAGTTTTTAATTAAAATACGTTATTTTTCACAATTCATCAAAAAATAAAACTTATCGAAGAAATACCAAAAAATCTCCTAAGGTAATTTTTATATCATAATTTAAAAAAATGAATTTTATTTTTTAAAAATATATTTAAAAAATTCAAATATTTTAGATTCAAAACATAAGCATCATCAAAATACCACAAAATTTCCATTTATAAAGATGTATCTTTTTTTGCTTAAAATAGAATTTATTATTATCTTAATCCTATAAAACATATTGGATGAATTGAAAAGAATCTGTTGAATATATAAAATATAAATATCATTAATATAAGTCGCTAATATTGATTAATTTAATTTATTAGGACAAAATTTTATTATGGGTATAAAAATAGTGTTTTTTATAAAAATACTTCATTTATATTCAATTGGTTTTTACATTCATTTATAATTAATTCTTAACCGATGAATTAATTTTATAGAAATTTTTAAACAATATTTTTATAATTTAATTAATATCATTCATTCCCACAATTAAAATCTCAAGGTGAGAACTATCACATTTTAATAATAATATTTATTCATTTGTTTAAGCTCGATGTGGTGTATCTTATATGATATTGTGCATAGTGTTTTATTTTAAAATATTGGTGTTTTAAATTCCCCCCATTTAATAAATTGTTTCCCCTCAATTTGAACTCTGTATAAAAAAACTATGAGTTTTAATTCTTCAAAATAAATTTTATGAAATCCCACATTGGAGAAAAGGGTCAATAAAACATCCACTTGAAAAGTGATAATGGAAATTTAGAAGGTCACCTAAGATAATAAATATTAAGTTTCCATGTAGGAAAAAATTGTAAGTAAGATAAAATAACTCTAAATGACTAATATAGAGTGATATATAACATGATCATGGGAAGGTTAACCGTCATAAAAACATAAATTTTTGATGGGTTAAAAGGACACTCATAAAAGTAAATGGAAAACGCTTTTGTTTAAAAAAAATTCTCTAAAATAGTGGAATTATTTTACTATATATACTAAGAAAATAAGGAAACATACTTACTTTACAATAATAATCTAATCCTTTAATAAATTTCCACCACATTCTTATCTTTTATCCAAATGATGTGTATTCAAGATGAATTTTCATATCTGAAGCAATAGAATCAACTCCCACATTTTAAAAAATCCAAAAACTATAACTATATATTACTGTTGTCTTTATGAATTATCCAAAGCCAAAATGTTTAGTAAAATATAATTTAATTTCCCAATAACAATAAAAGTTTATATGATGAAAATCTACTTTAATCTCCAAAATTATATTATAATACCCATAGTTCAACATATATTATTCAACAAATAACTATCATTAAAATTCCTAAAAATATTATAAAAAAATTGAAACCCAAAAATAAAAATGATTTTATTATGCATTCTTACAGGATAAATTCAATATTTATCTTTAAAATATATAAATCTCTCTTATTGTCTCATAATAAAATTTAATTTCTCTTGTCACATAATATTTTCCATAAATAACCTGAATCACCAAAAATGATATATGATTAAAAAAGATAATTCATATTTTATTTATAAAATAGAATCACATATTACTATATTGATCTTTATCATATAAGGTTTTAAAAATATTTAATATCTTCTGAAATCAATCTCTTGGTTATCATTGTAATAAAAATATGATCCCAAAATAATCTTATTTCTAATTGATATAATTATTTACATAAAAATAAAAATATCATATTTACCAGGACCTCACCTAGGCCAATGTTATGTGATACACCCTTTTCTCCCTTTGTTTGTGGTACATACTTTCCAAAAATTGGTATATGAAGAACATTGTGTACCAGGGATAAACTCTAAGGGAAATCCATTGGATGAGAAACCATCTAAATTTTTCCATGATTTAATATGGTTAAATGAACCATGAAATCATATTCCATTTCTTAAAAAAATGCATCACATTTTTTCATGGAGAATCATTGATAAAGTAATGATCACATACCTTTAATTAAATAAACTTCCACCAGTTATCTGCATAAACATTTTTCCAACTCTGATACTAACTGTAAGGACCTGGTCTTAAAAAATACATATTCTATTGATTTTAAAACTAGTAATCACATTCATTTCCAAAATATCATTTATGTTTAGAGTTTTTTTATAATTATTAAAACTCTTATAAACAAAACCAATAAATTGAAATTGGACTGTTATACTATGTATCTATGTTTCTCACCGTAGTAATTCCTTTTAAAATAAAACATGTTTTCTCTTTATGTAAAATATTTATTATTTTCCGCATATTCTCATCCTTATATTTATTCTAACATAAATCCTATAGAAAATATTTTAAAAATGTAAATGAGCACAAAAAATATGTGATGGATATGAATGATAGGAAAACATTAGTCAATCTAAAATCTATAAAAAATTATTTTCATAAAAACATACCATTTTATTCAAAAAAAGGAATCAGATTTTCAAAAGGATCAATATCTTACCTTTTGAAAATCAATTGATTATCAAGAAAAATAAATATAAAGGATATCCAATATAAGATTTTATCTTAGGAAATAATTTTATATATCACTCTTACAAATAGAGTAACCAATATGGGAAACCTCCAACTCCAAAGTACCCAATGCATTGGAGGTTGTCATGTAACCACATTTTGTTTGTTTATCACAGAACCACCTGTCATTGGTTTTTTTCACATAACCACCTGTCATTTGTTTATCACATAACCACTCTTCATTATTTTATCTCTAAACAAACCTTAATAATAAATAAGACTCAACAAATATAACATAAAAATAAATTATGAAATATTGCATCATAAAAATAATAATTGAAAAAATGAACTGTTCATTTGAAAATCAATAATTTTTTAAAAACTATTCACATAAAACATAAAACATTTTATTTAAGAGTATCCATATAAAAAAGTAATTTATGCTTCAAAATATTAAATTTACATGAAATCATAACATTCTGTTCATACCGTAAAAGTAATAATTTTTTTAAAAAAAGAACTTTAAAAGAGGGTTTTTAAAATAAATTATCTTACTAATATAATATCTTTGAAATAAACATAAATAAAATTATTAGATTATTAATATTAAATATAAATACCCATAATTTTTTTTTATTAAAACATTAGGAAAATAAAAATTCATTCCACACATAATTTTACAAAGACAATATCAATTAAGTTGAAGTTTAACCCAAAGAATAGAAATTGGGTTAGGAATTCTGTTACCTCACATTCCACTTCCTTCAAAAGTGGTCCAACCTCATGTATAATGGCATAAATAATGTTATTAAATTTTTAAGAAAATAAATTATTAGTTATAATACCTAATGTGATGTTTTTATAACATATTAACACCCATTCATTAATAATTTTTCATTATTTTCACGGTTTCAGATGTTCTCATTTCATCCTTTCATTGTTAGGTTTACTTATATAAAATTATGGATGTTCCTATAAAATGAAATTAAAACTTCAAAAGTGGGGTGAAATTTTATTAATGATCTTACATAAATAATAATGGTACCTTATATAATTTTTATTTCTTATATGATGATTATTCATTAGATATAACATTAATGATAAATGATAAGTTTATTTTGGCGGATTTTCCTAATATCACAAACATGTTTAGTTTTATTTTACATTATATGTGTATATAAGTTATAGAACAAGAAATAGTTTATAATATACCTTTTTCAATATTATATAAATATAATTATAATTTTATTACTTTCTATAAATGTGTTAATGGAAATTGAGAAATCATTATTCTTGCCGATGGTAAACCAACATAATTTAGACAATTAAATCATTTATTTTAATAATAGTAGATGAGAAATAAAATAGATATGATATATTTCATTAAAAAATAACACTCTAGTAAATAAATAAGTGTATAGTTATCATAAATTTATGGATGAACTAGTTGATGAGAAAGTATAAAAAGAAATAAAATTAAGAGAGGTTCTTTGAGAAAATTTCCCCTTGAATATCACCTCCCTGAGAGACCCTTGAGGACCATGAAAATATTATTTTTGTGAGACCAAAAGCACATATAAATAGTGAGAGTGATTAAGAGTGGTTTGTATTGATATTTTAGGATCATTAAGGATTTGTGATTCGAAATGGGGTTGTAGGGGTGAAATTTTTACATGAGTAGATGTGGGTTTAAGTGATTAAAATAAGGATTATTTTATATTAAAATCCAAAATATTGAGGTGGAATTAATTAAAATGAGTTATATTGTAAATTATTTTTTGTTATTATGGTTAATGTCAATAAATAACTCAATAAAACAATAAATGTTTTATTTTTTAGGTATGTTAAACTTTTAACTTTTATCTTTAACCCTTCTCGCTATTTTTCTTATACTATAGAAAATAATGTTTTTTACTATGGTAAATTTTATATAACTAAAAATGAAATTGAAATAAAAACATAAATTAGACCTTATTATTAAAAATATAGAATAAATTTAATCAAATTCAATTCATATAATTGGAAAAAATAGATTTCAAATTAATCACACATACATAATGAAAAAGAATGTTTTCAAAGTGAAAAGTTCAAAATATTGTATTTTTTTATATCCAATTTCAAAGGTAAATTAATTAAAATGGCCTAAATTTTTTTGATTTATTTATTATTTAAGTAATTATAATTTAAAAATTATTTAAAATATAATTTAAATATATAAATAAATTAGATTAAAAATGAAGTTTTCAATGAAAATATAGTTTTTTCACCAGTCAGCAACAAAGTTATACCTGAAAGAAAAATACAAAAAATTCACCCTAAGATAATTCTAATACTGAAATTTAAAAATTAAATATTATTTTTTTCAATAAAATGTTATAAAATTATAAAAATTTAGATTTAAAATTGGTATACCATCAAAAGGTAGAATATGCCTTTAGAAAAATATAAATTGTTATGTGTAAAATATGATTAATGCTACTTTAATCATATAAAAAATATTAGATGAATTGAAAAAAAAATTATTAAATATATAAATTATAAATTTCATTAAAATATTTCACTAATAGTTATTAGTTTAATTTAATAATACTATTTTTTTTGAAAATATTCTAATTGTACCTAGGTTGTCACATTCTCCACCACTTCTGAAAATTGCATCCTCATAATTTTATTTACTTACTAAAAATGTGTGGATATTTTTAATTAATATAGTTTTCAGATTACCATGTTCTTATTTAATAACATTATTTTTTCAAGAAACCATAACTAGATGAATCATCTTATTTTAGAACACTTTCTCTCTACGGTCAAGAATTTGAACATGTTATTCATCATAAGAAAGATTCTTACACAAATAAACAAAATTATGGATTAAAACATGACATAAATATAGAACATAAATTTTTAACATATATACATGAAAAAATTGTGTACCTAGGATAAACATGGAGGAAAATACATTCGGTAAGAAGTTGATCCAACTTTCTTTGATATTTTATAGGGTCAAATAAACCAGGGACTCAATTTCCCCTTCTTATGAAAATGGATCACACCTTTCGATGGAGAAAAATTGAGAAAAAAATGATAACCTACCTAGAAATAAAGACCCTTCCTCTATTTAACTAGATAAAATTTCATGATATATTGAGTTGTCTTCATGTGTTGTGGAATTATCTTCACCTTCTCAAACTATATGGACTCGGCTTTAAAAAAAAAATATTCTGATAATTTTAAAACTAGAAATCACATTCATTTCCCAAATATCATTTAGGTTTTGAGTTTAATATAATTAGAAAAACCCTTAAAAATTAAAGCCAATAATTACAATTTGAATCTTATACCAAATATCGATTTCTTCCACCAAATCAATCCCATTTTAAATAAAACATGTTTTCTCTTCATGTGAAATATTTTTAGTTTTCCCATTATTATCATCATTGTATATACTCTACCATAAATCATGTAAAAAATTATAAAACATGGGATGAGAATAAAATATCAATAAGGTATATAATGTAATGGAAAATTTCATTTGAGTGAAAATCTGTTAAAAACATTTTCAAAAAAACAAACCCTTTTATTAGGAAAAAGAAACCAAATTTTCAAAAAGATCAATGTATTTATTTTTTAAAATCTGTATATTTTACTAAATACTAATTAGAAATGATATAAAATATAATTAAGTAACTTGTGAAGTAATTTTATATATCACTCTTACAAATGGATTAACCAATATGGTCATCCTCTAACTCTAGAGTACTCAATTTATAAGAAGTTTTCATGCAACTACCAGTACTTAGGTTATCACAAAACCACCCATCATTGGTTTATCACATAACCTATAGTCATTGGTTTTCAATATAACCCACATCATTGTTTAACCATGTGACAACCTATCATGTTAAAAAATACCAATAAATATAACATAAACATAAATCATGATTTTTTTTAATCATAAAAACAGTCTTAGAAGTAAATTAACTTTAAATTTTGACATCACTCATTTTAAATACTATGCATGTACATTAGAAAAAAATATTTCATAGAAAGTAACCATATAGACATGTAAATTAATATTCAATGTATTAATAAAACATTAAATAGTTGAATTTAATTCATGCTATATATTAAATAAAAAACATTTTTTTAAAAGGAACTTTAAAAACAGTATCATCAAAAAAACGCCCTTACAATTATCATATCTTTTATGTTAGCATAAAAAAATAAATATATTATGTATATTCATGGTAAATAAAAATAAAATAGTTGGAAATACAAAATAAGGAAAATTAATTTTCATTTTACATATAATCTTGAAAATACATGATCAAAAAATATATGTTTTACCCAAAGAATGGAAATTGGGTTAAGAATTCCCATACCTCTCATTAGATTTATTTCAAATATTTCAAACCTCTTGTATATTGTTTTATGGAATTTTATTAACCCATTAAATAAATTTAGTCATATTTATATTACCTTGAGATATTATTTTATTATATGTTATGACCCATTAATTAATAAAATTTCATTCCACTTCGAGAGTTGTAATTCCATTTTACAAGAACATTCAAAATTATAAAAAAGTAAAATGATCATGAAACCGTTAAACAAATGAAACCTATGATAATATTGGAGGATTTTAAATCAGTGAGAATCTGATATAACTTTATCCTGTATTTCATAGATTCTCATGAACTGTGGAGTCAACATCCCTTTCTTATGAAAACGCATCACACCTTTCCATAGAGGAACTTTGAGAAATACATGATCAACTCACTCAAAAAAAAGATCATTCATATGGTTATCTACAAAACTTATCTACATAATATGAGTTAAATTTATGTGTTTTTTAATTATCTTCACCTTATCCTCTATTTCCTATTTTAATTTTTGTCCCAATAACTTCTTATCTTCTACTTTATCCCAAAAAGTTGGCATTCGAAGCTGATTTCCATATAATTCCTCGAAAGGTTCCATACCTATAGTTGAATGAGAATTATTATTATAAGAAAAATAAAACAAATAAATATTTTGATCCCAAATTCCCTGATAACCCAATGAACAAGCTTGAATCGTATCCTCAAATGTCTAAATTTTTCACTCGGTCTATCTATCAGATTGAGGATGAAAGAGAAGTGATGAAATTTAATTCAGTTCCAAAAGTCTTTTTAAGTCCCTTATAGACATTATATGTAATCATGGGATCATGGTTATATACTATGGAGATATGAACTCCATGTAACCTAACTATATATTCAATGTAAACTCATGAAATTTGATCTAAAGACATTGTATCTCGAATATAAAGTAAATGAATTGATTTAGACATTTGATCAAAAATAACCCAAGAATCACTGTTACCTCAAGAATTATTTGGAAATTCCACTATGAAGCTTATGTATATATTCACCCATTTCCACTAAAGTACTGAAAATAGTTTAAGCATCCCCTTTGGTAACTTTTTTTCTACTTCAACCTTTTGACAGGTCAAAAACTTCATAGTAAATTCAGCAGTATATTTTTTCCTTTCATCCCATTAGTAATACTCTCGACAAGCACTGTATGTATTAGTATTGTTAGGAGAAACTAATAACGAAGAACTATAAGATTTAATTAAAAACCCTTTCTTCAACCATGAATCACAAGGTACACATAATCTGTTACCAAATATCATAACACAATCAATATCAATTTTAATTTAATGAAACATAACCATTTAACTAACTATATATTTTTCTATAATTTATGTTAATTCTTATGAGATTTCTTAATTCTATTTGACAGAGAAAATTGCACAAAAACATAAAATAAAATAGATGAATTCCCAAAATCCACAACTTTTAATCTAAAATTCAGAATTTCTTCAACCAAATGGTCATTTTCCAATCATATAATGGTTAAGTATGCATGATGTTACTGAATCAAGGGATCAAACACATTGTTTTAGTTTCCAGGATGTCACTTGATTGGGAATCCATAATAATTTAGCAAATATATCCAATTTCTCTACCTCATGGTCAACAATTTTTGTGTAAATATATACATTGAACTTTTATGATCATTATATATTTCACACATAGATATTTATAAGTGAAGTATCAAGATTTTTAAAGAAAAAACAACATAAGATAATTATAAATATTGTGTAGGGTTATTTTTTCATGATGTTTTAATTTCTATGAATCATAATAAATTACCATATCATTCTTCATCTGAACTCAACCATGTACCTTCAATAAAGCATCATTTCATATAACAAAATCACTATTCTTTAAGAGTGGGTCCAACACTTGATAATTTACCAACATTCATTTTAATTGTAGAAAAAAAGTAATCACATGATTTTTTAAAAATAAATTTTACTCATTTTCATAGTAACTTGGATAGTGGACTAGATAATCATGCAAAACTTTCAATAAACCATCGGTAATATCCTACTAATATGAGAAAACTTCGAAATGTTGAAAATATGTGGGTATTGTCCATTCACCAAAAAATTTTATTTTGGATGGATCAAATATAATTCTATATTTTCTTATAATATTCACAATAAAGTATGTTCCATATTCATCTCATGTTTTGAGACCTGAAGTAGTTATGTTTGAAGGTTTTCTTTCTTATGAGGAACAACTTTTTCAAATTCATGACCATAAAGTGAAAGTGTTGTGAAATAAGGTGATTAATCAAGTTAAGGATTTATGAAAAAATCATATTATTAAAGACGAAACAAGGGAAACTAAAAATTATATGGTGAAAAAATATCCCCACTTGTATAATAAGTAAATAAAATTGTGAGGAAGAAATTTCTAGAAGTGGGGTAGAATGTCAAAACCAAGGTACTAATAAAATATTCTCAAATATATAAGCATTAATAAATTAAAATAGTCACTATTAGTGAAAGATAATCAGAAATTTTATTTGTTATATATTCAATAATTTTTTTTAAAAATTCACCCAATATATTTTATAGGATTAATATAGGAATAAATCGTATTTTAAGAATAAAAATCAATATCTTTCTAAAGGAATATTTTCTTCCATTTGATGGTGTTCTTGTTTTAAAAATATATATTTAAAATTTTATAAAGTTTATTTGAAAAAATAAAATTCATTTTTTAAATTGGAGTATCTAAATTATATTAGGGTGAATTTTTGTATTTTTCTGATGCGTTTCATTTTTTTGGATGAGTAGTGAACAATACTGCATTTTCTTTGAAAACTGATTTTTCATTTAATTTATTTATGTAGTTAAATTAAAAATAAATTCTTTTAAAAGTATAATTATTTTAATTATACATAAATAAAACCAGTTTAGGCCACTGGAATCAATTTCACATTTAAATTTTATATAAAAACATTTCAACCTTATGAACATTTCACTTTTAAAACCCTCTTTCACATTATGTATGTAAGATTAATTTTAAATCAGTTTTTTCCAATTATATGAATTTAATTTAGTAAATGGATTAAATATTTGGAACCATAAGTTCCAAGTTTGTTTTTATGTTCAATTATATTTTTCATTTATAATGGATTTTCTCTGGAAAAAAAATTATTTACAGAAGTATAAGTAAAATATTTACAATGGTTAAATTTAAACCTAAAAATATTAATATACCAAAAAATTATAAAATTTAATGATTATTTGAGGAATATCATGAACCTAAATATCCTTTAAAAAATTAATTTCCCATATAATATTTTTAAATTAATTCCACGTCAATGTTATTCGCTATAAATATAAAATAATCACCATTTTAATCCCTTAAATTCACCTCTCCTCATGTATAAATACCACCCCTATGCTACGCACTTCGACTAAAAAATCTTTAAATATCCTAAAATCTCTTCCCAGACCTCCCCTCTTAACTCTACCAACATCTCGGTTTCTCTAGTTTCATTAAAATACCATTTCCAAAGTCATCACATGTCTCTCAAAGAGGTGATATTCAAGAGGTAATTTTCTCAAAGAGCATCTCTAAATTTATTTACGTTTTCTACTTTGTCCTCAAATCCTTCATCCATAAATGCATGGAAATAGAGAATCATGTATATAATAGAGTGATATATTTTAAATGGAATATATCATATCCATTTCATTTATCATTTCCTCTTATTAAAAGAAGTGAAACTGTTGTCCATCTTATGTTAGTTAATCACCCCCATGAATAATGATTTTGTTCATTTTCATATACCACCTTCATTGAAGGTCATAAAATTATATTCTAGTTAAATAATATGTAAATAGGTATATTATTAAAAATTTATTGTTCTGTAAAAAATATACACACATAATATGAAATAAAAAACTAGTTTAGGATGTCCAGAAACACCTCCAAAAATAAACTAAACATTTATCACTAATTTTTCATCTAATGAATCATTTTAATGTAGTAAATTAAATTATGTAAGGACCATTTATAAATATGGAATATAATTAATCAAATTTCAAGACACTTTTATAGTTTTAAATCCATTTTAAAAGAACATCTATAATTTTATATACGTAAAATCGACCATGAAACGAAGAAATAAAAACACCTGAAACCATGAAAATAATGAAATATTGTTAATTAATGGGTCATGAGTTGTTATAAAATCATAAAAAACATGTTATAAATATGATTATAGATCTGGAATAAGTTAATAATATTCTTTAATCCATTATAAAAGTTTTTTGAATACTTTTGAAGGAATTTGAATGCGGGGTAAGGGAACTCTTAACACATTTTCCATTATTTAGGTTAAACATCAACTTATTTGATAATGTCATTAAATTATTATGTCTGAAATGAATTTTGATTTTCCTTTTGTTGTATTTAAACTTTTTAGGTAGATATACATATAATTTACATAATCAATTAATTTGATTAATGACCACTTCAAAGATATGATATTTGAATGAGGCATTCTTTTAAAAACACTCTCTTAAAGTTCCTTTTAAAATAAATATTTTTTACATATAAAACATTAATATAATTTTAAATTTTCATTTATTATTTCTAATCATATTTTACTTAGTGAAAAATATTTTAAAAAATTTTTATGAGTGCAAAATATCATTAAGGGACTTAAATTTTGAGAAAATGTTCGTGTAGTAAAAAACATGAAAACCCATGTAATATTTAACATTATCTCAATGTTCATTGGGATATTGAAATAAATCATTTTATCAATAAAACAAGAAAACTTTTACATAAATTAAAAAACATTAAATCCCATATAAAGAAAAAAACTATTTTTTAAACTTAAAGAATCACATTTATAAAACCATTTCAATGTTTTTTTAAAAGGAATAACCATACATTCTAATTCAAATATAAACACTAGAAAATGTAATAGGGAGTTATAATGGTTCTCACCTTTCGTATAATCTATATTAGGATCACCTATGAGTTATAATGGGGATAAACCCTTTGTATAAGCTATATCAAGCTCTCCCTTGAGCTATAATGGTGATAAACCCTTCATTAAATGGACTGAACAATATGGGTAATGTAACAGCCCGAGATTTTATGAAAAATATTCTTTTTAATTTTATTAATGTCTTGTGTTGTATTCTACACCAAAAGGAGCTTGCACAACACGCATCTTTGACTTTCCTTGCATTACACGCAATCACAACCTTCCTCGATAGCGTGTGTAGTACGCAATACTGAGTTTCACGAAACAACGATATGCTATTAAAATATTATTTAAACTAGCCGTTATAAATTGTAATAACCACTTTTTAAATTTTAGAATTTTTAGCTCTCAAAATGGACTTTATTTTTGGATTCGGAGTATCGAATTTAGCCTAAGGTGAAATTTTGGTACTTTTCGGATAACTTTCATATTCTGATGAATAGTGAAAATTACTAAATTATAATTAAGAACAACTTTTTTAATCAAAATAAATAACAGTGATAAATTATTAATTTGAGTGGTTTTAAAGTATATTTAGAATATATTTTTACAATTTAATACAATGTTGGTCATTGAATGTAATTTCACATTTAAACCAGACATAATCAAGTGTCAATCTTTTGATAGATATTGTTTCTTAAAAACACGCTATTTGTTTTAACAGCGGGATTTAATTATAAAATGAATTAATGCAACTTCTATGTTATGAATTTGGTAAAATAGACTTCATTTTTGATTTAGGAATATGAAATATAGCTTAGGATGAAATTTTGGCATTTTTCTGAAAAAAATCAATTTTTTATGAATAGTGAAACTACTAAGTGGTAGTTAAAAAACAGAATTTTTCATAAAACTTAATTTTACCGCTTCTGTGAATGGAATTTCAAAAAAACCAAGAGACACGGTTGATGTCAGTAAGTAAAATGTGGTTCAATGAGATGAAAATAATTTTTGGTGAATATTAACTTTTTACTTTTATTTACCACGGTTAAAAGTAAATACGGTAATTAAGGGTAAGAATGATATTGATATTACCCTAACACATGTCCTAATTCTATTGGACAAGTGTATCTCGGCCAAAAACAACCTTAAGTGTAAACTATTATCATTTAGGCCCACTTGGATTAGATTAGGACATTTATTATTATTTAATTCAAAGAAGAGTTAAAAGAGTTAAAATCAATGTATATTTAGTAAAACATTTTTAATATAGGGTTGTACATAAGATAAATTCGATTTTAAATATTAATTAGAAAGATAAAAATATTTCCTACATGATGGTATTTTATTTGTAATTTTTAGACATCAAATAATTTAATTTATTTATGACACAAAGATGATGCAGTAATAATATTATTAATGAAATATTGACATAATTGATATTATAAATACCAAAATAAATGTAATTTAAGACTTTTTATGAATTCCACTAATTTTTTAGGTTACTATGATATATTAGTGTTTATTTAATAAACTTGGTTCGAACATATAATTCTGTTATGACTTTCACAAAAATCATATATCAAATAGTGTCAAAATTGACACAAAATAGTTTTTAAATCAAATATTATATTATTAATTGCTATTTTATAACTAAAAATCTAAGGTTCGGCCAAATGACTTAGATAAGGATATATATTAATAATAAACAATTTTGGGTTCGTTTGGAATGTTATAGTATGTGTATTAACCATATAGTGTAAGAAAACAAAAAGACACTGTAAAAGTTAAATTATTTAACTTAAAGTTAAATCTAATTGATACGGTTAAAATAATAACCTAAACTTGTCTAAATCCTATTAGTTGATAGGATTGCGACCCATCCCCACTTTAGCTCCGAAATAAGACCCTTTGTAACCATTATAAACCGATTTTGACTTTAATATAAAATAATATTTTGAGATATTCCTAAGGTGCCCCTCTCCTCCCTTATAAAAGGATACCTCCTCCCTCTCTTCCTCACAAAACTTGGAGCATTCAAGCTCGTCCAAACCCTGCCAAAATCACTTCTCCACTTCCCTAGTATCATCCTAGAGGTCCTGGTATTCTTAAAGGACCAATTTTAGTGCCCTAAAAGTAGGTCTCAAAGAAGCACTTCAAAGAACAGGTAATACCCATTACCGATACTTTTCAATTTATTTCTTCTTCAACTTCTTCTTCTTTAGTTGTTTCATGATAAAGTAATAACATCAGTATTTCTTATATACTGATATGTTATTATAAATATGAAACAACTCTAATTAACCTTCTATCCATCCTACAGAAAAAGGAAATCATCGTGTGTGCGTACGTACGGAATACCGTCTCCACGCCGTGGTGTAATCTATTTTCCGCCACCACCTTAATTGGATGGGTATAAAGGTGTAATGAGTAACTATATATTATTATTATGAATTAATATTGATACTGAAATATTATACATACACTTCAACACAATTCCACGACCATGGGAACGATATCATCGCTCGTGCGTACGTACGGAATACCGTCTCCACGACGCGATGAGATTCATTCTCAATGATTAACCATTCATGAATGATTATAAAGTATATATAATAAGTACTAATGAAATATATGACCTAATAATGATACTGTAATTATTTATATTTATATGTATGTCATCTACTTAATTCCATTCAATTCAATAAGGAAACGAAAACAGCGTTCATGCGTACGTACGGACTACCGTCTCCATGAACGGTGTATTTCTTTCCATTTACTGATTTCTTATATATGTGTATTATGAATATATATATATATAAATCATGTTTTATATTCTGTAATTAAGTAATCGTGATCTAAGTAATCATATGAATAATTACAAGTTAAAAACACGAACGACAAATGAGACGATTTTACCCAAAACGCTACTTTAACGTGAATTTACAAAAGAACGGGTAATATAAAGTCATAAGTGGACCATATATGATATAATAACAATGAATATGATTCTGGAATAAGTCAATAACATGATTTAAATCATTATACAGGAGGTTCGGACACTTACAAAGCAAGTCAGACCTAAGGTAAGGGAAATATCACAATCTCATTTTTATCCGAGATTGTTTATTCGTAAGTATTTACTGGGGTGTATTTTATCATCCACATCGATGTTTCATCAATATGTAATATTATTTCCATCCACCTACCATTGTTTAAATCCATTTTTACCCTTCGGTGAGTTTTTAGTAAAAGATATGAAAGGAATCTTTTGTCGTTTTTCGTACGAGGTACTTTTTGACTTTTCCGACAAAAGTACGAAGAATGTTTTTTTAACTTATACGGCATGAATGGATTTTTAAAACATTATTTCCAAGAAGCATCCTTTACAAGTTTTCAAGTTTATTTTTAATCAACTTATTTTAGTTTTATATTGTAAGACATGTTAAGAAAGGAAAATGTTTTTGAATTAGAAAGGATATTTTCCTCAAGAATGGATTTCAACTGTTTTATCAAAATTATTTTCCATCTAAGATAATAAAGGGTTCTGTTTCTATCCCTATTATTACATTGATTTGGTTATGTTGTGATGGAATTATTTTTATGAATTCCTTTATCTTATATGAATTGTTTTATGATGTCATGATGTTTAAGAATCCCATTTTTATTACATGGGTTATGAAATGATGTATGGTTTATGATTTTGTGGCACACATAAGAATGGTATAATTATGAGATGGGTGGGAGCTATATCTCCATCCAATGCATTGGGTAATGATTTTATATCTCATGAGATATACATGGTTGAAATGTTAGGTTATACCGGTTTAGTGAAACAGGACTGAAACGATGGTTACTCGATTCAGAAAGGGACTTTGTCCACTAAGATAGTCTTGGCAGTGAGTCTTGACTAACAAGAAATGATTCTCTATGATTATGTGTGTATTCAAAAAGTTTCATGTTTTAGGTTATGATTATTTGGATTTCATTTCACTACTATGATTTATCCCATGTCATGAAATTATGCTCTCTTTTGCAGGTTAAGATTTCCAAAAGTTATGTTCTTATGAATATGATGTGATTGATTTTTCTTTTATTTACCCTTACTGAGCATTTGAGCTCACCCTTTTATGTTTTCTTTTCCCCAGGATATAAAGAAATGTTTTAGGTAAAAAAAGGGAAGATCTTTATGGGAGATATTGAAGTTCTTTCACCACGATTAGAATATTACGTTCCGAGTTTCCAAAGACACTAAACTATTACGATCCTTGTGTGTGTGTTTTTGTTATGTACTAAGTATTCCACGAATGTAATGTAATGTCCATATATGTCAGGCTTCAGGTCTCTACAGTTGGTATCAGAGGGAGGTTTTGTCAACCTTTGGAAACTAGGATGCGAGAACTTTAGTGAGATCCCTGGAGATATTTCTAAGATATGTCTAGGGATGGCCCTAAGGATAAGTATACATATAGGATATAGTCCTAGAACTATGGTAACGATATTAGATTAAACCAAAGATGTTAGATATTGAAGTTACTCCCCCTTTATTATGATTTTTGCCTCTCACACTATTCTTTTTGGGTTTTAGAAAATGGCTGGAAACAAGATGATTCACGATAATGGAGGATATGATGGACAATGGAATGATGAGAAACCAAATGAAATGGGATTTGGAAGTCCAAACATCATTATTATGCCGAATCAGCAATCTTATAATTTGATCAATAAAGTAAAATTTGGTAAGTTTCCTGACTCGGCTAATAAAATAAAGATGGAGTTTCATGATGATCATAGAGGAATGAAAGTTCAATTTCCCCTATGTAAATCATGTGGGAAGAGGCATCAAGGAGAATGTTTCAAAGGAACTATAAGATGCTTTGGGTGTGGAAAAGAAGGACACAAAGCCAGTAAGTGCAAAGGAAAAGGTTCAGTTAACACTAGGGATGAGGATAATGGTATTTCTATGACATCAACAATGGTTAAAAGTTTTAAATGTGGAATGTATGGGCATTATGAAAACCAATGCCCTAAGGTAAAGTCTCGTGAAGAGAATCAGTATGGTCGTATGGGTAGTATTTATGTTGATGATGATGAAGAGACTACAAATGATATGTGAGATGAAAGAATTGTTGAAGCTCGGTCAATGGTTTAAGAATGTAGTGGAATGATTACATGTTTATCATTTGTAATGTTGTATAAGTAATCTCATGGTACTGTGGAATAAAGAGACATCTAAGGATTGTTACACTATTGCCTTTCCTTGAGTTTTGAAAGTGTATGGTTAATGGTACCAGTATCCATGGAAGGTTATTCAGATATTTTTGGAATGTATATGATATGTGCATAATAAAGGGATAAGGAGAAAATTAAATGTTTGATAGTATTAATGAGCTCATGACTGATATAAGGAGAAGGTTATATCATGGTTTTAGTATATAGAATTTTTGGATTTTGGTATGTGGAAAGAGTTAACTTTTTACTGCATTCATGTTTTCACTAAGGTTCAATGAGTATTCATTCTTCATGAGAATACATGATTAAGGTATTCACATGTTTGTAATTTTACCAACAAGATATATCTTATGATATATGGGGGATAAATGATGGCATTCACGTGATTGTTATGTGACATTTCAAGTAATCATTTTCTTTATACTATGAGCTTGGACCGAAGTATTTTAGATAAGCCTAAAGATTGGAATGGATTATGTTAACCATAAGTTAGTATTTTTTAAGGATTGAATTTTTTTTTTTGATATTATAGTAATGTAGTTTTAGAAAAAGGACAACCTGCAGGATGGGAGACAGCCCATCGCTTCGGACAAGGCTGTGGGAATCGAACCCACAACCGAAGTGAGACTGGCCTTTATCGCCTACCACTGGCCTACGGGAAGTCCCTGTTTAGTAGAAACTAGTTTTATTATATTAAACAGTATGATATATAAAGTATAAGTCCATGTTAGGAACCATATATGATTAATCTCACTATAAAATGACTTATGTATATTTAATAACTTTTGCTAACCTTTTGTTTAAGACAGATGGAATGACCCATCATTCTATGACATGATCTGCTAACACTTCACGAATAACAAATTCAACATCATTTATTTAAGAGATGAAGTGGAAATTGTTAAAGGAACAAACAACAGTGAGGTTGTACCAACATAAAGTAAGTATTTATTCTAATTCAAATTCTTTAACTTTAGGAAAATGATCTTGAAAACAAAAAATGTTGTCCTAGTGCTCTTATATCTGATTAATCAGATGGTACCTTAGATCGTCAAAAATTTTATGGATTTGTGATTGTTGGATTTTCCATAGCCATTTTCTCTACCACTCTCCATCAGAACATGATTGTTCGATTTCTCTTCCATATCCATTTTTTCACCTATGTGGAAACCCAGTGATTAGTTTATTTGGGTAACCGTTACGTTTCATACTTTTGTTTTTAAAGATTGGTTTTGATATTCCTTTTTACGATGTGGGTTTCTATTAAATAAACTTTCGAATAGTAAACCATTTATAACCCCGACGAATTTTGAGGGCGAAATTCACTTTAAGGGGGGTAGAATGTAACAGCCCGAGATTTTATGAAAAATATTCTTTTTAATTTTATTAATGTCATGTGTTGTACGCTACACCAAAAGGAGCTTTCACAACACGCATCTTTGACTTGCCTTGCATTACACGCAATCGCAACCTTCCTCGATAGCGTGTGTAGTACGCAATACTGAGTTTTCACGAAACAATGATATGCTATTAAAATATTATTAAAACTAGCTGTTATGAATAGTAATAACCACTTTTTAAATTTTATAAATTTTAGCTCTTAAAATGGACTTCATTTTTGGATTCGGAGTATCAAATTTAGCCTAAGGTGAAATTTTGGTACTTTTCGGATAACTTTCATATTCTGATGAATAGTGAAAATTACTAAATTATAATTAAAAACAAATTTTTTAATCGAAATAATTAATAGTGATAAATTATTAATTTGAGTGGTTTTAAAGTATATTTAGAATATATTTTTACAATTTAATACAATGTTGGTCATTGAATGTAATTTCACATTTAAACCAGACATAATCAAGTGTCAATCTTTTGATAGATATTGTTTCTTAAAAACATGCTATTTGTTTTAACAACAGGATTTAATTATAAAATTAATTAATGCAACTTCTATGTTATGAATTTGGTAAAATAGATTTCATTTTTGAATTCGGAATATGAAATTTAGCTTAGGATGAAATTTTGGCATTTTTCTGGAAAACATCAATTTTTGATGAATAGTGAAACTACTAAGTGGTAGTTAAAAAACTGAATTTTTCATAAAACTTAATTTTACCGCTTCTGTGAATGAAATTTCAAAAAATCCGAGAGACATGGTGGATGTCAGTAAGTAAAATGTGGTTCAATGAGATGATAATAATTTTTGGTGAATAGTAACTTTTTACTTTTATTTACCACGGTTAAAAGTAAATAGGGTAATTAAGGGTCAGAATGATATTGATATTAACCTAACACATGTCCTAATTCTATTGGACAAGTGTATATCGACCAAAAACAACCTTAAGTGTAAAATATTATCATTTAGGCCCACTTGGATTAGATTAGGACATTTATTATTATTTAATTCAAAGAAAAGTTAAAAGAGTTAAAATCAAAGTATATTTACTAAAACATTTTTAATATAGGGTTCTACATAAGATAAATTCTATTGTAAATATTCATTAGAAATATAAAAAGATTTCGTACATGATGGTATTTTATTTGTAATTTTTAGACATAAAATAATTTAATTTATTTATGACACAAAGATGATGCAGTAATTATCTTATTAATGAAATATTGACATAATTGATGTTATAAATACCAAAATAAATGTAATTTAAGACTTTTTATGAATTAAAATAATTTCATAAGTTACTATGATATATTAGTGTTGATTTAATAAACTTGGTTCGAACATATAATTCTGTTATGACTTTCACAAAAATCATATATCAAATAGTGTCAAAATTGACACAAAATAGTTTTTAAATCAAATATTATATTATTAATTGTTATTTTATTCCTAAAAATCTAAGGTTCGGCCAAATGACTTAGATAAGGATATATATTAATAATAAACAATTTGGGGTTCTTTTGTCATGATATAATATGTGTATTAACCATATAGTGTAAGAAAACAAAAAGACACGGTAAAAGTTAAATTATTTAACTTAAAGATAAATCTAATTGATAAGGTTAAAATAATAACCTAAACTTGTCTAAATCCTATTGGTTGATAGTATTTCGACCCATCCCCACTTTAGCTCCAAAATAAGACCCTTTAGAACTATTATAAACCGATTTTGACTTTAATATAAAATAATATTTTGAGATATTCCTAAGGTGCCCCTCTCCTCCCTTATAAAAGGATACCTCCTCCCTCTCTTCCTCACACTACTTTGAGCCTTCATGATCGGCCAAACCCTGCCAAAATCACTTCTCCACTTACCTAGTATCATACTAGAGGTCCTGGTCTTCTTAGAAGACCAATTTTAATGCCCTAAAAGGAGGGCTCAAAGAAGCACTTCAAAGAAGAGGTAATACCCATTACCGATCCTTTTCAATTTCTTTCTTCTTCAACTTCTTATTCTTTAGTTGTTTCATGATAAAGTAATAACATCAGTATTTCTTATATACTGATATGTTATTATAAATATGAAAAAACTCTAATTAACCTTCTATCCATCCTACGGAAAAAGGAAATCACCGCGCGTGCGTACGTACGGAATACCGTCTCCACGCCGTGGTGTAATCTATTTTCCACCACCACCATAATTGGATGGGTATAAAGGTGTAATGAGTAACTATATATGATTATTATGAAGTAATATTGATACTGAAATAGTATACATACACTTAAACACAATTCCACGACCATGGGATCGATATCATCATTCGTGCGTACGTACGAAATACCGTCTCCACGACGCGATGAGATTCATTCTCAATGATTAACCATTCATGAATGATTATAAAGTATATATAATAAGTACTAATGAAATATATGACCTAATAATGATACTGGAATTATTTATATTTATATGTATGTCATCTACTTAATTCCATTCAATTCAATAAGGAAACGAAAACAACGTTCATGCGTACGTACGGACTACAGTCTCCATGAACGATGTATTTCTTTCCATTTACTGATTTATTATATATGTGTATTATGAATATATAAATAAATCATGTTTTATATTCTGGAATTAAGTAATCATGATCTAAGTAATCATATGAATAATTACATGTTAAAAACACGAATGACAAATGAGACGATTTTACCCAAAACGCTACTTTAACATGAATTTACAAAAGAACGGGTAATATAAAGTCATAAGTGGACCATATATGATATAATAACAATGAATATGATTCTGGAATAAGTCAATAACATGATTTAAATCATTATACAGGATGTTTGGACACTTACAAAGCAAGTCAGACCTAAGGTAAGGGAAATATCACAATCTCATTTTTATCCGAGATTGTTTATTCGTAAGTATTTACTGGGGTGTATTTTATCATCCACATCCATGTTTCATCAATATGTAATATTATTTCCATCCACCTACAATTGTTTAAATCCATTTTTACCCTTCGGTGAGTTTTTAGTAAAAGATATGAAAGGAATCTTTTGTCGTTTTTCGTACGAGGTACTTTTTGACTTTTCCGACAAAAGTACGAAGAATGTTTTTTTAACTTATACGGAATGAATGCATTTTTAAAACATTATTTCCAAGAAGCTTCCTTTACAAGTTTTAAAGTTTATTTTTAATCAACTTCTTTTAGTTTTAAATTGTAAGACATGTTAAGAAAGGAAAATGTTTTTGAATTAGAAAGGATATTTTCCTCAAGAATGGATTTCAAGTGTTTTATCAAAATTATTTTCCATCTAAGATAATAAAGGGTTCTGTTTCTATCCCTATTATTAAATTGATTTGGTTATGTTGTGATGGAATTATTTTTATGAATTACTTTATCTTATATGAATTGTTTTATGATGTCATGATGTTTAAGAATCCCATTTTTATTACATGGGTTATGAAATGATGTATGGTTTATGATTTTGTGGCACACATAAGAATGGTATAATTATGAGATGGGTGGGACCTATATCTCCCTCCAATGCATTGGGTAATGATTTTATATCTCATGAGATAGACATGGCTGAAATGGTAGGTTATACCAGTTCAGTGAAACAGGACTGAAACGAGGGTTACTCGATTCAGAAAGGGACTTTGTCCACTAAGATAGTCTTGGAAATGAGTCTTTACTAACAAGAAATGATTCTCTATGATTATGTGTGTATGCCACAAAGTTTCATGTTTTAAGTTATGATTATTTGGATTTCATTTTACTACTATGATTTATCCCATGTCATGAAATTATGCTCTCTTTTGAAGGTTAAGATTTCCAAAAGTTATGTTCTTATGAATATGATGTGATTGATTTTTCTTTTATTTACCCTTACTGAGCATTTGAGATCACCCTTTTATGTTTTCTTTTCCCCAGGATATAAAGAAATGTTTTAGGTAAAAAAAAGGGAAGATCTTTATGGGAGATATTGAATATCTTTCACCACGATTAGATGATTACGTTCCGAGTTTCCAAAGACACTAAACTATTACGATCCTTCTGTGTGTGTTTTTTTATGTACTATGTATTCCGCGAAAGTAATGTAATGTCCATATACATCAGGCTTCGGGTCTCTACAGGTAATATCTAACTCTGTATTACCCAATGTATTAGAGGCTATCACATAACCACCCATCCTTAGTTTATCATAGAAACACATGTCATTTGTTTAACACATAACCACCCATCCTTGGTTTATCACATAATAACCCATCATTGGTTTATCATGTAACTATACATAATTAAAAAAAATTCCCAAGAACCATATCACAATCATAAAACAGGAATATATGCATTATATAAATATTCTTAAGTAAAAACACATTCATTTTAAAATATCATATTTTTAGAAAAGGATTTAATGTATAAAGGAAAAAATATTTTTTGAAAATAATCTTGTAATATTGTGAAATAATATTTAAATAATTATGGTGTTATGAAGGTGGGAAAATCCACTCATTCCGTATATATTATAAAACAAACTCTTAATATTTTTGTCATAAAATACACAAAGAGACACTTTTTGAAAATGAAAAAAAGAATAATTTCAAAATGTTTTTTTAAAAAGACAAAACATGGTAAAAATGGATTAAATAAATAATAATATAATATTAAAAACATTTTTTTAATCAAATTTTGAAAACAAAAACATGGAATAAAAATGCATTTTTAAAGAATCTATAGAAAAATAATTGTTAAATAAAGTTCTATTACAAATATCATTACCTTGGAGTGAGTGTCAAAAAATGAATTGATTATATGTTTTCATTGTAAATACACATAAAAAAGTATAAATGAAATATATGAATTTGAAAATTTATCTTTTCATAACATAACAAAGAAGTAGAAGTTTAACCCAATCAATGTCGAATTGGTTAAAAAATCCCTCGCCTCGCGTTCGAATTCTTGAAATGTGCTCAATCCTCTTGTATAATGGTTTTAGGATTATTAATAACTCTTTAAAGAGCTATATTAATATTTAAAATATCTTATTTGATTATTTTATAACATTTTATGACACATTAATTAATAATATTTCATTATTTTCATGGTTTCAGGTGCATTTGTTTCATAGTTCCATGATCAGATCATTTGTGTATAATTATGTATGATCATAGAAAATGGGATTTTGGATGTTCTTGTAATTTATGAAACATTTATAAATTTATTTTAACATAATAAACATATTTTCTTAAAATCAAATATCAAAATTATCTCAGGGATAATTGTTGGTATTTTTCGAATAAGTTTCATTTTTTGAGGAATCGTGAAAATACTGCATGTTCTCTCAAAACTGATTTTTCATATAATATATTTTTATATTCTAATTATATTTTATTTTATTTAAATTCAATAAGTTCAATTATACATCAATAAAACTAATTATGGTAATTGGAATAAATTTCACATTGAAATTGGATATAATAACATTTCAAATTTTGAACTTTTAACATTAAAAACATGTTTTTTTATTGTGTCTACGAGATTAATTTTAAAAATATATTTTTTAATTATATAAATTTAATTAATTATAATGGATTCCATAATTTTAATCATAAGTTAAAAATTATGTTGTATGTTAAATTTTTTTAGGCATAAAAAAGTTACCATGGTAAAAATATTATTTACAGGTGTACGGATAAAAAATGAAACATGCTAATGTTAAAAATGTAAAGGATTATAATACCAAAAAACTATATAATTTATTGGTTGTTTAAGATATTAATAGACCCTAAACATCTTCTAAAATATTAATTTTCAGCCAAAATACGTGTATTTTAATTCCATATCTACGTGCCTATCTTTAAATATAAAATAATCATTTTTTTAATCACTTAAACCAACATCTCTTAAGTATAAATAACACCCCTCAAAACTCTATTTTGACTAAAAAGACCTGAAACTCTTAAAATCTCATAAAAACCCTCAAATCTAAATTCTCCACGCATTTATGTACTTCTTGTATCACCAATATATGAAATCCATGGTCCAAGAATAATTATTTCTCTTTTTTTTTCTTTTCCACCAATATTTATGGTCATAAAAGTTTAATTCTTTTTAAATAATATTTAAATAGTCATATTATAACCTATTTAATTTTCTAGAACTGGATACATACAAAATATTAAATAAAACTAAATATGTTCCATATGTTCAGAATACCAGAAAAATAATCTAAACATTTATCATTAACGTTTTATCTAATGAATCATCCTCATAAAAGAAATAAAAATGACATAGTGTACCATTAACAATTATCTAAGATAATTAAAATTATTTAATTAAAATTATTTTTTAATTCCATTTTATAAGAAAATTTATAATTTTATACAAGTAATAGAGACCTCAAAACCATGAAATGAAAGCACTTAAAACAAAGTAAAAAATTAAATATTATTAATGGGTTATAAGATGTTATAAAATCATCATATAAGGTATTATAAATATGAATATAGTTCTAAAATGATATAATATAACTATTTGGAACATTATAGAGTTTTATTAACATATTTGAAGGAATTGGAAACTGATATAATGGAATTATTAACCTAATTACCATTCTTTTGGTAAAACTTATAATTATTGTTTATTTCATGATAATATTATGTTTGAAATGAATTTATATTTTATTTTTTTTAAATTAAAATTTGGTTTATGTTTATTTACTAATAATATACAAAATCAATTCTTTTTATTAATATTTCATTCAATGATATGATGTTTGTATGGTTTTTCTCGACTCACTGTTAGTTATGTGAGACTTAAGCCTTTTCACAACTTATTTCTTATTTTTTATGTATATTATAACCTTTTATATATCATATAATGAAATTAATTATCTTCATGATGTTAATTTTTTTCATTTTATAATTATTAATTTTATGGTACATACTATTCGACTGATTAGAAAGTGTAAGGGAATTCATATCAATCTCATTTCATGGAGGTATATTTTAATGTTATACACCCAACATATTTTATGGGGTGTGTATACATCCCCATTTACATATCAGATCATTAATTTATTTATTCTCATGTTATTTGATATTTTGTTAATTGTTATTTTATCATTGGGTTTATGATTCAAGTAATTAAATGTGGTATGAGAAACATTAATTTAAAAATATCATTTTAAAATTTTAAGGATTTAATTTTAAAATATTTTCTTCCGTGTTAATATCCTTGAAATTATTTTATATTTTCATTTATATGAATAAGAAGTATTTTAAAATTAATTTTTTGTATATTTTGAGTTTCATTCAATAATTTTTAAAATGAAATTTTTATGTGTTTTTATATGGAACGTTTTGACAAATGAAAAAAGTTGTGTTCTATTATTAATGTACATGGGGAAAATGACTTTTACCCTGACATGAATATTTTTTAATTTGTATCATCCATTGTACACTTCAATGTTTTCTCCAATGAAAATATATATTTCTTTTTTTTTATTTTTGAATTGATTAGGATTAAAAAAATAGTGTTTTGGTATTGAAAATGTCTTTTTAAAATAAAATGGTATTTTTTTATATGAAAGTGTTCTTTATATGGGATTAAAGGAGTTTTCCAAAGGGTTTTATGATGCATGTATTTTATTCATGAAATAATACTTGATCATTATATGAGCAATGGGTGATCCAGGTAGGGATTATATGAAGGGTTGAGCCCCATTATAGTTCAAGAGTGATCCTGATATAGTGTATATGAAGGTTTGATCCCCATTATAGGTCCTAGGAAATGGGTGAGCCCAAAATACCTTATAAGAATGTTTGACCCCCACTTTATCTAACAGGTGAGCCTGATGTAACTTATATAAAGTGTGATCCCCATTTTCGAACCATAAAACTCTAGCATAAAAATTATTATATAGTTATCAATCTTTGATGTATTAAAAGTTGAAGATAAATTAAAAGATGAAAATAAATTAAGAGATGTATTTTGAGATAATTTCCTCTTGAATATGACCACTTTGAGAGACCCTTGAGGACCCTGAATTTGGCCTTTTTGTGAGATTAATAGCACTGTAATATGGGTATAGTGAGGAGTAGTGTTTTAGGAAGATATATGACGAGATACAAGGCTTGTGAGTTGAAATGGAGTGGTGAGGGGTGGTATTTATACTTGAGGGGAGATGGTTTAAAGTGATTAAAACAATATTTTAACCCTTGTTAATATTTTACTTATACTATTTTAAATAATTTTTTTAACAGGGTAACTATTTTATAACTAAAACTAAAATTGAGCTTAAAAAATAATTTTGACATTATAATAAAAAATATAAAATCCATTTAACATAATTAAATTCACAAAATTGTAAAAAATATATTTTATTTTAACCCCGCAAAAAAATGAAAAATACGGTTTTTAACGTTCAAACTTCCAATGTTTGAAATGTTTTTTATATCCAAATTAAATGAGAAATTTATTACAAAGAAATAAAATGGTTTTATTTATGTATTATCTCAACTAATTATTCTTAAAATTAAATTTCAAATATAATTTAAATATATTATTAAATTATATGAAAAAATAGTTTTCAAATAAAATGTAGTATTTTTTACTATTCATCAAAAATTGAAACTTGTCAGAAAATTTAAAAAATCTCAATCAAACATAATTTTTATATTATTCCTTAAAAAATGATTTTTATTTTTTAAAAATAAATTTGTAAAATTTTCAAAATTTATATGTAAAATAGGTGTTCCATCAAATGGCTTCAAAATTACCTTTTAGAAAAATATAGCGTTTTTGCTCAAAACGTGATTTATTTTTATTTTAATCTTATAAAAATTATTGGATTAATTTAAAAACCTTTGACTGAATGTATATCATATCATTTATATGTTTTAAATTTTTTTATTAATTTATTTTTTTAAGATAAAATGTCATTATGGGCATAAAAGGGTTTTTTTATAAAAACACTCCTTTATATTCAACTTGTTTTTATTTTCATTTCATATTAATTGGAAACAAATGAATTAATATTATAAAAAATGTTTAAAATATAATTCAATAATGTAGTTAATAAATTATTTCCCAACATTTAAATTTCTAGGTTATAAAATTCACTTTTAAATAGTAATATTTAGTTATTTGAGTAATATTGATTTGGTGTATCTTGTATGAAGACAGTAATGAATAAATTCATTTTATAAACATAACTATAATATATTTTAAAATTTTATTTAATATGATTAATTCATGACCTTAAAATGTTTTTTTTTCTATTCAGTTCCCATATTTTCCTTCATGGAAACCTATTATGTGTTTTCTTAGGTGACCTTTTTATTTTCCATTATCTATTTTTAAATAGATTTTTTATTGATCCTTTTTCTGATGTGGGATTTAAGCAATGGTATCATAAAAATTCAAACACAAAATTTTTCTATCTTGAGTTAAAATTTAGAGTACCCAATTTATTAATTGGGGATAATGTAACATACGGAAATATTAAAAGGTAACACTATGCATAAGATTATACATGATATACCACATTAAGCTCACAAAAACAACTAAATGTTATAATTTTAAAGTGATTATTATAAAAAAACCATTTGAATTGAAAGAATGAATGACGATAGATAAATTATGAAAATATATTTTAAACATGTTTATAAAAATAATTAATTTTCTATAAACTAATTAGAAATGAAAATTAAAACCAGTCTAATATAATGGGTGTGATTTTATAAAAAAACTATTTTTATGACCACAATGGAATTTTCTCTTAATAAATTTAATTAAAAAATTTCAGAGAAAATATTAATGAAATTTATATGTTTTATATTATATATGTTTTTTAATTCATCAAATAATATTGATAGGCTTAATAAAATAATAAATCAAATTTTAAGTATAAAAAATTATATTCTTCTAGAAGATACTTTTTCTGCCTTTTGATTGGGAAATATTTTAAACCTAAATTTTGAAACTTTTTAAATTTATTTTGATAAAATAAACTAATTTTTTGAAATAATATTTTTAAAATTACCTTAATATCAATTTTAGGTATTTTCCTGATAAGATTCACTTTTTCATGAATAGAGAAAATACTACATTTTATTTGAAAACTATTTTTTCAAATAATTTAAATAATATTTTAAAATGGTTTAAAAGTATTATTAGTTAAAATTATACATCAATAAAAATAATTTATTTCATTTTAATCAATTTAACATTGAAATTATATATAATAACATTTCAAACATTGGATGTTTTCACATTAGAAACCCACTTTTCTGTTTTATCCACGAGATTAATTTTAAGTCTAATTTTGCAATTATTTGAATTGAATTATGTAAAATATATTCCATATTTGTAATAATAAGGTCCAAATAATATTTCAATGTCAATTTTTTTGTATAAAATTTTTTCCATGGTAAAAAATTATTTACCATAGTATAAGTAAAATAGTAACAAGGGTTAAAGTTAAAAGCTAAAAAATTATTATACCTCAAAACTACAACATTCAATGGTTATAAGAGGTATTTCTCAACCCTAAAATCCTAAAAAATATTAATTACCAATATAATTTATTGATATTAATTCCACCTCAATATGGATGTTTGTCAATATAAAATAATCATTATTTTAATCACTTAATCATACCTCTCCTCAAGTATAAATACTTCCCCTCACTACCGAATTTCAAATCACAAGCCCTATAACTATTAAAATATCTACCAACAAATCTAATCCTCTATATACCGATTTACTAGTTCTTTTGGTATCACCAAAAGACCAATTAAAAGACCCTCAAGTGTCTGTCAAGGAGGTGATATTCAGGAAATAATTTTCCAAAAGTACCTCACTTAATTTATTTTATTATTTTAATTTCTCCTCACCTCTTTCATCCATCATGGAATTATAACTCTATAATAATTTATATACTATATATTTATGTTTTTAATGGAATATATCATATTCATTTCATTTATCATCCCCTCTTATTAAAATAAACAAAACTATTGTCCAAGTTATGTCAATTTATCATCTCTATGAATAATGACTTTTCATTTTCTATTGAAAGCTCTCTGGAATGTCATAAAAGTTAAATCTTGGTTAAATATATTATAAATATATAAATTTTATCATATATCATATTATGAAACTAATATATACACAAAATATAAAATAATACAAAACTAGTTTATGATGTTTGGAAAAACCACCAAAATAAACTAAACATTTATCAATACATTTTTTCTAATGAATCACCCTCATATAAGAAATAAAAATTATATACAAGACCATTAATACTTATATAATATAATTAATACTATTTCATTCCACTTATATAGTTTTAATCCCATTTTACAAGAACATCCATAATTATACATAATTGAATAGATCATGAAACCATATAACAAATGTAATCAAAACCATGAAAATAATGAAATAATATTAATGAATAGGTTATAATATGTTATTAAATAATATTTTAAGGTATTATAAATATTAATATAGTTCATTAATGAGTTAATAACATTATTTAAAGCATTATAAAGGAGTTTCGAACACTTTTTAAGGAATTTGAACATGAGGTAAGGGAATTCTTAACCCAATTTTTATTCTTCGAGTCAAACATCATCTTTTATGATCATGTATTTTTAAGATTATGTGTTAAATGAATTTTTATTTTCCGTATGTTTTATTTAAAATTGTTTTATATATATTTAAAATTAATATACATAATCTAGTCATTGGATTTACACTCACATCAAAGATATAATATTTTAATGGACTTTCTTTTAAAAATATTCTTTTAAAGTTCCATTTTCATAAATAATGTATTTATTAAATATAAATAACGAACATAATTTTACAATTTCATGTTTCTTTAATATTTTTAAAATTAAATTAAATTTTTATATGGTTACATTCATTGAAAATGTTTTCTGGTTTATGTGCATAGTTATACAAAAATTGTGATTTAAAAACAAAAAATTCATTTTCATCGATGATTTTTTATGATGAAATTATTCATGATTTATCATTATGATATGATTATTATTAATTATATATAATAATGGGTGGTAATGTGAAAACCCAATTAAGTGTGGTTATGTGATAAACCAAGGATGGTTGGTTCTATGATAAACCAATGATGGGTGGTTACGTGATAACCTCAAATGCATTAGGTTCTACGGAGTTGGAGGATAGCCATGTCAGTCACGCCATTAAAATGATGTTTTGAGAGGTACATTGAAAAAATTACCTCATGAAAATAACCTCCTTGAGAGACCCTTTGGGACATTGGAAATTGTCTATTGGTAAGACTATGTACTAATAGAATATTTTTAAATTTACTAGTATTCTTAAATTAAACTAATCACTATTAGTTAATTTTAATAATGAAATTTATATTTTATAAATAAAATAAACTTTTTTTATATTCATACAATAATTTTCATAGTCTTATGTTATTAAAAAATACTATTTTAAGCATAAAAGTATATATTTTCTAAAGGTAGTTTTTCTGCCTTTTAATAGCGCACTTGTTTTAAAACTAATTTTTGACACTTTTATTAATTTTATTTCACAAAATAAACTTCATTTATGAAATTTTGATATAGAAATTATCTTAATGTGAATATTTAGTATTTTTCTGATAAGTTTCAGTTTTTTGACAAATAATGAAATATTCTTCATTTTTGTTGAGAACTGCTTTTTTATCTAGTTTCTCTATATATTTAAGTTCTATTTTAAATTAAATACAAATTATAATTTGTTAATTTATACATAAAAAAGTTATGTCATTTTAATCAGTTTTACATTAAAATTGGATATAAAAACATTAGAAACTCTTGAACTTTTCACTTTAAAACAACGACTTATTATTGTGTATGTGGGATTAATTTTAAATATAATGTTTATAATTATTTGAATTGAATTTTATAAAATGGATTACATAGTTGGAATAATAATTAAAAAATTATAATGTAATTTCAATTTCAATTTTTATTTATAAAAAAGTTACCACGGTAAAAAAATTATTTTTGCAGTATAAGTAAAATATTAACAGGGGTTAACGTTTATAGGTTAAAGCTTAACATAAATAAAAATTAAAAAAATTAATTTTTGGATGAGATATTTATAGAAAATTACCATCATGAATAATATTAATTAAAAATATAATTCATTAAAATTAATTACAACTCAATGTGGTTGGATTTATATATGAAATGATTAATATTTTAATCACTTAAACCCACCTCTTCTCAAGTATAACTACAACCCACCACCACCCCATTTCGAATAAAAAAGCCTTAAAGCTCATTGAATATCTGACCAAAAACATCCTCCAAAATCTCCCCTTGTTATATTGATTCTGTCTCACCAAAAGACCATTTCTAAGGTCCTTAAGGGAATCTCAATGAGTTGAAGTTCAAGAGTTAATTTTCTCAAAGAACCTCTCTTAATTTCTTTTCATTTCATACTTTATTCAAACCTCCATCTATAAATGCATGTTAACTATAGAATAATTTATATTCATTATTTTTATTTTTCTAATGGAATACCTCATATCCATTTAATTTATCATGTCCTCTTATGAAATTTAATAGAACTTTGTCCAAGTTATGTTGGTTAATCACCCCCGTGAATAATGATTTTGGTCATTTTACATTACCGCCTATAAGGTTGGTCATAAAAGAATCATTATGGTTAAATAAGATATAAAAAGGTATATTATAACCTATTTATTGTTTTGGAACTAATATACATGAATAATACTAAATAAAATGAAACTAGTTCATTATTTTTAAAATAAATATCCAAAAAAACTAAACATTTATCATTTCGATAATAAAAATTCATTCCACTTATTTAGTTGTAATTAAATTTTACAAGAACATAAATTATTATATACAAATTAATCTATCATGAAAACATAAAACAAATGCACCTGAAACCATGAAACTAATGAATTATTATTAATGAATGGGTTAGAAGATGTTATAAAATCATTATATAAGGTATTATAAATATTAATATAGTTTTATAATGACATAATAACAATCTTTAAACAATTATTGAAGAGTTTTCAACACATTATAAGGATGTTAAATAAGAGGTAAGGGAATTATTAACCCAACTTCCATTCTTTAGGTTAAACTTCAACTTCATTGATAATATATTTCTAAGATTATGTTTGAAATGAATGTTTACTTTACTTATTTTTTATTTCCTATTTTTATGTTTATTTACAATGAATTAATATAATTTATTAATTTTATTTACACTCACTTCAATGATATGATACTTTTAAGGTACTTTCTTTTTAAAAATACTCTTTTAATGTTCATTTTTCAGAAAAAATGTTTTTATTACATATATGGAATGAATGAAATTTAACATTTTCATTTCAAATTAATTTTTTTATTCTTCACTTACATGTTTATAAGGTTAATTTCAAATATTTTTTTTGTAGGACCCCAATTTTTCAAAAATGACTGATTTTATTATGAAATTTTCATTTTCATCAAAGATTGTTTTTAATGCAATCTTTCCTGATTTATGATTATGTTATAGTTTTTGGTGACTTTTTATGATGATGGGTGGTTATGTGATAAAAATGTTATGGGTTTTTATGTGATAAACCATTAATGGGTGGTTATGTTTTAAAACAACGGTGGGTGGTTCCATGATAAACTAAGGACTTTTTGTTACATGGAAACATATAATGCATTGGATACTCCATAGTTAGAGGTTGATCATATTGGTTACTCCATTTAAAATATTGATATATAAATTAATTTCCCATGTTTCCTACTTATATTTGATATCCTTTCCAAGTATTTTTCATAAAAATAAATTCATTTCAAAAATTTAAGATACCTATCTTTTTGGAAACTTGATTCCTTTTTCTAAATAAAAGGGAATTTTTTATGAACTTTTTTATGGATTTTCACTAGACTAAAGTTTTCCTTATTTTATACCCCTTACTGATATTTTGTGCTCATCCCATGTTCTAAAAAGTTTTTCATAGGATTTAAGGGAGAATAGAGACAAAGATGAGAAAATTTGGGAAAATATAAATATTTTACATGAAGTGGACAAAAAATTATTTTAAAAGGGATTAATTTGATGAAAAAATGGATAATAGGTTTAGGAATCCACTTTTAATTTATGAGTTTACTTTGTAAGATTTTTCATAATTCTCTAAAATTCTAAACCTAAAATATATTTAATAAAATAAATTTATTTCTATTTTTAAAATAACTAGAATATGAATTTTTTAACACTGGGTACTAAGAATATGAGTCAACTTATAATTTATGTGTTTAATTTGTAATAGTTTTTCAAAATTCGATAAAACTCTAAACCAAAAATATATTTGGGAAATGAATGTTATTTATTGTTTTAAAAATAACTATAATATGTAATATTTAAGGACAGGTCCAATGTTATTAAGTATGTAATGTAATATATATAATATTTATAATACCTTTTGTGATAATTTTATAACATTTTATAACACATTAATTAATAATATTTCATAATTTTTATGGTTTTTTGTGTTTTTGTTTCCTGGTTTCATGATCATTTTATTTGTGTATAATTATAGTTGTTCTTATAAAATGAGATTACAACTCCAGAAGTGGAATATAATAGTATTACTGAACTTAAAAATGTATGAATGGTCCAATATATCATTTTTATTTATTACTTTAGGATTATTAATTAGATAAAATGTTAATAATAAATGTTTAGTTTATTTTGGAGGTTTTTTAAACATTACAAACTAGTTTTATTTTATTTAAAATTATATTTATATATTTTATTTTATGGAAATTAAATAGTTATAATATACATATTAGAATATTATTTAACCATAATGATAGTTTTATGACAAATATGATTGTTTTAATAGGAAACAAATAAAATAATTATTCTTGGAGGTGATTAAGAGACATAACATAAACAATAGATTCAATTCATTAAATATAAAGATATGAGAAATAAAATAAATAAGAAATATTCCATTATAAAAATAAAATTCTATAATTTAAATGATTCTTCTGTTATCATGCATTAATGGATTATGTAGGTGAGGAGAAAGTAGAAAAGTAAATGAAATGAAGAGAGGTACATTGATAAAATTGCCACTTGAACATCACCTCCATGAGAGACCCTTGAAGACCTTGGATTTATTATTTTATTGAGACCAAAAACAATAAGATATGGGTAGAGTTTATACGATATGTTTGTTCTAATATTTGAGGAGATATAAGGCTTGGTATGTTTGAATGATGTGGTCAAGTGTGGTATTGATACTTGGGGAGAGGTGGGTTTAAGTGATTAAAATAATGAATATTTTATATTTAAATCCAACCATATTGATGTGGCATTAAATTACACAACATTTGATAGAAATTTTTATTTAATAGGATAGTTATGGTCGATCCACACCTCAAGAAGTCATTAAATTATATATTTTTTAGTTATTTTTATCCTTTACTAGTTTAACTTTAACCCATTTCCTTTTATACCTACACCACGATGAATATTTTTTTACCTTGGTAGGTTTTTTATACCGAAAAATGAAATTGACCTAACAACATAATTTGGACCTTAGGATTCCAAATATTTAATCCATTTTACCTAATTCAATTTTCATAATAAAAAAAATTAGATTAAACATTAATCCTGTAGAAACAACAAAAAAAAGGTTTTTATAGTTAAATGTTTAAAACTGTGAAATTTCATTATAACCAATTCCAATATAAAATTTATTAAAATGTAATTAATTGGATTTATTTATGTATAATTGAAATAATTATAATTTAAAACCAATTTAAAATATAATTTTACTATAAAAATAAATTAGATGAAAAAACAATTTTTCAAATAAAATGTTGAGTTTTCACTATTCATTTAAAAATATAACTTGTTATAAAAATATGAAAAATTCGCCATCAGTCAATTCTGATATTATTCTTCCAAAAATAATGTTTATTTTTTAAAATATAAATTTATAAAATTTCCGAAAATTTGATTAAAATAGGTGTTCCATTAAAAGGCGGCGAAATTTTCTTTTAGAAAAATATGACTTTAATGCATAAAATTCGAATTATTCTTAGATTAAGACTATCAAAAATATTGTATAAATTTTTAAAATATTTTATTGAATATATAGAATTTAAATTTACTTAATATCATAGACTAATATTTTTTAATTTAATTTTTTAAGATAAAATGCCAATGTGGGCATTAAAATTGTTTTTTATAAAATCTTACCCTTTATATTCAGTAGGTTTTTTTATATTTATTCCTATTTAATTAATAACTAATGAATTAATTTTATTAAAAAAATTATGTATTCATACTTTAGTAAATATCATTCATTCCTACCATTCTAATGGATAGGTGATAATAATAACATTTAAATAATAATATTTAGTCATTTGTGTATGCTTATTATTGGGTATCTTGTATAATATTGAGCATTATTTTTCCTTTTAAAATGATAGGTTGTTATACTCTCCCCCCCAATAAATTTCTTCCTTAAAATTTGAACACATGATTTCAAAAATTGGGTTTTTTATTTTCATAATACCTTTATTGAAATCCCATATGAGAAAAAGGTTCAATAAAACATCTATTTGAAAAGAGAGAAAGGAAAGTATGAAGGTCACCTGAGATGACACATACTAGAATTCCATGTTGGAAAACATAGACATATAAGAGTAATTATAATGTTAAAGGAATGCTAGAGAGTGATAGATAACATTGTTTTGATAAATTTAACATTAAAAAACTATACATCTATGATAGATTGGAAGGCTGTTGATTTCTCGGTATTAAAATTAATCAAATATCATATTTAAATGCTTTTCTAGAGTTTAGGAATTATTTTTACATCATATACAAAAATGATAAGGAAATATAATTTCTTGAAAAGAATAATTTCATCCTCATATTCTCTCTAAATAATGAGTAATGAATAATAATTTTCATACCTGTAGCATCGAAATTAACATTTATGGATCGAAAAATCCCAAAAATCATGACTATATAGTCATCCATTCATTAGAAATTAACCAAAACCAAAGTGGTTAGTAAGAGATAAATTAATTTCCCAAAAATAATAAACCTTTATATGATAGAAGATGGATTTAATCTCCAAAATTCTATGGTAATGCCCAAAGTTCAACATAGATTATTCAATGAATAACTATCCTCAAAATTTATCAAGATACTCTAGACTAAAATGTGAAACCCATGAATTATAACTATTTGATAACCTAGTCTTCCAAGAAAATTTTAACATTTATCTTCAAATAAGATTAATTTCTCTTTAATTCTCATACTAAAAATCAATTTCCGTAATATTATTCAAGATATATTAATTATTTCTATAAATAACATGAATCATCTTATATATTTCAAAAAGATAAATCCCCCTTTAATTTATCAAACAAATTCCCATATTATTATATTTACCTTTATGATATATAGTTCCCAAAATAGTGAATATAAACTAATATAACCATAATCACTTAATTTCAAAATCAATTTATTATCCTTTATTTATCATGTAATGTCTCGGTTCCGGGTGCCACTCAATGGGTTCCCCAAACCTGGTTCGCCACATGACCACAAATGCATTTCCCTAAATGCCAGAGGCTGCCAACTAGAAGCGAGGGCCCAGGTCTGATAGTGGGGAAACTATGCCCTTATTTGTCAAAGTGTAGCGCGGCAGAATAAAATAAAAAGCATACAGCAGCAACGGATGAAATAAACCATACAAATTTAATATAACAACTGTAGTAAAAGATAACAAACTACGTATATAGATATGATGAAACATGTATCAAGTTCTAATAAAACATCCATAAAGTGTTACACAGTAGTACAATACAATACATAGTACATCAAAACAAAACAAAACAGTCGGTAGCAACGCGATCCTAAGCCCAGTCTGATGCTCCCCTACTCTTCAGTAGCAATCAAGTACCTATATAGGGACCCTTTCCCTTATCCACAACTGCAGAAATGTAATCTGTTTGGGCTGAAAAGCATGACCCAAACATGGTGTGAGAAATAATCTCAGCCGGCACCCACCAAAGGCTCGTGCTCAACTGTGTGTAAACATACAAAAATAGTGTGCAGTAGTAAGTACAATAAACTAAGAAGTACTCAAAAGTAACTAACATAACTAGTTTTGTTGCCATTTTAATTATTCATTTAACAATTTAATACCAAGAAAACACCACAGTGAATTCCGAATTAAGCAGTCAACATCCTCAGACAAGAAAAACCTCACCCTCAGGTAATCAGAATCCAACCCGTAGGTATTACCCTCAGGCATAATAGAAATTGCCCTCAGGCATACGAAGTGTCTCCCTCAGGCACAGAATACACAACACTCAGGCACGAAAGGTTTCCCTCGGGTGAAATAGAACGTTTCCCTCAGGCTAATACAGTCATTCCCTCAGGATATAGTAAAACACCACCCTTAGGCATAAGTAACCGGGCCATTCCCAACAAATAAACATGCAATTTACATATAATTCCTCCCAAGTAAAAAAGTAAGGCATAATTAGAAAAAGGAATACCCTCAGGTATCCTGGACAAATGTCTAAACTGAGGGACACACCCCCGGGGTGGTCCTAGATCCATGCAGTGATCTCAAACAGCATTTTATTATCACATTTAATCACCTATACATTTCTAGGTAGTTATAATAACCACGACCTCAGCCACGCGACACCCCAATGTGGGTCATAGAACAAAAATACACCCAAACGAACAACAGTTGGAAATTAAACATCAAGCCACCTACCTTAAACTCCCAAGAACAGTATACCCAAACAACTCCTTCTGCGATGTCCAAGAACGTCGTAGATCTGAGGTAAAATAATTCTCATTCAACCTCATATAACTTCCATTAGAGGAATAATTGGAAAGAACTACGCCAGGAGATTGGAGGGTTTACCCGTGCAGTTCCAACGAGATCGTCCGAGGCGGAAACAGATTACCGATGCTCGATCTGGAGATCTTTAAAGATCTGGCCATCCTCTCCTGACCTCCCGTCCAATTCTAAGCCTTACCTATGAACAGGGGAGGCTACTTCCCATTTTAAGAGAAAAAAACAAAGCACACGGCGTGTACTTCCTTCATTTATCTGTTCATCTGGCGGCACCGCCAAACTGTTCATCCATCAACATGTGTACACAGCGTGTATTCCTGACTACATGGCATGTACTGTCGCCCAGCTGGCGACTACTTCTACCGCCTTACTATTTCATCTTCCGACTAACTACACGGTGTTTAAAATACCACTACATGGCGTGTAGTCAGTTTCTACACCCTTCATCACCGACATGGCCACACACCCTGTGTACTCATCCTGCACGGCCAAAAGTACACGACATGTGGAAAAGTACACGACATGTACTTCTAAAATTTGGATTTTTACCCATTTTCTTTATTTTCTCAAAAACACTTATGGAAAAGAGAAAAGATGAAACTAGTACATCAAAAGTAAGAACTGGGTTCGTAAAAACCTCCCCCCTTAAAGCAATTTTTCCCCGAATTTCCCTTCCAAGGGTGGTAAAGATAAAGCTCATAAAAACTCTGGCCACTGAGCACGTACGTCGGTCTCCCACTCCCAGGTTTCGTCCTGCACTCGTCCATGCTACCATAACACCCATACGAGAGGAACTGACTGACCTCAGAGAACCTTCATGCTCCTATCAACGATACGAATCAGATGCTCCTCAAAGGACACATCTACCTCAAGCTCAACCTCCTCAGGCTGAAAGATATGATACGGGTCTGAATGATAGCGGCGCAACTGAGATACATGGATGACGTTGTGCATATCCCGGTACCTCTGAGGTAACTGAAACCGATAAGAAACATGCCCGACTCTCTCCAGAATATCAAATGTCCCCACAAACCTCGGTGAGAGTTTAACCTATCTCCTGATCCGCCTGTGTCCCAACATCAGTGAAACACGCAAGAAACCCTGATCCCCGACCACGAACTCCAAAGGTCGTATGCGGAGATCAACATAAGACTTCTGACGAGACTACGCGGTAGTCATCCGCTTCAGAATCAACTGGACCTGCTCAGAAGACTCCTGCACGAGACGTGGTCCCAATAAAGCTTTCTCACCTACCTCTAACCAGCACAAAGGTGATTGACATGGCCTACCATATAAAGCCTCGTACGGTTCCATCTCAATAGTTTCCTGAAAAATATTATTATAGGCAAACATGACTAGGGGTATATGCTTCTCCCAAGATCCCCCAAAGTCTATGATGCATGCACGTAGCATTTCCTCCAGCACCTATATCGTACGCTCTGACTGGCCATCAGTATAAGGGTGGTAAGTTGTGCTCAGAAGCACCTGTGTACCCAGGGCCCTCTGAAAACTCTACCAGAAATGTGACGTAAAACAGGAATCCCTATCTGAAAAGATAGAATGGGGACCCCATGAAGACGTACAACCTCTCAGATATAAAACTTCCTGAGCTCGTCAACTAGGAAGGTCTCCCTGATAGGTAAAAAGTGAGCTACCTTTGTGAGTCTGTCCACAACAAACCACATGGAATCATTGCCTCAAGGTTCCCTCGGAAACCCAGTCACGAAATCCATAGCGAAATCATCCCATTTCCACTCTGGAATGGGTAACTGCTGTAATAGTCCAGCTGGTCTCTGATGCTCTACCTTCACCTACTGACAGGTGGAACAACTCGTAACAAAATCATCTACATTTCGCTTCATACCCGGCCACCAGTACCGACGTCTCAAGTCTCATTACATTTTGGTAACCCTGGGATGAACTGCCCAAGCTGAAGCATGGAACTCCCGCATTAGCTCCTCGCATATATCCCCTGGAACCCACACTCATCCATGGAAACACAGAACCTCATCATCGCCTATCGTCCAACCAGGAGGAGGGTCCTCACTTTCCACCGACTCCCGTAGAACTAGGCCTTCTGAATCAGATAGTTGTCTCATCTTCACTCTATCCAGGAGGGTAGAAGTCACAGCTCAAGTGGAAAGATAAGTCTTCCGCTGACTGTCATGAACCTCCAGATGCATCTCAGAGCACAAAGCCATAAGCTTCCATTCACCAATGGCCTCTTGCACTGTCTGTATCTGATTCTTCCTACTCAGTGCATTAGCTACTGTGTTACCTTTATGAGGTGTATAGGAAAGCTCAAAATAGAAGGACTGAAGGTATTCGACCCACCTTCACTGCCTCAGATTTAAGTCATGCTGTGTAAATATATACTTGAGATTTTGTGGTTGGTGAAAACCAAAAAACATTCTTCCAATAGATAATGTCTTCAACAGCGCAACGCATGCACAACTGCAGCTAACTCGAGATCATGCGTTGGGTAATTCCTCTAATGTGGCCTCAACTTCTGAGAACCGTATGACACAACTGGGTCGCCCTACATCAACACTTCTCCCAGCTCAATACCTGATGCATCACAGTAAAATGTATATATTTTCCCCTATTCTGAGAGTATCAGGATTGGTGCTGATGTCAACTTTTCCTTCAGATCCTGGAAGGCTATCTCACAAGCTTCTGACCAAACGAACTTCACACCCTTCTTAGTCAAACCCATCAATGGCGCTGCTAAGCGGGAGTAGTCCTGTATGAAGTGTCTGTAGTAACCATCCATCCCAAAAAAACTTCGTATCTCAAACACGTTCTTAGGCTACTCCCAGGAAACTACTGCTCTAACCTTCTCTGGTTCCACTACAACACCTACCTCTGAGATGATATGACCCAGGAAGTGAATCTGGTCCATCCAAAAGTGGCACTTGGAGAGATTAACATATAGCTTATGTTCTCTCAGTGTACTCAATTTGATCTCAAGATTGGTGGCATGGTCGTGTCGAGTGTGAGAGTACACCCAGATATTGTCCATGAATACTACCACAGAAGAGTCTAGATAAGGATGGAACACACAATTCATCAGAGCCATGAAAACTGCTGGCGTGTTCGTGAGTCAGAACGGCATAACCGTATACTCATATAGACCATACCTTCTCTTGAAAGCTGTGAGAGGTATATCAGATGGTCTAACGCACAGCTGACGATATCCTAATATCAAGTTAATCTTCGATAACACTCATGCTCCCCAAATCTGATCAAAAAGGTCATCTATCCTTGGCAAGGGATATCGGTTCTTGACTATCAACTGGTTCAACTTCCGATAATCCACATAGAGTTTGAGGGTACCGTCCTCTTTCTTCACAATGAGGACCAGGTAACCCCAAGGAGAAGTACTGGTTCGAATAAAACCCATTTACTGTAACTCCTCTAAATTCTTATTGAGCTCTTGAAACTCAGGCGTGGCCATACTATAATGAGGAATAGACATCAGTGGTGCTCCTGGCACAAGATCAATAGAGAAATCCACCTCACAATCTGGAGGAAAACCTGATAAGTCATCCGGGAAAACATCCCTGAAACGATCAACCACTGGAAGGAAATCCTTCTAACAAGTCCCCTAGTCATCCAGATATAATCTCGCAATCTGGGTTAGGACTCCACCTTGCCCATGATCCTCTGGTCCAGCTCGACTCGCCTGAACATTCCATTCACCCTTGTATAGAAACTCTTCGCCCTCTAGTGACGTGAAACGCACCCTGAAATGATAGCAATACACAGAGCCTCAAAAGGGAACCAACCTGTCCATCCCGAGAATGATGTCATAGCTTTTCATCTCTAAGACAAAGAGGTCCCAAAGGAAGTGACACCCACCAACCTCAAGGGGGAACTCCTTGAACTAACGCAAACCAGCCGTTCTAGTCCCCAATAGAGTGTCTAGCGTCATGATATTCGAAGAAGTAGAACCACAGATCCCAAGGCTCTCCTCAACGGGAACAGATATAAAGCTATGTGTAGAACTCGTATAAAAAAGTAATGAAGATAAGACAGAAGCTACTAGAATAGTACCTCTGACTGTAGATGGTCCAGGATCCTGCCCCTGCTGGGTCTATTGCACAGCATATGTCTGACCAGTGCTGCGACCCTACGACACAGCCTGACTACCCTGATATGTCCCGCCCTGCTGCCTTTGGGATCTCGGTGTCTAGCTACCACAGCCACAAACTCCATCCATGCCAGCATGCCCTGAAGTATTCCAGTTCCCTGACTGGTAATAAGCCACTGGTCCTTCTCCCGCACGCGGAGTCTGCGCAGAACCCCTCTCACTAGCCACTGGTATAAATTCCCAGAAAAATAGCTACAAATGACCCATCTTGCCGCAATCTCGGCACTTCAATAGGTCTCATGGACACTGTGGCCTCTTGTGCCCCTCTCTACCACACTGGTAGCACATGACCTGGACACCTGAAGCATCCTTCTGGCTCGTACTACAACCCTGAGAGAAGTCCATCTGTCTCTTCCTTTTTCCAGTAGAAATAGTACCAGAAACTGGTGCTGAACTGCCCTGGCCCACACCACTAGCTTCCCGCAGGTTCCTCTCTATAATCAGCACTTAGTTCACAATTGCACGTACTGAAGGCAACCTGAAAACATTCACCAGCACCCGAATGTAATAACGAAGAACATCCTCAAAACTTATGGCTCTCAACGTCTCATCACCGACCAGTACTGGTGCAAAACTCTGAAGCTCGGTGAAACGATCAGAATAATCCATCACCGACATAGCGCCCTGTTGCAGATTCATGAACTCTCGATCTCTATCTTCCCGCAGCATCTCTGGAAGGAAGAAGTAATAAATGACTTCCTAGAAATCTTCCCACACCATGTCTCTGTGATGCTCTGACTATGTGGTAACATCCCACCACCTCTTGGTGGAATCACGCAGCATGTAAGTCGCGATCTTGACCCTCCACCATGGAGGTGTCTCAAGATGATAAAAAATAGTCTGCATCAATCCTAGCCAAGAATCTGCATCCTGTGGTCCGCCATCCTCTGAAAACATAGGCGAATGCTGCTACTGGAAGATACTAGTCAACTCGGCCATAGATGTGGCAGCCTGTGGTGCTCCCTGAAAGGTCTGCATGAACTGCATAAAGCCTTCACGGAACTACGTCACCATGCCTGCGTCCGATATAACGGCTAGCGCCGCATCTGGCTCTACTGGAGGATCCATCGGTAGCCTTGGGCCCACCATTTATGGAGTATAATTGTTGCCTCTCTCCTAGAGAACAACGCACGGTCGTCTCGGTGGCATGACTCTACAAGGTCAAATGCACACCTCAGAACATGATTATCACAGTCTGAAAATAAAGGAACCAAAAATGGGAACAGGTGAATGAAGGCATTTAAAATTTGCAAATCAAGACTACACGGCGTGTATACTGACTACACGACATGTACCTGACTTCTCTTTCCCTACCCGGGTCCTTCTATACGGCTAAGCCACACGGCTCCCATTGAACAAAACTACACGGTGTGTATATCATCTACACGACGTGTACAGTGTAACTTCTAACTGCCTGTGTCATTTGTGACACGACCGATGACTCGACTTGTTACTACACATCATGTGACACCTGAACACGACATGTACACTACCCCGTTTTACAGCCACATGACTAAGTCCACACGGTCTGTCCTCGGACAAGACTACACGTCGTGTCCCTTAGGTACACAGTGTGTACTAGATGAGCTTCGCTGACCTGTGTTGTTAGTTACATGGCCAGACACATGTCTCACACTACACGGTGTGTTCTATATACACATGGTGTGTACAAGAAAGGATTACACTGACCTGTGTTGTTAGTTACATGACTGAGTCCCTATGTCAGACTACACGACGTGTATATCAGGTACGTAGCGTGTTTTACCCAAGCGTTACATACCCCGTGTCACCGCCCACATGGTTTGTGACATGGGAAGAGACTACACGGCGTGTACTCTGGGTACACAGCATGTACTCAAAAAGTTTATTTTTCTTCCCGAACAGAAGAACATACATGACGTGTTTAAGGTACTACTCGGCATGTATACTGGGTTTCTGAACAGTATGCCTCATAAACTTCCCCGGAACCCATAAAATACTGTAAAACAACACATAAGTACCAAATTCTAATCCGTGAGGGCCCATACTCCCCATGAATCAAAGTTTGACATCTTATATTTGTTATAACAAAATAAACAGCTAATGATCCACCAATTTCTAGTCAATGGGGGCCCATAATCCCCAAAAATCGAAGTTTGGCGTCCATTCTTTCCAAAGATTTATATAGAAATACCCTATCACATAGATGGTATTTATCAAGCAGTTATCACAACAGCATGCTTTTCTAGCACATCAACTATCACAACAACATGAAATTTCTAATGCGCCTACATGGCATGGAACAATGCATGGCATGTGATTTCTATCATGTGACTAAATGATGCATGAGATGGAATAACCTCATCTCATTGGGTTGCAACTAAATAGAACCCATAGATAAAATATAAACAGCACAATAACAAGTGCGTCAACTAACGGTGAAAATCAAATCAACTGTAAATTGAAAAATCAGTAAAATTTCAATATGAGGTAAATTGGATTTTCCCTGTACAGGGGTTAGCTATGCCCGGGCACAACTTATTACCAACTACTATTCCAATCCTATCCCTGACTAAGGCTCCAAATAGTAAGTCAAAGAAAAGAACCACTCTGATACCACTTTGTAACATCCTGGTTCTGGGATCCACTCAACGGGTGCCCCGAACCCGGTTCACCACATGACCTCAAGTGCATTTCCCCAAATGCCAGAGGCTGCCAACTAGCAGTGAGGGCCTAGGTCTGTTAGTGGGGAAACTATGCCCTCATTTGTCAAATTGTAGCGCAGTAGAATAAAATAAAAAGCACATAGAAACAGTAGAAGAAATAAACCATACACATTTAATATAACAACTATAGTAAAAGATGACAACCAGGTACATAGATATGACGCAACATGTCTCAAGTTCTAAGAAAACAACCAGAACATGTTACACAGTAGTACAATACAATACAGAGTACAGAAAAAGAAAACAAAATAGCCGGTAGCGTCGCGAGCCTAAGCACGGTCCCATGCTCCCCTACTCCTCAGCAGCAATCAAGTACCGGTATAGGGACCCCTTCCCTTATCCACACCTGCAGAAACGTAATCTATTTGGGCCAAAAATCATGAACTAAATAGGGTGTGAGAAATAATCTTAGCAGGCACCCACAAAAGGCTCATGCTCAACTGTGTGTAAACATACAACAACAATGTGCAGTTGTAAATAAAATAAACAAATCAGTACTCAAATGTAACTAACTTAACCAGTTTTACTTCCATTTTAATTATTCATTTAACCATTTAATATTAAGAAAACACTATAGTGAAATCCTAATTAAGTAGTCAGCATCCTTAGACAATCAAAACCTCACCCCCAGGTAATCAGAATCCAACCAACAGGTATTACCCTCACGAGTAACAGAAATTGCCCTTGGGCGTACGAAGTGTCGCCCTCAGGCATAGAAGTCACAGCTCTCAGGCATGAAAGGTTTCCCTCCGGCGAAATAGAACATTGCCCTCAGGCTAATACAGTCATGCCCTCAGGATATAGTAAAACACCGCCCCCAGGAATAAGTAACCGAGACATTCCCAACAAATAAACATGAAATTTACATACAATTCCTCTCAATGAAAAATTAATCTATAATTAAAACAAGGCATACCCTCGGGTATCCTGGCCAAACAGCTAAACAGAGGGACGCACCCCCGGGGTGGTCCTGGATCCATGCAGTGATCCCAAAAAACATTTTATTATCACATTTAATCACCTATACATTTCTAGGTAGTTAGAATAACCACGACCTCACCCACGCGACACCCCAATATGGGACGTAGCACAAAAATACACCCAAACACACAATAGTTGGAAATTAAACACCAATCCACCTACCTTAAACACCTAAGAACGGTATACCCAAATGGCACCTTCTAAAAAGTCCAAGAACGTCGCAGATCTAAGGTAAAAGAATTCTCTTTCAACCTCAAATAACTTCCATTATAGGAAGAATTGGCAAGAACTACGCTAGGAGATGGGAGGGCTTACCCGTGCGGTTCCAACGAGATCGTCCAAGAAAGAAACGGATTCCTGACGCTCGATCTAGAGAGCTTTGAAGATCTGGCCGTCCTCTCCTGACCTCCTGTACGATTATAAGCCTTCCATATGAACATGGGAGGCTACTACCCATTTTATGAAAAAACAAAGTATACGGTGTGTACTTCCATCATTTAACTATTCATCTGGCGGCACCGCCTATCTGTTCATCCGTCGACATGAGTACATGGCCTGTATTCCTAACTACATGTTGTGTACTATCACCCAGCTGGTGGCTACTTCCACCACCTTACTATTTCATCTTCCTACTGAATACACGGCATGTAAAAGACCACAACATAGGGTGTAGTCGTTTTCTACACCCTTCTCCACCAACATGGCCACACGCCCCGTGTACTCATCCCACATGGCCAAAAGTACACTGCGTGTGGAAAAGTACATGATGTGTACTTATAAAATTAGTATTTTTACCAATTTTCCTTATTTTCTCAAAAACACTTAAGGAAAAGAGAAAATATGAAACTCGTACCTCGAAATTAAGAACAGTGTTCTTACATATCAATACGATAAACATATGTTCCCCAAATGAACTTAGAATTTATCCATTATATAGTTTAAATCCCTTAGAAAAAATACAAAACAATTTTTAGAAACATGGAGTATCACATTCATAAAACCCTTTCAAAACCATTTCATAATGTAATATCCATATATTCGACTTAATATATAATCACTACACAATGTAATAATGATCTATAATGGGGATCAACCATCATATAATCAATATCAGGCTCTCCCATGAGCTATATTGGGGATAAACCCTTCACATAAGCTATGTCGGGATCACTTGTCAACTATAATGAGGATCATCCCTTTTTATATGCTATATCAGTCTCACTCATGATCTATAATGTGGATCAACCCTTTGTTTATATAGATTAACCTATATGGACAACCTCAAATTCTATGTTACTAAATGCAATTTATGTTATCAAGTAACTATCTATCCTTGTTTTATCACAGAACCATTCATCATTACTTTATGATGTATCCATCCATCATTGGATTATCACATAACCACCCACAATTGGTTTATCACATAACCACCCATAATTATAAAACATTCCCAAGAACCATATTACAGTCATAAAAAATGATCAAATAAATTATATAAGTATTCATAAAGAAAAATAAATCATTCTATTTTAAAATATCATATTTTTTAAAAAAATTGTGCACATAAAGAAGAATTTTTTTAAAAAAATAATCCTGTAATATTTTAAAACGTGATTCATATAATTGTAGTGTCAGGAAATTAGGGAAATACACTCTTTCCATGAAAGTTAAAAAACATTCTACTCAAATTTTTATCAGGAAATTCCCAAAGAACCAATTTTGGAAAAAAACAAAAATATTAATTTCAAAAAAATTAAAAAAATCCAAACATATGTGAAAATTTATTAAAAAATAATAATAGAGTATAAAAACCTTTTTGGAATCAATTTTTTAAAACAAAAACATGGAAGGAAAATAGGGTTTAAAGGACGATTTAGAAAGATAATTTTTAAAAGAAAGTCTTTTATAAATATCATTACATTGGAGTAAGCATCAAAAAAATGAATTGATTAAATATTTTAACATTAAATAGAAATAAAATAGGTATAAATAAAATATAAGATATTAAAAAATCATCATATCATGAAGTAATGAATAACTGTACGTTTAACCCAATGAATAGAAATTGGGTTATGAAATCCCTTACATCACGTTCATCTTCCTTTAAATGTGTTAAAAACTCTTGTATAATGGTTTTTAGAGTGTTATTAACTCTATAAAAACTATATAAATATTTATAATACATTATTTTATGATTTTATAACATTTTATAAAAAAATTAATTAATAATATTTCATTATTTTGATGATTTCAAGTGTTTTTGTTTCATTGTTTCCTGATTGGTTCATTTGTGTATAATAAGGGATGTTCTTGTAAAATAGGATTAAAACTAATAAAGTGTAATGAAATAGTATTTATAAACTTATATATGTTTAAATTTTCCTATATAACATTTTTATTTCTTACATGAGTATAATTCATTAGATAAAATCTAAATAATAAAATTTAAGTTTATTTTTGTGATCTTCCAAACACCACAAACTTGTTTAGTGTTATTTAACATTATCTCTATATATTAGTTTCAAAACATGAAATAGGTTATAATATAACTATTTAATTTTTAACCATAATGACACTTTTATGACCAACCATGATGGCGGTAATGGAAAACAAAAAATCATTATTCATAGAGATGGTAAACCGATCTAACTTGGATAATAGTTTTGATTCATTTTGTAAAAGGATATGATAAATGAAATATATATGAGATATTCCATTTGAAATATAAAAATATATTATTTACATGATTCTGGAGTTATCTTGCATATATGGATTTAGGAGGTGAGTAGAAATAAGAAAAATAAAAGAAATTAAGAGAGGTACTTCCAAAAATTACCACATGATTATCATATCCATGATAAACCCTTGAGGACGAAGGATTTTTTTTGGGATACCATATGGACATGGAAAAAAATATGGTTGAAGAAAAAACATTGGAATGAAAAAATTCTATGAGGGATAAATATCCCAACATGTTTAGTAAGTGAATAGAATTAAAAGGAAGCAATTTTCAGAAGTGGGAGAGAATGTGGCATACCAGGTACCAATAGAATTTATTCAAATATATTTGTTTTCTTAGAATCAAAAAAATAATTATTTGAGAAAAAAATATTAATGAAATTTATATGTTATATATTAAATAAAATTTTCTAAATTCATATAATAAGTTTTATATGCTTAAACTACAAATAAATCCTATTTTAAGCACAAAAATAAATATTTTTCCAAAGGCAATTTTTCCACCTTTTGATGGAGGGATTATTTTAAAACTATATTTTGAAAATATTATAAAAATTATTTGAAAAAATATCCTTAATTTATGAAATTTTAAAATTTAAATTATATTAGGGTTAATTTTTGGTATTTTTATGATAGGTTTTATTTTTTTGATAAATTGTGAAAAATGATGCATTTTCATTGAATATTATTTTTTAATATAATTAATTTATATAGTTAAATTATATTTTAAATTAGTTTTGAATTATAAATATTTAAATTATACATATATCAAATAAATTTAGGCCATTTGAATCAATTTTAAATTTAAATTGGATATAAAAACATTTAAAACTTTTTAAATTTACACATAAAAAAACTGGTTTTCGTTGTATGTGTAGGATTAATATTAAATCTGATTTTTTATATTATGTAAATTTATTTTAGAAAAATGGATTAAATATTTGTAACTAGATGTTAAAAAATATTTCCTAACTTCATTTTAAATTTTTAGGTATTATAAATTTATCATGGTAATGAAATTATTTATCGTAGTATAGGTAAAATAATGACAAGGGATAGATTCAAAAGGTTAAATATTAACCTGCCAAAAAATTACAAAATTTAATTATTGGTTTACATATTTCTTTAATTTTACCATCCACATAAAATTTAATTTACAATATAATTATTTTAATTTAATACCACCTCAATGTAGTTGTTTTTAAATATGGAATAATCGTTATTATAATAACAAAAACACACCACTCCTTAAGTATAAATACCACACCTTAGAGCTGCATTTCAACTCAAAAAGCCTTGAATCTTATAAAATATCTTCCCAAAACTATCCTACTCATTATTCCAACATCCATGATCTACTAGTCTCACCAAAATACCATTTCAAATGTACCCAAGGGTCTCTAAAGGAGGTGACATTCAAGAGGTGATTTTCTTAATGTACCTCTTTTAATTTATTATATTTTTGTACATTATCCTCACCTCCTTCATCCATAAATGAATGATAAATAGAAAATAATTTATATACTAGAGTTTTATATTTCTAATTTAGTATCTCAAATCCATGTTATTTCTCATCTCCTCTTATTAAAATAAATTAAACAGTTTTCTAAAATATGTCGTTTTACCCCATCCATGAATAATGATTTTTTGTTTTCCATTAACACCTTCATGGTCTATCATAAAATTTTAATTCAAGTTATTTCATATTGAAATAGTTATATTATTACCTATTTAATGTTTTGTAACTAATTTGAAGACAGAATATTAAATAAGATGAAACTAGTTTGTGATGTTTGAAAAAACCTTCAAAATAAACTAAACATTTATAATTAACTTTTTATCTAATGAATCATCCTCATTTAAAAAATAAACATGATATAAGAGATTTTAAGTACATATATAAAATAATTAATACTATTTCATTCCTATTATAGAGTATCAATTCCATTTAATAGGAACATCTATAATTTAATATGAGTGAAACCGACCATGAAACAATGAAATGAAAACACGTGAAATCATGAAAATAATGAAATATTATTAATTAATGGGTCAAAAGTTGTTATAAATTAAACAAATACGGTATTATAGATTTTAATATAGTTTTTAATATGTTAATTACATTTCTAGACCATTATACTAGATATTGGAAAAATTTGATGGAAGTTGAACATTAAGTAATGGAATTCTTAACCATCTAACGGCCCAAAGGCCTTCAAATTTTTTTGTTATATGATAAACCCCCCTTTTAAGGGATGAAGGAGAGGACCCAAACAAGCTTCATGGATATAGGAAAACTCACATCCTAAGGAAAAAAATATTAAAACCAAACTGACAACACAAAGATACCCCTCCCAAGAATTTGATTATGATGAAGCTTTCCACCATTGCAAGGTTGTTCGACAAACAAGTGTCATGTGTCAAAGCACATGCCCGATCTGATGGCTGATTCCATGCCCCCTCAAACAACCAAATCTAAAAAGCTCTACAAAGATAAACCGGCTACTCTGGATAGTCTTCTGAGGCCTATTCCATGTGGTCAAGTCCGACTGTACATGATATCCATCTTCAAAATCTAACCAACCAAACAAACAACTTCCACCATTTCCAAATTGAAATACCTCAAGATCTTTCACCATCCGTGAGTCGAAACCCCAACACAGCTCATCAGTAGAACCTCTCATATGCAACCCGATCATCACTAAACTTGAACCTCTGATCTGCAAAACTCCTCCGGAAGCCTAAAACTAGAAACCTCCCCCCTCTGAGCCACTTTGGAGCTGACGCCAAACTACACCGGAAGCACTCCAGAGTATGCATTGTACCGAGAACCCCAAGACAGATGCCAACGCCGAGATATATCTCAAAGTAGGAATCCTTGTCAAGTTGTAGAGACACTTTTTCGATGCCAAGCTGTGATTCTGAAGGTGGAAGCCCTTTTTGTGCTACTGCCAAGCCACAATCATAAGCCAGAATCCATTCCCGAGATCCAAATTCGCCTGAACCCATAGATGATTCCCGCCAAGCCGAGACCCCGAAGCCATAAACCAATGTCGCACCATTGCCAAAAAAATACACTAGGGCAATAATGGTTCATGACAATGCAAATATGGGATACAGAGTCTGCGCCGAACCGAGAACCCAAATCCGGATGCCAACATCGAGACAAGATCCCGAAGCTGGAAGCCATTCCAAGCCACAAGGACACCACAATGGCACCAAACCAGGATCCCAAAGCCAGAAGATAACGATGTGTTTCCTCCAAGCCTAGATCCCGAAGCTGGAAGCCATCTCCAAGGTCCCGACCCATCAGAACCCACTAACGATGCCCGCCAAGCCAAGATCCCAAAGCTGGAAACTAACATCACGCCAACGCCTATCCAAGATATATTGAATGAACATAATTTTACACATTTATGTAGTTTTAATAATTATAATGTTACCTTAAAATTTTATATAGTTACTTTCAATGAAATGTTTTTCCCCTACATGTGCATAATTTCTCAAAAAGAGAGATTTCAAGCTGAAAAGTTCATTTTCTTCAAAGATTGTTTTTATGATGAAATCTTTAATTATTTACATTTCTATTAGTGTTCCAGCATAATTATTTATAATTATGGGTGGTTATGTGATAGTAAATCGATGGGTTTTTATGTTACAACCCAATTATGGATAATTATGTGATAAACTAATGATTGGTTGTTTCGTAATAGACTAAGGATTAATGGTTACAGGACAATCTCCAATGCATTTGGTACTCCATAGTTAATGGTTGTCCATATTGGTTAATCAATTTTACCTAATTTGGACCTTATTATTACAAATAATTAATCCATTTTAGCTAATTAAACACAATAAATTTTCAAAATTATGTTTAAAAATAATCAAATAGATAATGAAAAAAGGGGTTTTTAATGTGAAAGGTTTGAAAGATTGAACTGTATTTATATCCTATATAAATGTTAAATTGATTTAATTAACCTAAATTGGTTTTATTTATTTATTATTTAAATAACTATAAAATAAAAATAAAAATAATTTTAATTTAATTATATAATTAAATTAGAATAAAATGAGTTTTCAGATAAAATGCGGTATTTTTCATTATTCCTTAAAAATGAAAAATGGTAGAAAAATACCAAAAATTCACCCAAAGCTAATTTTGATTATACATGTTCAAAAATTAATTATATTTTATCAAGATAAATATATAAAAGTTTCAAAATATATATTTAAGATGGGTGTTCCATCAAATGCTAAAAACATTTCTTTTTATAAAAATATAGCTTTGTATAGTTTGGATATGATTTATTCTTATCTTCAGCCTCTAAAACTCATTGGATTAATTTAAAAATATTTTATTGATTATATAATATGTAAATTTATTTAATATATTTTACTAACAGTTATTAATCTAATTTATTAAGATATTAATTCATTATGGGTATAAAATAAATTTTTATAAAAACACAACATTTATATTCAATTGATTTTTATTTTCATATATAACTAATTGGTAACCAAATAATTAATTTTATAAACACATATTAACTATATTTTCATAATTTTTTTAATATCATTCTTTCCCTCAATTCCCACAGCTTGGTGGTGACTATCACATTAAAATAAGAATATTTAGTCATTTATTTAATCTTGATGTGGTGTATCATGTATGATATTGAGGAGATAAGAAATAAAATGGATATGAGATATTGAATTATAAAAATAAATGTCCATTATATACATTGTTATTGAGTTATCATTCATTTATGGATTAAATATGTGAGGATAATGTAGAAAACAAAAAGAAATTAAGAGAGTTACTTTGAGAGAAATAACTCTTGAATATCCTCTCTTTGAGAGACCCTTAAGAAACTTGAAAATGGTCTTTTGGTGAGACACGAATCAATTGGATGTGGAGAGAATGAGGAGGAGTGGTTTGGGTAGATATTTGAGGATATTAAAGGATTTTTGATTTGATATGGGGTGGTATTTATAATTTATTTGAGGTGGGATTAAGTGATTAATATAATGATTATTTGATATTTCAATCCAACTATAATGAGGTGGAATTAATATCAATGAATTATATTCTTAATTAATTCTGTGGAGGATTTTTTGGGTTATTTAATTTATCAAACAACCATTAAATGTTTTATTTTTTATGTATATCAGGATTTTACCTTTTAACAATAACAATTATAAATACCTTACTTATACTGTGGTAAAAAAAAATTCATAGTAACTCTTCTATAAATAAAAAATTAAATTAACCTTAAAAGATAATTGGGAATTTTTTATTCCAAACATGGAATCCATTTTACCAAATTAAATTCACATAATGGGAGAAATTATATGTAAAATTTATCTTATTGATAAAATAAAAAACGTGTTTTAAAAGAGAAATGTTCAAAAAAATTGTAATGTTTTTATATACAATATCAATGTAAAATTGATTACAATAAACTAAATTGGTTTTATTTATGTATAAATAAACTAATTATAATTAAAAACAAATTTAATATATAATTTTACTATATAAATAAACAATATGAAGAAGAAATTTTCAAAACAATGTAGTACTTTTCATTATTCATCAAAAATAATGAAACTTATCGAAAAAATACCAAAAAATCATCCAAAGATAAATTTTATATTAAAATTTAAAAATTGAGATTTATTTTTTCAAATAAAATTTATAAAATTTTCAAAATATTGTTTTAAAACAATTTCACCACCAAAAGAAAAAAAATAGCCTTTAGAAAAATATAGATTTTTATGCTTAATATAGGATTTATTTTTACCTTCATCCTATCCAACATAATGGATGAATTTAGAAACATTTTATTGGATACATAACATTTTAATTTCATTATGATCATTAAATAATATTTATTAGTTTAATTTAATAATACAAATAAATTTTAGAATATTTTATTGGTACCTGGGTTGTCACATTCTCCCCCTCTTCCTGAAATTGGATCCTCACAATTTTATTCACTTAATAATAAGTGGGGATATTAATCCCTCATATTATTTTCATATTATCATTTTTCTTATTGAACCATACTATTTTACATAAAAACATAACCTGATGAATCACCTTATTTTGCAACACATGCTCTTTGTAGTCAAGAATTTGAATAGGTTGTTCCTCATAAGATTGATTCTCTTATAACTAAACTACTTTCGCAACCCAAAACATGAGATGAATCTAGAACATACTTTCTTAAATTAAAATAATAACTAGTATTGAAATATATTAATGAAATTTATATGTTATATATTTAATCAAATATTTTTAAATACATCAAATAAGTTTGATAAGCTAAAGGTAAGAATACATATTATTTTAAGCATAAAAAGATATATTTTTCTAAAAGATGTTCTTAATCTATTTGATGGTGTGATTTCTTTAAAAAAATTACACATTTATAAATTTTATTTGAGATAAAAAACATTATTTTTTAAATTTTAATATCAAAATTATCTTAGGGTGATTTTTTGGTTTTTTTTAATTGTGAAAAATACTACAACTTCTTTGAAAACAACATTTTCATATCGTTTATTTTTATAGTTTAATGGTATCTTATATTATTTTTATATTATAATTAGATCAATTATACATTAATAAAAACAATTTAGGTAATTAGAGTCAATTTTACATTAAAATTTGATATAAAACACTATGAACTTTTGAACTTTTCACTTTAAAAAACTGATTTTTCGTTGTGTCTGAGGGATTAATTTTAAACATAATTTTTTTAATTATTTGAATTTTAATTTCTAAAATTTATTCCATATTTCCAAAAATAATGTCAATATTATTTTTTAAGGATGTTTTAATTTTGTAGGTATAAAAAAGTTACTTTGGTAAAAGAAATATTTACCATAGTGTACGAAAAATATTGACAAGGGTTAAAGTTAAAAGGTAAAATATTAACATACCGAAAAATTACCAAATTTAATGGTTGTTTGAGGTATTTTTTAACCGAAATAGACTGAAATACATTAATTAAAAATTTAATTCATTGAAATTAATGCAACCTCAATGTGGTTGGATTTTAATATAAAATTATAATTATTTTAATCACTTAAATTAACCTCTTCTAAAGTATAAATTCCACCCCTCATCAACCCATTTAGACACAAAAATAATTGGATATCCTAGAATATATTCCCATCTATATCCTAATCACTCTCCCCAAAACCATGTGTTGTTTGTCTCACCAAAATATCACTTCAATGGTCCTCTAGGTTCTCTCAAGGAGGTGATATTAAAGAGGTAATTTTCTTAAAGTACCTCTCTTAAATTATATTCATTTTCTACTTTCTCCTAGTATCTTTCAATGATAAATTCAAGATAAATCAGGAATCATGTATATAATTTTGTGTTATGTTTCAATTGTCTTATATAATATCCATTTTGTTTCTCATCTTCTCTTCTTAATACAAATGAAACTATTGTTCAAGTTATGTCGGTTAATTTTCCCCCTAAATAATGATTTTGTTCATTTTTCCTTACCACCTATATGGATGGTCATAAAGTTGTCATTATAGTAAAATAATATTTAAATAAATATATTATAACCTATTTCATGTTCTGTAACTTATATACACACATAATTGTAGATGCTGAAAAAAACGCTCAAGGGCTGAAGAGGGTTTGGGTGCGACAAAGCAAAGCCATATTTATAACCGACAATCTATTCTAGGGGGGACCGGAGGGGAGGCATGAAAAGAATTCAAAGGTGTGCAAAAAAAAGTCTCACGTGAAAAACTCTAGGATTCGCGAGAGTTTTCCACGCGGGCGTTGAAATTTTCACACCACCTCCCCACACAGTAGAATTTACATGTTTCAAATGCCAGAGTGAAATATTTCATGCTAGATTGTTTTCTATGTGGATCCACGACCCCGAGTACCTATAAAAAGAAGGCCACCCCTTCTAATTCCGTGCTGAAGAATCTGAACCGTGTCTCCAGAGTGAAATTCACCTCTTGTGCATGCAAAATATGGCTCTTAGGTACTGAATTTTTTGTGCCAGGTCGCCAGGGGGTCTACCTTTGTGCGAGACCACTCGAGCATGATCTTCATCCCAATCTCATCGAGACCCTTCCCATGAACGCAATTCCATACAATTGTGCACAATCTATTCTTCGTCGCGCAATTCCTTTTGTGTGTCTCCCTGGCCGTTTTCGCGTGCGTAATTCCTTTTTCATGTCACAACGGCCTTTTGCATGCACACAGCTCATTTGCACACTAGCTCGGCATTTTTCGCACACAGAACTCAATATCATGCCGACCCGACCTATTTCGCACGCACAACTTAAATTCATGTCGTCGCGGCCTATTTTGTGTGCGCTACTCAATCACGCACTGACCCCGGCGTTTTTCACTTAATTGTCCCTTTTTCATGCAAGCCTCCCGCCTTGTGTACCTATGATGTCCCTCTTCCGAACATCATTTTCGGGTGCCTTCTACGGCCAAATCACGTTCACTATATACTCTTTTCCCATGCAACCACCTAGGTTTTCACGAAGTAACATAAAATTCCCTAGGACGATACCACCAATTGCGTAGATTGCCTCATGATTCTTCGCATAGGCACTCTAATGGCTATTTCTTCTTCGCATAACAATGCTAACATAAAACCCCAATGGTTCGCTCCATAACACCCCCTAGCCACGACGATTCATGTCTCTTCTCTTTAGCAAGGTGCATAGGGTACCGGTTATGTATGTCCTAGGGGTGCGGGGAAAACCCACCTCGTCCGAGATGGAGGACGTTAAACTGCCAAACACCATCATCCACAGCACATGAAGGTAAAATGTGACCTCTCCACATGCCTCACACCTGGGGTGCCCCCACCTTGGACGTTATGCATGCCCACTAGTCTCCACGGGAGTGAGATCATTCCTCACAGGGAACAAGATCCTCTTTATCGGAGCCACGTCTGTCCATGGGGATAGGGAAACTACCCTGGTGTAATCCCTCATCTTTTTTATAGGAGGTAGCATCCCTACTCCTCCTTTCTTCTTCGGAACCAAGGACCAGGGGGAATAGACACCAGAATCCTCCTTTCTTCGGTACCAAATCCCTCTCCCACTGGGATTTATCACTATCGGGCCTCCATCCCGGAGTAAGTCCCAAACTCTTCTTACTTCTAACCATGCATAAGCCCATGTTTCCTCTTTGGGTTGTGATCAAGTGTAATCCCCACTTCACCTCCCATGGATGCACCTTTCGCGACATGATCATTAGGTCTCTGCTGCCTCTTGTTTCTCACACAGATCATGACTCATGTGGTCTTAGAGTAAGCACCGACCATGACATCCTCCTTGGGAAGCCTATAGTGTAATCCCCACTCCATCCTAAACTACATGGTCTTTGATACTTTCTAAGGCATGGTACGTAGGAAGCCTCCACGGGGTTTAATCCCCCCACCCATTGGACCCCAAGTCCTCCTTCATGTCGGTTCACCGATGCCTGCCTGAACTACATGGTATTTGATCTTTTCCAAGGCAGGGTACGTAGGAAGCCTCCCTGAGCTTCAAGCCCACCACCATCCATTAGTCCCAACCATCTTCACGTTGGTTCACCAAGCCTCCAAAACCTGAACTATGTGGTATTTGATCCTTTCTAAGGCAGGGTACGTAGGAAGCCTCCATGTAGTTCAAGCCCACCACCACGGTCGTTCTGACCTCATTCATGTCAGTTCACCAACACCTTGGGTAGCCTAGAGTGTAAGCCCCACACCATCCTAAACTACGTGGTCTTTGATCCTTGCTAAGACAGGGTACGCAGGAAGCCTCCATGAGGTCAAGCCCATCACTCAATGGTCTGTACGACCCCATTCACATCGGTTCACCAAAAACTTGGGCCGCCTCAGAGTGTAACCCCCAAATGTCCCCCTATAACCCAAGCTATGAGTTCTTTGATCCTTTCCAAGTAAAGGTACGTAGAAAGACTCCCTGAGGTTCTAGCCCAACATTTGGTCATTCTGACCCCCTTCACGTCGGTTCACCCCCGTCCTGCATGATGTTAAACTGTGGACCCCAATCAGTGGTAAGTCGTTGCTTCCTAGTCAGAAGTTAGCAGTCGCACACAAATCCTACCATGAACTACATGGTCTTTGATCTTTTCAAAAGAAAGGTACGTAAGAAGCCTCCATGAGGTTCAATCCCACCATCCACCCGGACCCAAGGTCCTTATTCACGTCAGTTCACCAACTCCTACCCCATATCCGATCTATGTGGACTTTGATCCTTGCCAAGGAAGGGTACATAGGAAGCCTCCCTGAGGTTCAAGCCCAACAACTTATGTTCCCGACCACATCACATCGGTCCACCCCCATCCTTCATTACATTAAATTTTATTCTACCTTTTGATCCCTAGTCGGTGGCAAGATATTGTCACTCCATTCTGTGGTAATTTATTGTCATCCTCATTCAGCAGTAAGCAGTTGTCGCCCCTTTCAGCGGTAAGTCGTTGGAACTCCAATCAGCGGTAAGCTATTGTCAAGATAAACTACATTCATCGAAATACGCGAACTTTGATTCCCTACCACAGGGATACGTAGGAAGTCTCTTCGAGGCTCTATCCCAACTTCACCACCGCCCTTGCAATGGTCATATTTCGTTCCCCATACACTTCATTCATCCACCCATCATCCACCCTGATTCTTATCTGGGCCGCCACATCCCAGTTGGATCATGCTAATTTATTCCCCATTTCCCTCAACTATAACTGGGAGGTCAACAACGTGTTGGCCCCAAAATCAGTGTTCCATTCGGGGGTTGCACTCATCTGATCCACTCTAATCAGTGTTTTGATCAGTCTGATCTATCTCTTCTAGATGTTAAACTTGCGGCATACCCTGTGTTAAACATGGGAAGCTGAGGAAAACCTCAGATACATTCCCATGGCATATGACTTCTCATGCTCGATGTGGGATGTCTCGGGCTTCCGCACCCTTGAGAAGCCCTATAGTAAGGGAAAGAAGATAGACGCACCAGTTTCCCAGCGCCCAGACATGCCCGTGATGCCCAACATGGATACTCCCCCGAATGAAGGTCGCTACCCTGACCGGACCCCTTGGAATGTCCCGACAGAAGCAGTGTAATTAACTAGTGTCCTTGAAGATATGGTGCTAGGAAGAGTTTCATGAACAACATCTTAAATCTATAAGGGAGACCCAGACTAGGTGAAGAGTTTTGAGGAGGAATCCAGAGAAGGAAGAACTGACATCCCATCATCCTGTTTCGATCAAGGAGAAAACTTCCCAGAATAAGGAGCGGATTCCGCCCACCTTTGGAAAGTAGGAATGCGGGGCAATAGACAGCACCACCATCCCCCCAAAAGAGACAGATGTGTGCGCCCTAGAGAAAGCATCAGAAACAAAAATGGTGAACCCAATGTGAATTTCTTCTCCTCAAATGAAGAATAGTAGTGCTTGAGGCATCAATGGATTAGCGTGTCACCGGATCCAGTTATCCAGCACCTGGTCCCACTATGAAAATAGTAGGACAAGCATGAAACTCACTAGATGTTGGGGCTGTAGAACGTTGGGCATCCCGTTCTATGACATTATCAGCGTGGATCCCTCTTACCGTCCATGGAAGATGGGATGGAGCTGGGGCATGGGTCCTCAATTCCTTTATCTTTCAGCACTGGCGAGTTAATCTCCCTACTCTCAGGAATCAAGTTGTTGCTCTAGGGATGCGATAACTACCTTCCCATCGACGCAGGGGCAGTGCCCACATGGTCTTCCCACGTGGATTCACCTCTTCCACGATGGCCTCTACATCAACGACCATGGGGTGCCCATGCCCCATCTCCCTGTCCGAGGTCATCCAATGGAGGGTGGTCAACGACGTCATGCGTTGTTATGGGGAGCACTACTAGAATTCAAGGTATTGGCGACGGGTTATTTGTGACTAGATCCCGTCGCAAATATGCTTTAGCGATGGGGCCCCATCGCAAATAGCCCGTTGCAGAAAACGTCGTCGCAAAAAATATTATTTGTGATAGGCCTATCACAAATAATATTTTTTTGCGACGAGAAACTTCACCATCGCAAATAAGTCTCCGATTATATACATTATATATATATAATCTCTTTTGCGATGGGATTGTCGCAAATAATTTTTTTACGACGGGCCTGTAATCCCGTCGCAAATGTTTTTTGAAAATATTTTTTAGACTATTTACAATGAGCCCATAATCCCATCGTAAATTCATTTTTCAATAAAAAATTATTTAGACTATTTGCGACGGGATCCGGTCGATATAGATCCCGTCGTAAATAATAAATACATTTTTTTAAAAATAAATATAATAAAATTTTGATTATTGAAAAATTAATTTTAATATAATTAAAATAATAAAAAAATTAAAAAATATTAAAATTGTCAATATTCACAAAAAAATATAAAAAAATCAAAAAATATTTTTATTATTATTGATAAATTAATTTCACTATTATTAAAATAATAAAAAAATAAAAAATATTAAAATTCACAATATTAAAAAAATTATAAAAAAATCATAATATATTATTATGATTATTGAAAATTTATTTTTAATATTATTAAAATAATAAAACAAATAAAGAATTTTAAAATCCCCAATATTCACAAAAAAAATATAAAAAAATAATAAAATATTATTATTATTATTATTAGTAAATTAAAAAAATATTAAAAAATATAATACTGAAAAAATATATTTAATAAAATTATGATTAATGAAATAATAATATTAATATTATTAAAATAATAAAAAAAATAAAAAATATTAAAATTCTCAATATTCACAAAAACAAATCATAAAATATTAAAAATTAAATTATGTAATAATTGCACCGATATAAAAGACAAAAACTGTAAATAGTTCATATTACAACAAATTTAAATTCAAATGCTTTTGACATAAAAAAAATCATTGGGGGTCGTCTTCTGGAGGAGGTGGAGGTGCTGAAGAGCTTGTGGAGAAAACTTCATTTCTAAACTATGAGTCAGACGATGCATGTAGTCCATCTGCTCGTGATGCTGCTGCTTCCATCTATGCGTCTCCTCCTCGTGATGCTACAACGGATGCCATCAATACATCTCCTCCTCGTGCTGGTACTGCTGATGCATCTCTTCTTGCTACTTCTGTAAACTCTCTATAAGGTCATTTTGAGCTTAGAACTACTCCTGATACTGTGAGCCAGAAGATGATGCCTCTCCATGAGCTCCTGTCGAGCTAGGCACCGACATCGCAGCATTACCATAATAAGTATCAGGATTCACATAAGAGTTGTTACCAACTACTTGGCCCTTCTTAATGCCATACTAAGTCGCCTGCATCCATGCCGCCTCGTCGAAATGGTGGGAACTAGTCTGATCAGTCACCTCGTCATGACCATCATCCTGTGTCTTAAAAGTCACAACCTCATATGACTCCATCAATTCCAGTTTGAAATTAAAATTGTGAAAATATTATATGTAGTTAATTTTCAAATTGAAAAAAAAAATAACCACAATCTGACGATGGCGATCACCTCTAATCTCTCTGGTGGATGGATCATTGTACATCCTATGATAAACATCATACTCTATAATATCGGGATGCTCTACTTCCTATATTAATATAAAATAAACTGTTTATATTTGAAGTTATATAAAATACTCAAAAAAATACATACCAGATGCTCTTTATGCATACTGAATGTACAGCTGCCAGCTTGATGCATCACCTCCTGTCTCCCCCGGTTCTGCCGACCCAATGAAGACCTCCTATGAAATCCACCACCCAACCAGTGTGCACATAATCCATCCCAAACCTGAGATGAAATGTACTCCGGTCGGTGGGCTCTACATGACTCATCAAATATTGTCGCTCCATATTTCTTAATGGCCATCTTTGTCAAATTGTGCAAAAACTGATGCAAACGCTCACGCATAACCACCTCCTTTACAGCATGGATATCGTCATGCATGATATCATCGATGGGATACCATAAACCCTACAAATAATTTATAATATAATGTTATTAATAAAATAAATTTTAAAATAAATATTATTTATTTATGTACCATCTAATTATTGTACATGTCGAGCTACACATCAACGGGAATTTGTTCCCATGTGGTCCATGGCTGAGAAAAATAATTGTGCAAGATAGTGCCCCCTGTCCAACAGCTACATGCATGAAACTGTGAAAAAAGAATAAATAATCAAACAATTAGTGTATATATATAAATTAATGAAATTTAACTAAAATATATAGGTTACCATACCTCCATGTGCTTGGATCGAAGCCAAGACGTGGATGTCGCTTGGGGAGATGGTCAGGAATCATCAGTCGTGCAAGACCACGCCCCCTCCACATACCTCCTGAACCACCAGTAGGATGAGGGTCAAATTATCCCACATCCCCCTCATCCAAAGGTAGTTCAGCCTCCTCTAACTCACACAATAGATCAGATTCCATCTAAAACACAAAATGAGTGTTGTTAGAAGATAGTTGAAAATAACTATTATATATATATATATATATTAGTTATGATCACTACCAACATTTAACTATGAAAATGTTCACCTTCATCATCATCTTCATATCTAACGATGTCAATGTCTTCATATTCCACATCGACGTCATCAATATCCATATGAGTTTCACTTTTATTATCCCTTGTTATTTCAATTTCATTTGTAACATCATTAACATCTTTGTCACCATGGAACCTTAATTGTGGAGGTGTCCTCATCGATATTCATGTTTCTTTGTGAAAAAGTTGGATTTTGAGTAGTCTCATGAAAAATTTCAATTTCTTCCACTACAACGGAACCACATTCAGTTCGAGTAAATTGATTTTCCCGAGATTTCATTTTGATTATGCTCCATCAATCACCCAGGTCTCTTGAAGTAGCACAGTACTTTGCGTAACAAATTTGATATGCCTGTTGAGCTAGTAAAAATGGTTCATTTACTGCACGAAGACTTTTATATTTAATATCGACTATTCCATGTGTTGGATGAACGTGCAAGCCTCTCTTAGTATCCAACCACCGACATTTAAACATCATTATGTAATTTTTTCCAAAATAACATAGCTCAATAATTTCGACCAGAATTCTGTAAAAGTCAACATCAATTTCTCTATGATGAGATCCTCTCAAACAAACTTCACTGTTCATTGTCTTTTATTCCCCATATGCACGTGTATAAAATCTAAAACCATTCACCCCATATGAATTATAAGATTTAACCATTTTGGATGGTGGGTTACTCAATATACACAGTCGCTGTTCATTTTATCAGCATGTTGAGACACCTGAAAATTTGTAAAACAATTATCGATATAATAAATAGTAAACTTAATTGATCTTAAACCATTAATAATTTATGTTACCAGCTTTTGAAACCACTGAGAAAAAAAATTATCTTTGTTCTTCATGAGCAGCTGCTGTAATTTGTGGAACTTGTTTCTTGATATCGTTATCATATAACCTATAAATAAAATAAGTTTACATATTATAAAAGAAATTATAGACTAAGTGATAGAAGAACTCACAGTACAAATGGTGTAATTTCATCATAGTTGAGCGGAACATATGTATGAGCTCTTTGATGTTCATCATCTGAAATCCATCATTCTTGAACTCCACTGAAGCTAAGATTTGGCTGATTAAAAAATGATAAATGATTTTCCATTTCATCATTAACATTTCCTTCGTCCCATCCCATGCGGTTTTGTTTTAAGGGATAGTCAGACTAAAAATAGTGGGAGTAGAAAAAAGAAATTTCCTCTTACAAATAAGCTTCAGAAATTGATCCTTCAACTGATGCTTTGTTACGTACTTTTTTATTAAATTTCTACATGCATTTCTTGAATGGCTAAATCCATTGAAGCTGTACTAGACCTCCAAATTTAGCTTCATGTAGAAAATGTAATATCAGATGTTCCATTGAGTCAAATAAAGCAGGTGGAAATATTTTTTCCAGTTTACATATAATAACAGAAACATCTTCTTCCAGTTTCCTTAGCGCATCGTAGTTAGTTGTCGCTGCACAAATGTCTCGAAAAAATATGATATGTCTGGTATCGAATCACAAATCATAGAATTCAAAAAACATCGGAATCCAATCGGCATAAGACTTTCCATTATAACATGAAAATCATGAATTTTCAATCTGGTAATATGACCATTCTTAACACATCTGTCCAAATTGGAAGCATAGCCATCTGGAAGCCTCAAATCTGCAATCCACTGACAAATTAATAAACGACTCTCTTTGGATAGTGTATAATCTTCTTTTGGCTTAATTAATCTCTATGATATGACATTTTCAAATATTTCGAGTTCTAGTTACCTAAAAATTTGGGCAAGATCTAATCGTTCTTTTATAGTATCTTTCGTCTTACCTGGTGTATCCAAAACTATATGAAATAAATTATCAAAACACTTCTTCTCAATGTGAATGACATCCCACATGTGTCAGACCAACAAATCAGACCAACATGTGGGATCCCAAAAAATGCTTTGTTTTATCCAATTATATTCTTTCCCAATGCCATGAATTTTATATTGGTTTACTTTTAGGCCAAATGTGATGGGAGGTAATGAAAATACAACTAATTTTAACTCTGTACCTAAGATCATTTTTGGAGGTTCATCCCTTGAAATTATTCCTTTTATGAAATGAGATTTGTTCCTTTTAAATGGATGATCGGTTGGATGAAACCTGCGATGATAGTCAAAATAGTAAGGTTTTTTTCCAATAAAGAGCATAAAAGCTTTTTTGTCTTTCATACAATAATGACCTGATTTCTGACCATGTGTACTCCATCAGGATAACATGACATATGTCAGAAAGTCACTAATCATCCACATCAATTCATCTTTTAATGTGAAATTTTGTTTTTCACCAACATCATATGTACTAACACCATTACTCCATAATGCATTTAACTCATCAATCAATGGTTTCAAATAAACATCAATAATCTTTTTCGGATGTCCTGGGATTAATAAGGTCAAAAAGATATAGGGCTCCTTCATCAACATCAATGAAGCTAGATTTTACGGAGTTATAAAGACAGGACACCATGAATACTGACTACCATAAGAACCAAATGGACTGAAACTGTTAGCAGAAATACACAATCGCACGTTTTGGGCTTTTAAGGAAAAAGACGGATGCAGACGATCAAAATGTTTCCATGAATCACCATCAGATGGATGATTCAAGATTTTACCGGTTGAAATATTTGTTTTGTGCCATGAAATCATTGACACTATTTTTTGAGACATAAATAAATGTTGCAGTCTAGGTGTAAGGGGGAAATATCTCCACTATTTTACAGGAATCAATCCAGACTTCCCTGGTTGAGGTTCTTTATACCTCGACTGTCCACATGTTGGAAAACTATCCAATGACTCATTTTCACCAAAATATAAGATGCAATCATTTGTGCATGCATGAATCTTCCGATAACTAAGGACTAGATTATGAACCATCCTCTTTCTCTCATAGTAATTTGCAGGAAACACATTCCCTTCAGGTAATAGTGTTTTAACCAAAGAAAATATCTGATCAAAATAGTTTTTTGACATTTAATTATCTGATTTAATAGCCATAAATTTTTAACCACTTATAATTTTCTTATCTTGAAAACATGATATAATGAATCATTATTTTACCTCAACAACTCATAAAATTCATATGGTGCCAACTCAGGAGTTAAATCAATATCATCGTGAGTTTCAGTTTGTTGAACAGATAGACCTGCAACATCATGTACTAAATTTTGGAACTATGATGGATCTAGAATCATGTTATTAGTATCTTTTCTGGAACTTCATTCACTAGGTTTATACCAAAAAACATAATCTGGATGAAAACCAAACTGCAAGAGATGTCCTCCAACCTTGTCAAATGTGTCAAACATTCTCAGAGCACATTTTTTACAAGGACACTTAATTGTGCCTTCTGAAACATATTCTGGTTTTGATGATGAAAATGCTAAGAAAGCTTCAACACCCTCAATATATAAAAGATTTAAACTAGAACCATTTGGATTTCTGTATTGATTTATCCAAGAGAGATCATCTAATACTGACTGATGTCGAATTCCTTATTCCATATTTTTCTACAAAATTGAAAATCATCACTGTTTTTGAATAATTTGAAATTATAAAAATAATATCTGAAAAAAGAAGATAAATAATTACTACTACTTCTTAATAATTACCATTAATTAAAGGCGACACAACTTCTAGTGGATTGAAGGCTCATCTTTTGTCCGACGCCTCGTTTACTTGCATATTTCTCACACAGAAATCACAATGAAGAATATGGTCGGAGGTACGCATATTTATTCTCGAATGAACGATAATTAATATACGTATCTCCGACCAGATTCTTCACTGTGATTTCAGTGTGAGAAAGATGCAAGTAAATGAGCAGACGGATAAAAGAGAACCCTTTTCCTCGATGAATCGTTTTCTTCCAACTGTCACCTCCTAAAAATATAAAAAAATATTATCCTACGAATGATTATCCAATCTCGTGTATACGAGATTAAATATGCCTATGTTGCAACACATTTTTCATATTGTTTTGAGTCGGTGAGAGTTAAAAGGAGAGCTGTCAATCCACTGTAAATTATGCCAGGTTCTTGGAATTTATTAAAATTTGTCAAAATTTATTTCTAACTGTTCCTAACTAATTATTACTATTTATTACTATTTATTGCAAATTATTCCTATTTATTACTAGTTATTCTTATTTTTTACTAATTATTCGTATCTATAACTAATTATTCATATTTATTACTAACTATTACTATCTATTACTAACTATTACTATTTATTACTAAGTATTAATATTTATTACTATTTATTACTATTTATTACTAATTATTTCAATTTATAACTAATTACTACAATTTATTCCTATTTATTACTAATTATTCTTAATTATTTCTAATTATTCCCAATTACTGCTAATTATTCCTAATTATTGCTAATTATTGCTATTTATTTCTAATTATTTCTAATTAGTTCTAATTATTCCTAATTATTCCTAATTATTGCTAATTATTACAATTTATTCTTATTTATTGCTAATTAATGCTAATTATTATTAATTACTGCTAATTATTGCTAATTATTTTTAATTATTAGTATTTATTAGTAATTATTACAAATTATTAGTATTTATTAGTACTTATTACTAATTATAGCTAATTATTACTAATTATTTCTAATTATTACTAATTATTGCTAAATATTACAAATTATTAGTATTTATTCCTAATTATTAGTAAATATTACTAATTATTAGTATTTATTCCTAATTATTACTAATTATTCCTAATTATTACTAATTATTACTAATTATTACTAATTATTCCTAATTATTTCTATTTATTCCTATTTATTAATATTTATTGATATTTATTACTAATTATTTCTATATATTACTAATTATTGTTAATTATTTCTAATTATTCCTAATTATAGAAAATTATTGCTATTTATTTCTAATTATTACTAATTATTGCTAATTATTGCTAATTATTTATAATTATTGCTAATTATTGCTAATTATTGCCAATTATTTCCAATTATTGCTAATTATTACTAACTATTGCTAATTATTACTATTTATGTCTAATTATTGCTAATTATTTCAAATTATTGCTAATTATTTCTAATTATTGCTAATTATTCCTAATTATTACTATTTATTGCTAATTATTTGTATTTGTTGCTAATTATTAGTATTTATGGGTAGTTATTACTAATTATTAGTATTTATTACTAATTATTACAATTTATTATTAATTATTACAATTTATTACAAATTATTACAAATTATTACCAATTATTATTAATTATTGCTAATTATTGCTAATTATTACAAATTATTACAAATTATTAGTGATTATTCCTAATTATTGCTAATTATTCCTAATTATTGATAATTATTACTAATTATTAGTAAGTATTACTAATTATAAGTATTTATTCCTAATTATTCGTAGTTATTCCTAATTGTTACTAATTATTCTTATTTATTAATATTTATTTCTATTTATTACTAATTATTACAATTTATTACTAATTATTGCTAATTATTGTTAATTGTTACTAATTATTCCAAATTATTCATAATTATTCCTTATTATTTCTATTTATTTCTATTTATTGCGAATTATTTCTAATTATTCCTAATTATTGATAATTATTGCTAATTATTAGTAATTATTAGTAATTATTAGTAATTATTAGTATTTATTGCTAATTATTAAAATTTATTACTAACTATTACAATTTATTACTAACTATTACAATTTATTAATAATTATTATTAATTATTCCTAATTTTTATTAATTATTCATAATTATTACTAATTATTCCTATTTAATACTAATTATTCCTATTTTTTACTATTTATTTCTATTTATTATTTATTATTGCTATTTATTACTAATAATTGCTAATTATTGCTAATTATTCCTAATTATTGCTAACTATTACTAATTATTGCTAATTATTACTAAATATTGCTAATTATTACTAATTATTGCTAATTATTGCTAATTATTGCTATTTATTTCTAATTATTGCTATTTATTTTTAATTATTTCTAATTATTTCTATTTATTTCTAATTATTTTTAATTATTCCTAATTAATAGTATTTATTAATAATTATTAGTATTTATTAGTAATTATTTGTAATTATTAGTATTTATTACTAATTATTACAATTTATTGCTAATTATTACAATTTATTACTAATTATTACAATCTGTTACTAATTATTATTAATTATTGCTATTTATTGCTATTTATTACTAATTATTGCTAATTATTACAAATTATTTCTAATTATTCCTAATTATTGCTAATTATTCCTAATTATTACTAATTATTACTAATTATTAATATTTATTCCTAATTATTTCTAATTATTACTAATTATTCATAATTATTATTAATGATTCCTATTTATTACTATTTATTGATATTTGTTTCCAATTATTATTAATTACTACAAATTAATTATATACATTACTAATTATCATTAATAATTAATAATTACTACTAATAATTAGAAATTAATACTAAAAATTTCAATTTATTAGTACAAATAAATTCTAATGACAAAACAATTTAAATTTAATTTAATTACAACTAATCAACAATAAAAAAACTAACATAAAAATGAAATAAATAATAAATTTAAAAAAAATAAATACCTTTAAGACAGATTTTGTATTGATGCAGACGGCTTCACAACTTCTTCGTGAAAAAAAAATTAACTTTGAAAAAAACTCTCTAAAATCCGAGTTTAGAGAGAAACATGATCTAAAATTTGAGAGGAATGAGAGGAAAACAGATGGGATATATATGCTAGATTATTTGCGAAGGGTATCCCGTCGCAAATACTATCTTTTGCGACGGGACCCGTCGAAAATACCTACGCTCGTATTAATTACTGTCGGCGGTTAAAAAGGTATTTGCGACGGGACTCGTCACAAATAGTCCCTGCCGACACACCTTTTTTGACGGAACGACATCCCGTCGCAAAAAGCTATAAACCGCCGCCAGTTATTTACGACGGGGCCCATCACAAATACTTAACTATTTGCGATGGTGGGATCCCACCATCGCAAATAACCTTTGCGCGGTTTGGCGGGCTATCTGCACCAAACTATTTGCGAAGTGATACGAAATCCCGTCGCAAATAGTTGGATATTTGCGACGGGTTGTTACCCCCGTCGCAAATAACATCTTGGACGAACCTTTTGCAACGAGATTTATTCCCATCGCAAAAAGCCCTTTTTCCCGTAGTGGAGGAGGGAGTCATCCCTACATGGGATATAGCCCACCTAGACTTGGAGGCATCTGCGCCTCGCCATCCACGTCGCCCCCGAGGGCGGTGCAGGAAGCCATTGCTCCCCACCCCAACATTCAAACGTTTCGGGAGCCTGTCCCCGGAGAGCTTTGACAACTCTCTGCCTTAAGCAGACGAGGTAGGTGACATCCGACCCAGCCCGGTCAGAGTCCCATTCCAAGGGCTCCCACCCGACCGCGTCAGTGCCGCCACCCGGTCTTGTTGGATGAGAAGCAGGTAAGCTACATACCTGCACCACCGGCCCCGGTTCGTTCGACCCGACGCTAGCGTCGGGCGCAAGCTGAGGAGGACGCCCGCCAAGGGGCGTCAATGTCGACAGCTACTGTGGCCGAGCCACCACTGACGCATATCATCAGTTCCCTGCATACATGGAGCCGAAGTACTTATACGTCCAACCAGGATCGAGGCCCCAACCGCCCCACGGGCAGGCTGGGTCGACTCTCTTGGTCGCTGGCACAAGCAGTGTGTAACGCCCCGACCCCAGTTACCGAGAGTCGGTGCATTATTACATAACATTGGCATGATCACAAGAAAGATCAAATCTCGAAAGACAGATTGGTTTAGTAGCTTTGGAAAACACTAGATATATTCATAAAGTTTTACATTATATCATAAAGTGAAAAACTACTACAACAACATATTGTCTCCATAGTCCACACTATTATCCCCTCATAATATCCATTCAGGTTATTCATAATTTACATCTTCACATCCTAGGAAAAATAAAACATAGAAAAGGGGTGAGCTCAAATGCCCAGTAAGGATAACAATATTGTAGAAACTTTCATAAATAAGAATAAACATTTAAGGTAGTGTATAACTAAAAAAAGCCTTTTAAACATGAAATTCAACATAGTATGGCAAAAATAAAATGAAATAATGCCATTTACTTATTCACATGGATATTCTACTAATCATCTAATCAAATGCAATATCAATAACCACTTTCATAATGATGGAATGCATAATGCCAGACTATCATAACCACTTATCCAAGGCCTCGTGCCAAGACTAAAAATAAGATTTTGTCAAAGCCTTGTGCCAAGACACTAGTTTGTCCCATGAGGCCTACCGATGCATCGAGGAGCTATAGCGGGCTCCACCCGTCACATATTAAGTCCAATGCATTCCCATATGGAAAGGTTTAAAGATAACATAAACATTCGTATTAAAACTAGCATACGAAATGTAAATACTTCATCCATAAACCATGAATGGTATAAAAGTAACATATCCACAGTCAAACATATCACAAAACCTCCAATACAATATAGAAGTTTTGTATCATAATAAATAAACTTCAAATAAGTGTAAAATCCATCAAAGGATGTTGACATAGATGAAATCAAACTCTTTTTAGAGAAATATCTCTTTCTATTTTGAAATAATTTAAGAGTCGTATATTTATAAAATAAAACATTTTCTTTGAAAATATTCTTATAAGCTTGTAAGGGAAGCTTCGACGATTTTATAACTGTGGAAAATAGCCGCACCCGCCGTATAAAAAAACATTCTTACCTTAATTCTGTCGAAAAGGTTAAAACGAACCTCGTTTGGAAAACGATGAAAATATTCATTTATAAACCTCTTATAAAAAGTCAAACAAGGGTATAAATGACTTTAACCCATATTCTATAAAATAGTAAAAATGTTTTGAAATACATTTTTATGAAACATGGATGTTGGTGATAAAGAGATCCCAGTAGATTATTACGTATAAACAACCTCAGATAAGGAAGAGATTGCGAAATAAAACCTTACCTTGTACTTTTACTTATTTGGGGTTAGGTTAAAATCCTATATAATGGTAAAATAATTGTTATTAAATTATACAATAATCATATACATTAATATGATATCATATATGATCTTTTAACATTTCTTTGTTAATAATATCTTAGTATTATCGTTGTTTCGGGTGTTAACTTACTCGTTTTCTATTATATGTTTTGTTACATAAGCCATGTTTTTCATGGATAGGTTGTATCTTATTCATATCCAGAAAGATATCAAGTCCTTAAACATTTTTTTAAATCATAAAATGATAATTATACTTGAATAGATACGATGGAGAATGAATCTCATCGCGTTCGTGGAGACGGTAGTCCGTACGTACGCACGAGCGACAATATCATTCTTTTGATATTAAAATAATATATAATTGGATGGTATATCATATATAAATAATCATTATCATGTTATATTTATTATTTACATGAAATATTAATCATTATTATACCCATCCAAATAATAATTTATTGAATAACAATTACACCACGACGTGGAGACGGTAAGCCGTACGTACGCACGTATGACGACATGTTATTCAAAGGATGGATAGAATACTGAATATGATTGTCCCATAATTATAATAACATCAAATTATATATAATATACTGGAGTTATTATTTTAGAATGGTAATAACAAAGAAAGAAGAAGTGGAAGAAGAAAGGAACATGAAAAAGGGTGGTGAAATTATTACCTCTTCTTCGGGTTCTTCCTTTTGATTTGATCAAAAGGGCTCTTAGGTTGGATTTATGACTAAAGTAAGGCCTCTAGGATGAATTGAGGGACGTTTATAGAGTATTTGGGCAGGGTTTGGCCGAACCAAAAGGCTTTGAAGGTGTGAAGTAATGAGAAGGGGGAGTTCCCTTAGATAAGAGGAGTGAGGGGCACCTTTGGAAAAGCTAGAAATATTATTTATAATAAATTAATATTTGGTTTCTAATGGCTAAAAAGTTGATTATTTAAAGTATAGGGTGGGGATAGGTCTAACACCACTCAACCAATAGAATTTAGACAGGTTTGAGTCATTATATTAACCTTATCGTTAAGTATTAACTCTTAGTTAATTAGTTTCACTTTTACAATTTCTCTTTGTATTTTTATATTATGTGGTTAATAAACTTACTATATACATCCAATAGACCCCCAAGTGGTCTATTAATGATACACCTATCATTATATAAGTCTCTTGGACAAACCATAGATTTTTAGGAATTTAATATCAATTAATAATACAATATTTGTTTTAAAAAATCTTTTATGTCAATTTTGACACTATTCAATAATTGAATTTTGTAAAAATCATAAAAGAATGATTACTTCGAAAAAAGTTAATTAAATTAATCCAAATATGTCATATTATCCTATAAAATTAGTTAAATTCATTAAAAGGCTCATATTATATTTATTTTGGTATTTATCATATCAATTATTTTAATTTTTCACTATTATGGTAATTACTGCATCATCATTGTGTCATAAATAAATTAACTTATTTAATGTCTAAAAATTATAAATAAAATATCAATATGTGGGAAATAGTTTTATATTTCAAATGAATATTTATAGTCTAAAATCCTACATATATAACCCTATGTAAAAATTGTTTTTCTAAAAGATATATGCTTATGTCATTTTTGTATTTATTTTAACATAATTTAAATAAAGTGTCCCTATCACCTACAAGTGGCTCTATGAGGTCCCAAAATCGACCCAAAGATGCCAATGGTCGGACATGTATCCAAAAATAAGGTTAGGACATGTTTTATGGTAATTTAGTATTATTATAATATTATTTTTTAACCCTTATTTACCAGATTTACCCTTTAACCATGGTAAATAAAATATTTACCAAAATAATTATTCAAAATGTCTAAAAATAAAAGGTAACTATTTACACAATTTGAACATCCTGATTCCAAATATGGAATCCATTTTTCTGAATTCAAAACACAGAAGTGGTAGAAATTAATTTAAAATTAATTCCCGCTGTCAAAACAAAAAGCGTGTTTTTAAGATATAATAACTATCGAAAGATTAATACTTGTTTATGTTCGATTTAATTGTGAAATTATGTCCAATGACCAAAATTGTATTAAATGGTAAAAATATATTCTAAATATACTTTAAAACCACTCAAATTCATAATTTATCACTATTAATTATTTTGATTAAAAAAGTTGTTTTTAATTAAAATTTAGTAATTTTCACTATTCATCAAAATATTAAAATTATCCGAAAAGTACCAAAATTTCTCCTTAGGCTAAATTAGATACTCCGAATCCAAAAATGAAGTCCATTTTGAGAGATAAAATTTATAAAATTTTAAAAAGTAGGTATTACTATTCATAACCGCTGGTTTGATCGGTTGTGGTGTGTGTTAGAACTCGGTGTTGCATACAACACACACTATCGCATTATTCAAAGAGAAACGCATCGTAGAAGCTTGGGGTGTTACACAGTGGATGTCATGAACCAACCCACATTGATGCCACCCAGTATGGAGGTCCTCCTCGTATCACTACCACAGAGAGCACGGGTGTTCCCCACTTCGAGGCTCGACATGGAGGTCTACCCCGTGTCTCCCTCAATTCGAATGAGGGTCTTCCCCATGATGGTGATACTCGGTTTGGAAGCCTCTCCCGTGCCCATTACACTAGGTATGGATTCATTTCTCTTACCCCCAACTATTGGTGTAGGGACGTTGCATGTACGGTCTCTCCTCAATATGGGGATCCTCCCTGCTTTTTCTTAGCAGCTGGTGAAAGTCTTCCTCTCCTCATCAACCAGAGGGGTGAAGGCCAGCCTCGCTCCACCCGCAGCCAACACCGAGGTCCTACCCGTGTTCAGCTAGACCGGTACAAGGATCTCCTCATACAAAGGTCTCCTGGGAAAACAAGCGTGGAGGTCCTCCCCATGCTTCTCCCAATTCCAACGGAGGTCTTTACCTCTCCATAGCTACCCATGGAGGTCCTCCCCATGATCCCTTTGACAGTTTTCCTAGTGCTCCTCACACCCCAGCTTTCTCGGGTGAAAAAACTCTCCACCCCATCACCAGTGCAGCTGAAGTACCTCGTGTCAGAAATATGACTTGTCCCGAAGAGCCATCCAGGGGCAGAAGTGTGGGCCTTCACCGCCATAAGAAGGATTCATGGAAGGTCCAAACATAGATCAAACCAGTCCACATTTCAGAATCCAAGGTGGAGTACGAATCAGTGCGGGAACCCTCCTCTCGTCCATCCGAGTCAAGGGCCAGGGTAGGGGCGAGGCGCATCAGCCTGGTGATCCTAGAATGCGAGTTCCATCAGATTCCCACCTCCCTCCACAGGTATATCTAGGAGGATGAAAATCTAGAGACCCCACAGGTTACAGTCGTGTAATCACCACCATCGTCACCAGAAGCGCTCTCTCCCTCAACAAGAGATCACAAAGAGCTATTTAGGGGACCAATGGTAGGCGAGCATCATCGCGGCCTATCACCAGTAGCCCTAGACCCTAAGATAGGAACTACAGCTGTCAGCCGATCTTATCGCGATGTGGTGGCGAGGCTGCTACACTCTTTGGAGGATAACCTGAGATTCGGTGGCCAGTCAGCCCGTTCTCCATACTCTCCACCGGCCAGCCTGTCATCCCAACGGTCTGCCTCAGTACCGCTGGAAGTTCTTCAGCCACCCCTAGCTGATGAATGGGGAAATCAAGGGCCAGCGCCCACCGGCGCATTGGTACTCAGTAGAAATTTTGGTAAGTGAAAAGAGAACTTCAGAGCTGCCATGCACTCCAACCCGTCCGCCACAGTGCAGAATATGGAGGAAGACCTTGAGAAGGCCACATTGCGCAAACAACTTTCTGAGTAGAATATGTTGGTCGAAAACTCCTGTATGAATGCACCGCGGAGCGACTGCCCGACTACGGAAATACTAGGACAGTACAGCAGGGGTAGGAACAACTTCCCCTCGTCGAGCAACCCTCAGAAAACCCCAATCATGCTACCCCCGTGAACAGGGTTGAATCCGGAGTGCACGATAAGAGAGCGCGGTATGTCTTGCAAAACCCTTCGGAACGACATATCCGAGGAACCCAGCTTGAGCTCCCCCAGCTGCCCCGAGGGTTGTGCCGCCAGCCACTCCACTAGCTACTGAGTTTTCTTACCGCGTTGAAGAACCCTCCAACGCAATCGTGGTTAGGGATCCCCATCAAGACGGGGATCCCCGCCCAGATGATCCAATGGCGGCACTCATTGCTCGCCTTGAGGTGTTAGAAACGCGACAGGTGGTGATCCCACCTGATGGTAAGCCATATCTGGAATGGGTGGATGATATGTTGGCACCTCTGGGTTTCAGGAATCCATCCTTATCCTCCTATAATAGGAAGGGGGACCCGCCGCAGCACCTAGCCCACTTCAACTCATGGTGTGGGCCCATGTTAGGGACTCCAGCACAGTAGGAGGCTACCAAGCTCTGCAGTTTTGTTCAGACATTGCAGGGGCCGACATTCGTCTGGTACAACTAGCTCCCCGTTGGATCAGTAACTAGCTAGGAGGACCTTTGTAGGAAATTAATCTACAAGTTCAGCTCCACCACACAGAAAACTAGCATCGCAGACCTCTTCAAGTGCAAACAAAGGTTTGATAAGCGATTTGCGAACTTTATCGCCTGGTGGAAGGGGCTCACATACTCCCTTGGCATGCCACTGACTCAGGAGCAATTATTGACGATGTGTGTAGGGAACATCAAGATGAAACTAGTTCCCTCTATGATCACCCAGAACTATGTTGGAGGATTTCGAGACTTCTCCAATAAGGCCTAGTGCCTGGAGGAAGCTGTGCAACAGGTCAGCCAGGCACGTCCATTGCCGCCCACAATTCCCGTGAGAAGGGATGTCAGAGACAAGCCCACAGTGGTTTCCCAAATAGAGGCCCCCAAACATCTAGAGTTATTACTAGTGGAACCGCCTCTGCAACCTTGCAGAGGCCCCCCACCACAGGCACAACCTCCATCCCAACAACGTCCGGTCTAAAGTCGGCAGGTGCCCCAGCGTAATGCGCCGCCACCACCGAGGTGAGAAAATTAGGATCCTCCTCCTCAACAGGATCTTCCAACTCCTTGCCAGGGCCAGGCCCTAAGGTGCCCCTTCCCAGACAGAAGAAATTGAACCAACTCATTCAATGATAATCAGGTTCATGGATATTTCCTAAGTGCATTGGAATAAGGGATCATGCGTTTTCTCGAGTGCAGAAGGTAAGCGGAGGTGAACCTCACTGAACACCCCAACTACTTCCCCTATCATCGGATCCTGGGGAGCACCCTCAAGTAGTGGTAGGAGTTTATAGACAGGCTTCAAGACCAGGTCGATAGCAACATAGTCAGGCTGGGACCAACCCCGACACATGTGGTGGGTGTCTTCATAAGGCTGGATAGCGAAAGAGATGACGAAGGCGAGTGGCCGCAGGTTTCCAATCATGGGTCCCAGAAGTATGATGACTGGATGGTTTGAAAAATGGTTTCACGTGCCCATGGTATCATCTGTGTGCACCTGAATCATTCATAGACGTCAATATCCATAGCCACCACTTCTGCATCATCATCTTAGCCGACCTCTTCCCAGAAGAACAAGCATCGGTGGCATAAGGGAAGACAATGCGCACCGCCAATGCCATCGTCGTCCCGTACTCTCGGTGACTCCATGCCCCCATGAGATAGGGGTTCCTCCTAGAATACTCCCAATAGTGGATGACTCTTCAAGTGATAGTCAAGGGTAGGATTTGGTTAATACCGTGGAGTTGATAAACCCCTACATGATTCCCGAGGGCGGGGAGTGCTCGATGAATCTCCCCAACGTCCCCATCTAACGCCAACATCGGCGGAGTCGCGGCCATATGGGTCATCGGGGCACGTCAGTTGGCACCTCCATCCATGTTGTGCATGCCATTAAGACAAGACAGTAGTCCCATTGTAGAACTCAACACGCACAACCTTTTCATCCAGTGTCATCAGGCCCGCCTCCACCACTGTTTGTGCCACTATATTAGGCAAAGCTACCTAGACCATGCCATGACCTGGATCGCCCTGCTACAATTTGTTCTCAGTCATCTGTACCTCATCCGACAACTACTCTCTGGGCTTCGACTAGTGAATGGCAGGACATGTCCAGCACCAGCCAGCCGCCGGTCTAGCCAGCAGGGCCCGCCATGCCTCCTATCATTGAGTGGCCTCCTGTAAGCCGAAGATCATGCCTGGTGTGGAAATATGATGTTCTCAAGCACGTTGTCCTCATCCCAGTGAGACTTTCCATCCTCAAATCCCTTCTCCTGTCATCAGATATGTGTGAGGCCCTTGTTGAGGCTTTAAGAAGCCCCCTCCAGTTTGAGATGGAGGTAGCAGCTATAGAAGCCTTTCAAGATGAAGCGGTCAAAAATGCTGAATGTCAGGCCATCATTTTGTTCTCTGGAGTAGATGATGGCTCTCTCACATAGGTGAACATCCGCCCACTGTACATCACTATCCAATTTAATGGCGTTGAGGTTAACTACTGTCTTTTTAAAAGTGACTCTAGGATTAACCTTATCCCGACGCAGACACTGCGAAAGCTGGGGTTATCCAAAGACGACCTAACTATCTCCGATTTAAGAATCTAGGGATACGATAGGACAGAGTAGAACCCAGTCAGTAAGATCCTTTTGAAGACCCATTTCGTTGGCCTGGTTTCTAGTACCATGTTTATGGTTGTCTCCTAGGACACCGCATACAATGCATTGATGGGAATATCATGGCTCCACCTCAATGTGGCGGTCCCCTCATCATATCACAAGTGCCTCATGTACTCCCTTAATGGTTGAGTAAGTGTACTCCAAAGTGATGCATCTCCTTTCACCTCTTGTGAATCCCTCTATATGGACGCTGACTATTACAAGGGCATGGACAAATGGATTCAGGCAAGTGAGGTTGAGCCCACCATGGTTGCAACAGACCCATGTGTGGGTCTGGATGACACCTACGTATTCCTGATCCATCGATTGGAGGCCACGACCCCCAACATGGGGCAATGTTTTTTTGTCTTTGGTACTAGAGGGAAGCATATTCCCAAGTCTGAGTGATGGTGGAAGATCACCTCGTACTCCTACACAAACCAGGCTCAGGTGATCCCAAAGCCTCCTACCCCCATACGGTATTGGGATGTCTGCCCCATGGAAAAGCAGCACATCATACGTGTCTATTTCGCTAGGTTGTAATTAATCATCTCAATCCGATGTTCCACTGTTGCTTTGATATCATCAAGTGTGGTCCCTTGGGATGAAGACCATATGGGATCAGATCGACTACCTTCATTGTCATGGTTTCAGCAGCACGTGAATCTCCCGATATGTTGTCCACTACTGCCCAGGCTGGTATCAGACACCCGTCGGGATCTGCCAACCTAGATGAGTCTTCTCCCTCAAGGGATCCTTCCTCCACAAGTGAATAAGAGGATTTGGAGGATTCTCCCCCTACCTTAGAAAAGGTGTCTCCACCATAGTCGATGAACTTGTACAGGTGAACCTTGGTAGAGAGGTAGACCCAAGACCCACATTGATCAGTGCCACCATGTCCCTCGAGGAGTAGCAGCGATACATAGATATCCTAAAGCAGCATCATGATTTATTCTCCTGGAGCTACAAGCATATTTTAGGACTACATCCTCAGTTACTCTTCCACCACCTCGGTCTCCCTACAAATCATCACGAGTTCAAGAAGAATTCTAGAAAGATTCACCCTTCTTACGGAGCCATGGTTGAGGCTGAATTTGACAAGATCATTAAAGCCAAATTCATTAAAGAGGTCTAGTACCCCAAGTGTCTAGCCAACATTGTGAGAACTAGGAATAAGAACAGACAGATCAGAGTCTACATCAACTTCTGGGATCTCAACTGTCACTGTCTGAAGGATGATTTTCCCCTTTCTGTGACTGAATTGTAGATTGATGCAACAGATGGGTTCCAAGCCCTCTCTTTCATGGATGGTTACTCTGGATACAACCAGATCTGAATGGCCCCCGTGGACAAGGTGTCCATAGCTTTCAGGGTACCCCAAGGTACTTTCTGTTACCAGGTTATTCCCTTTGGCTTGAAGAATGCAGATTCCACCTATCAGCAGGCCATGCACCACATATTCAAGACAAACCTTGGGAAATTGGTGGAATGCTATGTGGACGATCTGGTGGTCAAATCTCTCTAGTTACAGGACCATCTCAATGACCTTTAGAAAGTGTTCATCTTCCAATATTCCCGCCACCTGAAGATGAACACGTTTAAGTGTGCCTTCAAGGTCACCTTTGGGAAGTTTCTTGGTTTTTTTGTTAGGTACTGGGGTATCGAGATCGACCCAGAGAAGATCAATTCCATCATTTAGATGCCTCCCCAGAGAAATATTCGGGACCTTCGAGGTTTCCAAGGCCACTTAACCTACATATGCTGATTCATTGCGAATTTTAAAGGCAAGTGTAAGACCTTTTCTCGGCTCATGAAGAAAGGCCCTACCTACAAATGGGATGAAAAGTGCTAGACCGCATTCAAGGAAATCTAGAAGTACCTGCTCCAACCTTCGGTCCTGATGCCACCCGTCTTCGGAAAGCCACTGATCCTGTACGTGACTTCCCGGGAACGATCTCTCAAAGCCCTCATCAACCTGAAGAACAATGAGGGGATAGAAAATAGCCTATACTACCTCAGATTCATGCTCCTCGATATAGAGACCAGATATTCCCCCATTGAAAAAAGATGTGTTACACTGGTATTTGCAATTAAAAAATTGAAACACTACTTGCAACACCATGAGGTACAAATCGTGTCTTGGGTGGACCTGCTGAAGTGCATTCTGAACCGCCCCCTATTGAATGGTATTCTAGTATGGTGGGAATTAATCCTCCTACAATTCGACTTCAGGTTCATGCCTTAAAAGGATATCAAGGGACAAGAATTGGAATATTTCCTAGATTCCCATCCAACCCCCATGGAAAAGTCCCTAGACCTGGATTTTTCTGACGAGGCAATCCTCTCCCTAGATCATGTCATCCCATGTTGGATGATTTACTTTGATGGTGCTTCCTGGAGCCCCAACAGCAGGAGGCTCAATGATCCCAGGCTCAACAGGGTAGGCCCAGGTATTGTCTTTATTACCCCGACATAAGCCATCCTGATCTACTCATTCCTATTGTTGGAAGGCTTCACCAACAACGAGGCCAAGTATCAGGCTCTTATCATTGGCCTTGAGCAAGGCCTCAAGATCAATGTGCCCCATTTTCATGTGAAAGGTGATTCCGAACTAGTCATCAAGAAAATAAACAGTGACTACGTCTTTAGAAAACCGGATCTCGTACCATTATTGGAGCGCACCCTCTAGTTAATTACCCAGTTTCCATCTCGGCCAGAAGTTACTCATGTCCCTTGATCTTAGAATGGGTGATCTGATTCCCTGGCTGGCCTGGCCACATCACTTGCAGAAATCGAGAAGGATGATCTGATTATACATGTGGCACATTGGAGAGTCATTTCTCCCATCATCTCAGAGGATGAAGACGACCTACATGTAAGCCATCTTACCACCGGATCCTCCATGTCAGGACCCCCAGGTCCCTCAGATGCGGTGGTTGAAGTGACCTCTAACTGGAGAGTCTCTTTTTTCAAGTATTTCCAAAATGGTTACCTCCTGGCTGATCAGGACGATCATGAGTGAATCCGACGGCGCGCTACAGTTTACCCTTCAGAGTGGTCCCATTCTTGAGCAGATCCTCTACAAGTGCGGGTTCGATGGTGTTATCCTCCATTGCATCCAAGGAGTAAAGATTTCATAGGTTATGCGGGAGTTTCACACCAGTTCCTGTGGGGCTCACCAAACTAGGCTGAAGCTATCCCATCAGATCCGAAGACTGAGGTACTTCTGGCACTCTATGATCCATGATTGCATCGAGTTCACAAAGAGATTTCATGTGTGAAAAATTCATGCTAATGTCATGCATCGGCCACCAGAACCTCTACACTCTACCAAGTACTCTTGGAAATTTTTGGTGTGGGGACTCGGCATCATGGGACCATATCCACTGTTGAAAACTCACTTGTGCAGGTTCATCCTAACCACCACATATTTCTTTTCCAAATGGGAAGAAGCAGTTCCACTCAAGGAGGTCAAGTCCTATTCTATCATCAACTTCGTGAGCTGCAATACCATCTACTAGTTTGGATTCCCTCACGCCGTCCTCACCGATAATGGCACGAACTTCTGAGTATCCAAACTAAAGAAATTTTATTCCAAGTAAACATCTGTTCGAACCGTACCTCCCACTATCACGCGTAGGCAAATGGGAAGATAGAGGCATTCAAAAAAACCCTCCCTAACATTTTGCATAAAATGGTTGGTCAGAATAAGAAGAGTTGGTCGGACAAGCTCACCAATGCCCTCTGGGCTTATCGAATGATGACTCTTAATTCCACCTAGGTGACCACATATTCCTTGGTGTACGGAGCTGAGGTCATCTTGCCCATCGAGATCTAGGTGCCTTCATTATGCACAGAGGTCTTTGACCAGTAGGCACTAGATAAGGTATTCTAAATTCATCTGGATGGATTGGAATCACTTGACGAGAATAGGCTTCATGCCCTACACAATCTGGAAAGACATCAGAATAAGATAGCTAGAGCCTTCAACAAGAAGGTTCACCTCTGATCTTTCCTACAGGGTGACTTGGTATTGGCCATTCGGACACCAATGATCCCTGTAAGGAAACCACCCAAATTGGAGCCTAAATGGGAAGGACCTTACCTAATTCACAAGGTTTACCCCAATGGAGCATACTTCCTGGTGACCATGGATGGTGATCGTATAACTCCTCACACAAATTCCATGATACTCAAACAATACTTTTCCTGAGCCTGCTGGTCCAACATGATCCTAAACTGCTTTGTCTTGCATGATGTTAAACTTTATGTCATCTCGCAAGACATTAAACTGTGCCCTTATAACTACATGTGGCTTGATTCCCATCCATATGGGATACGTAGAAACGCTCAAATGTTTTGTCTTGAGTCTAGCCCCCAAACTCTTCTCTTTGACTATCCCCCCTGGGTATAGTTCTCTCGGAGGATTCTTGCATGATATGGTGTAGGGTTCCTTAGCCCCACTCATGCCAGGATTATAATGGTCGCACCATGTTCCCACTCCCCGTTCTTCTATCTTCCCATGTATTCACTGCTTGATGTTAAACTATCTGGCCTTCAAGAAATACGTACAGCTTGATTCCCATCCGGATGGGATACATAGAAATGGCTGAACATTTTGTCTATTGGCCCAGCCCAAATGCCAGAATCTCCCCTCATGTCAAGACATATGGTGTGGTTCAGGTTATTCCTTTAATACACATTGATCTCATCTCAATTCCTCCATATGTCCCACTCCCCAGAGGTGTCCGCCTCTTTCACCACCCTGTTTGACTTTAAAATGTATGGGTATAGCTATGCTTCACCCACTCCTTTGATTGGGACTCCATCATTCTTCCCATCCAGAAGGTCTCCTGAGCAGCAGTGATGCTAGGCCCAAGGGCTCTCCTACCACTTTGGGCCATCACCCACGAGGATGTTGAGAAAAAAATTGATACAAGTCCCGCGTTGCGAATATGGACAGTTGTCGATGCTTATTTATTGTTCCCATTATAGGTCACTATATGGACGCTATGTCTAGAACATGGTAAATAGCTATCCTTTGTCATCAGGTCCACCCCAAGATGTCCCAAACATCGAGTGCAGTGGTTCATTCTGCCCCATTGTATATCCAAGCGACAAACTCCCCTCAAGCGATGTCAGGCACTAGATCCCTATATGGTAGGGAGAGATGAATCTGGCTCCTTGTTTCCCACACCGAGCACTACTCATGTGGTCTTAGGAGCCGTGATGAGGCGGTAATCGCACAATAGATCATATGTCTACCATTGGCCGAGACACCAGGCCTCAGGCCCCTTGGCCTTTTCTGGCCCCTTGGCCCTTTCTGGCCCATGGCCCAAGTTCTCGTTTAGGGTTGTGTGGTGTGGAGTGGACTTATGTCCACATTCACGTCAGGCTATTTCACCATGCCAAACATATTACCTTGAGACATCCTTCCCTTCATTTATCATCCATACCATGAGCACAGGCCCTGTCGTGCTTCACATGCCCAGTTTTGGGCCCTTGACCTAGGCTCTCTCTTATGGGATTGTACGGTATGGTATGGGATTATGTCCTTATTCACGTCTAGTTACTCACTATGCCATAAACCTCCCATGTTTGAGGTATCTTACCCATTTTTTCATCATCACTGTAAGATTTTAAACTGAAAATTGGTTGGGCCTTTCTGACCGAGGCCTAGCCTCAGGCCCCCGGCCTTTTCCAGCCCCTTGGCCTTCTTTCGACCTGACCCAAGTTCTTACCCAGAATGGTATGGTGTGGTATGGGATTATGTACTCAATCATGTTGGGTTATTCACAGCACCATATGCCTCTTGTATGTGGGGTATCTTACCCATTTCTGTCCTTACTGCATGACGATAAACTGCACATTACTCCCTATAAGAACTATGTGTGGCTTGATTCCCATCCTCATGGGATACGTAGGACCACCCGAACATCTAGACTTCGGGTCCAACCCCATCTCTCAGAAATCTCCTTTTAACCTTGGCCCCTTGGACTACCCTTTCCTAGGGAGGGGATTATATGGTGTGGTATGGGACTATGTCCTCATTCACGTCAGGTTTGTAATGACCACCCCACGTACCTCTCCCTCCTGAGAGTTCTATATCCCATTATTCTATACTCATCCCTTTAAATTGGTTACTCTCAAGTTGATCACCCTCCTTGACCCTCTTCGGTGATTCAACAATCTGTCTAAGAGTACTCTGGTTCAGTGTTTGGAGTGTCAGATTTTACGTGGACATGCTTTCTCCCATTTTTCAAGATTTGTGTTCCCCTTCATTTGGGATTCATAATCTTCCACACCCGAAGGGACCCCCAAATGGCATGGATTCTAGGCCTAAGGGCTCTCCTACCATCACAAGCCAATGTCCTCAAGGGTTTCAGAAAACAAATTGATACAAGTCCAGCATTTGAAATATGGTCAACAACCTACGCTCATTTTTTTGTCCTCATTACTGGCTAACGCGATATAGATGCTATGTTTCGAACACGGTCAACAGTCATCCTTCATCGTCATGCCATCCCCTTTAATCCTTGAATATTGGTTATATGATTCACATCATTTTCCACCCCATCATGTCCAAATGGAATTTTGACACTCCTGACACTATCCCTCACTGTGCATTTTCATGTTAGGAGGACAAAGTCATAGTAAAGGCATCATTCGGGGCTCCGCACAGACTTCCCTTATCCATGGTCCGAGTTCTAAGACCATAAACTAAGATCTCCTTTAGAACTATGTGTGGATTTATTCCCATCCTCATGGGATACTTAGGAACACCCAGTCATCTCGTTTTCGTGTCCAGCTCAATTTGGGGCTAGTTTCTCTTGCCCCTTACCATCTTACCTATATTTTTCCCTCTTGGCCCAAGGTTTCTATCTCAGAATTGTTTAAGGTGTGGTATGGTATTATGTACTAATTCACATCGAGTATGTTTTATTGCACCATGCATATTCCCCCTTTGGCCTCCTCTCTACTTTGTCTATGCCACATGACATTAAAATGCACGCCTGGTCCCATCACATGACCCTAAACTGTGACATTATTGTTCTGGCCACATGACAAAAAATGTCACTTCATCGTGATGTCCTCACTCAAGGGGTCACCGTGGTTGGTATCGGTCACATTCCATACCATTTTTCAACGCCTGCATACTTCTTGATTCTTGTGGTGATGCCAGGAATTTCTTTCATAGTCTTGTTACTTCACAAAAAAACCCATTCACCATAATATAAAAACAAGATACATCAAATATCACTTCTTTTGGGGCAAGGGCCATGCCCGCACGCCCCTTTTATCCCTGGCACTGGTACCTTACCGTGACACCCCTTAGAACTATGTACAGTTTGATTCTCATTCTCATGAGATATATAGGAACACTTAATCACTTCCCCATGGGCCCAGCCTAACCTTCATGTTCGATCCCCTGACCTAAACACTTCCCCATAGAACACATGTTAATCTAGACTCCGGGTCATCATTCATGTCGGGTTTTATAATCACCTTACCATGTGTCCCCTACATACCTTACCGATCCTTGGTCGGAGATCTAAGACTATAAACTAAGACATATCTTAGAACTACATATAGATTGATTCCCATCCTTATAAGATACATAGAGACACCCATGCATTTCACCTTGGGTCGAGCCTCAGGAATAATAAATCTTATTTCTCCTCATTTTCGACCCCCAGGCCTGACCCCTTGTGGGGAACCATGTAACTGCAACTTTTCCCGAAACAAGTTCGGGATGCCCCACAATGATATTGGGAAGCGACAGCTCCCTCACCAGAGATGTACTATATAAAAGAAGTTATGATCCATGATCAGAGTGATGTTCCCATTTAATGTGCTTCCAACACAGTGGCGTAATTTTAAGAGTTTTGGATTCTGTTTGAATAAACCATCACTCCACATTCCACATTTTGTGTGCCCCTTATTTAGACCTCTGTCCTCTTTCACATCTAAAGGGAACCCTAACAGTATGGATAATCAGCCTATGGATTGCCTACTATCCTGGGCCAATGTTCTGGAAGAATAGTGGATGAAATTTTGAGTCAGGTCCCGTGTTTCGAACATGGCCATCGGTCAGCCCTCATATGTCATCCCCATTTCAGGCTAATACAATATGGATACTGTGTTTCGAACACGATCAACAGTTATTATTTATTTTCATTCCACCCCTGTAGTGTTCTGAATCTAGGGTATTATGATTTTTGTTTTCCATTCCCCTATGTTCGGATTGATTCTAATTCCACTAGCATTACCCCGATCGTGCACTAGAGCACATTGGGTAGATGATATGTCGATTATTTTGAGGCCCTCTTCCTTTAATTGTACCTCCATTTTATCTCTCGGGAATCCAGACTGGCTATTCAAATATCGAAATCCCAAATCATGATTGACACTCCCATGATCAAATGAAGTAATAGTACGAAGATCCCTTGTTTCTCACATTGGGTGCGACCCGTGCGAGCTTAGGAATGGACTGCTATTTATTTCCGGATTGTGGTTGAATGAATTAAAACAAATGACCAAGTAAATAAATTTATCCATACATGTAGTTTAGAATAAGAAGCAGTAAAGAGAAATGGGTTTATGAGTTTGGCCAAAACATGGCCCTTAAGGGTCAGCTTCTTGGATAGATCATTCAAGCACTGCTACCTTTTGGCTGGTGGCCTCCAGGATTGCCTCCCACCCCCTGAGGACTCTCTCTTCATTAGCGACCGCAGAACATATTCCACTGACTCTAGCCCGTGCTTGTGCCTGTACAGTTTGACGTCCGGTTATTTGGTGACCCACTTCCACTAGTTTCTCTTGGGAATCTCCCAGATGGGCCCTCAACTACTCCACAATCCTAGAACAATTTGCAATGAATATCTCCATTTCCTTCACCTATTCTTCAAGGTGTCAGGCCTCTTGTTCTGCCTGTATGAATGCTTGGGTACTCCATGACCCCTCCAGGCACTGGGCAATGTCAGAGTGTTGGCTGCTCTTGCACAGCCTCTCGGCCTTGTAGTCATGGACTATTGAATGAAGGTGTTGAGCATCCACCCCTCCAGCATAGATAAAGCACAACCATGTGTGGAGTGATCCCATCCGCTTTAGCCATTCCTTCTAAGGCTGACTGAGAAAGCACATAATGCACTTACACCCTTTGTGTTGCATTATCCGACTCTCTTTAACCACCTCCGAGTTTGAATCATCAATATCATCGGGGTCTGTGGGCTGATAGTCAGGGAAAACAGCCAACAAGCTATCATCAGGGTTGTCTTAGAGTGTTACACCCAAGGAGTTAGGCTCTTCAACCCCTGGGTGACCTTCCTGTCTTGCCTCGATCCTGGTAGTTTCTTCGTCAACATCCATCCCCACCCCGATGTTGAAACCACTGATGTACATAGCCCGTTGCTCACTGAGCATCGGGGCCGGCTCAGTTTGAGAAGTGTGTCCGGAATGGGACGACACATTTCTAGTTGAATCATTTGCAGATGACCCAGGTTCGGTAGCCCGATGAGCCTATAAGGCTGTGATTACTGCACAAACAATGAAAACCCCGATCAACTGAGCTCTCAACGGTAAATACTGGCATTGAAGTAATGAACTTACAAGATCCAAAAGCATTAGCCTCTGTTGTTCTATGCACTACAAGAGCTTCCAATATAGGGGATCCCTGAGTGCTCGTCAGCTCAATAATGGGTGTTGGCTCCCCACCTTGTTCTATCATTGCCTCCTCCCCTTCGAATGGAGACCCTTGGTCGGTGCCCATATGCTCCTAAATAGAATAAGAAGATCTTATTGAGAGGGATACAAAAAATGATGATGGGAACAGATAGACAAGGGCTAAGATGTACCTCAAGCAGCTCAGTCATATATACATCAGAGCCGATGATCTTGCCACCTTCCCAGAGACTCCCTTGGTGAGACGCCCCCTGTGACCCTCCAATTTCAGTCTCCTATTCTTCTTTACCACATCCTTCAACTTCTTATTCTTCCTACCCTTCCGTCTCAGCACCCTCTGGACCATTTTCGCTATCATCATCCTTTGACAACATCTTTTCTGAATCATTCTCTTGGTCAAGCAGTACTTTCACCAAGAAAGATGGATCCTCTGGCTGACCCTATTGGAATGAATACACATCCATGGATGTTATATACACATGACGATGATGAAATTTCACCCTGTCGACAACCCAAATGAGTCCGAACTCCAGCAGCTGGATTCCGTCTCGCAGTATATTTTTCCAAAGAGCTTCAGTACCCATCGACTGTCGTAGGGTCATCCAGGTTGACCACAGAGCCAGGACGATTGTTTAATTGGAAGGTTGAATTAGGTACCTTATCTGCTTCCCGAGAATCTCTATGACTGCTCTCGGAGCCCCTCTCCCCTTAGGTGATGAGGGCACGACCGTGCCATGCGACATCCCCGCTACTGAAGTCCCAGCCTGTGCGAGACCAATTGCCTGACATGCTTCTGACCATTCCCCCCAACAGCACATTGTCTTCTCTCTCGCCGCCTAGGTTATACACTGGCTACCTTGAGTTGTCAGACTCTCTTCCTCAAAATTCCATCAGGGTACGCTATAACCCAATGTTTGGTATATTCTATTGAGAGGCCAACGTTAACTTTGGTTGGGGGAAAGGTAATGACATCGCTAGAGCCCTCAGCTGTGAACATCAGCCACATTTGGCGAAGAACGTAGGGGTTCCATTCTTCCCGAAAACCTGTATACACCTTCTTCGATATCCGATGGAGGTATCCAAACTACATGGAAAACTTCGATGGTACGTAGGGATCACAAAATATCTTCTCATCAATCCGCTGCCCGCTCACTCAACCTTTGATACTTTGGAAGTATTACCTTTGCTCCAGTGAGCCTTACCGGTTATCTATCATTGGGCCAGTCGGGGTGGGGAATGGGCTGAAAGTGAAGTTGGCTTGATTTTCGATTCTGATCCTTACTCCCTTATTGAGCGTCAACGGCATGACCTCGACGATGTTCAACAAGGAAGGTCGTAGGACATTACCTGGAGGATGAATGGTGTTTGGAAAGGTGTACCCACCGCAATGAGCCGTGAACTAGACATAAAAGATCTGGAAGGGACCACAGATCCTCCTCAATGACCCTCCTCTCAAAATGTGTCCCAAAATAGCGTGAAGATGAGCTAATACAAGGAATCCAGATTGAATCTTTGATTGGCGGCCATGATGCCAGCCATCACCAGGGACGGTGAACGAACTCCCATCCTTGTGTCCCCCACCAAAAAGAGCCAACCACTTAGGAATGTGACAAGAAATCTGGTGTACCGAATATTTGGGTCCCGACTCTCATTTATGCTGAATCCCCATGACTGATAGTCCCACGCCTCCAGGATCCTCCTGTACGATATGCGTTTGCTCCTTTGTGCCGCGGTCGGACACCTTCACCCTCGCCCAGGCATCTTGACCTCCTGATCTATTTGTAGGAACAATCTAAAACATTTCTTGTAAGTGATGTCCTTCAAAAAATCATTAACCACCGGTCTCTCCTTAGCCAGCTCCAACAGTGCCATGTTAGCATAGGGGTTCATGATCTGTCTCCCCAGACGTTCCTTGGTGGGAGGAATACATCATATTGGTGCACATCCAAGGGGATACCCCCAATGCAATGGTTGTCCCAAAGTCTTATACTGACTTCCCCATGATGAAGATAGAAGGTATTGGTTTTGGGGGACCATTGAGTAAACAAATTTGGCCTGAGCTCAGGCTGGAGATTGAAATGAAACTGTGACATCCACACCACCTCTAACAAACCGATGTGCTGCAGTTCAACCCAAAACTGGTCACATGTCTGGCGAACCCAATACACCCAGGCCCATTAACTCATGAAATTGCCTCCATAACATAGGTCCCAATCCTGTATCCAGCCTTTAGTCTCATCAGTAACACTCTGATGGAAGGTGCTTACATAAAGGGCCAGAGAATTCTCCATGACAGGGTCACTCCCCAAAATGGTCCGGGTCCTGGGATTTAGGTTGTAAACATCCATATGTCTAGTTTCTGTAGCAGGATGGGCATTGAAGGTGCTATTATACCTGGGTAGTTCATCCTCATGGGTCACCCATGACCGTGGTGTGTCGATCTCAAATCTTGGAATGAGTACCTCCTCCAAGACACCGAAGTCCCATATTGGAAAGTTGGAAGACAATTCATACTTCTTCTATGCGGGGGTCAACATGTTTAAAAGTGTATGGTTGCTGGATAATATCCTTTTGGTGCCATAAAACATAGGGTTGGTGACCATCGTAGCCCTTCGGACAGAGATTGCGGAATCTACCTCAACGTCATCCCCGATTGGTGGCCATCTTTTGCTGGAAAATTCTTAAGAGGTTGGCATGAAAAATAAGAAGCCGACTTGAAAAATCAGAATTCGGCATGAAATATCAGAGTTCATCGTGAAATATCAGAAGTTGGTGCACAAAATCCCGGGTTGGCACATAAAACGACTGCTATCCTCGATGAATTTCGTGTAAATGAATCGTTTTTTGCGTAGGGTGCAAGAAATTTTTCCTGCGCAAAAGATCCTGGCTTATCGCATGAGAAAATCCATACAGAATGAGGGACCCGTAGGGATTTTATAGGCCCTGAGATGGGTTTTTTCCTACATGCAAAAAGCGGATTGCGTGCTCTATACAGGGTTTATGCGCCGCTATGGTCTTAAGCACGTGCGGGCCCTAGGGAGTCTTTCATATCAGTGTTTCCCTCAGAATCTGACCTTTGCGACCCCTCGATGATCCAATTCCGAGGGGGGGGGGGCATTTGTAGATGCTAAAAAAGCGCTCAAGGGATGAAGAGGGTTCAAGCGCGACAAAGAGAAGCAATATTTGGAACTAGCGATCCATTCCTGGGGCACGAAGGTGTCGTGTGATGAAAATCCAAAGGTGTGCAAAAAATATATTCCCCGTGCAAAAAACATTGGGATTCACGAGAGTTTTCCACGCGAGCATAGAAATTTTCGCGCTAGCGCCCCGTGTGATTGAATTTATGAACTGCCGACTCCGGCACACAATATTTCGCACTGGATTATTTTCCATGGGGATCCGCGACACTGAGTCCCTATAAATATAAGGACACCCCCTTTGACTTCCAGGATAAAGAATCTAAACCATCTCTACGGTGCGAAATTTTCCTCTCGTGCGTGCAAAAGATGGATCTCAGGTACTGAAGTTTTCACGCCAGGTCTCCCGGGGGTCTGGCATTGGGCGAGACCACTCAGGTTTGATCCTTGTCCAAATCCCATCGATCCCCTTCCCTTGTGTGAAATTCATTCCAATTGCGCACAATCAATTCTTCAGCGGGCAATTCCTTTTGCGTGCCACCCCAACCATTTTCAGGCGCGCAATTCCTTTTTCATGCCATCACAACTTATTGCGCACACACAGCTCATTTGCATGCCAGCCCAACCTTTTTCACGCATGCTGCTCAATATCACGCCGACCCAGCCTACTTCATGCACAAAAATAAATTGTGTACTGTTGTGGCCTATTTCACACATGCCACTCAATCGCACGCCTGCCCCACTATTTTGCGTGAAACTATCCCTTTTTCACGCAAGCCCCCCGCCTTGTGCGCCCATGATGTCCCACTTTTGGGCATCATTTTCGGGCACCTTCCACACCAAAGAACCATCGCCATATACTCTTTTCCTGTGAAACCTCCTAGGTTCACACGAAGTAACTTCAAAGTACCTTGGACGATACTGCCCATTGTGTTGCTTTGCCTCATGCTTCTTTGCATTGGCACACTAACGACTATTGCTTTTTTTTCGCATATCCACACTAACGTGGACCCCCCAATGGTTCTATCCATAACACCCCCTATCCATGGTGTTATCTGTCCCTTCTCTTCACCGAGGTGTAGAGTGTACCAGTTATGTAATTCGTAGGGGTGCAGAGAAAACCCACCTCATCTGAGCTGCATATGTTAAACTGCCAAGCACCATCACATGACGTTAAACTATGACCTCTCCCCGTACCTCGCACGTGGGGTGCCCCTAACTTGGACATTATGCACACCCACTGGTCTCCATGGGAGTGAGATCATTCCTCACAGGGAATGAGATCCTCTTTATTGGAGCAACGTCTATCTGTGGGAAAAGGGAAACCACCCTGGTGTAATCCCCTAGCATTATTATAGGAGGCAGGATCCCTGCTCCTCCTTTCTTCTTCGGCCCCAAGGACCATGGGGGAATGGACACCAGAACCCTCCTTTCTTCGGTACCAAAACCCTCTCCCGCTGGTCTTTGTCGCCATCAGGCCTCCATCCTGGAGTAAGTCCCAAACTCTTTGGGCTGCTAACAATGGATAAGCCTCAGTTTCCTCTTTGGGCTATAATCATGTGTAAGCCCCACTTCACCTCCCAAGGATGCACCTTTCATGATGTGATCTTCAGGTCTCTGCTGCCTCTTGTTTCTCACACTGATCATGTCTCACGTGGCCTTAGAGTAAGCACCGACAACGACATCCTCCTTAGGCATCCTAGAGTGTAATCCCCATGCCATCCTGAACTACGTGGTATTTGATCGTTGCTAAGGAATTGTATGTAGGAATCCTCCACGAGGTTTAATCCCTCCACCCATTAGACCCCAAGTACTCCTTCATGTTAGTTCACTAACGCCAACCAGAACTACATGGTCTTTGATCTTTTCCAAGGCTGGGTACATAGGAAGCCTCCCTGAGCATTAAGTCCACCACCATCCATTAGTCCCAACCATCTTCACATCGGTGCACCAATCCCCCATAACCTGAACTATGTAGTATTTGATCCTTGCTAAGGTAGAGTACGTAGGAAGCCTCTACGTAGTTCAAGCCCACCACCACGGTCGTTCTGACCTCATTCATTTCAGTTCACCAACACCTTGGGTACCCTAGAGTGTATACCCCACACCATCCTGAACTCCACGGTCTTTGATCCTTTCTAAGGAAGGGTATGTAGGAAGCCTCCATGAGGTTCAAGCCCACCACTCATTGGTCGCTCCAACCCCATTCACATCGGTTCACCAAAAACTTGGGCTGCCTCAGAGCGTAACCCCCAAATTCCCCCTATAACCCAAGATGGGAGGGCTTTGATCCTTTCAAAAGAAAGTTACGTAGGAAGCCTCCCTGAGGATCGATCCCAACATATGGTCATTCCAACCCCCTTCACATCGGTTCGCCCCCATCCTGCATGACATTAAACTATGGACCCCAATCAGTGGTAAGCCATTGCTTCCCCAGTCAGTGGTAATTCATTGCACACAAATCCTACCCTGACCTACATGGTCTTTGATCTTTTCCAAAGCAAGGTATATAAGAAGACTCCATGAGGCTCAAGCCCACCATCCACCTAGACCCCGGGTCCTTATTCACGTCGGTCCACCAACTCCTGCCCCATACCCAAACTACGTGGACTTTGATCCTTGCCAAGGCAGGGTACATATGAAGCTTCCCTCAGGTTCAAGGCCAACAACAGATGGTCCCGGACACTTTATGTTGTTTCATCCCCATCCTACATGATGTTAAATTGTATTCCACTTTTTGTTCCACATTCAGTGGAAAGCCGTTTTCACTCCATTCAGCGGTAAGCTGTTGTCACCCTCATTCAGCGGTAAGTCGTTGTTGCCCCTTTTAGTGGTAAGCCATTGGAACTCCAACCAGTGGTAAGCAATTTTCAAGATGAACTACGTTCACTGAACTACACATACTTTTATTCCCTACCACAGGGATACATAGGAAGTCTCTTTGAGGCTCAATCCCAACTTCAACGTTGCCTTTGTGATGGTCCTATTTCATTCCCCATCCACTTCTTTCATCCAACCATCATCCATCCTGATTCTTAGCCGGGTTGCCACATCCCGGTGGGATCATGACACTTCATTCCCCATTCCCATCAATAGTACCGAGGAGCTCAACAATGTGTTGTCCCCAACATTAGTGTTCCCTCTGAGGGTTACATTCATCCGATCCACTCTAATCAGTGTTTTGATCTGTCTGATCCATCTCCGCTGGAAGTTAAATTTGCGGCATACTCTATGTTAAACATGGGAAGATGAGGAAAACCTCAGATACATGCCCATGGAATATGATTCCACACGTTTGATGTGGGATTCCTCGAGCTTCTGTTCCCTCTAAAATCCCTATAATAAGGGACAGAAGACAGACACACTAGTGTCCCAGTACCCAGACACGCCAGTGATTCCCAACATGACTACTCTCCTGAATGAAGGTTGCTTCCCTGACCGGACCCCTTGGAATGTCCCGACAAAAGCAGTGTGATTTAATTGTGTCAATGAAGATATGGTGCTAAGATGAGTTTCACGAAAAACCTCTTAAATCTATAAGGGAGATCCAGACTAGGTGAAGAGTTCTGAGGAGGAATCCACAAAAGGATGAACTGACACCCCATCATCTCATTTCGATCATGAAGAAAATGTCCCTGAATAAGGAGTGGATGTCGCCTGCCTTTGGAAAGCAGGAATGTGGGTCAACAGATAGTGCCGACATCCCTCCAAAAGAGACAGATGCGCACGCCCCTAAGAAATCAATAGAAACTATAATATTAAACAAAATGAAACTTGTTCGTGATGTTCGAAATAAACCACCAAAATATAATAAACATTTATCATTAACATTCTATATAATGAATAATCCTCATGTAAGAAATAAAAATATTATATGGGACCATTAATACCTATATAAATTCATTAATACTATTAAATTCCACTTAAGGAGTTGTAATTAAATTTCACAAGAACATACAAAATTATATACAAATTATTAAATCATGAAAACATGGAACAAAAGAACTCAAAACCATTAAAACAAAAAAATTATATTAATGAATGGGTCATAAGTTTTTATAAAGTCAAAATATAAGTTATTATAAATATAAATTTAGTTTTTTAATGGGTTAATAATATTATTTGTACCATTATAATGGATTTTTAAATAAATAATAAGGACGTAGAATGAGAGGTTAGGGAATTCTCAACCCAATTTCCATTCTTTGGGTTAAACATCATCTTCGTTGAAAATTTATTCATATGATTATGTGTGAAATTAATTTTTATTTTCATTATGTTATATTTCAACTTGTTTTTGGTTTATTTAAAGTGAATATACGTAATATATTAATTTAACTTATGCTAAATTCAAATATATGATATTTTTAAGGGTCTTTCTATTAAAGACACTCTTTTAAAGTTCCTTTTACAAAAACCTTTTTATTACCTACAATGCATGAAAAAAATTTATGCTTTCATGTCACATTAATATATTGAGGCTTATATTATATTTTTATATGGTTTCTTTCATAGAATTTTTTTTTCTGTTGTACATTCACAATTTTTAAGTAATGAGTGATTTCAAAATAAAAATTTCATTTTATTAAAAGATTATTTTTATGATGAAATCATTCATGATTTATGTTTATGTTATGGGTATTAGGAATTATTTATGATGACATGTGGTTATGTGATAAACCAATGAAGGGTGGTTACATGATAACCATATTATAGGTGTTTACATAAAAAACCAATGATTTTTTGTTACATGATAAATTAATGATGGGTGGTTTTGTGATAAACCAAGGACATGTGGTTATGTGACAACCTACAATGCATTGGGTACTCTAGATTTATAGGTTTACCATATTGTTTACTCCATTTTTAATAGTGATATACTAAAGGATGTCTGGATTTAGCTACTGATATTTTAGATCCTTGTTAATGAGTTTTCATGAAAATTTATTAATTTTCAAAAGTTAAGATATCGATCTTTTTGAAAAGTTGATTCCATCTTATAAATAAAAGTTTATATTTTTTAAACGTTTTTTATGAATTTTAACAAGACTAGTGTTTTATATTTATATTAATTAGAGAGATTTTTTCTCAAATAAAGTTTTAAAATATTTTCAACTGTATTTAAGGGAGAATAGAGACAAATATGAGAATAAGGGAAAAACTGTGAAGATTTTACAAGAAGATAAAAAAAGTTTATTTTAAAAGGAATTCCTTCCGTAAAAAATTGATATTTGGTATAATATTCCACTTATAATTTATTGGATTACTTTGTAAGATTTTTATATATTCTATAATATTTTAAACATAATATATATTTAGGAAAATTATGTTATTTCATGTTTAAAATAACTAGATTATATATTTTTTAAGGAAAATACATCCTTATGTAGTAGATCAAGTATAACTTATGGAATTGAAAAAGAAGTTTCATGTTTTTCTTGATAAAGGTTTTATTAATACTTTAACTTTTCTATGGAAGCTTCTTATTTTCATTTAAGAAAAATTATTGTTCTATGATTCTTTGAATTGATATTAGTTATTTGTATGACATAATATTGAAAATTATTATTCATTTTCTCATAATAGTGATTTTTTGCTAGATCTTTGGAGATCAATATTTTTCATTAGATGACTTAAGGTTTGGTTACTATTATCTAATATTAAATATGGATTAAATTTTTAAAATATAATTTTTAACAACATACAATCATTATGAGTTTTTAGTTATTCCATTTTGGTTGAAAAATGCCCTTGAATTATTTATGGGTCTTAGGAATAGAGTCACACAAGAATATTTGGATAAATGTTTTCTTTTTTTGACATTTTTTTTATTCAAAAAATTATGAGGGCCATGAAAACGGTATATGTATTTTTCTACAAACCCTGAAAGAAAAAAATTTATAGAGAGAATTGAGAAAATGTTTTTTTTTGTTACATTGGATTTTATTTCTTGGACATATTATAAATAGAGATAGAATAATAATTTGTTAAAATAAAAATTAAGTGTTTGATTAATTTCCAATCCCTATAAATTTTATTGAAATTTATAGTTTTCTTATATTAGTAGTCTATTATCATTAATTTTTTGAAAACATTGCATGATTATATTTCCCACTAAATTTATTAACTCAAATGAAAATTAGGATCATTTACATAAGATAATGTGATGATTTTTTCTAGGAACTTCCATTATTTTGTTTTATGTTTTAGTGTAGTCAAATTGTTTATATAAAAAAAATTATAACGAATATAGTGAGTTAGAAGAAAATATCAAATTTTATAAGGTATGTTTTCAAAATTTAATACTGATAAATATTGTGTTTTTATATTTTGGAAGTGATTATGTGTGAATTGGGATACCTAGTTGAAAAAAATATTGGGTAAAGATCATAGATCATTATTTTCCATTTGTTTCGAAAATTCTATGATGTACATAAAAATTTATGATTTTTACTAATGGTATGTAATGAAAATATAAATCGATAATTTTACCATAAAATGTTATAATTATCAATAGGTTATTGAGATATAACAATTATTGAAGGGGAAGCTACATTATTTGATAGTGCTAGTATATAAATGGGAAAACATATCAATGGATTTCATAGTGGGATTGAAAAATACATGTCGATGTAATAACAAGATTTGGATTATTATTGATTGATTACTGAAATCTTTTCATTTCCTTCCCATTCAAGAAACTTTGTATTTAGATCAAATTTCATGGTTTTATATTATGTATATAGTCATATTGTATTAAAATTCTCTCTCTGTTGTATCTGACTGTGACCCCAGTTCTCTTATAATTTCATAGAGGACATCAAAAGTTATTGGGTACTAAATTAAATTTTGGTACAATATTTCATCCTAGGTCCGTTGGATAATTTTAATAAAAAAATTATACCTTATAAGCCATGATTTTTACTTGTTCAATAGATTAATAGGGAATCTAGGATCATCATCTTTCATTAGTTGAGTTTTCCTAAAATAAGAGTTTTCATTCTATTATAAATATGGAACCTTTTGAGGAATTATATTGAAAGAAGTGTTGAACTCCTTATTTTTTGGGATTAAGCAGGAAAAAAGTAAATTTATGGGACCATAATATAAAAAGAAAATAGTTGAGAAGTTTAAGGTAATTCCATAATATATGAGGACATATAAAATAAGGTATAAATTTTATATATATAAGTAGAGAGAAGATATTTTTTTGAGGTTGGTGATTATGTTTTTCTTAATGTATCTCCTTGTAAATTTTTTATGTGTTCTGGAAAAAGGGTGGAGTTAAGCCCTTGTTTCATTGGACTATAGAAAGTCTTAAATAAATAATGATCAGTTTGATATTGATTTCTTTTACATCCATGTTTATTCGAAGTACAAATTATTTTTCATATTTCGATGTTAATAATGAATGTGTCATATTCATATCATGTTTTGATCCATGAGGTAGTTCAGATCGATGATATCTTTTATAGTGATGAATAACCAATTAATATTTGTAACAATAAAGAGAAAGTATTATGGAATAAGGTAATTCACTAAGTTATGTTTTTTTTGAAAAAACCATATAGTTGAAGAAGAAATATGGGAGTTTGGAAATGATATAGGTGAAAGGTATCCACCTTTGTTTAATAAGTGAATAAAATTATGTTGTTGAATATTTTAAATGGGGGGAAGAATGTAATAAACAAGGTAATGTTGGTATAAAACATTTTCATATATTCACTAGTAAATTATAAAATATTAAAAAAAAAATCAAAAACAAAAAAAATTATTTATAAACAAATTTAAATTTAATTTACTATATAGTTTTATTTAAAATAAGTATTTCAAATTTATAGAATTTTAATTTGAAAAATCAGATATCATTTTTTGAATTTGTCATGCAAACACTACTAGAAAAAAAAACCAATGTTTTTAACCATTGGTATAAGTCCCCAACCAGTTTTTATAGCATAGATGAATGGTTTGGAGCATCGTTGGATAGTTATCCATTAGTATAAACCTATACCCAAGGTTTTGGACAAAACGTTGGTATAGGTATCTAATACCAATGATTTTGAAAACTTTCGATACAGGTAAAGTAAAAAATTCTAACCTAGTTTGATCCCCGCACCTCTAACTTATATTTTAATGTCCTAAAAACTAAGCTACAAAGAAATTTGTGAACATAATTTGATAAAATCGTATATGTATATTTAAAAGTAATTTAAATAATGATGTATTTAATTTTATTTAAATAAATATTTATAAAAAATTTCGATCACCTATACAAATGGATTTTGTGAGCTGTTGGTATAGGTTGGAACAGATACCTAGGGTTATAGAAGAACCTTTTGTATATGGTATCTCCATTTCACCTATAAAAATATTTTTTGAAAATATTGTTTGTATAGGCTTTATCTAAGGTAACTGACCCTAATTTTTTCCCAATCCATTGGCATAAGTTTTCTATAAGGTACTTATACCTATTGTTTTGGACAAACCATTAGTGAATAGTCCCTCTATGGTAACTATAAAAATGGTTTTGCAAAACAGTATGTGTAAGATCACTCTAAGGCATCTATATAAATATTGTTTTCCAAACCACTTGTATAGTTCCATTATTTTAGTTCTTATTTCATGTAATATAAATTTTTCTTAATACTTATTTTTGAGAATTTTTTGTGGAGTTTTATTTTTCAATGAATAGCTAAAAACTCTTATTTTCTTTACAAAAACTATTTTCAATTAAATTATTTACAAAGTAAAATAATATTATAGATTAGATTTAAAATTTTATTAGTTATTTTTTGTATAAAATAATATAATTATGGTTTTAAAATTAATTTTATACTTGAATTAAGTATGACAAAATTTTATACTTAAGAAGTGATTTTTTTGTAGAATTTATTTTCGTTGCATTTTATCAGTTTAATTTAATATAAAGTCCCACCACTTATTTCTTTTGAATTTTGAAAAATTGATTCCATATTTTGAATCATTGGGTATATATTTTGTAAATAGGTCCCTTTTATTTTTAGTCAATATCAATAGTAATCTTGGTTTTTTTACTATGATAAAGGGTAATTGGGTAATTAACATTAATGATAAATTGAAAATGAATAAATAATGACCCTAAAATTGGAATTAATTTTCTTTTATGAGTATATTTTATCCATAATAATCCAAAGGTAAAATATATGACCTTTTGTTTCCACAGGGATGTGATTATAGGCTTTATAATATTTTATTTAGAGTAAAAAATGTCCCAGTCTTTTTTTAATATCTATAATATTTTTAACATGAGGATAATCATAGGATATATTATGTAATAAATATTCATTTTAAATATAAATTGTTTAAATTTACTATGATAACTATTTTTTTATTTTTAATGAAGAAATAATTAACTTAAATTATTATAAAACATTTATGAAATAATTTTTAAATTAATCTATAAATAAAATAAATGATATTAAAAACATTAAAATTAGTATAATATGAAATAATTACAATAAATTTAATGACTCAAACAATTATAAATAAAATTCACCACATGTTTTAAATAAAATTTATCATTATGTAATATGGATATCGAAAACTCATGTATTTATTTGGTTTTATTATTCCTATCATATTTAAAAGAATATTTAGAATCATTACCATTGATTATATATCCATTTAACAGTGATCACATGGTTATTATAAATATTTTTAAAAAAAATACAATTAACACTCATAATGTAAGTGATGACCTCAACCAGTAGGATCTATAACGACCCATACTTTACATACATTGTTAGTACTTCAAAATTGAAGTACACTTATTACAACATATAACAAAACCATGAAAGGACCGTATAGATATAGTGTCTTTAGAAACCGGGAAACATAAACAACTAGTTCATAAAGCGTCTACACTGTCTCCCATTTATTTTATCATATATATAGTCCCTTTTGGCATATATTACTTAATAACCTCCTTCAAGACCTGGGGAAATAAAACATACAAAAGGGTGATCTCAAATGCTTAGTAAGGGTAAACAAAAGAAATATCAATCACATCAGATTCATAAGACCATAACATTTTGGAAAACTTAACCTGCAAAAGAGATCATAATTTCATAACATGGGATAAATCATGGTAGTAAAATGTAATCACAATAATCATAACGTAAAACATGAAGCTTTTTTTCATACACACATAATCACAGAGAATCATTTATTATTAGTCAAGACTCATTTCCAAGACTATCTTAGTGGACAAAGTCCATTTCTGAACCGAGTTCATTCCTCGTTTCAGTCCTGTTTCACTGAACCGGTTTAACCTGCCGCTCCAGCCATGTCTATCTCATGAGATATAAAATTTTTACCCAATGCATTGGAGAGATATATAGGTCCCACCCATCTCATAATGATACCATTATTATGTGTGCCACAAAATCATAAACCATACATCATAGCATAACCCATGTAATAAAAATGGGATTCTTAAACATCGTGACATCATAAAACAATTCATATAAGATAAAGTAATTCATAAAAATAATTCAATTACAACATAATAAAATCAATTTAATAATAGGGATAGAAACAGAACCCTTTATTATCTTAGATGGAAAATAATTTTGATAAAACACTTGAACTCCATTCTTGAGGAAAATATCCTTTCTACTTAAAAAACACTTTTCCTTTCTTAAAATGTCATACAATTCTAAACTAAAAGAAGTTTATTAAAAATAAACATGAAAAATTGTAAAGGAATCTTCTTGGAAATAATGTTTTAAAAATCCATATTTTCCGTATAAGTTAAAAAAACATTCTTCTCATACTTTTGTCGGAAAAGTCAAAAAGTACCTCGTTCGAAAAATGACAAAATATTCCTTTCATATCATTTACTAAAAACTCACCGAAGGGTAAAATTGGATTTAAAAAATTGTAGGTGGATGGAAATAATATTACATATTGAGGAAACATGGATGTGGATGATAAAATACACCCTAGTAAATTGCAGAGTATAAACATTCTCGGATAAAAATGAGATTGTGATATTTCCCTTAACTTAGGTCCGATTTTCTTCGTAAGTGTCCGAAACTCCTATATAATGATTTAAATAATGTCATTGACTTATTCAAGAATCATACTCATTGTTATGATATCATATATGGTCATATTCTTAGCTTATTATTAGTAATATTTCATTTCTACTTATTATTCAGGTGTTTATTACTTTTTGTTCTTATGCGTGTTTTGTCGAATAATTTCTTATTCTTCTTTTTAGGATACAGATACCTCATTTTCAGAATGTTATTAGTGCAATATATATCATATTTATTCACTCAATTCATTTATGTAATCATTATGCAATGAAAATCATGTAGAACGAGTCACATCACATCGTGGAGACGATATTCCATACGTACGCACGAGCGATGATATCGTTCCCATGATCGTGGAATTGTATTGGAGTGTATGTATACTATTTAAGAATAAATATCACTTTAATATAATCATATATATTTATTATTTGCACCATTATACCAATCCAAGTAAGGTGGTGGTGGAAAATAGATTACACCAGGGCATGGAGACGGTATTCCGTACGTACACACGCGTGGTGATTTCGTTTTCTGTAGGATGGATAGATGGTGAAATAGGGTTGTTTCAAACTTATAATAAAATATCAGTATATGAGGGATACTCATGTTATTACTTCATAATGAAACAACTAAAAAAGAAGAAGTGGAAGAAGAAATAAAGTTGAAAGAATCGGTAACGGACATTACCTCTTCTTTGAAGGGCTTATTTGAGACCTCCTTTTAGGGCACTAAAATTGGTCTTTGAAGAAGACCAGGACCTCTAGGATGTTTCTTGAGAATTGTAGAGGATAAATTTTCAGGGGTTGGACGAGATTTAAGGCTCAAAGTGGTGTGAGGAAGAGAGGGAGGAGGTGCCCTTTTATAAGGGAGGAGAGGGGCACCTTTGGAAAAACTAAAAATATTATTTTATTATAAGGCCATATTCGGTTTTAAATAGCTCTAAATTGAATTATTTCGAATCTAAGGTGGGGATGGGTCGAAACCCTCTCATAAAATATAATTTGGACAGGTTTAGTTTACCATTTTAACCTTATCATTTAGATTTAACTTTAAGTTAGATAATTTTACTTTTACCGTGTCTTTTTGTGTCCTTACACTATAAGGTTACTAAACTTAATATAACAAACCAAACGAACCCCAAGTTGTTTATTATTAATATATAAAACCTTTTCTAGGTCATTTTTCCGAACCTAAGATTTTTAGTAATATAATAAAAATTAATAATATAATATTTGTTTTAAAAACTATTTTATGTCAATTTTGACACTATTTAGTAATTGATTTTTGTGAAACTCATAACAGAATGATTAGTTCAAAAAAAGTTACTTAAATCAATACTAACATGTCATATTAACCTAGAAAATTAGTGTAAATCATTAAAAGTCTCAAATTTAATTTATTTGGGCCTTTATAACATCAATTATGTCAATATTTCATTAATAAGACAATTACTGCATCATCTTTGTGTCATAAATAAATTAAATTATTTAATGTCAAAAAATTAAAAATAAAATACCATTATGTTGGAAATATTTTTAGTTTTCTAATTAATATTTATAGTCTAATTTATCTTATGTATAACCCTATATTAAAAATTATTTTCTTATTAAACTTTTATTTTAACTATTTTGACCCTTCTTCAAATAAATTAATAATAAATGTCCTAATCTAATACAAGTGGGGATAAATGGTTATATTTTATTAATAAGGTTGTTTTTGGTTGAATTAAACTTATCCAATAGAATTAAGACATGTGTTAGGGTAATAATAATATCATTTTTACCCTTAATTACCCTATTTACTTTTAACCGTGGTAAATAAAAGAAAAAAGTTACTATTCACCATAAATTATTTGCATCTCATTGAACCACATTTTACTTACTGAAATCAACCATGTCTCTCAGATTTTTGAAATTCCACTCACAGAAGCGTTAAATTTATGTTTTATGTAAATTTTCAAATTCTCCTAGGGGGTGGGTAAAAGACAGTGAAAATTTCAATAAAATTTTTTATATCTAAAATTATTATAAAATTACATCAATGAATTACATTGAACTTATATAGGTATTATGTATCAATTTTGACAAAAAATTAATTTAAATAAAATAAATAATTGTTTAAATAAAAAGTCGGTTTTTAAATAGAAACCCAGTGTTTTCACTATTCATCAAAAATTGAAAGTTTCCAGAAAAATACCAAAATTTTACCTTTGGCTAATTTTGATATTCTGAATCCAAAAACGAAGTCAATTTTGAAAAATAAAATTTACAAAATTTCAAAAAGTGGTATTTACTATTCATAACGGCTAGTTTTAATAATATTTTAATAGCATATCGTTGTTTAGTGAAACTCGGTATTGCGTACGACGCAAGCTATCAAGGAAGTTCACGATTGCGTGTAAAGAAAGCCAAGGTAGTGTTGTGTGTAGTGAAATATTCCGTTGATGATTTATATAAAATAAATACAAAATATTTCTTATAAAAGTCTCGGGTGTTACATTCTACCCCCCTTAAAATGAATTTCATCCTCGAAATTCGTCACTTGTAACAAATAGATGAGGATACCTCTCCCTCATCATATCCTCAAGCTCCCATGTAGCTTCTTCTAATTAGTGGTTCCTCCATAAAAATTTCACCAAGCAAGTGGTCTTGTTCCGTAGGACTTTTTCACTACGATCGAGAATCTCTATTGGCTGTTCTTCATAAGAAAGATCTTGCTCCAGCGGTACAACTTCTGAGCTGAGTACATGTGAAGGATCTGGTATGTACTTTCTCAGGAGAGATACATGGAACACATCGTGAACTTGAGAGAGATTCGGTGGAAGCACCAATCGGTAAGCTACCTTCCCAACACGATCCAGTATTTCGAAAGGACCTATATACCTAGGGCTCACCTTTCCCTTCTTTCCAAATCTCATTACTCTCTACCAAAGAGATATTCGTAAGAACACTTTATCACCCACTTAAAGCTCTAAGTCTTTTCTTCGGTTGTCGGCATTACTTTTTTGCCGACTCTAAGCTGCTCTTATGTGTTGTTGAATAGATCGGACCTTTTCTGCCATCTAATCAACAAGATCAGGTCCTAATAGCTTTCTTTCCCCAACTTCATCCCAACAAGTTGGAGTCCTTCATTTCTTTCCATAGAGATATTCATAAGGAGCCATCTGAATACTTGAGTGAAAGCTATTATTATAAGAAAATTCCACCAAATGTAGGTGTTTATTCCAACCACCTTTGAAATCCATAGAGCAAGCTCTCAACATATCTTCTAGAGTATGAATTGTCCTCTCAGACTGACCGTCTGTCTGAGGATGATAAGCAGTGCTGAAACTCAACTCTGTATCCAGAGTATGCTGAAGACTTTTCTAGAACATTGAGGTAAACCTCGGATCCCGATCAGATATAATAGAAAGTGGTAATCCATGTAATCTTACCACTTCCTTTACATATATCCTGGCAAGCTGATCCATAGAGAAATCCTCTCTAATAGAAATTAAGTGTGTAGACTTTGTAAGACAATCAACTATGACCCAGATAGCATTATGGCCTTTGGATGTTTTTGGAAGTCCTATGACAAAGTCCATAGTGATGTTTTCCCATTTCCATTCGGGTATGGGTAATGGTTGTAACATCCCCTTAGACTTCTGTCTCTCAGCTTTAACTTACTGACAAACCAAGCATCGAGAGACATATTCAACAACATATCTTTTCATGCCATCCCACCAGAAGTACTCTTTCAGGTCCCTATACATCTTCATGCTTCCAGGATGAATAAATAATGAATAACTATGAGCCTCATCCAGCAGCTCCTTCTTTAATTCGGGGATGGGAGGAACACAAACCCAATTCCGGAACTTTATTATCCCATCATAATCAAGGTTGAATTCAGGAACATTTCTCACCTTCTTTTGTAACTCTACATCTTCTTTCTGTACCTCTTTAATCTTAACATGAATATATGTTTGAACATTCATTTGAGAAAGATACAATTTTTCCCCTTTCATTATAATTCCAAGATCCATCCTTTTTAAATACATAAATATTGGATCTTTTATGATCCTCATCATGGATAAACTGGCATGGTCTTGTCGACTTAATGAATCTGCCACCTTATTTGCATTCCCAGGGTGGTAATGAATTGAGCAGTCGTAATCCTTAATCAGCTCCAACTATCTTCTTTGGCGCATATTCAGTTCCTTTTGTGTGAAAATATACTTTAAACTTTTATGATCAGTATAAATGTCACACCTTTCTCCATAAAGAAAATGGCTCCAAATCTCTAATGCAAAGATTACCGCAACTAACTCCAAATCATGAGTTGGGTAATTTTTCTCATGGATTTTCAACTGTCGTGAGACATAAGCTATCACCATATCATTTTTCATAAGAACACACCCCAATCCCTTCTTGGATGCATCACTGTAGATCACAAACCTTTCTCCACTACAAGGCAGTGTGAGCACAGGTGCACTGGATAACCTACTTTTTAACTCCTTGAAATTCCCTTCACATTCCTCCTTCCAAACAAACTTAACTCCTTTTTGAGTCAACCTGGTGATTGGATTATATAATCGTGAAAAATATTTCACAAAACATCGATAATATCCAGCCAAACCAAGAAAACTTCAGATCTCAGTTACTGTTGTTGGTCTCGACCATCTTTCGATAACCTCTGTTTTTGCTGGATCTAAAGATATCCCCTCTTTTGAGATTATGTAACCCAAAAATGAAACTTTTTGAAGCCAAAATTCACACTTGGTAAATTTGGCATAAAGATTCTCCTTTCTCAGGGTCTTCAATATAATTCTCAAGTGATCTTCATGTTCTTCCTTGCTCTTTGAATATACAAGAATATCGTCTATAAAGACTACCACAAACTGATCAAGATAGTATCTAAAGTCTCTATTCATCAGATCCATAAAGATAGCAGGGGCATTAGTAAGACCAAATGGAATCACTATAAATTCATAGTGTCCATACCTTTTATAGAAATCCGTCTTTGGTATATCCTCCCTTTTGACCCTTAATTGATGATACCCTGAATAAAGATCAATCATGGAAAAGTATTGAGCTCTGCGTAGTTGGTCAAATAAGTCATCAATGCGCGGGAGAGGATATTTGTTCTTGATAGAGATCTTGTTAAGTTCTCGATAATCAATGTAGAGTCTCATTGATCCATCTTTTTTCTTAACAAACAGAACAGGTTCTCCCCAAGGTGATGCACTAGGGCGTGTGAACCCCTTATCAAGATTCTCTTGGAGTTGCTTCTTCAATTCCTGCAACTCAATTGGGGCCATTCTATAAGGTGTCTTTGAAATAGGTAAAGCACCCGGTATGAGTTCTATTGATAACTCAACTTCACGATTTGGTGGAAGACCCAACAATTCCTCTGGAAAGACATCATCAAACTCTCGTACAATGGTCATATTCTTAATCGTGAGTTTCTCATCAACCATTTGAGATAAATAACCTTCATTTAGTGGAATCAAAACCAATAAGATGGACGAAATTTCCACTGGAAGATTATGTTCATCCTTGCATCGATAGATGATCAAATATTGATATGGAATATGAAATGTGACTTCCCTTATTTGGAAATTGATATGAGCCCCATATAGAGAAAGTCAATCCATTCCAAGAATCACATCAAATTCCACTATAGGGAGGATCGCAAGATTTGCAGGAAGCACTTTCCCACAAACTTCAATCAGAGAAGAATTATAAACTTTTGATGCAACTGTTGTGCCATTAGGGGTTGTCACAACTAACTCAACATCTAATTGTTGAGTTAATACGATGACAGCCTTAAAACATTCTTCAAAAATAAAAGAGTGGGTGGATCCAGAATCAAATAAAACATTTTCTACTTTAGAGTGGATGGTAAGTGTACCTTTCACCACATTGTTATCGTAATCCACATCACTGATAGAAATTGTATTTGACTTTCCTTTGTCTTTATCCTTAAGAGTTTGTTGTCATCGATCATCATCAACAATCCTTGGATTTGGGAATTGATTGGCATAATGCCCCATTTCGTTGCACTTGTAACATTGAAGTGTAGGAGGTGCACTCTGTTTAGCCTTTTCTTTGTTTGCATCACTAGACATCTTCTTCCCATCATTGCGGCATTCAAATGCCCGATGACCTTCCTTTCCACATTTGAAACATTTACTTGTCCCTTTAAGACAACTCCCTCCATGTTTCTTTCCACACTTTGAGCATAAGGGAAAACTCATCTTCTTTTCAGTGTGCTCTTTAAATTTACCTTTGAATTCCATTTTCCTCTTCTTATCAAACCCATATGACTGATGGGTTACTCTAGTCTCCATCTCAACTTTGAGAGCACATCGAACGATTTCCTCGTAGATATTGAAGTCCATTATGGCTAACGCCCTTTGGAGACTTGGTTTTAAGCCACTAATGAATCGATCGATCTTATTCTCAGGTTGGATAATAATACCAGAAGCGTACCTTGCATGTCTTGTAAAATTTTATTCATAGGTACCAACAGATTCATCATCCTTTTTCTTTCGTTCAAGAAACACCTTCTCCATCTTTGTTCGGAGAATACGAGGGAAGTACTTATTGAAAAATAAGTTATTGAACTCGTCCCATTCCATGGACTCAATTTAATCTCTTGGCCTCGTATTCTTGATAAGATTCCACCATTGATCAGCATCACCTTCCAAATTATACACTACTAAGATGACTTCATCATGTTCAGAACATTGAAGAACTGAAAATATCTTTTCAATAGTACTGATCCATTGTTCAGCAACTAATGGATCAGTAGACCCGCTGAATGAAGTTGGACGTTGTCTCATGAAGGATTCAACAGAATATTGCTCCTTCCTTTGCTCGTTTAGAAGTCCTTCATGATTCATAGCTTGATAAAGTTGTGTGAGCATGGCCACAAGACTTTTCATTCCATCTCCCATAACGTTTGGTTGCTCAGGGGGACAATCATTTCATTTCTCGTCGCATTCCGCATTAACACAGTTCCTTCGAGTTCCAGCCACTGACTAAAACCAAGAAGACTAGTGTGAGAAACATTAATTATAATAGGAAAACCACATAATCAAGAATAAAATTTCACACTTAAAGTCTTATCCTAGGTTATTCATGTCCATTTCTAAAACACTAATATTTTTTTCTATGCTTGGACTAATCCTTAGTATTCTTACTAAGGCTTTCACATCCTAGTTTCCAAAGGTTGACTATAACATCCCTCTGATACCAACTATAACGACCCCTACTTTACATACATTGTTAGTACTTCAAAATTGAAGTACACATATTACAACATATAACAAAACCATGAAAGGACCGTATAGGTATAATGTCTTTAGAAACTGGGAAACATAAACAACTGGTTCATAAAACGTCTACATTGTCACCCATTTATTTGATCATATCTATAGTCCCTTTTGGCATATATTACTTAATAACCTCCTTCCTAACATGGGGAAAGAAAACATACAAAAGGGTGAGCTCAAATGCTCAGTAAGGGTAAACAAAAGAAATATCAATCACATCATATTCATAAGAAAATAACATTTTGGAAATCTTACCCGGCAAAAGAGATCATATTTCCATAACATGGGATAAATCATGGTAGTGAAATGTAATCACAATAATCATAACATAAAACATAAATATTTTTGGCATACACACATAATCATATAGAATCATTTCTTATTAGTCAAGACTCATTGCCAAGACTATCTTTGTGGAAAAAGTCCATTTCTGAACCGAGTTCATTCCTCGTTTCAGTCCTATTTCACTGAACCGGTTTAACCTGTCGTTCCAGCCATGTCTATCTCATGAGATATAAAATCTTTACCCAATGCATTGGAGAGAGATATAGGTCCCACCCATCTCATAATTATACCATTCTTATGTGTTCCACAAAATCATAAACCATACATCATAGCATAACCCATGTAATAAAAATGTGATTCTTAAACATCGTGACATCATAAAACAATTCATATAAGATAAAGGAATTTATAAAAATAATTCCATTATAATATAATCAAATCAATGCAATAATAGGGATAGAAACAGAACCTTTTATTATCTTACATGGAAAATAATTTTGATAAAACACTTGAACTCCATTCTTGAGGAAAATATCCTTTCTACTTCAAAAACACTTTTCCTTTCTTAACATGTCATAAAATTCTAAACTAAAAGATGTTGATTAAAAATAAACATGAAAAATTGTAAAAGAATATTCTTGGAAATAATTTGTTAAAAATCCATTCATTCCTTATAAGTTAAAAAAAACATTCTTCTCTTACTTTTTTCGTAAAAGTCAAAAGGTACCTCGTACGAAAAACGACAAAAGATTCCTTTCTTATCTTTTACTAAAAACTCACTGAAGGGTAAAATAGGATTTAAACAATTGTTGGTGGATGGAAATAATATTACATATTGAGGAAACAAGGATGTGGATGATAAAATACACCCCAGTAAATTCCAAAGTATAAACAATCTTGGATAAAAATGAGATTGTGATATTTCCCTTACCTTAGGTCTGATTTTCTTCATAAGTGTCCAAACCTCCTGTATAATGATTTAAATAATTTCATTGAGTTATTCCAGAATCATACTCATTGTTATGATATCATATATGGTCATATTCTTAGTTTATTATTAGTAATATTTCATTGCTACTTGTTATTCGAGTGTTTATTACTTTTTGTTCTTATGCGTGTATTGTCGAATAAATTCTTATTCTTCTATTTAGGTTATAGATAACTCATTTTCAGAATGGTATTAGTGTAATATATATCATATTTATTCACTCAATTCATTTATGTAATCATTATGCAATTAAAATCATGTAGAACGAGTCACATCACATCGTGGAGACGGTATTCCGTACGTACGCACGAGCGATGATATCGTTCCCATGATCATGGAATTGTATTGGAGTGTATGTATACTATTTCAGAATCAATATCACTTTACAATAATCATATATATTTATTATTTACACCATTATACCCATCCAAGTAAGGTGGTGGTGGAAAATAGATTACACCACGGCGTGGAGACGGTATTCTGTACGTACGCACGTGCGGTGATTTCATTTTCCATAGGATGGATAGATGGTGAAATAGGGTTGTTTAATACTTATAATAACATATCATTATATGAGTGATACTGATGTTATTAATTCATAATTAAACAACTAAATAAGTATAAGTGGAAGAAGAGATAAAGTTCAAAGAATCGGTAACAGACATTACCTCTTCATTGAAGCGCTTCTTTCAGACCTCCTTTTAGGGCACTAAAATTGGTATTTAAAGAAGACCAAGACCTCTAGGATGTTTCTAAGGAAGTGGAGAGGAGAAATTGGTAGGGGTTTTCCGATCCTGAAATCTCATAGTGGTGTGAGGAAGAGAGGGAGGAGGTACCTTTTTATAAGGGAGGAGAGGGGCACCTTTGAAAAAACTAAAAATATTATTTTATTATAAAGCCATATTCGGTTTTAGATATCTCCAAATTGAATTATTTCGAAGATAAGGTGGGTATGGTTCGTAATCATCTCATCCAATATAATTTGGACATGTTTAGTTTACTATTTTAACCTTATCATTTAGATTTAACTTTAAGTAAGATAATTTTACTTCTACCGTGTCTTTTTGTGTTCTTACACTATAAGGTTAATTAACTTACAATAACAAGCAAAACGAACCCCAAGTTGTTTATTATTAATATATATAGTCTTATCTAAGTCATTTGGCCAAACCATAGATTTTTAGGAATAAAATAACAATTAATAATATAATATTTGTTTTACAAACTATTTTATGTCAATTTTGACACAATTTAGTAATTTATTTTTGTGAATATCATAACAGAATGATTAGTTCTAAAACAATTATTTAAATAAATACTAACATGTCATATTAATCTATAAAATTAGTGTAATTCATAAAAATTCTCAAATTACATTTATTTGGGTATTTATAACATCAATTATGTCAATATTTCATTAATAAGATAATTACTGCATCATCTTTGTGTCAGAAATAAATTAAATTATTTAATGTCTAAAAATTACAAATAAAATACCATTATGTAGGAATTTTTTTTATCTTTATAATTAATATTTATAGTAGAGTTTATCTTATGTATAACCCTGTATTAAAAATTATTTACTTATTAAACTTTGATTTTAACTATTTTAACCCTTCTTTAAATAAATTAATAATAAATGTCCTAATCTAATCCAAGTGGGCCTAAATGGTCATATGTTATTCCTAAGGTTGTTTCTGGTCTAATTAAACTTATCCAATAGAATTAGGACATATGTTAGGGTAATTATAATATCAATTTTACCCTTAATTACCCTATTTACTTTTAACCGTGGTAAATAAAAGTAAAAAGTTACTATTAACCAAAAATTATTTTCATCTCATTGAACCACATTTTACTTACTGACATCAACCGTGTCTCTCGGATTTTTGAAATTCCACTCACAGAAACGGTAAAATTAAGGTTTATGTAAATTTTCAAATTCTCCTAGGAGGTGTGTAAAAGACGGTGAAAAGTTTAATAAAATTTTTATATATCTAAAATTATTATAAAATTACTCAAATAAATTAGATTGAACTTATATAGGTATTATGTATCAATTTTGACCAAAAATAAATTTAAATAAAATGAATAATTATTTAAATAAAAAGTTGGTTTTTAAATAGTAACCAAGTGTTTTCACTATTCATCAAAAATTGAAAGTTTCCAGAAAAATACCAAAATTTCACCCTAGGCTAATTTTGATATTCCGAATACAAAAACGAAGTCCATTTTGAAAAATAAAATTTAAAAAATTTAAAAAAATTGTTATTACTATTCATAATGGATAGTTTTAATAATATTTTAATAGTATATCGTTGTTTAGTGAAACTCGCTATTGCGTACAACACAAGATATCAAAGAAGGTCATGATTGCGTGTGAAGTAAGCCAAGCTAGTGTTGTGTGTAGTGAAATATTTCTTTGATGATTTATATAAAATAAAAACAAAATATTTCTTATAAAAGTCTCGGGTGTTACAGGATCGTAACCTATAAAGCCCATTTATCAGATATTTTGAGGGAGATATCATCTATATAGATTTCCCTCAAACAATCCCAAGATGAGATAAAAAAGCGTTGGCATGATAAATACTTTTTACATGATAAGTTCATGCTCTTTGAGATCATAGCCCAAACCATGTTCATCAAATCACCCCCATTAAAGTCCCTCCATCACACACCTTACTCTTAGGGATTTTAAAGGTGTATTAAATGGATATGTATAAATCCTCTAGTAATATGAGTATGTAAATTATTTTTTATAGAATAAGGAATGTATTTTCATCCTAGTATTATTTTTGCAAATGATTTTTATATTGATGCAATAAAACAGAAATATTATTTCTGTGTAATGACAAAATATAATTAAGGAATTTATTTTTGATAATATATCGATTTTTAAATAAATATTATTGTAAAAATAATAGTATTTTTAAATGATGTTTGTTAAATATAAATTATCATAAAATTTTTATAAATTAAAATGTAAATTTTTTATAAGGGTTTAAAAAATTTTATTATCAAGAAAACACGACATTTATTAATAAATATAGATTTTATTTTAAAAGATAAAATTAAAATATTTAGAAAATTATTTAGATAAATTTAATATTATTTTTTGAATAAGTAAGTCGAAAGTATCCAATGGTGAATTTTTCATTATATTTTGAGACAATCAAATTATCGAGTAAAAATTAAATACCGTATAATTATAGCTTCTGTATTATGACATCATAATGACCCATAAGTGGTGTATTAAATACTATAAATGGTATATAAGACCAAATATATGTTTTAACCTTAAAATAATTTCATTTTATTCTTATTTGGTTAATTATATAAAGCATTTATGATTCCTCCAAAACCATTATTATATTTTAAGGTTTTAAAATACTTTCTTTAAGAGTATGACTCACGTACACATAAAAAATGAAATTATTTTATTATGTTCATCCCTTGGAATTATAAAATAATGAGAATAACTCCCATTTGGTATACACCATAGGCATAAACCATGGGATGGTTTCTGGTTTTTGTTATTTAATTATGTAGAGTCCAAACCCTAAATAATAATGAAATGCCCCTTTCTTCCTATATAAACCCATTTAATCTCCCATTTATCTTCACTAAAACTCATTTTAGCATGTCCACACTCTTCCATACACTATCTAGAGTCCTCTAATGATCCCCCCAAGCTTTAAATAATCCCCAACCAAGAATTTTGAGTCTCACACTCAAGAAAGGGATTCCTATCCTCTCCTTTAAATTCAAGAACCTCCTCTAAAATTAGTTATTTTAATATAAATTTATTATATTGAAATTGATTTATAATAATTATATTATTGTAACGCCCTAACCCTAGTTACCCAGAGTCGGTGCATTATTACTTAACATTGACATGATCACAAAAATAGTCTCGAAAGACCGATTAGTTTAGTAGCCTTGGAAACACTAGATACATTCATAAGTCTTACATTACATCATAAAGTAAAAAAACTACAAAAACATCCTATCTTCAAATACCCTCATACTATCCCTGCAGGTCATTCATAATATACTTCATCACATCCTAAAAAATTTTATGCATTGAAAGGGGTGAGCTCAGATGCTCAGTAAGGATAACAATATAGTAGAAACTTTCATAAATAAACATAAACATTTAAGGCAATGTATAACTAAAACAAAAGCCTTTTAAACTTTAACTTCATCATAATATGGAAAAAATAAAATGAAATAATTCCATTTACTTATTCACATGGATATTCTACTAGTTGAATAATCACATGCAATATCAATAACCACTTTCATAATGATGGAATGCATAATGCCAGACTATCATAACCATGTAGCCAAGGCCTCGTGCAAAGACTACAAATAAGATTTTGTCAAGGCCTCATGCCAAGACACTAGTTTGTCTCATGAGACCTACCGATGCATCGAGGATCTATAGCGGGCTCCACCCGTCACTTATTAAGTCCAATGCATTATTCATATAAACAGGTTTAAACATATCATAAACATGCATAAAGGAAAAATAACATTTCCACATTTCAATCACAAGATATCAATACAACACATTGATATAGTAAAACATTATCAAAACCATTTTCAATATTAGAATAAAAGAAAAGTAAAAAATGGTATTTATTTTTCATTTTAAAAAAAGTTATGGCTTTTAGAGGAAGCCGAAACTCAAATAATGGTCACTGCGGCAGAGAAGTCATTGTCACCGCATACGTACGACAAAAAAACATTCCCTTTTTTTATTTAGTAAAACGCTTCATATAGAAAAGATTCCTTTTGAATAAATGTAAAAGTCAAAGGGGTTTATACACCGTATAAAAGAAAGTTGTGTATAAAACAAAATATGCCTCAATGAAAGAAGATTTAGATGACATCCCTTACAAAGATAATTTTTTAAATAAAATAGATCTATTATGTGTATTCACTATAAGTACACATAAAGAAAGTACAAATACAAGATAGGACATAATAACATCATGACATAATTTGAACGTAGGAGATTAACCCAAAGAACGGAATTTGGGTTAAGAAGTTCCCTTACCTCGTGTCAGACTTGACTCAATCATTTTTAACCTCCTGAATAATAAACAAGAGTTAATTTCTAATTTCTTAAGAACCTTTTTCAATTTTATTATTCCTTTTATATCACTTATTACCATGTTATGAACATTATGTAATTATTTAAGTTAATAACGGTCGTTTTGTCGATCTTTGGTACTTGAGTCAAAAATAAACTTCTTATAATTACAAGTTGTTCATGTGGTAAAATATCCATTATATCCAGAATTATATTCATGATGTAGATATCATATATATTATATATATCGATTATATACATTCATTCAGAATATTACGTAAGATTTAGAGGTAAGAAATGAAATGCACCGTTCATAGAGACGGTAAGCCGTACGTACGAATGGACGCTACTTTCATTTATATTTTATATTTAATGGAATGAAATCATAATGATATAAAGTTTTATCATAATTCCAGTATAATATCATATATAATATCATTTACTCCATCCTTTACATATCCCATATATGGCATTAACGATTCAAATCACTTTGAGCGGCGGTAGTCCGTACTTCCTAAAATGAAATTATCGCGTTTACCCATAATGGAAATCATAAAGTTATGACATAAATGAAAAATACATAAGCATAAAGAAATAATAAATATCATATATATCATATATATAAATAGTGTCATCATAATGGCCACCATGAGAGGTGTTAAAAGAAGATTGAACAATCATCGTTTCGTGAGCCAGTATTTCACCACCCACAGAAACAATATGTTCTTTAACCGTTAGGCGAAGGTTTGTGTAAGTGTAAATCAAATACTTCTCACAACAACATACTAGTATATTTTATATACTGTTTTTGTTACAAAAGAAATTAATAAAAATATTTTAAGGGGTTGGAGATGAAAAATAAAACAAAAGAATAGAAGAGAAGACATTACCTTAAAATCGGGTAACTTTTTTTGATTTGAGCCAAAGGATTCCTTTGGAAGACTTCTGCCCAAAGTGAGGCTTCTAGGATTAAGATAGGGAAGTTGAGAGAGTATTTTGTCATAGTTTGGCCGAGCCAAATGGATTTGATGGTGTGAATAAGGTGGTAGAGGTGGGGGCCTCTTATAAGAGGAGAGGAGGGGCACTCTTGGAATGTCAGGAAATGTTACATTATTATGAAATGCTTTTAGGATTACAAAGGTCCCACAATTATATATTTCTAATATAAGGTGATAAGGGTTCTAAATCTACTCATACAATAGGTTTTTGACAAGTGTAAGTTTTAGATTTTACATTATCTTTTCATTTTATTTAAAACGTTCATTAATGAGGTAATCGTTGCATCATCGTGGTGTGATAAATAAATAAATTTATTTAATTCCTAAAAATTATAAAAAATTACCATGATATAGGAAATAGTTTTATCATTCCGATTAATATTAATAGTCTAAAAGTTAACTTATATAACCCCATGTAATAATTGTTTTAGTAAAATAACACATGTTTGTGTTAATTTTATTTTTACATTAAATAAAAAGATATCAATGTCATTTTCTTACCCAAGTGGCTCCATAGGGTCCCCAAGTTGACCCATGGATTTTCTTGGTCGGCCATGACTCATCCAATAAGGGTAAGACAAGTGTCAAGATTTTTTCATATTTTAATAATATAATATTTACCTTAAATTTCACTAATTACCTTTAATCGCGATTAATAAGGCTTAAAAGTTACTATTTACCAAAAATTATTTTCATCTAATTGAACCAAATTTTGCTTCCTAATGACAACCATGTATGTAGGATTTTTGAAATTCAATACACAGATGTGTTAATGTTTCATTTACACGAAAAATTAATTTTTAAACTACCACTTAGTGGTTTCACAATTCATAAAAAATTGATGTTTTTCAGAAAAATACCAAAAATTCACCCTAAGATATATTTGATATTCCTAATTCAAAAATAATGCCTATTTTAAAAAATTCAAATAATATAAGTTGAATTAATTAATTTAATAATTAATTCCCGCTGTTACAACAAATAGCGTGTTTTTAAGAAACAATATATATCAAAAGATTGACAATTGTTTATGTCCAATTTTCAAAGTGAAATTGATTCTAATGACCACCATTGGATAAAATGGTAAAAATATATTCTAATTATACTTTAAAACCACTCAATGGTATAATTTATCACTATTAATTATTTATTAAAAAGTTGTTTTTAATTAAAATTTAGTAATTTTCAGTATTCATCAAAATATAAAAGTAATCTGAAAAGTTCCAAAATTTCACCCAAGGATAAATTCGATATTATGAATCCAAAAATGAAGTCCATTTTGAAAGATAAAATTTCAAAAATTTTAAAAATTAGGTATTACTATTCATAACGGCTAGTTTGATTGGTTGTGGTGTGTGTTAGAACTCGAAGTTGTGTACAACACACACTACTGTATTATTCAAAGGGAAGCGTACCATGAAAGCTTGGGGTGTTACACTTACTATAAAATTTCATTATTTTTAATTAGATACCATTAATACTCTCTCATTTTTACCACTTCATAATCTGTTATTATTCAAAAATTCCATAATGGATTTCTCTTTCCTAATTCCATTCAAGCATATCTTTAATGTTATGCCTCTTGAATTCAATTTTGATTTTTTGTTGGATATTTTCCTCCATATTTAAATTAATTTACATTTAATGTATATATGATTATATACCCTTTAAATCTCAGTAAGTGTCCCATGATCCTTAATGAACACTCGTTACTAAGCCGAAAAACAGTTCAAATTATTTTCTTTATTATAGTTTCTTTATTAACTTATGCCTCCTATTTCAAATTTATAATGTTCAAATATGATTTGTTTCATGTAAATATTAATTACAATTTGATTTATACATGATGATATAATATTTACCCTCTCATAAACCTATTTTTATGAATTATTATGTGATTTCATTATGCTACCAAACATTCACTGTTATTTTTCATGCCAAACTATTTGTGTAGTGAATACCATACCCATTTATTATTAAGAGTGTACACATTTATGGATGTATAACTTTTTATTGGGGACATACATATATTTTCATAATACTCCTTGATCATAAAATAAATTATAATGATGAATGAATCTATGATGTATGATCTATGTGGTACACTTAATCATGAGAATGAAACGAATGTGACAGGTGAACTAAAAATTATATATCACTATAATGCATGGGGTAATGTTTAGTATCATGATACATCATTTTGGGAAAGGTAGTGAACCTAATTCCTAAATGGTAATTTTTTCACCATGATTTTTTGTGGTTTATCCTTGACCAATGTTTATGATATAGTGTTTTAAGTTGTTGCCACATTTCCCAAGTTATGATTATCAGATTATATCATGTCCCATTGTTAAAGTTTATGATTAATATTATTTTTATACCCAATTGATTTGACTATTGTCTCACTTGTATCACATTATTCCATGTTTATTACCTTACTAGGATGTATACCTCATCCCTTTATAATGTTTATCCTTAGGTTATCTTGTGTAGTTTTAAAAAGCATGGAATTTTAGAAGTATGTTAAGGAAGTTTTCAATAATGTTCTTGTATCCCATGCTCAATATTTTATTATATGTACATAATTCAAAAATAAACTATAATTATTAATCTTTTGGGTTGTATTATGTTTAATTTTATATAAAAAATCATTTATTATTGTGGAATAAAGAGTACGGTTGTTATATAAGCCCATGAATTTTATAGATAAAAATGAAATTTTATTGATGATTTAACACATTGTATTACAATTAACATTTATTGATATTATTAATGTCATAGTAAATAAATAGTACTAAAATTGACATTAAAGAAATTTTATAATAAACAATATTTAATTAAATGATTTAAAATTCATAAAAAGCATTATATTTGGCCAAATGAATATGACATGGTTAATTACAAAAACTATCATCTATTTATGGTTCATTTATATAACATCATAATATTTAACAGTATGTATCTTCATAAAAAATTCAATTTATCTGACCATTCACGTTGCACAAAAGAACTGTGATATACTATTAAATATTAACATGACTGTTGGAATAGTAATGTGACTGTTAGGAATAGTAATGTGGAAATTAGAATAATAACCTCACAAATAAAAGTATAAATAATGTTTATTTATCACATATATGAAAATATGTTATATTTATATCATATAATAAATAAATAAATTGTTTAAAAATGATAAATTAAGTATTGGTATTTTTTTGAAACGTAAATGTTTTTTTCAATTTTCATAATTAATATAATGATTTAAAATAATTTTGTCTGAAAAATATATTTATAAATTAATATTTGGTTTTATTAAAATTATAATATAATTTCATGAGACCATATTTAATTTTTCAAAATGTCATATATTCAGTGATAATATTGAAATCAATATTTTTTTTTGAATAAATGAGTATTTTAATTAAAATTTAAATTTAACATATTTATAAAATTATTTTTATAAAATGGAGTGTATTTTTTAAATGTAAATATCAAAAAATGGTTCGGTTAATTTTTTGTGATTTTTCTATAATTGTTGAATTTTTGGTGAATAGTGAAATATTGTAATTTACGGTATTTAATATTATATGTAAAAAATTAATTATAGAGTCATGGATGGTGTATGAATGATTTAAGCCCAATTACCAATAAATAATATTCTCTATTTACTTTAATTTTTCCCAATAATCATAATGACTAATAGTCTTGAGCAAAAATTAAAAATGAATAAAATAATCCAAAACACCCTTGTCTATAAACAACACCCCTCACCAACCCTTCTCCTCAACCCTTAAAAGCCTTTAAGATTACCCAAGTTCATCCTAATTACATTCCCATGATTTTTCCCACATCCAATATATAATGATCTTACCAAAAGAAGAAATCCCAAGTGTCTTAAAAAGGTTCCCAAGGAGATCATATTCAAGAGGAAAAATCCTCCATCTTTCTCCTTTCTTTTCTTTTTTTTTTGTTTTCTTATTCTATCCTCACCTAACATATAAAAAGTGGCATGATAACTCCAGTATCATATATATACTATAATTAATGTAATATCAATCATCAAATTTCTTATCTCGTCATATTATTCTAAATACGAAAACATCGACCGTGATGTAGGGATATACCACCTTCATGGACGATGAGTTTTCATTTTCTATTAGCTCCTTCAAGACTGGTTATAAAACCATTATTTTTATTAAATTGTATTTTGATATATATATATATATATATATATATATATATTATAAGTTATATTATATTTTTTAAACAACAAATTAATAAAATATTAAATAGATTGATACTAGTTTGTGATGGTCATAAAAACCACCAAAATAAACAAATCATTTTTCATTAACATTTTATCTAATAAATCATCCTGTTATTATATAAAAATACCATATTTGAGGACAATTTAAAATAAAGTATGTATATTAATATCTTTACATTCCCAGTATGATTTTTTTCTTTTATTTGACAAGAACTCCTATAATTATTCACAAAGGAACTGACCATAAAACCTTGAAATGAATGTTCCCAGAATAATGAAATTAAACATTATAACTCATAAGAATAGCCATAAATGAACTTAATAAAATTATAATAAATAAAATATATTCTTATTATGCTTCTTATTAATTAATTAATTAATATAATATAATTTTATATGACATTATGTACAAATTCATAATGCTTTCGAACATAAGGTATGATCTTTCTCATCTCACTATCATTTTTGTGAGATATTCCTTATTAACTACTCATTTTTATGTGAAGTGTATGTATAATTAAATTTGATATATCATGTAATTAATCTATTTATCATAATGGTATTAAATATTTCATTTTATGATTTTTAATTTTATTGGATATACAATTCGATTGATTACATGTGGTAAGGTTTTTTTATCTCGCATAAATTTATATAGGACATACTCTATATCAATAACTTATTACCTTTTTGTACTACCCCTTTTAATTATGGTCATCATCAATTTAATATTTTATTATATTTACACATTTATTGTATCATAGATATTATTAATGTCTTATCCATATAGCATTTTCACATACAGTGTTTACATTGAATATTTTTTCAATTGGGGAAATATTGATAAATCTATATCCTCTACTCAATACAGATATTTTGATAATTCATATTGTTCATGAATTAAATAAATGTATGAATGATTATTTGAAATTATAGTAATAGATGGGGCCCAACATTATATATCCACTCGATTAATTAATAGGTCTCATGAGACAAATCATTTGGTGGAAAACCCTTCATGTTTGTTTCTGAGAAGAATCAAATGTGTTTCTACCGAGATACTGAAACCATCTTGTGAAATGTCTTGATGGTATTGGTTCATGTTCCAGATACATGACATATAATAATTAATTATTTCATTCATTCAATATAATAGTTATTACTATCACTGACATTTTCACTATGAAAAAAATACATGGATGCATTTTCATTATCAATTTATTGATTAAATGGAATGTGTTCTTCTGTTTTTTACCATTAAAATTTGATTATTCATTATTTATAATGATTCACTTATTATTGATTATGGTTTCTACTATATAAAATCCTTACAAATAATTTGACCTCACCCATTAATTTACTCTCCTTCCTAGTTTATGAAGATGAAATATTTTTATAAGTGTAACGAATGCTATTTATTTTCCTTTGTTGCGTTCTATGTTTATTTTACAATGTAATAAGGGAACAATGTATATATCTAGTTCTCCATGTCTAATAAACTAATCAATACTTGGTGATATTATCTATTGTATAGATGAAATTTTAATAAAACAACCACTGACTTGGGTCTACTAGAGTTGGGGTTGTTACATTTTACCATTTTTTAATAACAATATTAACCCTTAAATTGTAAAAATCATTAATATTGTTGTACTTGTAAAAAGGGTTAATGAACCATCAAAAAAAAAGGTTGAGGGTAGTAATATTATCTATTCATGTCCAAAAATTGTTAGATGAGATTATTTTTACTCATATTCATCTTATCTTAAAATAATATAAAATTTTATCCATTTTGATATCAAAATTAATTTATATTAAAAGTAATTTTTTTGTAAATTCCAAGGGTGCCCCTCCCCTCTATAATAAAATGGAACAAATTATTCTCATTCCTTCACATTTCAAATACTTTTGGTTCAACAAATACCTCCAAAAATAATTTCCTATAATTCCTCCCCATATTATAGGGGCCTCATTTTTGGAATAATTCCAATCTTATAGGTATTAATGTATTAAAAAAGGAGATTTTTTAGAAAAGAGGTATAGTTTTTGACTACATGTTTTAGTTTTATTTATTCTTCCACATATATCAAATATTATTCTACCATTATAAAAATAATAATTTTGTTGTCCTCTATATACCTAAATTTTATTATATCAATGTAATAACCGATATCCATATTTATCCTCTGTCAAAGGGAAAAAGAATTCATTGTTCATGTGTACGACAAACTACCGCCTTGTAGACAGATGTAATTTCTTTTCTATCACCACCTCTCATTAATGGTTATAATGATGGAATTAAAATTTATATATCATATTAATTAAACATATATTATTATGAAAATATAATATATCATTTACTTTCATTCCCTTCCATTCAGACAAAAATGATAACAACATTCATGCATATGTGTGGACTACCACCTCCACAAAGCGATGTAATTTTTTTCATCACCACATCACATTTATGATATATATATAAGTGTAATAAAAGGAATAATATGATATTGAATATATAATTATCATTATATAAATATTAAATGATAATTACAATCTCTTCATAATGATTATTGAAAAATTAAATCATTACTCATGGATACATAGGACCTAGAGTCTCCATGATTGCATCATAGTTTATTTTTCACAACCATATTTCAGGATTGTTTTTAAAATTATAATTGATGTATATAAAGGATAATTATTTTATGATTTTTATTCTGTTTATTGTTTAAAAATTGCCTCTTTCACTATAGTCATCTTACTGATGTCATTTTTGGACTAATGAACCAAATATTGTCAAACCATCTGATGTGAACTTAAATGAATAAATAATTTTTATAAAATATTAATAAGTTTTATAAAAGTAATAATAAACAAAGAAAAGGTTTACAAGGAAGTAAATGAATTACCTAAAATTTATTATTTCAAATGATAATTGATGTATTTGACGAGCCATGCTGAAGGAAATGGACTTTATTTTTAACAAATCCTCTTTTAATGTTTCCTAGAACAATATATTTTTATTTCATGATAATATTTTAAAATTATTTTATGGATGTTTTTATATGGGAATAAAATAATTATAAAGGTAATTTATAACCCTTTTGACTTCTTATAATGGTTTTGAAAAATAATATTTTTATGTATTTTTTCATTTTCTTTACAAAAGAAAAAATAAATTTTCTATTTGAACATGAGCCATAGCCCGGTTAGTGTGGACTAGGAAAGTTTATGCAAGAGTCCCAAGATGAGATCAGAGTAGAGACATATTTCTGGCTACTGTATTATTATTTTAGAGGATGTTGTAGCAGTACTATAGTAGGCACTGTAGCATGTATTTTTCGGTATTGTAGCTACTAGAACTATTCATCCATCTTGGCATTTTGGCCACTGATTTAGTCCTTGGGTCCTGCAAGGCTTTCTGGCCACCCAAGGCCTTCAGGCTAGATGTCTCATAAGGCCTTCAGGTCACCTCAAGGCCTTTGGGAGACACCAAGGCCTTCGGGCCACAAGAATATGCAGATGTACATGTCAGATTACAAGGGACAAGGCTCCAGATGAGGATTAGTGTAGGAAAATTCACCAGAGTAGAGCTAACCAAAATTGGAAGAACGAAAGGGTATGACATTTTCATCAGTACTGAGCCTCTGCAGCTTTGTACATGTTAACTATCCAACCATCCTTGTAAAGGGGGAGTGCCGATACCATGACATGTTCTAGGGAGGAGCAGTTCCATGTTTTCTTTTCTGGGTGATTTCCTTTAAGGTTTATGGGTCATGTAATTTTATCTATGCCTTCGTTCCTTATAAGGGTTCCACCTCACCCCTTTAATGTTTGATTATCAAAATAATAAAAAACATGCTTTTTTTCCATCCATCCAAAAATGAATGTTCTATTTTAATGTATATTAAAAATAATTATTACCTTCATAAATTTTATTTGGTTTTTGAATTCATCTATATTATTTCTTGTTTTATTCAAAGAAAAACCATATTCCCCTTTGTTCTGGTAATTTTAGTTTTGAGAAATCCGTTTTTAAGGAAAGAGATATATAAATATATGAAAATGTTTTCTTATGGGTGCAAAGAACATTTTATGATGCATGATTTTATAGTTTCTCCTAAGATAATATGGGAACATACCGTGATTATTATTCCGAATATAGGTTGGAGTTCACTAATTAGGTTTTTCCTAAGTGATTATGGGAATATTTTATGATTGATTATTAAAGTATAACAACGATGGGTATTTCAAGTGTAAATTTGATGGTTACTCCATTTATGACTATGATAGTTATTCCTTATGTAACTGTGATGGTTACTCATATGTAAGAGTGATATGAAAATGATTCCCATGTTTCCTACATGTTTTTATCTATTCTTACTATGGGTTTTAAAAGATTTATGTTTAGTAAAACGTTTATTTTTTCATGGGTAAATTATTTGTTTCATAATATCAATGATTAGTGTGATAATAGTAAGTATTTTTTGGAATTTTAATTTTTTTCACTGTACTAACATAACTATTTATTTTTATGTCCTTAACTAAGCACTTTTTTTATCATCACACATTTTAAAATGTTTTTCAAGGGTTTTAGGGATGGGTAATTGAAAACAAGAAGTTATGTTGAAAGTCATGGTGATTTTTCTTGAAAAGAAAACATGTTTCATTTTAAAATTTTGTTTAGTGGGAAAATGGACACTGAATTAAAGTGTCTACTTTATACTATATGGGTAATCTTTGTAAGATTTATGAAAAAATTATTTAAAACTCTAATCCTAAAAGATCTTTGAGAATGAAATAAATTAATTCAATTTTAAATACACTAGATATTAAAATTTTTAAGGCCAATAATTTATAATAATTACTGATGATAAATCACATAAAAAAGAAGAATATAATGAAATTGAGATTACACAAAGTAATAATGTATGAAACTACATTACTCTCATAGACCATGTAGAAGAAATGGAATAATCAGTATTACTTTACAATGAAAATACTTCCTTAATTGAGGAAATGTTTCAATCAACTGGTTGGGAGAGATTTGTGGAAGACATTGTTCTTGAACAAGTGATTCATGCACTAAAAAATTATACAAAACCTCTATGAATTTATATGATTCCCATATAAATGTTTAAGAAAATATAATAAAGTATACTGATAAATTTTTATAATAATAAATAAAAGTTCATAAAAAATAAAATATTTGAATAATAGTTGGGATTAGATATTGAGAACTATTGAGTATGAGAAGAGCTCCATCACTATGAAGTGTCTTGAGCTTGAGGTAAAAAATGAGAAATATAGAACCCAAAAAAGCTGTTACTTCACAATGGTCTGATAATAAAGATGATTCCATGAAAATTTGTATTGATATTCAGTTATTTAAGAAGTATTATATAAATGGAAATGAGAACTAGAAATTAATCCCTGAAAAACATACAATGAGCTCTTAGAGAAAGGTAATCCAAACTCTAGATAAACCAATTGGGACTATTGTAGTTTTATATTCTATCTAAATAAAAATATTTTAAGGTTTTAGAGGATATAAATTATAATAAATCCACCATCACATCAATGGTGGAAAGGAACATCCAAGAAAAAACCATAATAAGAGCCTAAAATATTTGTGATTTCACACAAAAAACATAATCAAATAAATATGACTAACCAACATTAATATGTAAAAGAATTATTTTTTAAATATTTTTTTGGTAATATGATTGTTTCGGTTTCAAATATATTAAATTTTTGTAAAAAAATTCAATATATAAATGTTATATAAGTCATGGAGCAAGGGGATAAGATCTTAAGAAATAATAATACATGCTACTAAAAACTAGGATTCATAATGTAATAATAAATTTTTTATTAAGAATATATCTAATCAAATGGATAAGTTATATGTATACAAATTTAAAAATATTCATTTATATTTGGAGTTCTATTTTTTGCCACCCATGTAGAAATCATATACGAATGTGATGAGAAAACCACAACAACATACAATTTTGGTGAAGAAAATTTGAATAATTTTCTATGGGAGAAAAGCAATTTAATAAAGGTGTTCAAAAATATAAAAACTTAAATAAAACCACTACGAATATGTCTTAGAAGAAAGATATAGATGATTTGAAAATCAGAATCGAGATGTTTCAACTATAGAATTAAGGGTCACACCATGGACTAATATGAGAATTCCAGGGAGATTAGTGTCAAATGAAGAAAATTCAAATCAAAGAAAGAGTCAATATAAGAGAGAAATAATAACATTGGATTTATTAATCATATTCTAAATTAATAGGTAAATCAGGTTAAAATAAATAGAAATAATAAATTTATGATAAACCATGTTATATCCCCAAGAAATATAAGAATGTTAAAAAGGTATACCTTATTATTTGGCCATACAATTTTAGAATTGTTAAACTGATGGATAAAGAACATTCAAGGGTTGAATTCAAATAAGTTATTTCACATAATGAATAACTTTAGTTTCATGAGAGTTTATCCAAGGCTGATATCCCAATATTTATAAAATAAATATGTGGAAGGTTCAATTAATTCATTCATACATCAAAAATTATTTTATTATTCATTTAGATCAAAATGATATTATTATGAATAATAAAGTAAAAGGAAAAGAAATATTAACTAAAATTTATTTATTATAAAAGGTTGAAAACCATATTCCACATGAGAAGAAAGATAAAAAAGAATATTAAGTTGATGATTCTGAAGGAGATAAAAATTTGAGAAAAGAAAAACTAAAACATGTATAAAGGGTTCTCTTAAATCAATAGACACATTGATGATAGGTTATAGGTTGATATCTATGCCCCATCCCTGGTTATTAAAATTAATATCTATGAATTAATTCACCATATTCCCTTGAATATATTTTCTTGTGTTTCTATGTATAATATTTAAGGTAGTATTTAAAATAATAACCAAATGTGGTTGTTATTATTGAACATAAGTAGCTATAAAATTTTTATTAATCTATAATATATACAATTTTTAAATGATTAATGAAGAGGTATTCCAATCAAATTATATATCATTACTTTGATTCTATCGAAACTATTTTTTTAAATGGGGGGGGGGGTAGATGATGATATAGATAACATGAATTCGGATTTATCTATCTTGCACATTAAATTTATGATGTATCTATTAATATGAGTGTAGTACACCCAAATTGATTGATAAATATTTTTAAAAAACCCCTAAATAAAATATTTTCAACTGGTACCGTATGAAAGAAAAATTAATGGACATATTTGGTATCTTTTTTTAGTATTTTTTCTATTCTATGATATCCCACAATGACTTAGTGTTTACTTATTAATAGATAATTTCTTTGATTTTTTTAGTTTCTTCCTGATATCAAATAAAAAGAATTATGTTATAACATAAGATAACATATAGACAATAATTTATCTTTTAAGACAATAGGAAATTGTTTAAGATGAGTGATATCCTTCCATTATATTAACCTTTTCATTTATTGCCAATAATGGGTGAAGAAAAAGACAAGTCGCGCATATTGACATAATGGTATAATGGATATTAACAACAAATCAAAAGGGGTGGTTTAAAAGCCTAGGTTTGGATTTCATTTTTTTAAGTAAGGAAAAGAACAAATCAGTAAATCTATCACTATGTGTGGGGAATCTGTTAAGATATGATGACTATGATTTTTTCAATCATAAAAGGAAAACGAAGATAAATGTTGTTTCATGTAGGTATCACTTGGAAAAACTCAAGATAGAATCCCCATTTCATGTGACTATTTTATTTATTCATCTATTTAAACATTAGTTTTGTTGAAAAGACGACATCTGTAATATAATAGTGATAATCAAATCTATTATGAGGGAAATTACTATTCAAGATAAGTATTAGGTTTTCTGTGAAGGTAATGAACCTTATAATGTCCCGGTTTTCTTATTTTTTTATTCATTATGCATTGGATACATAGTTAAGGTTTGAGTTCAAATCAAAATATCTATATTTCTTAATTGAGGGATATGATTTAATATCAATAGGGGATAACTAAGAAAGAAATTTAAACCCAATAAAAGTTGGGTACACTAATTACCCCCCATATCAATGTCCCTACATGATCTATTGGGAACTTTAATAAATTAAATCGATCACTTTTAACGAAGGGTTATAGTGAATTTTTTCATATATACAATATTATAAATTTACATCCATATAATGATTATTACATGGTGAGAAAAAGAAATAACTTATTTTTATACTTACAAGTGTATATTTTTTCAAAAAACATATTTTTATATGTTATAAATTTTTATTTTTAATAGAAAAAATATGTCATGGTTTAGTAATGATTTAAAAAAATAATGTTTATGAGAATAGAAAATATATTAATTATCTTTATAGGATTATTAATTTTCCTGAAATATGAAATAAAATATTAATCTATGAAACATTATTTTTTTAGAAAACATTTCTTTTTCAATATATCTCATATTTTCATTTGTTAAAAATCAGTTATTTAAATATTAAATTTTATTAAATGGAGTCAAAAAAATTTAATCATAATGTTTAAATTATGTAAGATGGGTCATGTTTAAAAAAAACAACTTCTATAGTAATAATTAAACATAATTAAACATATTAAAGAGGAATAATATGGAATGTATTGAATTTTTTATTATTAAATAGATATAAACTCATTTCAGAAGAAAATTTTTTAGTCACTTAAGTAAATCCTATAATTCCCACCCTCGTATCCTAGATAACTCACCTAACTTCATTGTGATTCCATTTTTACCCTTCATTAAACTCATGTTTCCAAGGAAATGTCCCTCATTAACACATATGAAAGGAGCTCTTTTGTACCCAATACAAATCAATTATATTATTAAATTTTCTATTTAATATCATAAAAAATTAAATCTCTAAAATTCCTCTCCCATTTTGGCTAAACTTTGGTCCAAATAAGGGGTCCTAAATCATTAATTTGGAAGGAAGTCATTACACAAAGGATTGATTATGTCAAAGTAAGTTTTGAATCCTTCATAATTTATTTCACTTAACTACTCACCTCCAATCTTCCAAATTTTCTTTAAAAATTATTATTGTAATATTTAAATTATTATTCTTATATAAAAATGACATTCTACCTATATAATTATATATTCATACTCTTTTATTTATTATATCATGTTCTTGTTAAGGATGTTTTTACCAATTATACGATTAATTCATTAATATTTACATGTAGAATGACTAAAAAACACATATACTAATAAAATATTATAATATATATATTTAATATGTTTTAATAAATATTTAATGGTAATATATACATATATATTTTCATTAATAAAATCAATTATTTTTATTGAATCAAAAGTTTCAAAAATGATAATTTTAATAATTTTTTACAAAATTTCACAATAAAATCCATGAAATTACAATGGGACTCCATTAAAATATCAAAACATCAATACAATTTTCGTTAAAAGGTCATAGGTAATAAACACACGATTAGGTATCCATCATAAAAATCATCATACTGTAGTACATGGGGTATAAACAAAAAATTTAACACCATATAGTTAACTTTTATTATTATTAAATAAAAATGATTAATAAGGAATTATAAATGATCAAAATAGGAAAAAAATATAAAAATAGTTTTGAAATGGATTAATAATAATAAAAAATTAATTTTATAGGATATTACAGTGCATCTGACTAAGAAGAAAACTAAGGTAAGGGTTTTTATTAACTCAATGTCATTTCATTTAATTATAGTCTTTCTTCTTGAACATCACTATTATAAGATAGGTGCATTATAACTTATGGTTTATTAATATTTTAATTCCTCTTATATTCCTAGATATAATCATTTATTTCTCAAAACCCTCATTTCAATTTATTCTTACATTATACAACACTGTATGGGTTATTGATGACTCAAGCTCCATTACTACTATAATTCCCTATTTCTTATTTTTAGATAAGCCCTATTTTTAATTGGTCTAATTGGGAAGCCTTACAAGACATTGTGTACAATAATAAATGACCTAAATACCTATAGGCACAAATAAATTATACATTTACTTGATTACGTAGAGATAACCCCTCCCCAACACCTATTCAATGTTTTTATATAGTAACCACCTAACGATGCGTTCAGCTTGTCCTTACCCCATGCAGCCCTGTACGGGGCCTAAACCCAATGTTGTGTCTAAATTATAATCATTTAATATATTATATTTTATTTCATAATTATTTTATAATTATTTAAATTTATTTCTCATAATATCCTTCAAATAGATTCTTACATTATAAAATTTTACTTTATAAGCTGCATTCTCTCAATATCTCTTACAATTGAAGATTATCAGTTTGTTATAGTTACATGGAGGATATGTATTTATATTAAATATAAAAATTCATATTTACTCCTTGTTTAGTCATTTTTTTTTATTTTTTTATTTTTTTCCTTTGATTTATTTATATTTCACCCTTTTTATGTTCATAAGGATATCCTTGAATCAATATTATTTTTATTAAGTCATCATTTATATTATTTAACTATGATCTTATATGTTTTTTATCATATTATATTTCTATACACTATGTGATATTTTTTATTTCATGGGAGAATACATTTCGTTACCTTAATATTCTTTTGGATAGAATTTTTACTTCTTAAGGATGTGTTTTTATAAAGAAAAACATTCACATTCTATTTTGTTCATTTGTCTTCCATTTTTTTAAGAAGGTGGTGCCTAACCAGAAGACCAAGGCATAATTATTATAAAGAAAAGGTTTAAAAGATTCTAAAAGATAGAAACATATTACGATATTTGTAATTAAAGGGGATTTGATCATCAGGAAGATCATCAAGCCAGGTAATATCTCAATTAACCCTCTTTATTAGCAAGGCCATCAACAACCATGTTGGAATATCAATAAATATGAGTGATGAGGCAGTTTATGTCAAGAAGTTTGCAGATATAGCTCATCCAAAAATTGGTGACAATCCATGCAATAAGTATCACACCTTTCCAATTTTCCTACACAATAGTGTTTGAGTCACTCTCAATCCAAAAGTTACTCAAACCATGTTGTTTGGAAAAAGAAACAGCCTGAATCATACTCATCATTTCAGCTTCCAAAGAAGAGGCAATTTCATAGATACCATAAAAGAATCCAAGGATATTACTAGCATGATTCCTAAAGATTCCAGCACAACAAGCAGGACTTAGATTGCCTTTGTAAGCACCATCCACATTAACATTAATACAACCAGGAAGAGGGGCATGCCAAAATACTTCGAAAGTGAGATGAGGTTGGTTGTAACATCCAAAGTAAGTAAAGAATAATATATTTTCATATCTATGTCTATTTATTAATTAGATAGTGTTTTAGAGTCTTAAAATGAGAATAAATCCAATCTTAAGCATAGAATACTCTAATATTTTTAAAAGATTGTTTTACTGCCTTTTGATGGAAACCCATTTTTAAACCCAGATTTTGACAATTTTATAAGGTCAATTTGTCAAAATAAACTTATTCTTAAGAATTTGGACATTTAAATTTAATTTGGATAAATTTTTTGTATTTTTTTGACAATATTCATTTTTTAATGAATAGTTAAAAATACTGCATTTTACATCAAAAATGCTTTTTCATATAATTTAATTATATGGTTAGATTGTCTTATTAATTAGTTTTAAAGTTTAATTAGAATATATTTTTACCATTTAATCCAATTGTGGTCATTATAAATAATTTCACTTTGAAATTGGATATAAACAATTGTAAATATTTTGATAGCTATTGTTTTTTAAAAACACGCTATTTGTTTTGACAACGGGAATTATTTTTAAATTAATTACTGAAATTTCTGTGTTTATAATTTCGTAAAATGGATTCCATATTTGGAATCATAAGGTCCAAATTATGTAATTAATACCTTTTTGTTTTTGGACTTTAATGAATAGTAACGATAGTAATTATCTTTAATTTTCTTGATTAATTAGTAATCGAGTTGTTAAGGGTAATAAAATAATATCATAATAATATACAATGACCCCAAAATGTGTCAAATTATTCTTGGTTGCATCATGGACGACCATGGTATTCTTTGTTCCAACTTAGGGACCCCATGGAATCACTTTTGTGTGATAATGACCTCTTATCATATTATTTTTAAATAAAGGGAAATTTAATAAAAGTATGTAATACCTAAGTTAAACAATTTTAATTTTGTTTATATAAATGATCTCTTTTACTATAAAAAATAACTTTAAAGCTAAAGATATTTCTTACATCATGGTATTTTATTTAGAATTTTTAGACATTGAATAAATAAATTTATTTATGACCCAATGATGATGTAGTTATGACCACATTAATGAATGATTTAAATATATGATATTATAAGTATTAAAATAATATTTGTTTTGAAACTTTGGATGCTATAAACGAATTTTATAGATTATTATGACATGTAAAATATATGTTAATGATTTTATTTCTAAGTGATAATGATTTTATTCCTTTATCAAAAGTCAACTACCAATAGTGTCGAAATTGGCATAAATGAGTTTTTTAAAACAAATGTTATTTTATTAAATGGTATAACAGCCTAAATAATCTAATATTCTTCCAAGTGACATATAATATATTACTAATATCATTATTGATATAATTATGGGACTAATATCATTTTAAAGTAATTATTATGACATTATAGTTTGAAAATAAAAAAGACGTGGTAAGAATTATTAATTTTAACTAAGGGTTAAATGAAAATATAAGGTTAATTATATGAAATAAACTTGTTTAAATACTATTTGTTTAGTTTATTTATACCCCTTATCATATTATCCTAGAAATATATCATTTTGTAACCATTCTAATTTGAAAAAAAATTATAATAAATTACCATTTCATGTCTTTCCAAGAGTGCCCCTCCTCCCTCTTATAAAAAGACCTCACCTCCACCCCTTACTCACACCTCTCATAACCCTTGGCTCATCCAAACTCTGCTAAAATAATCTATACAAATCACTCTATTACTCATATAAGCCTCACTTTGGGCAAAATTATTTTCAAGAGAGCCTTTGCCTCAAATCAAAAGAAGTTACTCGATTTAGAGGTCACGCCTTCTCTCAAAATACTTTGTTGTATTTTCCCTCTTCACTCCACATACCATTATTATTCTTTGATTACATAAAAATAATAGTATCCTCAATATACTAGGATGTTTTTATGAGAATGGTTTTATTTACACTTACACACACATCCATCTAATGGTTAAGAATATACTGTTTATGTGGGTGGCGAATTACTGCCTCATGAAACGATGATTGTTCAATATTCTTTTAACACATTTCATGGTGGCCATTATGATGTAACTGTATTTATATGTGATATATATTATATTTTATTTCCTCTATATGCTTCTGTATTTTATATTTAAAATATACCTTTATGCTCTGCATGTTGTGAAAATGCGATAATTTCATCTGAGGAAGTGTGGACTACCGCCCCCTCAAGTGATGTGACTCATTCAGGCCAAATATGGAATTTATAAAGAATGTAATTAATAAACTTATGTTAACTATATAACATATATATTATCCTGGAATTATAATATATATATGTCTCATTTAGTTTTAAATTCCATTAATATGACAAAAAAATGAATGTAGCGTTCATGCGTACGTACGACCTACCGTCTCCAAGAATGGTACATTTCATTTCTTATCTCAAAAAATTATGTAATATTATTAAATAAATATATAATGGATATATATTATATTTAAATCATGAAAACCATTCTAGAGATGATGTACTTATAACTACATAGACAATTCTCTTCAAACAAGTTTATTTTGGACTCTTGTACCAAACATCGACAAAACGTATGATATGAACTCACATAACTAACTAATTTTTATAACATGAAAATATGTGATATGAATTGAATAATAAACTTTAAAGGATGTCCTTAAGAAATTATAAATTGACCAAAGATCATTATTCAGGAATATATAGAACGGACGAGAACAGGTTGGAATTGAGGTAAGGGACTTCGTCAGAATCTCCTTTCGTTGAGGAATACTTCAATTTATATATGAATTTATTTTATTAGTTGTATAATAAACCCTTTTGACTTTTAATTTCATTCAAAATGAATCTTTTTACACGAATAATTTTACTAAACGAAAAAGGAATGTTTTTGTCTTATGTATGTGGTGACAACGACTTCTCTACCGACATGACCATTATTTGAGTTTTGGATTCCTCTACAAGCCCTAAATTATTTTAAATGAAAATTAAATACCATGTTTTACTTTTACTTTATTTTGGTATTGAAAATGGTTTTGATAATGTTTTGAATATATCAATGTGTTGTATTGATATATTGTGATTGAAATGTGGAAATTTTATGTTTCCTTTATGCATGTTTTATGTGATACGATTATTTTGTGGTTCTTGGGAATTGTATATAAATATGGGTGGATCCATGATAAACTGAGGGTGGGTGAGCCCAAGATAGCCTTCCAATGCATTGGGTATCACGAAAGAGTTAAATACAAAGGTTTCTCTGAAGAGGTTTAGGGAATATACTGTGATGGGTATTCCAAACGTAACCATAAGGATTACTCCCTATGTAAGAATGTTATGAATGCCTCAACTTAACTTTACGTCTTATGATTTCTATGACTTATTTATAAATCTTATGATTTCATGAGTAATGTTAAAGTGTATATGTTTTATGAGTAAAGTATTATTTCATTGATTCTTATGTATACATGGGCTAATGTTTCTTTCCATATTTATATATCCCTTACTGAGATTTTTATTCTCATCCCAAGTTTTTGAAATGTTTTTCACAGTTCAAGGGAAATGTACATGATGTGATGATAGTGTCGAGGAAGTGTTAAGAAAGAAACCATGTTTTATTTTAAATGTGTTTCCTTTAGTGGAAAAAATGAATACTGTCTTTGATGTAACCACCTTGTTTAATTGTGGAATGTAATGCATGATTTATGATCTAATTCTTTAAAACTCTAGTCCTGAAAAGATCCTCAATGTGTATACTCTAAATAACTCAAGATTAAGTAATGTTTAAGGCCGGTGCCATATATTGGAAGTAATTTCCATCAATACGGAGCATCGCTGAATGCCAAAGTCGTGCATCGTGTTGTTGCAGTGTCCCTATTAGATCGAAGAATCTTCACGTATGGAAACGAAAATCCACATATGCCCTGAAACATGACCTAATAAGCATTTATTATGAATAAGAGCATTTCTATAATACCCAAACACATGGTGAACCTATGTGACAACAACAAGGAAAATATTCTTAATTTGTGGAGAATTATCCCTCTCTACACATCCCTTTAATTGATATTTGATAGAGTTGTGAATCAACCACCTATAGTTAAAATGGTCTAAAATATAATTCCAAAGAGCAGAAGTAGTGGCACAAGAAAGAAATATATGATTGGCATATTCTCTGTGTTGGTTGTAGAGACAACATTTAGATCATAGCTAAATACCATGTAATTAAAGGTGATCATCAGTAGGGATCTTGTTCTAAGAAAGATGCAAGATGAGAGTAGATCATGAAGGTTTTATCCAAGGATTTTCAAAGAGTTTTATCCACCCAAAATCACTGTTAGAGTTACAAAAATACTGGTTGTAATAGTTTTTGAGTTTAGAATGCCATTGTGAGAAGGTTCCCAAACTAGGAAATCATCGGTGATGAATAAAGTATAGGTATCAATTACATTCTTGATGTTGTCAGGAATATGATCATTTTGGGGGAAAATGACATATTTGGTGGAGTTATTGGTGTTCTCATGGCTTTGGTCAATAGAAATTATGGAAATTAAAGGAGTTATAGTCCAATTATCCAACCAAAAAATCAAAGAAGAGTCTCTAGAGACCATCCATAGGGCGTTATTCATAATGGAGGAAAATGACTATTTTATAGAAGGCCAGATGGAGGAGGAAAGAAAATTTGAGATTCCTTTCTTAAGTTTTTCATGAAATCTATTTTTAAGAAATCTAGTTGAGTTAGAATTATTATGTAGGAGATCTCAAGTTATCCTGTCTTGAGGTGCCTCATTAATGTGTTTGAGATTTTTAATGCCAATGCCTCCTTTATCAATGGGTTTACAACAAGATAACCATGGTATGGGGACAAGTTTCCTTTATACTATTCTAGCTATCCAAAAAAATTAATAGAGGTATTTATTTTTTTAATAAGACCAATAGGAAAATTATAGACCATCATAGAGTATACCATTTTTTGAGACAATGGTTGATTTAACAAGATAGATTCTACCATCCATAGAAAAAAAATTTCCCTTCCAAGGTGAATGTTGATTTATAACTTGATTGGAAATTTCAGAGAAGTGTGGAGATTTAGGTCTTCCCCAGAAGATGGGGGAAACTAGGTATTTAAAAGGGGGATATCCCTCCTTTATACCTAGGTAACTTATAAGGATTCATTTTCTATTATGTGGAAAAGGTTTCCCCAAGAAGATAGAATATTTGTTCCATATAATCACTTGTCTAGAAATATCCTCATAATAAGTAAGAGATTTTTTGAGGTTTTAGATTTTTCTTTTATCCCCTTGAAGAAAAAGAATTATATCATCAGCATATAATATGTGAGTGGGAGAATTCAAATTATGGTACACATGATTGGGCTTGAGTTTATTTTGATCAGAAATACATGTGAGTAAACGGCTAAGATAATCCTCTAAAATGGAGAAAAAGGATATCAGAGAGGGGATCCCCCTAACTTACACCTTTAGTGAATTTGATGTATCCTCTAGGGGAACCATTTATCAGAATAGAAATTGAAGTATAATTGAATAAGGTTCTTTATAGTAGTGATAAATTCATTATAAAACCAAAATATTGAAGAACCTTAAAGATAAAACTCCATTCCGTTGTATCAAAATATTTTTCAATTTCAAGATTAATGGAAATATTACCTCCTCTGTTTACATTTTTTAAAGCGTTAATGCACTCTGAAGTAAGAAGAATTCAATTTTGGAAGGATATACCCTGGATAAAACCAAATTTATTCCATGATACTATTTTATCCATGATGTACGAGAGTCTATTGGAAATTATTTTTGTGATGATTTTGTAAAGGGTGTTGATGAGAGCAATGGGCCTAAACAAATGTTTCTCAAAAGCATTTCCAACTTTGGGGATTAGAGAGAGGAATTGGGAATTTATACTATGGGGAATAACTCCATTGGTGAAAAAATATTTGACATGCTTGCAAACATCATATTGAATAATATACTAGGAGTGCTGGAAGAAACCGTTATTAAAACCAACAGGTCCAAAAGCACTATCTATATTTAAACTGAAGACAATATCTTTAATCTTATGATCTAGAGGAGTGTTAAGAACAATGATTTTATCTATATCATTGACCACCCTCGTAATGATCCCCGATAAGAGATACTTGTTTTTATTAGGGCCATTAAATATAGATTTAAAGTAAGAGACAATAAGGTTAGAAATGTCATCTTCATTTTCTAAAATGTAGTCCCCATCTTTTAGAGTGGAAAGAGGCCTATAGGCTCCGCATGATCTTTGAATAGAGGTATAAAACTCAGTATTTCTACCACCATCAGAAATCCATTTAACTTTGAAGGATTTATTTCTCATGCTCTCCATAAAAGTGAGCAGGTAATTGAGCTTTATTGAGGTGTTGATTTATTGATTTTGATCAAGGCTAAAATCAGAGCTAGTGTTGTGGGTTTGGAGTTGGTTGTGCTCATTATCAAGGAGTAGGATATCCTTATTTATTTATTTGGCATGCAGGATACACAAACATTTAAGGAATTGTTTAAGATATTTTAATTTTTAAGAGAAGTAAAAGGCATCATTGTAATGTTTCATAGAAATACAAAAGGTTTTAATGATTTTAGTTCATTCAATGTTAGTAAACCAAGCATTACTGAATCTAAAATGAAGATGATGTTTTATAGTGTCAGCAAAGAGGATAACCAGAAAAGAATGGCGGTCAGAGTGGAGCTTATGAAGTGAGTTACTAGTGATGGTGTTCCAAAAATCTAAAGTAGAAACATTCGTGAAGGCTCTATGCAATTTTGAGGCAACCATAATGTTGTAATGCTTCCTATACTAAGTGTATTTGTCACCCGTAAGATTTATTTCCATGAGATTGTTGTCATTAATAGTGGATTTGAATTCTATCATGGATATTGTAGCATGTGAGATACCAATTTTCTCATTTGAGTTGAGGATAACTTTAAAATCACCAATAAACAACCAAAAGTGTTAATGGTATTACCTAGAGAAGTAAGATCATCCCAGAGGGGCCTTCTATCTTGGTATCTATTTTTTGAAAAAACAAAGGAGAAAAAAACAGAAGTCCCTTCAAAGACAAAATCACAAGTTAAGTCTTTCTTTGAGGTGTTAAAAATATTAATATTCTAAATAGAATAGTGGGAAAATATCCATAGAGAATCAACTAAGGAGGAATTTTTCGTTGCACTAGCAAAAGAGTAACCATGATGACATAAGTGTTGAAACTTGGAGGATAAATTGACTTTTGGTTTAAAAATAGAAAATAACATAGGGCAGTGAGTATTAAACATACTTTTTTAAGATATAAAGGGTGTTAGCTTTTGCAATACCCAGACAATTCCAGAAAATAATCATTATTTGAACCTATGTTGGGAGTTAGAAATCTATTTTTGTGTTTTTCAAACCCTTGTTCCTAGTATATCTTCTATTTTTCTTGGTCGGATTTGGGCTCTTGTTCTTTTACTAACTACTTTTAGAAGCATTAGAAGTGTTGTTTTAACTATCAGTTATAATGCTACCCTTCATAGGTGAAATCACAATGTTTTTTTGGAATAATGTTCATTATCAGGTTGACTATTCAGTTTCCCAGAATTCACAGGAAAAATAATAGGAACAATTGATTGAAAAGGATCTACTGAATGACTGAAAATGTGTAAAGAGGGAATAACTGAAGTAGTTTTAGTAGAAAATCCATTCTTAGAAGTACCTAAGAAATTATCAGAGTTCTGTTCAGAGCTTCGAGGCAATATAGGTGTGATCTACATGTCCCTATGGATTTGTTGCAAATCCAGTTGAGTTGAATCACCGGTTCTGTCCAGCAGGCTTAAGCCATCCAGATTCAGGGGCCCATCCAAGGGAAGAGTAGAAATTGAATCATCCAAAGGCTCAGGTGTCTTGAGAATGTCCATGACCAATGGTTGTTCTAAGAAGACACTTAACCTTCCAATATCAAGGTCTACACCCAATATGGATTTTCATTGAATCTTCCTAGGATCATTCATAGAGTTCTGCTTGGACACAGTCAGCAGGATCCCTTGATTTTCACCAGGGTCTTTTGAGGGGTCTGAAAGTGAAGCTCCTGGATCCTTGTGTAGACCCAAGGATGGGAGCAGGTGGTTACAAGATGGGGTCTCTTGTTGGTGTTCTGCTCCTGCATTAATTTTTATACTAACAAGATGGATATAAAAAATTTCATTTTTCTTACCTTCAGACATAATATATCTTGTGTTCAAGTTAGTTTCACCTAAGGCCGAAGGCTTAGAAGTTTCAGAAGTAGTGTGGTGTGAGGATACCTCACCTATTTTATTCATTCCACAATCAGTTTCCTTTTGTTTTTTACATACCTCCATAACCATGGATTCTAGGTCATTAAGGAGTTTTTTATCATTATTTTCTTCTTCTTTAAGAAGTTCATCCCATGAGTCATTCAAAGTGTTCATTATATTTTTTGGGTTATTGTTCTTCTTCACCCATACCACATTTCTTTTTTTTGAGGTTTCTATAATATCCATTATGGGTGGATTTCCCTTTTTTATTATTTTTCATTTCCTTCTATTCATTCTCCAATGGTTGGACCACTTGTTTCCAAATCACCCTATAGTTTTCTATGGTATGGCCAATAAGTCTGCAAATTTCACAGAATAGTGTATTTTTTCCATATTCTATTCTAATTTCTATTTTATAATCTATGGAATTGAAGCTTATTTAATTAGAAAGAGGGGAACAAGATTTACCTCTATCATTACCCTCACAAATATGCCTAAATTAGTATTTAGAGTTATTTTGTCTATTTTCAGGGGTACTCCAATACAAGAAACAATATAATTTAGGATCTTATGGTAAAAAAAACCAGTTTAGTCCTTGAAAATCTAACCCATACCTGGTCCATTTTATTCTTATGGGTGTGTCCATTAAATGAAAAATCCCATTGAAAAATCCCAAGTGAGCTAGGATTATGTTGGATGTTACCTAATTGCCTTACTCTATCATGATCAGACTGAGAATTGAATAAAATGTGAAATTAAATGCGGCCTATGAGAACCAATTTTAAATTAAATATTCCCCAACCAATTGCAATTATAGGTTTTAAATCAGTTTCAGTCCATGAGTGATATCCTTTCAAGTATGAGATGTGACCCTTGATGGAGAGTCTCCAAAGAAACATACATTGTTGAAGCAGCTTGAGGTCTACTTCAACTAAGTAACCACCATTTTCCAGTTTCTTGAATAGAGGTGTCATTATGAATAGAAGATCTTTTTTCATGTTACTTCCTTTGTGTGCATCTAGGAAATAAATACCTTTGTATCTAATATCAGTCGAGTGATTAGTAACTCCATCATTCGGTTTTCCATCATTATTCATAGCAAAATATCCTCGCCACTCATGGTCATGACTCCAAAAAATATTGGAGTCGAATCTACCAGGCATAAGAAACACATCAGCCATGAAGAAGATAGAGCAAGGGGTTAGCGAAAACTAGCTTCTCGTGATTTTTAGAGAGATATGGTCTCCTCTCTCTCTACTCTTTTTTCAATTACATTTTTCTTCCACGTCCAGGTTATTTATTATCAAAAATGTTTGATTTCAATATTGTTAAAGTAAAGTATAAAATCTCTTATATAATCCTTATATTTTACTTTTATTATATTAAAAAAAAATTCAATATCATTTTTATCAATGTGTGTTACTTTAAATGGTTTAAAATGATTTAAAAAGTATTTCATTACATTTTTATAATTTTTTTATATTACACCCCATATTTCTATTTCACAACCTTCATTTATTTATAAGATCCATTATTGGGAAATTATTTGGTAAAATATTTTTAAAATTAATTTTTCTCATTTTGAAAAAGAAATTATTTCTGAAGTTACTTATAACATTAACATCACAACAAATTTATGGAATTTTTTATGAATTCTATTCCACATTCTTAAATTTCTTATCATGGACCATTTTAAATAAAAATAGTAAATTTTATAAAATATTTAAAACATATTTTTAAGAAAAGATTCATAACATTATGTAATTTCATAAAAATTAAATTTAAGTTATTATTGTCTTTGTCAATGTTAATTCTTACATTTTGTAGAAGATAATGAGATATTTTCTGTCCTTCTTCTAAAAAAATAACTTCTCTTTATATCCCTTTCAATATATTTTCTCTTGTAGGTTTTAGGTGTAGTGGAAGCACGGGAAGGGTGGTTCCCAACTTTGATTTTGACATGATTGATGACCAATATAATATCTATGATTATAAACATCATGATATACATAATGGATAAATGAGATAAGATAAGGGAAATAACGCCAGAAATAGAGATGGGATATCCACACTTACTTTTTTATAATTAATTTAATTAGATAAATAATTACCTCTAAGAATTATTTCTTCATTGATGAATCTGGAAACAGATTTGAGGTGCACTGTCATTGCATTGTAGAAACAAAATGTATATTTCCTCTAGAAATGATCCACTTGTGTTCCTTGAATCTATGGATGTCTCTAAAGGTGTCTCTGGGTTCTAGTATGAAATATCAATGCGCTTACATCATTATCCTTTTATTGCCTCAAGAACTGCTTACAAAGTGCTCTCCTTGATCCGGTGGAGGAGGATTGCTCCCTATTCATGAGAGCATTTATAGAGAAGGGAGCTCTCTAGGCTTGAGAGGATTCTCCAAGATCCTTTTTAAAAAACTAAAATTATGTCATGATAAAATAACATAACTGTGTATTTATATTACTAGGGTTAGATTAAAATAATTTCACAAGTTCCCATGCTTATTTTATTTAATCCTAGAAAAACTCTGTGGAAAATAATACTATTATTAATATTTCTCGACATATTCTTAACATGTGAATTATAATTAAATATTATTTAATAAAATAATATTCAATATTATTATTTCCCACCAAACCATTAAACTCGGTCTTCTATTCATCCATACTATTTTTTTGACCATGAATAATGTCTATTTTTTTTATTAAATCAATGTCACTGCATTATTCTCCAATAAATAAATAAATATTATATTTACTAAATTGAAAATAAATATTTATTAAATTTTCTACTCATAATATATTTTAAAAAATTACTTGTGATACAATAAATGAGATCATTCATACATTAATAATTAGTAAATTAAGACTGGGAATAATATTTATTAAACTTGTTAAATAATAAATAATAATGTTTTATTAAATGATATTTGTATACACTTAGTGTGTGAAACTCTAGGCATCTTTCTCGGTGGAATTAGGTGAAGGAGAATAAAGCCCAAGTTTAGCATTTAGCAACACGCCATGTCACCCATAGATAAACATGATATTTCTGCAATGACACATCACCTCATATGAATTCTTAAGATGTAATATAATCCCTTTATAATAATATCTCTTATCGAGCATGTTGCATGCCAGTGCCATCAACCTGTATGATTGATATCTCATTCTTTTAATTTTTAGAAAAATAACTTTCCTATAGAACACCATAGCCATGTATATATTTAGGTTATATCATTTCCATCAATGGTCTGGAGATATTATCTTTCGTTAATGAACATATGGGATAAATCTTTTCTCACATTATTCATAATGCAATATTAGACGTGATTCACCAAACATACCCTACCTCACCATGAAAATCTTTCATCATGGTTTTTATCAATATATAATATTACGCAACTCATAATATTCATTAATAATAATCATAAAGTCTAAGGACCATTACCCACATCTGTAGATAGTAACATTCAAAAAAAACACTTGTAAATGCGGGCTTCCTACTGAAGAGTCTCATCCTCATAATATCCCACTAAATATTACCAAGGGTTTACATCATGAGAAGATGTCTCAAAATCCAATGAGTCTCCACCACAGGTATCTTATATCATTTGTGTCCCTTAAATGATATCATCCAGCCATGGAACCTATATTCAAGAATATTGTCATAAAACTTCTGGTTTCTCATCATAGTGGGGAGATACTATGACCTTTTGGTGTGATAGCTACCCTTCATACATTATTACACACTATGTCACATAGAAAAAAAATCATGATATTATAGGTAGTTAATTAATATTAAAAAAATTATTACATGTTTATCATAGAGTACAAAGATGTTTGTTCTATAGAACTAACTACCACAGACTACCAATTTCACTAGATCCAACATCCAACAACCTTTAGTCACCTAGATATCACATGATACTCATTATTTTTCTAAGATAAAACATTATTCAAGGGGTCCACTATGTCCTCTTCTATGGGTTCTCTACTCAATGAAACTTCACCCCCTACATAAAAATATCTGAAGAGGGGATGCATTCAGAGTATGTTCGTTGTCCATTGGTGTGACCTTTCCTCTTTAACAAGAGCCACTGTTGTAGTATTATCATAATACAGTGTAGAAGGGTATTTTCTACTAGGTACCACAACAAGATCCTAGAATATGTTCCAAATCCAAATAGATTCCATGCTTGCATCAGAAGCTGCTATATACTCAGACTCCACTATAGAATCAGTGATAAAAAGATTCTTTGAACTCTTCTAGCTCACATCTCCTCCATTTTGATAAAAAACATATTGTAATTTTTACCTCAGGTCATTGTAATCTATATGAAAATTGGTATATGTTTAAACCCTAATGACCACCTACTTATCTCCTCCATATACAAGGAATATATCCTTAGTCTTCTTATATACTTAAGGATAGCCTTAATAATATTTTAATGTTGTTCTCCTCGATCTAATTGATATATGTCTCCCAGGATCACTGCATAAGAAACATAAAGTCAAGTATATAACATGGAATAAATGATTAATCCTATCACTGAAGCATATGTGATCTTAATCATTATCTCTCTCTTTGGTAGTGTTCGGTTACACATATTCTAAGAAAGATGTAAATAATGTATCACTAGAAAAAATACACTATTGGAGTGTTCCATATTAAATATCTCTAGTATATGGTCAATATATATTCTTTGAATTAGTCTAAGGAGCCCATTAGATCTATCACGAATTATCTTGATCCCTATAATATAGGCTACTTCAGATAAGTACTTTATAAAGAAGCCCTTGTTCAACCAGTCCTTAGTAGATGTAAAGATTGGTATGTCATTTCCAATAAGTAATATTTCATAAACATATTATACTAGGATAATGACCAAATTTCTACTAATCCTTTTTTAAACACATGGATCACATTCATTTTTATCAAACCAAATTCTTTTATGGATTCATATAATCCAATGTTCTATGACCTGGATTCTTTTTTCAATCCATAATTGGATCTCTACAACTTGAAAATCCTTTTGGAATCTTTTGGTGTCACAATCCCTTCATTTTGGGTCATAAGAAATATTCCTGATGGTTCTCGTTAAGGATTGCAGTTTTGACATCCATCATCAAAATATCATTGTCATGGTAAGATGCTATGGAAAATAAGATTCTGATGGATTTAAACAATGAAACTGCCTAAAAGGTTTTGTAATTGTAAATTCCTTAATAATTTTTAAACCATTTAGCCCCACTACTTGCTTTATAGGTACTTGTTTTACCATCCATGTCCATTTTACACTTCAATACCCTTTTAAACCCAACAAGATTTACATTAACTAGTGCATCGACTAGAACCCGAACATGGTTCTTATACATGAAATCTATCTCAGAATTCGTAGCTTCTAGACATATTTCATTTTTTGAGCTCTCTAATACCTCCTTGTAGGAGAGAGGTTCATCATTGTAAACCAATAATTACTCACCATACCCACTAAATAGAAAACCATATCTCACTGGTTCTCTTACCTCTCTTACACCCCAATGAAGTATTTCTATTTCAAGAACTACCTATTCGATATGTATCTCTAGAATCTATTCATTTACCAACTCTTGTGTATATTGAGAATCAAAATCATCAAATTAAATCTATCTTGCACTATCCTTTTTGATGATGTGATCCGTCTCAAGAAAGACGTCTTTTTCTAGAAACATTTGCTTTATTTTATGAGGGGTTGTATAGGTATTATCCCTTTGTTTTCTTTGGATATCATATAAAGATACACCTCCTACCCCAGGGTTCTAGTTGTTTACCTGATAAGGCCTTAACAAATTTATTTATACCCCATACATGTGTATTCCCTAAAATGGGTTTCTTTACACTACATAACTCAAGTTAATTTCATTTTCTTCTTTAAATTTTATGTGGTTTAATGTGTATTCTATAGTTTTTAATGCAAATACCAATAGGGATAACAAAATATTTGTATGAATCATCATCGAACTTACCATTTCTAACAAGGTACATTTCCTCCTTTAACTAAAACCATTCCACTATAATGTATAAGGTTTTGTGAGTTGAGTTCGAATTCCAAACTCCCATGGAATGCGGATAAACTCTTAGTTAAGATATTCCGCACCTCAATATGATCAAAGATTTTTTATCTTCTTTCCAAGATGATTCCTTAATTTATTCTTGAATTACAAGAATTTCTTAAATGACTCAAACTTATAAATCATCATGTAAATATATCTATATCTACTTAATTCATCAGTAAAATTTATGAAATAAGAATATCTAACTCTAGCTTCTACTGTATATGGTCCACACACATCAGTGTGTACTAATCCTAGAATCTTTTTGTCCATTCCACCATGTAGCCCAAAGGGTTTTTGTTCATTTTTCCTTATAATCAAGAATGAAATCTATCATGTGGTTTCATCTTAAAAGATTCTAAATACCCATCATGACATATCGTTGTCAAACACTTCTCATTTACATAACCAAAATAGTGATGCCACAACTGGTTGTCATATGAGTCATGTGAAAATGATTCATTATCGATTTCTTATAGTTGGTTTTCATAATTTAATACATAAAGATCATTATTTAAATTTTCTAAACCAAAATATATGTTACCTTTATAAGATAAACAATTTTTATTTCCAATCATGAAAACAAACCCATTTGTATCTAAACATGACCTGGAAATTATGTTATTTGTAACTTTAGGTACATATTAATAGTTTGTTAAATCCAAATTCAATACCATTGGAAATGAGAGGTGGTTGTCACCAATGGTCAGTGCAGCCAACCTCACACCATTGGTAGCTCATTGATCCAGCTCTCCTCTGGAAATATTTCAAAATCTACATTATTCCTGCATTTAGATATAGATGTAAGCTCCACAAGATATATATAATAACATATGTACAGATATTTAAGGATTACCCTTGATAACTAATGACGTTTTATGTTCTCCTTTCTTATGTGTGTACTTCATCTTCCAGTGCCATGATTTTCCACATATAAAATGTGCTTCCTCATTTTCCTTACCCTGCCTTTGGATCTTTCCCTTCTTGGAAGGACAATGATTGGGAGATTAAGATTTTTTATAATTATTTGGACCCTTTTCTTTATTATTCCTCTTCTTATTCACCATAAATACTAGATTTTAACAATACCATTATCCTTATCCACTTATAGAATCAAGGGAAGGTGTTCCGATAGACTCTTCTCATTATTTGTCATGTTATAATTGAAAATAGAACTAGAGAAGGTCTTGGGTAGTGGTGAAAGTATGAGATCTATATGTTACTCATCCATTAATTAAATCCCTAATATTCAAAACCATTCAATGTATCTAATAATATTCACTACATAAGGCCAACCTAGTGCAGACTCTCCAAGCTTAGTGGTAAACAAATCATTGCAGATCACATACCCATCTTATCCCACCTACTATTGATAGAGATCATAAGGTGTGACATAATACTATATGTGTCCATGTATTCATGTTTCATAAAAATCTCATTGGACATGGATGATAACATGAGGAACTTAACATCTATACCATCATTCAGATTCTCTTCATAGAGAGATAACTCTTTCTCACTTGCCTCAGTCCCATGAACAACTGGTAAAGGTTCTTCCAACACTTACAATTTCTTTTCATGGAGAAGGATGACTTCAAGGATCCTTTACCACTCAAGGAAATATATACTAGTGATAAGGTTTTCCTTCTAAATTATGTATTGACATAATATGTTTGATATCATTTTTAATGATTCTTCCACAAATAAGATAAGAAGAGATTTATTACTTTATCTGATAAAATTTAGACAAATAAATAAATATTATATTTATTGTTCTCTCACTGTTTTATCAAAAACCAATATCCCTAACCTTGGATTTTGTATTATCATGATGATTATACATTATTGTGTCAAGGATAAATATTTCCATTATCATTACACCAAATTTGGTTGTTTATGAAACTTAAAAGTTTTTAAGTAGGCATTCCAAAGTAAAACTGCATTAACTCACAATTCCTTGATCATTTGAGTTGACTACCCAATCCTAAAATCCATAATTTGTATTTCCTAAACCATTTCATCTTAGTTACACTAATTACCACATTTTCAATCAACCCCTATTGTCAGCTACGTCAATTCAACCCAAAACCTCAAATCATAATTCCCCGATAGCTGAAAGCACCCCAACATTGGATATAAAAGCACTTTGAACAATGGTTTCATTCTAACTGAGTTCTTGGAAGTCTATACTGACATAATACATTATTGAGGAATTTTATCATGTGTGCATAAATTTAAAATTATTATCTTTATCACATTCTTGTTAATATTATGTGGGATTAATTAAGTGATTAACAATTTCTTAGATAAAATTTACCCACAAGTCAGTTTATTTTAGATATATCTTGCATGCTTGTTAATTAATTAATTATGTGATCATGGAAAGACATCCATAATGAAAAAACCATTCAACTAATATAAATAAAATAATGGGTATGGTCATGAGATTATTCTAATGGTTTGTTTATCTAGAATTTGTTAATATAATTTTTGACCTATGGGAGAAACACCTTGAAAAAATTGAGTTTCTTGTTTACAACTTTCCACATATCCACCTTTTTATCTCCTTGGATTGGATTCACCTAAGCTCTAAACTTAAACCACCTCCACTTGCTTGAGATCTCTATCTATTACACATGAATTTTACTCACATGCAGGTGAGTGAAAAAAAGGGTTTATATAAAAGAAACCACGATAACGTAGGCCACATATAATGAAAGGATAGAAGGCGTGCATGCTAAAATTTTATTTAATAATAAATTAAATGAAACCAATCACATACAAAAAAGGTTTGTTTTAGATCATGATCATTCACATTCTTGAAATTAATAAATCATTTAATTAAACTTTCATTCAATTCTTAGTAATTCTTATTTAAGATAAATCAGGCTCGAATAGATTAAATATTATCCTTAATTATTCAATTATATTATCTTAATTCTTATCAGAATTTTCTTAAGATTAAAAATTGTTATAATTTTAAAAAAATTAAATAAATTAAATCAAAATAAACCTTATACATAAATGTACCTTTGAGATAACATGGGGATTACCCGTCCTAATCTACCAAACATATATTATCCTCGTATAATATTTTCACTCTTGTGACATATAGAATACATGAATAAATACATAGTTTCTAAATGTGTACTTCATGAATGATTACACAAATTACATTAATTTTCAGCCATGAGTTATTCTTCAATGCATGTGGAGTAACAACTTTTAATATGACTCATACCACCTAAGAAGATCTGAACAACACATAGATATTAATCAAACATTTAAATATTTATTTACATTAAAACCTATCACATTGGGTGTATTATCTTTAAGACAACACAAGAGTACATGTCTCAAGGTTTTCATAGTAAAATAAACAAATTTTAAATCAGCGTATTCTTTTAAAAGTACACGACATATAGATCCAATATACATGTCATGCACACCCTTCATTTTCTATCCATGGTACATGTATAGGGACTTGTAATGTTAAAAATACCTCAACAATTTGGATTAAATGATGTGTCCAGTGGTCCACAAGCCTTGTTGACTCTGGGTCAGACAATCGCCAACTGAGTAGGCTAAGTATGGAGTACACAACCTGTTCTAGACCTAAATGGTGTACATGTCATGTACAATGGGCCACACAGTGTGTAGTCCAGCTCACTATGTGCCAGTTAATCAAGGAAAAAATATGGTGCATTAATGGTGAAATTAATTCCATAATCAATTCATAATCTCATATTGATCTCTAAATCAAATCTGATGCATTGAACATGAATACAATGCATGTAATGTTGGGTTTTCCAGCTAGAAACCTTAGCACCTCTGGATGAGTTCCTTGATTTTATTTTAATAAACAAATTAATCATTTCTATTAGATCTATGTGAAATGATGGAGGAAGAAGTATATCTCACAATTTATATTAAAATAATGATTAAACATGAATAAAAAATCTAAATTACAAATGCGTAAATCACCAATAATTTTTAAATAATTATGAAAAATTATGTACCCACTCTAATACAACTTGTAGGTTCCAGGCATAGTGGAAGTGTGAGATGAGAGGTGCCCAACTTTTCTTTTGGTCACAATTTATGACCAATATGAGATCAATGAAAGTAAAATCCATGATTTACCAAATAGATCAACAAGACCATAAAAGGATAATCATGTTATAACTATAGAGAGAGGATATCAATGCATATAGTTTATTATCAATTTAATTAGATAAAAATTTCCTCTAAGGAATTATTTTTTCATTGTTGAATTTGGAAAAAAATTTGTTGTGTAGCATCTGTACATTGTATAGACTAGGCATATATTTCCTCTAGTGGAGATCTACATGTATTACATGAATATTCGAACATCGTCGAAGGAGTCTCTAGGTCCTAACATGGAAGATCCTTGTTCTTGAATCATCCTCCTCCGATCTCCCCAATAACTTCATACAATGCACTCTCCTTAATTCGGTGGAAGGGGATTATTCTCCATTCTTGAGATAATTATTAGAAAATGGAGCTATATATGCTTGATAGGATTCTCCAAGATTCACTAGGAATAACTAAAATTAGCTCATAAGAAAATAACATATCTGGGTATTTATACTACTAGGGTTAGAATGAAATAATTTCACAATTTCCCTTTCTTATTATATTTAATACTAGAAAAGAACATGTCAAATAATAATAATGTTATTATTTCTCCACATACTCTTAAATTGTGAATTATAATTAAATACTATTTAATAAAATAATTGTCAATATTATTATTTCTCACTAAACCATTAAACTTTGTATGTCATTCCTCTATAATACTTATCAGACCTTGAATAACGTACATCTATTTTTAAAATAAATATCACTATAATATTCTCCAATAAATAAATAAATATTATATTTACTAAATAGAAAATAAATATTTATTAAATATTACTCTCACAATATATTATCTTGTTTAACTAGTGACAAAATAAATTTGATCTGGCATATATGAATAATTATTAAACCATGATCCGGAATAATATTTATTCAACTTGTTAAATAAAAAATTATTATTTAACTGAGATTCTTGATACACTTATTGAGTGAATCTCTGGGACACTTTCTCAATGGCATTAGGTGAAGTAGCCTAAATTCCTTGGGTAGCATCTAGGAACACACAAAAGCACCCCTATAGAAAGAAGTTAATGTCTCAAATACATGTCACCTCATACGAATGCTTACCATGTATTATAATCCCATTATCACAATATCTCTAATTGAGGAAGTTTCATTCAAGTTCCATCAACCTATTTGCTTAATATCTCTTTATTTGAATTTTAGGAAATAGAACATTCATATAGAACACCGTGCACATGGATTTATTTAGGCTATATAATTTCAATCAAAGGGCCTAAGATATTAACATTAGTTAATAACTAGAGTGGATAAATCCTTTATCGCATTATTCATTAATGCAATATTACCCATGAAGCAACAAACATATCATACCTCTCCATGAACTTCTATTTTCCCATTTTTCATCAATACATAAAATTAAGTGACACATAATATTCATTATTAATAATATTAAAGTCTAAGAAACAATACACACATCCTCATATTGAAACATCCATTGAAACTTATAAATGCTGACTTCCTACTGGAGGGTCTCATTCACATAATATCATACTGAATATTACTAACGACATAAACCATAAGAAGGATCCCCGAAGTCCTAAGAGTCTCCACCCCCAATAGTATTTAACATTTTTTTCGCTAAAATGATATCATCCAGCCACAGAACATAGCACTTCAAGATTGTCATCAAAGATGCGAACTGCTATGACCTTTTAGTGTGATAGCTACTCTTAGGACATTATCATATATTATGTCACACCGAAGAACAATTCTGATGTCATAAGTAGTTAATTAATATTCAAAACAATTAATTCACATTTATGATAATGTACATATAATTTGGTTCTAGGGAAACAAATCCAACACCACTCGCGGATTTTTTTATAATTAGTTACTATTCCAAAATATTCTACTCATTAATTATTCAATTCCAATGTATCAATGGTGTTGAGAAAATTAAATATCTATGATAGTATTGATCCAAAACATTGTCTTTTTTCCCTTATAAACATCATTATGTAAAGATAACATTTCTAATAATTCATTTCCATTATGAGTTCTCTATAATTATTTCTTTTTATTGAACTATATTCACCAGGATTATCATACCACTCGATTGACTAAGTAAAAATATTTATATGACTATGTATTATTTTATTACATATGTAAACCATGTAATTCGATCATTTATTGATAATATAAGTATTGATCTTATGATTTTCATTCATGGTATGATGAATTTTTTTCATTGGGTGATTTTCATACCTCATAAAAGATTATAAGTAAACTATTTTATTTTCATGGGTTAATCATTCTATGACTTCTGATTCATTAATATGGAATGACTATATATGGTTTTTCTTTATATAATGGATGTGCCTTGAATTATATATCTCTCCAATGAATTTGGTTAATCTTTATATCTCATGAGATGACATGTGTGAGACTATAGAGTGATCCCAATCCACTGTTTTTATGGGAATGGGTAGTTTACCCAATCCACTATGCATATGGGAATATGGAGTGAACTCAATCCACTATGCGATGATGGTCTTGAATGTAATTCTTGACGTAAGAAATAAATTTAAATTCTTATGTATATGACACATACCCATATTAAATTTATATGGAATATGATTATTTCACATGTTTTTTTTCTTCCTATACCATGGTATATGTTATGATTTCTATAACAACCCCTTATTTATGTACATTAGACATTACATTACATTTTAGAAATACTTAAAACATTATTCAAATTAACTCCCAAAGACTATTTCAGTTTAGGGCGTTTGTAAACATGCAAACATAAACAACGGTACATGATTGAGCTAATACATCTCTAAATAATTTATCCCAGAATTGAACCCATCTTTAACATATCATACATGAAATATATCTCCATTACCTGGGTTAGGAAACAAAAAAATGGGTGATCTTATATGCTCATTAAGGGTTACAAAGGGAGACATATAAGAATAATCATGAGCATAGGGTTATGAGAATATGATCATAACATTATAAGATCACACCCTACATATGAAAGATCATAAACATAAATCATGGCATAAATCATGGCAGTTTTTAAGACATGAATCATAGTGAAAAAAATAACATTAGACATTAAATTATAATATAGGAATAATACATTGAATTTGTGAAAGGAAAATAAGCATTTAAAATGACTTCAATAGTAGTCATATAATTACTTCAAAGGACATCTAAGTAGCATGGATTTACTTTCCATACCATATTGGTAGTCACGGTTTACTCCCATGTCCATCTTAGTATCATGAGTTCACTCCTAATACCATCTTGGTAGTCATGGTTTAATCCCAGTTCAATCTTAGCTATCACAGTTCACTCCCAAGACTGCATTTTTCTATCTCATGGGATATAAATCTTTACCCAATTAATTGGAGAGAGATTTTGGTCCCCCCCATCTCATAATGAAATCATTCATATGTGTGCCAAAAGATAATAAAACATTCATCATATCATGACCTATAAAATGATATGGGTCTTATAAATATCCTATCAAAATCCCATGAATTAAAATGGGATTAATAAATATGTAATCATATCTTATCTTGTTAAAAAATATAGGTTTCATAATCATTTCATCAAATCCAAACCAATGAAAAGAAGTGGGTTTCACAAGAATAAAACCAATGGAAGAATTTTTTTTATAAACATTATTTGATAAAAATATAATCCATTAAGATAAATAATATGAATGGATCCTTTATATCATTTCCTCAAAAAGTAATAAGTAACATAAATTCATTTCATCTTAGATGTAAAATAATTTTCAAGAACCATTTAAAACAATTTCTTGATGAAACTATCTATTAATCTTTGAAAAATTATTTTTACAACATAAAACATTTTGAAAACCATTTTCATGAAAACATACAAAGTAATATTTGAAAACATATTGAAATTTTTTTTCTTTTTAAAACATCTTGAAAACATATAATGAATGCTTGAAAATGATTTGAAAAAATGTTTACTTGAAAACATATAAAAGAGGCTTGAAAAACTTTTGAAAAGTATTTCATTGAAAACCTATAAAGGAAACATGAAAACATTTTGACAACCTTTTCCCTTGAAAAATTAAAAAACAAACCTAAAAAGGTTTTGACAACCATTTCTTTGGAAACTTATAATTCCAAATTGAAAATGTTCTGAAATTTTTTTTCATTGAAAAAATATAAAAGACGATTTAAAATGATTTTAAAACCATTTATTTGAAAACATATAAATGAAACTTAAAAATGTTTTGAACACCATTTTTTCTTGAATACATATAAAAGTGCCTTAAAATTTTTTAAAATACCTTTTTATGCAAAAAAAATTTTTAAATACCTTTTTTTTAATTTTCCTTGAAAACTCTTAAAAGGTGATTTTAATACAATAAAACATCTTTTAAAACCTTTTTCATTGTAAAAAATTTTAAAAATAAAAAATGATCATAATATTAAGGTAAAAATTCCTTAAAAATAAACTTTTAAACGTGAAATGGATGCTTCATGGAAACGGCGGTCAAGATGGAAGGTACCTATGTACATGAAAAACATTCCTTTTATACCTTAAAAGTCCAAAAACGACTCTTGACTGGACAACACCAAAAATATTTCTTCTAAAATAAATGTTTAAAAGGTATAACATGGGTTAAAATTTCCTTTAACATAATAGTATACAAGAAAAATATTTTTAAATTTTTTTCAAAATCAACAATTTTAAAGAATAGATATTTTTTACTAAAAGGGAAAATAATGTTGGATATTAATAAAAAACATTCTTAGTTATCTTAATTTAAAAATAGTGGAATATTGTAATAATACATTAATATGTCATGTAAAAATATAGGAGAATATAATTCATGAGTTTTAGCGATATATGGATCAAATGATTTAATCAAAGGAAGCATAATAATAAAAAATCTAGAAAAGTGATGAGATTGTTTCAATAAGCTCTTACCACTTGGTAACTTTGAACCATAATCCCCATGTAAGAATATTAAATTACATAAAGATTAAAATATCATTAAAATAAGAATATTCAAGATATTACATGTCAAAGATAGTATATACAACTCATATAAAATTATATGTACATAAAATGGAATGTGTATCAAAGAAGGAAATTTGAGATAAAATTACTTTACCGATTTGATAACTTTTGAAACATAAACCCCATGAAATAAAGATAAAAAAATGATATATAAATACCCATAAATTTAGGTATAATATTAATAGAATATATTCATGGGTAGTATATACACCATAAAAAATAAAAGAGAGGTGATCATGATATATATCTCAAGGATATTAAAAGTGATATGAAATTCCCTTACCTTGTGTCTTGACCCTCATCGTACTCATTCAAACTTTCTCTTCTTTGGTTAACTCCGATTTTTTTCTAAAAATGGATTACTTTTATTTTTTTCTACCCAAGGGTGAATTATATTAGGAAGGGAGGTATGTTGGGAACTACATTGGTTAGAGTTTTTCCGAGCCCTTGTGGTTTTAGATGTGTGAGAAAGAGAGGGAGGTGGTGGCCTTTTATAGGGGAGGGAAAAAACTCACATGGTATTTTTGAAAACAAGTTAGGTGTAGCCAAATTTTTACCTAAAAAAGTTATCAAAAACTAACCAAACTCTATAATGTATGTTTTATGGATGAATAATTTCCATCTAATGGGTTTTGTACAAGTGGATAGGTCATTTGGGCCCTTAAGATTATGGTTTATTCCCATGTTAAGCTTAATTTTTCCTTAATCATTACAATTAATTTTAATTAATTTCACTAATATATTTGGTAAAAAACAATTTTGAACTTATTAGAAATTTGAAATTATTCTTATTCAAAAATTGAATCCATTTTTTCAAATTAAAATCACATAAGAGGATTAAATTAATTTAAATGTAATCGCATAGATATGACGACAATGTGGGTTTTAAAATTTTAATGTTCAAAAGTATTCTATGTTTATATAGTCCATTTCAAAGTGAAATTTATTCCAATGAACATAATATTATTAATTGATAAAATATTTATCTAATTAAACATTAAAATACTTTTTAAATTTAATTCATTTTTATAAATAAAATATATGAAAAATCATTTTTGAATTAAAATTCAGTATTTTTCATTATTCATCAAAAATAGAAACATCAAAAAATATACTAAAAATTTACCCCAACATAATTTTTATTTTTATCATTAAAATTTTAATTTTATTTTTAAGTATTATATTTATAAAAGTTACAATGTTTATACGTATAATATATTCAGAATTAAAACACAGAAATTTTTTTGTATAAAAAATATAAGTTTTTGTGTGTAATATTTGGTATGTTCTTATCTTTGGAATATAAAATAAATTTGATGAATATAAAAAAACTGTTTGTATATATAACATATATTTTTAATTAATATTATTCACTAATTATAATTAATTTATCTTATTAAGATAAATCATATTTTTCACATAAAAATAATCTTTTATAAAATCATTCCCTTTACTTTCATTTGGTATCTATATTATTTAAAAATTAATTGGTAACCAATGAATTAAACTATTTATATTAATAATTTAGTTAATCCAAAAATAATTTATTTAATAGCTATGTTATATCTCATTAAATTATAATATTTTAATATATTATATTTTGTTAACACTTGGTAATGTGTGTATCGTATTCCAAGTTAATGTTGTGTGTAGAGGTATCTCACCTTGGTGTTGCATGTGGAGAAATATAACTTTTCTGTATCATGTAATGCATGATTAAATTGTTATTTCATATTAATCAATCCATACATAGAGTTTTAATATATATTAAAAAACTATTAATATTGTTTTGTGAAATAAAAAATATAAGAAAGTGTTAAATTAATTCAAAAAAATAATAAAATATAGGGGTGTTACATTATATTTACCTTAAAATGATTTTTTCCCTTGAAATTAATTTGGGTAATTATTTCTTTAATACTTGAAATTTTCTTTCATTAAAACCCACATCAGGAAAATTAATCTTAAAAAAACCTTTAAAAAGGAAAAGTTCGAAACATATCAATTACACAAAGTAAAATATAACTGGGTATCAACATTGTGACACCCCAAGATTTTATGAGATATATTATTTTTAATTTATTTGATATCTTCTGTTGTACTCTACACCAATATTATATTGTGCTATACGTAACACCGTATTATCTTTTAGTATACACAACACAATTCATGGCTTGTGTTGCACGCAAGAGCGACCTTCCTCAATAGCGTGTGTTGTACGCAATACCAAGTTTTACTAAACAACAATATATTGTTATAATATTATTATAAACTAGCCGTTATGAATAGTATTAACCACATTTTGAATTTTATAGCATTATAATTCATCTTACACATTTTCTAGAACATGGTATGAGAAAAAAATCAATTTTTTTTATAAAGGAAGTATTTTTCAAAAAATGTTGTTTTACCGTCTTTTTATGGCGCACCCATTTTAAATAATTTTTTTGACAAGTTTATAAGCTAAATTTTACAAATTAAACTTCTTATTTTGAATAAGGATATAAAAATTTACGTTAGATAAATATTTGACACTATTCTGATAACCTTCATATTTTGATGAATACTAAAAATACGCTAAATTTCATTTAAAAACAAAATTTAAAATTGAGATAATTAATATTGTTAAATTATAATATTGAATGGTTTTAAAATATAAATAGAATATATTTTTACCATTTAATATAATTTAAGTCATTATCATCAATTTTACATTGAATTCATTGGTAAAAAAATTTCAATCTTTTGCAATGTTTTAACTTTTAAAACCCGTTTTCTCAACAACAGGATTAATTTTAAATTAAAAACTGCAACTTTTGTGTATTGAATTTTGAAAAATGGATTCCATATTTGGAATCAGTAGGTCTAAATTATGTTAATTGTCTACTTTTTATTTTAATTCATTATGAATAGTAACTACGGTAAGTTTTATTTACCATAGTTAAAGGTAAATCAGGTAATTAAGGGTAAAAAGAATATTATAAAATTACGGTAACACTTGTATCAATATAATTGGATGATTATATTTCGTCCTAAAATATAATAGGTTTGAAATGGTATCTTTTTGAACCCACTTGGATTTTATTAATACCTTTAATTTATTTTATTAAAAAAAGTGAAATATATCTCACTCAAACATTAATAATTAATATATTTTTAATATAAGGTTATACAGAATATAAATTCGATTGTAAATACTAATTTTAAAGATAAATTGTTTTTCTTAATCATGGTAATTTATTTGTGATTATTATGAAATAAATAATTACCTTAATAGCTTATACATTAATGATGTAGAAATTATTTATTTTGTGAAAGATCAATAATATAGATTTTATTAAAATAATAATACCCATAAAAAGATCCAAAATCTTGACAAAATCTTATTGGGAGAGTATATCTATACCATAACCATCAAAGGGTATACTTGGGGACCATTTAGAGCATTATAAAATAGATTAGGATATTTATATTATTTTATTTTAGATGATTTCAAAGTTTTCACCTTCATAATTTAATGAACATAACAATTTAAATGTTGTGATTTTTAGATGATAAATTCGATTAAAAGTATTATTATTAAATATATTAGATTTTTATTTATCATAGAATTTTATTTTTAATTTTTATGCAACAAATAAGTATATTAAATAATTATACAAAAATGTTGTAGTAATTATTTTATTAAGATAAATATCAAATAAATGGTTATAAAAATATTAAAATAAATACTAAATGAATTAATTAATGTGATCCACAAATTTTATCAATAAATATGACATTTTAGTAATCTATTAAATATTTTTTTTCGAACATATCTTCTGTTCGGATCATATTTAAAATTGAATTAATGAATAGTGTCAAAATTCACACTATTGATATTTTGTAAAAATAACATATTATTTAATTGTTTAAAAATCACAAAAAATTTTAAAAAACAAAAATTGAAATTTATATGGTCAAAAATTTCATTATATATCCAATTATCAAAAATTAAAAACACATAAGTGCATATTTATAACCATTTAAAATTTAGAATATTATTACGACAAATAAAATAAAATAAAGTAAATAAGGATAAATCAAAATGATAAGGTTCAAAATAAAATCAAAACATGTCTAAATTTTATTTTTTGATTATATTACAACCCTATATTACCTCATATATTAATTTGAGTCACTTTGTAAGTTTTTAAGTGGGACTTGAGTTTATTATAAATTAATATATTGGAGGTTTCCAAAAGTGCCCCTCTCCTCTCTTATAAAAGGGTACCCCGTCCCTCTCCTCTTCACTCAATATTGAGCCTTCAAGCTCGTCTAAACCATGAAAATTACTCTTCTAAACCTCTATCGATACATTATAGAGATTATGGTATTCTACAAAGAGCAACTCTAGTGCCCTAAGAGGAAGTTTAAAGGAGGCACTTCAAGGAAGAGGTAATATTTTCTACCGATTCTTTCAAGTTTCATTCTTCTTCTACATCCTATTCTTTAGTTTTTTCGTTATAAAGTAATAACATCAGTATAAATAATATAATTATACTTTATTATAAATATTAAACAACCCTATTTCACCTTGTATCCATCTTACGAAAAATGAAATCACTGTGTGTGCGTACATACGGCTTATCGTCTCCACGCTGTGGTGTAATCTGTTTTTCCACCACTACCATACATGGATGGGTATAATGGTGGAAATAATAACTATATGTGATTATTATAACTTCATACTGATTTTGAGATATTATATCATCCACTCCAATTCTATTCAATAATTATGGGAATGATATCATCGCTCGTGCATACGTACAGATTGGCATCTCCACAACGCGATGAGATTCATTCTCCATGTTAACCATTCAAGAATGATTATAAAGATTATATAATAAATAATCATGAAATATATGACATAATAATGATACTGGATTTATTTATATGTTATTTACCTACTTCCATTCAATTTAATACGGAAACGAAAACAGTGTTCATGTGTACGTACGGCCTACCGTCTCCATGAACGGTGTATTTCATTCCATTTATCGATCTATTATATATATATATATTATATTCTGAATATATCATATATAAATCATGTTTTAAATTTTGGATGTAAGTAATCATGATCTCATTAATCATATGAATAATTACAAGTCAAAACACGTACGACAAATGAAACGATTTTACTCAAAACACTACTTTAACATGGAATTGACAAATGAACCGGCAATATAAAGTGGTAAATGAATCATATATGATATCATAAATATTATTATGGTTCTATTACAAGGTAATAATATGTTTAAACCCACTATACATGATTCTCAGAAACATATGTAAGAAATTGGACATAAAATAAGGGATTATTTCATCTCACTTTTATTTCTGTGAGACATATACCTTAATCACCATCTATTTCTTTTGTATGGTGTTTATGCTTACCATGAATGTTTTATGATTTTTATGCATTTAATTTTCATTATTTTATGACACTTATAATTCCACCTATCATAAAAGGTATCATATAATTAATACAATCTCGTTCTTATCCAAGATTATTTATTCGTAATTATTCACTGGGGTTATGTTTATCATCCATGTCCATGTTTTCTAAAAATGGTTTAATAAAATGTTTACTATTATTCAATGTATGTTTAAAGTTATTTTTACCCCTTTTTTACCACATGGTATGGAAGTAATTTTTTTTTTTTACCATATGAGGTACTTTTTTACTTTTCCATAAAAAGTACAAGAAGAGTGTTTTTTTAAATTTATACGTCATGAACGAATTTTTAAAGTTTTATAACGCCTTAATTTCTTGAAAAATAATCTACAAGATTTCATGAATATTTTCAAAAAAATTAATTTCTTTTAAAATTGATCAGAATTTTGGGAAAAAAAATTATTTTGAAGAAGAAAGTATATTTTCCTCAAGAATTAATTTCAAATGTTTTATCAAAACTATTTTCTATTTAAGCTGACATTATTTTATATGGATATGATTCATGGATAATGTCTCAATCATTTATATGGTTTTATTTTTATTATGATGAAATGATATCCATTAGTTTCATATGGATTATGTTATGATGGTATGATGTATATGAAACCCATATTATTTTCTGGGTTATGATGAATGATTTATGTTTATTTTGTGTCACATGAAAGAAAGATTTCATTATGAGATGGGTGGGACCTATATAACTCTCCAATTCATTGGGTAAATATTTATATCTCCTGAGACATACATTAATGGAATGGAAAGTGAATCTGGTTCAGTAACACAGGGCTGGAACGGCATGTAAACCTGGTTTAGTAATGGACTTTGTCCACTATGATGGTCTTGGCAGCCATACCTTGGATACTATGGAAATCATATCATGTTTTTAATGGTTCCCACAATTAAATGTTTTATTCCCATGATATTTTATCAGGATTAATGTTCCTTTGTGATCTATACCTTACGTACTGCCAAGATTGTTTTCACAACTCATGATGTTGATGTTTAAACATTATGATCATGTTATAAATTTCAAATGTATATGGTTTGTTTTATTTTCTCCATGCTTACCCTTAATGAGAATTTTAGCTCGCCCTTTTTATGTTTTCTTTTCCACAGGATATAAACAAAGGTTTTAGGTAAGAAAGCAAAAGGAGAAGATATTTATGGGAGATGTTGAAGATCTTTCACCATGATTATAATATTATCTTCTGAGTTTCCAAAGACACTAAACTATTACAGTCCTTGGGTGTCTATTTTTGTTATGTATTAAGTATTCCGCAAAATTAATGTAATGCCCACGTACGTCAAGCTTGGGTCTCTACACACATAGAGAACATATTTGTAATGTAAAAACATGGTCTTGGAAGAAAATTATAAATATTCAAAGGGATTGTTTGAGGTCATCAATGAAAATCATGTGAATGATCAATGAAAAGTTGAGGGACTCAAAGTCATAAATCTATGATGATTTAAAAGGTCATTGTTTAAACAAAAATTAATATATTGTGACAACATTTTTTTGATCATTTTTTTTAACATTGAGTAATTCTTTTGTTAACCAAGAATATAAAGAAATATACTTAATTTATATATTTCTGTAAAAAAATTAATTTATTGGTTGTTATTTTATAAAATTCTAATTCATCCATTTCATCAAGAAATGAATTTCCAAAAACTAACTTCGATGCCTAGAGTAGTAAATTACACTTTTAGCAGATCTTAAGACCCATAAAATAATGAAAAGTATAACTATTTTTATCTAACTATTATTCAAAATAAAAATGGTTAATACATTAATCTATAAATATAAAAAGTTACTATATTATTTCATTATTAATATTTATTCATTTGAAATAATTACATATTAACAAGGACATCGCGTTGGCCAATGGTAGACATAAGACCCTTATCATCCTTCGATCATGGGTTCAAGACCAAAAAACATGTTGGACTTGATTGGTGGTCACCTGACATACATTATTTCATTTTATAAAACCATACAATTATAATTTTCAAAATATGATAGAAATCCTAGAAATAAGGTTAATAATGGAATATAATTTTAATGAATTTTTTCCATAAAATTTCAAAACAAAAATACTTCATTGTATGTTTAACTTAAAGTTTTCATGAATGGTTAACCTTATAACCCTTCAAAAAGATGAAAATTAAAAATATTAGAAATAAGTGAATGAAATAAACTTTACATTGATCCCCATTATATCCAAACATATTTCATGGTTATTACATTCCAAACATGTGAATATCCTCATTTTATATTCTCTTGAAACATGATAATGACCTGAATTACTATAAATCATTTTTGGAAACATACATGTTTTCTTATTCCAAATAATATTGGATATATTAAATAAATCCAAATATGTTGTAAAAATCATCAATTATAGCATAAATAACCTATCAACAAGTCCTTACATAGTTCTAAGGTAATCAGTACTGTCTAATTTACTTATACATATCCCACACATCTTTATCCAAACTACATTGTCTTAACATAATTAACATTTCAATTTTTTATTCTATTAGTCAAAATATAACATTGTCTTTAAATAACATTACCAATCCATCAGAAATATTGAACATAACCATGTAAATACCAATCCAAAAACATTAATAGAACAATCCTTGAATATTTCATCATTTGTATAACATAATTTTTTAATCCCAATATATAAAAACATATATTATTCTACTTCATCCATAATCTATATTAAGTCTACCTCATCCATTTATTTAATACCTATTTCCTTTCAAATTGCATCTATAGTCTCATCATAAGAAGAAATATAACCATTACTCATGCCAACTTGTTGATTCTATTTGGGATATTTCGCCTTAGGAAATCTATTGGTATAATGAATATTCATGACAAAGTTAAATCATTTTAACTTTAATGATGTCTTAGGTAGGTATATATTCCTATCTACTTTTTTAACCAAACCCTTTAATTTTTCTTTATAGTTATTTGTATAGTGTCCTTCTTTTACATAGTCAAAACACTTTCATTGTTCCTCTAATACATTCACTTAGGTGATTCCTTCTACATTCTTAACAAAATTGAAACCTAATCATATTTATTCCATGGTTTTCATTACGTGAAATCACAAGAAATACTACCTTTTCTTCTTTGGAGAGTTCAAGAGTTGATTAAGGTACACATTGTTAATCTTGTTCCTTGGAAACTGATTAGGCATGATGTCTACAACCTTCACTCTAATGATCATCCCATTTGACTTCTCATAAAAAAAATTTCTATCATATTAAACATTAATCTAGTCCCTTATAGATACCTCCATTGACTAAAATAAGGAATAATTGATTAAGAAGTGATTATCGTTGTGAGGAATCACATTATCATGAAAACCACTTATATAATGTCTTAATTTTGACACCTTTCGTAAATTATGACACCTCAGGTTTATCCTAGTTCATTCATTTCCAACATACAATGACTCCATTGATGATTTTTCATGAAGTGTTTGTAAATTTCAAAATTTTATCCCTCAGGAGTGTCATACCAGGTGCACAGTAAGGCCAGTGGTCTTGTACCAGGTTACACTAAGTTAGGCATGAAACACATTGTTAGAGTTGTTACTCCTAAGTACATATGTGCAAGAACCTTTTCCACTAGTAGTATCTAGATAGGGATGTATTTATAGGGAACCTCTCACTTTATCCTTTACCAACATTCCCGAATATTTTCCTAAATTTTAACACATACTTATACATAAGCTTAGATAAATCCTTAAAAATATAGTTAGAAATATACCTAGGTATCTCAATAATGTTTTCTCGTCCTAGTTTCTAAAGTTTGTAAAAACCTTCAATCTGGTACCAACTATAAGGACCCATTCCAAATGAACATATACATTACGTAATTTTTTAGAATACATATAACATTATACAAATGAACGCTCAAATACCATATTAGTTTAATGTCTTTAGAAACATGGAAACATAAAACCCAGTACATCAGTGAGCTACATTTTCTTTTATTGGGTCCTAAAACAAGATAACCCCTATTATACGTATCGTACATGAAATATATATTCATAACATGGGGAATAAAATATAAAAAGGGCTGAGCTCAGATTTTAAGTAAGGGTGCACATGGGATACATGTAAAAATAAAAATGATCATAAGGGTATGAGAATGTGATCATAACATTAGAACATCACACCCTACATATCAATGATTATAAACATGAATCATGGAATAAATCTTGGATGTTCATAAGACATGAATCAAAATGAAATAAATAACATAATCTAGGAAACAATAACATTGGAATAATACATGGAATTTTTGATATACACATAATCATATAAAATTATTTCCATAGTAATCATGGAATTGATTTCATAACCATCTAAGTATCACAGTTTCACTCCTTATACCATCTTAATAGTCATGGATCACTATCATAGCCATCCTAGTAGTCAAGGTTCATTCCTAATAACATTTTAGTCTATCTCATGAGATATAAATCAATACCCAATGCATTGGAGGGAGATATAGGTCTCACACATCTCATTAAAAAAATCATTCATAGATGTGCCACAATATAAAAAAAATTCAACATATCATGACCCATAAAAATTGATGAGTTTTATAAATATATTATAATAATCCCTTGAAATTAAATTGTTTTCATAACAAGTAATCATATCTTAACCTATAGAAAAGACAGATTTCATAATATTTTCATCAAATCCTACCATTTCGAAAGAAGCACGTTTCACAGGCCTAAAAACCACGGAAGATGAACAAGTTTTATAAACATCATTCCATCAAAACATAAATCGTTCAAATAAATAATGGGGATGGAACCTTGGGATCATTTCCAAAGAAAGGGATGAGTAATATTATCTAATTTCATCTTATATGGGAAATAATTTTGAAATTTCCTTTAAAATATTTTATTGTCGAAAATATCCTTTCTTCTTTGAAAAATGATTTTTAAAACATGAATCCTTTTGAAAAAAATCATGAAATATTAAAATGGAAGCTTTTAAAACATATTGAAAACCTTTTCCTTTCAAAAATTCTTGAAAAAAATACAATTAAATCTTGAAAATGTTTGTAAAATATATTTCTTTTAAATATTATAAAATAGTCTTCAAAAAAATATGAAAACATTTATAAAAAACATATAAAGTAATCATGAATATTTTATGAAAATATTTTTCCTTTAAAACATATAAAATAGGCTTGAAAACAATATGAAAACCATTTCATTGAAAGCTTGTAAAGGAAACTAGAAACCATTTTGGAAAAAAAATTCCTAGAAAAATTATAACTGAGGAATAAAAATGGTTTTAGAACCATTTAACCTTAAAAAAATATAAAATAAACATGAAAACATTCAAAATAACATTTAAAACATAAAACAACTTCAAAAATGTTTTTTATAAAAATAGCTTTGAAAACTTTAAAAAGAATCATTGAAATGCATAAAACATTTCTGAAAACGTTTTTCCTTGAAACCCATTTTCAAAATAATAAATGCAAAATATATTAAGAAAAAATGTTTCCTTAAAAAATTGTAAACATACAATTGAATATTCATTGAAATTATAGTAAAAAAATAAGTTAGTCTATATATGTCGAACATTTCTTTTGTACCTTATGAGTTTAGAAAATATTTTTGATCTGAAAACAACATGAAGATTCCTTTTAAAAACATTTCGTAAAGGGTATAACAAGGGTATAAATTTTTTTTATCATCATAGTACAGAATCAATATATTTTTGAATTATTTTTCTAAATCATTGTTTTTAAAGAACATTGAGTTACAAATGAAATGGGAAATAAATTACGGTTTTAATAAAAACATTTTCTGAGTTAAATTAAGTACCAATGAGTGGTAAAATGGTACTAATACATGATTATATAATAAAAAAAATAATAGAAGATAATTCATTAGTTTTATTAAGGGATAGATCGTAATATTTATTCAAAATAATAATAATAATAAATAATCTTGAAAAGTGATGATATTGTTTTAAGAAACTCTTTCCACTAGGTAACTTTGAACCATAATCTTTATATAATAAAATGATATTAAATAAAGCATAAAATATCATTAAAATATGTATATTAATGATTTAACATGTCAAAGGAATTATATGAACCTCATATAAAATTATAGGGGCATAACAAGGCATGTGTCACAAAGAAGGAAAATTGAGACAAAATTACATTATTGATTTAGTAACTTTTTAAAAATAAACCCCATAGAAGAAATATCTTAAAATGGATATGTAAATGCCCATAAATTTAGGAATATTATTCATATAACACATTCATGGGATGTATATAGACCACATAAAATAAAATTATGGTGAACATGTCATATATCAATCGAATATAAAAAGTGATATGAAATTCCATTACCGTGTGTCTTGACTCACATTGTACTCATTCAAACATTCTCTTATTTGGGTAACTCATTTTGGTTCTCACCAAAGGTATTACATGGATTTCATTCTTCACAAGGGTCCCTCCAAGGATGAAGTGTGGGATTTTGGGAGGTATATTGGGTAGAGCTTTTATGAACATAAGTGGTTTGAGTGGTGTGATAAAAGGGGAGAGGTGGTGTCCTTTAATAAGGAAGTGAGAGGACTTACTTGGTGTTTTTGAAAAACAAAAATAGGCATAAAATAATTTTTACCTAAAAAAAGTCACACAAAACCAACTAAAATCAATAATTTAAGTTTAATGTCTTAATTATGTTTGTCCAATTGGTTTTGGACAAGTGGATATGTCAATTGGGCCATTATGTTTAAGGTTTATTCCCCTATAAATCTCAAGTCTTCCTTAATCATTTTAATAAATATTAATTACATTCATTGATATTTTTTGTCACAAACTAAGTTGAACATATTATACATTATAAATTATTCTGATTCTAAATATTGAATCCATTTTACCAAATCCCAATAACATAATTGTTGGAAATTAATTTAAATTTAATCTCATAGATGGGAGATAATGCCTGTTTTTAATGTAAAATCATTAAAACAAATTCTATGTTTTTATAGTCAATTTCAAAGTGAAATTTATTCCAATGACATAAATTGGATTAATTAATAAAAAAATTATCTAATTAAAAATTAAAAATAATTTGAAATATAATTTAACCGTATAAATAAATTATATGAAAAATTAGTTTTGAATTAAAATTCAGTATGTTTCATTATTCATCAAAAAATGAAACTTAACAAATAATACCAAAATATTACCATAACATAATTTGTATGTTTATCTTTCAAATATAAACATTATTTTGACATAATATATTTATAAAATTTCAAAAATATATTATCTATACAAATTCCCATGGCTCCTCATCCACATGCCACTCTCCCCACGCTCCATCTCCCTCCAATTTCTCCATTCACGCAATTCCTTTCTCCTTCCAATCATCTTCTTCCCCAAAAACCCACACAACCTTTATTTCTTATTTATTCTCCCTTGAGTTCTTACACTCCTGTTATATCCTTTTCCCTTTCCTTTCACCACTTCCCTGAAACCCTACCCACTATCGACCCCCTCTTGTTCTTCATCGCCTCTGGTCTCATTCTCCAACTCTCATCATCTCACCACCTTTTCATATCGCCATATCATCCATATAGATACTACTCATAGTCTTTATCTCTCATCTCTTATATCTCGTCTCTTATCACTATACCCCCTTTCTCACTCCTCATCTCAAATTCCATGTCACCGTCTCCATCTCTACTCCCCCTACTCCCGCGATTCCCCTACTCTGTTTCTCCCCATACTCAGGATCCCTATTCCCATCTCCCTCTATTCCTCTCTATAGTCTTCCCATGTTCTAGGTTCTTGGTCAGTTCACCATGACACACGAATTCCGATTCACATGGGGTAGGGTTTATTTGGATGATGATTGTTCTATTTCCTTATATCATGATTTTATTTTTTCTATTTTGGTTTTCATTCATGTCGATTCTTTCTAGTATATGGTTGGTGATGAATTAGTATATACATTTAGGTTTTTTGGGGAAATATTTCTATGTAATTCATTCGCTAGTTTCTTTTATTTTTTTAGGTGAAGAATTTTATATCCCCAAGAATCACAATAAAGTTGGGGATTAAGGATATCACAACCAACTTCTGGGAGATATTATAATCCAGATTACTCAGGAAGGAAATGATGGGAAGCACGTTTCTCAGGTGTCTCACCCCACTATTTTTTCTACCTTTTGTTTCACTATATTTATCTTATCATTTCCACTAATTGTTGTTAATAATGAGTTTCTATTCATGATTAAATTAAGTTGGTGATGATTAAAATCATTATCCTTTCATGAGCCAGAGTAAATGAACCCTTATCATAAGGTGATGGGATTTATCGTTCATTCACACCTAATATATTAGTATACATCTCATTTATTAAAATCATGCTACATTAATTCAAAATTATCCTCAATTATAGAATTCTCGTGACAAGTTCACATTGTTCGGCCCATCTAATATTATTTACGCTCTTTTTAGGTGAGATATGACTCAAATTTTTTCATCTCCAAAAATCCACTGATATCTCAATATTTGTATCTTATCATTTTTTATTTTAGGTACATAGTATTTTATGATGTAAATTTTCTTATATTAATTAGTTTTCATTCTGAATTTTATATTTTATTAATTATACTCTGATATTTAAATATGAGATTCATTAAAATTGACATATGAATTGAAAAATACCACTAAAATTAATTTTATTATATTTTATTATGTTGTTTCAAAATTATTAAAAATTATTACTTGATAAATTAACTTACATGACCTTTTCCATGAAATAAATATTCAACCAACAGCCCCTAGCCGATGACTGGATAAGTATTAGTCAATTACTCATGATGTTTTATGATATATTTTAAATCAAATTCATATTGGTTTCAATGCTGATATTTTTTACCCCATCAACTAGTCACTATGATTTGATCCTTTATTCATATGAGGTTTATCTCTAATTATCTCTTTCCATTATTTATGTTTATAGGTTATAGCCATGAATACTGCATGAAATAGAGCTACAATATAAATTATTGCTGGAATAAATCTTCATGAACACATTAACTAATTGGAAATACATCATGATTACATTATTTTAATGTTAATAGTTATTATTATATGGTTTAATGTGTATATGTTAATGTTATATTGATATATTATATGTTTGTTGAATACAAAATGTGATGATGATGGGTTAGATAAGGGCATGGGTAGGTTTTGACATTATTTAAAGAACATGGATGTATTTTCGGTATGCAGATATACATGGTGCATATGTTGGTATCATAATTAAACATTATTTAAAAAAAGTATTTTTCTTTGATGTTAATATTATATTAAAAAAAAATTAAACAATGTTGGGGGATGTGAAATATTTAATAATACTTTTTCAAACAACTATATTGGATAGAGTGAAAGAGAGGATAATAGGTTTCTCACTAGATTTCATTGTCAACAAAGTTTACAATCTCATATTACTATGATATATTAAACTATTTCATTTCATTTTCAATCGAATTCGCATGCGAAGTGAGAAGTGACCATTCTACATTTTACTATTCTTACTTACCATGAATTAATAGTTTTTCATTGTTGTTAATTTCATTTTTTATAAATTACATTCAATCATATGAAATTATTTTTTGAATATTATTGATTATAAAGAACATTGACTGAGGGAAGATATGAATTATTATTTGACTAATGAAAGGTGTATGATACAAAATAACCTTTTTTAAAATTTTCCAAATTTATCCTAATAGAGCCATCTATTCCTATGCATTTATCAGGATAATGTTGATTAATATTTATGGAAATATAAATATGTATTTAATTCATTGATTGATGATGATATTTAAATTATAAGAGATTTTTATTGTTAATTTCTTATGTAAACAAGATAAAACGTCAAAATATTCCTCCACAAAATAGTGAGGTACAACATCCACTTTTATTTTTGTTTACTATTTATTCATAGTTGGCATGTTGTGTCAATTTTTATTATGTTTTTTTAACTATTAATATGTTGCATTCACTGTTAATATGTTGTGTTCAATACATATTGAAACCATTGTATATGTGTTTCTCTTCACATTCCTTATATTTTATTCAATATTAGTATGTTCATTGTTAATATGTTTTGTGTAATGTCCCGGAAATTTTGTGCAATTTGTTTTTAATTATATGGAATTATTTTGAGACTAGGCGCTCTGACAGCACCTGATTTTGAGGCCTAGTGAGCTCAGAATATAATTTCCAACATTTATAATTCATTTAAATAAACATCGAAGCGGGGATTCCTAAATTTTGTACTGGTTCTCAGATCAAAAACATGAGGGAACTGTTAAACATAGAATGATGAGATTCTCTTAGAATGGACCTCACCTCATTTAGCACGGGTCAAGGGAAAAATATTATTTTTCAGTCTTTTAAAGCTAAAGTTAAAAATATAAAAAAAACCTGGTTTATTATATTTTTCTGAATTTTCAAATCGTTGCAACTCAATAGTTTTCCATCCAAGTGAAACTGAAGACGTTGTTTCATTAAATAAAACAGCATAATGACTTAGTAAAAGAAACTAAATCAAAAATCTGATTCATGATTCATCCTTTAATGGACAACTAGACAATTAATGATTGTTGGCACCATCTTTGTTCTTATTTGAGGCTTCAATGGGTGAGGATGACGAACGTAACCCCCCCCCCCCCCGAACAGATCGACCCTAACAATGATCGACCGACGTCCCTAAATAGAGGATCATGGAATGACGAATGCTGTGATAATATTATTCTCCAACAAACAATTCGACATAATTAGGGGTTTTCTTTATGCTTTAGTTTCCCCGTTCTTTGTTCTAAAACAATTAACGCAGATCAATCCACGAACAGGTTGATCCGTAGATCACTTGTTCATGCATGAGGGTAGTATTTTCTTGGGATTACATCAGTGTTAAATTGTGATATAACTCCAAAACTTTATCCCATTATTCTAAAACTCTAATGTGGAGGGTGTGGGCTAACATTAATAGGGATCGATCCACCCACCTCCATGTATGATTTTGTGCTTTCTTTGTGGTTGCATCTTCGAAATGAATTCAAGTAGGATTCAAGGAAATCATAGGAATGATGGAGTCCCCTAGAGGTCGTAGGTGCATGCAGTGAAAATAATGGGCCATCAGAGCAGACTTGATAGTTCTTATAAGTATCCACCAGTGGTGGCCTATGGAGAAATCCATGTGCGGGTGGTGGCATGCCACTATAGCATGACAGATAAAATGTTGTTGCTAGCTTTGGCCGCGGTGGTGTGGTAGGAGTCACTAGCCTTCGTGACGGTGGTTAGCGGTGGGTGGACATGGAAACCCAACTACATTGGAGGCACCGCAGTTGTGGAACCATGTCACGTCCCATACATCAAGGCCTCAGTCAAATGACTATGGCAGAGGAGGTGGCCCCGAGTACAACCCACGAGGCACAAGGGCAGACACATCATTCAGCTGCGTCCCTTCTAGGTATGAGCTGGCCCGACCTTAAAAGATCGGGTCAGGCTAGATACAAGTCAGGTTGGACCTAGGTCGGGTCAGCCAAACCAATTTGGGTTGGGTCGGTGGACACCGGGCCGGGTCGGTCAGACTGGACCTAGAACGAACAGACCCCTTTTCAGAAAAATTACAATAACATTCAAATCGTACATCCGATTGACAATCCATTTGTGGTGTTTGAAACCTCATAGAGAGTTGGTTCTTTTGGAATGATCTAATTAGTATTTATTTCAATTTGATATAAAATGGTTTTCTTGAGGATTAGATTCTCATAGAATCATGCTCGCTTTCTGTGGGAATCCTATGAGAGTATGAGACGAGATGATTGCGACCATTTGTGGATCGACAACATATTCCCCTATGTGGATCAGGTCCAGGAGACCGTTTGTGGATTAGCTCCTAGTGACCCTATGTGGATCAACTTCTAGAGACTCTGTGTGAATAAGATACAAGGGGCTCTGTGTGACCCACAAAAACCACGGTACTCATTTGGGATGTGTGCCTCAACAATCCAAGGAGTTCATTGTTATGACTGATAGTCTTGCATTATGTACTTTAGACTATACCTTTGTGAGTTGTATTTCTTATTGATCAAGCTTTGTGATAATGATTCATGATTTTTTTGTCGATTTCTTTGTGTAATTTCCTTTTTGATTTGGGGTCCCTACGGAATATTTTGTTCCTCACCCCTAAACAGGCTCCGAACACACATGTTGTGTCTAGTGCAGATGACCGACGACATGGCAGAGGACTTGGTGGCCCACGACCTAACAGTGTCTAGTTTGATCAGGCTGACAGGACATGCTTATATGGATTCCAGAAGCTAATCTATACATACCCATCTGGTGGGGTTTCCATTATATGGATTGCAATCGATCTTGTCCTTTCTCTTTCTGTAGTTGTCTTTCTTTGGGTTTCTATTCTGGCCCATTTAATTTCAGTTGTACCTTTACACTCAGATGTTCTTTAGTAACATGCATGTTATCTTTCCAGTTTTCTTGTGACATGGTTGTATGTGTGTGTGTACAGGTACTCAGGAAAATTCCTCCCACTTGCAGTTTGACGCCTTCAGTGCTAGTCACCAACCCTCGGCCTTTTGGAGGAATGCATGGGGGAGTCATGGAATGGGCCCCAAGGGATAGGTCGTGACAAAGTGGTATCAAAGGGAGGTTGGTTCTACATCAATTAATTGGATTCTGTTGTTTTATTTTTGTGAAATAGTGAAAAATGTTTCGAGTTTGACTTTCAAATTCGGGGAGTCCAAGGTTGGTGCGACGGCAGATGTATACAAACACAAGGACCCTAAATTTTTCTTTTCATCTCTATACATAAAAAATTGGTTTCATGCTTCAGATAATAATTGAGTGTTTCCTCATTGTTATTCTTGAATTAGAGTCATCTCACCATGTATAATCTACAGATAGTGGTACATCTTGATCTGTTTTAGGACGCCTCCACATAGACAACCATCTTGGATTCTGATACGTGGTCGTGAGGTTATCCCTCCTAGTGATGAGGCATTAGTTCAGGGACTAGTGCTAGAGATGACCCCACCGCGGGGTGCACCAGTGTTACCACCACCCATTGGTCAGTATCTACTACTGGCGTTACCAATAGAGGATGCACGTAGGCTCAGAACCCTACATGAGTTTCAGAGATAGAGACCTCCCAAGTTTAGGGGAGAGATTGATCCTCAGGTAGCTGAGGATTGGATGGAGGCGGTGACACATGTCTTCCACTTAGTGAAGATTCCACTATACCAAATAGAGGTTCTATCCACGAGCCTTCTGCAGGGTTTGGCAGTGAGATGATATAGTTTGACCATTAAATCTCATGATGATGCAACCCTCTCCTAGGTTGACTTTAAGAAAATTTTCCAGAAGGATTTCATCCTCGCAACCTTGTGCTCATTACACATATAATAGTTGCTTCACATACAGTAAGGAAGCATGATAGTGGAAGAGTACTCTGAGATGTTCACAGACCACTCCCCCTACTCTACGAATATGGTATAATACCCTTTCTTCAGGGCCTAGACCATTGAGCAGGGACTCTGATGGGAGATCAGAGCATCGATGATTTCCCTCAACATCCCCATATATGCATGAGTGATAGAGCGATATCTACTAGTAGAGGGCTTCTTTGAATAGAAGGCACCGATGATGGGAGCTACCACAGGGTGATAGGTGGCCGAGTCATCCATGGCGGGTAGCTGACAGATGATGCAGGGGTCCATGTGGGCCAGACCATTCGGAGGGATACCCTCAGACACATGATCTATGGTGCGAGGCCACCGATGTAGTGGGGGACAACAGAGGAGCAAGGAGTACTACTCGTGCGGTGGGTAAGAACACATGGCTCATGACTTCTCACCTGCCACACAAATGATCAGTAGGTGATCTAAGGGCCGCCGAGGAAGTAGTAGAGGTTTGAACGAGGTGGTCCCCAGGGCAGAAGACATTGCATGGGAGAAGGCCAATTGGTAGGTGGTGGAAGATGGTTCGAGGTACTACCACCCCCACCCCCAGGTGGTCCACCATGGGCTTAGGGAGCCAGTAGATTGGGGCAGTTCCAGCTCTAGGTGATAGAGGCCTATGACCATGGTGATTCTGAGATGATTATAGGTATGATCAGTGTCTTCTCCACCTTGGCTGAAGTAATTATACGCATAGGTTCTAGTCACTCTTTCCTTACCACAGACCTTTTTCAGAGCTCTGAGACTCTGGAGAAGAAGTTGGCTAGATCCTTATGATTAGAGACTCCTACGGGAGGATATTTGATGATTATGAACTGATTCCTGTAGTGTAAACTTACTCTATTAGGTGAGAGATTTTACTGGGATCTCCTAGTAGAGTCATCGAGGCCTTATGACATCATCTTTGGTATGCACTGGTTATCTACAGTCCATACCTAGATCGACTGTATTAGATACAAAGTGTGGTGTGTCCATGAGGATGGGACTAGGTTTTCTTTCACTAGTGAGAAGGGTACTTTTGAGGAATAAGACATAATTCCTCGAAGAAGGGTGTAGCCGGTATCTCACAGGTTAGCTATATTCACCATCGGTGCAGTGGATGAGACGAGTCTATGTTTTCTAATAGTGGTGAATGTGTACAAGGACATTTTCCCCAAGGATGTTCTAGGACAACCTCATTGTAGAGAGGTAGACTTCTGCATCGATCTATACCCCTGGACAACATAGATATCCACACCCGCATATCATATGGCTCCCGAAGAGCTTCGTGAATTGAGGGTACAGTTGGAGAACTTGCAGAAGAAGGTATTTAAAAGGCCCAGTATTTCACTGTGGAAAGCCCCAGTGTTGTTTTCCAAGAAGGAAGATAGAAGCTTTAGGATATGCATGGACTACTAGAGCCTGAACCAGGTGAACATGAAGAACAAATATCTATTTTTGAGAATTTATGACCTCTTCAACCAGCTAAAGGGATTGAGGTGGTTCTTAAAGATCGACCTCAGCTCGGGCTATCACTTGCTTCAGGTATGAGATAAGGATATACCAAAGACAGAATTCAGATTCTAGTATGGTCACTACAAGTTCTTGGTGATGCCCTTCGGTGTGACCAATTACCTAGTAGTGTTCATGGGACTAATGAACATGATCTTCCAACCATACCTCAATCATTTAATTGTGGTATTCATTTATTACATCTTGGTGTACTCAGCGTCACAGGAGCATGATACACACCTATGGATAGTCCTGGATACACTCTGAGAGCACCAGATTTATGGGAAACTCTTAAAGTTCCAATTATGGATTCGGGAGGTCCATGTTTTGGGACTTTTCATATCCGATGATAGAGTTGTAGTGGATCTGATGAAGACAAAAGATGTTCTTGCTTGGGATCCACCTAGGAGAATGACTGAGGCGAGGAGTTTCTTGGGGCTGGATGGATATTATTTGAGGTTCATTCCTGACCTTTCCAAAGTGGAAAAAATCTTACTGTCTTTGATGAAGAAGGGACAACCCTTCGTGTGTACAGAGAAATGATACAAGTGTTTTGAGGAGTTGAGGTGGAGACTCACAAGTTCCCACATCTTGAGACTTCTGGAGGAGGGAATTGGGTATTTAGTCTTCTAAAAGACATTAGGGACCAGACTGGGTTGTGTCCTAATGTAGGAATGAGCAGTGATCAGCTACGATTCATAGAAGTTGAGGTAGAATAAGAAATACTACATGACCCATGACTTAGAGTATGCAGCAGTGGCCTTTTCTTGGAATATGTGGAGGCACTACTTGATGGGTGAGATGTTTATAGTATACTTTGTACACAAGAATTCTAGGTATATATTCTCTGAGAAGGACCCAAACATAAGATAGTGGATATGGATAGAGTTCTTATAGGACGATGACTTCGGGATAGTCTATACTCCAGGGAATTGGAACGTAGTGGAAGATGTGCTTAGCAAGAGATCTAGTTTTCAATTGTTTAGTGAGGTGATGGAGAAGCTAGCCGCGATAGAGGTATCCTTCATGGATGATGAAGGACCAGCATACCATTAGTCAATGACTATTACTCCCCCAATATTACAGTGAGTTAGGGAGGCACATCTTGTCGATGTAGATTGTGAGGCCCGAAATTCTTAGTTATCCTTATGATAAGATCCTGATGGATTTTCGACAGGTGAGGAGCATGTCATCCTTTTTAGAGGGAACATCGTAGTACAATTGGCATTACATGAGGAAATTTTGAGGGACTTCCATACCCCGTCCCCCCTTGGTGATACATCATGGAGTGGTGAAGATGTAGCAGGATCTCCGATGTCTGTACTGGTGGCTAGGGATGAGGAAAGAGGTGTCTGATTTCATTTCAAAATTCATCACTTGTTTGTAAGTGAAAGATAAGTATCAGGCTCTATTAGGATTGGCACAACCACTTGAGGTACTATAGTGGAAGTGGGATAGTATATCTATGGACTTCGTGATGAGATTTCTATGAAAACCCACGTTCCATGATTCTATCTAGGTGATTGTTAGCCAACTCACTATGTCGGGTCAGTTCCTACCCATCCGGGAGTAGGGATTGGTAGGGGGATTGAGATGCCTCTACATCTTGGAGATAGTGCAGATTCATAGGGTGCCTTTGATAGTCATATTAGACTATACTACTCTCTTCACATCCCAGCTAGTGAAGGGATTATATGAAGCATTTAGGACCTAGCTGTGCATGAGCACAACCTTTCACCTACTGACCGAAGTTCAAACAGAGAAGACCATACATACCTTATAGTACATGCTTTGTGCTTCTGACCATGATTTTTTTCACAATTGAGAGGACCATTTACCACTAGTGGAGTTTTCTTACAACAATAGTTATCACTGCACCATTATCATGGCATTGTTTTGGATTTGTACAGGCGGCCTTGCAGATCACCTCTATAATGGATAAACCTAGGGGAGTTAGCACTCATGGGTCCAGAGTTGGTACGAGCTACCACTCAGAAGGTGTAGATTATCCACTAGAAGATGAAGACTGTTCAGAGTAAGAAATAATCCTATGCTGAAAATAGATGGGGACCCTTGGAGTTTGAGGAGGGAGACCATGTGTTCCTTCAGGTTTCACCCTGATGGGGATTGCGGAGATTTGGCCAGGGTGTAAATTTATCTCTGAAGTTTATCATACCATTCTAGATTTATAATAGAGTTGGGGAGGTGGAATACTACCTAGCGATTCCCCCATAGATATAGTAGGTTTTTTTAAAGGCAATTTCTTGGCCAAAGACCAAGACACAAAGTATTATTAATAAAAGAAAAGAAGAATACAAAAGTCTGAAGGAGGAAATTTTATTGCAATCTTTTTCATAAAATGGAGTGAGTTCAGCCGACAAAGTATCACTCCACATAATGGCCTGGTCAATTCCTTTGTTAGCAAGCCCATCAGCCACCTTGTTAGCTTTTCTGTAGTTATGGGTGGCAATGTACCTGGTCTCTTGGAGCGATCTTAGGAAATTCTTCCATCGAGCGGTAAGGGGCCAAACAAGGTGAACCACACCATTCCAAATGTCATGGATAATAGTGGTCGTGTCACTTTCAATCCAAATTTTTTTGCCAAACTTTCAATCTAACAAAGTTGACTGCATGAATCACTACCAACATTTCTACTTCTAGGATGGAGATAGAACCACAACCACCAAAAAAGCATCCATGAAACTGACCAAGGTAATCTATGAAAATAGCTCCATAGCCTACGGGACCAGGGTTTCCTTTCGAGGCACCATCTACATTAATATTTATCTAGCCAGGGATCGGGGACTTCTAGAACACTTCAAAGAGCCTCTTCGAACGATTGTATATTCCTTTAATACCAAGCCGACTAAGAATTCCAAAGTCACCAACCGAGTTAGCACAGGGGGATTTCTGAAGAGTGGATGTGTCCTTGATAGTAATCAGAATTCTTGATTGACCTACATTGAGATTAAGAGAGACACCATTGTGTATAATATCATTTATGTCATACCAGATAATGTGGAGGAGCTCTGAAATGGTGGAAAGGAAGAGGTTTTTAATCTGTGGCAAGAGATCCATCTCTACTCAGTTTTTGAGGAGAGAGAAAATAGAGTCATAATTTAACCATCTGCAATCAAACATGCCAGTAACAAAATTCCAAAGAGAAGAAGTCATGTCGCAAGACAAAAAGAAATGATTGATGTCTTATCTATGTTGATGGCATATGGGACATCAAGAGCAGAGCTGAACACCAAAAGATTGCAGGAAAACCTCTGTGGGGAGTCGCTTGTGAGCAATTCGCCAAACCAGGTGAAGCCTAGAAGGCTTAATCTAGGATTTATCAAAAGGTTTCAACCAATAGAAGGTGGATTCAGAGGATGAGAAACAATTCTTGTAGTAGGCTTTGGAGTCCAGGATCCCATTGTGAGCTGGCTCCCAAATAAGACTGTCCTCATCATTTGAGAAAGTGTAGCCGTCAACTATATGCTTGATATGATCAGGAAGGTCTAAGGGATGGGAATGAATAACTTCCTTAATGGTGGATTTAATAGGACCGAGAGCAGCGTTTGAAGGGTTCATCGAATTGAGGGGAACACCAACCCAGTTGTCAATCCATAATTTCAATGTTGAGTCAGAAGAAACCATCCATCTATAATTGTGCATGATATTGATAAAGGAATTTCTAATGGATGGCTAGAGGGAAGCTCTAGCATAAGTCAGCTTGTGGGATTTGAGCTTATCCAGGAAGCGTTTTTTGAGGAATTCAATGGAGTCACATTTACTGTTAATTAAGTTCCAAGTGTGTCTGACTTGGAGGGATTCGTTAATGAACTAGAGATTTTTTATTCCAAGCCCTCCCTTCTTAATAGGTTTACAGGAGGTGGACCAGGGGACAGTGACAAGTTTCCTATTTAGAATACTCCCCGTCTAGAGAAAATTGTTAATATAGGTATTAATTTTCTTAAAGATACTAATAGTACATCTATAAATCATCAGTGAATAGACCATTTTAGAAAGAATAGAAGCCTTAACCAGGAAAATTCTACCAGCCATAGACAGAGATTTCACTTTCCAAGTCAAAAGCTGGTTAATAATTTGATCTACAGTCTCTTTGAAATAAGAGGATCGAGGTCAACCCCAAAATATAGGGACACCCAGATAAGTAAAAGGAAAAGAACCTTATTTAATCCCAGGACTCTCAATGATGTGACTTTTTCTAGAGGTGTAGAAAGATTTACCAAAGAAAATAAAATATTTTCTCCAATTGATGGCTTGACCCGAGACCTCTTCGTAATGAGATAGGGCAGCTTTGAGATTAGTGATGTTGTGTTTTCCACCACTAAGGAAGAGGATAATATCATCTGCATAAAATATATGGGTTGGGACATTAAGATTTCTGGAGGCCTGAATGGGCTTGAGCTTGTTTGAATGCACCAAAGAGGTGAGGAGACGACTAACGTAATCCTCCGCAATGGCAAAAATAATGGCAGAGAGAGGATAACCTTATCGAACCCCTTTTGAACATTTAAGGAAACCCTTAGGAGAGCCATTAATAAGGATAGAGATAAATTCTGAGCTGAATAAAGTATTGAGCCTACTAATAAATTTGTCATTGAATCCAAAGGCTCGCAAAACCTTGAAAATGAAACCCCAGTCAATAGTGTCAAAAGATTTTTAAATGTCAAGTTTAATGGCAATGTTGCCTCCTCTGGAGTTTTTATTGAGGGCATTGGTGGATTCAGAAGCAAGCCAGATGCAGTCTTAAATGGACCGACCCTTGATGAAGCCAAATTGATTCCAAGAAACAATTTTGTTACACAAAGCGGAGAGCCTTTTGGCTAAGAGATTTGTGATAATTTTGTAAATAGAGTTGATGAGAGAAATAGATCGAAACAAGGGAATTTCTGAGGCATTGTGCACCTTAGGTATTAAGGTAAGGAATTGAGAATTAATACCATGGGGAAGTAAACCATTAGAGAATAATTTACTTATAAGTTTGCAAACATCTATATGAATAACCTCCCAATACAGCTAAAAGAAACAATTGTTGAAACCATCAGGTCCGGGAGCACTGTCAGGGTTGAGGCTAAAACAGTATCTTTGATCTCATGATCAAGAGGAATTCCCATGAGAATATAATTGCCTTCCTCCTGGACTAGAGACGGGATGATCCTGGGAAGGAGGTACTTATTAACACAACCCCCATTAAATATATTCTCAAATTAAGAAATAGCATGATTTGTAATGGAGGACTCAGAGTCAAGAAGGGTGTCATTGTATTTTAGGAAGGAGAGCGGCCGATAGACCTTTCTAACCCTTTAGAGGTCATTGTAGAATTTAGTGTTTCGGTCACCATAAGAGAGCAATTTAGTTTTAAAACTTGTTTTTGAATGTTATCCCTGAGAGTAAGAATGGAATTGAGTTTTATTGGAATATTAAACTCCTGCTGAGGGTCAGTGGAGAAATCCGAATGGGTGGAAGGAATTTTTAATTGATTAAGATCAGTCTCAAGAGTGATTATATCCTTATCAACTTGCTTCGCTTTATCCTTACACCAACCCCTGAGACAGAGTTTGAGGTGTTTTAACTTACCGATATATGAAAAGGCATCTGAGTGATGGTTCATCGAGTTCCAGCAATCTTGAATAATCTTAGTGCACTCTAAATCAGTAGACCAAGCGTTGTTGAATTTGAAGGGAATACTTGAATTGACACGTTTAGAGTTTAAGCTAACCAAAATAGGGTGATGGACAGAGCAGAGTCTATGTAAGGTGATGCTAGAGAGAGTGTCCTAGGCATCAAGAGCAGTAAGATTCACAAGGGCTAAATAAAGATTACTGGCAACCATCCTATTATAATGTCTCCTATACCAAGTGTACCTGGAACAAGTGAGATTAACCTCAACCATATTATAGTCATCAATAGCTGACCTAAACTCCCTAGAAGAGATTTGAGAATGAGAGGGTCCAATTTTTTCACAGGGAGAAAGAATGGCATTAAAATATCCAAGCACTAACCAGGGGGCAGAAAGGGAAACAACTAAATGAAATAGGTCAACCTAAAGTGGTCTGCGATTCTGGTAGTGGTTCATAGCATAAACAAAAGTGCAGTACAATTGGATATTATAAAAAAAATAAGCACAAGTAAATAATTGATCAGTAAAATTGTGGATTCTAACATTTTCCAGAGAAGAATGATAGAAAATCCAAAGGGAATCCATCGTACTATTGTTATAACAAGCACCTAAAAATTTATAACTAGAGGAAGCTAGATACATAAATTTTAAATAGAAATTAACTTTAGGTTCAACAAGATCAAAGAGTTTAGGCTTGTGAGTCAAAATAGATCTTTTGAGGAAAGAAAGAGTGTTAGAGTTAGAAATACCCTAACAATTCCAAAAGATTACATCCATTAACACCTATGCTTGGAGCCATTGCTCCTGTTTTTCTTCTTGGATCCACTCGAGCCTTTTTTCCTTTTTGATCTTCTAGGGGCTGGAGTAGACTTCAAAACCTGCTTACTCATTGGGGAATCAAGAACATGGTTAGCAGCATTTGAACCATAAAATTCAATTGATTTTTTGGGGGACATAGAAATATTGATATTGGGCATGATAATGATCCTTTTTTCAAAAGGATCACTTGACTGAGTAGCACTAGACAAGGCAGTGGAGGCGTGCATGTCTACTGATCTTGTGAAAATAACAGAGGCATCCTTATCAGTATGGTGAGCCAAATTCATGCACAAGGATGTGATATGTGATTCTGAATTCTTATCAGAAAAAGAAATACCAGAACTTGATGCTTCCAAGGAGATATAACCATGAGTAGCATCCTCGTGGGTTGGCATGAAAGAACCATTAGCAGACGGAATAGTCTTTGATTCTGTTACCATTATTCCATCCTCAACAGAGGTTTCTGGCAGTGCGATCTTGGAATTACCAGAATCATAAATTGCAGCCTTGGACATTGCAGCCTCCGGCACAGCATTAGAGGAGTTGGCCAATGGATAATGAGGGGTTTTGTCTATCACTTCCACCGTGGGTATATTCTATCCCTGCATCGGTGGAATAGTGTCAACCTTCTAGGTTCATGTTTTTTTCCTTGTGTCATAGCTAAGGAGGAACATGCATGATCCATCACACATAATCAACTAGGGATAGCTAGACATTAACGATGGGATGATGTTCATAGAGATCCTAGTGGAGATAGAGGATCTATAGGAGTAGATCCTTCATGGACAGTCGATGCCTCTAGTGCAGATTCAGTGGAAGCATAGAAATCTCTAGGAGATCACATGGGATTGGGAGGCTCAAATTATTGCTCAGTACCCCCATTTTTTTGTTTAGATTTGTTTTGGATTATGGGGATGTAAATCCATAAAGCTATGATTAATTTAATATCCCATAAATTTAGTTATTTTTTTTAATTATATGGAATTATTTCAAGACCAGACGCACTGACGACATCTAATTCTGAGGCCTGGTGAGCCCATAATAGAATTTTGAATTCTTCAAGTTTATTTAAATAAATGTGTGATCAGGTTTTTATATATTTTAAACTGGTGCTTAGATAAAAAATAATAGGGCACTGTTAAACTCAGAATGGAGGGATTTACCTATAATTGACCTAAATTCGAGCAGCGTGGGTCGAGGGAAAGATTTATTTATGATAATTTTAAAGAAAAAGATAAAAATAAAATAAAATTTTTTTATTTTATTTTTCTGAATTTTCAAATCATTACATATCAACGGTTTTCCAACCATGAAAAATGGAATATGATATTTTAATAAATGAAATTATGTAATTAATTCGTAATAGAAATGTAACTGAAACGTTGATTCTCATTTCGTCCTTTAATAGCCATGAAAAAAATGAAATATTTCAAGCACAATCATGGGTCCACTATGAAGATTCAATGGGTGAAAGTGAAAAAAAACCCCTTCATATAGATCATCCCTAAAAATAGTCAACCAACATCCGTAAATAGAGGATCATGGAATGACAAACACAGTGACACTGTTCTTCACCAACGAATGATCCAACCTGGGTAGGGGTTTTCTTTGTTCTTGAGTTTCCCTGTACTTCATTCTAAAAAAAAGAATGTTGATCAACCCAAGAATAGGTTGATTCATTGATCACTTTATCTTGTGGGATAGTACTGTTTTTTAGGGATTGCATCGGGGTTGAATTGTGATAGAACATCAAACCATTATCCCATTTTTCTAAACCAATAACGCGAAGGGTGCATGTCGAAATAAAAAAGGCCCAAGCACCTCTACCATGAGAAATTTTATGCGTTCTTCATGGTGGAATATTTGAAATAGCGGTAAGGAGGATTTGAGGTCATCGTATGCAAGATTGAATCCCCTAGAGGCAGTAGGCGCAAGCGGCCGGCTCAGGCTGTGGTGGTGCTGTAGGAGCCACCCGCCCCTGTGCAGGTGGCTAGTGGTAGGAGTACATGGCCATATGTCCACATCGGAGGAACCAAATATGTTCCAACATGTTGTGTCCAACACGGAAAGTCCACGAACAAATGACCGTAGTTGAGGAGGTGGCACCGCGGATGACCCACGAGGTAGGATGGCGGATGCAGATTTCAATTGCATCTCAACTGGGTACAAGCTGGACCACCCTTGGTGGGCCAGGTAGGGAGCGGGCCAAACCCACCTCAATGAGCTGTTTCCATGTGGGGTCAGACCCAGGTCTAGTTGGTCTGACTGGGTTAGATCAGACCCGAACCCAATTTTCCCCTTTTTGAAAAAACTCTAATAGCTTTCAAACCATATATCTGATTGAGGAGAAGTTTGTGATGTTGGAACCCTCATGTCAAGGTAGTTCTTTTGGGATTAAATAAAGAGACTTTATTGGATGTTGATATAAAATTATTTACTTGAAGAGTAGATTGTTCCATAATCAATCACACTTTATGTGGGAATCCTACGGCTGGATGAGACTAGATGATTGTAACCTTGTATGGATAGTAAAAATACGACCTTGTGTGGATTACCTTCTAGTGACGATGTGTGGATCAGATCCTAGAGACCCTATGTGGATCATCTCCAAATGACCCTATGTTGATTAGCTACAAGGGGATTTGTGAGACCAGCAGACCCACGTTACTCAACTGGGATGAGTACCTCAATTGTCCAAGGTGTTCAGTATTACAACTGATAGTCTCTCTTTCCGTACATTAGACTATACCTGTAAGAGTTTTCTTTCTTCATGATCATTCTTCATTATCATGGTTCATGATTTTGATTGTGGATTGATTTTTTATCCTTCTTTGTTGGTTTGGGGGTCCCTACATCGTATTTTGTTACTCACCCCTACACAGGCTGTGCTCGCACGTGTTGTGTCTGGTGCAGGTGACGGTTGACTTGGCGGGGGACTTGGTGGCCTAGGACCAGGCGGTTCCCAATTAGATCTGGCATGAAGGAAATGATTCTATGGCATCTAGAAGCTACTATATACATACCCATTAGGTGGGGTTTTCATCAGACAACTTTTTATCGATCTTGTACTTTCTCTTTTTACAGCTGTCTTTTGTTGGGTTTGTATTCTGACCCATTTACTTTAAGTTTTGACTTTATACTCAGGGGTTGTTTATTAGTATGCATGTCCCCTATCTAGTTTTATTAAGATGTGGTTGTATGTGTGTGTGTATAGGTTCTCAAGAAAATGCCTCCCACTTTCAGGTTGACTCCTTCCTCACTAGTCGCTAACCCTTGGCCATCAGGAGGTAGGCTTGGGGGAGTCTAGGCATGGGCCCTAGGGGACGAGTCATGACATTTTGTTTCAACTGCATATGTTTTTCCATTGAATTAAGTATGTCAAACCCACTATATGTGTTTGAACTATATATATGTTTCCAATCACTGTTAGTAATTTTTATTCACTAATAGTATATTGAACCAACTATATATTATTTTTTATTCACTAAAAACATATGTATATGATTCATATTATAGAATACACTTAAACTAACATTTTAGGATATGTGCATGCATCTTTCTATTACGCATGAATTTAGGTGCATATAGGATACTTTCATTTGTAGCTAAGGTTTTCTTAATTACACGTTAAATGATAAGTCAAGGATATATCATACACCACTTCAAGTATACCTTATTTATGTTCTTTATTCCTATTTTTTCTGATTATGTTAATCAGAGGAAGAGAATATATATGGGTTTTATTTTATTGCCTCTATTCATATGATGAAACCCTAAAACCCATCAATGGTATTAGAGATTTCTTCCCCATCAAATAAATTTGTTCAATTTTCTATTAGATGAAGTAAAAATTTAATGAATCCTAACATTCTTTCCCCCTATCAAAATTATGTAATGAGATAACATAATTTGAAGAGCACCACATTATGTTATGTTAATCAGTTAATATAATTTATAGTAAAATTTACATATTATGTTAACTAGTCAATGTAATACACTTCATTTTTGTTGGAAAAAATAATCATGCTTTCATGTATATATTGGTAAATTTTTTAGTAGATTTGATGGACAGAATCATTAAATAGTTTCAAATTTTTAATCAATTTATTATATTCGTATATCTTCTACATATTATTCTTTTTTGGTTCAATTATATTTATCTCCATTTTCAAGAAAACCTTAATTATCTTTATGTACTAGAATCAATGCATATTCAACACCATTTATTACATATTTTATTCAATAGAATGTGATTTTGAAATATCATTTTAATGTTTTTTTATACAGTTTATTTAGTAACCCATTCCAAGATTCCATCCTATGAGAAAAAATTTCTTATTATGTTTCGTATTCTAACAAATTTTTTAATTATTTTTCTAGGTTAATCTCATATGAGAATTTCACAGTTATGATGTTCCCCAAATTGGATTCTCCTTCATGAAAATGGAGGTTGCATGTTTTTTTCTCTAATTTTTTCCAAATACAAAAATATTTTTATTTACAGTAGTAAAAAAAATTGAAATTATGTTTTCTTTTAGAAAAATATCCATATTTTATTTAGAAGTTAAATATTCGCTAACTATTTATGAAAACTCTATTGATTAGAATGGTTTGATTTTATCATAATCTATATCTATGTGAGGTTATTGGTACTCTAAATTTCTATATTTTATTTTCACAGATTTATAGTTAGTTCAAAGGTTTTATTTCTAATGAAATTTACTCAATGTGGCGTAAATGACTATATACTTCAAGGATGTATTTTCTTGTAGTTTGAAATAACATATAACATTTAATTAATTCATTGTTTTTCAAAAGTGTTTTTTTATTTATGTTCTGTTATAATGAATTGTGTTTTTTAGAATTCAAGATATTACTTTTATATTCTTAATTTGATTTTTCTTATCTATATGAAATTTTAATGAATGGTTTTATGTGTATTATTATACACTATTTATACTGTGTTTATGTTGTGTCTATGAAAATATTTATTGATGGTTGTTGAAGAAAATATAAAATATGATACTTTAGTGGGGATGACTTTAACAAAAGATTATTCTGAAAGAGACAACCAAGGGAGTTGATATAGACTGCATCTTAGGATTTTGGTTCCTCTAGATGCATTAGGATGCCAAAAATTAGTGTAGGTGTTTTTCTTGAATCTTTAAGGTCAGAGAAGATCATGATCAAGAATATATATATATATATATATATATATATCATTTTTCACTTTTTAGAATATGGATTTATGGAAAAATCCAGCTTCACTTCCCTTAGATTCAACTAGATAACACATTAAATTTTACCACTTAAAGAACCATAGTTTAATTCAATATTATCGTTATATATATATGATATTAAAATAATTTTTATACTAATTCTGAAATGATTTATAGCTCTTTAATATTGTAATTAAAATATTAAATTATTTAATTTTTGAAGTGTTTCGGATGATTGTAATCAATTGAGGGAAAAATGAAGTGCTTTGGGAAAAAACAATCCATTAGATAATTAAGTCTACTTCTATAACCATCACCCTTTGTGTTTATTTTTATTTATATCTATTTTATTTCTAAAATAAATTGAAAACATGAAACTATTTTAGATATTCATCGAAATTTAAATCTCGTGCAATTTCATGGGGTGAATACTAGTTTATATTTAAAATAGGTTTTCTATTAAAAGGTGGTAAAAACTATTTTTATAAAAATATAGGTTTTTGTGTGTAATATTGAGTATGTTATCATATTAGGAATATAAAATTAAATGGATGAATATCAAAAATATTATTTTGAATATGTAATATATAAATTTAATTAATATCATTCAATAGTAGAAATCTATGTAACTTATTAGTATAAATCATATTTTTCAATAATCTTTTGTAAAATCATTCCCTTTATATTCATTTGGATCCTATATTCTTTTCAAATTTATAGTTAACAAATGAATTCAAGTATATATATTCATAATTTAGTTAATCTTATAATCTTCAATTTAGTGTCTTTGTTATATCTTATTAAATAATAATATTTTAATTTCTTATTGTTCAGTAAAACTTGGCAATGCATGTATCACAATCCAAGTTGATATGGCATGTAGCGCATGTTCAACTTGGTGTATCGAGTAGAGAAATCTAACCTTTACATTTCATGTAGTGCATGATTATCTTGGTATTTATTATAACATAAGAAAAACGTAGTGTTTTAATATATATTAAAAAAATATTATCAGCGTGGCATGAAAAGAAACATATCAAAAATTTATATTTATTCGAAGAAAAATCACAAAATATCAGGGTGTTACAATTTATTTAGGGCCATTTTATAATTATATGTTCCTATGATATGGTCCACGATACTCTATCATTCATTATGATTATCACTTATTATTTTATATTCTCTCACTTGTTTATAATATAACGTTCCATGAATAATTGATATGTATTTTCCTTACAGATTATTTGAGTTCACTCCTTCTCTTTTGTTTCACCATTTTCCCAAGAATTTATATGTAGGGAAATGTCTAGGAAGTATTCATGTGTAGATAATTTTATGGGATATGTGAAAACATTATTTTATAATAAGTAATTTATATAGCTAATCTCTAAATACACTGAACCATTGGTCCCTACGAGTTTGTTTAATATTGGGATGAGATGTATTGTCCTATAAGATGATGTATGTATTTTTTGGTGATATTATTTGGTATCAGAGTACATGTGTAAAGATTTTATTTTTAGAACTAGATATGGGATGGAATTTTTTACGGTATTTCATGAAGGTTCTATATTGATACTTTTCCTTATGATCATTTATTCAAAATTTCTTTATGTGTAAGGATCTCTTGGGATCATAATCCTTATCCACTTCATCCTGATAATTTTCTAGAAACATAACAATGAGATGTAAAACTTTTACACATCAAAATAAGTTGATTAGAAGTTTCCCATTTAATTTTTTTGTCCCCTATTTTAACATTAGAGGAAATAAAAGTAATCTACTCACCAACTTCATTATCTTCTAGGATATCTTCCCCTATGAGTTATTTTGGGGACATGAATTTATTCAACTTTTTCTTACTCTATTGTAACGGATTATCCCCATCCATTATTATCTCACATTTTATGTGATTTATTTCAATATTAAATATAGATTTCATCTTGAGATCTCTATCATTAATCACCAAGACTTGTATATTGAAATTGGTAGGTGATTTTCTTATTATAACATTTTATTATTTTATAATAGTAATTTTCTTTATTGAAGACATGAATATATTTCTAATTCATCATGGTCATCATGACCAGTACTTTTAGAGAAAATCCACCAAAAAAGAACTTTATTCTCTTATACAAATTTTTAGTCTTATAAGATAAATATATTAATAGAGGGGATGTATTGGGGTCTACTAATGATTTATTTTTCATACACTGTTCTATTTTCTAATATTACTAATATGAATGGTTAGAGACCATTAATGTCTATCAATATCTAATTTTTCATGAAATTAAGTAACAAATAAAGAAAAAACATGAATTTTTCTTGGTTCACCCCTAATGTGGAGGCAATTTCCAAGGGAGTAATAAATAATCACTATCATCTCAACCAAATTAACTATAATTGATACTTAATTACAATGGTGTTTATTATATGTAATGTCCCTTGGGGAAAAATTCCCTATCAAATTTTTATCTTAGATCCATTGTAATGAAACTCTAAAGACATAGAGAAATAAAAATCCTTTATTTTAGAGCCCTGCCTCGAGAACCACTTAAAACCCATGCTCTATGTTAGCTGACCACTAGTTTTTAAGCATGCCACCCTATATACTAAAGGGTTCCCAAAATGTAGTGTGGTTTTGTTAGGTGGTATTGGGGAGACTAAAAACTTTGGTATAAATATAATAAATTTCACAAGATAATAAAATAATATGGATGCATAAATACAAAATTCAATGGATTTAATAAGAGATAACAACAATAAAAAGACAAAGTCAATATCCATACATATCATAATGTTTAGATGTTATGATTTCATACAAAAATAGACAAACAAGATCACATGTGGACGATCATATAAGAATGTACTCCAAACCCCCCCCCCCCAAAAAAAGAACTCCATGTTGACGTAAAGAGACACATGGTCCAAATGTATTATATTTCAGGAACATATGCATACATGATCACTATGGTTTAGTGGATGATCTCATTCCCAGAACTAATCTCAAAACCATAAATTCTACACATATCCAAAGGGTCCTATGTAGGTTGTGAGTATGAACTCATTATGCCACCACCGATGTGTTCCTTCTTTATATACAAAATTATATAGTGTATGTATATGAAAATAAATATCAGCAACTTACAGTTGAAAATAAATAACTCAATCCACTAGTGATCAATATCCATAAGTGAGTGTTTACATTCATCATCCAACATCGCTACGTCACTAAATGCTTGAAAACAAATATATATTTATATGCATTACATTTATGAAAATATATGTCTGCACAAGAGAGTACTTGTGGCTTAATTTCCAAGCATCCATATAGGGATATAATACCTAGAGAACCCTCAAGATCCAACCATGAACATATCACTGACATATCATTCCATTTGACACCTCATGTTCCACCATTTGAGTAATTGGAATCCAGAAACATGCCCATCAATACATCCCATGTCCCTCATAATTCCGACCAAAATTCATTTTTTTCCTAATATCCTAACATCCAGAGGTAGGAATATATCTATCATCCCATTTATAATAAATCAGCATCATCCCAACTACCTAATATCCCAAGGACCTACGATATATGTCTTCTAATAATCTTGGAACATCATTTATAATATATATGGTGAGCCTCATCCCACAACCAATGGTCTCACACACCATCATCTGTAGTTTTCTACGAAGAGCACCTCTTCCATGACTGATTTTCCACACCATACCATAATCCACTAAATTTACATAGGCCACTACCCTCAATGAGTAGTCAACACAAAATCAATTAAGCCCTACTTATGTGCATACGACATCAATGGAAACCTTTGGGCAACAACAGTGATCATAAATCACCAAAAGTTCCTAAGAAAGACCATCTGACAACCTCATTACCACATCAAACCTAATCACCCAAACATTACATGGTTATCACCATACTCCTCAACATAAACATCACATGTCCTCAATTTATAATGGTAAACACCATCCCACATATCGTAGTCCATTCTCTTAGCCTAATTTACTTGTTCATATCAATTTCGGTGACCGTCATCAACATAATAATTTAGACCATGCAATCCACATTCCCACATAGCTCATTCAGTAATATCACAACATAATTCAAAAATTAAATCCACTTACATAACCATACTATCTATATAATATCTCTAAACATGTATTTACATAATTAAAGAAGCAAGTGCATTCCCATCGGTATATCATACCAATTATTTAAATTTTACAAACAACCATTAATTTACTAAGTGTTTCACCCAAAAATACCAAACATGAGTAGTTAAGTACGCATCCCATAGCATGCATATACAATTAGATAATATTTGGAACTACCAAAATTTTACTCATAGAAACTCTCTCTTCAAATATCATCCTCTAATCTTATCCAAAATGAGAGAAATCAGGGTTCTATAAAAATGCCCTAAAAAAGGGAAAATGATCTTGCATGGAATTAGAATTCCAAAAGGTGAGAGAAACAAAATAAAGGAAGAAATAGGATTGATATCCTCACATATATGCTTCTAATTCACCTAACGGTGATTCAATCTGAGCTTATAAAAAGTAGTTCCAAAGGAACCTATGAGAGGGAGAGGGGAATCTCTATGGCTAGTGGGAGGGGAATTAATGGAAGGAGAAAAACAGTAGAATAAAGAAATATAATTGATGGGTAGTTTTTTAATTTCACCACTTTAAATGAACATAATCTTTTGGATAACTATGAAATCTCACTATCCAAAGGCACTTCCAGATGGAATGGCTAGGTGTATGGTTTTTCAAATTGTGTGCCGCACATACGGATCAACTTTGATAAAAACTATAGTTTTTTCACATGGCCATACACTTCACCCCACATGTTTTTTAACCATGCAGCAGTTCAAATAGAACTCATAATTTGGTCTGCATAGTTAGAACTAACTATTCACCAACCATGTACTTAGTTATCTCTCTCCCAAAATTAGGTTCTCAAATCTTGTGCTATTGAAACCAATACAAAACTCATACACCCATATAGAGCTTTAAAAACCATAAAAAATAAACATACTAATGAATTTTAATTCTATAAATTAATCACTAAATCCAAATTTAGATGTTATTCCATCCACCATACTTAAAAATTCAAAAATATTTAGAAATTTAATCCATTCAGAAACTCATGTTGTTAAAATATCCCTATCATAAAATAGATCATTACAAAGCTATGAGGATTCACACCAAAATGATACCAAACATACCCCCCTCATAAAAAATTCCCAATCTACCCTACATTAATTAGTCATGGACAAATTCAACTTATGAGAATCCCCACATTAGGAATTGCCTACCCTATTATTTCCCAACACAAAATTCAACACTATGATGATTCCTATAACAATATTTAGACATACACGTCATCATATGACACATTTTCATGACAACACCTTATCATGTTCCCATTATATACTTTTGTCTCACATGAACCCCACATTTCCACATCATATATGATTCCCATTAGTCATGCAACACAACTAATTCCCACATCATTCCTGTGTTACACATGACACCCCTAAGATCTAGTGTCGCAACTAATGCTCACAAGTCCTACATCACACTGATGATTAAATATTTATCCAACATCATATATATATATATTCCCATAAAATGTCTGGATGCATATACCTATCAAAAAAACATTCATCGTAATTGATTCCCACATAATAACCATTTCCATGTTAGTTTAATTACAATATGTGCACTTTGTGCACTTTGTGCACTCATATCAGAAGTTTCCAAGAAAAGAACATGATATGATCAAGGTGAACCTCTATCCTTCGTCATCTACCCAAACATCTCTAACCATACCATCTCACCAACATGTACCTAGCCAAAATCCAGACCACCCAAGGCTTCAGCTCCCTATGGAGTTGCACTAGCTCCAGACCACTGACCAAAATGTTGGGTCTCTCTCTATAACTACTATGAAATGTGCTCATATTAAAACCATAACTAGAATCTCTTGGTATCTCTCCGTGTCCTACCTAAGATCATTGATTCTAACTGGGTCCTTAACTCCATGATATTCCAAAATTCTTCCAGTATAACATCTCCATGTGACCCATCTGGTCAAATTCCTAACACTCCTTTGAAGGTCAATCACATTGGGTCGAAACATGACATAGTTTTCCACAATAAAGGCACACTGTTGATGACCCACTCCTTGGTGGTCTAATAGAATATCTGGAAAAACTTCCTAGATGAGACTCATCAAAGCCCCACTTTCGAAAACCCTTAGCAACACATCCATTGTTACTTACCACTATCACTCAGCTCGAATAATTCTAGTACATTTTATTTCCTTCATCTATCAAATCCTAGTTCACCACATATGAGGACTATATCATCCAAAAGATGTTTACTTTGAACCTAATGGTGTTTTGTAATCCATCGTCAAACCATCTAACCCTAATGATGTCGTTGCCCAATATATAAGGTGAAAATTGGGACAGGTCTCTGAAACTCACACTTAATCCATAACAGAAGCATAATCCTATGCTCGGTTTATGAACTCATGGGATTGATCTACCCTCAACATATCATGAAGTGATTGATTAAATCTTCTTCAAAATACTTCCATGTTAGTCCCTCATGTCTACCTATCTACACCTATACATCCAACTAGTGCTTCATTGGTCATCTAAGGAATTGAGTATCCAGATTTATCCTCTAACCTGGGGGTGACTTGAGCTCAGAAAAAATTATCTACACAGACATGATCTGGTTATTTTCTTTATGTGGCCCACCCTCACCCTAGAATAATGGTTGGTGTTGGACTATAACTAACAATTAAAATAATAATTGGACATCTTAGCTCCTTGAGTTCCCCTCTCAATACTCAGTATGAATCAAACCAAGACCAACCTATGATGCTAATATAGCCATGGCCCAAAATCGTCCATCTAATTCAGTTGTCCTACCTCCATCGGAGAGCATATCTATGGATCATGATCATACCAACCCTCATGGGGCTTATCCCGACTGTAACATCCTACCCCTCCCCATTATCTTTGCAATGTGTTAGACATTACATGGATTTAAGAGATATCCCCGAGATTCCAAAGGATAAAAATAAATTCCAAGGTCTTCAATACAATTAGGAGGTGATTTACTTTTTTTAAAGCAACCATAACACAGAATGCCATAACAAAGAAAACACCAATATGAAGCATGATAAAAAATTAATACAACTCATCGTATTACCAAACAGATAACAATACCAATGTACAACCATATACCATATCATCTTACAAAGAAAAAGGAAAAACCAATATAGCTGAAAGACTCTAAAGACATAACTACATACCTACCAACATGATCTAATATACAATCTATAATACATGCCCAAGGTATCATGATTAATCACTAGTGAAATGAGATAACATGCATTTACCTATGTCCCAAAAAACAATATCTAAAAACACACAAAAGTTCCCAAGAAGGTAACTCAATAGGTTTTACCCAAATTACTTCCTTACTCACTCTAATAGGATATAACATGTTAACACATTTTTACCAAACCAATTTATATAAAATACTTTAAAAAAATTCATATAAAATCTACACAATTTCTCAAAAAACAGTTTTCATACCAAAATAGTTTTCAAACCCAAATACATTTCCAAGAAAAGAAAAAAAACAAGTCAAGGAAATTGTTTCTCATATTCAATTGGAATAACCAATTTCATTTCACACAATCACACCCACACAGAACCACACAATCTCATGTTTTACCATTGTGGTGGAACTTCACATCCATACTCTGTCCCTCTGATAGTGGTACTTCATAACCATGACCCATCTCATTAAACTCATGCTTAACCATTTAAACAAACAACCATGCCTATGATAATTGTTATAAAAAATTTCCATAAAACCATCATTTTATTAAAAAACATATTCTTAAAAATTTCCATGAATCAAAATCAAAAATCCATTTTAAAATTATCATTTTAAAATCATGTTACCAAATTCAATTTCTATCATAACAAACAATTTTTCCAATTCCAAAAACCATCACTTAAGAGGGTTTCCATTAAGAATTGCACAAAAAAATTCACAATTCAGTTGAAGAAAAAAAAATAATTTGAAATAAATCATTTCATTTATAATAAGTGGAGTTGAGAGTGAAGAAACATAACTCATAAACTGTTGTTGAAATGAATAACGACACTAATTATTCAACAAAACATGTTGAAACTCCAAAAACACATCTTGGATCTTGTTCCCCAACATTCACACAACTAAATATCATAATAATTGACATAAAATATCATATATCTATCATCAAAAAACTAGATCTATGAATCCAATAGTGGTAACAGATATATTTAAAAAAAATACCAAGAATAGAGACTTACCAAGAAATCTGGCCGTCAACGTGCCATGATTTCCCAATAGATCACTCTCGAACCCAGAGGAAAGGTCTCCATAGTAGTTGGGAACATAGGAATTCATGTTAGGGTTGGACTAGGTGGAAAATGATCCATTAAAGGGAAAACATTGTCAAATAAACATGTTTTGGATCTAAATATTATTTATACATTGTTAGGTTGCTTGGTCAGGAAAATCATGTGCTAACCATGAAAATTCTTATGTATCAATATGTAATGTTTATCCTATGTAGACAAACTATTTGGGAAAACTTTACCCCTAACGATGGGCCTTTCAAAATCCCAATTCATCACTTTCCATGGTTTATATAATATTTGAATATTTTTTACTAATTGTGCTCAAATTTTGCACCATTATAAAGGACAAAAAAATATTCCAAAATTCCTCCAAACCCTCCCAGACATCAACCAAACACTTTACATATATAAAATAAATAAATAAAGGGGTAATTACATGAAACCGGGGGGCGGGTGATAAATTCTCCACACAATTAACCTTTCCATCCTTGGAAAGTTGAAAAGCACAACTATCCTGAAAGAGTTCTAGTCATTGCTCATCCATTTCCTTTTCTCATTCCCACATTTCATGATAAATCTAACCACATTGCCAAAAAAACTACACTAGAACAAATATTTTTCCACAAATGACATTATCATTCTTGTCCATAATATGTACCAGTATAGGAACCAATGAATCATCTAGATCTATGTTAATTTGATCACATGAAGTCACATGATCAGGATCTCTCTGCTACTTTTTCAACCGAGATAGAAGAAACACATTTTGCATTGTACTAATCCAATGTGGAAAATACAACTGATATGCCACTTCATCAAATCATTCGAGTATCTCAAAATGGACTATGTATCAAAGATATAACCTTACCTAAATCCAAAAGTGATGATGACTATGACTTGGATAGATTCCTAAGAACACATAACCACTCACCTCGAACAAAAAAGGATGTTCTTGATGATTCATATATGATTTCTAATGACTATGTGTCATATCCATCCTTTTCCTGATCAAATATATATTCTTCCTTGTTTCTTAGGAAATGATCATCCCAAATGGTGATGTCTCGCCTATTTCTAACCAAAAAAGTGGAGACCAAAAATGATACTTATACAATGAATCAAATGGAGTTATATGTATCGAGGGCTGATAACTAATTTTATATATAAACTCCATTAATGATATATGTTCCTCCCATGAGCCACCAAAATCCATTATAGAAGATTAATGCATGTCTTCCAATGTTTATATCATCCATTAAGATTATCTATCCTTATTAGGATGAAACATTGTACTCATGGTCAATTAAGACCCAATGGATTATTGTAAGGATTTCTAGAAACATGATGTAAACCTTAGATCTCGATCTGATACTATCGAAACTAGTATGCCATGCCTCTTTTCTATATCTCATATATAGATTTTAGATAAGTCCCCCTATATATGAAATTCATGAATATGGATGAAATGGGTCAACTTTGTGAGCCAATACAATATCACCCATATGGAATCATGTTTCGGAACCATCCTTGGGAGACCTATCACAAAATTAATATACTTTTTATCATTTCTAAATAGGAATAGTTAATTAATGAATCATAACAACTAGTCATTGGTGCTCGGCCTTAACCTTCTAACAATTGAGGCATCTCATCAATAACTCATCATCTGTTCTTTTCATACCAACCCAATGAAATTTTTCATTCAACACCTTATATATCTTCTATATTTCAGTATGAATAACCCATCTTAAATATTGGTATCCATGAAGAATTTATTCCTGAAAATCCATATGTATGAAAATAAGATCTTAAAACCCAAAAAAAACATAACTCCCATCTAGTTTCCAGCCATTAATGGATTTCCAAAAATTGAGTTTTGACCTCATAAAAAAACATTATGAATTATATTTATGTGTCTCTTTAACCATATCCACAAAATCAAGAAAACAAGAAACTGGAAATAAAACCATTTCACTACCTTGGTCCTCACAGTCCATGTAAATTCCAATTATCATTGACATCAATCTCCACTGATCTGAATACTTTTTTCAAACTGAGCATATAAATTCCTACTTAATGGATATTCCACAAAATATCCTTCACCCAATGTATAAATTCAATTTAATTCAAACATTTGGAGATAATACATCAAAATTATTTCCCTTGGATTAAAATATATTTGTGATAAAATGTGTTTTAAGATCTTATGATCTATAAGCACTTCAAATTTATCAACAAAGAGGTAATGGCCCAATGTCTTCAAAACATGGACTATAGTGGCTAACCAAAAATTGTGTGTTGGATATTTCTGCTCATGAAACCGCAACACTCATGATCTATAATCCACAATATGATCTCCCTACATGATAACATAGCCCAACCCAGATCCCAAAGCATCATAATTCACCACATACCCTTATCATGATTTCATTGGTTCTGATGTAATTTGAAATGTATGCTCTTGAAAAGTCTTCTATAATTTTTTGTTGCATTAGAATATATAATTATTCCTTATCAAAGCTATAATTTGTTAGTCCATTTGTAAAAAATCTTGAACAAATTGTATTTAATATCCAGTTATTACAAGAAAACTTTTCATCTCAAAGACATCATTTGGTGATTTCCAAGAGATAATACCCTCTATCTTTTCAGGATTAACAACAACAACTTTTTTAGAGATAACATGGCTATGGAAACGTACCTCCTGAATCCAAAAATCGATCTTTCATAATTTTTAATACATATGATTATCACAAAATCTTCTTAACATTATTGCTAAGTTTTTCTCATGATCATCTCTTGTCCTTGATTACACCAATATTTCATTCAAAAATTCCACCCAAAAAATCCAAATACCATTAAAATATTTAATTCATCATCTCTAAAAATACGGAAAGTGCAATTTTAAGACTAAATGGCAGAACCACATTCTTGTATTGGCCATATCTACATCTGAATGTTGTCTTTGGAATATCTTCCTTTGAACCCATAATTGGTGATATCCTTAGCACAAGTAAACCTTAGAGAACCATTGTTCTCCCATAAATTGAATGAATAGATAATCAAGGCATGGAAGAGTATATAAATTCATTATTATAACATGGTTAGTATTAAAATAATCCACACACAACTAAAGAGTTCCAACCACCTTTTGACAAAAAAGACTGGCGCTGCCCACAGAGATGTTGTAACGCCCCGACCCCTCTAGACCGGAGCTGGTGAATTACTAATTACATTGGCATGGTTAGGAGGAATAAATTCCATAGGGAATAATTAGTGTAGTATTATTCAAGAAACTAGATACATATATGTAACTCAAATTACATTGGAGAAGGTAACAAAATAAAATACATAACAAAAACTAAAAAATGCATCCACAGAAACTCAATAAATGATCACCTCTTCATAAACTATTGATTGTAAAAAAATGAAAGGGGTGAGATAAAATTCACAGTAAGGGTTATAAATAGTGAATGTAGGAATTCAATAATAATTTTATCATAAAAAATTTGATATAATCAATATGGAATAGTGAATAAATTAAAAACTCATGCCATTAAAAAACTGAGAATGAAACTGCATCCACAGATTTTTTCACAGTGAAAACCTAATGGATAGTAATAAATGATAATGGATAAAGAGAATTATTATTAATTTGGAGTCATGTATCTGGCACATGATACCATAATACCATTAAAACAGTTTATTTATGTGGGCAGAAAACCGTCTGCTTTTTGGAAACAAACTCGATGGGTTTATCGCCAAACTGATTGTCTCATGAGACCTGTCGATACGTCGATGGGGTATAGAAGGCCCCACCCACTGATTCAAGACCAACTAATTATTTTTACAATAATTTAATACTAGATAAATATTACTTTTAAATATCCGTATAGATTATAGGATATTTAATCATCAATATTTCCACAGTTAAACAACATTCCAAATAAACACTGTCTCTAAAATGGTATACAGTTTAGACAATAAACATATCCATGACATGAGAATATGGATATTTAATATAAATATAACATCAAATAAAATTTGATCTCAAATGGTCAATAATTACACACCATTAGGATTATTAGGTGTACAATACAAAGTTAGTCATGACGAAATGGAAGTTGAGACAAAGTCCCTTACCACAATGTAATCAGATTAATCCTATGACCAAAACTTAATAACTATCAAATGATTCATTGAATACCATTAATATAATGGTAATAATGATATTATATGAAAATTTTCAGTTCAAATACACCACATACATGAAATAACAAGTGTACGATGGAAATCTCACCGAAATGAAAGTGAGATGAGAAAACCCCTTAAAAACATTCTGGCATGGTAACGAGTGTTCTTGTGAGGGCTTAAAGAGAGGTAAAGGGGTATACCATTATTTATATATAATAAGGGAATTATGGGGGAGGTGTGAAAGCATACCCCATCAATAGGGATCAAAAATAAAAAGACACAACCTAGGGGGAATTCTTGAATAAAAGTGAGAGAGAGGATCCCTTACCAAGAACATATCATTAGATTGATGATAAAAAATGACATAACTATGTGTGACAAACATAAACAAACACAATGAAAGTGGATATAAAGAATAAAACAATCATATGTCATTCACCCATATTCAGGGAAAATACAAGACCAATGACGTCGATGTTTAACTCAATGAATGGAAATTTAGTTAAGATATCTCTAACCTTAAGCTCGAACATGTTATTGACTATTCTTAACGACCTAAATAATCAAATTTAGATTCATTAATTAATAATTAAATAACCTAATAAACATTTAATTGATATTTTATAACCTTATTAGGTTCATTCATGAACTTTTTGTGGTTTTTAAGTGATTCAATTTTATTGTTTTGGAAGCATTTCCTTCCTCGGTTTTTCATGACCGGTTTACTTGTGTTCATGAATGGAAGTTCATTTAAAATGTGGTTAAACGTCAAGAATTGTAATTATATATTATTAGTGACATTATAAATGAACTTATAATGATTTTGGATTATATACATGAGGATTATTCATTAGTTAAAAGTTATTGGTAAATGCTTGGATTAACTTTTCCCATTTTGTGCATAATGAACTTGTTTTGTATTATTATTTTGTATTATGAGTGTGTAACAAGTATAGAACATTTCATGAAGTAAAACAAATATATTAAGAAATTCTTTTACCATTAAAAATGTTTCATGAATAGTCTTGAGGATTGTAATGTAAATTGAAAACCTGTCTTCCTTGAGTGTGATAAATTAACACATCTTAGACGGTGTTTGAAGTTATAATATAAATGGATGTGAAAAGGAGAGATGATGGTGGAATAGTCAATTAGAATAATGAAAATATAGTAAATTTAAGGTACTAGAATTATCATGGCATTTGGATGAGGTTAGGTGAGAAGAGAGAAACAAAATAATAAAACATGTAAAATATTTTGAATGAAAAGAGAATAGAGGTTCACCTCTTGAGTACTCCTCCTTCAGAAACTCCTTAAGACCTTTCTTTTTGGCCTTTTGGTGAGACCAATAGGTCTTGGACGTAGGGATAGGTCTGGGGAAGTGTATTTGGCAGAATTTAGGCAAGGATTGAAGCTTGAATGGTGGGAGAGGAAGAGGGGTGAGGGGTGGGTTATATAGTGGAGGGGAGGAGGGATTTTACATTATTTTAATTATTATTTTAATATATTTGTTCAAGACTATGAATAGTCTTGATTAGTTTGACCCAAAATAGTAATAATCGCATGTGAGTTCGATCCTAGTAGGATTAAATCATACTTTCATCACCTATGATGCAGTAAGTCAAGTATTTAGCATTTATCATAATTTATTGTAATTTAATTTTCATCAAACATTCATGTATTTCAAAAAATTAGAAAAAAATTCACCCTAAACATTTTTCGACGTGTAGAGTCCAAAAAATGAAGTCCATTTTTAAAAAATAATTTTATAAATATGATTAATTTAATTTTTAATTAAAAATAATTTATTTTTTAAAAAAGTTTTAAAACATTTATTTACTTATTCCAAAACATAGGTATATCATATTTAAACTTCAATATTATTTATATACTATCATTGGTAAGTTTACTATTCATTAGGGTATATCACTATTCATAAGGGTATTTACTATTAATAAAAAATAATGTTTTTCTTATCAGACTCCAAAATAACTAACTGATTGCAATAGTGTATGTTAGATTTACGAAATTCACATCACAGAAGGGAAAAACATAAGTTTACCTGACTAGGTTAAAACAAAGTGGTGTTTTTAGTGACTAAGTAATCCATGAATTATATTAAAAATGTACTTGTAAATTAATATGTTGTAACAAATGTGCTAGGCTGAATGATCCTTTTTATTTTTAACTCTTATAACTAGACATTCAATTTCCTTAATTCTATTGGTTCCATATGATAGAACGAAATTTAAATAGAAATTGTCTTTAGTGAGGGATTAATCGTAAACACCACTTCTCTTATGGAGGGAAGCCATGATAAATTTTCAAGAAAACATATAAATATTGATCAATAACTTCTACAAAACTATTTTTCTTAATCTCATCCCTCGATTCCAAGGTCAATGCTTCCAATTGATACGAGTATGTTCCAACCAAAGGTGCCAACATGCCCATTTCACTAGCCTTTAAATTCCTTTCTCCACCAAAGAGACGCTTGATGTCCTAATCAGTCATAAAAATAACTCTTAGGGTATGAAAATCAATGTGACATTTAAAAATTGTTAGGTAATCCATACCCATGATTCTTTCATTGTAATATATCTCAAGAAAAGAGATATCCAAACTCATTTTAGCTCCATCAATCATTATAGAACATGATTTGCACATAATAGCTCGACATTCTCCTTGACCAAGAGAATTTTGAAGTCTCAAAATAGATGGAATCATCTCACCATTTAAATCTATATGATCAATATCCCATGAATCATTAAATGAATGGTATTCATCTATATCAAACATATCTTTCTTAAGGGAATAATTAAAAATAATCATACCTATCATCATTGATGGTCTATATTGATCATACAAAATCACTAGCTCATCACCAGATAAATACTTACTCAATTTACTTTTTTATTGCCCTGTTCTGATTTTTTTTGCTGATGAGACATGGTATTACTAGAATCACCATGGCCAGTTTGGATCTACTAACAATATTTATTATTCTCCACTCATCCTAGTGAAGAATACAATGTCTATGATATATGAGATGTGTCCAAAAACACACGACCTAGTATAAATATGATAATAGCACTAAATATTTACCATATGGTTGAAATTTTGCTATTCTATATGTTGTTCCATACAATCATTCTTCGTGTGATCCAAATAAACACATTGAAAACATTATTGCATTCTCTTAGGTTTAGGAGGAAGATTCACTAATTTAGATGTCAGATTCTGCATCATCCCATTACCTTATAAATTGGTTTCTCTCTTAAACTTATTCCCATCATTCGATTTACCACCACTTCCCATAGGTATCAACATTCTCCCTCCTCCCCTATCTCCTGAGATGTCCCTTTATTCCACAGTCTCTCTATTTTCCATCTATGTATAATGTGTTATACAAATCATGACAATCTTCAAGTGGATATCTAGCCTTATCCCTGATTCAAAAAATTCACGCCTTCATGGATTCTATATAATAAAAATCAAGTAAAAATCATATTAAATTCATGAATTTAGCCATATACTCTTTTATTAAGAGGTTATCCTTCTTCAATATGAAAATCTATGTTGTTCTAGAAATCCTAAATGTGTGGGGATAAAATTATGTGTAGAACAATTCTTCAAAATACTCCCATGAAATTACATGTTATAATTTATCCTAAATTTCTAAATACCACCACTAGAAGAAAATATCTTCTAGTATATACATTTCTAACTTCACTTTTAGTTTTGATGGTGTTCCGTGGAAATCGATGTTTCTATAAATCATTTTCATCCAGACCTCTCCTTTCTCTGTTTTAGAATCACCCCAAAATATGGGTTGATTCTTTTTTTGGTACAGAATGTAATGATCCACATTACATAGTTCATCCTTCATATTTCCTATATCTACATTCTAAAAAACATATACTATACTCTTAACTAGTTGTTGGATCACCTGTGGCTCAGGTGCAATAATATTTTTAACTGCATCTTCTGATTTTTTTTCTTCTATGCCTACATGGTTCCATTTTCTATAACAAAAAAAACCATGAGTACCAATCTCTATAAAATTAAGGTTTAATAATTAAATTTACCATATAAAAACTATAAAAAAAAGCTTTTCCAAAATTTTACACTTTTCTTTTTCAAAACATATTTGAAAATTTCATCATGTTAATGAAAATTAACTTATTTTAAAAATACTACAACCATGACTTTTCAAAATCTCAGATTTGGAAAAAAATTATGACTTTTCAAATATCGACAATTTTTCACCAAATCATAAATCATTACATTAAATGAAATATGCATTCCTAGTGGGAAGACATTTCTATGAGTCTATGTCATTCTCTTCTCATTGGCTAAACTCGTGACAATTAAGTAACACTCCAATAAGTGTCTAAAAACTGATATGTACCCTTATCCATGCTAACATAAATTTTAGCATTAATTGGTTAGCTATGCCTTTTTATATAATACATTTCAATTCCCAAAGATCCTAGTCATTTCTACCATCCCAACTCAAGAACCAGTCAATGATGATTTTTTTCAACTCTGAGACCAATAAATCAATTCCATTTGTCCCAAAATGAATGATAGATCATCCATGAAAGATACCATTTATATCATCCCGCCCTTACCCATTGTCATGGAAAGGTGGTGGGGCATTACATGGCCTTGGTTGAAATCCCTAGGAATGGCTGGAAATAACTTCCAAGGGATTCAATGCAATTGGGGGATAATTTTTCCTTTTTAAAATAAAGCAACCACAATCAAGAATACCATAACTAGAATAACCACTATATGATTCATGAGAATAATTTAATACAACTCCATATATTACCAATCAAACAACAATACCAAGCTATAACCATATAACGTATAAGAGTACAAAGCGGAAGAGAAAACTAAAAAATATCAAAGACTCCAAAGCCATAACACAACATATACCATCATGATCATTGATCCATTCCATAATCCACTACCAAGGTATCACGATGCATCACAAAAGAAATGAGATACCTCACCTTTACCTACATCCCAATAAACAATATCTACAAATTCACCAAAGTGACCAAGTAGGGGTTGAGTAATGACACTCAATAGGTTTTACCCAAATGAATTACCTACTCACACCAATAGGATAGAACTTGTTCACTCATTTAAATAAATCCAATTTATATAAAACACATTAAAAAAGATTATATCAAATATAAACCATTTATAAGAAAAAGTTGTTTCATTCGAAAAAAATTCCCAACCCAAATACATTTTTATGGAATGAAACCAAAAAATTCTTCAAATTATTTATCATATTCACTTGTCACAAACCATTACATTTCACACAACCACACACTCACACATCCACAAAATCTTCGTGTTTGCCATTAATGGTGGAACTTCATGTCTGTACTTAATCCATTTGACTGTGGTACTTCATTACCATGATCCATCCCATTCCACTCACACTTAACAATTTAAGCCTACAATCATGGACACCCAAATTATGTAAAAACATTATAACAAAACCATCATTTTATTGAAAACACGTTTCAATGAAATTTCTATGATTCAAAACCAAACATCCATTTAAAAATCATCATTTTAAAATCAAGTTACCAAAATCACTTTCCACCAAAACAATCTATTTTCATAATTTGTAAATAATAAAAAAGGAGGTTTTATATCAAAAATTGGAAAATATTTTCACAATTAAATTCAATAAAATATAGAAATTTTGGATCGATTCTTCCAATTTTAATTATAGGATTTTAGATTGAAGCCACATACCTCGGAAACTATGGTGGAAATGAAGAATGCCGCAAATGCTTCAAAAAAAGGTTGAAACTCCAAAAACATAACTTTGATTTTTTTATCTAACGTCAACATATCTAAATATCATCATTATTTCGATAAAATATCATAGATATATCCCCAACGGACAATCTAAGAGTGGGAAGAAGGAGAGATCTAATAAAAACTACCATGATTGAAGACTTACCAAGAAATAAGGTCTTCAATGCACAAGACTTGCCAAAAAATCACTCCTAGATCAAGAGTAATATTATCCATATACTTTGGGAATATATTAATTCATTTCATGCTCAGAAAAGGGGGAAATAATTCATTAAGGAGAAAAACCGAGTCAGATCCACAGTTTTAGATTTGAATATTTGTTATGCATGGTTAGGGAACATAGTTAGGAAAACTATGTGCTAACCATAAAAATGCCTCTATATCCAATGAAAAGTTTCTCATAGGTGCCCAAACAATATGGCCAAAATTAGAGCCTAACTATGAACCTACCCAGAGTCCACTGCCTCAATTTAAAAGGTTTTTTATGAGATGTAAGGTTTGTACTAACTATTCTCAGACTATAAACCTCAAAAAAGCCATAAAAAATTCAAAATGTCCACAAACCCATCCAAAACATCACCCAATAACATTTAATAATTAAAATAAATAAATATAGGTGTACTTACTTGAAACTGAGGGTGTTACACCAACCCACTAAGGACTCATCTCGTGCATGCTTTAGAGGCACAACTTCACTACCCTACTAATGCTTCACCGTAATCCATCTTGGTGGAATAAAACTAAAGAAAAAATACCATAGTCAATAATTCCATAACATTATATATATCACAAATAAGGAAAAGATAAAATATTAGGTGCATAATACCACCCTAGAACTCCCCTACCGTACCCATATCACATATAACCCAACCTTATGTCCCCTTTACCTACACATATTAGAGCCAGGTATTACATGTCATATTACCTCATGGAACCCTTCCTACAAATAACAAAATCATGAATCTCATTTCATACATATCAGATATCATTATATTGGAGATGATGATTATAATATCACCAGAAGGATATGCATGAAAATGATCATTATATATTTATTGAAATTTTAAATGGATCACCCTCATTAATTATACATGCATTCTCATAACAGATTAAACCCCACATATACCATATACACATAAAATCATATTCTGATCTCATTAATATCCACATACATGCGATGGTTGAGTATAATTCCACCAAAAATTCCATACTAGAAAACACTGTTTAGATATTTGTTGGAAATTTAAACTTCCTAACCCCTCTTGGATCATTCCATATCCCCAATAACAATAACAATCATGAAAAAAATCATATGATCCTAGGTTCTTACCATGATTCATACATCCTCCTCCCTTTCCATATCGGGATACATGAGTGCGACACTCGAGGTGGAAATCAATCAACTATAAAAGTGAAAATCATAGCATCTATTTTTTCACCCCTGGAAACTCATTCTATCCCACCTGCATGGGGATGAAGTGACCAAAACATGAGCTCTTAACCCAGTTCCAACAAGTCCCTAGTCTCAGGTCTACCATAACCCAAATAGTAAGACCAAAAAAGGAAAAGAAGCACATATGATACAATTTATAGTTCCCTAAACCAAGAGCCACTTAAAACCTATAGTCCATGTCAGAGTACCACTAGGACATAAGAAAGCCTTCCCATACACAAAAGACTACCAACTAGCAGTGAGGGTCTGTTAAGTGAGATTGGGGAGACTATACCCTCTGGTGATGATATAATAAAGGTCACATGATAACAAAACACTAAATCAGCATAATTACAAAACTCAATATATGTAATAATAGATAATTTAAATAACAATCCAAAGAAAAAAAATCCAAACACATCAATAAAGTGTTCATGTAAAGATGTTATACAAAAATAGACATGAAAGATCAACTTTGGTCGATCATATAAGAACATGGTCAAAACACCCAAAAAGAACATTATCTCAAAAAAAGAACCACCTTTGTCCAAATTACATCCATCCCATGCACTTGTTCATCCCTAATCACTATTTTCCAGTGCATGAACTTGTCCCCTAGATGAATCTTAAAACTATAAAGTCTTCACTTGTCTTGAGGTGCCTGTGTATGGTGTGAGTATGTGTTGTAATAGTGGGTACACTATAACCAACTTGAATGATATTTTTTATCATATCATTGATATAGTGATTTATAAAAGATTCACACATACCATAGTAGTGTTTATATTTCTACATCCATTACATAAAGAGTAATTTACATGTATTTATTATTGTATCATAAGGTTATAGTAGTTATCAAGCTAAAATGAGAACCTTGAGATACTACGACATCAATATTAATAATATTTCTTATGGAATTGATTCATCATAATGAATTGACTAAGTCGATATCTAACTATAAAGATCTAGGGTCACATAATCATCAAGACTTCTTCTCATGATGTTCCCACTTGGTTATCTCTAGTAGGGGAGATTATAAGGATAGACCCGCCAATAGGAACACCAAATGATTTAGGTGACATTTTATAATCCTATCTATGAACATATGTACTATTATATGGACTTTATATAATTATCAATATGTGACTTTTGATTTCTTACTTTGATGAAATTAAAAACCATGATAATGAAGTCATAGTGAGGCCATTTGTGTTGGGTGTTTCCTTAGTGGTATGACATTGGTTGATTGATCAATATATAATTTATCAATTCTGAGTTGAGGAAGTAATATCATGGTTATGGTTGATCAGGATGGCAGCACCTTCATAAATCCTTTTCCAATGTAGTTAAAGGTATGTCAATCCAGTTGGATCAAAAAATAATAAATCTAGAAATGATGATGACACAAGTTTGTGTCCTGCAATATGATTTATCTAATGATAAATATATTATATTACATAGTGCATGTTCATAAGATGGTTTTCATTTCGAGTACTATTACTTGTTATTTTAAGGGCATTGATGGGCTTTTATACACTTCTCTCGGTCTATTAATATTATTCACTACAATCAAGATAAAGTCTTAGATGGTCACACTAAATAGCATATTCAAGAATCTTCTATATTTTGGTAAATAGGTATATGATATATGGTTAACCCCACTATGTGGTCTAATATTTTTCCAATTAATCGATCACCAATGAATAAATAAATTCATTATTATTCAATTATATATTCATTTATTTGAATTTATTAATTAAATTTCTTTATAATATTTCAAGTAAATATTTGGACAATATTAGATGAATGAATATTATTTTAACACTCAATGTTTTTTTAGATTATCATGAATTAAATGTCTAGTTAACGACTCAGTTTTATCACGTAATATATATTTAATATGTATTAAAAAAAATTTATAAAATATAATTATTATTTATGACATATTTATCTCATCATAACTATTTATATATTTATAATTTAGTGGGTGTTTTATTTCTATGAGAAGGGGAACCCTTTCTAGGTATCAGATCCTCCCACTATATAAGTAGGAGGAGAAGCTCATTGCTACCACTATTCAAGCCTATAGAATGATATAGTATCTCTCCTCATACATACTAGAGGGATAAAGGATCTCTCTTAGCATTTAGTAAAAGAACTCCTTCAATGGATGGAATAGACATGATCATGGTGATCGTCATGACACTGAAGGATTCATCACAACTCCATGCTTGAAACCGAAATTCAATGAATGGAAAGCATGTAGATTCTTCATAAATATGTGGCTGATCTAGAGGGCTTTGTCTTTAGATCCTTTGAGAAATAGTTTCTGGTGACGTGCTGTAGTTTAATGTGCTTCATTTTGAGCAATGTATTTTTTCATTTTTAATTTTTCTTCTTAGATTAATTAGTGTGATAACCTCAGACCTCTACTGGGGTAAGGATAAATAGGGAAAATGAGTTCCATCACATTGGTGATAAAATTTTAAATCCCCAGCCCAGTAGAATCTATTATGAACCCCGATACCTTTAATTGGTATCAGATTGATTCCTTGAATTTTCTAAGCTAAGAAAAATACATATTTTTAATTAAATTACATATAGGTTTTATCTTCAGTACGAACGGAAAATTCCATGCATCGATGAAACTTTTGATGGTTAAGTTACGGTCATACAAATATTTTAATACATATCATTTTTGTTTTGTAGGTATTAATTTCTAGGAATATATATATATATGTGTGTGTTATCTTACCCAAATAAAGTGTGTTCCAAAAATCCCATGAATGCTGGTGAACTGCATCCATCCAGTCCACTCTCTAGCACCCAAAATAGTTTTTATTATCGGGAATAATTCCAGATGTTTTTGAATTATTAAATTATAGTAACATAATTAATTTTTTTTGTTAAACATATAAATTCTAATATTAATAGAAGGATTATTTTTTGAAATAGACATGGATGAATGGAATCATTTAAATTGGTGGATTTTTTTATTAATGTCAATAAAATGAAAAAAGTGGTGACATGGGTGGGTCAAAAAAACTTTAAAAAATAATAATTTATTAAAAAAAATGAATATGGGGCCCCCTAGTCTTCCCCAGTACATCATTGTTCACCCTCCTTAACCACATATCAATCCCATAGTGCATCCTTCCCCAGCCGACACCGACATTCTTAGTCTTCGTCCCTCCAAGTCATCCACTTCGTCAGGACGTCTCAACATGGTAGAGATTCTACACTGGATGCAACCTTAGGGATTCTGGAAAGATTCATGTAGTACCACTATTAGGACACATCAAACCCCTACTGCTCAGTCTCTTACAACCAATCCTTGACACCACTACCAGATCTCGCTCTTGTTGGCATTGTGTCACCCAACCTTTGGCCTCCCTAGATCATTCACACCAGTCTTGGCTTTCCATGTGCTAGATCATCCTTCGTGGTCTCTCACCAACATTTCCCAGTTCCTCCACCCTATCAGACTCTTCCGTACCGAATCCAACTGCGATGACCTCCCCTCAAGTTCTCGTGAGGTAACCCTCGTACGTTCTAATTAGACCAAAACCAGTTTTTACCACCCGGTATAGGCATGTATAGTCTTGGACGGATCTCCCTAACCCAGAATGGGTCAAGGTAGGTTTTCCTTTCCCAGAACACCCTTGCACGAGGTCTTCGAGTCCTGGATTGGGCCATCATGGGGTCGAACCCACCCTCTTTGTCCCTTTGTGAGGTTTTAGAGACCGATAAATTATTTATATAATCAAAATTTTATTTAATTAATTAATTTAACTTTAGTATTAAATTAAAATAATTAATTTTAAATTTTTTGTTACAAATATATGTTAATACTGTAAAAAAATTAATTTAATTTTTCTATCTATTTAAATAATCCATGTATTTTAGTTGTACTTAAATTTAATTTTATCACTCATTTATTGAATATATCTATAGGTCTTGAGCAGTGATCGACCATGTTTAGGTTTGGTTAGTTCCATTTAATTATTTATTACCCATGTGACATGTTTGTAATTAGTAGTTAATTTTAAGGTGTTATGTGCATCTTGTTCTTCTTTTAAATATGTATAAGGGTCTGAAGATTCGTCAATATTTTTGAATAATCCACATGCTTAATAAAATAGCATTAAAAAATAAATTTTTGCCTCTATGATTTTCAAACTTGTTCAGCTGGGGATTATGGACTATTTATATGGTAAGCTAGTAGTAAAGATACTTCGGTAGATTCTTTTATGCGTGTTTTAAGGAATGAGAAAGTGAATTATGGTATATGCACGATCATAAGATATTATTTGTTTTAAGATGGTGTGTCAAAGATTTTCTTGACCAACCCTTCATCGATCATCATAATATAGCATGGATAAATTTCTAAATTCAGATTTCCTTATCCACATCAAAACAATGATGTTAATAAGAAGGATCAATGATTATTATTACATTTTAATATATATCAATATTATATAGCACCGAGTAATTGATAAACACAAATTTCCTTATACACATCATAGTCATGATGTAAGTAAGAGAGTTAATGTTAATATGTATTTTCATTATAGATAATTAAATTATGAATCAAAAATAATAGTGTTATCCCAAAAGAATTTTCCATTTATCATGAAAAATGGATATATAATGAGTTATAATATTATGTAAATATATTATGTCATAAGAACATGTGTTTCAATGAAAAGTGTTTTCTAAGGATATATATAAACTTTCATCACAAAAAACACAATGTGGGTCTAAAATAATTATCCTAAAAGTTTATTAGGGTATTAAAAAATTCATATGATAGAAAATATAGAGTCCAGTGACAGAGTGAATTTCTACAAAAGGGTTTATATCTCTATTTGTGATAGTAAGAAAATTATTTACTTGGATTTAGTTGATACCAATGATGCATAAATGGATATCATAGGAATGAGATCTATAAGAGGTTTGGAAGAGAATGTTCTAGAGACACATAATACATAAGAAGGTTTAAACTATGGTTATGATTTTATATTCACCACGGAAGGTGATACATTTTTCTTTTGAAAAATATTTCTTATAATTAGGAAGTATATAGAAACTAGTGAAAATTGACCAGATCAATTAAAATTCAAGCACAGATTCCATATATAAATGTTAAGGGGTAAATAATTTTAAATACTATAGTTGGAATGCAAGTGAGATTATACATGGGTGGTACAAGTGTGCTACCAATGAGGATCTATTTTAAATACCATATTATTAATCCTAAATCCAGTATTTAAAAAAAAATCTATTTTCTATCATCATTTAATTCTGAATTGGATTTCAAGACGAATAATTGTGGAAGGCATCTAAATGAAGCAACCATAAAGGGATGATGAGATAAAAAATTTCTAATAAAGGGTGATAGTTACTCATACCCTTTTTAGGATTAATGTAATAAAAAATATCATAGAATATATATTTGGAATTAATTTACACCATGTGTCTACAAGAGGTTAGTGGAAGTTCCACTATGTTCCAAGAAAATATGTTTGATAACATATAATAAAAAGTAGTATTCTCATGGCCAGTTAAGACTAGAATAAAGGAATCTATTCATAAATTGACTTAAAGTAGAAACCCACATTCTATTGAACATGATATAATGAGGTGGATATATTGGTTTCTTAAACTAATTAAAAGTAAATATACTGAAAAGGTATAGATAAATAGCATTTGGAACAATTTAATAGAGAATTGTTACTAATGTAACATGGAATAAATCTCTCTAATTATACAAGAATGGGACATAGAAAAAGATTAGTGTGGTGATTTGAATTTCATATGATTTTATGATGGATATATAATATATTCTATGATATGTATAGAAAATGATATTAACAAAATATAAATTATGGTAGGAAAATACTAGTTCAATTCATGAGAACTACAAGGGATGTAATCATAACATTCCAATTACACTTAAAGAAGTAAAAAAGGATATGTACTTGGTATATGAGGAGAAAAGGATACTAGTTTTTAGGGAAACAAAATAGTATTCATTAGTTCAATTTCATCTAATATCATATTCAGGCTTAGGTAATGTGCAAGACAATCCCATACAAGCTAGTGGTAGCCATACATACAAATAATGAGTACATCAAAACATATAAGGAATATATAGAAGTAGTATAAAACATACAATGATTTTTTCTAGTTCATGGAATCACATCTAGTAAGTAAAGATTAATCGTAATATAAATTAAAATAATTCTACTACAATTACTATACAAGATGTCAAGTTTTGATAGTGTGAAAATGGGATATACTCAAGGATATCATCTCTTTAGAATTTTTTCTTGAGGTAAAGTCATGGATAACAATATTTATATGTAGTGTAGATGTGGAAGGCCCAAAACCAAAATTCATGACGATATAGATATGTGATCTTATCATGTGAGAGAAAACAAGGATAATTAGCAAGTAGACTCAAGTGAAAGTGGGAGTGTTTTAATATTGGGTTCCCAAGACTGAACTGGAAAAGTACTTTTTGATTACCATATCATGGACGCAATGAGTTATACATGATCCAAACTTACCATAATAGTGTATATATTTCCCCATATACTATTTAAATTGTAATTTCAATAGATTAATTATTGTAACAAAATGTTATATCAGTTTCCATGCTATAATGGGAATCTTGAAATACTATTACATAAATATTAAACATGTGTATTATGGTCTAAGTACATCATACTGACTAGACACTATTTATTTATAGCTATTAGTTGTTGGGGGATCATAATAATTAATACTTATTCTCCTAAAGTACTTACTTGGTTTTCTATGGTAGGTGTGATCTTGAAGACAGAACCGCCAATAGGAACATCACATGATTTAAGTGTCATTGTATATTCATATTTATAGATATGTGTATTGGTCTTCTGACTTGAGAACATTATCAATGTTGTAACGACCCGAATTCGGAGCCCCTCCACTAGTGCCCCTTACCCAGTTCGCCACATGACCTCAAGAACGTTTCCCCAAACTCTAGAGGCTGTTGACTAGCAGTGAGGGCCTTGGTGAGTCGTTGGGGGAACTATGCCCTCATTCGGTAAAGTATACAATGGAAAAAAAATCACACACAATAGAAGAAACTATCAACATCATACAATAGTTGAAGTAAATAGCCGAAGAAATGGATACATAATAATGATGCAACATGGTACATATGTCTATAGAAAGCAGTAAACAAACCAATGTGCTGAAGTACAACGAAAAACAATGTGAAAAAGAAAAAAAATTAAACTCCTCAGCATCACAAGCCTCGGCTCGGTCCCATGCTCTCCAGCTCTAGTGGATCAAGAACCCGAAGTAGAAGGGCGCTTGCCCTTATCTATACCTGCAACAACATAGTCTGCTTGGGCCCAAAAGAATGGCCCAAACAGGGTGTGAGATACAATCCCAGTAGGAAATCACCCAAATATCTGTGCCTAACAGACAATGAATACATGGCAGTAATAAAACAAGAAGCAGTAAACAGAAACACAAGAATCCACAATCTACTGTTCTAACAAAAGAAGTACACATGTAAGCAACCAACAACAAAGGAAAAAGGTAACCCTCTTGGTAGCTCTCATAGCCTAACCCCTATGGTTCAACCTATAAGTACTAGCAACCCTCTAGGTGGCACACACAATCTCACCCCTCTGGTTTCGTTATGAAATTAATAGACTCTATGGATAAGAACTCACCATCAATTCCCTCTATAGTCTCGTATCGTACTAAAGGCTCTCTGGGGAGGCACTCAACGTCAATTCCCCTTGTGGCCCGCGTCAAGGAACTAAAGACTCTCAGAGGAAGCACTCAACGTCAATTCCTCCTGTGGTCTCGCATCGTATTGAAATGCACTCTGGAGAAGCCCTTACATCAATTCTCTCTTTGGTCTATTACTCTAGGTTCTCACAGTCCTGAGTGAAAATAAACTTGCTCAATGCGCGTACATCATCCAAGTAAACCTCAAGAATAACTTTTCTATCATTCTAAGGCTCAATAGCAATAAATTAGTAGTTCCACTATCCTATGGCTAGGCATGGCAACTGGAAAAACGCCAAACATGCAGAACAACCATGGAAAAGCATCCTGAGCATAAAATAAATTACTTTACTTACAAGAATAAACCTCTACAATAGAAATCAAGAAAAGAAGGCAAACAACAAGGGAAAAAAAGGAAACCCACAATTCCCCGCCCAAGGGAATTTGTGGAATTTTCACAAATACTCAATGACTTTCAACAGAAATGCACAAACCACCTACCTCAATCCTAGGAGATCGATATATGTGAATCACGATGCTTGATTACCCATAGAACTTCGTAGATCTGAGAAAACACACAAAACACTCAACCCACGATAACTTAGAAATGAAGAGGAAACAGAAAACGAAGCTCAAGCAGAAGGAAGATCATACAGCTGCGATTCCAATGCAATCAACAATGCTCAAATCGGATAATGGACAAAGGGGCGGGTGCTCTTCGAAGATTCGGTTGTACGGGTCACTCTCGGATGAACGGAAACTGGAGAAGAAGATGTTCCTATGCGTCAGGCGCGACCCTGGTGCGTTTAATGAAAAAAAATGAAATTACACGGCGTGCACTTTTAGAGTACATGGCGTGTACTAGGTATTTTCCGTACTCCTCCAAAATCGGCCTCCACATCACCCCTACACACCGTGTGTGTGGCCCGGGCATGACCAGCACACGGCTTCGAGCTGGAGAAGAGAATATGACGTGTACACAGAAAGTACACGGCGTGTACATTGAAAATTTCCAGAAAGTTCATTTTTCTTAAAAACTCCAGAAAAAGGGAAAAAATACCTGAAAAGAAGATCTGGGTTCTTACAAACTTCCCCCCTTAAAGAAATTCATCACCTAATTTCCCTAACGTGGCATAGAAGAAGGATCCCCGAATAGCTCTGGCCACTGTGATCGTACATCGGTCTCCCTTTCCCAGGTCTCGTCCTGTACTTTCCCATGCTTCCATAGCACCCATACCAGAGGAACAGATCACCCGTAGAGAACCTTTGTACTGCGATCAACAATTCGGATAGGATTTTACTCGAATGATGCATCCTCTTCAAGCCCAACTTCCTCAGGCTGAAAGACACAAGACAGGTCTGAGAAGTAACATCGGAGCTAAGAGACGTGGAAGACATCTTGCATGGCCCAGTACCTCTGAGGTAGCGGCAACTGATAAGAGACCGGCCCTACTCTCTCCAAGTCCTCAAAAGGCCTGACGTACTGCGATAAAAGATTATCCTTTCTCGGATTCCTCTTGTGTCCCAACCTCGGTGCGACATGCAGGAAAACCTGATCCCCGACCTCGAACTCTAGTGGTCATATTCACTGATTAGCATAAGACTTCTGTCAACACTGTGTTATATCCATCCTTTTCTGGATATTCTCTATCTTCTTTGAGGTCTCCTGAATGAGACGAGGTCCCAGCAAAGCTTCCTCTCCTACCTTCAGCCAGTATAAGGTTGATCAGCATGGCCTACAGTACAAAGCCTCATATGGTGCTATCTGAATGGTCTCCTGGAAACTGTTGTTGTAGTTGAACTCCACCAGAGGAATATTCTTCTCCCAAGAACCTCCACAGTCTATAATGCAGGATCAGAGCATATCCTCAAGCACCTGGATCATGCGCTCGGACCGGCCATCAGTCTTGGGATGGTATGTTGTACTCAAAAGTACCTTCGTGCCCAAGGCCTTCTGAAGTCCCTGCCATAACTGAGAGGTAAAGCGCACATCCCTGTCTGAAACAATGGAGTGTGGAACTCCATGCAGACAAATGATCTCTTAGATGTAAAGTCATCCAAGATCATCAACACTGAAGGTCTCCTTTATCGGCAAGAAGTTAGAAACCCTCGTGATCCTATCGACAACAACCCAAACAACATCGTTTCCCCGAGGTGTCCTCAGCAATCCGGTCACGAAGTCCATTGCAACATCATTCGACTTCCAATGCAGAATGGGTAACTGCTATAAAAGGCATGCTGGTTACTGATGCTCTGCTTTCACCTACTGGCAAGTAGAACATCTCATGACAAAACCAACAACATCTTTCTTCATACCTGGCCACTACTGGCGATGAAGATCCCGATACATCTTGGTGACGCCAGGATGAACTGCCCAGACAGAGGAATGAAAATCCCACATCAGCTCCTCGCGTATGTCTGCTAGCACCCATACGCATCCCTGGAAACGCAAGATCTCATCCTCACCCAATTTCCATCCAGGAAGAGGTTCATTGCCTGACACACCCTCCCGCGGGACTAAGCCTTCTGAGTCTGATAGCTGCCTCATTCGTACTCGATTGAGAATTGTAGAGGTAAAAACTATATAAGATAGGAATGTATTCCCCTATCTGTCGTGCACCTCCAGATGAATCTTAGAGAACAGAGCCATGAGCTGCCACTCATTACTGTCCTCCTGATCTACCGAAATTTGAGTTCTTCTGCTCAACGTGTCGGCCACTGCGTTGCCCTTTCCTTGCATATATGCAAGCTCGAAGTCAAAAGACTAAAGATACTCAACCCACCTGAGTTGTCTCAGATTCTGATCATGCTGAGTGAATATATACTTAACACTCTTGTGGTAAGTGAAGTTCACAAAGTGCTCTCCCAGCAGGTAGTGTCTCCAAAAGCGTAAGAAATGGACAACAGCTGCCAATTCTAGATCGTGTATAGGGTAGTTCCTCTCATGTGGCATCAACTGCCAAGATCCGTACGCAATGACTCCATCTCCCTACATAAGAACAGCTCCTAGCCTGATACCTGAAGAATCACAGTAAACAGTGTAGCTCTTTCCTGGCTCTGGAAAGACTAGTATCGGTGCTGACGTCAACCTCCCTTTCAGATCCTGAAAGGCTGACTCACAAGAATGTGACCATAAGAACTTCGACCCCTTCTTGGTCAGACCTATCAAAGGTGCTTCTAGACGAGAAAAGTCATGAATGAAGCGTCTGTAGTATCCAACCAGCCCTAGGAATCTTCGTACCACAAAAATGTTCTTCGGCTACTCCCAAGAAACTATAGCTTTCACTTTCTCTGGGTCTACAAATACTCCTACTTCTGAGATGACGTGACCCACGAAGTGAATCTGATCCATCTAAAAATGGAACATCGAGAGTTTAGCATAAAGCCAATTCTCTCTCAGTGTACTCAGAACATTCTCAAGATGTGTGGCATGGTCGTGTCGAGTGTGAGAGTACACCAAGATATCGTCCACGAAGACCACAATTAAAGTTTCCAAGTAAGGATGGAACACTCAGTTCATTAGTTCCATGAAAACTGCAGGCGTGTTCGTGAGACCGAACAACATGACGATATACTCGTATAGACCATACCTTCTCATGAAAGATGTCATAGGTATATCTGATTGTCTAATGTGCAACTGATGATAGTCGGACCTCAAATAAATATTTGAGAACACACAGGCTCCTAGAAGCCGATCAAAGAGGTCATCGATCCTCGGCAATGTATATCAGTTCTTGACCATCAACTGGTTCAGCTTCCGATAATCCACACAAAGATGAAGGGTACTGTCTTCCTTTTTTGAAAACAGGACAGGCGAACCCCAAGGAGAAGTACTGGGTTTGATGAAACCCTTTTCCTACAACTCCTCCAACTGATTCTAGATCTCTTTCAACTCAGGTGTGGTCATCCTATAAGGAGGGATGGACACCAGTGCTGCTCCTGGCACGAGCTCAATAGAAAAGTATACCTCATGATCCGGAGGAAAACCCAAAAAGTCCTCTGGAAAGATGTCCCTGAAACGATCCAGAACTAGAGGAAAGCCCAGCTGTGGAGTCCCCTAATCATCCAGATAAAGACTAGAAATCTGGGTTGTCACCCTTCCTAGCCCATGATGCTCGAGTCCAGCTCGACTTGCCTGAACATGCAATTCGCCTCTATGAAGAAAAGATTCACCCTCTGGTGAAAAAAAACTCACTCTGTGGCGATAACAGTCGACGACGGCCTGGAAGGGAACCAACTAGTCCATCCTGAGGATGAAATCGTAGCCCGTCATTTCTAGAATGTAGATATCCCATAAGAAGTGATACCCTTCAACCTCGAGAGGTCACTCTCTACACTGGCGTACAATAGATGTCCTCATCCCCAAAGGTGTGTCTAGTGTCAATGAATCGATAGAAGAAAAGACACAGAGCCCAATGATCTCCATAGCATAAAAAGAGATAAAACTATGTGTAGCACTAGTATCGAAAAGAGTTGAAGATAAAACAGAGGCTACTAAAATCATACCTCGAACTGTAGAAGGGTCGGGGTCCTGCTCCGAAAAAAACTGCTCCACGGCGAAAGATTGGCAAGCACCGTGGCCCTGTTCCCCTAGATGACCACTCTGAGATGAACCTCCCTACTGGTACTGAGGGAATGGTGGCTGTCCGCCATGGCCTCGACCTCCACCTCAGCCCGAATGGCTGGAAGAACTCCAGTTCCCCAACTGGTGAGAGACTGGTGGGGCTACTCCTGAATGAGGAGTCATGGAAGAACCCCAGTCACCAGCTGCTGGTGAGAAAACCTGGCAGAAATACTGAAGGTGACCCATCTTGCCGCATGGTCGGCACTCTACAGGGTCTCTCTAGCACTGCGGCCTCGTGTGCCCTGACCGGCCACACTGGTATCATACCACCTGGCTTCTTGACGATGCATCACGCTTCCTCGGGTCACCGCGCATAGGCTCTCTATGGCTCTTCTTGCTGTCATCTAGAGGAAGACTAGCTCTAGAAGCAGAACTGATCTGGTTCACAGCTCTAGAGTCTCTCAGATTGCGCTCCGCAATCAGTGCCTGGGTGACGATGGAATTGATGGAAGTCAGCTGGAAGATTTTCACTTGCGAGCGGATCTCCCTCCTGAGGCGATCCTCAAACTTCTTACTAAGAACAACCAACTTCCATCCCAGAGGGGTGTGAAATTCTGCAGCTCGTTGAAGCGAGAGGAATACGCCTTGATAGAGAGAGTACCCTACTCTAATCTCATGAACTCCTAGGCTCGATCGGCCCTCAGGGACTCTGGGTAGAAGTAGTCATAGAACACGTGACAGAACTTCTCCCAATCCATAGCCTACTGTTGAACAGCCTATGAGATCACGTCCCACCACCTCTTGGAGGAGTCTCTGAGCATGTAGGTTTCGAGCATGACCCGCCTCTCTGGAGGCATCTCCAGATGCTCAAAGATAGTTAGCATGGCTTCCAGCCATGACTCTGCAGCCTGTGGTCCCCCTTCTCTCGAGAACGTGGGAGGATGTTGTTGCTAAAAAACCAGCTTCAAATCTGCCATAGTCGAGGTAGGAGGCAGCGCTCCTTGGAAGGCCTGAATCATCCTCATGAAATCTTCCCTGAACTGTGCATCATCACCTGCAACTGGTATAACAGCCGGTACCAAGGCTGTCATGACTAGGGGATTAGCAGGAAGTCCTTGATCAACCCTGTCTGGCGTCTGATCACTGCCTAACGACAGATGTACGACCAGAGGACGTCTCGGAGGCATATCTCTGAAAGATCAAAAGCACGCCTTAGATCAGGAAAACAAGAACAGATAACACAAGAGAACAAAATGGAAATAGGGGAAGGAAAACACAAAAGTTTACAAAACATGACTACACGACATGTATAAAAACTACACGGCGTGTCTTCTTAAACCACTAACATGGGCGTGTGCTCCTTCCCCACAAGTCGTGTAACACCTCAACTACACGGTGTGTTGACAACAACACATGGCGTGTACCTGAAAAATATTCCTCTACCCGAGCCTCTTACACGGCTGACCCACATAGTTTTCTTAAACAGAGACTACACGGCGTGTTCCTTGCAGACACAGCGTGTAGTGGAAAAAGCTTCGACGGCCCATGTTGTTAAACACACGGACGTCTACATGGATGAACCTTAAATGGAGTTCTCCGAACAAACACGGCATGTATAGGAAAGGTGACACCACGTCATGTTGTTTGTGACATGGCCGGGTACCTGAACAAGACTACACGACATGTTCCGAACAAACATGGCATGTGGAAAGGACGGGAATGTCGGCCCATGTTGTTCGTGACACGACCGGGTACCTAGACAGGACTACATGGCGTGTTCCCTAAAGTTGCCTTCATGAAACCGTGTTCTTCTCACACGGTCAGTGACACAACCTTAATACTACACAACGTGTATCCAAAAAGTACACTCCGTGTATTCTGGGTTTTTCTGGGCAGTAGCTCAGAAACTGCACATGACCCTTGAAACACTAAAAACAAGGCAAAGAGGTGCCAAAATCCGATTTGTGAGGGCCCATACTCCCTGCGAATCAAATCATGGAATCTCCTATAGTCACATACAAGGGAAAACAAGCATCTCTCTAACATAACAGCAGGGATTCTATCAAGCATCTATCACAACATGATCCATAATCTACACGAAGTCTATCACAATAGCATGGAATCACTAATGCACCCTAAATGGCATGGTAATAATGCATGGAATGTGATTCTACAAGCGCCTATATGATTCATTAGATGGAATACCCTCATCTCATTAGGTTGCGACAGAAATAGAACTGAAATATCAAAACAGTAATAACAAAAGTCATGTGAATCACTCTAGGTGAAGTCATATCAACCGTAAAATCTCAAAATCAGAAAACTACAATTAACGAGGTAGTATAGAATTTCCCTATACATGGGTTAGCTACTTCTGAGAACAGCATAATACCAAGTACTAAATCCATCCTATCCATGACTAATGTCTCCAAACAGTAAATAAAGAGAAAATAACTCTTTTAATACCACTTTGTAATGACCTGAACCCGGATCCCCTCCACTGGTGCCCCGTACCCGGTTCTCCACATGACCTCAAGCGCATTTACCCAAATGCCAGAGGCTGCTGACTAGCAGTGAGGGCCTTAGTGAGTTGTTCAGGAAACTATGCCCTCATTCGTTATAGAATACAACAGAAAAACAATCATACACAATAGCAGAAACAATCAACAGCATACAAAAATTGAAGTAAACAACGGAAGCAATGGATACATAATAATGATGCAACATGGTACATATGTCTATGGAAAGTAGTAAAAAAACCAACGTGCTAAAGTACAATGAAAAAAAATGTGCAAAAGAAAACAAAGTAAACTACTCAGCATCACAAGCCTCGACTCAGTCACATGCTCTCCAGCTCTAGTGAATCAAGAACCCGAAGTAGAAGGGTGCTTGCCCTTATCTATACCTGCAACAACATAGTCTGCTTGGGCCCAAAAGCATGGCCCAAACAGGGTGCGAGATATAATCCAAGTAGGAAATCACCCAAAGATCTATGCCTAATAGACAATGAATACATGGTCGTAATAAAACAAGAAGCAGCAAACAAACACAAGAAGCTACAATCTACAGTTCTAACAAAAGAAGTGCACAAGTAAACAACTAGCAACAAAGGTAAAAAGGTAACCCTCTAGGTAGATCTCATAGCCTAACCCCTACGGTTCAACTTATAAGTACTAGAAACCCTCTAGGTGGCACACATAGTCTCACCCATCTGGTTCAGTTATGAAATTAATAGACTCTCTAGGGAAGCACTCACCGTCAATTCCCCCTATAGTCTCGTATCGTACTAAAAGATCTCCGGGGAAGCAATCAAAATCAATTCCCCCTGTGGACCATTTCAAGGAACTACAAACTCTCTGAGGAAGCACTCAACGTCAATTCCACCTGTGGTCTCGCATCGTATTTAAAGACACTCTGGAGAAGCCCTTACATCAATTCTCCCATTGGTCTACTACTCTAGGTTCTCACAGTCCTGAGTTAAAATAAACATGCTCAGCGCACGTACATCATCCAAGTAAACATCAAGAACTACTTGGATATCATTTTAAGGATCAACAACAATAAAGTAGCTATTCCACTATCCTACGGCTAGGCATGGCAATTGGAAAAATGCCAAACAAGAAAAAAGACGTTTGAAAAGAATCCTGAGAACAAAATAAATTACTCTAAATAAAAGCATAAACCTCTACTACAACAATCAAGCAAAGCAGGAAAACAAAAAGGGGAAAACAGGAAACCCACAATTCCCCGCCCAAGGGAATTTGTGGAATTTGCACAAATACTCATCTACTTTCAACAAAAAGGCACAAACCACCTACCTCGATCCTAGGAGGTTGATATATGTAAATCATGACACTTGATTCCCCTTAGAACATCGTAGATCTGATATAATTCACAAAACGCTCAACCAATGATAACTCGGAAACGAAGTGGAAACAGAAAACGAAGCTCAAGAAGAAGGAAGATCTTGCCGCTGCGATTCCAACACAATAAAATGTGCTCGAATCGGAGAATGGATGAAGGGGCAGGAGCTCGTTGAAGATTCGTCCATACTGGTCACTCTCGGATGAACGAAAACTAGAGAAGAAGATGTTTATATGCGTCCAGCGTGACCCCAGTGCGTTTAATGAAAACAAATAAAGTACACGGCGTGTAATTTTAGAGTACATGGTGTGTACTAGGTCTTTTCCGTACTCCGCCAAAATCGGCCTCCACGTCACCCCTACACACCATTTGTGTGGCCTGGGCACGGCTAGCACACGGCTTCGAGCCGAAGAAGAGTACACGGCGTGTACACAGAAAGTACATGGTGTGTACTTTGAAAATTTCTAGAAAGTTCATTTTTCTTAAAAACTCCAGAAAAAGGAAAAACATACCTGAAAAGAAGATCTAGGTTCTTAGAAATGTGTTCCACATAATCACATACATTGATTGAAGGAAAACCCCATGATGATGAACTTATATCAAGGTGTCTTGAATTGGTTGTGTCATTAGTGGTATGGAATTGGTTGAATGGTCATGATTGAATTTTTCACTTCTGAGTTGAGGAAGTAATATCTTTGGTCTAGTTCATCAGGACGGTTTTGCCTTCATAATTCATTGTCCAAGGTTGTATAAGATAAGTTATTCTATTCAAATCAATATATAATAACGTTGAATGGATGATGAAACAAGTGTGAATCCTTTTTTATGAGATATTTGAAGATATAGAGATTATATTACATAGCTTGTGTTCATAGGATGGTTGTCATTGTAATTAATATTTCATATCTTTTTAGGGGCCATGATGGGTTTGTAGACTCCGTTCATGGTCTGTGAATACTAATCACTATTATAAAGATAGTGTCCTAGAGGGTCACATGCAATAGTTTATTAAAAAATTATTCCATATTAAAAGGAATATGTATATAGGACATAGTGGGCCCCACTACGGTGTTTGGGAGTTGTCCAAGTAATCGATCACCAATAAATACATTAATTCAATATTATTTTAGTATATAATAATTTAGTTGAATGTATTCAAAAAATGTATTTACAATTGTTTAAGTGTATAAATAGAATAATATTATATGAATAAATGTTATTTTAATATTTATGGTTCATTTAATATTATTTGGAATTGTGAGTTGAGTTAATAACTCAGGTATATCACATAATATATTTTTACTATATATTACATTAATGTGATAAAATAAAAAAAATATTTAGGACAAATTTAGATCATCATAATTATTTATATATTTCATATTTAGTGTGTGTTTTATATCTAGGGGTTGAGGAATCCTTTTCAGGTATTAACTCCTTCGACTATATAATTATTAGAAGAAGCTCATTCCAACCACAATTCATGCAAATGGAATGATAAGTCTTATATACTCACTAATTTTAGGGATAAAAAGAATCTTTCTAAGCATTTTATCCCGGAACATCGTAGATGGATTAAAAGGACAAGATCGAGGTGATCATCGTGATGCCGAAGGATTCGTCAGAGCTCTGTGGAAGCACCCAGAATTCAACAAAAACAGAGTTCATGAATTATTGAAGCATTTTTAGATGATATAGAATATTTTGACTTCAAATACTTTAAAAAATGGTCACTGGTGAAGAGATTCAGTCAAACACAATTCATTTTGAATACAATGTTTTTATAGTTTTAATTTTGTGCTTCAATTAAATAATGCAAGATCCTTGGACCTATACCAGGCTCAGATCATCAAAGATGTCAAGTTTCATCACTTAGGTGATAAATTTTTTAAATTCTCATCCCACTATCTTTTGCTTCATGCCCTATTACCTTCAGTATTAACTCATTAGGCCACTACCAATATGTTATTGTCTTACATCCAAATTTTTAAAGTGTATGCATGCATAAATAAATAGTCACAACTCACACATGAAAATAACTCACTGAAATTGGGCTCAGAATCCTTAAGTGTTTGTTTACCAACTTCAACCAATGATGTTATGACTATGAATACATGCAAACAAATATAAATTTTCATCCATTACATGTCTACAAAGATATATCTGTACTAGTGAGGACCAATGGCTTAATTCCCAGTCATCCACATAATGATATCATACTCAGAGAACCCTCAGGATCCTTCCATAAACATGTCACTGAAACCTAAATCCATACAGTAACTCTTGTTCTACTAATAGAGTAAGATAAATCTCAGTATCATTCCAATCAATACATCCCAAGTCCTTTATAATTCTATTCAAAAATTCACTATAGGCATAATAACTTGACATCCTGAGGTACGATGATATCCATCCTCCCAAATATAATAAATCACCATCAACTCAATAGCCTAATGTCCAATGGTATATCGATATCTATCCTCCAATAATCCTAGATCATTGGGCTCAATATATACAATGAGACTTATCCCCCAACTGTTGGTTTCCAACCCCATCAATTGTGGAATTCAATAGTGAGCACCTCCCCCATAACAGATGATCAACTCCATCCACTAAGCTACTAACTCTATGTTGGAATACACCCACAATAAGTGGTCAAAACCACCTCAAATTAGTCATATCAATGTGAAAAAATAACCAACAGTAACATTGACCAACAATGGTGATTGGAAATCACCAAAAATACCTATGCTACTACATCTGAAAACCACTTTGCCACATGTGACCTCATCACCCAAACAAGACATGGTTCTCACCATCCACCTCAATATGATGATCCCATCACATCAATTTCATATTTTAAACACCATACCACATATCTTGGGCCACATCCTCATCCTAAAAAACATCATTATCTCTATCCTAGTGATCAAAAACACCTCAATAACTCAGTCCATGCTCGAGGCATTCACACAAAACTCATCCTGTCATAAAAATAATATAATTAACTAAATTATAGTCACTATAATAACCTTACCAACAATAAAATACCTGAAAACCCATTTAGCATAATTAAAGAGGTAAGATCATTCCCATTAGTATCTCATAACATTTATTACAATTCAAAAAATATCATTAATTTATTAAGGGTTTCTACTGAAAATATAATACATTTATATTTAAGTATAAATACAATATCACACATATAAAAATAGAGAAATCAAGGAACATCCTGTCCTATACTCGTAGGAACTCTCTCATTGAATATCATCCTCTAATACGAACCAAAAATATAGAAATCAATATTCTATAAAAATACCCAAAAAATAGGGAAACTGATCTCTCAAGAAATTATCATTCAAAATAGTCATAAAAAATATGAAAGAAAAAGTGGATTTATATTCTTACCATTACACTTCCAACACACCCAATGGTGTTCAAATCAGAGCTCAGATGAAGGAGTTCTAAAGAAACCCTAGAGGGGGAGAGGAGAAGCTCCACTGTAAGAGGGAGGTGCACAAATAGAAGATGAGAAATGGAAGAAGAATGAAATAGAAGGTAGGGGTAGTTTGGTAACATTACCATGTTAAATAAACTACACTGTTAGGCCACACAGTTTGGTTAATAATTATTTTATCTACATGGTTCCAATGTCCAAAGGAAACTTCATCTCACACGGCCTGACGCGCGGTTTTTCACACTGTGTGTAGCCCGTGTGGATCACCACAACTAAAACTACAGGTTTCTTACATGTCCATGAACCTCAACCTACATGGTTTGTCTAACCATTATCTATTTCAAATATAAAGCATGATTTGGGATGCATGATTATTACTAACTATGTGCTAACCATATTCCCAGTGTTGTGTCTCCCAAACATTAGTTCTTGAAGCCCGATGATCTCGAAACCACAATTGACCCTGAGACACTTACTAGGACATAACCCCCTTATAAAAACAATTTTATAGAACATTTTAATTCCCATTATTAAGTATCTATTCACAATTTAGAAGATGGTTTTCATACCAAGATTAAAAAATAAAAAAAATCATAAATTCATCCCATTCAGAAACCCATGATGTAACATTTTAAATAAAGGAACATCTTTGAATTTTTTATTATTTTTCTTTTTTGAAATATTAATGACTTTTTATCTTCCTGAAATTACATTCTTCTTTATATATAATATACACGATGGTTTTCCCCCTCTAAAGAATTATTTCATAGTCTTTTCTATCATTGTTTTTTACCTCTCTATTTTTCATTATGTTGAATCACTCTATTAAAAAGATAATAAACATTCCTTGATTTTGGAATCATAGTTTAATATTTTAATATGTTAAAATCCCATTTATATTCATAAATAATACTAAGTGAAATGGTATTATAAAATATCTAATATTTTTATGAAATTGTATTGAATATAATTAGATTTCAATTTTTTTAAAGAAAGAAAATTGAATTTCTATTTTAGATATTGGTTAACGTTTTTATTTGTTTAACACTTTAAACTAATAGTTTATCAAACCACTATATTTAACTATAAATAGTTTTTCCAAAATTAATTAAGGAATCCTTTATTTTTTATGTGTGTCTTGATATGTTTCTTATTGTTTTTTTCCTCAGTGAATCTTATTAATGCGGATATATATTTTTGTGTGTTTGTGTGTACATGTTTATATACACTTGTATATGTGAATTTTAAGCATAATTATTGTAATTTGAAGAGGGGATTGGTTATGGAAATATTGAGAAGGAGGTGATTGGTATTTAATATGTATTTTGTTTATATTTTAAGAATTAATTTGGATTATGCACTCACCATCTTCTTAATTGATAACCAGACCCCAAGATGATAGTTAAAGAACACTATAAAAAGTACCGATGGAAAAATGTCTTCCCTCCCCAGATTTAGACAACGATATAACACTAACTAAACAAAGTTCCTTTATATGTGGTCTCTAATAAGACTTTGGATGGGGTCCTCCCTAGTGTCTCATGCAATGTAATGGTTTGGTATTGTTCGATTACTGAGGGTAAGAGGATCCTAGGATTCTTGACATTATTTTCCTAGGTATTCTCAAATGATAATAGATAAATTTAATTTTCTTATATATTTTTTAAAATTATTTTTCTTCTAGTATATTGTTCTTTCATGGATGGATTCCTACATTACTTATCTTCTTCTATTTATTCTTTTTACTTATGTTATTTTTTCACCACTTATTTTATAACCATTGAACATTCGTATTTTAAAATTATTTTTAATTCATTCATTCTTCTAAAAATCTAGAAAAGATTATTTTTGGGTTTAAATCGGTAATAGTGGATTTAAAATGAAATAGATTTCTATGTGGACAACACATGTTTGGTTTTAAATCATCAAATGAGAATCATAATTTTAAATTTTTTTCTCTAAATTAGTTGAAAATGCGTCATTTATTAAAGAAAAAGCTTGTGGTAAAAGGAGTTCTGTCTAACTGTGAATTTAAATTCTCATACCAATATATATATATTTATAGATATCTATTTCATGTTAAATCATAGTTTTTGACCACTCTTAGAGTTTTTAGTATTTTGGGTCCTAATGATGACTCATGGAGTAACATGGATGTATATTAGTTATTTTTCTTTATTAATATTTCTTTGTCACATCATCCAAATATAAATTTCATGCTTTATTTATTTACTATTTAGGGGGTTTCATTATATTTATGGACTTTTGGAGGAAATTATATAGTTTTTTTGTTTGTGAGTGTGTTAGAGGTGAGTCAATGTATTACTTTGTATAAATTTCATTTATATTGTATTTTTTGGTTTCATTTCTACAGGCACCCAAACCCTCCATATACAAAGTATAAATTCACATTTTTACTACATTATAAAATTATTTTTATTTGTAAAATCATACCCACTGATTTATTTTGATGCCAAAAAAACTTATCATCATCTTTATGGGATCGATAATTCCCATATGGTATGTTTCATGTTGGATCGGGTTTCCAGTCGATGGATACCTTAGTATTTTTTGTGATAAAAATGCAATTAGATCCTAGGTTACAAAGAGGGACTAGGTTTCAGGTATCTCATTATTATTTTGAAATTATCAGTATATTTGAGTACAGATCATCGATGTTTAGTATATAGGTCCTGGGTGGATGACTAATCACTACCACATACGGTGAAACCTAATTTACCTTGGGTTATCAGGATAAATTCACAAATTTTGAGTTTCCATCAGTTGTGCTTGGAGTCCTAGATTCCACAAGGGATTCATAGTATTGGGGGCGGTGATAATGGAAGTCAAACTAGTGACATGTGGTAAGACTTCATGGACTATCAAACCAAATTGATCCAGAGTATTTGTTCAACATGAATTTTAGGGGTAGTTCCATGATTCGAACATGGTATAATAAATAATAGGGTTGAGTCATGCACAACCACTGGCCTTTCCTAAAGAAATTTTTATGTTATGTGATGTTATTGATTAGATTTTTTTGAGTGATTTGGTTGAAAAAAAAATTATCTGAAAATAATTAAAGTGGATTTTGTGAAGAAATTTTGGTACCAAATGAAAATTAGGGTCTTAGAATATAAAACTTGGTTTATAAAATAATGAAAGTGGATTGAAAATAAATTTTTGGGATTTAAAATGTGAATTTTCGGATTTAGAAAGGTAAAATGATTTTATGTTTTAGAATGGGAACTTTGAAATTTGGGAATAAGTTTTCAACAATTAATTAAAATGGGTTTTAGGTTTAAAAGTGGGTGGATGTTTTGATTAAAATAACTTTTGGAAATTTTAAAATGGATTTGAAGGGTGGTTTCAATATTTTAAAATGGAAATATGTATTTTGGAATGATTTTAAATAGTGAAAGTAAGATTTAAATTTATTTGAGGGATTTACTTTTCACCAATTTATTTTTGATTTGGTTTTTTTTGGTATTTTTTCTTCAAGAATCATTTTAAAAATAAAAGTCATTGGTTTTGAACAAGTTAAATATTCCATCTAAAAAAACTAAATGATTTTATTTAAAACTATTAAAAAATTTCAATAAAGATCCTTTAGGTTTTATAATGGGTTTTAAAATGTTGTTTTAATTTTTCAAAATTTAATATTTTGGTTTTAAAATGGTTTATGAGGATTTTTTTGATTTTATCAGTGATATAATTTTTTGGAGTGGTGATTGTGTTTTATTATTCTGAGTTTTTTTTTCTTGAGTGTGTTTTATATATAGGTGATTTTTTCCATAAATATGGATTATAGGATATTTCATTCTCATTATTATTTAATGTAAACCTCTAATAATGACCTTAAATATTATTAACTCTAGTGGATAATCTCTTTAATTTTTTAGTCAATTTTGTCATCGTGTGAAATTTTTCTAGTGTGTTTCCTTAACTCCCTTCCTAGTTTCCTCTTTTGGATTACAATACATTAAGGTTTTGGGATGTTGTTATGAATTTTTAGGGTGTTATGTAGCTATAGATATATGGATACTTAAATTAGATTCATTGGATATGTGGGAAAACATTGGTGTATTATCGAGTATCCTACAAAAATGTTGAACTAGTTTATTTACAAATTGACTAGTGTTTTTTTTATTTAGAAGGGGATTACTTAATGGGTTTCCTAGGTATATGGTCCTAAGTATCATTTCCTAGTTCTTTACCCCATGTTCATATCCCTTTCTAAATAGATGGGGAATTTTAATGTTTGGTTCTTACTTCCATTATTTCGTTGGTTAGAAGAATGTTTGTGAGTGGTTTAATACTTCTAGTCTGGGATTTTTCTTTTGGAGTGTTTATAAGGTTGTGTCTTATTTTGGGATTCTAACACCCTTTTCTCATTTGGAGTGTAATATCCTATTATTGAGAGATATTCAATGTTTATTTTGTGGAAAATATGAAAATTTAGTGGTCATTTTTACTGATATTTTTTATTAGTGTTGTATTTAGTGTTTTCATTGGGTGTGGTTATTATGCATGGGGGATAGTGTTTTAGTGTAATTTTTATATTGTGGGTGACCCATTATGGGTATCCATTCCTTGATATTTTTATGAAATTGGTTAGGGGGATATAAATATATTTGAGGTTTTTATAGACACTTATAGTGTGTTGGTTTAATTCAAGTTATAGATGATTTGATATTATAACATAGTTTTTCTTCCCTCTTAATTTTATTTTACTTTTTAAGTCATTCCTTTGAGTTTGGTGACTTTCAGTGGTATAATGTTTTATAATATGGATTTTTATCACACCCAACCTTGATTAATTTTATTATTTTATTTATTAATGAACCTTTTAATTTTACCATTTAATTTTACATATAACCTATTTAAAATTTTGGAATTGTGATATTTTATCATAGGTTTATAGATTTCATATGGTCAGTAAAACCCATGTGGAAACCGTGTTTGTGTCTACATATTGATAGTATAATTTTTCATAGTTGGAACTTCGTCTCCCAATCCATGTATCCAAACATTGTGGATTTCTAGATTCTTCTGGTAAGGGATGAATAGTTGGTGTGTGGCCAAACAATGTGACTTGTGAAATTAAATAAATTCCAATTTTAATTCTACCCCTTATATTTTATCCACCCTTTTTCATTAACATCTCTTATATCAGTTGGAAACAACCAAATCCCCCTAGGAGGTCCCCCTAGAATAATTTTCCATCCTCCATTTTCCTTGAATCATTGACCATTTTTATCTAGTTTCACGTGATATCTCACAACTTTAGAGTTTCTCCTCCACTATCTCCCATTTCTCCTTATTTCATTCACTCATCCCTTACTCTCTTGTTATAGCTCTTGGTTGGTCAAACCCTAGGTGGGTTTTTGAATAATATTTCTTATATATCTATTTTAATTGGGTATTTTTTTAATTCTTAGGGTTCCTCTAAATCTTATGATGTTCTTTCTCTTCTTTGAGGTGAATTTAGACCTTGTTTATAAAATGAAGTTATTTCCATGTAGGTTTTCCCGATACTCGACTCCTTAATTTTAGAGATATAAATTACTCAGTATTTAAATTTATTTTTTAGTACCTCATTATAGTATTATGAATTATTATGTAATTTGAAATGATAAAATTATATTTCAATTTGATTATTAAATAAATATAAGACGATTTCTATTTTAGATATTGGTTCATGTTTGGATTTCTTTGACCATTCACACTATTGGTTTATAAAATTGATAAATTTGTTTTTAAAGAGGTGTTTCAAAATTAATTAAATAATCCCAAGGTTTTTATGGTTGGATTGAGATTTATCTTCTTGATGTTTCCCTTAGTGAATACCATGAATTTGGATATATATATATATATATATATATATATATGAAACTATATATATATATATTCATTTAATACCTCATATTTAAACATGGTCTTTTAAATTGACATTATTTTTTGAAGTAGATTTTAAAATATATTACTAAATGAGATTTTCTAAATTAAATGTGTAGGCATGATTGTCACTTTTCTATTGAACCTTGTGATCAGCCCTTGGCATTTTTTATCTTGGGAATAAGGGATTTTTTCTGAATGTTTGGGCAGCAGGAGAGGGTTATTTTATATATATTATGATAATTTTTTTTAATGAAACTATATTATTCTGTCACCACCTTATTTATTGATCACAAGACCCCCCAAAGAACATCGATAAGGAACAGAATAGAAAGCAGTGATGGAAACGGTCCACCATCCTCATATTAGGAAAAGATACAACACTAAATAAATACCAAGACTATAGGTTTGGTTACCACTAGGACTTTGGATGGGTTTCTCCCTAGTGATAGTGTCTGGGAACATCTTTATAGTTTGATCACTAAGTGTATAAGGATCCTATTATTTCTTAACCTTAGTTTCCTTGGGCTACTCCCATAATAACAATTTACTTTCATTTTTTAATTTTTTTTATGATGGTTTTACCCATGTTTTGTTCCTTTATGTTTGGATTCCAACATTACTTATCTTCTTTCATTTATTCTTATTAATTGTGAAAATTCTACCACAATTTATTTTTTCCTTTGAGAATGGTTATTTTAAAGTGATTTTACATTGCTTCATTTATTAAAAAAATAACTTAAATATTATTTTTTCAGTTTAAATTGGTATAAATGTTATTTAAATTTAATAGATTAGTAAGTGGACTACACATGATTTTTTAATTCAAAAACATAAATTATACTTTTAAATTATATTTCCAAACTAGCTTGAAAATTGGTGTTCTATTAAAGATTAAACAAGTGGATATGATGTTAGTGAGAAACTAGGAATTTAAATGATCATGACTATATATATATATATATCAGTTTTATGTTCCAGCTCATGTTGTGAACGCCCCTATAGAGTTTATTATTTCTATTTTGAATAGCGATTCTTAGAGTCACATAGAGGTATGTTGGTTATTTTTTTTATTTATATTTCTTTGTCACATAATCAAAATATTCTTTCTTTCATCCTTTATTTACTTTTAAGGGTGATAGACTATAGGTTTATGAGTTATGGGGATATTAAATGGGTTATAGTGTGTGATGGAATTGGAAGTGAGAAAATGGATTTATTTATTTAAGTTAATTTTATATTTTATTACATTATTTCTTTTCCTCTAGTGCATGGACCTTTTACATACATATTTTACATTCTGATTTTTCCACTACATTCATAAATTATTTTTATAGGTGAAATAATCCCCAATGATTTCTTTTGATGTATATTATTTATTCCATAGGTCCAGGGGAATTGGGGTCTCCCCTTAAGTATGTTATGGGATAGATTGGGAATCATGTGGATGGATGAATCAGGTTGATCTGTGAAAAAATAGGCTCTTCAAATATTCACGGGTTTTAAGGACATATCAAAATATTCCCATTGAAATAACATACATCTAGGATTGGTTACTCTCGGTGCGGTGTATTGTAGATTCACTAATTTTATACAACATGTCATTTTTATTTCACTAAGGTACTATGAACTGAAATGCAGTATGTTATTAGTCACAATGAACATGGATTTTGATTTCATAAACAAAACACTTCCAACTTCTTCCAAACTCCATAAAATTATAATATTTCTTCTTCAATGATAATATTATTTTTTCATCAATGTCTTTTTAAACGAACACAACACAAACACTAAATTTATTTTTGGAATTAAGAATGAAAGAAGGTAAAAAAATAAATTATTTTCCCTACAATATATTTTATATTTATTTAATGTCACACATATAATACATTGTAAATAAACACAAAAACCCTGAAAAATATAATTCTTGACATGAAAATATGAATCCAAATTCGTGAAATAAAAACACATCACAGAGTAACATATAACATTTACTATTAAATGTGATATAGTATTATATATATATATATATGAAATCAAACATATAAATTAAAAAAGTATGATATATATTAAAAATTTTCTTATATAAATATATATCAATTTATAAGAACATTGTAATAAAATTTATATATATATATGTTCACAAGATATTCTAGTTGTGAGTACTATTTAAATATGTTCTATAAAACACCCTATGTTTTATACTTATATCAAAGAAATATTTTTGGGTCTTTACATCCACCAATAAATGCATTGTGATCCAAATATGTTTTTTGGCATGTATTATGTTCAGTAATTTTTTATATTCTTAAATTTAATCCGTTAACATCATTTTTTGTTGCCTAGATACATAAAAAAGTGTAATTAAAATATAATAAATTATATAATCACATAAAAACATGAAAATAATTGAAAACATTGACATTTTTTGTGTCTATACACACACAATATTATACACCTATAATATCAAAGAAAATAAAGTACATATATAAAATTTATGTACAATAATTATAACATATACAAATATATGATTGTAATAGATATGTATATATATATATTCACATATATAAAATATTGTTTTAATATTTGGAAAATATGATGTGATAGAAATTTTTATATATTAAATTTCCTATGAACATGTATCAACTTTTTCAAACATATATAAAATATTTAGTTTTATATATCAAATATTTTCTGATATATATCGTCATTTATAATTTTTTGTGAAAATATATCAAATGATTTATGAAAATTTTAAATGTTTTTTTGTGAGATATAAATATTCTATGTAAAATATATAAAACATTAAGATATCATGAGTGAATATCAATGAAAAAAATCCATTTATGGATTTTTAATTGTCTACAAGATATGAATTTCTCTCAAAACCATCACATTATCTTGCGATGTGTTTTCAATTATATACCATTTATGGGGATAAATTTGGAATAATGTAAGTTTAATAAGTAACTACTATCTTTTTTTTGGAATTTATGTACTGTATAACATAGTCTTGAGTTTTATGTGCTATTTATTTTGAAAATATCACTAAAAATATTGTTGAAAATTTATTAATATTTGAATTATGATTGAGATTCGTTAGTTCATTTCAAAAGTGATTTATAGACAAGTGATATGATCTACTTGAACATGGAATAAAAAATATGTTATATAAAAAACAAAACATTTTTCCTATTAATTATAGAGGTCTTTGCCCTTTATTTTTAAACACATAAAATGGGTTAAAAATATTATTTTATATCGTTTGAAGATGATGATGAGATTTAATAGTAATTATAAATAAATTTGATGGGGTTTAGTGATCAAAGGAATATGGATCAATTAATATAAAATATGTGATAGATAAATAGTTTTCCATTTAGGTGGAAATATTTATTTATAGAGAATCATAGAGTTCAATATATGTTCTTATTATATATAATGAAATATATCCATATACATTATATTTACAATGAAAATACAACAAAATAAATAATAGGTTTGTTGAAGAAGATATAGATATTTTAATGAATAAAAAATTGTAAATATTTTTTATTGGTTTTCTAATAGAACATGGGTGGTAACCCAGATAAATATTGGTGGTAATAGGTACAAATTTTACAAAATAAACCAATAATTTGTTATTTTCATAGGGGGTTTACTCACCACATCATTTGTTCTAGTCTAAAAAATATTTATGGCCATTTGCAACATTCAGGACAACACCTAAAAATATATATTAATTTATAAAGAAACAAACCAAGATCCATAATTATAAGATCTCTATGATTATATTATTGAAAAGTTGGTGGTTAGTTTTTATTTTTTATTTGAATCTTTCATGAAAATTTTTTATGAGGCTGAAGATCATAAAATGGTGGTAAAAAAAGTCAGATTCATTATCAGAGAGTAAGGGGATTGTTTTAATGTATTACTTCAAGAGATCTAATGCATAAAATACAAAATATATGGGACAATAATTTTAGTAAGGTATTCTAAAAGAACTAGTATACTTTAGTGTATTAAATCATTTGACCCCAACTCCAAAACAATATTGAATTTACTCAAAGCACATGAATGAAAAAAAAGTGATTAGTATGAAAAATTATGTTTCAAGATTATTAATAAGTAAAATTTAAGAAGTATATTGAGTTTCTAGTATCAACATATTAGTGATATTTTCTTTATACTCATTTATTTATTCTACTATATCAATGAAAAGAAAATATGGTAATAAAAACAAACCATTTAATGGAGGTCTAAGTCTATCCCTAAACTTTTAATTCCTATTGAACATTAAAAAAATAATCAAAGTATATGAAGTGTGATATTACTCACTCCAACCCAAGGAATAGTCACTCATCTAAAGGTTGTAAAAATTTTAAAAACATTTTTGTTCAAGTTTGACATCTAGTTTTGGTTTGATTTGTATATTTTAGTGAAGAAAACATGTGTTTAATTTTGATTGGATCAATTTTCACTCACCTACAATAATAGTAATGATATCTTGAAGGAAAAAATATTAATGTAGTCGAATTGTATTGACTCATATCCCACCAAAGTACCCCTTATATCTAGGGGGACTTCAACTTGTATTAGAGATTATTCTATCTCGATGACCCGTCATCATCAATTGTATGAGTGGTTGAATTTTGTTTTCACTCTGAATCTTATAAATTATGTTAAAATAAATGGTATACCAATATTTTTTGCAAAAAAAATTCATTTAGTTATAGAACACAAGACCCTCAATTTTATTTCACCGAGGTGTTATGTATAAAATTTTACAATTTATAGATTCACTCTTACAAATTAAAATACATCATACTCACAAATTAATTTAAACAATATTTATGTTGAGAACCATAATAAAAATTCACTGTTGTTATCACATGTTGATAAGGACATATGAAAGTTTATGGGTTATAAATTGACCAAAACTATGTGTAAAAATCATTATAGTATTTAATAAGGTGATAATAAGTTTATGGATCCTTGATTAAAAATTATTCAAACTTAGATTGAAGATATATGAAGTCAACCAGTTGTAATTTTTTTATTCATGATAAAATGATTGTATGTACGATATGAGGCTATGGTAATAGTCTTGAAGATTCAATAGTTTTCAATTAGTTGATGAGAATTATTCCGATTATATTTTTATAAAATATATTAGATTTAGAATATTTAGATTTGGATAAATTCATCTTGGATGAGTTTAATAGTATCGTTTACACATATAAAATTGGGATAAGAATAGTTCATAGGGATAAGATTATAAGTGAAGTTGATATTTCCTTAATATAATTCAATGGTATGAATATTTACGAGAACAAGGAATTACAATATGTGTTGTTAGAAAATATAGAGGATAATATGAACCATAAAGAGTTTTCTTACATTATATCATGTAACTTCAAGAAGGATGGGGGTAAATACTAAAGAAATAAGAAATTTAAATACTTAAACCATGGTAATTTTTTATATTTCAAAGGGAATTCCCCCAAATAAAACTAGGATTATTTGGAAACAATGAAGAGGATATTCAAGAAGAAATAAATAAATGGTGTTATTGCAAGAAAGGGAATAAGATTCACTAAAGGAAAGAAAAATATAATAATAATGAATAAAATAAGAAATATCCTATCTAAGAAACATAATGATACCTTTATAGATGAAAGTAAATCTAATGAAGTAATCTTAGAATCTAAGGGTGAATAAGTCTCTATATCATATTCCATGGAGTTAAAGGTTCCTAGAGTGAAGAGAAAGGGAACAATGAAAATGTTAAATAAAATATAAAATTAATATATTTTGTGAGTTGATATTGATATGTGTAACAAAAAACATTAAAATAATGAAAATTATAATGCTCGTTAAAGAATATCATTGACTCAATAAAGTGATAGAAACAAATCAGAAGTAATAAATATGAGTTAATATTAAAGATATAGAAATTTATTTTCTTATTTACTAAATAAAATAAAACCATCAGTTTCATGAATTCAAATATTTTTTTATAAATTTAAAGATGTTTATTCTCTATGATTAATGTATATTGAATCAAAAAAAATTGTAAAGAAGTTCAATTTTTTTGAGATGTCCTTGGAGGGAATTAGAGAGACCTAGTAGTTGATAAAAAATAAATCCATGTATTTAAATAGTCTCAAGGAATGTATGAACTATAAGATACTTCATTCCATAGGAACTAAAGGCCTATGTTAAGTGGATGAAATTAATTTTAACTCAGATAAAAATAATAATGTTTAGTTTTATACTTCAATAAAATAAAAACATATTATTTTACTAACTAAAAAGACCAAATAAAACCCATAATCTTTTATCATATGAAAAGATAAAAAGTCAACAGAATATGTTGAAACCAATAATGAGGATAAGATATTATATTAAAATTTTGGTTCAAAAAACTAAAATAATCTAAGTACTAATCGTGCATAAAAACCCCTATTATAGTCTAATGGATATAATTCCCATTCATCATAGATATTTTCATTCCAAGGCTGACGTTGGTGATATATAGTTTAAAACCACAATGAATTTTCATATTTGAATAACATGTCACAACTTGTGAAATGAAGGGGTGTTAATTTGAATGATATAAATACCCAACTAATAATGAATGTTTCACCATGAAAAGTCAAGAAAAAACTTCATGTCATGAACACTTTTGGCCTCTTAGGGAGACATGTGTGAAGTGTGACCAACAAGGTCACACAAAAAATGGATGTATGGAAATTTTTCATGAGTATTTGAAGGAATGATTAGGTATCGAATCAATATATAAAAATAAAGTAGTCAAGGAGTTGGATATGGTTTTGAATTTCACTTATGAAGCTTCCAATAAACAAAGTCCCTGGATTTTAGAGAGTGGGTGATCATCACACATGAATAGTGATAAAAATATTCAAAAATGTATTGAAATTTATGATAAAAAGGATATAATATTTGAAAACAATGTATCATTAATTATCAATTTTTTTAGTAAAGTATAAGTTTGAAAGAGTGAGTTAAAATAGAACAATGTACTATTTATTGATTATTCAAAACCCAAATTATTATACATGGATCTACTATTATACAATAGTAATGACGTTATATTTTATATAAATTTTTTTATTATGAATAGTGTAAGAAATGGAGTTATATTAACCAATTTAAAATAAACAACTGATAATATTTTCTAGGTGGTTGATTAGGATAATTATTTTTATATTAACATATAGTATGAGAATTCATTACAGAATTAGAGGCATACCGAGTTAGAAAAAATAACATGAGGAGTCTTGTTCATAATGAAAATATCTTAAATATACATAAATGGAAAATGTATTAAATTTATTATTTTATCACATTCCATAAATTCAATATGGTTAATTGAAGTTTCATGGTATGTGAAATTAATACTTAGAAACTACTCGATCTTGTTCTCACTTATATGTTCTATCTAATGAGAAATAAATAAAAAATTGAGATAGGTACTTCATTAAATTCATCGATGAATTTATATATTGATTTTTTTTATTTATATTTCAAACAAAACTAAAATATTTGAATATGTTCAAGTGTTACTAGTGGATATCTTAGAACAAAATTGGAAATTTTATAGAGGTTTTTTTTTCTGAAAATGGAATAAAATAAAAACATATAGAGTTCGACACATAAGTTTGTCATGAACCGTCCCATAGGGCCTGGACGTGACTACCCAATGTCCTCCTTCCACAAGATAGGGGTTGGTGATTAGCACCTAAAGGACTTTTCCAAACAGTGAAGGCATTGCCCTGGAGATTTGAACACACTCAAAAAGGCAAACTAAAGTAAAAAACCAACAAAAGTAAGGTATAACCATAAGAGTAATGTAAAACCATAAGTAAAACTATAAAATGAAAATAGTGGGCCAGAATACAAGCCCTAGAAACTAAAAATAAAGTAAATAGTTGTATCATCTTCCCTGGAGCTCTTCCTAGAGGGTAGTAGTTGTAAGTCTGAAGTCGAAGAAGAGGATCTCGACAGCTCTCATCGCACCAAGCTCCACTAAGTCCTGAACCTCCAAATTCTCCCTTGGAATGTTAATAGTACACCCCAGACACACATGTGTGGGCGGAGCCCGTGCAGGGGTGAGTATAACAACTCAATAGGGGACCCTTGAGACCTCCGAAGGTTTCTTACTAATCCACTAAAGAAAAAATCACAAGAAATACCACAAAGGTAACATCACAAGCATGATCTAAATCATGAATCTCAATGAAAAAAGAGACTGATCACTCTAACAGAATAAATTCAAGGTTATTGGGATAGGTATGACTAGTCGTGAAGCCATATCATCCTATCCATAGTAACTCTACTATTGAATCGTATAGGTCACTGTATGCTGACCCGTATTGGTCGCTAGATGTTGACCCGTATTGGTCGTTGGTGCTGACCCATATTGGTCGATGGTGCTGACCCATATTGGACGCTGGTGCTAGCTCGTATTGATCGATGGTACTGACCCATATTGGTCACTAGTACAGATTTAGGGATGATTATCCATAGTACTAGATCATCCCACTCTAAAGTTTCTTATACTGACCCGTATTGGTCGCTCTTTTTATTTATGTCACATTCAACCACTAGATTATCATATGTCGCATGCCTAATCTCTGGAAGACACTTATCCTCAAGAATTCAGTCATATTTCAACTAGTATGAAGTCCTACAAAAATCATACCAAAGGTACTGCCCTTTCAGAGAGGTCCCAATGTGACAGAAGGCGCGTCGATCAGACGTTTGGTCTGTGAGATATGACCACTTTTGTAAAAAGGGACTGGTTGGATTCTTGTCTGATCCAAACCAGTTCACATGTCAAACTCTGTTAAAACTCCCTTATAGTTTCTCTAAAGAACTTCATTGTCACAAGGGTCCTTACTCCACAGACGGTGCGTCGATCGGACACTCGGTCTATTAGTTACACCCCTTTTTGTGAATCAAGGGTGATCACACCTCGGTCCGACCCGGCTCAGTCGGGCCCACCAGAATATGTCAATGGGACGACTTCCCAAAAGGGGGTCCCAACTCCACTCACTGCATGTCAAACATAAAATTGGTTTGTTAGTGATGAGTGTTTCTTTATACGGGGGGCGGTTGGGTCTAAGCCCGGTCCGACTCGTTCATGCTGGTCCAACGCAATGGGTTCTAGGGTTTATCTAACCTCACCCGGGTCTGACCCATTAAGGGTTAGCCCAGTTCACTAGGTTCGGACCATCTGGGTCGGCTCGGCTGGTTCGCAGGCCCAGGCTGCGATTTTCCCGACCCGCCTAGTGGGGCTCGCCCCCCCCCCCCCTCGCTGGCCTGCTGGCCTGCAGGTCAGACCCATTCGGCCAGCTCGGCCTGCTGGGTGGTGCTCGACCCCCCCCCCCCCCGCACTGGCCCGCTAGGCTGCGGGTCGGACCCATTAGGCTGGCTCGGTCCTCCTAATGGCGGAACGCCTCTCCAGCTGGTCCCACGGATGTGGGGCCAATTCACTAGGCTGGTGGGGCACTGCCCCACCGCGTATAATGTTCATCCATGTGGCCGACTAGTCTCCAACCAACACGGCGTGGTGCAGGGTCGCTCCCCCACCTCCTGCTATGGATCGCGGGCTGCCGGTCGTGCCTATGTCTGCTTCCCTTCTCCAGGGTGGTCGCCTCAGGCCGGCCGCCTCTGGCCCCACGGCGCACGAGGGTGTGCCGCCTTCCCACCACCCACGACTGGTTTCCATGGGCCTCCTTCAGACACCACTGGCCGCTACCGGCATGGCGCGCTAATGGTTCTTTCCACGGGCTACTAGACATGCTATGGTGGTCCGTTCATCCTGTATTCTACACCTATGAGCCTCTCGGGTCACCATCACTACTGTGTGACCCCTATCTCTACCTTGACGTAGTATTGTCCGGCCGTGCATGGAAAACACAAGAACAACAAGATCAGAGGAGGGTTCGAGCCTTGTTCGTATTGTCCCGTGCCCTCCACGTTAGCATTCTAACAAGGGGTATTAAGAACAATCATAGGGTTTAAAAGTAACTCCCAACATGTAACCCTAAATCAACCTCCCATGTTAAAAAAAGATCCACGGATCAACCTGTTAGTCGGTTGATCCGTTTTCTTTTTATAAATCAAGAACATCTATAGAGGAATTTTATAATATCAAAAAAACCATACCTGGATGAGACTTCCACTAATGACGATCGACGAAACATCCTTCTTCATTATCATCAGTTCATGATTCATTGCTGCTCGTCACCGCTCGCTGAATTCTTTATCGTGTTCCAGTTGGATGTTTCCATAATACTTCTCCAGAGTTTCCTAACTTGATGAAGCCATGCCAAAACCCCGCCACGATATCCATTTAAATAGGAGGGGGAATGGTGAGTAATGCATTGAGGAATTAATGAAGTTCATTAAATGAATTAATGAACCTATTTTAATTCACAACCGTGGAGTTACGTAGTTGATGAGTCATGCCATTAAATGGCTTGACAAGTCACTAGTCCCACCGTCGCCGCTCATCTGTTGGAGAAAAATAAAATAAAATAACAATTACATGTTATTTTACTTTTCTTTAAAAATTTCAAAAATTAAATTTTTCTCCGGACCTACTATAGTCAAACTGAAGCCTCCCTTAAAAGAATCCATGCAATGAAAATTCAACGATGTCCTCAAATTTTTAATCCGGGCACCAGTTCAAAAGATAGAAATATTCGCCCACACATTTACTAAACGTACCCTAAAAAATATCAAAAATCCATTTCGGGCACACCGAGACTCAGAATCATGCGCCGTCAATTTTTTCAGACTCATAATAATCTCAAATAATTAAAAAATCTACATGGAATTTTTTGGGTCTTTACAACCATGATAAGAAAACTATATGAAATAATTTTAACACTAATTATGTGCATTAAAAAATATATTAAATAAATTTAAAAATTATTCCCTTGTTTATATACGAGTTATAATGATACTTCATTATAATACTTCAAAATATGTTTACAGGAAAAAAACATCAACATCATTTTATATTAAAAATCATTATATTTTGTTACCATACTCTGACGTGACCCTATATGAGATGTCTTATAGGAATAAACCTAACATAAAACACTTGAATTTCTTCATATTCCTATATATGATCATCTTAAAGGGAAAACATTTCCATAAATTTGATGATCGAGTGAATGGAGGTGTATTATTTGGGTACAAACCTAGTGGAATACTTTAACAGTTTTTAAAAACAATTTGAACAAAATGGTGAGAAAAAAATATTTAAAAGTGTTTAAGAACACTTAAATTAGAGAAAAATAAAATTAATTTGTAGATAAAATTGAATAAATGCATATTTTGAAATGAATATATCATGTTAAAAGCATCGATAATGAAAAATAAAAATAATAAAGATGATGATTATTCATGTTTGATAAAAAAAATTATAATACATCATAACCCACAATGAAGAAATCAACAATTCAAAATCATGTGAAACCAAGAAATATTATTAGTAATAAGGATGAAGAAGAATAAAGAAGATGATATTTGAGGATAGAAATATTCATAAGATTATTTCCAAAAGTGGAGCCAATGTTTATGGAATAATCACTTGAACATAAGGGATGAATTTATACAATGTAAAAAAGTACTCAATCAAAATGAGAAGAACAATATAAGGTTGATTTTTCTGAGGTGAAAAAAATCGCATAAAGGAGAAATTAAGGAGAAATATCAAAAAGAAAGGTACATTTGGAAAGAAAAAGGTAGGAATTTTGTGCAAAGGATACTCAAAAGTAGAAGGTATCTATTTCAACTAAAAAAATTACCCATCACATGATAAAAGTAGTATGGATTTTTCTATAATAATATCCTAAAGGAGATGTAAATTCATCAAAAGAATACAAAATTGATACTTATAAAATGAGATATAAATTTAAAAGTGTTTACTGAGAAACAAAAGGGATTTTTATCATATAAAAATAGAAGAAATATTTATAAGTGATAGAATTTATATTGTGGTTAAAATTAATTCCCCAAGGAATGGCCCTCAAAGCTAGACATGTAACACCTTGAAATTTTAAAAGAGAAAAATCATGTACGATGGTGTATATGACATGAAACAATATTATTGGAAGAGAAGGTAAAGCCTTATGAATTTTAATTTATTTATTTGAAAATAAATTAAGTCTCTTTGATGGCTTCTGATGCATACAACATCGAGTTTAAACAAAATACAATACTATATTAAAATATGTTTAATTAAAATGTGATTGTTTTAACCTATCCATTAATTTGGAGGGTATGAATAGGTCAAAATAATTTATGGAAATAAATTTATTATACATATTCATTGTTTTTATATTTATTAAAAATAAATCTAATAATTATTTGAAAGAAAAAGAAATGTTTTCTAAAAAAATGATATTTTTCTAAAAGGTGGGTTTGTCAGGATTTGAGCGCAAAATATAAAATTATTTTTACCAATTTTATAAAAAAATTTTTGAAAAATGGAATTAATTTTTCGAATAAATATATAAAAAATATCTTAGTGTGATTTTTTGGTATTTCTTTGAAATGTTTTATTTTTTCAATGAATAGTGAAAAAATCTAATTCTTATTGAAAACTGCCTTTTTAAAAAATTAATTACAAGGTAAAATTATATATTAAATTGTTTTTAAAATAAATTAGTTAATATTTATTAAAAATATAATTAATTTATGTTATTTTAATAAATTTCATATTGAATTTTGATATTAATACCTTCTATACTTATGCGAATTTTCGCTTTTTTAACTCGTTTTTTCATCACTTCTGTACGTATAACATTAAATTGAATTCATACAATTATGTGAATTAAATTTGGAAAAAAGGATTCCATATTTGGAATCAATATCATTTTTATTATATAATATATCAAAATTAATTTTTGATCATTTTGAATTGTAAAAACAGTAATAGTTGTTTACCATTATTAATGTAAAAATGGGGTTATCGAGGGTTAAAATAAAAAGATAAAGGTTAAAATAACATAGAAACTTTTAAAACGCCAATTTTATGGAAATATATCAAGAATATCACCTATGAGTGTCGATAATGGCTTATTTTGGGGGATTTTTTCATGATAAAAATATGGTTGAAATTGATTTTTTTCATAAATTCCATGTGTTTCCACTCCCACACTTATAAAAATCCACCCATATCCTCCCCACTTCACATTTACAAAGACATTTGGATTTTAAAATCTTTAAAAAATCACCTCTTTAATCCTATACAAACATCCTAGAGCCCTAGGATTTATCATAAATCCAACGTAGGAATGAGTTTGGTTTAAACCTATAGAAATTGTTCAAAGAAGAGGTAACATTTTTAAACAAGTGTTTTTATTTTTATTCTTCATAGACCACCATATAATTATATTAAATAATGATTAAATAATAACATAATTATATTAAATATACTTCAATGTTATTGTGTTAAATTCATGATATATATCTGTCACCCCATCCCTCAAATGGAAAAGGAAACTATCGGTCATTTGTAAGGAGGACCATCGCCACGTGAATCAATGTAACACATTTACCACCAACACCATTAAAGGATAGATATATTGACTGAGTAAACACACACACACATATATCATCTTACGTTCCATTCCATTTAAAATATGACAACGAAGCTTGTGTGTGAAACAGACTACTACCTCATGAAGCGATGTGATTCATTTTTCACATACAATTTACATGGATGTTATTGAGGATAAATTGAATGAAATGTGGTATATATATTTTAAATTATATTGATTCTGGAAAATTAATATATCACCCAATTCCTTACCATTTCACTTGTCAATGAAATTATTTTTATTCTCATGCGTACGCATGACCTACAATCCCCACAAAGCGATGCGATTCATTTTCCGTGTCCAACCTTCTTGAATGATTATAAAAATGTATATAATGAGTATATATTTAATTTACTAAATTAATATAACTGTATATATTATTAAACATTCAAATATTCACATGAATTGGAACTTTTATGAAAAAACATGCATGAGAAAATAAGGAAACTAACACCTTAAACAATGAAAATAATGAAAAATTATTAACAACCGGGTGGTAAAATGTTATAATGGGATAATATATGATATATTAAATATGAATATGGTTTTGGAATAAATTAATAACATGATTAAAACCATTATACATGAGGTTAATTAACATTCAACCAGAAGGAAGCGTGTGGTAAGGGACTTCATCTTAATTTACCATCATTGAGTCATATTGAAATTTAATACACATAATTTATTTTATATGGTTTATATACTATAAATTTTCATGTAATTCCATGAATTATCCATACTTAATTTTATTTTATGTTTTAATTTTTATTATTTCATCTAAGGGGATTTGACTTCAAAATTACCAAGTTGTAATGAATTTCATAACTTGATTTCTTTTGGTTGGGTTATATTACCTCTTTATTACCTTTGACATTATAAGATTATGTGTGTAATGAATTATTTCTATAATATTTTTTATTTACACATGTTTTATAGGGATTTAAATTCCCTAAAAATAATTGAATCATTAATTAATTCCCACTTCCATGATACGATCACTGTAAAGTTTTAGTTCACAATCTCCTTTTAATCAGGATTATTTATACTTGAATTTAGATTGAAGGAAATTATTTTATAACTGTATAATAAAAACATTTTAATTTTATTATCCTATATTTAATCATTATGTTTTCAAGTAACATTACCTTATTTCTCTCTCTCGTACTTAAAATTATTTATAAAATATTCTTATGAAAATCTGACTTTATTTCTCTCTACTATTGAAAATATTTTTTCTTACAAAACCATGTATTACTAAAAATTGTTCCAAAATTATTTTAAAAATACCCAAATTATTTATGGAATAAAATTTTACCCATGTTTTTATATTTAAATAATTTTTAATGTAATCTCTATATCATTTTAAAACAAGTTTTTTTTTCTTTTACCAAAAATGTTTAATGAATCATTGTTTTATAATTTATAAAATCTATGTAATTTATAGAATAATGGTCAATTAATGTTTTAATGATTTATTTATAAGTTTAAATGTTTATTTTCAAAGGAAAATTTTTTCCAATTTTTTTCTGAACTTTTATTTTAAATAAAATTTCAATGTGAAAAATGTAATTTTTCATAAAAAGGTTTTTAATAAATAATTTTATTGTATTCTTTTTCATAAACAATATAAAACCTTTAGTGTACTTATTATCCATTATAGATATGTTTTATTTATACCATCCTTATCATTTATCTAGATGTTTGTGGATCATTTTTTCAAGGGAAATTATTAACATTGTCTTTCTAGATTAATTTTAGTAATCATTAACATTCCCTTGAAATGTTTATTTTATTTTTATCATAGGATATTAAATTTATCCAAAATATCAATATTATTTATCATGGATATACATATTACATAAATCATAAATCATTTCTATATATTTTAGTTTCATTTGAAAAATATATGATTGACTCAGTATGTTATTGTTAATCTATATTTCTAACTCGATATAGAAATTTGAGGATATAAAATATTGGGACTTGAATTAAATCAATAATTATATATATTATTAATTAATTTGACTTAAAGATATTTATGGGGACTATTAATAGATACCCCTTTGATGCATTAGTATTCTCCTCAGTAAAATCAATTGGATAATATTATTTAAATGGGTTTAAAGTGTATACCTACCTATATGTTGGAAAATGTATTATGAAATTACTTGATAGTAATGGTATCATGGTGCCCGAGATCATGAAATCAAATAATTAAGCATTTATGACATCAGGAATTTAGTTATTATTATCTAAGATATTTTCTCAATGTCATTATCTATGGATTCATTTCATTATCTATTTATTCATTAAATAAAATTTTTTAAGTTATTTAACTTTCTATATTGATTAAGCCTCATATAATCATGATTGTCATGTTTCTAATAAAATGGAGTGTGTGTTTAGATATTTATCTTTCTATATTTTCAATGCCTTATTGATTATTGTTCATTTAATCATGATTACTTCCTCTTTAAATAACTTTTACTGATAATTTGATCTCTCCCTTAATTTTTTCCTTTATATAGAATCCATGAAGCGTAATATGAATTATATTAAAGGATATTCTTGAGAGAATAATGATATTATCAAAAAAATGATGTCATTTATGTATGAAAATGTAATATGGGAATAATTTCTTAATCAATTTTTCCAATATTAATAAACTATTCAGTCCTTTGGGATGTACTTCCTTGTATCTTATTGTAATATATTAAAGTGGAAACTGGATCCCAGCTACTGGGATCAGGGTTGTTATAGTTCTTATCAATAGATGTTTAGTTGAAACTGTCATGACCAACCTACTCCAAGATGAAGGAAAGAACAACATGATTCCATGTCCTTCCTTATTCAAGGTGAAGGAGAGATAAAGACCCTCGATTCTGGCCTTTAGTATGCCTCAGGGTGTCAACTAGAACCAAGGGTACATAATCACACATAAAAGGAAGACATTTCCATTTTTATAGAACATGATCTAGAGATAAGATGGTAAATCCCAACAACACCAAGGACTAAAGATAAACAAAAAGCCCAAAATCCATTCCAATATGCATGTTCAAAATATACTGATACAAGTAAAATATATACTTTAAAGGGAAGTAACCAAATAAAGAAAATCATCGATGATAATTGTCCCAACGTCCGAGCGAGTAAGGTTTGGTACAGTCCTCCATGTCCTCCTGGAAACCTGAATGTAGTTTTATTTATGTTGAGTGAGTATACAGTTATACTCAGTATGGAAACCAAAAGATATCATGCACAAGTGGGGAGATATTCTAATGCCCTATGAAAAATAGATATTACTGAAACACCCAGTAAAGAAAACTATCCACCCAGCCTCACCAAGGCAAACTCCCCAAATAATGCAACCCAGGTAAAATAATAGTAACAACACATCGATATTGGGTACCCTACATCACTTTCCTGTTAGTTATTTAGTAAATCCTACACATCAGACCTCCCCCACAAATCCCACTGCAATCCCACTACTTCCCCCATCAATAACCATATGGGGCACCCCATCTTCACATTTACCCTTCCTGCAAACACCATGGTCACCATAACCACACATGCCGCCCACAGACACCTCGACCACCACAACCACACTTCCCACCAATAGACACTTGGGCATCATCCCTAAGACACCTGGGAAAAAATGTGCATGCACACACCTAGGCCTACCCACCACAACACACCCTACCCGAAGAGTCTTGTCTATTGTTAACCTCAGGCCATCATAGCCTACCCTAAGAGTTTTGGGCTACATGGGAGAGGAATCATAACAGAGCTAACAACCAGCCACTCATAGGAATGTTTGGAAAACACCCCCCCCCCCCAATGAAATGGTGGTGTTTGGAATTTTTTTATGAACATGGGTGGGGTGAATATAAGCAACAACAGAACTAAATTTTATACATATAGATAATCAAGAACTCATCCCAAGCTATGGGTCTCCAAAACAACAACTAGCGCAAACAAAACCACTCTTGTTGCAACCTCTACATTCACAAGTACACAATAGCCACAACCATAGAGCAACCCATTTCTGGAAAATAGTTTCCCATTATACATGTTGTCGTTATCTTTTTCAAGTGATTCTATTAAAATATTCCTCAAATACTGGGAAACAAACATGCATAACCACAATCCAAAACAACAACTAAAAGGAAATATCTAAGAAGGTGTTTAATTATTCACTACCAGTTCTTGGGTAAATGAAAACATCAAAAATGGGATCTCTTGAGGTCCCTCAATGTACAAGAACCAAAACAAGCCCCAACCTACTAGGTCCAAAACATTTATGGTGGGATCCACATGGCCTCAGATTCACAACTAAACAAACTCTCAAAAAGAGATTCCATTCCCTTATACACCACCCCACAAAAAATTAAACAAAACAACCATTCATATCACTAGAATAGAGAATGGAAGTTTCATCTATAAACAAAAACATTCATTGAGTTCATTCATTCCATTTGGTTAACCGGGGTGATCACACAAGGATTATTATTCATCGAGCATCCATTTAATCAGGTAAGTTTACGAGATTAATCAGTTTCCATGTTATAATTATTCAATAAAATATTATCTAGAAAATAGAGCTTCATTAGTGTGCATGAAAGGAAAACCAACGACCATGGTTTTCAGTGGACATGAACCCATACAATTCACAACATAAAAATGAAGGTAAAAATACAACCACATCATCATTTTTCCACCCCTTCATTCCTTAAATCTCTTTTTGTTATCTTTATTAAATTTGGGTTCATCTACATTAGGGAGGAACATCATCATACACACCCCGCATGATGCACAATAAAGAGAGACGAAGGAAGAACCCCTAACTAGATGATCAAGGATCAAAGTTTTCACCATGCACCCAGAATTAGGGCCGGGTGATAGGAAACTCCAAGAAGGATCAAGCTGGAGGGATCTCATGTAGGCACAACTCATCTCTTGAAGAGGGACTCCAAGCGCCCAAAGAGGGAACAAAAGAGACTAAGGAAGAAGATCTAGGCCTGATTACAAGGGCCAATCCAAGCGTTATGGGATGTGAAATCTTAAAGTTCTTGAAAATAGGATCATGGTTTAACCATACAACTGGGTGGTATCACACATTTTAATTTATTGAGATTTAATAATTCCCCTCATAAATGGTAGAGATAGACAAGCAGACGACCGCTAGTTGATATATTTCATTTAAACATAGAAAAACACGTAACATGGGCATGACTGGAAATAAAAAAAGGTGTGAAATTGATAAAAAGGGCCACACGTTTTGGTAATTTAAGGGTCTCCCAATTATCATGGGATTTAATATATCATTTACCAGACTTAAATGATCTTAAACCACTTTAAAAAGGAAATAATACTTAAAAGTGATGTTACGGGAAAACTAGAGAAAGAACCTTGACACCCCTTTTTGGCACCATTCGGGCGTGGCGCCGATTGGGGGGACCGATCTATGGTACCGATGGGCGGAAGTGATAGGTGACACCCTTTCATTGAAAAAAATTCCCTCCTAACTCCTCAATGGTGTACATGACACCCCAAACAACATAATTTGACAATGTGATGGACCAGGAAGGTCCAGTACATTACATCAGATAACTCTCAAACTATTATTATCCTAGAGAATCAAGATTAAATCCAAAGAAGAGAGAGGGGTATGAAAAACTACCTCATAAGATACCTCTTAAGGAAAAACCACCCAAACATCCACATGATCCTCAAAGATCACCATGTCTTGACACATGGATTAGGGAGTCATTTCCTCCATGTCCAGATGTTATCCACTTTGGGTGGAATTAACACACCCGCACAAGTTTAATCCCATATGCACTAATTCATCTTGATTAAGAATTTGGTCCTCCCTTACCCACATGTTCTTACTTTTCATACACATTCAGAGAGAAAATGAAACATCCCCTATCATAGTTCACAATGTCAAGCATTTTATCAAAGCAACGAAAAAAAATTAAAAACATCAAACAAACTCAAAACATCAAATCAAAATAGCTCTAGGTACTAGGTGTGCATCTGTGATTCTTGATCCCATGTTCTCTCCTCAAGGCCACCATGCATCCACAACACATGAACCAAGGGAATGATCCATCCATGAAGAACCTTATCCTTGTGATCCTCGATTCTCACTAGTCACTCAACAAATGTTAAATCCTTCTCAATATCCAACTCTCCCCTGTCAAGTGAGTGAGATTCATCATGTAGATACTGACGAAGCTGAGACACATGAAGAACGTTGTGGATCCTCTCCAACCATGGTGTTAATATCAGCTAATATTCAACCTCACAAACTCTTCCCCACACCTCGAAGGGTCCGATGAACATGGGATAAATTTTTCTTCCCTTACCAAAGCTCTGTTTCCCACATCGAGGGGAAACCTTCAAGAAAACATGATATCCAACCTCGAACTCCAAGGGCCTCCTCCTATGATCATAAAAAAACTTCTACCGGTCCTAAGATACCTTCATCCTCTCACACACAAGCTAAGCATTCTTCATTGTGGTCTGTTCCACCTTGGGGCCAAGAACACCTACCACCCCAACCTCTGTCTAGCACACAAGAGCACGACACAATCTCCTATATAATGTTTCGAATAGAACTATTCCATTGGTGGAGTGATAACTCTTATAGTAGGAAAACTAAACCCGGGGAATTTGTCGTACCCATGATCCTATGAAGTCCAGAACACATGCTATAGCATATCCTCCAACATCTGGATGGTCCTCTATCTCTTCCCATCTATCTGAGGGTTAAAGGAGTGTTAAGGAATATATGGGTTCTATAATCATGCTATAATCCCTTCCAGACTCATGAAGTGAGGAATGTATCCAGATCCAAAATTATGGTTCTTATAACTCCATGTAACCGCACCACTTCACCCATGTACTTCTGTGCTAAGGAATACACTATGCTCGACTCCTTAAATGCTAAGAAGTGAGCCAATTTTTTAACCCGGTCCACCACTACCTAGATGGAATCATAGCCTCCCTCATCCCTGAGTAGTCATGTGATGAAATCCATTGAGACATCATCCCACTTCCACTAAGGAATGTCTAACAGCTATAATAGATCATTGGGAACACAGTGTTCATCCTTCACCTACGAACACATGAGGCGGTTTACCACAAACTTCGGCACTACACACTTTACACTAGACCACCAAAACTGACCACTCAATCCTTGGTACATCTTGGAAACTATTGGGTGTACCTCCAATGCTGAGCTATGGAACTCAAGGAGAACTCCCTCACTCATAGTCTCTGGGAGAAACAACTTCCCATGGAAAATAATCCGATTATGACCATCCTCTGACCATCCTTCTAGAGGATTTCCCTAGATAAAATGATCACACATCACTTTAGCCTCTGATTCTCCCCATTGAGACTCCTCCACCTACCGTACCAAGGAAGACTGCACTGTCATCTGAAACAGACTGCCTCTACCACCCTCCACTCTCATGCCCAGATGTGAAGCATCCAACTCCTCCATTACCTTCCAAGAATTTCCTGACTCCTGAAGAAACAGACTTATGTGACTTCCTACTCAAGGAATCATCCAACACATTCCACTTTTCTAAGGTTTATGAGATCTCGAAGTCGTAGTCAGGATGAAAATTTATCCACCTTCACTGTCGTAAGTTCAGGTCTCATGGGGAGAAGAAATACCTCAAGCTGTTGTGATCTGTAAAGTCCAAGAAGCATTCCCTGATGAGATAATGCCACCACATCATTAGTTCAAACAAGATCATTTCATTTTCCAGGTCGTGGGTGGTATAGTTACATTTGTGAGGTCATAACTGCCTAGACCCACCAGATATCACTCCTTGCTGCTACATCAGCACACACCCCAAGACTAGAGCAGAAGCTTCACAGAACAATTCAAACGTTACCCCTTCATATGGAATCCTCAACACAAGGGAACTAACCAACTTCCCTTTTAGATAAAGGAAATCTTCCTAGCAATGCTCAATCCATAAGAAAGCCTAATGTTTTCTGGTCAAGGATATAAAAGGCACTACAAATCGAGATAAGTTGGGTAAGAACCTTTAGTAGTTACATGTTAGTCCTAGGAAACAATAAAGCTCTACCATTTTATTGGGTTACACCAAAGATAAAACCACATAGACCTTCTACGAGTCCACATCTATTCCCTTTTGGGACACCACATGTCTAAGGAAGTCCACCTCTAGTGTGAATAACTTTCCCTTAGACAACTTCACGTAGAGCTGGTGGTGTCAGAGGGCCTCCAAAACTATCCTAAGGTGCCCAGTGTGGTCCTACTATGATCTTCAGTATATTTGGATATAGTCTATGAACATGGATATGAATCGGTCTAAATAATCACAGAAAACAGAGTTCATCAGTCCAATGAACGTAGCTGGTATGTTCGTAACGCTGAACAGAATGACCCCAAACCTAAAGTGCATGTACCTGCATCTGAAAGTAGTCTTCAGGATGCCATCCTCCTTCACCCTCAATTGGTGATATCTAGACCATGGTTCCATCATAGAGAACCAACATTCTCACTTTAATGAGTCAAAAAGGTCTTTGATCCTCTAGAGGGGGTAACAGTTCTTGATCATCACCTGGTTTAGTCTTTGGTTGTCTATGCATAACATGAGACCACCGTCTGCATTCTTTGTGAACAATAATGGAGCACCCCACAATAACACACTTTGTTGGATAAAACCCTTATTTATCAGGTAATCAACCTGAACCCACAAGTCTAGCAACTGAAAAGGCATCATCCGATAGGGAGCCATTAAAATCGAACAGGAACCAGGTTGTAATTCTATCCCAAAATCAACATCACGTCGAGGCGGTTGAGTGAAAACCACTTTGGGGAAGAAAATAATAGGAACTCCCACCATCTCTGATTCTATTGATTCTAATTACAACTCATCTCAAAAGGAAACAAGGGGCTCCACACACTGGCTGCCCTCCTAGAAACCCCGCTTGCCAATGAAAGATACACATTGGGTTCCTATATCTGAGAACATGACCCTTATCTAGAAGCAGTCGATAACAACATTCATGTAAAATATCTAGTTGATGCTTATCATGATATCATATGACTGCATTCCTTGTAGAAGAATTTCCCTAGTTGACTGATGCAGCCCCAACATTAGTCTGTATCCTTGACAAACTTCAAACTAGATGGTCTAGCCTCCAACTAGTGTACTTAGCACTAGGGGAATGAAAATCCTCATTACGTCTAGACCCATGGCATGGGATAGACCAGGTGAAAAAAAGGAGTATAAAGATCTTTAATCAAATAATGCATTGGTAATAGTGCTGAAAAAACATATCATACCATGAATGCCCTCTAGCCCTACTGGAACTGATAACTATAAAGTCTACAAATGTTTGTGCCTAGCTCCACTACCTCTCAGCTATCGACCTCCTCCTAGACCACACCCTAGTTGAGTTCTGTGAGGAGCGTCTCGAGGTTGGAATCCTCTAAAACTGTTCGCCCTTGTTGGAGCATGAGCACGCTGCCCCTATGAAAAAGGTCTAGCCAGCAACAGGTGCTGCTGAGGTGGGCGTTGAACCTGCCTACACCCACCATACTGAGCTCAAACTGGGCACCGAATCTGGATGTTCCCAAAACCTCCACAAAAAATCAACTTGTTCCCAAGCCATGATGAAAGGGCGATGATTGGGAGATCTGAATTGGAACTGTTGTGGCCTTCTCCCTGCCGGCCGAAACCTAGAAGGCCCTGTCGCTGGAGATCTACTTATGAATACCTTCCCTTTTAATGAACTAAACTAGATCCCCTCTCATGACACACCTCCTCACCAGTGAATCCTTTCCACCACCTCTTCCATCTTCTAAACTTTTAATTATGTCAGTAAAGTAAAGGGATTAACAACATACTAAAGAGAATGTCAAAGTTCCCCCTATAAGTGTCTTTCTCTAGACTCCTCATCTAGAAATAGATCCAGAGAAAAGCACAGGATATCCTTGAGCTTGATCCCCAACTCCCTTACCAATGAACTTTCCATGCTAAAGAGATAGCAACTTCTTCCACTTATTTACCTTCATCATGGATGAAAGGAATTACTCTTGGAACTCCTCAATGTTTTCCCATGAAACCTCAGTCTTCATCCTCTCTCAAAGGTAGAGTTTCCACCACTGACATGCTACTCCCCTCATCTGACTAACTGAAAACGGAACCCAGTAGTCCCTCAGAGAAAAGATCAAGGTAATGGTTATCACCAGCTCCTCAAGACTACCCTCTGTCTCCAAGTCAGAAACACTACCATCGTATATCATGAGGGTATACCAGAGGATGAAACATGAAGTCTTCTGCCCCTTGTCATCCTCTTCCCCTCAATCAATCCTTTGCTGATCAACCAAGAAAACATGTTGGGCCTTGAATTCCAGTGCCCCTCATGGATGATGTTCAGGAGCCATAGCTAAAAAGAGAAACAAGGAACTCTTAATCCCAGGTAGAAAGGAATTTACATTGGGTGTTATTCATTATTTATTTCTATTTTTTCTAAGACACCCCGAATCAAGAAAGAATGCTAGTCATTATGATCCATGTACCTTCCCTAGGGCCTCTACCCTGCAATCAGTGTAGTCTCACTTGGTTGTTCAGTAGGTCCATAGTCCTTGCATCGGATCTTGGGGGGCCCTAAAATACCAAGTCCTAGTCGGTATTCCCAAGAATATTTCGAGCACCAAGATTGCCTAATAATGTTTCCTACCATCACATGCAATCCTCATTATGCCTAACTCCGAACTCCATCCTATCTCTCAACTATCACCTCTGATACCATTCTGTCAAGACCTGCATTCTCCAGGATGAGGGAAAGGATGATAAGATTCCCTACCATTCCTTCTTAAAGGTGAAGGAGATATAATGACCATCGAGTCCTGACTTCAGTAGGCCCCGATGTGGATACTATCAACAAAGGTATAGAATCCCACATAAAAGGAAGGCATTAACCTTTTTATAGAACAAGATCGAGATATAGGATGGTGAATCCCAGCAACACCAAGGACTAAAGATAAAAGTAAAGCAAAAAATCCATTCCCATATGCATGTTCAAAATATAATGATACAAGTAAAAGATAAACTCTGAAGGAATGTACCAAAATAAAGAAAAGATGCAATGGAAACTATCATAATTTCAAAGATAGTATGGTCTAGAACGGTCCTCAAATTCCTCCAGGAAACATGAAAGAAGTTTTATATACATAGAGTGAGTATACATATATAATCAATAGGGAAACCAAAATCTATTGTGCACAAGTGGGGACACATTCTAATGCCCCATGAGAAATAGATGTAATTAAAACACCATGTATGGAAAACTGTCCACCCAAACTCACCAAGGAACACTCCCCAAATAATGCAATCCTGATAAAATAATAGTAATAGAACATCAATATTGGGTACCCCACACCGCTTTCCCACTGGTTATTCAGTACATCCTATGCATCGAACCTCCACCACAAATCCCACAGCAGTCCCATAGTCTCCCCCAATAACAACCATATGGGCCACCCCAACAACATGTTTACCGCGCACACAAATATGTGGTCCACCACAACCAGAATTCCCACCTACGGGAACCTGGTCCACAAAAACCACACTTCCCGCCCACAGTCACCTAGGCCTCTTCCCGAAGACACTTGGGAAATATACATTCCCGCACACACCTGGGTTGACCCACCATAACACACCCTTCCTGAAGACTCATAGGAAATAGTAAACCTCTAGCCGACACAGCCTGCCTGAAGTGTCTTGGGATACATGGTAGTGGGGGTAGAAATGAGCTAATAACCAGCCACTCATACGAATGTTGGAAAAAACACCCTCCTCCATGAAATCAACGTGTTCAGCAAGAATTTATAAACATGGGTGGGGTGCATATAAGAAACACAAGAAATGCATTTTATAAATATCAATAATCAAGCACTCATCCCAACCTAAGGTTCCCCAAACTAACAACCATCCTGCACACAACCACTATTGATGCTACCCCTACATGAACAAGTACACAACAACCACAACCCGAGAACAACCCATTTCTAGAAAAAAAATTTCCCATTGTAACCATTCTCATTACCATGTTCATGTGATTTTATTTAAATATTCCTCCACTACTGGGAAACTAGCAGGCATAACCACAATACAAAACAAAAACAAAAAGGAAATAGGTAAGTATGCGTTTAAGCATTCACTCCTGGTTCTCATGTAAATGAAAACGTCAAAAATGCGATCCTGTGTGATCCCTCGAATTACTAGAACCAAAATAATCCCCAACCTACCATGTCCATAACATTTATAGTGGACCCCAGATGGTCTCATATTCAAAAATAAACAACCTCTCATCTATATTTTCCTTTCCCCACTATGCTACCCCACAAACAATTAAAGAGAACAACAATGCATATCACCAAAACATAGAAAGGAAATTTCAAATTTAACCAACATAATTCATTATGTTCCGTCCTTCTGTTTGGTTAACCAGGGTGATCACACAATGATTATTATTCATCAGGAATCCATTTAATCAACCAATTTTATGTGATTAATTAGTTTCCATGTTACAATTATTAAATCATAAGATTATCCAGAAAATATAACTTCATTATTTCACAAGAAAGGACCACCAACAACCACAGTTTTCAGTTTACATGATACCCTAAAATTCACAACATAAAAATGATGGTAAAATTTAACAACATCATAACATTTCTCACCCCTTCATTCCTTAAAATTCCATTTATTATCTTCGTTAAACTTGTCTTCATCTACGTCCAAAGGGAACATCATTACACCCACCCCGCATGATTCACAATAATGAGAGAGGAAGGAATAACCCCTACCTGGATGATCAAGGATTGACATTTTCTCATTGCACCAAGAACTGGGGTTGGGCGACCGAAAACTCCAAGAAGGACCGACCATGAGGGCTCTCATGTAGGTACAACTGGTCTTTAGAAGAGGGACTCCAAGAACACAAAGTGGGACCAAAAGAGACCAAGGAAAAAGATTTGGGCATGATAAAATGGTATGATCCAAGATTTACGGGATGTGATATCTCAATATTCTTGAAAAATGATCGTATTTTTTCCATGCGGCTAGGTGGTTGAACACATTGGAATTCATTGAGATTTAATAATTCCCCTCAGAAATGGTGGAGATTGACCAACGGATGATTGTGAGTTGATATATTTCCTTTAAACGGAGAAAAACACATAACAAGGGTGTGGGATGAAAAGCAGAAAAGGTGTGAAATTGATAAAAAAAGACAAACATTTTGGTAATTCAAGGGTCACTCCACTCTTAAGGGATTTAATATATCCTTTACCGACCTTAAAATAGTCTTAAACCACTTTAAAATTGGCAATAAAAGATAAAAGAGACGTTACGAGAAAACTGGGGAACGAACCCCGACATCCGTCTCTAGAACAGATAGGTAATATCATGGTGGCACCGATAGGTGACACCATAATGACACCCTACCACTAACAAAGATGCCATCCTAACTCATCGATGGTGTCCAGGACACCGAAAACACCAGAATTTAAAAAAGTAAAGGGCAGGGAAGGTATGGGCCATTACAGAAACCTTAGGAACTTGACCTAGGAAAAAATATATTAGGGAACATAACCACATTATAGAATTAGAGGATATGTAAATATGAACATATTAATGTTTTGGTAATGTAGATATTATTTAGTTTTTCATGGAAATACCTCCCTATATAGACAATACTAGTTGGTATGGTTCGGAAAATGATGTACTTTGTGGTAATAACATAAAAAATAATAATTTTGGGAATGAATTTAGGGTTACCTAGTACATGAAAAAGGCCTAAATAGCACCTTGTTTGACACTCCAAGGTGATATGCTCTGAATAATTCACATTTTCTTTACAAACCCTTATCAAGGATTTCAATAGATGATGATAATGAATAAACAAGTTTAATCTTAAGGTTATTTATATTGAAAATAAGGTTTCATGATTTAGTATTCTTATAAATTATTATATAGTTTTCCCACTATGGTTATTGAAGATCAAACTATGATTTTTTATTTTATTAAATGGGTGAAACATGAAAAATTATGTTAACATTGAATATGAATGATAATATGGTTAATATGAGAAACAAAATGGCATGATAATAGGAGTGAATGATATCATGATTATTCCGGATCAGTTATCCAAAAATATGATTAACAACCTATACCTTAACCGACTCTCAGACTCACCAAAGAAGATAAGGATGGAGTTCAGTTTGAACTTGAGTGGTGGAGACCATGGAGTATAGAAGGTGTGATTTCATTTATGTTATAAATGTGGAAAGATACATCCAGGAAAGTGTCTCAATGTAATGCTAAAATTATTTATCTGTGTAATATAAAATCATAAAGAAATGAATTACAACAGAAAAATAAGAATTATTATGGAAGGAAATAAATTTCGTTATAGGGATACATTTATAGTTCTTTTTCTTAAATATAGGGAACCAAGGCATTATTCGAGTATGAGATATCTTATAATGTTTAACACCTAGACTAAGCAAGGAAATATGTTGAAAATATTGGATGAAGTGTTTATATATTGGGATTCAATAATTAAATTAAATGTAATTTTACCAATATAATTTTGGTTATAATAACCATGAAACATATAAGGATTGTTTAGAAGCCTATGTGTTTTCATTACCTTAAGAGGTATGGATATCATTATGGGTTTATGTGTTTAAGGTTGATCATAAGTTCAATGCCTTAAATGTCACTTCAAAAAAAAATATGGTAGGAATATAACATGATTAAGGATATTTTTGGAAAACATTTATGGGAGTAAAACATTTTTATTTAGAATATGAAAAAATTATTTGAGGAAGAATGTTCTTTATTAAATTTATTTGTAACCTTTAAGGTTTATCTTATCTTTTATGTTTTAGTAATTATGTGTCACCAAAATTTTTGAGGGTTATATGAATTATATGAGAATGGTTTTACAAAAAGGACAACCCATATATAGGTTGACAACCAGTTCCATTAAGAGAAGGCCGGAAGTCTAGATCCCACAAATTAATGATGTCAAGGGTTTATGACATACCACTAGTCTACATGATTTTAGGTAAATATGTCATTATTTTCTTTTAAATTTTTTAATTAATAAATAGTAATGGGGAGTCAATAGTTTTTCTATTGAGGTTTAGAGATTCATAATTATTTTAACAATATTAGTTTTTGAAAACAGTTAGATATTAAATGAATGACTTTTCACTCTTTTATGTATCTTATAATCCATATGAGTGAATTTTGGTGCTTCAGGCATAAAAAATCATATTTGGATATTCATTTCATAGAGTAAATTATGAATTGGAAATTTATAGAGGCACAAACAATGGATTAAATTTTACTAATGAAATATAATGATATCAAGTAATTATATTTATATATATTCATATATAATAAAATAATTCCTCAACATTTGGAAATTGATATTCAAATAAAAATGGTGTCATTTTACATTGAAATTGTATAAATAAAATGGTTTTTTAAATCATCAAAGAATTATGGTTTTGAGGTCCTTATATTTTTATTGATCATTCAAATTCCTAGGATCAATAATCTCAATAAATCTTTAATAATTTTCATATTTTATCATTATCCATATATTTACATTCCATATATTCCCTTCTATATGGAATCATAGTTATTTGTTATTCTAAAGGACCTTCAAATTTTCATTTATCTCTTATCAAGAGGAAGTTTTATTAACACCTTTACGGTGTATGTTTTTTAATAATTTCATTTTTAAATATCAATCCCTTGGTAAATGAGGTCATGCTTAAATTACAAGGATAAAATTTATTAAAGGTGTGTAGAATGTAACACCCTAATATTTTAAAAGGCGATCATCATTTTTGATATCATATATGACCTGAAACACCAATATTATAATATATTTTAATACAATGTTTTATTTTTAATTAAACTAAATCTCTTTGATAACTTATGATACATGCACCACCGAGTTTAAACGAAACAAAATACCCTATTTAAATATTATTATTTAAAACATGATTTTTATAACCTATCTATTAAGTTGGAGGGTATGAATATAGAAAAATAATTTATGAAAATTCATTATTTACACATATAAAATTTTTATTAATTAATTATAAATAAAAATTAAATAAAAATAAATGTTTCTTTAAAAACTGTGTTTTTTATAAGATGGTTTAGTCACGCTTTTCACACAATACATAAAATTAATTTTTACCATTTTTATAATATTATTTTTAAAATATTAAATTATTTTTTTTAAATTATCATATCTTAATTATCTTAGGGTGAATTATTTGGATTTATATTGAAAAGATTACTTTTTCAACGAATGGGGAAAATAATTATTATTATTTAGAAATATTTTTTCATTTAATAATTAATAATTATAAATTATATTTTAAATTGGTTTTATTACATAATTTTTTAAATTATATTTAAAATTTAACTAATTTAGGTCATTTTAATCAATTTAAAATTGAATTTTTATATTAAAACATTCTATATTTATGAGAATTTTCTCTTTGAAAAGCTATTATTTTTTGTGTCTGTGGGTATAATTTTAAATTAGATTCTACAAATTAGGATAAATAAATTTTAAAATATGGATTACATATTTCGAATAAGATTAATTTGTATTATATAATTTTTCCAACATAATTTTTTATAGTTATTAAAAGTAAAAACAATAAAAATTAATTATTTTTTTTGGTAAAAACGGGTTTACCATGATGTCAAGGAAAGATGATAATGGTTAAAATGACCTATATGATTTTACCAAAAACTTATAGACATATTTATAAACTCTTACCTATAATAATCATTAAGGGACCATTTTTATGTATTTTTCATGAAAAAATTGTGGGTGTAATTAATTCTTTTCAAAAATTTCATACGTGTCCTATCCATTGCTTATAAAAAGGCACCCCATCTCCTCCCATATTTACACATCAAAAGAATCTTGGTTTAGAAAAAAAATAAACTAAATCACTTCCTTAATCCCATACCAATATCCTATATCCATTGGTATGATCATAAATCCATCCTAGAAATGATTTTGGTAAAAACCTAAAGAAGTTTCTGAAGAAGTGGTAACACTCTTAAATAAGAATTTTTTTGCTTTATTATTCCAAATCTATAAAATCATATTAAACCCTGATTATATAATAAAATAATTATATATTATATAATTATATGTTATTATGTTAAGGAAATTAATTATATCCATCTCCTCTTCCATCAAATGGGAAACGAAATCATCAATTATCTGTACGATGGATTACTACCTCACTAACCAATGTGATTTGTTTTCCATAAAAACATTCAATGATATATTTAACAAATATATATGATATTTATAATATTATAATTATTATTTTATTTTAATATCACATATTCAATATTATAATCTTTTCATTTTAAAATAAAATAACGTCGCTCGTGTATACGGTGGACTACTACCTCAGGAAGCGATGTGATTCATTTTTCACTTACACTTTACCAAGAAAGTATTGATGAAACATTAATTAATATATGTGATATATAAGAAATTATATAGATTTATAAAAATTAAAATAACACTATATTCCTTAAACTTTTACTCATTAATGGAATTATATTATCGTTAATGTGTACGTACGGCCTACCATCTCCACGAAGAGATGCAATTCATTTTTCAGGTCTATCCTTCATGAATGATTCCAAAAATGTATATAAATATTAAATATGGTATTTATATCATTAATATAACTCTATATATAATGAAATTTTATAATACATTCTTGAACTGAAACATTAATTATAAAAAATGCATGATAAAACAAGGTATTTGACAAACAAAACAACGAAAATAATGAAATATTATAAAAAAAATAGGTCGTAAAATGTCATGAGGGGATCATATATGATACTATATATAAGATTATTTTCTATCAAAAATTAACAACATTATTAAAACTTTTATTCAATTGGTTAAATCACATTCAACCAATAGGAAGCGTGAGGTAAGGGACTTCATCTTAATTTCCCTTTCATTGAGAAATATTGCAATTTAATGCACATAATTTATTTTATATGTTGTTTATACTACCCATTTATTATATAATATCATGAATAATTCATAATTTAGGGTAATATAATTATTCATTTTAATTATTTCATCTAAATGGATTTGACTTTAAAATTACCAAGTGGTAAAGAATATCATAACTCAAATTCTTTTCGTTGGGTAATATTACTTCTTCATAGTACTTGAAATTATAAGATTATATGTGTAAAAACTATTGACTATAATAGTTTTTATTGACACTTTTTTCTCTGGATTTACATTTAATACACAAAATTTTTTCACCGATTAATTCCCACTTCAATGTTATAATATTTTTAATGGTTTATTTCTCAATCAAATTTTAATTAGGATTTTTTATACTGGCGTTTACATTGAAGCAAATTATTTTATCATTTTATGATAAATACATTAAATTTTATTATACTATATTTATTCATGATTTTTTGATTAATAGTACCATATTGGTCTGTTTAGTGCAAAAAATGAATGATAATTTTTTATAGAAAAAGCTGATTTTATTTATCTGTTTAGTTAAAAATCAATTGTCATCAAAGACTATGTTTTTTTAAGAAAAATTAACGTTATATAATTTATTTATGAATGATATTTTACTCATTTTTTATTTTTATGATAACTTTTTGAAATGAATCTTTATTTGATTTTCCAAACATGTCCATATTTGTCTTTTACCAAAAATGTGAAAGGAATCATTGTTTTAATGTGTATGGAATGTATATAATTTCATAGAATCACGGACACTCAATATTTTAAATAATTATTTTATTTTTTAAAATTTATTTTAAATAAATGTATTTTCAAAATATTTTTTAAACTTTTTTATTAAAAAATATATTTTCAAAATGAAAAGTTTGTTTTCTTTAAGAATTATTTTAATGAAATATTTATGGTATTTGTATTCATCAATGACATATTCCCTTTCTTTTACATATGATCAAATAGTAATATGTTTTATAGATACTATCCTTATTATTTTTATTTATGGTTGATGATTTTTTTGACCAGGGGATGTATTAACATTCTATTTCTTGATTAATTTTTGCAATCATTAACATTCCCATAAATTATTCATTTTATTCTATCATTAGACATTAAATTTCCCCTAAAAATTAGTATTTTTATAATAGATATACTTATTAATTAAAATTTATATCATTTATATATATGGTATTTTACTTTGAAAGAACTATGGTTAACTAGGGAAATTATTGTTAATTTGTAATTATTAATCAATCTAGAAATTTTTTGACAAGGGATAATAGTTCATGAATTAAATCGAAAATTCAATATATGAGGGTTGCATTGGACATGAAAATATAGGTGTTTATTGGTTATAAATATCCATTCGACACATCAGTAGTCTCATGAGATGATTCAGTTTGATATCCTTACATAAATAGGTTTATGTTGTATACCTAACAATCATTTTTAAACTATATTTTTAAATGTATTAACAATAGAGGAATAATGATTCTTAAGATCTTGACATATAATAATTATTCATTTCCTTCATCATGAACAAAATTATTATTATCCATGAGATTTTAAAAATTATATTATCTATAGATTTATTTCATTTTTAATTTATTTATTTAATGGAATGCGTTTTTTGTTACTAAATTTCAATATTTATTATTCCTTATCTAATAATTATATTCAAGTTATTAATTAAATGGAATGTATGTTTATATATTTATTGTTGAGTATTTATTATTCCTTATTGATTATTCTTCATTTACTCATGATATCTTCTGCTATATGTAACCCTCAATGAGAATTTGAGCTCAACCATATTTTTTTCCTTTTCCATGATTTCCGGAAGTGTACTTTGTATCATATGAAATGATATGCAAGAGAGAATAATGATATTATCAAAAAATAAATGAAATTTTTGTATTCAAATGTAATATGAGAATCTTTTAAGTATCTAGTTTACCAAGACTACTCAACAATTTGGACCTTCAGGATTTGATTCTTTGAATTTTATTCCAATGTAGTATTGTGGAAACTCTCTTTGGGGTACTGGGTTTGGGGTCATTTCAATAAATGTAATGCCCTGAGTTTTTTTCAAAAGAAAACTATGTTCGATAGTGTATGTGATATGAAACGATGAACACAAACCAATAATTATTTCAACGAGACTTTTATAACATATATTTCATTTCATCTGGTATGAATATAATGAAATAATTTACGAAATATTTATATATCCTAAATATATTGAAAAAATTTATTCCATAATCAATCAATTTTTTGTAATGTCATTTTGTCCAAAAAAAATATTTCTTCAAAAAAGATTTTAATTTCTTTTTATAAAAATTATAATTTTTTCTAGAACATTTAGAAAATTTATTTGATAAAATGAAATTCATTTTTGTTATCAAAATATCAAAATTAACATAGGGTTATTTTTTTTTATTTTTCAAAAAATATAATATTTTCATTGAATTGTGAAAAATAGAATTTTTATATAAAATTTTCATTTCATTTGATTAGTGAATTAATTTAAAAGTAAACATTTATTTCTAATTATATTTAAAGGTAATAGAATTATTATTTTTATATATTTAATTCAATTAATCAAATTTATACCACACCTTATTAAATGTTTTTATTTGGATTAAATAACACATTTTTCTTAAAACTATTTTAAAATGAATAATTCTTCTCCACTATTACTAATTAAAATAACCCCTATTAATAAATTATTTACATGAAATTTTTAGACAAAATATTTATTTTTATGAATTTATATTCATATAAATAATAATACTAGGTATATACTTAATGTAAAATCATTTTCACTAAAAAATACAATTTTCGGAAATCTATTTTCCATCATCCATATGAGTTTTTTATTAAATAAAATTATTCCACCTTGGTGAATTTATATTGATAAAATTGATTCTATATATGGTATCATAATAATTAAAATTTTCTAATAATTTTAAAATAATTTTTCTAAACTATGAATATTCAATGTAGTAAATATTAATTACCACAGTAAAAGAAAAATAAGTTAATTAAGGTTAAATATAATTTTAAATAGACTATAAAAAAGTAACCATAATATTATTAATATTTTGAGTTCCTTATCACAAAAATTAGGATTATACTTATTTTTTTAATTTATAAATTATTAAGTAATTAGTTTGTTGAAAATATATTTTGATCCTTTTTTTGTAGTATTGAATTAAGGAACTTAATTTAATGAATTAATGGATTTTTCAAATAAATAATTTGTTAATAAAATATTACTAATAATTTTTTTTTATTAATTATCAATGATCATATACTTTTTATGAAGTTAAATGAACTTTTTATAAGTGTTTGAAAATTGAAATTATTAAGAAAAACTAATATTTCTTAATAAATATTGATTTTATTTTTCGTAGTGATAATTTACATATTTAGAAAAAAAATTCAATTAAATGAATATTATTTTTCGATTCATAATGATGACATTATCCAATGGTGAAATTTTCATAACATTATAAGACAGCAGAATTTTTGGGTAAAAATTAAATACCATATAAATATATTCTGTGTCTGATGTCATCATAATTAAAAAAAGTGATGTTATAATTTCTATAAATGGGATATAGGAACAAATAAATGTATCCAATTTAAAATAATTTTATTTTATGTTTAATGGATTTATTTTTTAAATCCATTCTTAATTCTAGAAAACCTATAATGTATTTTAGGGAGCTAAAATCCTTTATTTATGAGTCTGAATCACCTCCACAAAAGGGAATTATTTTATTAATTTTGTCACTTATACTTATAAATAATAATAAATAATCCCATTTTCCAAAAAACATATGAAAATACCATGGTATGGGTTGTGGTTTTTGTTATTTTATTTTATAGAGTCTAAAACCTAGATAATAATGAAACACCCCTCTTTTCCTATATAAACCAACTCAAGCTCCCATTCCTCTTCACTCAAAATCCATTGAGCATGTACATACTATTCCCTTCACATAATAGATTCCTAAAAAGCTCCTCCAATCTCTCAAGAAGCCCTTATCAATCTTTTGGTGTCACACACTCAAGTAAGGGATTCTCACCTTCCTCTCCTCCTTTCAAATTAAATCACCTTCATTGATATTATTTCTTTAAATATCATTTTTTATATTTTAATTAATTTATAATAATTAAATTATTTTAAATTTTTTGTTTTTTGAGTGAGGGATCATTTATCCTCCCTCATATTTCTCGTACCTAAGCCTATACTATGCCAAAATTCCATAAGCGATCCTCACCTACCTATCCTCCTTTTAAATTCAAGAACATTATTTGAAACTAGTTCTTCTAATTTAAAATGATTATATTATCCTTAATTTTTCATCTTCATATTACTAACCAATTAATTTTATTTCAATGAGATACCATTTATACTCTCTCATTTTGACCCTTACCTAATCATTTACTATGTCGAAATTTTGTAAGGGATTTCTCTTTTTTCATTTCCATTCAAAAACATATTTTATATTATGTCTCTTAAATTATATTTGGTTTTGTTGGAATATGTTCTTTTATATTCAACATACTTTAAATTTAATGTATGAATTATGATATCCCATTTCTCTTTCATTAAGACCCCAATGGTCCTTTATTATCACCTATTACCATGTCAAAATATAGTTATGATTCTTTTCTCTATTCATGTTTCTTCATTACCTCATGCCCTCTATTTCCAAATTTATAATTATGGGATATGATTTTCCATTTCCCTATTTCTTCCTATTTTATTCCTATGTTATGGGAGACCCATTTATCTCTCATCAACCCATTTTTAGGAATCATTAAGTTAATTCGTTATGCTGTAGAAATTTCAGCTTGATCTTCCATGCCAAAACAATTGTGTAGTGAATACCATACTAATTTACTATCAAGGGTGTTCACATTAATGAAAAAATTACTTCTTCATTGGGTAATTACATATATTTATTCAACAATACATAATTATGGAAAAAATTATAATGGTGAATGAATCCCTATTTTATTATCTATTTGGTGAAATTAAGCATGAGAATGAAATGAATACGATGGGTGTGCCCAGATATCGCTCTAATGCATTGGGTAATGTTTAGTATCATGATAAGACACATTGGGACAAGGAGTGGACTTCATTCCTTTATGGTACTTTTTCCTCCATGACATGCTGGAGGGTTTTTCCATAACCTATATTTATGATTTAGTGTCTTAAGTTGTTTCCACATTTTCGATGTTTCCTTTCTGATTATCATACTATATCATGTATCATTATCCATGCTCTTGATTCCAACTCTTTTTATTAAAAATTTATATTCATTGTTTCTACCATGTATTATCTTCATCATTTTATTCCATGTTTATTTGATTAATAGTCTTTATTTCTCTCCACTTTCATATGTTTGTCCCCGATTTATCTTGTACAATTTTAAAAATCCATGTAATTTCAGAAGCATGTTAATAATGTTTTCAATAATGTTTTTGTATTCCATGTTCAATATGTTATCCTATGTACCTAATTCCCAATGAAACTATAATTATTTATATTTTAGGTTCTATTAACTATAATTTTATGTAATAAATCTATATTAATGTAAATTAAATTGAAAGGTTTTTATAGTTGGTATTAGTACTAGGTTTGGTTATTTTTGGGATGAAGATTAGATAACTTTAGCAAAAGGATTAGGGGTAAAACTAAGTATAAGAAAAAATCTATGAATTTTGGTATGTATGGAATAATAGGTTAATCAATAAAATATATCTTTATTTGGATACTACAGGTGGTCATGGTTCGGGCATAGATATACCTGGGAGTAACTACTCTGACAAGGTGTCCTGATCCAAACTCTAAGTAACTCGGTAGATGACAATGGTCCTTATTGCGCACCTAGTTTGAAACTCCCAATGAATATTATTTGGTAATTTCATAACCTCATTAAAAACCATTATTAATGGAAAAAATAGCCATAATAATATTTGTTAGGAGAATAGTCATGAATAACATATATTGAAGCCTATAAATTCCTAAGTTAAGGATGTAAATATAATTCATAAGTTATACCTTTAAGGTCATTGGATTCCCATTTATGTTTTTAATAGTTTACAATTAATCATACCTAATTTTTACATTATTCTATCTAATGTATGGAAATAGTATGAACCAAGTAAATTCCCAAATCTAAGGGTTAAACCCCGGACTAAGGAAGGACTTATGATATGGAAATCACTATTTTATAAGTATTAATTTGTTTATGTGATGGTAATATATCGATGAAATTATAAAATCAGAAAGAATATTCCAATTTTTTTTCCTATTATGTATTTTAATCATATGTTTAATTCTACCAAAAAACATATAAATGTAATTTAGTTATAATTTTTTATTTTGGAAAACACAGGATTAAGGGATTGATAACTATTAATATATGTTTAATGTTGGGATAAACCAAAAGAGTTTTTTGATGGTATGTATATGGATAATAATATTCATAAAATAAATGAGACCATTATTGTAACACCCCAGGTAAATAAATAATATGACATTTTCTTATTTATCCATATTTGTGAATAAAATATTAATATGAATTTAAAGGGGGCTCTATGCTCGATGGCATACCCAACACGCAACAACGAGTTTCTTGGGAATCTTACGTTGCACTCTAATAATAAAATAATATTATTTTAAATGGTAGTTAACATGTAGTCGTTGTATTGGAGGGAATGGATAGAAATTACTAAAATATGATTATATATGTTTTTAAATGTTTTTACATTTATCCAATAAAAGATAAAGGCTTAAAATACGGAAAGAATTCAATTTTAGGCATATATGCCCTAGTTTTCACTAAAGGTTCACTTATCGCCTTTTGATGGCGAACCGTCATTAAATATAGTTTTGTTCACTCTTATAAATTCTATTGGACCAAATAAAAATCTTCTTAAGAATTGGGACATCAAAATTTACTTTGTGTAAATTTTTAGTATCTTTCCGATAAAATTCATTTTTTTAATGAATAGTGTAAAATGTTGTATTTTAATTCGAAACCTCTTTTTAATCTAATTTATTTATATGATTAAATTATCTTTTGAATTGGTTTTAAAGTGAAATTAGAATATATTTTTACCATTAAATCCAATAGCGGTCCTTGGAATTAATTTCACTTTGAAATCAGACTTAAACTAGTGTCAATCTTTTGATACTTATTGTTTCATAAAAACACGATATTTGTCATGACAGCGGGAATTAATTATTAAATTAATTAATGTGACTTATATGTTTTTAATTTTGTAAAATATACTTCATTTTTGAATTCGGAATATCAAATATATCTTTGGGTGAATTTTTGGTAATTTTCTGAAAAACTGTAATTTTTTATGAATAGTGAAACCACTAAGTGGTACTTATAAAAACTGGTTTTTCTGTTTAAATGAAAATTTGCCACCTTTGAGTTTTGAATTTCGAAAATCCGACATACATTATTGTCATTATGAAGTAAAATGTGGTTCAATGGGATAAAAATAATTTTTTGGTGAATAGTAACTTATTAAGTTTTTAATCGTGATTAGAGGTAATTAGTGTAGTTTAAGGTAAAAATATTGTTTTAATAATATGAAATGAACTTGATACATGTCCTAACCTCATTGGATTTGTCATGGCCGACCAAGACAACCCATGGGTCAACTTGGGGACCCCATGAAGCCACTTTGTTTGGAAAATGGCATTAATATCTTTTTATTTAAAGTTAAAGTAAAAATGAGACAAACATGAAATGTTTTACTAAAACAATTTTTACATGGGGATATACAAGTCATATTTTTGACTATAAATATTAATTTGAAAGATAAAAGGATTTCCTAAATCATAGTATTTTTTTATATAATTTTTAGACGTTAAATAAATTAAATTATGTATGACATCATGATGATGCAGTGATGACCTCATTATTTAACGATTTAAATAAAATGGAATGATAATGTAATATCTAAAACCTAAACATGTCAAAAACCTATTGTATTAGTGTATTTAGAACCCTTATTACCCTATCCTCGAAATAAATCAATTTGGAACCATTAAAATTCGAAACTCTTTTGGAAATAAAGTTACATTTTGTAACTTTACAAGAGTGCCCCTCCTCTCCTCTTATAAAAGGCCCCCAACCCTACCTCCTTACCCACACTCCAAAAGCCTTTGGCTCAGCCAAACTCTGCCCATTTTGTCTCTAAATTTCCCTCTATTACTACTTGAATCCTCACTTTGGGCATAAGTCTTCCCAAGGAATCCTTTAGGCTCAAACCAAAGGGAGTTACCCGATTTTAAGGTAATGTCTTCACTTGAGTACTTTTGTTTTATTTTGCTTCTCCAACCCCCTAAACTCTTTTTATTCATTTCTTTTGTAACAAATACAGTAACATAAATATACTAGGATGTTTTTATAAGAAGTATTCGAGCTAAAATTTCACACACCTACATCTAATGGTTAAAGAACATACTGTTTCCGTGGATGGCGAATTTCGGCCTCCCGAAACGATGATTGTTCAACATTCTTATAAAACCTAAAAAGGTGGCCATTAAGATGTCACTATATTTATATATGATATATAATATTTTAATTATTTCCTTAAGCATCTGTATTTTTCATTTTGGGCATACCTTTATTGTTTCCATTATGGGTAAACGTGATATCTTCATTTAAGGAAGTGCGGACTACCGCCCCGTCAAAGTGATTTGATTCGTTAATACCATATGTGGTACGTATAAAGGATATATTTAATGATATTATATATTATACCATACTGGAATTAAAATACTATTATGTATCATTATGTTTTAATTCCATTAAATATGAAATAGAAATGGAAGTAGCGTTCATGCGTACATACGGCTTACCGTCTCCATGAACGGTACATTTCATTTCTTATCTCAAAATGTTATGTAATACTATAAGTACATATATATAATGGATATATATGTAATATATTACATCAAAATTATGGATATCATTCTGTAATTATAACATATATATATCTCTCTCATTTTTTTTAATTCCATTAATATGACAAAAAATGAAAGTAGTGTTCATGCGTACGTACGACCTAACGTCTCCATGAACGGTGCTTTCCGTTTTTATCTCCAAATGATATGGAATAGTATGAAATGAATATTTAATGGATATATATGATATTTTAATCATTAATACTATTCTGGAAATTATTTACTTATAACTACATGGGCAATCTTTTTTCAAACAAGTTCATTTTTGACTCATGTACCAAACATCGGCAAAAACGTCTGATATGAACTAACATTATTAAACAATTATTATAACATTATAATATGTGATATTAACTGAATAATAATCTCTAAAGGAGTTAATTAGTAAATTATTAATTGACCAAAGTTTATTATTCAGGAATATAAAGAAACGAACAAGACATGATGGACTTGAGGTAAGGGATCTTACTCCTCTCTTTCTTTTTAAGTACACTCTTTTATGTCATTCCTTTTAAAGCTCATATTTCTTGTTATTGGGATGTTATTTTATATTACACTTACTTTAATTTTTATTGTTCATATGATGAGAGACCCTATTCTCTCTCATCAATCCATTTTGGAAGTTTTGGGTGGCACCGTTAGGCTGCCGAATTTTCGTAAGAGATCTAACCTCTCTCTTTCCTTTTAAGTACTCTCCTTTATGTCACTTCTTTTAAGATGATCTTTGTTATTTTGGGGTATGTTCTTTTATATTCCTCTTTATATAAACTTTAAGTTAATATGATGAGATACCCTATTTGATCTCATCAATCCATTTTTTTTAAGTTTTATGTGGTACCGTTAGGCTGCCGAGTTTTCGTAAGGGGTTTTTCATATCACTTTTATTCCTGTGAGATTTATGCTACATTTGCCACAATTTCCTTTGAGTGGTGTATGTACTTCCCATTATTCTGCTCTTTGTGTAATATACTTTCGTTTATGAGTATTTACATCAATGATTTATTGTTCTTCTTTCATGGGCTGTATGTTTTGAAAGATACCCAAGTCGGTAAGGGAACCTTTCACCCTCCTCTTTTTAAAAGAATTATTTTGTTGGGTCTTTTAATTTACATATTGTTATGTTGGGATATATTCTCATATATCCTTATTGATGTAAATTTTATGTCCAAGTGATGAGATACCCTTTTTTATCTCTCATTAGCTCATTTTGATGTGACGTCGTTAGGCTGTCAAGGGAACTTCTTAACCCAATTTCGATTTCTTTGGGTTCAACATGTAGTTATTGAATATTTCATCCTTTGAATATGTGTGAATGACCTTTTATTATTTTACACTTAATATCCACTTATATTTGGTGTATTCGTTTGTCACACATAATTATGTAATTGATTTATCCTTAAACCAAGGATACCGTCTTTGTAAGGGACTTCGTCTCAATCTCCTTTCATTGAGGCATATTTTTTTTTATACACAACCTTATTTTATATGGTGTATAAACCTCTTTGAATTTTACGTTTATCCAAAAGGAATCTTTTTATACGACGCGTTTTACTAAACAACAAAAGGGAATGTTTTTGTCGTACGTATGCGGCGACAACGACTTCTCCGCCGCCTTGACCATTATTTGAGTTCCGGTTTCCTCTACAAGCCATACCTTCTTTTTAAAAGAAAAATAAATACCATGTTTTAATTTTCTTTTATTTTGGTTTTGAAAATGGTTTTCATAATATTTTTATATCAATGTGTGGTATTGATATCTTGTGATTGAAAGTTGGAAATGATATGTTTCCTTTATGCATGTTTTATGTGATACGATTATGTTGAGGTTCTTGGGCATTATTATGAAGATGGGTGGTTCTGTGATAGACTAAGGGTTGGTGAGCCCGATATAGCTCTCCAATTCATTGGGTAACTCAAAGGAGTGAAACGTTAAGGTTTCTCCGAAGAGATTTAGGGAATATATTGTGATGGGTATTCCAAACGTAACCAAGAGGGTTACTCCCTACGTAAGAATGTTATAAATGCCTCAATTTACCTTTATTTCTTATGTTTTCTATGATTTATTCATGGTTTTATAAGGTATGTTAAAGTGCCTATGTTTTATGGGTAAAGTATGATTTCATTCTTATGTATATATGAACTCATGTTTCCTTTCCATATTTTTATAACCATTACTGGGATTTTTATGTTCATCCCAAGTTTTTGAAATGTTTTTCACAGGTCAAGGGAAAGGTAAATGATGTGATGATAGTGTCAAGGATGTGTCAAGAAAGAATCCATGTTTTATTTTCAATATGTTTCCATTGATGGGAAGAATGAATACTGTATTTTATGTAACCACGTTGTTTAAATGTGGAATGTAATGCAAGTTTCATGATCTAATTCTCTAAAACTCTAAACCTGAAAAGATCCTCAATGTGTAATCTTGTATTAACTCAAGATTAAGTAAGGTTTAAGGCTGGGGCCTTATAGTTGGTATCAAAGGTCGGTTTAGATAACTTTAGAGGTTAGTGTATTCTCTAAGCATAAGTGACATTACCATAATGGTTAGGATTTCAGAAAGAGTCCTAGTTTTAGATAAAGTGAATGAGTAAGTATATCTTAGTGTTTATCTTCCTCATTAGTACATGATGGTTATGATGATATACTCACACTAACATTTCTGTTTTTAGTAAATGGCTGGATCTAGCAGGCACCAAAGTGACAATGGGTTTGAAGGAAACTATGGTGGTTCTCTGATTAAGAGACTGGATGAGATGGGGGATTCAATGAGGAATCTCATGGTTGTTCTAAACCAACTATCAAAGAGTAATCATCAACCACTTCAACCTTGGTGAGTTCTCTAATGCATCATGTATGAGATGGCCAACTCGATGTGGAAATTCAGGTAATAATTATTAAGGTAACCATTAGGGTTTATATGATCCTTACTTTTTAGGTAATTATGGGTTACTCTATGATATGATGGAAAATGAAAGGAATGATATAAACTTGAGGTTAAAATATGTTATGATCATTTTTGAAGATTTTATCTCGTTTTGGGGGATGTTTTAAGAATTATATAGTTTTGGAAAAAGGACAACACGCAGACCGTGTGACTACCCATCGCGTCAGACAACGCTGCGGGAATCAAACCCACAACCAAAGTGCGACTGGTATTTATCGCCTACCACTGGACTACATGAAGTCCCTGGTTATTTTGACTGATTCATTTTAGTTATATGATTTTATGAATTAAGAGTAAGTTGATTTTGGGTTATCTATGGAAATTTATTAACCTATCATGGAGGATATGTGGTTAGGTTAATTACTTTTCAATACGAGACTTTAGGAGCAACTGATGTTGTTTAGAGATAAATGTTACAATTTAACTTGGAAGACTATGTGAATAAATCCTTAAAATATTTGGGTTTCAATCTTAGTTTGGTTTACTTTGAATAATTTTATGGACAAATTGATTATAGAATTGTCCTCGTTGAACTTTGGGTTTTGTTGGACATATTTTGGAGATTAAGAATAGATTTTCTTTTTATAAAGGGTTATCCTTTTCTGGATTATCTGATCTTGTACTAACCTTTTTGGTTTTGGTTTTGGTTAAAGCCTAAATACATTGGATGTATGTAGTTCTCTTTTGTGGATTTGGTGATTCTCTAGAAGTTGATTATAGTACTCTTAATGCGAAAAAGTCTCCCTAAATACTCGTCTTTTGGAAAAAATATGAGTTTGATTAAGGAATCTAGTAAAAGTTGAAAGTCAACATGATAAGTGATTATGTTTCCTTATGAATAAATTCCTCAATAAAAAGTAACTTAAAACAAAAATGTTGTCTATTAACTTTTCCTACTGGGGAATCGAATACCGTTTAACCCATCACAAGTTTGTGATTTTCTCGTGGTTAACTTTCTCCTAAACATGTTTTCTATCACTCTTCATCAGAACACGACCCTTTGTTTTTTCCTCCATGTCCATATTTTCATACTTGGAATCCTAGTATGGGTTAACTCGGGTGACCTTTGTACTTATCTTTATTTATTTTAAAGTGATTTTTTACCGACTCTTGTTCCGATGTGGGACTTTCAAGGATGTTTCCAAGCTCAATATTAAAAATTGCGAGGATGCAATTTCCAAAAGGGGGGAAGGATGTAACACCCCAGGTAAATAAAGAATATGAAATTTTCTTATTTATCCATATTTGTGAATAAAATATTAATATGACTTTAAAGGGTACGCTATGCTCGATGGCGTACCCAACACGCAACAACGAGTTTCGTGGGAATCTTATGTTGCACTCTAATAATAAAATAATATTATTTTAAATGGTAGTTAACATGTAGTCGTTGAATTGGAGGGAATGGATAGAAATAACTAAAATATGATTATATATGTTTTTAAATGTTTTTACTTTTATCCAATAAAAGATAAAGGCTTAAAATATGGAAAGAATTCAATTTTAGGCATATATGCCCTAGTTTTCACTAAAGGTTCACTTATCGCCTTTTGATGGAGAACCGTCATTAAATATAGTTTTGTTCACTCTTATACATTCTATTGGACAAAATAAAACTCTTCTTAAGAATTGGGACATCAAAATTTACTTTGTGTAAATTTTTAGTATCTTTCCGATAAAGTTCATTTTTTTAATGAATAGTGTAAAATGTTGTATTTTAATTCAAAACCGCTTTTTAATCTAATTTATTTATATGATTAGATTATCTTTTGAATTGGTTTTAAAGTAAAATTAGAATATATTTTTACCATTAAATCCAATAGTGGTCGTTGGAATTAATTTCACTTTGAAATTAGACTTAAACTAGTGTCAATATTTTGATACTTATTGTTTCATAAAAACACGCTATTTGTCATGACAACGGGAATTAATTATTAAATTAATTAATGTGACTTATGTGTTTTGAATTTTGTAAAATAGACTTCATTTTTGAATTCGTAATATCAAATATATCTTAGGGTGAATTTTTGGTAATTTTCTGAAAAACATCAATTTTTGATAAATAGTGAAACCACTAAGTGGTACTTATAAAAACTGATTTTTCTGTTTAAATGAAATTTTTCCACCTTTGTGTTTTGAATTTCAAAAATCCGACATACATGGTTATCATTAAGAAGTAAAATTTGGTTCAATGGGATAAAAATAATTTTTTGGTGAATAGTAACTTATTAAGTTTTTAATCGGGATTAGAGGTAATTAGTGTAGTTTAAGGTAAAAATAATGTTTTAATAATATGAAATGAACTTGACACATGTCCTAACCTCATTTTATGTGTCATGGACGACCAATAAAACCCATGGGTTAACTTGGGGACCCCATGAAGCCACTTTGGTTGGAAAATGTCATTAATATCTTTTTATTTAAAGTTAAAGTTAAAATGAGACAAACATGAAATGTTTTACTAAAATAATTTATACATGGAGATATACAAGTCATATTTTTGACTATAAATATTAATTGGAAATCTAAAAAGATTTTATAAATCAGAGTATTTGTTTTATAATTTTTAGACATTAAATAAATTAAATTATTTATGACATCATGATGATGCAGCGATGACCTCATTATTTAACGATTTGAATAAAATGGAAAGAAAATGTAATATATAAGACCTACACATGTCAAAAACCTATTGGATGATTGGATTTAGAACCCTTATCATCTTATCCTAGAAATAAATCAATATGGGACCTTTAAAATCCGAAACTCTTTTAGAAATAAAGTACCCTTTTGTAACTTTACAAGAGTGCCCCTCCTCTCCTCTTATAAAAGGCCCCCACCCCTACCTCCTTACCCACACTCCCAAAGCCTTTGGCTCAGACAAACTCTGCCCATTTTGTCTCTCCACTTCCCTCTCTTACTCCTTGAAGCCTCACATTGTGCATAAGTCTTCCCAAGGAAGCCTTTGAGCTCAAACCAAAGGGAGTTACCTGATTTTAAGGTAATGTCTTCACTTGAGTACTTTTGTTTTATTTTGCTTCTCCAACCCCCTAAACTCTTTTTATTCATTTCTTTTGTAACAAATACAGTATCATCAATATAATAGGATGTTTTTATAAGAATTATTCGAGCTAAAATTTCACACACCTACATCTAATGGTTAAATAACATATTGTTTCCGTGGATGGCGAATTTCGGCCTCCCGAAACGATGATTGTTCAACATTCTTCTAACACCTTAAAAGGTGGCCATTAAGATGACACTATATTTATATATGATATATAATATGTTTATTATTTCCTTAAGATTCTGTATTTTTCATTTTGGGCATACCTTTATGGTTTCCATTATGCGTAAACGCGATATCTTCATTTAAGGAAGTGCGGACTACCGCCCCCTCAAAGTGATTTGATTCGTTAATACCATATGTGGTACGTATAAAGGATATATTTAATGATATTATATATGATACCATAATTGAATTAAAATACTATTATGTATCAATATGTTTTAATTCCATTAAATATGAAATAGAAATGGAAGTAGCGTTCATGCGTACATACAACTTACCGTCTCCATGAATGGTACATTTCATTTCTTATCTCAAAATGTTATGTAATACTATAAGTACGTATATATAATGGATATATATGTAATATATTACATAAAAATTATGTATATCATTCTGTAATTATAACATATATATATATATCTTTTATTTTGTTTTAATTCCATTAATATGACAAAAAATGAAAGTAGCGTTCATGCGTACGTACGGCCTACCGTCTCCATGAACGGTGCTTTCCGTTTATTATCTCCAAATGATATTGAATGGTATGAAATGAATATTTACTGGATATATATGATATTTTAATCATTAATACTATTCTTTAAATTAATTACTTTTAACTACATGGGCAATCCTTTTTCAAACAAGTTCATTTTTGACTCATGTACCTAACATCGGCAAAAACATCTGATATGAACTAACATTATTAAACAATTATTATAACATTATAATATGTGATATGAACTGAATAATAATCTCTAAAGGAGGTAAATAGGCAATTATTAATTGAACAAAGTTTATTATTCAGGAATATAATGAAACGAACAAGACAAGTTGGACTTGAGGTAAGGGATCTTACTTCTCTCTTTATTTTTAAGTACACTCTTTTATGTCATTCCTTTTAAAGCTCATATTTCTTGTTATTGGGATGTTATTTTATATTACACTTACTGTAATTTTTATTGTTCATATGATGAGATACCCTATTCTCTCTCATCAATCCATTTTGGATGTTTTGGGTGGCGCCATTAGGCTGTCGAATTTTCGTAAGAGATCTAACCTCTCTCTTTCCTTTTAAGTACTCTCCTTTATGTCACTTCTTTTAAGCTCCTATTTGTTATGTTGGGTGATGCTCTTTTATATTCATTTTTATATAAACATTATGTTAATATGATTAGATACCCTATTTGATCTCATCAATCCATTTTTTGTAAGTTTTATGTGGCGCCGTTTGGCTGCCGAGTTTTCGTAAGGGAATTTTCATCTCACTATTATTCCCGTGAGATTTATGCTAAATTTTCCACAATTTCCTTTTAGTGGTGTATGTACTGCCCATTATTCTACTCTTTGTGTAATATACTTTCTTTTATGAGTATTTACATCAATGATTTATTGTCCTTCATTCATGGGGTGTATGTTTTGAAAGATACCCAAGTCGGTAAGGGAACCTTTCACCCTCCTCTTTTTAAAAGACTTCTTTTGTTGGGTCTTTTAATTTACATATTGTTATGTTGGGATATGTTCTCATATATCCTTATTGATGTAAATTTTATGTCCAAGTGATGAGATACCCTTTTTTATCTCTCATCAGCTCATTTTGATGTGACGCCGTCAGGCTGTCAAGGGAACTTCTTAACCCAATTTCGATTTCTTTGGGTTCAACATGTAGTTATTGAATATGTCATCCTTTGAATATGTGTGAATGACCTTTGATTATTTTACACTTAATATCCACTTATATTTGGTGTATTCTTTTGTCACACATAATTATGTAATTGATTTATCCTTAAACCAAGGATACCGTCTTTGTAAGGGACTTTGCCTCAATCTCCTTTCATTGAGGCATATTTTGTTTTATACACAACCTTCTTTTATACTGTGTATAAACCACTTTGAATTTTACCTTTATCCAAAAGGAATTTTTTTATACGACGTGTTTTACTAAACGACAAAAGGGAATGTTTTTGTCGTACGTATGCGGCGACAACGACTTCTCCGCCGCCGTGACCGTTATTTGAGTTTCGTTTTCCTCTACAAGCCATACCTTCTTTTTAAAAGAAAAATAAATACCATGTTTTAATTTTATTTTATTTTGGTATTGAAAATGGTTTTCATAATATTTTTATATCAATGTGTGGTATTGATATCTTGTGATTGAAAGGTGGAAATGTTATGTTTCCTTTATGCATGTTTTATGTGATACGGTTATGTTGAGGTTCTTGGGCATTATTATGAAGACGGGTGGTTCCGTGATAGACTAAGGGCGGGTGAGCCGATATAGCTCTCCAATGCATTGGGTAATGTGAAGGAGTGAAACGTTAAGGTTTCTCCGAAGAGATTTAGGGAATATACTGTGATGTGTATTCCAAACGTAACCAAGATGGTTACTCCCTACGTAAGAATGTGATGAATGCCTCAAGTTACCTTTATGTCTTATGTTTTTTATGATTTATTCATGGTTTTATGAGGTATGTTAATGTGCCTATGTTTTATGGGTAAAGTATGATTTCATTCTTATGTATATATGAACTCATGTTTCCTTTCCATATTTTTATAACCCTTACTGATCTTTTTATGCTCATCCCAAGTTTTTGAAATGTTTTTCACAGGTCAAGGGAAAGGTACATGATGTGATTATAGTGTCAAGGATGTGTCAAGAAAGAATCCACGTTTTATTTTCAATATGTTTCCGTTGATGGGAAGAATGATTACTTTCTTTTATGTAACCACTTTGTTTAAATGTGGAATGTAATGCAAGTTTCATGATCTAATTCTCAAAAACTCTAAACCTGAAAAGATCATCAATGTGTAATCTTGTATTAACTCAAGATTAAGTAAGGTTTAAGGCTGTGGCCTTATAATTATTGAGGATTTATGTAATGGGGTTTTATCATGATTATGGATATTTAGGGAAATAGATTACAGGATCAAACTGTCTTATGTTGAGGTGATTAACCATATTTTGGGAGATTTTTTATTTGGGTTAAAGTGTTTATAACAATTGGGATTAATACAAAGGATAATTTTCATAGAATGGTATTATGTTATTTTTTGTAGGTGTAAGAATAAGGGTGTGATAAAAATTTGGAGGTTAAAAAATTCATTCATATTGAGGTTATTAGTGTTATTTTAGATATTGGGGTATTTATTTAATGAATGGACTATGTTAAACCATATGTTTTTTTATAATTTTTTTGGCTAATGTGTTAAGGTATTATATCAGTTTATGATTGCTATTTAGGAATTACTAAATACTGGAGGGATAGATTGTTATTATTTTTTATATACTATGATCCGTTAGGATTTTATTATAGTTCTTCAGGTATACAAAAATTCATCTTCAATTCTCATCGTTTGGAGAAATAGATAATATTTTAGTGGAAATTAATTAAAATTTTCAAGAAAGTATATTTCCTTATATTCCTAGTCTAAATTATAAAGGAATTCCATGACTCAGAGAAAATAATCTTGAATAAACAATATTTTTTCATATTATGGTTATTTTTGACGAATTAATGTTCATTTTCTACATTGAAGATTTATGGTATTTCGGTCATTGACCATCTCCTAACCATGTTTCGTATCACACTAAACTATTTCATTAGTGTTAGTTGTCTCTTCTATGTTAATTTTTTCACTTCCGACGAAATTTCCCCTACTTGGAAACCTAGTTATGTGATGATCTTCATATATCCCTTTTCAAGATGATGTTTTGTTAAGCATTTTTATAGTGTGATTTTTCAATACAGATATTTTTTAGTGTCAAAACATATCTTATGAACACCATGTTAAAATTGTGATGATGCTATTTATTAAAGGGAATAATAACTTAACAACCAATGTTTTTTTAAAAGAATAATATGTTCGATAGCATATGTGATACACAATGATCAACCAAAACAAACTATAATTATTTAAAAAATATCATTATAAAAAAATCTATTACATTATTTGGTATGAATATAATTTAATACTTTATGAAATATTTATATTTCCTAAATATAATGAAAAATTATTATTAAATAATCAATCAATATTTGGTAATGTCATTTTGTCTATAAAAAAATCTGATTTATTCAAAAATGATTCTAATTTATTTTTATAAATATTATAATTATTTTCTAAAACATTTAATTAAATTATTTGATAAAATTAACTCCATTTTTAATATCAAAGTATCAAAATTAACTTACGGTGAAAATTTATGATTTTTTGAGAATTATTTTTTTTCATGGAATAGTGAAAATCGCGTTTTTATATAAAATTATCATTTCATTTGATAAATTAATTAATTTAAAAGTATATTTAATATTTTAATTTTTTAAAGGTATCTTACTTATTATTTAGATATATTAAATTCAATTAATCAGATTTATACCATACATTAATAATGTTTTATTTTTTGGATTAAATAATGCATTTTTCTGATAATTGTTTTAAAATGCATAATGTTTCTCCTCTATAATTAATTAAAATAACCTCTAAGAGGGAACTATGTAAATGAAATTTTTAGATTAAATTTATATTTTTATAAATTTAAATTCATATAATGAATATTACTAGGTATATAGTTAAAGTAAAATCATCTTTCCCTTAAAAATGCAACTTTTCAGGAAAAAAAAACTTTCCCTCATGCTTATAGGTTTTAAATTAAATAAATTTCTTCCACCTTTGTGAATTATGTTTTATAAAATTAATTCCATATTTTGAATCATCGTAATTAATATTTGGTAATAAGTTCAACTTAATTTTTTACAATATTAATAGTTAATGTATTAATTATTAATTACTATGGTAAAAGGAAAATTGGTTAATTAAGTGTACAAATAATTTAACAAATAGTACAAACAAAGTAACCCTAATATTATGAATATTTATAATTATTTTTTATTTAAATTTTGATTATACTTATTGTTTTTTACTTTATAAATGATTATGTAATTAGTTTGATAAAAATTATATTTCGATCGTTTTGGGTAGTATTCAATTAAATAATTTTTTTTGACGAATTCAAGGATTTTTTAGTTAAAGAATATTTTAAAAAAATATGATCACTAATTTTTTTATTAAATAATAATGAACATATAATTTTTGATAAGTAAAATTTCTTTTTTATAGGGATTCCAAAACTGATATTGTTAAAAAAATCCTAGTATTTCTTAGCAAATTTCGATTTTAGTTTTAAAAGTGAAAATTCACATATTTAGAAGAAAAAAACATTTAAAATGAATATTATTTTTGGATTCATAGCATCAAAATTATCTAATAGTTTATTTTTCATAACTTTCTAAAATAGTTGAATTTTCATGTAAAAATTAACTATAGAATTAGTATATTTTTCTGTTTTATGACATCATAATGAACTGAACATTATGTAATAAGTACAATAAATGTTATACAAAACAAAATATATGTTTCAAATTTAAAATAATGAAATTTTATGTTTACTTTATTTATGTTTTAAATCCATTTTGAATCCTCCAAAACCTATAATATATTTTGTGGTAATAAAATAATTTCTTTAAGATTGTGACTCATCTCTACATAATTATGGGAATTGTTTTAATATTTTAGGCCATTGTATTTATAAAATTATGAAAACCACTCTTATTTGGAAAAATCATGGGAAAAACCATTGGATGGTTTGGTTTTTTGGTAATTTTATTATATAGAATCCAAAACCAAATTAATAAAGAAAACCCCCTCTTTTATTATATAAACCCACAAAATATCCCATTTCTATTCACTTCAACTCCTTGGAGAATATCCATATTCTTCCCTCCACTATCTAGAATCCTCCAATGGTTCCCCCATGATCTTAAGAGGCCTCTACCGAGCTTTTGGAATCACACACTCAATTAAGGGGTCCTTAACTTCCTCTCCTCCTTTCAAATTCTAGCACATTCTTTGAAATTAGTTCTTTTAATTTCAATTTGTTATATTTTCATTAATTTATAATCAGAACATTAATTTAAATTTTATTTTATCTAAGAGTGATTTCAATTATCATCCCTCTTTTGGACCCTTAACTGAGATGTCACTATGCCGTAATTCCATAAGGGGTCCAAACCTTCTTCTCCTCATTTCAAATTCAATATCCTTCTTTGAAACAAGTTCTATTAATTTAAATAGGTTATATTTTAGTTCATTTATTATCATTCCATTATTTTAGAATTAATTTTATTCTAATTGGATACCATTTATAAATTCTCATTTTGACCCTTTACTAATCCATTACTATATAGAAATTTCATAAGGGATTTCTCTCTTCTCTTATCCATTCAAGAACTTATTTTATGTAATGTCTCTTAAATAAAATTATGCTTTGTTGTAATATGTTCTTATATATTCTACTTACTTTCCATTTAATATATAAATTATGATATCAAATTTCCCTCTCAGTAATCCTCCCATGATCCTTTATGTACACCAATTACCATGTTGAAATATAGTTATGATTCTTTTTCTATTCATGTTTCATCATTTCCTCATTCCTTATATTTTCAAATTTAAATTATTGAGATATGATTTTCCATGTCCCTATGACATTCCATTTTATATATATGTGATGAGATACCCCTTTATCTCTCATCAACCCATTTTTATGAATCTTTATGTGATGTTGTTATGCTGCTAAAATTTCAACGCAGTCTTCTATGCCCAAAAAGTTGTGTAATGAATTAGATACCAATTTTTTGTTAAGATAATTCACATTTATACACATATTTTATCTATTAGGGACTATACATATTTATTCTAGACTCCTTAGTCATGTAATATTTTATAATAATGAATGAATCCATGTTTTATGATCTATGTGGTAACCTCAAGCATGATAGTGAAATGAGTATAATGGATGTACCTAGATAGTGCTCCAATGCATTGGGTAATGTTTAGTAACATGATACGTCATGTTTGGAAAGAGAGTAAACCCAATTCCCTTTTGGGATTTTGTACACAATGATGTCTTTCTGGGTTTATCCTTGACCTATGTTTATGATTCAGTGTTTTAAGTTATTTCCACAATTTCTATGTTGCCTTTATGATTATCATGATATCTCATGTTTCATTATTCATGCTCATGATTCCTACACTTTTTATGCCCCATTAATTTTTATATTGTTTAACATGTATTATATTCTTCATGTTATTCCATGTTTATTCCCTTTCTGGGATTTATAGCTCACCCCTTTCTTATGTTTTTCCTTAGGATATCCGGTACATTTTTAAAAAGCCACAGACATTTTGATGCATGTTAAGGAAGTTTTCATTAATGTTTGTGTATCCCATGTTCAAGATGTTATTCTATGAACCTAATTCCCAAATAATCTATACTTATCAGTCTTTGGGGTTTTATAAAGTGAAATTTAATGTAACAAATCATGTATTAATTTGAAATAAAGAGAATGGTTTTTATAATAATTATTCATGAAGATAATTAATTTTAAGAAGGTTAATTTATACAATAACATTTATACCAACATTAGTAACCAAAACACTTACATTGTGATTGTATACGTTGATGAAATTATATTTAATAGAGATAAATGTCATTTTTTCAAATATTTTTTCAAATATATGAAACAATTTTTAAAGATATTGGTGTTTGGGGTAATAAACTTATTTTTATAACAACAATTCGAATAGGATATTAATTGCATATTTTTATCACCAAAAAATATTTACTAAGGGTGGATAGAATGGTTTTGGATAGAAACCATGAGATAGGTATCTACTCCTATACCGTTTTCTAGAAAAATAATCAAGGATAAGTATTGTATGGTTCTTGATTAAAATGAATTTTTATTATTAATTTGAAATTTTATTTACTCAACAACATATAGGTCTGTCATTATGTCCGGAGTTACCTTTTTTTGAAGTATCAGATCATGAATAAAAGGTCCTACAATATTGATGCAAACAAATCTTTTCTGTGTGAAGGAAATACTTTTAGTGTTCATTTTTTCATAGAGGAACATCTATATAATGAAATTACAAGAACAAATATCATATAACATTAACTATAATTGAATCCAAAAATGTAAAAAATATTTATGAAACCATTAAAATGGATTTTATGAAGTTCCAATTATAGGATATATGTGTGATGATGTATTTACAATTGGTGATTGTGTATGATAACCAAAGTATTATCAGTTTATCCAAAAATATATTGAAACACCCGATGTCAAAAAATATCAATATAATACCACTTTATTAAAGAAAAAGTTGAGCTAATTAAAATAAAATAAGAGTATGTTTCAATGAAATAGTAAGTAAAAATATCTTTTTGAAGTATCAATCTAAAAAAAATTCGTACATCATTTTTATGTTGGGAATATTACGTATTTCTAGAGTTCCATATCTATTTCCTTTTATAGAATCCTCTCACATTACATAGAATTTGATTACAGATGGGGGTAAAATCCTTGAAACCCCTTCTAGATCAGGTGAGGGAGTGGGAGAATTTTCATAAAACAAAATGATATTGAAAAATGATAAAATATCAATGAATCCTCAAAAAAGTCAATAGTTTATCACTATAAAAATAGGTTATTGACATCATTTTTTTACTTTTTTACATTGGTTAACTTACTACTTTAATATGACTGAATTTTTGAGTAATTTTTTAATGTTATTTAGTAAAACAAATTTTATAAAACATATTCCATGTCAGTTATAATTTTAAAAAACATTGAAAGCATGGTTTAGACTAAATTCTAGAGAGATTTAGATATAAATTCAAATTATAATGATTTTGAAATGTGAATCCAAACTAAGTTTTGGATTTATTTTGGCACTACTTCATATTATAACAAACATGGAATGATTCCTACTATGTCATATATTCTAATAACTTGTGTTTTAAGATCTTTTCCATGTTTTTTATTATAATAAATGACAAGGAATATAAGACAATTTAAAAAATGTTTTACATAATAATACCATTCCTATAAAAACAACCATAGATAATAGTTGAAAAAAAATTGAGCATTAAAAAATTCAAAAATATAGTATAGAAAAATTTAAAAATATAATATAAATATAATAAATATTTAACTATTCATATAAAAGTCAATCAAACAGATAAAATAACTAATGATTAATCCTCATATATTGTTTAGTTGAATTGATGAATATGAATCAGTGTCATCAAAAAGATAAAAAAATTAAAAAAACTATATTAATAATACTATATATTGGTCTAAAATATTTTTTTTATAAGACTAGTGCTGTCAAAAGATGATGTGGTTCTTGTTGTGATTATCTCACAATTGAATCATAAAACACAATAACTACATTCAAATATTACTTTTTGATAAAAACACAATGATTTTAAAACATGAATTTTAAAATAAAAAACATTATAAATAATAAAAATAAAAATATTGTAATAATTAATAAAAAATTATAACTATATCGACATATATTTATTTTTATGACTTTTTTTATAAGTGTACAATATGAAAGACCTTTCATGACAAGTTGAAATTTCATATTACAAAATGTCATGCAACATATAAAAATAAAAAACAAAAAACTAATAGATTAATAAAGCATACAATTACAATAAAATTTTAATGTTTTCATAAACTTCACCTTGGTAGAAGCATTGCCAATATAGAGTGAATTCATAGGGCCAAAATATACATAGCATCTAGTTTCCCCTAAAAAGAAAGATAAAATATATATGATATGGTAATAAAAAATATTGTTAATTATATATGTCTTACTACCTATTAGGAAATACAAAGAACCAATATTGAATATCATTATTTATAAATCTTTATGAAGGATATTCCATTATACATTTCTCGTTCAAGTGTTTGATATCTTTTAAAATGTATTCTAGATCCAATTAACTATATATATATTTTGACTCATTTTGAATTCAAAGAGTATAAATTTATCTGATCTGACGAGTAATAAATTAAAATTCTATAAATAATGTACAAATAAAGAAATTAAAATTTACAGACATAAAAAACAATTACAGCACATTTACCATGAGCTAGTCATCCAAAAAATATCCTTGATATTTTTATTAAATATATTTAATATATAATATCACCAAAATATTTCATAATTAATTAAAATTAATAATATCTCTCTAAAATAAAATTATTTAGTGAAAATTTTTGAATCCCTTCTGAAAACTAATGAGTATCTCTATGTGATAGTTTTTTATTCTTTTTTCTTTTTCCATTTTTTAAAATTCTAGATACTTATGCATAAAGTAAATATAATATAACATTTAAAATAATTTTAAATAATAAATGGATAAAAAATTAATATAAAATTCATAACTCAGTCATAATTATTCAAATAATTATACCTTGAAAAATTAAAAAACATACAGGAATCTATCTAACTATGGGAACCTCCTCAATAAGAAATGACCTTAGGGAAGAGGGATAAATAATACCATTTATCATCACTAATAAATGATAAAACTGCATAAGATTATGATGAACATAATTCCCCAAATAATGTATGATTTTTATGTTATAATTCATTCATGGGATTCATCATTATGTGAACCATAGTACACAATTATGTTTGTACTAGGAGGTGGAGGATTAGGATGAGAAATCTGTGTAGGTTGTTTCCATCTCAAAATATTTTCTAACACATACAACATAGATTATTTTATATAATCTTAAATTAATTGATCCATCTCTTGAATTTTTGTGTTTAAATAATCAATTTTACCCTTTTAAGTATCCTCCTTCGATACATGACTAGGATCCCCAGAATTTTATTAGTGGGGATGCTCTTGGTCTGCATCACTTTAAGCCTTTGTAGCTTCTCCTTTCCCAATGGTCTTCTACTCTTTGTCTTTTGGTCTTGGTGTTTGTACCTTTCCATATTTCAATAATGAATGATGATGATGATGTAGTGTGTGAGGGTGAGGGAGGACCAAAATCAACCTCTTAAAATCCACTTTATTTTTTCTTAATTCATCAAAATTTTCAAAAATAATTTTCTCATTTTATTGTATACCCTCTCCATGATAATGTATGAGGATATACGTTCTGTTCCTAGATCACCTAGATACTTTTTATATAATAATAATTGAATACATAATTAAATAACTACAAAATAATTATGAAAATTTATTTTATAAACAATAATTAACATACTATAAGTTGGTCATATTTTTTTCTAGTGACAAACTCCTTCTATATATCTTTATCTAAAAAATCATATTTACGGGACATATTTTCATTCTTTATTATAAAAAAAGTGATATAAAGTTAATTTTCATTTAAAATACCAAAAATTACTAACCAGAATATACAACTATCACTTCATAATTTCTTAAAAATCAGTAATGTCAAATATAAAATGTAATTAAATAGATAATTTTTTTATGAAATATGATATTTTAACCTTTGGAAAAAAGATAAAATTTGTGATTATATACTATTACTAAGTCCCATAACTGATCTCTTATTATTATATTAATTCTTCTCTAATAAATATATAATTTTCTAACCTTACCGTAACATTATGGTGCTATGAAAATCCTAAAAATCATTACATTTGGATCTTCTAGTTTACTTTTATCAAAAAATTAAACTTTTATCCTATTCTACTTCCCAAGAGATAGTAATTTTTTTTGGAAAATGTGTACTCTTATTTCTACAAACATTGGATTTTTTCTCCTCATCTGACATATAAGAATCTATAGCATTATGATCTATATTTATTCAAAAAAATTAAAAAAAAATATATTTGGTGAATTAATTTAATTAACATATGTATATTAATATAAAGAGACATAAAAATAGATTAGAAGATGTTACTCTCTCTCCATATTCTTTAATTAAACAGATGAATGCTAATGTAATTAAATTAATTATACAATTTTTTAATATAATTATTTTATTTTTAGCAGTAATAATAAAATATAAATATTATGTTTCTAAAAGAACTGAAAGAAAACAATTCATATTAGAAAATGATGAATATAATGAATTATTTGAGGAAAAATGTTTAATTAAGGATACTTTATCCAAAAATGTGTACCTAAAAATGAAGATATAAAATTTAATATGATTATTGAAAATTTGATGAACATCTACAAATATAAATATTGAAATAAAAAAAATCAAATTGATGTTACAATTTTATGTTTAACTGAAGATATAAAAATATAGATATTTACTTTAATTATTCAGAGATTAACATATTGTTTTCCCATTTCCCATATACATGATTATTTCACATCGCATGGGCTATGTCTATATCATATTTATCATTATACCTAGTTAATCATGTAATAAATTGATTAATATCACCAAATAATACAATATTATCAACATTATCATAACCTAAATATATATTTTCGTTAAAAAATAATATACCACTAATCATTTTTTAGATAAATAATATAAAATATTTATTTCACATTCATTTCTATGATAAATGGTTCTTCTTTTTAACTAAATATTTTCAAATCAATAAGTGTGAACCCAAAATCAGTATGTTTTACACCACTAGTTCTATCAACCTAGTTATACTTGAATATTGGTTCTCAAAATTTAATTTAATCAATTTACCATATATCCTAAAAAACCAAAATATGTAATTAATGTTGAAATTTGGTTTTTATCTTTTACATAGGAAAAATGCATTACGTCAATGTCGACCATTAACCAACTATTTTGAAGGGTACTCTTTTTGTCCTGGTTATTTTTATAAAATGTATAACTGTTAATGTCATAACCAAACCCTGTGATAACATTATCACAAAGTCCCATAGCTAACCATTTAATATATTTTAATGTAAATAAATCAGTACTAATGTTCTCTTTGTACCATAAAGAAAAAAATTATTATCATTCATCAACCTCATATCAATTTTTTCATTTATACATTTAAACCTATAATACATGATTTTATATATGGTCCAACCTCCTCTATGTTTCTCAAAATGTAAAAATGTACCAACATTATTTTATCTCATGCCATTAACCTTCATTTAAATCTATGGATCACATTAACTCTATTTTTGACTCGATCTTAACAATATGTTGATAGATCTTCATGCTCCACTTCATATAAGTAGTTAGTATAAAACTCAACAACCTCATTGTGTTTATATTTTTCAATAATATAGGCCTTAGGATGATATATATTCTTAACACATCCATTCAAGATTTTCATATATCATTCAAAATTATACATCAAATATAAATATATTGGTTTACATAACCTTATATCTCATGAAAAATTAATCATTATATATACCATTATATTAAAAATGATTGTCCTAAATACATCTCAAAATGAAAAAAGTATAACGATTACTTCATTCTCTAAATTTTTTAATAAATTTCATTCATATCATTTCTTTAAATGGAATTAAAAAATCAACATAACTTGAAAAATTCCTTTCAATCACGAATTGAATGTATGTTTTGTAGTTAATCCAATAGTATTTGTTGAATACATACATTATAATCGAAATATTTCAAGCCTATTTACTACTTATCCTTTAATGAAAACAAATTTTTTACATTTTAAGAATAGTAATGTAAGAACCCGGTTTTTTCTGAGAAAGACTTTGGAATATTATTGATAATATTCCAGAGAAGTGCCTTCAGACGGCGTGCGATTCTGAGCCCCGAAGTGTCTGGAATTAAATTTTCAGTGCGTTCACACTAGAAATGATAACTAAATGGGATAACTCCTAAACGGAGCTTCAGATCAGAGATCCGAGTGTATGGATGGGTCTGGAATGGGTTTTTTACCCTACGAACGACATAAAACTTGTCGTCACGGGACGTTTGGACCCCTCTCCCGCTTCTGGAATGTTAAACGGATAAATTAATTTATTAATTTATTTATTTAATGGTGAAACTCGAGTATCTATTAAACAGTGGCTAGGATTGGAAAATTGAGGGAACCGTTGAGTTCGGAGAGTGTCGTTTATCCTAGGAGGGGTATAAGTTTTGCGGGCGCGGGCCCTTTGTGAAAAATGGCCCCAGGGGTGTTTTCGTAATTTGGCGGCCTCGGGCGCTAAGTTTAATAACTTTTGAATGGGGCCTCGGGTTAAAATTCCAAGACCATCGTTGTGCTCGGGAGGTGGTGTTTACCCTATGGGATGCTTAACCTCGACACCGTCAGATGTTTGAGATGCGGGTGAATTTGGGGGTGTTTTAAAATTAATTAATTAAAATTAATTTTTCTATTTATGTAACCCCTCACCCTCCTCCCCTTGTTCACCCTCTGGCGGAAGACAGAAACCAAATGAATCTCTACTTCCCATCTCCTCTCCTACTCCTCCCAAGGCGGTTGCGGATCCGGCCGGCGAATCGTCGCGAAGCGACGGGCTAAGCCCCACCAGGAAGGATCATTGCGGTTTCCAATTTTTTATTTCTGCATATACATTGAGCTCAATTAATTTATATCGAACCTCTGTCGAATTATCGAGAAAATCACATGTATTTGTAGTAGATTTTATGCTTTTTCCATCGCACTACTCGGAATCAAAATCCGAGTTTGGAGTCGAGCGCAAAAGACCGCCGAAGTTTGCGGGTTTTTGCTGGTTATCCGGTTGTTGGGGGTGGTCCGACAGTTCTCCAGGGCGGCGGAGGCCGGTTCGGCCGGGTGAGCGCCGTGGAGGAGCAGCGGAGGCCGGTTCGGCCGGGTGAGCGCCGTGGAGGAGCGGCGGCGGCCGGTTCAGCCGGGTGAGCACCGCGGAGGCGCGGCGGAGGCCTGTTCGTTCGGGCAAGCACTGCAGAGGCGCGGCGGAGTCTTGTTCGTCCGGGCGAGCACCGCGGAGGTGCGGGCTTCGGCAGCAGGCGGTGCGAGGTCCGGAGCAGGCGACGACGACGACTTCCGCTGGAGGATGGCTGCAGGCCGGTGGCCGGGGGGGCGAGACGCTGGTGAGGTGTGCGGAGAGGCTGTCGCGCAGGAGGAAGACCCGCAGGTCTGGTCGGGAGAGACGACTGGCTGGTTAAAAAAAATAAATAAAAATAATATAAAAAAGGGGGTTTAAAATAATAATAATATTATTATTATTATTATTATTATTGAAATGATTTATAAATCATAGACCGGGCATTGGAATTTGGCGTCGTCGGTGACGACGCGTCCCTCAACAAGCGACTAACTTTTTGAGATGGTTTCGGGAATTTTTAATTCCCGAAACGAGGGGCCTCGGAGGCGCGATGCGTCTTTAAGCGAATTGCCGTTTTTCGGGAATCTTGTTTTAGACTGCACGGGCGCGTCTGACATCCGTTTTGAGCGTCGTCAGTGGCGTTGGGACCCTGGCGCCGGGGAAAATTTTTCCAGGGTGGTTTCGGGCGTTAAAGACGGAGTTGAGGTGTGGGCCCCATGACCCGTCTTTTGAGCTGCGCGCAGCTTTCAGCGACTTTTTCCTCAGACGTCTGTTCGGGGCGTGCGAGCAGTCGATGTTGGGTGTTTTTCCAAGGGCATCGTGTTGGCGCAGTCAGCCCGCTGTAATTCTGCACGATGGTGCAGGGCCCACAAGGGTCGTTTGGGCGTCGACGGTGATTTTCCATCTTTATCACCAGGATACCATTTTGGACAAGTGAATAGTCAATCTTGTGTGCTTTTTCAAGAGGATCGCAACGGTACGATCCGTTCATTGAGTTTCAGGACTGGGATGTGGGTCCCACATGGCACCACTCGTGCGCGGTGCGCTGGAATGCACCTTTTTCTCCGGATATCTGTTGCACTCAAGTGAGTAGTGCTTTTGACGTGTTTTCCCGAGGGGATCGCAATGGTGCGATGCACCCGACTATTTTCGGGGCCGAGGCTCGGGATCACGGGACACCATTCGGGCGTGAGGCGGTGTTGGTGACTATTCAGTCAGATATCTGTTGGAGGAGAGTAAGTAGTCAATCTCGTGTGTTTTTTCATGAGGAATACAACAGTGTGATCTCTTCAGGCGAGCAGAGCCTCTTATGTGATATTATTAAATATGGAAGCATGGAAGGTTCTCCAGTGGTGGTTCGCCCTACCTTGTTTGTAGCGGACCCTTGGCGTGTTATCGCGCACTCTTGGGAGAGTGATATAAACGATTCAAAAGATGTGGTTGGTCGTGCTTGGGCCTTTGAGGTGGAGTTGTTACATCATGCCTTCGCGTTGACGTTGGGTGCCGTGTGCACGATAGCCCTTGGGCTGGAGACGAGGTATACTCCGGGTGTATACGGGAGCACTTGGAGGTACATGTGGCTGTTGTACTTGAGGATGTTTGTGCGCTCAGTTGGGGTTTACTTGGGGGCACATGTCGTGTGGGCCCCATATGCATGTCGTGTTCTTCTTTACGTACTTTGACCTCTCGTGACGTAGAGCGTCCCTCTGTACTCGTTTGTTTGACTAGCAGGGTGGAGTTTTCCCCTGGCTCTGTGCTCATTTGTTTGACCAGCAGGGTTGAGTTTCCCCTGGCCTGGTGCTCTTTTTTCTGACCAGTAGGGTTGAGTGGTCTCCCCATGGTCTTGATCTCGTTGGTTTGGCTGGCAGAGATGGTTTGGTTCCTCTGCTTCTTCGGTTGTGAGGGGTTTCTGTACCGTGCCCTTTAACCAAACTGTGACACCGTCTGCGACTACGGGTGTCCATGCAGCGTGGGTGTTTTCCCCACTTTCTGGGGTGATTTGACTTGGTCCGCTTCGACAGTGACTCAACGGATTGGAGCATGATTGCCTTGTGAGGCCTAGGGAGTTTCTCCCATTGCTCTCTGTTCCCTGGTAGAGCTTGTGGTTTTGGTGTGACCAACACTTTACACGGGCACTGATCCTCTACCCAGGAGGTTGTTCCAGCAGGGCTGAGGTTGTTCCAATAGGGCTGAGGTTGTTTCCAGCAGGGTTGCGGTTGTTCCAGTAGGGTTGATGTTGTTTCCAGCAGGGTTGAGGTTGTTCCAGTAGGGCTGAGGTTGTTCCAGAAGGGCTAAGGTTGCTTCCAGCTGGGCTGGGCAGTGGTCCGCAATGTTGGGCTTACCTCCAGCTGGGCTGGGCAGTGGTCCTCGTTGCTGGGCTTACCTCCAGCTGGGCTGGGCAGTGGTCCTCGATGCTGGGCTACCTCCAGTTGGGCTGGGCAGTGGTCCCGTCGTCGACTTTAGCAGGGTCGCCCTCTAGTGGATTACTCTATTATGTGACTGGGCAGTGTGGCACCCGTCGACTTTCCAGGTCTCCATGGAGTGGTAACCCGTTGACTTCCAGGGATCCTCCAGCGGGGCTGGGCAGGGGGTCGGCTGTTGACTTTGAGCAGACCTTTCGACTGCAAGGCAGTGAGGAGTTATGGTTGACGTTCCCCCAGAACTCTCAAGTATGAGGAGCACTTTCCCCCACCGAGACGCGTCCTTGTGACGTGACCTAAAACCGTGCGGTCGAGTCAGTGCTGCCCAAAGTGGATAGTGTCGAGGTGCGGTGATTGAGCCTTGACTTGTAGTTCGGGGAAGATGTGTGGGATGATGGACATCGATGGTGTTACTTCTGGGACTGTTGGCGACTCACTTTTCTTAGGCTGAGCTACGGGACAGAGATCCCCTTACGACATTGTTCAGGCTTCTTGCTGAGGATAAAGATATGTATATGCCTTCTTTCAGGTACCCACTTCTTGGGTTTGGTTACTCTCCTTCCAGGATAGGTGAAGACGTGCAAGGTATGCCACATGCTTTCTGTGTCTAGCTTCTCATGGTTGGACGAGTCTACTCTCCTACTATAGGTAGCTAAGACTCGACAGGATGTTCATCTTCTCACCGTTTCCAGCTCCTTGTGTTTGGATGATTCTAACTTCTTTCCTCTTGTTGGGTTGAGCTGGACTCTTTACTGTACTCTTTACTTCACTTTCAGTTGTACTCCTATACTTTTTCTGTTCTCTCTACTGCTCACCCTTCAGTACCTGCTTTGTTTCTCCCTCAAGCCTTCGGGGTATCCTACTGAGTATTTTTACTCACCCCTGGTTGGGCTTTGTCTGCACTTGGTGTGCCCTTGAAGACGACAGACATGTGGAGCGTGACTTCAGTGGAGCGTAGGAGCTTGGGAGCTTGGACCGCGTACGGTGGTCGTGGCCGGGTTCTAGGTGGCAGAACCGTCAACTGTTTCTTTTTGTTTACCTGTTGCAGGGTTGTGGCACATTTTGGTTGGGCGCATGTTTTTTCCCTTTTCTTTTCAGTGTTCCTTCATATTTCTTTGTACTTTTAGAGGACGATGCACTTTGTGGTGTATATATATAGCAGTTTCCCTTTCCTTTTCATTGCTTGTATTTTCATTTACTCTGCACTTTTACATTGAGTGTGTTGCGTCTGTGTGTACAGGTACTTAGGCAAAGGCCTCCCTGAGTTGTTGTGCCTTCGGCGCTGGTCGCCAGCCCCGGGCCTATAGAGGCGGGCTTGGGGTAGTTGCAGCTCGTGCCCAGGTAGGGTCGGGTCGTGACAAAGTGGTGTAAAAGGTGGTTCGTTCCTTGGGACGTTGTTCGGACGTCCCTAAAAGAAGAATTGGTTGGTATTTAGGGCAACAATGTTAACGTTTCTCGAGAGCGTCTCTCAGGCCAGGGAGCCCAGTGATGGTGTGGTGGCCGACGTATCCATTCACCAGGACCTTGATAACCCTCTTGTCGACTCGACTTGCTGAGACACTTATTTCAGGGAAAATTGGTTTGTGCATCACTTTGGACTGAGTCTTGATTGTCCTTCTAGAGTCATCTCCCCACCGTTGTTGTTGTTGGTATATACATTATGCTCATCTGACCGCGGTACTCCTTGATAATATTCCGGATGTCTCCGCGAAGACAGCCAACCAGGATACCGGCTTTGGTTCGTGACGACGACCCTGGGATCTATGAGGCCACAGTCCAGGACCCATCATGGGAGCCCCTTTCTCCAAGTGGGCCGATAGCATCACCCCCCACCTGTTGAGCAGCAGGCAGTTTTAGCAGAGCAGGCTGAGCTTGAGCGCAGGTTGAGCATGCTCCATGAGTTCCAGCGGCAGGGACCGCTGAGGTTCAGTGGTGAGCCAGACCCTCAGGCAATAGAGGTTTGGCTGGAGGTAGAGGTTTCCCTTTTCAGTCTTGTGCAGACGCTGACAGATCAGAGAGTGGCTTTGAAAGCTACCCTTTTTCGTGGAGCAGCTTGGCGTTGGTGGAGTTTGGTGACTCAGTTTCTTAACGAGTCGTCGCTTTCGTTGGACGACTTTTAGTTGTTGTTTTGTGAGGAGTTTTTCCCCTCCTGCTTACGCTCCATTCGGATTCAGGAGCTCCTACAGTTTCAGCAGGGAGCGATGACGGTGGCCGAGTACGCAGATAGTTTCGCAGACCATGCACGCTTATACCTGGACTTGTTCCATGACGACAAAATCCGAGTGTGGAAGTTTGAGTAGGGTCTTTGCCGAGAGATTCATGCTGTCATAGTACCCTTGGGCATTTCCACCTATGTCGGGGTGCTAGAGCAGGCGCTGGTGACAGAGGGCTTCCTGTCGCCTTCTAGTGTTGGTGGTGGCAGCAGGCACGTTGGAGTCGAGACGTCTGCCGCAGCTAGTGGGCGTTGGCAAGCAGAACCTCGACACAGGTGGCTTACTGACAATCGGGCTCAGGGGCGTGGTCGTACACCACAGGGGCACCGGAGGGCACCAATGCATCCTAGAGAGAGTCGGTGCTATGCTTGTGACGGGCGAGGTCACTTGGCACGAGACTGCCTGACCCGAGTTGCTGGGAGCTTCGGGCAGGCAGCAGGCGCACCACCACGGCAGAGGCAGCGCCGTGATCGGAGTATTACCCAGAGAGGTGGTGCTAGCAGAGGAGAGGGAGGAGCTGGTAGTGGGGGATGGCTTTACAAGATCTCCCCATCACCACTAGGTGGTCCACGTCAGGCTCCGGGAGCTAACAGTTGGGACCACGGACAGCCGCGAGCTTTGGATGTCTACGATCCTGCAGAGCATGGGATGGTGAGAGGTACCCCTTGCGACTTTTCTACTTTTTTCAGTAGAATTTTTAGGCTTTGCGCGTGAAAGTATTTTCTCCCTGCTCCTTGTTTGAGGTGTTACCAGGGTGACGCAGGGCGTCGGGTGTAACCCTGTGTTGGTAAGGAAAAAGGCGTGAGACCTTTTCCTTTAGTCGATGGTGTTGACTCCTTCACCTTTTGAGCGTGTAAGAGAGAATCGAATGTGGAATCTTGCGTGACCAGATATCCTTGGGTGTTCCACCATATGGATATTATGAAGGAGGGAATCACTGGGCCTTGTCCCATGCCCAAGCGGTGATTCCTATCATGGCGTGCGACGTAACGGTTTGGTCGGGGAGGTGAGTTACCCCCGAGGGCCTTTGGGCCGTTTGAGACCGTGCGAAGGGATGGCGAGGAGACCTACCGCCTTTCCCTAACCCCGAAGTCTAAAGTGGGTGCACGACATTGGCAAGGGCTGACCTCACATGAACGGATCAATCCTTTGGTCCATGTGCGGTGACGCAGAGCTGTGCGTGGGTTCTTCTGGGTATGGGAAAGCCAGGTGTGGGCTTAGTACCTTTTGTTGCTTCCTAGTTTTGATTTTCAGGGACAAAAACCTTGAAGTAGGGAATAATGTAAGAACTCGGTTCTTGCTGAGAAAGACTTTGTAATATTATTGATAATATTCCAGAGAAGTGTTTTTATACGGTGTGCGATTCTGAGCCCCGAAGTGGCTGTAATTAAATTTTCAGTGCGTTCACACTGGAAATGCTAAATAAATGGGATAGCTCCTAAACGGAGCTTCAGATCAGAGATACGAGTGTACGGATGGGTCCAGAATGGGGTTTTTACCCTAGTAAAGACATAAAACATGTCGGTGCGGGACATTTGGACCCCTCGCCCGCTTCTGAAATGTTAAACGGATAAATTAATTTATTAATTTATTCGTTTAATGGTGAAACTTGAGTATCTCTTAAACGGTGGCTCAGATAGGAAACTCGAGGGCACCGTTGAGTTTGGAGCATGCTGTTTACCCTAGGAGGGGTATAAATTTCACGGGCGCGGGCCGTTTGTGAAAAATGGCCCCAGGGGCGTTTTCGTAATTTGGCAGCCTTAGGCACTATGTTTAATAACTTTTGAACGGGGCCTCGAGTTAAAATTATGAGACCACCGTTGTGCTCGGGAGGCGGTGTTTACCCTAGGGGAGGCTTCACCACGACCCCATCAGACGTTTCAGACGCGGGTGAATTTGGGGGTGTTTTAAAATTAATTAATTAAAATTAATTTTTCTATTTAAGTAACCCCTCACCCTCCTCCCCTTGTTCACCCTCTGGTGGAAGAAAGAAACCAAAGGAAGATCTCCTTCCCATATTCTCTCCTACTCCTCCCAAGGCGGTTGCGGATCCGGCTGGCGGATCCTAATGAAGCGACCGGCTAAGCCCCACCAGGTAGGATCGTTGCGGCTTCCAATTTTTTATTTCTGCATATAAATTGAGCTCAATTTATTTGTATCAAACCTCTGTCGAATTATCGATAAAATCACATGTATTTGTTGTAGATTTTATGCTCTGTCCATCACACTAATCGGAATCCATATCCGAGTTCAGAGTCGAGCGCAAAAGACCACCAAAGTTTGCGGGTTTTTCTGGATATCCGGCGGTTGGGGGTGGTCCAACAGTTCTCCCTAGCAGCGGAGGCCGGTTCGGCCGGGTGAGCGCCGCGGAGGAGCTGCGGAGGCCGGTTCGGCCGGGTGACCGCGGCGGAGGCCTGTTCGGCCGGGCAAGCACCGCAGAGGCGCGACGGAGGTCTTTTCGGCCGGGCGAGCACCGCGGAGGTGCGACGGAGGCCTGTTCAGCCGGGCGAGCACCGCAGAGGTGCGGGCTTCAGCAGCAGGCGGCGTGGGGTCCGGAGCAGGCGACGACGACGGCTTTGGCTGGAGGACGGTGGCTGGCCGGTGGCCGGGGGGGCAAGACGCCGGTGAGGTGTGTGGCGAGGCGTTCGTGCCGGAGGAAGACCCGTGGGAGGCGGGTCTGGTGGGGAGAGACGACCGACCGGTCAAAAAAAAAAGAAATAAAAATAATATAAAAAAAGGGGGTTTAAAAAAATAATAATAGTATTATTATTATTATTATTATTGAAATGATTTATAAATCATAGACCGGGTGTCGGATTTTGACGCCGTCTACGACGACGCGTCCCTTATGTTGACACGAACTTTTTGAGATGGTTTTGGGAATTTTTAAGACCCGAGACGAGGGGCCTCGGAGACGCGACACGTCCTTAAGCGATTTTCCGTTTTTCCAGAAATCTTGTTTTGGACGGCACGGGCGCGTCTGACGTCCGTTTTGAGCACCGTCAGTGGCGTTGCGACCCTGGCGCCGGGGCGAAGTTTTCCAGGGTGGTTTTGGGCATTAAAGCCGGAGTTGAGGCATGGGCCCCACGACCCGTCTTTTGAGCTGCGCGTAGCTTTCATCGACTTTTTCCTCGGACGTCCGTTCGGGGCGTGCGATCAGTCGATGTTGGGTCTTTTTCCGAGGGCATCGCGTTGGCGCAGTATGCCCACTGTAATTCTGCACGAGGGTGCGGGGCCCACGAGGGCCATTTGGGCGTCGACGGTGATTTCCCATCTTTATCACCGGGTGACCGTTTTGGATAAGTGAATAGTCCATCTTGTGTGATTTTTCGAGAGGATCTTAACGGTACGATCCGTTCGTTGAGTTTCAGTACTGGGATGCGGGTCCCACATGGCACCGCTCGTGTGTGATGTGCCGGAATGCACGTTTTTCTCTAGATATCTGTTGCACTGAAGTGAGTAGTGATTTTGATGTGTTTTCCCGAGGGGATCGCAATGGTGAGATGCAGCCGATTGTTTTCGGGGTCGACGCTCGGGATCACGGGACGTCGTTCGGGCATGAGGCGGTGTTAGTGACTTTTCCGTCAGATATCCGTTAGAGGCGAGTAAGTAGTCGATCTCGCATGTTTTTCCGCGAGGAATACGACGGTGTGATCTCTTCAGGCGAGCAGCGCCTCTTATGCGATATTATTAAATATGGAAGCATGGAAGGTTCTCCAGTGGTGGCTCGCCCTACCGTGTTTGTAGTGGACCCTTGGCATGTGATCGCACACTCTTGGGAGAGTGACATAAACGATTCACAAGATGTGGTTGTTCGTGCCTGGGCCTTTGAGGTGGAGTTGTTACGTCACGTCTTCGCGTTGACGTTGGGTGTCATGTGAACGACATCCCTTGTGCTGGAGACGAGGTATACTCTGGGAGTATACGGGTGCGCTTGGAGGTACATGTGGCTGTTCTACCTGAGGATGTTTGTGCACTCAGTTGGGGTTGACTTGGGGCCACACGTCCTGTGGGCCCCATGTGCATGTCGTGTTATGCTTTACGTACGTTGACCTCTCGCAACATAGAGGGTCCCTCTGTGATCGTTTTTTTGACCAACAGTGTGGAGTTTTCCCCTGGCTTCGTGCTCGTTTGTTTGACTAGCAGGGTTGAGTTTCCCCTGTCCTGGTGCTCTTTTGTCTGACCAGCAGGGTTGAGTGGTCTCCCCCTGGTCTTGTACTCTTTGGTTTGGCCGGCAGAGATGGTTTGGTTCCTCTGCTTCTTCGGCTGTGAGGGGTTTCTGTACCGTTCTCTTTCACCGGATTGTGACACCGTCTGCGACTACGGGTGTCCGTGCAGCGTGGGTGTTTTCCCCACTTTCTGGGGAGAGTTGACTTGGTCCGCTTCGACAGTGACTCAACGGATTGGAGTGTGATATCTTTGTGAGGCCCAGGGAGTTTCTCCCATTTCTCTATGTTCCCTTGTAGAGATTGTGGTTTCAGTGTGACCAATACTTTATGCGGGCACCGATCCTCTACCCAGGAGGTTGTTCCAGCAGGGCTGAGGTTGTTCCAGTAGGGTTGAGGTTGATTCGAGCAGGGCTGAGGTTGTTCTAGGAGGGCTGAGGTTGTTTCCAGTAGGGCTGAGGTTGTGCCAGTAGGGTTGAGGCTGTTTCCAGCTGGGCTGGGCAGTGGTCCCCGATGCAGGTCTTACCTCCAACAGGGCTGGGCAGTGGTCCCTGATACCGGGCTTACCTCCAGCTGGGCTGGTCAGTGGTCCCTGATGCTGGGTTACCTCTAGTTGGGCTAGGCAGTGGTCCCATCACCGTCTTTAGCCAGGTCGCCCTCCAGTGGATTACCCTGTTACGGGACTAGGCAGTGTGGCACCCGTTGACTTTCCGGGTCTCCTTGGAGTGGTAACCTGTTGACTTCCAGGGATCCTCTAGCTGGGCTGGGCAGGGGGTCGCCTGTTGACTTTGAGAAGACCTTTCGACTGCGAGGCAGTGACGAGTTGTGGTCGACGTTCCCCCATAAATCTCAAGTACGAGGGGTGATTTCCCCCACCGAGACGCGTCCTTGTGACGCGACTTAAAACCGTGCGGGCGAGTCAGTGTCACCCAAAGAGGATAGTTTCGAGGTGCGGTGATTGAGCCTTGACTTGTAGTTCGGGGAAGACGCGTGGGATGCTAGACATCTATGGTGTTACTTCTGGGACTGTTGGCGACTCACTTTTCTTGGGCTGAGCTACTGGACGGAGATCCCCTTACGACGTTGTTCGGTCATCTTGCTGAGCATAAAGATATGTATATACCTTCTTTCTGGTACCCACTTCTTGGATTTGGTTAATCTCCTTCCAAGAGAGGCGAAGACGCGCGGGGTATGCCACGTGCTTTCTGTGTCTAGCTTCTCATGGTTGGACGAGTCTACTATTCTACTATAGGTAGCGAAGACTCGACGTGAAGTTCATCTTCTCACCGTTTACAGCTCCTTGTGTATGGACGAGTCTACCTTCTTTCCTCTTGTTGGGTTGAGCTGGACTCTTTACTGTACTCTTTACTGCACTTTCTGTTATACTCCTCTACTTTTTCTGTTCGCTCTACTGCTCACCCTTTGGTACCTCCTTTGTTTCTCCCTCGAGCCTTCGGGGTATCCTACTGAGTAATTTTATACTCACTCCTGCTTGGGCTTTGCCCGCACTTAGTGTGCCCTTGCAGAGGACGGACAGGTGGAGCGTGACTTCAGAGGAGCGTAGGAGATTGGGAGCTTGGACCGCGTACGGTGGTCGTGGCCAGGTTCCAGGTGGCATACCCATCAGCTGTTTCTTATTGTTTACCTGTTGTTGGGTTGTGGCACTTTTTGGTTGGGCGCGTGTTTTTTCCCTTTTCTTTTCAGTGTTCCTTCATCTTTATTTGTAATTTTAGAGGTCGATGCACTTTGTGGTATATATATAGCAGTTTCCCTTTACTTTTATTTGCTTGTATTTTCGTTTACTCTGCACTTTTTCATTGAGTGTGTTTCGTGTGTGTGTACAGGTACTTAGGCAAAGGCCTCCCCGAGTTGTTGTGCCTTCGACGCTGGTCTCCAGCCCCTGGCCTATGGAGTAGGGCTTGGGGTAGTTGCGGCCCATGCCTGGGTAGAGTCGGGTCGTGAAAAAGTGGTATCAAAGGTTGTTCATTCCTTGGGACACTGTTTGGACGTCCCTAAAAGAGGAATTGGTTGGGATTTAGGGAAACAATGTTAACATGTCTCGAGAGAGGCTCTCATGCCAGGGAGTCCAGTGATGGTGTGGCGGCCGACGTATCCATTCACCAGGACCTTGATAACCCGCTTGTCGACTAGGCATGCTGAGACACTTGTTGCAGGGAAAATTGGTTTGTGCATCACATAGGACTGAGTCTTGACTGTCCTTCTTGAGTCAGCTCCCCATCGTTGTTGTTGTTGGTATATACATTATGCTCATCTGACCGCGGTACTCCATGATAATATTCTGGATGTCTCCGCGAAGACATCCATCTAAGATACCATCTTTGGTTCATGACGATGACCCTGTGAGCTACGAGGGAACAGTCCAGGACCCATCATGCGAGCCCCTTTCTCCGAGTGGGCTGGTAGCAGCAACCCCCACCTGTTGAGAAACAGGAATTTTAAGCAGAGCAGGCTGAGCTTGAGCGCAGGTTGAGCGTGCTCCGTGAGTTCCAGCGGTAGGGACAGCTGAGGTTCAGTGGTGAGCCAGAACCTCAGGCAGCAGAGGTTTGGCTGGAGGCAGTGGTTCGCCTTTTCAGGCTTGTGCAGACGCTGACAGATCAGAGAGTGGCTTTGGCAGTTGCCCTTTTTCGTGGAGCAGCTTGGCGTTGGTGGAGTTTGGTGACTCAGTTTCTTGACGAGTCGTCGCTTTCACTGGACTACTTTCAGTTGTTGTTTCGTGAGGAGTTTTTCTCCTCCTACTTACGCTCCGTTCGAATTCAGGAGCTCCTGCAGTTTCAGTAGGGAGGGATGACGGTGGCCGAGTACCCAGCTAGTTTTGCAGACCGTGCACGCTTATACCCGGACATGTTCCATGATGACAAAATCCGAGTGCGGAAGTTTGAGCAGGGTCTCCACCGAGAGATTCGTGCTGTCATAGTACCCTTGGGAATTTCCACCTATGCCTTGGTGCCAGAGCAGGCGCTGGTGACAGAGGGCTTCTTGTCGCGTTCTAGTGTTGGTGGTGGCAGAAGGCACATTGGAGCCGAGACGTCTGCCGCAGCTAGTGGGCATCGGCAAGCAGAACCTCGACGCAGGTGGATTACTGACAACCGGGCTCAGGGGTGTGGTTGTACACCACAGTGTCACCAGAGGGAACCAGTGCAGCCTAGAGAGAGTCGGTGCTATTCTTGTGACAGGCGAGGTCACTTGGCACGAGACTGCCCGACCCGAGTTGCAGGGAGCTTTAGGCAGGTAGCAGGCGCACCACCACAGCAGAGGCAGCGCCGTGATCGGAGTAGTACCCAGAGAGGTGGTGCTAGCAGAGGAGCAGGGGGAGCTGGTAGTGGGGGATGGCTTTACAATATCTCCCCATCACCACTAGGCGGTCCACGTCAGGCTCCGGGAGCTGACGGTTGGGACCACGGACAACCGCGAGCTTTGAATTTCTACGATCCTGCAGAGCATGGGATGGTGAGAGGTACCCCTTGCGAATCTTCTACTTTTTGCAGTAGAATTTTTAGTCTTTTCACGTGAAAGGCTTTTCTCCCTGCTCCTTTTTTGTGGTGTTACCAAGGTGACGCAGGGCGTCGGGTGTAACCCTGTGTTGGTAAAGAAAAAGGCGTGAGACCTTTTCCTTTAATCGATGGTGTTGACTCCTTCGCCTTTTGAGCATGTAAGAGAGCATCGACTGTGGAATCTTGCGTGACCAGATATCCTTGGGTGTTCCACCATATGGATATTCTGAAGGAGGGAATCACTGGGCCTTGTCCCATTCCCAAGCGGTGATTCCTGTCGCAGCGTGGGATGTAAAGGTTTGGTTGGGGAGGTCAGTTACCCCTGAGGGCCTTTGGGTCATTTGAGACCGTGCGAAGGGATGGCGAGGTGCCCTACCACCTTGACCTAACCCTGAAGTATGATGTGGGTTCACGACGTCGGAAAGGGATGACCTCGCGTGAACGGATCAATCCATTGGTCCGTGTGCGGTGACGCAGAGCTGTGCGTGGGTTCTTCTGGGTATGGGAAATCCAGGTGTGGGCTTAGTACCCTGTGTTGCTCCCTAGTTTTTCTTTTCAGGGACAAAAATATTAAAGGAGGGAATGATTTAAGAACACGATTTTTTTTTGAGAAAGACTTTGGAATATTCATGATAATATTACAGAGCAGTGGCTTCAGAGGGCGTGCGATTCCGAGCCCCGAAGTGGCTGGAGTTAAATTTTCAGTGCGTTCACACTCTAAATGCTAAATAAATGGGATAACACCTATACAGATCTTCAGATCAGAGATTCGAGTGTTCGGATGGGTCCGGAATGGGGTGTTTACCCTAGGAACGACATAAAACTTGTTGGCACGAGACGTTTGGACCCCTCGCATGCTTCTGGAATGTTAAATGGATAAATTAATTTATTAATTTATTCGTTTAATGGTGAAACTTGAGTATCTCTTAAATGGTGGATCAGATAGGAAAATCGAGGGCACCGTTGAGTTCGGAGTGTGCCGTTTACCCTAGGAGGGGTATAAGATTCACTAGCGCGGGCCGTTTGTGAAAAATGGCCCCAGGGGTGTTTTCGTAATTTGGCGGCCTTAGACACTAAGTTTAATAACTTTTGAATGGGGCCTCGGGTTAAAATTCAGTGACCACCGTTGTGCTCAGGAGGTGGTGTTTACCCTAGGGGAGGCTTAACCTCGACCCTGTCGGATGTTTCAGACGTGGGTGAATTTGGGGGTGTTTTAAAATTAATTAATTAAAATTAATATTTCTATTTAAGTAACCGCTCACCCTCCTCCCCTTGTTCACCCTCTGGAGGAAGACAGAATCCAAAGGAATCTCTCCTTCCCATCTCTTCTCCTACTCCTCCCAAGGCGGTTGCGGATCCGGCCGGCGGATCGTCGCGAAGCGACGGGCGAAGCCCTACCAGGTAGGATCGTTGCGGTTTCCAATTTTTTATTTCTACATATACATTGAGCTCAATTAATTTATATCGAACCTATGTCGAATTATCGAGAAAATCACATGTATTTTTAGTAGATTTTATGCTTTTTCCATCGCACTACTCGGAATCGAAATCCGAGTTTGGAGTCGAGCGCAAAAGACCGCCGAAGTTTGCGGGTTTTTGCTGGTTATCCGGTTGTTGGGGGTGGTCCGACAGTTCTCCAGGGTGGCGGAGGCCGGTTCGGATAGTTGAGCACCGCGGAGGTGCGGCGGAGGCCTGTTCGGCCGGGCGAGCACCGCAGAGGCGCGGCGGAGGCCGGTTCGGCCGGGTGAGCACCGCGGAGGAGCGGCGGAGGCCGGTTCGGACAGTTGAGCACCGCGGAGGCGCGGCGGAGGCCTGTTCGGCCGGGCGAGCACCGCAGAGGCGCGGCGGAGGCCTGTTCGGCCGGGCGAGCACCAGAGTAGGCGACGGCGACGGCTTCGGCTGGAGGATGGCGGCAGGCCGGTGGCCGGGGGGGGGGGGGGGGCGAGACGCCGACGAGTTGTGCGGCGAGGCGGTCGCATAGGAGGAAGACCCGCGGGAGGCGGGTCTGGTCGGGAGAGATGACCGACCAGTCAAAAAAAAGAAATAAAAATAATATAAAAAAGGGGGTTTAAAATAATAATAATAGTATTATTATTATTATTATTACTATTATTGAAATGATTTATAAATCATAGACTAGGCTTCTGATTTTGGCGCCGTCTACGACGACGCGTCCCTTATGTAGAGACGAACTTTTTGAGATGGTTTCGGGAATTTTTTATTCCCGAAACGAGGGGCCTCGGAGGCGCGACGTGTCTTTAAGCAAATTGCCATTTTTCCGGGAATCTTGTTTTGGACGGCACGGGCGCGTCTGACGTCCGTTTTGAGCGCCGTCAGTGGCGTTGCGACCCTGGTGCCGGGGTGAAGGTCTCCAGGGTGGTTTCAGGCGTTAAAGCCGGAGTTGAGGCGTGGGCCCCACGGCCCGTCTTTTGAGCTGCGTGCAGCTTTCAACGCCTTTTTCCTCGGACGTCCGTTCGGGGCGTGCGAGCAGCCGATGTTGGGTGTTTTTCCAATGGCATCGCGTTGGCGCAGTCTGCCCGCTGTAATTCTGCACGATGGTGCGGGGCCCATGAGGGCCGTTTGGGCGTCGACGGTGATTTTCCGTCCTTATCACCAGGAGACCATTTTGGACAAGTGAATAGTTCATCTTGTGTGCTTTTTCGAGAGGATCGGAATTTTACGATCTGTTCGTTGAGTTTCGAGACCGGGATGCGGGTCCCACGTGGCACCGCTTGTGTGCGGTGCGCCGGAATGCACCTTTTTCTCTGAATATCCGTTGCACTCAAGTGAGTAGTGCTTTTGACGTGTTTTCCCGAGGGGATAGCAATGGTGCGATGCACCCAACTGTTTTCGGTGCCGAGGCTCGGGATCACAGGATGCTGTTCGGGCGTGAGGCTGTGTTGGTGACTTTTCCGTCGGATATCCGTTGATGGAGAGTAAGTAGTCGATCTTGCGAGTTTTTCTGCGAGGAATACGACGGTGTGATCTATTCTGGCGAGCAGGGCCTCTTATGCGATATTATTATATATGGAAGCATGGAAGGTGCTCCAGTGGTGGTTCGCCCTACCTTGTTTGTAGCGGACCCTTGGCGTGTGATCGCGCACTCTTGGGAGAGTGATATAAACAATTCGAAAGATGTGGTTGGCCGTGCTTGGGCCTTTGAGGAGGAGTTGTTACGTCATGCCTTCGCATTGACATTGGGTGTCGTGTGCATGATAGCCCTTGGCCTAGAGACGAGGTATACTCTAGGAGTATACGGGAGCGCTTGGAGGTACATGTGGCTGTTGTACCTGAGGATTCTTGTGCGCTCAATTGGGGTTGACTTGGGGGCACACGTCGTGTGGGCCCCATGTGCGTGTCGTGTTATGCTTTACGTATATTGACCTCTCGCGACATAGAGGGTCCCTCTATGCTCGTTTGTTTGACTAGCATGATTGAGTTTCCCCTAGCCTGGTACTCTTTTGTATGACCAGTAGGGTATACTGGTCTCCCCCTGATCTTGATCTCGTTGGTTTGGCTGGTAGAGATTTTTTGGTTCCTCTGCTTCTTCGGCTGTGAGGGGTTTCTATACCATGCCCTTTCACCGGACTGCGACACCGTCTGCGACTACGGGTGTCCGTGCAGCGTGGGTGTTTTCCCCACTTTTTGGGGTGAGTTGACTTTGTCCGCTTCGACAGTGACTCAGCGGATTGGAGTGTGATCACCTTGTGAGTCCTGGGGAGTTTCTCCCATTGCTCTGTGTTCCCGGGTAGAGCTTGTGGTTTCGGTGTGACAAACACTTTACGCGGGCACCGATCCTCTACCCAGGAGGTTGTTACAGCATGGATGAGGTTGTTCCTGTAGGGCTGAGGTTGTTTCCAGCAGGGCTGAGGTTGTTCCAGTAGGGATGAGGTTGTTTCTAGGAGGGCTGAGGTTGTTCCAGCAGGGCTGAGGTTGTTCCAGCAGGGCTGAGGTTGTTTCCAGCTGGGCTGGGCAGTGGTCCCCGATGCCGGGATTACCTCCATCTGGGCTGGGCAGTGGTCCCCGATGCCGGGTTACCTCTAGTTGGGCTTGGCAGTGGTCCCGTCGCCGACATTAGCCAGGTCACCCTCTAGTGGATTACCCTATTACGGGACTGGGCAGTGTGGCACCCATCGACTTTTCGGGTCTCCTTGGAGTGGGAACCCATTGACTTCCAGGGATCCTCCAGCGGGGCTGGGCAGGGGGTCGCCTGTCGACTTTGAGAAAACCTTTCGACTGTAGGGCAGTGATGAGTTGTGGTTGACGTTCCCCCAGAACTCTCAAGTATGAGGAGCAATTCCCCCCACCAAGACGCATCCTTGTGACACGACCTAAAACCGTGCGGGTGAGTCAGTTCTGCTCAAAGCGGATAGTGTCGAGGTGCGGTGATTGAGCCTTGACTTGTAGTTCGGGGTAGACGTGTGGGATTCTGGACATCAATGGTGTTACTTCTGGGATTGTTGGCGACTCACTTTTCATGGGCTGAGCTATGAGACGGATATCCCCTTACGACGTTATTCGGGCTTCTTGCTGAGCATAATGATATGTATATACCTTGTTTCTGGTAACCACTTCTTGGGTTTGGTTACTCTCCTTCAAGGGGAGGAAAAGACACATGGGGTATGCCACGTGCTTTCCGTGTCTAGCTTCTCATGGTTGGACGAGCCTAATCTCCTAATATATGTAGAGAAGACTCGATGGGAAGTTCATCTTCTCACCGTTTCCAGATCCTTGTGTTTGGACGAGTCTACCTTCTTTCCTCTTGTTGGGTTGAGCTGGACTCTTTGTTGTACTCCTTATTGCACTTTCAGTTATACTCCTCTACTTTTTCTGTTCGCTCTACTTCTCACCCTTCGGTACCTCCTTTGTTGCTCCCTCGAGCCTTCGGGGTATCCTACTGAGTATTTTTATACTCACACCTGCTTGGGATTTTCCCGCACTTGGGGTGCCCTTGCAGACGACAGACAGGTGGGGCGTGACTTCAGTGTAGAATAGGAGCTTGGGATCTTGGACCGCGTATGGTGGTCGTGGCCGGGTTCCAGGTGGCATACCCGTCAGCTATTTCTTTTTGTTTACCTATTTCTGGGTTGTGGAACATTTTGGTTGGGTGCATGTTTTTCCCCTTTTCTTTTCAGTGTTCCTTCTTCTTTCTTTGTACTTTTAGAGGTCGATGCACTTTGTGGTATATATATAGCAGTTTCCCTTTCCTTTTCTTTGCTTTTATTTTCTTTTACTATGCACTTTTGCATTGAGTGTGTTGCGTGTGTGTGTGTATAGGTACTTAGGCAAAGGCATCCCCGAGTTGTTGTTCCTTCAGCGCTGCTCGCCAGCCCCTGGCCTATAGAGGTGGGCTTGGGGTAGTTGCGGCTCGTGCCCGGGTAGGGTCGGGTCGTGACAAGTAAGATGGTGCATTAATACAATGTAATCATTGATAAAAATTATTTTTTTCACTCTTGGATAATGTATAAAAATTAAAATATAAGTATATTATTTTTCCCATATGTTGTGGGAGATAAATATATACATATTCTTATAGATATTAAGTCCAATACTTCATGAATTCCATCTTTACTCAATCCTTTTATATAAATTTTTTTAAAATATAACTATCATATATGTTATTCTTACTTATATAAAATCAATTTTATGTTTTACATTAAAAATTATCTAATAAGGTATATTGAATAAGATGGACCATTTTTTCATTGTATTTTTTCAATACCTGATATTTGTATCTTCCCAAGTGTATCATCAATGTTTTTCCCCAATCTAAAATATTCTTTGATTTGAAAAGGATATGATGGAAACCCATAATATCGAAGACCATTAAATTCTTTATTAATCATTACAAATTTTTATTCATTGGAAAAAATCATTGATAACCCTTGTACATTGTTATTATCTCATACTACAATTAATGATATTAATTTCATTATTTACAAATTGGACAAGTATTTTAATCCTTAACATTATATCCAAACAAATTTCTATATACCAAAATTAATTTATAGTGAACATTATCATATTATGAAAATATAAATATCATTTCCACTTTGTTTTGGTCAAGAAATCACCTAATAATTCCAAACGTGTTTCATATTCATAACATATTTCAACATCATACATATTTATTGTGTTTATATGTGTGTGATGTTGATAAAAACATATATATGGTTTTTTGATATTTATATCCAAAAAATTAAAACAATAAAATTACATTTAATTTTATATCGATATACTTATATATGTTTTTACACACAAACTCACATATAATTTTTAAATGTAAATATAAATAGTAATTATTTGAAAAATATAACATTAATAATAATTATTGTTGTATAATTAAAATTTCATTATTATGAAGTATTTTTTAAATTTTAAATGTTCACTTATTGCTATAAAAAAATAAAAAAAATTCATGATAATACATTATAAATAATCTAACACAGAATTAAGATGGTTGGATGGATCTCCCAAATGAAAGAAGAACATCCACGATGAAATACCCTAGCCCTTCATGGGTAGAGTTAGCTGTGATCTCGAACCTACTAATAAGGGTACGACCACGTGAAGAATCTAGTTCTAGCCCCATTATATAGGGTTCTATGGTGATATTGGATCTACCGATGGGGTAGGTCGTGTGTAGTAGTGAACCTTGGCCATGTGAAGGAGGTTTTTGAGGTAAATTTGATTCTTCCAAGAGAATATATTCCAAGAAGAGGAATACAATGAGTCATGGTGTCATATTATCCTTGTCTATAGAGATCTAAATATTTTTTTTTATTTTTTCGATAGAGGAAAACCATGTTCATTGGTCATGGTAAATCTATGAAGGTTAGTTCCCTATCAAGAGGAAATGACACGGAAGGAGGAGATTCCCCTCTTGATCAGAAGTTTGGTAGTTTGACCATGTGGCATGTGGATCCCTACTTGGCATGGGGGTTGTCAGTGGTGAAGAATAATAGTATGTGTGGATTCTTTACTGGATTAAAGGAACCTCATTGGACGTGGGGTCTAGTGAGGTCTTATGATTTAGTCCATATCTACTTAGATATGTGGTCGATGGATACAGAGAAGGTGTAGAATAATAGATGGGGATTGCAAAACATTTATTCGTTGGGTGTGTGGTAATAGAGTGGAATAGTCAATTATTTAGGATGGTACGTCTCTCTAGTTCACTGGATCTCCAATTTTTTTTCATTGATCTAATTATTTCCAAGTGGATCAGGATCTGTGAAGGTGATTTTTGGGATGAAAACAGTGTTGGTGAGTGTCAACGGTTTAAGTTTCTAGCAACCGATATGGAGGCATGGAATCATAGATATAGGTAGATAGTGATACTAGTGGGATCCACACTGCTATTTATCTAGAATAGATATCATATGCTAGAGGAAGCTAGGGTTCTCTCTAGTGGTTGACAATTTTGTGATTTAATTTTCCTTGGCCCTTACTAGGCATGTATGTTTGTTTATAGTAATTTGGTTCATATTGACAAATTCTTATTTTCTTGTTCTGTCATGAAATTTCCCTTATGTTTATTGACATGTAATGGGTCCCTCAAATTGAAAATTAAGGATTATTTTTTCTTTTTTAATAAAGGGGCATGACTCTAACTCATTTAATAATAATATAAAACTAGCTTTTTACCAAAGTATAACTAAATTTTTTAAAAAACATCATCAAATGGAAATATATTTATAGCAACATCATAATAAAATAATTAATTTTGTAATGTAAATACCTTTAAAAAATTATACAATGAACAAATATAATTAATTATTAATCCTATTATGATTTTTAAAGCAAATAAAACCTCAAAATGATAAAATAATCAAAAAAAATTAAAACATTGATAGAATAATTACAAAAAATGGATGGGGAAGAATAGAGGCTAAGACCTAGTGGAGTAGTGGTAAAAAAATAACAAAATAGTGAAACATAAACAGAGGAGTGATCGACTATAGAATGGAGCTCTAGTGGTGGTGGAAGTTAGTTGTAATGAAATGAAGGAAGGGGAGTTTTGATAGTCGCGATGTAATTTATAACAACCTAGTCTTAACCTCTATAGATTTTATCTCATTTTTTATGACACTTAAAACATTACACAAAAAAACACCTTAAGATCTTATTAGTTTAGTTCCTTTCTAATCATTGAAACGTAAACACAAGAATATGAGTGAGAAAATTTGTCTCCCACAAGGTTATCAATGACTATCACCCATCTTGGAAATATCATACATAAAATTTATCTTTTTAACCTGGGTAAGGAAACATAAAAAATGGAAAGCTCAGATGATTTGTAAAGGTAAAATAGGGAGATATGTAAACATAAACATTAACAAAAGTTTTTGATAATGTGATCATAATATTATAAGAACTTAACCTGAATATCATAAACATGAATAATCGAATAATTTTTAGTAGTTCATAAGGTATAAATGATAAGTAAATCAATATAATAATCCATGAAAGAATAAAACATGAGTAAGACATGGAATTGTGTCATATACATAAACATGTAATATCATTCCCTAAAAGTCATGTTTCTTTTCCAAAACATATCACGATACTTCATCTAGACTAAACCTACTAAGAGGGACACACCCACACCCCAAATCATAGTCATTTCCTTGTAAGGGATTGATCTTCCCAATCTTCCCATAGTAGATCGTGTTTTCCATTCATCTTATAGTGGAATGGGCTTCCCCATATTCTTGTAGATGATTGGGTTTCCCCGTATTCCCAGAGTGGATCGAGTTTCCCCATCTTCCCATAATGGATCATCCCTATCAACTTGATTTCAAACATTTTCTCATAAGATATCAATCTTTATCGAATTCATTTTAGGGAGATATATATCCCACCCAAATTATAATGAAATCATATATACACGTTACAAAATATCATAAAAAATCATATCATAACCTGTGAAATGAAATGGTCCTCATAAAAATGTAATCATATCATAACATAATGGAAGAGGATAGGTTTCATAATCATTTCCTCAAATCATAACCTGTGAAAGGAATTAGGTTTCATAAGAATATATATCATGAAAGGGAAACATGTTTCATAAACATATAACTCATGAAAGAGAGATAATTTTTTTTAAATCATTCCATCAAAACATAGATCATTCAGAGAAAGGATATGAATGGAGTATTCAAATCATTTCCAAGAAAGGCATGAGAAAATCCAACGAATGTCAATTTAGATGAGAAATAATTTGGAAAGATCTTTTAAAAACTTTTCCTGAGTAATTTAATGTTTATTCTTTGAAAAATACCATTTAAAACATAAAACCTTATGGAAACCATTTTCTTGAATGTAAACAGGAAAAAATATAAAGGAAAATTTGAAAACTTTTTGAATAACTTTTTCTTTGAAAATTTATAAAATATTCTTGAATTTTTTTTGAAATAATTTATTTGAAAATTTGTTTAAAAATTATAAATAAATCATGAAAATATTTTGAAAACTATTTTCCTTGATATTCAGAAAAGAATATTAAGAACACATTGAAACAAATTTTCTTTGAATACATAAAAACAAATCATGAACATTTTTTAAAAACAATTTACTTGAAAGCTTATAAAATATTCTTGAAAATAAATTTAAAACCATTTCTTTGAAAATACTTTGAAAACATCTAAAAAAGTATATATTTTTTTAGAAAACATGGTTTTGAAAGAACTCAGATTTCCGACTGAAGAGGAAGGTAAAGTAATACTTTATTAAAAAATTCTTAATCATATTATATACCAAAGAGTGAACAAATAGTATCAATACATTACAATATAATTAATGATCATAGGAGAATAAAATTCATAATATTTCTTTAGATGAGGATAACAACATGTCATTAATATAATCATAATTATAAACAATCTTGTTAAATGATGTGATTATTTCAATAAACTCATACTAGTCGATAAAATTGAATTATACTCCCCATGTCAGAAAATGAAATTTAAATGAAGCTTAAAAAATCATGAAGATAATAATTTTAATTATATAACATGTAAAATGGATGCATATATACCTTATAAAATAATATATGTTCATTACATGGCGTGTGTCATAAAAAATGAAAATCGAGAAAAAATTAATTTTCTGATTTTGAAACATTCGAAACATAAACCCCATGAAATATTGATCATAAAATGGATATGTAAATAAAAAGAAATTTAATTATTTTAATCATAGAATAAATACATGGGAAGTATACACCCCACACAAAATAAATGAGTGGTGAATAAGGCATGTATCTCATAGAAAAAAATTGAGATAAAATTATCTTACCTTAAATCATGACTCTCGTTGTACTCGTAAAAAACTACATTAAAATAAATATAAGTGTACTATACATATATTAAAGAACCATATTGTAAGAACCCGAGTTTTTAGAACGGTTCAAAATCCCTACCTTGTTTGAATTTTGAATTGTCCTTGAGAAAACTAGAGAAATTGGGCAGTTTCGGGAAATTTACAAACTACACACCGTGTATTATAGAGTACATACCGAGTATGGGTTGGGCGAGCACCAGCCGTGTGCCATCGAGTACATGCAGTGGGATGACCATGTATGAATTTTTTATTACACGACATGTAGTTCTCGACACGCCGTGTACTCATGACCATGTGGAGGCCATGCATGACGTGTAGGCTTATTGGCCTAGTAGAATTGTTTAACCAAGTACTCGTTGTGTCCTCCTTGGACACACTGTGTAGTATAGCCGTGTTTGAGAGATATACATGGTGTGTGGGTATGATAGTGAGTAATTTAATGAAAACTAAGTACACATCGTGTACCCCTAGTACACGCCGTTTACTCATGTCGGCAGGTTCTGGAATGTAAGTCAGCAGAATTTCTTCCGTTATATGAATAATAAAATGATACATGCCGTCTACTTATAGTACACGCTGTGTTTTTTATTTTTTCTCTTTGAAATGGGAAGTATCCTCGTATTGAGGCATAATCTCAATACCTTCATCGAGTTGAGTGGGGAGAGCTGGTCGGGACTTCAATCCCATATCGTTCCTTCGTCTGAGACCCGATTTGAACATTGGTTGATCCATTAGAACCCCCTCGATAAGGCCTTGATTCATATTGAGCCATTTTTCTTGATTTCTGTTCTAGAAAGAGTTATTGGGGTTTGATTAGTTTTGATTATTTTGTAGATCAACCATGTTTTAGACATAATTGGAGGCTGTTATCGGAGGAGTATCATTGGACGGGTCTCAAGTAGGTGGTTCATACCTCTTTTTTTTGTTTTCATGGTCATTTGGGTGACGCCGGCTTCAATGCGTTTTTGGGTATTTTTAGTGGGACCTAGTTTTATCTGATATTTCATATTACATTGTTTTTTGACCAATGGGATACCATTGGGTATGCCTTGTTACCTGTGTTGCTTCAGCGGGGCTGGGTGAGTGGTCATTGCTCATCGGGGCATTTTGGACTAGGGCACCAAAATGGTATTAATTGAATTGTATTATTCTAAACCATTGAGTTTAGTTTATTGAAACTTGATATGACTTGTTAGAGGCTTTAAAGACCTTAGTATTATTGTTATATAACTACTGGGCTAGTGAAATTCAACTATTTAGATTTATTTTCCTGTTATTTGGTTTTGTTTAAATGCGTATATTTGTAATTGCTAAATTTCATATGTTGGAACCCTTTTGGTTGTGTTGGGCATGAACCAGATATTATTTAGTGATGTTTATCTGGTTTTTCTTGGTCTAGGTTACGTTGGGTGGTTCTAACCATGGGTTTGGGCGTCATGGGTGTCAGTTTGAGGCAAGATGACTGTCAGGTTGGGCATGGCCCGGGTTACTGGGAGGGTAAGGCCATTAGAATTGAGCGGCTTGGTCACAGGGACACGAGGTGTCAGAGGTGTTTTGGCTTGGGTATGATTTTGGTGATTACCACACACCTGGATACTTTGAGTAGTGTGCACACAGAGAGACTCCGTGATGAGGTGGTTTTGACAACTCTTGTGGGTATAGTCCCCTATTAGTTGTGGTTTAGGTACTTTTGGTTTGGGGGGTGCTTGCCGTAGGAAGCCACGTTGAAGGTGAGGAGCCTTCAAGGGATTTAATTGAGGCTATTAGGTTGGGGGTAGAGGCTGGACGTTATTGAGGGCAGATATCACTGTCCCTCCAAATACTTTATTTTGAGGAAAGACATCGTTGTCCCTACGGCTATTTATTTTGAGGGAAGAAATTGCTCTCACTATGGTTACTTTTTGAAGACAGGAATCATTGTTCCTATGGGATATTGTTTATCGGGCATGCCTTCGGGACGTTGGTACTTGAGACACATGGTATCAGGGGGCATATGGTGCCATGTTACATGATAGAGATTCTGGCGTTGGCCGAAGTAGGTGACACTCCATGGTGGCTGCTAAGCACCAGTAGAGTTTGTTTTTATTTGTGCATCGTTATGTTTACTTCTTTCCTTATAAATGCATGTCTACTTAAAAACTTATATTTGGTACGCATCGTTGGGTGGTATCCTTCGGAGATTCGTCTCACACCCTTCACGGGACCTTCGGGACGCATGAAGACTTTATGGAATTACTTCCAGGAAAGATGCCAGCTTAAGGAGCTGGGCTGTATTAGCTGTTTCTTGGAGATGGTATGGACCATGAGGTCTTTCTTAGATGAAGTTTACTATGTTTTTCATACTTTCCTATATTATCATGCTTGTTTGTATCTATAATTGGTTAGTCATTGGCGCCCTTTATATTTAGATATGTATGACTAGATTTGGATGCATATTTTGTTTCTCAGTAGTAGTTACAAGTGATCAGCATGCTGTTTTAATTATTTCAGCTACTATTGTTTATATTTATTTCTTCCGCTGTTTATTTTTATTGAATGTGTTTCCGCTCTGCGAGTCTGGTTCAAGTTTGCTAAGTCATTTATACCGCTGTATCTTTATTATTATACTCACACCAGTACCATTTTTATTATCCTCATAGAGGTGATAACCTCCACATAATACCTATAAGACCCTCACTGCCAGTCGGCATCCTTTTGGCGTTCGGGGAGGTGTGCCTAAGGTAGTAGCACCTGACCCGTTTAGCACTGTTCAGGTGGCTGTTCGGGTCCGGGTCAATACAAAGTGGTATTAGAGGAGTTATTGATAGGGATTTAGTAGCAGTGTCTTGCTGGCTACTAATGAGATTGAGTCTTCTCTTTTTATTTACTACAAGAATACTATTTAAGTTATGGTAGACTAGAGATAGGTTGTTACTGGAACATGGTTTCAAGCTTGTGATTGGGTGCCTGCAGCCCCAGGTACGAGTGATGGACCAAGTTGATAAGGGTGGGAATTACTGTTTGTTTTTGCTTCGATTATAGTTTATATGATTTCCACCTCGGTGGCTCACTTGGTGTGTGATGTTATTTATTATGATGTGTAACCCTTGACCTGGTACGGTGAGGGAGAATTGGACCTTGGCCCAGTATGGAAAGACATGGTTGTTTGGCTTTTGATAGGCACATTTTTAGGGTATTTCAATTTTATAACAGCACATATGCTTTGTGAAGTGATAATTCCATGTGAATAATATCAAATTTCCATACATTTTATTATCTGGAATGTGAATAGGTGAAATTCCTGATAGAATTGCTGGTTTATAGAAATATGTTATGCATTTCCTTGTATATTTGTAGAATTGCAGGGTATTTGGGTCTAGCTCTTATGAGAGCAGATAGGTACTATAGTTGAGGTGATTTTGATCACCAGGATTGGGTCAATTGGTCATCAGTTTGAGGCAATGTTAGTTGTCTGGTCAGGCATGACCCAATGTACTTTTGATACATGGCTCTGTTAAGGGCGAGTAAGGAGGCCATAGGGCCAGGATTCCATGGGGCATGGGTTGCGATGGGGGAGAGTAAGGGTAGTAGTTATGCACTTCCTTTTACTAATTTCCTTATCTCTATTGAATATATATATTGTTATATATATATATAAATGCGTTGTCTAACCATTTATGGTATTCAGCGGTTTCCTCTTGTACGTCTAGATAGAGCGTCAAGTGAGAGATGATACAGTGTTGTAGGATATGGTTCATGATCCGGTATAGGCAGAGTAGGAGTCATAGGTACATGCTCAAGGATAGGATCATGTCCATGATCTAGTGTAGGCAGGACAATAGCTGGGTTTGGTAGCATTTGTTCTATAGCTCGATGAGAAGCTCCGAGCTAGCCTGGTACGTGCCTTTTAGGGGATTGATAGAGGTGCAGAGGGTATAAATCCATCTATGGAATATCTGACGCGGTAGTTATAGTTGCAGCACCTGCAACTTTTTCATGGTGAGGGTGGTCTGCAGGCGGCTGAGAACTGGATGGAGAGCATGCAGATGATCTTCAAGTAGCTCAAGACGCATCCAGGGCATAGGGTTGAGCTAGCGACATACATGTTGTGAGGACTAGCAAAGCGTTGGTGGGATGTTAAGGTTCAGGATCATAGGCACGAGGTACTATCATGGAAAGACTCTAAGGACAGGATCTTTGAGCACTTTTACCCAGATAAACTGAGATCTAAGAGATCTCTGGAGTTATTGAGTCTTCAGTAGGGAGACATGTCCATCATGGACTATGAAACTACTTTAACTAAGCTGTCTCTCTTTGCACCTGGTATGGTAAGCGATGATGCAGCTAGGGTGAGGCGCTTCGAGGATGGATTACAACATTCCATTCATATCCAAGTAAATATCTTTAGACTGATTTCTTTTTCATAGGTGGTGAACCAGGAGCTCATAGTAGAGGGAAACCAGAGGGATAGGCCTTAGGTTGGCTGAATGACAGCTTCAGGTGAGAGTTCAGATAGTAGGAAGTGAATATGGGGTGAGTTTCAGCAGGGCAGTCAGGCCAAGGACTCATCTAGACCACCTCGTAGTAGTTCTTCCGTGGTGTTATTTCAGTGTGGAAAGCCAAGAAATGTTCATACACTGTGTGATAGGCCTCCAAAGGAGTGTTGGGCATGTGGATAGGTCGAGTATCTTGAGAGGTTTTGCAGGAAGCCTTCTCAGATAGCCGGAAAGCAGGGACCAGGGAAGACGGTGGCATCTAGAGTTGGTTTAGGTTTAGTATCAAGAGAGTGTATCCAAGGTTCAGGTGCACATGGAGGACATGATAGAGACTGTGGGATCCAGCTGAGGGGTCAGTGGTTGGTGGCTGTAGCAGCACCGCAGGGAGGTTAGGCATCAGGAAGCCGTACTTCAGGCCAGGTGCACGCTGTGGAGCTTCCAGAGGCGGAGAAGGCTGGTGAACCGATGACGGTTAGAGGTACACCATAGGTGTGGCCATGATTTTCGTGTTTCCTTTTCGCATGACCTTTAGAGGCATGTCTGTTTTGAGTGCACGTGATGCACAAGATCTATGTGGACTTAATAGATTCTAGTCAGTGGGATTGGCACCATATTGGGTGTGTGATATATTTATATATATATATATGTATGAGATGTGTAGCATCATGGGAATCGAGGATGTGGGTTACTTGAGGTGTCTTGGGCATCAGGGCATCAAGTATGTGGGTTACTTGAGGTGCTAGGAACCAGGTTCATTTTTGAGCGTCCATGGGATGCAGGACCTCGTGGAGGTAGACACCGATGTGGTGCAGGATACGTTGGGTGTCAGCAATGACACAGGAGAACCAATGAGTAATATGGGTGATTATGTGTCACAGAAGGACTATGCATTCGGAAAACAGGTTAGTGAACCTTAGTTTTTTTTGAGTTTTGTCATGTTGAGACTGAGATAGGAAATTCCTAAGGTGGGGATCCCCTTATGGAATTTTTCTAGAACCTTTGAGACTGGGGAAGTCCGGGTTACTTTGACCAGGGAGGTATGTTCGGTCCCATCTCTGGGTTTTGTTTGATATCTTGGGGATGACCTATATTACGGTGGGGACATTGTAAGAACCCGAGTTCTTAGAACATGTCAAAATACAGACCTTGTTTGAATTTTGACTTGTCCCTGAGAAAACTGGAGAAATTGGGCAGTTTCTAGAAATTTCTAGAATACACGCCATGTACTATAGAGTATAGGCCCTGTATGGATTGGGTGAGCATCGACCATGTATCGCCGAGTACATGTCGTGTGATGACCATGTAGAATTTCTTACTACAGGGCATGTAGTTATTAACAGGCCATATACCCATGACCGTGTAGAGGCCATACATGGCATTTAGGCCTATTGGCTGGGTATAATCGTTTAACCAAGTACGCGCCGTGTCCTCCTTGGACACGTCGTGTAGTCTAGTCGTGTATGAGGGACATACATGGTGTGTGGGTAAGTCGGCGATGAAGAGAAGAAAAACTAAGTGCACGTCGTGTACCTCTGGTACACGCCATGTACTCATATCGGCAAGTTCTAGAAAGTAAGTCAGCCCAATTTCATCCGTCATATGAATAGTAAAACGATACACACCGAGTATTTTATTTTTTCTACTAAAACAGGCAGTAGCCTCATATTGAGGTAGAACCTCAATACCTTCGTCGAGTTGAGTAGGGAGAGTAGGCTGGGACTTCGATCCCCTCCCATCCCTTCGTCTGAGACCCGATTCAAACACCAGCTGATGCGTTGGAACCCCCTCCGTAAGGCCTTGATTCCTCTTGAGCCGTTTTTCTTGATTTATGTTCTAGAACGAGTTATTGGGGTTTGAGAAGTTTTGATTCTTTTGTAGATCTACCACATTTTATAGCTAATTGGTGGTTTTTATCGGAGGAGTATCATCATAAGAGTCTCTTGTAGGTAGTGCATACCACTTTTTGTGTTTTCATGGTCATTTGGGTGACGCATCCTTCGACGCATTTTTGGGTATTTTGAGTGGGACCCAGTTTTATCAAATATTGCATATTACATTGTTTATTGAAATCTGGGATACCCTTTGGTATGCCCTGTTACCTATGTTTCTTGAGCGGGGTCGGGTGAGTGGTCATTGATCATTGGGGTATTTTGTCCAGGGGTACCAAAATGGTATTCATTGAATTTTATTGTTCTAAACTATTGAGTTTAGTTTATTGAACCTTGATATGACTTGTTAGAGGCTTTAAAGACCTCAGTAATGTTGTTAGATAACAACTAGGCTAGTGCAATTCAACTGTTTAGAATGATTTTCATGTTATTTTGTTTTATTTTAATGTGTATATATATTTGTAATTGTTGAATTGAATATGCTAGAACCCTTTTGGTTGTTTTGGGAATGGCCCAAATATTCTTGAGTGATGTTGATCAGGTTGGGCCTCACCTGAGTTATGTTGATTGGTTCTAACCATAGGATTGGGCGTCATAGGTGTTGGTTTGAGACATGATGACAATCAGGTTGGGCATGGCCTAGGTTACTGGGATGGCAAGGCCATCAGACATGAGCGACATGGGCGTAGGGACACAAGGTGTTAGAGGTGTTGCGGCTTGGGAAATATTTTGGTGATTACTGTTCACCCAGAATCTTTGAGTAGTGTGCGCATAGAGAGACTTTGGGATGACGTGGTTTTGACCACTCATGTGGGTAGAGGCCCCCGTTAGATGCGGTTTAGGTACTTTTGGTTTGGGGGTTCTTGTCGTAGGAATCCAAATGGAAGGTGAGAAGACATTAGTGGATAGCATTGAGGCTATCAGGTTGGAGGGAAGAGGCTCGCTGTTATTGAGGAACGACATCATTGTCCATATAGATAATTTATTTTGAGAGTAGACATTGATGTCCCTCCGGTTATTTATTTTTAGGACAGACATCTTTGTCCCTCTAGTTACTTTTTGGGGACAAGAATCGTTGTTCCTCCGGGTTACTGTTTATCGGGCATGCCTTCAGTACGTCGGTACTTTAGACACGTGGTGTCAGGGGGAACATGGTGCCAGGTTACATGGCAGAGATTCTGGCATTGGCTGAAGTAGGTGACACACCATGGTGGCTGCTGAGCATCGGTGGAGTTTGTGTTTATTTGTGCATCGTTCTGTTTACTTCTTTACTTATAAATGCATGCCTGCTAAAACACTAATATTAGTTATGCACTATTGGGTGGTATCCTACTGAGATTCTTCTAACACCCTGCACGGGCCCTTTAGGATGTGTGCAGACTTTATGGATTTACATGTAGGAAAGAGGCCAGCTTCAAGAGTTGGGCTACATTAGCTATTGCTTGGAGATGGTATGGACCTTGAGGTCTTCCCTAGCTGGAGTTTACTATGTTTTGCTTACTTTCCTATATAATTATGCTTTTTTGTAGCTACGGTTGGTTATACATTGGATCCCATTATATTATGATATGTATGACCTGCTTTGGATGCATGTTTTTTGCTTAGTAGTAGTTACAAGTGATTAGCATGTTGTTGTGTTTATTTCTGTTGTTGTTGTTTATATATATTTCTTCCACTGTTTATTGTTATTGAATGTGCCTCTGCACTACGGTTATGGTTCAAGTCTGCTGAGTCATTTATTCCACCACAACTTTATTATTATACTCAAACCAGTACCATTATTATTATCCCCCGATAGGATACATCCTCCCCACTATACCTATAAGACCCTCGCTTCTAGTCGGAAGCCTTTGGCGTTCAGGGAGGTGCGCCTAAGGTTGTAGCACCCAACCCATTTAGCACTGTTCGGGTTGATATTCGAGTCCGGGTTGTTACACATATTATTATATCTAATACCATATATTATTTTATTATAAATTTATATTACCCTCTGACTATGAACTTCACATTAATGTTACATTTCACGTAATATCTTCTTGGTTTTTCACCCGTGTCTTAATTTGTTATATTTTTTGTACATATACTTATAAAATTATTTAGGCAATTTAAACCATGATATAAATACAATTTATCTTTATTATATATTTATTATGATAATCTATATAATATATAAGTATTATATGTCATTCACCATTCATAGGGGTGATATCTATATGTACGCTTGAGCGCTATTTCTGTTTTATTATCGCATTGAAAGAAATAAAGTAAATGAAATATATGTATATATATATATATATATATATATACTAATTATAGTAGAAATATTATGTCATCTATATCATATAATTTTATTGAACTTGTACTTAATACATTCCATGAATAGTGTGAACAAATCACATCACTTTGAGGGGGTAGTAGTCCGCACTTCCACAAACAAAGTTATCTTTTTTACACAAAATGGAATGAATAAAGGTATGTTATATATAATAATTTCATAAGCATACATACATAATTAATATCATATATATATTACAAAAATAGATTTTCCATCATAATTCGAAACCATGAGAGGTGGTAAACGTAAAAATAACAACATCATTTTGTGAGGCGGTAGTTCATCGTACAAAAGATTGGTATGTTCATTACCCATTAGATGGAAGTGTCTCTAAGTGTAGGTATAACCCTTAAAATAAAAAATATAAAAATATTTAATTTTATAAGGTTATTATATTATCATAGAATAATAATATTTGAGCAGGTGGATAAGGAAAATAAAACAGAGGGGCTTGAGGAAAGAGGTCGCCTCTTCTTTGGGTAACTCCACTTGGTTGGCACCAAAGAGATTCCTTGTTTATATTTATGACCAAAGAAATATTCTAGGTTGAATATTGGGATATTTTAAGCTTATTGGAGCATATTTTTGTTGATCCAAAAGGTATTATAGTCGTGAATAAGTTGTAGGAGTCAGTGCCTTTTTATAGTGGAGGAGTGGCATTCATGTAAATTGTTGAAAAAGAAATTCCACCCACGTTTTTCCCATTTCATGTGGCTCTAATAATGTATCCAATTATTGGAAATAGATTATATGGTCTAAATATGACCAAAAAAATATTTAGGACAATTTTATAGGTCATTGTGGCCATTATGATTATGGTTTTGTCCCATGTTAAGCTTAAAATTACCTTAATTTCTGTATTTAATTTTAATTACATTCAATAAAATTTTTAGTAAAAAACTAATTTGAACTCAATATAATTTATAAATTATTATGATTCCAAATATTGAATCAATGCTTTCACATTCAAATCACAGAAGTGATATAAATTAATTAAAATTTAATCCTGCGGATGGGTTGATAATGCAGCGTTTTAATGTAAAAACGTTCAAAAGTTTGCTATGGTTTCATATCCAATTTCAAATTTAAATTGATTACAATGAAATAAATTGTGTTAATTGTTGTATAATTGATCTAATTAAAAATTAAAACCAATAGAAAATATAATTCAACCTTATAAATAAATTATATGAAAACAACTTTGAATTAAAATTCAGTGTTCTTTACTATTCATAAAAAATGAAACTTCTAAATAAAAATACAAAAAATAACCCAAAGTAAATTTTGATATTCCTATTTAGAAAAAGAATATTATTTTTTCAAATATAAATTATAAAATTTACAAAAAGAATATTTAAATTGGGTTCTCTATTAAATGGTGGTAAAATTACCATTTAGATGAATATATCATTTTATTCATAATGTTGGATTTATTCTTATATTATACCAATAAAATCTATTAGATGAGTATCAAAAATACTTATAGAATATTTAATATATAAATTTTATTGAGAAAAATAAGCAAAAGTGTATTATTAAATTTATTTTTATAAAAAATTTTTTGTTCATAGAATAATAGTTTTCTTAAAAAAGTAATTTCTGTATTTTCAAACACTTATTACATTCAATTATATTACTTTATAACCAAAAGATTCATTTAATATACATTTTCAAATCATATTTTCAAAATTTTATCATATTTATAACTTTCATTCCAAAGACTAGGTGGTAGTTATAATAATATTTTAATAAGCATATTAATAGTATATTATAGTTCGGTAAAAAGTCAACCTAGAGTGTAACACAAGCTATTGAAGGGACTCGATATTGTGTGTAATAAAAGGAAAATATAGTGTTTTATGTACCATGAGATAATATTAGTGTTGTGTGTAGTGAATGATTAACTTGTTGAATCCTATAACAAAATCCAAACTCACTGATCTAGTAAAAAACAATTTTAATTATTTTATGAAATGAATAATATCATAAGATTAAATTAATTCAAACACAATATTTCAAAAAAAAGTTAGGGTGTTACATTATACACCTGTTAAAATCAATTTCTCCCTAAAAATTCATCTAGGTTATTAAAGGATCAATACGTGAAATATTATTTCATAGAAACCCATGTAATAAAAATGAATACTAAAAAATCACTTTAAAATGAAAAGTTAGAAACATAATGGTTACCCAGAGTAACACATAACTAGTTTTCATCATAGGATAACATTGGTGGAATGTGAAAATATGGTCTTGGAGGAAAAGCGTAAATACTTTTAGGGAGTGATTGAGGACATCAATCCCAATAAAGTAAATGATTAATAAAAATTTTAATGCCTAAAAATCATTAATATATAATGATTTAAAAGGCCATAAATTCAAATAAAAAATAAGGTATTGAAACAACATTTTATTTATAAACTGTTTTCCTAATGTTGAACAACTTTCATGAAAATATAAACATTTATGATTTCAGGAAAACCTTGCCCTTTGTTATTCCTTGATCAATTTCCACTTCATCTATTATTTTAAGTAATAAAGGTGAATTTTCCATTCATGAATAATTATCATATCATGGTATCCTTAAATTGAATGATAGGTCATTCCATCTATCAAAAAAAAGGTTATCACAAGTTATGTAATATAAATAAATCCATATATCGTGAGATAAAACTTTAATCTCTAAAACCTAATCTGAAGATTAATATAAACCATTCCATAAAATTTTAACCATAAAACCCTTCTAGAAGAATAAAATTCAAAACATTATAATGATCATCACTAAATAATATTAACACTGATCCCCCATATATCATAAATTAGCTATTGGTTTTCACATTCTAAACATGAAAATACACTCATCATATATTCTCATGAAACATGGTAATAACCTGGAATATAATAAATCCTATTAGAAAACTTGCATGCTTCCTTATTTCAAAAATACTGGATATATTCCGTAAATCCAATAAGTTGTAAACATCTTCAATGATAACATAGTCTACTTTGTCAAACATATACTTTATTGGTTATTAGGTAATAATAACTATCCATTTTACTTATTCATAACCAACATATCATTATCCAAACATTATTATATCATCATCTGTAATAAATTAAGGGTTACCTTCCATTAATAAAAATATTACTTTTCCATGAAATCGCTTTTCTACCTCACCAGCACCATTCAACACATTCTTCTAAATACTTAATTAAAAACATGTACTAAAAATACATGTATATGTTAATATTTTAATTCCAAGACATAGATAGTTTATTAATTCAAATTTCTTCTCAGACAATTTATTAAGCCTTTTAATATTATTATTTAATACCTCTTTCATAAAATATGAAATATGAATCATGAATTAAAATTTATCAAAATCACTTTTATAATTCTTGAAAAAAATAATTTTAGAACAACACATAACTTTCAAATTTCGTTCTTGGTCTCTTCATCATCAGGAGAAAACCCATTACTTGTACCACCTTGATGATTCTCTTAATGATCCTTCCACACAGGACATCAATTTTTATAATGATCGTACTTTCTACATTTAAATAATTAGTCAATTTATAATATATTAACGGGGCCAATATTGTCATCCATTATGTTAAATGGATTTTTTATTTTCCCTTTGTCGTTAGTTTCTTTTTTTCTATATTTTCCACAGAAAAAAACGCATTTATGTTCCTCTAAGATATTCTCTTGGTTGCATCTTCCCATATTCTCACCATGTAAGAAAATTAATCTTCTTTTTTTCATGGTCTCTATTACCTGAAATATTATCAAACTCCTTTATTATCTTATTTGGTTTGTAAGAGAGTTGGTTAAGGAACACATTTTTAATCATCTTCTATGAAAATTAATTATGCATGATTATAGAATCCTTCACTCTAGTGACCATCCCATTTAAATTATTATCAAAAAGTTTTTTTCACCTTAATCATTAACCCAGTTTCTTTCTTCCCTCTATTGGCTTAAACTAAAAAACATATAGTAAGAAACATTTTTTATAGTGGGGAACCACATAATCTGAAAAACCCACCTATAGGATGTCTAAATTATGACATCTTCTTTATCCATTGACACCTTAGGTTTATCAGGTTATTCATAGGCAAAAACAATTTAAATTGTTCATGATGCTTGGTGAAGAGTTTGTAAATTCCCAAAGCATGTCCCACAAGAGTGTCAGAAAAGGTGCATAATAATGCATGTTTTCATGTACCATGTAATTCTCAAGTCAGGAACAACGCACCTTGTCAGAGTTGTTACTCCCAGGTAAATCTGTTTCAGAACCATGTCCAATTGTAGTATCTAGATATGGATTTAATTCTAAGAAATCATTTACTCTATCCTTTACCAAAATTCTAGCTCATTTTCTTATACTTTTCCTTTTCCTTATATTTATACTTAGACATGTATTTATAGTTATCAAAAAGGTTTTATAACCCTAGTTTCTAAAGGATGACTAAACCTTTTATTTGATACCAACTATAAAAACTCAGTCTAATCATACATAGGCATTACATCATTTTCAAGTTCTAGGTAAAACATTATACAAATATACTCCCAAATACTGGATTAGTTTAGTGTCTTTGGAAACATGGAAAATTATACATGAGTACATGAATGAGCTATATTATATTTAATGACCCATACTTTTTGAATGATAATTATTTCATAAAAATGTGTGTTATATTATTTTATACACAACATAAAAATATCTCTCTAATATTGAAGTATGAATATTTTGAAATGTGGTAATTGGGTTTCGAATATTATATGATCATTGTTAAATTCTAAAATTTGGTAAATATGACTATTGGAAACTATACTATTAATAAAAATATTAATATTATAATTATTGTCTATATGTTGAAATGTAAAAGGAAAATTAATTTCTAAAGAAGTATTGATGGCCTCATATAGTAGATTAATGTCGTAAGAAGTCCACTTTGATGAACATGGGAGGGAGGTAGTGTCATTGGGATTCTCTCCTGGCCCTTCCCAAGTCGAGATTCAATAAGTGAGGCTTGAATGAAATCTCTTATGGGAGAACTTCATGTTAGTGGAAATTACCACTCGGGAAATGTTATCTGAGTCACTATAAGAATCTATCACCATCACACACCTCACTATTAGGTCATATTTGGGTGTTATAAGGGGTTATGTTTTAAGGCCTTAGTTTCTTAATGTGTAATCCCTTTGTATAAATAAAATTTTAATTACATCAATTCCATTTGGAGAATAGTTTTTCTTTAAAATATGATGAATTTGATAAAATGGTTTTTCTGTAAGAAATTATACATTTATAAAATGATATAATTATTATAATAAATTAATTTATTATGAATAATTATTATTATAATTAAATTGTATTATTAAAACACTCCAATTTAAATATAACTGATAAAATAATTTTATTTTTTTCAAGTGTCATAAATTTCACTATGCATTTTTTATCTGCTTTTATTTTATATAAATTCGGATTTTTATATTCTAAATTTAAAATTATCATATTTAGATAATTATTATAATGTAATAATATCATTTTTTAAATTATAACATCAAATTTAGGTTAGGGTAAATTTATTATAATGATCTAAAATAATCTAATTTTTTGTTAATAGTAAAAATGTAGTTTGAGATTTTTGGTGTGTTTAGTAAAATAATAATGATGTAATATATAATATAGAATTATGATTGACTATTTTGGATTATAATAACATAATAGGTGTCCCAAGTGTCTAATACCCTGGGAAAATACCATGGTAATCCAATGGATTTGAATTTACTACAACCTTGGTGTCTAAGGAAATTAATAAAAAAATCCTCCCCTTTTACTATAAATACCCCAAGGTTTCTTCATTTAATTTCACTACCGTTTAATAATACATGAATTTATTATCTTTTTACCTCAAACGGAGTTCTTTTAAGGTTTATTAAAGCCCCAAATGTCCAAATCATTGAGTTTTAGGGGTTACTCTTCAAGGTATGGGAAATCTGAACTTCTCTTTTCTTTTTGAGTACCCTTTCTATGTGGTATGTCATTCAAATTTACATAAAATGTTCTTATATAAATTTTATAATGTCCAATTACTATATTAATAGTCTTTTATGAATGTTATACCCTTTTCCCCTCTATTTTTAATGTTTTCTAAAACCATGTTTTATACCTATTATGCTACCTAATTTTCTTCTCAAAATTTCTCTATTTTCCTCAACAAATTCACTTATTTTGTTTTATGAATACCCAAACATATTTATTTTCCAGAGATGTTAAACTAGGTTTGAAAATCATCTATTTTATTTTATTATTAACATACATTAACCCACCTTACTTTTTCATGGGTTATTTATGACATAATGATCTTGTATTTAAGTATTTTTTTAAATGTCATTATTTTGATATGAAACCTATTTCTTTTATTATCCTTGGTTTATTTCTAAAAATAATTAATTATGATATATGTGTCTCACATTAATTAATATATATTAAGGTTTTTCCTTGATACTGGTATAATTAATTGGGTAAATAATTTAATCTTTAGAGATGACATGATTTACGATACAATGGTGAATAACCTTTGTAATTTTTATGACACCTCGGTGATAATACATGGTGATTTGCTTTTGAATATCACAATTAAATGATGTAGATATATTTCAAAGTTATGATTCAAGTTATTATTATTATTATATGCCTCTTTCTCATTCCATTATATATTTCCTCAAGTTTTTATTAATATTCCTCAAGATACAAGTATATTATTTTCCTTTATTCCCTTACTAGGCCTGACGCTCGCCCTTTCCATGGATGAATTTCCCCAGGTTATGAGATGCTATAAAAGTATATAATATGAACCAATACATAAGCCTTTAATTTTTTTAGAATACTTTTTTATGTTTTCTTATATTTTTTACCTTATTTCTAAGAAACTAAAATTTAAAAGATCCACTGTTTTGTAAAATGTAATGAAATGTTTGTGTAATAAAAGGTGGAATCCCATAGTTGGTATCAAAGGATAGTTTAGTTATTTGTGGGAATTATTATTTGAAAACTTTAGCAAGATCCTTAGATAAAAGTCTAAATATAGGAAAACATCCATTTATTTTGGTGATGTATTAAATAAGTGGTTTCTTAACAAGGAAATACCTATTTGGATATGAATAATTGGATATGGTTCTAGAATAGATGTACCTGGGGGTAACAACTCCAAAAAGGTGTGATGGGACTGACTTGGTGTAACCCGGTAAATAACAATGGGAAATACTTTAAACTTAGTTGGACACTCTTTGAGGATATGGTTATTAAATCAAAATATTTTTATGAACCATTATAAAGGATTTATAGAAAATGTTATTGATGTAAAAGAATAAAATATTTAAGCATGATGTTTTAAGACATGATATTACATTATAAATATAAGATTGTTAAATGAAACATTCTTCTTACTAAGGTTTTCTTTTTTTTAAAATGGCAGAAAATAGGAGAAACTACGTAAATGGTGAGCACAGTAGAGCAAGAACTAATAGACTTCCCATAGAATTTGGAATGGAAAACATCATGAGAATGATGAATCAATTGACTCATGATATTATTAATACATTAAATCAAGTTGATATAATAGATTCACCACTAAGGGAATAAAGTTTTGTTCTCCCCATTCGGTGATAGCAGTGGATTCCATGTCGGCCTATCCTCCCCCACCAGGGGAGGGATTTACGACGTCCTTTGTGGGAGTGCCTTCATCATTCTCACCTTTCTAGAACCCTGACCGTCCTCCCCATTTTCCCCAGGTTTATCTTTTTCCCAAAGTACCGGATTTTCATAATGGATTTCTGAACCTTTCACTCTTGACCTATGAGTTCAATAAGGCTTCAGGCCTTCTGAATCATTACCAGATTAAACATTTCAAGTAGAGGCATCCTTTCGTGGATTCATTCTATAGATGAATCTTTGGGTCAGGGGGATTACATGATAGAGAAATGGCGGGTTTTCATGACTCCAAACACATTCTGATTCGATTCGCATCGGAGGAGGATCTGGTGAAGGCTTGGTATAGTACTCCACACAGCTACAATGGATTTTAGTTCTACCTCTTCTAATTTTCATATGACTTCCACATGAATCGCGACTCCTATAAAAATGTGATTTGGGTTAGTTTCTCGGAACTTCCCTTACTATTTCAATACCCCATGATTTTAAGAATGTTATGGAACCTTGTTGGAAGATTTTTGTGTGTTGATTCTAGAACCAAAGCTCCATATCACCCAGTTTATCCTAGGATATATCTAGAAATTTATGCCTCCAAAATTCCTCCCATGTTTGTGTGGATTAAATTGGAGGAAGAGTTCTATCATAAGAAATCGGTGGTCTATGATTCATGGTTCGACTTCTTATCCTTCTGTAAAAAACTGGGACACCCTGTGGATGTCTGCAAACGTGGGAGAAAGGAACTAATTCCTCAAAAGGATTCAAGTTCAGGGGTAAATGGAAAGGGGTTGGGTGGTGGTGAGGGTGTGTATGGCCAAAGTATATTAGCGGTTCCAATTGGAGTTAAGGAGGTGCGAAGTGGGTCACAGGGGGAAACCCATTGGTGGCCAAGGTACTCTAATGCTTGTGCAAGGACCTGAGTCCTAAGGTTCATGTGTATGATACTTTGCAGCAGGAGGGCTCTGATGTGATGCCGGCAGTGAATGAAGTAGGGGTTGTGCTATGTTAATGTGGATATTATCTGGATGTTGAGAGACTGACAGTAGTGTATGTAGGATCTAAGACTCCATTGACTTCTTCTTATGTAGAGGCAGTGCGTGCAGGAAGTGGTTCTATTGAAAGAGGTGAATCTCAGATGATTTTAAGGGAGGAAGATTTATTAGGTGTCATGTTACAGGAGAAGAACACAGGGGGTGGTCCTCTGATCCATTCTAGTCCAAGGACGGAGGGTCAAACAATTAAGCTGGGAAACCACTTTGAAGGGCAGGGGAATGAGGATCTGGTTCAGGACTTAGATACAACTCGGACTGATGACTAGGGGGTGTCCAGTGATGAGTTTGTTGAGTTCTCAGCAGGTGATACTATTGATGATCTTCATGATAGAGGTTCTCTCATCCTAAGGAGGAGGAAAATCAGGATTGAAAAAGGGATAAAGGTCTATTCATACTTAAATCTCCCAATGGAAACAAGTCCTTCCAAAAATTATAAGGAAATGATGAATACAGGTGACTCTAAAACCTCGGGTGGCCATACTATGTTTGCGGATCATGGTGCTACATCCCTTAAGCTGTGGGAGTCAGGTGTGGCCCCTGAGAAATCTTTTGAGTTGCTGTAACATTCAGATGAAGAGATAGTGGAAATCATTTTGGTGATTAATTCCTCGGATGAAGATGCTAACAAGATGATGGGAAGAATGCCTAAAGTAGCAACCAATGAAGAGAACAATGCATGGATTGACAAGAAAGATATTATACTAATAAGGGGATAAAATGAAGGGAATATTAATGAAGAGGAGTACATGAAAACTTGGGTCAATATGGTGTTGCATTTTGAATACTTATTAGACGGTGTTACAGACACATGGGTATCCAATATCTCTTGGAAAATTTTTGGGGATAATACTTCTAGCAAGCTCAAATTTCTTTTCAATGGTTCTGTAATTTCTCATGATGCTTTAATTGGGTGGTTTCTCACTTTTACCTTAAAAGTGTTTTTTGAAAATAAAAAATTTAATTTGGATGAAAAAACAACCACCTTTTTTTAGTGGATCAACATTAATTGATTTTTGGACAATGGATAAGATCTAAAAAAAATATATTTCTAGACATTGTTCTATGGTAAAAGATAAAGCCACCCAATCTATGTACTACTTTTAGTGAAAAGCTAATCAGTGGTGGACAGTGGTTCAAAACAAAAATTCAAGAGTGGATATTTAAACTGTGGAGTGCGAAGAATTTTGGGGAACCTTTTTCGAAAAATATTTCTATCATTTGATGTGAATGAAAATAGAGAAGAAATTCCTAGAGCTGAAGCAGAAGGAAAATGAATATTTGGAAATATATGAGATAAACTTCACAAGACTTTTTAGTTACACCTCTTGCTTTGTCAAGGATTTTAATGGTAAGCATGATAGATTGTTTATTAGAAAATGACCCCATATAAAGAAGAATATTACTAATCAATACTATGGAAGCTATGAGAAAATAGTAATAAGTACTATAAAGGTTGAACTGGTGTTTAGTGAGACACAGTGGTCGCACAAATTGAATTAAAATAAGATATAAATTGAGACAAACTTGGTGAAAGGATTTAATAAATAAAGATTATGAAAGAAAGTGAAAATTTCCCCACTCAACAAATATGGGAAGAAGTATTTAGGGAACTTATTACTTAGGAGTGAAAAATGTTATAAGTATTAAAAAGATAGTAACACTTCTCAGAACTATCATAGTGAGGTGAAGCCTCAATTTCTCAACACAGAAGAAAAAGGGAAGATGGTGCAAGCCCTTTCTGAATTCTAATTCTCCAAGTGTAGAAACCTTGGTCACTTTTCTAATCATAATCAAAATCCAAAGATAGTGGAGTTGAATCACTATCAACCTCAAAATAGGAAAAATGAGAATGGTTGAACATTTCTATAATGATGGATGGATTTGAAGCTCCAAATGAGGAAGAGGAAGGTACTCTCTTTGTTATCTAAAAGCTACCAAGTACATTGATTGATTATAGTAATATGAATTATTTTATTTCCTAAATTTTTTATTGAATATATTATCAATATAAGAACTTCTAGAAGTATAGTTATCTGTAAAGACTCCTAGAGGGATTATCTAAGAATCAAGAGTGTATAGAAACTCTATGTTTTACTTTGGTGAGCATAATCTCATCACAAATCTAGTAGCCATTCTCCTGCTAGAATTCAACATTATACTAGGGATATAAAATATCTCAAAGTATAATGATAAAATAATTTATAAGAGAAAGGAAATATTAGTATTATTTAACATAAAAACTATATTTATCTTGAATGGATAGATATATCGACATGAACTTTGTCTAGATTCACCTCTCGTAGCCTTATTTATGTCAATGATCGGTGAAGATGAAAAAGGAAATGATATTATATGAATAGAAAAAGTCCCCATCATTTCAGAATACATTTTTTATTTCCCAAGGAGTTACCTGGACCTCCCCCAGAAAGAGAGGTAGTGTTCTCCATTGATCTCATTCCTTGTTCCAAGCCAATTTCAAAGACCCTGTATAAAAAGTAAAATGTGGATCCAGAGGAATGAAAGAAGAAAGTCCAATATCATATAGAGAAGGGGTTTCACTACTGGAAAAATAGCCTATACCCACAGTTCAAAACCATGGGTATAGGTTTCCTATCACCATGTCACCGAAACATAGCCAATTTACATGGTGTCAACGACTTTTACCCATGGTTTCAAAACTGTGGGTATAGGTCCTAAAATAATGCAGGTGCCGAGTTTCGATCCCGCAACCTCTTCACTGCAAACACCACGTCTATCCACTACCCTAACATCACCTATATGTATATATATATAGTTAAATATAGTTATAAAAACCGTGGGTATAGAGGGAAGAACCGTGGGTACAGGGTTCCCGCCAAAAAAAATTTCCTTCCCGCGGAAATGTTTTTCCCGCACACACAAAAGTGACTTATCCCCACGTTTTTTCATAACCGTGGGTATAGGTATTTTATCCCAGACCTATCCCCATGGTTTTCCCAAAAACCATGGGGATAGGTACCCCTATACCCACGGTTTTGGGTAACCGTGGGTATAAGTCACTTTTCAGGAACTATCCCCACTGTTTTGGAAAACCGTGGGTATAGGGGTACCTATCCCCACAGTTTTTGGGGAAAACCATGGGGATAGGTCCATTTTCTAGTAGTGTTTATCCCACCAAGTGTGTCCCCTTGGGGATCACATGTTCTATTTTATAAGAAGAAGGATAGATCAATGCGACTATGCATTGATTTTAGAGAACATAATGTGATCACAATGAAGAAAAAATAATCTCTTGGAAGAATTGATGATTTATTTGACCAGCTTAGTGGGAAAAATTCTTCTCCAAGATTGATATTCAATATAATTATCATAAATTGTGGTTGAATGAAGAAGATATTCCAAATAAGACCTTTCATTGAAGATATGGAAATTTTGATTTTTTTGTTATGCTCTTAGACTTAACTAATATAGTGTTTATTTTCATGGTTTTGATTAATAGAGTCTTTAAGGACTACTTTTATTACATTGTGGTAATTTTATTGATGATATTCTAATATATTCTAAAATTCATGAGGAGAATGAGAATCATATAAGGGAGGTATTAAAAACTATGAGGACAGAAAGGATATTTAGAAAGTTTATCAAATGTGTATTTTTGTTACAATAAGTTTCTTTCTTGGGGAACATTGAATCAAATGAAGGAATCATAGTTGACCCTATAAATAAAAATGATAAAGAGTGTCATCATCCTATAATAGTAACTATGATATATTGTTTCCTTTATTGTTTTCTATATTAAAGGAGGTTTATGAAAAACATTTCAATAATTTCTTATCTACAAACAAAGTAAACCTGAAAAGCGGATATGTCTATATAGACAAAGGAGTGTGAAGAATTTTTCCAACAACCAAAGAAGAGTGTGGTAACTCCACCCATGTCAACTCTACCCTCTATTGGATATGGATTTTTTATTTTTAGAGACGTGTCTTGGAAAGGTCTTGGGTTCTCCTCATGAAAAATGAAAATATGATTTCTTATTCATTTTGAATACTGAAGCCTTATGAGAGAAACTATCCTATGAATGACCTAAAGCTGTTTGTGGTTGTTTTTACTCTGATGATATGAAGGAATTATCATTATGGGGAGAAGTGTGATATATAAACTGACCGTCAATTTTTGAAGTAAATTTTCAATCATAATTAATTGAACATGAGATAGAGGATATGGTTGGAACTTATTAAAGACTAGGATTGTTCAATTCAATATCACCTTCAAAGAGAAAACAAAGTTGCAGATGCATTATGTACGGAAGAGCATGTTGTGTTTGCAATGATGAGGATTCATGGCTATCCTTTGATCGAAGACCTAGTAAAACTAGACTTGGGAATCAAAATAGAAAGGATTTAATCAACCATATCCCAAAATATTTCTCAACCATCATTAATAGAAAAGATCAAGAAATCTCCAAGAGTAGATACTTTGTTACAGAAAAAGATTGAGACTATGAAGAATGGGAAGTTTCCTGAGCTCAATATTAATTAAGAAGGTGTACTGAAATTTTGTAAAAGGATATGTGTTCTATATATTTTGAAAATAAAGATAGAGTTTATGGATGAATCTTATATCTCTACAATATCTATACATCCTATAAAAAACAAAAATGTATAGGGACCTTGATGATCATTATTGGTGGGATAACATGAAAAGGCATATTGCTGACTACACTATAAGGTGCCTTGTGTGTCAATAAGTGAAGGTAGAGAGACTGATTCCTAAAGGGTTATTACAACCACTACCCACACCATCAAGGAATTGGGGAAATATCACCATTTAATTTGTCACTGGTCACCCAAAACATCCAAATGAGATAATGTTATATGGGTTATACTAGACTATCTCACCAAGACTGGACATTTTATCTCTATTAGGGAAGATCTTTCTCTTGAACAACTCACCATGATATACGTAAAAGAAGTGGTATGGTTACATGGAGTGCCAACTTCAATTGTTTCTAATCGTGATCCATGTTTCATATAAAAATTATGTAGAAGTCTTCAACAAGATCGTAATGCCAAATTGAATTTCAGTACGAACTATCAACCACAAACTGATGTCCAATCTAAAAACAATATTCAAACACTCAAGAAAAAGCTGAGAACATGCTTGATGTAATTTAAAGGTGGATTGGATCAACATCACCCATTACTTGAGTTCTCATACAATAAGAGCTTCTATTCAAGTATTCAATGGGAACCTTATGAAGCTCTATATAGAAATCAATGTAGAACTCCTACTTGATGGGAGTAAATTGGTGAGAGGAATCTTCTTCAACCTAATCTTATAAAATAGATGACAGAAATGGTTTATTCCTTCTAACAATGCATAAAGGCTACTCAGAATCAGCATCTAAGCTATGATGAAAACCCTCATAGGGACTTGTAGTTTGATATTGGAGAGAAAATATTCATTATAATTTCACCTTGGAAGAGATTCATTATGTTTGGGATGAAAAGGAGCTCATCCCTAGGTACATTATCCCCTCTAATATCCTTGATTTCATAGAAGCAATGTCCCATTAGCTAGCACTTCCACAAAACCTAGCTTAAGTTCGTGATTTTTTCCACACATCACTCTTGGGGAAGTATATACCTGAACCTTCACATGTACTAAATATTAATTTTTTACAATTGGAATGTGACCTCTCTTATGTCAAGAAGTCAATGGAGATCTAGGAATGTACATACATGGTTGTACGCAAAAAGATTACCCACCTTGTTAAAGTATTTTGGAAGAACCAAAAATATGAAGAAGTGATATGGGAACTGTGGGAAACAATGAGGCCAAAATACATTAACCTTTAATCAACTGATGGAATGAGTCAAAATTATGAGGATGAAATTTCTTAAGGGGAGAATAATGTAATGACCTGAACTTTTTGAAAGATAATATTTTGTAGAATGTATGTGTTATATTATTTTATACAAAAAAAAATATCTTTAATAATTAACTAAGTATATTTTGAAATGCGGCCATTGGGTTTTTCCTATTATGAAATATTTGATCAATTATGACCATTGGTCAATATGAAAGTCGGAAACTATACTCTTTAAAATAATTTTAACATTGTAATTATTTTTTATATGTAGAAATTAAAATTAAAATTTAAGGAATATATAAGAGTCAATGGAATAATCCAGCAGAGAAATTCTATATAAATATCATTTATCAAATCTTGGGAGAGAGATGGCATCATTGGGTTTCTCTCTTGACTAATCCCAAGATGAAATTCAACAAGTCTGGATGGAAATCGCTTATAGAAAAATTTCATGTTATTGGAAATTACCGCTCAGACGATGATATTTGTGCCTCCCAAGAATCTATCATCAACGCACACCTCAATCTTAGGTTTTATTCATGTGTTTTAAGGGGTTATGTTATTAGGACATAGTTATTTAATGTGTAATCCCTTTGTATAAATCAAATTTTAATTCTATTAATTTCTTTTTGAGAATATTTTTTCTTAAAAATATGATGACTTTGATAAAATGATCTTTCAAAAAAAATTTAACTTTTTAGAAATGATATAATTATTATAAAAAATTATGGTATTATTAATAATGATTATTTTAATAAAATATTATGATTAAATAACTTTTATTTACATAGATATAATGAAATAAGTTTATTTTTTTCAAGTGTCGGAAATTTCACTATGCATTTTCTATCCACTATTATTTTTAATAAATATGGATATTCATATTTAAAAGTTAAAATTATCATATTTATATAAACATTATTATTAAATAAATACCTTTTTTAAATAATCATAGCTAATTTAGGTTAGAATGATATTATGATAATATTCACGAATACTTTAGTTTTTCATGAATAATAAAAATACAATTTCAGTTTTTTGGTTTGTTTAATGACATCACAATGATATAATTTGTTATATAAAATTTTGTTCAAATATTTATGATTATAACAACATAATAGGTCTCCAAAGAGGCCAATACCATGGGTAAATACCATGGTAAATCCAATGGTTTTGAATTTACTACTACCTAGGTGTCGAAGGAAATTAATAAACAAAGCTTCTCATTTTTCTATAAATACCCATGAATTTCTTCATTTACTTTCTCTCCCACTTAATACTCTATGAATCATAGACGGTTTTACCTCCCATGGTGTCCCCAAGCCCCAAATTTACCAATCTTTGAGTTTTAGGAGTTACTCTTCATGGTAAGTGAAATCTCAACTTCTCTTTTCTTTTTATATTCACTTTTTATATGGTATTTCATTCAAATTTAAATACTATGTCCTTATATCCATTTTATTCTATTCCATTAATTCATTAATATTATTTTATTAATTGTATAACCTTTTTTCATATCTTTTTAATGATTTTTAAAACCATTTTTTATACCTTTTATGATGCTAAATTTTCTTCTCAAAATTTTTCTCTTTTTCTCAAGAAATATTTTTTTTTCGAATACCCAAACCTCTTTGTTTTCTATATTTATTCACCTGAGATTCAAAATTATTTATTTATATAGGTATTTACATACTTGAAACCCACATTCCTATTATTCGGGTTAATAATTACATAAATATCTTTTATTTAAGCATTTTTTTAAAAATATCATGATTTTTTATATGAAAACTTTTTATTTTATTCTCCATGGGTTATTTATAAAAAGTTTTATTATGATCTATGTCGATCAAATTAATTAATAAATACGAATGGTTCACCGTTATTGAGCACCAATGCATTGGGTAAATAATTTAATCTTTATAGATGACATGTTTTACGCTGCCATAGTGAATAACCATGGTAATTTTTACGACACCTTAGGGATAATCCATGTTTAATTATATTATTATGAATGAAAAAACTAAATGTTGAAGCCACATTTTCAAGTTATTATTATTATTATATCCCTCTATTTCATGACTTTATATATTCCCTAAAGTTCTTATTGATATTCCTAAATATCATAAATAAATTGTTTCCCTTTTTCCCTTACTAGGCCTTATGCTCACCATTTCCTTTGATGTGTGTCCCCGGGTTATGATATGAAGTAAAAGTACCTAATATTAACCAATGAATAATCCTTTTATGTTTTTTAGAATAATTTTTTATGGTTTCATGTATTATGTACCTCCATTCCATGAAAATAAATTTTAGAAGACCCTATGCTTTGTACAATGTAATGAAAAGTTTATGTAATTAAAGGTGGTATGTCGTATTATATCCGAATAGGTTCTCTAAGACTATATCCCCTCTTAGACATATCATACATAAAATATTTCTTCTTAACATAGGGAAGGAAACATAAAAACTCGTGAACTCAAATGCTCAGTAAGGGTAATCATGGTAGATATATAAGCATAAACATGAGCATAAGGTTATGATAATGTGATCATAAAATTATAAGATCATACCCAACATATCATAAACATGAGTCATGGAATAAATTTTAGTAGTTAATAAGCCATGAATCATAAGTAAATCAAGAACATAATCCATGAAATCACAAAAAAGAAGTAAGACAAAGAAATTTGGCTTACACATAATCATGTTTTATCATTCCTTGTAAGTCAGACACATTTCAATAATATATCAGGTCACCTCATGGGGACTACACCTACTGGGTAGGAAACACTTCCATCCCCAGAAGCAGTCCTTTCCATATAATGGATCATGTTTCCCCATATTCCCATAGTTGATCATGTTTCCCCATCTTCCCATACTGGTTCGAGATTCCCCATCTTCCCATAGTGGATACGGTTTCCCAAGATTACCAGAGTGGATCAGGTTTCCCCATCTTCCCATAGTGGATTTTTTTCCCCATCATCCCATAGTGGATAAATACCAGAAACTTGATTCCCATAATAATATCATTAGATATAAATAATTACCCAATGAATTGAAGGGAGATATATTTCCCAACCATCTCATAAAAAAATCATACATACATGTTCCACAAGATCATAAGAAATCAAATCATAACCCATGATATGAAATGGGTGTCATAAACATGTATTCAAATCATAACATGTGGGAAATTGACAGATTTAATAATCAATCCATCTAAAAATAACCCATTAAATGAAGTGGTATTCATAATAATATATCCATGAAAAGGGAAATAGGTTTTATAAACATATAACTCGTGAAAGGGAGATGGGCTTCATAAAACTCACACTATCAAAAAAATAGAACATTCAGATAATGGATGTGAATGAAACCTTTTTTTCATTTACCAGAATGGAATTATCAACACCAAAATATTTCATATTATATGGGAAATAATTTGGAATGATATTTTAAACACATTACATGAGGAAATTATACTTTCTTCTTTGAAAAATTCTATTTAAAATAAATTCCATTTTGAAATAATTTTCCTTAAAGTAAAATTGAAAACTTATAAAGAAAAATTTCAAAAAAAATTTACAACCATTTTATTTGAAAGCTTGTAAAATAATATTGAGATTTTTTTGGAAATTGTTTCATTGAAAATAAATTTATAACTTATTAAGAAATATTGAAAACTTCTTTAATACCATTTTTCTTGATAAATTATAAAATAATCTTGAAAAAATTTTGAAAACATTTTTCGTTGAAAGCATATAAATAATGCTTGAAAACATTTTAAAAATCATTTTCCATGAAAACATATTAAGTATTATTGAAAAAGAAATTTAATAATTTCTTTGAAATTAGTCAGAAAAATTATAAATAAGTCTTAAAAACATTTTTAGAAAACATGTTTTTAAAAGAACATAGATTTCCAAACGAAGAGGGAGGTAATGCCAGACTTTCTTAAAAACAATTTCAGAATAATGTATATACCAAATTTGAAAAAATGGTACTCATATCTGATTATTTCATGAATAACCAGAGGATAATAAAATTCTTGATATTAATTGTGATATGTATCATAATATTTGATCAATGTAATCATAATCATAAATAATCTCGATAAATGATGAGATTGTTTCAATAAACTATTAACACTTGGTAACATTGAATTATACTCCCAATGTAAGAAAATGAAATTGAAATGAAGCTTAAAATATTATAAAAATAATTAAGTTCATGGTATAACATTTCAAATGGTAGTATATGCACCCTGTAAAAGAATATAGGTGCATAACATGGCATGTGTCTCAAAGAAGGAAAATTGGGATAAAATTACTTTACTGATTTTGTAACATTGGAAACATAAACCGCATGAAATATTGTTAATCAAATGGATACTTATATAACCATAAATTTAAGTATAATAATCATAGAATACTTCCCTGATAAGTATGCACACTAGACAAAAGAAATTAGTAATGAATAAGGCATTTATATCATAAAATTAAAAAGTGAGATGAAATCACCTTACCTTATGTCTCAACTCTCATCATACTCATAAAAACCTCCTATATAATAAATATAAGTTTATTATAAATATAATATAGAACCATATTATTATCACTAATACAACATATTAATTTATTATGGATTTATATTACCTGTTTATTAACCACTCCATGTTAATTTTACATTTTGAGTAATATCCGTTGTGTTTTCGGTAGGTGACTTAATTTGTTATATTTATAGTCCATATACTTATATCATTATTTCCATAATTTAAACCATGATATAAATATAATTTTGATACATTATTTTTTTTATTATAAAAATTTATGGAATATACAAGTATGGAATGGAATACACCTTTCATGGAGATGGTAGTCCATACGTACATATGAATGTTGCTTCCATTTTATTATCATATTGAAACAAATAATGTAAATGAAATATATATTTATATATGATAATTCTAGTATAAATATTATTTAATATATATCATATAATTTTACTAAACCCATTCTTGATACATTCCATTTAGAGTGTTAATGAATCACATCTTTTTGAGGGGTGGTAGTCCACACTTCCCCAAAAGAAGTTAGCGTATTTACACAAAATGGAAAGCAAGAAGTTGTGATTTATATAATTATTACAGAAGTATAAAGACATCATAAATATAATATATATCATATAAAATATATTTTCCTTCAAAATTCCCAACCATGAGTGGTGGTAAATGAAAAATGAACAACATTGATTCGTGAGGTGGTAGTTTGTCATACAAAAGAACGATAAGTTCGTTACCCATTAGATGTGATTGTGTGTAGGGGTAGTTATAACCCGTGTAATAAAAACATAAAAGTATATTTATGATACTTAAATTATTATATAATCACAGAATAATAATATTTTATAGGGTGGATAATGAAAATAAAATAATGGTGCTTGAGGAATAAAGTTTCCTCTTCTTTGGGAAACTCCTCTTGGTTTCCCCCAGAGAGATTCCATGGTTGGATTTCATCTCAAAGGGTGGATTTTAGGATGAATAGAGGGATTTTTTGAGCTTATTTTATTATATTATGGTTTATCCAAAGGTAATTATAGGTTTCAATATGTGGGAGGGGTGAGTTCCTTTTTATAGTGGAGGAGGAGATGCATTTTTGTAAATTTTGGAAAAGGGAATTCCACCTACATTTTTCCTAGGTCATGTGGCCACAATAATAGACCAAATTAGATAAAAAGTAATATGGGGTATAAATATGGATATAAAATGTATTTTTTACAAGTTTATAGGCCATTTTGTCCATTAATATTAATGTTTAGTCCCTTGTTATGTTTAATTTTACCTAAATCACTTTAATTAATTTTAAATACATTAACTAATATATTTTGGTAAAAAAATATGTTTAACTCATTATATATTATAAAATATTATATTTAAAAATATGTCATACATTTTTACGAATTTAAATCTCATAAGTGGAATAAATTAGTTTATATTAAATCCCATAGATGGGACAACAATACAGGTTTTAAAGTAAAAATGTTCAAAAGTTTTCTATGTTTTTATATTCAAAATCAATGTGAAATTTATTCAAGTGAACTACATTGGATTAATTTTGATTAATTTTTACAATTAAAAATTAAAAAAATAAAAAAGATAATTTACCCATTTAAATTAATTACATTAAAAAGTAGTTTTGAATTAAAATTTAGTGTTTATCACTATTCATCAAAAATTGAAACTTCTCAAAAAAATACCAAAAATTCACCCAAATTAAAATGTGATATTTTTTTTCAAAAATGATGTTTATTTTGTAAAATAAATATTATAAAAGTTTCAAAAATAATTTTTAAAAATGGCTTCTCTATTAAATAGTGCTAAAATTACCTTCTATAAGAATACATCTTTTTATTTATAAAATTTCATTTATTATTATCTTATACGTATCAAATATATTGGATGAGTATCAAAAATATTGAATAAATCTATAATACATACATTTTCTTAAACAAATAATCAAAAGTGGATTGTTTGATTTATTGAGATAAAATTGTGTTTGTACATAGAAAAATAGTTTTCTTAGAAAAGTAATTTCTTTATTTTAAAATATTTATTACATTAACTTATAGTAATTGATAACCAAAGGATTCATTTTATATACTTTTGTAAATCATATTTTCATAATTTTTTTAATATTATTCATAACATACATTATAATAGCTAGGTGGTGGATATAATACTATTTTAACAATCATATTAATAGTATGTTGTAGTTTAGTAAAAACCCATCCTTGCATTTAAGACAAGCTATCATTAGGACTCTATATTTTGTGTAATAAAAGACAAACATATTGCTTCATATACCAAAAGATAATATAATTATTCTGTGTAGTGAATGATTAACTTGGTGTTTTGTATAACAAAATCCAAATTTAGTTCTCTAATAAAAAAATATATATTCATTGTTGCGTGAAATGAAAAATATCAAAATATTAAATTAATTAAAAAAATATATTTCACAAAATCTCAGGTTGTTACATAATGTCCCAAACCTGGTTCACTCATATGTAATTGAACCCAATTGGTAAAAAGACAAAATCACACCTCCATGTACACCAAAGGCAACCAACTGATAGTGATGGTCTATGTTGATATGATCAGGAGACTATACCCTCATAATCAGAGTAACACAAAATTGATAATTAATGAATAAATAGATAAATCATAATAATGAAAAACTGATCATTAGAATTAAATCATCTGTATAGTAATATTAAATCAATCCAAAAGTGGAACCATATACAAAATGTATAGTATGTGATGGGGTTATAAAAAATTCCTACATACATACATGTATAAAAAAGAACAAAATGCGAAAAATGTTGTCGAATATCATCACAATCCAAGGATTGATCCCACACTCCCACGATCCCATGCAATAATAATTCATACATCCAATATTGGACACTTTCACTTCTACCTTTTTGCATCAATGATGTCTATCCGGGTACCAAATGGCGGCCCAAATAGGGCGTGAGATATACTTAGAATTTCACCACCCACAAAATCTATACAAATCTTGTCTGTGGATATAAAAGTTTTAATTTTTAGATAAAATGATAGGAATTGAAATAACATGTGTGAAATTTTAATCATGTAAGACTAAACTCCACATGGGATGCCTAGCTTACCATACCTACTTTGGATCTTTCCAGTAATGTATGAATGAAGGACCTGCAAAAGGTTTAGGGTCCAATATATATAACCATAGTGTCCAAGTAGAAGAAAAATGTATAATGTGGGACACAATGTGTAACCAATTCATCAATTTAGTAAAGATACTAATACAAGATCCATGAGAAATCAAGGCATCCATGACATTAGAAGACCAAGCCAACTCATATCACATAAACCATGAACTCAAACTAAGGGTTCTAAGCATAATATATGGTGTAGCGGTCTGGAATTACTTCCAGTGGACTATAATTGATACCTATCAGGGCACTCCATGGGCGGCTACACCCCCTGGGCGGGACACACCACCATCCCCAGTGGCAGCCATTTCCTCATGAATCCCTTGGGCGGAGAGCCATGCTTCGTCCAACGCTCACATGTGAGAGTTCCCAAGGATCGGATACATTCCTACCTCCTTTGCTTCTGATACCAACTGTAGAGACTCGTAGCTTGACGTACATGGACATTACATTACTTTTGCGGAATACTTAGTATATAAAAAAAACACACACAAGGATCGTAATAGTTTAGTGTCTTTGGAAACTCGGAACATAATCTTCTAATCGTGGTGAAAGATCTTCAATATCTCCCATAAATATTTTCCCTTTTTTTTACCTAAAACATTTCTTTATATCCTGGGGAAAAGAAAACATAAAAGGGTGAGCTCAAATGATCAGTAAGGGTAAACAAAAGAAATAACAATCACATCATATACATAAGAACATAGCTTTTGGAAATCTTAACCTGCAAAAGAGCTCATAATAACATAACATGGGATAGATCATAGAAGTGAAAAGTAATCCCAATAATCATAACGTAAAACATGAAACTTTGTGGCATACACACATAATCATAGAGAATCATTTCTTGTCAGTCCAGACTCATTTCCAAGACTATCTTAGTGGACAAAGTCCCTTTCTGAATCGAGTTACCCTCGTTCCAGTCCTGTTTCACTGAACCGGTATAACCTACCATTCCAGCCATGTCTATCTCATGCGATAAAAAATCTTTACCCAATGCATTGGAGGGATATATAGGTACCACCCATCTCATAATGATACCATTCTTATGTGTGCCACAAAATCATAAATCATACATCATTGCATAACCCAGGTAATAAAAATGGGATTCTTAAACAACATGACATCATAAAACAATTCATATAAGATAAAGGAATTCATAAAAATATTTCCATCACAACATAATCAAATCCATGTAATAATAGGGATAGAAACAGAACCCTTTATTATCTTAGATGGAATATAATTTTGATAAAACACTTGAAATCCATTCTTGAGGAAAATATCCTTTCTACTTCAAAAACATTTTCCTTTCTTAACATGTCTTACAATTTAAAAATAAAAGAAGTTGATTAAAAATAAACTTGAAAACTTGTAAAGGAAGCTTCTTGGAAATAATGTTTTAAAAATCCATTCATTCCGTATAAGTTAAAAAAACATTCTTCGTACTTTTTTCGGGAAAGTCAAAAAGTACCTCGTACGAAAAAAACGACAAAAGATTCCTTTCATATTCTTTACTAAAAACTCACTGAAGGGTAAAATTGGATTTAAACTATTGTAAGTGGATGGAAATAATATTACATATTGAGGGAACATGGATGTGGATCATAAAATACACCCCAGTAAATGCCAAAGTAAAAACAATCTCGGATAAAAATGAGATTGTGATATTTTCCCTTACCTTAGGTTTGACTTGCTTTGTAAGTGTCCCAACCTCCTATATAATGATTTAAATAATGTTATTGACTTATTCCAGAATCATATTAATTGTTATTATATCATATATGGTCCACTTATGACTTTATATTACCCGTTCTTTTGTAAATTCATGTTAAAGTAGCGTTTTGGGTAAAATCGTCTCATTTGTCGTTCGTGTTTTTTAACTTGTAATTATTCATATGATTACTTAGATCATGATTACTTAATTCCAGAATATAAAAAATGATATATATGTATATATTCAGAATATACATATATAATAAATCAGTAAATGGAAAGAAATACACCGTTCATGGAGACGGTAGTCCGTACGTACGCATGAACGCTGTTTTCGTTTCCTTATTGAATTGAATGGAATTAAGAAGATGACATACATATAAATATAAATAATTCCAGTATAATTATTATGTCATATATTTAATTAGTAATTATTATATATACTTTATAATCATTCATGAATGGTTAATCATTGAGAATGAATCTCATCGCGTCGTGGAGACGGTAGTCCGTACGTACGCACGAGCGATGATATCGTTCCCATGGTCAGGGAATTGAGTTGAAGTGTATGTATACTATTTCAGTATCAATATCACTTTATAATTATCATATATAGTTACTCATTAAACCATTATACCCATCCAATTAATGTGGTGGCGGAAAATAGATTACACCACGGCGTGGAGACGGTATTCCGTACGTACGCACGCGCGGTGATTTCCTTTTTCCGTAGGATGGATAGATGGTTAAATAGGGTTGTTTCATACTTATAATAACATATCAGTATATTAATGATACTGATGTTATTACTTAATAATGAAACAACCTAATAAGAAGAAGTGGAAGAAGAAATAAAGATGAAAGAATTGGTAACGGTAATTACCTCTTCTTTGAAGCGCCTCTTTCAGACCTCCTCTTAGGGCACTAAAATTGGTCTTTGAGGAAGACCAGAACCTCTAGGATTATTCTAGGGAAGTGGATAAGGGATTTTGGAAGAGGTTGGCCGAGCTTGAGTGCTCAAATTGGTGTGAGGAGAAGGGGGAGGAGGTGCCCTTTTATAAGGGAGGAGAGGGGCACCTTAGGAATATCTCAAAATATTATTTTATATTAAAGTCAAAATCAATTTATAATGGTTCAAAGGGTCTTATTTCGAAGCTAAAGTGGGGATGGGTCGACATCCTATCAACCAATAGGATTTAGACAAGTTTAGGTTATTATTTTAACCTTATCAATTAGATTTAACTATAAGTTAAATAATTTAACTTTTACCGTGTCTTTTTGTTTTCTTTCACTATATGGTTAATACACTTACTATAACATGCCAAACGAACCCCAAATTGTTTATTATTAATATATATATCTTTATCTAAGTCATTTGGCCGAACATTAGGTTTTGAGGAATAAAATAACAATTAATAATATAATATTTGATTTAAAAACTATTTGGTGTCAATTTTGACACAATTTGATATATGATTTTTGTGAAAGTCATACAAGAATTATATGTTCGAACCAAGTTGATTAAATCAACACTAATATATCATAGTAACCTGGAAAATTATTGTAAGTCATAAAAAGTCTCAAATTACATTTATTTGTGCATTTATAACATCAATTCTTTCAATATTTCATTAATAAGACAATTACTGCATCATCTTTCTGTCATAATAAATGATACTTATTTAATCCATAAAAATTCTAAATAAATTCCTATTATGTAGATAATTGTATTAGCTTTCTGGAGACTATTCATGTTTGAAGTTTCATGAAGTTTATCACTAGATTAAAATTATTATACTTATAAGATTTAAGAAAGTGACATGTTGTCACATTCTTTGGTTTTAATAATAATTAAATTATTTTCATGGTCAAAATTCCATAAAATGAATCTAATCTGACCCTTAGATAATATGGGTTTACGTTTTTCCATAAAATAGAATTTTGGCATGTGTTAGTGTAATTTTATAATATTATATTTACCCTTAATTACCCGATTTATCTTTAACTATGGTAAATAAAATTTACCGTAGTTACTATTCATAATTACCAAAAATAAAAAGTATCCTATTAACATAATTTGGACCCACTGATTCCAAATATGGAATCCATTTTTTAAAATTAAAAACACAGAAGTTGCAGAAATTAAATTAAAATTAATCCTGTTGTCGAATAAAAACGGGTTTTTGTTTAAAACATTGCTAAAGATTGAATTGATTTAACTTACGAATTCAAGGTAAAATCAATGCTAATGACATAAATTATATTAAATGGTAAAAATATATTCTATTTATACTTTAAAACCATTCAATATTATAATTTAACCACATAAGATATTACGATGAAAAAAGTTGTTTTTAATTAAAATATAGCGTGTTTTTACTATTCATTAAAATGTGAAAGTTACCAGAATAATATGAAAATTTTATCCAAAGTAAATTTTTATTTCTTGATTCCAAAGAAGAATTTTATTTTGTCAAATTTAACTTATAAACATGTCAAAAACCATATTTAAAGTGGGTGCGCCATCCAAAGGTGGCAAAACTGCATTTTTTGAAAAATACTTATTTTACCCGAAAAATTTATTTTGTTCTTATTCCATGTTATAGAAATGTGTAAGATGAATAATAATGTTATAAAATTCAAAATTTAGTTAATACTATTCATAAAGGCTAGTTCATGACAATATTATAATAATATAACATTGTTTATTAAAACCCGGTATTACGTACAACACACGCTATAGAGGAAGGTCGCGATTGCGTGTAATGCAAGCCAAGTCAGGGTTGCGTGTTGTGAAAGAATCATTCGTTGTTTCGTATAACAGAATCCAACCATATTTCATTTATACATTTAATATATATATATATATACTCAGTGTTGCGTAGAATAACTATTATCAAAATTGTGTGTAACACGGTCCAAGAATAGTGTTGTGTATACTGCAAGCTAATACGGTGTTGCATATAGCGCAAGGTAATCTTGGTGTAGAATACAACACAAGACATTAATGAAATTAAAATAATATTTTTCATAAAATCTCGGGGTGTTACATTCTACCCCCCTTAAAATGAATTTCGCCCTCGAAATTCGTCGGGGTTATAAATGGTTTACTATTTGAAAGTTTCTTTGATAGAAACCCACATCGTAAAAAGGAATACCCAAACTTATCTTTAAAAACAAAAGTATGAAACGTAACGGTTACCCAAATAAAATAATCACTGGGTTTCCACATAGGTGAAAATATGGATATGGAAGAGAAATCTAACCATCATGTTCTGATGGAGAGTGGTAGAGAACATGGCTATGGAAAAGCTAGCAATCACAAATCCATAAATTTGTGACGATCTAAGGTACCATCTGATTAATCAGATATAAGAGCACTAGGACAACATTTTTGGTTTTCAAGATCATTTCCCTAAAGTTGAATAATTTGAATTAGAATAAATACTTACTTTATTTTGGTACAATCTCACTGTTGTTCGTGACTTGAACAATTTCTACTTCATCTCTTAAATAAATGAAGTTTAATTTGTTATTTGTGAAGTGTTAGCAGATCATGTGATAGAATAACGGGTCATTCCATCTGTCTCAAACAAAAGTTTAGAAAAAGTTATATACATAAGTCGATCTATAGTGAGATTAATCATATATGGTTCCTAAAATGGACTTTATACTTCATATATCATACTGCTTAATATAATAAAACTAGTTTCTACTAAACAGGGACTTCCTGTTGACCAGTGGTAGGCGATAAAGGCCAGTCGCACTTCAGTTGTGGGTTCGATTCCCACGACCTTGTCCGATGCCATGGGCTGTCGCCCATCCTGTAGGTTGTCCTTTTTCTAAAACTATATTACTATAACATCCCATCAATAATATCGAAAAAACCTATATCCTTAAACAATACTAACTTATGTCCAACATAATCCATTCCAATCTTTAGGCTTATCCATAATACTGCAGTCCACTCTCATAACATAGTGAAAACGATTACCAGAGATTTAACACCATCGTCGATCCCCATATATCATAAGGTATGTTTTGTTGGTCACATTCCAAACATTCAATGTCCTTAATCATGTATTCTCTTGAATACCCATTGAATCTTAATGAAAGCATGAATGCAGTTAAAAGTTAACACATTCCACATACCAAAATCCAAAAATTCTATATACTCAAACCATGAAATAACCTTCTCCTTATATCAGTCATGAGCTCATGAATACTATCAAACATTTAATTTTCTCCTTATCCCTTCATTATGCGCATATCATCTACATTCCAAAAATATCTGAATAACCTTTCATGGATACTGGTAACATTAATCATACACTTTCAAAACTCAAGGAAAGACAACAGTGTAACAATCCATAGATGTCTCTTTATTCCATAGTAGCATGAGATTACTTATACAAAATTACACATGATAAACATGTAATCATTCCACTACATTCTTAAACCATTGACCGAGCTTCAAAAATTCTTTCATCTCACATATCATTTGTAGTCTCTTCATCAGCATCCACATAAATACTACCCATATGACCATACTGATTCTCTTCATGAGTATTTCCCTTAGGGAATTTGTTTTCATAATGCCCATACATTCAACATTTAAAACACTTAACTATTTTTGATGTCGTAGCAATACCATTATCCTCATCCATGGTGTTAACCGACCCTTTTCCTTTGCACTTACTTGCTTTGTGTCCTTCTTTTCCACACCCAAAGCATCATACAGTTCCCTTGAAACATTCTCCCTAATGCCTCTTCCCACATGATTTACATAGGGGAAATTGAACTTTCTTTCCTCTATGATCATCATGGAACTCCATCTTTCTCTTATTAGTCGAGTCATGAAACTTACCAATTTTTACTTTATTGATCATATTATGAGATTGCTGATTCGGCATAATAATGATGTTTGGACTTCCAAATCCCATTTCATTTGGTTGCACATGAAGAATATCATTCCATTGTCCATCATATCCTCCATTATTGTGAATCATCTTGTTTCCAGCCATTTTCTAAAACCCAAAAAGAATAGTGTGAGAGGAAAAAATCATGCTAGGGAAAACAACATTATAAAGGAGGAGTATCCTGAATATCTAACTTCATAGGTTAAATTCTAAGATCGTTACCGTAGTTATAGGACTATATCCTATACGTATACTTATCCTTAGAGACATCCCTAGAAAAACCATATAAATATCTCTAGGGATCTCACTAAAGTTCTCACATCCTAGTTTCAAAAGGTTGACTAAACCTTTCCTCTGATAACAACTGTAGCGGTCTGGAATTACTTCCAGTGGACTATAATTGATACCTATAAGGGCACTCTATGGGCGGCTACACGCCCTAGGCGGGACACACCACCATCCCCAGTGGCAGCCATTTCCTCATGAAGCCCTTGGGCGGAGAGCCATGCTTCGTCCAACGCTCACATGTGAGAGTTTCCAAGGATCGGATACATTACTACCTCCTTTGCCTCTGATACCAACTGTAGAGACCCGTAGCTTGACGTACATGGACATTACATTACTTTTGCGGAATACTTAGTACATAACAAAAAAAACACACACAAGGATCGTAATAGTTTAGTGTCTTTGGAAACTCGGAACGTAATCTTATAATCGTGGTGAAAGATCTTCAATATCTCCCTTAAAGATTTTCCCTTTTTTTACCTAAAACCATTCTTTATATTTTGGGGAAAAGAAAAAATAAAAGGGTGAGCTCAAATGCTCAGTAAGGGTAAACAAAAGAAATAACAATCACATCATATACATAAGAACATAGCTTTTTGAAATCTTAACCTGCAAAAGAGCTCATAATAACATAACATGGGATAGATCATAGAAGTTAAAAGTAATCCCAATAATCATAAATTAAAACATGAAACTTTGTGGCATACACACATAATCATAGAGAATAATTTCTTGTTAGTCAATACTCATTTCCAAGACTATCTTAGTGGACAAAGTCCCTTTCTGAATCGAGTTACCCTCGTTCTAGTCCTGTTTCACTGAACCGGTATAACCTACCATTCCAGCCATGTCTATCTCATGAGATATAAAATCTTTACCCAATGCATTGGAGGGAGATATAGGTCCCACCCATCTCATAATTATACCATTCTTATGTGTGCCACAAAATCATAAATCATACATCATTGCATAACCCATGTAATAAAAATGGGATTCTTAAACAACATGACATCATAAAAAATTCATATAAGATAAAGGAATTCATAAAAATATTTCCATCACAACATAATCAAATCCATGTAATAATAGGGATATAAAAAGAACCCTTTATTATCTTAGATGGAAAATAATTTTGATAAAACACTTGAAATCCATTCTTGAGGAAAATATCCTTTCTACTTCAAAAACATTTTCCTTTCTTAACATGTCTTACAATTTAAAACTAAAAGAAGTTGATTAAAAATAAACTTGAAAACTTGTAAAGTAAGATTCTTGGAAATAATGTTTTAAAAATCCATTCATGCCGTATAAGTTAAAAAAACATTCTTCGTACTTTTTTCGGAAAAGTCAAAAAGTACCTCGTACGAAAAAAACGACAAAAGATTCCTTTCATATTCTTTACTAAAAACTCACCGAAGGGTAAAATTGGATTTAAACTATTGTAAGTGGATGGAAATAATATAGATATTGAGGGAACATGGATGTGGATGATAAAATACACCCCAGTAAATTCCAAAGTAAAAACAATCTCGGATAAAAATGAGATTGTGATATTTTCCCTTACCTTAGGTCTGACTTGCTTTGTAAGTGTCCCAACCTCCTGTATAATGATTTAAATCATGTTATTGACTTATTACATAATCATATTCATTGTTATTATATCATATATGGTCCACTTATGACTTTATATTACCCGTTCTTTTGTAAATTCATGTTAAAGTATCGTTTTGGGTAAAATCATCTCATTTGTCGTTCGTGTTTTTTAACTTGTAATTATTCATATGATTACTTAGATCATGATTAATTAATTCCATAATATAAAACATGATATATATATATATATATATATTCAGAATATACATATATAATAAATCAGTAAATGGAAATAAATACACCGTTCATGGAGACGGTAGTCCGTACGTACGCATGAATGCTGTTTTCGTTTCCTTATTGAATTGAATGGAATTAAGTAGATGACATACATATAAATATAAATAATTCCAGTATAATTATTATGTCATATATTTCATTAGTACTTATTATATATACTTTATAATCATTCATGAATGGTTAATCATTGAGAATGAATCTCATCGCGTCGTGGAGACGGTAGTCCGTACGTACGCACGAGCGATGATATCGTTCCCATGGTCATGGAATTGAGTTGAAGTGTATGTATACTATTTCAGTATCAATATCACTTTATAATTATCATATATAGTTACTCATTAAACCATTATACTCATCCAATTAATGTGGTGGCGGAAAATAGATTACACCACGGCGTGGAGACGGTATTCCGTACGTACGCACGCGCGGTGATTTCCTTTTTCCGTAGGATGGATAGATGGTGGAATAGGGTTGTTTCATACTTATAATAACATATCAGTATATTAGTGATACTGATGTTTTTACTTCCAAATGAAACAACCTAAGAAGAAGAAGTGGAAGAAGAAATAAAGATGAAAGAATTGGTAACGTTAATTACCTCTTCTTTGAAGCGCCTCTTTGAGACCTCCTCTTAGGGCACTAAAATTGGTTTTTGAGGAAGACCAGAACCTCTAGGATTATTCTAGGGAAGTGGAGAAGGGATTTTTTCAGAGTTTGGAAGAGCTTTAGTGCTCAAATTGGTGTGAGGAGAAGGGGGAGGAGGTTCCCTTTTATAAGGGAGGAGAGGGGCACCTTAGGAATATCTCAAAATATTATTTTATATTAAAGTCAAAATCGGTTTATAATGGTTCCAAAGGGTCTTATATCGAAGCTAAAGTGGGGATGGGTCTAAATACTATCAACCAATAGGATTTAGACAAGTTTAGGTTATTATTTTAACCTTATCAATTAGATTTAACTATAAGTTAAATAATTTAACTTTTACCGTGTCTTTTTGTTTTCTTTCACTATATGGTTAAAACACTTACTATAACATGCCAAACGAACCCCAAATTGTTTATTATTAATATATATATCTTTATCTAAGTCATTTGGCCGAACCTTAGATTTTTAGGAATAAAATAACAATTAATAATATAATATTTGATTTAAAAACTATTTGGTGTCAATTTTGACACTATTTGATATATGATTTTTGTGAAAGTCATAACAGAATTATATGTTCAAACAAAGTTGATTAAATCAACACTAATATATCATAGTAACCTATAAAATTAGTGTAAGTCATAAAAAGTCTCAAATTACATTTATTTGGGCATTTATAACATCAATTCTGTCAATATTTCATTAATAAGACAATTACTGCATCATCTTTCTGTCATAATAAATTATAATTATTTAATCCCTAAAAATTCTAAATAAATTCCTATGATGTAGATAATTTTATTATCTTTCTGGAGAATATTCATTTTCGAAGTTTCATGAATTTTATCACTAGATTAAAATTATTATACTTATAAGATTTAAGAAAGTGACATGTTGTCACATTCTTTGGTTTTAATAATAATTAAATTATTTTAATTGTCAAAATTCCATAAAATGAATCTAATCCGACCCTTAGTTAATATGGGTTTACTTTTAGCCATCAAATAGAATTTTGGCATGTGTTAGGGTAATTTTATAATATTATATTTACCCTTAATTACCCGATTTATCTTTAACTATGGTAAATAAAATTTACCGTAGTTACTATTCATAATTCCCAAAAATAAAAAGTATCCTATTAACATAATTTGGACCCACTGATTCCAAATATGGAATCCATTTTTTAAAATTCAAAACACAGAAGTTTCAGAAATTAAATTAAAATTAATCTCGTTGTCGAATAAAAACGGGTTTTTGTTTAAAACATTGCAAAAGATTGAATTGATTTAACTTACGAATTCAAGGTAAAATCAATTCTAATGACATAAATTATATTAAATGGTAAAAATATATTCTATTTATACTTTAAAAACATTCAATATTATAATTTAACCACATAAGATATTATGATGAAAAAAGTTGTTTTTAATTAAAATATAGCATGTTTTTACTATTCATTAAAATGTGAAAGTTACCAGAATAATATGAAAATTTTATCCAAAGTAAATTTTTATTTCTTGATTCCAAAGAAGAATTTTATTTTGTCAAATTTAACTTATAAACATGTCAAAAACCAGATTTAAAGTGGGTGCGCCATCCAAAGGCGGCAAAACTGCATTTTTTTAAAAATACTTATTTTACCCGAAAAATTTATTTTGTTCTTATACCATGTTCTAGAAATGTGTAAGATGAATAATAATGTTATAAAATTCAAAATTTAGTTAATACTATTCATAACGGCTAGTTCATGACAATATTATAATAATATAACATTGTTTATTAAAACCCGGTATTGCGTACAACACACGCTATCGAGGAAGGTCGCGATTGCGTGTAATGAAAGCCAAGTCAGGGTTGCGTGTTGTGAAAGAATCCTTCGTTGTTTCGTATAACAGAATCCAACCATATTTCATTTATACATTTAATATATATTTATATATATATACTTAATGTTGCGTAGAATAACTATTATCAAAATTATGTGTAACATGGTCCAAGAATAGTGTTGTGTATACTGCACGCTAATACGGTGGTGCGTATAGCACAAGGTAATCTTGGTGTAGAATACAACACAAGACATTAATGAAATTAAAATAATATTTTTCATAAAATCTCGGGGTGTTACATATGGGGTACACAAAATGTATTCCATAGGAGTAATATTTATATGAATCAATAGATCTTGTCCATAGTAAATCTTGGGATAAGAATGAATGGGTCCTAAGGGAATAATCAAAGGTTCCTAATTTCCAAAGACATAAACTAAATCCAAGGACTATATCTGAGGCATTATTATATATGGAAATGATTCCATTGAATCATTGGTACTACACCAGGTCATTAACTTATAAATAAGACATTATCTAAATTACAATGTGGTTATCTCCAATACCAACTGGCCTAATGAATTAGGGTGGTGCCCACTAAGTGCTCAAGGTATTCCCTTGGGAATATAAGGCTGGATCTTGTATAACCACTCCTACAGTAATTAAAAGGTCTATAATAGAAATATCCATAGTACGTTTAATGAAATAAATAAAGATATATAATAACCAGCCCAATTTATTCACTTTATATAATTCAATTCCCTGACTTTTCATTCAACAATGACAAAGGTATATATAGGTTTTCATACCATTAATACTATGATTACAATTTGATAAGTTCCAATATATAAATTCTTTCCATAACATAAAGTGCTAATTAATCTATTTAAATTAATCAGATCACTTGGGGATGTTTAACCAAACAAACAAATGGGTGTTTTAGTTATTAAAATTTAAAGGGAAATATAGATATAATAATAGGAAAACCGATAGAGTGGATGAATTTGAGGTCCTTGACCACTAACTATAATAAGAGGGTCTAATAGGGAATTTAGATTCCAAATTAAACAACTAATTTAAGGAAATATTATTTTAGAATCAAATCGAGGGTGAGACCAGTGTGCAGCATAATGACTATAATTATAAATCAACAATACATGAGGTAAAATTAATAGACCACCTACCTTAGGGAATAAGAGGAGAACTCATATAATATTGGAACTTGGTTTTGTCTAAATCAATATAAAATAGAATAATCGACAAATACCCTAAAAATAGGGCATATTAGCTTGCACTAAAATAACATAGAATATAGTGAGATACTCTGAGAAAAGAAAGTACTGAATCAAAGATCTTACAGGTGGTGATCATACATGGAAGACTGGTCTAGATTCATACATTGGACGAAGAAGTGATTTCAAATCCTCACATAGGCATGAGAGGGGTTTCAGTGGAATAAGTAGGTGTTATATGATAGAAGGATTAAAATGGATTGAAACATATAATGGGATATCATAAAAATCATATATTCACCCCACTTAAATAGTTCGCATGGTTTGTCTATATGGATAGTCAAATCATGCACCAACCATGTGATAGGGACTATATATGGAACCCCCTCACCTAGGCTAGGCACATGGTCAGACTAAACATGTGTAGCCCCTAAAAAACACTTATGCAACATGAAATTTTGTATATTCATGGTCGTGTTTCATGGGATTTTATTTATAACAATCCATGAATCCAGAAGCTATGCATTTTAGAACCTTTTACAATTTAAAAAAACTATGCAAACTAGGCAGCATGGTTTAAACTAACAGTGTGACCAACTATTTCATCCCAACCTCATGGTTCTAAGCTATGAAAAAGACCTGAACACTCACAAAACCATCATTAATCATTTAATAATTAATATTAGGAAAAACAATTTAGTAAATTTAAAAGGGTATTTACATATATAAAATTAGGGGTTTTACAACCTCCTCTAATTGTGACAATTCATCCATGAGTATCCCTTCTAAGGGTAATATTACACCATATGAGAAAAGCTTGAGCCATTGGGCACCAACATCAGCCTCTCACTCCCATGTCTTGTCTAATATGAAACCATGTTACTATATAACCTAGAATAAAAGAACTAAGATGCATTAGATATCCTTCATGATCCAATCCACAATGCTAATAGGATGGTCCTGAAAGGTTGCATCTACCTATAACTCAATCTCTTTAGGATGAATGATGTGAGATGGTTCTAAATAGTATCAATGTAAATGAGAAATGTTTAAAAACATTGTTCATTGATTTTTATCTCCAAATAAGTGATATATGATAAGATACTGATTTGACCCTATCAAAAATATCAAAAGGTATGATGAACTGAGGTGAAAAATTCTCTTTCCACCTGAACCATTGATACCCCAGTCATGTTGAAACATGTAAAGATATTCAATTCCTGACCAAGAACTATATAGTTCATCGACAGTGATCATAATGTTAATTAATTCTATACTAAGTTTTATCCATTCACTTTCTAATTAGTTGAACCTGCTCAGAAGTCTCACGAAAGAGATGAGGTCCCAATATCTCTACCTACCCCACTTAAATCTATCATAGTGGTGATTGTAATGACCTACCATATGATAATTTATAATGATCCAAATGTATAGTAACTTGAATTTTGTTATTGTATGTGAAGTTAGCTAGTGGGATATGTTTCTCCCAAGAACCACTGAAATCAAGGTCAAGCTTGAAGAATTTCCTCTATCACCTATATCATCCACTTGGATTTCCCTTTGATCTGAGGGTGTTATAATGTTCTCATAATTAATAGTTTACCTAATTCCCTCATTATCCCTTTCCAGAACCAAAAATTGAAACGAGCATTGCGGTTTGATACAACAGTTTGTGGAACTCTAGGAATTCAAAAAATCTCTTAGACATCAATCCTACCAAGATCATTCATATAAAATGTCTCCTTTGTAGGAAAAAAGTGGGTAGAATTCATGAACATGTCGATGACCACCCAATAATTACCTCTAGAGTATCTTGATCAAACCATCTATGACGTACGTGTTGATGTCATCCCATTTCCACTCAGGAATGGGAAATTGTGGTAAAGTCCCTACTAGCCACTAGTGTTCTCCCTTTACCTGCTGATAAGTGGAACACTGTGTAAAAAATCCATTTATCTCTCATTTCATACCAGGACACTATTATTGGTGATGTTGAAATTATACATCTTTGTAAACCCAATTTTTACAACACAAGTATAAGAATGAGAATCTCATATCAATTCCACTTGGATGCCTATAGGATCCCAAACTTTAAGGACCCCAAATTCAATAGCCCAAAGTTAGTGGTTACATTATTTAATTTGAACTACATACAACGAATTATATCCCAAAGGACCAATTAGTTTAGTAGTCTTGAATAATAAGATACATACAGGTTTCCCATATTACATTGGAAATAATAAAATACATAGCATAAAAAATATTCTAGCATCATTAATATTATTAATAACTTCTATCTTCATATCTTGAGGAAAATAAAACAAATAAATGGGTGATCTCATATACTCGGTAAGGGTTATATAAAACATAATCTATCTTGAATTGATGATACATAATGAATATGGAAATGTAAATAACTAAACACATATTCCATTTAATCGATAAATTTAATATCATGATAATAAATGGAATAATAATTAGGGGAATGAAAATAAATAGAAACAAATTCTATTTAATCAATAATTTTTTCTCAATATGAATCCACAGATAATGTCATAGTGAAAATCTAATGTATAATAATAATTAAAATCATGATAAAGGAAATGATTAATTATTAGACAATAGGTTCTCAAGAACACGATACCTTTACTATCATGAACTTTAATAAGATAGTTTAAAAATATAAGTAGAAAATAATTTAATTTATTTGTCTTATTTTTCTCACGATACCTACCAATTCATTGAGGGACTTTAAATTTCTGGACCCCATTTATCACATCAAGTCCAATGTATTCCTCATATATCAACTGATCTATTTAATCCTTGAACAATATCCCTTATTAAAAATTATCTATATTTATTAAAAATTTGGATTTATCAATAAATAAAAAGTTAATAAAATACTTTCAAAATGAAAAACCATATATAGAAATGGTATTGAGATGAGGAAATAATTGTATCCATTTTAAAAACATGGATATTTATGAGAAATCATGTATCCAAGGATCAAAAGTAAGTGAATGATTCAAAATATGGTATCATTAAATTATATAACCAGTGGTGAATAAGTAGAATAAGGGTGTTTTCATTGATGAATAAAAGTACAATAAAAGTATCATTAAATTTTTAGGAAAGTATTTCTTCACATTTAAATTCACATTAAAAAATGTGTAAGTATGGTGGAAAAAATCTATTTGAAAATAACCTTCTAAAAATATCAATGAATCTTAAAATAATTAAGGCATAATGATGGTGGGAATATCCTATCATGCCGTATAAGTTAATAAAATATTCCTTCTATATTTATTTAGAATAGTCATAAAATATCTTGTTTGTAAAACTAAAAAAAATATTCCTTTCAAAACATTTTAAAAAAAAGTAAAACATGGGTAAAAATGAATTAAAAAAAATATTAGTATAGTAAAAACTATTTTGGAAGAAAATTTAGAAAACATAGATATGGAAGTGAAATATTCCCCAATAGGAACTTAAACATAAACAATCTCAAATAATTAATAGACTGTGAAATAAACCCTTACCACTTGGGTTTATTTTGTATCATAATCCCAATAAAAGAAATAAAATTTCATTATACATTAAATAATATGAAGATAAATAGATTTATGATATAAAAATTAAAGGGGTAGTATATACACCACACAAAATAAATATGTTTTGAATATGATATATGTCTCACATAAGTAAATGTGAGATGAGAAACCCTTACCACTTGGTTAAATTTTCATCATACATGTGTGGAGATACTGTATAATAAATTTATATTTATTATAGATATATTAATTAACCATAATAATATATATAATATTATATATTATTTTCTTATAATATTTTATCACCCATTTATTATCAATTCTTTGTTAAAATCAGTGTTTTGGGTGGTAACTGCTTCATTTTTCTTGTATGTTTTGATTCATAAGTTCTGTTCCTTATATTTTTATATTGGATCCATCATATAAAGAATAATATTTATCTTTTAAATATAATATATTTTAAAATATATATATATATATATATATATTAATCCATAAAGATAGAGATAGAAAAATTAATTACACTATTTATGGAGACAGTAGGTCAATCTTACTAATGAACTTTGTTTTCATTTTTTTGATAGATGGAATGAAAGAATGATAAATAATAAATAAATTTTAAAAATTTATTATTATTCCATATAATTTAATTAGTTCCATATTTATAAACATCTATATAAATTGGTGATGAAAAAATAATTTCACTGCTACGTAGATATGGTAACTCGTATGTACGCATAAGCGATGTTTTCCCTTTTCATATGATGAAAATGAGATGGAATATGGTTGTCCCATTATATTAGTAAAATATAAGTATATTTATGATACTTGAGTTATTAATTTGATAGGGATACAACACATTAATAGGAACTATAATAAGAAGTAAACTTGAAAGAGTTGTTAAAGATGATTACCACTTCTTCAGAGGTCTTCTTTTAGATCACTTCTTAATGGATATATCATTGGTATATTTAAAGGTCCAAAACTTCAATAACATGGATAGGAATTGGGTAGGAATTTTTTGGGATATAAATCTAAATTTTTTGTGATGAAGTATGGGAGGTGGTTCCCTTTTATAACTGAGTTGGGGGCATTTTTGAATTTCAAAAAATGTTTAAATATATTAAGACAATTGAAAATACAAATGATTTGAAATGGATAATAAATTATTATTGGATGAAATTTTAGATAATTTTTTATCCCATTTTTTCTAATTTAATATTTTAATAATTTTTAAATAATTTAACAAAATATTAATCACATAAAATATCAATATTGTCAATTTTGATACTATTCATTACAATGACTTTAAAAACATCAATATGATAATAAAAATTCAAAAATAATATGTTATTATATCATAATAATGTCATGTAAATATATATAATTCATTTATAATATTAAATATAAAAAATTATGTTACTTTTAATATTTTTAAAATCATTTATTTATTTTTTCTGTTAATTAAATTAATATTCTATTGTTGTTACACAAGAATATAAGGCAATTGTATAATTTCTAAAAGTAATAAATAAATATACATCATGAAAATAATTTTTTTATAATAAAAATAAAAATATAAATTCATTTAATGTTATTTTAACTCGCATCTATATCATAGAAACACATTTAATGTGTTCTTTTTCCTTTTTTGGGCTTGCTCAAGCGTTACACATGAATTTGGATAAACCACTTGTTATATGACTCTAAAATTCATGTATAACCTTAAAAATAATAAAAAATAATCAATATGTAATATAAAATTTTATAAAGGACTTATATTATTCCAATTATTATATTTATTATAATAAATTTTACTTTCCCAGTGCTACGTAGGCTTTGCGTCAGCATAGAAATTAATTTTCATATTTCAGATGGATTAAATTATAATCTCTATGTTATCAATTATTCATGAATTATATTTATATTTTATCCATTAATTGATTCATAACATATGTTTCATAAATTATTAAATTATTTATATATCTTGGCGATATCAAAAAAGATATTGTATTTTATGAAAAAATATTTTTTTACTATTCACTGAAAATTTAACTTCTTCATAAAAATTTTAGAAAATTAATCTTAGGAAAAAATTGGATTTATGAATCAAAATATAAATTCCATTTCATGTAATTAAATTCCAATATTTTATAGAAATTAATTTTTTAATAAGTGTGAAAAACATGAAGAATGTCACTTTTTAGAAAAAGTATAGTTTTTCTTCGAAATGCATATTTTGGTATAAAAATGATTTTATACAAAATAAAATCAAAAAAATAAAAAGAAAATAATTGAATTATTAAAAATATCATAGAACATATTTTTCTTTATAACCATTTTAAATTAAATTGTAACTTCACAAATGTTTGTAACAAAAATATAGTATTGAATAAAAATCTGTATTTTTCAATATTCTCTAGAAAATTAATTTTTTTTAAAAAAAACCCAAATATTTCACCCTAAGATAATTTTGGGATTTTGATTTTATAAATGATATTATTTTTATAAAATATTATTTATAGAAGTTACAAAAATTTAATATAACATTTACTCATAAAAATAATGAAACCTCATGTTAACATATTTTTGAAGAAAAAAATAGCTTTAATAAAAATTGAGTCAATATTTTATAAGAATTAATAAATTAAGTTTTATTGATTTGGTACTTTATAAATATATATCATAATTTTCATAATACTATCGATACCCTCAAATTTAATGGATATGCAGTAACTATCATATTTAAATAATAATATTTCGGGGTTCGATTAAGCTTGATATTGCAGGAAATATAAGTTATTGAACATAGTGTTCTTTTAAGATATTATGGTGTTACATTCTCCACTCATTTAATAAATTTCATCCTCAAAATATTAAATTGTGTTTGGTAATCAAGGGTTTTACATTCGAAAATACCTTTATGGAAAACCTACATTGTAAGAATGGTTAATAAAACATCATCTTGAAAAGTGAGAAAGGGAAGAAAAAAATGTCATCTAGAGTAACACATACTATGTTTCAATGATAGATAACATAATAGATAATTAAAAACATGGATATGTAACTGAAAAATAACTCCCAATGATGGATACAATGTAATAGAGAACATGGTCATGAGAAAATTAACCCCCACCAAACAATAAATATGTGATGGGTTTAAAGTACATTAATTTCTCACTATCAGAAATAACTGGATAAAATTTTTATTTTGGGTTCCTTTTCCTAAAGTTGATTAATTCTTTTACTATATAGATAAAATAATTTAGAAAATAATCTTACTTCAATTCATTCTATGTCATCAGATAATATAATCCTTTAGTTGTTTTTCTATCTATTTCCACTTTGATTAATACTACAAGAAATGGGTATTTGAGATTAATGTTTTTTGGACCAAGTTGGATGAAATTTTTTCTCATATGCTGAAATAAGTTGTTGGTGTTTGTTTTTGGTTCCCTTTAATAAGGTTCACCTCACTTTTTATGTGTCAGTGATCAGACAAAGCAGTAACAGACACAGAAGATCTAATAAAAAATTCTTATGAAATGACATCAAATCTAGTTTAATTTTCTAAAATTGTTTTTTGGTCAAAGATGCTTTTTGGAATCAAAATGTGTTTGAAATGATGTTTTTGATTAGAGTGATAAGTTGTATCAGAAGCAGAATTTCTTAATGATGTCCAATACTAAATCTGATTAGGCATTTCTATTTTGTATGTTTTCAATATCATAATTTGTCTAAAAAACCCATGAACCAGGACTTGGGAAAGAAAGGGGGAGAGAATGTGTTTGGTATATGAATTAATATGATGATATGTCAATCTTTATGTTCTAAACATCATGAAGATTTCATGATTCAAAAAAGAGTTTTTATAATACGATATCATAAGAAGTTAAAGAATTTTTGTCATAAATCATCAATGTGAGAATCACCAGATGAAGAATTTGTCTGTAGGAGGAGAATTTGAATTTGATTAAGTTATAGGTTTTTTAGAACTATTGATCAACCGATCCATCAGACATTCTAACCCATCATATGATTCAATTATTCTCATGAACCATTAGTTGATGAGGTTAAAAAAGGTGTTTTCGACACCGGTCCATCACATAAAATGTTCCACTAATCTATTGGAGGATATTCTGACATCAATTCATCTGAAACTTTGTTTGAATCTTTAGGGCATAAAATGAAGATTTATTTTAGAGGAAGAATGGAGTTGTTATGTTTTTGGGACCAATAAACCATATGAGATCGAGAGACCGATCCATCAGATGGGATCAGTCAATGATCAATTGGACAAAGTTAAATAATGTATTCAACCATTTTCAGAAATAATTATTATTTTTGTTTCCAATTGGGTCAAGAATCCATGGACTGGATGTACCACTGATAAATCATCACTGGATAAAAATCATCGGATGCAGTATTCATTAGTTTAAGGATTTTTTTAAAAATAAAGAAAATTTAGAAAATTCGTAATCTACTAAATTATATTTTTTTAAAGGGTTTCAATGTATTTAGAATTTTCAATGATGTTTATGGTAGAACAGGTTCTGCTGGAGCATCGGAATGGGAATTCTTCAGTCTTACATGTGTTAAATATGAGTAAAAAGAATATCCAAATGAAAAATTATATTAGAATGAAAAATGATTTGTGGATTCATAGAAGTCTAAATTTGTGGTAATATTCAAGATGTTTATAGAAGAACACAAAAGATTTTAGAAGAACTAAAATTGAAAAGGATGAAGCTGAAATGAATATAAAATTTTATTTTCAAGAATTTGGTTGAGTGGGAAAATAAAATTTGTTTCCTTCCCATTCCATTTATAGGGAACCTAGAAATAGAGGAGAAATTAAAACATAATCTAACATTTTTCACATGCGGGAAAGAGAGAGAGAGAGAGAGACATGAAGTTTTGAGTTGGCAGAATAAGGATTCCAGATAAAATATCATTAAGAAATATTTTTGGATAGAAGAAGAGTAAGAAGAGGTAGTGGTCAGAGTTTTCTATAACAAGCCAAGCAATCAAAAAAATGTTTTAGGGAAAAGAAATAATGAATTCATAATTTTTTCCGAACTATCTTTATAGACTATTTTTATGAACTAAAAAATTAGACAAAAAAATCTTATTGGGGTATCGAATTGAGTTTTCATACAAAGTCTATAGACATTTTTTTCTACATATTTATGGGTAGAAAGGAGAAGAATTATTTTTTGAATAATTAAAAAAGTCAATGTTGTTGAAGAATCATAGTTACATATTTAGAACCAAATGTTGAAGTTTTATGAACTTTTTAATTCCCTTATTTTACATCGTTCATGCTAGAAGAAGTACATGCGTTGTTTTATTGATGATAGTGCTACATAGGTGTAAGGGTATTTTGTACTTATTTTTTCCACAAAAAGGAATTTTATTTCGAGTGGATTGTGTGGTATTGGATTATTTCCAAACCATTCAAAAGACTATATAGTCTTATTGAGTAGTGAAACTTGTAAATAATTATCTTCCAGTGGATGCGTGAATTTTATTTAGCAATGTGATAAATACTTTACTTGAATTAAAGGATATTATAGAAGAAAGATAAAATAAAAAATAAATGTAATCAATAATTCACCCCTCCCACTCACTATGATTATACTGATCCTAGTTGGGCCTTTTTAGTTGGTATAAGAGAGAATGTTCCCTTTGTTTACTCTTTTCTGAAGTTATTTAAGAGAAGTTGTCATGGAGAATTTGAATTGTGTGAACAGTAAAAGGATTCTAGCGTTCAATGGAAATAACTTTTATATTTGGTATGATAGAATGTGTTTGTGTCTAAAACCTCTTGGGTATGATTTCTTGGAAGCTATTATGGATGGATTTCTTCCTCTTTTGGAAAATGATCCTCTTGCATATATGGATAATAAAAATATATAGAATGATTGGAGAGATAAGAATTATTTATTCTCACCAATTTTTAAAAGTGAATTCCTTAGAGTGAATGGATTTGGGACTATTAAAGGTATCTGGGAGAAGTTGAAAAATATTTATGAAGGAAATATAAATGTGAATAATGAAAAGTTAAAAATTTATAGGATGAAGTATGAAGACCTCAAAATGGTTGATTTTAAAAATATTGCTGACTTATTTACTATGGTGAATGATATTTTTACTACCATAAGATGTCTTGGTGATAGGATGGAAGATTAAACTATTGTTGAAATGATCCTGATAATTCTTCCAAACACTACTAGAAAGCCAGTTTTTAGCAATGGTTGGTAACTATTGATATAGCCCCCAAAATCATGACTATATGTCATATCCATCGTTTAATAGGTTGTGGATCTTATTGGTATGGCTATAAGAAAAAAACTATATTCATGGTCTGGAACTATGGATATAAGACTGTAGCCACTATTTGAACCATGGAAATAACCCTATATCCACAATTCAAACCATAGAAAAAGACTCCACCACTCTGAACTATAACCATTGTTTGAAACTGTGTTAAGAGACTCTTCCATGTAGAATTATTTCCACAGTTGTAAACCAAGGAACAAGGACAATAGACATAGATTAAACTATGGAACTAGGTCTACTTCCATAGTTTACACCCATGGTTATAGCCTCAATATTGTAGAAAAAACACCATGTATCATCCTTCTAAAACTCATATTCTCTTTAGAAGCAACCATAAAAGATAACATGCAAGTTATTGGATGAGTGGAAACAAAAAATTCTTATAGAACATAAAAAAATTAGACCACGCATAGATATCACCAAAACAAATAAAGAGTTTCTATCCTATGTCAGCTTGTCAACATGAGAAACCATCACTCATATGAATATGTATCGATGATTGGAAAATTCATCCAAGTTCTTCTATAATGATAACCTGTTAGGCTAATAGTTTAGAAGCATTTATACAGACTCCTACTTCACCTCTAACCCATGATGTGAACCTACAAACTCTATAAACTTGTGTAGATTTTCCTTCCTTTGACTTTTTATAGATATATTTTATTGTTACATGCAACACGGCCATATATCCTTTATAAAATATGAATAATACATAATAATTAAATGATGAATTTCAAATTCACATCTACATGACAAAAATAATTCTCTCTAAATTACATCTCCACACATTTTTTTCTTAAACAACTAAAAGAAACAACTTTACCCAAAAATATATTTTCAGATCAACTAAAAATCCAAGAGGAAATAGAGACTCATAAGTTAATGACACTAATCTTAAAGTCTATCCTACATGACCAAATTTATGTTTTTCACCTTAATTGAATTTTTTTGTTATGATTCTCAATTCCTCTCAAAACAGAAATCTGGATGGACTGAAAAACCCATACCTATGGGTCATGCACTACGGCTTATGGATAAGTGATTTTATTTTATTGACCAAATATTACTCTAAAAAATGTTTGTTCAGGATCCCAATGATATTGTACCTAATTATAAGGAATTTTAGTCTTTAAGAATCTATAATTAATGAATTATAAATACCAAAGAAAATACACACACTCACATACTTATTCATATAAATGAATCCCAATACACAAAAAAACATTTCCATTCATTGGAATACATAGATGACTCCCTAAAATTTAAAATTCCATCATTGAAGTACATTTAAAAATGATTTGAAGCTATGAAAATCACTATGAAGAAAATAAGCAGCCAAAATATTGGGAAGTAAAAATTTTATTTCCAAGTAAACATACATTATTTTTCATATTGCAGAAGTCAATTTTCCATGAACTTGCATCATAAGAAACTTCCTTTAAGGATATAATGGGAAAAGAATTGAGATATAATGACTTATTTTTTGAATGTGATCATTATTTCAATAGTACATGATAAGTGATACATTACTCAACAAACTAACAATGGACAATGAATATTCCGATTGATATGTATAGTTGGTTTAGTAAGTGAAATTTTTTTAACATGTTTATTGAAGGATCACAGACTAAACAACATATTTATATGAATACATTTATAGACTAAACATATGAAGAAATATATAAATCACTGAAGAATACATTAAGGGATGTCAAAAAAATTCACCAGCATGGAAAAGAGGTTAAAAATCTCTCTAATAGCACCCAAGCCTATATAAATGGTTTTGAAGATCAAGTGGAGATACTTATGAAAGGAAATCACTAAGATAAAATTTGTATTCAGCAGTGGTTTAAACCACCGTTAAATCGTGGGATGAGAAATAATTAGCGGCGGTTATTTAATACCATCATAGAATGATTTTAGCAGTGGTTTTTTAACGGTGGGTTTTTAACGGCGGTTTAAACCGTCACTAAATCGTTTTTTTTTATTTTTATATTTTTAAATTTTTAAATTTTTTATTTTTTTATATTAGTAAATCATTTATTTATTTATTATTTTTTTATTTTTGTAATTTATTTATTTTCATAATTTATTTATTTATTTATTTTCTTAGTTAATTTAATTATTTATTTAATATTATTTTTTATTTCTGTAATTTATTTAGTTGTTTTTTTATTTTCATAATTTATTTATTTATTTAGTTATTTATTTAATTATTCATTTATTTATTATTACCACGAACATGCCCATCTCCATGCATAAGTCCATGTCCATGTACATGCCCATGCTATATATAAAAATTATGTGTTTCGTGAGATTTAAACCTCAAACCTCTTGCTTATTCTCTAAAGACTTTACCACTCCAGTAGGCCCTTCATGTGGTTAATAAAACGAATTTAATATACTTATGCATATATATATTAATTGAAAAAACAAGTAATACATAACAAATAGATACAATCTAAATAATCATAAATCAATAAATATTAATCAATAATGATTAATCAATAGTATCTGTTATATATTATATATAATATCTATTATATATAATATATATTATCTATTATATATTATTATATTATTATATATAATATCTATTATATATTATATATTATTATATATAATATCTATTATATATTATATATTATAATGTATAAATAATAAATAAATAGATAATAATGAATTACTAATCAATAATTAATAATAACTAATAATTAATAATTAATAATTATAAAATTAATAATTCTTAATCAATAATTAATATTTAAGTTTTAATATTTAATATTTAATAAATAATTAATAATTAATTAATATTTAATTAATAAATACTAAATAAATAATCAATAAATAATAAATAAATAAATAAATAATAAATTAATATCAAACTAAATAAAAATTAATATTTAGTAATTTAAAAATAAATTAATAAATAATAAAGTAAAATAATAAATAATAATGAATAAATAATAAATAATAAATAACAAATAATAAATAATAAATAAATAAATACATGAATAAGTAAATAGATAAATAACTTATAAATAATAAATAATAAATAATAAATAATAATTTATAATTAATTATTATTAATTAATTAATTAACAACTAATAATTAATTAATTAAAAATTTATAAAAAATAAACAAAGAAGTAATAAATAAATAAATAAATAATGAATAATAAACTAGTAATTAATAATATATAATTAGTTAATAAATAAATTAAAATAAACTAACAATTAATGTGTACATAATAACTAAATAATAAATAAATATATAAGTAAATATTAAATTATAATTAAATAATTAAATAATTAAATAAATAATAATAGATAAATAAATAATAATTAATTATTAATTAATTAAATAATTAATATTAAATAAATATATAATTAAATAAATCATAAAACATTAAGAACCTCTAAAAACCCTAAAACACTGAAATGGCCATAAACTATGATCTGAGACACCTTTTTTAGTGCCACAACCAGTCAAATAAAAGATCATGAAATGGGATTTCATATGATATGTAATACATACTGAATGGACACCTCGATCGAAAGTTATAACCCATTGAATTTTATGAAATAAGTGTCTGTAATAAAAACCTCTATTTCGGAGGCCTTCTAAGCCATTCTGGAGGAATAAAAAGTGGAAGAACATTAAGAGAGTTCGTACCAGTCCTAAGCGGTGTAGATCTTGTCGCAATCATTGATTTTATTTGTGGTAGAGGACCAACAGACACTTGGATTAAAAGTTATTTCCATTTGAAGTTCGAGTTCGATTTTCGACTTTTGAATTTTGAATATATATTTTTCCTTTGATTATCATATGATATAAATCTCACTTGTTTTTTTCTAAATTGATAAACTTTGGTTTTACTGGTTGTGGAGCTGAAATGGACTCTCAAATCAGATGTTATGGTCATTTGATGTCGAAGTTCGTTCTTCAACTTATTGAAGATTTGTTTTCAGTTTAAAATTATTATTAACTAGTAATTATAAATAGTAATTAATTAAAACATTATAAATATATAAAATTATCAATAATAAACTATATTAGATTGTAAATAATAAAAATAAAAATAAATAAAAAGTAAATTTTTTTTTAAATTTTTTTTTAAATTTTTTTTTACTTAAATTTTGCATCGGTTAGCAAAAAACCACCGCAATTTCAGAGTGGTTTTTTTAAACCACCATTAAAAATTATAAATTTTTTTTATAAGATATTTTTTTTAAAAAAATCATGGCTATTTTTTCATGGTGGTTTTAAATACCGCCGCGAAAAAAACTGCCTCTAAAACACAATTTATTTATAGTGAATTGTTAAAGGGAGTAAGAATTTATGTCAATCCAAACTAAAACCCATCTTAGGGAGTGTCCTTTAGAAATCACAATATGCAGTGGCAAGAATATTGGAATTGGAAGTCCACTAAATGGTGTTTTTAAGCATTTATGGATTAAGAACCCACTAAAACATTAGGAATATAGTCGTCTATAATTCAGGAAGGATTAAGGAAATTTGAGCCATAAGAACATCATGAGAAGCTTTTTTATGGAGGAAAACTAAAAGAAATTATAGATTTTGGGAAATATTTCCCTAAATTGGAAAAGGAGGAAATGAACATTCAATTTCCACATCTAAAACCAACATCTCTTAGAGATGAAATTGAAGAAAGATGCGTTGAAATTCTATAACTGAAGTAATAAGCTAAAATTATATTTTATAAAGGGTAAATGTAATATACAAGGTATTTATAGAATAATATATTTTTATATATATTAATATTTATGAATATGATAATAATTTAAGGTTAAAGGGGACACTTTTGCTGATATCTTACTAGACACACAACAATGAGTTTCTCTGAAATATTACGTTGCACATAACAATGAGTTATACCGAAAAATAATATAATAATATAATTATTATCTTAAATTGATGTTAACGGCTTGATGTTGTATTGGTGGTAATGAATAGAACTAACTAAAATATGATTACAAATTTTTTAAATGTTTTTACATTTATCCAACAAATTCTAGAGGTCTAAAATAATAATAAAACCATTTTTAAGCATAAAATACTCTAATATTTTTAAAATGTCTTTTTTCTGCCTTTTGATGGAGAACCCTTTTTAAAAATATTTTTTTCTCTTTTATGTGTTCTATTTGAAACAATAAACTAATTATTTATAATTGGGATATCAAAATTTAATTTGGTGGAAATTTTCATATTTTTCTTATAAAATCCATATTTTGATAAATATGAAAAAAATACTTCATTTTAATTCAAAAATGCATTTTAATATAATTTATTTATATAGTTATATTATCCTTTTAATTTATTTTAATTTTTAATTGGAATATTTTTTTTTCATTTAATCCAATTATGGTAATTGAATGTAATTTCAAAATGAAATTGGACATAAACACAAGTTAGTCTGTTGATAGTTTTTACTTCGTAAAAACTCACTTTCTGGTTTTGACATTGTGAATTAATTTTTAATTAATTACTAAAATTTCTATGTTTTTAATTTGTAAAAACGGGTTACATATTTGTAATAAGAAGTCCCAAATTGTGTAAATAAGTACCCTTTATTTTTCGACATTATGAATAGTAAATTCAGTAAATATTTTTATTTACCATGGTTAAAGGGTAAATTTGGTAAATAAGGGTAAAAAATAATATTATAACAATATTACACTACCCTAAAACATGTCTTAATCCTACTGGTTTACATATTTCAGACCATGTGAATCCTTGGTTCTCTTTTAATACCCCATGGAGACACTTGAGTGTGATAATGACATGTAATAATAATTAATTAAAATTAAATAGAAATATGACATAAACATTAATCTTTTTACTAAAACAATTTTTTGGTTGAGTTATATAATTTATATCTTAAACAATAAATAGTAATTATAAATTTTAAAATATTTCCTACATCATGGTATTTTATTTATATCTTTTAGACATTAAATAGATAAATTTATTTTTGACACAATGATGATACAATGATTACCTTATTAATGAAATATTCAAATAAATAATATTATAAATATTAAAATAAATGTAATTTAAAAATTTTGATGCCATCTTCAAATTTTTTTGATGACATTAACATGTGAGGGATGTGTTAATTACTTTTTTAAGTAATCATGTTGTTATTAATTTAACAAAAATCAATTACTAAATAATGTCAAAATTTACATAAATGAGTTTTTAAAACAAATAAAATTTTATTAAATGATATTATAGTCCTAAAAATCTAAGATTTGGAAAAATAATTTATATAATGTTAAAAATTTTATAAGTTACCCACCTGTGTTTCTATTGAAATTTTATAGTAACTATAGTTACCATATATTATGAAAATACAAGAACACATGGTAAGAGTTAATGTTTTTTACTTAGGGTTAAAGATAAACTATAAGGTTAATTTTGTGACATAAAATTTTCTAAAACCTATTTTTTGAGATCATATAGACCCATATTCATCTTATCCTCAAAATATATCCCTTTTTACATATTATAATTTGGAAATAAACTTATAATGAAATAATATTTTATGACTTTCCTAAAGTGTCCCTCCTCCCACTTATAAAAGGCCACCACCTCGACCCACTTACTCACACCTCTCAAACCCCTTGGCTAATCCAAAATCTACTCAAATATTCTCTTGACACCCCTATTTTCCTTCTATAATTTTTACCTTGCTCAGAAGGAATATTAATGAATCCTTTTGGCTCAAATCAAAAGGAGTTACCCGATTTAGAAGTAACGTCTTGTCTCAAGATCTTTTCATTTATTTTCCTTGTCCAACCCCCTAACCTTTATTTATTCCATTAAATTAAAAAACTATTATATATTCCATATACTAGTATATTTTTATTCCCTGGTTTCGACCTACACTTACACACAACTCTATTTAATGGATATAGAACATATTATTTCTGTGTACGATGAACTACTGCCTCATGAAACAATGATTATTCAATTTTATCCCACCACCTCTCAAGGTGGAAAATATTATAGAAATATATTTATATATGATATTTTTTTATATTTAAAATTTCTCAATTCTTCTATAATTTTATTTATAACTTATCTTTTTTCTTACTATGTCGTGTAAATACGGTAATTTCATTTGAGGTAGTGTGGACTACATCCCCTCAAAGAAATGTGAGTCGTTCCATCTGTACATGGAACATATAAATGATGGTTTTATAAAACTATGAGACATACTAGCAATAAATATAATACTGGTATTATATTATACATATATATGATTTTATCATTATACATTTAATATAAAAAGATATGAATGTGGCGTTCATGCGTACGTACGACCTACTGTCTCCATTAATGGTGTATTTAATTTATTATCTCCAAATATTAAGGATATTATAAATAAATATATACTATATATATATATAATATTTAAATAATGAATAACATTTTGGATATGATGGACTTTGACTAGATGGATAATTTTCATCAAAACGAGTTCATTTTCGACTCAAGTACTGAATATCAACTGAATGACCAATATGAACATAAATAATTATGTAATTTTTATGACATGATAATAAGTAATATAAAATTAATAGTAAACATGAAAAAGGTTCCAAATAAAGTATATATTAACCTAAGTTTAGTATTTAGAAAGAAAAAGAACGAACAATACAAGTCCGACTCAATGTAATTGACTTTGTCTCAATCTCCTTTAATTGAGGCATATTTTGATGTTATACCCCACATTTTCTTATACAGTTTATAATAAACCCCATTTAATTTTAATTTCATTCAAAGGAAATCTTTTTCTACAAATTTTTTTACTAAAAGAATAAAAGGAATGTTTTTAATGTATGTGGCGATAACGAATCCTCTTTCATCATAACCGTTATTTGATATTTGGCTTCCATTATAAGCCATAATGTTTTTTAAAAAAGAAAATAAATACCTTATTCCCTTTTTGGTTTTCTTGGTATTGAAAAGGATTTTTATAGTGTATTTACTATTTCAATATCTTGAAATGATTTCTTTTTATTTCAAATGAAGCTTTATGAGTGAAAATGATGATAATTGCAATCTTTTATGTGTTATGATTATATAATTGTTCTTGGACATTTTATTTGTGGTTACATGATAAAACAAAGAAGGGTGGTTACTTGATAAACCATTGATGGTTGGTTCCATGATAATCCAAGGATGGGTAGTTATGTCCCAACCTTTAATGCATTGGGTATGGAGGTTGTCTGTATGGTTATTCCATTTAGTGATATGTGTGGATGCCGACCATATGGTTGTCAGCTTTTTGTATGTTTGTGTCCGAAGATACCTTTATATGTTATATTTTGATTTCTATGGGATTAATATAAATATTTTGGTTTCAAAAAGGGTATGAAATGAGCTGAAATTCAGTGAAGCATATTTAATAATTCTTAAAGGTGAAATTGATTACTTTTTGATAAAGTATTCATGTTTTTCATGTTATCCCAAGACTAACAAATTTACTTGTTTGTGTATCCCTTACCAAGATTTTTATGCTAATCCCAAGTTTTGAAATGTTTTTCATAGGAATTAATAATGAATATAGTCAAATATGGGATTATGGAAAATTTATGTTGTTAAATCATGAAAGGATACCATGTCTCTTTTTATAGAGTTTTTGTTTTATGAAAAAATGGATAGTGAGTAGAAGGGTCTAATTGTCATATATAAGTTTTTATGTATGAGTTATGAACTAATTTTATAAATTCCTAAACCTTAAAATTTCCTCAATGTGTATTAAATTAAAATTATTGACTTATTTCTAATTAATTAATTTTTAAGGCTGGGGCCTTATGGTTGGTATCCGAGGTCGGTTTTGATAACAATAGAAGATGGAGTACTGTTAATTGAATATCCATAAATGATTTTTTACTTTATTGTAAAATTAAAATGATATAGAATTTGAATATTACCACATTGCTTCACCTAAGATATGTTTGTTAAGAATGATTTTTCGTATAGGAAACATGGTAGTTGTGTTGGGAAGGAATAAAGTTGGAAATAAACTTCCATATCTACAGCCTCAGTTGGTTGGAATCGAAACTGAATAGTTTTTAGCAGGAATGGATTAGCTGGATTGGGAAATAAATGGTAGTGGTGTCTATGCACAAGATCAACCAAACATACCACATAGGCATATTTCAATTGTAGATCATTTCATGAGGAAACATCTCCCATCATTTAGAGGATCATATGACCCAGTGTAAATTTAAGGGTGGATTAAAGCATTGGAAATTATTTTTGATGTAATGGGGTGTTTAATCAACCAAAGGGTAATCTTTCTATTTATCATTTTGAAGTTGAATTCGATCAATGGTGGTCAATGATTAAAAATATCAAGAGTTAGTGAATAAATTGAGAGCATGGAATTATTTGAATTTAAGAATATCAACAATAAGAAATATTTTCCTAAGGCTATTATACTTAGGATAGAAAATAACTTCTTGGAATTGAGAAAGAAACCAGAAGATTTTGTGGGTTCATATGAAAAAAATTTCACTTGTTTGTCAAGGTACATCCCAAATTTTATCCGGGATATTGATAGTAAGATAAATAAGTTTTACTTATGATTGAAGATAAAATATCAAAGGGCTTTATCTTCTCGTGAGCTCAAAATCTATGAGAAACATGTTTGATGTGAGGAGAAGGTATAAATAGAGTTCTTTGAAGAGAAAGTGTTCGATGAGTGAAAACAAAAGAAGCAATCTTGTTGGAGGGCAATGGGAAAGAATTAATCAATGAAGTCTGGAGGTAAGAAAACCAAATATCTATCTTATGATATGTGTGGTAAAAACATCCTATAGAATGCCTCTCAACGTCCAATAAGTGATTTTTATGTGGTTAGACTGGTCATATTGCTCTTAACTATAAGGAAGATGATTAGTGAGGCAATTAAAGTCAAGCGATAAGATGTTTTTATTGCAATAAGATAGGATATTATGCCAATGTGTGTACAAAGTTGATTACCCAGGGTTTAAACTAGTAAGATCGAAAGCATTAGGACATGGAAAAATCATTTTCTACTATGACGGTTGATGTGGGAAAATCAACTAAAGTGGTGAAAGGTGTGTTACATGTTTCTTCAAAATATTCCAATACTCTATTAGACTCTAGATCTTCATATTCTTTAGTTTCTAATAGCTTTTCAAGTAAATTGGAAATATCACCTCATGAATGTGATAAAGAACTTTTGGTTAAGGCAATAGGTGGAAGTATTAAAGAAACCAAGATTTATAGGAATCTTTCTATTATCATTACTGGGTTAGTCTTTCCTACATTTTTTTGAACCTTCCATAGTGGAATTTGAAATCATTTTGGGAATGGATTGGATTTTAGTTTATCATACTAAAATATATTATAAATCTAAGAAAGTTTTATTAAAATATTTCATACCTTTGATAAAATACCAATAAGCTAAATTATTGATAAAATGTGGTAGTGAAAGTATTATGGCTCATGTTGTTGAAAATAAATAAATAGATTTGATTAGTGACATTCATATAGTGAATGAATTCACATTTTTTTTCTGGATGACTTTTCTGGTATTATTCCCAATCAGAAGGTTGAATTTACTATTTATTTATTATCTAATGAAAAATCTATTTCTAAAACCCCTATCAAATGGATAAAGTAGAACTGGTGGAATTGAATAAATAGTTGTAAGAATTACTTGATAATGGTTTCATTCGACCTAGCATCTCACCATGGGGTGATCCAGTTTTATTTGTGAAAAATAAAGATGGTTCTATGAGACTATTTATTAATTAGAGAGCCTTGAATAACATCAATATTAAGAACAATTATTTGTTGCCTCATAATGATTATTTTTTTGATCAGCACTAGGGTGCTTAGTATTTTTTGAATTTAGATTTGAGGTCTGGGTACCATCAACTGAAGGTAAATAAGGATGAAAATCCAAATATAACTTTCTGAATGAGATATATGAATTATGAGTTTTTAGTTATGCCATTTGGGTTATCTATTGTATCTACTGTATTTATGAATCTCATGAATAGGGTCTTTCATTAGTTTCCAGATCTTTTTTTCCTTGTTTTTATAGATAACATTTTGATATATTCTAAAAGTCGGGAGGAACATGAATGTCACTTAAGGACTATTTAGAAAACCCTAAAAGAAAAGAAACTATATGTAATGTTTAAAAAGAGTGAATTTTGGTTTCAACTAATTTCATTCCTTGGTTATATTGTTTCTAAATATGGAATCACTATTGACCCATCTAAAACAAAAGTTGTTGAAGAGTGTCCCAGACCTATCAATATCATAGAGATTTGTAGTTTTCTTGGATTAACGGGTTATTACCAAAGGTTTTTTGAAAATACTTCTCGGTTATCTAGCCCACTAACTATGCTAAAACACAAGGGAGTTAATTTCATCTAGACAAAATAATGTGATTACTGTTTTCACGAAGAGAAAAGGAGATTGGTAAATGCTCCAATTTTGGCCATACCTACCAGGAATGGTAAATTTTTTATCTACATTGATGCATAATTGAAATTAATTGGTTTTGTTCTAATGCTTAAAGATCAGGTAATTTCTTATTCTCCACGTCAATTGAAACCTCATGAGTTAAATTACCCTACACATGATTTTGAATTATCTAATGTTTTTTTTGAATTAAAAATTTGGAGACATCCTTTATATGATATAAATTTTGAAATTTATACTAATCACAAAATATTGAAGTACATATTCTTTAAAAAATATTTAAACTTGAGAAAGAGGATATGAATAGAATTAATTAATGATTATGATTTCACAGTTCATTATCATCCTGGAAAAGATAACAAAGTGGTTGTTGATTTGAGTCGAAAGAGTAATTCTACATTAACCATGCTATGATTGGAATGAAATCGTTTGGTTTTTTATTTGATGAATTTTGGATTAGAAGTTGTTGGTGTAGGGAATTCCCCCATTTTTTTCATGTGACAGTGAAATAATATATATCAGACAGAATTAATCAATTACAGAAAAAAGATAGTGAGTTGTAGAAAAAGGAAAAATTGGTTCAAAATGGTATGTTACCTAAATTTAACATTGATAATGAATTTGATTTGAGGATTAGAAAAAAATTATGTGTGCCTTGTTATTGACAGTTGATGAAAGATTTGTCATGTCAAGATCATAGTTCTTTGTTTTTAGTTCATCCTAGCATTACTAAAATATACAATGATCTTCATGAGTATTTTTGTTGGGATAGAATGAAAGAGATATTAGTTAATTTTATGTGAAGTGTTTGACATGTAAATAGTTTAAATTAGAATGACAGTTAAAAAAATGGATTCTTCATCCTTTTCCATTTATAGAGTAGAGATGGGAAAATATATCTATGGATTTTTTAGTGGGATTACCAATGAATTCTCGAGGTAACAATATAATTTGGTTTATTGTTGATCGATTGAATAAATATTCTCATTTTATTCCTAATTGAGATTCTATATCTCTATATTAACATTATCGATTATATATTATAGAGATAGTCAGGTTAATGGGGTTCCCCTCTAAATTTTATATAATAATTCTCCCAATTTCACTTATATATTTTGAAAGGGCCTTCATACGGCATTGTGAACTAAATTAAATTTTAGTACAACTTTTCATCCTCAATCGGATGGGTATTCAGAATGAACAATTCAGACCTTAGAGGATATTATATGTGCTTATTCAATGGATTAACAGGGAAGTTGGGATCAACATCTTTCTTCGGTTATGTTTTCTTATAATAATAATTTTTATTCCAGTATAAAGATGGCACAATTTGACGCGTTATAAGCAAATCAGTGTCGAAATCCAACTTTTTGGGATTAAGTAGGTGAATGGAAGATTATGGGACTATAATTGATAAAAGAGACGGTAGAAAAAGTTCCTTTGATTCAAAATCACACGAGGTCAGTACATAGCAGGCATAAAAGTTATGTAGATAACCAGAGGAAGGATCTTTTTTTGAGGTAGGTTATCATGTCTTTATCAAAGTTTCTCCTTGGAAAAGTGTGATGTGTATTGGTAATAAGGGAAAGATGAGTCTGTAGTTCATTAGATCCTAGGAAATCCTAGAGAAAGTTAGATCAATTTTCTATAGTGTGGTTTTACCTCCATGTTTATCCTAGGAAAACAATATTTCTCATGATTCAATGTTGAGAAAGTATATTTCGGATTCAACTCATATTTTGAGTCTAGAGGTAGTTTTGTTGGAAAATAATCTTTCTTATATGGAACAAATTTTACATATTCTTGACCGCAGAGTGAAAGTGTTATAGAATAAGGTTCTTCAGGTAATGGTTTGTGGAAAACACGTATGGTTAAAGAGGCAATGTGGGAATCTAAAAGTCTTGTGAGGGATAAATACCCCACTTATTTGATAATTTAGTAAAATTTTGGGACACAATTTCCAGAAGGGGGATAGTTTGTAACAGCTTAGGTATATATAGAATAATACATTTTTATATATATTAATAGTTATGAATAAGATATTATTTTTATGTTAAAGGTGATACTTGGTCTGATAGGGTACTCGACAAGCAACAATTGGTTTCTCTGAGGTCATACGTTGCACACAACATAGAGGTATACCAAAAAATAATATAATATTATTATTATTATCATTTTAAATGTTAGTAAATGACTAGATATTTTATTGGTTGTAATGAAAAAAAAATAACTAAAATATTATTAAACATGTTTTTTAAATTTTTTTATATTTAACCAGTAAATTTTTTAGGCTTAAAATATGAATGAATCCATTTTTATGCTTAAAATACTCTAATATTTTTAAAAGTTCATTTTACCCCCTTGTGATGGAAAACCCTATTTAAATCTAGTTTTTGTCACATTTATATGTTCTATTTTACAAATAAACATCTTCTTTAGACTTTGGACGTAAAATTTTACTTCGGATGAAATTTTGGTTTTTTCTGATAAAATCCCTATTTTAATGAATACTGAAAAAAACTACATTTTAATTCAAAATATACTTTTAATATAATTTATTTAAATAGTTATATGTTCCATTAAATTGTTTTTTATTTTTTAATTGGACTATATTTTTTTACTTTAATCCAATTTTGGTCATTGGAAGAAATTCACATTGATATTGGATATAAATACATGTCAATCTTTTGCTAGTTTTTACTTCATAAAAACATGCTTTCTGGTTTTTACAATAGGAATTAATTTTAAATTAATTAATAAAATTTCTGTGTTTTAAATTTGTAAATATGGATTCCATATTTGGATTCGTAAGTCCCAATTATTTTAAATATTTATCCTCTTTTTAGGACATTAAGAATACTAACTTTTGTAATTATTTTTATTTACCTTGGTTAAAGGGTAAATATGCTAAATAAGGGTAAAAAATAATATTATAATAATATAAAACTACCCAAAAACATATCTTAATTATATTTTTTGTTGTATGTCCAACCATTGGAATCGGTGGGTTTATTTTAGGACCCCCATGTAGCCACTTGGGAGTGATAATGACATGTTATAATAATTAATTTAAAATAAAGTGAAATATAACATAAACAAGTATCTTTTTAATAAAAAAAATCATGTGGGGTTATATAATTGATATATTCAACTATAAATAGTCATTTTAAATATAAGAAAATTTAATACATCATGGTATTTTATTTATAATTTTTATACTTTAAATAGATAAATCTATTTATGACACAATGATGATGTAGTTATTACCTTATTAATGAAATAATTAAATAAATGATACTATAAATATTAAAATAATTGTAATTTGAACAATTTGATGTCATAAAATAATTTTTTTGGATGAAATTTACATTTTAGGTATGGGTTAATGCCTTTTGTTTGAAGGAATCATGTTTTTATGACTTTAATAACAAAAATCAATTACTAAATAGTGTTAAAATTGACATAAATGGGTTTTCTTTTAAAATATTTTATTATAATAGTCCTAAAAATATAATATTCTAAAAACTAACTTATATAATGTTAAAATTTTAATTAATTATCCACTTGTGTTATATAGAAATTTTATAGTAATTATAGTTACCATATATTACGAAAATACAAGAAGAAAATGTAAGAGTTAATGTTTTTAACTAAGGGTAAAAGCTAAATGATAAGGTTAATTTGGTATCCTAAACGTGCCTAAAACCTATTGGTTCAGTATATTTCAATCCATAATCATATTATCATTGAAATATATCACTTTTTAAATACTATAATTTGGAAATAAAATTATCATAAAATAATATTTCAAGACTTTCCTAAAGTTCCCCTCCTCCCTCTTATAAAAGGCCACCACATCTACCCACTTACTCACACCTCTCAATCCCATTGGATTGTCAATATTCTAATCAAATAAGCTCCAAAAATACCTCCTTTACTTCTATAAGACTTTACTTGGGTATAATAAAACTCAAGGAAGCCTTTTGGATCAAATCAAAAAGGAGTTACCCTATTTTGAGGTAACATCTTCTCTCAAGATCATTTCATTTATTTTCTTTCTCCAACCCCCTAACCACTATTTATTGCATTATTTTATAAAAAAAGTATCCTCAATATAATTAGATTTTTTTATGATAATGGTTCAAACTATAGTTAAACACACCCATCTAATAGATATAGAACATACTATTTCTGTGTATAGTGAAATACTACCTCACGAAACGATGATTCTTCACATTTCTCATACCACCTATAATGGTGAACATTATGAAGGAACTATATTTATATATTATATTTATTATATTTATATTTTCTCTATGCTTCGTTAGTTTTTATTTATAACATACCTTTATTCTGGTCTTGTCGTGTAAATACGATAATTTCTATTGAGGAAGTGTGGACTACTGCCCCCTCAAAGTGATGTGACTCGTTCCCACTATACATTGAACATATAAAAGATGGTTTTATTTTACCAATTAGACATACATTAAATAAATATAAAAATTTAATTATAATATATATTTATATCATTTTATTATTATTCTTTTAATATTATAATGAAATGAAAATAGTGTCCATGTGTACGTATGGTCTACTGTCTCCAAGAATAGTGAATTTCATTTCTTAACACCAAATATTATAGATATTATAAATAAATTTATATATATATATATGTGATATATATCCAATTTAAATCATGAATAATTGTGTTTATATGATTTACTTTGACCACATGGTCAATTTACATCAAAATGAGTTCAGTTTCGACTCAGGTACCAAATATCGACAAAACGACTAATATGACCTTAAATAATTATGTAATTTTTATAACAAGATAATGAGTAATATAAAATGAATAATAAACATGAAAAAGGTTCTTAATATATTGTAAATTAACCTATGTTTATTATTCAGGAATATAAACAACGAACGAGGCAAGTCATACTCAAGGTAAGGGACTTCGTCTCAATCTCCTTTCATTGAGGAATATTTTGATTTTATACACCAAATTCTCTTATACGGTGTATAATAAACCCATTTTAATTTTAATTTTATAAAAAGGTAATATTTTTCTATGAATAGTTTTACTAAATGACAAAAAGGATTGTTTTTAATATATGCAGTGACAATGAATCCTCTATCGTCGTAATCATTATTTGATATTTAGTCTCCCCTATAAGCCTTAATTATTTTGTTAAAAAAAAGAAAAGAAATACCTTATTTACATTTTTGGTGTTTTGGTACTGGAAATTAAGTGAATTTATTGTTTCAATATCTTGAAATGATTTATTGTGATTTAAAATGAAAATTGATGTGTGAAAATGTTGATAATTGCAATATTTTATATGTTATGATTATATAATGGTACTTTAAAATTTGATGGGTGGTTAGGTGATAAACAAAATATGGGTGGTTACTTGATAAACCAAATATGGGTGGTTTTTTGATAAACCATGGATGGGTGGTTACGTTATAACCTCTAATGCATTGGGTGTGGAAGTCGTCCATATAGTTATTCCATTTAGTGATATGTTTGGAAGTCGACCATATAGTTATTCTATTTAAGTATATTTATGTCCCAAGATACCTTAATATGTTATATGTTTCTTTCTATTGGATTTAGGTTAATATTTTTCTTACAAAAAGTGTATGGAATGATCTTATATTTAGTAAAGTATATTTACTACTTTTTAATGGTGAAAAGTATTACTTTATGATAAATTATTCACGATTTTCATGTTATCCAAAGAAAAATAGTTTTCTTTCTTTGTGTGTCCCTTTCTGAGATTATTATGCTCATACAAAGTTTTGAAAATTTTTCATATGACATAAAGAAGAATATGGTTAAGGATAGTATCAAGTAAAAGTTATGTTGTTAAAACATGAAAAGATACCATGTTTCCTTTTAAATAAATTTTCTTTGATGAAAAAAATGGATAGAGAGTAGAAGTGTCTACTTGTAATATTTAAGTAGTTATGTGTGATTTATGACCTAATTATTTAAATATCTAAACTTTAAATTATCATTGATGTGAATTAAAGTCAAATTATTGAGTTATGTCAAGATTAATTAATTTTTAAGGATGGGGTTTTATAGTAAAAATCTAAAAAACTATGGAAAAAATAGGTTTAAATAAGGTGGAAATCCTAATAATGATATAGAATATTTTATAACCTTCTTAATATACTTAAATGAATCTCAAAAGAAGATCATAGAGCATAAATTGGATTTATAATAAAATTTACTTCTAAAAAATTAGCCAAACTCGTTGTGAATAATTGTGAAATAAACCCTAATAAAGCATAAGATAATGAGGAGACTCATTCCTATAAACAGGTAAATAATCCAATGTAAAAAAACACTATTATATACATGAAATTAACTTCAAAACAAATACAACAAGTTTATAATTGTTTAAAAGTTGGTTTTCTAATAATGGCGTTAAAATAGAAAGTGGATTGATAAAAGAGTAAATAGAAATACTTTAAGAGGATATACATGAGGAAAATTCCCATATAAGAATAATATAACTGGATTAAATAATATAGAGAAGATAAAAAGATTCCTTAAATTATAAATGAAAAATATAAATAATGATCAATAGTTGCATTTAATTAAAAATTTAATTCATAAACTTCAGAAAAACCAATTAGTAAATGTAAATATGTTAATGAAAATTTTTATTAAAGTTATACTGATTGAATTGAAAAAAATGAATTTATTAATAAGATTTTAGGCTGAACGGATCATATTTCATAATAACATGTCAATAATGATTAATATTTTTTATTTATATATAATTCCATGTATTTAAAATAACTAATAGAATATTAAAAACATGGCTAACATGTTAAAAAGAAATTATTATAATGAGTAACTTGTAGTGAATCTTAATCATCAAAGTCTAGAAACAAATCTATCTACAAGAAAAAAAAATATTTCATTAATAGATAAACCATGATTCAATTGCAAAAATTATTCACATATGAATATCATGCTAGATGTTTCATACACAACTATCTAAATTTTTCATGATATGAATGTTGGAATATTTTAAATTTAATTGAAGTATAAGAAACATTAATATAAAGCTACACATATGAATAAAGTTATTAAAGGAAGATAAAATTTATATTCATGTATATGAATATAGAAGAAATTAAATAGAATGGAATAAAAATATATGAGAATTTATTGTGTTTCCATAGATAAATTTATAAAAAATATGTAATATTATGGAAAAATACATTTCATATATGGATTTAAACATGTTATGAACAATTATTAAAATAAATGAAGGAAATATAAATCCTAGGTGCGTACCACCAGGTTCCATCTAGTTTAGATAATTGAAATCATGAATTATAAAACTACAATATTATAAAATGATGCTCCAATAATGTCATGCACCTGATAAGAATTTAAATATACCATAAAACTAATTATTATAGTTAGATCTAATTAAAATATATAAGAAAATATGATTATAAAAAACCAGAATACCTAAAAATTAGTTAATAAATTGTATGTGTAAATAATATATATAATGAGAGGAATATTAGTGAAAAATTATAAAAACACTATAATTAGTTATAATATAAGAGGTCATAAATATTAAGTATATTGGGAATCAAAAAAACCAAAATCCTGAAATAGTCAACAAAGAGAAAGAGGTTAACCTTAAGTTGTTAACAATTTAAAATATATCAGGTCAGGATAATTAAGTGGTGTATAATGTGCCTAATATAATTTAAACTAGTAGATATACATGAAATAAACATAATGGTAGTCATTCCATATTAAATTCCACATATATTTAAAGTATATCCTTAAACTATTTTCAAAAGCTTATATTTGCATTATACTTCTTATGCAACCTTATTAAGCATATATGAAATCTATCTTCCAGGGAAGTGGTTTGGAAATTAAAATTATTTTTTAATATATTTTTAATTAGTGTGGGTTAACTATAGCTAAATAATAATAATTAAATATTCATTTCAAGTATGAACACCCATAGAACATTTTATCCACTTCATTGAATGACCTATAAAGGTCCACATTTTTTTCTTGGAACAATATTTTAAACATATAAAAACAAATTAAGATTACAATTTTAAGGGTTTAACAATTTAATATAAAACATGAATATTAAAAAAAATCACTTACATTCTTTATGAATATATTTTTATGATATTTAATCTAATTATATGGTTGTTATTTTTTACGTGGATCCTACACAATCGAGTTGTGATATCCACTTCCCCAGGAATCATCAGATGTATTTCTCCTTGAAGTATTATCCCATGTTTCCGAAAATATTCTTACTTTGATTCAATATAATCTATTATTCATGATATTTCTTTCCCAAAAATTATTGTTTTCATTCTGTTTGAATCATGTAGATCCTCCTTTAAAGGAATCATCCCACAAACTCCAATCCATTTCACCAACAGAAGTGTATTCCAAAAATTATACTACACATGCCTTTCTTTCTGTACATGTAATCTATGTTATCCTGATATCATATTATTTGATTTATATTAGAACAATAATATTTCTCCAATCTCATATCATCCTTAAATCATTGGTCTAGAGTTTATTAGCATTTCTATATAATTCATTTCTAAATCATTTTAATCCTTTGGGATGCATGGATTCTTTTATTAAATCTAATCTGAGACAAACCTATAAATTTGTATCTATATCCAACACTCATAATAATTTGATCAAAACTATGTATAGGGTAATGTTTCTAGACAATGACACAGACCTACTTCTCTTGAATGAAACCTTATTCACGGTCTCTCATAAAATAATCCAAACACATGGGGTTTACTAATCATATATATAGAAGTTGTAGCAGTTTCAGAATAATAAAATATGCATCATTTTTTAGAAATTTTTAAAACCAAATGGTATGTTGTATGGTTTGTAAGAAATTAAAAATTTTATAGATGATTTATAAAGTGATTCTTGTCATCTGTGATCTTTTAAAAAGGATAATCTTTTTTATGTTCCATGTACATAATGTCATATAAATTTATGTGATATAATATTATATTTTCTAAAATATGTATAGACACATTAAAAATAAATTATGATGGAATATTTTTAGTTCATGCTAATGTGGGATCCCTAAGTGTGTGGATATTCTATAATAAGTTATAAATGGATAATATTTTTAGGGATGATGAATGTGATAAAAAATAACATTTCATATTAATTGTTCATTGAGAACATGGTATATAAGTTCAAATCCAATGAAATGGTTATATCTTCAACCCTAATTTTTTATCTTGATTGGATTTTATTTTTAAAAGTGGAGAATAATGTTTGGGAAGCTTTGATTACATTTATAGAAAATGGATTATAAATTTAAATAAAGGTTGGATTAGATTGAAATTATACTGGACTTACTTTATGCATGATGAAGTGATAAATTTTGATGCAGAATACTGAAATCTTCTACTATTTTCAAGAGTCACTAAAACAAATGGGTATCTTGGGGGTCTTGAAATTAGTGACCAAGTTTATATATTCTATAAAAAATTTGATTACTCTATATCTAAACATTCACAAGGTTTGTTTTTATACTATAATCAGAACAATCATATAACATTATTTTTTCTGATCTACTCATTTTCTAAAAATTGTAAAAAACACCTTAAAATGTATATCATGGATGGATTGATGATCATGGATTAAAAAGGAAGGATAAGGTGAAATATATAGTGGGGTTCACAAATTTTACTATAATTATAGATATCGAAGATATTTATATCGATATAGAACATATATAAGTTATGTAGAATTCAAATTCTCTAAAATAGAATAGGAAAGAGCAGCAAAAAAACCTCATAAAAAAATATAGTATCTTGAGGTGTCCCAACAAACCAATTCTTCTATTTACAATTCTCTCAAGAGAATCTGGCTAGTGTTGTCAAAGGGGTTGATTTATAATTCTTTGGGGAATCACTTTAACATCCCTCAATGTTATATACAACCCAACTTCCCAATCTAATTTTACTATAGAAAAAGCTAACAAAGAAATTGTCATTTTTCATACAAAAAATTATAGAGTATGAATTAAATAAGATAAAAAATTAATATAATAAGGTAAAGAACAAATATGATAATTAGAAATACAGTTGTTAAGTGAAACTCACTTTTCATACATAAGCCCAAGTAGAAGTAGTTTTATTTCTATGAATGCATAATGGCCAAAAAAATTGTTTCCTTTCAAAATTTTCTGAAGGATAAATATTTAGTTGAGAAAAAATCTTACAAAAAAATAATATTAAGGAATTAATACTGCTGTATTAGTGTGTTATTTCATTACCATTTGACCAAGTCCACCTAAAGTTTCAATCAATTAATTATTCTAATCAAATGAGTAGGTAAGAACAAGTAGAAAATTCGACATGAAAAGTAATTCCTATAACCAAAATAACCTCTCATTATTTTTATATATAAATCAACTTCCAAATCTAATTTTACTTCAGAACAATCGTACATAAGGATGACCATTTTTATACCTAAAATTATAGAATAATAATTACTTATGTTAGAAAATGATGATAATAAGAAAAATAAAAAAATGATAATTATAAATACAATAGTTAAGGTAATATCAATTTTCATACTTAAAACCAAATAGAAGTAGTTTCACTTATTGTGAATGAATAATGGCCCAAGATATTTTCACCATTCTAAATTGACTGAAGGTGAAATATTTGGTTGAGAAAAACTCATTCAGAAAAGAAAATAATATTAAAGGTCTTTTCAGATCATATAGAATATGGAATGATTTTTTATAGGGTCTTAAATTTCCATTGTAATAACTTATAATCAACTCATATTTGAATTAAAGAATATAAAATATAAATTAAGCTCAAACAGACCCTCTGTGAAGCATAAATCCACAGTTTCCATGCTTATATATATTATTTTTTCTATTGAGAGAAGAGCCTCAAAATTATCGAAGGGAATAAAATAGTCCCAATTAGAAGATTATAATCCATACAATGACAAGTATATTTGTCTTTCTTATATATATTTGTTACTTGTTTAATGGAATTATAATAATAAAATCCATTTTTAGTACATTAATTTTATATAAATATAATAAATATATTATAAAACTAATTTTTTATAACATTTATAAGGATCACCTACTCTCAAACTCCAAGGTTATTATATAATTATATAGATATTATTATGTTTTTAATAGGGAATAAATTATAACAAGAACTTAAAAACATTTGGGGGACAAAAAGGAAATGAGGGAAAGTGGAAAATTTAGTGATATATTATGTAATGAGAAAATTTAATTCATAATTATGTAACAAAGCTTCATAAATGAGTTAAAAGATTAATATTAAAAAAAATTAATGAATATAAGGTAATAAGAAATGAAAAACTACTTGTAGATACAAATAAATGGATTAAAAGGACTATTGTTCAACTTATAAAAAATAATGCATTATAGGGAAAATATAATTGTTTCTTTAAAAGTGTTATTTTTAATAACATGCCAGTGTGAATGAAAATATATAATATTAATTTGGTAATGTGATTTAGGGTATTTAAATGTAATAGATTAATGAATCCAGTATTAAAAATCTAATATTAATAATAAATTACAACTTTGATTCATAATTTTTGTAACTGAATAAATGTTGCAACAATCCATTTCATAAAGAATGGGTCAAAAGATTATTGTCATTACACTTCAGTTGCAGAAACATATAAGTTAAAAAAATTCAGTCCTACATATTTATATACTTGTATAATAAAAACATAATTTTATAAAATAAGAATATAAAAACAAAGAATTAGAATATTAATCTCTATATTTGAGTTAATAGATATGAATATATAGAAACAATTAATTTGAATTTGAATCTATTTTAGAAAAAAAATGAAAAAATATGAACTAGATTATATAAGAAATAAATGTTGGTTCATTATGTTTATAATATCGTAAATAAAGAATGAAATAGAAATGAATATCAATGATACAATTGTAGTTGAAGTTACATAACCTCAAGGTCAGTACCTATGATGCAATGAAAACTGTCCAAATTAGGTCAATCGTTAAAATCCTAAGATACAAAAATAAAAAAAGTAAAAAAATTTATCCAATATGGTTAGGGGATAAGGGGTGATTAGTTTTTTGAGGTTATATGATAGAAAAATATGTATTGTAACCTCCCCATGTTTATTGGATGATGATATTTAGAGTTGGTGAGGAAGACCAATTTTTGATGATGTGACCAATTGTTGGATAGGATAAGGCATTTGATGAGGGATTGTAGGGTAATAATGGATTATGAATGATTGAATGGGGTAATAGGTGGAAGATTTAATTTAAGAGTATAATAGAAGTTTTTTCAAGAAGATAGTGAAAATCCCAGAAAATACAAAAATGGCATCTCTGGGTCAACGTATTCAGGAGGCAAGAGTTAGAGAGATCTGCAAAGGATGCAGAGGGATACATAAGGTGATAAATAGGGAACCGATGAGTGGGGTCTAGGGGAGTGGAGGGTTTCTTAGAAGAGGTCAAGATGATGACACTAAGTATAGGAGATAGAGATGAGGACTATGGAACATTAGTGGAGAGAAATCAGTAGAGAGGGAGGTGAAGGTAAAAGGGGGAGGAGAAATGGGGCGTGAATGGAGTGAAATGTGTACTTGGATCCACGTACTTTATATGGAATAATATATATATATATATATGAGTGTGTGTGTGTGTGTGTGTGTGTCTGTATATGTATATGTATATGTATATGTATATATATTCAAAAAATATCAAAATATATATTTCATTTCCATATACACACACACACACATTTTATATATAAAAACCTATAAGTGAACCCAGTATAACACTTCAGTAAGCTTAATCATATGTCCAACACCCCAAACACAATATGTTCTTTATATAAGTTTATTAACCACTTTATATTCTTAAAATAGTATTCCAAGATTTGTATAATCCACTAAAGATAGCCTAATAATTCATATAAATCATTCAATCATGAGGTTAATTCACCAAAGTAGGCTTGACTGGCTTATCCCACATAAACACAAATTTTATTATGAATTAATGAATATTTCAGCAGAAACTATTCCAATTAAAACCACTAAGCAATTTTTAACTTATCATGAGGATATAATAAACATATAATTCCACCAAATGAAAATAAAAATCACTACTCGTCAGCTAATATACCATTACTCTCAATCTATCTTAATTTTTTCACCTTATTTACCAATATAAAATTAATAAATTTTTTCCATTTACCTTATTCATTTCATATTCACCATTCCAAGGAATCTTCATCAGTTTAAACATGTGCAAACTTTATTTTATCTCTATATCACCTTTTTAGGGTCATTCGCATCATTCTACAAATCGTAACAAATTTATTTGTTACCAATTAGACTAATTGCCTATCAAATGAACACATAGAATAAATTAAAATCAATAAGAAGTCCATAATTCACATATAAACACATACCAAGTCCATGAGAAAGATATAGGTTATATAAATAAATGTGGAAAAGGAATCTGTCAATGGTATAGGCCCATAACTTCTTTAAGAGCACAAGGATTCAATAATCTGAAGAAATAAAAAGAGAATTATAATTATACAATTATAAAGGCCCCCCATAATTTAAAATCATATTTCAACAAAAAATTTAAAATAAAATTACTCAAATTATAATTTTGAAAAAAAATTCAGCTAGTGATCGTTGCATGAATTTTTTGTTTTTGAAAAAGGTAATGCAAACTAATTACATAAGTAATAATTTTGAAACATGTTGTAACAACATAAAAAAGAAATAAATTTTATTTTGTATTTATATTTCATTGTAGATTTTAATTAACACAATTTCTTATTGATTAATCTATTTATTTAAGAAAATTATTTTACCCTTAGTAACATTGTAATTCAAATTGTAATATAATAAAATTACAATGAATGATTTCAAGAAGGTTCTAAACACATAATATAACAAGAGTAGTTGTAAACTATAACAACATAAACTAGAAGAATGTAGAAATAAATTATAAGTTGAATATAATATTGTAGTCAATATAATTTTGAGGAAGTCCATTAGGGGTTTGAGGGTAGGACTTGGTTTTGGTTGAATTTTCATGGGTGGGGGAGGGGGAATAACTGGTAGGTTGGGGCACTGCCAGAAACTGGATGTCAAAGGCTTGGAGGAGTTAGGTTAGGAGGTGGGGAGTGGATTTATGTAGAGTAGGGGGACTATTCATTGGGGTTATGGAGGATCATGGGTGTTGGAGTTGGCATCCAGGAGGGAGGCAGTTAACAGGGCGTCGTCATCAGCATTATGGGTGTTGAGGGTGGTTGGTGGGGAGTCATCGAGGGTGGTGTTGGGGAGGGTGTCAGGGGTGTCTTCCTTGGGATCGGGGGTGTTGATGGTTGTGGGGGAGATCTATTGGGAAGGAAGAGAGGGGTCTTACGGATTTATGATACTTTTCTATAGTCGTGTCTAGTACCATGGTTGTTTCTCAATCTAATTCCATAGAAATTATCCAACCGTGGCTATATCTAACCTATATCCATGGCTTCAAATCAACATGGCTATGTGTAAAATTCCATGTAGTGTGAAAAATTTGATGCTAAAGCTTCATCATTAGAAGATAGGGATCCATAAACACAACATTTGGATCACCTTCACAATACCCTCATTAAATAAGAATTTGAGAAGTGATGATGTTATGAAAATAAAATAAAACGTTTATTGAGAAATGTCCTTCAAGGATGTGAAGTAAGAAAAATCTAAGAGGATTCTATAAAATTTAGAAAATAGTGACGTTGAATATGAAAATAAAGTTAGTAACAATCTTGTTGAATATTTATCCTTTTTTACTAAAAAGTGAAAATATGTATGGGAATTTACAAAGGGAATCTACCCCTGAATTTTTTTGAATATAGAGTTTTTTGGAACTTTTATGTGAATTATAATCCAAAAAATAAATGAAGAATATAGTGATGAAGATGAAGGAAGAAAAAGAAGATATTAGAAGAAACATGTTAATAAATAAAAACCCAATTCTAAGAAAAAAGATAAGAAGTTATCCAAATCGAAAAAGAGATTTTTTTTGTCTAAAATGATGAAGATGGAATCAGTGAAGTTGAAGCTGAAAAAATATTAGAAGTTGATAGAAAAAATACATTTACTAAAACTATTAATTAGGAATATTTAATAAGTAGTTCTAAAGAATATAGGACTGTGTTAGAGTTTCACCTAGAGAGAGAGTTGAAATAATGTCTTATAAAGATAGTGTAACACCTCGAGATTTTATGAGAAGTATTCTTTTTAATTTATTTGATGTCTTGTGTTGTATGCTACACCAATATTATCTTTCACTATACGCAACACCATATTATCTTGCAGTATACGCAACACTATTCTTGTATCGTGTTACGCACAATTTCAAGTTCGTTTGATAGAAGTTATTCTATGAAACATTGATTGTATATATATATATATATATATATATATTCAATGTATAAATGAAATATGATTAGATTATATTATATGAAACCACAAAGGAATCTTTCACTACACGCAACCCTGACTTGGCTAGCATTACATGCAATCGCGACCTTCCTCGATAGCATGTGTTGTACGCAATACCGAGTTTCACTAATCAACGATGTGTTATTAAAATATTATATAAACTAGACATTATGAATAGTAATACCCATTTGTTGAAATTTTATAAATATTATCTTTCAAAATGGATTTTATTTTTGGATTCAGAACATCGAAATTAGCCTAGGGTGAATTTTTGGTATTTTTTTGAAAACTTTCAATTTTTGATGAATAGTGAAAACACTGAGTTATTGGTTAAAACTGATTTTTTATTTAAATAATCATTTATTTTATTTAAACTAATTTTAGGTCAAAATAGATACATAATACCTATATAAGTTCAATGTAATTCATTGGAGTCATTTTATAATAATACAGATATATAAAAATTTTATTGAACTTTTTACCATCTTTTACCCACCTCCTAGGAGCATTTGAAATTTTACATAAAACATAATTTTACAGTTTCTATGAGTTTAATTTCTAAAATCCGAGAGAAACAATTAATATCGAATAGTAAAATTTGATTCAATAAGATAAAAATAATTTTTGGTGTGTAGTGACTTTTTACCTTTATTTACCTTGGTTAAAAGTAAATAGGGTAGTTAAGGGTAAAAATGATATTATTATTACCCTAAAACATGTTCTAATTCTATTGGATAAGTATAATTCCACCAAAAACAACCTTAGGAATGAAATATTACCCTTTAGTTCCACTTGTATTAGATTAGGACACTTATTATTATTTTATTTAAAGAAGAGTTAAAAGAGTTAAAATCAAATTTTAATAACTAAATATTTTTTAATATAGGATTATACATAATATAAATTCAACTATAAATTTTAATTATAGAGATAAAAATATTTCCTACATAATGGTATTTTATTTATATTTTTTAGACATTAAATAATTTAATTTATTTATGACACAATGGTGATGCAGTAATTACCTTATTAATGAAATATTAACATAATCAATATTATAAATACCCAAATAAATTTAATTTGAGACTTTTTATAAATTAAACTAAGTTTATATGTTAATATAACATATTAGGGTTGGTTAGATGAATTATTTTTGAAGTAATAATGCTGTTATGAATTTAGAGAAAACAAAATACCAAATAGTGTCAAAATTGACATAAAAAGTTTTTAAAAAAAATATTATATTATTAATCAATATAATGGTCCTAAAAATAACATTTTCGTCTAAAATACTTATATAATAATATATATGAAATTAAGGAACCAATTGGGATTCAATTGGTAGTTTATTGTTTGTTTATTAACCATATAGTGTATGAATACAAGAAGACACGGTAAAAGTTAAATCTAAATGATAAGGTTAAAATGGTAACCTAAACTTTTCTAAAACCTATTGTTCGAGAGTATTTAAACCCATCCCAACCCTAGCCTCTAAATAAGTCACTTTGGAGCCATTACAAACCGAATATTAATTTAATATAAAATAATTTTTCTATTTTTTCCTAAGGTGCCCCTCACCCCTCTTATAAAAGGGAACCTCCTCCCTCTCCTCTTTACACAATTTTGAGCCTTCAAGATCGACCAAACCCTGAAAATTCCTCTTTTAAACCTCAATAGTTATATCATAGAGGTTCTTATCTTCTCAAAAGATCATCTCTAGTTCCCTAAGAGGAAGTTTAAAAGAGGCACGTCGAAGAAGAGGTAATCTCTTCAACTGATTCTTTCCAGATTCTTTATTCTTCTAATTCATCTTCTTTAGTTGTTTCATCATAAAGTATTAACATCAGTATTAATTATATACATATATATTATTATAAATATGAAAAAACCCTATTTCACCTTCTATCCATCCTACGAAAAACAAAATCACCGCGCGTGCGTACATACGGAATACCGTCTCCACACCGTGGTGTAATATATTTTTCTACCACCACCTTACTTGGATGGGTATAATGGTGTATAGAATAACTATATATGATTGTTATAACATGATACAAGTTCTTAGATATTATATAATTCACTCTAATTCCATTCAATAATTATGAAAATGATATCATCGCTCGTGTGTACACACAGATTACCGTCTCCGCGACATAATGAGATTCATTCTCCATGTTAACCATTCAAGAATGATTATAAAGTATATATAATGAATAATAATGAAATATATGACATAATAAAGCAACTGGATTTATGATTATATATATATATATATATTTCATCTACTTACGTCCATTCAAGACAATAAGGAAAGGAAAACAACGTTCATGTGTATATACAGCCTACCGTCTCCATTAACGGTGTATTTCATTTCATTTATCTATCTATTATATATATATATATAATGAATATATATGATATATAAATCATTATTTAAATTCTGGAAGTATGTAAATCATGATATAAGTAATAATAATATCAAGAGAAACAAGTCGAAACATGTATGATAAATGAAATGATTTTACCCAAAACAATGCTTTAACATGGAATTAACAAATGAACGGTAAATATAAAGTCATAAGTGAATCATATATGATAACATAAATATTATTATGATTCATTAACAAGATAATAATATGTTTAAACACACTATACAGGAGTCTCAAACACATACGAAAGAAATTTTACATAAGGTAAGGGATAACTATTCCAATCTCGTTCTTATTTGAGATTTTTTGTTCATAAATATTTACTGGGGTTATTTTTATCATCCATGTCCATGTTTTCTAAAAAAATTCATGTATGTTTAATTTCCTTTTTACAGATTTGTTACTTTTACCACATGTTTTGGAAGGAATCTATCTTTTGTTTACCAGACGAGGAACGTTTTTACATTTCCAACAAAAGTACGAGGAGAATGTTATTTTAAATTATAAGGCATGAACGGATTTTTATTGTTTCATAATGCCTTATTTTCATGAATCCTACTATACAAGATTTAATGATTATTTTCAATAAAATCCTTTTCTTTTTAAATTTCATGGTATTTCGTGAAAAGAAAATGACATTGAAGAAGAAAGGATATTTTCCTCAAGAATTCATTTCAAGTGTTTTATCAAAACTATCTTCCATATAAGATGAAATTATTTAGTATGTTTATGTTTCAAGTATAATGACCCTATTATTACATGGTTTTATTTTTTTATGATGAAATTATATCCATTTTTTATGTGGATTATGTTATGATGAGATGTTGTTTATGAAACCCATTTTTCTTGTTGGGTTATGATGAATGATTTATGTTTATTTTGTGGCACACGAAAGAATGATTTCATTATGAGATGGGTGGAAACTATATCTCCCTCCAATACATTGGATAAAGATTTATATCTCATGATATATACATGGCTAGAATGGCAGGTTAATCTGGTTCAGTGATACAGGACTGGAACGAGAAGTGAACTCGATTCAGTAAGGGACTTTGTCCCCTATGATGGTCTTGGCAGCAATGTCTTGGCTGGTATGGAAATCATATCATGTGATTAATGGTTTGACACAATTCCATGTTTTGTTCCCATGTTATTTATCAGGATTAATGTTCCTTTATGATCCATTCTTTATGCATTGTCAAGATTTATGTCATTACTCATGATTTTTATGTTTTATGTTCATGTTCTTACGTTCAAATGTTTAGGGATTGTTTTATGTTTTGATGTTTACCCTTACTGAGCATTTGAGCTCACCCTTTTTATGTTTTATTTTACCCCAGGATATAAAGGAAGGTTCGAGGTAGGACAAAAAGTAGATCTTTATGGGAGATGTTGAATATCTTTCACCATGATTAGAAGATTATGTTACGAGTTTCAAAGACACTAAACTAATATGGTCATTGGGAGTTTGTTTTATGATGTATTAAGTATTCCGCAAAAGTAATGTAATGTTCATGAACATCAAGATTGTTTCTCTAAATTTGGTATCAAAGATAAGGTTTAGTCAACCTTTGGAAACTAGGATGTGAGAACTTTAGCGAGATCCCTAGATATATTTCTAAGGTATGTATAGGGATGTCCATAATCTTAAGTATAAAGTATAGGTTACAATCTGAGAAATATGATAATGATCATGAATAAGCTAGGATTAAACCTTATATTTTAGAGATTAAAAGTACTTCCCCTTGATTAACTTGTTTTTGTAGTACGATTTTTGCCTCTCATACTATTCTTTTTGGGTTTTAAGAAATTTCAGGAAATAGGCGGATTCATGTTAATGGAGAATATGATGGAGAATGGAATGATATCCTTCATGAGAAACCAAATGAAACCAGATTTGGAAGTCCAAAAAACGTTATTATGACTAATCATCAATCTCATAATATGATCAATAATCTCAAATTTGGTAAGTTTTGTGACTCAGTTAATAAGGGAAAGATAGAGTTTCCTGATGATCATAGAGGAAAGAAAGTTCAATTTCCATCATGTAAATCATATGAGAAGAGGCATCAAGGGGAATGTTTCAAAGGAATTGGAAGATTCTTTGGGTGTGTAAAAGAAGGACACAAAGCTAGTAATTGAAATGGAAAAGGACCAGTTAACACAATGGAAAAGGATAAGGGTATTGCTAAGACATTAACAACAGTTAAATGTTTTAAATGTGGAATGTATGTGCATTATACAAATAGATTCCCTAAAAGAAAATCTCATGAAGAGAATCAGCATGGTCATATGGCTATTATTTATGTTTATTATGATGAAGAATGTTGGTGATGATGAAGAGACTACAAATGATATATGAGATGAAAGTAGTTTTGAGGAGTAAAATGCAGACGCTCAGTCAATGCATTAAGAAGGTAGTGGAATGATTGCATGTTTATCAAGAAGAATGTATGGAACTATAGAATAATGAAACATCTAAGGATTTTTACACTATTGTTATTCCTAAACTATTTGAAATTATATGTTGAATGGTACCAGTAACCATGAAAAGTGATTTTGGAAAGCAGATGATATGCGCATAATGAAGGTATAAAGATAAAATGAAATGTTTAATAGTATTCATGAGCTCATGACTATTATAAGGACAGAGTGATATCATGGTTTGAGTATATAGAATTTTTTGGATTTTGGTATGTGGAAAGAGTTAACTTTTCATAGTATTCATGTTTTCACTAAGGATATATAGTAATTCATGTTTCAAAAGAATACATGATTAAAGTATTCACATGTTTGGAATGTGACCAACAAGATATATCTTATGATATATGGGGGATAAATGATGGTATTCACATGCTTGTTATGTGACCTTTCAAGTAATCGTTTCCTTTATACTATGAGATTGGACATATGTATTTTGGGTAAGCCTAAAGATTGGAATGGATTATGTTGGAAATCAGATAGTATTGTTTAAGGATAGATCTTTTTTTCGATACTATTTTGCGAATTTTAAAATAGTATAGTTTTAGAAAAAGGGGCAACCCGCAGGATGGGCGACAACCCATCACGTCAGACAAGGTTGTGGTAATCGAACACAAAACTGAAGTGCGACAGGCCTTTATCCCCTACCTATGGCCTATAGGAAGACCCTAGTTAGTATAAACTAGTTTTATTTTATTAAGCGGTATGATAGATGAAGTATAAGTCCATTTTTGGAATCATGTATGTTTAACCTCATCATAGATGGACTTATGTATATTTGATAACTTTTTCTAACCTTTTGTTTGAGACATATGGAATCACCTATCATTCTATCGCATTATCTACTAACACTTCACGAAAGACAAATTCAACTTCATTTCTTTAAGAGATGAAATGGAAATTGTTCAAGGCACAAACAACAGTGTAATTGTACCAAAATCAAGTAAGTATTTCTTTTAATTCAAAAATTATTCAACTTTAGAAAAATGATCTTGAAAACCAAAAATTTTATCCTAATACCCACATATCCGATGAATCAAATGGTACCTTAGATCACCACAAATTTATAGCTTTGTGATTGTTGGATTTTTCATAGCCATGTTCTCTACCACTCTCTATCATAACATGATGGTTAGATTTCTCTTCCATATCAAAGTTTTCATCTATATCATCCTATGAGGAAACCCAGTGATGAGTTACTTTGGGTATTCATTATGTTTCTAATGTTCCTTTTCAAAATCATGAGTTATTATTCCTTTTTATGATGTGGGTTTCTATTAAAGAAACATTCAAGTAGTAAACAATTTATAACCCTGATGAATTTCGAGGGGGAAATTCATTTTAAGGGGGGTAGAATGTAACACCCTGATATTTTATGAGAAGCATTCTTTTTTAATTTATTTGATGTCTTTTGTTTTATGCTACAACAATATTATCTTGCGCTATATGAAATACCGTATTATCTTGCAGTATACGCAACACTATTCTAGGATCGTGTTACACACAATTTCAAGTTCGTATGATAGATGTTATTCTACGCAACATTGAATGTATTATATATATATATATTAAATGTATAAATGAAATATGGTTGGATTATTTTATATGCAATAACAAATGAATCTTTCACTACACGCAACCCTGACTTGGCTTGCATTACACGCAATCGTGACCTTCCTCGATAGTGTATGTTGTACACAATACCGAGTTTCACTAAACAAATATATGTTATTAAAACATTATATAAACTAACTGTTATGAATAGTAATACCCACTTTTTGAAATTTTAAAAATTTTATCATTCAAACTGGACTTCATTTTTTGATTCGGAATATCGAATTATCCTAGGGTGAATTTTTGCTATTTTTATAAAAACTTTCAATTTTTGATGAATAGTGAAAACACTGAGTTATTATTTAAAACCAAATTTGTATTTAAAAAATAATTTATTATATTTAAACTTATTATAGGTCAAAATATATACATAATACCTATATAATTTCAATGTAATTTATTGGATTCATTTTATAATAATATAGATATATAGAAATTTTATTGAACTTTTTACCATCTTTTACCCACCTCCTAGGAGCATTTGCAATTGTACATAAAACTTAATTTTACCGCTTCTAGGAGATGAATTTTGAAAATCATATAGACACGGTTAATATCAAGGAGTAAAATTTTGTTCAATGAGCTAAAAATTATTTTTGTTGAATAATAACTTTTTACTTTTATTTACCATGGTTAAAAGTAAATAGGGTAATTAAGGGTAAAAATGATATTTTGATTACCCTAACACATGTCCTAATTCTATTGGATGTGTATAATTTGACCAAAAACAACCTTAGGAATGAAATATTACCCTTTAGGCCCACTTATATTAGATTAGGACACTTATTATTATTTTATTTAAAGAAGAGTTAAAAGACTTAAAATCAATATTTAATAACTAAAAAATTTTAATATGGGGTTGTACATAAGATAAATTCGACTATAAATAATAATTATAAATATAAACATATTTCATACATAATTGTATTTTATTTATATTTTTTAGACATTAAATAATCTAATTTATTAATGACACAATGATGATGCAGTAATTACCTTATTAATGAAATATTATCATAATTGATATTATAAATACCCAAATAAATGTAATATGAGACTTTTTATAAATTATACTAATTTTATAGATTAATATATCATATTATGGTTGGTTAGATGAATTTTTTTCGACGTAATAATGTTGTTATGAATTTAGAGAAAACAAAATACCAAATAGTGTCAAAATTTATATAAAAGAGTTTTTAAAACAAATATTATATTATTAATTGATATAGTGGCCCTAAAAATATATGGTTCTTCCAAAAGACTTATATAATAATATATATGACCTTAAGGAACCAATTGGGGTTCTATTGAAAGTTTATCATATGTTTATTAATCATATAGTGTAAGAATACAAGAAGACATGGTAAAAGTTAAATTATTTAACTTAGAGTTAAATGTAAATGATAAGGTTAAAATGGTAAACTAAACTTGTCTAAAACAAATTTTTTGAAAGGATTTGGAATAATCCCCAATTTAGCCACTAAATAAGTCACTTTGGAGCCATTATAAACTGAATATGAATTTATTATAAAGTAATAATTTATGTTTTTTCTAAGGTGCCCCTCACCCCTCTTATAAAAGGGCACCTCCTCCCTCTCCTCTTTACACAATTTTTAGACTTCAAGCTCAGAAAACCCTACCAATTTCTATTTTCAACCTCTATATTTATATCATAGAGGTTCTGGTCTTCCCAAAATACCAACTCTAGTTCCCTAAGAGGAAGTTTAAAAGAGGCATGTCGAAGAAGAGGTAATCTCTTCTACCGATTCATTCAATTTTCTTTCTTCTTATACTTCCTATTCTTTAGTTGTTTCATTATAAAGTAATAACATCAGAATTACTTATATATTGATATGTTATTATAAATATGAAACAAACCTATTTAACCTTCTATCCATCCTACTAAAAACAAAATCACCGCGCATTCGTACGTACGGAATATCATCTCCACACTGTGGTGTAATATGTTTTTGTACCACCTCCTTACTTGGATGGGTATAATGGTGTAAAGAATTACTATATATGATTATTATAACATGGTACAAGTTCTGAGATATTATATCATCCACTCCAATTACATTCAATAATTATGTAAACGATATCATCGCTCGTGCGTACGCACGGATTACCGTCTCCACGACGCGATGCGATTAATTCTCCATGTTAACAATTCAAGAATGATTATAAAGTGTATATAATGGATAATAATGAAATATATGACATAATAAAGCTAATGGATTTATGTTTATATATATATATATATATATATATATATATTTCATCTACTTACTTCCATTCAAGACAATAAAGAAAGGAAAACAACGTTCATGCGTACGTACGACCTACCGTCTCCATGAACAGTGTATTTCATTTCATTTATCTATATATATTATATATATATACAGAATATATATGATATATAAATCATTTTTTTCATTATTTATGTAATTAAATCATGATATAAGTAATAAAAATATCAATAACGACAAGTCCAAACTTGTACGATAAATGAAACGATTTTACCCAAAACACTGCTTTAACATGGAATTGACAAATGAACTGTTAATATAAAGTCATAAGTGAATCATATATGATATCATAAATATTATTATGATTCTATTATAAGATAATAATATGTTTAAACCCACTATACAAGAGTCTCAGACACATACGGAATAAATTGGACATGGTAAGAGATAACCATTCCAATATCGTTCTTATCCGAGATTGTTTATTCGTAAATATTTACTAAGGTTATTGTTATCATCCATTTATAGGTTTTCTAAAAATGTTTTATTGTATTATTAATGTCCTTTTTACCCATTTTTAACTTTTACCACATGTTATGGAAGGAATATTTCTTTTGTTTACCATACAAGGAACTTTTTGACATTTCCGACAAAAGTATGAGGAGAATGTTTTTTAACTAATAAGGCATGAACAGATTTTTACTATTTCATAATGCCTTATTTTCATGAAGCTTCCTCTACGATATTTCATGATTATTTTCAATAAAATCCTTTTCTTTTAAAATTGTGTGGCATTTCGTGAAAAGAAAATAACTTTGAAAAAAAGGATATTTTTCTCAATAATTCATTTTAAGTGTTTTATCAAACCTATTTTCCATCTAAGATGACATTATTTAGTATTTTTATGTTTCAATTATATTGTCTTTATTATTACATGGTTTGATTTTGTTTATGATGAAATGATATCCATTTTTTTGAATTATGTTATGATGATATGATGTTTATGAAACCCATTTTATTCGTTGGGTTATGATGAATGATTTATGTTTAATTTGTGGCACTGGAAATAATGATTTCATTATGCAATGGGTGGGAACTATATCTCCCTCCAATTCATTGGGTAAAGATTTATATATCATGAGATAGACATGGCTAGAATGCCAGGTTAGTCTGGTTCAGTGATACAGGACTGGAATGAGGAGTGAACTCGATTCAGTAAGGGACTTTTTCCACTATGATGGTATTGGAAGAAATGCCTTGGATATTATAGAAATTATATCATGTGATTAATGGTTTTCCACAATTCCATGTTTTGTTCCCATGTTATTTATCATCATTAATGTTCCTTTATGATCTATGCCTTATGCGTTGTCAAGATTTATGTCATTACTCATGATTTTTATGTTTTATGTTCATTTTCTTACATTAAAATGTTTATGGATTGTTTTATGTTTCCATTTTTACCCTTGCTGGGCATTTATGCTCACCCTTTTTATGTTTTCTTTTACCCTGGGATATAAAGAAGGTTTTAGGTAGGAAAAAAAAGAATATCTTTATGGGAGATGTTGAAGATCATTCACTATGATTAGAAGATTATGTTCCGAGTTTCCAAAGACACTACACTAATACAGTCATTGGGTGTTTGTTTTTTGATGTATTAAGTATTCTACAAAAGTAATTTAATGTCCATGTACGCCATGTTTAGGTCTCTATAGACAGTAAGAGATAAAATAGAAATCCAAACGGTGAATAAGGAAAGTAATATATAAAACAATCAAAAAGGTTATCTTTAATAGAAATATATGTTTTGTGAATGAATTGATTTTATAAATAATTATCTTGAAAAAGAAAATAATCATAATTAAAATATTGAATTGAAGATAAAATAAAAGGAGGAAGACTTCGAACTTATTTAGATAAAGAACTCCAAAGTTGATAAGGTAGGGACAAGTTTCAAAAACTATATATCTAATGTTGGTGAAAGTTCTAGAATTTGTAAACCTAAGAAAGATAAAATAAAGAACGCCTGAATGGTTTAAAATAATGTTTATGTCGTTCCCAAGAAGAAGAAAGATGATTAAATCATATATGTATCCAAACATAACAAAGTTTAGAATTCAATTTTTTTTTAAATTTTTGAGTGCAAAAAAATGTTTCTACTACTAATTATAAGAATAAATTTTCAATGAAATCCAAATTGAAGAAGAAGATTTTGGGAGATAACATGATTTTTTGGAAAAAATAATGTTCTAATGGAAAAGATAATATTTTTTTAAAAAACATGTTTACAATTCAAGACAATATGGTAGTTATAGAGGAAAGTATTATTTCTATGAGTACTAATGGTATTGTGGTATATTTGGGAATACAAAAAAAGACTTGGTTAAATAAACAACACTGCAATTATCACATGTTTTATAGGAATAAAAGTTAAAGTTGGAGTCAATCCTCTTAAATAAATAATTCAGATAATGTTTTCATAAAATTTGAAAATATATTCCAACCTCTGGACACTATTTATCAAATGCGTGAACAACATGGGAATATTTCTAAAGTATGTATTATTTTCAACTGACACAACAATATGTTTATAATAATTCTCAATAGACTGATGTAAAGGAAAATATTGTGAATAAAAAGGATCTTTTGTAGAAACTACTCTCAATGAAAAAAGGGGAACCACACTAAATTTTGGATGGTGGTTTCTCATCAGATGTGAGGGGATATTTCATGTTTTTGAAGAATGTGAAATATTTAAAAAAATGAATAGTTATGTTTGGAGAATATGAATCTCTTAGAATCAAAGGTGTTAGATTCAAAATTATTGAGGAATAAAAATTGAAATCCAAGAATCCCTATATTATTGAATGGTTAAAAATAAATTATTGAATATTTACCATATTTTTTATGAAGTAAAAAAAATTTCCCAAAAATATGGGTTTTTCTAAAATGATTTAAAGATGGAAAAGTTGGTTCATGATGCCAACATACAAAAGAGAACTTCTTTCAAGTTAGTTAAGTATGGAATTAATTTTACATAATCACGATGGAAGAAACATAGTTGTGGGATAAAAGGTTGGGGTATATGTGTCATCAAAATATGACTAAGTTTTCAAAGATAGACAGTGTTTGTGATATTCTCAATATTAATAGTAGAGGATATTGGTGTTGTCAAATTTTTCAGAAAAGGAATATTACAAACTTTGTAACCAAGAAAGTTTATATTTTTTCAACTCTACCTTTAGATCTAATTCATTACAACATTTGTGGGCCATTGAGTAAACAATTAACTTTTGTAAATAAGTAATTTATTTCATTAATTTATTATTTTAATCACAATAATTGTGTTATGTATTTGAAACCTAAATTGGATGCTCTAAATATGTTTAGGAGTTTCAGGAGATCAGCTGAAAAGGAATATAGGTATTCTATAAAAGTAGTTATGAACTGAAAATGGTGGTAAATAAAATAATGAATAATTATGATGTTACATTGAAAAACTAGGAATTCTTTATGATTTCATTTCACTATGTACACCATAAAATAATGGAGTTTCAAAAATAAAAAATATAAGTTTGTTTGATAAGAGGTATATAATTTCACTTGAACATGGTATATCAAACTAATTATATAGACCAGATATGAGTGAAGTAGTATATACTCAAAATTAGTGTTTATATAGGCTAGGTTCTGATATGAATACTTATGAAATTTTATAGGAAAAAACTCCATGTTTGAAACATTTATGAGTTTTTGGGAGTCCTGGTATGATAAAGAACAAAGGTGGAAAACTTAGAATGTTTTATCGGATAGGTGAAGATTGAATCTCTCATGGATATTCTCTAGATGGAAGAGGATATAGATGTTTTAACAAAGAAACATGAATAATATTTTATTACATCGATGTAAAAGTCTATGAAAATGATGATAAATATGTTTTACAAACACAAGCATAATTGGAATACGAGTAAAATAAATGATTTTTTGTGGAGAAACATGAAAATAATTACAACAACATTGATCCAACAAATATAGATTAATTAGACTAAACTAATTCAAGATATGATGAATAATTTTTTACATGTCATCCTAGGATGAGGAAAAAATTGAAAGTTCAGAACATTATTGGTGATTAGAAACAAAAGGATCAAATAAGAAGAACATAAAATTTTATTGCACATAATTTTTTATATTCAAAAGTTTAGCTGAAATATGTTAATGAATATTTTGAGAATCTGGAATGGGTTAATGCTAATAATGAAGAGTTGGACCAGACTAAGAATATTGATACTTGGTAACTCAAACCTAAACCAAATGATAAAAATATTTTTTATACAAGTTGTGTGTTTCAAAATATATTGAATGAATATGGAGAATTTATAAGAAAAGAACAAGATTAGTTTTAAAAGGTTACTAAAAAATTTAAGGAATATATTTTGAGGATTCATTTTCTGTAGTAGAAAGTTTAGAATCATTTAGACACTTTATTTCAATTATTTCACAAGGAAGTTGCAAAAAAAATAGATGCATATAAAATCATAATTTCACAATAGAGAACATGATGAAGATGTTTATGATGAAAAAATATGGGGATTAGTTCTTTTAAATGATTAAAGTTATGTGTGAAAGGTAAGAAAACATTTTATGGGTTAAATAAATCCTTGAGGGATTAGTATTCCATGTTGGATGACTAATTAAGAAATATTAATTTTAAGAAGGGAAGAGTTTATGGTAATATTTATATCAAAGAAAATAATCATTTTTTCCTAATTATTATTATATATGTTGATGATATTATATTATTTGTTAATTATGAAGGAAATTGTGAATGGTTACTAAAAATATGAATAAGTTGTTTGAAATTCCTATGATTTGTGAAATGAAATACTTTATTGGAGAAAAAATCTCACAAAATGAGTAACACATTTTTCTTTCTCAATTGAATTATTCTAGGGAAATTCTTTAGAAGTTTAGAATGGAAAATTTAAAACCTATTTTCATAATAATTTCAGTGGGAACTAAGTTTCCTGAAGATGGATAAGGAAAGGAAGAGTATTCTAATGTGTTTTTTATGTTTATTAGATGATTTATAAATCATATCACTTCAAGACTATATATTTTGTATTATGATACCTTATCTCTTGGATTCAGAAGTTCTCTAATGTAATCTAATCTCCTAGAAGGAAAAATAATTCTTATATATATCCTAGGAATGATAGATTTCAAAATAAAATATGATAGCTCAGGGATAATTTATCTGGTTAGGTATACAGATGTTTATTGGATATAAGTGTAGATGAAAGGATATTTATATGTGGTGGAGTATTATTTTTTTGTGTAATTTTTTTGAGTTGGAATACTAAAAAACAAAACACAATAAATCATAGAACAAATAAAGCTCAGTATATTGTCACCACTCAAGTTACAACACAACTTATGTGGGTGAAGACTCAGTTGGAATATTTTCTTATTAAAGTGACATTAACTCTGTTCTTGGGTTGTGATGACCAAATTTCTTGAAACCATACATGAAATACAATACACCATTATCATTGAAAACATATAGATATAAAATATCACTTCATCAAAGATCATGTTGTAAATAATTAACTCAAGATGTAGTATGTTCCTATATGGAACATGTTGTTGAAATGTTCATAAAACCATTAGCAAAGGAATATTTTATCAAATTGTGGTTGAACATGGGCATCCAACCTCTTCTCCTCCAATTTTGAGGTATGTTTTTATCCCCTTTATCATAGAGTGTTTGTATAATGTTGTAAAGGGGTATAAAAATTATGTTTCATAAATCTATCCATTGATATGTGCTAAAACATTTAATAGAATAATGTATTTAGTGGATGTTTTGGGTAAGATGTGAACTCAACATGTAATTGTGTAAATTATTTTAATAATTTTTTGAAGTGTTTTTTGGAAACATGTTATAGGAAAGTGGATGAAGTTAAAAAGTTAAATATGTTTTAATTTAATGTGGAAAGTTAAAATGTTTTAAGTTCAAGAAAATGTTTTGTAAGTCACAACTTATGGAAATCATGGTTTTTCTAACAATAATTATTTTTTCCTATAATGAGTTCAATTACATGGGATTGGAATTATTGATTAGTGGTCTACATATTGATTTACAATGTTTTAGTGATTTATGGACTTTAGTTGACAACAAAATCCAAAGGGAGATATTGTTGGGATCAAGATGTATGAAAGTGGTTTCATATGATAAAATAAGTGGTTAGTGTCTATTTGTAATTGTATTTATATAGGTTCTCTTCACTTTGTAATTGTTCGTGACCGAATGAAGAAGTACCAAACTCAAAAGATTGAATGCAAAATTATTATGAAAGTATATCAAATCTAGTTTTCTGTTTTGAAAATGTTTTCTAGTTGAAGTTGTTATTCAGACTCACATTGTGTCTAGAATGATGGTTTTTATCGGAGTGAGAAGTTGTATCAAATGAAAAATTTCATAGATATTTTAAAAACTAAATCAGATGATGCTTTTCTATTTATTTTGTTTTCAATATCATAAATTTTCTTACAAAAATATAATACATGCCTTGTAAAAGACATGGGAGAGAATTTGTTTGGTGTATGTGGTCATATTGTGATATACCAATCCTAATATTTTTAAAATCACGAAGAAGTCATGAAAATAGAAAGAGTTTGTAAAAGAATAGATTATAAAAAGTTGAACTATTTCAATCACAAATCATTGGTCTGAGAATCACCAAATGAAAAAAAATATCTGAAGGCTGAGCGTTTGAATTTTCTAAAGTCAGGGGTTTTACTAAACTATTTATCAATTAATCCATCAAACAGTTTGACCCATTAAATGAACCGGTTATTCTAAATCATTATCATTTGATGTGGTTATGAATGTTTATTCTGATACCATTTCATTGGACACGGTGTGCCACTGATCCATTAGAAGAGACTCTGATACTGAACCATCAAAAAATTTGTGGGTACATTTAAGTAATTGGATACATAGTTCTATTCGAGGAAGAATAGATTTATTAAGTTATTGAGATTGCTAAATGAAATGAGCTCTAGAGACTGATCCATTGGATGATATCAAATACCAATTGAAAATTTTAAATAATGCCTTCAAAAAAAATTATACAGAAAAAATTGTGGTTTATTTTCCATTGGGTTAATAATCCTTCGATAATATTTTTCACTGTTAAATAATCGGAGGCTAAACATCATCAGATGTAGTATTCATCATTTTGATGATTTTTTGAAAAAATGAAGAAAATGTGAAACGTTCTAAAGTTTTTACTAAAGTGTTATCAATTGGGTTTTAAGACTTTATATGTTACAACAATTTTTAGGTATAAACAGGTTTAATTGGAGCACCATAACGGGAATTATTCAATCTTACATGTGTTCAATCATAGTGAAAAATGGTATTTAAATGAAATATTTTATCGGACTAAAAAACCATTTGTAAGATCCAAGAAGGATGATGTTGTGGGAAGTTTCATGATGTTTCTATAAGAATCTAGAAGAGCTGAGATAAACTGAAAGGCTCAAATATGAATCTTAAATGAATGTTAAATTTGAGTTTCTATACTTTAGTGAAGTTGTAAAATATAATTGGTCTCATGTCCATTCCATTTTTGGCACACCTATAAATAGAGATTGAAGTACAAGACACTCTAACACTATTCACATGTGGGTGAGAGTGAAAACACTGAAGTTTTGAGTTGGAAAAATATATTTTCTAGATATAATTTCATGATTAAGGTTTTCTAGATAGAAGAAGTGTAAGGAATAGTTAGTGTTTATTGTTTTTTGAATCTGAACGAGCTATCAAACTAATGGTTTCAAGAAAATAAAAAATAATTCATAACTACTCTAAACTATCTTTTTAGACTATTTTTTCAGACTAAAGAATCATATTGAAAAATAAAACTAAGGTATCAGACTATTCTTTGATATAAAATATAGATAATTTGTTTCTACCAGCTTCTACATAGGAAAGTGAATAACTGTTTTATGAATAATTACAAAATTGGAAGTTGTTGAAACAACATAGTGACATTTTCATGACCAACTGGTGAAGGTTTATAAACTTTTTATAAAACATATTTTACATCATTTACTTTAGAATAATAATGTGCATTATTGTTGTGATTATAGTGATACACTAGTGTAAGGGTATTTCCTACTTGTTGTATCCACAAAAAGTGTTATTTTCTAGTGGATTGTGTGGTATTGGATTATTTCCAAACCATGATAAGGACTAGGTACTCTTATTTATTTGTGAACCTTGTATATACTTGTATTTCTATGTATGTTTGAATATTTGTTTTCAACAAAGTGAAAAATATTTAAGAGGTGGTTATGGTTGTTATAAAAGAAAGATAACAAAAAAAGTAAAAGGAATAATTGATTCAACCCTCACTCTCTCAGTGATTATATTTATTTCGGTCGGTCCTTCTCAAATTTTTGATTCCTAAAGAACATTTAATGAATTATAGGATCCATATTTCATTCCTTAACCCTATAAATATTTACTAAAACAAAAATAGATAGAACAAGATATCCAATATTAGAAATCAACAAATAATAAAATCCAATGTTTAAATAAATCCATTCCATAATTAGTTAGCCTTGTGATTCCTCCAAATTCAAAAACCAAAAAAAATAGGAGGTAGATCACTAAATTTTGAAAACAAACATATCATTAATTCCCCCATACATCCACTCTTAATGTCACATTCAATTACCATGATCATATATTCTCCTAAAACATAAAATCTTATTAAAAACATGCTCCCTTTCATGATTTAATTCCCTATTTATTCCTTAAAGAAAATCTCATATTATAAAATTTAGTTTATAAATCCCAAAAATGATATAAACTCTATCAAGAATTACTTTTTCGTTAAACCATTTTCAAGGTCACCAATACTACTACATTTACTTATTGGGTGTCAATATTTTATTTACCCCAAATAAACTCAACATCAAGAACATATTAAGGGTTATCATTTCATTTTCCATGTATTATCCAAAAATATCTCTTTAATACTAATTACATATCTTGGTTATCATAAAATTCATTTTATTCTCTCAAATACATAAATAAATACTACTACACTACAATCTTTATGCATTTCATAATTCTTATAACTAGAATATCATTAATAAAATACTATTACATCATAATTATTGAATCCGAATACATAGGTACTTTAACCATTCCACTTATATTGTATTAATATCATAATATTTACCTTGACCCCTTTACTTCATTTGAGTTATATTCCTTGACACTTGGGGAATTTTTTAGTATAGTGCCCCATCTTTTTAGAGCCAAAACACTAAACATAGTATTTTTATTTCTCACCCTTGAATACATATTCCAAGTGGCCTTTTTCTCAACACTTATAAAATACTAAAAAACCCTTTTAAAAAGTATCAGGGTGTTTCATTCTATAATTATCGCATGTCAGAAAACCCTTCATTCCAATCCTCCACTTATAAAATTTTTTCTTTCTCTTCCTTTTATTCATTTATTACTCTTTAAATACATAATAATTTTATAATTATTTCTTTATATTTTTAGGACATGATACTATGTCCTCATATTTTTGAGAATTTTCAGAAATACTAGTTCCCCTAAAAAATGGCTTCATACCATCAAATAAATTATCTTTCATGCTATTTGGATTATGTTCATTGGTATGTTTCTCATTCCATCATTTGTGTTCTATTTCAAAATAAAGTAATAAACAGGATTAGAGAATAATATTTTGAAACAGAATGTATAATATCAAAATTATGGAAACACATAACATAAATTGATTATTTATGTATAAATAATCATTAAATCATAATCTTGACTTCTTTAGGAATATTTCCAAATTCATTCATATGGTTTCGTTATCTAATATTTTATTTCCTAAATTTAGTTCCCAAGGTTTCTACTAAACTTCCTCTAATACCAAATGTGAAGACCCCAACTCTAGTAACCTAACTTTGGTGGTAATTTTAATATATTGACTCTAGATATAATGAATCACATCCCAAACGACCAAATATTTTAGTAGTCTTGAAGAACCAGATTCCTACATTTTTTCCATATTACAGTGGAAATAATAAAATACATAGCATAAAAAATACTTTTTCATCCTCGATGTTATTCATAATATGATTCTTCATATCATAGGGAAAATAAAAATATTAAAAGGGTGAGATTAGATGCTTAGTAAGGGTTACATATAGTGGAATATTTCTTGAATCAATACTAAATAATCAACATAGAAAGGTAAATAACTAAACCCACATGTCATTTAATTAGTAATTTTATATCATTACAGATAAGGAATAATAATTATGTAAATGTGGAAATTTGGAAACAAATCCCATTTAATAAATAACTTGGGCACAATATGAATCCATGTATAATACTATAGTGAAAATCTCATGGATAATAATATTTGAATTCTTGATAAAGAAATGATTAATTATTGGATTTCATGTACTGAGGTACATGATACCTCTACCATCAATACCTTTTACAAGATGGTCTAAAAATATAGGTAGAAACACATTTTATTTAGCCAAGTGATTTTTTACATGATACCTACCAATGAATTGATGGGGCTATATAATTTTGGGACCTATCCATGACTGCAGGTCCAATACATTTCTCATATATCAAATGATAAAATTAATTCATGAAAAATATGTCTTATCAATAAATATCAGTATTGAGTAAAGAATATGGATTTATCAACAGCTACCTATTTATTAAAATACTTTCTAAATGTAACACCATATGTAGAAATGGTATATGGATTAGGCAACAATAATATCCATGATAAAAAATGTGGATATTTAAGAGAGGTGAAAATATACAATGATCACAATTAGTTGAAATAATAAAATGATGTTATAATTAAAATATATAACTAGTAGTGAATATGTAAAAAAACAGTTTTCGAAATTGATGATTAAAATTATAATAAAAATATCATTAAAATTATTTTTGAGGAAAATATCTTTTTCACATTGAATTTCACTTTATTATAAACAATGTGAATGTATAAAGGAACATATTTTCTTTGAGAATAACCTTGTAAATAGTAAATGAATATTATAATCATTAATGATTCATGGAATTGGGAAACTCCCCTCATGCCATATATGTTTAAAAAATATTCTTTTCATATTTTTTTTTAAAAAATGTCAAAAAGTACCTCATTTGGAAAATGATTAAAATATTTCATTCAAAACATATTGGTAAAAATTAAAAAATTAGTAAAAATGAGTTTTTAAAATTCTAAGAGAACAATAAAAAACTTTATAAAAACACTTATAGAAAACATGTACATGGAAGAGAAATATTACCTTGTTGAGAATTAAATATAAACAATCCCAAATAGTGAAGAGACTGTGAAATAAACCCTTAACACTTGGGTTTCTTTTGATTTTTAATCCATATGAAGGAAATAACTTCAAATTAAACATTAAGATATATGAAGTTAAGTAGATTCATAACATAGAAAATTATATGGGAATTATATTTATTTCAAAAATGAAATAAGTGGTCAATATGACCTATGTCTCACAAATGTAATATTTAGATGAGAAACCCTTACGCCATGGGTTGATTTTCTTTAAACATGTTTGAACTTATTGTATAATAAATATTGATTTATTTTACATATATTATAAAATAATAATCATATATATCATACCATATATGATTTACTTATAATATTTTATCACCCATTTATTATCAATTAATTGTTAAAATCACTATTTCAGGTGGTAACTACTTCATTTTTCAAGTATGTTTTGATTCATAAGTTCTGGTCCATAAAAAATAATCATAGTTATACCATTTATCCATCATCTCTATAATATTATTTATGGTTTCGATATCATATATATTAAATATATTGATATTTATAGTCATCCATAAATAGAGATATAGAAAAATGAATTACACTGTTCATAGAGACGGTTGGCAATATATACGCATGAACAATATTTTCATTTTTTGATGGATGGATTGAAATAATGGTAACGAATAATTAACCTTAAAAATAATTATTATTTTAAATATATTCATTAGTTATATATTTATAAACATCTATGTAAATTGGTGATGAAAATTATTTTATACCTCTATATGGAGATGATAATCCATCCGTACGTACAAGCGATGTTTTCTCGTTTCATGGGATGGAAATGAGACGAAATATGGTTTCAACATAATCATAATTACATATAAGTTTATTAATGATACTATAGTAATTAATTTATGGTGAAAAAAATAATTAATAAAAATTATAAGAAGAAATAATCTTGAAATAGTTGGTAAAGATGATTACCACTCCTTCGGAAGACTTCTTTTAAATCTCATCTTAATGGATCAAGGGTTGGTCTTTTGGAAGGAAAAAACCTATATAACTTAGTTAAGGATGTTTATAATAGTAATGGGTAGGACTTGGTAATGATATAATGCTCAATGGTGTGGGAATAATTGAGGGAGGAGGTGACCTTTTGTAATTGAGGTGAGGGGAACTTTTGGAATTTCTCAAAAGATTAAAATATATTTTGACAACTATAGAGACAAATAATTAAAAATATCCAATAAATAAATTTGAAATTACATTTTGGACCATAAATTATGTCCTTTTTATTTATTTAATATTTTTATTATTTTTAAATTATTTAATAAAATATTCATCCCATAAAATATAATTATTGTCAATTTGGATAATATTCATTACATTGACTTTAAAATCCTCAAGAAAACAAGTAAAATTTGAACCAAATATTTTATTATATATTGAAATTTTCATTTTCATATATAAAATTTTCATATCATTATAAATATATCAAATTATTTTACTTTTAATATTTTTAATATCTTTTATTTGATTTTTAGGTTAATTAAATTAATATTGTATTAGCATTGCACAAGCATATAAGGTAATTATATAATTTTTGAATATTATAAATAAATTAATATCACAAATATTATTTTATTATGATTTAAATTTCCATTTATATTCATTAAAAATTTATTTTATCTCATATCTATATCATTAAATCACATTTAATGTGTTATTTGACATTCTAGGCCTTGCGCAAGTATTACAAAAACATTTGGATAATCCACTTGTTATATCAGTATAAAATTTTTGTATTACCATAAAAAAATTAAGAATTAATAATTAATAAAAATATCTATAAATTACTTATCTCGACCCATATATTTTTTAGCATACCAAATTTTACTTTTCCAGTTTTTTGTAAGCTCTACATCAACCCTGAAAATGAATTTCATATTTCTTATGGAATAAATTCTGATATATATGTTTTCAATTATTTATAAATGATATATAAAATATTTTATCATAATTTACTATTTCAATATGTTTCATAAATTTTTATATTATTTCTATGTCATGGAAATATCCTAAAAGATACTATATTTCATAAAACTGTATTTTTTACTCTTCACTAAAAATTTAACATCTTCAGAAAAATGTAATAAAACTCATCCTATGATAAATTTTTAAATGTAAAACCAAAAAAAATTCCATTTTATGAAATTAAATTCCTATATTTCATATAAATTAATTTCAAATTAAGTGCTCAAAATGTGATAAAAACAACTTATTTGGAAAAATAATGTTTCTCTTAAAAATGTATATTTATGTATAAAAACTATTTTTACCAAATTAAATTAAAACATTGATTCAATTGAACCAAATTAAAATATTTATAATATAATAGAATTAACTTTTCTTTTTAAAATTTTCAAAATAAAATTGAACTTTTCAAATGTTTGAAACAAAAATATAGTTTTCAATAAAAATTAATATTTTTTACTATTCACAGGAAAATGAATATTTTCAAAATATCCAAAAAAATCCACTCTAAAATAATTCTGGTATGATAATTTAAAAAGTGATATTATTTTTATAATAATATATTTATAGAACTTCCCAAAAATTTTAATAATATTCACTCATAAAAAGTAAGAAAACCCATTTTTGAAGAAAACGTACTTCTGAAGACTAAAATAACATTACAAAAATTTGAGTCCATATTTTATAAGAATTAATGAATGAATTTTTATTGATTATTTCATATATATATATATATATATGTGTGTGTGTGTGTGTGTGTGTGTGTGTGTGTGTGTCACAATTTAGTAAATTCTTCTCATAGCCTCTTATTTAACAAATAGGTTAGAATAGTCATATTTAAATAATAATATTTTGGGGTACGTTTAGGCTCGGTGTTTTCTACAACGTAACCTATCAAACAAAGTGTTATTTTAAAATATGATAGTGTTACAGACACATGTCCATGGATTTAAAATACATAATCTCCATCAAGGATCTTGCTTGGAAGCAGTTCCTTTCTTGAAACACTCTCCCATAGGTATAGGCCCTTGGGATCTGATAATTGTCTCATCTTCAATCTCTCTAGAAGTAAAGAGGTCACTACTAAAGATGTATAGATTGGGTGATCGTGATTCTCCAAGACCTATATGTCCTTATCATAAAATGGGTTCATCATTTACTACTCACTACTGGCCTCCTAAACTACTTATGTTTGAGTCCTCTTTCCCATTGTATATACTACAACATTACCCTTCCCTAGAATTTGGGAAAGATCAAAATCGATGGACTATCGCTATTCAACCCTTCTCCTCTATCAAAGATTTAGGTCACACTATGTGAAGATATAATTTAGGATCTTTTGTTCTATATACACCACAAAATGATCTCCATTTAAAAAATTCCTCAAAAAACACAAAGCGTGAACAATAGCTGCCAACTCGAGATCATGAGTTGGGTAATTTCTTTAATGTGGCCTCAACTAACAATCCTTGTATTCCCCAAATCGATCTCCCTACATAAAACTTTTCCTATCATGATTCTTTATACATAACAATAAACTATATAGCATCTACCTAACTCTAGCCGAATCAAGTTAGAAACTTAATTAAGTCTCTGTTTCATCTTCTAAAAGGATGTCTCATAGGCTTCTGACCAAATGGACTTAACGCCGTTCTTAGTCAATCCAACAATAGCCACTACTGGGAATGAAATTTTTTTAATAATGTGCATGAAATATCAAAACCTCCTTAAGAAACTCAAGATGTTAGAGACTTTATTGGGTTTCTTACAGGTAACTATAGACTTAAACATCTATGTATCAATATATAATCCTGCCTATTAAATGATGTGACCTAGGAAGTGAACCTTGTCAATCCAAAATTATAATATAGTGAGATTATAAAATATTTTATTCCCCCTAAGGGTATTTATAAGGATTTAAATATGTTTTACATGGTCCTGTCGAGTAAAAGAGTACAACAAGATGTCATTGACAAGGACTAATACAAATGAATCTAGATATAGGTGGAAACCCCGATTCATCAGATCCTTGAAAATGACTGGAGTGTTTGTGAGACCAAAGACAGGACTAAATACTAATAAAGACCATACCTACTAAAAACATTATATGAGGTATGTTTGAAGGTCTAACTTGTTCCTAATGGTATCCTGGCCTCAAATCCATCTTGGAGAATACTCTCACTCCATAGAGCTAGTCAAAGAGGTCATCTATACAAGGTGATGGATACCAGTTCTTAACCATAAGATAATTCAACAAATAGTAATTCATTAAAATCCTAAGGTTACCATCCAACTTTCTATAAAAATGACAGGTAAACCCCAAGGTGAAGTACTATGCCATAAAAATCTCTTATTTTCTGAGTGCTCTAATTGCCACATGAGCTCCTGAAACTCTGTAGTAGGCATCTTGTGAGGAGGAATGTATATTGGTGATACACCTTGAAATAGACCAATAGAGAACTCCAGATCTATCTTAGAATGAAATCCATAAAAAAAATTAGGGAATAAATCTCTAATGCAGTCTACTATTGTAGAAAAATTAGCCTAACATTCTCCCTAATTTTCAATATAAAGGCTTGAAATCATGGTTGTAACTCCACTCAGCCTACGATCCTTAGGTATATCCCTACTTTTCTAGACATCTCATTCTCCTGTTTTAATATATCTACTTCCCTAGGGTGATGTAAATGATATCCAATGGAGATAAAAATCCAAATAGGAATGATATAGGTCCCACTAGTCCATCCTAATAATGACATCAACGCCCATCATCTCAAGGATGAAGAGGTCCCATAAGAAACATTAACCACATACCTCAAAGCATATTCCATGAATGGGTATACAATCTTTTTCCCAATAGAGTATTATGTGTCATAAATACATATAAATAATTAATTTCTAGTCCAAGGATTTCCATGATATCCATGGAGATAAAATAATGTGAAGAGCCTTTATCAAAATGAGAAGATACTAATGTAGAGGCTACAAATATTGTACCTTTAATTGGAGACAACCTGACACTCCGCTCCTCTTGTAGAGGTTACACTATAGAAATCTAGCCTAATCCATTTCCCTGAGATACAAAATGACTACATAGAGAGGTTCCACACAGCTAATACTACATATCCAAAGCTCGGCCTCCTCAACCACATCCATTTCATTGGAATGTATGGATAGTGGTAGTACATATTTCAGCTTGATGTGGATATACTGATCCTTCTCTAGAAGGTGGATCTAGTGTAGATCCTCTCCCATTAGTAATAGATGATAAAGTCTCAAAATCCTCAAATTATTCCCCATTAATTGTCAATATCGGCACTCAATGGGTTCTCCTTCACACTAAGGCTTTATATGCTTGCATCTCCCACACTTAGGGAATATAACAAAACTACCAGTACAGATACTCTGTCTACCACTACTATGTCAAGAAACCTCCAAATGATATTTCTTCTTCTACATGAACTAATAACCTATCTTAGTATTGAACTACAATTCCATATACTATTTTCTTCCATTAAATTCTGATCAGCAATAAAGTTTTGGTTTATAATTCCTAAGATAGTAAAGAAATAAAAACACATGTACCCAAGACTAGATGGAATACTCAATCCCTTAATCAAAACATATCACTCAATAAATATCATCAGTAATGAAGGAAGGTAAAAAATGTTAAATCTCAACAAAGTGATCTGAATAATCCATAACTAACCAGGATCCTTGCTCCAGATGTAAGATCTACATTGATTTCTCAGCTTTCAGCATATCTATAATGAAATATTCCTAGAAAGTAGCATGAATATATCTCCATATTAGGTCCTGATGTGGGCCTATACCTAAGTAATAACATCCCACCAACTCTTGGATGAACTAATAAGAATATAAGTTCAGATATTGAATATCCTCTTTGAAGGTGTCTTGATATTCTAAAAGATAAATAGCATGGCTGCTATCCATGTCTCTACATCTTATGGAAAACCATCCCCCCAAACATTGGTTGATGTTTCTTCTAAAAATCTTGCATAAGATCGTCTATACTAGGGAATGGTTCCCTCAACATTCTTCCAAAATAAAAGGAAACCCTCTCAAAATTGGTCATCAACACCCAATTCAGGTATGACTGGATGTGTTGTAGGTGGAACTACTAGTGGGTTAGGACCTACCACTTCAAGAACATGGTCTTCACTACCTTCCTAAAACTCAACTAGAAGTCTTCATGGCGGAATAGCTCTAAAATTCTAAACATTTTCCTAAAATAATATTTAATAGGATAGAATCATAATTACAATAATATGATAGGTACATGACTTCCTATATAAGAGTTACACCCCTATACGTACTAGTAAAGCCAGGTCTAGGCTTCCTATAAGACCAAGATGGATTACTAGTGATACTTTATACTTTCCACTACTAGATCGGGTTTGGGTTAAGTTCTCAATATTATATTAGGGTTCTAGTATACAGTGTTTCAATTGAAATTTATAGCAGAAACACAATTTAAGTCAAAATTTTCATCACAATTTAACGACAACTATTTCCATTTAAATTTTGAACTCAATAATTCTTAAACATGTCATTAAATGTGTCCATATATATATATCAATTTCTAGTAAGATGTATCTATCATTACCATGTTATAAAGTAAAATTATTTATAAATTTTAAATGGAATTACATGTTACTCTAACTAATATTTCATGATTTTTCAGTTAGATGGATCATCATTATTAATTTAATGAGGTACACAAACTCTTTAAATTGAAAATGGAATACATTTAATTTAAAAAAACTAACATGTCAACTTATGTAACCAATGGTTCAGAGCTTAAACTCAATATATTTTGACGATTAAGGTTTCATCATCACACTAAACAGGATAATAGTGTTTTGGTTGATGAAGAAACTTTAATTACCAACTATTTAATCCCCTTTTCCTATAGAAATATTAGTTTCATAATACATATATAACTCAAGGAACATAAAAGAATTATCATGAATTTTGGAAATTCCATGTTCATGGAATGGCATAATTCGTGAAATTTTAAACCTCTAATGTTCCTATAATGATTCATGATCAATACTTTTTTATTATAAAAGGCCAAGGAAAAAATATAAATTCCAAAAAAATAATAAAAAAACAATTAATGTGTTTCACACAATAGAGAAATCAGTATAACCATAATATGCATAATCCAAATCATCAATTACCATCCCCAGAAATTTATCTTTTTCCCCCATATTTAAGTTAGCTACTCCTGAGAATGGGCTCGTTATCAAATTCTGACACATCCTAGTATCCCATCTACTATCCCAAAGTAGTAAGATAAAGTAAAACATAACTGTGATACCAATTTGTAACATCCTAAACCCAGTTAACACATAAGTAAGAAAACCCAATTCGTCACATGGACTTAATCACATCTCCCCATATACCAGAGGCTTTCAACTAACAGTGAGGGTCTATGATGGTATAGTGGAAAACATATACCCTTATAATATTTCATGACCCGACCCACTGAGGATCACATAACTAATATAAGGTTATGTTGTCATTACACTAATCCTTCTTCAAATAATTTAGGGGATAAAGGCCAACTCCAAGTAGGAATATCACATGCATGAGAGGCCTTAGCCTATTGTAACATAAAATATCAACACACAAACATATAAATGAAATTGTGGAGATATAATATTACAAGTATATAAAAAATACATGAATACATCTATCTCGGAATTAGAGAATAATAAAATTACTTGAAGCATAAAAGGAAAAAATAAAATCCCACTAGAAACTAATTAATGAGTCCAACCTACTCAATAGAATGATAATGCTATCATATGAAACCATTGGAACACACCTTGGTCTATCTAGCTCATTAAGCTCTACCTTCTCTGGGTCATCCTAGGGATACATTGAAAGGCCTATCATCTTAATAAGGCACCACAAGTATAGAAAAATTCCAACATAGGTGAGTATATAAATACCCAACAGGAACCCCAAAAACACAAAAATAAAAGGTAGAAACTGAACGGAAAGTCTTCTTGACCCCAAGATAGGGGATAACCCAAGAGAGAGAGTATAGGAAACTCCATATCAACTATTCCTTGGCTATACACGACTAGATATTTCATCTACACATGGTGTGTCAATAAACATATGTGACATCACCACAAGTATTCCATGAATAATCTAGTAATACTCATCTTAGACTCCAAGTATCATTGTCTCAAACATATATCCTTCCACAATATTCTACTCGAGGATCAAAGGTATCTCTTGTATAGGAGTAAAAACTCCATGAGCCCTACCATACCTAATGGAACTCATCCAATATATAACACTCATTGGGTATAGATCTATCATTTTATATGGAAATCATCTAAGAAAAAACAGTCATTTAGTGTCTCTAAGATGATGTAATGTCTATTCTATCTCTAATGTAATACATCTAAGAGAATATTATCATCAGGTATCGCCCTGAAGAAATGATCTTTCACACCTAGAGGATCATGAGAATCAGTTAGGGGTCTCACCCATTTATAATGTGGGACTCCATGAACCCTACTAGAACAAAAAATGTGTCAAATCTTAGATAGGGTTTCACAGCTAGGACCACTGGGGGATAACAAGAACCTATTCTTGAACTCGACAAATCATAATCCTCATATAAGGGATTACATCCAGGACCACTAGGGGGCACCGAAGACCCTACAGGGTCTCAAAAACACAATACAGAGATAAGGTATATCACTCATGACCATTGGGAGATTCCTAAAACTCAATCTAAATCCATCCCCCATGTATGGGATCATATTGAAAACAATGCCACAAACATTTCTGAATACACTCATTAAGTAGATGGTCATATAGATGATGATATAAAAAACCCTAATAGGATAACTTAATGGGTAGGGGATATTCTCCATGTATATGCTCATTACAATACCTCAAACCTCACCCAAGGAAGAACATATGATAGAGGATCCCACCCTGACCTCCAAAAGGGACAAACGAAATCAGTCTAAATTCATCTTGTAAAGGGCATAAGTATCATTTACTGTGGTTGTAATTCCACATTTTACCATTATAGTAATAGACCAATGGAACCCACTCAATCGATATTGGTCCACATGAGGTTCTCTAGAGTCACCTCGTGTCACATATCTAACTCCAAAACCATGTCCATACTCACCTTCTATGTAAAAATTTACTCAAGAGAGGCTACTCATTGGGCTCCATCAGAGTCTTAATGATAGATATATATGAGGGAGAATTCTTTGAGGGGGTACACTACATGTACCCAATGTCACATGGAGTGTTCCCTTATCTAAACCTCTGGGCGTGTCCTCACCCACACATGTATTGGATGGCCATGTCCCTATACACAACATGATCCCTTAGTACACTATGTGTTTCTCTTGGCCTGACCCAAACCCATGTCATTGTCCATAACCATGTATCTAAACCAATGTTTGTGTCAGTTTTCCAAGTACTACCACTCGGCATTGTCCCTTGACATGGTGAGACTGTTAATTCTCCCAACCACATGGCATGGGCTCACTACATGGCATGTACACCCAGTACATGGTGTGTAGTCCCTAAAATGTCATGTTTCCTAAATGAAAAAACACACAGTGTGTGATTATACACTATACATTGTGTGATTGGTATTTCTAAATGGGAAATCCCTATGAGCCTCCATAAACCCCTGATTTCCACCTAAAACCCTCATATCTACCCAAAGGGGATCGCTAGTAAGAATAATTGGGAGATAAAACCATAAAAAAATTCAAAAATTGGAATCATGATTTAAATATCATAAATAATCCTACCACATGGAGAATCACTGAAGCTTTAGGACCAATGAAATGTGTGGAAGCTAATGTGCCTCAATACAGTGACTACCGATGTCAAAAATAGGGTTTGGAGGCACCTCCTCCCTATAGTTCATCCTCAGGTTATCCATAATGAAAGGGAGAATCCTAAACCTTTTCGGTCAACATGTAAATCCCAGGGGGGATATATTAGTTTATTTTATTAAATACTCTAAAATATAATTTCCACATCTACCAATGGTCACCTCCAATTGGGAATCCTACATCGAAAACATTTATGTCGGGTGAAGGGTAAAACCCATTATCTGAACTCAATAGATGCCTAAGATTTATGATCTCAAACTCAACTTAAGAGTTATTCTAAATTTCTAGAAAAATTACACACTTGTGATATAAATTTTTTAATATTTTAAATATCACCACACTGAGGCTCTTCAAACCCCATAAATTTGTGCCAACTTAGAACCTACCTTTGTAAATATTCCCAAAAATATTCCAAAGTAGTATAAGGAAAAATTGGTGTCATTAAACTCTCCCAAAATATAGGATTTTCATCCCAAAAATCAAAATACTAATCACACATGGTAAAACTGAGGTTCATGTGATGTCTACAAACACACACTCCGGGGAACCACAAGCCCAAGAATGTTCTTCTCTACATAGATTCCAAACACCACTAGGTACATCAAAAGTCCACTCTACACCCATCATCCACGTCAAACTAGTTCGTCATCATCAAATAAGGAATTCACATGTCACCTTCACTAAGATAGGGGGAATCACCAAGCTCTTGATCTAACTATGGTCACAAGGTCTAGCGGTTCACCACCTTGCTAACCCAATAAAGATACTAACATACCCTAATAGTCCTAATCCACCCTTGGATGAAATAAAATCTTAAAAAACATCATAAGAAACAACTCTATGCCAAAAAACATGGTCTCCCATAGGCTCTAACTGCTACACTGATGAACTTTAGGGACTCCCAATCATGGCCTCAAATGGTTCAACACCGACGGTGAAGTGACAACAACAACACTCCAATATGAAATCATGAGGCATGTTCTCTAGAACTCAAATAGATAAATTTACTTGAAAAAGCCACCCCTCTACAAGGTATACTACTAAGGGAAAGTAACCTCCTTATCACATCATCTCATAGTGTGAGTGGTGTCATTTTCAACACTAAATAAGGTCAATGTACTCCCCACCTTCATAAATTCATCAAGCACATGTCTAGTGGATATTCGATAACATGATACTTCATAACCAAAATATCCGAGTTGTGCCTCCCTAGCTCACGAAATATTTAGACGGGAAACCAACAATAACTAGTGGAATATGTTTTTATTCCCAACCATAAGGGAAAACTACAAATAGGAAAGTTGAACCACTACCTTGCACAATAATAGTGGATAGAGACCCTCACTATTATCATCTACTAATAGAGATGCACCCTTGGGTGGTTCTCAAGCTATCGTGACCCCAACCTCTGTTGGATCCACTATCACTCCCATTTCTAAGTAGAAATATCCTATGTAGTGGGAATCTAGAATCTTGACCTATCTCTATGAGGGATCCCCTAAGAATATATTGCTCTCAAATAATGTCTAGAATTCATCCTCGACTATCTCTCATGAAACTTTGATTTTGAGAGGACAAAGGTACCAACATAGAGGAATCCCAAAAATATATTCAAAAGGATAATGGACTTGGTCCATATGTATCTTGTCTACCTAATAAGATAACATAGGGATACCCATGTTTACAAATTATTTTTTACAAGGACCTCATTCTATAAACCTCCAACTATATCACAAACATGAATGTCCATGCAATTCAACTGATATGCTAATGAAAATATAGGGGTAGTCCCTCGGTTCTAGTCTATGTTGATGTCTAACTCTATGTTGGGATGTAAACAAGGCACATCCTCATGAAGAAATACTCCACCCAACCATAATTATAGAGAACTAAAAGCTCATATCATAAAATATACTATGGTTCAGACTAGAAAATTGATAAAATTCAACTATACCCACCCACATGCGGTTATCCTACTATTACTAGCATCACACCTCTATAAAGGAGGAAAAATCCACCGCAATGTTTAGAAACATTTCTACCTCCACTATAAGGATCCATCTGAGCATGGATGGTAAGAAACCAGTCCAAATTGAGGAAATCATTATGGGTTGTCTCTCTCTTACATTACGAAAAGGTTATTTGAATGGTTCTCTCTCCCCTAGAGTCTGTTCACTATTGATAGAAGTGCATGACCTATGATCCTCTCTGCTGGGTAATCCAAGCATAATGGTCGAGAAATAGGATCCATTAGTATTACTAGTCTATGAACATGGGCTATGCTTAGAGGAAAGTGTCTCCTGAACATCTACTATTACAACGATAGAAGTAAAGTCACATGTCACACCCTGAACCCCACTCATTCCTCCAAGACAAACCCCATTTCTTCTTGAAGCTCATATTTTCCCTTGACTACATTTATTCCATAATATGGACATGATCTAACACATCCACACGAACCAACAGAAACACACATGTCAAATGAACTCATCTAATACACCTCGACACTATACTCTTTGGCCAACACTTACTCGCTTTCTGGGTTTTATATCACACCTAAAGAACATGACTCAGTGGGAGGAAACCCATATTTCTCTGAGCCGGAAGATATGTTAAACATTATAATCGTAGAGATCTACCAATTCCCCATGTCACCCTAGATAATCCTAGAACAATAAGTTTAAATAAAAAGGTAACCCAAAGTTATATCTAACAAAACTGCTATAGAATTAGATCATATGTTGATCATACATATAATCATCTCTCGATCCTTTGGGTAAAAGTCCTATATGGCCTATAGTTATCCTTTACCCTATCATATAGCTCTCTAATCCTAGTGTGGACAACCTGGGTGGTTTTGAAAACAGATTGAACCATCATCCACCTTCTTTTACTCTCACCACTCCTTTGTCACGTCTTCCATAATGCATAACTCTATGATCCTGACATTTCTGCTACCAGTGTAGTCTATAGAATGTATCCATATTAACATCACAATGGGTCATAAAATCTCATGTGATATTTTACATTCCATCATAAGTGGAACCCCACCTCTATAGTGGATGAATAGATCCAGTTTGAGATCCCTGAGCCAGCGAACATCCATCATGAGATCATCTCAGGAAGCATCATAAATTCTTAGATCCCTAATCCTACTGTCAGCTACCAGCTACTGAGGTATCATCTCATATGTTCGCAACACCAACAATTTTATTCTTCTCATCCTGAAATCTATCCACTGCCAAATATAGCTCGAGTAATCCAATATAAGTATGAATACATAATGATATCACTAAATCCCTAATATCCTGGAATAAGCCATGATTAAAGGGTTGATCTTGGAAAAATGTATCTCGAATGATATCTAGGGAGTATCAAAAAATTTATTTAAACCATTCTAAATACTCCTCCATGATTATGTCACCTATAAGAAGTAGTAGAGGATCCTGGATATACACCAAATGCAATGTGAATAGAAAAAACATTTCCCTAAAGAGACACTCAAACTCTATCCATGTGAGAATCTTCTCATCATAGGACTACATCACCATAATCCACTATCTTCCATTGGATCCCTAATGAATACCCACCTCTATAACCGCCATATGATCAAAAGGTATCCTCATAAGGAGGATAACATGTGTGACACCCTCAAGCTAGTCATAAGATGTCTAAGGGGATTGTCTCACCTAGATACTTAGGAGCTCTCTACCTCTAAAACTCATGAAATGCACTCAAATTGTTCCCATATTCATTATGATCATCTAACATAAACTGCTTCTCAATGGTTGGTAGCTCAACTGGAAAGCTACTCAGAGGTGTTTCCTCCTTTGTAGACCCCTAAACCAAATTTTTTCACTAGGAATATCATTATCACAATAACATTTTGGTTCCCTAGATAGCTTTAGTCATGGTGGAATCATGAAATAAAATCAATATTCACCATGGTAAATGATTATGATTGATGATATGAATCAAGAAATACATATAAACCAGTACCCAGAACTATATGATGAATGTAAAAATGTTTTCTTAGATCCAATGCCTATATGTTTGGAGTTAATAACAAGGTTTATTAGAGTCCTGGTGAATTGATACATCAGTAACCCACACCAATACTGGATTCTCTATACTGAAATCTTAACTTCAGTCTTTTTAACACAGTTTCCATAAAATCAAAACCAGGATCAAAACATGGAAAATCCTAACATTGGTCCTTAGGAATAAACAACTATAATACAAGTTTTTCAGAACACAGCCAACTAGGGACCACTGAGCTAGCAGAATGTCGAGTTTCCACTAACCCAAATCCAGCTCCAATATTCGATGGTATAATGTTCAACACTAAGTAGGAATATTCCACACAATATTTTCCTTATCTTAATGTACCTGTATGCACACTCACACATACATCTCAATGAAATAGTGTAGTGATAATAATACAACCAAAGAAATAATTAATGCAGACATCTATCCCAAAATAAAATCACTATAAAAAGTACTTGAAGCATCAAATAGAAAAACAAAAGCCCACCAAAAACTGATAAAAGCATCCAAACTGATCAATATGAGGGGAATACTATCAAATGAAACCACTGGTACACACATATGTCTGTCTATCTTTCTAATCCCTTCCAACTATGGATCCTTCTAGGAATCCGTAGAAAGTTATGTCATCTTCATAATACGTGACATGTATGGAAAAATATCATTTAGGTCTGATCATAACAATAATTATTAGGTTCCCTAACCCCCAAAAATAAAAGGGATCAACTTAAAAGAAATAATCTTCTTGACCCCAATCCATAAGAAGACCCATGTGAGTGAGTACAAGAAACACCATCTAGACTATTCATTAGCTATACAAGACTTGTTAGCTCATCTTGATATTCTGTGTCAATCAAGATATCTAAAATAACTAAGGTAATTCCTATAACATACCATATAAACATGTATCAGACTCCCAGTCTCATGGTCTCAACCATACAACCATCCATTATATTTTAATAGAGGCTCAATGTTATCCTTTTTCCATGAGTACTCAATCCACAAGCCACGTAATCCCAGATGGTACTCATTTAAGTAATATCACCCATCAGGTATATCTCTTATATCCTAGGTGTAAATAATTTGATATATCACACTCATCAAGCATTTTTTAGTCGAAGGCACGTCCCCTCCATCCCTAACAGAATAAATCTGAGATAAAATGATCATTGGGTATCACCATGAAGAATGACTTTATGGCGCACAACAGACCACAATACATTGATAGGGGATCTCACCCATTTCTCATGGGGGACTCAACAAAACCTACTTTGAGCCATAAGACCTCAATTCCTATATAAGGTATCACACCCAAGACCACTAGGGGACACCACAGACCTAGTATGGAATTTCAGAGATCATAACACTCACATAAGGGATCACACCTAGGACCATTGGGGAAAATCAAAAAAACTGTCGAGTTATAGAACCATAGTACATGGATAGGGTATCTCACTTAGAATATATAGGAGATTCTGCAAACCCCATCCAAATCCACCCACCAAGTAGTTGATCATATACCTGGAGATGTTGAAAACCCTACCGAATCTACCCATTAAGGGGGTGTATAGAATAAGATACCGCAACCACTAATGGAACCACCAACAATGTAGGGGATTAAGTAAATGATGAAACCAAAAACTCTTATATGATATTCTACTAGGTAGGGTATCATCACCTAGTTTATGGTCATGAAAATAATTTAAACCCCACCTAGAGAAGATGATATGATATAATATCATTCCTCATCCACTCAAAGGGATACACAAACTCTATCTATAAATATATTATAAAGGGGATCGCAATCTTGTACTGAGCAGGTAATGAAACACTTTACCCCTATAGGAATTGACCAAGGGAACCTACTCAAATGATACTAGTCCAAACAATGTTGAATGAAGTATCTCACAATAGTCACCTCGTGTTGCATCTCTAACTCCAAAAACCAAGGCTAACATCATGTTATACATGGAAAACTACTCATGAAAGGGTACTTGTGGGACACCATCCATGATCTGAAGACAAATATTCAAAAGGGAGGAGTATCTATGGGGGTTACATGTCATGTAACCAATGTCACATGGTGTGTGACCTTATCTGAACCTCTGAGTGTCTCCACACCCACACATGATCGGGTTGGACAAGTCCTCATACATGACATGTGTCCTCAATACATGGTTTGTTTCTCTTGGCCCATCCCAAGACCATGTCCTTTGTTATGCCAATTATCTTAACTTGTATACATGTTATTTGTCCATTTATTGCCATAAGGTCATGTCCATTGACCTGAAAAACCTATCCATGTCCTTGGCCACATGCCCTAGGCTCAATACATGGAGTGTACCACTAATAAATAGACTGTAGACCCCCAAAGTTCATATTCCCTAAAATTTAACAACACACCGCATGTTCTCTAGCACTTTACATCATGTGATTGATATTTCCAAATGGAAAATCCCTGGGTGCCTTACTAAAAAACTGATTTCCACTTGAAACCCGCATATATACCCCTTGGGGATCTCTAGAAATTATAATATTAATATAAAATCATAAAAAATAAATAATATTGATTAGAACATAAATCTCCTAAATCAACCTAACTCGGGGAGAAACATTGAAGCTTCGGGTCCATCATGTTTCCTAGAAGATTCTTCACAACAATACAGTGATGGTATGTGTCAAACATAGGGTTCTATAGAACCTCTTCTATTAGTTTCATCTTCAAGTCATCTTTAATGCAAGTGAGAAGCCTAAACCTTTATATCTATGTGTGAAACATAGGGGACGATACAATAGTTTATTTTATTATATAAACTAACATACTATTGCTGCATCTCCAACAGTTTCATCCAATTGGGCATCCAATGTAGACAAAAATTATGTCACACATAGGATAAAACCCATGGTATGAACTAAATTGGGGTCTCATATTTCTGATCTGAAACTAAAATCAATATTTACTCAATATTTAAATAAAAACTATGGATCTGATATAAATTTTTTAATATTTTAAATATCACTGCACTGAGGATCTCATGTCCAGAACTGTCCTAGGTCTCCCTGACCGATCACCCGATCTATCCCGCAACAAGGCCACAAGTATTCCTCCCTACAATCCATAGGCTTTCTACTAGTGGTGAGTGCCTAAAAGGATACAATGGGGAGACTATTTTTCAGATCAGATTGAGGTAATAGTGGAAATAAACTGAAAATCAATATATCCATGAACACTAGAGTACATATAAATAAATAAATCACTAAAATAACTTGAATAAATGGCATTCAATATATAGACTAAACAAAATAAAATATATGGACACTAGTTACCCACTGTACCAACCACATACTTCATAAAATAAATGAAAAAAAATACACAATGATCTACCACTACTCCGAGATGAACCACATACCCAGTCTCCATGTTAGATGAATAGCTCATGCACAAACCCCGTACTCTACACTAGAAGCTCAGCTCGAATGAGCAACACAAGGACTCTTCCCAATTCACTACACCATGCTCAACCTTAAATCAAACATAAGTTGTAATGACCCAAACTTTTTGAATATTATATTAATTTACTCTTAATTATTTAATAGAAATGTTAATGGTTAATGCAGAAAGAATAGTCGATGGCTTCATCTAGTAGACTCAAACCATATGAAGACCACTTATCAGATCTTGGGAAGGTGGTTTCATCTTTGGGATTCGCTTTGGAAAAACCCCAAGTCGAACTCCAGCGTGTCAAGATTGAACGGAGTCACATATGGGAGAAGTACAGGTTAATGGAGATTACTACTAGGGCAATGTTATCTAAGACTCCCTCAGATTCTCTCACCTTAGCACACCTAACACTTAGGTCATATGTTGGTGTTATAAGGGGATATGTAATGATACTATAGATACTTTTTGTAATCCGTTGAGATAAATAAAATTATGATTTCTTCCTATGGTGAAGTTTGTGAATTTTTAGATGTCTGGATAAAAATAAGATGTATCTTATGGATGAATTAAAAAAAGGATATTTTAAAATATTTATTTAAACCTTAAATAATTATTGATGTGTATGGATTTTTAAATAATGTTCTTCTACAAATGTGTTCACAAAGAAATTTAGAGTCTCATAAGATCAACTTAATTTTTGGTGAATAGTGATTTATGAATAGTGATTTTATGCTTAGGATTAGTAATGTGGCCAAATGGATTAGTAATCTCAATTAAAGAAAGTATTAATATAATTTAGGCACCTTTATTAAGTTATGTGATTCAATAAAATAGGTAAATAACTGTTTCAGAAATTATTAGTTAAGTATTAGTTTTTCAGGTGATTAGTGTTTTTTAGTTAAAGATTAAATTAAAATTATTTAGAAAATTATTTTTATAAAATGGAGTTCATTTTAGAATTCAGAGAATAGATATTATGTTATTTTTAATTTTTTGGGATATTTCTGAAAAAGATGAATTTTTACTGAATAGTGAATTTTCAGTTTAGAGTTTCGGGTGTTTAATGACATCATTAAGGATGTAATAATTAAGTAATAATTCTGGTCAACTTATGAATAGTAATATAAGGTATGAGGTTTCCCAAGTGGCCAATACCATGGGAAAATACCATGGGCAAGCCCATGGTTTTTCCAATACCACCAATGAGGTGTCCCTTGGCCATTAATGACTTGCCCCCTCACTTACCCTATAAATACCAAGACATTCTCTCATCCATTACATTAAAAAATCCTCCTCAACAAATTTATGGTCTCCTTACCTCCCAAGGAGTCCTCCCAAGGTTCCCTCAAGCCTCCCAAGGTCCCAAACATCACGATTTTGAAGTTACTCTTCAAGGTAATGGATTGTTTCACTCTTCCCATTTTCAATGTTCTACTTTCATGTCATGTCTTTCAAGTTACTTTTTTCCATGTTGGGGTATGATCTCTATATTCATCATACTTTCCTTTTATATTCACATTATTATTGACCCTGTTTAATCTCATCAATTCATTTTTTGATGTTTTAAGTGACGCCGTTATGCTGCCGAGTTCTTCATAAGAGAAATCTTATTTTTATCTTCCTTTCAAGTTTTTTATTTCATATGGTATATCCTTAAAATTTCATTACCATGTTATTATATCCTTTACATTCTGTCACTATAATATTTTATGGATCATTTAGGAGTGGGTGACCCATGTACCCACTCTTTTAAAAGGTTTCTAAAACCCTACAACATAGTCGTTTTCCTGTCGAATTTTTGTCTCAAAATGTCTCTCTCTTTTTATCAAATTAGTTTATTTTATGAAGTGAATACTCAAAAATATTTATTCTATATGGTAATTCACATATATATAAAAATTTAATATTTTAAATTCTGGGATTTACATACATGAGACCTGCATTCCTTTTCCGTGGGTTTAAAGTGACATAAAGAACACGTCTTTAAAGCAGTTTTTAAAATGTTATGAATATGAAATGAAACCCTTTTATTTTATGCTATATGGGTTGTTAAAGAAATTATTGATTATTATATATGTGGATCACATGATAGCAAAGACAACTTAAGGGTGCTCCCTGATATCGATCCAATGCATTGGGTAAAGACTTAATCTCTAGAGATGACCATTTTAACGATACCTTGGTGAATAACCATGGTAATTTTTTATGACACCTTGGGGATGGACCTTGGTGATACGGAAATGATTGTCTAAGTTAAATTTTGTAGCCATATCTTCAAGTTATGAAACATTTTATTTTTATTATGATATCCCTCATGATCTCTTTCTCATGCCTTAAAGTTATTTATCATGACTTTATTGATATATCTCAAGTTCACATGTAAAATGTTTCTCTTATTTCCCTTACTGGGCCTTCATCTCACCCTTTCATTTGTTGTATGCTCCCAGGTTATGAGATGCTTTAATTAAATTAGGATGAACAATTAATAATCCTTTAATGTGTTTAAGAATAATGTTTTATGTCGTCGTAAGTTCCTGGTTTCCACGACACTAAACCGTAAAGATCCTCAGTTTTGTAAAATGTGATGAAATGTTATGTTATAAAAAGGTGGGATTCCATAGTTGGTATCAAAGGATGGCTTAGTTATTTATGGAAATTAGTCTATAAAAACAATAGTAATAACCATATAGAAAAGTTTCAATATAGGGAAAACTTCTTGGTATTTTGGTGAGTATTGAGTAAGTGTTTTATCAAATAAATACATCCAGGTCTAGATATGAGCTGGTAGAGGAGGCTCTGGCACAAATGTACATACAGGTAAAACCCAAAAACACTGCTTTGAGCTAGAATCGAACAGGAACTGGTGCACGACAACGAGCTTTGCTTCACTCTTGGTTACGACACTCCTGTGGGATATGTTTGGTTAATCGCAAGATTTTTATGAATCATTATGAAGTAATTATAGAGAAATATAATAGTTTAAGCATGACGTTTTAAGGAGAAGAATCCTTTATAGTTAAAATATTTGTAAATGAAACATGTTTCTCACTAAGATTTTATTCTTTTAGAAAATGGTGGGAAATAGGAGGAACTGTACAAATGGTGACTGCAATGGACCATGCACTGATGACCCTCCGATGGAAGCCGGAATGGAAACATTCATGTGAATGATGAACCAAATGACTCAAGTTATGAGTAATAACTTGAATCAAGATGAGATTTCAATATTACCATGAAGGGAACAAAATTCTGTTGAGTCCTTTATGCGCAAACGACCACCAACCTTTAGTGGATCGACTAACCCATTGATTGATGAGCAATGGATCAACTCTATAGAAAAGATATTTTTTATACATCATTGTCCGGAATAAGAAAACGTCACCCTTGCTATTTACTACCTAGAGGGAGAAGCTGATCAGTGGTGGTCACTGATCAAAAACACGAATCCAAGAGGAGAGATGGAAGCTATGGAGTGGGAAGAGTTCAAGGAAATATTCTTCAATAAGTATTTCCCTCGTTCGATGAGAATGATAATGGAGAAAGAATATCTCAAGTTGAAGCAGAAGTAGAATGAATCTATTGGAATCTATGATATGAACTTCACAGGGCTTTCCCGTTATACCTCAAGATTTTTCATGGATCCTAATGGGAAGTTTGATAGATTATTTGGTGGACTACAACCTCATCTGCGGAAGAATCTAGGCAACATGGACTATGATAGCTAAAAAGAAATAGTTAGAAGTGCTATGAAAGTCAAACAGAGTTTGGTGAGACACAGTGGTCTCAAAAATCTAATGAGAAGAAGAGACCTCTAGAACCAATCCTAGGAAGAAGCTTTGATCATGAAAGAGGTGGAAAGCAAATTCAACTTTCCACATGCAATAAATGTGGGAAGAAGCATTCTGGGCACTACTTGATCGGAAGTGGAAAGTGCTATAAGTGTGGAAGAGAAGACCATATTGCTCAGAATTGTTGTAGTGAGGTGAAGCCTCAACTCCCCAACACTAACGATAAAGGAATGATGGTTCTGGCCCTACCCGATGTCCAATGCTTCAAGTGTGGATAGCTTGGTCACTTTTCTAATCACTATCCAAATATGAGGGCAGTGGAGGGGAATCACCATCAACCTCATCAAAGGTCAAGGGAGAAAGGTATCTCTTTTTCTATCACAACAACTGAATTTGATGCTCGAAATGACGTGGTAGAAAGTAATCTTTTTTTCCTCTCAAAACTAGCAAGTACTTTGTTTGATTATGGTTTTACACATTACTTCATTTCCTCCAAGTTTTCAAAGAATATAGAATCAATCCCGGAACTGCTAGAGGTAGAGTTGTCAGTCAAGACTCCAAGTGGGATTATCCATGCATAAACAGTGTTTAGAGACTCTAGTGCTTACTTTAGTGAGCACAATATTTTCAAAAATCTAGTAGTCATTCCCATGATTGAATTCGACGTTATATTAGGGATGGGCTAGCTCTCAAAGTATAATTCTAAGATCAAATGCAGAAGTATGGAAATCTCAGTAGTCTTGAATGAATGACCTACAATTATCTTCTATAGAGAGATATCCCGACCTGATCTTTGTCTAGAGTCACATCCTATAGCCTTATTTATTGAGTTAATTGGTTAGGATGAAGAAGGAAAAGGGATTATAAAAATATAAGATGTTCCGATAGTTCAGGAATACATGGATGTATTTCATGAGGAGTTACCTGGACCTCCCCCAGAAAGAGAGGTAGAGTTCTCCATTGGACTCGTACCGGAATCTAAATTGATACCAAAGACCCCATATAGAATGGAAAATGCTGATCTAGAGGAGTTAAAGAAACAAATCCAAGATTGTTGGAGAAGTGGTTTATCCGACCGAGTGTGTCTCCTTGGGGAGCACCAGTTCTCTTTGTGATGAAGAAGGACAGATCAGTGTGGCTATGCATTGATTATAGGGAGCTGAACGGGATCACAGTGAATAACAAATACCCTCTTCTAAGAATTGATGATTTATTTGACCAACGTTTTGGGGCTCAATTCTTCTCCAAGATTGATCTTTGATCTAGTTATCATCAAATGAGGTTGAAGAAGGAAGATATTCCAAAGTCTGCCTTCCGATCAAGATATGGGAATTATGAGTTTACTTTTATGCCCTTTTGATTGACTAATTCTCCTGCTATTTTCATGGATTTGATGAATAGATTCTTTAATGACTACCTTGATAACTTTGTGGTAGTTTTTATTGATGATATTTTGATATATTCAAAAAGTCGTGAGGAGCATGAAGATCATATGAGGGTTATTTTCCAAACTCTAAGGAAGGAGAGGCTCTTTAGAAAGTTAAGCAAGTGTGAGTTTTGGTTATAACAAGTGGCATTCTTGGGGCACATCGTAACCAATGAAGGAATCTCATTTGACCCTGCAAAGACAATGGTTGTGGAGGAGTGACCTCAACCCAGAATAGTAACTGAGATTCATAGTTGGTTTAGAAGGGTATTATAGGAGGTTTGTGGAAAACTTTTCACAGCTTTCTAATCCACTAACCAACTTGATTTGAAAATGGGTTAAGTTCATCTGGACAAAAGAATGTGATCAAAGTTTCCAAGAGCTGAAGAAGTGATTGACTACTGCACCTGTGTTAACACTACCCTCTATCAGAGAAGGATTCTTTATTTTTAGCGATGCATCTCTGAAAGGTCTTGGGTGAATCCTCATGAAAAATGAAAAGGTAATTGCTTATGTATCTCGTCAGCTAAAAGAATATGGGTAGAATTATCCTATGCATGATCTAGAACTAGCGTCAATTGTTTTTTCTATAAAGATATAGAGGCACTATATTTATGGGGAGAAATGTGATATATACATCGACCACCAAAGTTTAAAGTATATTTTCCCACAGAAAGAATTGAACATGAGACAAAGGAGATGGTTGGAGCTTATTAAATACTGTGATTGTTCAATTCATTATCACCCTGGAAGAGAAAAAAAGTCACAGATGCGTTAAGAAAGAAAGACCCTATTGTTCTGAAAACAATGATGATCATAGTAGATCCCTTGATTAAGGATCTAGTAAAACTGGACATGGGAATTTTAAGGGAAGGGACATCATAAACCCTATCCCAAATGATTTCTCAACCTTCATTACTAGAGAAGATCAAGAAGGCTCAAAAAGAAGATGTTTTGTTGCAGGAGAAGTCTGAGGCTGTGAAGGATGGGAAGTTTCCTGATTTCAATATTGATCAATATGGTTTATTGAAATTTCGTACAAGACTATGTGTTCCATCTATTCTAGAGATAATGAATGAACTAATGGATGAAGCTCATAGCTCTACTTTCTCTATACGTCCGGGAAGCACTAAAATGTATAGAGACCTTCGTGATCATTATTGGTGGGATAACACGAAGTGGGAGATTGCTGATTACACTACAAGGTGCTTGGTGTGTCAACAAGTAAAGGAATAACAACAACTTCCTAAGGGGGTATTATAACTGCAACCCATACCATCATGGAAGTGGGATAATATCACTATGGACTTTGTCACTGGTCTCCCAAAAACATCCAAAGGGAATAATACGATATGGGTTATAGTGGACCTTCTCACCAAGATTTCCCATTTTATCTCTTTTCGGGAAGATTTATCTCTGGATCAACTTTCCAAGATATGCATAAAGGAAGAGGTAAGGCTGCATGGGTTACCACTATCCATCGTATCTGATCATGATCCAAGATTCACATCAAAATTCTGGAGAAGTCTTCAACATTATCTGAATACTAAATTGAATTTTAGTATGACCTATCATCCTCAAACTGATGGCCAATCTGAAAGGACTATCCAGACACTTGAGGACATGCTGAGATTATACTCAATGGAATTTAAAGGTGGATGGGATCAACACCTCCAATTATTTGAGTTCTCATAAAACAACAGCTTCCTTTCAATTATTCAGATGGAACCCTATAAAGCTTTGTATGGAAAGCGATATAAAACTCCTACTTGTTGGGATGAAGATATTGAGAGAAAGCTTCTTGGTCCTGATCTTGTGCAAGAGATGACAAAAAAGGTTCATGCCATCCAACAATACACAAAGGTTGGTCAGAGTTGGCAGAAGAGCTATGCTGACAACCATCAAAGGGACATGGATTTTGGTGTTGGCGACAAAGTCTTCCTTCAAATTTCTCCATGGAAGAGAGTCATTCGGTTTGGGATGAAAGGGAAGCTCAGCCCTAGGTACATTGGCCCCTATGAAATCCTTGATCTCATAGGAGTAGTGGCCTATCGCCTACCACATCCACTGAACCTAGCTCAAGTTCATGATGTCTTCCATGTATCTCTCTTGAGGAAGAACATACCTGACCCTTCGCATGTACTGAACCCAGAGGTGGTACACCTAGAACATGACCTCTCTTATGAAAAGCAGCCAGTGGAGATCTTAGACCGTAGAGACAAGGATATATGCAAAAAAACTACCCACCTTGTGATAGTGTTGTGGAGGAATCATAAGTATGAATAAGTGACGTGGGAGCCTGAGGAAACAATGAAGAAAAAGTACCCTCACCTTTTCGACTAAGCCTTTCATTTAAAATTTCGGGGACGAAATTTCTTAAGGGGGAAGAATGTAACGACCCAAACTTTTTGAATAGTATATTAATATACTCTTAACGATTTATTAGAGATGTAAATGGTAAATTGAGAAAGAATAGTCAATGGCTTCATCTAGTAGACTCGAACCATATGAATCCCACTTATCAGAACTTTGGAAGGAGGTGGCATCATTTGGATTCACTTTGGAAGAATCCCAAGACGAACTCCAGCGTGTCAAGCTTGAACAGAATCGCCTACGGGAGAAGTTCAAGTTAGTGGAGATTACTACTAAGGCAATGTTATCTGATCCTCCCTCAGATTCTCTCACATTAGAACACATTACACTTAGGTCATATTATGGTATTACAAGGTGAAATGTAATGAGACCATATCCATTTTGTGTAATCCTTTGAGATAAATAAAATTGTGATTTCTTCCTATGGGGATGTTTGTGAATTTTCAGATGTCTGGATAAAAATAGTATGTATCTTATGGATGAATTAAAAAAAAGATATTTTAAAATATTTATGTAATCCTTAAATAATTAATGATGTGTAAGTATTTTAAAAAAATGGTCTTCTTCCAATTTGTTCAGTAAGAAATTTAGAGTCTAATAAGATCAACATAATTTTTGGTGAATAGTAAATTATGAATAGTGATTCTATGCTTAGGATTAGTAATGTGACCATATGGATCAGTAATCTCACTTAAAGAAAGTATTAATATAATTTAGTAACCTTGATTAAGTAATGTGATTCAATAAAATAGGTAAATAAGTGTTTTAGAAATTATTAGTTAAGTATTAGTTCTTTCAGGTGAATGGTGAATATATATATAAAAATTAAATTAAAAATATTTAGATAATTATTTTCATAAAATTGAGTTCATTTTTGTATTTAGAGCATTGGTATTATTTTAAGGTGAATTTTTGTTATTTTTCTGAAAAAGTTGAATTTTTGGTGAATAGTGAATTTTCTGTTTAGAGTTTCGGGTGTTTAATGACATCATTAAGGATGTAATAATTATGTAATAATTCTGGTCGACTTATGAATAGTAATATAAGGTATGAGGTGTCCCATGTGGACAATACCATGGGAAAATACCATGGACATGCCCATGGTTTTTCTAATACCACCATTGTGGTGTCCCTTGGCCATTAATACACTGTCCCCTCACTTCCACTATAAATACCAATCCATTCTCTCATAATTTCCATTCCAAAATCCACCTCAAGTAATTTCTTGTCTCCTTACCTCCCAAGGTGCCATCAAGCCTCCCAAGGTCCCAAACATCATGATTTCGAAGTTACTCTTCAAGGTTAGGGATTCTTTCGCTCTTCCCGTTTTCAAAGTTCTACTTTCATGTCAAGTATTTCAGGTTCCTTTTTTCCATTTTGGGGTATGATCTATATATTCATCATACATTCATTTTATGTTCACATGATGAGAGACCCTATTTAATCTGATCAATTCATTTTTTTTATGTTTAATGTGACGCTGTTAGGCTGCCGAATTCTTCATAAGAGAAATCTTATTTTTTATCTTCCTTTAATGATTTTCATTTCATATAGTATGTCCTTAAAATTTCATTACCATATTATTATATACTTTATATTCTATAACTTTAATATTTTATGTATCTTTTATGAGTGTGTGACCCATGTCCCCTCTCTTTTCAATGTTTTCTAAAACCCTACAACATAGCCATTATGCTGCCGAATTTTCGTCTCAAAATGTCTCTCTCCTTTTCTAAAATTATTTTATTTTATGAAGTGAATACTCAAAAATCTTTATTATACAGGTTTTTTTCACATATATATCAAAATTTTCAATTTTAAATTCTTGTATTTACATACATGAGACCCTCTTTCCTTTTCCGTGTGTTTAAAGTGACATAAAGATCACGTCTTTTAAAGCAGTTTTTAAAATGGTATGACTATGAAATGAAACCCATTTCTTTTATGCTATATGGGTAGTTTATGAAATGATTTATAATGATATATGTGGATCACATGATAATAAATACAAATTAAGGGTGCACACTGATAGCACTCCAATGCATTGGGTAAATACTTAATCTCTAGAGATGACCATTTTAACGATACCTTGGTGAATAACCTTGGTAATTTTTTTATAACACCTTGGGGATGGACCTTGGTGATACGGAAATGATTATCTAAGTTAAATGTTTCATCCAAGTCTTCATGTTATAAAACACATTATTTTTATTATGATATGCCTCATGATCTCTTTATCATGCCTTAAAGTTATTTATCATGAATTTATTCATGTATCTCAAGTTCACATGTAAAATGTTTCTCTTGTTTCCATTACTAGTCCTTCTGCTCACCCTTTCCTTTGTTGTATGCTCCCAGGTTATGAGATGTTGTAATGAACTTAGGATGAACGATTAATAATCCTTTCAAGTGTTTAAGAAGAATATTTTATGTCGTCATGTTTTAAGTTCCTGGTTTCCAAGACACTAAACCTTAAATATCCTTGTTTTTGTAAAATGTAATGAAACGTTGTGTTATAAAAAGGAAGGATTCCATATAAGTTCTAAAAGTACACCAAGGATCACATGTATGAGGTGAAAATAATATCATTATACCACCTATAATAGTTTTCCTAACATCCACTATCATAATATGTGTATGAAACATGTGTCATGTCCAGGCTAGCCGAACATGAATAGTAGTATAAAAGATAAAAAAGATATAAATGAAACATAAAGGGATAAAAATGGAAAATAGAAAACCTAGGGTTCTTGTCTGACACTCATGTGTAATCTACACTCGCATTGGACCAAGCCAGAGAAATCGTGAAACATATCCTACATAGCCACAAAATCAGCCACATCCACCTGATCAAGAATGATCTCTGTAAGGACCCAAACTTTTTAATTATATTTTTTTCCTAATTTTGCGGGTATAATTAAAATGTGACCATTTTGTTTCAACTATTAATTGACCATTGGTCGATATTACCACCGGAATCCTTAATCTTAATGTTGTGATTTTATAAATGTGGTTATCTTGGTTAATTAATACAGAAAAAAGATTGAATGGCCTCATCCAGTAGACTCGTTCCATATAAATCCCATATTTTAGAGCTTGGGAAGGAGGTAGCATCATTAGGCTTTGCTCTGGACCAAGCCCAAGCCAAACTTCATCGCGTGAAGCTGGAACGGAATCGCCTTCGCGAGAAGTTCAAGCTAATAGAAATCACTACTCGGGAAATGTTGGTCGAACCGCCCCAAGATTCTATCACCCTAGCAAACCTTACTCTTAGGTCATATGCCGGTGTTATAAGGGGCTATGTAACGAGACAATAACTTCCTTCTGTAATCCTTTAATTTAAATAAAAATTGTGATTTCTTCTTATAGTGAAGTTTGTGAATTTTCAAATGTCCGGATGAATATAGTATGCATATTATTGATGAATTTTAGAAAAATGATATTTTGAAATATTTATGTAAACCTTAAATAATTAATAATTTGTAATTATTTTCAAAAAAGTCTCTTCTACAGTTATGTTTAGTGAAAAATTTAGTGTCTAATAATATCAACTTAATTTTTAATGAATAGTAAATTCTGAATAGTGATTTTACTCTTATGATTAGTAATGTGATCAAATGGATTAAGTAACATCGTTTAAGAAATATTAATATAATTTAGGCACCTTGATTAAGTAATGTGATTCAATAAAATAGGTAAATAACTATTTCAGAAATTATTGGTTAAGTATTAGTTTTTTCAGGTGAAAACTATTTTTTATTTAAAAATTAAATTAAAAAATTTTAGAAAATTATTTTCATAAAATGGAGTTCATTTTTGAAATCAGAGCATCGATATTTGATTAAGGTTATTTTTAGGGATGTTTCTGAGAAAGTTGAATTTTCAGTGAATAGTGAAAATACAGTTTTGAGTTTCGGGTGTTTAATGACATCATTAAGGATGTAATAATTATTAAATAATTCAGGTAAACTTTTTAATAGTAATATAATTTATGAGTTTTCTCAAGTGGCTAATACCATGGGAAAATACCATGGGCAAGCCCATGGTTTTGCCAATACCACCGATGAGGTGTTCCTTGGACATTAATGACTTGTCCCCTCAATTCTCCTTTAAATACCAAGCCATTACCTCAATAATTCCATTTATATATCATCCCCAAAAAATTTATGGTCACTTTACCTCCCAATTAGTCCTCCCAAGGTTCCCTCAAGCCTCCCAAGGTCCCGAACATCAAGCATTCGAAGTTACTCTTCAAGGTAAGGGTTCCTTTCACCCTCCTCCTTTAAGTCATGACTTCCTTAATGTTGGGTCTTATAATTTCAATATATTTATGTTGAGGGTATTTTCTTATATGTTATCATTTCATTCCATTTCATGTATAATTATTTAGAGACCTTTTCTACTCTCATTATTTTGTTTTCTGAATTTTTATGTGATGCCGTTAAGCTACTGAATTTCTCGTAAAACAAATCGCATCTTCTCTTTTCTTTCATGTTTCCTTTTCATGTGGTATGTCATTCAAATAACCATATGATGATCTTATTCAGTACCCATACTGTATTATGAATTATTTATGAGTGGGTGACCCTTGTCCCCTGTCTTTTCAATGTTTTCTAAAACCATGTTATATAGCTGTTATGCTGCAGAAATTTTGTCTCAAAATTTATATTTCTTTCTCTCAATAAATTCTATTGTTCATTTACATGAATACCCAGACTTATTTTGTCTCCATGGGTGTCCATAAATATATAAATATGATATATTTGATTTTTTTAATTGACATACATATAACCCTCACTCTCTTTACATGGTTTATAAATGACATAATGATCTTATTTTTAAGCTCTTTTTAAACATCACGATTTTGATATGAAACCCAGTTCTTTCATTCTCTATGGGTTATTTATGAAATGATTTATTAAGATCTATGTGTCTCAGATGAAATTAATTTAATATTAAGGGTTCACCATTATAGGACTCCAATGCATTGGGTAACGAATTAATCTCTAGAGATTACAAGTTTTAAGATACCTTGGTGAATAACCTTGGTAATTTTTATGACACCTTGGGGATTGACCTTGGTGATATGTTCATGAATGTCTAAATTAAATGTTGTAGCTACATATTCAAGATTATGTTCCAATTTATTTTCATTATTATATTCTTATTCTTCCATTTCTCATTTTTTTATGTTTTTATTCAAGTTCTTATTGAAATCACATGTACATTGATTCCCTTGCTTACCCTTAATGGGATTTCTGCTCACCCTTTCCTTTGAATGTATGTCTCCAGGTTATGAGATGTTGTAATTATACTTAGGATGAAATTATGAATATGCCTTAAATGTGGTTTATAAGAATGTTTTATGTTGTTTTCATGTATTATGTTCCTGATTTTCAAGACACTAGACTTTAAATATCCTCTGTTTGTAAAGTGTAATGAAAAGTTATGTATTAAAAAGGTGGGATGTCATAGTTGGTATCAAATGATAGTTTAGTTATTTATGAAAATTAGGCTGTGAAAACTTTAGGAATAACCCTATATAAAAGTTTAAATATAGTAAAAAATCCTGGTATTTTGGTGAGTGATGATTTAGTGGTTTATCAAACAAATACATCCATGTCTTGATACGAGCAGGTAGAGGTGGCTCTGGAACATATGTACATAAGGGTAAAACCCGAAACACCACTTTGAGCTAGACTCGAATGGGAACTGGTGCACGAAAAAGAGCCTTGTTGCACTCTTGGTTACGACACTCCTGGGGGATATGTTTGGTTAATCGCAAGATTTTTATTAATCATTATGAAGGAATTATAGAGGAATATAATTTTTTAAGCATAATGTTTTAAGACGTAAATCATTTTTAGATAAAAGATTCGTAAATGAAATAAGTTTCTCACGAAGCATTTATTCTTTTAGAAAATGGTGGGCAATAAGAGGAACCGTGTAAACGGTGACCACAATGGACCATGCACTGACTACCCTCCAATGGAAGCTGGAATGGAAACATTCATGCGAATGAAGAACCAACTGACTCAAGTTATGGGGAATAACTGGAATCAAGTTGAGAGAACAATCTCACCGCGAAGGGAATAAAATTATTTTGAGTCTTTTATGCGTCAACGACCACCAAACATCCGTGGATCGACTGAACCATTGATTGCTGAGCAGTGGATCAGCTCCATCAAGATGATATTTTCTGTGCTCCACTATTCAGAGCAGGAGAAGGTCACCCCGGCTATCTATCACTTAGATGGAGAAGCTGATCAGTGGTGGGAACTGATAAAAAACATTAGGCCATGATTGGATGTTGATGCTATGGAGTGGGAAGAGTTCATAAGGTTCTTTTTCAGTAAGTATTTCCCCTGTTCCATGAGAAAAACAATGGAGAAGGAGTTTCTCGAGATGAATCAGAAGGATAATGAATCTGTGGGAAGCTATGAGATGAGCTTCACAAGTCTTTCACTATATACCTCTAGATTTTTCATGGATCCAAATGGTAAGGTTGATAGATTATTTGGTGGACTAAGACCTCATCTACGGAAGAATCTAGCCAACCGAGACTATGATTGCTATAAGGAGATTGTGTGTAGTGCGATGAAAGTTGATATATAGTTTAGTGAGATTCAGTGGTATCATAAATCAAATGACAAGAATAGATCAATGTAGCCTAGATTAGGGATGAATTTTGATCAGGGGAGAGGAGGAAAGCAAGTTCAACTTCCCACGTGTAGTAAATGTGGGAAGAAGCATTTAGGGAACTACCTTCTTAGGAGTGGGAAGTGATAAAAATGTGGTAGAGATGGCCACATTGTGAGGAATTGTCATGGTGAGGTGAAACCTCAACTCCCAAAAACAAACGACAAGGGGAAGATGGCACAGGCCCTACCTGATGTCAAGTGCTTCAATTGTGGATAATGTGGGCACTTTGCTAATCACTGTCCAAATCCGAGGGCAGTGGAGGGGAACCACCATTAGCCTCAAAAAAGGACAAGGGATCAAGGCTGTGATTTTACTATCACGACAGATGATGTTGAAGCTCCGAATTATGTAGTAGAAGGTACTCTTGTTGTTCTCTTAAATCTAGAAAATACTTTGTTTAATTATAGTTCTACACATTCCTTTATTTCCTCCAATTTTTCAAAGAATTTATAATCAACCCCCAACTAGATAAAAGTAGAGTTATCTGTCAAGACTCCTGGTGGGATTTTACAAGAATCATTAGTGTTTAAAAACTCTAGTATTTACTTTGGTGAGCACAATCTTATCGCAAATCTAGTAGTCATTCCCATGCTGGAATTCGACATTATACTAGGGATGGACTGGATCTCAAAGTATAATGCTAAGATCAAATGCATAAGTAAGGAAATCTCATTATCCTTGAATGGAAAACCTACAGTTATCTTCCTAGGAGAGATATCTCAACCTGATCTTTGTCTAAAAGAACCCCCTATATCCTTCTTTATGGATTTGATCGGTGAAGAAGAAGAAGAAGATGAATGTTTAAGAATAGAAATTTTCCCCATCTTCTAAGAATATGTTGATGTATTTCTTAAGTAGTTTCTTGGACCTACCCCTGAAAGAGAGGTAGAGTTCTCTATTGATCTTTTACTTGGATCTCATCCAATATCAAAGACCCCATATAGGATGGAAAATGTGGAGCTGGAGGAATTAAATAAACAACTCCGAGATCTTTTGGAGAAGTGTTTTATCCAATAGAGTGTGTCTCCTTGGGGAGTACATGTTCTCTTCGTGAAGAATAAATATGGATCGATGTGGCTATGTATTGATTATAGGGAACTGAATTGGATCACAGTGAAGAAAAAATACCCTCTTCCAAGAATTTATTACTTATTTGACCAACTTTGTGGGGCTCAATTCTTATCTATGATTGATCATTGATCTGGTTATCATCAATTAAGGGTAAATAAAGTAGAAATTCCAAAAACTCCCTTCCGATCAAGATATGGGAATTATGAGTTTATTGTTATGCCTTTTGGACTGAGTAATTCACCTTCTATTTTATGTATTTGATGAATAGAGTCTTTAAGGACTATCTTGATAACTTTATGGTAGTTTTTATTGATGATATTTTGATATATTTCAAAAGTCGCGAGGATCATGAGGATCATCTAAGGGCTATTTAACGAACTATGCAAAAGGAGAGGCTTTTTGAGAAGTTCAGTAAATGTGAATTATGGTTACAACAAGTTGCTTTCATGGGGCACTTTGTTACCAATGAAGGAATCACATTTGACCTTGAAAAGACAAAAGTTGAAGAGGAGTGGCCTAAACCTACAACAATAACTGAGATTCGTAGTTTCCGTGGATTAGTCAAATATTATAGGAGGTTTTTGAAAAACTTTTCATGAATTTCTAATCCATTAACCAAGTTAGCTTGAAAAGGGGTCAAGTTCATCTGGATAAAGGAGTGTGAGGAAAGTTTCCAAGAGCTGAAGAAGAGATTGGTTACTGCACATATGTTAACTCTGATCTCAAGTGGAGAAGGATTCGTTATTTTTAGTGATTCATCTCTAAAAGGTCTTGGGTGTGTCCTCATGAAAAATGACAAGGTCATTACTTATGCATCTCGATAATTGAAGACTCATGAGAAAATTTATCAGATGCATGATCTGGAGGTGGCTGCGGTCATTTTTTCTCTGAAGATATAGAGGCACTATCTTTATGGGGATAAATGTGATATATACACATACCATCAATGATTGAAGTGTATTTTCACACAAAAAGAATTTAACATGAGACAAAGGAGATGGTTGGAACTCTTTAAATACTATTATTTTCCAATTCATTATCATCCTGGAAGAGAAAAAAATGTTGTTGATGCATTATGTAGGAAAGACCCATTTGTTTTGTACATGATGAGGACTCAAAAAGATCCTTTGATCAATGACCTAGTAAAGCTAGAAATGGGAATTATAAGGGAAGGGACATCATCAACCCTAAACCAAATTATTTCTCAGCTGTCATTACTAGATAAGATCAAGAAAGATCATAATGAAGATCCTTTGTTACAGAAGAAGTTTGAAGCTGTGAAGAATGGGAAGTTTCCTGAGTTTAATATTGATCAAGAAGGTGTAATGAAATTTTGTACAAGACTATGTGTTCCATATATTCTGGAAATAAAGAAGGAGATGATGGATGATGCTCATAGCTCTACTTTCTCTATACATCCTAGAAGAAGAAAAACATATAGGGACCTTTGTGATCACTTTTGGTGGGATAATATGAAAAGGGAGATTGCGCACTATACTACAAGGTGCCTAGTCTGTCAGTAAGTGAAGGCAGAGCGACAAATTCCTAAAGGGGTGTTGCAACCACTACCCATACCAGCATGGATGTGGGACAATATCACTATGGACTTCGTCTCTGGTTTCCGGAGAACTTCCAAAGGATACAATGTGATATGTGTTATTGTGGACCGTCTCACCAAGACTTCCCATTTTATCTCCATTCGGGAAGATTTCTCTCTTGATCAACTTTCCAGGATTTACGTGAAGGAAGTGGTAGGGATGCATGGAGTTTCACTTTCTATCGTATCTAATCGTGATCCAAGGTTCACATCAAAATTTGGGAGAAGTATTCAACAAGCTCTGAGCACTGAATTGAATTTCAGTATGGCCTATCACCCCCAAACTGATTGCCAATCTGAAAGAACTATTCAAACACACGATGACATGCTCAGAACATTCTCAATGGAATTTAAAGTTGGATGGGATCAAAATCTCCCTTTAGTTGAGTTATCTTACAACAAAAACTTCCACTTGAGCGTTCAAATGGCACCCTCTGAATCCCTATATGGGAAGCGATGTAGATCTCATACTTGTTGGGATGAAGCTGGGGAGAGAAAGCTTCTTGGGCCTGATCTTGTGGAAGAGATGACAAAAAAATTCCATGCCATCCAACAACACATTAAGGCTGCTCAATGTAGGCAAAAGAGCTATGCCGATAACCATCGAAGGGACATGGAGTTTGATTTCGGTGACAAGGTCTTTCTTCGAATTTTACCTTGGATGACAGTCATGAGGTTAGGTAAGAAAGGGAATCTCACCCATAGGTACATTGGCTCCTATAAAATCCTTGATCACATGGGAGCAGTAGCCTATTAGATTGTACTTCCTACAAATCTAGCACATGTTCATGATGTCTTCCACGTATCCCTCTTGAGAAATGACATACGTGACACTTCACATGTACTAAACCCAGAGGTGGTACAACTGGAACATGAACACTCTTATGATGAGCATCTGGTGGAGATCTTGGATCGTAGAGACAAGGTTTTACGCAACAAGACTACCCACCTTGTTAAGGTGTTTTAGAGGAACCACAAATGTGAAGAAGCCACGTGGGAACCAGAGGATTCTATGAGGCAGATGTACCCACAACTTTTCTTTTATGAGGGTACGAGTTAAAAATATTAAGGACAAAATTTCTTAAGGGGGGAAGAATGTAATGACCCAAACTTCTTAATTATATTTGTTTCCTAATTTTGATGGTATAATTAAAATGTGACCATTTTGTTTCAACTGTTATATGACCGTTGGTCAATATGACTGTTGGAAACTATAATATTAACATTGTGTTTTTATAAATACTGTTATCTTGGTTAATTAATACAGAAAGAAGATTGAATGGCCTCAGCTTGTAGACTCGAGCCATATAAAGCCCATCTGTCGGAGCTTGGGAAGGAGGTAGCATCACTGGGCTTTGCTCTGGACCAAGACCATGTCGAGCTTCATCGTGTGAAGATGGAATGGAATCTCCTTCGTGAGAATTTCAGGCTGATAGAAATCACTACTCAGGCAATGTTGGTCGAGCCACCCCAAGATTCTATCACCCTAGCACACCTTACTCTTAGGTCATGTGCTGGTGTTATAAGGGGATATGTAACGAGACCATAACTGGCTTGTGTAATCCTTTGATTTAAATAAAAATTGTGATTTATTCTTATAGTGAATTTTGTGAATTTTCAACTTTATGAATGAATATAGTATGAATATTATTGATGAATTTTAGGAAAATGATATTTTAAAAATATTTATGTAGACCTTAAATAATTAATAATGTATAGTTATTTTCAAAAAATGTTCTTCTATAGTTATGTTCAGTAAGAAATTTAGAGTCTAATAAGATCAACTTAATTTTTGATGAATAGTAAATTATGCCTAGTGATTTTACAACTATGATTAGTAATGTGATCAAATGGATTAATTAACCTCACTTAAGAAAGTATTAACATAATTTAGGCACCTTGATATAGTAATGTGATTAAATAAAATTGGTAAATTACTATTTCAGAAATTATTGGTTAAGTATTAGTTTTTTCTGGTGAATAGTGTTTTCTATTTAAAAATTAAATTACAAATATTTATAAAAATATTTTCATAAAATTGAGTTCATTTTTGAAATTAGAGCATCGATATTTGGTTAAGGTGTTTTTTGGGGATTTTTCTTAGAAAGTTGAATTTTCAGTGAATAGTGAAAATACAGTTTTGAGTTTTGGGTGTTTAATGACATCATTAAGGTTGTAATAATTATGCAATAATTCTGTTCGGCTTATGAATAGTAATATAAGGTATGAGGTGTCCCAAGTGGCCAATACAATGGGAAATCCCATGGTTTTTTCAATACCACCGATGAGGTGTCCCTTGGCCATTAATGAATTGTCCCCTCAATTATCCTATAAATAACAAGTCATTCCATCATTCATTTCATTTCCAAATCATCCCCAACGAAGTTCTCATCTCTCTACCTCCCAAGGAGTCCTCCTAAGGTCCCGACCATTAAGCTTTCGAAGTTACTCTTGAAGGTAAGGGATCCTTTCATCCTCCTCTTCTAAGTCATGACTTCATTTATGTTGTGTCTTATAATTTACATCTCTTTATGTTGATGGTATGTTCTTATATTTTCTTATTTCTGTCCATTTCATGTATAATTATGGAGATAACTTTTCTTCTCTCATCAATTTGTTTTTTTAATTTTTAAGTGACGTCGTTAGGCTGCCGAATTTCTCATAAAAGAAATCGTATCTTCTCTTTTCTTTTATGATTCCTTTTCATGTGGTATGTCATTCAAATACCCATATGATGATCTTATTCAGTACCAATATTTTATTATGAATTAATTATGAGTGGGTGACCCTTTTCCCTATCTTTTCAATGTTTTCTAAAACCATGTTAGATAACTGTTATTCTGTAGAAATTTCATCTCAAAATTTCTATCTCTTTCTCTCAAGATATTATATTGTTCATTTATATGAATACCTAGACTTATTTCTTCTCCATGGGTGTACATAAATGTATATATATGATATATTTTATTCTGTAATTGACATACATATAACCCTCACTCCCTTTCCATGTGTTATAAATGACATAATGATCTTATTTTTAAGCTCTTTTTAAACATCGTGATTTTGATATGAAACCCATTTCTTTCATTACCTATGGGTTATTTATGAAATTTTTTATTAAGATCTATGTGGATCACATGAAATTAAAGAAATATTAAGTGTGTTCCCGAATAGCGCTCCAATGCATTGGGTAAAGAATTAATCTCTAGAGATGAAAAGTTTTACGATACCTTGGTGAATAACCTTGGTAATTTTTATGACACCTTGGGGATGGACCTTGGTGATATGTTCATGAATGTCTAAATGAAATTTTGTAGCCACATATTCAAGATTATGTTCCATGGTATTTTCATTATGAGATGCCTATTCATTCATTACTCTTGTCTTTATGTTTTTATTCAAGTTCTTATTGATATCACTAGTACATTGATTCCCTTGCTTGCCTTTACTGGGATTTCTACTCACCCTTTCCTTTGAATGTATGTCTCAAGGTCATGAGATGCAGTAATTTTACTTAGGATGAACTTATTATTAAGCCTTATAACTGGTTTAGAAGAATGTTTTATGTTGTTTTCATGTATTATGTTCCTGGTTTCCAAGACACTAGACTTTAAAGATCCTCTGTTTGTAAAATGTAATGAAAAGTTATGTATTAAAAAGGCGAGATGCCATAATCTATAAAGTCCAAAACATGGACATGAACACATACCTAACCCAAGGATCTAAACCTAGGAATAAAAACATTGATCACATATACTAGGAACTAATACTTCAATGGTATGATCTGAACTAGTGTTAGGTACTCCATGTCAACATCGAGGTATACTACATTACCCAAAAGTCTTGTATAACCAACTTGGAGAATGAACCTTTTAGTGCATCCTTGAGCTACCATAATAGGCCCTAAACCTATAAATTAAGCTCTAGGAGAACAATAGTCTCCACAGTCCTGTAACATTATCCCTAGGAGAATAGTTGGGGTAATGCGGTTTCACTCATCCTGATTATCCATTAGCTCCCCAGCCCTACCTCACAGCAACTAGCCAACCAACATAGGAGAGAAACATAATCAATATTAGGGAAAATTCCCAATCCAATCATATATAAAATGCCTCTTCACTCATAAATCCTAAAAAAGAATAGACTCAACCTTCCAAGACAAAACTTATGCACCATGGTTGGCTAACACCTTCACCCACCAACTAGAACTACTAAAATAAGAAAAAAACCACCTCATAAGCCAACCAATATAGTGAATCCACCATGGTTCCCCAAAACATCAGTATAAAGATGAATTCCTACAAGGGGAACCAACAACATACCAAATATTCCGAAAGACACCCTACAATGGTCACATTCAGAAAAAGCAAACATCAGGACAAACACTCCATGAAGGAAACATGACTAGACCCCTAGATTAAACCTATGGAGAAACTACCCAGAAGGGTGACCTCAAAAAAACACATCCATAAGGGAAAACTCAATTAATAACCCACCAAAAATTGAATTTCCCAAAACAATTCCTTCATAACTATCTCAAACTCTACTAAATAGAAACCAAATGAACTAGAATAATAATGATGTCGAACCACATTGAAGGATCCAATCGGTCACAACCTCAGGGAACCTGACCTAAGACTCAAACTACCAAAATAAGGATCTCATCCAGAAACACACTGGATCTTGTATATTGGAATCTTTCAAAATTCCCCCATGTAAACTGACATTTCATCCTCAATCTAATGTGATCAATAAATGCACTTCCCCACACGTTCCTAATACTACGCAAACCAACCCCTAGGAGGATCCAAGAACAACAACCTCAATGTAATCCTATCACAAAAATATATAATTCCAAAACACGGTAAAGAATGCCTCTAAATGTTGAAAGGATTCCACCACTGTGATCTATGTGAAAAAAACTCATATTTGGATACTGACAAGTCCAGTTCCGACTCAAGGTAAAAAAACCCAAAACAACTTTGCTGGAAAAGTAAACTGTGTGTACTTATGAGTACATGACGTGAACTCTCAAAGCATCATTTTCCCATGTACATCAACATGTCCATAGCAGACATGGGGTCTGGTCATGTACTAGTACATAACCAAAGTAGACCTGGGGTCTTGACATGTACCACTATAAGGGGTATCTTCTTGATTACATGGCCACATGGCCTTGTCCCAATATACGAGGTGTACTCCCAAGAACACGACATGTAGTATCCAATTTCCAACCAACCCATGTACCTGGCTACATGACCAAGTGACACTACATGAGGTATACCGTAGGTACACGGTCTATACCTTCCCAAATCTATCTACCCACGTACTTATAAAAACTTCATCTTTACCACATTGGAATAATACATGTCACATTTTCATCAAACCAAATTTCTTGTGATCAGGATTTCCCAAATACAAATCCCTCTAAACACCTTGAAATGCCATAATTCACCCGAATACCACTAGATCGACCCACAATGGGTCGCCAAAAGACCATAAATCATATTAAAACTCAAATAATACTAATCTAAGATGAATTGTAGTGAAAATATTAAAAATTTCCAACCTTCAAGTAGAAATAGTTAATGCTTTGAATTGATTCACATTGTTTGACACTCATACGATGATCTGGCAAGACCCGAGCTCTGCGATGGTGCCTCCTTCTCCTTGTCTCCCTTTTATCTCCCTCTCCTATCCCTATTATCTCAATCGTATTAAGGAACAACCAAGGATTGGTCGTGCATGACCCAAAATGGGAGGAAGGTGAAGAAAAAATTGAAAATAAATAAAAAATAATTGAAAGAAAGAAAATGAAGAGAGAGAAGAAAAGGGGCCCGACCCAGACCCAGCACCTGATGTGAGGTTATGCCCCTCTAAAAAACAACCTCCCAATCCTGACTCAATGGTAAATTAATAATTTATATATAATTCTCCAAATATAAGATAACACCAAAAAGATATGCGGGAATAAATAATATAAAATTAATTAAATATTAATTATTCAATGAAAATTCAAACTCAAAATTCCACTAAACTTTTGTCCTAGGGTAAACACCCTGTTTTTGGACTAATGGAGTGTTCATAAAAATTATATGAGATGTCTTAACATGTGAAATAATTAGTTTTCACCTTGAAATATACCTGAGAGAAAAAAATCAAGTTTCCCCTATTTTTATTAAATCGTCATGATGTGGTTCATGAAAACACCCCATTGTAAATTCTTCTCACCCCCGATAAGCCTTAGTGGTTAAACAAATTCCTAGATTCACCCTCATGTTTGGTGCTTCCAATACTACCATGACCATACATCGACCAGTTTCACAATAGTGAAAACACCCCCGGCATGAGGAATATTCAATGGTGACCAATATTATTTTCCCCACTATAGGAGTTTTCGTATCATCACCCCTCAACCAAGAACCAAACTCTATGACCCATGCTCCTTCCACTACCAAAAAAAATGGATGGGTGTGGCCAAACCAATCGCACCTGACATCCAACACAAAAAACCAACCCCTGCCTATTCTCGACCCCCTCGTAATAACAACCACATGCTCAACAAACCCCTTGAAACAAGATGCACAACCCATAATATCCTATATTGAACTTACCACCTTAAGGATTCTTCAATATTGAAACATCTATATGTGATCTCTCATGAGCTAACTGGAAGTTCACTAAACTAGCATGCACATGCCTTCTGAATAAGATTTCCACTAAAAAAATACATACCAACACCACTCCCCTCCTCAAGTAAGAGTGGTCCATGAAAACCCCCTCACAAACTCTCATGCTCAAATGAGATAAAAAATAGCAAACCTATTCTAAAACACCTAAAACCACTGAGCATACTCCTCATACAGGACAGTTCTAACAAACTTGAGCACCCTTGATAGTCCCCTACTAAAACAAGGAATCTCCATCATGCCAAGAACCAAGAAAACAATCACCCTCTATGTGGTCAGAAAACCAAGACCACAACCTACAATCCATTATCCCCCCACACTACCCAAAGAACAACCAAAACCAATAAGATCATGCTTACAACCAAACCTTCCCTCTCAACCATCCACAAACCCAAAAAAAAATACCCCAAAATCATGAAATCGAGAGCACTCATAGTGCTCCACCACACAATACCAAGGCATCCTCAACCTCACTGTAGAAATTATAATGGAATCCATAACCTCATGGAAACTCTATCCCAAACTAAGAATCTCTTAGGCATAATTTCGTTAATTGACCCAACCACTACCAATAGTAGTAGGGAACACCAAATACCATACTAACCCAGATTTTATTTCATTAATTCCTCGATAAATGGAATTCATCTGAACCACTAGAGAACACCGCACTAAAATATCCATATAACTTTTCATTAGATGAAATGTTCCCACTTTTTAGTTGAGCATAATGCCACAAAATACTTATATGATAAAACATTGTATATAAAATTACTAACACTTTAAACAACCAATCCTCTATCATTAGTAAAAGACACAGATATATAGTAATATGCATCCTATGTGGCTAAAATGTTTCAGGAAACAAAATCCACTTTTGATCTAGATAAGAACTAAAAAACCCAAAAATAATAATGTATGAAAACAAAACTGCATCACTCAAGGGGAAAATAACATAACCCTAATAGGAGAAAACAAGAACAATAATCTCACAACTCTAGTAACCTGTAATTCCTACCTAAATATGCTTTCATGACACACCAATCCAATATCCATCACAAGATTTGAAACATTCCTATATCTTATATCCACCAACTCTCATAGAGTAAGAACTAGAAAAAGACTCTTCTGAACCCATTTTGTCACAAACTGGCCCAGGTCAACCCAACCCACCACCTGCTCTGGCCTATAATAGGTCCTTAAGCATGCCCCCACCCTTATCCAATGGTTTTTAAATAGTGATGAGCACTAAAAAGGTTATAATGGTGAGACTATTCCCTCATATCAGAGGGAATTAATGGAGGAAATAAAGTAAAAATATAAATATATGTGAACATCAGAGTGTGTATAAATAAATAAATAAATAAATAATTGTAATAAAGGGATTGATGGACACAAACTCAAAAAACTAAATCATATGAACATTGGTCACCCACTCGGTTGATGACATCCAAAATAAAATAAATGAAAAAAATATACAGGGATTTACTACAACTCCGATCTAAACCACATACCTAGTCTCCATGATGGATGAACAACTTCAGCATGAAGCTCATACTCTACATGAGAATATATGCTCAAATGAGAAACACTAGGCCTCCACCTGATCCACCAAACCATGCTCAACAAGAACGAAAACATATGGTCTACACATACACCGAGGTTCACATATAAGGGGTGATAAAAAAATATTAATAGGTCACCCCAATAATGTTCCTAGTATCTACTGTCATAACATGTTCAAGAAACACATGTCATTTCCGACCTAGTTGAATGCGAATAGAAGTATAAAAGATAAAAAAAATAAAAAAATGAAACAAAAATAGATAAATATAAAGGAAAAAAATAAAACATCAGGTTCTGCTTTGACTACCATAGGCTATCTACCCTTAATCTAACCCCATTAAAAGGAATTAAAAAACATGGCCAACATAGCCACAAAATCAAGTACATAAATCTGATCAAGATTGATCTCTAATGTACAATGCAATGATAGTCACACATTCCAGACCCTAAGAACCCATCCTATGTGTTAAAATATTGAAGGCATCTACTTGGAATTAGGACTCAAAAGATATAATCTGAACTAGTTATAGGGACTCCTTGTCAACCTTGGGGTACACTACCCTTACACAAAGCCATGTAGAACCAAATGGATGAAAAAACTAGTCAACGCATCACCTAGATACCAAAAAAGTCCCAAACATATAAACCATTCCTTGAGAGTGCAATTCCTTCCATGGTCAAATAACAATATATTTTGGAGAACACCCAACCTAATCCAGTTTCACTCATTCAGATCATCCATTATCTCACTATCCCCATCTCAAAGAAACCATCCTACCAATTGTGAGGATCAAAATAATCAATACTGAGGAAAATTCATGGTGAAATAATATCCCAAAGGTCTCCTCTCATAATTATTGAATAAGAATAGCCCCAAACCTCCAAGACAAAACTCAAGAATAATGGTTGGATAACACCTTCAACCTCTACATAAAACTATTGAAACCAATACCATCAACCTCATAGGAGAAAAAACATAGGGATGCCACAATGGTTCTCCAAAATCACAGCACAAACACCAAAACACACTAGGGGATCCTCCAACAAACAACAACTTAGGTAGGACACCAAACTAGGGGATCCTCCAGAAAAACCAATATTTAGGCCAATCCTTCTAAGAAGGAGCTGTGGATAGACTCCCAACTCAATACCATAGGGAGCCTTCCCATAATGGAAACCTCAAAAAATAACTCATCCCGAAGGGAAACCTAAAGCAACAAACCGACCTGAATAGAATTCCCTAGAATAGGTGCCTCAGACCTATATCAAAATCTACTCAACAAAAACCAACTGAAAGAGGAATCCAATGATGTTGAACCACATCAAAAGATCCTACTAGTACCAACCTCAAGAAAATGGTCAAAATCCTAGAAAAAATAGAACTAATGATCACATCCAAAAAGACACTCAGTCCTATCTCTTGGAATCAATCCAAAGAGACCCATGAAAAATCACTTAAAAACCTCAGGAAAAGATGATTGATAAGTGCACACCCTCACACAGTCCTCACAGCACACAACCCAACCCCTGAAAGGATAAAAGAAAAATAACCTCAAAATAATTCCCCTATAAAACTCTATCAGGATAAAAAATCCATCTAGACAGCCTCTAAATTCTGAATGGATTCCAACATTGAGATCTATATGGTATAAAAACATAAAATGGACTACTCAAAATTCAAATTCTGACTCTGTGGTACAAAAACTCCCCAAACACCTTTTCTAAAAAATTACATGGTGTATACTTATGAGTATATAATTTGTAGTCTCAAATATGTACCTTGCCATGTACTTCTACAGGGTTATATAATAGATGAGGTCTAGTCGTATACTACTACATAAGGTGTCTTCCAAATTACATGGCCACATTGTCATATCCTACTATAAGGGGTGTGATCCCATATACACAGTGTGTACTCTCCACATTCCCATCAACCCATGTACTAGGCTACATGTCCATGTACCACTACATGGGGTGTACCCTCGATACACAATGTGTACTTCCCTAACTCCTCTAGATAATGTACACGACCAAATGCTTAGGTACATTGCAAAGTGCTAGTACATAATGTTCACATAAAGTACACAGAGTGTAATTTTAATGAAAACATATTCCCAAAATCAGAAGAATTCATAGAATGTATTCATTAAACTACATTCCATGTGATTTGGATTTCTTGAACAGAAATCCATCTGAACACTACAAAACTCCCTGATTCACCTGATGACAAATAGATCAACCCATGATGGTTCCCCAACTTCCCAAAAACAAGATTAATTATTAAAAAAATTATTCTACAAGAATTTATGGTGGAGAAATTAAAAAGTGACTACAATCTAGTAGAAACCACTAAATCCTTTATCCAATTTGCATTCCACAACACCCACACAATGATCTGGTGTGAACCGAGCTCCGTGGTAGTGCCTCTTTCTCTCTAACTCCCTCTTATATCCTTTTCCTATACCTCTTCCCTCACTCAAATGATGGAATACCATTGGGGGTATAAAACACACCAATCGAAGAAATAGATGTAAAAAAGATAAAGAAAAAAAAACAAGACAATGAAAAATAAGATAGAGAAGAAAATGAGTCTTGACATGGTCCTGATAACTGATGGGAGGTTATGCCCTACCTAGGAATGACCCCAATTATAGATTCAACAGTGATGTTTAAATTTAGATAAGATTATCTAAATGGAAGATATAACCGAATGGACATGCGTGAATAAAAAATATTTATTAATTAAATATTCGTCAAAAAAAGAATGGATTGAAATTCCACCAAACACCTATCCTAGGGTAAAACCCCTATTCTAGGAAAAATGGAGTGATCATAAATATTATATGAGATCTATTTGTAGATTTAATTACCATTTTACCCTCTAATTCCACCCAATAGAAAAAAAATTAAAATTTCCCCTGTTTTTTTAAACCATCATGATGTGCTTTGTGACATCTACAAACCTCAAAATGTCACACTAACTCAAAGCCTAGTATTAAAAATAATCCTAGAAATATTCTAATGTTTTATAGGAAAAACCAGTGTCATTTTATAATCAAAGTAGCATATAGGTGATAATGAATGAATAAATAGTGGAAGCATGATAATGGAAAATAGATCAGTAGAAGTAAATCATCCAAATAGTAATAATAAATCAAGACAATTGTGGAACCATATACAAAATGATGAGTATTTTATAGAGACTTAAAAAAATACATGTATACATACATATAAAAAAAATAAAAAATGTCCAAAAGGGTTGTCCAATAGTATCAGGATCCAAGGACCAGTCATGCACTCCCATGTCCTCATGCTATAATCAATCAAGAATCTAAGACCGAGTGTTATCCCTTGTCCCTTCCTCTATCAAAAAAGTTTATTTGAGTAGTAAATTTCTATCTGAATAAGGTGTGATATATACTCAGTAGGTCACCACCAATGGCTCTATAGAAATCTAGTCTGTAAAAATAAAAGTATAATTGTGTAGATATAAGGATGGTAAGTGGAATAACATGCATGAAATAATAATCATGTCGGGCATGGACTTTTTTGGGATTCTTGTATAACCATGCCTTCTTTAGATACCTCAGTAATTTATATATGAGGTACCTACAAAAGGGATATGATCCAATAGATATAACCATAGATTCCAAGTGGAAGAAACATGTATACTGTGGAACCCAATGTGTCACCAAGGAATCCTTGTAGAACGGAAATTAATACCAGATCCGAGAGAAATCAAGGATATTTAACCATATAAGTTTGATCCAGACCACAAAAAACAAAACCATGTAGCCAAGATAAATGGTTTAAGTGTAATTCAATGGAAAAATAGAAATCATTACAGTGGAATAATATCTAAATGAGTCCATGGAGCATGTCCATAGTAAATCCTATGTTAAGAACTACTAGGGCCTAAGGGAAGAATCTAAGGTGTCCACTTGTCCTTGAACATCAGTTGAATCCAAGCATTGTATCTGAGGTATTCTAATATCCATAAATGAATCTAGGGAATCATTGGTACTAAAACTAATAATTCATATATAAATAATACATTAAAAAAATTCCTATGTGGGTTTCTCCCTGAGAAACCTATCTAATGAATTAGGGTGGAATCCTCTATGTTTTTAAGGAATTCCCTCATGAATCTAAGGCTGGATCAAGTCTGAACACTCTTATAATAAGAAAAATCTTCGCAATAGTAATAGACACCACATGTTTAATGAAATAAACAAGTCCATGTTTTAAAAATTCCAATTCATTCACTTTATATAATTCAAGTCCACACCTTTTCATTGAATAACCACAAAGGGATATATATAAGGTTTCATACCATTAATAATTTGATTTAAATTTAATAATAGCCAATATAAACATGATTTACCAAAAAATAAAGTATCAATTCATCCATTTCAATTAATCTTATTTCTTGGGGAAGTCAAAACAAACATACCAATGGGTGTTTCAATTATTAAAATGTACTGGGGTAGATATGCATAGGCATGGCACACCCAATGGGGTGGATTAAGATGAGTTTCTTGACCTCAAACTATATTAATAGGGTCAAATAAGGTTTTTAATTCCTAAATTAAAAACCTAATTAAATGAATTTTGATTTCAGAGTCAAAACATGGGTGAAACCAATGTAGGACAAAATTAAGACAATTATAAATCAATGATAATGGAGGGAAAAGTCATAGACTACCAACCATATGGTGTTAAAGGATAAATATTCCATTACTGGGCCTTTGTTACATATGAATAGAAATAAAACATAATAATAAGATGATACCCTAAAAATAGATCATATTGCCTTGCAAAAAAATAATACTAAATATGGTGAGATAAACCAAGAGAAGAAGACAACTGATTGAATCTCTTACAGACGGTGATCCCGCATGATAGAAAAAACATGATTTAGACCTCACATGGATAATTAATCTCAAATCCTAGATTATGCATGGGAGGTGGTTTGATGGGAGTATGGGGAACTACACATTTGAAATATGAGGAAATAGGGGTTAAAACATATAAGGGTATAAGGGAAAAATAATAAATTCACCCCCACTTCAATAGGTCACACAGTTTGGCCACATGGTTGGCCAAACTGTGCACCAACCATGAGACATGAACTATCTAGGACACCCCCTTTCATGGGTTAGGCACATGGTTATACTAACCATAAACAACCAAAGAAAAACACCTTTAAAAAAATACCTATAGTTTTTTCATGGTTATGTGTCTTGGGATTCATAGTTAGAACAAGTTGTGTGGCTCTATACTATACATTAGACATCCCTGGATGGTTTAATAAAACTTTGTGAACTAGGAGGAATAGTTTAAATTAACCATGCATCCCAACATTTTTCTGCAAAACTCAGGGATTCAGGCTCAAAAAAACCTGGACGCTCCCAAAACCTTCCATAATCATTTACTAATTAATATTAGAAAAAAACCAAATAATTAAAATTAAATTAAAATGTTTTATAATATAGATAAGAACTGGGTTGTTACACATAACTAGGGTTTGAATTAGATGTTAATAAAATGGATAGGAGGTCAAGATCCATCTGTGTTACAAAAATTCAAATACTGTTGATGTTAGTTTTTTGAAAACGTATATTATAAACATACTTTTCAGGAAATATTTATGATAACCAATGGAAAAATAATGAAGATTATAATTTTAATATTTCTTATATAAGAACCAATGTTAAATAAAATAAATGTATTTAATTTAATAACTGATTTTAAAATCCCCTATAGATTATGTTTATTTTATTAGTGGTGATTATTATTGTTATTAAATTCCATGATATTAGAGGGAAATCACCCATTAAAAAGGAATGAACAATTATTTTTTTACTAAAACCTATGAAATATGAACGAATTCATCTTGAAGGAGTGTTATATTTTTTAATAATGTCATTGCTATAACATTCCTTTATTCAATTTATTCTTATTAATTCATGTTGTGTATGTTACTGACAAATTTAACGGGGTATATTGAAGAGACAATGAGTTAATATTAATGAATCATTCCATTGGTGAATTTGTAATTATAACTAAGATATGAAGTTCTCATAAAGTGTCCAATCTATTCTATGATAAGGATCATAGATTCACTCATTCACATAGTAGGCTATGTAATTCAATATGTTGAATGAGTCATAATTTTATATTTTCTTGAATTGATGTATTATATATCATGGTATTGAGTTTCATATTGTATTTATTTTCAATATTATCATTAATACTATTATATATATTTTAGGAATATTTAATTGAGATTTTGGATTAATTGGATTATTTTTTAAGTGATTTTATGTCAAGTAAAGTGATATGTTTCTACATGTAATGGGAAAAATATTTTATATCCAAGGATAAAATATTTGTTCTATCAATTATAAAGGTCCTCATACTATGGATTTTATCATTTAAAATGGATCAAATATTTTATTTTTTATCTTGTGAATATGATGGTATAATTTTTGGACTTCAAAAAAAATTAAGGTGTTTTTAGATCAAAGGAAGAAGAAATATTTAACCAGACATGTGTTTTGGATCAACAATTTGGCCTTCTCGTGGATGGATTTCTTTTCATCTTATAAGATGAAATAGATTTTTATTATATCAAATTAAATGTGTCCAAATATTTTATCTTTATAAAAAATTATAAACATATCAATTAGTGGTATTTAGAAAAAGTTATGTGTATTTTTATGAATAATACATTATACTGATTTTACTATTGGATGATTAGAAACATTCTTATATTAATTGAAAAAAATACCCAAAAATAAACCCAACATAGATTATTTTAAATGGGAGATTTTTTTTATCCCCTTAATGATTTGTTTTATGATAAACAATTATTTTTGTGACATTTTTAGAATTTCAAGACCCCTACATATTTGTATTATTTTATGGGATATCCAACCAAGTTTCATAATTAATTGATTTCCATGAGTGACATATTGAAAAGCGGGGTGTTGTTTTCCCCTTTGTGTTTACCTCTATATTGTATAGTTTTAAAGTAGTTTAAGGTATTAAATTGGATCCAAGAAGTGCGGGTTTCTAACAAAAAGGAGCAGGTTGCGGTCTCTTACATGAAGACGTCTTCTACATATTACAAAAAAGTGGTGATAAAATATCATTTGGTAATATAGTTGTAAAGATTGTATATTTTAGTTGTTTTTTTAATAATATGATCTATTTCTTTGATTAAGAACATTTAAAATTATTAGTCACTGATGTTACCATGATTTTTAGATCAAGAATAAAATATATTAAATTTAACCAAAGAACAAAAGTGAAAACTAATATGATCATCAGGCTAAATGATATTCTTTGATTCTCACAAATGAAAACTGAAGAAGCAATTTTTTCTATTGGTAACTAAAACTTGATTATCATCTTCTTAAAACTCATTTTTTATTCTAATTTATTTATAAAAAGCACTCTGATTTTCAAAAATAATTTTTTTAATAAAAGTACAAGCTTATTCTTTAACTAATATTCTTCTTGAACATTGAAAAAAAATCCTACCATGTAAATTGGAATATCAAGAAATCTACATCACATAGTATACCATCATCTTGATTGGTTTATGTATGCACAAAAAATATTTTCCAAGTGTTTGTACTAGTTTTAGTTTAGTTTTTTTATTTTAGGGAAGATATATTATGGTTAATATCTTTTGGATCCGTTTTCACTCACCAAAAATGAGGGAAATGAGATCATAATTGTAAAAAGTTTCAGAGAGATTTATATCATCGATTAAACCATCTTATTTTTTGTTATTTTTTAGTGTATCTTCAAATGTTTTATGTTGTGTTTATATAAATGATTGGTATGAATGATGAAATATTTTTATTCTATGTGAATTATAATTGTTATGTGTTATGTATTATAAATTTTATGTAAAAAATATATAAATATTTGTGTGAATTATTTAAATATTTAGTGTTGGTTATATAAAATTTTATATTTGCGTGTCCATTTATTCTATTTAGTAAAAACATATTTTGTATTATTATATAATAGTAATTTTTTTAATAAATGAACTGTTAGTATCACCCTGAAACATTTACCTCATTACCAAATAAAAATATATAAAATATATAATTACCAAAGAACATTTCTAATACACTATATTTTTTATATTTCAACATTCTATAAAACATTTTGTAAAATTATTCACAATTTATTTTCATATCTTATATATTATATTGTGGTTAAAATAGAACATATATATATATTAATATAAAGAGAGAGAGAGGGAAAGAGGAATGAACATTTAATTTTCTAAATAAAATGGAAGATTTTTTAATGCAATGTAAAAAATATTTGTTATATACCAAACAAATATAACACAAAAAATATATTTATGATTCAAAAAATATAATTTTTTACAAAATATTTTTAAACCACAAGAATTTATAAAGTTTTTAGTATATATATTTAAAAAATATCAAACATTTATTAATGAAAATAACACTAATCATTTATAATATAAAAAATATTTATAACAAGGAATATAGAATTTATAATTAAATAAAATTATATTTATATTACAAAAAACAGAAATGTTTAAATAAATTTTTTAAAATAATAATTTAAGGTTCCTTTCTTAAACTTATTTAAGTTTTTTTCTTCTAAAATATAAGTATAAGTATCATTCTAATAAAAAAAGAAATATAATTTTTTTTGAATTGATTGTCAAGGGTGGAAGCTATTATAATTATTTTAATAAGTGTAGTCAAAGAGACCCTCAAATCAAAGAAGAATTGAAAAAAATTAATTTATAGAAGAATAAATATTTATAAGTATGTCATCATAGTGGTTGAACATAAAAAAGGGTTTGAAGAACAATGTATATACCAAGGGTATGCCAAAATTATGGGGTAGTTAGAACAACCATTACAGTGTGGTTGATGAAGAATAATATTTGAATGTGGTTGATGATGAAGATATATTGGATTGAATTAAAGATGATAGGATATAAATTTCGTGTTTGAAGGAGTGTGTTTAAACATCCTTCATTGAGATCCCCCTTTCCCTCATCATCTAAACCCCATACCCCTTATATCTCTGACCATCCCAGGTTTTCCAAAGATCCTTGTTTCCCTCCCCATAATCCTTCATTCACTTTTACACCTTATAGTACCCTTTTGAAAATTTATTATAATATTTAATTTAATCATATTTATATAAAAAATTATTAATAGTGTCAAATTAACAAATTAAAAAAATTTGAATTATCCATGTTTTTTTAAATATTTCTAATTTAGAATTGTTTAAAATTGTGCTGATAAAAAACATAATAATGTTTTTGAAAAATATGATTGATTTCAATATTTTGTTGTGACTTGTTTACTATAAACAAATATAGTATTATGATGAATTCATGGATGGGTATTAGTTTAAAGTATTTGTCTGAAATGTTTATAAATGTATAAATTAGAAAAAATAATATAAAGAGATGTTTTATAGATGTATTTTCAATAGTATAATTTAAATTTGGTGTGGATAAACACTTTTGTAATCAATATTGGGAAAAATATATTTTATTCATATTTTGGATATAAATACATTTAAGAAAGAACTCTCATATAATTTTTATTTGATATTGGATATTTACTTATTTTAATATAAAGAGTATTTATAAGGGTATAAATGAAGGATGGACTAGATATCTATGTACTCCTTTTTATGAATAACCCCATATAAAAATATTATATCCAAAACATACCATATACATGACATACATTTATATTTAGACAACAATAATGTGAATGTGTTTTTCCAGAAAAACAGAATATTATTTTTAGGATCTAAATTACTCAAGGGTGGAGTTCAAAAATTTGGAATGAGAAACTCTTATGAATATTCCATCAATAAATAATACCACTATATTTATTACAAAAAATTAAATATTAAACTAAAATTTAAAATGGAATCTCACGAAGATAATATAAAAGAAAAAGAGGGGTAGAGAGGAAGAAACTATTACCATATATATCACTTCTGAACCATAGAAAAATAACCCTTTAACAAATTGGGATAATTTTAAAGATATATTTGTAAGAGATAACAAGAGGAAGGGAATTCTAAATATCATTGGAGTGAAAATAAATTAAAATAATAAAGGTATATTTTTATTAAATCATAGATAACTATTTGTAAATATTTGAATATAGATATTAGATTAATTCAATGTAGAAAAATTAATTTAAAATAAATCACATATTAGTCTCACTCATGATATTTTACATTTAACACATGAGTTTTTATTTTTACAGATTAAAATAACAAACTACAATATTTCACATTATTTTCCCCACAGAAATAATAATTCATTCATAAAAATAGATTCAAAAATAGTAAAATATTTTATAAAATATATAATTAATTTATTGAGTTTAGTAATTAAAATTCTTATTTAGAATATAAAATTTAATAAATAAATAATATTTTAATCCCCAAAAAAATTAATTACAATTATTATAAAATTATTATATTAAAATGAGATCATAAAACATATCATTTATTTAACTTTGTTCAAAAATATTTACTTATTTAATAACTTCTATAAAATTACTATCATTGCATTTTTTACTTGTTGATTCTATATTCGTAATGTATTTTATAATATTAAATATCTATATATGAGAAATTTATGTTTAAATTAAAAATAATAATTATCTCATAAAATAATGTTTTACGGTAAAATATGATACTTGGTGATTAATGTAATATTTATTACATCATGAAATAATTTTTTCCCTTCCTCAAGGATATATAACTTCTTATTTACACATGGAATTAATTAATTTTAATTATTAATTAAAATTTTTAAATTAATATTCCAAGAAGTATATTACTATTAAAAATTTTATATAATTATTCCCATAATAAAATTCCAAAAAACTGACTTACCCCTTTCTAACAGTTATGTAATTCCATGACCCGCCTTATCCAAGATGAGGGAAAGGATAACAAAGTTTCAGGACCTTCCTTCTTTAAGATGAAGGAGAGATAATGACCCCAGAGTCCCGCCTTCAATAGGCCTCAGGGTGGCGACTATAACCAAGGGTATATAATCTCACACAAAATTGAAGTCATTACCCTTTTTATAGAACATTATTAGGAGATAAGATGGTAAATCCTATGAAACTCCAAATACTAAAAGAAAAATTAAAGCCAAAATCCATTCCCACATGCATGTTCTAAAGTAAAGATGATAGAAGTTAAAAAAATCCAAATTAACGTACCAAAAAGAGATTAAGTAGCAAAAATAACTATCCTGACACCTGAGATTATAAATTCTAGAATTGTCCTCAAAGTCTTCCCGGAAACATGAGATATCGTTTTACAGACGTATGGTGAGTATGCAAGTATACATTGATGGAAAAAACAAAGCTACTCATCCAAAAGTTGGGGAACATACTAATTCCCCTATGAGAGAGTAGTGGAATCTCAATGAACCTACCAACGAGTACTAACCAGACGAGCCTCACCCTGACACACTCACAAAATAACTCAAGTCATGTAATGTAATAGTATAATCATATCGTTATTTGGGTACCTCGCACCCCTTTCTCGCTGGTTAACTTCTCATTCTTATTGGATAACTTCATGATGTTTCCTTTATTACAAAATGAATTCCCACTACCAAAACCTTCCCACACATACCTGGGCCTCAAAGCACACACAAAACCTACCTGCAGACACATTAGACACAACCACACCATACATCTCACCTGAAGTGACCTGGGCCTCATCCCAAAGACACATGGGAAAACTATCTTGGGCCATAAATATAATGATCCCCTCATCCACAACAAACATTCATGAAGGATATCAGACTATGGTAAGCCTCAAACCATTACATCATGCTCAGATATGCTTGAGTGATATGAACCTGGATGAGGGTGTGAGGAAGAAAGTCAGTAATCATCCATCCATCCTACCACTAGGATGCTGGGAAAGACATCCTCCCCCATGAATGGGGGTGTTCAACACATGGTTTTAAAAAATAGTGGGGTGTGTGTATAAATCACATGAAACTAAAATTCATATATATAAGTATGAAATCGCTCAGCCCAACTTATGGGTCCTGAAACAAACAACCATCTCACCAAAACCACTATTGTTACTACCCCTATATGCACAACCAAAAAAAATCCACTACCAAAGCATAAACCCATCCCCTTTTTAGTTTAACCACCGGGAAGTTATTAATTAAGGTGTTTACTTTAGTTTATTCCAACACTACCTGAGGGAACTACCGAGCACAACATTTGCGACCACCTTAAAAGGTGAAGATCCTAATTAACTAAAAACACAGTAAAAACACACTTCATTATTCGAGACTAACTCACTGATGATGAAACCCCTAACTCAAAAATGCCAATGCCCCTAACTCACTAATGTTGACGCCCTGGACTCATTGATGTTGACTCCCATAACTCACTGGTGTTGATAGTTCAAACTAGATGTTTGGATAACTCTAACCCAAACACCCAAAAAACTGGATTTTCATAAAGGAATAATCTATGGGAAATCCATTTGAGTACATCATATACCTCTCAAAATATTCTCATCGTTGATAATTAAAAAAACCTATAATAAAGAGGTGTCTATCATCTACCCTATAAGATACCTCTAAGGGAAAAGCAACCCTGCATTTTTTTGAAAAATAGAGTTGAATGCTCAACATCCAAAGATACCTCCTTGACTTATATCCTAAAAAACTCTACAAATGATAAGGACCGATTTACCCAACCAACCACACAAACACCAAAGGTCACACTATCCAAACAAATGGATTAGGAATATCTTTCCACCATGTCAAAATACTATCGGCTTTGGGTGGCACTGGATCACCCTCACAGATTTAATTGCATCTTCATTATTGCATCTTTATTAGAGATCAGTTACCCCTCCCCACCCATCAAGACTCTTCACACACATATTCATAAGACAAAAAAATAGATCATCTCACATCAAATAAGTTAAGGCATTACATCATAAGGAAAACCACACTAGTAAAACACAGAATTAAGACTCAGAACAACTCCGGTTACTGGGAAATCATCAGTTCCACCCTCCCCCAAGTACTCTCCTCGAGACCACCATGCCTCCATAACACATGTACTAAGGGAATTTTTTTTCCATGAAGCACCTTATCCTCACAAGCCCTGATTTTTATTGGATTATCCACGTATGTCGTGTTTCCATTGATATCCAAGTCTCCCCGGTCAATGTCATGGGAGTCATCGTGTAGGTATCGATGGAGTTGAGAGACATGGAAGACTTCATGGATTGTATCCAACCATGGTGGAAATTCTAGGTGGTATGCCACCTCACCAACTCATCCCAACACCTCAAAAGGTCTGATGAACCCAGGAGAAATCTCGATTTACTGAAACTCCACTACCCACACTGAGGGGAAACCTTTAAAAACATGTGGTCTCATACTCCAAGGGCCTAATCCGGTGTCGGCACTCAACTTATGTTGGTCCTAAGATAACTTCAACCCCTCACGCATAAGCTAAACCTTCTCTTTCATGCTCTGCACTTCCTCTAGTCCAAGAAGGGATGCTCCCCCAACCTCTTTCCAGCATACTATTGAATGACACGACCTTCCTTACAAAGCCTGGAATGGAGCCATGCTAATGGTGTTGTGATAGCTATTATTCTAAGAAAACTCCACCAAGGGAAATTTTCAAATTCATTATCCTTTGAAGTCCAAGACCGATGCCCACTACATGTCCTCGATGTCTGGATGGTCCTCTATATCTGCCTATCTGTCTAAGGGTGGAAAGAAATGCTAAGGTGTAACTAGGTGCCAAAGGCTTGTAGAATCCCCTCCAGACTCACAATGTAAAACTTATATCCCGATCCGAGATAGTGGATCTTGGAACCCCATCCAGCTACACCACCTCATCTACATACCTCCTCTCCAAGGCATCTACTATGCTCGACTCCCTGATTTTGAGGAATTGAGATGCTTTCATCCACTGGTCCACTGCTACCTAAAGAGAATCGCATCCTCCCTGATCCCTAGGCAATCGTGTGAAAAAATCCATTTAGGCTTCATCCCACTACCATTTGGGAACATATAAGGGCTACAACAGACCACCGATAACAAGTTTCTCAGCCCTCAAATGCTAAAACAGTAGTCACCTTTCCACAAACTCCTCCACTTCTAGCTTTATCATGGGCCAGCAAAATTGTTCCCTGAAGCCTTGTTATATTTTAGAAACTCTTGAATGCACCACCATGGGTAAGGTATGGAACTCAAAAATAACTCCCTCATGCATTTCCACCAGAAAAACAACTTTCCATGAAATAGTATTTGATTATGACCATCCTTCTACCATCCTTCTAAAGCATCTCCCTAGACAGTGTGATCACGTATCACTTTAGTCTTTGAGTATCCCCATTGAGACTCATCCACATACCGCACCAAGGAGGACTATACTACAATCTGAAATAGTCGGCCTCTGCTACCATCCACTCTCACATCTAGATAAAAAGTGACTAACTCCTCTATTACCTTCCAAGAACCCATGGATTACCAAACTACCTCCTTTTATGATTTCCTGCTCAAGTAATTGACTACCACATTCCCTTTTCTTGGGGTGTAAGAGATCTCAATGTCGTAGACCTGGAGAAACTCCATCCACATCCACTATCTCAATTTTTGGTCTCTTTGGGAGAAGATATACCTCATGCTCTTGTGATCCGTGAAGACCAAAAATCACTCCCCAATAAGGTAATGTCACCACAAATTCAACACAAATATGACAACTATATAATCCAGATCAAGGGTGGCATAGTTATGTTCCTATAGAAACAACTGCCTAGACCCATAAGAGTACACTCCTTACTGCTAAATTATAACACACCCCAAACCTATATAGGAAGCATCGTAGAACAACTCAAACATCACCCCTTACTCTAGAAACCTAATCACTGGGGCACTGACTAGCTTCCCCTTAAGGTAGCTGAACGTTGCCTCACACTGGTCGCTCCACATGAAGGCCTGGTCTTTTATGGTCAAGTCCATCAACGAAGCTGCAATATGATAGAAGTCCAGTTCAAACCTTTGATAATATCCCACTAGACCCAGGAAGCTACGAACCTCTACCAAATTATTGGGTTCTTCCCAAGAGACAACTTCTTCAACCATTGATGGGTATAATATTGTCCTCTGCCAAGACAACATGTGTTTGAGGAAGTGAACCTCTTGTGTTGAGAACATTCACTTTGAATACTTCCCATAGAGCTGGTGGTGTCGCAGGACATCCAAGACAATCCTCAGATGCTCATTGTGCTCCTCCTCTAAATTTGATTAAATCAGAACATCATTGATGAATACAATGAATAACCAGTTCAGAGACTCATGGAAAATAAAGCCAATGAGTCCCATGAAGACGAATATCATGTTTGTTACACCGAACTACATGGCCACAAACTCAAACTACCCATACATTCACCTAAAAGAAATCTTCAAGATCTCACCCTCCTTCACCCTCAACTGGTGATATCCCGACCACCGATTGATCATAGAGAACCAATTTACTACCTTTAATTGGTCGAAAAGATCATCCATCCTCGTAAGGGGGTAAAGGTTCTTGATTGTCACCTGATTTAGTCTCTAGTAGTCTATGCACAGTCTTAGACCACCATCTTCCTTCATCATGAATAGGACTAGAGAATCCCATGGTGATAAACTAGGCCAGATTAAAACCTTCTTCATTTGTTCTTCAACCTAAATATGCAACTCTCACAACTCAGTATGTGCCATAGGATAGGGATCCATCAAAATCAGATGGGCACTGTTTTGCAAGTCTATTTCGAACTCAACATCATGTCGAGGGTGTAGAGTCACAACCTTTTCTGGGAAAACATCTAATAACTCTCTAAAAACCCTTGGAATCTCCACCATCTCTGTGTCTTCTGGTCCTGCTGATAGCTCAGCTAAAAAAGAAAGAAGAGGCTCCCCATGACCTCTACCCACCTGAGAACTCCTCTCTCCAACAAATTCTACACATGAGCCACCCATGTCTGAGAACAAGATTCTTCTTTGGAAGTAGTCGATAAATACATGAATAGAAAATAACTAGAAAATTCCTAGTATGACATTGTATAGATGTATCTTTAGAAGAATAATATCCTAATTGAACTAATGTGGCACCAAAATTAGTCTACATCCCAAGAAAACATCATACAAACTGGTTTGACCTCCAACTTGTATACTCAGTATCTGGGGAATGGAAAGACTCTCTACATCTAGTCCTAAGCCATGGGCGAAACTGGGTGAAACAAAGGAGTGCAAGGATCCTAAATCAAACAAATTGCATGCAAGAGTGCTGATCAAACGGATCATACCTTGATCAACCTCTGGCCCCACTAGAATTACTACCATGGAGTCATGAAAATTAGCACGCATAGATAATCTACCTCTCTTATGTTGACCACATCCCTGACCATTCCTTGGTTGAGGTCCCTATGGAGCATCTTAATTTTGGACTCCTCCTACACCGTCTACCCTTAGTGGAGCGGGAACTCGCTACCCCTACTTCTGGAAAGGCCTGACTAGAAACTGCTACTGCTGGGGTGAGAACTAAACCTACCCACCCCACCATACTGTGCGTGAACTAGGCCCTGAGTCTGAATATTTCCATGGACTCCATATAAAAAACACCTTGGTCATGGACCCTGGGGGAAACAGTGAGGAATAGGATATCAGAACTAGAACTACTGAGGCCTACATCCTACTGGCTGAAACATGGATGGTCCTGACTTTGGGGTCCTTCTGCTGACTACCTCCCCCTTCTACAATCTCGGATGGCTCCCCTCTCATAGTACATATCCCAGAGAGTGTATCACTTAAACTACCTCATCCTTTTTCTGAACCTCTATGTATGTTAGTAGAGTGAAAGGAATAATAGCATACTGAAGAGATGGTCAGATTACCTCCTCTAAGTGTCTCTCCTAAGACTCCTTATCTGAAAAGAGATTAGGAGGAAATCATAGGATATCATTTAACTTGATCCCCAGTTTCCTCAATAAATTAATCCCCTGCTAGAGGGAGAGTTGATTAGGTCTCTTCTCGACCATCATTGTGGAAGAAAGGAATTCCTCCAAGAACTCCTTATCAAATTCATCCTTGAAAAAATTGGTCTCCTTCCTTTCCTTGAGGTAGGGAATCCACCACTGACACACTACTCCCCTCATCTGGATGACTACCAATGAAACCCAATACTCCTTTGGTTCTTAGATCAAGGTAAAGGTGATTTCAAACTCCTCAATCTAGCTCTTTGTCTCTGATTTTGAAATTCTACCTTCACAGTTTCCCAGGGTCTGGTGCTAGAAATAATGAAGGGTATTCTTCCAGAAGTCATCTTCCTCCTCTTTATTGGCCCTCTGCTGATCAACCAAGTAATCCTACAAGGCCTCAACTGCTCATACCACACGTGGGCGACGTTTGGGCACCATGGCTGAAAAGGGTAAACATGGAACTCCTAAGCCTGGGCAATATGGAAATTTTATTTTAAATTCACTTTAACTCTTCATTTATTTTAAATTCACAAAACACCCAAGACACAGAAGAACACAAGTAATTATGATGCATGTACCATTCCTACGGTATCTACCCTATAATCAGTGAAACATCACATGATCGTTTGGTAGGATCTGAGTCCTTGCATCAGATCACCGAGGGGATAAAATCCCATGTCCTAGTTGGTCTTCCCTGGCCTATTTCATGCACTAAGATTGTATAACACTATTTCCCTACCATCCCATGAAATCAAAACTATGACTAACTTTGAACTCCATCCTATCTCTCAAAAAAACATACCAAAACTGCCCCTTGAAACCATTTTGTCACAACCCTCCTCCAAGAGGAGGGAAAGAATAGAAAAGTTATATGCCCTTCCTTTATCAAGATTAAGGAGAGATAATGACCCTAGAGTCCCACCTTAAATAGGTAATGGGGTAGAAAATAGAAAAAAGGGTATAGAATCTCACACAAAATGGAAGCCATTACCCTTTTTATAGAACAAGATCAGGTGATAAGATAGTAAATCCCAAGCAACTAAAAATACTAAAAGAAAAAGTAAATCCAAAATCCATTCCCACTTGCATGTTCAAAAGTAAAGACAATACAAAGTACAATAAAAATCCAATGTAAAGTACAAAAAAGAATAAGAATCATCAAAAACTATCCCAATGACCAAACTAATAAAGTCCAACACAGTCCTCAATGTCTTCCTAGAAACCTGAAAAATATTTTAACACGCGTAGGGTGAGTGTACAAGTATACCCAGTAGGAAAAACTAAAGCTACTCGTGCACAAGTGGGGGAAAATATAAATGCCCCTCTGAATGAGTAGTGGAATATCAAAGAACCTACAAATGAGTACTTACCATCCCATCCTCATTAAGGCACACTCACCAAATAATTAAAATCAGTTAAAGTAATAGTATAAGCACATCGATATTTGGGTACCCCATACCACTTTCCCACTAGATTACTACTCATTCCAAATGGATAATGTCTTGATGCTACCTCTCTTCAAAAATTCAATCCCACTTCCAAAACCTATCCTCACACATCTGGGACTCAAACCACACACAAAACCCACCCACAAACACATGTTCCACAACCACACCACACATCTCAATCAAAGAAACCTAGGACTCATCCCGAAGACACTTGGGAAAAAAATCTGGGCTCGCAAACACGTGATCCCCTCATCCAAAACAATATTTCTTGAAGGATCTTGGACTATGTTAAGCCTCAAGACATTATATCCTACCCATATACTCTCGAGCAGTAAGAACCCAGAAGCTATTGTGAGGCTGAAAGTCAGTGGTTGACCATTTATCCACCCATCAAGATGTTGGGAAGAACATTCTCCCCCATGAATGGGGTTATTCTGCATATGGGGAAAAAGGGTAGGTTTTGTATAAAAATCACAAGAAAATAAAATATATACATATGATTATGCAAACACTCAACCCAACTTATATGTCCTGAAACAAACAACCAACCCACCAGAACCACTCTTGCTGCTACCCCTATATGCAGAACCACAATAACAGCCACTGCCAAAGCATAATCCCAACCCCTTTTTCATTTAACAACTAGACATTTATTAATTAAGGGGATCACATTATTTTATTCTAGCACTAACCGCAGAAACTACAAAACACAACATCTGAAACTGCCTTAGAAGGTGATGAGAATGATTAAATAAACACTTAGGAACTAACCCATTTTGTTCTTCAATGCTGCCAACATAGAACAAGGGATGGGAGACCAAGGTAAACAATTCCCATTTTAACACCCATTCATGAAAACAATAGAGAAAAACCAACATACAGTCCCACTGTACACCACCCATTCTTCCAATAATCTTATTCAACTATTGCCAACTATTATTCTTTAATGTTATACTGAACAATACCCCTCTCCCAACCCTGTCCTATAGCCCTACTACCCAAACATTATCCAGATGCAGTCCCACTGTATAAAAAGTTCATAACCACACTACAGCCCCACTACCCAATGTTATATGAGGGCCACAACACAACAGAGGCAATCACACTACCTATATGTCCATCCATTCCATAATCAAACAGTCTCTTAAACTCGGATACCAACACGCCCCCTATACCACCCCATATACAAAACCCAAAAAACCCAACCAGAACACACAGAACACAACCAAACCTATCAATCCATGTATATTAAAATTTAGGAGATAGAAGTTTATTAATTAAACCTTTCTAATAGGTGTGATCATAGAACCAACTTTATCCTTGGGTTTCCATTTATTTAACCAAATATATGTGATTAAAAGTTTTCATGTTACGGTAATTTATCAAAGCATCACAGAACAATATAATCTCACCTGTGCACAAGAAAATACCACTAACAACCATGATTTTTAGAACTCATACAGCCACAAAAATTTTGAATGGAAGATAATAATTAAAACAAGCGATCAAATTCCAATAAATCCCAACCCATTATTTTATTGACCCCTCTTATCTTTTGATCATATTACCTTCTTATTTATTTACTGTTTTAAGAAATTATTCACCCATTATTCACAAGGAATAATTATTACACCCAAACCACATGATGCATAATTAAAAAGAGGCAAAAGAAATCCCTACTTGAAATAACATGCGACCAAAACTTCTCCTTGTGCCAAGATCAGGGAATCGTGCAAGAAGAATGACTGAACCTCAAGAAAACTAAGGAAGAGGGGGATCTAGAATAGGAACATGACTCGTCTATGGAGGAAGTCTATAGGTGCACCAAGAGTGAGTGTAAAACAAACTGGGAAGGTATTCTCTTAACTTTGAAGATTCAGATCCTATATTAAAGGAAGAATGGTTTCAAAATCCATTAATCATGGGATCGTGGTCAAGATCATTCGATTTGAATATATTGAATCCCATAGAGCATTAGGATGATAAATATATAATTAAAATACTTTGAAACTCTCTTAAAAACACAAATAAGTATTTAAACTCAGTTTACATCAATTAAAATGTAATAGGGGCGAAACTAGAAAACTTTGAAAAAACTGGAAATGAATCACTAATGGGTGAGTCACCGATGTTGAGCCACCGATGGGTGAGATGTCGATGCGACCGACTGATGCAGAGTCAGCGACGCTAAGCTACTAACAAAATTAAATATTGATGCCTTGACCTACTGATTCGCAGACCTACCGATGTCTCGACCTACCCATGCTGATGCCCCTGACTCACCGAAGTCGACGGTTAAAACTGTATTTTTGGATAACTCTTACCCAAACACTGGATTTTTATAAAATAATGGATGATGGGGAATATGGTTCATTGAATTTAAGGACTACATTACCCTCATATCATACTATAAATTCTCTCAAATACTCTCTCAAAATCACATTTTTTATCCGATTAATTTTTTTTCACACGGTTTTATATTTATTTTATATAATGTTTTCTATTTTTCTTGATATTTTTCCTTCTTTGTACATTTATTCACATAGTCATGATTTTAATAGAAAACTAAAAGCCATAAAATTTAAAATTTCATGTCATGTTATTTACATATATTTATTGTTCATTTTTTATTTTAACAACCATTGTGAATATTTATATTTTTTTTGTAATATTCTTTTATGAAGTAAAGGAATAATATTTCTTTATTTTTTTTTTAAATTATTTATTTATTTATGGTATGAATATACACATGTATTTATTATAATGAAAAGAATTAAAAAAATATTTCATAGTGACAAACATAAATGGAAAATACATAAAATCTGAGTTTTCAGACATATGGTGTGTATTAATTCCATTGATAGTTGTGATGAAATTAGGGTTATGACAATGAGATTTAAGTATGTATGATGACCACAACAACCATCCAAGATAGTTATTATATAATTTTTTTTAATAACAATGAATTTATAATTTCACTAACAACACATCGTTAAATATCATTTTTATTTTTGTGGATGACTTAATAGATTAAAGGAAAAAAGGATTAAAAAATGTTGAATTAAAAATTAATGATTTTTTTTATGATTTTTTAAAATGATGAATGAATTTAGAAATAATATTATTACCATTTATATATTAGTAGTTAATTTGAAAAAAATTATTATCAAGATTAAATAATTCCGATCAAGATAAAAATATATTGGTTGAATTGAAATTCAAATGTGAAATTAGAGAGGATAAGAGCGGATAGATTGTAGAGAAAGTTGGGGGTGTGGGGTGGTATATTAGGGTGGGGGAATTTCTGAGGATAATAAATTGATTTTATTAGTATTATAATTATTAAATATCCTCTCATGAATAATTTGAACTCAATTCATAAAAATCGCAATTCAAATTTTAAATTTAATGAATAAAGGATGTTCAAGCTCCAATAAAATATTAATGAATAAAATTTTGGTGTCATTTTTTTTAATTTTAATTCTTTATAAAAATTAAAATAACAAAAAAATAACTTTCATTTTATTTTACTTGAATTTATAATAATTATAATAATCATTGTAATGAAGATAATAATCTATATTTAAATTTTTATGAATTATAATATACAACATGAGTCATATTAATAATTTAGCTAACTTAGAGAAATAATATAATGTTCTAATAAAAATAAATATATTTTAAGTGTATTTATTATTAAATTATATATCATAATAAAAAATGATAGATAAACTATACAAATAATATTGTATAAATTTATAAAATTTACCCGTTTGGTAATCCATGAAGCTCAGGTACCCTAAAAACACGTCGTCTTTTCTTTTAAAAACCAACTTTTTTACATTATATGATGTTAACCTATTAATAATCATGTAAATATTTCAATCCTTGTATCAATAAATGGCATATATCAATCCATTATTAAAAATCATGTGACCCCATTACACAGTATGTAAATCCATAGTAGACTGCAGAGACTCCATGTTTAGATAGAAAAACTCAACGTCCCTACTCTGAGAATTCTCCAAATTTGTGAAGAACCCTGAGCATTCTCCAAAATTGTAAATAATCCCAATATTTCATTGAAACATTTATAACCAAACTCCATTAATTAAAATAAACAAACATCCTTGAACTTTAGGTCATTTCCCTCAGAAAAGGCTCTCCATCCCTGAGAATCCCACAAGCATGCCCATAGAAGGATGATAAAACAACATAAACAATAGAGTACCTGAAAAGTGTAATGGGGTATTATATTTATCATCCCAATCACCACATGAGAGAGACAGATGGGGTGAGAGATATAGAGTGTGGGGATGAGAGATACAGGGACAAAATGTACCAATAACCCCTCTTAAACTACTATTATCTTGAGAGAGGGATATGGTGTAACTTCTAGATGTATGAATCATAAGGGGGGTAGTTTGGTGGGTAGTGATTGATTTACCACCGTATATTAATCATTTTAATCATACATACCACATTCAATGCACACAATTCAATAACAGATGACAAAAAAATCCATTCATAGAAATCTATGTGATGAATATGTAATCAAGAATGAGATTTTAAATCAAACTCACTTGTGGAACAAAGAAATTAAAAATAAAAAAGTTTTCCACAATTTTAATTTATCAAATATTTAATGAATATGTTATATATATATACTTTTCATTGGATAATCCTCAATTAAATAGATGATTTACTCTCTAAAGGTTCGTTTCATCAATTTTGGATACCCTTAATGATAGGGATTAGGGAAATTTTAACACCATAGATAGTTCAACAAAATATTTATTTAGGGACCCAAAACAAGCCCAGTTAGGGGCCTAAAAACCATAAATGAATTGGAACACCCTTAACAAAACTCCCCATGATATGTCAAAATTCATTGATAGATTATATATTTAGAGATCAATTTAGGGGATATCATCACACTTAATAATTTTCCCATATATGAGATAAATTAATTATTTAAATAAATATTAATTATTTCACAAAAACTCAACCACCTAAGAATTTAACAAAAATTATTCCCAAGGGTATACATAGTGTTCTAAATTTAATATACCCCTAAAAAAATTATGAGGTGGTTTACTATGATAAATTTACTCTTTTACCTCTTATATGGTCTTAGGGTTTCAAAACCTATTAATGAGCCAAGTGATACTCAATGAAAAACTAGGGCCTCTATAATAACTATATGGTTTTTCTTAAATGAACTTAGGTATTCAAAGAAATTATATATCCAATATAAAACCTCCACAAAATAGATACATTTACTTTACTTACTAACACCTCTTTTGGTTTTAGAGAAGTAGTTATAAAATCACCACGAATATTATTCTTTTTCTCTAGCCAAACCTCTTACCCTTTACTTTTTATATCATAATCATGGTTATAGTTCTTTGGTGAAAACCCAGGTAATCCATGAAATAAATCAATCTTATACTTTAAAAGTGTTTATTTTATGGATTCACATTCATCCTAGTTTTATAAATAATTTTATAGAAAAATGAATAGTTTTATTTAATAAACTTTTTTCCATGTATTACAAGATTTTACTTAAAAGTTAAATTTCTTAATTCTAGAATTTTAATTTGATAAAAGGATTTTTTATAAAAAATAATTTATTCATTTTTTCTAGTATTTTCTTAATTATTTAAAAGTTAATTTTTTTCCAAGTATATTTATTTTGGGGTGAATAATAAAAAATACTAATTTTTATTGAGACTTCCATATATTTTAAATTATTTAAAATATAAAATTATATATTGGATTAGTATAAAAGTTAAATTAGTCGTATTTTATAAGAAAAATCCAATTAATTACATATTAATAATAATTATGCTTGATTTTGGTATAAAATTATTTTTATTCTTTAAGGGGAATTTTTCTAAAAAAATGTCTTCTTTGCAGTTTGAGTATTCATATTAAAATTGATTTTTACCACTAATGAATATTGAATATGGTAAAATGGATTTATTATTTTTAATTATTAAGGTCATATTTGGTAATAATGTCAATTTCATTTTTGGTCATTATGAATAGTTACCATGGTAAAAATTAACTACCATGATACAGAGTAAAACATATTAATTCAGGAAAAAAATTAATTTATAAGGCCAAAAAAATCTTATCAAAATTATTATTTAATGAATATTTTTACCATTAATTTTAGATCCACTTTTCTTGATTAATATTTTATACTATTTTAAAACATTGAATAATTATATGTGTGTAACTTCACCCACTTACCAAGGGGAACCTCCTCTCCTCACTTATTCACACACATTGGACAACATATCTTGGATAATACCTACCCAAATACCTTCAAAAATATGCTCCAAAAGTACTATAGGTATATTTATCACGAAAATATAAACTTATGATGGCTTAATGTGTAATTCAAGGGAGGTTTTCCAAAGAATTTGAATAATTCTTAACTGAGTGTTTTATGTTTATTTCTTCTTATACTTCATTAAAATAATATTTAACCATGATAAAATAATAACTTAAGTATATTAAATATAATTAAATACTATTAAGATTATGTTGGAACATTTTTTCATCTATTTTTCCATACTTAGAAATATGATAACATCGATCATGTGTATGTGTGGATTACCACCTCTATGAAGATTTTCTTTTCATTTTTCATCACTATATCATATGAATGGTTAAAATTATGGATAAAATAGAAATATATTATATTTATAAAATTAATATTATTATTTAAAGATAATATAAAACTTACCTTTTTATCCTATCACCCATTGGAAAATGATAATGTCGCTTTTGCATATATTTGGACTACCACCTCTATGAAAAGATGTGATTCATTTTTCATTTCCACCTTATAAGGATGGTCATAAGGATGTAAATAATGAATAGATATGAAATTTATAACATATTTACGATTATATAAATTGAATATATAATGTAATTTTTTTCCACATAGTAGAAAAATGGAATCTTCTTTCATGCATATGCATGTACTACCATCTCCACGAAATAATTTGAATCATCTTTCATGATAGCCTTACATGATTGGTCTTAAAAGTGTATTTATAATATAAATATGATATTTATAAAAATTTTAAGATTCTTTAGGAAATTTCAATATAAAACTATTCACCAATATCTAACTATCAATATTTTTTTAAGGTTATAAACTCATCAACCGCAAAACGTCCAATGTGAACTTAACAATTTGTGTAACAAAATAAAACATTGTAATAAATGAAATAAATAGAATAATGATAATTGGATGAACATGAAAGGGTTATTATTCATTTAAATAAATAATATAATATTATTATTTATTATTTATAGAAGATATGAATCTAGGTGGGACTTAATGTAGGGGACATTCTTTTGAAAAATCTTATTTTAAAGTTTTCCTTTAAACTCTTTTTCTTCTTTGTCAGGTTTATTTTTAAAATTTAAATATTTTTATTATTTATTATTAAAGGTTTTTTAAAGTGAATTTTTACTATATTTTACTTTATATAAAATGTTTTAAAAAGTAATATTTTCAATGTGTTTCTTATGGGTTATTTTTTAGATTTTAGTAATGATAAAAAATAATGTTTTTTTAAAAAATATGGTTTGATCACCTTTTCCCACCATCATAGACATTATTGATTGTCAATATTCCTCTAAGATTTAACATGATTTTTAGAATTATTTCATATTCATGATCTGCTGATTTTTTTTATCATTTTTTATATTGAAAATGATATTTCTCTTTATGATTGTGTGAAAATGGAAGGTGTTTTCTTTATAGGTTCAAATTATTTTTCAATGGTTTTATAATGATAATGTGAAATCCTAAATTATATTTTTTAATTATAAGGTAATTGTGTATTATAAAGGATTATGTTTGAGCCCAATATAGCTCCTTATGATGGGTGATCTTGATATATCTCTCAAATACATTTTTTAATGATATAGTATTCAACGGATAAAATGATAGAGATAACCAGTATGGTTACTTCAAGGGATGTAATTGGAATTTAGTTATTATAGAATGGGTTAAACATGATTTCACAAGAGTTATGAATATTATTATCTAAGATAGAAATATTATACTTTCAAAATGGATTTTTATATAAATTTTTTGATTTCATGAGGTAAGGAATGTTAATGATCTTTTAAAAGTGATATGATTTTTTTTTCAAAGAAATTATTTCATGAGTTACCACATGCCTCATAATATCTTCAAGGGTTTTACTATACTTGATAATTTCATACAATTTTTTCTTTAAGAATGATTCATTTTCACATGAGGAAATATATTATTTAGGTTTTAAATGTTTTATTGTCAAAAAGGTAAATGTAATCATGGATTTTTATCTTTTCACTAGACTAACAAGATTCATTTATTTTTATATCCTATAATGTGATTTGTTTTTCTCATTCGATATTTTTAAATGTTTTTTACTGGATCTAAGGATGATTTTAAATTTTATCATAATCATGATTTCTTCGATTTTGACTCATCTTAAATGAAGCTAAATTATATTTAATGCAATATGGGTATAAACATAAATCCCTTTTTTGTCGAAAAAATGTTCATTGTCAGGAATTCTCTACTTTTTTACATAACTTTTTCCTAATTATATAAAAATTTAAATGTAAAAGATCATGGGATTATAAAAAATATGAAATCATTTCCACTAAACTCATATTTTTTGGTTATAAAAGTAACAGGTTGTTATAGTTTGTATTAGATAAAGGTTTTAATACCTTTAGTGTTTAGAAGAATGTTAAAATAAACTTTAATAAAACATTAATTTATAGATATATTATACTGAGATATATTTTAAATATTACAATGTTTTTTATCTAATCTATGTATATTCAAGATAATTTTTCATAGAGGAAACAAGGAAACTTAAACAGTAAGGAATCAAGGGGATAATAACCAACCAAATCATCATCCTTGAATGATTGTAATAGATTAGTTTATAGAAGTTTTAATTCAATTCATATAGGCTATTAATGGTTGCACCCACAAAATAGAATAAATAAATTCACTATAGAGTAACATGTATACAGTGGTCATTTCATAAAAGTACATCCTCTAGATTTTAGTGGATCGTCATACCTGGTGAAATATAAGGGATGGATAATTTAATTAAAGAAGATATTCTATGTTGATTTATTTATGTAACATTAAAATTTAACTATTTATATTTATCATTTTCAAGGTAAATCCAAATTATGTTGGTCTCTAATTAAGAAAAATAAGGAAAAAGATGAGATTGATATCATAGAAAGAATGGTCTTCAAAGATCTTTTTTTCTGATAAGTATTTTCCTAATGTTATTTAACATAGAATAGAAGGAAAATTTATATAATTTAACCTATGAAGAACATTTTACTAGATTTACCAGGTATGTACCAAGTTTAATTATAGACCATGAAAGTGAAATTAATAGATTTTAAACATTTTAAAAAATAATTTTATTAAGATAATTTACCTCTAGTAAATTTAAATCCTATGAGGAATTTTTTTCTTTATGTTTTAAAATATGATATTGTGTGTTTGGATAATTATATACATCATTAACTAAAGTGTAAGAAGTTTTCAAGGTTGAAACTGATGGAGAATAAGTCAATAAATAAATATTAAGGTAAGTACCCTGGATAATCTAAATGTCGTAAAAGAAATTTTAATGAATGTTAGATAAGAGATATAACATGTTACTAATTTTTTAAGCTCATTAATTTTTCTCATGAAAGTAAGGGAAAAAATTTCATCTAAAAAAAATGTAAAAAAATATAATCTTCCAGCAGTAATATGATTTAATTACAATGTTTTGGGTCATTATACTAACACATGTCCGAAGTAATTTACTCAAGGTGGGAATAAACAAGATCACAAATAGAAAGGTAATGTCTTTTTTACTACTTAATAATATTAGGGATGATAAAATGAAATGGTGATAAGTATATTACTTTTTTATTCAGATTATGTCAATGAATGTTTTGATTCTGGATCCATTTATTCTATTATATTTGGGAAATATCAAGTTAAATGGAAATAAAATCTCAAGAAATGATCTCTTAACTCTTAGTAAAAACTCGTGGGGAATTATAATAGAAAAAAAATTATATAAAACTTTTTTTCATCATCTATGGATTATTTTATCCTAAAAACCATTTTGTATATCCCATTGTAGAATTTTATGTTTTTCTAGGTATATATTGGATTTTATTTTAATAGTATAAGATATATTATGATAGGAGATGAAGGATGAGCCCGTAAGGGGCGCAGCGGGGTTAGGGTTTCCCCTGTCGCCGCCTTCCCTTCCCTCTTCTCCGGCGGGCCGCATTTCCTTTCTCGGCGCTCTCTCGGTGTGCTCGCGGTGCGGTGGTTGTGTGCATGCGTTCTCTTGGTGTTCTGGCTCGGATCTGGTGTCGCGGGTCTTCTGCGGCGTTGCGGCTTCCATCTCTGTGGCGTTCGTTCGGGCTCAGATCTGGCAACGTGGGGTTCGTCCTGCAGCCGGGGGGTGTGATCTTCCTCGACGAGGTCTCTGGCGGCGGCATGGTCCTTCCGCGGCTCATCTCTGGCATCGCGGCGGGGTGTGTTCTTCCTTGGCGAGTTTCTGGGCGGCGGCGTGCTTCGGTTGTGGTGTGGGTTTGGATTCGCGGCGGTTACTACCGCGGTGAAGCTTCCCGGCGGCGGCGAGGCTTGTTCATGGTTCAGGGCAGGGGTCTTGGAGGGGCACGTTTCTTTCACGGCGTTATCTCAGGGTGGCGGTGGTCTGTCTGTGCCTTGGATCTGGTGCGGCGGGGGGTTGTGTGTCACCGGCGAAGGAAGCGAGCTTCCGCGGTGTTGGGTGGTCCACTCTGCCATGGTGAAGGGGTCGCGTTCTTGATCTGCTGGGGCGAGGGTGGCCGGTCCTTTCTTCCGCGATGGCATGCTCTGCCAGGAGTGGTTTGGATGGGTGGTGTGGCCTGTCTAGAAGGTCGTCAGTATTTGGGTGGCGGCGACGGGATTTGAGGCCTGCTCATGTTCGAGGTCGGAAGCAGTGGGTTCACTTCGGCGGAGGCTGGTAGGAAGTCGGCGATTTCATATCTGTTTTAGATCTGGTTTCAAACCAGATTTGGTTGGACAATGGCAGTTCGGATGGCAATCTTCGGTCTCGCGACGACACGGTGTCGAAGGCGTGATGGGGTTCAGCGCTGGGTCTTCTGGTTTTGCCTTCCGGTTGTTTTTCCTCTTATGGTGCCGTTGGTCACTTGCCATGGGCTTTCCCATTGGGCTATTATGTTTTGGGTGGTGTCTCTGATTGGGCTTTGTCCCACTGGGCCTGCGGGCTTGTTATGGGTTTTACCTTACCCATTCCAAAAGGTTATACTGTCCTTTTTCTTTTCTTTTAATAAAGGGGCTTGACCCCAAACCTTTCTGGTATAAGATATATTATTGAGAAAAATAAGTTTTTTTTAGAATGAGATTTATTTTTTTATAATAATGAATTCATAACTTTGATAACATATAAAGAAGATGAGAAAATTATAAAATATATAAGTGAAATTATTCATGCGCATATTGTTAAAAAGTTATGAAATTTTAAAATTTGTGATGTGTTGGAAGTAAATGAATATCCTGATGTATTTTCTAATGATTTTCCTAGTATTATATTTAATTGGGAGGATTAATTTAACACTAAAAAAGTCTATAAAGATAATACAATTTTAAAAACCCTTAACAAATATCTACACAACTTTTGGAATTGAAAAATAAGTTACAAGATTTACATGATTAGGGTTACATCCACCCAAGAAATTCAACTTGGGATGTTATTGATCAATTTTCTAAAAATAAGTATGGTTTTATGATACTTTTCATTGATTATAGATCACTTAGTAACATCACATTTAAGAAAAAGTATTTGTTACCCCATATTAATGAATTTTTTTTCATATCTAGGGTGCTCAATATTGTTCAAATATTGATCTCATGTTCAGGTATAACCAGCTGAAGGAAAAAAGTGGAATACATTCTAATGATATAATTTTGTACTGATTATGGGAAATATAAATTTTTTTTCATGAATTTTGGGATAAAAAATTCACCCACTATATTTATAGATCTTGTGATAGAGTTTTCAATTAGTATTTGGATAAATTTTTAGTAGTTTAAGTTGATTATATTCTAGATTACTCTAAAAATTATGAGGAATATGAGAAAATTCTAAGTATTGTACTATGGATTTAAATGAAAAAAGGTTGTATAAATGATTTAGTAAATGTGAATTTTGATTATATCTTATTTCATTACTCAGATATATTATTTCTAAATATTGAATAACTATTTATATAACTAAGACTAAAGTGGGTGAAGAGTAACTGATACCTATAAATTTCAATCTTATTATAAGTATTCATGGATTTTTAAGTTATTTATGAACGTTTGTTGTAAACTTTTCTCAGTTTTCTAGTGAAATGACTAAGTTAACTCAATATGGAGTTAAATTATTCTTGATAAAAATATGTGAATAATTTTTTTGGGAATTGAATTGGAGATTGGTTAATGATCCATCGTTAGCCTTTCTAAAAAATGTGGTATTTTTTATTTATATTGATTCTTCATTAAAGGGAATTGGTTATGTATTTATGCAAGATGATCGAGTAATTTCATATAGTTCATGTAAATTGAAACTCCATGAGAAAAATAACTCAACACAAGATCTTGAAATTTCATTGGTGATTTTTTATTTAAAAATTTGAAGTCATCTTTTATGTGGGGTAAATAGTGAAATATATAGTGACCATAAAATTTTTAAGTATAAATTCACTAAAAAATATTTGATCATAAGGTAGAGAAGATGGGTGGAACTGATAAAGGATCATGATGGAATGATTTAAAATCATCCAAGTGAACTAAAAAATCTAGAAGATACCTTGAGTAAAAAATATAATGTATCATTAACAAGGTTATGTTTGAACATGATCCTTTGGTTAATGATTCAAAGTATGTTAACCTTGAAATTATGCACGCATAAACTCCCTATCTTTTGGTTCAGGGGTCAATGAAATCAACTTTTGAAAAAATAATTCAGCATGCTATGAAGTAATATCATGATTTTTATGAAATTGTGGAATTTTTCATGAAGGGTAATCTTCATGAATTAAAAATTGACAAAGATGGTGTTATGACTATGAAATATTTAACATTTCAAAAAGTTAATGATAAATGAAAACTAACCAATGGGGACGTTCTATCATTTCTATTACTTGAATGGAAATGGTAGGATATATCAATAGATTTCAGTGTGGTATTACTAAATACATCTTGATCTAGCAATGCAATTTGTGTTATTATTGATCATTTGAATAAATCTATTCATTTTCATACTATTCAAGATACTATATATTTGGAAAAAATTCTAGAATATAACTTAAAGATATATTCAGATTATATGGATTCAATATCTCTATTATATCTAATCATGATCATTGATTTAGCTAACATTTTTAGAAAGGACCTTTGAATTTATTGGGTACTAAATTAAATTTTAGTACAACTTTTCTTCATTAATACGATGGACATCCATAGCGAATAATGTAGAATTTGGAAGACAATATTTAGCCTTGTTCATTAGATTATTAGGGATGTTGGGATCAACATATTTCATTAGTGTAATTTTTTTTATAATAATAGTTCTCATTCACGTAGATAGATGGAAAATTTTGGGGATTTATATGGAAATCAGTTTTTCAATCCATAATGTTTGGATGAAGTTAGTGAATTGAAGTTATAAGAACCATAATTTGAAGAATATATGGTTGATAAGTGAAGGATGATTCATAACCATATGAGGGGATCTCAGATTATATAGAATATTTTTTCTTAAAATAAAAGGAAAGGCCTTTCATTTGATGTAGGAAATCATTTTTTCTTAAAGTATCACCTTGGAAACATTCAATATATTTTTAGTATAAATGGAAAGTTACATATGAAATTTTTTATAAAATATGAAATTATGGAAAATGTGGGATCATTTTTTTTTTGAGTAACCTTACCTCGAATTATATATTAGGAATATGATATGTTTTATGTTTCACTGCTAAAAAAATAAACTCCTGATACATCTCATAGTTTGATCCCTGAGATTTTATTGTTGGAAGAAAATATTTCCTATGAATAAAATTTAGTTAAGATTTAGGATCATATATAACAATTATTTTAAAAAAATGTGATTCTCTATGGTTTGATTTTATGGAATAATCACATGATTGAGGAGGTGGCATGGGAATCTGAAAAATCTATAAAGGAAAAAATACAACCATTTTTTAGTAATGAATAAAATTAGGAAGATGAAATTCCTAAAGGGGGAATAATGTAACAACTGTGGTAGTTCTATAAATAAATTAATATTATTATTTATAATTATTCATTTTATTGAATCATATTCATCACATTTTCATGAATAATGTTTCTAAAAAAGGAATAGTTTTATTTAAATAAATTGTATTTTCATATACCACATGGTTTTATTTCAAAGTTAATTTCAGAATTTCAGAATTTTTATTTTATAAAAATGAATTCATTTTCAGATTTAGTGTAATAAATTTATCTTAGGGTGATTTTTTGTAATTTTTCTGAAAGGATCTTTTTTAGATGAATTGTAAAAAATATTGATTTTTAATAAAACATTCATTTATTATAAATTATTTAAAAGGTTTAATTCTAAAATGGATTGGATTTAACGTTAAATTATTCCCATTTTAATAAAAATCCAATTTATTCTAGGGTTTTCATTGATAAACATTATTTTGGTCTAAATTCATATTTATAGTTAAAAATGACATTCTTCTAAAATATATTTTCATTTTAGTTTTTGTATTTATGTTAGGATTGATTCTTAACAATTATGAAATTTAAATATGGTAAAATTGATTTTGTATTTTGAATTATTAGGTGCAATGTTTTTAATAATTTCAATTTCATTTTTAGTCATTATGAATAGTTATTATGTTAAGAATTAGTTAATTTAGTAAAGGGTATAATGGGTAATTAATGTATAAACTAAGTGATAAGGCTATAAAATATTATAAAAATTATTATTAGATAATTTCATTTAATAAATTATCACATTAAAATTTAAATATTATAGTTTTATATCCATTTTACCATGATTAAGACTTTATATTATTTATAAAACATTGAATGTATACAAGGGTGTCACTTCTCTCACTTATAAAAGGGATGTACCTATCTTCCGTTATTCACACAATTTGATTAATCTAGATCATAAAATATATACCCAAATATATTCCCAACTCTCCTACTTATGTTCTAGAGGATCTAGTCTCACCAAAACATCAAACTAAGAAGGATTAATTTGTAATTCAAGTAAGGTTTTCCAATGAAGAGGTATAATTCTTAACTTAGTGTTTCATGTTTATTTCTTCTTCTACCTATTTAAAATCATATTTAACCATAATTAAATAAATAAATAATTGTTATCAATATAATTAAATTTTTTTATGATTATCTTAAAACCCTTTCTCATATACTTTGTCTTCTGTAGGAAAATTATAACATCGCTCATGCATACATGCGAACTACCACCACCATAAAGTGATGTGTTTCGTTTTTCATAACCGAATCCAAAAAAAGGTCAAAATGATGGATAAAATGAATATATATAATATTTATAAAATAATTATGATTCTATAACGATAATTTAATACTATTATTCTTATACTACCATTCATTTGAAAACGATAATGTCACTCATGCATACTTGTTGACTACCACCTCTATTAAGCGATGTGATTAATTTTCCATTTACACATTAAAATTATGACCATAAGGATGGAACTAATGAATAAATGTGACATGTATAAAATAATTATTATTATTTAAATTTAAAATATGAATACTTTATTTCTTTTCCACCCATTATAGAAATGAAAATGGCATTCATTTGAATGTAAAGACTATCATCTCCATGAAAAGAAGTGCTTAATTTTTCATGACTACCTTACATGGTTTTATTTAAAAGTGCATTTTATAAATAAATATTATAGTTATAAAATGTTTAATATTTTGGATTTAACGGAACCATAACATATTTGATCACAGTCAATAAACTAATTTTTTAATGTAATAAAACTAACAACCCAAAAACATCTCATGAGAACATAACCATTTGAGAAACTAAATAAAACACTGTAATAAATGAAATAAGGGTAATAATGATAATTTAATGAATATAAAAATTATTCTTCAGAAATTAAATAATTAATATAATTTTATTATTCTAGATTTAGTGAATGTACAAAGGTATAAAAGACTTAAGGCACAAGACCATATTTTGAAAATGTTGTTTTAAGGTTTTTTTTTAAATTTTTTTCTTCCATGTTTTAGGTATTTTAAATGACTCAATAATGTTCTTATTTTTGGTTCAAATGTTTCTAAAGTACATTTTTTTTACTATACTATAATTTCTTCAAAAAAATTAAAAATGAATATTTTTTAACATTTTTAATATGGTTTATTTTAGAATTTTCACAAAAGTATAAAAATAATGTTTTTTAATGTATACAGATTGATCAAATTTTCATACCATCATATATGTTATTCATTATCAATATTACATGGAAATTTAATACAGTTTTTAAATTATATCTTACTCAAACTCTTCTGTATATTTATTATTATTAATTTTTTCAAAGAAAGGGTATAATTATACTTATTATTGTATGAAAATAGAACGGTTTTTTTATAGGTTAAAATTATTTTTTAAATGGTTTTATAGTGAAATTCTGAAATAATTTTTCTTATTAATGATATAGTACTTTGGAATTATATATAATGATGTGTTAGCCTGATATAACTCATGAAAATAGGGGGGTACTGATATGGATCTCAAATTCATTGGATAATGATGTAATCATTAAAGGATAAAATGTGGGAGACAACCAAGAATGTTACTCATATGTAATTAAATATGATTATGTTATTATAACATGGGTTAAACGAAAGTGAACCCAGGTTATAAATATAATGATATAAGTTACCTATATTATTTTTTGAAAAAATGATTTTATAGAAATATTTTGATTTCATGAGGTAAAGAACGTTTATATACTTTTAAAGATTAAATTTTTCTTTTTCAATGAAAATTTATCTTCAGTTCCCACAATCCTTGGGATGGCATCATGGTTTTTCCAATGAATGTTAATGTTTTTACGGTTTTATTTGAGAAAATATTTATTTTTATATCTAGAAATGTTTTACTTAGGTTTTCAAGGTTTTATTATGAAAATGGTAAATGTTTTCATGATTTTTCATGTTTTCAACTAGAATAATGGGATTGATTGATTTTTATATCCCTTAATAATATATTTTTTTTACATCCCATTTTTTAAAATAATTATAGGATCTATGGATGGGTATAAATTTTAGAAAGGTTGAGATTTATTATATGGTAACTCATCTTAAGTGAATATGAAGTGTCTTGAATGAAAAGGGGTGTAAAATGGAAGCCATATTTTTGGGAAAGAATGTACAATGTGGGGAAGTGTCCACTTCGTGGTGTAGTTTTTTCATAATTCACTAAAAATATAAAATTTCAATATCATGGGTATGTAAAAATGTTAAATAGTCTCTATTTTACTCAAATTTATATATTTTTAATATAAAGGGATGTTATATCTTTTACCTCCCATGTCCAACAAACAAACCCTCTATTTTTCAAGGAGATTAAGTAAAGTATTTTTAAATAAATTCATGTTATAATTCCTGATGAATTGGTGAAATATATTTAAAAAAGATTAAAATATTAATATTATAATTACATTAATTATGATTAGTTATCCCATTCCACCCCAATTTTTATACACCCAAACATATTGAGTATATGCGATTTAACTAATATACCCTTAGTTATTTTTCCTTAATATAATTCTTTAGAAACATAATATCACTCATTTTTATATTATTCTTAATATACTTTATTTAGGCCATATATTTATATATAATTATCCATATTCCCATTTATTTGATATAGTTTGGGTCTTGAGGTGTAAATCTATTTTCTTAGTGGAAAAAATTTTCAGAAGAAACATAATTCGATGGTGAAGTATTGGTTTCACTATTTTAACTAGATGAGAAATTTTAGGGTGTTATTAGGTAGAGGAGGAAGTTCTAATTATTGATTAGAACCACTTTTTTAGTGGAATTATGGTTTCTAAAATATTAGTAAGTATATCGGTGCACCTGAAAGAAAAGTAACTTGATAAAAAAGTAATGTTCTCTAAATTTTCAGACCTCTTGTAGAACATTGATTGGGCAGAGATTATGAGTATAGCATATAAATATTTTTTCACTATATGGGATTGTTGTATCATTTAATCTTATATTTTATTTATATGTGATTAGTGAAAGAATTATAACTTCATATCTTCTCTATCATTGCTTTTAGTATATTGTTATATTTTTTCAAGGATGTGGGATATATCCTAACCCGTGATAATTCCATATGTTTTATAAGAGTGTGTGTTGTGTGGGTCTTTCTATTTCTTCACTTATTGTTTTTCGGTTAGTTATTGGTGATCTATTTGGTTAATACAAAGCATGGTGATGGTTCTCACTCAGATACTCTATTATTATAGGTCTTTTAGAATCCAATATTTTTCCCCATTTTAAATTTTTTATGGAAATCTATTTTTTGATCATAATAATTGGTATCAGAGATCTATTATTATTCTTATATTACAGAAATTTTTAGTGAGTGGTTGTCTATGATACTAAAGTTTTAATGAGGGTATATAGAATTTAATGAAGTTAATATAAGGATTTATTGGTTTGATATGACAATTTTTTCTTGATGTTATTCATAATGGACTATAATTATCAAATATACCTAAATTTCTATTAATAAATATAAATCTATAGATTATAGAGAAAGGTTACTGAGAGAAGCTTGACTAGAAGACACTTGGAGTTGTTTAGTTGATATTATCGTTAAATGATTCTTGTAATATATTAGATATGAAACCAATTATAAACCAGATATTTATATTCTGTATCATATATGAGATAATATTTATTATAAGTAAGACTAAAGGGAACTTAATGGTTGATTATAAAAATAACTTTATTATGATCATGTGTGAGTTGGACTTCGTGAATGTTAAATTTGGAAGTAGTGTATGGGAATTGATTTTTTATCATCATTAATAGAATCTTAGGATATGTTGGTTATCATGGTTATTAGTTCAAGTGGTATTTATGACATATTTTTTGATGGTCATAATGATATTGTTTTGAATTAATGGATCAAATGAAAGGAAGTCTAAATGTATACCAGAATAAAATGATGTATGGAGGGTATAGGATAATCATTTCAAATGAGATGTTAAAATGAGGGAATTAGTTCAAGTGAAAGGAAAAAAATAAATATTTGGGTATATTTCCTATGTTTTATAAGTATGCAAAGAAAAATAATTTAAAATAAGATTTCAAAGAACAAATTGTGAGTTCTTGAGGATTATTTGAAAATACTATTTATGATAAAGATGATAATATTTTCTATTGAGTTATAACAGTCTGATGGATTCATAGATCATTTATTTTGGATCATATTTTTATTCTAAATTAGAGATAGGATTAATGGAAATTTATGAATCTATAATTTTCAACAAGTTTCATCTGCTAATAAGAAATATATAAATATTGTAGGAAAAAGTGATGCTGATTTTGGGACAATTAATGGATTCTTAGTGATATTAAAAATGGTAATAGATATACTGATATTTGGGAGGAATTTTATTTACTTAGTTTAGTTGTATAATTTGGGGTTTTTTAACTTTTTAATGATATTTTGTGTAAAATCACATAAGGTACCCTGGTAGAGGCCAATGGAGTGAAATATGGTGCATTATATATGACTGATATGTCTGGTAGGAAAATAGTTGTTGGTTTTATCAAATATTCATAGTTTTGGAATTATTATTTTTATGAGTGGGAATAGAATTGGATTATTAAATGGTAAATAAATACTAAAACCCAGACATGTAGAGTTTGGATAATGTAAAGAGTGTGTCATTGAAATTCAAAAATGTTTCAATTTTTCTTTTCAAGGAAGGGTATCCAAGTCTCAGAAGTTGGATCTTGTGTATGTCATTGTATAGGGACCAACTCCACTATATTATCATGGAGTCTCACTTTATTCCCATACCTTCATTTATGATTCCACATGGAAATTTTGAGTGTACTTTCTACATCAAAAATAAAAAAGTGTTGAAAAATTCTATGAAATATACAGGAATGGTAGAAAAAATAAATGGTTTAAAGATAAAATTATTGATTTTTGATAATAATGGTAATTAAAATATTAAGGAATTCAATAAATTAAGTTAAAATAATGGGATCTAGTTTGAAAAATTGGTACTTAGAACACTATAGCTGGATGGTGTAGGGGAACGAATGAACTTGTAATAGAATAAGGGATCTCAAAGCATGTATCTTTGCATATAGTAGAGGTTGTAAATTCCATTCCTTATTTAATAAATATGATTCTATCCATATTGGTATTGAATAGGTAACCTAAGTAACATCATATCATTAATCAAGTTAATAAATCACTTAAATTTTGTGAGTGTATTATCAACGTCGATGTTGATACCAATAAAAGGGAAAAGATGGATAAGGATCCCAAAACATGTTTCTTTATGAGGTATAAAAAATAAGAATATGATTTTAACTCTGGGATAAATATAAATATAAGGTCATTATAAGTTATAATGTGATATTTAATTAAGGGATCAAATATAATTATTGACACTTTCTAGAAGAAATAGTCAGTAAAAAATATATAATAGTGAACAATCAAGTGAAGATAGATTGTATATACATACCATAAATTTGAAGGAGTGACAAATTAATTAAGGTACCGTAATGTTTGGATAGACCTAAATTTAGTGTAAAATCAAAGTTACTAGGTTGATTGGATGTATCAAGATTTTTAAGAACATTATAAGCACCCATAAGTTTTTTGAAAGGAGTAGTTGTTCTTCATGTTCATTGAATTGGTCTAACAAGTATAAATGACCATTTAAAAGATATTAATCAACTTTTAATTATCTAATTATAATGGATGGTGGAAAACCTAAAATTATAGAATTGGAAAAATAATTTAGTTTCTCAAAAAAGTGGGAGGCAACAATGAAGGATGATGATTTAATTACATGTAAATAGAATATGGGTTCTAATAGTTCTACTACTTGGGAAGTGATAAATACATAACAAGTTAGTTTGGAAGATAAAATAATAAGTATATGGTAACAAATGACAAAAATTGGGGATAGTTGTAGATGAATTTTAACAAAATTCATTAGTAAATTTTAATGAAATTTTCTCTACAATGAGGATGTATACAACTACCCCAATAATACTCAGAATGGTTTCATAAGAAGGTTTAAATCTTAAATAGTTATATGTAAATATTGACTTCCTTTATGGGGATTTAGAAGAAAAATTTTATTTTAGAATACAGAAGTATTCTATGAAATTAGAACAAATGATCTAGATTATGAGTTTAAATAGAGTTTGTATGGGTTGAAAAAAACAACAAAAAATGGAAAAAGATGTTTGATGGTTTCACTAATGATAAATATTTAATATGGTGTAATTTAATAATTTTTCCTATTAAATCATATTTTATGATAGGGGATTAAATATTCTTTTCTTATATGTGTATGATATACTACTGATAGGTTTAGAGATAAATCATAAAGTGGTGATAAAGAATTAGTTTGTTAGGATGTTCAATATCAAAGATCCTAGAGATACAAAAATAGATTTTGTAGATTCGGATATGCAGAGAATATAATAATTAAACATTGATTTTTTCTCTATATAAATACATTTCAATGGTTTTTTAAAGTTTCAAAATATCTGGATCAGAATACTTTTTCACTCCATTAGTCATTTACTTCAATATATCAATAGATAATTTACCTAAGAAAGATATAGATGATAAGTAAATTTTAAGAGTTCTATATGTATTATTAGTTGGATTCTAGATATATTCGATGGTTTATAAGTCCTAATTTTTTTTAATTAATGTGATTTTTCAACAGGTTCATGTAAAATCCAAGGAACACTAAAAATATGTGAAGTGGAAACATTAGTATCTCAAACGAAGCATGATATTAACTTTGTTATTTGTAATGGATGAACCATTATAGGTATAAGTGGATAAAGTAATTATAGGATATGAAAATATAATGAGTAATACATGATATGTGTTCACTTATAGATGAATAATAGTTAGTTAGTCATCCTGATTGCAATTGGTAGTATAATTATAAACCATATAAGTGGATCGTGCAGAATAAATGGAGGCTGAGAATGAGATTACCTACATGAAGAATCTATTATAGTAAATAAAAATGGATTGGGGGAGTGTAATTTAATTCTTTGATATTCAGAGTAAAATCTATCTTGCTAAGCATTAAATGTTTCATTAATATATAAATCACATTCAATTGGAGTATCACTTCATCTATATTCTAATAAAATATGATGTGGTGGAACTATGGATGGTTAGAGGGAGTAAAATATAAGAAAATATTTTAATAAAGGTCATAATCAGGGAAATTATGGGGTGTTTCTATTTCCTATTAATACATATATGATGGAAGGTTTCTGAGATCACTACAAATCGTAATTTTTAATGAGATGGAGTTTTTAGATGGAGTATTTATACAAATTCGTTGAAAAAATATTCAAGTGGGGGATTATTAAAGTGAAAATCAGATATCTTTTCAAGATAATTATTTAGTAGAACATATTTTAAGTGGACTATTTGTGGTTTCAATTTGTTAATAAAATGATCGATGATAGATAGTATTTTGGAAGTGATGTAAATTTTAATCCATGGCTAGAATTAGTTGGGTGTTGGAGTTTTTATTTCCAAAAATATAAACTAATAGGGTGATGTAACTAAAAGCAACAATAACCAGGTGATAAATAAATGTTCTATAAATAATTGGGTTCTATGTTAAATAGTGATTATCTAGAGGTTTCTAGGTTTGACTATAAATATTTGGTTTCTATATGGGATAATTGTATGATCTAATATTATCATTAGATGAGTAATTATTAGTGAAACACTTATAACTAGAGAGTATATGTCTCTTATTTTTTATTTAATTGCAGTGTTTCTCTATATATCTGGTCATATCTCAAACCACATTAATTTATTATTTTATGGAAGAGTGTGTGTTCAACAGATCTTTCCATTGTTTCTCCTATAGTTCTTCTAGTTACTTTTTAGTGATTTTTTTGGTTGATACAAAGCATGGATAGGGTTATTTCTTAGATACTCTATTATTATGTTTCTTCAAATATCAATTCTTTCCTTTCACATTTGAAATATAGAGGGTGATTTATGTGTTAGGAATGATATGGGGATTTTTGAATTCTATAAGGTCATGAACTAACACTGGCTACCCCTGATCTGGGTTCCTCAGATATTTTATGGCATGGGTTGAGGGAAATTCTTGATCCCCATAGGCTAGAAACTAATTTTAGAGCATCAAATTTACTCTAATTGGAATGTTTTCCTAGTAACTAAATAATAAATCAAGTTTTTTCACCTAGAATTCTGGAATGACACTTCTGTAATTCAGAATTTCATGCATATAACAAAAATAATTTTATAAATGAACCAAACCATGCAAGGAATAAGAGATAAACAATAAAATAATTTCAGGACACTTCTAATACCCCCAATGATCAGGTAAAACCCAATATTAATACAACTAAAATAAATGAATGAAATGGAAGATAGAATATGAATATTGTCCTTGAATGATACAAAATAAAATCAATAAAAAAATATATAGACAAACTCCACCCCCATATCTATGTTCTAAGTGAATAATAATCTCTTATCACACCAACATATCTGAATAAAAATGATCAACCAGCCATTTCTCCCTTGTAGAACCTGCACTAAAATTATTAATCCAGAAATAACATTGTCATGATCACAAATCCCAGTTCTTAATCTCTGTACACCCCATCAGTAATCTTTAAAAATAAAATATAATTCATGGTAGTTTTGAAATAAAAATATAAATGTATGATTTTAATTTTATCCAAAACCAATAAAAGAGCTTCACCACTTAAAACATTAATTTTAATGTAATTAAGTTGTTAATTTTGAAATTAAACAATCATTTAAAACATTTTAGAAGGAGGAGTAAGTGTTTTCCATGATAAACCCATATTTTAAAGAAAATATCCTTATTAAAATACCCACAAATAAGAAAACATTCCCAATATATTGTAAAATATTATATTTGAAATAAATAAAAACAATTTATCCTTTTTAATATGATCATACAATTAGAAATAATAATAATGGATCAAACTTAAATAAATTGTAATCTATCCATCATTGAATTGAATGTTTCATGGACTTCAGGGCATAATTGAGAACCAAAATCATTATGGGAATACCTAAGAGATTTGTAAAAATCATTAAAATTACTAAATATAATATATTATATCCTTTTTCAGATGAAACTCAAATTTCCTATCATTATGAATTGTCCTACATGGCCTAACTGAGGGGAAAACTCCACGAGGAGATAAAATACCTACTTGAGACCACTATCAAAGTAGATCCATGTACTAGTGTATAATATAAATATAGGAATCCCATTTATATATTCTCAATCTCCCATGATATACACACTTATGTTGAGAAATAAAATGAGGGAAATAAGAAGGTATATTATATGATTACCATGAATGTAGTATCACCTCCAAAAAACCTCATAAAAGTGACCCCTCTTCCTTAATAAAATTTATATAAAATAATATGTCCTATAAATCTGAAAATTTAATTCATTTTATAAAATAATAGCATGGGTAATGATTAAAGGTTTCATTCATCTGTAGAATCCCTTTTAAAAAGTGTTTCATGGGCCTTTGAACATCTTTTATAAACCTAGTTCATCAAATCCCCTTTTCAAAACCAAATCATTGAAACATCATCAAATATATCCAAATAATTAAATAAACACCAATAATTTAATTAGTAAATACATTCACACCCCTTTTCATAATAAATATTATAAGGAGACTCTAGGTGTTTAAATCATCACTAAGTGTGATTTATTTATAAAAAAGATTGTTCTGACTATAAAAATGTATGAAAAAAAATCCTTACGTAAAAACCATTGGAAACACTAATTATAATCTTAAAATAACATGAACTGAAATTTTAAATAATAAATAAATAAAGGGATTTAAATTTGTAGGTTTATGAATAGAGAAACCTACCTCAGACTTGTCACTTCCATGATGCACAAAGTTTAACTACAATAACAAGGAATAATGGATCCTTAAAAGTCCATAAGTAACCCTAAGACCAGGAAACCACTAATTAAAACTAAATATATAGAAAACCCTTGGTCCATGAGACTATACCACGATATGAACATGGATAGAGAAGAGGTAAAGTTATGTATGCGAAGGTTTGGATGAGTTAAACTCAATAAATTGGAAAGAACATGAATTAATCCATGGATAATCACCACAGAGGAGAAGAAAATATGAGGAAGAATCAATTAGTTCCATAGGGGATTAATGGGAGGAATATGGGATGACAAAGGGTTGAAAACCTAAGGGTATTTAGGTAATTTTATATTTTTAATGAACCTAGAAATATCTTACAGTTTACCAAACTATGAACCAACCATGCACAATTCACTGGACACACCTAGAAGACATTGCATAGTTTGCACACATGGGTTACCAAACATTGTTCCAACTATTGGAGATGTGAAATAATTTATTGAATGTTTTTATTGGGAATATCGTATGATTTTCACTAACCATGAAAAATATTCTGGACCATCATTTCTTGAAAACATCAAAAAAGTTCAACCATAAATAAACCATATAAATATACAAAATCATAGAAAAAATGGGGTTTTAGTTTGAAAAAATCCCCACTCTAATTCTTTCTTCCCCAATAAATCCATAACAAGATCAGTATATCAATGGATGGATGAGGTATAAATTCCTCCTTTAAAACTCAATTCTAAAAACTAAGGAACACCATGACATAGAACAAGAAAAAACAATTAAAAACAACCATCGTGAATTAAACAAATAAATATGGCCATATCTCCCAAAAAACATTAAGGACTAGAAATTTGATCATGAAAGTGAAGATCAAGCATTCCACAAGCACCCAACCTTCCCATTATGGAAACGATAAAAGATCCAAATATTATTTACAAAATGACTCATTTTAAATGAGACTACAGTCACTTATAGGTTGGGTAATGTAGGGAAAATTAAACACCCCACTTGGTAGTCATAAACTATTTCCTTCACAAAGTAATCGAAAAAGAAAAGATCATACATGGTGGTCTCCCTACCATTTAATAATTCCAAAAACAATCTTATTCTCCATAGATAATTGATACTTCAATGAACCAGTAAAATACATGAAACCCCATAAAATAATACTCAATAAAAGATATAATGCTCTTAAATGAATTCACCAACACCTAAATAATCCCAAAAATTCAATCACTAAAGACTCCAAGACATCTAAATACTGAAGTACTACTAAAACCGCTAAAACATTTCATTAGAATCAAAATCTCAAGAGTAGTGCAACCTCAAATGAAAATAATAAATATATAATAGAGGAAAAAGGTAATACATGGATTAAAATTCCATAAATTTGGATCAAAAAGACCAACATAGGCTCTAACCTTAAGTCAATTGAGAGTAACCATGGAACTCTATGTTAGAACACCGGCCCCTGATGAATCTATAAGAACAATTATGACATGGAACTCAACCTAGTCACCCATGAACACACCCAAGGAGTTCCATAAACATCCTCTAAAAAATTAACCTCATCAAAAGGCTAGTATCCCCTAAAAAACAAAGGACACAGCCAATATTAATTCATGATTATCCCTCACAAAAATGAAGGGTTATCTAAGGGGACACCCAATGAAGACATCAATCATTAATTTTCAATACAATAATTTACTATACATACTTGAAGAAAAAACCTAAACATTGATATCCATCACTAAAAACTAATTCACACCTATAAAATTGAAAATGTCTTCCTAGTGGATGAATTTAAACCTTCTATAAATATTTTTCCAAGGAATACATAAAATAATATATAACATGGAAATAATCGTTCATGTTTCCCAAATCAAATCAAATACTCCCAATATAGACCACAAGAAGACCCCGAACAAATATGTACACCAAAAATAAACACACTAAAAAACACATTTTTAACCATATGTACTTTATAAAAAATTTGAAAACACATTTTTATAAAATAAATACACTATAAACATTTTCCATTGTTCAAAAAACATGAAATAGTTACTCTATTACAGAAAAAAAAAGAATTAACCCCTTTACTAGGTAGTTCAAAAACATTTATAAAAAATCAAATCCTTTCAAAAACTCCTCATGAAAAACAAAAAAACTATTTTTAAAATGACACCCCAAAACTCATTTGAAGGTACGTAAATTTCATAAAACTTTCCTTTTACAAAAAAATAATTAAAATTTTAATTTCAAAACATTATCTAAACTCTATAACTAAATAAAATATTTTACAAAACTCATTATTAAAGTAAAAAACCATTTTATAATAACCCATGAAGACATAAAACATTATAAGTACATTTAGATAAAATTTGATTTCATTTATATTACAAAATAAAAAACCAACTCAAAAATTTGAAACACTACCCAAATTTAATTATAAAATAATAAAATTTTGAAAATACTCTCCGTGAATCAAAACCCTTCACAACTAAATCATAAAATTATGATTAAAATCGAAATATTTTTATAATTTTTTTTCTAAAATATATCCCTAAAAAAATGTATCCTAAAAAATATGCATCATTCATTCATAAATTTAGAAACATAAAAAAATATATAATTATTAATTTACTATATAAAAATTAGTCATATCAATAAAAAAATTCAAGGAATATGAAAAAACTATATTTTATTTTCAACACATTTCAAAATCACTTCTTAAGAAAAATCCAAAATATAAACCATTATAGAAACTAAAGTTTTTTTATACAACAATCCATGAACTTTTTTAAAACATTTTACATGCCATTTTTAATGCCAAATCATTTCTAGAATTCTAAGAAACTGATTTCATCCCTTGAAAAACATAAAACCCACTAATTTGTTTTCAAAAATAGAGCTGGTTTTTTTCATTATAAAATTTAATCCCAAATCAATTGGAACTATCTCAATAGTCTAATGAAAAAACTCAATTTAATCTTAAGTAAATAATGATGAATAATGAAAAAAAATTATAACCTCAAAGAACCATGATTTAAAAATATTTAAAATTCAAAACTATGCACATTTTATCCATGTGGCCTTGAAAACCATGCACTAACCATGTAGGTCCCCCTGGAGGTCTCCTTGGCCTCGATTACATGGTCTGTACATAGTTTTCAAAACTGTACTCAGTCACCATATTCCCTATTAGTTCTAACCTATTTCCAATCAAGAACATGGATTTATTAAAAATAATTAATAATTTATGATTGAATAATATAAATACTTGAATAAAGTCCAAAAAATCTCAATAAAAACTAATAACAAAGCTCAATTTTGATTAATATGAATCCCAAACATCCTTGGTAACTCAAGGGTCATCCTAAATGGTAGTGATCATGAAACTTATCATGAACTACTACTTAGACTATAAGGATCATATGTCCATAATAACAAACTAACTAAATAAAAACAAGGCACTTTGATATGATTTTTTAATTAACAAACCTAGGATACTTCTAATATGAGTTCCTAAGCTAGTTTATGGAATAGACATATGGGAGTTCTTGATCCTCACAGGTTTTCAACTGGTGAAAGGGAATCAAATTTACACAAATGGAAGTGATTTTTCCTGATAAAGGAATATTAAGGGAAATATTTCCACCCCAAAATAATACATGAACCTTATATAAGTCCGGAAGTCATGAACATATGAAAATAAAATTTTATGAATCAATCAATGGAAAAATCATAATTGATAAACAAACTCATAAACAATAAAAAATCCAATGTAACTTTCAATACACCACAACATCAATTGAAACTAAAATTTAATAAAACTACAAAAAAACATGAAAATGATTTTTAAAGAAGAATACCTATATTTAATGATATAATATATGATCAATAACTAAATTAAATCAATAATGACCACCCCCCCCCCCCCCGTATCCAAGAACCATGTGAATTATCTTCACATGTCCCCACAAACATAGACAAATCGAAACTAGAAATAAAAGTTCATATATATGTAGAACCTGCAATAAACCTGCTAAATTGGAAATGATATATGTGTGATAAAAATCTTATTATGTATCCTCCCAACACCCCATGCATAATATTTAAAAAGAAAATCATTTTCATTCTTATTTTTTTTAAAAAAATATACATATAGCTTTCTAATTTTAAAGAAAAATCAATAATTGAAATTAACAATATAAAATTATAAGGACACCAACACTGGTGACCCATATCCAGTGGTTACTTTACTTCATTTTCATAAGATTCAAGTGATCACATCCTAAAGTAACGAATAGTTATGTAGTCTTGGTAATCTGGATAAACACTTGAATATCACATTAAAATTGAAAAAATAAAATACAATATATTGATAGTAAATATATTTCATCCTATATATAATTTAAATAATACTTATTTATATCCTGGGGAAAAGAAAAAAGATAAAGGTGAGGTCAGAAGCTCATTAATGGTTATATACAGTAAAAGATATCATGAATCAATAAGGCGTAATCCATATGGCCTGGTAAATAACTATAAAAACATTCCATTTAAATCAATAACTTTGCAGTCATGATTAGATAAGTAATAATAAATTTGAAAAGGTAAATAACTGTAAACACATTCCATTTAAATTAATAACTTTACTAATATGATTAGATAAAAAATGATCAATATGGTAAGGCAAATAACTGAAAAAAACATGTCATTTAATCAAAAACTTGAGCACAAAATGAATCCATGTATAATATCAAGGTAAATGTCATGAATAATAATAATTGAATTATAAATGTAATTTTTAATATTTAGTTTCAAGATATAATACACCATGATATCTATATATTCAAGACCTTTCAAAATAAAGTTTAAAACTATGGGTAAAAACCATTTTATTTGGCAAACAGATTTGTCTCATGAGACCAATCGATGAATAGAGGTGAAATATAATTTTAATCCCCACCCATCACTACATTTATAAATCATTCCTCATAAATTTAATGATTTATTTAATTCTAGAACAATATTCCATATCAATAAATATCTATATTTAGTAAAGAATAAAAATTTATCAAAAATTCCCCAGTCAATCAAAAAAATTACAAAGTAAACACTGTATATATAAAATATATATGGTTTATGAAATAATATTATCCATGATAAATAATTTGGATTTTTAATGTAAATTCAATGTTTAATGATAATAATAATGTTAATGTATCGATTGAATATTAGCAACCACAAAATTAATCAAGAATGTGAATGTTTATAAATTCCCTATTAAAACTGATCATAAACTATACAAGGAAATAACTATGATGTTATTAGTAAAAATATCCCCAATGTATTATAATTAACATAAATGGTTGTTATTTTTGATGAATAGAAATATAGTAAGATGATCATAAGAGACATGTTCGAGTAAAATATACATTTCACTTTGAAAATCTCTTTTAAAAAGCTTAAAAAATTATAGAATATTAGGGAAAAAATTTCTTTTAAAAGAACCTTATAAACCTATAAAGGAATATTAAAATTAAGGATTATTTATTATGATGGGAATTTTTTACATTCCATGTACATTAAAACAAATATACCTTTTACATTTTCAGTAGAAAAGGTAAAAAGTAACTCATTTGGGAAGTGATGGGAATATTCCATTAAAACCATTTTTAAAAGTAAAACATGGGTTAAAATGGATTTAAAATCATTTAAATAATTTTAAAAACATTTATGATTATTTTAAATACATGGGTATTGAAGAAAATGTATTTTTGACCAAACAGATAAATAAAGAAATATTTTCTTAAAAAAATTCTCAATAATTTCAAGTACCAAAGATTGGAAAATGCTTCTATTACTTGAAAAAATAATAAATAATTATAGTATAATAAATTATATTAGTTTTAATAGGGAAACATCAAATATTTTTCCAAATAAAGACTTAAACATAAATAATCCTAAATAATGATGTGATTGTGTAATAAACACTTACCACTTTGGTAACATTTGAATAATAAACCCCATAAAATAAATAACTTCAAATGAATTACTAAATCCCATTAATATAAAAATATTAATTATATAAAATATAAAAAGGTAACAATATACACCTTATAAAATAATATAGGTGTAAAACATAACATATGACACAAAGAAGAAAATTTGAGACGAGAAACCCTTGCAATGATCGAAATGTTGAAGTGAGAATTAATCAATGAATTGATTATATGTTTCAAAAATAATTCCAAATAAAAAAATTTAAATAAAAAATAAGATAATCCAAAGTCATTAGACACATAATCATATAATTTCAAATAAAATGAAGAAGTAATATAACTGAATGAAAAGAAATTAAGTTATGAAATTATTTAGCACTCATTAACTTTCAAGTCAAATACCCTTGGATGAAATAATTAAAATTAAAACATAAATTACCATGAAATATGAATTATTCATTATATTATATGTAAAATTGGTAGTATATACACCATATAAATTAAATTAGGTTAATAACATTAAAATATGCCTCAATGAAAGAAAATTGAGATGATGTCTCTCACCTTAAACTTCCCTTTAGTTTAAAATTATTTTAACACCTTTATAATAGTTTTAAACATGTTATTAATTTATAATAGAGCCATATTAATATTTATAACAACATATTTTTTCCACTTATGACATCTTTTCACCTGTTAATTAATAATATTTTATTATTTCCACTATATTGGGAGTTGAATACTTTCTTTTTTCATGCATGTTTTCTTATAAAATTTCTAGTTATTGTGCATATGATATATATCTATGATATACTTAATTATATTTATTTTTTAAATTTTATATTTATTAATTGGAAATATTTTTAAAACTATTCTTGAAATTTGGATAAGTAAAATAAATCACAAAACCTCGTAGAGGCGGTAAGTTGTATATAGGAAAGAGTAGCGATATAATTCCCTTAATGGGTGAAAGGGTAAGGAAGTGAATGATATATTAATTTAACTAATTAAATATTATTTCATTTTTGTCATATATATTAATTATTTCCATCATTATGACTATCCATATGAGTCGGTGATGGAAAATAAATTACATCGATTTGTGAGGCTTTTGTCCAATGTACACACGACCAATGGATTTTTTTCCATTTGATAGAGGATAGTATGGATAAATATTATACCATAAAAATAATAAAATCTCATTATATGATATATAATGGTTTTTTTATTTTTTATTTTTTAATACAAAATTGGATGTTATAAAAGAAGTAAAAAGAAGGATCTTAGTGAAGATGATTACCTTCACGTAGAAAGAAACTCCATTGTATCTCTTATTTATGACTCTAAGATTGGTATTTTGATAATGAATACACCTATATAATATTTCTAAGGATGTTTTGAGAGAATATTTTTGGTTTTGGTTAATAAATATTGCTTTATAGGAGTGATGAAATGATTGGAGGGAGTGCCCTTTTATAATTGAGAAGGAGTGTCATTTTTTGGGAATACCCAAAACTATTTAATAATGGGAAGTCACTACCCCCCCCCCCAAGTGTCTCAAAAATAGAAATGATAGAATTTATGAATTTTAATTTCTATCTATACCTATACTATACAAAAATGAATATGTTTTAGACATTTTATTTCTTATCCCTTAAGTTTACTTACATTTAATATATTATTTTTCACCACCATAATTACTTTTTTAACCTAGGTATTTCATCCTTTAAGACTAAAATAAAATTATAAATTTTAGATAATTTAGACCCATTTTTTATTAATTTTAAATCCAACTTATAATATAAAAATTCTATGTGTGTGGATAAATAATTTTATTTCAAACATATGAAATGCAAAAATCCCAATTTTAACCTTAATTGCGGTAAATGAATTTTTTTGACTTTATTGATCATTAAGACCAAAAATTATGTTGAACATAATATATAATTTTAATTATCAGGATAAAAAATATGGAACTAATTTTATAAAATTTAATTCACATAATTTGTATAATTTTATTTAAAAAACCCACAAATTTTGTCGAAATACTATTTTTTTTGAAATGCATTTTCAATTATAAGATGATCTTATATTAATTATATGAAGAGTGATTATAATTATATGGATTTATATTAATATATTTATTTATATATAATCTATAAATTTCATTTAAATATTTCCCTTTTAGTGTTTAATTTTACTAATTAAAATGGAGGAACTTAAGAATTTAAAAAATGTTTTTTAAAAATGTGTTTTGAAACAAAAAAATAAACTTATACCAAAATTAGTTATAAAGATTATTAAAATTTAATTATTATTTTTTAAATATAACTAATTAATACATCTGTTATTTTTAAATTAAATTCAATAAAAAAACATTCTTATAAATTACTTAATTTATTGAAAAAAAAATTATGGTTTTACAAAAACTGGTATTTTTCACTATTCACTAAAAAATCAATCTTTTCAGAAAAAATATTAAAATATCTACCTTGGATAATTTTGATATACTGATTTAAAAAATTATATGTTTTTTATAAAATAACATTTAAAAATGGTATAAATTAATTATAATTCCCAAACATAAAATGAAAAATAAAACCATTTTTGGAGAAAATTTAATTTTCAGAATAAAATTATTTTTCCAAATAAAATTGAATGATTATTTACTAAGAATTTATAATAATATTTTTAATAATTAATATCAACATATATATATATATCATAATTTATTTAATCATATTCATACCAACCAATACAACAGTTAGGTTACAACGTTCATATTTAAATAATATATTATGTGGGTCATTTAAGCTCAGTGTTGCATGTCATATATGATATCGACCACAATATTTTAATTTTAAAATTTTGGTTTGTAATAATATCCCTATCATCAATAAATTTTATCCTTTCAATTTTAAATGTCACTCAGAAATAAAGGGTTTGATATTAAGAAATTTCTTTGTTAAAAACTCACCTCGTAAAAAGGGTTTATAAAACTTTCTCTTAAAAGAGGGAAAAAGGAAAGACAAGGGTCTTCTGGAATAACAAATAACTAGATTAAAAGTTATAAAAAAATTGTGGGAATTGAAAATATCGAGATGGAAGAAAAGTGTAAAAAATTATAGGGAGTGATAGATATCACTGATCATAAGCAATTCAATTATCAAGAGAAATTAAATGACTAAAAAACCATAAATCCATGATGAGTTAAATGACCCTTGATTCATTAGATATGAAGGTAATAGGTAAATTTTTTTCAATATCCTTTTATTAAATTTTAGGGCTTAGTTTACTATCGAGATAGAGAAAAATATAAAATATACTGACTTGATGCCTTTTTATTTTAAAAATCTCAATTTCATCATTTGGTCGTGATTCGATCAATTTCCACATAATTTCCTACTTCAATGAATGAATATCCAATATGAAATTTTTTATACCAGAATCACTAAAATGAACTTTTAACAGATTATAAGATATATAAAATAATAATAATATATTCTTATAATCTTTAAATATTAACTGAAACTATAATGGTTACCACACGGTAAGATAATGTCAAAAATTTATGAACCTTCATATTGAAGAAATTATAAATTTTACTTAAAAATTTTCACCAATGGACCAACTTAAATTATTCAAGAAATAAATAATGCTATATCTCAATTAACTTCAATATTCACAACATTAAATAATTTTTTTTTTAAAAGTTGATCTCATGCCTTTTAAATTACAACCCAAAAAACATAAATCACATTATTCCCAAATAATCCTTTATGTTACACCTAATGGTTATATATACCTCAAAATAATAAAATGTGTCTAAAAATATCATTAATTATCTCAAAATCAAAAATATTTAATTCTATAATATGTTTTCCAAAATAAACATAATATTTCTCAATCAAAATATTTAAGTAAAACAATTCATACTAACAACAAAATTACATAGGCCAGTAGAAGGCATCAAACCCTTATCACCCTTCGGCTATGGATTCAAGCACCATGGCCTTTCCAAATGCAAAGAGTTGTATTCTGGAATATGGTTTTTCCTTTAATAAAACTATATTAATATAATTCCTATAAAATTCTAAAAAATTTGATGAACATCATAAAAGATAAAATAATTCAATAAATAACTTTTTAAAAACTAAGGATTTCGATATGAAATATTTTTCCAAAAAAATATAATAATCTCAATTTACTATTATTACTTTATCATTAATGATCATATTAGTCTTAAAGGTTATTAATATCCTTTAAATTATGTCTAAAAATATAAAATCATTATTTCTCAAATAACATTTTCACTAAAACACATGTTTTACATAATGGTTACAACTACATCAAACATCAATTAAAACTAAATAAATCTCTCCAATGTACATCTATAACATAAAACCTCAAAATTGGTATCTACACCTTTAAAATTATAATAAATCATAGACATATTAACCCATAATAGAGCCTAAAGTCATAAAATATCCTCATATTAATCATAAACTTAGTATCTTTGAGGATATATTTATATTTAAACACTTTATAATTGTTTGTAAGGAAACTATAAATTATCTAAAACATATCTCCTAATAGTGTCAAACCAGGTGCACAATAAGGCCTCTTATTGTGGACTAGGTAAATATTGAGTTAAAGACCAATAATCCCTTTCATTAGTTGTTACCCCTAGGTAAAACTTTTCCATAACCAAGTCTACTTATAGTATCCATAAAGAGATGTATTTATAGGGAAAACCACATAATCAATCCCTTACTAAAACTTTAAAATTTTCTTCTATACTTATCTTCATAGTCTCCCATAAGGTTTTATTCCCTAATATATGTTTTCATAAATATATTTCCCAATGTTTCTAAAAAAATTACTATGATACCAACTATAACAACCCTAAATCCAGTAACCCATATTCAGTGGTTACTTTACCGCTTTGTAATAATATACATGTTATCACATCTTAAAGGATCGAATAGTTTTGTAGTCTTGGTAAATAATACACATACTTGAATCTCACAATACAATTGAAACATGAAATAAATAATATTGAGAGAAAGTATTTTTCATCCTTGAACTCATTTAATTACTCCTTATTTGTACCATAGGTAATGAAAACAAAATAATGGTGATCTTATATTTTCAGTCAGGGTTACATACAGGGAATGTTATCATGAATTAATAAGGAATAAGTAATATGGAATGTTAAATAATTGTAAGAACATTATATTTATATCAATAAAATTACTATCATGATTATATAAGTAATACGCAACATGGAATGTTAAATAAAATTAAACAAATTCTACTTGAATCAATAACTTTACTATCATTATTAGTTAATTCATAATCAATAAAGAAAGGTAAGTAAATGAAAATAAATTTCATTTAATCAATAACATAGGAATAATATGAATACATGTATAATATCAATGAAAAATCACATAGATAAAAATAATTCAATTCTTAAGTAAATTATTCATATTATACATCATGATCTCATAAATCATGATATATATACTTCAAGACCATTCACATGACAGTTTAATATTATATATCAAATCCCATTTAATTTTTCCAGCTAATTTGTTTCATGATACCTACAAAGGAATCACGGGGATTTATAATTTTAGGATCCATCCTTCACTTAATATCTAAATTTTTCCTCATATATAAAATGATCAACTTAATTCATGAACAATATGCCTTAACCAAAAATATTTGTATTGAGTAAAGAATATCAAATTATCAAGAATTCCATGGACAATAAAATAACTTTCAAATAAAAAATCCATATATATAAATGATATATGGTTTATGAAATATTAATATCCATGATTAAGAATATGGATATTTAATGTAAATTTAATGTCCAATTATCACATGAAAGTGAATGTTTTATGTAAAGGTTAACAACTGCAAAATTAATCGAGAAAGTGAATGTAAATACATTCCCAAGTCAAACTGATCATAATCCATACAAGGAAACAATAAGGATGATATTACTAAAAAATGACCCCATATTTGTATAAGTAACATAAAGTTTTGTTGTCGTAGATGAATATTAATACCATAATAAGACCATTAAAAACATTTTTGTGTAAAAATTCATTTTCACATTGAAAACTACTTTCAAAAACTAAAAATTTACAAAAATACGAGGGAAAATTTTCTTTGAAAAGATACTCATAAACCTATATATGGAGATTCAAATCAATTATTGGTCATAATAATGATAAATTATGTACATGATGAGAAATTTAAAACAATTATTCCATTTAAATTTTTTATAAAAAGTTGAAACAGTACCTACTTTGGAGGACAACTAGAAGATTCGTTTTAAACTATTTTTAAAAGTAAAAATATGGAAAAAAATTATTTAATAAATAATTTGTGGAATGTTGAAAACTTTTTTTAAAATATATTTATAAAACATGGATATGGAAGAAAAATTAATTTTGACTTGAGAGAGAAATAAAGTTAACTTTTCATTGGAAATATTTTCACAATAATTGTAAGTACCAAAAAGAGAAAAATGGTACTTTTACTTGAAAATAATATTAATAACCATATGAGAAGAAAATATATTAAATTTAATATTTAAATAATAAATATTTCTACTAATGGAATGATAAACATAAAAAATACTAAATACTGATGAGATTGTGAAATAGACCCTTACCACATTGGAAAATTTTGAATCTTTACCCCCCATGAATAAAATAACTTCAAATTAATTGTTAAATACCATTAATATAAATATATTAATAATATAAAATATCAAAGGGGTAGTTTATACACCTCAAAAATATGATATATGTAAAATATAACAAATTCCCCAAAGAAGACAATTTGAGATGAGAGACCCTTATAATTATCATAACATTGAAGTGATAATTAATAACTGAACCGATTACATGTGTAAAATGTAAATAAGAGTAATAAAATTTTAAATACAATATAATATAATAATAATTCATTGCACACATAATCTTATAAAATAAAAAATAAAGAAATAATATAACCAAATAAAGATAAAATGAGTTATGAAATTGCTCACCACTTGCTAACTTTCAATTCAAATCCACTTGGTGGAAATAATTCCAATTGAAATAAATGAGATGCATAAGATTAAAGTATGCCTCATTGAAGGGAAATTGAGATAAATTCCCTTACCTCATGGTTCCCTTTAGTTAAACATTCTGTAAACTCATTTATAATGTTTTTAAAGATATTATTAATATATAAAATACCCATATTTATGTTTATAATATCATATATTATTCTATTATAACATTATATCCCCCATTCCTTTATAATATTTTATTATTTCCACTTTTTCCTTACCTATTTCATTTTCTCATGCATATTTTATCACAAAAGATCTAGTTATTGTGAATATGATATAAATATATAATCTCCAAAATTATATTAATGTTTTAAATATATTATTTTTTAATTGGATACATTTAAAAAATCATTATTTAATGTTTTACAAATAAAATGAATTGCATCGCTTTGTGGAGATGGTAGGTCATACGTATGCAGGAGCGATGATATCATTTTATTATTGGTTGAAAGGGTAAATAAGTGGATGATATATTAATTTTAAATAATTAATATAATTTCATATTTTTCATATATATTTATTATATCCATAATTATGACAATCCATGTGAGTTGTGGATGGAAAACAAATTACATTGATCTGTGATGAGGTAGTTAGTTGTACACAAGAGCGATGGTTTTGTTTCCCATTTTATAGAGGGGGGATGGATAAATATTATGAAATCAAAATAATAACATATCATTATATGATATATAATTTTTTATTATATTTTAATTTCTAATAAATAATTTATGGTTATTAAAGAAGAATTAAAATCAATGATCTTAGTGAAGACGATTACCTTATGTTGAAAAACCTCCATTAGATCTCTTATTAAGGACCCTCGGATTGGTATTTTTAGAAGAAAATAATCTACATAATGTGTATAAGTTTTTTGGTGGTAATTTGGTAGTTATTGTTCAATAAAAATGGCTTGATATTTTGGAATAAATGAGGATATGGAGTTCACTTTTCTAATTGAGGAGGAGTTTCATTTTTGTAAATACTCAAAACTATTAAATAATTTGAAGTCACTCTCACCCCAAGTGCATAAAAATTTATAAAGAATGTATTTTAGGGAATTTTAGGTCTATAAAAATCTTTTTAATTGAAACATAAAAATTTTTAATCAAATTATTACTTATCCTTTATGTTTGAATACCTTTACCATTTTATTTTTCACCATGGTAATTAGTTTTTTTAACATAGGTAATTCATACTCTAAGCCTAAAATAAAATGATCCTATTTTTTTCCCACTACATAATAATAATAAATCTAATTTATCAAATAAAAATCCTATTTTTTTTGGAAATTGTTTTTATTAAAAGAGCATGTAACAGGAAAATCCTTATTTTAACCTTAGTTAGAGTAAAATAATTTACTATATTTATTAATTATTACAAACAATAAAATATATTATTAATTATTATATCATATTAATTATAATAATTAAAAAAATTAGATCCATATTATTTATTTCAGTTTACAAAAATGATATATATTTTTTAAAAAATAAACCTCCAAATCTTGTCGAAAAAAGGTTTTTCAAGAAATGTTTTTTCAAGTACAAGATGATATTTTATTGACTAAGTGAATAGATAATATAACTATATGGATTTGAATTAATATATTAATATATATCATATATAAATTTATTTTAAATCTATCATTATTAGTGCTTATTCTAATTAATTCCAATACAAGAACATTATGAATTTAAAATGAGTTTTCAGAAAACTCTTTTTTAATCCTAAAAATAAACTTATACCAAAATAGGGTATAAAGATACTTAAAATATAATTAATTATTTTAAATATTAATAAATAATAGTTTTTAAATTTTAATTAAAATTCAAATAATAATTATACTTTTAAATTACTTAATTTGTTGAAATGAAATGTTTGTTATACAAAAAGCAATATTTTCCACTATTGACTGAAAAATAACTCTTTTCAAAAAAAATTAAAAAAATAAACATAATATAATTTTGATATTATAATATCAAAAATAATATTATTTTTATAAAATATAATTTTATAAATGGTGTAAATGAAATATAATTCCCAAACATAAAATTAAAAATTAAACCATTTTTTAAGAAAATGTATTTTGAAAAATAAAACGAATTTAATAAAAATATGAGTGACTAATTTGTATTGATTAATATCACTATGTATATATATATATATTTTATAATTCATTTAATACTTTTCTTAACCAGAAATTAAATGGATATGTTATAGTTTTCATAATTAAATAATATATTTTCTGGGTCGTTTAAGATTGGTGTTGGGTGTCATATATGATATCGAACATAATGCTCTTATTTTTAAAATCATGAGGTTCAACAAAAATAATCCATTTTAAAGAAAGTAATGTATTAATTTTAAAATTAAATAATATTTTAAAACGTTTATGGTGGAGTAGGAACTTCTTTCCTTAAAAAAATACCTTTTTAAAAAGAACTTCCTCTTGAAAATACCCACATGTAAGGGAAAATGACCAAGCATTTATATAATCTTCCATTGGAAATAAATAAAAATAATTTATCCTTTTCTAGGGAAGAATACAAATGGAAATAGTAATATATGGTCAAACATAAAGTAATCATAAGTTAACCATCATATAAAAAAATTTAGTCTTCATGACATAAACAATAACCAAAATCATTGTGGGAATACCTAGACACTCTAGAAAAATATCTGAAATTACCAAAATCTATCATATTTGTGTCCCTAATGTATCTCAATTTCCCTATCGCTCGGTATTTCCCCCCATATCATAACTGAGGGTAAAATTACCAAAGAAGATAAAAGTCTTACTCAGAGGAACAAATGGATTGGAGTCCTGCACTAATGCAATATAACAACCCAGACATCCCATCTAGATATTCTTGATCTCCCATGATATAAAAACATAATTTAAAAAATCAAACAATGTAATTAATAGTTTATAATATATGATTATCATGAATACACTCCAACCTCAAATCACCACCACAAAATCATCCCCTTTTTAATTAAGAACACTGATATAGAAAAATATGTCATATATCTAGGATAATTTCTTACATTCCATAAAAACATAACAATGGTAATAATTCAAGGGTTTATCCATCATTAGAAACCTTTTTAGAATGTTTGGACTGAGCCTTTGAACATCCTTTAGAAAACCATTACAAAAAATCTATTTCAAAACCAAATCATAGAAATAAAATAAAATCCATTCAAATAATTATATAAGCACAAAAAAATAAAATATATTCATACCCCTTATCACAAAAAACATTTTGGAAGGATCCTCTTAGTATTTAAACAAGAACTATGAGTTCTTTATTAATATAAAATAAGATTTGGAGTAGAGAAATGTGAGGAAATAAACTTCCTTAAGAAAAATTATTTGGATACACTTATTATAAATTTAAAATATCTAAAATGAGGGATAAAAACAATAAATAAATTTATGGATTTAAATTTTAAGCACTAATCATAGAGAAACCTTCCTCAAATTTGTTTCTTCCATGATGTATGATGATAAACAACAACAATAAGGAATGATGGAGCCTTATAAGACAATAAAGAAACTTTAGAGTAAGATAATATCAATTAAAAAAAATATAAGGAAATTTATTGGTTATAGAGTCCATACGAGGGAAATAAAAATAATAAGTAAGATGGAAAGGGAAAGAGGAGAAGGTCTTAATGTGCTTATCTCAAGAAATCTTCTTTAAAACATGAATAAATCCATGGATAATATCTATAGAGGAGATTTAGAGGTGAGGTAGAGGTGCTTGGGGTTGTGGTGATTGAACTATATAAATATGGGATAGTAGAGGGTTAAAAACAAGTGGAATTTAGGTAATTTATAGATTTCAGTAAACTTGGGAAGATCGAATGGCTGCTTCATGGTTTACCAAACTGTGCACCAATTGTACACCCATCATTGGAAACTACTTGATGAAACTACATGATTTGGCCACATGATTTAACAAACTATGATCTAATCATATGAGAGGAATTGATATTTACTATAAGAAAATAATGGGTAGGCTATACAATTTTTACTAACCCTATGAAAACTATGAAACATGCTCTAATCCCATATTTCTTCAAAAATTAAAGAATTTTTTTCCCAAAATTTAAGGTAAAGGAAAACACCTGATAAATATATAAAATAATAGAGAAAAAAATGTTGAAGTGTGACATTGCATCAATATGGATATGTTAAGAGGGAACTTCTTGTTTTTATTAAAATTATATTTTTGTTCTTAACTAACTCCTTTAGTTGGTATTTCATGAAGTAGTTTCCCTAATATATAAAAAAAATCTTCTTATTTAGTAATTATTTTAAATTTAAGATATGATTAAAGGGAATATATAAAATTTAGTCCTTTTTTGGTAGGAGGAAAACATAAACAATAATAGGAGTAATTTATATTGTGTTTGGTAGTTATAGAAAGAGCTTCAGGCTAGGTGGGGATTCCATTATATGATAGAATCAGGGTTCCTGTAAAAATATATAATAAGACCTCCCTATCTATGGGAACTAATATATTTATAAAATATTATACCTAAAATTATTTAAGACTAATGGGTTATGATGAAATTTTAAAATCACCCTGATATGGTGGTGAATCACTATAACAGAAACTTCATTTAGTAGTGTTTTTTTTGTATTTAATGACATTTTAAACCACCACAAAATGATTTGCGATGGTTTTTCATAGATTTTGTGTTTACTGATGTTGTTAATGATTTTGTGTCGGTTTTTCCCCAGTGGGTTTTTATTTCATAACAATTTTTTAGTGGTTTCTTTATTTAAATATTTTAAAAAAAGACTAATTTTTTAAAAACAATTATAATTGCCAGCTTAGATAGCATGTTCTCCATCCATCCATCTGACCTGGCCTCACCCGCCATCCCCTGCTCGCCCACCCCAGGATACCTACCCACCACTACCCAACTTGATAATTTGATCCAAAATTCATTCTCAAGCTAAAAAGACTCATCTTCTAACACCCCATGATTTTAAAAGAATAACACTATGTTTGATAACATATATGACATGCAACACTGAGCTTAAATGAACAATGAAATATTAGTATTTAAATATAATAATTATAACATAGTCATTGAATTAGTGTGTATGAATAAAATTAACTAAATTCTTAAATATATATAAAGGTCCTAATTAATAAAAATTTATTAACATATTATTAGTAAATAAACACACACATTTTTAGTAAAGACATTTTTATTCTCCAAAAATACATCTTCATCAAAAATGGTTCTTATAGATTTTTCTAAATAAATATTATAATAAAATTATAAAACTTCAATAAATTTAAATTTATAAAAAAATTATTATTTTTAAAATCATTTTATCAAAATTATCTTTGGTTGTTCTTTGAGATTTTTTAAGAAGATTGATTTTTAGTAGATAGTGAAAAATAATGGTTTTTGTAAAAAAAGTCCATTTATTTTGTTTGAAAAGTACCATTATACTTTTTATTTGATGATAAATTATAATAATATTTCTTTATTTATAAATAATATAATTAATTACATAGCAATTAGATTTATCTTGGATTTTGGTATAATGTCATTTTTTGGAGTAAAAATCATTTCTCTAAAAATGGTTTTTCATTGAATTTTATACATTTATATAAACAATAATTCATAAAACTTATAAGAATTTAATTTTATGAAATTTAAATAATTTTTTTATTGATCAATTAAAATTAATCCTTGGTTAAATTGTTGAGATTTTTCTGGAGAAGTTAATTTTTAGGGGGATAGAAAAAAATCCAATTTTTATGAAATAAAATATCTTTTATAATATATACTAGACAAAAATATGGTAGACTTATTTATGAAACATATGAAAAAACTATTTCACTATAATAATATACAAATATCATACAAAATAATTTAATACATATAAATTACATTTCATTTCATGATAAATATGAAAAAAAAAATTCAGTGTTGGCTTAGTGCTTACGCACCACTAGAAAAGTAAAATTTGGTTTCCTAAAGATAATATTTGAGAAGTATGAAGTAATTTATAAAAATAATTAATTAATATAATTTTTAATAGATAAAATAGATATTTATTTTTTAATTATTGAGTTAATAACAAGAAACCTATCCAAATTCCTATTCAGTGCTTGTACAAGATATGAAAAAGTAAAAATAAGATTTTTAATAAGTTATCAGGACATATATGTGAGTAAATATATATGTTAAGTGGACTATAAATGTTTTTTAAAATTAATTAATTTTTTATGATATCAATTTAATTTTAATTCTTAGTGACAATATAATTTCCTTAAATTCTTGCACAACATTGACACAGTGCTTTTGAAAATAGTAGAAAAAACAAATTAAATGAATTTAAAAACAAAAAAAGTCATATTTTTGATTAATTATTATGTAAAATGATTTTTACAGTTTATAATAATTTATTATTTATGTTTAATAAGTTTATATTCTAATTAAATAGCTTTTCTGATGTCTTTAAAGTCATAATATTTGAATAGTTCATAAAATAACCTTAATGATATTTTATGTTGTATAATATTTTTTAAAATTATTTAAAAATCATAAAAATATTTAAATAATAAAATTTTAATGGTAAATATTCTAAACATTCATCCATGGTCCATTTTTTACCAATTTCTACCTTATATATAAATTCATAACCACTAGTAATTGAAAAATGTGTTAACGCGGTTAAGGAGAAAAAAAGGTTAATGAGGGGTTATGCTGAATAGAGAAGGGTTAAAATGACATAGAAACCTGACCAAATCTAATAATACGAATTTATTTCAATCCTATATCATCTTTAATTCAAAATTAACACAATATTTAACCAATGTATCATGAATGTGACTTTATAATATGTTAATGTTTTAAAAATTTACAAGAGTACCTCTCCCCTCACTTATAAAAGGTTACCTCATATCTTATATTAATCACTAATTTTTAGCACTATAGTTCAGAATATAAATACCCAATTTTCTCCCAAACATTCCTTTGTATTATATATAGGCTTAATTTTTATTAAAATACCAACCTAGAAAGCCTATGGTGTAATCCAAAGGTTGTTTTTGGATGATGTATAACTCTTAATTGTGTGTTTTCATTTTACTTTTTCTTCAAACTTCATAAAATATTCTAAAAACATGATGATATAATAACATAAATTTATCCTATATAATTAGTTGTTATTATTTCCATGGTACAACCCTTATTCATCTCTTTTACCTTCATATGGGGAATTAAAACACTGTTTGTGCATACGTGTGGACTACTACCCTTCGAAGAAATATGTTTCATTTTTGTTGGACCCTCTGTGAAATAGTGGTTTTTATAATCAAAAATCATAACAAACTAAAAATTATAGTAATTCATATATTAAGTTATAACCCCAATCAATGAACATTTATAAGTGAGTCAATTGTGTCACATAATATAATACATTTCAAAAAGTCTATAAATTAAGAATATTATTGTTTCAATATGTTTACAAGTGTATGTTTACATGTATTTATGAATTTCACTTAATCTGGTATTGTTCGGTGTAAGAAAAACACTTTATATGTTTAAAAAATTCCCTGGCACCAATAGTTCAAAAGGACTCACCGATTGAAGGATTCACCAATCGAAGAAGACATCGATGTTGGACTCACCGATAGAACAAATGACACACTGATGGACAAGTCACCGATGATTGGTCACACATATAGTTCAAGAAACTCACCGCTGATCAACTCAAAAATGGGAGACTCACTGATGAATGACTCACCGATGACAGACACACCAATGAGTGACTCACCGATGGACGACTCACTGATAAATGAATCCCTGATGGGTGACACACCGATAGTTCAAAATGACTCACTGATTAAGGCTCATCGATTCCCAGACATACTAATTGTAAAATTGACTCATCAATACACTGAGTCCCTAACACTGATAGACCGATGATGACAGACCAATGAAAATGAGTCACCGATACTTATCACTCACCGATAGTCATAAAAAATATCATTAATTTATTATATTCAAAATTATTTCTAACGGTCATATTTAGACAAATTAATATTTCTGACACTATTTAATGTTTTTTGTAGGACTATTAGTAGATAGTATGGGATACATGAATGTGGGTATCTCTTCATTCCTATTTTACCTAGAAGTATAAAATAATTAAAATATGGATCATACGGGTGATATATATATATGTGTGTGTGTTGTAAAGTAGGAAGAAAAACTAAAAACTCCTGCAACATTCAAATTTGTTCTTCCAATTCCCAAGAACTCAAATAAAGAACATACGGGGAGATCAACAAAACAAGGAAAACCTATCAGGCTACTCGAAGAATCCTAACATCGAGGAGCTGAAATTTTCACACCTGGAAGCTAGAGCACATAGGCTACGATACTCTGTTTTGAAGCCAACTTCCAGAACAGGACTCACAAATCATTTATGCTACATCGATCGAGTTCAGAGCTTAACCGAATAAAACATAGAGACTTCTAAACCTTTTTTCTACATCTTTAGCTCTGTTGTGTTTACTTTATTACATTTTTGAGCAGTGTGTGTATCTTTCTATAACACACACATTTTCTCATGTGCATAACTGGAGGGTCCTTGATATCCTCAAACTCACTCTCATTATTATCTCTTGTATCCCATTAATAATAGTGGAAGATGTCAAGTGTGACCTGTTAGTTGTTTTTTCCATGAATAATTGTGGTAGAGGTCAGGTGTGACCTAGATAACCTTGTGTGCTGCTGTGAACCCCGATATAGGGTGTGGATCAAATTTTTTATTTATTTAAAATTCTTGGTGGCAGGTGATCACTAAGTATAGAGGACTAATTCTCAGCTTGAGAGTGAACCTCTTGTTTTTATCCGCTATTATTTTACCTTTTAGTTTTAAGTTGTGTTTGTTAAGTTTTACCTAAAACTAAATTGAACTTTGATAGTTAGTTTAGAAAGTTTTTATATCATTGTTGAACTAGTAGGTTAGTTTCAAAAGTTTTATTAATCATCACATTAGCATAGCTAAGAACTAATCAATCTTATAGGAAATTAATTAAACATTTAGTAATTTGAAAAATTCACTAAAAATTGTCTTTTATTGTATTTTTTAACTGGGGGAAATTTTAAAAAAACTAATTTTAATAAAAAAATTTGTAGATACTCAATTCACCCCCTCTTGAAAATCTACTCCGACCAACATTTGGTATCAAATGCCTTTGGAAAATTTTCAGATTCCAAAGTTCTAAATCTTTTTCAACTGTGATTGTAGTTGTATTTCAAAGGTCTTAAAATTTATGTTATTTATAAATATTTGTCTCTTTGAAATAATTTTAATAATTATATCATGGATAATAGACTGGATAGAGATTCTACTAATAGACCACATTTTTTAATGGAACCAACAATTCCTAGTGGAAGATTAAAATGAAAATAGATCTAGAAAGCAAGGGATTTGAAATATGGACTGCTATTGAAAGTAAATATGTAATTCCTAAAACTGCTAGAAATAGTTAGGATGAACCTACCAAAACCGCCAATAATAATAATTGAAATTTTTTGAAATCTATATAATGTGTACTAGGAGATAATGAGTTTAATCATATTTCTTCCTGTAAAACTTCTCATTAGATTTGGGACACTTTTTCTATTTCCCATGAGGGAATATCTAATTTCAATAAGTTGATATTAAATACTTGTACTATTAAATATGATAATTTAATAATGAATCATGAAGAACTATTTCTAATATGTATCTCAGGTTCAATGAAATTGTTAATACCATGCTTTCTTAAAAAGGATTTTTCACAGTAAAGGAAAAGATGATGAGGATTTTGTGATGCTTACCAAAGAGATAGATAGGGACATCAGTATCCATTAAAAAATCATGCGACATTGATAATATGGAAGTGAATTTATTTATTGAAAATTTAATGATCTATAAAGATTAATTGAAGTAAAATCAAGAAGATGGTGAACTTAAGAGAAATTATGTAGCTTTTAATACTACTGCCTCTAAAAATAAAGACAAATAGAAAATCCAAGAATCTATTAAGAGCATGAGTAATGAAGAGTCAGCTTTAGAAAGGGATGAATAAATGGCCCAACTGTCCATAAGATTCAATAAATTTTATATGAAAAATAAGTTTTTAGATATCCCAATTATAAAGGAAAATATGATAACAATGGAAATGGGAAAAAGTATTGGAAGAGAACTGATAAATCAGATGAGATAGTTTTCTACGAATGTAAAAGGAAAGGACCTGTCAAATATGACTGTCCATAGTTGAAATACAAAAAGAAGTATGAGAATAAGAATAGAAATATAAGAAATCCATGAAGGCCACTTAGAGTGCCTTTGAGGATATCTCTAGTGAATTTGTTTTGTCGCAATATGAGAAAGATGATATGGAGAATATTTATTTTATGACAAACACTTATGAGGTTACCTTAGATTCACTTGTATATAATTATTACTATTCTGAAAATGAAAGTGAATCTAAGAATATGATAAGTGATGAACTATTTGAATATTGTAATATGTAGGAAGATACATGTAATGAGGTAAATGATAAATATAAATATTTAATGAAACAACATTCTCTTACTATGACTATTAAATCTAAACTTACTATTGATTGAGAGAAAAATGCTCAACTATTAAAGGAAAATAATGATCTGAAGTTATCTAATGATAAATTAAAGAAGGATCTTGAAAATTTTACCAATGGGAAAAATACCCTTACTCAAATTCTTGGTAAATAGATAGCCTCTAAGTACACTTATATAATATTATATCAACAAGGACAAATGAACTTATCCAAAACACACTTTATGACCAAAAATGGAAAAAAAATTCATTCTTTAAAAACCAAAAATTTATTGCAAGTTATAGTTCCAAAATTTCTTTTACTGTATCCAGTTCATCTTGAAAAAATAGAGCTTATTTCTTAAATAATTTATATTCTTCATATAATAAACCCATAAGAAAAGTGTGGGTTTCTAAATCTTTTATTACTAATGTTTCTGGACCCAGAAAAATACGGGTACCAAAATCATTTCTTGGATAAACTGTTTTTCAGGTATATATCCTAAGGAGTTCCTATAGAAATATGTGGTACTTGGAGAGTGGGTGTTCAAGACACATGGTGGGGGACTACTCATGATTCAAAGGCCTTATCAAGATTGATGGTGGTCATGTCACAATTGGTGACAATAGTAAAGTAAAAATCATCGTCCTAATCCAGATTGGTAAGCCTAACTCTATTTCAATTTCTAAAGTACTCTCTGTTGATGTACTAAAGTATAACCTACTAATAATATCTCAATTGTGTGATGAATTATTCAATTTAAAATTCAAGAATGATTCACATCATGTTTTATAAATCTAAGAGTAACTAAGTGTTTACTACTCTTAGAAATGATAATGTGTATGCCATAAATTTAGACACACTTGCCTCAAAAAATTTATCTTGTCTAAGTTCCTTTCAAAATGAGTCTTCAATCTGGAATAGAAGACTAGGACATTGCAATATAAACTCCCTTAATAAGTTAACTAGAAAATGTTTAGTCAAATACCTGATTGAACTATAGTTTCCAGACAATAAGGTGTGCAATCATTGTCAAAATAAAGTAACATAAAATCTATTTCAAACCAAATAAAGAAGTAACAAATTATCAACCTCTTAGGTTGGTTCACATGGACATGTTTAGACTATCTAGAGTTTCCTGTCTCAATGGGAAGCACTATGTTTATGTTCTTGTAGATGAATTTTATAGGTATACGTGGATCTTTTTCTTAGCTCACAAAAGTGAAGCTTACTCATATTTTACCAAGTATGCTAGGAATATGGAAAATCATGGTAGAATTCAAATTAAATCCTTAATATGTGACCATGGTCATGAGTTTGAAAATCAAGATTTTGAATCCTTTTTCTCACAAAATGGCTATGGGCACAACTTTTATGCTCCTAGGACACCTCAATAGAATGTTGTAGTAGAAAGAAGAAATATAACCCTAAAAGAAATTTCTTGATCAATGATTAATGAATATGACCTACAAATTTACATGTGGGATGAAGTTTTTAATTCAACTTGATTCACAATAAGAAGTGTCTTAATCATGCCCTTTATTAAGAAAACTCATTATGAGTTATGGAATAATATAAAACCCAAAGTATGTTATTTTAATCTGTTTGGATGTAATGTTTATATACTGAACACTAAAAACAATCTAGATAAATTTAACTCCAAAAGAAATGAAGGAATAATCATTGGATATTCTTTATTATTAAAATCCTATAGAATCTTGAATAAGAAAACCAAATGTCTGGAAGAATCGATACATGTCATGTTTAATGAAATAGATCCACATGAGCCTGAAACCTTACTAAAAAATATTGAAGAGGATTTGTCCAATCTGGACATTAATGAAAAAACCTTAAATCAACCTGTAAATGAATCTGTGAAAACTTCTAGTTCTAGAAATTCTCCAGAATCTAGCCATAATGAACCATATCAAAATGATAAACCTGAAATAACTATTCTTACCATTAATAGACTAAATAAGACCCTAAAAAACTATCCCTTAGATGTTGTTGTTGGAGACTTAGATAGAAGAATGAAAACTAGAGCTTCTTTGAGATGTGAGGTTGAACATCAAGCATTCATGTCATAACATGAACCTAAGAATATCAATGATGAAATAAATTTTTAATTTTTGTGATGGATATGCAAGAAGAGCTTAACCAGTTTATGTGAAATAATGTTTGGAAGCTTGTTGATAGGCCAAAAGATGATTTGACCATCAGAACTAAATGGGTGTTTAGATATAAAGATGATGAATCTAAAAATATAATTAGAAACAAATCAAGGTTGGTTTTTTAAGGGTAGAATCAAGAAGAAGGAATTTATTATGAAGAAACTGTTCCACCAGTTTCTAGGCTTGAATCCATTATAATCTTACTTGCCTATGCAGCACACTTGGATTTAAAACATTATCAAATGGATGTCAAAAGTGAATTCTTAAATAGTTATATAATTGAGGATGTTTTTTTTGAACAACCCCTACGTTTTACAAATCCTCATTTTCCAAATAAAAATTTCAAATTATCTAAATCTTTATATGGTTTGAAATAAGATCCAAAAGCATGGTATGAAATGTTATATAATTTACTTATTTCTAAAGGTTTTAAAAAAAGAGTTCATGATCCGAATTTGTTTATAAAAATAATTTCAAAATAAGTTTTAATATATTAAATATAGGAAGATGATATTATCTTTGGATATTTTAAAAAATATTTGTGTAATGACTTTTTGAAAATAATGCAACGTGAATTGGAAATGAGTTTGATGGGTGAACTTAAATATTTTCTTTGATTTCAAATATTAAAAAAAAAGAAGGCATTATTATAAATAAAATAAGTGCACTAAAGATATTTTGAAAAGATATTTCTTCGATATAATTAAGAGTAGTGAACCCCCTATGAGTTCTACATGTAAGTTAGGCCTTGATGAAAATGGGAAATCTATTGATCAAACCGCATATAGAGGAATGATTGGGATTTTTCTGTACTTAACTACTAATAGGCTAGATAGTATGTTTAGTGTGTGTATGTGGGAATGATTTCAAGGAAACCCAAAATAATTACTTTTAAATTCTATTAAAAGAGTTTTTAAATACCTCAAAAATTCAACTAATTTATAATTGTTCTACCCCAGAGAACAACCTTTTTATTTGGTTAATTATTTAGATGTGGAATTTGGTGGATATAAGTTATATAGAAAGAGTACCTCTGAAACATGTCACTTTTTGGGAAAGTCTCTTATATCATGGTGTAGTAAAATGAAAAATCAGGTTGCATTATCAACTGATGAAACAGAGTACATTTCTTCTGGTAGTTGTTGTGCACAAATTTTGTGAATGAAACACACCTTATTAGACTATGGATTTAAATTAAAACATGTCCCCATAAACTATGACAATACAAGGGCTATTAAAATTTCTAAAAATCCAATTTCTCACTCTAGAACAAAACATATTGATATAAGACATCACTTTTTGAGAGATCATTATCAAAAAGGAGATATAAATCTTGAGTTTATTTTGATTGAGAATCAACTTGATAACATATTCACCAAACCCTTAAACTATAGGAGAATAAACTACATCAGACATGAACTAGGAATGATAAATCTATAAAGCCCATCTGACCTTTTTTTCCTTTGGAAAATTTTACCGATCAGGTGAAACCAATATATCAAACTGATCAGGTGAAACCAATCTGTTGAACCGATAAGGTGAAACTGATCTATCAAACTGATCAGGTGAAACAAATATGTCAAACCAATCAGTTGAAATCAATATGTCAAACTAATTAGGTGAAACCGATTTATCAAACTGATCAGATGAAACTGATCTGTCAAATCGATTAGTGAGACTATTCATGTGAGACTGTTAATGTAAAACTGACTATGTGAAACTGATTAGATAAAACTGATCCTATGAAACTTATCACATGAAGCTAATAGTGTGATCCTGTTTGTGTGAAACTGATTCCTATAAGGACCTTTTTTGTTATTCTATCTATTTTAAGTGACACAAAATAGTTTTTTTCTTATATTGATATTCAATTTTGTGTTTTTACGAATTACAATCCCTAAATGATAAAATAAATTCAATCCACTTTAACCTTTCACCTCCCTCACTACTTTTTGACCTTTATACCCTTTAACACTCTACCTCTCTACCCATGAACTTTTGACTCCTTTCAAACCCAAACCTTCATAAATTTCAAGGATGAAGAACGTGATGGATGGACCAAGTGAATCTTTATCAGCTAAGCATCAGAAAGGTTAATCTAGTGGTATTGCAAAGCCATTTTTATGAAGTCGTGTTTCTATATCTGAGAAGGAAGTGTCTTCTGAATGGATCTTATCAAAAAATTCACTCTTGCTGAGAGTGATGGAATGTCAAGGTTGTCTTAATTTGATCTCAAATAATGAGAGGCTATTTTATCCCCCACTGGTACATGAATTCTATCTTAGCTTAAAGATACTTTTGGAAGGATCTGAGGAAGCAAGGATAAAGTCTTTTGTGAATGGAAAAGAGATTTCTTTTTCTTTGAAGTAATGGGATGAATGTTTGGAAATGCATCATGAAGGAATCTATTCGGAAAACTAGTGTGGGATTCCTCCCACCTCATATTTGTTTTCATATGATTATGTTTTAAAATAATTGACTAGGAATGAAGAGTTGATAATTTCTATAGCTACTGAGCAGGATGGAGAGGTCAGACTACTCTTTATGTTAATTCAACATCAAATCATCCCAAGGAAGGTAGATTTTGCAGAAGTGAAATATCAGGATGTCTTCTTGATTTACCTGTTGAATAATGGGATAAAGTTAAACCTATTAAGGTACCTGATGGTACATATTTATGATATAATAAAACTGTCCCAGAAGGAAACTTGTTTGTACTATCCTAGAATGATCTCTGCAATGCTAACGAAGTTGAGCTATGTGGAAGATGGAGATGAAGTTATCAGTTCTTGTAGTTGATTCTTTCTTCACAAATATATTTGCAAGAGGATGAATATTTTCTTGAACCCTTGGAAGAAATGTTGGGTAGGATATGAGGAGAGATTATAAAATTATTTCAATCCTGTTCACCATCCTACTAGACCAAATGATCAACCTGATCCAGTCATTAAACATGGTGAAGAAGTTGTTTAATCATATGAGGAAGTTGAGGCTAAGATGCCAAGGGAAGAAGGGTATCCTATAGAAGATAGGAGTGACCCTGATATTGATGATATCCCAAAGGACATTTCTTATGGACCGGCCAGTCCACCTTTGGAGTTACCCTCTAGAGATCCTTTATTAGGAGGTTAAGAATAGGAAGATACAGAGGTCACTAGTGTGCAAGGCTATGTAATTAAGTCTAATGGTGATGGTGGTGGTGGCGGTGGTGTTGTTGGTGGTGGTGGTGGTGGTGATATAGAGGAAGGTAATTATGAGAAAGTCAGTGACTCATTAAAATTGGTTCAATAAGTAGTATGTAGATCATGTGAGGAATCAATTGTTGGAGTTGATGAACCAGGTGGTGTTGATCCTATCGAAAAAGATACTAATAGAGATGTTTATATACACATTAGTGATGAGGAATGGAATGACTATCCTATTGATGAAGATTAATTAATTATTCAAGAGTTAAATGAAATTATTACTGGAGGCCAAGATGAAGAGGTTGAGGATCATATTGAACCTATGCCTTAGGATGAGTATGTTCTTGGAGTAGCTGAAGTGGAAGGAGTGTATGTACAACCACAAGATCAATTAGTAATAGTGCCTAGAAATATTATTTTTCCTAGATTAAAGGAAGATGAAGAAGATGAATATGATATTGTACCCCAGCCTCAAGGAAGAAGAGCCAGGATTGACACTATAGAGACTAGAGACTGGACTTTGTACTAGAAAATGGAATAAGAACCCGGGGATCATTCTATTTGGATTATATTATGACTTCAATTAGGATATGATGGCTCCTCCTCCTTCTCCACAAGACAAAGCTGAAGCATAAACTATTCCACCTTCTTCACCAATTGTGCCTCATACAGATGAACCAGTTGTACAGCCAGTGCCTAGTGACTATGTCACTAAGGTTGATTTGGAACAATTCAAAGATGATATATGTGAGTTCGTGAGAGCCTCAGTTGAAGCCATATGTGAATCCTCTACTTCAATGATCATTTCATATGGTGATGCTACTTAAATTTCATGAATGGTGATTTAGTAGATTCAGCCTAATCTCATTACCACAGTTGAAACCATCATTTGACATAATACTATACCAAGAGGAGAATTTAAAAGGATGAGTAATGAGTTGAACTCTCTTAAAAATGATTTCAAGACCTCTTTTAGTTTTGTGATGTAGGTTCTTAAGAACTTAGTTACACATATACTAAGTGTAGATTAAAAAAATTGAAGGATGAACTTGGAAATATGATCACTAGTCCATCTAGTTCTAAAGGTAGTTGGGCTGCTGCTACTGATTTGGAGTCTCTCAGGGCTGTGATGAGGGAAGAAATCAAGAGTCTTTAGAGTGATTCTTACAAGGAAACTCTTTCCAAGGTGCATAGGAATAATGATCTTATTTACAATATAGTGATATAGCGCACAAATGAAGCTTCTAATGCTAAGAAATAGATTTTAGAGAAGGTGGATAAGGACTTCTCGAAAAACTATACAAAGTATGTTTTGATCAATAATATCAAGTACCTAGCTAAAAATCTCAAGATCCCTCCAGTGACAAAATCATTCAAGAATCAAGTGGCACAGTTGAAGGACTTTACTTCTCTCCTAGATAAATTCATGGATATCACGGATGATTTTGAAATGTCTATGCAATATGGGGGTGAAATCATTAATGATTTCATTAAGCTTCTAAATCCACACTTTCATGTGCAGGATGAAGCCATAGTGGTTTCACCTACTGCTTACATTGGACCTAGTTCTCTGCTTTCTTCTCAGATGACTGTATCTCAGGACCTTTCTCATATTTGACCAGTGATTCAGGAACAACCTCAAAGTCGTATCTTGTCTGAAAGGGGACCCAATCTTGTAGCCAATGTTCCTATAGGTGTTGACTTTCCCGGTGTTGTCATTTGACCACCTATTCCTACAACCAAACCAACACCTTTTGAACCTACTCTTGATCCTTCTAATAAAGTAAAAGCACCTAAAAATCTAAAGCCTTAGATTTGGGTTGTTTATTTTATAAGGTGTTGTACCTTTATTTTGAAGATTTTAATTTTTGACTCTTAGTGAAAATCCTTTTATCTTCACTTTGTTTCTCATTTTATGTGTTTTATTTCACATTATTATTTGTCCTCATTATTACCTTTTTTTATAATCCCAAAAGGGGGAGAAACGTTCTAGGCATAAATATTTTATCTTAGGAGGAGTAACTCTGGATTAGGAAATATGAAATTTGGCATGTTCTCAACATTATATATATATATATATATATATATTTCTATATCTATATATCACCTCTGATGAAAATTGCTCTAATATAAAGTCACCTTCTATATATATTTTCTCTATAATAATAATTGACAGGGAACTTAAAAGGAAATCCTTATTCATATTGAGAATTCAAATTCATTAACATTAGGTTTATTCCATAATTTGTGATTATCAAAGAGGAGGAGATTGTTGGACCTTCTATGAAATAGTGGTTTTCATAATCACGAATCATTCCAAACTAAAAATTCTAGTAATTCATATATTATGTTATAACTCCTACTAATGAACATTTATAAGTGATTCAATTATGTCACATAATATAATAAATTTCAATAAGTCAACAAATTATGAATACTTGTGCTTCAATATTTTTGAATGTGTATTTCTACATGAATATATGAATGTCACTTAATCTGGTAGTGTTCTGTGTAAGACAGACACTATATAAGTTTTTCAAAGTCCCTGACACCGATAGATCAAAAGGACTCACTGATTGAAGGACTCACTAATTGAAGAAGACACTAATGTTGGACTCACTAATAGAACAAATGACACACTAATGGACAAGTCACCGATTATTAGTCACACTGATAGTTCAAGCGAATCACCGATGGGTGACTCACCGATGAATGACTCACCAATGAGTGACTTAGAGATGAGCGACACACCAATAGATGACTCACTGATGAATAAGTCACTGATGGGCGACACACTGATTGTTAAAAATGAGTCACTGATGATGACTCACCGATACCTGGATAGATCGATTATGCAAATGACTCACCGATAAAATGAGTCACTAATGCAGACAGACCGATGAAGACAGACTGATGCAAATGAGTCCCAGATACTTATGACTCGCTAATAGTCATAAAAACTGTCTTTAATTTATTTTATTCAAATTTATTTCTAACGATCGTATTTAGACCAATTCATTTTTCTGACATTATTTAGTGTTGTCTATAGGAATATCAGTAGACAGTACAAGGTACATGCACGTGGGGAGATCTTCATGCCTACTGGACCTCGAAGTATAAAATAATTACAAGTCGGATCATACGGGTGATATATAAATATGCAATAATGTATAGAAAAAAGTTGAAAACTCCTACAACTTTAGAAGCTTTTCTTCCAATTCCCAAGAACACAAAGCAAGAACATATAAGGAGATCAACAAAACAAGAAAAACTTGTTGGGCTACTCTGAACATGCTAACATAAAAAAGATGAACTTTTCACACATCGAAGCTAGAGAATAAAGGCTACGATACTCTATTTTGAAGAAAACATCCAAAATAGGACTCAAACATCATTTCCACCGCATCAATCAAGTCCAAATCTTCATTTCTTAACACATAGATACTTTAAAACATTTTTTCTTTATCTTTAGCTCTATTGTGTTTACTTTCTTACATTTTTTGAGAAGTTTATGTATTTGTCTATAACACTCACATTGTCTTATGTGCATAACTGGAGGATACAACATATCCCCAAATTCACTCTCATTATTATCTCTTGTATCCCATTAATAATGGTTGAAGTGGTCATGTGTGACCTGTTAGGTGTTTTTCCAATGAATAACTAAGTTAGAGGTGAGGTGTGACCTGAACCACCTTGTTTGATACTATGAACCCCGATCTAGGGTGTGGATAAAATTGTTTATTAATTTAAACAGTTTGGTGGAAGTGATCACCAAGTGAAGAGGATTAAGTCTCAACTTGAGACTGAACCTCTTTTTTTAACTCCTTTTCTTTTACCTTTTAGTTTCAATGTTTGTTTATTACATTTTAAAGAAAACTAAATTGAACTTTGATTATTATTTTATAATGTTTTAATATCTGTATTGAACAAGTAGTTTAGTTTCAAAAGTTATATTAATCTTCAGATTAGTATAGATGTGAACTAATCAATCTTCTAAGAAATTAATTGAACATTCATTACTTTTACAAATTCACTAAAAACTGACTTTGGTTATATTTTTTAATTTTGGTAAATTTTAAGAGAACCAAATTTTAAAATAAATTTTTATAGACACTCAATTCACCCCCCTCTTGATTAATCTACTCTGACCAAAAGTTTTCTATCACCACCTCCAATGGATGATTATAGTTATGGTATTAAAGTATATTTATAATATTTATTAAATATTTATAATTATTTAAATATAATATATCATTTATTTTTTTACAATTCAATTCATTGAAAATGAAAAAATCATTCATGTGTATGTGTGGATTACCACCTCCATGAAGCGATGTGATTCATTTCACATCATCACCTTAGAGTGATAGTATATATATGTTTATTTAAAAAATAGTATGATATTTATTATATTATAATCATTATATAAATATAAAAAAATAATTACCGCCTTTCCCTCATGTGAATTTAAAAATTTAAAGGTTACTCATGGGTATTTGTGAAAAACCATCTCTATGATTATAACACAATTCATTTTTCTTAACCATCATTAATGGTTGGTTTTAAGTTGATAATAAATGAATAAAAATCATAATTATTTCATGATTATTATATTGTATATGATTGAATAAAGACCCCTTTGGCCATATTTTTCACACCGCAGCTATTTTGAAATTATGAACTAAATGTACTCAAAACACCAGAGGTGGATTTAACCGATTTAGTAATTAGATATGTCATTAAAATTAATAAAATAACTGGTTTAATTAAAATATTAAAAACAGTTATATTTTATAAATTCTATAAATAATTTATATAAGTTTATTAAATTTTAATTAATGGACTTACATAGTAAATATGCACTCAAGGTAAGGGATTTCGTCTCAATTTACATTCATTGAGACATGTTTTAATGTTATGCACCTAATATCATTTATATGGTTTATATAATTCCCTTATAAATTTTATATCATGGTAATATTTATATTTATATTATTTAATGATTCATTTTAATTCATTTCTTTCATAGGATTAAGATTCAAAAGCTACTAAAATGATAAATATTTTTATGATATAAAATTGTTATAATTCTGAATTGTCTTTGTTAAATGTTATTTTAGGAGTGATCATATGAAATTATTTTCTGGAAAAAAATATCGTTATTATCATATGGAAATATTTTTTTACATGTTATGATTCAATTTCCTCCCTTATTGATTAATGAAATGTCAAGAAATTTGTTTATAATTAATACCAATCATGTATCTTCTTTTTGATCAGAAATCATTCTCTTCAAAATCCATATTTTCTAAAAAAATTAATGATTTACTGATTCTATTTTATATAATCTTTATCTTCATTTAAAATGGTTTAAAAGGAAATTTCTTAACATTTTACACATAGGTCACTTTTGACTCTCTTTACAAAAGTATGAAAAGAACATTTATTTTTAATGTTTATGGAAAAAATTGATTTACCTGTCATCATAATCATTATTTTATTTGGATATTTATTTATAATTTCCCAAGGTTATTTTCATAGAAAATTTTTTTCACAAATTTTTTTGTTTTTAAATGTTATTTTCAAATAGGAAAGATTATTTTATAAATAATTTTTTTAATTATATGTTTATAGTATTTATATTTAGAAATGAAAAAACCCTTGAATTAATATATTCTACACTTTGGATATATTATAATGAAACCATCCATATTATTTCTTTGGATGGATTTGGATTATTTGAAAGATATTTTCATGGAACCCATTTTTTCAACCAATAAATCAAGATATGAAATAAAAATTTTTATAGATATATTGAAATGTGAAAATTTTAATATGTTATATACCCATTATGGTTCTTGTGTGTTTTAGATGATGATAGGTGATCCTGATAGTGCTCTCTAATGTATTGGGTAAAGAGATGGAGTTAACTAGTTATAGGTTTCTCATAAGTGAATATTGTAATTTACCATGTTGGTCATTACATTTGTAAAAGTGATATGAATATGATATACTAAGTTATATACAAAATTTATCTATGTTTTCTATGAGTTTTAATGGATCCTTTTTTTCAAGGATTGTTTTAATATTGATCATGACTGATGAATAATATAAATAATTTCTAATGTTAAAGTTTATTCCATGTATCATGGTTTATAATCCACTTTTGATAGATAATAATTCTATTATCTTATGCTCAAGTGATTTTATTATGTCATCATACCCTTATGCTCGTCTAATACTTGCTGATGACATTTAATTGTTAATGCTTATGTTTACCATTATTGAGATTTTTAACTCACTCTTATTATATTTTCTATTCACCCAAGTTATGAATATTTGTTTTTAATAGCTTCTGTCTAAAAAGGGACTCATGTGTGAAGAGTTTTATAAGATATGTTGAAGAGTTAATATGGATTAGGAAAATATATTTAAGTTGGAAATGTAATCCCTTGAAGGCATGGGTGTTTTTAAATTAGGGTTTTTCCTAATTATCTAAAACTATAATCCTAAAATGTATTTGTTATGTAAATAACTCATTATTAGTTATATATTTTGAAATTATAGAAGATTGAAATAGGGCCATGTTTATCAGTGTCAAATCCAGAAATGTAAATACTATTTTTTTAACATCGAGTCAGGAGTTTGGATTTGTGGGCTATTATATTTATTATTAGAGCCAGGTTTTGATATCATTGTAAATTATGGTGTTTTTATGTTAAGTTATCTTAAGAGTTATAGATACTTACATGGGTTTATAAGTTTATGGTTGATCATGTTTTCAAAGGAATAAACACCCATATGAGGTTTTGAGTGATGGTCTTTTAAAGTGACTAATGATATTTTTGGAGACATTGTATTAGTTTGATGTTTATATAACCCTTAGTTTTAACATAAAGGATTATTTGGGAATAATTTAATTACAATTTTGGGGATATACACGTAAAGATATGAGACACCATTTGAGGTTAAGAGATTAATTAATATTGGGGTTATTGAGGATATATAGGATATAGGGACAAATATTTATCGAATAATTTAAGTTGAACTTTGGGTATTATTGTTGAATTTTTTATATTAATACATTATTTCTTTATATGAAGTTTTATTCATTTTTCATATTATATTATCATGTGTTAACAATTTTAATTTTATGATAGGAAGAATAGTTTTTCAAACTTTTATATGCCTTGGATTCAATCTGAAGTCGATTACAGTGCTTGGGGCATTAAATATTAACACTCGTCATTTAGATTAAAAGATGAGATAAATATGAAAATTGATTAAGGAATGAAACCAAAGGATGATATTAAATTTATGGATATAAATATAATAAAGTAAGTATATTTTCTTTTGTTCTTATTCGAGATGGTAAATGAATTCTTCCACTCTACGAAAGGGTCTTAAAATAAAAATTTTATTCTATTACCATCATCTATTATGAATCAATGGCCTTTTCTGCACCTTATTGATTTTTGGATTTTTGGTCATTAACCTTCTCATGATCAATCACTTTCTTTTGATAAATGTACTATGTCACTCTCCATAATTATTTGGATATTAATTTTTTCTTCCATGCCTATATTTTAATTTCCCCATAATGTTATCTTATTTGGAAACTTAGTAATATGTTATTTCAGAAGACTTTTATATTTCCATTTCAATATTTTCAAAATGAAGTTTTATTAACCATTTTTATGTTGTGGATTTTCAACAACGGTATATTAACTAGTTGAACCCTTGATTACCAAGATCAATTTCAAATTGTAAGGATGAAATGTTTTAGTGAGTGAGAATGTAACACTATGAGATTTTAAAATAAGAATACTATGTTTTATATTGTATACAACATGCAACACAAATCTTAAAAGAACCAAGGAATATTATGATTTAAATATGATCATTATAATATAGTCATTGATTTAGTGGGTATGAATAGAAGTAACCATGTTATGAAATATATAACCTTTTTAACTAACAAAAATGATTTAATATATGTTTATTAAATAATCACTCAATTTTTAATAAATTTTTTTATTCTTCAAAAACACATTTTCATCAAAAATGGTTCTTATTAGTTTTTTAATAGAATATTATAATTATTTTTTGAAACTTTCTAAAAAAATTATTTGATAAAAATAATATTTTTTAAATCACAACACCAAAATTATCTTAGAGTGAAATTTTGATCTTTTTTAAAAAATATTGATTTTTCAATGAATAGTGAAAATACTATATTTTATAAAAAAATCATTTAATTTCTTTGAAAAGACACATTATTATTTTATTTTTATCTTAAAATAAAATAATCTTCCATTGTTAATAAATAATCTAATTAATTATATAGAAATTGTATTTATCCTTGATTTTGGTATAAGTTCGTTTTTTAGGCTTTAAAACACATATTTCTAAAATCTATTTTTCATTTCATTTTACGCATTGAAATAAAAATTAATTTTTATACATAAATTAATTGAATATTAAGAAATTGAAATTAATATTTTATTCAAAAATTAAAATTTAACCGAAGATTGATTTTAAATATTTCTCTAAAAAGTTAATTTTTGGTGAATTGTAAAAAAAAATATTCTTTTTAGAAAATATGATATATTTTATGATATCAATAAAACATAAATATGATCGAAAATTTTACAAAAAATATTAAACAAATATTATTTAATTGTAATTTCTTGGATTTTACGTGTGTTATTTTTAAATATTATATGGAATTATTTCAAGACCAGACCTTTCAACACCGTGCGATTCCAAGTCTCGGAGTGCCTGGGATAAATGTTTGAATTAATTTAAACTTTAAATAGAATGTGTGAAAAAATTTTCTGAAAAAGTGGAATAAATTTTAAATAGGTTCTTCAATCAGAAATCTGAGGGCACCGTTGCGTTTAGAGCGGAGACTTTACCTTAGGCAGGGCCTAACATCAACCAGCGTAGGTTAGCTGTGAGAGTTAGTTTTTGGATGTTTTAATGGAAATAAAATAAATTAATAATTTATTTTATTTAAAAGTTTCCTTTTTGTGAAACGACCAAATTTATACATTTTAAATACCATATTATGTAATGTTCACAGGGTTTGCCTCATAACTCTATGAATTGAGAGGGATCCTCTTGGAGCCTTGGAGGATTTTTGATGGACACTATCGAACGACGACACGTGGATCATTGCACAGCGAGATCAAATCCCAACTGATGATCGATCTCCCTCTTCATCGATAACAGAGGTAGGGGTTTGTTATTTTGATTTAGTTCTTCCTCATTCTTCGATTATACAATGAACGCGGATTAACCCACGAACAGGTTGATCCGCGGATCGTGAGATCTTGTGGGAGGTATTTTATTGAGGTGATTTTGGGGATTAATCCACGATGTTAAAAATCCATCTTTCGATTCCTTCTATTTAAAAACTTCTAATGGGGTCAGATTAATGCTATGGAAAATGATGGTGAGGTTCGTTCCTCTTTTGCTATTGGATTTTCTTCCTCTCTCTCCCCTACGTTCTTTGTGTTCTTCGTGGGGTAATGAAAAATGGATCGTTGTGTGTCAGTTTCACATCACAACAATCACAAATTAAATATTTGACATCAAAATGACCCAACGGAGGTGTGATGACAATGGAGAATGATGAATTGGCTTAGATCAAGAGAGAACTTTCTTCGAGCGTTCATTGTACGGGTGGATTGATACGTGTTTTTAGGGATGACCAGAGGCCCCAAAACAAAGGAGATGAATTTCAGGCATCTGGGTGTCCTTAATCTTCATGTTTCATGAGAAACGGATGGCTTGATCGAAGACTGGAGCTCCACCCAAGGTGTGACTGTAGAGGATCATGATTCTGGGAATTTCCAGAACACAGCGTCTAGGTCCGGCTAAGTGGCGGCTAGTTTTTCATGGTGCATAATGCGATGACACGTTGTGTTATCCAAAGAACATGACATGTGGGTTCTTACACGGGACTCGGCGTGTATCTAGGTGATACACGGACACGGGGTGGGGTACACGGATGTGTACTCCACCACACGGCTAGACCAGGACGGCTGCATGGATTACACCATGTACCGGTAACACAGGTTGTGACACACAGGTTGAAGCCATGTACAGGAACATGATCAGTGTACATGGAGTCCTCCCCAGATATAGGAACATGGAGTGTCACTCTCTTACCCACCATGTATACCTTATTCTACACGACCAGCCTTACGAAATGGGTTGTTCTACATGGGAAGTACCTAGGGTCAGAAGACATGGCGTGTGACACTTCTACGTGTCTTGTACTTCTCAGTACATCGCTTGATCTTTTTCTCCACCATATCTTGGAATGGTTTTGTTTGGGTTTGTGCCTCTTTTTCTCATTCCCCTGAAGGTTAGGTATTATTTCCTTTTTCAGGAGTATGATCCCTTCAGCAGGACATTCCAAGATAGAGTCAGGTATCCCCCCGAGAGGCCCGGAGCAAGATCCTCTATCCATTATTTACCCTAGGTAGAGTCAGGTATCAACATGTCTATTCCCATAGGGTGCCAATCCTCTACCTAGAAGGTGAATAAAGATGAGTCATGGTATCTGCCAAGTCCCTAATAGTGATCGTCATTTGTGTATCGTGATGTTTCCCCACACAAGAGTGTCTTCTCCCAGAATGAGTGTATCTATCTCTTGTGACTTTTCCTGATGAATACTTCTTCTCGGAAAAACACCATCAGATCTATTAGACTCATGGAGTGAGTTCTCAAAGATGAGTGCTTCATGGAATCTTCATACAGAATCCTTAGTGGCAGTATTTGGTTGTGTGACTTGCCTTTAGACTGTAGGTCTCAGTTTTGAGTATATCTAGAATTGTGTTCTCCTATTATATGTTCAATAGAAATATACTATGCAGAGATGATTGTACCTTTACTTTGTGTATTTCTTTGTGGTTTTTAGGGTCCCCTACTGAGAATTGTTATACTCACCCATGCAAGGTATTTTCTCGCACGTATCGTGTCTTGTGAGGATGTGCTGCCTTTTGACAGAGTCTCGGGTGGACCAGGATAGGACCGAGCGTTCTTAGTTCCATAAAGGCTGAGGTGTTCCTATGTCTATGAGCAGCAGTCCCAGAACCCCTTTATGTTTAAAGGTTGGACTTTTTAGTTTTCAGACTCTTGTATTGGATGATCTTGTATTCTAGTCTAGTTTAACTTCAGTACCATACTTACATCGTACTTTGTTGGTTGGGTTTAGTTGTATGCATGCATATTGTTCCATAGTGGGTTTTACATTTCAGCATTTGTGGTCTTGGAGATGTGTGTGTGTGTATAGGTACTTACACAATGCCTCTCAAGTTAGTAATATGCCTACTCGGTGCTAGTCACAACCCCTGGCCTATTGGGGGCAGGCTTGGGGAGTCGCGGCATGGGCCCCACTGGGATGGGTCGTGATAGAGTGGTATCAAAGATGCTTGGTTATACCTTAGAATCAATAGTCTGTGAGATTGGTTTTTGGAAACAATATTATGTGTTTTGAGCTCGGATTTTAGGCCAAAGACTCCAGTGTTGGTGCGGGCGAACAACGTATCCATACACCAGGAATCTAATAACCTTATTTTCGACTCAGAAAATGAAAACACTAGTTGCGGGGAAATAATAGTTTGTTACACACATAATATAGGAATGGGTTGTGTTTTCCATGTCTTTTGTGTCAACTATCCAGATATACTCTTTGACCACGGTACATCTTGTTCCTTACAGGATGCCTCCGTGATGCATACCCACTAGGATTCAGCGGTGTGATCATGAGGATAACCCCCTCAGTGATGAGGCTTCAATATAGGGACCAGTTCCCCAAGTGTCACCTCCTGGTGGTGCACCTTCTATACCACCACAAGTGGAGCATCCTGTGGTACCTACAGTACCGACCGACGAGGGGTACAGGTTGAGCGCGCTCTATGAGTTCTAGAGACAGAGACCCCTTAGGTTCCGAGGTGAGCCCGAAACATAGGTACCTGAATACTGGATTAAGGCAATGAACAAATTTTTCCATCTCGTGAGGACACCGGCAGACCAGATGGTGATCCTAGGAGCGAGATTTATTTTGGGTTTGGCAGGACGATAGTGGAGTCTGACAAAACAACTCATGACTTGGAGACTCTTTCATGGATAGAGTTTGATAGAATCTTTAGGGAGTTGTTCTCATAGGTTATGTTGAGAGCAGTGCGTATCGAGGAGCTTCTTTAGCTTTAGTAGGGAAGTTTGATGATGGCTGACTATTCATCAAGGTTCACCAACCTCATTAGTTACTCGATAGATATGGTCAGGGATCAATACTTCAAAGAAAGGACCTTCAAATGAGGTCTATGACATGACATTTGAGCTAGTGTCATGCCTCTTTCCATTCCAACTTATGTTGGAGTGCTTGAGCGGGCCTTGGTGATTGAGAGCTTCTTGGTGGAGCAAAGACAGCCGACAACAGTCAGCAGTAGGTAGACAGGTGTGAAGACCTCTGCAACAGGGAGCTGACGTCAGACACAGGGATCAAGGTGTGGGAGACGTCATAGGAGGACCCAGGATAGGGGTTTGGCAGTCTAGGGCTCTCAGGCTGGATCGATCCATCCTAGGGAGAGGTGATGCTACTCATGTAGTGGTAGGGGACATCTCACTAAAGATTTTCCAACCCGTCGAGCTGCTAACATGGAGGCGGTGGATGGACCACCGAGGCAGAGGCAGAGAGTAGAGAAGACAGACCCTCCAGGAGGTGGATGTGGCAGAGGAGGAGGGAGAGCACCAGGTGGTGGTAGACGCTTTGATCTACTTCCACCACCACCCCCAATAGGTCCCCATTAGTCTCATGGATCTAGGGGAGAGAGGCAGGGATAGCTACATGCAGTCAAGGCGTACGACCCTGGAACTCCAGGTATGATCTGAGGTACGATATTTTTCTTCTATACCTTAGATTCTATACTTATAGAAACAGGTTCCAGTCATTCCTTCCTCTCCACATGTCTTATGTGAAACCTTGATATTCTGATAGAGTTGTTGACTCGATCCTTATGCTTGGAGACACCTACACGAGGAGGCTCGATGATCACGCACCATTGCAGACAGTGTGATATTACCCTTGGAGGTGAGAGTTTTAATTGGAACCTCTTGGTGGAATCTTCAAGTCCTTATGATGTCATTCTAATTATTTATTAGTTATCCTTGATCCATGCACAGATTTTATTCTTTAGGTGAAGAGTGTGGTTTGTCTGCAGCGATGGGAAGATATATTACTTTTTCGATGAAAGGGAGAATTAGGCATCACATAATAGGATCATTCATAGGAGGATATAGTTTATCACTCATGATTTGGCTTGCCTTACCCTTGGGGTTGTAGATGTTGGGAGATTCTAGTTCCCAATAGTAGTGGTGGAGTATGAGGATGTCTTTCCCAAAGATGTTCCAAGACTACCTCCCCACTGGGAAATAGACTTCTGCATCGAATTACACCCCAGGACGACACCGAATCTTCACCATCATATTGTATGGATCCCACAAAGATTCGCGATCTAAGGGTGCAGTTGGAAGATTTTTAGAGAAAGGGTTTTGTGAGACCTGTCATTTCACCCTGGGTGGCTCTAGTTTTTTTTTTACCAAGAGGTCATAGGGGAGTTTGAGGTTGTGCGTGAATTACTGGCACCTGAACTAGGTAATGGTGAAGAAAAAGTATCCCCTAACAATGATCAATGACCTCTTTAACCAGCTAAGAGGGGCACAATGGTTCTCGAAGGTTTACCTTCGGTCTGGTTAACACTAGTTACGAGTATGAGATGATGATATACTAAACATGGATTTCAGATGTCGTTATGGTAACTATGAATACTTATTGATTCCTTTCGGTGTGACGAAATCCCCTGTAGTGTTTATGGTACTGATGAACTAGATCTTCCAGCTGTACTTAGACCGGTTCATAGTGGTCTTCATTGACGGCATCCTTGTGTACTCGGTGTTAGAGGAAGAGCACGCGAGACACCTGCAGATGGTTCTGGACATACTCTGAGAGAACCAACTTTATGGGAAGCTCTCAAAGTTCCAGTTCTAGATTCAAGAAGTCCACTTTCTGGGACATGTCATTTCAGTAGATAGAGTATCTGTGGATCTAGACAAAGTGGAGGTAGTGTTTGCATGGGAGCCACCTCCGAGCGTAATAGAGGTACAGAGCTTCCTTGGGTTGGCCGGATATTACCGGAGATTCCTTCCAGATTTCTCCTGAATATCAGTGCTCATGAAATCCTTAACCAGGAAGGGGAAACCCTTCATGTGGATGGAGAAGTTCCAGTAGTCTTTTGAGTAGTTAAGGAAAAGTTTGATGATCACCCCGATATTGAGATTACTAGAGGAAGGTGTCGAGTATGTAGTTTTTTGGGATGCATCGGGGACCGGTCTTAGCTGTGTCCTAATGTTGAGACATGCAATGATTGATTATGGTTCGTTCCTACTTAGGCCACATGAGCAGAACTATGCGACCCATGATCTCTAGTTGGTAGTAGTAGTCTTTGCGTTGAAGATGTGGAGACAATAACTTATGGGAAAGCAGTTCAACGTTTAGTCTGACCAAAAGAGCCTCAAGTAAATCTTCTCAGAGAATGATCTGAATATAAGGCAAAGAAGTTGGATATAGTTCCTCCGGGACTATGATTTTTAGATCATCTATACTCTAGGGAAGGGGAACAAGGTGGAAGATTATCTTAGCAAAAAATCTAGATCACAGCTGCTGAGTGAGGTGATAGAATAGTTGAACTCATTACAGCTGTCCTTCATGGAAAGAGAGGATGTATCTTACCTTCAGTCGATATATGTCACCCCTCCACTCTTACAGTGAGTTAGGGAGGTATTTCTTGGGGATGTCGACTATGAGGACTTACGTTCTTAGTTATCCACAGTACATGCTCCTGATGGATATTCACATGGTGAGGAGCACATCCTTCTTTTCAGAGGATGCAATGTTGTACCAGTGGCATTGTGGGAGGAGTTTCTAAGGGAGTTTCATATATCCCCATTGGCGGTACATCCTGGAGTGGGGAAGACTTACCAAGATCTTCGATGATAGTTCTGCTGGTCAGGCATGAAGAACGCAATAGTATAGTTAATTTCATGATGCCTTACATGCCAGCAGGTGAAGGCTAAGCACCAGGTTTCAGTGAGATTAGCTCACCCCCTGGAAGATCTAGAGTGGAAGTGGGATACAATACTGATGGACATTTTGAGGTGATTATCACGGACATCCAAGGGGCACGATTCCTTCTGGGTGATCATTGACCGACTCACCAAGTCGGCCCACTACCTATCTATTAGAGAGAAGAGTTCTATAGAGATCTTGGGACACCTCTATGTGTAGGAGATAGTTCGGCTTCATCACGTCCCTTCGACGATAGTCTCAGATCGCGATGCCCACTTCACATCCCGGTTGTGGACTACATTTTAGGAGGCATTTGGAAATAAACTACACTTGATCACGACGTTCCATCCCCAAAACAATGGTCAGATAGAGAGGATCATTCAGGTTCTGGAGTATATGTTGCAGGCTTGTATCTTGGACTTTGGTTGTTGATGGAAGGACCACCTACCACTGGTGGAGTTTTCATACAATAATTGCTACCATTCAACCATTATTATGGAACCATTTGAGGAATTATATGGGAGACCCTTCCAGTCACCACTTTATGGGAACAACCCCAAAGAGTCAGCACTCATGGGTCCAGAGTTGGTGCAAGCTACCACCGAGAAGGTGAAAATCATCAGGGAGCAGATGAAGATTGCACAGAGCTAGCAGAATTCTTATACTGATAGACGATGGAGACCTCTAGTGTTCGAGGAAGGGGACCATGTCTTCCTTAGGGTCTCACCTCAGTGAGGGTTGAAGATATTTGGTTGGGGTGGTAATCTATCTCTGAGGTTCATAGACCCTTTTCAAATACTACGTAGAGTTGGCAAGGTGGAATATTGCCTAGCTCTACCACCATAGTTGCACCGGGTACATGATGTCTTCCACGTGTCATAGTTGAGTAGGTACGTGCATGACTCATCGCATTTCATCAACTAGGGAAAGGTCGACATCGAGGATGGAGCGACCTTTGGTGAGTACTCGGAAGAGATTTAGAATTGGCAGGAGATAATCCTTCGTGGGCGATCGATTCCCTTGGTGCGCATTCGGTGGTATCACAAGAATCTTCAGGAGAGCATGTGGGAGCGGGAGACTCAGATCCATGCCCAGTACCCCAATCTTTTTTAGTATCTCTTGTTTTGACTTTTTAGGGATGAAAATCCCCAAGGTGGGGAGAATGAAACATCTCATATTTTCTGTGTATTATTTTTAAATATTATATGGAATTATTTTGAGACCAGAACATTCAACAATGAGTGATCCTGAGGCTCGGAGTGCCCAGGATAAATGTTTTAATTAATTAAAACCTTAAACAGTTCGCACTAGTGGTTTTCTTGAAAAAGTGGGATAACTTTTAAATTGGTGCTCAGATCAGAAATATGAGGGCACCATTGCATTCAGAATACAACTTTACCTTAGGCAAGGCCTAACATCAACCAGCATGGGTTAGTTGAGAGAGTTAGTTTTTTGAAATTTTAATGGAAATAAAATAAAATAATAATTTATTTTATTTAAAAGTTTCCTTTTTGCACAGTGACCTAATCCCTCCTTTTTAAATACCTGATTATGTAAATATTGCATGGTTAGCCTCATAACCCTACAATTTGAGAGGGAGAATCTTGGAGACTCGGAGGATTTTTGATAGATGTTGATGAATGACGACGTGTGGATTGTTGTGGAACGAGATCAAATCCAGACCAATGAACGATCTCCCTCTTCATCGATGACAGAGGTAGGGGTTTTTAATTTTGATTTAGTTCATCCCCATTCTTCAATTAAACGAAAAACGCGAATCAACCCACGAACTTGTTGAACTGTGAATCGTACGTTCTTGAGGGAGGGATTTTATTGGGGTGATTTTGGGGATTAATCCATGATTCCAAAAATCCATGTTTCAATTCCCTATATTTAAAACCTTCTAATGGGATCAGATTAACATCGTGATGAATGGCGGTAAGGATTGTTCCTCTTTTGTTAATGTATTTTCTTCCTCAATCTCCCCCACATTCTTCGTGTTCTTAATGGGGAGATGAACAATGGATCACTGTGCATCTCTTTCACATTACACCGATCCAAAATTAAAGATCTGACATCACAACAACCTAATGGAGGTGTGAAGGAAATGGTGGATGACAAATCGGGTCGAATTGGGAGAGACTATTCTTCGAGTGTTCTTCACGCGGGTGGATCGATACGCATTTTTGGGGCCGATCGGAGGCCCAAAAACAATGGATATGGCTTCGGGACATCAGAGCGACCTTAATATTCAAGTTTCCTGGAAAATTGATGGCCAGATCAAAGACTAGAGCTCCACCCAAGGCACAATGACGGAGGTTCACTATTCTGTGAATTTCAAAAACACACAGTGTGTTTCCCGAAGAACATGGCATGTAGGTCCGGTTAAGTGGTAGCTAGGGTTCCACGGTGCGTGAAGCGATGAAATAACGGTTTCTCAAAATAACATTGTGTGTGGGTCCTTACACAGGACTCAGCATGTATCCAGGGCATTCAGGGACACAGGGTGGGGTACACAGCTATGTACTCCACCACACGGCCGGACCAGGCAGGCTGCATGGGTTACCCCTTGTACCAGTCACACGGGTTGTGACACACGGGTTGAAACCAGGTACGGGCCCATGGCCACCGTACACGAAGTCCTCCCTGGATAGAGGAACATGGCGTGTAACACCCTTACACACCGTGTCTACCTTCTTCTACATGACTACCCTTACGGCATGGGTCGTTGAACGCGAGCAGTACCCAGGTTCAGAAGACACGGCGTGTGACACTTCTACACGCTGTGTACTTCTCAGTACATGGATTGATCTTTTTGTCCACTGTATCTGGTACTTTTTTTATTTGGGTTAGTGAAACTTTTTCTCATTCCACTAAAGGTCAGGTATCGTTTCCTTTTTCAGGATTATGATCCCTTCAGCAGGACATTCCACGATATAGTCATGTATCCCTCTAAGAGGCCGGGAGCGAGATCCTATATCCATTATTGACCCTAGGTAGAGTCAGTTATCAATGTGACTACTACAAAAGGGTGTCTATCATCTACCTATCAGGTGAATATAGATGAGTCACAGTATCCTCTAAAGAACTGTAAGTGATCCTCATATGTGTATCGTGATATTTCCCCACCCAAGAGTGTGTTCTCTTGGAATGAGTGTATCTATCTCTCGTGAATTTTCATGATGGACAATACTTATGGGACAGAAGTAATTAGAGCTATCAGACTCATGGAGTGAGTTCTCCAGGATGATTGCGTCATGGAATATTTGAACTGAATCCCTAGAGGCAGTATGCAGTTGTGTGACTTGTCTCTAGACTTCGGGTCTGGGTTTTGAGTATATCTATAATTGTTTTCTCCTATTATTTTTTCAGCATTCATGCACAATATAGAGCTGACTATACCATTACTTTGTGTATTGCTTTGTGGTTTTTGAGGTCCTCTACTGAGTATTGTTATACTCACCCCTGAACGGTATTTTTCCGCAAGTATCGTTTCTTGTGCAGATGAGAAACCTTTTGACAGAGTCTAGGGTGGACCAGGACATGACCGAGCTTTCTGAGTTCCCTATAGGCTGAGGTGTTCCTATGGCTATGAGAAACATTCCCAGTACCTCTCCATGTTTACAGGTTGGGCTTTGTAGTTTTCAAACTCTTTTTTTGGTGGTCTTGTATTCTGGACTAGTTTTCTTTTAGTACCTTACTTCCATTGTACTCTGTTAGTTTGGTTTAGTTAAATCCATGCATTTTGTTCCTTAGTGGTTTTTACATTTCAGAATTTTTGGGCTTGGAGATGTGTGCGAGTGTACAGGTACTTAGGCAATGCCTCCCATGTTAGTAATATGCATACTCGGTGTTAGTCACCAGCCCCTGGCCTATTGGGGGTGGGCTTGGGGAGTATCAGTGTGGGCCCCACTGGGATGGGTCATGAAATTAATAATATACTAAAAATATCATACAAAATAATTCAAAATATATAAATTGAATTTTATTTCATGATAAATTTGAAAATCATTTCTAGTGCCAATGTAATTTTTGTGTGACACTGGAAAAGTGAAATATAGTGTCTTAAATATAATATTTGAGAAAAAAGAAGTATTTTATGAGATTAATTAATTAATATAATGTTTAATAGATAAAATTTATTTATATTTATGAATTTTTTAGTTATATAACAAGAAACATATCCTTTTATTCAATGCTTTCACAAGACAATAAAATGTCAAAATAAAATATAAAAAAAGTTATCATGACGTAGATGTGAATAAATATATATGTTGAATTAATTTAAAATATTAATTTTAAATATATTTTAAATTTTTATTGACTACATAATTACCTTAAATTCTTATACAACGCTGACATAATGCTTGTGTAAACTGTAGAAACCTCAATTTAAATGATTTGGAAAACATCAAAAGTCATATTTTTTGGATGAAATATTTTGTAACATAGATTTAGGGTTAATAATAATTTATAATTTATTTTTAAAGAGTTTATATTCCAATTTTATACCTTTATTAGTTTTTTTAATGTCAAAAAATGTGAATAGTTCATAAAATGACGTTAATTATATTTTATGTTATATAATTTGTTATTAAATTATTTAAAAACATTAAAAACATGAAAGGGTACGAGTAGAATTTTAAATTTAAAAAATTACATCTATGTTCCATTTATTAACTACCTTTTACCTAAGAAGTAAATTTATAATCCCTAATGATTGAAAAATGTGGCACTATGGTTAAGGATAAAAAGGGTTTACATGGGTTAAACTAAAGTGATGACTATTAAAATGACCTAAAAACTTATCTAAATAATATTTTATGAGTTTATTAAAATCATATTTCATCTTTAATTTTAAATTAAATCAATTTGGAACCACTTGGCCTAGAATGTGTCTTTATAATAATTTTAATCTTTTAAAAAATTACAAAAGTGTCCCTACCCTCACTTTTAAAAGGGAACCTCATATCCTATCTTACTCATATATTTTGAGCACTCTATTTCAGACTATCCAGACCCAAGTGTATATAAAACATTTAGCTCCATGGATTATTGGCTCTTTAATCATAAAAATACAAAACTAAATTTCTTAAGTTGTAAGTAAAAGGTGGTTTTCCGAAGAAGAAATATAACTCTTAATTATGCATTTTCATTTTACATATTCTTAGAAATCCTTAAAATATTAATAAACCATGATGATATAATAACATAAGTCTATAATATTTAATTAAATTCCATTATTAATAGCTTATATCCCTTATTAATCTTCTCTTCCATCCTATGGGGAATGAAAACATCGCTCACTCATACATGTGGATGACCACCTCCAAGAAGTGAAGTGTTTCATTTTTCATCACCACACTTAATGGATGATTATGATGAAAAATTTAAAGTATATGTATGTTATTATTTAAATATTTATCATTATTTAAATATAATATATCATATATTTTCTTACCATTCAATCTATAGAAAATGATAGTATTGTTCATACGTACCTGTGGATTACCACCTCTATGAACTGATGTGATTCATTTTTCATCAGTACCTCACATGGATAGAATATATAAGTTTGTCAAAAATTAAAATTTTATGTTTATTATATAATAATATTTATAAAATTATAAAACTATAATTACCTTGTTTACCTTGAGTTCATTGAAAAATGGAAACGTTACTTGTGAATACATACGGCCTAGAGTCTATATGATTGTACCATAATTCATTTTTCATAACCATCTATAATGGTTGGTTTTAATAGTATAATTAATGTATAAAAATTACAACTATTTCATTTTTATTAATATAGAGATGATTGTATAATTAACCCTTGACAACTTCCAATACACCAATGTCGTTTTGAAATTTTGAGCCGAACGTCCTCAAAACACCTAACATTGACTTAACAAATTAAGTAATTAAATGAATCACTAAAATAAATGAAATAAATGTTTTAATGATAATTTAAAAAATATTTAATAGTTTCTTAAAAATCTAAATAGTTTATATATTTTTATTATATAGGATTTAATTAACATGCATGGAATGTCTAGTCTCAAGGTAAGGGATTTTATCTCAATTTCCCTTAATTCAGAAATGTTTTAATGTTATTTACCTATTTTACATTATATTGTGTATATAAGACACCATGAAATTTTATATCATGGATATCCTTATATTCATGGAATTTAATATTCCATTTGAATCCACTTCATCCATCAGATAAGTATTTAAAATTTTCCAAAATTGTACTGATTTTTATGATACAATCTGGTCTTATTTTGGGGTTATTTATGTTAAAATTTTCTTTTAGGAAGGATTAAACGATCTTATTTTATTTAACCAAATATATTTTATTATCCTATATTTATAAGTTTGGTTTTCATGTTTAGTTTCCATTTCCTATCGTATTTATTAAATAAATAGCAAGGAAATATTTGTTGTGAGTGATATTGATATTGTATCTTCTTTTAGATTGGGAATATTTCTCTCAAATATCCATGTTTTCTAAAATATTTTCAAGAATGATATTTGTAAGTATAAATTATTTAATAAGGTTATTTTTTAAAATACTTTACCTTCCTTTAAAATGTTTTCAAAGGAAATTTTTTAATGTTTTTTTCATCGGTAACTTTTTACTCGCTTTATAAAAGTTTGAAAAAAAGTTTATTTTTAATGTTTACAACATGAACATATTTTAAAATCATCATGGAAATTATTTTATTTGAAGATTAATTTATAATTTTCAATGGTTAATTTAAAATAAAAGGCATTTCACAATATTATTTTGATTTTTTAGTTTTTAAATGTGATTTTTAAAGTGGAAAGGATATCAACCTGAAGAATGTCTTTAGTGATATTTTTTTGGTATTTACATTCATCAATGACAATAAAATTTTAATTTACTTATGATCTAACAAAGATATATTATAATGACACCATATATATTATTCCTCTCAATGGATTATGATTTTTTCAAATAGATTTTCATGGAACCCATTTCTTTTCTACGAGTAAATCATGCTGTGAAAGCACAATAGTTATTATCATATTGAAATGTGAAAAAAATTCTTGTGCTATATACATTTTATGGTTATTTGTAATTTTCTATAATAATGTGTTAGCCTAATATATCCCTCTAATTCATTGGTTAATGGAGAAAAGTTAACCTATTAATGGTTTTTTTGAAGATATTATTGGAATATTTTGGGTATGTTTCACCATTTGTAAGAGTGATTGTTAGAGTTATATGAAAATAATGCACCAAGGTACCTATATGATTTATCTATGTTTTATATGAGTTATAATGGATCCTTTTCTTAAGGATTATCTTCAAATGGTTCATGATTGAATAATTATATGAATATTTATATATATTAATGTTTATATCATGTCTCATGATTTATGATCCATGTTTTATGGGTATGAATTCTTTTATGTTAAGATCATTTAGTATGATTATGTCATAATAAACTTATACTCATCTTATGTTCACTTATGACATTACATTTTTAATGGTTATTTTACCCTTAATGAGCATTTCAACTCAACCTTCTTATTGTTTCCATTTCTCCATGTTATAAAGATTGATGTTAAATGATTTGTGACTAAAAAGAATTAATGTGAGAAGAATTTTATATATATATTAGATACTTAATGCAGAATAAAAAAATTTGTGTATAGTTGAAAAATGATTCCTTGAAAACATGGGTGTTGTTATGTAAGAGTTAATCATAATTCTCTAAAACTAAAAACATAAAAGGACTTGGGCATGCAAATGACACAATATTAATTATGGATTTTTTAAATATATATGGATGAAATTGGGTCATGTTTATCATTATCAAAGCTATAAATGTAAATATTATGTTTTTAGCATTGGATTTGGAGTGTGGGTTTGAGGCCTATTATATGCCTGGCCTCTCGACCCATTTTCCTTGACCAACCTTCTAAAATTCATTAAAAATATAATAAAGGTAGTATTTGAACCTCTTACCTATTAGTTACTCTACAAAACATTTACCACTCCACTAAGTCCTTCATCTGCTAATTAAACAGACATTAATATTCCTATGTGTGTGTGTAGTTGAATACACATTATATATATATATATATATATATATTCTGACATTTAATTATAATTATATTTAAATTGTCATATATATATAACTATTAAAATATATAAATATATATAATTATAAATTTATATAATTATATAAAAATATATATAACCATAAATAAATAGATATAAAAATATATAAATGTGTTTAATTAAAAATATATATACTTATATACCTATATATTTATATTTATTTAAATATACTAATAATTATATACATAGAGAGAGGGAAGGGGAGAGGGGGAGAGAGATGTATGTATTTATATATGTATGTATATCTATTTGTATGTAAATATATTTGTTTATAAATTTATATACATACATAAATATATATAAATGTATATAAATATATATAAATATACACATAAATATATAAATATCTATTAATATATATAAATATATAAAAAATCATATAATTATAAATTCATATAAATGTGCATAAATATATACAAATATCTATAAATAAATATAATTATATAAAAATATATAAAAATATACATAAATATATATAAATACATTTAATTATGTATAAATATATATAAATATACCTACTAATATATTATTATATTATTATATATTTATATATTTATATATTTATATATACATAATTATATTTATATATATTTACATATAAATGGTTACATATTTATAATTACATATATATAGTTTATATAATTATAAATTTATAAAATTATATATATATATATATATTTATTTATTTATTTATATATATCAACATATTTAAATTTATATATATATATACTCATTTATGTATTCATATAATCATATATATTTATATCTAATTGTATATTTTCATGTATTTATATATATTTATATATTAATATTTATGTATGGATTTACATCTATTTATAATTTTATATTTAATATTGACATGTTTATATTTATATCTCTATATATTATTTATATATTACAAATTATTAATCATGATTTTTGAACATAAATTAATATATTATTAATTACAAATAAGTAATATTTTTATCATATTTATTTACTAATTCATAAGATATATTTAATATTTCATTATTATTATTATTACCCAAAAATAATAATAACACTATAATTTATAAATATTTTATTAATCATTAAATATTAAATTGTAATTATTTAATACTAATGGTTATTTATTTATAGTATATTTATATTATTTATATTTTCTATTTATTACTAAAAATTATAATAACATTTTTGTGTCATGTGAGATATCAGGGCAGCGTAATAAAAAAAATTGGAATAAATATTTTATAAAATAGTTATTTAAATACAAACATATGCTAAAAACGCCTTGTAATAAAAAATTCGACACTAATTTGGTGACCATTTTGAGAAAAATACTACCATTTAGAGATGGTTTCAGAAAACACTCACTAAAATTTTAAAATGAAATATTTAGTGGTGATTTTTAAAACCTCTACTAAATGTAATTTTTCCTATGATGAATAATGGTGTTGAACAATTTAACTTTTTCTTCCTTAACCATAAATCGTTATTGGATATCTCTCCCATGTTAGTAGAAACACCATTCAATCTATCATTCTATTAAATGCATCTATACTAAATATATAAAGAAAATGAAGAATGTAAAGTATACAAAGACATAAATTCTACTTTGTCCACCTACACCAGGCTACATCCAAGGAGTATATACATGACTCATTACTGGTGTACCAAAATCCACTATCATCAACTATTTAGAGGATATAATATTTAATAAGTGGTCACTTATTGTCAAGGAATAGTTCCCTTACATTATGTTTAGGGATCACTCACCACTCACCAAAGGGTTAGTCCCTTCTCCGTTATCTCCCCGCACTACATTGAGTTCGATATAGATTATATTATAGACATGAATCTATATTCAATATCAGGGTAGAAAACTCAAATAAGTTTCATCAATAAAATAAATATGTGATTCGATGATTTAGTAAATGTTGTTGCCTCTACCTTTAATAGAAAGATGTGATCAACTGTTTATCATGAGAGATCAAACATTGATCTTCAAATAGAAACTTCAAAGTAGCACAACCTTAACCAATAATAATTATATATATCAATTACCTCTTGGAATTATGATCCTTCTCTCATAAAATATTTTTCAATTATTCTATTCAACTTATATCTCTCCCAATCATCCAAATCCGTTAATGATGTTCCTCTCTTATCTTAATAGTAATGAAAATTCTTCCAATCCTTAATGTCTATATTAATGGTTTGTATCAAATCATGTTTTCAATATCCTTTGTGATCATGGTATGTATCTTAGGTATCAGTTTCTAGCCAAAACAGTCCAAGTGTGGAATGTTACCTCCTTAAAACTCAATCCTTTATTTTATATATCTTTAGGGAATTAAAATCTAAAAAATATACCAATTTCATCAAAAGTATGTAATAATTTCAATCCAAACTCTAATTTTGCACATACATGTTCATATTATAACCTGAGGTTAACATGAACAAAGTGATGAGCTAAAAATACCAGTAATTGAATAAATATAAAAATAAAGCTTTAGCATGTGGGTTAGAAGGAATGACATGATGATATAAAAACAAACATGGAATATATGGAATAATAACATACAAACATGGGATCATATAAACATGGAGTCTTAGTAAAATTAAAGAAACATAAAACGTTACTTTATAATGAGTCATGTCTCTTTTCACATAGAGGAATGCAAGTCAAGGTTAACCACAAAGACCGTTGCACATGGTAGCATGAGTCAAGACTAACTGCCAAGATTGTTTCACATAACGTCTCATGAGACTCAACTTTACCCAATTCATTGAAGTACTATCTGAGTGTACCTATCATATCATGTTCATGAATATTCTTTCCACATATATTACCATACATAATCAATCATACAGATATATAAGGGATACCCATAGTAAGAATTGGGTATCATAATCATGTCATAAATTATAACAAATTAATGTATCAAAAAAATGTACATGGAGGAATATAATTAAATCATTCATTTAAAATCATAGTGAAATATATGAATATATCATGAAAATTGATGTAAACTTGAAGTATTGACATGTAAAAAGAGTACTTAAGAAACTTTATAATTAAAACATTTTAGTTAAGTTCAAGGAAAATATCAATGGTCCTTTGAAACAAAAAAGGAATAATATTTTACATAAAATCATTAGTGAAAAAAAGAAGGTTTTAATTAAAAAAATATCATTTTAATAAAAAAAATGGTGTCTTAAAAGCATATTATATAATTTACATGAAAATGGGTAAGAATTTGGGAAGTTCTCTTAAACGGGTTTACTTATCGAGAAGTATTGAGGGGGAACCACTTAAAATCCTATATATCACCAAAATAGAATGATTCATGGACCATGATAAATGATTTTAGAGCATGTAAATAGAATTTATTAGATTTACACAAAAAAAATAGATAAATTCATTTCGGTAAAAAGAAATATGGAGCAAACAGAAGGAATAATGGAGGTTCGGGTATAATCCATTACCTTAAGTCCAATGGTGTCCTTCACTTGATCCTAATGTTATGGATAAAAAAATTAAATTCATTAATTAATATTTCCAGAACCTATTATTCATTTAATTGATTTATTATAACCTTATTAAGTTTATTCAGTACCTTTTTGATGGGTTAAGAGGTTCAATTTCATTGTTTGAGAGTGTTTGTTTCCTTGGTTTTCATGATTGGTTTACTTGTATACATGTTTGGATAAACATGTAAGATGAGAATTGTTATACAGAATTGAAGTTTTATGTTATTAGTGAACATCCATAAAAAACATATTTATAAAATTCATTTCATTATTTCTAGTGAATATAGATCATTATATAAATCTTTAATGATAACCATTTTGGTTAATTGTTGGATTTTGATCACATCGAACACATTTTTCTTTATAAATGAATATAATGTATAAAAAAATATTCAAGGACATTAAGTTAGAAATAATACATATATTATAGTCTTTTTCAACCATAAAAATGTTTTCATGACCAAAATTGAAGATGGTAATAGAAATTGAAAACCCATTGTCTTTGAATGTGATAAATTAACACATCTCGAATGTTGTTTTCATTACTAGTATAAAAGGAGGGGAAAGGATAGATGATGATTAATTATTACATTATCATAAAAAAATTAAAATAAAAGTAAGGTACTTGGTTTATCATAACATTTGGATTAAATAAGGTGAGGAAATAAAAAGAAAGAAATGAACTTGAAAGAAAATAAAAGAAATCAAAAGTTGAATTTACCTCTTGAATATATCTTCCTTGAGGACCTCTCTAGGGGATAGGATTTTGTATTTAAAAGATAAAAGAGGATGATAGAAGTGGTATTGGATTTAGGGAGATATTGGAGTAGAATTTGGACTTGGAAAAAGTATTGAGAGGAGTGAAGAGTGGAGGTAAATAGGGGTGGTATTTATAGTGGAGGAGAGGACGGGTTTCCCATTGTTTTAATCATTAGATTAAAATTTTCTCTCAAGACTATGAATAGTCTTGATTATTGTGACAAAAAATAGTAAATTGATCATGTTATTTCGAACCAAATTCCATTTACATCATCCATGACTAAATCATGATGTAGAAATTCATTTATTTAACATTTATCATAAATTATCGTATTTTACTATTCACAAAAAATAAAGTATTTTAGAAAACTCCCAAAAAATCACTAAACCATTTTTTATGTGTATAATTAAAAAATGACCTATATTTTATGAAAATAATTTTCTAAATAAGATAAATTTATTTTTAATTAAAATCATAATTTATATGAAAAATGCAAATTTTAAAATTAAAACTACTTTTCTAACACGTTAAAAAATTAACGACAGACTCTTAAAATTATATTATAATCATATGTCATGAAAATAAATATTTGTGAATACTTTTTATGAATATAAATTTTATTTTAAATTATTAAATTAATCATAAAATTGTAATTCAATATTCATGACGTACCAAAATACAAACACTTTATTAATAATTTTTAAAATATCTATATACTTATTCTATGATATAATTATACCATATTGTCACATATAAGTTGGATAAATTTTATTTATACATTCTTTAGTGAAGTTACTATTACGTTGGCCAGTTTACTATTCATAAGGGTCTCATTACTATTTCAAAGGTCAAAGTTTTATTTCATCGGTATATGTTCCTTAACTTTTAGATACACCTTTTGTTTCACTCATTATTAATTTATAAGGTTTATATTGTGTTCTATATGTAATCTTATGTGATTATACCATAATACATAATTATATGAAGATAATTCAATTGATAAAACATTGGGTTGTTACATTCTTCCCCACTTATGAAATTTCACCCTCAAAATTTTGTTTTACAATCTAAGATGTAAATAGGTGTGGGTAATTTTCCTTCATTACTTCCTCAAATTCCCATGTTACCTCTTTCTACATATGGTTTTTCCATTGAAATTTGACCAGGTGAGTAATATTTTGGTGTTGATCTTTTTCTCTATGATCTAAGATCTTCATCGGTTGCTCCTCATAAGAAAGATCATTCACCAACTGTACCAACTCTGAAGAGAGCACATGTGAAGTATCTGGTATATAATTCCTTAATAGAGATATGTGGAATACATCATGTACTTAAGACATGATAGGTGGAATTTCTATTCAACAGGCCCCAGATCCAACATGATCAAGAATCCCAAAGGGCCCATGTACCTAGGAATTATCTTCCCTTTCTTCCCAAATCTCATGACCTTCTTCTATGGAGAGATGTAGTGGAATACCATATCCCCAACATTGAACTCAATCCCTCGTCGATGACCATCTACATAACTCTTTTGTCTAATTTTGGATGCGTTGATGTGCCACCGAATGGTTTCAACCATCTCAACCATTTCTTCGACCATTTTAGGTTTTAGAAGATTACGCTCATCGAATTCATCCCAACAATCTAGTGTTCTGCACCTTTTCTCATCAAAAAATTCATATGGTTCCATTCAGATGCTAGAGTGGAAACTATTACTGTAAGATAATTTGACATGTGTAAGATGTTGGTCTCATCCTCCTTTGAATTACATAGAACACGATCTCCACATATCTTCCAATTTCCTAATAATTTTCTCAAATTGACCATCAGTTTGAGGATGATAGGTCGTAATGAAGTTTATCTCAGCGCTTAGAGCATGTTGGAGACTCTTCTAGAACATTGAGGTGAATCTAGGTTCTCAATCGGATACAGTCGATAGTGGTACCCCATGAATCCCTACCACCCCTTTTATATATATCCATGCATGTTGATCTAGTGATAAGTCCTCTAATATTGTGATAAAGTGAGTTGTGTTTGCAAGATGATCCACAATGACCCATATATCTGTGTTTCCTCTGGATATCCTTGGAAGTCTAGTGACAAAGTCCATGGTAATGTACTCCAACTTCCATATTTGTATGGATAGTGTTTGTTTCACCCCTTATACTTTTCTCTTCCAGCCTTTACTTTTTGAAATACTAGGAACATTGATGTGTATTTAGTAATCTCCATCTTCATATTGTCCCCCCAAAATTTCACTTGGAGATCTCAATACATCTTTGTGCTCCCAGGGTGAATAGAGAAGGTTGAGCTATGTGTGTTGTTCAAAATATCCTTCTTTATTACTGGATCGAATCATACACATAAATGTGACCCAAATATTACAAATCATTCCTCTTCAATATTGAACTCATACAATTTCCAATTTCTTAAATTTTCCACTCTTTCCAAAATTTTCACCTCATTTATTTGAGAATCCTTTATTTTATCCATGAGGGATGGCAGAGAAATCATTTGAGAGATGATTGATGATATTCCTCCCTTAATAATTCCCATGTCTATCCTCTTAAAATCTAAGAATATTGGATCCTTTTCAATTCTCATCATTGATAAAGATTCATGATCCTTTCTATTTATAGCATCTTCCTCCTTATTTTCCTTACCAGGATGTTAGTGGATTGAGAATTAATTATCATTGATGATATCTAACCATCTTCACTGGTTCATATTAATCTCTTTGTATGTGAATATATATTTGAGACTCTTTTGATCAGTACATTTCTCACACTTCTCCCCATATAGATAATGTCACCGTATTTTCAACACAAAGATCACAACTGCCTACTCCAAATCATGTGTGGGATAGTTTTGCTCATGGATTTTCAGCTGTCTTAAGGCATAGGTAATCACATTATAATTTTGAATTTTTACGTATCTTAATCCCTTCTTTGAATCATTACTTTACATCACAAAGAGTTCTACACTTATTTAGAGTGTAAGTACTAAGGTAGTGATAAGACTCTTTTTGAGCAACTTAATGCTTTCCTCACATTCCTAAGTCCGGATGAACTTCACTCCCTTCTATTTCAGCCTGGTCATTGGGTTTGAAAATCATGAGAAGTTAATCAAAATTCATTTATAATACTTGGATAGACCCAGAAATATATAGATCTCTGTTACAGATGTTGTCCAGGTCCACTCATCAATTTCCATTATCTTGGAAGGGTCCACAGATATTCCTTTTATAGTGATAACATATCCCAATAATGATACTTCCTCCATACAAAAATCATATTAACTGTACTTTTCAAAAAGTATCCCTCTTCAAATTCATCGTCACAGTATTCAAAATATCCTCATGTTCCTCCTTCATCTTGGAGTATATCAAAATATCATTGATAAGGACCACCACAAATTTTTCAAGGAAATCTCTAAAGACTATATTCATTAAATCTGTGAATATTTTTGGATAATTAGTGAGTTTTAAGGGAATAAATATGAACTTATAGTGTTCATACCTCTTTCAAATGGAAGTTTTGGGAATATATTCATTCCTCGCCTTTAATTGATGATAACCAAACCGAAGGTCCACTTTAGAGAAATAACTGGCCCCAAGTAGCTGATCGAACAAGTCATATATCCAAGAAATAGGATAATTTTTCTTTATCATGACTTTATTGAGCTCGTAAAAATCAATGTTAAGGTTCATTGATCCATAATTCTTCTTAACAAAGATGACTAGTTTACCCCATGTTAAAGCACTCGGTTGTATAAAACCCTTCTCTAAATTCTCTTGTAACTACTTCTTCTGCTCTTCCAGCTCAAAGGGGGCCATTATATAAGGTGTCTTTGATATAGGGAGGGATCTAGGAATAAGTTAAATTGAGAAATCAACCTCTTGATCAGGAGGAAGACCAGAAAATTCTTTAGGGACTACATTAGGGAAATCCTTCATGATGGGCATATCTTCAAGAAGTATCATATCCTTTATATCAATTATTTAAGAAATAAATTCTTGATCAAAAGGAAACATTATCAACACTTGAGATAATGATTCGAAAAGAGATTAATATTCCTCTTTATACTTGTAAATGATTAGAGGATGCTTTGGGATGTGAATAGTGATATCCCTTTTCTAAAAATTAACTTTGGATATGTATAAATATATCTAATCCATTCCTAAGATAATATTTTACTCCACTAAAGGTAGTATGATGATATTTTATTGAAGTTTTATTCCACAAAAAAATTTACCGGGGAGGTTTTATATACATTAGATGTAATAATTTCCACATTCGATTTTCTCACAGATAACTCGATCATCAAATTTTGTGTTGGTGTTTGAATAGTTATACTAAACTTGAAAGATATGAAAGAATGAATAGAAATAGAATCAAAAACTATGTTCTCTATTATTGAATGAATAACTAGTGTACCTTTCACCCCATTGTTTTCTAGATCCACCTTAGTAGTAATGATAGAATAAGTCCTTCCTTGTTTCCTTGGAGGATGTTGTGGATTACTTCTGATAGCCCTTGGATTAGGTAAATTATTAGCATTATGTTTAGGTACCTTATAGTTGAAACACTGCACTACTATCTGAGCATTGATATGAACCTTCTTTTCTTCTTCCACATTAATGGAATTATTCATATCCCTCTGATAGTTCTTATCCAGATGTCTCAATCATCCACATTTGATGTAATTAATATTTCCATTTAGATAGCTCACAAGATGATTCTTCCCACAATCTTGACACATGTTATGTTCGGTCTTCTTTTTATCATGGGAATTATTTTCTGAACCACCCATATTAGACTCTATTTTCCTCTTTTTTCACCAACCCCACAAGACCATTTTGAGTATCTGATATCTATTTCAACCCTGAGGTCACAATATATAATATCATCATAATTGGTGAAGTCTAAAATCACCAAAACTTTTTGTAGACTCAACTTTAGTCCACTAAAGAAGTGATCCACCTTGCATTCAATGTTCATGAAAAATCCAGAGGCATATCTGGACAGCCTTGGAGGTTTTTTTATATTCCCCGATAGACTTATATTTTTTATTCTTTAGTCTGAGGAACTCTATTTCTCTATTGAGATGGAGGGTTCGGGGAAAATATTTATTGAAAAACATTTTCTTGAATTACTCCCAATCCATGGAATCAACTTCCTCCTAGGACTCTGTGGTCTTGATCAGTGTGCACCACTGATAAGCTTCCCCATCAAAATGATAGACTGCCAGTATGTCTTTCTCTTCTTCTGAGCACTGGAGGACCAACAATTCCTTTTCAATTGAGTTAATCCACTGTTCCATGAGGAGGGGATCAGAAGATCCACTAAACATGGGTGGTATTTTTCGCATAAAGTATTCTACGACAATGTTTTCTTTCCTTAGAGGAAGAGGGAATCCCACATGATTCAAGTTATTATTCGTAACTTGATCCATCTAATAAAGTACTATCATAATGTTTTAATCACCCATTACCATCATATCAGGCATATCATTAGCTAAATCGTCACATTTATTGTTGACATGTGTTTTTCTATTTCCCGCCATTAACTATGAAGAAGAACGTACAATTAGAGGGATTTAATACTTAGCTATTAAGCATAAAAAGAAAACTTTAAACATAAAATGATAAACTAATAAATTAAAAGTATATCCTAACTTATCATTCCCTAGGTTTCAATATATATTATCCATGATCAATTTCCTAAAATATATTCTTATCGGATTATTTTTTTCCCTTAATAATGGTTTGTACTAGGTGTATGAATTTACAGAAGCATATCCCTCTGGAGTGTAAAAAGACCCATTTTCATGCACTAGTTATCATTTGAGTCTATCTCAAAGCAGTGTTTTTGGGTTTTACCCCAAGATACATCTATGACAGAGCCACATCCACTTGCTCGTATCCAAACATGGATGTATTTTTCTTGATAAACCACTTAATATATACTTTTTAAAATTTAGTTCTTTTTTCTTATACTTAGTATCATCCCTAAGGTTCTTAATAAAATAATCTATTTGTAATATCCAAAAATAACACGACCGTCCTCTGATACTAACTATAGATACCCTATCCTTTTACATATATCATTACATGATATTAAGAATAATAAAACATCATATTACAAGCTAAGGATCTTAATTTATATTATCTTGGAAGGATAGGCACATAAAACTGGAAATATGGGACTTAATAAAACATTTCGTTATTTAATATTCATAAATAGATCATAACTTACACTGTGCTCATACATATTTATAGGGTAACCTGAACAAAGGGATGAGCCGAATATCCCAGAAATTGAATAAACAAAATAATAATGCTTTAGAACATGGGTTAAAAAGCATGATATAATGACATAAAAACAATCATGGAACATATGGATTTATAAAAAATAAACATGGGATCATATAAACATTGAGTCTTAGAAATTTGGAAGTGACATAAAACATAACTTTAGCATGAGTCAAAGATCATTGCACATAGAGGAGCACAATTAAAGGTTACCCACAAAGACAGTTCCACATGGTATCACGAGTTAAGGCTAACCGCTAAGACCATTGCACATAATGTCTCATGAAACTCAACATTACCAAATTAATTAGAGCTCTATCTAGGCTCACCCATCATAACATGTTCACAAATATGCTTTCCACATATATAATCATACAGAATAAATCATACAAAAACATAAGGGTTACCCATAGTAGGAATTGGGTATCGTAATCATGTCATAATGAATAAAAAATGGGAGTATCCTAAAAATGTACATGGAGGAAGGGAATTATAACATTTATGGACAATAGTAGGGTAATATAGGAATATGTAATGAAAATTGATGCCAACTTGATGTATTGACATGTAAAAATAGTAATTAAGAAACTTTAGAATAAATTTTTTTAGTGTGGTTAAAGTAAAATATCAAAGGTCGTTTAAAACAAAAAGGGAATAATATTTTATATAAAACTATAAGTGAACCAATATTGTTTTCATAATAAAAAATGGTGGTTTTATAAAAATAATGGTGTATTAAAATAGATTATATAATATACTTGATAATGGGTAAGAATTTGGGAAGTTCCCTTTAATGGGTTTTTTTATCGGGAAGTATGGAGGATGGAACCATTTAAACACATATATATCCCTAAAAGATAATGATTAATGGAACTTGATACAAGAGTTTGGAGAATTTACACAACATTTAGAATATGTACATAAAAAGGAACAGATAAATTAAATTGGGTAAAAATAAAGATAGAGAAACTTGAAGGAATATTGGAGGTTCAGGTAGAATCTGTTACATTAAGTTTGAATGCATCCTTCACATGATCTTAATGTCCTGGATAACCAAATTAAATTTTTTAATTAGTATATATAGAACCTATTATTCAAATAATTGATTTATTATAACCTTATTAAGTTCATTCATGACCTTTTTGATGGGTTAAGAGGTTCAATTTCATTGTTTGGGAGCATTTGTGTCCTTGGTTTTCATAATTGATATACTTATATACATGTAAGGATAAAAATGTAAGATGAGAATGGTTGTATGAGATTAATGGTGTATGTTATTAGGGAACATACAAATGATTAAATGGTTATAAAATTCATTTTTTTATTTTGAGTGAAGATGAATCATTAAATAAAACATTAATGATAACTGTTTTGGTTAATTGGGGGTTTTTGATAACATTGAACACATTTTTCTTTATAAATTAATTTCACATGTACAAAATATTCTAGAAACATACATTAGACACAAAACATATATTATATCCTGGTTCAACAATAAAAATAGTTTCTTAACCAGAATTGAAGATGGTAATAGAAATTGAAAACTCGTTGTCATTGAATGTGCACTACTAGAAAATGGCAAATTTTTGATATAATCCCATTACAAATGACCCAATCCAAAAAAGGGCGTTGCAAATAAAATTTTTTCTGATCACCCGTCACAAGAATAAACTATTTTCGATGGGTTTGTAGCCCCGTCGCAAAGTCTTGTCGATGTTTTGAAACCATATTTACAACGGGCCATCGCAAATAGTATAAAAAATTTAAAAAAATAAATAAAATAATAATAAAAATAATAATAATAATAATAATAATAAAATAATATTAATATTAATGAAATAATAAAATTAATATTAGTGAAATAAAATAAATTATAAAATAATACAATAATATTCATATAATAATAATAATAATATTGATAAAATAATATTAATATTATTACTAATATTAATAAAATAATATTATTAATATCACTAATGTAATAAAAAAATATAAAATAATGAATACCTCAATATTCGTAAAAAATATAAAAAAATAATAAATAATAATAATAATAATAATTAATAAAAACTTAACAAAATTAAATAAAGTACTAAAAAATAAAAAATTAAATAAATAATAAAAAAATTATTATTCACAAGAATATAAAAAAATCACTATATAGAAATATAGACAGTTAAGATTACAAAAAAAATTACATTCAAATTTTTTATCCTAAAAAATAAATAGATCACTGAAGGGGGTCTGGAGGAGATGGTGGAGGGAACTTCATCCCTAAACCACGAGTCATATGTCGCATGTACTCCAACTGCTCCTGCTCCTGCTACTGCCGCCATTGAAATATATCCTCCTACATCTCCTACTGTTGTTTCTACTGCTGAAATTGTAGGATGTAACACCCCAAGCTTCTACGGTACATTTCTCTTTGAATAATGCAATAGTGTGTGTTGTACGCAACATCGAGTTCTAACACACACCACAACTGATCAAACTAGCCGTTATGAATAGTAATACCTACTTTTTGAAATTTTATAATTTTATCTCTCAAAATGGACTTCATTTTTGGATTTGGAGTATCGAATTTAGCCTAAGGTGAAATTTTGGTACTTTTCGGATAACTTTAATATTTTGATGAATAGTGAAAATTACTAAATTTTAATTAAAAACAACTTTTTTTAATCAAAATAATTAATAGTGATAAATTATGAATTTGGGTGGTTTTAAAGTATATTTAGAATATATTTTTACCATTTAATAAAATGTTGGTCATTGGACATAATTTCACAATTAAAATGAACATAAACAAGTATCAATCTTTTGATAGTTATTATATCTTAAAAACACGCTTTTTGTTTTGACAGCGGGAATTAATTTTAAATTAATTTCTGCCACTTCTGTGTTTTGAATTTGGGAAAATGGATTCCATATTTTGAATCAGGATTTTCAAATTGTGTAAATAGTTAACTTTTATTTTTAGACATTTTGAATAATTACTTCGGTAAATATTTTATTTACCATTGTAAAAGGGTAAATCCTGAAAATAAGGGTTAAAAATAATATTATAATAATAATAAATTACCTTAAAACGTGTCCTAACCTTATTGTATGATACATGTCCGACCATGGTCATCTTTGGGTCTATTTTGGGACCCCATGGTGCCACTTGTAAGTGATAGGGACACTTTATTTTAATTAAGTTAAAATGAATACAAAAATGACACAAGCATATATCTTTTAGAAAAACAATTTTTACATAGGGTTATATATGTTATATTTTCGACTATAAATATTAATTAGAAAGATAACCCGATTCCCTACATAATGGTATTTTATTTATAATTTTTAGACATTAAATAATTTAATTTATTTATGACACAATGGTGATGCAGTAATTACCATAATAGTGAACAATTAAAATGATTGATATTGTAAATACCCAAATAAATATAATTTGAGACTTTTTATTAATTAAAATAATTTTCTAGGTTAATATGACATGTTAGGAATGATTTAATTAACTGTTTTCGAAGTAATAATTCTGTTATGAGTTTTACAAAAATCAATTTTTGAATAGTGTCAAAATTGACATAAAAGAGTTTTTAAAAAAAATATTCTATTATTAATTGATATTAAATTCATAAAAATCTAAGGGTTTTCCAAGATACTTATATCATTATCGTTGTATCATTAATAGATAAATTGGGGGGTCTCTTGGATGTATATAGTATGTTTATTAACCATATAATATAAAAATACAAAGAGACATTGTAAAAGTGAAACTAATTAACTAAGAGTTAATACTTAAAGATAAGGTTTTTATAATGACCCAAACCTGTCTAAATTCTATTGGTTGAGTGGTTTTCGACCTATCCCCACCTTAAAATTTAAATAATCCACTTTGGATCTATTAGAAACCAAATATAAATTTATTATAAAATAATATTTCTAGCTTTTCCAAAGGTGCCCCACACCCCTCTTATAAAAGGGCACTCCCCCTTCTCATTAACTCACACTTTCAAAGCCTTTTGGTTCTTCAAAACTCTTCCCAAATACTCTATAACTTCCCTCACTTCATCCTATAGGCCTTCCTTTAGTTATAAATCCAACCTAATAGCCCTTTTGATCAAATCAAAAGCAAGAACCCGAAGAAGAGGTAATGATTTCACCACCCTTTTCCAAGTTCCTTTCTTCTTCCACCTCTTCTTCCTTTGTTATTACCATTATAAAATAATAACTCCAGTATCTTATATATAATATGATGTTATTATAAATATGGTACAACCATATTCAGTATTCTATCAATCCTTTGAATAACATGTCACCATACATGCGTACGTACGGCTTACCATCTCCACGTCGTGGTGTAATTGTTATTCAATAAATTATTATTTGGATGGGTATAATAATGATTTATAATTCATTTAAATAATAAATATAACATGATAATAATTATTTATATATGATATAACATCCAATTATATATTATTTTAATATTAAAATAATTATATTGGCGCTCGTGCGTACGTACGGACTACCGTCTCCACGAACGTGATGAGATTCGTTCTCCATTGTATCCATTCAGTATAATTATCATTTGGTGATTTAAAAATAATGTTTAAGGACTTGATATCATTATGGATATGAATAATATACAACCTATCCATTACAAACATGGCTAACGTAACAAAACAAATAAAAGAAAATGAGCAAGTTAACACCCAAAACAACGATAATACTAAGATATTATTAACAAATCAAAGTTAAAAGATCATATATGATATCATATTAATGTATATGATTCTTGTATAATTTAATAACAATTATTTCACCATTATACAGGTTTTTAACCTACCCCCAACCAAGGAAAAGTACAAGGTAAGGGTTTATTTCCAATCTCTTCATTATCCGAGGTTGTTTATACGTGATTATCTACTGGGACCTCTTTATCATCCACATCCATGATTATTAAAAATGTATTTCAAATAATTATTTCTATTTTAGAGAATATGGTATAAATTCATTTATACCCTTGTTGACTTTTATAAGTGGTTTATAAATGAATCTTTTCGTCATTTTCCAAACAAGGTCCTTTTTAACCTTTTCGACAGAATTAAGGTAAGAATGTTTATTTATCTTATACGGCAGGTGCGACTATTTTCTGCCGTTATAAAATCTTTGAAACTTCCCTTACAATCTTATAAGAATATTTTCAAATAAAATGTTTTATTTTATAAATATATGACTCTTAAATGATTTCAAAATAGAAAGAGATATTTCTCTAAAAAGAGTTTTGATTTCATCTATGTCAACATCCTTTGATGGATTTTACGCTTATTTGAAGTTGATTTATTAGGATAAAAAAATTCTATATTGTATTGAAGGTTTTGTGATATGTTTGAATATGGATGTGCTATTTTTATACCATTCATGGTTTATGGTGAAAGTATTGAAATTTCATATGCTAGTTTTAATACGAATGTTTATGTTATGTTTAAACCTTTTCATATGGGAATGCATTGGACTTAATATGTGACGGGTGGATCCTGCTATAGCTCCTCGATGCATCGGTAGGTCTCATGAGACAAACTAGTGTCTTGGTACAAGGCCTTCACAAAATATTATTTTTAGTATTGGCACGAGGCCTTGGCTATGTGGTTATGATAGTCTGGAATTATGCATTCCATCATTATGAAAGTTGTTATTAATATTTCATGTGATTATTTGATTAGTAGAATATCCATGTGAATAAGTAAATGTCATTATTTCATTTTATTTTTGCAATACTATGTTTAAGTTCAAGTTTAAAAGGATTTTGTTTTTGTTATACACTGCCTTAAATGTTTATTCTTATTTATGAAAGTTTCTGGAATATTGTTATCCTTACTGGGCATTTGAGCTCACCCCTTTTCTATGTTTTAATTTTCCCAGGATGTGAAGAAGTAAATTATGAATGACCTTCAGGGATATTATGAGGGGATAATAGTGTGGACTATGGAGACAATATGTTGTTGTAGTAGTTTTTCACTTTATGATGTAATGTAAAACATTATGAATATATCTAGTGTTTCCAAGGCTACTAAACCAATCGGTCTTTCGAGATTTGATCTTTCTTGTGATCATGCCAATGTTATGTAATAATTCAAAGACTCTAGGTAACTGGGGTCGGGGCGTTACAGTTGGTATCAGAGAAAGTTTAGTACAAACCTTGGATGCTAGATTTAGATAAACTCTGATTAGAGCACATAGACCTAAGATGGACTTTGAGGATTAGTATAGAAGAACTTCCTAGAATTTTGGTATTGTAGAGATTTTGTGAGTTTCCGAGCAACACATCCTTGTCTGGATACAAGCAGGTAGAGGCGGCTCTGGTACAGATGTACCTTGGGGTAAAACCCGAAAACACCGCTTTGAGCTAGACTCGAACGGGAACTGGTGCACAACAACGGGCCTTGTTGCACTCTTGGTTACGACACTCTGGGGGGATATGCTTAGGATAACTCTCATTTTATTTACAAATAATTATGAAGGGTTTATGAGTATATACTTCCTCAAAGAAGACATTTTTATGATTATGGAGTATATCTATAAATAGTTCAATTTATGTTAAGTGTTTTATAAGTATGGAATTATGTATTTTGATTCATAAATTGATCTAGTTTATTCCATTGTTTAGAAATGACACCTAGTGGAAGAAATGGAAAATGTATCAATGAACTCACTCCATGTAGTGATTTCCCTCCTGCTCAGGATGATTAGAGTGGAGCTAGTGATGCAACTGGTGCCGATCAGCTAATCACCATACTGGGACAACTCACTCAGGTTATGAACAATAACCTTACCCGTATTGAGCACCCTGATCCGCAACATGGAGGATCAATGTTAGATTGATTCATGAGGCAACAACCACCAACGTTCAATGGGAGTAAAAATCCCTTAGTTGCTGAGCAATGGATAAATTCCCTAGAGAAAATATTTCAGTCTTTGGGGAGTAGTGAAAGGGAAAAAGTTATCATGACAGTTTACTACCTCACTGGAGATGCTGATCAATGGTGGTCATTGATTCAAAACATGAAGGAAGATGATGAAGTATCAAATATGGAATGGAGGGAGTTCGAAGATATGTTTTTAGAAAAATAATTTCCTCGTGAACATCGAGAAGATATGGAAGGGCAATTTCTGAGTCTGAGACAAAAGGAGGATGAGAATGTCGAAAGTATGAGGCTAACTTTACAAGGATATCAAGGTATGCTGGAGATTATATATGTAACCCAAGAAGTAAGATTTATTGTTTCATTGATGGGTTAAAACCATTTCGTCGTCGAGCATTAGTCTCACAATCCTTCTCGTTGTACGATGACATTGTCTCTTGTGCAATCAAGACAGAAAAAGAATTCTCTAAGTCGTATGACATTAAAGAAAAGGAAGAGAAGAAGATATCTGCTGATCAATCTGGGAATGTAAATAAGGGGAAGAAGGGAAAGGTTGAATACCCATCCTGTGGTAAATTTGGGATGAAACACCCCGGTACTTGCTTGAAGGGAATTGGCGTCTATTAAAAATGTGGTGAAAAGGCCACCAAGCTCGTGATTGAAAAGGGAAGAAGGAAGCTACCAATGTTCAGTGCTACAATTGCAGGTATATGGGTCATTATGAAAATGAATGTCCTAATCTTTAGGGGAACTTACCTCAGAAAAGTCCAAGGGATCAACTCCAAGCTTTTGCTATCACTACTGCTGAGGTAGAAGCTTCAAAAGATGTGGTGGCAGGTAATTTAATGGTTTCCTCAAGTTTATCAAATGCATTATTTGATTTTAGATCATCGCATTGTTTCATATATTCCCAGTTTTCTAGGAAAATTAGATATTTCCAATTTGATTTAACAAGGAAGTTGTCAGTTAAAACTCCTAAGGGAAGTATCATGTCAACAAAGTTTTGTGAATCAGTCCCCATTAGAGTACATAAATGTTCTTTATCCGCTGATCTCATCGTCATAAATATGATTGAATTTGATATAATCCTTGGTATGGATTGGCTTTCGGATTATTATGTGAAGATTTATTGTAAGAAGAAGGAGGTTACGATTTTTGATGATGATGATAAGGAACACCTTATCTTTAGAGCAGAATCTTCACCACCTAATTCTTATCTAGATCCACCCCCAGTAGCTCAACTAAATTCAATTATTGGGGAGGAAGAGAATGAAATGACTGTGGGTGAGGAAAGGAATGTTCAAATAGAGGATTTACCTGTTGTGAATGAATATGTAGATGTATTTCTTGAAGATTTACCTGGACATCATCCATAATGAGAAGTTGAGTTTTCCATTGATTTAATTCCTAGATCAAGGCCTATATCGAAGACCCCTTATAGAATGGCCACTTTAGAATTAGTTGAACTAAATAAACAACTAGAGGAATTGAGTAATAATGGATTTATTCTCCCTAGTGTTTCTCCATGGGGATCCCCTGTTCTTTTTGTTAAAAAGAAAGATGGATCTATGAGGTTATGTATCGACTATAGGGAGATCAATGATATAACAATAAAGAACAAGTATCCCCTACCTTGCATTGATGATTTATTTGACCAACTGCATGGAGCTCAATACTTTTCAAAGATTTACCTTCGATCTAGATACCATCAGTTGTGTGTAAAGAAGGAAGAAATTCCGAAGACAGCATTTTGAACCAGGTACGGGCATTACGAGTTTACTGTAATTCCTTTTGTATTGACTAATGCACCCTCTGTATTCATGGATATGATGAATAGAGTTTTCAAGGAATATCTCAATGAATTTTTGGTGGTATTTATTGATTATATCTTGGTATACTCCAAAATCTATGAAGATCATGAAAATCACTTGCGCATTATCCTGAAGACTCTAATAAGACGTGAATTATATGGGAAGTTTAGCAAGTGTGAATTCTGGCTTCATGAGATTTCTTTTCTTGGCCATATTATCTCTAAAGATGGAATCTCTGTTGATCCTTCCAAGACCAAGGAAATCCAAGAATGTCCAGCACCTAAGAGTATAACTGAGGTACGCAGTTGTATTGGTTTGGCAGGTTATTATCGATGTTTCGTCCAGAATTTTTCCCGATTGGCTAACCCATTAACGAAGCTCACACGTAAAGGGGTTAAATTTGTTTGGAAAAAAGATTGTGAAGAATGTTTCGAAGAACTAAAGAGAATATTAGTCAATGATCCTATATTGACTCTACCATCGGGGGATGATGGGTTCGTTATTTATAGTGATGCATCGAAGAAATGACTTGGTTGTGTCCTTATGCAGAATGATAGGGTTATTGCCTATGCATCACGACAGTTGAAATTTCATGAGAAAAACTATCCTATTCATGATCTCGAGTTAGAATATGTGATCTTTTCTTTGAATATATGGAGGCACTACCTCTATGGTACAAAATATGAGATTTATACTGATCACAAGAGTTTGAAGTATATTTTCTCACAAAAATAATTCAACATGAGGCAAAGGATATGGATTGAATTACTCAATGATTATGATTGCACGATACACTACCACCTGGGGAAGGCAAACAAGGTGGCAGATGCTTTAACCAGAAAAGACCATGGAGTTTTGAACAATATGAGAATTGAAAGGGATCCAATTTTCATGGATCTAGTGAAGATGGACATGGGAATAACCAGGGAAGGTGAAACCTCAATGCTTTTTCAAATGGTTGCCAAACCATCTTTACTAGAAAGGATTTAGAGTTCTCAGACCGATGATGAAGAATTTCAAAAGAATATTAAAGCTGTAAATGATGGGAGATTGAGATACTTTGTGTATGAAGATGGAATTTTGAAATTCGGGAAGAGGCTTTGTGTTCCCGATATACCTGATCTAAAAATGGAATTGCTTGATGATGCTCATAGTTCCAATTTCTCTATACACCCTGGGAGCACCAAAATGTATAGAGATTTGAAGGAACATTTTTGGTGGGACAACATGAAGAGGGATATTTCTGACTTTGTGTCAATATGTATGGTTTGTCAACAAGTGAAAGCTAGAAGGCAACAGCCTGGAGGAGTCATGCAACCTCTTCCCATACCGGAGTGGAAATGGGACAATATTATGATGGACTTTGTCATGGGGATACCAAAGACTCCTAGAAGGAATGATGCAATATGGTTCATTGTTGATCGTCTTACCAAGTCAGCACATTTTCTTGATATAAGAGAAGATCTACCACTGGAAGGTCTAGAAAGACTATATATTGATGAAGTTGTGAGACTTCATGGAGTACCCCTATCGATTGTTTCTGATCGCGATCCCCGTTTTACTTCAAGATTTAGGAAAAGTCTTTAGAAAGACTTGGATACTGAACTTCATTTAAGGACTGCCTACCACCCTTAAACAGACGGACAATCAGAACGAACTATTCAAACCTTAGAAGACATGTTGAGATCCTACTCACTTGACTTTCAGGGTATGTGGGATTAATATTTACCTATGGTAGAATTTTACTATAAGAATAGCTTCCATTCGAGTATTCAAATGGCACCATATGAAGCGTTATATGGAAAGAGATGTTGTACGCAAACTTTTTGGGATGACGTTGGTGAAAGAAAACATGTAGGCCCATAACTGGTGGAGGAAATGATGGAAAAGGTGAAGGTAATCCAAAATCACATCAAAGAAGCTCAAAGTAGGCAGAAGAGCTATGCTGATAATTGAAGGAAGGATTTGAAATTTCAAGTCGGTGATTATGTTTTCCTGAAGGTATCTCCATGGAAGGGAGTCATAAGTTTTGTTAAGAAAGGTAAATTGAGTGCCAGGTACATTGGACCTTTCGAAATTCTAGAACGAATTGGGGTTGTAGCTTACCGATTGGCAATGCTGCCAAGTCTCTCCAAAGTTCACGATGTGTTCCACGAATCTCTGTTGAGGAAATACATACCTGACCCAACGCATGTAATTACATATGAGGAATTAGAACTGGAACTCGATATGTCTTATTGCGAAGAGCTCGTCAAGATTATTGATACGAGAGAACAAGTACTGAGAAACTGGACGACGAGTCTGGTAAAAGTTTTGTGGAGAAACCATAAGATGGAAGAGGCAACGTGGGGACCCGAGGAACTTATGATGAAGAACCACCCGAGTCATTTCATGCGGTAGTATTCTAGAAATTTCTAGGACGAAATTATTTGAAGGAGAGGAGAATGTAACACCCCAAGCTTCTATGGTACGCTTCTCTTTGAATAATGCAATTGTGTGTGTTGTACGCAACATCGAGTTCTAACACACACCACAACCGATCAAACTAGCCGTTATAAATAGTAATACATAATTTTTGAAATTTTATAAATTTTATCTCTCAAAATGGACTACATTTTCGGATTCGGAGTATCTAATTTAGCCTAAGGTGAAATTTTTGTACTTTTAGGATAACTTTAATATTTTGATGAATAGTGAAAATTACTAAATTTTAATTGAAAACAACTTTTTTTAATCAAAATAATTAATAGAGATAAATTATGAATTTGAGTGGTTTTAAAGTATATTTAGAATATATTTTTACCATTTAATATAATGTTGGTCATTGGAAATAATTTTACAATTAAACCGAACATAAATAAGTATCAATCTTTTGATAGTTATTATATCTTAAAAACACGCTTTTTGTTTTGACAGCGGAAATAAATTTTAAATTAATTTATACCACTTCTGTATTTTGAATTTGGAAAAATGGATTCCATATTTGTAATCAGAATTTTCAAATTGTGTAAATAGGTAACTTTTATTTTTAGACATTTTGAATAATTACTTCGGTAAATATTTTATTTACCATGGTTAAAGGGTAAATCCGGTAAATAAGGGTTAAAATAATATTATAATAATAAAAAATTACCCTAAAATGTGTCCTAACCTTATTGGTTGATACATGTCCGACCATGGGCATCTTTGGGTCGATTTTGGGACCCCATGGTGCCACTTGTAAGTGATAGGGACACATTATTTTAATTAAGTTAAAATGAATACAAAAACGACACAAGCATATATCTTTTAGAAAAACAAATTTTACATAGGGTTATATATGTTGAATTTTGGACTATAAATATTCATTAAAAATATAACACGATTTCCTACATAATGGTATTTTATTTATAATTTATAGACATTCAATAATTTAATTTATTTATGACACAATGGTGATGCAGTAATTACCATAATAGTGAAAAATTATAATGATTGATATTGTAGATACCCAAATAAATATAATTTGAGACTTTTTATGAATTAAAATAATTTTCTAGGTTAATATGACATGTTAGGAATTATTTAATTAACTTTTTTCGAAGTAATCATTTTTTTATTATTTTTACAAAAATCAATTATCAAATAGTGTCAAAATTGACATAAAAGAGTTTTTAAAACAAATATTATATTATTAATTGATATTAAATTCCCAAAAATCTAAGGTTTGGCCAAGAGACTTATATCATGATAGGTGTGTCATGAATGGACCACTTGGGTTTCTCTTGGATGTATATAGTATGTTTATTAACCATATAATATAAAAATACAAATAGACATTGTAAAAGTGGAACTAATTAACTAATAGTTAATACTTAAAGATAAGGTTAGTATAATGACCCAAACCTGTCTAAATTCTATTGGTTGAGTGTTTTTCGACATATACCCACCTTAACATTTAAATAATACACTTTTGAGACATTATAAACCGAATATGAATTTATTATAAAATAATATTTCTAGATTTTCCAAAGGTTCCCCTCACCCCTCTTATAAAAGGGCACTCCCCCTTCTCATTAACTCACACCTTCAAAGCCTTTTGGTTCGGCCAAACTATGCCCAAATACTCTCTAAACTTCCCTAAATTCATCCGAGAGGCCTTCCTTTAGTCATAAAGACAACCTAAGAGCTCTTTTGATCAAATCAAAAGGAAGAACCCGAAGAAGAGGTAATGATTTCACCACCCTTTTCGAAGTTCCTTTCTTCTTCCACTTCTTCTTCCTTTGTTATTACCATTCTAAAATAATAAATCCAGTATATTATATATACTGTGATGTTATTATAAATATGGTACAATAATATTCAGTATTCTATCCATCCTTTGAATAACATGTCACCATACGTGCGTACGTACGGCTTACCGTCTCCACGTCGTGGTGTAATTGTTATTCAATAAATTATTATTTGGATGGGTATAATAATGATTTATAATTCATGTAAATAATAAATATAACATGATAATAATTATTTATATATGATATACCATCCAATTATCTATTATTTTAATATCAAAAGAATGATATTGTCGCTCGTGCATACGTACGAACTACCATCTCCATGAACGCGATGAGATTCATTCTCCATCGTATCCATTCAAGTATAATTATCATTTGATGATTTAGAAATAATTTTTAAGGACTTGATATCATTTTGGATATGAATAATATACAACCTATCTATTACAAACATGGCTTACGTAACAAAACATATAAAAGAAAACGAGTAAGTTAACACCCGAAACAACGATAATACTAAGATATTATTAACAAATCAATGTTAAAAGATCATATATGATATCATATTAATGTATATGATTCTTTTATAATTTAATAACAATTATTTCACCATTATACAGGAGGTTAACCTACCCCCAACCAATGAAAAGTACAAGGTAAGGGTTTATTTTGCAATCTCTTCATTATCTGAGGTTGTTTATACGTGATTATCTACTGGGACATCTATCATCCACATCCATGTTTCTTAAAAATGTATTTCAAATAATTCTTTCTATTTTAGAGACTATGGTATAAAATCATTTATACCCTTTTTGACTTTTATAAGTGGTTTATAAAGGAATCTTTCTGTCGTTTTCCAAACAAGGTCCTTTTTAACCTTTTGACAGAATTAAGGTAAGAATGTTTTTTTAACTTATACGGCGGGTGCGGCTATTTTCTGCCGTTATAAAATCTTTGAAGCTTACCTTACAATATTATAAGAATATTTTCAAAGAAAATGTTTTATTTTATAAATACATGACTCTTAAATGATTTCAAAATAGAAAGCGATATTTCTCTAAAAAGAGTTTTGATTTCATCTATGTCAACATCCTTTGATGGATTTTATGCTTATTTGAAGTTGATCTATTATGATACAAAACTTTTATATTTTATTGAAGGTTTTGTGATATGTTTGATTGTGGATGTGCTATTTTTATACCATTCATGGTTTATGGTGAAATTATTGACATTTCATATGCTAGTTTTAATACGAATGTTTATGTTATGTTTAAACCTTTTCATATGGGAATGAATTGGACTTAATATGTGACTGGTGGAGCCCGCTATAGCTCTTCGATGCATCGGTAGGTCTCATGAGACAAACTAGTGTCTTGGAACAAGGCCTTGGAAAAATCTTATTTGTAGTCTTGGCACGAGGCCTTGGCTATGTGGTTATGATAGTCTGGAATTATGCATTCCATCATTATGAAAGTGGTTATTGATATTGCATGTGATTGTTCTATTAATAAAATATCCATTTGAATAAGTAAATGGAATTATTTCATTTTATTTTTGCTATACTATGTTTATGTTCAAGTTTAAACGGATTTTGTTTTAGTTATACACTGTCTTAAATGTTTATTCTTATTTATGAAAGTTTTCTCTATATTGTTATCCTTACTGGGCATTTGAGCTCACCCCTTTTCTATGTTTTATTTTTCCCAGGATGTGAATAAGTAAATTATGAATGACCTAAAAGGATATTATGAGGGGATAATAGTGTGGACTATGGATAAAATATGTTGTTGTAGTAGTTTTTCACTTTATGATGTAATGTAAAACTTTATGAATATATCTAGTGTTTCCATGGCTACTAAACCAATCGGTCTTTCATGATTTGATCTTTCTTGTGATCATGCCAATGTTATGTAATAATGCACCGACTCTAGGTAACTGGGGTCGGGGCGTTACATAGGAGCTCTTCCTGCTGCTGCTGCTACTGCCATTGGCGCATCCACTCCTACTCTCAACACATACTCTCTATAAGATCACATTGAGCTCATAGCTTCTCCTGATACTATGTAGTAGATAATGATGACTCTCCAAAATCCTCTCTTGATATGGATGTCGACATCGCACTGATGCCATAATAATCCACATGCGTGAATCAAGTGTTGATACCAATAACTCAACCTTTCTCAAAGGCATACTAGGTCGCCTACATCCATGTTGTCTCTTCTAATTGGTGGTCACTGGTCTAAGTATCAGTCTCGGCCTGACTCTCAGTCTATGTCTGAGACGTCATTGCCTAATTTGACTCCTTAAATTTCAATTTAAAATTAAAATAGTTCAAATATTATTTGAATTTAAAATTTAAACTCAAAAATAATGTATACTAACCACAATCTGACGTTGGCAAGTACCACTAATCTCTCCAGTGGTCAGATCATTGTACATACTCCTATAAATATAAATCTCCATAATATCTGGTTGTTTGACTTCCTATATTAATATAAAAAAATCCATTTACATTTAAGGTTATATAAAATGTTTGAAAAATATTATTTACCATATTCTCCCTATTCGTACTAAATGTACGACTACGGGCTCAATGTGTCACCTCCTGTCTCTCTGGTTTTTTCGACCTATCAGTGATCTCCATAGAAAATAACCTCCCAACTAGTCTAAACATAATCTATCTCAAACCTGATATGAAATTTAATCAGGTCGATGGGTGCGACAAGACTCATTATACTATTTCACTCCTGCTTTCTTCATTGCTTTCCTTCTCAAATTATGAAAAAACTGACTACCACACTAATGCATAGTCTCCCATAATTCCATCCAGATAGTGTCACGCATGCTCTCATAAATTGGATACCATAAACCTAAAAAATAATTTATAATATAATATTATTAATTAAATTCATTTCAAAATAAATATTATTTATTTATGTACCATCTAATGATCGAACATGTGGTGCTACGTATCAACATGAATCGGATCCCATGAGACCCATGCTACCGAAAAATTATTTTGAAAAATATATCACTCCCATGTCTATTATATATATGTGTAAGGAAATGAAAAAGAAAAAATAATCAAAATATTAGTAAATAAATAAATTATTGAAAACTAACTAAAATTCAAAGGCAAACATACATTTGTACACATGGATCGAAGCCAATATGTAGACATCACTCAGGGATAGGGTCAAGAATCATCAATCACACAAGACCATGCCCCCTATATGTCCCCCCGAACTTCCAGTAGTCTAAGGGTCAGATGATCCAACATCTTACTCCTCTAAAGGTGGATCACCTTCCTATAATAGACGATACATATCCTCACCCATTTGAAACATGAAATGACTATTGTTAGAAAATAGTTGAAAACAACTATTATATCTATATATATTATATTATTATAACTAATATTTGACTAATTCAATCTTCATCTTCATCCTCGTCTTTATATCTGATTGTGTCAATGTATTCATATTCCTCCTTAGCATCATCAATTTCTATATGAGTTTTTGTTTTTTCATCTCTTGACTTTTCAAATTCATTTGAAACATCATTAACATCATCATCACCATAGACCCTTAATTATAGGCTATCATCATCAATATTCATGTCTCTTCATGAAAAATATGGATTTGGAGAAATCTCTTGAAAAATTTCAATTCCTTCCACTTCCACAGAACCATATTCACTTTGAATAAAATGATTTTCCCAAGATTTAATTTTAATTATGCACCACCAATCACTCAAATCTCCTGAAGTAGAAAAATATCTTGAATAATAAATTTGATGTGCCTAATGAGCCAATAAAATAGTTCATTTACTATAAGAATAATTCTATACTTAATATCAATGATTCTATGGGTCATATGAACATTAAATCCTCTATTAGTATCAATCCAATGACATTTAAATGTCATTATTTAATATTGTCTCAGATAACACAGTTCAATAATTTCTTCCAATATTCCATAAAATCCAACTTAGTTTCTCTATGATGAGATTGTCTAAAGAAAAAACCACTATTCATTATTCTTTTATTCCCTATATTCACGTGTATGAAATTGAAAACCATTCACCACATATGCATTATAATATTTAACCATTTATATGGTGGGTTACTCAGTACACACAGTTGATTATAAATTTTATCAGTATGTTGAGATGCCTAAAAATTTGTAAAAACAATTATCAATATAACAAATAGTAAATTTATATTATATGTTAAACCAAAAATAATTTATGTTATCTATTTTTGAAACCTGTAGGAATTTTTTTACCTTTCTTCAATAGAAGCTGTTGTAATTTGTGGAAGTTGTTTCTTGATATGATTATCATATAACCTACAAATAAAATAAGATTAATTTACTATATAAAAAATTATAGAATAAGTGATAGGAGCTCTCACTATAAAAATGGTGTCATTTTATCACAGTTTAGTAGAACTTATGTATGAGCTCTATGATGTTCATCATCTAAAATCCATTGTTCATGAACTTCACGGAATCCAAGTTTGGGATGAATGAAAATTGATAATTGATTTCCCATTTCATCATCAACATTTCCCTCATTATAGCCTATAATGATACACTTTGAGGTATATTCAGATTTAAAGTAATGAGAGCACAAAAATGAAATTTCCTCCTGAAAATAAGATTCTACAATTAAACCTTCAATCAATTCTTTGTTATGTATATTTTTTCAATTTATTCATGCATCTCTCAAATGGGTACATCCATTGGAACTATACCAGACCTCTACATTTTTCTTCATCCATAAAATTTAATATCAAATGTTCCATTGAGTCAAACAAATCCAACGAGAAGATTTTTTTCCAGTTTACATAAAATTAAAACAACATCTTATTTTAGTCTTCTAAATGCATTATAGTAAATTTTTTCTACAAAAGTGTCTCAAGAAAAATATGATAGGTCTATTAACACATCCAAAATCATATAATTAATCAAACTTCTTAATCAAATTTTCATAATTCATTCTATTATAACATGATAGTGATAACTTTTTAATCCGATAATATGACTATTTCTGACACATCTCCCCAAATTTGAAGTATAACTATCTAGATGTCTCAAATATGAAACCTAATAACAAAATAATATTATATTATATTTTGAGAGTGTATAATCTTCTTTTGTCTTCATTAACTTCTATGATCTGACATTTTCAAACATTTCAAGATTTGGTTGCCTACAAATTTGGGAAAGCTATAATTGTGCCCTTATATTATCTTTGGTCAAACCTAGTATATCCAAAATTGTATGAAATAAATTATCAGACTAGTTGTTCTCAATATTCATAACATCCAACATGTGATAGACCAACAAATTAGACCAATATGAAAGATCCCAAAAAATGTTATGTTTTATCCAATTGTGTTCTTTCCCAATGACATCACTTTTTTATTGGTTTATTATTGGTCAAAATGTGATGGGAGGTAATAAAGATAAAAGTGATTTTAACTCAATACCTAAGATAATTTTTGGAAGTTCATCTCTTTCTATTTTTCCTTTTCTAAAAAGATGTTTTTCCTTGGAAAAGGATGATCAGTTGGAAGGAATCTGCATTGACAGTCAAAAAAATAAAGGTTTTTACCATTAAAAAACATAAACTCTTTTTTGATTATCATAGAGGACGAACATGATTTTGGACCATGTTTAATCAATCCTGATAATATTTCATATACTGTGAAGTCCATAATTTTCCACATCAATGCATCTTTCAGCAATAAATTTTGTTTCACGATAACATAAAATGTACTAACATCATTACCGCATAATGAATTTAACGCATAATCATTGTTTTTAAATAAACATCAATATTATTTTTCAGATGTCCTGGAATTAATAAGGTGAAAAATATATATGGTTCCTTCATCAACATCCAAGGAAGTACATTTCATGGAGTTATGAAGACATGCAAACATTAATACTAACTACCATAATAAAAAAATGGATAAAAATCATCAATAGAAAGACTCAATCACACGTTTTGTGCTTTTAAATAAAAAGATGAATGCACTTGGAAAAAAAAACTCCATGAATCACCATCAGAGGGATGCTTTATGTTTTTACTGGTTGGAATATTGATTTTTGTGCCATGACATCAATTTAGTTTTATTCTGAGACATAAATAAACATTGTAATCTAGGTGTAAGAGGTAAATATCCCAATTGTTTTACCAGAATCCATTCAGACATCCCTTGTTGAGCCTTTTTATACCAAGATTCCCCATATGTGGGATAAATATCCCATGAGTAATTTTCAATATAACATAAGAATTAATCATGTGAACAATCATGAATCTTCTGATAACCAAGACCCCAATTATGAACTAGCCTCTTACTCTCATAAAAATTTATAGGCAATACGTTTTCTTCAGGTAGAAGTATTTTTACCAAATATAATATCTGATCAACATAGCTATTTGACATTCCATTATCTAATTTAATATTCATACATATAGTAACTACTTCAATTTTTCTTATCCTTCAACCAAGATATAAATAATCTTCAGAAAACCTCAAAAAATTAAAAAAAATGAGATGGTTACAACATAGAAGTTAAATTAATATCATCCTAAGTTTAAGGTGTCTGAAAAGATTAACCTGCCACAACATGTACTAAATATTGAAATTGTGTTAGATTCAAAACCAAATTATTAGTATCTTCTCTGGAACTGTGTTCACCATATAGATACCAAAAGACATAATCTAGTTGAAAACTAAAATGAAATAAATGACCCCCAACATTATCAAATCTGTCAAAAATTCTCAGAGAACATTTTTTACAAGGACACTTAATTGTCCCTTCTGAATCAAATTCTATTTTTGATGATGTAAATGATAATAAAGCTGTAACACCCTCAATTTATATAGGATTTAAACCAGAATCATCTGGATTCTTGCATTGATTTATCCACATGTGATCATCTAATAATGATTTTTGTTGACTTCCTTATTCCCTATTTCTCATAAAATATATAAAATAATTAGTTTCTTTGTATAATTTTATATAAGAAAAACACTATCCAAAAACAAAAGACAATTAAATTCCCTTTTCTATCAAATTATAATAATTTCTATTATTTTATACATATTTATAGAATTTTTTTAAACTTTTATACTAATCTACACAAACATATAATAATTTATTCTAATTACAAAAAATAATAATTAATTAAAGCTAATTTTTACTAATAATTAATAATTACCAGTGACATAATTTCAAGTGGATTGGTGGTATCTCTTTTTCCTGATGACTCATCTCTACTATCTCTGACTAAAATCACTATGAAAAATATTTTCTGATGTGTATATATCTATTTCTGTATGCACAAGGATCAACATTAGAGAGGACTCACTACTCTTCTCTCAATTCTCATGCATATTAAAATGGATATATGTATGTCAGATGAGATTATTCATAGTGATTTCAATAGAAGACATTTTTAAGGTGATGAGTCGTTAGAAAAAAGAGACTCTTTTTCCTAACAACTCATCTCTTTACAACTTTCTCCAACAGAAATTAATATGAAAAATATACTCTAATGTGTGCATATCTATTTTAATATACATGAGAATGGAGAGCTGGAAGGCCTCACGGTGCTGCTCTCTATTCTTATGCATACGAAAATAGATTTCGTACATGAGGAAAAAAATTTCATAGTGATTTCAATGGAAACAAATTGTGAAGAGATAAGGCATGGGGCAAAAAAGAACCAAAAATCCACTAGAAATTGAGTGATTTTATTAAAATTTGTTCCAATTTATTAGAATTTCTTACTAATTATTGTTAATTTTTGAAAATTATTGCTAATTATTTGTAATTATTATTAATTATTACAATTTATCACTTATTATTACAATTTATTAATAATTTTTAGAATTATTATAACTAATTTCTATTTATTACTAATTATTTCAAATTATTACTAATATTTTCAATTTATTACTAATTAGTGTAATTTATTACAAATAATTAGAATTTATTACTAATTATTGGAATTTATTACAAATTGTTAGAATTTATTACTAATTATAAATAATTATTAAAATTTATTACTAATTATAATAATTTATTACAAATTATTATAATTTATTTCAATTTATTACTAATTATTATAATTTATTACTAATTATAACTAATGATTAAATTTATTACTAATTATTAGAATTTATTACAAATTATTATAAAGCCATGCAATTTATAACTAATTATTAGAATTTATTAATAATTATTATAATTTATTACTAATTATTATAATTTATTACTAATTTTTAAAATTTATTACTAATTATAACTAATTATTATAATTTAATTCTAATTATTAGAATTTATTACTAATTATTATAATTTATTACTAAGTAGTGTAATTTATTATTAATTATTTCAATTTATTACCTATTATTAGAATTTATTACTAATTACAAGAATTTATTGCTAATTATTAATAATTATTGGAATTTATTACTAATTATTAGAATTTATTTCTAATTATTATAATTTATTAACAATTATAACTAATTATTAGAATTTATTACTAATTATTACTAATTATTCAAAATTGTTACTAATTATAACTAATTATTAGTATTTATTACTAATTATTATAATTTATTACTAATTATAACAATTTATTAAAATTTATTACGAATTATTCGAATTTATTACTAATTATTAAAATTTATCTCCAATTATAACTAATTATTATAATTTGTTACTAACTATTAGAATTTGTTACTAATTATTAGAATTTATTACAAATTATTACAAATTATTAATTTTTTTACTTATTATTATAATTTATTAAAAATGATTACTAATTATTACAATTTACTACTAATTGTTAGAAATTATTACTAATTTTTAGATTTTATTACCAATTATTTGAATTTTTTACTAATTATTAGAATTTATCACTATTTATTAGAATTTATTAGAATTTATTGCTAATTATTAGAATTTATTACAAATTATTAGAATTTATTAGTAATTATTAAAATTTATTACTAATTATTTCAATTTATTACTAATTATTTGAATTTATTTTTTATTTATTACTAATTTTAAGAATTTAGTACTAATTATTAGAATTTATAACTAATTATTAGAATTTGTTACTAATTATTAGAATTTATTACTAATTTTAACAAATTATTCGAATTTATTACTAATTATTAGAATTTATTCTTAATTATTAGTATTTCATCCGAATTATTACAAATTGCTACAATTATTACTAATTTTTCTAATTTCTTACTAATTATTCCAACTTATTACTAATTGGTCCAACATATTACTAATTATTCCAATTTATTACTAATTATTACTGTTTATTTATAATTCTTACAATTTATTACTAATTATTACTAATTAATAATAAGTAATATAATAACTATTAATTCATACTAATCACACGTGATTATTTGTAAAAATAAACATAAACAATGATAAATAAAACTATCGAATTCTAATTTAATTTAACTGCATCTAATTAATAATAATTATAACTAAAATAAAATAAAAATAATTAATTAAAAAAATAAAAGAAATAGATAAATACCTTAAAACTAAAGGTTTCAAATGATATAAGTTGCGAATAATGTCACGAAATAAAATTTTAATGTTCGAAAAATTTTGTGGGAAATTTTTCCACTAGAGAGAGAGGAGTAGAGAATTGAGCGAGATCAGAAAAAAATGATGAGGGTATATATATGTTAAATTTGTTGTGATGATATTATTTACTACAGGAATACCATCAGAAATAGTACTATGTGTGACGGGACCCGTCACAAATGTCCACTGACCCAATTAATTAGGGGCGGTGGTTAAAAATTCTTTTGCGACGGGGCTCGTCGCAAAAAATAACTTGTCGACATAGTATTTATGAGGGAATTTATATCCCGTCGCAAATACTAAAAATGATGTCGGGTATTTATGACGTGCTACTATAGTCTCTCGGAAATACCCTTTCTCACAGTTTAGTGCGTATGGCACGCCAAACCTTTTGTGACAGGAACCATTGCCCCATCGCAAAAACCATATTATTTGTGATGGGTCGGTACTCTCGTCAAAAAAGGCCTTTCAACGGTTTATTTGCGATGGGTCAGTTTCCCATCACAAATACCCAGTTTTTCCGGTAGTGGTGATAAATTAACACATCTCGAATGGTGTTTTCATTTTTGGTATAAAAGGAGGGGAAATGAGAGATGATGATGAATTATTCCATTATCATACCAAAATTCCATTACATATAACATACTGGATTTATCATACCATTTGGATGAAAGGAGATGAGGAAAGAAAAAGAAAAGAACATTAAAGAAAATAAAAGAAATGAAAAGAGGAATTTACCTCTTTAATATATCTTCCTTGAGAACTTCTTTAGGGGAGATGATTTGGTCTTTTGAAGTGACCAAGGGCTACTTGATATGGGAGAGGGGCTTTGTAAGGACCCAAAATTTCATTAATGAAAATACCACTTGATCTAATTTAGTGTCTTATTATGTAAAATGGTTATATAAAATATGCAGTTCCTTGGTTTTATGTTTTTGGATTTCAAAATACCATTAAGAATTGTTATCGTTGCTAATATAGTCGTTGAACATTGATCAAATTATTAGTATAAATATAGGTCTTTAAAAAATAAAATTTACTCAGAAAAAGGAAGCGATGGCCTCATTCTGTAGACTTTCCCCATACAAAGCCCATTTGTCATAGATTGGAAAGGAGGTGGCATCATTGGGCTTCACTCTTGACTAAACACAAGTTGAGCTTCAACACGTTAAGCTCAAACGGAACCATCTATGCAAGTAGTGGATGTTGATTGAGATTACCACCCGAGCGATGTTATCTGAGTCACCCCAAGATTTTGTCATCATCACACACCTTACGCTTGGGTTCTATGTGGTTTTTATAAGGGGTTATCTAACAAGGCCTTATCACTATGATTATGTGCATGTATATAATAAATAATATACATTCATTTTATTATTACTTTGTAAATAGTTTTTTAAAGCACAAATAGTATTTTTAGTTAATATTCAATTACAAAATCTATTTTTACAAATTAATGAATTTTTTAATTAAATAATATTTTAGTAAAATATTACTACAAAATTACTTTTTATTAAATATAAATGATCGTATAATTTTTTGGAATACCGTTGTAATTTTTATTAAGGTTTGAAATCAGTTTTTGTCAAAACCCATGAATTTTTTATAAATGTTAGTTTTTCTTTTAAAATTAAAAATTCAATTATTTAGAAAATTATTTTGAGAAAATTATTGTTATTTTTGGAATCAGGATGTCGAAATTATCAAACGGTGAGTTTTTCATAATTTTCCGAGATAATTGAATTTTTAGGTAGAAATTAAATACTGTTTAAATATATAATGTGTTTTATGACATCATAATGACCCAATAGTGATGAAATAAAATACTATAAACATTATTTTCGGTCAATATATGTTTTACCATTAAAATAATTTGATTTTAGGTTTTTTTGATTTGTTTTACAAAGCCTTAGTGGACCCTGCAAGACTTATAAAACGTTTTATCTTTTTAAAATGATTTCCTTGAGAGTGTGACTCGCCTCCACACAAAAAAGCCTAATATTTTAAAAAGTTCTTCCATTGGCCTTATAAAATATTTTTTTCTCCTCCCCATTGTCAAAAACCATGGGCAAAAACCAAGGGATGGTTTATAGTTTTGATTAGTTTAATGTATAGGGTCCAAAACCTATATAATAAAGAATCCAATATATTTTCCTATATAAACCCACCCAAGCTCCCACTTCCTCTTCACTCAAAGCCTTTGGATTTCTTCCAACCTCTTCCCTCCTATCACTATAATCCTCCAAAGGCACACCAATCTCCCAATAATCCTCTCTCAAGCCTCTCCCAAGCCTTTGGGATCACACTTCCAAGTAAGGGATTTCTTCCTTTCTCATTTTTGTCCAAAATCCTTTATGTTGTGATGCCATTTTATTTTCAATTAAAAATGTTGTGGTGTGATTTCACACCACCCCCATACTTCTCTATTTATTTCTTAATTATTAGATACCCCTATATCTCTCATTAATTCCTCCCATGTACACCTGTTACCATGCCAAAATTCTGTAAATAATTTCTCTCATCTCATTTACATTCAAGCAATTCTTTTTTATTATGAATCTGAATTCCATTACATATATTGGGACATGTCTTTATATGACCCCCTTACTCTACATTTCATGTACATTTGATGAGACACCCCTTTATCTATCAACAACCATTTTTAGGAATTCTTATGTCATGTCGTTATGCTGCCGAAATTGCGACGTGATTTTCCAAGTCGAAGTCACTGTGTAGTGAATACCATGCCCATTTATCTATCAAGTGTACTCAACTTTATGCAAATTTACTTATTGATTATGGATTTTCATGTATTAATTCCACATTCCTTTATATTTTAATAAATTATGATGTTTAATTAATCCCTGTTATATGATCCATGTGGCACACTTATCCATGAAATTAAATGATTAAGAAGGGTGCACCCTGATAGTGCTCTAATGCATTAGGTAAAGATTAGTATCATGATAAGTCAAGTTCAATGAGTCTTTAATCATGATAATTCAAGTGAAATGAGGGTTTAATTATTCCAATTCAAGTTCAATGAGGGTTTAGTCAAGCTCCATGTGGAATGAGACTTGGCTCATGCTAATACCATGTTATGTGTTGTTGCCACATTTCCAAGTTATGATAATGATGCTATATCTTTCCTTTATGTTCATGTTTCTTCTAAGCCCCATTGATATGCCTACTTCTGAACATGTATTTTATTCTTCATTTTATTCCTTGATTACTCCCTTACTGATCTTTATAGCTCACCTTTTTCTTATGCATTTCCTCAGGTTATCCCATGCAATGTTAAGTATGAGGGAATGTGGTGGTCATGTAAAGGATGTATTCCATAAAGATGTTGGGATTCACATTTTAAGTTGTTATGTAATGTTACTAATCCTAAAATACACCAAACATCTTGATCTTATATGTTGTATCAAGTGAATTTTTTATGTTATAAATCATGTTTAAGTGTGTTATAAAAAGCAGGGTTGTTATAGTTGGTATTAGAGGGAGGTTTAGTTATTTTTAGGATTAGGATTAGAAAATACTAGTGAAAGCCTTAGGGATAAGACTAAGTATAATAAAACATCCCTGAGTTTTGGTTAGTATTGAGTAAGTGGTTTATCATGAAAATTCATCCCTTTCTGGATACGAGCAGGTAGAGGTGGCTCTGGAACAGATATACCTAGGAGTGAAAACTCCGATAATGAGTTTTGGGCTTGACCTGGGTATCCTGGTACATGACAACAGTTATTGTTTCACTCTTCATCACGACGCTCCCGAGGATATGCTTTGGTAAATTCACAATCTGAGTATGAACCATTATTAAGGGAATTAAAATAATGCCCCTAAGAATATATGTTAAAATTAGATCAAGGATAATATAGATTGAAGCATATATATTCATAAGTTAAGGAGATAAAAGTTATTTATAAGTAATCTGTTTTTTTCCTTGGATTACCCTTTATGTGTTAGCCCTAACATTCCTTTTATTCTAGAAAGTGGCCAGTAATAGTAGTACTCGAACTAACAACCAATGTGAAGCTCAATGCGATGACTTTTCTAATAAGATTCTTAATTCGATGGGAGGAGGAATCGTGAACATTATCACAATAATCTCTTGGTTAACTTAATATTTGAATATAAACATGGGTCAATAGGAACTTTCACCCCCTCCCTAAGAAAGAACTAGTAACAATCGAGAGATCTTGAGACAAAGGCCGCCTACTTTTAATGGATCATTTGATCCCTCAATTGTCTAAAAATGGATCAACTCTATTGAAAATATCTTATCCACCCTTCAATGTTTTGAACAAGTAAAAGATATTCTGGATGCTTATCGTATGGATGGTGAAGCTGATCAATGGTGGACATTGATCAAAAATATGAATCTTGAGGAGAAGATTGAGATGTTGGAATATAAGTATTTCTAGAAAATGTTTTTTGATAAATATTTTCCGCACACCCTCTGACTTAATATGGAAGGGGACTTCCTTTACATTAAGAAACAAGATGATTAATTGATCGGAGCATATGAGAAAAACTTCCCAAGGCTTGCACGATATGCTTCTGACTTTTTCGTTACCCCCAAATGCAAGATTGACTTCTTCTTTGGTGGGCTGAAAACAATCCTACAGAAATCCCTAGAGATCTATGACTTCGATAGCTATGAAGATATTGTCTGATGTTCCCTTAAAGTCAAAATGGAGATCGGTGAATCTCAGGGGTATCATGAGGATAAGAAGTGTAAGGTGGAAATCAATTCTGGTAGTCCGATGGACAAATCCAATGGTGCTAAGAAAATCCAGCACCCCACTTGCCAATGGTGTGGAAAAAAACACCCCAGAAATTGCCTGAAGGGGACGAGGAAATGATTTAGGTGTGGAAGAGAAGGGAACCTAGCCGTTAAATACCAACAAGAGAAACCTATCACTGGGACATAGAATAAAAATTCTCTGTTTGACTCTCGACACATTTTTCATTGATTCAACTACAAAGAACAAGGGCACCTTTCATATTAGTGCCCTAAGACAAGGGTTTTCTAAGGTAAACAACAACCTCCAAGGCAGGAAAAGAGATCTTTTTACATCACTACCAACATAGTGAACCACAACAACAAAGTGGTGATATGTATGATGGTTATTCATTCAATAATAGTGAACATATGTTTTGATTCTGATTCTATGCATTCTTTTATATCCCAAATGATTAGTAGAAAAATCCCAACACCACCACAAATCATGGAAGTATAGATGTTAGTGATTATAAAAATGGGTAAATCATTGCATCCCATGAATATAACTCCTACAGTGTCATAATTTTTGGATTGAACTTACTAGTGAACCTCATCATACTCCCTCTGGTGGAATTTGATGTAATTCTCATCATGGATTGGCTTTCCTTATATAAATCCAACATAAATGTCCGTGAGAGTGAAATCACTTTCCATATGGAGAATCGACGGCCAATTATATACAAGTGCAGGAGGAAGATGAATATTATTTATCACCATCATCTCAAGAGGGGATATTACTGACCTATGATCATTCGTATCTTGCCCAGATGATTGAGTCTAAGGAAGAAACCATCCTTGAAGACATGCCTATTGTGAGAGAATTTGCAGAAGTGTTTCCCAATGAATTTTCTGGTCTTCCTCCTAGAATATATTTTCAATTCTCAATTGACCTTATAACTGGGGAATTGGCAATATCCAAGACTCCATATAGAATGGAAGTTTTGGAGATTGAGGAACTAAAGAAACAACTATAGGAGAATCTATATAAAGGGTTTATACGTCCAAGTGCTTCACCATGGGGTGCTCCAGTCCTCTTTGTCAAGAAGAAGGATGGGTCAATGCGCCTTTTCATTGATTATTGTGAGCTCAAAATATACCTATAATGAAAAAGTATCTTATGCCCTATATTTATGACTTGTTCAATTAGAAATGAGGAGCACAATACTTTTCCAAGGTGGATTTGCAGTTAGGATATTACCATGTAAGGTTGAAGAAGGAGGATATCCCCAAGGCTTCTTTTCATACAAGATATGGGCAATATGAATTCATAGTAATTCCATTTGGACTCACTAATGCTCCATAAATATTCATGGTATTGTTGAATAGAGTCTTTAGAGATTACCCTGAAAAAATTGTGCTAGTCTTTATAGATGATATTCTAATATACTCCAAAACCAAGGAGGATTATGAGGAGCATCTGAGAATCGTACTAGTGTCCTTGCGAAGAGATAAGTTCTTTGAAAAGTAAAGAAAGTGTGAGATCTGGTTGAGGAGGTCTCATTCTTGTTCCATATTATCACAAGAAATGGTATATCAGTGGATCCCTCCAAGATATCTTCAATTGAGGGATAACCGAGGACAACATCGGTAATGGATATCTGTAGCTTCCTAGGATAAGCTAGATGTCATTGCTGATTTGTGAGAAATTTCTCACAATTGTCAAACCCTCTAACCAAGATAACTCACATGGGAGTCAAGTTTTCTTGGAGTGATGAATGTGAAGAGTGATTCAAGGATTTGAAAGGGAGGCTTATCACTATGCACGTTCTCACACTACCCAAAAGTGGAGAACATCTTGTGGTATTTAGTGATGCTTCAAAGAAGGGCCTAGGATTTGTGTTGATGTAAAAGGACAAATTAATTGCCTATGATTCAAGGAAATTGAAATTTCATGAGGAAAACTATCCAACACATGATTTGGAGTTGGTTGTGGTGATCTTTGATTTAAAAATTTGGCGGAATTATCTCTTTGGGGAGAAGTGTGAAATATATATAGACCAAAAAAAACCTCAAGTATATATGTTCACACATAATGAGTTGAACATGCGCCAATGTAGATGGTTTGAGCTGATAAAAGACTATGAATACTCAATCCATTACCACCCTCGGAAAGTGAACAAGGTGGAAGATGCAATAATTATAAAGGACTCGACAATTCAATCATTGATGAAAATTTAAAAGGATCATATCTTCTTATATTTGATGAAGAATGACATGGTAATCCTACAGAAGGGAATATCATCAATCCTTTCACAAATTATTTCTCAACCGTCTCTTTTGGAAAGGTTAAAGGATGCTCAAAAGGATGACGTGGGAATTAAAAAGAAGGCAGAAACTATAAAAATAGGGAAATCCTTGATGTTAAATGTCAATAAAGAAGTAATTATGATATTTGGGTCAAGACTATATGTTCCATCGAACCTGGAGCTAAAGATGGAACTTTTGGATGATAAACATAGTTGAAATTTCTCAATTCACCCAATAAGAGAAAAGATGTATTGAGGTCTATGAGATCATTATTGGTGGGATAACAAGAAGAATGAGATCACTGAGTATACATCAATGTTCCTGGTGTGTTAGTAAATGAAGGCTGAGAGACAGAATTCTAAGAATATGATGCGACCATTAGCCATACCAGTATGGAAATGGGAGAACATCACCATGGATATTGTCACCAAAATTACGAAGACATCCAAAGGCCATAATTCTATTTGGGTTGTTGTGGATCGTCTTACTACGACTGCACACTTCATTACAATTCGGAAGGATTTCTCACTGGATAAACTAGCACAGATATACATCAAAGACGTGGTAAGGTTGCATGGATTACCACTATCAGTTGTATTTGATCAAGATCCAAGATTCACCTCTGTGTTTTGGAATAGACTTCAACATTCTATGGATACTGAGCTGAACTTCAGTATGGATTTTCACCCTCAAATAGATGGCCAAACTGAGAAGACTATCCAAACACTTGAAGACTTATTGAGAGCATGCTCAATGAACTTCAAATGAGGATTGGATCAACATCTTCATATTGTTGAGTTCTCGTACAACAACTGTTTCTAATCAAGCATCCAAATGGATCCTTATAAAGCCCTATATGGGAAGAGGTGAAGAACACCAACATGTAGGATGAATTAGGGGAATGAAAAATCCTAGGCCCATAGATGGTCAACGAAATGGTGGAGAAGGTTAAGACTATCCAGCAGCACATTAAAGCTGATCAACGTCAACAAAAGAGCTATGATGATAATCATTGATGAGACCTATAGTTTGATGTCGAAGACATGGTATTCCTCTGCATCTCATCCTGGAAGAGAGATTTGAGATTTGGGAAGATGGGAAATCTTTTTACAAGGTACATCGGCTCTTTTGAGATCCTTGATCACATTGGAGGAGAGGCCTGTCGACTAGCACTCCCACAAAACCTATCTCAAGTACATGATGTATTCCATGTATCACTATTGAGGAAGTACATGCATGACCCATCACATGTACTCAATCAAGAGGTGGTACCATTATAGAATGACCTCTCCTATCAAGAGAGGCTAGTGAAGATCTTATATCATAGAGAAAAAGATATACAAAATTAGACAATTCCCCACGTCAAGGTGTTGTGGAAAAACCACAAGTTTGAATAAGAAACATGGGAATCATAGGAAGTGATGAAGCAGAGTTACCCATAACTGTTTCAGTGTGGGAAAAATAAATTTTGAGGGTGAAATTTCTTAATGGGGGAAGATTGTAACGACCCAAAATTTCTTTAATGAAAATTCATCTTGATGTAATTTAGTGTCTTACTATGATAAATGATTATATAAAATATGCACTTCCATGGTTTTATGTTTTTTGATTTCAAAATACCATTAAGAATTATTACCATTTCTAATATAGACATTGAACATTGATCACGTGATTATTATAAATATAGGTCTTAAAAAAATCCAATTTACTCAGAAAAAGGAAGTGATGGCCTCAACTAGTAGACATGCCCCATATGAATCCCATTTTTCAGATCTTAGAAAGGATGTGGCTTCATTAGGCTTCACTCTTGACTAAGCCCAAGTCAAGCTTCAACACTTTAAGCTCGAACGGAACCACCTACGGGAGAAGTGGAAGTTGATAGAGATTACCACCCGAGAAATGTTATCCGAGCCACCCCAAGAGTCTGTCACCATCGCATACCTTACCCTTCGGTACTATGTGGGGATTATAAGGGGTTATGTATCAAGCCCTTAGCACTAAGATTGTGTGCATTATTTTTTTTATATAATAAATATTATACATTCATGTTATTATTACATTGTAAATAGTTTTTAAAGCACAAATACTATTTTTAACTAATATTAAATTATGAAATATATTTTGATGAATTAATGGATTTTTGAATTAAATTATATTTTAATAAAATATTATTACTAAATTACTTTTTATTAAATATAAATGATCGTATAATTTTTAAGAATACAATTTTAATATTTATTAAGGATAGAAAGCCATTTTTGTCAAAACCCATGAATTTTTTATAAATGTAGGTTTTTATTTTAAAAGTAAAAATTCACTTATTTTGGAAATTTATTTAGATAAAATTAATATTGTTTTTGACTTAGGATGTTGGAATTATCCAATGGGGTGTTTTCCATAATTTTCTAACCCAATCAAATTTTTGGATAAAAATTAAACATTGTTTAAATATATAATGTGTTTTAGGACATCATAATGACCAAATAGCGATGTAATAAAATACTATAAACATTATGTTCGGACAATATATGTTTTAAAATTAAAATATTGTTATTGTATTTTTGTTTTATTTATTTACAGAGCCTTAGTGGACCCTCCAAGACATATAAAATGTTTTATCTTTTTAAAATTATCTCCATGAGAGTGTCACTCACCTCCACAAAAGCAAGCCTAATATTTTAATAAGTTCATCCATTTGAATTATAAAATATTTTTTTCTAATCCCCTTTGGAAAAAACCATGGGAAAAAACCATGGTATGGTTTTTGGTTTTGATTAGTTTAATTTATAGGGTCCAAAACCTAAATAATAAATAATTCCCTCTCTTTTCCTTTATAAATCCTCCCAAGCCCCACCTTCATATTCACTCAAAGCCTTTGGAGTTCATTCAATATATATCATCTTATTTTTAGAATCCTCTTATGGTTCCCCAAGCTACCAATAATCCTCTCTCATGTCTCTCCCAGGAATTTTGGATCACACTTCCAAATAAGGGATTTCTTCCTTTCTCAATTTTGTCCAAATTTCATTATGTTGTTATTCCCTTTTATTTTCAATTAAAAATGTTGGGGTATGATTTCAAACATCCCTCATAATTATTTCGTTATTTTTTAATGATGATATACCCCTTTATCTATAATTAATTCCTCCCATGTACACCTATTACCAAGCCAAAATTCCGTAAGGAATTTCTCTCTTCTCATTTACATTCAAGAAATTCTTTTGTATTATGAATATAAATTCCATTACATTTGTGGGGAAATGTCTTTATATGACCCCCTAACTGTCAATTTCATGTAAATATTATGAGAAAATCCTTTCTATCTCATAAACCATTTTTTATGAATACTTATGTCATGTCGTTATGCTACCGAAATTGCACCATGATTTGCCAAGCCAAAGTCATTGTGTAGTGATTTCCATGCCAATTTCTCTATCATGGGTATTCACCTTTATGCACATTTACTTATTGATTATGGATTTTCATGTATTAATTCCACATTCCATTGTAGTATAATAAATTATGATGTTTAATTAATCCATTTTATATGATCCATGTGGCACACTTATGCATGAAATGAAAATATTAAGAAGGGTGCACCCTGATAGCACTCCAATGCATTGGGTAAAGATTAGTATCATGATACATCAAGTGAAATGAGTGTTTACTCATGAAAATTTAAGTGAAATGAGGGTTTACTCATGCTAATTCAAGTGCAATGAGAGTTTACTCATGCTCCATGTGTAATGAGCCTTGGCTCATGTTAATACCATGTTATGTGTTGTTTCCATATTTCCATGTTTTGATAATCATGCTATATCTTGCCTTTATATTCATGTATTTTATGCTCCATTTAGATTCCTACTTCCTAACATGTATTTTATTCTTCATTTTATGCCTTGTTTACTCCCTTACTGGGCTTTATATCTCACCCTTTTCTTATGCATGTCCTCAGGTTATCCCATGCAATGATAAGTATGAGGGAATGTAGTCATCATGTAAAGGATGTTTTCAATAAAGATGTTGTGATTCATGTTTTAAGTCATTATGTAATGTTAATAAGCCCTGAAGACACTAGACTTCTCAATCTTCATTGTTGTATCAAGTGAAGGTTTTATGTAATAAATCATGTTCAAGTGTGTAATAAAAAGAAGGGTTGTTATAGGCTTAGGGAGAGATTTGAGAAGAATTTGGACGAGACACAAGGCTTGAGAAGAGTGAAGAGAAGAGGTAAAGACGGTTGGTATTTATAGTGGAGCAGAGGAGGAGTTTCCAATTATTTTAATCATTAGTTTAATATTTTTTCTCAAGACTATGAATTGTCTTCATTCTTGCAACCAAAATCGTAAAGAGAGCATGTGAGTTTGAACCAAATGTCACTTATATCATCCATGAATCAAAAATTATGTAGAGACTCATTTATTTACCATTTATTGTAAATTATTGTATTTTACTATTCACAAAAAATTCATGTATTTTAGAAAAATACAAAAAAAATCACCCCAACCATTTTTAGATGTGTATAATTCAAAAATGAGCTCCATTTTATGAAAATAGTTTTCAAAATATAAGAAATTTAATTTTTTCTTAAAATCATAATTTACTGGAAAAATACAAATGATAAAATTAAAACTACTTTTCTAACACATTGAAAAATTAATTTAGGGATCTTAAAATTATCTAAGTCATAAAAATAAATATTTATGAATACATTTTATGAAAATAAATTTTCTTTTAAATTTTTAAATTAATCATAAAATTTTAATTAAATATACATGACATATAAAAATACCAAAACTTTATTAGTAATTTTTAAAGTGTATATTTACATATAATATGATTTAATTATACCATATTTTTAGTTATAAGATGGATAAATTTTATTTATACTTTAAATGGTGCAGTTACTATTACATTGGCTTGTTTACTATCTGTAAGGGTCACATTACTATTTAAAAGGTCAAGTTGCTATTTCATTGGTATATGTTCCTTAACTTATAGAGATACATTTTGTTTCACTAATTATTTATTTATAAGGTTTGTATTGTGTTCTATATATAATATTATATGATTATACTACAAGACATAATTTTAAGAAGGGAATTCCATTGATAAAACATTGGGTCGTTACAACTCACCCATGTGTTACTCTCTTCATACCTCTCTCCACACACTTCTATGATGGGGATATATATCTATTAAATATATATATATATATATATATATCTTCAAGTCCAGTGTATAAAACTGATATAATTTAAAACAATAAACATAATATGTGATGAAAATATGTAATTCATGTTCTTTCCTCCTGCTTCAATGGCATGATGTGATCAAATATTTATAAATATAGTTGAAGCATTGATTTATAATTAGAATATTTTGAGTAACAAAACCTTCTATAATGAGAATAATAAAATTCAATATGGAGTTATAAACCTTATCTCACATGGACCAAATATTTCAAGTACACTCTCATTCTTGGATTTCTCCCAAACAACCAATATAACAATGAGATTTCTTTTTTTATTCTCCTTGTTCTTCCTCGTTTTTCATACTTCTCTAATTTTTTCCATATAAAAATAAAAATAAATAAATCTCTGTGATCTTAATTAATTTTTGGTATTGAATCATGTTTTCAAAATTCTCTATGTTCATTCAATGTATCTAATATGTTAATGTATGGTCAAAACCATCCAATAACGTTATGTTTCCTTCTTAAAACTGGATATATGAACATTTATATCTTTAAGGAATTCAAATTTAAGATTTTTCAAGATATTATCCTAATTAAAATATATTATAAAAATTACAGTATAATAAATTTTATTTCCATATATAATAGCTTGCCTCAAGAATCCAAGACCTCAGACTCCAACAAAATTTCAACATGTCCTCAACCACATTCCCATAATTGATAGAGGACAAAAACTAGTCTTCCGGGATAAAATAAACCATTGGGGAATGATTTTTTCCAAAAATAAATAAACTAAAATTTAAAATCATTCATGTGTAATATAAAACACTTTATAAAACCAATTGAAATTATTCAGTGGGGGAAAATTAATTTTTACAATATCAAAACCTAAGTAAAAATAATATGGAAACTCAAAGTAGATACATAAAATTGAATAATGTCCAAGACACTAACTCAATTGAATAATCTTTCCTTGTCTTTAATGTAGGTTTAATTTCCTCCACCTACAAAATATGAGCCTTTTCCATTACCTGTATCATGAACAATCATATTTACATTCCCATTGAGGTGTGTGTGTAGGGGGTGATTATAAAATCAAACTGAATATCCCAAAAACCCCAATAAACCCATGAATGATAAAATCCAACAATGCAATTCTAATCAACAATGATATATTAAGAATATTTTTATCCAAGATATTTATTTATCAATTAAAACCACATCCAAACCAAAATATAAAAATCCCCAATATTAAAAATCAATTTAAAAAAAATAAATTTTTCTAATAAATGACTATAATATCAAAACCAAGATGATATATTCATTTCAAAATCGTTTTTTCTTTTTTCTAAAAAATCATATATAAATTTTCTATTTTTTAATTCATTTAGAAAACATTCCGTCTATCCAAAAATAATAATAATAACTCATTTATTTTCCCAATACATGTAAAATTATACATCATCTAATAAATCACTCATGTTAAGGCATCAATGAGCATAAACATTAAAAAAAATACAATCTTGAAGGATTTATTTTTATAAAAAAAATATCCCCCAATTAACACATAACTCTAGAACCTCTAATTCACCATGAAATTAAATTTATTGTAACATTTAAAACACCTATTTGTTTAATTCATGCTCACTAAGTTCTCCTTTCTACACCATGATAGAATCTTAGAAGTTTTCGAAATTAGTCTCAATAAAACATTTCCACCCATGGACCCACACCATGATAGAATATCAAATAAAGTTCATTTAAATAATTTAAACAAATAAAACCCTTTATCAAGTATTTTCATAAAGTATTTTATCACAAATCCATTTATAAAAAAGAACATGGATTATCACAAAAACTTTTTAAAATGGAAATAAAGTTTATAACAAAATCATGTATAACCAATTCCCAAGTTTATCAAAATTCTTAGATAGCCAAATAATTTTATGATAATAATCAATCAAGAACACAAAAATTAATTTTTCATCACATAGATAGTATTTAAGAAACCTAACTAGGTGAGCCTTCATGAATTCTAACAAATATATCAAACAGATGATCTCATGGGGTGAATTTCAAAGTGCGTAATTTCCCAACCAACTTCACTAACTTTTAATCACCTTCTGTAAACCACAAAATCTATGTTCCAATAGTTTCCCAAACTCTTGAAAGGTATCTTGGAATTATATAATTTAATTCCTCTCTCTCCCCATATTTATAGGTATTTCAACTTAACTCATATTAACCCACCATGGAGAATTAATTTAATGATTCAATATCCACCCATTAATTTCCCATATTCCCTATTCAACATTCAAATTAATTATAACCTTCTAAATTATTCATTTAAAACATTCCATAACCCTTGTCAAAATTCATATTAAAGATAAATAATCTCCCATGACATAATAAATTTAATTTGGTCTCTTTCCATTAATTCTATAATTTATATTATTTAACCATATTAAATTAACCAATTTAATATTAACTTCAAAATATTTTAGTAGATATGTCAAATGTACTCTCCCAAATTAATTCAACCAGGATTAATTCACAAATTCTGAAAATAAAATCAATACTTCATGAATTTCAACAATTTCATTAATTGGTATGCATGTTTGACCCATGAAAATTCCAAATATAGAAAAAAAACATCTAATTATTTTTATATACTTCTTAATGATCCACCCAAAAAATTTCAAGTCCATTGGAAACCATAGCTAATGACATGTCTGAAATAGAAAACTCATTTTGAATGGAATTTATAATTCAATACAATTCAATTTTCTATATTTCTATTAATTTATAGGAAATAAAATGGTACAATTCTTATTAGGAAAAAAACACAAAAAAAATTACTCCAAGTCTTAGTAGTGTACCTATAAAATTTGAGTCATTGGAAACTTTATTATAGAGATATGAGGCATTTATTTCATGAATTAAAAAATAAGTTTAAATTTATTAATCAATATTAAATTCAATGGTTGGTTAAAAAAATATTGAATTCATTCATTAAATTTCTATAAGAATTTAAAAAATGTGTTGAGGTTTTGAGTAGTAATTTACATGGATTTTGTAATAATAGAGGTGTCCTAATGAACCGTGAACATTAATTTGTTCTAATATAGTCCCATTAAAAAATAGGTCTTATTTCATGTTTTATGAGGACATCAAAATGAAAAATATATCCCCGAACACCACAAACCCAATCTAGGTCATGTCAAATATTTATCGTTTAATTACACTTAATTTAATATAATAATTATCCATAACTCATGGAAACATTTAGTTAATTACATTTCCATTTTCCAATTCAAATATATAATCCCAATTAATTATCTCTTAATCAATTATTTAATTCTTATAATAACTCCCAAGTAATTATGTTCAAAAATAAATACATTTAATTAGTTTCCACCAATTATTTCTAAAAACCACAAAATTAATAACTCCTAAAATCCCATGATGTCACTAGAACTTAATTTAAAATATTCAATTTAATTCCTAAATCCATGTCATATTCATTGTAACATCCTAGATCCAGATGCCACTCATCTGGTGCCCCATACCCAGTTGGCCACATAGCCTCAAGCGCATTTCCCCAAACACTAGAGGATTTCTACTAGCAGCAAGGGCCTAGAATGTGATAGTGGGGAAATTATACCCTCATTAGAAGAGTGTAACACATCAGAATAATAAAAACAATAGCGGAAGTAGTAAATAGTATATAACTGAAATAAAAAATAGAATATTGAAAATAAAAATATCCAAGAATCATTCAATACCAAATATGATGCAGCATATCACATGTTCTAGAAAAGAATCCAAACAAGTACACTACAGTAATACACAATATAAGTCTCAAAAGCACAAGAGAAACAAAAAGAGACTAGAAAGCATCGCAATCCTCGTCTCGGTCCCATACCCTTCGACTCCTAAGTATCACATCAAGTACCTATAACAGGGTTCTTTACCTGATCAACACCTGCTATCACATAATCTATTTGGGCCCAAAGCATGACCCAAATAGAATGTGAGACTAAATCCTAGTAGCCAACCACCAAAGGTCTGTGCCAAACTATTAGTGAATATATAAAATATGCACAATAGTAAAATCATTAAATAGTAGGTAATCAATATTACTCACAATAGCGGTCTCATAAGACAGTGGTAAATAGGTATAAGTGAAGACTGAATCCAAGCTTGTGCTTTGGCTTGGCAGAAATTTCATAAGTCATCTATTTCATTATTCAAGTTCCATGAATTGTATAAAGTCTTGAGGTTAGTACTATGCCTGATGACCCCCTGTATAAAGATAACCATCAACGCGTGACACAACAATCATTTAATATGTTACCAATAGAGTTCGGCATGGGTATCCATAATTGGATCATAGGTTCGCTCTTCATTTTAAAATAAGACTCAATGAGCCCGACCACCATATATGTGGCTCTCCCATGGCCTTTATATAGTTAACCTCTTGAGCCCATCAATTATCTTTTAACTAAAAAAAGGGTTCACCCAAGGTATATAAGGTTCAATTAGTCACATGATCCTGACCTTGTCTTTTAACTGAGACTGTGGAACACCATTTCTAATTACCTCATTTTATCATTTAATTAAATTACAAATTCCATCTCAAACTCAACACATGGGAATTAAACTATCACATGGCCTTAACATAATCAACTCATGTGGGCTCAGTATACATAATAACCAACACATGTAAATTAAACTATTATATGGTCAAACAAGGATAACTCACATGGGAAGAGAATATAACAAGCCTATTATGAAATTTAAACAATTATAAGTATTAACAAAATAAGTATCTCATGTGGAAAATTCATATAATAAGAAATACAATTTCAACAAACCAAGAATGGGAATTTATATCTATCCTCAATGTAATTCTTGGAAAAATGTCCATCCAAGGGAAACACCTCCATGGGGTGGTCCTAAATCAAGATTCTCAACTGTAAACATGTTTTCAAATCATCTATTGAATTTCTTAATCATCAATAGTCAATAATAAGGTTAATTATTCCATCAAGTGATGCTCTAAAAGTGGGGGCATGACACTCTGGAATATATTAACATCAAGTCAATTCGCAAAAGTCAGAAGACTACCTACAACGTCGTAGTACGACTCTCCTCATCCAGCATCAATCTTTGATTTGACCTAGAACGTGGTAGATCTACAAAACAAGCAAAAAAAATATCAACCCTTGATTACTAAATCGAGAGACAAAATTAAGAAGAAAGGCTCAAGTGGAATAGATATCTCACTAATTAGGTTCAAATGTAGCTGACGGTGAAGGAATCAGGGTTCAGATAACCAATCAGGAAGGAAAATCGCTATCGTCGTTGTTGTTTGCGACCCCAGACGAGCCTTATGTCCATCTGATGAAAAAAATTGCTACTACCTAATTTAATCATTAAAAAAATTACACATCATGTACTTGAGAGTACGTGTTGTGTTTGTGATGGCCCAGTCTAGCTCCCAATCATGATATTGTCTACTTTGGGCCTAGCCCTCATGGTTTTTTCCTAGGCAATGACCCTCAGGAATCCCCTATAGTGAGGACTCATGATGGTAAAGGTATCCACACTACCTTATAAATGGGTTCTTAATGATCATCTTCCTTCAGTGTGAGATTTTCATAATCCACCCCCCAAGAAGGTCCCAACGTCCTTTCTTGCACATTAAATGGACACTGGCTCTGATACCATTAGTGATGGCCCAGTCCATCCCAAGATCATGATATTTTCTGCTTTGGGCTTAGCCCGCACAGTTTTTTTCCATGGGGTTTGACCCTCACGAATCCTCTAGGGAAAGGCCTCATGATGGGAGAGGTATCCACACCACCTTATAAAGGGGTACTTCATGATCCTCCTCCTTTTATGTGGTATTTTCATAATCCACCCCTAGAAGGGATTAGTGTCCTCGTTGGAACATCAAATGGACACTGGTTCTGATACCATTTGTGATGGCCCAGTCCAACCCACAATCATGATATTATCCACTTTGGGCCTAGCTTATACAGTTTTGTTTTCCATGGTCTATAACCCTCAAGAATCACCCAGGGAAAGGCCTCATGATGGGAAAGGTATCCACACAACCTTATAAAGGGGAGATTTGTTCTCCTCCTCCTTTGATGTAGTATTTCCATAATATTTGTGATGGAATAGTCCATCCCACGATCCTGATATTGTCTGATTTGGGTCTAGCTTGCATGGTTTTTTCCCCTGGGCTCTAACCCTCAAGAATCCCCTAGGGAAAGGCCTCATGATGGTATAGGTATCCACACCACCTTATAAAGGGGTGCTTCATGATCCTCTTCCTTCTATGTAATTTTTTCATAATCCACCACCTCCCCAAAGGGCACAGTTTCCTCACTACCACATCAAATAGACACTGACTCTAATACCATTTGTGAGGGCTCTATACATATCATGATCTTGATATTTTCCACTTTGGGCCTAGCCTACACGATTTTTTTTACCTGGGCTCTAACCTTCAAGAATCCCCCAAGGAAAGGCCTCATGATGGGAGAGGTATCCACACCACCTTATAAATAGGTGCTTCATTATTCTCCTCCTTTGATATGGGATTATCATAATCCAACCCCCCTATAAGGTCCTTACATCCTCACTATAACATCAAATGGACATAGGCTTTGATACCATTTTTGATGGTCTAGTCCAACCTATGATCATGATATTGTCCACTTTGGGCCAATCCCATGCTATTTTTTCTGGACATTGACCCTCTCAAATCCCCCAAGGAATGGCCTCATGATGGGAGAGGTATCCACAACACCTTGGAAAGGGGTGCTTCATGATCCTCCTCCTTCGATGTGGTATTTCCATAATACAACCCCCTAGAAGGTCTTAGTGTCCTCGCAAACACATTAAATGGACACCGCCTCTGATACCACTCTGTAATGTCTTGATTCAAGGTGGCGTCCAAAGGTTCCCTATACCTAGTTGGTCACATGGCATCATGTGCATTTCTACAAACACCAGAGGCTTCCAACTAGCAGTGAGGGCCTTAGGTGTGATAGTGGGGCAACTATTCCCTCATTGGAAATGTAACACATTGAAAACTAATAGTAAACAGTATCATAAGTAGTAATACCAAACACCAGAATTAAATAGCAGAAGACTGATAGTATAAACCACTAGAGCATATATAAATAAATGATACATGTAATAAGTATCTAGAAAAGTATCCAAACAAGTCACAATGCTGGAAATAAAATATTGAAACCAAAGTATAGAAAACAGTAAACTCCAACAGCATTTCAAGCCTCAGCTTAGTCCCATGCTCTCCATCTCCAACAACAAACAAGTACCTGATGAAGAAGGGTGATTTCCATTATCTATACCTACAAACATATAATAAGTTTGGGTCCATAATCATGTCCCAAATAGGGAGTGAGACGAATCCTAGTAGGTAACCACCAAAATATCTATGTCTAACTATCAGTGAATATATATAGTATGTAATATGAAAAAATGATGTAATAAACTAGGAAGTACTCAAAACTAAACAATCATATAGTTTTCAATTACATACATTTACATTTATTAATTATTCAAACTGTTGAATAATTTTACCTCAACATCTGGCCTAGGATTTGTATCCCCATATATAAAAGTAACAGCAGATGTCTCAGAAGACCATCTAACCCAACCATGTATGACCGAGTCCAAGCTTGTGCTTTGGCTTGTAAGACATGTCACAATCATTCAAACATTCAAAAGTAACCCTCTGGAAAATTTCTCATAGTCTAACCCCTCTGGTTTAACATATCATCAAAACCATAAATAATAAAGACCCTCTAGGAAAGCTCAAATATTCTATCCCCTTTGATCCTAGATAGCACAAATCAATTACAAACGACCACCTATGTAGCTCTCATGGTCAATACCTTTTGGTCTTCATAGAAATAATAATTATAAAGACCCCCTGAAAACTCTCACAGTCAATGCCCTATGGTCTAACATTCATTTAATAATGACCCTCTGGGTATCTGTCATTGTCTAACCCCTTTGGTCAATGACCCCATGGAATCTCTCATAGTCAATACCTCTGGTCAACAATAACAACAAATATACATGAATTACCCTACATCAGGAAGCTCTCATAGTTAATTCCCTTTGGTCGTAATTTTACAACGTGAAACACATGCATCTCAAATAAACAGTAACTCTATCCTAGAAACATGAGGCATGGAAATAATGCAAGTCTAACATGTTTCCTAGACCCAATATCCATAATCAATCAAACATGGGAAAACACATCCATAAACAATGTATTAAACATTATACATAACCAAACAACCCTTTCTCATCAAAAACACCATAACAGGTCTAAAACAGGGTTAACATACAAAATATGTAAAACCCTATAAAAATAGTAGTTATTCTATCATGGAATCTATCACAACATCATGCATATATTTCATAACATCTATCACAACAACATTCAATAAGTAATGCACACTAAATGGAATGACAAGAATGCATGACATGTGATCTCTTTCAAGTTCTTATATGATGCATGTGATGGCATATGCTCATCTCATCAGGTTGTAGCATAAATAGAACCACAATGATATAAATAATAACATCACAAAATAGGTGTGTCAACCAACGGTGAAATCAAATCAACTGTAATAATATAAAACCCCGAAAAAGTTAAATATTTGAGGTAAATTGGCTTTTCCCTATTCACGTGTTAGCTACTTCTGGGAAAATCTAATTACCAACAACATATTCCTTCTTATCCCTATCTATAGGACCCAAAAAGTAAAACAAAGTAGAAAAGAACCTCATCTGATACCACTTTGTAACATCTCGATTCCGGGTGCCACCCAAATATGCCCCGTACCTAGTTGGTCACATGGTATCAAACACATTTCCCCAAATGTGAGAGGGTTATGACTAGTAGTGGGGGCCTTGGGTGTGATAATGGGGAAATTATGCCCTCATTGGCAAAGTGACACACTAAAAACAAATAGTAAATAATAGCGGATTCATTAATACCATACAAAAAAATTAAACAGAAGAAGACTGATAGTATAAACAACTAAAACATATATAAATAAATTATGCATGTCACAAGTATCTAGGAAAGCAGACAAACAAGTCACAATACTAGAAATACAATACAAAAATCAAGGTATAGAAAATAGTAAACTCCAACTGCATCATAAGCCTCAGCTTGGTCCCATGATCTCCATCTCCAACAGTAATCAAATACCTAATGAATAAGGGGACTTTCCGTTATCTATACTTGCAACCATATAATCTATTTGGGTCCAAAAGCATGACCCAAACAGGGTTTGAGATGAGTTCTTGTAGGTAACCACCAAAATATATGTTCGTAACTGTCAGTGAATATATATAGTAGACAATATTCAAAAATGAGGTAATAAACTAGGAAGTAATCAAAAGTAAACAATCCTATTTTTTTCAGTTACATCCATTTACATTTATTAATTATTCAAACCATTGAATAATGTAACCTCATGATCTAGCCTAAGATATGTTTCTACTTATATAAAAAGTAACAAAAATGACTTAGAATACCATCTAACCCAACCAAGTAAGACCGAGTCCAAGCTTGTTCTTTTTCTTGGAAGACTCATCACAATCATTCCAAAATTAAAAAGTAACCATATGGGAAATTTCTCACATTATGACCCCTCTGGTTTAACATATCATTAAAACCATAAATAATAAAGACTCTCTAGTAAAGTACACAAAGTCTAACCCCTTTGATCCCACATAGCACTAATCAATTACAAACGACCACATGGGTAGCTCTAACGGTCAATACCCCTTGGTCTGCATAGCAACAATAATTATAATGACCCCCTGGCGACTCTTAGAGTCAATGCCCTATGGTCCAACATTCATTTAATAATGATCTTATGGGTAGCTCTCACAGTCTTACCCATCTAGTCAATGAACCCATGGAAGCTCTCACAATCAATACCTCTGGTCAACACTAACAAAAAAATATACATAAATGACCCTACCTCGGGAAGCTCTCATAGTCAATTCCCCTTGGACATACTTTCATAATGAAAAACACACGCATCTCAAATAAACAACATCTCTATCCTAACAACACAAGGCATGGAAACAATGCATGCCTAACTTGCTTCCTATACCCAATGTCCATAATCAATCAAACATGGGAAAACACATCCATAAACAAGTTATTAAACCTTATTCATAAACAAACAATCCATTATCTTCAAACACAAAATAACAGGTCTTAAAAAAGTTTAACTTACAAAATATTTAATACCCTAAACATGGTTATTCGACACTTTTAGAATATATAAATCAAAGATAAACAAGGTAAGGAACAAACCACCTACCTCAATGTTGTATGATGAACACTCTTGAACATTAGCCCTTGAATCAGCCTAGAACGACATTGATCTATGAAATGGGTGGAAATGATCAACCCTTGATAACTCATGGAATAGGAGAAATTAGGAAGAGGGGATCTAGGTGAAGAGAGAACTCCCTGGTGGGAATCTAATGCACTCAGCAGCATCCCAATCGGAGCTCAGAAGGAGGAACAGGAGGATCTTGAAGATCTTAAGCCATTTGTTGCACTCCTGTATAAACCGAGGGTATAAGAATCATTTTATGGAGATGAGATGCAACCCCGATCCAATTAATCAAATAAAAAGAGAATAAAATGGTGTGTTCATTTTATGTACACACTGTGTACTAGCCTCAACTGGCCCCCGCTATAGAAGGTTTTCCAGGTCACCCACATGACCATGTACTCGGCCGTTACACTGCCAGTACATGGTTATGCGTGGAAACCAGGTACATGAAGTGTACCCCAAAGTACATGGCGTGGATTTATAAATATCCCCAATTCTTCTTTTTTCCTAAAAAACAACCTGAAATAAAGATCCATATCTGAAATGAAGAAGAAGAAGCTTCATACAACTCTGGAAACTTTAATCATACATCAACCTCCCTCTCCCAAGTCTCATCCTACACTCATCCATGATGACATAACACCTATACCATAGGAACATAGCATCCATAGATAAACTTCGTGGTGTGATCCACAATTTGAATAGGGTGATCCTCGATGGATTCATCCATCTCCAACTCAACCTCCTCGAGATGAAAAATATGAGACGGGTCCGAAAAGTATCATCATAGTTGAGAAACATGGAAGACGACGTGTGTTGCCTGGTACCACTGAGATAGCTACAACTGAAAGGAAACCGTCCCGACTCTCTCCAAAACCTCAAATGGCCCGACGTATCTGGGTGAAATCTTTCCCTATCTCTTAATCCTCCTATGTCCCAACCTCGATGTGACACGTAAGAAAACCCGATCTCCATCCTCGAACTCCAGAGGTCATCTCTGTCAGTTAGCATAAAACTTTTGGTGAGACTGTGTAGTAGTCATCCTATTACAATTCAACTCAACCTACTCAGTGGTCTCCTAGGCAAGACAAGGTCCTATCATAGCTACCTCTCTTATCTCCATCCAATATAGGGGTGATCGACATGGCCTACTGTACAAAGCCTCATAAGGTGTCATCTGAATCATTGCCTAAAAATTGTTATTGTAGGAAAACTCTAATAGGGGTATATGTATATCCCAAGAGAACCCTAAATCAAGGAAGCATGCTTAAAGAATATCCTCCAAAACCTGAATCGTGCGCTTGGACTGGCCATTAGTCTAGGGATGATAATCTGTACTCAGAAGTACTAGTGTACCCAAAGCCCTCTGTAGTCCATCCCAGACATGAGAAGTAAACCAGGCATCCCTGTTTGAAACAATAGAGTGCAGAACCCCAAGAAAACATACAATATCTCATATGTACAACCTTATAAGCTCATAAAAACTAATGGTTTCCTTAATCAGAAAGAAATATGCAACCTTTGTGTGTCTATCAACAGAAAACCAAACTGCATCATTCCCTCGACGTGACCTTTGTAAACCAATCACGAAATCCATTGTGACATCATTCCACTTCCACTCGGGAATGGGTAGCTATTATAAAATCCCTGCTTTCCACCGATGCTCCTCCTTCACCTGGTGACATGTGGAATATCTCATGGAAAAACCAGCTACATCCTTCTTCATACCTGGCCACCAATACTGACAGTGCAGATCTCAATACATATTGGTAACACCAGGATGAAATTCCCAAAATAAGGAATGAAAATCCCACATCAACTCCTCATGTATGTCTTCTAACACCTATAAATGTCCATTAAGAAGAAAACCCTCATCCTCACCTACTATTTGGAAAACAAGACAACACGACATGTGTTGTTATGAACACACGTCATGTGTTCTTCTATTCAGGAAGAAAAAACTTTTCTTAAGTACACTCCTTGTACTGTATGTACATGTCGTGTAATGCTTGACTGTGTGAATGAATATGTGAGAAGAGACACGTGGTTAAGAAATTTTTGTAGAACACTCCATGTACTGGGAGTATACGTCATGACTTAAGGACTGTATGTCTTTCCATGTTACTAACGACACAGTTGGATGAAACATAGGTTGTACACATCGTGTCCCGTTATTGCACGCCATTTAGAGTCGACCATGTCTTTGACCGTGTGACTAATGACATAGGTGGTAAGAACTTAAGTAGTACACACCGTGTGTAGGGTGAAAATTCTGTGTAGTGTTACACAAGAGAGAACCATGTGGTTTCTCCATGTAGAAGTACTTGTTCAAGAGGGAAAAAATTCAAGTACATGTCGTGTCATATGAGGAAAATGTCATGTGTAAGTGTGTTACATGACCAGGTTTGGTAGATGCACATGCCCATATTAAGTCATAAGGAAACACACCATGTGTGGGTTATATATGCCATTTGACCCTGATAATATTGAAATGAGGTGTGAATTTGACCTTGAAGAGTCATTCTTCCAAGACGTCCATCAGTTTTACACCAGTTACAGGGCGACGATCATACACCAGAAATGGTAGATCTGGGACTACCAGAAAATCCACTTATCATGTATGTCTTGGAACAAACTGTTATACAAGACACAGGTGCTGATGCACAGTTCCGTGAAGTCTTTTTTAAGATGTTACAACTTTTCAAGGAACACTGCATCCTGCCTCATCTATGGAAGAGCATACATGCGTGTTCCAATAGTAGAAACCTCCCACTTTTTTGGGGATGGAGGAACATAGGCTATAAAGTCATGGTTTGAGGCCATAATTTCTATCTTTGAGCATCTAGAGATACCTCTAGAGATGAGGGTGAATCTATTAATGTATATGCTACGTGATTCCACCAAGAGATAGTGGGATGTTATCTCACAGGAAGTATGTCATTGGGATATGATTTGGGAATATTTTTAGAGGATCTTATATGACTACTTCCATTCCAAGATGTTGAGGGCCGATCAAGACCGATATTTCATGCATTTGGAGCAGGGCTCTCTTTCAGTGATGGATTAATGATCCCGTTTTACAGAGGATCAGCGTTTCACACCTGATCTGGTAGGTGACGAGTTATCTTTTGCTAGGCGATTTAAGGATGGTCTTATGTATGACATCTGATCACAGGTGAATGTTTTCAGGATGACTTTGGTGATGACTATAGTGAACCAAGTGCTGATTACTGAGTGCAATCTGAGGGAGTTGGGAGATGTGATCCAGGGTGGTTCAACATCCAGTTTCTATACAGTTACCTAGCCAAACATTTACGTGGCCGTTTATCGAGATTACATGGCATGTAGACTTCTATACATAGCATGTACCTATAAGTACACATCATTTAGTTCCCAATAACACCGTGTAATAGGCCTATAACCAGACCCTCGACCTCTTTTCCCCCATTTTCATAAGTATAAACAGAAAAGGAAGGATTTATACCAAAAAGGAAGAACTGGGATCTTGCAAAATTCCCCCCTTAAAACAATTCATCCCTGAATTGAACTTCCAAGTGTGATGAAGAAATATCTAAGAGAAACTATGGAAATTGTGATCATACATCAACCTCTCTCTCTCAATTATCATCCTCCACTTAGTTGTGCTGCCATATCACCCATACTAATGAAATAGACCATCCATAGAGATCACTCGTGCTATGATTCACAATATAAATGGGATTCTCCTCAAAGGATGCATCTTCCTATAAATCCACTTCCTCATGATGAAAGGTGTGAGATGTTTGAACCACACCCATTCTATGCAAGAAATGGATTTTGGTTTATTTTTTTATCAATTCTTACTAGATGTTCAGAATGTTTTTTTTGGAAGGGGATCATACAGTTCAAGTGGATAATAATATTTAAGGTGGCGTCGTTTCCTAGTGTTTTCCAAATTTTTTCCCTGAAAATTGGGAAATGGATAATTGTGTGTCTGGAAAGGGGAGTTGCATGCAAGATTGAAGGGTGTTTAGAAACTTGTGTGCAAGGATTGTTTTGGGATTACTGCATCAAAATATGGAAAAGGAAAAAAGTGCGTGCAAGAAATGGATGTGTGCGAAAGATAGTATTGTGTGAAAGAATCTTACGCACCCAATGCGACATCAAAAGGGTTTTGTGCGCTCAAAAAAAACTTATGTGAATTGATGAAGATGTATTGGGATCTTGTGTGTAGGGTCTTCAAAGGCCTATAAATATAATTCTACCCCATAGGATGACTTAATGACTTTCCAATGAAAATCGGGTCGCTCAGTCCTGTGAATTTTTTTGCACGCGAAAGATTAGAAGAGAGTTAATCTTGTGCGCACGATGTTCCTTTAGTGTGAGAAAACTAATTTAACCCTTTGGTGAAGTTGCGCAAGAGATAAGGGTTGCGCAGAAAGTAAGGGTAGTGTGAAAGTCATCTTTCGCAATAATTCCTAAATCTTGCGTGCAAGTTGGGGTATTGCGCGCAAGTGTTGTGTTATGCTTCTTACAGGCTTCTGAATATCTAGTTCAGTGGTTCAGTGCTTTCAAGTGCATCAATTTTGGACTTCGATGCAATTAGTGTCTCGTGCTGAATAGATAAAATGACTTCAATGCAAATTGATTAAAGCGACCTTTAAGTAGATAAACTGAGTTTGACTTCTCTAAAGTTAGTGAGCTAGGGGAAGTCAATGGAAGTGATCAAAGGGATGCAATGAGCTATCCCTGAACCTTTGTAAAGGTAGTGTTCTTGGGATAGAGTGACTATACCTGAACCTTATAATCCATAGCTAGTAAAGTTTTTTTTAATTAGGTATGACCGAAACCTATCAATGTATTCTCCTTGAACGTATCCCTTAGTGATGAACCAAGTAAAAGTGATTTGTGTTCTCTTTTCTTGTGGTTGTTTTCTTTCTGTTCCAATCAGTCTTACAATTTTAAAGAGTTGCTACCACCATGGGAAGAAAATCCTTGTTTTAAAAGTAAAAATTTGACACCCTGATTCACCCCTCCTCTCTCAGGGTGTCCTGGGGTCCTACATGAGAAGGTTCCAAAACGTAATGTCACAACTGAGAAATGTGGAAGATGTTGTTCATATCCCCTTACCTTTGAGGTAACTATAATCGATAGGAAACTGGACCGACACTCTCCAGAATCTCAAATAGACCAACATATCATGGTGAAATCTTACCTTACCTTCTGATTCTCTTGTGTCCCAACCATGTTGAAACATGTAAGAAAACATGATCCCCGACCCCAAACTCTAGTGGTCTTCTACAGGAATCGGCATAAGATTTCTAATGATACTGCTCAGTAGCCATCCACATATGAATGAACTGGACCTTCTCATAAGTCTTCGGCATGAGACATGGTCCCAATAAAATTGTCTCACCTGCCTCCATCCAGAACAGGGATGATAGGCATGTCCTACCATACAATGTATCATAAGTTGTCATATATATAGTCACATGGAAACTATTATTGTAGGAAAATTCAACCAGGGGAATAGACTTCTCCCAATATCCCGCAAAGTTTAGGATGAATTCTCGTAGCATGTCCCCCAGCACCTGTATCGTACGTCTGACTAGCCATTAGTCTGAGGGTAGTATGTTGTGCTCAGAAGCACTTGTGTATGCAATGACCTCTAAAAAATCTTCCAGTAACGAGACCTAAAGTAGGCATCCCTATCTAAAATGATATAATGAGGGACCCCATTAAGTCAAACCACCTCACGAATATACATCTTCTCAAGCTCATCAACACTAATGGTCTCCTTGATCGGTAAGAAGTGAACATCCTTTGTATGTCTGTCAACCACCACCCACACTGAATTATTACCTGGGTGAAACCTCAATAAACCCTTTATGAAATCCATCGTGACATCATACCATTTCCTCTCCATAATTGTTAACTAAAGTAAAATCCTGGTTGACCACTAATGTTCCGCCTTCACCTGCTAATAGGTGGAACACCTCATAACAAAACCAGCCACCTCTCTCTTCATACCCGACCACCAGTACTGATGAAACAAGTAACGGTACATCTTGGTAACTTTGTGATGCACTACCCACACTGAAGTATGAAACTCTCACATCAACACCTCACATATTTCCACCGGAACCAAAAAATATCCCTGGATCCTCAAGGTCTCATCATCACCTAACATCCAACCAGGAGGTGGATCCTCACCTGATACACTCTCCCATATGAATATGACTTCGAAATCTGACAGATGTCTCATCCTCAATTTATCCAGGAGGGTAGCATTCATAGATAAAGAAGGAAAGAAATTTTTTACCTAACTATCATTCACTTCCAAGTTCATCTTAGAGAACAATTCCATAAACTTCCACTCGTTACTGACCTCATGAACTACCTGCATCTGATCCATCCTTCTTACTGCATCATCCACTACATTTAATTTTCTAGGTGTGTAGGAAATATTGAAGAAAAAAGACTAAAGGTACACCACCCACATTTTCTGGCTTATATTTAGATCACGATGAGTAAATATGTACTTGAGAATTTTGTGGTCAATGTACACCAAAAAATTATCCCTCAATAAGTAATGTCTCCAACAACATAAATCATAAACAATTACGGTTGACTTGAGATTGTGCGTTGGATAGTTCCATTCATGTGGCCTCAGCAGTTGAGACCCATACGCAACGACTCGATCCCCTTTCATAAGCATTGATCCCATCTCGATACATGATGCGTTGGAGTACACAGTGTACCTTCAGCCTGGATATGGATAAATTAGTATTGGTGTTGTCATTAATCTCCCTTTCATCTTCTGAAAGGCCATCTTGTAAGAATCTAACCATACATACTTCACACCCTACTTCTTCAAGCTTCTGATCAGTGTTTCTTAGTGTGATAATTCCTTTATAAAATTCCTATAGTAACCAGACATCCCTAGAAAACTCCAAAAATCAATGACATTATATGGATGATCCTAGGTAACTACTAATATCACCCTGTCTGGGTCTAGTGATACTCCTATCTCTGAGATGGCATGACCTAGGAAATGAATGTGATCCATCTAGAAGTGGTACTTTGAGATCTCATCATATAACTAATTCTCTCTCAGTGTACTCAAAACGATCTCAAGATGTGTGGCATGGTCATGTTGGTTGTGAGAATATACCAAGATATCATCCACAAAAACCACCACAAAATAATCCAAGTAAGGATGGAGCACTTGTTTCATCAGTTCCATGAAAACTGTTAGTGTGTTCATGAGACCGAACCGCATAACCACATACTCATATAGACCATGCCTTTCACAAAACATGGTACGGGGTATTTTTGAAAATAGAACATGTACCTGGTGATATCCTGACCTTAATTCAACTTTCATGAACACCCGAGCTCCTTAAAGATGATCAAACAGGTCATTTATCCATGGAAAGGGATATCAATTTTTAACTGTTAGTTGGTTCAGTTTCCAATATTCCTTTCATATCCTGAGGTTACCACCCACCTTCTTCACAAAAATGATCAGAGAACCCCATGAATAAGTATTGGGTTGAATAAAACCCTTTCCCTCTAAATCCTCTAGATACCTCTTGAGCTCCTGTACCTATGGTGTATCCATCCTATAAGGAGGAATGGATACCAGTGTACCTCTTGGAACTAGCTCGATCATGAACTCACCCTATTTCTCCAGAGGTAACCATGAAAATTCATTCGGGAAAACATCCATAAAATTATAAACCACTATATGGAAATATATCTGACGTGTTTCTTGTTCATCCATATATAAACTGGGAAACTATGTTGTCGTCCCCCTCAATGCACAATGCTCAGGTCCAGCTCGGCTTTCTTGGACATCCCCCTCTCCCTTGTGTAGAAACGATCCACCTTCCGGTGATGTAAAACTCACCTAACAGTGATATCAATCAAAGTAGGCTTGAAAGGAGACTAACCAGTCCATTATGAGTATGAAATAAAATCCTATCATCTCTAAGACATAGAGATACCAAAAAAAGTGACCCCACCAATTTCAAGGGGGCACTCTTTGCACTATCACACGCCTACTATTATAATCTCTAACATAGTGTATGATTTCATAATGTCGTCAGAAGTAAAAACAATGAGCCCTGGGGTCTCCACAATGGGGAATATAAATGAAACTATATGAATCTCCTATATCAATTACTGAAGAAAATAAAATAGAGGTGACTAGAATAGTAACTCTGACAGTAGATGGCTCGGGATCCTACTCTAGCCGGATTTGTTTAACTGCATAAGTCTGGCTTATACCGCGGCCCTGAGGCACTTCTTGGATACCCTAAGCTGGCCTGCCCTATTTTTGCTGAGATACTAGGGTCAGGTTACCACAACCATGACCACTACCTCGACTTGAATGTCCTGACGCATTACATTTCTATGATTGGTGAGATGCTTCGGACCTTACTCCTGAACATGTAGTCGGTGAAAACCCTCTATTACTAGGTTATTGTGGAAAAGTCCTATAGAAATGATGTAAGTGGCCCATCTTGCTATAATCTCAGCACTCGAATGGGTCCATCGGGAACTGAGGTCTAGTAAGACCATTTCTTCTACACTGGAATCACATCACCTGGCTACCAAAAGATACGTTCTAAGTACTAGATTCTTCATGTATAATCTCTAGATGATGCTTCCGGCTACCAGTCAAAACTGTACCAGATATTGGTGTCAAACCTTTCTAGATTGATCCTCAATATTCCCTCTGATTTCACTTAGTAATCAGTGCATGGTTCACTATAGCAGATAAAGTAGTCCGCCGAAATAGATTCACCTGCGATTGGATGTCATACTTGAGACCATCCTCAAATCTCTTTGCCTTTGATAGATCATCACCCATCAGAATAGGTGTGAATATCTAGAGCTTAGTAAAGTGGGAAGAATAATCCATAACTGATAGATCACCCTACTCCAGATGCATAAAATCATTGGATTTATCATCCCTCAGCCTCTCGAGATTGAAGTAGTGAATGAAGACTGTATGAAAATATGTCCATTACATGCCCCAATGATTCTCTATCTGTGTGGTAACATCCCACCACCTCTTGGTGGAATCATGCAGTATATAAGTCACGAGCTTAATCCTACTTTCTATAGGCATATCAAGATGCTCGAAGATTGATAAAATGGCCTCTATCAATGAATATACAGCATGTGGTCCACCTTCCCTAGAAAACGTGGGTGGATGCTGTTGTTGGGACACTCGAGTTAGTTTTTCCATAGACGTGGAAAGTTTTGGTTCTCCCTGAAAGGCTTGCATGAGCCTCATAAATCCATAATAGAAAAGTACATGAACACTTGCATCCATTATAACAGCTGGTGCCACAACTGGCATGTTTGGAGGGATCACTAGTATCCCATGACCTACCCCCTTTGGGGGATGATCAACACCACCCACCCAGCATACTACTAGAGGTCATCGTGGCCGCATTACTTTGTAAAGACCATCATATTCACCTTAGTATAAGATTATTTATCAAGGTACATATTTCAAGAGTGTAAGAACTAAATAGGATAATAAAAGCCTCAAAATTTGAAAAAATTAGAGTACACAATGTGTAGGAACAATACACGATGTGTACATTTAATCCCTTACATGTTCGTGTACTCCTACTGGCCTGAAAATGTAAAAACCCATGGTACACGGTGTTTAGGGAATATATACTGCATGTCGCCTTAATCTCTCACATGGGCATGTAACTCTACCTTCCTTTTTCATGTAAAATTCAATGGTACACATCGTGTCGGGTTGACACACGGCGTGTACTCAAGTCTTCCCTCCTGTCCATGTACTTTTACATGGCGAGAGCCACATGAATCAGCATATGTAAAACTACACGAGGTGTATATAAGGTATATGGAATTTTATGATCAAAACATAACAAAACATGTTTTCTCTCCCACGGCCAGTGACACATTCATCCATAACATGGCGCGTACTCATAGTACACAACATGTACTTGAAAAAGTTGTTTCTTCCCAAACATAAGAACAAATGGCGTGTGTTCATAGGACCACACGCCATGTTGTCTGTGTTTCCAAATAGTAAGCATCAAACACATCCCTGAAACCCGTATTTTTTTTCAAATAAAGCAAAAATGTGCCAAATTCTGATCTTTGGGGGGGCATACTCCCTACAAATCCAAGATTTACATCCACATAGAGCTCATAACAACACAATTTATATCCCATGATTGAAACATGATCCACCAAATTTCAATCAATGAGGGACCATAACTCTTAGGGATCCAATTTTGGAATCTATCCTACTCATCCATAACACCTACCAATACACCTATCACAACAAAAGTCATAACTATCATGGTATTTATCACAACAGCATACATATCGAGCATGAAATCTATCACAACATCATTCAATTAGTAATTATCTCTAAATGGGATGAAAAGAATGTATGGGATGTGATTTCTAACAAGTTCCTATATGATGAATGTGATGGAATACCCTCATCTCATTGGGTTGCAAACAAATAGAACCAAAATGATATCAATAATAACAACACGAAACAAGTGTGTCTCCCAATGATAAAATTGACTCGTCTATAACAACAAAAAATCCAAAAACCACAAGTCAATTAGAGGAAATTTGGATTTTCCCTGTACATGGGGTAGCTACTCCCGTGCATTGCTAATTTCCAAATCTCATGTCCTTTATATAATTGTCAAATAGTAAAGAAAACAAGGATATAAATCCATGGATACCACTTTATAATGTCCCATATCCGGATTCCACTCAACTGGTCCCCCATACCTGGTTGGCCACATGGCCTCAATCACATTTCCCCAAACTCCAGAGGCTACTGACTAGCAGTAAGGGCCTAGTGTGTGATAGTGACGAAATTATGCCCTCATTGGTAGATTGTAACACAATGGAATAATAATAAACAATAGAGGAAGTAGTAAACAACATATAACTAATATAAACATTATATGACTGATAAGATAAATAATTAGCATCATTCAATACCAAAGATGATGCATCATGTCACATGTTATAGAAAATCATGAAAACAAGTGAACTGCAGTATTAAATATTTTATGTCACAAAAGGACAAGATAAAAAAAAAGAGGTTACGAAACATTTCAAGCCTTGGTCCAGTCCCATTCCCTTTAACTACTAAGCAGCACATCAAGTACCTATAGTCAGGTGCTTTCCCTGATTATTTTAATTTAAATTTCATAAATCTAAACATCTACAAATTTGTCATTATGAAATTTCACTACAGTTAATTTCCTAAAACATGAGTTTTTTAGAGGATCTCTGTCGACCATCATTGGTGGATTGAGATCAGATGATGATCGATGACCAGATTAAGGTTGATTGAAAGGTAGTAGACATAGTGGATCATCCTCATCACTAGTGAACACATTCTTCACCAAAAATTGATCCAATCTTGAGGTAGGTTTCATAAATTTTGATTTTTACCTTGATTAAAATATTGATCATGTTCTTATCTATTATTATTTGATATTTGATTAATTTATTCATATATATGAGATCATATATCAAATTAAATTTTTTATTTAATTTATTCTTGATTATTCCATTTTTTCATCCTAAATATCTTTAATCTATGTTTGTTGGACAAGAATTATTGGACAATTAATGATTCTACATTATTAATATGCATTTACCCCCAACTATTCTTCTTGTTTTTCATAATTGGGATATAGGGACACATTTTGACATTGTCAGGTCAGTTCGGATGTGATCAAACCCCTAGATTCATGGTGGATATGCCCAAAATTAATGAATCAATGTTTTACGAATAGATAGAGATGGAATGTGGGTTATACTTCAGGGATATGGGATCCAGAGTAGCAATGACAGTGGGAGCCATTATTACCTCATGTCGGAAATTTTGATTCTTGATTTTTGGCCATTAAAGCCTGAAAATCAATGGATGGTGACAATTACTAATTTTTGGGTGGATTTAAGTGGTCAACCAGGCATAAATAGTAGTAAAAATGAAAGATTTGAGATCTTAATGATATATTTAATGCTCTATGAAAATCATGACTACAAGATGTGTATTAGGATGAACACACAACGTGTAGTCCCCTAGATATGACAGTTAGGGTTTTTAGGTGGAGTTAAGTATAACACACTATATGGGACCCCCACATGTCATGTGACCTAGTTCTAGAGGCTTGGAATGTACTATAGGAGTACACAGACATACACATTTCTAGACACATAGACATGACCTGACTACACAAGCTATAACATTTCCAGGTACATGGATAGGAGCACATAGCTCAGCCCTGGGAGTCCAAGAAATGCCTTTTAGTACTCTTACATGTTGTGTGGTGCTACATGGTCAAAAATTCATGTGTTGGATAGGAAACAACCATGATTCTAGGTGAGTTCACACATTGTGTGACCCCCTCCACACACATATTGTGTACTTACTTATGAAACTCATAACTCTTGTATATCCTTTGTTTTGACTTATATTTTGGCCCATGATATGCCTATCCCAAATGTATTTTCACATAGAATTTAATGGTTTCCTTCATAGTTTATTTTTACATAAGACGTGATATTTTCTAAGCAAGACGCTTCATTGGTGATGATTAATGATGGAAGTGACCAAGAAGGATCATTATGGAGAGGCTAGGATTGGAAACCCCTTTTATACCTGTTAACAGGTCCCCCATACTCCACTACCTATTGAGTATTACCCCTTTGATGGACTAGGGAGTGGTTCCTCTCCCATTTAAGAGGTTCCCCTCCAACAGACTAGGGTGTGGGTCCTTTACCAATTGAGTGGTACCCCTGGAAGACTAGGGTGTGATTCCTCTACCTACTAAGTGGTACCCCTATGAATGACTAGGTAATGGGTCCTCTACCCACTGAGTGGTACCCTCTTGATGGAATAGGGAGTGGGTACTCTACCTACAGTGGAATCCCCCATGAAGGACTATGGAATGGGTCCTCTACCTACTGATTGGTTCCCCTTGATAGAATACGGTGCATGTCCTCTACCTACTGACTATTACCCCCTGAAAGATTAGAGTATGGATCCTATACCTACTGAGTGGTACACCACAGATGGACTAGTGAATGGGTTCTCCACCTACTGAGTGGCATCCCCAAATGCACTAGGGTGTGATCCCTCTACTTGGAGATTTTCCCCCTTGATTGTGTGGTACAATGGCGACGTGTGGTTATTACACATGGTTACTTATTCAAACACACAATATGCTAGGATTTGACGATGACCTTATGGAGATATAGGAAGACTTACTATCCATGGATAGGCTATGAGATATAGATCCAATTTCTTTCTTATTTGGGTATATTTTATGAGCATATATCTATGTTTTTAGATTTCATTTCCCTATTTATTTTTGTAGAGAATAAAACATATATATTTTCTCTTATATCTCCCTATTTAGTTTTTTGGTATGTATATAATCAAACCTACATGGGATTTTTCCACACATGTCATGTATTATGAAAAAGAAAGATAGATGGACGATGATTTGATATGAGATTAGGGATACTCGGGATCATAGATCACGTATGGTGGTTAGGCTAGAATTTTTAGAACTAGGAAATATCAGCCTTTTTCTTTTCTATAATTTTTTAGGTTGGGAAATCTTTTCTGGTTGTTCATGTGTTTTACCATGTTCATTTTGGATTTAATTTTCACATTATTTAGTATTTACTAAGTTTATTACATGCATGGTTTTACTCTATAGGTCACAATAATTTTTTATTATCCCTCTTCACTTCTTTATGGAGATGGTTGGGTGTGTGGATAATGGTACGTTAGGAAAAGGCTTCCTAGTTTAGTTATGCCTTCCTGACAATTTTCACTAGCCCCTATATTATGGAGGTTGTATTGAGGTTGTGGCGGCCTGGTATTATTCCGGATAGGTAAACCCCAGTGTGTTGGGTAATTATAGATTATTTTCAGAGGTGGTTCAGCCTCGGGATGATGTTTGGAGTTTTTTCACCATATGAGGTTTAGTTGGGAATTTAGGGAAATAGTGTAAAAGTGTATCGAGTGAGGTTTTCTGGGTAGGGAACCTAATTTTGGTTCACCGACTGACCTATCCATTTACCAGGACTCTAAATACCTTCTTTTCAACTCAGTATACATATAAATTGGTTGCAAGGAACATTGGTATATATATTATATCATATTGAGTCCTTTGACTATCCTTATTAAGTCAGTTCCCTATATATATATATTCTCATCTAACTGTTGTACATTTAGATTAATTTTTCAAATTCCTTCATGAGTATATCCTTATAGGTTTCTAATTCAGGATCTTGATGATTATTGGATGAGTTATGATGCCTTAGTTCAGGGTCCATATAATGATATTGTTTCTTAGTGATAGAAGGTAGAAGCACCCCCACCTATTGAGCAGAATATTATACTAGAAGAGAAAGATGATGGTGTATACAGTCTTAGAACACTTTGTGAGTTCCAAAAAAAAATTTCATTGAGGTTCTACGACAATCTAGATCCCCAAGAAGTGTAAGCTTAGCTTGAGTCAGTTATATGAGTTTTTAGACTTCTTCAGGCCCCAACTGATCATATGTTTGCACTAGCAGCCAATATTTTCCATGCAGTGGTTGAGAACTGGTGGAGTCTAGTCATGCAGGCTCATGATGAGTTAGAACACTCATGTTCCAACTTCCAGTAGCTATTTTGTTAGTATTACTACCTTTAATTCTTGTGATCAGATCAAATTTAGGAGATTTTGGAGCTATAGAATGGAGCGATGATAGTTCCTATTTATACTTCTTGGTTAACTAAACTTAAATGGTAATCCCTCAACATAATTCAATATTTTTACTTCTTGTCAGGGAATTTTGAGTAGGGTCTCCACAGATAAATCCATATAAGTGTGTTACCCCTTTACATTCCAACATATGATGAGGTGTTAGAACAGGTGTTGGTGAAATGGAGATTACTATTTGAGGGAATCCATGCAGCTAGAGAAGGTCGATGATTTCATGAGGATAAGTCCTCTATAGCAGCTAGAAAGCACCATTCGAAAGAGTCTTGGAATAAGATATTTCTTCATGGGTTGGCTCAATCACGTTGTCATGCAGTACAAGGACTATGCAAAGGACTAGGGAATTTGGGAGAGGGGAGATACTATAAATGTTACGGGAGAGGTCACAAGGCATGTGATTTCCCGACCTCACATGCTAAGGAGGGAATGCAGGTAGTGGATGGAACTCCATAGAGGAAACATTTTCATGATCTTGTTTCTTGGAGATGTGGATAAGGAATCCCTCAAGGAGGTGGAGTTAGTAAAAGAGCATGTGGGGATCTCCTAGGAGTAGATTCTGGAAGTAGACAATGTTATGGTCTCCTTTCACCACCACAACCAAGAGGCCCACACCAGGATTAGGGAGTTGTAGGTCAAGCCTATAGGAAACTTCAAGCTATGGAGGCTTATTACCAGGTAGATTACAAGATTATTAGAGTAATGAACTATGTTTGTTATACTCTTTCTCTAATACTAGTAGAAATAGGTACGAGTCATTCCTTCATCTCCTTACTTCTAGTGTGAGAGCTGGAGATCCTAATTGAGACATTAGCTCAGTAGATTTTTCATTAGGTTTATACAGAGAAAACTTCTTCAATATCTATTATCTATTTATTGTTCTACCTATCACTTGGTGGAGATAGTTTCTCATGGGACCTCTTAGTCATCATGATGATACAATATGATTCCATATTGGTTATGGACTAGTTTTCCATGGTTCAAGCCTAGATAAAATGTCATATAAAATGATTCTAATCACTTTGGAATGATGGGATGATATTCTTATTTGTGGGTGAGGGAGATATCATAGTGGGGTGAGTGGGTATTATGATTAGGAAGTTGAAACCCATCACCGATCAGTTAGAAAGTTTAACCATTGGTGTAGTAGGATCTTCTGGCAGTGGGGTTCCTTCTATCATGGGGGATTATAAGGAAGTCTCCCTCAAGTACATTTTATGAGTACCTCTGAGGTAGGATATATATTTTTCATCAATTTTCACCTTGGGACCAATTTGATATCATCTAAATCATATCATACGGCCCCTATAGAGCTCTAGGAGCTATGGGTGAAATTAGAGGGCCTTTGAGAGAAAGTTTTTATCATACTCATTATGTCCCCTTTGGAAGATCTGTTTGTGTTCATGAAAAATTCATATAGGATCTTGTGGATTTTTATCGATTATCATTGCCTAAATCGTGACAAGATAAAGAAAAATTACACCTTTCTAAGGATTGATGACCTCTTTGATCAGTTTTGAGGTGCGAGATAGTTTTTCAAGATTGATTTTAGTTCTAGATACCCCTAGTTGGGGGTTCATGAGGATGATATTCCAAAGCTGACATTCCAATGTCACTACCAGCACTATGAATTCCGAGTTATTTTTTCAGTGTGATGAATAACCCCATTGTGTTTATGGATATGGTGAAGTAGATATTCTATCCATAAAAGGAACAATTTTTTGTTACCTTCATTGATGAAATACTCATCTACTTTTTATTAGAGGAGGAGCATGAATATCACTTAAGAAAGGTCCTATGCTTACTTTGGGAGCACAATATTTATGGTAAGCTATCGAAGTGATGGTTATGGATCCCTAAGGTTCACTTTATGGGTAATTCCATTTATGAGAATGGATTTGATTTGGACCCAGCAAATATTTATGACATGTTTTATTGGTAACTACACAAGAGTGTGCAAAGGTGTGGAGTTTTCTTGGTTGGCTAAGTAATAAAGGTGGTTCATGTCGGACTTCAATAGGATTTCATCTCCTTTGACTGCCTTGATGGAGAAAAGGTAGTTGTTTACCTGGAATGACCAGTGTTAGAGGGCCTTCGAGGAGTTGAGATTGAGGATGACTACTGCTTCTCTTTTGAAACTACTTAAGGAGAGTGTGGAGTATGTAGTGTGTTGAAATTAATCTATAGCTGGGAATATTTTCATGTTGAAGAAGATGAAATTAGTTATCACATATGGGTTAAGGATTTTGAGACCCAATGAGTAGAACTATGAAACACCTGACCTGGAGTAAGTATTAGTAGTCTTTTCTCTAAGGATGTGGAGGCACTATCATCTAGAAGAATGTTTTTTTTACATAGACCATCAAAGTATTTGGTATGTCTTCAAATAGATATATATGAACCAAAGACAGAGGCATTGTTTGGATTTCCTATAGGACTATGACTTTGAGGTAGAATGTACTCCTAGGAAGGGAAATAAGGTGGAAGATTCCCTTAATATGAATTATCATTCTCTTTTAGTGAAGGAGACATCATAGAAGTTGGCTTCCTTGCAGCTGAACCTAGTAAAAGAGAGGGTTGAAACTTATATTAAGTCTATGGAGTTTAATTCCTAATTCTCAAGAATGTGGGGGAGGTTTAGTCAGAATACACCAAATGTGAGGTCCTACATAACCATATTTCCTTAATAAATTCACCAGATTGGTTTTATGAATTAGAGAATCATGTCATTATTTTCCAATGATAGACAGTGATTCTAGTGACTTTGCGAGAGGAGGTGATGAGGTAGTTTCACATTTCTCCATTGGTTTTACATACTAGTGTAGGGAATATCCATAGACACCTTCAGAAGCATTTTTTGGTGGGATTAAATTGGGAATAACATTTAATAGTTCATCTATTTGTGTCTCAAATTTCAATAGGTAAGTGCTGAGCACTAGGTTCTGGTAGGTTTGTTGCAACATCTTGAGATCCCAAAGTGTAAATGAGATGACATAACCATGAACTTTGTGATAGTGATCCCAAAATAGTGAGTGTCCATGATTCCATATAGTTGATAGTTGATCGACTTACCAAGTTATCGCACTTCCTTTCTATCAAGGAGCAATGTTCAATGGAGAGTTTGGGGTAGTTGTACATATGGAAGATAGTCTTCCTTCATGGGTTTCCCAAAAAGATTATCTCCAACTGTGTGGTTTATGTCGTTATTGTGGAGAGTCCTACAGAAGGAATTTATGACCTAGTTGAGGATGAGTACATATTTTCACCCCCAAATAGATTGGAAGACCAATTTCACTATCCAGATTCTTGAGAATATATTGATGGATTGCATGTCATATGTCAGCGATAGATGGGTGGATCACTTACCTTATATAGATATTTCTAAGAATAATTGTTATCACTCTATTATTGGCATGGAACCATTACACACCTTTTACAAGATACCTTGCAGGTCACCCTTATATTGGGATTTTTGAGGCATCTCTTGCTGGACCATAGATGGTGTAGGAGATGATATATAAGGTCTAGGTGATTCTCGAGTGGGTGAGGACATCCTAGAGCTGATATAAATCATATACATATTGACTTCATAGGCCCCTAGAGTTCGATAATGGAGACCACATTTTCCTACGATTCTCCCCATGAAGAGTATTGTCGAGATTCAGGTAGGGAGGCAAGATATACCTAAGGTTCATCAAGTAATTCAAGATCCTGTAGAGGGTTGGTGATATTTCTTAGTACCTCTCTTTTTCCCCATAGTTGGAGCGAGTGTTTGGAGTCTTCCATGTTTCACAGATGAGGAGATTCATGCATGATATTATGCATGGTATTGACTGGGAGGAGCTCAACATTGAGGATGGATCCACATTTTTAGAGTAACTAGTGCTGATAAAGGATCAGTATGAGAGGATCTTGTGTGGACATACCATTACATTGTTTTATATTGTGGAAACATGGGATCATGTAGAGAGAGATTCTAGGGGTGGGAGAGCCAGATGCAGGGTTAGTATCCCAACCCTTTTCTTAGTATGTGATTTTTAGGGAAAATAATCTTCAAAGGAGGGAATAATTTAGAAACTCTTTTTTCCTTTGTAAGACTTTCGAACAAATTAAGGGATATTTTTTAATTTATACGGTGAGACAACAAGCGATTCCAAGGCTCTATGATCCTAAAATTAATTTTATTAAAATATTGAATACATTTTATATCATGTGAATTTAGTTTTTCATAAATAATGGAATATATCTCGGAAGAATTCAAAAATTAGATATATGATACCATGATAAGATCTTAATCAAAGGGTTTACCCTAGAGACGACCTAAATTTGGACATCATAGGATGTTCGGATGAGGAATCCAATAGCGGGTGTATTTAAATTAAAATAAATGATTTATTTAATTGTTTTAATTTAAATGAAATAAATATAATCATCTATAAATATTTCATTATGAAATTCTTCTAAGGATAGTCTCATAAACCATAGAGGTTTTTTAGAGGATATGTAATGAAATTTTTTGGTGGATCGAGTTCAGGTGATGAATGTTGATCGGATTGAGGTCAATTGACAAGCATAAGACACATAAAATCATCCTCATCACTAGAGAATGAATTCTTCACCAATGATTGATACAATATTGAGGAAGGGATCATTAACTTAAATTTCCACCTTTATTAGAATATTAATCATGTTCTTATCTGCTATTATTTGATATTCAATTAATTTAATCCTTCATGTGATATCATGTATAGAATTAAAATTTTTAATCGATTTATTCTTCATTATACCATTTTTCTTACCCCAAATATCCCCAAACTAAGATAATTGGCCAAAAACACTTGGCCAACGATTAATTCATATATGTTCTCTTATCTTCAACATGTTCTTCATGTTCATCACCATCAGGCTATGGGGCCATGGTTCAACATTTCTGGGTGGGTCATAGCACAATCGGACCCCTAGATTAATGATGGATGTGTGCACAAGGAACATATTAGTGTTTAGAGGATGGATCGAGATAGAACATGGGTGATAATCCATGGATCAAGAATCTGGAGTGGAAACGACGGGAGGAGGCATTATGGACTCATACAGGAAAATCATATTACATATTTCTAGCCACCAGAACTCATAAATTTATGTAAAACAATGGTTTCTTTGTTTTTTGTGGATTTTGGTGGTCATGAGGGAGCTAACAATGGTGGAAACAGCATATCTAGGATCTTCATGATAGATCTGATATTTTTCAAAAAAATCCTAACTACATAGTGTGTACTGGGATGATCACATGCCATGTAGTCCACTGGTTATGGAGGCTAGGGTGTCTGGGTAGAGATAAGTATCACATGTATTGTGGGACCCCAACATTCCATGTGATACAATGCTATCAGCTCGACGTGTACTCTATGGGTACACAGGAGTGGAAATGTCCTAACACACAAACACAGACTGACTACATGGTTTGGGACGTGGCTAAGTACACATCCAGGAGCATATAACATAACCTCAGGAGGCTAATAAATTTTTTTTAGAACCCATACACATCGTGTAATACTACATGGATAAAAAGTCGTGTGTGGTAGAGGACACAACTAGGAGTCCATGTGAGGTCATACACTATGTGAATCACATATATGTCATGTTCTTCTTCATAAAAACATATACCTATAATATCTCATTATTTTTTAATCTGATTTTGGCTTGCGAGTATCCTATCTTTAGTATCATTACATGTAGAATGCGTTGGTGGCTTTCATAATGGGTTTTAGATACAAAAATAGTTATCATGAGAAAAAATATTTTTAGGAAATACTTTATGATGGGAGTGATTAGGTAGGATCATCAAAGCTGGTTGGGTTTGGAAACCCCTCTATTGTACCTGAGTGTAGCTCCCTCATACTCCTCTACCAACTGGGTGGTACCCCACCTTCCAGAATAGGTAATGGTTCCTCTACCTATTGATTGCTACCCCATGATGGATTATGGCATGGGTCCTCTACCTACTGAGTGGTACCCCCGAGCAGGCTAGGGCGTTAATACTCTACCAAGTGGGTGGTACCCCCTTAAAGGACTAGGGTATAGGTCCTCTATTGACTGAGTGGTACCCCCTTATGGATTATTGTAACATCTCGGTTCCGAAAGCCACCTAGAGGCTCCCCATATCCAGTTGGTCACATGGCCTCCAGTGCATTTCCTAGAATGCCAGAGGCTACCGACTAGCAGCGAGGGTCATGGGTGTGATAGTGGGGAAACTATGCCCTCATTGGAAGAGTACACAACAGAAGTAAAAAAAGTAATAACAGAAGAAGTAAACATCCATAAAAATGTAAACAGTGAAAGACTAAAAGTAAAAACAAATGGAGCTCATATATAAATGATGCAATATACATATATCTAGGAAAGCAGCCAAACAAGTCACAATTCTAGAATACAACAACACTAAACCAAAGTACAAAATAATAGATAAACATATCCTCAGCATCATAAGCATTAGCTTGGTCCCATGCTCTCCATCTCCACCGCAAGTCAAGTTCCTAAAGTAGAAGGGTGCTTTCCCTTATCTATACCTGCAACAATATAATCTGTTTGGTCCCAAAATCATGGCCCAAATAGGGTGTGAGACTAAATCCCAATAGGCAACCACCCAAAGATCTATGCCTAATAGTTAGCGAATATATGGCAGGTAAAAGTATAGAAAACAGTAAACAAGAAAGTGCTCAGCAGTAAACAATCTACAGTTTCAATATCACACAATAGTGAAACAAACAGCAAAACCCCAAACAGGTAACCCTCTGGGAAGTACTCACAACCATCCCCTCTGGTCCTACCTAATAAGTACAAGCAATCCTTTGGTAAGTTCACTCAGCCTAACCCCTCTAGTTCCATCATAAGATTATAATAAGACTCTCTGAGGATGCTCTCACAGTCAATTCCCCTTATAGTCAAAGGTAAAGAAAGAATCTCTGAAGAAGCTCATAGACTCCATTCCCCGTATAGTCTAGGGTAGTCAAGGACTATCTGAGGAAGCTCACATGGTCAATTCCCCTTATATCCCAAAGGTCTATGACTCTTTGAGGAAGCTCACTTGTTCAATTTCCCTTATATCCCTGGTTGTACAATTTAAACAAAAATATTTGAGGAAGCTCACGCAGTTAATCCCCTTATAGTCTAAAGAAATCAAGGAATCTCTAAGAAATCTCACTTGGTCAATTCCATTTATATCCCCAAGTGGTTCTAGGCTCTCTGAGAATTCTCACTCGGTCAAACCCCCTTATAGCCAAAAAGTGATCAAAGACTCTCTGAGGAAGCTCACCTTGTCAATTCTCCTTATACTCATCTACACCAGGTTCTCACGGCCCTATGTAGGTCAATGAGAAAATCAGTGTAATATGGCCAAATTAAATCTATAGAACTACTTTCACAAGAAGTCTAAAGCATATCAATCATGTCAGAAAATAAACTCTTCATCCTACATCAACAAGCACGGAAAACAGGAAAGGCAGCCAAACGTGCTAAACAGGACCAATCGGTCGTTAACAGAACATGCAAGGGAAAAAATCCAATGCATAGATATTATCCCTATTCATAACCAATTTACATCTACACAGGCATACTAGCATGGTAACCAACAATAGGGGTAAAACAGTAAACACACAATACCCCATTCAAAGGTATTGTTGGAATTTTCAACTAATACTCAAAGAAATTGAATGGAAAGGCAAAAAACACCTACCTTGGTGTTAGGATATGGCCATAATTGAACCTCGAGGCTTGATTTTCCATGGAACATCAAAGATCTACAAAAAAATCTAAAATTTTCAACCCATGATATCTCACAAGATAACAGAAATCATGATATGAGGCTCAAGCAGAAGAGAGAACTCACTGATGTAGTTCCAACAAAACCAACAGTGTTTGATTTGGAGGAAGAATGAAGGCTCGGGGGGTTTGTCAAATATCCACATCCATACAGGTTCATTGGGATGAACAAGGCCTAGAAGAAGGGTGTTATGTCCATCAGATGCGACCCTAGTGCATTTAATGCAAAAAAGAAAGTACACGACATGTACTTTTGATGTACATGGCATGTACTATTGACGTACATGACATGTACTTGCCTTTTTCATACTCCGATTTAATCAGCCTCCAAGTCACTCCCACACGGCCGTGTGTGTGGCTACTACACGGCCACCACACAGCCTCATGTGGAAAGGTAGTACATGGCGTGTACTCATAAACTACATGGCGTGTACTTAGAAAATTTCCAGAATTTCCTATTTTTCCCAAAAATGACCAAAAAAGGAAAAACATACCTAAAAAGAAGGCCCAGGTTCTTAAAAACTTCCCCCCTTAAATAAATTCATCCCTTAATTTCCCTAGTGTGGCATAGAAGAAGAAACACTGAACAATTTCGGCCACTATGCCCATACATCGGCCTCCCTCTCCCAAGTATCATCCTGCACCCACCCATGCTGCCATATCAATCATACCAAAGGAACAGACCAGCCACAGAGAACCTTTGTAAAGCAATCCACAATTCAAATTGGAATCTCCTCAAACGACGCATCCACTTCGAGCTCAACCACCTCGGGTTGAAAGACATGAAAGGTATCTGAGAAGTAATGTCGAAGTTGATAAATGTGGAAGATGTCGTGCATAGCTCGGTACCTCTCGGGTAACTGCAAATGATAGGAAACCGGCCCAACTCTCTCCAACACCTCAAACGGCCCAACGTACCTCGGTGAAATCTTACCCTTTCTCCTAATACTCTTGTGTCCTAAACTCGGTGTGACATGCAGGAAAACCTGATTCCCGACCTCAAACTCCAGAGGTCGTCTCTACTGATCAGCATAAAACTTCTGTCGAGATTGTGTAGTAGCCATCCTCTTCTGAATCAACTCTATCTCCTCTGTGGTCTCCTAAACAAGACAAGGTCCCAACAAAGCTGCCTCTCCTGCCTCAAGCCAACATAAGATTGATCGGCATGGCCTACCATATAAATCCTCATAAGGTGCCATCTGAATAGTTGCATGAAATTTGTTGTTGTAGGTAAACTCCATAAGAGGTATATGCTTATCCCAAGAACCTCCAAAATCCAGAATGCATGCTTGGAGCATGTCTTCAAGAACTTGAATCGTATGCTCAGACTGGCCATCTGTCTAGGGATGATAAGTTGTACTCAAATGTACCAGTGTACCAAAAGCCTTCTAAATCCCCTTCCAGGTCCGAGAAGTAAAATGTACATCCCTATATGAAACTATGGAGTGTGCAACTCCATGTAGATGTACAATTTCACGGATGTAAAACTGTCACAGATCATAAACAACGAAGGTCTCCTTGATCAGAAAAAAAGTGAGAAACCTTCATGACTCTGTCAATGACAACCCAAACTGCATCATTCCCTCAAGGTGACCTCGGAAAACCGGTCACAATGTCCATCGCGACGTCATTCCACTTCCACTCGGGAATGAGTAACTGTTGTAAAATCCCTACTGGTCATTGATTCTCCTCCTTCACCTACTGACAAGTGGAACACCTCATGACGAAACCAGCAACGTCCCTTTTCATACCTGGACACCAATATTGATGATGAAGATCACGATACATCTTGTTGATGCTAGGATGAACTGCCCAAACTGAAGAATGAAAATCCCACACTATCTCCTCGCGTATATCTGCAGGCACCCAAACACCCCTTGGAAATGCAAGATCTCATCCTCTCCTATAGTCCATCCAAGAATAGGGTCCTCTCTAGACATGTTTTCTCTTAGGACTAGGCCTTCAGAATCTGATAGCTTCCTCATTTGAACTCGATCAAGAATAGTAGAGGTAACAGCTAGAGAAGATAGAGATGTCTGCCCTTATCTGTCGTGCACCTCCAAATGCATCTTAGAGAACAGATCCATAAGCTGACACTCACGACTGTCCTCCTGAACTGCCTGTATCTGAGTCCTCCTGCTCAACGCATCAGCCATTTTGTTGGCTTTCCCAAGTGTGTAGGCAAGCTCAATGTCAAAGGACTGTAGGTACTCAACCCACCTACACTGTCTCAAATTCAAATCACGGTGAGAAAAGATGTACTTGAGACTTTTGTGGTTGGTGAAAACCACAAAGTGATCACCCAAAAGATAATGTATCCAATAGAGTATGGCATGAATAGTAGCTTCCAACTCCAGATTGTGTGTCGGGTAATTCCTCTCATATGGACTCAATTGCTGAGACATGTACGCAACGACACCATCTCCCTGCATAAGCATAGCTCGTATCCCAATACCTGATGCATCACAGTAAATAGTATAGCACTTTCCTAGTTCTCGCAAGACTAGTATCGGTGTTGAAGTCAACCTCTCTTTCAGATCCTGAAAGGCTGACTAACAAGAATCTGACCACATGAACTTCGCACCAATCTTGGTCAGACCTGTAAGTGGTGCTTCTAAGCATGAAAAGTCCGGTATGAAACATCTGTAGTATCTAGATATTCCTAGAAAACTATGCACCTCAAAGACGTTCTTCGGATTCTCCTAAGAAACTACAGCTCTCACATTCTCTGGGTCTACTGATACTCCTTCCTCTGAGATAACATGATCCATGAAGTGAATCTGATCCATTAAAAAGTGGCACTTTGAGAGCTTATCATTTAACTAATGCTCTCTCAGTGTACTCAGAACGATCTCAAGATGGGTAGCATGGTCGTGTCGAGTGTGAGAGTACACCAAGATATCATCCACAAAGACCACCACGAATGAATCTAAGTATGGATGGAAAACTCGATTAATTAGTGCCATGAAAACTACAGGCATGTTCGTGAGACCGAATGACAAAACCACATACTCGTATAGACCATACCTGCTCCGGAAAGCTGTGAGAGGTATATCAGATGGTCTAACGCGCACCTGATGATAACCGAACCTCAAGTCAATCTTTAATAACACCAGGGATCCTTGAACCTGATCAAAGATATCATCAATCCTAGTCAAGGGATATCAGTTCTTGACTGTCAACTGGTTAAGCTTCCCATAATCCATGCAAAGCCTGAGTGTGTCGTCTTACTTCTTCGCAAACAGGATAGGTGAACCCCAAGGAGAAGTACTGGGTCGGATGAAAACCTTTGGTTGTATCTCCTCCAACTATTTCTTGAGATACTGCAATTCTGGTGTAACCATCCTATAAGGAGTAATGAACACCGTTTCTGCTCCAGGAACAAGATCAATCGAGAAGTCTACCTCATGCTCTAGAGGAAAACCTAAAAAGTATTCTGGAAAGTCATCTCTGAAACGATCCACCACTAGAGGAAATTCTAACTGTGAAGTCCTCTAGTCATATAGATATATAATAGCAATCTGGGCTATAACTCCTACCAACCCATGATGCTCTGGACCCACTCTGCTCACCTGGACATCCCATTCACCCCTATGTAGAAAGGATCCACCCTCTCGTAATATGAAACTCACCCTATGATGATAATAGTCGACGAATGCCTAGAAGAGAACTATCCAGTCCATTCCAAGAATGGAATAATTTCCTATCATCAATAGTATATAGAGGTCCCATAAGAAGATACATCCATCAACCTGTAGAGGGCACTCTCTACACTGAAGTACAATAGCCGTTCCAGTTCCCAATGGAGTGTCTAGTGTCAAAATATCAGTAGAAGAAAAGATGAAGAGAATAAGTCTCTCCACAACAGCAACAGAGATAGTTCTATGGGAATCCCCGGTATTGAAAAGAGAAGATGCTAAAACTAAGGCTACTAAGATCATACCTCGAACTATAGAGGGTTCGGGATCCTGCTCCCACTGGGTCTGCTCCACTGCAAAAGTTAGGCCCGTGTCACGGCCCTGTGACCCTACCTGACCACTCTGAGCTGCTCCACCATGATTTCCCTGAAAACCAGGTGACTGGCTACCATGACCATGACCTCCACCTCAGCCCAAATGGCTAGAAGAAATCCAGTTCCTAGACTGGTGAGAAACTGGTGGCGCTGCTCCTGAATGAGGAGTCATAGAATAACCCCTATCACCAGCTGCTGGTGAGAAGAACTGACAAAAGCGCTGAAGGTGACCCATCTTGTTGCAAGATCATCACTCCAGTGGGCCTCTCGGGCAACGTGGATATGTATTCCAACTTATCCCACACTAGTAGCACACCACCTTGCTACCGGAAGATGCATCCCTCCTAATCTTATCTCCTCGTGTAGCCTCCCTGTGGTGCTTTCTACTATCAGCTGGAGAAGCACTAACTCTGGATGCAGAACCACCCTGGCTCATAGCTTCAGAATCCCTCATATTACACTCTGTGATCAGCTCCTGGTTGACGATAGAGGATATCGAAGTCAAACATAAGTTGTACACCTGATATCGGATGTCGTGCCTCGTAACATCCTCAAAATTCTATGCAATAAACAACTCATCGCCTCATGGAATAGGCATGAAACTCTGCAGCTCTCTGAAGGAGAGGAATACTCTATAACAGTAAGAGTACCCTGCTCCAGACTCATGAACTCTCGGGCCCGATCGGCCCTCAAGGTCTCCGGATAGAAGTAATCGTAGAAGATGCACTGAAACTCTTCCCACACAATATTCTGCTGGCGGCCCACCTGTGAGACCACATACCACCACCTCTTGGAAGAGTCTCAGAGCATGTAGGTACCATGCTTCACCCTCTTCTCTAGATGTATCTCCAGATGCTTGAAAATCATTATCATGGAATCTAGTCATGACTCTACAGCCTGAGGTCCTCCATCCCCTAAGAAAGTGGGAGGATTGTACTGATGGATGACCCGTGTAAAATCAGCCATCGACATGGAAGGAGACGGCGCTCCTAGAAATTTCTACATCATCCTCAGAAAGCCCTCCCTGAACTGTGTATCAGCACCTATGTCAGTTACAATGGCTGGTGCCAAGGCTAGCATAATGTGAGGATCTGCAGGTAGTCCCTGATCGGCCATGTCCGGTGTCTGATCACTGTCTGGAAACTGGCGCAAAACCGGAGGACGTCTCGGTGGCATGACTCTACAAGGTCAAGCACACACCTTAGATCAATATTATCAAAGACATAAAACAAAGAGTGTAATAAGGGAACAGGAGAAAGAAAACAATCAAATTTTACAAAAAATGACTACACGACGTGTACTTTTCCTACATGGCGTGTTCCCTTAAGTCCTTTACATGGGTGTGTAATCCTACCTAAACTAGTTGTGTAACACCCCAGACACATAGTGTGTTCTCTTCACACATGACGTGTACTTGAATCCTTTTCCTCTTCCCGAGTCCTTCAACACTGTTAAGCCACACGACTCTCCTAATATAGGACTACGCGGCCTGTTAAAGGTAGACATGGCATGTGCTAGAAAAGATTCACTTGGCCCGTGTTGTTAGTGACACGGCATGACACACAGCGTACACTACACAGTGTGTTCCGAACGGACACGATGTGTTCATGAAGGGGTAACACCGACCCAGGTTGTTTGTGACTTGGACGGGTACCTAGGTTAGACTATACAGCGTGTTCAATGCGGAAATGGCATGTAGAGATTAAGGTCTTATCCATCCATGTTGTTGGTCACACGGGCGGACACAAGGTCGACACTACACGACGTGTTCGTCTGGTACACGGTGTGTTCCCACCGGACATTCCACATCCCGTGTCTCTACCCACATGGCCTACGACATGGTTAGAGACTTCACAGTGTGTACATAAAGTACACGGAGTATACTTAAGAAAAATAGTTTCTTCCCTAATATAAGAACACATGGCAGGTACTTAACACTACACAGTGTATATTCTGGGTTTTTCCGAACAGTAGGCCTCAGAAACTTCTCTAGAACCCAGAAAACACCGAAACGAACATTGAAAGTTCCAAATTCTAATATGTGAGGGCCCATACTCTTCAAAAATCAAATTCATGAATCTTATACATGTTATAACAAGGAAAACAGAGCAATGATCCACCAACTTCTAGTTCATGAGGGCCCATACGACCTTAAGAACTAAATATTCGTGTACATTCAAGAAAAACTTTACACAAAACAATACCCTATAAAACAGTAGGTATCTTATCAAGGCAACTATCACAACAACATGAATATTTTACCCAACATCTATCACAACCACATGAAATCACTAATTCATCCTTGATGGCATGGAATAAATGCATGACATGTGATTTCTAGCAAGTGCATATATGATGCATGAGATGGAATACCCTCATCTCAACGGGTTGCAACAGAAATAGAACCTCAATAATATCAACAAAAATAGCACAAATCATGTGAATCACTCACGGTGAAATCAAATAAACTGTAATAATTGCGAAACTAGAAACATTGCAATTAACGAGGTAGATTGGCTTTTCCCTGTACACAGGTTAGCTACTCCCAGGCACAGCTAATTACCATGTACCTATTCCTTCATATCCCTGGCTAAAGGCTCTAAACAGTAAATCAATAGAAAATAATTTCTCTATAAACAGTAAATCAAGAGAAAAGAATTCCTATGATACCACTTTGTAACATCCCAGTTTCGGAAGCCACCCAGAGGTGCTCCGTACCCGGTTTGTCACATGGCCTCAAGCACATTTCTCTGAACGCCAGAGGCTTTCGACTAGCAGTGGGGGACTTTGGTGTGATAGTGGGGAAACTATGCCCTCATTGGTATAGTACACAGTGGAAGTAAACAAAATTAATAGCGGAAGTAGTAAACATCCATATAAGATTAAACAGTGAAAACTGAAATTAAAAACAACTAGAGCTCATATATAAATGATGAAAGATACATATGTCTAGGAAAGAAGCCAAAAAAGTCACAATGGTGGAATACAACAACACTAAACCAAAGAAAAAACTAAAATATAAACAGCTCCTCAGCATCACAAGCATAAGCTTGGTCCCATGCTCTCAAACTACACAGCAAGTCAAGTAACTGAAGTAGATGGGAGCTTTCCTTTATCTATACCTACAATAATATAATCTTTTTGGGCCCAAAATCATGGAACAAACATGGGGTGAGACTAAATCCTAGTAGGAAACCACCTGAAGATCTGTTCCTAACAATCAATGAATATATGGTAGGTAAAAGTACGTAAAACAGTAAACAGTAAAGTGATTATCAATAAACAATCCACAGTTTCAATATCATGCAACAGTGAAACAAACGGCTAATCCTCAAACAGGTAACCCTCTGGGAAGTACTCACAACCATCTCCTCTGGTCCTACATAAGAAGTATAAGCAACCCTTTGGGAAGTGCACTCAGCCTAAACCCTCTTGTTCAGTCATACGATTATAATAATACTCTCTGAGGAAGCACTCACAGTCAATTCCCCTTATAGTCAAAGTTAAAGCAAGACTCTATGAGGAAGATCACAAATTCTATTCCCCGTATAGTCTATGGTAGTCAAAAACTCTCTGAGGAAGCTCACACATTCAATTCTCCTTAGAGCCCCAAGGTCTAGGACTCTTTGAGGAAGCTCACTCTGTCAATTACCCTTATAGCCCAGGTCATACAATTCAAACAAGACTCTCTGAGGAAGCTCACGTGGTCAGTCCCCTTATAGTATAAAGCAATCAAGGACTCTCTGAGGAAGATCACTCGGTCAATTCCCCTTATAGCCCCAAGTGGTTCTAGGCTCTCTAAGGATGCTCACTCGGTCAATCCCCCTTATAGCCAAAAGTGTTCAAAGACTCTCTAAGGAAGCTCACCCAGTCAATTCCCCTAATAGTATACTACACCAAGTTCTCACAGCCCTGTGTAGGTCAACAAGCATAGCAGGGTAATATAGAAAAAGTAAACCTACATAAATACTTGGCTAAGTAGTTTATATCATATCAAGCATGTCAGAAAACAAACTGTCCATCCTATAGCAATAGGCATGGGAAACAGACAAGGAAACCAAACTAGCTAAACAGGACCAATCTATCATAAACAGAACATGCAAGGGAAAAACATCCAAAGCATAGAAATTATGCCTATTCATAACCAATTTACCTCTACACAGGCATACAAGCATGGTAGGCAACAATAGGGGTAACACGATAAGAACACAATACCCCGTTCAAGGGTATTGGTGGAATTTTCACATAATACTCAAATACTTTGAATGGAAAGGAACAAACAACCAACCTCAACATTAGGAGATCACCATACTTGAACCTCTAGGCTTGAATCGCCTTGGAACATTGTAGATATTCAAAAACTTCTAAAACGTTCAACCCAGGATATCTCAAGAGAGAAGAGAAATCATGAAACAAGGTTCAAGAAGAAGAGATAAATCACTGATTTGGTTCCAATGCAACCAACAGTGTTTGATTAGGAGTACTGACGGAGGCTCGGTGATTTGTTGAAGATCTGCGGCCGTACGGGTTCTCTCGGACGAAGGAGACATAGAATAAGGGTGTTCTATCCGTCAAACGCGACCTCAGTGTGTTTAATGAAAAACAAAGTACATGGCATGTAATTTTGAGTTACACTACATGTAATTGCCTTTTCCATAGTCCTCCTTAAGTGGCCTCCAAGTCACTCCCACTCAACCGTGTGTGTGGCTACTACACGACCAGCACATGGCCTCCTACGGTAAGGTAGTACACAATGTGTACTCATAAAGTACATGGGGTGTAGTTTTAAAATTTCCATAATTTCCTCTTTTTACCAAAAATTACTAGAAAAGGAAAAACATACCTGAAAATAAGGTCAAGGTTCTTACAACTAGGGTGTGGGTACTCTACCTAATTAGTGGTTTTGCATGATAAACTAGGGTGTCGGTGTTATACCTACTGAGTGGTACCCCCCATACGGATTAGGGTGTGGGTCCTTTAACTTCTTAGTGGTACTCCCCTAAGGGACTTGGGCATTGGTACTCTACCTACTGAGTTGCATCCCCCTAATACACTAGGATATGGGTCCTCTACTTGGATATTGTTCCCCCTCGACTATGTGGAATCATGTTTAAGTGTGTGTCCTCCACACAATGACTTCTTCTTACAGGTGAGGTGTTGAGAATTAATGATGGGTCTATGGGGATACATGAAGACTCATCATATTGGTTTGGACTGTGAGATGGATATTCCCTTTATCTCTCATCTAGGTTGATTTCTTGAGAATATATCTATGTTTTTGGATTTTGTTTCCCTCTTGCTTTGGGTTGAGATGACTAAATCTATCATGTCTTATATTTCTCCAAATTCAATTTTTATTGCATCATACTGGGTATGTATATACACACCAATGAATGGGTGTTTCTTGAACATGTCATGTATTACGTCGAATAATGATAGATCAGTGGTGATTTCAAAGGATATTAGGGATACTTGGTTGCATAGGATGTGTATGATGGTCAGTTTGAGAGATCTAGGGTCGGGATCTCTTAGTATTTTCTTTTCCAGTTGTTTTCATGTTGGGTTCTATTTTCTGGTCTAGCATGTATTTTTACCTTTTCATTTCATATTTCACTTTACAACTCTTTTGTATTCCCTAGAGGTTATTACATTTTGGTTTTTTTACTCTAGATGTTATTTCCATTTATTATTATCCCTCAACACTTATGCATGGTGATGGTTGGGAGTGTGCATACAAGTGATTTTTGGAAAATGCCTCCCATTTCAGTCATGCCTTTTTAGAACTTTTCATCATACCCTAACCTATAGAGGCATACTTGGGTTTGGGGTGGCATAGTCTTCCACTGGCCAGGTGGGCCCCTGTGGCTCGTGTCATTACACACCACCAAAACACCATCATGTTTCTACCATAACCTTGATAATATGACTATCAAATCTATATAGATTTATTCCCACTTATTAGGATGTGAAAATGTTATAAGAACACTTTAGGATTTCAATGCTACACTTTTATCTATTCACAAGTCAAACATCAAGAGAAATAATCTTTGACATTATACTTTATTTCTAACACTACTAGAATTATGTCCTATACCAATGCCTATATCCCAATGGTTTTCAGAAACTATTGGGGAAAGGCTAGGTAAATTTAGTATTCCCAACGGTTTTTAGAAACCATTGGGATACAATGGCCCTTATCAGTTCAATCCCAATGGTTTCCTTGAACCATTGGGATATCCTCCCATTTTTTTAGATTTCCCAACAGTTTTTTAAACTATTGAGATACACTATATATCCCAATGGTTTTTTAAAACTATTGGGAATGTTTTCCCCTAAATCACGAGAAGGCCTGCAGTTCCCCATCCACTCAATTGTTGCCCTAAATCTAAGCTCTATCTTCCACAACCAAACTTATTCCACTGATCCATCTTCAATCAATCAATATTTTTATTCTATAATTCAAATATATAAGTGGTACCTTAATTTTGTTTTTCTAAATTAATTATTTTTTTCTATTTTTATTTGTCCAAAAGGAGAGGTCTGTGTGGTCATTCATCCACGGATGAATCAATGTATGCATCATCACTTTAGGGAATAACCTCTCAATTGTTGTTTTTAAATAATTTCAATGGCTGTAAAACACAAAGGTAAAATCTAATGACCAATAATTTAGGGAATATATAACCTAATAAATTTTATATCACTATAACCATGATCTTATTAACATTCTATCAGAGGATGAGATAAAATCTACACACTTCTATATATAATTTGTATACACCTAGGGTATTGATGGATATAGTAATAGTTCATTTATTTTGTACATGGATATAGTGCATGATGATTTGAAAAATATTATTAGAGTGTTTTGTCTCTAAAAATTATTAACTCATGGTCCAAATAATATTTAATAAATATTATTACTAAAAACTAGGATGATATTGATATGAGGGATTTGGTACCTATTAAAGTAATATTATTATTGATTTATGTTCACTTTGATTATCTATGAGTAATGTTGTTGTTTAATAAGTTATTATTAATGATTATAATATTGACGACATGGTATAATGGTTTACATGGTGTGTATATGGATTCACATGGTGTCTATGATAATCTAGTGTCCTAGGAATTTACACATAGTACACGATTTGGATATCCATGTAAATATAAATAGAAAATACCTTATAATTCAAGGTATGTTTGGCCAAATGGGGTGATGGAAATGGACCATTGGAAGATGGATTTGTTGCATGGGTGATGTGTTGGCCATACTACAGGGTTGGTAGTAATTAGCTCAACCAAAACACTTTCATCCCTAAATTACCAAACTACATGGAACACGTTCCTTCATGATACATGGAGTGTAGAAAAATATTTTGTAGAACCTAGCTTATTTCCTCACAAAGATTACATATATATGATTTTCACCACTTTATTCACTATTTTACCACTAATAATATTTTCATTTAATGGGTGGGGTGATTTTGAAATATTGATTTCTAAGGGTGGGGGTGGTTGTTCAGGTGGAGTGGGGGAGTGGGATGTCCGGGGGTGGGGGTGGGCTGTCTAGGTAGGATTTTTTTCATGGACCCTTAAATTTAAAAATGCATTAATTAATTTTTTTTCAAACAACCCTTATACTTTAATTAGTGGGGTATGATTTAGAATAAATACTTTAATAAATTGACACATTCTTGTGGAATAGAGATGTGATAATCAGATGTGATGTTTAATTGGACAAATGAATTGTTTTATAAACAATGTCATGATTTTGTAATAAAACCCCTCTAATGAGGTGTGTAGATTTATAATCTAAAATGTAACGATTAGTTATTTATATCATGCTTGGTTTATGTCTTAGAGCTTTTGAAGCCTTTATGTTAGAGTTAAATAAGTGTTATGTTATTCAGGGTCTCTCTTGTAATTCTTAAATGATGTTTTACCTTTGTATATAAGTGTTTAATTACCCAAGTCACCTCCTAAGTGATTGGACGAGTTTTTAAATTGGAATTAACCATGTAGGTGATTTCTTATTTCCATAACACTACTGGAAAACAGGCATATACCCATGATTTTTCAAAAAACCGTGGGTATAGGGTACCCCTATACCCACGGTTTTCGGAAACCGTCGGTATAGGGATAAAATGTGGACCTATGCCCACGGTTTCAGAAAACCGTGGGTATAGGTCACATATACCCACGGTTTTCCCAGAACCGTGTGTATATCTTATTTTTAAAGACCTATACCCACGTTTTTGGCCAAACCGTGGGTATAGAGTTTTTTCAGAATATTTATACCGACGGTTTTGAAAAACCGTGGGTATTGGGGTATTTTGTTTGAAGACCTATACCCACAGTTTTTTAAAACCGTGGGTATAGCTGGTGGCAGGAAAAAAACTTACGCGGGACACTGAAAAAAAATTGGCGGGAACACAATTTGGATTAATATAATTGCGAATATAAGTAAACAGATATATGAAAATGTAAATAATATATTTCTAGCTCAGTTGGTCAGTTCATGAATTATATTCACGGTGGTCGCGGGTTTGAATCCTGTGTTTTACATTTTTTTAATTACCGGTTATATTAATATATTTATATAAATATATAGATATATATCAAATTAATGGATTGCTTGGTTGGTAAGAGGTGTAGTTCAGCCGATGTTGGGTCCTGGGTTCGAATCCCACCGGGATCGATTACTTTCACGCATTTTATTTTATGAAAAACTAATAATATTAATATATTTATGTAAATATATATGTATATACCTGATAAGCTGGTAGCTCGGTTGGTCAGAGGCCTTGTGCCGCTGTGCATCGACCCGGGTTCAATTCCCGCCTGCCCTTTTTTGAGATATAAATTCCCACGGTTTTCAAACCGTGGGGGCAGTCCTACGCCACCTGTGCAGCGTTGTGTATACACAGTGACCCGTATATATACCCACAGTTTGGATGAACCGTGGGGATATCCTAAGACCCCTATTGCGATGCCACTCATCCCCACGGTTCCCAAAACCGAGGGTATAGGCTATACCCACGGTTTTGGGGGCTATACCCATGGTTTTGAACCGTGGGTATAGATAGTTTTTTCAGTAGTGCAATGACACTTCCTAAGTGACCCATAGATCCTTATAAATTGAATTTTACAAGTTTTGATAAATTGAATGGGTTGTTTTTAATTAAATGGATAATGCATGATGGATTGACTTTCTTAATGAATAAAATGGTTTTAAATAAAATTACCCTAACGGGGGATACATGGGGTAGGGGCTCAAGGGGTGTAGAGGAGGTGTTGTGTGTTGTCCAAGGAGGGGTGTGAGCTGTCTAGGGGGGTCGGGGTTGGCATATCAAGTGGGGGAGGGGGTGTGGGCTATCAAGGGGGTTGGTTGTCTAGGGGGTGGGGGTGGTCTATCCAGGTGGGGGGAGGGTTGGGTTGTCTAGGGGGTGTCCAAGTGAGGGTGGGTTGTCCATGTGGGGGGGGGTTGTCCTGGTGTGGGGGGGTGTCTAGGTGGGGTGAGGGGGGGGGGGGGGGGGCTGTAACACCCCGAGAGTTTATGAGAAGTATTATTTTTAATTTATTTGATGTCTTGTGTTGTATGCTACACCAAGATTATCTTGCACTATACGCAACACTGTATTATCTTTCAGTATACGCGACACTATTCTTAGATCATGTTACAAAAAATTTCACGTTCGTTTGATAGAATTTATTCTACGCAACATTGACTGTATATATATATAAATTCAATTTATAAATGAAATATGGTTGGATTATATTATACACAACAACAAAGGAATCTTCTACTACCGCAACCCTGACTTGTCTTGCTTTACATGCAATCACGACCTTCCATGATAGCGTGTGTTGTACGCAATATCGAGTTTCACTAAACAATAATATGTTATTAAAATATTATATAAACTATTTGTTATGAATAGTAATACCCATTTTTTGAAATTTTATAAAATTTATCTTTCAAAATTTACTTAATTTTTGGATTCGGAATATCAAAATTATCATAGGGTGAAATTTTGGTATTTTTCTGAAAACTTTCAATTTTTGATGAATAGTGAAAACATTGAGTTATTGGTTAAAACCAAATTTTTATTTAAATAATCATTTATTTTATTTAAATTTATTTTAGGTCAAAATAGATACATAATACTTATATAAGTTCAATGTAATTCATTGGAGATATTTTATAATAAATTTAGATATATAAAATTTTTATTGAACTTCTTACAGTCTTTTACCCACCTCCTAGGAGAATTTGCAATTATACATAAAACATAATTTTACCGCTTCTGTGAGTTGAATATCGAAAATATGAGAGACATGGTTAATAACAAGTAGTAAAATGTGGTTCAATAAGATAAAAATAAATTTGGGTGAATAGTAACTTTTTGCTTTTATTTACCACGTTTAAAAGTAAATAGGGTAATTAAGGGTAAAAATGATATTATTATTACCCTAACACATGTACTAATTCTATTTTATAAGTGTAATTTGACCAAAAACAACCTTAGTAATAAAATATTACCCTTTAGGTCCACTTGGATTAGATTAGGACACTTATTATTATTTTATTTAAAGAAGAGTTAAAAGAGTTCAAATCAAAGTTTAATAAATGAAAAAAATTAATATAAGATTATAAATAAGATAAATTAGACTATAAATATTCATTATAAAGCTAAATATCTTTCATAAATAATGTTATTTTATTTATAATTTCTATACATTAAATAATTTAATTTATTTATGACACAATGATGATGCAGTAATTACCTTATTAATGAAATATTAACATAATTGATGTTATAAATACCCAAATAAATGTAATTTGAGACTTTTTATGAATTAAAATAAATTTATATGTTAATATGACATGTTAGTATTGATTTAATTAATTTTTTTCGAACTAATAATGTTGTTATGATTTTAAAAAAAATCAATTACCAAATAGTGTCAAAATTGACATAAAATAGTTTTTAAAACAAATATTATATTATTAATTGTTATTATAATCCTAAAAATATAATTTTTGGCAAAATGACTTACATAAGGTTATATATATTAATTATGAACCACTTGGAGTTCGTCTGTCTTGTTATAGTAAGGTTATTAACCATATAGCGTAAGAAAACAAGAAGACATGGTAAAAGTTAAATTATTTAACTTAGAGTTAAATCTAAATGATAAGGTTAAAATAGAAACATAAAATTGTCTAAAACCTATTTTTTTGAGATGATTTCTACCCATCCCCACTTTATCTTCAAAACAAATCAATTGGGAGCTATTATAAACCGAATATGACTTTATTATAAAATAATATTTTAAGTTTTTCCTAAGGTGCCCCTCTCCTCCCTTATAAAAGGGAACCTCCTCCCTCTTCTATTTACACAATTTTGAGCATTAAATCTCGTCCAACCCCTGAAAATTTACCTTCTCAACTTCCCTAGAAACATTATAGATGTTCAGGTATCCTCAAAAGACCATCTCTAGTGCCATAAGAGGAAACATAAAAGCGGTGTGTCGAAGAAGAGTTAATCTCTTCTATCGATTCTTTCAGGTTTTCTTTCTTATTAAACACCTTATTATTTAGTTGTTTAATTATAAAGTAATAACATAAGTTTCACTAATATACTGATATTTTATTATATATATGAGAAAACCCCATTTAAACTTCTATCCATCCTACGGAAAATGAAATCATTGAACGTGCGTACGTATGGAATACTGTCTCTACGCCGTGGTGTAATCTATTTTTCCACCACCACCTTACTTGGATGGGTATAATGGTGTAAAGAATAAATATATAGTTATTATAAAAACATACTGATTCTGATATATTATACATCCACTCCAATTCAATTCAATAATTATGGGAATGATATCATCACTCATGCGTACGTATGGATTACTGTCTCCACAACGCGATGAGATTCATTCTCCATGTTAACCATTCAAGAATGATTATAAAGTATATATAATGAATAATAATGAAATATATGACATGATAAAGCTACTGTATTTATTTATATATATGTGTGTTTCATCTACTTACTTCTATTCAAGTCAATAAGGAAAGGAAACAACATTCATGCGTACGTACGACCTTCCGTCTCCATGAACGGTGTATTTCATTTCATTTATCTATCTATTATATATATATATATATTGAATATTTATGATATATAAATCCTTATTTAAATTATATAAGTTATTAAATCATGATATAAGTAATAATAATATCAAGAACAACAAGTCCAAACACGTACGATTAATAAAACAATTTTACCCAAAACACTGCTTTAACAAGGAATTTACGAAAGAACGGGTAATATAAAGTCATAATTGAACCATATATGACATCATAAAAATGAATATTATTATTTAATAAGTCAATGACATCATTTAAATCATTATACATGAGTTTTGGATACGTACAAATCATATCAGACCTAAGGTAAGGGATAACTATTCGAATCTCGTTCTTATCCGAGATTGTTTATTCGTAAGTATTTACTGTGGTTATATTTTTCATCCATGTCCATAAAAAATGACTCTCATAAAGTGTTTACTATTATTACATGTATTTTTAAGGTCATTTTTACCCCACTTTGTCTTTTACTTTGAGTTATGGAAGTAATCTTTCTTTTGTTTACCATTTGTGGTACTTTTTGACTTTTCCATTAAAATTAAAAGGATAATGTTTTTTTTAACTTATACGGCATGAACGGATTTTTACAGTTTCATAATGCCTTATTTTCATGAAGTTTACTCTACAATATTTCATGTTTACTTTCAATAAAATCCTTTTCTTTTAAAATTTCATGGCATTTTGTGAAAAGAAAATGATTTTTAAGAACAAAGAATATTTTCCTCAAGAATTATTTTCAAGTGTTTTATCAAAACCATTTTCCATATAAGATGGAATTATATCATATGTGTATGTTTCAAGTATAATATCTCTATGATTTACATGGTTTCACTTTTATTATGATGAAATTCTATCCATTTTTTTATATGGAATATGTCATGATGGGATGATGTTTATGAAACCCATTTTTATTCTTTGGGTTATGGTGAATGATTATGTTTATTTTGTGGAACAATTAAGAATGATTTCATTATGAGATGGGTGGGACCTATATCTCCCTCCAATGAATTGGTTAAAGATTTATATGTCATGATATGGACATGGCTGGAATGACAAGTAAATCTGGTTCAGTGATACAGGACTGGAACGAGGAGTGGACTCGATTCAGTAAGGGACTTTGTCCACTAAGATGGTCTTTGTAGTAATGTCATGGACGCTATTGAAATCATATCAAGTTCTTAATGGTTTTCCACAATTACATGTTTTATTCCCATGCTATTTTATTATGATTGGTGTTCCTTTATGACCTATGCCTTACATACTGCCAAGATTTATTTCACAACTCAATATTTTGATGTGTAAACTTTATGTTCTTGTTTTGAAGTTCAAATTTATATGGTCTGTTTTATTTTGCCCATTTTTACCCTTACTGAGCATTTGAGCTCACCCTTTATATGTTTTTCCCCCGGATATAAAGAAAGGTTTTAGGTAAGAAAAAAAGGGGAAGATCTTTATGGGAGATGTTCAAGATCTTTCACCAAGATTAAAAGATTATGTTCCATGTTTCCAAAGACACTAAACTATTACAGTCCTTTGGTGTCTTTTTTTGTTATGTATTAATTATTCCGCAAATGTAATGTAATTTCTATGTACGTCAAGTTTGGGTCTCTATAGTTGGTATCAGTGGAAAGGTTTAGTTAACCTTTGGAAACTAGGATGCGAAATCCTTAATGAAGTCCCTAGAGATATTTCTAATGTATATCTATGGATGTTCCTAAGTATATGTTTACCTATAGGTTATAGTCCTATAATTATGGTAACGATATTAGAATTAAACCTAAGATGTTATATATTTAAAGTAATCCCCCTTTATTATGTTTTTTTCCTAGCATGATTTTTTCCTCTCACACTGTTCTTTTTTTGTTTTAGATGGTGGCTGTAACCCGAAGGAACCGTGTTGATAAATGTAACAGACAATACAATGATTGTCCTCCTGAACAAACCAATATGATGGGATATGGATTTTAAAATCTTATTTCTATACTTACACAAGCTATGAATCATTATGGACTTCCAAATGAGCAGAGAAAGAAACAATATTCTATTTAGTCCTTTATGAGGCAACGTCCACCTTCTTTCAATGGGTCTTCTGATCCACTTGTTACTGTACAATAGATCTGTACCATTGAAATGATATTTTCCACACTTCGCTATTCATATCATGAAAAATTCATTTTAGCTATTTACCATTTAGATGGTGAAGCAGACTAGTGGTGGAATCTAATTAATAATACAAGGCCCCAAGATGAAATTGAATTCATGGAATGGAAAGAGTTCAGGAACTTGTTTTTCAATAAGTACTTCCCTCGTATTCTTTGAAAAAAGATGGAGAAGGAGTTCCTTGAGCTTAATCAAAAGTATGATGAATCTATTGGTATATACGAAGCGAATTTTACAAGGCTTGCAAGGTATGCATCTGGCTTTATCATCCAACCTGAAAGTAAAGTTGATTGATTCTTTAGTGGCTTAAAACCAAGTCTTTGAAGGTAATTGGCTCTAAGAGACTTCAGTAGCTATGAATAAATTGTGCGTTGTGCTATCAAGGTAGAACTAGAAGTTGGTGTTACATATCCATTTAATGATTTTGACAAGAAATGAAATATGGAGTTCAAGTAAAAATCTTAGAACAATGGTGAAAAGAAATTGAATGTTTCTTTATGCTCAAAGTGTGGAAAGATGCATGGTGGAGATTGTCTAAAAGGTACTAGAAAATGTTTCAAGTTTGGAAAATAAGGTCATCGAGCTACTGAGTGCTGAGTTAATAGAAAAAAGGTTTCTAATGATGTGAATAGAGAAAAGACTACAGAGAATACTCCACCAACACTTCAATGATACAAGTGCAAGGAAATGGGGCATTATTCTAACCAATGCCATAATCCAAGGTTTAATGATGATCGACCTCAAAAACAACTTAAGGTAAAGGATAGAGGGAAGCCACATGAGATCACTATTGTTGATGTTGAGTATGACAATGATGTAGTGGAATGATTATGTGTTTATGTAATGGGATTTCGAAATAATGTTGTGGAATCTCATTTATAGTATTGTGGAATATTGGAATATCTATGTATTGGTTTATTGTGGTTTTCAATAATTATATGGTACCAATAACCATGAAAAGTGATTAAAATATTTTGGAAAGCAGATGATATGTGCATAAGGAAGGGATAAGGATAAAATGAATTGCTTGATAGTATTCATGAGCCCATGACTGATATAAGGACAAAGTGATATCATGGGTTGAGTATACATAATTTTGGGATTTTGGTATGTGGAAAGAGTTAACTTTTGACAACATTCATGCTTTCACTAAGGTTCAATGGGTATTCATTTTTGAAAAGAATACATGTTTAAGGAATTCACCTGTTTGGAATGTGACAAACAAGATATATATATCTTATGATATACGGGTGATAAATGATTGTATTCAGTGTTTGGTAGATGACCATTCTATTAATTGTTTTATTTATACTATGAGATTGGACAGAAGTATTTTGGATAAACCTAAATATTGGAATAGATTAAGTTAGACATCAGATAGTATTGTTTAAGGATAGAACTTTTTGTTATGTTACAATATCATAGTTTTAGAAAAAGGACAACCCATAGGACGGGCGACAACCCGTCGCGTCGGACAAGGTTTCGGGAATCGAACCCACAACTGAAGTGTGATAGGCCTTTATCGCATACCTATGGAATAAAGGAAGCCCCTGGTTAGTATAAACTAGTTTTATTTTATTTAAGCGGTATGATAAATGAAGTATAAGTCCATTTTTGGAACCATATACGATTAATCTCACCATAGATGGACTTATGTATATAACTTTTGCATACCATATGTTTGAGATAGATGGAATAACCTATCATTCTATCACATGATCTGCTAACACTTTGAAAAAGACAAAATCAACATCATTTCTTTAAGAGGTGAAATGGAAATTGTTCAAGGCACGAGCAACAGTAAGATTGTACCAAAATCAAGTAATTATTTCTTTTAATTCAAAAATTCTTCAACATTTTGGAAATGATATTGAAAACCAAAAATGTTGTCCTTGTTCCCTCATATCTGATGAATCAAATGGTACCTTATATTATCACAAATTTATGGCTTTTTGATTGTTGGATTTTTCATAGCAATTTTCTCTACCACTCTTCAACCAAACATGATTGTTAGATTTCCCTTCTATATCGATATTTCACCCATGTTCTCCTATGTGGAAACCCAGTGATGAGTTAATTTGGGTAACCATTATGTTTCATACTTCAATTTTTAAAATTAAGTTTTATTATTCCTTTTTACGATGTGGGTTTCTATGAATGAAACTTTCAAGTAGTAAATGATTTATAACCCCAATGAATTTTGAGGGAAAAATTCATTTTAAGGGGGGTAGAATGTAACACCCATAGATTTTATGAGAAGTATTCTTTTTAATTTATTTTATGTCTTGTGTTGTATGCTACACTAAGATTATCTTACACTATACGCAACACCGTATTAACTTGCAGTATATGCAACACTATTCTTGGATCATGTTACACAAAATTTCAAGTTTGTTTGATAGAAGTTATTCTACGCAACATTGAGTGTATATATATATATATATTCAATTCATAAATGAAATATGGTTGGATTCTATTATACACAACAACAAATGAATCTTGCACTACACGCAACCCTGACTTGGCATGCTTTACACGCAATCGTGACCTTCCACGATAGCGTGTGTTGTACGCAATATCGAGTTTCACTAAACAACGATATGTTATTAAAATATTATATAAACTAGTCATTATGAATCGTAATAACCACTTTTTGAAATTTTATAAAATTTATCTTTCAAAATGGACTTCATTTTTGGATTTGGAATATCGAAATTATCCTAGGGTGAAATTTTGGTATTTTTCTGAAAACATTCAATTTTCGATGAATAGTGAAAACACCGAGTGGTTAAAACCGACTTTTTATTTAAATAATCATTTATTTTATTTAAATTTGTTTTATGTCAAAATAGATACATAATACTTATATAAGTTCAATGTAATTCATTGGAGTCAATTTATAATAATTTTAGATATAGAAAAATTTTATTTAACATTTCATCGTCTTTTACCCACCTCCTAGGAGCATTTGCAATTGTACATAAAACTTAATTTTACGGCTTCTGTGAGTTGAATTTCAAAAATCTGATAGACATGGTTAATATGAAGGAGTAAAATTTTGTTCAATAAGATAAAAATAATTTTTGGCGAATAGTAACTTTTTACTTTTATTTACCACGGTTAAAAGTAAATCGGGTAATTAAGGGTAAAAATGATATTATTATTATTACCCTAACACATGTCCTAATTCTAATATACAAGTTTAATTGGACCAAAAACAACCTTAGGAATATAATATTACCCTTTAGGTCCAATTGGATTAGATTAGGACACTTATTATTATTTTATTTAAAGAAAAGTTAAAAGAGTTAAAATCAAAGTTTAATAACTAAACCATTTTTAATATAAAATTATACATAAGATAAATTAGACTATAAAAATTCATTAGAATTATAAAAATATTTCCTACATAATGGTATTTTATTTATAATTTTTAGACATTAAATATTTTAATTTATTTATGACACAATGATGATGCAGTAATTAACTTATTAATGAAATATTAACATAATTGATGTTATAATTACCCAAATAAATGTAATTTGAGACTTTTTATGAATTAAACTAAATTTAAAGGTTAATATGACATGTTAGTATTGATTTAATTAATTTTTTTCTAACTAATCATGTTGTTATGATTTTCACAAAAATCAATTACCAAATAGTGTCAAAATTGACATAAAATAGTTTATAAAACAAATGTTATATTATTAATTGTTATTCTATTACTAAAAATCTAAGGTTTGGAAAAATGACGTAGATAAGGTTATATATATTAATAATGAACCACTTGGGGTTCGTTTGTCTTAATATAGTAAGTTTATTAACCATATAGTGTAAGAAAACAAGAAGACACAGTAAAAGTTATATTATTTAACTTAGAGTTAAATCTAAATGATAAGGTTAAAATAGTAACCTAAACTTATCTAAAACCTATTTTTTGAGGTTATTTCGACCCATCCCCACTTTATCTTATAAATAAATCAATTTGGATCCATTATAAACCGTATATGACTTTATTATAAAATTATATTTTAAGTTTTTCCTAAGGTGCCCCTCTCCTCCCTTATAAAAGGGCACCTCATACCTCTTCTCTTTACACTATTTTGAGCTTTCAAGATCGGCCAAAACCTTCCTATTTCCCTTCTCAACTTCCATAGAAACATTATAGAGGTTCTAGTCTCCTCAAAATACCAACTCTAGTGCCTTAAGAGGAATTTTAAAAGAGGTGCGTCGAAGAAGAGGTAATCTCTTCTACCGATTCTTTCAAGTTTTATTTCTTCATAAACATCAACTTATTTAGTTGTTTAATTATAAAGTAATAACATCTGTATCACTAATATACTGATATGTTATTATAAATATGAAACAACCCCACTTCAACTTCTATCAATACTACGGAAAACAAAATCACCGTGCGTGCGTACGTACAGAATACCATCTCCACGCCGTGGTGTAATCTGTTTTTCCACCACCACCTTACTTGGATGGGTATAATGGTGTAAAGAATAAATATATAGTTATTAAAACATCATACTGATTCTGATATATTATATCATCCACTCCAATTCAAATTCAATAATTATGGGAATGATATCATCGCTCGTGCGTACGTACTGATTACCGTCTCCACGCCGCGATGAGATTCATTCTCCATGTTAACCATTCAAGAATGATTATGAAGTATATATAATGAATAATAATGAAATATATGACAAGATAAAGCTGATGGATTTATTTATATATATATATATCATCTACTTACTTCAATTCATTTCAATAAGGAAAGGAAAACAGTGTTCATGCGTACGTACGACCTACCGTCTCCATGAACGGTGTATTTCATTTCATTTATCTATCTATTATATATATATATACTGAATATATATGATATATAAATCAGTATTTACATTCTGGAAGTAAGTAAATCATGATATAAGTAATAATAATATCAAGAACAACAATTCCAAACATGTACGATAAATAAAACGATTTTACCCAAAACATTGCTTTGGCATGGAATTTACAAAAGAACGGGTAATATAAAGTCATAAGTGAACCATATATGATACCATAACAATTAATATGATTCTATAATAAGTCAATGAAATTATTTAAATCATTATATAGGAGGTTTGGATACGTACTAATCATATCAGACCTAAGGTAAGAGATAACTATTCCAATCTCGTTCTTATCTGAGATTGTTTATTCGTAAGTATTTACTGGGGTTATATTTTTCATCCATTTCCATAAAAAATTCTTTTTATAAAGTGTTTAATATTATTCCATGTATTTTTAAAGTCATTTTTACCCCTCTTTGACTTTTACTTTGTGTTATTGAAGGAATCTTTCTTTTGTTTACCATATGTGGTACTTTTTGAATTTTTCGTTAAAAGTACGAGAAGAATGTTTGTTTATCTTATATGGAATGAATGGATTTTTACGGTTTCAAAACGCCTTATTTTCATGAAGTTTACTCTATAATATTTCATTTTTATTTTCAATAAAATCCCTTTCTTTTAAAATCGCATGGAATTTTGTGAAAAGAAAATGGTTTTTAAGAAGAAAGGATATTTTCCTCAAGAATTATTTTCAAGTGTTTTATCAAAACCATTTTCTATCTAATATGACATTATTTCATATGTGTATGTTTCAATTATAATATCTCTATGATTTACATGGTTTCACTTTTCTTATGATGAAATGATATCCAATTGTTTTATATGGAATATGTTATGATGGGATAATGTTTATGAAACCCATTTTTATTCTTTGGGTTATGATGAATGATTTACGTTTATTTTGTGGAAAAATTAAGAATGATTTCATTCTGAGATGGGTGGGACATATATCTCCCTACAATGAATTGGGTAAAAATTTATATCTCATGAGATAGACATGGTTGGAACGACAAGTTAATCTGGTTCAGTGATACAGGACTGGAATGAGGAGTGAACTAAATTCAGTAAGGGAATTTTTCCACTATGATGGTCATGGCAGCAATGTCGTGGCTACTATTTAAATCATATAAAGTGATTAATGGTTTTCCATAATTACATATTTTATTCCCATGTTATTTTATCATGATTTATGTTCCTTTATAACCTATGCCTTACGCACTACCAAGATTTATTTCACAACACAAGATTTTGATGTGTAAACTTTATGTTCATGTTTTTAAGTTCAAATTTATATGGTTTGTTTTATTTTCTCCATGCTTACCCTTACTGAGAATTTTAGCTCACCCTTTATATGTTTTCTTTTCCATAGGTTATAAAGAAATTTTTTAGGTAAGAAAAAAAGGGGAAGATCTTTATGGGAGATGTTGAAGATCTTTCACCAGGATTAGAAGATTATGTTCCATGTTTCCAAAGACACTAAACAATTACGGTCCTTTGGTGTCTGTTTTTTTTATGTATTAAGTATTCCACAAAAGTAATGTAATGTCTATGTATGTAAATTTTGGGTCTCTACAGGGGTTGTCCAGGTGGGGGTGGGGTGGGCTATCCAGGTGGGGTGGGGGTTGTCCTGGTAAGGGTGGGATATCCCGGGGGGCTGCATGGGGTAGGGGACTATAGGGGTGGGGGTGGGGGTGTGGGTGTGGGCTATCCAGAGAGTGGGATGGGCTTTCCAAGGGTGGGGTGGGTTATCCAGGTAGGTGAGGGGTGTGGACTTTCCAGTGGTGGGTTGTTCAGGGGGATGCGGATGGGTTGTCCAAGTGGGGAGGGGGTGTGGGTTGTTTAGGGAGGAGGGGGTGGGCTGCCCAGGTGGGGTGTGGGGGTGAGCTATCCAGGTGGGGTGGGGGGATATCCAGGTGGGGGTGGGCTATCTAGGGGGGCTGTAGGGGGGTAAGGGGTTTTCGGGGTGTGGGTGTGTGTCCTGTCCAGGGAGGGGGGCGGGCTATCCACTCTGATACTATACAAAAAAAATAGGAATCACATATAACCAATGTATAGTTTCTTTCACACATTAAGACTTTTCATGAAGTTACATACCAACACTCACTCTTACCCTTCCATGAAGAAGTGATCTCTGCAAAGAAATGTCACTTAAGTTCTTATCCAAAATCCATATTGATCTCATACAAATTTAACATTCATACAACTCCATATCACCAAATTATATAACAAGGATCATTCTCCCATGAGTAGTGTCCCATCTAAACTTAGCTCATATTCCTAAACAACATACATAGGATCATATTTGACACACACACAAAATTTTGTAAACATAGAAAATACTATATTTACACCTTGTATCATAACTTGGAATTAGCTCTTATTTAGCCTCTCAAGGAATCAATAAGCCACATACATAGCTCAAAATTTGGAGGTTTGTATACAATTAGCTGTGTTTTTTTAGAATTAATGTATTATATTTAGAGTGGAAGATAAAATCTGATCCACCTATGATATTTGGAGGTGTGTTTACAATTAGGTTTGTTGTGATTTATATGTATGTTATTCATGGTCTACACCAATAGTCTTATGGGTCATCTATAATAGTCTTGAAGTCATGATACAATTGGATAGGTATTGGATTCTACGACCCTAGTTTGGGATATTCTTTGATGATGTAAATAAATTACATTGGTGTGATGGATGTATTTTAACACTTGGGGATTCATTTATTAATTTTATGGATTTTTAATTTTTAAAGTATTAAAGTTAATCATAAAAACATAGTTCATGATAGGAATGATTCACCTTGATTATTTTGATACCCTTGTGATGGTAAAAGTGAAGGAATGTATAATTATTTACATCCTTTTAATTTAAATTACTTGAACTACTCTAATAATCATGATTATATGAAGAGGGGGGTTTGGTTGTCCAGGGAGAGATAGGGGTGTGGGCAGTCCAAGGAGGGGGTGTGTTGTCCAGGTGGGCTATTCAGGGAGAGGTGGGGGTGTGGGTTGTGTGGGGAGGGGGTGGGTTGTCCATGTGGGGGTGGATATGTAGGTGGGGAGGGGATTGTGTAGGTTTGGAGGGGGTGTGGGTTCTCTAGGTGGGGTGGGGGTGGGCTGTCCAGGGAGGGGTGGGTTGTCTAGGTGGGGTGGGGGTTTTTTGTCTAGTGGTGGGGGAGTGGGCTATCCATGTGGGGTGGGGGTGGGCAGTCCAGGGGTGGATGGGGGTGGGATGTCCAGGTGGGTTAGGGGGAATGTCCGGGTGGGGGGGGAGGGGTTGTCCAATAGATTAATAATATGAATAGAGTGGAAAAAAATAAATTTAATAACACTCTTTATAAAACCACATACTTAATCAGTGATAAATAATCAACAGGTATCATTATAAAAATAATGGATCTATAGAATATCAATATTTCCCCATTCAATTGAATAGTGTTTCTATCTAGGTGAATATCCAACAATCAACATAGAAGCTAGAATTTAATCATAGTGAAATAGAAGGTAACCTTATTACATTTATGATATCATTGTAGTATTTAGGGATACATTGATTGTTTATATGTATCAATAATAAATGATAATTCGTTATGGATTTTAAAGATCATGTGAATCATTCAAATCAACCCCCCTGGACACCTCTCACCCCCATGGACAGCCCCCCTGGACACCCCCACCCCCAGGACACCCCCACCCCCTGGTGTAACACCCCAAACCTAGTTACCCAGATTCGGTGCATTATTACATAACATTGGCATGATCACAAAAGATCAAGTCTCAGATGACCGGTTAGTTTATTATCCTTGGAAGTAAAATATACATTCATAAGGTTTACATTACACCATAAAATGGAAAACTACAAAAACATTGTTTCCATAGAAAACACTGAGATCCCATAGAATATCCATGTAGGTCAGTCATAATATACTTCTTCGCATCCTGAGAAAAATAAAACATAGAAAGGGGTGAGCTCATATTCTCAGTAAGGATAAAAATATAGTGGAAACATTCATAAATAAGCATATGAATTTAAGGAAATGTATAATACTAAAACAAAATCCTTTTCAGCATAAAATTCATTATAATATGGAAAATATAAATCAAAATAATTCCATTTACTTACTCACATGGATATTCAACTAGTCGAATAATCATATGCAATATCAATAGACACTTTCATAATGATGGAATGCATAATGCCAGACTTTCATAACCACATAGTCAAGTCCTTGTGACAAGACTACAAATATGATTTTGTCAGGTCCTTGTGCCAAGACACAAATTTTTCTCATTAGACCCAATAATTCATCGAGGAGCTATAGCGGGCTCCACCTATCACTTACTAAGTCCAATGCATTCCTCATAGGAAAAGCTTTAAACATAACATAAACATTTGTATTAAAACTATCATATGAAATGTAAATACTTTATCCATAAACCATTAATGGTTTAAAAATAACACATCCACAATAAAACATATCACAAAACCTTCAATACAATATAGATGTTTTGTATCATAATAAACCAACTTCAAATAAGGTTAAAATCCATTAAAGGATGTTGACATAGATAAAATCAAAACCTTTTTTAGAGAAATATCTCTTTCTATTTTGAAATCATTTAATAAAACATTTATTTTGAAAATATAATTATAATCTTGTAAGGGAAGCTTCGACGATGTTATAACGGCGTAAAATAGCTGCACCCGCCGTATAAGTTAAAAAAACATTCTTACCTTATTTTTGTCGAAAAGGTCAAAAAGTACCTTGTTTGCAAAATGATAGAAAGATTCCTATCAAAACATATAAGGTAAAATAAGGGTATAAATGAATTTAACCCATTGTATAGTAAATATTAAAAATGTTTTGAAATACATTTTTAAGAAGCATGGATGTGGATGATAAAGAGGTCCCAGTGGATAATTACGTATAAACAAGATTGGATATTGAAGAGATTGTGAAATTAACCCGTAACTTGTACTTTTCCTTGGTCTAGGGTAGGTTAACATCTTGTATAATGTTGAAAAAAAATTTATTAAATTATACAAGAATCATATACATTAATATGATATCATATATGATCTTTTAACATTGCTTTGTTAATAATATCTTAATATTATCGTTATTTCGGGTGTTAACTGATTCGTTTTCCTTTATATGCTTTGTTATATAAGTAATGATTATTATGGATAGGATTTATCTTATTCATATTAATAATCAAATTAAGTCTTTATACATTATTTCTAATCATCTAATGAAAATTATTCTTGAATGGATACGATGGGGAATGAATCTCATCGCGTTCATGGAGACGGTAATCCGTACATATGCATGTGTGACAATATCATTTTTTTTTATATTAAAATAATATATAATTGGATGGTATATCATATATACAGAATTATTATCATGTTACATTTCTTATTTAGATCAATTATAAATCATTATTATACCCATCCAAATAATAATTTACTATATAACAATTACACCACGACGTGGAGACGTTAAACCGTACGTACACACATATAGTGAAATGTCATTAAAAATATGGATAGAATAATTAATATGGTTGTTAAATATTTATAATAAAATAATAGTATATAGAAGATACTGTATTTATTATTTTAGAATTTAAAAAAAAGAAATAGGAAGTGGAAGAAGAAAGGAACTTGGAAGAGGTGATGAAATATTTACCTCTTCTTCGGGTTCTTCCTTTTTATTTGATCAAAAGGGCTCCTTAAGATGGCTTTATAACTAAATAAAGGCCTCTAGGATTAAGGGAGGAAAGTTGAGAGGGTATTTTTTCAGGTTTTTTCCGAGCCAAATGGCTTTCAAGGTGTGAATTAGAGAAAAGGGGTAGTGACCTTTTATAAGAGGGGTGATGGGCACCTTAGGAAAAGCTAGAAATATAATTTTATAATAAAATAATTTTTGGTTTCTAATGGAAAAAAATAAATTATTTAAATTCTATGGTTGGTATGAGTCGAAAAAACTCAACAAATAGGTTTTATATAGGTTTGGGTCACTATATTAACCTTATCTTTTAGATTTAACTCTTAGTTAAATAGTTTGACATTTACCATGTCTCTTTGTATTTTTATATTATATGGTTTATAAACATACAATAAACATCCAAGAGAACCTCAAGTGGTTCATTGATGACATATATAATATTATTTAAGACCTTTTTCTAAACCGTAGATTTTTAGGAACAGAATATCAATTAATAATATAATATTTGTTTAAAAAACTCTTTTATGTCAATTTTGACACTGTTTGGTATTTTGTTTTTTATAAATTCATAACAGCATTATTACTTCGAAAAAAATTCATATAACCAACCCTAACATGTCATATTAACCTATAAAATTAGTTTAATTCATAAAAAGTCTCAAATTACATTTATTTGGATATTTATAATATCAATTATTTAAATCATTCATTAATACGGTAATTACTACATCATCATTATGTCATAAATAAATTTAATTATTTTATGTCTAAAAAATATAAATAAAATACCATTATGTAGGAAATCTTTTTATATTTATAATGAAAAATTATAGTCAAATTTATCTTATGTTTAACCCAATATTAAAAATGTTTTATTTATTAAACATTGAATTTAACACTTTTAACTCTTCTTTGAATTAAATAATAATAAATGTCCTAATCCAATCCAAGTGGGCCAAAAGGATAATATTTTATTCCTAAGGTTGTTTTTAGTAGAATTACACTTATCAAATAGAATTAGGACATGTTTTAAGGTAATAATAATATCATTTTTACCCTTAACTACCCGGTTTACTTTTAACAATGGTAAATAAAAGTAAAAAGTTATTATTCACGAAAAATTATTTTCAACTTATTGAACAAAATTTTTCTTACTGATATCAACAGTGTGTCTCGGATATTTGAAATTAAACTCACAGAAGTGGTAAAATTATGTTTTATGTAAATTTTCAAATGCTCCTAAGAGGTGGGTAAAAGATGGTAAAAAGTTCAATAAAATTTTTATATATCTGAAATTATTAAAAACTTACTCCAATGAATTACATTGAACTTATATAGATATTATGTATCTATTTTGACCTAAAATAAATTTAAATAAAATAAATAAATATTTAAATAACAATTTGGTTTTAAACAATAACTGAGTGCTTTTCACTATTCATCAAAAATTGAAAGTTTTCAGAAAAATACCAAAACATCACCCTAAGCTAATTTCGATATTATGAATCCAAAAATGAATTCCATTTTGAATGATAAAATTTATAAAATTTCAAAAAGTGGGTATTAATATTCATAACGGATAGTTTGATTGGTTGTGGTGTGTTAGAACATGAAGTTGCGTACAAAACACACTATTGTATTATTCAAAGAGAAGAATACCATGGAAGCTTGGGGTGTTACATTATCTCCTCCAATTAATTTCGTCCTCGAAATTTCTAGAGTATTACTGCATAAAAATACTCGAGAGTTTATTCATCATAAGTTCCTTAGGTTCCCAAGTTGCCTCTTCCATCTTATGGTTTCTCCATAGATCTTTTACCAGACGAGTCGTCTGTTTTCTCAGCACTTTTTCTCTTGTATCAAGAACCAAGACAGGCTCTTTAAAATAAGACAGATTGGGTTCCAGTTCTAATTACTCATAGGTGAGTACATGCATTGGGCCAGACATATATTTTCTCAACAATGATATGTGGAATACATCGTGAACTTTGAAGAGACTTGGTGGCATTACCAAATGATATTCTATATCCCCAATTAGTTCTAGAATTTCGAAAGGTTTGATGTACTTGGGACATAATTTTCCCTTCTTATGGAAACGTATAACACCCTTCCTTGGTGATACCTTCATGAAAACATGATCTCCTATATGAAATTCCAAATTCTCCCTTTGGTTATCGGCGTAGCTCTTCTGCATACTTTGAGCTGCTTTGATTTGGTTTTGGATTACCTTCACATTTTACATTGTTTCCTCCACCAGTTTTGGGCCTAGGAATTTTCATTCACCAACATCATCCCAACAGGTTTGTGTGTGACATCTCTTTCTGTATAATGCTTGATATGGTGCCATCTGAATACTTGAACGGAAGCTATTGTTATAGGAAAATTCTACCAGAGGTAAATATTTATCCCACATACCTTGAATGTCAAGTGAGAATGATCTCAACATATCTTATAAGGTTTTAATAGTCCATTCTGATTGTCCATTAGTTTGGGGATGGTAGGCAGTTCTCAAACGAATTTCAGCATCCTGGTCTTTCTGAAGAATTTTCCAAAATATTGATGTAAAATGAGGAACACAATCAGAAAGAATTTATAGGGGTACTCCATGAAGTCTCAAAACTTCATTAATATATAGTCTTGACAGACATTCAAGTGGTAAATCTTATCTTATCGCAAGAAGTTGTGCTGACTTGGTAAGAAGATCAACAATGACGCATATTGCACTGTTCCTTCTAGGAGTCTTTGGTAGTCCCATGAAAAATTCCATCATAATATTATCCCATTTCCACTCAAGTGTGGGAAAAAGGTTGCAAGACTCCTCCAGGTTGTTTCCTTCCATCTTTCACTTGTTTAAAAATCATACATCTTGACACAAAATCAGCAATCACCCTCTTCATGTTGTCCCACAAAAAATTTTCCTTCAAATATCTATACATTTTGGTTCTCCCATGGAGTATAGAGAAATTTGAACTATGATTATCATCCAACAATTCACTTTTTTAGATCAGGTATATCGGGAACATAAAGTCTCTTCCCAAATTTCAAAATTCCATCTTCATATAAGAAGTCACTCAAACTCCCATCATTCATAGCTTTAATTTTCTTTTGAAACTCCTCAGCATCAACCTGAGAACTTTTTATCCTTTCTAGTAAAGATGGTTTGGAAACCATTTGAAAAGTCATTAATGTTTCACCATCCATGGTTATTCTCATATCTATCTTTACTAGATCCATGAAAATAGGATCCCTTTCAACTCTCATCTTGTTCAAAACTCCATGATATTTTCTTCTCAATGAATCTACCATCTTATTTTCCTTCCCTGGGTGGTAGTGTATCATGAAATCATAATCCTTGAGTAGTTAAGGACATTTCCTTTTCCTCATGTTGAGTTATTTCTATGAGAAAATATACTTCAAACTCTTTTGATCAGTATAAAGCTCATATTTTTCACCATAGAGATTTTTTCTCCAAATCTTCAAAGCAACTATTATAGCTTCTAACTCAAGATCATGAGTAGGATAGTTTTTCGCGTGAATTTTTAGTTTCCGTGATGCATAGTTAATAACCCTATCATTCTGCATAAGGACAGAACCATGTCTTTTTCTTTGAAGCATCACTAAAAATAATAAACCCATCATTCGCCAATGGTAGATTCAATATAAGAGCGTTGACTAATCTTCTCTTTAATTATTAAAAAAATTATTCACATTCTTTTTTCCAAATAATTTTCACCCCTCTACGTGTGATCTTGGTTAATGGGTTATCCAATCGAGAAAAATTCTAGACGAAATGTAGATAATAATTTGAAAAACCAATAAAACTATATACCTCTATTATACTTGTCAGTGCTGGCCATTCGTGGATTGCTCTTGTCTTAGAAAGATCAACTGAGATTCCATCCTTAGAGATGATATGGCCCAGAAAAGAAATCTCCTGAATCCATAATTTACATTTTGGAAACTTCCCATATAATTCATCTCATCTAAGAGTCTTTAGGATAATGCGCGGGTGAATTTCATGATCTTCATAGCTTTTGGAGTATACCAAGATATCATCAATAAATACCACTACAAAGTCATCAAGATATTCCTTGAAAACTATGTTCATTAAATCTATTAAAAAAGAGGGTGCATTAGTCAGCCCAAATGGAGTTACTGTAAACTCATAATGCCCATACCTGGTTCAAAATGCTATTTTCATAATGTATTCCTTATTCACACACAACTGATGATATCCAGATCGAAGGTAAATATTTGAAAAGTATTGAGATCCATGAAGTTGGTCAAATAAATCATCAATGCGAGGTAGGGGTACTTGTTCTTTATTGTTATAGCTCTGATCTCCCTATAGTCGATGCACAACCTCATAGATCCATATTTCTTCTTAACAAAAAAGGACAGGGGCTCCCCATAGAGAAACACTAGGGCGAATAAATTCATTATTACTCAATTAATCTAGTTTTTTCTTTAGTTACACTAATTCTACAATGTTCGTTCTATAAGGGGTCTTCGATATGGGCCTTGATCCAAGAATTAAATCAATGGAAAACTCAATTTCTAATTCTGGAGGATTTCTAGGTAAATCTTATGGAAACACATGAACATATTCTTTCACAATAAGTACATACTCTATTTGAAAATTGTTTTCCTCACCCAAAGTTATTTCATTCTCTTCCTCCCCAATAATTGAATTTAGTTGAGCTACTGGAGGTGCATCTAGATAAGAATTAGGTTGTGACATTTCTGCTCTAAAGATATGGTACTCCTTATCATAATGAAAAATGTTAACCTCCTTATTACAATAAATTTACACATCATGGTCCGAAATCCAATCCATACTGAGGATCATATCAAATTCAATCATGGGTATGACGATAAGATCAGCTGATAAAGAACATTTACATGCCCTAATGGGGACTGATTCAAAAAACTTTGTTTCAATGTTACTTCCCTTAAGATTTTTTACTGACAACTTCCTTGTTAAATCAAATTGGAAATATCTAATTTTATTAGCAAACTTGGAAGATATGAAATAATTTGATGATCCAGAATCAAATAAATCATTTTATTAACTTAAGAAAACAATTATATTACCTACCACCATGTCTTTGAGAGGTTCAACCTTAGTAGTAGTGATAGCATAAGCTTGGCCTTGATCCCTTGGCCTTTTCTGAGGTATGTTCCCCTGAAGATTAGGACATTCATTCGCATAATGCACCCTTTCTCTACAATTGTAGCATTCAACATCGACAAACTCTTTCTTCCCCTTGTAATCATGAGCATGGTGGCCTTTTTCACCAGAATTGTAATAGACTCTCATTCCCTTCAGGAAAGTACCAGGGTCTTTATTCCCACATTTACTACAGGATGGATATTAATCTTTTCCCTTCTTCCCCTTATTTCCATTTCCATAGTGTTTAGTAGATCTCTTCTTCTCTTGATTTGCTTTAAAGTTGTAAGATTTAGATATTTCTTTTTCTGTCTTTATAGCACATGAGACAATATATTCGTATGACGAGAAGGATTGAGAGAGTAATGCTCGATGGAGAAATGGTTTTAACCCATCAAATAAATGATCAATATTACTTCTTGGGTTACATATATAATCTGTATCATGCCTCCCTAACCTTGTAAAGTTAGCTTCATACTTTGCGACATTCTCATCCTCCTTTATCCTCAGACTCGGAAATTTCCTTTATGTATTCGCTCGATTTTCATGAGGAAAGTATTTTTCTTAGAAAATCTGTCTAAACTCCCTCCATTCTAAATTTTATACTTCATAATCTTTCTTTGTGTTTTGAATAAATGACCACCATTGATCAGCATCTCCAGTGACGTGGTAAACTGCCATGACAACTTTTTCCCTTTCATTACTCCCCAAGGTGTGGAATATTTTCTCTAAAGAATATATCCATTTCTCATCTAATAATGGATTTGTACTCCCATTGAATTTTGGTGATTTTTTCCTCATGAAGCGATCTAACATTGATCCTCCATGCTGTGGATCAGGTTGCTCCATATGGTTAAGGTTATTATTCATTACCTGTGTGAGTTGTCCCAATATGGTGATAAGATGATCAGCACCAATTGCATCACTAGCTCCACTATAATTATCTTGAGTAGGAGGGAAATCTCTACATGGATTATGTGAATTGATATGGTTTCCATTCCTTCCACTAGGCACCATTTCTAAACAATGGCATAAACTAGATTAGTTTATGAATCCAAATACATAATTCCAAACTTATAAAACACTTAACATAAAATAAAAAGTTTATGGATATAATCCATAATAATAGAAATTGTTTTATCTGAGTAAGTATATACTCATAAACCCTTTATAATGGTTTTTAAAGAAAATGAGAATTATCCTAATCATATCTCGCAGGAGTGTCATAACCAAGATTATAGAAAGGCCCATTATCGTGCACCAGTTTCTATTTGAGTCTAGATCAAAGTGGTGTTTTCAATTTTTACCCCTAGGTACATCTGTTCCATAGCTACCTCTACCTTCTCATATCCAAACAGTGATGTATTTCTTGTAAAACACACAAAATATCTATAATACCAAAATTCTAGAAAGTTCTTCTATACTAATCCTCAAAGTATATCTTAGGGTTATGTGCTCTAATTAGAGTTTATCTAAATCTAGTTTACAAGGTTTGTACTGAACTTCCTCTGATACCAACTATAACTCCCAGACCCTCATTACCCAGAGTCAGTGCATTATTACAAAACATTGGCATGATCACAAAAGATCAAGTCTCGAAATAATGATTAGTTTAGTAGCCTTGTAAGTACAAGATACATTCATAAGGTTTACCTTACATCATAAAATGGAAAAATACAACCACATTGTTTCCACAGACAACACTGAGATCCCATATACTATCCCTACTGTTCAGTCATCATATACTTCTTTGTATCCTGGAAAAAATAAAACATAGAAAGGGGTGAGCTCAGATGCTCAGTAAGGATAACAATATAGCAAAAACTTTCATAAATAAGCATAAACATTTAAGGAAATGTATAAAACTAAAACAAAAGCCTTTTCAACATAAAATTCATCATAATATGGAAAATATAAATCAAAATAATTCCATTTAATCACATGGATATTCTACTAGTCGAATAATCACAAGAAATATTAATAGCCACATTCATAATGATGGAATGCATAATGCCAGACTTACATCACCACATAGTCAAGGCCTTGTGCCAATACTACATATAAGATTTTTTCATGGCCTTGTTCCAAGACACTAGTTTGTCTCATGAGTCATACCGATGCATCGAGCAGCTATAGCAGGCTCCACCCTTCACTTACTATGTTCAATGCATTCCTCATATGAAAAGTTCTAAACATAACATAAACATTCGTATTAAAACTAGCATAGGAAATGTCAATAATTTATCCAAAAACAATGAATGGTGTAAAAATAACACATCCACAGTCAAACATATCACAAAACCTTCAATACAATATAGATTTTTTGTAACATAATAAATCAACTTCAAATAAGATTAAAATCTATTAAAGGATGTTGACATAGATGAAATTAAAACCTTTTTTAGAAAAATATCTCTTTATATTTTGAAATAATTTAAGAAAACATTTATTTTTGAAAATATTCTTATAATCTTGTAAGGTAAGCTTCGACGATGTTATAATGGCAGAAAATATCCACACCCGCAGTATCTGTTAAAAAACATTCTTACCTTATTATTGTTGAAAAGGTCAAAAAGTGACTTGTTTGGAAAACGATAGAAAGATTTATTTAAAAAAATATAAGCTCAAATAAGGGTATAAATGACTTTAAGCAATTGTCTAGTAAATTGTAAAAATGTTTCTAAATACATTTTTATAAAGCATGGATGTGGATGATAAAGAGGTATCAGTAGATAATTACGTATAAACAACCTCGGATAATGAAGAGATTGTGAAATTAACCCTTACCTTTTACTTTTCCTTGGTCAAGGGTAAGTTAACCTCCTATATAATGGTGAAATAATTGTTATTAAATTATACAAGAATCATATACATTAAAATTATATCATATATGATCTTTTAACATTTCTTTGTTAATAATATCTTAGTATTATCGTCGTTTCGAGTGTTAACTGATTCATTTTACTTTATATGATTTGTTATGCAAGTAATGTTTGTTATGGATAAGATGTATCTTATTCATTTTCATAATGAAATTAAGTCTTTAAAAATTATTTTTAATCATTAATGAAAATTAGTCTTGAATGGATACGATGGGGAATGAATCTCATCGTGTTCGTGGAGACGGTGATCCATATGTACACACGAGCGACAATATCATTATTTTGATATTAAAATAATATATAATTGGATTTTATATCATATATACAGAATCATTATCATGTTATATTTATTATTTAAATCAATTAAATATCATTATTATTCCCATAAAAATAATAATGTATAGAATAACAATTACACCATGACGTGGAGACGGTAAGCCGTACATACACACGTATGGTGACATGTCATTCAAAGGATGGATAGAATAATGAATATGGTTGTACCATATTTATAATAACATCACAGTATATAGATCATACTTGAGTTATTATTTTTTAATTTAAACAACAATGAAAGAGGAAGTGGAAGAAGAAATGAATTTCAAAGAGGTGATGAAATATTTACCTCTTCTTCGGGTTTTCCTTTTGATTTGATCAAAAGGGATCCTTAGGTTGGATTTATGACTAAAGCAGGGCCTCTAGGATTAAGTTAGGACAGTTTGGAGGGTATTTGAGAAGGGGTTGGCCGTTCCAAATGGCTTTGAAGGTGTGCATTAGAGAGAATGGGGAGTGCCATTTTATAAGAGGCGTGAGGGGCACCTTTGGAAAAGCTAGAAATATTATTTTATAATAAATTCATTTTCGGTTTCTAATGGCTCCAAAATGAATTATTTAAATGATAAGGCAGGGATGTGTCTAAAACCACTCAACCAGTAGCTTTTAGACCGGTTTGGGTAACTATATTAACCTTATCTTTTATATTTAACTCTTAGTTAAATAGTTTGACATTTTCCATGTCTCTTTGTATTTTTATATTATATGGTTAATAAACATACTATAAACTTCCAAGAGAACCTCAAGTGGTTAATTTATGACATATATAATATTATTTAAGATCTTTGGCCAAATATTAGATTTTTAGGAATAGGATATCAATTAATAATATAATATTTGTTTTAAAAACTCTTTTATGTCAATTTTGAAAATGTTTGGTATTTGGTTTTTTCTAAATTCATAAAAACATTATTACTTCAAAAAAAATCATCTAACCAACCATAACATGTTATATTAACCTATGAAATTAGTTTAATTCATAAAAGGTCTAAAATTACATTTATTTGGATATTTATAATATCAATTATTTTAATCTTTCATTAATACGGTAATTACTCCATCATCATTGTGTCATAAATAAATTTAATTATTTAATGTATAAAAAATATAAATAATATACCAACCTGTAGGAAATATTTTTTTATCTTTATAATGAATATTTATAGTTGAATTTATCTTATGTGTAACCCAATATTAAAAATGGTTTAGTTATTAAACATTGAATTTAACACTTTTAACTCTTCGTTGAATTAAATAATAATAAATGTCCTAATCTATTCCAAGTGGACCTAAAGGATCATATTTTATACATAAGTTTGTTTTTGGATGAATTAAACTTATCCAATAGAATTAGTACATGTGTTAGGGTAATAATAATATCATTTTTACCCTTAATTACCCTATTTACTATTAACCATGGTAAATAAAAGTAAAACATTACTATTAACCAAAAATTATTTTCATCTTATTGAACCACATTTTACTTACTAATATCAACTATGTCTCTCATATTTTTGAAATTCAACTCACAGAATTGGTAAAATTAAGTTTTATGTAAATTTGCAAATGCTCCTAGGAGGTGGGTAAAAGACGGTAAAAAGTTCAATAAAATTTTTATATATCTAAAATTATTATGAACCGAATCCAATTAATTACATTGAAATTATATAGGTATTATGTATCTATTTTGACCTAAAATAAATTTAAATAAAATAAATAATTATTTAAATAAAAATTCGATTTCAAACAATAACTCAGTGTTTTTCACTATTCATCAAAAATTAAAATTTTTCTGAAAAATACCAAAAAGTCACCCTAAGATAATTTTGATATTCCGAATCTAAAATGAAGTCCATTTTGAAATATAAAATTTAAAAAATTTCAAAAAGTGGGTATTACTATTCATAACTGCTAGTTTGATTGGTTGTGGTGTGTTAGAACTCGAAGTTGCGTATAACACACACTATTGTATTATTCAATGAGAAGCATACTATAGAAGCTTGGGGTGTTACATTCTCCCCTACTTCAAATAATTTTATCCTCAAAATTTATATAGTATTATTGCGTAAAAATACTCGGGTGGTTCTTCATCATAAGTTCCTCGGGTTCCTACGTTGCCTCTTCCATCTTATGGTTTCTCAATAAAACATTTACCAGACGAGTCGTCATGTTTCTCAGCACTTGTTCTCTTGTATCAAGAACCTTGACAGACTCTTTGCAATAAGACAGATTGGGTTACAGTTCTAATTCCTCATAGGTGATTACATGCATTGAGTTAGGCATGTATTTTCTCAACAGTGATATGGGGAATACATCATGAACTTTAGAGAGACTTGGTAGCATTGTAAAATGGTAATATACAACCCCAATTCGTTCAAGAATTTATAAAGGTATGATATACCTGGGACATAATTTTACCTTCTTACCAAAACTTATAACAACCGTCCATGGAGATACCTTCATGAAAACATGATCTCCTACCTGAAATTCCAAATTCTTCCTTCGGTTATCGGCATAGCACTTCTACCTACTTTGATCTACTTTTATGTGGTTTTGGATTACCTTCACCTTTTCCATCGTTACCTCCACCAGTTCTGGGCCTATGAGTTTTCTTTCACAAACATCATCCCAACAGGTTGGTGTGCGACATCTCTTTCTGTATGACGCTTCATATGGTGCCATCTGAATACTTGAATGGAAGCTGTTGTTATAGGAATATTCTACCAGTGGTAAATATTGACCCCACATACCTTGAAAGTCTAGTGAGAATGATCTCAACATGTCTTATAAGGTTTTAATAGTCCTTTCTGATTGTCCATCAGTTTGGGGATGGTAGACAGTGCTCAAAGGAAGATCAGTATCCAGGGATTTCTGAAGACATTTCCCAAATCTTGATGTAAAACGTGGATTGAGGTCAGAAAAAATCGACATGGGTACACCGAAATGTCTCACAACTTCATTGATATATAGTCTTTCTAGACGTTCAAGTGGTAAATGTTCTCTTATCGCAATAAAATGTTTTGACTTGGTAAGACGATCAAAAATGACCCATATTGCATTATTCCTTCTTGGAGACTTTGGTACTCTCATGAAAAATTACATCATAATATTATCCCATTTCCACTCAGGTATGGGAAGAGGTTACAAGACTATTCAAGGTTGTTGCCTTCCAGCTTTCACTTGTTGATAAACCATATATCCTGACACGAAATCAGAAATCTCACACTCCATGTTTTCCCACCAAAAATGTTCCTTTAAATCTCTATAAATTTTGGTTCTCCCTTGGTGTATAGAGAAATTGGAACTATGGGCATCATCCAATAATTCTATTTTTAGATCAGGTATATCAGGAACACAAATTCTCTTCCCAATTCCAAAATTCCATCTCCATATAGGAATTCACTCAAACTCCCATCATTCATAGTTATAATCTTCTTTTGAAACACCTCATCATCAACCTGAGAACTTTTTATCCTTTCTAATAATGATGGTTTAGAAACCATTTGAAAAATCATTAATGCTTCACCTTCCATGGTTATTCCAATATCCATCTTTTATAGATCTATGAAAATAGGATCTCTTTAAACTCTCATATTATTCAAAACTCCATGATCTTTTCTACCCAAAGCATCTTCAATCTTATTTTCCTTCCCCAGGTGGTAGTTTATCATGCAATCATAATCCTTGAGTATTTCAATCCATCTCCTTTGCCTCATGTTGAGTTATTTCTGTGAGAAAATATTCTTCAAACTTTTGTGATCAATATAAATATCACATTTTTCACCATAGAGATAGTGTCTCCAAATCTTCAAAGAAAAGATTACAGCTGCTAAATCAAGATCATGAGTTGTATAGTTTTTCTCATGAATTTTTATCTATTGTGATGCATAGGCAATAAACCAATCATTCTGCATAAGGACACAACCAAGTCCTTTCTTTGAAGCATTACTATAAATAAAAAACCTATCATTCCATGATGGTAGAGTCAATATAGGATCGTTGACTAATCGTCTCTTCAATTATTCAAAACATTCTTCACATTCTTTTGTCCAAACAAATTTTACCCCTTTATGTGTGATCTTGGTTAATGGGTTAACCAATCAGTCAAAATTATGGACGAAATTCCAATAATAACCAGCTAAACCAAAAAAACTGCGTACCTCATCTATACTTGTCGGTGTTGTCCATTATTTGATTTCTCTTGTCTTAGAAGGATAAATGGAGATTCCATCCTTGGAGATGATATGTCCAAGAAAAGAAATCTCCTAAATCCAGAATTCACATTTTCTAAACTTCCCATATAATTCATGCCTTCTAAGAGTCTTCAGAATAATGCTCATGTGATTTTCATGATCTTCGAAGCTTTGGGAATATACCAAGATATAATCAATAGATACCACTACAAATTCATCAAGATATTCCTTGAAAACTATATTCATTAGATCCATGAAAATAGAGGGTTCATTAGTCAGCCCAAAAGGCATTACTGTAAACTCATAATGCTCGTACCTAGTTCAAAATACTATTTTCGGAATGTCTTCCTTCTTCACACACAACTGATGATATCCAGATCAAAGGTCAATCTTTGAAAAGTATTGAGATCTATGAAGTTGGTCAAATAAATCATCACTGCGAGGTAGGGGATACTTGTTCTTTATCGTTATAGCATTGATCTCCCTGTAGTCAATGTATAACCTCATAGATCCATCTTTCTACTTAAAAAAGGACAGGGGTTCCCCATGGAGAAAAACTAGGGTGAATAAATCCCTTATCACTCAATTCATCTAGTTGTTTCTTTAGTTTCACTAATTCCAAAGTGGCCTTTCTATAAGGGGTCTTCTATATGGGCCTTGATCTGGGAATTAAATCAATGGAAAAATAAATTTATCGTTATGAAGGATGTACAGGTAAATCTTCTGGAAACACATCAACATATTCATTCACAATAGGTACATCCTCTATTTGAACATTGTTTTACTCACATAGAGTTATTTCATTCTCTTCCTCCCCAATAAATGAATTTAGTTGAGCTACTGGGGGTGGATCAAGATAATAAATAGGTGTTGACGTTTCTGCTCTAATGATACGATACTCCTTATCATCATCAAAAAAATTAACCTCCTTCTTCTTACAATAAATTTTCACATCATGGTCTGAAAGACAATCCATACCAAGGATTATATCAAATTCAATCATGGGTATGACGATGAGATCAGCAGATAAAGACCATTTATATGCCCTAATGGGGACTGAATCACAAAACATTGTTGCAATGATACTTCCCTTAAAATTTTTTACTAACAAATCCATTGTTATATAAAATTGGAAATATCTAAATTTCTTAGAAAAATAGGAAGATATGAAACAATTCAATGATCCAGAATCAAATAAATCATTTTCTAAACTTATGGAAATGATTAAATTACCTGCCACCACGTCTTTTGGACCATCAACCTTAACTGTAGTGATAGCATAAGCTTGGCTTTGATCCCTTTTCCTTTTCTGAGTTAATTTACCCTGATTCTTAGGACATTCATTCGCACAATTCCCCATTTCTCTACAATTGTAGCATTCAATATCGACAGCCTCTTTCTTCCCCTTGCCATCACGAGCTTGGTGGCCTTTTTCACCACACTTGTAACAGACTCCCATTCCCTTCAGGAAAGTACCAGGTTGTTTCTTCACACATTTTTTGTAGGATGGATATTCAACTTTTCCCTTCTTCCCATTATTTCCATTTCTAGAGTGCTCAAGAGATCTCTGCTTCTCTTTTGTTTCTATAAAGTAGTAAGACTTAGAGAATTTTTTTTCTATTTTGATAGCACATGAGACAATATCTTCGTACTTCAAGAAGGATTGTGAGACTAATACTCGACGGATAAATGGTTTTAACCCATCAAACAAATGATCAATATTACTTCTGGGGTTATGTATATAATTTGTAGCATGCCTCACTAACCTTGTAAAGTTATCTTTATACTTTGGGACATTCTCATCCTCCTTTCGCCTCAAACTCAGAAATTGCCTTTCCATTTCCACTCGATGGTCATGAGGAAAGTATTTTCTAAGAAAAACTCTTTAAACTCCCTCCATTCCAAATTTGATGCTTCATCATCTTCCTTTGTGTTTTGAATCAATGACCATCATTGATCAGCATCTCTAGTGAGGTGGTAAACTGCCATGACAACTTTTTCCCTTTCACTACTCCCTAAGGCATGGAATATTTTCTCTAGGGAATTTATCCATTGCTCATCTACTAATGTATTTGTACTCCCATTGAATATTGGTGGTTTTTCCTCATAAAGTGATCTAACATTGATCCTCCATGATGTGGATTAGGGTGCTCCATACGGGTAAGGTTATTATTAATAACCTAAGTGAGTTGTCTCAGTATGGTGATAAGCTGATCAGCACCAGTTGCATCACCAGATCCACTATAATTATCTTGAGGAGGAGGTAAATCCCTACATGGATTACATGAATTGATACGGTCTCCATTCCTTCCACTAGGCACCATTTCTAAACAATGTCATAATCTAGATTAGTTTATGAATTGAAATACAAAATTCCAAACTTGTAAAACACTTAACATAAACTAAATAGATTATGTATATAATCCATAATAAAAAAATTGTTTTCTTTGAGGTAGTATATACTCATAAAACCTTCAAAATGGGTTTTAAAGAAAATGAGAATTATCCTAAGCATATCCCCTGGGAGTGTCGTAACCAAGAGTGCAGCAAGGCCCGTTGTCGTGCACCTGTTCCCATTCGATTCTAGCTCAAAGTAGTGTTTTCAGGTTTTACCCCTAGGTACATCTGTGCCAGAGCCGCCTCTACCTTCTCGTATCCAGACAGGGATGTATTTCTTATAAAACTTAGAAAATATCAACAATACCAAAATTCTAGGAATTTCTTCTATACTAATCCTCAAAGTCTATCTTAGGGATATGTGATTTAATCAGAGTTTATCTAAATCTAGTTTCCAAGGTTTGTACTAAAATTCCTCTGATACCAACTATAATTCCCTAAACCTAGTTACCCAAAGTTGGTGAATTATTACATAACATTTTCATGATCACAAAAGATCAAGTCTCGAAATACCGATTAGTTTAGTGGCCTTGGAAGTACAAGATACATTCATAAGATTTACATTATATCATAAAATGGAAAACTACAACAACATTGTTTCCACATACAACACTAAGATCCCATAGACTATCCTGATAGGTAAGTCATAATATACTTATATGCATCCTAGGAAAAATAAAACATAGAAATGGGTGATCTCAGATACTCAATAAGGATAACTAAATAGCGGAAACATTCATAAATAAGCATAAACATTTAATGAAATGTATAAAACTAAAACAAAAGTATTTTCAATATAAACTTTATCATAATATGGTAAATATAAATCAAAAAAATTCCATTTACTTACTCACATGGATATTCTACTAGTCGAATAATCACATGCAATATCAACAGCCACTTTCATAATGATGAGATCCATAATGCCATACTTCCATAACCACATAGTCAAGGCCTTGCTCCAAGACTACAAATAATATTTTTTCAAGGAATTGTGAAAAAACACTATATTGTCTCATGAGACCTACCAATGCATCTAGGATCTATAGAGGGCTCCACCTGTCACTTACTAAGTCCAATACATTCCTCAAATGAAAATGTTTAAACATAACAAAAACATTTGTATTAAAACTAGCCTACGAAATGTCAATACTTTATCCATAAACCAAGAATGGTGTAAAAATAACACATCCACAGTCAAACACATCACAAAACCTTCAATACAGTATGGATGTTTTGTATCATAATAAATCAACTTCAAATAACATTAAAATCCATTAAAGGATGTTGACATAGATGAAATAAAAACCTTTTTAGAGAAATATATATTTCTATTTGAAAATCATTTAAGAAAAGAATTATTTTGAAAATATTCTTATAAGCTTGTAAGGGAAGCTTTGACGATGTTATAATGGTGGAAAATAGCCACACTAACCATATAAGTTAAAAAAACATTCTTACAATATTTTTGTCGAAAAGGTCAAAAGGTAACTTGTTTGGAAAATGATGGAAAGATTCATTTAAAAACATATAAGGTAAAATAAGGGTAAAAATGAATCTATCAAATTGTCTAGTAAATAGTAAAAAAATTGAAATACATTTTTAAGAAGCATGGATGTGGATGATAAAGAGTTCCTAGTAGATAATTACGTATAAATGGCCTCAGATAATGAAGAGATTGTGAAATTAACCCTTACCTTGTAATTTTCCTCGGTCAAGGGTAGGTTAAAATACTATATAATGGTGAAATAATTGTTATTAAATTATATAAGAATCATATACATTAATATGATATCATATATGATCTTTTAACATTGCTTTGTTAATAATATCTTAGTATTATTGTCGTTTCAAGTATTAACTGATTTGTTTTCCTTTATTTTCTTTGTTACGTAAGTAATTTTTGTTATGTATAGGATGTATATTATTCATATTCAGAATTAAATTAAGTATTTAAACATTATTTTTTATCATTAATGAAAATTAGTCTTCAATGGATATGATGGGGAATGAATCTCATCGTGTTTGTGGAGACGGTAATACGTACTTACGCACGTGTGACAATATCATTATTTTGATATTAAAATAATATATAATTGGATGGTAAATCATATATACCAAATCATTATAATGTTATATTTATTATTTACATCAATTATACATCATTATTATACCCATCCAAATAATAATGTATTGAATAACAATTACACCACGACGTGGAGACGGTAAGCCGTACGTATGCACGTATAGTGAAATTTCATTCAAAGGATGGATAGAATAATTAATATGGTTATACCATATTTATAATAACATCCCAGTATATATAAGATACTAGATTTATCATTTTTTTAATGGAAACAACAAAGAATGAAACAGTGGAAGTAGAAAGGAACTTCAAAGTGGTGATGAAATATTTACCTCTTCTTTGGGTTCTTCCTTTTTTATTTGATCAAAAGGGCTCCTTAGGTTGGAATTATGACTAAAGGAAGGACTCTAGGATGAAGGGAGGAAAGTTTAGAGGCTATTTGGTCAGGATTTGGCCAATCCAAATGGATTTGAAGGTGTCAGTTAGAGAGAAGGGGGATCTCCCTTTTTTAAGAGGGGTGAGGGGCACATTAAGAAAAGCTAGAAATATTATTTTATAATAAATTCATTTTCGGTTTATAATGGCTAAAAAATGAATTATGTAAATTATATGGTTGTTATGGGTCTAAAATCACTCAACAAATAGGTTTTAGATAGGTTTGATTCACTATATTAACCTTATCATTTAGATTTAACTCTTAGTTAAATAGTTTGATATTTACCATGTCTCTTTGTATTTTTATATTATATGGTTAATAAACTTACTATAAACTTCCAAGAGAACCTCAAGTGGTTAGTTAATGAAATATATAATATTATTTAAGAACTTTTTCTGAACCTTAGATTTTTAGAGACATAATATCTGTTAATAATAAAATATTTGTTTTAAAAACTCTTTTATGTCAATTTTTACACTATTTGGTATATTGTTTTTTCTAAATTCAGAACAGCATTATTAATTCAAAAAAATCATCTAAATAACCCTAATATGTCATATTAACCTAGAAAGTTATTTTAATTCTTAAAAAGTCTAAAATTACATTTATTTGGAAATTTATGATATCAATTATTTTAATATTTGATTAATACGGTAATTACTGCATCATCATTGTGTCATAAATAACATTAATTATTTAATGTATAAAAAATATAAATAAAATATCATTATTTAGGAAATATTTTTATATTTCTAATGAAAATTTATTGTCGAATTTATCTTATGTGTAACCCTATATTAAAAAAAATTAGTTATTAAACTTTGAATTTAACACTTTTAACTCTTCTTTGAATTAAATAATAATAAATGTCCTAATCTAATCCAAGTGGACCTAAAGGATCATATTTTTATTCCTAAGGTTGTTTTTGGTTGAATTACACTTATCTAATAGAATTAGTACATGTGTTAGGGTAATAATATTATCATTTTTACCCTTAATTACCCTATTTACTTTTAACCGTGGTAAATGAAGGTAAAAAAGTTACTATTCACCAAAAATTATTTTCATCTTATTGAACAACATTTTACTTACTGATGTCAACCGTGTCTCTCAGATTTTTGAAATTCAACTCATAGAAGTAGTAAAATTATGTTTTATGTAAATTTGAAAATGCTCCTAGGAGGTGGGTAAAAGACGGTAAAAAGTTCAATAAAATTTTTATATATCTAAAATTATTATAAACTTACTCCAATGAATTACATTGAACTTATATAGGTATTATGTATATATTTTGACCAAAAATAAATTAAAACAAAATAAATAATTATTTAAATAAAAATTTGGCTTTAAACAATAACTCAGTGTTTTCACTATTCATCGGAAATTGAATGTTTTCAAAAAAATACCAAAAATTCACCCTAAGATAATTTCGATATTCCAAATCCAAAAAATAAGTCCATTCTTAATGATAAAATTTATAAAATTTCGAAAAATGGGTATTACTATTCATAATGGTTAGTTTGATTGGTTGTGGTGTGTTAGAACTCGAAGTTGTGTACAACACACGCTATTGTATTATTCAAAGAGAAGCATACCGTGGAAGCTTGGGGTGTTACCCCTGGACACCCCCTATGGAAACTTCATCTTATGACATTACACTCCTCTTGGTTCCATTTAATCATTCTTGGATCATGATCCACATGTATTACCATGGTCTTTCAATCCCTGAGGAACTTTTTCCCATCATTTTCAGATTATATTTCTTTATTACATCTTGTAAGATTTATTGAATTAATTATATACTCATTCAAGCTCACCTAAAACAATGGATAGTTAAATTATCCATGAATCCCCCTATTCCCTCTCATATATTTTGTTTTTTGGGTTACACATTAATTATACATTTTTAATTACTTCCATATTTGTTTTTAAATGTAGGAAATGCAATCAATTGAAGAGAGGCAATGGAAAAAAGATGATGGACAACAATCAACGCATGGTTGATATGGGCATACCACCACTAGTCCATGTAGTGATTATTTTATTTCAAATATAAATATTTAAATAATATATAATTCCATGTGATTAAATTTTTTAAAACATTTTTATAGGATCTACCTCTTAGGAGACAATTATATGATGACAAGCCTAGTACTGGTCCCAGTACATAGGGTGTTCGTATGAGGGGGGTGGTACAAGAGCCAGGCGATCTGGTCGGCGTACCCAATTAGACCCTGCCCCTCCCACTAACATACCATCTATCCCACATTCTGATATCGGTGTGTCGTTAGGGACACACTAGATATTTAGGCCTCCCATGTTTTCACCAACCTTTATATATGAGTCTCTTCACCTGTCTTTACCATATTCAACGACGATTCCAACTCCCCATCCAGCATTCGGCCAGCCATCTATGTCATCTTCTTTTACTTCTACTTCCTTCTCTCAGAGCTTCTATATTCCATCTTCTTCGAATCCTGATCTTCCACAGTCTTCCCCTGTAGAGGATTCATTTGGTCCCACTCCACCTGTACATGGTGTTCCTTCAGTTTCTGTGGATCCATCAACGCCCATTAATCAGACTACCACATGTATATTTATAAAACCCTAAAAAAAATTATACAATTATTTATTTTCAATATAACAAGTATTGATAAAATATTTGTTTTTATTTCATAACAAATACATATACTGATAGGAGGAGGGTGAGGGGGTGTACATTCATGCATGTGGTGTGGAACATCCACATGCAGTTGATGGTGGACTATATTGAAGACATTAAAATGATTGAAAAAACAGGGCAGAAATGTCAGAGTTTTATTGGGGTGGTTTCCAAATACTCTGACATCATACCTATCAGCCCGCTCTCATGGAGACAGTTTCCAAATGAAGTTCTTGGTAATAGATATGGGTTTAAAATATGTTGTATTTACGGAAATATATTATTTTTGAATTTATATGAATTAATATTTTGGTGTCAGCTTCCGTTCAATTTCACCGATGTTGAGGGAGCACGTCCATCTCATCTAAAGGATTTAGGTGAGCTTTGGAGAGCCTATAAGCCTTATTTTTATATTGGCTCGCATGCTAGATTTGGCACAGAGTTAGAGGAAATACCTGTCCTGGATTATTTTCTGATAGAACAGTATTGGAAGATGATTACTAATTTTATGACTATCCTATTTAAGGTTTCAATAACATTTGAGGAATTTAAACTAAAATTTTCATGTTTTTCATTAATAGTATCTTTTGTATTGTTGAACATTATTTAGGAATCATTCGAAAGAATTAAAAACAAACATTTCTGCTAAAAAATACCTCCACACAGTGGGACGTACTATGATGTTAGATCTTGAGATAAAGCAAGTATAATAGTTGTTTATCATTTTTCATTAAAACTTTCACTTTATATTGTCCCCTCCATAATTTATATGATTTCTAAATTTTTCATATAATTTTATTTATGAAATTAATTATTGGTAACCTATTATTAATTATGGTTTCCTACAATCAATGTCATTGTAGAGGAAAACATTGAATATTGAAGTATTTTTTCCTTGAGCAAAACTATTTTTCTTGAGTAAAAGGAAGAAAGATGGAAGTGTCGTTAACAAAATGACTATGCAGCAGATTGTAAGTTTTTCTTTGTTGATTTCACATTTTAATATCTATTTTTTATCTTAATAATTTATTTATATTTTTAACATTCTACTTTAGAGGCCCTTTATTCCTAGGAACCTATCAAATTTGGGCCAAATGGTCACTTACATCAAGTGTTTGGAGATTAGCACCCTAGAAGAGTACGCTGACGACCTGAGAAGAGTATAGTACCGATGAGGTACTGGACCTCCTCAGGTATGATTTGTAGTGCCACTGAGTTCTAGGAGGTTAAGGCATAGGAAAAACATGCTGAGAAAAGGGCCACAGAGATGGTAGAATAGTCTTCTAGGGAAAACACTGCATTTATGAAGCTGATGGAAGTTTAAAATCCAACACTTCCACCAAAGACCATCACAAATTTTGATAAATATATGTTGTTGATGAATTCTATATATGGTTAACTAGGTGAAAATTATAGTAGTGGTTGAGAAGATGGTGAGGAGGAGGCCGAGGCAGAGGAGGAGGGTGAGGAGGAGGCCGAGGCGGAGGAGGAGGGCAGGGAGGAGTCTGATGTGGGGGAGGAGGGAGAGGAGGAGGGTGAGGTGGAGGTCGAGGCAGAGTACGAGGGCGAGGATGAGGGTGTTGGGGAGGGCATGTAGAATGATGGGGATTACGATGATGATAGGGATGAGGCTGATGATGATGGTGATGATGATGATAATGATGAGGGACATATTGATCTGTTATATTTTGACTGATATTACTGACATTTGATGTTTGATGATTTTTGGTGCTTGAATATACGTGTGATTAGGTAGGTCACATTATCTTTATTTTTTTATCTATAAATAATAAAACATGACTTGATGATTTGTTATGACTGAATATACGTGTGACTGATTCACCCCTCCCCTGGACACTACCCACCCCTTGGACACCCCCACCTCCTTAACACCCCCACCCCCTCGACACCCCCACCCCTGGACACCCCCACACCCGGGACATCACCCCTCCCCCTCCCCCACCCCCTGGGATATCCCCCCATGGACAGCCCCCCCAACCCCCTTGACACCCCCACCCACTAGACACCCCACCCCCTTGGACAGCCCCCCACTAAAGGTTCCGGGTGCAATGGAAGCATGGTTGGGACGACACCCAACTTTGATTTTTAACATGATCAATGATTATTCTGGGATCAATAAGATGATGAATTCTAGTCTCCATGGAATAAAATCAAAGACTTAGATAAAGAAGAAAGATTTTTGAAACCTTTAGAGAGGATCTTGCACATCATGCTTATAATTAATTTAATTAATTTCATAATGAAAAATAATATCTGGAACTTTGGTATTTTTTTCATTAATGATGTTGATCATCCATAATGACCCTTCTGAATTATCTCGTTGTGCTTGTAAGGATCCAAACTAGAATCCCTCTAGCGGTGATCCACACATGCTCTGATGGACTCCAAGCGATACCACTCATTCATTGGGTGCTAGCACGGAGAAGCAAGTGTCTTGTGTTGGTTTTTCTTGATCACTTGTTATTATTCCTCAAATAACGTCTCTCATTCTAGAGAGGGGATAGAATAGAATTCGAGAGAGAAATTTTTTGGGTCCACAATTCTAAATTCACCAGGCGTGTGGTGAGGTGTATGGAACAATAGGCCTACTTGTCTATTTATATACATGGAATTTTAGTTGCAATATTTAATTTCATATAAACAATTAAATACATTCATGAACTTAGAGAAAACCCTTTCTCATAATAATAATACCGCGTATTTTTTCATGGTACACCAACTTGCACAAAACAAAATTATAAAATAAAATTCCACGTCACAAAATAATAGCTGCGTCGTTAATATTTTAACTTGTTCCAACTAGTTAAATAATTATTTACTATCTTACAAATAATTATTTTACTACTGGACCGACATTGGTCTGCTCGAACTCCACATCCATTTATTGAACACCCGAATAAATAAATGAATAATTTATTCTCTTAAATAAATATTTTATTTACTAAAATAGTAAATAAATATTTATTAAATGTTCAATAAAATAAATAAATAAATTTAATTTGATTTATGAGATCATTTTAACTTGAATAAAATTATTCCACAGTCTTGAGAATATTATTTATTTCATTAATTAAATTCAAATAGAAATTAACCAAGACCACAAAAACACTTTGTGTGTGACCCTCTTGGATTCTTTCTCATTGGAATTAGGTGAGATTTCTCCTAAAGTCCAGTAGTACTATCTAGAAATGGGTCAAGGAATCTAAGAGAAAGAATGTAAAGTTGCAAAAATGACATCCACATAAGAATGCTCACTATGTAATATAATCCCTTTGTCGCAATATCTCATCAAGCAGGTTTCATGAGAGTGTAATCAACTTTTATGCTTGATATGTCAATCTTTAACTACCTGAAATAAACTCATTGTTACACCATGACCATCGAATTTCGTGTGATGGTTATATTTTAATCAAAGGGCTGAGATATCAACTTCTATAAATGGAAGGGACAAATCCTTCCTCGAATTATCCATTAATAACATGCCACTCGTGACACACCCAACATACCTTACTTCCCGCTAACTGTCTGTGTGATGGTTTTCATTAGTAAATCAAAGTGTGCGAGTCATGACACATATTAATGATAATATTAAAGTCTAAGGATCATTACACACTCCCACAGATAGAAATATACAATGACACGAAAACATGTGTAATTCCTACTAGAAGGTTTGTTCTCATAATCTTCCATCTTAGAGATTACCAAGTGAAAACTTTATGAGAGGAAATATCATCATCTTACAAGTACTCGCAACTGATGGTCAATATGATATGTGTCCCATAATAGTATTTCATCCAACCACTGAACTATATTTAATAATATTGTTATAGCTTTTCAAGGTTCTCATCATAACGGGGAACTATCAAGACCTTATCAATGCAAGAAATACTCTAGGTCATTATTACATCATAGTCATGCAGAACAATAAATAATATTTAATAATACATTAAATGTCCATGTAATCAAAGTAAAACCTTTTGGTTCTAGGACACTAAATCTTAAAAACTCCCAATTGGAATAGAGCCAACTACCTACGACTTTCAGTCTGCTAGACCTTACGTGATGATCATGTTTCTGCTGAGTTAAGTCCTTAGTCAAGGGGGCTGCCACATTGTCATCCATGGAAATACTGCTCACTGCAACTTCGGCTCTCTGAGAAAATCCCCCAATAGATGATACTTTCAAAGTATGTGCTCCGTCCTCTGATGTCACCTTGGTGCTTTTTCAAGATCCACCGCTGTAGTATTAACACAGTACAGTGTGATGGGATCTTTACTACTAGGTATCACATCTAGTTCTTGTACAAAGATTCACATCCAAACTACTTCTTTAGAAACCTTAGAAGCTGAGATATACTCGGAATCTATTGTAGAATCTACGATGACACTCTGTTTTGAGCTCTTCCAACTCACTACACCTCAATTCAAGCTGAATATATACCCCGTTTGTGACTTCATGCCATCTAGATCAGTCTTGAAATAAGCATTTTAATATCCTTTGATGACTAGTTTCTCATCTCCTCTATAAACCAGGATCATATCCTTAGTACACCTCAGATACTTTTGGATAGTCTTGACTACCATCCAATGGCGGTCACCTGGGTCATCTTGATATCTTCCGACCACACTCAATGCATAGCAGACATCCATCCTAGTACATAGCGTGGCATACATGAATGACCCAATCACTGATACATATGGAGTCCTTTCCATTATCGTTATTTCCTCATGATTCTGAGGACATGTTTTCTTAGAAAGATGAATACCATGTGACACTGGAAACAATCCCATATTGTATTGTTCCATACTGAATCTCTTCAGTATCTTATCAATGTATGTACCTTTACATAGGCCCAAAAATCTCTTGGATCTATCACGATGGATATTGATCCCAAGAATATACGCTTCCTCACCCAAGTCCTTCATGGAGAAGCATTTATTCAACCGCACCTCAATAGTATGTAAGACTGGTATCTAGTTTCCAATATGTAATATGGTGTCAACATATACTATTAAGAATACAACTGCACTCCCACTAAACCATTTGTAGACACTAGGGTCACATTCATTCTTGATAAAACCAATTTCTTTTATGGATTCATCAAAATGAATGTTCTTGGACTTGGATGCTTTCTTTAATCTATAAATTGATTTCTACAACTTGTATACCTTATTGGCATCCTTTAGAGTCACAAACCCTTTAGGTTGTGTCATTTAGACATCTTCCTGAAGGTTCATAATAAGGAATGTTGTTTTGACATCCATTTTCTAAATCTCATAGTCATGGTAAGCCGCAATGTAAAGTATAATTCTGATGTATTTCATCATTGAAACTAGTGAGAAGGTTTCATCGTAGTCAATTCCTTGATGTTGTTTAAACCCTTTGGCAACCGGTCAGGCCTTATAGGTACTGACTTATCCTTCCATGTCCAGTTTCATCTTGAATACCCATTTGCAACTAAAAGGATTTACATCAACTGGAGGATCTACCAAAATCCAGACTTCGTTTTGGTACATGGAATCCATTTCAAAATTCATGGATTCTTGCCACATGGCAATGTGTGTGCCACTTAATGCTTCCTTGTAGGTTATAGTATCATTATTATCAACTAATAATGAGTCCCCATCCTCGATAACTAGAAAACATTACCATTATGGTTATCCATCCTCTCTTGTACTCCTACATAGTACTTGTGTCTCTGGAACATATTCTTCTTCCACAGGGACTTGTTGAATATATTCCTATACCAAATCTTGTGTACCTTGATCCTCAACTTCATCAAAGTATATCTTTCTCCCACTAACTCTTTTGGATATGTGCTCCCTCTCAAGGAATATGGCATGTCTTTCCACTGTAACATTTTGTCTGAGGGGTTGTATAGGTAATATCCCCTTGTTAACATAGGGTATCCTATACAGGTACACTTTTTTCCTTAGGGTGTGAGTTTTCTATCTGAAGAGGCCTTAACAAACACTTCACTACCCCACACATGTAAATTTGATAACATGGATTTTCTTCCACTCCAGAACTCATATGGAATACCATTTATCGATTTAGTTGTTACTTGGTTAAGTATGTGTGTTTTTGTTTGTAACGCATTCCCTTAAAAGGATAACGGAAGAATTCCATGACTCATCATTGATATCACAATGTCAAACAAGGTGTGTCTCCTCCTTTTGCTTACACCAGTCCATTAAGGTGTGTAATGTGGAGTGAGTTGGGATTGGATCCAAAAATCTCATAAGTAATCAATGAAGTACTGATTAAGATATTCCCCACCTTGGTCTGACCATAATTTCCTAATTTTCTTACTAATCTGGTTCTCAACCTCAGTCTTGTATTCTTTGAACTTATCAAAGGAATTCGACTTATACCTCATTAAGTAGATATATACATATCTAAAAAAACCATCAGTAAAAGTTATGGAGTGTGAATAACCACCCCTTGATTTAACTGGAAATGGTCCACACACATTGGTATGAACCAATTCAAGAAGATCTTTAGCCCTTTCACCTTTCCCACCAAAGGGGGATTTGGTCATTTTTCCTTGTAAACATGCACAACATACGCCAAGTGGTTTTAGATCAAAAGAATCTAAATATCCATATTGATGTAACTTTGTCAATCATTTCTCATTTACATGACCTTGCCAGTGATGCCAAAGTCCGGTGTGGTATGAGTCATGTGAAGTATCTTTTCCATCGATTGTAATTACTTGGTTTGTGTAATCCAACACATAAAGAACATTGTATACATATTCCCTAACAAAAAAAATCTATCTTTATAAAAGAAGAAACATTCATTTTCAAACATGAAAATAAATCCATCTATATCTAGTCTGGATATAGAAATTATGTTTTTGGTTACATAAGTCTCATAAAAACAACCCTTTAACACCAAGATCAACCCAGTTGGCAATGTGAGGTGGTATTCCCCAACAGCTACAACAACAAGTCTAGCTCTTTTGGCTACTCGTAGATCTACATCCCCTCGACCAATCTTACTGAATCTACTTGGTTCCTATATTTGGATACATATATGAGCACCACAAGCTGTATCTACTACCCAACATGTAGAAACAGATAGATTCCATTTGATAACAAATGCACCTAAAGCATCCCCATGCTTGTTAGGCCAGGTGTAGTTCTTCTTCAAGGGGCCCTTCTTGCCACATGTGAAACAAACATCCTCCTGTTCCCTTTCCTCCCCTTTTATATTTCTTTTCTTGGAAGGCTGTGAAGAAGATTTGGGCTTAAATATCTTCTCCTTCCCTTTCCTCTTATTCACCATAAGGATAGGGGGATTTTCATGCTTCATATCTTTTCCCACTTGGAGAATAAGGATATGGAGATTATATAGATACTTCTCAATGTTTATCATATTGAAATTTACAAAAAAGTTAGATAAGCTCAAAGGGAGTGATTAAGAATGAGATCGGTGCCCAGTTCTCCAGGGAGTTTAAACCCTAGAACCTTCAGGCGCTCAATGTAGCCAATGAGCTTGACTACATGAGGCCCAGTTGGGGAACCATCTCAAAGATTACTCTGAAAGAGTACCTTAGAGATCTCAAACCTTTCCTGTCTTTCCCTCTCCTGGTAAAGACCACAGAGGTTCTCAAACATGCTATAAGAATCCATGTTTTCATAAGAATTCATGAGATCACAAGACATTGATGATAAAATCCAACATTGAACGTCAACCGCATTGTTTATATGTTTCTCATAGACCAAAAAATCCTCATCACTCACCTCTTTGGCAGGCTGATTAGGTAATGCTGACTCCAGCACGTAAGACTTCTGTTCAGGGTGTAGGATAACCCAAAGGCATCTTAACCATTCCTAGAAGTTACTGTCGGTGAGGATGTTGTGTTTATCTAGAATTGATTTCATGGATATTTTGGTTGATGATATTTTCATTTTTATTCTACAATTAAAATAGTATATCATTAGTACTTTCTTGATTACATTTTATGAGAAATAATAAATTTTATTATGTCTCAAACTATTTTATAAAGTCCCAATGGCCCTCACCATTGAACATAGAATGTCCATTTTCCATGACATTATAGTGGAAAGGATCCATATTCCCCTTTACATAACCCCAAAAATGGTTGGTAAAACTATTAGAAGGTATTTAGGTAGGCAGGTCTTTGCCAACTATGGTCTTGAAACTTTTTCATCTGTTGAGTGGACTCCCCAATCCTGAAATCATGACTTTGGATTTCCTCAACTCTTGCCTCCAATATTACCCCAAGTCCAGCAAGCGATACTCCTCTAGATCTAATATGGTTAAGTCAACCCAAAAACCTTTCATAAGGGCTTCATGTATAAAATTAAGTGTACCAACAAGGGTTGTTCAAACACATAGTTTTATTGATTTTGGCCCTTATTCAAGTAACAGAAGGCTTGGTCTGACATAATATTTTATTTGAGATATTTTTATCTCTTTTTCATGAATTTCTTATTATCACATGCTTGTAAATATTAAGTAGAAATTACTTAATTGGTTAACCATGTATTGATAATATTTATGCATAAGTCTGGTTTATTTTAGTTCTATATTCCATGCTGGGTTAATTAATTAATTATGTGATCATAACAACACTTCCATAATTATAAACCATGAAAATGAAAGAAATAAAATAATGTAAATGGAATGATCATGATATTTTCTAATGGTTAGTTTATCTAGCAGTTGATAAACTAACCCTATCCGAGGATAGAAACACCTTGAACCTTTTTGGTCTTTGTTTAAAGCTTCCACATATCCACCTCTGTATCTCCTAGGATTGGTTTTCTCTCAGCTCCAACTTGAACTGACTCCACTAGCTTCGGAGTTCCATCCATTACATATGCCCTTTTTTAACTCACATGTAGGGGAGGGGTAAAAGGGGGATTTACATAAAATAATCCTTGGGCACATAGGCCCTACATATTAATGAGGATAAGGCTCGCAGGCCAAAAATTTCAATTCAAATAAATAAATTAAAAGAAACCATCTATATACAAAGGGATTTTTATAGCTCATGATCATCCATTCATGCAGCGATATTTATTCATAAATAAAACTAACATTCAATTCTTTAATCGTTCTTGTTTAAGATAAATCACACTCAAATCAATTAATTATCATCTTTAATTAATAAATACTTTTATCTTAAATTATTTTTTTAATTTCCTTGAGATTCTCATCCATAATAATTTTAAACAAATAAATTCAATTAAAATTATCTTTTTGTTAGGACCATGTTGGATAGATTTGGAAGTAAGAAGAGTTTGTTGTTACAGAGTGTTGTCTTTTGTTGTCAAAGAAGATAAATCAATTCACTTTGTAAAGACATGAAAATCAGATGATGCCTTGCTGATTTGTATTTCACAATGTAAAAAGTTATGAGAACTTGTGATGAAATCCTTATAAAGGAAAGGTGGAGTAAAGTTGATGCCAGTAATATGAAGTTTTGATTGGAAAGAATGATGCTGCCGGAAGATAGTGAAGTTACAGTACTTCCTGTTAAAAACATAACGATGCTAAAGGTGTTCTATCAAAGACTATATATCACGATAGATATGGTTCATGGTGAAATTCGTTGTTTGTTGAATATGCCTGATAACATTGAAGCAGTGTTGGTGTTCTTGCCGAAGTAGATTTTATGGTGGCATCATTTCCTAGTGTTTTCCAGATTTTAGGGCCTGAAAATAAAGAGATAAAGAAATGTGTTTTGGGAAAAGGATGTTTCAGGCAAGTTTGAAGATGTCTTGTTATGTTGTAGGAAAGTGGAGTACTATGATCTGAACATCAAAATCTGTAAAAGGAGAGAATTGTGTGAAATATTGGGTTTTTCACACAAGATTGGTTTTCACGCAATATTGAAGGGAGTTTGGAATCTTGCACGCAAGGCATGATTTGAGGTCCAAACTTCGAAAAAAGGAAAAGGCATGAAATTCATGAAAGATTTAAATAAGTGTGTGAAAGATGAGGTTGGAGTGAAAGAGACTTACGCACCCAATGCGACGTCAAATGTGGTTTTGCGCGACCTGTGATTTACGTGCCCAATACGACGTCAAATGTGGTTTTGCATGATGCGTCAGGATCTTGCGTGACACATTGGGATTTTTGTGCCCATACATCGATGAGGTCTATAAATAAGAGGTAACCCCCTCACATTTTAAAGGCTCGACACATAGAGAAATACCGATCTCTGAGGTGTGGAAAAATATTAAGTAAAGTAGAGTGCACGAAAGAAATAGAGTTGCGCGCAAGAAGGAGAAGTTGTGCACAAGAAGAGAGTTGCGTGTGAGATTGAATCTGTCCGGAAGAGGTGTTTCACGAAAAAAGTTGAAAATTACACGTGTGGCATAAAGTTTTTGTGAAAGACACCTAAAATGGTGCATGAATGATTTGGGGTCTTCGCACATATTTGGTTGTGCGTAAGATAGTTCTTACCAGATTTTGGGTAAGAAAGTGAAGATTTTCACTTCAAATAATACACATGTTCAATTGTAAAGAAGCACTGAAATAATGTAATTCCCTATTTGTGCTAAGAGGGTGAACACACACTTGCAGATTATTTTCCAAATGCTACACGATTGTAAGGGTATATCCTACTTATTGTATTCCACATCAAAGGATTGCTTTCTAGTGGATTGTGTGGTACTGGTTTATTTCAGTACCATACCAAGGACGTAGCTACTCTTGTTGAGTATTGAACCTTATAAATCTTGTGTTCATGTGGTTATGTGTGGTTAGTAGAGAATAGACTCTTTAATATGAGGTGAAGGTTATTTCAAAAATAAGGAAACATAAAAATAAAAAGACATCACAGATTCACCCCTCCCCCTCTCAATGATACTTAAATACGAATTGGGAACCTCACATTTTACGTAACATGTACCTTGGAGGAAAACCAGTGAATTCCTATTCTTAGCTACTCAATGAGAAGAAATGAAAATTATGCAGATGTAAAATTAAACACATATATATAAAACATTTATCATGTTTTATGCCTCAAATTTACACCCCCATGATGGTACACGTCTCAAGGGTTTGTATAATATAATAGTAAATTTTAATAAATCTGTGCAATTTGGATGAGTACACGATGTGTAGTTCCAACTACATGGCGTGTACTATTGTTCACCATCCATTCGAAGTACATGCATGGGGAAATGGCATGTGAGTGTACTTTAGAAATCTTCAGAGTACACAGTGTGCCCAGTTGGCCACACGCCATATAGTTCCTCGTTACACGGTCTCCAGCTGGGCTAGCCGTGTACGGGGTACACGGTCCAACCCTAATCTGAAGGGACTACATGTCGTGTCCATTTGGTCCATACAGTGTGTAATTTGGAAACCGCATGCCACCTATCCCTGGTCAACACACTGAGTCATTTAAGACTTAGAAATACTCCAACACACAGCTTGGTTTGGCGGACCGGTTTGATGCATTGAATCTTGACTACACGGTGTATACTACTGAATACACACTGTGTGTTCTGGTGTTGTATGTCCAGGAATAATTGTCACCTCTAGATGAGATCCTATATTTAATTTTAATCAAAATTAAAAGAAAATAACATTTCTGTAAGGTGAACGAGAAACAAAAGAGGAGGAATAGATCTCGAGATTCAGATTTGAAAAACGATTAACTTGAATTGAAACAACTGAATTATTAAATTTGTAAGTTAGAAACTAAATATTTAAATAATTATATACTATGATTTAACCGCTCTAATAACAATTGAAGGTTCTTGGTGTAGCAGAAGAGTGGTTGAAACGACACCCAAATTTGATTTTTATCATGATAAATGATTATTCCGGGATCAATACGACGATGAATACCAGTCTCCATGGAATATAATCAAAGATTTAAATAAATAAGAAATAGGCCCAAAACCTTTAGAGAGGATCTTGCACATTCTGTTTATAATTAATTTAATTAATTTCATAAAGAAAAATAATACTCGGGTCTTTGTTATTTTTCTTAGTTGATGATGTTGATCATCTGGAATGACCATTCCGGATTATCACATTGTGCTTATAAGGATCCAAACTAGAATCCCTCTAGAAGTGATCCACACATTCTCCGATGGACTATGATCCACAACGCTCGTTCTCTGGGTGCAAGCGCGGTGAAGAGAGTGTCTGGTGTCGGTTGTTCTTGATCACTTGTTCTTAGGTCTTGAAGAGCATCTCTTTTTATTGAGAGGGGAGAGAAGAGGATTAAAGAGAGAAATTTTTTGGCTCAACAATTCTCAATTAACCAGTCAAGTGGTGTGGTGTATGGAATAATAGGCCTAATTTTCTATTTATATACTTGGAATTTCAGTTATAATATTTAATTGCATAGAAAAAATTAAATACATTCATGAACTTAGAGAAAACTCTTACTCATAATAATAATATCGTGTCATTATTCATGGTTTTCCAACTTGCACAAAATAGAATTATAAAATAAAATTCCACATCACAAAATAATAGCAGCATCATTATTATTTTAACTTGTTCCAACTAGTTAAATAATTATTTACCGTCTTGTAAATAATTATTTTACTACCGGACCGACCTTGCTCTGCTCGAACTCAACATCCATTTATTGAACACCCGAATAAATAAATGAATAATTTATTCACTTAAATACATATTTTATTTACAAACTAGTAAATGAATATTTATTAAATGTTCAGTAAAATAAATAAATAAATTTTATTTTATTTATGCGATCATTTTATCTTGAATAAAATTATTCCATGGAATTGAGAATAATATTTATTTCATTAATTAAATTTAAATAAAATTTAACCGAGACCACCAAAAACACTTTGTGTGTGACCCTCTATGATTCTTTCTCATTGGAATTAGGCAGGCTTGAGTAAAGTCCAAGATTACTTTCTAGCAACGGGTCAAGGAACCCAAGAGAAAGAATGTAAAGTTAGAAAAATGACATCCACAAACGAATGCTCTGTATGTAATATAATCATTCTATCGCAATATCTCACCAATAAGGTTCCATGATAGTGTCATCAACTTTTATGCTTGATACATTGTTCTTTGGATACCTGAAATAAACTCATCGTTACACCATGGACATGGAATTTCGTGTGATGGTTCTATTTCAATCCAAGGTCTGAGATGTCAAATTCAATAAATGGAAGCGAAAAATCCTTCCTCGGCTTGTACATTAATAAAATTCCACTTATGACACACCCAACTTACCCTATGTCCTGCCAACTGTATGCATGACAGCTTTCATCAGTAAAACAAATTGCGCGACTCATGACACATATTAATGATAATATTAAAGTTTAAGGATCATTACACTTTCTTGCAGATAAAAATATCTAATGACACTAAAACATGCGGAATTCCATCTAGAAGGTCTATTCTCATAATCTCCTATCTTGGAGATTGCCAAGTGAAAACTTCATGAGAGGGAGTCTCATCTGTTTATGAGTACTCACACCTGACAGTCTGCATGCTATGTGTCCCATCATAGTATGTCATCCAACTGCAGAACTATATTCAAGAATATTGTTATAGCATTTCAAGGTTCTTATCATAACGGGGAAATTTCATGACCTTATCAATGCAACAAATACTATAGGACATTCTTACATCATAGTCATGAAGAAAAATGAACAATATGTAATAATACATTAAATATCCATGTAATCAAAGTAAAACCAGTTGGTTCTGGGACACAAACTCTTACACTCACCCCCTAGACACCCCCACCCTCTGGACACCCCCCCCCACATGGACAGCTCCCCCCTAGACATAGCCTACCCCCTTGGACAGCCCCCCACTCCTATGGACATCCCCACCCCCATTGACAGCCACCACACCCCTTGGACACCCCTAGACACCCCACCCCCTTGGATAGCCCCCACCCCCTGGACACACCCCCACCCCACCCCCACCCCCTTGGACAGCCCCCAATGCCCAGACACCCCCACCCCCTTGGACACCGCCCCAACCCCTAGACACCCCCCCCCCCCCCCCCCGCCACCCCTGGACCCCCCCCCCCCCTCCCCCCTCAGACACCCCCCACCCCCTTGGATAGCCCCTACCCCCTAGACACCCACACCCCACCCCACCCCCTTGGACAGCCTTCCCACCCCCTTGGACATCCTAACCCTGTTGCATAGCCCCCGCCCCTAAATATCCCACCACCCCTTGGATAGCCCCTCCCCCCCTAGAAAACCCCACCCCCTTGGACAGCCCCCCCAGACACCACCCCACCCCCTGGGCACCACCACCCCCTCCCCCTTGGTCACCCCCACCCCAACTCCCTTGGGCAGCCCCCCCCCCCCCCCGGAACACCCCCACCCCCTTGGACAACCCCCACCCCTATACCGCCCCCCTGGGATAGCCTCCCAGCCCTCTTCCAATAACGATGACTAATATTTAGGTAACTTAGAGGGATGATATAACATATAATATTTTGGTCCATATAAATGAAAAATATCACACAAATGAGGTAGTGTCATTAGCATTTAAAAATATACACCCTCGATATATCCCCCACCACCACACCCTGAATAGCCACCCCACACTTGGAACCCCCCCCCCCCCCACACACACACACACACACTTGGACAACCCTCCCTCCCCCCTTCGTGGATAGCCCACACAGCCGAATCACCCCCCCTCCACCTGGACAGCCTATCCTCCCCCCCTCCTTGGACAGCCCACCCCCTCCCCCACAACCCTGTAACCCCTACCCCCCCCCCCCCCACCTCCTTGGACAACCTGCACCCCCCTTCCCCACACCCCTGCATCCCCCCAACCTCCCCCCCAGAACATCCCAAATGTTCCTCTGGGATTCTCTTTAATAGTAAAACCATTACAAATCAGTAAGTGGTAACTAAGTTATATCTTTTTCCTCCATTGATTTTGGATTTTTTTTCATTCTGTTTCACTACAATCTTGATTCTTGTCTCTCATTTGGGTTCTCATCCTTGAAGGTGAAATGTTTTGAAAGGTTTTAATTCAGTTTAAACCTCTTTAAGGTGTCTGTTGCAATAAAATTATTTTATTTTGAATTAAATGTTTGTTACTTCATTGTAAATTGTTAATTATTGAATGTATGGATATATGTAATGATTTAAAAGCATATGAATGTTTCTTTTTTAAATTTCATGTTTAAATCTGAATATTTTTGCTAGTAGTAATTTATTAAATACCATTGAGACATTTTGAAATGGATTTAATAGTATGTGATATATTTTGATCAGATTTCATTATTCATGGAGTGAAAATTATGTTTCAAATAGGAAATTGATTTAATGTGAGGTGTTTAACATGACATGTTTTAAAAAGTTTTTTCTAATGAATTTGAAACATTTGATTGAAATGAGTGTGTGGTTTTCCCCATGATATAATGAATTAATTGAAATTTGAAAATTGGTTTGATGGAAAATGAGTGCATTGGAAAAAGTTAATGATTTGAAAGATGAAGATTTATGTTTTTTTTTGCGTCTTTGAAATGTTTTAAATTTTATTTGAGATTTATATTAGTTTGTGAAGAATTTTTTTAGTCATATTTTATAAAAATTAAAATAACTTGGGATTCTAAACCACGTTTTATAATTAAAAACCTATTTGGAACATTTTTTTAAATGGTTGGTTTTGAAATTACATGTTAATTATTCAATTGAGTTGTTTACCCATTGTGTGGGTTTTTTGGGAATACATGATGCTTATCTCTCACCCGGCGTGGTAATATACTTCTCTACACAAAATATGGTCAGGATATATGTGATTGTTAATTTTGAAGGTGTCACAAGTGAGGGTGAGTCATTTCTTATGTCTTGGTGTTAATACTTTCTTACATATTCATCATCATCACTTCTTTATTAGTTATTGGAACCTTGGTACTAAGTAGGAGTTCTATGTTTCTATTTATCTAGAGGGTTCACATGACACTTGTAGAACTCCAATCATTCTAGGAGCTTGGGTATGGTGGGGTGTGTCATCACAATGAGGCTTGTGTAGGCATGTTGGATAACTTGTTGATTTGGAATTAAATATGCCAACAAATAATTAATTAGATGAAACTGCTATATAAATAAATGTGTATCGTATTTGGGATCCCATGGTAGATCCCAAGAAATGTTATATGAATGAATGAGACATACATATATCAATCCACTTGACAAGGAATTAACCCACCCCTATAAACACAGGCATAGGATATGACCACCATCCAGGTGGGTCTTGTTCCCTTACACAAGATTCTATTTTGAACCCCCAACGTATCAGCCAACAACTATTCTGGTTATCCTCATAATGGAACCCCATACTATTACATATTTTATCCAATTTGACATAGAGAACATTGTAATGATTAAATACTAGTCTTTCAAAACCTGATAGCTTTATTCCAAATACACTGATTGCCTCCATGAGTGTTTTTTTTTGAATTCTATACATTGTATTTTGGGAATGAGTGTTTTATTAAATTATGTACTTTTAGGTGTTTTATAATCGTTGTATATTTTCTTTGTTGTATCTTTAGGTGTTGAATTATATATATTGTAGAGGGGAGGCATGAGGGGATGTAGTTTGCTGTGTAATTTAGTACAGAGTAGGCTAGCTAGGTAATTCTGTATAGGGTAGTCAAGAGGGAGGGTTGCAGTGTAATTCTGTCTAATCCTATAGTACTATATACCAACGTTTTATAAACCGTTGGTATAAAGCTGTATAAATTATTCTACACCAATGGTTTTAGCTGAACCTTTGTTAAAAAGAAATACCAATGGTTCGCAAACAATTGGTATATAGGTTATACATATAATATATATCAACAGTAATACAAAAACTATTAGTAAACCAATATACCAATGTTTTACAAATTGTTGGTATAGGTTATATATTTATATTTACCAATGGTTACAAACTTTTGGTACTTCTGTATTGAAACAGTTGGCCAAAACTGTAGGGAAATTGGATTTTTTACTGGTATAATCCAACAGTTTCCTTGTAACCATTGGTATAAGGCTATCCCCATGCCTTATCACCCAACGGCTTGGAAAACCATTGGTATAACATATACCAACTATTTGGAAGCCTATAAAAATGGTTTCAAAATATTGGAATTTCATTGGTCTCCAGTAATGTAACCACTAAAATTATAATTTAATTTCATGATACATCTTGGAATATCTCGGATACACTGCCCAACTTGAATGGTTAAACACTTCAAAAACATTCTTCTTTAGTTCTAGAGAAACCATCATCTATCATTTTAAGTCCAAAACTGAATATAGTGATAACTTCCATTCACTGGTGGTCTCCACATCATATATGGATTCCTTTATCCAACCTAATTCCTCATCTAATGATTATTACTATCTCACCTACTCTGTCAGAATAGAATTCACTTTAATACTTGATAATACCACATCATCCATCACTTCTTCCATCACCATGTGAATGTTTTCCAGCAATCCCATCAATTTTCACTATTCTATAGCATCCTTCAAAACTTGGGTAGGATCCTTCCTAATCATCACATCCCCCACCACATTTCCCTTCCCTGATGTATATAAAATAAAAAAATAAAATTTTGAATATACTCTACCAACCATTTTTTCCTCATATTGAGATTATGCAATGCGGAAATATATTTCAAACACTTATAGTCAGTATTCATGATAAAGTTTTCACTAAAGTGGTAATTCCTCCATGTCTTCAAGGAATGAATTAATGTAGTTAAATATAATTTTTACATCAGATAATTATTATCATGGGGTAAAAACAACCTAGACCCATACACTCTAATTTTTCCCTCTCGAATCAAGATGCATCATAATCCCAATCTAGACACATCACAATAAACCTCATCGAAAACTCCTAAATAAAGGAGAATTAATATAGGACATGACATAAACCTCTTTATTTAATTCCGCAAATGAATATTTAAACTTCCCATCCCAATAAAACTTTTATCCATTCTTATCCAAGGTTTTCATGGAGGAATTCACTCTTCATAGGTCATAAATAGGTCTTTGGTAATATCTAGATAAACATAGGAAAATCAATATCTCAAATAAATTATTGTTTTTTATAGGATATCACTACTTTAAATTTTCTACTCTCAATAGAAATCTAATTTTTAGAAACCAAAAGGCCATAAAATTTCAATTCATGAATCCATAAGTGGCATTCTGAGAACATAGCATAAATTTTGTACTAACATTGAGTTCCTAGGACAATATTCAAGTGCTCATCATTATTATCTTCCATGCTCGAGTATATCATAATGTCACCCACAAATTCCACTATAAAAATACACAATTTTTTTGAAATACTTGGTTTATTAATTCAATGAACACAGCTAGTGAATTAGGGAATCTGAAAATCATAACCAATAATTAAAAGTGACCATAATTACATTGGAATTCTATTTTAAAAATTTATCCTTCATTTACCATTTATTCGTGATAACCAAACAAGAGGTAAATATTGGAAAACCAATGAGCACCCTTTATTTAGTAAAATAGATCATCAATTAAAGGTAAATGGTATTTATTGTTTATTTTTACCTAGTTCATCTTTCGATAGTCAATTCATAACTGAAAACTATGATTAGTTTTATTGGAAAATAGAATCAACACTACCCAAGGGGAAACACCCAGTTGAATGAATCCCTTATTCTGAATCTCATCTACATACACATTTAATTATTTTAACTCCATAAACTTTAAAAAATATGAATTTAGGAAATATTTCTAGTTCTGGTTATGAGGGAAATAGAAAAATCTATATCCATTCTGGGTAGAAATACAAAAAAATCATCTAGGAAAACTTCTAGGTATTGGTCCACCACTGTCAGAAGAAGAGATTATTCTTCACTATCTATATATCTAATTAATAATTAATTTATGGTCCATTTTATTTATTATCATTATGAATAATAAGAATAGTAAATAATTGTCACTATAGTAAGGGTAAACAGGGTAATTAGGGTTAAAAATAATATGATACTGACTAAAAAATGACAATAAAACTAGAATTTATTCTATTTGATGGATTTAGTTTGTTTACTTACATCATAGTTTATAAAATATAGATATTTGGTTCTTTATGTCTTTTATTTTAACTTTTATAATATTTAAGAAAAAGATATATTAAAAATCCCAATTTATTTCTTATAATTTATATAATAATTTTTGACAAAGATGAAGACAATGTAAGTTGTATTATAAGTAATTATTTGAAATATAAATTATTTTCTATCATGGTAATTTATTCTAAATTCTTAAGGATTAAATATTTAACCTAAATGCTTACGCAACACAGGCATAGTATGTATTCAATTAATTGGAAAATAAAATATATGATTTTAAAAATTTTAAAAGTAATGAATTTAAATAAAATATTTTGTTATATAATTTTTTTAGATAAAAATAACATATTAGAAAGGTTTGGATAGATCATATTCAAATTCAATTATTTTCATGTTGCTTTCAAAATCAAATTAAATTAATAGTTCCAAAAATGAAATTAATGTAAGTTTTTAATAAATAATAACTTATTAAATGATTTAAAATTATTAAAAATTATATATTCTTCCAAGTGATTAGTATATGTTTTAAAATATAAAATATTTTCCATTTATAGTCCATTTTTTTATATTAACAATATTGACCCATAAATAGTAAAAAACTTCTTTAAAACATTAATTGTCAAAAAAGGGATAATGCAGGTTAAAAAATAGATAAGGGTAAAAACCTAATATAAACATGTCCAAATTTTATTGTATGATATAATTTAGACTGATAATAATCTTGTTCTAATTATATCAGTTTGGATCCTATTTTCCATGAAAATAAATTTATATTTATTGAATATTTTATGTAATTACATGAGTGTATCTCCCCTAAATTTTAAAAGGGAACCTCATATCATCTTTTATACACACTTCAAAAACCATTTTTTTCATTCAATACCTATAATGAACTGAAATTTTTGAATGATAATTGTTTCTTAGAAATTTTTGTTATATTGTTTTATACTTAACAAAACTATATCCATTTAATAATGAAGTGATTATAATTGAAATGTAACCTTTGGATTTCGACCATTATATGACCATTGGTCAATTATGGTCGTTGGTAAATATGACCATTGGGAAAAATACTCTTAATAATAATTTTAACGTTATAATTAGAATTATATATAGAAATGATAAAGGTTAATTAATACAGAAAGAAGAGTTGATGGCCTCATCTAGAAGAATCTGGTCGTATGAAGACCATTTATTAGATCTTAGGAGGGAGGTAGAATCATTGGGATTCACTCTTGACTATGAAAAAACCAATATTCAACATATTAAATTTGAATAAAATCACCTATGGTCAAATTTCACGTTATTGGAATTTACCACTCATGTTATGTTATCTGAGATGCCCCAAGAGTCTATCACCGTCACACACCTTACCCTTAGGTCATATGCGGGTGTTATATGGGGTTATGTGTTGAGTAACTGGTTACTTAAAATGTAATCATTTTTTAAAATAAAATTTACATTTCATCATTTCTATTTTAAGAATAGTTTTGCTTAAAAATTGAGATAGAATTTGATAAATTTATTTTTTGGGTAAAAATTGTACTTTTATGATAAATATAAATTACTATATTATACTAATGTTTTTTTAATAATGTTTATTATAATGAAATTTTATTATCAAAACACTCTTATTTATTTACAAATAATAAAATAATTTAATTTTTTTTAAGTGTTGAAAATTATACAATGTATTTTACTATGCATTTTTGGTCCACTATTATTTTTAATAAATAAGTATTTTTATAGGAAAAAGTAAAATTTATCATATTTAGAGAATTATTGTGTAAAAAATAAATTTAATTTTTGAAATTAGAATGTCTATTTTAGGTTCGGTTGAATTTATGAGAATTTTATAAAATACTTTAGTTTTTGTGAATAGTAAAAATTCAGTTGTGGTTTTTCGGTATGTTTAATGACATCATAACTATGTCATAATGATGTAATGAGTAATAGAAAATTATGGTCAACTATTTTGGATTAAAACAATTTAATTTGTTTCCCAAGTGGCCAATACCAAGGAAAATACCATGGGGAACCCCATGGTTTTACAAATACCACTACTGTGGTGTCCAAGGAAATTAATAAAAAAACTCACTCACTTTTTCTCTAAATACCCACCCATTTATCAATTATATTTCATTAACGGTTCATTATCCATGAATATCTGATACTATTACCTCTAAATTATTACTCCCATGGTGTCCTCAAGCCCCCAAGGTCCCGGTGATCGATTTTAAGGAGTCACTCTTCAAGGTAAAGGAAATCTCAACCTCTCTTTTCCATTCAATTTCCTTTTTATTTGGAATGTCTTTAAAATTCAATACTATGTTATTATGTCCATTTTTTCTATATATATTTACTTTATTAAGATTATTTTATGAATTTGAGACCATTTTACCAAATTTTTTAATTTTTTATAATAGCACATTTTATACCCATTATTCTACCGATTTGACTTCTCAAAATTCATCTCTTTTTATCAATAAATTATTTTATTTTATTTTGGGAATATCCAAATATATTTCTTCTACAAGGTTATTAAAAAATATGTAAAAATTATCTATTTAATTTTTTTATTAACATACATGGTATGCACCTTCATTTTCCATGGGTTTAAAATGAAAAAAGGATCTTGTTTCTAAGCACTTTCTAAAACACCATGATTTTTATATGAAACCCATTTCTTTTATTCAAATGGGTTATTTATGAAATTTTTTATGTTATATGTGTCTCTCATTAATCAATACACATTAAAGTTGAACCTTTATAGAACTTTTATTCCTTGAGTAAAAAATTTAATCTCTAGAGATGACATGTTTTACGATACATTGGTGAATAACCTTGGTAATTTTTTGACACCTTGGTGGAAAACCATGGTGATATGATTATGAATATATAAAGTAAATATTATAGAAAAATTTCAATGTTAGGATTCATGTATTTTTATTTATGATCAATCTCATGTTCTCTTTTTCATTCCATAATTATATTCCTCAAGTTATTATCAATATTTCTCTAGATCACATGTAAATTATTTCGCTTGTTTTCCCCTACTGGGCCTTATGCTCATCCTTTACATTGATGCATGTTCCTGGGTTACGAGATGCAATAAGTTTACATAGGATGAACCTTGAATAATCCTTTCAAGTGGAATAGAATAATTTTTTAATTTTTCATGTCTTATACACCTTATTTCCATGAAAATAAAATTTAAAAGATACATTGTTTTGTACAATGTAATGAAAAGTTATGTAATAAAAAGGTGGAATTACATAGTTGGTATAAATTTATTGTTTAGTTATTTATATAAGTTAGGATTTGAAAACATTAGGAATAACCCTAGAGAAAATTTTAAATATATGATAACATCCCATTTTTTGGTGAAATATTAAGTGGATTCTAAACAAATAAATATCAGTCTGGATACAAAAAAGTGGATATAGCTCTAGAACAGATGTACCTAGGTGTAATAACTCTAAAAATGTGCATTGGGACTGACTCAATATAACTAGGTACACAACAATGGACCTTTCTTCACTCTAGTTTTGACACTCATAGGGGATATTTTTTGTTAATCACAAGCCCTTTATGAACCATTATAAAGGATTTATAGAAAAATTAATTGTTTTTAATGAATAAAATGTTTAATAGTGAGGTTATATGACATAAAATTTACCTTGTAATTATAAGATTATTAAATGAAACACATTTCTCACTATGGTTTTCTTTTTTAAAAAAAATACAAGAAAATAAGGGAAACGACGCAAATGGTGAGCACAATGGACCAGGCACTGATAGCCTTCTGATGGGATATGGAGTGGAAAAATTCATGATAATAATGAATCAATGGACTCAGGGTATGAGATTTAACATAAATCAAGATAAGATATTGGTTTCCCCTCGAATGAAATAAATTTCTATGAAGTCCTTTATGCATCAACGACCACCATATTTTAGTGGATCTACTGACCTATTTATTTTTTAATAGTGTATTAGCTCTATAGAAAATATACTTTTTGTACATAATTATTCAGAACAAGAGAAAGTCACCCTAGATATTTAGTTCTTAGAGGGTGAAGTTGATTAGTGGTGTTTAGTGGTCAGAAATACAAAGCTAAGAGGGGATATTGAAACTATGGAGTGGGAAAAGTATAGGATAACCTTTTTTCAAAAATATTCACCATGTTTACTAATAATGAAAATAGAGAAGTAATGATTAGAGCTGAAGTAGAAGGAAAATTAATCTATGGGAATATATGAGATGAAGTTCATAAGACATTCCTATTACACCTCTAACTTTGTCATGGATCTTAATGGGAAGGCTGATATATTCTTCATTGTACTAATACCTAATCTATGGAAGAATATTTTCAACAAATACTATGAAAACTATGAGGAGATCATGAGGTGTGCTATGAATGTTGAACTGGAGTTCTTTGAGATGATGTGGTCTAACAAAACTAATGAAAAGAATAGATCTTTAGATCCAAACTTGGGGAGGATCTTTGAATAAGGAAAAGGATGAAAGCAAGCACAACTTTCCACATGAAACAAATATGAGAATAAGCATTTAGGGAACTAACTTCTCAGGAGTGTGAAGTGTTACAAGTGTGGAAGGGATGTCCGTATTGCTCAGAACTATCATAGTGAGGTTAATCCTTAAATTCTCAACACTAACAACAAATGGAATATAGTATAGGTCCTTCTTGAAGTATAATAATTCTACTGTGGAAAGATTCAGAAATTTTCCAATCACTATCCAAATATGATGGAAGTGAAGGTGAATCACCATCAACCTCATCATAGGAAAAGTGAGAAAATTTGAGATTTTTATATCATGATATATGAATTTGAAGCTACAAATGGTGTGGTGGAAAGTACTTTCGTTGTTCTCAAAAATCTATAAATTACTTTGTTTTATTCGGGTTCTATGCATTCCCTTTTTTCCAATATCTTTTCAATGAATATAGAATCTATACCTGAACTTATAGAAGTAGAGTTATTAGTCAAGAATCCTGGAGGGATTGTCCAAGCATCAATAGTGTATAGAAACTCTAGTATTCACATTGGTGAGCATAATCCCATCGAAAATCTAGTAGTCATTCCCATGATGGAATTCTACATTATACTAGGGATAGACTAGCTCTCAAAGTATAATACTAGGATCAACTGTAGAAGCAAGGAAATATTAGTATTCTTTAATGGACAACCTATAGTTATTTTCAAAGGAGAGATATCTTGACCTGAGCTTTGTCTAGAAGTAACTCCCATGGCATTCTTTATATAAATGATCAGTGATAATGAAGAAGGAAATGAAATTATATGAATATATAATGTTCCTATCATTAATGAATACATTGATGTATTTCCTAAGGAGTTACCTGGACCTCCCCCAGAAAGATAGGTAGAGTTTCCATTGAACTCATGCCTAGTTCCAAGATGATTTCGAAGACCCTGTATAAAATGGAAAATGTCGAGTTGGAGGAATTATAAAAACATCAAGATCTTTTGGAGAAGGGTTTTACCCAAAAAAAAGTTTTTCTCCTTGGTGAGAATATGTTATATTTATGAAGAACAAGTATGTATCAATGCATAAATGCATTGATTATAGATAACATAACCAGATCACAATGAAGAAAAAGTACCCTATTCCAATAATTAATGATTTGTTTTCCTAGATTTGTGTGTATCAATTCTTCTCTAAGATTGATATTAGATCTAGTTATCATCATCAATTGAGGATGAAGAATTAATATATTCCAAATTCCAAATTCTAATCAAGATATGGGAATTATGAGTTTACTGTTATGACCTTTTTCTTGATTAATGCTCCTGTTATTTTTATGGTTTTGATGAATATAATATTTAAGGACTAACTTGATAATTTTATAGTAGTTTTTATTGATAATATTATGATATATTCCAAAATTCATGAGGATCATGAGGATCATTTAATGGTTATATTAAAAACTCTGAGGAAGGATAGGATATTTGGAATGTTCAGAAAATGTGAATTATGGTCACAAAAAGTTTATTTCTTATGGAATATTGTACCCAATGAAGAAATCTCAGTTGACCCTACAAAGAAAAAGGTTGTAGACAAGTGGCTTCATCCTATAATAGTAACTGAGATTATTAGTTTCCATAGTTTCTTAGGATATTATTAGAGGATTTTGAAAAACTTTTCAGGTGTTTCTAATGAACTAACCAAGTTTACTCAAAAAGGTATTGATTTCATATGGAAAAATGAGTATGAATAAATTTTCCAAGAGATGAAGAAGATATTTGTTACAACATCCCTGTTAACTCTACCCTCTATTGGAGAAGGATTTTTTATTTTTAGCGATGTATCTATGAAAAGTCTTGTGTGTGTCCTCATGCAAAATGAATAGGTGATTGCATATGCATCTCAAAAGTTAAAGCCTCATGAGCAGAATTATCCTACGCATGACCTTGAGATAACTATGGTAGTTTCTTATCTGAAGATATGGAGGCACTGTACTTATGGGGAGAAATGTGATATATACATAGACCATAAAATTTTGAGTTATATTTTCATGAAAAAGGAATTGAACATGAGACAGAGGAGATGGTTGGAACTTCTTAAAAACTATGATTTTTCAATTCACTATAATACTAGAAGAGCAAACAAAGTCACTGAGGTATTAAGTATAAAAGACCATGTTGTGTTGGAAATTAAGAGGATTCAAGGAGATCCTCTAATGAAAGACCTAGTAAAACTGGACATGAGAATCATAAAGGAAGGGGTATTATCAACCCTATCCCAAATGATTTCTCAAATATCATTACTAGATAAGATAAATAAATATCAAAGAGAATATCCTTTATTTCATAAAAATATAGAGGATATGAAATATTTTAAGTTTCCTGAAATAAATATTGATCAAGAAGGTGTACTGAAAATTCATACAAGGATATGTGTTCCATCTATTTCATAAATATAGAAGGATATGATGGATGAAGCTCATAGATCTACATAATTTATACATCCTAGAAGCATGAAAATGTATAGGGAACTTCAGGATCATAATTGGTGGGATAACATGAAAAGGGATATTTTCAAATACACTAAAAGGTTCCTGGTGTGTCTACAAGTGAAGACAAAGAAACAAATTCCTAAAGGGGTATTTCAACCACTACCCTTACCTGCAAGGAAGTGGGACAATATCACTATGGACTTTGACACGGGTCTCCTGAAAACATCCAATAAAAACAATTAGATATGGGTTATAGTTTCACACTAAGACTGACCATTTTATATATATTCAAGAATATTTCTCTCTTGGCCAACTTTCCAAGATTTACATAAAGGTAGTGGTGAGGCTGTATGGAGTATCAATTTCTATCATTTCTGATAGTGATCCATGGTTCACCCCAAAATTCTAGATAATTATTTAACATAATCTGAATATAGAATTGAATTTCAGTATGTCCTACCACCCTCAAACTGGATGTCAATCTAAAAGGACTATTTATACACTAAATTTATGCTAAGAACAGTCTCAATGGAATTCAAAGGTTTCACACCTCGACCTCAGATACTCTTTTATTTTCATTATTTTCTCAATGTTGGATTTTTTTTTATGGTTCTGGTTTAGTGTCCAATAAAAGTCTTTGTACTTTGGTTGTTTTAGTTTTCTTCTAACCCTATTCAGGGTTAATGTGAATGTTTATGGTAGAAAAATTCATGGTGGAGAGTTTGTGACACCCACGGTGTCACTAAATTGTGTTTAAATCATTCAAGGATCATTGGGTGGGATTCCCTATTGTTTAGGATGTTATTTGATGGTTTTTGAAAAAAAATTCAGAAGACATGGTTTAATAATGGATTACCCAAATCATGAATCCTAAAACCTTCATGTTGTAGAAGTTTTCCAGTGTCATTCGCACGGTTTACAAAACCATGTAGAAAAATAGTACAACCCATTATGGGATTAATAAATTTTATCCTAAAACTCTAATTTGATTGATTTCACCTACCATTTTAATCCATACCTGTTGGGTATCGACCAGAGGCCCCCCCTCATTATCCATCATTTTGGGTCACTTTTTGTGCGATTTCTCACCAAAGGTTAGTGATTATTCATAGTTTTCTCATCAAATACTTCCCTTTTCTATTATCTTATCTCCCCTCTATTTATTTCTTTGTTTTCTTTGGGGTTTTCTACCATGTATAAACCCTAATGTCTAGGGTATGTGTTTGGTTTATTTTCCTTTGGATCTAGGATTTTTGAACGGTCAGTGGAGCATAGATCTCTCCTCTTCGAATGTTTTGTTGTGTTCGCACACCATTGAGGCAGGGGATTCCATGATTAAACCTTATTTGATGATTTAATATTTCATTATTGAGTATTTTTAGATGTCCTATGATTTATTTATGTGGTGTGAAAGTGGTCTTTGGAAAGATATTATGTAAATTGGGTTTGGAAATGGATTTTCCATGTTAAATTGGGTATATTTTGTGTGTAACTCTTGTTGTGATTCTTGGAAATATTTGGTAAAGTGTGAAAGTGGTTTATTAAATTGACTAATTGGTGAGAATCCTGTTTTTATATAGTTTTGTTGTGATTTTGGTTTTATAGTGGCATTTCTATAAGAAATTGTGTATGTTATTGGTGTAAACCCTTTATGTTCTATTTATAAATGTTTTATAATTTTTTTAAAAGATTTATTAAATTATATAGGTGGTGATAATCATGATGTGAAATTCTTTTTGTGTTCATTTAATTTTATAAGATGATTTCAAGTGTGTTTTTAGAGTAAATCATTTTGGTGCTTCTTTTAATTGTTTTATAAACTTTTTAAATGATTTTTTATATTTTGTAAGAGTTTTGGATCATGTTTGGGAAATGTTTTTGGTGTGAGTATGTTTTTAAGATGGATTTTGGGTGTGAAATTTGTGGCTTGTGATGCGTAATGTTTGGTTTGGTGTATGGAATGTGTAAATGGTGTGTTATGTTATATATGAAATTTGATTGAGCACAAAAGGGAATCCCGGGTATCTAAGTGGGTGGACTAGTAATAGTATTCTAGTGATTTAGATGTGGCTATAGCCCGGTTTCACTTAGCGGGATTAACGATTACAACACTAACTAAAATTGGATGATGATTTGAGACAACTAGAATTTTGGATATTTCTCCTCTCTAGTGTCTCATACATGAGAAAGTTGTTGGTCGTGTTTTCTATTCCACATTTCACTAAGATACAAGGTACTTGGTGGTCCATTGTTAGCTAGTTCTTAGGGGTATTTACCATGACTAGTTACCAATGGATATATCATTCATACCATCGTCATATAGTTTTTTTGGTAATTTCAAAAGAAAGTGAGATTTATTTAATGTTATTTTCTTTAAAATTGATTTTCTCTTAAATTCGGTTCCCTTAAAATTGTTCTATCATTTCCTTAATTTATAAAACTTGTATTTTTATTTTTCATTTAATGTTTATATGTTTTAATCCATTTTGGGTGGAATTCTACTGGGAAATATATCACACCCTTTTACACCCTTGGGTGTAAGAAGACTTGGTAATGTTTGATACAGGTTAGGGTAAAGATTTTAAAAATGGTGGTGTGGGTTACTAGAGGTCATATTGTCATTGTTGAAATGGCTTGGGGGGGGGGTCTCAAACCTATTCCATGTGGTTTTATGGGTTGGTTTTTGGTTTCTCTTTTGGTTATATCCATTTTGGTTTTGTGTGTGATTTTTTAATCACGAATCTGGAATATTTATTAAGTCTTTTTTTGTTATGAATTTTCAGTTTGTGTTTATTTATATTTATAGTTGTATCAGGATTGTTTAATTTGGGTAAGTATTTCCCATATGTTTTATTTAATAACCAAGAATTTGTGTCATACCTTGGGGATCAGGAACACCCTTCAAGCCTAGCCACAGATAGGGTCAGGTGTCGATTCAGATGATGACTCGGCTTGGTTTGTTAAAAAATGGTATCAAAAGAGATTCTTGTTATTTTGGGTCTCATGTAGTAGGATATTAGGACTATCCGAACTCATGAGGTAGGTACGGGAAAGGTTTCATGAACCCTTACTCGATCCTAACCTTGTTTTTTTAGGAGTAGTCTGATATGTGAGTCTTCTGCTTTTGTTTTCAATTGAGGGATGACAATGGAGGCGAGCTGGTGTCATGTTTTGACCTTACTTGGAGTAATGACCCATGTGGAGTCCTAGTGCATGGTTCAAGGCCCTATAAGTGTTATTTATAACTTTTTTAATAGACCACTACCATGTCGTCTAGTTAGGAATGGGCACTAGTTCCTCATTCCAGTAGTATTTTGTAAGTTGTTATCTATTTTGGTTTGGGTTGGTGTAAGTGTATTTTGAAAATTAAAATGGTTTTGAAATGAAAGTGATTTCTTAAATATGGATTTAAATTGGTAAAGTGGGTTTTTGAAAATAAAGTGCTTTAGAAATGGAAAATGATTTCTTTTAAGTGGTTTTGAAATTTGTAAGATAGGTTTTGAAGGAAATCATTTTGGTTTGAAAAAATTGGCGTTTTTTTGGGATTGGTAAAGAAGTATATTTGTGAAAACCTTGGTATTTATTATGAATGTTTTCACATGTGAGGGTATGTGTTTGGAATTTTAATGTTGGAATGTGTGGATAGAAGTGGATGAAAACATGTTCAATTGTTTGTAGGAATCCATGGGTGCGTGTTTTAGAAGGCTTGGACTCATTTTTACAAAGTCATTTTGAAGGGGGAAAATGATTCTGAAAGTTGGTTTTTTCTTTATAATACAGGTTTGCTTTTGTGAAGAGTGGGTTTGTATTTGGAAAGTTTCCTTGAAAGAATTTGGTCTTGAATTTTAAAATGGAAATGGATTTTTGAAAAGGATTAAATTAATTTTTTTTGCATGAGTTTTGTTTGTGATCCAAATGCTTTGGCTCAAGGTGTCCGTTTTTATTGTTCTTTGGTTTGATGTTGGTTTTAGTTTTGTGTTTATCATGTTGTTAAAAAAATGATGCATATAAATTTAATTCCCAAAACCAAGATACCCAAAGTCGGTGAATTATTACATAACATTGGCATGATACAAGGAATCTTGTCCCAAAATACTGATTAGTTTAGTATCCTTGGATGTACTAGATATATACATAAGTTTTACATAAAATCATGAGATAAAAAAAAAGAAAATATTTTTTCCCCTTTGAACACATTTATATCCCTTAGCCTATCCTTATAGGTCAACCATAAAAAACTACTTCACATACTGGGAAAAATAAAACATAGAAATGGGAGAGCTCAGATGCTCAGTAAGGACAACAATATAGCAGAAACTTCATAAATAAGCATAAAAATTTAAGTCAATGTATAAAACTAAAACAAAAGAATTTTATACTTAATATTCATCATAATATGGGAAATATAAAAGAAATATTACCATTTACTTATTCTCATGTATATTCTACTCGTTGAATAATCACATGTAATATCAATTGCTAATTTCATAATGATAGAATGCATAATGCCTAACATCATAACCACATAGTCAACGCCTTGTGCCAAGACTACAAATAATATTTTTTCAAGGACTTTTTTAAAACACTATTTTGTCTCATGGGACCTACTAGTGCATCGAGGAGCTATAGCGGGCTCCACTCGTCACTTACTAAGTCCAATGCATTCCTCATATGAAAAGGTTGAAACATAACATAAACATTCATATTATAACTAGAATACAAAATGTTAATACATTAACCATAAACCATGAATGGTATAAAAATAACACATCCAAAATCAAACATATCACAAAACCTTCAATACAATATGGAATATTTTTATCATAATAAATCAACTTCAAACAAGTATAAAATCCATTAAAGGATGTTGACATAGATGAAATCAAAACTATTTGAGATAAATATCTATTTCTATTTTGAAATATTTTAAAAGTCATGTAATTATAAAATAAAACATTTATTTTTAAAATATTATTATAAGATTTTAAGGTAAGCTTCATAGGTTTTATAATGATGAAGAATAACTGCACCCGTTGTATAAGTAAAAAAACATTCTTACCTTAATTTTTCGAAAAGGTCCAAAAGTACCTTGTTTGGAAAATGACAAAAATATTCCTTTCAAACCATTTTATAAAAAGTAAAACAAGGGTATAAATTAATTTAGCCCATATTTTAGTAAATAGTAAAAAAAATTGAAATACATTTTTAAGAAATAAGGATGTGGATGATAAAGAGGTCCCAGTAGACACTTATGTGAAAACAACCTCAGATAGTAAAGAGATTGTGAAATTAACAGTTACCTTGTACGTTTTCTTGGTGGAGGGTATGTTAACCTCATGTATAATAGTTAAATAATTGTTGTTAAATTATAAAAGAACCACATACAAAAATAAGAAATCATATATGATCTTCTAATATTTCTTCGTTAATAATATTTTAGTAGTATCATTGTATCAGATGTTAACTTCTTTGTTTTCCTTTATATGTTTTGTTATGTAAGTCATATTAGTTATGGATAGGATGTATTTGATTCATATCCAAAATGATATAATGTTATTAAATATTGTTTTTAATAATAAAATTAAAATTATTCTTGAATGGTTACGATGGAGAATGAATCTCATCGTGTTCGTGGAGACGGTAATCCGTACATACGCACGAACACTACTTTCATTTCATTTGTTTATTTTAAAAAGGAAACAAGTCCAAATGATACATAGGTATATTATTATTCCAGAATAATATAATTTTTTATATATGTTACATAAGTCATTAAGATCATCCTTTATACATTCCATGTGTAGTATAAATGAGTCATATCACTTTGAGGGGGCGGTAGTTTGCACTTCCTCAAATGAAATTATCGTATATATACAACTTGAAAAGAATAAAGGTATACTATAAAAGATAATTACAGGAGATTATAGATAAAATAAATATCATATATAATTACAGTTCCATCATAATGAAAAATATAAGAGGTGGTAGTATAATATTGAACAATCATCTTTTCGTGAGGCAGTAGTTCACCATCTACATAAACATTTTTTTCTATACCCATTAGATGGAGGTGTGTGTAAGTGTAGTTGAAATAATTATCATAACAACAACCTATTATATTGAGGATACTGTTTTTGTTATAAAATAAAGTAATAAAGATATTTTAGGTTGTTTTATAAGTAAAATAAAAGAAAATAACTTAAGAGGAGATGTTACCGTTAAATCAGGTAACTCCCTTTGGTTTGAATCAAAAGGCTCCATTAAAGTGCATTATACCTAAGGTAAGGCTTATAAGAGGAAGATATAGATATAGGGATACTAATTGGGCAGAGGTTGGATGATACAATGGTTTTGAGAGGTGTGAGAAAAGAGTTAGAGGTGAGGGATTTTTATAAGGGGGAGGAGGGTCTCGTTAGGAATGTTTGAAAATATTATTTTATTATATAATGATTTTCAGTTCCTAAAGATCCATAACTCATTAAAGTAGAATATAATATCACTAATGTTATAAATAAAGTCATAAAATAAGAATTGGACTGGTTTTGGATATTGTTTTATTTTTTATAATCTCATTTATTTAAATCATTCTTTAATGAGGTAAACACTACATCATTGTTGTGTCATAAATAATTTTATTTATTTGATGTCTAAAAATAATAATAAAATACCATGATGTAGGAAATAGTTTTAGATTTCAAATGACTATTTATGTTCGAAAGGATAACTTATATAACCACTTGTAAAAATAATTTTACTAAAATATATATGTTTATGTCATTTTTGTCTTTATATTAAATTAATTAATATAAAGTGTGCTTATCACTCTCAAGTGGCTCCATGGGGTCCCAAAATCGACCCAAGGATGAAAATTGGTCAGAAATGTGTCAAAAATAGGAATAGGATAGATATTTGTGTAATTTAATATTATTATTATAATATTTGTTTAACCTTAGTTACCAGATTTACCCTTTAACAAAGGTAAAGAAAATAATTACTAAAATAAATATTCATAATGGCTAAAAATAAAAGTTACCTATTTACAAAATTTTGGCCTACTGATTCCAAATATGGAATCAATTTTTCCAAATTCAAAACACAAAATTGGGAGAAATTTATTTAAAATTGATTCTCGTTGTCAAATCAAAAAAGCGTGTTTTTAATAAATAATAACTATCAAAAGATTGAAATTTGTTTATGTCCAGTTTAAATGTGATATTAAATCCAATGAACTAAATTATATTAAATAATAAAAATAAAATCTAATGATACTTTAAATTTCTCAAATTTATAATTTTAAACTATAAATTATTTCAATTAAAAAAGTAGTTTTTAATTAAAATTTAGTATTTTTCACTATTCATAAAAAATTGAATGTTTTCAGAAAAGTACCAAAAATTCACCCTAAGCTAATTTTGGTATTCCGAATCCAAAAATGAAGTACATTTTGAAAAATAAAATTTATAAAATTCCAAAAAGTGGGTATTAATATGCATAACGGCTAGTTTGATTGGTCGTGGTGTGTTAGAATCTCAAAGTTGTGTACAGTGCAGGCTATTGCATTATTCAAAGGGAAACGCACCGTGGAAGCTTGGAGTGTTACATTATTCCCTATTCCAAATAATTTTTCCCTCAAAATTTCTAGAATACTACTACATAAAAAGATTCAGGTGGTTCTTCATCATAAGTTCCTCGGGTTCCCACGTTACCTCTTCCATCTTATGATTTCTCCATAGAACATTCACTAGAAAAGTTGTCCAGTTTCTCAACACTTGTTCTTTGGTATCAAGAATTCTGATAGGCTCTTCTCAATAAGCCATATTGGGTTCCAGTTCTATTTCTTCATAGGTGAGTACATGCGTTGGGTCAGACATGTATTTTCTCAACAGTGATACGTGCAACACATCATGAACTTTGGAGAGACTTAGAGACATTGCCAAAGGATAAGCTACAACTCCACTTCGTTCTAGAATTTCCAAAGGTTATATGTACCTGGGACTTAATTTTCCTTTCTTACTGAACCATATAACACCCTTCCATGAAGATACCTTCAAGAAAACTTGATCTCCTACTTGAAATTCCAAATCTTTCCTTCGATTATTGGCATAAATCTTTTCCCTACTTTGATCTTCATTGATGTGGGTTTGGATAACCTTCACCTTTTCCATTGTTTCCTCAACAAGTCATAGGACTACAAGTTTTCTTTCACCAACATCATCCCAACAAGTTAGTGTGCGACATATCTTTCCATATAACACATCATATGTTTTCATCTGAATACTTCAATGGAAACTATTTTTATAGGAAAATTCTACCAAAGGTAAATATTGATCACACATACCTTGAAAGTCAAGTGAGAAAGATCTCAACATATCTTCTAAAGTTTGAATAGTTCGTTCTGATTGTCCATCAGTTTGAGGGTGGTAGGTAGTGCTCAAACAAAGTTTGGTATCAAAGGTCTTCTAATGAATTTTCCAGAATCTTGATGTAAAATGGGGATCATGATCAGAAACAATCGATAGGGGTACTCTATGAAGTCTTAAAACATCATTAATATATAGTCTTTCTAGACTTTCAAGTGGTAAATCTTCTCTTATGGCAATAAAAAGAGCTGACTTGGTAAGACGATCAACAATGACCCATATTGCATCATTCCCTCTAGGTGTCTTTGGTAGCCCCATGAAAAGTCGATCGTAATATCATCCCATTTCCACTCAGGTATGGTAAGAGGTTGTATGACTCCTCTAGGATGTTTTCATCCAGCATTCACCTGTTGACAAACCATACATCTTGACAAATAATCAGAAATCTCTCTCTTCATGTTGTCCCGACAAAAATGTTCCTTCAAATATCTATACATCTTAGTGCTACCAGGTTGTATAGAGAAATTGGAGCTATGATAATCATCCAAAAATTCCCTTTTTAGATCAGGTACGTCAGGAACACAAAGTCTCTTCCCAAATTTCAAAATCCCATCTTTATATATGAAGTCGATTAATCTCCCACAGTTCACAGATTTTATTTTATTTTGAAACTCCTCACCATCAGTCTGAGAAATTTTTATTATTTATACTAAATATAGTTTATAAACCATTTGAAAAAGTATTTATGTTTCACCTTCCATTATTATTCCCATATCCATCTTTACTAGATCCATGAACATAGGACCCCTTTCAACTGTCATTTTTTCAAAAATCTATGATCCTTTCTGCTCAAAGCATCTACCACCTAATTTTCCTTCTCCATGTTGTAGTGTATAGTGAAATAATAACCCTTGAGTAGTTGGAGCCATCTTCTTTGCCTCATGTTGAGTTATTTTTTTTGAGAAAATATACTTCAGACTCTTGTGATTAGTATAAATATCTCATTTTTCACCATAGAGATAGTGTCTCCATATCTTCCGAGCAAAGATTATAGTTTCTAACTCAAGATCATGAGTGGGATAGTTTTGTTCATGAATTTTTAGCTTCCGTGATGCATAGGAAATAACCCTATCATTCTATATAAGTACAAAACCAAGTCCTTTCTTTGAAGCATCACTATAAATAACAAACCCATCATTCCCCAATGGTGGAGTCCATATAAGATAATTGAATAATATTATCTTCAGTTCTTCAAAAAATTCTTCACACTCTTTTCTCTAAACAAGTTTAACCCCTTTACGTGTGAGCTTGGTTAAAGGGTTATCCAATCAGGCCAAATTTTGGACGTAAAGATGATAATAACCTACTAAACCAATAAAACTACGTACCTCAGTTATAATTGTCGGTACTAGGCATTCTTGGATTGCCTGGGTCTTTGAAGGATCAACAGATATTCCATTCTTAGAGACAATATGGCCATGAAATGAAATCTCATGAAGCCAGAATTCACACTTGCTGAACTTTGCATAAAATTCATTTCTTCTAATAGTCTTTATAATAATGTGCAAGTGATTTTCATGATCTTCATATATTTTAGAGTATACCAAGATATAATCAATAAATACCACTACAAATTCATCAAGATATTCATTGAAAAATCTATTCATTAGATCCATGAAGATTGCGGGTGCATTAGTCAGTTCAAAAGGAATTACTGTAAACTCGTAATGCCCATACCTGGTTCAAAATACTGTCTTTGGAATGTCATCCTTCTTTACACACAATTGATGATATCGAGATTAAAGTTCAATCTTTGAAAAATATTGAGCTTCATGAAGTCGATCAAATAAATCATAAATGTGTGGTAGGGGATACTTGTTTTTTATTTTTATAGTATTGATCTCCCTATAGTCAATGCACAAACTCATAGATTTGTCTTTATTCTTAAAAAAAGAATAGGGTATCTCAATAGAGAAACACTAGGGTGAATAAATCCTTCATTACTCAACTCTTCTAGTTGTTTCTTTATCTCCACTAAATCTACAGTGACCATTCTATAAGGGGTCTTTGATATGGGCCTTGAACTAGAAATTAAATCAATGGAAAACTCAATTTATTATTCTGGAGGACATCCAGGTAAATCCTCTGGAAATACATAAACATATTCTTATACAATAGGTACATCCTATATTTGAACATTCCTTTCCTCACCCATATTTAGTTCACCCTCTTCCTCCCAAATAATTTAATTTAGTAGAGCTACAAGGGGTGGATCTTTATAAGAATCAGATGGTTATGTTTCGTCTCTAAAGATAAGGTATTCCTTATCATTATAAAAAAATTGTAACCGCCTTCTTCTTACAATAAATTTTTTCATCATGGTCCAAAATACAATCCATATAGATGATTATATCAAATTCAATCATGGCTATGACAATGAGATCAATGGATAAAGAACATTTATATTCCTTAATGGGGACCGATTCACAAAAATTTGTTGTAATGATACTTCCCTTATGATTTTTGATTGATAACTCCCTTGTTAAATCGAATTGGAAATATCTAATATTATTAGAAAACTGAGAAGATATGAAATAATGAGATGATCTAGAATCAAATAAAGCATTGTGTAAACTTTAGGAAACCATTAAATTACCTTCCACAATGTCTTTTAGAGCTTCAACCTCAGCAGTAGTGATCATATAAGATTGGCATTGCTCCCTTTCCCTTTTTTGAGGTAAGTTTCCTTGGAGATTATGAAATTCATTTTCATAATGCCCCATTTATTTACAATTTTAGCATTCAACATTGACTGCCTCTTTGTTTCCCTTGAAATCACGAGCTTGGTGGACTTTTTCACCACACTTATAATAGCCTCACATTCCCTTCAGGAAAGTACTGGGGAGTTTCTTCCCACATTTATCGTAGGATGGATATTCAACTTTTCTCTTCTTTCCCTTATTTCAATTTCCATACTTTTTCAGAGATCTCTTCTTCTATTTCTTTTCTTTAAATTCGTAAGACTTGGAGAATTCCTTTTCTATCTTGATTGCACATGAGATAATATCTTCGCATGATTAGAAGGATTATGATACTAATGCTCAATGTGGAAATGGTTTTAACCCATAAAATAATCGATCAGTCTTACTCCTTGGGTTACATATATAATCCGTTGCATGCCTTTCTAACCTTTTAAAGTTATCCTCATACTTTACAACATTCGCATCCTTCTTTTGCCTCAGACTCAGAAATTTTCTTTCCATATCCGCTCGATGGTCATGAGGAAAGTATTTCTCTAAGAAAATATATTTAAACTACCTCTGTTCCATATTTTATAATTATTCATCTTCCATTGTGATTTTAATTAATGACCACCATTGATCTGCATCTCCTCTGAGGTGATAAGCTATCATGATAACTTTTTCTCTTTCTCTACTCCCCAAAGCATGAAATATATTCTCTAAGTAAATTATCCATTTCTAAGCAACAAATGGATTTGTAGTCCCATTGAATGTTGGGGGGTTTTTCCTCATAAATCAGTATAACATTTATCATCCGTGTTGTGGATCAGGGTCTCTATATGGGAAAGGTTATTATTCATAACATGGGTGAGTTGTCCCAGTATGGTGATAAGCTGATTAGCACCAGTTGCATCACCAGCTCTACTATAATTATCTTTAGTAGGAGGTAAATCCCTAAATGGATTATGTGTGTTGATATGTTTCTCATTCCTTCCATTATGTTCCATTTCTAAACAATGTCATACACTACATTAGTTTATGAATCGTAATACATAATTCCAAACCTGTAAAATACTTAACATAAATTGAACAGTTTATGGATATAATCCATAATCATAAAAAAAATTCTTTCAGGAGGTATATAATCATAAATCCTTCATAATTGTTTGTAAAGAAAATATGAATTATCCTAAGCATATACCCCAGGGGTTTTGTAACCAAGATTGCAGCAAGTCATGTTGTCGTGTACCAGGATACCCCGGGTCAAGCCTGAAACTCCATGTCGGAGTTTTCACTCCAAGGTAAATCTATTTCAAAGACGCCTCTACCTGATCGTATCCAAAGAGGGATGTATTTCATTAAAAATATACAAAATCAATAAATTACCAAAATTCTAGGAAGTTATTTTATACTAATCCTCAAAGTCTATCTTAGGGTAATGTGCTCTAATTAGATTTTATCTAAATCTAGTTTCCAAGGTTCGTACTAAACTTTCTCTAATACCAACTATAATGCATTGACCCTAGTTACCCATATTCAGTGAATTATTACATAATATTGGCATGATACAAGGAATCGTGTCCCAAATTACCTATTTGTTTAGTATCCTTGGAAGTACTATATACATACATAAGTTTTACATTACATCATAATATAAAAACAACAACAACATTTTGTACCCTTTGAACACACTTATATCCCTTAGCCTATCCCTGTATGTCAACCATAAAATAATTCTTCACATCCTGGGAAAAATAAATCATAAAAAGGGGTGAGCTCAGATGATCAGTAAGGATAACAATATAGTGGAAACTTCATAAATAAGAATAAACAATTAAGGCAATGTATAAAACTAAAACAAAGGCCTTTTAAACTCAAAAATCAGTATAATATGGAAAATATATATCAAATAATTCCATTTACATATTCACATTGTTATTATACGATTCAAATAATCACATGTAATATCAATAGCTAATTTCATAATGATGGAATGCATAATGCTGGACATCATAACCACATAGTCAAGGACTCATGCCAAGACTACAAATAATATTTTATCAAGGACTTGTGCCAAGATACTAGTTTGCCTCATGAGACCTACCGATGCATCGAGGAGCTATAGAGGGATCCACCCGTCACTTACTAAGTCCAATGCATTCCTCATATGAAAAGGTTGAAACATAACATAAACAATCGTATTAAAATTAGCATACAAAATATTAATACATTAACCATAAACAATGAATAGTATAAAAATAACACATCCACATTTAAACATATCACACAACCATCAATACAATATGGAGTATTTGTATCATAATAAATCAACTTCAAACAAGAATAAAATCCATTAAAGGATGTTGACATAGATGAAATCAAAACTATTTGAGTGACATATCTCTTTAAATTTTGAAATCATTTAAAAGTCATGTAATTATGAAAGGAAATATTTATTTTGAAAATATTCTAATAATATTGTATGGGAAGCTTAAAAGTTTTTATAACAGTATAGAATAACTACACACACTTCATAAGTTAAAAAACATTCTTACCTTAATTTGTCGAAAAGTTCATAAAGTACATTGTTTGGAAAATGACAAAAATATTCCTTTCAAAACATTTTATAAAAAGTAAAACAAGGGTATAAATGAATTTAATCCATATTATAGTAAATAGTAAAAATGTTTTGAAATATATTTTTAAGAAACAAAGATGGGGATGATAAATAGGTCCCAACAGCCACGTACAAACAACCTCAAATAATAAAGAGATTGTGAAATTAACCCTTACCTTGTACTTTTCCTTGGTTGAGGGTATGTTAAACACTTGTATAATAGTTAAATAATTGTTATTAAATTATAAAAGATTCACATAAATAAATATGTTATCATATATGATCTTATAATATTACTTTGTTAATAATATTTTAGTAGTATCATTGTTTCAGGTGTTAACTGATTTGTTTTCCTTTATATGTTTTGTTATGTTAATCATGTTTGTTATGAATATGATTTATTTGATTCATATAAAGAAAGATATAATGTTATTAAATATTAATTTTAATAATCAAATGAAAATTATTCTTGAATGGTTACAATGGGTAATGAATCTCATAGCGTTCGTAGAGACGGTAATCCGTAAGTACGCACGAATGCAACTTTCATTTCATTTTTTTATTTTAAAAGGAAAGAAGACCAAATTATACAAAGGTATATTATTATTCCAGTATAATATAATATTTTATATATGTTGTGTAATTTAATTAACACCAAACTTTATATGCTCCATGCATGGTATGAACGAGTCATATCACTTTGAGGGGGTGGTAGTCCGCACTTCCTCAAATGAAATTATCATATATATATACAACAAGAAATGAATAAAGGTATGCTATAAAAGATAATTACAGAAGATTATAGATAAAATAAATATCATATATATCATATATATTTACAGTTACATCAAAATGGACACCATAATATGTGGTAGTAGAAGATTGAAGAATCATCATTTCGTGAGGCAGTAGTTCACCGTCCACAGAAATATTATGTTATATACCCATTAGATGGAGGTGTGTGTAATTTTAGTTCAAATAATTATCATAAAAAAAACCTAGTATGTTTATTATACTTTTTTAGTTATAAAATTATGGAATAAATATAGTTTATGGGGTTAGATAAGTAAAATAAAATAAAAGAACTTAAGAGGATATGTTACCTTTAAATCAGGTAACTTCATTTAGTTTGAACCAAAAGGCTTCCTTGAAGTGCCTTCTACATAAGTTAAGGCTTATAAGAGGAAGTAAGGGATGTATGGAGCTTAATTTAGTAGATTTTTGATGATCCAAGGGTCTTGAGAGGTGTGAGAAATGGGTTATTGGTGAGGGCTTTTTATAAGGGAGAGGTAGGGCTCTTTAGGAATGTTTCAAAATATTATTTTATTATATAATTATTATCGGTTTTTAAAGGTCCAAAACTCATTAAAGTATAATATAATATGACTAATGTTCTAAATAAAATAATCCAATAATAATTTTATAGGTTTTGGATATTGTTTTAATTTTTACAATCTCATTTATTTAAATCATTCTTTAATGATGTAAACACTGTATCATTATTGTGTCATAAATAATTTTATTTATTTGATGTTTAAAAATTATAAAAAAATACCATGATGTAGAAAAATTTTTATCTTTAAAATTGATATTTATAGTCAAAAGTATAACTTATATAACCCCTTGTAAAAATTATTTTACTAAAATATATATGTTTATGTCATTTTTGCCTTTACTTTAAATTAATTAATATAAAGCTTCATTATCACCCTCAAGTCGATCCATGGGGTTCCAAAATTGACCCAATGTGCCCATGGTCTTACATATATCAACCAATAGGAATATGACACATTTTTGGGTACATTAATATTAATATAATAATATTTGTTTACCCTTATTTATCAAATTTACCCTTTAACCATGTTAATTGAAATATTTACTGAAGTAAATATTCAAAATTTATAAAGCTAAAGTTAACTATTTACACAATTTGGACCTCTTGATTCCAAATATGGAATCCATTTTCCAAATTCGAAACATAAAAGTAGCATAATTTTATTTAAAATTAATTCCCATTGTCAAAACAAAAAGCGTGTTTTTAAGAAATAATAACTATCAAAAGATTGACACTTGTTTATGTCTAGTTTAAATTTAAAATTACATACAATAACCTAAATTATATTAAATGATATAAATATAATCTAATTATACTTTAAAATCACTAAAATTTATAATTTAACACTATAAATTATTTCGATTAAAAAACTTGTTTTTAATTAAAATTCAGTATTTTTCATTATTCATCAAAAATTGAAGTTTTTAGAAAAAGTACTGAAAAATCACCATAAGCTAATTTTGATATTCTGAATCCAAAAATGAAGTCCATTTTGAAAAACAAAATTTAAAAAATTTCAAAAAGTGGGTATTACTTTTCGTAATGACTAGTTTGATTGGTCATGGTGTGTTAGAATCTCGAAGTTGCGCACAACACAAGCTATTCAATTATTCAAATTGAAACGTATTGTAGAAGCTTGGGGTGTTACAAGAAATTTTCCCGAAGTTTCTAATGATTCATTCCCAGTTTTTGGTTCTTCTCAGATATTACCTATCATTTATAGGGATCAAGGTCTGTTATAGGCACTTTAGTGGCTTGAGGAAGTAGAGTGTGTCTTCAAAATGTAGGGAACTCCCAAAGCTATTGGGGTGAATTCTATTCTGATTTTTTTGAAGGTCCAAATTTGGATGAATGGAAAATGTTTTCCATTCCATCTATTCATGTTTGGATTATGTGTACATTTTTAAATTCCATCCTTATCTGATGGTTTATAATGGAGGAGGTGAAGTCAATGAATAGGGGAGAGCTCTTGAGTATTTTGTAAGGAGAATAAATGGTGAAGACCTATATTAACCAATTCAAGGAGTTGGTTTCCTTTTCTCCAAAGGTGGTGTCCTTGGATTTAGTGAAGGATTCTATTTTCCTTGGGGGTCCTCATCCATAGATCAGGGAAGGGGTCCTATCCTCTAAGGACCTCTATTTTGAGAAGTTGGTGGACAAAGTATTCCAAGATGGGCTGGTTTCTAGAGCATAGGTAGTTGGTAATCTGGTGTATCTCATTGTTTTTGAAGGTTCCGCAAATGTAGAGGAGTGAATATTATAAGAATATGTCTCTAAAGAGTCTCCTTTATTGGTCTTGGATTCTAGTTCTTCATATATTTCCCTTGTATGCCACTAGTGTGGCCGGTTTGGGAATTCAAAGTCGTCTTGTTACAACCCTCTGAAGACGTTCCACTATTGTGGTCTTTTGGGTCACCTAGAGAAGGTTTATAAAAAGTGTCGCCCGAAGAAGGAGTTTTGATCAGAGGATGCTAGTGCCTGACTATGAGGCATTAGATGCTTCAGACATCAGGGCTCCAACCACAGGCCTTGGATTGAAGCTCACATAAAATCAGGGGTCGCCATGGGATGTGGAAGTCCTTGGCCCTATTTTCCCCACCATTTTTTATGGATACATTTTAAGTTCCTTTTTTCTTGTTTTCCTTCTATTGTAATTTCATCTTTAGTTTTAAAAGTGTGATGAACTTATTATTTCATGATCTAAATGGTTGTGTTCATATGAGTGTATCTTTTAGAATAGTTTTCTTTTATTGAAGGTTCGCATCCCTTGTATGGATCTATTTCAGTTTGAGTTTTACTCGTTTGGAGATATTCGAGTCTTATGGAAGTGATGGATAGTGGTTCCGGTTTTTTGTAGGGATCTAGTTCCTTTTGTGTGTTTCCCCAAGACTTATGGGTTCTTGTTGTGTGAGAAAATTTCTATTTCCATGGCGGTGTTGTTATTCTCGTCTGAAGAATCTTGCATTGCTTATGTTTCCAATTCTGTGTCTTAATATGGGTGTTTCATGGTTGACGTGGACAAGTTTGGGTTTTCTCATGTTGTGAGTTCTTTTTTATCTGCATAAGAAGATGGTTGATCGAGGGTTTTGAAGTCCCGACTTGAAATTTTGAATTTTGGGAGCCTTCGGGTGGGTTTTGTTTAAAAATGAAAATTTTGGGGCTTGTCAGTAGGTTTCACAAGGTTAACGCATGGTTAGGATAAACCATGATGCTTGAGTTTTGTGCATGGGGAATGGTGCACATCCTACGCAAGGATTGAGAAACCATGCGACAAGTGTGCGGTATGGTTCTGGAATTGGGTAGTGGCATATCACACGGTTGTCGCATGGTTTGTCAAACCGTGCGTCCAAACCGTGCATCTTACCTAGATCATTAAAAATTTGAAATTCCAAGTTTTCTCCTTTGATTTTTTGACCCTAATTATGGTTTTCCCTTGTTTCATGGGTCCTTGGTTTGTGTCTGGATTTTCCATGTTGGGCTATTCTAAACTATTGCCTTTGTGTTAGTCATGTTCTTATGTTGGAAGTCTTTTATCAGTGTGGAAGGTTCTTAGTTCTGGTGTTGTTGTTGTTCTTCCTTGTATGGAGAGATTTTGGTTATTTAAAGGGATTCCCTCTTATCATATTCCTATTGTGATTGGTTTCATTGTAGTGGAATTTCTATTTAAGTCTTGGTAGTATGTATTGGTTGTGAAGGAAAATTGGGTTAGCCCATAATGGGGTCTCCCTAGTTCCCAGTTATGATGAAGGTGTTGTTTGGATAATGTGGAGTGGTTGAGTCGGTTCCTGGGGTCTTAGTCTACTAGGTCACTCCATAGTGGGATTCTATTTTATGTTCTAGTGGTGTTGGTCAAGTTTCAAAGTTTTCATTCCAGTTGAGTTCTTATGGTGGGGAGAAACCTCTCGTGTTCTCCCCTTATTCTTATTTTATGGTTTATTATTGATCAGTCATGAGTGACTTGTGGAGTGAATAGTCATCCCAAGGTTCTTAGTTTTGATCGTCCATGGATTCATGTTTTGGTTAAAAAAAATTTGGGTTACTTTTTGGGGGTTGAAAGTGTTTTTGGTGGGGAGAATTGTCACACCCTGACCTTGGATACTATTTTATTTTCATTATTTTCTCGATGTAAGATCTTTTGGTTGAGTTTTGGGTTGAGTTTCCAACAAAAGTCTATGTTTTGGTTGTTTCATTTTTCTTTTAGTCTTATTCATGGTCATTGTGAATGTTATTGGGATAAAGTTGCATGGTGGAGAGTTTTTGACACCCACTATGTCACTATATTTTTTTTAAATCATTTAAGGATCATTGGGTGGGATTCCTTAGTGTTTTGGGTGTTATATATGGGTTTTGGAAAAAATTTCATGTCACACGGTTTGATCATGGCTTGTCCAAACCATGAAACCTAAAACTTAAAAGTTGCATAAATTTTTCTATATCATTTTCACGGTTTGCACACGGTTTACAAAACCGTGCAGCAAAACTGTGCATCCCATTACGAGATTAATATCATTTATCAAAAAAATTTGATTTGAGTGATTCAACCCCCAATATTAATCCCTACATTTTGGGTATCAACCATAGGTCCCCCCCTTCATTCTTGGGGTTTTCCACCCATGTATGAACCCTAATGGATAGGTTATATGTTTGGTTCATTTTCCTTTGTATCTAGGGTGCGTGAATGGTCTGTAGGGCTTAGATCTCTCCTCTCTGAAGGTTTTTTGTGTGTTCATACACCATCAAGGTAGGTGATTATATGATTGAACATTATTTGATGAATTTATATTTCATTCTTGGGTATTTTTAGGAGTTATATGATTTATGTGTGTTGTTAGAAAATGGTTTTTGGAAATATTTTATGTGAATTTGGTTTAAAAATTGGTTTTCCATGTGAAATTGGGTATATTTTGTGTGTAAATATTGTTATACATTAGGGAAATATTTTATAAAGTGAAAAAATGGATTATTAAAATTCCTAAGTGGTGAGAATTATATTTTGATATGGTTTTTCAGTGAATTTGGTTTTAAAATGGCATTTCTATGTGAAATTGGGGTGTGTTATTCATGTAAACCGTTGATGTGCTATTTAGAAATGTTTTATAATTTGTTTAAATGATTTATTAAATTATGTAAGAGGTGATAATTAGAATGTGAAATGGTTTTGGTGTGAATTTAATTTTAGAAGATGATTTTGAGTGCATATTTAGTGTAAAGACTTTTAGTGGTTCTTGGAATTTTTTTATAAAATTTTTAAATTATTTATTAAATTATGTAAGAGTTGTGAATCATGTTTGGGAAATGGTTTTAGTGTGATTGTATGTTTAAAATGGATTTTGGGTGTGAAATTCGTGGCTTGTGATGTGTAATTCTTAGTTTGGGTGATATAATGTGGAAATGGTGTGTTATGTGACATGTGAAACTTTATTGAGCACAAAAGGGAATCCATGAGATCTAGGTGGGAAGACTATGACTAGTATGCTACTGATTCAGAAGTGGCTATAGCCCATTTCACTTAGCAGGATGAATGATTACAACACTAACTAAAAATGGTTGATGATTTGATACCACTAGAATTTTTGATGTTTCACCTCTCAAGTGTCTCATGTAAAAGAAAGTTGTTGGTCATGGTTTCTAAGAAACATTTCACCGAGATATGAGGTAACTAGTGGCCCATTTTTATCTAGTACCTAGGGGTATTTCCTATGACTAGTTCCCATTGTATATCTCACACATACCATCGGTATATGGTATGTTTGGTTGGTAATTTAAAAAGAGAGTGTGTTTTCCTTAAAGTTATTTTATTTAAAATTTCAGTTATTTTAAATTTGTTTCCTTTAAAATTGTTCTATCATTTATTTCATTTATAAAACATTCATGTTTATTTGTCATTTAATGTTTATAGAATGGAATCCATTTTGGGTGGAATCCTATTGGGATATAGCTCACACCCTGCTTACACCCTTGGTTGTAAGAAGACTTGGTAATGTTTTATACAGGTAAGGGTAAAGCTTTTGGAGATGGTGGTTCGAGTTATTAGTGGTCATCTTGGTGTGGAATTATAAAGAAGGTTTGGGAGAGTTTCACCCCTATTACATGTGGTGGTTTGAGTTGTTTTTTGGTTTCTCTTTTGTTTTTATCCATTTTGGTTTTTGGTAAGAATTTTTAATCTCAAATCTGGAAAACTTGTTAAGGATTTGTTTTTGTTATGAATTTTCAGTTTGTGTTAATTTATATTTATGGTTTTTTCATGATTATTAAATTTGGGTAAATCATTCCCAATTGTTTTATTTGATACCTAAGCACTTGTTCCAGAATGTGGGGATCAGGAACTCCCTTTGGACCTTTCCACATACTAGGTCAGGTTCCAGTTTGGATGAAGACCCAGCTGGGTTCATGACAAAAGGTGGATGGGATCATCATCTACCATTAGTTGAGTTATCATACAACAACAAATTCCTTTTGAGTATTAAAATGGAACCCTATGAAGATCTATATGGGAAGCAATGTAGAACTACTAATTATTGAGGTTTAGTTGGTGAGAGAAAGCTTCTTGGACAAGATATTGTGCAATAGATGACAGAAAATGTTCATTACATCCAACAACACATAAATTCTACACCAAGTTAGTAGAAGAACTATGATGAAAACCGTTTAAGTGAATTGGAGTTTGATGTTATAGACAAATTATTCTTTTGAATTTAACCTTGGAAGAGATTTATGTGGTTTGGGAAGAATGGAAAGCTCAGCCCCAGGTATATTGTACCCTATGAAATCCTTGATTGCATAGGATTAGTGGCCTATCAGCTTTTAAATCCACCAAAACTATTCCATGTTAATGATTTTTTCCACTTATCTATCTTGAGAAAGTACATACTTGACACTTCACATGTACTGAATCCTAAGGTGGTACAACTGGAACATGACCTCTCTAATGAGGAACAACTGGTGATGATCTTAGACTATAGAGACAAGGTTCTATGAAACAACACTATCCACCTCATTAAAGTGTTGTGGAGGCACCCCAAATTTGAATAAGCCACATGGGAACCAATGGAAATAATGAGGTAGAAGTACCCTCACCTTTTCTCAACCAAGGTAACGAGCTAAAATTTCGAGGATTAAATTTCTTTAGGGGGGAGATTGTAACAATGTGAACTTTTTGAATGATAATTGTTTACTAAAAATTTGTGTTGTATTATTTTGTACTAAAAATATATATCACATTAAAAATTAAGTGATTATAATTGAAATGTGACCATTGGTGTTTCACCATAATTATTGGTCAATAATGACTGTTGGACAATATGAGCTATTGAAACAATACTCTTAAAAATAATTTTAACGTTATAATTAGTATTTTAAATTGAAATGATAGTGGTTAATTAATTTATAAAGGAGAGTCGATTGCCTCATCCTGTAACACCCTAAGATTTTGTGAATTTTTTCGAATTAATTTAACCTTTGAGATATTTTTCATTTCACATAACACTGAAAATAGTTTATTTTATATTAAAGAACTATTTTTGGCTAGAGATATACACAAAAAAATTTAATCATGAACTATATGTAATACCAAGGTTATCTTATGACTTGGAATATGTTACATGTTACATTCAACACTGACTTCATTTACGTTATAAGAATGTAACGCCTCGACCCTAGTTACCCAGAGTCAGTGAATTATTACATAACATTGGCATGATCACAAAAGATCAAGTCTCTAAAGACCGATTAGTTTAGTAGCCTTGGAAACACTAGATAAATTCATAATGTTTACATTACATCAAAAATTAAAACTAGAACAGCATAGTCTCCATAGTCCACACTCATATCCCCTCATACTATCCCTACAGGTCATTCATAAAATACTTCTTCACATCCTGGGAAAAATAAAACATAGAAAGGGGTGAGCTCAGATGCCCAGTAAGGATAAAAATATAGCGGAAATATTCATAAATAAGAATAAACATTTAAGGCAATGTATAACTAAAACAAAAGCCTTTTAAACTTAAACTTTAGCATAATATGGCAGAAATAAAATGAAATAATTCCATTTACTTATTCACATGGATATTCTACTAATTGAACAATCACATGAAATATCAAAAACCACTTTCATAATGATGGAATGCATAATGCCAGACTATCATAACTACGTATCCAAGGCCTCGTTTCAAGACTACAAAAAATATTTTCTCAAGGCCTCGTGCCAAGACACTAGTTTGTCTCATGAGACCTACTGATGCATCGAGTAGCTATAGCGGTCTCCACCCATCACTTATTAAGTCCAATGAATTCCTCATATGAACAGGTTTAGACATAACATAAACATTCATATTAAAACTAGAATATGAAATGTCAATAATTTATCTATAAACCATGAATGGTATAAAAATAACACATCTATAGTCAAACATATCACAAAACATTCAATACAATATGGAAGTTTTGTATCATAATAATTCAACTTCAAATAATATTAAAATCCATCAAAGGATGATGACATAGATGAAATCAAAACTATTTGATAAAAATATATATTTCTTGAAATCATTTAAAATTAACATAATTATAAAAGGAAACATTTACTTTGAAAATATTCTTATAAGCTTGTAAGGGAAGCTTCGACGATTTTATAACTGCGAAAAATATCTGCACCCTCCGTATAAGTTAAAAAAGACATTCTTACCTTAATTCTGTAGAAAAGGTTAAAAAGGACCTTGTTTGGAAAATGACGGAAAGATTCATTAATAAACTTCTTATAAAAAGTCAAAAAATTGTACAAATGAATTTAACCCATATTTGTAAAATAGTAATAATGTTTTGAAATACATTTTTAAGAAAAATGGATGTGGATGATAAAGAGGTCCTAGAAGATAATTATGTATAAACAACCTCAGATAATGAAGATATTGTGAAATAAACCCTTACCTTATAATTATACATGGTTGAGTGTAGGTTAACCAACTGTATAATGGTGAAATAATTGTTATTAAATTATACAAGAATCATATACATTGATATGATATCATATATGATCTTTTAACATTGATTTGTTAATAATATATTAGTATTATCATCGTTTCTGGTGTTAACTTACTCATTTTATTTTACATATTTTGTTACATAAGTCATTTTTTTATGGATAGGTTGTATATTATTCATATTCAGAATGATATCAAGTCCTTAAACATTATTTTTAATCATCAAATGAGAATTATAATTGCATGGATACGATGGGGAATGAATCTCATCGTGTTCGTGGAGATGTCATTGTTTTGATATTAAAAAAATATATAATTGGATGGTATATCATATATACAGAATCATTATCATGTTATATTTATTATTTACATAAATGACATATCATTATCATACCCATACAAATAATAATGGTTTTAAATAACAATTACACCACGACGTGGAGACGGTAAGCTGTACATATGCACGTATGGTGACATGTCATTCAAAGGATGGATAGAATACTGAATATGGTTGTACCATATTTATAATAACATCACATAATATAGAATATACTGGAGTTATTATTTTAGAAAGTAAATAACAAAGAAAGAAGAAGTTGAAGAAGAAAGGAACTTGAAAAAGGGTGGTGAAAACATTACCTCTTCTTCGGGTTCGTCCTTTTGATTTGATCAAAAGAGCTCCATAGGTTGGTTTTCTGATCAAAATAATGCCTCTAGTTTTAAGTGATGGAAGTTTAGAGAGTATTTGGGCAGGTTTTGGCCGAACCAAAATGCTTTGAATGTGTGAAGAATTGGTTATAAGTTGTGTCCTTTTATAAGGGGGAAGAGGGGCTCTTTAGGAAAAACTTAAAGTATTAATTTATAATAAATTCATATTCGGTTTATAATGGCTCCAAAGTGGATTATTCAAATTCTAAGGTGGGGATGGGTCCAAATCCATTAAACTAATATATTTTAGATAGGTTTTGGTCATTATATTAACCTTATCTTTTAGTTTTAACTCGTAGTTAATTAGATTGACATTTACCATGTCACTTTGTATTTTTATACTCTATAGTTAATAAACGTACTATATACATCCAAGAGACCCCCAAGTGGTCCACTAATGATACACCTATCATGATATATGTCCTTTGGCCGAAACTTAGATTTTTTGGAATAGAATGTCAATTGATAATATAATACTTTTTTTAAAAACTCATTTATGTCAATTTTGACAATATTTAATAATTGATTTTTGTTAAAATATTACCAAGTTTATTAATTAGAAAAAAATTCATTTAAGAAATTATAACATGTCATAATTACCAATAAAATTCGTGGATGGCATAAAAACTTTCAAATTATATTTATTTTAACTTTTATAATACCAATTATTTGATTCTTTCATTAATATGGAAAATACTACATCCTTATTGTGTCACAAATAAATTTAATTATTAAATGTATAAAAATTATAAATAAAATACCATTATGTAGGAAATATTTATATATTTCTAATGAATATTTATAGTCCAAAATATAACATATATAACCCTATGTAAAAATAGTTTTTCTAAAAGATATATGCTTATGTCATTTTTGTATTTACTTTAACTTAATTAATATAAAGTGTTTTTATCACCTACAAGTGGTTCCATGGGGTCCCAAAATAGACCCATAGATGCCAATGGTCAAACATGTATCATAAAATAAAGTTAGGTCATGTTTTAAGGTAATTTATGTTTATTATAAAATTATTTTTTGACCCTTATTTACCGGATTTACCCTTTAACCATGGTAAATAAAATATTTACCGAAGTAATTATTCAAAATGTATAAAAATAAAAGTTACCTATTTACACAATTTGGAAATACTGATTACAAATATGGAATCCATTTTTCCAAATTCAAAACACAGAAGTAGTAGAAATTAATTTAAAATTAATTTCCACTGTCAAAACAAAACGCGTGTTTTTAAGAAATAATAACTATCAAAAGATTGACACTTGTTTATGTCTGTTTTAATTGTGAAATTATGTCCAATGACCATCATTTTATTAAATGGTAAAATTATATTCTAAATATACTTTAAAACCACTCAAATTAATAATTTATCACAATTAATTATTTTTATTAAAAAATTTGTTTTTAATTAATATTTAGTAATTTTAACTATTCATCAAAATATAAAAGTTATCTGAAAAGTACCAAAATTTCACCCTAGGCTAAATTCGATATTCCGAATCCAAAAATGAAGTCCATTTTGAGAGATAAATTTTATAAAATTTCAAAAATTGGGTATTACTATTCATAACGGCTAGTTTGATTGGTCACGGGGTGTTAGAATCTCAGAATTGCGTACAATGCAAGCTATTGCATTATTCAAAGGGAAACATACCGTGGAAGCTTGGGGTGTTACATTATCCCCTCCTTCAAATAATTTTGTCCCCGAAATTTCTAGAATATAATTGCTTAAAAAGACTTGGGTGGTTCTCCATAATAAATTCATCGAGTTCCCACGTTGCCTCTTCCATCTTATGGTTTCTCCATAATACTTTTACCAGACGAGTCGTCCGGTTTCTCAGCACTTGTTCTCTTGTATCAAGAATCCTGATGGGCTCTTCGCAATAAGACAGATCAGGTTCCAGTTCTAATTCCTCAAAAGTGAGTACATGCGTTGGGTCAGGCATGTATTTTCTCAACAGTGATACGTGAAACATATCATGAACTTTTGAGAGATTTGACGGCATTGCCAAATGGTATGCTATAGCCCCAATTTGTTCTAGAATTTTGAAAGGTCTGATGTACCTCGGACTCAACTTACCTTTCTTACCAAAATGTATAACTCCCTTCCATAGAGATACCTTCATGAAAACATGATCTCCTACCTGAAATTATAAATCCTTCCTTCGGTTATCGGCATATCTCTTCTGCCTACTTTGAGCTGCTTTAATGTGGTTTTAGATTACCTTTACCTTTTCTATTGTTTCCTCCACCAGTTCTGGGCCTTCAAGTTTTCTCTCACCAAAGTCATCCCAACATGTTGGTGTGCGACATCTCTTTCCATATAATGCTTCATATGGTGCCATCTGAATACTTGAATGGAAGCTATTGTTATAGGAAAATTACACCAGAGGTAAATATTGATCCCACATACCCTGAAAGTCAAGTGAGCATGATCTCAATGTGTCTTCTAAGGTTTGAATAGTCTGTTATGATTGTTCATCTGTTTGAGGGTGGTAGGCAGTGCTCAAACGAAGTTCAGTATCCAAGGCCTTCTGAAGACTCTTCCATAATCTTGAAGTAAAACTATGATCACGATTAGAATCAATCGATAGGGGTACTCCATGAAGTATCACAAATTCATTAATATATATCCTTGCTAGACATTCAGGTTTTAAATCTTCCCTTATAGAAAGAAAATGTGCTGACTTGGTAAGACGATCAACAATGACCCATATTATATCGTTCCTTCTAGGATTATTTGGTAGTCCCATGACAAATTCTATAGTGATATTATCCCATTTCCACTCATGTATGGGAAGAGGATACATGACTCCTCCCGGTTGTTGCCTTCCATCTTTCACTTGTTAACAAACCATACATTTTGACATGAAATCAGCAATCTCCCTCTTCATGTTGTCCCACCAAAAATGTTCCTTCAAATCTCTATACATTTTTGTGCTCCCAGGGTGTATTGAGAAATTGGAACTATGAGCATCATCCAACAATTCCCTTTTTAGATCAATTATATTGGGAACACAAAGTCTCTTCCCAAATTTAAAAATTCCATCTTCATACACAAAGTCATTAAATCTCCCATCATTCGCAACTTTAATCTTCTTTTGAAATTATTCATCATTGGTCTGAGAACTCTTTATCTTTTCTAGTAAACATGGTTTGGAAACCATTTGAAAAAAGTATGGATGTTTCACCTTCCATGGTAATTCCCATATACATCATTACTAGATCCATGAAAATAGGATCCCTTTCAATTCTCATCACGATCAAAACTCTATGATCCTTTATTCACAAAGCATCTTCCACCTTATTTTCCTTCCTCGGGTGGTAGTGTATCGTGCAATCATAATCTTTCAGTAGTTCAAGCCATCTTTTTTTCCTCATGTTGAGTTCTTTCTGTGAAAAAATATACTTCAAACTCTTTTATCGGTATATATCTCACATTTTTCACCATAGAGATAATGTCTTCATATCTTCAAAGAAAAGATTACCGCAGCTAACTCAAGATCATGAGTAGGATAGTTTTGCTCATGAAATCTTAGCTGTCTTGATGCATAGAAAATAACTCTATCATTCTCCATAAGGACACAACTAAGTCCTTTATTCGATGCATCAATATAAATAACGAACCCATCATTCTCCTATGGTAGAGTAAATATAGGAGCATTGACTAATATTCTATTTAGGTATTCAAAAAATTATTCACACTCTTTTGTCCAAAAAAATTTAATCCCTTTACGTGTGAGCTTCGTTAATGGGTTAGCCAACCTGGCAAAATTCTGGATGAAACGTCGATAATAACCTGCTAAACCAATAAAACTGCATGCCTCGGTTATACTCATTGGTTCTAGATATTCTTGGATTGATCTTGTCTTAGAAGGATCAACAGAGATTCCATCCTTAGAGACAATATGGCCAAGAAAAGAAATCTCTTGATGCCAGAATTCACACTTTCTAAACTTCCCATATAATTCATGTCTTCTTAGAGTCTTCAATATAATGTGCAAGTGATTTTCATGATCATTGTAGATTTTGGCGTATACCAAGATATAAACAATAAATACCACTAAAAATTCATCAAGATATTACTTTAAAAATCTGTTAATTAGATCCATGAAAATAGAGGGTTCAGTAGTCATCCCAAAAGGCATTACTGTAAACTCGTAATGCCCATACCTGGTTTGAAATGCTGTCTTTATAAAATCTTCCTTCTTCACACACAACTGATGGTATCCAGATCGAAGGTCAATCTTTGAAAAGTATTGAGCTCCATGTAGTTGGTCAAATAAATCATCAATGTGGGGTAGGGGATACATGTTCTTTATTGTTATAGCATTGATCTCCATGTAGTCGATACATAACCTCGTAGATCCATCTTTCTTTTTAACAAAAAGAATAGGGTCTCCCCATGGAGAAACACTAGAGCGAATAAATCCCTTATTACTTAATTCATCTAGTTGTTTCTTTAGTTCAACTAATTCCACAGTGGTCATTCTATAAGGGGTCTTCGATATAGGCCTTGATCTAGGAATTAAATCAATTGAAAACTCAACTTCTCATTCTGGAGGATGTCCAGGTAAATATTCTGGAAACACATCTACATATTCTTTCACAATAGGTACATCCTCTATTTGAAAATTCCTTTCCTCTCCCATAGTCATTTCATTCTCTTCCTCCCCAATAATTGAATTTAGTTGAGCTACTGGGGTGGATCTAGATAAGAATGAGGTGGTGAAGATTCTGCTCTAATGATAAGGTGTTCCTTATAATCATCATAAAAAATTGTAACCTCCTTCTTATTACAATAAATATTCACATCATGGTCCAAAAGCAAATCCATACCGATGATTATATCAAACTCAATCATCGGTATGACGATGAGATCAGCAGATAAAGAACATTTATGTGCTCTAATGGGGACTGATTCACAAAACGTTGTTGCAATGATACTTCCCTTAAGAGTTTTAACTGACAACTCCCTTGTTAAATAAAATTGGAAATATCTAATTTTATTATAAAACAGGGAAGATATGAAACAATGTGATGATCTAGAATCAAATAAAGCATTTTCTAAACTTGAGGAAACCATTAAATTAGCTGCCACCACGTCGTTCGGAGCTTCTACCTCAGCTGTAGTGATAGAATAAGCTTGGAATTGATCCCTTGGACTTTTCTAAGATAAGTTCCCCTAATGCTTAGTACATTCATTTTCATAATTTCCCATCTATCTAAAATTATAGCATTCCACGTTGACAACAACTCTCTTTCCCTTGCAATCAAGAGCTTGGTGGCCTTTTTCACCACACTTGTAACAGACTCTCATTCCCTTCAAGCAAGTACCAGGGTGTTTATTCCCACATTTATTGTAGGATGGATAATCAAATTTTCCCTTCTTCCCTTTATTTCCATTTACAGAGTGGTCAGAAGATCTCTTCTTCTCTTGCTTTGCCTTAAAGTCGTATGACTTAGCAAATTCTTTTTCTGTATTGATAGCACATGAGGCAATATCTTCGTATGAAGAGAAAGATTGTGAGACTAATGTTCAACGAAGAAATGGTTTCAAAGCATAAAATAAATTATTAATCTTACTTCTTGGGTTACGTATATAATCTGATACATGCCTCGCTAACCTTGTAATGTTAGCCTCATACTTTGCGACATTCTCATCATCCTTTTTCCTCAGACTCCGAAATTGCCTTTCCATATCTTCTTGATGGTCATGAGGAAATTATTTTTCTAAGAAATGCTCTTTGAAATCCCTACATACCATATTTGATAATTCATCATCTTCCTTCATGTTTTTTATCAATGACCACCATTGATCAACATCTCCAGTGAGATGATAAACTGCCATGACAACTTTTTCTCTTTCACTACTCCCCAAAGCCTGAAATATTTTCTCTAGGGAACTTATCCATTGCTCAACTACTAATTTATTTGTAATCCCATTGAATGTAGGTGGTTGGTGCCTCATGAATAAATCTAACATTGATCCTCCATGATGCGGATCAGGGTGATCCATACGGGTAAGGTTATTATTCATAACTTGAGTTAGTTGTCCCAGTATGGTGATTAGCTGATCAACACTAGTTGTATGACCAGCTCCGCTATAATTATCTTGAGCAGGAGGGAAATCCCTATATGGATTGAGTGCATTGATACAATTTCCATTCCTTCCACTAGGCTCCATTTCTAAACAATGGCATAAACTAGATAATTTTATGAATCAAAATACATAATTCCATACTTGCAAAACACTTAACATAAATTGAACTATTTATGGATATAATCCATAATCATAAAAAAAATGTTTTATTTGAGGAAGTATATACTCATAAACCCTTCATAATGGATTGTAAATAAAATGATAATTATCCTAAACATATCCCCCAGGAGTGTCGTAACCAAGAGTGATGCATGGCCTATTTTCATGCACCAGTTCCCGTTCAAGTCTAGCTCAAAGTGGTGTTTTCGAGTTTTACCCCTAGGTACATTTGTTCCAGATCCACCTCTACCTACTCGTATCCAGACATGGATTTATTTCTTGGAAAACTAAAAAAATATCTACAATACCAAAATTCTAGTAAGTTCTTCTATACTAATCCTCAAAGTCCAACTTAGGTCTGTGTGCTCTAATCAGAGTTTATCTAGATATATCTTCCAAGGTTTTTACTAAACTTCCTCTGATACCAACTGTAACACCCCGACCCCAGTTACCCAGAGTTGGTGAATTATTACATAGCATTGGCATGATCACAAAAGATCAAGTCATGAATGACCAATTAGTTTAGTAGACTTCGAAACACTAGAACAACATAGTCTCCATAGTCCACACTCATATCCCCTCATATTATCCCTGCAGGTCATTCATAAAATACTTCTTCACATCCTAAGTAGAATAAAACATAGAAAGGGATGATCTCGGATGCCCAGTAAGGATAACAATATAGCGGAAACATTCATAAATAAGTATAAACATTTAAGCCAATGTATAACTAAAACAAAAGACTTTTAAACTTGAACTTTAGCATAATATGGCATAAATAAAATGAAATAATTCCACTTACATATTCACATGGATATTCTACTAATCGAATAATCACATGCTATATTAAAAAACACTTTTATAATGATTGAATGCATAATTCCAGAATATCATAACCACGCAGTCAAGGCCTTGTGGGAAGACTACAAATAATATTTTGTCAAGGACTTGTGCCAAGACACTAGTTTTCCTTATGAGACCTACCGATGATTCGATGAGCTATAGCGGGCTCCACCTGTCACTTATTAAGTCCAATTCATTCCTCATATGAACAGGTTTAAACATAACATAAACATTTGTATTAAAACTAGCATATGAAATGTCAATACTTTTTCCATAAACCATGAATGGTATAAAAATAACACATCCACAATCAAACATATTACAAAACATTCAATACAATATGGATGTTTTGTATCATAATAAATCAAATTCAAATAAACTTAAAATCCATCAAAGAATGTTGACCTAGATGAAATCAAAACTATTTAAGAGAAATATCTCTTTTTTTTAAATAATTTAAAAGTCACATAATTATAAAAGGAAACATTTACTTTGAAAATATTATTATAATCTTGTAAGGTATGCATCTATGATTTTATAACGGAGGAAAATAGCCACATATGCCGTATAAGTTAAAAAAAGACATTCTTACCTTAATTCTGTCAAAAAGGTTAAAAAGGGCCTTGTTTTGAAAATGACGGAAAGATTCCTTTATAAACTTCTTATAGAAATTAAAACAATGGTATATATTACTTTAACCCATATTCTTTAAAATAGTAAGAATGTTTTGAAATACATTTTTAAGAAATATGGATGTGGATGATAAAGAGGTCCCAGTAGATAATTACGTATAAACAACCTCTGATAAAGAAGATATTGTGAAATAAACCCTTACCTTGTACTTTTCCTTGGTTGAGGATAGGTTAACCTCATGTATAATGGTAAAATAATTGTTATTAAATTATAAAATAATCATATACATTAATAAGATATCATATATGATCTTTTAACATTTATTTGTTAATAATATCTTATTATTATCATCGTTTCGGGTGTTAACTTACTTGTTTTCTTTTATATATTTTCTTACAGAAGCCGTGTTGGTTATGGATAGATTTTATATTATTCATATCCAAAATTATATCAAGTCCTTAAACATTATTTTTAATCATCAAATGATAATTATAATTGCATGGATACGATGGGGAATGAATCTCATCGCGTTCGTGGAGACGGTAGTCCGTACGTATGCACAAGCGACAATATCATTATTTTGATATTAAAATAATACATAATTGGTTGGTATATCATATATAAAGAATAATTATTATTTTATATTTATTATTTACCTAAATTACATATCATTATCATACCCATCCAAATAATAATGTTTTGAATAACAATTACACCACGACGTGGAGACAGTAAGTCATACGTACGCATGTATGGTGACATGTCATTCAAAGGATGGATAGAATACTGAATATGGTTGTACCATATGTATAATAACATAAAATTATATATAAGATATTTCAGTTATTATTTTATAAAGGAAACAACAAATAAAGAAGAAGTTGAAGAAGAAAGGAACTTGAAAAGGGTGTTGAAAACATTACCTCTTCTTCGGGTTATTCCTTTTGATTTGATCAAAAGAGCTCTTTAGGTTGGATTTTGGATCAAAATAAGTCCTCTAGGTTGAATTTAGGGATGTTTAGAGAGTATTTGGTCAGGTTTTTGCTGATCCAAAAGGCTTTTATGGTTTGAAGATTTGGTTAGAAGTTGTGTCCTTTTATAAGGGGGAGGAGGGGCTCTTTAGGAAAAACATAAAATATTAATTTATAATACATTAATATTTGGTTTCTAATGGCTCCAAAGTGGATTATTAAAAGTATAAGGTGGTTATGGGTCTAAATACATTCAACCAATAGATTTTAGACAGGTTTTCATCATTATATTAACCTTATCTTTTAGTTTTAACTCATAGTTAATTAGATTGACATTTACCATGTCACTTTGTATTTTTATATTATATATTTAATAAACATACTATATACATCCAAGAGACCCCCAAGTGGTCCATTAATGATACACCTATCATGATATAAGTCCTTTGGTCTAACCTTAGATTTTTAGGAATATAATTTCAATTAATAATATAATACTTGTTTTAAAAACTCATTTATGTCAATTTTGACAATATTTAATAATTGATTTTTTTTAAAGTCTTAAAAACTTTATTAATTAGAAAAAAATTCATTTAATCAATAATAACATCACATATTAACCAATAAAATTCGTGTATGGAATCAAAACATTCAAATTATATTTATATTAACTTTTATAATACCAATTATTTGATTCCTTCATTAATAAGGAAAATACTGCATCATTATTTTTTCATAAATAAATTTAATTATTAAATGTCTAAAAATTATAAATAAAATACAATTATGTAGGAAATATTTTTAGATTTATAATGAATATTTATAGTCGAAAATATAACATATATAACCCTATGTAAAAAATGTTTTTCTAAAAGATATAGGCTTATATCATTTTTTATTTACTTTAACTTAATTAATATAAAGTGTCCTTATCACCTACAAGTGGCTCCATGGGGTCCCAAAATCGACCCAAAGATGCCCATGGTCGGAAATGTATCTACCAATAAGGTTAGGACATGTTTTAAGGTAATTTATTATTACTATAGTATTATTTGTTACCCTTATTTATCAGATTTACCCTTTAACCATGGTAAATAAAATATTTACCGAAATAATTATTCAAAATGTCTAAAAATAAAATTTACCTATTTACACAATTTTTACATCCTGATTAAAAATATAGAATCCATTTTTCCAAATTCAAAATATAGAAGTGGCAGAAATTAATTTAAAATTAATTCTCGATGCCAAAACAAAATGCATGTTTTTAAGAAATAATAACTATCAAAAGATTAACACTTGTTTATGTTCGGTTTAATTGAGAAACTATGTCCAAAGACCAAAATTGTATTAAATGGTAAAAATATATTCTAAATATACTTTAAAACCTCTCAAATTCATAATTTATCACTATTAATTATTTTGATTAAAAAAGTTGTTTTTAATTAAAATTTAGTAATTTTCACTATTCATCATAATATAAAAGTTATCCGAAAAGTTCCAATATTTCACCCTAGGATAAATTTGATATTCCAAATAAAAAAATGAATTCCATTTTGAGAGATAAAATTTATAAAATTTCAAAAAGTGGGTATTACTATTCATAACGGCTAGTTTGATTGGTCACGGTTTGTTAGAATCTCGAAATTGCGTACAATGTAAGCTATTGAATTATTAAAAGTCAAATGTACTATAGAATCTTGTGGTGTTACAAAGAAAAACCGAGTTTCTACAATACAACATTTTATTATTATAATTATTTAAATGAGATAATTAGAAACTAGCCATTAAACATGGTAATATGAATAATAATAACTTATTTTGAAATATTTTTTATAATGGTTTTATATAAATAAAATGTATTGATAATGAAATTTATATTTTTAGGTAAAGTCCTTATATGTTTTAAAAAAATATTTTCCCAAACAAACTACTTTTCATGTCTTTCTGTGAAAAATTTTAAAATTAATTTTAGAAAAATTTAGAAATTTAATTTGATAAAATAAAATTAATTTTTGAATTTATAATATCAAAATTATCTTTGGGAGAAATTTTGGTATTTTGTTTGAAGATTTCTTTTTGGATGAAAAATAAATAATGAGAGATTTTAATTCAAAAATTTCTTTTAATTTAATTTATATATAAGGATAAATTATATTATAATTTAGCTTAAAATTTTAATTAGATCATATTTTTATCAATTAATATAATTTAGGTCATTTTAATCAATTTCTATTTGAAATGTTGAATAAAAATTTTGCAAAGTTTTGGACATTTTTACATGAAAACCTCGTAGTGTCGTCCCATGAGTGGGATTAATTTTAAATTAATTTCTTCCAATTCTCTTATTAGAATATTTCAAAATGAATTCCATAATTTTAATTATAATAATTTATAATTTCTAATAAGTTCATATTTTTTTTACCAAAAATATTAGTGAAGATGATTAAAATTAATTACAACGAGTAAGAGAAAAATTAGGTTAATAAAGTATTAAACCTTAAATTTAAGACCAAAACTGACTCAAACACTTTCCCAACACCCTTTTTATGGCCATTATTCGTCCATTAACCTTCCATTATTTGTTTTTGTTGGTTTGGTATGACTTTATTAGTTAAAAACATGGTACACCAAGCTTGTTTTCGGAAATACCAAGTGTATCATTTCCTTTCCCTATAAAAGGCCACCACCACTCCCCATTCCCCACACCTCACTAACCACTTATGTTACACCAATATATTCCCAATAAACTTCACAACATCCCTTAATTCCTACTATAATCATTACCTTGGGAATAATTCAATCCAATTAAGCCTTTTGGCGTAAACCAAAAAGAGTTACCCGATTAAGAGGCAACACCTTCTCTCAAGATCCTTTCTTGTATTTTCTTTCTCCACCCCATACAATCTCATTATTCCATGTTTTTATAAAAAAATTGTTTTAAATATACTATAATATTTTTATTCAAATGTTTATACCTACAGTTACACACACATCTATCTAATGGGTAATGAACATACTATTTATGTGTACGGTGAACTAAAACCTCACTAAACAATGATTGTTCATCTTTCTATTACCACCTCTCATGGTGGACATTATGATGGAAACTATTTTTATATATTTCATATATTATATTTATTATGTATTTAAGCTTATTTATTCCTTATACAACACATAATTTGTTTTACTTTCTATTTGGGGTAAATATGATAATTCCATTTGAGGAAGTATGGACTATCACCCACTCAAAACGATGTGATTCATTCACACACTACATGGTATGTATTATGGGTGGTTTTAGTGAAATTATATTATATATATTATATTATAAAGATACTTTAATAATGTTATATATACATATATATATTCTTATATGTCATTTTCATTCTTTCTTTCAATAAGATAATAAAAACGGAAACAACATTCATGCGTACGTATGGATTATCGTCTCCATGAACGGTCTATTCCATTGAAAACTTATATATTCTATAGATTATTATAATACACATATATTTTATATACATTATATTTATATTATTCTTTAAATAATGGAAATAATTATATAATTATAAGGACCAAACATATAACTAATTAAGACACATGCAAAGAATATAGAGAATATTACCTGATGTAAACCCTTAACATAGGATTGTTAAAATGTTGGTAATATAAGGTCATAATCACACTAAATGTGGTATTATATTTAATAATATGGTTGTGTAAAATATGTATAATAAATTTATATTTATTATACATGTTTTTGGTAAAAATACGAAGAGGTTCAAGACACAAGGTAAGGAGATTTTGTCTCACTTTTTATTTCTGTGAGATACATGCTTTTTTCACCACCCATTACTTTTGTTTGGTGTTTATAATGACCATGAATGTAATCAAAGGTTATTATATTTTAATTTTTTTATTGAAATATCCATTATATATCCTTTATTTCATGGGTTTAGGTTCTAGAAGTTATCAAATCGGTAAAATAGTTTTGTCTCAATTTTCCTCCTTTGAGACTCATGTTTTGTTATACACCTAAATTCTTTTTCAAGGGGTATATAATTCCATTTTACATACTATATCATGAATATAATTCATTTAATTATATTTTAATCTTAATTTAATTTCATTTTCTTACATGGGGAGTATGATACCATGTAACCAAGTGGTAATAGTTTATTGAAAAAATATATTTGATTTTAAATATTGTTAATGATTATGATTCTTTGATGAAATATTATGATCCATCTCTCAAGAAAATTCATGAAAATTCTTATAATTTGGTTATTCATGATATATTCATTTATTGGTACCATTTTTCTACTCTTTGGTATGTAATTTTGTTAATAAAGTGTTTTTAAGAATGCCTGACTTGAACCTCTCTTTGGTAAAAAAAATATAGGTTTTATAAAAATGGTTTCCAAGAATATTATACCGTCATAATATAATATTTAAAAGACATTTTATCCCTTTTTTTATTTGACCAATATCTTAAAATTAATATTTTTTCTCTTTCCTAACCAGTCATTTTTCTAACCTTTGTATTCGGAAAAAGGAATGTTCTTTTAACCTCATATGAGATGTATGGATTTACCCATCGTCATTTCTCTAGAGATTACGTTGAAATTTTAAAACTTTTTTTTAATAAAATTGCCTTTTAAAGTTATTTTTTAAAAAAAAATTGTTTTCAAATTGTTTTCAAGATTATTTTATAAATTTACAAGGAAAAATTGTTTTCAAAATGTTTTCAATCTTCTTTTATATGTTTTAAAGGAAAATTGTTTTCAATAATTATTTTTAACTTTTCAAATTATTTTCAAAGATGTGTTTTTCAAAAAAAATTCAATATTCTTTCAAATTTTTTCAAGTATAAATGACTTCAAATCATTTTCAAAATTTCATTATAATTTTTCAAAGTCTTTTCAAAGAAGAAGGTTTTTAAAATGTTTTGAAGCTTATTTTATAAGTTTTCAATGAAAAAGGTTATTGAAAATCATTTTAAGTATTATTTATAATTTTTCAAGTTATTTTCAAATAAAATGATTTTCAAATGGTTTTATGTATTAAAAATAATTTTTAAAGAAGAAATGATATTTTCCTCAAGAAACATTTTTAAAAGATATTTCAATATTATTTTCCATCTAAGTTGACATCTGTTGATGTTACTCATTCCCTTATTGAAAATGATCTAAAGGTTCCATTCATATTATTTCTATGAATGGGTTATGACTAATTTCATGGTCTTTATGAAACCTCTTTATCTTCCATGGGTTATATGTGTATAAAATCCGTTTCTCTTTTGCGGGTTATGTTTTAGATGAAATGATTATGAAACCTATATCTTTTTACATAGTCTATGATATGTTTAAATTTTTATGATACCGATTTAATTATATGGGTTATAATATGATTGTTTATGATTTTTTTGGAACATGTATGTATGATTTATGTATTTCATCATGGGACCTACATATCCTTCTAATGAATTGGGTAATGATTTATATCTCATGAGATATATATGGATGGAACGAGAAATGAAACTAGTTTAATATTACAAGGATAGAATGAGAAATGAAATCAGTTCAGTAATACAAGGATAGAATGAGGAGTGAACTTGGTTTAATAATAAAAGGTTGGAATGGGGTATGAACCCAATTTAGTAAAGGACTTTGTCAACTAATATGGACTTGTAATCGATTCTTTAACTACTCTAGAAATCATTATATATGCTTATGTGTCTACCACAATTACATGTTTTATTCTTATTTTATGCTTTCATGGATTGTGTTCTTCATTTCCTTATTTCTTCTGAATTGCCATGCTTTATTCCATGATTCATGTATATGATCTTTGATATGTATGGTATGATCTTCTATTTCCATGATCATGTTCTAAAACCCTTATGATCAAGATTATACTTACATATCTACCTTGTTTATCCTTACTAAGAATTTGACCTCACCCCTTTTTGTGTTTCCTTCCCCAAGTTAGTAACATATGTGTTAATTTTTATGTTTCTTAGAAGGGTTCTAATCAAGAAGAACCTATTGGGAGATAATGTAAGTCATTTATGTACCAGTGTTTAGGTTTCCATGTTTCAAAAGTCACTAGACTAGTATGTTATTTATGGATATGTTTGTATACTGTTTTAAGTATTTTGAAAAGTTATATAATGTCTATGTATGAAAATTGGGGTTCACTATAGTTGGTATCAGAGAAAAGGTTTAGTTAAACTTTTGAAACTAGGATGATAAAACCATAGTGAGAACTATGATGACATGTATAAGGATAAGTATAATGATAAGTTAATATTTAGGAAAATGTCATGGAATTTTGGTAAAGTATATAATGAGTGGTTTCCTAGAAATACATCCATGTATGGATACTACAAGTGCATGTGGATCTAGAACAGATTTACATAGGGGTAACAACTCTGATAAGATGTTTTGTGCTTGACTCGAGGTAATCTGGTACATGACAATGAGCCTTACTGCACACATGGTTTGACGCTCCCATGGGATATGCTTTGGGAATCCAAAAACTCTTCATGAACCATCATAAATGATTTAAATATAAGTTGGCTATGAATAAACTTGGATGAACCTAGGGTATCATAGATTAAAGAATGTGTCATGATCTAGACATTTTATAAGTAATTATTTTCATGATTATGTGGTTTTCTTCTATGATAAGTAATTCACACACTATGATTATACTTTTAGTCAATGATAAGAAGAAGAAGGAACTAGATTAACATTGAATTTTATGGATGATTTTCTATTGATCAGTCAAGTGGGATTATCACTAGAGTGAAATATGTATTGATCATGCCTAATCGGTTTTCACGGAACATGATTAACAACATATACCTTAACAAACTGTAAAACTCCCCATAGAATAGAAAGAAGGAGTTCAATGATACATCGGGTAATATAGACTTTAGGGGAAAGAATAAGAAGATGTTTTGACCATGGAAAATAAGGACACAAAACAAGGGACTGAATGTTAAAAATGGTGAGTTAGGTTGATGAAATGGATGAGAATATTGGCCTCCCTAATACATCATTGAAGGTTAAGTGATTTAAGTGTGGAATAAATGGTCATTATGCAACTCAATGTACCAAGAGGAAAGATCTTGAGGAGTATCAACAAGGTGGTATGAATAATGGTTACAATGTTGATGATGAAGAGACTATAGATGAAATGTAAAAGGAAATAGGTATTGTGTAATAGGATGAGGTAGCCTTGGTAATGGAATAATAATGAAGTGGGATAATAAAATATTTTATGTATTTGGATTAAATAATTATGTTATAATAAAATGGGAAATATATAGGGATTGTTCAGTTTATGTTTTTTTCTAAGAAATTACAAGAACACATTGAATGGTTCTGATGGAATAGAAAAGTGATATAATGGAAAAGTGATGTCCATGGAAAACACATGATTAAGGGAAAGATAAACCTTAATATATTTCTTATGTTATTATAATGTTTTTTGGATAAAGATATGTGGGATATGAATAAGTAAATTGGAAAGTATTTATTACCTTGGAACTAATTAAGGACTTGTTGATCGGTGTTTTATTCTATCATTGGAAAAGTTTACAAGATTTTTTAATTTATGGAATAAATCCAATATAATTTGAATAAATAAGCATTAATGTTTGCAATAATTATTTATAGTAATTCAGGTTATTACCATGTTTAAAGGGAATATATGATGTGGGTATTCAAATGTTTGGAATGTGATAACCAAGAGATACTTTGTGATATATGGGGGAATCAATGTTAAGCTGATTTCGTGTCTTTCTTTCTAATGTTTTGGAGTTTCATCTTTCAGAAGGGTTATAAAGTTAACCATTTGTGGAAATTTTAAGTTAAAAATTCAAGGAAGTATTTTTGTATTGAGATTGTATTTAAAACCTTAGTTAAATGGATATTTGGTGATTAACCTTATTTCAAGGATATCCATCATATTTTGGAAATTATATTATTATGGTTTTAGAAAAGTACATCATGTATGTCGAGTGACAACCAATCAAGTCCTAAAAGGCAGTGGGTCTTGAACCCATAACCGAAGGAAGATAAGGGTTTCATACATACCCCAAACCTACGTGATGTCCTAGTTAAAGTATAGTCACTTTTGATGAATAATTATTTATGATGAATCAATAGTGTTAATTAGTATGGTTAGAGATTATTGTATTGACCATATTGAACTTTAAGAATAGTTATAGATAAATAGTTACACTTTTCATTCTTTTATGGGCCTAAATTTCTGGTAAAAGTGTATTTTAGCACTTCAGGCATCAATGTTAATTTATGGACATCCATTACATGAAGTAATGGATGAATTAGAAATTGATAAAAAACAACTAAAGAATGAAATTTTGTTTAGATAAATATATCAAGTAAGTACATTTCCTTATATTATTGTTCAATAAAATAATTACTCAATGTTATGATAATGATCAAAATAAAATGTGTTATCCTAATACATTAATATTTTTGAACCAATGATCTTTTAAATAATCACAGATTTATGACATTGACGCCTTCAACTTTTCATTGATCGTTCACTTTTCATTGAACTGTTATGGTTCTAATTTTCTCTTTTTAAGGGATGTTTTAGTATCCATTTTTATGATGTGGGTTTATATGAATGAAACATTCAATTATTTTACCTTTGATAACCCAGATGAATTTCAGGGTCGAAATTCATTTTTAAGGGGGGTAGAATGTAACACCCGAAGATTTTTTGATTTTTTTTGAATTAATATAACCATTGGGATATTTTTCATTTCAAGTAACAATAAGATAGTATATTTTATATTAAATTACAATTTTTGTCTTTATTTATACACAAATATATGTTAATCATGAACTACATAGAACTCTGAGGTTAACTTGTGACTTGGTATAAATTACATACAACATCGTCTTCGCATACGTTACATGTAACATTGAGTTTCTACGAAACATCATTTTATAGTTATAATTATTTAAATGAGATAATTAAAACCTATAATTTAAACATAATAATATGAATAGTAATAAATAATTTTCATATATCTTTTATAATTTTTTTTTATAATAAATAAAAAATATTTATAAAGAACGATATAATTTTTGTTAGAGTCTTTATATGTTTAAAAATACTATTTTCTCAAACAAACTACATTTCATGTCCTTCTATAAGAAAAAATAAAATTAATTTTAGAAACATTGTGAAAATTAATTTGATAAAGTGAAATTAATTTTTTAATTTAGAATTTAGAAATTAGGTTATGGTTATATTTTGAGATTTTTTTGAGATACTTCATTTTTCGATAAATAATGAAAAATATCGGATTTTAATTCAAAACTATCTTTTTGTTCTAATTTATTTATATTATTAAATTAAATTTTAATTTGGTTTAAAAGTTTAATTAGATCATGTTTTTATAAATTAATCTAATTTATGTCATTTTAATCAATTTCAATTTGAAATTGGGCTTAAAAACATAGCAAAGGTTTGGATGTTTGTACTTTAAAAATCTGCTCTGTCGTCCTGTCAGCGGCATTAATTTTAAATTAATTTCTACCACTTCAATGATTAGAATTTGGGAAAATTGATTCCATATTTTGAATTATCATAATTTATAATAACAAATAATTTCAAAAAAAATTGACCAAAACTATTAGTGAAACAGATTAAAATTAATTACAATAGTTAAGAGAAAAATTTGGTTAATAAAGTATCAAACCTTAAATTTAAGAACCAAAAAAACTTATAAAATTTCCCAAAACTACTTTTCTAGACATTATTAGGCCATTAACATTATATTGTTTAGTTTGGTTGGTTTGGTATGACCTTTTTATGTAAAAAAATGGGTACACCAAACTTGTTTTCAGAAATGCCATGTGTGTCCTTTCCCTTCCCTATAAAAGGTCACCACCTCTCCACATTCCTCACGCCTATAAATCCACTTAGGATAGGCCACAATATGCCCATGACACTTCAAAAAATATCTCCCTTCCTCCTAGAATCTTTCCCTTTGTCAAAAGTCAATCCAAGGAATCCTTTTGGCATAAACTAAAAGGTGTTACCTGATTAAGAGGTCATGTCTTCTCTCAAGATCCTTTCTTTTATTTTCCTTCTCCACCCCCTCCACTCTATTTATTCCATGTTTGTATAAAAAAATTATATTCAATATACTAGGATTTATTTATTGTATGGTTTATACCTACACATACACTCGCATCTGTCTAATGTGTAATGAACAAACTTTTTATGTGTACGAAGAACTACCGCCTCACTAAACAATGATTGTTTATTCTTCCTTCACCGCCTCTCATGGTGGAAATTATGATAGTAACACTATTTATATATTTTATATATTATATTTGTTATTTATTTAATCTTCTATCTTCCTTTAATAACACATAAATGTTTTAATTTCCATTTGGTGTAAATACGATAATTTCATTTGAGGAAGTACAGAGTACCACCCCCTCAAAGCGATGTGATTTGTTCACAAACTACAAGGAATGTATTAAGGATGGGTTTAGTGAACATATTTGATATATTTTATATAATAATTCTACTATAATAATGGTATATATACATATATATATTCTTATATTTCTTTTTCTTTCTTTCTTTCAATACGACAACAAAAACGGAAACAACGTTCATGCATACGTACATCTTACCGTCTCTATGAACTGTGTATTCCATTTCATAATTATATATTCTATAGATTATTATAATACAAATATAATTGATATAAATGATATTTATATCATGGTTTTCATTCATTAAATCATTATTTAAATATAAGGACCAAAGGTATAACAAATTAAGACACATGTGATGAATAAAGAGAATATTACCCAAAGTGAAGCCTTGACATTGGATTGTTAACAAGAGGGTAATATAAGGTCATAATAAAACCACATGTGGTATTATATACAATAATATGGTTATGTAAAAGATTAATAATAAATTTATATTTATTATAAATGTGGTTTGTTCAAGTACAAAGAGAGTCAGAGCACAAGGTAAGGGGATTTCATCTCACTTTTTATTTTCATGAGATACATGATTTATTCACCACCCATTAATTTTGTGTGGTGTGTATAATAAACATGGAGGTAATAAATGATTCTTATAGATAAATTTATGTGTATTTACATATCTATTATATAACCTTTATTTCATGGGGTTTAGGTTTACTAAATCTTGCATGTCCTTAATGATTTGGCCAACATCCTTGAGAATAGAGAGAGTCCTATTAGCCCTTCAGGTTCTCTAGAGGGAATTAAAGAATTTAATTTTTTTATCCCCTTTATTTAGACATATTAATTTGAAAATATCCCTTTGAATTCCATCTTTATGTCTGAGAATATTTTGGTGCTTGGTAGATAGCTCCGTTTCTTGGTTGAAATTGTCAGAGAATCTATTTTTTGACATAGACTCTTAAAGAGAGTGCATGGAGAATTAAAGTGGTTCAATTTATTCATATAGAAAACTAAAACTTTTCTTTATTCATTACTTTATCTTTTATTTGAGCAGTTTCAGTTTGGTAATGCAATCCATGGGATTTTTTTCTATATATGGATTCCAAAGTCTCCTTAACAATTTTATTGCAGTCCACATAGGTTCTCCAGGAATTGTTAAATATGAATAGAGCAAGATTTTTTCACTCTTTTTTTAGGAAGGTCACAAGTATATAGCGGTTATCCGAGTTGTTCTTATCCAGGGTGACACATGATATGGAAGTCCAATTTCAAAGTGATCTTTCATTAACGAAGGATCTATCAATTACGCTTGCCTTCATAAAATTGATGTGTATTCTATACCAAGTAAATTTTTCCCCAGTAAGATTGATCTTGGTAATACTTTATTCCTCAATGAATTCTCTAAAGTCATTTATTGGTCAGGGTTGAGAACTCGGCCCTAGTTTTTCATCCATGTGAATTATGGAGTTGAAATCACCAATAACAATACAAGGAGTTGTGATTGTTCTTGAAAGATTCTTTAGATTAGACCATAGGGGTATCCTATCAGTATAGGAGTTAAATGCATGAGTTAATGAGAATAAGATTTGTTTACTTACAGCATCAAAGCAGATTCTTATACATTATTCATCTACATTAACAATAATAGGAGCAGTAACATCTCTATAGGACAATACCCAATTCCTATCAAAGAAACTATTGTTTGGAGTTATTTCAAGAAATATGTTACCCTGTCTTGCAAGATGATTTTCATGATCAGGAAGAATTATCATAGGCCTATAGAGTCCAATTATGTTGGGGTTATATTTTCCAAAAATAATCCTAAGGGAAAACATCATTTTAGGTTTGAATAATCCTTGACATTTCTAAAAAATAATTATCACCGTGGAATAGCTTTGCGGTGGAAACCCCCTTTATTGAGTTTCATTGCACTTTTTCATTCATATTTCTTGGAAGATTCAGGTTTCTTTGAATTGTATGTGTGATGTGCATTTTTTCTAGTATCCAAAGGACTTGCGTCATCTCTGGCCATGGATTTGTTTATATGTTTATTAATTGAATATTCCTTGGTGTTCTATTTCTAGATTGTAGATGGATCAATTTTGGGACCTACAGTAGGTTGTTGTGGTTTCTGTTCTAGACTTACAGCAGTATGAATTTTACCATTGTTTTGTTGTTGTTTTTCATCTTTCACCACCAATTACATATATTTAGAGATCAGATCAATCACAAAAAATATATTTTAGTGATTTAGTAAATTCAAATATTTCAGAAGATAATTTCATCAAGTAGTCATCATCCCTTGGCATAGAAGTACCATTCATGATCTGCAAACCCATTATCCTAGAATCATCAAAGGGTGAGGGGGGAATCCTCTTCTTCACTGTTGTTATACCATTTAACTACGTTATTGTTCATACCACTGTCTTGGTTCAACTCCACTCTTTTATCCATATTAGAGGCATAGTTGGTCTTACCCATTTGGATATCTCTCCATGCCATTACATGTTACCTAGACTTAGTCTATTTATACACAAATCTGCAGTTCTGTATAGAATTTCCAACAATTTTACAATACTCACAATATGGGGTAAATGATTAATTTCAACTATATTGTTAAATTCCTTCTCATTATCTATGAGGTAGATTTTTTCCTAAGTTGGATCTTATATATATATATATATATATATATATATATATATATCTCTATTATCACTCTTTAAAAGAGACCAATGTCACCATTGAGTGTATGTTGGTCAATTTTAAGAGGTGTAACAATACCTAATGCTAAATCATTAAGGATATTAGGATGATATTAAACCCATGGAAGGTCATGGAGTTGAACCCATACCTAATCATTTGAATGATTCTGATGGAAATGATTGAAGTTTGAATCCCATTATAAAATTCATAGGAGGATTAGTTGAGATTGATGTTACCGCTTCACCAGGATGCCTTGAAGTTGTATTGGTTTCCAATGATATTGTTAAAATATAACTTTTAGATTAGAATTAATCTCCAATTATTGAAGCTCCAACAATAGAAAATTTTCAATTTTAGGTCCACATATGACCAGTTATATTCTCCTTTCAAGTAAGAGACTTGACCCCGCATGAAAAATTTTTATAGATCAAACCTTTTCCTAATAGCATCTGGATCTACCAAAACCAAAAATTGTTTAATAAATCTATCATAGTTCCATTAATATGGAAGTAGGCCAAAACTAAATCCCAATCCTTAGAGTTGTGAAAAACTATAGTAATGGAAAAACTCAAAACTGGAAAATTGAAATATATGGAATCATCAATATGGTCGGGCCTGAAATCTGTGTTTATTAAGGTTTACAATAATTCACACTGGCCTGTGAATGTATACTCTTATATAAAATTTTGGCAGGATAAATGGATGTATTCTCCCCTACTAAACCAAATTATTTCACCCAAATTCATGATCTAAACAAACCCATCAAGGAGAAAATGAGAAACTTCGATCATCTACCAGAGGATTTCCAAGTGGATCTATCCCATATTTTCTTCATGAAACAAGATAATTTCCTAGTTTGGGAACCATCTCCAAGCAATATTTTGGATTCTAAGTATTTTTAAAATCATGATATGGAAGTCAATAACAATTTTATTGGGGATTTTAATAGTATATTCTTGAATCAGACATGATTTTCTCTACTCTAGAGAACTTCCCACTTCTATCATCCAGTGGATTCTTCTCTGCAATAAAGAGGCACCACCCACTTCTCTCGATGTGCTCTATGTCACTAGCACAGGGATGAAATTGACCACCTATTCTTATCATGTGATACAACATCAGCATTATGAAAATCATTTATGGACTTTTTCGAACTTTAGGCTCCTAAAAAAGACAGAATAGATAGGCTGCTTCAATAAATTCTGCACTTTCAGTTGTCTAAGAAAATCAAAAATATACTCTATATTGCTTGTGTAGAACTGCTCCATGTAGTTTGGCATTGGAGAAACAAGGTACTTCATGACTACACATCATTACATCTTTAACCTTCATTCTCTAAAATTATTACAACCATCCGAAATTCCATCCACATGTAAAAATGGAACTACAACAACTTAATTAGTGACTTTACAATTCTAAGGAGACTCAATATTATAGGCAACTTTACTCCATATTAGTCCATTAATGAAATTTTCTGTACTTCACCATTAATTGGATGGAAAAAATAAAACATGGATGGTACCTCCAAAGGAAACCCTGGTTCAGTAGGCTTTGGAGTTGTCACCTGAGATCATAATGGAGTGGTTATTGATTGCATCCACAGACCTTGTGGACATTTCACTTCCCTTGATGTTGATATGTATGCCTTTATTATTTCTATCCACATTTCTAAATAAGATAATTGGAATAAATTTTGGTTCGAATGTGACTTGACTACTATTTTCCAAGTGGTGACATTTGGTATCATGCATTTTTCATGTAAGCTGATAACAAGATGATCTGAATACATAAACAAGTTGAGTACAATGAACTATACCATCACTCAGACCTACCACAAGCATATCACTCACGCTAATTCTCTTTCCAACAAAAAAGTGGACCAAGATACTTGCATCCATGTTGCTACTCTCCCTATTGTTCTTTTACCTATTCAGTAAAAAGACAAATGTATAATCCCTTACTTCCATATGATGTAACCTTTTTTTGTTTATAATAATATTCGATGATATCATGCTTCTGAAAAAATCAGTAAAATAATTTTGTCCCAATTTTCCTTCATTGAGTCTCATGTTTTGTTATGCACCTAATTTCTTCTTAGAGGCCTATATACTTCCATTTTACATGTGATATCATGAATATAATTATTTTAATTATATTTTAATCCTCATATAATTTTCTTTTCTTACATGAAGAGTATGATCCCAACTAACCAAGTGGTAAGAGTTTATTGAAACGATCTCATTGCTTTTCGAGATTGTTAATGATTATGCTTATTTGATGAAATATTATGATCAAACTCTAAAGAATATTCATGAATTTTCATATCCCCAGGTTATTAAGCATATATTCATGTATTGGTACCATTTTTCTACACTTTGGTATGTAAGATAGTTAAGAAAGTGTTTTTAATAAATACCAACTTTACTCACTCTTCACTCAAAAATATATATTTTCTAAAAAGGGTTTTCAAGAATATTGTACCATTATCCTATAATCTTTAAATGAAATTTTTACCCTTTTTTTCTTTTACCAATTCTTTAAAAGTAATCTTCTTGTCTCTTTTAGAGAAATGTATTTTTTAACATTTTTATTATAAAAAGGGAATATTATTTTTACCTCGTATGGAATGTATGGATTTACGAACCATCAATTCTTTAAAGCTTCCTTTTAATTTTTAAAAGGATAATTTTTTAGATTTTTTTTAAAGGTAATTTTCATGGAAAATTGTATTGAAATTGTTTTCAATATTCTTTTATATGTTTTCAAGGAAAATTTGCTTTCAAAATTCTTTCAAGCTTATTTTATAATTATTTAAGGAAAAAAATAAAAAAAAATCATTATTTATAAGTTTTAAAAGTATTTTCAAAGAAATAGTTTTTAAAACATTTCAAGATTGTATCATATGTTTTAAAAGTGTTTTCGAAGGAAAAAATTAAAAATGATCTAAAGATAATTTTATATTTTTTCAAAGAAAAATGTTTTCCAGTTGATTTTAATTATTCCTTATAAGTTTATAGGGTAATTTCAAAGAAAATTATTTTCGAATGGTTTTAGGAATTAAAAATCTTTTTTTATGAATAAAGTATATTTTATTCAAGAAATGTTTTTGAAAGATATTTCAAAATTATTTTCCATATAAGATGGCATCTATTGATGTTTCTAATTCCCTTCTATGAAATGATCTAAAGTTTTTATTTATATTCATTCTATTAATAGGTTAGGCTTCATCCCAAGGTTTTTGTGAAACCCCTTTATCTTCCATGGGATATATGTTTATGAAATCTATTTATATTTCATGGGTTATTATTTTGATGAAATGATTATCAAACCTATGTCTTTTTATATAGGTTATGATATGTTTAGATGTTTATGATACCCATTTCATTGCATGGGTTATTATATGATTGTTTATGATTTTGTGGAATATGTATGGATGATTTAATTACGAGATGGGTGTGATCTATATCTCACTACAATTCATTGGGTAAATATTTATATCTCATGAGTTAGACATGGATAGAATGAGAAATAAACGCGGTTCAGTGTTATAGGGTTAGAACAAAAAATGAAATTTGTTCAGTAATACAGGGCTGGAACGAGGAGTGAATTAGGTTTAGTAATATAGGGCTAGAAAGGGGTGTAAACCCAGTTTAGTAAAGTGATTTTTCAACTAATATGATCTTGTAAGAGATTACTTAACTAATATAGAAATCATTATATATTCTTATGCGTCTTCCACAATTCCATGTTTTATTCCTATGTTATTATTTCATGGATTATGTTCTTTATTTCCGTATGATTCATGTATTATAAACTTCAAATATTTATGCCATGATTCATGTATAAGATATTTGATATAAAAATTATGATCTTAAATTTTTTTTATCATGTTTGCATAACCTTATGGTCATGATTATTCTTACATATATCCATTTTTTATCCTTACAGAGTATTTTATCTCACCCATTTTTATGTTTCCTTCCACATGTTATAAAGATATGTATTATTTATTATGTGTCTAAGAAGGTTTCTAGTTAATAAGAACCTATTTGGAGATAATATAACTCATTTATGTACTATTTTTTATGTTTCCATGTTTCCAAAGGCACTATACTAGTACAATCTTTGGGTGTCTATTTGTATAATGTTTTAATTATTCCATAAAAGTTATGTAATGTCAATGTATGAAAAGAAAGGGTTGATATACATCCAGTAAAATCATGTCGTAAAAATCCCATTTATCATAACATGGGATGGAGGTAGCATCTTTTGGCTTCTCTCTTGACTAATCCCAAGCTAAGCTTCAACATGTTAATATTGAATGAAATCTATTATGGGATAAGTTTAAATTAGTGAGTCTATCACCATCGTACACCTTACCCTTAGGTTGTATAAGGCTGTCATAACAGGTTATCTGTTGAGGACCTAGTTATGTAAAATGTAATCCCTTTTTTAAATAAAATTTTTATTTTATCATTTCTATTTTAATAATAGTTTTTCTTAAAAATTGATATGTAATTTTATAAATTGATTTTTCGGGTGAAAATTGTACTTTTATGAGAGATATAAGTTACTATATTAAACTAATGTTTTATTAATAATTTTTATCATAATTAAATAGTATTATAAAAACAGTATTATTTAATTAAAAATGATAAAATAAATTTATTCTTTTCCAATGTTTAAAATTTTACTATGCATTTTATTATGCATTTTCTGTCATCTATTATTATTAATAAATAGGTATTTTTATAGTTAAAAGTTAAATTTATAATATTTATAGAATTATTATGAAACAAATAATGTAATTTTTGAAATAAAACCATATATTTTAGTTGAGGGGAAATTAATGAGAATTTTATAAAATAGTTTAGCTTTTTATGAATAGAAAAAATACAGTTTGAGTTTTTCGATATATTTAATAACATCATAACTATGTCATAATGATTTGATGAGTAATATAAAATTATGTTCGACTATTTTGTATTAAAATAATTTAATAGGTATCCCAATTGGCCAATACCATCAGAAAATACTATGGTCAAGCCCATGGTTTTGCAAATACCACAATTGAGGTGACTAAGGAAATTAATAAAAAACTTCCTCAATTTTTCTATTAGTAAACATAAATTTATACATTATATTTAATTAAAAATTAATTATCAATGAATATATGATATTATTACCTCCCAAGGATTACTCAAAAGGTTTAATCAAGCCCTATAGTTTCTAATCTTCGAGTTTTAGGAGTAACTCTTCAACGTAAGGGGTATCTCAACTTCTCTTTTCCTTTCTATTTCCTTTTTATGTGGTATGTATTCAAAATTTACATACTATGATATTCTTTCCATTTATTTCTATCAATTTAATATATTAAGATTATTTTATGAATGTTATTCCCTTTTCCTATCTCTTTTTAATATTTTCTAAATCCATGTTTTATACCCGCTATGCTACTGATTTTACTTCTCAAAATTTCTCTCATTTTCCCAAGAAAATAGTTTCTTTTATTTTTTAAATTCAAAAACTATTTATTATACATGGTTATTCGCATATATTTAAAATTTATATATTTAATTATATTATTGACATACATGAAACCCTTCTTCCTTTTTATAGGGTTTAAAATGACAAAGGGTCCTGTTTTTAAACACATTCTAAAACACCATGATTTTGATGTAAATCCTTTTTCATTTATTGAAAATGTGTTATTTATGGATTTTTTTATGTTAGATGTGTATAATATTAATTAATAAATATTAATTTATCTCCTTTATTTCACTCCAACTCAATGGGTAAATAATATAATCTCTAGAGATGACCATTTTTATGATATTATAGGGAATAACCTTGGTAATTTTTATGACACCTTGGTGAAAAACCTTGGTCATGGGCTTATGAATGTATAAATTAAATGTTTTGGAAACATTTAAAAGTTATTATTCATGTTTTTTTATTTATTATATTCCTTAGGTTCTCTTTTTCATGCCATAATGATATTCCTCAATTTATTATCAATATTTCTCAAGATCACATGTAAACGGTTTCAATTGTTTTCCCTTATCGGGCATTATGATCGGCCTTTACTTTGATGTATGTTCCCAGGTTATGAGATGAAATAAATTTACTTAGGATAAAACTCAAATAATCACTTCAATTGGAATAGAATAATTTTTTATGTTTTCATGTATTATGTACCTTTTTTCTAAGAAACTAAACTTTAAAAGATCCTCTGTTTTATACAATGTAATGAAAAGTTATGATATAAAAAGGAGAGATGCAATAATACCTATCCGAATACATTACTAACATACTTAAAACTTTATATAGGTATTATTTTGATCATAATACCATCCTTAAATAGTTTAATGTTTAAATAAAAGGATGTTTTCCAAATAAAATGTATATTATTTAACCGAATGTTTTAATTTTATTTTTCTTCTACCTGTTTGAAATATTATTCAAAAAAATGAAATAAAAAACAAATATATTACATATATTTAAATTTTATTTTTCAATTTCATCACCTATATCCATCTCCTATTCCCTAAAATAAAAAACGAAGTCCCACTTCGTTTGTACGGTAGACTACTGTCTCACGAACCGATGTAATATGTTTTCCACCATCGCCTCTCATAGATAGTTATAATTATCTATTTAATAAATATATATTTTTCTTATGATATAATTATTATTCATTAAATTTTAATTATAATTTACCTTTACTTGATTCCATTCATTAAAAATGGAAACAATATTCATTTATACGTATGGCCTACCATCTCAATAAACAGTGTAATTCATTTTCTTCTCTACCTATTATGGATGACTCTAAATGTATATAAAATGAATATATATGATATAAATATAATTTTTTACCCTATATATATTATATTATCATGATATATGTATAAATATTGAGACTAATAAACCAAAACATCCATGAAAAAATGATGTGTTTATCACCCAAAACAGTTATTTTAATAAAGAATTGTTAATAAATGGGTGGTAAGATATTATAAAAAATAATATGTGGTATGATATTTATTATTATGGTTCTGTAAAAATTTTATAATAAATTTATATTTATTATATTGGAGTTTCTAACATGTACAAAGAAATATGAGACTTAAGGTAATGGATCTCTTTGAACCACCTTTTTTTACTTTAGGTTATGACAATTCCCTCTCTAACTCACTTTCTATCTCCCTTGTATGTTTTGGATTACTTCTAAATTATGTATATATGTCTCATAAAAATATAACTATCTTGTTATACATTATTTATATGGTTAATATATTCCATAAATTCATTTATCAAATTCCTTATTTAAAATCAAACCTGGTTAAGGGGTAAATTTCTATCCATTAATCCTTTTATGTAATGCTCATTTAAAGTTTTTATTCACAAATGAACACCTTATTTTGATAACTATAATTGTGTACTCATATATGAACATCCATAATATTTAATTTCTTCTTCTCTTTGGAATATTTATAAAATTTCCTTTGATTATTGTATAATCCAATTTTATGTAACACATTTCTTTCCATGGGAAATTCTTATGAAGATGGGTGCACCAAAATTTCATTCCAATACATTGGGTAAAGTTTTTTTCTCATGATATTTTATGTAATGGATTATTAAATAAACCTAATCTATGATGGGAATCTATCCACCATGTGATGTTATCTTGGATGTTAACCTTGTCTTGTGATTATTTCATGTTCTATGTTTCTACCACATTTCCTATATTTCCATGAACTTATAAAACCATGCTATTTATTTTTTTCTCCCATGTGATTACATATGATCCTTCTCTTATATGATATCATGTTATACCTTTGACTCACATGTTATGCTTCTTTTTCATGTTTATTCCCCTACTAGAATTTTTAACTCACACCATTAGTCTATGTATTCCTCATGTTATACCATGTAGTTTTAGGATATAAAAGTGAATTTTGAGCTCATTACAGAGATTAAAATAAGGATGTTTTATTTTCATATTAATGTTTTATATACCTAGTCTTTGAAAGACACTAGGCCTTTTGATCCTTGTTCTGTATTTAATGGATATTTATATTAACATTCTTGTGATAATATGTGTAAAAATTATTGAGTCACTATAAAACTTATCTATTTATCCATATTAATTAATTAAATAACTCAATTACTTTGAAGGTGTGGATAGTACCATCTAGTACCCTGAAAAAACTCTTCAACTATAAAAGTTGATCTGAACCTTGAATCTAGTCATCCAATACATCCTAATTATTAATTCATGTGTTCTGAAACTGAGTACTAGAAAGTCCTATAATTTTTTCATGTCATATATCAATATCAAATAGGATGTAAATGTGAAGCCTTTACTAACTATTTCACTCTATGGGGTATCAATATTCATGGAATATGGAATCAACTCTACTTGTAATCCCTTGTGGTCAACCAAACATGAGAAGATAAATGAATAAGATTATAACATATCAAAAAATCATATAAACAATCCTAATGGGACAACACACTATAGATGGTTCTTAACAGCCTCTATCTCCTCTATTTTATACTCATCTAGAAAGTAAATTCCTTGAATATTTTGAGGAATTGACCTTTTTTATGAGGTCTCACAACTTTAAAATGATTCCTTGACTTAGACTTATTCAGTCTATCAACTTCTATCTTTGATCCATACACTCGGTTCAATTCTCCCCCACTAATTAATCTTAAGAACCTCAAATGGAACATTTTAAAGTTACCCACAATTCCAAATTTAAAACATGGTTGATATGATATTATAAAATTTGACTTCAAATAGCCTATTTCACTACACTAGAATCACTCTAGTGGACTCTCCCAATGAGAGATTTATGAATTTGAGTATGATGAATTATTTTTGAATTATATCCTCTTCCAATTATTTCCACTAAAGTTATTTCTTCCCCCAATGGGATTGGGAAGGAATTAATTATCCTTATGGGTATCCTCAATATCCACCTATATTGAACTTATCATATTATCCACTTCATTATAAGTGAATATTTTCAAAAAGAATATAATTGGCCATATTTCAAGTTATATTCACATATGAGATATCATATTTTTTATCTTATTATTATTTATCATCTATGGGTAATAATTCACATGATTCTTGAATTTATATTATTAGTTCATGAAAAACGTTCTCCCATTCTTGAGATCCAAGAACTCCTAGTATTTAGCCAAATTTAGATCATTTGGGAAATATTAATCATTGAAAATATTCTAGAAACATTTCTAGTAAATATCTTTGTCTTCACCCTTTTTTATAATTTATTCCCACCACGTCTTGAATATTTCCTCAGACAAGTAAGATCCAAATTAAACATTTAGGGTCTCATGTGTCTTAAATAATTTAAGGTACAATATATTTTATCTATACACTCCTCATCTTTCTTAAGTCCAACATCACCTATGAATGTGGGTGGATGTTTCTTTATAAATTCCAAGGATTGATCTGCCTCCCTCATCATATCTTGGTTTTCATTCCCTCCAATCCATTGTATATCCTGAATAATTACATTTATAAACTAAGGATCCATGGGAGAATTATCCCCCTATCCTTTCCCATGACTAGTTGGGATCCATCTTATTGGAATAGTTTTATAAAATATATGATAAATTATTAGGACTAAAAAACCCTCAAATGATCATACTCATAATAATATCATTCCACAATCTATTTATGTGGATTATTATCCCTTTCTTGTAGCTAATATCATTTTTAATTGATTATTTATAATAAGTAGAACATGTTTTTTATAGTTTTATTTTAAAAAAATATTTTGTGATACTAAAAAACGTAAATTATGTGGAAATATATTTCATTAAAAGAGAACTATTTTCTTTCAAATCCATGTTCATGTGATGAATTTCCTTAACATTCCTATCTTTATGCATGGAATATTTCCTCATTTAACACATCAAGGATTAACATTCCATAAATAACAATATCCTACAAGGTTATCATCAAAATTTCATTTACCCTAGACTACCCAATAACTCATGGTTTTTCATAAAAATGTTATCTATGTCTTTTAATGGGTACATTTAGATTCCCAACCATCTTATTATATACACCTATTAAACACCCCAAGGATCAACAAAGAGACCATACTCTAGTAATATTTTATAGTGTCCTAGCCCAAGAACCCATGCCCCAATACCCAAATTAGATCACTACATGGCATCAAGTGTGTTAACCTAATCACTAAAGACTAAAAAATTGTTCGAAGGGGTAAAATAAACAACTGGGGAATGATTTTACCTCAAATTACATAAACTAAAATGTAAAATCATGTATGTTTAATGTAAAAAATTTAAAAAAAAATCTTTGAAAATATTCAGAGATAATAAATTATGTTTCAAAATATTCAAAAATATGTATTAAGACACATGTAGACTAAATGTAGATATATAAAATTGACCCATGTCCACGCCACTGACTTATCCCTTCATGTGTCCAATGTGGATCCACATCCCTTCACTAACAATATACGAGACTTCTCCTTTACATACAACACAACAAATCATTTCTAAATACCCATCATGGTGTGCATGTATAGGTGAGTATAAGACTCTGTAGGATGTCCCCATGACCCTAAAAACACTTTTATAAGAAAATCCAATAATGTAAAAAAAATAAACAATGATATTTTAAAATAAATTTTATCCAAAACATTAATTTGTCCAAAAAAATTCCAAAACAAAATTATCAAAAACCATGATATTAAAAACCATTTTCTCAAAAATAACTTTTTCATATAAATCACTATAAAAACCAATATTTTGTATTCATTTACAAGTAATTTTCACTTTTCCAAAATTATTTTTTTAGAAAATTAATATTTCTCAATTCATTTGGAAAACTTCCCAGCTATAAAAATAATAATAATAACTATCTTGTTTTCCCAATCCACTGGAAACTCTCTATATCTTGATAAATCACTCATTTTGATACACCAATGAGAATAAAAAATCAAATTCAATAATCACTAGAAAGATTTACTTTTTGTAAACTAATTCATCACTCACTTACAGAAAACTCCAGACACTCCACTTCACCGTGGTAAGTACAAAGTTATTGTATTTCAGACACTTCTTACTTAAACACAAGCCCTCTCTATTTTCCCTACTAATCCCTGGTAAAATATCATAGGTTTTTAAAAAAAGTCTCACTAAAATAATTTTAACTCATCCAATAACACCATGTGATAATATAAAATAAAAATAATTTAAATAAATTAAAAAAACCATTTATTGGGTAATTTCAAAAAGTAGTTTATCACAAACCCAACTATAAATAAGAATATAGTTTATCAAAAAAAATATTATAAATAAAAACATTATAATAAAATAATTTATAAAAAATAATGTTTTAACATAAAAATAGGATACACAAATCATTTTCTGGTCATAATCAATAAAAAATAAAAAATGAATTATGCATCCCATAAAGAGTATATAATTTACCTACCAAGATGATCCTTCATGAATTCAACATAATCATTCAAGAAGATGATATCCTAGTTTGAACTTCTAAGTCATTAATTTATCAACCAACTTCTCCATATTTTTATCACCTTACAGTAACTACATTATCCAAGTTCTTCTAGTTTCTCAATCCCTTTAGATGTATATTAGAATGATACATTGGTATTCACCCCTCTCCCTATATTCATAGATGTTTCCCCTGTTAGAACTTATTTAATTATTCAAATTCAACTGAATAATTCCCCTTATTCTCCATGTAAAAACCTAATTAATTCCACCATTCTAAATTCTTTATTTAAAACATTCACTAACTCTCTCTTCCATAACCCATATCAAAACACATGTTAAGGTTAAATAATATATCTAGACATAATACATTGAATCCAGTCACTTTCTCCTAATTTTATATTTCAAATTAATAGACCATATTGAATTAACTATGGAAAAAATAATTCCTTAATATTTTGGTTGATATGTCAAATGTACTCTCCTAAATTAGTTCTCTAAGACTTAATTCTCTGATTCATAGAATAAAATCAGTCCATCATGAATTCTAAGAATTTAATAAATTGGTATATGAGTTTGACCCATCATAACTTCAAACCTATAAGAAATTTACTTATAAAAAATTATTTATATTCCTCTTAATGATCCACCCATATAAATCCAAGTCCATTTTATACTTATATCCAATGGTATTTCCAAAATACAAAAATCATTTTGACAAAAATTAATGATTCAGCACAATTCATACAATATATTTCTATGAATTTTGGTCTATATAATGGGAAAATCTCTCTTGTCAAAAAACTATAGTTTTGGTAGATTCATTTTAAAGTGAGAACATGTATTGAAAATAATCATTAAATATAATTTCTTCTACCAAAGTAGGGTCCCCATGGATTATCTTTTTTAATACATGGTGTAAATGGATAACCATGAGAGTTAGATAACCAAATACCATTTTGAGATTTGGGTTACACTTAGCTAGGAATATCTAAGAGTTAGGATACCCAAGTAATAGTGTTGAGTTTATTTATATAATGTAAAAGGAAATGAGTTATCCTCTCAACCATATAAGGGTTATATATGATATTATTTTCATTATGTCCTACCTAAATAACTAAGTGATGTGATGAATTCCAAAGCAGAATAATTTCTTAGTGATAATGGATGTTAGGCCAATAATGGTTATGGTTGATTTAAAATGGGTCAACGTTTTAGTGGGAGAAAATTAAATTAAATTATTTATTAAATGTATGTAAAACATGGTACTCATCTAATAAAAACATCTACTATAGATGAATAGAATCAATTTCATCAACCTTAAATTTCAGATTAATCCTTAAAATGAGAATCTAGATTTAAGAAACTCCTGTTATTAGTAACTTAGTAAAGGTTCTCAAGTATGATAAATTATATACATTATAGAAACACCTTCATGATAAACTTAATGTTTAAGTAGTTCAACATATGAATCTATATCCATATGATAATCATAGAATGATTCACTAAAGGTTTCAAAGGAATTGATGAAATTTTTTATCCAGTAATATATTCAATATGATTGGATATGTAAATTACTTGTTCAGACTGAATATATCCTCTAAGGATTGTAATAGAAAATGAAATAATTATATCTTCATCAATGGATTTTTTTTTTTTGAAAATTTGAATGGGTTCCAGAAAATTTTTCCCTACTTTATCAATGTGTTAATAATAGATGAACTAGGGATTATGATGTCTAGGTTCAGGTGATTTATTGATAATAAAAGTGGGTAATGTTTGAAACTTAAATATGAATGGTTAGTTGTAGATTCCAAAAAAAAATTTGAGAATCCAACCAAGATCATTAAAACCTAGGGATATCAAGAAGGAATGAGATTGTTTCTATAACATTGGACTTTCTGTAGTACTTGAAAGGGTTTAGAAACACCATGGAATTTCCATGTTAGGTATTGATGTTATAGAAATAAATTCTTTAGTATTGAAGGGTATATGTCAAAAATTATATACTTTATAAACATTTTAAATAAACAGGTTTTTAAAATCAAGGGAATAATTTATAGATCTTTTAGTTTTAATTCAACTGATTAAACAAATATTTTTTATATCAAATATTTTAATGTAAATGAATATATCAATCTCATATGAATCTAAGTAAAGGATGTGTATCTTCATATCATTTCTCTGATATGATAATACAATTTTCTTAATAACAAATGGTTTTTATGATCAATATGAAATGATGGATTAAATACACATGGTTTATTATTCATTAGATTCTGTAACATGTTTTTAGAATAATATTAGGATAAAATAATTATCAAAGAAAAAAGTTTTTATATATGTGTTTTCTAAGACATGATGGATTTGATCCCACAACCTCCACTGGTATATTTTAAATAATAATCTTATCATCAATTAAATGATCTAAACACATAAAATACCATATATTATATGAATACAATAGTTTATTTGTTAAATATTTCTACTAAAATGATATAAGAGTTATCTCTATAGCACAAAAGAGTTTTTGTGTCTTATAAATATATTTTTTGGAAAATATAGTGTCTAAGAGGTTAGTGAGACTAATTTTAGACTTCGATAAGTTCAAAGTTATAATGTAAATGATTATACCAGATAAAACATAAAGTGAAATATCACTTTCAGAGAAATATTTTTCTGGAAAGGGTTCTATGAATGATAATTACGTAATTATAAAGAGTTATAAGTATATAATGGAAGTTATTAACATCATAACATTTTTTATGGAGTTAATGAGTTTGAATATATTGATGGAGTATAACATTTGGAATATGATTCCTAAGTTTTTCTATTTTTTATACTATATTTATCCATAGATGTTACTCATTAAAGGGTTTTGTGGGATAATTTTATCAAATGATCCAAAAGATATGTGGAAAGAATTACATAGAGATGTAATGAGGATAATGAATCCTTTAATTTGTAACAAATATAATTTTTATCTGGTAGTCTATAATATTTTATATGATAAGATAAGTTCTTATGTGTGGTTTTGTTAATATTCTTACAAGGGATTAAGAATATGAAATGTATCATGTTATACAAAAGAAAATATGCATGTTATCATTATTTGAAATTGGTTTCATATTTGTATCTATTAATATACATTTACTAAAGTGTAATGATAATTGACCTCTCAAAGTATGACATTGAGTTATCCTTAACTGATGTTCATCATGTATTATTATAATTTATGGTTAAATTTTAATGTTAGTATGAGTTTTTTAACAATATTAGGATATGAAATATGATCATAAGGAATAAAAAAGATTTTTTGTGCTGGATGAACCATTTAGTATACCCCATGGTGTGTTATACACTATGTATTTGGTTTACTATAGGTGAATGGTTCATATTTAGAGTCCCTAGTACTTGATGTTGGTGAGATACTTATAATTATGATATTCATACTTTTATACCTTTCTTACACATGCATTGTGTTTTAGATAATTTGTGGAGGTTGGGTATATTGATGATCATGTCATTGATTAAAGATTAACCAATATGTGATTTTTTCTCTCATGCGATGATTATGAAATTTGTGTCATTAATTGAGATAGACTAAAGAAGTGTATAGTAACACCAAGATAATACATATTGTGTACATATATATATCAGGTTAGGAGTATTTTATGTGTTCATCCATAATGTGAATGAAATGTGATTTATTCATCAACATGGTCACTCTATACTAAAATAATTTAGAATATATGAGTTGGATATATGGGATTCATATACTATGTTTCCCATGGACACTCAATGCCTTGGAAAAAGGGATCATATGAAATATCATGCTTACATATGATACATCGGGTGGGAACAATGATGGAGATCACATCGGATCTCTTTGCATCTTGAGTATTAAATATTCATTACTAAAGGCCATTCTTTTCTTATATTTATAGATTCAATTCAAATTTATTTTCAATTAAACAAAACCCTATGGGGCCACATTTTATGTTTTACTAAAAGGGATTGGATTTTGACTCAAATAGCTACTCCTAAAATGTTTTATAGTTTATCCAAAGGTAGTTTTGGATTATTATTCACAGGTTATTTCATATGATGTGATACAAGGTTAAGTTTATGATAACTTTAAAAAAGTATTTTATAAGATATCCAAAAATAATTTTGGGTATGGATTCATAAGTTCTTATATGTGACACAATATAAGGTAGAATGGAACAAAGTCTCTTTGGATTTAGTACAGGTGGGATATTGCTAGATATATGCTATAAATCCAATTTGAAATGTGTTTATATGGATATTTCATAGAGTAATACATGAATGTGTTCAGTTAATAAAATATTTTGAGGGTTATAATATCAATAACATAAGTTATTATTCATGTTTTATTAAAGTAAACACATTGAAGAATATGGTAGGTTCAGGGTTACAAAAGATGTAATTTTAATCAGCATTAATGCATACATTTCTTATCAAATGAATGAATTCATGAACACTAGATGAATGTGTAATAACTTTGGTTTCCATTGTTAGATCCTTTTAATATTTATATATATATCTCTATATTTTTCCTCAGAGTTGGAACTTTGTTTGTATTATTTTTGGACATTAGATTTAATATATTAGAAATATAAATAAATATTAAAAGACACACATATATCTTTTCAAGATAAATGTTTTTTCCATTTATTGGGACCCTGGATGGAAAATATGAGATTGTTGTTGTCTTCGGAACATGGGGTTTACCCTAGATGCAATATAAGTTTGGTTGGAACTGGACATTATGTGGAAGGAAATACTTGGTGGGTGTGTTAAAATAAATTTTTATTTATTTATTTATTTAAAGTTTTAAATTTTTTAACCTATCCCATCCCCTTTAAATATAACACTTTGGAAATCCTCCAAGGTTAACCACATAACCCTAATAGATTAGAGATGGGGAAGGGAAATCCTCATTAGAATTGAAAATCTTGGGAATGTGGATCTAAGATAAACGATTTAGGGATTCATGAGATGAATGAAGAACATAGTGGGATATTCATCTTTATCTCTAGAAAACATGTACATCACCAATGATTGATAGTTAATCAAGGTATGGATTGTTATTTTTTATATGTATTCCCTTTTTATTTAACTATTGATCATGGATTATTTATCTACTTAATTTTCAGGAATCCCATTAATTACATGATCTAGAATTAAATTATCATTTAATATTTTGAATAATAGTTTATGGTTCACATATGTTTCACCCCTTTTATTTCCATTATTTGTAATCATTTTCTATGTTGTAAATAGTAAATGACAATATCACTTTGTTCTTGTGTTTTTTCCTAGAACCTTTCTTCATCATTGGACCATGGGGCTGGGGATTCAACATTTCTAGACCAATAATAATGTGATTAAACATTCAAACAGATGATGACTACAAAAATGGTAATTATTTCATTATTATTAAAGGATTGATAGGAAACAGTTGAATACGAATGGTTTCTTATGGGGATTTAAATCATGTTTTGGTGATATGAGGTGTGGAAGATCATCTACGGTCATCAATAAATCTGATTTCCAACCATTGGAGGATGAGAATTAACATTAAGAGGGGTTTCATTCATTTATAGTGGATTTGGGTGAGTCAAATGATGATATTAATGGTGGAAACAGTGGATCTAGTGACCCCAAGAATACCATCCCTTTTGCCTATAAAAAATGAGAGTACATGTCATGTATTCTGGAGGAACACATTTTGTGTTCCTTAGAACCTCATGAAAGGTAGGGTTTCAGCCAAAGTAAAGTATCAAATGTCATGTGGTTAGGACCACACAACATGTGAAGCTACCTAGGTAGGCGATTTGTGTGTCAAGAGTAAATGCACAGGATCATGAGTGAATATACATTCCATGTCCCCATAGGGACATGCCATGTTGAGGTACATGGCTTGTTGAGCTATGTCCCAAGAAGAATATGCACAAGCCTTTTGGTGATGTCACACACCATGTTCCCCTATGTAAACACCGTGTTATTTTTTCAAAATCATCCACTTTTCATATATCATTCTTTGTGACTTAGATTTGGGTCCTCAACTAGCTTATCCTAAGTAGTTATCCATGTAGGACATAATGGTAGCCTTTGTTTTATAATTAGAGATACAAATTTAGGTTATACAATAAATATTCTCCATCCGGTGATTCTTTGATGATGATAATTATAATATTTGATCATTAAATAGATTTCAAGGTTGGTACTCCCCTATTTCACCAGGGAACATGTCCCTTGTACTATTTATAAAGGTAGAGTTGTTACTCCCCCACACTACTGAGTGGAAATGTCCTCTATCTATAGAGTAGTACTCCCCAATCATCAAGATCTATTAGGGATCAGGTCCTCCACTAGATATAGTTCTCCCTCAGTCATGGAGCATAGTAGTAAAGATAAGTCCTTCCACTCTGATTCTTTTTTGGGTTTTCATGGTGCTTAGCATTGAATATGTGACATTTGAAGCTATAAGAATACTTTTCATCATATGTATCTAGTTTTGGATATTGAGACACCTATCATTTTTCAACTGGAGTTTTAGTATGAGAATATATGATGTTGTGTTTCCTTTACCTCTATGAATATGGGTTTAGTTGACCATTTTAGTCTATTGATTCCCTCTTTTTTATTGGGACATCCTATAAAGTATGTTAATAATTACCCCTATATGGGTTATGCCAATGCATTTCATGTCTTATATAGACAATAGGCATACTAATAGTGAATTTAGTAGATTTTTTTGTAGGTTGATAATAGTGGTATGTGGAGGTTATGTTCCTGTTTAGTGGTTAGTATTATAGATTATGATTTGGGATCTCTTTAATTTTTATACATTTTTTAGTTATTATCGTTTGGAGACCTACTTTCTAGTTGGGTATGTATTTTTCCTCTATATATCTTTTATATAACCTTATTGTACTTTGATGCATTTCCTATATGTTGTTGCATGTATTCATTACTCTATATATGCTTTATTTTTATTTTTACCTCTACATTGTTGAATGGGGATGGGTGTGTGTGCATGTATATAGGTACATTACACTAAATCCTCTCATTTTAGTGATATTCCTACATGGTGATTGGTGTCATACCCTTGGATATTAGAGGTAGTTTTGGGGTTTCACTTTGAACCTACTTCAGACCTGGGTGGGGTTCCACTAGTTCAGGTCATGATAGAGTGGTATCAAATGAAGTTTCTCTTAGGGTTTGTGTTTAGAGTTAGACATTTCATTAGGATTAGTTTGAGAACTTAGGGCAACTATATTGGGGTGTCTTGAGTTTTTTTCTTAGTCCTGGGAACCCAGTGATTGTACAAAAATCAGCATATCAATACACAAAGGATCTGACTACCTGTTTTTTGACTCATATTTATGAGGTATAAGTTTTAGGGAAACCAATGGTACATGAATCATAGGATTTGGTATTTTGACTTTAATTTTCTTCTTGAGTCAACTCTCAATAAATTCTAATCTAATCAGGGTATGTCTTGTTAACTTTCAGGATGCATCTACAATGATAACAAGCTATTATACTAAAATAGTTTTATGAAGAGGATCCGTTGATTGATGAGGCCTCAGTGTAGGGACTATTCTCAATGTCTTCCCTCTAGGAAATAATAGTGTAGTTCTTCCACCCTATGGGTAGCACATGGATCCACCTCTAGTAGTTTAGGTGTATGATAGATTATATATTTGGAAACTGATGGATTTATCTGATCAGGAAAACATTTCACAAATGAATAGAATATTTCATGACTTCCAACAATAGATACTACTTAGGTTTCATTGTGAACCAAATCCTCAGAGAGTATAGGATTGGCTCAAGGTAGTGGTTTTAGATTTTCATCTTTTAAAAACCCCAACCGATTAGATGATTATGCTTGAAAACCAATATTTTTCATAGATCAGTAGGGATTTGGTGGGGTATGGTCACCTAAAACCATGATGAGATGATAATCTCATGTATAGACTTTTAATTATTTTTCTATGATGAGTATTATCCTTTTTAATTTTTCTCTATACAGCTCTAAACGTTTCTTAAGTTAAATCAATGTGATATGTTAGCTTTTCAGAACAACTATATGCTTATTGAACTCACATGATACTCTCTTGATATGGTGTGAGGTGGGTACATACGAGTTTGGAAGTTGAGAAGGTTCTTCATAGAGGCATCCAAGAAAATTTGGTCTCATTATGCATTCCCACTTCTGATGATGTGTTGTAGTAGACCTTAGGGGAAAAGAAATTTCTGGAAGTGGAATGCCTAGAAATTAGAGCTGATAATAGATATCATGGGGTTGAGTATTCTATAGTGGATAGTGAGAATCATCCATCAGGGTCTTCACATAAAATGAATACTCATGCCTAGAATCAGATGTGATAATTTGTAGTGCATGGATCACACAGAGGATCCAGTCAGCCTAGTCATAGAAAATGCTTTGATTTTGATGGATGAGATCACATAGCTCATGATTTCCCAAATCAAGGTGTTCTAGATGGTGGATAGATGGTGGATGGACCTTAATGGTAGAGAGAGAATCATGATCAGGGATCTACTAGACATGTAAAGGGAATCACTCAGGGTAGTGGTACTGATAAATGGATTTGTGGGGGTCTAGATAGAGGATATATAGGATGAGTATAAAGATTTGATCTACTCCCACCACGACCACTAGGTGGTCCATTCTACGTTCAGATTGATAGTTTTTTAGGGAATGGAATTTAGGGATGTTAAAAGGTTGTTCATGAGATAATTTAAGGTAAGATATACGTATTATATACGTTACCTCTAATACTTTTTTACACATAAACAAGTCATTATTTTATCTCCATTTACCTATTGTGATAGATTGATATTCAAGTAGAGTCATTATCTCAATAGATATTGTTAGTGGTTCCTACAAGGAGCAATTCCTCTATATTTAATATCTACTAGTAGTGCGAATTGGAACTCAGTGGATAGAGTTTCTCCTCGGACCTCTTGGTCATTATGATGAAACCTTATGATGTCATTCTTGGTATGGACTAGTTATTTGAAATTTATTCTCAGGTAGACTATCATCATAGGGGATTTATACACCATATTGTGGGTGGGACAAGATTCTACTTCACAGGTGTGAATGATCTTATGGCTGAGTGAGTAGGGCTCTTGATTAGTAATTATAATCATATCACTCATCATTTGGTAGGTTTAGCTATTAGTACAGTGGGATCTTTAGACATATGTATTCTATCTATTGTGGGGGAATATATAGATGTATTTCCCAAAGATTTTTCATGACTACCTTTGAAATGATATATTTAATTCCGCATCATCTAGAACCTACCAATATCAGTAATATCTTTTATGGAATTTTAAAATTCCTTTACCAAGATCTAAAATATATGATTGTAGTTGGAAGACCTCCAAGAGAAAGGTTTTATTAAAACCAATGTTTCCCCCGGGTGGATCCAATGGTCATAAAAAACATTCTTGAGATCTCGAGGCTTTTCATTGATTACCATCAATTGAACTTTGTCTCGATCAAGAACAAGAAATCCTTGATGAAGAATAATGATCTTTTTAACCATTTGAAAGGTGTTATTTGGTTTTCAAATATTGATCTCAGGTATAGCTACCATAATTTGATGGTTCACAAGGATGATATTTTGAAGACAATATTTTGGTTTTTCTATGAGCATTATGAGTTATTAGTTATGCCTTTCAGTGTGACTAATGTCAACATTGTGTTCATGGAAATTATGAATTGGATCTTCCATCTATTCTTAGACTAATTCATGATTGTCTTTATCAAGTACACTCTCATATAATCTATATTAAAGTAGGATTATACTGAGAATTTTATGATGGTCTTAGAATGACTTGAGGACCACCAATTATATGGTATTCTCTCAAGGTTTCAGTTTTGGATCCAAGAGATTCACTTTATAGGGAATGTCATTAATGAGTATTGTGTAGTTGTGGATCCAGCAAAGGTTGAATAAATACTCACTTGGGAACCACCGAAGAGTGTTTCAAAGGCAAGGAGTTTATAACCCATTTTACTCTCTTATAATAGTAAGGGTAGTCATTTTCCTAAACTCATAAATGTCGCAGAGCCTTCAAGGAGATGAGTCAAAGGTTGAATAGTGCTCTTGTGTTAAGACTAGTGGATGAGGGAATCGAGTAACTAATTTTTTTATGCCTCTATATCTGGTCTTTAATTTGTTTTAATGTAGAGGTAGAAATTATCTCTTATTGTTTTATGCATTTGAGACCCCATGAGTATGACTACATGACCCATGACATGGATTTGGTAATGGTAGTATTTTCCTTGAATATGTGGAGGTGTTTTCTTCTGGGTGAGAATTTCATTATTTACTTATACCACCAAAGTCTCAGATACATCTTTACCTAGAGAGATCTTAACATGAGATAGATTCATTGGTTGTAGTTCCTATAGGACTGTGAATCCCAGATAGTTTATACTCTAATGAAGGGAAATGTGATGAAAAATTACCTTAGTATGAAATATCATTCTCACATGGTAGAAAAATTATTAAAGTAGTTGGCCTCATTCAATCCAACCCTAGTAGAGAGAGGCATGCATATTATCTTCTATTGATGGTGTTGAATCATCTTCTTCTTTAGTGTTTGAGTGAGTCTCAATTGGGAGACAATGGATATTATTTTCTATATGACCAAATATCCTCAAGAGATGCATTAGATGTATTTTTTATAATTGGGGATCACATCATCATTTTCTAATAATATATGGTAGTTCTAGTCATGTTTCTTGAGGATGTGTTGAGGGAGTTTCATACATTCCCATTGGTTGTACATCTGAGTGTGGAGGATATGTATAAAGACATTTTTTTTAGTTTTGGTGGGCTAGATGGATGCAGAATGTTGCCAAGTTTTTTTTCCCAATTCTTCACATGACAGTAGGTAAACATTGAAAATCAAGTTTTAGAAGGTTTAGATAAGCCTCTTGAGATCATATAATATAAGTGGGATGTCATATCAATTTATTTTATGATGGGTATTTTATATATAGTGAGAGGCCACAATGAAATTTAGATGATTGTTCGCTGACTTAACAAGTCAACATAATTTTTTTCCATATAGGAACGGAGTTATATTGAGAGTATAAGAATTATATATATATATAAGATCATCTAGGATTATGGGGTACCCAAAATGGTCATCTTTGATCATGACGATTGATTCACATTACGGTTGAGAAGAACTTTATAAGTGGATTTTGGGACCCAATTACATATTTTCACAATGTTTCACCCCTAGATAGATTTCCAGACTGAGTGGAAGATCACTTACTAATTCTAGATTTCTCTTATAATAACAGTTATAACTCTATTATTTTTATGCACCTTTTTAGGAATTGTATGGGAGACCATACAGGGTACCCTTATGTGGGACCAATATTGGGGATACATCTCTTGTTGGACCATAGATGGTCCAATAAAAAATAGAGAAGGTTCAGGTGATCCATGAGTATATGAGAATACCCCCCTCTTGTATCCATCATAAACTATTACAATCCAAAAATTGGTATCATAGTAGGTTCTACTGCATTACTTTCTGAGATTTTACTTTTATTATCTACTAAAAGTTATCAAGGTTATTATAAATTTCTTATGTATAAACTGTGGTTACACTGACAAGTTATCTAAAAATAATTTCTATTTTTCTATAACATGGAAGGGTTAAATATTAGTACCCTTAAAAATTTTAATCCTAGTCAACCACCAATCATTCGTGGTAATGATTTTGAATAATAGAGAGATAAGATGAAGACTTCTTTTGTAATCACTGGATTTGAAAACTTTTCGATGTTGACAAAAAATTAAGTGATTCTAGGGAAACAAGTTATTATTTTTACTAATCAATAAAATTTTGAATAATAATTGAATTATAGTGTAATGAATACTCTAATTTATTCTATGATAGTAAATGTTTATAGTCACATATCTTCATGTGAATCTCTAATACCAATTTTTGGATTATATGAGTTTATGATTTCCAAAAGAGGGGGTGAATTTTAGTTTAAAATTTTAGAACGGAATAAAATCCAAAAAGTTTTAAGATAAAAATATCAAACTCATCAATCATATGATCATCTGAGTGTTTGTATGAGATCCACAAATAATCTAATAAAAAATATTTTTTTTCGTTATCATAGTCCTTCTAATAAAACAATTTGTTAAAATGATTCATTAATAACAAAATTTCTATTGAAAATTCCAAAAAAAAATTAAATCTATAGAAACATGTAATATGAAATCTTATAACAATGTAATAATGACTTACATGATTTATAAAGGAAATTATACTCTTTAACTGTAAAAGTTAAGGAATTCAGAAATCCTAACTTAAGATATCCACAGTTTAAACCAAAATGTAAAGTCATATCTTTTAACACAAGTAAATCCATTTATATAAAGATCATAATATTTTGGTGTTCCAAAAAATTGGAAGCCCTTGATATGATGATCGATGTCATCTTTGTCTTCCTATCCCTGGAAGCCCCATATCTAATGGATCAGATTCACCCATCTACCTATCCTCATAATCCCTCAATCTAATCGTCTATTGGATATATTAATACAAAAGAAAAACATTATAAGGAATTTACTATCCTTACACAGATTCTTTATAACTAAAAATCTCTAAAAACTTAAAAATCATAGGAACAAGATGTTCAGGAAGAGAAAAATCCCAGATGTGATGAGTTAAAAATGAATCTTCTTCCAGATCTTCAAATGAACTCCTATTTATTGAAATTAATCCAAGAGATATAATTCCATGAAATTAAAATTTTGTTGAAATTTCCTTATATTTTCTTTACTTTAAAGATTATAAAAACATTTCTATATGATATAGATTTTATTATCACTATTACAATGTTGTTAAGAATTATATCTGATAGAAATAATTCCAATTTCTCTAATTAAAAAATTTGGATAGTTTGATGGACTATAATTTTATTTATCAATCCAATGAACTGAACTATGGTCAGTCTAATGGATCTAAACTATAGTCATTCCAAGGGATATGAATTCATTTATTCTAATAGATAGAACACTAGTCAATCAACTGAACACGAAATTAGTCAGTCTGATGGACCAAATGCCTAGCCATTCCAATGAATCAGATTAAAGAATAAAATTTTATATTAATTTTATATTAGAATCATTTCTAAATTCTGCATAAAATGATGTATCTAAAAAACATTCTAAATAAATTTGGAATATTTAAAGTTACTAAATATAGTTTTAAGAAAGTGTTTGGGATTTTTATAACTATCGAAAGGAAAATTATAAAGTATAATTTTTGACTCAACCGGAGAGACATCACTTATTAGAATTGAGATGGTGAAATCAATGATAGATAAGTTTTAGTTGATCCAGGAGTGTATGTGAATATCCTAGAGTCGATATAAATCTTATGTGAATCGACATCATATACCTTTAGAGTTAAAGTAAGGAGACACTTTTTTCTTAAGAGTCACCCCATTATGAGGATTGTGGTGATTTTTTCAAGGGACCAAGCTATCATTGAGGTTCATCAATCTATTCTAGATTCTATATATCATTGACGTGGTTTCATAAAACTTGCCCTTACCCACAAAATTAGTTAGAGTGCATGACATCTTCCATGTGTCTCCACTAAGAAGATACGTGCATGACTTGTCACATTTTATTGACTGGGGTGATCTAGTCATCATAAATAGAGACACCTTCTCAAATTACAAGGTGGAAATTGAGGATCAAATGGACTTGAACCCATGTAGATAGGTTATTCCTCTAGTTCAAGAGATTTTGCATCATGGGAGGGTGCATGAGAGCTCCTAGGATCATGAGATCTAGATGCGGGCTCTTCACCCCAACTTTTTTGAGTAGCTTGTGTTTTTTAGGTTCAAAATCCTTGAATAAGGGGAGAATGTAAAAAATATGGTTTCTTTAGTTTGATCCTATAAATATTTTTTCACATATATCTCTCAATTTTCCATGGATTTGGAATTGTATTTTTTTTGTCATAGGAGCCCATAATTAATATATTATTAATATTAATATATTTTAAAGAACAATCATGCATATTTTTTAAATAAATGGTTTTTATTTATTGGGACTATAGATAGAAGACGTAAGACTATAGTGATTTATAGAAAATGAGTTCGACCAGAGGTATAACATAATTTTGGTCAACATCGGACGTTTTGTGGAAGACAATCATTAGAGTGTATGTTAAAATAAATTAAATAAATTAATTTATTTTATAGTTTATATTTTTTAACCTGAACCATCATATTGAAATATATACCTTCATAAAAACTCTAGGGTTGGTTATATGACACTTGGAGATTAGATAGGAGGAAGGGAGAACCCTATTGGAATTCAAAAACATGGTATGAATCGATGACAAACGATCTATGGATTCATGAGTCGAATGATAAACATAGAGAGATCTTCATCTTTACCACTAGTGAAAATTTTCATCACCAGATATCAATCCTTTCTCAATAAATGGATTGTTATTTTTTTTTGATTTCTTCCCCTTTTAATTGATGATTGAGCATGGATTATTTATATGTTTAATTTCCTTGAATCCCATTAATCTCATAATCTGTAATTAAATCAGTGTTTGATAATATGATTAATAGTTTATGTTTTTCCCTTATTTTACCCCTTTTATTTCCATAATTTGTGATCATTGTCCAGCTTTTCATCAACTAACTATAATCTCACTTTGTTCTTGTGCTTTTTCCGACAACCTTTCTTTTTTATTTTCATTGTTGGCCCATGGGTTCAGTGATTCAACATTTTCATACTGGTTCAAGCATGATTAAATATCTAAACACATTATGATTGTTTGAATTTCAATGGGTTGAATCTTGTGGAAGAATTTATAAGCAATATTATATCATGGATGATTATTTATGGGGACCAAAATCTTTTTTTAGTGATAGGAGGCACCGAAGATCATTCATGGGTGTTGACAAATCCAATTTTTGGTCCCCAAAGGCTGATATTCGGTGTATGGAGGTGGTTCTTTCATTTTAGTTCGATTTAGGAGAGTCAAATTGTGAGCTTCATAGTGGAATGAAATATATGGTGATGAATAACAAAACATATATCTATGAAAAACATGACTACACACTGTGTGTTCTGATGGAACAAATGTCATGTTTCTCAAAATCTCACGATGGCTAGGGTTTCAGCCCGAGTTAAGTATGACATGTTTTTTTTCTTGGCCCCCACATTGTGTGACACTGTCTAGGTAGTCGAGTTGGGTTCCAAGAGCACACACCTAGGACCATAGGTGAACAGACACATCATGTCCCCATAGGGACACACCGTGTTGAGGTACAAGAATGGATGATCCATGTTCGAGGATGAACATACCTAGGACTTTAAGTGATGTCACACATCATGTTCCCCTTTGTACATGCCTTATAAGTTTTACATAATCCTATACCTTGAGAATATATTTCTTCAGGAGATGGATTTAGGCCTTTGAGTTACCTATCTTGAGTAGTTTTCCACGTAGGACATGATTGTAGCCTTCATTACAGAATCAGATATATGATGTGAGGTGTTAAGAGTTATATGATTCTTCTAGAGAATCATGTCCAAAGTAAATGATCAAGTTTGATCATCATAGAGAAGTCAGGGTCAGTACTTCCCTATCACACCAGTGTGTGGGTCCCATATACTCTTTAACCAAGTATATTTGGTACTCGACCACACTATAAAGGTTGTAACTCCTCTATATATGAAGGTTACTCCCCTGTTATTGAAAACAGGTGGGGAGTGGGTCCAACACTAGAGATAGTGTCCTCTAAATTATGGAGAGTTTTAGTAAGGATCATGACTTCCACTATGATTCCTGTGAGGTTTCACATGGTTCTTGGAATCATAGATGGGGCGTTTAAAGATTCTGATAGACTCATCATCATCCTTAGCTGGTTATAGGGATTGAGAAACCTCACCTTTTTATAGGGGTTTTAGTATGATCATATCTAATGTTGGGTTTATTTTCCATCTATGACTATGGGTTGAGATGAATTTTTTATTCTATTGATTCCTTCTTGGTTTTTAGTGAATCCTATTGAGTAATTTTATACTCACCCATTAATGGTATATTCCATCACGTTTCATGTCTTATGAAGACAGTAGGAAAATATATGGTGAATTTGGTAGACCTAGTATCGATGGAATATAGAGGTACTTAAAGGAATTATCCAGGTTTGGTGGTCATACTTGGTGATTGTGAGTCAGGAAGTTTTTCCCTTTTAGTTTTTGTCATGCGGGGACCTCCTTTCTAGTTGGTTTTTTATTTTTATCATTTATATATTTTATAATACCTTACTATACTTTGATATATTTTATATAGGTTATTTCAAGCATTAATTTCTCTCTAGATGTTCTAGTTTTATTTTTACCTATACTCTATTTTATGGATCTAGGTGTGTGTTCATGTGTACCAGTATATTAGGCTCCCATTTTAGTGATATGTATGCTCAGTGCTTATCTCAAGCCCCTAGACTATTGGAGGTAGGTTTGTGGTGTCACCTTTATCCTACCTCCAGTCTAGGTAGGGTCTTAGTTGTTCTGGTCATGATATAATTTCCTGAAGGGATATTTAAAGTTCAATTTCCATTAGGGATGTGTGAATATTTGCTAAAATAATATCAAAATCTCCATCTCCCTATGAAATTCCCCTAAATGTCAGTGAATAAAACCAAGAGGGGGATAAACCAGGTGTAATATAATTTTTACTAAAATCAAAACCTTTTTTTAAAATTTAACCCCCTTTAGTTATGAACCGCTACTTCCAGTTAACATAGTTGAATAATTTTATGTTTTACAATAGAATCATCAACAACGTGAAAATAAGTAAAGCAAGAAAATATTTAAATGTTGTATTTTTACAAGGTTAATCCCATTAATTATAAACCTACCCCTTATCATGATTCCTTGTTAAACCAAATCATATATTATCCACTATCATAAATCTAAAATTATAATGGGTTTTGTGAATCATACACTTACATAGGATCACATTCCACCATCTCACTAGTCTTCTCATAATCAACATCTCACTAAGGTCACAGATTCACATAGTGATTTCTTATATACCTAGAGTTTTACTAGTTCCATAACTTCCCATCATGTATACACAACTTTTTCCTCCTATAAATTTTTAATTTGATCTCTACTCAGCACAATGATGTAATTTCATCCATTTAATAGTCTCTTACCTCCACAAAATAGAGTCTTCGAATTCCAGTAGGTATTCAAGAGAAATTCATGTAACTCAGTCCTTGTTATATCTCTACTTCAAATATATTCTATTGAGATTATTATACATTCTTACTTAACTAAAACTAAATATCATATGGTCATCATAAATCCATCATATATTTAATATCAAAATGTATCAACACATAGATCAGAACATCAAAAGAATAGTCCATCTTTCCATTATTTCTTTATCTTTCTTATCACAGCTTAAACTAGATCTAATTAGAATAAATATACCATATTATTTTTATTCTCCGAACTTTTATACCTTGATGATAAAAATTCAACAATATAGAATCAAAATCTACTTCTTATTATTCTTCTTTGAGAGTTCTCACTTGTTCTTCACTTTATACAGGCTCTCAGTTATATTTATCAAAAACATATCTATTTTTATTTTCATTTTTATACATAGAAAACTATAATAATATTTTTAATATTTAAAATATATAAAATATTTTAGAAACTTTTTTCCATGCTATTTTTTTCTAAATAAATTGTGATTGGGAGTGCTCCCATGATCTCCTTGCTTTTTGTCTCTCCAACGACCGTCTCCTGTTAAATGATAGGACAACCCTTTCTTTTTTTTTCTTTTTTTCTCATTTTATCCTCAATTTATCTTAGATGAGTTAGTTTATTCTAGATACTTCCAACATTCTTGATTTCTTCCTCATATTATAATTAAAATAATTCCATGATAGTATAATGAATCACCATAGTTATATGAAAAATCAAAGAGCATCACATTTGTGGATCAGCTTATATTTTTGCATGAATTTTTTTTAAAAACTAGTACAATTCTACTAGAATGAATGTTTTTAAAATACTAAACTAAAATAATATCTTTATTTATCTTTTATAATATCTAATTTTGATATATTTAAATTGAATCACATCATTAGAATCAACACACATAATTTATATATTTAATAAATATGAAATTTCCATCTACAAGATAAGTTTATTTATTATAAATTAATATTTTCCTTTTCTATTTCTTCTCTCTATCAGGAATCTTGAATTTTAATATTTTTTTCATATTTATAATGATGAGGAACAACTCTTTCATCTTATGAGATAATTTTTATAATAATTAAACAATTTTGGAAACTACATTTGGACACATTAAAAGGTATTTAAAACTTCCTCTTACTTTAATCTTCTTATCCAAACTTAAAGATCAACATATTATAATTTTATATCCTGAATAAAACACCCCTTTAGGTGTTTATGATGTTTATATTAATGAAAAATAACTTTTAAATCATCCAAATTATTCCCTCTTAGAATATTTAGTTCTATAATTTTTCAAAAAACCCCTCACAAGGATGGAACCTTATGAGGTGTTTGAAACTTATATGGAAGTACCACAAACATCATAGGGAAATTTTATAAGATTAATAGGATTTATAAACCTTAAAATCTTTTTATTCCATCCTTATGAAATATATCTAAACCATATAATATTTTTTCTGAACATTTTGGTTTGTTGTCTCAACCCAATGTTGACTTGTATAAACCTTACACTAGTGGTTGTCTCAACCTTTTGGTGACTTTTATATACCTTATTTAGAGGGTTATATCAATCTTATAAAATATTTTATTAACTTTATGACTCACATGTCTTAACATTATGACCAGTTTTTCTCAACCTTATGACAACGTTTCTCTAAACCTTTCAAGATCTAGACTTAGCCATTTGTTACAATCAGCACAGTTACACTTCCATACTTCCTCCAACCATCTCAGAACCAATTATATTGACCTTAAGTCTTATAAAATAATTTTACAGAGATTCTTAATCTTATAATAAAATAGATTTTATTATTTATTCTCCCTTTATGGTTTCTCCAATCTTTAATCTATCTATTTAAGTTTACTTTTAACTATATTTAAAACAACTTCTTCAAGATATTAAAACATCCATCATTTCACTCTTGATCTGAATATTATAAATAGAACTTATCACTTCAGTATATGTATTTCACATGAGGACCATCTATATTCATCATTTAATTTGGAGTGTTTCCCACCATGCATTCATTCCTTCTTATTTTATTAACCAAATACATGGGAAACACCTTAAGCTTGTTTTCAGTGGGTGGATACTTACTTCATCACTAATTAATCAAATATACTTTACAAAATACATATTAACATGTTTTATTGATAATAAATACAACTACATACCAAAGGTAACATAAAACTCTAACTTTATATTTGTTTTCAATACTTTGAGCATCTAAAAACATGAGATACATGTAAATATTCCATTAAAAATCATTTTTCATCTCCCGCTTAATGAAAATAAATATAAATGAGTAAAATATTTCTCCCTCTTATTCATATCATGTGTGAAAGGTAAATATTTTCAAGGGTAAATTATTTTCCCTTTCATCTATTGAATTTGAGTAACATTTTGTCTTATTTTTTTCTACCATTCCTTTGTACTAGGATAATGCCATGATATAAGTGAAGCTTTGAATTTTAAATATAAATATGCCTTATATAAGTCAACTCTACGTATGTATGGGATAACCCATTGTAGAAAAAAAATATTGATTTTACCAAATAATCAAATTTTCTCATAGATGTTCTGTATTGTGACGCCAACATTGAATTCACTTTTTTAGGGGTGTATAAAAATATTTTTAAGTCGATTCAAGAACCAACTCTAAGCTCCACAAAACACATTAAAACTATGAAGTGTAAGTTATTTTTCTTACCCACTATTGTTAAATAGAAAATCCCCATTTATAATAAAATCATCATAAACTAAAGTAGAGTTAAGAGAGTGAAAATCATACTTTATACTTTAACATTTTCTAGAGCTATCTAGATTCCAAATATAACAAGGCATGTGTCATATCTAAAAGATTTATCTTTTTGATAGGTCCACCATAAGGTATGTTTTTTATACTTCTTCACCAAGTATATTTTCTTCCACAAGAATTCTATAAGAATTCTTCATACCAATTTGTGTTTGATACCAATTAAAAATGAATACTAATTGAAATTTTAATACAACATGATGTATTATTCTTTGGTTTTATTGTAATTACAACTTTCTACTAAATTAAACTTTTTTTCTTCACATTGAATTCCATTTATCAAGGTATATAGACAAAAACGTTTTATAATAAGGTAGATCTTCTCTAGGTACTTAGTTGTAGAACTAGGGATGATAATTGTTTCTCAATTAAGATACTCATTTCCTTAAGGGTCCAAAGTGTTTCTCATATTTATGATTTCTTCCTTCTTGATTCTCTAAATCTGTTAACCCTGATACAACATTTTTTTCTCTTATTTTACAAGTTATTCTTAGAAAGAAAAGACTTCTTAACTTTAGAAAATAGAGAACTCTAATTATTTTCAACATTTTACTTTTTTCAACCATTTCTAACTGATCATGCCATACAATAAAAAACTCTTTATCTGTATTCTCTTCCTTCATTTTTTTGTGTGGAAAAATTATTTTTAATATCATATTTGGAACTTATAATCAATGGGGATTTCTTTTTTTCACTTAGCAATTCCTTTTGACCAGTCATCCATGTCATACATCTAACAACACTTTGACCAACCTGATTTCACATTCCATATAATTATTCAAAATTCCTTGACTTCCCATTCTTAGTAAACCTCTAGAAATCATTATCAATCATATAAACCACTAATATAATCTATTTAACGCTCTCTTGAATGGATTATCATATAAGTATAGTATTTTCCCTTTAAATGTTTGACTCATGGACATATTAAAATGGTCCATGACGTGATCTATCTTACCATAATTAAATCACTTACTCCTTGTAGATAATACATCCTGAGTGTCATTTTTCTTATAATTCTTGGTAGATTTTTTCCAATATATTTCTTTGATAACTTCTTAAAAATGGGGAATTATATTCAGCTATTTGTTTCTTATATTATTGTGGATTATTCATATAAGTAAAATAACTATGTTGGGTTGGCACATACTAACATTCTTCAATTTAGTGACCAATTATCTTATTTTATTTATAAAAATTATCTAGATATTCAAATATGTTCTTATAAAACATATTCTTATTTTTCTATGAATTTAGTTTCTACCCAATATGTTTTACCTTTGATTCAGAAATACTCCCCCTGAGTTCAAACCTTCCATGACTTCCACAGATGGACATATTTTTCCAAAAATCAACGGACATGAGCCCAAACCTCCAAAAATACCAAAAATGGGATAAAAATTTTATTATTTTCACTTTTGGTTCAGGATGTACAAATTTATAAGCTTGTAATATTTGAGTTTGAACCGTAAATGTTTGGGATCCAATTAGAGGGATGATTTTTCTACACTTACTCAAATCCACACTTGATACTTAAATGGGTTTTCTTGTATTTTTATCCTTCTATGTGTCCATAATTTTAATTTAACCTTTCATTAGTCAAGAAGATATTTTTGGTTCACTCGTATTAAATGGGCCTTTGGAAAAATAATTCCATTATCATGAGATGTAGTCTTCTCTAAAATTTTTATAGATCTATTTGTCAGCAAAATTAATCCCTTTTATGGAAAAAACATATCTAAAACTTCAGTTTCGTCACACTTCTTATCAAATACATGGAAAGTTCTATCTTGTACTGAGTGACTGAAAATTTAATTGTTATTAAGGAAAAATACTTTTAAGGGTTGAGTGAGAACTTGAAAATTAAACATCCAAAAAGAGGAAGTTATAATTCATAATACATCACTTGTTTGTTCCATAAAAATTAAGAAACAAATATTTCCTTGTACCTTATCAAGATTACATTCAAATGGAAAATCTTTCCTTAGTAGTTTATCTTTGAAAATTTACTCAAAGAATATTTCCATTTTGTCCCAATACTTAAAGTACCCTTACATGTTAATCTTAACTTTATTGAATCCAAGAATGAGTATTTGGTCTTGGGAATTGATCCATAGTGATATATCAACACAAATATTTATCTGAATCATTATTTCATGTATTTTATCAACTTTCTCCTATATTTCATTAAATTTCATAACCTCTAACTTCATATTTTCCTTATAATAGAAAAGAAGCTCTAATTAATAATAAATAATTCAAGCATCTTCCTTTGAAATAAAACCTCCATCTATTTATTTTAATTTGGCCTTATCCAAAAGAAAAACAAAACAATCCTTCTTTAGAAGAGATAAATCCTTAGTTTCATTGATTTCTAGAGATTTAGGTTCAAGTTTACCTTTCCTCTTTTTTCTTAATAGGACTAAATCCACCTTTTTACTAAGGGATATTCACAATGGATTAGAATTTGTTCTTTTCACACCAACCTGGTAGCCATTAGTTTTGGTAGGAATTAATAGTCTTTTTTTCTTTTGGTTTTCAGGGTTTTTTCAATAGGGTAGTATCCCATGTTTTTCCTACCTTTAAATTTTTTCCCTAATTGAAGAAGATGTCCTACTTATACTGATTCGATATTTTTCACTTTTATTTCTTACTCAAGACTCTTTAGTTTGATATTGCTCATTTCATATTTATATGATCTCAACCTTACCTCTAAATCACTCTTTATATTTTTAACATAAACTTCATGAATACTAATTTCCACCAATAATTAATTGGCGATCACTTTTTTTGGCATCTATTTGTACATATTTAACATTCATTGTGACTTTATACAACTCCTCTAATTAATGTAATACCTTTATCATAGAATATTTAAACACATACTTCTCCAAAAAAATTCTTTTCAATTGTTCATAAATTATAGAAATTTTATCATTGAAAATTTAATTTTTTCCCCATTATTGAGAGAGTATGGTAGCATCCTACCATCTTAGCTAATGACTCATTGATGGAAGTATATTCCTTTTAAATCTATGATTTTTCATACTATATTACCTTAATCTCTAATAATATATATGAAAAAAAATTATCATTAACTTTATTTACATAACATTTGACTTTAGAATAAAAAATGACGTTCCCCCATGATTTAAAATAAGTTTACTTTATTATAAAATCTATTTTAAAGAATGATTTTTAGTTGAGGAATTAAATTTTATACATTTTGGGAAATTATTCCATGGATTTTTTATGTTCACCAGAAGATCATGGAGGAATTAATGGTTATAGGATTATTATAGGGAGATCTAGAAGTTATATAATTCAATTCATGTGTTGTTCTTTAAAGGTTGTAAATATCATTTTCATGGAAGACCAACATTGATTCAAGTTGAGGTAGTCAAATATTAAGTCAACTAGAGGAAGGTTCAATGTATAATGTTGAGAAGAATAAATGAAATATGATATATGATTTCACTAAAATATTGAGAAACATATGTATATAGGATGAGTTGATCCAAAAGAGTTTCTATAATCTGAAGATCAAATGTTGTGTAGGTGCAATATATTTAAACCATTAGAAGAACAAGGATAGTGACTGAGTTGTCAGAACTATTGAAAGTTACTGAAGGATGAGTTAATCTAAAGAGAAGGCATGACTAAAATATGCAATGGGTGAAGTATCTGAATTTAATTCATTGGAATATGTAAAGTGACTTAAAATAAACATAATGAAGTTACAACCATTATGCCAATTTTGAGCTGGATGATTAAATTTCCAATATTCATGATGGTGAGTTAATGATTCAAGTCTTGTTTTATAAAATAGTTAAAGACTATTGACAGTTAGTCTTGTGTAGGATTTTACAAATTCAAACATTGATATATTTAGAATATATTAAAGGTTTATGAACAAATATATAAAGTTAGTGAAATTTTCAAAATGGATATCATGTGTTCCCTGCATTTATTGGAGAATTCATGGATATATAAATGGGTTACATCATTAAATTTAGTGTTATTATTGTTTTTAATGATAGAATTTATCATTTTGAGTGAAGTATATTATCAATTTCTAAACCTACATTCACTAAAATATACACTGGTTCAAATATGAAGATCTCTATGTTGTGGTGAATAAAAGTTACAATACCAAAATACACAAGTTTCAGATATTTATGTGTTGAAGTTTGAAGTTTGTGAGAAAAAATTTCATTGTTATTTAGAAGTCTCAGAGGAAAGGCTATATTGTGTTACTGTTGGGAACTAGTATAATCACATTTTTGGAGACATAAGTGTGGGATTAACTTTGGGTTTATGTTTGATCCCTTCTCAAACCATTTTAATTGGTAATTTATTATAGTATAAAATATGTGAATCAGAAATCTTGAGTGTAGTAAGAAGTAGTTACCCTTATGGGACAGAACCTTGTAAAAATATGTGTGTATTGATTTCTTTTTTAATTTTTAGTAATTGAGTTAGAGTGTGTTTATTACTTAATAGGATCATGGAATTAACAAGTCAAATAGGTTAACTTAAATATAAATTAAGCCTTAAAAAATAATCACTAGCTCACCCCCCCCCCCAACCTTGGTAGTTCACCCATTCTTAGGTATCCCAAGGGGTATCATAGAGAGTTTCCCTCTTTTGGATCCATTTGTCAAAGATTGAGAACCTAAATTCAATTAAAATCAATGGTATTCCTACCTTTTATAGAAAAATTTACATCCATGTATTAAAGAATATGATGATACCCTATCTCTTTTCATTTGGATTATAAGTGGTGGATGTTGCTACAATTGGTTTCCCACCTAGAGAAAAGGTCACACCTATGATTTTTGTGGAAAAAAATCATGAAAGTTTTTACAAAGGCTCAGAATATAATTTTCATATCTTTTTCAGATAAATTATACACTAAGGTGATGGGTATTCAATCATATTAGTAAAATTGGGATAAAATGGAAAATATATTTGAAGGTAATGTTAAATTAAAGGAAGAAAAACTTTAAATCTTGAGAGTTCGGTTTTATGACTTAAATATAGATAATAAGGAAACCATAGATAATTATTTCATAAGAATTAATAAAATCTTTCAAAATATTATAAAATATCTATTTTTCCTTTTAAATCTTTGGAATATATCTAATAATATTTCATAATCTTGGATCTAAGTTGTTTCATGATTCAGAGGTCCATGGAGGCTTTGTATTAATATTATATAAATATTAAATATATTATATCTTGTGCATATATTTTTAAAAAATAATGGAATAACTCATGAATGGGGACTCTTATGAGAAATATGATCTTATCATTTAGTATGTAATAAAATTTTACCCTAGGAGTGATATAATACTTATTGGCATTTGGTTTTTTAATAAATGATTTCATAGGCGCAAATAAAAAAAATTAATTAATTAATTGTTTTGTTTTGTTTTTTATACAATAGCATAATATCCTCTATAAATACACATTTATTCCAAATCAATATGTTTGTCTACATAACCTTAGGATTTAATAGGAGTTTATGGATGGGATCTTGGTGAACAATGATAGGATCAAGGATTAGATTAGTACTACCAGGGTCATCTACACCAAAGGAGTAATGGATATCAACAATGATGATGGAACATAACCACTCTTCAATAATGATTGATCAAAATCAATGTATGATGTTTTTTTCTATGGATTCATCCCCATTATTTTACCCCATTATGAACATGAATCAATTCATATAATAGTTTTATTTCTGGGTCAATCATGTTTTGTGGGTATTAATTTATCTTCTTAAAGTTAGGAATGGAAATTATTTTATTGATCTTCATTAAAAATTCTAACCAAAACAAATTGAGTCTATCCCAATGAATGGTTTAGGTTCATTCCTATAGTTTTGTATTTTTCATTTCTCCCATGTTCTTTATTCATTTATCATCGATGTTACTTTTACTGATGATTCAATGATTACTCGATAGGCGATCATTGTGAAATCACTCTTCAGATAAATGGATCAATAGCATGGGTTTTAATTCAAGATAAAATATATATTAGAGGTGTGAAATGAAAATAATAGTCATGCAATCATATTAGAGTTTTTTTTAAATGTGGATACGACATGGTGCGATAGAGGTGTTTTCCCGAACAGATTTGGTGGCTGGAATCTAGATATTAGTGATGAAAAGGCTCAAAGGAGGCCTGATTCGAGGTCTATGGACATGATTAATGGTATTAGAGGGGATATTGGAGTCTTGAGTGGAAGATACATAAATAACATTGGGTTATAGAAAATCATTCACTACACAACTTCTAATTTGAAGAACACACCCCATGTAGCCCCCCTTCTGCGGCACTAGGGTTTACGCATAGAGAAAAATATCACATGTCGTGTGAAACGTGTCACATGCCATATGACCCGGTGTTGTATACTCCGTGTGTACCCCCAAAGAGTACACAAGAATGGACATGGTTAATTAAACATGCATGTTTTGAAGTACACAAGCATGACCATTTGTACACAGGCATAGGCATGCGAAACATTGAGTGTTGGATCAACCACTACATGACTTATACCCCTAAAGGGCACTCTGTGAATATAGTGGACTATATAATATGTGACACAAAGAGACATAGGTAGACTCTTGGTAGACAATACACATCATGTAACCCCTAGTACACATTGTTTCCTTCTTTTAGGATAAGTTGAGTTCCACCATATCATTAGTATAGAATAGTTTTAGTTGAGTGTGATCCCGGGGTCCATCCCTATGAGGTTATAGTGTGGAATTACATCTTGATCATAGGATTTTGATCCCCTATATGGGTTTTTTCTTGGATAGCGTTTGTGTTATCCATGTTGGAAACCTAAGGTAGTATCCTCGGATGTATATTCTTCCATAACTAGTGTTATTGGTATCATCATGTCCACAATTCCTAGGATGTTGATCCCCATATCTATTGGTTAGATCTAGAAGGGTTTGTGGTGTCCCCTAGTGGTCCTTGGTGGAATATAATATCTAGATGTCTATATCTTAATAGTTTTAGTGAGTAATTATTTGTCCAGACTTGATGAGAAAACCTCATAGATCAGCTCTAATAGTGACCACATGGATCATGGAGTGAGTTCTCCCAGATTAGTGATACCTTGAAGCTTGAGTAGAAAAATGTGGATGGAATTGGTTAAGACCTATTTGATACTAGGATCCCAATTCAAGTATGGTTGTTTTTTTATGGTTTTAATTATTTCTTTTTCTAGTATCATGATTGAATTACCTTTGATTTTATTGTCTGAATACTCATGATTCTTTATATTTGGTTATTTGGAGGTGTCCTACTAGGTATTTTTATACACACACCTTCATGGGGTATTCCCACATGTGTCATGTTTTATATAGACAACATGAATTTTGATGGAGTATTTGGAGGACCAAGATTAGGTGGGTCATATTGAGCTAGACTAGTAGTGGTTATACTAGTTGTTTCATTTGACAATAGTCTCCCTCCTTCTGAGTAGGTTGGACTCTTTTTCAATTTTGGGTGGGATTGTATTTTTTCTCTTTTATTTATTTCCAATATATTTCCAGGCTCTAATGTGGGATAAATAATATGCATTAATTATTCTATTTATGGTTTTTTACTTTTACTATGGTATGTGTATTTGGAGATGTGTGCATGTGTATAGGTATATTATCTTAATTCCTCTCATGTGTGAGAAATCCCTACTCAGCACTGATCTCTATACCCTAGTCTATTAGAGGCCTGCTTGGGATATCACACTCGGCTTATTGGTATTGATGCATACCCTAGTGGGTCAGGCCATGAAAGAGTGTTATTAGAGGGAACTTCATCATAACACCAAATTTTAGATATTTTCTAGTAGTGAGACTGGTATGGGAACTTGAGAAATAGTGTTATAGTGTTTTGAGTTTGGATATCAGGTTGAGGACTATAGTGTTGGTGCAGAGACTAAAATATCCATTACCCAAGACTCTATTATCCTTATTTTTTAATCGATATATAGTGATACTGGTTACAAGAAAGAAAATTTTACACGAATCATACAGAAATGGGTTGTGATTTTTGTGTCCTTCCTAAGTCAGCTCCCTATATAAATTTTTTGACTGTAGTGTATCTTTTTTATTTCAGGATACATTTGTGATGATTTGCAGCTTGGATTTCATAGAATGATCATGAGGATGCTCTGCCTAGGGATGATGCTTCGGTATAGGGTCTCATATAAGAGATGTTGCCTCTAGGTATATTTTCAGTTTTCCACTACCCATTGAGAATTAGGTTGTTCTAGTAGTGTCAGTTGAGGATATGTGTAGGATGAGTGAAATCCTTAAGTTATATAGGTAGTGACCTCCTAGGTTTTAGGGTGAGTCAGACCCTAATGATGTTAAGAACTAGATAGAGGTACTGGCCCAAGTTTTCTTCCTTGTGAGGACACCACTAGATCAGATGTTGGTCCTAGCAGTGACTCTTATTTAGGGATTCATAAGGAGATGGTAGGTTCTGATGATTCAGAATCATGGTGATATGGCTTACAATTGATCAAAGTTTGAGAGGCTCTTCTGGGGTGAGTTCTATGCATCCATGTTCTAATCATTTCATATCCAGGATCTTCTATAATTATAGAAATGTAGCATGACTATGGCATATTATTAAGAAAATTTCATTGATCTCTGCCGATATTCCATGGATTTGGTTCGAGATCTGTTTTCTAAGTACAGAATTTCAAGTGAGGATTAAGCCAATATATCTTTTCATTTCCACCTTTGTTTTAGTGCTTGATAAGTATTTTTTAGTGGAGATATTTTTATTAGAGTAGTTGCTAATAGTTGGTGTTAGTAGTGGGAACACAGGTGTGATATCACAATATATAGTAGATTGCTAAAGAATTAGTGATCTAAATATGTGATATTCTTTAGGATATAATCTTAAGATAGTGGTTCTAGATTTATGGGCTCTCATGATGGTTTTAATAATCCAAGTGAGATGTAGTTTTTCTATTTCGATATTCAGGGACACCTCCCTTAGGATTTTCTGACCCTCCATATAGCTAGTAGATAGATAGATGATGGACCACCCAAGTAGAGGTAGCAGAAGGAGCATAGAGGTCTGTAGTGTTGTGGATGTGGTATAGGATCATGGAGAGTAGTAGGAGATTGTGGATAGGGATGAGGAATGTTTTAGTAAGTAGAGTCCTATAACCTATAGGCTCTAGTCATGATTAGAGGTATCATCAGTTTGTTCTCTACATTATTTATAGTACTAATAGACATGGTTGAAAGCCACTCATTTTTTCCCCTTCTCTGGTATGATACTCAGTAATTCTGGTTTACCCATTGGCTTAACCCTTACACTTAGATACTTCTACCATAATGGATTTAGTGATCACACACTTCTAGAAATATTGTGATCTGACTCTTATATGATGTTTTTTTTGTGATCTATTTGTGGAAGCAATGAGTCCTTATGACGCCATCTTTTGTATGGAATAGCTACCCACATTTAATTCCCATATTGATTATTTTAGGAATAAAATGTGGTGTGTTTTTGTTTATGGGATGAGGTTTTCCTTTTTAAAATTATAAGTAAACTCAAACAAGGTATGATGGGAACATACATAGGATGATACATCCAATTACTCATCAATTTCCTAGTATTACCCTTGCAGCAGGGGATACTATGGTCTTTCATCTTTCTTCAATGGAGATGAAGTATGAGGATGTCTTCCCTGAGGATGTTTCGATCTTACCTCCCCACCTAGATATAGAATTCTCCACATACTTGAAGGTAGGTACTACCCTGATATTTTTTCCAAGTTATCGAATGGATCTTGTAGAGCATTGTGGGATGAAGGTGTAGTTAGAGGACTAAGAGGAAAAGATCTTTATTAGACCTAGTGCATCACCCTAGGAAGCCACCATATTGTTTTCTAAGAATGTAGATGGGAGCTTGAGTGTTAACTGGATTATTGTATCCTAACCTAGGTTACCATAAAAATAAGTTTCTACTACCAAGGAAGTAAGACCTCTTCGACCACTTGAGAGGGGAAAATGGTTCTTGAAGACTAACCTCAGATCGAGTTATCACCATCTTCGAGTATGAGATGTGGATATACCTAAGACCACATTATGATGCCTCTATGGTCATTATGAGTACTTTGTGATTCCTTTTATCATGATAAACACCCCAAAAGAGTTAATGGGACACATGAATTGGATCTTTCATCCTTTCTTAGACCAATTTTTGGTGGACTTTATTGATAACATTCTGGGGTACTCGATGTCTGAGGAGGATCACATGAGACACTTGAGGATGGAACTAGATATACATTGAGAACACCATTATTATAGGAATATCTAAAAGTGTCATTATGGATTTGATAGTCTACTTAATTGGACATGTCATCTTATTAGATGGTGTAGTTGTGTACATGAAGAAGGTTGGGGAAATTATATCTTGGGAGTCACCCAAGAGTGTGATGAAGGTGTGGATAATACTTGGGTTGTCAAGCTACTATATGAGGTTTAAGATCCGTTTCTCCAGGATATTGACACCTTTAACTACTTTGACCCAGAAGATAGAAAACTCTAATTTGGATGGAATGGTACTAGAAGGATTTTCAAGAGTTTTGGATGAGGTTGGTGAGTTCCCCATATTTATATTTTCATGGGAGTTTGTTGAGTATGTAGTGTTCTTCATTCCTCAGCGACTAGACTTGATTTTTTTTATATGTAGTGGAAGGTGGTGATAACTTATGGGTCCTAAAATTTAATTCAACATGAATAGAACTATGTGACCCATGATCTAGAGTTGGCAGTGATAGTATTATTTCTGAAGATGTAGCAACACTACCTTACAGGTGAGAGGTTTATCATCTATTATGAACACAATATTTTAAATTATATCTTCTCATAGAATTATCTTAACTTGATACATAAGAAATGGATACAGTTCCTCTAATATTATGACTTTTAGATTGTCTATACCCCTAGAAATAGGAACATAGTGGCAGATGCTCTCGGTAGGAGATCTTTCTCATAGTTGTTGACCAAGGAATTGGAGCAGTTAGCCCCATTGAAATTTTCCCATATAGATGAGGATAATGTATCTTACCTTCATTAAATGTTTTTTACCCCACCACTTCTAAAATATCTTTGGGAGTCTTAACATGTAAATACTGAATATGAGACCTTGCATGCTTAGATATCTTCTTCACATTCTCCGGGTGGATTTTATCAAAGTGGAGAGAATGCCATATTTTTTAGAGGATAGATGATGGTACAAGTGATGTCACATGAGGATTTTATGGAGTTTCATACATCACTATTGGAGGTAAATGTAGGTGTGGAAAATATTTACTAGGACCTCTGATGTTAGTTTTGGTCGCTAGGTATGGAGAATTGTGTCTCAGTAAGTGAAAGTTGAGAACCAGGTTCTAGCATGTTTATCTCAACCCCTTGAGGTTTCAAAGTGAAAGTGGGGTGTTATATATATGGAATTTATGATAGGGGTACCATATAATTCTAGAGTAAATGATTACATATGGGTGATCATAGACTAACTCACAATGTTTTCCCACTTCCTAGATATTCATGAGCAGAGTTCAGTGAAGGGATTGGGATGCCTTTACGTGCCGGAGATAGTTTGTCTTCATGGAGTCCCATCATTGATCATTTTAAATCAGGATTATTGATTGACATCACAATTGTGGATGGGATATCAAGAGACCATTGGGACTCATTTGTGTTTTCTCATGGTGTTTTAACATCAAACTAAAAACCAAACTGAGAAAAATACTCAGGGTCTAGCGGACATATTATAGGCTTGTGTGTAAGACTTTGGAAATAATTGAGAGGATAAACTACCTTTGGTAGAGATTTCATAAAAAAATAGATACCATTCTGCCATAGGTGTGAAACCATTTGAGGCCTTGTATAGGATACCATATAGGTCACCACTATGTTGGATAGATCTATGTGAATCAACACTCATGGTACTATAATTATTGAGAGCTAAGACTGAGAAGGTGAAGATAATAAAGAAGAATATAAGGACTAACTAAAGCCTTCAGAAGTATTATATAGACTGATGATGGAGGCCATTGGAGTTTGAGTAGGGTGATCATGTATTCCAAAGGGCCTCACCTCAATGTGGATTGCATAAATTTTTCCAAGGTGGAAAATTTTCTCGGAGATTCATTGGACTATTAAAAATAATGTACATGTTCATAGATGTGGTTTACCACTTTCCCCTACCACAATAGTTAGATTGGGTACACAACGTCTTCCATGTGTCACAACTTAGGAGGTATGTGCATCACTCGTTGCATGTTATCAACTAGGGAGATCTTGACATCAAGTATGGAGATACCTTTTCTAAGTACCTAATGGACATAGAGGATTGGAAGAAGAAGATACCCAATGTGTGATTAACTCCATTGGGGTGTGTTTTATGGTAGCATGATAATATATAGGAGAGAACATCATAACGGGAAACCTTGATGTGATATCAATATTGTCATCGTCTTTATTATTATTTTTATTTTTAGGACGAAAATCCCTAAATTGGGAAGAGTGAAACTTACCTTAGTTTCCTTGTACCACTTTGTAAAGTACTTAATAATATTTTCAGATCTAGGAACAAAGTTGGTGCATAATTATGAGGCCTGAATAGGCTCAGTATTGATATTATATAAATATTAAATATATTATATCTCTCACACACATTTTTTAGGAAATAATGTACTAAATCTAAAATGGGGAATCTTATGGGAAATATAACACCAATTTTGATTTCAGAATATGGGTTTTATCCTAGGTGTGATGTAACATTTAGTGGAATTAGTTGTTCTGCTAAATATTTTTTGTTTTGATACAGAAACCTAATATCCTCTATAAATAAAAATTTATTCCAAATCCCTAGGGTAATCCACATAACCCTATGATTTCATATAAGTTTGTAGACAAGAACTTGGAAAATAATAGTGGAATCAAGGATCAAATTGGTACCATAAGGATTTTTTATGCCAACAAAGTTGTGGATCTCAACAATGAAGATAGAAAAAAACCGTTCTTCACTGAAACTTGATCCAACTCATGGTAAGTCACTTCTTTATATGGATTTATCCCTGTTTTTCTACCCCGTGATGAAAGACAATAAATTATTCTAACAAGTTTATATGTGGGTGAATCATCTGTTTTGGGTATTAATTTATCTTCCTGTTGGTAAGAATAAATATTATTTGATTTCTCTTTGTTCATATTTATAACATAAATGAACCAAGGCCAGAATATATAATGTATGAGGTTGATTACTCTATTTTTGTACTTTGAATTTCTCCCCCAGTATTCATACATTCATCATCAGTGTTTCTTTGACTAGATATTTCATGATTAATGGGATTTGGATCATTGAAAAATCACTCTTAGGCATAATAGATCAATACCATGGGTCTAGATTATGGATTGATGGCATGGTAATGGTGTGCAATGGTGACAGTAGGAATTCAATTGGATTGAAATTTCTTGGTTCGTGGTCTGATATGTGGCTATTACATAGTGTGATGTAGGCATTTTCCTAATCATATTTTGTGCCCATAATCCGACCACCAATGACGGAAAGGATCGATTGAGTCATGATCTAGGTTTTGTGGGCATGATTGGTGGTTGGAGTGGTGGAATGAGTGGAAGATGTGTGAGTAACCTTCGGCTCTAGAAAATATTACATTGTACAGATGTAATGTACCCCCCCTGTGACACTAGGGTTTACACGCATATAAATATATCACACACCATATAACCTAGTGCCAGTGGCTCGACGTGTACCTTGGATAGTATACAAGAATTAACATGGCTAGGCACAGGGAATGGACCAAATTACATGGGCATGGCTAGATGTACATAGGCATGGGAAGGCAACATTCTGAGTGTCAGTCCAACCTCTACATGCCATGTACCCCAAAAGGACACACCATGTATATGGATGACTACATTTCCTGGGATACGGATAGACACAAAAAGTCTTGGGGAAGATGATACATTCCATGTACAACATATTATATGTATTTTACTTCCTTATAGACAAGTTTAGGTCCTCTCTCTCTTTATTATAGACCAAGTTTAATTTATTTTGATCCCTTGGTCAATCTATATGAGGGTATAATGTGGAATTATGTCTTGAGTATAGGATTGTGATCCCCTATATAGGTTTTTTCTCAGATAGATTTCATGGTATCCCTATACGAGGCCTGGTCTAGGATCCTTTATTGTATCTTCTTCAATGGGTGGGGTTCATGGTATCAATGTGACTACCTTTCATAGGGTGTTGATCTCTTATCTAGTAGTTTGATCCGGTAAGGTTTGTGGTGTCCCCCAGTGGACTTGGGTATGATCCCTTATCTAGATGTTGACATCTTCTAAGTTATATAGAGTACTTATTTAGAGAAACCCAATGATCATGAACTATCATATTAGCACCAACAATGATAGCATGGCTAATGGAGTTACTTTTTCTGAAATGATCATTACCTTGAATACTTGAGAAGAGTCATGTGGATGGTAGTGGTTGAGACCTCCTTGATACTGGGATTATATTATGAGTTTATCTTTGGTGTTATGGTTATTATTATTTATTTGTCACATATATTAATTGGAATACCTTTGAGTTGATGATGTAACTACTCTTGATGCCTTATGTTTGGTGATTTCAGTGTGTCCAACTGGGTATTGGTATACTCAACCCTGCATGAGATCTACCTGCCCATGTCATGTATTATGTAGATGAAAATACTTTTTATGGAGTCTTGGGAGGATTGGGAGTAGGAAAATCATAGCGATCATGACTGATCATGGTTGGAATATGTTTTTCATTTGATATCATTCCCCCTCCTTTTGAATAGGTTTGACTCTTTTTCATTTTTGGGTAGGATTTTATTTTTTCCATTTTTATTTATTTCCAATACTTTGTCATACTATAATACAGGATAGGTGTTATGAATGCATTATGGTATCTATAACACCCCAATAATTTATGGTATATATATTTTTAATTTAACATCTTCGATATCTTATGATTTAGGCAACACCAAGCTCAAATGAACCAAGATATACTATTAAATATTAACATAACCATTCGAATAGAAATGTGATAGTTAGAAATAATAGTCTAGTCATTAGAATAATAACCTCACCTATAAGAGTATAAATAAAATTTATGTATCTTTTAAATGAAAATATTATGTATTTATATCATGGAATAAGTAAATAAATGTTTTAAAAATTCTAAATTAAGTGTTAGTATTTTTGTGAAATGTAAAAATTTATTTATAATTTTATAATTAATATAATAATTTCAAAGAAAATTTACCTTCATAAAATAGATTCATAAATTAATATCTACTTTTATTATAATTATAAGGTAATTTTATGACATTATAATTAATTTTTCAAGGTGTCGTAAAATCTGTTATAATATTAAAATTGGTATTTTTGTGAATAAATGGTGTTTTTATTTAAAAATTTATTTTAACATATATAGAAGATTATTTTCATAAAATGTATCCAATTTTGGAAATCTACATGTTGAAAATGTTTACGGTGATTTTTTTGGATTTTTCTAAAATAAATTAATTTTTATGAACAGTGAAATACATTACTTTATGGTATTTAAAATTATAAGCCAAATACATTTTTGAGTCATGGATGGTGTATGGATGATGTAAGAACCATTATTTTTAACTCACATGCACTAGTTACTATAGATATTCACAAGAATAAACACTATTTATAATCTTGATACAAAATAATAAATTAATGAATAAAATAATTGAAAAACACCCCTCTCCTCCCATATAAATGCAAACCCTCACCACCTCTTAACCTAAAATATTATAAGACTTGTAGCTTTATTATATCCTACCCAATTAATCTCCCAAACATATTCCCTAAGTTATGGTTTTTTTGGTCTCACAAAAATATAATTTTCAAGTTCCTTAAGGAGGTTCTTAAGGAGACGACACTCAAGTGGTAAAACCCTCCCTTTTCGCTTTTAATTTATTTTACTTTCTTATCCTTACCTAACCTCAATTATACAAAGTAACATGATAACTGTAGTATCATATATATACTAGAATTTTATTTTTTTAATGGAATATTCATCATCAAATCTCTTCTCTTCATCTTTTTTTATTAAAAATGGAAACATTGTCTCTAAATTGTCGATTCACTAACTTTGTGGATGATGAGTTTTCATTTTCCATTACCACATTCAAGTATGGTCATAAAACCATTATTATGGTTTAATCAGATTTTAATATACTTATTATAAGTTATATCATGTTCATTAATGAATATATAAAGATAATGTTACATAAAATGACATAAGTTCATGACGGTCATAAATACTTCCAAAATAAATTAAGACATTTTCATCAACATTTTATCTAATGAATCATCTTCATACCATATAACCAAATTATATATGTTACAATTTAAACTTCTATAATTTCATTAAAACTAAAAAATTCACTTCTGGAGAATTTATTCCCATTTTAAAACAACTCACATATTTATACTCAAGGGAACCGACCATAAAACCATGAAACACACGTTCCTAAAGAAACGAAATTAAACATTATAACCCACAAAAATGGCCATAAATGAACCTAATAAAATTATTATAAATAAAATATATGTTTAATAGGTTATGAATTAAGTAATTAATGAATTTAATTTGATTATCCAAGACATTAAGTACAAGTTCATAACACTTTCGGACATAAGGTAAGGGTTTCTCATCTCACTTTTACTTCTGTGAGATATGCCTTATTCAACACTTATTTTGTGTGGTGTGTGTATACTGAAAATTGATATATCATATCATGAAAATCTTTATCTTAGTGTTATTAAATGTTTCATTTTATGATAATTTATTTTATTCGGTCATACAGTTTAACTATTTTCATAGTGGTAAGGGAATTCATAACCCAATTCTCATTATTTGGGTTAAACATCTACTCCATTGATTATTTCATGCTATGATTATATGAAAAATAAATTTTGATTATCTTGTTTTTTGTTTCCAATTTTTTTATGTAGATTTACATCTGATACACAAAATCTATTTATTTGTTTAATGCTCACACTTTCTTTTAAAAATACTCTTTTAAATGTTTCTTTTTTTCAAAATTTATAAGAATTTTTTTTAAATTAAACGACATGAGAGGATTTACTAACTTTTATAAGGTCTTAATGTTTTCATAAATAATTTAAGGGTTTAAGAGGTTATTTCCAAATTAATTTTTTTCTTTTATAATTTTACATTTTTTTCAAATAAATTGTTCTAAAGTAATCAAAGGTTATTTCTCTCAAGAAATTTTCCATGATTTTGTTAGAGTATTTTCATATATGTCAACACCCTCTGTTGAATCTTATACATAATTGATATTGATATTTAATGGTACCATCTACCATATTATATTGAATGGTTTATAATCATTTTTATTGGGGATATATTTTGTTTATACCATTCTTTATATTACTCTGGATAGTTTATGGTCATATTTTCTAATTGGGGAAATTATTTTCATTTTATATTCTAGTTTCAATATGATTGTATATGTTTATTTTGTTTCACTCCGTTTCATATGAGGAATTAATTGGACTTAGTAAGTGTTGGTTGGGGCCTTCTATATACCCATGATGTATTTTTAGTTCTCATGAGACAAACTAGACTAGGTTTTGGGCAAGGCCTTACCCATTTATATATAAATCTTGGTCGAGGCCTTAATGGTATGTTTATGATGTCCTGCATTATGAATTCCCTCATTATAAGATTATTTATTGATAATACATGTTATTATTCGACTAGTAGAATATCTATGGGTAAGTATCATTTTCACGTGATTATTTATATGGTGTTATTTGATCATCTTTTATTCCGACCATATTATTTTCAATATTATGTTTTAATAGAATGTGTTTTTAGTTATTCATCTTACCTTATTATTTATGTTTATTTATAATATCTTGTGTTTTATGCTTACCCTTACTAAGCATCTGACCTCATCCCTTTATTATGTTTTATTTTTCCCCAGGATGACTAGATATAAATTATGATTTACATGTAGCAAAAATCTAGGAGAATAAGGGTGTATCCAATAAAGTTACTATGTTTTATTTAATTTCACATTGTTATGTAACAATTATATTTGTATCAAGTTATTGAAAGCTACTAAATTATTCGGTACTTTGGGATGCGATTTTTTATACTTAGTACCAATGTAATAAAGTAAGCACTTGGCTCCGGGATTCTAGGGTTGGGTGTTTATAGTTAGTATTAGAGAAAGTTTAGAAGAAACTTTAGTAACTAAATTTAGGAAACATAGATTAGGAAAATATTACCCTATATCTGGATTTTAGAATATTACCAAGGTAACTAATCTTATGATTTTGATATTAGTTATTCTTTAAGTGTTTCACTAGTTTCAAAATTCCATAATCTAATCTAGTGTATGGAATTGTTTAGAAATTTAGCATAGTGTAAGGGATGTAAAATATATCAATGCACATATTCCATGTATGGGTTTACCTCCTATGCAATATAATGATGTTAGAGATGGGGCTAAAACTGAAGATGAACAAATTATAACTATATTGGGACAAATGAATCAGGTTATGAGAAATAACCTTACTTTAATAGAGAAGCCTAATCCATAATGTTGTGTAACAATGATAGACAAATTCATGCGACAAAAACCTTCATATTTCAATAGGACTACCAACCCATTTGTAGCTTATAAATAGATATGTTCCTTAGAGAAGATATATTTCTATTTTTGAAGTAACTAAAGGGATAAGGTTCTCATGGAAATTTATCATATCTGTAGATATAAAAAACAATAGTGGTCATTAATTCAAAACACAAATGGGGAGGAAGAAATTTAAAATTTGTAATATAAGGATTTTAAGGAAATTTTCATAGAAAAATATTTCCCTCACGAACAGCAAGCTGATATGGAGAGGTAATTTTTGAGTCTAATATATAAAGATGATGAAAAAAATTTATGTATGATGCCAAATTTAAAAGGATAGAAAGGCATGATGCGAACTAGATAAGTAATCCAGAGATCAAGATTGTTCATTTATTTGATGGTCTTAAAACAATTATACAAAGGTAACTAGTCTCCAAAACATTATCATCTTATGAGGATATAGTATCATGTTCCATTGAGATGAGGAAATAATATTCCAATCCATATGGATTTAATGGGAAGTAAAATAAGAAGAGTTCTATTGATTACTCTAGAAAAGGAAATAAGGAAAAATGGAAGAAGGTAAGCATATAATTTCCTACATGAAATAAATGTGGAAAGTAACATCATGAAATATTCCTATCAAGAATTAGAGTTTGTTACAATTGTGGAGAAAAATTCCACCAAGCCCCTGATTACAAGGGCAAGAACGAAGCCGAACATTTACAATGCTTCAGCTATAAGGAGATGGGACACTATGCACATGAATTTCCTAGACGTCAATGAAACATTCCCTAGAAAATGACAATGGAATAATGCCATGATTCTGAAGTCGCAACAACCAAGGTTGAAGTTCCTAAGGATGTAGTGGCATGTACTTAAATTATATCCCCAAATTTTTCAAATGATTTATTTGATTCTGGATCGTCAGATTATTTTGTATCTTCCTATTTTTCTATAAAAATTATATATTTCTAATTCACCTTAAAAAGGGTGTTTTTAGTCAAAACTTATAGTGAAAAAATTATTTCAACAAACATGTGTTAATCAATTCCTATTATGATACATAAATGTGCTCTAATGGTTGATTTTATTATCAGAGCATTGGTTGATTTTGATATAATGCATGGTATGGATTGGATTTAAAAATATAATGAAACAATTTACTAAAAAGAGAATTAAATTATTATTTTTGATGAATATATATAATTTATTATATTTATATAGTATAATTCATCATCTAAGTCATATTTGGATCCACCTCCGATAGATATTCTAAATGAGATTATTAGAGAATAACAGCAGATAAAACATACTGATGAAAAATGGGATATTCAAATTGAGTATGTTCCAATTATATAGAAATAAATTGATGTATTTCAGGAGTAATTACCTGGAAATACTATAGAGAATGAAGTTTTTTTTCTAATAATTTAATCCATGATGCAAGACCTATATCAAATACTATGTATAGAGTGTCTATGGTGGAATTAGTAGATTTAAAGAAACAAATAGAGTAATTGAGTGATAAGTGATTTATAATACCTAGTGTCTAACCATAGAGATCTCGTGTTCTTTTTGTTAATAATAAAATAAAGATATGTGAGTTTGTGCATTGACTATAGGGATATCAATGATATTACAATAAATAACAAGTATTTGCCACCTCGTATTGAAGACTTATTTGACCAACTTCACAAAGATCAATATTTTTCGAAGATTGATCTTCATTCTAGATACCCCCAATTGCATTTGAAGAGGAAATATATTCTAAAGACAAAATTTTAAACAAGGTATGGACATTGTGAGTTTACATTAATTCCATTTTTACTAACTAATGCACCCTCTATTTTTATGGATCTAATGAACAGATTTTTCAATGAATATCTTGATAATTTTGTTGTCAGGTTTATTGATGATATATCGGTGTACTCCAAAAAATACTAGGACCCTATGAACCACGTGCATATTGTTCTGGAGACTTTTAGAAAAAAAGAGTTATATGGGAAGTTTAGCAAGTGTTAATTTTAGCTTCAAACAGTTTCTTTCTTTGGATATATTTTCTCCAAGGTTGGAATCTTAGTTGATCCTATGAAGATAAAGGAAATCCCAGAATGGCCTACACCAATGAACATAACCAAGGGACATAGTTTCATTGGTTTAGTAGGTTACTATTAGTGTTTCATTCATAATTTTTCCCAATTAGCTAACCCATTAACCAATCTTACTTTTAAGTTTATTTGGAAAAAGGAATGGATTGAATTATTTGAATAATTGAAAAGGATATTAGTGAATGATATTATCTCAACACTACCATCATGAAATGGTGGATTTTTGAATTATAGTGTTGCATATAATAAAGTACTTGGTCGTGTCCTTATGAATAATGATAGAGTTATTTACTTTGCATCAAGTAGTTAAAAACTCATGAACAAAACTATCCAAATCATGATCATGAGTTAGTAGTTGTAATATTTTCTATGAAGATATAGAGACACTATATCTATGGTGAAAGTTGTGAGATATATATGGATCATAAGAGTTTGAAATATATCTTCTCATAAAAAAACTCAATATGAGGCAAAGGAGATGGCTCTAGCTACTCAAGGATTATGATTTTTCAATACACTTCCACTTAGGGATGGTAAATAAGGTATTAGATGCGTTGAGTAGAAAGGATCCTGAAGTTTTGAAAAAAATGAGGATTTAAAGGGATCTTGTGTACATGGATCTAGTAAATTTGTATATAAGATTTATAATGGAAGGTGAAACATCACTCCTTTTTCAAATGGTTTCCGAGTCATATTAATTATAAAGGATAAAAAGTTCTCAGTCTGAAAAAGATAATTTTCAAAAGAAAATTAATGTTTTGAATGATGGGAAATATGTAGACTTCATATATGAAGATGGGATTTTATGTTTGGGAAGATAATTTGTGTTCCCTCTATACCTAAGATAAAAATTGAATTATTAGATAATACTCATATATCAAATTTATCTATTCACCCTCATAGCACTAAGATGTTTAAATATATTAGGGAACATTTTTTGTGGGATAATATGAAGTTGGAAATTTCTAATTATGTATCAAGATGTTTAGTTTGTAAATAGTGAAAGGCTAACAGACCACATCCTAGAGGTTTCATGCGACCTCTAACTATTACTACATGGAAATAGGTTGAAATTACAAGGTATTTTATCTTTGGATTACCAAATACTCCAAGATATAATGATTTAATATGGGTAATTGTTGATCAACTTACCAAATCTACACATTTTTTCTCTATAAAGGATGATTTTCCATTGGAGCACCTGGAATGAATCTATATTAAAGAAATTTTAAGACATCATGGTTCCCCTATATCAATTGTTTCTGATCAAGATCCTCATTTTACATCAAAATTATGGAAACTTATTTAGAAGGCTTTTGAAACCGAGCTTCATTTGAGTACTTCTTATCACCCTTAAACTGATGGATAGTCTGTTATGACTATTCAAGCATTAGAATACATGTTGAGAAAATTATAATATGACTTTCAAGGCATGTGGGTCTAATGTTTACTTGTGGTAAAAAAAATTCTATAATAATAGTTTCCATTCAAGTATTCAAATGGAAAAATATAAAGCGTTATATGGTAAGAGATACCATACACTAGCTTGTTAGGATGCAGTTGGTGAAAGAAGGCTTGTAAGACCAGAACTTGTTGAAGAGACAATGAAAAAGGTAAATAATATCTAGGCTCATATCAAAGTATCTCAGAGTAAGAAATAGATCTAGCTGATAACTAGAGGAATCATTTGTATTTTAGAGTGGGAGATCATGTCTTCCAGAAGGTATATTTAGGGAAGGGTTTTATAATATTTGGAAATAAAGGTATACTAACCTCCATTCACATTAGTCCTTTTGAAATTATGTAAATAATTAGAGATGTAGATTACTAATTAGAAATTCCACCAAGACTATCCAAAGTTCATGATGTATTCCACATCTCTATTTTAAGGAAGTACATGATAGAAAAAATGCATGTTCTCACTCCTGAGGAAATAGAATTAGAACCTGGTATATTTTATTGTGAAGATACTATCCATATTTCGGACAGTAGATAATAGTTATTGAGGAATCAGAAGACTCGGATGGTAAAGTTACTTAAGTAAATTCATAAAATTGAAGTGGCAATGTGGGAACCAGAGGAAATTGTGATGAAGAACTACACAAATCTTTTTATGGAGTGAAATTCTATAAATTTAAAGGATAAATTTTTTATGGAGGGGAGAATTTAACACCCCAATATTTTATGGTATGTCTCATTTAAATTTAACATCTTTGATATCTTACATTGCATGCAACACAGAGCTCAAATGAACCATGATATACTATTATACATTAACATAATTGTTGGAATAGTTATGAGACCATTAGAAATAGTAATCTAGCCATTAGAATAATATCCTCACCTATGAGAGTTTAAATAAAATTTAATTATCTCATAAATAAATATATGATATATTTATATCATGGTATAATTAAATAAATGTTTTAAAAATGATAAATTAAGTGTTAGTATTTTTGTGAAACATAAATGTTTATTTATAATTTTATAATTAATATAAAAATTTAAAAGAAAATTTATATTCATAAAATAGATTCATAAATTAATATTTGTTTCATTATAATTATACTCTTATTTTATGAGACCATAATTAAATTTTCAATGTGTCGTAAAATCAGTTATAATATTAAAATCAGTATTTTATGAAAAATGATGATTTTATTTAAAAATTAAACTTATCATATTTATAAAATTATTTTCATAAAATTGAGTCCATTTTTTAAATCTACATGTCAAAAAATTATTAGGTTTAAGTTTTTATATTTTTCTAAAATTGTTGAATTCTTGATGAAAAGTGAAATACCGTAATTTGCGGTATATATATTTATAAGCCAAATACATGAATTGTTTACCATATATAGTGTATGTATGACTTAAGAACAATTATTTTGAACTCACATGCACTAGTTATTGTACATAGTCATAAGAATCAGCACTATTGATAGTCTTGATCCAAAACAATAAATTAATGAATAAAATAATAAAAAACACTCCTCTCCTCCCCTATAAATACAATGCCTCACCACCTTTTCTCCCCATACCTTATAATCCTCTTATACTACTTATATTATTCCCAATTCCTCTCTCAAACCTCTTCCCCACGTTATGGTCTTTCTGGTCTTACCAAAATAATATTTTCAAGTTCCTTAAGGAGGTTCTCAAGGAGACGACACTCAAGAGGTAAAACCCTCCCTCTTTCTCTTTTAATTTCTTTTCCTTTATTATCCTTCCCGCAAATCCCATATCTAAAGTTACATGATAACTCCAGTATCATATATATACTGTAATTGTTTTAATTTAATATCCATCATCAAATCTCTTCTCCTCTTCTTTTGGTTTTACAAATTAAAACATTGTATGTAATGTGTCGATTCACCACCTTCATGGATGATGAGTTTTAATTTTCCATTACCACATTCATGACTTTTCATAAAACCACTATTATGGTTCAATAATATTTTAATATGTATATTATAAGTTATATCATGTTTTGGAACCAATCTATAAATATAATGTTAAATAAAATAGCACATGTTCATGATGGTCATAAAATAGCCAAAATAAATTATCAATTTTTCATCTACATTTTATATAATGTATCATCCTAATACTATATAAACAAATAATATATGATTCCATTTAAAAAAATTAATTTCATTAATACTAAATAATTTCACTTCTGGAGAATTTATTCCCATTTCACAATAAATCCCATATTCATACTCAAGGGAACCAACTATAAAACCAGGAAATGAACACCCCTGTAATAAAAAAAATTAAACATTATAACCCATATAAATGGAAATAAGTGAACTTAATAAAATTATAATAAATAAAATATATGCTTAATAGTTCCTTAATTAGGTATTTAATGAATATAATTTGATTATCTAGTACATTAAGTATAAGTGCACAATGCTTTCAAACATAAGGTATGGGTTTCTCATCTCACTTTTATTTTGGTGGGATATTCCTTATTACACACTTATTTATTGTGTGTGGTGTATGTATAATTCTATTTGATATATCATATTATGAATCTATTTATCTTCATGGTATTAAATTTTTTATTTGATGATCATTAATTTTGTGGGGAATATGGTTCGACAGTTTGTATAGCAGTAAGGGAATTCTAAAACCAATTTTCATTATTAGGGATAAAATTATACAACATTAATTATGTCATGTTGTGATTATTTTTAAAATGAATTTTGATTATATTATATTTTATTTCCACTAGTTTTATGTTGATTTATATCTGATATACATAATCAATTTATTTTGTTAACACACACACTTTCTTTTAAAAATACTCTTTTAAATGTTTCTTTTTTTCAAAATTTAAAAGAAATGTTTTTTTAACTTATATAGCATGAGAAAATTTTCCCACTTTCATGATGCCTTAATGTTTTTAGGAATACTATAAAATTTTAAAAGTTTATTTTCAAATAAAATTTTTCCTATTTTAATTGTGTTATTTTTAAATAAATGATTCCAAAGTAAAAAAGGGTATTTCACTTAAGAAATTTTCAATGGTTTTGTTAGAGTAATTTCATCTATGTCAACACCCTCTATTGAATGTTATGATTAATTGATATTTATCTCTTATGATACCATATACCATATTTTATTTAATATTTTGTTATCATTTTAATTGTGGGTGTATTATCTTGATACCATTCTCAATATTACTCTGGATAGTTTATGATTATGTTTACTAATTGAGGAAATTATTTACATTTCATATGCTAGTTTCAATATGAATGTATATATTGATTATGTTTCCCCTATTAAATATGAGTAATGCATTGGACTTACTAAGTGTTGTGCAGGGACCAATACAGCCCCTCGATGCATCGATATGTATTATGAGACAAACTAGTATGGGTTTTGGCTAAGGCCTTGCCCATTTAAGTATACTTCTTGGTAGAGGACTTTATGGTATGTTTATGATGTCCTACATTATGCATTACCTAGTTAGGATATTATTTATTTATAATCCATGTGATTATTTTACTAATAGAATATCCATCAATATGTGTTATTTTCATGTGATTATTTATAGGGTGTTATGTGATCAGATTGTATTCCTACTATATTATGCTCAAGATTATATTTTAATGGAATATGTTTTTAGTTATTCACCATGAATTATTCTTTAGTTTTATTTATTATAGATTATAATATTCTCTTACCCTTGCTAATAATATTATATCACCCCTTTCTTATGTTTTATTTTTCCTTAATATGACATGATTTATATGATGATTGACATCCAGGGATAATCTTGGAGAATGGGGGTGTCTCTAATGGAGTTACTATGTTGTATTTCATTTAAAGTTGTAATTTTATAATTATATTTTTATCTAGTTTTCCAAATAAAATAAACTATTTGTTCCTTTGGTATGCAATCACTTCTATCAAGTACCAATGTAATAAAGTAAGGCACTAGCTCCAGGCTTTTGGGGCCAGGGTTTTTATTGTATTAGTTGTATTTTTATTTCAACATTGTATAGGTTTTTAGAGATGTGTGAATGTGTAAAGGTACACTAAGAAAATACCTACCATGTGTGTGATATGCCTAATAGATGTTGGTTTCAATCCCTTATCCTATTGGAGGTGAGATTTGGGTTTCACATTCAACTTATCACCAGCCAGGAGGACCCTAGTGGGTCAGGTATTGACAAATATCATGGGATTTAGGGTCACTATAAATCCTAAAGTAAATAACATTTAGGTAGGGGTCATAGGGGAATAATGAATCTCATTTCACAAAATTTTCTTTAAATTTAAATAGAAGTATAAGAGAACTATTCTATTGAAATAATTTTATTTCACCATAGTTGTACACTTTTCCATTAATTTCCTTAGTAATAAAGGCAATGAAGATGAATAACATGAGATTGATGAAAAACCTCAGAATAAGAAGTTGAATAAAGTCATAAAGGAATATATAAAATCAGATTAAGGTTAGAAAACGTTTACTAAGATGAAAAAAATGAGTCTTCTAAGAAAACAAGGAGAATATGACTCATTAAAGGTTTTATCATCTAATGAATAAATTTTGGTGAAATTCATAAACTTCATGAATCATGGGAAACATAAGGAAACCTTTAGTGAATAAAACTAATAATGGGAAGTAACTTACTTGTAACACTTATTGTAATAAGTACTTGAATCATGTCTTGAAAAAAATAATAAACTCAAGAAGGGCCTTTACTTATTAAAAATAAAGGGGATAAGAAGAATGAAAGTGAAGAACGTTTCCTTAAAAATTAGAATGCATATACTGAATAAATCAATGGCCTCATGTTGAATATGGTTGAGTAAGAAAAACAATTAAAGGATAAAATTGAGAAGTTTTTTTGTAATGGAATATGGGATTAGAAATAAAAAATCTAAATGTCTTAAAGTTGAAAAAGAAATGAAAAGGTTGGATAAATATTTCAATAAGGCAGTGGAAGTTAATGAAAAATCTACACAAGGTATTGAAAATTTTGGTCTAAAAAAGATAAAAAATGTTTCTATTAAATATAAATATAAATATATTTCTACTAATAATGTAGGTTTCTCAACTATAAAGTGAGAATGTATGGATTGAGAATAAAAGAGGTTGTGTTTTTTTTCAAAACACTAAAAGTTAGATGAAACTTTCCAAATAAAGATTCTATATTCTATAAGAAAAATAAATTATTATCTACAAATTAGCAACCATGAGAGTTCTAAAAATGGAATAACTATCAATCAAGATGGTGGGGGTTTGAAGGATATTTTTGGTATTTCATAAAATATGGGAACAAATCCTAAAATTGATTGAAAAAAATTTCACTACTGAGAATAAGGCATGATTTTAAGGGGATTAATTCTAAAAGAATATTAATTAAAATATGGGAAGTTATATCTCATTGAAGGAGGGATAAAAACTTTTAACCCTTAAATAAGAAAATCTTTTGACTACCTTTAAGAAACCAACTGAATATGTTCCCAAACTAGTCATTGTGCAGAATAATGAATGAAAACTCTTCCAGGAAAGGCTTTGTAGACTAAAATATAAAAGGATACTAAAAAAATATTGTTGAAAAGTCCATGATTGTTTAATTTCCCTTGAAATCCAACTGTAAGTAGAAACTATGAATTGTTGATAGTGGATTCTCCTCACATGTGACATGTGACGTTAAAATTTTGAGAAACTTCAAACAACATAAAGAAGGATCCATTATCTTTGGAAATAATAATTACTTAAAAATAAAAGTAACTGTCACATATTCCAAAGATTATTTGAAGTTAAATCCCAAAAAAGATCAATTTTTTTATAAACGTAAACATAACTTAGAAATTGTAAATTATATTTGTGATTATATAAATAAAGTGGTCTTATGAATAAATTATTGTGTCATGTGGTGCTTGAAGAATGTAAAAACTACTTCTAAAGGAGTAAGAGCGAAAGGAAAACTTTTAGGATTCGATATTGGAGCAACTAATGTTACCTAAGTGATAAATATGAAAATTATTTTTGACACAGAAGACTTTTTTATCTAGGATAACATAACATAAGAAAAATCTCAAAGGAAGAAGTTGTGAGAGATTTACATATACTTTAAAGAGAAAGAACCATAGTTTGTGAATCCAGTCATAAATGGAAGATGACTGAAGGGGAATATTAAAGGGTTGATATTCATTCTATAATACCTCTTGAACATATACATTCCAATGTATGTGGAATGGTGTGAATAAATACACAATGGTTTATTTTTACTTTATCACTTTTATTGATGAATTCACTTGGATAACTAGTGTTTTTTTATTAAGAAAAAATTTAATTTTATAGAAATGTTCATGTTTTAATGAAGGTAAGTATAAAAGGGGAACTTCGAGAACATATTTGGAGGATAAAAACAAAAAATGTTAAAGGGTTAAAATTTAATTCTTTTTAATATTATCTTTCAAAACATGAAATTAAACATCTGTGTAGTGCCCCATATACCCCTCATAAAAATGGTATTTTAGAAAGGAAAAACATTTGTCTGTTTGAAATGGGAATAACCATGATTTTTAAGTATAAACACACAAAATTCCTATAGTGGGAAGCTATATGTATTGAGGTACATGTTATTAATAGATTTATAATAACACTAGAAGCATAAATTACCTTCTATGAGATGTGGTACAACAAAAAACTAATGGTTAAATATTTTAATGTGTTTAGAAGTCCCGTATTATTGATGATAAAAAATAAAAACTTAGAAAAATTTTATGAAAACGATAAGGAAAGAATTTTCCAGTGCTAATAAATAAATGAAAGGATCTACAGGTGCTAAAATAAAAGATTACAAAAAAATCGTAGAATTATATGATATTAAATTGATTCAAAATAAGTGCAATCTTTGGGAATAAAATAATGGTCAATCAAATAAACCAACAAAATATGTTAGAGAATTTTATGGAATAACTTCTGAAGAGGAATGAATTCATGAGTATAATATTAAAAAAAACGTGTTCAAATGAATCTAGTGATGAATAAGGTTATACTAGAAACCAAAACTCAAAGTTTCTAACATTACATAAGTAGGTTGAACCATGAAATATCATTAGAAGTTATAAAGCTTTAACTCTGATGAGGATAAATCTGAGAATGGAGAATAAAATGACACTTATCTCTCAGATTGAACCTCATTGAATGTTATATGTAGTTGATAATAGGTAATGATTTAAGTCCATATATAAGCAATAATATCAATTTGAGAAAAATAACACATTGAAACTTGTTTATATACCGAAAGAAAATAAAAATATGGGAAAAAATGGGTGTTCAATAATAATATTAATTAAAAGGGATAAGTTTCACATAATAAATAAAGGTTGGTTTGTGAGGCATATTTATAGGTGAAAAGTTATTATTTTGAAGAAATTTTTTCCCTTATTATAAAGCCTAAGACCATTTAAATTTTTTTTGATGTTTCTACTCATCAGAAATACAAGGTTTATCAAATGTATGTAATGTCATCATTTTTGAATGGTGAATTTTAAGAAGATGTTTATATTGAAAATATAGATGGATTCATACCTGATAAGGATGGAATTATGGTTTATAAACTCAAAAATGTTTTATATGGTTTGGAGTAGTCTCCTTATGCATGTTACTCTAAACTTGATTATTTCTTGAAGATATTGAACTTTTATAAAGGAAATGTTGACATCAACATTTATAAAAGGTAAATTTTTTGAACTATGATAGTCATTTTCTATGTTGATGATATAATATTTGAGGGAGACAATGATCATTTATGTAAGGAGATATTATATAAAATAAAATAATAATTTGAAATGTCAATGATTGAGAAGATTAATTTCATTCTTAGACTTCAGATTTTTAAAACTGAATTTATATCTTCCATTCACAATAAAATTAATATAAGGATATATTTAGGAAGTTTGATATGAAAGATTCAAAGTAAGTTTCTAATAATATCTCTATTAGAGTAAAGGTGAGAAAATATAATTCCAGTTAAAGTTTTAATCAAAGATACTTTCAGAAGTTGATCAAAATTTTTCTCAATCTAACTACATCTTATCTAGACATTGTATATCTAGTCACATTATGAGTTAGATATCAAAGTGATCCAATGTAATCACACTTTATGGCTTCTAAATAAATTTTGATCTATATTAAAATAATATAAAACTATGGATTGACCTATCAAATAAGTATCAAGTTGAACTTACATGGATTCATGGACACTAATTAGGTCAGTGATTCCAATGACCCAAAATCAATATCTAGAGGAACATTATTTTTGGGAGAATGTTTTGTTTTTTATATAGAGATAATTAAAACATGAAAAAATTCTAACATCCCAGTTTTTTTTTAAAAAAATAAATTGAAATGAATGAAACATTGTTTTTTGTAGATATTTATAACTAGACTTTAAACATAGTTTTTCACTTCTATGTTTTGAATTTCAAGAAACTGTCATCTACAATTGTGTTTAGTAAGTTATTTGGAGTCTGATGAAACCAGCTTGTTTTTTTAATAGTAACATAACCTAATGAATAGTAATATTAATAGTAATATGACCCTAATAAATAGTAAATTTTATTATTATTTTATTTTCTTAATGATTTTAGATAATAACATCTTGGTTAATTTTTCATTGTGATATAGAAGTAGTTATAGAATTAGAATTGTTAATTTTTTAATTAAGTATGATTTTATTTAAAAATTAAATTTATAATATTTAGAAAATTATTTTCAAAAAATGGAATTCATTTTTTAATTCTACATGTCAAAAAATAGTTAGGGAAAATTTTTGTGATTTTTCTGAAATTCTTTAATTTTCGATGAATAATGAAATAAAATAAAATACCGTATCATCAAATTATCGGTAAAATTCACTATTTATGATATAATAAGTGATTAAAGGACACCTTTTTAGAACTCACATGACATTATTACTATTTCAGGTCACATGAACTAATATTATTCATAATATTGGGAAAAATATTATAATAATAATTAAAATAATGAAAAATACACCCTTTCCTCCACAATAAATACCACCCTCACTCCTCTCTTCTTCCCAGACCTCTCAATCCTTGATACGTACCTAAGTTATATCCAATACTCCCCCCAAGTCACTTACCCACATCCTAGAGCTACTGTTATCCCAAAAAGATGAAAACTGAAGCCCTTAAGAAGGATCTCATGGAGAAGAGATCAAGAGGTAAACATCCTCCTTTATTTTCTTTCTTTTCTTTCATTTTATGTTATGGTCTTCCATTCCTTTGGATTATGTTAGGATATTTCATTTAATATCCCCCCTTACTTTCCATATTATGTAAGAGTTATGAGATATCCCTTTTCTCTCATCAAACTATTTTTATGAAATTTTAAGAGACGCCATTAGGCTACCGAATTTTTGTGAGAAATTTCTAATGTTTTCTTTTATTTCTAGATTCCATTACTTTCTTCTTATTTACTCCCATCCTCTTAACCAAGAGGAATGAAAGCTACATAATCTTTTATATTCTGTATTTTCTCATGTTCATGGGAAATTCATCATCAATCTGTTTCTCTTCCCCCACTTGTTCAAGGAATTAAAAACATTTTTTGTGATGTGTCAAATTACTGACATCGTGGATGATGTGATTTCAATTTTCTTTAATTCCTTAAATTATGGTCATTAAATCATTTTATGGTTGAACCAAGTAATGATATATGTAATATGTCTCATTAATGGTTCTATAATTCTTTTTTACACAAGTTTTTAATTTGTAAAACAAAATGAGGTTGTTATTAGCATAGAACCACTAAAATGATCTAATCAAACATCATTAATGAATTAACTTATGAATCATCCTCATATAAAACATCAAAACGATAAATGGTATAAATTATGCTACTATAAATATTTAAATTCCTTTCCATTCCAATTCTATAATTTCACTTCCAATCAACAAGAACATCCATCATGAACCAATCATGTAAGGAACTCACCCAAAACATTGCATGGAACAAAATACTAACAATTAAGTGTTGAAATAAGGTTATGAAATGATCAAATAAGATATTATAAACATAAAATTTTTTCTTCAAAATACTAATAACACTCCTTTAACAATTATACATTCATTTTAAACATGTTTTAAGTAAGGCAAGCCTAAGGTAAGGGAATTCTTATCCTGATTTCCATTCTTTGGGTTAACCTTCTACTTCATTATTTATGTGGTATTAAAATTGATTTTTTGATGGGTTTTGATTATATTATGTTTAATTATATCTAATTACATTTTATATACATATTCCATCTACTCTATTATTTATCTCTTCAATTGTATGATATTTGTATGGGGCTTTTCTTTTAAAATCCTTTTTAAAATTATGTTTTAGAAAATTCAAAAGAAATGCTTTTATGATATTATTCAAGTTATATAATTATGTTATGGTTCTTGGGAATTTTTTATGATGAATTTTGGGACCTATATATCCCTAAAATTCATTGGGTATGTGTATGTTGGAGGTCGGTCGTATGGTTACTCTAAGTGTAACTTCGATGGTTACACAAATTTTAAGGTATCTGTAAGGGTTACAAATTATAAGGTAGTCGTGAGGGTTAAAATATTATGTAAGTAATGCCCCAATATACCTTTATGGTTCTAATTATGTTCTTATGTATTGTGTAAATCTCATGTTTTACAAAGTAAGTATATATGGGTGACAAGCATGTCTTTTGAAAGTGATTTCAAACGTTATGAGTATTCATGGACTAATGTGCTCTTTCCTTATTTTTCATCCCTTACTGATATTTTGTGCTCATCCCAAGTTTTTAAATGATATTAACAGGTTATGACTATGTGTAATAAATTTAAGTAATCCAAGTTAAATGTTTGAATATCTATCAAATAAATCAGGTTTTATTTTGAATGTTTAAAATTTTGGAAGGAATGGGTACTGTTTTTATGTTATCCACTCTCTAATAATGTGTAATGTTATGAATGTATTTTCCTAATTCTCTAAATATATAAACGTTAAAATATTTTAAATTTAATTAAGAAGTTTTTTATTGACTAAATTCAAGACTATGTAATGTAATAAGGTCAGGTCCTTATTGTTGGTATTAGAGGAAAGGTTTAGACAACTTTAGGGATTATGAGTTTTCGTTAAACATATAGTTAGTCTGTATGTCTATTATTTATGTTAAATATTTTTTTGTAACTTTTTCAGATTAAGTAAATTTAGTTAAAATGGAAGTAGGAGTATCTCGGATGACATTTCTATCTATTCGTGATGACTTGCTTATAATAATTATTGCAAAGTCATGTCCAGACGACTTTGAAACATTTTCTAATACACAACTCACTTGCATGAAATTGTTTAATATATCAAACACCTTCACTATACCTCGATACCATAATGGATAATGGGTTGTATTAAATCAAATCCTGTTTTCTCAATATTATAATATTTTCAAGAAAGGTAAATATTATCGTGGAATTTTTAAATATTTTACCTTATCAAGAGATTTTAAAGCATATTATGATTTTGAAAGAGATTCTGAAGAAGGAGACCCTTGTGCAACCTATTTATAATTCCTTTTACAATATACTCTTTTAGAACATACTTATGGTATTTTAAAAGGACCATTGATTTAAATTTTCAACTCATACTTGGTCCGATTATTTTATAAAAATCATGTTTTATCAGATGTCTTGAAATTATATGTCATACATGATTATTTTCCAAAACAATTTTTCTGTGAATAGCCATATGACCCAAGTTGTACAAGGTGTATTTGGATAAAGAAAGAAAATGATTTTGAAGTATCTCTAAATCATTTTTTCAATGCATGGAACTTAAATTTACGTGAGTAAGATAATGATGAGACCAGGTGGACATCATGATAAAGGTACCCTCACTTGTTTAATAAGTAAATAAAATTGCGAGGACGCAATTTCCGAAAGGTGGGGATAATGTAACATCCCAGTTTTAAAAAAATGAAGTTAATGAAGCATTGTTTTAAGTAGATATTTATAACTAGCCTTTAAACATAATTTTTCCACTTATATGTTTTTAATTTCAAGAAACTGTAATCTACAATTGTGTTTAGTAAGTTATTTGGAGTCTGATAAAACAAACTTGTTTTTTTGTAAATAGTAACATAACCTTATGATTAGTAATATGAATAGTAATATGAACCTAATGAATAGTAAATTTTATTATTATTTTATTTTCTTAAGGCTTTAAGATAATAACATCTTGGTTAATTTTTCATTGTGATATAGAAGTAGTTATAGAATTAGAATTGTTAATTTTTGAATTAAGTATGATTTTATTTAAAAATTAAAGAAATAATATTTAGAAAATTATTTTCAAAAAATGGACTTCATTTTTTAATTCTACACATCAGAAAATGGTTAGGGTAAATTTTTGGGATTTTTCATTAATTTCCGATGAATAGTGAAATACGATAAAATACCTTATAATAAAATTATCATTAAAATTCACAATTTATGACATAATAAGTGATGAAAGGCCACTTGGTTCGAACTCAAATTCAATTATTACTATTTTAGGTCACATGAACTAATAATATTCATAATATTGGGAAACAATATTATAATAATTATTAAAGTAATGAAAAATACTCCCTCTCCTTCAATATAAATATCACCCTCACTCCCCTCTTCTTCCAACACCTCTCAAGCCATCAACCATGCCTACGTTCTTCCCAATACTCCTCCCAAATCTCTTCCCCACGTCCTAGATCTTCTGGTCTCACCAAAATACCAAAAATGAATCCATTAATAAGGATCTCATGAAGAAGAGATCAAAAGGTAAACATCCTCTTTTATTTTCTTTATTTTCTATTATTTTATGTTATTATATTCCTATCATTTGTCTTATGTTGATATATTTCATTAAATATCTCCCCTTATTGTACATATTATTTAAGTGTGATGATATATCCCTTTTCTCTCATGAAACTATTTTTTTGAAATTTTAAGAGACGTCGTTAGGCTGCCAAATTTTCGTGAGAAGTTTACGAAGTTTTCTTTTATTTCAAGATTCCTTTATTTTCTTCTTTTTCCTCACATCCTATTAACGAAGAGGAATGAAAGATCCAGAACCTTTTATATTATATATTTTATCATTTTTATGGGAAATTAATCATCAATATTCTTCTCTTACCCCATTGGTTCAAGGAATTAAAAACATCATCTGTGATGTGTCGAATTACCGACATCATGGACTATGTGATTTCATTTTGCTTTAATTCCTTCAAGTATGGTTATAAAACAATTTTTATGGTTGAAACAGGTTATAATATATTTATTACGTCTCATCAATGGTTCTAGAATTCTTTTGTACACATGGTTTTAATTTATAAAAGAAAATTTGGTAGTTATTATCAAAGAACCACTAAAATGATCTAAACAAACATCATTAATGTTTTAACTTATGATTCATCCTCATATAAAACATCAAAATGATAAATGGTATAAATTATGGTACTGGAAAATTTTAAATACCTTTCCATTACAATTCTAGAATTTGACTTCCAATTGACAAGAACATCCATCATGAACCAATCATGGAAATCATGTTAGGAACTCACCCAAAACAGTGCATGGAACAAAATGCTAACAATTAAGGCGCGAAATAAGGTTAGTAAATGATAATATAAGATATTATAAAGATGAAAATGTTTCATTAAAATACTAATAACACTCTTTTAACCATTATACAAGAATTTTAAACAAGTTTGAAGTAATACAAGCCTGAGGTAAGGGAATTCTTAACCTAATTTCCATTCTTTGGGTTAACCTTCTACTTCATTATTTATGTGGTATTAAAATTGATTTTTTGATGGGGTTTTCTTATATTATGTTTAATTATGTTTAATTTAATTTTATATACATACTCCATCCACTCTATTAAGTCTCACTTCAATTGTATGATATTTGTAAGGGTATTTTCTTTTAAAATCTTCTTTTAAAATTATGTTTTAAAAAATTCAAAAGAAATGTTTTTATGATATTATTCATGTTATATGATTATGTTATGGTTCCTGGGAATTTTTTATGATGATGTTTTGGACCTATATCTCCCTCAAATGCATTGGGTATGTGTATGTTGGAGTTCAGATGTATGGTTACTCCAACTGTAACTACGATGGTTACAAACATTATAAGGTAGTCGTGAGGGTTACAAAATTATGTAAGTAATGCCCCAAGATACCTTTATGGTTATACTTATGTTCTAATGTATTGTGTTAATATCATGTTTTAAAAAGAAAGTATATATGAGTGACAAGCATGTCTTTTGAAAGTGATGTCATACGTTACAAGTATTCATGGACTAATGTGCTTTTTCCTTATTTTTCATCCCTTACTATGATTTTGTGCTCATCCCAAGTTTTTAAATGATTTTCACGGGTTATAAGGATTTGTAAGAAAGTGAAGGAATCCAAGTTAAATGTTTGAATATCTATCAAATAAATCATGTTTTATTTGGAAAGTTTTAAATTCTGGAAGGAATGAGTACTGTTTTTATGGTATCCACTCTGTAATAATGTGTATTGTTATGAATGTATTGTCCTCATTCTCTAAAGATCTAAACTTGAAAATAACCTCAATGTAAGAAGGAAGTGATTTCTTGAATAAATTAAATATTATGAAATGTAATAAGTCCAGGTCCTTATAGAAATTTAGTACAATGGAATTAGAATATATTTTTTTACCCATTATCTCAGCAAAATGATGTGGCTGAAAGTTCAGATAGAAAAGTTGAAAGTGAATCTCAAACATCCATTAAAATTTTTTATGATAATAAAATGGAAATTGATATTTCAAAGAACATGGTACAATACTATAGATCAAAAAAAATATTGACATCAGGTTTAATTTCATCAAAAGGAATTTTTTTCTGTAGAATTCAAGATGGTTCATATTTCAACAAAGGATCAAATTGTAGATATTTTTGATAAATAGATTCCCAGGGAAATTTTTAAATAACTAAGGCTGAAACTTCATGTCCATACCTTTTCTATTTCTTAACAGAAGTTATGGTAAGTTTCCCCATTATGCCTTGGATTATGTTTTCAAAGTGGTAGACTGGTGTAAATCTATGAAAAAATGAGTACTATAAACTTTTATATCATTCAATAATTTAATTCTCAAGTTCTTATAAAGAAAGGGAAGGAAAATTAAAGTTAATGGATTGAGGGGGGTATATCAAAATAACTTGGCTAAAATTACTTTTTTATGAGAGATGTAATTGTCATTAAAACATTTCTTTATCCAGTAGTGTGGTGTTAGGACTTTTCTCCTTGAGAAATTTTATAATATGATGGAAAGGAAAAGTGTTGAGTATTGAAAAAGAATTTTGCTTCCAATAAACCTGAAGGGGGGATTAAATTACCCCTTATATTATAAAGTAATTGTATCTGTTGTCAAATATTTTTGAATTTATGTTTCTTAGTTGAGAAATAAAAGTGTTTACATCCATATAATTGAGTTTAGAGTCTTTTTTTGTTCACCAGAAGATCATGGAGGCATAAAGGTTAGGATGTTTACCAGATGTAGATATAGAAGTTAAATAAGGTGATTCATGTTTTGTTATTTAAAGGTTGTAAATATCACTTTGGAAGAAGAAAAATTGTGATTCAAGGTGAGGTATTTGTATATTAAGTCAACCATAATAATGGTGTATGTTGAAATTTTAGAAGAAGAAGAAATAAAATGTGTTCTATGATTTCAGCAGAAGATATGGAAATGGAAGTATAGAGGATGAGTTAATTGAAAAGAGTTGTTGGAAGAAAAACATATAATGTATTTTAGGTGTAACAAATTTATACCATTATAAGAATAAGAATTGTGAATGAGTGTTTGAATTAATAAAGGATGTGGGTGGTTTATTTGATCTTAAGAAAAGGTGGTATTGGAAGATACACTGAGTAAAATCCATGGAAGTAAATTCACTAAAATATGTTGAGTGAATTTACATTAACATTGTGAAGTCCCCTTCATTGTGATGATAGTGATTTAGTTAGTCAAAGTTCAAGTATTGATAAAGTAATGTTCATGATTCAAGACTTGTTTTGAGAAAGAGTTAACGACTATTAATGTTGAGTCTTTCAAAGGATTTTAAAAACTAAAATTCCAATATATTTGGAAGATATTAAAGTTTTTTCATTGAAGACATGAAGAGAACATGAGTTTAAAACTAGATCCCATGAATTCCCCACTTTTATCAAATAAATATTTTTTATTTAAATGGGTAAAAGTATTTGAGTTAATGTTATTATTTTTTCTGCTAAAAATTTTGAATTTTTTTTGTGAAAGTGGTTATTAAGATCCTGACCTATATTCACCATAATATACATTGGTTTGGATATGGTGATCGATGAGTTGACGTGAATTGAAGTTGCATGACCATATGATATAAGCTTCTCATATCTATTATCTGAAGGATGAATTTTGTGAGTATAAGATGATTTGTCACTCAAATGGATTATAGGAAAGGATATATTATGTCACTTTTTGGAACTAGTATAACCATCCTATTAGGATACATAATTTTAGGATGAACTTTTGGATTTAGGATGATCCCTTCATGTAACAACATGAGATTTTATGATAATTATTCATTTTAATTTCATTGATGTCCTGTGTTGTACGCAACACCAAAGGGAGCTTGCACTACATGCATCTCTGACTTGGCTTTCATTACACGCAATCACGACCTTCCTCGATAGCGTGTGTAGTACGCAATATTGGGTTTCACTAAACAACGATATATTGTTATTATATCATTATGGACTAGCTGTTATGAATATTATTAACAACATTTTTAATTTTATAACATTATTATTCATCTTACACATTTTATAGAACATGGTATGAGAACATAATAAATTTTTCGGGTAAAATAAGTATTTTTCAAAAAATACAGTTTTGCTGCCTTTTGATGGCGCACCCACTTTAAATATAGTTTTGAAATATTTATAAGTTAAATTTGAAAAAATAAAATTCTTATTTGGAATCAGTTTATAAAAATTTACTTTGGATAAAAATTTTATATTATTCTGATAAATTTCATATTTTAATGAATAGTAAAAACACGTTATATTTTAATTAAAAAGAACGTTTTTCATCGCAATAATTTCTATTGATAAATTATAATATTGAATGTTTTTAAAGTATAAATAGAATATATTTTTACTATTTAATATAATTTATTTCATTTCCATTAATTTTACATTGAATTCATAGGTAAAAACATTTCAATCTTTGGCAATGTTTTAACCTTTAAAACTCATTTTCTAAACAACAGGATTAATTTTAAATTAATTACTAAAACTTATGTGTTTTGAATTTTGAAAAATGGATTCCATATTTGAATTCAGTGGGTCCAAATGGTGTTAATAGGTTACTTTTATTTTTTGATATTATGAAAAGTAACTACGGTAATTTTTATTTACTACCGTTAAAGGTAAATCGGGTAATTAAGGGTAAAAATACGATTTTAAAATTACTCTAACACCTTAAAAAATTCTATTGGATTATAAAAAGTCGACCTATATCACCTAAGGGTCGGAATAGATTCATTTTATGGACTTTTTACCATGAAAATAATTTAATTATTATTAAAACCAAAGAAAGCGACAACATGTCACTCTCTTAAATATTATAAGTATAATAATTTTAATTTATTTATAAAATTCATGAAACTTAGAACATGAATAGTATCCATAAATCTAATAAAATTATCTATATCATTTGAATTTATTTATAATTTTTAGGGATTAAATAATTATCATTAAAGCTGACACAATAGTGATGTTGAAATTATTTTATTGATTGAAATATCAAATAAATGGTTTTAAAAATATTATAATAAATATTGTATGAACTATTTAATATACTCCTATAATTTTCATGATACATATGACATTTTATGAATCTATTAAATATTTTAGTTCGAACATATCTTCTGTGTGGATTTTATTTAAATTCAAATAATTGAATAGTGTCAAAATTTACACTATTGTTATTTTATAAAAATAACATAATATAAAATTGTTTAAAAAGCACAAAAATATTTAAAATTTATAAATTAAATTTATATGGTCGAAAATGTCATAAATTATCCAATTATGGACAATTCACAACACATAAGTAATTATTTATAACAATTTAGAATTTAGAATCTTATTACCACAAATAAGATTATATAAATTAAATAAGGATAAATCAAGTTGATAAGGTTTAAAATATATTTCCAACGTGTATAAATTTTATTGGTTGATGATATTAAAACCCTATCCCATATAATATTCTAATATGAATCATTTTTTGAGGTTTTTAAGTGGGTTTTGGTTTATTATAAATTAATATTTTTAATCTTTCCAAAGGTTCCCCTCTCCTCCCTTATAAAAGGGAACCTCCTCCCTCTCCTCTTTACAGAACATTGAGCCTTCAAGCTTGGCCAACCCCTGACCATTATTCTTATCAACTTCCCTAGTAATATTCTGGAGGTTATGGTCTTCTCAAAAGACCAAATCTAGTCCCTTGAGAGTAAGTTTAAAGGAGGCACATCGAAGAAGAGGTAATCTCTTCTACCGATTCATTCAAGTTTATTTCTTCATAAACTTCCACTTCTTTAGTTGTTTAATTGTAAATTAATACAATCAGTATCAATAATATACTGATATTGTATTATAAATATAAAACAACCCCATTTCACCTTCTATCCATCCTACGGAAAATGAAATCATTGCGCGTGCGTACATACGGAATACCGTCTCCACGCCGTGGTGTAATTAGTTTTTCCACCACCACCTTATTTGGATGTGTATAATGGTGTAAATAATAACTATATATGATTATTATAAAATCATACTGATTCTGAGATATTATATCATCCACTACAATTCTATTCAATAATTATGGGAACGATATCATCGCTTGTGCGTACGTACGGACTACCGTCTCCACGAACGCGATGAGATTCATTTTCCATGATTAACCATTCAGGTTTTATTATAAAGTATATATATAATAAATAATCATGAAAGATATTACATAATAATTATATTGTATTTATGTACATATATGTTTCATTTACTTAATTCCATTCAATTCAATAAGGAAATGAAAACAGTGTTCATGCGTACGTACGGCCTACCATCTCCATGAACGGTGTATTTCATTCCATTTATCGATCTATAATATATATTTATATACTGAATATATATTATATATAAATAATTTTTTACATTCTGGAATTAAGTAGATAACTATATGAGTAATAATATCAAGAAAAAAAAATTGAAACACATCTGATAAATGAATCGATTTTACCCAAAACGCTGCTTTAACATGGAATTTACAAAAGAACGGGTAATATAAATTCCTAAGTGAATCATATATGATATCATAAAAATGAATATGATTCTGTAATAATTCAATGACATTATTTAAATCATTATACAGGAGGTTTGGATACATACAAAGCATATCAGACATAAGGTAAGGGATAATTTTAAAAATCTCATTTTTATCTGAGATTACTTATACGTAAGTATTTACTGGGGTTATATTTTTCATCCATGTCCCTAAAAATGTTTTTCATAAAATTTTTAATATTCTTCCATGTATGTTTAAATTCATGTCCACCTTTATTTTACTTTTACTTTGTGTTATGGAAGGAATCTTTCTTTTTCTTACCATACGTGGTACTTTTTTGAATTTTACATTAAAAGTACGAGGAGAATGCTTTTCTTCACTTATACAGCATGAATGGATTTTTATGGTTTCATAATGCCTTTTCTTCATGAATCTTAATCTATAATATTTCATGATTATTTTCAATAAAATCCTCTTCTTTTAAAATTTCATGGCATTTTGAGAAAAGAAAATGATTTTGAAGAAGAAAGGATATCTTCATCAAGAATTCATTTCAAGTGTTTTATCAAAACCATTTTCCATATAAGATGACATTATTTCATATGTGTACGTTTCAAGTATAATGTCTCTATTATTTACATGGTTTAACATTTATTATGATGAAAGGATATCCATTTGTTTTATATGGATTATGTTATGATGGAATGATGTTTATGAAACCCATTTTATTCTTTGGGTTATGATAAATGATTTATGTTTATGTTGTGGAACACGTAATAATGATTTCATTATGAGATGGGTGGGACATATATCTCCCTCCAATTAATTGGGTAAAGATTTATATCTCATGAGATACACATGGCTAGAATGGTAAGTTAATCTGGTTCAGTGATACAGGACTGGAACAAGGAGTGAACTCGATTCAGAAAGGGACTTTGTCCACTAAAATGGTCTTGGAAGCAATGCCTTGGCTAATATGGAAATAATATCATGTGTTTAATGGTTTGACACAATTAAATGTTTTATTCCCGTGCTATTTTATCATGATTGATGTTACATTGCGATCTATGCCTTACCTACTGCCATGTTTTATTTCATTGCTCAAGATTTTGATGTTTAAACATTACATTCATGTTTTTAAGATCAAATGTATATGGTTTGTTTTATTTTATCCATGCTTACCCTTACTAAGCATTTCAGCTCACCCTTTATATGTTTTCTTTTCCCTAGGATATAAAGAAAGGTTTTAGGTAAGAAAACCAAAGGGGAAGATCTTTATGGGAGATGTTGAAGATTTTTCACCATGATTAGAAGATTATGTTCCAAGTTTCCAAAGAAACTAAACTATTACGGTCCTTGAGTGTTGGTTTTTGTTATGTATTAAGTATTCCGGAAAAGTAATTTAATGTCCATGTACATCAATTTTGGGGTATCTACACTTCAAAACCCATAGTAATTAGTAATTTATTATAGTAAAGAATCGACGAATCATACGTCTCAATCATATCAAGGAGTATATAACTTAATTTAGATAAAACCATGTAAAAATACTTGCACATTTCTTTTGTGTTTAAAGCATATGAGTGAGATTGAGTTTATTACTTCATTATATTAAAATATTAAAAACAAAAAATATTTAAATTAAATTTAAAGGATGTTTTTTAAAAAAGAACAGTTGATTCAATCCCCCCACACCCCTATAAATCATTCACCCATTCCTGGGTATCAAAAAAACAATGAGGTGGTTTATCACTAAACTCATCCTCTTCACAACCTGAACTTTATATATTAGAGTAATAGTAACTAAAATATTCATCAAGACAAATAATACTCTAACTAACTTTAGATTGCGGTGATTACATCATCTTCTATGATATTTTTTAGCTTCCTTACTTCTTTATTTTTTATATTTTGAAAGGTATTATATAATACCTCAATTTTTGTTTTTATTGGAATAGAATATAGATTTTTCATGTGATACACTTATTAAAACATAAAAAACTTTAATTAATACAATTTAGATAAAAATAACTATTTATGTAAACTTATATCAAACTAGAGGTAAACTATGCTCTAATACCAATTGAAACCTGCCTTAGGATTAGTGTAGACATTTGAGAGGGGGGATGAATCAGGTGTTGTCTAATTTTTAACAAAATTGAAATATTCATTTAAAATGTAACCACATTTTGTTGTGAACCTCTTTTTTTAGTTAATAGAGTTTTATCATTTTTTTTATTACCAACCAATCATAAACAACATGTAATGTATTAATGAAAGTAAATGATATCACATTTCATTTTTACAAGGTTTGGCCCCTTCATGAGAAACCTACTCCTCATCAAAATTGGTTGTTCTTACAAATCATTGATTGTCCTCTATAAAAAATCTTATAATATAATAGGTGTGGTTCATCCCACACATACAAATAATCTCACTGTGTTTACAATTACTATTATTCTATTTGTTCTTTATAGAATTATCATCTCATAGAGGTTACAGTTTTATTTTATTCTTTACTTTCATAGAAAAAGTATCACTAGTTACACAACTTCCCACAAATCATAAACATGTGTTTCCTTCTATCCCCTTTGAATTAAATATCTGATCAACATAATGATGTCACTTCATTTAAGAAATGATCTTCTTACTCATCATAATAGAGTCCTGGAATGTCAACAGTTCTTTAAGAGTACTGCATGAAACTCAGTACCTATTTAAAATCAACTTCATAAAAATTATAAAATACCTGTTCACCATGATTAATAAACTAAAACTTGATCTTTTTTTATCATAATTAATCTCTAATATCCTCAATCTCTGAAATCCTCTACACATAGATCATATCAACAATAGAACAATCAGTCTTTCCTCTATTTCTTCCTCCTTTTTCTCACTACTTCAACTAGATATATTTAGTAAAAACTATTAATATTATCCTTCATCTCACTACTTTTATACCCAAATGATAAATATTCAACAACAGATGATTTGAATATAATTCTTCTACTTACTTAATATTTCTCAATTTTTCTTCACTGAGTATAGGTTCTTGGTTATAGTTCTTGATATAGCTCTCTCTCCTTCTTTTTATTTTTATACACAGGTCACCAGAATAATATTTTCAATATTTAGAATATAGAAAATATTTTATAATATTGGTTATGTGATATCATTTTTCTCAATTTTTCATGCATTTTATTACTCCCATAATCTCTTTTCTTTTTTCTCTTCAATGATTGTCTCTTGTTAAATGGCAGGGGTTCCCTTACTATTATTTTCTTCTCATTTTCTCATCTCTTTATCATGGAAGAGTATGTATATTATAGACACTTTCAATAGGATAGAGTTATTAATTATACTCTTATTAAAATACATCCATAATAATATAATCAATCAACATAGTTATATGAAAACTCATACAGAAACACACTTATGACACAGCTCATATTTTGGTGTGACGGATTCTGAAAATCCAATATACTTCAGTCCACATGAATATTTTTAGAACTCTCTAATAAACTCGTCTATTTATTTATCTTTAGTCACATATCATTATTATATGTGGAACTATAATCCTAACATCATCATTATCAAACTTAATTTATAGATTTAATAAATTTGGAATTCCTTTTTTTAGGTAAAAATTATTTACATAAATTTGTCCAACACTTTAACCATTCATTTATCTATAAATAATATTAAATCACAATATTTTTATGTTTTTTAGAAAACTAAGGAACAAATATTTCATCTTTTAAAATACTTTTCAATAGAATTAAATAATTAAAGAAACTCTATTTTTAGACATGAAAAAGTATCTTAAACTTCCTCTTACTTTGATATTCTTTTCAAAACTTAAAGATCATCTTCTCAAAATTTTATAGCATGAATTACACACACTTTTAAGTGTTTGTGATTTTATATCAATAAATAAAGTCTTTACAATCATCCTAGTTGTTTTTTCTTTTGAATCATTAGTTCTATAAATTCTTAGAAATTTATCATAAGGATATAATCTTACAAGGTGTCTGAACCTTAAAAGTAACTAGAACCAGACTTATAGTGACATTTATTAACCTAATAATGATATTTATCAACCTTAATAGATTTATTTTTCAACCTAAAGAATTCTATATGAAATATACAAGGTATTTTGTGAACCTTATGGTTAGTTTTCTCAACCCTATGGTGACCTGTCTGAACCTAATGATGGTAGTTGTATCAAACTTCTAACAACTTTTCTATACCTTACATAGGTGGTTGTCTCAACCATACGATGAATTTTTTTGAACATTATAAGCCATATGTCCCAACCTTATGACAATATTTTTCTCAAACTTATGATATCTAGACTTATCCATATTTCATAGCCAGTATAGTAACCCTTCCAGGCTTCCTCCAACCATCTCAAAACCTCTTTAATTAAACCATAGGCTTATTAAATCATCATACAAAGATTAATTAGGACATAATAAAACAAATTTCATAATTGATTCTCTTTTTATGGTTTCTATAGTGACCCAATAATTTCATATATAAATATTATATCTTATTAGATGAATATTTGTTTTATATCACTATGATCCATGATAAAAACGTAAAATTTCAATGTCTTTTAAAACATAGATACATAAACAACTGGTACATAAAAGATCTAAATCATTTCCTAATAAGTTATTGACATCTATAACCCTTCTTAGACATATCATACTCAAAACATTTATCTATATCCTAGGGAAAATGAAACATAATAAATGGTGATCCCAAATACTCAATAATGATAAACATTAGAGATATCAATGATCAATTAAGAATAAAATAAGAATAATGGTATGAAAACATGAGATTGACTTTTGAAAATAATACCTAGAAAATTAAATGTTCATAATCATGATTCATGTAATAAAGATTTATAGTTTATAGACACGAATAATAAATTTATAAAAGAACATCATCCATGAGGAAATAACAATGGAATAATATCATGTCATAGAAAAGTAGCATAAATTTTAGAATAATTATAACTATATAAATATTATGAAAAGTATGCCCACTAAGACATTCATCGCATATTAGTCTTGGGATAAACACCCATTTAAATACATTAGTCTTAGGATAACCTCCTTTTTACCTTCTTTTAGGACTTGGATAACCTCTCATATATCCTGATTTGGGATTGGTATAACCTTTAATGTAACCTTTCATCTCATAAAAAATTAATATTTACCCAATGAATTTGAGGAATATAAAAAACTCACTAATAAAATAGTCATAATAAATTAATATGTATTCCAAAATAACATGAAATAATTTATCATTTCATTATATATTATCCTATGTAAAATAAAATGGGTTTCATCAATATTTCATCATCAAAATCATAAACCATACAATGAAATAATATGGTTGTTATCATAGTACAACAACCTTATTGAATCATAAGTAACATCAAAGGATAACATCATAGGTGAAAAATTACACAAAAATATCGTGGAAATATTTTATGGTGAAAATACACTTTTCATTTTTAAATCACTTATTCAAAATCAAAACAAAATTATAAAATATTAAGGAAAAAATTTTCATTGAAAATAAACGTGGAAAATTTTAAAAGAAACTTCAAATAATTGAGTATTAATGATGAAGGGAATTTTAATTTATTTCATAACCATTAGAAAAATATTTTTTTCACAAAATGGTAAAATTTACCTCAGTTATAAAACAACAATAATATCTTTTTAAACCTCTTTATAAAAATTAAAGCATGGGTAAAATGACTTTGAAAAATGATTTGGCAGTAGTAAATTGATTCTTGAAAACATTTTGGAAAACATGGATATGTAAGAAAAAGAATATTTGATGGAAGAGAGAATTAAAGTTATTTTCCCTTAAAAACATTTTTTTAGTACCTTGAGTGTATAAAGAAATGAAGATGAAATGAAAAATATGTATTCTCACAAAATAAATAGAGGAGAAGAAAATAAATTATATTTATGAGAGATAAGTTATAAAATATCGTCATTAGAAACTTAATTATAAAAAATATTGGTAAAAATGATATTGTAACATAGAACTCTTACCTCAAGTTTGACTTTCTTTGTAACTGCTCTAACCTCTTCTTCATTGATAAATCTCATTATATTTACACCTTAATCCTTAAAAGGATGGTATTATGATCAAACCAATACTTATAATATGTGGGGAGGGAGGTTGAGAATGTATTTGGGTAGTGATTTTCCATGTTAAGAGGCTCTTGAACTGTGGAGTAAAGAGGAGAGATGGTGTCCTTTTAAAATATAGGTAGAGGGCACACATGAAATTTTTCAGAAGACTAAAATATGTTAATGTATTACTCATGAAAAATGCTTCCAAATGGAAAAGTATTTGAAGTTAAGAAAATAATAGGTTTAAATATCTATAAAAAATAATGATTAAAAAATTTTAAGTGCTAATATTACCCCTCTCCCTTGTTTTAATCCCCCCCCCCTTGGTAAGCCTATTTTAACATTAATAGTAGTAACAAAATTTTAATTTTTTTACTATTTAGTATGCCAAAAAATGGAAGAATTCTCATTAAAAAATTTGGACATTTTGATTCCAAATATGGAATCGTTTTTTTCAAATTAATTTTATATAATTGGTATTAATTACTTTGAAAAAACCCATAAAACACGATGAGTAAATGGTTTTCTAGTAAAATTAATTCTAAATAATAAAAATGTTTTGAAACCAAAATTAAGAATAATGCAGATTATAATGTAATTTATTGAATTATGTTTAATAAAAAATAACTAATTAAATTTTAAAATTAATTGAAAAAAATGGAACTTTGTAAATACTTGAATAGAAAAATATAATTTTCTACAAAATTGTTATTTTTTTACTATTTAATAAAATATTAATTTCACCAAAAAAAATATGAAAATTTCACCTTAAGGTAATTTTGATATAATTATTTAAAAAATGATATCATTTTTATAAAATAAAACTTATAAAAGTGGTATAATTTATTTATAATATTCATGCACAAAATTTAAAAAAAAAATCGAAGAAATTATATTTCTAAGGCATAAAATGAATTTATTGAAAATTTAGTACTTATTTATTATGAATTAATAAATAAATTTACATTATATAAAACCTTTATACATGTTTTTATAATGTTTCTATTCTTATTCATGTCTCAAATTTAACATCTTGGTTATAAAGATCATATTTAAATAATAATAATTCAATATTATATCATAGATCATTTAAAATAAATATTTAATGAAAAGAAAGCTATAAAATAATTCAAATTTATTTCAAAGGAAATGCATATAAAATTTTAGGGTGTTCCATTATACCTCCTTAAAATAAATTTAAATTTTTAAATTTCATTAATCTGATATAAAAAAATGAGGATATCTTGATTTCATCACATCCTCATGTTCAAATTTAGCTTCTTTAAATTTTTTATTCCTTTAGAGAACTTTAACTAGATGAGAAGTCTTGTTTCGTATCAATTTATATATACAGTCCTAGTTTTTTTCCAGTTTTTATTCGTAGGACATATCATGCTATAAAAACCCAAATTCTAAGTTTATAACATGTTATGTATTAGGTACGTACTTACTCAAAAGAGATACATGGAACACATCATGAACTTGAGAGAGGTTCGGTGGAAGCAAAAAAGTGATAAGTTATAGTCCCTCAAAATCAAGAATATCAATGGGAACAATATACCTAGGGGTTATCTTTTCATTATTTTAAAATATTATAACCTTATTTCATAGATAAATTCATAGGAATACCTTCTCACCAACTTCGAATTCCAAATCTCACTAATGATTGACAATATAAATTTTTTGTCAACTTTGAGCTACCTTGATGTGGTGGTGAATAGAATTGAATTTCTCTATCATCTCCTCATCTAGCTTAGGTCCTGATAGATTTAATTCTCTCATTTATTCGATCATGTCATATTTTTTAACTTCTTTCCAAAGAGGGCTTCATAAGGATTCATTTGAATGCTTGAGTGAAATCTATTATTCTAAGAAAACTCAACAAAATGAAGGCATTTATCCTAAAAACCTTTTAAATATAGATAACATGATCTTATCATATCCTAAAATGTTTTAATGTCTCTCTCAGAATGAACATATTTTTTAGGGTCATAGACGATACTAAAACATAACTCTATATCCAAATCTAAAATAAGAATTTTCCCAAACTCTGAGGTAAAACAATGATCTCGATCAGATATAATAGAGTTTGGTAATCTATATAGCCTGACCATTACCTTAATGTATATCATAGAAACATTATCAAGTGAAAAATATTCTCTGATAGTAATAATATGTACTGAAATTGTAATTCAAATGAATACCACCTAAATAAAATTATGACCTTTATACATTTTGGGGAGTCTGACAATGAAATCCATGGTGATGTTTTCCCATTTCCATTTTGGTGTGGGAAATGGGTGTAACATCCCCTTAGAATTCTATCTCTTAACCTTAAAATTTTTATATATCAATAAATTAGATACATACTCTATAATATCTCTCTTAATGATATCCCATAATAAATGATCTTTCTGATATCTATACATCTTCATACATCCAAGAAGAATATATAATGATGAGCTATAAGATTATTCCAATAGATCCTTCTTTAAGTTTGGTATTTAATCTAAACATACTCAATTCTTATACCTTATCATTCCTTTACAATCAAGGTTGAACTTAGGAACATTTCTCACCTTCTTTTGAAGCTCTAAATCTTCCTTCTATACCACTTAAATCTTCGCATTGATAGATGTTTGAACACTCATTTAAGAAAGATAAAATTTAACTCCTTCCTTCAAAATTTCAAGTTCCATCAATTTAAAATCCATAAATATTAGATCTTTCTTCATCCACATCATAGAAAATTTGTCATGATCCTTTTGACTCAAATCATCATTCACCTTGTACACTTTATGAGGGTGGTAATGTATTAATCAGTTATAATATTTAATCAACTCTAATCATGTTGTCTAGAAAATATTTAACAATTTATTAGTGAATATATTCAATAAACTTTTATGATCAGTATATATATGTCTCACCATTCTCCATAAAGATAATTCCTCAATATATTTAATGAAAAAATTACCAAAGCGAACTCCAAATCATGAATTGGGTAATTTTAATAGTAAACCATCAATTAGTGTAAGGCATCATCTATCACCATATTATTCTAAATGAATATGTATCTCAATCCCTTATTCAATGCATATATATATATATATATCACAAACCCTTCTCCACTATAGTGTAGTGTGGTCACAAGCTTACTAACCAACCTTCTCTTTTGTTCCTTGAACATTTATTTACATTCATCGATCAAAAGGAAGTTGACTCCATTCTAAGTTAACTCAGTTAGTGGATTAAATAACCATGAGTAATTCTTCATAAATTGATGATAATATCCAAACAAACCAATAAATTTATAGATCTCCATCATCATGATTTTTTTGGGGAAACTTTCAATAATTTTCATCATTGATAGATCCACTGATGTACCATCTCTTGAGATTATATGACCCAAAATTAAAACCTTCTATAACTAAAATTAACACTTGGTAAATTTCTCATAGAGAATTTTCTTCCTTAGGGTACATAGTTTAATACTCATGTGATCCTCATACACTTCCTTTATCTTGGATTATATAAAAATAAAATCTATAAATACTACCCCAAACTAATCAAGGTAATCTATTAAGACACAATTCATTAAATTCATAAATATAGTGGCAGAATTAGTAATAATAATTGGAATCACTATAAATTCATAGAGACCATACCTTGTATGGAAGGCTTTCTTACCAATGAATTCAATTTTGACCCTCAATTTATTATATCCAGATCAAAGATCAATCTTGCAAAAATATTGAGATCCTAAAAATTGATTAAAAAATCATCAATATGGGGTAGATGATATTTATTCCTGATTATGATATTGTTAAGTTTATGATAATAAATTTAGATTCACTTTAATCTATATTTCTTATTAATAAAAAGAATAAGTGCACTCCATAGTGATGCACTTGTCCAAATGAATCCCTTATCATGATTCTCTTAGAGTTCCTTATTCAATTCTTGTAACTCAATCAGGGCCATTCTATATCAAGTCTTTGAAAATATATAGCATTGGTTAACAGTTATATTTAAAACGTGGCTTCATATTTTGGTGTAAGACTATACAATTATTTTATAAATACATAAAAAACTCTCATACAATAGTCATATATTTTATGTCGAGTTTCTCCCCAACTATATAAGATAAATACCCTCTTGGAATATACATCAATAATTATGAAATGGATGTAATTCCCATTATAAGTTCATATTTATCCTCACATCAATAAATGATCATATTTTGGTTCAAAATACATATTTGACTTCCCATCCTCAATAATTGATATGGAATTTATATAAAGAATGCCAATTTATGCCCAAAATAACCTCAAATTATACTAGAGGGAGAATAATGAGATTATCATGAATAAAATTTCCACAAACATTAATCAAATAATAATAATGTATTTTATATGTGATCATCATACTGTTACGAGTTTCTATTTCAAATTCAGTATCTAATTATAGAGGTGGTATTGTGAAACCCTTAGAAAATTCTTCAGATATAAAATAGTGGGTAGATCTAGTATGTCCGAAGAAGCTGTTAAATTCTAAAAAAAAAATTATAAATTTATATTGTCCCAAACCCCAATAACTACAAAGTAGTAGTAAATTATAAGTACGGGGTCAATCCCATAGAGATCGGGGAACAAAACATAGGATTTCAACCAATGGTCAGGTCATCCCAATTTAGTTTTATTTTATTAAACTAATGATGCAAATTAAATAATTAAAATGTAGGAATAGTGATATAAAAGTCATAAGAGAGGTATTTTAGGGTCAATTTCATGGTATAGGTGAAGGATGATCCTAAATATATGTTTTGATAGACCTATGGATTAGGTTGTAAAGCAGTGAAAAATTCACCAATTGGTTATGGTCAAAACAATTGAATCTACCGAAGTTGTAGTTATTATGATGTCTAAATATAGCTAATAACCTAGATGCAGTATGATTAGCTTATATGGAATAAAGTGACTAAGGTTAATGTTCATATCCTTATCAAATCCAATTAGTTCGAGTTCCTTCAATTTCATCCCCATGGGAAGGTTTGCATAAAGGAATGAGAGAGAAATATGTTTTTAACCTAATTACTGACCATGGGGTTGCCATGTTTTGATTTATAGATTCACTATGATTAATTACACCCCTACTCTGGACCAATAACCCTAAGTGTTTTAGACTCACATGATAAAATTTAGTGAAAACAAGGAAACAAATGGCATTCTCGGCATAAGGATTAAATGATTCAAAATACAATGCTGAATAAATCATATTCAAAAGGTAAGATAATATAAGAGAGTGAATGATAAGAATAAAGAATAAAATAGAGATATTTTAATTAAATTATAAATCATTCAACATTATATTAAAAAAAGGATAAAAACAAAGAATAATGAAAACCTACATATGAATAATAACAGATCAAAACCCTACGGTAGTCTACCGGTAGTTGAGCCTCACTACACCTATAATAGAATCATTTTCTTTGACTGAAACTAAATATATTTAACCTTTTAACTCATATAATGGGTCTCCTAGGTCAAACATGGTTTTCAATGTTTTTTTCAGTTCAAAAATTATAACTCACATCAAAGATACATAAAAAAATCATTGTTTTTTTGTACGAATGACTTTTTTACATCACATAATGTTTACACGACATGTAATGTGTAGGGCCAAACTTTATAATATTTTCTTCACTTCAAAATAATGTACTAATTACACACCTTATAATATTTTCATGTTTTGTAATATTTACATGATGTGTAATGTCAATATTCGGAATTGTAAGACTCATTTTTATCTAGTTCTTCAATTTTGAGACTTTAGAACAACATATGATCATCAAAAATCATGGAAAGTGTTCTTAAATTACACAAATTGATCCATTTTACTCATTTTTTATCTTCACTTCATCTTTATTTTCATGTTTCATGTCGAGCCACTTCGCAGCTGGGCATGAAGTGACTTTTTGTTCCTTTATTGCCCTCTTTTCTATAATATAATCCAAATGTTGGTCCTATATAAGAATACATAAGACATCAATATCAATGTATAATATCATATTAAATCAAATAATCCTAAACTAAAACACATATGAAAACACATGTAAATATATATATATATAATAGAGATATCAAGATCCATAATAAGTAGGATATTAGTAGTTCTAGAGTGTATGGTAAGTGTAAGTTTCACCACTTTTTTATTGTAACCCACATCAGCATTAATGATAACATGATATTTAAATTTTTATCTGGGATTGAGTGGTTACTAAAATTAATAATCATAATTAACCCTTTAATTTTAGCACTAGTTACCATAATGTTCGTACTCCTTTAATTTGAATCACTGGAGTGTGGGTAGTTCATTCTAGATATTTCTCTATATTAACATCATTAGTTATACTCTTCCCATTAGTTTAGTATTTGATTTTCTGATGACCATTGTTTCCACACTTAATGAAATTATTAGTCCCCTTAAAATAATTTCCTCTATGTTTCTTTCCACACTACTAGTATAAATGAAAACTCATCTTCTTCCCTCCATGGTTTTTATTATTATTATTTTCTTTGAATTCCATATTTATTTTCTTATCAAAACCTTGAGATTAATGGGTGGATCTGATTTCTATTTCTACCTTGATAGCCCATCCAATTATTTCTCCATAGTTACTAAAGTCTCTTATGGATAATTACCTTTTAAGACTTTTTTTAATCCAGTGAAGAATCAATCAATATTACTTTTAGGTTGGATGATAATACCATAGGCATGCCTCGCAGGTCTTGAAAATTTTTCCTTATAGATACTAATGGAATAATGATCCTTTTACTTTAGATCAAGTAATTAATTCTCTATTTTTTAAAGAATAATATAAGTAAAGTACTTGTTAAAAAATAATATTTGAAACTTATACCACTATATACAGTCAATTTATTCTTTTTCCCATGTATTCTTGACAGGAGTCTATCATTGATATACTTCTCCTTATAACTAATTAATAGCAAAAGAAACTTTTTTGTACTTCAACCACTGTAGAATGGAAAATATATATTAACTGTAACTGATCCATTTCTCAAAAACTAGTGGATCATTGGATCCAGTAAAAGAAATTATATGTTTCTTCATTAAGGATTCAGTTGAATACTATTCCCTTCTTTTCTCATTCAGAATATCATCATGATTTATGGCTTGAAAAAGTTGGGTAAGCATAAAAATGATATTTTTCATTCCATATCCCATAAAATTTTGTTTCTCAGGAGAAAAAAACATTACATTATCCATCACATTAAGTGATAATTTAGTATTTTCCTGTTCTATCCATTGACTAAAACTAAAAAACCTAGTGTGAGAAATAACAATCATAGTGATAAATCATATAATCATGAAAAATCATTCATAGGATGTCTAAATCATGAAAAGTTATTTTAAATCTATGAAACCATGCTTTAACCTAGGTCATACATGGTTATAATCTATTTAAATCATTCATAATGGTTCATTAAGAAAATGTTAATCGACCAAATGATAACCCATGGAAGTATTTATCTTTGTGTGAAGTCTTAGCCCCACCCATCATGAACAAGTTATGATTGATTTAATACATAATCTACCCCATTCAGATTTATTAACACTAGTAATATATATACCATAACCACATCTACATGATAGTATCCAGAAAGGGATGTATTTTCTAGGAAAACCACACTCCTTTATTTACCATAATATAGGATGTTCTCATATACTTAGGATTATCTTAAGTATTCTCACTAAATTGTCCTTATCCTAGTTTCCAAAAATAACTAAACCTTTCTACGATACCAATAATTGTGACCTAATTATTTCATACATAAATATTACATCTTCTTATATGAATATTCATTTTATATCATTATAATTCATGCCAGAACCATAAATATTGGTAGTTTATAAGACATGAATCATAAAGGAATCAAAGTATTTGATCCATTAGAGAATAACATTGGAATAAGATCATATCATAAAAGAGTTTCATAAAGTGTGTAATAATCATAATCATAGAATTATTATGTCAGGTATTCCCACCAAGACATTCATCACCTGTTAGTATTTGGCTAACCACCCATGTTCCTACTTTGGTCTTGGGATAACATCATGTGTACCCTTTTGGACTTGGGATAACCAATCATGTACCCTCTTTTAGGATTGGGATGACCTATCATGTATCCTTTGATCTTATAAAACATTAATCTTGACCTAATGCATTGGGGGGATAACAAACCCACCCATCAAATAATCTTAGTCCATTTATATGTACACCAAAATATTATGAAATAATTTATCATTTCATCGTAGCTTAACCCATGAAAAAGAAAATGGGTTTCATTAATATTTCAACATCATAATCATAATCCATCCCGAGAAAAAATATGTATGGTATCATAGGGTCACATCCCCAGTGAATCAAAAGTAACATAAAATGATGTTATCATGGATGAAAAATGACTTTAAAAGTCAATAGAATATTTCATAAGGAAAATAAACATTTCATTTTTAAATCATTATTTAAAATCTAAAAATTTCTAAAATATTAAGTAAAAATTTTTCATTGGAAATAACTATGGAAAATTATAAAGGAATCATCAAATCATTTACCAATGAATATGGTGGTAAACAATTTATATTGTAATAATTAAAATGGATATTTTATTCACACCATTATAAAAAAGTACCTTGTTCAAAAAATGATAAAAATATTATTTCTAAAACTTTTTGTAAAAATTAAAATATGGATAAAAATAACTTTAAAAAATAATTTTATATAAGTAAAAAATATTGAAAATGTTTTCGAAAATGTGGATATGGAAGAAAAATTATTTCTGACTAAAGAGAGAAATAAATTTTCTTTTCCTTAGAAATATTTTTTTGGTCTCTTGAGTACTTAAAGAGATTAAAATGTAAGTAAAACATGTATTCTACTGAAATAAATAAATGAGAATAAAATACCTGAAATTTTCAAGAGATAAGTCATATAATTTCATCATCAGAAAATAATGAATAAAAAATATCAATAAAAATGATATTTTAACATAAAATTTCTTAACTCAAGTTCATCTTGATTTGTAAGCACTATAAAATCTTCTTTGTTTAGAAACCATTTTTGGATTACACCATAATACTTAAAAGGATAGTATTCTGATCAAAATAGTACCTCAAGGATTTGGGGGAGGGTGTTAGTAAAGGATTTTTTAGGGATTGGATGAGATAAGAGGCTCATGAAGTGTGTAAAAAATAGGACAAGTGGTGTCCATTTATAAAAGATATTTTTCATGTTTTAGCTCGAATTTATTTCATCTATATGTGAGATATTTATGGTCATGGTCTTTTATTGATAAATAGTAGTATGTGATTTGATCATTCTAAACTATGATAGCATTTCATTGGAACTCCTACCCTTAAATAAATCAATAATCAATTTATTAATAGATTTTCATAATTTGATACTTTCCTTCCTTGTATATAATATAAACACAAACAATCTCTATTAATTATTAACATTGTGAAACAAAAAATTCACACTTGGAGATAATTTCAATTTCCACTACACTATATTTACTTGGATTTAAATTACGTTTAACCACCTAGAAATTTTGTGAAGATTAAAATCCTATAAAATTATTTGGTTATGTTTCTAATCACTTCATCAATTAAGTATTAAAAAACATAATATTTGTACTCTCATATGTTGAGTATTACATATGGTCCCTTGATTGAGGTAGATCGAGGGTGTGTATAATCATGCCTAGATAAGGTATATGTCATGTTCTTATCTATTTGTGTGAGGTTCATGTGATGTCCTCATACACTTGGGTGAATTCTATGTGATGTGTTCATATTAATGGCCAGTCTATACTTGAAGAATCAAAAATTTATGACTAGTTAATATAGGATTTAAATAATCTTATGTCTCATGGTCACATGATTTCTTAGAAAAAGGGATTACATGATTATGCATAGTTCTATATTATATATCTGGTGTAAATATGTATAGAGATACATGCATTTTATAGAGACCATACTAGATCACTTTGTGGCTTGATTAGTATTGAAACTTTACTAAAGGAATCACTTTGATTATAATTGTGGATTATATAATTAATAATTGTTTTTAGTGCTATAAAATTCCACAAGGTCTCACTTTATGGTTCTGTGAATAAGGATTAGGTTTTTTATAAGGTTTTTGTACGAAACTTTGAGAGATTCCCCATAAGCGTTTTAGAGGATATCTAAAATAATAAGTTTGGTATTTTTCACAAATTTTTATATAAGATATAACATGTGGTGAAAATAAATCATAAATTTTCCAAAACGTGTTTTGGAAGGTATGGATTTATTATTTTTTACATGTGATGTGACATTTAGTGAATGTGAGATAAGTCTATGAGGATTTAGTGAAAGTGGGAGATTAATGAAAAAATAAACTAAATTCAAGACCATAGAGTAGTGGTTTATACCATGTCATCATTTTTTTAGGGATTGACCACATCACAATGAATGTTACCATATCATGGTGTTGTGCATGGAATTTTATGTGTTATGTGATAATGCTTGGCTTGGATTTATTCTCCTACACCAAGCTCTCATGGTTGGATTATTATCATATGATGATAACCTAGATGAGTTTAAATGTCTAACATAATTGTTTTAACATTAAAAAATTAATTATAAATTGTTTCTGATGCTTTCATTGGGGCGCGTGCATCCATCTGTGAGGACGTGTTGTTGTTTCCCCGCATTCCCGCTTTCCAAAGGCGGGTGGCATCCATTCCTTATTCAGGGAAGTTTTCTCCTTGATCGAAATGGGATGATGGTATGTTGGTTCTTTCTTCTGTGGATTCCTCCTCGGAACTCGTCACCTAGTCCGGGTCTCCATCATAGATTTAATACGTAGTTCGTGAATCTCATTCCCAATGCCATATCTTCATGGACACCAGTTAATTAAACCACTTCTGTCAGGACATTCCATGGGGTCTTGATATGGTAGCAACCTTTGGTTAGAGTAGATGAAAACATCAGGCATGTCGGGGCATCTCTGGGTGCGTGGACATTGGGGAACCTTTATTCTTCCTCATAAGAGGGCATCTCTGGGGAGAAGAACCCGAGGCATCCCACATAGAATGTGGGGAATCATATGCCATAGGCATGTACCTGAGGTTTTCCTTATCTTCTCATGTTTAAGACAGGGTATAAATCATGTTTAACGTCTTGCGAATACAATTACGCCAAAGGCGTTCCATCTGAGGTTTTCCTCAAGCTTCTCATGTTTATCACGAGGAAGACTGCAAGTTTAACGTCTTGTGGAGAAGATTTGAGGGTGATCAAAATGTCCCATAGAGACGGATCATATTGGTGCATCCCAAGGAGGTGGAACTTGGAAGATGGATGGATCGGCACACCCAATGAGGATGGATCTGAGGCGGTGCGCCCCATGAAGGGGAGATTTCACACCGTAATGGTTGATCTGAACACTGCTAGGGGCGGATCAGGGAGAGTGCACCCCTGGATGGGGGACACCATGGATTACCATTGGCTGGTATTGAACCTCTTGGAGGTTTCCTATGTACCCTGTGTAGACAATAGGGATCAAAACCCACGTAGTTCAAAGGGGTGATGAATCGTGGTGTTCACAGTGGACAACGGCCCGGAGACATGTTGGGGCTTACACGTGGATAACAGCCCAGGTACTGCTTGGAGCAGTGAGGAGGTGGATGGCGTGATCCCACCGAGATGTGGCGGCCCGGGTGAGAATCAGGATGGATGATGGATGGATGAATGAAGTGGAGGGGGAATGAAATGGGACCATCACAAGGGCGACAGTGAAGTTGGGCTTGAGCCTCGAAGAGACCTCCTACTTATCCTCGTGGCAGGGAATCAAAGTCTGCGTAGTTAGAGATGGTGCCGGTGAACAGAAGTGAAGGTGGACCTTGGCCCAATGGTGTTGGGCTTGAACCTCATGGGGTTTCCTACGTACCATGCCTTGGCATGGATCAAAGTCCTCGTAGTTCGGGTTGGTGCGCCAGAGGACCGACATGAAGGTGGACCTTGGTCCGATGGGTATCGTCAGCGAACTGACATGAAGGTGGACCTTGGTCCAATGGGTATCGTCAGCGAACCAACGTGAAGGTGGAACTTGGTCCGATGGGTATTGTCAGCGAACCGACATGAAGGTAGACCTTGGTCTGATGGGTATCGTCAGCGAACCGACGTGAAGGTGGACCTTGGTCCGATGGGTATTGTCAGCGCACCGACGTGAAGGTGGACCTTGGTCCGATGGGTATCATCAGCGAACCGACGTAAAGGTGGACCTTGGTCCAATGGGTATCGTCAGCGAACCGACGTGAAGGTGGACCTTGGTCCGATGGGTATCGTTAGTGAACCGACGTGAAGGTTGACCTTGGTCCGATGGGTATCATCAGTGAACCGACGTGAAGGTGGGCATTGGTCCGATGGGTATAATTAGCGAACCGACGTGAAGGTGGACCTTGCTCCGATGGGTATCGTCGGCAAACCGACATAAAGGTGGACCTTGGTTCGATGGGTATCATCAGTGAACCGACGTGAATGAGGTCGGAACGACCGGGTGATGGGCTTGAACCTCATGGAGGTTTCCTAAATACCATTCCTGGACACATATCAAAGAACTCGTAGTTCAGGTGGTGGTTTTCATCAGCAAACCGATGTGGAGGTGAACCCGTGGGTCCACTGGTGGTGGGATTGAACCTCAGGGAGGCTTCCTACATACCATGCCTTGACATGGATCAGAGTCCTCATAGTTCAAATGGATGTACAGTTTAATGTCATTCTAGAAAGGGGCATGGAGGTACAGTTTAACATCATGCTGGATTAGGGCATTTCCATGGTCGATGCTTACTCTAAGCCCACGTGAGTCATGCTCGACGTGAGAAACAAGAGGCAGCATAGATCTAACGATCACATCTCGAAGGGTGCGTCCATGGGAAATGAAGAGGGGATTACACGTTAGGCAGCCCATGGTGCTGGGACTTACTCCAGAATGGAGGTCCAGGGAAAAGGATGACGATATTTTCGGCCTTGAGCCTTGAAGAGGCTTCCTACGTATCCTTGTGGTAGGGAATCAAAGTCTGCGTTGTTCTCCTGATGATGGCTTACCTTTGATTGGGGGTTTCAACAGCTTACCACTGGATTGGGTCACAATGGCTTACCACTAAATGGGGTCGAAACAGCTTACCGCTGGATGAGGATGTCAACAACTTACCACTAAATGGGGTCGCAACAGCTTACCGCTGGATTGGGTCACAACGGCTTACCGCTAGAAAAGGATGTCAACGGCTTACCGCTGCAAAGGATCACAACTGCTTACCACTGATTGGGATCACAACAGTGGATGGGGATTATGCAAGGAAGCTGACCGGGTGCCGCTATGGAGAGGCAATAGTGAACGAGGCCTACGCGAGGAAGCTACCCGGGTGCTGCTATGGAGCTGCAATGGGGAATGGGGATTACGCAAGGAAGCTTCCCGGGTGCCGCTATGGAGTGGCACTGGTGAATGGGGCTTACGTAAGGAAGCTGCCCGGGTGGCGCTATGGAGCGGCACTGGTGAATCGGGCTTACGCTTGGAAGCTGCTCGGGTGCCGCCATGGAGCGGAACTGGTGAATGGGGCTTACGCTTGGAAGCTGCCTGAGTGCCACTATGGAGCGGCAATGGTGCATGGGTCTTATGACAGGAATATTCCCTGGTGCCGCTATGGAGCGGCAATGGTGCATGGGGCTTACGCTAGGAAGATGCCCGGGTGCCGCTATGGAGCGGCAATGGTGCATGGGGCTTACGCAAAGATGTTGCTCGTAATGTATTCTTCATGTCTGGCCATGAGGGAATCCCAACTCACTGGTGGATTGAGGTTTATGATTCTACACCTATTCGCTAGTTCACAAGTGGGATAACACTAAGGGGTGTTGGAATTATGCCACTGTAATCATGGAATTAGGCATCTTATGCTTGGAGGATAAGGCATCTCTTGTTTAGTGATAGAGGCATCCTATGATTTGAACATAGGGTGTATTACAGTTTATAGTCATGTAGATAGGACTGTTGGCATCTCATGCTTGGAGCATGAGGCATCTCTCGTATAGGGAAAGAGGCATCCTATGTTTGGATCATAGGGAGATCACTACAGTTTATAGTCATGTAGATAGGGCTGTTATCATCTTATGATTGGAGCATAGGGCATCTCTTCTTTGGGGCAAGAGGCATCCTACAGTTTAGAAGATAGGGTGAACTACAGTTTAGAGTCATGTAGATAGAACCGTTGGCATCTCATGCTTGGAGCACAAGGAATCTCTTATTTGGAGCAAGAGGCATCCTATATTGATCATATTGGGATAACTATAGTTTAAATTCATGTAGATAGGACTGTTGGCATCTCATGCTTGGAGCATAAGGAATCTCTTATTTGGAGCAAGAGGAATCCTATATTGATCATATAGGGATAACTACAGTTTAAAGTCATGTATATAGGACTGTTGGCATCTCATGCTTGGAGCATAAGGCATCTCTCGAATAGGGAAAGAGGCATCCTATGTTTGAAACAAAGGGATTACTATAGTTTATAGTCATGTAGAGAGTACTGTTAGGCATCTTATGCTTGGATCATAAGGCATCTCTTATTTGGAGGTAGAGGCATCCTATCATTTGTTAGATAGGGAGTACTACAGTTTATAGTCATATAGATAGAACTGTTGGCATAAGGTGCCTGGGAATGGATGGTGTTGGGACTTATGAAAGGGTGGCCCTTTCTGGTTCGACCTGGCATAGGAGCCAAGTGATAGGGTTTGGAAGAGTTTCCTGAGGAATGGTTCGACTCAAGGTACTCGGGGAATTTATAATGAGAATCTGGACTCACGACATGTGAAAGGGACCAAGAGGAATATGTCGACTCAAGGTGTTTCATGGTATGCAGATGAGTATCTCAAATCATGGTATTCCATAGGTGGAAGGAGGTTGCACATAAGGGTGCAATGGAAAATCCCAACGCCCCGATCCGAAAATTTCGTGGTGAGACTCTCCATTTTTCACAGTATGGACCTGTGGGTGCGAATGTAGGAGCCTCGTGAAGGATAGGTATTCGCAAAGTAGCTTCGCAGAGAAATGGTCTCACGGAGAAAAGGGATATCGCGGAGAACGGGCCTCTTACGGAGCAACCGCGACTCGCAGTGCAAAGTCTCACAGAGTAGAGGGATCTCGAAGAGCATGGGCCTCTTGCAGAGAAAGGGTGGCTCATGGAGTACTTGCAGAGCAGCATTGCAGAGCATGGGCTCACAGAGCATGGACTCGCAGAGCAACGGCTCACGGAGCAGCAACGCGAAGGAAGCTGCTCGTGGAGTTTGGCCTCGCGGAGCCGCAAAGCAGAGCTCCACGGACTGGGAGATCGGCCGCCCAAGGGGCGAAGTGGTCATGGTCGTCCGTCCAGAGAAGGGGGTGAGCTAGGTATTTATAGGCAGGGGGCGCGGCGAAGCAGAGCTCGCGCGGCGCGAAGAATGGGCTTGCTCTATGGCAGATCACAAACGTCAAAGGTGGTCGCGGAGCATTACTACCTCTGGTGCTTCACGGCGGGCTCACGAACGTCAACCGGGTTCGCGGAGCGTTACCACCTCCTCTGCTTTGCGGCGGGTCTTTGTGGCGCGTCATGAACATCATATGGGTTCGCGAAGCATCTTGACTAATTACTTCACGGCGGGTCTTCACGGAGCGTCGCAAACATTAGATAGGTTTGCGGAGCATCTCGCCTCATTACTTCATGGCGGCGCTCCGCGATCACGGAGGGGGCTTCGCGAATGGGCTTTGCGAACAAGTTTTACATCCCAAATTCAAATGTCCATATCTCATAATCCGTAACTCCATTCAGGCCCTGTGACCTACCAAATAGAAGCTTGAGAAAAGTTCTACGATATTTGGTCATGTATGGAAGCATTTAGGAAATTTTGGGAATGCGTTTTCTAGGGTCAACATAAATATAGATTTTTAAGTTAAAAATTTCATAACACGTGAATCATTTATGAAAGGTTTCATTCTTTAATAGTCAAATGTTTGGAATCCAAGGAGTCTCCTTGTATGGATATATATAGAGGCTTATATTTTGTGATTGGTTTGGAATCAAAATATTGTGAAACCCCTGAAGAATAATATCTCTATCTCTCATTCCCTTCATCCTTTAATACCAAGGTTCTAGAAAAACACAAATAAGAAAAGGTCCTTCTCAATCACTTAGAGATTCATATAGCCAATGGATATCCTTGGAGTAAATATTATATTTTTTGTTTCTCATTGATCTCCATCATGATCATGTTGATGTTCTTGGAAAAATTCAAAAATAATAATAAATAGGTATTTGATTCTTGATTTGTTTTATTCAGTATAACATGAATAGATAAATCATGTGGTTTTATAGGTTTTGGTTGATGTTTTTCCTAAATTTGGATATGTGTTATCGATTTTAAAATCCAACCCCAATTTATCTAAAATTAAGTATGAATATCCATGAATATGTGGTCTATAATATTTTAGAATACCATGAATCCTAATTTAACCATTTATATGTCCAAACTATTAAATATTTGGTTAGAATCTTCATTTCTCATAGTCAAGAGGATAATACTATAATTTCACTATATCTCCCACCATAGAAATCCATTTTTCCCAAAATTTTATTGGTGATAGAAAATAAGAAAGGTAATATATTTTTAAATTATTCAAAAGTGAGATAAGGCCATATCTATTCCCAAATATTTGATCCAAGTTGTTTGAGTAAACTTGTTTTCCAAAACTACCATCCATTTTTACTATAAATTGGAACCTTAGTTACCTCATTTGAAAGTTTAGTAAAAGGGGTAAATATATCATTTTGGAGAGGAAAAATAGTTCCTTTTATCATCCTTGACATTTTATATATCCCAGTCCTCATAGTGAGTGGATAAGTAAAGAAGGAGATATAATCACACTGCATCCTCCTCCACATAAAAAGCCAAAAGTTAGGTGATCGTTGAGAGGGAGATACATAGTTTTCAAGGGATTTATAGCTCAAGATTTTCATACAGGTTTTTTATGTTTTTTTATCATTTTATGTGTTTTCTTCATGATTTTTTTCTTATTATGCCTGGTTGGTACCAATTCTCCACTCGATGGAATTGGTGTAGGATTGATCTTTACGAGACTCAGACATTTTTTATATTATAAATAGGTCGATTCAAATCCATTTAATAGTTGGGGAACATGAAACATATTATGTGTTTGGTAGATTAATCCCTCTAGGATTTGAGAATAACCCATAAACACATTTTTTTATTTGGGGTTTGGATTTATGGTAAGAACCCCTCCATCATGCACCAAAGATCAGGGTTCAGAACTGGGTCAAAGTGAATTTCCATAGATACTATATCAAGTTTTGTATAAGTATAGTATAATTATAGTAGTATAGGTAATATAGTATGTAATATAGTGGGGTGTTTTAGCATAAGAACAATTCATACTTAATGGGATTTCAGGTCAAAAAAATGGTCCTTCAGACACAGGTATTTCACGCCATCATAAGCCTTTAGGCCATAGGGCCTCCAAGCTATGAAGAATATGAGGTTTTATTATAATAGAGAAGCCATAAGATGATGGATAAAAGTATCAGTAGTCATTATGTTGATCTAACCATACCCAGTATTAAAGGAGGGACATAGAGGGCATTCCATAAGACCATGTATCCTTACACAGGAAACTATAAGTAGATAGAAACATCAGGCGGTGACCCAGGTGAAAACCTGAAGAAAGTGTTAAGGAGTTGTTTTTTAGTGTAGTTGGTCTGAAATATACTTATAAAGGATTTTTTTCCTCTTTTATTATAGGAAATGTAATTATAAGGCCTTTGTACCTCTAGGCCTTTGGGCCCTGTAAGGGTTCCCTTTCAACCTAGTTAAAAGGATGGATTATCATAAAAATAAAAATATTTAATTTTACCACCATGTGTTCTCTTAACCAATTAGATCTATGATTTAAAAAATAAAAATTATGTTCTTATAATTGGAAAATATAGTGTTAAATTTTTATCACATGCTCATTAAATTATTATATGATTTCATAACCCCCACACCTTATACAAGTGGTGGAACTTGGTTAAACTAAATTTACACCAAGATCCATTTCTAAGTGAATTGGTTTAAGGAGATAGGTTAGACTGAGATTTTGTTCAACCACAACTAAATAATTATTACAAATCTAAAATAACTTCAAGGATCAATGCACTTGATATGTAGTGAACTCTCAATTATCACTTTCTCCTACCAAACTTGAAACCAAATTCATTTTATAAAAGGCACAGGTTTAATTTATGGTTTTTTGTTTCTTTGTTTTACTTTAAACCATTTTGAAATCCCCACAACTTTAGTTTATTTTAATAAAACATATTTAAAAAACATAATATATACCTCCAATTCTCCTAGAGAGAGGACCTTGTGTCATCCCTCTATTATTTACCATATTTTAAAACATGATTAATTTGATGTGTCATGATAGTACGGTCATAGGGGCCTAGGATTGATGCAATATAACTCATGATAACATGATTTGAGTGTGCATTTGGGTATCATAGTGGTGTACGCCTACTCGGGTATAAGTTTTGATCAACAATGGTGGAGGTTATACATTGTTATTGGAGTAGTTTTTTAATTCTATCTTACCTTGGAAACAATAGAGAGATATTTGACTCAATATATGTGGTATGTGGGTTGATTTAAGCTAAGATCAACCTTAGTGCAATGCCATATGTCACTATTGTAGTATAATTTATATGATTTTTAGGGCGATTTAATTTTTCAAAATTTTTTTACTTGAATTTTAAAAAATTTATAGTTTTATCCCTACCACATGGTTACTGCATAGTTAAAAGAAACTACATGGGATAACTATACATAGTGCTGTAAATAAAATTCAATAGTTTTTTCATCATTGGAACATGGTTTGGTAAGTTGTGTAGGTTTCAAGTGATTATCCATTTCCAATTTCACGGTTTATGCATTATTTACCAAATTGTATACCCAAAACATGTGATCAACCTAGGTGTATTAAAATTATGAATTTTTTATTTTTCCATCCTCAAATTTAAGGGGTATTCTCCTATTATTCCTTAAATTTGGATTATCTGAGCTTGGGATACATGCATATAGGGTTCTCACTCTCCCTCCTTATCATTTTTGGATACCTATATTATACTTTCATATAGATTCTCATAGTAAATATCCATTTCCCTCTTATTCCCATTTTCTTTTCTTCCCTACACCCATTCCCTCTCATTCCCTTCCTATCCTCTAAATCCTATGTTCTTCATAGGGGATGATTAGGGTTTATATGGGTTGTACTTTGGTATTATGGGTATTTGAATCTTGTAGAAGATGTTTATTTTCTTTTGGGGGACATTACCGTTAAAGGTAACTCTTTTCAAATTTATTCCACTTGAATTGAGTTAGATGTTTTTGTGTGCTTCCTTTATTTGATATTCCATTATATGTTTGATGTTTTCTAATGCCATGTATTTCTATATTTAACCGATATGTGATATAAAAAGTGGATTTAATAAATTTTTTAAAGGTTTACACACTTGTAATAATGGATTTTTAGTTATTTTCTGATTTCTAAAGTAATTTTTAAATGAAGTGTCTGAGAAATTTCTTCATTGGTTTATTTTAATTGATTTTTTATGATATAATTATTTTTACCCCATTTGGGTCTTGAATGGTTATAAATGTGTTAATTAAATGATGGTTTTAGAAATTAACTACTGTGGTGTAATTTTAAATGGTTTCAATAAAACTAAATTTAGTATTAAATTTATTTCAAATGTGGTTTTATATACTTTTTAAAATAATTTTTTAATGGTGTATTCTAAATTTTAGAAAGAGGTCTGGAATTATGAGTCATTTTTAGATAAGGCTAGTTTAATACCGTATAAAATATAGTTTTTAAAGAATATGTGACCCTCTATTTAGAACCATTTTATTTAATTTCTTAATGAAAATTATGGGAAAAAGGGTGTTTTACATCTCACTCTATTAAGTGTTTTTAATGATCATAACCTCACAATTGTGTTTTTATGATTTTTATTTGATTAATTTTAGTGTTTTTATTTTAGATAAATTTTCATGAAGTGTTTAGACCACGTGGAGGGATAAAAAGTAATGTAGAAGACCATATTTAAGTCTTCCAAATGAAATTTTTATGGCTACCAAAAGGGCTACCACTAGATGGTTGGTGACACTCATCAGCTAGCTGGTGGAGTCCAAATTAGCTGAAAAATATCTATTTATGGAGGGTCCCACATGCCTTAATTCATTTCCCAATGACTCTTTAGGACCCTTATAGGATTCATAACATTTGTAAAGTCATTATAGGATATAAATACACCTTATAGGACCCTAGGATAAAACCACCTTCCTTTAAGATATTTTTAGAGATATGTTATGCTATGTTGCTTCATTATCTTTCTCTTGTCTATTCCTGTCTCACTTCCTCCTAGCCTATATTTTTTTACCACCACATTTTTGAGGTATTTAACCTTTATTTATGTCTTTTTATGTATTTAAATTGTTTAGGTAATTTTTGGGGGATTTTTGGACGGTTTTGGAAAGGATTATAGTATTTTCTAGGGGAGCACGGTTTGAGCATAGTTTAGGGAAATTGAGCATGATCTCTAGGTAAATGTACAAGTGGAGGTCGTGGGATTTACACACTTTGAGCATAATTTTTCAAATCCTGCAAGGAAACCTTGAGTGGTCCCTATTTAGTAATTATCATGTTCACAATTTTCCAAATTGTGTGAGCTAACCATGCGCGGTAATAAAAATTGGATTTGTAATTACGGGCTCACTTGGTATTTTCCCTAAACTCCTCTCTTCACCCATACAAATCCTACTCGATATTTTTGGTTCTCAAGGATTATAGGGGCTCTCCCACTCATTTTGGAATCAATTCTAAGGGATTTCAAGGTGTGATGAAGGCGATTCTCTTTCGGTAATCCTTTTCTCTTGGATATTTCATGGTTTTCCTTAGATCTAGTTCTCATTATCTCTCTATTTTATAGATCTACACCCATTTCATGTAGATATTGGGTTTATTTGGCTAAAATGATGATATTGAGTCTTTTTTATGTTATTAAAATGGATTTAATGTGCTTTTGGTGGATTTTTCACCCGGGTTTTGGGTGTGGTTGGTAGTTGGTCAATTTTACAAAAACATTATGGTAGGTGCCTTCTCTCATGACTCCATTTTGTTATAAAAAGAATACTCATTTTCAATTAATTGGTTTTCGTAAAATTAATTTTGATTATGATGTGAAAATATTTAAGGAAGTTCCCTTTGTTATGTTTTGTAGATTTTTGGGGGAAATGGGATATTGTGGTGAAATGTTCTTTGTTGTCAGATTTTAAAATATTGATTTTAAAATTGGTATCTTGGGTTGATTTTTGGAAATGGTTTGTGAAAATGGTTTTCAATGAAAGGGTTTGATTTATTGAAATGTGATATATCATGGAATAGGTCATAAGGTATTTTTTTGGTTTTGAAATGTTGGTTTTCCTAACTGTGTGAGCTAACCGTGCACGGTAATAAAAATTGGATTTATAATTATGGTCTCATTCGGTATTTTACCTAAACTCCTCTCTTCACCCTTATGAACCCTACTTAGGATTTTTGGTTCTCAAGGATTATAGGGGCTCTACCACTCATTTTGGAATCAATTCTAAGGGATTTCAAGGTGCGATGAAGGTGATTCTATTCCTGTAAGCCTTCTCTGTTGGATCTTTCAGGGTTTTCCTTAGATCTAGTTCTCCCTCTCTCTATTTTTTAGATCTACACTCATGTCATGTAGATATTGGGTTTTTTTCCTAAAATGATGATATTGAGTCTTTTGTATGTTAGTAAAATGTATCTAAGGTGGTTATGGTGGATTGTTCACCCGGATTTTTGGTTCGGTTGGTAGTTGGTCAATTTTACTGAAACCCTAAGGTAGGTGGATTCTCTCACGACTTCATTTTTTTATAAATAGAAGCCTTGTTTTAAATTAATTGGTTTTTCGTAAAATTAATTTTGATTATTATGTGAAAATATTTATGGAAGTTCACTTTGTTATGTTTTGTGGATTTTTGGGGGAAATGGGTTATTTTGGTGAAATGTTTTTTGTTGTAAGATTTTAAAATATTGATTTTAATTTGGTATCTTAGGTTTATTTGTGAAAATGTTTTGTGAAAACGGTTTTCAATAAAAGGTTTTGATTTATTGAAATTTGATATGGCATAGAAGAAATATTACATGATTGTTTGGTTTTGAAATGGTGGTTGCATATTGTTGTGGCTTTGGTGGGTGTATATGCTTGTCATTAGCTTAAGCATTTTATGCATGTGTTGATTGTGGTATAAAGTGGGTGAGGAGTACCAATATAAAAAGGGGGTGGATAGTGGGCAAAAGATACGCCATCAAAGATAAGTTGGTGTGAAGTACCAATAATTTTGGAATGGAGTGAACGGGATTGGATGGGAAGTTCCATCGTGATTGTTACACTATGTTGAGTATGTGAAACTCTATGGCTATGTTTGATTATTCATGTGGCTAAGAAAGATGAAATTGTTATGATAACATGTTACGGTAAATGGGTTGTGTATTTTTGGTTGGCTTTCCCATGAATTATGTAGATTTGGGTGAAAATGGCTTGGTAAGGGTGTGTTTAGCTTGCTATAAATTGTTACATTGTTTGACGTTTTATATAGTCTACTTTATATAAATGTGATAATGGTTCTATCCTAGTGGTGTGTGTGGGGAAGTCATTTGGGGAAAATATACTGAGTATTTTTACTCACCCCTTGCTTTGGAACTTTGGTGCTTTTATAGATGTTGTTTCTCAGGACACAAGTAAGGGAAAATCATCTCGTTTCACTAGTGGTTCATCGTGATGCTTGGATGGTTTTTTGGTTCTAGGAGCATGGAGCTTGGCTTAGAGTTGTGTCATATATTATTGGGATTTTTTGTAGTCATCCTCTTGGTACTCTGATTATAGAACGTTGTGGTTGAGTTGTATTGGTCTATGGGAATTGTTATGGAAGAGTTTGGTTGTCTGGTTTTCTCTTGCTAATGTGTTATCACTATTTAATTTTTTGACATGCATCATATAGTTGTGGTTGGTTATGCCTTGTTTGATTGGTTGGTTTTATTCTAAGGGAAAATAGTCACTAATAGTTCTTGAAGCCCTTATAATTTTTTTCCATCCTTTGGCACCTTGGAACGTTGCCTAGGGTCATGTATCATATCACCACCTTCTTAAGCCAATGAGGTAGGGTCGGGTTGTTACAAGTGGTATCATTTTGTTCAGTCCTTTATTTTCAAGTTTGTTCAATTCATTTGCATTGATTCTCAGTCTTAGTGTTGCCATTTGTTCTTGGTATATTCCTCAAGTTGGGATGGTAGTAAGGAATAGGATTGTAAAGACTTGAAATGTATAGAATAAAATGAGGTAGTTAACCCTTTTATGCTGAACTTCTCGTTACTAGGGAGTTGGGTACATAAGTGTTTTGGAGACAATTATAGGCATTAGAAATCTCATTATCATGGGTGTAGACAATGAGATGAGTAAGACATGCATGGTAGAAATGACTTCCCACTAGGATTCATATTTCATTGGCATAATGATTTATGTTGTTCTATGGATATATGATTTATGAGAAATCTAGAAAATATTTTCAATTGTGCAGATTTGAAATGTGGATAGTTGTGGTATTTTGAAAATAGGACAATTTTTAAAACATGGTGGATTTTTCAAAAGTGGTACAACATGGGAAATATGAACTTGTGGAAATCTTGGTTGTGATAATTTCAATATAATTGAATTTAAAATTTTAATCCTTTTCTTGTTAAGGGTGTTAGACTTATGGTTTTTTCTGTGTTGATAGAAATGGCACTAGGTAGGCATTGTACAGACCAATAGGAAGAGGCTACTAAAAATGTGGCTACACCTAAGCCCTAGGTGAACCAGCAGCTAGTGCAGAGTATTGTGCAAGTTTTCCAAGATGTGGAAACTGGAAATAAAGTGGATGAGCCAAATCATGTGGATCATGTGGTTCAGTTTTAAAATCAGAATCCACCCATTTTTTAGGTGTGATTTTGAACTAGAAAAGTCATAGTCATGGTTTAACATAATGAATAGGATATTTGAATTCCTTATAACATGGGTAGAGTTAAAAGTGAAGCTAGCCACATATATATTGGAATATCTTTCCTGTCAGTGGTGAGAGTTGGTGGTCCAAGCAAGAACAGACCAAGGGATTACATGGGAGGGTTTTGAGGAATTGGTTAACAAAAAATTCTACCCTCATACCTTCATAATTCTGTGCACAATGGATTTATTTCGTTTAAATAAAGAGAACCTATCAATAAAATAATATGTGGCTAATTTTATGAACTTACTGTGGTTTTCATTTGAGTTGGTGGGTAGTACATTGTTGAAGGAACGTATTTTTGAATTTGGGTTGAGGTAGGAAATTCATTCTAAAATAGCGGTGTTATGTATAAGTGATTACACATAAATGGTGAATAGAGAAACAATAGCTAAATGGGATATCTTTGGGTATATAGGTAGGGGAAGTATGTTGGTACTCACATGGAATAGTGGGAAATCTAATGCTGGGAGAAAGAGAAAGAGGGAAAATTATTTCTAGGGTGGAAGTATGGCTCAGAACCTGATGGAAGGATCAGAAAATATTCCTCTGAAGCCTCAGAGTATGCCAAGATGTTTTCAATGTGGCTTCATGGGACATATCAAGCGATATTGTATGGAACAACCTCAAGAATGTCACAATTGAAAGAATATGGGGCATCTATAACATTATGTTCATAGTTCTCTAAAGTCGAAAGTTCATGATACTCCTCGGGTTTGTAGGGTTCTTATGCCTTGATAGGGCAAGGGCAGTAGTATACCCCTTTTCAATAGAGAAAACTTAGTCATGGTGATTCCATGAACACCACGACTCCTCAATAGGTAAATAAAGATAAGAGTGTGGAAAACAAGCAGTTGTTTTGGGATGATCAGGTTGTGATGGATGATCAGTCGGGACCATCCACAGTGCAAGGTAAAATTATTTTAAATTCCAACTTGATGTAAGAGTTGTTTGATATGAGTGATTTGCATTATTTTATTTCTTAACATGTTGTTAGTTTTCTAGGTTTAACTATAAAAATTATTCCTTTGGTTTTAAAACTTCAAACTCATCTGGTTCAAAGAGAGTGTTGATCCTTCCTGTGTAGAGTATGTTGTATAGTTATGGATGGGGTTGAGTTGATGTCGGATTTCTTAGTGATTGAGATGGATGCCTATGATATAATCCTCATAATGGAATGTCTAATGATTTTTATGGACTACATCAATTATTATGCATGAATGGTTAGTTTCATGATGGAGGATGGTGTCGAACATCTATTTACAGGATAGAAGAATGAAAAGCTACATGAAGAGGCTTGTTCGCACTAACATTTGACACAATATCATATCAGTTGGTGGCATTGTCATTGGCATCAATGGAAGGATTTGAGCAGAGTAGTTTTCCAGAGTTGGTTGATCAATTTATGGATGTATTTCCTGAATAATTCTCTGGGTTTCCACCCATGATAGAAGTGGGGTTTAAGATTGATCTTCTTCCAGGGAACAGTCCTATATCACTTTCATCTTACAGAATAGCACCAACAAAATTGATTAAATTGAAAGTGTAGTTGGAGGAGTTAGAAAAAAAAGGGTTCATCTGGCCTAGCATGTCTATATGGGAAGTGCCAGTTTTTTTGTTAAAAAGGAGGATGGGAATCTTTGAATATTTGTTGATTATCATAAGATTAACCAGGTTACAATAAAGAACTGATATCGACTTCCACACATTGATGATTTTTTTGATCAGTTAAGGGGATATTAGTGATTATCCAAAATTGACTTGTGGTCTGGATATCATCAATTGCAGGTATGGAAGGAGGATATTCTGAAAACAACCTTCAGAAGTATATGTGGCCATTATGAGTATGTGTTTATGCCCTTTGGTCTTACAAATTCATCTACAATGTTCATGGCATTGATGAATCAGATATTTCAGAGATATCTGGATTATTTTGTAGTGGTATTTTTTTATGATATATTCATGTATTCCAAGAAAAGGGAAAAACATGAGTAGTACTTAGCGATAGTGTTGGGGATCTTGAAAGATCATCTGTTATATTCCAAATTTTCAAAGTTTGATTTTTGGATACAAGAAGTTCATATTCTTGGCCATGTGATTTCTGAGAAGGGTGTTTCAGTTTATCTGGAAAGGATAGAGGTTATTATTTCAAGGAAACCACTAAAGAATGTTTTCAAGATACAGAGTTTCCTTGTTCTATCTGGATATTATCAATTTTTTGTTCATGATTTCTCAAAATTGGCCACACCAATGATAGATTTGACAATGAATAATGTTAAATTTCAATGGAATGGGCAGTGTCATAAATATTTTGAAGAACATAAGAGTCACCTTACATCATCACCAATATTGGTTTTTCCAAAACTAGGAAAATGGTATATGGTGTATTGTGACACATCAAGATCAGGGTATGGATGTGTTATCATGAAAGGGGATCATTTAGTTTCCAATGGATCATGACTTCTAAGGGTGCATGAGAAGAACAACCCAACACATGATTTGGAGTTGGCCGCGGTGGTTCATTATTTGAAAATGTGGCATCATTATATCTTCGGTGAAAAATTCATGGTGTTTACTGATCATTGATGTTTAAATCATATTTTCTCACAAAGATATTTGAACATGATGAAAAATAAATGGATGGAGTATCTTTATATGATTTATTTTTTCTTGATGTACACACTGGGAAAAGGAAATTCGGTGGCTGGTGCTCTAATTAGGAATTCATATGATCAAGTGGTGAAATAAGAATTGGATTAGTGTTAGTTGATGTCGGTTATAACCGAAATATGGTTGGAATGTGAGGACTAGGGTGATAGAATAGTTTTTTTCTAGTTTTGTTGAATACTGACTTGGTTATCATGGTTAAAGAGATGAAAATGTTTGATTATAAGTATATGGGGATTAGGTTGAAACTCAATGGTGGGGAGACCATTGAGGGTTGGGAACAGAATGGGCATTCAGTTTTGTGTTTTTGGAATTAGATGGTTGTACTGGTGGATTTTTAGGAGGAAATTCTCAAGTATTATCATCATTCCAGATGGGTTGTCCATCCTAGAATTTAGAAAATGTATAAGGCATTGAAAGCATAGTTTTGGTGGGATAGTATGAAGAGGAGAGTGGCAGAGTTTATTTCAAGATTCTTAACTTTTTAGCAAGTCAAGGTAGAGCATCATAAGTCGATAGGTATGTTGCAATCATTATCTATCCCTATATGGAAGTGGGAATAGATAGTGATAGATTTTTTATAGGTCTCCCAAGAATGGTCTGAATGAAAAATGCCATATGGGTGATAGAGGATTGGCTCACAAAGTTGGCACATTTCATCCTTATTCTTGAATCTCATATAGTGGAGGATTTATCCAAAATATATATCCATGATGTTTTAAAGCATCTTGGTGTTCCTATTTAGATTGTATCAGAATGATATCCCAGGTTCACATCTTGTTTCTAGAAATCCTTGCAACAAGACCTTGGGACTCAGTTGATCATGAGCATGTCATATCATCCTCAGAAGGATGGGTAGTCTAAGAGGACGATACAAGCTTTGGAATATATATTACTTGCTTGTCTAGTGGATTTTGGTGGTTCATGGTAGGATCACTTTTCGTTTTTGTAATTCTCCTACAAAAAAAATTATTAGTCCTTGATACATATGGCTCCATTTGAAGCATTGTATGGGAATTCGTGTCATTATCCACTTTGTTGGGTAGAAACAGGTGAGACCTTGATGGTCAAACCAAGCCTTTTCCAAGAAACTACAGAGAAGATCAAGTTGATCAGGAAGAGAATGGAGATGGCTTGGAGTCATCGGAAATCATATGCAGACCATATTTGATGGCTATTTTCATCTGATTTGGGTGATAATGTTTTCTTGATAATATCTCCTTGGATTGGAAATCAACAGTTTGAGAAACAAGATAAGTTATCTCCAAGGTATATTGGGCCTTTTGAGATATTGAGCAGGTTGGATAGGTGTCTTATCGGTTGGATTTTCCACCATGGTTCAGTGCGATACACAATGTATTCTGTGTTTCTTAGTTGAAGAATTACCAGCCAGATCCATTAAATGTGATTTGATGTGATCATATTGAGCTAGATTTGGGTGTTTTATTGGTGCACGTGCTAGTGCAGATTGTGGATAGGAAAGATAAAGTCTTGCATGGTAAAAGCATTAGTCTACTTCGGGTTTTGAGGCAACATGTTCATATTTAGGTGGATACTTGGGAGTGGGAGAAAAAGATAGTAGAGAAATAGACCAAGCTCTTTCAGTAAAGTGATGGTTCTCTACTTTCTAAGGATATAAATTCCAATGGTGGGGAGAATTTAAAACCCTCAATTTGAGTTATGTAACCTTTTTTATGAATTTTTATGTATATAAAGTGGTTGTGTAATGTTTAGGAGATTTTGGGAAGGTTTTGGAAAGGTTTGGAGGATTTTATAGGGGAACACAGTTTGAGAAATGTTTGGGGAAACCTTGCAAGATCTCCAGGTAATTGTGTAAGTGGAGGCACTGGGCTTTTCACTGTTTGCACACAGTTTCTCAAACGGTGCGAGGAAACCACATGGGGCCCTTGTTGAGGTAGTGACATGTGCACTGTTAGAGAACAGTTTTCCTAACCGTGTGAGATAACCGTGCATGAAAATAAAAATTGGTTTTTTAATTACATGCTCACTCGGTATTTTCTCTAAAATCCTCCTCTCTTATACCATACAAACCATAGTCATGATTTTTTTTCTCAAGGATTATAGGGGACCTCCCACTCATTTTAGAAGTGATTCGAAGGGCTTTCAAGGTACAGTGAAGGTGATTCTCTTCCGGTAAGCCTTCTCTCATGGATCATTCTTGGTTTTCCTTAGATATAGTTCTCCCTCTCTCTTGTTTTTCTATATATACACCTGTTTCATGTAGATCTAGGGGTTTTTTCCTAAAATTATGATATTGATTCTTTTTTATGTTAGGTAAAGGGGTTTTAGGTGGTTTTGGTGGATTTTTCACCCAGATTTGTGGTGAGGTTGGGAGTTGGTTGATTTAACCGAAACCCTAATATAGGTGGCTTCTCTCTCGACTCCATTTTTTTAGAACTAGAATACTTGTTTTAAATTAATTGGTTTTTCTTAAAATTAATGTTGGTTATGATGTGAAATGCTTTATGGAAATTCCTTTGTTCTTTTTTGTGGATTTTTGTGGAAAATGGGTTATCATAGTGAAATGTTATTTGTTGTAGGATTTTAAAATATTGATTTTAAAATTGGTAGCTTGGGTTGATTTGTGAAAATGGTTTTCAATAAAAGGGTTTTATTTATTGAAATGTTATATGGAATATAAGAAATATTATGGTATTTTTTTTGTTTTGAAATGGTGGTTTCATATTGTTGTGGCTTTAGCGGGTGCATATGCTTGTTATTAGCATAAGCGTTTTATACATTTGTTGATTGTGGTCTGAAGTGGGTGGGGAATACCACTGTAAAAAGGGGATGGATAGTGGATATAATCTCCATCATAAAATATAATTATGTGTGAAGTACCACTAAGTTTGGAAAGGATTGAATGGGCTTGGGTTGGAAGTTCCACCGTGATTGTTACACCAGGTTGAGTGTGTGAAACACTATGGCTATGTTTGATTATTCATGTGGCTAAGAAAGATGAAATTGTTGTGATAACATGTTATGGTTAATGGATTATGGATTTTTGGTTGGCTTTCCCTTGCATTATGTGGATTTGGGTGAAAATGTCTTGGTAAGGGTGTGTTTGGATTGCTGGAAATTGTTACACTATTTGATGTTTTATATAATATACTTTATATAAATGTGATAATGGTTCTATCATAGTGGTGTGTGTCGGGAAGTCATTTGGGTAAAACCTACTAAATATTATTTCTCACCCATTACTTTGGAACTTTGGTTCTTTTGTAGATGTTGTTTCACGAGACACAAGTAAGGGAAAAAAATCTCATTTCTCTAGCTGTTCATCGTGATGCTTAGATGGTTTTGTGGTTCTAGGATAATGGATCTTGGATTGGATTCGTGGAGTTGTGTCATAGATTTTTTTAGTATTTATCTTGTTAATCTGATTATGGAACATTTTGTTTGAGTTGTATTGGTCTATGTGAATTGTTAAGGAAGAGTTTGGGTGTTTAGTTGTCTCTTGGTAATGTGTTATCAATGTTTACTTTGTTTACATGCATCATGTAGTTTTGGTTGGTTATTAAATGTTTGGTTGGTTGGTTTTATTATAAGAGAAAATCAATCCCCAATTCTTCTTGAATCCTTTGGCATTTATTACCAGCCTTTGGAACCTTGGTAATGTTCCCTAAGGCCAAGTAGCATCTCATTTCCTTCTCAAGACAATGAGGTAGGGGAAGGATTTTACACTTTTTCTAATTATTTCTAGAGGATTGTGAGTATTATTTAAGGGGGTTTCATATATCAAGTCTCTTATTTTTATTTTACTGGTTGATCACTTCCATTAAGTATTAGGCGTATAAGTGGTTACTTCCTTCAAAGTAAGGGTGTTTTTGTTTCTATCTGCAACTACTAAAATCCTAGTCATGTAATCGGGTTTCTTACTACAAACACTAAAAATAAAGGTTCTTACTTATTTTAAATGATTTTATTGGCTACTTTTTAAGACAAGGGGTATTTTTAACTCTCAATAAATTTAGAGGATGATATATAGGGATCCCTTAGTGTATTATTTCTAAACTCCTTTATTAAAGTCTTGTTTAATGTATTTTATTTTATATTATCATTGTTCTTATATTTTGTAATTTTTGTTTATATATTTAATCTTATCTAGTTTAGTTTTAATTTATAAAATTTTTTAAAAAGTCAATTCACCCCCCCCCCTTTCCATCACAACTTCAACCAACAATTGTAATTAAAGAGTACCTTGATTTCAAAACCTCAACTGGTTTCTAGAAACAATCATTTAAAGATGGACTCTACCTCAAATATCCAAGGTTACCTTGATGAAAACTCTATGGTTAGAGATCCATACATTGATGGATCATATTGTGGTTATTAGAAAACTAGAATGTATAATTTTCTTATAAAAATAGGTTATAGAGTTTGGATAATTCTAATTTATGGATATACCCCCACTAAGAAACAGAGGACAAATAGACTTTGTATGACATAATAGATTTTGATCTCGACAGAAAGGCCATAAATGATCTAAATTTAAGGTTATATAAGAATAAATTTAATATATTTTCCTTGTGTAAAATTTCATAAGATATTTGGAAATTATTAGAAGTTATACATGGAGGTACTAATAAAGTAAAGGATACTGGGATTGATATGCACTGATAATATTTTTAAATATTTATTATGCATATTAATGAGTCTATAGATATAATAGTTTCATGTTTTATTGATATTCATAATGTAAGGAACTCTTTAGGTGATGATATTAGCACGAAGATTCTTGTGAATAATGTTTTTCGGCTCTTTCCTATCACTTGGGTACCAAAAGTGATAACAATAAAAGAAGCGAAGGATATGAAGAATTTTCATCTTGAAGAGATCATTAGATATCTCATAACCAATTATATTAAAATTAAGAGATGACCAGAGATGTAGGAGAGGGAATTAAATCATAAAAAACCATTTCCTTCAAGGAAAATAATGATGATTCATGCAAATGAAAAGGATACATTTATCATATTTCCAAAAAGATGGACAAGTTATTTTGGAGAAAGAAGGTATGCCATTGGTACAAGGAGTATTAATAAATTAAACTAGTGGTAATATGCAATGAGTGAAATAAAAAGGGTCACATAAAATCAGAGTACCCCACTATCTAAAAGAAGTCAAAGGAGAAGAATGAAAACAAAAAGGCCTTCAAGTTGTCAACATGGGGTAATATCAATGACTTTCTATACTCATCAGACTCAAGGAATAGAATCCAAAAGTGTCTCATGGAATACATTGAGGTAATTTATTCAGATTCTTCTTTTTCTTTTAGAAGTTTAAATTATTAAGATCTTAGATATTCTATAGAGAAATTACAAGAATTGTTTTCTGAGCATAACAAAAACATCAAATAACTCAAGAAGAAATATATTATTTTTGTTAATGAGAAAGATAAATTTTTTTAGGAAAATAAGAAACAAAATGATTTTATTTTAAAAATTTTGAAGATTGATATAGAAGATTCAATTTATTAGTGGAGGAAAATTAAATCTTAAAAATTAATTGAATAAAGTTATAAATAAAAGGTTTTGTTTAAAAGACCAAACCAATGTTGAAAAACTGGAAAATATTATTAAAGATCTTAAGGAGTATTTTTCCTTGTTCACCAAAGGTGAGAATAATTTGAATTTGATTTTGGGTTCCCAATGACCTAGGAAAGGTACTTATGGTTTTGGTTTTTCAAATAATTATATCACCTCAAAAAAATACAACCACTTTTTCAAAAGGGTGAAAAAAATATAAATTTTTCAATTATTTCTGGAAAACAAGGAAATGTATTTATGAATCCGATTATAGAAATTATTTTTATGGTAGAACAAAATCTATTCATCTTTGTTAAAATTTTCAATTTATAAAAACTTTTTTAAAGAAATTACAGGTTCCAAAATCTCTTTTGGATAACATTTTTCAACATAAATTTTGGGTTCCAAAATCATTAGTCTCTTAAATGTTTTGTAGGAAAAATGTCTTGATATAAATTCCTAGGAGAGATACATGGTACATGTATGGTTTATTTGAGAATATGTGTGGTGACTACATTTATTTCAACCACCATGAGGAGTTTGTTGGTGGGAATGTCACCATTGGTGATAACTCAAGGAGTAAGATCATTGGTATTAGTACCATTGGCTTTTCAAAATCCTCTCTTATTAAATATGCTTTATATATTAAATTTTAGAAGCATAATTTTATTAAAATTAGTCAATTATGTGATAGTGGTTTTTATATTTATTTTGAAATTATATTTTAGAAGTTTTTTATTCCTATGAAAATCTTTTATTTACCACTTCAAGGTTTCAAAATGTTCATTTTATGGATTTTAAATCTATTACAATCCAAAATTTTAATTACTTTAGTACATAAGATAGTGATTCATGTCTATGGAATAAGATTATTTGTATTTTTAGGACACACTCACTTGTTAAACTTAACTAGAATCATCTAGTATGACATTTACCAAAATAACACTTCCAAAAAGGCATTGCATGTGAATATTTCCAACTTGATTAGAAACATAAGTCATATTTTAAATCTAAAAAGGGGGTATCAAAGACTAGAGATCTACAAATTATTCATATTGATATTTTTTTTCCAAAGAAAGTAGAAAGTATAGGAGGTAAATTTTACTCTTTTGTAATTTTGGATGATTATACAAGATTTAATTGAGTTTATTTCTTGGAACATAAAAGTGAGTCTTGAAACTAATTCATTAAATATACCAAGAATTTAGAAATTGAAAAAGTGTATGAGATCATTTCCATTCAGGGTGATCATGGAGGAGAGTTTTAACATAATAATTTTGATGATTTTTGGGTCTCACATGGTTATAACCATTTCTTTTCCTCTCCTATAACACCAAAAAAATAGGGTTATTGAAAGATGGAATATAATATTGAAATAAATTTCCTGAAATATTCTTAATTAATTTAAGTTCCCATAAAATTTTTTGGATGAAGAGGTAAATATAAAATGTTATTCCATTAACGATGTTCTTTTAAGACCCATTTATAAAAAACTCTTTATGAGATTAGGAAAATTAATTTACCTCAACTTGTTTATGTTAATGTGTTTTGTTTTAAATGTTTTATTCGTAACAAAAAATATATCCTTGGTAAATTTAACCCTAAATCAGATGAGGGTATCCTTCATGGGTATTCCACCTCAAGTAAATCTTACCAAGTTTTTAGTAAAAGGTCCAAGATCATTGAAGAGTCAATTCACATCAAATTTGATGAAAATTTTTCAAAACCTCATCCTTAAGTTGATGATGTTGAGGTATACCTTGAAAATTTTACCTTAAATTAATATAAACATTCTATGGAAATTGATGTTGATAAAGAACCTATACCTTTACCCAAGGAATAGGTTAAATCTAAATACTATCCTATTACAAATGCTATAAGTGATTTTTAAGATGGTACTCATACCAGTAGGTCTATTTTAAATTAAGTAAAACATCAAGATTTTGTGTTTCACTTAGAGAACCAAAATCTTGATGATTCTATTAATAATTAAATTTTTTTTCATGCAATATGAATTAAAAAAATTCACCTAGAACAATGTTTGAACCCTTTTGTAAAGACCCAATGATTATCCTCTTACTGGCACCAAATGGTTCTTTTGAAATAAATTAGAATAACAAGGTAATATCACTTATAAAAAAGACCAACTTGTATCCAAAGTCTATAACATAGATAAAGGAATTTATTATGATGAAACCTTTTCCCTAGACTTAAGGCAATAATTTATTAGAATCTTGTTTGAATTCACCTCTTATTTAAATTTTAAGCTTTTTAAATGGATGTTAAAAGTGAATTTCTTAATGTTTTTATTTCAAAAAAGGTTTTCATAAAAAAAACACCCATTTTTTAGGATTCAAAATTACCGAATCACGTTTTTAAGTTAACCAAATAAATTTATGGATTGAAACAAGACCTCTTGCATGGTATGAGATATTAACCAATTTTCTTTTAGAAAATAGATTTGAAATGGGAAAATCTAATTCAACCTTGTTTTTAAAACATATTTCAAAGGATTTTTTAATTATTCCAATGTATGTTGATGATTTAATTTTTAGTTTAAACAAAGATTATCTTTACACTGAATTTTCCAATTTAATGAGTAAAAATTTTGAAATGAGTTTTATAGTAGAACTAAAATTTTTCCTTGGTTTTCAAATTTCTCAAAATTTATATGGCACTTTTCTTAGCCAAAGAAAATACACTAATGAGATTTTAAATAATTTTGGAATGGATAAATTTGCGGTGATTGGTACTCTAATGGGTACTTATTGTAATGTTACTTTAGATAAAGTCAATAAACCAGTTGACAATAATCTTTATAGAGTTATAATTGGGAGTCTTCTCTATCTAAATGTGACCTGACTGGACATCATGTTTAGTGTATGTATTTGTCCCATTTTCAAGATAATACAAAGGGTTCCCATTTAAAATATCTTAAAATAATTTTTTAAAGTATTTGAAATAATCTAAAACTTTTTTTTCAAAAGTAACACATTTTGAACTTTCAAGGTTTTTGATGTGGTTTTTAGTGGTTACCAACTATATAGGAAAAGTAAAAGTGGGAATTTCCCACAACTTATAAAGTTCATTATCTCATGGAGTAGTAAGAAGAATGTTTTGGTTTCTGTTTCTATAGATGAAGTAGAATATATTTACATGGGGGTTATTATTCTCAAATCATTTATATGAAGAATACTCTTTTATATTATGTCTTAAATTATGACCATATTCCAATTAATTGTGAAAACACAAGTGAGATTTATATTTATAACAATCCAATTCAACAATCTCACACTAAACACATTAACCTTAGCAAGAATTTTCTTTTAGACCATTTCTAAAAAGGTGATATTGTTCTAGATTTTGTTTTTGCTAATCTTCAATTTATTGATACCTTCACTAAACCCCTTGTGGTTGAAAATTTTGATTTTATTAGGGGGTTAATAATGGAACACTTTTAATTATTTCATTTGATTTTGGAAATCATAATAATTTTCCTTTAATTATCTCATTGATCTTTATTGAATTATATGATTTTTTATCTAGAATCGGTTGATGGATTTTTTTCACTCTATTAAGTGAGTTTTTTGTGTTCCTTGTTTATTTAACTATTAAATTACATGTTTTTTGGGGATACTTATACTATTTATTGTATGAATCAATTTAGGAGGTGGAAATACTTTTTAATTATTAAATTTTTCATGAGATTGACTTGTTTTAAAATTAGATTTTTTATTTTTAATGTACAAATATCTATCATTAAGAAAATTTACATGTGGTTTTTAGTTTTTTATTTTAAAATGTAAGAATCTTTTAAGTTTTTAAAATATTATTTTATATAAATCTTGGAATTATATTTCTAAAAAAATTGTTTTTGTCTATCTAAAATGAACATTTATGATGGTCTTAATAAAATTCAAATATATTTTTTATCTCATGCATGTATCACTTTTTAGCCTGGATGTACCTATTAATTTTCACTCAAAACTTTGTCTACAGATTTTAGATAATCAAAAAGGGGGATAAGATCATAGTAATTTAATTATAGGTGCATTTATTTTGTTTATAAGGAAAATGGGGGATAAATTTTTGAAATTGTGAAAACATTTCAAATTTTTTTAAACTTAAATCATTTTTATCATAAGAATTGAAAATGTTCTTAAAATATATTTTTAATTTCATTATAAAATATTGAGATTATTTTAATCATATTCATGAAAAAATAATCGTGATAATATTTGTATTATTAATTTATTATGTTTTTTATCATAAAAAAGGGGTTAATTATTTCATCTCACTCTATTAACTATTTTCAATGATCAGAAACACATAATTTTGTTTCAAACATTTTCTTTCAATGAATTTTTATGTTTTTATTTTATAAATTATATCCTGAAGTCTCCATATAAAATGGAGGTCTCAAAATTAACATGGAGGACAATTTTAGAGTCCCCTACCTAAAGGTTTCAATAGCTACTTAGTTGTATACCACCAAATGGATAGTAGGACCTAGAAAAAATACTAATTCTGTCTAGGTTACATTGGTTTGTCAGTGACACCCGTCAGATGGTTGGTGACACACACCAGCTAATCGGTGACACCCAACGTCTGATTGGAGACACCCATGGACTAGCCAATGACACACTCCCACTAGTCAGTGATGCCCATTAGCCAGCCGGTGATGCCCACCGACTGGCCTATGACACCCATCAACTAGACAGTTCTATCTATAGTGGCTTTAATAATAGCCATTTTTTGAGATCTAAATATTCCTTAATTCGACCCCCAATGACTCTTTAGGCACCTCAGAGGCTCCATAAGGTTCGTAAAAGCATTATAGGCAATAAATACACCTCCTAAGACCCTTTAATGTTATAGGTTACCTTGAATAAAATTTTAGAGATCCATTGTTCTATGTTGCTTCATTATCTTTCTCTCGTCTACTCTTGTTTCAATTCCTCCCACTCTCTCAGATTATAATTCTTGTTGAAGGAATTATTAGTGTACATAAAAAGGATTTTATATAGAAATTTTCTTATTTTTATTTTATTGGGTGATCAATACCATTGAGTGTGAGGGTGGTAGGTTCTTATTACCTTAAAAGTAAGGGGATTTGGGTTTCAAGCCACAAACACTAAAAGGCTAGCCATGTAATCGAGTTTCTTACTACAAATACAAAAAATAAAGGATCTTACTTATTGTAAATAGTTTTATTGATTACCATTAAAGCCAATGGGTAACAAGAACTATTAAAAAATTGAAAGGAAGAGTCATATTGATCCCTTATTGGATTATTTGTAAACTAATTTATTAAATTCTTATGCATTGTCTTTTATTTTATATTACTGTTGTGCTTATCTAAAGTAATTTGTGTTTATTAATTTAATATCATGAGGCTTAGTTTTAATTCTAAAAAATTAAAAGGAAATTCCCCCTATTTTACTCTCAAATCCAACCAACAAGAGGCATGTGGTATATTGATGTGACATGGATTTCATGGAAAAAGGTTTTTTCTTTCAAGGGAGATGGAGGTGAGGTGAGATTTATTAATATGTGATTATTATCAATTGGTTGATTCATTATTCATTCACCTCTATTTAACTACTTTCATGGGTACCATAAGCACAAGGAAAGAGGTCTAAATTTATGTTATGACAGTTTGGGGAGAAAATGGGATAATTTCCCCCAAGTGTTGTGATATAGTAGGGTGATAGGGGAGTTCCCCCGACGATGATAGTGTGGGCTAGTAGGGTGGATTTTGATTTGGTTGTGATGCAATGTAGGATAAATTTTGGTTTTTTTTATAGGAATATATTAGATTATATTTCCTTATGACCTTCCACCACAAAAAACTGGAATTTATTTATGTATTTGAGCCATGTTTTAAAACATGGATATTTTTAAATTTAGCCACATTTTTTCAAAAAATGTGTCTAATTTAAAATTTTTTAGCAATATTTAACAAAAAATTTAAATTTAAATTTAGCCATATTTTTCAAAAAACAATGATGAAATTTTAATTTTGTCTTTCTATCCATGTTTAAAAACATGTATAATTTTAAATTTATCCACATTTTTACGAAAACATGGAAAATTTAGCAACATTTTTCAAAAAACATGGGTATTTTAGCGACATTTTTTTGTGACTTTTTTAAATATGGATAATGTTGTATTTAACCTTTTTTAGGAAAATGTGACTTTTTAGCCACCTTTTTAGGAAAACAAGGATATTCTAGCCATGTTTTTAGAAAAACGTGGCTATTTTAGCCATTTTTTTTAAATAAAGTCGCTATTTTAGGGATGTTTTTACCTGAATTTTAAAACATATATAATAATATCAATATATATAATTATAATTATATTAATTTACATATATATAAAAAGATATCCATCCCAATATTTTTGTTAATATTTCAAACACTCAAAATTTCTCATCTATGAGGATGATCGAAATCAATTCAATGTCATAGGGAACAATGATCTCTTTTACCACTACTTCCTATATAAATTGATTGAAATTTTGAATGTCAATTTGAAATGGTTGTAAATGATATTTTTCCTAGAGATAACTTGAAATCCCACTTTTTTTAGGATGATCGAAAACAATTGGATTTCATCGAGCAAAAGGAACTATTTTCCCTCTGTTCACTAGTTAAGGATGTTATGATTTCAGATTCTCCTAATGTTCCCAATATGAGGGCCTCTAATTTGGGGGGTTATCAAATTATGCATTGGTTGAAAAGCCTATGATAGTATAGTGACGATGGCATGGCTAAAGTGGAAAAGGTCTCAATCTCGTTAGTCTGAAGGTCTTAAAAATCAATGATTTATCATGATGTATATAAGAATGTTGGTGTATCAAACCCTATCATTTGATAAGGTTGTAAGGATCGTGATAACCTTTTCGGAAGTTTATCATCGGTGACATGTGGCATGGGGGGTTTGGTACCCAAGAGACAATGATTGGGGATAGTGATTAAGGATTTAGGGGTGGACGCTGGTGATCCATGCTAGCAAGAAGCCCCACCCGATGGTGGGTATAGAGATATGGAATAGGTCTGTGATGAACTCAGTGTGGAGAGTGGAGGTCAGGATGTAGGGTGCTTTCAACTATAAGCAGGAGCAAGATAGTGATGACCTCAGCATGGGGAGTTGTCCAAAAATGATTATGCACATAGTATTTAATGACCTTGGGATTCAAGGTGAGAGAGACAATCTCAAGACATGGGGAGAAATTTGGTAATGACCTTGGGATTCTATATGAGCATATGATGGAATTGGGTGGTTGGACATGAATTGGAATAGGCTGAAAAAGACTTCAAAAGTGATGACCTCAGGACATGGGTAGGCCTCGGGTGTGACAACCTTACGTGCCAACTGTCATGATCCCCTCCCTCCAAGTATATCTCAATGATGGAAGATACATAATGACCCTTGAGTCCTAACTCCAGTAGTACTCGGGTGGGAGACTAGAATTGGGGGTATAAAAATCTCACATATGGAAGGTGTTTCCCTCTATAATATAAAACACGGTTGGGAGATAGGATAAAAACCACCAAAAAACTCCTATAGATAATATAAAGGTGAACAGAAACCATCCCACAATACATGAACAATGTCAATTGATACAATAAAAGTCTTCAAAATATACCAAAAGACAAGCCTATGGCAGCGACTCAACAGTAGATCCAAAACTGAGCTATCAATATCTATCTCAGTCTCCAAAGTCATCAGGGAAACCTAAAAATAGTTTATATATGTAGTGTTATCATAATAGGTATACTCAGTAGGTACATAACTAAATTCTCTAGTGTACATGTGAAAATAGAATGCTAATGCACCAGTGAACAGACAACAGAACTAACAACCACCTAAATAGGTCATCTAACTAATTTGTGGCCTCACAATGGCTTGATCACTAAATCATGCATCCAATATAATAATATAACATCTGAATCATAACAAATAAAGTTTCCCCATTATCGCTTCACCATTGATTTTCAACTCTCACATCCCAATTTTAAACGTCATGCGCTCTCACCCCTTCTATTCATATAACATTTCATCACATAACATCTCACCCAAAGACACTTGGGTCATCTATGATGTTGTTTGGGATGCATCTCTACCTACCCCACCCTCAAAAGGTCTAGAATCTGGTGCTAGAATCAAGAATTTTCACATTATATCCCACCCAAAGAAACCTTGTCCATCAAATCACATCTCGTCATAGCCACAAAAACTATATATCCCACCCGAAGACACATCTTTCATCACTAAACATCTTTACCACAAACATGTGGTCCATTAATATTGAAGTAAGAGTGGGGAAGATGGGTAGCCATCCATCTGTATCAGCACCATCCTAGATGTTGGGGGGAAAACCCAGAACTCAGAACCTTTTATTATTGGTAAGGTTATCCAACATGGGTTGGTCACATATAGAAATAACATAAACATACATGATATATAGATAAAACACATACCCAACCTATGGTTTAATAATTACTACACTAGTTCACACCACATCACGACCACTATACTACACATCAACCATCACAAACACTGTCACCACTACATGAAACACACCATTCCACCACCACACAGTCAATACAATATTTCCCAATTTTTTACATGACCACTTTCTTGATATAAAAAGTTTCACTAAATTTAATTACTAAGATACTTTATTCAAATTTATACATCTCATCTTTCATTTAATTCATTTAATTCATTTACCACACATCAAATATCATCCCATTTTTTATTATTTTACCAACCCATGTTATTTCATTTCAGAATCATAAATTACTCCATGGATAACCTGGAAACTAACACAACTACATCACACAATAAATTTCCCATATCATAAAACCACTGCACCATTAACATGAATCCACCATTTTTGTTACACCACATCACCCAAGACAACTAACCACATCAACCACACATCGTACATCCCAACCACATCTCACAAGAAATCTATTGCATTTGAGAACTGCACATTACCACCACTTAGCACTGTTGTACCCCACACTCTTTGATTTTCATGATCACAATCACTTTCATATGTGTTTAACTTTGTTTTTAAGTGTTGTGGATGATAGGCAAAAGATTGCCAAAGGATTGGCCCAAGAATGGATAAGAAGTGGACTGAAATTCAGTCCACCGGCCAACCGGTGTGATAGCACCGGCCAGCCGGTGGAACTGGCAGAGGCATTGCCCACTGCCAGGTTCCACCGGTCGACCGGTGGCTCTGTCACCGGTCGACCTGTGGCATCCAGCCCAAATAGTGTTTGCTACTGTCTTGCCACCGGCCAGCCGGTGGCTCCTCCACCGGTCGACCGGTAGAGCCTGGACCAAATCTCCTCTCCTCTTCCAAGGCACCGGCCAGCCGGTGGAGCTGTACCGGCCAGCCGGTAGCCCAGTCAAACTAGCCGTTGGGTTTGACCCGTCAACCATCTTCTGGCCTCCAACGGCTCCGAGGACTTCTCCAACGGCTCCGAAGGCCCCCAATGGGTTCCATGCCTATAAATAAAGGCCAAGGAAGCCCCGGAACCCAATTGGATCATATACCAAGCGCCCGGACATATTGTTGCACATTTGGCGAACCTCCGGCGCTCCACCTTCAAGGATCCTCAAGTGCTCCAATCCAATTCCCAATCCAAGGAGCACCTCAAGAAGCTTGGGAGAGCACGCTACATCAACTCCATCATACCTTGGCGCCCAAGTCTTCCTCAATTACGGTTTTTATAGTTTTATTTATTTTGAGCTTCATTTTGGGTTTGTGCCTACAAACCCCAAACTCTTTTCTCATCTCCCTTTCTTTGGGTTCTCACACCACCACTAAGGTGTGAAGAGGTTTCTTCAAGCCTTTCCTTTTAAAAGGCTTGTGTTCGGTGAGCTAGCCTTCACCCGTTAAAAAGGCTAGTGGGTTCTTGCTAAACCATTAAAAGCAAGTGGGTTCTTGCTAAACCACAAAAAGCAAGCTGTAATAGGTCCTAGTGCTACCTCAAAGCCTAGTGGGTTTCTTGCTAAAACCATTGAAAAGCAAGCGGTAGGAATCTCTCAACGGTTGAGTTGGGAGCGGAGACGTAGGTCGGGTTTTGGCCGAACTCCGTTATCAATTTCGTGTGTCTTGCCTCCTTTATTTCCGCTGCATTCAACTTTGATTTTTTATTTGTTAATCAATTTTTTAAAAGGCAATTCACCCCCCCTCTTGCCATCTTCCCTTGGTTTCTTCCGACCCAACAATTGGTATCAAAGGACGTATTTGAATAATTCCCTAACCGGTTTCAAATTAAAGATCCTATTTTTTTGATGGCTTCTACCGCATCAACCTCTTTCGCCCCCGAAGGCTTTTCTTTGGGTCGGGCTCCATTTTTTGATGGGACCGACTATAGTTTTTGGAAAACCCGCATGACCACTTTTTTAAGAAGTATAGGATATCCCATTTATAAAATAGTCATGCAAGGTTACACTCTTTCTACTCCCGACGAATCCAAATGGACCCCCGCCGATATAAAGAATTTTGAGCTTGATGACAAAGCCATGAACGCTCTTCATTGCGGGTTAGATAGAAATGAATTCAATCGAGTGTCTACTTGCACCTCCTCACATGAAATTTGGAAACTTTTAGAAGTAACTCATGAGGGCACTAACAAAGTCAAAGACACTAGATTGGATATGTATAGGCAAGATTTTGAGTCATTTTCAATGCATCCAAATGAGTCTATTTCTGAAATGTTTACTCGCTTTACTGACGTGTGCAATGGTAGAAAGTCTCTTGGAGATAATATTTCTGCAGAAACTATGGTGAAGAAGATCCTATGGGTCCTTCCGAGCTCATGGGCACCAAAGGTGACGGCGATCCAAGAAGCTAAGGACGTCAAAAATATGCCGGTAGAGGAGCTCATTGGATCCCTAATGACGTACGAGATTACCATGAGGAGGCAAGCACAAAAGGAGGGCACCCCTATCAAAACTCCAAAGAACATCGCCCTCAAGGTACAAAAGGAAGTAAGCTCCTCCTCATCTTCTTCCTCATCTCCTTCCTCATCTTCCTCATCATCAAGCGGCGACTCGGAAATGGAGAATCTCGCCCGCCAAATGCACAAATTTATGAAGAAGCACAAGACGAAGAAGAAATCTCGCAAGGCGCGAAAGCAAGAACCCACCGCAAGATCCGAGCCCAAGGTAAAATGCTACGGGTGCGGCGAAAAGGGCCATTACAAGCCCGATTGCCCACTCAACAAAAAACGGGCCACGCCTAAGGAAAAAGGAAAGAAGAAGGTCCTCAAGGAGACATGCAGTGACACATCATCCTCCTCCTCCTCCTCCTCGAGCGACCAAGGTACAAAATGCCTAATGGTATTCCATGAGGTAACTTCTTCCGATTCCTCCTCCTCTTGTTCTTCAAATTCCAATTCTTTAAATCATCTTTCATATAAAGAACTCTCATTTGCTAGAGACCAATTAGAAAAAGGTTTTCATGAACTCTCTTCTAAATTTGTCGCGTTGAAAAAGTCTTTCAAAAAACTTTCCTCCGAAAAAGACCAACTTCTCAAAGAGAAGGAGGAACTCACCCTTAAAATCCAAAATTTTCCAAATGTTGATTCTATGGAATCAACCATCAAAGACCTACGGGAGACCCTAGATAAGTTCACCCAAGGGGAACAAAATTTGAACAATCTCCTTGGTTCCCAACGTATATCTAGAACCACCCAAGGGCTAGGATATACCAATATAGCTTCCTCCTCCCATGCACCCACTGTTTTTGTAAGGGGGAGCTCCGAATTTAAATTTTGTAATTATTGCAAAAAATCTGGGCACCTTATTTATGAATGTAATTGTAAAAACGCCCGGTACGGTCAACCCAAAAGTTTTTTCTTTTCCGATGAATTTTATAGGAGAAGACCCGCCATGAGACAAGTATGGATTGAAAAATCCCTTCTAGCGAGTCTCTCCGGGCCTAAAATCATCTCTTTTCAAAATCCCTCTCCCCGATGATCTTTTGTTTTATTTAGGGGGAGAAATTTTCTTAAATTCAAAAATCTCTTTCAATTCATTTTAAATTCATTTTTGATTCAAAACTCTCAAATTTCAAATTTCAATTGGTTTTTGATTCAAAACTTTCAATTCAAACTGTTATTCAATTTTTCATTCAATTTTTCAATTCAATTTTTGATTCAAAACTTTCAATTCAAATTTCAAATTTCATTTGGTTTAAAAATCTCTATCTTGTTTTTCAAAGTTATCCCTCAATCAAGTTTTATGCCCCGTGCTATTTTGATAATCACAAAGGGGGAGAAATTTCTTGATTGATTGGGGGAGAATCTTTTCTCTCATGCTTAGTATTTATTTTCAATTTATCATTTAAAGCATTCCTTTCATTTAAGTTTTTACATTGCTTTGATAAGTGATTGTGATCATCAAAATAGGGGGAGATTGTTGTACCCCACACTCTTTGATTTTCATGATCACAATCACTTTCATATGTGTTTAACTTTGTTTTTAAGTGTTGTGGATGATAGGCAAAAGATTGCCAAAGGATTGGCCCAAGAATGGACAAGAAGTGGACTGAAATTCAGTCCACCGGCCAACCGGTGTGATAGCACCGGCCAGCCGGTGGAACTGGCAGAGGCATTGCCCACTGCCAGGTTCCACCGGTCGACCGGTGGCTCTGTCACCGGTCGACCTGTGGCATCCAGCCCAAATAGTGTTTGCTACTGTCTTGCCACCGGCCAGCCGGTGGCTCCTCCACCGGTCGACCGGTAGAGCCTGGACCAAATCTCCTCTCCTCTTCCAAGGCACCGGCCAGCCGGTGGAGCTGTACCGGCCAGCCGGTAGCCCAGTCAAACTAGCCGTTGGGTTTGACCAGTCAACCATCTTCTGGCCTCCAACGGCTCTGAGGACTTCTCCAACGGCTCCGAAGGCCCCCAATGGGTTCCATGCCTATAAATAAAGGCCAAGGAAGCCCCAGAACCCAATTGGATCATATACCAAGCGCCCGGACATATTGTTGCACATTTGGCGAACCTCCGGCACTCCACCTTCAAGGATCCTCAAGTGCTCCAATCCAATTCCCAATCCAAGGAGCACCTCAAGAAGCTTGGGAGAGCACGCTACATCAACTCCATCATACCTTGGCGCCCAAGTCTTCCTCAATTACGGTTTTTATAGTTTTATTTATTTTGAGCTTCATTTTGGGTTTGTGCCTACAAAACCCAAACTCTTTTCTCATCTCCCTTTCTTTGGGTTCTCACTCCACCACTAAGGTGTGAAGAGGTTTCTTCAAGCCTTTCCTTTTAAAAGGCTTGTGTTCGGTGAGCTAGCCTTCACCCGTTAAAAAGGCTAGTGGGTTCTTGTTAAACCATTAAAAGCAAGTGGGTTCTTGCTAAACCACAAAAAGCAAGCTGTAATAGGTCCTAGTGCTACCTCAAAGCCTAGTGGGTTTCTTGCTAAAACCATTGAAAAGCAAGCGGTAGGAATCTCTCAACGGTTGAGTTGGGAGCGGAGACGTAGGCCGGGTTTTGGCCGAACTCCGTTATCAATTTCGTGTGTCTTGCCTCCTTTATTTCCGCTGCATTCAACTTTGATTTTTTATTTGTTAATCAATTTTTTAAAAGGCAATTCACCCCCCCTCTTGCCATCTTCCCTTGGTTTCTTCCGACCCAACAAGCACCACAGCCACTACACATCTACACCACATCGAACAACTTCCCACATTTCACAACTATCCACATTGAATCAAATATGCACGACATCACACAACTTCCCATGTCGCATCCATTCCAACCAACAACCACATCATAACCCCTCACACTAAAAATCCTAGTCGGTCATCACCACAGCCTCAAATTAACCCAAACTATGTAGGGAAACACAAAAAATCACAAGCATGAACAATAGAAACACACACTAACTTCCATAATTTTTTTGGTGATTTTATCACTTTACATATTTATTTAGCATGCATATTATCAAACAAACTAGATTCCATGAGGAACTAATTTATTATCAAAATATATGTTTATTACCATTTTTTTCAAATTTTGATCACACAACAAAGGTCTCAAGTCATATCATCTACATTGCAAACAGGGATTCCAACAACCGTTATTTTCAGTATTAGCAACATCCAGTTTAATAACATCAATAGAAATAATCAAAGTATCCAAAACATGTGACTAATCCCCATTCCCATCAATTTCATTTATTAAAATTAGTTATATTTAATATTCCAACCCTTACTATCCATAAAAAGGAAAGAAAACCCGTATAAATCTCACACATAGCATGTAAAAGGAGTGAAAATGATGATTTCCTATCCCAAGAAAGATTTCTAGTCTTGTTGTGCACTATAAGGTAAAGAAGAAACTTCCTAAAAACAAAAACCATACAAGAAACCCCTAGATCAACCAAAACTACACCAAAGGGTACTTAAAAATGAATCCAAACATATCTCAAAAAAATAACAACACTACAGTGAATCCCTGAGAGAATAATGAGGGAAAACAAGGGGATAAGGCAGGGAAACTTACCATGGATCACTAGAACTTGGTCAATGGAACTCATGGATTTAATAATGAGGAATGGGGATGGAAGATATCTAAAAAATTACAAGGTTTTTCTCCAAATGAGAGAGAGTGTGTGAGTGAAGTTCGAATGATACAAGAATCATCTGAATAATAGATATAAATAGGTTGTAAATCACCCCTTTTACCGAATAAATCCTAAATTTATGGCATAAAATCCATGGATATGAATACATACCCCATAAAACCAATATTTAGGCCATAAGACCCTCAAAACCCTAACTTCTACCAAAAAACATAGCATCTAGGGCTTAATTAAACTTACATTGTAAATCACATTCTTACATTGTAAACCCATTTTACACTCTTCACCTAATCCATACACAAATTGTAACCTATTGGCCAAACAAGTCATAATATACCATCTTACACCATAAACCCATTTTTACTACAAAAAACATGTTATAGTTCTTCTACATCTCCAACATGTTCTGAACCTCCTTTATCCTCCTTTGAGTACCCTCCAACCACAAAACTAAAAATTTAACAGGATAGGAAGGCACAAACCATTACATTAAAAACGTATTCAATGATTCTATCCTATGAGAATAAAAAATAGATTCAGAAAGGAAAGGGATTCAAAAAATCACCCCGTGAGATACCTCTCAAGGATCTCATTACACCTCAAACACCACCAACCAAACACTCCTAACAAAAAAACCTATGAAATATCCCATGCAACCACATCACCTTATAACCTCTCATCGAGTACAACACTTCACATTTGATGCCAATAACATATCACTACTTTCCATAAATCCATACACATCAACATCTCAACCTACACATAGCACAAACCATCCATTTCAATAACAAACACACACCACTTCCCTGATCACAAAAACCAAGGAATTCTATCTTCCTTTTCAAGATATTATCTGCTTTGGCCTTCACTAACTTTCCCATAATTTATTAGTCACATCTGAGTATAATTAATCTTTATTAAGATTAATGTATTCCCTTTTCATATGTCAGGATCTTTATCACACATAACACATCCCATGTCAACAAGAAACAAAACATCTTGTAAAAAAATGAGATCCAAACATCACATCATCAAAATAGAATAGAGAAAAGAAAAACCCCAAACAACTCTGGGTATTAGGAATTCATCTACATCTCTCACTCCCAAGTACTCTCATCCAGGACACCATGCCTCCACAAAACAAGAACCAATGGAAAGGTTCATCCACACAACACTTTCTCTTGATGATATGGGATCTCTGCTAGCCAGTTTATTAATGTCTCAATGTCCTCAATATCTAACTATCCTCAATAAATGATGTGGGATTCATTGTGAAGATACCAAATAATATAAGGCACATGTAAGATTTAATGGATCCTATCCATCCATGGTGTAAATTCCAATCGATATGCAACCTTTCCAACACACCCCAACACTTCAAATGGCCCAACAAACTAGGGAGAAAGCTTACATCCCCTACCAAAAATCCGCTTACCATGGAGAGGGGAGACTCTCAAGAACACATGGTCTCCAAACTAAAACTCCAAGGGCCTCCACCTATTATTACAATAGACCTTATAATGGACCTAGACCACCCTCATCTTCTCTCAAACCATTTGGATCTTCTCATGCATACTTTTCACCACATCAAGACAAAGAACTACTGATTTCCCATCCTCCGTCCAACATAATAAAGAATAACACGGTCTCCCATACAACACCTAAAATAGATCCACTCCAATGGATGAGTGATAGTTTTTATTTTATAAAAACTCAACTAGAGGAAAATTCCTTACCCTCGATTCATCAAAGTACAAGATACAAGATCTCAACATATCCTCTAGTGTCTAGATGGTCTTCTCCATATTCCCATCTATCTGAGGGAGAAAATAAATGATAAGGTGAAACTAGGAGAAAAAATCATGTTGCAATCCCCTCCAAACTCATAAGTTAAAATGAGGATCCTGATTAGAGATGATGGTCATAAGTACCTTGTGAAGACTAACCACATAATCTATATATCTCCTTGCTAAAACATCCACAGTACTCAACTCATGGGTCACTAAAAAGTGAGCCAAATTTTTCAACCAATCCACTACCACCCAAACCACATCACAGCCACCCATATAAAAAGGTATCCCTATGATGAATTCCATAAGTATTTATTCCAATTTACACTTTTGAATATCTAAGGACTGCAACAATCCTCTAGAAATATACTACTCTGTTTCACTTATTGAAAAACTAGACAGCTCTCCATAAACTCTGCCACTAACCATTTTGTCCTTGACCACCAAAGTTTTCTCCCCAAGCCTAGATACATATTTGTCACACTAGGATGTACCACTAAAGGTAGAATATCAAACTCATGGAGAAATACCGTAGACATCACTTTCATAATGAATAGCCTCTCCTGGAACAATATCTGATTTTGACTATCCTCTAGCCATCACTCATGAGCATCTCTGTAGCCCACACAATCATGGATCACCTCTAACTCTAAGTCTCCCCACTAAGACTACTCCACATACCACATCAAGGATAACTCCATAGTCATATGATAATGTATACCTCAGTCACTACTCTCTCTGACATCAAGATTCATCACTGTAATATCTTTCATCCCTTTCCAAACATCATTAGACTCTCAAACCACATATCCTTGGGACTTAGGACTCAACACATTAGAAAACACATTCAACCTTATTAGGGTCTAGGGTATATCAAAATTTAAATCCTAAAGAAACTTCGTCTACCTCCACTAGAATATATTTAGATACTACTAATAGAAAACATATTTAAAGTTCGTGTGGTCTGTGAAAACCAAAAATTTCTCTATGACGAGGTAATAGTGCCAGAAATATAGAACAAATGCAACTTCCATGAACTCTAGATCATGGTTGGTATGGTTACACTCATTGGGATGAAACTAACTAGTCCCATAATAGATCACTACTCTCTATTTCATCAATAATCATCCCAATTCCAGAGAAGATGCGTCAAAGAAAACCATAAACAATAAACCCACCTTAGGAAACTGAAGCACTAAAAAACATATTTTTAAGATAAACAAACAAGGTCTAAAACTGATCATTCCACACAAAATCTTGTTCCTTCTTAGTCTAGACTATCAATGGGGCTTTAAATCAAGATAAATTGGGCACAACACTCCAATAATATCCCCTAATACCAAGAAAACTATGAATATTTTCCATGTTATTGGGTCCTTACCAATAAATAATTGCCTTGAATTTTGATGGGTCTACTACCACACCCTATTGAGAAACCACATTTACAAGGAATCACACCTATTGTGTCTAGAAATCACACTCGGATAGCTTCCCATAGAGATAGTGGTATCTAAGGACCTAAAAAAACTATGAAATTCGTGGCATGATCCTCTTATGACCTCAAGTTTATCAATATATAATCAATGAATATGATGAAGAACTGGTCCAAGAACTCATGAAACAAGTAGTTCATAATCACCATGAACATGATAGGTTCATTCATAACACTAAATATCATGACTACAAACTCAAAGTTATTATGCCTACATCTGAAGATAGTATTCAAAATATCCTCATCCTTCACCCACAACTGGTGATATCCAAACCACAGGTCAACCATAGAAAAAAACTAGATCCTCTCAGTCAGCTGAACAGATCATCGATCCTTGGAATAGGGTAATATTTCTTAACCATTACCTATTTCAACCACTGGTAGTATACATAAAAACTAAGACTATCATCCACCTCTTGGAGAACAACATTGGAGAACCCCTAAAGACACACTAGATCAGATGAAACCCATCTTCATTAAATTACCCACCTACAACCTCAACTCACAGAACTCCATAAGCACCATCTGATAGGGATCCATAAAAATTGGAGACATTCCCAATTGTAACTCTATACCAAAATCTACATTTTGTTGGGGGGAAATAATCATAAACTCTTTTAGGATAACATCCTATAACCCCCCCCCCCCAAACACACACAAATTTGGTAATATACCCCACCTAATCTTTTAATGATATCTTCACCAACTGAGACAAAAGAAGCTCCACTTTCCTACCACCCCTCTAATAACCTTGTTTTCAAACAAACGCCACTCACTATACCTTCACATTAGAAAATGAAAATATCCTCTAAAAGTAATTAATGAATGAAATCATGGAATATAGAAATCCCCTAATGAGGATAACATTATATGTTTAAATATATAGTAATAAGAAATAACCCATGGAATGGTGTAGTCTCGTCACTAGTCTACTACCCTATCACACATCAAACAAAGAATCCAAAACTCCAACTATCCTAGATAACACTAGGGGAACTGGAAGTATCTCCACATCTATTCCCAAAATATGGACCAAAGTAGAATAAAAAAGTATTGTGAGGAAGTTAAATCAGACAGATCACACATAATGGTGGATGATAATATAATCATACCTCAAACAACTCCCAGCTCTGTTGGTTCTACCTCCTCTAATGCATGCATCTGACCATGCGTAGATACTCTTCCTCTCTGATGTTAGCCTACATGATCATTCTCTAGACTAGGTCCCTATGGAAAGGGACCATAAAAAAGGTAGATCTAAACAAACTCTACCTTATCTTATAAACTAAGCAAACACTAGCGGTCCCTGCCACTGGAACTACCTCAGGGGAAACTTCTGTTACTTATGCCTAAAAGGGGCATGTACACCCACCTGAAACATGACTCCATGATTGGTTTATAACTAATTTTGATGTTATTTCCATTTCATCCACATACATAACATGAAAATAGAAAGCCTCTGATGGGTTCTTGAGAGCCACATACCCCTAAATAATGGAAAGGTATTTTTCATAGTCGGTTCCCCACAAGTCGGAACCCTAACTCTATGAACACCCATGACCCACTACTTGAATCTCTTCTCCTAGAAATTCCCTAATGATCACTCTTGAGGATAAACTCCCAAATAAAATATATGTTCTATAACCTTGGACTTTTTATGAACCTCTAGATAAATCATGAATGTAAACAGTGTGCCCACATACCTGATCACTAGGTGTAAAGCCTCCTCCAGATGTTGTGTGCTAGACTCTTCATTTGGGAAAACATCTGGAGTAAAGTACAAGAGGTCCTTGAACCTGATCCTAAGCTCCCATACACTCAAAAATTCCTACTAAAGGATGATAAGCTCCTAGATATTGGATTACCTCATCTTTGATGGCATGTACTCTTCTTGGAACTCCCTATAAAAGTCTGACCACATAACATCTACCTCCTTAGGTCACCAAGAAACAACATTCACCAATGATTAATAGCTCCCCACATCTAACTCACTCCCAATGTCACCCAGAACTTATATTGTACTCAGATAAAACTAAAATTTATCTAAAGATCCTCCATCCACCACTCTGTCTCCAAAATGATACTCCCCCCTCATACTTCCCCAAAATATGATTTTGAAAGGCATGCAAGGCTCTCTAAAAACCCTCATCCTCCTCTTTCAGTTCAACCCTAAAATGATCAATCAAATCTGCATACTGAAACCAAACTACATAATCTAATAATGGATAATGAACATGAACCATTCCTAAAAATAAAGGAGAATATTCTAATCTCGGTAGAAAGGGATTTTATAAAATTTTATTTATTTAATTCATTTTATTTTCACACAGTAACCTAATTCAAACACAATAGGTCATGATACATGCACATATCCTAGTTCTCAACCCTGTAAATAGGTCCTCCTCACTTTTTCCTTCAATAAGCTATGATTCTACGCACTAGACCATGGAGGGCCTAAAATCCCATGTCCTAGATGATCTACCTAGCCTATATCACGCACCTATATCAACCAGAACCACTTCCCTACCAACCCATGAAATCCTCCCTTAACCATCATCCTTTAATACCACTCCTTCATGACCCCCTCCTTCCAAATATACTACAATGAAGGAAGACAGATAAAGACCCCTGATTCCTACATCTAGTAAGACCCAGGTTTTCCACTAGCACCAAGGGTATAAAAATATCACAAATGTGAGGAATTACCCTATATAATATAAAATTAGATTAGGATATAGGATAAAAAACCACCAAACAACTATAATAGATAATATAAAAGTAAATCAAAACTATCCCACAATACATGAACAATGTTAACTAATATAATAAAATTCTCCAAAATATACCAAATGATAAGTATATGGTAGTGACTCAAGATTAACTCCAAACCAAAGCAAACAATGTCTAGTTTGGTCACCTAAGTCATCCTGGAAACCTGAAAAATAGTTAATATATGTAGTTTGATCATAATAGGTATACTCAGTATGGAAATAATCAAGGTCTTAAGTGTACATGTGAAAAGAGAATGCTAATTAACTAGTGGAAAAATAGTAGAGCCAACAAGAACCTAAATAGGTAATCTAACTAATCCCCATCCTTGCAATGTCTTTATCACCAAATCACGCATCCAATATAATAATATAGCATCAAGATCATTATAAAGAAAGGTTCCCCTTTATCATTTCCTTTATGATTTACTCCTCTCATGACCCAAAGTTGAACATCATGTGCTCTCATACCTTCCATATATATCGCATCACATCACATCATGCCTCACCCGAAGACACTTGGTCCATCTCTGATGTGGGTTGGGACACATCCCTACCTACCCCACCCTCACAAGATCTAGCATCCGATTCTAGTATCATCAATCATCATATCACATCTCATCCAAAGACACCTGATCCATCACATCATATCCCATCACATATACAACAACCATATCTCACTTAAAGAAACTTGGTTCGACACTACACATCTAGTCCACAAACACCAGGGCCATCAATGATAAAGAAAGAGTGAGGAAGATGGGGTATCTAAGCAACCCTATCACCAATATCCTGGATGTTGGGGAAAACACCCAGAACCCAGAATGTATGAGTGTTGGTATGGTTATCCAACTCAGGTGGGGTGAATAGAAATAGCATAAATATACATGATATATAAATAGCACACATACCCAACCTATGGGTTTAAAATAACTGCACTAATGTAAACCACATCACCACTATTGTAACACACATCAACTATCATAACTACTACCACCACTATATGAAACACACCACACCACCACTACAAAATCTACACAATATTTCCCACTTTTGTTTACAAGTTTCACCACTTCCTCTATATAAAAAGTTTCACTAACTATAATTAATAATCCACTTCATTCACCCTTACACAACCCATATTTCATTAAATTATTTTATGTAATTTACCATGAATCAACTATAATACCATTATTTATTCATTTACTAACCCATGTTATTTCATTTCAGCCTCATAAATTATTCTATGGATAACCAAGAAACTAACACAACCACATTAAACAACAACTCACCAATCTCACATAGCCACCACCATGGAACCACATGTCCACCATCATCACCATGTCATGTCACCCAAGCCAACTCACCAATGCAACCACACATTTCACATCCTAACCAAATCTCACAACACATCTAACACACACAACAACCACACTTCACCACCACTGTGTATCCACACTACATCGTAAAACTTCCCACATCTCATAACATCCCACATTGCATCCCCTACACACCACATATCACAACTTACCACACCACATCCATACCAATAAAAACCTTTCTAACAGCCCATCACACTAAAAATGTCAACCAATAATCACCACCAAATCACAATAGCCCAAACCATTTAGGGAAACACAACAAGAAAAAGAATGAAAAATAGAAACACACAATGGGTTCCACATTTATTCATGGGCTATTATCATTTTACTTCTTTATTTAGAATAGGTATTACCACACAAAACATATTTTATGGGAACCCAATTTATTAGCCAAATATACATTCATTAGACTTTTATTCAGGGTGAGATCACATAATAACACATCAAAGGTCTCAATAAATATCATCTACAATGAAAAAAAGCTTCCAAGAGATGTTGTTTTTGGTATTGGAAACATTAGGTATAAGCACATTAAAAACAATAATCAAAGTAGCCAAAACATGAAACCACTCCCCATACTCATCTATTTCATTTATTCAAATTAATTATCTTTAATATTTGAACCATTAATATCCACCCAAATGAAATAAAAACTAAGAAGATCTCACAAATAACACCTAAAAGGAGTGAGAACAATTATTCCCAACCTTAAGAAAGATTTATGGTCTCACTACACACTATAGGGTGAATAAGAAATAGCTCACATACGACAACTGTATTAGAAAATCCTAGATCAAAGAAACCACACCCAAGGATTATCAAAACTGCATCCCAACATATCTCAAAAAAACCAACAACACCAAAGTGAATCTCAAAAAGAATAATGAAGGAAAACAAAAGGATAAGGGAGGGGAACGTTACACGAATTACTAGAACTCAGTCACCAGAACCCATATATCGTAGTAGGAGGAAAGGGACTGGAAGATCTTTGAAACCCACCAAGGGTTTTCTAAAATAGAGAGAGAGAGAGAGAGAAATTGTCGAATGATAAAATAATCATCTAAAAAAGAGATATAAACAACTTGTAACATCCCCCTTCTATGGTGTAAATCCCATATTTAAAGTTTCAAATCCTTGGCTCTGAAAACTTACACCGTAAAACCATTGAAACCTCAAATTTTTATAAAAATAACATGGAATATAGGGCTTAATTAAACATACACCATTAATCTAATTATTAATACATAAACTCATTTGAAAATATATTCCTCAACCTCACCCAATTCATAACCCACCGGAAACACAAGTTGTAATCCATCATCTTACATTGTAAACTCCACTTTTACGACATAAAAAGTCTAATGTAGTTCTATGTTAACTCCAACCTCCACCAAAACTCTTATAGCCTCCATTGAGGACCCTCCAACCACAAAAATAAAAAAGTAATGGGTCAGGAAGGCACATACCATTACAAAAACCTTAGTTGGTAATGTGAAATAAGAAAGCCTATTATATAAATGATGTTGGTAAAATCCCCCGCACATTGATGGGTGATGATAGGGGATCCAAAAAGTGATAGAATTAGGATACTGGGTTTAGGAAATGGAGGAGGATGTTGTGTGTCATGATAATGGGATGAAAAATGGATGTAGTGGATCATTGAAAGTCGATCTTAGGTCTTGGGTCTATAGGCTGGATCTCAGGTGGGCATGTGGGCTAGTTATAAGGTGGCATTCAAAATAGTAGAAGGGGGTGTTTAGGTTGTTGATACAAAGGCGCTATGGATTACAACCAAGGGGGCTTATAGGTCATGTGATGACGGGACTATGGGTATTTTATATTTATATATATAATATTTATGAATAAAATTGGGAACTAGCCCTTGGGGGTTATTAGTCTGCCTTGTGTGGGGGTGGTTTTTTATGTTTTGTTGTATTTTTACTCCTAAGCATCCAATATATATATATAAGTATAATTATAATTATATATATGTATATATATAAATTTATATAAATATAAAAATATATTAATGTATATAAAAATATCATTATATTTATATATTAAATTATATACATATATATAATAAACATATAAATATATATATAAACACACACATATATATAAACATATATATATATATATATATATATTTGTGTGTGTGTGTATTAATATAAATATATAAATTAATTTATATATGTATACTTATTAACATGGCTTGTAGTCGTCCCACATCAGAAAAATAATGCGGGTGAGCGCCAATTTTTAAATTACACACACAGACATACATATACATGTGTGTGTGTGTGTCTGTGTGTGTGTGTAAATTAATATTTTAATATATAAACTCATAAATAAATAAATAATTACTATATAAATGATTTCAATTATAACACATGTGCATGCACACAGACACACACACACACACACACATATATTAATCTATATATGAATATATAAATTTATAAGTATATTTATATTAATACATATATATATATATATATTAATAATATTACACATATAATTATATTATATAGAAATAAAAAAAAATTATTCATATAAAATATATAGACATACACTACATGCATACATACAAACATATAAACATGCAAACATAAAATTTAAAACATAATTATAATAAATTAATAATAATTGAATAAATGATTATTAATATATATATATAAATATAAGTATATTTATATAAAGTTATATATATTTATTTTTTTAAATAGTTTTGGGAGAAACTCTTATATTTAACAAAAGAAACACCTCCTTCTTAATGGGTGCAGGGAACCATTACATGGCCCTGAAGGACCGTTGGTAATAAAGACTAATACATCTGGATTGTGGTTCTAGATGGTTTCCCAAAGGACCACATATATATATATATATATATATATTCTTTCTACAAAATCCCCCATCATCGTGGAGTCCATACTCCTTCAGTCGCTATTGCACAGCATCCTTCGGCTATTTCCTACCTTTATGGAGGTGATCTGCCTCTGGTCATTGCAACATGCATGTCGTTCCATCTCCTGCCATCATGGAGGTTGGGAAACCTATCCTTAGGTAAACATTGTACCACTGCCACCTTACCATCTGTAGTCGGGGCCTATCAACTCGTATTGATGAATCGCCTGCCTTGTCATCACCCATAGTGATCTCCTGCAACATTCAGTACACTACTGATAAATCCCCACAAATGGGGTGATCGAGATGCCGAACATGAGACCCTCGAAGAAATGATTCAATAGGAAGGTGCCAATCACCACTTGACTAGCACCCCATTGGCAAAGTTAGATATATTTATGTTAATTTATATATATATATATATTATAAAAAATATATTAATATATATATATTAATATATGTTATAAAAAATATATTAATATATATATATATATATTAATATATAACATAGATATTAATATACTGTAACACATGAGAACATATATAAATATATGTAAGATATAAAAATTTATGCTAACATATATAAATAATAACATATATTATCACATATATATGTGAAACATGAAATAACATATATTTTAATATATAATAACATATATGTTAATATACAATAACATATATGTTAATATAATAACAAATATATTAATTTATATACAAATATATAACATATATGTTAACTCATATATAAATATATAACATATATTAATTAGTAAATTATATATATATAAGTACACACAGAAATATATTAACACATATATAAATATAATATAATATATATATGTGTGTGTGAATTTATAAATTTATAATTATAGTTACTCTAAATTCTATATATATATACATGTATATTGATATAGAAATTTATATATTTATATTATATATATATATATATTATTATATATATCGAAATATATTAACATATGTATAAATATAGTATGATACCTATTTTTAACAATTAATCTTCTAAGGTTGTTTGGTTAGGTTGTTCGGTGTTGGGAACATAGGTATTGTGTTTGAATCCTTAGGTAGGAGTTTTGTTTATGTGAGGGGTGTAGTTATTGAGGCAAGATGAGGGCCTGATGTCATAGGTGGTGCGTGGGTGAGGTTGGGTGAGGTGACTGGTAGTGACAGGGGGTGACATCATAGGCAGGATGAGGTGCTGATGGGGACATGGCATTGCAAGTGGGAGATATATCAAAAAAATTATAAAAAATAATAATCATAATTTCATATAAAAAATTAAACCATTAATTTTCCATTCTTAGAGAAAAGGTGGATAAAAAAATTGATTTACCCATAGTTAAAAAATGTAGGAAAATAGTGTGTGCCTAAAATAGTCACATTTATAAATGTGGACATAGAAGACAAAGGCATTTTGAATGGGGTGTAGCAGCTTAGGAGATCCTAAAAAAATATATATCAAAATTTTTATAAAAAATTATAAACATAAGTTCATATCAAAAAAAATAATACATTAATTATTCATGTTTACAAAAAAAATATGTCTAATAAAAATTAATTTACCCACACTTAAAAACATTGGTAAATAGTGTGTTCTTCAAAAAGTCACATTTATAAATTTTTATAAAATTATATGTTTATAAAAGACGTTAATTGGAAGCATTTATAAACATTGTTAATTTAGCCACATAACATATCCCTATATTTATTTAAAACATAGGTAATGACATTATCTTTGTTTTAAAACATATCTAATGGAAAAATAATGTAATGAACCGAACCCGAATTCCACTCAACAATGCCCCGAGACCAGTGGGTCACATGGCCTCAAGTGCATCTCTCTAAATTCCAGAGGCTGCTGACTTGATGTGAGGGCCTATGTGAGTAAGTTGGGAGACTCTTCCATCATCACCAGAGTGTAGCACAATAGAATATAAAATAAATACCATTAGAGAAAGTAGTAAATCAACCAAAAGATGTATAAAAACTTTAAGCAATGTAAGAATGATATAAATAAATAATTCTAAAAGACATCTCATATACAAAATAATGATACATGTTATATGACTCTACAAAATATCCAAAACAGGAATACAAAGTAGGTGTATAACACTTGTAACAAAAAGTACAAAAAGAATCCAAAAGTATCTCTGTATCATCACAAGTCTTATCTTGGTCTCATGCTCTCCTGCCCCTAAGAAGAAAATCAAATACATGCAGTAGGCTGCTTTCCCTTATCATTAGCTCTAATCATATAGTCTATTTGGGTCCAAAAAGGTAACCCAAATAGGGTGTGAGATAAAACCCTAGTAGGAAACCTCCCAAGATCTGTTCCAATCTATCAGTGAATATATATAACAGATGTTCAGGTAGTATAAAAATAAATAAATTACTCAAAATTAAACAATCTATAAGTTCTGATTCTCATTCAATATCCACTATATTTAATCAATTTCAGTTAATTTATATGTCTTGAGACTTGGATCAATCCTAGAGTCTCCCACATAGGCACAAGTATATAAGGATTCCTAAATAGTCCATCCATAAACTATAAAGTAAATACCAAATCCAAGCTTGTGCTTTGTCATGGAAGATTCATTGTAAAGTCATTTAATTATTTATTTAGTTCAAAACCAAAGTCTTTCCTTGACATTCCTAATTTGAAATTCAAGTATAATTCTAGGTTAAATATCAACCAACACCCTACATTCCTATACCTGGAGAACCTCTTAGGAACCCCATATTCCTCTAGGTGAGGTATAACTTCATATCCAATCGAGTCCATCCACGATAATTCACTAAGGGAGCTCGATTATCACCCATGCAATAAATATTTAATGCCATTTGAGTCTATCTATTACATTCTCAATTGAATCTATGTATCATTCGGCATATATTTCATGCCTCAATGAGTACATCGATAACATACCTCATTTGGATCCATGTATCACCCATGGCATAAACAAGGTTCAAGGAACTTGATTCCATTAGTGGCATTTTAATATGAATCCATATATCACCCAAGGCTCTTAACCATTTAATCAATTCAAACCCATTTAATCATATTAATTTAACATGCCAATGTCAAAACCAATGACATTCAAGTATAACTCACCTCAAAAGGTGTCCCAAGAAATTGTCTAATAATAGAATTATGTCCATTAATTTACTCATATGGGTATTTTCATACATCAAGAATCACATGCATAAACAACCCATCAAATGGAATAGCCATCAATTAACACATATGGGAAATTATTTATAATAATATTCTCAATATTAAAAGAGAAATTTCATAGAATATTATCTATATATCTTACAAGGGAAATTCATTATAAGATCAATTAATCCTAAACAACCAATACATGGAATAGGCATCATCAAACTCACATGGGAAAAATAATACAAAGGAAATTCATTCTTAATTGAGAAATTACCTAAAAAGGGGCCAAGGGTTATTTTATATATCCCTTACCTTTAATCCATTTTATTTACAATTCAATTAATAAATCAATTTATAAATTTGATTTACACATAAATTAAAAATTTTCATCCCATATCAAGGGGTAAAAGACACACCTCATAAACAACCAAGGCTGAAAGCCATTCAAAGGCCCTTTTAATAAATAACACCCAAAGAGATGCTTCAAGTCCTAGGTGTTCAACTTATAACATTCATAAATAAGACCCTTTAATTTCATAGTGCAATCCTAGAAATTATAGGAATTTAATTTCATTTCAAGTGACACCCAAAAATTGGGCATGCAGCAAAATGACACATATAAATAGCTCGAGTTTAAGAGAATGGCATGTGACCACCTACATTAGGTATGTTCTTGATATATCATTCAGTATCATCTCCTGATTCGGTATAGATCAGGAGAAATATGAATAATTGATGAATAACCAAATAATAAGGAGAATTATCTTTCTGCTAAAAAAAAAACTGATATCCAGAATAATGAATAAATGCTAAAAAGGAATCGAGTCCTTACCGTTATGGATCTAATGAGACAAACCACACTTGAATCCGAGTTTGAATGGAGATGGTACCTTGTATCTAGGAATAGCCTCAAAAGAGAGCTTAAAATGTTTCATTTTCTATGCAAGGAGAAGAAAATCTAATTTAAGTTTTAATAGGATTTTTAATTTAATTGAAAATTATAAAACTTTCAAAAACAATAGGGATGCACGGTTTTCCAAACCGTGTGCAGACCATACACATGAACCTATAGCATAGGGGCATAGCTTACAGTTTACCCACATGGTTTACAAACCGTGTGATTATCCACTGCCAAAAATGAAGAACTAAAATCAAAAATTTTCTCCTCATCCCACATAGTTTCCTCAAATTGTGCATCCTTTATACCTCCATTGTCCATCCCCGCACTATTTGTATTAACTATGTGCCAAGCCATTTTCACCCAAAAACTTGGTTATTGGGCTCTAAACCATCCTTGGACACCCCTGACCCCTCTATCATACCAATGGGAATCCCTGTTAGGCCATATTTAAACATCTAAAATGAGAATTGATAGAAAACAATTAATTCTTACCACAAAGAAGAACTGAGTTCCTACAAATAAAACATAAATAAATTACATATTTCTTATTATGTAGTGAGTTTTCCATGATACCTTATATTGATGACAATATTACATAGATGATTACCATTATCCATTTCTTTTCATTCCTTTGGTTCGATTGGTTTGTTTGGAACCATTGGATGGTTGAGATATTTTTTTATCTTGTTATATTGATCTTACGGTTCCTCATTATACACCCTCCTCATTTTAGTGTTTTAGCTTATTTTATAAAAAAAATTGAAAATGGATTTGAAAAATTCATTTTAAAAAGGGATGAAATGTATTTACTTAGCATTGAATATTTTAAAAACAAATCGTGTTCTATCAAGGGTTTTTTTGGTTTAATAGAAAAAAGGGGTTTCTTTAAGACTTTCTTTTGAAATGGTTGTTTGTTGATGAAAATGGTATAACAAGTTACTTGTTTTATTATAATTGATTCTGGAAATATATTTTATATTTGTAGTTAAAACTAGCAATAATGGAATATATTTTGAAAGGAAATGTACCTATTTGATGTTATTCCCCAGGGCATGTTTTATATCACATCCTGCATACACACTGGCCTATGTATATAGTTCTAATATTTCTTCTCTAGTGACCTGGTTTATATCCTCTTTGGAAGATCACATTTGGTTCATTTTATTTGGGTTGTGTATGTGGTGAGTGACAAGGGGTTGCATGGTTATGGATGATGCTTGTTCGGATTTATTTATTTTCTTGGGATTTTTTGGTTTGACTAATTTTTTCTATAGAATTTCTCATTTAGTTTTTTCTTCATTTTGTTTAGAGTTTTGGTTTATTATATTGGTTTATTTATAGTATTCTCATTATATAAGTTTCATATTTTTGAAATTATTTAATTAATTATTATTGTTTACAACTCATTTGGTTTCCATTTATTGTTTTCTTTTGTTAACATTCATTCATATCAGTCATATGTATGGATGTGTCATGTTGGGTTCTTATAAGTCTCCACTATCTATTTATTTTATAATTGATGGTTAATTCATTCACATTTTTCATATGTTTTGATTCCCGTGTGATTATTTTCCTCCCATGGAGATTAAGAATATGCTTCAAGAAGTGTCACTATCCAAATTGGGTGAAGGGTTGGGTTGAACCACACTGGTTCCTGACAAAATAGTATTAGAGAATCATCTTGTTATTTGGGGTGTTCCCTGGTAAAATTGAGAATATGATTTTTGAGACTCAATAGGTAGGCCATGTGTAGGTTCTTGATCGTCGCCTTCATGCTGAAACTTGATTTTCCAAGGTTAATCGATATTTAAGTCCTAATTTTGAGTTCTTTTCTATTATTTTGACATATCTTTATTTGGAATAATGATATTCTGATCTTTAATGAGTGTATCAGTGATTTTTGGGGTCTTTGTAAGATTTAGGGTGGAAAATAGAGAAATCATCAGATCTTTGAAATTAGTTAATATGATCTATAAAACTTGGTGGAGCCCATATAGATGGTTCTAAAAACCATTCCAAGTATTTTTGAATGGTTAGTTCATCTATTTCCAACCTGTGCATCCAAATCAGGTGCAACCCTATTTTTCCCCAATTTTCCTACCTCCCCCCCCCCATTCTTTCTGAATTGATTATAATGGTGTTTACCATGGATTTGAGGTTAAATAATGTTGTTTTGGTTATTGAATTGATGTTATTGTATGTGTATTTGATTTAATTTTTTACCTTATTTTTTGACTTTGTTTTTTTAATTCTGGTTTTATGGTTAGAAAATGGTTTTTAAGATGAAAAATAGATGTTATAACTTGGTTATGATTTTTTTGACATTCAGGGGATGTATTTAATTTGTTATTTAGTGTGTTTTTTATATTAATTAATTTATAAAGGAAATTTGAAAGTATTTTGAAATGAAATTGGGTTTCTTATTTCTAAGATTAATTAGTGTTTTTCAAATATGGGTTAGTGTTTTGAATTATTGGAAATAGAAGCTCTAATAAATTAGATTTTTAACTTATAAAAGATTTATGAAATAAGAATATATATTTTTTAAAATTATTACAAATTATTTTAAGTGGTTTTAGTTTTTAAAAGTGTAAATGATTTATAAAGAAAACAATTTTAAATTTTAAATGATTGTCTATGATTTAAAAGGAAATCATTTGTAGAGTGTGGTTTTGTATAGGGGTTAATTGATTTTATTTTAGAAACTTGAACTGATTGGGTTCATGTTTTATGTTATATAGAGTATACCATCTAAAAATTATTAAATTAAGAGTGTAAATTTTGTTCCTATGGGTGAATCCTCTCATTCCTTAGGAGTGGTTCCTCTGTTTGATGACTTTACCAGACTAAGAAGTGAGTGGTAGAGCCGATATCTTCTCATCTCTTGGACACCATAAAATACTTCTTGGGTTTATTTTAGAACTATTTCCATAGTGATAAAGTTCATCTTGAGGCGATGGAGTGTAAAAAAGGATTTAAGATATATCCAGTTCTTATGAAACCCTTAAATATTCAAAGGATAAGGCTATTATTAGTCTTCTCAAGGGATCTGGTTGAGTATGATAGGATATTATGGTTTCTTCTCTATTGCATAACAATATTCCTTAGAAATTTTTCAACACTATATTAATTCAAAGGGTTTTATACTAAGGTCATGGAAGTTTAGAATTATATTGAGTTCATGGGTCTCCATTAGGGTGAGAGACTAGTGAAGGAGTATGCAGACTATTTCTAAAAGCTAGTGATATTTTCACCCGATCTAGTTAGCAAAGATACTCTAAAATCTTATTTATTTGGTAGAGGCCTTCACACAAACCTTTTAAATACTATTTTTTAATATATACTAGAATATTATGAGGAAAAGTTTTTAAGTCTATGTCAATGGAAGATAATCAAATGGGGAAGCTGGTAGTGAGTTGTGCCTAGGACCCAGTTATTTTAAATAAATATGGTTAATCCAGTGGGATATATTAGTTTCATGAGCCTAAGTTAGAAGGGTGGGTTGATAAGGTCTAGTATTCTCATCATCATTCCATACATTTAGATAATATATATTTCATATGCTTCTATTGTAGTGATCCTGGGCATTCTAATCCCTTCTATGTGAAAGATCTTATACTCTATCTTTAGTGTAGTTTCTTGTTCAGTGACCAATATATTTCATACATAAATATTACATAATTTTATATCAATATTCAATAAATTTCACAATATCACATGCCTGAAGACCAAATAGGTTTAGTGTATTTGAAATCTTGGATATATAAAAAATAGGTACTTGAAATATCTACATAATTTCTGATTAAGTTCTTCATAACTAGCACCCTTCTTAGACATATCATACTTAAAACCTTTCTTTATAACCCATGGAAGGGAAACATAATAAAGGGTGTACTCAGAGGATAAGTAAGGTTAATAATAAGAGATATAAATACATGATCATAATTTAACATAGAATAAGAATAAGGGTATGATAATATGATCAAGAATTACAATAATCATACCAAATCATTCAAATATCTTTAATCGGGAAACATGGAAAAAGGTTTTATAAAAAATGACATGAGACATAAGATTTCTGAATCATCAATAATTAATCATGATCCATGAAAACCTATCATAGGCACAAGACATAATTTTTTGGAATTCACATAAGCATATAAAATCATTTACTTTGTAAAGGATCTCTGCTAAGACTATCATAGTGGATTGTGTTTACTCCTCATTATATCATTTCATTAGTTAATGTTCACTCCCAAGACAATATTATTGGAAAAATTCCCCTACTAAACTGGGTTCACTCCTAATTATAGTACATATTATCTTATGATATATCCTTATTTACCCAATGAATTTGAGGGATATATATTTATAGGCTCACCTATCACATAATAAAAAACATATATATGTGTGCCACAATATCATAAAACATTTATCATATGATCTATAATTTTCATTCTCTTGAGTACTTACCGATATGAAACTGAAATTAAAACATGAAATATCCAAAAAATTACTTAGGATAATAAAATCAATAATATTTGTTAGTGATCTATCATATAATTTCATCATCATAAAATATAAGCATAAACAATCTTAGTAAAAATGAGATTGTAACATAAAACCCTTACAATAAGTTTTCCTTGATTCATAAGCACTCTCACATCCCATATAATTAAATTATATTTATCATAATTTTATATCAGAACCATAAAAATAACTATAATATGATACATTGTTAACTTATAATATCTTATCACCTATTAATTAACAATATTTCATTATCACCATCATTTTATCTATTATGCAGCTTCTTCATTTTTCATGTATGTTTTGGTTTGGCGATGTGATCCTTAAAATTTTATCTAGGTTCCTTCATATAAATAATTTTAATAATGATATAAATATCATATATATTTATTATATACATATTTTTAACCATTCATAAAAATCAGCGATGAAAAGTGAATTACATCACTACATGGAGAAGGTAGTCTGTACGAATGCAAGAGTGTCGTTTTCAGTTTTCAATGGATGGAGTAAAATAAAGTTTAATATTAATTAATATTTAAATAAAAATTATTATAACATAAATATAATATATAAACATTAAATCTATTATATTAACTAACCATGAATCATGGTGGTGTAAAATGATCAATATCGCATGTAGAGGCGATAGTCCAGCCGTACGCACGAGCGATACTTTCATCTCCCATTGGATTGGGAAGAGGTTTAAATGTTTATTAGGTCATAATAATATCATCTTATTATATTTATTATACCATATTATTAATTTTTTTATGTATACAACTAGTTTATAGTAATTAGATGAAGAAATAAAATTGAAAGTGCTTGGTTAATATCTATACCTCTTATTTGAGAGACCACTTTTGGCTTGCTTGTTAAGTCATGAACGATTTCTATTAGGAGAATAAAAGAAGATATAATATTAAGGGAATTATTATAGGAAGGTTTTATTTCATGTATTTTCTGATCTAGAAGGCTCAAATAGTGTGAATAAGGGAAGAGATGGGGTGCCCTTTTATAAGTGAGGGGAGGGACACACATGAAATTTCTTAAAATATTTCAATGATTTAAGTTCTCTTTCATGTGAAAGTGGATAAATATGGAAAAGTATTCAAAGTTAATATAATATAAGTTTGAAATATATTTAAAATAATAATAATTTTATAGTTTTTTTATTAATACTACCCTTATCTCATCATTTAACACCCCCTAATAAACCGGTTTTAACCTTAACTATACTAACAAAATTTTATTGTTTTTATTATTCACTATAACCAGAAAATAAGTTGAACATATTAAATTATATTAATTATTATTTTTTAAAATATTTAATCCATTTTAACATATTCATTTTCTATAATATGTTGAATTTAATTTTAATTAATCACATAAACCACAATGATAACTTGTTTTCAAAAAATGCATTTTTTAGCCTAAAACATAATTTACTTTCATTCCTTGCCTTGTAAAAATCATAAAATGATTGTTAAAATATTATATTGAATATATTATTTCTAATTTTCATTAAAATAATAAATAAAATTAGAATAAATTAATTTATTAAGATAAAAATACATTGCATGCATAAAAATGGTCGTTTTAGAAAAATGTGTTTTTAATCATAAAAATAAACTTATACAAAAATAAAGTATAATGATAATTATTATGTAATTAATTATATTATTTATAATTAAATTATTTTTAGGTTACTTTAAGATCAAATTCAAAACATAATAGTAAATTTACTTGAAAATAAATGACAATTTTAAAAAAATATCAGTATTTTTCATTATTCACTGAAAAATAAATATTTTTAGAAAAATACTAAAAATTTACCCTAAGATAATATTAACATGATGATTTTAAAAATTACATTAATTTTATCAAATAAAATTTCTAAAAAGATAATAAATTAAATATAATGATTTCATGAAAAACTTTGATAAAATATTTTTTGAAGAAAACAAAATTTTAAAGCATAAAATGGCATTAGTAAAAATTGAGTAATTATTTATTATGAATTAATAAATAAATTTTATTTAATAAAAACCTTTCTACATATTTTTCAAAAAGTTGTTATTACTATTCATACCTTCCAATTTAAATTCTATTTTATAACAGTTTACTATATCGCGGTTTATATAGACTTAGGGTTGTCTGTAAGGTAAGCTATCGAATACTTAAATTTTTGTTACAAAGGAAATACATATAAAATATTTGGTTGTTTCATTATACCCCACTTAAAAATAATTTTACTCTCAAATTTCATCACTCTAGTACAAAAAATAATGATATCTCTAATTCATCACATCTTCATGTTCTCATGTAGCATCCTCAAATTTCTTATTCCTTGAAATAACTTTATTAACCAGGTGAGTAGTCTTATTCTGTATAATTTATCTCTAGGATCCAAGATATATATCAGTTTTTCTTTAGAGGATATATCATGACCTATTGGTATAACCTATGAGTTTATTACATGTGACAGATCATGTATGTGCTTTATTAGGATAGATACATGTAACTCATCGTGAACTTCAGAGAAGTTCTGTGGGAGTTCCAAACGATATGTTATAGTCCTTACTCGATCAAGAATCTCAAAGGGACCAATATACATAGGGATAAAATTTCACTTATTTCAAAATATCATAAATTTATTCTATTGATAAATTTATAGGACAACCTTCTCACTAATATCAAATTACAGATCTCACTGAGGATTGTCATCATAACTATTATATCGACTTGGAGCTTCCTTGAATGTGTTACTAAATAGATTCAACCTTCTCTATCATTTACTTAGCTAGATCAGGTACCCATACCTTTAATTTTCTAACTTTATCTCAGTATGTCAAAGTTTTATACTTATTTCTATAGAGGTATACATAATGAGTCATATGAATGCTCAATTGAAAGTTATTTCTATAAGAAAACTTGACTAGATTATGGTGTTGATACCAACCACTTATGAAATATATATAATGGGATATCAATATATCTTACAAGGCTTAAATGGTATTACCAGATGGACCATATATATGAGGATAATAAGAAGTACTGAATCACGATTCTGTATCTAGAGCTTGTTTAAGAATTTTCTAAAACGTCAAGGCAAACCTTGGATTCCAATTAGATAAAATAGAATGTGGTACCCTATGTAACCTTTCCATTTCCTTATTATATATCTTGAAAATATAATCAAGAGAAAAATATATCTGATATTAATAAATTGAACTGACTTCTTAAGGTGATAAACTACAACCCAAATAAAATAATAGACTTTTGATGTTTTTGGGAGTCCAATAATGAAATCCATGGTGATTTTTCCCATTTCCATTCTAGCATGGGCAATGGTTGTAACAACCCCTTAAAATTATATCTCTCAAACTTAACTTTCTATCATACCAAGAACCTAGATACATACTCCGAAATATCCCTCTTCATTTTATACCACAAGAAATACTCTTTCAAATCTCTATACATCTTTATACTTCCAGGATGAATAAAGAATGAAGAGCTATGATCTTCTTAAAATAGTTCCTTCTTTAGGTCAGGTATTTAAGGGATGCATACTTGGTTTGTGAACTATATTATTCTATCACAATAAAGGATGAACTTAGGAACATTTCTCGCCTTATTTTGTAGATTCTCATCTTCTTTATGTATCACTTTAATATTTACAGGGATATATGGTTGAACAATCATTTGGGAAAAATGATATTTATCACCTTCCTTAAAAATTTCAAGTTTAATCCTTTGTAAATCCATAAATATTGGATATTTGTTTATCATCATCATAGATAATCTAGTATAATCCTTTTAACTCAAAGCATCATCCACCTTGTTTTCTTTCCCAGGGTGGTGGTGTATTGAGAATTCATAATCTTTAATCGACTCTAACCATATTCATTGACATATTTTTTACTATTTTTTTTGTGAATATATACTTTAAAATTTTATGATTAGTATATATGTTGCACCTTTCTCTGTAAAGATAATGCCTCCAGATATTTAAGGAAAATATTATCATTACTAACTCCAATTTATGAGTTTTGGGAATTTTTCTAATGAAACTTTAATTGGAATTAGGCATAAGTTATCACTATATCATTCTAAATAAGAATACAACCCATCCCCCCTTTTCAATGTATCACTATAAATCATAATTCCTCCTCCATAACAAGTTTGTGTGAGAACAGGTTTACTAAAAAACATTCACTTTAATTCCTCGAAATTTTCTTCAAATTCATCAGTTTAGAGGAACTTAATTCCTTTATGAGTTAACATAGTGAGTGGATTAGATATCCATGATAAATAATTTAAAAATAATCAATAATATCCATCCAATAAAAACATATGGATCTCCATCATAGTGGTTGGTCTGGGCCAATGTTCAATAACTTATGCCTTTGACGGATCCACCAATATACCCTCTTTTGAGATTATATAACCCAAAAGTGAAACTTTCTATATCCAAAATTCACACTTGGTAAATTTTGCATATAACTTATCCTTCCTTAGGTACTTCAGTAAAATCCGCAAGTGATCATAATGATTTTCCTTACACTTGGAATATATAATAATATCATATATAAAGACTACTATAAACTTATCATGGTACTCTCCAAATACTCTATTTATTAAATCCATAGTGATAGTGGGGGTATTAGTAAGACCAAATAGAATCACTATAAATTTATAGTGTCTATACCTCTAATGGAATGTTTTCTTGGGAATGTCTTCACTTTTGACCCTGAATTAATAGTATCCAGATCGAATATAAGAATTTAAAAAATATTGAACTCCTCATAATTTATCAAACAATCCATCAATATAGGGAAGAGGATACTTATTATTGAATTTTATCATATTAAGTTCCCAATAACCAATACAGAGTCACCGTGATCCATATTTCTTTTTAACAAAAAGTGCAGGTGCACCATATAGTAATGCACTTCACTGAATGAATCCTTTATCAATATTCTCATGGAGTTTCTTATTTAATTCCTATAAATTAATTAGGTCCATTATATATAGAGTCTTTGAAATAGGTGTACCACTATGTATAAACTTCTTTGAAAACCTAACAACGTAAATTGGAGGAAGAATATGAAACTCTTCTAGAAAAACATCAACAAAATCCCATATAATAGGCATGTCTTTGATGTTGAGCTTCTCTATAACCATATGTGATAAATACCCCCTTTTAATAGGAATAAAGACCCATGAAAAGGATATAATATCCATTGGAAGTTTATATTTATCCCCACAACGATATACAATCAATGTTTGGTTCAAAATATCAAATGTGACTTCCCTTCCTCTTCAATTGATATGGTCTTTATATAAAAAAAAGTCAAGCCATTCCTAAAATCACATCAAATTTAACTATAGTAATAATAAGAATATTTTTAGGAATCACATTCCCACAAACTTCAATTAGGGAAGAATCACATACTAGAGATGTGATCAACATACCATTAAGAGTTTTTACTGGTAATTTAGCATTTAATCATTAAGGATATGAATAAACATTACTTGGTACGTTTCATGAAATAAATAAATCCATATAAATAATCTCAAATAAGATACTTCAATACTTGAGCATACTTATCACCACCTCAACATCACTGTTCTATCTTTAATCCCTTACTAAAACCAAAATGATTAGCATAACCATCCCACATCCTTAATCAGAGTGATTAATCAATAAAAATCATTCATAGGAAGTCTAAATAGTGACACTTTATTTTTAATATATGATACATTAGCTTTAACTTAGGTCATACATGGTCAATATTTTATCCAGATCCATCATAACTTATCTAAAAGAAAATGTGAATTAACCTAATCATATCCCCCCAATATTTTCAAACTAGGTGTGTAGTAAGGGCACATTCACCATGCACTGGAATGATGATTGAGATATACTATGCCAAAATTGGTGTTTAGTGGCGGGTTTTTTTCAATTTAGCGGTGGTTTAAACCATTGCTAAATTGTGTGTCGGCAATCAATTAGCGGTGGTTTTTAGTTTTTATTATTTTTAATTAATTAATTTATTTATTTTCATAATTAATTTATCTATTTATTTATTTTCATAATTTATTTATTTATTAATTAATTATTATTTTTGTAATTTATTTATTTATTTATTTACTTATTTATTTAATTAGTTATTTATTTATTTATTATTTATTTATTATTCATTTATTTATTATTTATTATTTATTTATTTTTATTTATTATTTGTTATTTATTATTTATTATTTATTATTTATTATTTATTATTTATTATTTATTTTTATCATGCTCATGCCCATGTCCATGCACAAGCCCATGTACATACACATACCCATGCAATTATTATCATGCTCATGCAAATACCCGTGTCCATGCACATAACCATTTCATATATAGATGTTATACATTGGGTGAGATTTGAACCTCTTACCTATTACTTATTCTCCAAAGACTTTACCACTCCAATAGACTCTTTATGTGGTGAATAAATATAATTTAATATAATTATGTGTATATATATATATATTGAAAAAACAAATAATACATAACAAATAGATACAAACTAAATAATTACTAATCAATAATTACTAATCAATAATGATTAATAAATAATTAATAAATAATAATAAAAAATAATAAATAACAAATAATAAATAACAAATAATAAATAATAAACAATAAAAAATAAGTTAATTAATTAATCACAAAAATTAATTAATTGTGGAAATTAATTAATTAATTAACTAATTATGAGAATAAATAATAAATAAATAATAATAATAATAATAATAATAAATAATAATAAATAATGAATAATGAATAAAAATTAATTAATTAATTAATTAATTAATTATGAAAATTAATAAATTAATTAAGAAAGTAAATAAATAATTAAATGTATATTAATTAATTAATTAATTAATAAAATTAATTATTTATTTATTTAATAAAATTAATTAATTAATTAATTTTTGAAAATAAATAAATTAATAAATAAATTAGTTATGAAAATAAAAAAATAAAAAAATAATTATTTAGGAAAATTAAAAATAAAAAAAATAAAAAAAATATTAAAAAATAAATAATAAATTGATATAAATATCTATAAATATATATAAATATAAAAAGAAATTATATAAATATATATAAAGACAATTTATGTTACATAAATATATAAAAACACACTCAGATATATAATTGTGTATTAATATATATATATATATATATATAAATGTAAATATAAATATTTATATATATATTTACTCATATATGATATAAAAATATGTGTACATATATATGTATAAATATTTACACAAATATTCAAAAATTTCAAGTAAACAGATATATATAATTAATAATAAATTAACAAAAGAGGATTGAAGTACAATAATTACCACAACATCAAATCAATAGGAATGTAAATCAATGGAATAAAATCATAAATAACAAAAAAAATATATGAATACACTCTTAAATGAAAATAAAATCTTATCTAATGTGTATGATATATATATATACTTAAATTTATTTAAATATATTAAATATTAATATCCATTTAAATATATTATAATATAAATATAAATATATATTTGTTTATCAATACACACATATATGTATATAAAAAAATTATTTATATATGTGTGTGTATATATTCATATAGTTTTACTACAAATTAATTTACATAATATATTTAATGATAATGATATATTTATATAAAAATACATTTATATATCATTTATACACACAAATATTTACATATATGTGTATTTATTTACATATAATAGACTATACCCAAAAATATAAAAAAAATTATTGATCCACGCATATTTATATGTAAACATTACATGTATAGGTGTATATATACATATTAATGTATTTTTATAAGGTAAATAAATTCATAAATTATTTATTTTAAATGAAATGAATAATAAATATTTATTTCTATATTTTTTATGTGTTTAAAAATACATATCTATGTAAATATGTATTTATAAAAGTGATTTATTATCAGTAAATACAATAAAATAGGAGTATATTTAATTACAAATAAATCTACATTATGAAAAGTGATAAAATTTCAAAACCATAATATCAATTTGAATGTAAGCCCTAGTTATAAATTCAGTCCCCATTAAAAATGGGAAAAAATACCGTCTAAATGAGGCTGAAAATCCATCGAATGTTAAAAAAAATATGGATACACTGACTAATAACTCATTTTTAGAAGGATTATGGGCCTTTGGGCCTAAAAAATTCTGATATAGGTTTACTTATGTCATTAGGGGAGTAGATCTTGTCGCAGGCTTCGATTTGATATGTTGTAGAGCCCAAACGGACACCGGGATCAAAATTATGGTTGTTTGAAGTTCGAGTTTGATTTCCAACTTTTCTAGAAACAATAATAAATTTTATTCTTTTAATTATTACGAAATTTAAATATAATTTTATTTTAGATCATTTCATAAGATTTGATTTGATATGTTATGGAGCTAAAGCTGACTCTTGGATCAAAAGTTATGGTCATTTGATGTCGAATTCTTATTTTTAACTTATTTAAGATTTTTTTCACTTTAAAATTATAATTAAATAAAAATTATAAATATTTATTAATTGAAACATTATAAATAATTAAAATAATAAATAATAAAATATATATGATTTTAAATAATAATTAATAAATAATTTTTTGTAAAAAAATCCTTCAATTTTCGGCGGTTTCAAAAAAAACTAATGCTACAAATAACTATAATTTTTTCTTTTGAAAAAACAAAATAAAAAACTATAAAAAATATTTTAAAAACATTTAGTGGTGGTTTTGAAAACTATCGCTAAAAACACATCACTAAAACGTTGTTTTCCAATAGTGATATACTCAACCAACTCTTTTTAGGGTTATTACCCCCTCTATCCATCTGTGAAAAAACCATGTCCACTTGTAGTATCTTGTTAGGGATGTATTTTCTAAAGGAATTCACACTCATTTCTTTACCATAACTTACTATGTTATTTTATACTTAAGATTTGCCTAAGTTTTCTCACTAAATTTAACACATCCTAGTTTCAAAAATTTATTAAGCCTTATCTCTGATACCAACTATAACAAACCATACTTTTGATACATAAATATTACGTCATTTTAGATTTATATTCAATAAATTTCACAATAATAAATGATTTAATACCATAGAGGCTTGATTTCTTTGAAAAATTGGATTTTTAAACAATTGGTACATAAAATATATACATCATTTATAATTAATTTATTTACAACTTGCTCCCTTATTATACATATCAAACTTAAAACCTTTCTTCATAACCTTAGGAAGGTAAACAGAAGGGTGTGTTCAGATGCTTGGTAAGGGTAATCATAAAAGATATCAATCAATGGTCAAAATTGATCATAAGTTAATCATAATGGTATGAGAACATGATCAAGACTTGCAATAATCATACCCAATTAGTCAAAGATATGTAATTATGGAACATGACATAAGTTGTTTTCTAATCAAATAGCATAATACATAAGAGTGTGGAATCATAAATAATAAATCATTATCCATGAAAAACATATAATAATCATAAGACATATGTTTTTGGAATGAAAATAATTATATAAAATCATTACCTTGGTCAAGGATCGCTACTAAGACTATCGTAGTGGATTTGATTTACTCCCCATCCCACAATTTCCTTAGTCAAGGTTCACTCCAAAGACTATTTTATTGGAAAAAGTCTCTTACTAATCTAGTTTCACTCCCCATTTTAGTTCTTATTATCTCATGATATATCCTTCTTTTCCCAATTCATTGTATGTGTATATAATTTTGGGCCCATCCATCGCATAATTAAAACCATATAAGTGTGTGCCATAATATCTTAAAACATTCATCATATCATCAAATCATAACTCATGGAAAGGATGTGGGTTTCTAAAAATTTCATCATCACAATCCTAAACCATATGAAGAAACAATAAATATGGTAACATTAGAGCATATCCTCAAAAAAATCATGAGAATCATCAAAGGATATTTATATATTTAAAAATTACTTTAAAATATCTTTAAATAATTTCTTGAGGAGGATTCCCTTTTTATTTGAAATTAGTTATTTAGAATCAACAAATTTACAAAATATTATGGAAAATATGTTATTTTAAAATATAAAATGGAATCATATAAAGGAATTTTTAAATAAAATATTATTCATATTGGTAGGGAAGTCATCCATACGGTGTATGTTAAAACAAAAATTCCTTTCATATTTTTTAGTAAAAAGTTAAAAGTACCACGTTTAGAAAAATTTTGGAAGGTTAATTTTATAGAATGGAAATGAAAATAAAATATTGTCAAAAATACATTAAATAATATTTATATAATAGTAAAAATATTCTTTAAAATAATTTAAATAAAAATATTGTCATAGAAGAAAAGACTCTCGACTGAATGGAAAAATAAGGTCGGTTTTCCTTAAAACAATTATTTCAGTATCTTGAGTACCTAAAAAGAGGAAAATGAAATAAAAACATGAAATATAAAAAAAAATCAAAGTATTATAATAAAATACAAAATAATTGTGAGATATAGACCATATAATTTCATCATCATAAAATTTTATCCTAAATAATCTTGGTAAAAGAGATATTATTACATAAAACCCTTACCTAAGGTCTCTCTTCATTCACAAGAAATATAACCTCATATATAAAAAATTTAAATTTATTATACTACTATAAAATAACCATAATAATATATATAATACCATAAATTTTTTACTTATAAAATGTTATCAACCATTCATTTACAATATTTTTTTATCATCATCATTTATGGCATTAACTACTTCATTTTCTATGTATATTTTGGTTCAATAGTTAAGGTATTTACACTTTGATCATGGTTCCCTTGTCACTATAATTTTAATAATTATATAAATATCATATATATTCATTATATAGCTATTTTTAACCATTCATATAGAGTGGTAATGAAAAATGAGTTACATAACTATGTGGAGAGAGTAGTTTGTACATACGCACGAGTGACGTTTCCATTTTTCATTAGAGGAATGAAAGAAAATTAAATATTAATTAATCTTTAAAAAATAATTAATATACCATAAATGTAATATATAAACATTAAATATAACATTATAATCAACCATGAATGATGGTGGTGGAAAAAGAGTTGTATCGCTATGTGGAGGCGGTAGTCCACACGTACGCATAAGCAAAACTTTCGTCTATTATGGGATTGATAAGAGGTGGTAAATGGTTATGGAATATTAATAATAAAATCTCATTATATTTATGATACTATATTAAATGATTTTTATGTATGAAACAGTCTTATATAAATTAGAATAATAAATAAAATTGAAAGGCCTTCTTTAAGATCTATACCTATTCTTTGAGAGACCACCTTTAGATTGTATCTTAATCCTTGATGGATTTGTATTAAGAGAGTAAAATAAGATCTATAATTAATCTAGGTATTCTAGAAATATTTTTTATTAGTTATTTTATGATATATAAGGCTCAAATGGAGTGAATAATGGAAGACAAGAGGTTCCCTTTTATAAGTGAGGGGAGGGACACACATGGAATTTCTTAAATGATTTCAATGATTTAAGGTCACTTTCATTGGAAATTGGAAAAAATGGATAGGTATTTGAAGTTATGATAATATAATGTTGAAATAACATCAACCAAAAAAATTGAAATGTGTAGATGAAAATCCTATCCTTGTCTCATGCTTTATCCCCCTCAATAAACCAGTTTTAACCTTAACTGTGGTAACAAAATTTTATTGTTTTTACTATTGAATATAAACAAAAATTAATTTGAAACTATAAAATTATATTAATTATGATGATTAAAAATATAAAATATATTCTAATAGATTAAATTTCTATAATTTGAATAATTTAATTTTAATTAAGAGCGCATACCATAAAGACAACCTCTTTTCAAAAAATAATTTTTTAAGCGTAAAACATAATTTACTTTCATTAATTTCCTTATAAAAACCATAAAATTAATGTTATAATGTCATATTTAATATATAATATATGAATTTAATTGAAACCATTAATAAAAAGATATTAAATTATTTTATTAAGATAAAAAAACTTTGCGTGCATAAAAACAGGTTTTTAAAAAATGTATTTTTAATCCCAAAAATTAATTTACACAAAAAGAATGTATAAAGATTATTCCTGTATAATTAATTGTATTATTTAAAATTAAAGGTTTATTAGGTTAATTTAATGTAAAATTCAAAATATAATGGTTCATTTACTCAAATAAAATGACATTTTTTACAAAAAACGGTATTTTTCTTTATTTACTAAAAAATAAATATTTTTATAAAAATAAAAAATATTCACCCTATTATAATCTTGGAATGATAATTTTAAAAATTATATTAATTAAAGAAAATAAAATTTCTAAAAATGGTATAAATTAATTACAAATTTTACATAAAAAATCAGTAGAACCATTTTTTGAAGGAAACATATTTTTGAATCATAAAATAACATTAGTAAAATTGAGAATTTATTTATTATGAATTAATAAATAAATTTTAATTAATAAAAAATTATTCATATTATTCCTAAAGTTTTTTTACTATTTATACATTCCAATTTATTTGTTAGGTTATAACTTTTTATTATATCGTGGTTCGTATAGAATCAAGGTTGCGTGTAAGGCAAGATATCAAATACTTAAAGTTTTATTTCAAGGGAAATACATATAAAATCTCAAGTTGTTACAATATAATTCCATTAAAATATATTTCTCCTTAAAAATTCCATCACTCTGGTATAAAAAAATGAGGATATATCTACTTCATCTAATCCTAAGGTTCCCATGTAGCTTCCTCAAATTTCATATTCTTCCAAATAACTTTAACCAATCGAGTATTATCATTACATAGAACTTTATTTCTATGATCCAAGATTTCTATTGGTTGTTATTCAAAGGAAATATCATGTTCTAGTAGTATAAGATATGACTTTAGTACAAATGAGGGTTACTGAATCCCTCCTCAGTAATGGTACCCCATTTGCTGGGCACTTCTACCTACTCTCGACTCATCTTCTCCCCATAGGGTTACTTAATCCCTCCTCAGTGATGGATCACCCCCCTTATCTAGATTCCATTTCATTTCCCCTTCTTTATTCTTCTCTTCTATTGTGCTCATGGCTGTGGGTTTACTCCCATGGTTCTTTAGGTCTTTCTGTTTAAGGTTTTTTGAGGTCGTATACCTCGGTTTCCCTTACCTTGCTATAGTCGTAGGTTCCTCTATGCCTCTCTAAGTCAGAACTGGTGTTGTGGTAATAAAGTGGCTTTAGGTTATGAGGTTTAGAAGATGATGAGTTTCCTAGAACTAATGAAGTTAGTTATTTTTTTCCTATTCTACATCTGGTTTTCTACTTCGTTGGTGATGGTGATGTTCAAAACCCTCTAATTATCAAATCCCTACTATGAGCTTGAGTTCCTCAACACCTCTCCCAATCAGATATGGTGTGGTGGTATGTATGAGGTTTTGGGATTTGTGGTGTGGTTACTACTGAGGATCCGGGAAGGACCCGAGTTGATATGATCTTGTGAAGACGGTTACTGGTACGATAGATCTGCTTGGTATTTCTTATTCAAATATTCTGGTGAAGGTATTTATGTTATTTTGTGTGTTCTTGTTTTATGCTTGATTGGTGAATTTTTTTTCTTGTTCGGTGATTTTCATTTATAGTGTGGTCATGGAGTCGATGATGGTGGTGGTGATGAGGGTAAAGCAATGATGTTCCCTATGGTTTAGTTTGTGATGGTTGAATATGTTTTTGGTGTCTTCAAGGATGGTGTTTTTTGTGGTCAAGGATACAACAGTTCCAGTGATGAGGAGGATGGTATCCAGTTGGAGTTTCACGATGGTGTAGTCGATGATGATGGGTGATTGGGTGTGTCAGGTATGCGGCCTGAGGAATCTTGTTGCTGGAATCTCATGGCAGTGGTGTGACACTTTTTTCTTGATTTTTGAACTTGGAGATTATCCAACAGCTCACAGTTTGTAGCCCAAGGCAGCGGTGTGTCTCTTTTAGATTGAATTTTGACTTTGTTTAATCCTCACAGTTGGCATATGACCTTGTTTAAATATGTGAAGTGTATTTTGTGGTTTTTAAATAGTTTATTTGAAATTGTGTGGTTCCTACTTAACCATAAATTGGTTTTGTAAAATTAAAAAACAAATATTTTTAGGACATATGAAGTATTGTGTATGCTCTTCCTTAGGATAAATATATGGAACACATTATGAACTTGATAGTGGTGTGGTGGGAGTGACAAATGATAATATATAAACCTTACTCGATAAAGAGTCTCTAAGGGACCAATATACCTAGGGTTCAGATTTACCTTATTTTTTAATCTAATAACCTTCTTCTATAGAGAAATTCATAGGAAAACCTTCTCACCAAAATCAAATTCCAGATCTCCCTGATGATTGTCATCATAACTATTCTATTGACTCTGAGCTACCTTTATGTGCTACTGAATGGATCTAACCTTATATACAATTTACGCAACTAGATAAGATATTTTTTCTATAATTACATCATATTATATTAGAGTTTTATACTTTTTTCATATACTAATTCATAACGATCCATCTGAATGCTTGAGTGAAAAATATTTTTATTGAAAGAAAAATATACTATAAGAAGTTTTTTATCTCAACCACATTTGAAATATAGAGGAAATGATATCAATATATCCTATAGGGTTTGAATTTTCCTATCATACTAACCATCTATCTAAGGATCTTATTTAGTACTTAAACACAACTCTGTATCTAGAGATTTCTAAAGACTTCTCTAGGACTTCGAGGTAAACCTTGGATCTCGATTAGATATAATATAATGTGGTAACCCATGTAACCTTACCACTTCCTTAATGTATATCCTGGAAATATGATTAAGAGATAAATCTTCTCTGATAGTAATGAAGTTTATTGAATTCATAAGGTGATTGACTACAACCAAAATGGAATTTTGGCCTTTAGATGCTTTGGGGATTCCGAAAATGAAATCCATGGTGATTTTTTCCAATTTTTATAATGGTATGGGTAATGGTTGTAACATCCCCTTAGACATATTTCTCTTATCCTTGACTTTATAACATACCATGCACTGAGATACATACTCTACAATATCCCTCTTCATGTTGTCCCACCAAAAATATTCTTTCATATCTTTATACATATTCATAATTCTAGGATGAATAGATAATGATGAGATATGTGCTTCTTAAAATAGTTACTTCTTTAGTTTTGGTATTTATGGGACACATACTTGGTTTAGTAACCTTATCATTCTATAATAATCAAGGTGGAACTCAGGAACATTTTTCACCATCTTTTTTGATCTACATCCTATTTTTATGCCTCTTTAATATTTACATAGCTAAATGGTTGAAAATCATTTTAGAATAATAATATTTCACCCCTTCCTTCAATATTTCAAGGTCCATCCATTGAAAATATATAAATTTTAGGTCTTTTTATCCTTATCATAGATAAGCTAACATGATCTTTTTTACAAAAAGCATCTTCCACTATGTTTTCCTTCCTATGGAAGTAACATGCTGAGAAGTCATAATATTTAATAAACTAAAACCATATCCTCTACCGTATATTTATCTATTTTTACATGAATATATACTTTAAGCTTTTATTATCAGTATATATGTCACACCTTTCCTGTAATGATAATGCCTCCATGTAACACGCTGAGATTTTGTGAATTGTTTTCTTTTCAATTAAACTTAATATTTTCGGTATTTTTCGTTACAAACAACACTAATTTTAGATTGATATGAATAGAATATTGAGTATATATTATGTTATATGAAACACCAAGTTTAAATTCCCCTATATGCAACAACAATAGCATGCATGACCCATGGAACAGAGCTTTAGCGAACCATGAAATAATATTATTTTGAATATGACCATTAATAAAAATTCAATAAATAGGTGGGTATTAATAGTATAAACTAATTTATGAAATATGAATATAAATTTCCTACTCAATATAAATTTATTTATTTATTCTTATTAAAAAATCAATCAATTTTTAATAAAGTAATTATATTCTTCAAAAATATTTTTTCTTCAAAAATGATTTTTATTGCTCTTTATGAGAAACTATTATAACTACATTGTAGATGTTTTAGAAAATTTATTTTATAAAATTAAATATATTTTTGAAATAATAATTTTTAAATAAACCTATGGTGAAATTTTGAGATTTTTCAAAAAAATGTTGATTTTTCAGTGAATAGAGAAAAACATCGTTTTTTATAAAACTATCACTTATTTTCAATACATTAAGAAATTTAAATACCCCATTATGTTTTAAAGTAACATAATTATATTTATATTTATATTTATTCCATTTAATTACTTTTTAATCAACTTTATATTGTATTTTAATGTAAGTTTATTTTTTGGATTAAAAGGGTTTTTTCTGAAAAATGTTTTAAAGTGCATAATATTTCTCCATTTTAATTTATTAAAGTAATCCCTAATGAGGAATTATTTAAATTAAATTTTTAGATTATATATCAATAAATTATAATTTATATTCATACAATTATTATTATTATACATAGATTAAATATAAATCATCTTATGCTTGAAAAAAATACACTTCTCGAAAACCCGCTTTTTCGTCATGTTTGTAGGTTTTGTTTTAAATTTAATTTTTAAATTTTTTTGAAAAATTATTTTAAAAAATGTTCATTTTTGAAATAAAAAAAATCAAAATTACCTTATGGTTATTTTTTTTAATTTTATAAAAAGATTATTTTTTTGATGAATAGTGAAAAATACTAAATTTTAATTGAAAACTGCCTTTTTGTTTAAATAATTTATAAAGTTAGATTATATTTAAATTTTATTTTAAAATTAATTTTTTTTAATTATATATATATATATATATTAATCCAATTTATATCATTGTAATCAATTTCATATTGAAATTGGATATAAAAACTTTGTAAGCTTTTGAACATTTTTTCTTTGAAAACTCGCTTTCTCGTCATGTTTGTGGGATTAATTTTAAATAAAATTTTTTCACTTATGTGAATAGAATTTGAAAAAAAGTATTATATATTTTTAATTATCATAATTTATTTTATATAATAATTTTAAAATAAGTTTTTTACAAAAATGAATAATGAAAATGCTAAAATTTAAATACCACGGTTAAGGTAAAAATAGTTTTATTGGGAGGGTTAAACTAAAAAGATAAGGGTAAAAAATGACCCGAAACTTTTCCATACCCCATTTTATGGAAATATTTTTACCATATAATTTATATTCTTGATAATTTTTTATTATTGGATCCTTTTGAATGGAATAAAATGTGGGTGGAATTCTTTCTTTCAAAAAATTACAAGTGTGATGCTCACCTCACTTATAAAAGGTCACCACTTCTCCTGTCCTCTTCAAACATTCAAACCATTCTAGTTTAGGAAATACCTAAAAAAATAACTTCCCAAATTCTCTCCTCTAATCCTATAATCCTTATTTTATACAAAACTCCAACTTAGGATAGATTTTGGTAAAAACATAAGGAGGATACCCGAAGAAGATTTAACATTCATCAATGAGAATTTTTTGTCTTATTTATTCCTATGAATCCTTAAATTATTATTATAAAATGCTGATATAAAAACCTTAGTATATTAAATTTACTTATATTTTTTTATGTTATGGTAATTACCTAAAACCATCTCCACTTACATCAAATGGGTTATGAAATCATCGTTCGTGTACGGTGGACTATCGCCTCGGGAATCGATGTCATTCATTTTTTCATTAACACCTCTCAAAGTTGGAAATAATTATGTGTGTATTATATATATATGATATTTACGATATTATATTTACTTAATATTTATTATATCACACACACTTTCATGATATCCATTTTGTGGGAATGTGATAATGTCACATGTGTGTACCGCGGACTACCACCTCGTGAAGTGATGTGATTCCTTCACACTTTACATGGAAGGTAATAACAATGGGTTTAATGAAATTATGTGATATATATGACATAAAATTTTATTTTTTAATGATATTATATCATTTGATTTTCTTTCTTTCAGTACATTGTGAAAATGGAAACAATTTTCATGCGTACGTACGACCTACCATCCCCATGAACGATGTATTTCATTTTCAATCTATATATTTTATAGATTACTGTAAATAAATATATACATAATATATATTATATTTATATAGTTTTTACCATTTTATATATTATAAAATCATGATCAAATTAATAGTATTAAAAAACAAAATCAAAACATATACGAAAAATAAATCAGTTATTACCTGAAACGTAACATTAACAGGGAATTGTCAATTAATAGGAAATAAAATGTCATAAGTAAATCATATATGGTATGCTATATATATTTATGTTTTTTAATATATTTATAATAAACTTATATCTATTATATAGGATGTTCTAACTTTTATGAAGGAATTCAATACTTATAGTATGGTATTTTCGTATCACTTTTTTCTTCTATGAGACACAAGCCATATTCACCACAAATTTATCTTATGTTGTGTATATACTAACCATGAATGTATTTTATGATACTTATCAATAATATTATGTGAATTTATATATCCATTTTAGGATCTCCCTTTTATGGGTCTTACAATTCAGCGTTACCATAGTGGTAATGATTTTATGTTACAATATCATCATTTATCAAGATTGTTTATGATTATGTTTTTTGATGATATACTATTATGATAAATATCTCAATAAATGCATGATTTTTATTATCCTATGGTTATTTCAAGAAAATACATGTTTTACATTAATTTTTCTCTATAGCATCCCGCCATTTTATAACATAAACTTTCATTACATTACACAAAACTGAGGATCGTTAAGGTTTAGTGTCTTGGAAACAAGGATCATAATACATAAAAAAACATAAAAACATTCTTCTTAAACACTTGAAAGCCGTCTCCTTAAGTTCATCCTATGTTCATTATGCATCTCATAACCTGGGGACATACATCAAAAGAAACGGTGAGCAGAAGGCCCAGTAAGGGAAACAAGAGGAACATTTTACATGTGAACTTGAGATACTTCAATAAGGACATGAAAAGAACTTTAAGGCATGAGAAAGAAATCATGAGGCATTTCATAATAAAAATAACATTTTTCATAACTTGAAGATGTGGCTACATCATTTAACATAGACAATCATGAACATATCACCAAGGTCCATCCCCAAGGTGTCATTTGAAAATTACCAAGGTTATTCACCAAGGTATCATGAAAATTGTAATCTCTAGTGGTTACATCATTACCCAATGCATTGGAGCGCTATCAGGGCGCACCCTTAAATTTGCCTTTATTATCATGTGAGCCACATATTTCATCATCAAACATTTCATAAATAACCCACATAGCATAAAATAAATGGGTTTCATTTCATAATCATAACGTTTTAAAAACTGCTTTAAAGACATGATCTTTACGTCACTTTAAACCCACGGAAAGGGAAAGCGGGTCTCATGTATGTAAATCCCAGAATTTAAAATGGAACATTTTGATATATATGTGAATACCCTTGTAGAAATAAGAGCTTTGAGTATTCACTTTATAACATAAAATAATTTTTGAGAAAAGAGAGAGGCATTTTGAGACAGAAATTCTGCAGCATAACGGTAATGTTCCGAGGTTTTAGAATACATTAAAAGAGAGGTAAAATGGGTCAAACATTCATAAATGACCCATAAAATAGTACATGGACAGAATAAGAAGGATACATGATCATGGTAATGAATTTTCAAGGACATACCATTTGAAATGAAAAACATGGAAGGAAGAAAAAAATTAGATTTCTCTTATGAAAGTTCGGCAGCCCAACGACGTTACTTAAACATCAACAAAAATGATTTGAAAAGATCAAATAGGGTCTCTCATCATGTGAACATAAAAGTTCAGTATGATAGATATGGAGATAATTCCCCAACATAACAAAAAGGAACTTGAAATAATTGACATGAAAGTAGAACTTCAAAATGAGAAGGGTGAAGAACCACTTAAAATTTCGGCAGCCTAACGGCGCCACTTAAAACTTCAAAATACTGAATTGAAGCGATCAAATGGGGTCTCTCATCATATGAATATAAGAGTCCAGTATTATAGATATAGAGATCATACCCCAATATAACAAAAAGTAACTTGAAATAATTGACATGAAAGTAGAACTTCAAAACGAGAAGGGTGAAGAACCACTTAAAAATTCGGCAGCCTAACGGCGCCACTTAAAACTTCAAAATACTGAATTGAAGAGATCAAATGGGGTCTCTCATCATATGATCATAAAATATCAGTATGATAAATTTAGAGATCATACCCCAACATAATAAAAAGGAACATGAAAGACTTGAATGAAAATAGAACTTGAAAACGAGGAAGGTGAAAGAATCCCTTAAAATTTCGGCAGCCTAACGGCGCCACTTAAACATTCTTAAAACGAATTGATGAGAGCAAGGGGGGGTCTCTCATCATATGAACATGAAATATGCAGTAGGATGAATATAAAAGAACATACTCCAACATAAGAACATGGAGTATAAAAGAAATGACAAAAAGAGATTACTTGAAAAGAAAGAGAGAGGTCGGATCCCTTACCTTAAAATGTAACTCTTAAACCTCAAAGGTTGGGACCTTGAGGGCTTGGGGGCACCTTGGGAGGACTCCTTGGGAGGTAATGAGACCATAAATTCGTTGGGAATGAGTGGGGAGTCGAATGGATGAGAGGAGGGCTTGGTATTTATAGGGAAAGTGAGGGGACAAGGCATTAATGGCCAAGGGACACCTCACTAGTGGTTTTGGCAAAACCATGGGCTTGCCCATGGTATTTGCCCATGGTATTGGCCACTTGGGACACCTCACACCTTATCTTACTATTAATAATTCGACCATATTGAATATATACTTAATACATCATTTAATGATGTCATTAAACATCCGTAACTTAAAAACTATACTTTCACTATTCACCGAAAATTCAACTTTCTCAGAATAATCCCAAAATTTCACATTAACCAAATATCAATGCTCTGATTTCAAAAATGAAATCCATTTTATAAAAATAATTTTCTAAATATTTTTAATTTAATTTTTAAATAAAAACACTATTCATCGAAAATTCATTTTTTTCAGAAAAATCCCCAAAAATTACCTTAACATAATATCGATGCTCTGAGTTCAAAAATAAAGTCATTTTTATAAAAATAATTTTCTATTTATTTTTAATTAAATTTTTAATTAAAAAACACTATTCATCCGAAAAAACTAATACTTGAATAATAATTTATGAAACCGTTATTTAACCATTTTATTGAATCACATTACTTAATCAAAGTGCCTAGCTTATTTTAATACTTTCTTTAAGTGAGATTACTAATCCATTTGGACACATTATTAATCCTAATCATAAAATCACTATTCATAATTTACTATTCATCAAAAATCAAGTTGTTCTTATTAGATTCTAAATTTAGTACTGAACATAATTGCAGAAGACCATTTTTTGAAAATCATTACACATTTTTAATTATTTAGGGTTTACATAAACATATTTAAAATATCCTTTTTCTAAAATTCATCAAAAATTTGCATACTATATTTATCCGGTCATTTGAAAATTCATAAAAGAAATCGAAATTTTATTTAAAACAAAGGATTACACAAGACAGTTACGGTCTCCTTACATAGCCCCTTATCACACCAGCATAGGACCTAAGTGTAAGGTGTGCTAAGGTGAGAGAATCCGAGGGAGGCTCGGCCAACATCGCATGAGTAGTAATTTCTATCAGTTTGAACTTCTCGCGAAGGCGATCCCGTTCTAGCTTTATACGATGAAGTTCAGCTTGGGTTTGGTCCAGAGCAAAGCCCAGTGGTGCTACCTCCTTCCCAAGTTCTGTTAGATGGGCTTCGATCGGTCCAAGACTACTAGGTGAGGCCATCAAATCTTCTTTCTATATTAATTAATCAAGATTGCTTGTATTTAGAGACAATAGTCAAAATGTTTAGTTTCCAGCGGTCATATTGACCAATGGTCAAATAACAGTCAAAACTCAACAGTCTCATTTTAATTATACTCATGTTACCAAATGAAACATTTTTGTTGGGTATAACAATAACACATAAAATTAAGAAACAAAATTTATTTAAAAAAAAAATTTGGGTCGTTACAATCTTCCCCCCTTAAGAAATTGCATCCTCGCAATTTTAAAATTGGGTTTTGAAATTTCATTGAAAGTCCCACATCGGAAAAGGAGTTAGTAAAACTATTACTTTAAAATAAAGAAAGGGAAGTACAAAGGTCACCCGAGTTAACCCACACTAGGGTTCCATGTAGAAAAACATGGACATGGAGGAAAAAAACAAAGGGTCAAGTTCTAAGGGAGAGTGATAGAGAACATGATTAGGAGAAAGTTAACCATGAGAAAATCCCAAACATATGATGCGTGTAAACGGTCTTTGATTACCTAGTAGGAAATGTAAACCAACAACATTTTTGTTTTACATTTCTTTTCCTAATTTTGAGGATTTCATTTACTACATAGAACAAAAACATAAGAAAATATACCTACCTTCAAGTAGAGTTTCATCCTTTAACAATTCCCTACCAACACTAATCTTTTCTCCAAATGATGAGAATTCAAAAACACTTGGTCTCATAAAAGCACAAGAATCATCTTCTATAGAATCACATAATCTACAAAAGATTAACTATCTATTTCTTCTATCTTTAAACATTATCCCAAAAACAGAAAGGTTAAGGTAAAACAACTCTTCAAAAAGAAAGAATCCCATAGGAATGGAAACTACTTTTAAATCATCAAAGTTCCATGGTACTACCCAAAGTTCATCATAGACCATTCCATAAATAACGGTCCTTAAAATTCCTCAAAACAAACCAAACTAAGATTGAAACCCAAATACAAGAAGGATTTGATAACATAGTCTTCCAAAACAACTTCATTGTTCATCTCCAGACAACATCAACCACTCCTAACATCTTATAAAAAAAGTAGCTAACCTAAACATATTTTACCCAAGATAGGTTAGTCATTCCCATAAGTAACCTAAATTACTATAAGTTCACCTTAAATTCATCAATTCTTCAAAATATAAGTCAACCTTACTCCTCAATGAAAATACCGTAGTAATCTATTTACCTCGATCAAATATGGTTCCCAAAATAATGAACGTCTTCCAAAATAATAATCATATTTTAATCCCATAATCATCCCTGTCATATTAATACGAAAATCGTCGCATTTCCTATCACATTGGTTGTCGGAACATGTTCTTCCATTTCCCACCATTAACTAAGAAGAGAAAGCATAACTAGGGGCTTAAGTACTTAGCTAATAATCATGAAAAGGAACTGAAAGCATATAAGGATAACTTGTATATGAAATGTATACCCTAACTTGTGATCTCCTAGGTTCCCATCTAGGTTATGAATGATCATATATTCTTATGTGAACCTTTATTTTATTTTATCTTCATTCCTTTAACAATGGTTCATACCAAGCTTATGAATTTACCAAAGCATATCCCCCGGGAGTGTCGTAACCAAGAGTGCAGCAAGGCCCGTTGTTGTGTACCAGTTCCCGTTCGAGTCTAGCTCAAAGCGGTGTTTTTGGGTTTTACCCCTATGTACATCTGTGCCAGAGCCACCTCTACCTGCTCGTATCCAGACATGGATGTATTTGCTTGGCAACCCCTTACTCAATACTCACCAAAATACCAGGAAGATTTCCTATATTAAACTTTTCTATAGGGTTCTTCCTAGAGTTTTCATATCCTAATTTCCACAAATAACTAAACCATCCTTTGATACCAACTATAGCATCCCGCCATTTTATAACATAAACTTTCATTACATTACACAAAACTGAGGATCGTTAAGGTTTAGTGTCTTGGAAACAAGGATCATAATACATAAAAAAAACATAAAAACATTCTTCTTAAACACTTGAAAGCCGTCTCCTTAAGTTCATCCTATATTCATTATGCATCTCATAACCTGGGGACATACATCAAAAGAAACGGTGAGCATAAGGCCCAGTAAGGGAAACAAGAGGAACATTTTACATGTGAACTTGAGATACTTCAATAAGGACATGAAAAGAACTTTAAGGCATGAGAAAGAAATCATGAGGCATTTCATAATAAAAATAACATTTTTCATAACTTGAAGATGTGGCTACATCATTTAACATAGACAATCATGAACATATCACCAAGGTCCATCCCCAAGGTGTCATTTGAAAATTACCAAGGTTATTCACCAAGGTATCATGAAAATTGTAATCTCTAGTGGTTACATCATTACCCAATGCATTGGAGCGCTATCAGGGCGCACCCTTAAATTTGCCTTTATTATCATGTGACCCACATATTTCATCATCAAACATTTCATAAATAACCCACATAGCATAAAATAAATGGGTTTCATTTCATAATCATAACGTTTTAAAAACTGCTTTAAAGACATGATCTTTACGTCACTTTAAACCCACGGAAAGGGAAAGCGGGTCTCATGTATGTAAATCCCAGAATTTAAAATGGAACATTTTGATATATATGTGAATACCCTTGTAGAAATAAGAGCTTTGAGTATTCACTTTATAACATAAAATAATTTTTGAGAAAAGAGAGAGGCATTTTGAGACAGAAATTCTGCAGCATAACGGTAATGTTCCGAGGTTTTAGAATACATTAAAAGAGAGGTAAAATGGGTCAAACATTCATAAATGACCCATAAAATAGTACATGGACAGAATAAGAAGGATACATGATCATGGTAATGAATTTTCAAGGACATACAATTTGAAATGAAAAACATGGAAGGAAGAAAAAAATTAGATTTCTCTTATGAAAGTTCGGCAGCCCAACGACGTTACTTAAACATCAACAAAAATGATTTGAAAAGATCAAATAGGGTCTCTCATCATGTGAACATAAAAGTTCAGTATGATAGATATGGAGATAATTCCCCAACATAACAAAAAGGAACTTGAAATAATTGACATGAAAGTAGAACTTCAAAATGAGAAGGGTGAAGAACCACTTAAAATTTCGGCAGCCTAACGGCGCCACTTAAAACTTCAAAATACTGAATTGAAGCGATCAAATGGGGTCTCTCATCATATGAACATAAGAGTCCAGTATTATAGATATAGAGATCATACCCCAATATAACAAAAAGTAACTTGAAATAATTGACATGAAAGTAGAACTTCAAAATGAGAAGGGTGAAGAACCACTTAAAAATTCGGCAGCCTAACGGCGCCACTTAAAACTTCAAAATACTGAATTGAAGAGATAAAATGGGGTCTCTCATCATATGATCATAAAATATCAGTATGATAAATTTAGAGATCATACCCCAACATAATAAAAAGGAACATGAAAGACTTGAATGAAAATAGAACTTGAAAACGAGGAAGGTGAAAGAATCCCTTAAAATTTCGGCAGCCTAACGGCGCCACTTAAACATTCTTAAAACGAATTGATGAGAGCAAGGGGGGGTCTCTCATCATATGAACATGAAATAGGCAGTAGTATGAATATAAAAGAACATACTCCAACATAAGAACATGGAGTATAAAAGAAATGACAAAAAGAGATTACTTGAAAAGAAAGAGAGAGGTCGGATCCCTTACCTTAAAATGTAACTCTTAAACCTCAAAGGTTGGGACCTTGAGGGCTTGGGGGCACCTTGGGAGGACTCCTTGGGAGGTAATGAGACCATAAATTCGTTGGGAATGAGTGGGGAGTCGAATGGATGAGAGGAGGGCTTGGTATTTATCGGGAAAGTGAGGGGACAAGGCATTAATGGCCAAGGGACACCTCACTAGTGGTTTTGGCAAAACCATGGGCTTGCCCATGGTATTTGCCCATGGTATTGGCCACTTGGGACACCTCACACCTTATCTTACTATTCATAATTCGACCATATTGAATATATACTTAATACATCATTTAATGATGTCATTAAACATCCGTAACTTAAAAACTATACTTTCACTATTCACCGAAAATTCAACTTTCTCAGAATAATCCCAAAATTTCACATTAACCAAATATCAATGCTCTGATTTCAAAAATGAAATCCATTTTATAAAAATAATTTTCTAAATATTTTTAATTTAATTTTTAAATAAAAACACTATTCATCGAAAATTCATTTTTTTCAGAAAAATCCCCAAAAATTACCTTAACATAATATCGATGCTCTGAGTTCAAAAATAAAGTCATTTTTATAAAAATAATTTTCTATTTATTTTTAATTAAATTTTTAATTAAAAAACACTATTCATCCGAAAAAACTAATACTTGAATAATAATTTATGAAACCGTTATTTAACCATTTTATTGAATCACATTACTTAATCAAAGTGCCTAGCTTATTTTAATACTTTCTTTAAGTGAGATTACTAATCCATTTGGACAAATTATTAATCCTAATCATAAAATCACTATTCATAATTTACTATTCATCAAAAATCAAGTTGATCTTATTAGATTCTAAATTTAGTACTGAACATAATTGCAGAAGACCATTTTTTGAAAATCATTACACATTTTTAATTATTTAGGGTTTACATAAACATATTTAAAATATCCTTTTTCTAAAATTCATCAAAAATTTGCATACTATATTTATCCGGTCATTTGAAAATTCATAAAAGAAATCAAAATTTTATTTAAAACAAAGGATTACACAAGACAGTTACGGTCTCCTTACATAGCCCCTTATCACACCAGCATAGGACCTAAGTGTAAGGTGTGCTAAGGTGAGAGAATCCGAGGGAGGCTCGGCCAACATCGCACGAGTAGTAATTTCTATCAGTTTGAACTTCTCGCGAAGGCGATCCCGTTCTAGCTTTATACGATGAATTTCAGCTTGGGTTTGGTCCAGAGCAAAGCCCAGTGGTGCTACCTCCTTCCCAAGTTCTGTTAGATGGGCTTCGATCGGTCCAAGACTACTGGGTGAGGCCATCAAATCTTCTTTCTATATAAATTAATCAAGATTGCTTGTATTTAGAGACAATAGTCAAAATGTTTAGTTTCCAGCGGTCATATTGACCAATGGTCAAATAACAGTCAAAACTCAACAGTCTCATTTTAATTATACTCATGTTACCAAATGAAACATTTTTGTTGAGTATAACAATAACACATAAAATTAAGAAACAAAATTTATTTAAAAAAAAATTTCGGGTCGTTACAATCTCTATTTATGTACTCAATAGTTCAAACTAATATTTTTAAGAAAATTCATCTTTTTGATCGAATACCCTTTTTAGTTCAAAATCATGTTTTCTGAAAATGATTTAAAAAATTATTTTAAATATTTTAAAGGTTTTGTTAAAGTAATTTATAAAAAAATTTAAATTTTCAGAAAAAAAAAATTGAAAGGAATATTCATGTAATTTTCAAACAATTCAAGTTTGGATTTTATCAAAAACATGAACGGAATATTTCTTTTAACTTGTATGGAATAAATGAATATTCCATTAATCATGACCATTATTTGATTTGAAGCTTTATTTATAAGTTTTTTGGTTACTTTCAAAGGAAAATATTTTCATAATGTTTTATGATTTAAAAAGTGTTTTTCAAATTTTAAAGGATATTTTCCTCAAAAAATGTTTTAAATGATCAGTCAAAATAATTTTCTATCTAAAATGAAATTGATTAATTTTACCTATTCCTTAAGGGGGATATGATCCAAGGATGACATTATTATTCTTTATCTTAATGTTTTATGCTTATGATGTCTTGATTTTTATGAAACATTTTTCTCTTATAAAGTTTATACCATGAAAAAATTCTTATGAAACCTTCTCCTTTATTAACAGGTTATTCTATGATGAAATAATGAAATGATTATGAAACCTATCACTTTTCCATAGTTTATGATATGATTAAATTTTTATGAAACCCATTTCATTTCATGGGTTATGATATGATTAATATTTATGATCTTATTTCACACATAAACATGGTTTTCATTATGAGATGGGTGGGACCTATATATCCCTTGAATGCATTGGGTAAATATAGATAAATAATGTGTGAATATGTTATGTGTGACCCTGATAAAATGTTCATAATGTTATGTGTAAACATGATTACATGTTCATGTGTTATGCACAAACCTGATTACATGTTCACAATGTTATGCATGAACCTAATAACACATTCACAATGTTATGTGGGAACTTGAATGCATGTTCATAGTGTTATGCATGGACCTATATTTCATGTCCCTAATGTTATTAGTGGAGCCAATTTCATGTCCATAAGTTTATACAAGGGTCTGATTTCATGTCTTTAGCTTAATGAGTGAACCTATCTCTATTTACACATGTTCACAATGTTATAAGAAAATATGTATGCCATAAATTAAATGTATTATGGAAATTTTATTCTCTCATGGCTCATTTTCTTGGATTCCCTTATGATTCAGGTCTTATGAACTTCTAATATTTATTCCATGACCCAAGATTATTTTCTTTAATATATAGTGTATTGTTTTGAACTATTATTATCATTTTCTCATTCCTTGATATACATTTTATTCTTACATATATCTCTTGTTTATTGTCACTGAACATCTTATTTAACCCTTTATTATGTTTACTTTCTCCAAGTTATGAAGAAATGTTTAAGTAGGGTATGTTTATGAAGAGTAATAAAAGGGGAAGATATTTGTGTTATACATTGAAGATATTTCACAAAATTAAGAATATTTTGTTCCAAGTTTCAAATGAAACTAAACTATTATGGTCCCCCGACATGTGTTTTTGTAATATATTGAATTTTTATCTAAAAAGATATATTATCAATGCATGAGAAGCCTAAATTAATATAGTTTGTATCTGGGGATAGACTTAGTTATCCTTTAGAAACTATGATGGAAAAAATTTAGTGAGATCCTAAGGTAAATTTATAAGGATATTTATAAGGACGACTCTTAGGATAAGTTTAAGGATGGTTCAATGTATAATAAAATGTCCTGGAATTTTGGTAATGAATAGAGAAAGTGATTTTTAACAATTTTATCTCTATTTTGATACTATAAGTGGATGTGGATCTGGCATACAGGTACTAGGTGTAATAACTCTGAAAAGGACGCATTGAGCTAGGCTCGATCATCACCTGGTGCATGACAATAGGCCTTTCTGCACACCTAGTTTGACACTCTAGTAGGATATGTTTTGAAAATTTACAAAATCATTATGAAATATTATGAAGGATTTAAATAGATGATGACTATGAATTCCCTAGGATAAACCTAAGGTATCATATATTTGAAAGAATGTGTCTTTATTTAAACATCCAATAAATTATTTTCATGATTATTTGGTTTTACTCAATGATTATTGTTTCTCACACAAGGATTTCTTGTTTTCATCAACGGAGGGAACTAGAAGAAACTGGGTTAACATTGAATTTGATGAAAATTTTTCTAATGAGAAGCCAAATGGGATGATAAATAGAGTGAAGGATTTTATTATAATAATTAATCAGTTATCATGAAACATGACTAACAATGTAAAACTTAACCAAATCTTGGAATCACCAAAGAAAAGAAGAATGAATTTTTTTGATAGTTTGGGTAGTGGAGACCATGGAGGAAAGATGATACAGCTTTTTATATGTCAATAATATGGGAATAAATATTCAAGGGAATTTCTTAGAGGGATGAGAATATGTTTTGGGTGTGTAAAAGAAGGACATAAATAAAGTAACTATAAATGAAAAATGAAAAGTTCAATTAATGAAATAGATGAGAATAATGATATCCCTATGGTATCATTGATGGTTTAATGCTTCAAATGTGGAAAGTATGGGCATTATAAAAATCTATGTCCTAAAGGGAAAGTTCATGAAGAAAATTAGCAAGGTTTAATTAGTGATGGTTATATTTCTGATGATAAATAGAATACAAATGACATATAGAAGGAAGAAGTGTTCATGAATAAGATGATGAAGTCTGGTTAGTAGTGTATGAATAAATTATAATGATTTATGTATTTATTTATTGATATTTTAATAATAATATTTTTATTAGTGGTATTTTGGTTATTAGAATCATGAAATATCAATGGATTGTTCCACATTAGTCTTACATTAAAGAGTTTCAAGAATATGTTAAATTGTACTGATAGACTAGAAAATTGATTTAATATAAAGGTAATATTTTGATTAAGTGAAGATAACCCTTAATACATTAATGATGTTGATAAAATGGTTTTTATATTGGATAATGTGATTATTGATATGAATAAAGAAAATTGGATAGTATTGATGAGCTGAGAACTGATAAAGTATTTATAGAAAAATTGGTTTATGTTATCATTGAAAAATTTAAAACAATATTATATATATGAAATATGTTCAATAATCTATGGTTTTATTCAAGTAATGAGGAAGTATGCATGTTTTCATTAAAGTTTTTTAGAAATTTAGGTTTTTATCATGTTTCAAGAGAGTATATGGTGAAGGTATTCACATGTTTGGTATGTGATAATTGTGATCTACTTCGTATTATTTTCGGGATTAATGATAGGTTTATTTTTTGAGAAATTTAGATACCTTCTTTATAAATTTTGAATTTTAGAAGGGTTATAAGGTTAACTATTTATGGAATGGTTTAAGTTAACAAAAATTATGAGGTTTTAAATACTAATGTATTATTTCACCATATGAATATTTATGAATAACTTGTTCTAAAAAAATTATTTGTAATGGTAACTAATGATTGATGGAATGAATTATCATTTTATTTATAGATCTTATGATCCTTTAGTACTTCAGCTATAAAAACTTCACCCCAATTTATTGTATTAAGAGGTGAAGTGGAAATTGATCAAGGCAAGTCCAAAGGATGAAATTGTGCCTATGAAATAGAAATATTTCGAGTAATTACATTTTTATATGTTCTTAGTCTATATGGAAAAAGAATTCACCAACATTAGGAAAATGATCTTAAAGTAAAATTTTGTCTTATTATCATCATATTTGATGACATAAATGACCATTTTCACACCTATTTGTTTTATGTGTTTGTGGTTTTTATCTTTCTCTAGATCACCCACTTTATTGTGACAAGACTTCTCTATCACTCAATCAGTATTTGGGTGTTAGTTTTATATTCTATGTCTAAGTTTTCACTTCCCACCTATGTTCTCTTATTTAGAAACCAAGTATGTGTTATTCCAGATGACCTTCATACAGACCTTTATCTTTTTCAAGAGGATGTTTTATTAACCTTTTTTATGTTGTGGGTTTCTATAAATGAATTTTAAAATGTTAAACCTTTGAGGATTGGGATGAATTTTGAGGGTTAAATTCATTTTAAGGGGTATATAATGTAACACCCTAATATTTTGTAATTTTTTTCAATTAAATTTAATATTTTCAAAAAAAATGCATGCAACACTAATTTTATCTTTCATTACTCACAATACTGAGTACATATATTATTATATCAAACATCAAGTTTAGTTTTTTCTAGATGAAATAACAATAGTGTTCATGGCATGTAACACTAGGCTTCAGCGAACCATAAAATAACATTATTTTGAATATGAAAATTATAACCTATATGTTAAAGAGGTGGGTATGAATAGTATAGACTACTTTATGAAAAATAAATATAAATTTCCTACTCAATATACATTTATTTATTAATTATTATTAAATGATCAATCAATTTTTAGTAAAGTAATTATATTTTTCAAAAAAAATGTTTCCTTAAAAAGTGATTTTTATTGATTTTTATGAGAAAATATTATAAGTAATTTTTAGAGATTTTATAAAATTTATTTTATAAAATGAAATTAATTTTTGAAATCATGATATAAAAATTAACTTATGGTGAAATTTTAGATTTTTTTTGGAAAATGTTGATTTTTCAGTGAACAGTGAAAAATACCGATTATTGTAAAACCATCAATTATTTTTAATAAATTGAGTAATTTAAATTCCTCATTATGTTTTAAAGTAACATAATTATTATTTATTTATATTTAATCAATTAATTTTTAATCAACTTTATATTGGATTTTAATATAAGTTCATTTTTGGGCTTAAATAGGGGTTTTTTCTAAATATTATTTTAGATAGAATAATGTTTCTCCATTTTAATTAATTAAAATAATACCTAATGATGGATGTTTTAAATTAAAATTAAATATTATATATCAATAAATTAAAATCAAAATTTATACATTTAATATTATTATACATAGAGTTTATATAAATCATCTCATGCTTGAAAAAAACACTTCTCAAAAACCCACTTTTTTGTTGCGTTGATGGGTTTTTTGTAATAAAAATTTAAAAAAATTAGAAAATTTTATTTGAAAAATAATTTTAATTTCTAAAATAAAAATATCAAAATTAACTTTGGGATATTTTTTGATTATTTTCAAAAAAATATTAATTTATTGATGAATAGTGAAAATACTAAATTTAAATTGAAAAATGCCTTTTCATTTAAAGTATTTATAAATTTAAGTTATATTTTAAATTAGTTTTAAATTAAAATTAGTTCAATTATATATCTATTAATCTAATTTAGTTCATTTTAATTAATTTCATATTAAAATCGGATATAAAAACATTCTAAACTTTTGAACATTTTCTCTTTGAAAACCTGCTTTCTCGTTATGTTTGTGGGATTGATTTTAAACAAAATTTTACCAATTATATGAATGAAAATTTGAAAAATTGATCAAATATTTTTTATTATAATAATTTATATTATCTAATAATATATATTTATTTTTTTACCAAAATTAATAGTGAAAATAATATAAATTAATTACCACGGTTAAGGTAAAAATGGTTTATATTAGGGTTAAACTAAAAAAGTTAAAGGTCAAAAATGTCTTAAAACATGTATAAAACCCATTTAATGGCCATATAGAGACCTTATCCCTTATATTATTGATAATTGTATATTATTGGATCCTTTTTACATGAAAAAAACATTGGTGGAATTATTTCTTCCAAAAAATTACAAGTGTGCCACTCAGCTCACTTATAAAAGGCTGCCACTTCTTCTCTCCCATTAACACATTAAAATAATTTTTGTTCATAAAATACCTTCAAAAAAACCTTAAATATTACCTCCTATCCTATAATAATCCTTATTTTGTATAGAAATCCATCTTATGAAGGATTTTATTGTAAACCTAAGGAGGATAACTGAAGAAGAGGTAATGTTCATCAACAAGCATTTTTGTTTTATTTCTTTATCCACCTCCATAAATTTTTATTATAACATTATGATATAATAACATATATATATTATATATACTTATATGTTTTTATTTTAAGTTAATTACCTACAACCATCTCTACTTCCGTCAAATGGGTTATGAAATCATCATTCGTGTATATAGCGGACTATCACCTCAGGAATCGTTGTCATACATTTATCCATTACCACTTATAAATATTTGAAATAATGATGTATTTTTTGTTTATATATTATATTTATGATATTATATTACATTTTTAATTATTATATCACACACACCTTTATACTTTCCATTTTGTGGGAATACGATAACATCGCTCGTGTGTACGGTGGACTATCGCCTTGTGAAGCTATGTGATTCATTCATTCCTTAAATGAAATATAATGAGGTTTTTTTTAATGAAAATATGTGATATATATTACATAAAAATTATTCATTAATGATAATATATCATTTACTTTTATTTCTTTCAATGCGTTGAGAAAATAAAAATGGTGTTCACCCATATATACGGCATACCGTCTCCAGGAACCGTGTATTTCATTTTCTATATCTATATTTTATATATTAATATAAATAAATATATACTAAATATATATTATATTTATATAATTTTTACCATTATTGATATAAATAAATCATGATAAATTTAAGATGACCAAAAATAAAAAATCAATACATATATGAAAAAAAAAGTGGTTATTACCTGAAACGAACTTTAAATTGTTAATAAGAGGGAAATAAAAGGTCCTAAATAAATTATATATGTCATGATATATATATATATATGATTCTATAACATATGTATAATTAACTTATATTTATTATGTGGTAGGTTCAAACATTTATGAAGGAAGTCAAGACTTCTATCTCATCTTTTTTACTTATGTGAGACACATGTCATATTCACCACATATTTATCTTATTTAGTGTATATACTTCACATAAATGTATTTTATGATGATTTTCCTTAATATTATTTGGATTTACATCTCAATTTTATGATCTCTATTTCATTTTTCTTAGGATTCAAAGTTACTAAAGCGGTAATAATTTTATGTTACAATCTCATTATTTATCGGGACTTTTTATGATTATGTATCTAATGATATTATATTACAAAACATATCTCAAGAAACTCATGAATTTTATTCTCCTATGGTTATGTCAGGAAAATACATGTTTTCCCTTCATTTTCATCTCTTTATATACTCAAGTGTTCAAAATAATATTTTTAAGAAAATTTACCTTTTCGATCGAAAACACATTTTATTCCAAAACCATATTTTCCAAAACTGATTTCAATTTTTTTTTAAAAATAAAATGGTTTATTAAATTAATTTTTAACCATTTTTTATTTTTTACAAAAAATGTTTTTAAAGGAATCTTCATACCATTTTCCAAACAAATCATGTTTTGATTTTACCAAAAATTTGAAAAGAATCTTTGTTTTAACTTGTATAACATGAATAAAGCTTCCCATCATAATGACCATCATTTTATTTGAAAATTAATTTGTAATTTTTCATGTTTATTTTCAATGTAAAATACTATATTTTAAAAAGTGGTTTTCAAAGTGGAAAGGATATTTTCCTCAAAAAAAACTTTTAAATGATCGATCAAAATCATTTTCCATATAAGATGACACCTATTGATGTTACATATACCTTACTTGCAATATAATCCAAGTATACCATTCTTATTCTTTCTCTAAATGTTTTATTCTTATGATGTCATGATTTTTATGAAACTCGTTTCTCTTCCATTAGTTATACCATGATAAAATTCTTATGAAACCCACTCCTTTTTTCATGGGTTCTTCTATGATGAAATGATGAAATGATTATGAAACATATAACTTTTAAATAGGTTATGATATGATGAAATTTTTATGAAACCCTTTTCATTTCATGTGTTATGATATTATGAGTGTTTATAATATTATGGAATACATAAATGTGGTTTTCATTATGATATGGGTGGGACCTATATCTCTCTCCAATTCATTGGGTAAATATGGATAAATCATGAGTAAATATGTTATGTGTTAACATGATTACATTTTCACAATGTTATATGTGAATCTGATTACATTTTTATAATTTTATGTGAGAACCAAATTAAATATTCACAATTTTATGCATAAACCTGATTACACATTCATAATTTTATACACAAACCTGATTATATGTTCATAGTGTTATGTGTGGACCTATATCCTATATCCATAATGTTATTCATGGACCTGGTTTCATGTCAATAAGTTTATATGAGGGCCTCTTAATTTAATGAGTGAACCTATCTCTATTTACACATGTTCACAATGTTATAATCTGACATGTATGTCACAAATTTCATGTCTTATGCTAATTTTATGATATCATGGATCATGTTCTTTTATTATCTTATGATTAATTTCTTATGAAATACCAATATTAATTCCATGTCTCAAGATTCTGATCTTTGATATGCAAAGTATGGTTTTGAACTTTTAAACTCATGTTCTAACACCCTTATGTTCATGTTATTCTTATGTATGTTTATCCTTACTGAGAATCTAATTTCACCCTTTCTTATTTTTACCTTCCTCAGGTTATGAATAATTTCTTAAGTATGGTATATTTGTGAAGATTAATAAGATGGGGATATCTTTTTGGGATACATTGAAGATCTTTCACCAAATTAAAAATATTATGTTCCATGTTTCCAAAGGCACTAAACCGTTAAAATCCTCAAGAATGTGTTTGTGTAATGTATTTAATATTCATCTAAACAGATTTATTATCCATGTTTGTGAATCTTGGGTTTCTATACTCAAAATATTTTATGAAAATATTACCACTATTAACTCTAAATCATGAGTCTATTAATTTTTATCATGAACCTTCAATTGGCGTGAGGAAAAAGATATCACCATATCACTCTAGAAGAGAACACCCCCCAACCCCTTTTTTGATGCATCATTATAAATCAAAAAACCTTATCCATTATAGGTTAGTTTGATCACAAGTTCATTGACCAACCATCTCTTTAGTTCCTTGAAATTTTCTTCACATTCATCATTCTAGAAGAACTTAACTCCCTTTTGAGTTAACTTGGTGAGTGTATTAGATATCCATGATAAATCCTTCACAAAGTGTCCATAATATCCAACCAATACAAGAAAACTGTAGATCTCCATTATCATGGTTGGTCTAGGCCAATTTTTAATAACTTATGTCTTTTATGGATCCACCGATATACCCTCACTTGAGATTATATAACCCAAATATGAAACTTTCTATAGCCAAAATTCACTCTTGGAAATTTTTTCAAAAAATCTATCCTCCCTTAGGGTCTTCAATTCCATACTCAATTGATCTATAATATCTTACTTTCTCTTGGAATATATAATAATATATTCTATAAATACCACCACAAACTTATCAAGGTAATATATAAAGACTCTATTCATTAAATCCATAAATATAGCAGTGGAATTAGTAAGACCAAATAGAATAACTATAAATTAATCATGTATATACCTCGATTTAAAATTTTTCATGGGTATATATTCACTTTTTAACCTCAACTGATAGTATCCAGGTCATAGATAAATCTTGGAAAAAATTTATTCTCCTCATAATTGATCAAAAAATCATCAATATTGGGTAGAGGATACTTATTCTTTAACATGATCTTGTTAAGCTCATAATGATAAATGAATGGATGCATTACTCCATATTTATTTTTAATAAAAATTTCAAGTCTACCCCAGGTTGATGCACTGGGATGAATTAATTCCTTATAAGTATTATCTTGTGTTTTATTATTCAATTCCTACAACTCAATGGTTTTAGCACCGAGTATGAGTTCTATTGAAAACTCAACTTCACAATTTGGAAATTTACTAGGAAACTCTTCCAAAACAAGATAAAAAACTCAAATAAAATAGGAATATCTTCTATATTGAGTTTCTCCTCAACCATCTGAGATAAATACCCACGTTGAATAGGAATCAAGACCCATGAAATGGATGTAATTTCCTTTGGAAGTTCATATTTCTCCTTGCACTGATATAAAATCAGAGGTTCGATCAGAATATAAATATTGACTTTCCTTCCTTAGTAATTGATATGGTATTTATACAAAAAAATTCAATCCATGACCAAAATCATATCAAATTAAACTATAGGAATAATAACAATATTTTCACTAATTATATTCCCAAAAACATCAATTGGGGAATAATTATAGAATTGGGATGTGATCATCATGAAATTTGGAGTTTTTACTAATAATATAGAATCTAATAATTGAGGATATGAATAAACATTCTTTAATACCTCTCGTGATATAAATTAATTCACATGAATAATCTCAAATAAGATACATAAATATTTGAGTGTACCTATCACCGCCTCAACTTTATCATGCTATCTTAAATCCCTTAATAAAATAAAATTGGTTATCATAACCATTATGCATCGTTAATCATAGTGATTGATCCTAAAAATTCATTCACATGATGTCTAACTCATGTCACTTTCTTTCTAATATATAAAACCATAGGTTTCACCTAGGTCATCCATGGTAAATATCTTATTTATATCCTTCATAATATATCTTAAATAAAATGTGAATTAACCTAAGAATATCCCTTAGGAGTTTCAAAATAGGTGCATATTAAGGTAACATTCACCATACAATGGAATGATGGTTAATATATACTCGACTAACTTTTTTGGGGGTTATTACCCCTATATGAATCTGTACTAAAACCATGTCCACATGTAGTATCCAAATAGGGATATATTATCTTAGGGAAACCACACTCCTTTATTTACCAAAACAAAGGATTTTATCCCATTCTTATGATTATCCTAAGGTTTATCATTAAATTTTCCTCATCCTAGTTCCAAAAAGTTTTTAAACATTATCTATGATACCAACTATAGAAACTTAGACTTTTCATGCATAAATTTTACATAATTTTAGATTAATATTCAACACATTTAAAAATAATACATGTCTGATGACTGTAGAGGTTTAGTGCCTTTATAAAATTGGATACATAAATTGCTGGTATATAAAATATCTACATAATTTCTGATTAAGTTCTTCAAAACTAGCATCCTTTTTAGATATATCATACTTAAAACCTTTCTTTACGACCTTAGGAAATAAAGGGTAAGCTCAGATACTCAGTAAGGGTAAAAAAAAGATATCAATCAATAATCATAAGTGATCATAATATAATCATAAGGATATGAGAACATTATCAAGACTTACAATAATCATACCCAAACAATCAAAGTTATTTAATCATGAATCATGGGGTAAGGTTTTGTTAAAAAAATGACATAAGTCATAAGAGTGTAGAATTTTAAATAACTAATAATGATCATCAAAAAATATCATAAGTATAAGACATAATTTTTTGGAATACACATAATCAAAGAAAATCATTTCCATAGTTAAGTCACACTTCCAAGACTAGCATAGGGGATTGGTTTCACTCCCCATTCCATCATTTCCTTAGTCAAATTTTACCCACAAGACTATCTTGTTGAAAAAAGTATCTTGTAGAACTAATTTCACTCCCCATTTAATTTCATATTATCTCATGAGATATCTTTCTCTATCCAATTCATTATAGGGATATATAATTCTAGGCCCACCCATCACAAAATTAAAATCATATATATGGGTTCCACAAGATCATATAACATTCATCATATCCTCAAATCATAACCTGTAAAAAGGATATGGGTTTCATAAACATTTAATCATCATAATAATAAACCATACAAGGAATTAATAAATATTTTAACATTGTATCATACCATAAATAAATCATAATGAGTATCAAAGTATTTTTTATAGATAAAAATACATTTAATATATTATGACATTTCTTAAAGACGGTGCCCTTTTTATTTGAAATCACCTTTTTAAAATCAACAAATTTCCAAAATATAAAAAAAAATTATTTGAAAAAATAGAAGGAATATTTTAAATGAATATTTAAATAAAAGAGTATTCATGGTAGTGGGAAATATTTTATAGTGTTTTATGCTAAAATAAAAATTCATTTCACATTTTTGATAAAAAGACAAAAATACCATGTTTGGAAAATGACAATAAGTATCCTTTTAAAACATGGTTAGGAAATTCAAATATAGTCAAAAATTACTTTAAATAATAATTTTATAATATTAAAGATAATCTTGAAAACATTTTCAAGAAAAATATACACGTGAAAGAAAAGATTTTTGACTAAAGAGGAAAACAGGGTTAGTTTTCCTTAAAAACATTATTTCATTCTCTTGAGTACTTAAAGAGAAGAAAATAAAAGGAAAAAATTAAATATACAAAAATGAATACAGTATTAGAAAATAAATTATATTTTTTAGTGATATATCATTCAATTTTATCATCATAAAATTTAATCATAAACAATCCGAGTAAAAAATGAAATTGTAATATAAATCACATACCTTAAGTCTATATAAGTTTGTAAGGGATATAACCTCTTATATAATATATTTAAATTTATCATAATTCTATAAAACCATAATAATAACTATAATACCATATATTTTTTAATTATAACACATTATCACCCATTCATTAAAAACTTTCATTATCATCATTATTTTGGGTGTTAAGTGCTTCATTTTCCATGTATATTTGGTTTGGTGGTTATGGTACTTGAACTTTGATCTTGGTTACTTAATCCCCAAAATGTTAAAAATTATATAAATATCATATATATTCATTATATACATATTTTTAACCATTCATATAAATTGGTGATGCAAAATTAATTACATCACTACATGGAGACGGTAGTCTATACGTACACATGAGTGGTGATTACATTTTTTGATAGATGGAATAAAAGAAAGGAAAAGATTAATTCATATTTAAAAAATAACTTTTATAACATAAATATCATATATATAAAACTTAAATCAATTATAATAACCAACCATGAATGATGGTTGGGAAAATGAGTCATATCGCTACATGGAAAAGGTGGTCCATATGTACAAAAGTGATACTTTCATATCCCATTGGATTGAGAAGAAGTGGTAAATGGTTGTTACATCATTATAATAAAATATAATTATATTTATTATATTGGATTCATTGTTTTTTAGGTACAAAACATTTTTAGAGTAATTATAAGAATAAATAAAATTGAAAGGTCTTGGTTGAGATTTATACCTCTTCTTTGAGTGACCTCCATTGGCATACTCATTAAGCCTTGAAGAATTAGTCTTAAGAGAAGAAAAAAAGATCTAGGATGAATGGAAATATTATAGTAATATTTTTAATAGTTATTTTTTAGATATAAGGCTCATGTTTTGTGAATAATGGAGGAGAATATGTTCCCTTTTATAAGTGAGGCGAGGGACGCATAAGGAACTTCTTAAAAGATTTAAATGACTTAAGGTCGCTTTCATGGGAAAGCGAATCCAAATGCCCATGAATTTGAAGTTAGGATAATATAAGGTTAAAATATCTAAAAATAATAATACTTTAATATGAATTAGTGGAAATATTACCCTTATCTCACGGTTTACCCCCCCCCCCCCCCCCCTCCGAGGTAAACCCATTTAAACCTTAATTGTGGTAACAAAATTTTACTATTTTTCATATTTTCTAAGAGAAAAATTAAGTAGAACATATTAAATTATATTAATTATAATTATTAAAAATATGTAATCAATTTTAATTGATTCAATTTCTATAATTTTTGGTTTTTAATTTTAATTAAGTGTACAAATCAAAATGAAAACTTGTCTTCAAAAAATGAATTTTTAAGCGTAAAACTCAATTTACTTCCATTCATTTCCCTATAAAAACCATAAAATTAATGTTAAAATATTAAATTTAATATATATATATATATATATCATTAAAAACATTAATAAATAGATAATAAATTAATTTATTAAGATAAAAACATTTTGTGCACATAAAAATAGTTTTTTATATAAATGTACTTTTAAGCCCAAATAAAATATAATGGGTATTATAATGTAATTAATTATATTATTTATAATTAAATTATACTTAGGTTAATTTAATATCAAATTAAATCATAGTGGATGTTAAGTTGAAAATAAATGACAATTTTTACAAAAATCGGTATTTTCCATTATTCACTAAAAATAAATCTTTTTAGAAAAATCCTAAAAAATCACGATAAGATAAAATTGAAAATATGAATTTAAAAATAATATTAATTTATTAAAATAAATTTGTTAGGAATGGTATAAATTAATTACAATTTTCACATGTAAAAATATGATAAAACCCATTTTTGAAGAAAACATACTTTTGAAGTGTAAAATGACTTTAATGAGAATTGAGTACTTATTTATTATGAATTAAAAAATAAATCTGAATTATTAAAAAAATTATATGTATTTTTCATAAAAATTTTCTATTATCCATGTCTAACAATTTAACACTTAGGTTATAACAGTTTACTATATCATGGTTCATATAGACTTGAGGTTCCATTTAAGGCTTTCTATTGAATACTTAAAGTTTTATTTCAAAGAAAATACATATTAAATCTTAGAGTGTTACATATTGGTCCATATTTAGAAACCTTATAAGTCGGGTTACTAAAATATAAAGTCTCAAGTGTAGTTGGTATTCTGGATTGTCACGTATATTGGGTTGTAATATATCAGGATTTTGAGGTAATTCTTATTAATGCTTTTATTTGGGTTATTTTGTTGTTATTATTTATGGATTATGGTATTTTGGGTTATTCATATGTTGTGGTGTGGTTATTTTCTGTTTATTGAAGATTATGTTTATTGGTTATGTTTGGTTGTGTTAGGTTTTGTTCCTACTGGTTGGAAATTGAGGAAACCTTGGGTGTATGTTTGGGTGACTAATAAGGGGGATTCAACAATTGAGATTATGAATGGTTTAGTGTTTGAATTATATTTCTATGGGATCAATGTGGGATGTTGTATTGAGTTTGAGGTCCCATTTCACCTACTTCTTTATTTGTTCACTCTTGGTTCAAAGCCATATTGTACTTTTAAGGATTGTTTGTAGTTCATTTCTCTTACTTTTGGGTTAGAACTATTGGTATATTTTCAATGTATGGATGTATATATGTATGAGTATTTCCTTTGTGATTTAGCCCCTATTTCTTGGAAAATAGTTTATGGTTGGTGAAAGTTTTCTACTTCTCTAGGTTTTTGGTGATTCCTTACTTAGGGCTGTGTTTTTTCTTGTTTTTTCCATTTTGGATAAATTTTAAATGGCGGGGAGACCTGTAATTGGTATCTATTTTCCTTGGGTATTATACCCTATGATATTTCGTATTTTATTATTAGATATTTTTAGTGGTATTTTTAAATTCATAAAGTGTTTCTATGGGGTTGTTCTCTATTTAGTGGTTTTCTTCCTTAGGATCTTCTCTAGATTATTTCCTACCCACCCACCAACATCTTTGAGGTTTGGTTGTCTTTTCCTTTCTATTATCTTTCAATATTACTCAAGACTTTTGGTGGAATTAAGTGGAATTTTGGGGAGATTGTAACACCATGTGTCACTATTATAGTATAATTTCATAGTATTCTTATGGTAATTCATTTTCCAAAAGTTTTTTGATTAAATTTTAAAATATTTTGATTTTGATCCATGTCACATGGTTACCATATGGTTAAGAGAAACCATGTAGTCCAAAAATTCATGAGGATGTATCAAATTAAAGTATATTTTTTATGATTTGGTTAACCATATATCCAAACCGTGTAGGTTCCCAATGTTTTTCCAGTTCTAGTTACATAGTTGGTACATGGTTTATCAAATTGTGTGGCATAACTGTTTGAGCTTACCAAGTGTATTAAAACTGTGGATTTAAAATATTTCCCTCCTAGAATTTAATATTTTTGACTATATTCTTCATTACATTTGATTTAGTAAAGTATGGGGTGAAAAAATAACCGATTCTCTCCCCCTCTCCTCATTTTTTCCTCTTCTCTTACACTTTTAAATAGATTTTAAAGGTAAGTCTTCCCTTTCCACTTGTTCCCCTTTATTTTCTTCCCTTAACCCATTACCTATTATTTCCTTCTTATCTCAATAATCATATGTATTTCCAATGCTAATATTAGTATTTGACTGGGTTCTAATTCAAGATTTTGTGTTCCTAGGTCTTGTAGATGATGATTCTTTCCTTATTGGTGAATTTTCGTTGAAGGTGAACTTTTTGGGTTGATTCCACTTAGATTATAGTATTTTTTTGTGATATTAATTTATTTGACATTCCATCATATTATTTATGTTTTATAATTCCATTTTTTCTAAATTTAACTTATATATTATATCCAAAATGGATTTCATAATTATTTTTAAGGTTTACTCACTTGGAATAATGGTTGTTTTAGATTTTCTCTAATTTCTAAGGTTGTTTTTAAATTCCAATTGTTTGAGAAATTACTTCACTCGGTTTTAAGTGAATTTCCAAGATTAAATGCATTTGAACCCTTTTGGGTTATGAATGGGTAAAAAAAATTCATTAAAGGAAGATTTTAAAGAAGAAGTGGTGTGGTTGAATTTTTAAATAGTTTCGATAAAAACGAAATTGATTCTTCAATTGATTTAAAATGTGGTTTTATATAATTTTTTTTGAATAATGCTTTAATAGTGAATTTTAAATTTTTTATAGTGGATTGTAATTATGAGATGATTTCATATAAAGAATTTTTGGAAGCTTATAATATAGATTTTCAAAAAATAATTGGGACTCTCAGTTGATCCCCTTTATATTTGATTACTTAATTTGAATTGTGGACCAAGAGGAATGTTGTATATTGATGGGACATGGATGTTGTATAAAGGGGTTTTTTCTTGTGAGGGAGATTAAGGTGAGGTAAGAATTATGCTTATGTGATTGTTGTTGATTTGTTAATCCCTTGTCTAAGAACATATACATATTTTCTTTTATGGGAACCCTTGGAGCTATGAAATAGTTAGGAATTTATGTTGCACTAGTTAAATAAACACATGGTCTAGTGTCGCCCTGGTTTTGTTATACAATAGGGATAGAGTGGAGTTCCCTTGATGATTCTAGTGTGAGATAGTTGGGTAGCTTTTGTTTTCATTTGGATGCATCGTAGGAAGGTAATTAGCTCCTGTTATAATAGGATCTGGGTTCATATTTCCTTAGGACCTGGTGAGTTTCCCATAATACCTGGTGCTAAAGATGACATTATACAGGGGGTTCCCATTATCTATTTATTTTCATTCCACTATGTAGTTATCTTTTTTGGAACCATTGGATGGTAGGGATATTTTTTTATCTTGTTCTATTAATCATGTGGTGCCTCATTATACTACATCCTCATTTTGGGGTTTTAGATTTTTTTTAATATTTTTTTGAAAAGGGTTTTGAAAAGGGTTTTTCAAAATGGGGGGGAGTTGATTTACTAAATATGAAAAAAATTAAGAAAAAATTCATGTTATATCAATGATTTATTTGGTTTATGTGAAAAAGGAATTTTATTTAATAATTTATTCTAAAAAGGTGGTTTTTTAAATAGAATAACATGTTACTTTTTTATTATACTTGTGTGTAAAACCCTATTTTTTAGTTAAAAATAGAATTAATGAAATTTCTTTTGAAAGTAAATACATAAACACTTTGGGGGTGTCCTACTGGGAATGTTTTTTCTCACACCTTGCATGCACACCTACTTATGAATGAAGCTATCAGGTTTCTTCTCAGGTTCCGAGGTTGATATCCTATGTGGTTGAACTTGGTTGGTTCATTTCATTTAGGTTGTGGATATGGTGAGTGACCAGGGGTCACAGAGGTATGGTGGGTTATTTTCCATATTTATTTATTTTCTTAGTATATTTTTGTTTGGAAAATCCATCCAGTATTGTGTCTCCTTTAGTTCCCACTACATGTTTTTAGTGTTTCGATTTATAATGTTGGTTTATATATTGTTTTCTAATTCTGTATGTTTTATATTTTTGAAATAGGATAATTCATTATTACCATTTATAAATCATTTTGTTGTTATTTACTATTTTAATCTATTAAAATTTATGTATGAAATCCCAATATATATATGTGTCTGGTCAGGTTCTTTTTAGTTTCCACTACCTACTTATTTTATTATTGAGGGTTAAATCATTCCCATTTTGTGTATATTTTGATACCTTGGTGCTTTTTTCCATACCATGGTGATCTAGAATGTGCTTTGATCCTTCTCATGGGTTGGACCAAGTGACAAGTTGGGTCGATCTAGGAAAGTTAAAACACTTTGGATGGTGAGATATAAAGTTAGTTAAGTTTGACCAACCTTGGATGGCATGTGGGACATGTCGTTGTGGGGATTTTAGGAATATATTTAGGTTTAAGAGATTAAAATGGTAAGGTTAGGTGAATCCTAGGGGAAGGTCACATTGATGATCTATGATTCATGTTAAATACATGTGATGACTTCATGGTGTGGGTTAGGTTGAGTTGGGACATGTATTTGATTCCTTAAGAACTATATGAGTTATATATTCTTTAGGGGTACCTAGTGGGAGTAGTAGAGTCTAGGACTCTTTAGTTTCCCCTTAATGTTGGGTTATGGGATTCTAATGGGATTTAGTAAGTGGTCACACTTAGGAAGTGATCAAGTGTAAGATAACCCATGTAAAGGTGTGAGGTAACTTGTTTTTATTTAAGAATTGTTATGGAAGTTAGCTATTGAGATTATATATCATGTGTGAGTGTGAGTAGGAGTTGATCGGGGAATAGTTAGATATAGATTGACTAGTGATATCTGATGGTACATTGTGTAACTAGTGTGTGAGATATGGTCTCTATAGTGTGATGATGAAATAACAAAGGTATTATGAGGCTTGTGGTTAAACCAATATGATTGATTCATATGAGATATGATGTATAAGCAATTGAAAAATGTGGGAATTTTGATATAGCTAGTAGAATAGTATGGATTACACAATGATATGGAATATGGGAGTTATATAGTGATGAGTGAGGATGTTCATTTTATGATACATTCATAGAGACATGAGTGTTATAGCAATATACTATTGATGGAATTGGATAGTGGTTTCATAGAGTTCCAGGATTTATAGACCCTAGATCAAGTCTCATTGGATGGGTCTATCAACATATAATGATCTAGGCTTATGAGTATCAGTATTCATCTAATGATGGAATTCAAACAAGACGATAATTTTGAATTAATAGTAAGGAAAATCATATGGTAGAAATAAAAACATAGATACATTGAGTGTGTGGAACTTATTTTGAGAAAAATATTAATAAACATTGATTATGGAATGGACAGTGGACCAAGGCTAATGATTATTGAGGTTTTAAATCATTACTTGGATATAAGTATCCTAGATATATTTGGGTGGTTTATGTGAGCCATATTATTATATTAAATGGTTATTATAAAGTGGATTTATTTTGTTCAGTAAATTATAGAGTCAAGATTAAGTAATTACACTAGTTAGGTGAAAATTATTAGGGAATGTTTTCACTCTAAAATACATTGATGACATATACAATGGAGCTAGGCTTCCTTAAATGAATTAAGTCTTAAGAATGGGGTTGAAAAATTGAGACATGTATGATTATAAGTTAATCAGAAACAACTCAAATGGGGTGATGATCTAACATATACTAGTGACATAAACCATGGGTGTATGTCAACATCAATTAATAAATTCATGTATGTCATTATGTACAATACATCATTGTGATTCAGTGTAACTAGTTGACACTACATTCATGAAGCAATCAGTAGAACGTGATTCTATCTGGTGTATTTCATTCATGATAGAGTAAAGTGACTTTAGAATTGATCTAGGTATGTCTTTTGAGGGATTAATGTTTCATATTATAATCTAGAGTAAGAAGTATCTATAGATTAATTTTTTTCTAGTTTTTGTGTGTGGATAATATGCACATATCCAGTAGAATACCCAAGATAAGAAGCATGAATTAGGTTATGATAAATATTTTTGAATTATAATAGATATACTAATAGGATTATAGGGTATGGGAATTTGTCATGTGGAGAGTAAAAAATCATTTTCATATGTGTTGGTGAAATAGGAGGTTAGTCAAACTATCGTTGAATTGGTGTGAGGGTGAATTTGATTTTTTTAGAAGCAGGCTACAAAGTAGGTTGTTTATAAGTCATTTGTGTGACTAAACTAATGTTTTTGGTCAATTTCTAAGCTTGTGAAGAAGTATGGTGTATTAATTTCACTAGAGGTGGGAGAAATCAAGTCTATTAGGTGGTATCAGAAATCTAATGGAGCCCCAATGGAAGTTTAATAGAGTTCTAGTGGGATTGATAGAAATATTTCACCATTTTTCATTATATGGGTAGTAAAATGATAGTATAATGGACTTCAAGTGGAATTTCCTAGCCCCAAATTAATTTAGGGTAAGTTTAGTATTTTTAGGGGACCTATTTTTTAAACACAGTTAGGGTACCCGTTCTCCGACCATGAAAATAAGAGGGGGACATACCCCTTTGTCCTTACTTCCTTAACTTTTGTTCTCCCTGATCCATTGATTTTGGGAATAGTTTATTCATTGATTAAGTTTGGTTCTCCTTTCTCTTCCTATAATTTTATTTTCCCCTTACTCTTATTTAATTTTGGAGTTGTCTATCTAGGTATTTAGAGTGAAATTCCACTGGATCATGGTGCAATAAAATTAATGCAATGAGGCTTTTTTTTTTATGTGCTAGAGGAAAATTGTGAAATAATAACACATGTGGTTGTATATTATTTAATTAGAGGATATATATTTCTTTCATTTTTCTTTTTTTTCAATTTTGGGTGAAATTAGGTGGTGAATTAAGATAGTAAATTATGTATTTTTCTCATCATAAGTTCGGGTGCCTGTCGATGGTGGTTTATACCTCAATGTAAAAGGTTTTAATGAGTGTATATTTTATGGTTAGTTTTACCTTTATTAAGACTAAAAAAATTAATTATAAATTAATTGAGTTAATTAATTATTATTATTTCATAATTAATTGGAGTGAATTTTTGTGAGGGGTTAGGGGTTTTTGGATGTGGTAATGGCTAGTACAAGATTGGACAGGTGGTCGGGCTTAGTTAATATGGGGATGGATTAATTATGTGGTAAGTAGTTCTTAATTACACTAATTTATACATGGATTCATATATTTTTCGAACTATAAATGGGGGTAAGTGGGGTTGATCAGCCTAAGATTGAACCTTGGGTGGATTCCCTTATGCAAGGCAAGTCTAGTGCGCTCTGTTATGCACAAAGTGGGTTATATTAGTGTTATTCTTGATAATTTAACTCTTAGTGGCTACATTACCTATGTGAGTGAATTAGTAAAAGTAAAAGTTGAACATTTCATTCAACTATGGCCAGATCTAATTTTGAAGTTTTCAAGGTGATCCAGGTAGCCTAAGTTAGAGATTAAATTGTGGGATAGATTTGAAGGCCTATAAAGTCAGCCCAACATTTAGAGCATAAAATCTGAATATATAATCACCAATTCACTTATAGGATAACTTTCATTATCACTCTAAGAAATTAGATAATACTATCACTCAAAATGTGTAGTGGTTAAAGTCGGTGAAGACAAATAAGAAAATATGTCAAAGAAATGAACTCTCAAACCATAGAACAAATTTTAGAATTTACTAACATAAAATAACATCCAATACAGCCCTAAGAAACTCCCTATAATCAAACCAAAAAAACATTTGCCTTTAATTTATGCAAATATCTCAATTAAATATGGAAGTCAACTTAATGAAGTGGGATTGAAGAAGTGAAAACAATGAAATAACTAACAATCCACCATTTTGTGAGGAATTTCACAATTTTTGGTGTGAATAAATTCACACCTTGATTAAACAGTATCAAAATGTTAAAAAAATTATATAATAAGTGAACAAGAATAACTTTTATTAAGAAACTAAGTGATTCGAACAACTTACATGAGAGAAATTGAACATACAATTACAAAATGAAAGCGTAACACTACAATTAAAAGAATAAAATATCCACCAATTACTTTACCACCACCACATTAAATTGAAATTTTAGGTTCCCAGGTTTGATACCCAATAAAAAAATTCATCCAATTTAATTAGTATAATAAATAGTGGGTGTGAAAAAAGGGAAAGTAAACTTTTCATTGTTGACTAGAAAAATGAAATCAAGATTTTTTCCCCATGTTGATGTACAAATTTGATTTTGAATTCAGAAGATTTTTGGATATTCATAGAAGAAAAATATTTTTTTATAGTTTTCGTATGATATATTTCAAAATTTCATTCCAATTAGATTATCAATTTGAACTTTATTCTCAAAATGGTGGGATAACTTTATCAGCCTTGAAATTTGGCCCATAATTTAAACTCCAACTTGGGCTACATGTATCACCTTAAAGACCTCTAAATTAGCTCTTGTCACAATGTAATGAAATTTTCCCAACAATTTTTTCTATCTCCATTTAAAATTTTAACTTCATTGGGATTGAATTTTCTGTTCCACTTTTATTTGAAGGGCCTAAGGCCCATTCTATATTGTCCAGAAATTTCTACATCTATGGCCAAAATTTTCATCTTACATCATGAATGATCCATTGATACTAAAAATATTACACACTAAAGTGATCAATCATATACCAAAATATCAAATTAAAATAATTAAAATAATTTTGTCTACAATCTAATGATTGATTGATCACAAATTGACACACTGTAAACATGAATTTCACATGGGATGAGAAATGAGTTCAAATTATAAAAATGCAGTAAAATTGGTGTTTATAGACATTGAAACACATGAATATTAAAAAATAATCAATTAGTATTATGCTCTTTCAGTGGATAATAGCACCCCCAACTTGAGTTTTTCTAGTCTCGGTCAAAAATTATCTTAAAAATATGAAATTGAATTCTATTTTTTAAAAACATTTTAACATAAAATTATCACCAAAGGACATCATTCCAAGAATTCATTAAAACTATAAAAATCATTTAACACAATATAGTTTCACAAGTATATCCCAATCCCAATCTAACTCCTTTGTTTAAATTCATTTCCACATTTCGTCTAATTTCAATTAAGCGTGATGATGTGTTGTGGATCACAATAGACAGAGGGGTTCATTCTCACGTTCAAGGGGGGAAATGGAAGTGATAAGTGGGAATAAAATTCAACCTCAAAGTATCCAAAAAAATCATTTTTTCCTTCATTCATTTTTTTGGTTTGTTTCTTTACCATAATAGAGATGAAAAGACCAACTCTTGGCAAGAAAACTATAGAGTGATGATCCCTAAGGGTAGGATGCCATACATTTTTTCAATTCCATACTCTATAATAGTGATGTAAATCCAAACTATGGGAAAGAGAACTATGTAGTCATGATCCCGAACTACTTGACTCTATGCATTTGGAAAAAATGTTTCTATATGCGATAAACATTTTTTTATTTTTTATTGGATACTCAAATTAAACTGAAAGTGACCCTAAACCCCATGCTATGAAATATAGACTCTAGGAACTCAAACTCACACCCCAAAATCAAAAATATGTGCATTGTTTATTTTTTATTAAAAAGATGAAAATGTTAACAATGAAAAATCACATTGGACAACCACACTTTCAAAAAACTATGTTCATGAACATAAACATTCATTAAAATCATAATCAAGGCATTAAAAACCATTTTACATTCATTTTTAATGTTTCATAATGTAAATTAATGCATGAAAGGATAATGAACATATTTTTTTCATAAAATCCAAAAAAAAATCAAAATATTATATTTTAACTCCCCCCAACTTAGAATGAAACTACACTCAGGGTTAAAAGGGAAGAGAATAAGTGTTCATAATTGGTATGAAAGAGGGGGAGAATGCAATTTGAAATGAATTCATGGAACAAAATCACTTGGTTTAAAGTTAAATACCCATAAATAAGTAATTGCTCACTTTGGATTCATTTCAAAATTTGACTCCTCAAGGATTATTGAAGTTCTGTTTTGAATTTTAGAAGGCATGTGTTTTCATTTGAAAATACTTAACTTATTTAATTGTTCAATCTCACACAAAAGAAACATTAGATAACATTAGAAACCCCAAGGGGATCCCAATAAAAAAAATACACAAAAAAAATAAAAAAAAATATAGAAACTGGTTCTACTCTCAGAAATAACTTAGTTTAAATGTGTTAGCTTGACTTGGACCCCCCAACTTACCCAATACCAACTTTTAACACTTTAAGGATTGCATTTATCATCACTTATAATAGATTGAGATTGAGTCTCCCTTGGGGTTGGAAGGAAGGTTTTAAAATTTATTAAAGAAAAATAATATTTGTCCTAGTGAATGATCTAATACCATTAATATCAAAATGGGTAAATCCAATTTCTTTTCTAAGATTTCATAAGACATCAAGGAGAATTTTCTCTTTAGTTGATTCTATAGAGGTGATAGAATTCTTTTTATTATACCCTATGATGTAATACCTGAGAGAGTCTATATAGACCTTGAATTTATGCTTGGTTTTTCTAAAACTTTTAGACATAATTTGGGACTTAAAATTAAACTTGGTTTCACTTTCAAAATTACTTGACAGAATTGGTTCCTTTGGAATAGAAGTTTCAACCACCAAATTTTCTCGATGAGTGTTAGGAATGGGTATGGACTTCAATTTTTTGATTTACCCCATGTTTCCATTCAGTATTGATCCTAAAAAATAACTATTGGAGACATATAAATAAGATTTAATCAATGGTTACAAGTTTTCATCATGTGAATACAAAAAATCAATTTCATCAATATTTAGACACCCTTCAACAATTCCCTATAGTTCCTCAAATTTATTTTGAAATAACATCCAATATAGCCCCAAGTGAATCACTGGAATCAAACCAAAAATGATTTAGCCTTCCATTGATGCAAATCTATCAATAGAAGATGAGATTCAACTCATAGAAGTAGGATTGAATATGTGAAAGCAAATAAATAATGAACATTCCATTGTTGTGTGAGGAATTTCACAATTTTTTATGTGAATAAATTCACACTATGATTCAAATTTATTAATTTGTTAATAAAAATTATATATAATTTTAAGAAGAAGAACCCTTATTAATAAACTAAACTTATTTCAACAACTTACATGATATAAATTAAACAAAATATTGAAAAATGAAAGTGTAACAGTACAATTGAAATAATAAAACATATAGCCCAAATTTATTCACCACCACTAAATTAAATAGGAATTTTAGGGTCCTAGGTAAGATACCCCATCATTAAATGTCATCCCATTTAATTATTATAGTCAAAGGTGGGTGGGAAAAAAGGGAAAGTAGACATTTCAATGTTGACTTGAAAAATCAGATCAAGATTCTTCTCCCATGTTGACCCAAAAATTAAAAATTGAAGAAGGCCGAATTTTTTGGGGTAATACAAGAGAAATATTTTCATACAGGTGACCTATAATAGTTGTAAAAATTTCATTCCAATTTGATTGTCCATTCGTATTTTAGGCTTGAAATGGTGGACTGGATTTATGGGCCTTCAAATTTGGCCCACAAATTAAACTTCAACTTGGGCTCCCTGGAATTCCTTGAAAAATTAAAAATTAGCTCCATACACATTTGAATTAAATGTTACCCATAATATTCTTGATCTAAAGTAAAAAAAATAGATTCATTGGGATTTAATTTTGGGCTTCACTTTTGTTTTATAGGACTAAGGCCCATTATGATTTGATTAGAAATTTATTCATCCATTACCTAAAAAATTCATATTCTCTTGAAATTAATACATTGATCCTAAAATAAAAAATGTTCCATACAAATTTATCAATAATATCCCAAAATATTAAATTCAAATAACCAAAATAATGAATTCCACAAGCTGATGATTAATTGGGCCCGAATTTACACAATTTAAACATGAATTGAACATGAAATGAGAAATGAATTTAAATTTAAAAAAAATTATAAAATTGGTGTTTATAGACCTTGAAACATATTAATATTAAAATAAAATAATGAATATTAGCCTCCTTCGGTGCCTAATCACACCCCCAATTTGAATTTTTTTAGTCCTGAGAAAAAAGTATCTCAAAAATATGAAATTGAATTTCCTTTTTCAAAAACATTTTAACAAAAAATTCTAACTAAAATACATCAAGTAAATCAATCATGAAAACTATCAAAATAATTTAACACAATATAGGTTCACAATAATATCCCATGTCCAATACCATTCCTTTTTTCAAATTCATTGATACATTTCATCCAATTTCAATTAAGCTTGATGATGTGTTATGCATCACAATAGATGTGGGGCCCATTTTCTCATTCAAGGGGAAAAATGAAAGCGCTGGGTGGAAATCACATTAAAACATAATATTAGTACCCGATTTTTTTTTTTTCTTCTCACATTTTTGTTAACCACAATAGAGATGAAAAGACTAACTCTGGGAAAGAAAACATTGGAGTCACGATCCATAAGTGTCAAACACTACACATATTGTCAATTTCATTCTCTAAAATATATATGTAAAGCCTAACTCTTGTCAAGAAAACTATGGAGTCATGATCCCTAGGTTTCAAATGCCACACATTTGGAAAAAAAATTCTCTAAGTGGTCTTTATTTTCATTTTTTTGTTGAATACACAAATTAAAATAATATTGTCCCCAAAACCTATTATACGATGAAAGGTACCCAATAACTGAATCATATTCCCAAAATCCAATGGACTTGCATTGTGGAATTTTGATTAAAAGGATAAAAATGTTCGTAGTGAAAAATCACATTGAACAATCACACTTTTCAAAAACTATTCTCATGAAATTAAACTTACATAAAAATCATAATCAAAGCAATAAAAATTATTGAAATTAAGTTAAAATTTTTGAAAAGTGTATTATCATGTTCAAGGTTAAATATGTTTTCCATAAAAGCCCATTTTTTCAAAAAATCAGCGATTTTCACTCTCCCAACTTAGAATGACACTGCCCTTAGTGTTTAAAGATAAGAGAATGGAAATATTAGAATTTGGAAGAAATAGGGGGAGGCATTATTTGAAATGAAATCATGGAAAAACCACATGTTTTTTAGTTTATGACCCATCAATAAGAAATTGACCACTTTGAATTCACACCACATGTATACTCCTTAGGGGTGATTAAAGGTTGGTTTTGAACTCTAGAAGGCATGTGTTTCATTTGAAAATGATGAACCGGTTCAGTTATTAAATCTCACATATAAGAAACATTATATCACATTGGAAACCCCAAGTGGATCCCATAATGTATAAATAAAAATAAAAAAAAATAAAAAAACAATGTAGAAGTCGAGTTGCCTCTCTAAAAGCACTTAGTTTAATTTTGTTAGCTCGACATGAACCCCCCAACATACCCAATTCATGCTTTTAAAATTTTAAGGAACGCATTTTTTACCACTTTAATTTGATTGTGATTGAGTATACAATGGGATTTATATAAAGGTTTTGAAATTAATTCAAGAAAAATAATATATCCCCCAGTGAATGGGCTAATCCCATGAATATTGAAAAGAGTCCATCCAATTTTCTCATAATCTCGAATAAGACATCATGGATAATATTCTTATCATTTCATTTAAGAGAGGATGAAATTAAAATATAAAGGTTTTGGTTATCCACTATGATGGAATACCTGTGAGAGGAATGATGGAACTTGAGTTTGAGCTTGGGTTGGCTAACACATCCAGACATGGGTTGGGACTTATAGTTGAACTCTTTATCATTCTCAAAATTTATCAACATAATTGTTTCCTTTTTAATAGAAGTTTCAACCTCTAAATTTTCCAAATGGGTTTTAGGAATGGTTATTGACTCAAATTTTGTGATTTCTCCCCATGATTTAGTGATCAGTGGTCCTAAAAGTCATAAATAGAGTTATATTCAAAAGATTAAAACTAAGAAGACAAATTTCCCGCTTTTGAATATAGAAAATCATTTTCACATTTATTTAAAAACCAGTAAACAATTACATCATCATATTCATCTATCACAAATTAAAATGTGGGTTCTTCATTATTTTCATAAGTGTTTTGTGGGAAACTAGACACTCCATGTATGCTTATGGAAGGGGTAGTTAGTGTGTGGATGGTTTAATCACAAGATTTAATTATTTATAGTTCTAATCTCAAAGAAAAAACCTATAAATTCATTCTATACATTTTATTACAAACCTTTTCATTCAATTTTTAAGGAATATAATGGGTATGAGGTTGAACATCTTGGAATTCCCCAAGATTGATCACTTATACCATCCTTGAGAGGGATGTAAATTGATTCTTTAATCATTCATCATCCAAATGATTGTATATCACATCGAGTGTGGGGTAATTATTCAAGGTTTGATCAAATAGATTACCTAATATATGTTTTTGCCAATATTTTTTTAAATTTGATTTGATCATGGATTTATAATAGGGTAATGTGGGAGATACTCTATTGGAGTAGACTAAAATAAGGATCCTAGATTCTAAGGACACTCACAGACAGAATGGGGGAAATATAAGAGAAATGGGGGGTTTGAATAGAGGATGAGTGTCTATGATAACTTAATTGGGTGGAAACGGTAACAAAATTTGTTAATTCCCAAATTTACCCAACGTTTTTAAGGTTTAAGTGGTCTCTTGTAGTATAGTTTGGGTTATCTAATCCTAAGATACCTAAGAATTAACCTAAAGAAACATACAATCTATAGGGGTGATTTGGATATGAAGTAGATAACTTGGGTTCAACTTGAGTGGATTATTAAATATTTTGAAGGAATTAATTCAATTAAATCCATAAATAAGGGTTGATCCTAGGTTATTACAAGTGGTGTATTGAATGAATTTCTTTTAATGTTCTCAATTGCTTAAATTTGAGAAGGATTAATTCAATGAAATCAATATAACCTCATCACTTAATAGTTTAACACCTTCACATACAAATGATAATAACCTAAAAAATTTATAGGATCATTTTCATGATCACTACAAGGTAAAGTATTTTATTAGCACATGAAAAGTGTAGAAAAAAATCAATAAGGAAAAGCAAGAGAGAAAACCAATGAATGAAAAACTCAAATAAAATAAATTATTAAACATTTATAGAGTGATAAATAACACTCAATCCATCCCCTTGGTAATACCTTGGATCATCCCATAATAGGGTTATCTATACATCATTAAATTTCATCCCATTTAATTAGAATAGTCAATGGTGGATGGGAAAAAGGGAAAGTAGACTTTTCAATGTTGACCAGCAAAATCAGATAAGGATTTTTCTCCCATATTGACCTAAAAATTAAAAATTAAATAAGGATGAATTTGGAGGTTTCATAGAAGAGAAATATTTTTATTGAGTTTTATTATAATATCTTTCAAAATATCATTTCAATTGTATCATGCATTTGTATTTTATTCTTGAAATAGTGGGATGTCTTTATGGGACTTCAAATAAAGCCCACATATTAAACTTCAACTTGTCATCCTGGGATCCCTTTGAAAAATTAATAATTAGAAATGAAAAAAAATTAATGAAATGTTACCCATAATTTTCTCTATATCAAGTTAGAAAAATTTATTCAATGGGAATGAATTATGGGCTTTAATTTTATTTTATTAGCCTGAGGCCCATTATGATTTGATCAAAAATCTCTGCATCCATGGTCAAAAATGTCCAAATTCCCTTATGATTCATCAATTGATCATAAAATAAAAAAATTTCCACAAAAAGTGATAAATAATATCCCAAAATATAAAATTCAAATAATCAAAATAATTAATTCCACATGCTGATGATTAATTGGTCCCAAATTGACACACTTTAAATATAAATTTCACATGTGATGAGAAATGAAATTAAATTTAAAAAATGAACTAAAATTGGTCTTTATAGAGATTTAAAAAAATTAATATTAAAATATAATAAATGAATATTATCCTATTTTTTTGTATAATCAGTGTCCAACAATGATAGATGGATCTAGTGACCTAGGTAGGTCTAATGTGTGGGTGTGTGGCATTTCTCTTTTGTGATGACTATGGATTAGTCATGGTTTTTGTTGATTGGGAAACAATATGGGATTTTAGTTTCCATAAGGGGTAACCTTTAGGATTAAAATTTTTTTAGTGAGAGGGGACTTAAGGGGCCTAGTATTATAATGAAGGATGTTCAAACCAAGGTGGATTATATAGTTTATATCCCATTTACAAGTTCTTCTATGGGTTATTATATAGCATTAGTTGTGGGAACCCTATTAGTTTAAGTCTCCATGGGAGAAGTAACTCATGATATGGGTATAGACTTAGGGTTTTAAACAAAAATGGTGTTTTTGGATTTGGATAAATGACCTACCAATGGTAGAGTGTCACATGACTAACTAGTGGTAGGTCTATCGCATGGCCTTAGATGCAACGTCTTCTGATCTTAAACTCTCTCACGTAGTCAAATTGGGTTGGTTATTAGACCTCAAGTAAACCTCCTCATACGCAAAAGCTTGTCAATAAGAATTGGGGGTGTATAGAACATAGTAGAGAGAATATACCCCCTAGAACAGAGTTATAATATAGTAAAAATAAACAAATATTAGAGTAATGGGAAATAGTAGAAATATGATAACATAATAGATAAACCAAATAATGAATGTCAATTGAGTAATCCAATAATAATATAATGATAATATAATGATAGTATGGAATGTATATAAATGTAAAATTGATTTAATATAGATAAAATACCATGATTACAAATATAAACTCAAAATACCCTGGTCCCAAACCCCATGTCAGTTCCATCTCCAAGCTCCAACCCATCCAGCAAGAAATAAATCAACAACAAGGTCCATTACCCTTTTCCAAAACTGTAAACATGTAATATTCTCAGGTACCAAATGGAAGCCATAATAGGGTGTGAGTAAAACTTAGTAGGTCAACACCACCATGTCTAAACAAAACCAGTCTAATAATAAGTTCATGAAATAAAGTGATAATCAGGAGTATTAATTAATCTATTAATATGATGCAACAATCAACCTTCTTTGACACCATGACATAATATCTCTGAGCATTTAGCATGACCATTACAATCATAACCACAAGTCTATTTCATAATCACATAACTCATTCAATCCCTATAATAATTATAGCATCATTAGCAAAAGCCATTTATATAATCATTTTAGAATAAACAGAAAAATACCTTTGTATAATCATTTTAACATAATCAGGTAAATCCCTTTATATAAGTATTTTAGCATCACTTAGAAAATCCCTTAATATAGTCATTTCAACATCACTAGGAAAATACCTTTATATAATCATTACAGAATCACTTTGCATAGCCCTTTATATAAGTACTTTAGTATAAATCACAACACAAGTCATAATGTCCAGAATAACACACAACATAATATCATAATCCATAATGGTAAATTCATCCAATTACCATTTTTCATTCAATTTCCCATTTATTCATTAAATTATATCTTAATCCATTACCATGCCAGTTTTCACACTTAATTTATATCAAATTATCGCTAGTCATTCAATAATAAAGGATTTCATTCTCCAAGTTGAATCTATCACAAGGAATCACCTAAGGTCTCATGTCATATTACAACATTTCTTTAATACATTAGCCATTTATTTATTATTCAAGGGTAGGATCACCCTATGAGTAGTTGAAATCCATGTATCAACACCATTGGGTACAAAGGGATCCAAGGAGTATTCTAAAAACATTATTATCATCACCCATTATTTTTTCTTAACACGCATGTGGTTTCGACACAATTTCATTATATTGTACATATATAAAAATAGAAATAGGTCATAGGGAATAGTTCTAGACCACCTAACTTTATCAAGTGATTCCAAAAAACACCCTCGATAGGTAACACCAATAAATAATGAAAGATTTTTTGATCATAAGGAAAACCTAGATCACACAAATAATAAGAAAAAACTCAATTCAATAGCGGTCAAGATACCACACTGTGATAATGAGGAAAAAATAGAATATATGGAAAAACCGAAGTGAAGTAACTAACTAGAGATTAAATACTTGGGTGATATTTCTAGAAGGGAAATAATCACTCCAAAATCACCTAGAGTCATCATAGGGTTTGATAGAGGAGGTTTCATGGTAAAGGAAATAAAATCATATGCACAATAAGGCTTAAAATCGTATATCTTGAGATATTAACAATGTAAAACCCTTTAACAGCAAGAATTTATAAATAAATGAGATGAATTAAAAAACATGTCGCCTTAGGTTAAAATAACCACAATAGACCATTTCATGGAGTGAACTGGTATCACAGTATGTAACTTTTCATGCTATGAACTAGTTCACAACTTATGACCAGCAACAATTTCATATTGTTTAAACCATTCATGATTTGAAAGTTTCCAATAGTTATATTTTATCCTATCTCCTGTAGAAGGAACCCAAACCACCTATTAAGTCTTACAAACCATATAAAACCCTCATAATCCCTTGACACATTTATACCCAGACTCCATTAATTCAAAAAAAACACATCCCTAAACTTTTGGTCATTTTCCTAGAAAATTATCCCCATCCACAAATGAGACTCAACCACCAAGGTTTAAAGAATAAGGAAACCCCAAAATAAAATAGGTTCTACCAAAACTCAAAGTGGGATGTACCTGAAAAAATATGAAATCTTACAACCTCCCCGACATATAATAGCTCATCCCCGGTGTATTCCTAACATCATTATGGGATCTCTATGAAAAATTATAGTCATTATGATTGTATATTTGATTCATTATTGCATGTCTCCTGTTGAACATTCATATTCTATCATTGCACTCAAACTAGATATATATTCATTCCCTAAAGATATTTCTCACTATGATCCACAATCTGTATCAGATGATCCTCAAAGTACACATCTACACCAACTCTAAGTCATAAAATCCTACCACATGAGAATGGTTTGGATGATATATCTGAAGATACAACACATTGAACACATCATTCATGGAATTATTTCATTATGGAAGGGCCAATTAGTACACCATTGGACTAAGCTTTCAACTATCTCAAATAGTCTGAAAAATCCAAGTACTAGATTACTTTGTTTCCTAATATGACATTGACCTAACCTAGGTGAAATCTGAAGGAAAACATGATGACCCACCTCAAACTCCATAGGTCATCTCCACTGGTCAGCGTAATATTTTTTTCTGCTCTACATGGTCACCAACTACTTTATGATCAACTAAACCTGCTCAAATGTCTCTTGCACGAGACTAGGTCTAATAAGAGGTAACTCACCTGCCTCTAACAAACAAAAATGTGAATAGAATTTACTACCATACAAATCCTAAAAATTTTCCATTTCTATTGTTTCTTGGAATCTGTTATTATAAGTAAAATCCACAAGTTGTAAAGGTTGCTTCCAAGAACCACCGAAATCTAGAACACAGGCTTGTAACACATCCTCTAGAATCTGAATAGTCCATTTAGATTGGTCATTAGTATATAGATAATAGGCCATAATAAGAAGATCCGGTAATCCTAGATCCCTATTAAAACCATTATAGAATTGATATATGAAATGATGATATTTATTAGAAATGATATTCCTCAGAACACTATTCAACCAGACTATCTCTCACATGTAAAGACTATCCAAATCATCAATTGTAAAGATCTCCCTGGTAGGAAACAATTGGGATACCTTCTAAAATAAATCTAATATAACCCATAATAAATCATTATTATGAGTAATCTAGGGTAATATTATCACAAAATCCATAGTGACATCATCTCAATTATATTTTTGAATGGGTAGAGGTTGTAATAGCCCAGTGTGCATCTGATGAGCATCATTCACCTACTGATGGGTGAAACATATCTCCATGAAACCCATTGTCTCCTTCATTCCTGACCACCAGTACTATCTATTTAGATCCCAATAAATATTTTTCAAACTAGGATTTACCACCCATCAAGAATAATTAATCACTCTCATTAACTTCTTGCACAAGGCCATAAGAGCCCATACCTAGCCATGGAAAAGAATAAAATTGCCACTACTAAGAGACCATCCTGATGGATCCCCACCATATAATCTTTCTCTCAAAGTTAATCCCTATATATTAGATAAATGATTTATATTAATCTAGCTAATAATAATATGTATAAATATTTCAAAGTCATAGATAATCATCTATGGAACTCCTAAACATATAGATGTATGTCTGCCAAGAGTACCATCATACACCACTCATTGTAAGACTCATGAACTGCCTCTATCTATATCTTCTAGTTCATGTAATTAGAAAGTATTTTTTATTTACCTAGTGTATAAGATAACTCAAATTCACAATAATGCAGATACTCAGCCCACCTCCTCTACCAAAGGTTCAAGTCCCGCTGAGAAAAGATATACCTAAGGGTCTTATGGTTTGTGTACACTGAAAACATAGATCTTAAAAGATAGAATATATATCATATTAGGGTATGTACCAATAAAACTAAATTTAGATCATGATTAGGATGATTCCTCTCAAATAGTCTCAATTGTCTAGATCCATAAGCAACCACTTAGTCCTCCTACATTAGAACTGCTTTGACTCCAACTCCAGATGCATCAATGTATATGGTACATGCCTTACCCAACATAGGTAAGGTGGGGATCGTTACTAAGGTCATTATACCATTTAGCACCTAAAAATATCTCTCTTAATCACTTTACCAAACAAAATTCACTCATTTATTATTCTACTACGGCATCAATGCTTCTATATGGGAGAAGTCCTGGATAAAAAATGATAATAATCTACTAAACATAGATAACTCCAAATCTTAAAGGCATTCTTGGGCTACTCCCAATATACCATGGATGAAACCTTCTCTAGGTCCACTAACACTCTATCCTATGAGATGACATGACCCAAGAAGTGAAATTTATCAATCTAGAAACTGAATTTGGTTAGTTTGGTGTAAATCTGATGCCCTCTCAAGGTACTCAATATGATTTCAAGATATTGGGAATGATCATCCATTGACTAAGAGTACACTAATATATCATCGAAAAAAATCACCACAAACCGATCTAGAAAATGATGAAAGATCTTATTCATCAAGGATATGAATACCACTTATGCATCTATCAAACCAAATGGAATCACCATGAACTCATGCAAGACATACATTCTCCTAAAATAAATATGAGGTATATATGATGGTCTTACCCGCAAATGGTTGTATCCTGATCTCAAATCAATCTTACAGAATATGTTAGCACCTCTCAACTGGTTGAATAAATCATCAATCTTCATAAAGGGATACTAGTTCTTGACCATCGCCTGGTTCAATATCTAATATTACATACACAATCATAAGGTCCCATTAGTTTTCTTAGTGAAAATAACTGGAGAACCCCCATGGTGACATACTAGGATATATGAAACTTTTATGTTCCATATGTTCCAACTGAACTTTCAATTCCCAAATCTCTATTTGTGCCATATTTTTTGAAAGAATGGAAACTAGATCTACTCCCGATAATAACTTAATCATGAACCTGATCTACCACTCAGGTGGTAAGCTGTATAACTCATCAGAAAAGACATTCTAAAAAAATTCTACCACTAGAGGAAAATTATCCTGCTGCCTTACACCATTATCTAGAGAAATATCTGACCAACTATTTGAACTGTGGGACAATCTAATCTACATTGAATTAGTCATGCATGACCAGATTGAAGATCCCACTCACCCTAGTGAAAATAGTTTCCTCCTTATGGAAATATAAAGGTAACTCTCATATGATAATAATTTATATGAGCCTAGTATATAAATAGATACTCCATATAAATAATCACATCAAAACTTTTCATTTCCAACCCAAATGGTTCCCAAAAGAAATGGTAATTACTAATTTTTAGAGAACACACCTTAAAACATTTGATATTCTCTGACCACACTCCCAATGGTGTAACGATGGTCAAGACACTATTCAAGATTTCAAAAACCAAACCAAAACCATTTTAAAAAATATTATATATAATGGAATTTGATTATATTGTATCGAATAAAATCAAGAAAGGGTAGATGATACAAGTTTCTTACCTCTAACAATAGAAGGTTATGCGTCCGAACTTGATAGAGTATACTACATATTGTAAAACTGAATTTCCCCTCTTCCTTATACTCTAATTTGACTCTATTGGGTTGTTCCCTCCACCCGGTACTACCACTCTTGCACAGGGGTACCACATCCCTTGCCTCAACCTGAACATACAATGGAACTCCAATTAATAGTCTACTAAGGGGTAGTTGTGTCCTTCCCATACTATGGAACCTTTCTAGATCCCCTACCACTACTCTGCTACTTAAATCCCCTAAAAAACTCTACAAATGACCCAAACTATCACAAGCACAACACTTTAATAGAGGGTATAAACACTGAGGTCTCTTCTGACCAAACTTTCTACACTGATAGAACTATAATGATAAATGCTCTTAAGATGGATTCCCACTACCCTGGATTCTATTTCCACTATTTCCTTGGTGATAACTATCGTATCGATAATTCTTTCCACTAGAATAAGAGATCCCAGTTCACCTTGCGGAAATAGCTTGGTAACTACTCAAGGCCTCTCTAAGATTACCATCTGTAATGAGAACTTGATTCATCACGTCTACCAAGATACTCAAGTGAAAAACATTCACATGTGACCTAACCTCATAGAGAATCCCATCCTCGAATTTCTTCTCCTTGGAAATCTTATCAGCTACTAATAATGGTGAAAAATGAAAAAAAGTTGGTAAAATGTCTAACATAGTCCATTAATGACATGTTATCTTGTGTCAAGGTCATGAACTCACAATCCTTCTCATCTATCAATGTTTTAGGATAGAAGTGACTCAGAATCTTTTCCAGGAAGTCCTTACAGGATAACTCTTCTTTCTTCTCAAATTTATCTATAGTGTCCCACCAACACATGGAAGGTCCATAAAACATGTATATAGAAATACTCACCCTCCTATTTATGGGTGTCTCATGATGCATTAAGATCATCTGGACTAACACAATCCATAACTCAGCTACCTGGGGGCCTCCCTCCATAGTGAATATAGGCAGATGTTGTATATTGAACTCTCTTGACAGCTCAGACATTGAAGGCATAGCATGAATATTATCCCTTTCCATAGACCTCATGACCCTCAAGAAGTTACCATAGAGATGAACATCCATCTGGTCCTCAAAAGCTATAGGAATCTCTATTTTATCTATGTTAGGAGTGTGTTGATTGCCTCTATCCTAACATTCAATTCACTGATAATGTTGAGACATTTTATCTACAAGAAAAACTCACTCATTAGAACACTGAATAACAAAAATGTCAACCTCAATAAGTAAAAAAACATAGAACCATTGGCTCATAGTCTCTCTAAATGTTGATTTAAAGTGAATTATCATTAAATAATAGTTCTTTAATTTCATTTAGTATGTATACTAGGTCTCTCATTTCACAGTTCATATAGGAAAATTTATCACATGAAATAAATATGTCCTTATCATTAACAATGCATGCCCATATATATATCTATAGTCCTATCATGATTCATGCATACTCATATCATGTTGTACCAAGCCATGTGTATAAATATCAAGAAATAATAACATCACACAACATGTGAATCACCCAAGGTGAAATAATATCAACTGTAATAACGATCAACATAAATAGAAATACCAACCCCAAGAACATATATTTCTCCCCACACATGGGTTAGCTACTCCCATAAACAAGATCATTTTCAATTCTTGACACATACTAGTCTCCTTTCTACCTTTCCTAGATAGTAAAGAAACACACACAAAACTTGTTACCTCTGATACCACTTTATAACATCCCCTGATCTGACACTATCGCATGTGAACAAATTGGGTTTGTTACTGGACCTCAAGCATTCCTCTGCATATCCAGAGTCTTTTGACTAGTTTCAGGGGTGTAGAGAACATAGTATGGAGAATATAACCCCAGGAAAAGTGTTGTAATATAGCAAAAATAAATAGATAATAGAGTGATGTAAAATAGCATAAACAATACATCACAACTGATAAACTAAATAATAAAAGTCAACTGAATAATCCAATAATAATAAAAATGATAATTTAATGATGGGATGGAATGTATCTAAATATCAAAATGAATTAATATAGATAAAATACCATTCTAACAAAAATAAACTCAAAATAACCTGATCCCAAACCCCATATTATTTTCTTCTTAAATATCTAACCCATCTAGCAGGCAACAAATAAACGACAAGGTCATTTTACCTTATCTAAACATGCATCAATATAATATTCTTGGGTACCAAATGGAGGCCCAAATAGTGTATCAGCAAAACTCAGTAGGTCAACACCACCCTGTATAAAAAACCAGTTTGATAATAAGTGCCTGAAATAAAGCGATAATAATGAGTATTAATTAATCAATTAATATGATACAATAATCAACTTTCTACGACACTATGTAGGGATATCTCAAAACATGTATCACAATAATTCCAACCACAAACACAGGTCCATGGTAAAATCACATAACTGGGTCAATCCCTATAAGCATTACAACATCACCAGGAAAATCCCTTTATATAAGCATTTCATCATAATTGGGAAAAATCCATTTATATAATAAATTCAGCATATTTGGGAAAATCACTTTATATAATAATTTTAGAATCACTAGGAAAATCCCTTTATATAAGCAGTTTAGCATCACTAAACATATCCATTTATATAATCATTTTAGTATAAATCAAAACACAAGTCATAATGGCCATAATAACACAACATAATATCATAATCCATAATGGTCAATTCATCCAATTACCATTTGTATTTCAATTTCCCATTAATTATTTAAATTATATCTTAATCCATTTCCATGCTAGTTTGCATACCCATTTTATATAAAATTATCACTAGTCATTCTATAATCAAGGTTACCAATTTATAGGTTGAATCTATCACAGGAAATCACTGGAGGTCTCATGTCATGCAAAATCATTTCTTTAATCCATTAGCTAGTTCATTATTAATCAAGTGTAAGCTCACCCTATGATTATTCACATGCTAGGTCTCAACACCATTGAGTATAAAGGGATCCAAGGAGTAGTATAAACACATGATTATCATCACCCATTATTTTTTATGCTAACGAGCATGTTTTTTCAATACAATCACATAATATTGAACATATTTAAACAAATAGAAACAAAACATAGGGCATTGATCTAGACCACCTACCTTTATTGGGAGATTTAAAAAACACTCCCAATATTTAATGCCAATGAAGAATGAAGTCATTGGTGATCATAAGGAAAACATGGATCACACAAATACCAAGATCAAAATATAATTTAGCGTTGATTAAGAGACCACACCATGATAATGGAGATAAAAAGGAAGAGAGGGGGAAATCAAAGTGAAGAAACTCACCAGAGCTTAAATGCATGATCGATACATCCAAAAGGGACATAATCACTCCAAAATCACCTAGAGTCTCCCTAGGGTTCAAGAGACGAGGGTTCATGGCTGATGAAATAAAATCATATGCACACCATAGCTTAAAACCACATATCTTGAGAGATTTTTTATGTGAAACCCTTTCATGGTGTAAATTTCTAGATCTATGAGATATGCTGAAAAACATGTCACCTCAATTTAAAATAACCCTAATCAACCATTTCATGGTGTGAACTAGTTTCATAGTGTGTATCTTCTTATGCTCTAAATGAGTTTATGGATTTTTTCCAACAACAATTTCACGTCGTGTAAACCATTCATGATGTAAAAGTGTCTAATAGATGAATTTCATCCCAACTCCTTCAAAAAGAACCTGAACCACCTTTGAATCCTTCCAAACCATGTAAACCTCTCCTAATCTCTTAACACATTTATACTCAAACTCCATTAATTCAAACAAACATTCATCCCTGAACTTTATATCATTTTCCCATATAATTCTCTCTAGGCCCAAACAAGACTCAACCACGAAGGTTTAAAGAAGATGTAAAAACAAAAATAAATGAGTTTTAACCAAAAATCAAAGAGGGAAGAACCTGTAAAATGAATATATCTTACATTAGATTCATGAGATGTATTGGGTTAAGGCCCAAGGGCCTGTATCATTAGATAGATGAGTATGGATAGTGACGGGCAGGGTTGGAGGCTATCAATCCTTGTTAAGTAATTTTTTTAGTGACACATGGGTTACGGTATATGGTATTAATTTATGAATAGTTATGGGTTCTATTAGGTTTAATTTTGTGTGAGTTATGATGAGTTATAGTCCGGGGATTTTCATTTGGTCAGTGTAGCTCTATAGATGTGAATATATTTTATTTATGGTTGTGTTGTGTGATATTATACTTTTCCTGAGAGACTGATGGAGGTAAAGAATACTATATGGGTGACCACCAAAGGATATGAGACTCAACATTCATCATCAATAGGTGGATATTATTGAAAAATGTGAGTCTATACCCAATCCTAACATAATAAGGGACTAGGATTGGTGGTGACTCATTCACCATTTTCATAGTTGATTAAAGTGATGGCTCATTCACCACTATACTATTTAGGAGTATTGGGGATGACTCTTTGCCTTATTTTCTAGAGGTGATAAACTATTCAATAGTGTATTTTTTGGAGGATCGATGATGAACCGCTCACCATTTCCTTAGTTGATAAAGGTGATGACCCATTCACCATTAAAATATTTAAAATGATTGTCGATGACCTGTTCACAATTTCCTTATTTGTTAGAGGTGATAACTCATTACCAATGTACTGTTTTAGATTATTATTAATGAATCATTCATCATTGCCTTGGTTGATATATTTGATGACTCATTCACCATTGAACTATTTACAAGGTTGGTGATGACCCATTCATCATTGCCTTATTTGTTAAAGTTGATAAATCATTCACTAGTGTATTGTTATGGAGGATTATTGATTACTTATTCACTATTTCCTTGGTTGATAGAGGTGCTGAATCGTTCACCATTATACTTTTTAGGATGATTTTTGATAATTCATTCAACATTGAATTATTTTCTAGAGGTGATATATCATTCACCATTACATTATTTAAGAGGATTAGTGATGAAACATTTAATATTTCCTTTGTTTATATAGGTAATAAACCATTCACCTATGTATTTTTAATAGGATTGCTGGTGAATTGTTCACCATTTACTTATTGGTTGGAGGTGATGAACTTTTCACCAAGGATTTGTATAGTGATAAGCCATTCACCCAGGATATGAGGGGTGATAGCCCCTTCAACAATACTTGTTTATAGATGGTGGTGTTTCATCCACTCATGTTATTATTATTTTAGATAATATATCATTATACCTATTATTTTAATCATACTATGCGAGTGATTTTCCCATTTTTGGTACTGACTAAAGCAGGTATATTTGACCATCATGGTGGATTCTCGAGTACCCAACATCGCAATAAGTGTATGCATGTGGTATATTTGGTTATAAGTTACATTTCATCTAGTACATGCATGTACATATACATTGGTTATTATAAGGGACATAGTTGGTGGTGTCATGATGAGTTTTATTATCATAGCCAACATATTAACCTTGAGGGATGTACAAACCTTATGGTTGGAATAAAATTCATGGTACGGGTCCTAGTATTAGGGTGTGGGATAAAGGGGATTCGATGGGAGGTAAATACTAGTTCTATAGAAGGGCAAGGAGAGTTTTTGGTCTTTTATTATTTATTTTCCATTTTCTTCATATAGTATTTATGATCATCCAATCAAGTGATCACACTTTATTGTATGACTATATTCCTTGTATGAATAAATTTGTTATAACATAGTGGTTATTATTTGTTATAGTATGTTTTTCACTATAATTCCATATTACTTTGACAGTTACCTGATTTATATATATTTCATTTATTTTTATATTATTGTCTTTCATTATACCAAGGGTATAGCCTCCCCACATGGTAGTATCAAACCATTATCGCTAGTCAATAACCTCTAGCATACGAGGAGGCATGCCTAGGATCATGTAGTTACCCTTCCCATTTACTATTCTGGTGAACTAGGTTAGGGACATTATAAAGGAGAAGGATATATAATGAAGAGTTTAAAAAATTTATGCTTTTGATTAAATTCCAATCATGTATATCACCTTTGAGTTTTTTCTCCTTTATATAGGTGGTCCTTGGATGCTCCAAGTTTTTATTGATTAATGATTAAAAATTACAATGTTTGTAACATACATTGTATTTACTCAATAACAAAATGATTGTGAATGTTTAACACTTTAAATATTCATCGTGATCCCATAAATATAATCAAATGATATTAATAAACTGTTTGATATCTTCTAATAAAAAAATTAAGATAAGAATACATGATATCATATATTACATACATATCTCAAACAATGATATGAATATTTAGCTCTCTACTATAGGAAGTATAAACATATCATAGACAACCATAAATTTCCATCACTTCCCATGATCTTTATCTCTCCCAATGATAAAAATATTATATACCCATTATATATCTCAAATACTATTATAACTATATCATTTATCATGTTACAACTTGGGTAAATATAATATAGTTTACACAAAACAGTTAATACAAATATTAACAAAAAAATCACCAAAATGTTCATATAACATTTCCCAAAAAAAATCAGATAATTTGTATATATAAGTTCATTCATCATTTTCATAAAAATTATTCACAAAACATTTTATAAAAATTATTATATAACATTTATATGAAAATTCTCACAAAACATTTACATTAAATGTTCTATGAACATAAGTCATAACATAAAATATGATTTGTATAAAAACATATAATATGTTCTATACTTAAAAAGTAACATTTTAATGATTATAAAACAAAATATATCTTTACAGATATATTTTTTAATATCCAAATATTCGGTGATATGTATCAAAATAACTTTTGAATTATTATATAAAGATGTTAAATTCTAGTATAAAAAATTTAAACTTTATTATAGGGAATTTAAATAAAATATTAAATGATTTATTTATAATTATTAAAAACTAAATAAATAATATTTTTTATGTAATAAAACTTGTTCTATAATTTTACATAAAATATATACATATAATATATTTTTCATTTTTAACCAAAAAAAATATAACATAAAAAAAATTAATGAATAATATTTAAAATGAGAATAACACTTATATTTTAGCATGTATAGTGTTCTATATAACACATATATTATGAAAATAACATTTATAATGGTAGGATATTTGACCACATAGCATTTTCACACAAAATAGATGGCAGAATATTTGGTTTTCAAAGAACATTTTTTTATGAAATAATGATTCCTAGTACAACACAAAACATTTGTATAAAAATTTTATGTGGTCAAAAAGTATATATTTATTCAAAAAAACAAATATAATGTATTTATTAAAATAAAACATAACCTTTGTATAGAAATTTTCATAGTGAATTTATATAAAAATATTCTATGTATTCAAAAAAACATATCTTTATTTAGGAAATATGTGGCATTTATATGTAAATATTCCCAAAAAAATTAATAGAAATATTTATAGAATATCTGTATACAAAAATTCACATTATTGTGTATTAAAATATTTTATTTGTCCATAAAACATATATTCTTTCATATATTATAGAATATTTAATACATTTTTTTATCCACAAAACACTTAACATTTATATAAAAATGTTCAAAAAAACATTTAATATAAACATTCATTGGGAATTTCTATGACACTTCGTAAGTTTTATACCTATAACACATAATGTTTTTAATTATAATGAAAAATACACAATATTTTAATACAATTTTAATAATTTTTAATACACAAAACATGAAGCATAGAACATATGTTATGTGTTTAATCAACAGAACATATGTTATGTGATTAATAAAAAATAATATATGGTATAAGACACACAAAGAAAATATATTGTGTAACATGAAAATATGGATTGAAAATCATAAAAGATAAAAACATATCACAAATAAATACATATTGATTATCAATAATAAATAATTTAGACCAAGAAAATAAATATAATAGATAAATTGTAAAAAAGATATAAAGTAAATATATTCAAAGATAATATATTTTAGATGGGAGTAGGTATGTGAGTAAAGGTATTAGTGGGGGGTGATTGATGAAAATGAACTGAATTTATTAGTATTATGAGTGTAGATAAATAGAGTTTATCGTTAATAGTTTCAATGTAGTTTGATCATCAAACATAAAAATATCACTTCAAATCCAAACATTAATGAATAAAGTTTGTTAAAGCTCGTATCAATTAATAAATGAGTAGAATTTTAGTATCATTATATTAAACTCAAATTATTCAATAACAATTCAATTAATAAATAAACATAATTTAACCATTCGTAATATTCAGCTTGAATTTTTCATAAATAAAATAATTGATGCAATAACAATAATAATTTATATTTAAAATTTATATAAATTAAAATATATAATACTATCCATATTAATAATATAGTTAAGTTAGCACCCCATGTTGGTGAGGGTGGTTTGGTAGGGATGGGGTTTGGTTGTAAATATTAGGATCAACCCCAGGATTGGGTGTATTTTATTTCTTTTTATACATTGTAAACCTAATTAGATTACACTACAATAGATTAACCTTTTGTTGGTACTCAGAAAGGATTTCTTAGCATTAAAAATGCACATAGAAAGTTGGTGCTAATGGGGGGACCGTTCTCAATATTAAAAAAGTACTGAGAAAGAATCTTTTCTCATTGATTTTTTGGCAATGATAAAGAATAATTTTCTCTATTCTTTTTTAGTTCTGTGAAAATCCTAAATGACCTACTATGGCCATTTTTATTGTTACAATAGCCCTAAAACCAAAACATACTAGAATATATATATATATATATATAAGATACCAAAATTCACATAATCAACATTATATGAAACATAAAAGATACCAGAATTTTCATAATATATATAATATATAAATATTATTATTTTACCACATAATCACACATGAAGTTATTATTGAAACTTTTATAAATACAAAAAAATGTTCTATAGAGTGTGTCAATGAATCAAAAAATTTCTAAATTTTAAACAACCTCAAAAATGTACCTATAATTGAAATGGGAAATATATATATATATATAAGTAATAATAAACTATATTTTTTTATTAATACACAACAAAAATAAGGGTTTTTTGTTAGTAGTTATTTGTGATATATTTCTATTGAAAAAAAGTTAATTATGATGGGAATATTTCATAGAAAGTCTATTATATAAAATCATGTTGTAATTTCTATTATTTATGATAGATCATCTCAAATAACCATAGAGTGATACTATTTGAGATAGATTCACAATTACATCACAAACAGTATTCACAAATAGTTATTTTCAACATAACTTTATTTTTTGTTGTAAAAAAAATTGTAACGTAATGATAATTACATCAAAAATAATTTATAAAAATAGAATAAATAAAATATCTATTTAACTATTAATATTTATAACAATTTTATGTTATATTAATTTATTAATTTTTATACTTAAAATGATAATAAATTTAAAAAAAACTATTTAAATAAAAAAATTATAACACATTAGGTAAACATTATTAATAATATTGTCTGTATGAATAGCCCAAAGGCCTTGGATTTTATTTATGTTTTTGGATAATCCTATTTTTAAATAAGTTGAGAGGGAACCCTTACATGATCCTTAGGACCAGAGGCACAAGGCTTAGTACATGACCTGAAGGCCCAAAAACCTGACTACACTTATAACTACCCTACCCCAGTATCTACTTCATTGATGGCACCTAGATCCCCACCTTACAAGGATGATCAACTAGAATTTCTCCATGCAGAGTTGCATGGTTCCTGGTACTAATGGAAAATTACATACCCTCTCTTCATTCCCAATCTAGTTAGCTCTAGTTTGGTGACTATTACTTGCTATGACTCCTCTTCTAGAGCCTACTCTTGTGTGGTATGAACTGGTTGTTTCTAGACACTGAGGCCTTATGGCTCGAAAGCCCATGGATTGAATGCTTGATGTGGCATGCAGGCCTTGTGGCCTAAAGGCTGATGGTGGCTCGAAGGCCCTATGGCCCATAATCCAAATTTGGTGGCCAAAAGGCCAAAATTGGATGAATTTTTCTCGATCCTATAGTGATTATGCGGTAACCCAGAAATATACTGCGATTAGGATTTGATTATGGGTTTCATGAAGGATTACAGGGTGTGTTAACCACTCACCCACCACCCCAATTACAACATTATTAATAATAAATCATTAAAATATAGTTAAAATTTAAATAAAAAATAAATATATAAAAATAATAATATTAATAAAATAAGCTTAATGAAATATAGATATTTGAAATAATTTTGAGAAATTATAAGGAGAGGAGTGGGGGAATGGTGAAGTGAAGCTATATTTATAGTTTAATTTATTATGATAGATTTTTTATAGAGTATTCCATTTTAAAAGAGATCATAATTTAAAATATTTGTCATAGAATAATTATTTTTTGATGGGTATTTGTGATAGAATGGATATCCATCATAAATTCTTTTCTCACTTATTCAAAAAGTGTTTGCAATGGATAGAACCTGTCACAAATATTCCACCACCACCCCAATTGTGACAATGTATAGATCCCAAAAAAAATAACCTTTGTTCTAAGGTTATTTATGATGGAATTCCCCATTATGTCACAAATAACCTTCACAAGAAGGGTTATTCTCGGTGGAATTGGGGAGTCTATCACAAATAACCATCACTCAAAGGGAAATTTATGATTGAATCCCCCATTTCAACTCAAATAATTATTTATAATAAGGTTATTTGCAACATAATATATATAATATCATAAATAACCTCCATAGGAAGGGTTATTTGCAAAGAAATTAGGGAGTCCATCACAAAAAAAACATCTCCCTCCAAAATGCACACATTACCGCCAAAATTATTAGTGATGAAATTCTTTTCCATCAAAAATTTTAATTAAAAGAAATATTATTTGTGATGTAATTTCCATTCCAATGAAAACAAAAACCTTTTTGAACAACTATTTACAGTGGACTCCAAGTCCATACCAAAAAATATATATCACAACAAACTGAATTCCATATAGCGATAACATTTCATAAATTTAAATTTATCTTGAAATTAAAAAATACACATTTTTTATATCATTTATCCTACACATCATAATGATATGAGATTAAAAAATAATTTTCACAAATTAATCAAAAATAAATATAATAGACTTTTATTAAAACCAAGAACATTTGCTCAGTTTTGAGTATGTGACACACATTTTTAATTTATTTAACGCTTAAAATGGAAAAATATACTTTGGCTCATTCCAATTACACTATGCATTAGAATGAAATATGATTCATTCCTCTAGGTAAAAAATGAATAGAATATTATTTTCCTACATTTTCATGACACTATAATATCATTTAATCAATTTTGAGCATGTGATGCATATTTTGAACTAAAATTTCATTTTTATATTAAAATCACACACATTCATTCATATTTACCTTCCCACATGTCAGAATATTGTGAGGTAAATTCTTACATGTCACTAATGAATAAATGATCATTATTTGTTGCATTTTATAGTAATATTAGTTTGTTTCTTATGTTTTTATTTTGTGATATGTGTTTTCAACTTATTTAACACTTAAAATTTAAAAATACACTTTAGGTCATTCTGATTACACTGCACATCGAAATGATGTGTGGTTCATTCCTATAGGTCTTAAATTAATAAAAGTTAATTTTCCTATAGTGTCATGAAAATTTGAGATCATTTTCTTAGTTTTGATTATGTGATGAACGTTAGGAACTAAAATATAATTTTTATATTAAAGACATGCACTTTTAATCATACCATCCACCCTAAACATCAGAATGACATGCAATTAATCCTTACAAATAACTAATGAATCAATGATCACTATCATAGTTTTTTATAATAATCCAAGCATCTCTGGTCATTTTTGAGTATGTGGTATGTTTTTGGAACTTATTTAACATTAAAATGGAAAAATACACTTTATGTCATTATGACTAAACTATGCATCATGATGATGTTCAGCCCATTCATATAGATCATGAATGAAGTGATGATCATTATCCTAGATTATAATGATAATAAAATCTTATTTTATCAATTTTGAGTATATGAAACTTTTTTTAAACCAAAATATCATTTTTTTACCTTGAAAATATGTACTTTCAATCACACAATCCACCTAATTAATCAAAATGAAATGTAGTTAATACTTACTTGTCACAAATGAATCGAAAATAATTTCTGTAGAGTTTGGTGAAAATTCATGTGATTTTGACCAATTTTGAGTATGTGACCTGTGTTTTGAATTTATTTAACACTTGAAAATGAAAATCTTCACATAAGGTAATTTTAATTACACCATGCATTAAAATGATGTGAGGTTCATTACTATAGGAAAAAAAGAATTAAAGATCATTATCCTTGTGTTTCATGGAAATATGAGATCATTTTCTTGGTTTTTGAGTTTTTGGATCATGATTTGAACAAAAATATCATTTTTATATTAAAATAACACACTTTAGTCACATAATCCACATCACATGATTAAATTATATGAGGTTAATTCCTACATGTAACAAATGAATAAATGACCATTTTAAAATATTTTAACAAAAATACAAGAATATTTGATCTATTTTGAGTATGTAAAATGTGTTTTGAACATATTTAACACTTGAAATAGAAAAATAAACATTAGATAATTTGGACTGTGGTGTTTTTCAGAATGAAATTTGGTTCATTCATATTGGTCAAAAATGAATAGAAGATAATTTTCTTATAGTTTCATGAAAATATAACATTTTTTCTATTTTTCAATAGGTGATGCGTGTTTTGAAATAAAATATCTTTTTTATATTGAAAACATGCACTTTCAGACATAATGTCCACACCACATATCAAAATGGTGTTTGGATAATTCCTATATGTCAAAAATGAATCAATGATAATTTTTATAGAGCTTTAGGATAATCTGAGTGAGTTTGAATAGTTTTAAGTATGTGATATTGTTTTAAATTTATTTAACACTTTAAATAAAAAATACACTTAAGGTTATTATAACTAATTGATGCATTATAATGATGTGTGGTTAATTCATACATGTTGAAAATGAATCAACAATCATTTTCCAAGATATTGACAACAATATGAGTGGTTTTTATAAGTTTTGAGTATTTGAAATGGATTTTAAACCAAAATATAATTTTTATATATAAAAACATGCACTTTTAGTCAAACCATACACCCCTCATGTTAGAATGAAATTTGGTTGATTTATAAAAAAATGAATCAAAAATTGTTTTTGTTTAGTTTTATGATAATTTGGACATGTTTGATCAGTTTTGAGTATGCGATGCACATTTTGAACTTATTTATCACTTAAAAATGAAAAAATAGACTTTATTTCATTCTGATTACACCATGATTCAGAATAATTTTTGGTTTATTCCTACATATAACAAATGAATCAAGTATCATTATCCTATAGTTTCATGATAGTCCAAGATTTTTTAATTCATTTTTAGTATGTGCCATACATTTTGAACCAAAATATCATTTTTATATTGGAAACATGCATGTTAAACACAAAAAACTAAAATAAATAAAATAAACTATAGATAAATACCTTTTCAAGAATGAATATGGGGATATAAAAATCCCAAAATTTTTACCAATTTTCTCAAAAACTGCAAAATTGTTATATAAATATCTATAATAAAAATAAAATAGTTAAAAATGTAATATAAATATAAAATCAATAATTAAAAATAAAAATTTCATTAACATACCTTATATATACATTTATATTTGAATTTCCTAATAAATTGTTTTTGTATCATATTCTAAATAAATATCTTATAGGTTTTATCAAATATGACCACCACACCAAGTAACTCAGGTTCGTTTTTGTTTAAAAAAACTATATTTTTTTATACAAAAACAAACTTGAGTTTCTTGGTGGGATGGTTGGATTTTACAAAAAAAAAACTATTAGCTAGTTATTGAAAATATGATACCACTACAATTTCATATACCCTTTCTCAACAAACACTTTTATTTTAATTCTACATTACATTTAATATTTAGGTTCATCCAACAAGATTATTATTTTATGTAATGAAAATAAATTTTAGTAATAATGAGAGTTAAAGATAATAAAAATAAATAAATAAATTATAGATTAATACCTTTTCAATATTCTTCCATATCAGGGTGAGTAGAATCTTGAGGTGAAGAAGGTATTTTCTTCATCACAAGTTAGATAAAAAAGTTACAATACATAATATTTTTATTGAATAAAAATCCAATGAATAGACACATATTATATATATAATTCAAGTAACAACATAACTTCATTTTACAATTTTATTTTTTTTTTCTTTAATGGTTACAGTGTTTTCCCACCTTATTAATTAACCAAATTCCCTCTTTATGGTCACCTCTAACATAAAAGACATCATCTCCACCAGGTTCAGCATGAAAATCCTATGATATTATATAATGGCCCAACCTTGGTCACTCTATAATAACTAGATCGTAGCACCACTAGATATTAGGTGAACCTCCCCATACACCAAAGGATACTGACTAGTATTGAGGGTCTAATAAGTGATAATGGGGAAACTATACCCTCTTAAGATAAATAATAATAACTCAACAACAATGTAAGAAAATATATATTATAGAAAACAACAAGACAAAACATAAATTGATAATCATAGTAAAAATATGAAATGTCATGCAATTCATACAATAGTCAATAAGATCGTTCATAGGTCGATCACATATGTACATATATTAAATAACCAAAACAAACCTCCAACCTGGAACTAAGGAACCACCCATCCCATCTGCAAAACCATATCATCTCACTTGTGGACCATCCATACATCCATCACCACTACACATCTAATGATGAGCCCTTATCCTTACCTATGAAATAAACCATGAAGTATGCATCCATCCTGGATGACTCATGCAAGGTGTGGGTATGAAATCAATAGGTCACCACTAATGGTATCCCTATATAATATACATATCAATAAAAGTGTATTAAAATTAAAATAAATAGAAATCAAAACACACTACATAATCTACTATGCTTGTGCTTGATTGGCTAAGAGTGTGCCATTACCTACCTCAACTGGTGTTAGAGTGAAATAACTCATCTATAGTCTATCATACCAAAAGTACCCTCATCCTTCCAACCAATTCTATGTCACATGGAATCACTACCCAAAATCTACTACAATAACTCAATAGCATGTCCATAAGTCATACAATATACAATAAGATCGTTCATAGGTCGATCACATATGTAGATATATTAAATAACCAAAACAAACCTCCAACTTGGAACTAAGGAACCACCCAGCCCATCTGCAAAACCATATCATCTCACTTGTGGACCATCCATACATCCATCACCACTACACATATAATGATGAGCCCTTATCCTTACCTATGAAATAAACCATGAAGTATGCATGCATCCTGGATGACTCATGTAAGGTGTGAGTATGAAATCAATAGGTCACCACTAATGGTATCCCTATATAATATCCATATCTATAAAAGTGTATTAAAAGTGAAATAAATATAAATAAAAACACACTACATAATCTACTATGCTTCTGCTTGATTGGCTAAGAGTGTGCCATTACCTACCTCAACTGGTGTTAGAGTGGAATAATTCATCTATAGTTTATCATACCAAAAGTACCCTCATCCTTCAAACCAATTCTATTCCACATGGAATCACTACCCAAAATATACTACAATACCTCAATGGCATGTCCATAAGTCATAACATAATACCCATGGTATTTTGGTCCATAAGTAAGGTGACAAACTCTGGAAAATCTAGTTACCCTTATGTATTTTCACTTGGAAAAATTTACATACCAACCCTTGTGTATGGGAACCCTAACATATCAACACTTATGACCTTTATATATCAGGGACATTTACCCTTACTTATGGACCAAACCAACCCTTATGTATCATTACTTACCATTTAAAAACTCTACTCCATCTTTTACCTTTACATATCATAGGTGGCTCAAATGACCCATACGTTCTATATGAATTTTACTTATCAAACCTTATTTATCCACACTTTTCAATTATTTTAAACACTTATCAAGATGACTCTTATTTATTAAGAACCATGTATATAAAGACTCTGATGTATAAGAACCCTTACATACAAATAACTTTCCAATTTTCAAAAAATCTAGTGTAACTCTAAAACATATCCAAATTTCATCCCAAATACATCTAGACCTAAAATTAATAGTAAATTAAGAAAAAATAACCTCTATCATTCATACTAATTCTAAATATTACTTATAGTATAAATTCACAAAAACATCTTCCTTAAGCTTGAGACAACTCTTGAGACTCTATCTTTGTACTATAATGACACCCTTAACACCCAAACAGGGTCCAAATCTACAAAATTATTCCAGGAACCAACCCAGATCATCACCACTAAATAACTTATAAATTAAAACCTACCCACAATACAATAGCTTATCCATGAGTATCCCAAGCCATAAACTGATCAACCCTTATTAAAACTTGAGTGTACCACTCATCACATCCTTAAAACACATAGACGATGTCAAACACATCTGTATATTTCCCAATCACCCTATTTACCAAATAAAAATAGTCTAATACTTTATATGGGAACTTCGCACTATAGAAATCACCTACCTAGCCTCATATTAACCAAAATATGTGATATAATGATGGTTTCATACCCATCCATCATCCCAAATCTTGTATAAATTGACTCTCTATATATATCCATTAGTTATAAACCACTACTATACCATATTATAATGATTCTCACTTTTATCCTACATAATACCCAATTCCCCCATTTATCTTTCTTGAAATATGATACCCACAATCATACCTAATTACAATGAATCCCATAGTTATAATGCATCATATTTTATGCCCATTATCATACTTGATTCCAATGCATCACATAATTATCATGAATCATATCTAATGACCATGCCTCAATTAACCTCTAATCAATCCATTTACCACATGAACACATCGTTCACCAATAATCATCATAAAAAACATAATCAACATGCTCATAATGTGCCTTTAACTATTGATTATCATCCTACCTACTCTAAACATATTGACTCAATCACATACGGTTAGTCTGAAGCCTAACTGCTCGATACTTTTCCTCCCTATGGAGTCTCACTCGCTATTGGAAACTACCCCGACTATAGGTTATCTCATCCATTTCCTCAAGTCTTATGTGTAGATAAATCCCAACTACCAAATCTTAGTACCACTCTTAGTACTACCACTCTTAGTTTTACCTCATATGCCTGTGTTTGACCTGATCTGCGTCCCCTATGTGACTGTGAGGTCATCTAAAAAGACCACTCCAGATGTCCCATTTGGCCACATTACCAACATTCCTTCAACATCCAATCACATTGGTCATGAACATTCCCTATCTTCCCATATGGGAAACACCTCACAAGAAATCCACTATATGATGGCATCATTGAACTATTGCTCTAGATTCACAATTGTGCCTTCTCATGTCCCCACTTCCGACTACCCAGAGCTCCACTAGGTATCTTACTGAACACCGCTATCTATCTTAGTATACCGCAACTCACCAAGTTCTGCTCTGCTATTATCCCCTAGTTCACCACCTCCAAAAATGAGGTCAACCTGAATATGTTTACCTACATCCTGATGGAATAACATAAACCATCCTCAAATTACTATACTTTGAAAATATTATCTTCCACTAACATCGATGAAAACTATATAAAATCAATGAAACTTATGGAATAATCTATGACTTAAGTATATCCCTACATCAGGTTCATGAACTCGCATTCTTGGTCCACCCTCAACATTTATTTAAGGACACTACCTCAAAATCATTCCATATCATCCCCTCATGCCTACATTCTTATACTTGTATATCCCACCAGTTTTTCTCTAGTACCTTAATCAAATAACTATCCAACTTTACCCTTTATCCAAGTGGAATATTGATATGATCAAAAATAATTTATACCAAATCAATCCTATACTCCCCTTCCTAGGGTCTACCCTCTCCCTGAAACAAAGGAGGATGCTATGAATAGAACTCCTGTGTAAATTATTCCATAGACCGGTCATCTCCTTGATCTCCATTATTTATTTTATGGATATATCACACTGTTATCACCCTATTATACTCATCCAACCACTTCCCTTGATAAACTAGATCACCTTCGCACTAAAATCATGCACACCTATACCCCCAAAACCCTCATCCAGTGCATGCCTCGGTGGAACCATATCTCCACCATCTTAATTCTCAAAATGGAGGTTTTCTAGGTGGAATATTATTTAGAACCAAATAACAAACTCAATATAGATATAATAATTCATATATATAAAATAGGGAAAATCTTATAGGTATTGCAACCCACAAACCCTTAGACCTCCATATCACACACAAGTCTCATTCCATCTAGCCTCATGTCCCTGCCTACCCATGTTAGGTTTAGCTATCACACACACCATACATACACAGGATCCATATACTTAAACATACTAAGAATCAATTCCTTGTTCTAGTTGAATAGAGTTCCACCAAGAATTTATATGAAAAAACACTATATATGTTATTTTTAATACTTTGATCATTGAATCACCTTCCATTACATAACCAAAATGATAATCAAAAGTAAGCACATGCATTTCATGTGAGCCCTACATGCCTAAAATGATGCATGAGTACCACCTTTTTTGTCATGAACCACCCCTACTGGTACCCCTCTTAGTCCAGTAGTGAACATGGATGTGACCTCTTAAGCCTACCTCCAATAGTCCATGGGTTAGCGACTATCTTTTATGGTATATAATACTCATGTGGGATGAATTTCCTCCAATGTTCCAAGGAAACATAAAATATCCAACAATTAAGTCCATAATATAAATAAATCATAACATCCCAATATCAATATAAAAATGGCATACAATGAAAAAACATTAAAGGAAAATAAAAAGACTCTTATGGTAGTGACCTTGGATGCCCAAAACTCCTCAAAAACCTCCACAATCTAGTAACATTCATCTTAATAACAAACTCCCTCCTACATACCTAAAAAACAAACATATATATATATATATGGGAGATCAAACAACTATAATTAGTAGGATCCTCACAAAAATATCTCATGTAAATGTGGAAAAATAATATTGAAGCCCCAGTGAATAAATAGAGAATTAATCTTATCACCTAATGAAGGTAAACTATATTCCCAAAATCACTAGGAATCACTCTCCAAGTAATGCACAGAAGTAAGAACATAGTGATGAAGAATATATATAATATGGGTATATTTATACCACATTCCCACTAAACCAGTCACCTTAATCACTAAAAACTTACATTTCGGAGCTCTTATTCCCTCTATAATTCAGATTACACACCCATGAAAATATATCATATCCATAGCCACAAAATTATATCCAAATTATATTACATCCGATAATCATGTAGTAAGATCGAGAGAAGCCAAAACCTATGTAAATATATAGTATTCCATAATCCATTATAATTAGTGAATAAGTAAATATATGATAACTATAACCATTATAACTATAATACAAGTATATGTTATAACCTTAAGTCACCAAAATCCATATATACAAGTATATCATAACTAAGAGCCATTATAGCTTTCATGGGAAAAAAACCTTATAATAGTAATACACTATAGTCCAAATATGTCTACATGTAGTTTAAATTTGGAAGAGAGAGTGGGGTAGGGGGAGTAATCATCCATCTAATACCTCAACAACATAGAAGTTTGGAATACACTTGGAAAACAAGGCCAAATATGGGTGTTGGTCACCCCAACCCACTCGATTTATGGAGCATAAGAAATACTAGAATATGATGATATATATCATAAAATCATTATAAGGGAAACTACCTAATCCTAGACTAATTTTATAGCTAACATCCCACATGAATACCTAGCTACTATCACTAAGGACTATAAACTAACAAGCATACAAGAAAAAAGATTCAATTCATTCATAAATATTTAATCAATTTAAAATCATTTAATCATTATGGATGAATATTTATATCAATTATATTCATAATCATGATCCTTAAATCATTTACTATCTATAACATTATTTTAATTATCATTAAAAATATTAGTAATTCAAATTTTAACCCCATTAATTAATAAATTAATTACTATTTGTAATTTCAAGTACTAAGACTCTATTCCTATATATATAGGAAGAGTGTTCCCAAATGGGATAATTAATAAATAGAATTCATAAAACGATCAAGAAAATAAGTTTAAATATTAATAATTAAGTAAGTCTATACACTCAATACAACCATCCAATATATTATCAACATCTTCCACAACATTCCATCACCAACAACATCAAGATTCAAATATAAAATAATAATAATATCATTCCACCCTTGTAATAATAACCAATCATACCATGTTTCAATTTCAAGAATAAAAAGGGTTCAAATATTTAAGATAAATGAATGGTATAAAGTAATAATATTTAAGTATTACTAAATAAGAAGATCAATTAATATTTCTTTAATCAATGCATGAAAAATAATTACAAAAAAAATCAATGCATTCAGACATTAGTTTTTAAATTCTAGAAACATCATTTTACTTTACCATATTGGTCATATCAATTATTTATAAGAAAATTTCATAATAGAAAATTAAATTATTAGCAATGCTAATGTAGTGTTAAACATTCTATAAAATGTTTATAAAGTAATTCTTATCATCTTAAGCAGTTTATGATGAAGAATATATTCACTCTATGAACTGTCTTCCTTATATTACCATACTGAAATTTTTATTTATATTTATACATATTGAATATGTGTGAATTATTAAAAAAATCTTCACCAAAGTAAAATACACACTAACTAGAAAAACACATAATGAAATCACATAAATATCACATTTTCATGTTGAATATAATTCCCCTTCATTTTGATTAATTCTATATTATTATATTTGTTAGGTTAATCTATGTTATTTACCCAATGAAAACCCAAGAGTTATAATTCCACATACACACATAACATAATAAGGAGGATTTTATGGATCTCCTACCCAGTGTGAAGCTATTATGATATGTATTTTGTAACATGTTGTGTATATTTCGGGATTGAGATGAAGGTTCAAAATGTAAAGGACTCGTGAGGGAAAACCCAAAACCACTTAATGACTATATGAAACTGGAATAATATTATGAAATTCATGACTCCAAGGAGCTTCATTGATCATCTGTTCAAGAGAGAATTACAAGAGGAAACAAAGGGGGAGAGGGTTCTAAATTTAAAAGAAAATGAAGATACATGAACATTACAACAGCATCTTGCCTAGACACCTCACCTTTACCATAATAATTTCATTTAAGTAGGTCACCCATTATATATTTATTTAAAATATGAATCTTAATTTAATATCATAAAAAAATAGTTAATTTCCTTAAATTTTCACAAGACTCGGAAGGGGACCACTAGGATGTGTTGCTATATAAATAAGGAATTAATTCCCCATTATTAACCCAAACATGATAGTTTTATTATACCAAACATTATTTTTTTATTTTCTTAAATCATGTAGGATGAAGGGATAAAACCACATGCTAAAAAAATTCTTTTCACATGTTTTCTAATTAATTAATTCTTGTAATTATATTAAAATAAAAAATGGGCAAAGGGTAACATGTACAATATTCCATTCTCATGATTTTAATTAATAAATATTTTTTAAAAATTGAAAAACACATTTCTGGATTTCTCATAAGAAAATATGTAGTATATATAAATAACATGTAATATAACAGTTATATAAGAAATTATAGAAATCCATTTTAAATGTGTAATATATATATATATAATACAATATAATTTCTTCTGTATAATATATTTCATACACATAAGATTATTTAATTTTCAAAAAACTAAATATGTAAGAAAATATAACTAGCATGTAATATTTTTTTAATAGATGCATAATATTTTTTAATTTTTCACAAGATTTTATTATCATTCAAAACATATTTTTTAGAGTGAAAATTTATCAATGCTAATGAGTAAGAAATATATTTCATACATAATATTTTTAAAATACATATGTATAATTTTAAACTTATCCAAAAAATGATCAAACCCCATAAATAAATAAAATACTTAAAAATTAATTTTAAAACACTTAACCATTATCCAACCTTTGAAACTACCAAATAACACCTCAGACTCCCTCAACACCCAATAAATAAAAAAGGGTTCCAGAAATTTTGGGCCCTTACATCTGATACCACTCAAATAATTATCATCTTTGAGAATAAAAACCAAACTCAATAAGGAAATATAGAAAAGTGAAGGAATTATTGTTTGGGTCACTTAGGGTATGGCCAACAATAAGAAGAGAGGGTGGATTAGTGCTTTATAACTTATTATCAATTTAAAAATTTATCCCTTCATCACCTCTACACTTTTTAAATGAATGGATCTCACTTTATCTATTCTCTAACATTTGGTTTTCATTCATATACTAAATCAATAAAGTAAAGAAAAAAAGGAAAATTGGGTTTGATAATGAGGTTCAAATCTAAGATTGATAACTATATCCTCAATATATGGTAGTTTTTATCCCACACACACACAACTCCTCTTTTTTTATCAATAAAATCTCGGGCAGTGGTATATATTTGGACTTGTAGTCTTGTCACTAACTTGGTACATTGAAGGAACCAACATTATATTTTTTGGATACAAGAAATTATTTGAACCTTCTTGAAGTAAAATAAATAATGAAGGATTGTGTCCCATATGGAAAAATATGGATCTGATCTTATTTATCAATATGTAGAAATATTCAAGGCTACATAAAACACAACAATCAATGTGTTTTCTCTTACTCACATCAATCTTGAAGGATACCTCAAACTAATTCATATATTTCAATATAGGATATCATAGTATGGGTATCTCACATTACTCTTCTATGATGCTAAAGTTGATCGGTATTAATAGCATTGAATTCTCATTCTTTTTTTTCTATAATGCACATGTATGATCTTTTACATGAATCATTAGATCTCATAACCTTTAACACAAAAAATATGTAGGATATTTGAATTTTTTGGGTCTCTTATTTATTTATTCAACTTTGTAGAATATTTAGATGATAACAGCATCAGGTATCTTCTTTTTTCTTCCACTTATATATTTTTGTATTCATATTCATGAGAGATTATTTACATATTTGAATATAGAAGTATTCCTTGATTTTTGGAAGTGTGATATTATCCTCAAAACTAATTTAATCCTAATTAAACTTTTTATTTAAACCTCCATGAAACATGGGATTTATTCTACTCATGATCTTCCTCAATTATCACATCACTTTATCATATCTTTAAGTTATCCAAAGAAACTAATTCAACATAATCCAGGTGTTTATGGCATCAGTAAATGGATTTTTCATGATTGTGGAATCACCAATTCATGGTGTGAAACCATTCTTCATGAATCTAAGACTAAATCATGACTTGGGTAAAAGTACATGACATTTATAACTTATCATATCATCACAAAATCATTTTATTTTAATCTTATTAAAAAGAATTTAATTTTTAATTTCCCTCAAATTTTTTAAGGTAATTGTCCATTACAGATTTAGGGAATGATTCTTACAAAGTCTGGATTACTCTTTCAAAGTCTCGAATGACTCTTTTGAACTTTTTAAGTGAATCTTAAGAAGTTATATATTACTCATACCAAGTCCATATGATTATTTTAAAGTATTTAAATTAATATTATGATTTTATTCCTTTGTTAATTTTAGGAAACATTAGTTTCATAAGGTTGAATGAAAATTATGATCCCCATTGTGAGTTTATTTCCTTTGACATATTTGTACTCAAATTACATTTATTAAATTTAAATGAACCTTAATATATTCCCTTTTACTCCAAAATAAACTTATGAAGTTGGAAATAAACTTTACAAACTCTAAGTAAACCTTATAAGGTTCTAGATGAAATTTTAGAAGTCTCACATGAACCTTAAAAAGTAATAATTTAACCCTAAAAAATCTATTCAATAAACTTATGAAGTTAAATTTTTCTCTGGAATTAATCTTATGAAGTTTCATAATGAACCATATAATGATTCAAAGTGAACCTTATGAAGTTACCTTTTCCAAAATTCTATCTCTACTTTTGAATTACATAACCTTTGAATATTAACTTAGAACTTATTCAAAGATTCTCATGTACTTTATAACACTGTAATTATTTATAATATTCTTCAATGATTACCTTAATAATTCCAAAGATTAATGAAATTTATAAATATTCCTTAGAATATTTCAATGGGCCTGCACTACCTTAACTTAACTTCTCTAAATTTATCCAAGAGAAATTTCATCCAAATATTAATTAGCATTTATAATAATCAAAATGACGGATTTTATTAGCTGACTTACTCAACTTCTTTATAGATATAATATATCCATCATTCCCTACACTCCATGTAACTCTACATCAACCACTACATGTTAAAATCTTCTTGAACTAATTATATATATGAAACACCAACCATCTTTCTCTAACCTATTTCTTTTCCAAAGGAATGGATCTTAAATAATATCCAATAGAAGAATATCTATTTATAATATATAAAAAAAACACCTCCTATTCCATATAATCAGTTTCAATGACTTATTTCCAAGATATAAGTTGATTCATCAATACTTATACAGTATTCACAACTAAACACAAAATTATACTATTCACAACTTATCACATAATAACACCTTTGCTTGGGAACTCTAACCTTCTTTTCATAAACATGTATGGGATCTCCAATCAACTACAAAGATTTTATAACACAAAATATGTTGAAATAATCTATAATAGATCCATTATTATCATCACTTAGTGACAAAAATACAATTCAACTCAAACGAGGTTCAATAATATACCCCATTGTATTTTTTTTAATACCTATTCTAGAAAATATATGTTAATATGTTCTTTCACTTAGCATTTTTTGTTTTCCCCATTTCACATTATCTTATTTAATTTATTATCTCCCCCTTATTGATAATAAATAAAAGAATCTTGAGAGATTTGATTATATTAATTCATTATTAATAAATGTTTCACAAATTACTCCACTCTAAGTCTACATGTACCATGATCGGTATAGAAAATAAGAGGTTCAAATTTAGATAAAAAATAATTAAAAATATGAATATTAGACAAATTTAAACTACATGTTACTTTCTTCATGGGTTAATATACTTCTTCCAAGATGATATCATATCATTTAATAAATTCCCATGATAAAAAATTTGAAATAATTTTCATGTAATTTTTTCAACTAGAAATTCATGCACTCATCTTAACACATAAATTAAAATAATTCAAAAATAATTGGTCAGTTAAGCTTCAGAAAACATCCAATGAGCTTCTCTAAAAATCTGCATCTCTATGTAAATGATTTATTCCGATTTTCCCTCTTAATACCAAAATATATTCTTTCATAAACATGGCTGAAATAATATACATATATACCTCATCATTGAATTTTTAAATCACTTTATATAAATATATTATTCTAGTAACTACTTGGAAAAAACTTCTCCATTTATGTCCCCCTCAAGGAGGCACTCTATCAAGGTCGGTCCTCTTATTAAAATGTTATTTAGGATATAAAATATTAGATAACATCCATGAAGGTTACTTTCATCCTACTATCAAGTCTTGACTAAATTATCATATTCATCAAGGTTGATACTCTTTTTACACATATGTTTCAAGATACCAATTTTTAGATCATTCAAAGATGGTTACTTCCCCAATTTTATATCTAGTTTTGATAGTATGCTCATTATATTTAGTTCTCCACCTAAGAACTATAATCACCTTAAATTAACTATAAATAAATCACAAAAATACAAAAAAAATAGATAAAGGAATATGGTGGAACACTTTTTCTCATCAATGAGAGTAGTAAGGTTGGTATTTTTTCTCAACAAGATTGTTCCTTTTCTTCTCTAGCTCCAAATATTTTCTTTATGATTTCTCTTTTGTTTTTCCAATCAGTGTTCACTTTGGGTAACATAGTCTATTTTGTAATTCCAATAATATCATTCTTATTCACATCAACCATCAAAGCCCATTTATTTATTATTTAAGGATTTATTTTCTTGATCATATCTTCTTGAACTGGAATGATTGTTAGGAAATCCTTTAAGTTGTGTCCAACCTATTTCCATCTCCCATAAAACACCTCATAAGCTCTTGGGTTTTCACCTTTTGATAACCTCCCATGGAATTTTATTTCTTATTCATGTGGAATCAATTATTTTCCTTTATCATTCCTTCTCTCATGCTTCCTCAATTTTTATATCATTTTCTAGTTTACATGGACAGATGATCATACATTTATTAGAAACTAGCATGAAATTTTTGGAATTTCCACATGGAATCTTATAAATATCATATAACACCCCAAGATTATATGGTATGTATCTTTTTATATTTAATTTTTTTTTACAACATAGGTTTCACACAACACCAATCTTAAACGAACAATGATATACAATTAAATATCATTATTTTAAAACGACCGTTATAACCTAATCGTTAAATTGGAGGGAATGAATAATATTAACCAAATTATGAAAGTTAAATATTTTATATTTAACTAATTGTTTTTAAATTTATAAAAAATATTTTTATAGGAATAAGACAAGAATGAATCAAATTTTACACCTTAAAAGGCTATATTTTTCTAAAGGTGATTTTACCATCTTTTAATGGAGCAGTTATTTTAGAACTAAATATTGACAGTTTTATAAAATATATTGAAGAAAATAAATTTCACTTTTAAAATATGAATGTCAAAATTATCTTCAGGTGAAATTTTGAAATTTTTCTGAATTTTTTTATTTTCCAGTGAATAGTAAAAATCCCGATTTTTATAAAACTGTCATTTTTGTTATATTAACAGTATATTTATGATTTTAATGGTAACCCAATCTATTAAAGTAAACATAAAATTTATCTATCTTATGAATTAAAATATAATATATTTATATCATGGAATAAGTAGATAAATGTTTTAAAAAGGATAAATTAAGTGTTAGTATTTTTGTGTAACAAAAATGTTTATTTACAATTTTATAATTAATATAATGATGTAAAAGAATATTTATTTTCATAAAATAGATTCATAAATTAATATTTTTTATATTATGAGTATAATATAATTTTATGAGACCTGAATTGATTTTTCAAAGTGTCATAAAGTCATTTATAATTTTAAAATCTGTACTTTTTTTAATAAATGATGGTTTTATTTAAAAAATAAATTTATCATATTTAGAAAATTATTATCAAAATATAGAGTCCATTTTTTAGTTCTACATTTTGAAAACTTGTTAGGGTGAATTTTTGGGAATTTTCTAAAATACTTGAGTTTTTGTGAATAGTAAAATATGGTAATTTATGGTATAAATACATTATAAGTTAAATAAACTATTACTTGATTCATTGATGATGTAATAACCAGAATATAGAGCTTATATTCATTATTTTAATATATTTAGTGATAATTATCAAACTATTTGTATACTTTATCCAAAATAATAAATAAATGAATAAAATATTCAAAAAACATCCCTCTCCTCCACTGTAAATATCATCCATCACCACCTCTTCTCCTCACACCTTCAAAGCCTTAAAGATTATCTAATTTATACCCAATACCTATCCCAATAATCTCCCCCACGTTTTGGTCTTTCATTTCTCAAAAAAATACCATTTCAAAGTTCTTTAAGGAGGTTCTCAAGGAGAGGAATTCAAGTGGTAAAATCTCATTTCGTTCTTTTAATTTTCATTCATTTCCTTTTCTTTTATTATCCTTTATATAACTCATTTATCCAAACATGAATGATAACTCCAGTATATTATATATACTATAATTTTATTATTTAAATTCAATATTAACTATCAATTCTCTTCCCTCCCCATTTTTCTAAAAATGATAACATCATCAGTGAGGTACTAATTTACTACCTTCATGGATGATGAATTTTTGATTTTCAATTATTCCTTTAAGGCTAGAAATAAAACCGTTTTTATGGTTAAACTAGCATTTAATATATGTATTACAACTTATTTAATGTTTTTTAACTAGAATATATACATAATATTAATACATAAGACAAAAGTAGTTCGTGATGATCAAAAAAGTGCCAAAATATTCTAAACTATTGTCATAAATGATTTATCTAATAAATAATCCTATTATCCAGAAAAATGATATAAAATACCATTTAATATATTTTAAGTTCATTAATAACATATAATTTCAGTTCTAGACAACTATTTCATTTTACATGATCTTTCGTACATATATACAGGTGGACCAATCATGAAAACTAAGGAAACAAACACTCACAAACAATGAAATTGAAATTTATAACTCATCAAAAAGGACATAAATGAACTTTATAAAACTATAATAAATCCAATAAATGTTTAATATGTTATTAATTAAATTAATAATTAATATAAGTTCATCATCCAGGACATTAAGTGCAGGTGAAGAACACTTTTAGACATAATGAATTCCCTAATTATGATATTAGTAAGTGATAATAAATGGGATTATTATAATAGTATAATATCCATGGTTAAGTGTTATTATCATGTGATTATTTATATGTAATTGTTTTTATCATCTTTTATTCATTCCATATTATTTTGAGGTTTAAGTTTTATTGACATGTGTTTTTAGATATTCACCTTTCCTTATTGATTACAGACTCTTCTATGTTTTTACCCATAAAAAGAATCAGATATCATCCCTTTATTATGTTTTAATTTTTTCCTCAGGATGTGAAGATGTATATTATGAATGACTTACAAGGATTGTAAAGTCTAGTGTCTTTGGAAGACTAGGTACATAAAATTGAGAACATGAGACTAAATAAAACTTTTATTTATTTATTATCCATTATGATCTCCTAACTTTCTTTGATCCCTTACATATTCCTAGGATAACCTATGGATAACATGAACAAAGGGATGAGATAAAAAGCCTAGTAAGGTAATAAACATTAAAATAGAGCTTAGAGCCTGGGTTAAAAGGCATAACATAATGATATAAAATTCATGGAACATGATTAAACATAAGGAATCATGGCATATAGAACATGGGATAATATAATCATGGATTCATAGTAATGTGACAGCAACATAAAACATGACTTTGGAATGAGTCAAGGCTCGTTGCACATAGAGGAGCATGAGTCAAGGCTCATTGCACATAGAGGAGTATGAGTAAAGGATAAGCACCAAGACCATTGCACATAACATATCATGAGAATAAAATTTACCCAATACATTGGATCACTATCTAGTCACACCCATCATAACATGTTCATAAATATGCATGCCACATGAAGAATCGTACATAAGGAATCCAACGTAAACTTTAGGGTTACCCATGTAAAGAATTAGGTTTCATGTTATATAGCATAATAAATGGGAATATAATAAAAGAGTATATCATAAATGAAAGTTAATAAGGATAATAGGAATATATCATTATAATTTATGTTAAACTGAAGTTATAACATATAAAAAGGTATTTAAGAAACTTTAGAACTAAAACATTTTAGTGTGGTTTTAAGGAAAATACTAATATCATTTAAATCTAAAAAGGGAATAATATTTTATATAAAACAAAAAGTGAACCAATAAAGTTTTAATAATAAAAATGATTGATTTTATAAAAATAATGGTGGATTAAAACAAATTATGAAGTGCACTTTAAAATGGGTTAGAATTTAGGAAGTTCCCTTAAATCGAGCTTGCTTATTGGGAAGAGTTGAGTAGAGAACCTTTTAAAAACATGTGTATCCATAAAAAGAAGGATAAATGGATATTTCTAAAGGATTTTGGAACATATACACATAATTTATAATATTTAAATAAAAAATAAAATAGAATTTCATTTGGGTAAAAAGATAGAAAGATTAACCCAAAGGAATAATGGAGGCTCGGGTGGAATCCCTTACCTAATGTCTGAAACGATTATGCACTCGATCTTAATGTCCTGAATAATAAAATTAGATTCATTAATTAATAATTCATGAAACCTTTATACATTTATTTTATTTATTATAACTTTATTAAGTTTTTTATGGCCTTCTTTATGAGTTATATAGTTCAATTTCATTATTCGTGAGTACTCGCTTTCTTAATTTTCATGATCAGATCGCTTATATAAGAGTATAGTAGTTAATTTAAAATGGTAATTGAAGTCCAGAATTGAATTTAGATGTTATTAATTATCATAAATAAGGTTAAATTATCATGTAAGCCATTTGGTTATTTGGTTGAGGACGAATCAATAGATAAAACTTTAATAATAATCACTTGGATTATTTTGAGTGGTTTCGTTCACAGCGAACTTGTTTTGTTTTATTATTTTACATCATTTTTTTACAATGACTCTAGAACATTACATAATATAAAAAATATTTTCTGATATTTTCCAACCATAAAAATTGTTTCATGACCATCCATGAAGATGGTAATATAAATTGAAAACTTGTCATCCTTGAATACGATAAATCAACACATCTCAAACGATGTTTTCATTTCTAGTATAAAAGGAGCGTAAAGGGATATGATGATGAATTATTAAATTATCCTAAAAAAATTCCAATATATGTAAGTTAATATAGATTTTATACCTTTTGGATGAGGTTAGGTGAGGATATAAAATAAAAGAAAGGAACTTGAAAAGAAATTAAAAGAAAAAAAGAGGGGTTTACCTCTTGATTCCTTCCTCTTGAGAGCCTCCTTAGGGGATTGCTTTTGGTCTTTTGATAATAAAAAAATCTCCTGGATATATGGAAGGGGATTGGGAGGATATTTGAGAATAATTTGGACAATGATCAAGGCTATAAAGGTGTGAGGATAAGAGGTGGTTAGGGGTGGTATTTATAGTGGAGGAGGATGGTGTTTTCTCATTATTTAATTCATTAGTTTATTATTTTGGATCAAGAATACGAATAGTTTGATGATTATCATAAAAAATATTAAAATAATGAAGTATAGTTCAATATTTTTGGCTTACATCATCCATAAATAATCTATGACTCCATAAATCATGTATTTAGCATTTATCATAAATTATCATATTTTCCTATTCACAAAAAATTCAAGTATTTTTTAAAAGTATCAAAAAATAACCCTAACCATGTTTTGAAATAAATAATTCAAAAATAAACTCTATTTTATGAAAATAATTTTCTAAACATGAGAAATTTAATTTTTAATTAAAACCATAATTTACTCAAAAAATACATATTTTAAAATTATAACTGCTTTTATAGCACTTTAAAAAAATAATTATGGTCTCATAAAATTATCTAAAAAAATATTAATTTATGAATAAATTTTATGAAAATAAATTTTCATTTAAATTATTAAATTAATCTTAAATATTTAATTAAATATCTATAACTTAAAAAAATACTAACACTTAATTACTAATTTTTAGAATATTTATTTACTTATACAATGATATAATTATATCATATATTCATTTATAAGATGATTAAATTTTATTTATAATTTCATTGGTGAAGTTACTATTCAATTGGCTAGTTTACTATTCATAAGGGTCACTTTACAATTCCAAAGGTCAAGTTATTATTTCAACGGTATAGGTTCCTTAACTTCTAGAGATACCTATTATTTCATTTATTAATCATTTATAATGTTTTTATTATGTTCTATATGTGATTTTATGTTATTATACCATATGACATAATTATAAGAAGGTAATTTCCATTTATAAAACTTGGGGTCGTTACAAGCAGGTAGGACCAACCCTATTTGTCTTGTCTCAGCTCTTTCATCTTGATTTTGATCTTCCTCTATGATTATATCACTACACATATCTCCATATTCCTTCCACATTCAAAGTAGATCCAAATAATCTACTTGATTCTCTTCTTTGAATATCCTCACTAAGGATCAGGTCCCGCTCATCCTTCAGAGTCATCTTCATATTCCCTAAAGAACTTCTCATGGCTATTACAGTTTCTTCTCGACTATCAAGTAATGAAGATAGTAAAACAAATGCACATACCTCATAGTTAGTCCATGTTCTAACTGATTTCAATTGACTTTTGATGATGTTTAATTCATTGATGTGATCTAAAAAAATACTTCCTTCAATCATTTTCATATTGAACAGTCGTTGCATCAGGTACACCTTGTTTGATGGATAAGGATTCTCATACATATTCATGATATTTTTCATCATCCCAGTTGTCTTCTTATATTCTATGATGTTGAGCATCATGTTTTTTTCTAATGTAAGGTGAAAAACTCCCAAAACATATTGATCCAATAACTCCCACTTCATCTGCTCCATGTCTGTTGGCTTTCCACCCTAAAATAGAAAATTCAATTTCTTCTGGTAAATATATTCTTTGATTTTCATCCTCCAATATCTGAATTCAGTTTCATCAAAGTGGTCAATATTTACCTTGACTTCTTATATAGTCATTATTCAATTAGATAAAATTTAACTCAACCTATAATACCAGTTGTTGTAGAAATTTTAGGAGTCATAGCGATAGAGGTTTGTAAATAAAGAAAAGACCGAAAAAAAGAATATTAAGAATAAGAATAATAAGAACATGGACATGATGATATACATGGAAAAAGAAAAATACCTACATCTATGGAGAAGAAAAATCACTTCACTAATTCAGGATCACAATTATAGGGAGATCAGAGTTTCACACAAGCACAGAAACCCTATCTATAATGAGATAATAAAGAAGAAAAATAACTATGACAACAACGATATAGTAATACAATTGTGATATAAATCTTGGTTGATATAATTTCACATGGATACAATGTTGAGACCACCCAAGCCTAAGATGATACATTGTCGATTGAAGGAAGTCTGCAGAGCTATAGTGACCAATCACATGCAGCTACAATTTTCTATCAGTGTTATCAGTCAGCTCTGATATAGTTGGTCATAGATTCTATAGTTCCACAAAAAAATAGGATCCTTCACCCCTTGGAGAAGGATCATGTTTCCACTTGAAACCCCCAACTAGCTCACTGTAGATCTCTACCCATAATTTATTTAGTCTACTGTTCAGTATGGGCTGCTAGAATTCGACCTAACATCATCTAAATGGATCGGGCTACACCAATCCAATATTGAGTGCATCAGAAGTAGGAATTCCTCACACCTTACTCACCACAAAAATTTTTTTGTGGTGAGAAAACACAATAATAAATTTGAACAAAAATAGATGAAGTACATAAATTAGTAAAGAAAACAAAGGGGATACATGCTTCAAACAATGTTTCTGAATTTTATAAGAGAAACACTATTATTTCCTTCTATTATAATCATAAGTACAAGATATTATAAAAATAATAAAAAGTACAATTAAAATTTACACTTATAATTAATTTTTCTCTCAAACATACTTAATGTTGAGGTCCAACACACTTTTATGCTATGTTTTATCCAGTAAAAAATTTAAACTTTCTCCCTTGGAATTATGGACAACTTAGAATGACTACTTTATCTTGGATACCAACTTAGTGACCCCACAAATTTACCAAACTTATATACATCATTTTTCCATAATAACTCTATTAAAAGAGGTGAACTTATAATGGTCTCATTGACCCTGAAGATACCTAGCTTCCAATGTATGTATACTGAGTCTAGCAATAATCCAATGCATGAAATTCTAGTAAACATAATTCTAATTAATGAAATTCTAGTGAACTGAACCCAGAATTCATCTCCCAAAATCCTCCCACTTGAAGACCTATTTTAAGGAACCTTCAATAATTTCTCATCACTTTAGAAGATCATCTCTTCCTCATAGAAATAAATGTGTCTCCATCGGATTCCTTTCACCCAATTACCACTGAGCCATTATATTGCCTCATATATTCTTGAATTATTACCTTGGTAATCATGTCCTCTAGATTTTGTATTCTCATTATCTTCTATGGCTCCATCTATTTATCCTACAATAAATTTATAATGAAAATGATACTCTAGGCTGATATGTTTTATCTGATCATGGAAAATCTTATTTTTAGCCAAGTGGATTTCACTTTAGCTATCACATAAAATAAATCACCCTTCATGAAATCTCCTAATTTCCTTTATAAATCGCATTAACAAAATAATCTATTTCTTAGAATATGTTGCAGCTATATACTCATCTTCCATTATACTTAAGAGTAACAATATTATATAATCATTACATCCATCTGATAATTATTCTACCAAAAGTAAACACAAACTCTATTGTTCTCTTATAGGTTTCAGAATCTCTTGAAAAATAAACATCAAAATATTTTTGCAAAGGGTCATCTATATCAAAGAACAATGATTTTTATTTCATTCCCTTCAAATACTAAAGAATACATTTTAAAACTTCCTAGTGTTCCTTTCTCAAGTTTAATATGAATTAGCTTACAACTCCCACTAAAAATGTAATATTTTTTTGAGTGAAAATCATCACATATATTAGATTTCCTATCATTGATTTGAATAGAAATTTCTACATGTGTATAGACTCAACTTCCATTTCTAGGGTTTGTGCCTTGGATAGATTAAAGTGTATGGTAAGAGGAGTTGAGAAGGGTTTACATTTGGTCATCCCAAATATCTTAATGACATTTCAGATGTATTCTTTCTAAGATAGAAATAAATTTATACCTCTCCTATCCCTCTCAATAATCATCCCAAAAATCATTTTTTCATATCTAATATCCTTTATTTCAAATATTTTAGACAACTTACTTTTTATTTATTTAATATATTGAATTGGAAGGCCCACTAGAAGTATGTTATCCACATATAACAACAATGTGATGAATTTTCCATCACTAAAAGTTTTATTACAATAGTAAAGATATGCATTAACCCTCATGATTCCTTTTTCTAACATAAATGAATCAAATTTATGTTTCAATTTCCTTAAAGATTAATTAACACCATGAAAAATTTTCTTTAATTTACAAACCAAATTCCAATTCCCATCTTCCATGAAACTTAATGTTGTAACATGTAAATTTATTTTTCTAACTCAATATAAATTAAGTTCATCTTTACATCCATCTATTCAAGGTATTTAACTTTTGATACTACCGTACTCAATACTATCTGGATAATTTTATATTTAAATACCAGTGAGAATATTTCTAAGAAATAAACTCCTTACTTATAATGAAATATAATTTCCACCAATCATTCCTTGAATCTTTTATTTCCATCAATATCATCTTTTAAGTGATAAACCTAATTATTCTCTAGTTCCATCTTCCCTTACTGTAAGTCATTGATCTCCCATGTTCTGTTGGATTATAATGAAGACATATCTTCATACTTTACTAAATTACAATGTTTGGAATCATTAAGTATTTCCACTTATTCTTGATATTATGTTTCCCCTATATCCATTAAGATTATAAAGTTTATGTCATCCTCAAACCTCTAAAATGGAATTTTAAACCTAGTTATTCTCCTCAACTTAGTTTTATATACTACATTTCTCAACTCTATTCTAACTTTCAAAGACCTAACTTCCAATTAACCCACTAGAGCTTTAGCTAACCTTGAATTTTCTAACACTGGTCTCACCTTTGGACTTCTTATGCTTTATGCCAAGTTCTCTGGGATTTATAAACTTTCAGTACTCTTACTCAAATCAAACTAGAATTATATAGTTGATTTTTCATTAACTTCTTTCTCCATAAATTTTTTATCCTTCCCTATAATCCTTTTATTTAACTGAACATTTCATCTTCTATGGACTTCTATCTTGTCATCATCCCATAACTGGTAGTCAAATATCTCATCATTATTCCCAATAAAAAAATAATGTAGGTACTTTTCCTCAATTGTATACCTATCCTTAACATCAATAAGAATGTATTTCAATCTTCTGAAGACTTTAAGATGTTCAAATTCTATTCACTTACCAGACCATATCTCCAATGTATGTTCCTACCCCACTCTCGATGCTAGACTTCAATTGACAAGATATGCTACATAGTTGAGTGCCTCTGCCTAAATTCCCCTAGAAAATCCTAACTGAAACCTCAAACTTCAACCCTTCTCTGAAAATGTTTGATTCATTTTTTACCCACTACACTCTTTTGTTCTTTATGGGAACCATCTTCTCATGCCTCATCCATTTATTCTTACATAGGTTTTGGAAGTTATAGTTGGTGTATTCACCACTATTATTAGAATGTAGTCATTTCAGCTGAAAACCACTCTATTTACACCAAGGATTTACATTGAATAAAATATTGTAATACATCATACTTATACCTCAAAAATTAAATCCTAAATTTTATAAAAGAATCATTAATAAAATTTATAAAATAAATTAAACCTTTAATAGACTAAATAGGGTTAGTTCCCCAAACATTTGTGTAAAAAAAGTTCCTATTTATGAGATCTGGGATTCTGTCCATCTAAGTGAAGGAAACCCTTCTCGGTTTACCTAGTACAAAAATCTCACACTTTTTTTTATTAATCTTTTGTATTCCTTTGGCTTTTAGAACTTTTATATTATTCTTGATGAGATGACCAATCCTACAATGTCAAACCTCTGGATCTTCTAATGATGTAATCCCGACCAATGCAATTATGTCTATGCTTTAGATCAAATATATCATCTTGTCCTTTACTCTTTTCTCAACCACTATAGATCCTTGAGTCAATCTCCAAAATCCATTCACAAAGTTAATCCCATAGCCTACTTTATTAATTAGTCCAAAAACAATTAAGTTATTCTATATCCCTATGACATGGATAACTTTTTTGAGCTTCAATAAACCCTTATTATTCATCATAATATTCATATATCTTTTCCCCATGATCTCCATATATTCATCATTTTCTAAATGTACTTTGTAAAAACTTCAAAATGCATAAGTTTCCATGAATATATGTTATCCCATAGAACTTAATAATTCTCTTGAGTTAATCACCCAAGACTCCATAGGGATATTGACACTTAGTAATAGTTTATTTCATACTTTTATAGTACTAATAGAATTTGATATTCCATAAGATTATGTTCTTCTAAATTATTCCTTGTAAAAATTACAACATATAGGTATAGGACCATATGACTTGCATCGACTCTTCTTAATCAGATTATCTTCTAATGATTTCTTCCAATTGATCTTTAGTTGAGGTAACTATCATTATCTGTTATCATTAACAGAATTACCATATATTTTTTGGTTTTTTATTTTCCTAAGTTCCTCATTCAATATTATGTTTCTTATGTCCCCAAACACCATATTCGTTTTCACTAGAATTACTAACAACAGTCACCATTACATCCAAACTCTCTAGAAATGAAGATATAAAAATTAGTTTCCACACATAATACAGGAAATTTACATTCACTAATTCAAACTAACCATGAATCATGTTGAATCCATTCACATGATCTATTATTTTTCATCCTTTTGAAAATATTTGGCTGAATAGTCATTGCATCATGAACACTTTGTTCATTATCATAATTTTTTCATACATATATGCTAGTGCCTTTATATATTAAGTTATATTTTTCTTTTCCTAGATGTTGAAAGAAAAATTCCTTTCTAAATACACCCTCATCAGTATTAGTGTATTTCTTTCTATCTATTCCCATTATTACTTTTCCATTTACTTTGGTCAAATTCCAGTAAGTATAACATATGGGTATTTTGAATGAGATGATCCTCTATTTGTATCTTATAAAAATAAAAAACTATTCTATCAAACTTATCAACCTAGAAATTACCATACACATATAACATTCCTTTTTCTTACAGTGAAATTCCACTAAAAATAAAATTATTTCAGGGTAAGAATGTTCTCATTGCCTCACTAGAACAAAACCTCTACTATGATACCACTTTTTGAGAATTTATGTATCTCTCATTCCAATCAAACTAAAACAATATGACTAATTAACCAAATATAAATATCTCACCAAAAGATGACCATCATATGATGTGTAGTGGAAATATACTCTTTGACTAAGTGTACTATAAGATGGAAGTCGTCGCACCCTACAAGCCACACAAAATTAAACCTGACAAGCAAACACAACAAGAAATAGAAATAAAAATAGTGGAAGTAAATAAAGTAGAAAATTACACAAAGGTATTATGTTCTTTGTAAAATGTTTCTTATGTGCATGGCAGAAACACTACTATTGGTTTCCATTATAATTGGAAGTACAAGAGAATGAAAACAATATTATTAAGTAAAATTAACCTATACACCCATAACTAATGTCTCTAAAACATAATTCACATTGATATCCCAAGAACTTATATATAAAGTTCCATATAGTTAACAAGTTAAAACTCCTCCCCTAAAATTGTAGATAAATTAGCATGACTGCTTCAACTTGGATACCAACCCAGTGACCCCTTGTCTTTAACAAACTTATTAACTTCCAACACTCCATTGTAACTCTATCGTGATATGTAAACCTCAAATGGTCTAGATACTCCTAGAGATACCCTAATATCATTATCTGCACACTAAGTCCATATATAATCTAATTCATGAAATTCTGCAAAACATAATTCCAAAAAATGAACTTTTTATGAAATGAAACCAAACTTCACCTCCCAATAATAACATCATTTTAATTTTCATTACCAATGTTAAAAATTAAAAATCCATACCCATTGATTAATTAATTAATTACCATAAATAATTTTGGTCACTAATATTATATTCCTATATCTAGGAAGAATATGCCCAGAAGGTATAATTAATAAATAGCATGTAAAAATCAATCAAGAAAATAAGATTAAATATAAAGAATTAAATAATTCTCTCTACTCAATACAACCATCCAACATATCACCAACACCATCCACATAATCCAAAACATTTCATCACTAACCACATCACATCAATATCATTCCACCCTCATCACATCAACAAACCATACTAGGTTTCAATTTAAGGGTTATAATATTATAGATAAACCGTTGGTCATAAGTAATAATATTTAAGTGGTACTAAATAATAAGTTTAATTAATTTTTCTTCAATAAATGCATGTGAAAAAATAACAACAAGGTCTGAATTCATTCAACCTTTAGTTTTTTTTAATTTTGTAGACATCATTTTACTTTACCATCATGGTTATATCAATTATTTATAAGAAAATTTCAGTGAAAAAGATTACATTATTACCCACACTAAATCAATGTTAATAATTTTATCAAATATATTAAAATTATTTCTTATCATCTTAATCAATGTATTATTAACAATACATTCACTTTATATACTATCTTCCTTATATTTCTATATTAAAATGATGATTCATTTTTAAACATATCAGATATACGTGAATTATTAAACAAATCACACCAAAATAAAATAAATATTAACTACAAAAACATGTGACACAATAACATAAATATCTCATTCACATGTGGAACACAATTACACCATATTTTAATTAATTCTAAACTATTATATTTATTAGTTTAATATATTTTATTTACCTAATGAAAACTTGATCATGATAAATCAAAATTATCCTAAAAAATAATGAGGATATTTTTTTATATCATCTGCCTGGTGTGAAGCTGGTATGATATGTATGTTATTATATATTGTGCATGTTCAAGGGGGTGAAAAAGTTATGAAATATCAGGGACTCATACGGGACCCAGAATCGCCAAATAGTTGTTTGAAATCAGAACTATTTGATGACATTCACAACTCTAGGGAGGTTTGCTGACCATCTGAATTGAGAGAGAATGGAAGGAAGAATCAAAGGGGAAGAGAGTTTTGAAATTTAAAAGAGAATACAAACATATGAACCCCACTATAGTGTCTTGTCTGGATGCCTCACCTCACTCGTATTCATTTTATTTAAGTAGTTTATCCCTTAAATTTTTATTTGAAATAGTTGTCTTAATTTAACATCATAATAAAAATAATTAATTTCCTTAAATTTTCACAAGACTTTCAAGGGGACTTTCAAGGACGCATTCCAGTATAAATATAGAATTAATTATATTTTTATTAATCTGGGGATGAGATTTTTATTATTTAATGTTTTAAGTTTTTTAATTATCTTAAACCAGGAAGGATGAAGGGATTACACCTCATGCTACAAACATTCTTTTCCTACATTTTTTAATTAATTAATTTCTATAATTATATTAAACTCAAATGGGGGAAAATGGAGCACATACAACATTACATAACATGATTTTAATAAATAAATATTTTTCTTAAATTATAGAACACATTTCTATATTTCTCATAAGAAAATATGTAATATATATAACATGTAATATAATAGTAATTTAAGAAATTATAGGAATCTAGTTTAAATTCATAATATATATAGCTAATACATAATATAATTTCTTCCATGTCATATATTTCCAATGCATAAGTTTATTTTCTTTAAAAAATACTCATTGAATAATAAAATATAACTAATGAGTAATATCTTTTAATCGATACATAATATTTTCAAATCATACATAATATTTACTCATCATGTGGAAAATATTTCTTAGAGAGAAATTTTTTCAAAGGAAATAAATAAATTGATATAAATATTCCTTTATAATGACTAAATGATTATAAATTGATTAAAAAATTATGAAGTAATTGAACCTTTTTGGTTGTATACTTATTAGATTCTAGTCCTTAGTGATGGAAATTAGGTCATCATGTGGGATGTTAGTTATATAATGAGTCTAGGATAAGGTAGTTTCCCCTAGAATGGTTGTGTGATATATATATATATATATCATTATATAATAGTTATGTAAGAAATTATAGGAATCCAATTGAAATGCATAATATGTATAGTTAATATGAAATATAATTTCTTATGTGTAATATATTTCATACGCGTAAGATTATTTAATTTATGGAGAACTCAATGTGTAATAAAATATAACTGATATGTAATATTTTTTAATTGATGTGAAATATTTCAAACCATGCATAAGATTTTATTATCATGTGTAACTCATTTTTTAGATCGAAAATTTGTTAAAGTAAATATGTAATAAATATACTTCATATGTAATATTTTTAAAAATAATACATATAATTTTATACTTAACTAGAAATTAATCAAAATCCCATAAATAAAAAAATATTTAAAACCCCATTTTAAAATATTTAAACCTTCCCTAGCCTCTGAAACTAATAGATAACACCTTGAACTCCCTCAACACCAAATAAATAACAAAGGGAGGGTTTAGGAAATTTTAGGCCCTTACATCTTGACTCCCATGTCCAAGAGTCCAAAACAAAAATCAATAGCATCAAATACCCATTTATCCAAATTGAATAACTCATTTTTAACTATGAAACCAAGAAAAACATAATTTCCCTTGTAACTTAAACCTCCTTATATACTTTTGATAACCAGGAACAAGGAACAAAATACATCCCAAGTTCCATTTTCAAATGTTTCTAAACACATTTCCTAGGTCTCCAGTATACCAAAACCAAAATAACAAACAAGTATCACTCTGTTACCACTTTTTAAGGATCAAACCCATCTCATTATATAGTAATCTGATCAAAGAAACACTAGACCTTAGGCATGACACCTCATACACCAAATTTTATCGACTAGAAATGAGGGTCTAAGAGGTGATAGTGGAGAGACTATACCCTCTAATGATAAATAATAATAACTCAACAATAGAGAAATAAACTATAAATAATAGAAAAAACAATCCATAACATGTATATGATAAGTATAGTAAATATATTCAATTTCATGTTAGTAAAACAAGAGTCGACAGGATCACTTATAGGCCAATCACATATATACATATATGAGGAAACCAAAATAAACTGCCAACATGACACTGAGGAACCACCCAACCATTCTAAAAAACTATAAAATCCCTTTACACTTTTTAGGTATGCCTTATCCTTTAGTTTTTTTGTTTTAGGTTTTTTGAACAAAAACCTTGTTGTTTGTACAAAAACCTTGTTGTTTGATGTCTGTTGGGTGATTACAGGATATGTAATGTTCTCCAAGACGATGTTGTGAAATTGTTTCATAGTGTAAAATTATTACACACTATGTACATTTTACATGATTTTTAAGGTAAAAGTTAGATTTTAATAAAAATGTGATTCCTTTTTTAGGTTAGATGACCTTTGTGTATTTCATGACATGAACTGGGGTTATAAGATGTGTAATTATCAAGTCATATAGATTTAAGTGTGTCTCATTTATGTTATTCATTTCATTTATTTTTATCCCTATCCCATCTTTACCTAGAGGCTATCAGGGGTGATTTTGGATTCCTTCACTCCTTCTAGATTTCTTTGTTCAATGATTGATCTTGGTAGTGGTTGTGTTGCGTCTCTTCGGACAAGTGGATATTTTATTGTGTTAATTCTTCTAGTATCTCTATCTCTACTCCATATATTTTGATATATATTCATGTAATGTGTGGATCTAGACTCTATTTTTTTGGATCTTGATTATATGTTTTGTTCATAGATCTCATGTGACTTATTTCTTCATTGGTGTTCCCTATTGGGGGCATCATGCATTGTGATTCCTTTCAAACGTAGGTGGATACATGATTATTTACCTGATGATTTAAACCTTTAATGTATTTATTATATTTAAATATGTTTTTAATTTATTTAAAAACATGTATTTAATCCTTGATTTTAAATATGCATGGAAATTGAGAAAAAACCCCAATTTCAATGGAATTGAAATTGTAGGGTGGATTTATGAAAAATGATGGCTTGATTTTGGAAATCATTTTGATAAAATGATTTGATGATTGATCTTGGTAAAATTTATTAAATTTAAAAGTTATTTAAAATGTAATTAAATGATGAAAACTATTATTAGGTTTTGAAATGGAAAAGGCATGTTGGAAAGTGAAATTGGGAAATTGTATTTTTAAATGTTTTAAAATGATTGATTACTAATTTGATTGATTGATTGATTGATTGATTAAAGAACATGGGAGCCTAGGTAGTTAGTAGGTGGTTATTATAAGTATGTTATGATCTTGATCCCCTAGTACTATATTTACAACAACAACACTATCAAAACCAAGTTCAGAAAGTAATTTTCCCTTAGGGGGAGTGGATGTAATATTCCCTTAAGTGGGAGTTGATGTAATTTTCCCTTACGTGGGAGTACTTTTTGAGTCTTAATCGCTGATGGGATGTGTGAGGATCCTATATCCAATAACTAACATATCGTAGGGCATTTGGCCATAGTGCTATGAGTTTTTTGATTTGATACAAATATCACTAATTTATGGTTTTTTTTATTCATTCTTGATGATTTAAATAAAAAAAATTATAAAATATTCATTTAATACTATTTGAAAGTTTTTTGATATAAATAACATCTATTTAAATGAAATCATATTTTGTTTTAAATTTGTAAATAAAATTCCATGTCTAGTTTTGATTAAATTGATATCATGATTGGTTTATTATTTTGGAAATGGTTATGGATCACTTGATGAGGTCATACTATGCTTTATTGATCACACCCTACCTTTTCCTTCATTTATTTGTATATTTTATTACACCAAGTCTGAGGAAAGGGAAATCACCTCTTAGAGGAGGTGGATGTTCTTTATCATTTAGTCTCGAAGTGATGGAGGTGACCGGTGGAGATGTTATCCACTTGTTGCATGTAATGTTAGATTTTTATCTTGTTAGATGTTGAATACATTGATTATGTACTAAATTAGGTTTTTTTACCTTTTTCATTTCTAATACCTTATCCTTTTATATTTTTGAGCATACTGACTTGTATCTTTATCTTCCACTATTTTTTGGAAAATCCATTCCCTATTTTATCTTGTATGATGTTAGGTGTTAGTCAAAACCCCATAGGGATTGAGAATATCCTTTTTTCCATGTCAATGTTGGCTCAAATATTATGTTACTAGGATATTTGGGATATTTTATTACAAATTGGTATCAAATTTATGGGTTAATCATCTTTCCTTGATTTTGGTATGTAGTTTGAGATGTCTTAATGGGACTTAGGAGGTAGTTGCAAGCGATTTTCTATCCATCTCTCACCAAAACAGTTCTTAATTCACCAAGGGTGTTTAGGGAAAGGAATCATAAGGAATAATTTGATCTAATTCTATTCTTTCCCATAATTTTTATTTGGGTGTGTTGAAATCTAAATCTTGAAATATTATCTGATGGAATTGATATTCTTATTACTCTTGTTTGAGTTGTTATTTTGAGTAATCTTACTGATTTCATCAATGTTGTCTGTTAATGTTGTGTATCATAATGACTCTAAGAATAGATTTTAATCATCCCCAATATAAATATTTTGGTGAGAAACAGTGATACAATCCTCCCATGGACAATAATCTCATTGATATTATTGTGAATGTTTTCCAAGCTTTGGGACAGGAACCTGCACATGTTCTCATTCAAGCTCCAATTATGGAATATCGGAGGGATGAATCTCAAAACCATGCTTAATAGTTTATTTTACCAAATCCACCAGTGTTCCATGGATCTAATGATCCTTAATAGGTTGAGGATTGGTTGATAAAGATATATATTATGTTTCATTTCTTGTAAACAACTGATTCTATTAAGGTGAAATGTGCCACATTCAAGCTATAAGGGCCTATTGGGAGATGGTGAGATTCAATGGTAATAGAGAAGAAGCATGAGGGGTTATATTTTAAATAATTTAGATTTATTTTCACTGGTCAATTATGTTAAGCGTCAATGGTACTTTATAAGGATATGGATTTTTTCAGCCTCCAGCAAGCTGACAGGACCCTGACGGAGTATCCGAACCATTTTGTTGAGATTGTGTAGTTTTCACCTAATATTGCGTCGAATGATAAAATTAAGACTTTAAAGCTTGATATGGGTATTTGACCTAATATCCATTCACAAGTTTTATTGCTGAATCTCACTTCATATGTTGACATGATGGATAGGGCATTAATGGTTAAGCTTGAACTGGATAGTAAGTTCAGGTTGGTGGGAGTTCTTTTTTATCTGAGTGGTAGTTTTGGGAGTTATTTTAATGGAATTAGGAAAATTTATGATTATCATGGTGTTTCTCAATAGAAGGTGTCCTATAAACCTCCTTCAGTTCCTAGAAGAGTCCATTTGACTTTATTCTAGTGTAGTAAGTTTTGGTATTCAATCCATTTTGTTACTAAGGAACCAATTATATGTAGTTCTTGTGGTCACTCAGTAAACTTACAAAAATTATGCCATTTATTTTCTACTTTGTGCATTGGAACAGGCTTATAAATTCCTAAAATTATTGTGGTGCAATCAGATGCTTCACAAAAAATGGGTTCCAGCAACAGGAATCTAGAATAAAGATTTTTCATGCGGTGTAAGAGTCTCTAGAGAAAGCTAATACAGATCTAGTTACTATGAGAGGTACCATCACTATAGCCTCATCTCTATTGACTTATTTATTTGATACTAGTGCATCGCACTCATTTATATAAACTCATATTGTGAACCTTCTAAATCTTCATATGGATCTTTTGTCTCATGTGATAGGTATTACTACACCCCTCATAATGAAGAGAGATCAGGGTATCCATTGTCCTACTTGTGTTTTCTCTTTATTAGAGATTGATATTAACTATAAATTTTTGGTTCTCGATATAAAACCTCTTGATTTCATTTTTAGTATAGATTAGTTGATTTTTAATAAGGCCTAAATTAACTTTTATCTTCTACAAGTATCTTTTACTGCACCCAATGGGGTTTGTTGTGTCTTTCAAGGATAATTCGAACCAAGGTTGAGTAAATCCGAAACTTCCTATATAGAGTTGGGTAAATTAATATCAGTTATTTCTTTTAATCTGGAGCAAGAATCTTTCATTGAGGATCTCCCTCCAGTTGTTTTTGAGTTTACCAATGTGTTTTATTCTAATTTCTCTAGTCTTTCACTGATAAGAGAGGTAAAGTTATCTTTTTATTTAGTACCTAGTACTCAATTAGATTCTATTACTTCTTACCATATAGAACTAGTTGAACTGAAATATTTATAGACTCGGTTGGATGGTCTCCTAGATAAAGGCTTTATATGCCCAAGTGAGTCACCTAGGGTGGTGCATGTTATCTTTGAAAATAAAGGTAATGGAACACTTCACCTTTTTTGTTGATTACTACAAACTCAATAAGATTATGGTGAAGAAAAAGTATCTATTACCATGAATTGATGGTTTTTTGAACAATTAAATGGAGTAAAGTGGTTCATGAATATTGATCTTTGATTTGGTTATAACCAGTTGAGAATAAAAGTATCTAATATTTAGAAGACCGCCTTCCGGAGTAGGTATGTCCATTATAAGTATCTTTTTATGCTCTTTAGTCTAACCAATTCTCCTACAGTATTTATGGAATTTAAGAACAAGATCTTCCATGAGTATCTTGATATGTTCATGGTAATCTTTTTGTATGACATTCTTGTTTACTCTAATTTCAATGAGGATTGTATGTGCCATTTGAGATTAGTTATGAAAATGTTAAGAAATCACGGAATCTATGTCAACTTATTGAAATGTGATTTTTAGATTCTGAAAGTGAAGTTATTGGGACATGTGGTGTTAGAACATGATATTTTAGTTTATCCTAAGTAGGTGAAGGTTTTTATGACATGGGAGAAACCACATAATGTTTTTGAGATTTGTAACTTCTTGGGTCTAGTAGGTTATTACCATTGGTATGTAAACGATTTCTCAAAGCTGGATTCTATAATGATCACTCTCACTTAGAAGGGAGTGAAGTTTTATTGGGATGTTAATTTCAATGTTATTTTTTTTATATGAAACATCTATAGACTTTTATGCTAGTGTTGACTATTCTAGAGGTTGGGTAAGGTTATGTGGTCTACTGTGATGCATCAGGTTTGGGTTTGGGTTGTGTTCTTATACAGGGTGATCATGTGTTAGCCTATGGATCTTGGTAAATTAGGGCACATGAGAAGAACTATCTAACCCATGATCTCAAACTCACATATATGATTCACAATCTTAAGAGTTAGAAATATTATCTTTTCATATAAAGGTTTACTGTTTTTTATGAACACAAAATCTTGAGTTATATATTCTCTAAAAAATATATGAATCTTCATCAAAGGCATTGGGTGGCGTACCTATAGTATTTTTATTTCAACATTGCTTATACCCTGGGGAAAGGAAATTTCATCACTGATGCCTTGAGTAGGAAACCTCTGTCCTGATATGTGAAAGAATCATCGAAAGAGTGTAACTTGATGTATATTTATGCATAATTTCATATAGGATTTTGGGAAATAGGGGCCAAGGTTTTCTTGGATAGTGTTCAGTTGACCTCATCTCTTCTTGAGATGATTCATTAGGAATAGTATCTTGATAATGAATTTTTCAGCATTAGGGACTCTCTTTATGATGGGGAGACCATTAGGGAATGGCCATTCTCTTTTGAGGGTATCCTAAGTTTCTAGAACCAGTATGTTGTACCTTTTATAGTGAGAAAAGTTATGTTGTGGGATTTCCATAACTCCCAGTGGGCAGTACACCTGAGTACCATGAAGATGTTATATGAAAAGTGAAGGCAATTCTGGTGGCCAAGTATGAGATGGAACATTTATTATTTTCTCTCTCATTGTTATACTTTCCAACAGGTCAAGACCAAGCACTAGAGAACTTAGGGTTTGATTCAGCCACTTCCAGTGATGACTTGGAAGTGGGATGAAATTTCAATGGACTTTGTGGTTAGGTTTCCACATACCCCTCAAAATATGAATGCAATATGGTTTTTTATTGGTCATATGAACAAATTGGTTCACTTTATACAAATTTGTGATACAACCAACGTTGAGGACTTGGGTAAATCTCTATGTGAAAAAAGATTGTTCGTTTTCATGGATTTCCATCTTCTATAGTTTCTGATAGAGATCCCCATTTTACCTATAATTTTTGGTGAGGACTTTAGGAGGTGATGGGATCTCAAGTTTGGTTGATTAAAACATAAAATCCACTAAAAAATGGACAGATAGTGAGATCTATACAGATTCTATAGGATATTCTACATGTTTTCATTCCTGACTTTAGTGGATCTTGGTATGACCACTTGGGACTGGTTGAGTTTTATTATAACAATAGATACCAGTATACAATTAGAATGGATACTTTTGATTCTTTTTATGGAAGGACATGTAAATCTATGTTGTTTTAGTCAGATAATGGTGAGACTTCCTTGGTTGGACCATGTTTGGTCCAAGATACAATGAAAAGAATTCAATTGATTTATTTGAGAACATTGATGGCACAAAGACAGTATAAATATTATGTTTATCTTCATCATAGACCTTTGTATTTTTCTATTGGAAACTAGGTGTTCTTTATAGTTTCACCATTGTTGGTTCACTAATGGATTGGGAGGAAAGGGAGTCCGTATCCTTATCCTATAGTCCCTTTTGAGGTTTTGAGCAAGTAGGGAATTTGGATTTCTGTTTAGAAATTCCATTGTAGTTGACGTCAATACATAATGTGTTTCATGAATCACAGCTTCAAAAACATATTCCTAATCCATATCACGTTTTTAGATGGAGTGATCTTAATGTTGAGCCTTATTTATCCATGACTGAGCATCTAGTCAGGATAGTTGATTCTGAGACAAATTTACTTCATGGTAGGATGATACCTTTAGTCCATGTGCGATGGAAAAATGGTTCTGATTTTCATGAAACAAGGGAGTGTGAGGAACTTATGAGAGAGTATTGGACTCATTTTTTGATATGGAAACTTCTTAAAAGTATTTCTAGGGATAGAAAGTTTTTATGTTGGGTAGGTTGTAAAAACCCATTATGCTTTTTAGGTATTCCTTGTCCTTTGGTTTTTGTTTTTGGGTTTTTTGTGTAGAAAATGGGTTTTTTCTGTCTGTTGTGTGATTACATGTCATCTAATGGTATTACACACCATTTAATGTTCTCTGGTAATATTTTGTGAAACTAGTTCACAGCTTCAAATGATTACATGCCATATATATTTTACACGATGTGTAAGGTAAAAATAATCTTTTAATAAAAAGGATACACCTTTTTTGGAAAAAATGGCCTTCATGGATTACACGATGTGAAATGGGGTTACATGCCATGTAATTCTCATGGAAGGTGGTTTTAATTGTGTTTCATGTATGATATTTATTTCATTCATTTTTATACCTCTCTCATCTAAAACAAGAAGCTCTCAAGGTTGATTTTGGAGACCTTCACTCATTCTAGATTGCTTAGGTCAGTGGTTGGTCTTTATGGCGGTTGTGTTACATATCTCTGGGTAAGTGGATCTTCTATTGTGTTGTTTCTTCTGGCCTCTATTTCTATCCTCCTTATATTTTGATAGATCATCATGTAATGGATTGATCTAAACTCTATTTTGTTGGATCTTGATTCTAGGTTGTGTTCCTAGATCTCACATGCCTTCTTTCTTCATTGGTGTTCCCCATTATGGGTGTCGTGCATTGTGATTTTTTTCAAAGGTAGGAAGTTTTGTGATTCTTTGACCTATGATTGAAACCTTTAATGTCTTGAATATATTGAAATGATATTTTAATTGATTTAAAAACATGTATTTGATCCTTGATTTGAAATAGGAATGAAAATTTATAAAAACATCCCAATTTCAATGGAAATGAAATTGTGGGGGTGATTTATGAAAAATGATGACTTGATTTTGTAAAACACTTTGATAAAATTATTTGATGATTTATCTTGAGAAAATGTCTTAAATTGAAAAGGGATTTTAAATGGTATGAAATGATGAAAACTTTTTATTTGGTTTTGAAATGGAAAAGGAATGTTGGAATCTTAAATTGGGAAATTGTATTTTGAATTTTTTTAAATAATTTATTGCCAGTTTGATTTATTGATTGAAGTACATGGGAGCCTAGGTAGTTAGTAGGTGTTTTGGATAAGAATTCTAAGATATTGATCCCTTATAACTGGATTTACAATGATAGAACTAAAAAAACCAAGTTTGACAAGTACGTTTTTCTTAAGTGGGTGTATATGTAATTTTCCCTTAAGTGGAATTGGATGTAATTTTCTTTTAAGTGGGAGTGGTGGATAGTAATTTTCCCTTAATTGGGGGTTATTTTTGAGTTTTTATCATTGATGTGTGAGGATCCTATTTATATAAAATAACATACCGTAGGGCATTTGACCATGGTGCTACGAGTTTTTTGATTTGATACACATGTTATTGATTTATGGAATTGTTTTATTCATTATAGCTGAATTATATAAAATATTTTATATAAAATGTTCATTTAATTCTATTTTAAAGTTTTTTTATATACCTTGAATCTATTTGAATGAAATCATGTTTTTTTAATATTAAAATGGAATGTCATGCCTAGATTTATTTAAATTGATAGCATGATTGGTTTTTTGTTTTGGAAATGATTATGGAACACTTGGTGAGACCCTACTAGGATTTATAACTCACACCCTACCTTTTCCTTTAGTTATTTCTATATTTTCTTATGCCATGTTTGAGAAAAGGGAAAGAGCCTCTTATAGGAGGTGGATGTTCTTGATCCTTTGGGCTCAGAGTGATGGAAGTGACCGGTGGAGATGTTATCCACTTGTTTCATGGGATGTTTGAGTTATATCTTGTTAGATGTTGAGTACTTTTATGATCTGTTGCTTTTGGTTTTGTTTAACCTATTTCATTTATAATAATTTCTCCCTTTAGAGTGATGAGCGTATTTAATTATATCTTTATCTTCCATTGTTTTGTGGAAAATTCATTCCCTCTTTTATCTTGTATGATTCTAGGTGCTAGTCGCCAACTCGTGGGGATCAAGAATTCTCATCATTCCATGTTAGTGTCGTCTTAGTTATTAGGGTACTAGGGTTTCTAGGCTGGTTCATGAAAAAAACAAATCATCTCACTCATGTTCCATGTGCACATATACTCTTGATTACGATCCCTTAGGCTTACCTATGCCATAAACTAAAAAATACTCATGTATCCTAGATGGATCATGCAGGGTGTGATAATGAACTTAGAAATACATCACTAACAATATTCCTAGATATTATCCATATGTATACAAGTATTGAAAAGTGTAATAAATGGAAACCAAAACAAACTACATAATTTTCTCTGCTTTTGATTAACCACCCATGAGTTATCCTTTACCTACCTAGACTAGTGTCATAGTGTACAATGAATCCACATTTTATCATACCGGAATTACACTTATCCTTAAAACCAATTTCATGTCACGTGGATTCACTATATCAAATCAAACATGATACCCCCAATGGAACATCTACAACCCATACCACAAAACCCATAGTATTCCAAACCCTTTACCAACTACTAAATAAATAGTTTGATGAAACCCAAAGCATGATATCACTAATCCTATAGCAATTATAGTTCATCAACCTCAACATCACCCATATATATAACAATCATCATGATTCTATTTGGTGGTATCACTCACCACTAACCATGGAAAATGATAGTGTAACATATTTTGCATCAATGAAACTCATCATTATCCACCCAATATCACTGAAAATAGAGGATACCACCAAGAAATCAATCATCAAAACCATATAATAGGCCATAACTTGTGTGAACATGACCCCAATAGCCTCATACGCCTTAGTGACTGTCATCACCGACATACTATGGCCATAACTTGAAAAACCTCATTTTCCACCTATGGAAATGGTCAACACTATATTTATCACACTATAAAACACATCACCCCATCCCTGGGATCAACATCACTCACATTCATGTGGGTTACACCCATATAATTCCAAAAGAACTACATTAATTATCACTTCATCCTAAGAAACTTTATCAACAACACATGATATCATTCCCATCAAACCTAGAAAATAATCGACCAAGGAAACGAAGCCATACTAGGCCAACCCATAGTTTTCCCACATGAGACTACCCCTAAGTATCTCTTACTAACTATAAATACTGAAATAGTTTTTATTCCTAGTCTCCCACATGACCCTTCTTATATCCAATTCTTACACAATTTATAGACACATTTATAAACAAGAAAACCTACTTGGAGTTAGTATGAATCCAATCATTGAGAAAATATGGCTGGTTTAGCTCTAAATAAAAGAAATATGATAATTTGAAGATGAAAAAAACCCCCAATTTAGGGCTCTCCTCTCACTGTCGCAGCCCCTTCGCTACGGATGGTGCGGCGTTCCCCTCGAGCTCAGTGAGTCGTTCAGGATCTTTGAGGCATCGCACGGTTTTGTGGTCTTCCCTTGCTATGGATTTTATCTTTGGGCTTCGGTGGTTGCTGGTTCAGACCTGCGGGTATAAGACCGGTCCCCGTCGACGAAATACTCTTCGGAGTGCTCCTGGGTTCATTCTCGGTAGCTTGTTGGTGTCCTGCAGTGAGCTCCTCAGCGTCTGATGGTCATGCTCATGCGTCGGCGATACGTGGGGTCCCGTCTTTTCTCAGGTGAGTGCAGTGGGGTTTCGTTGTGTCTGAAGCATCCAATTTGGTTGGTGGCGTCGGGTGATTCAGAAACAGGGCATTGCTTTCACGGTTGGATGGTGTTGCTGAGTTCTGCTTGGTTTCGTTCGTGGTTTTTCTGTGATGTTGGTGAATCGCTGTTATGTTATTATTTTCTGGTTAATCTGGTTTGTGATACGCACCTGTTGTGTTTGATTTTTTTTGGATTTGTGATTGTATATCGAGCGGATAAGCTTGTGTTTTCTCATAGTTTTTGGTTTGGATCGGTGATGATCCGGTGTCGGGTTTCCTCCGATGGTGATGGTGATGAAGGATGTCGATATTTCTTGATGGCAATTTGTAGGTTGGTGATGGCGATGACGGTCACCTTTGTTTCTCGTCGGCGATCTGATTTGATGTTTTTTGGTTGGATGGTGCATTTTTCGTGACCCAAGGCGCTGCATTTCGAGGTGCGCTTGATGTGTCGGGGCTCGTGGCTCAAGGTGATGATGGAGGTGGAGATGAAATTTGAAATTTGAATGTGTAAGTTTGAATTCTAGAATCTGTATGGTTACCAGTTTTCCTTAAACCGGCTTTGAGAAATTAAAAAAATGATTTGTAGTAGGGAACAACCAATATAAAACAAGTAAATAGAGAGATAAATGAGTATTAAACACTCAGGGATAGCTAGACTTACCCACAACTACTCCCTACAATAAACAACATGAAGAGCTAGTAATAATCAATGAAGATTCCTCAAGAATTAAGGAGGAATAAGAGAGAGATAAGAATCAGGGAACACCCACTATATTCTGGATAAAATGAACTAAATTCCACTTTTATAATTAATTAAATCAAGTAAATAATAATTTTTGAAAAATTTGGACAAAATTTCATCAAACTCAATATTTGAAAAACTCTATAAAATCTAGTTACCCTTACATATCACCCTCTAGAGACCCTTACATACCAACCCTCATGTACGATAACCCTTATATATATATCCCCTTAGGACCCTTATGTATTAGGGGATTTACCATTAGATATGGATCAAACCAACCCTTATGCATCATCATTTACCATTTTTTGTACTCTACTTAATCTTTCACCTTTACTTATAATAGTGTTCCCCAAATAAAACTTATATTGTGGATGACCTTTACATATCAACCCTCACATATTGATACTTTACCATTTTTTACAACCCTTCATAAGATTTCTATTTTATATTAATACCTTTATGAATAAAGTCTCTTATGCATAAGAATCCTTATGTATAGAAAGTTTCCCAATTTTCTATAAATATACCGCTACTCTAAAACTTGTCCATATTTCATCCCAAATACATCTAGACAACTCATTAATATAAAATCATGCTAAAAATTTACATCTATCCTTTAGACTACTTTCAAATACCACTTACACTATAAATTCACATCAACCTCATCCCTTATCATGATCTAACTCCAGATACTCAATCCATGGTTTATACCAACACCCCCTGACACTCAAATAGGGTCCAAATTCAAATAAACGTTCCAATATCTAACCAAAATCAAAACTCTTTAAATACCTAGGCCATTAAAACCTCCCCATAATATTATATCTCATCATAGAGCTATCTTAGGACATATATTGACTAACCCTTACCAAAACTTGAGCATCCCACTCACTACATCTTTGAAACATGAATAGGATGTCAAACACATCTGTCACTTCCCTATTCACTCTAGATACCCAAAAAAATAAAATTAAACCTTCTCTGGGAACTCCCCATTATAGTAAATCACCTACATAGCCTCATCTCAACCAAACTGCCCAATATGATTATGGTTTTATACCTATACATCATCTTGAATCCCATATGCACCAATTATCCATATATGGACACCAATTATCAACCACCATAATCCCATATCATACTAATTCTAAATTTTATCCTATATCATACCCAATTCCCCAAATTATCTTGCATCACATTTGAATCCCACAATTATAAATAATTCCAAGACATACCAAGTTATCATAAATCATATATGATTCACATTATCATACCTGATACTAGTACAACCCTATAGCTATCACATATCAAATTATATTTTCATACCTCAACCAACCTTTGGTCAATATATTTATCACATGCACACATCATGTAGCATTACTCATCATATAAAATAATAATCAACATGCTCATGATGTGCCTCTAGTCATCAAAGGTTCCCTATATTGCTATAATTACATAAACTTGATCACATATGGCTAACCCAATGCTTAACTACCTAATGTATGTCCTCCCTATGGAGTCACACTCACTATCATCCACTAGCCCCACTACTATGTATCTTATCCACTACCTTGACTCACACATGCAAACGAATCTCATCTATTGAATCCTAGTACTTCTCTTGGACCTACCTTAGATGCATGTGTATGACCTAATCCATGACCCCCGGCTTACTACTAGGTCATGTAACAAAAATTATCTAGATATACTAGTTATCCATGTGCCCAACATTCTTTCAATGACCGATCACACTATTCTCAAACATGACTGATTTTCCCACACTTCAAACACCTCATCGATGACCCACTCCATAGTGTAATCATCAAATCTCTACTTTTTCTATTATGTTGGTTCAATTTATTCCCCTACTTATAGATACCAATTACTTCACTACCTATCTCTCCTAACACTGCTAGGTGGATCAATATACCCCCATTCATTAGGTTCCACTATGCTATTAGTGCCTAGTTCACCACCTCTAAAAATGAGGTCAACATAAACATGTTTACCTACACCCTAATGGATTTCCATAATCCACCCTTGAATTTTTTCACTTTGGTGATATCATCTCTCACCAAAATCAGTTAAAACTATATAAAATCTATAAACATCGCAAATTAATCCATGACTAAAGCCTATCCCTATACAAGGTGAATGAAATGTCATGCCTGATCTTCCCTCAACATCCTAAGAAATAATTACCGGAAGAACACTTCCTTGAAATCCTTCCATATAATACCCTAATTCCTATCTATCTGTAATTTTATATCCCACCAATTATTCACTGGTCCACTGAGCATATACCTAGAAAGAGTTTCCCATTTCCCAAGTTGAATCTTGGTTTAATCAAAAATAATCTTTACTGACTCAATATTTTACTCCATTTCCTAGGGTAAACTCTCTCTAGAATAGAGGAGGATGCCATGACTAGAAATACCATGTTAGTAATTCCATAGATATCTCAAATCCCTGAGCTCCACTATTAATTATTTAGAAAAATATCACTAGGATCACCTTTATTTTTTTCATACAACCACTACCCTAGAGGAACTGTGGAACCTCCATACTAAAATCATGCTCACATCTACCCTCAAGGGCCTAATCTAGTGTAATCCTCATTATAACCATATATTTTCCATCCCAATTCACTAATAGAGGCCATCTAATTTTCATATCATTGAGAACTAAATACCATACTCAATATAGATATAAAAATCCAAATATCATAAATTGGGAAAACTATAATAGGTAATATGACTCAATAGTCCTTACACCTCTCTACCACACCCAAGTCCCATACCATCTTATCTCACAGTTCCACTAAACTATTTCAAGTTCAGGTATCACAAACACTATATACTGGTAGGATCCACATGCTTGATCACACTTAGAATCATATCCTCGGTTTGGCTGAGTAGAATTCCACCAAGAATCTATATAGGAAAACACTTTATAGATTATTTTTTACACTTTAAACAGCTAAAACCCTTCCATTAAATCACAAAAATGACAATCATAAGAAATTAAACACATGTCATGTGAGCCCCATATTCCAAAAATGATGCATGGGTACCACCACTTAAATATTAAGGCTAAGAGTTTGAAACTGAAATTAATAAAAAAAATACCTACTGATAAAAATCAAATAACTTAGCTATAACTATGAAAACCAAAACAAAAATCCCAATTTTCCAGGTAACTTGGACTTTAGTCTATACTTTTTCTGTCTAGGCACATAATATGTCATATATACCAAGTTTCTTTTTTCGATGTGTTAGAACACATTTCCTAAGCCTCCAATCTACCATAGTCCAAATAATAAATAATAATCGGTATAATTCCACTTTATAATGACCTTACTTGACTCACTATATAGTAACCAAACCATATAACCACTAGAACTTGGGTGTTCCACCCTGTATTCCCAAGTTTGTTGACTAGCAATAAGGTTATATGAGGAAATATCATGGAGACTATACCCTCTGAAGATAAATATTAATAACTCAATAATAGTAAAAAACTGTAAATGAAATAAACAAACTCAGTACATACCTAAGATAATCATAGTAAACATTTACAATTCAATTCTAGTAATACAATAGTCAGTAGGATCATTCATAGGTCAATCACATATGTACATGCACAAAGTAAGCAAAAAAACTGCCAACTCGACATAGAGGAATTACCTGGACCATCTGTTACATGAACTATAAAGTCTACATGTATCCCATAGGTCACATGTAGGGTGTAATCATGAACTCAATAGGCCACCACTAATTATTTCCTTGGATAATATCCATATATATACAAGTTTTTGAAAATTTTAATAAACGAAAACCAAAACACACCACCAATCTACTATGCTCATGTTTGACCAACCATGAGTGAGCATTTACCTACCTCATATAGTAACAGAGTAGAATGATTCCTCCATATTCTATCATAATATAATAAACATGTCCCTTCTAACTAATTTCTTATTACATAACATCACTATCCTAAATCAACCATGACACCCCAATGGTACATCCACAACCCATACCATTTAACCCATAGATTTCAAATCCCTTTACCAACTTATATCTAAACAACTTGATGAAACCCAAGGAATGAAATCACGTATTCTTTACCAAGAATAGCTCATCAACCTCAAAATTACCCATATATATAGTGAGTTTCACACTCCCATCTGGTGGTCTCACCCACAACTATGGACAACTATGGTGTATCCTCCTTCGTATTGATGAACCTCGTCATTATAAACACTATACCTCTTAATTATGAAGGATAATACCAAGTAAACAATCATAAAAACCTTCTCATGGGACCTATCTTGTGTGAACATGACCCAAATGGACTCATCCCCTATAGTGACTAGAATCATGAACATCCTGTATCCATAACTCAGTAAACCACCATTACCACCCACAACAATTTCAACACTATCTGTATCACACCAGTGAACTGCGTCACCCCATTCTCAGGGACCAATATTACCCAGATTCAGATGGGTTACACTCATATTATTACCAAGGAACCACATTAATTACTATTGAATCCCAAGAACCTTTTTCCACAACATGAATCATCAATCCCATCAAATCCCAAAAACACTCAACTAAGAAAACTAAGCCATACGAAGCTAACCCATTATTTCCCCATAAGATGCTACCCATAGGTATCTCTTAAAAATGATGTAGTCTACAAGTTTTTTTATTATTGGTCTCCCATATAACTCTATATATGTTCTATTAGCATAAATTTTATAAACACACATATAAACAAGAAAATATTATTCACTATCTACATGAATTTTGTATGACTCCACTGTTCTAGAAACTCTAGTCGATACGACTCTGACCAGAAGTAATCAGGTATTTTGAAAAAAAATCCTTGATTTAGTTCAGAACTAACATAAAATAATAAAATATTGGGAGAAATAAATAATAAACACCTCCCTGTCGTAAATGGAAGGAATAACCAAAAACAATCTATAAAGATCCCTCTAGAAGGAATAGAGAATGGGAGAATGAGAGAGAGATAGATAAGAATTAGGGAACACCCATTTTATTGTGGATTAAATGGACCAAATCCATCTTTTATACTTACTTAAATCAATTAAATAATAATTTTAGAAAAATATAGACAAAATTTCATCAAACTCTATATTTGAAAAACTCTAAAAAAATTAGTTTCCCTTATATATAGAACCTGGAAACCCTTACACAACAATCCTCACATAGGGGAACCCTTACGTATTTCACCTTGGGACACTTATATATCAGGTATTTTACCCATATATATAGACCAAACAAACCCTTACATATCATCCTTTCACATTTTTCAAACACTACTTCATCTTTTACAATTATGTATCACTGGGTTCCCCAAATGAACCTTACATTATGGATGACATTTATGCATCAACCCTCACATATAGATACTTTAATATTTTTTCTAACCCTTCATAGGAAGACTCTTACACATAAACACCCTTATGCATAGATTTCATTATGCATAAAGATCTTTGGGTAGGAGAAGTTTTACAATTTTCTATAAATCTATTGCAACTCCAAAAACATATCAAGATTTTATCTCAAATATATCTATACCTCTAATTAATAGAAAATCATTCCAAAAAACACCTCTAATATTTATAATACTTCTAAATACCACCTTCACTATAAATTCATAACAACTTCAACCCCAAACATAATCCAACTCCTCATACTTGATCCCTGACGTACACTGACACCCCCAACACCTAAACAGGGTCCAAATTCACACATTCATTCCAAGATCATACCCAAATAACCAATCCATATTTCCTAGTCCATTACATGTTCTAAGTAAATTATCATCCCTCAATGAATTAACACTTAATTATATATCTTATTTTTTTTCAACATCATGGTGGATTTATTTTTGTTTTTAAGATCCTTCCTTGCTAAAATTCACTTTTAAAAATATTAATTAATCACATTTTACCACCATCCTATTATCAACCCACCAGCATCGAAAAATTAGCACATTAAATTCCATATAGTAAAGAGACAATATTTTTATGATTAAAAATTAAGAGATATTTTTATAAATTGGATTTATATCTTTGACACCTAATATATGCATGTTTCAACCATAATTGAGACTCCACTATTTTGAATTGTACTACATTAATAAAATTCATTTGTGTAGAACGTATAAATTTTAATTGTGTATCTATTATTGGCTGATACATGAACACATAGTCCTTTTGATAAACATCACAATTTACCATAAATAGATTTTTTATTTTCAGATAACTCTTTATAAATGTGGTCATAAAACCAAGTAAAAAACTATTGGTTTTGTGTATTTGATATCCAACCTTCATACCTTGTCAGATTCAAATTACTAAGAATGTATTAATGAGTTTAATCATGTGAAACAACCTTTTCACTATTATGAAAAACATACAGGTGATACTATTTCTAATATATGATGGATATTTTCACAACATCTATTCCCAAAATTCCTTCCCCTTTTATGCATCTAACATAGTGAGATTTTGGATGACCAATACTATCCACATCATATAGGTATTAAACAAAAAATTAAATAGCTTGTTCTAAAATATAACACTACAAAATATAACCTCATGGATGAATTTTATTTTTGATGTACCTTTCTAATATCTTCATATAGCATTCAATGGGTTGCATTCATCTGAAATGTACATAGAGACAAATTCATATCTCCCTTACTAAATAAATTATCATTTGAGCAATGATTTAAAATTATAATGGTGGGATGGACATATATAATTCCCATGATGTTATAGAAATATTTTTTTCCATTGTTAGAAACTTTACTAGATCAATAAATTTTATAGATATTGATTTTAAAAAAAATAACTTAATTATTGTGTGTTGAACATTTTTTGGAAATATAAATTATATTGTAACGGGTAAAAAATATTAAATCAAAATAAGAAATTCATGTGATTTAAGTCCTGTTAACTTTAGTTTATTAATTGATACAACATTATTTATATTTTATGAATACTCGTATAGGACCATTACACTATTTAAAAAGTTATAAAACTGAAATCTCCCTTTCCTAGAAAGATTATGGGCTACTAGATGAAGAAAATTTCATTTCCACTCATTCACTAGTGTCAAATCTTCCCTAATTCTATTTTTAATCAAGTTTAACCTATACTTAAATCCATATTTGGTCTTACCTTGTGTATTTAAGAATATTTTTATTACATTATCACATGAATTTTTCTCTATATGCATGACATCTATAAAAATTATAACATACAAACTCTTCCAGTAAGGAAGTTTGAAAATAAATTGATCACTTTTTATAAACCATTTTCAGAATGTTTTTAGATAATTTTATACCAAATAAATTAATGAAATAATTTATATTCATAATAATTTATTCATATATTAATGGGAAAAGTTAAAAACCTTATTTTGAGTTCTTATCAAATGTTTTTACATGAATGATATCAATGTCACCGAGTTAAAAACTTTGATGTACAAGATACACAATCATTATACTATGTTTCAACCTAAGTGATATTGTTCCTTCTTCACATATAAGACACACTAACCTCCCAATAATGTTGTAGCCTCACAAATTAACATAATAAAAGAATTCATTTATCATACCAAATAACATTATACTCAATAAAAATTATTTTATCTTGTGAACATCATACAGTTTAACACATGTATCCTAAAACAACTCAAATATTCAATAATTGTATCTAGATAAATTTCAATATCATTACCCTGATAATGAGAAATGAAAATATAATTTATTTTCACCTTATTCATAACCACGACGGTAAATTATAATTTACCAATATAATCATCCAAGTGTTGTGAGTGTTACACTACCATGAACTCCCTCCACCAATACCCTTCTTATGATGGAAGTAGAAATAGGGATAACCCTCGAAGCCTACCTTTAATATACCATGGGAAGGAGACTATAACTGAGAGTATATAATACATAAAAATGGGATTCATTTCTATAATAACTCCCAATTTTAGGCACTTTCCCTGTTATTATGTATTTTGAAGTTATATAATACATGGGTTTAGTTTCAAGAATTTTTGGATTGTTTTAGTGTGTTTTGAAAGTGTTTTTAAGTTTTCACACTTTCAATATGATTAGAGGAAACCATGCACCTTTTCAAAGAAATCGTGAAAGGGGATATGGGATTCACATGATTGGAGCTTGATTTTTCTAAATCATACAAGATTCATGGAGTGGTTGTGTGGTTGGAAACAGTGGTAAAAGAATGTTTGGCACACATTTTATCAAACCATGAAAACTAACAATGTGATTTGGGGGTTGGGATATAGTATATACACATGATTAGCGCATAGTTTCCCAAACTATGTGGACTAACAAGGCATCATGCATTAAATGATCTGAAAAATATATATTAACTCAATTTTAACCCCTAAAACCCTAATTTTTCACCTCTCCCCTCAGTCTATTAAACTCCTCTCCTCTCTTAAAAATTCTTGGTGTTTCCCTTTGATATGGAATCTAGTTTTTATGGATCTAAGTGCATTGGATATATGGAATCAAGGGTAAGTCTCTATTTTCTATTTCTCTCTTTAGATCACCTCATCTCCTCTCACATGGAATGTTAAATCTAATCCTTTATAGTTATATCTATGATCTATGATGTGTTTTGATGATATCTTGATTGGATTTATTGAATAAAATAGGTTTTGATCGTAGATCTATAGTTTTCATAGTGTCGTTCACCATTTTTGTCTCCTGTTATGAGGTGGGTGGCTTCTCTCTATTCTCCACTTATTCTAGAACTAGAAGGGTTGATATTTAAATTCAATTTATTTTAATTTCAAAGGAAAATAGTTCTGATTTCATGTTATAAACCCCCTTTTGATAATTTTTAAATCATGGGAATTTGAAGGGCTTTTGGAAAACCCCTACAGTTTATGGTTTTAAAATTACAGTTTTGTTTTAATACAAGAAAGATGCTTGATAAAATGTTTAAAAGGAATAATTATTTTATGTGAAATGAATTTATATGTGAACTTGGTACACATGGTTGGTGTGAGTTCATTTTCATTGACTTGGCCTTAAATAAGGGGTGTGATGTTATACTAGAGGCACCTAGTTATTGGTCGCCTAATGATGACTTTTTGGATCAGCAAGTAAACACTCATGAGTATGGGACTATCACCTAACATGAATTTGTGTGTGAATATATGGATGTGTTTTGGGTATTCTAAGTGGTATTAATGGATAAATTATTTTTCTTTTAATTTAAAATATTAAAAATTGGTAAACTTCTTTGATGTTCCTCTTTTTGTTATAAAAATATTTTTTGAACTATGAGCTAACATGTTCTTGTCCTAGTGGTGTGGGTATAGAAGTATCTTGGGGAAAATCTACTAGTTATGATTAATCACCTATTTTAAATTAACTTTGGTGAATATGAGAGTGTTATTATTCATGAAATGGGAAAAGGAAAGGTCTCATATTTATATAGTGGTGCCTCTTGATGTTGTTTCCTAGAGTTAGAGCTTATAGTTTGTCTTGTTCTCAAAGTCTGGAGTAGTTACAACATGATGCTGAGTTATAATTTATTTTATTTTCTTGTTATTCTTATTTAATTTTCTATTGTTACTCTGATATCTTTTTTTTATTCGTATTTCTTTTAAGTTGTATTGGTATACTTCATGCATCATATAGTTTGGTTTGGTTTTTTTTATTTTTTCTTGTTAGTTTGTGTTTTTTTCTAAAGCTAAAATCATCCCCCAATGTTTAAGTAAGCCCTTTGCATTTATTACTAGTATTTGGTGTCTTGGGGAAGTCACCTATGGTTAGTGGAACCTTGGATCTTTCAAAGCCAATGGTTAGGGTCATGATGTTACAAATGGTCTTAGTCTTGGTTAGTATTTTGTCTTGGGATGGTAGCAAGGATATTGGACATGCCAGAACTTGAAATGTATAGAATAAAAATTCATAGATTACCTATTTATGCAAAACTTCAAGTTACTAGGGTGTTTCGGGTACAAAAATTGTGCTAAGACACTTCTAGGTGTGTTTCCATCTCATTGTCATGGGTTTAGCGAATGAGTGTATTATATCATGAATTAGTAAAGATACATCTAATTAGGTTTGCATTGATCATATTTTGTTTGTTCATTTTTGGAAATTGGTTATAATGATTATTTATTTTTATGATTTGTAAAATTATAAGACTTCAGTTTCAAGTTACTGGTCACTAATTGGTGTTTTGTTTTCACTATAGAGAAATGGAACTAGTTAGATGATATAGAAACAAAAAATAAGAGGCCATAAAAACATGGTTACACTTGATCCATTAGTGAACCAATAGATTATTCAGGGTATTTTTTATTCTTTTCAAGTTTTTTATAAGGGAAATTGAAATGATAAACCGAGGAAAGCGGATCATTTTGTGTGATTTAAAAAATAGAATCTACTAGTATTTTTGGGGGTTTCAGAACTTGAAAATATATAAGTGTGGATTAATATAATGGATCATATTTTTTTCCCTAGAACCCAAACTAATATAATGGTCAAGTTTATAGTATATATGCAAGAATATATTGCACGTCAATGGTGGGATTTATCTATCCAAGATAAAGTTGTCTAAGGCCTTACGTGGGAGGAATTTAATGAATTATTAAATAAATAATTCTAACCCCAGACCTTCAATATATCTAGAATTATAGATTTATCTATCCTTAATAAATAAAATTTATCATTGATAGAATATAAATCTAATTTTATGAACTTAGTTCATTTTTATCTGTAGGTAGATACTAGTGAATCCTTGAAGGCACACATCTTTGAGTATGGGTTGTGACCAGAAATTTGCTGGATCTTAAGAGTTATAATTGTAACAACCTGAGATTTTATGAGAATTATTCTTTTTAATTTCATTAATGTCTTGTGTTGTACGCAACACCAAAGGGATCTTTCACTACACGCATCCCTGACTTGGCTTGCATTACACACAATCGCGACCTTCCTCGATAGCGTGTGTAGTACGCAATACAGGGTTTCACTAAACAACGATATATTGTTATAATATTATTATGGACTATCCGTTATGAATATTATTAACTAAATTTTTAATTTTATAACATTATTATTCATCTTACACATTTTCTAGAACATGGTATGAGAACAAAATAAATTTTTCGGGTAAAATAAGTATTTTTCAAAAAATGGAGTTTTGTCGCCTTTTGATGGCGCAACCACTTTAAATAGATTTTTTAACATGTTTATAAGTTCAATTTGACAAAATAAAATTATTATTTGGAATCAGGATATAAAAATTTACTTTGGATAAATTTTTCATATTATTCTGATAACTTTCATATTTTAATGAATAGTAAAAACACGCTATATTTTAATTAAAAACAACTTTTTTCATCACAATAATTTATATGGATAAATTATAATATTGAATGGTTTTAAAGTATAAATAGAATATATTTTTACCATTTAATATAATTTATGTCATTACCATTAATTTTACATTGAATTCATAGATAAAAACATTTCAATCTTTGGCAATGTATTAACTTTTAAAACCTGTTTTCTAAACAACGGGGTTAGTTTTAAATTAATTACTGCAACTTCTGTGTTTTGAATTTTGAAAAATTGATTCCATATTTGAATTTAGTGGGTCCAAATTATGTTAATAGGTTACTTTTATTTTTTTGATATTATGAATAGTAGCTACGGTAATTTTTATTAACTACTGTTAAAGGTAAATTGGGTAATTAAGGGTAAAAATAAGATTATAAAATTACCCTAACACCTTAAAAAATTATATTGGATGACAAAAAGTCGACCCATATCATCTAAGGGTCAGAATAGATTCATTTTATGGACTTTTGACCATGAAAATAATTTAATTATTATTAAAACCAAAGAAAGTGGCAACATGTCACTCTCTTAAATCTAATAAGTATAATAATTTTAATTTAGTGATAAACTCCATGAAACTTAAAACATGAATAGTATCCAGAAATATAATAAAATTATATACATCATGTGAATTTATTTATAATTTTTAGGGATTAAATAATTATCATTAAAGATGACACAATAGTGATGTTGAAATTATTTTATTGATTGAAATATCAAATAAATGGTTTTAAAAAAATATTAAAATAAATATTGTATGAACTATTTAATATACTCTAAGAATTTTCTAGATAAATATGACATGTTATTAATCTATTAAATATTTTATTTTGAACATATCTTCTATGTGGATTTTATTTTGAATTAAAATAAATGAATAGGGTCAAAATTGACACTATTGTTATTTTATAAAAATAACATAATATAAAATTGTTAAAAATCACAAAAATATTTAAAAATTATAAATTAAAATTTATATGGTCTAAAATGTCATAAATTATCCAATTAAGGACAATTCACAACACATAATTAATTATTTATAACAATTTAAAATTTAGAATCTTATTACCAAAAATAAGATTAAATAAATTAATTAAGGATAAATCAAGTTGATAAGGTTTAAAATAAATTTCCAACATGTCTAAATTTTATTTATTGATTATATTAAAACCCTATATCATATAATCTTTGAATATGAGTCATTTTTTGAGGTTTTTAAGTGGGGTTTGATTTATTATAAATTAATATTTTTGAAGTTTCCAAAAGTGACCCTCTCCTCCCTTATAAAAGGGCACCTCCTCCCTCTCCTCTTTACACAAATTTGAGCCTTTAAGCTCGGGAAACCCCTTCCCATTACTCTTATAAACATCCCTAGTAATATTCTGGAGGTTCTGGTCTTCTCAAAAGACCAACTCTAGTCCCTTAAGAGGAAGTTTAAAGGAGGCACGTCGAAGAAGAGGTAATCTCTTCTACCGATTCTTTCAATTTTCTTTCTTCTTCAACTTCCTCTTCTTTAGTTGATTCATTGTAAATTAATACAATAAGTATCAATAATATACTGATATGATATTATAAATATGAAACAACTTCATTTCATCTTCTATCCATCCTACAAAAAATGAAATCACCGCGCGTGCGTACGTACGGAATACCGTCTCCACGTCGTGGTGTAATTAGTTTTTCCACCACCACCTTACTTGGATGGGTATAATGGTGTAAATAATAACTATATATGGTTATTATAACATCATACTTATTCTGAGATATTATATCATCCACTCCAATTCTATTTAATAATTGTGGGAAGGATATCATCGCTCGTGCGTACGTACGGACTACCGTCTCCACGAACCCGATGAGATTCATTTTCCATGATTAACCATTCAAGTATGATTATAAAATATATATATAATAAATAATCATTAAATATATTACATAATAATGATACTTGATTTATGTACATATATGTTTCATTTACTTAATTCCATTCAATTCAACAAGGAAACGAAAACAGCGTTCATGCGTACGTACGGCCTACCGTCTCTATGAATGATGTATTTCATTCCATTTATCGATCTATAATATATATTTATATAATGAATATATATTATATATAAATCATGTTTTACATTCTGGAATTAATTAAATCACAATATTAGTAATAATATCAAGAACAACAAATCGAAACACGTACGATAAATGAAACGATTTTATCCAAAATGCTGCTTTAACATGGAATTTACAAAAGAATGGGTAATATAAAGTCATAATTGAACCACATATGATATCATAAAAATAAATATTATTCTTTAATAATTCAATTACATTATTTAAATCATTATACAGGAGTTTCGGATACATACGAATCATATCAGACATAAGGTAAGGGATAATTTTTCAAATCTCATTTTTATCCGAGATTGGTTATACGTAAGTATTTAATGGGTTGTATTTTTCATCCATGTCCATAAAAATGTTTTTCTTAAAGTGTTTAATATTCTTCCATGTATTTTTAAATTCATTTTCACCCCTATTTGTCTTTTAATTTGTGTTATGGAAGGAATATTTCTTCTGTTTAACATACATGGTACTTTTTGAATTTTTCGTTAAAAGTACGAGGAGAATGTTTTTTTAACTTATACAGCATGAATGGATTTTTATGGTTTCATAACGCCTTTTATTCATGAAGATTACTGTACAATATTTCATGATTTTTTTCAAAAAAAAATCCTTTTCTTTTAAAATTTCAGGGAATTTTTAGAAAAGAAAATTATTTTGAAGAAGAAATGATATTTTCATCAAGAATTCATTTCAAGTGTTTTATCAAAACCATTTTCCATCTAAGATGACATTATTTCATATGTGTATGTTTCAAGTATAATGTCTCTATGATTTACAAGGTTTCACTTTTCTTATGATGAAATGATATCCATTTGTTTTATATGGATTATGTTATGATGGAATGATGTTTATGAAACCCATTTTATTATTTGGGTTATGATGAATGATTTATGTTTATGTTGTGGAACACGTAAGAATGATTTCATTATGAGAAGGGTGGGACCTATATCTCCCTACAATGCATTGGGTAAAGATTTATATTTCATGAGATATACATGGCTGGAATAGTAAGTTAATCTGGTTTAGTGATACCGGACTGGAACGAGGAGTGAACTCGATTCAGAAAGGGACTTTGTCCACTAAGATGGTCTTGGCAGCGAAGCCTTGGATAATATGGAAATAATATCATGTGTTTAATGGTTTTACAAAATTACATGTTTTATTCCCAAGATATTTTATCATGATTGATGTTCCATTATAATCTATGCCTTACATACTTCCATGTTTTATTTCATTGCTCAAGATTTTGATGTTTAAACATTATGTTCATGTTTTTAAGTTCAAATGTATATGGTTTGTTTTATTTTCTCCATGCTTACCCTTATAGAGCATTTGAGCTCACCCTTTATATGTTTTCTTTTCCCCAGGATATAAAAAAAGGTTTTAGGTAAGAAAACAAAAGGAGAAGATCTTTATGGGAGATGTTGAAGATCTTTCACCATGATTAGAAGATTTTGTTCCGAGTTTCTAAAGAAACTAAACTATTATGGTCCTTGAGTGTTGGTTTTTGTTATGTATTAAGTATTCTGCAAAAGTAATGTAATGTCCATGTACGTCAAGTTTGGGGTTTCTACAGTCGGTATCAGAGGAAATATTTAGTCAACCTTTGTAAACTAGGATGCGAGAACTTTAGTGAGATCCCTAGAGATATTTCTAAGGTATGTCAAGGGATGTCCCTAAGCTTAAGTATAAGTATTGGTTATATTCCTAGAATTACAGAAACAACATTAGAATTAAACCTAAGATGTTAGATATTGAAGGTACTCCCCCTTTATTATGTTGTTTTCCCTAGCATGATTTTTGCCTCTCGCACTATTCTTTTTGGGTTTTAGATGATGGCTGGAACCCGAAGGAACCGTGTTGATCAATGTAATGGAAAATGAAATGATTTTCCTCCTGAACAAACCAATATTATGGGAGATGGAGTGCAAAATCTTATTGATATACTTACACAAGCTATGAATCATTCGGTACTACCAAATGAGCAGAGAAGGGAACAATATTCTATCGATTCCTTCATGAGGCAACACCCACCTTCTTTTAGTGGGTATTCTAGTCCACTTGTTACTGAACAATGGATCAGTACCATTGAAAAGATATTTTCCATACTTCACTGTTCGGAACATGAAAAATTCATTCTGACTATTTACCGTTTAGAAGGTGAATCAGACCAATGGTGGACTCTAATTAAGAATATCAGGCCCCAATATGAAATTGAATCCATGGAATGGGATGCGTTCAAGAACTTATTTTTCAATAATTACTTCCCTCGTATTCTTCGAACAAAGAGGAAAAGGGGTTCCCTGAGCATAAGAAAAATTATGATGAATCTGTTGGTATATACAAAGTGAATTTTACAAGGCTTGCAAGGTATGCATCTGGCTTTATCATCCAACCTAAAAGTAAAGTTGATCGATTCTTCAGTGGCTTAAAACCAAGTCTTAGAAGGGCATTAGCTATAAGATACTTCAGTAGCTATGAAGAAATTGTGTGTTTTTCTATCAAGGTAGAACTGGAAGTTGGTGTTACATATCCATCTCATGGTTTTGACAAGAAACGAAAGATGGAGTTCAAGGAAAAATCTCAGAACAATGGTGAAAAGAAGATGAATGTCACTTTATGCTCAATGTGTGGAAAGAAGAAAGGTGGAAATTGCCTAAAAGGTACTAGAAAATTTTTTAAGCGTGGAAAAGAAGTTCATCGGGTAGTTGAGTGTCGAATTAATGGGAAAAAGGTAGATAATGATGTGAATAGAGAAAAGACTATAGATAATGCTCCACCAACACTTCAATGCTTCAAGTGCAAGGAAATGGGGCATTATACTAATAAATTCCCTAATCCAAGGGTTAATGATGATCAACGTGAGAAACCTCTTAAGGAAAAGGACAAAGGGAATTCACATGCGATCACTATTTGTGATGTTGAGTATAACAATGATGTTGTGGAAGGATTAAGTGTTTATGTAATGGGATTTAAAAATAGTATCATGGAATCTCATTTATGGTATCGTGGAATTTTTGAATATCTATGTATTGGTTTTCAATAATTATATGGTACAGGTAACCATGAAAAGTGATTGAAATATTTTTGGAAAGTTGATGATATGCGCATAATTAAGGGATAAGGAGAAAATAATATGTTTGATATTATTAATGAGCTCATGAATGATACAAGGACAAGGTGACATCAGGGTTTGAATATATTGAAATTTTGGGATTTTGGTATGTGGAAAGAGTTGACTTTTAACAGCATTCATGTTTTCACTAAGGTTCATTTTTCAGGAGAATACATGATTAAGGTATTCACATGTTTGGAATGTGACCAACAAGGTATATCTTATGATATATGGGGGAAAAATATTGTATTCACATGCTTGGTTGATGAAATTTCTAGTAATAATTTTCTTTATACTATAAGCTTGGATAGAAATATTTTGGATAATCCTAAAGATTTTAAATGGATTATGTTGGACATAAGATAATATTGTTTAAGTATGGATCCATTTTTCGATATTTTTTCTGGAATGTTATAATAGTGTAGTTTTAGAAAAAGGACAACCTGCAGGACGGGCAACAACCCATCGCATCGGACAAGGTTGCGGGAATCGAACCCACAACTGAAGTACGAGAGGCCTTTATCACCTACCACTGGCCTACAGGAAGTCCCTGGTTAGTAGAAACAAGTTTTCTTTTATTAAGTGGTATGATCGATGAAGTATAAGTCCATTTTTGGAATCATATACGATTAACCTCCCAATAGATGTACTTATGTATATTTGATAACTTTTGATAACCTTTTGTTTGATACAGATGGAATGACCCATCATTCTATCACATGATCTGCTAACACTTCAAGAATGAAAAATTAAACTTCATTTCTTTAAGAGATAAAGTGGAAATTATTCAAGTCACGAAAAATGGTGAGATTGTACCGAAATAAAGTAAGTATTTCTTCTAATTCAAATTCTTCAACTTTAGAGAAATGATCTTAAAAACCAAAAATGTTGTCCTAGTGTCTTTATATCCGATGAATCAGATGGTATCTTAGATCATAACAAATTTATGGCTTTGTGATTTTTGGCTTTTTCATATCCATGTTCTCTACCACTCTCCATCGGAACTTGATGGTTAGATTTCTCTTTCATATCCATATTTACACCTATGTTCTCCTTTGTGAAAACCCAGTGAAGAGTTAATTTGGGTAACCGATATGTTTTATACTTCACTTTTTAAAATTATGTTTTAGTATTCCTTTTTACGATGTGGGTTTCTATTAAAGAAACTTTCAAGTAGTAAACCATTTATAATACCGATGAATTTCGAGGGAGAAATTCATTTTAAGGGGGGTAGAATGTAACAACCCGAGATTTTATGAGAATTATTCTTTTTAATTTAATTGATGTCTTGTTTTGTATGAAACACCAAAGGTATCTTGCACTACACACATCCCTGACTTGTCTTGCATTACATGCAATTGTGACCTTCCTCGATAGTGTGTGTAATACGTAATACCGGATTTCACAAAACAACGATATATTGTTATAATATTATTATGGACTAGCCGTTATGAATAGTATTAACTACATTTTGAATTTTATTATATTATTATTCATCTTACACATTTTCTAGAACATGGTATGAGAACAAAATAAATTTTTAGGGTAAAATAAGTATTTTTCAAAAAATGAAGTTTTTCCTCCTTTTGATGGCGCACCCACTTTCAATCTAGTTTTTGACATGTTTATAAGTTAAATTTGACAAAATGAAATTCTTATTTGGAATCAGGATATAAAAATTTACTTTGGATAAATTTTTCATATTATTCTGATAATTTTCATATTTTAATGAATAGTAAAAACATGCTATATTTTAATTAAAAAAAAACTTTTTTCATCGCAATAATTTATATGGATAAATTATAATATTTAATGATTTTAAAGTTTAAATAGAATATATTTTTATTATTTAATATAATTTATGTCATTACCATTACTTTTACATTGAATTCATAGGTTAAAACATTTCAATCTTTGGCAATGTTTTAGCTTTTAAAACTCGTTTTCTAAACAATGGGATTAATTTTAAATTAATTACTACAACTTCTGTGTTTTGAATTTTGAAAAATGGATTCCATATTTGAATTCAGTGGGTCCAAATTATGTTAATAGGTTACTTTTATTTTTTTGATATTATGAATAGTAACTATGGTAATTTTTATTTACTGCTGTTAATGGTAAATCGGATAATTAAGGGTAAAGATAAGATTATAAAATTACCCTAACACCTGCCAAAATTCTCTTTAATAACAAAAAGTCAACCCATATCACCTAAGGATCGGAATATATTCATTTTATGGACTTTTTACCATGAAAATAATTTAATTATTATTAAAACCAAAGAAAGTGACAACATGTCCCTCTCTTAAATATTATAAGTATAATAATTTTAATTCAGTGATAAACTTCATGAAAATTAGAATATGAATAGTCTCCAAAAATATAATATAAATATCTACATCATGTGAATTTATTTAGAATTTTTAGGGATTAAATAATTATCATTAAATCTGACACAATAGTGATGTTCAAATTATTTTATTGATTGAAATATATAATAAATGGTTTGAAAAATATTAAACTGAATATTTAATGAACTATTTAATATGATACACGAATTTTCTTGATAAATATAACATGTTATTAATCTATTAAATATTTTAGTTTGAACATATATTCTGTGTGGATTTTATTTAAATTCAAATAAATGAATAGTGTCAAAATTGACTATTGTTATTTTATACAAATAACATAATATAAAATTGTTTAAAAATCACAAAAATATAAAAAAATTATAAATTAAAATTTATATGGTCTAAAATGTCACATATTATCCAATTATGGACAATTCATAACACATAAGTAATTATTTATAACAATTTAAAAATTAGAATCTTTTTTCCACAAATTAGATTAAATAAATTAAATAAGGATAAATCAAGTTGATAAGGTTTAAAATAAATTTTCAAAATGTCTAAATTTTATTGTATTATGATATTACAACTCTATCTCATCTAATATTCAAATATGAGTCATTTTTTGGAGGCTTTTAAGTGGGTTTTGATTTATTATAAATTAATATTTTTTATGTTTTTAAAGGTGCTCCTCTCCTCCCTTATAAATGGGCACCTTCTCCCTCTCCTCTTTACACAAATTTGAGCCTTCAAGCTCGGACAAAACCTTACCATTACTCCTCTCAACTTACCTAGTAATATTCTGTAGGTTCTGGTATTCTCAAAAGACCAACTCTAGTCCCTTAAGTGGAAGTTTAAAAGAGGCACGTCGAAGAAGATGTAATCTCTTCTACCGATTCTTTCAAGTTTCTTTCTTATTCAACTTCCTATTATTTAGTTGTTTCATTGTAAATTAATACAATAAGTATGAATAATATAATGATATGATATTATAAATATTAAACAACCCAATTTCACCTTCTATCTATCCTACGGAAAATGAAATAATTGTGCGTGCGTACGTATAGAAAACCGTCTCCACACCATGGTGTAATTAGTTTTTCCACCACCACCTTACTTGGATGGGTATAATGGTGTAAATAATAACTATATATGTTTATTATTACATCATACTAATTCTGAGATATTATATCATCCACTCCAATTCTATTCAATAATTACGGTAACGATATCACCGGTCGTGCGTACGTACGAACTACCTTCTCCAGGAACGCGATGAGATTCATTTTCCATGATTAAACATTCAAGTATGATTATAAAGTATATATATAATAAATAATCATGAAATATATTACATAATAATGATAATGGATTTATGTACATATATGTTTCATTTACTTAATTTCATTCAATTCAATAGGGAAATGAAAACAGCGTTCATGCGTACGTATGGCCTACCGTCTCCATGAACGGTGTATTTCATTCCATTTATCGATCTATCATATATATTTATATACTGAATATATATTATATATAAATAATTTTTTACATTCTGGAATTAAGTAAATCACGATATGAGTAATAATATCAAGAACAAAAAATCGAAACATGTACGATAAATGAAACGATTTTACCCAAAACGCTGCTTTAACATGTAATTTATAAAAGAACGGGTAATATAGAGTCATAAGTGAACCATATATGATATCATAACAATGAATATGATTCTTTAATAATTAAATGAAATTATTTAAATCATTATACAGTAGTTTTGGATACATACGAAGCATATCGAACATAAGGTAAGGGATAATTTTTCAAATCTCATTTTTATCCGGGATTTCTTATACGTAAGTATTTACTGGGGTTATATTTTTCATCCATGTACATAAAAATGTTTTTCATAAAGTGTTTAATATTATTCCATGTATTTTTAAAGTCCTTTCCACCCCTCTTTGACTTTTACTTTGTGTTATGGAAGGAATCTTTCTTCCCTTTACCATATGTGGTACTTTTTGAATTTTCTGTTAAAAGTACGAGGAGAATGTTTTTTTAACTTATACAGCATGAATGGATTTTTATGGTCTCATAACTCCTTTTCTTCTTGGATCTTACTCTACAAGATTTCATGATTATTTTTAATAAAATCCTTTTCTTTTAAAATTTCATGGCATTTTGAGAAAAGAAATTTATTTTGAAGAAGAAAGGATATTTTCATCAAGAATTCATTTCAAGTGTTTTATAAAAACCATTTTCCATCTAAGATGACATTATTTCATATGTGTATGTTTCAAGTATAATGTATCTATGATTTATATGGTTTCATTTTTCTTATGATGAAATGATATCCATTTGTTTTATATGGATTATGTTATGATGGAATGATGTTTATGAAACCCATTTTATTCGTTAGGTTATGATGAATGATTTATGTTTATGTTGTGGCACATGTAATAATGATTTCATTATGAGATGTGTGGGACCTATATCTCCCTTCAATTCATTGGGTAAATATTTATATCTCATGATATATATATGGCTGGAACGGTAAGTTAATCCGGTTCAGTGATATAGGACTGGAATGATGAATGAGCTCGATTCAGAAAGGGACTTTGTCCACTAAGATGGTCTTGGTAGTAATGCCTTGGATACTATTGAAATAATATCATTTTCTTAATGGTTTTCCAGAATTACATGTTTTATTCCCATGCTATTTTATCGTGATTGATGTTCCATTATGATCTATGTCTTACGTACTGCCATGTTTTATTTCATTGCTCAAGATTTTGATGTTTAAACATTACGTTCATGTTTTTAAGTTCAAATGTATATGGTTTTTTTATTTTATCCATGCTTACCCTTACTGAGTATTTGAGCTCACCCTTTATATGTTTTCTTTTCCCCATTATAAAAAGAAAGGTTTTAGGTAAAAAAACAAAAGGGGAAGATCTTTATGGGAGATGTTGAAGATCTGTCACCTTGATTAGAATATTATGTTTTGAGTTTAAAAAGACACTAAACTATTATGGTCCTTGAGTGTTGGTTTTTGTTAGGTATTAAGTATTCCAAAAAAGTAATGTAATGTCCATGTACATCAAGTTTGGGGTCTCTACAGTTGGGATCAGAGGAAAGTTTTAGTCAACATTTGGAAACTAGGATGCGAGAAATTTAGTGAGATCCCTAGAGATATTTCTAAGGTATGTCTAGGGATGTCCCTAAGGTTAAGTATAATTATAGGTTATAGTCCTAGAATTACAGTAACGATATTAGAATTAAACCTAAGATGTTAGATATTGAAGGTAATCCCCCTTTATTATGTTGTTTTCCCTAGCATGATTTTTTCCTCTCACACTATTCTTTTTGGGTTTTAGACGATGGTTGGAACCCGAAGGAACCATGTTGATCAATGTAATGTACAATGAAATGATTTTCCTCCTGAACAATCCAATGTTATGGAATATGCAGTGCAAAATCTTATTACTATACTTACACAAGCTATGAATCATTCTGGACTTCCAAATGAGCAGAAAAGTGAACAATATTCTATTGATTCCTTCATGGGGAAATGTCCACCTTCTTTCAGTGGGTCTTCTAATACACTTGTTGCTGAAAAATGGATCAGTACCATTGAAAAGATATTTTCCATACTTTGCTGTTCGGAACATGAAAAAGTCATTCTGACTATTTACCATTTAGAAGGTGAAGCAGACCAATGGTGGACTCTATTTAAGAATACCAGGCCCCAAGATGAAATTGAATCCATGGAATGGGATGAGTTCAAGAACTTATTTTTCAATAAGTACTTCCCTCGTATACTTTGAACAAAGATGGAAAAGGAGTTCCTTGAGCTTAAGCAAAATGATGATGGATCTGTTGGTATATACGAAGCGAATTTTACAAGGCTTTCAAGGTAGGCATCTGGATTTATCATCCAACCTAAAAGTAAAGTTGATCGATTCTTCAGTGGCTTAAAACCAAGTCTTCAAAGGGCATTAGCTATAAGATACTTCAGTATCTATGAAGAAATTGCGGTTTGTGCTATCAAGGTAGAATTGGAAGTTGGTGTTACATATCCATCTCATGGTTTTGACAAGAAACGAAAGATGGAGTTCAAGGAAAAATCTCAGAACAATGGTGAAAAAAAGATGAATGTTACTTTATGCTCAAAGTGTGGAAAGAATAATGGTGGAGATTTCCTAAAAGGTACTATAAAATGTTTAAGTGTGGAAAAGAAGTCCATCGGGCAGTTGAGTTTTGAAGTAATGGGAAAAAGGTAGCTAATGATGTGAATAGAGAAAAGACTACAGAGAACGCTCCACCAACACTTCAATGCTTCAAGTGCAAGGAAATGGGGCATTATTCTAATAAATTCCCTAATACAAGGGTTAATGAAGATCAACGTGAGAAATCTATTAAGGAAAAGGACAAAGGGAAGTCACATGCAATCACTATTTGTGATGTTGAGTATGACAATGATGTTGTGGAATGATTAAGCATTTATGTAATGGGATTTAAAAATAGTATCATGGAATCTCATTTATGGTATCGTGGAATTTTGGAATATCTATGTATTGGTTTCAATAATTATATGGTACAGGTAACCATGAAAAGTGATTGAAATATTTTTTTAAAGTAGATGATATGCGCATAATGAAGGAATAAGAAGAAAATAATATGTTTGATATTATTAATGAGCTCATGACTGATACAAGGACAAAGTGACATCATGGTTTGAATATATAGAAATTTTGGGATTTTTGTATGTGGAAATAGTTGACTTTTGACAACATTCATGTTTTCACTAAGGTTCATTTCTCAGGTGAATACATGATTAAGGTATTCACATTTTTGGAATTTGACCAACAAGATATATCTTATGATATATGGGGGATAAATGATGGTATTCACATGATTGGGTGATGAAATTTCTAGTAATCATTTTCTTTATACTATGAGCTTGGATAGAAGTATTTTGGATAAGCCTAAAGATATGAAATGGATTATGTTGTACATAAGATAATATTGTTTAAGGATGGATCCTTTTTTTGATATTTTTCTAGAATGCTATAATAGCGTAGTTTTAGAAAAAGGACAACCTGCAGGATGGGTGAAAACCCATCGCTTCGGACACGGTTGCGGGAATCGAACCCACAACGGAAGTGCGATAGGCCTTTATCACCTACCACTGGCCTACAGTAAGTCCCTGGTTAGTAGAAATGAGTTTTATTTTATTAAGCGGTATGATAGATAAAGTATATGACCATTTTTGTAATCATATACGATTAACCTCACCATATATGCACTTATGTATATTTGATTACTTTTGATAACCTTTTGTTTGTTACAGATGGAATGACCCATCATTCTATCACATGATCTACTAACACTTCAAGAATGAAAAATTCAACTTCATTTCTTTAAGACAAAAACTGGAAATTGTTCAAGGCATGAACAATGGTGAGATTGTACCGAAATAAAGTAAGTATTTCTTCTAATTCAAATTATTCAACTTTAGGAAATGATCTTGAAAACCAAAAATGTTGTCCTAGTGTCTTTATATCTAATGAATTAGATGGTACCTTAGATCATCACAAATTTTTGGCTTTGTGATTGTTGGCTTTTTCATAGCCATGTTCTCTACCACTCTCCATCAGAACTTGATGGTTAGGTTTCTCTTCGATATCCATATTTTCACCTATGTTCTCCTTTGTGGAAACCCAGTGATGAGTTAATTTGGGTAACTGATATGTTTCATACTTTACTTTTTAAAATTATTTTTTAGTATTCCTTTTTACGATATGGGTTTCTATGAAAGAAACTTCCAAGTAGTAAACCATTTATAACCCCGATGAATTTTAAGGGCGAAATTCATTTTAAGGGGGGTAGAATGTAACAACTTGAGATGTTATGAGAATTATTCTTTTTAATTTAATTGATGTCTTGTGTTGTACACAACACCAAAGGGATCTTTCACTACATGCATCACTGACTTGGCTTGCATTACACGCAATTGCGACCTTCCTCGATAGCATGTGTAGTACGCAATACCGAGTTTCACTAAACAACGATATATTGTTATAATATTGTTATGGAGTAGTTGTTATGAATAGTATTAACTACATTTTGAATTTTATAAAATTATTATTCATCTTACACATTTTTTAGAACATGGTATGAGAACAAAATAAATTTTTCGGGTAAAATAAGTATTCTTCAAAAAATGCAGTTTTGCCCCCTTTTGATAGCGAACCCACTTTAAATCTAGTTTTTAACATGTTAATAATTTAAATTTGACAAAATAAAATTTTTATTTGGAATCAGGATATAAAAATTTACTTTGGATAATTTTTTCATATTATTCTGAAAACTTTCATATTTTAATGAATAGTAAAAACACGCTATATTTTAATTAAAAACAACTTTTTTCATCGCAAAAATTTATATAGATAAATTGTAATATTTAATGGTTTTAAAGTATATATAGAATATATTTTTTCCATTTAATATAATGTATGTCATTACCATTAATTTTACATTTAATTAATAGGTAAAAACATTTCAATCTTTGGCAATGTTTTAACTTTTAAAACCTGCTTTCTAAAAAACGGGATTAATTAAAAATTAATTACTGCAACTTCTGTGTTTTGAATTTTGAAAAATTGATTCCATATTTGAATTCAGTGGTTCCAAATTATGTTAATAGTTTAATTTTATTTTTTGATATTATGAATAGTAACTACGGTAATTTCTATTTACTGCCGTTAAAGGTAAATCTGGTAATTATGGGTAAAAAGAAGATAATAAAATTACCATAACACCTGCCAAAATTATATTAGATGACAAAAAGTAGACCCATATCACCTAAGGGTCATAATAGATTCATTTTATGGACTTTTTACCATGAAAATAATTTAATTATTATTAAAACCAAAGAAAGTGACAACATGTCACTCTCGAAAATATTATAAATATAATAATTTTAATTTAGCGATAAACTTAATGAAATTTATAACATGAATAGTCTCCAGAAAAATAATAAAATTATCTACATCAGGTAAATTTATTTATAATTTTTAGGGATTAAATAATTATCATTAAAGCTGACAGAATAGTGATGTTGAAATTATTTTATTGATTGAAATATAAAATAAATGGTTTTAAAAATATTAAATTAAATATTGTATGAACTATTTAATATGCTCCACGAATTTTCTAGATAAATATTAAATGTTATGAATCTATTAAATATTTTAGTTCGAACATAACTTCTGTCTGAATTTTATTTAAATTCAAATAAATGAATAGTGTCAAAATTGACACTATTTTTATTTTATAAAAATAACATAATATAAAATTGTTTAAAAATCACAAAAAAATTTAAAAATTATAAATTAAAATTTATATGGTTTGAAATATCATAAATTATCCAATTATGGACAATTCACTACACATAAATAATTATTTATAATAATTTAAAATTTGGAATCTTATTACCACAAATAAGATTAAATAAATTAAATAAGGATAAATCAAGTTGATAAGGTTTAAAATAAATTTCCAACATGTATAAATTTTGTTGGTTGATTATATTACAACCCCATATCATCTAATATTATAATATGAGTCATTTTTTGAGGTTTTTAAGTGGGGTTTAATTTATTATAAATTAATATTTTTTAAGTTTCCAAAGGTGCCCCTCTCCTCCCTTATAAAAGGGAACCTCCTCCATCTCCTCTTTACACAACTTTGAGCCTTAAATATCGGCCAAACCTTACCCATTACTCTTCTAGACTTCCCTAGTAATATCTTGTAGGTTCTGGTCTTCTCAAAAGACCAACTCTAGTCCCTTAATAGGAAGTTTAAAGGAGGCACGTCAAAGAAGAGGTAATCTCTTCTACCGATTCTTTCAAGTTTCTTTCTTCTTCAACTTCCTCTTCTTTACTTGTTTCATTGTAAAGTAATACAATAAGTATCAATAATATACTGATATGATATTATAAATATGAAACAACACCATTTCACCTTCTATCCATCCTATGAAAAATGAAATCATCGCGCGTGCGTACGTACGAAATACCGTCTCCATGTCGCGGTGTAATTAGTTTTTCCACCACCACCTTACATGGATGGGTATAATGGTGTAAATAATAACTATATATGGTTATTATAACATCATAATGATTCTGTTATATTATATCATCCACTCCAATTCTATTCAATAATTATGGGAATGATATCATCGTTTGTGCGTACGTACGGACTACCGTCTCCACGAACGCGATGAGATTTATTTTCCATGATTAACCATTCAAGTATGATTATAAAGTATATATATAATAAATAATCATGAAAGATATTACATAATAATGATACTGTATTTATTTACATATATGTTTCATTTACTTAATTACATTCATTTCAATAACGAAACGAAAATAGTGTTCATGTGTACGTACAGCCTACCGTCTCCATGAACGGTGTATTTCATTCCATTTATCCATCTATCATATATATTTATATACTGAATATATATTATATATAAATAATTTTTTACATTCTATAATTAATTAAATCACTATATGAGTAATAATATCAATAACAACAAATCAAAACATGTACGATAAATGAAACGATTTTACCCAAAACGCTGCTTTAACATGGAATTTACAAAAGATCGGGTAATATAAAGTCATAAGTGAACCATATATGATATAATAACAATGAATATGATTATGTAATAATTCAATGACATTATTTAAATCATTATACAGGAGTTTCAGATACATACGAAGCATATCGGACATAAGGTAAGGGATAATTGTTCAAATCTCATTTTTATCTGAGATTGCTTATACGTAAGTATTTACTGGGGTTATATTTTTCATCCATGTCCATAAAAATGTTTTTCATAAAGTTTTTAATATTATTCCTTGTATGTTTAAAGTAATTTTTACCCCTCTTTGACTTTTACTTTGTGTTATGGAAGGAATATTTCTTTTGTTTACCATACGTGGTACTTTTTGAATTTTCCGTTAAAAGTACAAGGAGAATGTTTTTTTTAACTTATACGGCATGAATGGATTTTTATGGTTTCATAATGCATTATTTCATGAATCTTACTATACAATATTTCATGATTATTTTCAATAAAATCCTTTTCTTTTAAAAATCATGGCATTTAGAGAAAAGAAAATGATTTTGAAGAAGAAAGGATATTTTCATCAAGAATTCATTTCAAGTGTTTTATCAAAACCATTTTCCATATAAGATGACATTATTTCATATGTGTATGTTTCAAGTATAATGTATCTATGATTTACATGGTTTCACTCTTCTTATTATAAAATGATTTCCATTTGTTTTATATGGATTATGTTATGATGGAATTATGTTTATAAAACCCATTTTATTCGTTGGGTTATCATGAATGATTTAGGTTTATGTTATGGAACACGTAAGAATGATTTCATTATGATATGGGTGGGACCTATATATCCCTACAATTCATTGGGTAAAGATTTATATCTCTTGAGATAAACATGGCTGGAATGGTAAGTTAATTTGGTTCAGTGATACAAGACTGGAACGAGGAGTGAACTCGATTCAGAAAGGGACTTTGTCCACTAAGATGGTCTTGGAAGCAATGCCTTGGCTACTATGGAAATCATATCATGTGTTTAATATTTTTACACAATTACATGTTTTATTCCCATGCTATTTTATCATGATTGATGTTCCATTATGATCTATGCCTTACGTACTGCCATGTTTTATTTTATTGCTCAAGATTTTGATGCTTAAACATTACGTTCATGTTTTTAAGTTCAAATGTATATAGTTTGTTTTATTTTCTCCATTCTTGACCTTACTGAGAATTTGAGCTCACCCTTTATATGTTTTCTTTCCCCCAAGATATAAATAATGGTTTTAGGTAAGAAAACAAAAGGGGAAGAAATTTATGGGAGATGTTGAAGATCTTTCACCATGATTAGAAGATTATGTTCTGAGTTTCCAAAGACACTAAACTATTACAGTCCTTGAGTGTTGGTTTTTGTTATGTATTAAGTATTCCGAAAAATTAATGTAATTTCCATTTACTTCAAGTTTGGGGTCTATACAATAATTTCTATAAGAGGGGGTGCATTATAGTTTAAAATTTTAAACAAATTAAAACCTACAACCTCTTTCTTACAGTTTATCATATTGAGAATGCATATGATAATTAGAGTAACTTGTAATGGACTTAGATTTAGTCTAGTATACCAAAGTATAGAAAATTTTAGTTAAAAAAAATTCCTTTATATATTCATAGCATAATTAAACAACTTGTAGAAACAAGTTAAAATAAAACTTCACAAATATCTTTAGTAAAATAAAATAAAATTTATAAAATAATGAATACACTTTAACCTTAGAATAAAGGAATTTAGTAACCTTAACATAAGGTATCCATAGTTTAAAACAAATGGTTAGGTCTATCTTTCTTTAGTAGAAATCCCTTAATAACTAATATTATAATCATCTCTATTTTCCTATACCTAAAATCCCTCAATCAGCTTGAATAGATTCGGTTATCTTTATATCCCCTAAATCCCTTGATATTAAACCCAGATTGGGTGTAGAATAAAAATGAAAAAACAATTATATGGATTTTATAATCCTTGCATAGAATCCTTAGAATAGAAAAACTATCTAAAATATTACAAAACAAACCATAATGAGAAGTTATAGGAAATAAATATTTAGATGGGTTAAGTTTTCAAAATCAACTCCTCTGAACTCCTCAAATGCAACTATATTTTTCATCACACCTCCAATGGTCATATTTATATGATTCTAGAAGTTGATTGAAATGGACTTTCATGTTCTTCCCTTGATAGATCAGAAAATTATATCTTTATTTTATTTTGTTTTGGTAGAAACATTATGGTTCTGTAAAATTTATTCCATCTGATAGATATATTTTTTACTTCAATTAAGAATTTTATTATTCTGAGGGAATAATACATGTTATACCGATGAACTAAAATCAGTCACACTAATAGACTAATATCAGTCATTCTGATATACTAGATTTTTTCAAATTGATAAACTAGATTCAGTCACATCGATTTACTAGATTCATTCATACTGATATACTATATTTTTTCATATCGATAAACTAGATTTCATCACACTAATGGACTATTATTTAGTCAGTCCAATGAACTAGAATTTTGTTAATCCAATGGAATAGACTTCAGAAAATTCGATGGATGAGACTTTAATCAATCAAATGGAGTAGACTTTAGTCAATCTAATTGACTTGACTTTGGTTAGTTTGATGGATGAGACTATAGTTAGTCCCATGGATCAGACTTAAATTGAAATTTAATATTCATTAGTTAATAAATATTACTACATCATGTTGAATGAAATTTTTTCTACAAAACCATTCTAAAATTTTTGGGAAATATAAATTTAGTAAAACATATCTTTTATGAGTGTGTTTTGATTTTCAAAATTAATGATAGAAAGTGTATAAATTAGACTTTCAACTCAAAAAATCAATTTAAAAATTATTTTATATATATTACAGATTATATGGATATGGTTAATAGAGTGATAGTGGTGGAATGAGATATCACTAGAAATACTATTGGAGGAAATATGTTTTGTCTCCACATAAATAGGTGAGAACTATAATGATAGGAACAAGTATAAGAGGGGAACCTACTTCCAAGGTGATATAGTATCTTATAACCAAACCACTAAATATTTTAACTTTCCTCCATGACTTGGTACAAAACCTAGATGTTTCCAATGTCTTTTGTTTGAGCTTATGAAGCTAGATTATATGTAACCACCTAGATCATGTCACAACTATAATAATATGGGAAATATATAGTGTTATTGTTTCAGGTCTCTGAATTCTATTTCTGTAAGTACATTACATATGTCTCAGACATATTATTCTTCAATTTTAAGATCATATCAAAAACAATTTTTCCTTAGAAAAGAGTGAACTAGGGTGATTCCCAAAACACCTATACTCCTTAATAAATGCAAACATAATGGAGAATTAAGAAACAAGGGGTTGTGAGTAACCAATTATATAGTGATAAGAAGATGATCGTAGAAGACTGATCAGGATCTTCAACTGTATGAGATACCATCCTTCTTATCTCAACTCTTATGCAAGTTTCATTTGATGTTGGTGCATCCCACTCTTTTATTTATTCATGTGTCATTAATTAAATGGTTTTTCATATTGAGATGATTCCACATGTGATGAGTATTCATATACCTCTCAAGAACTGAGAGTGGAGGGGATTTAAATGTGTATCTTGTTCTATAATAATCAATGGAGTCTAGTTTTGTGGGTACTTTTCTATTTTGGACATTTTTTTCATTGAATTAATCATGGGAATGGATTGGTTAGATTCTTTCAAGGCCCATATCAATTTTTATGTGTGACGAGTAAAGTTGAAATCTCCTAATGGGATTATGCATCTCTTTAAAGGATTCTTAGATGAGAATGTTCAAAAAATAGGACCTTTAGCATTAATGGTTGTAATTATTTCTTATCAATTAGCATAAGTCATTTTGGGGACTAATGGTATAATTGAGACTAGAAATTTTCTTACCATTTTGGATCAATATCCTGATTTATTTCTTGATGATTTCACCAGTTTCCCACCTAAAAGGGAAGTGGAATTTTTTATTAATATACTTATAAGGAAAATATTATTTTATTTCCATCATATAGAATGTCACCAAAAAAATTGAATGTGTTAAAGATCTAATTAGAATAATTGTAAAGTAAATGGTTAATAAGACTGAGTGTGTCGCCTTGGGTTACTCTGGTTATTTTTGTTAATAAAGAAGATGGTTTGTTAATATTGTATTTATTATCAAAGATTAAATAAAGTTATGATAAATAATAGATATACACTACCTCATATTGATTACCTTTTTGAACAATTGAAAGGATCCTAATGATTATCAAAAAAAATTCTACACTCATGATATCAACAAATCCTGGTTAAGAAAGAGGATATTTCAAAAATAGATTTCAAAAGTCATTATAGTCATTATGAATATGTGACCATGACCTTTAGTCATATAAATGCACTATAATTTTTAATGGAACTAATGAATCATGTATTTCAGTGGCACCTAGATTATTTCATTTTGGTATTTTTGGATGACATCTTAGTGTATTTTAGAACTCATAAATGACATGAAGAACAATTAGAGATTGTGTTGAGCATTTTACTATAGCACTGGTTATATTCAAAATTATATAAATTTTGTTTCTAGATAAAATAAGTTTAGTTCCATGTAATTTCTAAGAAATTAATATTAGTATAACTTGCAAAGATATAATTTTTTTCTCTTGGAAACTGCTGAAAATGACTTTGAGATATGTAGATTTCTTGGCTTAGAAGGTTACTATCATTTCTTTGTTTATGATTTATTGAAAATAACATGTCCTATGATAGCTCTCATGATAAAGGGAACTCCATTACATTAGATTTAGGATTATCAATAATACTTTTTGGAGCTTAAATAAAGGATCATTTTGGTATTAATTCTTATCTTTTCAAAACCTAGGAAAGGTCGTGTGGTTTATTATGATGCATTTGGATCTGTACTCAGTTGTATTCTCATGTAGGGATATAATGTGGTATTATATGGATCATGATAGCTTTGAATTCATGAAAAGAATTAACCAAACCAATATTTGGAATTAGTTGTGGTGTTTCATGATTTGAAAGCATGCCATTATTACCTCTTTGGTGAGAACTTAACTGTATTCACGAATCATAAAATATTAAAACACATATTTTCACAAATATATTTGATCCTAGGACAAATAATATGTATGGAATATATCAAAATGTTTGGCTATGACTTGGTTTATATATGGCATCCCTACTTTTTATTACATAACTTTACATAGCATTTTACAAAGAGATGATCTTTTAAAGTTTATTGTATTTGAAATAAGGTACATAATACATGAAAAAATGAAAAAATTATTATAAACAAATTAAAAGGCTTATTAATTGTTTCATATTCGGTAATTTTACTGCTTCTCATAACCTAGGTACATACATCAAAGGAAAGTGTGATCATATATCTTGGTAATGGAAAATAAAGGAAACAGTTTACTTGATGATCTTGAGGAATATCATTAAGAACTTGAGGAAATGAAAAAAAGAATGAGAAATGAAAAAAGGAATATCATAATAATAATAGAATTATTAAAATGAAAATGTGGATATAAAATTTAATTTATTCATTCATAATAATGTCACCAAGGTTTTTTACCGAGGTGTCATAAAAATTACTAAGGTTGTTCACCAAGGTATCATAAAACATGTCATCTCTAGAGATTAAATTATTTACCCAATACATTAGAGAACTATCAGGGTGCACCCTTCATATGTATTAATTAATGTGAGCCACATATATCATAAAAATATTATAAATAACCTATGGAGAATAAAATAAATTGGTTTTATATCAAAATCATGGTGTTTTAAAAAAAGGTGCTTAAATAGAAGATCTTTATGTCATTATTAACCCATGGAAAAGGAAGGAGGGTTTTATGTATGTTAATACAAGAATAAAATATATAATTTAGACATATAGGTGAATATAAATATAAATAAATAGGTTTTTTTAATTAAAAATTAAAATAATGTAATTTCTTGAGAAACAATTTGACAAGAAAATTCAGCAGCATAACGAGTATGAAACATGGTTTTAGAAAACATTAAAAATAGAGGGGAAAAGGGTATACCATTAATAAAAGTATATTAATAAACTAAATTTGTGAAATAAAATGGATAGAATAACATTGTATATAAATTTTAAAGGCACACCACATAAAAAGGGAACTTGAAAGGAAAAAAAGAGAAGTTGAGATTTCCCTTACCATGAAGAGTGACTCCTAAAACTCAAAGATCGGGACCTTGGGGCTTGAGGACACCTTGGGAGGACTCCTTGGGAGGTAATACTATCATATATATTTTTATAATGAAATGATAATGAAAATAAAGGAATAAATTGGAGGGTATTTGTAGCAAAAGTGAGTGAGTTTTTTATTAATTTCCTTGGACACCTTGGTAGTGGTATTTTGAAAAACCATGGAATTATCCATGGTATATTCCCATGATATTGGCCAATTGGGACACCTATAACATTATTTTAATCCAAAATATTCTATTAGAATTTTATATTACTCATTACGTCAATATTACATAGTTATGATGTCATTAAACATACTAAAAAACTCAAACAGTATTTTTACTATTCAGGAAAAACTAAGTATTTTATAAAATTATTATAAATTCACACTAATATAATATTGATGTTATGATTTCAAAAATGAAATTTATTTTATCATAATAATTCTCTAAATATGATAAATTTAACTTTTAACTATAAAAATACGTATTTATTAAAAATAATAGCAGACAGAAAATGCATAGTAATTTTTTTTGAAAAAAATAAAATTATTTTATCATTTTTAATTAAATAAGAGTGTTTTTATAATACTATTTCTTTATAATAAACATTATTAATAAAACCTTAGTTGAATTTAATAATCTATATCTCTCTAAAAAGTACAATTTGTACTTGAAAAATCAATTTATCAAATTTCTTCTCAATTTTTAAGAAAAACTATTCTTAAAATAGAAATGATGAAATAAAAAAAATTAAACAAAGTGATTAAATTTTAAGTAACTTGGTCCTTGACATATAACCCCTTATAACACCCACATATGACCTAAGGGTGAGGTGTTCGATTGTGATAGACTCATGGGGTTTCTCGTCTAACATCACCCGAGTGGTAATTTCTACTAACTTTAACTTCTCCCGTAGAAGATTTTGTTCGTGTTTAACATGTTGAAGCTCAGCTTGGGCTTGGTCAAGACTAAAGCCTAGTGATGCTACCTCCTTCCCAAGCTCTGACAAATGGGCTTTTTATGACATGACTCTACTGGATGAGGCCATTGACTCTTCTTTTTCATTACTTTTCTTTTATAATTTCTACTTATAAACAATAATTATAACATAAAAATTATTATTAAGAGTATAGTTTCCAATAGTCATATTGAAAAAAAATTCATATTGACCAATGGTCATAAAATGGTCTAAAACTGATGGTCACATTTCAAAATATACTCACTTAATTAATAGAGAGATATAGGTTTTTGTGTATAAAATAATATAACACACATTTTTAGGAAACAATTATCATTCAAAAAGTTTTGGTCATTACATTCTTCCCCCCTTAAGAAATATCATCCCTGAAAAGGTGAGGGTACTTCTGCCTCATTATTTCCTCTGGTTCCCATGTGGATTATTCATATTTTTGGTTCCTCTAAAACACTTTAACGAGGTCGGTAGTCTTGTTGCATAGTTACTTGTCTCTATGATCCAAGATCTCCACCAGCTGCTCCTCATAAAAGAGGTAATGTTCCAGTTATACCACATGAGGATTCAGTACATGTGAAGGGTCAGTTAAGTACTTACCTAGGAGATATATATGGAATACATCATGAACTTGAGATAGATTTAGAGGAATTCCAATCCAATAGTCTACAGCTCCTATGAGATTAAGGATTTCATAGGGGAATATGTACCTGGGGATGGGCTTCCCATTCTTTCCAAACCATATGACTCCCTTCTAAGGTCAAATTAGAAGGAAGAATTTGTTACCAACATCAAACTCTAAGTCCCTTTGATGGTTGTTAGCATAGATTTTCTACTAACTCTGAGAAGCCTTTATGTGTTGTTGAATGGCATGAAACTTTTCTATCATCACTTTTACAAGATCAGACCCATGAATCTTTCTCTCACCAGCTCCATCCTAACAAGTAGGAGTTCTACATCGCTACCCATATAAACCTTCATAGGGTTCCATTTTAATACTCTAATGGAAGCTTTTATTATATGATAACTTAACTAATGGGAGATTTTGATATCATCCACCTTTAAATTCCATTGATAACATTCTCATCATGTCCTCGAGTTTTTGAATAGTACTTCTAGATTGGACATCAGTTTGAGGGTGATAGGTCATACTAAAATTCAATTCGGTGCCCAGATCATGTTGAAGAATTCTCCAGAATTTTTATATGAACCTTGGATCATGATCATAAATGATATAAATTGGTACCCCATGTAGTCTCACCACCTTCTTCACGTAAATCTTGTTAATTTAGTTAAGAGATAAATATTCTCAAATAGATATAAAATGGGTAGTCTTGGTGAGATGGTCCACTATAACCCATATCGCATTATTTACTTTGGATATTTTTGAGAGACAAATGACAAATTCCATAGCGATATTTTCTCAATTCCATGATAGTATAGGTAGTGGTTGTAATACCACTTTAGGAATATGTCACTTCTCTTTCACTTGTTAACACACTAGGCACCCTATAGTGTAGTCAGCAATATCCCTTTTTGATGTTATCCCACTAATAATTATCATAAAGGTCGCTATACTTTTTCTTCCAGAATGTATAGATAAAGTATATCTATGAGCTTCATCCATTATATTCTACTTTATTTCTAGAATAAATGGAACACATAGCCTTGTACAAAATTTCAGTACACCTTCTTGATCAATATTTAACCCATAAAATTTCCTATACTTCACAGCCTCTATCTTCTTTTATAACAAAGGATCGTCTATTTAATATTTCTTGATCTTATATAGTAATGATGGTTGATAAATCATTTTGGATAGGGTTGGTTATTTCCCTTCACTTATGATTCCCATGTCCATTTTTACTAGGTCCTTGATCAAAGGATCTGATTGAATCCTCATCATTTCAAACACAACAGGGTCTTTCCTACTTAATGAATTTGTGAATTTGTTTTTTATTTTAGGATGACAATGAATTGAACAATAATAGTCTTTAATAAGTTCCAACAATCTCCTCTATCTCATGTTCAATTCCTTTTGTGTGAAAATATACTTCAAACTTTGGTGGTCTATGTATATATCGCATTTCTCCTCGTAAAGTTAGTGTTTCCATATCTTTAGAGAAAAATCAATTGCAACCAGCTTCAGTTCATGTGTAGGATAATTATACTCATGAGGCTTCAACTGTCAAGATGCATAGGAAATCACCTTCTCATTTTTCATGAGGATGCACCCAAACCCTTTTAGAGATGCATCACTAAAAATAACAAATACTTATCTGATAAAGGGTAGAGTTAACATGGTTGAAGTAACCAATCTATTATTTGGCCCTTTGAAACTTTATTCACACTCCTTTTCTAGAAGAACATAACACATTTTCAAGTTAACTTGGTTAGTGGATTATAAATTCGTGATTTTTTTTCAAAAACCTCCTATAATATCCTGCTAAACCAAGGAGAATATGAATCTTAGTTACAGTTGTAGGATAAGGACACTCCTCCAAAACCATTGTCTTTATAGGGCCAACTATGATTCCTTAATTAGTTACAATGTTCCCCAAGAAAGATACTTTTGTGACCAAAATTCACATTTACTAAACTTTCCAAATAGCCTATCCTTCCTCGAAGTTTTCAATATAACCCTTAGATGATATTTATGAACCTCGTGACTTTTATAATATATCTGAATATCATCAATAAAAACTACCACAAAGTTATCAAGGTAGTACTTAGAGACTCTATTAATCAAATCCATAAAAATAGTATAATCATTATTCAAGCCGAAGGTCATAACAAAAAACTCATAATGCCCATATCTTGAATTAAAGTTAGTGTAAAACTCTAGAATGATAAAGGGTTAAATGACTAAATGATATGACTCATGTCAATAAGGTGCACCTTTCTTTTCGAGAGTCTTTCTGGTTAGAACTCCACAGTTAAGTATGTTTTCCCTAGAGTATTGAACAAGATGGGTGACCTTCTGGTAAGTTTCTCATGGTGTGTGAGAGTGAGGACAAAGTACACTGGAAATGACATGTGTTGGCCTATGGGGATAATCATTAGTTAGATGACCTGTGCGGGCATGTGGGTGGGCCCCAGGGTCAGGACGACGTGTCTGTGGGGAAATTGGGGGTACCAAGCAGGCTAGGACTTGATGACCATGTTAAGGCGGGGTGTTTGTGCTGTTAGTGGGGCCCAACTGTTACAATTAGTATTAGAGGTCGTACCCAGCCTTAAGTGTGGTACACTACTTGGGTTGAGATGTAGGGTCCAAAATAAGGGCGTTGTTCTCTAAAGGGGGTGAATGTAACACCCCGTAATGATAAAGGGTTAAATGACTAAATAATATGAATCATGTCAATAAGGTTCACCTTTCTTGATAGATAACTCTACTTTTAGCAGTTCAGGGATTGATTCTATATTCTTTACAAACTTGGAGGAAATAAAGGAATGCGTATAACCAGAATCAAACAAAGTACCTCCTAGCTGTGAGCGAACAATGAAAGTCCTTTTAGCAGTTCAGGTATTGATTCTATATTCTTTATAAACTTGGAGGAAATAAATGAATGCATATAACCAGAATCAAATAAATTACCTACTAGCTGTGAAAGAATAATGAAAGTACCTTCCACCACATTATTTAGAGATTCAAATTCAGATATCATGATAGAAAAATCCGGAACTTTCTACCTTGTCCTATGATGAGTTTGATGGTGATTCCCCTCCATTAACTTTGGATTTAGATAGTGATTGGAAAAGTTCCTATGCTATCCACACTTGAATAATTGGAATTTTGGATGGGCCTGCACCATCTTCCCTTTTTCGTTAGTGTTGAGAAGTTGAGGCTTTACCTCACTATGAAATTTATAATAAATATGTCCTTCTCTTCCAAACTTTTAACATTTTATACTCTCGATCAATCTGTTCCCTGAATTCTTCTTCCCAAATTTGTTGTATGTGGAAAATTGCACTTGATTTCCTCCCCTTCCTTGATCAAAGCTCCTCCACAAGTTTGGCTCCGAATATATCTTCTTTTCATTCAATATATGGGACTACTACATCTCTCTGAACTCTAGTTAAACTTTCATCGCACTCCTCACTATCTCCTCATAGTTTTCATAGTCTCAGTTGGATAGATTCTTCCATAGATGGGGTCTTAGTCCATCGAAGAATCTATTAACCTTCCCATTAGGATCCATAAAAAATCTAGAGGTGTAATGGTAATGTATTGTGAAGTTCATCTCATAGATTCCCATAGATTAATTTTCCTTCTACTTCAAATCAATGAATTCCTTCTCCATTTTTATTCACATTGAATGAGGGAAATGTTTTTTGAAAAAAGTTCCCCTAAACTCATCTCACTCTATTGCATCAATATACACCCTTGTAATTTTGTTTTTAACCAGTTTCCACCACTAATTAGATTCTCTCTCTAAGAAGTATATAGGCAGGGTGAATTTCTCTTATTTTGAACAACATAGTATATAAAATATATTTTCTATAGATCTTATCCATTATTCAACAATAAATGGGTCGGTAGATTCACTAAAATAAGGTGGTTGTTGATGCATAAAGGACTCTACATAAAGTTATTCCCTTCGAGGTGAATCAGGTATCTTAGGTTGATTAAAGTTATTTCTTATAACTCAAGTCAGTTGATTCATCATTCACATGAAGTTTTCTATTTTTCCTTACATCAAAGGTACATCAGCACCTAGTCCCTTCCACTCACCATTTATACAATTTCTCTTATTTCATACCATTTTATAAAAGAATAAAACCTTAGTGAGAAACTTTTTTAATTTAATAATATTATAATTCTAAAGTAATTTAATGTCTTAAAACATAATTCTTAGATATGTTATTATTTAACAACAATTACATTTTCTATAAATCCTTCATAATGGTTCACAAAAATCTTTTGATTTACCAAAAATATCCCCTAGGAGTTTCAAACCGGGTGCACAGTAAGGCTCGTTGTCATGTACCAGGTTACACCGATTTAGTCATGACATGCCTTATTGAAGTTTTCACCACTAGGTGCATCTATTCTAGAAACACATCTTCTTGTTCATATCCCTACAAGGATTTCTTTTCTTATAAGACACTTAGTATTTCACCAAAATACCAGGAAGTTTTCCTATATTTAAACTTTTCTATGGGGATATTCCTAAAGTTTTCAAATTATAATTTCCAAAAATAACTAAATCATCCTTTTATTACAACTATGGAATCCTTATGTTTTATTACATAACTTTACATAGCATTTTACAAACAGAGGATCTTTTAAAGTTTAGTGTCTTGGAAATAAGCTGCATAATACGTGAAAACGTGAAAACATTATTCTAAAAAACTTGAAAGACTTGTTCATTGGTTCATCTTAATTAATTTTACTGCATCTAATAACATGGGGGCATACATCAATGGAAAGGGTGAGCATAAGGCTCGATAAGGGAAAACAAGGGAAACAATTTACATGATGATCTTAAGGAATATTAATAAGAACTTGAGGAAATACATAAAGGAATGGTCAATGGAAAAAAGAGGAATATCATAATAAAAAACATGATTAATAACATGGAAATGTGGATAAAACATTTAATGGATTAATTCATAATCATATCAATAAGTTTTTTTACAGAGGTGTTATAAAAATTACTAAGGTTATTCACCAAGATATCGTAAAACATGTCATCTATAGAGATTAAATTCTTTAACCAATGCATTGAAGAGCTATCAAGGTACACCCTTCATATGTATTAATTAAATTTATCCACATATATCGTAATAAAACATTTCAGAAATAACCTATGAATAATAAAATAAATTGGTTTCATATCAAAATCATGATGTTTTAAAAAAAATACTTAAAGGGAATATCTTTATGTCATTATTAGACCATGAAAAAGGAAGGTAGGTTTCATGTATTTTAATCCCAGAAGAAAATATTTAATTCAGATATCTAGGTGAATATCCCTATAAATAAAGAGGTTTGGGTATTCACAAAATAAAATAAGATAATTTCTTGATAAAAAGAGAGAAATTTTGAGAAGAAAATCTAGTAGCACAATGGGTACGAAATATGGTTTTAGAAAACATTAAAAAGGGAGAGGAAAAGGGTCTCCCATTCATAAAAGACTATTAATACACTAAATGGATAGAATAAAATAGACATAAGAACATAGTATGGAAATTTTAAGGAAACACTACATAAAAATGGAACTTGATAGGAAAAGAGAAGTTGAGATTTTCCTTACCTAGAAGAGTGACACCTAAAACATGAAGATCGGAACCTTAGGGGATTGAGGACACCTTGGGATGAATAATGGGAGGTAATACTATCATAGATTCATGTATAATGAAATTGGAATGAAATTAAATGAATAAATTTGTGGGTGTTTATAGTAAAAGTGAGGGTTTTTTTTATTAATTTCCTCAGACACCTTAGTAGTGGTATTTGAAAAACCATGGGATTTCCCATGGTATTTTCTCATGGTATTGGACACTTTGGACACCTATTACATTATTTTAATATAAAAGAGTTGAATAGAATTTTATATTACTCATTACATCATTTTTACAAAGTTATGATGTCATTAAACATAGAAAAAAACTCAAACTGTATTTTTACTATTCATGAAAAACTAAATTATTTTATATAATTATCATAAATTCACTCTAACCTAATATCGATATTATAATTTAAAAAAAATTACATTTATTTATCCTAATAATTTTCTAAATATGATAAAATTAAATTTTAACTATAACAATACTTATTTATTAAAAATAATAGTGGACAGAAAATACATAGTAAAATTTTCGATAGTTGAAAAAAAATAAAATAAATATTATCATTTGTAATTAAATAATAGATTTTGATAATACTATTTCATTGTAATAAAAATAATCAATAAAATCTTATCTTAATGTGATAATTTATATCTCTATGAAAATTATAATTTTTATCCAAAAAATCAATTTATCAAATTCCATCTTAATTTTTAAGAAAAACTATTCATAAAACATAAATGATGAACAAAAATTATTTAAACAAAAGGAATATATTTTATGTAACTAGGTCCTCAACACATAACCCATTATAACACCCATATACAACCTAAGGGTGAGGTGTGTGATATTGATAGACTCATGGGATGGATCATCTAACATCGCCCGAGTGGTAATTTTCTCTAACTTGAACTTCTCTTGTAGGAAATTTCGTTCAAGCTTAACATGTTAAAGCTCCATTTGGGCTTGGTCAAAAGTGAAGACCATTGATGCTACCTCCTTCCCAAGATCTGACAAATGGGCTTCGTATGGAAGGAATCTACTAGATGAGGCCATCGACTCTTCTTTCTACATTAATTTTCCTTTATCATTTCTACTTATAAACAATAATTATAACATTAAAATTATTATTAAGAGTATAGTTTCCAATAGTCATATTGACCAAGAACAACTTTCTTTTGTCGTATTGTTAAAAAAAATCCTTTTTATTATCAGTATTAAAAATTAGTGGTTCACCTAGGCTTCCAAAAGATGCACAAGGCTATAAGAACCCATTTTTGGTGGTCATGTATGAAATTAAATGTGGTAGTTTTTCTTTAAATGCCTCGATTTTCAGTAGGTGGAGGCAAATAATAAATGACTACTTAGAATACTGTAATCTTTACTTATAACCATCTGTAAATGGGATCATAATTCTATAGAATTTTTCACAATTTTACCAAGAACTATTTCAAACCATGATTCGATTTGGGTGATTATGGACTGACTCACAAAGTCAAACAATTTCATTTTGATTCAAGAATCGAATATGATAGATGACTTGGAAAATTTTCTACATTCATGAAGTGGTAAGATTTCATTTAATACCTGTTAAAATAATCTCTATCTAAGATCCTCATTTCACCTCTAAAATTTATTAATCTTTATAGCAATCTTTGAGTACCTAGTTCACCATGAGTATAGTGTATCATCCTTAAATGAATGGGTAGTCCAAATTAATGATTCAAACACTGGAATACATACTCCATGCATATGTAATAGATTTCGAAATATTATGGGAGGATAATTTTCTTTTAGTGTATTTTTATATAACAATAGTTATTAGGACATGATACATATGGATCTATTAAAGGCATTGTATGGTCAACCTTATTGATCCCCACTTTGTTGGGTAGAGACTAGAGAAACTTATTTTTTGGGACCAACCATTATTCAAGAGATGATTGGGAAAATTCAAATGATCTAAAAAATAATTTTTTTCTCCCCAAACCCATAAAAAATATTATGAAGATAATATAAATCACCCTTTATCATTTTCTATGGGAAGTCATGTGTTCCTAAAAGTATCATCGAGGATGGGACATCATTGATTGGGTAATAAAGGAAATTTTTCTCCTCGGAATTTCATTCTTTTTAAGATAATTAAATGAATAGGTGATCTTGGATATCGGTTGGAATTATTGACATGGTTCACTATGGTTCATAATGTTTTACATGTGTCTTAAATAAGGAAATATAATCCTGATTATAGCCATGTGATTTGATGGGATAATGTTTATCTTGAGCCAGATTCTGTATTTTTTTCATGCACTGATTCATATCTTAGATAGTCAATATAAAATTATTCATGAAAAATATATTTCATTTGTTCACATCTTATGGAAACATAGTGAAATTTAGGAGGATACTTGAGAACATAAGAAAGAAATGCTGGAAGAATGGCCCGAAATTTTCCAAATCACTAGAAATGTATAGCTTTCTGAGGAAGAAAATCCTAATAGTTGTAAAATTTTAACACCCATGGTTTTAGGTACTTTTCCCTTTTATTATATATTTTGAAGTTATATAATACATAGGTTTATTTTTTGGATGGTTTTGGTGGGTTTTGGAATTTTTATGGGTGCATTATTGGATCATAGTTAGGGGAAATTTTGCACCTTTTCTAGGAAATCATGCAATGGAATATGGGAGTTCCACAGTTGGAGCATAGTTTTCTAGACCATTTAGGTTGCCCAAAGAGGTTTTGTGACAAAAAACAAAGGTAAAATCATGGTTGGTGCATGTTTTTTCAAATTTTGTAAACCAACCATGAGAGGTTGGGGTTGGGAGATGGAAACACGCACATGATTGGAATACGGTTTTCCAAACCATGTGTACTAACCATGCACCATGTATTTAATGCTATAACAATAGATATTAACTTGGTTTTAACCCCTAAAACTCTTATTTTTCACTTATTATATCAGGATATCAAACTCATCTCCTCTCCTAAGTGTTCTAAGTGGTTCCCTTTGATCTAGAAACCATTTTTGAGGGATCTAAGTGTGTTGAATCTCTAGAATCAATGGTAAGTCTTTGTTTTCTATTTTTCTCTTTTGATCTCCTTGGATCCTCTCACTAAAAATGTTAGATATAATACATTATAAATATATATATATTATCTATGATGTGTTTTTATGATATCTTGATTGGATCTATTTAAGGAAATAGGTTTTGATCTTTGATATAGAGGTTTTGTAGTGTCGTTCACTATTTTTATAACATGTTGTTAGTTAGGTGGCTTTTCTCTCTTCTCCACTTTTTCTAGAATTAAAATTATTAATATTAAAATTAAATTACTTTGAATTTAAAAGGAATGTTATGTTTATTTCATGTTTAAAACTCCTTTTATTGATAATTTGGAAATCATGGTAATTTGAATGGATTTTCGAAAACCCATTTGGTTTATGGTCTTAAAATTATGGTTTTGGTTTAACACATGAAAGATGTTTGATTAAAGGTTTAAAAGGAAGAATTATTTTATATTAAATGAATTAATATATGAAATTTGAATACATTATTGGAATGATTTCATTTTCATTGATGTGACCATGAATAAGGGATGTAGTATAAGATTGGAGGCACCTAGAGATTGGTCACCTAGTAACAACGTGGTGGATCGGTGAGTAACCACTCATGAGTATGGGGATTCCACATGGAATGAATTTTTGTGTGATTTAATGGATGTGGTTCTGGTATTTTAAGTGGTATTAATGGAAAATTTTTCTACTTCTTATTTTAACCATTTTAAATTGGTAAAATCTTTTAATGTTTCTCTATTTATTATGAAAACATTTTTTTAACTGTGGGATAATGTATTATTATCCTAGTGGAATGAGTTGGGAAGTCTATTGGGTAAATCCTACTAGTTATGATTACTCACCCCCTACATATGCACTTTGGTACATATGTAGACATAATTCTTTATGACATAGGTAAAGTAAAGGTCTTATGTTTCTCTAGTGGTGCTTCTTGATGTTGTTGTATGGAGTTGGAGCTTGGAGTTGGACTTGTTCTCATAGTCTAAAGAGCACCATTGTTCCAAGTCATGCTTTATTTTAAGGACTTTTTGTTCTTGTTTATTTCTCCATTATTACTTTGATATTTTTTTATTTGTATTTTTTTGAGTTTTATTTTTATACTCTATGAATCGTATAGCTTATTTTGGTTTTTTTATTTTTTATTATTAGGTTGTGTTTGTTTCTAAAGTGAAAATTTCCCCCTATGTTAAGTAAGCCCTTGGAATTTATTTCTAGCCTTTGGTGTCCTGGGGATGTCACATAATGTTATAGGCACCTCAGCTATTTCTAAGTTAATGGTTAGGGTTAAGATGTTATAATTACCCTAAATATATAAATTTATGGATAAGAGATAAGATCCACCAACCAACTCCATCACATAGATAAAACATAAACCATACTAATATATGAATGTAATTTCATACATGAAAATAGAACAACTAAATCTTAGGCAGTGACCACAGAATCTAATAGATCTTAAATAACTTTACAAGTTAGTAATGCTTAGCTTAATCACCATCCATTTCCTATAAACCTGAAAAATGATTCATATATATATGGGGAGAGAATATAGGAATACTCATTATAATCATCCCTAAAACCCCTCATGAAAATGTGAAAGAGGCATACTAAATCCCAGTGAATTAATGAATGAAACAAACTCATTACCTAAATAGGTAAAACTATATATCATCCTCACTAAAGCCTGCTCACCAAGAAAAGGAAAAATATTGGTAACCTAATACTAAAATAATATATAGTTGAATGGTACCCTATGTCCACTTCCCCACTAGTTTATTGATATCGCATCCCAACACCAAATTTCATGTTCTATAATTCCTTCTATAGTTCATCCTACACCTCGTACACACATACCTCAGCCACATCTCATCTTGCACCTCATGCACACATATCTCAACCACATCTCATCACATCCAAAACTGAGTAACAAGTCTGAAAGCTATCATAACTCATGTATCATTAATTATACATTAGTCCATCATATCCTACACAAGTACACCTATGGTAATCACAGTCACTACAATCAGAATTCATGTATGTGTTATTATCTCAAGATGATACAACCCACACACACATGTATGGTAAAAATGAGAACCGTCATAATCCATGTATGCATGTACCCTATACATTAAGTCATTACAACCTAGATACACATACACATCATGCTACATTTAAATGGAGGGTGGGAAAGAGGGAGAAGTCAGCCATCCATTACCTCACCAACCTGGATATTAGGGAAACCACACAGAACCCAAAATATTTGGGCACTAGATTCCTACCAAACTTAAGTGGTAAAGTGTATGAAATTAGAAAATATAATGAATAGTTTATCAAAAAACCAAACTAAGAGTAACTACCTAACCTTAGACTCGAACTACAGTTATCATCCCACATAAAATTTGGATTTCGCTGCTATAGTCTAGGGAATAAGATATTATGGAAGCATACATGAATCAAGATTCAATAATAATTAACCATTTTCATTTATTAGTTAAAAATTACTAACAATTCATTAATATCATTATAAATTATTGTATAATTATTCCATTTCATCACAAGACAACATGATTTTATAATTCATATTCCAATTTTTGGATTCTCATTCCCTACTCTTAGAGAACAAATATAATCATCACATGTTTCTCATTTAATTCATACATCATTAACTTTATCAATGAAACCCAGTCCCATGATTTTATTTGTAATTCATTTACCATTCCATAATCTGGGTATTCTAGGACTCGAATTGAAATACCACAAGAAAGATGCACTCATGGGGAAAAATCCAACTACAACAGATAATTGTAAATTGCAACAAACAACCATAAAAAACCATTCATAAAAAAACATCAATCCCAAATGAGAAAATTTATTTCTCAAACTATAGAAATCAACAAATTAATAGTCCCACAAAACCATCCGATAATAGGAAATCCCTGATTTCCACCTAATCCACCAATACAAACCATACTAAACCCCACACATTAAATCATATAAATTATCTATCATAATATAACATATATAAATAGAAAAGAATTCATTTTCAAAACAAAAAAACTTAGGGGGGGGGGGACAAGTCCATAACACCAAACACATAATCTCAGAAAACATAGCATAACATCATGGTTAGGATCCCAATAGATCCAAACACTTTAATCTTATAAAAAACATTTTCATTTCCATATTGAATTAAGTGATTCATTATAAATATATTTCTTCCTTAAGAAATATAATATCATTAGCTAACAATATCTAATAATCAATCATAAACATGCTTCGAACAATACTTTTTTAATTAATTTCAAGGAAGAACGATAATTAATTCTACATACCTCATTAATTATTCCCTTCATATTTTCATCTTTCCATTTTTCATATAATTTTGAGCATATTATCCATTCCAAGGAATAAAAATAATCATATAAATCAATTTCACATTATATATAAAATAAAAAGAGTCGTTTAATCATAGAATAAACCACATGCAATCATGGAATATCATTCCATATTTCATTCTTCCTTAATTTCTAGATTATTATATTAATTGGTTTGATTCAAACTTTAACCAAAGAAGATAAATCATGTTAATCCCACATTTTTATATAAAATAAGAATAATTCACAAATCCCCTAACTTGTGAATAAATTTTCAATGTTCTACGAGCAAGAACGGAAGAAAAACCACAGACCTCCAATCCCCTCTCCTATGAGGAACTCTCAATTTATAAGTATATCATCTCACAATTAATCTTCCATCAATCATCAGAATAAACCCCAAAAAATTGAAGGAAACAAATATTAATGGAATGGAAAGAAATAATGGGAGATAATAGAACTAATAAAGAAGAAGAAAACCCACCTTTTATCACTTACCAAATGATCTTTAGAGGTTGGGGTTGAATCTAAGAAATAGAGGCTTAAAGCTCTCTAAATAGATCCTCTATATACCCAAGGTTCAAACTAAGAGGGAGTAAATAAGAGTAATTCAAGTATAATTTTGAATTTATATAGGGTAGATAAAACATAATACCATGACACAACCCCCTTAACCATGCTATAATAGTTAGGTTTTTCACCCAAACCACAACGTAACATGGGTGGACATTACATAATGGTCCCAGTAAAATATTCCCTCTAGAATCCATGACACAAATCCTTATATATATCCATATTTCCAAAACTTCGTCAAACCCAATCCTATAAACCCTATGTAACACCATAACACATCCAAGATTCCACACTGTAGTGATCCCAAGATCAGTAGAACCAAGTTTCCTAACCATCAGGACTCCATAGTGTATCCCCAAGACCATGCTATAGTGACCCTTTATAAGGTAGATAAGAAAACCCAGTAATTTGGGATCTATGGATTAACCTAATCACTATGTTGTAGCCTACCTGAGATCAATATAGATGCCAAAACCTTCACCTTGAACTCTACACTGTAGGGACTATGGTTATGTCATAAATAATTCATCCTCAAAAATTCAAAAAACCCTTTGAGACTAATCCACATTGCAGCCTACCCAACCATGACACAACCTCATCATCCAATTTCAATTTCAACTAAAACCATACTCTTATTCACCCATCCTTCCCCTAACACCTCCAATCACCCCAAAACAAAAATTAAGGGCTTGAGAAAAACTGGTCCTTTATGTGATCTATACACCATGATGATTAATTTCATTCATAAATAATGCAATATGATAGTTTCATGACTTATTCCCAAATTTAGGATACTCATTGAAAATTTTATTCTATTTAGGAGAATTTTTTAGGTGTCATAGTTTACCATTCTGAATTATTCTATTTGAGTGTCATGAAAATTTAATTTAAGTCTCTAAACTTCCATACATACATTAAAATCTAGGAATTACATGAAAGTATCATACAAATTTTGATATATTTTTTTCTTATATCAAGATACATCATACTTGGGACACACATATATATATATATATTCATACTATTTCTAAAATAGTATATAGTCATTATGGAATACATGCATTAAATACCTCATAATCATCAAACATAACTTTAATTTAACATTTTTTTTTAGATAGGGAAGATTATTTTTATCTGGAAGTATATCCTTCGATATATAGAATATCTTTTTAAGGGCTCAGTTTTCCAAAATTCATCCATTTTCATTTTTCCAAGGCTTAGAGGTGTATAGAGGGATCATTGTGGAGTTATAGAGGAAAGAGTATAGTTTTTTCAACCTAGAGGACCACCACATTATAGTGGAGGGCATGGTGTTGGTTGTAGTGAGCCTATTTTTCATTCATCCATAAGGTAGGCTTTTTGAGATGGGTGTTTTGATTATTTTGGAATTTTGAGTTAGATGTGTGGTTCTTATTACAACATGGGGAGTGAAATGACCAGAGTGGTCATAGAGTTTGTTTTTTTATCCAGGATTATTATTTTTTGAGAAATACATAGGTTAATTATTCTATAGGATGAAGGTTTGGGGTTATATGGAAACTTGGTGAGGTATTACTTTAGTGTATGGAACACCACACCGAGGTTTGTGGTCATTTTACTGGGCATGGAAGATGAAGATTTCCTCCTATGTAAAATGAGTTCCCTTGAAATTCCTAGGGTGTATGAATTTTGATGACGAGTCAAGGAGACACCAAGTTTCATGGTAAGGAAGTAAAAAATGATCTAGGTCTCACCACACCATAGTCTCAGTTGTAGTGAGCTAAAATGGCTTGTGTTTTTTCCATGTTCTGTGGAGGGTGGATGTGGTGTCTTCTTGGGTGGCTGAAATGGAATATTTCACACTATGGTGTATGGAATGGTGTTTTTTAAGTTGTTTAAATGTGGATTCTAGAATGCATGAGACACTAAACAAAATTCACCATTTAATGGCAGTTTATTAGTGGTATTTTTTTAAAAACCACTACTAAATATTCTACATTTATTAAAAAATAACACTTCTCCCACCCCATCCCCCCTTCTCATGATCCCCCCCACCACCTCCCATGATCCCTTGCTGATACTACCCAATACCCCTTTCCATTGATCCCAACTGATCCCCCCTTTCCCCCTCCTCATCACTCCCTGACTAAGCTCATCACCAATTCCCAATCCCCCTTGTCTCCACTCCCAACTGAGCCCCCATTTCCCCCTCTCTGCTTCCCAATCCCCCCATCACTCCTCAATCCCCCTCAGTGCTCCCCTTTCCCCCTCACTGCCCCTCCCCATATGATCTCACCGTTGCTCCCTTTCCCCCTTTCCGTTTCTCTCAACCAATCCCTCACTATCTCTCCTTGATCCCTTACCACATAATCTCCCCAAGATCTACCTAATCCCCCATTTCTGCTCCCCGAGCTCTTGATCCCTTGTAACTCCCTCCCTGAGCCATTATCACCCCTCCCTGAGCCTTCAACATTGCTCCTCATTCCCTTTTCAAATTTATACCTAGCCATCAAGCCCTAACTACCAATACCTCACTATCGATCCATCACTATCAAACCCTAGTTTAAAAGCCACCAAGCCCTCTTCCTTGACCTCATGGTCTCCCTTACTACCCTTTCCCCCTCCTCATCCTTCATCCCCTGCCAATGCACCACTTCATCTGTCCTATTTATAAGGTTATTGATTTATTTGATAATTTTTTAATATCATTGTAACACCCCAAGGTTTTGAAAATAAATATATAATGCAATTTTATAAACACATCTTTGACTCTTCTATGTTTTGAATTTCGAAAAATGGTCATCTAAAGTTGTGTTCAGTAAGTCATTTGGAGTCTGATAGAATAAACTTGATTTTTGGTGAATAGTAACATACCCTTATGAATAGTAATATGAATAGTAATATGCCATTTGAATAGTAAATAATATTATTATTTTATTTTCTTAAGTCAATATGATAATGGGATCTTAATTAATTTTTCAATGTCACATAAAACTAATTGCACTTCTAGATTCTTATTTTTCGAATTAACTATGACCTTATTTAAAAATTTAATTAATAATATTTAGAAAATTATTTTTGAAAAATGGATTTCACTTTTGAATTCTATACATCGAAAAATGGTAGGGGTGAATTTTTTGGGATTTTTCTGAAATTTTAGAATTTTGATGAATAGTGAAATACAATAAAATACCGTATATACAAATTATCAGTTAAATACACTAATTATGACATCATATGTGATGTAAGGCCACTTGGTTCGAACTCAAATTCACTTATTACTATTATGGGTCACATGAAACAACACTATTTGGTTGTCTTGAGAGAAATAATAAAATAATGAATTAAATATTCAAATTATACCCCTCTCATCCACTATAAAAACCCCTCACCACTACCTCTTCTCTTCACTCCTCTAATCCTTGAAGCTCCTAAAATTTATGTCTAATTACCCTTCCCTAGTCTCATCCCATGTCCATGAAAATTTTGGTCTTTCCAAAAGACCAAAACCCCTTCCCTTAAGAAGTTTCTCAAGGAAGTTATTTCAAGAGGTAAAGTACCCTTCTTTTTCATTTGGTTTCATTTCAATTTATATTATTTTTTTATCCTCTCCTCACCTCCTGTGTCCAAATGATCATGATAACTCCAGTAACATATATATACTATATTTATATAATTTTAATGGAAGAACCATCATAAATATTCTTACTCCCTCCCTTTTATTTTATAAATGAAATCGATATCCATGAGGTTCCGATTTATAACCTTCATGGACGATGAAGTTTCGTTCTTCAATTTCTTATTCATTACTAGTCATAAAACCATATTCATGGTTGATACAGAATATAATATATGGTTTATAACCTAATTAATATTCAGGAACCAGAATATGTACATATAATTAAGTTATATGACAAAACTAGTTCATAATATTCCAAATACCACCGAATAATCGAAGTGGTGGTCATCTAATTATTCATCCTCATTCCATGTAACCAGATGATAGAAATGGACATTAACAATTCTGGATTTTCATAAATAATATTTAATTTCAATTATGGATATTTACATCCATTCCACTTCATTACTTAAAAGCAAGTGAACCGAAGATGAAAATAAAGGAAGCGAACACTCCAAAAAGACGAAATTCAATACAATAAATTGTCAATAAAGACATAAATGAACTAACCAGAATTATGGTAAACTAAATACATGACTAATAGGTTCTTAAATAAGTTATTAAAAAGTATAATTTCATATTCCAGGAGCTTAAGTACAAGGTTGTAACATGTTTGGAGTTAAGGTAAGGGTTTTTCCACCCGAACTTCCATTTTCATTCGGGATATTTTCATTGTCTAATTACCTAAATGAAATTATTATGTATTGTTATTTACTCATCATATATTCTGTTTTAGTATCATATATATGTGTACAAACCATAACCATTCCTTATTTTATGGATATTTACACATTTTTAAAGGAACTTTCAAAGTTGTTTCCAAAATACAAGCCCGATCCAAGGGAATTTCTCAAATTCTTTCCTATTTTCAAGGGCACTATATGATCTATTTTTGGAAACCTTTATCTTTATAAAATCACTAATTTTATTATGAAAATACTATCTTACCTCACTTCTGGTTTTATACAAAGATTTTTCCATAAGAACTCTTCTTTTCTAAATAAAAGAGTATTTATCTCAAGAATTGCTTAATGATTTTATAAGAGTGTTTTCTTATAATTCAACACTCTTGTTGATTCCATGGTATTATTGAGTTTAAAAATTTATGAAGTCGTCTACCATATTTTATTTAACAGTTTATGACTAAATCTATTGTGGAGGATCTGTCCTAAAACCATTCACCATATTATTCTGAATGGTTAGTGTTTATGTTCAATAATTGGGGAAAGTTTGTTAAATTTCATATAATAGTTTCAATATGAATGTATATGTTGTTTATGTTTATCCCCACTCATATTAGGAATGCATTGGAATTATTATGTGATGGTTGGGGCCCGCTATAGCCCCTCGATGCATCGGTAGGTCTCATGAGACAACTAGATGAGGAATTGGCTGAGGCCTTTCCCAATGTGATATGGATTTTGGCCGAGGCCTTAATCATTATACGTCTTGGCCGAGGCCTTGACAAAATGTTTTAGAATTTCTAGCATTATGCATTCCATCATTATGAGTTTAGCTATTGATATTTCATGTGGTTATTCAACTAGTAGAATACCCATGATTATGTTTTATTATGGCATTATTTACTCAGCTCATATTCCTACCATAATGTGTTCAAGTTTATTATTAAAAGCATGTGTTTTCAATTATTCACCATGTCTAATGTTTATATTATCTTCCACTATATTGCCTACTCTTATTGAGCGTTTGAGCTCACCCCTTTCTTATGTTTCATTTTCTCAGGAAATGAAGAAGTGTTTTATGAATGACTTGCAAGCATAATCTTGGAGATGTGATGACTCTAGTGGAATAAATTAGTGTTTTTTCCTTTCCATATGTAAAGTTGAACATATGTATGTATCTTGTTTCCAATAATATTAAACTACTTGGTCCTTCGGGATTTTTATTCCTTGTATGTATGCCAATATAATCAAATAAGGAACCAACTCCAGGAAACTGGGGTTGGGTCCTTACAGTTGGTATCAGAGGAAGTTTAGTAGAATACTTGGAAACTAGATTTAGAAAACGTAGAATTAGGGAAGAGTCCCTAAGTTAGTCTTTGAGGATATACATACAATAATGTCTTGGTATTTCAGCAAGGAATAGATTATGTGGATATTTCAAGCAATACATCCTTGTATGGATACGAGCAGGTAGAGGTGGCTCTGGCACAGATGTATCTAGGGGTAAAACACAAAAACACCACTTTGAGCTAGAATTGAATGGGAACTGGTGCACGACAATGGGCCTTGTTGCACTCTTGGTTACGACACTCCTAGGGGATATGCTTAGGATAATTCACATTTTCTTTACAAGCCATTATGAAGTATTGAAATCTAAAATATTCCTTAAAGAAACCATATTTGTGAATATGGGATTATCCATGCGTAGGATCTCAATTTTTCTGATTATTTTTAAGTTAAGATTATACATTATGATTCATAACCTAATCTATTGTATGCCATTATCTAGATATGGCGCCTAGTGGACGGAATGAAAATCGTACGAATGCGCGTGTCCCCTATAGGGATTTTCCTCTGACTCAAGATAATGATGTTGTCCCTGGTGTTATGACTGGTGCTGAGAACCTCATAACTATACTGGGAGAACTTACTTAGGTTATGAATAATAACCTTACCTGTATGAAGAATACGGATCCACCACGTGGAGGAGCCATGCTAGATCGCTTTATGTGACAACAACCTCCATCATTCAACGGGACTACAAACCCGTTTGTAGCAGAGCAGTGGATATGTTCCCTTGAGAAGATATTTCTCACCTTGGGATGTAATGAAAGAGAGAAGGTTGTCATGGCAGTCTATCATCTATCGGGATATGCGGATCAGTGGTGATCCTTAATCCAAAACAAAAAGTAGGAGGAATAGATATAAGAGATGTAATGGAGGGATTTTAAAGAAATATTCTTAGAAAAATATTTCCCTCATGAGCAGCGAGTAGATATGGAGAGACAATTCTTGAATCTGAGGCAGAAGGAAGATGATAATGTTCCAAGGTATGAAGCTAACTTCACAAGATTATCAAGACATGTTGTGGACTACATACGAAATCCAAGGAGAAAAATTGATCGATTCCTTAATGTCCTAAAGCCATTCCTCCGGTGGGCACTAGTCTCCCAAAGTTTTTCATCATATGAGGATATAGTTTCGTGTTCCATCAAGACGGAAAAAGAATTCTATAAGTCTTATGACTTTAAGGGAAAGAAAGAAAAGAAGAGGGTTGCTGAAAACCCTGGGAAAGGAAACAAGGAAACGGGGAAGAAGGGAAGAGTCTAATTTCCGCCATGTGACAATTGTGGAAGGAAACACCATGGTGCATGCTTAAAAGGAAAAGGAGTATGCTACAAATGTGGTTAGAAAGGACATCTTTCTTGTGATTGCAAAGGGAAGAAGGAATCCAATGATGTTCAATGATATAGTTGTCGAGATATGGGACACTATGCTAATAATTGTGCAAAACATCAAGGAAATATACAAAATAAAAGGGCAAGGGATCAGGGACAAGCTTATGCAATGAAAACTACAGAGGTTGAAGTTCCTAATAACGTGGTGGTAGGTACTTTAATTGTTTCCTCGAGTTTATCCAATGCTTTATTTGATTCTGTATCATCACAATGTTTCATGTATTCCCAGTTTTCTAAGAAAATTAGATATTTCCAATTTGATTTTACAAGGGATTTGTCAATTAAAACTCCTAAGTGAAGTATCATTGCTACAAAGTTCTGTCAATCAGTTCCCATTAGGGCATAAAATATTCTTTATCTACTGATCTCATTGTCATACCCATGATTGAATTTGATATAATCCATGGTATAAATTAGCTTTTGGACCATGATGTAAAAATTTATTGTAAGAAGAAGTAGGTTACAATTTTTGATGACGATGATAAAGAACACCTTATCTTTTGAGCAAAATCTTCACCACCTAATTCTTATCCAGATCCACCCCCATTAGCTCAACTAAATTCAATTATTGGGGAGGAATATAATGAAATAACTGTGGGTGAGGAAAGGAATTTTCAAATAGAGGATGTAACTATTTTGAGAGAATATGTTGATGTGTTTCCATAAGATCTACCTGGACATCCTCCAGAACGAGAAATTGAGTTTTCCATTGATTTAATTCCTGGTTCAAGGCCCATATTGAAGACCCCTTATAGAATGTCCACTGTGGAATTAGTGGATATAAAGAAACAACTATAGGATTTGAGTGAAAAGGGATTTATTCGACCTAGTGTTTCTCCATGGGGATCCCTTGTGGATGATGACAGTCACCGGTGAAGATGACGACGGGAGTCGGTGAACCTCGTCGGTGTTTCGGTGAATGTTGGTCTGTCAGTCTCCTCGAGGGAGTTTCTCGAGGCTAATGATGCAGTTGCAGGCAATCTCGGGTTTCGAGGCCGGTGTGTGGGTTCGCGGATCATGGTGCGCGGCTCGAGGTCCTGCCGTGTCTCGTACGGTGGCAGGTGCGCAGATCATGGGCGTTTCTCACTGATTTGGTTTTTGAAATTTGAAATTTCAAAATTTGAAAGTTTTGAAATTTGAATGTAATGGATGCTTGGTTGTGGTGTCATGGAGGTGTGTTGTTCTGTAATGGGTACCGGAAACCCGGAAGCCAGCTATTTGAAAATGGGAAAAAATGATTAGTAGCATGAAGCTCAATACTTTTCAAAGATTGACCTTCGATCTAGATATCATCAGTTGTGTGTGAATAAGGAAGAAATTCCAAAAACAGCATTTCAAACCAGGTACGGGCATTATGAGTTTACAGTGATGCCTTTTGGATTGACTAATGCACCCTATGTCTTCATGGATCTAATGAATAGAGTTTTCAAAGAATATCTCAATGATTTTGTAGAGGTATTTATTGATGATATCTTTGTATACTCCAAAAGCTATGAAGATCATGAAAATCACTTCAGCATTATCCTGAAGACTCTTAGAATACATGAATTATATGGGAAGTTTAGCAAGTGTGAATTCTGGCTTCAGGAGATTTCTTTTCTTGGCCATATTGTCTCCAAGTATGGAATCCTAGTTGATCCTGAAAAAACAAAGGCAGTCTAAGATTGGCCCACGCCAACAAACATAACTGAGGTATGAAGTTTTATTGTCTTAGAAGGTTATTATTGGCATTTCGTACAGAATTTTCTCTGACTGACTAACCCACTAATAAAGCTCACACGTAAAGGGGTTAAATTTTTTTGGACAAAAGATTGTGAAGAATGTTTCAAAGAACTGAAGAGAATATTAGTCAATGTTTCAAATGGTTGCCAAACCATATTTACTAAAAAGGATAAAAATTCTTAGGCTGATGATGGGGAGTTTCAAAAGAATATTAAAGCTGTGAATGACGGGAGATTGAGTGAATTCGTATATGAAGATGGAATTTTGAAATTTGGGAAGAGACTTTGTGTTCCCGATATACCTGATCTATAAAGGTAATTGTTGGATGATGCTCATAGTTCCAATTTCTCAATACACCCTGGTAGCACTAAGATGTATAGAGATTTGAAGGAACATTTCTAGTGGGAATACATGAAGAGGGAGATTTCTAATTTTGTGTCAAGATGTATGGTTTGTCAACAAGTGAAAGCTGGAAGGCAACATCCTTGAGGAGTATTGCAACCTCTTCCCATACCTGAATGGAAATAGGATAATGTCACATTGGACTTTGTCATGGGACTACCAAAGACTCCTAGAAGGAACAATGCAATATGGGTCATTGTTGATCATCTTACCAAGTCAGCACATTTTCTTGCTATAAGAGAAGATCTACCACCTGAACATCTAGAAAGACTATATATTAATGAAGTTTTGAGACTTCATGGAGTACCCCTATCAATTGTTCCTGATCGTGATCCATGTTTTACATCAAGATTCTGGAAAAGTCTTCAGAAGTCCCTAGATACTGATCTTCGTTTGAGTACTGCCTACCACCCACAAACTGATGGAAAATCGGAACATACAATTCAAACATTGGAAGACATTTTGAGGTCTTGTTCACTTGATTTTCAAGGCATGTGGGATCAGTATTTACCTCTCGTTGAATTTTCCTACAACAATAACTTCCATTCAAGTATACAGATGGCACCCTATGAAGCATTATATGGGATGTGATTTCGTACACCAACTTGCTGGGATGATGTTGTTGAAAGAAAGATCGTGGTCCTAGAACTTGTTTAAGAAATAGTGGAAAAGGTGGAGATTATCCAGAACCATATCAAAATAGCTCTAATTAGTCAAAAGAGCTATGCAGATAACCTAAGGAAGGATTTGGGGTTTCAAGAAGGTGATCACATTTTCTTAAAGGTATCCCCATGTAAGGGTATTATACGATTTGGTAAGAAGGGAAAATTATGTCCTGGGTACATCGGACCTTTTGAAATTATGGACTAAATTGGAGTCTTATATTACCGTTTTGCAATACCGCCAAGTCTCTCCAAGGTTCACAATGTGTTCCACATGTCAATGTTAAGAAAGTACATGCCAGACCCAACACATGTACTCACTTATAAAGAAGTGGAACTTGAGCCCAATCTATCTTACAATGAAGAGCCTATCAAGATTCTTGATACTAGAGAACAAGTATTGAGAAATCGGACGACTCGACCAGTAAAGGTTCTATGGATGAACCATAAGATGGAGGAAGCAACATGGGAGCCTGAGGAGCTTATGTTAAAGACATACCCGAATCTTTTTAGGTAATATTCTGTGAATTTCAAGGACAAAATATTTGTAAGGAGGGGAGAATGTAACACCCCAAGGTTTTTAAAATAAATATATAATTCAATTTTATAAACACTACTTTGCCTCTTCTAAGTTTTGAATTTTGAAAAATGGTCATCTAGAGTTGTGTTCAGTAAGTCATTTGGAGTCTGATAGAACAAACTTGATTTTTGGAGAATAGTAACATACCCTTATGAATAGTAATATGAATAGTAATATTCCCCTTTAATAGTAACTAATAATATTATTTTCTTTTCTTAAGGCAATATGATAATGGGATCTTAATTAATTTTTCAATGTCACATAAAACTAATTGCACTTCAAGATTGTTATTTTTCGAATTAACTATGAACTTATTTAAAAATTAAATTAAAAATATTTAGAAAATTATTTTTGAAAAAATGGATTTCACTTTTGAATTCTACACATCTAAAAATGGTAGGGGTGAATTTTTGGGATTTTTCTGAAATTCTAGAATTTTTGATGAATAGTGAAATACGATAAAATACCATATATACAAATTATCAGTTAAATACAGTAATTATGATATCATATGTGATTTAAGTCCACTTGGTTCGAACTCACATGCACTTATTACTATTAGGGGTTACATGAAACAACACTATTTGGTTGTCTTGAGAGAAATAATAAAATAATGAATTAAATATTCAAATTATACCCCTCTCCTCCACTATAAAACCCCCCCACCACTACCACTTCTCTTCACTCCTCTAAGCCTTGAATCTCATCAAAGTTCTACCCAATTACCCTTCCCTAGTCTCTCCCCACTTCCAAGAATCTTTTGGTCTTTCCAAAAGATCAAAACCCCTTCCCTTAAGGAGTTTCTCAAGGAGGTTATTTCAAGAGGTAAAGTACCCTTCTTTTTCATTTGGTTTCATTTCAATTTATCTTCTTTTGTTATACTCTCTTCACCTCCTCTATCCAAATTATCATGATTACTCTAGTAACATCTATATACTGGATTTATATCATGTGAATGGAAGAACCATCATAAATATTCTTACTCCCTCCCTTTTATTTTATAAACGAAATCGACATCCATGAGGTTCCGATTTATAACCTTCATGGACGACGAAGTTTCGTTCATTGATTTCTTATTAATTACTGGTCATGAAACCATATTCATGGTTGAAATAGACTATAATATATGTTTTATAACCTAATTAATATACAGGAACCAGAATATGTACATATAATTAAGTTATATGACAAAACTAGTTCATAATATTCCAAATACCGCCGAATAATCGAAGTGGTGGTCATCTAATGATTCATCCTCATTCCATGTAACCAGATGATAGAATTGGAAATTAACAATTCTAGATGTTCATAAATAATATTTAATTTTAATTCTGGATATTTACATCCATTCCACTTCATTACTTAAAAGAAAGTGAACCGAATATGAAAATAAAGGAAACGAACACTTCAAAAAGACGAAATTCAATACAATAACTTCTCGATAAAGACATAAATGAACTAACCATAATTATGGTAAACTAAATGCATGTTTAATATTTCCTTAAATAAGTTATTAAAAAGTATAATTTCATATTCTAGGAGCTTAATTACAAGAGCGGAACACGTTTTGAGTTAAGGTAAGGGTTTTTCCACCCGAACTTCCATTTTCATTCGGGATATTTTCATTGTCTAATTACCTCAATTAAATTATTATTTATTGTTATTTACTCATCATATATTCTATGTGAGTATCATATATATGTGTACAAATCATAACCCTTCCTTATTTTATGGATATTTACACATTTTTAAAGGAACTTTCAAAGTTGTTTCCAAAATACAAGCCCGATCCAAGGGAATTTCTCCAATTCTTTTTTATTTTCAAGGGCACTCTATGATCTATTTTTGGAAACCTTTATCTTTATAGAATCACTCATTTTATTATTAAAATACTATCTTACCTAACTTCTGGTTTTATACAAATATTTTTCCAAAAGAACTCTTCTTTTCAAAATAAAAGAGTATTTATCTCAAGAATTTCTTAATGATTTTATAAGAGTGTTTTCATCTAATTCAACATTCTGGTTGATTCCATGGTATTATTGGGTTTGAAAATTTATGAATTCATCTACCATATTTTATTTAATGGTTTATGACTAACTTTATTGTGGATGATATGTCCTAAAACCATTCACCATATTATTCTGAATGGTAAGTGTTTATGTTCAATAATTGGGAAAGTTTGTTACATTTAATATGATAGTTTTAATATGAATGTATATGTTGTCAATGCTTATCCCCGATCATATGAGGAATGCATTGGACTTGTTATTTGATGGTTGGGGCTCTATATAGCCCCTTGATGCATCGGTAGGTCTCCTGAGAAAACTAGATGAGGAATTGGCTGAGGCATTTCTCAATGTGATATGGATTTTAGGCGAGGCCTTAATCATTAGACGTCTTGGCCGAGGCCTCGAAAAAATGTTTCCGAATGTCTGGAATTATGAATTCCATCATTATGAGTTCAGCTATTGATATTTCATGTGGTTATTTGAATATTATAATACCCATGATTATGTTTTATTATGGCATTATTTACTCAGCTCATATTCCTGCCATAATGTGTTCAAGTTTATTATTAAAGGCATGTGTTTTCAATTATTCACCATGTCTAATGTTTATATTATCTTCCTCTGTATTGCTTACTCTTACTGAGCATTTTAGATCACCATTTCTTATGTTTCATTTTCTCAGGAGATGAATAATTATTTTATGAATGACTTGCAAGCATAATCTAGGAGATGTGATGACTCTAGTGGAATAAATTAGTGTTGTTTTTCCTTTCCTTATATAAAGTTGAACTTATGTCTGTATCATGTTTCCAATAATACTAAACTACTTGGTCCTTCAGGATTCGTATTCCTTGTATGTATGCCAACGTAATCAAATAAGGAACCAACTCCGGGAAACTGGGGTTGGGTCCTTACAATCATACTATCAGTTCTATTTTATATTTTCAATTTTTAAACACTTATAGAAAAATAGTAATTTTTGTGCTGGATTATATAAATTCTAATTAAAATCCAAGAAAAATGATGTTGTTAAAATTTTAATCAAATTTAAAGGCATAAATAATTTTTTATATTGTTTATTTCGAATAAATTATTAATTGTTTTATAAATAAAATAATATTTCTTACATGTTTTAATTTTCTTTAATGAATTGTAGGAACTTTGTGATATATAGATAAAATTTTGATCAGTTTACTTAGAGACATGCCTTAGAATGCTAAGGGTTTGGAGGAGTTTTTAAAATTTGAAATTTCTAATCGATCTGTTGATGGGACAATAATATTTCCATGAAATAGATGTAAATTTAGAAGATGTTTGACAAGACTTGAAGTTTATGAACACTTGATATTGAAGAAATTCCCTACTCAATATTTGTTCTAGATTTGGCATAGAGAATCAAAAATTACAGAAATTTTGAGAACTAATTTCAGTCAATAGAATGAGCTCCTAACTTTTTTGACAATTAACAATGAAATGAAAAATCTTATAAAGGATTTTTTTTGTATTTTCAAGGAAACAACATTAATATTAAAACATATCAGAACAACATGTTGAGGGTGGTACAAATAGTAACTTGATATATGATGTTTTGGGACTATAGGAAAACCAGATCAAGATCGTAACATATCATTGGATCCGCCTCTTGATGTTGTAGAGACTAATTTAAGAGATAACTTTATTGAGTATACAAATGTGTTTCATGATTTATTTGATTATAGAAATAAAGATCTATATGGTGGATATTTGAAATATTCAAAACATTCTTTTTTACTGAAGTTATACCATATCAAATGCATATATGGAATTAAAAATAAGGAAATATCCATGATATTTTAATTTTTCTGTGATGTGTTTCTTGAATCTAATATCTTTGAGTATTTTTATTATATGAAAAAAAATTAAAAACATTGGTATGAATTATAAAAAAATACATGCATGTCCTATAACAACCCTTCTCTTTATTACACACTTAAACATGATTTATTACATAAAAATGCACTTAATACAACTCTAAGGATCGATAGTTATAGTGTTTTGGTAAATTTGGAGCATTACATAACAACTTAGAATATAAAACACAACATCCTTATTGAAAACTTCTTTTACATGACCACAACATTCTTTCGTACTTAGCATTGCATGAGATAACATGAGGACATGCATAAGAAAATGGTGAGATATAAAGCCAAGTAAGGGGGTAAGCAAGGCATAACATGAATAATTCAATACATGTTAGGTATTAGTCATATCATTGGAGCACAATAGAAACATGAACATAAAGGCATGATGTAGCATGATTATCATAACATGGAAATGTGGAAATAATATTTAACATGATATTATCATGATCAAAGTATAATTGCACATGGATCATGAGTAAACCCTCATTTAACTTTAATTATAATGATTAAACCCTCATTTCACTTGATGTTTCATGATACTACTCTTTACCCAATGCATTAGAGCACTATCAGGGCGCACCCTTCTTAATCATTTTATTTCATGCATAAGTTGCCACAAAGATCATAAAACATGGATTCATTAAAAATCATAATTTATTCCATGAATAATAGATGTGGAATACATAAATTTAATTCCTCAATCAACAATTACAAGTACATAAAGTTGAATACCTTTGATAGAGAAATGGGTATGGTATTCACTTACACGATGATTTTAACATGGAAATTTTGGTATAACTTTGGTAGCATAACGACATCAAATAGAAATCGTAAAATGGGTTGATAAGAGATAAAGTGGTATATCATCATTTATATATGAAATTTACAGTATGTGGGTCATGTAACATAATATTACAACATTTGTAATTGAATTTATATGTATAATATAAAATAATTGCTTGAATGTAAATGAGAATATAGAAATTTTTGAGAGGAATTAATGAGAGAGAAAGGGTAATCTCGTCATTAAAACATAAGGAGGGTAGTATGGAAGAAGTAATAAATCATACTCCAACATTTTTAATTGAAAATAAAAGGGCATAACAAAATTAAGAAACTTGGATAAAATGAGAAAGGAAGGAATCCCTTACTTGGAAGTGTGATCCCAAAGGCTTGGGAGAGGCTTGAGAGAGACGTATTGGGAGCTTGGGGTGCCTTAGGAGGATTATAGAGAGAGGATTTCCGGTTTTGGTCAATCTAAAAAGGTTTTGAGTGAATAAAAGTGAGATCTTGGTGGGTTTATATAGGAAAAGGGAGGGAATTCTTTATTATTTAGGTTTTGGACACCACACATTAAGCTAATCAAAACTAAAAACCAACCCACGGTTTTTTCCAAATTTGAGTGGAAAAAATTATTTTACAAGTCCAATGGACAAACTTATTAAAATATTAGGCTTTCTTGTGTGGAGGTGAGTCACACTCTCAAGGAAATCATTTTAAAATGTTAAAATGTTTTATAAGTCTTGGAGGGTCCACTAAAGCTTTGTAAAATAAATAAATAAACCTAAAATCACATTATTTTAAATTTAAAACATATATTGGACGAAAATACCATTTATATTATTTTATTACATAACTATTGGGTCATTATTATGTCATAAAACACATTATATTTAAACGGTATTTAATTTTTACCCAAAAATTTGACTATCTCATAAAAACATGAAAAATTCACCATGAGATAATTTTTACATCTTGAATCCAAAAATAATATTCATTTTATCTGAATAATTTTCTAAATATTTGAATTATCATTTTTAAAATAAAAACTGATATTTATCGAAAATTCATAGGTTTTGATAAAAACAGCTTTCAAATCTTAATAAAAATTACAATTATATTCATAAAAATTATACGATCATTTATATTTAATAAAAATTAATTTAGTAATAATATTTTATTAAAAAATTATTTAATTAAAAAATCCATTAATTCATCAAAATAGTTTTCTTAATTAAATATTAACTAAAAATACTATTTGGGCTTTAAAAACTATTTACAGAGTAATAATAAAATGAATGTATATTCTTTATTCTATACAAAACTAATGCACATAATAATATTTCTAGGGTCTTGTTACATAACCCCTTATAATAGCCACATAATACCTAAGGGTAAAGTGTGCAATGGTGACAGACTCATGGGGTGTCTTGGATAACATCGCTCGGGTGGTCATCTCTATCAACTTCCACTTCTCTCGTAGGCGATTCTGTTCAATATTAACATGTTGGAGCTTGGATTGTGCTTGGTCAAGAGAGAATCCCAATGATGCTACCTCCTTCCTGAGCTTCAAAAAATGGGCTTTGTATGGAGTAGTTCTACTGGATGAGGCTATCGCTTCCTTTTTCTGAGTAAATTGGATTTGTTAAAGCCCTATATTTATAATAATCATGTGATCACTGTTCAATGGCTATATTAGTAACGGTAACAATTCTTAATGGTATTTCAAAATACAAAAACATAAAACCAAGGAAGATCATATGTTTTATATATCTATAATAAGACATTTAATTAGATCAAGATGAATTTTCATTAATGAAGGTTTGGGTCGTTACATGTCCTATTGATTATATTCTTTAATGGGGAGAGGAATCAAGTAGACAGGATTATAAAAAATGTTCATCTTCTAGATGGTTGTTAATTGGTGATATTAGAAGTATGAATCAACATACTACTATGAATAAGAAGAAAAATAACACACCTAGAAGTATTTTTTGTTACTTCCCTTTAAAAATTTGATTGAAAATATTATTCATGTCATCGAAAAACGCTGAGTATATGAAGTGGAATTCTATAGATAATAATAATGATGGGTTAATGCAACATCAAAGAGATTAAAAATTGTGGAAGACATTTGATTCATTAAATAATGATTTCTAATATAATCCTAGTAATGTGAAATTGGTATTGACTGCCAATGGATTCAATCCATTTGGGACATTAAGTAATAGTTATCGAATTTCACCGGTTGTTTTGATCCTTTATAATATACCTTCATGGATGTGTATGCAATAAATGTCTTTTATCATTTTGATGATTATTATTGGAAAAAAAGTCTAGATATGATATTTATGTATTCTTGTAACCTCTAATTGAAGAATTTCCTGAGTTATAGAGAAACAGTGTTGAGACATATGGTGAATCTTCTAGAACAATGTTCAAAATGCATGTTGCTTTAATGTGGACCACTAGTGAATTCCCTGGACTTGGGAACTTATCTGGTTAGAACAATTACATGGGTTTGTATTGTCCTATTTATAACTTTGATTTTGAGATTTAATCACTACCTTACAGTAAAAAATGGTGCTTATTGTGTCATCATATATTTCTCATTGCATCTCATATATTTTGGTTGAACAAGTCAAAATTCAATGGGTCTATTGATTAGAGACCACCTCCAAAGTTGTCGAAAAGTTCTAAAATATTGAAACAACTTGTAAATATTGAAATAGAATTTGAGAAGGTGTATCATTTTAATGATAGTGGGAAATGATTTCTAAGTGCATAATCAATTGAAATCAGAATGAAACGCTGTAAAAAAGTATATTATTCAAACTTTGATATTAAAAATTTAATTTTTTTATGTCATTATCTTAAAGTTATGCATATTAATAAGAATGTTTGTGATAATTTGATCTTCATGTTACATAATGATAATGGATAATAAAAGGACCTCTCAATGCTCAGAATTAATTATAAACAATGAATATAAACAGTGATCTACGGCTAGATGAGAATGGAAAGCATGCTCTGAAAAAAAAATCAATGAAAATAGGGATAAAGATATATTCCTTCTAATTTTAAAAATTTTGAAAGTATCTGATGGGTATTTAAGAAACATCTCAAGGTGTGTCAGCTTAAAGAATCATAGTATAAATGGATTTAAAAGTCAAGATTTGCATATTTTTTATAGTAGTTACTACCATTAGCATTGTGAACATTGTTACCTAAAAATATTACTATAGTTGTAATCCAATTTTGAACATTCTTTAGACAACTATGTGAGAAAACTCTACAACCATCTAAGCATGACAATATTCAGGATAAATTTTTATTAAAACTTTTTTCAATGGATATGATCTTTCCTTCATTATTTTTAACTAGCATGGTGCATTTAAATATGAATTCGATGGAGGAAACTAAATTAGGAGTTTATGTAAATTATTGATGGGTGTATCCAATTTAGAGGTACTTTATTTATATCTTTTCATCTTAAGTAAAAAATTCTTGGCACTTAAATAAATACATAATTATGTTTTATTTATTTTACTTCCCAAATAAATTGATCATTTGAAATCATACATGAAAAATAAATATCAAACTAAATTATATTTAGTAGAGGAGTATCTTACATTTTTTTGTAAAACCCAAAAATTCTAAAGAAAGAACTTTATATTAGATAGCGTGCATGACACGTGACACCAAGCACGTAAGGGAATATAATACCCTGATACATTAAAATATATTTAATATTTTAAATATATTTGATATATTATATATTTGAAAATTCAGGAAACACTAAGTTATCTTGTGTTACACACAAGTGAAACTTTCTTTGAAATCTTACATTACACGCAAGACTGAGTTTCACTAAACAAAAATATATTATCAAAATGTTATTATTTAATATAATAAGACTTAGCCTAAACCTAAAATGAGTAGTTATAAATAGTATTAAATAAAATATTAAAATATATGGTTTATAAAAATATAAAATTAATTAATTGGTTACAAATTAATTATAAATGAATATAATAACTAAATTAATATAAAGGGAAATTTTTTATAGAAAACTATTTTTATGCTCATAAATATGTTTTACCCAAATAAATTAAATTAATTACAATCAGTGTGTATTATTAATGTGATATATATATATATATATATATATTTAATCAAATATTTTTTATATTCATATAATATATTTTATAGGCTTAAGATAAGAACAAACCCAATATTACACATAAAATACTATATTTTTATATAGGTAGTTTTTCCTCCTTTTAATGGAGAACCCATTTTAAATATAATTTTGACCCTTTTATAAATTTAATATGTCAAAATAAACTTCTTATTTTGAATAGAAACATAAAAATTATCTTAAAGTGAATTTTTGGTATTTGTCAAAGAAAATTCATTTTTAATGAATAGTGAAAAATATTGAAATCTAATTCAAAACTGGTTTTTCATCTAAATTATTTATAAGATTAAATTTTAATTTTAATTGGTTTTAAAGTTTAATTAGATTAAATTTTTATAAATTAATCCAATTTAGGTCATTGGAATCAATTTCACTTTGAAATTGACTATAAAAACATAGCAAACTTCTATACGTTTTTACCTTAAAACCTACATTGTTGTCCCGCCTACAGGATTAAATTTAAATTAATTTCTACCACTTATTTGATTAGAATTTGAAAAAATTTATTCCATATTTGGAATAATAATAATAATAATATATAATTTCTAATAATACAAACTTATTTTTTGACCAAAAATATTGGTGAATGTAATTAAAATTAATTGCATCAATTAAGAGAAGATTAAGCTTAATAAGGGACTAAACCTTAAACTTGATGCCCAAAACGACCTATACACTTGTCCAAAATACATTGGATGGAAATATTTCGACTATATCCTCCATTTTATCTAATTGGGTCCATTATTGGATCAAATTTCAATGTGAAAAATTTGGTAGGAATTTCGTTGTCAAAATATTACAAGAGTGTCACTCCTCCTCCATTATAAAAGGCCATCGCTTCTCCCCATTTCTCACACCTATCAAACCAATTAGGTTTGTCCAATATATAACCAAATAGTCTTCCAACATACCTCACCTAAACCTATAATTCTCCCTTTTTTAATAAATCCATCCAAGGAAAATTTTTGGTACAAACCAAAAAAAGTTACCTAATTAAGAGGTAACATCTTTCCTTAAACTCTTTAGTTTTATTTCAATTATCCACCCACTAAAATTATATTATTCTATGATTTTATAAAAAAACCAGTATCCTAAATGTACTAGGATTTTTTTATGATAATTTTTCAATAAAAACTTGCACACACTTTTATCTAATGGGTAACGAACATACTATTTCTGTGTATGGAGAACTACTGCCACATGAAACGATGATTGTTCATTTTCCCTTTACCACATATCATGGTGGATATTATGATAGAAACTCTATTTATATATGATATTTATGATATTTATTATGTATTTAAACTTATTTAATCCTTTTATAACATATAACTTTAATACTTTCCATTTTCGTTAATATGATAACAACATTTGAGGAAGTGTAGACTACCGCCCCTTCGAAGCAGTGTGATTTGTTCACACTATACATGGAACGTATTAATGATAACTTTAATAAAAATATATGAAATATATTACATAAAAATGGCTATAAAATTATAATATACATTTATATATATATATATATCATTTAATTTTCATTATTTTAAAATATGACAATGAAATGAAGGTAGCATTTATGCGTACGTACAAACTGTCGTTTCCATGAACAGTGAATTTTCTTTATTATCTACAAACATTATAGATTATTATAAATAAATATATAATGATTATATATGATAATAAATTCATGGTTTACATTCTTGATATTAGTAAACCATTATCTAATTAATAATAAAAACAAGTAACAAGTTAAAACTTACTCGGGAAAACCGTGCAATTAACACCCAAAATAGTAAAATAAATGAATGTTTTTTACAAATGGATAATGAGATATTATAACCAGTTAATATATGATATTATAAATATTATTATGTTTATTTTATAATTTAATAACATATTTTAAACCACTATACATGAGGATAAATACCAAACAACAAAACGAAGGTTAAGGTAAGGGATTTAGTCTCATTTTACATTCCATTGAGACTTATTTTTGTTATGTACTAATTAACTTTTATTTGGTGTATATACTACCCTTTGATATGATATACCGTGAATATAATTATTCTCATGATATTATATGTTTCATTTAATTCATGGGGAATAATGATTTAAATGTTTTAAAGTGGTATGGGAAACTTTGGAATGTTTAAAGATTATTTTTCATCAATAATGTTTTAATATCAACAACCCTTATTGTTACATATCCTCCCCTAAGGTATTATTGATAAATATGTATTCTTTATTAAATATGTATATTTTGTAATTCGTGTTATTTATTTGATATATGAGGAATGATTTGGACTGGTACGACATGGTTTGGGGATCATTTAAGGTAATCCCTACATGTTGGCGACCAGTTAATAAAATCCCCTTGATGCATCGATAGTCTCACAAGATGAAATAGTTGGCCAAAATATATGTTTTTTTACCAGATAGCTAAACTGTCTTATGAAAGGTCTTTATGGTAATGGTTTCATGTACCTAGGAAACATGGTGTCCAATAATTAAGCATTTCCCTCATTTATATTTATTTATTATTCATCCATGATATTTTTTGCATCGACACATTTATGGATACATTTCATTATTAGTTTATTGATTTATATGTCATGAGTTTTAGTTTATTACCTTTCCATATTGATATTGTCTTATCTAGTTATTTTAATGGCATGTGTTACTAGTAATTTAACTTTCCATGTCAATTTATTCATATTGATTCGTTATTGCTTTTGCTTTACTTACCCTTACTAAGCATTTTAGATCACCCTTATTATGTTTCATTTCCCCAGGTTATTAAGAAGAAATATTTTAATAAGCATTCAAGTATGTAGTTTATTTCATTTTACTATGTATCATTTTTTTTATTTCCTATTTCCCAATGTTTTATGGGTATCATGTATGTATCTGGATTTCCAATACTATTAAAATGAATGGTCCTTGGGGATTAGATTCCTTTTAATCATGATAATATAATAAAATAATGCATCGGCTTCAGGATTCTAGGGTTGGAGCTTTACAGTTGGTGTCAAAGGAAGTTTAGAAGCAACCTTGGAAACTAGATTTATAAAAACTTAGATTAGGGGGAACAACCCTAAGATAGAAATTGAGGATAAGTATAGAAGAACATACTAGATTTTTGGTAAGATAGATATTTTTTGGGTATTACCAGCAATACATCCTTGTCTAGATACTACAAGTGGATATGGTTCTGGCATAGATGTACCTAAGAGTAACAACTACGACAAGGTGTGTTGGGCCTAACTTAGGGTGACTTGGTACATGACAATAGTTCTTACTGTTAACCTGGTTTAACACCCTCGGGGGATATGCATAGGATAGTACACATTTTCTTTACCTACCATTATGAAGTATTTATAAGTAAATATTTCCGCAAAGTAGATAAAGTTTATGATTATAGGATTCATGATGCATAAATTTATGTGTTATACCATATTTGAAATTATACATTGTGTTATGATTTAATATTTTATATTCCATTGTTTAAATGGCTCGTAGTAGAAGGAATTTGAACCTCACCGATGCACATAATCCAAAGAGTAAGAAGGATAAAATCTTTCATGGTATTAAGATAATATTTCAAAGGTAAATAGTCTTCCAAACATTCTCATCATATGAGGACATATTATCATGTGAAAATGATATGGGTAAATAATTCTCCAATTCCTATGTCTTTAAAGGAAACCAAGACAACAAGAGATCATCTAAGCACCATGAAAATGGAATGAGTTGAAGAAGATGAAGGGAAAGAAGGATTTTATGGCATGTGATAATTATAGAAAGAAAAACTTGGGTACTTTCTTGAAGGGAATGGGAGTTTTTTATAAGTTTTGAGAAAAAGGAAACCAATTTCATGATTGCAAGGGAAAGAAAAAGGTTTTCAATGTTCAATGCTTCAACTTTAAGGATATTAGACAATATGTGAATCAATGACCCAGGATTCAAAGGAATATAACCTAAATGATGTTATTGGACAATGGTGAAGTTATTCTACTGTCGCAAATAAAGAGGAATGATTAAAATTCATATTCAATAATTATTTCATTTGAATATTTTATCAGTGATGTACTGCTTATATTAATTATGGAATATATGAGGATTTTATTGTAGTACTTTTTCATTAAATATTTTAGATTACATGTTGAATTGTACCAAGAAAAATTATTTACTAGAAATTTAAACTTTTCAAAAAACACATTATTGAGTGAAATATAACCCTTAATATGTTTAATATATTGAGATAATGATGAAGAAATGATTGATTTGGATAACTTTCGACTACCTTGGAACTAATTAATGACTTGTTGAAAAGTGGTCTATGATATCATTTATGGAGTTTATAAAACTTTTTTATTTAAGGAATATATACAATAACATGTGTATTACTTAAGTAATAAGGAAGAATTCCTGTTTCTGATAAGGTTTTATGGTGATTCGAGTCATTACTATATTTCAAGAAGATACATGATGAAGTTATTCAAATGTTTGGAATGTGAAAATCTAGAGATACGTCATGTTGATTAATGGATAATGATAATTTAATTTTAAAAATTCAGTTACCTTCCTTCCAATGTGTTGGATCACAATATTTTGTAAAAGTTAACCCTTTATAAAATGGTTTAATTTTAACTTTGGATCTAGTTTTAGATATTAATATATTACTTCACTATATAAAGAATCTTGTTCAAATAGATGAAGTATAAATAGTTCAAGGAGTAATTAAATAAATTGATTGTGTTTATAGAAATGTATATTTTCTTGTATTTTAGAGTATGAATTAATTTCTCAAATCTAGGGAAAAATGGTCTTGAAAAAAAAATTCCTATTATAATCATTATTGATGATATCAATGACCTTTATTAACACCTATGGTTTATGGTTTTTTGGCCTAAAACTTTATTCTGAACATGTTCTATAGCACTCTCCATCATAACTATATTGTTATATTTTTCTTTCGTATACATGTTTCATTTCCCACCTATATTCTCCTACTAGGGAACCTAGTTATGTGACCATTGTACTTTCATTTCAATCTTATTGAGAATATGTATTATTAACTCAATTTAAGATGTGGGTTTTTTAACAATAGTTTATTTTTAAATATCAATATATTTATTGTTGAGATCAATTTTAAATTGTGAGGATGAAATTTAATTAAGGTGGGGAGGATGTAACACCCCGAAATTCTAAAATAAGAACCTTATATCAGATAGTGTGCATAAAACCTGATACCAAGCGCGTAAGGGAATTTAATACCATTATAATTTAAAATATATTTACTATTTTAAATATATTTTATATATTATATGTTTTTAAATTCATGTAACACCTATTTATCTTGTATTACACATAATAGTGACTTTCTTCGAAAGCTTACATTATACGCAAGGCCGAGTTTCACCGAACAAAAATATATTATTAAAATATTATTATTTAATATAATAATAATTAACCTAGATGTTAAATGAGTCATCATAAATGTTATTAAATAACATATGAAAATATATGGTTTATAAAAATATAAAATGAATTAATTGGTTACAAATTAACTATAAATAAATATAAAAACCAAATGAATATAAGGTAATATTTTTATAGAAAACTATTTTTATGCTCACAAAGTTCTTTTACCATAATAAATTGAATTAATTAAAACATTTGGGTGTTATTAATGTTATTTATATATTATATATTCCATAAAATATTTTTTATATTCATCCAATAGATTTTATAGGTTTAAGATAAGAACTAATCCAATATTACATATAAAATACTATATTTTTTGTAAAGGTAGTTTTGTCGCCTTTTAATAGAGAACCCATTTTAAATCCAATTTTTCAACCTTTAATAAATTTAATTTGTCAAAATAAAATTATTATTTGTAAGAGAAACATAAAAATTAGCTTAGGGTGAATTTTTTGTTTTTTCTGTGAAGATTCATTTTTTAATGAATAGTGAAAAATACTGAAATTTAATTCAAAACTACTTTTTCATCTAAATTATTTATAAGGTTAAATTATACTTTTAATTAGTTTTAAAGTTTAATTAGATCATATTTTTATTAATTAATACAATTTATTTCATTTTAATCAATTTCATTTTTAAATTGACTATAAAAATATAGTAAACTTTTGGATGTTTTTACCTTAAAACCCACATTGTCATCCCGTCTACGGGATTAAATTTAAATTAATTTCTATCACTTATGTGATTATAATTTGTAAAAATTGATTACGTATTTGGAATCAGAATAATTTATAATGTATAATAATACCAAATTAGTTTTTTTACCAAAAATATTAGTGAATATAATTTATATTAATTGCAATAATTAAGAGAAAATTAAGCTTAATGAGTGACTAAACCTTAACCTTAAGGCTCAAAACGGCCTATAAACTTGTAAAAAATCCATTTTATGGACATATTTAGATTCCATACTCCATATCCTATAATTTTTTCCATTATTGGATCCACTTTAAATGTTAAAAATTTGGTATGAATTCCTTTGTCAAAATATTACAAGAGGGTCACTCCTCCTCCACTATAAAAGGCCAACACTTATCCTCATTCCTCACACCTCTAAAACCACTTATATTCGGCCAAGATATTACAAAATAGTCTCCCAACATCCCTAAAATATACCTAGAAGCCTCCCCATTGGAATAAATCCATCCAAGTAAGCCTTTTGGTACAAACCAAAAGAAGTTACCCGATTAAGAGGTAACATCTTTCTTTAAAATCTTTAGTTTTATTTCCATTATCCACCCCCTAAAATATTATTTTTCTATGATTTTATAACAAAAATAGTATCTTAAATATAATATTATATTTTTATTCTAATTTTTTGATTTACACTTACACACACTTCCATCTAATGGGTAACAAACATATTGTTTCTTTTTACAGCGAACTACTCCCTCACGAAATGATGATTGTTCATTTTTCCTTTACCACCTATCATGGTGGACCTTATGATAGAAAATATTTTTATATGTGATATTTATGATATTTATTATATATTTATACTTATTTAATCCTTTTATAACACATAAATTTAAAACTTTCCATTTTTCTTTAATATGATAACATCATTTGAGGAAGTGGGACTACCGCCCCCTCGAAGCGATGTGACTCATTCACACTATACATGGAACATATTAAGGATAAATTTAATAAAAATATATGAAATATATTACATAAATAGGGTAATAAAATTATAATATACATGTATATACATATTATTTACTTTTCATTCTTTTAAAATATGACAATGAAATTATGGTAGCATTCATGCGTACGTACAGACTACCGCCTCCAGGAATGGTGCATTTCATTTCGTATATACATTCATTATAAATTATTAAAAATAAATATATAATGATTATATATGATAATAAATTTTTGTTTTACATTATGTATATGATGAAACCATGATCTAATTAATCATAACAACAGGTAACAAGTTAAAACTTACTCAAGAAAACTATGCAATTAACACCCAAAATAGTGAAATTAATGAATGTTTGTTAACAAACGGATAATGATATATTATAAGAAGTTAATATTTGATATTATAAACATTATTATGGTATTTATAAGTTATTAAAATATTTTAAACCACTATATAGGAGGATAAATACCACACAACAAACGGAAGGTTAAGGTAATGGATTTTATCTCAATTTACATTCCATTGAGACTTATTTTTGTTAGGCACCAATTAACTTTTATTTGGTGTATAAAATGATCTTTTATATGATATATCATGAATCTGATTATTCTAATGATATTATAAGTTTCATTTAATTCATGGGGAATTATGATTTTAATGTTTCAAAGTGGCATGGGACACTTTGTGATGTTTAGAGATTATTTTTCCTCAAAAATGTTTTAATGTCAACAACCCTTGTTGTTACTTATCCTACTATGAGGTATTATTGATAAATACATATTATTTATTAAATATAGATATTTTATAAGTCATGTCATTTATTTTATATATGTTGGACCGGTATGACATGGGTTGGGGACCGTTTAAGGTAATCCCTACAGGTTGGGGACCGATTAATGAAATCCCCTTGATGCATTAGTAGTCTCATGAGATGAAATAGTTTTCAAAAATAGATGGTTTTTTACTTGATAGCTAAACCATATTGTAAAAGGTATTGAGGATAATGGATCCATGTATCTAATAAACATGGCGTCCAATAATTAATAATTTTCCTCCTTTAGATTCATTTATTATTCATCCATGAGATTCTATGTCGACATATTTATGGATACATTTCATTGTCGGTTTATTGATTTAGATGGAATGAGTTTCAGTTTATCAACTTTACATATTGATATTTCCTTATCTAATTATTTTAATGGCATGTGTTATCAATTATTTACCTTTCCAGGTTAATTTATTTCTATTGATTCATTATTTCTTCCACTTTACTTACCCTTACTGAGCATTTGAGATCACCCTTATTATGTTTCCTTTTTGTAGATTATGAAGAATAAATATTTGAATAAGTGTTCAAGGATTCAGTTTATTATATTTTACTATGTATCATGTTTGTATTTCCTATTTCACAATGTATTATGGGTATCATGTATGTATCTAGATTTCCAATACTGCTAAATTGGACAGTCCTTCAGGATTTGATTCCTTGTAATCATGCCAATGTAATAAAATAATATACCAAATCTGAGCTTATGGGGTCAGGGAATTGCATTTCTTCTAGATACTTGGATGATATTGAGACAAGATTCAATTGAGTTAGATGTGTTGATGATATATTAACTCAATCTCAACTACACAATGAGTTAAAAATATTTCATACTATTGGACGATCAGTTGGGAGGATCTCAAATATTGCACTGAAAAAAATGGAATTATTATAGGAACAAAGATATGTGCTAATGAATAGTGAAATTATAGATCCATTTATTGAAGATCTCGAGATAAAAATAAAGTGACAAATGAGAAGTTGAACAGGAAATGATAAAGATATAAAAAAATTGTTAATAAAGATCTTTTAGAATGGGTTGTACATTTTTTAAGTTCATAAATATTAAAATCAATATGAATATTAGGTTGAAACATATATTTTTTAAATATAATAACATCTATTACTTTTTTTAGATCATGAATACTAATACACAGGCTGATTAGTTGGATTATTTGAAGTTTATGGCTCGATATCCTCTAAAATAGGCTAGATATTTCAATATTTACAATGTGAATGGATTCAAATTTCATACATTTTATCAGGAAGAGGGTTTAAAATCATATAATAGTGGTATATTTATTATTCAAGAATTGGGATACTATGGAAAATTGACTGATATTATAGAATTAAACTACCACGTTCATTTTTTAGCTATTTTATTCAAATTCAAGTGGGCCAATATTACCAAGGGTATTAAAAGATATTTCTTTTAATTTACTTATGTGAACTTATCTCACCTAATGGATATTAGTGACCCTGAATTACATTATCTATATATCTTCTCATTATAAGAGAAAATTGTATATTATGTGAAAGATATCATGGATGAAGGGTGGAGTATAGTTGTTCACATAAAAAATAGACTTTCATGATATGGGTGTTGAAGTGGAATATTTTATCTCAGACATTGAATCTCATAAATAGTAAGAAACTGAATTATTTTTCCATCATGATATTGAAAATATTAGTCTTGTAAGGATGGTTGAAGTAGATGAAGTAATGATGGAGTAGGATAAAAATATGATTGAAGGAAAAAATGATTGTATCTGTAGTCATCCATTAACTTATCAACCACTTATGTTATATGTTATTAATTTATAGTATTGTGGATCTGTTATCATATTTAGATTTATTTTTATTCATGAGTTTTTTAATTTTGAAAAATTAAATGTTGTATAAGTTTTTATGTGTAGTCATTCATTATCACACCTATGTATATTATGTTTGTCAGTACTGTGCATCTGTTATCATTTCTAAATTTATTTTTGTTCATGAATTTTTTAAAATATATGTTATGAAGTTATTTTTACTTGTTTATATGATATGAATTATAAGGAAGAAGTGTTTCACCAGTCCCAATCGACTCCTAGTCGATGTTCTCTCAGCCACATAGACACCTGATGATCCATTAGGCTCCCTCCTTATAGCATATGGGACACCCTCTATCTTTCCCTATTAACATTTTCCCCACCCTCAATCTCCATCACATTAGCATCTAGAACAATCTTCTTCTACGTCTCATCATTATTTAGCACATTGGCTCTTGATTCAGTAGGTCTAGCATGCGGAATCTCTACAACGATGGAATAGGTGGTAACTCCTATTTCTCCACAAGGATACTGGAGGGTGATGGTTACAAGTATAAATTTAAATGTGGATAAATCTATTTCAATTTTTTTATACTAATAACTATTTTTTCATAAAATATGGAAATAATGTTACTACTGAGACAAATATTAATAGTTCACATGTCTAAAATCTGAATGTATTAAAGATATTTACCCCCTTTGATTGTTATGGGGTCCCCAAAGACAATGTTATTGGATTATTTGGATAGATTCTAGGCCATTTGGAATTTGAGTTGGTTAACCTTTCGATTATATATTTTTATTGGAGGCATATGCCTCAATCTTTTAAGAATGAAGTATTTGATTCACAGATAAAGTTAATTTCAATACATTATGGCTCAATTAAATATCATTATTTTATTAAATTCTAATATTTTAAAAATTAATATCTTTGTATATATGTTATTCCACTTTATCATTGCTGATATTATTGCACAAAAGTGGATGTTGAAAAATCTAGGTAAGAAATGGACGGATTTTAAATGGAGATTATGGAATGAATTCAATGATTCATCATTGACCACTCAGTAGTGGTATGATAAGGTACCTGAAGGGGTAACTAGAGATCAGTGGAAGTCATTTATTGATAGTCATCTCCATGAGAAGAATATTGTATTGAAAAATATATTTTTATATTAATATCATTTTATAGATATACATGCATATGAAAAGGATATGAAATTTCATACATTACTATTTAATTAATGTTATTTATTTCAGGATGTTTCATGAAAAAATGTATCATGTTGAGCTAAACAAATCACCCCTCATACTTTAAGTTCAAAGAGTTTTTCAAGAAACATATCAACTATGGTAATATTTTTATTAGTTTAAATATTTATAAAATAAAATTATCTATTTCATATATTAAATTATTGATTTATCATTGTTTAATATAGTCAAAGAAATTATGGAACAAAGTATCCATAATGGGACTTTGGTTGGATGTTTATACAAAATCCAATGGGAGTTATGTGAATGATCCTGCCAAAGAAGTTGGGGTTTGAATTCCTTTTTCATTGTAATAACTTATTATTAGTTGTCACTTTGTTAATATTAATTACTTTAAATATGATTTATATTTTATTTATAAGTTAAAATAAAAGAACTATCATTTGAAAATCTCACACAGTTCTTCTCCATCTCCCAAGATGATTCATTTGGTCAAAGTCCTTGGGAAGGAGTATCCTTCTTGTGTGTGTAGGATGTGTTTGGTACCATTACCATTTGAGGACTTTGGATGGTCATCAGAGATTACAACAGTATCTACTCCTAGTTGTAGTTATACCCTACCTTGATATACTCATAGGCAATTTATTACAATGTAAATCACAATTCAGAAACAAGGGAGCACAATCCATCAATATGGGACTCATATACAGATAAAGGATATGAAATTAATTACTCTACAGAAAGCATTGGTTGAATTATATTTTAATATGAATGGTTTTTTCCTTGATGATATTTCATTTATGTATTATTTGAGTGAGAAGGAAAATACCACATCTATATAATAATTTATTTCACAAAATTTTATTGGTTTTAAGTTTAAATTTAAATAAACAACACTATTTCATTTTCAATAAAATTATCATATAGGTTTCGGTATCAAGGAGTGGAGATGGATATAGAGATGGTGTCGATCTTAGTTCATCAAGTAGTGATGAGGGTTAACTTTAGATTTAGTGATGGTGATGTGTAACTAAACACATAACATACTAACAAAATGATATAGTGAATGAGAAACCATGTTGTGGTTTGAGGTAGGGGATATTTTTATTTCTCTTAGATTGTATGAAATATATATTCTTGGTTAATTTTCTATGTTTTATTTCGAATTTTAACTTATAATAATCATTCTTAGGCTCTTTTGGGTTATTCTTTAAATGATTCCATTTAAAGTATTCCATTATAGTTTGATGATTTTTTTCATTTTATTAAATGTTATATTAAAGTTGGGATGGGTAGCTTATGATTACGATGATGAAAGAAGTGATTTAAGTATGCTAATTTTATGAGGGAGAGTTAGGTTGGCCCATATAATTATGACATTATAAGTAAGTCATGGGTGTATAATTTTTGGGTTTTATCCATTATTTCTTATGTTATTTTTGTTATTCTTGTTATCTTGGGTTGTTGTGTGGTTTTCATAATTAAAGTGGGGTTGTGGTAGCATTTAGGGATTGATGGAGGAAAAATATTGGGGATTAGTTCATTTTTGTCTTGTTATGTGGAAGCCTTGTTATGTGAAAATTATTATATTAATTTATTTCATGTTATTTTTTGATTTTTGGTGTGTTGTAAGTTGTTTGGTGATGATGTGGTAACGATATATGAGGATATGTGGTGGAAATGTAAAATAGGTGTGCAATGGATATGAATAGGTGGTCATGTCATGAAATTAAGTGTGGGTTTATATATATATATATATATATATATATATATATTGGGGTTATGTGATTATGTGGTGGTATGCGGCGATGTGGTAATATCTTGGAATTTGGATATATATATATAATCATGGATGAAGTTGAAATGTGATGAGGTTGTTGTGTGTTGATTTTATAGGTATTTTTTTATTGATTTTAGTGGTGGGTTTTGGTGTTATACACCTCAAAGACATTTTTTTCATTTTCTAAAAAGATGGTTTTAGGGTTACCGGTAACTGGACAAATAGGTAGTGGAACTCAAAAATTATACATCATGTCGTGGTACCCAGTTATTCCAGTCAAATTTTCAAATTTTCAAATCACAAAGATCGAGTGAAATCATTATTGTGCCACGGTCCACGCAATGTCGCATGCCATGTGACCCCTCGTGATGCACAACCACATCGAGCTAGGAACCCTAACATCATGCACCTCCATTGTCACATCAAAGCAGGTCGCTGGTGAGACCATCCACCTAAAATCATCGTCGTCAGCCCATCATCATCTTGTTGTTACTCACCCTAATCATCCTCATCAGATCGAAACACCACCATCGACAATGTAACCAGACACTGTCACTTAGCTGAGAACACATGTCATCGCTGGGAAAGTCACTGCCTCCGTTACTCACCCTATTTCATTAATTTTTTATTTGATATTACTTTATGATATTTTTAATCCATTAATTTTAGATTTTATTCTTAACCATGTAATTACTAGATGTTGCTTATATTTTGATGTATCTTTATTTTATTCGATTTTTTATCTATGTAAACCTGATTTTTTGTTTACTGATATCACAAACTTAATTAAGCCTATATTAACACTCTTTGTGATTTTATTTTTGATTCTCACTTCCTATTAAAATTATTTATATACAACAAGTAATTATCTCTATAAATGTATATATTTGAATCTAGCATGCATTTTTGTCATGTTTTGAAAATGATTTAATTGAAACTAAATTTAAAGTTGGTATGTTATGGTTTTTATAATATCAATATTATTCTTTTTTGTTTTCATTTATTATTCACTACCATTATTATTTGTTTCTAGATCTGTAGTTTTTGCAGCTTTTATTGTTTTAGCATTTATGTCTAAAGGTGGTTTAAAATGCTTCTATATATGGTAAAAAAAATTAGTAGTGGTTTAAACCACTACTATATATGGTAAAAAAATAAATTTGGTTTAAACAACTATTATATATTATTAAATATAGTGGTAGTTTAAAATTCAATGATATCCTCGGTAGTTTTAAGAGGAAAAATAGTTTCTAAAAAACATTTTGTGACACTTCCAAGAAATTTTTACAAATTGAGTGAAACCAATGTGAGTTGGATGTCCATTCCAACTTTAGAAGACATTTTAAAAACCCATCATTGAATTATTTGGAAGTATTTTAAACCACTACCAACATAAAAAAAACTACTTCTAGTCTCTTATTTTTATAGTGAGATTCAGGAGGATATGATCACTTAAAACACTGAGAAACTAGATCTATCTTTAATTGGAGGCACCACGAATGTGGTGGGAGTCACTATGTCATGGTGGAGGATATTCGGTATTCCTCTATAAATATAGGGTATGGTATTCCTTGATCATATTTATAATCCCTTACTTCAAACCCTAGATGACTTCCAAGCCCTCCTAACCCACTCTATCCATTTCTCTTAAGGGTCAAAACCCCTTATATTGATGGAATAAAACACTCTTGAATCAAGGTATTCTATCTTCTCATATTCTTCTCTTATTCCTTGTTTATTTATTTCAAATGTTCATTTTAGTGTGGTTTCTTTAGTTTAGGTTTAGTTCCATACATTACCTAATGGTGTTTTTATATTGTTAGGTTTTGAGGAGGTTTCCTTCGAGTTTGGTGATGGTTGATCCTTGATTATCATGCACGTGAGTGGTGATTTACTTGAATATTTGAATTGAGGTAGAGAATTTGTTAATTCTTATTTATGTGTCAATGTGAATGTAACATGCTTTATCTCCTTTTATTAACAATGGAATCAACCTAATGAAGACAATAATATAGAAATTTAAAGAAGAATGAAATATGGAAATGGATTTTAGAATCACATGTGTGATGTTTTTTTAATGATGTATCTTGATATTTTTGAGATGGTTTTTATCTACTTATTTTAATTATTATTATTTTTTATCATGTTTTATGTGCTTGAAATTTTATAAACAACATAAATTTGTAATGATGAAGTGGTTAATGAAAGAGGCATTTGAATCTATTTACTATTATTCCTTTAAAACTATTGAATTTAAAATAATTTATTGAAGCATGTTTATGGTTGAATATTTGATTTCGATAAATTTTGATGATATGTTTCTTATTGTTGAATCCTATGCATAATGAATTGATTAATTCAAGATGGTAATAAATGGTTATTTTTTGTAGATAAATGTTTGGGGCGGATCAAGCCTATCCTTGATAATTATAGGCATGTATTCCTTTTTTTGTAGCCTTAGTTTCCACTTGTTTTTTTCATGCTAAAAATAATTTTATTTCAATTTATGTGTGCTCTAGGATGGTATATCCTTGATATGTTTTATGTTTTTGGTTTGGTACGGTTGGGATAGGTGGCACAAGTTGAGAGTGGGGATTTCTTGTTCTCAATCACTGATATAAGGTTAGTGTTGGATTGAATAGAGTAGGTTGAGAGTTAATTTTCCCTACTAGTAGATTATTAGTTGAGTTGTTGTTGTTTGGGTTAATGGGTATAGATTGAGAACTGGGTTTTCTTATCTTTATTGGTGTTTTCTTTTGATGGTGTGTTTTCCTAATGGTTATTTGTTGTGATTTCCAATATCCTGCTATAGTTGGCTTATTCACTATGAGTGATTCTCCTTATGGTATCTTAGGATGAGTTATAGAGTATCCAGATTATAAAATATTGAATGAATTAATAAATGAAATCATGGTATGGGTTTTTAAATTGGTAATTTTTAATAATTAAAATCATGTGATTATTGTAATTGATGCTTGAACAGCATGGGATGTAAATCTAGAAATTGTAATGTGAATTGTGAGAGAATGTTGTATTGTAATGAAATTAATTGATTAAAATAAAATTTATAATGGGTTTAATAGTTAATGAATGTTAATTTATAATTACTATTAAATATATTTAATGATATTGAATCTTGATGCTTCTGTGCATGTATGAGATCTAGTTTCCTAGACCTTAATAGTGGAAGCTATGTGTCATGTGGGACAATAGTTGTATAGTTGAGTTTAAGGATAGGTATTTTTCCTTAGTGTGGTTGTGCATGATATTATTCTTATATTTTATAATTTCATATGCTCTACCACCCAGGTCAAGAGGGCAGCTGATGCCCAAAGGATTTGGGTATGGGTGTTTTCCTCGACATCCAGGTTGTTGAGGGAATAGATGGTTCGCTTTTCCCTTTTTCCCACTCTTCCTTTAGTGTTTCATAGTGTGTAGGTATGTCTATACTATAATTGATTATGGTGTAGTTTATGTGTCTACATAGGTTTTTATGGATCTCAGTTTTACTATATATGTATGTGTGGGATGTAGCGGCTTGAGGTTATAGTACCTGTGTATATTCCAACTATAGTGACTGTAGTTTCCTAGAAGTGTGCCTTCATGGGATATAATGGATTGAGGTATAAAGCATGTTACATGGACTCTAGTGGATTCCATAATTACTACTTGGTTATATATGAGATGTGGTATGTATTCATGGGGTATAGAATAAGATGTGTTAGGTATTCATGGGGTATGGGATAACTTATAAAAGGTATGGGAATACAAGATGTTTAGTTTTGCGTAATGAGAGTGGAAAACTTTTGGGGAAGTGGAAGTGAGGTACCTTTCTTATATATATGTTTTGATATGTATATGATTACTTGTATGTGTTACATGGTGAAAAATAATTGGTGAGGATGGAATATAGTTTTACCTATTTAGGTAATGAGTTGGTTTCATTTATATATTCCCTAAAATTTAGTATGATTCTTTGATATCTTCATAAGAGATTTTAGGGAGGATCCTATTGAGTATACCTTTATCCTCACCCCATATTTATAAACTATTTTTTTGGTCTGAAGGATCCAGTTGGTGATCAAGCTAGGTGATACTAGATCAGAGTGGTTATTTAGGATTTTCTAGAGTTTGTGGTCATTTATTATGTTTTTTTTTTGTATTTCCGTTTGTTTATATTATGTATGACATTACATTCATGTGTTGGGATTTCCTATTTATTTATGTTGTGGAGTTGATTAGTGGATATCATCTTATCACTTGTCCTTAAATTTATATAAATGGAGTAATTCCTCACATCTGTATGCATTCTACACACTTGGTGTTAGTCATCAACCCATTTCCTATTGGAGGTGGGCTTTGAGGGTCATCCATGTCTTCACTGTTGGCCTAGGAGGGGTACTATTGGATAGTAGGATGTGATATAGTAGTCTCAGAGCTAATGGTTGAGAGATAGGAAGGATTTTGAAGATAGGAACTTGTGAGGATTTCATGGTTTGGTAGGTAAATAGTATCATCTATACATAGTATGTGACATAAATAATTGGGATTGGCTGGAACATAAGTATTTAGGGCCCCTTGTGATCTAATGTAAGGACCTTCAATTTTACTGAACATGCTAAGAAAATTTATACTACTTACAATGTAGAGACCTGGGTAAGGATCATGTATAATGGTTTTATATGTTAGTTTTTGAATTGAGTAGAAAATTGGAATTGGTTTGAAATTTAATTAATTAATTAACCTTGAATATTATATATTATGGGTTTAGGATACCCAAATGGTTTATTCTTTTTCAAGTATGGATCTATGTCGGTGTCTTCATCAGTTTCATGCTGGTTATATTCAGCAAGATGCACTAGAAAATCACCATAGAGTGGATTTTGATGATGAAAATAGTTAAAAGAGGAAACTATAAGAGTTTTAGTCCCAAGTTATACAGAATTATATGGGATCTGTTTCTGATCAGGAGACTGAGGCTTGGTTGGGGAGGTTGATATTTCAATCTGTTTGATCCATGCTCAAAGGGCACACTGGGTTTCATTGGCTGTGATGGTGCTATATAGGGTGGCTCTAAATTGGTGGTTCATGTTACTAGGGGATCATGAGGGGTAAATTTTCACATGGGATAAGATTTTCAATTAGTTCTATATTTCTTTCTTCAATCTAAAAGGTGAATTATCAATAGGAGATTCTTCAAAATGGGAATTCTAGAATTTTATAGTGTATTATCTAGTATAAGAACTTATTACATTATGATTCAAACATTTTTCTAGATGAGTATACTAGAGATACGAATTTTGAGGAGGCTTTGTGTCCAGATATTTAGTTCTATATCACCCCATTTATATTTCCAACATATCTCAAGGTGTTGGAGAGAGTAAAGGTTTTTGATAGGCTGATAACTAAAATATTGGATCATCATGGTAGAGGAGTTATTGGGGCTCTCTATAGAGAAATTTTTTGGCAATAAGTTATTAGTTTCCTGTTCATTATAATATTTAGACATCAGGGAGTTGGTTCCAGCCTTCTTCATCATGTTTCACTGGAGATGGGACTTTTTGAGCCCCTTCCAATAGATCAAGCATGGTTTGTTTTGTATGTGGAGGTCATGGCCATCAGAATCCAGAGTTACTGGCCTTCCTTAGTAGTTATCATGGATCTAGTGACCTTATTTATCCCAAGTCATTGCAGAAGTATCCTTCAAGGAAACATTATTAGTAGTGTGATCCAACTTTTGATCAGTAGAGAGGGGACAGGGAAAGAAGGTGATAGCCTTGTGATGCCCCCCATCCTCAGGGACTGTAAAAAGATCAAAACCATGTAGTTGGTATCCATCATATCTATAGAGGTTGTGGGTATGGATGTGGTCAGATACATGTCTTAGAGTTTCCAATACTAGGTGGTGTAGACATCGTGAAAGGTATTATCTACTTCTATTTTACTTGGGTGTAGGCATTATTTGATTCAATAGATATGCACTCCTTCTTTTCACCCACCCTAGTCCATTATTTAGGACTTGAGGTGGAGAGGCTTCTAGTGCCATGGGCATTGACTATTCTAGTTAAAGGTCAATCTATCTTGTATGATTTGTGTATAGATTTTGATTTGATGTTGGGTAGCATCGATCTTGGGGATACCTCTTATATTTTCATATACAACTATATGATATCATTATCAACATGGATTAGTTATATTCAATGTAGGATACTGTGGATTTAATTAGGAGGAAATTTATATTCTATGATGATGATAGATATTAGGTTTTGTTTGTTGGAGATAAAGACCCTTGGATGGGTTGAAGTTGTGTTGATTCCTTGTCATACTTTATGGTTGGGTTGATGTTGAGTTTAGTGTAGGATCAATTAGTGATGTTTTCTATGGTCATAGAAGAGTAACCTAATGCATTTTTTGGAGGTTGAGACCCTACCCCCTCGATGTGATATCGAGTTTGGGATAAATCTATTGTCAGGAGTCATTCAGATATCGATTCCCTAATATAGTTTGGTTCCTTTTGAGTTGTGGGGGTTGTGGATTCATATTGATTATCTTTTACAGAGAGGATTCATTCATCCTAGTTTTTCACCTTATGTTCTTTAATTCTATTTATAGAGAAGTTATATGGAAGTTTTTGTTTATATATTTATTATCTTCACTTTAATCAAGTAATGATGAAGAACCTTTGTCATATTTTATGTATTGATGATTTATTTGATTAATGGAAGGGATCTAGTTGGTTCCCAAATATCAATTTTCTATCAGGATATCATCAGATGTTGTCAAAAGATGAGGATATTCTGAATACTGCTTTCAGATGTTGTTATGGGAATTATGAGTTATTTATAATGTCGTTTTTTGTTATTAATGCTCTATCCATGTCTATGGGATTGATGAATGCAGTTTTTTGTGAGCTTCTATATTGATTTGTGGAAGTGTTTATCAATTAATTCTTTGTGTATTTAGTGTCTGGAGAGGAGAATGAAGAGAATATATGATCTATTTTTGTATTTCTTCATCATCAATAGTAACTTGGGAATCTGTTAAAGAGTGATTTTTTTAGATCATGAGGTCCACTACTCGGGACATGTTGTGTCTCAGCATAGAATAGGCATGGATCCTTCAAATATTAAGGTGGCTATTTCCTATGTATCCCCCAATAATGTTACGGAGGTGTGTACTTTCTTTAGTTGTGTGGGCTATTAATGGAGGTTTTTACCCACCTTATCTCGTATTAACACACCTATAATGGATCTATCTAGGAAGGATTGAGATTTCATGTGTACTGGCCAATGCTATGATACTTTCAATTATTTGAAGTATAAGCTGACCAATGCTCCAATTCTTCATTTTCTTGATAAGGTAATTGTGTTTAAGGTTTATTGTGAATCTTCACATTTTTGATTGGGTTATTTTCTGATTCAACATAGAGTAGTTATCTCTTTTGGGTATTAAAAATTATGGCCTCATGAATGTAATTATGCCACCCATGATCTGGATATTGTTGAGGTTGTGTTTTCTCTAAATTTTTGTTGGAATTACCACATTATTGAATAGTTTTTAGTCTTAAAAGATCATAAAATTTTAAGGTATATCTTCTCCTAGTTTGATTTAAATTTGCAGTAGTTATGGTGGATGGAATTTTCTACAAGATTATGACTTTGATATTTCCTATATACTGGGGAAAGGGAATGTTTTGGATGATTCTTTGAGGAGGAATTCACATGGGGATTTATTATGTGAGTCTGGTGATGTTTGGAAGTTTATGGATTATAATTCTATGGTAAACCTTGATATGGGAGTTGTCTATGGTAGAGGATATCTTTATCAGATGACAGTGCAGTCATCTTTGTCATATTATATGGAGGAGTCTTGATTGGGGGATTCTATGGTGAAGTTCTATAAGGATCGAGTTTTTTATAGAGATTCTGTTAAGGGATGGTATGTCGATGGTCAACATCATGTGTTGCATCAGGGGAGTATCTTTGTTCCTTTAGTGATGTGTGATATGGTTCTTCTTGAGTTTTATAGTTTACCCTTGGTGGTACATCATAGTTTGGATAATATGTATTGTGAATTATGAGTTTATTTTTGGTTATTTTACATAAATGGATATATCACAGAGTTTGTATCTCATTGTTTGGTTTTCCAAAGGGTGAATACTGAGCACCATGTTCCTGGTGGGTTTCTTAAGTCTCTTGATGTTCCCTAGTAGAAGTGGGAGGACATATCAATGGAATTCATCTTAGGTTTTTCTCAAGCTCAGAGTGAATTAGATTCCATATTGGTGATCATAGACCACATAAAAAAGTCAACTCACTTCTTAGTGATTAAGTAATTAAACTCCTCATATGTTCTTTTAGGAAATATTTAGAAGTAATGGTGAGGCTTTATGGGGTTCTAAGGATGATCATCTCTGATCATGATCCATGTTTCATCTTTAGTACTTAGATATGTCTCTAGTGTTCTTTTGGATCTCGGTTATGTCTTATAACCACTTAACATTCACATATTTATACTTAGAAAAAACAAACTATTCAGACTTTAGACGACATGTTGTGCACGTGCATTCTAGATTTCGTAGGTTCACAGGTGAAGCACCCACCTTTGGTAGAGTTTTCTTAAAATAATATTTATCACTCCAATATTTTTATGGATTCATTAAAAGAGTTTCATAACTAAAATTTTTGATCTCTATTATGTTTGACTAAGGATGGAGAGTCAATTATTCTTAGACCATAATTGGTACAGATCATGAAATAGAAGGTACAAGTGATCTGCAAATTAATAAAGGTAGTGCGGGATAGTTATAAGTCTTATGTTGATCATAGGAGGAGGCCTATAGAGTTTAAAATTGGATATCATGTATTCTTTAAGGTATATACTCATTTTGGGAAGTAGAGTTTTGATTATGAGAGTAAGCTTTCTCCCTAATTTGTTAGACCATCTGAGGTGTTGGAATATGTTAGAGCTATTGTATATTGGTCATCATTTACCTTATATATGAGCCAAATTCATGGTGTCTTACATGTGTTACATCTTCAATGGTATCTTTATGATGATTATCGCATCATTTATTAGGGTGTTCTGGGATTTGAAGATGATGCGACCTTCGAGGATTGGTTTTTTGAGATTCAAGATCATCAGGAGAAGGTGTTTCATGAGAATACTATTCCTTTTGTTCATTTCATGTGGCCTCATGGTGGCTTATAGGATAGCACTTTCGAGAAAGAGTGATAGATGCAAGCTCAATATCTAAGTTTTTTAAGTTTTCTCTTTGTTGAGATTCTATGTAAGACCTTTTCTTGTTTTATGATATGATGGGTGTTGTTTCATGTTTATACACTCTTACAAGTGATATGTTGGTGGTTTTAGTTATAGATATATCCTTGAGAGGTATCACATGGGGTGGTTGTTCAATTCCCCTTTTATTTCCTTTCTGAGTTTTTTGTTAAATTATATAGGGTGATAATTATTTGATAAGTATCTAATGTAAGATTCTGGTCTTCCAAAATCCCACCCTTTGCATTTTTCCAAGCATTAGAGATTACTATAGGGAGATTTGAGGAGTTATGGAGGAGCGAGTTGAGTTTTTTCCATATATAGGGTCACCACTTCATGGAGGAGGGTGTGGTGATAAACATGATGAGCCTATTTTTAGTTGTTCGTAGGGTAGGTTATTTCAAGTTGGGTGTTCTGAGGATTTTGGAACTTTGAGTTGGTTCTGTGGTTCTTGGTGCACCACATGGAGTGAAATTCACAAGGTGTCCATGGTGCCTAGTGTTTTTTCTAGGAGTATTATCCTGTGAGAAATTGATAGGAGAACCATGTCATAGGAAAAAGGAATAGTGTTTTATAGAATCTTGGTTATTTCTTCCTTTAGTGTGAGGAATGCCACAACTAGTCTTGAAGGTATTTTTCTAGGCATGGTACATTAAGAGGTTTGTCTATGTGAAAAGGGGGACCCCTAAAACTCCTAGTGTATATTCATTTTGATGATGAGTCAAGGAGATGATGAATTTCATGGGGAGGAAGGAAATGATGGGTTGGATCTCTCCATGTTGTGTTCTCAGGTGTGGTGAGATGAAATGGTTGGGGGTTTTCACCTATGTCATGGAGGGTGGTTATGGTGGCTACCTAGGGGATGAAACAATATGTGATACACTATGGTGTATGACATGGTGTCTATCATGGTGGATATTTACAATTCAAACATTGAGAAAATGGATCTCCCTTTGACTGGAGGCACCATGGGCATAGTGGGAGTCAGTATATCATGGTGGGCCCTTCAGTGTTTTTCTATAAATAGAGGGTTTAAGATTCATTTGTTTGATTTATAATCCCTTCCTTAAAATCCAATCTGAATCTCAATCCCTTTTATACCGCTCTAGTCACTTCTCTAGATGGTCTAAACCCCTTGATTCTCTAGGATCGAACACTTTTGAATCAAGGTATCATCTATTCTCCTATTCTTCTTATCTTCCATATTTCTTTCTTCTAAAGTTTCATCTCAGTGGATTTTCTATGGTTTGGGTTGAGTTTCGGATATGACCTTATGGTAGCTTGATATGGTTAGTTTCTAAGGAGGTTTCTTTCTATTTTAGTTTTGTTTGATCCTTGATTATTCCACTCATGAATGATTATTTCCTTGGACCTTTAAATCTAGTTAATGGATATGTTACTTCTTATTTATGTGTCAATGTGAAAGTATCTTGATTTAGATCTTTTGGGTAATTGTGGAATCAACCTAATGAGGATAATAATACAAAAATATAAGGAATAATTAAATATGGAAAGGGATTTTATGATCTCATATGGTATTGATTTGTTGATGACGCCTCTTAAAATTTTCTAGATAGTGTATTATCTATTTACAGAGATTATTATTGTTGTATAGCATGTTTTATGTGCATGAAATTGGATAAATAGAATAAATTAGAAATGATGAATCGATTTATGAGAGTGGAATTAATCTATTTATTGTTCTTCCTTTTAAACTGTTGAATATAAAATAATTGATTAAAGTATCTTTATGGTTAATTATTATCTTTTGATAAATGTTGATGATAGGTTACTTATTATTAAATCCTATTTATAATGAATCATTTAATTCAAGATAGTAATAAAAGTTTGTTTTCTACAGATAAATATTTGGGATTGAGCGAGCTCATCCTTGTTTGTTATAGGCTTTCAGACCTTAGTGTTATGGCCTTAGTATCCCCTTGCATTTATCTTGATAAAAATAATTTTGTTTCTATGTATGTGTTCACTAGGATGGTAGAGCCTTGTGATTTTTGATGTGTGGGGTTTGGTATGGTGAGGATTAGTGGTGGAAGTTTAGAGTGGGTCTTACTTATTACCTATCATTGAGTTGATGTTGATTTTGGATTGAATGACACGTGTAGAGTGTTTGAGTTTCTTGCTGCTGGATTGTTGGCTAAGTTGTTATTGGTTGGGATGATGGGTACGGTTTGAAATTTGGGCTTTCCCATCTTGCTTGTTTTTTAATTTTGATGTCTTTTTTTTATGGTTGTTCATTGTGATTTCCAATTGCCTGCTATAGTTAGATTATACACTATGAGTGCTTCTCCTTGTAGTATCTTAATATGAGTCCTGCAGTATTCAAATTATAAAATAGTAAGTTAATTAAAAATGAACTCATGCGGTGGGTATTGATGGTGGTAGTGTTGAATAAAGGAAACCATGGGATAGTTGGTATTGATGTTCAGAGATCTTTGGTTGTAAATTTGGAAATTTTCATGTGAATTTCAAAATCAAGTTGGCTCATAATTAAATGAAGGGATTAAACCAAAAAAAATAATGGGTTTAAAAATTAATGAATGGAAATTACTAATTACTAATAAATATGGTTAAATATGTCAAATATTGATGCATGCATGCATGTATGACATCTAATTTCCTTGGACTAAGTAATGGTATTCGAGTATCTTATAGGATGATAGTTATATTTGAGTATATGGATAAGTAGTAACCCTTATTATAGTTGTGAATGATATTATTCTTATATTTTTTTTCTTTCATACTCTCCACCACCCAAATCGAGTAGGTAGGTGACAACCAAAGGTTTTGGGTATGGTTGTTTTCCCCAACATCTAGATTGGTGAGGGAATAGATGGTTGAATTCTCCCTCTTCTTCTGGTCTCCCTTTAGTGTTTCATTATGTGTAGGAATATATAGTGTATAATGGATTAAGGTGTAGGGAATGTGTATGAATGAGTTATGATGGCTCTCAGTTTTACTATACATGTATGTGCAGGCTGAAGTGGATTAAGGTTATAGTGTCAAAATATATTCTAGATGTAGTGAATGTGGTTTCCTATAGGTTTACTTGTAAGGGATATTATGGCTTGAGGTATAATGCATGTTACATAGACTACAATAGATTATAGGATTACAACTTGGTAATGGATGAGAGGTGGCATGTATGCATGGGGTACAAGATAAGATGTGGTATGTATGCATGGGGTGAAGGATGACTTAGGGAAGAGTTGAGAGTATAGTACATATAGAGTTAGTTTATGAGAGTGAAAAATCAGTGGGGGAGTTTAATTTGGGTACCTTTATTGCATATATGTTTTGATATAAATATACTTACTTATATGTGTTACTTGGTGAGAAATCCTTAATAAGGATTGGATATATTTTTTACTATTTAGGAAACAAGTTGGTTTCATTTTTCTATTCATTGGGCTTTAGTATACTTATTTAATATTTTCATGAGATGTTCCATGGAGGATCTTACTAAGTATGCTTTTATGCTCACCCCAGACACACACACACACACACACACACTATTTTCATGTTCATAGAAGTTTTTCGATGATATAGTTGGTTGTACTAGCTTAGAGTGGTTGTTTAGGGGCTATCGTAGTTCATGGTCACTACCTAGGTTTTCTTTTTGGTATTTTTAATTGTTTCTATTATGTATGACATTACATTCACGTATTAATATTTCTCATTTATTTATATTATAGAGTTGATTAGTGGATAACATCTTACATTTTTTTCCTTAAATTTACATAAATATGGTAATTTCTCTCATCTATATGAATTATATAACCTCAGTTCTAATCACCTACCCACAACCTATTGGAAGTGGGATTCAGAGGTCATCCCCATATTCACTAGTGGCTTAGTAAGGGTACCAATAGAGGGGGTTCATGACAAGATCTTTCAAACTGGAATCACTCCATATATTTCTCACTTACATATTATATGGTTTTAATACTACAGATAGTGTTGTATATTTTGTACAACCATCAAACAACAACATACCTATATAATTCCTCAATTTCTCAAAAATTTTCAAAAAATCTCTAAGTTTATATTCAATGGTCATTGTCATTTCCTCAATAAAATCTACATCAACATATACATGTGTAAAAATATATAATGATTCATAAAATGTATATTCATTTCACTTGCTAGATACATTTACATCTTATCTATGTTTATCCCAACATTTGAAACTCCAATCAATTTTATAGTAGAGAAAATGATATTCCAATTCATCTAGACCAATTCCATTTGAATAACAACAATTTAAACACAAACACAAGATTAAATAAGGGTCATTTTCAATGCTTGTTTTAATTTTGATGAACTATTCAACACCATACTCAAACTCTATAATCATACAATTATGATGCAACCATTTTTTACTCATATTCATCTTATTTTTGTAAAAAAACAATAAAATTATTTAATATGGTTACCATACATTTCTATGAAGCACTATAAACACACACACACTAACATGTAAGTAAATAATAAAATTTGTGTGTATATATATACTATATAAAAAATATATATGTATATAGACACACACATATTTAAACATAAATATACATTGCATAAATATATATATTAGAAACACAAAATAGAATTATATATACATATATATCTAAAGAATATATTTTCATAAACACTATTAACACACACACACACAAATACCACACATATAACATCTATATGTATATGTATATACTATATAATATATATATATATATGGGACCTAAAAACATATATATGAATATGTGTAAATATATTATCTATAAAGATTATTATATAGTGTGTGTGTGTGTGCATGCGCTATAAACACAATAAACATATATACTTTTTTTCTTGAAAAAAAAAACACACGCTCCATCACAAGGCGTAAGATTCTGATTTTGTAGCTCATCCCTAGTAAACTGGTTAAAGATCCATGATCCCACCCTTCACCTTGCATTTGATGCATGTAAAACCTGAATGAGTTGCATTCCCTAAATCCATATGCATGATATGAATATAACCATATGCATGAGAAGAAATGGCCTACATGTGATTCATGGATATATCTCGTTGGTGTTCGAGTGTTAAAAATTTAACATTTGGGTAAAACTTCCACTTAAGTTGTCGTAAATGAAATGTTACATGAAATGTAACATGGGGAGATAGTTACATTCATGAATATAATGAATGAACTGGGGAAAGGAATTAACTCATGCATTATAATGCACGATTTAATGCTTATATCATCAAGGAGTGTCCTTGAGACTATATAAACTACTATCATAGGATGACATTGGTGTGTGTGGATGTTTGGTTGAGACTCTCAGATGCTTTTACTCATCCTTTGCATCATGAGATTATATCACATCTGGGGGTGAGGATTATCATTCATATAAAAAACAATGTTTTAGAAACCTATGGATACCTCCAAAGGTGGGAGGCATTTTTATTACACTTTTTGATCTTTATCAAATACATTGGATGAAGATCAAGACGAGGTACATACATCTTTAGTGAAAGGTATTCTCATTTTATAGGTTCTCAATTTCTATTTTTTATGTTGTTTTCACTTATTCTTGCATAGAGATCATGGGCATGGGATTTATATCACTTTATCTTGTTTTAATAATCATTATTATACCCCTATAAATCCTAAAAGTTTTATTATAGTGATCCATCTTTTATGATTTGTGAAAAAATGTTTAAGAAATGGAGAACACCTCAAAAATAAAACATTGTGTTTAATGTCACCACAAAGAAGCCCAGGCATAACCATGCCATAGAGGCCCCTTGGAGAACCAAAAAAGATGTTTTTATGTCGTGGTGTAAATGGGGAGACCATTTTGGAATCACCATGTGAAGTTCTATGGCATGGTGTAGTTTTTTTTGAACTCATTATCCATTAAGAGTTCACTCATGTAAAATAGGCTTCCATGGATAAGTCATGGTTGAGGTGGATTATGTTTAAAAAAAACTTATCTCAGGATTTAACCTTACACTATGGATTAATTCACATTGTAGTACCTCCCATTTTCTATCAAAATGGACTCCTTTACACCAAAACATAGCATAAGTCATGGTGCACCTTAAAATTCTTAAAAATCATGTTTTAACATTTTAACATATAATTATTTATAAATTGTTTATAAATAATAGAAAAGGATATTTGGGATATTTATTTATTTATAAAAGTGTTTTATAAATTAATTAATTATAAAGCATTTATGATTAATTAATTAAATGTTTTGAGAAACATTTATTATAAATATTCTATTGATATTAATTGATAACATTAAGAATGCATTTTTTCAAATTATATGCAAAACCTTGTATTTTTAATATAAAAAATTTTATGTGAAAAATTATAAGATTAATTTATAGAGTTTATAAATTAAAAATTAAGGTTAAAATATAAAAGTGTTTATATTTTGAATTATGAATTGTTTATAATTAACTAATTTGAAATAATTCAAATTAAAATAACCTTTTTTTATGTTATTTGAACCCTATCAAAATTGTGTTTAATAAATAATGTGATCAAAGGTTTAAATGATATTAATTACATGATATTTAAATTATGTAAAAGAGTTTACATAATATATAATGGATTCTAAATTGTTTATAATACATGAAATATTATAAAATAAAATTTCATATAATGATTAATATGAAAGAGTTTATATTATTATGAGTATAAAGTGGTCATATTTGAAATTATGGTATGTCCACAATAGATAAAATCTAAAATTATAAAAAATTTATAGTTTTATTTTATTTATGAATTTTTCATAAATGGTTATTTCATGTTTAAATATTTGAAATTTTTATATTTTTAAAATTTACTCCTTACTTTAGTCATATATATAATTGTTTATATTTTGAATATTTTGTTTTCTTTATTTATGTGATAAATCACTTCTAGGAGATATAAATTCATTTCATTCTAGGTACTACTCTATAAAATTTAGTTTTTATATACCTTGACATCAGTTTGTGATTGAATTTATTAGATTTAATTTATTTGTTAAGAATATTTTGTGTATATTAAGTGTTATATATATTATGAATCAAATTCTCTGTTGAGTAAAGTCTTCCCAAGGAGAGAGACTTAGGATTGGACTACCTACCATCCCATAGCCTTATAACTTATCTAGGAAGGTGAATTGGGTTTATTATTTATAACTCTAGGATTAATCATGTGGATATTATCAATCTCATATAAATCTAAACCTTTAAATGAAGTGTTCATATACCTTATGCATATGATGCATGTGGATATGTATAAATGTACTTGACTTATATTTTTGGGTGAGTAACACAAACTATGGGTTGTGTAAAGAGTTACATATCAATATGGTCTAAACATATTGGTTTTATGGAGGGAATAGGATTCCAAACTAAATTACTAAGTGTTACTTTCCTTCCAAAGAGGCACTTTTCAAGACCTTTACCATCCAACCGGGTAGGTCATGACAAATTTGGGTGACCATAGATTATCTTGTATGAGGAAATCAAGGATTGGTAACTTTGGATCGTCCTTAGGTGGGTTATTCTGAAGGTAGTTTCCCCTGGATTGTTCTTTATTATCTTGTTCTTGGAATTTTATTCTGGTTACACTAGTTGGGAAACCCTAATAGGATTAAGTTATTGGATGAATAGAGTTTAGTGTATCCATATGATGGATTGGACAAAGGGTTGTCCACTCAACTATCCGAGAGACATATATGATATGATTGGGGTGATTCCCTACCTAAATAGTTAAACAATGGAAGAAACACTAAAGTGACCTATATATTAGTAAAATATGGATCTTGAACTACTAATGGATATGGTGTTTTTAAAAGGGTTCATAATTTTAGTGGTATACTATTGATAAAATATATTATTAAATGGTTCGTAATTACATGATACTTATTTAATAAAAACTTCTATTATAGATAAATGGAACCATCATCAATTGTGACCTTAAGATGAATACTTGACAAGGAGAAACTAAATGGTAGAAACTTCCTCAACTAGTATCTAAATTTGAGAATTTTTCTCAAATATAAATGAAAGTTCTATGTGTTGGAACAACCTCTTTCCAAGAAACCAATAGGTGAATTTTTTCAATAAAATGATTTAGATATCTATGATAAACATACAAAATATGCACATGAAGTATCCACACTCATGATCATTTTAGTGGAGTCTAAATTGAATATGTAACATGAGAACATGGATTCCTATCAAATGATAGATAATATAAAAAATATCTATCAAGAGTAGTATAATGACTCATACCCTAATCAACCCATAATTATGAGTTTAATGGAAAGGATTGAATTTTCTTAAATTCCTATGATCTTTTAGGTTTATAGTTTTATAGTATTACTAAAAACTCTTACATATCAAACCCATACAAAAAAAGTGGACACTTACACTCAATATCCATTTTTTACATAAAAATAGGATTCTTAAATCTAAACTTCTATTTTATTCAAAACATGTTTTCTTTTTTTAATATGAATCCCTATAGTAGAAACAAAAACCATTCTATAGTTCCCACTAATCCTTAAATCCTATGAAAAAAATTTGAAATATGGGATGAGAATATAAAAACTTAGCAAGGGATACAAAGAGAAATAAACCCATTAGTCAATTTTAAAAATCATGAAATCACATAGAAAAAATTACCTTTTTATATAATTAAAGTTGAACTCAAAATAATAATTTAATTACTCAATAAATAAACTTCACTTCCAAAAATATTTTCATAAAATATATCATAAGAAATATTAAATTCAAAGACATGATTTAAGGGTTTTGAATGATACAAATAACTCTTATTAAATCAAGGAGTGATTTAAACCATTTTCTAAGGATATCACATGCTAGATAAATAAAAACAAAATAAATATATAAATGAATAACTATAGTGAATATATTACCTTACACTGAAAAGTATTTTTAACATCTTAAAACACCATCACATGGGTTTGATAAAGATCACAAAAGGTTATCCAAAAGACATCCCCTCTCTGTAGTGTATCCATAGGTCGAGTGAATCATCTGATGTTTGGATGGGATATATCCTTCCTCTATAGCCTGTTAAATCCTCTAATGCAAATTATAAGGATAAAGAAAGTATTTGGGTACTAGGGAGTTTAGTCCAAGCATCATGGTAGAACCACTCTGACAACCATCATATGGTTCAATAATTTATAAGATTAAAGGATATTCCTTGGGTTTTTTCATTTAATCATGTCTTTATAATACATGAGTTAATCTTGATTTGGCCAATGCAAGAATTCTTTCCCCGTAAGGTTTACAAAAGACTCAAGAGGTGGGGTGAATTGAGTCCTTGAAATTTTCTTCACTTAGAAAACCACCCACTTTAGATATGACTAAATATATATTCTTTACTTATCACAAGAAGTAATAGAAAATAAAAGTATAAGGAAAAGAAACAGAAATATATATTTATAGTGGTTTGAAAATATAAGTCTCATAGTCCACTACACCAACCCTATTCTCTACAAGTTTGGTTATTTTCACTAGGGAAGTTCTTTTTCCTAGGACTGACAGTCCTTTTTCTAGGGACTACATGACTGAGTAAAAATAGTAAAAACTTATTAAAAAATAATAGGAGGTTTCAACCAGTCTCTATAAAGGCATTACAAACAATATCCTTCATGTTATTTTACCGGGAACCTTTATAACAAAAGATAAGAAAGAAAAGTGTTTGCAGACACAACACACAATTGTAATATACAACTAACAGAAGAAATAAAAATATGGGATAGATTATTCGAAAATAATGAATCTCTTGGAGAGTAATCTGAAGAACAAAAAAAATTAATAATGAAGAATATTTGAAGATCATTAATCTCCTTTTTCTTCTCATATAAAATAGAGTAGCATTAAAGATCTTTAATATAGAGTTCTAGAGTATATACAAACTCTTTTTTTATATGTATCTCTCTTTTTCTTATTCTATATATTTTCAAATGTAGGAAAAACTTCTCACTTAAATTTCTAACACACAATCCATAAAATTAGAGATCGTAGAAACTTATTTTTACTTGAAATACCTCAAAAATAGTAAATACAAATAAGGTATCCTTAAACTTGTCTTTTACCTTGGTACTTAGATCTTATTATAATAAATTTTACCATAAAGATGTAATCCATCATTTAAATGTCATATATTAGTATTAATAACTCACTCAAGTGCTTCAATGGTGATAAATATAGATTTTTGTATGACATATCCAATTACAGATCATCATATAGCTGATTACTTCATTTGAATCCACATAGCTAATTTTGCTTCACACAGTCTCATTTTAATCCACGTAGTTGATTTTGATTCACATAGACAAATTGAATAATGTATAATTTTTACTCACATAGTAAAAACTAAAAAAACCATTTAGAATTATGTATCCAATTTAACCATGTATCTAATTCATATGGGTGATTACTCCAAATAAACTTTTCATGTAGCTGATTGATCTTCATATCTGATTTTCTCACGTATGTGAACTCATCGACATAGGTGATTTTGAAACATAGCCTATTTAACTAAGATAATCCCTCATATAGGAATTTTATATTTCAAAATTTCCATGTAGTCATTCTCCACATAGCTAAATCGATCACGTAGAACTTAGGAAAATTTCATCAAAAATAGCCAAAACTATTAACTTAAGTTTTTTAATAGCTGAAGCACTTAAAATAAGAAAAACATGATGAACATTTTAAAAAAAACATCAGTAAAATATAAAGGGTATTTGAGATCATCAAAACCTAAAGTACATGGGATATGTTGTAACAACATTATTAATCCAACAATCTCTCCCTTTTTGATGATCAAAAAACTCTTTTGAAATTAAACAAAAAAGATTAAAATAATTAAGATTTATTTTATACAAATAGATATATATAATTTATATTTATTTTTAAAATATAGTGTTTATCCTTTATTACTCCCCCTTAATTTGAAACTTCTTCCATGTTAGAGAAAACTTCTCCCCCTTTTTGTAAAAAGGTGAAAAAAAATTCCCCCTTTTGATTAACCTTAGGGAAAATCATATATAACTGATCCCCCTTATGTTTCATTAAAAAGGGTATAGTAAAGAGAGATAAAAAAACATGTAATGTAGCACTTTTAGAGTAATGAACTATTTGAATGTGGTGCTAAAACTGAATAGTGAATTATGGTAATAATGGAATTCAATAAAAAAATAAGAAGATTAAAAACATTAAATTAAAACAATCCATAATAAAAACATAATAAATTAATAAGGAACATTAATTGAAAAGAATCACTAATAGATAAAATCAAATTAAAATAATCACTAAGAATAACATAATAAACTTATAAAGAAGTATTTCATTAATCGTTATCATATACAAATATGCATTCATTCAAAAACCACAAAATATAAATATATTCCATTAGTCAAAATACCTAGGCTTATAAATGGGTTCAATCTGAGATGGTGTTTTTTGTGGAGGTAGATTGAAATTAGGATTGATTCTGGTGGCAGCTAGAGTTGTCATTACTGATGGAATTTTCTCATTATCAATTGCTGGAATAGCCCACTTTCTGATCCAATGACATCTTTGACATGCAAAAACTGAATAGGAACTTTAAGAATATTTTCCAAATAACCTCTACCTAGACTAAAGTTATAGGTTCCAGAATCATAAAAAGGACTTTCTTAATAGGTTTAGAATAATATGGTTCTCCCTAAGAATGCTCAGTAGCTAGAGCAGCATCATACATCACTTCTTATTTCTGATAAATGGATGATGGATCATAAACCATGTCAATTCTCTATCTATTAACTCAATTATAGTCAGGAGGATCAGGACCAAGAGGTATCCTAATTCTCATTTGAAACAAATATTTAGCCCACATTTCGACCCTATGAATAATATATGACTTGCAGAATTACATAACAATGATAGAGAATTTCTTGTGCATCTAATCAAATTAATAAAAACCACTCTTGAGAATACCTTTAAAAGATTCAATATGTCCTGGAGTGAAACTAAAAGGAGTACTAACTACTTGAGATCAGAGAAAAGGAGCAATGTATGCAGTAGTGAGAGTTGATGGCATGTTCACTAAAAGCTTCTTCAAAATCCACTCTACTGAACTCTGCATGTCAATAATTTGAGTATTCATTGATTGTAACCTTCTATCCATTCTCTACATTTACTCTATCAAACTTTGAACAAATTATTTCATAGCACTAACAAAATATTTAGAAACTTTATCTCTAATAGCAGGAGTCTTGGGTTCAAATTGAACTGATACTTCAATAATAGGAGAAAATGATTCCACAAAACGAACTATCCTTGGATGTTTATAAACAAATAACTCCTTTCTTGTAACTGGCATAGGAACTTCTAGAACTTCTTCTGATTCTGAACTTGATTCTTCCTCTAAAGATTCAGAATCCAGATTCATTATTGTAAGAAGGATTACCTTCAGTATTTTGAAAATAATTTGGGTGTTATCATTGGTTATCCCAATAGAGCATGAGACTATATCTCTTGTTTTCTTAGAAACACCCAAGTTATCTTCCACCATTTTACCAAGAGATTATTTAAGGTGACCAACATGATCATTCAAGAACATATCAATTCCAACACTAAACTTCCTTATAGATTCATTAGTGTCTTGGAATTCACCATAAATATCCCCTTTTAATTCTTTAAATAGAACTGGTTTGATCATATCACACTAAAAACATTGAATATGATAGGATAATTAACTTAATTCTAACATTACTTGATCAATTCTATTTTGAAAATATGGAACTAAAGGTTCTGTGAGAGCAGTAGTAACATTAGGTTGAAACTTATTGATTAATTTGAACTAGATTATCACCACACTTCATAAAGTGTGTAAATTACCTTTCATCATAGTCCTAAAGGACTTCAAATCATCAATAACTTTATAAGATAAACCCATTTTCACTACTATAATATTTAGAAACACATATCTTTGAGAATAAACTAAATTACCAAGCTCATTAAACTCTACCTTGGTGGGACAAACATCCTTCAATTCTTTCACCAAATATTTCATCTCTTCTAATTCCTTATAATTTTCCTTGAAACTATAAATAGTTTGAATAGGAGGAATAGAATGCATATTCTTTATCAATTCTATCTAGGTTTCTAACAATCCAACTATCTTATTAAAATCATATTTAGAAATAGAGTATTCTTTGAGTTATCTGATCTTATCTTTCCATGTAAAAATATCTAACTTTAGATCATAATAATGTGATATGAGATTATAAAACTAATCCATTACAATAGAATAAAAATATGTCTTTCCGGATCTATCTTAACTCTTACTATCATAGGGGAAATCCTAATGATCAACTCGAGGTGGTGATGGTGTAAAAGGTGTATGGTAATGATCAATAGATCCCATAACCACATCATTAACCAGATCTCCACCAATATGTGATCTAGGAAGAACTAAATCCCCTATCTAAGCTTCTACCTCAGCCTCAAATCTTCCTTGAACAACAGAAATAATAGACACAGTCTCAATTGGAATTTCTTCATAAACAAAAATAGTTGTCTTGACAATTGGTTCCTCATGCTGACCTCCTTCAGAAAACTTAGTATCTCGTCTCTGAGTAGCCTCTTCCTATATTTTAACATGTTCAACCATGGTATTACTTACTTTTGGCAATAAAGGTTGGGTTCTAGAATTCACTAACTCCTCCATTCCACTAGTAGACACTATCTTGGTAGGTGTTGCGTCTATAGATAGTGAGGTCTGAGATGGATACCCCTAATCCATTCCTTCCTGACCTACTTCATTCAAGGATATTGAAGAAGAATCCCAAAAATAAACAATTGTATTCAATAAAACTATAGATAAAGTGTTAGTTTTGCGACACATTACCACATATCCTTCACTTAAGTCGACTTATTTTCTCTTCAAAACTAAATAAATAAACCTTCCATAAGGGTAGTAATTAATCATACCCTTTCCTTTTCAACAATGATGCAAAAAATGCAACATGTACCTTGGAAAATTCAATCTCAAGATATTTATTATAATCTACAAAAAAATACATATCCTAAAAAATAACTTTCTCTATTTTAATATCCCTCTAGGCTATCCTAGTATTCAACAACTTACACAACACCTTCCACTCTAGTAACAATTCTTTAACAGGCTTCTTTTCAAAATTATAGGTACCAAACAAAAACTTAAATACCTCTAATGGACCAATATAATTTGTTCCTACCAAAGTATAACTAAAACTAAACTCCCCCTCATGGGGATAATATAACATCTCAACCACTTCGATAGACAACACCATCACTAGATTTCCATTGAAATTTGACAAAACTAAATCCTCTATTTGATTAAACTAAAACTCTCTATTACTCATAAACTCATGAACTCTTTCCTCAAATATAAAGGAAAACTTATTTTCATCAAACACAAACTCCCAGCCTTAAACCTCAATAAGTTTCTTCAAAGACATTTTGGTTTAATTCATCCATGAAATATCAATGGATTTCCTAGAAAGTATTATTTGATAAGAAATTCCTTTGGATTTCTTAGATGAACCGAAACTTCCTCCATCCACATGCTTCTAATTTCCCATGGCTAACAGGGTCTTTTGAAGGTTTATAGAGGAATCGAAAGATTCTAAATTTAAGGATATGGTTCATATTTTGGAATATAATATGTATACGAATGGATAATGGGTCCAGTGTCATTTATATTTTAGGTCACAAATATGAATCCCTAAATGATTACATACTCAAATAGGTTTTAGGGTTGATTATAACTAATATATAAATAAAACAAAATAAAATCTAAAAGAATAAAGTTTTATTTTCTAAATACACAACACTTAAACAAACAAAATAAAATATACATTAATAAATAAACCATAAATTAATATCAATGACATAAAATAAATTAAACTCATTTAAATTCAAAAAACCACAATTCTATTTTTATACAATAAAAATGGTCAAACAAAAGGGGCTTAGTAAAGATAAATGATAACTAATTATCAGTAGTAATAAATTCAATAGAAATGTCACCTTTTTGAGTGTGATATCACAAGAAATGATTCCTTAAATCTATATGATTTTTTCTTGAATAACTTATTAGATTATTCAAACTTTTGATATCACTAGTATTATTACATTTAATTTACACTTAATTATAATTGAATCCAAAATTTATCAAGGTGTGTTTCATATACAATACTTGTTCATAATAACTACCAGTAGCAATATATTCTTCTTTAGTGGTAGATAATGCAATAGAGTGTTATTTCTTACTAGACTAGGATACTGGGGATTTTCTTAGAAAATGGTAGGATCATGAGGAACTCTTACTATCTAGTTTACAAACCACCAAATTATATATCTAAATATGAAGTTAAATTAAAATCATAATTTTTTAGAAAGAGTAAGGAAAGGGAAAATTTTCCTCCTAAATATCTTAAAATTATTTTGGAAGCTTTTAAATGATATTATTTAATATTTTACTAAAATCTAGCACAAAGACATATTACAAACATAATGTATGATCTACTAATAGTTAAATATAATAAAATTATAATTATTCATCCATAAATCTTATTGTAAACTATTTTACAAACTTTATCCAAGTCAAGTGTTTCATTAGAACTCATAAGAGTTTTATATACTTTAACTTTCAAGTGCAAATATTTTAAGTAAGTCAAGTATATATTTGATTTGATTTGACACATTACCAAAGTATTTTTGATAAATTTGAAAACCTATAAAATATTTTAACTCACCCATCATTCTCATTTCAAATTCTTTTTAAATGAGTCTTAAAAATTCATTACATAATTTTTTATTTATAGAACCAAAGATTACATCATCAATATATATCTGAACTAAAAAGAATCTGAAGATAAAGTTTTCATAAATAAATTAGGATTTTCCTTACCTACTGTAAAATCATTTGCTAAAATAAAATAACTTAAACATTCATACAAAGATCTATGTTCCTGTTTAAGACCATAGAGAGTTTTGGTAAGTTTGAAAACTAAATTTTGAAAATGGAGATTTTAAAAACTATGAGTTTTTTTAACGTAAACCTCCTCCATAAGAAAACCATTTGGAAAAACATATTTTACACCCATCCAATATAATTTAAAATTCATATATGATTAATAGGCTAATAGATTCATAATGGATTCTAATCTAGCTAAAAGAGAATTTTTCTCCTCATAATCTATGCCTTCTTACTGATTACACTTTAGCTACTAGTATAGCCTTATTCTTAGTAATCACACCATGATCATCATGTTTATTCTTAAAACCCCATTTTATTCATATAACAAGATAGTCATACGGTCTATCAATTAATTCTCAAACCTTGTTTCTCTTGAACTAGTTTAATTCCTCTTGCATTCCTATAATATAACTCTCATCTATTAAATATTTTTATATAAACATAGGTTCTAAATGAGATAGAAAGGTAAAAAACTCTAAAAGTTTTCTTACACTCCTTGTAGTCATAATTACTTCATCTAAGCTTACTATAATTGTTCTTAATGGATGGTTATTAAGGGTTGTAGGATGTCTAGGCAGCACACTTTATGGTTCACTAGTATCCATCCTTTTAGGATTTGGTTATATAAAATCAAGTTCCAATTCGTCATCCTTTTTACTATCATATGGAGTTTCAGGTATCATGTTTTCAAAATAATTACTTAGTTCACCAATTTGAGTCATTTTGTGATCAAAATGATCACTTTTATAAAATTTCACATGAGATGATCCTTAAATAATATTTTACCTTTCATTATAAACTCTATATGATTTGGGAGTATTAGAATATCCAAGAAAGATTCATTCATAAACTTTTGGATCAAATTTACCAAGATTATTCTTAGTGTTTAGAATATAAACCTTGCATCCAAAAACATTAAAGAATCCAAATTTTAGATTTATATTATTCTATAGGTCACAGGGTGTTTTCTTTATAATATGTCTAATTATAACATTGTTTATAACATAACATATTGTATTCATAGCTTCATCCCAAAACTGAGTAGGCATGTTATATTCACATAACATTATTCTTACAATTTCTTGCAAGTTCTTATTTCTCCTCTCAACAACACTATTTTTTTGAGCTGTCCTAGGGGTATAAAAATAATGTTTGATAACATGTTTTGAAAAATAGGTATTGAACTCATGGTTTTCAAATTCCTCTCGATGTTCATTTTTAATGAAATAATTTTTCAAACTTTCTCTTTTTGAACTAATTTTCAAAAACTTATAAAAATAGAACAAGCTTCACTCTTAACACTTAAAAAGAATACCCAAGTAGGTCTAGAAAAATCATCAATTAAAACATAAACATAAGATTTTACTCTTAGTCTTAAAACTCTATATATCCAAAAAAAATCCATATGAATTTATTCTATGGGAATGGAAGTAGCAACTTATTGAATTGGTTTATAAGATAACTTGTGTTGCTTTCCCATTTGGCATGCATCACACAGATTCTTTTTATTGAATTTAAGTTGAGGTAAATCTAAAACTAAATTAATTTTATATAATTTTCTCAAAGAATAAACATTAAAATGTACCAATATTAAATTACATTTCTAATATTCATCTATTTTAGTATTTAAATAGTTCACTTTTTGTCTACTCAAAGAATTAAAATCTAGATTATAAGCATTCTCTGTTCTAGGTGCCTTAAATTTAAAAATATATATATATATATATTTAAAAACTGAACATGAATTATTTGAAAAATAAATGAAATAACCTTAATCACAAAGTTTATAAATACATATCAGTTTATTATTTAATTATTACACATAAAAAACATTATTGATGAGAATTGAGCTTAGATTACCAACAGATCCAACTTTCATAATTTTTCCTCTAACATTGTCACCAAAAGTGACATAACCTCTATCAACTTTTGATAAGGAATGTAAATTAGATAAATATCCACTAATATTCCTAGATAATCCACTATCCATATAACATTTATCATTTATGATCTTAGACAATTTCCCTACAAAGAAAAATCAAACAATAAATTGTTTTGGTGCCCATATTTTCTTGGGTCCAGCAATATTAGCAACTAAAGATTTGGGAACCCAAATCTATTTGTGCTATCTAAAAGATCCAACACTGAAATTTAAAAAAAAATTGATATAAAATCATTTTTAATTCCATATAATTAGTTTTTTTTTCAAATCATAATTGTTATCATAATGTCCTAACTCTCCATAATTAAAAAAAGAAATTTTAGAGAGGTTCTTGTTCTTAGATCTTGGAATAAAATAGTTTTTTTAAAATTTTGGCTTCTCACTCTGGCATCCTATTCCAAATTTATTTTTATTAGTTTTATTGTTTCCAAATATTTTATTTAAATGGTTTTATCCTATAGTAAAAACACTGGAAGTATCTTTAAAATCTTAAACTTCCTTATTCAAGTTTTTAATTATATTACCATGTTCAACACATGATGTAGCATAATTTTCAAGCTTGATTTTTAACTATGAAATTTATTTATTAAAGACCTATTTTTAATTGTCCACATTACTATTGGATTTTTTAAGATCTTTGTTTTTCTTTTTCAAAGACTCATATTCAGTTTCTAATGTGGTACAATATTCCTTTAATTCCTCATAAGAGCAATTTTCATTTTTAGATTTAGGGTCATGCTTAGAAGAATAATGAAAATGTACCTCATTAGAATGTTCCATAAATCACATGTTGTCCTTATGATTATAATTTTTAAAATCTAATTCTGAATATGAAACATCACTTGAATCCTCATAACCACTCGAAGTTTTCTTCAAGTCCTTATTGGATTTCTTATTGTAACCAACATTTTTGAAATGTTTTTTCTCTGACTTATTGTTGACTTATAGCTATGGAAAATCTGATTTGATATATCCAAGATTATTAAATTCATATAATCTTACTTCTTTACAATTTCATTTAGTGTTCTTTTATTTGTTAAAGGGTTTCTTAAAACCTCTTCTCTTATTCTAAAACTTTCTGAATTTTTTAGCAAAGTGAGTCGGATCAATGTTTGAATCGGAACTCTTTGAAGTCTCATTATCATATGACTAATTTTTGAATTTCTTTGTACTTATTGTCTTATTTTTAATTTTATACTTTTATAGTAGTATTTTCCTTCTTAACTAACCTATTCTCTCAAGTTTCAGCTTCCATCTATTCCTCATACATCATATGAGTTTCAATAAGATCTTTTATTTTAAAATTATTGACCTCTGTAGATTGTCGGGTGGCAGCATAAATGACACTCCATATAGGTGGTAAAAATATTAGAACTTTAAAATATTTATTTGGCTTGGTAATTTGTGTTCCTAGAGTAGAAATATTATTGAAAATATTTGTAATCCTTAAATTTAATTGGGTTATGTTCTCTCCTTCCATCATTCTGAACATATCAAACTTAAGTTTGGAAGTATTATATATAAGATATAATACATTACGTGTACCTTCATAATAAATTGAAATGATAGTCCACATTTTTTGGGTTTTTTTCTTGATATACTCTGTTGAACTCATATAGATCTAGTCCACAAATAATTGCATTCATAGATTTAGAATTTAAATTGTAACTTGCTTTAGTATCTTCATCCAAAGTCTCTGGTTGAGTTTTTTGAATTCATATAGCATTATGGGTTTAGAATAAACCTTTACAACAAGTTTATTTAGATATATAATCATCTATGACTTCTATCAGTCCTAATTCTCACCATTTAATTTGAGAGCTCTTACCATCAACATACCGATCGCGTAGTGATTCACTATTCATTTCCTCCCTTATAACAATGTGTTAAACTGATTTTGTATCATAAATTCCAAATTTAATAATAAATTTCAGTGAATTTTTGATTCCATTATTTTTTTAATCACTGTTAAAAAGGTTAATTTCACTTGTTTGGATGTTTTAATTGTTGGTAGAGGTGATTTGGAGGACCTGAGATGAATTTGAAGAAAATTGGGCCAAATTACACAGAAACGCAAGAACATATGTGGACTCAAATACATACTTATACTAATAAATTAATCTAATTGCTCTGATATTTTGTTTTATGGTCCAAAATTCAATGTGCTACAACAATTATGAAGAAAACCAAGCCTAATTATCTCATTAAGGGGCCCATCCGGACTGATCTTTCCAAGGAACCAAATCTTCATGAAGTCAAAATTTGTGTTCTATATTTCATTCATATCTCGGGATGTAGTTGTACAAATTATACCATATTTTTGGTGTAGTTATTAAATATTTAGGTAAAAAACTTTTTTTTTTAAAGTGATATAAGATTGTATGGACACCAAAAAATATGGTTCAATTGGTTTCTCGAAATCAGGGTGCCCAAAACCACTAAATTGACACCTTGGGCACCCCATTTGTAAGTTCAACAAGAATGTATGGTGATGATATTTTGTAATTCCAAAGTATTCATTTACTCATCCTAAAATTTATTGAGTCCCCTGTCCTTATAAGGGGATCAAGGGTGAATAAGAAGATCCACCCAAGCTTCCTCCTCCTCTTGATGTTGGGATAAACAGTGGGAATTCGTTGTGATGGAGATACACATATTGTAAAGAGAGTTCCATAACTTGTACTGCTACTAGTTTGATGTATTTTTTGTTTTAAAACATTTCATTTATAATTAACTTAATTTGATTCATGTTTGAATTATTCATTTGATTAAATTGAATAGAGTGTTCCTTACTTTCAACCAATCAGTGTGAAGTTTTGAGTGCGTGGATTGTGTTGTTCTAATTGGACAGCACAAGAAACCTTTTATTCCACACTTATTTGAGATTTCAATTTTCTTTGGAAGTTATTATACCATGTATAAGATCTATACCTTGTATATACTATTTTTATTTCAAGGTTTGGTTCAACATGCATTGATATAAAAACATGGAAAGTAATTGAGATTCTAATTAATTTCAGCCAAAGACATACTTCAAACATTAATTAATATCTAAAATTGATGAACTTTATATGTGTGTAGTAAGCTCACAAAGAATCATTTTCCTCATATTTTTCAAAACTCACTTGTTTTTTCAACTATTAAACTCTTTAAATTAAGATATTTTCCTAAAACTATTTTCAAAACCACACCCCTCTTTATTACTTTTTATTAAAAATAAACACTATAAACCTATCAATTCTCCTTGTGATACAAACTAGGTTATGCTATAGACTATAAAATTATCTTTAAATAATAATCAAGTTGACATGTCCTAACAACACATTCAAATTTCGGCACCATTATCGAGGAGCGCTTCAGTTTTTAGTGCATTTTTTTATAATATATTTGTAAATTTTGTGACTGTTTATTTGTTGTATCTTCTACCATTACATATATTTTTGTGTTCGGATTTATTTCTTGTTTAGGTTTTGTGCATGATGTGTTATAATTTGGGAGATTTACCTCTTTACAAACCTCAACCAAAAAGGATCTTACATCAATTACACCGAGACACACAAGAAAACCCTTTGAAGAAGGTTACACCACATATCGCTACTTCCATAAACCCCTCTTTATCTGGAACCAAATTAGAAACTGAGCATAACTTATATAACATGGATGAAAATAATACAACACTAAAATAACTAACCTTTATTGATGTTGATATCTAACCCACATATATTTTAATGTAAGGAGAAGCACCAAACTTTGAACTAAAATCTGATATAATTCACTTATTGCAAAGATTTCATGGACTTGCTGGAGAAGACCCGCACAAGAATTTAAAAGAATTTCATTATGTGTTTGATATATTAAAACCTTCTAATGTGGATGAATAATAAGTAAATATTAGGGCATTCCATTTTTTATTAGAAGACACTAAAAAAATTAGTTGTATTATGTTAATTCCCCTATTAGAGCCTGGGAAGACATGAAACACATTTTTCTTGAAAAATATTTACCAGCCTCTATAACTATAATAATAAGTAAAGAAATTTGTGAGATAATAAAATCTCAAGGGAAAACACTTCATGAATACAAAGAAAGATTTAAAAGGCTTTTTTCAAGTTTCTCACACCACTAAATAAGTGATCAAATTTTAATACAATAATTTTATTAAGGTTTTATTACTATTGATCGAAACATGATTGATGTTGTTGTAGGTGGTTCAATAGTTGATAGGTACCCAATTTCTACAAGAACCCTCATTGAGAAAATGGAGCAAAACACTCAAAAATTTGGTACAAGGTCCAATATACCCATTTGAGGTGTCTATGAGGAGAAAAGTTATGAGTTTGAGAAGAAGGTGGACATGAAGTTAAAAGAGTTAAGTACCATTATTTGAAAACTTTATCTTTACCAAGGGAAATACCAATATCCACCTCACATCCATTGTGGTATTAGTTTTTCTTACACCCATTATTCTGACCAATTCCCTCAATTGATATAAACTTCTGAAAGTTTTGAGGAAATCTTCCCAGGACGCCCCTATAACCAACCCATTAGGCAAAAACTATACTATCCATCTAACCCTAGGTGTAAATAAAACTAAGCCTATAGGTAATGGGGTATTCAAACCAACCTCAACAGCCATGGAACCATCTAGGGAAAAATAGTCATCCACCACCACCGCCCAGAAATCCTCACCCACCACAAAGGCCTTTCCAACAACCCCCTCAAAAAGTTGATCATAGCCAAGAATAAATGATGAAACAAATGTCTAAAAATAATCTCCAATTCCAAAAAACCACCCAAGTTTCCATATAAGACCAAAAACCCCAATTAAGCTAACTCTCCAACTCTATGGGAGAAATCCAAAGTCATGGGTTAGGTAAAATAACTTCTTAACCACTAGTCAACCTTAGGGATAAGGGAAATATTAGTTTCATCACCCTTAGGAGTGTAAAAAAACTTAAAATACAAATTAACCCTCAATTAGAGCCATATCATCTTGAGGAAACCACTATCCCAATCACTAAAAATGGTCCAAGTGAGTAAAAACCATGTCCTGGGAGAAGCCCTACCAAAGGGAAGAGAGTTTCATTCGATGAACCATCAATCTAATTCATTCCTATTCCATTTACCTAAAGGTATTCCCATTAAAGTAAATAAAAATAAGTTGAACTTGATAAATAAATATTTAAAACTTTCAAAAAAGTATAGGTTAACATCCCATTGATTGATGTCGTGAAGAAAATTCCATGATACACAAAGTTTCTCAAGAAGATTTGTACACACCGAAGGAGACTTAGAGGTGGTGAGGAGGTTATATTAGAGAGGAATGTATTATAATTGATAGATCCATCACTTCCTACAAAATGAAATGATCCCAAAACATTCTCAATTTCATGCACTATAGGGGATTATTTATTTTCCAATGTTATGCTCGATTTGGGTACTTTGATAAATGTGATTCCTCAATCCATTTTCTCTTCAATGCAGGTTGGGGAACTAAATCCCACTAAAATATTTGTTCAACTAGAAAACTGAAGTGCAGTACACCCCGCTGGTTTGTTAGAGTATTTTCTTGTGAGGGTGAAAATTTTAATTTTTCTTACTGATTTTTATGTTCTTAAAATGGAAGGTGATAGGATGAATGGGCATGCCCCGATTATATTGGGGAGGATTTTCTTTAAAACCATAAAAATCATAATTAATGTCCATAATGGTACATTATATATGAAGTTTTGTGGTGAAATTGTCCACCTCAACATCCTTAATGCCATGAATCACCCCTCAGAAGATCATTCCTCACTTTCAATTAATTCAATTTATTTACTCCCTTACCCTAAAAAAACTTCTTTTCTTTCCCCTAATCCCCTTTATCAGTTTTCATCCTTGATATACATTCTATGTAATAAATCATGCATATAATTTTTTATTCGTTTAGAAAAATGTCATGCATGTTTATTAATTGATGATTTCTTGAACACTGAGGATCCCATGACCATCGAGGATATTGCTAAGCTTGTAAAATCTTATTCCTCATATGATGAGGTTACCATTGAGAAGTTATATGAGATCATTGACCTACTACTTTCACATTCACTCCCATCAATCTAAAATTCACTTGAATTGGAACTTAAACAACTTCCTCAAGATTTAAAATATTCATATCTTGAGAATGAAAATAAGTTTTTTGTCATCATTGCTAGTTCACTCCCTCCAAAGCAAGAATTGAGACTGCTTGAACTTTTTAGGTAGTATAATCAATCTTTGGGATGGACACTTGCTGACATTCCTAATATTAAACTATTAATTTTAACACATTATATATTTTAAAATGATGAGGATAAACTACTAATTCAGGCACAATGTATAATCAACCCAAACCTCTTAGATGTTGTTAAAAATAAGGTAATAAAATTACTAGATACGGTAATAATTTACCACATCTCTGATAGCCAACGGGTTAGTCTAGTGCAAGTTGTTCCTAAAAAAATTTCTTACTGTAATTAAAAATGAAAACAATGAATTGGTTCCAACCCGTGTGAAGAATAGTTTTTGTGTCTGTATAGACTGTCACTAACTAAACCAACACAATATGAAGGACCATTTTTCATTTTCATTCATTAACTAGATACTAGAGAGGATAGTAGGGAAGTCCCATTACTGTTTTCTTAATAGGTATTCTGGATACTTTTATATCCATATTTCCCCCGAGGATTGGGAAAAGACAACCTTTACTTGCCCTATTGGCACATTTTCATATAGAAAGATTCCATTTGTTTTGTGCAATGATTCGGGTACTTTCCAGTGATGCATGGTTATTATTTTTTCAGATTACTAGGAGAATTTCATGGAAGTATTTATGGATGATTTCACTATTTATCACTCTTATTTTGATGAATTTTTGAGTAGTCTTGGTTATGTCCTACATAGTTTTATTGAAAATAATATTTTATTAAATTATGAGAAATTCTATTTCATGGTGCGACAAGGTATAGTGCTTGGGAATGTCATTTATAGGTTTGGTATCCAAGTAGATAAATCAAAATTGGATGTCATTTCTTCCCTATCATTCCCCAAAAATGTGCAGGATGTGTGGTCTTTCTTTTTTTATGCTATATTTTACCATCACTTCATTCATGACTTTAGTAAGATTTCACTCCCCCTCTCCCGATTACTCCAAAAATAAAAATAATTTGTTTTTTATAAATAATGTGAAAAATATTTTAATAAATTGAAATGGAGTCTCACATCACCCCCAGTAATCCAACCACCAAGATGGGATTTACTATTTGAGCTCGTGTGTGATGCCTCTAACTAGGCAGTTAGGGCAGTCTTATCACAACGGTTTGATCGAGATCCCCAATTCATAGCATATTCCTCACGCACACTAGACCGTGCCCAAGAATACTACACCACAACTAAAAAATAATTATTTTCTATTGTGTTTTCTTTAGATAAATTCATTTCATGCCTTTTAGGGTCCAAATTCATTGTGTTCTCAGACCATGAAGCCATCTGGTATCTCCTTAAGAAACCAGAAGCCAAAAAAAATATCATTCTCTAGATGCTCCTACTTTAGTAATTTAATCTATAAATTAGGGATAAAAATGAGAAAATAATGTGGTGGATAACCATATCAGTAGGATCCTACCATCCTAATACATTGAATCATCCCCTTGTATTCCCATAGATGACATGTTTCCAGATGAGCAATTGTACTCAGTGAAATATTGTATTTCTTAATATACTAAAATTGTAAATTATTTGGTAGCATCTTACATTACTACTAATTTAAAAAGAAAAAAAACTAACCACATAAAACATGAGTCACGTTGGTACATTTTTTATGACCACCTACCTTTGGAAAACATGTAGTGATCAAATCCATAGTCTTTTTGTTCCGAATAGTGAGTTTCAGTCTATACTTAGGTTCTACCACACTCTTTCTTGTGGGGGTACTTTGGTCCCCAATGGACTACTCGCAAGGTCCTCGATTCTGGTCACTTTTGGCCAACATTATTTCAGGATACCCATAATTTCTATAAAAAATTTCCTCACTATCAAATAATTTAGAATGTCTCTAAAAGAACTAAAATTCCACAACAACCCTTTCTCTTTCATTAAATTTTTTATGTTTGGGGCATTGACTTTATGGGACCATTCCCCAATTAATTTGGGAACTTGTACATTCTTCTAGAAGTGGATTATGTGCCAACATATGTAGAGGCATGATCCATGAGGATAGATGATTCCAAGACAATTATGGAATTTTTTAGAACCCAAATTTTCTATAGGTTTGGACTACCTAGGTTCATCATCAGTGACCAGGTTTCTCATTTTTTTTCAACCGAATAATGCAATCACTTTCACGTCGGTATGGGATCAAGCATCGAGTGTCTACTGCTTATCACCCACAAAATAGTGGTCAATTTGAGGTTTCAAATAGAGAGGTAAAACAAATTATTGAAAAAACAGTCCAACCCAATAGAAAATATTGGAGTCTTAGACTCGATGCTTCATTATGGGCTTACCATACTACCTTTAAAACTCTCATTGGAATGTCATCTTATCAGCTTGTTTTCAAAAAAAATTGTCACCTCCCTATTGAGATGGATAATTGGGCCTACTAGGACATTAAATAATACAATTATAATCTTCTTGGTGCAGGTTCTCAAAAGAATATATAGATTTAGGAGTTAGAGTAAATTCATAGAGATTTATATGAGAACTCCTTGATTTATAAGGAGTGAACCAAGGCTTCAGATGATCGTCTCATCCTTCATCGTCAATTCCACATTGGGAATAAGTTCATCCTTTACAATGAAAGGATGAAGTTGCATCCAAGTAAGCTTCATTCACATTGTTTGGACCATACATTGTTACTAATGTTTATCCATTTGGTGTTGTTCATGTTTAAAATAAAGAAACAAAACAAATAGTTATTATCAATGGGCAACGGCTGAAGCACTTTCATGAATCCATTTTGGAGTCCCTAATGGAGGAACTCCAAGTTAAATAAGCAACCTATGAATGAAACCCACCAGGTTTTATCCTCACTTCCCATATTCTCTTTTATTATAGTGAGGATACTATATACTCTAGGTGTAGGGGATGGTTACATTCCTGGGTTAGTTATGAATTTTCATCATCTTTCTTCTTCTTCTCTTTTTTTTTTTGCTTCCTAAATATTATTGTTACCTTCCCCCTCCCCTTGTTTTACCCCTCACTTTTGTGTCAGAATATTCATTTATGATGCCCACTTAATCATGGAAAATTATGTCCACTTAATCAGAGAAGTTACTGAAAATGCATGAGTAATTTCCCTATTTTAAGTCATTTTAACAAAAAAACGCTGATAGAATGTGTTTTTTTGCATGAATTTAATATTGCGGTGTGACCTTTTCTTGAAAATTGGTTTTTTATCAATGATATAAATGGTTGTGTCACTTTGAAACCTTTGACAAGAATGGAACCATTAATGTGAGTAGTTTATGGGAAAATTGTGACACTTAATATCTCCACACATCTTTGCACCCAACCATGAAGTGTCAATTTTTTTTCTTACTCAATATAAGGTAAATATAAGTTAGGTTAATATTTATTATCTTTTCAAAAATTATTTTCCTATATGTTCATTCCTTACTGATATTTTTCATTACTATATCGTATTGACCTATGTGTGTGTACCTATTATCTAATTGTTGTACGCCCTCAAAAAATATAATAAAAAAACAAAAACACAAAAAACACAAAAATATGGGTTGTGTCTTGGCTAGGTCAAAAACCGCTCTTTCTCAACCTTTGATCTTATTATTACAGTTAGTGTTGTGAGGAGATCAAACCAAGGTTGAGAGATGAGTGTGAGATTTTCTCCAAGTGAAATTTTTGAAAAATAATAATAATAATAATAATAAATGAGGGGAGTGATGAAATAAACAATATATGGGGATATCTAAGTTGGGAGCTTAGGGTTTGAATTTTAGGAATTCTTAATTAAGTGGGTCTTGAAATTTGATTACAAAGGATGTAGGGCAGGTTCAGTAGACAGAATCATTTAAGCATAAAAAATTTAAAATAAACTATATTTACTGGATAGAAAGTATAAAGAATAACATGAAATGGTTGTCACATACACATGTGGAGAGTTAGTGAATTTTTTGACTTAAGAATTATTTTTTCAATTTATATCATCCATCTCCTTGAATTTTATTCTAATATAATTTATGAGACATCTTTTTTCATAATCACTGAGAATAACTCCTTGGCGTGATTTTTTCTTTGATCACATTGTTATCAAAAATTAAATTATCATTTAATATTAAAAATTTATGAAGTTGGGAATATCTCCATGCATAATTTTTTAAAATTTTACTTTTCCCAGGAGTGAAAATGTTTAGGTGTGGAGGTGTGATCGTGTAGTAATTCACTATTAATTTCCACCCTTATATCACTATATTAAATTGATTTTGTATCATAAATTAAAATTTTAATAATAAATTGAAATTCATGTTTGATTACATTATTTTTTTAATCACTGTTAAAAGGTGTAATTTCACTTTATTTGGATGTTTTCATTGTAGGTGGAGGTTATTTGGAGTGCCCATGATGAATTTCAAGAAAATTGAACCTAATTATGTAGGAATCCAAGAACAAATGTACACTCAATTTCACAATTATACTAATCCATGGATAAAATTGGGATGAGGTTTTGTGGTATGGTCCAAAATTAGATTTTATAAAACTCTTATGAAGACACCCAATACCAATTATCTCATTAAGGGGCCCATATGGACTAATCTATCTAAGGAACCAAATCTAAACGACATCAAAAGTTGTGTTCTATATTTCGTTCATATATCAGGCTATAGTTGTCCAAATGATTCCATATTTTTAGTGTATTTATTCAAGATGTGGGTAAAACCATTTTAGTTTTTTAAAAAGTGAGATAAGACTATATCACCACCGAAAAATATGGGCCAAGTTGTTTCTCAAAATCAGGGTTCCCAGAACCACCTTCCACTTTGACTATAAATTGATACCTTTGGAACCCCATTTACAAGTTATACCAGAAGGTAAGGTGATTATATTTTGGAGTTCTATAGGATTCATTTCCTAATCCTAGAATTTATTGATTCCCATATCCTTATAGGGGTATCATGGATGAAGAAGGAGATCCACCTGATCTTCCTCCTCTCAATGTTGGAAAAAATGGTGCATGTTATTTATAAGGGAGATACATATATTTTAAAAGGAGTTATGGAACTTTTAATGCTACTGGTTTGATTTATTTGGGGTTTTAAAACATTTCATTCATAATTATCTTAATTTTATTCATGTTTTAATTCTTTGTTTGATTAAATCAAATGGAATGCTCCTTACTTTTAACCGATCAGTGTGAAGTTTTGAGTGTGTGACTTGTGTTATTCCGATTAGAAAGCACAAGAATCCTTTTCTTCCCCACTTATTTGTGATTTAAATTTTATTTGGAATTTATTAGACATGCATAATATTTTGACCTTGTCTATATGATTGTTAGTCAAGGTTTGGTTCAACATGCATTGATATAAAAACTTGGAAGGTAATCGGGATTCTAATTAATTTCAACCCAAGAAAAACTTCAAAACTTAATTAATATCTAAGAGAGATGAAATTTATATGTGTTTAGTAAACTCACAACAAACCTTGTTCCTTATATTTTTAAAAATACACTTGGTTTTTCAACTATTAGACTCTTTAAATTAATATATTTTCTTAAAACTTTTTTCAAAACAAACCCCTCTTTTTGTACTTTTTATTAAAAATAAACACTCTAAACCTATCAACATTCCTTGATAGATGACCTATGGTCTACCCTAGATTATAAATCATATTTAAATCATAATAAATTTGACGTGTCATGATAATGAGTTCACATACCTTCTTTGTTTTCAGTCATTGTAACTATTTTCAAGATGATCTTTAGACTTTAACCTTTGACAATTGAGAACTCAAGATTTGCAAGATTTGTTACCAATTATTGTCTTTTAAGGTTTTCAAAATACTTGAGAGGAGCGTGAATTGAGTTTTTAAATTTTTTTCAATTATAAAAACACCCTCCTAAGCTATGAATAACTCTCTATTATTTCTTTATCACAAGTAGTAATAAAAAAATAAAACCAAAGGAAAAGAAATATACATAACGATTTATAGTGGCTCATGGAATATAAGTCACCTAGTTCACTCCACCAACCCTCTTATACATGATTTTAGTGATTTTCACTAGACCAGTCCTTTTTCTAGGGACTATATGACTGATTTAAAGCAATAAACACTTGTTACAAAATCACGGGATCTTTCAACCATGCTATAAAAAGGTTTAAAAAACAATAGCCTTCAGGTTCTTTTACCAATAACCTTTATAAAAAAAAGATAAGAAAATAGAGTTTTTGTAGATGAAACACATAGTTGTAAGATGCAATTCATAGAAGAAAGAAAAATCTAGGATATATAATTAGAAAATAATACATCTCAATGAGAGTATTATGAAGAAAAACAAGAATGAATGATGAAGCATAGTTGAATATCATGATGCTTCTTCTTCTTCCATATAATACAAAGTAGTGTTAAAAATATTTGATATAGAATTATTGAGTATATTCAAACTTTTCTTTTTCTTATATGTATATCTCTTTTTCTTATGAAATATATTTTTAAATATATGAAAAACTTATCACTTAAACACTCAACACATGATCTATAAAATCTAGGATCAGAGACACATTATTTTCCTTAAAATACCTCATCAATAGTAAAGGAAAATAATTTATTCTTGTACTTGTCCCCTATCTCAGTACTTGTCTATTATTATAATTGATTTTACTATAAAGAGTTAATACAACATTCAAAGATTATATGAATTAATTAAAATATAACTCAAGTGCTTTAATTATAATAAAAACATAATACAGTATGACGTAGCTAATTCTAGATCATCATGTAGCTGATTACTTCATTTGAATCCACATAGTTGATTTTTCTTCATGTGGACTCATTTGAATCCACATAGCTGATTTTTATTCATGTATCCAAATTGAATCATGTAGTCTTTTACTCATATAGCCAAAACTAACATAGCCATTTGGAACAACGTAGGCGATTTAACCACATATCTGATTCACAAAGCCTATTACTCCATATAACTGTTCTACATAGCTGATTGATCTAAGTAGCTGATTTTTTGACGTAGGTGGCCTCATCAACATAAGTGATTTCATAACATAGATGATTTATATATGAAAATACTTCATGTAGGTGTTTTACATAGTCGAATGCTCATATAGTTATTTCTCTGCATTGACAAATGCCTCATGTATCTGATTGTTCTAAACTTAGGTAAATTTTGTAGAAAACATACAGAATGGTAAACTTAATATTTTTAATAGCCAAAACACTTAAAATAAGATAAAACCTGATGAACACACTTAAAAAATAATCAATAAAGTATGAAGGGTATTTGAGATCATCAAAATCTAATGTACATGGGATATGTTGTAAAAACATTAGTAATACAATAATAATCATATGCATGAATATATAATACTCTTTCATGTTTCATTATATGAAATGGTTTTTTTAAATGAAATATTATGTGGGAGGAAAAATAAATGATAATAATTTATCATTTTACTGTAAGTTACATGGAGTGATGTACCATGCATGAAAATAATAATTTTTATGCAATAAAAAATTGCCTATATATATCATATATATATATATATACAAGTCTTTAGTGAATATCTGATTCATTTTTCCACTTACACTAAATCCTAATAGAATTTGTATCATTTCACCTTATATTGTATCATATACAATAATTTATGAAACCATATACAAAACTCTATTTGGATATATTCCAAAACACTTTTTTAAATATATCATTAACTTCACCTCATATTGCATCATATGTAATACCTTATGAATACCCATCAAAAATACTTTTCGAATAACTATAAACCATTTTTAGAGTAACTCTCTAAGTGAAACTCAATACCCAAATATTAAACCAAAAAGTGTGACCCCATAGGCCTTTTAAAACATTGATAACAAATATGAATATATGGATCCATATATGTAAGCAAAGATAAGTCTCTAGAAAAGCATCAATGCTACTCAATCTATAAAGGGATCTGATATGATCTCCATTAAAAACATTTTTCTCTAAAATTGTGCCCACTGGTTTGTATCATATGTAAATTTACATTCTCATATTTTCCATTTTTCCAAGACATTGATTGACCATATGACATGGAGCATGTCCATACCATATATCCAACTCACATGTTCATAATTATCTTATTGTAAACTTATATGATTGATGAATACATCACATGTCATTCATCCTTATCAATAATCACATCACATATCCCTTATTTGGATAAATATATTATATATAGGTGTGGCCACACACTCCCATAGTTTATCTCAATTGAGGGCCCATATATCATACTCATCACATGGGAGGAAAAATATCATCTTGGTTAATCTCTAACTGATGAAATGATAAAAAAAACATACACAATCACCCCTGTATTAGCTAAGTAAATATATAGACTTCTATAAGTAGGGTGTCAAATTATGAAGGTTTTCATTATAGGTATCTTTCTAACCTTAGGTAATGGGGACTCAAATATTATCCATGCATTCCTTGTATACCAAATACATCTATAGAACACTCCATATGGTATACTTAGTAGGTCATCCAGTGCACACAAACAATCTTATTATTTTTTGTGACTTGTGAGAATATTATATATCTCTATAGAAGAATCCTACTCATGATAAACTTAACACTTCTTCATAACCTATAATACTTCATGATGAACATCTATTAGGGATAAACTCAAATTCATACTTTGAGAGTTCAATTATCATTACACTTCACAAAATGTATATATATATATATATGTGCATTTATGTAGACAACATGAAAGAATGATAAAATGGTGTTTTCCTTTAATATGATGCATTTTAATATTCTTAAACTCTTTAATAATATTTAAAAAAACCAACATAAGACCCGGTTTATCATATCATATATGATAAACTACTAAATCAACCTTATGTTTGCTACACTTTCTATGTTTTGTTAACTAATCACATTATATGTAATTCATGTAACATCTCTATGTGACCATCTGATAAAACACTCCCACTAAATCTTTAGTGAGAAACATGTATAAAGTAATAAAGTTTGAATAATGGTTATATTTAGGAATTATATTCCTAAATGTTCAACTTCTTGAACATATTCAAACTTCTTAACTTCAAAACATCCAATGTTATGATGTCAACATCTGTTGTCTACTTATAACTCATTATAAGTTCATCGTCATCGGTCTTGGAACCCTATTTTATAAAAAAATCTTTGAAATAATTTAACTACTAACATTATTTTTTATTGGGCCTCTTAAAATCATTTAGGATAAAGTAAAAATTACTTTAATATGGCAACTAAATACAACTTTTACATTTATCTTTACCTGCATACCCTAAACTTTATTAGGATAAAGTGATAACCACTTTGTTAAAGTATCTAATGTTACTATTTACATTTCTCTTTATCATTATACCCTAAACTCTTTTTAGATATCAGGTGTAATTTACTTTTCATTTTGACTAGTACAATCCATTAAGAAATAGTGTCTTACTTTTTATAATAACTAAATGTAACTCTTTAAATTTTTCTTTATCTTTATATATCCTAAACTCTTTTAGTATGTTGATTGAAAACCCACTATAATTTTAGACTAGTATAATCCTTTAGTAAATATTTATATTCACTTTCTAAATTATAACTAAATGTAATGCTTTACATTTTTCTTTACTATCACATGTCCTAAACATTTTAGGATATTAATTGGAAATCACTTTAATCTTAGAATAGTAGGTTCCTTTAAGAAATAGTGATATTAACTTTATAAATGGTAAAAAATGTAACACTTCATATTTTTCTTTACAATCACATATCCAAAAAAATTTAGGATATTAAGTGTAAATCACTTTAATATTAGTGTAATCCTTTATTTTTTAAATTTTAACTTCTCTAAGTCTAAGAATACTCCCACAAGAGGTCTCTTTATTGTCAACAAGTTGCAATAACCTCTGAGATTTTTGGTTAACCTCCCATTTACTTGAGTAATCACCGATACACCATTGTACCTTTCATTACAACTGCCAACAGTTGATCATTAAGAAACAACCCATGCAAATATTTTCCACTCCCAATGAACATCAACTATGATAGTCTTGTCTAATGATATTCATTCGATCATCAAATCAACACTATAAAATTACTCAATTTGATGACTCTATGTATACTCACTTATGTCTGATGCATACTATTATATATAAGTTATGTTCAGTGAAAAAACTTCTACCCAAATGCTCTAGAACATCTCAATAGGAATCATCCATTCGGTATGTCCAATGATCTATATCTAATCATCTCTGTTTGGAAAAATCCATCTGATAAAACTGAATAAACTTCCAAAAACCCAACATGAAAGGCTCTAACTCATGTCAATCATCCTACATCAATTAATTGTAGCATTTATAATCAATTAATAATTTAATTTAAATTAGTAATATTCATCAAAAAGTCACCAGAAAGCCTCTTCATGCTATAATCATGACTAACAACCTGTGGGAGGTTCACAACGGACCACCGACATCATCGAATGAAACAATTATCAAGCATCACTAATATAATAATTAAATAAATTAAATTTAAGGGAAAACCTTAAATAAATCAACGACGAAATGCACCTTTTTTTAAACAAAGAATGATGGAAAACGGATGTTATGTCAGGTTTTCCTCTCCCTAGGATGTATGAAAGCCCATTAAAAATGGGATATTTCATTATTATTAAATGAAATTGATATAAAACCCTAAACCACATTAATGAAAAATTAGTGGCAGTAAAGAGGGGAAAGAGTGGAGGAAGGTGGAGGAATTTTTACATAAATTTGACAAAGAAAATTCCCAAGAACATCACCCAAAATCAAGGGGTTTAAAGGGAAAATGTAGAGGGGGAGGGGATGGTATGTGTATAGAAACCCTATCCTTTTTCACATATTATTACATGATTTAAAACATAATTAACTATCAAATTACAAGCCAAGGATTGTAAAGTCTAGTGTATTTGGAAGACTATGTAAATAACATGATGACTTAAAGGCATGTAACATGACTAAACATAAGGAATAATAACATTTATAACATGGTAACATATAATCATGTCATCATAGTAATGTGGAAACATCATATAACATGACATGAACATAATTTACGGCTAACCTCCAAGACTATATAACATAGTGGACAAAGTCCCATAAAGGAATCAGGTTCACTCCCTCCCCCAAGATGACGTCTCAAGAGACTAAACTTTACCCAATGCATTGTAGTTCTATCTAGTTTCACCCATCATAACATGTTCATTAATATGTGTGCCACATGAAGAATAATCATAAGGGTTACCCATGGAAATAAATGAGTATCATAATAATGTCACAAGGCATAGAAAATGAGCATATCATAAATGTTTACATGGATTAAAAACATACATGGACATTCATAAGGGAATATAGACATATATAATAATAATTGAGGTCAAAATGAAGTGAATAAATGTAAAAATAGTGTTTAATAGACTTTATAAATAAAACATTTTAGTGTGGTTTAAGGAAAATATTAAAGATTATTTAAAACAGAAAATCCATAATTGTTTGAATAAAATAAGAAATAAACCATTATATTTTTTTCATGATAAAATGAGTTATTTTATAAAAATAATGGTGGATTAAAACAGATTATAGAGTGCACTTGAAAATGGGAAAGAATTCAGGAAGTTCCTTTAAATCAGGTTTGCTTATCGGGAAAATTTGAGTAGGGAACCTTTTAAAAACATGTATATCCCTAAAAAAGAAGGATAAATGGATATTGATACATTATTTTGGAACATATAAACATAATTTATAAGATTTACATAAAAAGGAAAAAGATAATTTCATTTTTGTAAAAAGAGAGGAAGAGTAACCTGAATGAATAATAAAGGTTCGGGTAGAATCCCTTACCTTATGTCTGAAGGTGTTCTTCACTTGATCTTAATATCCTGAATAACCAATTTAGATTAATTAATTAATAAGTATATAACCTTTTATAATTTAATTTATTTATTATAATTTTATTAAGTTCATTCATGGCCATTTTGATGAGTTATAGTGTTCAATTTCATCTTTCGGGAGTGTTTGTTTTCTTAGTTTTCATGATCGGTTTGCTTATAAATGAGTATGGAAGTTCGTGTAGAATGGGTATAATTATCCATAATTTAAATTATAAGTTATTAATGAACAAAAAAAGTTTAATTTTTCATGTATATTATTTTGTTTCCAGATATGAGGATAAATCATTAGATAACATGGTGATGATAATTGTTTAGATTCATTTTAGCGGTTTTTCGATCACAACAAACTAGTTTTGTTCTATTATCATGTATATATAATGGTTCTAGAACATTACACAATATATAATACATATATTATAATCTATTTAAACCATAAAAATGGTTTCATGACCAGCCTAGAATATGGTAAAATAAATTGAAAACTTCATCGTCCTTGAATATGATAAATTAACACATCACGAGCGATGTTTTCATTTTTAGTATAAAAGGAGGGGGAAAGAGATATGATGATGAATTATTACATTAGAATAATAAAATTATAGTATATTTAATGGATTGGAGTTATCATACCATTTTTATGAGGAGATGTTAGGAGAGGAAAAGGAAAATAAAGGAACTTGAAAAGAAATTAAAAGAAAAGGGAAGAGGTTTTTCCTCTTGATTCCTTCTTCTTGAGAACCTCGTTAGGGGATTTGTTTTGGTATTTTTTTAAGAAAAAAAGATATTCGACATGGGTTATGGGCTTGGGATTATATTTGAGCAGAATTTGGTCAAGGATAAAGGCTTGAGAGGTGTGAGTAGAAGAGGTGGTGAGGGGTGATATTTATAGTGGAGGAGGGGGTGTTTTCTCATTATTTTATTCATTAGTTTATTATTTTGGCTCAAGATTATGAATATTTTGATAATTATTATAAAATATAATAAAATAATTAAGGAAAATTTGATATTTTGGGCTTATATCAGTCTTACATCATCTATGACTCTGTAATTCATGTATTTAGCTTTTATCGTACATTATCGTATTTTACTATTCACTAAAAATCAACTATTTTAGAAAAATACCAAAAATTCACCCTAACCATTTTTTGACATTTAGAATTCAAAAATGAACTCCATTTTATGAAAATAATTTTCTAAATATGAGAAATTTATTTTTTTTAATTAAAATCATCATTTACTTGGAAAATACCAATTTTAAAATTATAACTGATTTTGTAACACTTTTAAAAATTAATTAATGAATCATAAAATTATCTTATAATAATAATATAAAAATATATTAATTTATGAATATATTTTATGGAAATAAATTTTCTTTTAAAACATTTTATTAATTATAAAATTGAAAATAAATACATATGTTTTATAAAAATATCAACACTTAATTAATAATTTCTAAAACATTTGTTTACTTATACTATGATATAATTATATCATATTTTCACTTATAAGATGCCTAAATTTTATTTATACTTTCATTGGTGATGTTACTATTCAATTTTCTAGTTTACTATTCATTAGGTTCATATTACTATTCCAAAGGTTAAGTTATTATTTCATCAGTATAGGTTCCTTAACTTCTAGAAATACTTATTATTTCATTCATTATTCATTTATAAAGTTTTTTATTGTGTTATATATGTGATGTTTATATGATTTATACAATATTACATAATTATAAGAAGGGAATTTCTATTGATAAAATTTTGGGTCGTTACATCCCCCCCCCCCCTTATGAAATTCATCTCTCAAAATTTCGTACTTATGGTTCCACCATAGTAATTTAACCAGTTGAGTAGTCTTGTTGCATAGAACTTTATCTCTACAATCCAAGATCTTTACTGGATACTCCTTATATAAGAGATCATTTTCCAATTATACCACCTTTGAATTCATTACATGTGAGGTATATGGTATGTACTTTCATAAGATGGATACATGGAATACATCGTGCACTTGAGACATGGTAGGTGGAAGTGCTAGTCAATAGGGCACAGCTATGACACGATCAAGAATCTCGAAGGGGCTGATTTATCTGGGACTCATATTTACTTTCTTTCCAAATCTCATTATCTTATTCCATGGAGATATGTGGAGCAATACCATGTCTCCAGCCTTAAAATCAAGGTCTTATCGACAATTTTCTACATGGATCTTTTGTCAACTTTGGGATGCCTTGATATGTTTTTGAATGGTCTTCACCTTTTCCACCATTTCTTCAACCATTTCAAGTCTTAGAAACTTATGCTCACCAACTTCATCCCATCATGTCAGTGTTCTACACCTGTTACCATAAAGGGCTTCATATGGGGCCATTTGGATGCTTGAGTGGAAACTATTTTTGTAAGAGAACTCAACCAACAGTAGATATTGGTCCCATCCTCTCTTGAAGTCCATAGAACACTCTCTCAACATGTCTTCTAGTGTCTCAATAGTTCACTCAGATTGGCCATCAATTTGAGTATTATAGGTTGTATTGAAGTTCATCTCAGTTGTTTGAGCATGTTGGATACTTTTCAAGAACTTAGAGGTGAATCTCAAATATTGATCGGGTATAATCGATTTTGATACTCCATTCATCCTTACCACTTATCTAATATATATATCCATGCAAGTTGATCCAGTGATAAATCCTCTCGAATTTTGATAAAGTGAGTTGACTTTGTAAGAATATCCACAACAACTCATATAGCATTGTTTCCTATGGATATATTTGGAAGTCCAGTGACAAAGTCCATGGTAATGTTCTCCCACTTCCATGTTGGTATGGATAATGGTTTCATCATCCCTTTAGAGTTTTTTCTTTCAAAATTCACTTACTGATATACCAAGAACTTTTATGTATATTCAGCGATATCCTTTTTTATATTTTCTCACTAATAGATCTCTCAGAGATCTCAATAAATATTTGTGCTCCATGGGTAAATGGAGAAGGTTGATCTATGTGGGTCATTTATAAGCTTCTTCTTTATATCTGAATCGGATGGTACACATGTTAATGACCTAAATCTTACAACTCCTTCCTCATCCATTTGTAAATCTAAGTATTTCCCATTTCTGATATTTTCCACCCTTTGCTAAATTTCCACATCCTTTAGTTGAGTATCCTTTATTTTCTCTATGAGGGATGGTGGAGAAATCATTTTATAATGTATTGATGATGATCCTACCTTAATCATTCCCATTTCCATTCTCTACAAGCCTAAGAAGATTGGATTCTTCTCAATTCTCATCATTGATAAAGATACAAAATTCTTTATACTTAGAGAATTCACCACCTTATTTTATTTACTAGGATGGTAGTGGATTGAGAATTCGTAATCTTTGATGATCTCCAGTCATATTCATTGGTGAATATTAGGATCCTTTTATGTGAATATATATTTGAGACTCTTGTGATCAGTATATACCTCACACTTCTCCCCATAGAGATAATTTCACCATATTTTCAATGCAAAGATCATAGAAACTAACTCCAAATCATGCGTGGGATAGTTTTTCTCATGTATTTTCAACTATTGTGAGGCATAGGCTATCTATAATTTTACATCATTACACAGCCTAATCCCTTCTTTGAAGAATCATTGTACACCACAAAGAGTTATCTACTTTTCGGGAGTGTGAGTATCGGTGCACTGATAAGCCTCTTTTTGAGCTCCTTAAAGATTTCCTCACATTCTTGAGTCTATAAAAACTTCACTCCATTCCATGTAATCTTGGTTATTGGGTTTTAAAATCATGATAAGTTCTTTAAAAATCATCTCTAATACATATCTAGGTCAAGGAAACTATGGATCTCCATTATAGATGTTAGCCTTTGCCACTCTTCAATTGCCTTTGTCTTAAAAGGGTCCACATATATCCCTTTACTGGTGATAACATGCCCCAATAATGATACTTCATACATCTATAACTCACATTTACTATACTTTTCATATAGTTTCTCCCTTCACAAATTCATTAGCATAGTATTCAAATGCTCCTCGTGTTCCTCCTTTCCCTTGAATTATATTAGAATATCATTGATAAAGACTACCAAAAATTTGTTGAGGTAATATCTAAAGACTATATTCATTAAATCCCTGAAATTTACTGGATAATTATTGAGTCCAAAGGTCATAAATATGAACTTATAGTGTTCATACCTCGTTCAAAAGGTAGTCTTGGGAATATATTCCTTACTCACCTTTAATTGGTGATATCCCAACCAAAGGTCCACCTTAGATAAATAACTGGCCCTATATAGCTAATTAAACAAGTCATCTATCCATGATAGCAGATTATTTTTCTTTATCGTGATTTTATTAAGCTCATGATAATCAATGAAAATTCATTGATCCATCCTTCTTCTTAATGAAGAGGATTGGTGCACCCCATAGTAAAGCACTTGGGTGTATAAAACCTTTGTCCAGATTCTCCTGTAACTACTTCTTCAGCACTTCCAGCTCAACGGTGGTCATTTTATTAGGTTTCTTTGATATAGTCATAGATCTAGAAATAAGTTTAATTGAGAGATCAACCTCTAGATCATAAGGAATAACAAGAAACTATTTAGAGAATACATTAGTGTAATCCCTCACAATGTTCATGTCTTCAAGCATGATTCTCCCCTTTATCTTAATCATTTGAGAAAGATATTTTTTCTCATAAGTCAATAATATCCACACTTGAGATAATGATTCTGAAGGAGATTCATCTTCCTCCTTACACTTTTATAGTATTGAAGGTTTCTTTGGGATGTGAAGAGTGATCTCCCTTTCCTAACATTTGATGTTGGCTTTATATAAAGATATACAGTCTATGACAAAAATAGCATAAAACTCTACCAAAGGGAGTATGACAATATTTTATGTGAGTTTCAGTCCAAAAACATTTACCAAGGAGGAGTTATAAACTATGGATGAAATAATTTACCCATTCATTATACCCACAGATAACTCAACATCCAAATTTTGAGGTGGTTTCTGAATAGTTCTACTAAACTTTCAAGATATAAAAGAATTTTTAGAACTAGAATCAAATAGTATGTTCGCTATTCTTTAATGAATAGCCAGAATACCTATCACCACATCGTTGTCTGGATCCACCTCATAACTAGTGATAGCATATGCCATTCCTTATTTCCTTGGAGGTTGTTGTTGATTGGATATAACAACCCTAGGCTTATGGAATTAGTTTACAAAATTTACATGTTCCTTGTAGTTGAAACATTTCACTATAGGCTAAGTGTTGATATGAACCTTCCTTTATTCCTCCACATTAGTGATATTCTTCATATACCTTCATCTTTTACTAGCTATATTCCCATCTCTTCCACATTTAAATCATATCTTGGTTCCCTTTAAGTTGTTTCCAGGATGCTTCTTCCCACACTTTTGACACATGGGATGTAGGGTCTTCTTCCCATAATGGGATTTATCACCCATATTAAAATCCATTTTCCTCTTTTTTTCACTAATCCCATAATACCACTAAGAGTATCCTACCACCATTTCAACCTTGAAGGCACAACATAAAATATTCTCATAACTATTGAAGTCTCAAATCTCAAATTATTTTCATAGACACAACTTTAGTACACTAAATAAGTGATCCACCTTGATTTTGGTGTTCATGAAAAATCTATAGGTGTATCTTGCAAGCCTCATGAAGTTTTATTCATATGCCCTGATGGAATCATCTTACTTTTTATTTAGTATGAGTAATTCCCTTTCTATATTGAGATTGAGGGTTTGGGGAAAATATTTATTGAAAAATATTTTATTGAAATCTTCTCATTCCATGGAATCAATTTCCTCTTTGGAATTTGTGTTCTTGATCAGTTTCCACCATTTATTAGTTTCCCCATAAAAACAATAAACTGCCAACAAAACTTTATATTCTTCTAAGCACTGTAGGATAGATAATATCTTCTCAATGGAGTTAATCCATTGTTCTACAAGGAGGGGATCAGAAGATCCACTAAATATGGGAGTCCTTTGTCGCATGAAGTATTTGATAGAAACTTTATCTCTATTAGTATAAGGAGGGTGTTCCACATGATTCAAGTTATTATTCATAACTTATTCCAACTAAGAAAGTACTTCTATAAAGTTTTGATCACCTTTTCCCATCATATCGGGCATATTATTAGGGAAATTATCACATTGCCTATCACATTGATTTTTGGCATGGGTTCTTCTATTTCCATCCATTAACTAAGAAAAATAAAATACAATTAGGGGGCTTGAATAATTAGATAATAAGTATAAAAATAAAAGGATAAACTTTTAAAAGAAAATTATATCATAAATTTTGATTCCCTAGGTTTCAATCTAGGTTATCCATGATCTGTTTCTTAACATATATTTGTATGGGAATTTTTTTGTTTCCTTAATAATGGTTCCTAATGAGATTATGAATTTACCAAATTATATCCCCTAGGAGTTTCAAACTAGGTGAATAATAAGGCACATTGTCGTGTACTAGGTAACCTCAAGTCAAACCCAGAACACCTTGTCATAGTTATTACTCCTAAGTACATCTGTACGAGAACCACATCCACTTGTATTATCCAGATAGGGATATATTTTCTTGATAAACCACTTACTCTATACTAAACAAAATTTAGGGATTTTTTCTCACACTTGGTCTTATCCATAGGGTTCCTACTAAATTGATCTATTCATAATCTCAAAAAATAACTATACCTTTATATGATACCAACTATAGTGACCCTGTCCATTTTCACATATTATTACATGATTTAAAACATAATTAACTATCAAATTACAAGCCAAGGATCATAAAGTCTAGTGTATTTGGTAGACTAGGTACATAAAACTGAAAACATGGGAATAAATAAAACATTTCTTTATTTATCATCTAATATGACCTCTTAAATTCCTTTGAGCCCTTAAATCTACATAGACCTAGGGATAACATGAACAAAATTTATGATCTAAAAAGCTCGTTAAGGGAATGACCATAGGAAAAAAACATAGCATATGGGTTAAAAGACATAACATGGTGACGTAAAGGAATGGAACATGAATAAACATAAGGAAGAATAACATGTATAAAATGGGAACACATAATCATGGAATTATAGGAATGTGGCAACAATATATAAATGACATAAACATGAGTTAAGGCTAACCACCAAGACTATATAACATGGTAGATAAAGTCCCATAAAGTAATCAGGTTCACTCCCTGTCCCAACATGACATATCATGAGACTAAAATTTACCCAATTCATTGGAGTTCTATCTTGTAACACCCATCATAACATGTTCATGAATATGTTTTCCACATGAATAATAAACTTAAGTGTTACCCATGGAAAGAAATGGGAATCATAATCATGTCACAAGGCATAACAAATGAGCATATCATAAATGTTTCCATGGATTAAAAACATAAATGTAAATTCATAAGGGAATATAGACATAGATCATGATAAGTGAGGTCAAACTGAAGTGAATACATGTAAAAATAGTGTTGAAGATATTTTAGAAATAAAACATTTTAGTGTGGTTTAAGAAAAATATTAAAGATTCTTTAAAACAGAAAAGGCATAGTTGTTGTATAAAACCAGAAATGAACCATGATAGTTTTTCATGATAAAATTATTGATTTAATAAAAATAATTGTGTATTAATATATAATATAGAGTGTTCTTGAAAATGGGTAAGGATTTGGGAAGTTCCCTTAAATTGGGCTTGCTTATCGGGAAGAATTGAGTAGGGAACCTTTAAAAAACATGAATATCCCCAATAAAAGAGGATGAATAGATATTGATACATGAGTTTGGAACATATAAAAAGAATTTATAATATGTACATAAAAATTAAAAGATGATTTCATTTTGTTAAAAAGATAGGAAGAATAACCTGAAGGAATAATGGAGGTTCAGGTAGAATCCCTTACCTTATGTCTGAAGGTGTTCTTCACTTGATCTTAATGTCTGGAATAGCCAATTTATATTAATTAATTAATAATTAAAAAACATTTTATATATTTAATTTATTTATTATAATTTTACTAATTTCATTCATGTACTTTTTTATGAGTTATAGTGTTCAATTTCATCATTCGGGAGTGTTCATTTTTTTAGTTTTCATGATCTATTCGCTTGTAAATGAGTATAGAAGTTTATGTAGAATGGGTATAATTCTATAGAATTGATATTATAAGTTATTAATGAAAAATAAGAAGTATAATTTTTCATATGTATTTTTTTCATATATGAGGATGAATGAATAGATAACATGTTAACGATCATTGTTTAGATTAATTTTAGCGATTTTTCGATCACAATGAACTAGTTTTGTTCTATTATCATGTATATATAATGGTTTCCGTACATTACATGAGATATAACAAATATATTTTAATCTGGTTTAACTATAAAAATGGTTTCATTAACAGCCCTGTAGACCGTAATAGAAATTGAAAACTTCGCCATCCTTGAATGCGATAAATTAACACATCACGGATGATGTTTTCATTTTTAGTATAAAAGGAGGGGGAAAGAGAGATGATGATGAATTATTTCATTATAATAATAAAATTATATTATATTTATGTTAATTTAGTTATCATACCATTTATATGAGGGGAGTTTAGGATAGGAAAAAAGAAAATAAAGGAACTTGAAACGAAATTAAAAGAAAAGGAAGAGGGTTTTATCTCTTGATTCCTTCTTCTTGAGAACCTTCTTTGGGGTTGGTTTTGGTTTTTTTTAAGAAAAAAATCTCTTGGACATAGTTAAGGGTATTTTGGGGATATTTGAGTAGAATTTGGACAAGGATCAAATCTTTAGAGGTGTGAGGAGAATAAGTGGTGAGGTATGGTATTTATAGTAGAGGAGAGGGGTGTTTTCTCATAATTTTATTCATTAGTTTATTATATTATCTAAATAATATGAATAGTTTGATAATTATCATAAAATATAATAAAATAATGAAGTATAGTTCAATATTTTGGGCTTACATCAGCCTTACATCATCTATGACTCCATCATTCATATATTTAGCTTTTATTGTACATTAGCGTATTTTACTATACACAAAAAATAAAATAAAATAGAAAAATACCAAAAAATCACCCTAACCATTTTTAATATGTAGAATTAAAAAATGGAATCCATTTTATGAAAATAATTTTCTAAATATAAGAAATTTAATTTTTAATTAAAATCATTATTTACTTGGAAAATTCTAATTTTAAAATTATAATTGATTTTGTAACATTTTGAAAAATTAATTAATATCTCATAAAATTATATTATAATCATAAGATAAAAAAATATTAATTTATGAATACATTTTATGGAAATAAATTCTCTTTTAAAACATTATATTAATTATAATATTCAAAATAAATACTTATGTTTTATAAAAATATCAACACTTAATTAATAATTTATAAAACATTTATTTACTTATAGTATGATATAATTACATCATATTGTCACTTATAATATACCTAAATTTTATTTATACTTTTATTGGTGAGGTTAATATTAAATTTTTTAGTTTACTATTTATAAGGGTTATATTACTATTTAAATAGTCAAGTTACTATTTCATCGGTATAGGTTCCTTAACGTCTAGAAATACTTCTTATTTCATTCATTATTAATTTATGAAGTTTTTTATTATGTTATATATGTGATATTTATGTGATTTATACTATATAACATAATTATAATAAGGTAATTTCCATTGATAAAAATTTTCATCGTTACACTGTGTTCGCAAGGGGAAGGAAAAGGGGGTTTTCCCTTTTAATTTTTAAAGGGGAAAATATTTCACAAAACTAGGTAGGTCGCATAGTTTGACCGAATGTTTTACCAAACCATGCACTAGAAACCGCATAATAAAACCCATTTCAAACAATTTTATTTGATATCATGTATGATGAACCCCCAATCGTGTGCTAATTGTGCATCCCAATCAGGCACTTTTAAAATAAAATTGGAAACCTCATCACACTCAGGGTGTCTCGTAGTCTCTCCTAAACTATTCACACCATACCATGAACCTTTTATAAAAACTTCTAAAAACTCTTGAAACATAATATGAAACTATCAATACTCACTTGAGAACTAGAAGCACCTCTCAAACCGCATCCCATATCCAAAATCATCATATCAGGATGATCGAACTCTCAAATTATTGATCTCAAACCTGATTCTCAAAACGAACCATCCTCCAAATTAAAATTTTAAATTTCTCTTGAAATTTAAATAATCTGTAAACATGGGATAAAAAAAGTAACCACAATTATATTAATGTTAATATATTTTATTAAATATATGATATATAAATTTCATCAAAACCATTAATTTATAATGATTAACTTAATTTATTTTCATAAAAACACACTTAGAATATAAATCAGTTTTCTAAAAAATATCTCCTTTAATATTATATGATCCCATTTAAAGTTGAGTTCTTATTTCATAGGCATTAATCAGTACATTTTTATTAATAAATAATTCCCTTCATATATTTGATAATTTTATTACTCCTATTCATACTCATCAATCCAACAGCTGGGTTATAACTATCATATTTAATTAATAATATTTTAATAGCACTAGTGGAAAAAATGTTTAACATGTCGGTATTTTTCACTTAGGTTCTATATAACCGACGTGCAAAGCTATAAAAATGATTTATCACGTCGGTTATCGTATAACCGACGTGATAAATCAATGAGAATCAATTTTTTACATCGCTTATTTTATAACCGATGTAATAAAAACTGAGATTAGATTTATCATGTTGGTTATTTTATAACCGACATGATATATAGAATCTCGGCGCTTTATCACACCGGTTATAAAATAACCGACATGATAAAGCAAATCTTGGAAATTTATCACGTCGGTTATCAAAAGAATTGATGCGATAAAGCACCATTTATCACATCAGTTATAAAATAACCGGCGTGATAAATTATTTTCTACTTCAGTTATTAAATAACTGATATTATAAACATAAAAAATATTTTATCATGTCGGTTATTAAATAGCCGATGTGATAAATCTTTTAAATTATTTATCACACCCTGTATTCAATCATTCTGTTTTCTTAGATCGGGCGACCTGCGACTCATCTCTCTCACGTGGAAAACCTAGAAAGGATTCTTCGAAGTAGTTCCCTCCAGCCTTGTTTTTCCAACATCATTCATTATCTTTATTATCATCATATCTATCAGGTTGACTTGCAACACTCAAGTATGCCTCACACAGCTCAGTTTTATTTTTTATTTTTCATGATGCCCTAAACTAATTTTTTGAGATGTTATTTTTCTATCTTTGTTCTTGCTATCATGGTAAGTTTCATAGTGTTCATTCATTCCATTATAAATTCTTTTCTGGTAAAATAAACCTATGGAAGTGATATCATGAACGTTTATGATTTTTTTGTGTTCTATCAGGTGTGTGTGCATGTACAGGGGGTGTCCAAGGGGGTGGGGGGTTGTCCAAGTGGGTGGGGGTGTCCAGGGGGTGGGGGGCTGTCCAGGGGGGTGGGGTGTCTAGGGGTGTCAAAGGGGTCGGGGGTGGTGTCCAGGGGGTGAGGGGGCTGTCCAAGGGGGTAGGGGTGTCCAGGGGTGTGGGGGTAGTGTCTAGGGGTGAGTGGGTTTTCCAAGGGGGTAGGGGTGTCTAGGGGGTGGGGTGTCCAGGGGTGGGGGTTGTCCATGGGGAGGGGGGCTGTCCAGGGGGTGGGGGCTGTCTAGAGCAGTGGGGGTTGTCCAGAGGGTTGGGGGCTATCCAAAGGGTTGGGGAGCTGTCCAGGGGGTGGGGTATGTCCATAGGGGTGGGGGCTGTCCAAGGGGGTGGTGGTGTCCAGGGGGTGTCCAAGGGGGTGGGGGTGTTATCCAAGGGGGTTAGGGGGCTTTCCAATGGAGTAGGGGTGTCCAGGGGGTGGGGGTGGTGTCGAGGGGGTGAGGGGGATATCCAAGGGGTGGGGTGTCTAGGGGGTGTCCAAGGGGGTAGGGGTGGGGGTGGTGTCCAGGGGGCTGAGTGGGTTTTCCAAGGGGGTATGGGGTGTCTAGGGGGTGGGGGTGTCTAGGGGGTAGGGGTTGTCCAGAGGGGTTGGGGTTGTCCAGGGGTGGGGGCTGTCCAAGGGGGTGTTGGTGTCTAGGGGGTGTCCAAGGGGGTGGGGTGGTGTCCAGGGGGTGAGGGGGATTTCCAAGGGGGTGGGTGTGTCCAGGGGTGGGGGTGGTGTCTAGGGGTGAGGGGTTGTCTAGGGGGGTGGGGGTGTCCAGGGGGTGTCCAAGTTGGTAGGGGGTGGGGATGGTGTCTAGGGGTGGGGATATCCAGGGGTGGGGGTGGTGTTCAGGGGGGTGAGTGGGTTGTCCAAGGGGCTATGGGGCGTCCTTGGGGGTGGGGTGCCCTGGGGGTGGGGGTTTTCCAGAGGGGTTGGGGGGCTTTCCAGGGGGTGGGGGGATGTCCATGGGGGTGGTGGTGTCCAGGGGGTGTCTAAGGGGGCGGGGGGGGGGGTGTCCAAGAGGTGAGGGGGTTGTCCAGGGGGTGGGGTGTCCTAAGGTGGGGGTGTCTAGAGGGGTTGGGGGCTGTCCAAGGGGTGGGGAGCTGTCCAGGGGGGGTCCAGGGGGTATTCAAGGGGTGGGGTAATGTTCAGGGGGTGAGGGGGATTTCCAAGGGGGTGGGGATGTCCAGAGGGGCTGGGGGCTGTCCAAGGGGTGGGGGTTGTCCAAGGGGGTGGTGGTGTCATGGGGGTGTCCAAGTGGGTGGGGGTGGTGTCTAGGGGGTGAGGGTTCTTTCCAAGGGGGTGGGGTGGTGTCCAGGGGGTGATGAGGATGTCCAGGGGGTGGGGGTGTCTATGGGGTGTGGGGGTGTCCAGGGGGTGTCCAATGGGGTAGGGGTGGGGGTGGTTTCCAGGGGTGAGGGGGCTTTCCAAGGGGATAGGGGTGTCTAGGGGGTGGGGTGGTCCAGGGGGTGGGGGTCTATCCCAGGGGGTGGGGTGTCCAAGTGGGTAGGCAGTGGGGGGTGGTTTCTAGGGTGTGGGGGTGTCCAGGGGGTGGGGGTGGTGTCCAGGGGGTGAGTGGGTTGTCCAAGGGGGTAGGGGGTATCTCAGGGGTGGGGGTGTCCAGGGGGTGCATCCTAACCGTGCGCAGTGCCCGAGTTCTTTAAAAATGCATTTTTTACCATTTCCCCTATCGAATTTTAACACTAAAATGCCTCTTTCTCCCCCATTTGGAACATGAAACCCTATGAGTATCCTCCTCCTCTTCTCCATGCCTCTCACCTCCTTCCAATAGTGATTCTAAGTGGTTTCTACAAGTTTGGGGGTGATTTTTCCGTATAATATCCTCTTTCCCCCTCTTCTTCCTTTTTCCTTTTTCTTCTTAGTTTTTCTTATTCATTGGTTCCTTTGGTCTAGGGTTCTTGTTTCTTTGTTTCTAAATTTAGTGTTTTTTCTTGTTACAATTCTTCTTGGTATTCCTTGCTCATTTGGACCTTCTTGAAGCCATTTTGAGTGGTCATCATTGAAGGCGTCTTATATTGAGGTAGGTTTCACTATGTATTGGCCTTTAAATTTAAGAAACGTTGATTTCTTGATGTTTGTAACTTGATTTGATATTTTTTTAAAATATATAATTTTTTGAAATATTACCTGAATTAAATCAAGTTTCATTCTCATTGAATTAAATTTTGTATAATTATTTTACATAGCCCTGCACAACAAGTGTTTTATTAAAAGTCTGGTTGGCCCTTATATGTGGTTTATGATTTCCAAATGATGTTGTGGATTTTTAAATGTGTTTCAAATATTTCATGGATTCCTAAATTGTGTGTTTGGATACTTTTGAAAATGATTTTCTTTTTAAAAGAATGGGTGTGGTCCAGTTGGAACTTTTAGAAAGTGGGTTTTCTTTGTAAAACTCTCATTGGAATGTGTCTCTTGCCTTATCATTATTAAAAGGAATAGTAATTTCCTTCGTATGGGACTTCCATTGTGAATTTATGGCCCTAAGGCAAGGTTACTTCCTTGGAGTGGTGTTCTGGGGTGATTCTTGTGGGTGTGTGGCTTATGTGTGTCTTGTGATTATTCTTTATATATGGTTGATTGTTTGATACACCTCAGATCAACCCCATTTTAGACATAACATGGTAACCTAGAATTGATATTGGATTATTCAAGAATGCTTGCTGCACTAGTTTAAGATTATGTTATGGCTAATTGACCCTTAGTATAAACACGCTCTGCTTTGGGGATGGTTCCCCTCATGCATTAGGGCTATTTGATTGCATCAGGCACGCCAAAAGGATGGATTAGGTTACAATATGTTTTAGATTTTCCCCTAAGCTCCTAGGTATTACCATGTTCTCTTATACTTGTTTATTCATGGAGGATAATATAGGTGCCTCATCTGGTATGGTTACTTGAATATTTCTTACCCATTGCCATCATTATGTCATCATTGATTATGCTCCCTAATTATGGTATGTCTCTTTGGTAAAATTGAATGATTGGTTTTAAATGTTTTCATGAGTATTATTTTTAGAAAAACTATGTTTATTTTCCTGTATTTCAAACTAGCATCAAATGAATCTTTTATTTAAATGAAATGCATAGGGACAGCCCCTACCCCCTGGACACCCCCTACCCCCTTGGACACCCTGGACAGCCCCTACCCCTGTGGACATCCCCTACCCCCTTGGACAGCCCCCACCACCCCCTGGACAGCCCCCTAACCCCTTGAACACCCCCTTGGTATATATGTATCACAACAGTTTTATTGAAATCGTTGGAATATTTTAACTTCAGGTATTCTATACCAATGGATCTTGTAGAATCGTTGGCATAGGGCTATTGCAATAACCATCAGGGTAACGGTGTGTGAAATCGTAGGGGTATTCTATCCCAACGGTTTCAGGGGATATCCCAATGGTTTTAAATCATTGGGATGTGTGTATTTTTTAGTAGTGAATGTATAAATATATTAATATTTACACTTCATATTTATTTCTTACGGAAGGGTGAATTTGGTATCCAGTTGCACCAGGATGTTTTATTTGTGTACCTTAAGAAGAAAGAATCCAAGATGAATTTAAAACTGTTATATCTAACTATATTTTCTTTTTTAAATCATTTTCATGCATATTTTTTTCAAATACATATAGATTTGTTTTATATTTAAAAAAAAATTACATTCAAATTATGATATTTTTCATATAAATATATATTTTTCTTATCTTAAAAAGATGTGTAATTTTGATATTTGTTATAGGAAATAATGATTCGAAGTTGGATTACATCACATTGAATGAGTAATGAATATGAGGAAGGTGTTGATGCCTTTTTGGAATTTGCTAAACGAAATGTTCCAAGAAGTGATATTTTTTCTATACATGCCTGAAATGTTTGAATATAAAGAAGTTGAAAAGTATAGAGATCAAAGACCATCTAATTTGTCATGTTTTTAATCTGAATTACAGCCCTTGGATTTGGCATGGTGAAACTGGATAGAATATTAGATCTACTGATGATAATGATTTGCAAGATGGTAACTCCGATGGAATTGAAGAAATGATCCTTGATATTGTAGCAGAAAAAATTGATATAGAACTGACAATTGTGCATCTATATAGTGATGTTGAAAAAACATTCTATCCTCGTTGTATTGATTTTTTGGTTTTGTCAGCGATGTTAAGATTGATTAAGCTGAAGGAAAAACATGGATGGAGTGACAGAAGTTTTACAGAGCTGCTACAATTGTTGAAATACATTCTTCCAAAAGAAAACGATCTTCCAAATTCACATTAGAAGGCCAAGAAAATATTATGCTCGATGGGATTGGGATACAAGAAAATACATGCTTGTATGAATGATTGTATGATATATATGAATGAATATGAATTTCTATCAGAGTTTCATAAATGCAGGACATCATGATATAAGTTGAAATAAAAATCACAGGCTGATGTAGAGATTACAAACATCCCTTCCAAGTTATTTTGGTATCTTCCTATAATTAATCATTTGAAACGTTTATTTTCTAATTCACATGATGAAAAAAGGTTAAGATGGCATTCTGATGAGCGGATATGTGATGGAAAAATACATCATCCAGCTGATTTTCCACAATGGAAGAAAATTTATGAGCAGTATCCTATATTTTGAAATGAAATTAGAAATCTCGAACTAGGGTTGTGCACAGATGGAATGAATCCATACCGAACCCTCAGTAGCACACATAGTTCATGGCCTGTTTTATTGGTAATTTACAACCTCTCTCCTGAAGTTTGTATGAAGCGCAAATATGTCATGTTGAGTATAATGATCTCTAGTCCGAAGCAACTCAGATATGATATTGATGTTTTCTTGTCACCTCTAATTGATTATTTGAAACTTTTATGGGAGGATGTTATTAGGGTGTATGATTCTTATAAAATAGAATATTTTCAACTGCATGCAGTTTTTATGTTCACTATAAATGACTTCCCAGCATATGGAAATTTTTCTGGATATAGTGTTAAGGGGAATAAAGCATGTCCAATTTGTGAACAACATACTTCATATTGTCAATTGCATTATGGGAGGAAAACAGTGTACATGGGTCATCGAAAGTTTTTTCCTATGGATCACTCTTATAGAAGACTAAAAAAGGCATTCAATGGCTCATAAGAATTTGATATTGCTTCAAAACCTTTATCCCCTGATCAGTATTTTGAGAGGGTGGAAAACATTGATGTGACATTGGTAAAGACACAGAAATATGGTAATGATAGACATATTTGGAAGAAAAGGTTAATATTTTTTGAGTTTCCATATTAGAGATATCATGAAGTGAAACATAATATTGATGTCATGCACGTGGAGAAGAATATCTATGACAGTTTGATTGGAACATTGCTAGATATTGAAGGAAATATAAAAGATGGGTTGAATGTAAGATTAGACTTACTATCAATGGGAATACGTTTGGAGTTAGCTCCCACTCCTAATGGAAGACGAACATTTCTTCCCCTGTCTTGTCATACATTATCCAAGAGGGAGAAAATTAGCTTTTTTCAGTGTCTTCATGATATCAAAGTGCACCAAGGTTATTCTTCAAATGTAAAAAAATTTGTCTCTTTGAAGGATTTGAAGTTGATAGGTATGAAATCTCATGATTGTCACATCATGATGCAACAACTTCTACCAGTTTAACTGTGTGGAATATTTCCCATCCATTTCAAAAAGACTATAATTAAGTTTTGTTATTTTTTCAATTAAATTTTTAATAAGGTGATTAATGTGAATGCTTTGAACATTTTGAAAAAGGATGCAATTTCTATACTTTTTCAATTGGAAATGTATTTTCCTCCATATTTTTTGGATATAATGGTGCATTTAATGATTTATCTTGTTCGAGAAATAAAGCTTTATGGACCTATATATCTTCATTGGATGTATCCTTTTAAAAGGAATATGAAAATATTGAATGGGTATGTTAAGAATCCATATCGACCTGAAGCCTCCATTATTTAAAAGTATATTTCTAAGGAGGTTTCGGAGTTTTGTACGAGCTACTTGGCTACGGTGGAGCACATAGGTTTGCCTCCATCTCTCCATGAATGAGTTAATAATGAGGGAAAGGGGATTTGTGGCTTGAAAGTCAAATCTTTGTCAACTGAACAGATGAAGAAATTAAAATTATACATCTTAAATAACATAGTCGATGCTCAACTGTATATCACATATCATATTAATGAGTTGAAATAATGTCACCCAAAGAAGAAAGAAATGTGGATTTTGAATGATCACAACAAAACATTTTTGTCATGGTTTAAAAATACCATGCTTGGTAGATCAGATATATCATAGACATTAGGATGGTTAGTGGGTGGTCCATGTTTAAATGTGATAATATGGACCGATTATGACATTAATGGCTATAGATTTTATACAAAAGCTCAGGACAATAGAAGTTCAGTTTAGAATAGTGGTGTATTGGTGTTTGCAGAAGTAATGCATTTTTTGAGTTCTAAAGACAAAAACCCAATTTCGGCATGAACTGCATATTATGGAGTCATTGAAGAAATATGGGAGGTTGATTACTTTAAAATTAAAGTTCATGTTTTTAACTAAAAATGGTTTATCGGTAACAACAGGGTCAGACACGATGAATTTGTAATGATAGTTGTTAATCTGAATAGATTGGAAGACATAGAAGATTCTTTTATAATGGAAACACATGAAAAACTGATTTTCTATATAGTTGATCAATCATATATGTAGTGGTCTGTTGTTTTACCAGGTAAAAACAATATGTTGGTGAGGATCAACTTGACGAAGATGCTGATTTATGTGAGATACCTACTTCCATGGAAAGATTAGTAGAACATAACTATGAGCATGTTGAAGGCATGGTTTTTGCCATAAGTAATGATCATGACGAAGGAATTTGGGAAAACAATCCATTTATACATTCATAATATTACAGGTAACATGTGTTTATTTCTTGTTTACATTTATTAATTTCATAAAATGTTAGATATTGTAATTTTTTTCTTTATTAAAATGCGTATTAAAACAAATAAGTAGAAGTTTTTGTTTATTTTAATTTTGTTTAGTTTATTTTATCATGTTTACCATTACGTAAATTATATATCTATTATTTTTGTTGAATGAAAATTACTTTACCATGTTTACCATTTTTACCATGTTTACCATGTTTACCATGTTTACCATGTTTACCATGTTTACCATGTTTACCATGTTTACCATGTTTACCATGTTTACCATGTTTACCATGTCTACCATGTCTTCCATGTTTACCATGTTTACCATGTTTACCATGTTTACCATGTTTACCATGTTTACCACAGTTTACCATAGTTTACCATTACATAACTTATATATTTATTGATTTTTTAGAATGAAAATTACACTACCATTTTTACCATGTTTACCATTGTTTAACATGCTTACCATATTAACCATGTTTACTATTATATAACTTAGTTCAATTTTCCATTTTCTATTTACATTAGTATTGTAGTATTTGAAATTGTATATTTGTGAACTAATGTTTTTTTTATTTTAAGGATAATGACAGATCAATCAGTTGATCAACCACATGATTCTGGAGATGAGAATAATGATCATACCTCTGGGTAAGAACATTCACATGCTCCTCTTGATGTTTCCCAATCTTCCTCATGTGCTCCCATAATGACAAAGAAGAGTTCAAGAGTTGTTAAATGTGGGTGGACACGTTTAACAAAATTATCACTTTCCCATATGCAGGACCAAAGGATACTCATTGAGTTTGATGAGAATGATATTCCTAGAGGTAAAAATGCAAAAGATTTTAAGAGTTTTGTATCAACTCAGGGTAAGAGAAAAATAAGCATTTTTTATGATGATTGGATAAGTGTGGACAAAGTGATAATATCTCAGTTGTAGGAGACGATTTTGGTAAGATATTTTTCTATTTTTTTCCTATTATTTAAATGTTTCTAGTATAATATGTTTTACCTCTTCTTTATTAGATGAAATTTGATATTCCTGACACTGGAGGAGTTAGGAAGAAATGATTATCGATGGTTGCTAGAAGATGAAGGGATTTCAAATCAACCTTTGAATATGATTTCATTTTTGGTCATAGGATTCATGAAAATCCATGTCATATATATCCTTTCATAGATGAAGAGACATGGACATAGTTTGTTGAAAGTATAATAAAATATTCATTTTTGGTAAGGTCAATGTAAACTTTTATAATCTTTCTTATATAAATGATCTTATTCATGTTTTGTTAATTATTTATTATTCTTAATTTACAAAAAACAAGGACATATCATCAGGAGATCCAATCTAAAAATGTATACCCTCATAGTTTATCACGGGGATGGTATACATTATTGGAAGAACAAATGATGGCAGAAAAATTACAAAAATTGAGAGCTGAGTCTTCAAGCTCTAGAGAGGTTGCCCCTCCATCCCCTCCATCTAGAAATAAAAAATGGAAGAGATCTCGGATGGGAAAAAAGGGGCAATATCTTTCAGAATATTCAAGAATTGTAGCTAAGAGTATTTTAAGATATTTATTTTGTTTATTTAAGTTAACTATATTCTTTATATAATTCGAATCATTGCAGAAATCTTCAATTAATTAATACAGGATTGTCTTGAGGAGCAGAGCTCACAGGGGTTATTTACAGCTGCTGGGAGGTAAGATATTTTATCTGCAGCATTGGGAAAGCCCGAACATCCTAGTCATGTAAAAAGATATCTGATGGGTGTATCGGTAAGAAAAGTGTTTCCATATTCTTCAACTTCTTCCGTTGAGGGTGTTTATAAAAAAAATAGAATCCTTGGAGGCTGAAGTTCATAATATTAATGTGACGGTGGAGGAAAATATTATAGAGTCGGTGTAGTCTATGTTTGTAGACATGCAAAGATAATTTTAGACTGTAGCTCCCACTCCTCTACCTCCCCCTATATACCCCATTATTTATCCTCCACCTCTGCCAGTAGCTCCCACTCCCCCACCTCAGCCTGAAGACCCCATTTTTTATCCTACTCCTCCGCCGCATCTTCTTACTTATTGCGAGTTGTATATTGATGATCCTCAACATAATATAGTTTCATATGGGCTAGTATATTGTATAGGAGATATAGTTCATCATCAACAGTTAGAGGTAGAACATCATAGGGTCAATGTACAGGATATTATAGATAGATTAGATCGAGTACCATTACCTACAGATGAGGTGACGACAGTTGGACATAGTATCGGCCATTTTTTAATATGTCCATCCAGACTTCTGTGACTCATTACCATAGAGGTATGTATGTTATATCTTTTATTTTATTTTTTATTAAAGTTGTTTTAACATTTGAAAACTAATATATTTTTATATTTAATTTTACAGGAATACTTCAAAGGTAAAGAAATACTGTATAGACAACAACAAAGACAAATGGTTATGACATCAGATACAGATTCTAGTAGTCTTGACAGATTGTCAAGATATTCAAATTTGTTGGCTAATCATTGTGAGTTTTCAATGGAATATCATGTTTGTGGATGTGCAATAAATGTGGGGATTCTAAAAAATGATATCATGGAGCTTGTTACTAGAGATAATTTGGGCATCAATGTGGTGAATTTTTTTTCCATGTAAGTCTTAACACATTTTCCCTGCGTTATATTTATTAAAAATGTATAATTATGTCTATTTTGTATTAGGTATATTTATAACATGTGTGAGAAGAATGAGAATATAGATGTATATGGATTCATGGACTCACATTTTATTTCCCCTGAAGCACATTCATTGGATGAGGAACAAAGAATGCTTTATATTACTGAAAAATTTGAACAGAATATAATCACACAGTGTTGGATGATTTCTTTTTGTGAGAGGTATGAAACATATCTCTGGAAAAGACTTCATTATCTTTTAACATTAAAAAACCATTAACCCTAAATTTTCTTTTATCAATGATCATTGGATGTTAGGTGTTTTTTACCCAAGGGAGAAAACACTTTATTGGATATGCTCTGTCCATGGTGATGTGCGAGAAAGTTTTAAGAATATTTTGGAAAAGTAAGTTTCAATTTCTTAATAGTTTTATATATTATAATTAACTTTAAATTTATCCCATTCATATTATTTTCTAACAGGGGATGGGTATACTTTCGAAAAAACACAAAGAAAAGGAGTTCCAAGATCAAATATGTAAAAGTAAAGGTAAATATCCATTTATAATTCGTACTATTTGATGTATTATATAAAAATAATATTTTTAATTTACACTCATTTAAACAGAATTATCATGAACAACAAGGCGTCATAAAATGCAGATATTTTATATTAAGATTTATGTAAGAAATAATTACAACTAGAACACTTGTGCATTTTGACCTGGTAAGATTTCCTTTTAAAATTTTCCATAAAATTTTATTTGATTTATTCATTATACATGTAAACTATTATCCTTTTACTTTGTAGTTATTTAATGACCCTCAAACCTATAGTGCTCAAGATTTAAAACACTTACAAGTGGAATGGTCAAATTATTTTATAGGTTTGATTGGATTTTAGTTTGTTTGTAGTGTAAAATTTAATTTTGAATATTGTCATTATAATTGTGTATTTGGTAGTTGTTTAGGTTGGATTTAGGTTTTTTTTAGTTGACATTATAAGTTTTGAATGTTATATATGTGAATGTTTAATTTTGTTATAATTCTTGTTTTGGTTTAGTTCTGATGGTTTTTCTGTTATGGATTCTGGTCTTGGGGGAGGGTTTTTAGGGGTGCGGGGGTGTCCAGTGGGGTGGGGGGTTTCCAGGGGTGTGGGAGGGTTGTCTAGTGGGGTGGGGGTGTCCAGGGTGTCCATGGGGCTGTGGGTGTCCAGGAGGGTGGGCGATCTGTCCAGGGGGTGGGGGCTGTCCAGGAGTGTGGGGGGTTGTCAAGTGGGGTGGGGTGTCTAGGGTGTCCATGGAGGTGGGAGGGTGGGAGGGATGTCTAGGGGTGGGGCTATCCAGGAGGGTGGGGGCTTTCCAGGGTGTGTCCAGGGGTGTGGGGGTGTTCAGTGGGGTGGGGGGTTCCAGGGGTGTGGGAGGGTTTTCTAGTGGGGTGGGGGTGTCCATGGGGGTGGGAGGGTGTCCAGGAGGGTGGGAGGGCTATCCAAGGGAGTGGGGGTTGTCCAGGAGTGTGGGGTTTTCCAGGGGGTATCCAGGGGTGTGGGGGTGTGTCGAGTGGGTTGGGGGGTTTTAGGGGTGTGGGAGGGTTGTCCAGTGGGGTGGGGGTGTCCAGGGTGTCCATGGGGTGGGAGGGTGTCCAGGAGGGTGGGAGGGCTGTCCAGGGGGTGGGGGGTTGTCTAGGTGGGTGGGGGAGCTGTCCAGGGAGTGTCTAGGGGTGTGGGAGGTTTCCAGTGGGGTGGGGAGTTTCTAGGGGTGTGGGAGGGTTGTCTAGTGTGGTGGGGGTGTCCAGGGTGTCCATGGGGGTGGGAGGGTGTCCAGGAGGGTGGGAGGGTTGTCCAGGGGAGTGGGGGGTTGTCCAGGGGGTGTCTAGGGGTGGGGGGGTGTCTAGTGGGGTGGGGGGTTCTAGGGGTGTGGGAGGGTTGTCCCGTGGGGTGGGGTGCCCATGGTTCCCATGGGGGTGGGAGGGTGTCTAGGAGGGTGGGAGGGCTATCCAGGGGAGTGGGGGGATTTTATAAGGGGTGTCCAGGGGTGTGGGAGGTGTCCAGTGGGGTGGGGGTTTCAGGGGTATGGTAGGGTTGTCCAGTGGGGTGGGTTGTCCAAGGTGTCCATTGGGGTGAGAGGGTGTCCAGGAGGGTGGGAGGGTTGTCCAGGGGAGTGAGGGTTATCCAGGAGGGTGGGGGGCTTTCCAAGGGGTTTCTAGAGGGTTGGGGGTTTCTAGGGGTGTGGGAGGGTTGTCCAGTGGGATGGGGGTGTCCAGGATGTCCATGCGTGTGGGGGTGTCCAAGAGGATGGGCGTGTTGTCCAGGGGTGTGGGGGGGCTATCCAGTGGGGTGGGGGTGTCCAGGGTGGTCATGGGGGTGGGAGGTGGGTGGGTTGTCTAGGGGGGTGGGGGCTATCCATGTGGGTAGGGGCTGTCCAGGGGGTGTCCAAGGGTGTAGGGGGTGTCCAATGGGGTGGGGGTTTCCAGGGGTGTGGGAGGGTTTTCTAGTGGGGTGGGGGTTCCCAGGATGTCCATGGGGGTGGGAGGGTGTCCGTGAGGGTGGGAGGGCTGTCCAGGGGAGTGGGGGCTATCCAGGGGGTGTACAGGGGTGTGGGAGGTGTCTAGTGGGGTGGGGGGTTTCCAAGGGTGTGGGAGGGTTTTCCAGTGGGGTGGGGGTGTCCAGGGTTTCTATGGGGGTGAGAGGGTATCCAGGAGGGTGGGAGGTCTATCTAGGGGGTGGGGGCTATCCAGGTGGGTAGGGGGCTGTCCAGGGGGTGTCCAAGGGTGTAGGGGGTGTCTAGTGGGGTGGGGGTTTCTAGGGGTGTGGGAGGGTTGTCTAGTGGGGTGGGGGTGTCCAGGGTGTCCATGGGGGTGGGAGGGTGTCCAGGAGGGTGGGAGGGTTGTCCAGGGGAGTGGGGGCTGTCTAGGGGGTGTCCAGGTGTGTGGGGGTCTCCAGTGGTGGGGAGGGGTTTTCTAGGGGTATGGGAGGGTTTTCCAATGGGGTGGGGGTGTCCAGGGTGTCCATGGAGGTGTGAGGGTGTCCAGGAGGGTGGGAGGGATGTCTAGGGGAGTGGGGGTTGTCCAGGGGGTGTCCAGGGGTGTGGGGATCCAGTGGGGTGGGGGGTTTTAGGGGTGTGGGAGGGTTTTCCAGTGGGGTGGGGGTGTCTAAGGTGTCCATGGGTGGTAGGGTGTTCAGGAGGGTGGAAAGGATGTCCAGTGGAATGGGGGGGTTGTCCAGGAGGGTGGGGAGCTATTTAGGGGGTGTCCGGAGGTGGGGGTGTCGAGGGGGTGGGGGTTTCCAAGGGTGTGGGAGGGATGTCTGGTGGGGTGGGGTGTCTAGGGTGTCCATGGGGGTGGGGGTGTACAGGGGTGGGGGTTGTCCAGGGGGTGGCAGTTGTCCAGGAGGGTGGGGGTTGTCAAGGGGGTGTCCAGGGGTGTGGGGGGTGTCCAGTGGGGTGGGGGTTCTAGGGGTGTGGGGCGCTATTTAGTGGGGTGGGGGTGACTAGGGTGTTCATGGGGGTGTGAGGGTGTCCAGGAGGGTGGGAGGGTTTTCTAGGGGAGTGGGGGTTGTCCAGGAGGGTGGGGAGGTTGTCTAGGGGGGTGGGGATGTCCAGGAGGGTGGGGGATGTCCAGGGGGTGTCCAGGGGTGTGGGGGTGTCCAGTGGGGTGGGGGGTTTCCAAGGGTGTGGGAGGGTTATCCAGTGGGGTGGGGGTGTCTAGGGTGTCCATGGGGGTGGCAGGGCGTCTAGGAGGGTGGGAGGGCTGTTTAGGGGAGTAGGGGGTGTCCAGGGTTTCCATGGGGGTGGGAGGGTGTCCAGGAGGGTGGGGATATCCCGGAGGGTGGGGGTTGTCCAGGGGTGAGGGGGTGTCCAATGGGGTGGGGGTTTCTGGGGTGTGAGAGGGCTTTTAAGTGGGGTGGGCTAGTTTTGGTCTGGTTTTTCTCTGTTTTTGGTCTGTTTCAGGTTTTCTTTTGTAGGGCATAGTTGTGGTTGAACAGTTTTATTAAAAAATTGGTTTTTATGTTGGTTATTTTATAACCTATGTAAAAAATGCATGTTTATGGGTTTTAACGTCGATTATTTAAAAACCAACAGAACAAATGCATGGGAATGGGTTTTTACATCGTTTATTTCATAACCGACGTAATAAATGGAATGAAAAAAGTTTTTACACTGGTTATTTGATAATCGACATAGTTTATATGGTTTTAGGTCGGTTATTATTTAACCAACATGAAAAACGCTTGGCATACTGATTTATAATGTCAGTTATGAACATAACCGATGTGATAAACCCTTCGTAGGTGCATTTTTTTACGTCAGTTATTCTATAACAGACGTGAAAAAGTAGATACCACGTTGATTATTTAAAAACCGATGTAATAAATCATGACTCCGAAGCATTTTCCACATCAGTTTTTGATGAACCAACGTGAAAAATGCTTTGGTTTTTTTTTATGTCAGTTTTGAAATAATCATCATAAAAAAATATTTATAACGTCTCCTGTAATAATGTCGGCCAAAATCAGACGTAAAAAATAAAAAATAATTTCCATAAAAAACATTTTATGCACTAGTTTAGTATATTACAGTTTACTTTTATCTTGGTATTATATGTGGTATATGTTATTGAACACAAAATTCAGTTAAATGAATATAAACTAAAATATCAAGGTGTTGCAAGCAAGCTAGGCATGAATAGTATAAAGAATCTAAATCTATTTTTCTATACAATATAATGGAAGTAACCATAGTATCCACTCATATACTCAATATGATTGGGTATTTTATTGACTTGGATAGGCTAGGGTTACCTCTTAAGATTAAATTTTCCACATATTTCATTATATAATCACTATTGAAATGGTTCCAGTAGTTTTTTTTTTGAATTATAATATGAATGAATTCTATAAAGCTTTACCAAATCTACTCAATATATTGAGGATTGTTGAGCAGGACATGGGTGGTCTAGGATCATGTGCCATGTTGATGGTACAAAAGGATAAAGGTAAAGGTTTTTTCCAAAAGGGGAAGAAAAGTGGTCATGGAGAGTCCACACTACTAGCTAAGTCTAAGAATAGAAGAAAGAGGGATATTTCTTATATTGTGGAAAAATTGGAAATTAAAGAATAATTTTTTCAAATTACCCAAAGGGTTTCAAGAATCCTAGTGTATAGTTCATATTAGGAATAAATGATATAGAATTAAATTCTATTATTCTAACAAGCATATGATATCAATTGTATACTTTACAAAAAGTTATAAATATATAAAAGGTCAAAAGATGAAAAATAATTGATGAAGCTTGAAGTTGGTGTATAATTAATGAAGCAAGTGTGTTTCTGTATTGAAAGACATAGATCTTTCAATATTGGATTAACTATATAAATATTGTGTATTCTTTTATCTTAGTTTTCTCTATTTAAGTTCATGTAAATATTTAATGTTAAGTTTAATGAGATAAATGTTTTGATATGCATAGTTTATGATTTGTTCAATTATATAACATGCATTAAGAGGAGACTAAAAATGGATTATATTATTTAGTGAATTCATCATATTTCCACCTATGGAAATTTTTCAACAATATGATTGAACTTAAGGAAAAATTTTACCTTATATTCTTAAAGTATTGAATATATATGTATATATATATATGAACTTAGAATATGATGTCCATGTTAAAAAATTATTTTATAGATGGTATAAGTGGGTAAAAATTCAAACTGAAAGAAGAAGAGTTTGTTGTAGAATTCAACTTTGTTTCTTCAATTAGATTTTTGGGTCATTGGAATACAGGGTTATCAAGGAGGAGGAAAAATAATTCCATATGATGGGATTATCCAGAATACTTGAAGGAGTTTAGGAAACTCCGTGGAATGTTCATGTCAAGTATAGGTGTTATAGAAATTAATTCTTTAATTTTTAAGGCTATGTGAAACTGAATGTATATTTTACAAATGTTGTAAATATACAAAGGTTAAAAATCAAAGTAAGAATCGATCTTGTAGTTTATATTCATGTGATGAAGTAAAACAGTTATTATATCAAGTATTTGAATATAAGGGAATGTTTCAAGCTGTGATGAATCCAAGTAAAGGATATGTATCCTCATAGCATTTCTCTTATGTGATAAGATAAATTGTTAACTAACAAAGATTTATTATGAATAACAAGATATGATTAATTTTATCTAGGAAAAAGTGTTTATCCAGATGTTTATTAAAATATAAGTGAATGTTTCCCCACCTCCCATTGATGGTATATTTTAATAAAGTATTATTTTTAAAATAAAAAATTATTCAAACACATAAAATACCATATATAAACTATAGTTTATTTTTTAAGTATTCCTAATAAAAGGAAATAATATTTATTTTTTAAACATAGAGTAATTTTTGTATCTTAGAAAGATATTATGAAAGGAATATAGTGACTAAGAGGCTAGTGGGGGTGTTTTTGAACTTAGAGTGGTTCAAAGTTAACAAATAAAGGATTATGCAAGTCTACGATTATAAAGTAAATTACACTTGAAATTATAAAAGATTTTAGGGTATAATGGTAAATATAAATGTAAATAGTTGCATTAGTTTCCATAAAAAAGTAGATATAACTTTATCTAAAAAGATTTTAGGATGTACTGGTAAACAATAATATAAGTGGTTGCATTATTTCAAGGAAAAAATCTGATGGAATAGAGTTTCAAGGAAGATTATGATGAAATTAGAAATAGTTCTAAGTATAAAATAAAGGTTGACATCTTAGCATTTCATGTTGTGAAGTTTGGTAGTTTTAAATATGTTCAAGAATTTGAACATTAAGAATATGATTCCTAAATCTTACCATTATTCAACATGTATTACTTTATTGTTATCGCTACAAAGACCTATTGGTCACACTTTATGGTTGACTGAATTAAAATTAAATTTTTTATTATCCAAAAACTTTTGAGGAAAAATTGAGAAACCATCAAACACTTTTGAGGGAAAAGTGGTAAACCATACAAGACTTCACAACTTACAACAGTACAAATATCATGCATCAAAGGATTAAGACCAACCAAACAACTCATTCAGCACACCAAATCAATCAACTCCAGCATTCAACCTGTCAAAAATTCACACCAAGAGCGTAATCACCAGATATAAGGAATAGGAAACCACGAACCAGGAAACACGAACATCAGAAAATCTTGAACAATCCTCCGAACCTACCTCCAAGAACGCCCACCGGTGCGACCATCGACACCAGCCCAAAAACACAAACCCGCTGGTGATCTCTAGTCGGAGAACACCCCCACCCTCCAACAACATGATGCGGCCTCCCAGAAATCCTCCAGGAAGAACACGTCCACAGAAGGCCAATGAAGGAGATAGATCCAGGAAGAACAAAGTCGTCTTGATGTTGCACCCTGCTGCGAAGTCAACCTCAGCACAACCTCATGCAGTGATGACTCTGCAAAAACCAACCAGAGACACCTGAAATACTTCCTCCTCTGAGCCGCTCCGAGCAGACAATGACGTGCCATGATGGATCTGACTGCAAGTTGCGCCGACGTCGGCCAAACTAGAAGTCGACGCCACACATGGGAGACTAGTCTGCGAGCCACACTGATGCCAATCTAAAACATAAGAAGCTGGAGACCACGTCATGTTGTACCTTCCCGCAAGCCACGCCGACGCTGTTTTTGTGTGCGCCGCGATGGATATAGCCACATGACACGCCGACGCCATTCCATGGCAGATATGACCGCGAGCACAATGTCGTCGAGCTGAACCCGAAGGATCAGAAAACCACATCACGCTGGATCAGCCCGCAAGCCACGCCGATGCAAGATCTGTCCACACTGCATGGGGAGCTAGTTGCATTCATGCATGCAATGCATGAACTGGGAAACACATTAATTCATGTGTTATAATGCATGAGTTAATGTAGAAAACACTGAGGAGTGTCCTCAAAGATATATAAATACCAATTCCAGTGGATTGGATTAGACTCTCATACCTCGACTCTTTCTTCTTATTCCTCCTTTGCACCATGAGATGTTAGCATATAATGGAGGTTGATGATCCTTTTTCGTACAACGAATGAATATGGCATAACTGGTGGATGCCTTCAGAGATGAGATTCCTTCATCTACCACTTTGTGGTCTTCATTAAACACATAGTTCAAAGATCAAGATGAGTTACAAACATCTTTGGTGAAAGGTATACACATTTTGTAGGTTCATCATTTCCATTTTTTAAACTATTTTTACTTATTCATACATGGAGATCAATGGAATGATATTTATATCACTTCTTCTAGTTCTAATAATCATTATTAGACCACTAAGGATCCTAGAAAACCTCTCCTCCCAATGCCACCAAGCATTGTCAAGGGTATTAAGTTGAAAGGTGGATAAATTACTTGAGTCGAAGCCTGTAACCAGTGGGAGCCGAACATGAAACCTTACACCCCCCCCCCACAACACTTTCCATTGGGCCACACTTGGGAGAATTAAACACACACACACATATATATATAACATAAATAATAACATTAATAAAAATAATTTTACACGTAAAATTTATAAACATATATAAATATATCATCATTTTTAAACCAAATATAAATTATAAACCAAATCTGTAACACACATAAATAAAGTAAATATAAAACACACACATATATAATTTCAAATATATATATATATATATATATATATTATCTACATATAACATATATATATATATATAAATGTGTGTGTGTGTGAATATTTGTATATAAATACAACTATATATACATACATATATATACATATATATCTATATATATTATTAGGTCTTTAAGGTTATAAGAAAGGATGAAAAACACACACTCATAGGCTATCAAGGACAGACCACACCCCCTCCAAGGTTTTACCCACTCTTGTAACACCCCAAGATTTCATAGTACGTTATTTCTTCAAATAAATTCAACAACTTACACTACACGCAACACCGGGTTCGAGCGCACCACAAGATTACCAAACTAGCTGTTCAAAAGCGGTTATGAATAGTATTAACTGAATATTGAACTATATATAATTATTATAATTTTAGAATCCATATTATGAGTTTCTTAGACATAATGTAAGAACAAATTCATTTTTTTCATATAAAAGAAGTATTTATTTCTACCGCCTTTTAATGATGAACCCTTTTTAAATCCAATATTTGAAACTTTTATATATTATATTTGAAAAAATAAACTTCTTATTTAGAATTGGTACATAAAAATTTAGTTTCAATAAATTTTGGGTGTCTTTCTGATAACTTTCATATTTGGGTGAATAGTGAAAATTACTAAATTTTAACTGAAAACAACTTTTTTAATCAAAATAATTTATAGTACTAAATTATACATTTGAGTGGTTTTAATATTTCATTAGATTATATTTTTATCATTTAATATAATTTAGGTAATTTGATGTAATTTCACATTTAAACTAGACATAAACAAGTGTCAATCTTTTGATAGTTATTATTTCTTAAAACATGATTTTTGTTTTGATAGCGGGAACTAATTTTAAATTAATTTATGCCACTTATGTGTTTGGAATTTGGACAAATAGATTCTATATTTTTAATCAATAGGTAAAAATAATGTAAATAGGTAACTTTTATTTTTAGACATTATGAATAATTACTTCGGTAAATATTTTGTTTATCATGGTTAAAGGGTAAATCCGGTAAATATGGGTAATGAAATAATATTAAAATAATATTAAATTACCCTAACACATGTTATAACCCTATTGGATGATACATATCCAACCATGGGTATCCTTGGGTCGATTTTGGGACCACTTGGAGCCACATGAGAGTGATAATGACACTTTATATTAATTAATTTAAAGTAAAGGCAAAAATGACATAAACATATATCTTTTAGTAAAAAAAAATTTACAAAGTGTTATATAAGTTATATTTTTAACTATAAATATTAATTAGAAATATAAAACTATTTCCTAAATAATGGTATTTTATTTATAATTTTTATATAATAAATAATTAAATTTATTAATGACACAATGATGATGCAGTAATTACCTTATTAATGATAGAATCAAATAAATGGTATTATAGATATTAAAATAAATATAATTTCAAAGTTTTTATGACATCCAAGAATGTTCTATGTTAATATGACATGTTAGGTCTGATTCAATATATCTTGTTTGAAGTAATCAAGTTGTTATGACTTTCACAAAAAAACAGAATACCAAATAGTGTCAAAATTGACATAAATTAATATTTCGAACAAATACTATATTATTGGTTGATATAATATTCCTAAAAATGTAAGGTTTGTCCAAAAAGGGATTAAATAATATTATATATTTCATTAATGATCCACTTGAGGTTCTCTTGGAAGTTTATAGTATGTTTATTAACCATATAGAGTAAGAATATAAAGAGACATGGTAAATGTAAAACTAATTAACTAAGAGTTAAATCTAAAAGATAAGGTTAATATAGTGACCCAAAACTGTCTAAAAACTATTGTTTGAGTGGATTTCTATCCATACCCACCTTATCCTAGAAATAAATTAGTTTTTATCCATTAGAAACCGAATGTGAATTTATTATAAAATAATATTTCTAGCTTTTCCTAAGGTGCCCCTCACTCCTCTTATAAAAGGTCACTCCCCCTTCTCTCAAATTCATACCTTCAAAGCCTTTTAGTTCGGCCAAAACCTGACCAAATATCCTCCCAACTTCTCTAACTTTATCCTAGAGGCCTTATTTTGATCATAAATCCAACCTATGGAGCCCTTTTGATCAAATCAAAAGGAAGAACCCGAAGAAGAGGTAAATATTTCATCACATCTTTCAAGTTCTTTTCTTCTTACACTTCCTTTTTATTTGTTGTTTCCATTATAAAATAATAACCCCAATATATTCTATATACTGTTATGTTATTATAAATATGGTACAACCAAATTCATTATTCTATCCATCCTTTGAATGACATGTCACCATACGTGCGTACGTACGGCTTACCGTCTCCACGTCGTGGTGTAATTGTAATTCAATACATTATTATTTGTATGGGTATAATAATGATGTGTAATTGATATAAATAATAAATATAACATTATAATGATTTTGTATAAATGATATACCATCCAATTATATATTATTTTAATAACAAAATAATGATATTATCGCTCGTGCATACGTACGGATTACCGTCTCCACAACTGCGATGAGATTCATTCCCCATCGTATCCATTCAAGACTAAATTTCATTATATAATTAAAAATAATGTTTAAATACTTTATATAATTCTGGATATGAAGAATATACATTCCATCCATAACAAATACGACTTACATAACAAATCATATAAAGGAAAACAAATCAGTTAAAACCCAAAACGACGATAATACTAAGATATTATTAACAAAGAAATGATAAAAGATCATATATGAAATCATATTAATGTATATGATTCTTGAATAATTTAATAACAGTTATTTCAGCATTATACAGGAGGTTAACCTATACTCGACCAAGGAAAAGTACAAGGTAAGGGTATATTTCAAAATCTCTTCATTATCTGAGGTTGTTTATACGTAATTATCTATTGGGACCTCTTTATCATCCACATCCATGTTTCTTAAAAATATATTTTAAAACATTTTTACTATTTAATTGAAAATGTTTTAAATTCATGTATACCCTATTTTGAATTTTTATAAGATGTTTATAAATGAATATTTCCGTCGTTTTCCAAACAAGGTCCTTTTTAACCTTTTCGAAAAAATTAAGGTAAGAATGTTTTTTTAACTTATACGGTGGGTGCGGCTATATTACGTCGTTATAACATCATCGAATCTTGCCTTACAAGCTTATAAGAATATTTTCAAAATAAATTTTTTCTTTATAATTATGTGACTCTTAAATGATTTCAAAATATAAAGAGATATTTCTCTAAAAAAGGTTTTGATTTCATCTATGTCAACATCCTTTGATAGATTTTAAGTTTATTTGAAGTTGATTTATTATGATACAAAACTTCCATATTGTATTGAAGGTTTTGTGATATGTTTGACTTTGGATGTACTATTTGTATACCATTCATGTTTTATGGTTAAATTATTGACATTTTGTATGCTCGTTTTAATACGAATGTTTATGTTATATTTCAACCTTTTCATATGAGGAATGTATTGGACTTAGTAAGTGATCGGTGGAGCTCGCTATAGCTCCTCGATGCATCGGTGGGTCTCATGAGACAACTAGACGTGGAATTGGCCGAGCCCTTTCCCAATTTGATATATGGTTTTGGTCAAGGCCTTAATAATTCTTAGACGTCTTGGCTGATGCCTTGACAAAATGTTTCAAAATGTCTGGCATTATACATTCCCTCATTATGGAAATAATATTGATGGTTCATGTGGTCATTCGACTAGTAGAATACCCATGATTATGTTTTATTATGTAATTATCTACCTAGCTCATATTCTGGCCATAAAAGTATTCATGTTTATTATTGGTAAAGGCATGAGGTTTCAATTATTCATCATTCTTAATGTTTATGTTATCTTCTGATGTATTGTTTACCCTTACTGAGCATTTGAGCTCACCCCTTTATATGTTTTAATTTTCTCAGGATTCCAAGAAGTGTATTATGATTGATTAGCAGGGTTAAGATAGGTGATTAATGGCATTCTCAAAGGTCCATTTATGTTGTGTTTTATTTTCTAAAGTGTAATGTAACATCCATGTATGTAATCTATCTTTCAAGACTGCTAAAATGATCGGTCTTTCGGGAATTGAATCCTTCTAATCATGCCAATGTATTAAAATAATTCACCGACTCTGGGTAACTGGGGTCAGGGCGTTACAGTTGGTATCAGAGGAAGTTTAGCAATAACCATGGAAACTAGATTTAGATAAACTCTGATTAGATCACATAGCCCTAAGATAGACTTTGATGATTAGTATATAAGAACTTCCTAGAATTTTGGTAATGTAGATATTTTGTGAGTTTTCCAAGCAATACATCCCTATCTGGATTCGAGCAGGTAGAGGTGGCTCTGGAACAGATGTACCTAGGGGTAAAACCTGAAAACACCGCTTTGAGCTAGACTCAAATGGGAACTGGTGCACGATAATGGGTCTTGGTTTACTCTTGGTTACGACACTCCCAGGGGATATTCTTATGATAATTATCATTTTCTTTACAAACCATTATGAAGGGTTTATGAGTATATACTTCCTCAAAGAAAACATTTTTTTATGATTATGGATTATATCCATATATTGTTCAATTTTCATTTGGTATTTTACAAGTTTGGAATTATAAATTGCGATTCATAAACTGACCTAGTGTATGCCATTGTTTAGAAATGGCACCCAGTAGAAGGAATGATAACTCCAGCAATATATATGATCCAAAGAGTAAGAAGGATAATATTGTTCATGGTATTAATCCAACATTTAGAATGGAAATATTCTCCTATGTATTCTCAACATATGAAGAAATATTATCATGTGTTAATAAGATAATTAAATAATTCTTTGACTCCTATTAATTTGAAGGGAAGTAAGAGAAGAAAAGGATGGAAGAGAGAAAGATGGATAAAGTGAAGAGGGAAAAGAAGGATTTTTCCCATATGTGATAACTGTGGAAAGAATCACCTTGGAAAATGCTTGAAGGTAATGGGAGTTTGTTATAAGTGTGGAGAAAAAGGACACCAAGTACGTGATTTCAAGGGTAAGAAAAAAAGTTTCAAATGTACAATGCTTCATCTGTAGGAGTTGGGACAATACGTGAACCAATGTCCAAATCATCAGAGTATGCCCCAAATGATGCTATTGGATAATAATCAAGTTATGATACAACCACAAATGAGGAGTAATGATTAGATTTCTTATGTTGTTATTAAACAATTATGTCATTTGAGTGTTGTATCAACGATTTACTGGTTATAATAATTATGGATTATATAAGGATTGTACTGAAGTACTATTTCATTAAGGACTTGAGATTGTGTGGAACCAAGAAAAGTGACTCAATAACAGGTTAAATCTTTGGAAAATATATGGTTGAGAGAAAGATAAACCATAATATGGTTCTAATACCGAGGTAGTGATTTTCGAATAATACATGTTTGATTTGGATAAATTATATTGGATATTCTTGACTACTTTTAAACTGATTAATGATTTGTATATTCCATCATTGTTTGAGTTTACAACATTTTTGGATAAAAGGAGTATATCCAGTATTCTATAATTAATAAGGTAGCATGAATGTAATCAATAAGGTTTTATGGTAATTTAGGATGTTGCATTGTTTTAAAAGAATACATGATAAAGGTGTTCACATGTTATTACATGGAAAAAATGATCTTCATTGTGTTTAACTTCCCTATAAATTTTGAACTACGAGTTTGGAAAAAATTATTTTAGATAAGCCTAGTTTGATATTACTTTTGGATTTCCATAAAAAGGACAACCCGAAGGTTGGGTGGTAACCTGTTAGGTTCGGAAAGACCGCGAGACTTGAACCCGCAACCGAAGGGCGACAAGGGTGTATCACCTACCACTAAACCACGTGATGTCCTGGATTGAATAATGTATTTTTTTAAAGGTTTTGGTAGATTAATTATAAATTCTTTTTCTTGTAACCCTATACAAATAGGATAAATAGAATTTTTTTTAGTTCTATTATCATTTAGAGTGAAAGATAAGTTTGTGGTAGAAATTAGTTAAAGGATGGAACTATACTTGTCAAGTATATATTTTTCTTCTCTTATTCTATGAAAAAATTAATTCTTAAACTTTAGGTAATAGATCTTAAAACAAAAAATGTGTTATCCTAATACCTTATGTTTTGTGGAACCAGTGATATTTTAAATCATCATAGATTGATGGCTTTGAGGCCCTAAATTCTACAATTGTTTGTGAATGATTACCTCAATCACTCCCTATTAATATTTATGTTTTTCCTCCAATTATGTGTCTCTAATTCCCACCAATGTTCTCCTAATCGAGATCATAATTTGTTGGTTACTTTTTCATTCCCCTTTTCCTCTTATTAAGACTAAATTTTATTAACCCAATTTTCGATGTGGGTTTTCCCACAAAGGTATTTTCTATTTTCAACCTTTTATTTTTGAAGAACAATTTCAAATTATGATTATGTAATTTATTTAAGGAGGTAATAATGTAACACCCCAAGATTTCATAGTGCGTTATTTCTTCAAAAAAATTCAATAACTTGCACTACACGCAACACTGGGTTCGAGCGCACCACAAGATTATGAAACTAGCCGTTCAAAAGCAGTTATGAATATTATTAACTGAATAATGAACTATATATAATCCTTATAATTTTATAATCCAAATTATGAGTTTATTATACATAATGTAAGAACAAATTCATTTTTTCAGATAAAAGAAGTATTTATTTCAAAAAATGCATTTTTACCGCCTTTTAATGATGAACCCTTTTTAAATCCAATATTTGAAAATTTTATATATTCTATTTGACAAAATATAATTCTTCTTTAGAATTGGAACATAAAAATTTAGTTTCGATAAATTTTTGGTGTCTTTCTGATAACTTTCATATTTGAGTGAATAGTGAAAATTGCTAAATTTTAACTGAAAACAACTTTTTTAATAAAAATAATTTATAGTACTAAATTATACATTTCAGTGGTTTTAATATTTCATTAGATTATATTTTTATCATTTAATATAATTTTGGTCATTTTAGGTATTTTCACATTTAAACTAGACATAAACAAGTGTGAATCTTTTGGTAGTTATTATTTCTTAAAAACACGCTTTTTGTTTTGATAGAGGGAATTAATTTTAAATTAATTTCTGCCACTTCTGTATTTGGAATTTTGAAAAATGGATTCCATATTTGGAATCAGGAGGTCCAAATTGGGTAAAGAGGTCAATTTTATTTTTATAAACTATGAATAATTACTTCGGTAAATATTTTGTTTACCAGGGTTAAAGGGTAAATTCTGTAAATATGGGTAATGAAATAATATTAAAATAATATTAAATTACCCTAACACATGTCCTAACCCTATTGGATGATACATGTCTGACCATGGGCATCCTTGGGTCGATTTTGGGACCACTTGGAGCCACATGAGAGTGATAATGACACTTTATATTAATTAATTTAAAGTAAAGGCAAAAATGACATAAACATATATCTTTTAGTAAAAAAAATTTTACAAGGTGTTATATAAGTTATCTTTTTGACTATAAAGATTCATTAGAAATATAAAAATATTTCCTACATAATGATATTTTATTTATAATTTTTAGACATTATATAATTAAATTTATTAATGGCACAATGATGATGCAGTAATTACCTTATTAATGAAAGAATCAAATAAATGGTATTATAAATATTAAAATAAACATAATTTCAAAGTTTTTATGAAATCCATGAATTTTTTAGGTGAATATGACATCTTAGGTAAGATTCAATGTATCTTTTTCGAAGTAATCAAGTTGTTATGACTTTCATGAAAAAACAGAATACCAAATAGTGTCAAAATTGACATAAATTAATATTTCAAACAAATACTAAATTATTTGTTGATATAATATTCCTAAAAATTTAAGGTTTATCCAAAGAGATTAAATAATATTATATATTTCATTATTGATCCACTTGAGATTCTCTTGGAAGTTTATAGTAAGTTTATTAACCATATAGAGTAAGAATACAAAGAGACATGGTAAATGTCAAACTCATTAACAAAGAGTTAAATCTAAAAGATAAGGTTAATATAGTGACAAAAACATATCTAAAACCTATTGGTTGAGTGTATTTCTATCCATAACCACCTTAGTCTAGAAATAAATTAGTTTTGAGCCATTAGAAACCAAATATGAATTTATTATAAAATGATATTTCTAGCTTTTCCTAAGGTGCCCCTCACTCCTCTTATAAAAGGGAACTCCCCCTTCTCTCAAATTCATACCTTCAAAGCCTTTTGGTTCGGCCAAAACCTGCCCAAATATCCTCCAAACTTCCCTAAATTGATCCTAGAGGCCTTATTTTGATCATAAAGCCAACATATGGAGTCCTCTTGATAAAATCAAAAGGAAGAACCCGAAGAAGAGGTAAATATTTCATCACCTCTTTCAAGTTCTTTTCTTCTTCCACTTCCTTTTTATTTTTTTCTTCCATTCTAAAATAATAACCCCAGTATATTCTATATATTGTGATGTTATTATAAATATGGTACAACCAAATTCATTATTCTATCCATTCTTTGAATGACATGTCACCATACGTGCATATGTACGGCTTACCGTCTCCACGTCGTGGTATAATTGTTATTCAATACATTATTATTTGGATGAGTATAATATTGATGTGTAATTGATGTAAATGTAAGAACCCGGTTTTTTCTATGAAAGACTTTGGAATATTCTTGATATTATTCCAGAGCAACGCCTTCAGACGGCGTGCGATTCCAAGTCCCGGAGTGGCCAGAATTAAATTTTCAGTGCGTTCACACTAAGAACACCAAATAAATGGGATAACTCCTAAACGGTGATCCGGATCAAATATCTGAGTGTACGTATGGGTTTGGAATGGGGTTTTTACCCTAGTAACAAAATAAAACAGGTCGGCGCGGGATGTTTGGACCCCTCGCTCGCTTTCGGAATGTGAAACAGATAAATTAAATAATTAATTTATTCATTTAACGGCTTAACTCAGGTATCTCTTAAACGGTGGCTCGGATTGGAAAACCAATGGCACCGTTGAGTTCAGAGCATGCCTTTTACCCTAGGAGGGGTGTAAGTTTCGTGGGCGTGGGCCGTCTGTGAAAAATGGCCCCAGGGGCATTTTCATAATTTGGCGGCCTCAGGCGTTGAGTTTAATAACTTTTGAACGGGGCCTCGAATTAAAATTATGAGACAGCCATTGCGCTTAGAGCATGGTTTTTAGCCTAGGGGAGGCTTAATCCCGACCCCGTCGGGAGTTCGGGTACGGGGCTGCGGGAGGGTGTTTAAGTTAATTAATTTATTTAATAAAACTAACCCCCCCCCCCCCCCTCTATTATCCCTCATTTACCCCTCCCCTGGAAAGCTTCTCCCCTCTCCTCCTCCACTCCGGCAGGTCAACGGCGAAGCATCGGGCTACGCCCAAGAGGTAGGTGGTGTTCGTTTGAGTTTTAAATCTCGAACCCCTCTTTGAATCCCAATTTTTTGCATCAAATTTTTGTTCAATTTTCGAACAAATCACATGAATGCGTATTAGATTTTATTATCTTTCCAACGCATCTTTCGGAATTGAAATCCGGGTTCGGAGGAGGCCGCAGTGGTTTAACGAAGTTTGCGGGTTTTCGGTTTCTGGCGGGCTTGAGCGGTGGTGCGGCGTCCTTAGGAGGTGGAGGGGGGGCTCTCGGACGTCAGCGCTGGGGGCAAGCGGCCAGGGCGGCCTGGCGACGGTGAGGTCGAGGCCGATCTCGCTGGCCGCGACGGAGAACCGGGGTCGCGGCGCGCGACCCCGCTGGGGAGAAAACGACCCGTGTCGCGCGGGTCTTCGCGCGACGGACCGACCGGCCCTCGTGGTCGGTCTGAGCGTTGACCGCTGGTCTACAGCCGGCCCGCGTGGAAAGTCCGCGGCCGGCGCTGCGATCTGGGCCGGCCGGCACAGGCCGTCCAAGGCCGGGCGTACCGGCCGGTCCAGGCCGGTCCAGGCCAAGAGGGGAATTTGTCCCCTCTTCGGACGTCCGTAATTTTCATTATGGATGTCCGTTTTGCTTTCCGTCTATGGAAGTGAACTCCAGACATCAAGGAAAACTTTTTGAGATGGTTTCGGGAATTTTTAATTCCCGAAACGAGGGGCCTCAGAGGCGCGACAGGTCTTTAAGTGAATTGAAGTTTTTCCGAGGGATCTTGTTTTGGACGGCGTGGACGCGTCTGACGTCCGTTTTGAGTACTGTTTGTGGCGTTACAACCCTGGCGTCGAGCCTGAGTTTTCCAGTATGGTTTCGGGCGTTGGAACCAGAGTTGAGGCATGGGACCCACGGCCTATCTTTTAAGCTGTGAGTAGCGTTTTTTAACTTTTTCATCGGACGTCCGTTCGAGGTGTATGAGCAGTCGTTTCTGGGTGTTTTTCTGAGGGCAATGCAATGGTTCAATCCACTCGCTTTAATTTCGCACGCTGGTGCAGGCCCCGCGAGGGCCGTTTCAGGATTTGACAGTGATTTTCAAGCTTTATCACCGGGTGTCCTTTTTGGACAAGTGAATATTCAAACTTGTGTACTTTTTCAAGAGGATCACAACGGTACGATCCGTTCGTTGTGTTTCGGGACTGGGATGTAGGTCCCACGAAGCACCGCTCGTGTGCGGTGAACCGGAATTCATATTTTTCTACGGATATCTATTGCACTCAAATGAGCAGTCCTTTTGACGTGTTTTCCCGAGGGGATCGCAATGGTGCGATGCGCCCGACTGTTTTTGGGGCCGAGGCTCAGGACCACGGGACGTCGTTCGGGCGTAAGGTGGTATTGGATGACTTTTCCGTAGGATATCCATTTGAGGTGAGTAAGTAGTCTATCTCGCGTGTTTTTCTATGAGGATTAAAACGGTGTAATCTATTCAGGCGAGCGGAGATTCTTACACGATCTTATTAAATTTGTAAATATGAAAGGTGTACTGGTGGCGGTTCTTCTACCGTGTTTGTAGCGGACCCTTGGCGTGTGATCGTGTTCACTCCTGGGAGAGTGATGTTGGTGTTTAAAGAGATGTGTTTGGTTGTGCCTTAGATATAGAGGTGGAAAGTTGGAGTTGTTACGTTACGCCTTCGCATTGACGTTGGGTGTCGTGTGCACAATAGCATTTGGGCTAGAACGTGGTATACTCTGGGAGTATACGAGAACGCTGGGAGGTACATGTGGATGTTTGTACCTGAGAACGTTTGTGCGCTCAGTTGGGGTTGACTTGGGGCCACATGTCATGTGGGCCCCATTTTCTTGTCGTGATCTGCTTTACGTACTTTTGACCTCTCACGACATAGAGGGTCCCTTTGTTCTCGTCTGTTGACCAGCAGGGTTGAGTTTTTCCCCTGGTTCCATTCTCATTTGTTGACCATCAGGGTTGAGTTTTCCCCTGGTTCTGTTCTCGTTTGTTGACCAAAAGGGTTGAGTTTTCCCCTAGTTTTGTTCTTGTTTGGCCGATAGAGATGGTTTGGTTCTTATGTTTCTTAAACTGGGAGGGGTTTCAGTAACGTGCCCCTTTCATCGGACTGCGGCACCGTTTTCGACTACATGTGCTCGTACAGCGTGGCTGTTTTCCCACTTTCTGGGATGATTTGTCTCAGTCTGCTTCGACAGTGACTCAGCGGATTGGAGCGTGATCTCCCTGAGAGGCCCGGGGAGTTTCTACCATTCCTTCGTGTTCCCTGGTAGATTTCTTGTCGATTCGATGTGACCAACACTTTACGCAAGCACCGATCCTCTACCCAGGAGGTTTTTTCCAGCAGGGATGGCCAGTTGGTTACCATCCAGCAGGGATGGCCAGTACAATGGTGTTCACCGAGCAGTACCATCTAGCCATGATGGCCAGAGTTGTTCCGGGTTTACCTCCAACAGGGCTAGAAAGTGGTACCTGGTGCAGGGCTTACCTCCAACGGGGCTGGGAAGTGGTCCTCGATGCCGGGTTTACCTCCAGCAGGGCTGGGTAGTGGTCCCTGATGACGGTTTCGAGCCTCCCTTCAGTGGAGTACCCTTTTACAGGACTGGGCATTGGGACTCGTCGACAAATTTAGCTGGGTCTCCCTCCAGTGGATTACCCTGTTACGGGACTGGGTAGTGTGGAACTCGTCGACTCTTTTCGAGTCTTCCTATAGTGGGAACCCGTCGACTTCCAAGGAACCTTCATCGGGGATGGGTAGGGGGTCTCCTATCGACTTTGAGGAGACCTATCGAATGTGGGGCAGTGACAAGTTGTGTTTTGACGTTCCCTCGGAACTCTAAAGTATGAGGGGAGCTTTCCCCACTGAGACGCGTCCTTGAGATGCGACCTAAAACCATGTGGGAGAATCAGTGCTGCCCAAAGCGGATAGTTTCGAGGTGCAGTGATTTGATCCCTTGACTTGTAGTTTGGGGAAGACGTGCGATATGTTGGGCATCGATGGTGTTTACTTCTGGGACTATTGGATACTCACTTTCTTGGGCTAAGCTATGGGATGGAGATCCCCTTACGACCTTGTTCGGGATTCTTGTTGAGCATATGTATATTTATATACCTTTTTCTAGTACCCACTTCCTGGGTTTGGTTACTCTCCTTCCAGGAGAGGCGAAGACGCGCAGGGTATGCCACGTGCTTTCCGTGTCTAGATTCTCGTGGTTGGACGAGTCTACTCTCCTCCTATAGGTAGCGAAGACTCGACGGTAAGTTTATCTTCTCACCATTTCCATCTCCTTGTGTCTGGACGAGTCTACCTTATTTCCTCTTGTTGGGTTGAGCTGGACTCTTTAGTATACTCTTTACTGCACTTCTTGTTGTACTCCTTTTCTTTTCCCTGTTCGATCTACTTCTCACCCTTCAGTACCTCCTTTGTTGCTCCCTCGAGCCTTTGGGGTATCCTACTAAGTATTTTTATACTCACCCCTGCTTGGGTTTTTCCCGCACTTAGTGTGCCCTTACAGACGACGAACAGGTTGGTCGTGGCTTCAGTGGAGCTTAGGAGTTCGGGATCTTGGACCACGTGCGGTGGTCGTAGTTGGGTTCCCGGTGGGGGACCCTTCCAGCTATTTTTCTTTTGTTTACCTGTTGCCGGGTTTTGGCACCTTTTCTGGTTGGGCGCGTGTTTTCCCCTTTTCTTTTTCATTTTACCTTCAGCACTCGCTTTGTACTGTTTAGAGGTCAAAGTGCTTTTTGGTTTATCTATAGCAGTTTCCCTTTACTTTACTTGTCTTTTCTCTTTTACTCTGCACTTTTGCATTGAGTGTGGTGTGTGTGTGTGTACAGGTACTCAGGCAAAGGCCTCCCTGAGTTATTGTGCCTTCGGCACTGGTCACCAGCCCCTGGCCTATGGAGACGGGCTTGGGGTAGTTGCGGCTCGAGTCCAGGTAGGGTCGGGTCGTGACAAAGTGGTATCGAAGGTGGTTCGTTCCTGGGGACGTTGTTCAGACGTCCCTAAAAAGGAATTGGTTGGGATCTAGGGAAACAGTGTTAACGTGTCTCGAGAACAGCTCTTAGGCCAGGGAGCCAGTGGTGATGCAGCGGCCGACGTATTCATTCACCAGGACCTTGATAACCTGCTTGTCGACTCAGCATGCTGAGACACTTGTTTCAAGGAAAATTGGTTTGTGAATCACATAGGATTGAGTATTTGACTGTCCTTCTTGAGTCAACTCCTCATCGTTGTGTTGTTGTTATATACATATATGCTCATATGACCACGGAACTCCTTGATAATATTCAGGATGTCTTTGTGAAGACAGCTAGCCAGGATACCATCTTTGGTTCATAACGACGACCCTGTGAGCTATGAGGCCTCAGTCCAAGACCCATCATGCAAGCCCCTTTCTCCGGGTGGGCCAGTAGCAGCACTCCCACCTGTTGAACAGTGGAAAGCTTCAGCAGAGCAGGCTGAGCTTGAGCGCAGGTTGAGCGCGCTCCGTGAGTTCCAGCGACAGAGACTTCTGAGGTTCAGTGGTGAGCCAGACCCTCAGGCAGCAGAGTTTTGGATCAAGATAGTGGTTTTCCTTTTTAGGATTGTGTAGACGCCGAAAGATCAGAGAGTGTCTTTGGCAGCCAACCTTTTTCATAGAGCAGCTTGGTGTTGGGGGAGTCTGGTGACTCAGTTTCTTGACGAGTCGTTGCTTTCATGGGACGACTTTCAGTTTTTGTTCCGTGAGGAGTTTTCCCCTCCTCCTTGAACTCCATTCAGATTCAAGAGCTCCTATAGTTTCAGTAGGGAGGGAATACGGTGGCTGAGTACGCGTCTAGTTTCACAGACCGTGCACGCTTTTACCCGGACTTGGTCCATGACGACAACATCCAAGCGCAGAAGTTTGAGCAGGGTCTCCGTCGAGAGATTCGTTTTGTCATAGTACCCTTGGGCATTTCCACATATACTGGGGTGCTAGAGCAGGTTCTAGTGACAGAGATCTTCCTATCATGTTCTAGATTTGGTGGTGGTGGCAGGCACGTTGGAGCCGAGATGTCTGTCGCAGCTAGCGGGCGTCGGCAAGCAGAACCTCGATGCAGGTAGCTTTATGACAATCGGACTCAGGGGAGTGTTCGTACACCACAATGGCGCCGGAGGGCACTAGTGTATCCCAAAGAGAGTCGGTGCTATGCTTGTGATGGGCGAGGTCACCTGGCACGGGACTGCCCGACCAGGCATGCGGAGAGCTTTAGGCAGGCAGCAGGTGCGCCACCACGATAGAGGCAGCGCCATGATCGGAGTAGTACCCAAATAGGTGGTGCTAGTAGAGGAGAGAGAGGAGCTGGAAGTGGAGGATAACCTTATGAGGTCTTCCCATCACCACTAGGCGGTCCACGTCAGGCTTTGGGAGCTGACAGTTGGGACCGCGGACAGCCGCGGGCTTTGGATGTCTATGATCCTACAGAGCATGAGGTAATAAGAGGTACGCACTATAGTGCTTCTAATTTTTGTAGTATAATTGTTAGACTCTATGTGTGGAATGATTTTCTCCATACTCCTTACTTGAAGTGTTACCAGGGTGGTGCGGGGTGTCGGTGTAACCCTGTGTTGGTAAGGTAAAAAGGCGTGAGACCTTTTTCTCTAGTCGATGGTGTCGACTCCTTCTCCTTTCGAGCGTGTAAGAGAGTCTTGGTTGAGAGACATCGACTTTGAAATATAGTGTGATCAGATATCCTTGGGTGTTTCACCATATGGATATTCTGAAGGAGGTAATCATCGGGCCTTATTCTAGGTGTGGGTGGTGATTCTAGTCACGATGTGCGACGTAAGGATTTGGTCGGGGAGGTGAGCTACCCCCGAGAGCCTTCGGGCCGTTTGATACCGTGCAAATGGATGGAAAGGTTCCCTACCGCCTTGCCCTAACCCCAAAGGCTGGTTTGGGTGAATAGCATCTCCTGCGTGGCTCACCTAAGGAGAAGTGTGCGTGCTCCTATGAACATCATCGGAAAGGGAAGACCTCGCATGAACAGATCAACTCCTTTGGTCTGTGTGAGGTGGCGCAGAACTATGCAAGAGTTTTTTTGGGTACGGGAGATCCAGGTGTGGGCTTAGTACCCTGAGTTGTTCCCTGGTTTTTCTTTTCGGGGACGAAAATCTTGAAGGAGGGAATGATGTAAGAACCCGGTTTTTGTTGCGAAAGACTTTGGAATATTCTTGATATTATCCAGAGCAGTGCCTTCAGACGGAATGCGATTCCAAGCCCCGGATTGGCCAGAATTAAATTTTCAGTGTGTTCACACTGAGAACGCAAAATAAATTGGATAACTCCTAAACGATGATCTGGATCAGAGATCCAAGTGTACAGATGGGTCTGGAATGGGGTGTTTACCCTAGGAACGACATAAAAAAAGTTGGCGCGGGATGTTTGGACCCCTCGCTTGCTTTTGGAACATGAAACTGATAAATTAAATAATTAATTTATTTGTTTAATGGATTAACTCAAGTATCTCTTAAATGGTGGCTCGGATTGGAAAACTGAGGGACCGTTGAGTTCAGAGCATATCGTTTACCCTAGGAGGGGTGTAAGTTTCACGAGTGCGGGTCGTCTGTGAAAAATGGCCCTAGGGGAGTTTTTGTAATTTGGAGGCCTCAGGCATTGAGTTTAATAACTTTTTAATTGGGCCTCAGATTAAAATTCGGAGACCACCGTTGCGCTCAGAGCGTGGTTTTTAGCCTAGGGGAGGCTTAATCTCGACCCCGTCAGGAGTTCGGATACTGGGCTGCGGGAGGGTGTTTAAGTTAATTTATTTATTTAATTAACCTAACCCCCCCCCCCTTCTCTTCTCCCTCATTTCCCCCTCCCCTGGAAAGCTTCTCCCCTCACCTCCTCCACTCCGGCGGGTCAACGGCGAAGCATCGGGCTACGCCCAAGAGGTAGGCGGTGTTCGTTTGAGTTTTAAATCCCAAACCCCTCTTTGAATCCCAATTTTTTGCATCAAATTTTTGTTTGATTTTTGAACTAATCACAGGAATGCGTAGTAGATTTTATTATCTTTCCAACGCATCTTTAGGAATTGAAATCTGAGTTCGGAGGAGGCCGCAGAAGTTCGACGAAGTTTGCGGGTTTACGGTTTTCAGTGGGCTCGAGTGGCAGCGCGGCGTCCTTAGGAGGCGGCGGTGGGGTTCTCGGACGTCAGCGCTGGGGCAGAGCGGCAAGGTCGGCCTGTTGACGGCGAGGGTGAGGTCGAGCTCACCGGCCGTGACGGAGAACCGGGGTAACGGCGCGCAACCCCGCTGAGGAGACAATGACCCGCGTCGCGCGGGTCTTCGCGCGGCAGACCGACCGACCCTCGTGGTCGGTCTGAGCATGGACTGTTGGTCCACGGCCGGCCCGCACGGCAAGTCCGTGGGCCAGCGCTACGAGCTGGGCCGACCGGCTCGGGCCGGCCCAAGCCGGGCGGACCGGTCGGTCCTGGTCGGTGCAGCCCAAGAGGGGAATTTGTCCCATCTTCGGGCGTCCGTAATTTTCATTAAGGATGTCCGTTTTGATTGTCGTCTACGGTAGTGAACTCCAGACGTCAAGGAGAACTTTTTGATATAGTTTCGGGAATTTTTAATTCCTGAAAGGAGGGGCCTCGGAGGCGCGACGCGTCTTTAAGTGAATTGACATTTTTCTGGGGGATCTTGTTTTGGACGGCGCTGACGCGTCCAACGTCCATTTTGAGCGCTATCAGTGGAGTTACGACACTGGCGTCAAGCCGAAGTTTTTCAGTGTGGTTTCGGGCGTTGGAACTGGAGTTGAGGCGTGGGGCCCACGGTCCGTCTTTTAATCTTTGAGCAGCATTTTGTAACTTTTTCATCGGATGTCCGTTCGAGGCGTACGAGCAGTCATTTCTGGGTGTTTTTCCGAGGGAATTGCAATGGTGTAATCCACCCGCTTTAATTTTGCACGCTGGTACGGGCCCCGCGAGGGCCATTTCGGGAGTTGATGGTGATTTTCAAGCTTTATCACCGAGTGTCTGTTTTGGACAAGTAAATAGTCAAACTTGTGTACTTTTTCAAGAGGATCGCAATGGTGTGATTCGTTTGTTGTGTTTCGAGACTGGGATGCGGGTCCCACGAAGCACTGCTCATGTGCGGTGTGCCGGAATGCATCTTTTTCTCTGGATATTCGTTGCACTCAAGTGATCAGTCCTTTTGATGTGTTTCCCCAAGGGGATCACAATGGTGCGATGCGCCCGACTGTTTTCAGGGCCGAGGCTTGGGACCACGGGACTCCGTTCGAGCTTAAGGCGGTATTGGACGAATTTTCCATCAGATATTCGTTTGAGGTGAGTAAGTATTCTATATCGCGTGTTTTTCCGTGAGGATTACAACGGTGTAATCTGTTCAGGCGAGCGGGGCCTCTTACGCGATCTTATTAAATGTGGAAATATGAAAGGTGTTTCGGTGGTGGTTCTTCTACCATGTTTGTAGCGGACCCTTGGCGTGTGATCGTATTCACTCCTGGGAGAGTGATGTTGGTGTTTAAAGATATGTGGCTGGTCGTGCCTCAGCCGTGGAGGTGGAAAGTTGGAGTTTTTATGTTACGCCTTTGCGTTGATTTTGGGTGTCGTGTGCACGATAGCTTTTGGGATGGAACGTGGTATACTCTGGGAGTATACAAGAACACTGGGAGGTACATGTGGATGTTTGTACCTGAGAACGTTTGTGTGCTCGGTTCGGGTTCACTTGGGGCCACACGTCGTGTGGACCCCATGTGCGTGTTGTGTTATGCTTTACATACTTTTGACCTCTCACGACGTAGAGGGTCCCTTTGTTCTTGTTTTTTGACCAGTAGGGTTGAGTTTTTTCCCTAGTTCCGTTCTCTTTTTTTGACCAGCAGGGTTGAGTTTTTCCCTGGTTCTGTTCTCGTTTGTTGACCAGCAGGGTTGAGTTTTCCTCTGGTTCTGTTCTCTTTTTTCTGACAGAGATGGTTTGGTTCCTCTGTTTCTTCAGCTGGGAGGGGTTTCAGTATCGTGCCCCTTTCATCAGACTGCAGCACCATTTGCGACTACGTGTTCTCGTACAGTATGGGTGTTTTCCCACTTTCTTGGATGATTTTTCCCAGTCCGCTTCGAGAGTGACTCAGTGGATTGGATCGTGATCGCCCTCAGAGGCCCGGGGAGTTTCTCCCATTCCTTCGTGTTCCCTGGTAGATTTCTTGTGGATTTGGTGTGACCAACACTTTACACGGGCACCAATCCTCTACCCAGGAGGTTGTTTCCAGCAGGGATGGCTAGTGGGTTACCATCTAGCAGGGATAGCCAATACAGTGGTGTTCACCGAGCAGTACCATCCAGCCGGGATGGCCATAGTGGTTCCGGGTTTACCTCCAGTGGGGCTGGGAAGTGGTCCCCGATGTCGGGCTTACCTCTAGCGGGGCTGGGAAGTGGTCCCCGATGCTGGGTTTACCTCCAGCAAGGCTGGGAAGTGGTCCCCGATGATGGTTCCGAGCCTCCCTCCAGTGGAGTACCCTTTTACTGGACTGGGCATTGGGACTCGTCGATGACTTTAGCCAGGTCTCCCTCTAGTGGATTACCCTGTTATGGGACTAGGTAGTGTGGCACCCGTTGACTCTTACCGAGTCTCCCTATAGTGGGAACCCGTTGACTTCCAGGGACCCTCCAGCGGGGCTGGGTAGGGGGTCGCCTATCGACTTTGAGGAGACCTCTTGACTGTGGGGCAGTGACGAGTTATGGTTTGACGTTACCCCGGAACTCTCAAGTATGAGTGGGGCTTTCCCCACTGAGAGGCGTCCTTGATACGCGACCTAAAACCGTGTGGGCGAGTCAGTGCCGCCCAAAGCGGATAGTTTTGAGGTGCGGTGATTTGAGCCCTTGACTTGCAGTTCGGGGCAGACGTGTGAGATGCTAGGCATCGATGGTGTTTACTTCTGGGACTGTTGGCTACTCACTTTCTTGGGCTAAGCTACGGGATGGAGATCCCCTTACGACCTTGTTTGGGATTCTTGTTTAGTATATGTATATGTATATACCTTGTTCTAGTACCCACTTCCTGGGTTTGGTTACTCTCTTTCTAGGAGAGTCGAAGACGCGCGGGGTATTCCACATGATTTCTGTGTCTAGCTTCTCATGGTTGGACGAGTCTACTCTCCTGCTATAGGTAGTGAAGACTCGACGAGAAGTTCATCTTCTCACCATTTCCAACTCCTTGTGTCTGGACGAGTTTACCTTCTTTCCTCTTGTTGGGTTGAGTTGGACTCTTTACTGTACTCTTTATTGCACTTCTTATTGTACTCCTTTGCTTTTCCCTATTTGATCTACTACTCACCCTTTGATACCTCCTTTGTTGCTCCCTAGAGCCTTCGGGGTATCCTACTGAGTATTTTTATACTCACCCCTTCTTGGGATTTTCCCGCACTTGGTGTTCCCTTGCAGACGACGGACAGGTTGGTCATTGATTCAGTGGAGCTTAGGAGTTCGGGAGCTTGGACCATGAGCGGTGGTCATAGTCGGGTTCCAGGTGGGGGACCCTTCCAGCTGTTTTTCTTTTGTTTACCTGTTGCTGGGTTGTGGCACCTTTTCTGGTTGGGTGCATGTTTGCCCCTTTTCTTTTTCAGTTTACCTTCAGCACTCGCTTTGTACTGTTTAGAGGTCGATTCCCTTTGTGGTTTATCTATAGAAGTTGCCCTTTACTTTACTTGTCTTTTATCTTTTACTCTTCACTTTTTCATTGAGTGTGTTGAGTGTGTGTGTACAGGTACTCAGGCAAAGGCCTCCCCGAGTTATTGTGGCTTCGGCGCTGGTCGCCAGCCCCTGGCCTATGGAGGCGGGCTTGGGGTAGTTGCGGATCGAGCTCGGGTAGGGTCGGGTCGTGACAGTAAATAATATATATAACATGATAATGATTCTGTATAAATGATATACCATCCAATTATATATTATTTTAATAACAAAAGAACTATATTGTCGCTCATGTGTACGTACGGATTACCGTCTCCACGAACGCGATGAGATTCATTCCTCATCGTATCCATTCAAGACTAACTTTCATTAGATAATTAAAAATAATTTTTAAAGACTTGATATCACTCTGGATATGAATAATATAAATTCCATCCATAAAAAATACGACTTACCTAGAAAATCATATAAAGGAAAACAAATCAATTAACACCCGAAACGACGATAATACTAAGATATTATTAACAAAGCAATGATAAAAGATCATATATGACATCATATTAATGTATAAGATTCTTGTATAATTTAATTAAAATTATTTCACCATTATACAGGAGGTTAATATACCCTCGACCAATTAAAAGTACAAGGTAAGGTTTTATTTCACAATCTCTTCATTATCCAAGGTTGTTTATATGTAATTATCTACTGGGAACTCTTTATCATCCACATCCATGTTTCTTAAAAATATATTTTAACACATTTTTAAAATTTAATTGAAAATGGTTTAAAGTCATGTATACCCTATTTTGACTTTTTATAAGATGTTTATAAATGAATATTTCCGTTGTTTTCCAAACAAGGTCCCTTTTAACCTTTTCGACAAAATTAAGGTAAGAATGTTTTTTTAACTTATACGGCGGGTGCGGCTATATTACGTCGTTATAACATCGTTGAAGCTTGCATTACAAGATTATAAGAATATTTTCAAAATAAATTTTTTCTTTATAATTATGTGACTCTTAAATTATTTTAAAATATAAAGAGATATTTCTCTAAAAAAGGGTTTTGATTTCATCTATGTCAACATCCTTTGATAGATTTTAAGTTTATTAGAAGTTGATTTATTATGATACAAAACTTCCATATTGTATTGAAGGTTTTGTGATATGTTTGACTGTGGATGTACTATTTGTATACCATTCATGTTTTATGGTTAAATTATTGACATTTCTTATGCTAGTTTTAATACGAATGTTTATGTTATATTTCAACCTTTTCATATAAGGAATGTATTGGACTTAGTAAGTGACGGGTGGATCCCGCTATAGCTCTTTGATGCATCGGTAGGTCTCATGAGACAACTAGATGTGGAATTGGCCAAGGCCTTTCCCAATTTGATATATGGTTTTGGCTGAGGCCTTAATCATTTTTAGACATCTTGGCCGAGGCCTTGACAAAATGTTTCAAAATGTCTGGCATTATACATTCCCTCATTATGGAAATAATATTGATGGTTCATGTGGTCATCCAACTAGTAGAATACCCATGATTATGTTTTATTATGGAATTATTTACTCAGATCGTATTCCGACCATAAAAGTATTCATGTTTATTATTGGTAAAGGAATGAGGTTTCAATTATTCATCATGCTTAATATTTATGTTATCTTATGATGTATTTCTTACCCTTACTGAGCATTTGAGCTCACCCCTTTATATGTTTTAATTTTCTCAGGATTCTAAGAAGTGTATTATGATTGATTAGCAGGGTTAAGCTAGGTGATTAATGGAATTCTCAAAGGATCATTTATGTTGTATTTTATTTTCTAAAGTGTAATGTAGCATCCATGTATGTAATCTATCTTACAAGACTGCTAAACTGATCCGTCTTTCGGGACTTGATTCCTTGTAATCATGCCAATATATTAAAATAATGCACCGACTCTGGGTAACTAGGGTTAGGGTGTTATAGTTGGTATCAGAAGAAGTTTAGCAATAACCTTAGAAACTAGATTTAGATAATCTCTGATTAGAGAACATAGCCCTAAGATAGACTTTTATGATTAGTATAGAATAACTTTCTATAATTTTGGTAATGTAGATATTTTTTGAGTTTTCTAATCAATACATCCCTATTTGGATACAAGCATGTAGAGGTGGCTCTGGCACAGATGTACCTAGGGGTAAAACACGAAGAAACCGCTTTGATCTAGACTCAAATGGGAACTGGTGCACAACAGTGGGCCTTGGTGCACTCTTGGTTACGACACTCCTGGGGGATATTCTTATGATAATTTTCATTTTCTTTACAAACCATTATGAAGGGTTTATGAGTATATACTTCCCTAGAGAAAACATTTTTTTATGATTATGGATTATATCCATATACAGTTCAATTTATGTTTGGTATTTTACAATTTTGGAATTATAAATTGCGATTCATAAATTGACCTAGTGTATTCCATTGTTTAGAAATGGCGCCCAATAAAAGGAATGAGAACTCCAGCAATATGTATGATCCAAAGAGTAAGAAGGATCATATAGTTAATTATACTAAGACAACATTTAGAATGGAAATAGTCTCCCATGTATTCTTAAAATATGAAGAAATAGTATCATGTGTTAATAAGATAAGTAAAGAATTCTCTGATTACTATGAATTTGAAAGGAAGCAAGATAAGAAAAGGATGGAAGAGAGAAAGATGGATAAAGTGAAGAGGGAAAAGAAGGATTTTTCCCATATGTGATAACACTGGAAAGAATCACCTTGGTAAATGCTTGAAGGGAATGGGAGTTTGTTATAAGTGTGGAGAAAAAGGACACCAAGTACGTGATTGCAAGGGTAAGAAAAAAAGTTTCAAATGTACAATGCTTCATCTGCAAGGAGTTGGGACACTATGAGAACCAATATCCAAATCATCAGAGTATGCCCCAAATGATGCTATTGGATAATAATAAAGTTATGATACAACCATAGATTAGGAGGAATGATTATAGTTCTTATGTTGTTATTAAATAATTGTGTCATTTGAGTGTTGTATCAGTGATTTACTGGTTATAATAATTATGGAGTATATAAGGATTGTACTGCAGTACTATTTCATTAAGGACTTGAGATTGTGTAGAACCAAGAAAAGTGACTCAATAGTAGGTTAACTCTTTGGAAAATATATGGTTTAGAGGAAGATAAACCATAATATGGTTCTGATACCAAGGTAGTGATTTTGGATTAATACATGTTTGATTTGGATAAATTATATTGGATATTCTTAACTACTTTGAAACTGATTAATGATTTGTATATTCCATCATTGTTTGAGTTTACAACATTTTTGGATTGAAGGAGTATATCCAGTATTCTGTAATTAATAAGGGAGCATGAATGTAATCAATAAGGTTTTATGGTAATTCAGGATGTTGCAGTGTTTTAAAAGAATACATGATAAAGGTGTTCACGTGTTATTATGTGGCAAAAAGGATCTTCATTGTGTCTAACTTCCCAATAAATTTTGGATTATGAGTTTGGAAAGAATTATTTTAGATAATTATAGTTTGAGATTATTTTTTGGATTTCCATAAAAAGGACAACTCGGAGGTCGGGCGGCAACCCGTCGTGTCCGGCAAGGCCGCGAGACTTGAACCCGCAACTGAAGGGCGATAAGGGTGTATCACCTACCACTAAACCACGTGATGTCCTGGATTGAATAATGTAGTTTTTTTAAAGGGTCTGGTAGATGAATTATAAATTCTTTTTTTTGGAACCCTATACGAAGAGGATAAATAGAATTTTTTTTAGTTCTATTATCATTTAGAGTGAAATATGAGTTTGTGGTAGAAATTAGTTAAATGAAGGAACTATACTTGTCAAGTGTATATTTTTTTCTCTTATTCTATGAAGAAATTAATTATTAAACTTTAGGTAATGGATCTTAAAACTAAAAATGTGTTATCCTAATACCTTTTGTTTTGTGGAACCAATGATATTTTAAATCATCATAGATTGATGGATTTAAGGACCTCAATTCTACAATTTTTTGTGAATGATTACCTCAATCAATCCCTATAAATATTTAGGTTTTTCCTCCAATTATGTGTCTCTAATTTCCACCAATGTTCTCCTAATGGAGATCATAATTTGGTGGTTACTTTTTCATTCCCCTTTTCCTCTTATTAAAACCAAATTTTATTAACCCAATTTCCGATGTGGGTTTTCCCACAAAGGTATTTTCGATTTTCAACCTTTTATTTTCAAAGAATAATTTAAAATTTTGAGGATTCAATTTATTTAAGGAGGTAAGAATGTAACACCCCAAGATTTCATATTACGTTATTTCTTCAAAGAAATTCAATAACTTGCACTACACGCAACACTGGGTTCGAACGCACCACAAGATTACCAAACTAGCCATTCAAAAGCGGTTATGAATATTATTAACTGAATATTAAACTATATATAATCCTTATAATTTTAGAATCCATATTATGAGTTTATTAGACATAATTTAAGAACAAATTCATTTTTTTCAGATAAAAGAAGTATTTATTTCAAAAAATGCATTTTTAGCGCCTTTTAATGATTAACCCTTTTTAAATACAATATTTTAAACTTTTATATATTATATTTGACCAAATAAACTTATTCTTTAGAATAGGTACATAAAAATTTAGTTTCGATAAATTTTTGGTGTCTTTCTGATAACTTTCATATTTGGGTGAATAGTGAAAATTACTAAATTTTAACTCAAAACAACTTTTTTAATAAAAATAATTTATAGTACTAAATTATACATTTGAGTGGTTTTAATATGTCATTATATTATATTTTTATCATTTAATATAATGTAGTTCATTGGATGTAATTTCACATTTAAACTAGACATACACAAGTGTCAATCTTTTGATAGTTATTATTTCTTAAAAACATGCTTTTGTTTTGATAGCGGGAATTAATTTTAAATTAATTTCTGAAACTTCTGTGTTTTGAATTTAGAAAAATGGATTCCATATTTGGAATCAGGATGTCCAAATTTTGTAAATAGGTAACTTTTATTTTTAGACATTATGAATAATTACTTCGGTAAATATTTTGTTTACCATGGTTAAAGGGTAAATCCGGTAAATATGGGTAATGAAATAATATTAAAATAATATTAAATTACCCTAACACATGTCCTAATCCTATTGGATGATACATTTCCAGCCATGGTCATCCTTGGGTCTATTTTGGGACCACTTGGAGCCACATGAGAGTAATAATGACACTTTGTATTAATTAATTTAAAGTAAAGGAAAAAATGACATAAACATATATCTTTTATTAAAAAAAAATTTACAAGGTGTTGTATAAGTTATATTTTTTACTGTAAATATTCATTATAAATATAAAAATATTTCCTACATAATTGTATTTTATTTATAATTTTTAGACATTAAATAATTAAATTTATTAATGAAACAATGATGATGCAGTAATTACCTTATTAATGAAAGAATGAAATAAATGGTATTATAAATATTAAAATAAATATAATTTCAAAGTTTTTATGACATACATGAATTTTCTAGGTGAATATGACATGTTAGGTCTGATTAAATGTATCTTGTTTGAAGTAATCAAGTTGTTATGACTTTCACAAAAAAATAGAATACCAAATAGTGTTAAAATTGACATAAATTAATAGTTCAAAAAAATACTATATTATTGGTTGATATAATATTCCTAAAAATGTAAGGTTTGTCCAAAGGGCTTAAATAATATTATATATTTCATTAATGATCCACTTGAGGTTCTCTTGGAAGTTTATAGTAAGTTTATTAACCATATAGAGTAAGAATACAAAGAGGCATGGTAAATGTCAAACTTATTAACTAAGAGTTAAATCTAAAAGATAAGGTTAATATAGTGACCCAAACCTATCTAAAACATATTTTTTGAGTGGATTTAGACCCATAACCACCTTATAATCTAAATAAATTAGTTTTTATCCATTATAAACTGAATATAAATTTATAATAAAATAATATTTCTAGCTTTTCCTAAGGTGCCCCTCACTCCTTTTATAAAAGGGCACTCCCTCTTCTCTCAAATTCACACCTTCAAATCCTTTTGGTTCGGCCGAACCCTACCCAAATATCCTCCCAACTTCCCTAACTTGATCCTATAGGCCTTATTGTGATCAGAAAGCCAACATATGGATCCAATTTTATCAAATCAAAAGGAAGAACCCGAAGAAGAGGTAAATATTTCATCACCTCTTTCAAATTCTTTTCTTCTTCCACTTCCTTTTTCTGTGTTGTTTCCATTATAAAATAATAAACCCAGTATCTTCTATATATTTTGATGTTATTATAAATATGGTACAACCAAATTCATTATTCTATCCATCCTTTGAATGACATGTCACCATACGTGCGTACGTACGGCTTACCGTCTCCACGTCGTGGTGTAATTGTTATTCAATGCATTATTATTTGGATGGGTATAATAATTATGTTTAATTGATGGAAATAATAAATATAACATGATAATGATTATTTATAAATGATATATCATCCAATTATATATTATTTTAATAATAAAAGAATGATATTGTCACTCGTGCATACGTACGGATTACCGTCTCCACGAACGCGACGAGATTCATTCCCCATCGTAACCATTCAAGACTAAATTTCATTAGATAATTAAAAGTAATGTTTAAAGACTTGATATAATTCTGGATATTAAGAATATACATTTCATCCATAACAAATACGACTTATGTAACAAAGAATATAAAGGAAAACTAATCAGTTAACACCCGAAACGACGATAATACTAAGATATTATTAACAAAGCAATGATAAAAAATCATATATGACATCATATTAATGTATATGATTATTATATAATTTAATAACAATTATTTCACCATTATATAGAAGGTTAACCTACCCTCAACCAAGGAAAAGTACAAGGTAAGGGTTTATTTCACAATCTCTTCATTATCCGAGGTTGTTTATACGTAATTATCTACTGGGACCTCTTTATCATCCACATCCATGTTTCTTAAAAATATATTTTAAAACATTTTTAATATTTAATTGAAAATGGGTTAAATTCATTTATACCCTAGTTTGACTTTTTATAAGATATTTATAAAGGAATATTTCTGTCATTTTCGAAACAAGGTCCTTTTTAAACTTTTCGACAAAATTAAGGTAAGAATGTTTTTTTAACTTATATGGTGGGTGCGGCTATATTACGTCATTATAACATCATCGAAGCTTCTCTTATAAGATTATAATAATATTTTCAAAATATATGTTTTCTTTATAATTATGTGACTCTTAAATGATTTCAAAATATAGAGAGATATTTCTCTAAAAAATGTTTTGATTTCATCTTTGTCAACATCCTTTGATAGATTTTATGTTTATTTGAAGTTGATTTATTATGATACAAAACTTCCATATTGTATTGAAGGTTTTGTGATATGTTTGACTGTGGATGTACTATTTGTATACCATTCATGGTTTATGGTTAAATTGTTGACATTTCGTATGCTAGTTTTAATATGAATGTTTATGTTATATTTCAACCTTTTCATATGAGGAATGTATTGGACTTAGTAAGTGACAGGTGGAGCCCACTATAGATCCTCGATGCATCAGTAGGTCTCATGAGACAACTAGATGTGAAATTGGTCGAGGCCTTTCCCAATTTGATATATGGTTTTGGATGAGGCCTTAATCATTTTTAGATGTCTTGGTTGAGGCCTTGACAAAATGTTTCAAAATGTCTGACATTATACATTCCCTCGTTATGGAAATAATATTGATGGTTCATGTGGTCATTCGACTAGTAGAATACCCATGATTATGTTTTATTATGGAATTATTTACTCACCTCATATTCCGGCCATAAAAGTATTCATGTTTAGAATTGGTAAAGGCATGAGGTTTCAATTATTCATCATGCTTAATATTTATGTTATCTTCTGATGTATTTCTTACCCTTACTGAGCATTTGAGCTCACCCCTTTCTGTGTTTTAATTTTCTCAGGATTCCAAGAAGTGTATTATGATTGATTAGCAGGGTTAAGCTAGGTGATTAATGGAATTATCAAAGGATCATTTATGTTGTGTTTTATTTTCTAAAGTGTAATGTAACGTCCATGTATATAATCTATCTTCCAAGACTGCTAAACTGATCGGTCTTTCGGGACTTGATTCCTTGTAATCATGCCAATGTATTAAAATAATGCACCGATTCTGGGTAACTTGGGTCGGGGCATTACAACTCTAATGCTAGTCCATAACCATTTTTAAATGGCCCAAAAGACCACCATTTAATAGCTCGATGGCCCCTCCATATGATGGCTCAAAGGCCCCTTCGTCTAGGCTCAAAGGTCCCCTACCTATGTCCTATGTTGCATCAATATGTACCTGGTCTGTAGCCTTTCCCATGTCACCACCTCTGCATTGTTGGGGATATCAGTGGGTAATGGATATAGCCTTTACTTTTGGATGGTAATAAATGGAGATCACTGAGGCATGTTACATCGTTTCTCTCCTTAAGAGTAGATTTTTTCCCCACCAATTCGGTAGTACTATGGGTCATTGGCGAATCCTCCTTAGGATACAATGGTGGCTCGATACTCAACACAAGTACTTTGTGAAGAGTATCCCTTGAAGAGGTTTTGGAAACAAGAGAGTAATAAAAGGATTTTTTTGTTTCACACCAAAGAAAATCCTTAGATGTTTGTTGAAGTATTTTAGAGGAATATCAATTTTTAGGAAGGATTGAAGTGCTTGAGGATGGTTGGAATTAATTTTCACATCCAATGGGGACTCCATTTTATAGGCATATAAGTACCCACTCAGATAAGGCACCATACCCCTTGGAATTGGGTTGATACCTTTCCTGGAAAGGCATGTATTTTCCAGATTTAATCTTATTTGTTGGATCGCACCCAATCAAATAAGTGGACCAGATCACACCTTCTAGACAATAGACACGTCCACTAGCGAATAGACATGTCCATTCCAACCCATTTTTCAATGTTGGATTCCAAAAAAAAACCTTCCCCTTTAAAAAACTTAAAATAAAACAATTTAAATATTAAAAAAATACTTTTAAAATCCAACAATCCCCCATCATTTTAAAATATTTAAAGAGACCTTATGAAAATCAACCAGCATGGTCTTTTGGAAAAAACTTGCATAAATAAAGTTATCTCTCGATTTGAACCTTTACATAGTAGAGACAAATCAAAGCTGAATAGAGAAACATGTGAATACTACCTTGAACATGTAACTTTTGTTATCAACCAGATTCATCTTACACAAGTCTGTTTAAATTCCTTTATTCTCCATCTACTCCTAGACACCATTATGGTCATGTGATACTTCTCCTTTCATGCATGTTTGTGAACCAAAGTCATAAGCTCTTTAGAGCAGGCACACTCTTACATTCGCACAGGTGAGTAAAAAAGTGTTCCCATGTTTCAACACTACTAGAAAAATCATTTTTTTACACTGGGTTATTTGCAACGAACTGAAATTATATTACAAATAGTCTGATAAAATTACTTTTTTGCGATGGATAAAAATTTTCATCATAAAAAAAACGACGGCATATTACGACAAGACACCTAGTTTTTTGCAAAAGGTTTTTAGCACGCCTACCAGCGCAATGGCAGGAAAAAACTATTAGAGATGAATTTCTAAATAAATCGCAAATAGTTTTCATGAAATTTCTTTTTACGGTAGATTCGACGCAAATAACTTGGCGGTGGGTTTGTTTACAAGTGACTATTCATCGCAAAACATTTTTGGGTAGGTAGGAAATATTATTTTTAGCGATGAATTCTGCGATGAAACTTTATTCCATCACAAATACAATGTTCGTTGTAAATATCCATCACAAAAAAAATTATTTTTAAGATGAATTTTTCATCGCAAAAAATCAAGTTATAAATACACCTTTACCCCCTCTCATTCTCACGTTCTCTCTCACACTCTTTTCTTCCCTAATTCTCTCAAGAAGTCTTCCAACGATCAGATTTTCAACCTAATAATTTCAAAGTGTTTTTTTTAATTTGTGTAATTGTTATTAGTTTTTTGCGTTTAATTTTTCAATAATTATTACTTTTTGTATTCAATTTTTTTCTTTATTAATGTAAATTTTTAATTAGTTCAATATGTTTAAAATTAATATAAATTAATAAATATTAGTATAAATAACCACATATTAATATAAATTATTATCACCATGTCTCTCATTTAATATAATTAATAAACAATTGGTATAAATTAATATAAATTAATAAGAAATGATAATTAAATTAGATTAGTATAAATTAAATAAAAATTATCATAAATTAGTATAAAAAATAAAAAATATTATAAATCAATAAAAAATTATTTAAATTATTATAAATTAGTATAAAGTTATAAATATTTGTATAAATTATTTAAAATTGCTTTAAATTAATAAAAATTTATATAAATAAATAAATAATAATTTAAATTAATAAATATTTTAAAAATAAATAAAAAAATATTTGAAATTATTATAAATTATGACAAATTAATAAAAATTACTATAATTTAATAAAAAATAGTTTAAATTATTATAAAATATTTTAAATGAATAAATATTTTCATAAATTAGTATGAATTAATAAAAAATAGTATAAATTGATAAAATAACTATAGATCAGAAAAAATAAGAAAAAAATTATTAAAATTAATTTCAATTAATATAAATTTATAAAAATTAGTATACATTAATTAAAAATGTTATAAATTAGTATAAATTAATAACAATTATTATAAATTAATAAAAAAAATATTTAAATTGATACCATTTACAATAAATTGTTATAAATTAATAAATTGTTATAAATTAATAAATTTAATATAAATAGCTAAAAATTAGTATAAATTTGTCTCTAATTGGTATGATTAATAAAAAATTAGTATAAATGAGTATGAATTAATTAAAAATATTATATATTATGAAAAATTAGTACAACTTAATAAAAAATGGTATAAATTAATAAAAATTCATATAAATTTAGATTAAATTAATAAAAATATGTATAAATTAGTATAAATTAATAAACAAATTGTATAAATAAATAAAAAATAGTTTAAATTATTATAAAAAATTATAAATTAAAAAAATATTTGTATAAAATACTATAAATTAATAAAAAATGTGAAAATTAATATAATAACTATAAATTAATAAAAAAATAAAATAATAAATTAATTTAAATTTATAAAAAATAGTACACATTTATTAAAATTATAATAAATTAGTATAAATTAATAAAAATTATTATAAATCAACAAAAAATTATTCAAATTGATATAATTTATAGTAAATGATATAAATTACCAAAAATTAATATAAATAATTGAAAATTAGCATAAATTTGTCGCTAATTAGTATAAATAATAAAAAATTAATTTAAATGAATATGAATTAATTAAAAATATTATATATTAAGTAAAATTAGTATGAATTAATAAAACATAGTATAAATAGATTAAAAATTATAAAAACTTAGTAAAGTTAGTTTAAAATAATAAAAATATCTATAAATTAGTATAAATTAAATAAAATTAGAATAAATTAATAAAAATTAGAAAAAATTAATAGAAAAAATTAAATTAATAAAAATTTGTATAAATAAAAAAAAATGTTTAAATTGTTATAAAATATGATAAATTAATATATATTAGTATAAATTATCATAAATTTAAAAAATAGTATAAACTAATGAAATAATTATATATTATTAAAAATTTAATAAAATTGATTTAAACTAATATAAATCTAAAAAATAAAAAAAAGTTTAAATTATTATAAAATATGATAAATTAATAAAAATTGGTATTATATATTAAAAAATGGTATAAATTAGTATAAATTAGTATAAATTAGTATAAATTTAATATCATTAATTTAAGTTAATAAAGTTCGCTATAAATAAATAAAAAGTAGTTTAAATTATCATAAAATTTGATAAACTAATAAAAATTAGTAGAAATCTAATGAAATTAGTTTAAATTAAATAATTATTATAAATTAATAAAAATAGTTCAAATTTTTAGAAAATGGGATAAATTAATAAATATTTGTATATATTAGAATAAATGAATAAAAATTACCATAAATTAAAAAAACACTTTAAATTACTAAAAATTTTAAAATTTTAATAAAATTAATTTAAATTTATAAAAATTATAAATTAATAAAAAATAGTTTAAATTTCCATAAAATATGATAAATTAATAAACATTAGTGTAAATTAATAAAAATTAGTATAAATTAGTATAAATTTTTAAAAAATATAATAAAATTAATAAAATTAATTTAGATTAACATAAATTCTATAAATAAATAATAATTGTTTAAATTATTATAAATTTTCATAAATTATTAAAAAAATATTATAAATTCAATAAAATTAGTTTAAATTAATAAAATTACTATAAATTAACAAAAATAGATTAAATTTTTATTAAATATAATAAATTAATAAATATTAGTTTAAATTAGTATAAATTAAATAAAAATATTTTAAATTTAAAAAATTACTATAAATTAATAAAAATTGGTATAAATTTAATAAAATTAATTTAAATTAATAAAAATAGAGTTTTATTTTTTATAAAATATGATAAATTTAATAAAATTGGTTTAACTTAATATAAAATTACATAAGTTAATTAAAATTAGTATAAATTATTATAAAATATGATAAATTAATAAATATTAGTAAAAATTAGTATAAATTAATAAAAACCAATATGAATTAAGAAAAATTAGTAAATATTATTAAAATTGGTATAAATATTTCACTAATTAGTATAATTAATACAAAATTATTATAAATGACTATAAATTTACACAAATTAATATAAATTATAATAAATTTGTCGTCAAATAGTAGAAATTATCACAAATTAGTTTAAAAATTATAAATTTATATAATTTATAATAACTTGATATAAATTACTGAAATTCTTAAAATGAGTATAAATAAGAAAAATAAAGAAATAGTATAAATTAGTATAAATTTTCATAAATCTATTATTAATTAGTAAATTTAATAAAAAAATAATATAAATGAGTATAAGTTAATTTAAATTATTATATATTAAGTAGAATCAGTAAAAATAGTATAAATTTTTATAATTAAGAAATAATTTTTTATAATTTTTTTAAGATAATTATGGACCCAAGAAATAAAAAATATTTTCTATTATGAGATCTTGATTTGATAAATCATCAAAAAGTACAAATATATCTAGTATAAATCTTGTTTACATCGAGGGTGTTGAAACATTTATATCATACATAATGTCAAATTTAGAGTTCGTTTCAGAAGGAAAAATTAAGTGTCTGTGTAAGAAGTGTGATCGCAGAATATATGAAACATTTGATAATGTTTTGGTTTATCTTTTGTGGTTTGGTTTTCAGAGTGATTATGTCTTTTGGTGTCAACTTGGTAAATAGAATTCAGAAGGAAATATAATTTTTTTGTTCTTGAACCATTACAATTTCAAAATTTAGTACATGATGTTGTTGGCACATACTTACAAACATAAACTCAATATGAAAATTTGAATCTTGAATTAGAATAATCTAGATTTTATAATTTTTTTAAAATCTATAGAGGAAGCTTTATATCCTGAATACATGATAAGAACATTTGAAGTTGTTATAAAATTTATGGCTATTAAATCTGATTTTGGAATGTCAAATTATTATTTTGATCAAATGTTTTTTTGTTTAAATAATTGTTTCATGAAGAGAATACATTTCCTGTAAATTTCTATAACATAAAAAAGTTAGTTCATAATTTAGGACTTAGTTATCAGAAGTTTCATTCATGTTTAAATGACTGCATCTTATATTATGATGAATATGAATCATTGGTTAATTGTCCAACATGTAGAAAATCAAAGTATCAAGAGGTGTGATAAGGAAAATCCATATTTATTACTATTAAAAATATGAGGTATTTTCCAATTATATCTAGACTAAAATGTCTATTTATGTCTCGCAATGCAACTACATTGATGACATGGCATAAATATAATGTTTCTATAAATAAAAACTTAAATAATCCTTGTGATAATGATTCTTGGAAACACTGTAATCAGGTTTATTAATATTTTTCTTTAGAACCTCAAAACACATGGTTGGGTCTTTATACTGATGGTTTATGTCTATTTGGTTCTTATGACAGTCAGTATTCTTTTTGTTCTATTTTCATAACTCTTACAACTTACCTACTTGGATGTTGATGAATGAACCATATATATATTTTTAATTATAATAGATATAATATTTTTATTATTTTCCATGTGTGTTTTAATGATTTAACCCCTACCAATTAAACAATTTAAGCTGATTTGCATCATTTTAGTATTTTTAGTGGATTTTGGGCATAATTGTAATTCTATAAATTTAACAGTTTTCTGGATCTTTTGTATTTCGGAAATTTATTTTAAAATTTTGATCAAAATTGATTGATTCATTTTTTATAGTCTTAATATGTTTTTGGGTTTAAACTTTTGTTTCTATACCAAGACCCAATTCGAAATTCATTGGCCCATAAAAATCAATCAAGTAGAAAAAGTTTTCTAGACAATAGAATGGATCCCACCATAGTTAATGAGGTATATATTGTCCTAAATATGTCCAAATTATGTTATTATAGTTGTATGAGAAAAATTACTCAGATCTATATGCTCCCATTAAATTTTATAGATAAATTAGTTCATTAAGGCTTCCTTTTCATGTGACCAAAAGGAGGAAGTTGAAGAGTCTCCTCGGGAAGAAAAAGTTCACTTCAGTAATTTGATCATAAATTTTTCTAAACATCTCTAATGTATTTTAAATTTCTAGTTAAGATAGTAAAATTAATTTAAAATAACTTTTAATAAGGTACCTTAGAGAGTTTTGTAGTTCTGGTGTGCAGAACTGAAGAAAACTTTCAGTGGAAGGATTCTAGAGGATAAATTTTTTGTTCTTATTTTTCCCCACTTTTCTTTTTTTTAGTTTTTTAATTTCTTATTATTCCCCCTTATTCACGTATGCACTTAACATGGAGGAATAATCCTATTAGTTATTGGGTAAATAGAGGTTTTCCATTTTGTAATTTTTGAGTTCATTCACTTAATGTTATGAAATCTTTTATCTCTTTTGCAAAGTTGGTTTCAATTTCTAATAGTGGTTTTTATTATCAAGTATAGTTGCATTTGGTTTTAGATTATGTTGTTGTTGTTTCTTTGGTCAATGATAATTTTCTCCCTCTACTAGGTTGTGGTCTATATATGATGGAATAGATCATGGCTTAGTGGTGAAGTACTTGATGATCATCGGTACGTGTGGGAGGGGCAGTGGATATTCTTGATTGTTTAGGATAAACAATACCTGATCGAGAATTGACTAAGTCAATTGAGGGTATTATCTACAACTCTTTCACATATTATAATGATAGTATATTGATCTGAGATCTTTTCAAGGTTTAATCTCAACATCACCATTTGACTAAGGGAGTGAGAGGAAGCAATTGTGGAAACTCACTTTAATTGGCTTAGTAGAAGAGGATTGAATAAATTTGAACTATGATAGCATTGAAATTGTAAAACCGATCCCAGCCTAATCACTCAATTCATATCACTATTTTCAATCTCTTTCTTTTTCAATTTTTTTAAAATATTTTTCTTCATTTCTTCCTTTTGTTTTGTTACTTTATTTTGTTTTTTAACTCAAACAATTTCAAAAAAAATCTCCTCTTCTTTCTCAAATTTAAGGTGACATCTTGATTGTTGTGCATTCCTCTCTAGAGACAACCTAGGTTACCCACTTTACTATATTTTAACTTAGGTAATTTTTGTTTTTGTCACACCCCATTATAATAACATGTTAAAACTTGGCACTATTTTTGAGGAGGATGTGCCAACAATCTAATTGAAAATATTTTGCTTGTTCCAAATTTAAAAAAAAAATGTTTAACTTGCCTTAGTCTATAGAGGATAGTGTTTCTTTCTTTGCTAAATAGATCAAGGGATCTTGAATCCAAATAACCCATGAGGATAAATTCAAGGATCTCATCCAATACCTTAAATCAAAACTTGAATACGCAGTGTTGGAGGGATTTTCCAAAGAATTAATTGAACTTTAGGAGTACTTACTAGAATTTTATCAAGAAATGGTTGTGGTTCAATATGAAGAAGAGGTTGTTTATGATAAAGTTCAGGTGCAAGGAGAAATGATAGATAATGATGATATGTCCCTATTTTAAAGTCTTTATGAACTCTCTGTTTTGGCCAAGAAAATGTTGAATGGCCATGTCACAAGTCTCTCACTTCAAGAACTGATGGACATGTTTAATCAATTCAAAACCGATTATCAAATATTGAAGTCCAAGGATAAAGTTAAATTGGATCAGGGACCTCAACCTAAACCAGAATACAAAACAGTGGTTTAAGTTATTTCCCCACTCATCTTTAAAATAGAGGAACCTGATTATCCTCCTCTATCTACTACCACTCTACTCTAAGATATGCTTCCCACTGAAGAAGCAATTGAAACTTATCCAATTAAGGGAGATGATCTTTTATTGAACTCATTATCTTCTGATTTTATTGAATCTGAATTGAGTATTACCTCCCCTTGTTTTAAATTTTCATATTTGGACAACAATTGTATTACCTTGGTGGATGAAGAAGAAAAGTATGATGGACCTAAAGAGGAACATATAGATCTTCTCAAACATGTTGATAATTTATTTGAGGGAATACATGAGAAGATTAAAGTGGACTTTCCTGAGGAAATAAGGGCACAAGATTTTTTCTTTAAAAGGGAATAATTTTATATTTATTCTTCATGTCTTAATTTTTTTCAAATAGAATTACACTCTGACATTCCCTTTGATTATTCCATTGATGTAGCATAGCTTGAGAAATCACTAGACAATGAAGTAGAAGTTGTGCAAGTGTAAAACAAGAAAGAGGATGACTCATTATTGGTCCTACCCCCACCAATAAAGTTGTATATTATTTTCTTAGGGGTGTATTTTGTGTACTATACCCATGGAGTGCTCAACAAAAAAGAATAAGTTCAATATTTAAAGAATAATTTTTGTTGGTTCATCTCAAAAAAACTCCACCCACCATCAGATTGGGGATAACCAACTAGAACTTCCCATCTGGAGGCAGTTAAAACCAAGGGACCACTTGGGGTATTAAACCAAGATCTATCTTTATTTTCTTATCCTATTTTTATTTTTGTTTCATTAAATAAATATCTTGTGTTTTCTTTTGTTCATCTTCTTGTAGGTTTTTAGTGTGCAACACTTAGGAGCTTAACTCAATGTTGCACTACCAATAAGTCCGGTCATACCTCTCTTTTCCACTTACTTGATTTTTAATATTCAATTTCAAATCTTTTTACATGTTAAATTCATTTGAATTTATTGTGGACACTATATCATTTAATTATGGGTGAGTTAACCTTTTTATTTTAGTATTTTCATTTTTTTTGTTTTTCAAAACAAATGTTTTTTCAAATTTTTGTGTGTTTTTTTCAATTTTTTTGTGTTTTTGAAAATTTTGAGTTGAAATGATTATCATTTACATTTTTGAAACCCATTTCAATGAGTGAATCATTTTATTCCATGAAACTAAGATTAAATGAATGCTGAAAATGACTTTGTTTCAAGCTCAAATGTTTGGTAATTTCATGAAAAGTACTCTAATTTTTGAATCTTATGCCACATATCATTGTCTTTATCTTTGAAATCACTTTACTATGATAATTATGAACCATTATTGTCATATTATTTTAATTCACCTCACTTATTTATTGAACTAAACCATGATTACTTTAACAAGAATTTTATTTATTCTTTTAAAAACTTGAGGGTTTGAGGTACTTGTGTTTTAAATGATTGAGGCATTTAATTGGTTTTTAAGCCCCCTTTTCAAGATAATCCTTTTAATTATGTCCTGACTTGTACATTTAATTTGTGTATCCCTTATAATCCATGAATATCATGTAATTTTATCCACATTACAAACTAATTTTCCCTATCCAACCTTCTCTTGAAGTGAAATTGCATGATCTAGTTGAACTTAAGTGTGGGGGGAATATGTCTTGTATTATGCTACCTTATTTGGTGATAATTTAGGTGGAAAATAAAATTTTCAAGAGATGTTTTTTATTCTGAAAAAACATTTTATTAAAATATGTTCCCTTTCTATATATTTCAAGGAAAAAAATAAGTTGTGCCTTTTTAGAGCTTCTAATGGAAGAAGAAAGTTGTGCCTTTTATAGAGATTTTAAGAAAAAATTTGTTTGAGAAGATTGAAATTTTTTCTACTAAAATTATTAATGGTGTGAAATTTTCTTGATTTTTCATGATTATGGATCTAATTTTATACTACGGGGAGTGAGAAGGATACCATACTTGAGTGAAAATTAGAATCTTTCAATTTTGCTTCAAAAAGAGTTGACACCTCCTCATTCGGCCTCAGAAGTTTTCACATAAAAATCCTACCAACTATAATACCTAGAAAAATCCTATAAATTCCTCATGATTAACTCATTTCCTTAACTCACATAGGGTGGAGAATTAGGGATTTATCAAGCCTATGGTGACTCTTTCATGAGTTTGTATAAGAAAAGACTTATTGAAAATTGATATTTGTGAGATGAGAGAAAATTAATGTGAGGTAGGTGTCTTGTGTGAATGGGAGGATAAATGAATAGAAAAAATATTCAATGATCTAAATGTAAAACTTATAATAATGTTTTTTTATTAGGCATTATATCTTTTACTTCTTGGTGTGGAATTAGTGTATCCCATTGGCATGTGTTTTGAATTTTCTTTGATTTGATTTTGACTTGTCTGGGAGTCCAAGTACTAAGTGTGGGGGAATTGATAGAGATAATATTTTAATTATTTTTAATGTTTGTTTTAATAATTTAACCCCTACCAATTAAAAAATTTGAGCTGATTTGCATCATTTTAGTATTTTTAGTGGATTTTGGGGTTAATTGTAAAAATAGTTTAATTCTGTAAATTTAGATTTTTTGTGGATCTTATGTATTTAGGGAATATCTTTTATAGTTTTGATCCAAATTTAGTGATTTGTTTTTTAGACTTCATATTTTCATGGGATTTAAGTTTTGTTTCTCAACCAAGACCCAATTCTAAATACACTAGCACATAAAAATCAATCAAGTGGAAAATTGTTTTCTAGATGACAGAATGGATCTCACCATAGTTAATGAGGTATATCTAGGCCTAAATATGTCCAAATTAGGTGATTATAGTTGTAGAAGAAAAATGACTCAGGTAACCATTCGAAAATTAAATTTCATGGATAAATTCATTCATTAAGGCTTCCTTTACATGCGACCAAAATGAGAAAGTTGAAGAGTCTTCTTGGTCATAAAAAAGTTAAATTCAGTAATTTGATCATAAATTTCTCTAAACGTGTCTAATATCTTTGAAATTTCAAGGTTATATATCCAAATTCATTTAAAACAACTTTTAATAAGGGAACTTGGTTATTTTTGGAGTTCTAGTGGGTATAACTTAATAAAACTTTTTGTGGAATAATTCTGAAGTAGAAATTTTTGTTTTTCTTTTTTCCCCTCTTTTCTTTTTTTAGTTTTGTAATTTCTTCTTCTTCCCCCTTCTTCATGGATTCACTTCACATGGAGGGTTAATCCTCTAAGTGATTGGGGAAGGAGAGTTTTTCCATTTTTTAATTTTTGATTTCATTCACTTAATGTTATGAAATATTTTCTCTCTTTTGTGAAGTTGGTTTCAATTTCTAATAGAAATTTTTATTATCAAGTATGATCGTATTTGGTTTTAGATTTTATTGTTGTTTCTTTGGTATATTTTCTCTCTTTTGTGAAGTTGGTTTCAATTTCTAATAGAAATTTTTATTATCAAGTATGATCGTATTTGGTTTTAGATTTTATTGGTGTTGCTTTGGTCAATTATCATTTTCTCCCTCTATTATTTTATGGTCTATATAATATGGAATATATCATGGCTTAGTGGTTAAGTACTTGGCGATCGTCAGTATATGTGGGAGGGGTAGTGGATATTCTTGATTTTTTGGGATAAACAAGACCCGGTCGGGAATTTCCTAAGTCAATTGAGAGTATTATCTACAACTATTTCATACATAGGAAGGAAATTATATTAATATGATATCTTGGAAAGGTTTACTCTCACAATCACCATTTGACCAAGGGAGTGAGAGGAAGCGATCATGGAAACTCACTTTAATCAGCTTAGTAGAAGAGGATTAGATAAATTCGAACTGTGAGAGCATTGAAATTGGAAAATTGATCCTGAATAGATCACTCAATTCATATCACCATTTTCAATATCTTTATTTTTCAATTTTTTTTAAATATTTTTCTTCATTTAATTATTTTTTTATTACTTTAGTTTGTTTTCTAACTCAAACAATTTCAAAAATAATCTCCTCTTCTTTCTCAAATTTAAGGTGATAGCTTGACTGTTGTGCATTACTCTCTGGAGACAACCCAGGTTACCCACTTTACTATATTTTAAATTAGGTAATTTTTGTTTTTTTTACACTCCATAATAAGCATTTTTCATGTTGTTAATTCTAGGACACCTGAATAATATTGATGTTTATTTGAATCCACTAATTGATTAGTTAATTTTATTTTAGAATGACGGTGTCTTTATATATGATGTAGTTTTATATTATAATTTTATACTTAAAGATGCATTAATGTGAAAATTTAGTGAATTTACAACATATGGTATGTTATCTAGATGGAGTTACATGGTCTAAAATCTTGTACATATTGCATGTATGATAGTAAATAAATTATGCTTGTTAATGGAAGAAAGATCTATTTTTTTACTATCATCATAGATTTCTTCATGTAGATCAGCCATTTTGACGAAATAAAAACAAAATTACAAAAGGTAAAATTGAAAGAGACATGCCTCCAGATATTATCTCAAGTATTTAACTCAAATCTATTATATCTTCATTACAACTAATTACTTTTGGACTAAGTATAAACCAATAAAAATAAGTGGTTTTGGGAGAAATCAAAATTGGATAAAATGAAGTATTTTTTAGGATCTATCATATTAGTCTGATTTTTTGATTCATCATATGTTAGATGTAATGCATATTTAAAAGAAATATTTTGATCACATATTTTATTCCATGTTGGATACACCCGATAAGACTAAAGATAATATAAAGTCAGGGTTAGATCTTGCACAAATTTATAGATGTCCTGAACTTGATTTATTTGAAAATGAAAGATCGCATAATTTAATGAAGTTAAAAGAAACTTATGTACTTTATAAATAAATTCATTTATTATTCTATTAGTGGATTAAATATTTGAGGTAACCAAATGGTTATGCCTTTAATTTTTTTTTGTTTTATCTGAAATGGACATATTACTAGGTTAAAAACCATGATTGTCACATTATAATGGAAATGATTACTACATATTGGCCTCATAGGGATGTTTAATTATTCAATTTGGGATGTGTTGACTGAAATATCATATTTCTTCCAAGACATTTGTGCATCAAAAACAAATTAGGATGAATCGGATACACTGTAAAAATATGTTGTTCTAACTTTATGTAACTTGGAAGAAATATTTCCATCTTCTTTATTTGACTCAATGGAATATTTAATATTTAATTTCCCATATAAAGATAAATTTGGAGGTCCAGTATAATTCTGATTGATGTACCCATTTGAGATATGTATTCAATAATTGAAGAAGAAGGTATGTAATAAAGCATATGTTGAAGGTTCAATTTTTGAAGCTTACTTGCAGGAATAAATTTCAAGTTTCTTCTATTAAAATTTTCAATATGAATATCTTTCAAAACATAATCAAATGGTTCATAATGAGGGAAATGTTAAAGATTATATAGACTATTGATTATTAATATTTAATCAGTATAAACTTGGTTTTAGTGGTCATAATAAATGATAACTTTCAGATGAATAAATACACAAAGCTCATACATACCTTCAACTAAATCATGAAAAAATGACACAATTTGTGCAGTAAGAAATATTTTTTAAAATAATTGTTAAAATTTAATTTTTTTTATATATTATATGATGGCCGTATAAAAAACAGTTCATGCATATTACCTTAGAAACACTTGAAGAACATCAGCAGCATAATTTTATTTAGTGTTTTCAAATAATTGTTAGTTAAATTGTTTGATTGAACATCAATTTTTTATTTTTATATAATTAGTATTTTTTTATTTATTCATGTATCACAACATGGAGATAAGTTTGATAGCTGTTTATGTTTACTAAGTAATCCACCATCCAAATTGGTCAAATCATATACTGTTTAAGTGGTTAATGGATTTCAATTTCATACACAAGCATATAGAGAGTCAAAAAATCAATGAAAAATGGTGTTTTTTAAAAAGGATTTCATCATAAAGAAAGTGAAGTTGACTTTTATGAAATGCTAGATAAAACAATTAAGTTATCTTATTTGGGTCAAAATTACATAACAATATTTAAATTTTATTAGTTTGATACTGATCATTGGTTGTGTGTTCATCCATGACATGGAATCATTGATGTTAAATATAAAAGTGTTATTGCTGAAAAAGAACCATTTTTGTTGGCATATCATGCACATAAATTTTATCGTATAAATTACTATTCCACTTTAAGATATTTAAATGATTAGTGGTGTGTAATAAAATTTAAATCTCATGAAAATTAGTTATGTAACATGAAATTGGTTTCGTTAAAGTGAAAGATCTGGAATTTTTTCAAGAAACATCAACAGATATATCTCTTAATCAAAGAGATAAAAATATTGATGATGAGACCCTGCGGTTAAGGGCTGATGACATTGATAAAGTTAATGATGTAACCAATGAATTTGATATGACAAGATATGATGAAATGGAGGATTATATGAAAGTTTATGATGATGAGGAGGGAACTAAAAAAGAATGTGGTGTTAGAGGCAATTTTTTTAACTACTAGCGATGGTTTAAACCTTAGCTATATCATTTATTAGTGGTTATTTAAATCATTTTGTACGTCACGGTTTACAATTATTTAGTGGAAGTTTTTATAGTTTAGAGGTTTTTTTTATATCTGTTATTTTTAAGGTACTTAGAAATGGATCTATATTCATTTGGTGATAGTTTTTTTGGGATAAAAATAGAGGAAATTGACATAAATACCACTAGATAATTTAGTGTCATTTTACCTTCCTATAGGAAAAATATAAGAAAACCCACCATAACCATCACTAAAAGAATTAGCGGTAGTTATGTTTATATACGTTTATTATAAATCATCGCTAAACATATAATTTTAAAAAAAAATAATAAAAATAATGTGCATATGAAAAACTCAATAATACAATAAACCAAACCATAAATATATAATAAACTCACCATACATCCATACATCCACACATTCATAGTTACAAAAACAAAACCATCAGTCATCCATAAGCTTAGTGATCATATATATATATAGATAAAATATGTCCATCATCCACCAACCCATGACCAGTATGTCCATCCCACCACCTCCACTATATCCAACTACCTCCATAGCTAGAGTCATTATATACAAAACTGACCACATCATGTCATCAAATGAAACAAAAAAAATAGAAATCAAAACTAAACATAATAAATAAGAATTATAGTGGAATCATTAATAATATGTAACCATGCCACAAAAACTATGATCCATAAAAAAAATTCTGAAGGGCATCATGGATCATAATGGTCAACCTCCAACCTACTGTCGACATTTTTCACCTACAATACAAACTATAATATTTAAGAATAGAAATACAAAACATAATATGCATAGAATATATTTGTAATTTTGAACTTAACATTTTTTATTTTTTTAATCAAATAGATTACATTAATTTTAACATAAAAAAATAATATATCATGAAGAACACTTTGAAAACATAAAATTACCTATTTAAGGTATGAGTCGACACTTGGAACTCAAAAGAGAAAAGTGTATAACAATCTAATAAAATTTTAAACAGATGTTCAGTGTACTAGAAATTACTTAATAAAAAAATTAAAATACTTTGATATAGAAGAATTTTATATATTTCAAAAATAATTCAATGGTTTTTATATCATGATTTTACATCAATATGAGGTCTTTTTCTATGGTTTTGACTGTTACATACACATTTTAGTGTTTTTAAACACTAAAAAGAGTTTACGTGAATCCTTGGAGCATGTTTTTATGGTCATTTTTTATGATTTCATGACCATTTGACATCGTTTTCTTGGTTTTGATCCCCTAGCGCATGTGTTTAAAGTCTTTAGTATCTTTTAAAAATGCTTGTTGAGTCATTCTGAGTACATTACACGTCGGATGGACTTGTTTTATGATCTTACATGTCACAAATAATTCAACCATAGTTTTATCATGATTTCATATCAATCTAAGCTTGTTTTATATGGTTTTTACTATTACACACACATTTTAGTGTTTTAAAACACTAAAAATGCATTTATGGGAATCCCAAAAAAAATGTTACTTGGATTGACATGGTATATATTCATATATTTAACAAATCAATTGATGTCCATTTTTCAATTATTTCATAGTCATATTACATTGTTTTCTTGGTTTTGACCCCCTAGCACATGTTTTTAAAGACTTTGATATCTTTTAAAACTTCTTATTGAGTCATTTAGAGCACACCGCATATTGGATGGATTTTTTTTCTACTTTTAGATATAAAAAATAATTCAATGGTAGTTGTGCCATTATTTCACATCAATATGAGGTTGTTTTCTATGGTTTTGATTGTTACACACATGTTTTAGTGTTTTGAAACACTAAAAATGCATTTATGGACATCCCAGACAAACCATAACTCACATTTATGTGTCATTGGTTCCTATATTTCACAAATAAATCTATGGTCATTTTCATATGATTTCATGTCTATTTGAAACTATTTTATTTATTTTGAACCCTTGACGCATGTTTTTAAATACTTTGATATATTTTAAAACTATTTATTGAATTATTTAGAACACACCACACGTCTTATGGATGTTTTTCTTGTTCATACATGTCACAAATAATTCAAACACCTTTTTTCAATAATTTTGTACCAATATGAGGCAGTTTTCTATGGTTTTGATAGTTACATGCTTGTTTTAGTGTTTTGAATAACTAAAAATGCATTTACGAGCATCATGGAAGAACCATAAATAAAATTGATGTAGATTTAGTTCTTAAATTTCAAAAATAAATCTATGATCAATTTCCTATGATTTTATGTCTATATGATGTCGTTTTCTGAGTTTGACCCCCGAACACATGTTTTTAAAGACTTTAATTTTTTTAAATTGTTTATTGAGTCGTTCTGAGCACACTACACATAGGATGGACGTTTTTTCTAATTTTAAATATTAAAAATAATTAAATGGTGGTTTTACCATTAATTAATGACAATCTGAGGTTGATTTCTATGGTTTTGACCATTACATATACATTTTAGTGTTTTAAAACACTAAAAACATGTTTATTGGAATCCTGGAAAAACCGTAACTCGGATTGATGTGTAGTTAGTTCTTAAATTTAAAAAATAAATATATAATAATTTTAATATGATTTCACATCAATCCAATTCCATTTTCTTCATTTTTACCATCTAACACACATTTTTAAAGACTTTAATATCTTTTAAAACTGCTTATTGAGTCTTTACAATAACATTGCATGTCAGATGGATGTTTTGTATGATCTTACATGTCATAAATAATTTAAAATTGATTTTCTCATGATTATACATTAATTTGTGGTCATTTCCTTTGGTTTTGACCATTACACGCATGTTTTATTGTTTTAAAACACCAAAAACACTTTTACGGGCATCCTGAAAAAAACTGTAACTTGGATTGATGTGGTGTCATTTCTTACATTTCACAAATCAATATATAGTCATTTTCCTATGATTTCATGTCCATATGACTCCATTTTCTTGGTTTTCACCCCCCTTAATGCATGTTTTTAAAGGCTTTGATATCTTTTAAAACTGCTTATTGGGTCATTTCGATCACACCGCACATCATATAGACATGTTGTATAATATTAAATATAAAAAATAATTCAATGGTGGTTTCCCAATATTTCACATCAATATGAGGTTTTTTCCTGGGTTTTGACCATTATGTGTACGTTTTAGTATTTTAAAACACTAAAAAAACATTTACGGGCATCCCAAAAAAATTGTAACTCATATTGACATGACATAAATTCATAAATTTAAAAAATAAATTGAAAGTTATTTTCATATGATTTCATGTCCATATGATAATGTTTTCTTGGTTTTGACCCCCTGATGCGTGTTTCTAAAGACTATGATATCTTTTAAAACTACTTTTTGAGTCATTTCGAACACACTGCATGTCGGATGGACATGTTGTATGATTTTACATGTAAAAAAAAATTCAAATGTATTTTTACCATGATTTAAGGTCGTTTTCTATGGTTTTTTCCATTACACACATATTTTAGTGTTTTAAATCACTAAAAATGTGTTTACAGTTATCCTAGAAAAATTGTAACTTGGATTGACATGAAGTTGGTACCTACATGTAAAAAATGAATCTAATATCATTTTCATATGATTACATGGCTTTATGATTCCATTTTCTTAGTTTTGACCCCCTGACACATGTTTTTAAAGACTTAAATATCATTTAAAAATGCTTATTGGGTCATTCTGAGCACACCGTACATTAGATGAAAGTGTTGTATACTCATACATGTAAAAATAATTCAAAGTTTGTTTTCCCATGGTTCTATATAAATATTAGGTCGTTTACTATGGTTTTGACTGTTAAATGCACGTTTTAGTGTTTTAAAACACTAAAAACATGTTTATGGCCATCCTGGGAAAACTGTAGCTTAAATTGACATGTAATTAATTCTTACATTACAAAAATCTATATATAGTCATTATTATACACTTTTATGGCCATATGAAACTGTTTTCTTGGTTTTGACCCCCTAACGCATTCTTTTAAAGACTTTGGTGTCTTTTAAAATGGCTTATTGAGTCATTTTAAGAACACTACACATTAGATGGACATTTTTTATACTTATACACATAAAAAATAATTAAAAAGTGGTTGTTTAATGATTTCAAATCAATATTAGGTTTTTTCCTATGATTTTGACTATTACACGCATGTTTTAGTGTTTTAAAACACTAAAAACGTGTTTACTAGGATCCTAAGAAAACCATAACTCGTATTAACATGGAATTGGTTTATACATTTCAAAAATCAATCTATAGTCATTTTTTTATGATTTCACAGCCATATGAAACTATTTTATTTATTTAAACCCATAATGCATGTTTTTAAAGAATTTTATATCTTTTAAAAATGCTTATTGAGTCATTTAGAGCACACCACACATCGGGTGGATGTTTTGTCAACTCATACCTATTAAAAATAATTCAACAGTGGTTTTCCCATGATTTTTTGGGGGGAAACCCTCAACGTAACATTGTAGTGTTTTGGGGTTGATTGTGTTTGTTGACAAAGCAGGTTTCCAAGGTCATTTGTAGAGTTATATAGATATTTTTGATGAGGAATATTGATACAGATCCAAGACAAAGGGATGTATGCTCTAAAAATGGGACAAAAAATTGTGTATACAAGGTGGCACTATTTCCTAGTGTTGGTCAAATTTTTGGGGTCTAAAAATTGGAGGATGGATAAATCATCATGAAAGTTGGATTTCCATGAATGCCTCATAAAAATATGTAAAAGTAATGTATTTCATGAAGAATAGAGTTTTTTGAAGGTATGGAGATTTTAAAAGGAATTTGGTATCATGAAGGCTCGATTTTGTGAAGGTGTGGAGCATCATGAACACATGGTGAAAAGACGGTAAATCTTTGTGATTATGATAAGATTTGCAAATGGGAAATTTTCCCCAGTGCTTTGTGAATACATAGAGGTTCACAGGAAAAAATATGGAGCTTCATTAAAATATGGTGGGGAGCTTGAAAGATTCTCAAAAGGGAGGAAACACCTATAAATAGGCCTCTGTACTCCTCATTTATAGTAGAAAATCCTTAATGAAAACCCAAAGTATCTAAAAACGTGAAGGTAATTTGTGAAGGTTGTTCTTAAAAAAATCATGAAGAAAGTAAGTTTGCAAAGGCTTTGAAAGCTTACTGAAATTTGTGAGCATCACAAAAGTATTGAGCTTCATGAAGGATAAGTAAGCTTCATAAAATTAATGTTCTTAGTGAAGACTAAGTGAGCTTCATAAAAGAATGTTAATTTGTGAAGGATGTTTGAGCTTTGTGAAAGTGGTGAGATTTGAGAAAGTTTTGGGTATCACGAAGGTAGAAAATTCCTGTGAAAAATTGGGTGGTTTTATGAAGGTAGTGTGAGCTTCAAGAAATCATTGAGAATCATGAAAGTGTTAAAAAGGTATTTCCCTGTAGATCTATGCTGAATTTTTATTCATCAAGTGGGTGAAATTTAAACTTAATGATGCACCAAATGAGGTGTAAAACATATTGATTCAGGTGATCAAATAATAATCTTCTAAAGGAGTGGAAAACATGCTTCAGTTGATAGAGAAGTTATCTTTCAATTATGATTGGTTGTAAACCTAGAGTGATAGTGATTTTTCTCTAAAAATTGTAAGGGTAGTGATCACAGGTAGGATTGACCTATCCTAAACAAACAATCAGTGAGCTTAGTGGTTTTGGTGCACCAACATGCTATTGGATACATGCGCCTTGGACTATCCTATAGTGGTGAATCAAGTAAAAATCAGCATGTTCTTATGATTTATTTCTTGCTTTAATTTATATTCATCATCATCAGATAAATTTGGAAATTATAATATCAACATAAAAATTAAAAATCAAACAAAGTGACCCTTGTAATAAAGAGTTCTAGATCTAGTGGGGTGGGAATAATTTCAAAAAGAATATTCATACCCTGATTCACCCCCCCCCCAGTTTATCTAATCCTTTTTTGGACTTAACATGATCTCAAATAAATTTAAGGTCATTTTATATGTTTTTTACCATTACATTCATGTTTTAGTGTTTTAAAACACTAAAAATACATTTAAGGGAATCCTAGGAAAACTATAAATTAGATTGGCATGGTGTAAGTTCTTATATTTCATATATCAATTGATGGTTGTTGTCCTATGATTTTACATCTGTCCGATTATGTTTTCTTGTTTTTAACCCCTAGGTGCATGTTTTTAAAAATTTTGATATCTTTTAAAACTATTTATTGAGTCATGGATTGAGTTTAGAATTTACCTTGGCAAGATGGGTTATAATACTGGAAATTTCTTCAAGGATTATGCATGTCATCCTATAAAATATAGAAACTAAGGAATTTTCCATTTTTGACTACCACTAATCCTATGTTTTTCTATAATATTCTTGTTATTTCATGTTTTATTTCAACCTTGAAATTTCTCTTTATGTTTCTTGATCAACGGCACTACTCGAACCCCCACTAGGTGTAGGAATAAATGATGAAGATTCCCTACCAAAGATAGCTGATAGAGTAGGCCCAGAACCCATCTTGTGTATATTCCCAGGATTCTCCTTCTCTAAAAATATTTCAACTGTATTGTTTTGGGAAACTAATGATGATTGTGAAGGATTTACATCCCAATATCCTTGAATTTTATCTTATTAATACAACAATATTAAAAATGATTTTTTAAATTATCTAAACTTTATAATATTATCTAATTAATAAATTTTTCATTAATATTTAATGTTATTTCATTACTATAAAAAACATATTAATGAAAAATAAATTATAACAATAAACAAGCCTCAAACCATATTAATTAGGGTAGACTAGATCGATCAAATAGTGCCAATAAAACTAATTATTGCTATTTGATCCACGTTGTCAACCTCATTTAATTGGGTTTCAGACTTATTTGTTGTTTTAATTTGTTTTTCATTATTATGTTTTTATAGTAATGTAATAAAATTAAATAGTAATTAAAAAATACTCACTCTAATGTCTCTGGAAGGTTTATTCCCAAAAATATCATCAGTTTTCCTATGAACTTTAAGCCACATATCTATTCGACCAACCGAGTAACCTAATTCATTAGCCTTTATAAAAAATATATACAAGTTAGGGAAAATTCATTTAGTTATAATAAAACAATATAAATAATAATGTATAAAATATAACCAAGATTATTCTTTTTCTATAAAAAATCTATAACTTAGTGATATGAGGAATGAATTGTTTTTCATGATTCTCTGTATTTTTTTAGATGGTTCCTGCAAAAAAATAGAAACATTAATAAAAAATTAATTTTATTATGTTTATGTTATTAAGATATTGTAAAATATTCAATTAACTCATGATATGCATCTTAATTAATATTGATGAACATCTTCAACTACTCACAAGGCATTCCTTTGGGATCTTTCTCATACATTTTTCGAGAGCTCAGATGTATGTCATTAAACTCGTACTATAATATCCATTTAAAGTCTCTCCATTTATTGCCCAAATTTTTTAGGTTTTATGTGTGTGAAATGTAATCATGGAAATTAAAATGAAAAAACATCTTGAAATAAAAAATATAACACTTTATAAGTATATTAATAATTTTATTCATTCCTTTTAAATTAGTTATCAATGGATATTAAATTAATATTACCTTTACTTGGTTATAAAACACCTCATTTTTACAAGTTGGGTGAATATGAATCTAATATCTATAATTAATGGGAAATATTACCATATCTAAAACAATATTCCCAAGAATTTATCCATATATTATGGAAGCATCAATGGTAAGCACCCTGAACTCATCAAATGGAACGATAATTTTTAATTCTTTTAGGTCACATAAATTTTTTGTGTTCATAGTAATATCTCTTCTGTTGTTATCTTTATCTATTTTAAAAATACATTAAACAATTAATAAAATATATAGTTTTTTTAAAATTACATGCATACCAGTAATGGTAACTCGCCAATATCCCATAGATAGAGAGGTGTCCAACTACTCCATTGTCAGAGGTGGATTGGACGGTGGGCTACCAACATCATATAGGTAAGATCTAGCTCACTAGAAGTATCTTGTATAGTGAAATCACTCAGATCTACTGAAGTTGACAGTAGTAGTGGTGTGCTCTGAGATGTTGATCAGCTAGGATCTTGAAATTTTTTTTGTTATCATTATTCCTATAATTCAAATGGTTTAGAATATATTCAATATAAAAAAAATCATAAGTAAAATATTTTTATAAAAAAGGAAAAAATATAATAATTTATATATGTATGATACACTTATAAATGAGAAATTTTAATATAGTTTCATTACCAATTTAAACATTAAATTATCTCCATATTCATTTTATTCATTATTATCAACCTCCATTATGGAAAGTTCTTCATTTTCACCCTCTATCACAAGTTTTATTATTGTAGTATTGTCAGGGAAAAACTATTGAATGTTTTGTGGTTGATGAGGTTCATTGTCAGAAAGTACTAATTGACCTTCATTACCCATATCATACAATTTTATTTACTTTAAGTGTATAACAACACTCCAACTTTTATGTATTTTATAATCCACATAATAAAACATATTCTCTTATGAATCCAAGATAAATGGATCATGCTATGCACACTCATCGATATGGATCAAGCGAGATAAGTTGATATAAGTAAAATGTAACAAATCTTTCATTATACCCATATCAATGTTAACCCACATACATCTTAATGAGACAACTGAAAATAGACCGTGATATTTTAATTATATTATATCAATTATATTTCCATATTTTCCAACCTTTTAAAGTGTAAATACACCACTATTTTGATTTTTCAAGCCTTCTTCGTGATAAATTGTATAAAACTTGATACCATTAATATAATAGGCATCAAATCTCTTAGTCTGTATTAGAGGAACTTGATCCAAAAAATTCAAATCATTTGATATTTTAGCTTAATTATCAATATTAATTATTTCTACAAGAATATATAACGTGTTGCTTTTAATATAGACAAAATAACTACATGTTAATAATATGAATATGAGTATATACTTACATATGGGTGAACCATTCAACAATCTCCTTATTAACAACTTTTGTTACTTCCATCTCATTTTGAGATCAACACATTATTCATCTCTTTGTTTGAAAACTAAATTCTTTAATAAATGGATTTATAATAATACTATTGAGTATAATATATCTATGCACTTGTAGTAACTCTAATTTAATCAGTGTAAAATTTAACTCCTTTTCAACTGGTCATCCAATAGTTTTAAATATCGATGATTGGTTTTAAAAATGAGAATTAGTGGAGATTTCATCAACACATCCAACATGATTTCATCTAGTATCAATCCCATACAAATACCTAGAACAGAAGTTTAATAAAACTTCAACTATGTAACCTTCAACAATATAGCCTTCTGGTTGAGCTTTATTCTTTACATATTATTTCAAATGACCTAATTACCTGATGAAAAATAAGAAACATATGAAATTTTTTTACACAATGAATCGATAAAATTTAATTAATCAATGAAAATAAAAAATATATTAACATACCTCTCAATTGGATACATCCATCGATAGTGTACCGGTCCACCAAGTTTATCTTATTCAACCAAATGAATAGTAAAATGAATTGTGACTATGAAAAATGAATGGGGAAATAACATATCCAAATGAAAAAGTTTCAAAACAATTCTTTATTAAAGTTTATCAAGCTCGATTAGATTTATAGTTTTTCTACAAAGCTCTCTAAATAAGTTACATAGATAAACTAAAACTACATTTACTTTTTTAGGTAATATATTACACAATGGAAATGGAAATAATTACTCCATCATAATATGTGAGTCATGACTTTTCAATCCATGTAACTTTTGATGTTTTAAGTAAATGCATCGTGAAATGTTACTTTAATATCCATCTGGCACTTTAACATTCTTTAAAGTTTAAAGGAATAAATCTTTCACATGGTTTTTCATTTTAAAAATAGTAGAAGGATACTTTCCATTATCATTTTCTCACAAACCATACTTTATATTCATTGATTAAAAATCCGTATGAGCATTAAGGTGATCCTTCGATTTACCTTGCTCATTAAGCAATGTAAAAATTACATTATCACAGAATTTCTTCTTAATATGAATTATGTAAAGATTATGATGTATCAAATTAAACTCCTAATAAGTAATTTTTAAAAATGTACTTATTTTCTTCCACTGTTGTGTTCCAACTACTTCAGATATTGTACCTAGTACCCTTTTTCCCTTCTTTAAACTGGTAACATTTTCTAAATTCTATAGTGAGGTTCATTAACTATACCAAGATTTATGAACCATATAACACCTTTAGTGAATTTCTCAATTCAATATCTCCATTTAATTGTTTCCTTTTAAACCTGAATTTATGAGAAGCATCAAGAAATTGATGATGACACATAAAACATAATTTTATACCATGAGGTAATTGTTGAGGTTAAAAATCAAAATTAAAAACTAGAAAAACCAAAATGGTATAATTGTTCCAACTAGATAATTTTCCTAGTCTAGAAAAGTCACTAAGTTTCTACAATAAAGAAGCATGAATTTTGAATAGTTTTCTTGTTGAAGCATCATATGTTTTTATTCCATCATCCCATAATTCTCAAAATTATTTGATTATTGGATAAAGGTATACATCAATTTTATTTATAGAAATTTACTTTCTAGGAATAATAATAAAAATAATGAAATGAGTATTCTTTATACACATCCATATAGGGGATTAAAATAAGTGGCCATATTCTATAATTAGTACTTAAAGTATCAAATGAGTTAAAACCATTAGAATACAATCCTATATGTATATTCCTAAGAAACATTTACATATAATGAATAAAACATCTTCCATGATGTTGAATATTTTGTATATATCATCAATAAATTATTGTTACTATCCTGAGCATGCCACTTCATGTTATATGCAGTATTAGGTGACATGAATAATCATTGAAAGTTTGGTTTCAAAGTAAAGTAACGCAATACCTTTGTGGGAGTTTTTTTCTTCTATTTCTTCCTGGTGTTATATTTATTTTTACTCTCATTTTTACTCATTAAATTACATCTACTCGTATGATATCTTATGAATTCTTATTTATCATAATCTTCTCCCCAATAAAGCATGCAATCATTGGGTCATGTGTGTATCTTTGTATAATCAATTCCAAGTTTGTTCATGATTTTATTTATCTCATAGAATGATGTAGAGGTATTAGATTCACTAAATTCATCCTGAAACAACTCTAAAATCATGGAAACTTATTTGTTATTAATTCCATAGATACACTTTATTTGTACAACTTAAGTAGAAAAGATAACATCGAATACTTATAACACCCTTCATACAGTTCTTGTTGTTCATCTTCAATTAATTCATAAAAATCATTTTTTTGGTCATTAAAGTTCTGAGAAATATTAACCTACTAATAATCAACTAAAGGTTCTTTTTATCTATTAAAATCATGTAAATTGTATCCTATAAAGCTAAATGTGTCATTTATCATGTTTTGAACTGAATTCTCCTCTGGATGGTCACTTTGTGTTTCGTTGATAGGATAGTCATTGCTTTGACAATGCATAAAATTCGATTCTCCATGAAAAATCCAAAATACATGTTGATTAGAAAACTATTTCAATATCAAGTGCTTAGATACTTAATTTTTATTAAAATATTCCTTGAATTTACAATCATGACATGAACATTTTATTCTACCATATAGTGATTATTTTAAAATTGCATAATCTAAAAATTATTATAAACCCTTGGTATATTGAGGTGTGTTTCAAGGTAAATTAATCCAAAATTTATCCATAATATTGTATTTCTACTCTTCTATATATACATTCAAATATAAAGATATAAATTTTTAATCAAACAAGTGCAATTAATTTTTAACATCACCCAACTTCTTCGTTGAATGGGGTAGGGTATTGATTTGATAGAACACGAATTCAACATGAAAATTATTCAATCTAACATGAAAAATATAAAAAAACATAAATTAATAAATATTACCCCTCATAATAATAGGTTTAGTGTCATAGAAGAAGGTCATTAAGGTAATGATAGGTCAATGGAAAACTTGTAGGTCAGAGATATGAGCCCAACAATGCCTCACTCGTGCACAGACAAGATTAGGTGGAATCATGGTGGCGGGGAGGAGGATAGGGTTGTGGGGAAGGGGTTAGGTCTCTTCCACCATCGGGGGTGGTGTTCACTAGGAAATGGGGAAGAGGGTTCATCGTCACAGGAAGAAGAGTCGTTAGGGGCTTTGATACAGTCGACGGTTGGGGTCAGGGGGGTCAGTGAGGGTCGAGGGTGGGTAGTTTTCATTGAGGGAGGGGGGTAGGTGGTCGGTGTTGATGGGGGTCAGGGGGAATCATTATAGTCAACATAGAGGGAGGGGGCTCAGGGGGGTTTGGGGCTATAGGGGTCAACATGGGGGTGGGGGAGGGGTTAATTAGGTTTTTTAAAGGATATAACAACAATTTTAATAAAATTGTTGTTAAATAAAAAACTATTTCAAGAATAACAGTGTTTTTTTTTAATTTATGTTGTATTTTAAATAATATTCAATAAAAATTGATTAGCAGTAGATATAAAAAACACCGCTAATAAGTCACCGCTAACATGATATTTTTTTATAATGGGAAGGTGAAGATATTGGCACCGATTAGAATGAAACTAAATATGAACAATGTATTATTTGTTTTAATAAATATTTATTAGTTTTTTATTTTTTAAATTTTTATTAAAAATTACTTATAGGTAACACATTTTCATCCAGTTGATTTAAAAAAAGGGCTTTATAATTTTTAAATTGCTTATATTTTTTAGAATTCAAAATTTTTTATAAATTTATTTATATGTTTTGGATGGATCAAAATTTCAATGAATTTATTTATTCTTTGTTTGATGATATATTACCTAATGGTGAGTATATTTATTTGACAACTACATGTGTTGATGTGATGACACCTACTAGGATGGGTAGGGACTTTGCGTGATTGATGATTTTAGATCCCATTCTAGAGAGATGTCCATATCTTGAGTTTGATCCTCATCAAAGGAAGTAAGTTCAAATGAGAATTTTATTTAGTTTAAATTAAATTTAATTTATTTATTATTTTTATTACTAACTATTCTTATTTTCATAGTTTTTAACATATAGTTATTAGTCAGGATAGAGTTATTTTGAGAAACTATTTTTCAACTCCATGGGTGGCATGAGATCAGGTTTCAATGAAGTTACATCATTGTATGTTTAATCTTTGGTTGTTATGTAAAAAATCAATTTATTTTAATTTAAATTTATAAATTTTATATTCGAATATATTATTAAATATTTTTAGGGTTTATAGTCTCTTATTGGTGAGAGCATGAGAGTCTCTATTTGGGAGGAATTATAAGCATGCATGTGAAATATTTTCCATCATCATTTACATGATCTTTAGATGATATCTATACAAAGAGAATCTATGGTTGTATTTGAAGAGTCTTTTAGGCTCATAAAACTAGTTATGCCCCTTAGTCAGGCTTGGGAGGGGTTGTGCACATACTGGATTAGAGATACTTTCCAGAGGAGATCCATTTTTGGTTGCCAAAATCAAGGGAGATAGGATGTCACACACAAATTTAAGAGTCTTACTTTCATTATACATCATAATTATATTGTAAGTAATATTATGTAATAATTTTATATATTTATCTTTATATTTAATAATAAATTTATTTGATAAATTTATAAAATCTATATCTGATCCAAACATTACTGAGCTTGATGTGTACAAGAAGTTGTACAGTGATAATATTGGACATATTATTGGTGAGAGACAATGACATATTGTGGTTAGTATTGTTTTCTAGTTTTTTCAATTAACATGATATTTTTTATATTCTTATTTTCTATTCATACGGATTGCAAGGTACATATGAGACAGAGTTTTCTCACATGTGCGATAGTCGGGTCGAGACAAATGGTGGAGTTGATGGCTCATGCAAGTCACATTTTTATGAGGCAGATTAGATGCAGGTGATGGAAAGTGGCCTTCAAAAAGGACAAGTGATTGGTATTGGTTCACGATCGACCTTGACTAGTTTTTATGAAATTGAAGCAATGTCATCATATAGATAAAAAGGAGAATCATCTCCATCATCATTTTTTTCTACAGAGTATGAGGAGAGGATATAATATTAGGATGAGTTCATATAAATATTTACTAGAGAGCAAGAAGAGTAGAAAAATAGTGAGATCAATAATATGAGGTGGTGATGGAGTATATGTGGAAACTCACACATGGTTTAGGTATGGAGTTCCCTCCACTAGCTAGACCTGATTTCCCACCCCTACCAAACCTTATCTCCCACCCCCTAGTGACATTTTATGATTTATTTTAAATGAAATTATTTTTATGTTATATTTTAGTTTTAATTTTATAATTAATGAGTTTTTTATTTTTATTGTTAACCAATTGTTTTATGACTATTTGTGATGGAATGAATTTTTTTATTGAAAATAGTAATATTTGTGAAGCAATTAACCACAATGGGTTATTTTCAATGGATTTTCATTGCAAATAGATCATCATAAAAAAGTTGAATTTATTTAGTGTAATAATTATTTGAAGTCCTTAGTTCATTAAGAGTTTTAAAATCACCCTCCTTTTCCACATGGGAACCAAACACCATTTTCCTAAGATGCAATATACCTTTGGTGTTTCCTTCACACATATGGTAGAATTTAATCTACATTGAACTTATACATGTGAAGTTATCACAAGTTAAGTTGAGGTCTCATTATTGGTGAATTTTTTACAAGGAATTTAAACCCATCTATAAGGAAGTTTTGTATACCAACTCCCTTGAAAGTCCCTTTGTTAGTGGGTCCAAAAAAATTTGGATATATCTAATAAAGTCTATGGTTATTTTACCATACCATATCAACTACCTCACATAGCCATGTTTAATACCAATGTGTCTTGATTTTCCATGATAGGTATTCTTGTATATCCTAGCCAATGTTTATTGACTATCACAACATATAGAAACTAGAGATATAAACATAGTCCATAATGGTAGATCTGATAAAAGATATTTAATCCATTATACTTCTTTTCAGTGACTTATAAAGAAACAAACTCAGAATCCATTTTGTTGTTTGTTATAAAAGTTTGTTTCTTTGAACCCTAAGAGATATATCCACCTCCAAGTGAAAAATTCCAACCACTTATAGAAGAGTGATCCTCCAGATTAGTTATCTAGCTCACATCAAAAAAAAACTTCCAATTCCCTTTAGTTTCCACTATAACATATATAGTAATCCATAATACCCTTTAGAAACTTGCGTACTCTTTTAACCACATCCCATTGTGCATAACCTAGAGTACCTGTATACTTTCTCATATTTCCATCAGCATATGAAATATTGGATCTTATAGATTTCATTGAATACATGAGACACTTGATCACCCTTGTATATTTTAATTAAGAAACTACCCTACTAGTATTTTGTATCATCTTACCCCTATAAGTATATGGGGTAGAAACCGGTGAACAATCAAATTTTTCAAACCTATATAATAATTTTTCAATATAATGATATTGAGAAAACAAAATGATATTATTATTTAAAAAAAATGATTCCCAAAATAAAATTATATCCACATAATTATTTCATATCAAAGTTTCTAGAAAAAAATATACTTAGCCTCATTTATTTGATTCACATCAGTTCCAAATGTAAGAATGTCATAAACATATAAATAAATAACAACATCATGGTTATTATGGAACTTACTATAAACACATTTATAAACTTGGTTAACTACAAAACCATTTGATAAAATTACTTCATTAAATTTATCATGCCATTGTTTTGGAGCTTGTTTTAGACCATATAGGGACTATACCAATTTTCAAACCTTATTTTCTTTATTAGGTGCTATGAATCCTCCAATTTTTTCCATATATATTTCTTCATTAAATTCACCATTTAATAATGTTTTATTAACATCAATTTGGTGAATTTCCAAATTTTATATGGAAGCTTGAGTTAGAATAATTCTAATAAAAATAGTCCTGGACACAAGATCATAGATGTTGAAATAATTGATTCATTCCTTTTGAGTAAACCTCTTGGCTAAAAATCTTATAGTGACCCAGACTTTTCATACATAGATATTAAATATTAATAGATGAATATTTATTATATAACATAATGATCTATTATAGAATCATTTAGGCCTAGTGAATTTGGAAATTTGGACACATAAAAAACTAGCTCATAGGTGAACAACATCTTCAACCACTAAGTTCTTTATATCTAACACCCTTATTATACTTATCATACATAAATCATTTCTTTATAAACTGAGGAAGAAAACATAATAAATTGTGTGATTAAATTCTCAGTAAGGGTAAACAGGGGATATATCAATAATCATATAAGAATAACATGATCATAGGGGCATCGAATTGACATTTTAAAACCATAACTTTCATATCATAGATCATAAACTCGAGTCCTATCATAAATCATGGAAGTTCATAACACATGAATCATAAAGAAATCAAATAACATGATCCATGAGATCATAACATTGGCATAAGACACAAATTTTGGCATACACATAAGTATAGAAAACCTTATGTTAAGGCTACACACCAAGACATTCATAACATGTTAGGATTAGGCTAACCACCCGTGTACCATCTTTGGGCTTGAGATAACCTCCTTTGTACCCTCTTTGGGGCTTGGGATAACCTCCCATGTACCCTTTGAGCTCATATAGCATTAATAATTGCCCAATGAATTGGAGGGAGATATAGGTACCACTCATAATAAAATGAAAATCATACATATGTATTCCACAATATCATGAAACATTCATCATATCAGAACCCATAAAAATAAATGGTTTTCATAAACATTTTATTATATCATAACTCATGGAAATAAATGGATTTAAGAAACATTGTGTCCTCATATTCATAAACCATATAGAGAAAGAATAAATATGGTATCATTGTATCATATCTACACTAAATATTAAGTAACATTAAATTATGTCATCTTAGAAGGATATTTATTTTAAAATATCTCTTGGAATATTTCTTGTGGAAAATACCCTTTCCATTTTGAAATCACTTAAAAAACTGCATAATTACAAAAAAAAATCTTTGAAAATAACATTATAAACTTATAAAATAAGCTTTAAAGTAATGATTAGTCATAATGGTGAGAAAATGCATTCACTCCATACAAGTTAAAAAACATTCCTTTTATACAGTTGTAAAAAGGTTAAAAAGTACCTCGTTTGTAAAATGATAAGAATATTCCTTTCGAACCATTTTATATAAATTCAAACACAGGTAAAAATGAATTTAAATAATCATAGGAGAATTGAAAAAAAAATAAAAAAACATTTTTAGAAAACATATATCTAGAAGAGAAATATTCCCCACCAGAGACTTAAACATAAACAATCCTGAATATTGATGAGATTGTGAAATAAAACTCTTACCTTGAGTTCACCTTACTTCAAAATCACTTTAAACTCATGTATAATAAATGTAAATTTATCATAATTATATTCCAGAGTCATGTTAATAATTATAATATCATATATGATCCATTTATAACATTTTAACAGCCCCTTTTATCAATAATCTCTTATTAAAATCGTCATTTTCAGGTGTTAACTGTTTCATTTATCATGAGTATTTCAATTCAGTAGTTCAGGTCCATGTACATGTATCTTAATTCCATAACTTCAAGAATATTAATCATGATATAAACATTATAGATATTAATTATATAAATATTTATATTCAACCATAAAATTTAGATATAGAAAAATGATTTACACTATTCATGGAGACAGTAGGTTGTACGTACGCATAAACATTGTTTTCATTTTTTCGACAGATGGAATGAAAGAAAGATAAATAATAATTAAACTTTAAAGAATAATTACTATTTAATTTATATCATATATATTTATTAAATTTATCCTCATTACCATCCAATTAAAATATAAATGAAAAATGAATCAAATCGCTTCGTGGAGGTGGTAGTCCACACGTACACACAAACGACGTTATCATTTCCCTAATGATTGGATGGTAAGAAATTAGATATTATATTATAATTAAAGAAGTTAAATTATGTCATGATTATCATATATAAATATTAAACCCATCACAATACCCATCTATAAAATATGGTGATGAAAAATGAATTGTATCGTTATGAGGAGACGGTAAGTCGTGCGTATGCATGAGTCATACTTTCACTTATCACTTGATGGGAAAGAGGGGGAAAAGGGGGTTTTAATAATAATAATAACATTTAAGAATATTTATTATAATTAATTTATTATTTTATAATAAATACCGTATATTTAGTATAGTTAAACAAGATTATAAAATAAATCAATTGGGTAGGACAATTACCCATTCTTTGAAACAACTCCTTTCAATCTCCTCTAAAAGGATCCAGAGTTGGTCTTTTGGGAAGTTGAGAACCTATAGAATGTGTATAGAGCATTTTAGAAGGAAAATTTATATATATTTTTCAATATATATTTATAAAATTGGTGTGAATAAGTGAGGGAGGAGGTTCCCTTTTATAATTGGGGTGAGGGGCACGTTCAAAATTTTGAAAAAATATTAAATTATAATAAATTAATTATCAATATATTTTACTCAAAGTGGACATGGATTAAAAGGTAATATAATATAGGTTTTTAATCCCATTAACCAATATAATTTATATTCGTTTTAGTGTAATTTTGAACCTTATAATTTTGATTAACCTTTAGTTAACTAATTTTAATTTTAACTACGGTGACAACTTTTTCAATATTTAAGGGTTGTAATTTTTACTTATAAGGTAAAAATTAAACCATAAATGGACAATTTATGAAATTTTATACCATATAATATCCACATTTTATTATTTAAATATTATTATGATTTTTAAATAATTTAATAAAATATTAATTTGATAAAATATCATTATTGCTGATTTTGACACTATTCATTTAATTTAACTTTAAATACATCAAGAAAAAAAGAGGAATTTGAATATAAATCTCTAAAACCTCCCTAATATGTCTTTTAAATCTATAAAAATTTTATTTCACATTAAATAATTCAAATTATATCACTTTTAATATTTTTAAAATCATTTATTATATTTTTTTTATTAAATAGAGACATATTGCATTGGTGTTGCATAAGGAATTAAGGGCATTATATAATTAATAAAAATAAAAAATAAATTTATATCATGAAAATAATTTTATTAATCTTAAAATAAACACTTATATTAATTCATAACTTACTTTTTTCTCTATTTGGACACATAAAGGATATTAAAAACAAAGAGAGTGACATTTTGTAACTTTCTTTGATTTAAATAATATATATGCCATTTTCATAGAACATTGTCCATTAAACAACTAAATATCTAGTATAATGTGTTAATAATATAATTACATTTATCCAATAATAAATTTTATGAATAATTATGGCTTTATCACTCATTTTTAATTTAAATTAACCTTATTTACCTTTTACTAGGACAATAAATTTTACCATAGTTACTATTCATATTGACAAAAAATAAAAGTGGTCTATTTAAAAAATTTGAACCTCTTAATTATAAATATTTAATTAATTTTATCTAATTAAATACTTATAAATGACAAAAATTAATTTTATAGTGAGTGCGTAAAATGTGACAAAAACTGTTTTTTTAGAAAAAAATACATTTTTAAGCATAAAACTGGATTTATTTTTATCCTATTTCTAGAAAAATAATTTTTAATTATTTAAAAAAATTGATAAATTAAATAATATATAAATTTAATTAAAATTATTCTCAAATAGGGATTAATTTAATTTATTAAGATAAAAATACATTATGTTAATAAAAACTCTTTTTCAGAAAAATATTTCTTTTTCTTTCAAATGATTTTTATTTTCATTTATAATCAATTGATAACCAATGAATTAATTTTATATATATATAAACATACATTTTTCATAATTTATTTAGTCTTATTCATACCCTCTACTTCAATGGCTAGTCAATAATTATCATTTTAAATAATAATATTTTAATAGTATATCGCAGTTCGTTTAAACTCAGTGTTGCGTGTGATACAAGCTATCAAATAAATAAAATTATTTAAAGAGAAATATTTCATAAAAATCTTGAGGTGTTCCATTCTACCCCCCTTAAAATTAATTTATCTCTTGAAAATTTTTACTCTGATGAAAACAGATGAGGTTTCCTTTGTCTCGTCACATCCTCAGGTTCCCACAAAGCTTCCTCAAATTAGTGGTTTCACCACAAAAACATTGAACAGGTGAGTGGTATTGTTTCATATAACTTTATCTCTATGATACAGAATCTATACAGGTTTCTCTTTATAATAAATATCTTTCTCTAGTGGTATGACCTCTGATTTCAATACATGTGAAGGATTAGGTATGTACTTTCTCAGCAGAGATATATGGAACACATCATGAACTTAAGAGAGATTTGGTGGAAGCATTAATCGATAAGATACCTCCCCAATGTGATCACTAATTCTAAAAATATTGATATACCTAGGGATTATCTTTCCCTTATTTTCAAATCTCATCACCCTCTTCTAGAGATATATTCATAAGAATACCTTATCACTAACTTCAAACTCTAAATTTTTCTGATGATTATCAACATAACTTTTTTTTCAATAGCTTTATTTATCCAAATTTATTTAAGTATGTTGGAATTATTCACTTCCTACCATAAAGGAATTTATAAGGATCCATCTGAATACAGGAGTAAAAGTTATTATTGTAAGAAAATTATACCAAAGTAAGTATTTTATCTCAAACACATTTGAAATCTATAGAACAATATCTCAACATATTCTCTAGGGTTTTAATGATTCTCTCAGACTATACATCTATATAAGGATGATAATTTGTGATGAAACATTACTCCTTATCTATATCCTAAAGAATAATTCATCAGATCTTTGAGTTAAACCTCAAATCTCAATCAAATATTATAGAAAATGGTACTCCATGAAATCTTAACATTTACTTAATATATATTATGAAAATCTAATCAAGAAAAAAATATTCTCTAGTATAAATGAATTGTGACTACTTTTTAAGGTGATCTACTATAACCCGTATAGCATTATGTCCTTTAGATGTTTTGGAGAGTCTAATGAAAGAATTCATGGTGATTTTTTCCCATTTTCTATCTCTCAACCTTAACTTGTCAACAAACCAATAAACGAGAAATATATTTTTCAATATCTCTTTATGTTTCATCCCATAAGAAATACTCTTTTAGGTCTCAATACATCTTTGTGATTCTATGATGAATAGATAATGAATAACTATGAGATTCATCCATCAGCTCCTTCTTTAAATCTGGTACCAAAGGTACACATAAATGGTTCCTAAACCTTATTATTCCATCACAATAAAGGTTGAATTAAAGAACATTTCTCACCTTTTTTTATAGCTCTACATATTTCTTTTGTGCCTTTTTAATATTAACTTGTATAGATGGTTGAAAAATCATTTGAGAAAGATAATATTTCTCCCCTTACTTTAAGATTTCAAGATTCATCCTTTTCAAGTCTAGAAATATTGGATCTTTTTTATCCTCATAATAGATAAGCTAGCATGATCCTTTCAAATTAGAGCATCTTCCACCATGTTTTCTTTCCTAGGGTGGTAATGTATTGAGTATTCATAATCTTTAATAAGCTTAAATCATATTCTTTAGTGCATGTTCATCTATTTTTGAGTGAAAATATATTTTAAAATTTTATGATCATTATATATGTTACACCATTCTCCATATAGATAATGTCTCAATATCTTTAATACAAAAATTACCACAACTAACTCCAAATAACGAGTTGGGTAATTTTTCTCATGATCCTTCAATTAGAATGAGGAACAAGCTATCACCATGTAATTTTTCATGAGAACACATCTCATTACCTTTTTGATGTGTCACTATAGATTAAAAACCTTTCTCTACTATCGAGTGGTGTGAGAATAAGTGTAACATCCCAGGTAAATAAAGAATAAATAATTTTCATATTTATTAATATTTACGAATTAAATATTAATTTTATTTTAAAGGGGTTGCTATGTTCGATAGCGTACCCGATACGCAACGATGAGTTTCTTTGAAACTTACGTAGCACACTAGTAATAAAATAATATTATTTTAAATGTTAGTTAACAAGTAGCCGTTGTACTGGCGGGAATGGATATAAATAACTAAAATATGATTGGATATGTTTTTAAATGTTTATACATTTACCCAATAAAAGATAAAGGCTTAAAATACGGAAAGAGTTCAATTTTAGGGCATATATACTCTAATTTTCACTAAAGGTTCACTTATCACCTTTTAATGGTGAACCGTCATTAAATATAGTTTTGATCACTCTTATACTTTATTTTGGACCAAATATAACTCTTCTTTAGAATCGGGACATCAAAATTTACTTTGTGTAAATTTTTGGTACCTTTCTGATAAAGTTCATTTTTTTTATGAATAGTGTAAAATGTGGTATTTTAATTCAAAACCTCTTTTTAATCTAAATTATTTATATGATTAGATTATTATTTTAATTGGTTTTAAAGTTAAATTAGAAAATATTTTTACCAGTTAATCCAATGGTGGTCATTGGAATCAATTTCACTTTGAAATTGGACTTAAACTGGTGTCAAACTTTTGATACTTATTGTTTCACAAAAACACGCTATTTGTCATGACAGCGGGAATTAATTATTAAATTAATTAATTTGACTTATATGTTTTGAATTTTGTAAAATGGACTTCATTTTTGAATTCGGAATATCAAATATAGCTTAGGGTGAATTTTTGGTAATTTTCTGAAAAACTTCAATTTTTGATGAATAGTGAAACCACTAAGTGGTAATCAAGCAAACTGATTTTTCAGTTAAATGAAAGTTTACCACTAATGTGTATTGAATTTTGAAAATCCGACATACATGGTTGTCATTAAGAAGTAAAATGTGGTTCAATGAGATTAAAATAATTTTTTGGTGAATAGTAACTTTTTTTCATTAATCGCGATTAGTGGTAATTAGTGTAGTTTAAGGTAAAAATAATGCTTTAATAAAATGAGATGAGCTTGACACATGTCTTACACTAATTGGTTGTAGCATGGCCGACCAAGACAAGCCATGGGTCAACTTGGGGACCCCATGGAGCCACTTTAGTTGGAAAATTACATTAATATATTTTTATTTAATGTTAAAGTGAAAATGACACTAACATAAATTGTTTTACTAAAATAATTTTTGAGTGGGGTTATACAAGTCCAAATTTTGATTATAAATAGTAATTGGAAAGATAAAAAGATTTCCTACATCATAGTAGTTTTTTTATAATTTTTAGACATTAAATAAATTAAATTATGTATGGCATAATAATGATGCAGTGATGACATCATTATTTGATGATTTAAATAAAATGGAAAGATAATGAAAAATCTAAAACCTACACATGTCCAAAACCAATTGGATGAGTGGATTTCAAACCCTTATCACCTTATCCACGAATTATATCAATGTGGGACCTTTTAAAACCGAAAAACATTTTCAAATAAAGTAATATTTCTTTACTTTCCAAAAGTGTCCCTCCTCTCCTCTTATAAAAGGCCCCCACCTCTACCCCATTTCACACACTTCTCAAGCCTTTGGCTCGGCCAAACCCTGCCCAATTACTCTCTCCACATCCCTCTCCTCATCCTAGAGGATTCCCTTTGGTCAGAATCCTTTCAAAGGAAGCCTTTAGGCTCAAATCAAAAGGAGTTACACTTTTAAAGGTAATTCATTCTCTCTTGTTCATTTGTTTTATTTTGCTTCTCCAACCCTCTAAACTCTTTTTATTTACTTCTTTTGTAACAACACCAGTATATTCAATATACTAGTATGTTGTTATAATATTTATTTGAGCTACACTCTCACACAACTACATCAAATGGTTAAAGAACATACGGTTTCCGTGGATGGCGAAATTCTGCCTCCCGAAACGATGATTGTTCAATACTCATTTAACACCTTCAAGGGTGGCCATTATGATGTCACTATTTTTATATATGATATATAATATGTTAATTTTTTCTTTAAGCTTCTGTATTTTTCATTTTTTTCATACCTTTATGGTTTCCATTATGGGTAAACACGATATCTTCATTTAAGGAAGTGCGGACTACCGCCCCCTCAAAGTGATGTGATTCGTTAATGCCATATGTGGGACATGTAAAGGATGGATTTAAAGTTATTATATATGATGTTATACTGGAATTATAATATACCTATATATCATTATTATTTCTTTCCATTAAAGTATGAGATAGAAATGAAAGTAGCGTTCATGCGTACGTACGGCTTACCGTCTCCATGAACGGTGCATTTCATTTCTTATCCCCAAATGTAATGTACTATTAAAAGTACATGTATATAATGGATATATATAATTAATGATATATCTAAATGATGAATATAATTCTGGAATTAAAATATACATACCTCTCATTTAGTTTTAATTCCATTAATATGACAAAGAAATGAAAGTAGCGTTCATGCGTACGTACGGCTTACCGTCTCCATGAACGGTGCATTTCATTTCTTACCTCTAAATGATTATGTAATATTATAAATACATGTATATGCTGGATATATATGATATATATGATATCCAAATCAGGAATTTCATTTTGGATATAAAGAACTTTTGACCACACGAACAACATGTAATTGTAAGAAGTCAACTTTCGACTTAAGAACCAAATATCGACAAAACAAACATTATTAACTTAAATGGTTACATAATGTTTATAACATGGCAATAAGTGATATAAAAGGAATAATGAACTTTAAAAAGGTTCTTAATCAAGTATAAATTAACTCAAGTTTATTATTCAGGACGTTAAAGAACGATCGAGTCAAGTCGGACCCGAGGTAAGGGACTTCGTCTCAATCTCCTTTCATTGAGGCATATTTCGTTTTATACACAACTTTATTTTATACGGTGTATAAACTCCTTTGACTTATAATTTTATACAAAAGGAATCTTTTTCTACGAAGCGTTTTACTAAACGACAAAAAGGAATGTTTTTTTTAACGTACGCGGTGACAATGACCTTTTCCGCCGCCGCGAGTATTATTTGGTCTTTGGCTTTCTCAACAATCCGTAATGTTTTTAGAATAAAATAAATACCTTATACTCTTTTATGTATTTTGGTATTGAAAATGGTTTTGATAAAGGATTCTATTATGATATATTGTGATGTGGAAATGTTATCATTCCTTTATATTGGTTTTATGTTTTATGGTTTTATATTGGTACTTGGACATTTTAACGGGTGGTTACGTTATAAACCATATGACGGGTGGTGTCGTGAATACCAGGACGGGTGGTTACGTTATAACCTCCAATGCATTGGGTATGGAAGTTGGTCGTATGTCTATTCCATTAAGTATGTATGGAAATTGTCCGTATGGCTATTCCATTAAGTGATATGTGTGGAAGTCAACCGTATGGTTATCCCACTTAAGTATGTTTATGTCCCAAGTTACCTTTATATATTCTATGTGTTCTTTATATGGGTTTTATGGTAATCCTTTGGTTACAAAAAGGTAAGTAATGATACTTTATTCAGTGAAGATTTTTTTTACTACTTCATGAAGGTGAAGGTATTACTTTGATATAGTATACATGGTTTACTTGATGTTTGAAAAACTAACAGTTTTCATTCTTTTTGTATCCCTTACTGAGCTTTTTATGCTCACCCCAAGTTTTTCGAAATGTTTTTCACAGGACTTAAAGTGGAATAAGGTCAAGGATGGGATCAAGGGAATTTCATGCTATCTAAAACATGGAATCTAGACATATTTCTTTTTAAGAGTTTTTATTTTATGGAAACTTAGTAGAAGTGTCTACTTTGTAATCTTTTAAGATGTAATAGTTATGTTCTAATTCTCTAAAACTCTAAACCTGAAAAGATCCTCAACGTGTAATCTTGTGATAACTCAAGATTAAGTAAGGTTTAAGGCTGGGGCCTTATAATAAGTGCACTAACCTACCTTATTTTCAAATACTTGAAATTCTCTTCACATTAATCCATCCATATGAACTTAACTCCTTTCTAATTAAATTTTATGAGTGGATTTGAAAATCATTAGAAATATCTCACAAATTATTGATAATATCCATCCAACCCAAGAAAAATATAGATTTTAGTTATTGTGTATGGTCTAGGACATTTCTCAATAAAATTTTCTAGATCTACTAATATACCCTCACTTGAGATTATATGGCCCAAGAATGAAACTTTTTGAATCCAAAATTCACACTTGATAAATTTAGCATAAAGATTTTCCTTACTTAGGGTCTTTAGCACAATTCTCAATTGATCTTCATGATCTTCCTTACTCATTGAATATATATGAACATCATCTATAGAGAGTGCCACAAACTAATCAAGATAATATCTAAATTCTATATTCATTAAATCCATTAATATAGTGGGGGAATTAGTAAGAACAAATGGAATCACTATAAATTTATAGTGTTCATACCTTGTATATAATTTTTTCTTCAGTATATCCTCTTTCATGACCCTTAATTGATGATATCCAGAACTAAGATGAATATTTGAAAAGTATTGAGAACCATGTAGGTGATCAAATAAGTCATCAATATGGGATAGAGGATAGTTTTTCTTGATAGTGATCTTGTTAAGTTCTCTATAATCAATGAAGATCTATATTGATCTATATTTTTTCTTAACAAACAGAATAGGTGTTCCCCAAGCTAATTCACTTGGATGAATGAATCTCATTTCAATATTCTCCTAGATTTTCTTCTTTAATACTTATAACTCAATCGGGGATAATCTTCATGGAGTCTTGAAAATAGGTATAGCACCAGGTATGAGTTCTATTGAAAAATCAACTTCACGACTTGGTGGAAGACTAGGAAATTATTTTGGAATTACATCAACAAACTCCCTATATAATAAGAATATATTTTATGTTGAGTTTATCCCCAACCATTTGATATAAATCTTCCTTTTTAATAGGAATCAAGACCCGTAAAATGGATTTCATTTCCATCATAAGTTCATATTTATTGTCACACTAATAGAAGAACATAGGTTGGTTCGTAATATTAAACATGACTTCCCTTCCTTGAAAATTTATATAAGATTTATGTTGATAAATCCAATTCATTCCTAAAATAAAATCGATCTCAACTAGAGGAATAATAACAAGATTTATAAGAATCACATTCCCACAAAATTCAACTAGAGAAGAATCATAGACTTGGGATGCAATCATCATACCATTATGGTTTTTTACTACTAATTCAATAGTTAATTTTTGAGGTAATATAGTGATAACCTTAGAAAATTACTTATAAATAAAAGAGTTTTTAGATCTAGAATCAAATAAGACATTAGATTTTCTAGATTGGAGGATAAGGGTACCTTTCACCACATCGTTATCACACCCACCATTGATTTTCTTCTCCTTCCAAATGATAAACAACCAAAATAAATTTTTCATGATCTGAACATTAGAGAATAGAAAATATCTTTTTAGTGGTATTGATCCACTATCATAAACTATTGGATCAATGACCCACTAAAATAAGGTGGAATTTTCCTCATGAAGGACTCAATAGAACAGTGTTCCATCCTTTACTCATTTAGAATCTCAATGTGATTCATAGCTTGAGAAATTTGCATAAGCATTGTAATGATATTTTTCATTCTAGATCCCATAACATTTGATTGATCGGGTTGAAAATTGTTTTATTGTCCATCATATTCATCATTAACATGATTCCTTCAGGTTACATACATCAAATAAAACCAAAAAACATAGTGTGAGCAATAATAGTCATAATGGGAAACCACATAATAAATAAAACTTATTTATAGGATATCTAAATTGTGACACCTTCTTATATGAAAACTTAGGTTTAACCTAGACCATTCTTGATCATTACCAAAACTTTAGGATTTTATTATATACTTAGACATATCCCCAAGTTTCTCACTAATGTTTTCTCATCCTAGTTTCCAAAGCTTAATTAAACCCTGCTCTGATACCAACTATAGAAACCCAGACTTTTCATACATAGATATTACATATTAATATATGAATATTCATTACATAACATAATGATACATGATATAATAATTTAGGTATAGTGAATTTGTAAACTTCGACACATAAATAACTAGTTCATAGGTGAACTGCATCTTCTCCCATTAATTTATTCATATTTAGAACCCTTTGTAGACTTGTTATACATAAAACCATTCTTCGTAACCTAGGGAATAAAACATAAAAATGGTGATATCAGATGCCTAGTAAGGGTAAAAAAGAGAGATATCAATAATCACATAAGAATAACATGAGAATTATGGTATGATATTAACATTTGAAAATCATACCCTACATATCATAGATCATAAACTTGAGTCATGGAATAAATCTTGGTAGTTCATAAGACATGAATCATAAAGGAATTAAAGAAACTGAGTCATGAGATCATAACATTTTCATAAGACATATATTTTGGCATACACATAAGAATAGGAAACATTATGTCAAGGATACCCACCAATACATTCATAACATTTTAGGTTTGAAATAACCACCCATGTAGCTACTTTAGGCTTGGGATAACCTCCCGTATACCCTCTTTGGGGCTTGGGATAACCTCTCATGTACCCTTTGAGCTCATAGAACATTAATCATTACCCAATAAATTATAGGAAGATATAATTCCCACCCATAATATAATAAAAATCATACATATATGTGTCAAAATATCATAAAAAAATCATCATATCAGAACCCATGAAATAAAATGAGTTTCATAAACATTTCATCATAGCATAACTCATGGAAAAGAAATGGATCTTAGAAACATTGTTTCATCATATTCATAAACCATACATAGAAAGAATAAATATGGTATCATTGGATAATATCCACAGTAAATATTAAGTAACATCAAATTATGTAATCTTAAATGGAAAATGATTTTGAAAAATCACTTGGAACATTTTTGTGGAAAATACCCTTTTCATTTTGAAATCATTTATCTTAAAAAACTATGAAATTATAAAGGAAAAAATATTTGAAAATAAACTTATAAATTAATATTAAAATAAAATATTATTCATTATGGATAAAAAATCCATTCATGTTATATAAGTTAAAAAATATTTATTTCATGCTGTTGTAAAAAGGTTAAAAAGTATCTCATTTAGAAAATGACAAGAAGATTCATTTCAAACTATTATGTATAAAGTAAAACATGGGTAAAATTAATTTAAAAATCATATTATAATAGAAAAAAATTATAAACATTTATATGGAATATAAATATTCCTCAGTGGATATTTAAACATAAACAATCTCGAATATTGATGAGATTGTGAAATAAAACTTTTACCTAGAGTTTGTATTGCTTCAAAATAACTTTAACCTATAGTATAATAAATTTAAAGTCATTATAATTCTATTATATAGTAATTTTCATAATTATAATATCATATATTATCCCTTTATAACATTTTAACACCCCCATTTATCAATAATTTCTTATTAAAGTCGTCATTTCTGGGTGTTAATTGTTTCGTTTATCATGAGTATTTCAATTTAGTGGTTTAGGTACTTGTATATTTATCCTGGTTCCATCACCTGAATAATATTAATCACTATATAAATATAATATATATTCATTATATATATATATATATTTAGATTCATCCATAAAAGTTTTATATGGAAAAATGAATTACACTGTTCAAGGAGACAGTAGGTCGTACGCATGCATGAACATTATTTTCATTTTTTTAACGGATGGAATGAAAGAAAGGTAAAAAAATAATTCACCTTTAAATAATCATTATTCTGTCATATATATCATATATATTCATCAAATTAATCCTCATTACCATCCAATTAAAATATAAATGAAAAATTAATTGTGTCGCTTCGTGGAGGTGGTGGTAGTCCACATATATGCATGAACGACGTTATCATTTCCCAAATGATTGGATGGTAAGAAGTTATATATTATATAAAAATTAAAAAAGTTAAATTATTTAATAATTATAATATACAAACATTAAACCCATCATAATACCCATCTATAAAATATGTTTATGAAAAATGAATTGTATCACTACGTGGAGACGGTAAGCTATACGTACGCACGAGCGATACTTTCACTTCTTGTTTGATGGTAAATAGGGTGTATAGTGGTGTTTTCATAATCATAATAAAATTTAAGAATATTTAGGATACTTAATTTATTATTTTATTATAAATATAATAGATTTATAGTAGGTAAATAATATTAGAAAAGAAAGTGATCAGGTAAGGCAATTACCTCTTATTTGAAAAGACTCTTTTAGATCTCCTCTAAAAGGCTCTAGGGTTGGTCTTTTTGGAATAACAAAACATCTATAATATGTATATGTAATTTTATAAGTTAAATTGGTATATTTTGGTTAATATATAAGGATAAAAGTGGTGTAAATAAGTGGGGGATGAGGTACCCTTTTATAATTGAGGTGAGGGGCACTTTTTGAATTTCTCGAAAGATTAAATTATAATAAATTAATTCTCAATATATATGACTAAAAATGTAAATGTATTAAAATATAAGATAATTTAGTATTGTAATAATATCAACCAGTATAATTTAGACAAGTTTTAGTGTAATTTTAACCTTATCGTTTTGATTAACCCATAGTTAACTAATTTTAATTTTAACTATGGTAACAAATTTTTCAATATTAAAGGGTCGTAATTTTGACTTATAAGGTAAAACTTGGACCATAAATGGAAAATTTATGATATTTTAGACCATATAATATCCACTTTGTCTTATTTAAAAAAATTGTTATTTTTTAATAATTTAATAAAATATTAATTTGATAAAATATCATTATTGTCAATTTTGACACTATTCATTTAATTTAACTTTAAATGCATAAAGAAAAGGGTAGAATTAAAATATAATGCTTTAATACCTCCCTAATATGTCATATAGATCTATACAATTCTTGATTAACATTAAATTATTCAAATTATATCACTTTTAATATTTTTTAAAACATTTATTATATTGTTTTACTAAATGGAAACATACTGTATTGATGTTATATAAGCAATTAAGGTCATTATATAATTAATAAAAATTAAAAAAAATATCATGAAATAATTTTATTAAACTCAAAATAAACACTTATATTTATTTATAAATTAATTTTTTACCTATTTGGACACATAAAGGATATTAAAAACAAAGAGAGTGACATTTTGTAACATTCTTTGATTTAAATAATATATAAGTCATTTTCATGGAAAAGTGTCCATTAAAAAACTCAATTTATATCCTTAGAAGTTAATATTTGAATTTATTTTACCCAATAATAATTTTTATGAATAATTATATCCTTTTTAGGTATTTTTAATCCTGATTAACCTGATTTACCGTTTACTGAGGTGATAAATTTTACCACGATTACTATTCATATTCACCAAAAATAAAAGGGACCTATTTATCAAATTTGAACCTTATAATTATAAATATGAAATAAATTTTATCTAATTAAATACCTATAAATTTCAGAAATTAATTTTAAATTAAGTGCACAAAATGTGACAAAAACTTCTTTTTTAGAAAAAAAATACATTTTTAAGCATAAAACTAGTTTTATTTTTATCCTATGCCTAGAAAAAAATTGATTGTTTAAAATATTTTATAAATTAAATAATATATATATTTAATTAAAATAATTCACTAATATGTATTATTTTAATTTATTAAGATAAAAACACATTAAGCACGTAAAAACTATTTTTTAGAAAAATATTTTTTCCTTTAAAATGATTTTTATTATCATTTATAATAAATTGATAACCAATGAATTAATTTTATACATATATAACCATAAATTTTTTATAATTTAGTTATTCCTATTCATACCCATCAATCCAATGGCTATTCAATAACTATCATTTTAAATAATAATATTTTAATAGTATATCGTAGTTTGTTAAACTCAGTGTTACATGTAACACAACCTACTGAATTGATAAAATTATTTAAAGAGAAATATTTCATAAAAATATTGGGTTGTAATATTATACCCCCTTTAAATTCATCATGTTGATACAAACAGATGAGGATATCTCTATCTCATCATATCCTCAGGTTCCCGCATAACATCCTCAAATTGGTGATTTCTCCATAAAACTTTGACTAGGTGAGTGGTTATGTTTCATAGAACTTTCTCTATGTCATCCAAAATCTCTACTTGTTTCCCTTCATAAGAAATATCTTTCTTCATTGGTACGACCTATGAGTTTAGTGCATGTTAAGGATTAGGTATGTACTTCCTCAAGCAAGATACATGGAATACAACATGAACTTGAGAGAAATTCAGTGGAAGAATCAATCAATAAGCTACCATCCTGATATAATAAATAAATTCAAAAGGATAGATATACTTAGGGATTATCTTGACCTTATTTATAAATCTCATCACCCTCTTCTAGGGAGATATTCATAGGAATACCTTTTCACTAACTACAAACTCTAGATCTTTCTGACAATTATCAACATGACTTTTTTTTGACTCTGAGCTACTCTTAAGTGTTGTTGAATGGCTATAAACTTCTATTCAATTTATTTTTCTAGATCAAGTTACAATGGATTTATTTCTCCAAATTCATTCCAACATGTTGTAGTTCTTCACTTCCTACCATAAAGGGCTTCATAAGGATCCATTTGAATACTATGGTAAAAGATATTATTATAATAAAATCCCAAAAAAGGAAAGAGTTTATCCTAAACACCTTTTAAATCCATAGAATAAGATCTTAACATATCTTATAGGGTTTCAATGGTTATCTTAGACTGACCATATATCTAAGGATGATAATCTATGCTAAAAATTAACTCTATATCTAGATCCTACTAAATAATTTTCTAGAACTTCAAGATAAACCTTGAATCCTGATCAGATACGATGGAAAGTGGTACTCTATGAAATATTACCACCTACTTAATATATATTTTGGTAAGATGGTCATGATAGAAATTATCTCTGGTAGAAATGAAGTGTTTCTAATTTGTATGGTGGTCGACTATAACCCATATATCATTATGGTCTTTAAATGTTTTGGGGAGTCTGGTGACAAAATACATGGTGATGTTTTCCTATTTCCATTCAGGTATGGTTAATGGTTGTAACATTCACTTAGAATTATATCTCTTAGACTTAACTTTCTAAAAAACCAAGCATCGAGAAACATATTCTTCAATATCTCTTTTCATGCATTCCCACAAGAAATATTGTTTTAGGTATCTATACATCCTTGTGATTCCAAGATGAATATATAATGAAGATCTATGAGCTTAATCCATCAAATCCTTCTTCAAATCTGGTACTAAAGGGAAACATACATGTTTCATGAACCTTATTATTCCATCATAATCAAGGTTGAATTTATGAACATTTATCACCTCTTTTTCATCACTACATATTCATTTTATGCCTCTTTAATCTTCACTTGTATAAATAGCTGAACACTTATTTGAGAAAGATAATATTTGTACCCTTCCTTTGAGATTTCAACATCCATCCTTTGCAGGTCTAGAAATGTTAGATATTTTGTGATCCTCATCACAGATAGGATAACATGATCCTTTTGACTCAAATCACCTACCACCATGTTCGATTTCTCAGGGTGGTAATGTATTAAGAATTCATAATCTTTAATCAACTCTAACCATCTTCTTTGGCACATGTTCAGCTCTTTTTGAGTGAAAATATACTTTTGTGATCAGTATATATGTCACACCTTTCTCCATAGAAATAATTTCTCCATATCTTTAATGTAAAAATTAATGTATCTAACTTAAAATCATGAGTTGAGTAATTTTTCTCATGAGTCTTAAATTAGAGTGAGGAATAAGTTATCACCATATCGATTTGCATGAGAACACATCCCAGGACCTTCTTTGATGCATCATTATAGATAAAAACCCTTTCTCCACTATAGGGTAGTGTGAGTATAGGTGCACCGACCAACCTTCTTTTTAGCTCCTTGAAATTATCTTCACATTCCTACATCAATATGAACTTCACTCTTTTCTGAGTCAACTTTATGATTTTATTAGATAATCATGAGAAATATCTCAAAAATAATTGATAATATCCATCCAACCTAAGAAAAGTATGGATTTCAGTTACTGTGGTTGGTCTAGGACATTTCTCAATAACTTCTATCTTTAAAGGATCTACTGATATAGCCTCACTTGAGATTATATGTAACATCCCAAGTAAGTAATGAATAATAGATATTTTTGTCTATGTCTATTAATGATAAAGATAGTGTTTTAGAGGCTTAAAATGAAAATAAATACTATCTTATGCATGGAATACACTAATATTCTTAAAAGATTGTTTTAGTGCCTTTTGATGGAAAACCATTTTTGAATCTATATTTTGACAATTTTATAAACTATGTTTGTCAAAATAAACTTATCCTTTATGATTGGGACATCAAAATTTACGTTGTGTGAATTTTTGGTAATTTTCTGACAATGTTCATTTTTTAATGAATAGTGAAAAATACTGCATTTTACATCAAAACTACTTTTTAATCTAATTTATTTATATGATTAGATTATGTTTTGAATTGGTTTTGAAGTAAAATTAGAATATATTTTTACCATTTTATCCAATGGTGGTCATTGGAATCAATTTCACTTTGAAATTAGACTTAAACTGGTGTCAATCTTTTGATACTTATTGTTTTGTAAAAACACGCTATTTGCTCTGGCAGTGGGAATTAATTATTAAATTAATTAATGTGACTTATATGATTTGAATTTTGTAAAATAGACTTCATTTTTGAATTCGGAATATCAAATATAGCTTAAAGTAAATTTTTGGTAATTTTCTGAAAAACTTCAATTTTTGATGAATAGTGAAACCACTAAGTGGTAATCAAGCAAACTGTTTTTTTCAGTTAAATTAAAGTTTACCACTAATGTGTATTGAATTTTGAAAATCCGACATACATGGTTGTCATTAAGAAGTAAAATGTGGTTCAATGAGATTAAAATAATTTTTTGGTGAATAGTAACTTATTAAGTTCTTAATCGCGATTAGTGGTAATTAGGGTAGTTTAATGTATAAATAATGCTTTAATAATATAAAATGACCTAGACACATGTCCCAACCTCATTGGTTGTGTCATGGCCGACCAAGACAAGTCATGGCCTAACTTGGGGACCCCATGTATCCACTTTTGTTGGGAAATAACATAAATTACTTTTTATTAAATGTTAAAGTGAAAATGACACAAACATAATATGTTTTGCGAAAACAATTTTTAAGTGGGGTTATACAAGTCCAAATTTTGATTATAAATATTCAATGGAAAGCTAAAAAGATTTCCTACATCATAGTAATTTGTTTATAATTTTTAGACATTAAATAAATTTAATTATTTATGACATAATAATGATGCAGCGATGACATCATTATTTGACGATTTAAATAAAATGGAAAGATAAAATAAAATCTATGAACTACACATGTCCAAAACCAATTGGATGAATGGATTTCGATGCCTTATCACCTTATCCACGAATTCCATCAATGTGGGACCTTTTAAAACCGAAACACATTTTCAAATAATGTAATGTTTCTTTACTTTCCAAAAGTGCCCCTCCTCTCCCCTTATAAAAGGCCCCCACCTCTACCTCATTTCACACACTCTTCAAGCCATTGGCTCGGCCAACCCCTGCCCATTTGCTCTCTCCACATCCCTATCCTCATCCTAGAGGATTCCCTTTGGGCAGAATCCTTTCAAAGGAAGCCTTTAGGCTCAAACCAAAAGAAGTTACACTTTTTAAGGTATTTCATTCTCTCATGTTCATTTGTTTTATTTTGCTTCTCCGACCCCCTAAACTCTTTTTATTTACTTCTTTTGTAACAACACCAGTATCTTCAATATACTAGGATGTTGTTATAAGATATATTTGAGCTACACTCTCACACAACTACATCAAATGGTTAAAGAACATACGGTTTCCGTGGATGGCGAAATTCTGCCTCCCGAAACGATGATTGTTCAATACTCATTTAACACCTTCAAAGGTGGCCATTATGATGTCACTATTTTTATATATGATATATTATATGTTTATGTTTTACTTAAGCTTCTGTTTTTTTCATTTTGGGCATACCTTTATGGTTTCCATTATGGGTAAAACACGATATCTTCATTTTAGGAAGTGCGGACTACCGCCCCCTAAAAGTGATTTGATTCGTTAATACCATATGTGGGATGTGTAAAGGATAAAGTTAATGATATTATATATGTTGTTATACTGGAATTATAATATACTTTTATATCATTATGATTCCATTCCAGAAAATATGAAATAGAAATGGAAGTAGCGTTCATGCGTACGTACGGCTTACCGTCTCCATGAACGATGCATTTCATTTCTTACCTCTAAATGTGATGTAATATTATAAATGAATGTATGTACTGGATATATATGACATATATGATATCTACATAATGAATACCATTCTGGATATAATGAACCTTTGACCAAATTAACAACATGTAAGTATAAGAAGTCAATTTTTGACTTAAGAACCAAATACCGACAAAATGAACATTATTAACTTAAATGATTACATGATGTTCATAACATGGTATAAAAGGAATAATGAACTTGAAAAAGATTCATAAGCAAGTAGAGATTAACTCAAGTTTATTATTCAGGAGTTTAAAGAACGGTCGGGTCAAGTCGGATACGAGGTATGGGACTTCGTCTCAATCTCCTTTCGTTGAGGCATATTTTATTTTATACACAACTTTCTTTTATACGGTGTATAAACCCCTTTGACTTTTACGTTTACTCAAAAGGAATCTTTTTTATACGAAGCGTTTACTAAACGACAAAAGGGAATGTTTTTGTCGTACGTATGCGGCGACAACGACTTCTCCGCCGTCGTAACCGTTATTTGAGTTTTGGCTTCCTCTACAAGCCATACCTTTTTTTTAAAAGAAAAATAAATACCATGTTTTACTTTGGTATTGAAAATGGTTTTCATAATGTTTTTATTATATCAATGTGTTGTATTGATATCTCGTGATTGAAATGTGGAAATGTTATGTTTCCTTTATGCATGTTTTATGTGATATGATTATGTTATGGTTCTTGGGCATTATTATGAAGACGGGTGGTTCCGTGATAAACTAAGGGCGGGTGAGCCCGTTATAGCTCTCCAATGCATTGGGTAACGCGAAGGAGTGAAACGTTAAGGTTTCTCCGAAGAGATTTTAGGGAATATACTGTGATGGGTATTCCAAACGTAACCAAGAGGGTTACCCCCTACGTAAGAATGTTATGAATGCCTCAAGTTACCTTTACGTATTATGATTTATATGATTTATTCATGTTTTTATGAGGTATGTTAAAGTGCCTATGTTTTATGGGTAAAGTATGATTTCATTCTTATGTATATATGAACTCATGTTTCCTTTCCATGTTTTTATAACCCATACTGAGTTTTTACGCTCATCCCAAGTTTTTGAAATGTTTTTCACAGGTCAAGGGAAAGGTACATGATAAGATGATAGAGTCAAGGATGTGTCAAGAAATAATCCATGTTTTATTTTAAATGTGTTTCCATTGATGGGAATGAAGAATACTATCTTTATGTAACCACTTTGTTTATATGTGGAATGTAATGCAAGTTTCATGATCTAATTCTCTAAAACTCTAAACCCGAAAAGATCCTCAACGTGTAATCTTGTAATAACTCAAGATTAAGTAAGGTTTAAGGCTGGGGCCTTATAGTTGGTATCAAAGGTCGGTTTAGACAACTTTAGGAGTTAGAAAAGTGTTAAATTATAATATGATTTAAATGATATAGCATTTACGGATTACCATGTTGCTTCGCCTAAGATATTTCGGTGTTCAGAATGGTTTTCCGCAGAGGAAACAAAGCATCTATGTTGGGACGACATCAGGAGGAAGACAACCTTCCAAATCAGCAACCTGAGATGGTCGGAATCGGAACTGAACAGTTTGTTGCAGTAATGGCACAGTTGACTCAGGCTATAAATGGTGGTGGTAACCATGCACGAGATCAGCCAGATCAACCGCAGAGGAACATGTCAGTGGTGGAACATTTCATGAGGCAACATCCACCATCATTCAGAGGATCATCTGACCCTGTGGAAGCTGAAGGGTGGATTAAATCACTGGAGAAGATTTTTGATGTCATGGGATGTTCAGACAATCAAAAGGTTAGTCTTGCTATTTACCGTTTGGAGGGTGAAGCAGATCAGTGGTGGTCTATGGTTAAAAATATCAGGGATGCCGATGAGATTGATGCTCTTGACTGGGATGAATTCAAAGGTATGTTTCTTGAGAAGTATTTTCCTAAGGCTGTTCGACTTAGGATGGAAAAGCAATTCTTGGAATTGAGGCAAGAGGAAGACTCAGTGGCTGCCTATGAAGAAAGGTTCACTCGATTGGCAAGGTATGCTCCCAATTTTATCCGGGACCTTGATAGTAAAATCAATCGTTTTTACTCAGGATTAAAGCCAAAGTATCGAAGGGCATTAGCTTCTCGTGAGTTTTAAAGTTATGAAAAGCATGTTCGATGTGCTGAGAAGGTGGAAATGGAGTTTGTCGATGACCAAGTTTTCTATAACAACCAGCAGAAGAAGAGACCGAGGTGGCAGGAGAAAGGTAAGAATTCTTCAAAAAAGTCTGATGGTAAGAGAACTAAGTTTCCAGTTTGTGATAAATGTGGCAAAAGGCATGCTGGGGAATGTCTTCTGAATTCTGGGAAGTGCTACCGATGTGGTAAGATGGGACATAAGGCTCGTGATTGCACTGAAAAGGATCAAGGTGAAGGTAAGAACAAATTTGATTTACAGTTAGTGAAATGTTATAAGTGCAATGAGATGGGTCACTATGCAAACGAGTGTCCGACAAGGAGCTTGAGTGATGGGAAGCAGTTAGAATACAAGCAGAAAGGGGTGGTGAAATCCTTTGCAACAACTTCAGCAGATGTTGGGCCATCGAATGAAGTGGTATCAGCTCCAGGGAGCTCAGTATTTTTCGAAGATTGACTTGAGGTCAGGGTACCATCAGTTGAAAGTAAAAGAAGCAGACGACTGCGTTCCGTACTAGATATGGCCATTATGAATTTGTAGTTATGCATTTTGGGTTAACCAATGCACCTGCTGTATTCATGGACCTTATGAATAAAATTTTCCATGAGTTCTTGGATAAGTTTGTGTTTGTGTTTTGAGGTTTGTGAAGAGGTTATGTGTGCCTTGTGATTCACAGTTGAAGAGAGAGTTGTTATGTGAAGCTCATAGTTCTCCATTTTCAGTTCATCCTGGCAGTACTAAGATGTATAGAGATCTGCGGGAGTATTACTGGTGGGATGGAATGAAAAGAGATATTGCTGATTTTACTGTGAAGTGTTTGACTTGTCAGCAGGTTAAAGCTGAGCAGCAGTTACCGAAAGGGATGCTTCAGCCTTTACCAGTGCCAGAGTGGAAATGGGAGAATATATCCATGGACTTTGTTGTTGGATTACCGAAGATATCTCGAGGTAATAATTCAATCTGGGTTATTGTTGATCGCTTGACCAAGTATGCTCATTTCCTTGCTATACGAGATACTTTCTCTCTTGATCAACTTTCCCGTTTGTATCTTAAGGAGATAGTCAGGTTACATGGAGTTCCTCTCTCCATTGTATCGGATCGTGATCCCAGGTTTACTTCTAACTTTTGGAAAGGCCTTCAGAAGTCGTTGGGTACTGAATTAAATTTTAGTACAGCTTTTCATCCTCAATCAGATGGGCAGTCAGAACGAACAATTCAGACATTGGAGGATATGCTACGAGCTTGTTCTATGGATTATCAGGGAAGTTGGGACCAACATTTTTCTTTGGTTGAGTTTTCATATAATAACAGTTTTCATTCCAGTATACAGATGGCACCATTTCAGGCATTATATGGGAAGCGGTGTCGAACTCCAGCTTTCTGGGATGAAGTGGGTGAAAGAAAGTTGATGGGACCAGAATTGGTAGAAGAGATGGCAGAAAAAGTTCAGCTGATTCAGAAACACATGAGAACAGCTCAGAGCAGGCAGAAGAGTTATGTGGATAACCGGAGGAAGGATCTATCTTTCGAGGTAGGTGATCATGTTTTTCTCAAGGTTTCTCCTTGGAAAAGTGTGATGAGATTTGGTAAGAAAGGAAAGTTGAGTCCAAGGTTCATTGGACCATACGAAGTTCTAGAGAGAGTTGGATCAGTTGCATACCGAGTGGCTTTACCTCCGAGTTTATCTCAGGTACACAATGTTTTTCACATTTCGATGTTGAGAAAGTATATGCCAGATCCATCTCATGTTTTGAGTCCAGAGGTAGTTCAGCTGGAAGAAAACCTATCTTATGAGGAACAACCGGTCCAGATTCTTGACCACAGGGAGCAAGTGTTACGGAATAAGGTGATTAAGCAGGTAAAGGTTTTGTGGAAAAACCACATGATTGAAGAGGCAACATGGGAATCCGAAAATGCAATGAGGGATAAGTACCCCAATTTATTTGATAAGTAAATAAATTGCGGGGACGCAATTTTCTAAAGGGGGGAAGGATGTAACATCCCAAGTAAGTAATGAATAATAGATATTTTTGTCTATGTCTATTAATGATAAAGATAGTGTTTTAGAGGCTTAAAATGAAAATAAATACTATCTTATGCATGGAATACACTAATATTCTTAAAAGATTATTTTAGTGCCTTTTGATGGAAAACCATTTTTGAATCTATATTTTGACAATTTTATAAACTATGTTTGTCAAAATAAACTTATCCTTTATGATTGGGACATCAAAATTTACGTTGTGTGAATTTTTGGTAATTTTCTGACAATGTTCATTTTTTAATGAATAGTGAAAAATACTGCATTTTACATCAAAACTACTTTTTAATCTAATTTATTTATATGATTAGATTATGTTTTGAATTGGTTTTGAAGTAAAATTAGAATATATTTTTACCATTTTATCCAATGGTGGTCATTGGAATCAATTTCACTTTGAAATTAGACTTAAACTGGTGTCAATCTTTTGATACTTATTGTTTTGTAAAAACACGCTATTTGCTCTGGCAGTGGGAATTAATTATTAAATTAATTAATGTGACTTATATGATTTGAATTTTGTAAAATAGACTTCATTTTTGAATTCGGAATATCAAATATAGCTTAAAGTAAATTTTTGGTAATTTTCTGAAAAACTTCAATTTTTGATGAATAGTGAAACCACTAAGTGGTAATCAAGCAAACTGTTTTTTTCAGTTAAATTAAAGTTTACCACTAATGTGTATTGAATTTTGAAAATCCGACATACATGGTTGTCATTAAGAAGTAAAATGTGGTTCAATGAGATTAAAATAATTTTTTGGTGAATAGTAACTTATTAAGTTCTTAATCGCGATTAGTGGTAATTAGGGTAGTTTAATGTATAAATAATGCTTTAATAATATAAAATGACCTAGACACATGTCCCAACCTCATTGGTTGTGTCATGGCCGACCAAGACAAGTCATGGCCTAACTTGGGGACCCCATGTATCCACTTTTGTTGGGAAATAACATAAATTACTTTTTATTAAATGTTAAAGTGAAAATGACACAAACATAATATGTTTTGCGAAAACAATTTTTAAGTGGGGTTATACAAGTCCAAATTTTGATTATAAATATTCAATGGAAAGCTAAAAAGATTTCCTACATCATAGTAATTTGTTTATAATTTTTAGACATTAAATAAATTTAATTATTTATGACATAATAATGATGCAGCGATGACATCATTATTTGACGATTTAAATAAAATGGAAAGATAAAATAAAATCTATGAACTACACATGTCCAAAACCAATTGGATGAATGGATTTAGATGCCTTATCACCTTATCCACGAATTCCATCAATGTGGGACCTTTTAAAACCGAAACACATTTTCAAATAATGTAATGTTTCTTTACTTTCCAAAAGTGCCCCTCCTCTCCCCTTATAAAAGGCCCCCACCTCTACCTCATTTCACACACTCTTCAAGCCATTGGCTCGGCCAACCCCTGCCCATTTGCTCTCTCCACATCCCTCTCCTCATCCTAGAGGATTCCCTTTGGGCAGAATCCTTTCAAAGGAAGCCTTTAGGCTCAAACCAAAAGAAGTTACACTTTTTAAGGTATTTCATTCTCTCATGTTCATTTGTTTTATTTTGCTTCTCCGACCCCCTAAACTCTTTTTATTTACTTCTTTTGTAACAACACCAGTATCTTCAATATACTAGGATGTTGTTATAATATATATTTGAGCTACACTCTCACACAACTACATCAAATGGTTAAAGAACATACGGTTTCCGTGGATGGCGAAATTCTGCCTCCCGAAACGATGATTGTTCAATACTCATTTAACACCTTCAAAGGTGGCCATTATGATGTCACTATTTTTATATATGATATATTATATGTTTATGTTTTCCTTAAGCTTCTGTTTTTTTCATTTTGGGCATACCTTTATGGTTTCCATTATGGGTAAAACACGATATCTTCATTTTAGGAAGTGCGGACTACCGCCCCCTAAAAGTGATTTGATTCGTTAATACCATATGTGGGATGTGTAAAGGATAAAGTTAATGATATTATATATGTTGTTATACTGGAATTATAATATACTTTTATATCATTATGATTCCATTCCAGAAAATATGAAATAGAAATGGAAGTAGCGTTCATGCGTACGTACGGCTTACCGTCTCCATGAACGATGCATTTCATTTCTTACCTCTAAATGTGATGTAATATTATAAATGAATGTATGTACTGGATATATATGACATATATGATATCTACATAATGAATACCATTCTGGATATAATGAACCTTTGACCAAATTAACAACATGTAAGTATAAGAAGTCAATTTTTGACTTAAGAACCAAATACCGACAAAATGAACATTATTAACTTAAATGATTACATGATGTTCATAACATGGTATAAAAGGAATAATGAACTTGAAAAAGATTCATAAGCAAGTAGAGATTAACTCAAGTTTATTATTCAGGAGTTTAAAGAACGGTCGGGTCAAGTCGGATACGAGGTATGGGACTTCGTCTCAATCTCCTTTCGTTGAGGCATATTTTATTTTATACACAACTTTCTTTTATACGGTGTATAAACCCCTTTGACTTTTACGTTTACTCAAAAGGAATCTTTTTTATACGAAGCGTTTACTAAACGACAAAAGGGAATGTTTTTGTCGTACGTATGCGGCGACAACGACTTCTCCGCCGTCGTAACCGTTATTTGAGTTTTGGCTTCCTCTACAAGCCATACCTTTTTTTTAAAAGAAAAATAAATACCATGTTTTACTTTGGTATTGAAAATGGTTTTCATAATGTTTTTATTATATCAATGTGTTGTATTGATATCTCGTGATTGAAATGTGGAAATGTTATGTTTCCTTTATGCATGTTTTATGTGATATGATTATGTTATGGTTCTTGGGCATTATTATGAAGACGGGTGGTTCCGTGATAAACTAAGGGCGGGTGAGCCCGTTATAGCTCTCCAATGCATTGGGTAACGCGAAGGAGTGAAACGTTAAGGTTTCTCCGAAGAGATTTTAGGGAATATACTGTGATGGGTATTCCAAACGTAACCAAGAGGGTTACCCCCTACGTAAGAATGTTATGAATGCCTCAAGTTACCTTTACGTATTATGATTTATATGATTTATTCATGTTTTTATGAGGTATGTTAAAGTGCCTATGTTTTATGGGTAAAGTATGATTTCATTCTTATGTATATATGAACTCATGTTTCCTTTCCATGTTTTTATAACCCATACTGAGTTTTTACGCTCATCCCAAGTTTTTGAAATGTTTTTCACAGGTCAAGGGAAAGGTACATGATAAGATGATAGAGTCAAGGATGTGTCAAGAAATAATCCATGTTTTATTTTAAATGTGTTTCCATTGATGGGAATGAAGAATACTATCTTTATGTAACCACTTTGTTTATATGTGGAATGTAATGCAAGTTTCATGACCTAATTCCCTAAAACTCTAAACCTTATGTATATATGAACTCATGTTTCCTTTCCATGTTTTTATAACCCATACTGAGTTTTTACGCTCATCCCAAGTTTTTGAAATGTTTTTCACAGGTCAAGGGAAAGGTACATGATAAGATGATAGAGTCAAGGATGTGTCAAGAAATAATCCATGTTTTATTTTAAATGTGTTTCCATTGATGGGAATGAAGAATACTATCTTTATGTAACCACTTTGTTTATATGTGGAATGTAATGCAAGTTTCATGATCTAATTCTCTAAAACTCTAAACCCGAAAAGATCCTCAACGTGTAATCTTGTAATAACTCAAGATTAAGTAAGGTTTAAGGCTGGGGCCTTATATTATATGACCCAAGAATTAAACTTTATGCATCCAAAATTCACACTTGGTAAATTTATCATAAATTGTCTCTTGACTTAGGGTCTTCATAATAATTCTCAAATAATCTGAATTATATTCCTTAATCATTGAATATACAAGAATATCATCTATAAATACTACCACCAAATGATCAAGGTAATATATAAAGTCTCTATTCATTAAATCTATAAATATTGTGGTGGAATTAGTAAGACCAAATGGTATCAATAAAAATTCATAGTGTTTATACCTTGTATAAAATGTTGTCTTTGATATGTCCTCTTTCTTGAACCTCAATTGATGATATCCGGAATTAATATTAATCTCTTAAAAGTATTGAGCTCTGTGAAGTTGATCAAAAAATTCATCAATATGGGTTAGATGATCATTTTTCTTGATAGTGATCTTGTTAAGTTCTTGCTAATAAATACAGAGTTGTATTGATCCATATTTTTTCTTAACAAATAGAATAGATGTGCCCTAAGGTGACACATTTGGACAAATGAATCCCTTTTCAATATTCTCCTAGAGTTGCTTCTTCAGTTATTGTAACTCAATTAGGGCCATTCTATATGGAGTCTTGGAAATAGGTATAGCACCAAGTATGAGTTATATTGAAAACTCAACTTCACTAATCAGAGGAAGACCGAGTAATTATTTTGAAAAGACATCAATAAATTATTGAACAATAGGAATATCTTTGATGTTTATTTTCTCCCCAACCATCTGAGATAAATGTCCCTTTTTAATAGAAATCAAGACCCATACAATGGAATTGATTTCCATTGAAAGTTCATATTTATCATCACACTAATAGACAATCATGGGTTGATTTACATTGAAAGTTCATAATTTTTTAAACCCATCATACTCTATGGAGTCAATTTTATCATGTTCCCTCATGTTATTGGTAAGATTCCACCATTGACTTTCTTCGCCTTCCAAATGATAAACATACAAAATAATTTTTTTATGATCTGAACACTAGAGAATAAAAAATATTTATTCAATGGTAATGATACATTTATCAACAACTATTTGATCATCATAACCACTAAAATAAGGTGTAAATTTCCTCATGAAGGACTCAATAGAACATTGTTTCCTCCTTTTCTCATTTCGAAGCTCAACATGATTCATAGCTTGAGATGGTTTTTTAATCATAACAACAGTATTTTTCATTCCATATTCCATAACATTTAGTTTCTCAAGTGTACAATCATTTCATTTTCCATCACATTTAGAATTAACATGATTCCTTTAAGTCCCATCCATTGACTAGAAACCAAAAAACATAGTTGGATAATTAATAATCATAATGGAAAACTATATAATAATGAAAAATTATTTATATGATGTTTAAATCATTACAAATTTGGTTTAACCTAGGTCATTCATGATCATTACCAAAACTTTAGGATATTATCCTATACATGGACATATCCCTATGGTTATCACTAAAGTTTTCTCATCCTAGTTTCCAAAGGTTAACTAAAACCTACTCTGATGCCAACTATAGTGACCCAAACTTTTCATATATAGATATTATATCTTAATAGATGAATATTTGTTACATAACATAATGATCCATGCCATAATCATTTAGGTATAATGAATTTGGAAACTTTGACACATAAACAACTGCTTCATAGGTGAACTACATCTTCTCCCACTAAGTTCTTTATATCTATCACCCTTATTAGACTTATCATACATAAAACCTTTCTTTATAATATGGGGAATAAAATATAATAAAGGGTGAGATCAAATGCTCAGTAAGGGTAAACACAAGAAATTTCAATAATCACATAAGAATAACTTAAGCATAAGGGTATGATATTAACATTTGAAAAGCATACCCCACATATCATAGATCATAAACTTGAGTCTTAGAATAAATATCGGTAGTTCAAAAGACATGAATCATAAAGGAATTAAAGAACATAAGCCATAAGATCATAACATTTTCATAATACATAGATTGTGGAATACGCATAATCATGGAAAAATTTATATCAAGGCTACCCACCAAGACATTAATAACATGTTAGGCTTGGGCTAACCACCCATTTTTACTAAAAAATTGGGTTTATCCAGCATTGGGGATTTAACAGCTCTAGCTAAAAGCACTATTAAAGACCCCATTTTTTAGTGCTAAAAAAACATTGTTAAAGGGGGTCTTTAAAAACGCTTTTTTAGTACTATTAAAGAGGGTCTATAACAATGCTAAAAAGCACTGTTAAAGGTATCCCTTTATCAATGCTTGTAAAAAAGTTCTGATAAAGTCACCCCTTTATCAATGCTAGTAAAAAATGCTGATAAAGAGGGGACTTTATGAGTGTCTTTTTACTAGAATTGATAAAGGGTATATTTTAAAAAAAATATTTCATTAAAAATAATATATTAATATATTAATATATTTATATTGATATAAATATATTATATATTTTTAAATATGTTTTAGATAAGGCTAAATAGGCATTTGCACTTAATATATATGATATTTAGTGAAAATGGATTATAAAATAATTAAAAAAATATTTTTAATTAATAATTTTATAATTATTATCATGTAATAGTCATTTCATAATAATTTTAAGATCAAAAAATCAAAAATAATAGTAAAATATCTAAAATAAGTTGAAATAAAAACTTGAACTTCAAACGACCATAAATTTTGATTTGGGTGTCCGTTTGGGCTCTCTGAAAGGCGTTGTCGTGGGTGCTTTTAAATGATATTCGGTTTTGGGTTACTTAGGTGCTGTAGAGTGGATGACCAAGGTCGTCTCTCAAATGATGAAGTAAATTAAAACAACTTATTAAAGGTATTCTAAAAATAAAATAAAATATAATAAAAACATTACTTGAAATTATGGGGGGTTTTTTATCATTTATAAAACTAGAATAAGTTTGCTGAAGAAGATTTCATTTTTTTATTTTGAAATGAAATTTGACGCAACAAGAAGATGTTTTTTTAGAAAATATTTTAAAAGGAATAATTGATCTAACTCTACCTCTTCACTCAATTATTTATCATTATCATCTAAATTAGCATACAATTAATTATTATCCCCTAACTTGTTAACCCCCTAACCCTATGAGAATTAACTTTACCACAAAGATGAAGTGAATTAAACCCTAGACTAGCTTTGAAACATACAATTGTGACACCCTGCTTTGATTAATGTTCTAAATTTAGCTTATGGTCAGTGGTAAATTAAGGTACATGTCCATTCTATAAAATTATGATGAATTGAGCTTAGGTATTATATTTTAAATCTACAAATTTATCCCGTGTGGTCTTGTTTTACCGATTAAGTTTGTGCTCTCACAATTTACACAATACTCAACCTCACGTGTTTTGGTGTTAGTTGTTTAATTGATTTATTAGTTTCTTATAATTTAAAAACTCAATTAATGGATTATGATAAGTGAATTACAGAATCTTAATGATTCAAAATAATTAAATGAAGAGGGTAGAAGATAGATCGATCACTAAAAAACTATTCTTCCATGGGTGGTGTGGTTATCGTGGAGACATTTTGCATGAGAAAATGATTGAAAGGATAGAACCCAATATCATATCCACTATTGAATTCCAGCCCAAAGAGGAATATTAAGAGGAATATAAATGAAAAAAAACAGAATAAAATATAATAAATAAAATAAGAACAAAGAATTTGATTACACAAATGAAAACATTACAACATGAAGAAGAGAAGAAGGCTTCGATGAGGGGATCCTTTATTCAAGAGATACCCCTATTACAATGGTTGGAGAATTTGGGTTAAAAAAATTCTCCTATACTTTAAATATCCTAATGAAAGTCCCAACCCCAAAAAATGATAAAAACACCAATTTATAGAGTGGTGGGGATGCTAGGTTCAAAGTGGTTTTAAGTGTGAATGAAGAATCTCAGCCAAATATTTTATGTCAACTTTCACCGCCCATTTAACCACCAAAACGCATGAATCAGCTATCCTTATAGAAGTATTATTTGTGATAAAAATATTCTTAAATATCCTCTAAAAATTTGGTCCTAATCCAATCATGGATGAAGAAGTTATGGCCCAAATATAGAACTCATGTCCAATCTAGCGAGTCCAGCCCAACTTTGACTTCATAGCCCATTTTCACCAACCAAATGCATGATTTAGCTCAAATGTCCTAAATAAAAGTTGTAAAAAATTATGTCAAGAAGACATTTAAAAAATATTAATTTTATATAATTTAAATAAAATTATTTATGTTCGAAATACTACAGTGAATTTTTAAAGGGTAGAACTGGAATTTTCATCAAATTTTCAAATGAATGATCTAATCCCAAATATTCCATAAATGAACATAGTTAACACAATGTGATGGAATTATATCATTTATTATCAATAAAATATTTAATAAAATTGTGTTTTATCAACTCCCCCACACTTACCCTTTTGCACTCCCAGGAAAAACCTCATATCATGTATTCCGAAAAATTATGACAAGTAAACATCAATATCAAATCAAAACAAATTTTAAAACACATATCCTTGAGATCCAACAATTAAACACCAAGAAGAAAAAGATATCATGCCTCATAAAAAAATATTTCAAGTTATCTATTCATATCATTCAATATATTTCCACTTCATTTATCCTCCCATGCACACAAAATAATTACCTCACTCGAATTTTCTCTTATCACACAAATGTCAATTTTTAAGCAATGTCTTTCTCATAAAAACTCATACAAGGGTCACCATAGACTTTATAAATTCCTACATCACCACTCGATGTGATTCAAGGACATATTTTTATCATTATTACTGTTCAGGGTTGTTTTTTGGCTTTTGTTTGGTAGGATTTAGATGTAAAAATCTCTAAGGCTGAATGAGGAGGGCTTGACTCTTTTTGAAGAAAAATTGCATTATTATAATTTTCACTTAAATGTGGTCTCCTAATCAATCCCTATAGCATCAATTCATTTTCATAATCATGAAAAATAAAGTAATTTTCACACCATTCAGCATTTCAGAATTAAAAATGTCAATCTTCTCAAACATGATTTTCTTGAAAGCTCCAGATAGGCACAACTTTCTCTCTCTATTAGAAACTCCAGAAAGGCACAACTTCACTTATCATGAAAGCTCTAGAAAATGCACAGCTTTAAATATAATGATTTTCTTCAGTAGTAAAAACATATCTTCATAATTTAATTTTCCATCCAAAGTACCACAGAATGTGGTAGCACAACATAAGACAACTTCCCCCACACTTAAGTTCAACTAGATTATGCAGTTTCACTTCAATAGTTGGTTGGATAGGGGAAATTGGCTTGTAATGTGGAAAAACTAATAGTATGTTTGTGGATTCTAAGGGCTGAAAGGATTAAATGTTCAAGGTAGGACATTATAAAAAATGATTCTTTGAAATAGGGGCTTTAATACAAAACAAATTCCTCAATCATTTAAACATAAGTACCTCAAAACCTCGAGTTTTGATAGGAATAAATATAATTCTGGTTAAATCAAGCATGGTTTGGTTCTCTCAAGAAGTGAGGTCAATGTAAAGAATATGAAAATAATGGTTCAGAATCCTCACAGGAAAGTTATTTCAAACATAAAGACAGTGAGATGTGGCCTGGGATTCAAAATGCAGAGTACTTTTCATGAAATTACTAAATATTTGAACTTGAAACAAAGTTATTTTCAACATTAATTTAAGCCATGTTTCATGGGATAAATTGTTTCACTTATTTATATGAATTTCAAAATGGTGATGAGAATCATTTCAGCTCAAAAGTTTCAAAAGCACACAAAAAATTGAAAAATAAACACAAAAAATTTGAAAAACACACAATTTTTTTTTTGAAAATCATTGAAAAACAGGAAAAAAATTGAAATTACTAAACTAAAAGGTTAACTCCCTCACACTTAAAATATTGCATTGTCCTCAATGTGAACCCATGAGATGATATATGCACATGAAACATGTAATTTTAAATAGGACAAAGAATAAAAAAGTTAAAGGGTTCGGAACAGCCTGATATGCTCAAGTGATGATGGGGTCAAGCAGTGTGATGAAATCCACTACATCAGTAGGAAGTCCCTCAATGTATCTCTTAAAATGTTTCCCATTAACTATAAATCTTCTTCGTGTGTCCTCTTATGTGATCTCCACTACACCATAAGGAAAAACATTAGTCGCAACATAAGGACCTAACCACTTGGAATGCAACTTACCTGGCATCAACTTTAGTCGTGAACTATAGATCAAGACCTTCTCTCCAACTTGAAATTCTCTTTTATGGATCGTTTTGTCATGATCTACTTTTGGTCTTTCCTTTTAGAGCCTTGAGTTCTCATATGAAGACAATCAAATCTCCTCAATCTCTTGAATTTTCAACTTCCTTTGGATTCTAACTTGGGCCAAATCCATGTTGCTTTTCTTTATAGCCCAATAAGCCTGATGCTCAACTTCCATGGGGAGAAGACATGATTTCCCAAAAACAATCTGAAATGGGGACATACCAATGGGTGTCTTGTATATTGTCCTATAATCCCACAATGCATCATCCAATCACTTGATCTAATCTTTTCTATTTGGATGCATGGTTTTCTCCAAAAAAAAATCAACTCACGATTTGAAACCTCAGCCTGGCCATTTGTTTAGGGTTGGTATGGTGTTGATGTTTTGTGTGTCACCCCATACTTCCAAAGAAGGGAAGTAAGATTCTGATTGCAGAAGTGTGTTACTTGGTCACTAATGATGGCCTTCGGTACTCCAAACCTACAAAAAATCTGTGCTTTGACAAATTCCGCAACAAAATGAGAATCATCAGTCTCGTTGGCCTTAGCCTCCACCTATTTACTCACATAATCAACAGCAACAAAAATATAAAAAAAACAAAGTAACTTGGAAAAGGACCCATAAAATCTATGCCCCATACATCAAAAATCTCACCGAATAGTATGGGTTGTTGAGGCATATCATGTCTCCTAGAAATTTTCCCAGTGTGTTGCCAATGAGAGAATGACTTACAAAACACATGTGCATTATGGAATAATCTAGGCCAATATAATTCAAAGTCTAATACTTTCATAGATGTCTTTTGGGGTCCAAAGTGTTCACCAAAATCAAGTGTATGACAGAATTGTAGAATAGAATCAAACTCATGATCAGGAACACACCTCCTAATAAATTCATCACTACACATGTGCCAGAGGTATGGATCATCCCAAAAATAATACCGAGACTCACTTTTTAATTTTTGGACTTCATGTTTCTTTAAATTTTCAGGGATTTCAGAGGCAACAAGTTATTTAACTAAATCTGTATACCAAGGATGCGTACCTAAGATGGCATAAAGATGCTCATCAGGGAAAGTGTCTCAAGGTGGTACCTGGTCCAAGGTGTTATACTCTAGTGTGTGAGTAAGCCTACTCATGTGGTCTACCACCAAGTTTTCTAACCCCTTCTTTTCCTTTATCTCAATATCAAATTCTTGAAGGAGCTTCCATCGGATTATCCTGGGCTTTGCGTATGGATTCTTCAAGAGGTACCTCAAAGATGCATGGTCAGAAAAAACAACTACTTTAAAGCCCAATAAATATGAATGGAATTTATCTAAAGAGAATATGACAACAAGAAAATCCTTTTCCATGGTTGTGTAGTTTGATTGGGCTGAATCCAGTGTCCTCGATGCATAGGCAATCACATGTGAACGTTCATCTACCCTCTGAGATAAGACAGCTCCAACTGCGAAGTTGGAGGCATCACACATAAGCTCAAAAGGAAGCTCCCACCATAGGGGTTGTATGATCGGTGGAGTGTTCAGACACTTCTTTATCTCATCAAATGAAGTCCTTCAATAATCATCAAACAAAAAATCAGAATCCTTTTGAAGTAATCGTGACATAGGAAGAGAAATCTTACTAAAATCTTTGATGAAGCGCCGATAAAATCATGCATGCCCTAGGAAAGATCTAAAATCATGCACACATGAAGGATATGGTAAGGATGAAATGATATCTACCTTATATATATCAACCTCAATCCCATGTTTTGACACTACATTCCCTAAGACAATGCCATGCCCTGCCATGAAATGAAACTTTTCAAAGTTCAGGACCAGATTCTTATCAATACAATGATTCAACACCTTTCCCAAACTACTTATAAATTCATCAAATGATGATCCATACACTGTAAAATAATCCATAAATACCTCAATGCATGTCTCAATAAAATCAGAAAAAAAATACTCACCATATATCTCTAGAAGGTATCTGGGGCGTTGAAAAATCCAAATGGCATGCTTCGGTAGGCAAACGTACCGAATGGATAAGTGAATATTGTCTTCTCCTGATATTCCAGAGAAATAGTAACCTAAAAATATCTAGAAAATCCATCCAAGAAACAATAATGTGTCTTCCCAGCTAGTCTCTCAAGCATTTGATCAATAAATGGGAGGGGGAAATGGTCCTTGTGGGTGGACTGATTTAGTTTCCTATAATCAATACACACACGCCAACTATTTTGTACCCTCATTGGAACTAACTCATCTTTCTCATTTTTAACAATTGTAACACCGCTTTTCTTAGGCACAACCAGAATAGGACTTACCCACTGAGAATCTGAAATGGTAAAGATTATACCTACCTCGATCAATTTTTGAACTTCTTTTTTAACAACTTCTAAAAGAGTTGGATTCAGTCTTCGTTGTGGCTGCCTAACCGATTTAGCCTCATCCTCCAAAATAATCCTATGCATGCTAATAGAGGGGATAATACCTGATATATCATCCAAGGTCCACCTGATTGCCTTAATGTTCTCCCTCAAATGATTAAAAAGTTTTTCTTCATGTTCAAAAGGAAGATTGTTAGCAATGATAACAAGTAATTTATCACCACTTAACAAGTATGAGTATTTGAGATTAGGTAGTAATGGCTAGATTTCCAATGTAGGGGTGATGTATGGATGGATAAATTGAAGGAAATAAAATATGTGCACAATGAACATCAGTATCAGAATATGAATCATCAAAATAAGAGAATAAAGCATCAAGTCCATCATCATACTCCACATCCATGTCATAATCAGATTGAACATGATCAAAATCAGAATATAATTCCATTTAAAAATCAAATCTAAGATATTATTGTGCATTAGAAATAGGTGTGGACGTACTCTTGGACATCAAACTAGAACCAATGCTCATAATCTCCCTAAGAATAGGACAATCAAATTCCATGGGGTTTTTATTTGGTGATTCAAAATGGGAGATAACAAAAGCATAATGGTCCTCTAAGGGGTACTTAATAGAGTCCATAACATTAAATATCATAGATTCATACCCAAACTCCATGGAAAGTGTACCCTCATTGACATTTATGATAGTTTTTGCAATTTTTAGGAAGGGTGTACCTAAGATAATGGGAGCATGAGAACTTACCTGATCGTCCTTCATGTTAAGCACGTAGAAATATGATGGAAAGGTCATGTATCTTACTCGGAAAAGTACATTCTCAAGGAATCCTACTGGATATGTTGTAGCTCTATTTTCCAACTACATCACTACTCTCATTGGATTCAACTCACCAACCTATAAAGAATAGAATACAGAGTGAGCAATCACATTTATGGAAGCTCCCAAATCACAAAGAGCATAATAAAATTGAAACTCCCATATGGTTCATGGGATAATGAATGTACCTAGATCCTTGAACTTTGTTAGCATTTCTAGAGTTGGTGTAATGAGTGCTGACACATTCCTTCCAAGATTTATCCTCTCATTTCCCTTGAGCCCTCTTCAATTGGTACAAAGTTCCTTTAATAATTTTGCATACCTTGGGATTTTCTTGATGGATTCAAGTAGAGGGATGTTGGTATCCACATGCTTGAATGTATCCAAAACTTCTTTTTGCATCGCCTCTTCAGCCATATTCTTTGTTTGTAAAACTCTATTTGGAAATGGAAGGGGTTTATGAGGAACATCATCAATATTTTTCTACCTTTATCTTTCTTCTTGGATTGCTCATCAGTTGGTATGGAATGGGGCTTCTCTGAAGTTGAGGTGAATCCTAGTGAAATGATAGGTGCATATGTATCAGTTGTTTGCTTCCCACTTCTCAATGTGATGGCACTAACATTATCCTTGGGATTTAGAGTAGGTTGGGAAGGAAGATTTCTGTAGTTCTTACTTACAAGTTCATGGAGGGAAGTGGCAATCTGGCTCATTTGTGTCTTCAACTCCCTCAGCTCCGAACCTTGAATTTTCAGCTCATTCTGTTGATTAAGAAAAATTTTCTTCAAAAGGTCATTAGTTTTAGAATATACCTTGGGTGGTGGATTACCTTGTTGTTGGCTTTTTGTTTCTTGGGCTTCAAATCTCCTTTGGGGTTGTTGGAAACCCTGCTGGTAAGGCGGAGGTTGCTATAAGTTTTGTTGAAAAGGGGGCCTTTGTTGTTGTCCAGAGCTGTACCTCATGTCTAATTGATCCTTCCACACTTGGTTGTATTTTGGTGAAAAGGAATCAATATTCTTTTGGGTGTATGGTTGTTTTTGCTGCTGATATGGTCGCCCAGGAAACACTATTTCTCAATCTTTTGTTTCTTGTAGTTGGGGGCAATAGATAGTTGGGTGGCTTATCTCAGTGCAAATACCACAAGGCCTTGAAGGACTGGGTTGAGATGTATTTTGATCCAAATCAATTTTCCTCACCATAGTGGTCAATTCTTCCAACTTAGAATCAATTAAATGACTCTCAAGAGAAGAAGGAATTACCTGATGTACTCCCCTGACATGTGGTGTACCTTGATCGCCAAATTGTTGGAAGTTTTGGGCCATCTTTTCAATTAATGCACATGTAGATACTGGTGTCTTTTCCACCAATACTCCTATAGCCGCAACATCCACCATGCTTCTGTCTATAGGTGTGAATCCTTCGTATAAGTACTAGATGAGTAGTTGCTCACTGATTTGGTGATGTGGGAAGCTTTCACACAACTTCTTGAATCGCTCCTAGTACTCATACATTGACTCACCTTATGCTTGCTTGATCCCTAAGATCTCCTTATTAATGGAATTGGTCCTTGATGATGGAAAAAATATCTGCAATAAAATATGTTTCATATCATTCCAACAAGTTACATCTTCATGTAGTAAATAATACATCCAATCCTTAGTAGTTCCATCAAGTGAGAATGGTAATGCTTTAAGTTTTATTTGATCTTCAGAGACATTTCTTGGTTTTAAGGTTGATAAAACCACATTAAACTCATTTAAATGTTTATTTAGATCCTCACCAGATAATCCATGAAACTTTGGAAGAATATGAATTAACCCAGATTTCAGTTCAAAGTCCGATTTGATATTTGGGTACGCAATACAATTTGGTTGGTAGTTAATATCAGGTGAAACCAATTATAGAATGGTTCTATTAAGTTAATTTCCATTATTTTCAGCCATAGGTTCTTGTTTTATGGTTGAATTTGAATTTATTTCAATTTCAATGCTCTGAGAGTGGAGGAATTCTCCAACTGGTTGAATGTTGAAACTTCCTGTAGACTGAGAATGTCTAATTCAAACCTAAACACTACATTCAATCTCAGGATCAAGATCTAATAGATCTTCAGGATTAGTTCATGTAATAAATTAAATAAAAATGAAAAGAAGAAAATTGTAACATAGTAAAATAAAAATGTGAATTTTGAGTTGATGGTCAAAAAATAAGAAGAAGAAAATGATAGAAGAAGAAAAAATTCAGATTGGGTAAAGAAGGAAGAAAAAAGAGAGGAAGAGGGTAAAATGTAAAATAAAATAAATACCTCTAATTAGTTAAAATAATTACTTGGATCCCTGGAAATGGTGCCAATTTTAAAGGCATTGTTGTGGATGCTTTCAAATGATGTTCGGTTTCGGGTTACTTAGGTGCAGCAGAGTGGCTGGCCAAGGTCGTCTCTCAAATGAGGAAATAAATTAAAACAACTTCTTAAAGGTATTCTAAAAATAAAATAAAAGAGAATAAAAACACTACTTGAAAGTATGGGGTTGTTTATCATTTATAAAACTAGGATAAGTTTTCTAGAAGAATATTGCATTTTTTTAATTTTGAAATTAAATTTAACGCAACAAGAAGATGTTTTTTTAGAAAATATTTTAAAAGGCGTAATCGATCTAACTCTATCTATTCACTCAATTATTTATCATTATCATCTAAATTAAAATCCACTTAATTATGATCCCCTAACTTTTTAACCCCCAAACCCTATTAGAATTAACTTTACCACAAAGATGAAGTGAATTAAACTCTAGGCTAGCTTTGAAACATGCAATCGCGACACCCTACTTTGATTAATGTTCTAAATATAACTTATGGTCAGTGGTAAATTAAGGAAAATTTACATTCTGGAAAATGAGGATGAATTTATCTTAGGGATTATATTTTAACTCTACAAATTTATCCCATGTGGTCTTGTTTTACTGATTAAATTTGTGCTCTCACAATATACACAATACTCGACCTCGCTTGTTTTGGTGTTAATTATTCAATTGCTTGATTGGTTTCTTATAATTTAAAAACTCATTTCATGGAACATTATAAGTGAATTATATTATATCAATGATTCAAAATAATTAAATGAATATGGTAGAAGATAGATTGATCACTAAGAAAACTACTCTTTCATGGGCGGTGTGGTCTTCGTGGAGACGTTTTTCATGAGCAAATGATTGAAAGGGTAAAACTCAATCTCATCTCCACTATTGAATTCCAGACCAAAGAGGAAGATTAAGATGAATATAAATGAAAAAAAATATAAGAAAATATAAGAAAATAAAATAAATAAAATAATAACAAAGAAGTTTATTACACAAATGAAAACATTACAACATGAAGAAGAGAAGAAGGCTTTAATGAGGGGATCCTTGCTTCAAGAGCTACCCCTCTTAAAATGGTTGGAGAATTTGGGTGAAACCAATTCTCCTCTGCCTTCAATCTCCTAATGCACTTCCCAAACCCAAAAATGATAAAAACACCAATTTATAGAGTGGTGGGGAGGCTAGGTTCAAAGTGGTTTCAAGTGTGAATGGGGAATCTCAGCCAAATATTTTATTCCAACTTTCACTTCCCATTTGACCACAAAAACGCGTGAATAATATTTCCTTAAAGAATTATTATTCGTGTAAAAATTATTCCTAGGGATCCTCTAAAAATTTGGGCTTAATCCAAGCACTAATAAATAAGTTATGGCCCAAATACAGAACCCATGTCCAATCTAGAGAGTCTAGCCCCACTTTGACTTCATGGCCCATTTTCACCAACCAAATGCATGATTTAGCTCCAATTTCCTAAATTAAAGTTGTAGAAAATTATTTCATAAAGACATTTAAAAAATATTAAGTTCAAATAATTCAAATAAAATTATTTATTTTTGAAATACTACAGTGAAGTTTTAAAGGGTAAAACTGGAATTTTCATCAAATTTTCAAATGAATGATCTAATCCTAAATATTCCATAAATGAACATAGTTAAAACAATTTGAGGAAATTATATCATTTATTATCAATAAAATATTCAATAAAATTATGTTTTATCACTCTCCTATATATCAAATCGAAGTCTGCGGTGGGATCTATTCCATGTTGACCGGGGGGACCTTGGTCACTATTTTTTAGAGGTCAAAAGAGGCCCCCAAAACTAAGTTTTCAGTCATTGTACCCCAATTTTTTAACATTTGTTGGAATTTAAGCCTCTTTTAAGGGGTTCTTATTCTCTTTTTTCAGTGGGGAATGAATTTATTTCCAGGGATTATATTCATATTGATATTATGGTTTTTAATTTTTATCATTTTTCATAAGGTACTATTATTTATAATCAAATATATAACAATATGTACATATTTTTTAAATATTCACATATGCAAAAAAACATATTTTATATATGTATTTAAATATAAATATATATATAAACATATATATAGATATATGGATTAAAAAATGTAATGAAATATATATAAATATATAGATATATCATAAAATGAAAGAAAAAACAACATAGGGGAGTGGTAAAGGCATTGGGATATGAGCAAGAGGTATCGGGTTTGAAACTGGCCAGAGGCAAGGGCGTGCGTGAGATGATGGAATTATCTAAAGTGATGATAAAGGGTGTGGTAGAAGCATTGATAAAGGGGGTGGGAAGTGCTGATAAAAGGTGGGCAGGAAGAGGTTTAAAATTATCCCTTTTATCATCGGAGCCTTTATCAGTGCTTTTTTAGCACTATTAAAGGGGGAATTTAATATCATTAAAAAATCACTGATAAAGGTGTCCTTTAATAGTGCTAAAAATCGCTGATAAAATCCCCCTTTAACAGTTCTTTTTTCAAGCACTGTTAAAGCCAACCCTTTAACATCACTCTCATTATCAGTGCTTATAAAGAACTGATAAAGCTCATTTACTAGTGTTGTTAAAGGATATATTTTTAGTAGTGTTTGTACCTACTTTAGGCTTCAGACAACCTCCTGTGTACCCTCTTTGAGGCTTGGGATAACCACCTATGTACCCTTTGAGCTCATATGACATTAATAATTACCCAATGCTTTGGAATGAGATATAGGTCCTACCCATAACATAATGAAAATCATATATATGTGTGCCACAAGATTATAAATAATTCATTATATTATAACCTATGAAAATAAATGGGTTTCATAAACATTTCATCATAGCATAACTCATGGAAAAGAAATGGATTTCAGAAACATTGTTTCATAATATTCATAAACCATCCAGAGAAAAAATAAATATGGTGTCACTGGATCATATCCCTAGTAAATAACGTTTAACATAAAAGTATGTCATATTATATAAAAAGTGATTTTTAAAGATCACTTGGAAAATTTCTTGAAAAAAATACCCTTTCCATTTTGAAATCACTTATTTTATTAAAAAATTGTGCAATTATGAAGAAAAACTTTTTATTTGAAAATAACCTTATTCACTTATAAAGTAATCTTTAAAGAAAATATTATTCATTAAATTGGTAAAATTTGTTCATATTGTATAAGTTAAAAAACATTCCTTTTACACCATTGTAAAAATGTTAAAAAGTACCTCATTCAGAAAATGAAAAGAAGATTCCTTTCAAACCATATTATATAAATTCAAACATGGGTAAAAATGGATTTAATAAATCATAAGAGAATAGAAAAAAAAATTATAAAACATGTATATGGAAGAGAAATATTCTCCAGTGGATACTTAAACATAAAAAATCTCAAATATTGATGAGATTGTGAAATAAAACTCTTACCTCGAGTTTGCCTTGATTCTAAAGCACTTTTTCCACCTATATAATAAATTTAAATTTATTAAATTTCTATACCAGATTCATTTTTATACTTATAATATCATATATGATCCATTTATAACATTTTAACACATTTTTTATCAATAATTCCTTATTAAAATCGTCATTTTCAGGTGTTAACTATTTCGTTTATCATAAGTATTTCAATTCAGTAGTTCTGGTCCTTGAATATTTATCATGATTACATCACCTACATAATTTTAATAATTATATAAATATAATATATATTCATTATATACATATTTATAGTCATCTATAAAATTTATATATAGAAAAATGAATTGTAATTTTCATGGAGACAGTAGATCGTACGTACGTATGAACACTGTTTTCATTTTTTTTACGAATGGAACAAAATAAAGGTAAATAATAATTAAACTTTATAGAGTAATTAATATTTCATATATATCATATATATTCATAAAATTCATCCTCATTACCATCCAAGTAAAATATAAATGAAAAAAAATCACATCGCTTTGTGGAGGTGGTAGTCCACACATACCCACGAACGATGTTATCATTTCCTAAAGGACTGGATGGTAAGAAGATAGATTTTATATTAAAATTAAATAAGTTAATTTTTTTCATATTTATAATATATATACATTAAACTCATCATAATACCCATCCATAAAATACGGTGATGAAAATTGAATTGTATCGCTACGTGGAGACAGTAAGTCGTACATATGCACAAGCAATACTTTCACTTTTTGTTTGATGGGAAAGATGGTGTATAATGGTGTTTTCATAATCATAATAAAATATAAGAATACTTATGATACTTAATTTATTATTTTATGATAAATTACATATATTTAGAGTAGGTAAATAATAGTAGAAAAGAAATTGATCGGGTAAGGTGATTACCTCTTCTTTGAAATGACTCATTTTGATCTCCTCTAAGAGGTTCTAGGGTTAGTATTTTGGGAAGAATGGAACCTCTAGAATGTGTATATTGAAGTTTATAAGGTAAATTGGTAGATTTTTTTCGATATATAAGGATAAAAGTTTTGTGAATAAGTGAGGGAGGATGTTCCCTTTTATAATTGAGGTGATAGTAACTTTTAAAATTTCTCTAAAGATTAAATTATAATAAATTAATTATCAAGAAATATGCCTCAAAATGGACATTTATTAGAATATAAGATAATATATAGTCATAATACCATAAAAAATAGAATAAAGACAAGTTTTAGGGTAATTTTAAATCTTATAATTTTGATTAACTCTTAGTTAACCAATTTTAATTTTAACTATGGAAACAACTTTTTCAATATTGAAGGGTTGAAATTTTTACTTATAAGGAGATAATTGGACCATAAATGGAAGAATTGTGAAATTTTAGACCATATAATATCAAACTTTTATTATTTAAATATTTTAATTATTTTTAAATAATTTAATAAAATAATAATTTGATAAAATATCATTATTGTCAATTTTGACACTATTCATTTAATTTATCTTTAAATACATCAATAAAAAAGGTGAATTATAATATAATGCATAAAATCCTCCCTAATATGTCATATAGATCTATAAAATTCATGGTTCATATTAACTCATTCAAATTATTTCACTTTTACTATTTTTAAAATCATTTATTGTATTTTTTTTATTAAATGGAGACATACTACATCGGTGTTGCATAAGAAATTAAGGTCATTATATAATTACTAAAAATTAAAAATAAATTTCTATCATTAACATAATTTTATTAATATATAAATCAACACTTATATTCATTCATAACTTACTTTTTTCCCTATGTGGACACATAAAGGATATTAAAAATAAAGAGAGTGACATTTTGTAATATTCATTTATTTAAATAACATATAAGTCATTTTCATCGAAAAGTGTCCATTAAACAACTAAATTTAGAGTTTAAGGTGTTAAGGGTCTAATTAATTACATCCAATAATAATTTATATTAATAATTATGGCCTTATCACTTATTTTTAATCTAGATTAACCTGATTTACCCTTTACTGAGGTAATAAATTTTACCACAGTTACAATTCATGTTGGCCAAAAATAAAAGGGGCATATTCAACAAATTTGAAATTCCTAATTATAAATATTAAATTCATTTTATATAATTCATTACCTGTAAATAGTAGAAATTAATTTTAAATTAAGTGCACAAAATTTGAAAAAACTATTTTTTAGAAAAAATATATTTTTAAGCATAAAACTGTATTTATTATTATCCTATGACTAGAAAAAAAATTGTTGATTATTTAAAAAATATATCATCTAAATAATATATAAATTTAATTAAAATAATTCACCAATAGGTATTAATTTAATTTATTAATATAAAAATATGTTACGTGCATAAAAACTATTTTTTAGAAAAATATTTATTTTTCTTTAAAATGATTTTTATTTTCATTTATAATCAATTGATAACCAATTAATTAATTATATACACATATAAACATAAATTTTTTATAATTTAGTTATTATTATTCATACCCATTAATCCAACAGTTAGGTAATAACAGTCATTTTAAATAATAATATTTTAATAGTATATAGTGGTTCATTTAAACTTGGTGTTGTATGTAACGCAAGCTATCAAATAAATAAAATTACTTAAAGAAAAAATATTTCATAAAAATATCGGGGTGATACAAATAAATCTTTATATTTTTCAATTGTATCATTGAATTTTCATTTTCTTCTAAATAACCTCTTACAACTTATAGGTTGTAGACTATGAGGAAGATGAACTAATTTCCAAGTATCATTCCCCATTATAGAGTCAATTTCACCATTTATAACTTCCTTAAAAAGAGATGCATCAAAATATGGCATAACCACTGTGAAATTTTTTTGGGTCAGACTCTATATTGAGAAAAAATAGAGTTTGTGTAACAATACTATCATTGGTTCCTCCCAACAAGTTCATATAGAAATCATATCCATATATCTTGGGTATTTTAGGTTATTTAATTTTATGAACCTCCTCGGTGGTATATTCTTTTGATACTCTTTTATTTAATCCATATTCCTCTATTTGGACTTTATTAGGTAAATATATAAACTTAGATTCATCAAAAATATAATATCTCAATTCAATAATTGTATTACTAGCTACTAAACCATTTGATTACACAACCATGAATCTGTAAGCCTTTGAATGCTATTCATATCAAAGAAATATTATATCAATACCTATTTTACCCAAATTTTCCCTTTTAGGTTCAGGTACTATTATAATTTTGTGACAAACTTAGACCTTTAAATAGTTTAGGTTTGGTTTTCTATGTTTCCATAATTTATAAAAAGTCATAGCCATCCCTTTTTGGGGAACCCTATTTAGGATGTGACACACGGTTAATAATGTCTCTCCCTAAAAACCTTTTGAGAGAACCAAGATAGACATCATGGAGTTAACAATTTCCATTAATGTTCTATTTTTTTATCAACCATGCCATTTTTTTGAGGTGCAAAGAGAGTTGTCACTTCATGTATGATCCATAGGGATTAAAACAATAAAGTAATATGGTATTCACCTCCTTTATTGGATATAAGGAATTTAATTGTAATCCTTCATTGGTTTTCAGCCTCATTTATATAGAAACTATACTTATTTATAACTTCATCTTTAACATGTAAAACTACAGACATGGAAAAATCTAGAATAATCATCAATAAAATCTATAAATTATCTTTTATCACCTATGGTGGGTATATCATTCAAATCACATAAATCACTATTTATTAATTATAACATATCACTTCTTCTTTCTATAGTTGGAAATTGTTTCCAAAATATTTTACTTTTAATGAAAGTTACACATTTATGATCATTTTTATTCATGAAAGGTAATAATTCCATTTTTAACATGTCATTCATTTTATTAAATTTTATGTAACCTAAACGATTATTCCATAAATTAAAAGACTCAAGTAAGTAAGCAAAAATAATATTTTTATTTAATTTGAATAATCCATCATACAAGTGATTCTTTCCAACAAATACCCAAATTTTGGAAATAACAAAGTTATCTACTTCAAATACAAGCTTAAACCCATGCTTGTTTAATAATCTCCCCAAGAATAAGTTCCTATGAACTTCAGGCACATACAAGACATCATTTAAGGTGATGATATTTCCCAAGGTAAACTCAAGATCAACCACTCTCTTCCCTTATATGTTTATACTTACATTATTCCCCATGTAGAGTAACATACCTTCTTTGATAGATTCCATCCTCTTGAAGAGAGAATTATTTTTTCACATGTGTCATGTAGGACCATAATCAATCTACCAAAAAATAGTTATCTTTGAGAACATTTTCTTTGAAAATCATAGCTACAAATTTCTATTTTGAGGTTTTTTTTCCATCTTTCTTCTTACAGAGATTCCAGTCATGTTTTAAATGTATCATCTTTCCAAAGAAGTAGCATACCCATTTCTTATTCTTAGATTGAACCTTTCCTTTTAAAGGATAGTTTAGATATTGTTTTCCATTTAAGGACACATATGGACTCACTCCCTCTGTCAGGAGGACCTTAGATTTATCATATTTAGGCTCATTTTACTCTATGATTTTTATATTTTGCCTCAATTTGTAGGTAGCTGACTAACTCATTGAGGAAAATATATTTTTTCATGTTATTTAGAGAATGATTAACATTCTTCCAAGAAGGGGGGAACTTATCAATGATGGATGTAACAACAATTACATCATCCATTCTCATATTTTTTTATTAGGATGTTAAAAGATGCATTATATTTTATAGAATTATTCTATGATAGATCTATTATCTACCATTTTTATGAAATAAACTTTCTAACTTGGAATTTTTTACTTATTTCATCCTAAGTGGTGTAATTTTTCTTCAAGGTATCTCATATATCCTTTTTAGTTGGAAGATGCTCATATGTATTGAATAGGTTATCATCTAAAGTATTGAGCATGTTCCCTTAACACATAAGATCATCATTCTCCCATTTTGGTCTTATATAGAAAACCTGAAGCATCTTGTCTTCTCAGATATGGGGGGCTTCAAAGTTAAGAGAACATATGCCACTTTGAGAGTTTCAAGTAGAAATTTCATCCTCTTTCACCACCTATGGAAGTTATTGTTATCTAATTGCTTCACCTTCATCATATTTCTCTATATCTATGTTGATGATATCTAATCTTAATATTGTTTGGGATATTAGTGGGTAATGGATATAATATTTAATTTTTGATGGTAGTAAATGGTGCTCATTGAGGCACGCCACATTATCGCTCTCCTTAATAATAGATTCACTCTGAATAAATCAATAGTGTTATGGGTTTCCAGTTAATCCTCATTAGGATACAATGGTGGATCGATACTCGAAACAAGTACTTTGTGGGGATTATCACCTATAGAATCTTTGTAAATAATATAGTAATAAAATTATTTTGTTTTTACGCACCAACACAAGTCTTTTAATGCTCGTTTAAGGATTTTAGAGGAATCTCAATTTGTAGAAAGGATTAGAGTGCTTGATAATGGTTGGAATTAGTTTTATCATTCAATAGGGACTCCTTTTTATAGTCATGGAATCACCCATTCAGATAAGGCATCATACCCATTATAATTGGGTTAATACCTTTCCTAGAAAGATATGTCTTTTAAAAATTTAATCATGTCTATTGGATAGAAACTAATCGAATAAGTGGACCAGATCGCACCATCTAGTGAATAGATGTGTCCGCTGGAGAACACAAATGTCCATTATAACCCATTTTCAATGTGGGATTCCAAAAAAACTTCCACTTTAAAAAACTTAAAATATAACAATTTAAATATTTAAAAAAAACTTTTAAATTCCAATAGTCATCATCGCATGGGTCACCACCTATGACATTAGCCATAAATGACTCATAACCCCACCCCCCACCCCCCATGTGATTAAAATACCTATGATTAAAAACCAATTTTAAATAATAAATGAACTAATGATAGGGATTCATCATCAATGACCAACTATCAGCATACATGGAGAAATGAGAAGGGAGTGAGGAGGCCAACTAGGGTTATAACACGAAGATACATTTCTAAGCACTAAAAAAATTATAAGATAAGTTCAATGATTTGTATTTACCAATATAATGTAATTTTAATAATACAACTGAGTTGGAGAAAAAATATAACAAACTAATTGAAATAAATAGCTTTTAACCATATATATTATTGTACTGTATATCTAGATTGAAAAGTAGATACAAACTATTGAAATAAAATTATATAAAATAATATTAATTATTATGGAATTTAATATTTTAAATGAAATAAGAAATTAAATTTTTATATTGATTAATATCGTGTAAACTCATGTTGGTGTTTTAATTAATCTTGAGTCTTAGTTTGAGTTAAATGATTGCTTTGATTTTTGACCCATAATCATGTTTGTCTAATTATCAAATAAACACATGAACATATATATACTTGGTTTGACTCGATTCATTTATATAACTAATTAATATAAATAATAAAATTAAAAATTAAAACTAAATAAATATCAACATGTCTTAAAAATTCATTGGCAGTTAATGAGTAAAAAATCAATTGGATTGGTAGATACATTGCCGCTAAATTTAGGAAAAATGATTTTCTCAATGTTCATTTGTTATGTTTTCATTTTTGTGCATGAAAAGAAAAAATTGATTATTAATAATTTAGTATAAAATAAAAATGAATTTTGATATTTACATAACTATTTCATAAAATTTCAAAATGATTTTTAAATGCAAAATCCAATAAAACAATCTCAAAAAGAAGTAAAATTCCATTAAAAATACAGGAGTAAACTACATAAGATAATTTTTTATAATAAATAAAAAAATGAAATTTAGACCATTGAATTAATCTAAAATATGTTTTCAATGCTAAATAATTATGATCAAATTAAATTACATGTAAATAAATAATTTTAATTATTGAATATTTTTTTTATCCCATCATTTTTTATCCAAAAAAAAATGTTTCTTCTTCAATTAGACATTATTTAACTAAAATTTATAAAATATGATTATTTAACGGTTTCATCATTATTTTATGATCTTGTTTCTATATCTCAGAGTTTTTTCTATGATAAGTCATTTATATTAGGCATTTTTAATAAATTAGACTAGGAAAAAGTAAGCCAAATTTGTTTAAAATGACTAATTTGTTTAAGATAGTATTTAATGTGGTCTTTAAAATTGTTAGATGTGCACTAAAATGTAAATTCATAAGATTCATGTACATGTGCATGTGATGCATGAGATATATTTATATATAATATATTGGATATTATATATGTTTTATATTTAATATATACATTTAATGCATGTGTTATTCTTGCATGTGATTCATGAAATAATATATATTATTTATTTATTTTCTCATGGATAGTTTTCATTGGTTATAGTTATTTATGAGTTAATAAAGGATTTTCATTAAATACATTGAAAATATTCAATGAATTATCCTTAATAGTATGAAATTTATATGATTCTAGGATCCCCAGGCCTTAGTTATAAAAGAGGATGAGATCCTCTTCTATTGGGTGTGGCAGATATTACAAGCTCTCTTCCTCACGTACTGTTGTATATCATTTCACAAAAAAAAGGCACTAGCACCCCATCATTATTCTGGTATCCTCATGATATGATAGAGGATAAAATTTTTCAGTGTACTCCCTTCGAGGAAGGGTGATTTTTTTTGTTTCTCCTCATGATCTTCCTCAAACATTCTCAATGAAGGAAGATGGAATTTGTTGTAACCTTTGAATATAAGGCACTTTCTTTATAATATTATTTAAACATTACTATTATTGAAGATATATCTCTTATTTTTGGGTTGTATTCTGTAGTTTATGATCATATGATGTTCATAAAAAACCATCAGTGGTATCAAATCAAGTTTCTTCAATATCTTAAGATGTTTGAATCATAGTTTTTGAAGAAAAATTAAATACAACCTTTTCATAAAACTGGAAATGTGTAACACACCCTTACATGACTTTTGTAAAGGTAAATTTGATTTACCCTTATGCAGGTCAGATATATAAAGTTAATAACCTTAAAAAATGTTCTATGTAAGGGTAACCGCAGTGATACCTTTACTCAAATGAGTTTCATAAAGATAATACCCTTACACAGGTGTGCAATAAGTTGTGTAAAGGTAGTTTTTCCTTTGTCCTTATGTGATACCCTTACACATATGGCATGTGTAAGGGTAACCTTGATTATTAACTTTACACAATTTTGTTGTGTAAATGTATTATCTATAGCATCCCTAACCTTTTACACATATTATTACATGATTTTAAACATAATTAAACATCAAATTACAATCCAAGGATCGTAAAGTCTAGTGTCTTGGAAGATTAGGTACATAATTAAACATCATGAAACCAAAATAAAAACATATTTTATTTAATATTTATAATGATATCCTAACTCCATTTTTTCCCTTATATCTACATAGGATATCCTGGGTAATACATGAATAAAAGGGATGATCTAAAAATCCCAGTAAGGTAATAAACATAGGAATAAAACATAGCACGTGGGTTAGAAGGCATAACATGATAAAATAAAGGAGTGTAACATGAATAAACATAAGTAATATTATCATGTATAATATAGGAACATATAACCATGAAATCATAGTAATGTGACAAAAACATATAACATGACATAAACATGAGTCAAGGCTAGCTGCCAAGACATGGTGGGCAAAGTCCCATAAAGGAATCAGGTTCACTCCCTATCCCAACATAACATCTCATGAGACTAAACATTACCCAATACATTTGATTGCTACCTGGTTGAACCCATAATAACATATTCATGAATATGTGTGTTACATGAATAATAAACATAAGGGTTTCCCATGGAAAGAAATGGGTATCATAATCATGTCACAAGGAAAAATAAATGAGCATATCATAAATGTGTCCATGAAATAATGAATTAAAAATATACATGGATATTAATAAGTGAAAATTGACATGTAACATGATAAGTGATGTCCAATTTAATTGGAAACATGTAAAATGAGTGTTTAATAAACTTTAGAAATGAAACATTTTAGTACAGTTTAAGGAAAATATTAAAAAGCATTTAAAGAGGAAAATAAATATTTGTGTTCATAAAACCAGAAATGGACCAAGATAGTTTTTAATGATAAAATGAGTTATTTTAGAAAAATAATGGTGTCTTAAAACAGATTGTGGAGTGCACTTTAAAATGGGTAAGAAATTAGGAAGTTCCCTTGAATCGTGTTTGTTTATCTGGAAGAATTGAGAAGGGAACCTTTTTAAAACATGTATTTATCCATCAAATAAGGATGATATGGTCTAGATACATGATTTTGGAACATATGAACATAATTTATAAGAATTAAATAGAAATAAATAAGCATTACATTGGGGTAAAGAGAGATAAATAGTAACCCAAAGGAAAAATGGAGGTTCGGGTAGAATCCTTTACCTTATGTCTGAAATGGTTCTTCACTTGATCTTAATATCCTGGATAATCAAATTAAATACATTAATTAATTAATTAATAACCTTTTATACATTTATTTTATTTATTATATCTTTATTAAGTTCATTTATGGCCTTTTTTATGGGTTATGAGATTCAATTTTGTTGCTCGGGAGTGTTCGTTTTCTTGGTTTTCATGATTGGTTCACTTGTATAAATGTACAAAAGATTGTGTAAAGTGGGGGTAATTATCCAGAATTGAAATTTCATGTTATTAATAATATTATAGAGTTTAAAATGATCTTATAATTCATTAGGTTATATGGTATGAGGATGAATCATTAGACAAAAAAATTAATGATAATCATTTAGGTAAATTTTGGCGGTTTTCGATTACAACGGACTCGTTATGTTTTATCATTTAGTATTATGTATATATGTTAGTTAAAAAGAATAAAAATGTTATAAAATAAATTTTACAATATTTTTAAACCATTATAATGGCTTTAAGACTAGCCTTGAAGTTTTTAAATGAAAATTAAAACTTGTCGTCCTTGAATGTGATAGAACAACACCTCACGAACGACGTTTCTATTTTTAGAATAAAAAGGTAGAGGAGGAGAGGTTTGATTATGTATTGTACCATTATAATAATAAAATTATAGTATATATAAATTACTTTATTTATCATTCCACTTGGACGAGAGGAGGTGAGTATAGAATAAAAAAAATAAAAGAACTTAAAAATAAATTAAAAGAAAAGAAAGAGGATTTTACCTCTTGAATTCCTCCTCCTTGAGAACCTCCTTAAGGAAAAGGTTTTGGTCATTTTTTGAGAAAAATAGATCTTGTAAATTTTATAGAGGATTGGTAGTATATTTTATGAGAATTTGGATAAGGATTAAATCTTGAGAGGTGTGATGAGAAGAGGTGGTGAGGAGTGGTATTTATAGGGAATGAGAGGGATGTTTTCTCATTATTCTATTCATTAGTTTATTATTTTTCCTCAATACTATGAATAGTTTGATAATTATTACAAAAAATAATAAAATAATTAAGTATATTTCAATATTATGGGCTTACATTATTCAAACATCATCTATGACTCAATAAATCAAGTATTTAGCTTATACGGTAAATTATCATATTTTACAATTCACCAAAAATTCAAGTATTTCAGAATAATATAAAAAAATAACCCTAACCATTTTTAGATGTTTATAATTCAAAAATTAACTCAATTTTATGAAAATAATTTTCTAAATATGATAAATTTAATTTTTAATTAAAATCATCATTTACTTGGAAAATACCAATTTTAAAATTATAACTGATTTTGTAACACTTTGAAAAATTAATTAAGGTCTCATAAAATTATAATATAATCATAAGATAACAAAATATTAATTTATTAATGCATTTTATGGAAATAAATTTTCTTTTAAAACATTATATTAATTATATAATTTAAAATAAACACTTATGTTTTATAGAAATATCAACACTTAATTAATAATTTCTAAAACATTTATTTACTTATACTATGATATAATTATATCATATTTTCATCTATAATATGGATAAATTTTGTTTATATTTTCATGGATGAGGTTACTATTCTATTGCTCGGTTTACTATTAACAAGAGTCACATTACAATTCCAAAGGTGAAGTTACCATTTCATCGGTATAGGTTCCTTAACTTCTAGAAATACTTCTTATTTCATTCATTATTCATTTATAAAGTTTGTATTATGTTATTAATTTGATTTTATTTGATTATACTATATGACATAATTATAAGAAGATAATTTCAATTAATAAAATTTTGAGTCATTACATTCTTCCCCCTTATGAAATTTCACCCTTGAAATTTCATTTTACATTCTAAGTTGAAAACAGGTGTGGGTATTTCTTCTTCATTGCTTCCTCAAGTTCCCATGTTGCCACTTCGTACTTATGGTTCCACCATAGTACTTTGACCAGGTAAGTATTATTGTTGCGTAGAACTTTATCTCTATGATCCAAGATCTTCATTTGATGCACCTTGTATGAGAGATCATTTTCCAACTGTACCACCTCTGAATTCAGTACATGTGAAGAATCTGGTATGTACTTATTCAAGAGGGATATGTGGAACACATCGTGTACTTGAGACATGGTAGGTGGAAGTGTTAGTAGATAGGTTACATCTCTGACACAATCAAGAATCTCAAAGGGGTTGATGTACCTAGGACTTAGCTTTCCTTTATTCACAAATCTCGTGATCCTCTTCCATGGAGATATGCGGAGGAATACCATGTCTCCAACCTTAAACTTAATGTATCATTAACAATTGTATGCATAGCTCTTTTGTAGACTTTGGGATTATTTTATGTGCTGCTGAATGGTTTTCACCTTCTCCGTCGTTTCTTAAACTATTTCAGGTCCTAATAGCTTACGTTCATCGACTTCATCCTGGTATGTCAATGTTCTGCATCTTTTCCCATAAAGGGCTTCATATAGAGCCATTTGGATGATATAGTGGAAAATATTGTTTTAAGAAAATTTGAGTAGTGTAATATGTTGGACCCATCCTCCTTTGAATTCCATAGAATATTCTCTCAACATATCTTCCAATGTATAAATCATCCACTCTGATTGGACACCAGTTTGAGGATGATAGGTCGTACTGAAGTTTAGCTCAGTTTTTAGAGCATGTTGGATACTTTTCTAGAACTTAGAGATGAATCACAGATCTCGTTCAAATACAATCGATTTTGGTACTCTATGAAGTCTTACCACTTCTCTCATATATATCCATTCAAGTTGATCCATTGATAAATCCTCTCAAATTTTGATAAAGTGAGTTGTCTTTGTAAGTTGATCTAAAAAAACCCATATATAATTGTTTTCTATATATGTCTTTTGAAGTCCAATGACAAAGTCCATGGTGATGTTTTCCCACTTCCATGTTGGTATGGGTAATGGTTTCATCATCCCTTTAGATGTTTTCCTTTCATCCTTCACTTGATGACATACCAGGCACTTTGATGTATATTCAGTGATCTCCTTTTTCATATTGTCCCACCAATAGTTATCATGGAGATCTTGATACATCTTTGTGGTCCCTGGGTCAATAGAGAAGGTAAAGCTATGTGCATCATTCAGAAGATCCTTCTTTATCTCTAGATTGGATGGTACACATAGTCATGGTTCAAATCTCATGACTCTTTCCATATCCTTTCTGAAATATGAGGATTTACCTTTTCTCGTGGCTTCCACCTTATTTTTAATTTCCATATCATTTCTTTGATCATCCTTCATTTTATCCATAAGGAATGGTTGAGTAATCATTTGAGAAAGGATTGATTATGTTCCTTCCTTAATGATTCCTATATCCATCCTTTTAAAATCCAATAATATTGGATACTTATTAATTATCATCACTGATAAAGATGAAAGATCCTTTCTACTTAGATCATTTTCCACCTTATTTTCCTTACCATGATGGTAGTGGATTGATCAGGAATAATCATTGATGAGTTATAACATTATTCATTTGTGAATATTAAGTTATTTCTATGTGAATATATATTTTAGGCTCTTGTGATCAGTATATATCTCACACTTCTCTCCATAGAGATAATGCTGCCAGATTTTCAATGCAAAGATTGTAGCTACCAAATTCAGATCATGTGTGGGATATTTTTCCTCATGAAATTCCAACTGCATTGAGACTTAGTCTATCAATTTATCATTTTTCATTAGTAATCAACCTAAGATCTTATTTTAATCATCATTATACACCATAAATATTTCCCCACTTGTCGATAGTGTGAGCACTGGTGCAGTGATAAGCCTCTTTTTCAAATCTTTAAATCATTTTTCACATTCATTGGTCTAGAAAAACTTTTCTCCCTTTCAATTTAGCTTGGTTATTAGTTTTGAAAATCGTGATAAGTTCTTCAAAAAATCATCGGTAGTGCCCAGCTAGACCAATTAAGCTGCATATCTCCATTATAGATGTTGTCTTGGGACACTATTTGATTGTCTTTGTCTTGGAAGGGTCCACAAATATCCCTTTTCTAGTGATTACATGCCCCAAGAATGACACTTCCTCCATCTAGAACTCACATTTGTTGTACATTGCATATAGTTTCTCCCTTCACAAAGTTTTTAGAACAATATTCAAATGATCCTCATGTTCCTCCTTGCTCTTGGAGTATATCAAAATAGCATCAATAAAGGCTACCAAAAATTGGTTAAGGTAATCTATAAAGACTCTATTCATTAAAGTCCATGAAAATTTCTAGAGAATTAGTGAGTCTTAAGGGAATAATTATGAACTCATAGTGTCTATACCTCATTTTAAATGTAGTCTTGGGAATATCTTCCTTCCTCACCTTTAATTGGTGATATCTCGACTGAAGGTTCACATTAGAGAAATAATTGGCCTCGCATAGCTAATGAAATAATTCATCTATTCATGGTAGGGGATACTTTTTCTTTATTGTGATTTTGTTGAGCTCACAATAATCAATACAGAGGTGCATTGATCCATCCTTCTTCTTGATAAAGAGGACCGGTGCACCCTATAGTGAACTACTCAGGCGTATAAAACCATTTTTCCAGATTCTCTTATAACTACTTCTTTAGTTCTTATAGATCAACGGTGGCCATTATATAAGGTATCTTTGATATAGGTAGATATCCAGGAATAAGTTCAATTAATAACTCAACCTCTTAATTAGGAGGAAGACCAGACAATTCTTTAGGGAATACATCATTGTAATCTATCGTGATAGGTATGTCTTCGAGCATGAATCCCTACTTTGTCTCAAGAATTTGAGCTAGATATTCTTGCTCATAAGGCAAAAATATCCACAATTGTGACAATAATTCTAAAGGATATTTATCTTCCTCCTGACACTTGTACAGAATTGGAGGATACTTTGAGATGTGAAGAGTGGTCGCCCTTTTCCGACAATTGATGTTGTCTATATATAAAGATATCCAATCCATGCCCAATATAGCATCAAAATCCAACAAAGGGAGTATGATAATATTTTCTAAGAGGTTTAGTCCACAAACATTAACTAGGTAGGAGTTATAAACTTTGGATGAAATAATTTTCCCATTTGTTATACTCATAGATAACTCAACCTCCAAATTTTGAGGTGGTGATTGAATAGTTCTACTTAACTTAAAAGATATGAAAGAATGTATAGAACCATAATAAAATAGTACATTATCTATTCTTGAATGAATAAATAGCATACCTATCACCACATCATTATCAGGCTCCACCTCATCAGTAGTGATTACATATGCCCTTCCTTGCTGCCTCCAACAACCCTTATCTTAGGGCAATGGGTCACATAATTCCCATATTCCTTGTAGTTTAAACACTACACTATAGGCTGAGTGTTGATCCAAATATTAATTTCTTCTTTTTCATTAGTGTGATTATTTATATCCCTTTGGAATTTATTATCCATATTCCCTTCTCTTCCACATTTGAAGCATCTCTTGGCTCCTTTTAAGCAGTTTCCAGGATGCTTCTTCCCACACTTTTGACATGTGGGATGTTGTTTATTCTATACATCATGGGATTTATCTATTGATCCACCCATATTAAACTCCATTTTCCACTTTTTTTCACCAGGCCCATGAGACCACTGATATTATTCGATCACCATTTCAACCTTAAGGGCACAACGGACAATCTTTTCATAATTGTTGAAGTTTCAAATTTCCAATGTTTTTCATAAACTTGGATTTAGTCCATTAAATAATCAATCCACCTTGATTTTAGTGTTCATGACAAATTCATAGGCATATCTTTCAAGAATTGTAAAGTTTGCCTCATACGCCCTGATATACTCATCTTCCTTCTGCTTCAGTCCAGGGAATTTCCTTTCTATCTTGAGATAGAGGTTTTGGGAAAAATATTTATTGGAAAACATTTTCTTGAATTCGTCCCAATCCATGGAATCAATTTTCTCTTTGGAATTTATATTCTTGATCAGTGTCCAATACTGATCAGTTTTCCTATAAAAATGATAGACCATCAGTACAACTTTCCCTTCTTTTGAGCACTAGAGGATAGAGAATATCTTCTCAATAGAGTTAATCTATTTTTATGTGAGGAGGGGATCAAAATATCCACTAAACTTGGGATTCCTTTTCCATATGAAGGATTCTATGAAAACTTTCTCTTTCTTAGGAGAAGAAGGTCATTCCACATGATTCAAGTTATTATTCATAACTTGAGCCATCTTAGCAAGTACTATCATAATGTTTTGAACACCCATTCCCATCATATTTATCATATCATTAGGGAAATCATCAGATTTCCTATCACATTGATTATTGGCATGGGTTCTTCTATTTCCAAACATTAATTAAGAAAAATAAAGTACAATTATGGGGCTTTAATGCTTATCTAATAAGTATATAAAAATAAAACATTAAACATATAAGGATAAACTTGTAAATGAAAAGTATATCCCAACTTGTTATTCCATAGGTTTCAGTATAGGTTTTCCACGATCTATTTCCTAACATATATTCTTATAGGATTTTTTATTCCCTTAATAATGGTTCGTAATGATCTTATGAATTTACCAAATCATATCACCCATTAGTGTCTAACCAAGTGTGCAGTAAGGATCATCGTCGTGTACTAGGTTACCCCAAGTCAGGCCTAGAATACCTTGTCAGATTTATTACTCCTAGGTAAATCTATGCCAGAACCATGTTCACTTATAGTATCCAAACAGGGATGTATTTTCTTGATAAAACACTTAATCTATATTAACCAATATTTAGGGATGTTTCCTTATACTTAATCTTATACATGAGGATTTATATAGAGTTTTCTCATTCTAATCCAAAAAATAACTAAACTTTTTCTCTAATGCCAACTATAGAGGCCCTAACCTTTTATACATATTATTACATGATTTTAATCATAATTAAACATCAAATTACAAGCCAAGGATCATAAAGTCTAGTGTCTTAGAAGATTAGGTGTATAATTAAACATCATGAAACCAAAATAAAAACATATTTTATTTAATCTTCATAATGAGATCCTAACTCCATTTTTTCCTTATATCTGCATAGGATATCCTAGGAAATACATGAACAAAAGGGATGATCTAAAAATCCAAGTAAGGGAATAAAAATAGGAATAAAACATAGCACATGGGTTAGAAGGCATAACATGATGACATAAAGTCATGGAACATGAATAAACATAAGTAATATTAACATGTATAACATAGGAACATATAACCATGACATCATAGGAATGTGTCAACAACATATAACATGACATAAACATGATTCAAAGCTAGATGCTAAGACATAGTGTACAAAGTCCCATAAAGTAATAAAGTTCACTCTTTGTACCAACATGATGTCTCATGAGACTAAACATTACCCAATGCATTGGATAACTAGCTAGTTGCACCCATAATAACATTTTAATGAATATGTGTACCACATGAAGAATAAACATAAGGGTTAGCCATGGAAATAAATGGGTATCATAATCATGTCACAAGGCATAATAAATGAGCATGTTATAAATATGTCCATGAAAGAATGGATTAAAAACATACATGTACATTCATAAGTTTAAATAGGCATGGACCATGATAAGTGATGTCTAATTTAAGTGGAAACATGCAAAAGGAGTTTTTAATAAACTTTAGAAATGAAACATTTTAGTGCGGTTTAAAGAAAATATTAAAGAGAATTTAAAGAATAAAAGGAATATTTGTTTTCATAAAACCAAAAATGAATCAAGATAGTTTTTCATGATAAAATGAGTGATTTTAGAAAAATAATGGTGGCTTCAAACAAATTATAGAGTTCACTTGAAAAAGGTTAAGAAATCGGGAAGTTCCCTTGAATTGGGCTTGTTTATCTGAAATAATTGAGAAGGTAACCTTTTTAAAACATGCATTTCCCCATAAAATAAGGATGATCTAGTCTAGATACATGAGTTTGGATCATATGAACAGAATATAGAATAAGTATATAGTTGGTTGGATTGAGTAACTCCAGAGGGGGTGAATTGAGTTCCCAATAAAAAAATTTGTTCAATATTAGGTTAAACTAAAATCCCCTTAATAAAAAATAAACTGGCCAATTAACCAAAATAGAAAGTTGATATAAGATTTATCCTTTTAAAATATTTCTTAAATAATGATTAAGTCTTAGTTAAAATATTTTCTAGAAATACCTTATCTTTTGAAATCAATTTACTTAGACAAAAAAATATCAACACTAGTTAAGATTAATTATCAAAGAAATTATTTTGTTTGTTAATAAAAAGTTGCCTTGAATATGATATTAAAACAAAACAAATAACATATTGACATAGTGTAATAAACAATAGGTTCAGTCTCAAGGTGGGACTTAATCCCCTCCACTTGGAAATCACCCACTACCAATCAGATTATAAATATGATCAAATAAATCTACAACCTAGATTAGGTATACAGTCAACAAAAACATGATTTCCAGGATAAAAATCCTCTTCTATAGTTATTTGTGGGATGTAAGAATAGAACAGGTCACACAAGGACCTATTCCACAAACACAGTGGGAAATAGATTAAGGAATAAGAGAATAACAAGTATTCTCTAGGAATGTACAGGAGACGTGTGTGTTGGATAACATGAAAACAACATACTGCTCAAAAGTAAAATAGATAGAGAAATAAGAATATAAAAAGCTTATACTAATGTGTTTTGTATGTTCATAGTCCTTATATCATCACTGGTGTTGAGTTCGAGCTTTGTTTGGTAAGTTTGTAGCAGACAGAGGATCACATAAAATTTGTAGGTGTGTTCTCATTTGATCTCTATTAATGTCTCGGTTGGTCTTGTTAAGGTATTTTGTGTTTCTTTGTAGTTGGATCTTCACATAATGTGAATCAGAAAGTTCACATATTTAGTTGTTCACTTCTATAGGATTTTCAGTAAGTAATGATGTAGTGTATAATTTTGGTTGATTGGGTTGGGTTTGGTTGTATTGGATTCTGAGAAAGAGAGATCCTTCGAGTTCAAATAGGAAAATCATATCCACAATACTCAAATCAGCCTTTACTAAGTCTTGAGTTATTGGTAAAACTATCCAAGAATAGATTTATTCATTAATCCATTCATGCCAACATCCTCGGACAGCAACGGTAACAAGAATCTGGCAGTGACTCGGGATCTAGCGGTGACTCGACTCTAGCGGTAATGGTGACTTGAATTTGGTGGTAGATCATCCTGGTGGTAGCTCCTATTGATGTTGATGGTGACTTGGTCTGGTGGTAGCTCATCCTGGTGGTAACGGTGACTCTTATCTGGTGGTAGCTCATCCTGACGGTAGCAGTGTCTCATAACCAACAGTGACTTGCCATAATACTTAGCAGAAATATCATAGAAGCAGTATTATCATATAAAATGCTATTATACAACATGTGAAACATTAGTATTAAGAGAATTGTAGTTTTTTATCATTAAAATAAGATACTATAAAACACACTCCATACAAGTAGGTTCCAACATTATCCCCCTTTTTGATGATCAAAAAACATGGAATTTTATAAATCATGTACTAAATGAGTAATCATAAATAAACATATATCTATTTGAGTTTAAAAAAATCTTCTTACCAATATAAAACTAAATAACCAATTTATCTTCCCATTTGATATTATCAAAAATTAAAAATAATTGATAAACTTATAGAGTAAATATAATAACATAAGGAGTTTTCATTATCTTGGTGCTAAAAAGATATGAGTGCAAAAATATAAGCATGAAAGGGAAGATACAAATGATCCCTATCAAAAAATAACATCAAAACAGATTCATTGTGTAGAAGATGGGGACTGATCAACTTTCTCTTTCCCTTTGTCTATTTATCTATCTCTATCATTGTCCTGTGATGAGACTGTAGAAGTTTATGTCAGGGAAAAGGTTATAATGGATGGTAGTGTGGTAGCAGGAGGAAGTGGATCTCGAAAAAGAACGTGTATAAGTTGTCTAATTACTTCAAATGGTGACAAACTCAAAGGATGATATGGTGGAGGCATAAGACTATCTGACTAAGTGATGAGATTAGTCCTGTACTAAACTGAGTCTATGGATGTGGTTGAAATTTTTGGTGAAAGAGGGATTACATCTCTAGAAATTACAGTAGTTTGATGGACATAAAGGCAGGGTTTTAGAAGATTGATGAAGTCCATAATTATTGAAACTCTCCCTTCCATCACATTAAAGAAGTCTTCCTTCTCATCCATAAATATTTGAAGGTATGGTGTGAGAACCTTTAGTTGACTCACTTGTTCTTTGAAGGATCTTATCACTGGAGGTACCCTCAATTTCTCAGTAAGAAATTTGAAATTATCAAACATTTCATGTTTGGTACAGATCCTTTACAAGTAGTACTTGATAGCTTTCTTTATGAATTACTTATCTTTTCTACAATCTCTAGAATAGCCTCTTATGAAATCAAGGATATGTTCTCCATGTAGATGTATCTATCGAATTTGATCTTCATGAGTTCTTACATAACCCATAGTATTTCTGATTTCTTCTCTGATTATCTGTTGCAGCTGATCTCTATCAATTTGTACTAGAGAATGAGGAGGTGAAATTGATGTAGATGTAGTTTCAATCATGCTTTCCAACTTCTAAGACATAGAATTCATAAACTCTAAAAGATAAGATGTGACACCCTCTTCAGTATTTCTCAAACTTTTAACTTATTTTTCCAAGGTCTTATTTGAAACTTTCATTTCCTAAATATGAAACCTTATTCGAGGTTGGATATGTGAGATAGCTATTTCAACCAAATATCTAGTACTCTCTTCACTGAGTTTTGATATTGAAGATGGTTGAGATCTCAAGGTATTTGAAAAATCATAAATCAAGTTCCTTCTCAATGAGTCTAAATCTGAATTTACATTTCTTTGTAAAGAAATCAAATAATCTTGGTTCACTACATTAGGAGGCAGAACATGTTGAATAGGTAGAAAATCATTTTCATTGTCTGATTCAGTATAACTAAGTACAAGTCTAACAAAACTTGGATTCCTCTCCCATTATTCAAAATAACTAACTGATGGTCTAACATAATGCAATATGGTTTAGTCTCTAGGAACTTGAGAACTTTGACCAATTTTAGGTATTGAGGGAATAGGTGTTATCTATTGTAGTTTTAAGTTGGCTATCTATAGATAATGGTCCACTAGAACTGACTAATTAACTAGAAGTGTAGTGAACTCCCCCTTACTTATAGCTGGTAGAACTTTTGTCTGAATGATTTCCATGTTGCCTACTGGTCTTGATTGATCCATTTGATCCTTAAGATTTAGAGTTTTATCCCCCTCATTTGTAGCTTCCATACCTTCTATAGGAACTGTTGGAACATTAGGCATCATGGTATCCTTTGGTTTATTTTCATATCTATGAGAACTAGATACCATAGGTGAAGAGTATTGATGTTGAACTATCTCTTATTCAGGATTGAGTTCATTTCCATTCTCATCACTACCCTTATGATCAGTACCACCCTTTTTATCATCCCTGTGATTAGGGCCACCATTTTTGTTTCCATCATCAGAATCCTTATCAACATAAGCTTCATAATTTTTATCCTCAACATCTTGAATGGAAGATTCATCATACTTTTCATGATCTACAATATCTTTATATGATTATTTTGAAACAATATCATTACCTCCATTACCATTATCATCACTTGAAGGCTTAGAAGTAGACAATTTAAACTGATCTTCTCCAGAAACTTCAATATATTCTTCATCATCATTTTTAGGTAAGATAGTTTATATGGTAAGCAGAGATCCTGATGAACTGACATGGCCACTTGATACTCTAGGTGTAGATTTGATGATCTCTGGATCAATCCCTTCTTTAACTGAAATATATTCCTCTTCTTCTTCTTCAACTATTGTATCATATCTTTTAGAAACAACATTAGAAACTGAGTACTCAGATATCTCATCATATTTGAGACCTAAATCCACCATGTTCTTAGGTCTAGTTGGGTGATCAATGGGTTTGAACTCATCATAAACTTTTTCATTATCTCTTACCCAACATCCCTTCCATGGTTTCCAGCTTACTCTTACCCTTTTAAAAAAATTGATAAAAAAACCCACCAATTTTGTCTTCAGCTTCTTCTCCAGCTTTAACATATCCCTTTTCATCTAAAATGGATAAAATCATTTTGGGATATATTAGAGAGTTCGACCTTGACCTATTCTTACACATTTAATTCTTATAAACCATCAAAAATCTATATAGATTTATTATTTCCCCTTTCTTCATAATATACAGAAAGTAGACATCTTGATACCTCATTATATTGAAGTCCCCTTTCCTTGGACATAAAACATGTTGTAAAATTTTGAAAAGAAAATTACATTCACCATCAAGTTCAGAATTAGTAGGTATTATTAGTTTTCCATCTCTAGTTAATTGTATTAGAGCCCTTTCATAATTGACATTTTCACTATCACTCGGTATACTTCCTTGGAAATCCTCATATACTCTTTTATGAGGAACCTTTAAACATTTTTCCCATTCTCTTAAAGATAAATAAATCTATTTTCCATCTATGTTTCTTAGAATTATATCAACTTTCTTCCCAAAAATAAATCTATCATTATGATAAAATTCAAATACTACCCTCAGATAATACACTTTATGATTTGAGGTAAACTAGTTCATCCACTTCTACTTTTCTATTACCTTTAACACTAGCATATTTCTAGTTGTAATCCATTGTGCATTAATTTATTTTTCTTCTTCGACTACACAATTTATCAAATGGGGGTTTAGTGAAATGGTTTCCAAACTTCTTGTAGATACTTTTCATTTCTTGGAAGGCCTCATTTCCTCTGGATTTGATTCTGTAACTTTCTTCACACGGGCTATTCAGATTAGTTGAAGGATTCAGGTGGAACAAGAAATAAGGAAGACTAGTTAGAGAGGAAGGCAAAGGTTCGAGAGATCAAGTGTTAGAGGTAGTTAATTGATTTAGAGTTATCCTAATGATTTTATCATTTAGGGATTATAAATAAATAATAATAAAATTAAAATAATAATAATTTAATCAGTAAAGGAAAATAGCAATGGTAACATAAAAAGGAATGGTGGATCATTCAACGATGACTTCATTAATGGTGAATTCTCAATGGTGACTCATCAATGGTGACTCATCAATGGTGACTCATCAACAGTGACTGATCAATGGTGATTGATCAATGGTGACTCATTAACGGTGAATCATCAATGGTGACTCATCAACGGTAACTCATCAAGAACCATGGTGCAGATTATATGGTTATAGGTGATGATAGGGGAAAGCACCCTGGTATAGATTTTTTACTGTGGTTTCAAAGTGGGAGAGAATAGGACCAAGCTGAGGGTTGCGATGTTGCTGGGAATTTTTAGTCTGTTTTTTTGTTCTTTTGAGACTTGTATTGTATTGTATCACCTTGTACCTATTCTGGATGATTTCTAGATACATGTATCATCTTCATCATTTTATATGTGACATCTATGGACTATTTATGTATTCTTGTCTTGTCTTGATTTTATTTTACTGCTTATTTATTCACTGACGCTATTGTATGTGTTTGACTTCCGTTGTGATATACTCTTGTAATGGGGGCATAGTCTACCCACTAACTCACATAGGCCCTCGCTACTAGTCGCCAGCCTCTGGAATTTGGGGAGATACACTTGAGGACTTATATCCAACCAGGATCAGGGCACCGTTGGGTGGAATTCGGGTTTGGGAGGTTGCAAAGTGGTATTAGAGGCTAAAGGAGTGATGTCATCTTTCAATTCATAAGGAGTATGAGCCCTTATGTTTTGGGAAATGACACACCAAATAAATGAAAATGATAAAATGAATTTGATATGTATGGATTATATGGACATAAAAATTTGGTTCATGAGGTGTTATGGGCCCTTAAGGATCAAAACATGGTGGACCATTAGTTAAATCATTTGAACAAATGACTTTTGAATGAAAATGAATGAAATAAAGAATAGATAATTGACCTGGACCTGGATTTTGAGTGGGAAAGAGGCATAGTTTATAGTGGTTCGATGGTTTTTATTTATATAGTATTGTATTTAGGAGCAGTTTGTGGTTTGACTTGGTTTTTAGGAGGATTTTGACATGTCCTGCACTTTTGAGTTGCAAGCTTTGGTGTTGTTCTTTTCTGAGGCATGCGTTTGGAATTGTAGAGAGATGCCACCACAACGACCTACAGTTGTATGTCGTGAGGGAGGCGATGACCATACTCTGGAGATGGTGATCCATAGGCTACTAGTTGATCCTACTTTAGTGCCAGCTAAGGCACCAGGGGCTGTTATTGACACAGGTGTCGAGGCATAGTTTTGAGAGGGCTTTTTTTCTATATTAAGACTTTTCAGGGAGCACCGTATCCTGCCTTGTCTATGGATGAGTTGACGTGAGTGTCTTAGTAGCATAATTCTCCCACGTTTTTGGGGGATGTCGGTCCATAGGGTGTAGAGCTGTCTAAATATACCACATTGGCAATCTTTGAGCACCTAGAGACACCTCCTGAGAGGAGGGTTAAGCTCGCTACTTAGATGCTATGTAGAGCAGCAAAGAACTGGTGGGATGTTCTAAACTAGGATGACGGTCTATGGGTTGGGATGACTTCCAGACCCGCTTATTTGACTACTTTTACCCCTTGAATCTGTGAGAAAAGTGGTCTAGTGAGTTTATGCGTCTGGAGTAGGGCGCGATGACGGTTATGGAATACTCGGCACGCTTTACAGAGCTGTAAAGTTTTGCACTGATGTATCTTACTGATAAGATTTCAAGGGTGAGATGCTTTGAGGAAGGTTTCATACATGCTATCAAGTCTCATTTCAATGTGTTCAGGTTGAATTTTATCACTGAGATTCTGAATCAAGTGCTTATTACAAAGCAGAACCTGAGGGAAGTTGGGGGTACAGAACATGGGAGTGTTGTTTCTCAGCCCAGTGGATCTACATATTCGGGTAGGAAGATTTGTTTTGATAATTACTGATACATGAGATCTAGTATGTTTTTGGGTGTAGGTAGCTTGGAATTTTTTCATAAATGTGGTAGGTGAATCCATATAAAGAATCAGTGTGACCGTGACCTAGTTGAGTGCTGATCTTGTGGCAGGATGGGGCACATGTAGTGGTTTTGTAGGACCTTCCCACCAATTGTGAGTGGTAGTGGGTCATCTCCAATATCAGGTTCAGGATAAAGTTCTTTAGCTCCATGTCAGGCTGGGAGATGGAGTAATGCAGGCCAATCAGGCCAAGTCAGTGGTGTTTGTGGATGTGGTAGTCAGAGCCTAGGTTCTCAGATATAGTATGGTGGATCGTCTTAAGGTAGTTGAGCAATGTCATAGGTCAGTGGTATAGTTCAGACTTATGTAGTGCAACATATTCAAAATGAGTAAGATCTCATCCCATCTACGGTGAGAGGTAAGATCTTAGTAGCTTATACTATTGCATTTTCCCTCTTTGATATAGGTGTGTCACATAGTTTTATATTTGGACCAGTGGTTAAGAACCTCGGTCAGGTTTTTTTCTTTTTGAGCACGTTATGACTCTATACACACAATTAGGAGTTAGAACAGGTGATGTGCTCTAGTGTATGGAGTGCCCCCTTGAGTTTAGTGGGTGTCACTTCATTTAAGATCATTATGTCCTTGAGATGACAGGGTTTGATGTCATTATTGGGATGGACTGTCTAGTATCTTATCAAGATTACATTGACTAATATAGCTGAAGGCTGAATTTTACATCACTAGAGGGTGCAGTGTTTACTCATAAGGGTGAATGGGATGTTCGGATGAGCTAAGATGGACCAGAGCATCGTGGGATGGGTGGGATGATAGCTTAGATTTCTAGTTTGTTTCTGGATGATCAGGGAGTGAGTCAGGTGGAATTTCCTCCAGTGGTTTAGTGCTTCAGGTATGTCTTTCCTAATGACTCATTTGGTTTACCTCCTAAGAGAGAGGTGGAGTTCTCCATCGAACTAGTTCTAAGAGATGCATCGGTATCCATTCCTCCTTACAGTATGGCTATGATGGAGTTGTAGGAGCTCAAGAGGAAGCTAGAGGATTTGGAGGTGAAGGGGTTTGTCAGACCCAATACTTCTCTGTGGGGTTATCTGGTCCTTTTTACAAAAAATGCAGATGGTTCCCTTAGTCTATGTGTGTACTATCAAAAACTTAACTAGTTGATGATTAGAAACTGATATCCCTTGCTACGGATAGATGACTTATTTGATCATCTTCAAGGAGATCAAGTGTTCTCGAAGATCTACTTGAGATCGGGATATCATCAGGTTCTTGTTCGACCTACAAACATACCTCGTAAAACCTTTCATATAAGGTATGGCCTATACGCGTATTTGGTTATGTCATTCGGTCTCACGAACGCGCCATCAATTTTCATGTATTTGATGAACCAGGTGTTCCATCCTTACTTGGATTCTTTTGTGGTGGTTTTTTTGGATGATATCTTTGTGTATTCTCACAATCAACATGAACATTCCAACCATCTTGAGATCATTTTTAATACATTGATAGAGCATCAGTTATATGATAATCTCACAAAGTTCCACTTTTGGATGGATCATATTCAATTCCTAGGTCACATTATCTTAGAGATAGGAGTATCAGTGGACCCAGAGAAGGTGAGAGCTATAGTTTCCTAGGAGCAACCTAAGAACATTCATTACATATGAAGTTTCTTAGGGATAGCTGGTTACTATAGGAATTTCATATAGGAATTTTCACACTTATCAGCACCATTGAAGATATTGATTAAGAAGGGTGTGAAGTTTTTATGGTTATAATCTTGTGAGAGATCCTTTTAGGAGCTAAAAGGGAGGTTGACATCAGAACTAGTCCTGATACTGCCAGATTAGGGTAGAAGATACACTGTGTATTGTGACGCATCAGGTATTGGGCTGGGAGTAGTGCTAATGTAGAGAGATAGAGTCATGGCATATGGGTCTCAGCTATTGAGGCCACATAAGAGGAATTACCCTATGCATGATCTTAAGTTAGTTGCAGTTGTTCATGCTTTGTGCTGTTGGAGACACTATTTACTGGGAAAGCATTTTGTGGTGTACATGGACTATAAAAGCCTCAAGTACATCTTTAAACAACATGATTTGAATCTAAGACAACAAAGGTGGGTGGAGTACCTACAATCCTTTGACTTTGAGCTATCCTATATTCCTGGTAAGGGAAATGCAGTGGCTGATGCACTGGGAAGGAGGACTCAGATACAAGTAGTGCAGTAGGCCAGTATTGAGTGGAAGCTTATGGAATTGTTCTATGAGATATATATAGAGGTGCATGATAGACAGGGGTATAATTTTAAATCATCCTTAGTTGTGACCTCTACCCTACTGGACAAAGTAAGGATGAGGAATCTATCAGATTTAGAAGGCCTAGTTCTACGGGAGTGTGTGAAAGGTGAGGAACCTCCTCCTGGTTGGATGGTATGTGAGGATGAGATCTTGTGTATCCATAGATGTATTTGGGTTCCAATGGATATATATGATGAGTTGATGCAGGAGTTTAATGTTTCAGCTTAGGTAGTTCACCCTAGAGTCACCAAGATTTATTGTGACATACACTGTCAGTATTGGTGGTCAGGTGTAAAGAGAGAGGTGGCTGGTTTTGTTATGAGGTGTTCCACCTGTCAATAGGTGAAGGTGGAACATCAGCGACCAGCTTGTCTTTTACATCAGTTGCCTATTCCAGAGTGGAAATGGGATGATGTCGTGAGGGATTTCTTGACTGGTTTACTAAGGTTACCTCAAGGTAACGATGTTGTGTGGGTTGTTGTTGATAGGCTTATGAAGTTTGCTCATTTCTTATTGATCAGGGAGATCTTCATTGTTGATGATATTGGAAGGTTGTATATCTATGAGATAGTATGACTTCAAGAGGACCCATGCACTATTGTTTTAGATAGGGATGCTCGCTTTACATCTCTTTTATGGAAGAGTTTTAAGAGGGTTCTGGGTAAACAAGTGATTTTGAGCACAGCATACCACCCTCTTAGTGATGGCTAGTCAGAGTATACGATACATGTGCTAGAAAAAATGTTGCGAGCATATGTTCTGGATTTTGGGGGCTCTTGGGAGAGGCACATTCCCCTGGTTGAGTTCTCCTAAAATAACAGTTATCAGGATATTATACAGATGTCACCTTATGAGTATTTATATGGTAGACCATTTTGTTCTCCTCTGTGTTGGTTAGAGGCAGGTGCGACAGCTATACTAGGACAACGTCTCGTATAGGATACTTCTGAGCAGGTCTAGTTGATTCAGAATTGGATAGCTACAACACAGTATCATCATAAATCTTATATCGATCACCACATATGAGCTCTAGAGTTCGAGGTTGGGGATCATGTTTTCTTATGTGTTTCACCAAGTTTGGGACACAGGAATATTAGAATATAGGGTAAGCTTTCACCGTGATATGTCAGGCTATTTGAGATTTTGGAGAGAGTGGGTTCGGTTGCCTATCGGTTGCAGTTACCTCAGAGGTACCGAGCCATGCATGATATTTTCCATGTATCTCATCTGCACCATTATTATTTGGAATTGTCTCACATTTTTCAACATAAGGAGGTTGAGCTTCAGGTTGATGCATCATTTGAGGAGCATGTTATTTGTACCATTGATAGGAGCACGAATATTCTCCGAGGCCAGTCAGTTCCTCTTGTTGGATTGGGTTATACCAAATATACATAAGAGGGGGGTGAATTGTGTCTTTTACAAATTCTTTGTAAAATCATGTTCTACCCTTTGACTTTAATCAGATGGATTAATGCAGTGGAAATTTAAATAGCAGAGACATGCAATGTATAGTGGTACGGGGAATAGAAGGCCCCTAGTCCAATCCACCAACACTCTACTCCACGAGCTTGGTGATTTTCACTATTTGGTACTCTTGTCAATAGACCGTTCCACAAATGAGTATAGGCAGTTGACAACTTTACAATCTAAGGAAAAACAGAGCCTTTTGGTTCACTTGCAGAACCTACACAGCTTAGTATGAGAAGTCGACCACTCAAGATAAAAAATAAGTATTTGTTCTTTGAAAATACTTTCCCGTTGTTCTTCACAATTGCAACAGAATGAAATTGACAGTAGATGGATCATCGCCTTTAGAAATAATGATCTTTAAGTAAGAGTTGTTCTGAGTCGATCTAGTTGCAGTAGATATAGAAATATAATTCGCAACTTCATCAACAGTATATTCACAAAAAATCTTCGATGACGAAAGAGTGAATCTTCTATCGTGATTCTTCTTCTTTAATAAACAAGCTTTGTTGCTCTTCGTACTCAGCAGATTTGTAGATCTTGATAGTCTATGTTTTTCTCCTTTTTATATTCATCATTGTTGTTCAACAAATCTTGTATATTTTCTCTGTGTATATATCACATCTATATATAAAATAACAATGAACACTTCTCCTGCAAATTTAGATCCACAAAAGTCATCTTTTGACTCACAATATTTAAACATTTGAATTAACAGAGCAGTCGTAACTCCCCTTGAAATTCAGCATGAAAATATCCTTTTAAATTGATCCTTTGAATAGTATATAAAACAGCTTTGAATCAGTCAAAGACACGTATTAAAAACAACTTTTGATCCAACTTAAAATCAGCCTAATAAACCACTTGTAGACCATTGCATAATAATATCGTCTTTAATTCTCCAACATCAAATGTAAGGTTGAACTATATAGCATGTGTAAGGTAGATCGCAAACATAAGGTTGATGATGTAGGGTTGATCAAAAAATGTAGGGTTGATCATCCATAATTTTCTTTTCAACATTCAAACATATGATAAATGATCCATACTTTTATAATCTTACAAACGTAAAGAACATGATCCATACTTTTGATGAAATGTAAGGTTGTTTACAAAATTAAGGTTGATGAATCATACTTTTGAGAAACAAATGTAATGTTTAAAACTTATGTACGGTTCTTCTCTCATACTTTTCAATATCCCAAATGCAGGGTTCCTCTTCCATACTTTTCCGATAACATATGGTTGATTAACCATACTTTTCTGATATCTTATAAAGTATACACTGCATTCCATCCTTACGCTACATTTCTCCATGTAGAGTATGAACAGTGATTCCAGAACACGCTTAAGAAATTCCCAAATATGTAGAACATGAACAGTGTTTCCAGAACACGGTAATGCGAATACTTTAGCAATTAAATCTCATTGTTCAAGAACTTAAATATTTATTCTAGAAATAAAAATATAATGAATAATAAATTCCTAAAATATACTTAAAATAAAATCATTAGAAAAAAATTAAGGGTATTTGTGAGCATCAAAATCATCATAGAGATAGAGTATTATTCTCAACAATCTCCCCCTTTTAAATAAAAATATTATGTATTATTGAAAACAACATTTTCTCAACAATATCTCCCTTTTTGATGATCAAAAAACCCATAAAATAATAAATGAAATTAACTTCCAAAATTAATTACATATAGTTTTGAATTTTTCAATTGAACTTAATTTCTCCCCCTTGTTAAAAAAATTGTAAATACAAAATTTTGTTGTGTTTATCCTAATTTCTCCCCCTTTTGTGATATCAAAAATAATGATAGGATATGGAATAGAACACATTTTAATGTAGCAGTGAACTTAAGTAAATACTATTATTAACCATTTGTCAATAATTGAATGTGGATTACTGGCATATGTAAACAAAGAGAGTAAAACAAATAAAAACACACAAATATAGAATGAAATAACATTTCATAAAAAAATTTAAAATTATGATAAACTCGGGAATCAAGGTGTGGTAAGGGTATGAGATAAGGTCTATCTCCTTTGAACAACTACCTTGATTTTTATCAACTACTCCCTCATCCTTCTCATCATTCCATCTCCCATCTTGATAATAAGATCTCTATTCTCCTGAGTCATATGGATATATTCTATCATATTTACTCTGAAAACTCATGAAGTATCTCTTCCTTCTCCATAAATAGAGTTAACTTCTCTGTGAACTGAGTCAGTGCAGTTCTGATACTTGGTTCACTTGAGGTCAACTAGTCGACCAAAAATATCTGATTATCTAATAAGACTGATAGTGGAGCACTATTGAATTGTAAATCATGAAATATGTCATTCATATTGCTCATTGCTGTTGTGATAGCTTGAAATATTCTGATTAAATCAGGTGAAGTACCTGATTCACTAGCGTCACCAGTCCTGACAGATGCAAACTGTGTCTCCATATAGTCTTTAAACTTTGAAAGATCTAACTTCATCACTATTTCTGATTTCAGCTTGGATACCTCTATCAACATCATTTTCTTGAAAGTTTCAACTTCTTGCCTTGAAACTATACTTCCTTTAAGTCTCTAAAATTTCAACTGTTCTTTCTCTAAGCCTCTTTTCAGAGAAACATTTTCAGATTCCAAACAAAACAACTTCCTATACAGCTTGTCTACTTTCTTATTAACTAAATCAGAGGCACCCTGTGCTTGATTCTCATCCTCAGCTTAAATGTGATGCAGCAGTACTAATGGAAATGAGTCTGCATCAGATTTTTCTTTTGCTTCCTCCTGAGCTGGCTGGTCCACAGACCTTTCTTCAGAGTCTTTTCCAGACTCTTCCACAGAAAAATCCTCACGAATTTCCTCTATATGAACTTCAGAAACATTCTCATCTTGAACATCAGTAATCATTTCTTCCACTGGATTTTCTAAAATAATATCTTCTTGATTTTCCTGAGGACTGGCCACATCCTCACCAGGCTCTGCCTTCTTTTCAATTGTAACTTCAGTTTCAGATACAATTTGAGATTCAATTTTAGTTACAAACACAGCCTGTTCCTGAGTCTCAATTTCAGTTTCTTCTTGAATTTCATATTGTACTTGAGGAGTCACTTTAATTTGAGCAGTATCCTATTCTTGTGGCTTCTCAATAGCTACTTCTTTGACAAAACTGTAAGTGAGTAAATCTATTGATGTTAAAACATGTGAACCAAGTTCCTCATGAGCATTATCATTTATTTTCCTTTGAATATAAAGTCCCTCCTGACTGCCTTCTTCTTGAGCTTCTTCAGTTTCAAATCTTATTCTTCTTATAGCAATGCTCACTCTTGATTCTGTTGGATCAAATATGTAGATGTATATGTATATTAGATGGAACAATACAAGAGGGGGGTGAATTGTAGGTTTAAAAACTTTGAGTTTAAACACTTAAAGAGATTAGTTTAAAAGATCTTAAACTAATACAATTAAAACAACCACAAATGTATTGAATATAAAGGTATGAATTAATTTAATACTATTAGAAAAGTAAAGTAATTGTATTCAAGATGAATACAATAATCAGAGTAATACAAGTGTGAGAGATTCTACCATAAAGCGTATAGAATATATTAATACAAAATGTAATATAATAATTGTAATTGAGACAATTACAATTGAAAGTGTAATGAATAAAGGAAACAATACAAATTCCTTTATAATACAAACTACAGCAGAAATGTAAAAGTATTACAATTATTTTGACCCAAAGATAAGGGTTATCCTTTCACCTAGGATAAGTGGTCTGTCTTACCACCACCTTGGTAAGCCCTCGATATGATGATCGGACCGTCTGTCTGCCTATCCCCGGCAGCCCTCGATACGATGATCGGAACGCCTGTCTGCCTATCCCCGGCAGCCCTCGATATGATGATCAGAACGTATGTCTGCCTATCCCCGACAGCCCTCGATTTTGTAGGTAATTGGCACCTATGTCTTTCAATTACTTGAAATCCCTCGATACGATGATCGGATGCACAAAGCACACCGCATGAGAGAAGTCACAGCATCTCTCTCTAGAATTTTGATAGAAGCAAAGTATCACAGTCGTATCAGCGTTTTTCACCACCTCTTTCTTGGCTTCAAATGACCTCCTATTTATAGACCTCATGTTCCAACGGTCACATTTCCTCCAACGGTCATATTTCTCCGAAAAACTCGGAGGGACTTGGACACCTGGCATATAATGGTCATATTGAAACAGAAATCACGACATCGTTTTGATTAGTTTGTAACTAACTCAACGACATCGTATTGGTTAAAACAAAAGATATATGAAGATGATAAACAAGATTACGATTAATATGAAACAAGTGTTTTTGACTAAGTATCAAAACAAGCAAGTAATGAAAGTATGAATAGAAGATTTAGTACGATATGATTGACAGAGTCAGTACGATACGATTGACAGAGTCAGTTCAATATGATTGACAGAGTCAGTACGATAGGATTGACAGAGTCAGTACGATATGATTGATAGAGTCAGTACGATACGATTGACAGAGTCAGTATGATATGATTAATAAAAGACATTACAATTAAAAAGACATTTGTGATTTCCAAAACAAGATATAGAAGTCAAAGGGGAACTTTTGACTCAACAATCTCCCCCTTTTTGGAAAGCACAAAACACAAAGTAAAGACAAAAAGAAATACTTATCTCCCCCTGAGTTATTGGAAACTCTTCTGAATATGAATTTGAATACAACTAACTCCCCCTTAGGTATATACTTTCCTAAGGATTGTATTCACATATTTTCCTTGGTTTTGAAGTATTTTATTAAATCATTCTCCATTTGTAAAACATTCTCCCCCTTTATAAAACATTATCCCCCTTTGTGGTTTACAAAAAGAATGGGGTAACCTTGAGTTTCCTAAAAGGGTTAGAGAAAAGAAATGCAGGACAAAAGAAAGAGAAACATAAAAAGTCATTACAAAACAAACAAGTTCCATTAGAAAAAGAAAAACAAATACAACAGTCATTTGTTTTCTCTTTCTTTTTCCTTCTTTATCAGCTCATGAAAAAAAGCTTTCATCTTCTTGATTTCTTTCTTGTCTTTAGAGATTGAATCACCCTGAGTTCAGAGAAGATCTTATTGGTCCGCAAAAATCTGATCTTGATTCTTGATATTCTCTTCCTGGACTCTGATTACTTCTTCAAGAGTATCAATTCTGTCTTGTAGATTCTTGTTATCTTTGGATATCACAGAATTTTGTTTTTTCAACAAAACCAATTCATCTTTGAAAGATGAAACCTTTGAGAATTCAGACTGAAAAGCATTCATTCTCTCTTGAAATTCTTTCACTGAAGGAACATCGGCTCCATGAGTTATCTAATTCAGCCTTTCAACAGTTTCTTTGTCAAGCTTATTGAAAGCAATCGCAAGATCATTTGACAACCTTATTATATCTTCAATTGCTAACTCATGGTCATTGACTGAGCTCTCTGTTTTGTAGGACCACTTGGTCATCCTGTTGCAAGCCTTCTTATGAGCAGCCGAACTTTCTGAAAGAACTTTCAAATCGGCTTTAACTGAAAGAACTTTCTTTCTCAATTATCTTACAGAACCAAACTTCTTCTTTTTATTGTCAGTAATAAAATCAATTTTCCCTTCCAGCCTGGAAAAGTAAGGAATAGTCTTCTCAACCCTTCTTAAAACATGAAAAATATAATCACTCTTCTTGAGAGAGATTGTGTGTTCTGAATCAGTATCCTCATCCTACGAAGGCAATTCATTTGATCGGCTTGAGTCAGCAACTGGTTGTTTTCCTTTTGCCTTTTATTTCTCTTTTCTTTCTTCTTCTTTGTCACTGATGACAATAACTTTTTCAGTATGAGAGGATTGAGCACCTTTCTTTGATTGAGGGGGTGTTTTATTCGAAATTTCAAAAGTTTCAAAAGGTGCTTGATTGGCATGATGGGTTTGTTGAACACCTTCACTCTGCTTTTGAACTGATTCATCTCTACTCTTCTTCGAACTCTGAAGGAATTCTAAAAAGAAAATCTCCTTCCTCTTCTTCAACTTCCTCTATCTCTTCCATCATTTGTTTTCCTTTTTCTTTCTCAGGAAGGCTCTGTATGATGGGATCTTGATGCACTTCTTCCGTTAGTTGAGCACTATCATCCTCAACCATTCTGAGTACTTTCGAGATATCAAAGTCTTGAGCCTTTCTTTTCAAAACAGACTTCTTTTTCTTTTCATCTTGAAGGGTTTCCTCTACCCTTATTCTTTCTGAAAAAGCTTCAGCTAGATCAAGACCGAACTTTGGATCACCTTCATTTCTCTGTTCCTTATCCTTTCTCCATTGGGCTACAACCTCCTTACTGTACTTTGGCTTATTATTTGGATTTGATCTGGTTTGCGGATCAGACTTTTGAGTAACACCAATAGAAGGATTGTCTTTGGCTGGCATAGGTGCCGATTGATTCTGAGCTGATTCAGCTTCTACATCTCTTAAAAAAGTTTTGAATTTGGATCAAAACAAACATTCAACTTTTTCATCGTACTCTTACTAATCTAGTATGGCTTCAGATCTATCATCTTTCCTTTCAAAGGAATGTTTCAAAACTTCATGCTCTCGAGAATAAACTTTGTAAGGATAGCTGGATAAATAATCATTTGGGACTTAATTCCTCCTGTCTTGACATTCTTGATGGTTTCAAAAACATATCCCATGAGATTTACTTTTCTCATATTTACAAGATATACAAGCATAAAAATATCAGAAACATTCAGAGTTTCTCTATCTCCTTTCCTTGGGATAAGAAAACCCTGCATCCATAAAGTCACAAACCTATTGTCCGGAGAAAGATGATCCACTTTTCTCTTCTCTTCATTTATAACAAACAAAGACTTCTCAGCACTTTATCTATTAAACGTACTAACTTCCTCTAGTATTTTATGAGATGGACAGAAAGAATCACCTTCTATTGGGACATTTAGAAAATGAGCCACTTGTTTCACAGACATAGACAACTTTCTATCGTACACAGTAAAATTGATAGTCATGTCTTTGTCGAAAGATACGGTTTTATAGAACTGACTGACTTAATCAAAGAGAACCGGATCTTGAGAAACAGGTTTTTCAACACATAAATGCTCCCATCCTTGAAACAAAATGATTCTCTTGATTGTAGAATCGTACGAATCATAGAAATCTCGGGAAACTAACCTTTCTCTGAAAAATTTATTTTCTAAGAAATCCTTTGAAGACATATCAACGGGAGTGTTGGCAGAAGACTGAGACATAGAAATGTTGTCGATGAAAAATCGTACGATGACTTAAAAACAGTGGAACAGAGCCTCACCTCAAAACCTGAAAAACCAATGTGGGTTTGGGGAGGGGGGCTATTTATAGGTGATAAAAGGGTGATCGTTGATCTTCTACGGTTGAGATTAGAAGAAATAAGAATCAATGGATAGGATTAAAGGGAGAAATTTTTTTTTTTTTAAATGTACCTGCTGGAGATCGTAAGGTAATTGTTGTTTTGAGATAGTATTAAAGAAAAACACAAGCGTACGAAGTAAAAGAATACTAACAATCGTCATGCCGATGGAAAAAAAACTCATTACCATTAACTGACAAGCTGATGGAAAACAATCTAGTTACCATGGTCATGCCGATGGAAAAGAAATTCATTACCATGATCGGTCGATATGATGGAAAAGAAATTCATTACCATGATCGGTCGATACGATGGAAAAGAAATTCATTACCATGATCGGTCGATACGATGGAAAAGAAATTCATTACCATGATCGGTCGATACGATGGAAAAGAAATTCATTACCATGATCAGTCGATACGATGGAAAAGAAATTCATTACCATGATCGGACAAGCCGATGGAAAAGAAAGATAAATAAAACTATAAATATTATAGAGTTTAAAATGATCTTATAATTCATTAGGTTATATGGTATGAGGATGAATCATTAGACAAAAAAATTAATGATAATCATTTAGGTAAATTTTGGCGGTTTTCGATTACAACGGACTCGTTATGTTTTATCATTTAGTATTATGTATATATGTTAGTTAAAAAGAATAAAAAATGTTATAAAATAAATTTTACAATATTTTTAAACCATTATAATGGCTTTAAGACTAGCCTTGAATTTTTTAAATGAAAATTAAAACTTGTCGTCCTTGAATGTGATAGAACAACACCTCACGAACGACGTTTCTATTTTTAGAATAAAAAGGTAGAGGAGGAGAGGTTTGATTATGTATTGTACCATTATAATAATAAAATTATAGTATATATAAATTACTTTATTTATCATTCCACTTGGATGAGAGGAGGTGAGTATAGAATAAAAAAAATAAAAGAACTTAAAAATAAATTAAAAGAAAAGAAAGAGGATTTTACCTCTTGAATTCCTCCTCCTTGAGAACCTCCTTAAGGAAAAGGTTTTGGTCATTTTTTGAGAAAAATAGATCTTGTAAATTTTATAGAGGATTGGTAGTATATTTTATGAGAATTTGGATAAGGATTAAATCTTGAGAGGTGTGATGAGAAGAGGTGGTGAGGAGTGGTATTTATAGGGAATGAGAGGGATGTTTTCTCATTATTCTATTCATTAGTTTATTATTTTTCCTCAATACTATGAATAGTTTGATAATTATTACAAAAAATAATAAAATAATTAAGTATATTTCAATATTATGGGCTTACATTATTCAAACATCATCTATGACTCAATAAATCAAGTATTTAGCTTATACGGTAAATTATCATATTTTACAATTCACCAAAAATTCAAGTATTTCAGAATAATATAAAAAAATAACCCTAACCATTTTTAGATGTTTATAATTCAAAAATTAACTCAATTTTATGAAAATAATTTTCTAAATATGATAAATTTAATTTTTAATTAAAATCATCATTTACTTGGAAAATACCAATTTTAAAATTATAACTGATTTTGTAACACTTTGAAAAATTAATTAAGGTCTCATAAAATTATAATATAATCATAAGATAACAAAATATTAATTTATTAATGCATTTTATGGAAATAAATTTTCTTTTAAAACATTATATTAATTATATAATTTAAAATAAACACTTATGTTTTATAGAAATATCAACACTTAATTAATAATTTCTAAAACATTTATTTACTTATACTATGATATAATTATATCATATTTTCATCTATAATATGGATAAATTTTGTTTATATTTTCATGGATGAGGTTACTATTCTATTGCTCGGTTTACTATTAACAAGAGTCACATTACAATTCCAAAGGTGAAGTTACCATTTCATCGGTATAGGTTCCTTAACTTCTAGAAATACTTCTTATTTCATTCATTATTCATTTATAAAGTTTGTATTATGTTATTAATTTGATTTTATTTGATTATACTATATGACATAATTATAAGAAGATAATTTCAATTAATAAAATTTTGAGTCATTACATTCTTCCCCCTTATGAAATTTCACCCTTGAAATTTCATTTTACATTCTAAGTTGAAAACAGGTGTGGGTATTTCTTCTTCATTGCTTCCTCAAGTTCCCATGTTGCCACTTCGTACTTATGGTTCCACCATAGTACTTTGACCAGGTAAGTATTATTGTTGCGTAGAACTTTATCTCTATGATCCAAGATCTTCATTTGATGCACCTTGTATGAGAGATCATTTTCCAACTGTACCACCTCTGAATTCAGTACATGTGAAGAATCTGGTATGTACTTATTCAAGAGGGATATGTGGAACACATCGTGTACTTGAGACATGGTAGGTGGAAGTGTTAGTAGATAGGTTACATCTCTGACACAATCAAGAATCTCAAAGGGGTTGATGTACCTAGGACTTAGCTTTCCTTTATTCACAAATCTCGTGATCCTCTTCCATGGAGATATGCGGAGGAATACCATGTCTCCAACCTTAAACTTAATGTATCATTAACAATTGTATGCATAGCTCTTTTGTAGACTTTGGGATTATTTTATGTGCTGCTGAATGGTTTTCACCTTCTCCGCCGTTTCTTAAACTATTTCAGGTCCTAATAGCTTACATTCATCGACTTCATCCTGGTATGTCAATGTTCTGCATCTTTTCCCATAAAGGGCTTCATATAGAGCCATTTGGATGATATAGTGGAAAATATTGTTTTAAGAAAATTTGAGTAGTGTAATATGTTGGACCCATCCTCCTTTGAATTCCATAGAATATTCTCTCAACATATCTTCCAATGTATAAATCATCCACTCTGATTGGACACCAGTTTGAGGATGATAGGTCGTACTGAAGTTTAGCTCAGTTTTTAGAGCATGTTGGATACTTTTCTAGAACTTAGAGATGAATCACAGATCTCGTTCAAATACAATCGATTTTGGTACTCTATGAAGTCTTACCACTTCTCTCATATATATCCATTCAAGTTGATCCATTGATAAATCCTCTCAAATTTTGATAAAGTGAGTTGTCTTTGTAAGTTGATCTACAAAAACCCATATATAATTGGTTTCTATATATGTCTTTTGAAGTCCAATGACAAAGTCCATGGTGATGTTTTCCCACTTCCATGTTGGTATGGGTAATGGTTTCATCATCCCTTTAGATGTTTTCCTTTCATCCTTCACTTGATGACATACCAGGCACTTTGATGTATATTCATTGATCTCCTTTTTCATATTGTCCCACCAATAGTTATCATGGAGATCTTGATACATCTTTGTGGTCCCTGGGTCAATAGAGAAGGTCAAGATATGTGCATCATTCAGAAGATCCTTCTTTATCTCTAGATTGGATGGTACACATAGTCATGGTTCAAATCTCATGACTCTTTCCATATCCTTTCTGAAATATGAGGATTTACCTTTTCTCGTGGCTTCCACCTTATTTTTAATTTCCATATCATTTCTTTGATCATCCTTCATTTTATCCATAAGGAATGGTTGAGTAATCATTTGAGAAAGGATTGATTATGTTCCTTCCTTAATGATTCCTATATCCATCCTTTTAAAATCCAATAATATTGGATACTTATTAATTATCATCACTGATAAAGATGAAAGATCCTTTCTACTTAGATCATTTTCCACCTTATTTTCCTTACCATGATGGTAGTGGATTGATCAGGAATAATCATTGATGAGTTATAACATTATTCATTTGTGAATATTAAGTTATTTCTATGTGAATATATATTTTAGGCTCTTGTGATCAGTATATATCTCACACTTCTCTCCATAGAGATAATGCTGCCAGATTTTCAATGCAAAGATTGTAGCTACCAAATTCAGATCATGTGTGGGATATTTTTCCTCATGAAATTCCAACTGCATTGAGACTTAGTCTATCAATTTATCATTTTTCATTAGTAATCAACCTAAGATCTTATTTTAATCATCATTATACACCATAAATATTTCCCCACTTGTCGATAGTGTGAGCACTGGTGCAGTGATAAGCCTCTTTTTCAAATCTTTAAATCATTTTTCACATTCATTGGTCTAGAAAAACTTTTCTCCCTTTCAATTTAGCTTGGTTATTAGTTTTGAAAATCGTGATAAGTTCTTCAAAAAATCATCGGTAGTGCCCAGCTAGACCAATTAAGCTGCATATCTCCATTATAGATGTTGTCTTGGGACACTATTTGATTGTCTTTGTCTTGGAAGGGTCCACAAATATCCCTTTTCTAGTGATTACATGCCCCAAGAATGACACTTCCTCCATCTAGAACTCACATTTGTTGTACATTGCATATAGTTTCTCCCTTCACAAAGTTTTTAGAACAATATTCAAATGATCCTCATGTTCCTCCTTGCTCTTGGAGTATATCAAAATAGCATCAATAAAGGCTACCAAAAATTGGTTAAGGTAATCTATAAAGACTCTATTCATTAAAGTCCATGAAAATTTCTAGAGAATTAGTGAGTCTTAAGGGAATAATTATGAACTCATAGTGTCTATACCTCATTTTAAATGTAGTCTTGGGAATATCTTCCTTCCTCACCTTTAATTGGTGATATCTCGACTGAAGGTTCACATTAGAGAAATAATTGGCCTCGCATAGCTAATGAAATAATTCATCTATTCATGGTAGGGGATACTTTTTCTTTATTGTGATTTTGTTGAGCTCACAATAATCAATACAGAGGTGCATTGATCCATCCTTCTTCTTGATAAAGAGGACCGGTGCACCCTATAGTGAACTACTCAGGCGTATAAAACCATTTTTCCAGATTCTCTTATAACTACTTCTTTAGTTCTTATAGATCAACGGTGGCCATTATATAAGGTATCTTTGATATAGGTAGATATCCAGGAATAAGTTCAATTAATAACTCAACCTCTTAATTAGGAGGAAGACCAGACAATTCTTTAGGGAATACATCATTGTAATCTATCGTGATAGGTATGTCTTCGAGCATGAATCCCTACTTTGTCTCAAGAATTTGAGCTAGATATTCTTGCTCATAAGGCAAAAATATCCACAATTGTGACAATAATTCTAAAGGATATTTATCTTCCTCCTGACACTTGTACAGAATTGGAGGATACTTTGAGATGTGAAGAGTGGTCGCCCTTTTCCGACAATTGATGTTGTCTATATATAAAGATATCCAATCCATGCCCAATATAGCATCAAAATCCAACAAAGGGAGTATGATAATATTTTCTAAGAGGTTTAGTCCACAAACATTAACTAGGTAGGAGTTATAAACTTTGGATGAAATAATTTTCCCATTTGTTATACTCATAGATAACTCAACCTCCAAATTTTGAGGTGGTGATTGAATAGTTCTACTTAACTTAAAAGATATGAAAGAATGTATAGAACCATAATAAAATAGTACATTATCTATTCTTGAATGAATAAATAGCATACCTATCACCACATCATTATCAGGCTCCACCTCATCAGTAGTGATTACATATGCCCTTCCTTGCTGCCTCCAACAACCCTTATCTTAGGGCAATGGGTCACATAATTCCCATATTCCTTGTAGTTTAAACACTACACTATAGGCTGAGTGTTGATCCAAATATTAATTTCTTCTTTTTCATTAGTGTGATTATTTATATCCCTTTGGAATTTATTATCCATATTCCCTTCTCTTCCACATTTGAAGCATCTCTTGGCTCCTTTTAAGCAGTTTCCAGGATGCTTCTTCCCACACTTTTGACATGTGGGATGTTGTTTATTCTATACATCATGGGATTTATCTATTGATCCACCCATATTAAACTCCATTTTCCACTTTTTTTCACCAGGCCCATGAGACCACTGAGATTATTCGATCACCATTTCAACCTTAAGGGCACAACGGACAATCTTTTCATAATTGTTGAAGTTTCGAATTTCCAATGTTTTTCATAAACTTGGATTTAGTCCATTAAATAATCAATCCACCTTGATTTTAGTGTTCATGACAAATTCATAGGCATATCTTTCAAGAATTGTAAAGTTTGCCTCATACGCCCTGATATACTCATCTTCCTTCTGCTTCAGTCCAGGGAATTTCCTTTCTATCTTGAGATAGAGGTTTTGGGAAAAATATTTATTGGAAAACATTTTCTTGAATTCGTCCCAATCCATGGAATCAATTTTCTCTTTGGAATTTATATTCTTGATCAGTGTCCAATACTGATCAGTTTTCCTATAAAAATGATAGACCATCAGTACAACTTTCCCTTCTTTTGAGCACTAGAGGATAGAGAATATCTTCTCAATAGAGTTAATCTATTTTTATGTGAGGAGGGGATCAAAATATCCACTAAACTTGGGATTCCTTTTCCATATGAAGGATTCTATGAAAACTTTCTCTTTCTTAGGAGAAGAAGGTCATTCCACATGATTCAAGTTATTATTCATAACTTGAGCCATCTTAGCAAGTACTATCATAATGTTTTGAACACCCATTCCCATCATATTTATCATATCATTAGGGAAATCATCAGATTTCCTATCACATTGATTATTGGCATGGGTTCTTCTATTTCCAAACATTAATTAAGAAAAATAAAGTACAATTATGGGGCTTTAATGCTTATCTAATAAGTATATAAAAATAAAACATTAAACATATAAGGATAAACTTGTAAATGAAAAGTATATCCCAACTTGTTATTCCATAGGTTTCAGTATAGGTTTTCCACGATCTATTTCCTAACATATATTCTTATAGGATTTTTTATTCCCTTAATAATGGTTCGTAATGATCTTATGAATTTACCAAATCATATCCCCCATTAGTGTCTAACCAAGTGTGTAGTAAGGATCATCGTCGTGTACTAGGTTACCCCAAGTCAGGCCTAGAATACCTTGTCAGATTTATTACTCCTAGGTAAATCTATGCCAGAACCATGTTCACTTATAGTATCCAAACAGGGATGTATTTTCTTGATAAAACACTTAATCTATATTAACCAATATTTAGGGATGTTTCCTTATACTTAATCTTATACATGAGGATTTATATAGAGTTTTCTCATTCTAATCCAAAAAATAACTAAACTTTTTCTTTAATGCCAACTATAGAGGCCCTAACCTTTTATACATATTATTACATGATTTTAATCATAATTAAACATCAAATTACAAGCCAAGGATCATAAAGTCTAGTGTCTTAGAAGATTAGGTGTATAATTAAACATCATGAAACCAAAATAAAAACATATTTTATTTAATCTTCATAATGAGATCCTAACTCCATTTTTTCCTTATATCTGCATAGGATATCCTAGGAAATACATGAACAAAAGGGATGATCTAAAAATCCAAGTAAGGGAATAAAAATAGGAATAAAACATAGCACATGGGTTAGAAGGCATAACATGATGACATAAAGTCATGGAACATGAATAAACATAAGTAATATTAACATGTATAACATAGGAACATATAACCATGACATCATAGGAATGTGTCAACAACATATAACATGACATAAACATGATTCAAAGCTAGATGCTAAGACATAGTGTACAAAGTCCCATAAAGTAATAAAGTTCACTCTTTGTACCAACATGATGTCTCATGAGACTAAACATTACCCAATGCATTGGATAACTAGCTAGTTGCACCCATAATAACATTTTAATGAATATGTGTACCACATGAAGAATAAACATAAGGGTTAGCCATGGAAATAAATGGGTATCATAATCATGTCACAAGGCATAATAAATGAGCATGTCATAAATATGTCCATGAAAGAATGGATTAAAAACATACATGTACATTCATAAGGTTAAATAGGCATGGACCATGATAAGTGATGTCTAATTTAAGTGGAAACATGCAAAAGGAGTTTTTAATAAACTTTAGAAATGAAACATTTTAGTGCGGTTTAAAGAAAATATTAAAGAGAATTTAAAGAATAAAAGGAATATTTGTTTTCATAAAACCAAAAATGAATCAAGATAGTTTTTCATGATAAAATGAGTGATTTTAGAAAAATAATGGTGGCTTCAAACAAATTATAGAGTTCACTTGAAAAAGGTTAAGAAATCGGGAAGTTCCCTTGAATTGGGCTTGTTTATCTGAAATAATTGAGAAGGTAACCTTTTTAAAACATGCATTTCCCCATAAAATAAGGATGATCTAGTCTAGATACATGAGTTTGGATCATATGAACAGAATATAGAATAAGTATATAGTTGGTTGGATTGAGTAACTCCAGAGGGGGTGAATTGAGTTCCCAATAAAAAAATTTGTTCAATATTAGGTTAAACTAAAATCCCCTTAATAAAAAATAAACTGGCCAATTAACCAAAATAGAAAATTGATATAAGATTTATCCTTTTAAAATATTTCTTAAATAATGATTAAGTCTTAGTTAAAATATTTTCTAGAAATACCTTATCTTTTGAAATCAATTTACTTAGACAAAAAAATATCAACACTAGTTAAGATTAATTATCAAAGAAATTATTTTGTTTGTTAATAAAAAGTTGCCTTGAATATGATATTAAAACAAAACAAATAACATATTGACATAGTGTAATAAACAATAGGTTCAGTCTCAAGGTGGGACTTAATCCCCTCCACTTGGAAATCACCCACTACCAATCAGATTATAAATATGATCAAATAAATCTACAACCTAGATTAGGTATACAGTCAACAAAAACATGATTTCCAGGATAAAAATCCTCTTCTATAGTTATTTGTGGGATGTAAGAATAGAACAGGTCACACAAGGACCTATTCCACAAACACAGTGGGAAATAGATTAAGGAATAAGAGAATAACAAGTATTCTCTAGGAATGTACAGGAGACGTGTGTGTTGGATAACATGAAAACAACATACTGCTCAAAAGTAAAATAGATAGAGAAATAAGAATATAAAAAGCTTATAATAATGTGTTTTGTATGTTCATAGTCCTTATATCATCACTGGTGTTGAGTTCGAGCTTTGTTTGGTAAGTTTGTAGCAGACAGAGGATCACATAAAATTTGTAGGTGTGTTCTCATTTGATCTCTATTAATGTCTCGGTTGGTCTTGTTAAGGTATTTTGTGTTTCTTTGTAGTTGGATCTTCACATAATGTGAATCAGAAAGTTCACATATTTAGTTGTTCACTTCTATAGGATTTTCAGTAAGTAATGATGTAGTGTATAATTTTGGTTGATTGGGTTGGGTTTGGTTGTATTGGATTCTGAGAAAGAGAGATCCTTCGAGTTCAAATAGGAAAATCATATCCACAATACTCAAATCAGCCTTTACTAAGTCTTGAGTTATTGGTAAAACTATCCAAGAATAGATTTATTCATTAATCCATTCATGCCAACATCCTCGGACAGCAACGGTAACAAGAATCTGGCAGTGACTCGGGATCTAGCGGTGACTCGACTCTAGCGGTAATGGTGACTTGAATTTGGTGGTAGATCATCCTGGTGGTAGCTCCTATTGATGTTGATGGTGACTTGGTCTGGTGGTAGCTCATCCTGGTGGTAACGGTGACTCTTATCTGGTGGTAGCTCATCCTGACGGTAGCAGTGTCTCATAACCAACAGTGACTTGCCATAATACTTAGCAGAAATATCATAGAAGCAGTATTATCATATAAAATGCTATTATACAACATGTGAAACATTAGTATTAAGAGAATTGTAGTTTTTGATCATTAAAATAAGATACTATAAAACACACTCCATACAAGTAGGTTCCAACATTATCCCCCTTTTTGATGATCAAAAAACATGGAATTTTATAAATCATGTACTAAATGAGTAATCATAAATAAACATATATCTATTTGAGTTTAAAAAAATCTTCTTACCAATATAAAACTAAATAACCAATTTATCTTCCCATTTGAGATTATCAAAAATTAAAAATAATTGATAAACTTATAGAGTAAATATAATAACATAAGGAGTTTTCATTATCTTGGTGCTAAAAAGATATGAGTGCAAAAATATAAGCATGAAAGGGAAGATACAAATGATCCCTATCAAAAAATAACATCAAAACAGATTCATTGTGCAGAAGATGGGGACTGATCAACTTTCTCTTTCCCTTTGTCTATTTATCTATCTCTATCATTGTCCTGTGATGAGACTGTAGAAGTTTATGTCAGGGAAAAGGTTATAATGGATGGTAGTGTGGTAGCAGGAGGAAGTGGATCTCGAAAAAGAACGTGTATAAGTTGTCTAATTACTTCAAATGGTGACAAACTCAAAGGATGATATGGTGGAGGCATAAGACTATCTGACTAAGTGATGAGATTAGTCCTGTACTAAACTGAGTCTATGGATGTGGTTGAAATTTTTGGTGAAAGAGGGATTACATCTCTAGAAATTACAGTAGTTTGATGGACATAAAGGCAGGGTTTTAGAAGATTGAAGAAGTCCATAATTATTGAACCTCTCCCTTCCATCACATTAAAGAAGTCTTCCTTCTCATCCATAAATATTTGAAGGTATGGTGTGAGAACCTTTAGTTGACTCACTTGTTCTTTGAAGGATCTTATCACTGGAGGTACCCTCAATTTCTCAGTAAGAAATTTGAAATTATCAAACATTTCATGTTTGGTACAGATCCTTTACAAGTAGTACTTGATAGCTTTCTTTATGAATTACTTATCTTTTCTACAATCTCTAGAATAGCCTCTTATGAAATCAAGGATATGTTCTCCATGTAGATGTATCTATCGAATTTGATCTTCATGAGTTCTTACATAACCCATAGTATTTCTGATTTCTTCTCTGATTATCTGTTGCAGCTGATCTCTATCAATTTGTACTAGAGAATTAGGAGGTGCAATTGATGTAGATGTAGTTTCAATCATGCTTTCCAACTTCTAAGACATAGAATTCATAAACTCTAAAAGATAAGATGTGACACCCTCTTCAGTATTTCTCAAACTTTTAACTTATTTTTCCAAGGTCTTATTTGAAACTTTCATTTCCTAAATATGAAACCTTATTCGAGGTTGGATATGTGAGATAGCTATTTCAACCAAATATCTAGTACTCTCTTCACTGAGTTTTGATATTGAAGATGGTTGAGATCTCAAGGTATTTGAAAAATCATAAATCAAGTTCCTTCTCAATGAGTCTAAATCTGAATTTACATTTCTTTGTAAAGAAATCAAATAATCTTGGTTCACTACATTAGGAGGCAGAACATGTTGAATAGGCAGAAAATCATTTTCATTGTCTGATTCAGTATAACTAAGTACAAGTCTAACAAAACTTGGATTCCTCTCCCATTATTCAAAATAACTAACTGATGGTCTAACATAATGCAATATGGTTTAGTCTCTAGGAACTTGAGAACTTTGACCAATTTTAGGTATTGAGGGAATAGGTGTTATCTATTGTAGTTTTAAGTTGGCTATCTATAGATAATGGTCCACTAGAACTGACTAATTAACTAGAAGTGTAGTGAACTCCCCCTTACTTATAGCTGGTAGAACTTTTGTCTGAATGATTTCCATGTTGCCTACTGGTCTTGATTGATCCATTTGATCCTTAAGATTTAGAGTTTTATCCCCCTCATTTGTAGCTTCCATACCTTCTATAGGAACTGTTGGAACATTAGGCATCATGGTATCCTTTGGTTTATTTTCATATCTATGAGAACTAGATACCATAGGTGAAGAGTATTGATGTTGAACTATCTCTTATTCAGGATTGAGTTCATTTCCATTCTCATCACTACCCTTATGATCAGTACCACCCTTTTTATCATCCCTGTGATTAGGGCCACCATTTTTGTTTCCATCATCAGAATCCTTATCAACATAAGCTTCATAATTTTTATCCTCAACATCTTGAATGGAAGATTCATCATACTTTTCATGATCTACAATATCTTTATATGATTATTTTGAAACAATATCATTACCTCCATTACCATTATCATCACTTGAAGGCTTAGAAGTAGACAATTTAAACTGATCTTCTCCAGAAACTTCAATATATTCTTCATCATCATTTTTAGGTAAGATAGTTTATATGGTAAGCAGAGATCCTGATGAACTGACATGGCCACTTGATACTCTAGGTGTAGATTTGATGATCTCTGGATCAATCCCTTCTTTAACTGAAATATATTCCTCTTCTTCTTCTTCAACTATTGTATCATATCTTTTAGAAACAACATTAGATTCTGAGTACTCAGATATCTCATCATATTTGAGACCTAAATCCACCATGTTCTTAGGTCTAGTTGGGTGATCAATGGGTTTGAACTCATCATAAACTTTTTCATTATCTCTTACCCAACATCCCTTCCATGGTTTCCAGCTTACTCTTACCCTTTTAAAAAAATTGATAAAAAAACCCACCAATTTTGTCTTCAGCTTCTTCTCCAGCTTTAACATATCCCTTTTCATCTAAAATGGATAAAATCATTTTGGGATATATTAGAGAGTTCGACCTTGACCTATTCTTACACATTTAATTCTTATAAACCATCAAAAATCTATATAGATTTATTATTTCCCCTTTCTTCATAATATACAGAAAGTAGACATCTTGATACCTCATTATATTGAAGTCCCCTTTCCTTGGACATAAAACATGTTGTAAAATTTTGAAAAGAAAATTACATTCACCATCAAGTTCAAAATTAGTAGGTATTATTAGTTTTCCATCTCTAGTTAATTGTATTAGAGCCCTTTCATAATTGACATTTTCACTATCACTCGGTATACTTCCTTGGAAATCCTCATATACTCTTTTATGAGGAACCTTTAAACATTTTTCCCATTCTCTTAAAGATAAATAAATCTATTTTCCATCTATGTTTCTTAGAATTATATCAACTTTCTTCCCAAAAATAAATCTATCATTATGATAAAATTCAAATACTACCCTCAGATAATACACTTTATGATTTGAGGTAAACTAGTTCATCCACTTCTACTTTTCTATTACCTTTAACACTAGCATATTTCTAGTTGTAATCCATTGTGCATTAATTTATTTTTCTTCTTCGACTACACAATTTATCAAATGGGGGTTTAGTGAAATGGTTTCCAAACTTCTTGTAAATACTTTTCATTTCTTGGAAGGCCTCATTTCCTCTGGATTTGATTCTGTAACTTTCTTCACACGGGCTATTCAGATTAGTTGAAGGATTCAGGTGGAACAAGAAATAAGGAAGACTAGTTAGAGAGGAAGGCAAAGGTTCGAGAGATCAAGTGTTAGAGGTAGTTAATTGATTTAGAGTTATCCTAATGATTTTATCATTTAGGGATTATAAATAAATAATAATAAAATTAAAATAATAATAATTTAATCAGTAAAGGAAAATAGCAATGGTAACATAAAAAGGAATGGTGGATCATTCAACGATGACTTCATTAATGGTGAATTCTCAATGGTGACTCATCAATGGTGACTCATCAATGGTGACTCATCAACAGTGACTGATCAATGGTGATTGATCAATGGTGACTCATTAACGGTGAATCATCAATGGTGACTCATCAACGGTAACTCATCAAGAACCATGGTGCAGATTATATGGTTATAGGTGATGATAGGGGAAAGCACCCTGGTATAGATTTTTTACTGTGGTTTCAAAGTCGGAGAGAATAGGACCAAGCTGAGGGTTGCGATGTTGCTGGGAATTTTTAGTCTGTTTTTTTGTTCTTTTGAGACTTGTATTGTATTGTATCACCTTGTACCTATTCTGGATGATTTCTAGATACATGTATCATCTTCATCATTTTATATGTGACATCTATGGACTATTTATGTATTCTTGTCTTGTCTTGATTTTATTTTACTGCTTATTTATTCACTGACGCTATTGTATGTGTTTGACTTCCGTTGTGATATACTCTTGTAATGGGGGCATAGTCTACCCACTAACTCACATAGGCCCTCGCTACTAGTCGCCAGCCTCTGGAATTTGGGGAGATACACTTGAGGACTTATATCCAACCAGGATCAGGGCACCGTTGGGTGGAATTCGGGTTTGGGAGGTTGCAAAGTGGTATTAGAGGCTAAAGGAGTGATGTCATCTTTCAATTCATAAGGAGTATGAGCCCTTATGTTTTGGGAAATGACACACCAAATAAATGAAAATGATAAAATGAATTTGATATGTATGGATTATATGGACATAAAAATTTGGTTCATGAGGTGTTATGGGCCCTTAAGGATCAAAACATGGTGGACCATTAGTTAAATCATTTGAACAAATGACTTTTGAATGAAAATGAATGAAATAAAGAATAGATAATTGACCTGGACCTGGATTTTGAGTGGGAAAGAGGCATAGTTTATAGTGGTTCGATGGTTTTTATTTATATAGTATTGTATTTAGGAGCAGTTTGTGGTTTGACTTGGTTTTTAGGAGGATTTTGACATGTCCTGCACTTTTGAGTTGCAAGCTTTGGTGTTGTTCTTTTCTGAGGCATGCGTTTGGAATTGTAGAGAGATGCCACCACAACGACCTACAGTTGTATGTCGTGAGGGAGGCGATGACCATACTCTGGAGATGGTGATCCATAGGCTACTAGTTGATCCTACTTTAGTGCCAGCTAAGGCACCAGGGGCTGTTATTGACACAGGTGTCGAGGCATAGTTTTGAGAGGGCTTTTTTTCTATATTAAGACTTTTCAGGGAGCACCGTATCCTGCCTTGTCTATGGATGAGTTGACGTGAGTGTCTTAGTAGCATCATTCTCCCACATTTTTGGGGGATGTAGGTCCATAGGGTGTAGAGCTGTCTAAATATACCACATTGGCAATCTTTGAGCACCTAGAGACACCTCCTGAGAGGAGGGTTAAGCTCGCTACTTAGATGCTATGTAGAGCAGCAAAGAACTGGTGGGATGTTCTAAACTAGGATGACGGTCTATGGGTTGGGATGACTTCCAGACCCGCTTATTTGACTACTTTTACCCCTTGAATCTGTGAGAAAAGTGGTCTAGTGAGTTTATGCGTCTGGAGTAGGGCGCGATGACGGTTATGGAATACTCGGCACGCTTTACAGAGCTGTAAAGTTTTGCACTGATGTATCTTACTGATAAGATTTCAAGGGTGAGATGCTTTGAGGAAGGTTTCATACATGCTATCAAGTCTCATTTCAATGTGTTCAGGTTGAATTTTATCACTGAGATTCTGAATCAAGTGCTTATTACAAAGCAGAACCTGAGGGAAGTTGGGGGTACAGAACATGGGAGTGTTGTTTCTCAGCCCAGTGGATCTACATATTCGGGTAGGAAGATTTGTTTTGATAATTACTGATACATGAGATCTAGTATGTTTTTGGGTGTAGGTAGCTTGGAATTTTTTCATAAATGTGGTAGGTGAATCCATATAAAGAATCAGTGTGACCGTGACCTAGTTGAGTGCTGATCTTGTGGCAGGATGGGGCACATGTAGTGGTTTTGTAGGACCTTCCCACCAATTGTGAGTGGTAGTGGGTCATCTCCAATATCAGGTTCAGGATAAAGTTCTTTAGCTCCATGTCATGCTGGGAGATGGAGTAATGCAGGCCAATCAGGCCAAGTCAGTGGTGTTTGTGGATGTGGTAGTCAGAGCCTAGGTTCTCAGATATAGTATGGTGGATCGTCTTAAGGTAGTTGAGCAATGTCATAGGTCAGTGGTATAGTTCAGACTTATGTAGTGCAACAGATTCAAAATGAGTAAGATCTCATCCCATCTACGGTGAGAGGTAAGATCTTAGTAGCTTATACTATTGCATTTTCCCTCTTTGATATAGGTGTGTCACATAGTTTTATATTTGGACCAGTGGTTAAGAACCTCGGTCATGTTTTTTTCTTTTTGAGCACGTTATGACTCTATACACACAATTAGGAGTTAGAACAGGTGATGTGCTCTAGTGTATGGAGTGCCCCCTTGAGTTTAGTGGGTGTCACTTCATTTAGGATCATTATGTCCTTGAGATGACAGGGTTTGATGTCATTATTGGGATGGACTGTCTAGTATCTTATCAAGATTACATTGACTAATATAGCTGAAGGCTGAATTTTACATCACTAGAGGGTGCAGTGTTTACTCATAAGGGTGAATGGAATGTTCGGATGAGCTAAGATGGACCAGAGCATCGTGGGATGGGTGGGATGATAGCTTAGATTTCTAGTTTGTTTCTGGATGATCAGGGAGTGAGTCAGGTGGAATTTCCTCCAGTGGTTTAGTGCTTCAGGTATGTCTTTCCTAATGACTTTTTTGGTTTACCTCCTAAGAGAGAGGTGGAGTTCTCCATCGAACTAGTTCTAAGAGATGCATCGGTATCCATTCCTCCTTACAGTATGGCTATGATGGAGTTGTAGGAGCTCAAGAGGAAGCTAGAGGATTTGGAGGTGAAGGGGTTTGTCAGACCCAATACTTCTCTGTGGGGTTATCTGGTCCTTTTTACAAAAAATGCAGATGGTTCCCTTAGTCTATGTGTGTACTATCAAAAACTTAACTAGTTGATGATTAGAAACTGATATCCCTTGCTACGGATAGATGACTTATTTGATCATCTTCAAGGAGATCAAGTGTTCTCGAAGATCTACTTGAGATCGGGATATCATCAGGTTCTTGTTCGACCTACAAACATACCTCGTAAAACCTTTCATATAAGGTATGGCCTATACGCGTATTTGGTTATGTCGTTCGGTCTCACGAACGCGCCATCAATTTTCATGTATTTGATGAACCAGGTGTTCCATCCTTACTTGGATTCTTTTGTGGTGGTTTTTTTGGATGATATCTTTGTGTATTCTCACAATCAACATGAACATTCCAACCATCTTGAGATCATTTTTAATACATTGATAGAGCATCAGTTATATGATAATCTCACAAAGTTCCACTTTTGGATGGATCATATTCAATTCCTAGGTCACATTATCTTAGAGATAGGAGTATCAGTGGACCCAGAGAAGGTGAGAGCTATAGTTTCCTAGGAGCAACCTAAGAACATTCATTACATATGAAGTTTCTTAGGGATAGCTGGTTACTATAGGAATTTCATATAGGAATTTTCACACTTATCAGCACCATTGAAGATATTGATTAAGAAGGGTGTGAAGTTTTTATGGTTATAATCTTGTGAGAGATCCTTTTAGGAGCTAAAAGGGAGGTTGACATCAGAACTAGTCCTGATACTGCCAGATTAGGGTAGGAGATACACTGTGTATTGTGACGCATCAGGTATTGGGCTGGGAGTAGTGCTAATGTAGAGAGATAGAGTCATGGCATATGGGTCTCAGCTATTGAGGCCACATAAGAGGAATTACCCTATGCATGATCTTAAGTTAGTTGCAGTTGTTCATGCTTTGTGCTGTTGGAGACACTATTTACTGGGAAAGCATTTTGTGGTGTACATGGACTATAAAAGCCTCAAGTACATCTTTAAACAACATGATTTGAATCTAAGACAACAAAGGTGGGTGGAGTACCTACAATCCTTTGACTTTGAGCTATCCTATATTCCTGGTAAGGGAAATGCAGTGGCTGATGCACTGGGAAGGAGGACTCAGATACAAGTAGTGCAGTAGGCCAGTATTGAGTGGAAGCTTATGGAATTGTTCTATGAGATATATATAGAGGTGCACGATAGACAGGGGTATAATTTTAAATCATCCTTAGTTGTGACCTCTACCCTACTGGACAAAGTAAGGATGAGGAATCTATCAGATTTAGAAGGCCTAGTTCTACGGGAGTGTGTGAAAGGTGAGGAACCTCCTCCTGGTTGGATGGTATGTGAGGATGAGATCTTGTGTATCCATAGATGTATTTGGGTTCCAATGGATATATATGATGAGTTGATGCAGGAGTTTAATGTTTCAGCTTAGGTAGTTCACCCTAGAGTCACCAAGATTTATTGTGACATACACTGTCAGTATTGGTGGTTAGGTGTAAAGAGAGAGGTGGCTGGTTTTGTTATGAGGTGTTCCACCTGTCAATAGGTGAAGGTGGAACATCAGCGACCAGCTTGTCTTTTACATCAGTTGCCTATTCCAGAGTGGAAATGGGATGATGTCGTGAGGGATTTCTTGACTGGTTTACTAAGGTTACCTCAAGGTAACGATGTTGTGTGGGTTGTTGTTGATAGGCTTATGAAGTTTGCTCATTTCTTATTGATCAGGGAGATCTTCATTGTTGATGATATTGGAAGGTTGTATATCTATGAGATAGTATGACTTCAAGAGGACCCATGCACTATTGTTTTAGATAGGGATGCTCGCTTTACATCTCTTTTATGGAAGAGTTTTAAGAGGGTTCTGGGTAAACAAGTGATTTTGAGCACAGCATACCACCCTCTTAGTGATGGCTAGTCAGAGTATACGATACATGTGCTAGAAAAAATGTTGCGAGCATATGTTCTGGATTTTGGGGGCTCTTGGGAGAGGCACATTCCCCTGGTTGAGTTCTCCTAAAATAACAGTTATCAGGATATTATACAGATGTCACCTTATGAGTATTTATATGGTAGACCATTTTGTTCTCCTCTGTGTTGGTTAGAGGCAGGTGCGACAGCTATACTAGGACAACGTCTCGTATAGGATACTTCTGAGCAGGTCTAGTTGATTCAGAATTGGATAGCTACAACACAGTATCATCATAAATCTTATATCGATCACCACATATGAGCTCTAGAGTTCGAGGTTGGGGATCATGTTTTCTTATGTGTTTCACCAAGTTTGGGACACAGGAATATTAGAATATAGGGTAAGCTTTCACCGTGATATGTCAGGCTATTTGAGATTTTGGAGAGAGTGGGTTCGGTTGCCTATCGGTTGCAGTTACCTCAGAGGTACCGAGCCATGCATGATATTTTCCATGTATCTCATCTGCACCATTATTATTTGGAACTGTCTCACATTTTTCAACATAAGGAGGTTGAGCTTCAGGTTGATGCATCATTTGAGGAGCATGTTATTTGTACCATTGATAGGAGCACGAATATTCTCCGAGGCCAGTCAGTTCCTCTTGTTGGATTGGGTTATACCAAATATACATAAGAGGGGGGTGAATTGTGTCTTTTACAAATTCTTTGTAAAATCATGTTCTACCCTTTGACTTTAATCAGATGGATTAATGCAGTGGAAATTTAAATAGCAGAGACATGCAATGTATAGTGGTACGGGGAATAGAAGGCCCCTAGTCCAATCCACCAACACTCTACTCCACGAGCTTGGTGATTTTCACTATTTGGTACTCTTGTCAACAGACCGTTCCACAAATGAGTATAGGCAGTTGACAACTTTACAATCTAAGGAAAAACAGAGCCTTTTGGTTCACTTGCAGAACCTACACAGCTTAGTATGAGAAGTCGACCACTCAAGATAAAAAATAAGTATTTGTTCTTTGAAAATACTTTCCCGTTGTTCTTCACAATTGCAACAGAATGAAATTGACAGTAGATGGATCATCGCCTTTAGAAATAATGATCTTTAAGTAAGAGTTGTTCTGAGTCGATCTAGTTGCAGTAGATATAGAAATATAATTCGCAACTTCATCAACAGTATATTCACAAAAAATCTTCGATGACGAAAGAGTGAATCTTCTATCGTGATTCTTCTTCTTTAATAAACAAGCTTTGTTGCTCTTCGTACTCAGCAGATTTGTAGATCTTGATAGTCTATGTTTTTCTCCTTTTTATATTCATCATTGTTGTTCAACAAATCTTGTATATTTTCTCTGTGTATATATCACATCTATATATAAAATAACAATGAACACTTCTCCTGCAAATTTAGATCCACAAAAGTCATCTTTTGACTCACAATATTTAAACATTTGAATTAACAGAGCAGTCGTAACTCCCCTTGAAATTCAGCATGAAAATATCCTTTTAAATTGATCCTTTGAATAGTATATAAAACAGCTTTGAATCAGTCAAAGACACGTATTAAAAACAACTTTTGATCCAACTTAAAATCAGCCTAATAAACCACTTGTAGACCATTGCATAATAATATCGTCTTTAATTCTCCAACATCAAATGTAAGGTTGAACTATATAGCATGTGTAAGGTAGATCGCAAACATAAGGTTGATGATGTAGGGTTGATCAAAAAATGTAGGGTTGATCATCCATAATTTTCTTTTCAACATTCAAACATATGATAAATGATCCATACTTTTATAATCTTACAAACGTAAAGAACATGATCCATACTTTTGATGAAATGTAAGGTTGTTTACAAAATTAAGGTTGATGAATCATACTTTTGAGAAACAAATGTAATGTTTAAAACTTATGTACGGTTCTTCTCTCATACTTTTCAATATCCCAAATGCAGGGTTCCTCTTCCATACTTTTCCGATAACATATGGTTGATTAACCATACTTTTCTGATATCTTATAAAGTATACACTGCATTCCATCCTTACGCTACATTTCTCCATGTAGAGTATGAACAGTGATTCCAGAACACGCTTAAGAAATTCCCAAATATGTAGAACATGAACAGTGTTTCCAGAACACGGTAATGCGAATACTTTAGCAATTAAATCTCATTGTTCAAGAACTTAAATATTTATTCTAGAAATAAAAATATAATGAATAATAAATTCCTAAAATATACTTAAAATAAAATCATTAGAAAAAAATTAAGGGTATTTGTGAGCATCAAAATCATCATAGAGATAGAGTATTATTCTCAACAATCTCCCCCTTTTAAATAAAAATATTATGTATTATTGAAAACAACATTTTCTCAACAATATCTCCCTTTTTGATGATCAAAAAACCCATAAAATAATAAATGAAATTAACTTCCAAAATTAATTACATATAGTTTTGAATTTTTCAATTGAACTTAATTTCTCCCCCTTGTTAAAAAAATTGTAAATACAAAATTTTGTTGTGTTTATCCTAATTTCTCCCCCTTTTGTGATATCAAAAATAATGATAGGATATGGAATAGAACACATTTTAATGTAGCAGTGAACTTAAGTAAATACTATTATTAACCATTTGTCAATAATTGAATGTGGATTACTGGCATATGTAAACAAAGAGAGTAAAACAAATAAAAACACACAAATATAGAATGAAATAACATTTCATAAAAAAATTTAAAATTATGATAAACTCGGGAATCAAGGTGTGGTAAGGGTATGAGATAAGGTCTATCTCCTTTGAACAACTACCTTGATTTTTATCAACTACTCCCTCATCCTTCTCATCATTCCATCTCCCATCTTGATAATAAGATCTCTATTCTCCTGAGTCATATGGATATATTCTATCATATTTACTCTGAAAACTCATGAAGTATCTCTTCCTTCTCCATAAATAGAGTTAACTTCTCTGTGAACTGAGTCAGTGCAGTTCTGATACTTGGTTCACTTGAGGTCAACTAGTCGACCAAAAATATCTGATTATCTAATAAGACTGATAGTGGAGCACTATTGAATTGTAAATCATGAAATATGTCATTCATATTGCTCATTGCTGTTGTGATAGCTTGAAATATTCTGATTAAATCAGGTGAAGTACCTGATTCACTAGCGTCACCAGTCCTGACAGATGCAAACTGTGTCTCCATATAGTCTTTAAACTTTGAAAGATCTAACTTCATCACTATTTCTGATTTCAGCTTGGATACCTCTATCAACATCATTTTCTTGAAAGTTTCAACTTCTTGCCTTGAAACTATACTTCCTTTAAGTCTCTAAAATTTCAACTGTTCTTTCTCTAAGCCTCTTTTCAGAGAAACATTTTCAGATTCCAAACAAAACAACTTCCTATACAGCTTGTCTACTTTCTTATTAACTAAATCAGAGGCACCCTGTGCTTGATTCTCATCCTCAGCTTAAATGTGATGCAGCAGTACTAATGGAAATGAGTCTGCATCAGATTTTTCTTTTGCTTCCTCCTGAGCTGGCTGGTCCACAGACCTTTCTTCAGAGTCTTTTCCAGACTCTTCCACAGAAAAATCCTCACGAATTTCCTCTATATGAACTTCAGAAACATTCTCATCTTGAACATCAGTAATCATTTCTTCCACTGGATTTTCTAAAATAATATCTTCTTGATTTTCCTGAGGACTGGCCACATCCTCACCAGGCTCTGCCTTCTTTTCAATTGTAACTTCAGTTTCAGATACAATTTGAGATTCAATTTTAGTTACAAACACAGCCTGTTCCTGAGTCTCAATTTCAGTTTCTTCTTGAATTTCATATTGTACTTGAGGAGTCACTTTAATTTGAGCAGTATCCTATTCTTGTGGCTTCTCAATAGCTACTTCTTTGACAAAACTGTAAGTGAGTAAATCTATTGATGTTAAAACATGTGAACCAAGTTCCTCATGAGCATTATCATTTATTTTCCTTTGAATATAAAGTCCCTCCTGACTGCCTTCTTCTTGAGCTTCTTCAGTTTCAAATCTTATTCTTCTTATAGCAATGCTCACTCTTGATTCTGTTGGATCAAATATGTAGATGTATATGTATATTAGATGGAACAATACAAGAGGGGGGTGAATTGTAGGTTTAAAAACTTTGAGTTTAAACACTTAAAGAGATTAGTTTAAAAGATCTTAAACTAATACAATTAAAACAACCACAAATGTATTGAATATAAAGGTATGAATTAATTTAATACTATTAGAAAAGTAAAGTAATTGTATTCAAGATGAATACAATAATCAGAGTAATACAAGTGTGAGAGATTCTACCATAAAGCGTATAGAATATATTAATACAAAATGTAATATAATAATTGTAATTGAGACAATTACAATTGAAAGTGTAATGAATAAAGGAAACAATACAAATTCCTTTATAATACAAACTACAGCAGAAATGTAAAAGTATTACAATTATTTTGACCCAAAGATAAGGGTTATCCTTTCACCTAGGATAAGTGGTCTGTCTTACCACCACCTTGGTAAGCCCTCGATATGATGATCGGACCGTCTGTCTGCCTATCCCCGGCAGCCCTCGATACGATGATCGGAACGCCTGTCTGCCTATCCCCGGCAGCCCTCGATATGATGATCAGAACGTATGTCTGCCTATCCCCGACAGCCCTCGATTTTGTAGGTAATTGGCACCTATGTCTTTCAATTACTTGAAATCCCTCGATACGATGATCGGATGCACAAAGCACACCGCATGAGAGAAGTCACAGCATCTCTCTCTAGAATTTTGATAGAAGCAAAGTATCACAGTCGTATCAGCGTTTTTCACCACCTCTTTCTTGGCTTCAAATGACCTCCTATTTATAGACCTCATGTTCCAACGGTCACATTTCCTCCAACGGTCATATTTCTCCGAAAAACTCGGAGGGACTTGGACACCTGGCATATAATGGTCATATTGAAACAGAAATCACGACATCGTTTTGATTAGTTTGTAACTAACTCAACGACATCGTATTGGTTAAAACAAAAGATATATGAAGATGATAAACAAGATTACGATTAATATGAAACAAGTGTTTTTGACTAAGTATCAAAACAAGCAAGTAATGAAAGTATGAATAGAAGATTTAGTACGATATGATTGACAGAGTCAGTACGATACGATTGACAGAGTCAGTTCAATATGATTGACAGAGTCAGTACGATAGGATTGACAGAGTCAGTACGATATGATTGATAGAGTCAGTACGATACGATTGACAGAGTCAGTATGATATGATTAATAAAAGACATTACAATTAAAAAGACATTTGTGATTTCCAAAACAAGATATAGAAGTCAAAGGGGAACTTTTGACTCAACAATCTCCCCCTTTTTGGAAAGCACAAAACACAAAGTAAAGACAAAAAGAAATACTTATCTCCCCCTGAGTTATTGGAAACTCTTCTGAATATGAATTTGAATACAACTAACTCCCCCTTAGGTATATACTTTCCTAAGGATTGTATTCACATATTTTCCTTGGTTTTGAAGTATTTTATTAAATCATTCTCCATTTGTAAAACATTCTCCCCCTTTATAAAACATTATCCCCCTTTGTGGTTTACAAAAAGAATGGGGTAACCTTGAGTTTCCTAAAAGGGTTAGAGAAAAGAAATGCAGGACAAAAGAAAGAGAAACATAAAAAGTCATTACAAAACAAACAAGTTCCATTAGAAAAAGAAAAACAAATACAACAGTCATTTGTTTTCTCTTTCTTTTTCCTTCTTTATCAGCTCATGAAAAAAAGCTTTCATCTTCTTGATTTCTTTCTTGTCTTTAGAGATTGAATCACCCTGAGTTCAGAGAAGATCTTATTGGTCCGCAAAAATCTGATCTTGATTCTTGATATTCTCTTCCTGGACTCTGATTACTTCTTCAAGAGTATCAATTCTGTCTTGTAGATTCTTGTTATCTTTGGATATCACAGAATTTTGTTTTTTCAACAAAACCAATTCATCTTTGAAAGATGAAACCTTTGAGAATTCAGACTGAAAAGCATTCATTCTCTCTTGAAATTCTTTCACTGAAGGAACATCGGCTCCATGAGTTATCTAATTCAGCCTTTCAACAGTTTCTTTGTCAAGCTTATTGAAAGCAATCGCAAGATCATTTGACAACCTTATTATATCTTCAATTGCTAACTCATGGTCATTGACTGAGCTCTCTGTTTTGTAGGACCACTTGGTCATCCTGTTGCAAGCCTTCTTATGAGCAGCCGAACTTTCTGAAAGAACTTTCAAATCGGCTTTAACTGAAAGAACTTTCTTTCTCAATTATCTTACAGAACCAAACTTCTTCTTTTTATTGTCAGTAATAAAATCAATTTTCCCTTCCAGCCTGGAAAAGTAAGGAATAGTCTTCTCAACCCTTCTTAAAACATGAAAAATATAATCACTCTTCTTGAGAGAGATTGTGTGTTCTGAATCAGTATCCTCATCCTACGAAGGCAATTCATTTGATCGGCTTGAGTCAGCAACTGGTTGTTTTCCTTTTGCCTTTTCTTTCTCTTTTCTTTCTTCTTCTTTGTCACTGATGACAATAACTTTTTCAGTATGAGAGGATTGAGCACCTTTCTTTGATTGAGGGGGTGTTTTATTCGAAATTTCAAAAGTTTCAAAAGGTGCTTGATTGGAATGATGGGTTTGTTGAACACCTTCACTCTGCTTTTGAACTGATTCATCTCTACTCTTCTTCGAACTCTGAAGGAATTCTAAAAAGAAAATCTCCTTCCTCTTCTTCAACTTCCTCTATCTCTTCCATCATTTGTTTTCCTTTTTCTTTCTCAGGAAGGCTCTGTATGATGGGCTCTTGATGCACTTCTTCCGTTAGTTGAGCACTATCATCCTCAACCATTCTGAGTACTTTCGAGATATCAAAGTCTTGAGCCTTTCTTTTCAAAACAGACTTCTTTTTCTTTTCATCTTGAAGGGTTTCCTCTACCCTTATTCTTTCTGAAAAAGCTTCAGCTAGATCAAGACCGAACTTTGGATCACCTTCATTTCTCTGTTCCTTATCCTTTCTCCATTGGGCTACAACCTCCTTACTGTACTTTGGCTTATTATTTGGATTTGATCTGGTTTGCGGATCAGACTTTTGAGTAACACCAATAGAAGGATTGTCTTTGGCTGGCATAGGTGCCGATTGATTCTGAGCTGATTCAGCTTCTACATCTCTTAAAAAAGTTTTGAATTTGGATCAAAACAAACATTCAACTTTTTCATCGTACTCTTACTAATCTAGTATGGCTTCAGATCTATCATCTTTCCTTTCAAAGGAATGTTTCAAAACTTCATGCTCTCGAGAATAAACTTTGTAAGGATAGCTGGATAAATAATCATTTGGGACTTAATTCCTCCTGTCTTGACATTCTTGATGGTTTCAAAAACATATCCCATGAGATTTACTTTTCTCATATTTACAAGATATACAAGCATAAAAATATCAGAAACATTCAGAGTTTCTCTATCTCCTTTCCTTGGGATAAGAAAACCCTGCATCCATAAAGTCACAAACCTATTGTCCGGAGAAAGATGATCCACTTTTCTCTTCTCTTCATTTATAACAAACAAAGACTTCTCAGCACTTTATCTATTAAACGTACTAACTTCCTCTAGTAGTTTATGAGATGGACAGAAAGAATCACCTTCTATTGGGACATTCAGAAAATGAGCCACTTGTTTCACAGACATAGACAACTTTCTATCGTACACAGTAAAATTGATAGTCATGTCTTTGTCGAAAGATACGGTTTTATAGAACTGACTGACTTAATCAAAGAGAACCGGATCTTGAGAAACAGGTTTTTCAACACATAAATGCTCCCATCCTTGAAACAAAATGATTCTCTTGATTGTAGAATCGTACGAATCATAGAAATCTCGGGAAACTAACCTTTCTCTGAAAAATTTATTTTCTAAGAAATCCTTTGAAGACATATCAACGGGAGTGTTGGCAGAAGACTGAGACATAGAAATGTTGTCGATGAAAAATCGTACGATGACTTAAAAACAGTGGAACAGAGCCTCACCTCAAAACCTGAAAAACCAATGTGGGTTTGGGGAGGGGGGCTATTTATAGGTGATAAAAGGGTGATCGTTGATCTTCTACGGTTGAGATTAGAAGAAATAAGAATCAATGGATAGGATTAAAGGGAGAAATTTTTTTTTTTTAAATGTACCTGCTAGAGATCGTAAGGTAATTGTTGTTTTGAGATAGTATTAAAGAAAAACACAAGCGTACGAAGTAAAAGAATACTAACAATCGTCATGCCGATGGAAAAAAACTCATTACCATTAACTGACAAGCTGATGGAAAACAATCTCGTTACCATGGTCATGTCGATGGAAAAGAAATTCATTACCATGATCGGTCGATACGATGGAAAAGAAATTCATTACCATGATCGGTCGATACGATGGAAAAGAAATTCATTACCATGATCGGTCGATACGATGGAAAAGAAATTCATTACCATGATCGGTCGATACGATGGAAAAGAAATTCATTACCATGATCAGTCGATACGATGGAAAAGAAATTCATTACCATGATCGGACAAGCCGATGGAAAAGAAAGATAAATAAAACTATAAAACTATCAATACGATAAACACAAAAACAAATGATACGATAAAATTATCAATACGATAAACAGAAAAGTAAAAACACATACCAAGAGAATAAATAATTAAAAATCATGAGATAAGAAGAAACATAGTAAGAAACATAGAAAGTAATGTTCTCCCCCTTTTCTAGAGGAGTTTATTAATGTTAGGAGAAATGTAAAACAGGAAGTAGATGTGAATGATTATTTTAATGTAATCATTCCTAGATTCTGTTTTATAAACTCAAATCTATCAGAAGGTAATGGTTTTGTAAAAATGTCAGCAAGTTGTTCTTGCGTTCTGATGAATTGTAAAACAATATCTCCTTTTTGTGTGTGATCCCTAAGAAAGTGATTCCTAACATCTATGTGTTTTTCACGAGAGTGATGTGTTGGGTTCTTACTAAGAGTTATGGCACTAGTATTATCACATAGAATTTGAGTTTTGGAAAAACTCAATCCATAGTCAGTGAGTGTGTGTTGCATCCACAACACTTGAGCACAGCAACTTCCAGCTGCTACATATTCATCTTCAGCAGTGGAAAGTGCTACCGAGTGTTGTTTCTTGCAGGACCAAGAAACTAGAGAATCTCCTAAGAAATGACATGTTCCAGATGTAATTTTTCTATCCATTCTACAACCGCCAAAGTCAGCATCTAAAAAACTTTTTAAAACAAAATCATTTCCAGAATAATAAAAGAGACCTAGATCCATAGTGCCTTTTAAATACAGAAATATTCTCTTTACGGCTTTTAAATGAGACTCTTTTGGATTAGATTGGTATCTCGCACATAAGCATACGAAAAACATTAAGTCTGGTCGACTAGCTGTCAAGTATAGCAAACTTCCTATCATACCTCTAAAGATTGTTTGATCTACTGGTTTCCCAGTTTCATCAAGATCAAGTATATTTGAGGTAGCAATTGGAGTTCTGATACTTTTAGTTTTGTCAAAACCATAATTTTTGAGTAAATATTTAATATACTTATGTTGGGATATATAAGTTCCTTCTGGTTTTTGAGAAATTTGAAAACCTAAAAAGAATGTTAACTCACCCATCATACTCATTTCAAACTCAGATTTCATTAAATTAGTAAAAGAATCAGTTAAAGTCTTCTGAGTCGATCCAAATATGATGTCATCAACATAGATTTGAACAATTAAAACATTTTTATTTTCCATTTTTATAAAAAGGGTTGGATCTGCTGTACCTTTTGTATAATTGTTTTGTAAAAGAAATCTTGTAAGTCTATCATACCATGCTCTAGGGGCTTGTTTAAGACCATATAGAGCCTTGGTAAGTCTAAAAACATGATCAGGATGTTTTGGGTCTAGAAAACCAGGAGTTTGTTCAACAAAAACTTCTTCTTGAACAAAACCATTTAGAAAAGCACATTTTACATCCATTTGAAAAAGTTTGAAATTAAAGTATGCTGTAAAGGCTAATAGAATACGAATATATTCAAGTCTAGATACAGGAGCATATGTTTCTTCATAGTCTATTCCCTCTTGTTGATTATAGCCCTTAGCAACAAGTCTTGCTTTATTTCGAACAATGATTCCATTTTCATCACATTTGTTTCTGAACACCCATTTTACACCAATTACAGTTGTTTCTTTGGGTCTATCAACTAAAGTCCAGACTTGATTCCTCTTAAATTCATTTAGTTCATCTTACATTTATTTGATCCAATCTTCATCACCTAAGGCCTCACTTGGAATTTTAGGTTCAAATTGGGAGAGAAAAGCAAGATTTTCTATTTCATTTCTTAAGTAATTTCTGGTCCTTACAGGTTGAATTACATCACCAATGATGTTATCACTGAGATGATTCCTAAGAAACAATTGATTTGTGTTTTGTAAAACCTGTTCATCAACATATGGTAGAAATTCTTCTGTGGTAAATGTTTCAGAAGCATCTTCTTGGACAATTTCCTTATCAGAAGGATCTTCTAACAAAGGTTGATAATCAGTTTTTGAAAAAACATCTGAGGATGTAGGTTGGGATGATTTAAAAACAAAAGGATCAGATTCATCAAATTTTACATGTACTGTTTCTTCAACAGTACAAGTGTTTTTATTAAAAACTCTATAAGCCTTAGAAGTTGTGGAGTAGCCCAGAAAGATCCCTTCATCATATTTTGGTGCAAATTTTTGAAGATTATATTTTGTATTCAGAATGAATACTTTGCACCCAAAGACTTTGAAGTATGAAACTTTAGGTTTTCAGCCAATCCATAACTCATAAGGTGTTTTATTAAGAAAAGGTCTAGTTAAAACATGATTTATAGTATAGCAAGCAGTACTAACAGCTTCAGCCCAAAAGTGCTTAGCAATTGAGTATTCACTCAACATGGTTCTAGTCATTTCCTGAAGAATACGATTTCTTATTTCAACAACACCATTTTTCTGAGGAGTTCTTGGAGCAGAGAAATTGTTAGTAATACCTTTCTTAATACAAGAAGTTTCAAATTCTGAATTTTGAAATTCACCACCATGATCATTATGAATAGTTATCAATGGTAGATTTTTCTCATTTTTAATTTGGGCTCTAAAAGTTTTGAAAAAGGAAAAAGCTTAAAATTTCTTTGTTAGAAAATAGACCCATGTAAATCTGGTAAATTCATCAACTAAAACAAATACATAGTATTTGCCTCTAATGCTTCTAGTTTGTGAAGGACCAAAAAGATCCATATGCACTAACTGTAATGCATTAGAAGTTGAAACTTCATTAATTGATTGAAATCTAGTTTTATGTTGCTTGCCAAATTGAAAAGGATCACAAACTCTTGAAGAATCATATCTAAGATCTGGTAGTCCCTTTACAAGTCTTTTGTTTGAGAGTTTACAAAGGTTTCTTAGATTGCAGTGTCCTAGTCTTCTATTCCATAGCCATGAATGGTCTTCTATTGCACTTAAGCAGGGTAAATTTTGGCTCCTAAGGTCTTCTAAGTTAATAGTGTATACATTCTCTTGCCTATGGGAAAATAGAATGAACTCATCCTTGGAATTGTGAACTAGACACTTATCATTTCTAAAATTCACAAGGTAACCTTCATCACATAATTGACTTATGCTGATGAGATTGTGCCTAAGAACTTTATCAAACAAAACATTTGATATAAGAACTTTTCCAAGAAAAACAATATTACCTATACCAACAATCTTTCCTTGAGCATTATCTCTGAAGGTAACTTTTCCACCTTTTGTTTTGATAACCTTTTCAAAGAAAACTTTGTTTCCGGTCATGTGTCGAGAACAACCACTATCCATGTACCAAATATTTTTGTTGGTACACTTCTCATTTTCCTGAAAAAGAAACAATTAGTTTTTCGGAATCCAAACTTGTTTGGATCTAGAATGGTTAGATAACAGAATTTTAGGAATCCACATTTGTTTTACAAAATGAGTTTTATGAAATCCTAAATATTGAGTTTTATTGAGAGAATACTCTTTTTTCCAGTGTCCACCACATTGGCACTTAGAACAAAAAGAGGTTTTTTGTGGAACAAAATAGTTATTACTAAAAACTGGTTTGGAAAGAGTATAACCAAGACCAGAACGACTTCTCAAAGGTCTAATTTGAGAATACATCTTGTCAAAGTTTTCCTTGCCATAAGTAAAGTTTGACAAACATTTCTTTAAAGAGAAAATTTCTGACTTTAGTTTTAAAACTATGTTTTTATCTTCCAAAAAAATTGATTTTAAACTAGAGTTAGGATCTAAAACATTTTTCTTTGAAATCACATTTTCTAGATCCTTAGAAAGTTTATCCTTATCAGATTTGAATTTCTCAAGGGTTTTTAAAATACTTTCAAAATCAGAAGTTTTCACATCAAGATCATTAGAAAGATCTGATACTTATTTAGTTAAAGCTAAAATTCTAGACTTTGCCTTCTCAAGCTTCTTCTTGAGTTTAGAATTTTCATTTTCAAGTAATTTAGCAAACCTAGATACTTATTCAAAAGAAGGTAATGTATCATCTTCTGATGATGAAGATTCATCATTTGAAGACTCATAATATTTATCATCAATATAATTTTCATTTAAAGAGACATTTGTAATAGCTTCAGCATTGTGTACCTTAGCCATGAGACAATGATCTTCAATTGGTAATCTGGCTATAAGTCCAATATTCCTTTGTCCTGAGGACTCATATTCTGAAGAATTTTCTGAAGAATCACTACCACTTGCACTCCAAGTATCATTTGCCTTAAAGTCTTTCTTTGTCTTATAATACTTTTTCTTGTTTCTTTCAGAGTGTTTCTCCTTTCTGTCTTTTCTCTTCAGTAAAGGACAATCAGGCCTTATATGTCCTACTTTCTTACACTCATAACAAGTTACCTCTGAATATTTCTTATCCTTCCTATCTTTCTTTTTGAATCTGTATTGGAAATATTTCTTTCCCATAATCTTGTTCATCCTTCGAGCAAGATTGGCTAACTCATTATCCGAAAGATCACAATCACTTGAATCAGATATAACTTTCTTAGCTTTGGATCTTGTAATCCTTTCAGGTGTTTTAGCTTTAGATTTAAAAGCTACACTACCATTTCCATTCTTCTTCTTGTTGAAATCAGCATCTCTTTTCATTCTTTTCTCGTGCTGTAGAAGAGTTCCAAAGATTTCATCAAGAGTAATAAGGGAAACTTTTCTGTTTTCATCAATAGTTGTCCTTTTTGAATCCCATTCATTTGGCATTATATATATAATCTTATCTACTAGAGCTTCATCATAAAGGCCTTTTTCTCCCATAGATTGTAAACTGTTGAAAATTGTCATAAATCTTTGTTGCACTTTACATACCGGCTCTCCATAAGGAAAACGAAATCCATGATACTCTGCTCGAAGCATTGCTCTTCTTGTTTCTATAACATTGGATGTACCAAAATGAGTGACTTCCAATTTCTTCCAAATACAGTTGGCTGTTTCACATGAAGATATCTGGTTATATATATTTCTGGTCATATAGCATAATAAATTATTGCGTACCTTATAATTCAGTTGATATTCTTGCTTCTCTTGGTTAGTGAAAGTACTGACTTCTTTGTCAGGAATTTTGTAACCTCCAGTAAGCATAATAAAATTGTCTACACCAGTATTGATGATGAATGTCTTCATACGATCTCTCCAGTACTCATAATCATTCTCATCAAAGACTGGTGGTCTATAAGGATTTAAATTTTCTATTGACCCAATATTAATTCCTGACATCTAATAAAGAGAAAATCTTTTCCACTCCACACGTTAGTGTAGTAAGTAGTTAAAATGAAAGTTTGAAAGAAATAAAGCTAGTAATACAAATTAGTGGAAACCTGCTCTGATACCAATTTTTGGATCGAATATGTAGATGTATATGTATATTAGATGGAACAATACAAGAGGGGGGGTGAATTTTAGGTTTAAAAACTTTGATTTTAAACACTTAAAGAGATTAGTTTAAAAGATATTAAACTAATACAATTAAAACAACCACAAATGTATTGAATATAAAGGTATGAAGTAATGTAATACTATTAGAAAAGTAAAGTAATTGTATTCAAGATGAATACAATAATCAGAGTAATACAAGTGTGAGAGATTCTACCATAAAGCGTATAGAATATATTAATACAAAATGTAATAGAATAATTGTAATTGAGACAATTACAATTGAAAGTGTAATGAAGAAAGGAAATAATACAAATTCCTTTATAATAAAAACAGCAGCGAAAATGTAAAATTATTACAATTCTTTTGACCCAAAGAGAAGGGTTATCCTTTCACCTAGGATAAGAGTTCTGTCTTACCACCACCTTAGTAAGCCCTCGATATGATGATCGGACCGTCTGTCTGCCTATCCCCGGTAGCCCTCGATACGATGATCGGAACGTCTGTCTGCCTATCCCCAGCAGCCCTCGATATGATGATCGAAATGTCTATCTGCCTATCCCCGACAACCCTCGATTTTGTAGGTAATCGGCACCTTTGTCTTTTAATTACTTGAAAGCCCTCAATACGATGATCGGACGCACAAAGCACACAGCATGAGAGAAGTCACAGCATCTCTCTCTAGAATTTTGATAGAAGCAAAGTATCATAGTCGTATCAGCGTTGTTCACCACCTCTTTCTCGGCTTCAAATGACCTCCTATTTATAGACCTCAGGTTCCAACAGTCACATTTCCTCCAACGGTCATATTTCTCTGAAAAACTCAGAGGGACTTGGACACCTGGCATATAACGGTCATATTGAAACAGAAAGCACGACATCGTTTTGATTAGTTTGTAACTAACTCAATGAGATCATATTGGTTAAAAAAAGATATATGAATATGATAAACAAGAGTAAAATTAATATGAAACAAGTGTTTTTGACTAAGTACCAAAACAATCAAGTAATTAAAGTATGAATAGAAGAGTCGGTATGATATGATTGACAGAGTCAGTACGATACGATTGACAGATTCAGTACGATACGATTGACAGAGTCAGTATGATACGATTGACAGAGTCAGTACGATACGATTGAAAGAGTCAGTATGATACGATTAATAAAAGAAATTACAATTAAAAAGACATTTGTGATTTCCAAAACAAGATATAGAAGTCAAAAGGGGACTTTTGACTCAATAGATTCAACATGTCCCTCCTTGGACTTAACAGATTGAGCCTGAGCACTTGCTTCTTCTTCTTCAGCTCCTACTGTCAAAAGTTTTCCTTTCAATGTGCTCCAGAAGTAACCAATTTTTCTTAGGGTCCCAGCACCAAAAGTGTTACTATTATGACATCTAACTCTGGCTTCCACCAGCCTCACCATATCCTTTTTGAACAAATTTTTTGATATGAATCTACCAAACGGATAAAAAATCATGTGTGCTTCTGTTTGAAAACAATAATGAAGGTACCTTACCATGTACCTAGGAAAATTAAGTCTTATATCACTCATCAATAGATACATTATATACATGTTTGGATATAAGATTTTCTCCATATCAGACATCCTCGGTGCAATCCCTATTTGTACAAACTTCACTAGGATTTTCTGATCCGGCTCCAAGTCCTTTACCAACATCTTCCTTATATATGTAGAACCAAAATGAAAAGACATAATATTTTCAGACTTATGTATTGAATATCCTATATTCTTCAAATCAAAATGAAAGACTCCCTCATGAGGGTATCTTAGTATCTGACCAATCTCCACAGAGGATATCGAAACATCTCTATCTTCAATCTTAGCTACCATAGTATCCTCATCTTCCCCCAGACTAAACTGAACATATTTAAGGAAATAATTGAGTTCTACCTCATATAGAAACTCTGTAAAATCTCCATTAAACATATGTTCAAGGTTTTGAAACACAAGAGCTTGCTTCAGCAATAGGTTCGTCTGATATAACCATTCCAGATCTATGACCTTTACTTGCAAAATTTTCCTTCCTTCGGAGTGTTGTTTCTTGGAAGTGCTGGTCTCAGCCTCATCGGTTCTCTTGGTATTAGCCATTTCTATCGAAAATCTCTGAAGGTTTGAAAAGGGATTAGGGTTTTGAAGGTTTAGGTTCGGATAGACAAAGAGCGGTAAAGCGTCGCGGGTTCGAAAGGGTTTTTGGTAGAAATGACACGATTCAGAATTTGAAAGGTTTCTAATAGCCTTGATTATCATGTAATCAATAATTATTACATAGATTTTAAAAACAAATAAAATTGTTCACACGAGAGAAAAAACTTATTCTGTTTGAAAAAAAATAACTAATTTATTTTAAACAGTATTAAAAGAAAGAAAAATCATAATAAAATAAAACTTTATTTAAAATTAAATAAACCTAGACCCCCCTTAATAAAATCAAACCTTGTAGTGGGAAGTGGTTTAGTAAAAATATCAGCTAATTAAATTTGAGTACTTACAAATTCTAAGAATATATCCTTTTTAAGAACATGGTCTCTTAGAAAATGATTTCTGATATCAATATGCTTAGTCCTAGAATGATTAATAGGATTTTTTGAAATATTTATAGCACTAGTATTATCACATAAAATAGGCATACTATTAAAACTTAGTCCAAAATCCATAAGAGTGTTTTTCATCCACAATACTTGTGCACATCAACTGCCAATAGATACATATTCTGCCTCGGCTATTGACAACGCAACTGAGTGTTGTTTCTTACTTGACCATGACACTAAGGATTTTCCTAAAAAGTGACAAGTACCCGAAATGTTTTTCCTATCTAATCTAAAACTTCCAAAGTCTACATTTGAATATGAAATTAAATTAAAATCAGACATTTTGGGATAAAGAAGAGATTGAAAAATAGTTCCTTTTAAATATCTAAAAATTCTTTTAACAGTAGTTAAATGGGATTATTTAGGATTTGATTGAAATCTTGCACAAAGACATACTGAATATATTATCTGTACTGATAGCAGTAAGATATAATAAACTACCAATCATACCACTATATAACTTGTTGTCAACTGATTTTCCAGTTTCATCCAAATTAAGTTTTATATTAGTACACATTGGAGTTGTATATGTCTTGTTGTTTTCAAGTCCAAATTTATTTAGTAAATAAGTAATGTATTTACTTTGATTTAAAACATTTCCAAAATATTTTTGATAAATTTGAAGTCCTAAAAAGAAATTTAATTCTCCCATCATACTCATTTCAAATTCTTTTTGCATTAGATTTGAAAACTCATGGAAAAAAGATTTATTAGTTGATCCAAAAATTACATAATGAACATAAATTTGAACCAATAAAATGTTAGAATTTACAGTTTTATTAAATAGTGTTGGATCTTCCATTCCAATAGTAAAATAATTTTTCAAAAGAAAAGAGTTTAGTCTTTCATACCAAGCTCTAGGTGCTTGTTTAAGGCTATAAAGAGCTTTAGTAAGTTTAAAAACAGAATCTGGTTTTTGTGAATTTTCAAAACTAAGAGGTTGCTCAACATAAACTTCCTCCATTAAATAACCATTTAAAAAGATAGACTTAACATCCATCTGAAATAATTTAAAGTTCATATGAGATGCATATGCTAAAAGGATTCTAATGGATTCTAATCTAGCTACAGGTGCAAAGGTCTCATCGTAATCTATACCTTCCTCTTGATTATATCCTTTAGCTACTAGTCTTGCTTTATTTCTAGTTATTATTCCTTGATCATCTTGTTTATTTCTAAATACCCACTTGGTTCCAATCACTGGATAATTATGTGGTCTTTCAAATAAATTCCATTTGAATTGGTTTAGTTCTTCTTGCATTGCTATCAACCAACTTTAATCATCTAAATCTTCTTCTATAGACTTGGGTTCTAATTGGGATAGAAAGACAGAAAACTCAATAAGATTTCCTATGTTCCTTCTAGTTTTTATTCCTATTTTTAAGTCTTTTATTATTGTTTTTAAATGGTGATTATTTAGGGTCCTTGACTGCCTAGGTAGTATACTTATAGGTTCTTCAGTGTCATGTTCTTCTGGACTGGACTGAATTTCATTTATATCTTTTTCAAAATCATCTTTCAGGTTCTCAAGTCTCATGTTATCATTAGAATCAAGCTCATATATTTGATATGTTCTTTTCTCAAAGGGATCAATTTCATCAAATTTCACATGAACTGATTCTTCAATAATACTTGACTTTTTATTAAAAACTCTATAATATTTGGAAGTAGCAAAATATCCTAAGAAAATGCCTTCATCAGATTTTGGATCGAACTTACCAAGATTTTCTTTGGTTTTTAAAGTATAAACCTTGCATCCAAAAACTTTAACGTAATTTACTTTAGGTTTTTTGTTATTCCAGAGTTCATAGGGTGTCTTTTTCAAAATTGGTCTAATTAAAACTCTATTCATTATATAGCAGGTTGTACTTACAGATTCTTCCCAAAAATAGGTAGGAAGACTGTATTCATTTAGCATTGTCCTAGCCATTTCCTGAATAGTCCTATTTATTCTTTCAACAATTCCATTTTTTTGAGGTGTTCTTGGTGCAAAGAAGGTGTGTTTAATACCCATATTTGAGCAAAATGAAATTAATTCCATATTCTCAAATTCTTCACCATGATCACTTCTTAATGAAATTATTTTAAAACCTTGTTCATTTTGAACGGCTTTTCAAAAACTTTCAAATAATGTAAAAGCTTCATTTTTAAATTTTAAAAAGAAAATCCATGTAAATATAGAATAGTTATCAACTAAAACATATACATATAGTTTACCATCCAATCTTTCTACTCTTGAAGGTCCAAATAAATCCATATGGATAAGTTCTAGAGGTTTAGATGTAGCAATTTTTTTAATAGATTTTAAGGATAATTTGTATTGTTTGCCAAGTTGACATGCATCACAAAATTTATTACTTTCAAACTTGAGACTAGGTAAATCAGAAACTAATTGTTTCTTGGATAATTTATGTAAATCATATATATTGCAATGTCCAAGTCTTCTATTCCAGATCCAGGATTCGTTTATCTTAGCAGTTAAGCAGTTTACTTGTTTTTACACAAGGAATTTAAATCTAGGGTATACACATTGTCAGTTCTAGGTACTCTAATTTTAAGTAGTTTATTTTTGAAAACAGAATAGAAATTGTTAGAAAAATCAACAGCATAACCATCATCACAAAGTTGAGAGATACTTATCAGATTGTGTTTCAATCCTTGTACATAAAGTACTTTATTGATTGAGACGGCTTCTGGATCTCCAACTATTCTAATGTCAATGATCTTCCCTTTGGCATTTTCACCAAAAGTGACAAGTCCGCCATCTTTTTGAGTAAGAGTAGAAAAATTTTATGAGCTTCCACTCATATGCCTTAAGAATCCATTGTCCATATACATATGGTCTTTTTGCTTCTGTGACCTGATTCCTATAAAGGCATTTAATCAGATTGTTTTGGTACTCATATTCTATTGGGTCTAGTTGTGTTAGATAGTAAAGATCTGGGTATCCAGACTTGATTTGTTTTTCTAAATTCAGCAGAATCAAATAAATTATTTGAAACAAAAGCATTATTAATACCACTTATTTTAGTTTGTCTTAAGAAACCGTTTTTAGAAATATGTCCCCTTGTTCCACAGTAACTACAATTTAATCTTTTTGTACTTGGAACAAAATAATTCTTGTACAGCTTAGGTTTTTCACCTTTACTACCAATTATAAATCTTTCTTTCTTAATGATAGTTTTCCCAAGAATTTCATTCAGGGAGTTTTCTCCTTTGGTAAAAATGAGGGATGCACCTTTATATGTTTCTACTTCAGTTTGCAGTATTTTTATTTTAGCTTCATGATTTGTATAGTTAATGTTAATTGAATTATACTTATCAGTTAGCTCCTTAAATTGTTTTAGTATTGTATCTCTTTCATCTAAAACATCCTTGTGAATTTTCTTTAATGACTTATGCTTCTTAAAAATAGAATCATATTTTTATTCAAGCATGTTGTAGTAGGCTGCAAGTTTTCCATTAGAATAGCTTGTTTCAGAACTAGAGTCAGAGTCATAGGAGTAGTATGTTTGTACCTCATCTGTTTCTACCATAAAGCACATATTGGCTTTCAGATTTACTTCTTCCTTCTCTGAGTCTGATTCTGAAGAGCTACCGGATTCTTCAGACACACTCCATGTAGCTTTCATTGCTTTCTTGTCTTTTTGCTCATAATCATTCCTTTTGAATAACTTCTTCTTCTTGTCTTATTTTAACTGAGGGTAGTCAGGTCTAATATGACCCATCTTCTTGCACTCATAACATCTGACTTCCTTTTCATCCTTTTTAACAGTTTTTCTGAATCCTTTCTTCTTTCTATAGAATTTACTGAACTTTCTGGCTAGCTTAGCCAGTTCTATAATAGAATTTTATGAATCATAACTTTCTGATTTCACCTTATTTTTTCTTTATATTTTTTATTTTCCCTTGAGATGACACTTTTAAGTCAGTTTCTTCTCTCTTGATCAGAACCTTATGCTCATTTGCTTTATCTTTCATCTCGGATTCATACATCATCAGTGTTTCAATCAACTCTCTCATGGTTAAGTCTTTGACAGGTGTTGACTATCTGATTGTAGTAGAGATTCCATTCCATTTAGTAGGAAGTACTCTCAGTACTTTTAAAGCTTGATCAGCTTGTTTGGTTGGTTCTCCCAAGGTAGTTATATTGTTGATAATTTCTGTCAATCTTCCATTCATTTGAGTAATCATTTCACCTTCAAACATTCTGAATATATCAAATTTAAGCTTAGCAGTAGCATATCTCATTTGCCTGACATTGTCAGTTCCTTCATAAGTAACAACAATAGTTTTCCACATCTCATATGTTGTCGGGCATTGAGATACTCTGTTGAATTCATTAGGTCCTAGATCACATATAATTGCATTCATTGCCTTCGAGTTCATATTATATTCTGCTTCAGTGGATGCACTCCATGTTTCAGGTTTCTCTGGTATTTCATATGGATTCAGAATCTTAGAATATACTCTGTATCCAAGGTTTTTTATATATATTATCATTCTTGATTTCCAGCATCCATAATTTTCTCTATTGAAGTACAATGCTCTGACCATAGACATTCCTTCTCTTGTATCAGTCATCTTGCTCTGTGTATAATCCTTAATCACTTTCATCTTGTTAAGGCTTTATCAGAAAGCTCCACCTCTGATACCAATTATTGGATTGGGTTATACCAAATATACACAAGAGGGGGGTGAATTGTTTCTTTTACAAATTCTTTGTAAAATCGTGTTCTGACCTTTTACTTTAATCAGATGGATTAATGCAGCGGAAATTTAAATATAAGAGACACATGATGTATAGTGGTTTGGGGAATAGAAGTCCCCTAGTCTACTCCACCAACACTCTACTCCACGAGCTTGGTGATTTTCACTATCTGGTCCTCTTGTCAATAGACCATTCCACAACTAAGTACAGGCAGTTGACACCTTTACAATCTAAGGCAAAACAGAGCCTTCTGGTTCACTCACAGAACCTACTCAGCTTAGTACGAGAATCCAGTCACTCAAGATAAAAAATAAGTATTTGTTCTTTGAAAATATTTTCCCGTTGTTCTTTATAATTGCAACAGAATGCAATTGACAGTAGATGGATCATCACCTTCAAAAATAATGATCTTCAAATAAGATTCGTTCTGAGTCGATTCGATTTTAATAGATATAAAAATATAATTCACAACTTCAGTAGTAGTAGGTTCACAATAGATCTTCGATGACAAAAGAGTGAATCTTCTTCTTCAATAAACAGAGCTTTGTCACTCTTCGTAATTAGTAGATCTGTAGATCTTGATAGTCTCTATTTTTTTCCTTTTTATATTCTTCATTGTTTTTCAGCAAATCTTGTATATTTTCTCTGTGTATATATCACATCTATATAAAAAATAACGACGAGCACTTCTCCTATAAATTTAGATCCACAAAATTCACCTTCTGACTTGAGATATTTAAACATTTGAATTAACAGAGCAGTCATAACTTCCCTTGAAATTCGGCATGAAAATATCCTTTTAAATTGATCCTTTGAATCGTAGATAAAATGACTTTGAATATGTCAAAGACACATATTAAAAACAGCTTTTGATCCGGTTTAAAATCATCCTAATAAACTGCTTGTAGACCGTTGCATAATAATATCATCTTTAATTCTCTAACGTCAAACGTAAGGTTGAACTGTATAGAATGTGTAAGGTAGATTGAAAACGTAAGGTTAATGGCGTAGGGCTGATCAAAAATGTAGGGTTGATCATCAATACTTTTCTTTTCAACATTCAAACATATAATAAATGATCCATACTTTTATAAGCTTCCAAACGTAAGGAACATGATCCATACTTTTGATGAAACATAAGGTTTTTTACAAAAGTAAGGTTGATGAACCATACTTTTGAGAAACAAACATAATGTTTAAAACTTATGCATGGTTCTTCTTCTATAATTTTCAATATCCCAAACATAGGGTTCCTTCCTAACATAGGGTTCCTCTTCCATACTTTTCTGATAACGTATGGTTGATTAACCATACTTTTCTGATATCTTATAAAGTATACACCGCATTTTATCCTTACGCTACATTTCTCCACATAGGGTATGAATAGTGATTCCAGAACACGCTTAAGCAATTCCCGAATATGTAGATCATGAACAGTGTTTCTAGAACATGCTAATGAGAATACTTTAGCAATTAAATATCTTTGTTTAAGAACTTAAATATTTCTTCCAAAAATAAAAATATAATGAATAATAAATGTCACGACCCGTCCTCGGGGCCCGTACCGTGACTACCCCAAGCCCGCCTTCCATAGGCCAGGGGCTGGCGACTAGCACCAAAGGCATAAATCCCGATAACTGGGAAGGCATTACCTTTATAAAAGTAAACAAAACACCACATAGTACAAGCGGAAGTAAAACACTAAGTACAAAGAGAAGTGCTGAAAAGTAAATGGGACAGAATAAAAGCCCAACTGAAAGTACAACTACAACTGAACAAAAGTAAAACAGAAAAAGACAACATCTGGAAGAACAGAAGTGGCTCCTGGGACGTCCTCCTCGGATCCTACCTGAAGGGTAGGTACAGATGGCGTAGCTCCTGGATCGTCCACCACGGATCCTACCTGAAGGGTAGGTACAGATAGTCTCCACATCGCTCTCACCTATCAACCTCCTCCGAGTGTCGTCTCGCCATGAATTCCACCTCTGGATACTAACTCGTCGTGTAGTCCACCTCCGGGTACCGTCCAGTCCTCGAACACTCGGCCTCCGTTAGCACTTCCCGTCGTCTGCAACCAACACAACGAGGTGCGGGCATATCCCGTGCAGGGGTGAGTATAACGATACTCAGTAGGGACCCCAAGACCCTCAAGGTCTCACTAAAACCAACAAGGATAACCACAAATAAGATCTCAACAGATAAACTCTACTTAGGTATATTCCCATACATATACCTAAGTTTATCAAGTAACCCATATCAATCATGAGGAAACACAAGATTATGAAATCATCAGATAACCACTACCCAGGTATATGCCCATACATATACCTAAGTTATCAAGTGACCCTTATCAATCATGAGGTAAACACAAAGGTCAAAGACTCAGCTCAAACTAGGATTTTCATTATCGAAACCGTAACTGCTGATGAGTCCGTCTCTGGAGTGTACAGTGATCCTGTCACAACTCCGAGGTACTGCTAACTAACCTAAGACTGCTGAGGTACTCCTCCTGTCGAGTACCGCGGGTCTGCCACCTCACACAGTAGTGCTCCTCCGCCATGGGTCTGCCACCTCACACATTAGTGCTCCCCCTCATATCCTACAGAGGTACTCCTCCTGTCATGTACCGCGGGTCTGCCACCTCACACAGTAGTGCTCCTCCGCCATGGGTCTTCCACCTGACAAAGTAGTGCTCCCCACTGGGCTATGCTAGTCACTCCGAATTGAATCGGACAAGTAGTCATCGGTCACAGCCAGCAACACGGTCTCCGTACTCTGTATGCTCGTCTCTGGGAGGGTCCGCTCCATGAGCTACAGTTCGATACTCCAAGTATCACAAGTCCCAAGAAGAAGTATCTCAAAGGACCGCCTCATCATAGGGGTCTCAATGCAATAGACGACGCATCAATCGGACATCCAATCTGTGAGTTATTAGCCTTTTCGTCCCAAGGGACCGGTTGGTTTCGTGTGCGAACCAACCCGGCCTTATCTCAACTGTACCCCGAACTCTCATAGGGTATACCCATAGGGACCGTTTCTCAACGTGATCACCAACACCGCCGACGGTTCGTCAAACGGGCATCTGGTCTGAAAGATATCAGCTTTTCCATTCCCAGGGCCCGGTTGGATTTCAGGTACAATCCAACCCGGCCATACTCCAACTGCATCCAAATCTCAGGAGAAGTATTCCAAAAGTTCCATCTCATCAAGAGGAATTCAACGAGACAGACGGCGCGTCAATCGGACGCCCGGTCTGTGAGTTATTGGATTTTTCATTCCAGGGGCCCGGTTGGTTTCGTGAGCGAACCAACCCTACCGCACTCCGACGGCGTCCAAACCTCAAGCGGAGTAAGCCAAAAGTTCTGTCTCATCAATAGGAAACAAACAAAGTTGACGGAACGTCAATCGGATGTCCGGAACTCAAGATATAAGTGTTTCCGCTCCGAGAGCCCGGTTGGTTTCGTATCCGAACCAACCCGGCTGAACCCAAAGTTCTCCGAAACCTTGATTGTAACATACCGAAACGACCGTCTCGATCAAAGGATCGCATCTCAACTGACGATGCATCTATCGGAGGTCCGTAGCCCAAGTTATGGGCGAAAGACCAAAGAGGTCCGAAAACGGGGGTCTGGGCCCGGCCCGGCCCGGCCCAATCCCCCCTGGGCCGGCCGAACCGGGTCAAACCGAACCGGGTCCGGGTCCGGCCCCGCTGGGCGCGGCCTGGCCCGGCCGGCGTGGCCCGGCCCGGCCTGGCCTGGGCAGCCGGCTGGCCTCACGCTGGCGCGGCGCGACGGGTGCGGGGGGTTACAACCTCCCCCCCGGTTGTCAACCTGGCATGGCTTAAATCCGCGCCGCCTCAAACCCGGAATGGCCCGGCCGTTCTGGTTCACATCCCACCATCACGGCTCAATCGCGGCGCTTTGCTCCGGCAGCGCGCCGCCGCCGCCTTCTGCGGACCACCGGACGCGCTCCGGTGGTCCGTTTCGCCTGCCGCCTTCGCCAACAGTCCTCCTGGGACTCGATCTTTACTGCGAAGGAGTTCAAATGCCATTTCGGCCCGATTCTTCGTCGGTCGTCGATCCGCACTCAACGTTCAAAATGAGCCGTCTTCGTGGTTTTCCGGCGCCGTGCGACGGCGCCGCGCCCCTTTTCCGCGGCCCAACTTCTACCGCGGATTTATTCGACCTCAAAGGCGCGGTGCGACGGCGCCGCACTTCTTCGTCGTGATTCTCTAAATTCTCGCACGGTGTGACAGCACTGCGTCGCTTCCATTTCAATCCATGTAGATAACCAACAAAATAAAAGGGGAGGAGGTTCGGCCGTGTTTGTGCGGTCCGACCTCCTCTTTTATTTTGATAACAGTTGGCCGTTGATATCGAAGAACGTCTAAAATTATTCACGACATGAAAACCAAACCCCTACCTTGCAAAGACGTCACACGTCGTCGAGCCGCGGAAGAGGCAAGCATCGCGGTGATCGGACATCGCGGAAGATCGGTGCCAATTCCGTTGACGTCGGAGGGTGAGTCGTCGTCAATGGCGACGTTCCCCGCGGTGGTGTCTCCTCCCTTGACGCGGAGGAAGAGGAGGAGAAGGCATGTCGTCGGTGATCTCTTGACGAAGAATGCGGCATCTCACTTCCTTCGACGTGGAGAGAAGGTGCAAGATGAGACGACGTTCTTCGTCGAAGCTTCGGTGTTCTTCACGTTCTTCAACAAAGGAGATGAATCGTTCTTCTTCGGAGGAGGAAGTTCTTCAAAACTTAAATGCTCTCTTCCCTTTCTCTTAACACAACATTTCTAACCAAAATAAAATAAGGCTCCACCTTATTTTATTTACCCATGCTATGAATTCAAAATTACAAAATTCAAAACCAACACACTTAATTAATTGATCTTGAGTTGTCAAATTAATTAATGTTTAGGTGGCATGAATTAATGTGGGAGGTGAGGAGGAGAGGAGTCACTTAAGTTAAAGTGGAGTTACAATATTAAAGTGGGAGGTGAGTTATGGGAGGTCAAGGGGGTTATGGGAAGATCAAGGGGGTTAGGGTCTCGTGTGGGCCCCACCACCCTCTTAACCTCTCATGGGTAGTTCCCTAACTTCCACTCAAAGGATATAACTACTTTAAAGAAATAAAAATTATAACTCAATTTTTATTTTATCTTCCACAAATTTTTAACAACTCCTCCCGTGAAAACGCAACTCTGAAAAAGATCTTCTTAAGCAATTACCGGCGCTGCGAATCCATCAGTGCCCTCAGAATTCGATTTCAAGCACCGGTTATAAAGTTAGAAAAACCCACTCGTTCGTTCACTGAACGTACCCAAGCTAAACTTCGGAAATTGATTCCGGGCACACCGGGCCTTGGAATCAGGCACTGTCAGAAACTGCGTTCATGTAAAATTCCAAAGAAAATTAAGAAAAAAATTTCCTTGAAATATCTGGGTCTTTACATTACTCCCACCTCAGGGCTTTACGTCCTCGTAAAGCTTTAACACAAACAAGGGTTACAAAAGCGGTACTGAGCACGCATCTGAGCCTTCCGCTCCCATGTGCTTACCTGGAGGTTTTCGTACTGCTAGTGAAAGTGCTCCCAAGGAATTGACCGTCCTCATAGGACCTGCTCCTGTCGATCCTTAATCCCCACTGGAACCTCCGTGAAATACACCCCATCACCATCGTCCAGCTCCCCATGGTCGATGATATGTGAAGTATCACGCACATATCTCCTCAGTTGAGATACATGGAAGTCGTCGTGCACCTGGTGCAACTGAGGTGGATGGGTCAAGCGTTAAACCACCCCGCCTACCCAGCTGAGGACCTAGGAATGGTCCACTGAACCTCGGAGATAACTTGGTGTCTTGGCCACATCTCCGTAATCCTCGTCGAGGTGAGACCCGTATGAGGACGTGATCGTCATCCTCAAACTCTAGAGGTATCCAATTCCTGTTTAAAATTGGAACTCAAAATGACTGCTACCACGAGGGTAAGTTTGACCGACTCAAGAGTGATCGGTCACACCCTCCTGTGCATGAGTTTATCCTGTGCTGCCTGGGGTTTCCTTTTCACCAACCAAGGAAAACCCATTCCGACGTCGTAGTTAAACCACAACCTTTTTGCCTAATACCGTCAATTTTTGTATGAACTGTGATTGCCCAGTCCATACTCAAACCAACGTCGTAAGGCCTCGACGTTGCCACCAAGAGATTCCAACCGAAACTCTCGCCTCGAGGGTCTGACCATGCTGTCGGCATAAGTGTGATTATCGAGTCTTCTCCCAAGGTATCTCCAGACACGAGGGTCAAGTCTATGGCTTACCGGAAACTCTAGGTCTGGGACAAGATTCGTGGAAGGAAGGAATGATTCATATCAACGTCTGTTACTACGGAATCTAGTAGTGGATACAGACTATCCCTTGAATCATTCTTAGAGCCATTGGGTCACTCTCCCTGACTGCAAGCAGCTACTCTCTTCCCCTGCCCTCCATCTCCTTGAGCCTGGCGGGGACAACTAAGGTGGGTGGTTGTAGTATGTTAAAACGTACACCACCACATGCTGCTCTCTTAGCTCTGCCTCCATGTATGCTGCTTCGTAGACTCATATCTCCTTAAAGCTTCCACTTCTTGAAACATTTAACATGCCCGAGTCTCTAAGACCGGTGCCAGTTTCCTGTTTCTTACTGCACTGTGCAGTCTTCATCCGCTCCTGGATGATCTGCACCTTCTTTGCCTACGATCTGAAAGAGCTTCTAAAATTTCTCCTTTTCCAAAAAGAGAAACTCGGTCTCATCCCTTGGAAGAACCACGCCCATTGCCTAATACAGTCAATCCTGACATGAATGATGCATTCATGCCATAGATGATGTCGTAAGGCCTCGAAGTAACTACCAAGAGATCCAACTGTCACTCTCACCTCTAAGGGTCGAGTCACACTGTCGGCATTAGTGTGAGGTCTCTGGGTCTCCTCTAGTAGAAATCTCGAAAGTGAGGGTCAAGTAAACAGTCTTAACTGGGACCACTCAGTATCAACCAAACAAAAGGACAGGAAAGCAAACATCACAAAGATAAGTTTCTTTTCATTATTGTAGCTCATAGTACAAAGACACGAATACAATAGCAACATGGAACTAGAAGTATAAGGGACGTATCCACTAGTTCTGCTCCTGTCCACCTGCTCCCGGAGCTCTACTGCCTTGTCCACTGCTCGGCTGTTTCTCAAGCACTCGCCACTACTTCTGCCTTGGTGGATCCTCCAAAACCTTCGAATCAACTGTGCGAGGAGTAAGACAGTCACGTGTCATGTGACCCTTCCTGCCGCAGGAGAAACACTGTCCGTTTCTGGCACGCCTGGCCCTGACTCCACCCCGGGTGCCCCACACTACTGATCCTATAACCCGAGGTCACCCACCTACTGGTCTGGTCCTCTTGGACCTCTGCATCATCTGTCTACTGCCCACAGATGACTCGGATACTGATCGAAAACCCTACGGCAAAGGCAGAATCTCCTGTACACGCTCGGGGTGTAGAGCTACTGGCACAAACTCCACCCTGAAGAAGGTCTCTAAGTCTTCCCATGTGAAGGTCATCCCGTCGCAAAACTGGAACAAGTGGCTCCACCACCTTCCTGCTGCTTCCTGAAGGAGGTTGGAAGCAAAGATCACCATGAAGTCTGCTGGCATCCCCACTAGCCTAAAGACTCTCACCACAGCCTCCAGCCAATCCTCAGCCACCTGCGGGTCCGTCTCTCCCTGGAACCTGGGTGGCCTTCGGCACTGGAACTCGTGCAGCGCACTCAAGTGGAGTGCATCGCCTACTGCTGGGGCTGGTGGCATCGGTGGCCCAATGTATGGTAGTACCGCTGGTGCCTCCACTGGTGCCTCAACTGCAAGAGGGCCCTATACCGAAGCCTCGTCGCTCGACAGGCTGTCAGTACGAACATCCCTCTGGGCTCTAGCTGGTCGTCCATAAAGAGGCATCCTGAAAGAAACAACGTGACATGGTCAAACGATTATACCTAGTGATCTGACTTGGTTTGAGCTGACATTTAAAAACTTCTGGAAACACACACGCAATCAGTGTTTTCGTGCACAAAGTCGGAAATCAGTTTTCAGGGTCCTGGTGTATGGATATGTCGGCCGCCCGCACCAACACTGGACTCCCTGAACTGAAGACCACACTCGGCACCCTTAACATTATTTCTTCACAGAAAGAAAATATCAGAGTTATAAGTTCTGCGGTAGAACCGACTCCTCTGATACCAATTTGTCACGACCCGTCCTCGGGGCCCGTGTCGTGACTACCCCAATCCCGCCTTCCATAGGCCAGGGGCTGGCGACTAGCACCAAAGGTGTAAATCCCAATAACTGGGAAGGCATTTCCTTTATAAAAGTAAACAAAACACCACAGAGTACAAGCGGAAGTAAAACACTAAGTACAAAGAGAAGTGCTGAAAAGTAAATGGGACAGAATACAAACCCAACTGAAAGTACAACTACAACTGAACAAAAGTATAACAGAAAAAGACAACAGCTGGAAGAACGGAAGTGGCTCCTGGGACGTCCTCCTCGGATCCTACCTGAAGGGTAGGTACAGATGGAGCAGCTCCTGGATCGTCCACTACGGATCCTACCTGAAGGGTAGGTACAGATAGCCTCCACTTCGCTCTCGCCTGTCAACCTCCTCTGAGTGTCGTCTCGCCATGAAGTCCACCTCCGGATACTGACTCGTCGTGTATTCCACCCCAGGTACCATCCAGTCCTCGAACACTCGGCCTCCATCAGCACTTCCTGTCGTCTGCAACCAACACAACGAGGTGCGGGCATAGCCCGTGCAGGGGTGAGTATAACGATACTCAATAGGGACCCCGATACCCTCAAGGTCTCACTAAAACCAACAAGGATAACCACAAAGAAGATCTCAACAAATAACCTCTACTTAGGTATATGCCCATACATATACCTAAGTTTATCAAGTAACCCATCTCAATCATGAGGAAACAAAATATTATGAAATCATCGGATAACCACTACCCAAGTATATTCCCATACATATACCTAAGTTATCAAGTGACCCTTCTCAATCATGAGGTAAACACAAAGGTCAAAGACTCAGCTCAAACCAGGATTTTCATTATCGAAACTATAACTGCTGATGAGTCTGTCTCTGGAGTGTACGGTGATCCTGTCACAACTCCGAGGTACTGCTCACTAACCTAAGACTGCTGAGGTACTCCTCCTATCGAGTACCGTGGGTCTGCCACCTCACACAGTAGTGCTCCTCCGCCATGGGTCTTCAACCTCACACAGTAGTGCTCCCCCTCATAGCCTACAGAGGTACTCCTCCTGTCGAGTACCGCGGGTCTTCCACCTCACACATAAGTGCTCCTCCGCCATGGGTCTGCCACCTCACAAAGTAGTGCTCCCCACTGGGCTATGCTAGTCACTCTGAATCGAACCGGACAAGCAGTCATTGGTCACATCCAGCTACACGGTCTCCGTACTCTGTATGCTCATCTCCGGGAGGGTCCGCTCCATGAGCTACAGGTCGATACTCCAAGTATCACAAGTCCCACGAAGAAGTATCTCAAAGGACCGCCTCGTCATAGGGGTCTCAATGCAATAGACGGCGCGTCAATCGGACGCCCAGTCTGTGAGTTATTAGCCTTTTCGTCCCAGGGGACCGGTTGGTTTCGTGTGCGAACCAACCCGGCCGTATCTCAACTGTACCCCGAACTCTCATAGGGTATACCCATAGGGACCGTTTCTCAACGTGATCATCAACGCCGCTGACGGTTCGTCAAATGGGCGTCCGGTCTGAAAGATATCAGCTTTTCCGTTCCCGGGGCCCGGTTGGATTTCGGGTACAATCCAACCCGGCCATACTCCAACTGCATCCAAAACTCAGGCGAAGCATGCCAAAAGTTCCGTCTCATCAAGAGGAATTCAATGAGACAGACGGTGCGTCAATCGGACGCCCGGTCTGTGAGTTATTGGCTTTTTCGTTCCAGGGGCCCGGTTGGTTTCGTGAGCGAACCAACCTGACCGCACTCCGACAGCGTCCAAATCTCGAGCGTATTAATCCAAAAGTTCTGTCTCATCAAGAGGAAACCAACAAAGTCGACGGCACATCAATCAGATGTCCGGAACTCAAGATATAAGTGTTTCCGCTCCGAGGGCCCGGTTGGTTTCGTATCCGAACCAACCCGGAAGAACCCAAAGTTCTCCGAAACCTTGAGTGTAACATACCTAAACGACCGTCTCGATCCAAGGATCGCATCGCAACTGAAGGTGCATCGATTGGAGGTCTGTAGCCCAAGTTATGGGCGAAAGACCGAAGAGGTCCGAAAACGGGGGTCTGGGCCCGGCCCGGCCCGGCCCAACCCCCCGTGGGTCGGCCGAACCGGGTCCGGGTCCGGCCCAGCTGGGCGCGGCCTGGGCCGGCCTGCACGGCCCGGCCCGGCCTGGGCGGCCGGCTGGCCTCGCGCTGGCGCGGCGCGACGGGTGCGGGGGGTTACAACCCCCCCCCCCCCCGGTTGTCAACCTGGCGCGGCTTAAAGTCGAGCCGCCTCAAACCTGGAACGGCCCGGCCGTTCCGGTTCACATCCCACCACCACGGCGATTTGCTCCGGCGGTGTGCCGCCGCCGCTTTCTGCGGACCACCGGACGCACTCCGGTGGTCCGTTTCGCCTGCCGCATTCGCCAACAGTCCTCCCGGGACCCAATCTTTACTGCGAAGGAGTTCAAATTCCATTTCGGCCCGATTCGTCATCGCCCGTCGATCTGAACTCAACGTTAAAAACGCGTCGTCTTCGTGGTTTTCTGGTGCGGCGCGACGGCGTTGCGCCCCTTCGCCGTGGCCCAACTTCGACCGCGGATTTGTTCGACCTCAAAGGCGCGGCGCGACGGCGCCGCGCTTCTTCATCGTGATTCTCTAAATTCCCGCACGGTGCGACAGCACTACGTTTCTTCCATTTTAAGCCACGTAGATAACCAACAAAATAAAATGGGAGGAGGTTCGGCCATGTTTGTGCGGTCCGACCTCCTCCGTTATTTTGATAACAGTTGGCTGTTGATATCGAAGAACGTCTAAAATTATTCACGACATGAAAACCAAACCCCTACCTTGCAAAGACATCACACGTCGTCGAGCTGTGAAAGAGGCAAGTGTCACGGTGATCGGACGTCGCGGAAGATCGGTGCCAATTCTGTTGACGTCGGAGGGTGAGTCGTCGTCAATGGCGATGTTCCCCGCGGTGGTGTCTCCTCCCTTGACGCAGAGGAAGAAGAGGAGAAGGCACGTCGTCGGTGATCCCCCGATGAAGAATGTGGCGTCTCGCTTCCTTCGACGTGGAGAGAAGGTGCAAGATGAGACGACGTTCTTCGTCGAAGCTTCGGTGTTCTTCACGTTCTTCAACAAAGGAGATGAAGCGTTCTTCTTCGGAGGAGGAAGTTCTTCAAAACTCAAATGCTCTCTTCCCTTTCTCTTAACACAACATTTCTAACAAAAATAAAATAAGGCTCCACCTTATTTTATTTACCCATGCTATGAATTCAAAATTACAAAATTCAAAAGCAACACACTTAATTAATTGATCTTGAGTTGTCAAATTAATTAATGTTTAGGTGGCATGAATTAATGTGGGAGGTGAGGAGGAGAGGAGTCACTTAAGTTAAAGTGGAGTTACAATATTAAAGTGGGAGGTGAGTTATGGGAGTTCAAGGGGGTTATGGGAAGATCAAGGGGGTTAGGGTCTCATGTGGGCCCCACCACCCTCTTAACCTCTCATGGGTAGTTCCCTAACTTCCACTCAAAGGATATAACTACTTTAAAGAAATAAAAATTGTAACTCAATTTTTATTTTATCTTCCAAAAATTTTTAACAACTCCTCCCGTGAAAACGCAACTCTGAAAAAGATCTTCTTAAGCAATTACCGGCATTGTGAATCCATCGATGCCCTCGGAATTCGATTTCGAGCACCGGTTATAAAGTTAGAAAAACACGCTCGTTCGTTCACTGAACGTACCCAAGCTAAACTTTGGAAATTGATTCCGGGCACACCGGGCCTCGGAATCAGGCGCCGTCATAAACTGCGTTCATGTAAAATTCTAAAGAAAATTAAGAAAAAAAATTCCTTGAAATATCCGGGTCTTTACAATAAATTCCTGAAATATACTTAAAATAAAATCATTATAAAACAATTAAGGGTATTTGTGAGCATCAAAATAATCATAGAGATAGAGTATTGTTCTCAACAATCTCCCCCTTTTTTAAATAAAAATATTATGTATTGTTGAAAACAACACTTTCTCAACACCTCTATTATGGGTATTATGGCAGCACAACCATTTAAAGGATGAGACTTGGGAGAGAGAGGCTGACATATGTGCTTAGTGGCCAGAGTTGTTCTTAGAAGAATCTTGACCACCCTTCATAGAGCGATTTAGGGATGAATTGCTATAAGGGGGGGAGATTTTAAGATCTCAGGTTTTTCTTGAGGTACAGATCTTTTCTTTTTAGGTTAAATGTTGTTTACTTTCCTTTTTGTCTTAGACCCTAATTCGGGCCATGGGCTAGTTGGGTTATACTTGATAAAGAAGAGGGAAAAGAGGCTGAAGGCTAACTATAGGTTGATTACATGCTGTGAATGGGGGATACACATTGTGTAATCCTAGGCCGTGATGTGTAATGGTATGGCTAGGACCTTTCACGACATGTATGAGTTTTTATTCAGAAAAGGAAAACCAGGCATTACACATCGTGTAATGGGATTACACGTCGTGTAATTTCCCACCAGTATTTTTTTAAAATAGAGCCATTAGCCTCTTATTTTTTCTATGCACAACCATTTTCTCTCTCATTTGAAGCCTAAACCCCTCTAAAATGGTATTTCAGATCTAAAATTCGTCCAGACTCTGATTCTTATGTCATTGGTCACATTGGAACCACATTAGTAAGTACTAGATTCCTTTTTATTCATTATTGATTATTTGAAACAATGACTGTGCTATTTGGATTTAGGCTCATATGCCCTAATTTCTCATTCATCGTACATTTTTCATATTTTTTCTAAAACGACATGAATCAAGACTTGATACTGGATGGGCACTCTACTATCGAGCTAAGGTAGGTGGTCTATTCTTTTCTTCGGCTTTTCTGGTTCTTTTCAGGCATTCGTCCTTTTCACCACCCGCCAGACTTTTCGATACGACACCATTTTTTGAGAGAGATACTTGTAGTAGGCTTAGTCATACCTAGAGAGGATACCCCTAGGTTCCATTTAGGTGTGTTGTCACCCGTTGTTCAATTCATAGTCACCCATGGGGTGCGCCTTAAGGAAATAACATGTTTATGCCTATTTAAACCACCTAATGGGTGTGTGATTGTACTTTACTAGTTAGAGGAAGCATGTTAATGCTTTAATGAGTTGAATAAATTTCTTATGAGATGTAATGTATCATTTCTTCATGTTTCCATGTCATTCCATGTTTATTTTGATAAATTTGCTTGAATGAAATTGGATGTACAAGTGGGTATACTTGTTGGTAACTGTTAATTTACCAAGGGGTGTGTAGTGAAATGGTGATATGTGAGAGGGTATACTCACATGACATGTTTAATTATAAGTTTAGTGATATGGGTGGGTATACCTATATGAATTGATTAATGGCATGTTTGAATGGTCAATATGGGAGGGTAGACCTATATGTTTTGTAAATGATAAATGGAATGCTTGAGTGGGTAACTCATGGATTGTAATCGGTTATGTGAGTGGGTATACTCACATGGAAATGAAATTTTTAAATTTAATGAAATGAATGAATGGGTTGATAGATACCATGGATGGCTCTCCATGGATCTGGAATGCGGTAGTGGAAGCCTTGGGTTGATTATTCCCATTGGGTCTTGATTTTGTGGGATTCTACAGGAATTTCTACCATGTGGATTCAGATTGCTTGAACTCATGTAGGACATGTTGGTACACATGATCCTAGGACTCCAACTAGTCCCTAGATCGAGTTTCCACTAGGACTCCCATGGAACTCGATGTAGATTCCTTGGATGAGTTCCTTGGATCTGGCCCTTCGTGGTCTAGATTTATTTCATGGATTCCCCAGTACATGAAACCTTGGATCCGGCCCTTGGGGTCTACACTTCATTATACGATGTGGTTAGGGGTTACTTGATACAAATGGATATACGATGTGTCCATGAGTTACTTGATATGGATGAGAGTACAACGTGGCCATGGGTTACTTGATACGGATGGGAGTACAGCAAGGCTGTGTGACTTGGTTACTTTTCTCGTAGTTGTCTGGTTAGGAGCTAACATTTGATGCGGGTAGCCTTGAGGGGTTGTTTTGTTTTTTTACTTATTGTAGTAGACTCATGTCATGGGCATTCACTTTTACGTTACTAATTTACTTACACTTGTTAGCACTTTTTATATTAATATTAGAACTATATAGACCCTGGGTGGTTACCTACTAGGATGTTTATCTCACACCCTATTTGGGCCTCCTCGGGGACCCAAACAGATTATATGGTTGTAGGTAATGATAGGGGAAAGATCCCTGGTACAGGTTGTTGACCGTGATTTCATAGCAGTAGAACATAAGACCAAGCTGGGGCTTGTGATGTTGCTGGAAATTTTTTGTCCTATTTTTGTTCTTTTGAGACTTATATTGTATTTTATCACCTTGTACCTATTCTGGGTGCTTTTTAAATACATGTATCATCTGAATCACTGTATATGTGACATCTATGGACTATTTATATATTCTTTTCTTATCTTACTTTCAATTGACTGCTTATTTATTCGCTTCCTTTATTGTATGTGTTTGACTTCCGTTGTAATATACTCTGGTAATAAGGGAATAGTCTTCTCATTAACTCACTTAGGCCCTCACTGCTGGTCGTAAACCTCTGAAATTTAGAGATATGTGCTTGAGACCTTGTATCCAACCAGGCTCGGGGCACCATTGTGTGGCATTCATGTTCAGGACGTTATAAGAATGAAGTGTTTATGGCCTGATGAGGTGTTTTACATGTGCAGGAATACATGAGTCAAGGTTTTTGTGGGAGTAAAGTTGAACTTGGAGGAGTTCACGATAAAAAAATGGGAAGTGTTCTTGAGATGGAGGTTGAGTTGGTTCCACAAATAGTTTTGGAAGAAGAACCGACTCAAGTTGCATAATAAATTTGTAGGTCTAGTAGGATTCGTTAAGAAACCGATAGATATGGATTTATCATGGATAATGATGATGATGTAACATTCATGGAAGATTATCCTACTTCATATCAAAAGTCTATTGAGAGTTCTAATTCAGAGAAATGGTTAAAAGACATGGAATCTAAGATGGAATCCATGTACACTAACAAAGTTTGTAACTTGGTGGGTGCACCTGAAGGGGTGATACCCATAGGGTGAATGTGGGTTTTTTATAAGAAAAAAAAAGTGGATGGTAGAGTCTTTACCTATAAAGAAGGTCTGGTGACAAAGGGTTTCAAACAAGTTCATGGCATTGACTATGAAGATACCTTTTCACTTATTACGATGATAAAGTCCATTCAGGTGTTGTTAGCCGTAAGAAATCATTATGATTATGAGACATATCAAATGGATGTCAAAACCACATTCCTTAATGGGAATTTAGCTAAGGATGTGTATACACTAATAAAAAAATGACCTTTATCAACTGCCACCCGATGGCTTTTGGAGGTTGCAGTTTCCCCATCACTAAAGGAAAATAGTGACTGCCAAAAGCAGTTGCTATAGGATCCCAAAATCAACCGTAATGGAAATCACTAGTAAAGGTATTAGAGACTTCCATAGGTGGTCTCTAATACTCCCAGCATAAAATCATATTAGCGACCACCTATAGAAGTCACTATACTCCAGATTTTAAAAAAAACATATTACTAATTCCATTGCCTTCATACTGAATAAAAAAACCAAAAAATAAAAAATAAAAATCAAATATATATAACATCAAAAACTATTGACCAAAGCATGTCATTTCCATTCTTTATCTTCCTTTAAATGCAACATCATGATATCATTCCATCAGAAATCAAAATAACTGAGACAATGATAAAATGATTATCACATGTCCATAGGTAGTTGCAATAAAAATTTATAGCATGCTCCATAAACCTATAAATTTAGGTTAGATCTCTTCTAATGGAGGTTCAATATCACGTAATTAATAGAGAAAAATAAAACACAAATGCATAAATGTAAAGATTAGTTTTTAACAACCTGTTTATACTCTACAGGTTGGTATTGTATTTTTTGACAATATAAGTTGATATATATCCAAAATAGATGTTATAATTAATGGAATCTATTAAATAATGTGAATTAGTGATTTTAAAATATGTGTAAGGTCACCTAAGGTTCTTTGTTAACAATACATGTTTGAGATGGTCAAAGTGGTGTTTAAAAGTTATTGTGTTAGATTTCTTTCTCCACAAAAGTTTTTTTATTGATTGTAGGTGTAGGAACCAAAGGAAATAAGTATGTAAGTCATCTATAAGTGGAGATAATTGAAGGAGGCTGGTGGAGTCTAACCACATCGTAGTGGCTAGGTTCCATGACCATCATGATGCTGAAATGCACACAGATCTTAGACCATGTCATGGAGAAGATTATGTTAAGGTAAAGGTTGATTTGTATAAGGGTCATCTCACAAAAGGGGGACTTGTATAAAGGTGACGCCCTTTACTATGTAAAGGTAATGGATAACCAAATGGATGACCTATGTAAGGGTCAAATGTGAAATCCAGAAGTTATATAAAGGTAAATCTATAATATGGAAGCTATATAAGGGTATTGGAAAGGTTCCTTGAGCTGTGTAAAGGTAATGGATGGCATGTGTAAATATATTCTAGGAATTTTACTACACTTTCATAAAGGATAGAGGAGTAGACCACGCTAAAGAAGAAGGTGTTTTCATCAAGCATTGGAAGCTGCATTGGGAATAGAGTTAATTGTATCCATAGTCAAAGGATTATGGATGATCTAGAGTCAAAATAGTCAAAAAGGTATCTCCAAACCATTTTACTTTGTGTGGTGGTTTGTGATATTTCCCATGAAAAATGATGAGCCCTAATTCAGGAGTGGATCTAGTCATGGTGAGTTTCATGCATTGAAGCTAAAGCTAAAATTATCGGTCAAGAATGACCCCACTATAGAGATCAGTGTTTTGGTATTGGGTTTCTACCAGTATAAAATGGGAATCCAACCATGGGCATAGAGTAGGTCATGGTGGGATTTCGCGAGATAAGTTGAATAACATACTGAAGGACCCCACATCATGGTGCCCTCACTGAAGGCATTTTTTGGGCATGGTAAGCATCATGTTTTTACCAAGAGAATATTGAAAACCACCAGTGGCCATGCTTATAATCATTTCAAAGTGTCTTTCTATTGAAGGGGATCCTCACCATGGTGTGCTATCAAGGATAAATGCATTTCACTAGGCATTTTTTCTAGATAAGTATAGAACACATCATTGGAATGGTGGTTATGTCATGGTGATGGTGAGTTGGTAAATGGAGAAGTCTTCCACAATTCAGATAATGCATGAACCAATCTTAAATGATTCAAAGATCATGTTCTTTAAATTTAAAACATAATTCAAGATAATTTAAAGGGAGTTATAATGACTTTTAATTGGTTTAAATGGTAAATCAATACCACACTATAATGAGCAATAAAGACAGACCATGAAAAAGTTATATGCATGGAGATATATAAGAATTTTATAGATCAATGAGTTGATGAGAGTTTATGTAGAAAGTTATTCTCAGGAAGTCTCCATATCTAACTATGGAGGGTGCTTCATATATTAATATTTTTACTAGTTTACCGATAAAAGTGGAATCTTTATTGAGTGAAAATTATGAGAATTACATATTAAAAATTATATGGAAATAGAAATCTCATATCGAGTATTCTGTCTCCCATAAAAGGATAATAGAAGGAGGATAAGGAGGATAACTCTATTATTCTTTAAAGATTCTTGTACATCAAATAATGGTGGAACCTAATAATATCATTAAGACCAGTATTCCAAGGAGTATAAGAGGGTAGTTATGCAACAACAAGGAGATTTTTGTGAAGATAGAAAAGGTATTCAATTCGATACAATTGTAAAGGAGTTCCAAATTTATTTTGGAAGAGAGAGAGGATGTTTTTATAGGATAATTTACAATATATATTTTTGAAGGAGTAGTAATGAGGATTAATAATTCATCTACCTAGAACAAGATGATGCGAGTGTTTCTGATCATAGTGGACCTACACATCCTTAAACTATGGTATACTTACACATCTATAAACCATGGGTGATCTTCCCTAGAGCAGTGTGCGAAGGAGAAGAGGGGTTGGGTTAGAATTTCTCTTGATACAATGAGGGGTACTAACACCTAACACATATAAACATGTAATAAGATTAAAAAATGGTAGAATGAACAATAATATAATAAATAGTTGCATAACACACCATCCAAAGTCATAGGGATAGAGAATAAATGTCAAAGCACTAATCTTAAACTACCTTACCACTAGACATCATCCATTAAGGATAAATCTAACCAATTATTTTAGAAACAAAAAAATTCTACAAACATTAAATAACATGAATTTATTCATACTTAACATTAATTCAAGGTTATAGGATCATCCATTTTTCTAATATTTCATATTTATTCCTTCCAATTATTTATAACAAAGCAGCAGCATAAGAGAAGAATTCAGTAAGCATATTTGATGAAAATAAATAAGTATATTCAACTTGTTAACCTGCCATAATAGTTTCACAACCCTTTCTATGACAAATATAAATTAGTTTCTATAGAAACCACACTCAAGTCTAAGAGGGATCAATATAAAAAGGACTTAAAGAGATTTAATAAAGGAAAAACGAAGAGTTACAAACTAATTAGTTACCAAAAATTCATTAATATATATTTTTTAGTTCACATTCTTAAAGAGAACCAATAAAAGTAAATGTTTTATTCAATATGAGTGATTGAAGTGCCCAAAATCAAAACCCTAAAACAAAAATTAGGGATTAACTGATAGCATGAAAAATCTATAACCAAGTGACAGATTTGGCATGTAGAGGCGGAGTTGGTTGGGATAGCCTCTCCCTGCATCCTCTATTCTCTAAGAAAGACATAATCCAATCCATAGGGAATTAAAGGAAATAATATTAGGAGAGATGTTATTTAACCTCATCAGTTGTCAAAAATTGATATAATCATTCAAGGAATGCATCTTTTAGTACACATCAATCACTATGACATAATGCACAATTTTCCAATAATAACATAATATGTTTATTTAAGAACACAATATATACAAAAATTAATTAAAAGGGGTTAGAATTAGAAAATCATGACCATTCACTACATTTATAGTGATTATTATAGGTACCTCACATGTATCTTATTCTTTTAATAATGCTTCTTCTAATTAAACAATAATCCCTGGATTGTGAGAAATGGAAATGGCATCACCTGCTCAATCAATCCAAAAAAGAAAAATTAATTATTTTTTATGTTATGTAATAGTGAAATTATTAGGAAATCTAACCCAAAAAATGGTATTGTAATTTCATCATCACTGCAAATGATAATATATAATTTATATATGCAAAGAAATACATTTTATAAAACAATAAAATTCACATACAAAAAGTAATATAAAGAAAATTGTTTAAAAAAGTACAAAGCGCCTAATGAAATATTCAAATTTCAAAAATTCAAGTATGGGATAGTAGTGATGAAAATATTATTAAATAAATGATATAGGTTAAATGAAAATATGTTATTTTATAGCTAAAAAATTATTGGGTTCAAAAAAATTACTGAAAGGGTAGAAAATGAATAAAAACAAAATTAAGTATTCTTGGCACCTGAAATAAAAGTCATTTATGTAAATAGATGAACCAAAATAAGAGAATAATGAATGAAATAAATAAAATGGAAAGGATAATCAATAGAGGTTATCCCATTTAGTAAGATCAGATTATTAATACGTATAAAGAATCCATGTTCACAGTTCCAAAAGAAATAATCATGGTAAAAATAGGAAATAAAATTAGGGTTTAAAATGAGAAATTCAAAATCATGGAAAACAAAATGATATTAATCAGAAATAATGGGGATCAAAGGATAGTATATAGGGAGCTAAAGACAGTGTGGTGGAGAATCTCAGGCAGAGGTGAGTAGGTGGGGGAGTGGAGGCGAGCAGGTGGGGGAGCTGAGGCAGAAGCAGAGTTGGGATCGGAGGTGGGAAGGTGGAGGTTGTAAGATAGGGAGTTTGGGATGGGGAGACTAAGTCTGGTAGATGGGGAGGTATGGGGAGCTATGAATGGGTAGCTGGATCTATGGATTGGTAGTGGGTGGTGACTGAAAATGCGTGGGATTTGTGTATCAATGACGACAGTAGTGGGTGAAGGGTGAGGAAGAGGGCGTGCGATCAGGGGAGGTGGGGGGTGAACACATTTTCATGACACATCAAATTTATTATGATTTTAAGGTTGATTTATAGTATAGGGAAGACCCTAGGTCGTCTCTCAAGGAGAATTGGTGATTTTTAGTGTGAATTTTTAATAAAAATTACTAAAAGAGGGGGGTGTTTTTGAAAACAGTTTTAAAATAAAATAACTTAATTTAATGAGTTTAAAAGTTTACAAACAAGATGATTTTGAAGAATAAATGATGATTATGTAATCATTTCTAAGTTACTACACCACTTGAAAAGTTACTTGATCTTAATTGATTATTAGGTTTTAGTGTAATCCTTTGATTGAGGGTTAACCAAGATCTTGGGTACCCACGACCCCTAAAATGATGAAAATAGGACTAAAACTTGACATAACAATAATATAGTCAAGTTCCAGCCTCTTATCATGAATTAAGGTTTTTCAAGGAACACTGAAATGTCAAATGTTTAGTAAAAATAGTAGTCTTATGTTTTCACTATTGGGAATCTTGTTTTTTCCAATGGTATTATACAAACGGTTCCAATGAACCATTGGTATAAGAGAGTTTTGTCAAGATTTCCCAACGGTTTGATAAAACCTTTGGGAAATCTGCCACTTATGCTCCTTTTCCCAATGGTTTCACAAACCATTGGGAAAGGTTGATGATTTCCCAATGATTTAAGAAAACCATTGGGAAATCTTCACTTTCCCAATGCTTTCCCAATGGTTAGGTTCAAACCGTTGGTAAATCATCCTTTTCCCAACAGTTTTTAAAAATTGTTGGGAAAAGATGTCCAGAAATACAATCAGGCAGACCACCTCCAGTCGCTCCTCCAGTCGCGTTTCTCCCACAATTTCCAGAACCCCTATCCCCCAATTTGCAGAACCCTCACACGTGCCCCCTAGGTTAATGCCATCAAATCCGGTGAGACTCCCCCATGAGGTTAGATGGGATAATTCCAAATCTTCATGTCTTACTGATCATTTTCCACTTATCTTACATATTTATCTATTTTTATTGAATTTGGAAACCCTAAATTCAATGTTTTAATTGGATATTTGGTTTGTTTTATTAGGTATTAGGTGTATGAGGCATTCCCATTCCTATTATGGGTGGTTTTAATCAAAATTTATAATGTTGGAACCATTTATGATGTTGTTGTCTCTATTTAATCTAATTTCCCCTAACTTAACATTAAATTCTATATCACATTTGGTTTCTGTTTTTTTAATTTCCAGTTAAGTTATTTGTGGTCAATGATTGTCCCATGTTAATTGTTTTCAATGGTTTGGCGTGTAAATTGGGAATTTAATGTGACTTTTCCAAATGGGGGTGCCTTGAGAATACTCCAGATAATTGTTAAAAATGATCAAAGGGATTTTATTATTTAAAATGGATTTTGAAAGATATTTCAGAAATGATTTAATCTTGAGGAAAGTGTTTTATTAAAATGGGAATTTTTTTAATAAGGCTTGTGTAATGTATTTTGTTATAGTACACTTGTTATGTGAATATGTTTGGTATTTAGTAACACATGAGATAACTGGTGTGTGAGAATGTGTTGTGAAAGAGATTCCATGGTTGGTTCAAGATTATATTTATGTTTTGAGCCTATTAATGAGTTGTTTTAAAGATATTTTGAGATATTTACCTATTGGTGTTAAGTCATACAGTGATCATGGAGGATATTATATGTTTATTGGTGAAAACTGGGAGCTGTAGAGGTGGTTCATGATTAAGGCATATAATTAGTGTTAAACATGTGGATAAACCATGCATAGTAGTGAATTCTTGAAGTGTTTGATGTTTGTAGTCCTTTTTTATTTGGAGTTTATTTTGATGCTGATGTTTCCTATTGATAACTATGATGGGAATTTATTTTAGTTTCTAAATCGGATGAGACTCCCCCACCATGCATAGTGTATGCAACATCTACCCTTATTTAATCATTCTGTTTACACAGCCTATGAAACCTCTACCCTCATTTAATCAGTAAAATCAAGTCATTAATTCAAACCTTCATTCTCACTAGCATGTAAGAAATTGAATGGTGTAAACCCATCCTCACATGATTTCTTACCTTAGATAGTGTCCAACATATGGAATACGAGCTTTTGAATTCATCAGTTAACCAGGATCATATATTCCATTTCCCCCAATATGGTTGTACTAATATAAATTTAGGGTCAATTAAATATGGTTATCATTGTATGTTGTATATTATGTGTCCTTCTTGGCCAATACTCACTTTTATGAGGGTGTGGTGCTTTTCACTAGCCATGCTGGCATGTGTAGACATCCATAAAAATATTAGATAATTCACAAGTTTAATTCAGTAATGTTGTTATCATTGACATACTTTATTATTAATATCAAATTTAAAAATAAATGTTTTTGTCTATACTTAATGAAATTAAATCTTTTTACAAGCCATGAATAACCTATTAGTGTATAAGCCTAAAATTTATTCACCCATGGGGTGCGCTTGACTTGGGGAAGTAATTGAGTAATGAAAGGTATGGCCATAGAGGTTCCAATAATGAGTTATTGAATATGAGTGAATGATTTGGGATGCCTATAACACATAATAGGACCTGAGGTGTGTGACTCTTATAGACCTAATGAAAATGAATATAAATAAATTTTAATTTAATTTATGAGTACTTGTTCTTTACATTATTTTAATAGTTCACTACATCGACTAGAAACTTCTTCTTTTATCATTTACTTAAATGTATTTTCTATTAAAGTTCAATCCTATTGAATTGTTAATGAAAAAATGACTTACATAAATTATTTTTACAGAATGGAAAGAATTTGGATGTATGAAACCGATCGGATCTCAAGAGATTTTCAAAACAATTTAGAGAGCTTTATAGATTTTTCATTTCACAATGCTTCAGATAGTGGTCGCATACACTGCCCATGTTCCAATTGTGTTGGTAGACCTTGGTTGAGTTGTGAAGAAGTTAGCTACCACATAACCAAAAATGGTTTTCAAGCAAACTACTTTTTGTGGTATCATAATGGGGAGAAAATGAAATCTCAAATTAATGATGATCGAAATGAAAGGATTGGAATGGAGAATTTGTTAGATGATCGGTTTCCGTTTATTCGTCATCATGAAAAAGAAAGGATTTCGACTCAAGAAGACTTCGATATGAGGATAGATGATGCATCTAGTGAAAATGATGATATTGATAGGGTGAAAAAATTGAATGATGTTGTCATGACTCCAGTATATTGACAATGCAATAAAATGAAAAAGATGGAATTTTTAATCCGATTGTTTCATGGGAAAACTATGTATGGGATTTCTAATACAGCAATCGATTACATTCTCACCCTCTTAAAGGATTTACTTCCAGATGATCCAGATATTCCCTCAAACCACTATATGGAATGGAATTTAGTTGAGGAACTTGGATTTTCAAGAAACAAAATTCATGCTTGCCCGAAAGATTGCAGTTTATTCTGGGAGGAAACCACTGAACGAAATGATTGTATAAAATGTGGCACATCCCGTTGAAAGTCAAAATCTAATGGAACACCATCCCGCATTCCACAGAAAGTAATGTGGAACTTTCCATTAATCCCCAGACTCTAGAATATTTTTATGTCTGATGACATATCAATAAAAATGATATGGTATGATACTGAGAGAAAGAATACTAATGATGAGTTGGTTCATCCTGCGGATGGATTTTCATGGCAGAGATTTGATGCTCGACATCCTGCTTTTGTAGCTGACATGCGTAATGTGAGGCTGGGTCTTTTATGTGATGGTTTTAATCCATTTGATAAGATGATTACTTCGCACAACACATGGATAGTTTTTATACACATTTATAATCTTTCCCCATGGTTGTGTATGACGGACTCGTCATGCTCAGGGAATTTAGACTTGAAATTCCAGGATGTATGCTTTGGTTTCTAGGTGAGGGATACCAGGATTGTTTTAATACTTTAGGAAAATGATCCATGGGTCATTTTTGAAATGTAAGAGTCAACCCCTTCTAAATCTAATGCGCGGAGTGTCCGGCACCACTCGAAGTGTCTCTCTATAGTTTAAAATGGACTTCATTTTAATTGAAAACAACAACTGACATACGGAAAACTAACCAAACGCATTATTATTGTGTTTAAACTTTAGGAAAACATTCCTTGGGTCATTTTTGATGTGTATGAGTCAACCACGTCTAAATATGAGGTTCGGAGTGGCCGGAACCACTCGAAGTTCCTCTCTATAGTTTAAAATGGACTTCATTTTAATTGAAAACAACAACTAACATACGAAAAACTGACCAAACGCATTCGTATAGTGTTGAAACTTTAGGAAAACATTACTTGGGTCATTTGTGACATGTAAGAGTCAACCCAACCTTAATCTAAGTCACTAAGTGGCTGTCACCACTCAAAGTGTCTCTCTATAGTTTAAAATGGACTTCATTTTAATTGAAAACAACAACTGACATACAGAAAACTGACCAAACGCATACATATTCTATTGAAACTTTAGTAAAACATTCCATGAGTCATTTGTGATGTGTACGAGTCAACCCCACCTCAATCCGAGTCTAGGTGTGTCCGGCACCACTCAAAGTGTCTCAGGTTTATTTGAAATAGACAACATTTTAAATGAAAACAACAACTGACATACGGAAAACTGACTAAACACATTCAGATTCAGTTGAAACTTTAGAAAAACGATCCATGGGTCATATGTGACATGTATGTGTCAACCCAACCTCAATCCAAGGCACGGAGTGGCTGGAACCACTCAAAGTGTCTCTCTATAGTTTAAAATGGACTTCATTTTAATTGAAAACAACAACTGACATACGGTAAACCGACCAAACGCATTCAGATCCTATTGAAATTTTAGGACAAAAATCCATGGGTTATATGTGACATGTACAAGTCAACCAAGCCTCAATCTGAGTCACAATGTGGTCGGGATCACTCTAAGTGTCTCTCTTTTGTTTAAAATTGACAACATTTTAGGTACATACTGAAAACCAACCAAACGGATTCTGATTGTGTTGAAACTTTAGAAAAACGATACATGGGTCATATGTGAAGTGTACGGGTCAACCCTGCATCAATCTGAGGCCTGGTGTGTCCAGAACCACTCCAAGTGTCTCACATTTATTTGAAATGGACAACATTTTAATTGAAAACAACTACTAGCATACGGAAAACCGACCAAACACATTCGTAATATGTTAAAAGTTTATAACAACGATCAATGGTTCATATGTGACATTTATGAGTCAAACCTTCCTTAATACAAGGCATGGTGTGATCATAACCACTCAAAGTGTCTCATTTTTTTTTGAAATGAACAACATTTTAAGTGAAAACAACAACTGACATACGGAAAACTGACCAAACACATTCTGAATGTGTTGATGCTTTAAGAAAATGATACATGGGTCATATGTGATGTGTAAAAGTAAACCCCACCTCAATATGAGGTTTGGTGTGGCCGGCACCACTCAAAGTGTCTCTCTTTTTTTTTAAATGGACATCATTTTGAGTGAAAACAACAACTGATATACAGAAAATCGAAAAAATGCATTTGGATTCCATTTAAAATTTAGGAAAACTATCCATGGGTCATATGTGATGTTTAAGATTCAACCCCGCCTAAATCTGAGGTGCATTGTGGCCGTCACAACTTGAAGTGTCTCAATTTTATTTGAAATGGACAACATTTTAAGTGAAAAGTACAATTGGCATACAGAAAACTGACCAAACACATTCTTATTCTGTTTAAACTTTAGTAAAACGATCCATGGGTCATATTTGATGTGTAAGAGTCAACCTCTCCTCAATATGAGGCACGGTGTGGCCAGAACCACTCAAAGTGTATCTCTTTTGTTTCAAAAGGACATCATTTTAAGTGAAAACAACAACTAACATACGGAAAACTGACGAAATGCATTCAGATTCCATTGAAACTTTAGGGAAATGATCCATGAGTCATATGTGATGTTTACTAGTCAAACCCGCCTCAATATGAGTCCAGGTGTGGCCGGAACCACTCAAAGTGTCTCACATTTATTTGAAATGGACAACATTTTAATTGAAAACAACTACTGGCATACAGAAAACTGACCAAACGCATTCTTAATTTGTTGAAACTTTATCACAATGATCAATGAGTCATATGTGATGTGTAAGAGTCAACCCTTACTTAATCCAAGGCATGGTGTGACCAAAACCACTCAAAGTGTCTCATTTTTTTTGAAATGAACAACATTTTAAGTGAAAACAACAACTGACATACAGAAAACCGAACAAACTCATTATGGATGTGTTTATGCTTTAGTAAAATGATACATGGGTCATATGTGATGTGTACACGTAAAACCCACCTCAATCTGAGGTTCGGTGTGGCCGGCACCACTCAAAGTGTCTCTCTTTTGTTTAAAATGGACATCATTTTGAGTGAAAACAACAACTGATATACGGAAAACTAACCAAACGCATTTGGATTCCATTGAAACTTTAGGAAAACAATACATGGATCATATGTGATGTTTACGAGTCAAATACTCCTAAATATGAGGCACAGTGTGGCCGTCACAACTTGAAGTGTCTCAGTTTTATTTGAAATGGACAACACTTTAAGTGAAAAGTACAACTGGAATACGAAAAATTGACCAAACACATTATTATTCTATTGAAACTTTAGGAAAATGATCCATGGGTCATATGTCATTTTTACGAGTCAACCTTGCCTAAATCTTAGGCGTGGTGTGGCCGGAAACACTCAAAGTGTCTCTCTTTTATTTCAAAATGACATCATTTTAAGTGAAAACAACAAGTGACATACAAAAAACTGATGAAACGCATTCATATTCCGTTGAAACTTTAGTAAAACAATCCATGAGTCATATGTGACATGTAAGAGTCAACCCTGCCTCAATCTGAGGCCTGGTGTGGCCAAAACCACTCAAAGTGTCTCACGTTTATTTGAAATGGACAACATTTTAATTGAAAACAAATACTGGCATATGGAAAACTGACCAAACGCATTCTGAATTTTTTGAAACTTTAGAACAACGATCAATGAGTCATATGTGATGTGTAAGAGTTAACCCTTCCTGAATCTAAGTCATGGTGTGGTCGACACCACTCAAAGTGTCTCATTTTTTTGAAATGAACAACATTTTAAGTGAAAACAATAACTAGCATACGGAAAACTGACCAAACGCTTTCAGAATATGTTGATACTTTAGGAAAATGATCCATGGGTCATATGTAATGTGTACGAGTCAACCCCACATCAATTCAAGTCACGGTGTGGCCGGTATCACTCCAAGTGTATGTATTTTGTTTAAAATGGACATCATTTTTAGTAAAAACAACTGATATATGAAAAATCAAACAAGCGTATTCGGATTCTATTGAAACCTTAGGAAAATGATCCATGGGACATTTTTGACGTGTAAAAGTCAACCATGTATCAATATGAGGCATGGTGTGGCCGGTAGCACCCTAATTGTGTCTCTTTTGTTTAAAATGGACGGGATTTTAAGTGAAAAGAACAACTGACATACGGAAAACCGACCAAACGCATTCGGAATGTGTTGATGTTGTAGGAAAACGATTCATGGGTCATATGTGACGTTTACGAGTCAAACTCACCTAAATAAGAGATTCGGTGTGGCCGACACCACTCAAAGTGTCTCTCTTTTGTTTCAAAAGGACATCATTTTAAGTGAAAACAACAACTGACATACGGAAAACCAACCAAACGCATTTGGATTCCGTTGAAACTTTAGAACAATGATCCATGGGAAATTTGTGACATGTAAGAGTCAACCTCGCATCAATAAGAGGCACGGTGTGGCCGGTATCACCCTAACTGTGTCTCTTTTGTTTAAAATGGACAGGATTTTAAGTGAAAAGAACAACTGACATACGGAAAACTGACCAAACGCATTCGGAATGTGTTGATGCTCTAGGAAAATGATCCATGGGTCATATTTGACATGTATGAGTCAACCCCGCATAAATCTGAGGCCTGGTGTGGCCGAAACCAGTCAAAGTGTCTCTCTTTTGTTTCAAAAGGACATCATTTTAAGTGAAAACAATAGCTGACATACGGAAAACTGACCAAATGCATTCGTATTCTATTGAAACCTTATGAAAATGATCCATGAGTCATATCTGACGTGTACAAGTCAACCCTACTTCAATCTGAGGCATGGTGTGGACAGAACCACTCAAATTGTCTCTCTTTTGTTTAAAATGGACATCATTTTAAGTGAAAACAACAACTGACATACGAAAAATTGACCAAACACATTCGGATTCTGTTGAAAATTTAGGAAAATGATCCATGGCTCATTTGTGATGTATCCGAGTCAACCCCGCCTCAATATGAGGGGCGGTGTTGCCGAAACCACTCAAAGTGTCTCTCTTTTGTTTAAAATGGACATCATATTAAGTGAAACCAACAACTAACATACAAAAAACTGACCAAATGCATTCAGATTCTATTGAAACTTTATTACAACAATCCATAAGTCATATATGACGTGTATGAGTAAACCCCAACTATATCTGAGGCGCGGTGTGGCTGGAACAACTCGATGTGTCTTAGTTTTATTTTAAATGGACAACATTTTAAGTGAAAAGTACAGCTGGCATATGGAAAACTGACCAAACGCATTTGAATTCTATTGAAACTTTAGTAAAATGATCCATGGGTCATGTGTGACATGTACGAGTCAACCTCACCTCAATTTGAGGCGTGGTGTGGTCAGCACCACTCAAAGTGTCTCTCTTTTGTGACTGGCTAAACGCTTTCGGAATATGTTGATACTTTAGGACAATGATCCATGGGTCATATGTGACGTGTACGAGTCAACCCTGCCTCAATCCGAGACATGTTGTGGCCGGTATCACTCCAAGTGTATGTATAGTGTTTAAAATGGACATCATTTTTAGTAAAAATCACTTGTGTGTATTCTTAATTGTGTATAACACATATAATTAGTTATTCTGTTTTTATGTATTTTATTAATAATTGATAATTAAATTATGTATGTATTCAATTATGAATTGAATTCCGGATTCGACATATAATTTTCATCTAAGTTTTAAATTGGATTCTAAATCAATTATGTATGTTTATAATTACGTTATGAATTATGATTTAATTCTGCATGTGTATAGTTCCAGGGTGCAATGTTAAATGTGTATGAATTATATGTTAAATAATTGGAAAAGAGATGGAATGGAGAATTACAGCACAATGGACAAAATTACAGCATGCAGGAATGGGATTGCAGACCCTGCTGTGCAAATTGCAGGCTGTTGTGTAATTTTCACAGCATAGCCTATGCCAACGGTTTCAAATCGTTGGCATAAATTTTGTAGGATGTTTTTACCAATGGTTCTATGAGAACCATTGGTAAAAAACCTTTCCCAATGATTTACAAACCATTAGAAAAGGGTTCCAAGAAGATTTTTTACCAACGGTTTGGTTGAACCATTGGAAAAACTTATACCAACGGTTCATCCAAACCGTTGGTATAGGTTAATGTAACTAACCTATCCCAACGGTTCTATATAAACCTTTGAGAAAACTTTTTCCCAACGGCTTACTTCCCTACGGTTGGTAGAACCGTTGGTATAAGATATACCAACGGTTCTAAACTATTGGTAAATATACTATTTCCAATAGTGTTTCTAATCAGAACAACATAAGTCGCACACTTAAAATTGAACATCGATCGGTTATGAAATAAAAAGTGTTACAATTAAATTCATAAAAACAAGTTAAGATACATATAAAAAACAATTCCAAACCATAATATACACCAAACTAGTACAGAATTATGTTTCGTAACTCCATCTTCAAGTGTATAGCTCCCTCGTAATTATCACCCACTATTTATCCCGCCATCAAGAGGAGGAGGAAGCTCATGTGGAACTCTTTATTCATTCATGATCCCCCTATGAGGATAGGGGCCTCCAGATCTTCTAGGATGATGATGATACTCCTATAGGACTCCAAAATGGTAGAGATTTTCTTATAGTTCTAACTTACAAATGAGGTGCCCATTTTCCCTTTTATTGGCAAAATGGGAAGTGGTTTTGAGCACCAAATTTTGGTTAGACCAATTGTATCTCGGTTTTGGACTAGTAAACGGACATATCACGACTTTAAAAAAAGAGTAGAGTTGTCATACAACATCTTGAATATCTCCACTTAAAATTTGTAAGCTATTAGACATCTTTATTGGGTGATATTGTCAAAATACCAAACTTGGATTTTGAATTCATGCAGATTCTGTCCCCTGAAAAGATTGGTTTGGATGGGCCACCAGATGTAAAAATTGGGAATTTTTTTTATTTATATGAGTTGTATCCCACATATTTATGTATCTTATCATAAAATTTCATCCCATTTTGAGGCACAGATTTTTTGTAATGTGCAAAACAGTGGACGGGTGTCCTTGGGCTTCAATGCAATTTGGCCCATTTTTCTTCTGGATCATCTTCGGCCCTCCAAATGAACTCATCCTATAATGAAATCATCAAAAAAATTATAATTTCCCCTTTTAACAGTGATAAATATTAAATAATTGGATAAAACATGAAGTGTAATTTTTTATTATATTTGGAATTTTCAATACAAAATTAGTTTAAAATAGTGGTGTAAGAGTGAAATAAAGTAGTTAATTATGGTGTGATCACACCCCCACACCTGAACATTTGCACTCCTAATCAAAGTCACATTTCAAAAAAATTATGAATGGAGATATTCCCAACTTCATAAAGATTTAAAATTCAATGAAAATTTAATTCCTAATAGAAATGTGATCAGAGCAAAAAACACACCGAGGAGTTATTCTCAGTGATCATGGAAAAAGAAATCTCAAAAATTGTATCATAATGAAATTCTATGAGATTCATGGCACCAATAAAATTTAATCATGTTACTAATTCTTCATGTGTGTGTGACAACCATTTAATATTATTCTTTCCACTTTCTATCAAGTAAATATAGGTTATTTAAAAAAATTCAGCTTACATGATCCTTTCCACCGAACCTTCCCTACATCCTTTGTAATCAAATTTCATGACTCACTCACTTAAGCATTCTCAGAAGTCAAATCATAGTATACCAACCTAGATATCCCCATATGTTATACATTTCATCACTCCCCTCAATTTTTATTTGTTCTTTTTTTTTGTTTTTGTTTTGTATTTTTTTTATGTGGGTGTACAACAGTCGGATAATAGGTACACATGCATAGGTAAATCTGGTACAGTAATGAAATAGATCAGATAAGGAAAAAATGTATGGAAAATCATTTTCAAAAGTAGATAAAAATTAACCTACCTTAAATTTACCTTCTATTAAGTAATAAATTTTCACACTTCATGGTTGGGCGCAAATATGTGTGGAGAAATTAAGTGAAACAATTTTCCCTTAAACTATTCACACAAAGGGCACCATTCTTCTCAAAGGTTTCAAAATTATATAACCATTTATATCATCAACAAAAAACCAAATTTTAAGAGAAATTCACACCATAGTATTGAATTCTTACTGAAATGCATATTTCATCAGAATTTTTTTTAATATTAAAACAACATGAAATATGGAAATTCAGCATGAATTTTTAATAAATTCCATAATTAAGTATGAATAATTTTCCATGATAAAGTAGACATCAAAAAAGTAACATTCTGGCATAAAAGTTAGGGTGGGTAAGGGGGAAGTAACAGTACTATTCAGTAATCTAAAAAAAGAGAAAATGAAGAAAGATAGTGAAAATTCCTAACTAACCCAGGAATATACCCATCCCCCCACATCTAGAGTATGCAGTGTCCTCATTATAATAAAAAATAATGTGGTAAGGAAGGATAAAACCTAGTTGGTTTTATTCATAGATTTATTCTTGAACATGGAGTTCCTCCATCGAGGACTCTGAAAGGGATTCGTGAAAGTGCTTACGCCACTACCCATTGATAGTGAATGTTTGCTTTGTTTATTAATTTTGTACCTAAATGACACCAAATGGATAAAAATTAATAACAGTGTATGGGCCAAACTAGCAGGAACAAAGATTAACCGGATTCAAATTTATCCTTGCATTGAAAAGGAGGACCTTCTACCCAATGTGGAACTGATGATGAAGGATGATGCAGTAGTGGGAAGCCTTGGTTCTCTCCTTATAAATCCAGGAGTTCTCATATGAATCTATTCTCATTTCCTCCAGCTCCTAAATCTGTAACTTCCTTTGAGAACCTGCATTATAAAGATTATAATTACATTGTTTGATAGCCCAGTAGGACAGCCCAGTGCTCTATCTCAATAAGGAGGTGACAACTCTTTCCAAACACTAGCCGATATGGTGACATGCCAATGGGAGTTTTGAAAGCAGTACGGTAATCCCATAATGAATAATCAAGTCTAAGACTCCAATATTTTATATTAGGTTGAACCATATTTTCAAGAATCTATTTTACCTCTCTATTTGACACCTCATTTTGACCATTGGTTTGTGGGTGATAAGAAGTAGAAACTCAATTCCCAACCTCATATTGACATAAAAGAGATTGCATTGTTCAGTTGCAAAAATGAGAACCTTGGTCATTGATGATGAACCTAGATAATTCAAACCTATAGAATATTTGGGTTCTCAAAATTTTCACAACTGTCTTTGAATCATATATCCTTGTGGATTGTGCCTCTACCCATTTTAACATGTAATCAACTACCAAAAGAATGTACAAGTTTCCAAAGGAATTGGGAAATGGCCCCATGAAGTCAATGCCCCAAACATCAAAAATGTCTTGAAAGAGCACTGGTTGCTATGGAATTTCATTTCATTTAAATACATTCCTCATTGTTTGACAGCGAGGACAAGATTGATAGAAATCATTGGCATCCCAAAAAGGTTTTGTCTAAAAGAGACCAGAATCAAAGACTTTACGAGTATTCTGTTGGGGACCAAAGTGCCCCCACAAGCAAGACTGTGGTAGAACCTAAGGATAGGCTGAAACTCACTATCGGGAACATAACTCCTAAATACTTGATCACTTCATGTGCGCTAAAGGTAGGGTTCATCGCAAATGTACCAATGAGACTCATGTTTTAGATGGTTGGCTTGGTTTTTATTAAAATCAGTAGGAATGCAATATACTACCAAATAATTGACAATTTTAGTATACCAAGGACTAGAATCTTGCACTCAGTATAATTTCTCATCAAGAAACATGCCATTTATAGGAATACAGGGGATGAGTCAATGTATCAGGATGGGAAGATCCTGATGATATGTTTATCCACCATATTCTCTGCTCTTTTTTATCCCTAATTTCTAGATTAAATTCCTGAAGTAAGAGCATCCTACAAATGAGACGTGGTTTGGATTCTGATTTCTTGAAGAGATACCATAGGGATATATGTTATAATAACATAATGACTTTGGACCCTAAAAGGTATGACCAGAATTTATCCAAGACAAACACAATGGCAAGGAATTTTTTTCAGTTGTGGTGTAGTTTTCTTGGGTAGGGTCTAAAGTACGTAAGGAATAGGCAATGACATGTGAAGATTGATCAACCCGTTGTGATAAGATAGCCCCAACTGCATAGTTAGAGGCATCAAACATGAGATAAAATGGTAAATCCCACCAAGGTGGTTGGATTACTGGGGGTGATTTCAGACACCATTTCAATTTATTAAAAGCTTCCTCACATTATTTATCAAAAACAAATTCTTTTTTCTTTTTGGAGTAATCGGGAGAGGGGGAGTGCAATCTTACTAAAGTCACAAATGAAATTACAGTAAAATCTAGAATAACCTAGAAAAGACTGCACATCCCATACATTTTTGGGTAATGGTAGGGAAGAAATTGAAGTTTCCCAGTCAGGATCTAAGTATCACTAAGAGGGGGATTGAATCAGTGATATCTTTTTATTTTATGTTTCTTTACTTTTGAAAAAACCTTCACCTATTATTAAAGATTTCATTCCTGCTGAATACAAATCAAATACACATCCATAGAAACACAAGAATTTACATGGTTCACTACTCAACAAGAGTAGCTACATCCTTGGTATGGTTTGGAAACAATCCAATACCACATGATCCACTAGAAAACAATCATTTCGTATGGAATACAATGAGTAGTATGTGATCTTAAACTCATGTAGCACTATGAAAACAATATTATAGTGCATGTGCTTCTTCTAGAACATAATGATGTAATTCAATGTTACAGTGCTTCTTGATCCACTTCCACAAATTTGATCTTTCAAAACAATTATTCTCTTTCCTACCCAGAAGCTGGTAAGAACCTCCTAGACTTTGTAACGACACTTATTCTGATACCTCAATCTAGTTTTGATGCTCTATGAAAGTTCTATTCACTTAAATTGGGTATTCAAAACTACTTTTCATGAAGCTCCTTTGCGAAGCTCCCTTCACGAAACTCCCAACCTTCACGAAGTAAACTATCTTCGAGGAACCAAATGCCTTTGATAATATTACTGAGTTAATGTGAGATATCCCATCATCATGAAGCACCCATTAATTAAGAGCATTGGTATCATTAAAGACTTTATAGGTCTTTTCAAAATGTTCAAGATCGCATAGAAATCCCACTTCGTGGAGCTCTTAGACCTTCGTGAAATCAGAGTGATTTTAGATTTTCTCTAATTACTTTCGTAAAAATGAAGTGGGGTTCACCTAATATTTATAGTCTTGCCCATTCATGATGCTCCACCACCTCCAGCACATTTTTTGGATCACTCAAAAATATCTTCACAGCGTTCCTCCATTTGTGATTCTCCATTGATATTTGTCGTTTTCACGGAGATCACTGTCAAACCATCATGCACTCGTAATGCTCCACTTCTCGTAATCACAATGGTTAACGTCACCATTCATGATTCTTCACCTCTTTATGAATATCATCCTAGCCATTGTGAAACCCATGCCTTTATCATTTTTATGATGTTTTATTTCTAGAAAACAACCTTTTTTGATGCTCCAATTCTCGTAGTCTCGTAATCATGAAGCTCAACATCGACTTTCTTTTATCCTTTTAAAAACACACTTTGCAAAGCCCATCTATGCAAAACTATTTCCTTTGAAATTTTTTCATAAGGACTTCAATAAAATATTTGTTTCGTGATGCTATCCAAACTCCAAATTTTGGACCTCAAAAATTTGTCAAACACTGGGAAACTGCACCACCCTAAAACTATGATTCATCAAAACCAACCATGTTGATTTGCAATCATCCAGTAGCATATTTCTTTCCAATAAAACCAAAAACCAATCAGCATATCCTTTTCTCCTCCTTTACTTTATAATATTTTCATCACAATTTCTCCAAATAACTTATGATATTTTTGAAATACATACTAAAAAAGAATCATCAGATTTACCATAGAAAGTATTATAACTTCCCTATCTTCTAGCAATATCTTTCATTCCAAATCAAATGGACTTTCCTAAGAAACGTGAATCTGATTTCCTAATTACGAAGTTCAGTCCGATCATCCACTTATACAAAGTGAAGTGATTTACTTTCTTCTCAAACTTCCTTGAAAAAAAAAGACAATACCTAAAAATGATACTCTTCATTATCATCTTGGTCCTAATAGAAATGATATCCACTTTTGATTTGTCAATTTGGATACCATCCCCAAAAATGACATGCCCAAGTATTATACCTTGTCTCAGCATGAAATGGAATTTCTCATAATTTAATATGAGATTCTTTTTAATACAACGACATAGGACATAACCTAAACTACTCAAACATTTATCAAAGGAGGATCCATACATAGTGAAATCATCCATGAATACTTCCATGAAATTATCTTGGTAATCTGAAAAAAATACTAAACATGAATCCCTAGAAAGTACTCAGAGCATTTCATAGACCAAATTACATCCTTCTATATGAAAATGTTCCAAAGGGGTAAGTAAAGTTTGTCTTTTCCTGATCCTAGGGAGTAATATGAATATGAAAGTATCCAGAATACCCATCAAGAAAACAGTATTGGGACTTCCCTACTAGCCTTTATAGCATTTGGCCAATGAACGGCAGTGGGAAATGGTATTTTATAGTGTTATGGTTTAATCAGTGATAGTCTATACAGACACACCAATTATTCTGTACACAAGTTGGAACCAGTTCATTATTTTCATTTTTAATTACTGTAAGACTAGTTTTTTTAGGAAATACTTGAACTGAACTGGCCCATTGGATATCATAGATGGGATAAATGATTCCAGCAGCCAATAATTTTGTTACCTACCTTTTTAAAACATCTAAGAGGTTTGGGTTTAGCCGTCATTGTACCTGCCTCACTGGTTTAGCCTCATCATTTAACAATATATAATGGGCTAATTCCATGAATGTTAGAAAGTGTTCATCTAAAAGCTTGTTTATACTCCCTCAAAAGTTCAAGAAGTCATAATTCATTCTTTGGAGGGATTTAACTAGAAATTATGACCGGTATCTTGTTTCCATTCTCAAGATAGAAATATTTTAAATCTTGAGGTGGCTGTTTTAGTTCTAATTCAGGTGGATTTTGGATTTATGGGAGTGAATGTGATAGTGGGAGGTCAATGATCTCATCTAAATTGTAAAGACCCGTAAAATTCAAGGAAATTTTTTTCTTAATTTTCTTTGGGATTTTACATGAACACAGTTTTAGACGGCACTTGATTCTGAGGCCCGGTGTGCCCGGAATTTCTATCCGAAGTTTAGCTCGGGTACGTTCAGTGAACGAACGAGCGGGAATTTCTATCTTTTGAACCGGTGCTCGGAATCGAATTCCGAGGGCACCGATGGAACCGTAGCGCCAGTAATTGCTTAGGAACTCCATTTCCGGAGTTGCGTTTTCACGATAGAAGATGATAAAAAATGTGGAAGTTTAATTTATAAATTAACTACAATTTTTATTTTCTTTTAGTGGTTTAAGGCTTTGGGTGGAAGTTGGGTAACTACCCAACTTCCCAAGAGAGGTTATGAGGGTGGTGGGGCCCACACAAACCCCACCCCTTCATATTCTTCAACCCCCCTCAACTCACCTTTAACTTTTGATAACTTAAACATTAATAACTTGTGTTATTAATTAAGTGAGTTAAGTGTGGATATTTGAATTTCAAACTCTTGAAATTCAAAAGTTATGTTATGTTAATAAAATAAGAGGTGAGATTATTTTATTTTGGGTTAGTTTCTTGTGGTGGAGTCCTGGGGAGAAAAAAGGCTAAGGATTGAATAACTTCTTCATCTTCAATGAAGAACGCGAAGAACACATCGGTCTCCGATGAAGAACGTAGAGTTCTCGGAAACCGATTACGCGACGCCGTGTACCGCGATGCCGGAGACATATTCTTCCTCGACGTCTTCTTCCACAATATCTCCTTCCGTGACGTCTCAACCCGCGATGAATCCTCGTTCGACGAACCTCTGTTCAAGCTCGCACGAGGTAGGGGTTATTTAATTATTTTGTTCGTGTTTACCACTTTGTCGTTCTTCGTGAAAATATGACTAAATGATTTTGATTAACAAGAGGGGGTCGGACCGCACAAACACGGTCGACCCTCCTCCCTTATCCGTGTGTTTGTTTCTTTGTGGTTTGAAACGAGTATGGCGCGGTGTCGTTGCACCGCGTGTGATCGTGCGACAAGGGATGTGCGGCATCGTCGCGCCGTGCCATGGAAACGAACAAGGACACGACGCCGTCGCACCGCGTCAGAGAAACCTGAAGACACCACGGCTGGAGCGGGGCCGTGGTGGAAGAGCATGGCGTCGTCGCGCCGCACCGGATGACCAACGCCGCGACCGGTTCCAGGCCGCAGCGAAGCAGGGTGACCGGCGACTGGAGACGGGCCACCGGCGTCGGAGCAAGGAGGGGACCGGACGTCGCCGGTCCCGTGGAGAAAGAACCGGCCGGCCAGGGTGGGCCGGCCGGACAGGGAAAGAGCTGGGGGTCAAAACCCCCAGCTGGCTAGCTGAGCGGCCCCTTAATTGGGGTCGCGGTTTCCGAACGGAGGGGGGCAGCGCACCCCCCCGCAAAAGCCGAACGGCTCGGCCGTTCGGCCGAGCCAGTTGGTGCCGCACGCCAAAGAGCCAGACCTCCAGGCCGGACCAACCCAGGGGGTCTCGGGCCGGGTCGGTCCGGGCCCGAAACCCCCATTTTCAGACCCTTTTGGTTCTTTTGCCCATATCTCGGGCTACGGACCTCCGATCGACGCACCTTCAGTGGAGATCCGATCCTTGGATCGAGATGGTCATTTCGGTATATCACACTCAAGGTTTAGGAATACTTTGGGTTCGTCCGGGTTGGTTCGTACACGAAACCAATCGGGCCCTCGGAGCGGAAACACTCATATCTTAAGCTCCGGACGTCCGATTGACGTGTCGTCGACTTTGTTGGATTCCTCTAAGTGAGACGGATCTTTTGGCTTAATCCGCCCGAGGTTTGGACGCAGGTGGAGTACGGTCGGGTTGGTTTTTCCTTAAAAACCACTCGGGCCCCTAGAACGAAAAAGCCAATAACTCTCAGACCGGGCGTTCGATTGACGTACCGTCTGCGACGTTGAGTTTCTGTTGATGATACAGAACTTTTGGATACATAAACTCTGGACTATGTGTCATTTGATGTATCAGCCTCTCGGCTCGTGGAGCGGACCCTCCCGAGCGAGCTTGCTGTGTGCGGGAACCCTAGAGCTGGCTGCGACTGCGACTGTGATGACGACGACTGTACAGAAATCCTTAGTGGATTCGACGGCGACGACTACAGCACTCAGCGATCCTATATGGATCAGTGCTACCGATCCTGTGTGGGTCTGATCCTGTGTGGGTCAGCGCTCAACGGTTCTGTGTGAGCCAGCACCTACAGATCCTGTGTGGGTCCGATCCTTTGTGGGTCATTGCGGGGGTTAGTTACCTATCGATCCTTTGTGGGTCAGATCCTATGTGGGTCATTGCGGGGGTTAGTACCTATCGATCCTTTGTGGGTCCGACGGCTTAGATGAATCAGTGGAAATATTTGATCATCTCTATCATCATACGAAGATGTATACCTGTGTGAGTTGAATCCTATTTTACTTTCCTATGTGGATTGTGTTGTGCTATCCTGTGTGGATTTATGTTTTGCTTTCCTGTGTGGACTGGGTTGTACTTGGGCTCGGATGTTGGAGCCGAACAAGAATTGATGACTTAGGTATATGTATGAGCATATACCTAAGCAGTGTCGGATGTTACTTCATGTTTGTATCTTTCCTTTGTGGATTATCCTTTGTGGATTTAGGGATACCTTCAGGGGTATCAGGGTCCCTACTGAGTAGCTTATACTCACCCCTACACGGGCTATGCCCGCACTACGTTGTGTTGGTTGCAGACGACGGACAGCGCTGATCATGGATGAGGCTTGCAGAGCAGGACGGTGCTTGGAGGTGGACCACTGGACGGGACGTACTCGGAGAGGTCAGCTGGACCCGAGGAGCAGAGGAGGCCATCTGTACTCACCCTTCAGGTGGGATTTCCAGTGGACAGCTCATCGTTGCGGCTTTACTTTTCAGTTGTTGTTTTCCCTTTCCAGTTGTACTTTACTTTCAGTTTGGGTTTGTATACTGGCCCACTTACTTTCCGCACTTACTGTTGTATCAGCTTTTACTTAGTGTTTACTTTTTCTGCTTGCTTGCTCTGTGGTGTTTGTTTACTTTACAAAGGCAATGCTTTCCCCTTTTTATCGGGAATTTACGCCTTGGTGCTAGTCGCCAGCCCCTGGCCTATGGAAGGTGGGCTTGGGGTAGTCACGGCACGGGCCCCGAGGACGGGTCGTGAAAAATTGGTATCAAAGGAGTTCGGTTCTACCGCAGAACTTGGGGCTCTGATCTTTTTCTATGTGAAGCAATAGTGTTTAGCGTATTGGGTGTGGTTATCAGTCCAGGGAGTCCAATGTTGGTGCGGCGGCTGACGTATCCGTACACCAGGACTCTGACTTCTGATTTCCGACTTAATGCACGAAAACATTGATTGCATGTGTGTTTCAAGTTTTCTTTGTGATTACTTTGTGTCAGCTCACCAGGTATACTGTTCTGACTGTGGTGCACCTGTTTCCTTTTCAAGATGGCCCCACGACGGCAGCCATCTAGGGTTCCGAGAGTTGAGTGTGACGACAGCCCACCGAGCGATTAGGCCTCGGTGCAGGGCCCTTTGTCAGTAGTGGCACCGGCGGTAGCTCTACCCACCGAGCCACCGATGCTTCCAGCCCCAGCTACTGACAATGCACGTCGCCTTAGTGCACTACATGAGTTCCAGCACCAGAGACCACCCAGGTTCCATGGGGAGACGGACCCCCAGGTAGCCGAGGACTGGCTGGAGGCAGTGGTGAGAGTTTTCAGGTTAGTGAGGACACCAGCAGACCTCGTGGTGATCCTCGCAGCGATCCTACTGCACGCAACAGCAGGCAGATGGTGGAGCTTGATGCTTCAGGTACACGATAAGACATCTCTTCTCTGGACGGACTTTGAGAGCCTCTTCCGCTCGGAGTTCGTCCCAGCCACCCTCCGTGCGGTACGCATCCAGGAGCTTCTTCAGCTGCGGCAGGGCAGCATGACGGTCGCCCAGTACTCGGCGAGATTTTCCGATCTCTCGCGCTACTCGATAGACATGGTACGGGACCCATTCTTCTGGGCCCGGACCTTTGAGCAGGGATTGAGGCACAAGATCAGGGCATCGCTGATCTCCCTCAGCATTCAGACTCAGACAGGAGTACTAGAGTGAGCCCTTTTGATCGAGAGATTTCTTGTTGAGTCTACACCAGCGTCGAGACCCACCGTAGGACGGCACGTAGCAGAGTCTTCTGCAGCAGGCAGTCGACGGATGACTCATGGGTCCAGGCAGACCAGACCCTCAGGCAGATGACCTCAGAACACTAGCTTAGTAGTGCGGGGTACACAGCGCGGAGCCAGTCTTTCGAGAGGCAGGCAGTGCTACTCATGCGGCGAGCAGGGCCACATGGCTCATGACTGCCCGACCCGCCGTGCCGAGGAGCAGTAGACGGTTGAGGGACCACCGAGGCAGAGGTAGAGGGTCGACCGTGGCGGTCTGCAGGGAGCAGGCGGACGAGGCAGAGGAGATGGCCGAGCAGTAGGTGGTGGACGATGCTTTGAGGCTCTACCACCACCACCACCAGGAGGTCCACCCCGACCACAGGGAGCTGGCGGGCAGAGACAGACACAGCTCCAGGCAGCGGAGGCCTACGACCACGGCGCGCCCGAGATGATTCTAGGTACTATCTGTGTCTATTCTACCCTTGCTTTAGTTCTTATAGACACAGGGGCGAGTCACTCTTTCATAGCCGCTGCCCTTGTTCGGAGCTCGGAGATTCCGACAGAGCTGTTGGCTCGATCCTTATGGCTAGAGACTCCTACGGGAGAAGACTCGACGATTACGCACTGGTGCCGGCAGTGTGAGCTTACTCTAGGAGGCGAGAGCTTCAGCTGGGATCTTCTTGTAGCGGCGTCGAGGCCTTACGACGTTATCTTGGGCATGGATTGGTTATCTATAGTCCATGCACATATTGACTGTATTAGGTGCAAGGTGCGATGTGTACGCACCGACGGGAGCAAGTTCACCTTCACCAGCGAGAAGGGATCCTTTGCAGCACAGGATGGACTCTCGTAGAGGAGAGGACATCCCATCACTCACCAGTTGGCTAGTCTCATCCTAGGAGCAGTTGACGTGCAGAGTCCTAGTTTTCCTATAGTGGTGGATCAGTATGAAGACGTTTTCCCTGACGACGTTCGAGGGCTACCTCCTCGCAGAGAGGTAGACTTTTATATTGACCTGTACCCCGGGAAAGCCCCGATATCGACTCCAGCATATCGGATGGCCCCCACCGAGCTTCGAGAGCTGTGGGTATAGTTGGAGGACTTGTAGGGAAAGGGGTTCATCCGACCCAGTGTTTCACCCTGGGCTTCCCCGATTTTGTTCGCCAAGAAGGCGGACGGGAGCTTGTGAATTTGTGTTGACTATCATCGCCTAAACCAGGTGACAGTGAGGAACATGTATCCGCTACCGAGGATTGATGACCTCTTAGATCAGCTCAAAGGAGCACGGTGGTTCTTGAAGATAGACCTCAGGTCAGGCTATCATCAGCTCAGAGTTCGGGATGAGGATGTGCAGAAGACGGCCTTCAGGTGTCGGTATGGCCACTATGAGTTCTTGTTTATGCCATTCGGCATAACCAATGCTCCAGCAGTGTTCATGTCCCTCATGAACAGGATATTTCAGCCATACCTCGATCGATTTGTCGTGGTCTTCATCGACAGCATTTTGATATACTCGATGACTGAGGAGGAGCACGCCTACCACTTGCGGGTTGTACTAGACACACTCCGAGAGCACCAACTTTATGGTAAGATCTCGAAGTGCCAGTTCTGGATACGTGAGGTCCAATTCTTGGGACACGTCATCTCTGAGGCGGGATTTGCAGTGGATACTTCTAAGATCGAGGCAGTGCTAGCTTGGGAGCCACCGAGGATCGTGACAGAGGTGCGGAGTTTCTTGGGACTAGCTAGATACTATCGGAGATTTGTGCCAGACTTCTCCAGAGTTGTGGCACCACTCTCAGCTTTGAAAAATAAGGGGAAACCCTTTGTGTGGTCAGACAGATGTCAGCAGAGCTTCCAGGAGCTGAGACAGAGATTGACCAGCGCACCTATCTTGAGGTTACCTGAGGAAGGAGTTGGGTACGTATTCTACTACGATGCATCAGGGACCAGACTTGGATGTGTCCTGATTCAGGAGCGAGCCGTGATCGCCTATGGATCACGTCAGTTGAGGCCGCATGAGCAGAACTACACTACCCATGACCTGGAGTTAGCAGCAGTGGTCTTCGCTCTGAAGACATGGCGACACTACCTGATGGGCGAGCGCTTTACAGTCTTTTCTGACCATCAGAGTCTCAGATACATCTTCTCTCAGAAGGACCTGAATCTGAGACAGCGGAGATGGATCGAGTTTCTGCAGGACTATGATTTTGAGATAGTCTATACTCCTGGGAAGGGGAACGTGGTAGCCGATGCTCTCAACAGGAGGATGGTCATTCAGCTACTTGAGGAGGCGAAAGAGCAGCTAGCCTCTTTGTAGATATCCTTCATGGATAGAGATGGAGCAACCTTCCTTCAGTCTCTCACAGTCACTCCTCCACTACTGCAGTGGGTCAGAGAGGCACAGCATGGGGACGCTGACTGTGAGATGCGGCGTGCATAGATATCCTCAGGACAGGCACCTGATGGTTTCTCCTTTGGAGCATAGCACGACGTCCTTTTCAGAGGACGTACCTTGGTACTAGTTGCTTTACGGGAGGAGGTGCTGAGAGAGTTTCACACTTCTCCTTTGGCGGTACATCCTGGAGTGGAAAAGATATACCAGGATCTCAGACGACAGCACTGGTGGCCGGGAATGAAGAAGGTTGTGGCAGAGTTCATTTCACGATGCCTCACCTGCCAGCAGGTGAAGGCAGAGCACCAGGTACCAGCAGGCTTGGTACAGCCCTTAGAGGTTTCGGAGTGAAAGTGGGACGAGATATCTATGGACTTTGTTACTGGACTTCCACGCACTTCTAGAGGTCACGACTCTATTTGGGTGATTGTCGACCGACTCACCAAGTCGGCACACTTCTTACCCATCAGAGAGCAGGGCTTAGTGGAGAGCTTGGGACAACTTTACGTTCAGGAGATTGTGCGGATTCATGGTGTTCCATCATCTATCGTCTCCGATCGAGATGCTCGCTTTACTTCCTGGCTTTGGAAGGGGTTGCAGGAAGCGTTCGGGACACAGCTACGTCTGAGCACAGCCTTTCACCCTCAGACGGATGGTCAGACGAAGAGGACCATTCAGACACTCGAGGACATGCTCCGCGCATGTGTCCTTGACTTTGGTCGTAGCTGGGAGGACCACCTACCCTTGGTGGAGTTTGCGTACAACAACAGTTACCACTCCACCATCGGGGTGGCACCATACGAGGAGTTGTACGGCCGACCTTGCAGATCTCCTTTGTGCTGGACAGATCCTGGGGAGTCAGCACTTGTGGGACCGGAGATGGTTCAGGACACGATAGAGAAGGTTCAGGTCATCCAGGAGCGGATGAGGACAGTTCAGAGCCGGCAGAAGTCATATGCTGACAGGAGGCGGAGGCCACTAGAGTTCGAGGATGGCGACCACGTCTTATTGCGTGTCTCACCTCTACATGGATTACGGAGATTTGGATGAGGTGGAAAGTTGTCTCCACACTTCATCGGACCCTTCTAGGTCCTCAGTAGGATTGGCGAGGTGGCTTATCGCCTGGATCTACCACTTCAGTTGCACCGGGTGTACGACATCTTCCACGTATATTAGCTGAGGAGATACGTGCACGACCCAACGCATATGATTGACCATGGAGAGCTTGACATTGATGATGGGGCGACTTTCGCGGAGTTCCCAGTGGAGATCGAGGATCGACAGGAGCGGGTCCTACATGGACGGTCGATTCCTCTAGTGCGCATCAGATGGCAGCACGGGAATCTCCAGGAGAGCACTTGGGAGCGGGAGGCTCAGATGCGTGCTCAGTACCCACATTTGTTTCTCTAGCTTATGATGTATCTTTACGGGGACGTAAAGTCCTAAGGTGGGAGTAATGTAAAGACCCATAAAATTCAAGGAAAATTTTTTCTTAATTTTCTTTGGGATTTTACATGAACGCAGTTTCAGACGGCACTTGATTCTGAGGCCCGGTGTGCCCGGAATTTCTATCCGAAGTTTAGCTCGGGTATGTTCAGTGAACGAACGAGCGAAAATTTCTATCTTTTGAACCAGTGCTCAGAATAGAATTCTGAGGGCACCGATGGAACCGTATCACCGGTAATTGCTTAGGAATGTCATTTCCAGAGTTGCGTTTTCACGAGAGAAGATGATAAAAATTGTGGAAGTTTAATTTATAAATTAACTACAATTTTTATTTTATTTTAGTGGTTTAAGGCTTTGGGTGGAAGTTGGGTAACTACCCAACTTCCCAATAGAGGTTATGAGGGTGGTGGGGCCCACACGAACCCCACCCCTTCATATTCTTCAACCCCCCTCAACTCACCTTTAACTTTTGATAACTTAAACATTAATAACTAATGTTATTAATTAAGTGAGTTAAGTGTGGATATTTGAATTTCAGACTCTTGAAATTCAAAAGTTATGTTATGTTAATAAAATAAGAGGTGAGCTTGTTTTATTTTGGGTTAGTTTCTTTTGGTGGAGTCTTGGGGAGAAAAAAGGCTAAGGATTGAAGAACATCTTCATCTTCGACGAAGAACACAAAGAACACATCGGTCTCCGACGAAGAACGTCGAGTTCTCGGAAACCGATTACGCGACACCGTGTACCGCGACGCCGGTGACGTCTTCTTCTTCGACGTCTTCTTCCGCAATATCTCCTTCCGCGACGTCTCAACCCGCGACGAATCCTCATTCGACGAACCTCCGTTCAAGCTCGCACGAGGTAGGGGTTATTTAATTATTTTGTTCGTGTTTACCACTTTGTCGTTCTTCGTGAAAATACGACTAAATGCTTTCGATTAACGAGAGGGGGTTGGACCGCACAAACATGGCCAACCCTCCTCCCTTCTTCGTGTGTTTGTTTCTTTGTGGTTTGAAACGAGTATGGCGCGGTGTCGTCGCACCGCGTGTGATCGTGCGACAATGGATGTGCGGCGCCGTCGCGCCGCGCCATGGAAACGAACAAGGACACGACGCCGTCGCGCCGCATCGGAGAAACCCGAAGACACCACGGCCGGAGCGGGGCCAAGGTGGAAGAGAGCGGCACCGTCGCGCCGCACCGGACGACCAAGGTCGCAGCCGGTTTCGGGCCGCGGCGAAGCAGGGTGACCGACGGCCGGAGATGGGCCGCTGACGTCGGAGCAAGGAGGGGACCGGTCGTCACCAGTCCCGTGGAGTAAGAACCGGCCGGCCAGGGTGGGACGGACGGACAGGGAAAGATCCGGGGGTCAAAACCCCCAGCTGGCCAGCTGAGCGGCCCCTTAATTGGGGTCGCGGTTTCGGAACGGCGGGGGGCAGCGGGCCCCCCGCAAAAGCCGAACGGCTCGGCCGTTCGACCGAGCCAGCTGGCGCCGCGCGCCAAAGCGTCGGACCGCCAGGCCGGGCGCCGAGCCGAGCCAGGATGGGCCACGCCCAGGTCGGGCCGGGCCACGCCCAGCCGGGCCGACCCTGGGGGTCTCGGGCCGGGTCGGTCCGGGCCCGAAACCCCCGTTTTCGGACCCTTTTGGGTTTTTTGCCCATATCTCGGGCTACAGACCTCCGATCGATGCACCGTCAGCGGAGATCTGATCCTTGGATCGATACGGTCGTTTCGGTATATCGCACTCAAGGTTTCGAAATACTTTGGGTTCAGCCGGGTTGGTTCGTACACGAAACCAACCGGGCCCTCAGAGCGGAAACACTCATATCTTAAGCTCCGGACGTCCGATAGATGTGTCGTCGACTTTGTTTGATTCCTCTAAGTGAGACGGATCTTTTGGATTACTCCTCCCGAGGTTTGGACGTAGGTGGAGTACGGTCGGGTTGGTTTTTCCTTAAAAACCAACCGGGACCCTAGAACGAAAAAGTCAATAACTCTCAGACCGGGCGTCCGATTGATGTGTCGTCTGCGACGTTGAGTTCCTGTTGACGATACGGAACTTTTGGATACATCAACTCTAGACTATGTGTCAGTTTATGTATCAGCCTCTCGGCTCGTGGAGCGGACCCTCCCGAGCGAGCTTGCTGTGTGCGGGAACCCTAGAGCTGGCTGCGACTGCGACTGTGACGACGACGACTGTACAGAAATCCTCAGTGGATTCGATGGCGACGACTACAGCACTCAGCGATCCTATATGGATCAGTGCTACCGATCATGTGTGGGTCCGATTCTATGTGGGTCAGCGCTCAGCGGTTCTGTGTGAGCCAACGCCTATAGATCCTGTGTGGGTCTGATCCTGTGTGGGTCATTGCGGGGGTTAGTTACCTATCGATCCTTTGTGAGTCAGATCCTATGTGGGTCATTGCGGGGGTTAGTACATATCGATCATTTGTGGGTCCGATGGCTTAGATGAATCAGTGGAAATATCTGATCATCTCTATCGTCATACGAAGATGTATACCTGTGTGAGCTGAATCCTGTTTTACTTTCCTATGTGGATTGTGTTGTGCTATCCTGTGTGGATTTACGTTTTGCTTTCCTATGTGGACTGGGTTGTACTTGGGCTCGGATGTTGGAGTCGAATGAGAATTGATGACTTAGGTATATGTATGGGCATATACCTAAGCAGTGTCGGATGTTACTTTTTGTTTGTATCTTTCCTTTGTGGATTATCCTTTGTGGATTTAGGGAGACCTTCAGGGGTCTCGGGGTCCCTATTGAGTAGCTTATACTCACACCTGCACGGGCTATGCCCGCACTACGTTGTGTTAGTTGCAGACGACGGACAGTGCTGATCATGGATGAGGCTTGCGGAGCAGGATGGTGCTTGGAGGTGGACCACTGGACAGGACATACTCAGAGCGGTCAGCTGGACCCGAGGAGCAGAGGAGGCCATCTGTACTCACCCTTCAGGTGGGATTTCCAGTGGACAGCTCGTCGTTGCGGCTTTACTTTTCAGTTGTTGTTTTCTCTTTCCAGTTGTACTTTACTTTCAGTTTGGGTTTGTATACTGGCCCACTTACTTTCCGCACTTACTGTTGTACCAGCTTTTACTTAGTGTTTACTTCTTCTTCTTGCTTGCTCTGTGGTGTTTGTTTACTTTACAAAGGCAATGCCTTCCCCTTTTTATCGGGAATTTACGCCTTGGTGCTAGTCGCCAGCCCCTGGCCTATGGAAGGCGGGCTTGGGGTAGTCACAGCACGGGCCCCGAGGACGGGTCGTGACATAAATTCTCAATAGTAACATCCTTAGATGAGGAATGAGCTTTTACAAGCTTAGTAATATCATCTATGGTCATGAAATACTTAGTGTTAAAGAAATCATCAATTAACAAACATGCATGCCATTTTTCTAGTCTGGTACAACATTCAATACATGATTCATTGCCTAAAATTTCAATAAATGATGAAAACATAGAAAGGGGGTCGGGGGAATTAAAAGTTTTTCAAGGGAAGGGAGTACATCTATAGAGTTAACATAGAGAGAGGAATGTTCTTTCGAGGGGTGCTTCATGGAACCATGGATGTTGAAGTGGACAATGTCACCACCAAACTCCATAAATAATGTAACATTGTGGAAACTAATTATGGTTTTGGAAGTTTTTACGAAATTTCTCCACAATATAATCAGGGCATGTCTATTCATCCTATCATATTTCATTTTAATCACATAAAAATCAGTAGGAAAAAATAAAATTTTCACCCTCACAAGAATATCCTCTGACACACAAGAAGGGTGTGTTGTACTCTGATTTTCTAATTAAAAAAAATCTAATGGGATTTAGTTTCCCGACTTGCAATTAAGAGTAAATAGAGTGAGGCATCACATTTATAGAATCACCTAAATCAATCACAACATTGGAAAAGGAATACTCCCCTATGGTGCACGGAATTGAGAATGTTCCCAGATCATTGAATTTGGTGGGAAGTGATGGCTATATCAATGATGTGACATTCCTCCCTAATATCACCATCTCATCACCTAGAAGTATCCTTCGGTGTGTACACATATCCTTCAGAAACTTGGCATATCTTGGAATTTGCTTCACAACATCGATCAAGGGGATGTTAACCTACACTTTTTTTAAAGTTTCCAAGATTTCTTTATCGAGTTCAATTTTGCTTTGTTTTCTTGGTTGGGTAGCCCTTTGGGGAAATGGAATAGGAATGGTTGGTCTAGGTGAATCATCAATATACACACTCTTTCCTTTGGAATGGATTCTCTCAGGATAAGGTTTTTCAACATTTGGACTAATTTCAATAGTTTGGATGGTTCTTTCCTCAAGAGGGGATGACTCTAAAGGAGGGTTCATTTGGATTTTAAGTTGTGTTCCACTCATAAGGGTGATGGAACTGACATTTCCCTTATCCCTAGGGTTGATTAGTGGTTAAAAGGGTATTTTACCCGACCCATGACTTTGGATTTCCCCCCCACCGAGTTGGCTAGTTGGCCTAATTGGGGGTTTAGGTCTTGTATGACAGCTTGGGTGGTTTGTTGTAATTGGAGATTGTTGGAAGCCATTTGTTTCATCATGTCTTCTAGGCTAGGCTCAGGTTTTGGATGGGGTGGTTGGAAAGGCCTTTGTGGTGGTTGGGTATTTCTAGGTGGTGGTGGATGGATACTCTTCCCTGGTTGGTTCCATGGTTGTTGAGGTTGGTTTGAATACCCTCCTTGCCTATAAGATTGATTTTATTTCCACCCACGATTGGATGGATAGTATGGTTCTTGCCTAATGGGTTGGTTATAGAGGCATCCTGGAAAGATGTCCTCATAACTCTCATAAGTTTCTCTCAGTTGGGGGCATTGATCAGAATAGTGGGTGTTAGAAGAACATATACCACAATGGATGGGAGTAGGATATTGGGATTTCCCTTGAGAAAGATAAAGTTGACGTAGAAGGTTACTTACCTCTTCAAACTTTGTGTCTACCTTCTTCTCAAAATCAGAGCTCTACACCTCATGGATACCTCAAATGGGTACACTAGACCTTGAACCAAATTGTTGAGTGTTTTATGCCATGTTCTCAATTAGGTTTCTTACAAAAATTGGAGTCTTATTAACTAGTGCACCACCTGTAGTAGCATCAATCATGTTTCGATCAATAGGAATCAAACCTTCATAAAAATACTATATTAAAAGTTGATCACTTATTTGGTGGTGTGGACAACTTGAACAAAGCCTCTTAAATCTTACCCAGTATTCATGAAGTGTTTCACCTTTTAATTGTATTATACCACATATTTCTTTTCTTATTGTTGTATTTTGAGAGGCTGGGAAATATTTTTCAAGAAAAAGGCATTTCATGTCCGCCCAGCCTCTAATTATGGAATTAATATAATATAGTCAATCCTTTGCAGTGTCTTCTAATGAAAATGGGAATTCTCTAAGATTTAATTGTTCTTAATCTACATTATTAGGTTTTAATTTAGAACACATAGTATGAAATTATTTTAAATTCTTATGTGGATCTTCACCATCCAGTCCATGGAATCTTGGTAATAAGTGAATTAAACTGAATTTAAGTACAAAATTATGTGTCTCGCCTTGCATTTGAATGTAAGTGGGTTGAATATCAACATCAGGAGAGGTTAGTTATTTTAATTTTCAATTATTTTCATTTATGTTATGTAAGTTTATTTTAGTTTTTAAGTTATTTACAAAAGAATAAGAGGAAGGATCAATAATTGTGTCGATGTTTTGTGTATCCTCCTTCAATGGATTATTTGGTGCTTCTTGGTGTCGATGACGTAAGATCCTCTCTGGTTATTGTTTGAATGGAAGTAGTTACTCCGATGAAGATCACGTCGTGCACAAGTCCTACAAAATTATTATTTTATAAATCAACTGAAAAATGAAGGAAGAAAATAAGTGAACAAACAATTACAAAATACACAATATTTTTACAAAAAACACACGCTAAAAACAAAAACGCTCCCCGGTAACAGTGTTAAAATTTGAATGTGTTTTCATGACATGTAAAATTGATTATTATTTTAAGGCTTATTTATAGTATAGGGTAGACCCCGGGTCATCTCTCAAGGAGATTTGGTGGTCTTTAGTGTGAATTTTTAATAAAATTTACTAAAAGAGGGGGTGGTTTTGAAAACAGTTTTAAGATAAAATGACTTAATTTAATGAGTTTAAAAGTTTAAAAACAAGTGGATTTTGAAGAATAAATGATGATTATGTGATCATTTCTAAGTTACTACACCACTTTAAAGTTCCTTGTTCTTAATTTATTATTAGGTTTTGGTGTGATCCTTTGATTGAGGGTTAACCAAGATCTTAGGTACCCATAACCCCTAAAACGATGCAAATAGGACTAAACCATGACATAACAATTGTATAGTCAAGTTACAGCACATAAGAATGAATTAAGGTTTATCAAGGAACACTAAAATATCAAATTTTTAGGAAATAAGAGGAGTCTTATGTTTTCTAATCAGAACAATGCGAATTACACACTTAAAATTACACACCGGTCAGTTATGAAATAAAAAGTGTTTCAATTAAATGCATCAAAAAAAGTTAAGATACATATAAAATAATAATTACAAACCACAATATACACCAAACCAGTAGATAATTATGTGTCGTAACTCCCTATTTAGGTGTGTATCTCCCTCGCAATGACCACCCACCATTTAGCCCATCATCGAGAGGAGCGGGAAGCTTGAGTGGAACTCCTTCATTATTGATCCCACTATGAGGATAGGGGACTCCATAACTTATGGAATTATGAAGAGACTCCTATAGGACTCCAAAATGGTAGATATTTTCTTCTAGTTCGAACTTACAAATAAGGTACCCATGGTTCCCTTTTATAGCCAAAATGGGAAGTGGTTTTGAGCACCCATTTTTAGTTATACCAATTTTATCTTAGTTTTGGACTAGTAAAATGCCATATCATGACTTGGAAGAAAGAGGAGAGTTATTGGCCAGCATATTTACTATCTCCATGTCAGATTTGGTGTCCATTAAACATATTTATTGGGAGATATTTTCAAAATACCAAACCTAACTTTTGAATTCATGCAGATTTTATCCCCTGGACATATTGGTTTATATGGGCCACCAGATGGAAAAATTGGGATTCAGTTTCTTGAGATGAGTTGTATCACATAGAGTTATGGATCATATTGCAAAATTTCATTCTATTTTGAGGCACTTATTTTGAGCAGTTTGAAAAATAGTGGACAGGTGTCCATGGGATTCAATGCATTTTGGCCTATTTTCCTTTTGGATCATCTCTGGCCCTCCAAATCAACTCCTACTACAATGAAATCATCAAAACAAGTATAATTTCCCATTTTAACAGTGATAAATATTAAATTATGTAATAAAAAATGAATTTAAATTTGTAATTATAATTGGAATTTACAATACAAAATTAGTTTAAAATAGTGGTGTAAGAGTGAAATAAAGCAGTGAATCGCGGTGCGATCAGGGAGAGGGGAAAGCAAGGTCGGAGGATCGGGGGCAGTCTTTAGAGTTACAGCAGTGGAAGCAGGCCTAGGGTGAGGGGTCCATAGAGTAAATCTTATAATATATGACAAGAACTTTTATGTATTTCCGGATTATTGAAAAAACATAATGAAATTACATATATATCATTTATTGCTAGTTGTGTATGAGAGGATAAAGAACTTGAGATATCACATAAAACTGTAATGTAAGTGATCAATGTTAATGAATATAGTGTTGATAAAGAAATGTAAAATGGGTCATATATTTGTAAAAAATAAAAAACATCAATGATGTAAAAACTTATTGAAGTTGAATCTTTCTTATGAAAAATGAAAGAAGTAAATTTTTCATATTAGACTGTAAAAAATAATGTCAATGCAATGTAATGACTGCAAATTTTTTTAGCTATTTGGATTATAAATTAAAACAAAAAAACATGTAGTAAAATAGACAATTTAAGTAAAATTTTATTTCAAATCCAGGAAACTATAAAGCATCTTACTTTAGGACTCGAATGAAACTTTGCTTCAACTATTAGTGATTTAAGGCTATGTGAAAATCTATTGAACTGAAAATACCCATCTGGCTGCATCGACATTGAAAACCCATTATTGTCACCAATATCCACATTCGACCTCATTCCTACATCCCAAGTGTGTTCCTTCATTATCACTGATATCATTGTACCTTTGGCCTAAACATTTTCACCTCTGGCCTAAACATTCTCACCACACAAAAAATGAAAAAAATACCACACCTAAGTATAAGGAATTTAGAACATCAAACAATGCAAAAAAATGTACTTTTAAGAAATGATGACATGAGAGCTTATAAAAGTGTATGAATATTTGAACTAAAGACTCAAAGTAAAAAAATTAAAGATTAAAATTTGAATAATTTTAACTATATAGAGAAACAACAAAAATATACATTAATTTCAATAGTTATCGATAGATCCATGTCATTGTGTAGTCATCCATTGAAATAATTCCACCTTTACATCTTGTACAAATGAACCAACATTTTCCTAGAGGTGTACCTACATGGAAATAACTAAGATATAATACATCCAAAATTTTGAATTATATCAACAAAAAATATAGTTTAATTTCATAGTGAAGATTACAACAACAAAAATATCACATCTACATATGAGCATGAATATACAGTTGAGATTGAATGGAATGTTCAAACAAATAATAAGGTCAAAGACCTCAAAAATGATAAAGGTTGTATATGTCTACAAAGTAGTAACATTTGGATAATTTTTTATGAAAAGGATTATTATATTCCAGAAAAATGCATATGTATGTAGATAAATTCAGAAAAAAGTTATGAACTTGTCAGTCGGTGAGAAAATGATCCCCCGTTAAAATGTTTATTAATATATGGTCATTACTTTTTTTTCATTCTCCTACAAAAGTGGATAACAAAGTAATTTTTTTAACAATTGTAACATTGGATATATAGTCTTCAATATCATTCTTCAATAGAAAACAACACATCCAATGGGGTTTTCATAAAACAAAGTGACAAAGTCTCCTCACATACCAAGGTATAAAGTTTTTAGGGAAACGGTCAAAAATTATAAAAATTCATTGAATTGGTTTATATATTATAAATTACAATATGTATCACCAGGTGTGGTTTTGATTAAATCCTCTAATCAATTAACCATTCATACATATATTGAAAATCACTAATTTGCAGGAATACTGTTTATTTCCTTGAAGGAAAATATAGTAACTAAAAAAAATAAAATCAATTTTAAATTAACGCCTTTACAGAACACTTGGTAAATATCAATGGGTGATGAATAGTGGGTAGTGTCTAGTGGGTATTTAAAATAGATAACATTGCTAATGAAAACTTGAGAGAAAAACTAAGCACCTATATATTTTCCTCAAGTGCTCCATTAGAAATCTACATAACAGATATGTTGTTAAAAGATATATAATATCAAAAAAAAATACAAATTTAGAACATTGATAAAGTGATCTACATAAAATATATCCATAAATGATCTTTAGTGGGAAAATCTCATACATTAAACTTTAAAAAATGTTAGTTACTTGATTGATACAAAACATGTTGAACAAAGAGAGAAAAAGAATGGAATATTACTCATGGAGCACATATATATAATCTATCCAAATCGGATTCACTTCAAGGTATGAGATCACAGGGGTTTCATTCAGAATTTTAGCACCTGCAACCACATCGAAAATATAAAAACAAAAATTAATTAGAATAAACACTTTAGGATAATGTTCAATATACTCAAAATCTCAATGTACATGGATTACCTATGTTTTTTAATTTTGAATATTTTTTACATATATCATGAAATTATACTTAGACCAAGAAGCATCAACATAGAAGGTTTCTCAAATATGAAAATCAGATACCTGGGTCAGATCGATTACATAAGAAGTAAGCATCTGGAGAAGAAAATCACCAAACAACTATGATTAAATTGAAGTTTATATATAACAACTCATGTCATAATATAGTGGAATCATGTTATAAAAATTATAGGTTAACAATTGACTAAAATTAAAAATTAGACATAGAATAATCAAACAAAATCAAACATTCTATGGAATAATTAAAACACAATCAAATAGTAAACCTAAAGAAATTAAGGAGAGGCATCGGAAAAGCAGGGCGAGGTCGAGGTGGGGAGGAGTGGATATATGGGCATCGAAATAGTACTGGAGGAGATGGAGAGGAGGATGTGGAGGAGGAGGTGGTGGAGGTTGTGGTAGAGGAGGAGGCAGAGGCATTGACAGAGACTGAGGTGGTGATGGAGAAAGAGGCGGAGAACTAGGCGGAGGAGGAGACAAAGGTTGAGATGGAGATCAAGTCAGAGGGGGTGTGTGGGCAACTGTGGTAGGGGGGAATATTTACAAGAGGAGTAGGAGGTGGCAGTAGTGAAGACTGAGGTGGCGGTGGAGAACCAGGAGGAGGAGGAGACGAAGGTCGAGACGGAGGCGAAGATCAAGTCAGAGGGGGGGGTCCATGAGGTGGATAGGATCGTAGGGGGAAGGAGTGTGTGTGAGGGGGAGAGTGGGGGATGATAGGTGGGAGATTTTTTTGTAAGGCCAGCGACCACCATTGGCAGTCACTATTGGTCACTAATAGAGATTTCCAATGACAGTCACCCATTTTATGGGGTGAACTTTCCCAAATTTCTAGTAGTGATATAATACAACCTTAGGGTTTTGAAGTTCCAAATGATAATTCTACAGTTTAAAAGTTGCAGCGATCCATTTATGAACTAAAGCAAGCTTCTTGGAGTTGGAATATCTGGTTTGATGATGAAATCAAATATTTTGGTTTCATTAAAAACATAGATGATTATTGTGCATAAAAGAACCTTAGTGGGAGTATAATAGTATTTTTAATAATGTATTACATACTATTGATTGTAAATGACATCCCAAAACTTCACTCGATGAATACATGGCTGATTAAATGTTTCTCAATGAAATACATGGGTGAAAAAACTTACATACTTGGTGTGAGGATCTAGAGAGATATATCTAAGAAGTTTCTTGGACTTAATCAGAACACATATATTAGTAAACTGATAAAGCATATTAGCATGGATAAATCCAAGAAGTGGTCTTTACCAATGTTGCATGGCATGAGTCTTAGGAAGATTCAAAATCCTTCTAAATAGTTATAAAGGATGGATAAGATTCCTTATGTGCCCTTCATGGGATTTGTCATGTATGTCATGTTGTATACTCGGCCTGATGTCTCATATGCTTTAAGCATAACAAGTAGATACAAATCCAATCCTAGTGAGAGTCACTGGATTACTGTAAAGAACATACTTAAGCACTTGAGAAAGGCTAAGGATGTGTTCTTGGTCGTTGGAGGAGAGTATGATCTTTGTGTAAAGGGTTACACAATTGTTAGTTTCTAATTCTATAAATATAATATGAAATCTCAATCTAGATTTGTGTTTTTCCTAAATGGTGGAGCAGTTGGTTAGAAGAGCTCCAAACAAGCCACCATAGAGGAATCGATAATAATGGAAAAATACATCGCTATATCAAATGCTACGAAGGAAATTGTTTGGATTAAGAAGTTCATTTTTGGACTTAGAGTGGATCCTAGTATCGAGGGATCAACCAATTTGTATTGTGATAATAATGGTGTTATTTCTCATGCTAAGGAACCTCGGTCTCATCAAAGGACCAAACACAACATTTGCAATTACCATCTCATATGGGAGATCGTTGAGAGGGACGATGTAGAGATTATTTGGGTGGCTACATAAGATAATGTAGCAGATCAATTGATGAAACCATTATCACAACAACAACATGAGGTTAATGTAGAATCTCTAGGTGTTAAATACATGAGATATTAGTTGTAGTGGTTGTAGATGTATTGTGTTATTATAATAAAAGGTAATATATAATTATCATTCATTAATGTGCGCTGCAATTTTATTTTACATGAACAGTCGAATAATGATATTCCCTCAAAGTAAAACATTGATTTGTCCCTAATTGATAATAATTATAGAGTATTATGGATTGTAATGATATGATAAGGTTAACATGAATGAAATATTATATTCATTGCAAAGAGTTTTATATGAGATATGAAGAATAAATTCATGATGTAATAAGTAGAGACTTGGTACTTGGACTGATCTACTAAAGTATATCTCATAGAATGTCATACAATCATAGATATACTTAGGGGTGTATGCGTAATGTCTCGGAATTTCCATATAATTTTTTTTAAATTGTATGGAATTATTTTGAGACCACACACTTTGACGACATGATATTCTGAGGCCTGATGAGCCCAAAACGGAATTTTAAACTTTTTTTATGTTCGTTTAAGTAAACGTGCAAGTGGGTTTTTCTAACTTTTAAATTGGTGCTTGAATAAAATATAAGAGGGCATAGTTGAACTCAGAACACCGAGATTCATTTAAAAAGGACCTAACTTCAACCGGAAAGGGTCAGACAGAAAAATTAATTTTTGGACTTTTCAGGAAAAAAACTTAAAAATATATTTTGTTTTGTTTTTCAAAATCATTGAGCGATGGATGGCGACGCTGTGGTGTGGTGATGAGGTGCATTAAATGAATCTCATTAATGGCTCATTTTTTTGCAGCATAACAACACATTAATTGAAGCGCAACGATGCGACATTGCAACGTAATAGAAATGTTGTGATGTGTTTTCTTTTAATAGGTTAACACTTTGGAGAAAAGAAAATTAAACTGTGAAAATTCTATTATGAACCTACGGTAAGGATTTCCTCCAATTATGAATGATGAATGTTGGTAGATCACTAGCAACGTCGACACTTTATGAAGAACGGGATCAGAAAGCAACGAATGCCAACAAAGCTTGAATCCTCAAGGGTGGAGCGCTTCAACAGCGAATGCCAATTGAGGTAGGGTTTTAATTATTTTAAGTTTTCCCCATTATTTATCTAAAACAATGAATGCAGATCAAACCATGAACACGTTGATCTGCAGATTGTTCGTTCATGTTGGAGGGTGTTCTTCTTGTTTTTTCTAAAGTAGGATTAAGTTATTGTTGATAGAACTATGATCCCAAGCCTCCCCTTTTTTTAAACTTCTAACGTGGAGGGTGCGGGCCAACACGAACAAGGCCCGACCCCCCTCCGCCTTGTTCATTCTTGGTGGACAAACATTCAAGATGGTGGCAAGGAAAATTAGAGGCCTTCACAGGAAAGGTGACACCCCACTGAGGCCAGAGGCATAATCGGTGCAAAGAAAAACCAGCAGTGTAAACCCGGTGGCCCGCGGAAAGACCTAGCGACGCACCGGTGTCGCGCCACGATAGCGCACCGAAGGTGGCTGCTTCGGCTGGTTCGGGCCGCGGAAAATCGGGAGGAGTTGTGGGATGGGTCGACGGCTGGTGGTAGGGATGTGGCCCCTCGGCTGCATTAGTGGAGCAGCCCGCAGTCGCGGGCCACGCTTCTCAGGAGCACACAGTCCCCTGACCGTGTGCAGGAGATCCGGCTGGCCGAACTGGTCGGCCGCATAGCGGCAATCCCTAGACACGTCATGCATCAGGGCTAGAGGAAGAGGCCCTGCGGCAACCTGTGGGGTGAGGGGGGAGTCGGACGTGACTTCCAGCTGTGTCTTGGCCAAGCGGAACCGGTTCGCCTATGGTGGAATCAGATAGGGTGCAGGCTGCCCCAGTGGTCCGAACCCAGATCGGGTAGGGTCCGGGTCAGGTCGGTGGACCCCGACCTGGGTTGGGTTAGGTCAGTCCGCCTGGGTCGGATCGATCCAGACCCCACCGACCCCTTTTTGAAAAAACGCCAATATCTTTCAAACCGAGAATCCGTTTGACGAGCTATTTATGGCATTGTAACCCCTTGTGAATAGGAGGATCTTTTAGCATACTCTATGCAGACTTTAATGGAAGTTGAAATACAATTAATGGCTTATAGAGTGGTTCTCCCGAGATCAAGTGTGCTACGTGTGAAAACCCTGCGGTTGGCTGAGACCTAAAAACTACTGAAAAGAAACCCTGTGTGGATCGACTACAATGGCCCAGTGGGAAGAGTCTTTTGTGTGACCCGGTAGGCCCATGGTGGGGAGCGACTTCTGTGTGACCCAATAGACCCACGATACTCGACAGGAGGAGTACCTTAGTATGGCCAAGGTGGGAAGTAGCTTTTGTGTGACCCGACATGCCCACGGTAGGGAGAAGCTTCTATGTGACCCAGCATACCCACAGTACTCATCAGGGATGAGTACCAAATCAATCCAAGGTTAGTGGGAAGTAGCTTTTGTGTGACTCGGAAAGCCCACTATACTCGTTTAGGAGGAGTTCTCCAGCAGCCCAAGGTGTTCTATGATGTGACTAATGGTCATACTTTCCTACTCTAAATTATACCTAGTGTGAGCCATCTTGTGTCGTGATCATGCTTTGTGATCATGTTTTTTGGTTTTCTCTATGGACTGCTTTGTGGTCTTTCCTTTGTGTTTTGGGTTCCCTACTGAGTATATTGTTACTCACCCCTACATGGGCTTCACCCGCATGTGTTGTGTCTAGTGTAGACGACCATTGCCTTAATGGAGGACTTGGTGGCCCATGACCCAGTGGTTCCCAGTGAGACCAGGCAAGTAGGGCATACTTCTACGACTTCCAGTAGCTACTATGTACTTACCAATCAGGTGGGGTTTCCAGTGTATAACTTTCAGAGTTTTCCTTGTATTTTTAGTTTATCTTTTGTTGGGTTTGTATTATGCCCCATTTGACCTACAGTTTGTACTTTTACTCAATGGTTGTTTAGTGGCACGCATGTTTAATTTTCCAGCTTTGGGATGTGGTTGTGTGTGCGTGCGTACAGGTACTCAGGAAAATGCCTCCCACTAGCAGGTTGATGCCTTCAGCGCTAGTCTCCAACCCCTAGCCTTCGGGAGGCGGGCTTGAGGTTTGTCACGGCACAGGCCCCAGGAGACAGGTTGTAAAAAAGTGGTATTAGAGGTGGTCGGTTCTACCTAAAAGACTGAGAGTCTTTTGTTTTGTTTTTGGGGAAACAATGTTGAATGTTTTGAGTTATACTTTTAGATTCGGGGAGTCTAGTGTTGGTGTGGAGGCCGACGTATCCATACACTAAGACCCTGAATTCTGATTTTTGGCTATATACATGAAAACATTGGTTTCATAAGTATCTCCTTATGATCTTATTAAATAAGAGTCATCTCACTAGGTATAATCTTATGACTGTGGTATATCTTGATATATTTTTGGATGTCTCCACGCAGACAACCATCTAGGTTTCTGATACGTGATAGTGTGGACAACCCGCCTAGTGATGAGGCATTGGTTCAGAGACCAGTGTCAGAGATGGCCCTGTTGGGTGGTGCACCGGTGTTGCCACCACCCATTGATCATCAGTTACTATCGGAGTTACCAGTAGAGGACATATACAGACTTAGTGCCTTTCACGAGTTTCAGAGATAGAGACCTCCTAGGTTCAGGGGAGAGACAGATCCTCAGGTCGCTGAGGACTGGTTGGAGGCCAGCTTCAGGTGATGGAGGCCTATGACCACATCACTCCATAGATGATTAGAGGTACAATTTGTGTCTTATCTACCTTAGTTGCAGTTCTTATAGACATAGGTGCTAGTCACTCTTTCCTTTTCATGGATCTCGTTCGAATCTCAGAGATTCTGATGGAGTTTTTGGCTCGATCCTTATGACTAGAGACTCCTACGGGAGGCGATACGACGATTACTCACTGGTGTCGGTAGTGTGAGCTTACTCTTGGAGGTGAGAGCTTTGAATGAGATCTCCTAGTAGCAACGTTGAGGCCTTATGATGTCATCTTGGGTATGGAATGGTTATCTATAGTACATGCTCAGATCGATTGTATTAGGCACAAAGTGTGGTGTGTTCACGAGTATGGGACGAGGTTTTCCTTCACTAGTGAGAAGGTAACTTTTGAAGCACATGACGGAATTTCTCGGAGGAGGGTGCATCCAATCACTCACTAATTAGTTAGCCTCACCCTCAGTTTGGTGGATGAGAGGAGTCCAAGATTTCCTGTAGTGGTGGATGAGTATGAGGATGTCTTTCCTGAGGAAGTTATGGGACTACATCCTCATAAGGAGGTAGACTTCTACATCGATATGTACCCGGTGATGACACTAATATCCACACCAACATATCGAATGGCTCTCATTGAGCTTCATGAATTTAGGGTGAAATTGGAGGACTTGCAAGAGAAGGGCTTTGTGAGACCAAGTGTTTCACCATGGGCAGCCCTAGTGTTGTTTTCCAAGAAGTCATATGAGAGTTTGAGGTTGTGTGTGGACTTCTAGCACCTAAACTAGGTGACCATGAAGAACAAGTATCCACTGCCGAGAATTGATGACCTCTTTGACCAACTGAAGGGAGCGAGGTGGTTCTCGAAGATCGACCTCAGATACGGCTATCATTAGCTTCAGGTATGGGATGAGGACGTACCGAAGACAGCCTTTAGATGTCGATATGGCCACTACAAGTTCTTGGTGATGCCTTTTGGCATGACCAATGCCCCAACAATGTTCATGGGACTGATGAACAGGATCTTTCATCCTTACCTCAATCTTTTTATAATGGTCTTCATTGATGAAATATTGGGGTACTCAATGTTGGAGGAGGAGCACACTACACACCTACGGATAGTCCTATATACACTCTGAGAGCACCAACTTTATGATAATCTCTCAAATTTTCAGTTCTAGATATGGGAGGTCTACTTTCTAGGACATGTCATCTCAAAGGCTAGAGTTTTAGTGGATCCATAGAAGATAAAGGCAATGCTTTCTTGGGAGTCACCCAAGATCATGACTAAGGTATGAAGTTTCTTGGGGTTGGTTGGATACTAATGGAGGTTTTTGCTTGACTTTTCCAGAGTGTAAGTACCCTCATCATCCTTGAAACATAAGGGAAAACCCTACATGTGGATGGAGAAGTGAAAGTAGAGTTTCCAGGAGCTAAGGTAGAGACTAATGAGTGCCCCCATCTTGAGACTAACAGAAGAGGGCATTGGGTATGTAGTTTTTTGTGATGCATCAGGGACCAGACTGTGTTGTGTCTTGATGCAGGAGCGAGTCGTGATCACCTACAACTCATGGAAGTTGAAGCATCATGAAAAGAACTATGCGACCCATGACCTGGAGTTAACAGTAGTGGTCTTTACTTTGAAGATGTGGTGGTACTACTTGATGGGTGAATGTTTTATCATCTACTCTGAACACAAGAGTCTCAAGTATATCTTCTCATAGAAGGACCTGAACTTGAGGTAGCGGTGATGGTTGGAGTTCCTCTAGGACTATGACTTTGAGATAGTCTATACTCCTGGAAAGGGGAATGTGGTGGCAGATGCGCTCAGTGGGAGGTTTGGATTACAGCTGCTGAGTGAGGCGATGGATTAGTTAGCCACGATGTAGATATCATTTGTGGATAGTGATGGAGAAGCTTACCTTCAGTCGATGACTATCACTCCCCCACTCTTACAGTGAGTTAGGGAGGCACAACTTGTAAATGTTGACTGTGAGGATCGACGTGCTCAGTTATCCTCAAGACAGGCTCCTGATAGATTTTCGATAGGTGGGGAGCACGTCATCCTTTTCAAAGGATGCATCGTAGTACCAGGGACATTGTAGGAGGAGGTGTTGAGGGAGTTCTATACATCCCCTTCAGCGATACATCTTGGAGTGAAGAATATGTACCGAGACCTCCGATATCAGTACTGGTGGAAAGGATGAAGAAAGTGGTGGAAGAGTTCGTTTCACGATGCCTTGCTTGTCAGTAAGTGAAGGCTATGCATCAGGTTCTAGCAGGATTGGCACAACCACTTGAGATACCGAAATGGAAGTGGGATGGTATCTCCATGGACTTCATGGAGGGGTTACCACGCATGTCCAGGGGCCATGATTCTATCTGGGTGATTGTTTACTGACTCACCAAGTCGGCTCACTTTCTACCCATTCGAGAGCAGGGATCAGTAGAGGGCTTGGGGCACCTCTACATCCAGGAGATAGTGCAGCTTCACGGGGTGCCTTTGACGATCGTCACAACTGTGATGCACACTTTACATCCTGATTGTGGAAGGGATTTTAGGAGTCATTCGATACTTATTTGCATTTGAGCACAACTTTTCACCCCCAGACAGATAGTCAGACAGAGCGAACCATACATACCTTGGAGGACATGCTTCATGCTTGTGTACTTGTTTTTTGTCGCAATTGGAAGGACCGCCTATCACTGGTGGAGTTTTCATACAACAAATACTATAACTCCACCATTTTCATGGCACCGTTTGAGGCCTTGTATAGGTGGCCATGTGGATCACCTCTATGTTGGACAGACCCAGGAGAGTCAACACTCATTGGTCTAGAGTTGGTACGGGCTACTACTGAGAAGGTGAAGATCATCCAAGAGCTGATGAAGACTACACAGAGTAGAAAGAAATTATACGATGATAGAATATGAAGACCCTTGGATTTTGAAGAGGGAGACCATGTTTTCCTTCAGGTCTCACCCTGATGAGGATTACAGAGATTTGGACGAGGCGAAAAGTTATCTCTGAGGTTCATCGGACCTTTTCTTATTATTAGAAAAGTTGTCGAGGTGGCATGCCACCTAGATCTTCCCCCACATATGCACTAGGTGCATGATGTTTTTCATGTGTCGTAGTTGAGGAGGTACGTGCATAACTCATCGCACATCATCGAATGGGGCAAGATGGACATTGACGATGAGGTGACGTTTGTGGAGTTCCTGGTAAAGATAGAGGTTCGACAGGAGCAGGTCCTTCGTGGATGGTCTATTTCTATGGTGCGCATTCGGTGGTAGCATGAGAATATATAGGAAAACACATGGGAGTGGGATGCTTAGATTCGTACTCAGTACCCTCATTTATTTGATTAGCCCTAGTTTTGGATTTCAGAGATGTAAATCCCTAAGGTGGGGAGAATTAAATGTCCCAGAATTTCCATATATATATATTTTAAATTGTATGAAATTATTTTGAGACCACACGCTTTTACGTCACGTGATTCTGAGGCCCGATGAGCCCAGAATGGAATTTTGAACTTTTTTTATGTTCGTTTAAGTAAACATGCAAGCGGGTTTTTTCTAACTTTTAAACCGGTGCATGGATCAAAAATATGAGGGCACCGTTGAACTTGGAATGTCGGGATTCACCTAGAAAGGACCTAACTTTGACCGACAATTATCAGACGAAAAAGTTAATTTTCAGACTTTTCGGAAAAAAATAAAATAACTTAAAAATATATTTTGTTTTGTTTTTCAAAACTGTTAACCGGCGGACAATGGCATTGTAGACGGCAGTACTACGGTGCGTAGATGAGGTTCATTAAATAAATCTCATTAATGGATTGTTTTTTTGCAGCATAATGATGCATTAATTGAAGTGTAATAGAAACGTTGCGATGTGTTTTCTTTTAATAGGCTAACGCATTAGAGAAATGAGAATTAAACTGTGTAAATTCTTTGACGAACCTACGGAAATGATTCCCTTCAACAATGAACGAAGAACACCAGTAGATCACTAGCAACATTGATGCATTACGAATAACAGGACCGGGAAGCGACGAACACCAACAGAGCTTGAATCCTCAAGGGATGAGCACTTCAATGACGAACATCGATCGAGGTAGGGGTTTAATTATTTAAAGTTTTCCCTGTTCTTATTCTAAAATGAAGAACGTGAATCAATCCACAAACAGGTCGATCCATGGATTGTTCGTTTGTGTGGGAGGGTGTTCTTCTTGGGTTTTCTATAGTGGGATTAAATTATTATTGATATAACTATGATCCCAAGCTTCCCCTTTTTTCTAAAACTTTAATACGGAGGGTGCGGGCCGACAGGAATAAGGCCCGACCCCCCTCCGCCTTGTAAGTTCTTGGTGGTCGAACATTCAAGATGGCGTCAAGGAAAATTCGAGGCCTTCGTAAGGAAGGAAAAACCTCATAGAGGCGTAGTCGGTGCGAAGAACGGACCACTGGTGTAGACTCGGTGGCCCGCAGAAAGACCCGTCGACGTACCATAACAACATGCTGGAGGTGGCTACCACGACCGGTTTGGGTCGCGGTGAATCGGGAGAATTTGATGGCTAGGTCGGTGGCTGGCGGAAGGGACATGGCCTCTCAGCCGCATCGGTGGAGCAGCCCGTAGCTGCGGGCTATGATTCTTGGGAGAAAGTGGTCCCCTGACCGCGTGGGGGAGATTCGGTCGGCCGCGTAGTGGCGAGCCCCGGATGTGTCGTGCATCCAAGCTGGAGGAAGCAGCCCCACAGTAGCCCACGGGGCAAGGGGGAGCCAGACTGGGCTGGACCCAAGTTGGATCGGACCTAGGACGGGCCAGGTCTGGGTCGGATTGATCTGACCGGGTCGGACCGAACCCAGACCCAACCGTCCCCTTTTTTAAAAAACGTCAATATCTTTCAAATCGGGTGTTTTTTTGACGGGTCATTTGTGGAATTAAAACCCTCACAAAGAGGCGTATCTTTTAGAATACTCTATATTGGCTTTCATGGAAGTTTAAATACAATGAATGTCTTGGGGAGTGGTTCTCCTGATATCAAGAGTGCTACGTGCGTAAACCCTACGGTTGGATGAGACCTAAAGACTGCTGACAAGCGACTCTATGTGGATCAAATACTATGGATCAGTGGGAAGCAGCTTCTGTGTGACCTGGCAGACCCATGGTGGGGAGCGACTTCTGTGTGACCGGACAGACCTGCGGTACTCGGCAGGAGGAGTACCTCAGAATGGCCAAGGTGGGAAGCGGCTTCTGTGTAACCCGACATACCCACAGTGGGGAGCATCTTCTGTGTGACCCAGCATACCCACGGTACTCATTAGGGATTAGTACCACAACAGTCCAAGGTTAGTGGGAAGAAGCTTATGTGTGACCTGGTAGGCCCACTGTACTCATTGAGGAGGAGTTCTCTAGCAGCCCAAGGTGTTCGATGATGTGACTAATGGTCATACTTTCCCACTCTAAATTATACCTGGTGTGAGTTGTCTTTGTGTCGTGATCATGCTTTATGATCATATTTTGTGGTTTGCTATGTGGATTGCTTTGTGGTATTTCCTTTGTATTTTGAGGTCCCTACTGAGTATATTGTTACTCACCCCTGCATGGGCTTCACTCGCACATGTTGTGTCTAGTGTAGACAATCACTGCCTTGATGGAGGACTTGGTGGCCCAGGACCCGGTGGTGCCTAGTGAGATCAGGCAGGCGGGGCATACTTCTACGGCTTCTAGCAGCTAATTTGTACTTACCCATCAGGTGGGGTTTCCAGTGGAAGTCTTTTAGAGTTTTCATTGTAATTTATTATTTTTGGTTTATCTTTTGTTGGATGTGTATTATGGTCCATTTGACTTATAATTTTTACTTTTACTCAGTGGTTTTTTAGCGGCATGCATGTTTACTTTTACAGCTTTGAGACGTGTTTGTGTGTGCATGCGTACAGGTACTTAGGTAAATCCCTCTCACTTGCAGATTGATGCCTTCGGCTCTAGTCACCAACCTCTGGCCTTCAGGAGGCCAACTTGGGGTATGTCACGGCACGATCCCTGAGGGACGGGTCATGACAAAGTGGTATCAGAGGTGGTTGATTCTGCCTTAAAGACTAAGAGTCCATTGTTTTGTTTTTGGGGCAACCATGTTGAATGTTTTGAGTTTGACTTTCAAATTTGGGGAGTCCAGTATTGGTGCGGTGACTGACGTATCCATACACCAGGACTGTGAATTCTATTTTTCAACTCTATACATGAAAACAGTGGTTGCATAAGTGTCTCTTTATGATATTCTTGAATAAGAGTCAGCTCACAAGGTATAATCTTCTGGTTGTGGTATATATTGATATATTTTAGGATGTCTCCACGTAGACAGCCAGCTAGGCTTTTGATACGTGATCGTGTGGATAGTCCACCTAGCGATGAGGCGTTGGTTTAGAAACCAGTGGTAGAGATGGCCCCGCCAAGTGGTGCACCGGTGTTGCCACCACCCATTGATCAATAGTTATTATCAGCGTTATTGGTAGAGGATGTATGCAGACTCAGTGCCTTAAATGAGCTTCAGAGATAGAGACCTCCCAGGTTCAAGGGAGAGATAGATCCTCAGGTCACTAAGGACTGGCTGGAGGCCAACTTCAGGTGATGGAGGCTTATGACCACGGTGCTCTAGAGATGATTAGAGCTACGATCTATGTCTTATCCACCTTAGTTGTAGTTCTTATAGACACATGTGCTAGTCACTCTTTCCTTTCCATGACTCTCATTTAGAGCTCAGAGATTCTAGTGGAGTCATTGGATCGATCCTTATGACTAGAGACTCTTATGGGAGGGGATTTGACGATTACACATCGGTTTTGGCAGTGTTAGCTTACTCTTTGAGGTGAGAGCTTCGGTTGGGATCTCCTAGTAATGGCATCGAGACCTTATGACATCATCTTGGGTATGGACTGGTTATCTATAGTCCATACTCAAAATGACTATATTAGGTGCAAAATTCGGTGTGTCCACGAGGATAGGACTAGGTTTTCCTTCACCGGTGAGAAGGGAACTTTTGTAACACAGGACATAATTTCTCAAAGGAGTGTATAGCCAATCACTCACCAATTGGATAACTTCACCCTTGGTGTAGTAGATGAGAGTATTCCAAGCTTTCCTATAGTGGTGGATGAGTATGAGGATGTCTTTACTGAGGATGTTATGAGACTAACTCCTCATAGAAAGGTAGACTTTTTCATCGATCTGTACCTGGGGATGGCACTGATATCCACACTAGAATATTGGATGTATCCCGCAAAGCTTTGTAAATTGAGGGTACAGTTGGAGGACTTGCAGGATAAGGGCTTCATGAGACCCAGCATTTCACCATGGGCATCCCCAGTGTTGTTTTCCAAGAAGGCAGACAAGAGTTTGAGGTTGTGCATGGACTTCCAACGCCTGAACCAGGTGACCATGAAGAACAAGTATTCATTTTCAAGGATTGATGACCTCTTCGACCAGCTGAAGGGAGCGACGTGGTTCTCGAAGATCGACCTCAGATTCGGCTATCATCAGCTTCGGTTACGGGATAAGGACGTACCAAAGACAACCTTTAGATGCTGGTATGGCCATTACAAGTTCTTGGCGATGCCCTTTGGCGTGACTAATGTCCAAGTAGTGTTCATGGGACTGATGAACAAGATATTTCAGCCTTACCTCAATCATTTTGTGGTGGTCTTCATTGATGACATCTTGATGTACTCAGCGTTGGGGGAGGAGCACGCTACACACCTGCGGATAGTCCTAGATACACTCTGAGAGAACCAACTTTATGGTAAGCTCTCAAAGTGCCAGTTCTAGATACGGGAGGTCCACTTTCTAAGACATGTCATCTCAAAGGCTGGAGTTGCAATGGATCTACTGAAGATAGAGGTAGTGCTTACTTGGGAGCCACCCAGGAGCATGACTGAGGTGTAGAGTTTCTTGGGGTTGGCTGGATACTACCGGAGGTTCATGCCTGACTTTTCCAGAGTGGAAGCACCTTTATCATCCTTGAAATGGAAGGGACATCCCTTCATGTGGATGGAGAAGTACCAGCAAAGTTTCTAGGAGCTGAGGTGGAGACTGACGAGTACCTTCATCTTGAGACTACCAGAAGAGGGCGTTGGGTATGTAGTTTTTTGTGAAGCATCAGAGACCAGACTGGGTTGTGTCCTAATGCAAGAGTTATCCCTTATCGCATAAGGCTCACGGCAGTTGAGGTAGAATGAACGGAACTACACAAACCATGACCTAGAGTTATCAGTAGTGGTCTTTGCTTTGAATATGTGGCAGCACTACTTGTTGGGTGAACAGTTTATTGTCTACTCCAACCACAAGAGTCTTAGGTATATCTTCTCACAGAAGGACCTGAACTTGAGGTAGCGAAAATAGTTGGAGTTCCTCTATGACTATGACTTTGAGATAGTATATACTCCTAGGAAGGGGAACGTGGTGGCAGATGCGCTCAGCAGGAGGTTTGGCTTACAACTGCTAAGTGAGGCGACGAAGCAGTTAGCCACGATGCAAATATCCTTTGTGGATAGTAATGGAGCAGCTTACCTTTAGTCAATGAGTGTCACTCCTCCACTCTTATAGTGAGTTAGGGAGGCACAACTTGTGGATGTTGATTGTGAGGCTCGACGTTCTCAGTTATCCTCAGGGTAAGTTCCTGATGGATTTTTGATAGGTGGGAAACACGCCTTCCTTTTCAGAGGACGCATGGGAGGAGCTGTTGAGGTAGTTTCATACACACCCCTTAGAGATATATCCTGGAGTGACAAAGATATACTAAGACCTCTGACGTCAGTACTAGTGGCCAGGTATGAAGAAAGTGGTGGCAAAGTTCGTTTCATGATGCCTCACTTATCAGTAAGTAAAGGATGGGTATCAGGTTCTAGCAGTCTTAACACAACCACTTGAGGTACCAAAATAGAAGTGGGATGGTATCTCCATGGACTTCATGATGGGGTTACCATGCACATTCAGGTACCACAATTCTATCTAGGTGATTGTTGACCGACTCACCAAGTTGACTCACTTTATACTCATTCGGGAGTAGGGATCGGTAGAGGGCTTGGGGCGCCTCTTCGTCCAGGAGATAGTGCGACTTCACAGGGTGCCTTCGACGATCATCTTAGACCATGATGTATGCTTTACATTCTGGCTGTGAAATGGATTGTAGGAGGCATTCGGGACTCAGCTGCTCTTGAGCACAACTTTTCAGCCCCAAACAGATGGTCAGACGGAGCGGACCATACAAACCTTGGAGGACATGCTTCATGCTTGTGTCCTTGTTTTTTTTTATCATGGTTGGGAGGACCACCTACCACTGGTGGAGTTTTCATACAACAACAGTTATCACCCCGCCATTGACATGACACCGTTTGAGGATTTGTACGGGCAACCATGTAGATCACCTCTATGCTGGACAGACCCAGGGGAGTCAGCACTCATCGGTCCAGAGTTGGTATGGGATACCACCAAGAAGGTTCAAATCATTCAGGATCGGATGAGGACTACATAGAGCAGGCATAAATTGTATGCTGGCAGAAGACGGAGACCCTTGGAGTTTGAGGAGGGAGACCATGTTTTTCTTCAGGTCTCACCTCGATGGGGATTGTGGAGATTTGGTCGGGCCAACAAGTTATCTCTGAGGTTCATCAGACCTTTTTAGGTTCTTATTAGAGTTGACGAGGTGTTGTACCACCTAGGTCTTCCCCTACAGATGCATCGGGTGCACGATGTTTTTCACGTGTCGCAGCTGAGAAGGTACATGTATGACCCATCGCACGTCAATGACTGGGGCGAGCTGGAAATTGACGATGAGGTGACGTGTGCAGAGTTCCCAATGGACATAGAGGATCGACAGGAGCGGGTCCTTCGTGGATGGTCGATTCCTCTAGTGTATATTCGGTGGAAACATGGGAATCTGCAGGAAAGCACGTGGGATCTGGAGGCTCAGATTCATGCTCAGTACCCTCATTCATTTGATTAGTCCTTATTTTGGTTTTTAGGGACGTAAAGTCTTAAGGTGGGGAGAATGCAATGTCTCGGAATTTCTATATAATTTTTTTTAAATTGTATGGAATTATTTTGAGACTGCGCACTTTGACAACATGTGATTCTGAGGCCCGATGAGCTCGAAATGGAATTTTGAACTTTTTTTATGTTTGTTTAAGTAAACATGCAAGTGGGTTTTTCTAACTTTTAAACCGGTAATCTGGTCAAAAATCCAAGGGCACCATTGAACTCAGAACATCGATATTTTCCTAAAAAGGACCTGACTTCAACCGACAAAAGTCGGATGAAAAGGTTAATTTTTGGACTTTTTGGAAAAAAATAAAATAACTTAAAAAGATATATATTTTTTTCAAAACTGTTGAGCGGAGGACAGCGACACTATGGTGCGACGACAAGGCGCATTAAATGAAGCTCATTAATGGCTCGTTTTTGTGCAACGTAACGACACATTAATTGAAACGTAACAGATATGTTGTTTCATAAATGAAACAGCGTAACAGAAACGTTGCGACATGCTTTCTTTTAATAGGCTAACTCATTGGAGAAACAAGAATTAAACCATGGAAATTCTATGATGAACCTACGGAAAGGATTCCCTCCAACAACAAACAATGAACGCTGACGGATGACTATCAATGTCAATGATTTACGAAGAACGGGACCGAGAAGCGACGAACGCCAATGGAGCTTGAATCCTTGAGGGTAGAGCGCTTCAACGACGAACGTCGATCGAGGTAGGGGTTTAATTGTTTTGAGTTTTCCCCGTTTATATTCTAAAATGATGAATGTAGATCAATCCACAAACAGGTTGATCTGTGGATTGTTCATTCATGTGGGGGTGTGTTCTTCTTGGGTTTTCTACAATGGGATTAAATTATTGTTGATAGAACTGTGATCCCAAGCCTCCCCTTTTTTAAAAAACTTTAACATAGAGGGCACGGGCCAACACGAACAAGGCCCGACCCCCGTCCACCTTGTGCATTCTTCGTGGTCGAACATTCGAGATGGAGACAAGGAAAATTCGAGGCCTTCGCAAGGAAGGCAACAGCCCACGGAGGACAAAGGTGTAATCAGTGAAAAGAACGAACCACTAGTGCGGACTTGGTAGCCCACGAAAAGACATGTCGGTGTGCCGACACTGGCGGTGACCCGCGGCAGCACGCCAGAGGTGGTTATTGCGGCCGGTTCGGGCCACAGAGAATCAGGAGGAACCGTCGGCTGGGTCGGCGGCAGGGACACAGCCCCAACCGGCCCCTTTTTGGGAAAACACCAATATATTTCAAATCAGGCGTCCGTTTGACAAGTCGTTTGTGGCGTTGGAACCCTCACGACGAGGTGGATCTTTTGGAATAATCTATAGAGGCTTTAATGGAAGTTTAAATATGAAGAATGCTTTGGGGAGCAGTTCTCTTGAGATCAAGCGTGCTACGTGCGGAAACTCTGTGGTTGGATGAGACCTAAACACTACTGAAAAACGATCTTGTGCGGATTGGGTACTATGGCCCAGTGGGAAGTGGCTTCTTTGTGACCCGTCAAGCCCATGGTGGGGAGCGACTTCTATGTGACCTGACAGACTCACTGTACTCAATAGGAGGAGTACCTCAATATGGCCAAGGTGAAAAATAGATTATGTGTAACCTGACATGCCCACGGTAGGAAGCGACATCTGTGTGACCCAGCATACCCACAGTACTCACTAGGGATGAGTACCACAACAGTCTAAGGTTAGTGGGAAGTGCCTTCTGTGTGACCCGACAGACCCACTGTACTCATTGACGAGGAGTTCTCTAGCAGCCCAAAGTGTTTGATGATGTGACTAATGGTCCTACTTTCCTACTCTAAATTATATTTGAGGTGAGTTGTCTTGTGTCGTGATCATGTTTCATGGTTTGCTCTGTGGATTTATTTGTGGTCTTTCTTTTGTGTTTTGGGGTCCCTACTGAGTATATTGTTACTCACCCATGCACGGGCTTCGCCCGCACGTGTTGTGTCATGTGCAGACGACTGTCGCCTTGACGGAGGATTTGGTGGCCCAGGACCCAGTGGTGCCCAATGAGACCAGGCCGACAGGGCATACTTATACAGCTTCCAACAGCTACTTTGTACTTACCCATCAGGTGGGGTTTCCAGCGGACGACTTTCAGTGTTTTCCTTGTACTTTCTTGTTTTCAGTTTATCTTTTGTTGGGTTTTTATTCTAACTCATTCAACATACAGTTTGTACTTTTACTTGATGGTTGTTTAGTGGCATGCATGTTTACTTTTCCATCTTTGGGACGTGGTTGTGTATGTGTGCGTACAGGTACTCAGACAAATGCCTCCCGCGTGTAGATTGATGCTTTCGACGCTAGTCGTCAACCCCTGACCTTTGGGGGGTGGGCTTGGGGTACGTCACGACATGGGCCCCAGGGGACGAGTCATGACAGTATGTTTATTATCAATCCTTATCACCTGATGTTGATGAGATACCTAGCATGATAACCCTCATACTTTGATACTCTACTTACGCAAGTCAGCATGTCAACTTGGCTAATCAAGGGGTGGTTGGGTATGTTGTTGATCATGTCATTGGTTGGAGTGCAACCAATGTAGAATTTGTCCACTTATACGACAATAAAAGACATCTGGCCCTTTCGAATAAGATTGAGGAAATACATGTTCATGCTTAATTCTTTCACGTATGATGTGTTCAACTACTTGGATAAGTGACATGTGATTTACTTATTAGATAGATGAATAGCATATGTTGTATTCATTGACTTGATCAGTCTTTTTCGGAGAATCCATAAAATGACAAGAGACCTGTACTAGATCGACATGTTTCGTGTCTAGTAGTCATTTGATGTCATGGAGAGAGGGGTTATATAAGATACATACAATGTATATGATACATCTTATGGTGGACATGTTCGTATAGAGATATGAGTATGTTTGATGGAGATCACACCAACCCCTTAGTAGTTCGAGTAGCGTTGATATTTTGCTAGATACCGCTTTTTGCTTGCATCTATGAAATTAGGATTTCGTAGTTGTTGCCAACGTTGCTAAGGCCTGTAGGGTCACACAGTTAGGCCCTTGAATAGTGATAAAATTTTGGACAAAATGTTTGTTCAAAATAAAGAGAGTTTGATGAAAAATCATATCCAAAAGAGTTTGGATGGATTCAAAAAGAGTTGTAAGGTTTTGCATAAAGTCCTTGTGAGATTTTAGTGTCAGTGGAAGGTTGTTAGATGTGCACTAAAATGTACATGCGTAAGATACATGTACACATGCATATGATGCATGGGATATATTTATATATAATATATCGGATATTATATATATATATATTATTTATTTTCTCACGAATGGCTTTCATCGGCAACGGTTGTTTATGGGTGAATAAAGTATTTGCATTAAATTCATTGAAAACGTTCAATGAATTATCCCCACCAATCTAAAACGCATATGATTCACACTAAACCATAAAGCGGCTCTTTGATAATCAAAAAAAAGGGACCATAAAGATTCATGATATTTTATAATGATTGGATAATAATTTGAACGAAATCTACACATAATCACCGACACAATGACACAACAGTACCCTTGACCTACTATCAAAATAAAATCTTTCACTACTACAAATATGACATTTATCAGCGCTAGAAAAGGGCATTAACACCACTAGAAAATCACTGTTAATCGAGGCGAAGATAAAGGAGATCTCTTTTATCAGCATTCAGAAAAGCGCTAATAAAAGTCAAAAAAAAGTTAAAAATAATATATAATGTGGGGGCAAGCTTTTAGCAGCGCTAGACCCCCCTTTTATCAGCGCTAGGCGGAGCCCCCTCCCTCTCACCCCACACGTTTCCTTTACCCGCGCAACCCCCTCCCACTTGCTCGTGCGCCCTTGCTTCCACCAGAACTCGAACCCGCGACCTCCCCCCTTACGCGCCTACACCTTTACCACTAAGCCATTTGTTTTTTTTCTCAATTTAATTATATATATATATAGTTATATTTATTTGTATATTAATATAGATTCATATTAATATAAATATATTTAGTTATATGTATACATATATATTTATTCATATATTAATATATATATATATATATATTTATTCGTATATTAATATAGATTCATGTTAATATAAATATATTTAGTTGTATTAATGCATGTATATTTATTCATATATTAATATATATATATATATTCGTATATTAATATATATTTATATCTATTTATATATATATTTTTAGTTATAATTTTTTATTTGTATATTTATTTGTATATTAATATATATTTATAAGATTAGTTTTAAATACATTTATAAAATATGTTTTTTCACGTGTGTTTATAAATAAATAAATAAATACATACATACATATATACAACACATACACACATGTATATTTACGAATAAATACATATATAAGTGTATCTGAAAAGCCATAGAATGTTAAAACGACCATAACTTCTAATCCATAAGTCCGTTTCAACTCCACAACCGGTAAAATCAAAAAAAATGAAATAATCTTCGATATGATATGTGGTGCAGGCCTAGAGAACTTCCGGATCAGAAGTTATAGTTGTTTGAATGTTAAAAAATCGGGATATCCCGACTAAAAACTCAGTTTTGGAGGGTTTCTGGGCCTTTTTTGCCTCAAAAAAATGTCACAGAAAGTTTCCTTTGATTACTAGCGCGTAGAGCTTGTCGCAGACTTCAATTTGATATGCTGTAGAGCTCAAATGGACATTCGGATCAGAAGTTATGACCGTTTGAAATTTGAGTTACATTTTCAACTTATTTTAGATCTTTTATTATTATTTTTTGATTTTTTGTGTTTTCAAACTGTTATTAAATTATTATTAATCGATGATAATTAGCATATTATTAATTAATAATATTTTTTAAAATATTTTAAAGTCATTTTCACTAAATTTCTTATATATTAAATGTAATAGTATATTTATACTTATGTAAAACATATTTAAAAAATATATATTATATTTATATCTATATAAATATACTTATATAACAATATATTATTTTTCATGATTTTTTTTTGAAATTTATCAGCGTTAGGAAAAAACGCTGATAAAGCTCTCCCTTTATTAGCGTTACTGAAAAAAACGCTGATAAAGAGTCACTTTTAACAGTGTTTTTTAGTGTAGTTAAAAGTGTCATTTATCAACGTCTTTTTAGCGTTGATAAAGACCCCCCTTTATCAGCATTTTTTTTAACACTGTTAAATGGTGGCGTTGTGGAAATCCAGTTTTGTGGCAGTGTTTGTTCGTCAATAGAGACAGAAAATAAGATTTGAAAGAAGGTTTTGATCATAGAATCAATGTATAAGGTGAGACGATAGAAAAATAGAAAATTAAGTTAAAAAAAATACGTGTGGTTCAATTTAATAGGTGCGATTTGATTTTATACCCGAACTAAATCGCACACAAGAATCTATTCAATCTGCATCATAAACTAGACCACAAGTAAAAAAACCACACTTTCGGTTCAGTTTGATTCAGTTTGCGGTTTGGTTTGATTTGAGCGGTTTTTTGCCCATCCATAATTATTATTAAGAATTATTAAATATTAAACACATAATATTTATCAAATAAATGTTAATCTATATACATATATTCATCAAGATAATATCAAAATAATAATAATAAAACTTCTGTTGATCTATGACCGGCCTGTATATCTCCAGGTCGTTTAAATGTGCGACATTTCCCCCCCGATCTGTTTGGGATTCACATTTTTTTTAGTCCAATCCATTTGATAAATGTGGCTTGGCGGGTCGCTCTTTCCAGTCGGCCCGGCCGCTCTTTCCCGCCACCCCGTGCCCTCAAAATCGCATCAGCACCGGCGATGGTCAGCTCCTCCGGCTTCGCATTAGTTGAAATCCGAAACGGCCACAGAACCCTCAATTTTTCCAGTCTTATTTGGTGCCGAGCATCAATGGTTAAGTATTCTTGATAGGCCGGCCACCTTTCAAGCCCTAATCCTCTTCGGAACTATATGGTTGCAAAATCGCCATGCCTGCACTTAGCTGGAGGCACCATGCCCTCATTCAAGCCTCCTTATCACGTGGCCCGCTGAAGGAGGAGGATTTCAACATCGTCTTCGAAGCAGTCACCGGCAAAAACCCACGTCCGTCCGTCCGTCTCTCTCTGCCTTCCTGCTTACATTTGGCTGTCTTTGACTACATTGTTTTGAAAGAAAAAACACGCTCTTGGAGTACTTTTATTTACCCACACTTAAAAAAATAAAAACAAAATATGCTGTTTTTGCTTTGATTTGTGAGAAAACCCATGAAATGGATGTTTATAAAACCATGGATGATGATCCTGGTTCGGTTGCAAAAATTACTAGTATGAAAAGAAATTGAGTTTTTAATTTTGAGTATTATGCATGAGAAAGGCCTAAATACTCGTTAGTACCAGGCTTTTTGTTCTTTGTTTAGCTTATTCCTAGCAGATCCTTGCATCCGGCTGCAGTTTATGAACAGTTGAAAATTAGCTCCTGCAACCCGATCCGGATCGTCTCAGAATTCTGGAAACATAAAATGAAAACAGTTTTGTTGCCTACTTGCCATTTTTGTTTAGAATATTGGAAAACATCCCGTGTGAGGATTGACCATTATCTTATTCAGTCTTTCTCTTCTTTTTTTTTCTTTCACCACCCACAGTGAATTTGTTTTCATGATTCTAAACATTAAAGATGAAAATCACTGTTATGTTTTGATACTTATGTTCTTATGAAACTCAGGATTGCTTGTCTAAATCAAAAACCTCTCCTCTATCCATTTCATGGAAAGGGATCCATATCACCTTTTGAGTGTGTTTTATAGCCATTGATCATGTCAGGGTGGCCACTCTAAACTTGTGTGTGCATGTGCATGTGCATGCACAAATGTGGTTATTTTTGTTTTATCTACGATTTAACAACCTTATGTTGATCATTTATCTTCTGTTACAGGAAATCATCAGCAGTCATTCAATGAATATCTTCGGATGATAAACAAGGAGCTCACTTATGTTCAGTTTGAACTACGTGGTTGCAGAAATCAGTATGATGGCACAGTATATTATGGCCTGGTGAATAACGTTGCTGATGAACGGTCCAAGTTGGCTACTAAATACTCAGCCCCTCAAATATTTTTCTATAAATGTGTTGTAAGTGCAGTTATATCTTTATATTGAATATGGTTTTTCATTTTAATTTTGATTTGGAGTTGTACAGTTAGATAATACAATATTGTATTATTGCACTTTGTTGTGGGGATTTCTGCTATTAAATCAGACAGCTAACATTTATACGATACCCTTTCAAAGGAGACGATTGAAGGCAATCTAAGGGATTTTTATTTTTAAATTTTTGTAGGAAACATGCAGGAAGGTATCTTTTGCTTTGATGCATGATTATATGGCCTAAAATTTTGATATTTTTATTTTATTACAAAAATTAACTTGATATCTTTGAGGGTTTAGGGGAGGGCACCAATTTTAACTTAAAGGTTTATGATTTTCAGACACCTTAAATGTTTTTTTGTTTGTTTACCCCATGAACCTTTAAGAAGCTCTATCCCCCCCACAAGATCAACTGTGCGGTTGACCACCTAGACATGCTTAGCCACTAGGTGGCCCGCAAGTTGGCTTGCAGGCCATCCCTGAAGACTACCACTGTAGCTTGGCCACCTTGTGTATTGTTTTGTGTTAACTCTGTAGTTGTTTGGTTCTTATCCCATTTTATTAAAAAGTAAAAAGAAAAAAAGCTCCATCTCATGCTTGGAAAATACATGATTTATTTTTGTAGAAAGGAATGGAAAGTTTATTTGTTCATGATTCATGTTAGACCCCCAGCCCTGATGCCCCTTCTCAGTAGCCCAAACTGACCCATACAGCAGCAGCAGAAAATGGAAACAGAGGACAAAAGACAGAGATTGAAGAAAGTACCTCTAATTCCCAGAGCCAGAAGTCCCAAGCTGAAGCTGAGCCGAGATTTCCCCCTTTTCTCCCCCTTCCACGTTCCCGCTTCCTCCTTTTATCTCCTCTCCTCTCCCCCCTGTTCTGGTCCAGCCACTGCTCCGTTGGGCCATCTAGTTCGTGGGCCCTATCACGACTGCCCCCATCAAGTTCAGCACGACTAAAATCTGGAAATTGACTTTTGATGAGAAAACATCTTCCCGAATAGCTTCTTCATCAGACTTTCCATGCCATTGTATAAGTCATTGGGGAATCTACGCGCCATGTTTGAAAGTAGTCCGGGAGCTTAAAATTTTGGATGGGTAAACTGAATAAGGGAAAGTCCATTTCCATGCCCTCGGGAAAGGTTAGGGAGACCGGCTTTGTGTCAACAGCCTTTTTATGTCGGGAGACGTGAAAAACAGGGTGCACACGAGAGGTTTTGGGTACCCGTAATTGATAGGATACAAATCCCACCTTTTTAAATTTTAACCATCTCGAAAGGTCCAAAAAATTGTGGAGCGAGCTTCTGATTAATCTGAGGTGCGACTCAAGGTTGTTGATGTGGTCGCAACTTCAAAAATACCCATTCACAGGTCTAAAAAACGACACTGGCATGTTGATGCATCTGATCCTGTGCTCGAAGGTGGTGAAATTTTAATTGACACAATGCTTCATCCCGGTCCATTAATTTGTGGCCTCAATTGGGGTAGTATTAGTGGAACGGTGGAACAAAGCATTGTACCACAGTTCAGCCCAAGGCGCCCGATAGACCATGTTTTGGGTTGTTCCATTTCAAAACAATGTAAATAGGTCTCAAGACAGTGATTGATTAAATTACCTCTGTTTGGCCATCTGTTTTGGGGTGGTATGCGGAACTCATCTCCAATGTAGTGCTTTGCAGGTGAAATAATTCTTGCCAACATTTGCTCGTGAACGAAGGATCCTGATCACTAACAATAGAGGAAGGTATGCCATGTAAACAGACCACTTCTTTGACGAACAACTCAGCTATGCTCCATGGTGTGTATGGATGTTTCGGCAGAATAAATTGGCTGTACTTGGACAACCAGTCGACCACCACAAAGATAATTTCATAGCCCTTAGATTGAGGTAGGTCGGTGATGAAATCTGTTAGACCCTGTTAATTATATTTTTGGATCAAGTGTATTTTCGAGTTCCACATCGGTTTCCTCCTACTTGTAATTATTTTTCTCTATCTATAAATGAAAGTCTCCACCTCTCTTTGAGGTAGAAATTGTACCACTTTACATGGTATCAGAGGGTTAGGTTCGATAATTTCTCCCCCGCCCGCTGCCTTGCCTCAATTTTTTCCTCCTCCGCTACGCCCCATCACCGGCCGCTCACTGTGCAACACGTGGCGGCTTGTGCGCTCTGTCGCTGGCCACACCCTGTGCGGCGGCCTTCCCCTGCCGTCGTTCTCCAGGAACCGTGACATCACCCGATCACTCCCTGCGCCCCGTTGGCCGCGACAGCCCCCTTTCGGTCCTCTTCCTCCTGCGCCCCCTGCGTGACCACCCAGCGCGAGCGCCTGGCTGCGCAACGGGCTGCCGACCACCCCCCACCCGCGAAACATCCCTGCGACGACACCCCTTCCCTGTCTACGTGCTGCACGACGGTCTCCTTCCGCCCAGGACTCCTGTGCGTCACCTTTCTTGCGAGACAAGCTCCTCCAGCCGATTTCTCCTCCTGGGACCACCCTATGCGTGCACCGCCTTCCATGAGCGCCGCCCCTGCGTGCCGATCCACTTCCGCCTACAGCCCTGCGCGAGCACCTCCCTGCGCCTCTGCCTCAGGCGACTGCTGCGCCCTCCCTGTGTGCGCCTTCCTCCTGTGCGCCCAACCACCCATGTGATTGCCCTAAGGACCACACCTCCGCCCGCCACCACTGATTGCGTCTGACTACCCAGGCGCACCCCGACGCCCTTGCTGATGATGGTTCGTCTTGCGCACATCCTTTGACGGTCGCTACTATAAGGCCCCAGCCTTAAACCTTACTTAATCTTGAGTTATCACAAGATTACACGTTGAGGATCTTTTCAGGTTTAGAGTTTTAGAGAATTAGAACATAACTATTACATCTCAAAAGATTACAAAGTAGTCACTTCTACTAAGTTTTCATAAAAAAAAACTCTTAAAAGAAACATGTCTAGTTCCATGTTTTATATAGCATGACATTCCCTTGATCCCATCCTTGACCTTATTCCACTTTAAGTCCTGTGAAAAACATTTCGAAAAACTTGAGGTGAGCATAAAAAGCACAGTAAGGGATACACAAAGAATGAAAACTGTTAGTTTTTCAAAATCAAGTAAACCATGTATACTCTATCTAAGTAATACCTTCACCTTCATGAAGTAGTAAAACTCTTCACTGAATAAAGTATCATTACTTACCTTTTTGTAACCAAAGTATAACCATAAAACCCATATAAAGAACACATAACATATATAAAGGTAACTTGGGACATAAACATACTTAAGTGGAATAACCATACGGTCGACTTCCACATTTATCACTTAATGGAATAGCCATACGGCCAATTTCCATACATACTTAATGGAATAGCCATACGGCCGACTTCCATACCCAATGCATTGGAGGTTATAACGTAACCACCCGTCCTGGTATTCACGGCACCACCCGTCATATGGTTTATAACGTAACCACCCGTTAAAATGTCCAAGTACCAGTATAAAATCATAAAACATAAAACCAATATAAAGGAATGATAACATTTTCACATTTCAATCACAATATATCATAAATATATTGACATAATAGAATCCTTTTTCAAAACCATTTTCAATACCAAAATACATAAAAGAGTATATGGTATTTATTTTATTCTAAAAACATTACGGCTTGTTGAGAAAGCCAAAGATCAAATAATACTCGCGGCGGCGGAAAAGGTCGTTGTCACCGCATACGTTAAAAAAAACATTCATTTTTGTCGTTTAGTAAAACGCTTCGTAGAAAAGGATTCCTTTTGTATAAAAGTAAAAGTCAAAGGGGTTTATACACCGTATAAAAGAATGTTGTGTATAAAACGAAATATGCCTCAATGAAAGGAGATTGAGACGATGTCCCTTACCTTGGGTCCGACTTGACTCGATCGTTCTTTAACGCCCTGAATAATAAACTTGAGTTAATTTATACTTGATTAAGAACCTTTTTAAAGTTCATTATTCCTTTTATATCAATTATTTCCACGTTATAAACATTATGTAACCATTTAAGTTAATAATGTTTGTTTTGTCAATATTTGGTTCTTAAGTCGAAAGTGGACTTCTTACAATTACATGTTGTTTGTGTGGTCAAAGGTTCTTTAAATCCAGAATGAAATTCCTGATTTGGATATCATATATATCATATATATCCAGCATATACATGTATTTATAATATTACATAATCATTTAGAGGTAAGAAATGAAATGCACCGTTCATGGAGACGGTAAGCCGCACGTACGCATGAACGCTACTTTCATTTTTTGTCATATTAATGGAATTAAAACTAAATGATAGGTATGTATATTTTAATTCCAGAATTATATTCATCATTTAGATATATCATTAATTATATATATCCATTATATACATGTACTTTAAATAGTACATTACATTTGGGGATAAGAAATGAAATGCACCGTTCATGGAGACGGTAAGCCGTACGTACGCATGAACGCTACTTTCATTTCTATCTCATACTTTAATGGAAATAAATAATAATGATATAGAGGTATATTATAATTCCAGTATAACATCATATATAATAACTTTAAATCCATCCTTTACACGTCCCACATATGGCATTAACGAATCACATCACTTTTAGGGGGCGGTAGTCCGCACTTCCTTAAATGAAGATATCGTGTTTACCCATAATGGAAACCATAAAGGTATGTCAAAAATGAAAAATACAGAAGTTTAAAGAAAACATAAACATATTATATATCATATATAAAAATAGTGACATCATAATGGCCACCCTTGAAGGTGTTAAATGAGTATTGAACAATCATCGTTTCGGGAGGCAGAATTTCGCCATCCACGGAAACCGTATGTTCTTTAACCATTTGATGTAGTTGTGTGAGAGTGTAGCTCAAATAAATCATATAACAACATCCTAGTATATTTAAGATACTGGTGTTGTTACAAAAGAAGTAAATAAAAAGAGTTTAGGGGGTTGGAGAAGCAAAATAAAACAAATGAACATGAGAGAATGAATTACCTTAAAAAGTGTAACTCCTTTTGATTTGAGCCTAAAGGCTTCCTTTGAAAGGATTCTGCCCAAAGAGAATCCTCTAGGATGAGGAGAGGGATGTGGAGAGAGTAATTGGGCAGGGGTTGGCCGAGCCAAAGGCTTGAGAAGTGTGTGAAATGAGGTAGAGGTGGGGGCCTTTTATAAGAGGAGAGGAGGGGCACTTTTGGAAAGTAAAGAAATATTACATTATTTGAAAATGTGTTTCGGTTTCAAAAGGTCCCACATTGATATAATTCGTGGATAAGGTGATAAGGGTTCGAAATCCACTCATCCAATTGGTTTTGGCCATGTGTAGGTTTTAGATTTTTCATTATCTTTCCATTTTATTTAAATCGTCAAATAATGATGTCATCGCTGCATCATTATTATGTCATATATAATTTAATTTATTTAATGTCTAAAAATTATAAAAAAACTACTATGATGTAGGAAATCTTTTTAGCTTTCCAATTACTATTTATAATCAAAATTTGGACTTGTATAACTCCACTCAAAAATTATTTTAGTAAAACAATTTATGTTAGTGTCATTTTCACTTTAACACTAAATAAAAATATATTAATGTCATTTTCCAACTAAAGTGGCTCCATGGGGTCCCCAAGTTGGGCCATGGCTTGTCTTGGTCGGCCATGACTCACCCAATAGGTGTAGGACAAGTGTCATGGTGTTTTCACATTCTTATAATACCATTTTTACCTTAAACTACACTAATTACCTCTAATCGCGATTAATGAAAAAAAAGTTACTATTCACCAAAAAATTATTTTAATCTCAATGAACCACATTTTACTTCTTAATGACAACCATGTATGTCGGATTTTCAAAATTCAATACACATTAGTGGTAAACTTTCATTTAACTGAAAAATCAGTTTGCTTGATTACCACTTAGTGGTTTCACTATTCATCAAAAATTGAAGTTTTTCAGAAAATTACTAAAAATTCACCCTAAGCTATATTTGATATTACGAATTCAAAAATGAAGTCTATTTTACAAAATTCAAAACATATAAGTCACATTAATTAATTTAATAATTAATTCCCACTGTCAGAGCAAATAGCGTGTTTTTATGAAACAATAAGTATCAAAAGATTGACACTAGTTTAAGTCTGATTTCAAAGTGAAATTAATTCCAACGACCACTATTGGATTTAATGGTAAAAATATTTTCTAATTTCACTTTAAAACCAATTAAAATAATAATCTAATCATATAAATAAATTAGATTAAAAAGATGTTTTGAATTAAAATACAACATTTTACACTATTCATAAAAAAATGAATTTTAACAGAAAGGTACCAAAAATTTACACAAAGTAAATTTTGATGTCCCGATTCTAAAGAAGAGTTATATTTGGTCCAAAATAAAGTATAAGAGTGATCAAAACTATATTTAATGACGGTTCACCATTAAAAGATGATAAGTGAACCTTTAGTGAAAATTAGAGTATATATGCCCTAAAATTGAACTCTTTCCGTATTTTAAGCCTTTATCTTTTATTGGGTAAATGTATAAACATTTAAAAACATATCTAATCATATTTTAGTTATTTCTATCCATTCCCGCCAGTACAACGGCTACTTTTTTACTAACATTTAAAATAATATTATTTTATTACTAGTGTGCTACGTAAGTTTCAAAGAAACTCATCGTTGCGTATCGGGTACGCTATCGAACATAGCAACCCCTTTAAAATAAAATTAATATTTAATTCGTAAATATTAATAAATATGAAAATTCTTTATTCTTTATTTACCTGGGATGTTACAGCTACACTCTCCTGTCACGCGACGACACTTTCGATCCGCGGTCTCTACTACGCACGCATATGCGCTAACTGTGACCAGCGCCCCTAGGTAACATCTCCAGCCGCCCCTTCCTCCAATGCCGCTTGTAATGCGACGCCTGTTCTCGCGCGCCCCTGCTGCTGTTTCGCCACATCATTGATACACTCCGTCTGTTCCTGCTAGACATTTGATTAGACTCTTGCTGCATGTTGTTCTCGTGCGCCTCTATACTACTGGCCCGACTATTCATGTTGAGGCATTTTCCGGCTATCCAGACCAGTCCCCTACCACCCAGGCTAGGTTCCCTATCTTCTTCCTGACATGGTAGCATCCTCGCCACCATCCTGTATCCGTCACAACCTGACACTCTCAATGGAGAAGATTGCATTTATACACTCTCATCGGGCTGCTTTGCCACCCGCCTCTTCTTTAACCTCCATTGCTTAGATTGGTGATCCCACTGCTTGTGTATCACGTCGACCGACAACTTGCATGCTTGATTCTGGTGCTTTTGATCATCTCACATGTGATTCTGGTGCTTCTGATCATCTCATAGGTGATTTTGGTATGCTCACTACTTATTATCCATATACCGGTGGCGCTGTAATTACTATTGCTGATGGATCTACGATCCCTATTGTGAGATTTGGTACATGCTTCTTGACTCCGTCTATTTGCCTGACTTCAGTAGCTCATGTTTCTTGCAGTTCTTTTAATCTTCTTTCCATCAGTAAACCCACGAAAGACTTAAATTGTGTTGCTATTTTTACGTCTTCTTTTGTTGTTTTTCAGGAGCGGTCGACGAATCGAGAACTTGCTCGAGGTCGTCTTAGTGATGGGGTGTACATGTTCGATACCCCACCATCCCTTGCTTGCTCGTCCACCTCATGCCCTCGACCTACATTTTCGCCATGGTTATTCACCAACTTCAGTCTTACATAAGCTTTTCTCCCAGTTCAATCCACACCTTTCCTTCCATTGTGAATCTTTTAAATTTGCTAAACATCATCGGACGACATATGTTCATCGATTGGTGACGCGTGCAGCGAATTCTTTCGACCAGTTCATTCCGATTATGGGGTCTGTAAGATCCCAAATTTTTCTTAAGGTACAGATCTTTTCTTTTCTGGTTAAATGTTTGTTAAACTTTCTTTTTTGGCTTAGACCCTAAGCCGGGCCATGGGTCGGTTGGTTGTGTTTGGGAAAAAAGAGGTTGGAAGGAGGTAGGCTGGCTGCAGGCCAATTACACGACATGAAAGGGGGATACACGTCATGTAATCCCATTTCCCGATGTGTAATGGTCTGGCCAAAACCTTTCACGACGTGTTTCCTTAGGAAGGAAAAATCAGGCATTACACGCCGTGTAATTGCCCGATGGGTTTAAAAAATAGAGGCAGTGGGCTCTCTTTTACGCACATAAGTGTTTTTCTCCCCTTTTCGAAGCCAAAAACCATATATTATGGTTTTTCAGATATAGAAGCCGTCCGAACTCCGTTTCTTCCGCTGTCGGTCACGTTGAAACCACAGATAAGTACTCGATTTCTTTTTAGCCGTTCTTGATTTTTCGGAAGAACGACTGTGCTATCTGGATTTAGGCTCATATGCCCTATTTTATCGTTCTTCGTTCGTTCTTCAGATTTCTTCCAAACCAAGACGAATCAGGACTTGATATTGGACGAACACTCTACTACTGAGCTAAGGTAGATGGTCTATACTTTTCTTTCGACTTCTGGTGTTTTTTAGAGCGATCGGTCGTTATGTCGCCCGTCGGACTTTCCCGCGCGACCCTGTTTTTGAGTGGGTTACTTATAGTAGATGTAATCGAACCTAGTGAGGATGCCCTTAGGTTTCGTTGTGGTACGTTGGCACCCGTGACCCGAACCAAGGTCACCCATGGGGTGCACCTTTTGGAAATGCCATAGTTACGCCTTGTTAAACCACCCAAGGGGTGCGTTCTTGTGCTTGCCTAGTTAGAGGAAGCCCAATTATACTTAAATGGAATGGAATGACTTGCTTAGGAGATGTACTGCCTCCTTGCCTTGTGTTATCATGTTATGCCATGCTTATATTGATTAAAATGGCTTAAATGGAATTGGTTAAACGAGTGGGTATACTCGTTAGTTGTTTTTAAATTGCTTGAATGGTTTATTGTGCAAATGGTGATGAATGGGTGGCTATACCCATGTGACATGTTAATGTGAAATGGAATACATGAGTGGGTATACTCATGTGATCTAATTGGTGATGTGAGTGGGTATACTCACATGGAATGGAAATGTTTAAATTGTATGAAATGAATGAATGGTTTGATAGATGCCACGGTCGACTCTCCATGGATTTGGAACGCGATAGTGGACGCCTTGGGTTGATTATACCCTTTGGGTCTTGATTCCGTGGGATGCCTTGACCTTGTTACTCTGTAGATCTGACTTGCTTGGACTCGCATTGGACACGTTGGTACACATGCTCCTAGGACTCAAACCAGTGCTTAGACCGAGTTTCCACTGGGATGCCCATGGGACTCGATGAGGATGCCTTGGTCTTCTACATCTTGGATCCGACCCTTCGTGGTCTACACTTCTTTATACGGCTAGGTCGTGGGTTTCTGTTATGGTTTCACTATACAACGTAGCTGTGGGTTTTTGATACTCTTCTTTATATGGCTAGGCCGTGGGTTACATGAGGTGGGTGATTGTACGGCAAGGCCGTGTGACTTGTTTATATGTTTATAGCTGCCTTGTTAGGAGCTAACTTTTGTTGTAGGGAGCCTTGAGAGGCTGTTGGTATTACTTGACCGCAATAGTTATATGCTATGGGCATTTACACTTACAGTACTGCTTTACTTACACTTGTTAGCATTTTGCATATTGCTGTTAGAACTGCATAGATCTTTGGGTGGAAACCTACTGCGATGTTTATCTCACACCCTGTTTGAGCCTCCTTGGGGACTCAAACAGATTATATGGTTGCTGGTGATGGTAGGGGAAAGCGCTCCGGTATAGGTTGTTGATAGTTGCTTTCGAGCAAGAGAGCGTGAGACAAAGTTGAGACTTGCGATGCTACTGAGACTTTTTGATCTTTTGTTCTTTTTGGACACTTGTATTGTATTGTATTGCTATGTACTGTTTTGATTGCTTTCTAGATATATGTATCATCTGCATCATTGAATATGTGACATTTCTGGATTTTATATGTATTCATGTTTTGTCTTACTTTTCAGCTGTCACCTATTTATTTGTTTCTGCTATTGAATGTGTTTGACTTCCGCTGTGATATACTCTAATAATGAGGACATAGTCTCCCCACTGATTCACTTAGACCCTCGCCGCTAGTCGGCAGCCTCTGGCGTTTGGGGAGATGTGCTTGAGGCCATGTAGCCAACCGGCCTTGGGGCACTGTTGAGTGACATCCAGGTTCGGGATGTTACAAAGTGGTATCAGATGAAGTTTTTTTCTGAAATGACTTACTGTTTGACGACAATAGACAAAGATATGAAAGAAATGGAATTTGGTAATGAGCTGTGCCTGAGAGTAGCTTCCCCGCATATAGGGAAAAACCAAATTCCATTGAATCGAATTGTGATTTTTTGGATTTTTGACTATTACAACTGATTTGATTTCACCGTTGGGCGACACATGATTTATGCTGTTACTCTTGATATGATTTGGGTTTTATTTCCGCTGCAACTCTATGGGATGAGGGTATGCCATCTCATGTATCATATAATCACATGTTAGAAATCACATGCCATGCATTATGCCATGCCATTTAGGATGCATTACTTATTGCATGCTATTGTGATAGATGCTGTGATAGCTGTGCCTGCTTTTGTGATAGGCCTTGTGCAGAGGATAAAGGAGTGACATCATCTTTCAATTCATAAGGAGTATGAGCTCTTATGGATTGGGAAACGACGCACCAATGAAATGTAAATGCTAAAGAATTGATATGCATGAAATGAATGAGAACCAAGTTTTGGGTTCATGAGGTGTTATGGGTCCTCATGGATTCGGGATTGGTAAACCCTTGGTTGAATTTTCTGAATAATTAAAACGAAAAAATAAAAACAATTGAAATGGAAAATAGGGAATTGACCTCAACCTGACTTTTGAGTGGGCAAGAGGCAGAGTTTCTAGTGGTTTGGTGACTGTTCCTTATACAGTCTTGGCTTTAGGAGCAGGCTGTGGGTTCTAACTTGGTTTTAGGAGGGTTTTGACCTGTCCTACGCTTTTGAGCTACGATACTTTGATATCGTTCTTTACTGAGGCATGTGTTTGACATTGCAGAGACATGCCACCATGACGACCTTCAGTGGTGCGCCAGGAGGGTGGCGATGACCACGCTCCGGAGGCGGTGGGCCATGAGCTGCCGGTTGATCCTCCTTTAGTGCCAGCTGCGGCATCGAAGGCCGTTTCAGACACAGGTGCTGTGGCACAGTTCCGCGAGGGTTTCTTTCGCTATATGCAAACTTTTCAGGGAGCACTGCAGCCTGCCTTATCTATGGCTGAGCTGACACGGGTGTTCTAGCAGCAACATCCTCCCACGTGGAGGATGACGGTCCATAGACTACTGAGCTGTGGCTTGAGACCACGTTATCAATCTTCGAGCATCTAGAGATGCCTCCTGAGAGGAGGGTCAAACTCGCGACTTACATGCTACGTGGGGCAACAAAGCGCTGGTGGGATGTTCTGAACCAGGCTGACGGACTGTGAGATATAGGTTGGACAGACCCTACGACTACTTTTACCCCGAGACTCTGAGGGCAGAGTGGGCTAGTGAGTTCATGCGTCCGGGGCAGAGTGTGATGACGGTTATGGAGTACTTAGCACGCTTTACAGAGTTGCACCGTTTTGCGCTGATATACCTTGCCGATGAGTTGTCTAGAGCGAGACGTTTCGAGAAAGGTCTCCGACATGCTATCAAATCTCAGATCAACGTGTTTAGATTGATTTCTATCACTGAGGTTGTGAATTAGACGCTAATTACAAAGCGAAACCTGAGGGAAACAGGGTTGCAGAACATGACATTGTTGTTTCTCGACCAGGAGGATCTACGTCTTCAGGCAGGAAGCGCCACTTTGAGGCTTCCCGCGAGATGAGTGCCAGTCAGGTTGTGAGTACTGTTAGATTGGTGTAATGTCATCAGTGTGGTAGGCGAGACCACATGAAGAATCAGTGTGACCGCAATCCAATCGAGTGTCGAGCTTGCGACAGGATGGGGCACATGCAACGGTTTTGCAGGACCTTCCCTCCAGCTGTGAGTGGTAGGGGGTCAGCTCCGACATCAGGTTCAGGAGCAGGTTCCTCAGCTCCGCGTTAGGCAGGGAGCTAGAGCAGTGTTGACCAATCAGGCCGAGGCAGTGGTAGTCATGGCAGAGGCAACTAGATGCCAGTTACATCTAAACATTAGAGTGGGCCTACTCCGGGCAATGAGGTTGTGTCACAGGGCTGTGGTGTAGGCCAATTCTATTCTGTGCAGCTTACCCCCGAAGAGCAGGGTGCCAGACCATTTACAGTGAGAGATACGATCTTAGTAGCCTCTATTATTGCATTTGCTCTTTTTGATACAGGTGTATCACGTAGTTTTATATCTGCACTTGTAGTGAAAAGCCTTGGGCTTGTTGTGTGGTCTTCTGAGGGCGTTTTGACGCTATACACACCATTGGGAGTCAGAACGGATAATGTGCGCCAGTGTAGGGAGTGTCCCCTTGAGGTTGGCGGATGTCACTTCATTTGAGATTTTTATGTTCTCGAGATGACAGAGTTTGGGATAGACTGGCTTATCGAGCTTACGTTGACTGCTATTGCCGGAGGGTGACTTTCACATCACTACAGAGTGCAGTGTTTACTCACAAGGGTGAATGAGATGCTCAGGCGAGCAGAGATGGACCAGAGCATCGTGAGCTGGGCGGGATGACAGCCTAGATCGCTAGTTTGTTTTTGGATGATCAGGAATTGAGTCAGGCGAACTTTCCTCAAGTGGTGGATCGTTTCGGGGACGTGTTCTCGAATGACTTTTCTGTGTTACCTCCTGGGAGAGGTGAGGTTCTCTATCGAGTTAGTGCCAAAAGCTGCACCGATATCCATTCCTTCTTATAGGATGACTACGACAGAGTTGTAGGAGATCAAGAGGCAGTTAGAGGATTTGGAGGTGAAGAGGTTTATTCGACCTAGTACTTCTCCGTGGGGTTCATCGGTCCTTTTTGTGAAAGAGGCGGATGGTACCCTTAGGCTCTGCGTGGATTATCAAAAACCGAACCAGTTGACTGCTAAAAATCGATATCCCTTGCCACAGATAGATGACCTATTTGATCAGCTTCGAGGAGCCCGAGTGTTTTCAAAAATCGACTTGAGGCCAGGATATCACCAGGTACGTGTTCAACTTGCAGACATACCTCGTACAACCTTTCGTAGCAGGTATGGTCTATACGAGTATCTGGTTATGCTGTTCGGTCTCACGAACACGCCAACAGTTTTCATGGCGCTGATAAACTGAGTGTTTCATTCTTGGATTCTTTTGTGGTGGTTTTCGTGGACGATATCTTGGTGTATTCTCACAATTGAGACGACCATGCCAACCATCTTGAGTGGTAGGGGGTCAGTTCCGACATCAGGTTCAAGAGTATCAATGGATCCAGAGAAGGTGAGAGCTGTAGTTTCCTGGGAACATCCTAAGAACGTTTTTGATATATGTAGTTTCTTGGGGCTAGTTGGTTACTACAGGCGTTTTACACAGGACTTCTCAAGCTTAACAACGCCGTTGACGGGCTTGACTAAGAAGGGTGTGAAGTTTGTGTGGTCAGATTTTTGCGAGACGACCTTTCAGGAGGTGAAAGAAAGGTTGACATCAACACCAGTCCAGAATAAGGCAAAAGCTACACGGTGTACTATGGCGCATCAGGTGTTGGACTGTGGGCCCTGCTGATGCAGGGAGATAGAGTCGTGACATACAAGTCTCGGTAGCTGAGGCCACACGAGGTGAATTACCCGACACACGATCTCGAGTTGGTTGCAGTTGTTCACGCATTGCGCTGTTGGAGATATTACTTATTGGGAGAGCGTTTTGTGGTATACACAGACCACAAGAGCCTCAAGTATATTTTTACACAGCGTGATCTGAATCCGAGGCAGTGAAGGTGGGTGGAGTACCTACAGTCTTTTGACTTTGAGCTTGCCTACACACTTGGTAAAGACAATGCAGTAACTGATGCGCTGAGCAAGAGGACTTAGACACAGGCAGTGCAGCAGACCAGTAGCGAGTGATAGCTTATGGCGTTGTTCTCTGAGATGCATATGGAGGTGCACGACAGTTAGGGACAAACTTATCTTTTATTCTTAGTTGTGACCTCTACCCTACTGGGCAGAGTTAGGAGACAACTATCAAATTCCAAAGGCCTAGTTCTACGGGAGTGTGGCGGGTGATGACCCTTCTCCCTGTTTGGATGGTAGGCGAGGATGAGATCTTGCGTATCCATGGACGCGTTTGGGTTCTAGTGGATATACGTGAGGAGCTGATGCAGGAGTTTCATGCTTCAGTTTGGGCAGTGCACCCCGGAGTCACCAAGATGTACCGTGACTTGCGACGTCAGTACTGGTGGCCGGACATGAAGCGTGAGGTAGCTGATTTTGTTACAAGGTGTTCCATCTGTCAGCAGGTGAAGGCAGAACACCAGTGACCAGCTGGGTTTTTACAGCAGTTACCTATTTCAGAGTCGAAATGGGATGATGTCACGATGGATTTCGTGATAGGTTTGCCAAGGTCTCCTCGAGGTAACGATGCTATGTGGTTTGTTGTTGATAGACTTACGAAGGTTGCTCAAATCTTGTCGTTCAAGGAGACCTTTAGTATTGATAAGCTTGGAAAGTTGTATATCCGTGAGATAGTACGACTTCATGTGGTTCCGCGCACTATCGTTTCTGATAGGGATTCCCGCTTTACGTCTCATTTCTGACAAAGTTTTCAGAGGGCGCTGGGTACACAGGTGCTCCTGAGCACAACATACCACCCTCAGACTGATGACCAGTCAGAGCGTACGATACAGGTGTTAGAGGACATGTTGCAAGCATGCGTCTTGGATTTTGGGGGCTCTTGGGAGAAACACATTCCCCTGGTTGAGTTCATCTATAATAACAGTTATCAAACGATGATACAAATGACACCATACTAGGTTTTATATGGTAGGCCATGCCGATCACTCCTGTGCTGGTTGGAGGCAGGTGAGACAACTTTACTGGGACCGCGTCTCATGCAGGATATTTCTGAGCAGGTCCAGTTGATTCAGAAGCGGATGACTACTGCACAGTCTCGTCAGAAATCTTACACCGATCGCCGCAGACAACCTCTAGAGTTCGAGATCGGGGATCGAGTCTTCCTACGTGTTTCATCGAGGCTAGGACACAGACAGATCGTGAGACAGGGTAAGCTTTCATCGTGATATGTCGGGCCGTTCGAGATTCTGGAGAGAGTCAGGTCGGTAGTCTATTTGTTACAGTTACCTCAGAGGTACTGAACCATGCACGACGTATTCCACGTATCTCAGTTGCGCTGTTATCATTCGAACTCGTCTCACGCTTTTCAACCCGAGGAGGTTGAGTTACAGGTTGATGCATCCTTTGAGGAGCATTCGATTCGTATCGTTGATAGGAGCACAAAGGTTCTTCGAGGCCGGTTAGTTCCTCTAATGCGGGTGCTATGGAAGCACAACCGTTTACAGGACGAGACATGAGAGCGGGAGGCCGACGTACGTGCTCAATGACCGAAATTGTTTTCAGACGAATCTTAACCACCCTTGAGAGGGCAATTTGGGGATGAATTGCTTTAATGAGAAAAGATTGTAAGATCCTGAGTTTTTCTTGAGATACAAAACTCTTCTTTTCTGGTTAAGCGCTTGTTAAACTTTCTTTTTTGGCTTAGACCCTAAGTCAGGCCATGGACCGGTTGATTGTGCTTGGGAAAGAAGAGGCTGAAAGGAGGTAGACTGGCTGTAGGCCGATTACACGACGTGAAAGGGGGATACATGTCGTGAGACACGACGTGTAATTGCCCGACATGTTTTTTAAAAAAAAAGAGGCGGTAGCCTCTCTTTTATGCACAAAAGCGCTTTTCTCTCCTTTTTGAAGCCAAAAACCATCTATTATGGTTTTTCAGATCTAGAAATCGTCCGAACTCCGTTTTTTTCGTCGTCGGTCATGTTGGAACCACATTGGTAATTACTCGATTCCTTTTTAGCTGTTCTTGATTCTTTAGAACAACGAATGTGCTATTTGAATTTAGGCTCATATGCCCTAATTTTTCGTTCTTAGTTCGTTCTTCAGATTTCTTCCAAACCAAGACGAATTAGGACTTGATATTGGATGAGCACTCTATTATCGAGCTAAGGTAGGCGGTCTATACTTTTCTTTCGGCTTTTGGTTCTTTTTAGAGCGATCGGCCGTTATGCCGCCTGTCGGACTTTTCTGCGCAACCCTGTTTTTGAGCGGGTTACTTATAGTAGAAATAATCAGACCTAGTGAGGATGCCCTTAGGTTTCGTTGTGGTGCGTTGGCACTCGTGACCCGAATCAAGGTCACCCATGGGGTGCACCTTTTGGAAATGCCATAGTTATGCCTTGTTAAACCACCCAAGGGGTGCGTTCTTGTGCTTGTCTAGTTAGAGGAAGCCCGATTATACTTAAATGGAATGGAATGGCTTTCTTAGGAGATGTACTGCGTCCTTGCCTTGTGTTATCATGTCATGCCATGCTTATATTGATTAAAATGGCTTAAATGGAATTGGTTAAACGAGTGGGTATACTCATTGGTTGTTTTTAAATTGCTTGAATGGTTTATTGTGCAAATGGTGATGAATGGGTGGGTATACCCATGTGACATGTTAATGTGAAATGGAATACATAAGTGGGTATACTCATGTGATGTAATTGGTGATGTTTAAATTGTCTAAAATGAATGAATGGTTTGATAGATGCCATGGACGACTCTCCATGGATTTGGAACGCAGCAGTGGACGTCTTGGGTTGATTATGTCCCTTGGGTCTTGATTCCGTGGGATGCCTAAGGCCTTGCTACCCCGTGGATCCGGCTTGCTTGGACTCGCATAGGACATGTTGACACACATGCTCCTAGGACTCCAACCAGTGCCTAGACCGAGTTTCCACTGGGATGCCCATAGGAGTCGACGAGGATGCCTTGGTCTTCTACACCTTGGATCCGGCCCTTCGTGGTCTACACTTCTTTATACGGTTAGGCCGTGGGTTGCATGAGATGGGTGATTGTACAGCAAGGTCGTGTGACTTGTTTACTTGTTTATAACTGCCTTGTTAGGAGCTAACTTTTGTTGCACGGAGCCTTGAGAGGCAGTTGGTATTACTTGATCGCATTTGTTATATGCCATGGGCATTTACACTTATAATACTGCTTTACTTACACTTGTTAGCATTTTGCATATTGATGTTAGAACTGTATAGATCTTTGGGTGGAAACCTACTGGGATGTTTATCTCACACCCTGTTTGACCCTCTTTGGGGACCCAAACAGATTATATGGTTGCAAGTGATGGTAGGGGCAAGCGCCCCAATACAGGTCTGGTTTGGAGCAAGAGAGCATGAGACCAAGTTGAGGCTTGCGATGCTAATGAGACTTTTTGGTCTTTTGTTCTTTTTGGAACTGTTCTGACTGCTTTTTAGATACATGTATCATTTGAATCATTGAATATGTGACATTTCTGGATTTTATATGTATTCTTGTCTTGTCTTACTTTTCAACTGTTTGCTTATTTATTCTCTTCTGTTATTGAATGTGTTTGACTTCCGTTGTGATATACTCTGGTAACGAGGACATAGTCTCCCCACTGATTCACCCAGGTCCTCGCTGCTAGTCGGCAACCTCTGACGTTTGGGAAAATGCGTTTGAGGCCATGTAGCCAACCAGACTTGGGGCACTGTTGAGTGACGTTCGGGTTTGGGACATTACAGGTCCTTGTAGGGTTCTTAGTCAGTACCGTTATTATGTATCCTTTATTGATGAATTATCTCGGATGACATGACTATACGTCCTTCGTGATCGTTCAGAGGTGTGTGATATTTACAAAACTTTTTACCATGAAATTCACACTCAATTATCAAAGTCTATTAAATGTCTTCGCTCATACAATGATTGAGAATATTTATTCTTTTCCCTTCAGCAATTTCTCAAAGATCACGGTATCCTGCATCAAACATCCCGCCTCGATACTGCTCAGTAGAATGGTGTGGTCGAGCGTAAACATCGTCATATTCTAGAAACAGCTCGGATCCTGTTATTTCACATGCACACCTCTTCATTTTTGAGGGAATGCTATTCTTACCGCCACCTATCTTATCAATCGTCTTCCTTCTATTATTTATGGGGAGAGCCGTGTCTTTGTTATGTTCATAACACTCATCTCCGTCTTTAAATTTTCCCCAAAGGCTCTTTGTTGCATCTTTTTGGGATACTCTCGTACCCAACGCCACTACCGTTGTTTCTCTCCTGATATGGGTCGTTATATCATCTCTGATGTCTCATTCATTGAGAACTTGCTATTGTCACCCTCTCCACCCTCTCCCCATTTCGATTCCACCATCGATGATTGTCTCTCTCTCACCACTCACCCACCTCTGCCTCCGTTGACCCAATTAGATGGTCTTTGTTTTGGCTCTGTCTACTCTCGTTGTCTCTCGAACATGCCCCCTGTCCCGACCGAGGACATCATTTTCCCAATTTTGTCCGTCGCTCCTGCTACGGGTACCGATGTCTTGTCGATTGCATTGCGGAAAGGTTCTCGCTCTTGTCAAAATAATCCTTTTTACACAAATTCATACAAAGATCTCTTTGCTTTGGGGATGATAAGTGTTCCTTGTACGGTTGCTGAGGCCAAATCTCACCCTGGGTGGCTTCAACAGTGCGGGATGAATTACTGGCCTTGGACGACACTTACACTTGGGATCTGGTCCCTCTTCCGGCAGGTAAACAAGTTGTCGGCAACAAATGGATTTATGCGATCCGCTTAAATACATATGACACTCTTCATTGCCTTAAAGCCCGTCTTGTGGGAAAAGGCTTCGCCCAGACATATGGTTTTGATTATTTTGACACATTCTCTCCGGTTGCTAAAATGACATCTGTTCGATTATCCATCTCTCTGACTGCTGCTCATCATTTGCCTCTTCATCAACTTGATGTCAAGAATGCATTTATACATGATTTTCTTGAAGAAGTATATCTGCAACAACTTCCTGGCTTCTTTGCCTCAGGAATCGGGTCTCATGTCTGTCGGTTTCGTTGCTCTCTTTATGAGCTCAAACAGTCTCCTCGTGCATGGTTTGACGGATTCTGCACTGTCATCATTACATTTGGTTTATCTCAGAGTATAAAGGACCACACTGTTTTCTACCGCAAAATGTCTTCTGATTGCATCCTATTGGTTGTATATGTTGATGATATCATTATTACTGGTAGCTACTCGCATGACATTGCGAATCTCAAGGTTTATCTTCAACAACAATTTCAAATCAAAGATCCAGGTCCTTTGATATACTTTCTTGGCATTGAAGTTTCCCGTTCTCCAAACATCTTTATTTCCCAACAGAAATATGCATTGAATATCTTACATGATGCTGATTTGTCTCAGACAACTGCCGTTGACACTCTTGAATTTGGGGAACGGTCTCTACATGATGCCACATGCTCATATTCTCACCCAGAGAGGTATCGTTGTCTTGTGGGCAAACTGAATTATCTTAGGATGACTCGTCCAGATATTGCTTGCGCTGTTATTAATACGTGTCATGACTTGCACACTTTGATTTGCTGACGAAAACCGTCACGCAGACAGTTGGGGGGAAGTATGGTACATTGGGTGCGTCATGAATGACATGTTATTAATGGATAAGTCGATAGATTTGTCCCTTCCATTTATGAAAGTTGATATCTCGGTCCTTTGATTGAAATAGAACCGTCACACGAAATTCCATAACTATGGTGTAACGACGAGTTTATTTCAGGTAGTCAAAAAACTATATATCAAGCATAGAGGTTGATAACACTATCATGAAACCAGCTTGATGAGATATTGAGATAAAATGATTATATTACACAGTGAACATTCGTATGTGGATGTCGTTGTTGCGACTTTAAGTTCTTTCTCTTGGGTGCCTTGACCCGCTGCTAGACAGTACTCTTGGACTTTAGGCAACCCCGTCTAATGCCAACGAGAAAGAATCCTATAGGGTCACACACTAAGTGTTTTTGGTGGACTCGGTTAAATTCTATTTGAATTTAATTAATGGAATAAATATTATTTTCAAGACAGTGAAATGATTTTATTCAAGTTAAAACGATTGCATACGTTAAATAAATATTTATTCACCGGATTGTCGATAAAATATATTTATTTATTTTATTGAACATTTAATAAATATTTATTTATTAGTTTGTAAATAAAATATTTATTTAAGAGAATAAATTATTTATTTATTTATTCAGGTGTTCAATAAATGGAAGTGGAGTTTGAGCGGACCAAGATTGGTTCGGTAGTAAAATAATTATTTGCAAGACGGTAAATAATTATTTAACTAGTTGACACAAGTTAAAATAATAATAACGTTTATATTATTTGTGACGTAGAATTTTATTTATAATTCCGTTTTGCGTAAGTTGACGCACCATAAATAATGACGCGGTATTATTATTAAAAACATGAGTTTTCTCTAAGGTTATGAATGTATTTAATTGCTTTTACACAATTAAATATTGTAACCAAAGCCCCATGTCGATAAATAGACACATACGTTTATTGTGCCATGTATCTAACTGCACGCCCGGTGAATTGAGAATTGTCGAGCTAAACTATTTCTCTCTCAAATCCTCTTCCCGCCCCTCTCAAGAACGAGCGACGTTCTTCAAGACCGAAGACCAAGCAATCAAGAAAGACCGACATAAGACACTCTTTTCGCTGTGCTATCACCCGAAGAATGAGTGGTGTCGATCGGAGGCTATCGGAGCACGTGTGGATCATCGCTAGAGGGATTTTGATTTGGATCCTCGTAAGCGCAACGAGACAATCCGGAAGGGTCATTCCGGACGATCAACATCATTAACGAAAAAAGTACCGAACAACCAATTATTCTTTTCTTTATGAAATTAATTATAAACATGATGTGCAAGATCCTCTCTAAAGATTTCGGGCCTCTTCCTTATCTAAATCTTTGATTCTATTCTGTGGAGACTGACGTTCATCGTCGTATTGGTCCCGAAATAATCATTGATCATGGTAAAAATTAAAGTTGGGTGTCGGCCCAACCGAGTTTTCGCTGCGCTCGCAACCTACAAGTGGTATCAGAGCGGTTACATCATAGTTTATAATCATTTAAATAATTTGTTGATGATTTACAATTTAATAATAACGTTGATATTTTCAAGCCGTGTGCATTTATTGCACGCGTTGTAGTTAATTCTACACCGCGTTGACCGAGACAGATAGACACACGCTTATCGGATTACACACTGTGTGACCCACTGCACACGACGTGTAGTCCCTTCGGGTCAGGGGGCCAAACTGTGTATCCCATACACGGCTAAGCCGACCGGTAAACGTGTAACGCAGAGGCAACACGACGTGTAGCCCACTGTACACACTGTGTACTCCGAAATTTTCGAAGTACGCCTCACACGTCGAGTCCCTAGGCGTGTACTTCGGGAAAGACGATGAAGGTAGTACACATTGTGTAGTCGGAACTACACGTCGTGTACTTTATCAAATTACACAAAGTTAAAACTTTAATGTTTGTGTAATGTTCAGAACTGCTTATCATGTATAAATCGTACTATAGATTGTTACTCTATGCATTGAAGCATCATGTATGCCATATGTTAGAAGAGTAAAACAATATATGATATAATACATGTTGGGTAGATTTGAACGGGTATTCACCAGTTTACTTCCAAGGTGCATTTATGTACAACGATGAGAATCTCGAGGAAATTCAGAAAATGATTAAGATAAAAGGATTGATTAATTAAAGATAATAATTAATCGATTCAAGCACAATTTATCTTAATAAGAACAATTAAAGAATTGAATACTAATTTTATTAAATACGTAACTCGTTGCATGTATGTGGGTGATCATGAGCTAGACCAAGACTTTTGTATGTGAAGTGTGTTTTAAAAAAAGCATATGTAATGGATGGAACTCCCAAGCTAGTGGAGGCGGTTCAAGCTGGAGCCGAGACTAAACCAATTCCAGGAGATACAGAGGTGGACAGGTGGAAAGTTGTAAACACGAACCTAAAAGGTTTAAGGTGTTTCTCCCCTAAGTCAGGGTTAGTTTATCAACCGATAAACTAACCATTAGAAAAGCTCATGATCATGTCCTTTGCTTTATTTTATTTCTGTCAGTTGCATGATTTATCATTATGGATGTGTTGTCGCGATCACATAATTAATGAATTAAACAAGCATGTAAGATTGAACTAAAATAAACCAGGCTTATGCTTAAATATTATTAAGACATGGTTAATCACTTAAGTTCCACTTAATATTAACAAGCATGTGATAATGATAATAAGTAATTCAAGCATAAGAGATAAAAATCCTTTAAATAAAATATTAAGTCAGACCACGTCTTCCGTTACTTGATTAAGGGCAAAACTCAATGAAACTATGTGTTTGACCAACTTTTGTTGGGACACTTACTTTTATACAGGAAGCCCTTATGAAAGGTTTCAGGTTGACTTAACTATATTACATCAAGAGGAGTAGCCATTGCTAGGCTTGGTGTAATATTGGAGGCAAGAGTTGAGGAAATCCAAAGTCAGGATTTCAGGATTGGGGAGCCCACTCAACAGATCAAGGAGCTGCAAACCCGCAGTTGACAAAGACCTGCCTACCTAAATACCTTCATATAGCTTGACCAACCCTTGTTAGGGTTATGCAAAGGAGAATATGGATCCTTGCCACTAGAATGTCATGACCACTTGATAGTGAGGGCCATTGAGACTTGATAAAATAGTGAGAGACTTAATAAAATTAATTTATTATTTCTCATAAAATGTAATGGAGAAAGTACTAACGATCTGCTCTTTTAATTGTAGAATAAAATGACAAACTCTTCAACCACACTATCCCTGCGATCAATTCTGCATAAAGACAACATCCTCACCGGTTGTAACTTCCAGGAATGGTTTCGACGCCTTTGAGTTATTCTACGCCATGAATGGAAGTCTTACGTGCTGGAGTCAACATTACCTGATATGCCTGCCTAAGGGGCGAGTGACAGAGTTATTGGTCTATGAGAAACATACGAACGACGCGATCGACGTTCAATATTTGATGCTATCATCAATGTCTAGTGAGCTCATGAAGTCTAATGAAAATAAGGATGCCTATAGCACGCTTGAGCACCTCTGTGGTCTTTACTAGGAGAGAGCAAAACAAGAACGGTTTGAGATCTCCAAGACACTTTTTCAGAGTAAGTTTGAAAAGGGTGCCCCATCTGGGCCTCACGTAGTCAAGCTCATTGGCTACATTGAGCGCTTAGAAGTTCTAGGGTTTAAACTCCCTGAAGAACTGGGTACCGATCTCATTCTTGCATCACTACCTCATAGCTTCTCCAGTTTTGTTGTTAATTTCAATATGAACAACATTGAGAAGTCTCTATCTGATCTTCTTATCATCATTCGCCAAGTGGACAAAGATATGAAGCGCGAAAAGCCTTATGTCCTTTTGGTGAATAAGAGGAAAGGGAAGGCGAAGAGTTTTAAGCCCAAAGCTTCTTCACGCCTTTCCAAGAAAAGGAAGATCAAAGGGGAGACAAGAGAACATGAAGCTGTTTGTTTCGTATGTGGCAAGAAGAGCCATTGGAAGAAGAACTACACCCAGCCTAAGAAGCAAGAGGAAGTTTTAGGTGCGTGTGTTATCGAATGTAATCTATCTGTTTCTACAAATTGGGTATTAGATACAACTTGTGGTGCTCACATATGTATCCAAATACAGGAACTAAGTAGATTTAGGAAGATTGACCGAGAGGAGGTAGATCTACGAGCAGCCAACAAAGCTAGAATTGCTGCTGTAATGACAATCGATAAAAAAGATACTTTACATGACTCATATCACACCCAACTTTGGCATCACCGACTAGGTCATGTAAACGAGAAACGCTTGACAAAGTTACATCAAGATGGATATTTAGTTTTTTTTGAATTAAAACCACTTGGTGTATGTCATGCATGTTTACAAGGCAAAATGACCAAAATCTCATTTAGTGGGAAAAGTGAAAGGGCTAAAGAGCTTCTTGAATTGGTTTATACCAATGTGTGGACCATTTTCAGTTGAAGCAAGGGGAGAGTACTTATACTTTATAACTTTTACTGATGATTTTAGTAGATATGGATATATCTACTTAATGAGGTATTAGTCAGATTCTTTTGATAAGTTCAGAAAATACAAGAATGAAGTTGAGAACCAGCTTGGTAAGAAGATTAAGAAACTCTGCTCAAACTGAGGTGGAGAATATCTTAATCAAGACTTCCATTGATTACTTACAGCAATTTGGGATCCTATCCCAACTTATTCCTCCTTACACGCCCCAGTGGAATGGTGTGAGCGAAAGGAAGAACCACATCTTGTTGGACATGGTGAGATCAATGATGAGTCATGCGAGTATTCCATTATTCTTTTAGGGATATGCGTTACAAACAGCGGCGCACATACTAAACCAAGTACCAACTAAATCGATAAATGGTATTCCATACGAGTTCTGGAGTGAAAAGAAAGCCATGTTATCGAAATTACATGTGTGGGGAAGCGATGCGTTTGTTAAGGCCTCTCCAGGTAACAAACTTGCATCTCGAGGCACTTTTATAGGATACCCCAAGAAAACAAGGGGATATTACTTCTATATAACTCCTCAGACAAAAAGGTTATAGTGGCAATACACGCCGTATTCCTTGAGATGGAGCACATCTCCAACAAAGATAGTGGGTGCGAGATAGACTTCGATGAAATCAAGGCTCAAGGTACACAAGAGTTGGTAAAGGAACATATTCCACAAAGCTCCGTGGAAGAAAAAACTGTTCCAGAGACACAAGAACTGCGTAGGAGTGCAAGAAAGGTTAGAGAACCGGAACGGTACGGTTTTCTAGTTACTGAGGAATGTGACTCATTATTAGTTGATAATAATGATCCTCTAACCTACAAGGAAGCAGTAAGTGGTACAGATGTTGCCAAGTGGCAAGAAGTCATGAATTTTGAAATGGATTCCTTGTACCAAAACCAAGTTTGGATTTTAGTAGATCCTCCAGTTGATGTAAAGCCTATTGGTTGCAAATGGGTATTCAAGAAGAAATTGGATATGGAAGGACAAGTCAGTACCTATAAGGCACGACTGGTTGCAAAAGGGTTCAAGTAGCATCAAGGCATTGACTACGACGAAACATTTTCACCAGTTGCAGTGCTGAAATCCATCAGAATTCTATTGGCTATTGCCGCTTACCCTGACTATGAAATTTGGCAAATGGATGTCAAAACAGCCTTCCTTAACGGGAACCTTCAGAAAGATGTCTACATGACACATCCTGAAGGGTTTATGACTTCAAAAGATGTCAATAAGGTATGCAAGTTGCAGAAATCCATTTATGGATTAAAGCAAACATCCAGGTCATGAAACATTCGTTTTGATGAAGCCATAACGAAATTTGGTTTTATCAAGAACGAATGTGAGCCTTGTGTCTACAAACGGTTTAATGGGAGTGCAGTCGTTTTCCTAATAGTATATATTGATGATATATTGCTTATTGGAAACGAGATACCAGTCTTACAGTCTGTTAAAGCATGGTTGAATCAATGCTTCTCCATGAAGGACTTGGGTGAGACAACATATATTCTTGGGATCAAGATCCATCGTGATAAATCCAAGAGATTGCTGAGCCTAAGTCAAAGTACTTACTTTGATAAGATACTGAAGAGATTCAGTATGGAACAATCCAAGAGGGGATTGTTGCCAGCGTCACATGATATTCATCTTTCCAAGAAAATGTGTCCTCAAACACATGAGGAAAAAAAGATAATGACAAGGACTCCATACGCATCAGCGATTGAGTCAGTTATATATGCCATGCTATGTACTAGGCTGGATGTCGCCTACGCATTGAGTGCGGTAATCAGATATCAAACCTAAGTGACCGCCATTGGATGTCAGTCAAGACCATCCTAAAGTATCTGAGGCGTACTAAGGATATGTTCCTGGTTTATGGAGGAGATGAGGAACTAGTCATCAGAGGATATGCATATGTTAGTTTCCAGACTGATCAAGATGACATGAAGTCGCAAACGGAATACATCTTCACTTTGAATGGAGATGCAGTGAGCTGGAAGAGCTCAAAGCAGAGTGTGGTCTCAAATTCTACAATAGTCCGAGTATATCGCAGCTTCTGAGGCAGCTAAAGAAGTAGTTTGGATGCGAAGCTTTGTCCAGAAGTTGGATGTGATACCTAGCAGTAAAGATCCCTTCACATTGTACTGTGATAATACTGCAACGGTGACTCTCACAAAAGAGTCAAGACCACATCAGTGGATGAAACACATACTTCGGAAGTATCATCTCTTGAGAGATTTTTCTCAGAGAGGTGAAGTTGCAGTGAACAGTATTTTCACGGAAGACAACGTGGCAAACCCCTTGACTAAAGCCCTGACTCTGCAAAAACATGATCATCATGTGAGGTTTAGCGGACTTAAAGTCGTAGGCGGCTCTAGTCCAAATGGGAGTTTGTAAGAGTTGGTGTCCTAAAACCAACTGTTTGTAATTTAATTACATGAATATTTAATATATTTAAATATTAAACATCTTATTACATATTGTTCATTGTTGTGCATGATTATAGTGTAATAATGTCCTGAAGTATTTGCCGCATTGACAAGATCATAGCAGTTCCCCGCTATGATGAGGACCATGAAGTGCTATGATAATATTATTAAATATAGTTATGTGGTTGGATGACATATTATAATGGGACACATAGTATACATACTGTCAGGGCACTGTAGCAGTGTGGACTTTGGAGTCAACTTTTCTGTAGCTTTTTGGACTTCCCAGCTGACAACCATTGTAACACTTTTGATTTGGGTGGCCGCCTTTCACTGTAGCGATGCGGACGTCCTGTGCGGTTTGTGGAACAATGTTCGTCTTCCTCCATTTGTAGCCCATTTCGGACTAGGGCTATGCACTGAAAAACTCTGTAATTGTGCTCTCGAATTATAGTGAATATTCTGCCTCTGTGGACGTAGGGATTATTCCTGAACCACGTAAATCCTTGTGTTCTCGTTCTTGTTTTTTTCCCTTTTACTCTTCTATGATCCGTTCTTTGCTTCGTTGCTCCTGACGTTTCCGCAACACTTGGTAATCTCCAAGACGAGAGATTATGAAAACAAACCCGCCGGTAGGAATTTCGCATGTTTTGGTGTCATCGGATATTCCTATCTGCGAGCATGTGTAGTGATCCTTAGACTTTACGATTATCATTAATACATGTCAAGACTCGCGCACTTTGATTTGCTGACGAAAATCGTCACGCAGACAGTTGACGAGAAGTAGGGTACATTGGGTGCGTCATGAATGACATGTTATTAATGGATAAGTCGAGGAAGGATTCGTCCCTTTTATTTATGGAAGTTGATATCTCGGCCCTTTGATTGAAATAGAACCGTCACACGAAATTCCATGACCATGGTGTAACGACGAGTTTATTTCAGGTAGTCAAAGAACGACATATTAAACATAAAGGTTGATGACACTATCATTAAACCAGTTTGATGAGATATTGAGATAAAAAGATTATATTACACAGTGAGCATTTGTATGTGGATGTCATTGTTGCGACTTTAAGTTCATCCTATTGGGTGCCTTGACCAGTTGCTAGACAATACTCTTGGATTTTAGGCAAGCTCACCTAATGGTAAGGAGAAATAATCATAGAGGGTCACATACTAAGTGTTTCTGGTGGACTCGGTTAAATTTGAATTTAATTAATGGAATAAATATTATTCTCAAGACAGTGGAATGATTTTATTCAAGTTAAAATGGTTGCATAAATTAAATAAATATTTATTCACCGGATTGTCGGTAAAATATATTTATTTATTTTATTGAACATTTAATAAATATTTATTTATTAGTTTGTAAATAAAATGTTTATTTAAGAGAATAATTTATTTATTTATTTATTCGGGTGTTCAATAAATGGAAATGAAGTTTGGGCGGACCAAGACCGGTCCGGTAGTAAAATAATTATTTGCAAGATGATAAATAATTATTTAATTAGTTGACACAAGATAAAATAATAATAACGTTGCTATTATTTTGCGACGCAGAATTTTATTTATAATTCTGTTTTGCGCAAGTTGGCGCGCCATAAATAATGACGCAGTATTATTATTAAAAACATGAGTTTCCTCTAAGGTTATAAATGTATTTAATTACTGTTATGCAATTAAATATTGTAACCGAAGCCTCATGTCGATAAATAGACACGTATGTCTATTGTGCTATGGACCGAATTGCACGCCCGGTGAATTGAGAATTGTTGAGCTAAACGATTTCTCTCTCAAATTCTCTTCCCGCCTCTCCAAAGAACGAGAGACGTTCTTCAAGACCGAAGAACAAGCGATCAAGAACGACCGACACAAGACATTCACTTCGCCGCGCAAGCACCCGAAGAACGAGTGGTGTCGATCGGAGGCCATCAGAGCACGTGTGGATCACCGCTAGAGGGATTCTGGTTTGGATCCTCGTTAGTGCAACAAGACAATCCGAAAGGGTCATTCCGGACGATCAACATCATCAATGAAGAAAGTACCGAAGAACCAGGTATTTTTTTCTTTATGAAATTAATTAAATTAATTACAAAATGATGTGCAAATTCCTCTCTAAAGGTTTCGGGTTTCTTCCTTATCTAAATCTTTGATTCTATTTCGTGAAGACTGCCATTCATCGCCGTATTGGTCTCGAAATAATCATTGATCACGGTAAAGATTAAAGTTGGGTGCCGGCCCAACCACACTTCCACTGCACCCGGAACCTACGCCAACGACTCCTTTCCAATCCCTAGGGTTATGTGGCTAACCTTAGGCCTTCGTTAGAAGCAGGATTAAATAGAGGAGATTCGGTCAAACTGTCAAATAAACTAATACATAAATAAATAAATTTATTTATTTATTAACCCTCCCATGATTGAACTTAAGTCAGACATTCGACGCGCACAAAGGTTATGTTGTGCCTAGGGTAAAATCCGCATTCCAGATTTAATGGCAGCCTTAGATTTCTCATTTGAGATTTCGGTCAGGAGTTATTCCATTATTTCAGAAAAACTGTGCGCGCGTGATTTATTATTTTTATTATATCAATACCAAGCCTCATCGGACCTCAGAATCCCGCGCTGACTCGGCGCTTAGATTTGAAAACTTTCTTTAAAATATTCCAAAGTTTTACAAGGCGAAAACAGAGTTACATTCTCCACACCTTTGAGCTTTTCGTTTCGAAAAGCAAAAACCCACTCAAGCAGGCGAGGGTATTGAGCTTGCATATGGTTTTCCCGCCTCTAGGTGCACTCCTGAAGATTCTCGTGCTGCCACCAGACACGCACCAAGAGAATCTCTCGCTCACGAAGGATCTTCTTTTGCCGATTCTCGATCTATATCGGGTACTCCGCAAAAGTATCTCCATCCTCGATGTCCAACTCGCTCTTGTCAATAACATGCGACGGGTTGTGCACATACCTCCTCAACTGCGACAAATGGAAGACATCGTGTACCTTGTCTGACTGCGGTGGTTGGGCCAAGCGGTACGCCACCTCGCCGACCCTACGCAGTATCTGGAAAGGGTCAAGGAATCTTGGAGATACTTTTTCGCCCTGACCAAATCTTCACAATTTTCGCCGAGGTGAGACCTTGAGGAACACATGATCTCCCTCATTGAACTCCAAAGACCTTCATTATTGGTCTTCACAAGACTTCTGACGCCTCTGGGCAGTTCTCATCCGCTCCTGGATAATCTCCACATTCTCTGTTGTAGCTCGTACTAACTCTGGGTTTATGAGTGCTGACTCCCCTGGATCAGTCCAGCACATTGGTGACTTGCAGGGTCTCCCATACAAGGCCTCGAATGATGCCATACCAATAGTGGAGTGGTAACAATTGTTATACGCAAGCTTCACCAAGGGTAGGAGATCTTCCCCAACTACGATTAAAGTCCAACATGTAAGTCTGAAGCATGTCCTTCAGAACCTAAATGGTCCGCTCAGTTTGGCTGTCTGTCTGGGGTGAATTGCCGTGCTCAAACACAACCGAGTTCCAAAACCTTCCTGCGATCCTTTCCATAATCGTGACGTGAAGCGAGCATTACGGTCTGAAATGATCGTTGAGAGAACTTCATGAAGCCTGATTATCTCATGCACGTAAATGCGTTCTGAGTTCTCTACTGAACTCTGTTCTTGGATGATTAGGAAGTGAGCCTACCTGGTAAGTCGGTCTACGATCTCCTAGATAACATCGCGTCCTCTAGACGATCGTGGAAGTCTCGTCACGAAGTCCATAAAGATACCATCCCACTTCCATTCTGGCACCTCAAGAGGTTGAGCCAAATTCGTCAGAACCAAGTGTTCGGCCTTCACCTGTTGACAAGTAAAGCATTGAGAGACAAACTCTGCTACACTCATTTTCATCCCTAGCCACTAGAACTGACACTAAAGGTCCTGATACATTTTCGCCATTTCTGGATGTACTGCCAAGGGGGGATGTATGAAACTCCCTCAAAACCTCTTCTCGCAGCGTCATCGATACCATCGTCCGTCTTCGGAAAAGGATGACGTGCTGCCCATTTTCAGAAAATCCATCAGGAGCGCGATCAGTGGATATCTAAACACGCAAGCTCTCACAGTCGGTATCTCCAAGCTGAGCCTCCCTTACATGCTATAGAAGCAGAGAAATAACAACTATCGATTGGAGGTAAACTGCATCATCTTCGTCCGCTAAGAACAACTACAATGAGACCAAGCTCCGACGCTTAGCTCAACAACTGTGAACAAGATCTTCTGCTGAGAGCATCTGCCACCACTTTTCCCTTCTCGGGGTTATAGACTATCTCAAAGTCATAATTCTAGAGGAACTCTAGCCGCCATCTCTGTCTCAAGTTAAGATTTTTCTACGAAAAGATATACTTGAGACTTTTGTAGTCATAATAGACAATAAACCGCTCACCCATAAGGTAGCGTCTCCACATCTTCAGAGCGAATACCACTGCTTCCAGCTCTAGGTTGTTGGTTGCGTAGTTCTGCTCACAGGGTCTCAGCCGCCGAGACTCATGCCTTTGCATCATAACACAACCAAGCCTGGTTCCGGAGGCATTACAGAACACTACATACTCAACACCCTCCTCTGGCAGACTCAAGATGAGGGCGCTTGTCAACCTTTGCAGTAACTCTTGAAAAGCCTGACACCTCTCAGTCCACACGAAAAGCTGCCCCTTTCGGGTCACACCCTTGGGTGGCTCCCATGCCAGCACTGCCTCAACCTTTGCCAGGTCCCCTGCTACTCTTTTTTTTGAGATAACATGTTTCAGTAAGTGGACCCCTAGGCCCCTTGAATCCATAACTGACATTTTGAGAGCTTCCCATGTAACAAATCAACCCGAGTCAACTAGACGAGTCACCCAAGGTGGTCCGTCACATGGTGAGGTATAACAAAGATAACATAAACAAGTCTTGAATATAACCAAAACAAGACACACAACCAGAGTACGCCACCTTTCACTGTAGCGATGCGGACTTCCTGTTCGGAACAGTGGATTGTCTTCTCCATATGTAGCCCATTTCGGGCTAGGGTTTCTCACCTTAAAACTCTGTAATTTGTGCCCTTGAAATAGTGAAGTTCTGCCTCTCCGTGGACGTAGGGATTATTCCCGAACCATGTAAATTTGTGTGCTTTCCTTCTGCATTTTTTTTGTATCTCGTTTTTGTCGTTGCGACTCCCGACGCTTCCGCAACAGTATCTTTTCTGGGTTCATTGAAACACCATCCACTAAGATAATATGTCCTAGATATTCCACTCTTTTCTGACCTTTTCTGGGTTCATTGAAACACCATCCACTAAGATAATATGCCCTAGATATTCCACTCTTTTCTGACCGAATGAACACTTTTTCTGGTTGGCATATAATTCGTTCTGTTTCATAGTTAGCAGAACTCGTTCCAAAGCTTCAACATGGTCCTCCCAATTTCTGCTGTAAACAAGTATGTTGTCAAAAAACACCAGCACTATTTTTCGCAACAAAGTCTGCAAAATCTTATTCATTGTTGCTTGAAAAGTTGTCGGAGCATTCATCATGCCAAAAGGCTTAACAAGGTATTCGTAATGCCCTTCGTGAGTTTTGAATGCCGTTTTTTCCACATCAACAGCCCTCATCCGAACTTGATGGAATCCTGATTTCAAATCAGTCTTAGTAAAATATGCTGCCCCATTCAGCTCATCCATTAGTTCTTCTATAACTGGTATAAAATACCTTTCCAGCACGGTTTGACGGTTTAATGCACGGTAATCTACGCATATACGCCACCCACCATCCTTCTTTTTAACAAGAATTATAGGATTAGAAGCCTTATAAACCCTTGATCCAGTAGCTCTTTTACTTGGTTTTCCACCTCATTTTTCACGTGGTAGGCAAGCTTATAAGGCCGTTTATTCACCGGTTCTGCCCCCAATTTTCATTTTGATCACATGGTCAATTTTTCGTTGAGGTGGTAAAGCCCTTGGGATTTCATATACTTCATAATATTGACCCAGCAGCCTCTGTAGTTGCTCCTCCTGGCACAGTCAATTCTGAAGAATCCTTGTCCATGCTTCGAGCCCCCACCCAGTGCAGACCCTGCACTTGGCATCTATCTCCCCCAAGATATACCTGCAATGCTCTCGGTACCTCCAATGGACAATGTATCCCTTGAAGAATAACTTCTTTCCCCTCCCATTCAAACCACATATTCAAAATTCCGATTTCATGCTTTTTAAAAATATTATCCAGCACCGTGCCGTGCCTTCCATACAAAGCTGCGCAAGTGGCGCCTTCAATTCCTCTTGAACTCGGTAAATTGAAAAGTACATTTTAGCTCTCACGATCCACAACACTGGATCTTCACCAGAAAAGTTCGGCATCTCTATAGGCTTAGTTTGCTCACGACCAGACTGCTCGTGTTGCACTTCCAAAACAGTTCCACGTACACCTCTTTCGTTCTCCACAACGTCTTGTTTCGAATTCTTTTCTTCATTCTCGGTACGTAAACTACTTCCTCCATCCTCCGCAATAACAGGCTTTCCTCGTTCATCTCCTCGTCCCGAATGATCCAACTGATGCGCTATAAGTTGGGACATATTTAACGTCCAATCCCACATCTGGATCTCCAGTCGCCGAATCACCTCCTCTTGCCGTTGTTCAACTTCGTCTTGTCGAAGTTGCCTCGACTCCTAGCATTAATGCTCATTCTGCAGGTCGACGATCACCGATTTTATTCCCGATACTCTCCCTTCCATTCGCGTGGGCATACAACAGTCCGTAAGTTCTTGTTCTCGTCGTGTCTCCTATCTCTCCTCACTAGCAAGAGATCTCTCAATGAAAGCACCAAAGTTGATAGGAAACTTTGGTATATTTGTTGAATTCCAGGCAATACAAGTTGTTTCTCTCTCTAAGGGAGTTGCTCCCTCCTAGAGCCTCTCTCTCTAACCAACCAGAATGCCCGAAAATATACAGATAAATCCCCCCATACTTCCCACGCTTTCTTTTCATCCCCTTTTAACAAACTAAAGAGTTAATTATAAGTTTGCCCCCCCAAGCGTTAAAATAGTTGAGTCACAACCCACGCCAGCTGTCCTATTTCCCCTCCTTTGGTAAGTATGGACTACTGGCGGCCTGACAGGAAAACCACTCTGCCTAACTCCCCTATCAGAAGCGCATAAATGTTATGTCGCACCTGTTGTAAAACTCTCACTCCGGATTTAATGACGGTCTCAGATTTTTCATTCGAGACTTTGTTTGGGAGTTATTTCATTATTTAAAAAAAACTGCACGCGCTTGATTTAATATATTTAATATTTTTATTATATCAGTATCGAGTCTCCACGGGCCTCGAAATCCCGCGCTGACTCAACGATTAGCTTTGAAAATATTCTTTAAAATATTCTGAAGTTTTACAAGTTAAAAACAAAGTCGTTACATGACCGCCCATACAACGCTTCGAAGGACGCCATTTTAACCAAAGCTTGATAACTATTGTTATAGGCAAATTCGTTCAAAGACAAATGTTTTTTCCATGAGCCACCAAAATCAAGCATGCATGCCCGAAGCATATCTTCAAGAATCAGAATGGCTGACTCAGTCTACTCATTCGTTTGTGGGTGATATGCGTGCTTAATTTCAAATGGCTACCCATTGCCTCTTGCAAACATTTCCAAAACTTGGATGTAAACTGAGGGTCTCTATCAGAAAAAATTGCAGAAGGAACTCCATGGAGCTTCACGATCTCTTGGATATACAAGCACCCAAGCTTTTCCACCTTCGTCGTGTTGGAATGATGCAACTTGATCCGTTTGGATGAAATTGGGCTGAATGCTAGCGGCTTTGATTGCACACGAGATTGCAACTTCGTGGTTCGACCTTCGCGGTGAGGTCATTGGGGGTTGTTGGGGGCAACACGCTCCTGCTCCGGGAGTCGAAGGTTCTTGGCCTAAAATTTGAGGACTGTAGCAATGCTGACTAACTGTAGCAGAGCTGATCGCCCACACCGACAGGGCACTGCAACATTGCGGACTCACCGTAGCAGAATGAGATAGGACATTGTAGCATCTCGAACTTTGGAGGCAGCGGTCAATGTAGCTTCGCAGATTTCTTGCCATCGCACTGTAGCAGTGCAAACTTGAGTGGATGCGGCACTGTAGCGCAATGTACTTACTGTGCGGTTGGTGGAACAATGCATCGTCTTCTTTATTAATTCATTCGAGTTAGGGTTTCTGTGTGTAAAATTCTGATCATCTCGCTGTAATTCTACTCCCAAATTAGTGAAGTGTTTCTGCCTCTCTGTGGAGGTAGAGACTTTTCCCGAACCACGTAAATCACTGTGTCCTACCATCTTTTTCTCGTTCTTTTGTTTTTTCCGTCTTTTCTTAATCTACAAACCTTTTCGCCGCAACTCCCGACGTTTCTGCAAATGACGTCTCCTTAAAATGAAGGAAATGAGCCGATTTCGTAAGTTGATCAATGATCATCCAAATCGCATCCTTCCTGGTAGGAGTCTGTGGTATTCCAATGATGAAGTCCATAAATGTCTCATCCCACTTCCAAACCGGAATGGGTAATGACTGCAACAAACCGACAGGTCTTTGGTGCTCCCTCTTAATCTTCTGGAAAGTAATGCATCGTGACACGAAATCTGTAATCATCCGCCTCATCCCTGGCCATCGATGCCGACGTCTCAGATCATGATACATCTAGATTGTCACAGGGTGTACGGACCAACAAAACTTGTGTCCATTATCCATCAACTCCTGCCTCAAAGATATTGGAATGACCAACTTGTCTCAGAAACACAAAGCACCCATGGGAGATTGCGACCAAATATCCGAGGTCTTCCCACCATAAAGGATTTTACTTAAGCGTTGACATTCAATGTTTCTTACCCGTTCGAGCCGAATCCGATCATCAAATGACGAGTCAACCTTCATAGAAGCTATGGACACCTTTCCACCAACCTTTTCCACTCCCAAGCTCATCTCAACAAACACATCAGAGACCACTCTTCCATTGATTCCTTCAAGGCTTGAGTTGACAATTTCCTCAACGTGTCAGCCACCACATTCCCTTTTTCCGTTGTATATGTTTCGGAGTTTGCGTTCCACATCGGATTTGTGGTCTTATGTGGTCTTTATTATTCATTATAAAATAATCTCAAGACCTCCCTTAAAGAGACATCTTGAGTATTGAATTCACTCCTCAATCATTTTACATGGTATCAGATCGGGTCTAGCCTAAAACCCTCCATCCTGTTTAATTCTCCCCATCTAGATTATTTTTTCTTTCTCGTAAGGATTCGCCCGGGGGACGGCGGCCCCAGGCCCGTCAAAGCCGGCCGACCCCTGCCGGCTCCCTCGTCCGGGCTTCCCTCTGCCTGCCTGACTCTTTCGCAACTTCCCGTCGTCGATGCCCTCCTGCGGACATTTCACCTCCCTTTGTCGACCCCTCTTGCGGAAGCCCCACCTCCACACCGACACCGCGTTGACCCGCCCCGCTTGCGCGTGCTATCTCGACGCCTTGTCGTTCTCCCTCCTGACGGCTCCTCCGCTGCTCTCTCGTCTGACGCCTTTTGCGCGACTGCAGCGACCCTCTACACCCCGACACCCCCCCTGTGATCCATGACTCCCTCTTCCCGCTCCAGTTTGGCGACCCCAACAAGCGGCGTCCCTTCCCCCGGCGCTATCCAGATCTGGAGCGCTGCCTCCCATGCCCGCCTCGCCGGCTCCTCCCATCGCGGTGACTTCTCCGGCGATCGTCCCTTCCAGCTGATCCAGCCCTGCCGACCATCGTCACTCCAGCGCGGTTCTTCCCTCCCGGTGCCTCCCACCCAACAGCTCCCTTTCGGCGAACCCTCCGTGCGCGCAACGGCACTCGCCGACCCTTTCTGTTGCCAACACACTCTTGGCGCCGCCCCTCCCGTCGCGAGCGGCCGCAAAGGGGCCCCTTTCCTCTGTGCTCGCGACAGCCCTCTGTGGCCCCTCCCTCTTGCTGCGCGCGACGGACGCTCCCCTGCGACGGATCTAGACGCCCTACTCCCGCGACGGGCAACTCCAACCTCCTGCGGCGCCGAATCCCTGCTCGCCTCCTCCCGTCCGCTGTGCTCCGTCCAATGCTGTAGCCGCCCATCATGCGTGGAGATTTCCCGCCGCCCTGTTGCCCCCCTCCCACGCGTGATGTTTGTGGATGTGCCGATAGTCTCCGCCAGCGGTCGCCCGCTTCCCTTTCGATAGGTGGTGCCGTCTTCTTCGACGACCCAGCCGACTTCGTTGCAGAGGGCTTTCAGGACCTCATTGCGCGTCGCCCTTAGTCCCGCGACGGCCCCTCCCGGTGCGCCTCGTGAATGGCAGCCGCCCCAAGTGGGGCGTGATCCCCTCCCCTCCTTTTGCTGCACTCCGCCCGTGCCCCTCCAGCGCGTTCCTCCCTGACGACGGCCCTCCCGCCCGTGGCTCTTCCACCCGCAGCTTTCCAGCGTCGTTCCTCCCCGACGACGATCCTCCCTCTCGCAGACGTCTTGCCCGCGAGTCGTCCTTTGCGGTTTTCCCTGCGACCCCCATCCATTGGCCCCACTACATCTCAACCCTCGCCCTCCAGTCGCCGGCCTCCTGCGGAAGCTTCGACTCCTGTCGGCCCACCTCCTTCCCTGTGCGGTTTTCCTGACGCTTCATTGACCGGCCCCGCCTGTGCGGCTTTCCCGACACTCCATTGATCGGCACCGCTTGTGCGGGTTTTACGACGCCGCATCTACCTGCCCCGCCTGTGCGGCTTTCCCGACATCCTGACGACCGGCCTGCCTGTGCGGCTTTCTCGGTGTCCCGTCGACCGACCCAACCCGCACCGTTCTTCTGCTGCGCCTCGACGACTTTCCGTGCCACTGATGTAATCTGGCTATTTCAACAACATCTTCCATCATCTATCATTTTCATCTCGAGGGGGAGCTGCGATCGGGGATGATTTATTTTTGTTTCATCTTGTTTTGTAATCAAGTTGAGTATGTCCAACTTGGGGGGAGTGTTTGCAGTATTTTGTATTTGCTTTGTTTTCTTAGACTTGTTTTTTTTAATTATGTGTTCAAACTAGGTGGACTTAGATTGAGGGGGAGTGTTGGAGTCTGCGTCTCAAATCAGACTTGTGGTCTTATGTGATCTTTATTATTCATTATAAAATAACCTCAGGACCTCCTTTAGAGAGGCATCTTGGGTATTGAGTTCACCCCTCTATTATTTTACAATACGCAATATCAAAATCGAAAGTCTGAAGATACTCAATCCAGCGTCTCTATCGCAAGTTCAGATCCATCCGAGTAAAAATTTACTTCAGGCTCTTATGATCTGAATATACTGTAAATCACTCTCCAAAAAGATAGTGACACCAAGTTTTGAGTGTGCGCATCATGACTGCCAATTCAAGGTCATGGGTATGATCATTCTTCCCATGAGTGCGTAATTGGCGAGAGCCATAAGTCACAACCTGTTTTCCTTTCATCAAGACACACCCTATTCCTACGCCTGAAGCTTCACAGAATACATAGCCTGATCTGTGACCTTTGAAAGATCACATTTACTTGAAAGATCTGTGACCTTTGTCATTTCATTCAAATTTCACTGAAATTTCACCCCCTTATGGTCAAAACTGTCATCAGAAATTCTTGGAGAAACCCTGAACAAATCGTCTGTAATAACTAGTTAACCCAAGAAGCTCCGAATTTCAAGCACATTTATGGGTTGCTCTCACGTCATTACCCCTTGAAGATGCCTTCACGTTGGGACTTTTTCCGCAGGAGGAGGGCGATATGTAGGGATGGGGCGTCGCACTCGGTGGAAGGGAGGGAGGTTCCGTCGGTGACCGTCGTGCAGGGGTTGAGGCGCAGAGGAGCCGTTGGGAAAGGGGTGGCGCGACTGTGCAGGAGGCTGTCACGAGGGGGAGAAGGCGGGCCATCGGGGGATGTGCCGACGCGTAGGGCTGGGAGGGGGTGAAACAATGGAGGAGTCGCGCAGGGGGCCGGCGAGTCGGAGACGAAGGCAATCTAAGAAAATTCTCAGCTCGTTCGGCTGGAGGGCGTCGCACCAGGATGGTGTCGCACATAGAAGGGCGACTGGGAGGGGGCGACACGGTGCTGTGGCGATGGCCCGTGGGGAAGCGGATCAGCAAAGGAATGAAGGTAGCCTCAGAGGAGGTTCAACGGCGAAGCGTGGAGGCGACGACGTGAGGGGGGGGGGCCATCAGGGGCTTTGAAAATATTCTTTAAAATATTCTGAAGTTTTACACGTTAAAAACAAAGTCGTTACATGATCGCCCATACAACGCTTCGAAGGACGCCATTTTAACCAAAGCTTGATAACTATTTTTATAGGCAAATTCGTTCAAAGACAAATGTTTTTTCCATGAGCCACCAAAATCAAGCCTGCATGCCCGAAGCATATCTTCAAGGATCAGAATGGCTGACTCAGTCTACTCATTCGTTTGTGGGTGATATGCGTGCTTAATTTCAAATGGCTACCCATTGCCTCTTGCAAACATTTCCAAAACTTGGATGTAAACTGAGGGTCTCTATCAGAAAAAATTGCAGAAGGAACTCCATGGAGCTTCACGATCTCTTGGATATACAAGCACCAAGGCTTTTCCACCTTCGTCGTGTTGGAATGATGCAACTTGACCCGTTTGGATGAAATTGGGCTGAATGCTAGCGGCTTTGATTGCACACGAGATTGCAACTTCGTGGTTCGACCTTAGCGGTGAGGTCATTGGGGGTTGTTGGGGGCAACACGCTCCTGCTCAAGGAGTCGAAGGTTCTTGGCCTAATATTTGAGGACTGTAACAATGCTGACTAACTGTAGCAGAGCTGATCGACCACACCGATAGGGCACTGCAACATTGCGGACTCACCGTAGCAGAATGAGATATGACATTGTAGCATCTCGAACTTTGGAGGCAGCGGTCAATGTTGCTTCGCAGACTTTTTGCCATCGCACTGTAGCAGTGCAAACTTGAGTGGATGCGGCACTGTAGCGCAATGTACTTACTGTGCGGTTGGTGGAACAATGCATCGTCTTCTTTATTAATTCATTCGAGTTAGGGTTTCTGTGTGTAAAATTCTGATCATCTCGCTGTAATTCTACTCCCAAAATAGTGAAGTGTTTCTGCCTCTCTGTGGAGGTAGAGACTTTTCCCGAACCACGTAAATCACTGTGTCCTACCATCTTTTTCTCGTTCTTTTGTTTTTTCCGTCTTTTCTTAATCTACAAACCTTTTCGCCGCAACTCCCGACGTTTCTGCAAACGACGTCTCCTTAAAATGAAGGAAATGAGCCGATTTCGTCAGTTGATCAATGATCATCCAAATCGCATCCTTCCTGGTAGGAGTCTGTGGTATTCCAATGATGAAGTCCATAAATGTCTCATCCCACTTCCAAACCGGAATGGGTAATGACTGCAACAAACCGACACGTCTTTGGTGCTCCGTCTTAATCTTTTGGAAAGTAATGCATCGTGACACGAAATCTGTAATCATCCGCCTCATCCCTGGCCATCGATGCCGACGCCTCAGATCATGATACATCTAGATTGTCACAGGGTGTACGGACCAACAAAACTTGTGTCCATTATCCATCAACTCCTGCCTCAAAGATATTGGAATGACCAACTTGTCTCAGAAACACAAAGCACCCATGGGAGATTGGGACCAAATATCCGAGGTCTTCCCACCATAAAGGATTTTACTTAAGCGTTGACATTCAATGTTTCTTACCCGTTCGAGCCGAATCCGATCATCAAATGACGAGTCAACCTTCATAGAAGCCAGGGACACCTTTCTACCAACCTTTTCCACTCCCAAGCTCATCTCAACAAACACATCAGAGACCACTCTTCCATTGATTCCTTCAAGGCTTGAGTTGACAATTTCCTCAACGTGTCAGCCACCACATTCCCTTTTTTCGTTGTATATGTGTCGGAGACTGCGTTCCACATCGGATTTGTGGTCTTATGTGGTCTTTATTATTCATTATAAAATAATCTCAAGACCTCCCTTAAAGAGACATCTTGAGTATTGAATTCACTCTATCATTTTACATGGTATCAGATAGAGTCTAGCCTAAAACCCTCCATCCTGTTTAATTCTCCCCATCTAGATTATTTTTTCTTTCTCGTAAGGATTCGCCCGGGGGACGGCGGCCCCAGGCCCGTCAAAGCCGTCCGCCCCCTGCCAGCTCCCTCGTCCGGGCTTCCCTCTGCCTGCCTGACTCTTTCGCAACTTCCCGTCGTCGATGCCCTCCTGCGGACATCTCACCTCCCTTTGTCGACCCCTCTTGCAGAAGCCCCCCCTCCACACCGACACCGCGTTGACCCGCCCCGCTTGCGCCTGCTATCTCGACGCCTTGTCGTTCTCCCTCCTGACGGCTCCTCCGCTGCTCTCTTGTCTGACGCCTTTTGCACGACTGCAGCGACCCTCTACACCCCGACACCCCCCTGTGATCCATGACTCCCTCTTCCCGCTCCAGTTTGGCGACCCCAACAAGCGGCGACCCTTCCCCCGGCGCTATCCAGATCTGGAGCGCTGCCTCCCATGCCCGCCTCGCCGGCTCCTCCCATCGCGGTGACTTCTCCGGCGATCGTCCCTTCCAGCTGATCCAGCCCCGCCGACCATCGTCACTCCAGCGCGGTTCTTCCCTCCCGGCGCCTCCCACCCAACAGCTCCCTTTCGGCGAACCCTCCGTGCGCGCAACGGCACTCGCCGACCCTTTCTGTCGCCAACACACTCTTGGCGCCGCCCCTCCCGTCGCGAGCGGCTTCCACCCTGTCGCAAGCGGCCGCTCAGGGGCCCCTTTCCTCTGTGCTCGCGACAGCCCTCTGTGGCCCCTCCCTCTTGCTGCGCGCGACGGACCCTCCCCTGCGACGGATCTAGACGCCCTACTCCCGCGACGGGCAACTCCAACCTCCTGCGGCGCCGAATCCCTGCTCGCCTCCTCCCGTCCGCTGCGCTCCGTCCAATGCGGTTGCCGCCCATCATGCGCGGAGATTTCCCTCCGCCCTGTTGCCCCCCTCCCACGCGTGATGTTTGTGGATGTGCCGATAGTCTCCGCCAGCGGTCGCCCGCTTCCCTTTCGATAGGTGGTGCCGTCTTCTTCGACGGCCCAGTCGACTTCGTTGCAGAGGGCTTTCAGGACCTCATTGCGCGTCGCCCTTAGTCCCGCGACGGCCCCTCCCGGTGCGCCTCGTGAATGGCAGCCGCCCCAAGTGGGGCGTGATCCCCTCCCCTCCTTTTGCTGCACTCCGCCCGTGCCCCTCCAGCGCGTTCCTCCCTGACGACGGCCCTCCCGCCCGTGGCTCTTCCACCCGCAGCTTTCCAGCGCCGTTCCTCCCCGACGACGATCCTCCCTCTCGCGGACGTCTTGCCCGCGAGTCGTCCTTTGCGGTTTTCCCTGCGACCCCCATCCATTGGCCCCACTACATCTGAACCCTCGCCCTCCAGTCGCCGGCCTCCTGCGGAAGCTTCGACTCCTGTCGGCCCACCTCCTTCCCTGTGCGGTTTTCCTGACGCTTCATTGACAGGCCCCGCCTGTGTGGCTTTCCCGACACTCCATTGATCGACACCGCTTGTGCGGGTTTCACGACGTCACATCTACCTGCCCCGCCTGTGCGGCTTTCCCGACATCCTGACGACCGGCCTGCCTATGCGGCTTTCTCGGTGTCCCGTCGACCGACCCAGCCCGCACCGTTCTTTTGCTACGCCTCGACGGCTTTTCGTGCCACTGATGTAATCTGGCTATTTCAACAACATCTTTCATCATCTATCATTTTCATCTCGAGGGGGAGCTGCGATCGGGGATGATTTTTTTTTGTTTTATCTTGTTTTGTAATCAAGTTGGGTATGTCCAACTTGGGGGGAGTGTTTGCAGTATTTTGTATTTGCTTTGTTTTCTTTGACTTGTTTTTTTTAATTATGTGTTCGAACTAGGTGGACTTAGATTGAGGGGGAGTGTTGGAGTCTGCGTCTCAAATCAGACTTGTGGTCTTATGTGATCTTTATTATTCATTATAAAATAACCTCAGGACCTTCTTTAGAGATGCATCTTGGGTATTGAGTTCACCCCTCTATTATTTTACAATACGCAATATGAAAATCGAAAGTCTGAAGATACTCAATCCAGCGTCTCTATCGAAAGTTCAGATCCATCCGAGTAAAAATTTACTTCAGGCTCTTATGATCTGAATATACTGTAAATCACTCTCCAAAAAGATAGTGACACCAAGTTTTGAGTGTGCGCATCATGACTGCCAATTCAAGGTCATGGGTATGATCATTCTTCCCATGAGTGCGTAATTGGCGAGAGCCATAAGTCACAACCTGTTTTCCTTTCATCAAGACACACCCTATTCCTACGCCTGAAGCCTCACAGAATACATAGCCTGATCTGTGACCTTTGAAAGATCACATTTACTTGAAAGATCTGTGACCTTTGTCATTTCATTCAAATTTCACTGAAATTTCACCCCCTTATGGTCAAAACTGTCATAAAAAATTCTTGGAGAAATCCTGAACAAATCGTCTGTAATAACTAGTTAACCCAAGAAGCTCCGAATTTCAAGCACATTTATGGGTTGCTCTCACGTCATTACCCATTGAAGATGCCTTCACGTTGGGACTTTTTCCGCAGGAGGAGGGCGATATGTAGGGATGGGGCGTCGCACTGGGTGGAAGGGAGGGAGGTTCCGTCGGTGAACGTCGTGCAGGGGCTGAGGCGCGGAGGAGCCGTTGGGAAAGGGGTGGCGCGACTGTGCAGGAGGCTGTCACGAGGGGGAGAAGGCGGGCCATCGGGGGATGTGCCGACGCGCAGGGCTGGGAGGGGGTGAAACAATGGAGGAGTCGCGCAGGGGGCCGGCGAGTCGGAGACGAAGGCGCTTTAAGAAAATTCTCAGCTCGTTCGGCTGGAGGGCGTCGCACCAGGAGGGCGTCGCACATAGAAGGGCGACCGGGAGGGGGCGACACGGTGCTGTGGCGATGGCCAGTGGGGAAGCGGATCAGCAAAGGAACGAAGGTGGCGTCAGAGGAGGTTCAACGGCGAAGCGTTGAGGCGACGACGTGAGGGGGGGCCATCAGGGGCTTTGAAAATATTCTTTAAAATATTCTGAAGTTTTACAAGTTAAAAATAAAGTCGTTGCATGACCGCCCATACAACGCTTCGAAGGACGCCATTTTAACCAAAGCTTGATAACTATTGTTATAGGCAAATTCGTTCAAAGACAAATGTTTTTTCCATGAGCCACCAAAATCAAGCATGCATGCCCGAAGCATATCTTCAAGAATCAGAATGGCTGACTCAGTCTACTCATTCGTTTGTGGGTGATATGCGTGCTTAATTTCAAATGGCTACCCATTGCCTCTTGCAAACATTTCCAAAACTTGGATGTAAACTGAGGGTCTCTATCAGAAAAAATTGCAGAAGGAACTCCATGGAGCTTCACGATCTCTTGGATATACAAGCACCCAAGCTTTTCCACCTTCGTCGTGTTGGAATGATGCAACTTGATCCGTTTGGATGAAATTGGGCTGAATGCTAGCGGCTTTGATTGCACACGAGATTGCAACTTCGTGGTTCGACCTTCGCGGTGAGGTCATTGGGGGTTGTTGGGGGCAACACGCTCCTGCTCCGGGAGTCGAAGGTTCTTGGCCTAAAATTTGAGGACTGTAACAATGCTGACTAGCTGTAGTAGAGCTGATCGACCACACCGACAGGGCACTGCAACATTGCGGACTCACCGTAGCAGAATGAGATAAGACATTGTAGCATCTCGAACTTTGGAGGCAGCGGTCAATGTAGCTTCGCAGACTTCTTGCCGTGGCACTGTAGCAGTGCAAACTTGAGTGGATGCGGCACTGTAGCGCAATGTACTTACTGTGCGGTTGGTGGAACAATGCATCGTCTTCTTTATTAATTCATTCGAGTTAGGGTTTCTGTGTGTAAAATTCTGATCATCTCGTTGTAATTCTACTCCCAAATTAGTGAAGTGTTTCTGCCTCTCTGTGGGGGTAGAGACTTTTCCCGAACCACGTAAATCAGTGTGTCCTACCATCTTTTTCTCGTTCTTTTGTTTTTTCCGTCTTTTCTTAATCTACAAACCTTTTCGCCGCAACTCCCGACGTTTCTGCAATCAACGTCTCCTTAAAATGAAGGAAATGAGCCGATTTCGTAAGTTGATCAATGATCATCCGAATCGCATCCTTCCTGGTAGGAGTCTGTGGTATTCCAATGATGAAGTCCATAAATGTCTCATCCCACTTCCAAATCGGAATGGGTAATGACTGCAACAAACCGACAGGTCTTTGGTGCTCCGTCTTAATCTTCTGGAAAGTAATGCATCGTGACACGAAATCTGTAATCATCCGCCTTATCCCTGGCCATCGATGCCAACGTCTCAGATCATGATACATCTAGATTGTCACAGGGTGTACGGACCAACAAAACTTGTGTCCATTATCCATCAACTCCTGCCTCAAAGATATTGGAATGACCAACTTGTCTCAGAAACACAAAGCACCCATGGGAGATTGTGACCAAATATCCGAGGTCTTCCCACCATAATGGATTTTACTTAAGCGTTGACATTCAATGTTTCTTTCCCGTTCGAGCCGAATCCGATCATCAAATGACGAGTCAACCTTCATAGAAGCTATGGACACCTTTCCACCAACCTTTTCCACTCCCAAGCTCATCTCAACAAACACATCAGAGACCACTCTTCCATTGATTCCTTTAAGGCTTGAGTTGACAATTTCCTCAACGTGTCAGCCACCACATTCCCTTTTTCCGTTGTATATGTGTCGGAGTTTGCGTTCCACATCGGATTTGTGGTCTTATGTGGTCTTTATTATTCATTATAAAATAATCTCAAGACCTCCCTTAAAGAGACATCTTGAGTATTGAATTCACTCCTCTATCATTTTACATGGTATCAGAGGTCTTCCCACCATAATGGATTTTACTTAAGCGTTGACATTCAATGTTTCTTACCCGTTCGAGCCGAATCCGATCATCAAATGACGAGTCAACCTTCATAGAAGCTATGGACACCTTTCCACCAACCTTTTCCACTCCCAAGCTCATCTCAACAAACACATCAGAGACCACTCTTCCATTGATTCCTTAAGGCTTGAGTTGACAATTTCCTCAACGTGTCAGCCACCACATTCCCTTTTTCCGTTGTATATGTGTCGGAGTTTGCGTTCCACATCGGATTTTTGGTCTTATGTGGTCTTTATTATTCATTATAAAATAATCTCAAGACCTCCCTTAAAGAGACATCTTGAGTATTGAATTCACTTCTCTATCATTTTACATGGTATCAGATCGGGTCTAGCCTAAAACCCTCCATCCTGTTTAATTCTCCCCATCTAGACTATTTTTTCTTTCTCGTAAGGATTCGCCCGGGGGACGGCGGCCCCAGGCCCGTCAAAGCCGACCGCCCCCTGCCGGCTCCCTCGTCCGGGCTTCCCTCTGCCTGCCTGACTCTTTCGCAACTTCTCGTCGTCGATGCCCTCCTGCGGACATCTTACCTCCCTTTGTCGACCCCTCTTGCGGAAGCCCCACCTCCACACCGACACCGCGTTGACCCGCCCCGCTTGCGCCTGCTATCTCGACGCCTTGTCGTTCTCCCTCCTGACGGCTCCTTCGCTGCTCTCTCGTCTGACGCCTTTTGCGCGACTGCAGCGACCCTCTACACCCCGACACCCCCCCTGTGATCCATGACTCCCTCTTCCCGCTCCAGTTTGGCGACCCCAACAAGCGGCGACCCTTCCCCCGGCGCTATCCAGATCTGGAGCGCTGCCTCCCATGCCGGCCTCTCCGGCTCCTCCCATCGCGGTGACTTCTCCGGCGATCGTCCCTTCCAGCTGATCCAGCCCCGCCGACCATCGTCACTCCAGCGCGGTTCTTCCCTCCCGGCGCCTCCCACCCAACAGCTCCCTTTCGGCGAACCCTCCGTGCGCGCAACGACACTCGCCGACCCTTTCTGTTGCCAACACACTCTTGGCGCCGCCCCTCTCGTCGCGAGCGACTTCCACCCTGTCGCGAGCGGCCGCTCAGGGGCCCCTTTCCTCTGTGCTCGCGACAGCCCTCTGTGGCCCCTCCCTCTTGCTGCGCGCGACGGACTCTCCCCTGCGACGGATCTAGACGCCCTACTCCCGCGACGGGCAACTCGAACCTCTTGCGGCGCCGAATCCCTGCTCGCCTCCTCCCATGCGCTGCGCTCCGTCCAATGTTGTAGCCGCCCATCATGCGCGGAGATTTCCCGCCGCCCTGTTGCCCCCCTCCCACGCGTGATGTTTGTGGATGTGCCGATAGTCTCCGCCAGCGGTCGCCCGCTTCCCTTTCGATAGGTAGTGCCGTCTTCTTCGACGGCCCAGCCGACTTCGTTGCAGAGGGCTTTCAGGACCTCATTGCGCGTCGCCCTTAGTCCCGCGACGGCCCCTCCCGGTGCGCCTCGTGAATGGCAGCCGCCCCATGTGGGGCGCGATCCCCTCCCCTCCTTTTGCTGCACTCCGCCTGTGCCCCTCCAGCGCGTTCCTCCGTGACGACGGCCCTCCCGCCCGTGGCTCTTCCACCCGCAGCTTTCCAGCGCCGTTCCTCCCCGACGACGATCCTCCCTCTCGCGGACGTCTTGCCCGTGAGTCGTCCTTTGCGGTTTTCCCTGCGACCCCCATCCATTGGCCCCACTACATCTCAACCCTCGCCCTCTAGTCGCCGGCCTCTTGCGGAAGCTTCGACTCCTGTCGGCCCACCTCCTTCCCTGTGCGGTTTTCCTGACGCTTCATTGACCGGCCCCGCCTGTGTGGCTTTCCCGACACTCCATTGATCGGCACCGCTTGTGCGGGTTTCACGACGCCGCATCTACCTGCCCCGCCTGTGCGGCTTTCCCGACATCCTGACGACCGGCCTGCCTGTGCGGCTTTCTCGGTGTCCCGTCGACCGACCCAGCCCGCACCGTTCTTCTGCTACGCCTCGACGACTTTCCGTGCCACTGATGTAATCTGGCTATTTCAACAACATCTTCCATCATCTATCATTTTCATCTCGAGGGGGAGCTGCGATCGGGGATGATTTATTTTTGTTTCATCTTGTTTTGTAATCAAGTTGGGTATGTCCAACTTGGGGGGGAGTGTTTGCAGTATTTTGTATTTGCTTTGTTTTCTTTGACTTTTTTTTTTAATTATGTGTTCAAATTAGGTGGACTTAGATTGAGGGGGAGTGTTGGAGTCTGCGTCTCAAATCAGACTTGTGGTCTTATGTGATCTTTGTTATTCATTATAAAATAACCTCAAGACCTCCTTTTAGAGAGGCATCTTGGGTATTGAGTTCACCCCTCTATTATTTTACAATACACAATATCAAAATCGAAAGTCTGAAGATACTCAATCCAGCGTCTCTATCGCAAGTTCAGATCCATCCGAGTAAAAATTTACTTCAGGCTCTTATGATCTAAATATACTGTAAGTTACTCTCCAAAAAGACAGTGACACCAAGTTTTGAGTGTGCGCATCATGACTGCCAATTCAAGGTCATGGGTATGATCATTCTTCCGATGAGTGCGTAATTGGCGAGAGCCATAAGTCACAACCTGTTTTCCTTTCATCAAGACACCCTATTCCTACGCCTGAAGCTTCACAGAATACATAGCCTGATCTGTGACCTTTGAAAGATCACATTTACTTGAAAGATCTGTGACCTTTGTCATTTCATTCAAATTTCACTGAAATTTCACCCCCTTATGGTCAAAACTGTCATCAGAAATTCTTGGAGAAATCCTGAACAAATCGTCTGTAATAACTAGTTAACCCAAGAAGCTCCGAATTTCAAGCACATTTCTTGGTTGCTCTCACGTCATTACCCCTTGAAGATGCCTTCACGTTGGGACTTTTTCCGCAGGAGGGCGATATGTAGGGATGGGGCGTCGCACTGGGTGGAAGGGAGGGAGGTTCCGTCGGTGACCGTCGTGCAGGGGCTGAGGCGCGGAGGAGCCGTTGGGAAAGGGGTGGCGCGACTGTGCAGGAGGCTGTCACGAGGGGGAGAAGGCGGGCCATCGGGGGATGTGCCGACGCGCAGGGCTGGGAGGGGGTGAAACAATGGAGGAGTCGCGCAGGGGGCCGGCGAGTCGGAGACGAAGGCGCTCTAAGAAAATTCTCAGCTCGTTCGGCTGGAGGGCGTCGCACATAGAAGGGCGACCGGGAGGGGGCGACACGGTGCTGTGGCGATGGCCAGTGGGGAAGCGGATCAGCAAAGGAATGAGGGTGGCGTCAGAGGAGGTTCAACGGCGAAGCGTGGAGGCGACGACGTGAGGGGGGGCCATCAGGGGCTGCGCACCTGCTCGGAAGGCAGCAGGTGGGGGGGGGGGGCACGGGGAGCTAATGAGGGAGGGGGGGCTTTGATGGTGGCCACGGGCCTGGGGGGGGGGCATCAGGGGCTGCGCACCTGCTCGGAAGGCAGCAGGTGGGGGGGGGGGCACGGGGAGCTAATGAGGGAGGGGGGGCTTTGATGGTGGCCACGGGCCTGGGGCTCCCCCCCCCCCCCCCCCCCAGTGGGGAAATCCGTGAGAGAAAAAAAAACATAGATGGGGAGAAAAATATTCGGGGGGGGGTGGTTAGACCTGCTTTGATACCATGTTAAAATGGAGGTGTGAACCCAATACCCAAGATGTCTCTAAGGGAGGCCTTGATGTATATTTATAATGAATAATAAAGATGACATGATACCTCAAGTCTGACGTGGAACTCGACACAACTTAACCTCTAACAGCAACGAACCAACCCGGGTTAACATGACACGTCACCCATAATGACTTGCCTCAAGGTGAAGATCAACACAAGAACCAAAACATGTCTCGTGATTAATAGAAAGGAGATAAATAGAGTACATCGCGGAAGAAAAACACACCCATATGCAAGAACAAGTCAGAAGGCTAAACTAGATAGCATAACAAAATATGAACAAAACCATGTCTCCATGTGACCACTGTCACCACCAACCCATCTCACTAAGAAGGCGACAATATCCAAGAGAAGACGACGAACTATATGATGCCCTTCCCTTTACCCGTGTCTTGCAAAACCAGGTCTGCATATGCTCAAAGTCTCATGCAGGGTGTGAACATTAGGATACCACCATGAATCTATACAAAGTTTATCTCCATGCAACGGTTCTAACTTTAAAAGCAAAACCAGTTTATAAAGAAATTTCAAATGAAAAACCATTTTGTAATACTTTCTTTGGTTTTCTTTAAAACATTTCATATTCGCATAAATGAGGAATATGACAAGTACGTGTAAGATAGTATAAAGGCATAAATAGAATTATCCATGGAAATACCATTCCATAAACATGTGAGCAATCAAACATGAAACAATACCATCATGTATAAAACCAAGCACAAGTTGGGCTCTAGCCAATGATAATATGTACTCAGACACGCGAAGGAACACTATGCCAGACATACCGCGAATCCTACCGATATCGAGTTCTGTCACAGTCTATCGATATCACAAGAATAACCCATAGTGGTGTCACTCTCACTAAAATTTTCATATGTTCATAACCCGACCACCCAAGGTTGCAAATGTGATATGTTTGTCAAAACATTTGAAAAATTACGCTCACAATTTATAGAACATTTTCATAGCAAAGCATCACCGTTCCAATGCTTGAAAGTCCATTTTCGAGTCAAAATCATCTTTGAGGCATTTCATCAAACATATAAAGTGCATAAACTGTTTTTAAAGTAAAACCCCTTTAAAACCTCTTTTTCATGCCACCCAAGATTTATATCATAAGACGATTCATCTTTGATACCAAATCAATCAATTTCACATACCAAACCAAGGGAATTTATAAGAACGTTTAATAATTCATGGGTTAGCACCATTCTATAGAGGCACTTACCTCGCCAACGGAGGAAAACTAGCCGCCTTCGGGAAAGGGGATTGGAAATGAGAAGATCGGGTCCTTACAAGACTAGATCCATATTAAACATCATCAATCCCCCCATCAAATCCTCTAGATTCGACAATCACAACCCAATTGGATTCCAACAGAACCGGGGAGGGGGGGAGATCAATGAGAGATCTAGAAAGAGGAGAGGAGATCGGATAAAAAACAGAACGTACCTTGAAGAGATCCACCAAGAATGAAGGGAAATCGCCAAGGATCCAAAGAGAGAACTCTCTAGAGCGTTGGGGAGAGGTTAGGTCGGGCCTAGGAGAGATTATGAGAGAATTAGATTTAAAAACAACAATGGCATCGGAGTAAATTCCAATTTTAAGGGGTTCGAATCTGGGCGCACGGTTTAACAAACTCTGCGATAGCTATTGGACCAAATCGCAGACATCCACATGGTTTGTTTTGGAGACTCGTATGGTTTGACAAACCGTGCTCAAACCGTGCAAAATTCCACCGAGACTTGCACCGTCATACTGCACGGTTAGTATTAACTGTGCACCTGACCCGTTCTTCCCGAAACTCCAAATTTTCAACCCCCGACTCCCGAAAACCTCTTGAACCTCACAAGAGATGAACCTAGCTCAAATTAAAGCATGCTTGTGACCCGAAGGGCGTTACAACCTCATCTCCTAGAGGTCTCTTCCTGATGAACAATATATCCAGATAACATCACTGTGAGTTCTGCCTGCCCCTTTTGAACACTAGTGACAGAATTGGTCAAGTCTTCCAGTTGAGGTCCCATTTTTTCGATTTTAGCATCTTGCTATTCTATCCTGGGTTGCCATCCACTGGGTGTCTCCATCTTCCAGTGTCGATATTGATGAATTGTCCTGGCGGTGGAACCAGTGTTAGACCCCCAGCCCCGATTCCCCTTCTCGGCGGCCAAAACGGACCCACATAGCTGCAGCAGAAAGTGGAAACAGAGGAGAATAGAAGACAGAGAGAGAAGTAACTCCCAAAGCCAGAAGTGCCAAGCTGAAGCTGAGCTGAGAGTTCCTCCTTTTCTCTCCCCTCTGTGTTTCCCGCTTGCCCCCTTTTATCTCCTCTCTCCTTCGTTCTGTTAGAGGCCCCCACAACCACTTTCTGCCCATGTGGCCTTCTGGAATATACCCTCCAAACCGGTGCTTCCCACCCCCTTCTATTCTGGTCCAGCCACTGCTCCGCTGGGCCATCTGGTTCGTGGGCCTGTCAATTTGTGTGCATGATACTATCTGTTTATATTGAGAATACTGGAATCAGAAACATGTGGTGATGAAGAGTTTTCATCATTAGTCACCAATTATATCGCTCTACTCATTATTACGGTGCATTGTTTAGAAACTGATGTAGCTGAAGTCTAATATAAAGAGCTTCTGTTTCCTTAGTTTACTGAGTGCCGGGAATGATTTTGTCAGTTTATGAAGTCAATGGGCTGGTCAACACTGGCTGATCAAATGCCTGAAGATAAATGCTGCTGTAAAGATCTAGCTGTTGTTGACTAAACTGAAGGAATCCCGATCTCTGTTTGGCATCTGAGCAAGGACCAACGGAATCCTCATGAGCTTTTTCCAGTGCTGAAGAGTGTGATCAATATCATTTTTATGATTTTGAGAAATTAGGACAGGATTGTTCTCTCTTTCATGTTGTTTTATTGGTTGTACAAATGAATGTATCATCCCAAGATGTTGTTCTGCTGAATGCATAATAGGATATAATATTTACATAATTTTAATACTGTTACTGTTATTGGGTTTTCGGAAATGCTTTTGAAGTTTCAAACTTAGCCATCAGACTGTTGGATTTCAGGGAGTTAGGTTAATAATCACGGAGGTTGGAGTTTTTGCAATGATGGAAGTTTGTTATTTCATCAAACTCCTAACACACTAAGAGCATTGAAATATATTTTCTGTATTGAAAGGTCATCTATGTAGGATAATTACTGCATTGAAGGGTTATAAGATCATACTGCATGTTTCTGCTTTATATGCTGTTATGGGGATCTGGTGATTTAATTTCAGCTGTGTTAATTGTTCTTTTAATAAAATCAGGTAGATGCTATTATGCAAGATGCTCGTGCTCAGGGTTGCATTTCAAGCATTGATGCTCTTAATATAAGATTGGATAATCAGGTTTGATAGAGATTATTTCCACCATGCCTAAATCTCCATCATGGCATCTTAATTCATTTATCTTATTGCTGCATGATATTTACTTGACGTCATTATGCTCTTTAGGTCATGTTAGGATCACAATCTCGATCGCAATCGCAATCACAATCACAATCACAGGGCGATCCAGCTTTAGTTCCTCCTGCAATAAAAAATTTCTCAATTTCTCAGAAGCAGAAAACTCTCGATGAGCTAATCGGGGATCAGTGGCTTTGCTCCACTTCCGATGGTTACATTGGACTTGGCATTAGATCCTTCCTTGATCTGAGAAATTGGTTCCGTAACAATGATGTTCCTTCATGCGATGTCTGCAATGAGGCTGGAGTGAAGGTTTTTTCCCTCCCCATACCTTTTTCATAGTGAATCAATACTGGATCAGTCAATTTTCTATTTTTCTCAAAGAATTTCTTTGGTTTCTTTGTTCATTTTTGATGTATTGAAAATGAAATGTGTGTCCAGATTTTCATATCAATTCTTTGACCTGAAATTGTCTGGGCATTGATCCGTGAAATCTGAAACACCTAAGAGGGTGCGTTGCATTTTTTGTTATTATATCATTTTTTAGTGATAGGCCAGAAGTAGCCACCACCAATCATGGAGATGGATACTTTCCAACTTAGGTCCTGTTTGGTAGGGGTTGAAAGGTGTAGAATGATAAAATGAGAGACAGACCCGAACCCCCAAGGTGTTATCTCTAAAGGAGCCCTTGGAGTTATTTTATAATGAATAATAAACTTCACATTAGACCTCAAGTCCGATGTGAGATACAGACTCCAACACTCCCCCTCAAGCTAGGTATACCTAGCTTGGACACATAAAGAAAAAACAAAGCAATCGAAATATTGCAAACACTCCCCCTCAAGCTCAAGTTGGACATGCCCAACTTGATTACAAAACAAGAAGAAATAAAAGAAACAAACGACGAGCATAGCCCCCCCTTAAGATCGCAGCACCCCCGTAGGATGATGGATGGATGATGTTGCGGGCGCAGCAGAATAACCACACAGACCGGGTCGGTTGACGGAGAGCCAGAACATGCCGCACTAGTGGGGCCGGTCGATAATACACCTGGAAAGCCACACTAGCACTGGGAAATCCGCACTTGTGGGGCCGGCGACGGGAGGTGGGGATTCCGCAGAATTGTTGCTGGAACTGGCGGCGCCAAAAAGCCCGGATTCGAGGCGTTCGAAGTGCTGCACCACGGTGGAGGAAGTGCGAGGCAGTGCCAGCGGACAGGGAAATAGCGCTCTTGATCTGGAAGGAGTGCGCTGAAATTGTTCCACCGGGAAAGGGAGGAGGGTGCCAGAAGAGCAACGCAGGAGGGGGCCGCTGCGCGCATTGAGGGAGCCACAGGTGGAGCGCCAACGTGGAGGCGGTGGATGCCGCAGGAGGGAGACCGGCATGGAGGGAGCAACAGTTCGTCGGAGGAAGTGCTGGACGATGAGATTCGCCAGACTTGAGCGAATAAAACCGGCCGGAGGGAGGGGTGTCTTTCAGAGGTGCGGGAGAGGCTGAGAGACCGCCAGAAGGGTTCTGCTGAGAAGGGTGAGGCCGGCGAAGGAAGACCGCAGGGAGGGCTACACCGGGAAGGGTGGGGGCCTGGGTCGGGAGGCGGGGGGTTGTCCGCCTGGAGATGGGGGGTTCCACCGGGAGGAACAGGGGCGTCGAAAGTAGGGATGGAGCGCACATGGATGGAGTCGTCGGGATCAGGAGCAGGAGGAGCGTTGCGGGAGGAAAGGCCGCGTCTGGAGGAGGCAGATCCGCGGCTGGCCATCGGGATCGCGGACGGCGAGGCGCGTGCTTGAGGGTCGTCGGGATCGAGACGCCGGAAGTCGCGCGGACAACGGGAGGAGGGCGACAGGACGCGTCACAATGGATGTGGGTGGGCGAGGCGCCATTGGGGAGAACGGGAGGCGCGAGTCGTCGGGATCAGGGCGCCAAGAGTATGAGCAGGCGGAGAACGAGAGGTGTGAGTCGGGCGGGAGCCGAAAGCCGCCAGGTGGGGGGGGGGCGTTGTCGTCGCGCACAGCAGAGAGGGGTGCAGGAAGGCCGTCGCGCGGGAGCGGTGCAGGAAGGCCGACGCGGAGGAAGACCACCGTCGGGAGGAGGCAGGTCTGTAGTTGTGACGAGAAGCCCAGACAGGGAGGATTCCGCCAGTAGGGTGCCGCCTGAAGGGATCTGCTGGGAGGGGCACAGGGAGCGTCGTCGACGTGCGCAGAGGAGGCAACGAGAGGGATAGGGACGTCAGACTGCTTCGCGACGGAGGGGCTACGCCTGGACGGAGATCCGCCGGTAGGGGGGAGATCCGCCGGGAGGGAGGCCGAAGCAGGGATTAAGGACCGCCACGGGGGGTGGTCGGGAAATACCTACGGCTCGTAGGCCATGGAGGCCGCCGCCCCTCGTGGGGGAGAAAAATATTGAGAAACCCTAGAGAGAAATAGAAAAAATAGATGGGAGGGGAGGGTTGGATTAGGTTCCCTCTGATACCATGTAGAATGATAAAATAAGGTGACCCGAACCCCCCAAGGTGTTTTCTCTAAAGGAGCCCTTGGGGTTATTTTATAATGAATATTAAACTCCACCTTAGATCTTAAGTCCGATGTGGGATGCAGACTCCAACAAAAGGAATGGAAAGAAATTTTTTTTCCCTTGTTTGTTAGGATTGAAATCGAAAGTAAAAGGGTGAGGTGGGAGTGAATTTCAAGTGAGGATGAAAAAAATACCGTTCGTGTTAAAATATTGTGTAGAGGACCATTTTGTCTTTAATAAATGCTCTATATGTATCAACAGTAAGGGTGTTTTATTCTATTTATCTCATTTCAAATATCATGTTTGTGGTTGGTTTTGAAAATTATTTGCGGTTCATTTTTTTGAAGTTCATTTGAAAATTTATTGGATCTTGCAATTGTGAAATAATTTTTTTGAAAATGAAAATGACAGATTTTTAGAATACCAAAAAAATCTGTTTTCATATTTTTAGGTAAATGAAAATGCTTAGATTTAGAATACCGAAAAAACTTTTTTTCATATTTTTAGGTAAATGAAAATGCTTAGATTTGCAATTCTTTCCTTTCATGTTTTCAAAATATTTTTTAACATAGTTTTTGATGCATATTTGAACAACTGAAGCAGAAAATATTTTCCAAAACCAAATGCAACTTAAATTTTTCACTACACTTAATTCATTTTTTCCGTTCATTTGTGCAGGTAACAGGTTTTTTCCCATTTCATTCTCATTTTTATTCCATCAATTTTTTTTCTTTCAAAATAGTAGTTGTAGAGATCACTTATTTAAGGAACAAGGCCCTACGTCATTCATGCAAGCCTGAGTCGGTTGGTCATTCTTTATTATGATTTAATGTTGAGAATGCGAAGTAAAATGGTGCAATTTATTTTCTTTTCACTGAGAGGATGCTGTTCTAAGATTTGAATTTTCTTAATACACCAAAGGCTGCATTTGATGTTTTTTCTTATCAATCATGTTAAGTGTTTCTAGTTTGCTAATATAAAAAAACTTCTCTTTTACTCAATTGTTTTTTTATTGAATTCAAGTGTAAGTGTGCCACTTATTTTTTCAAATTGCTTGCGTGAGTGACAAGTGTTGTTAAACACAACCAAATATTTGAACCTGTAGCCGCTACTGAGTCTTGTACATGTACACATATATTGATGAGTGTTGGTAACAGGCAGAACTGTGCCAAAATCAAGGTTGCACGGTCAGGATCCATCTGTATTGCCTCGTGAAGAAGTTTTCCGGACGGGTATGTGCTTGGTTCTTCCAATCCCTTCACGTCTAATGCCCACTCCTGGAGTTTTTCATCTCCTGGATTCATGTGTGGTAGGCTGAGAGAGCTTGTCCTGCTTGTGGCACTCCATGGAACTGTCCGGCTTCGGTAATGGAAGCTGTGGATGAGGATCGGAAGCCAGATGTGGTTGGCCGGAGCGAGTTGCTGGCCAATCCTACAATGAGGAAGAAAACCAAAACCAGTGTAGCTGCCAGTGGGTTGGGCTCGTCTCAGGCTGCTGGTGCCCTCCTTGATGTGAAACCGATGGTGGCTCGGAGGTCCTCGCGGCTGAATTGAAATGGCATCATGTCTGAATGGCATGGCTGGTGAGTGCTGCAGTGGTTTTTGGTTTTATGTTCTGTAAGATTGTGTTTTTGTGTCTGTAATTGCTGTTTGATATTGCTTGAAGAAATTGCAGCCACTGGCTGGATGGATGGTTTTTGCCTTTTTCTATTCCTGCAGTTCTGTAAAGAATGGCTGACTTCTGACAAATTGACAATCTTTGCAGTTTTTTGGCAATCTCCAGACCCTAACATGGTTTTTGTCTTTGATAGTTTATGTAATATTTGTTGGGGCAGCGGAGCTTTGTAGTGATGAAAGACACACAAGCAAAGAAAAATGAAGAACACACAAAATTTACGTGGTTCGATAATGGCGCCTACGTCCACGGGAGAAGGGGGTCTTGTTTCTATTATTCTCTCTCCAGATAATAACGTCGGAAGCTCACATACACTGGGTTTCAATTTATGGGATTTGATTCCGTTATAAATAGAACAAAAAATCTGTCAAAATTCAGTGAGAGTTGGTTCATCAACCCTTGAAGAATCATCGTTGTCAGTTGTGTTTCATGTTGGTTGCGTCCAACTGAGGCGTCGTTGGGTTTGCTGTCAAACTTGAGAAGAGGCTGTCCATCAAAGGAGACTCTTATCAAGTTGTTGACAATTATTCATTTGTTTGACAACAAAGGAAACTCTCAGCAAGACAAGGGAAGCATAAATGGCAGGGAAGAAGCAGAGAAAAAGAAGCTCGTGACCAAAGTCTTCAAAGGAGGAAGCGATCGAAATCTCGATCAAGATATGACATGAAGTGTCACCATTGTGGCAAGCCCAGACACTTCATTCGGGAGTATAGAAAGTTGAAAGCAGTGCAGAGGAATCAAGATGGTAAGACCCAAAATAATGATGTTGCAGTTAATGAAGAAATCATTATTGTTCAGGAAGATAATCAAGTCAGTCTTGCAAGCCAAGACTTGATATGAGTGATCGATTCCGGCACCTCCTATCATGTCACTGTCAAAAGAGATTTCTTCTCATCTTACAGTTCTGGGAGTTTCGGACATGTAAAGATGGAAAATGATGGTGCATCCAAAATTACTGGTGTTGGTAATATTTTTATGAAAACTAATATTGGATGCAGGTTATTGTTGAAAGATGTGAGGCACGTTCCGGATATTTGCATCAATTTGATATCCACTGGAATGTTTGATGATGAGAGATATGTCAATTCTTTCGATGATGAGAAATGAGAGCTTACCAAAAGCAACTTGGTAATTGCTAAAGACAAGAAAGATACTTCTCTTTATCTCACAGATGTTAGACCGTGTGGAGGAGAAGTCAATGCAGCTAGGAAAGATATTCCTACAGAAGTTTGACACAAGCGGCTGGGTCACATGGGCGAGAGGAATCAGAATACTCTCCAGTAAAGATCTCTTACCAGGAATAAAAGGTATACATCTGGATACTTGTGTTGATTGCATCATGGGAAAACAATACAAAGTATCGTTTCGTGGTGTTATATATTATCCAGAAAAGCAACTGTCTTAAAATCGATTCACACTAAATCCTGCATGATGAGCACTAAATCGATCGGAGATGCTATTTATTTTGTTACCTTCATAAATGATCATTCTAGAAAAGTCTGGGCCTTTGCTTTGAAAACTAAAGATCATGAGAAAAGTCTGGGCCCATGATCTTTAGTTTTGAAATCAAAGGCTCAGACTTTGAAAACTAAAGATCATGGGAAAAGTTTGGGCCCATGATCTTTAGTTTTCAAAGCAAAGACTCGGACTTTTCTAGAATGATCATTTATGAAGGTAACAAAATAAATAGCACCTCTCATCGATTTAGTGCTCATCATGCAGACATTAGTGTGAATCGATTTTAAGACATTTGATTTTCTGGATAATATATAACACCACGAAACGATACTCTGTATTGTTTTCCCATGATGCAATCAACACAAGTATCCAAATGTATACCTTTTATTCCTGGTAAGAGATCTTTACTGTAGAGTATTCTGATTCCTCTCTCGCTCATGTGACCCAGCCGCTTGTGCCAAACTTCTGTCGAAATATCTTTCCTTGTTGCATTGACTTCTCCTCCACACGGTCTAACATCTGTGAGATAGAGAAGTATCTTTCTTACCTTTAACAATTACCAAGTTACTTTTGGTAAACTTCCATTTTCCATCACCGAAAGTACTGACATATCCCTCATCATTAAACATTCCAGTGGATATCAAATCGATGCAAATATCCGGAACGTGCCTCACATCCTTCAACAATAACCCGCATCCAATATTAGTTTTCATAAAAATATTTCCAATACCAATAATTTTGGATGCACCATCATTTTCCATCTTTACATGTCCGAAACTCCCTGAACTGTAAGATGAGAAGAAATCTCTTTTGGCAGTGACATGATAGGAGGTGCCGGAATCGATCACCCATATCGAGTCTTGGCTTGCAAGACTGACCTGATTATCTTCCTGAAAAATAATGATTTCTTCATTGACAACTGCAACATCATTATTTTGGGTCTTACAATCTTGATTCCTCTGCATTGCCTTCAACTTTCTACTTCTCTTTCTCTGCTTCTCCCCTGCCATTTTTGCTTCCTTTGTCTTTCAGTGACAAGAGCCTCTAATTCAGGTGTATGCCCCTTGTCTTTTCTTCTGGACTCTTTATTCAACATTCCGTCTTTCACCATCTCCACGGTGAGAGTTCCATCTTAGAGTTGAATTACTGACCGACACAACTAATGTGTCCCACATCTTCGGTAAAGAACTCAACATCAAAAGTGTCTGTAACTCATCATCAATCATCATTTTCATAGAATTTAACTGATCAACGGTACCTTGGAACTCGCTCACGTGCTCTGATACGTTGGTCCCGCTTTGTATTTCAAGTTGACAAGACAACGTATCCGGTTTGCTTTGTTTTGTGCAGTTGTCCTCGCATACATCTTTTCCAATTTTCACTAGAGCGGAAGCATCGTGTTCGTTGGCAAAATTCTGGAAAATACTTTTGTCGATCCACTGTTTGATTTGGGCATCACACTTCATATTGAGTATGAACCACTCCACATCAACTGGCGGGGTACTGGTTGACGTCTTCTCATTGGGTTTACCGCTTGTTGATGATTCCTCCGTTTATGCTGCAACTGGTTTAGTGGTCTCCACTATTGGTTTCCATAAATCTTTAATATATAAAAGATTTCCATTTTGGGTTTTCAGATGGTATAATTGAAAGTGGTAAGCTTAATCATATTACCGGTATTGTCATCCATTGATGGAGTGTGAATTTTGAAAATCTAACCATACAAATGTGTTCAGAATGGTCAAAATAGCTGAAATCGACTCCTGGATCGCTGTAAATGAACTTTGATTGACCGAGTTATAGCCAATACAATTTCAACAGTCCAGATTGACCGATGAGGTGGCGCTGACGTGGCTCGTCGGAGCAGTCGCTGGAAAACCTTCCAGAAAGTCGTCGACGACGTGAACCGTGCCGTCTTCTCCGGCACGAGGGTATTGTAGTACCTACGATTTGACCGTAACTTTGACTGGCTCTATCAGCTTCATTTCAGCTCCGTTTTTGACGTCGCTTACGCTGTTGGAATCGTCTTGCCATGTTCTTCCCAGATCTGGCCTCAAATTTTTTTCCGAGCAACTTCAATTTTTTGGCCATCAGAAAACTTGGCTGCCACTTCACCGTTTCAAACCTGAACGCTCTGATACCACTTTGTTGAGCTTCTCAGTGATGAAAAACACACAAGTAGAGAAAATGAAGAACACAAAAAATTTACATGGTTTGGCAATGGTGCCTGCGTCCACGGGAGAAGGGGGCCTTGTTTCTATTATTCTCTCTCCGGATAATAATGTCGGAGGATCACATACACTGGGTTACAATTTCATGGGATTTGATCCCGTTATAACGAGAACAAAAAAATCCAGCGGTGTTAAAGGTCAGTGAGGGTTAGTTCATCAACCCTCGAAGAACTCATCATCGTCGGTTGCGTTCCATGTTGGTTGCGTCCAACTGAGGTGTCGCTGGGTTGGTTGCCAAACCAGAGAAGGCAACCCACAAAGGAGACCGACACCAAGCTGTTGCCAACAACTATTCATCCGTTGAATAATCCCAAAATGGGAGTGACCCCCACAATCTTTGTAGTTTAGTAAAAACTTTCTCTGTGAAGTTTATGTCATGCATGTAGGTTTAACATGGGTTGAAACACGTAAATCTTTCGGGTCTTTTTTTTTTTGGGTTTCTGAGCTCATTTATTGATTTATAGATTTGTGTGCTTTATTTGATCTTGTTTAATTAAATAATTTTAAAATCCAAACTGAAAAAACTTCCATTACATACACACGCTATAAGAAAACACAGTCCGGAGACTCGACCCTGCGACTGATGCCCCACACCCCAACCGCCCATGCCACCCCACCTGCGCGGGGGGGGGGGGTTAAAATCTAAACTATATTGATCAAACAATGGATGTTCATTGTACAATTTTGAATCTAAAGTTTGTGGATCCCTGAATCTCAATCTTGCATTTTGTATTAGTCATTTTGTTCGATTGACATGATTTTTTATGAACTTGATATTGAAAATTTTGATCTATGTTAGTTCAATATAGGCTTTTGAATGTCCTGATGGATGGATCCTTACATCCTATGTGATTGTCCCCTATGATATTCTCAATAAGTAACGGTCTCCTATTTTTATCTTTATATGATAAATGTCGCACCCTGACTATTTAATTAAATTTTATTTTATTATTTCTTAGTTTCGGGTTCTTGCACGAGGTTCGGGTTGGGTCTCGGTTTAAAAATTTTGACGTTTAATGATTTTGGTGGGTTTCAGACCGGTGTAAGGGCATCACATGGTTAGCGGTAACCGTGCGGTCACCCCTGATGCTTGCGCAGGTGCCCAAGGGGTCTGAAATGAGGCGCAACTTGCGTGCAGTTTATTAAGCCGTGCGACGAGCGCTCGGTGACCCGATTTTCAGAATAATATAAATAAACTGATTAATTTTTTTTTCGTTTAACCTTTTTAGTGGGTATCAGACCCGTGCGCGGTCACCGCAGTGGCCGGTAGCTGCACGGTCGGCCGAGTACCAACGTAAATGTTAACATTTAGAATAAATAAAATTTTATGTAATTAAAGTGGATTAAATGTTTAAATTGTAATGATAATAATGTTGTTATTTAATTAATAAAATTATTATTACCAAGGTGTTTTTATTGTCATTTTTTTATTGCTATTAATTTTTATTATTGTCATTTTTCTATTATTATTATTATTATTCCATATTATTATTATTATTATTATTATTATTATTGTATTGTTATTATAAAAAAAGAAGGAAAACCCTAATCGCTACCCAGGCGTCACTCCCCCTTCCCCATTTTTTTCCATGCGGCGCCCCCTCCTGCCTTCTCCCCTCACGCGGCCGCACCAGCCTCCAGCCCTTCGGCCCTCCGCTCCCCAGCCTCATCCGCCGCAGGTCTCTGCCACCCCGTGCTCACCCAGCTCCCTCGCTAGGCCGCCTCCGCTGATCTCTCCAGCCCTCTGTTTTCCCTGCACAACACTGCCCTCGCCACCCTCCTCCTGGTCGCCCCTCCTGCAGTCGCCCTGCCTCCCTCCGCGTTCGTAGTCCCTATCTCGCCCCCTGCTCCTGGCTGTGTCCCAGCCCTTCGACACCCGGCCGTCCGCCTCATCCAGCGTGAGGTCCTCGTCCCGCGATCTGGCGCCCAACCGACCCAGCTGGTCCCCTCTCGGTCCGGCGCGGTCTCCCCCATCCGATTGGCTTCCGATCGCCGCTCTCCCCTCGTTGTCCCGCGCTCTGGCCAAGCCCTCCGCCTCTCGCGCCTTCGGCTTGCCCAACACCCGGCCAGGATCCTCCGCGCCTTCGGCCAGCAGCCGCACTCCAGGCCTCATCCGGCCGCGCTCCGGCCTCCGGGCGCGCTCTGGCCTCCGGCCTCCTTGTTTCGGCCGACAGCGCTTCCGAATTCACTACGCCAGCACCCTGCCGCTCCGGTATATTTATTCACTTATTCTTTTATTTATTTATTTATTTATTCTTTTATTTATTTATTTATTTGTTTGTTTGTTTATTTGTTTATTCATTCATTTATTTATTTAATCATTTATTTATTCTTTTATTCATTTGTTTATTTACTTATTCTTTTATTTATTTATTTATTTTCCTTCATTTCACTTTTGGCATTTCCCCTTCATTTTAACTAAATCTTATGCATCGTGTTGTGTTCGCGCGTTTCTCTCGTTGTCTAAGGTGTGTGGTTGGTCCGCGACGTTCCGTTCTTCCCTCCATTGAGGCGTTGCTGCGTCCGCGCTGAATTTGAGGTAGGCGAATCCGCGATTTCCTTTCCGATTAAGTCCATTTAATACATGAATGTTTTTAATTAAATTTTTGACTGAGTTCGCACCTTTGCAATGCACTTAGTTAACTTTTTATAGTGTTTTCAAGTTAATCGGTTTTGATAAAGATAGCTTTGAAGTACTTTTCTTGTCATATTTGTGTGTGCTTATGAAAAAAAGTGTGTTCTTTGGATGTTAAAGGTTGTTTTGATGATGTTTTAAGCATGACATGCACTTTTAATATACTCTGCAATAGGTTTTGAAAGTGTAACTGGTTTGAATGAGTTGTTTAAAATTTATTCGGCCTGTTTATTGGATTGTTTATAAATTGTTTCGTCTATTTATAAATGTTTTTAATAAGATGATGAGTTTGTTATAAAATTGTTTATAAATTATTTGGTATGTGTATTAAATTTTTTATAGAATGTTTCATCTGTTTATAAATTTTTTTAATAAACTGTTTGACATGGAAAAATGAAAAAAATGGTCTTTTTTTGGCCATGTGAAGCTAAAGGTCTGATTGACAACACTTGTGTTTTCAAAGAAGTGATTTAATTGTTTTAAGTAATGTGACGACCCGTTGGTACCCTCAACTAAAATAATGATGTTTTGTATGAACTTTTAGAAAAGATTGTGTTTAAAATTGTGTACCTTCTTGACAATCTTATTGTTTGTGTTAAGTTGTTTTGGAAAAATTTTATGGATTATAAGGCAATGATTTTGGGGTTTTAAAGTAATGAGTTGTGCTCCCAAAATAAGGTTTTCTTTAAAGCATGGCCGTTTGCCTTTGAAATGTGTTTTGACGTGAGTTTGAAAATGGTAAAGGCTTGTTTGGTAGTGGTAAAATGATTTGGTGTGCGTTTTGGAACTCAAGGGCCCGTTTCGCACTGTTGACCCAAGGGAAGTGTTTGTACTAACTTTTATAGGAGATTGTGTTTAGGCGAAAGTTTATGCCCGATTGGAAACTTTGAACATTTTATGAAATGATTTAAATGTTAAATGGTATGACGGTCCGATTGGCACTTTGTTAAGGTGAAATGATTGAATGTATATTTGGGGGCACTCCTATCTAGGGTAACTCTTTATGGGTGAATGCATAGGAAGCGTCCGTGTTTGGGGAACGCAAACACGGTGAGATGAGTCACACGTGTAATTGTCCAGACATCTCCGGTCCATTACTTTGTGAAAATATAGTGTTTGAGGTGTTCCGGGAGGTCAATGTGACTTATCCCCAATAATTTTCCAAATTTCCAATTATGTGAACAGTTCCATCAGTGAACAGTTCTATCGGTAACCTCTATCGGTAACCTCTATCGGTAACCTATAACGGTAGGTGAACAGTGTTCTATCGATGAGGTTCAGTGAACAATGTTCTATCGGCGAGGTTCAGTGAACAATGTTCTATCGGTGAGGTTCAGTGAACAACGTTCTATCAGTGAGGTTCAGTGAACATCGTTCTATCAGTGAGGCTCAGTGAACAGGGTTCTATCAGTGAGGTTCAGTGAACACTGTTCTATCAGTGAGGTTCAGTGAACAGTGTTCTATCAGTGAGGTTCAGTGACAGTGTTCTATCAGTGAGGTTCAGTGAACAGTGTTATATCAGTGAGGTTCAGTGAACAGTGTTCTATCGATGAGGTTTAGTGAACTGTGTTCTATCAGTGAGGTTTTGTGAACAGTTCTATCAGTGATGTTAAGTGAACAATGTTCTATCAGTGAACAGTGTTCTATCGATGAGGTTCAGTGAACAATGTTCTATCGGTGAGGTTCAATGAACAGTGTTCTATCGGTGAGGTTCAGTGAACAACGTTCTATCAGTGAGGTTCAGTGAACATCGTTCTATCAGTGAGGCTCAGTGAACAAGGTTCTATCAGTGAGGTTCAGTGAACACTGTTCTATCAGTGAGGTTCAGTGAACAGTGTTCTATCAGTGAGGTTCAGTGACAGTGTTCTATCAGTGAGGTTCAGTGAACAGTTTTATATCAGTGAGGTTCAGTGAACAATGTTCTATCGGTGAGGTTTAGTGAACAGTGTTCTATCAGTGAGGTTTTGTGAACAGTTCTATCAGTGAGGTTAAGTGAACAATGTTCTATCAATGAGGTTTTGTGAACAGTTCTATCGGTGAGATTCAGTGAACAATGTTCTATCAGTGAGGTTCAGTGAACAGTGTTCTATCGGTGAGGTTTTGTGAACAGTTTTATCAGTGAGCTCTATCGGTAACCTCTATCAGTAACCTCTAACGGTAGGTGTATAGTGTTTCCAAAACGGTGAGGTCTATCGGTAACCTCTATCAGTAACCTCTATCAGTAGGTGTACAGTAACGATAGATGTACAGAAACGGTAGGTGTACAGTGTTTCCAGAACGGCGAGGTCTATCGGTAACCTCTATCGGTAACCTCTATCGGTAACCTCTATCGGTAACATCTATCGGTAGGTGTACAGTAACGGTAGGTGTACAGTGTCTCCAGAATGGTGAGGTCTATCGGTAACCTCTATCAGTAACCTCTAACGGTAGGTGTACAATAACGGTAGGTGTACAATAACAGTAGGTGTACAGTGTTTCCAGCTTCCTACAGTTCACCCCTTTGACATTTCTTTTGACGTAAAATACATTTAAAGCCTTATTTTAAGGACTCTTAAGGCCGATTCAAAGGACATAAATCCTATATTAATTATTCCTATGGCTCGGGAGGTTTTTACTTGGTCAAACCGCGTGGGTTAATGCGATCCAATTTTAATGGGGAATTAAGCGTATCTTAAACCGTCGCCCCATTAAATCTTCAAAAGGGACAAGATATCTTCCTCCCTTGTTATTCCTCTTTGTTCTAGGCTATGAGATGATAGAACCTTTCAATCCTTCCCATAGGAGTTGCACAATCAAACATTACTCCTCGGATTGGTTCCGCTCTGTTTTGATGCAACCGAGCTGTATCGGTCAATCTTCGATATAAGGTATGTTTTATCGTCATTTCTTTGGGGATCATCTCCTCCTGTTTCTCCTTTCCATATTATAGCATGTAATCTCCATGCTTCTAATGGGTTTTTTCTTGGGGTTTGGTTGGTACCGTCGTACCATGGAATCCTCGGGTGGATGCAGTTGCCGCGAGAGGAGGATTGTGACCCATTGTGTGGATAAAGAACGTGAGGAACTGTTTGAAGTAGGGGATTCGTTGCTTCTCTTTTCTTTTACGTGCAACTGTATTGTTAGCATGTTTAATCCCACTGGACCATAATAGAATTAACATAATAAATATTTGAACTGGATAAATAAATTGATATCAGTCGTATGTTATTGCCTCTTGTTTTGCTAGATAGTGTGATATCTATGCTTACTTTGATTAGCTATTCGTTCTTGATGGAAATCGGTAAAGAACGTAAATTGGGATTAATTGATAATTGTTTGGCTAAAGATAAAGAGGTATGTAAACGAATCTGGTTCTAGTTGTAATTTGATGATTAATCGAATTGGCGCAATAAGCATGTTTAATTATTTGTGATAGCTTACTGATTAGGTTTCCCGAATTTGGAACCTAGGAATAACAAATCTGTTAATTCAATATGGATTAAAGAACTGATTGTTTGATAATTTCTTAAAGGGTTCTGAGTTACCCTCTTGATTGTTAAAGGGTCAAGAGCCCAATTAATGTGGTGTTTGTTTTCCTACTGCTTGTGCTGTGATGTGATCTTGGATGGTTGTTGTGATATGTGGAGGCATGAAGGCTTTTTTGGTTGTGGCAGCAGATGACGCCTAGAGTGGCGAGATGCATCAGTTTATGCATGTGGGTGTCGGGAGGACACCAGGGATGATGGAATGGGATGCATGTGATTGTTGGATACTTGCTGATTTTTGATTGGTTGTTTATCTGCTTTACTTTTCCCCACTGCTCAAGGCTGCTGGTCTTAATTACCCTTCTTCCGAAAGAGGCGAAGACACGTGGGGTATGCCACGTGCTTTTTGTGTTTAGCTTCTCAAGGAAGGATGAGTATATGCTCTTGCTATAAGCGGCAAAGACTTGACAGGTAGTACATCTACTCACCGTGTTGAGCCCCCTTGTGTTTAGTAGCATAGAATGTTTTTCTAGAATGCCTGAGAACGTGGGAAAGTAATTCTATAATGAATAATTGAATAAATGGTGTTAACCCATGAGGATGGAGTTGCTGGAACATAATGATGAGGTTGTAATTTTTTTACAGTTGACTTTGGGTGTGATGCTAATGAAATTTAATGTGGAATTGTTCATGGTTAATTAATGTATAAAGAATTAATTAACGTAAAGTGGAATTGAAAAAGAGAATGAATTAATCTAATAAAGCTCTTTAAATGGTTGTGTGCATATAAGATACCTAGTCTTAGAAGTAGCAGCCCGGAGTCTGAGAGACGTTAGCTGTAGTGTGTCTAAGACTAGGTTATGCCCATAGTGTGGTTGTGAGTTATAGTATATTCTGTAGTTTTTGTGTTTCTATACGCTACTCCACCCTGTCAGTAAGGGTAACTGACACCCCGAGGATTCTGAGCCCTGGGGGGGTGTTTTCCCCAACATTTCGGTGGGAGGATGGATGGATGACTACCCCCTTTGGCCCCGCTCTCTTCTCTTGGTAGTTACTTGTGCTGGCTGACACATTGGTTAGTTTTCCCCATATATGTGTGTAGAAGGCTGTAATGGTTTGTGTTTATTCACACATATATATTCTGGATATAGTTTTCTATGGACTACTATAGGTGTAATGTGTATATGCTGTGATGGCTTGAGGATCCTTACTCAGTGTATGAGCTGTAATGGCTTGAGGTATAATACCCGACGTATGATACATGTTATGCGAGCTATGGTGGCTCCCAGAAAATACCTGGTTACTTTGGTGTGTGGACGTGGTGGTTTTGTTGCACGAGGTGCATATTGTGGTGCTTCGCCCAGGTGTCTGTAGGTAAGCCTTTTTGGAGAGAGATGCTCAGGACATGCGACATTGGGGAAAAGCGGCAAACCAGTGGGGAAGTAGTAGCGGGGTACCCTTGATATTCTTTATTATATGATATATTCTTGTATGCGTTACTTGGTGAGAGTATTCATGGTGAGGTTGGGAACTTAGTATACCTGTTTAGGTGACGAGTTAGTTTCACTTGTTGTTCACTGTGCTTTAGCATGCTTTCTTTACTTTGGCACGAGAGGCTTCAGGGAGGATCCTACTGAGTATACTGTTATACTCACCCTATGTATATACAAACTGTTTTTCAGGTCACTTGGAGCAGGTTGGAGATCAAGCTGGTTTCTACTAGCTTGGGGTTGCAGGAGCTGTTCGGGCTTGTGGTTGCTGCTGTTTTACTTTCTTTTGGGTACTTGCAGTCTTTCCCCTTCCAATTGTAGTACTTTTTCATGACATTTTCATATATGCACTTGAGTTTTTTTTATATTCCAGTTCTGAGTTGGAGCTGATTGGTGTCTATCTTATCTCTCTCTTCCACATGTGTTCTGTTAGAGGGTAATGCCTCCCATTTGTGTGTTTATTATACCCTCGGTGCTAGTCGCCAACCCGGGGCCTACTGGAGGCGGGACTCGGGGGTCATTATCTCCCTTCTCACATTGCCGACCCAGGAGGGGTACACTTTGTGGGGAGGAGGTCGTGACAGAGTGGTATCAAAGCTCTGGTTGAGGGATATGATGGAGTTTGGAGTTAGGCACAGGTGATGTTGCATGGGTTGGTAGGGCAACAGTGTCATTCATGTTTAGCAAGTAAGGTAAACACTAGAGACCGGCTGAGACATAGGCGTTTAGGCCCCCCTATGATCTGATGTACGGACCTTTAAGTTTACAATGACTACTAACCAAGGTGATACTAGTTGCAGGGTAGAGACCTAGGAAAGGATCATGCATCATTCTTCTTTGTGCCTGTGTTTTAATGGGTAGACCTTGTGATAGGATATCCTAAAATCAATGAAATAAAACAATTAATTAATTAATGTTGAGTCTTCCATATTCTAGTTTTAGGAGCTCTAACAGCTTGTTATTTTACAGGTATGGCTCCAGGTCGACGTCCTCATCAGGTTTGCGCAGAAAATGTCCAGCAGGCTGTTCCAACAGATCGCCGCAGGGTAGAGGTTGACGACAACAACACTTGGAGGAAGACACTTCGAGAGTTTCAGCGCCAGAGTCTGCAGAAGTACGAGGGCTCCATTTCAGATGCAGTCACAGAAGACTGGTTAGAGGAGGTTGAGATCAGCTTCAGTTCGATTCGTGCTCGGAAGGAGCACTGGGTGTCCTTGGTTGTGACGATGCTGCGTGGAGCAGCGGGGTAGTGGTGGTTCTTGTTCCTCAGGGATCACGAGGAGTCAACGATCTCATGGGAGGGGTTCTGAGATAGGTTTAGAGCCGAGTTTCTTTCTTCGACTGCGAATGCGTCCAGTCGCTAGGAGCTTCTTACCCTTCGACAGGGGAGCTCCAATGTTCGAGAGTTTGGAATCCGTTTCAGGAACCTTTTACGATATGCTTCAGACCTGCTGCCAAATGAGGAGGCCAGGGCGAGACATTTCGAGGAGGCTTTGCGTCCAGAGATCCAGCGCCAGGTCACCCCATTTATGCTGAAAACATATCTTGAGGTGCTAGAGAGGGCAAAGGTTGTCAAAAGGACTTTGGCTAGGACCAGATCATCATGAGAGGGGAATCAACATGATTCCTCATGAAGCAGAGCTGTGGTCCAGGGTTCTCGGTTTTCAGGGCGGAAGAGTTTTTGTTCAGCCGGGGGTAGGTCCCAGCCCTTCACATCTCGTTTCTCCAGAGGCAGCAACTCCCAGGGCTATGCTAAGGGATCAAAAACTTGTTTTTCTTCTGGTGGTCATGGTCATCAGCAGTGGGAGTGCCCGACCTTTCAGAGTGGTCATTGTGCACTAGGCGCTACGCTCCAGGTTCCTCCATTGAGGCAGTTCCAGCTGAGGCAGCAACAGCTGGTTGCACCAGCTTTAGATCAGCAGAGGGTAGATGGGGCAGGTAGAGGACGACCCCATGACGCTCCCCATCCTCAGAGAGTAGAACGAGGCCGTGGTGGTGGTCATCATCAGGGTTAGAGAGGCCGTGGAGGAGGTCATGGTCAGCTTCATGCTCTAGCGTTGCCAGCTCCAGGCAAGCCAGACGTCGTTCGAGGTACCCTTTTCTTGTTTTCCACTTTGGTGTATGCCTTGTTTGATTCATGAGCAACACACTCCTTCATATCACCTACCCTTGTCCATGCTTTGAGATCTGAGGTAGAGAGGCTTCCAGTGCCCTTGGCGTTGACTACGCCAGTTGGAGGTCGAGCTGACTTGTTTGAAGTATGTAGAGACTGTGAGCTAGTGTTGGGGCAACACCGCTCTTGGGGAGATTTCCTATGTTTACGAATACAACCATATGATGTCATCCTCAGCATGGATTGGTTGTATTCGGTGCAGGATATCGTGGATTGCTTCAGGAATAAGGTTGTTTTCATTGATACGGATGGAGAGCAAGTGGTGTTTGTTGGTGAGCGAGATCCTCAGATGGGTCATAGGCGCATTCCATCCTTATCATCCATGATGGCTGCGATGATGCTGAGTTCTTCAGAGGTTCAGTAGTTGGCGCTTCCTAGGGTCGTAGAGGAAGTACCCTGATGTCTTTTCAGAAGAGGTTGTAGCATTACCCCCTCGACGAGAGATCGAGTTTGGGATCGAGCTACAACCATGAGCGTCTCCTATCTTTATGTCTCCATATAGGATGGACCCTTCTGAGTTACGAGAGCTACATATACAGCTTGATGGTCTGTTACAGTGCGGTTTTGTTCGACCAAGTGTGTCACCATGGGGTGCACCGGTTTTGTTCGTGAAGAATGTTAGGTTTTCGGGGCCCGCAGCGGAAGCCGGTGGGCTGGGGATTTTAAATTTTTCATCGGTGCAACGACGGTACTTGTCGTTGCCGACGATCCGAGCCCCGAAGAGGTCCGAGGATCTCGCGTAGATTATTAAGAGCACAAAATTAAATTGGAAACGTATCCGTTTCAAATCTGAAGGCGCGGTCGACTGCTGCTAGCCGATGACGATCGTCGCTTGAAGGATCCAAAGCAGGATCCCTCTAGATCGTCCACACGCACTCCAAAATCCGCGGGAACGCCGATCATCAAACTTCGGGTGCTAGCGCGGCGATTCAACGATATCTTCGACGTCCCGATGATCACCGCATCATTGATCTTGCGATGCGTGAGGAAAAAAAACTTGATCTGAACTCTTGGATCATCATCTTCTCTCTCCAGGAAGCGGGAGGAGAGAGAGGCTCTCAACTTTCATTCCATAGAAATTAATGAATAGTGAATTGCATACCCAAGAGAGAGAACCTCCTCTCTTATTTATAGAGACATTGATAAATACTCGGTAGGGTTCCCCGGCCCCCGTTAATATCAACGTTCTCTAAATAAATAATTTCGATGGACTAAACTACACCGATATTACTTAATATTTTATCACATACTTGTAATATATATATAATATATTACGTGATAAAACTGAGCTATTTAACTCGACTCACTGTCCCGCTTAATATTAAACGAACCTTGAATATTAAATAATATTCTTTCTATTAATATTTTTCTTGTATTTACTAAACTCGTAAATACATTAAATAAATTCAATCCCAAATATTCATAACTTGAATATTAATGAATTTATTTAATTCATTTGGTGATCGACAACTTGGACAATGCTCGGACCCCATGGCGGGGCCCACTATGTCCATATACCTATTCAACTGAATAGGTGCGGATTCTTGAATACGCTGTTGTGTGTGACCCTCTAGGCCCTCATCTCGATAGCAGTGAATAAAATTCACAGACCAAGAGAGGGGTCTAGCAACCCGTCATGGCCCCTAAAGAGATAAGGATAGTCATTGCAACGACTACCATCTTACGAACACTGACTGTGTACTATAGTCTCTTTGTCATTAAATATCTCATAAAGCATGACGCACTCTTGTGTCATCGTCCTTATCTTGCTTTATTATTTGTTGATCTATCCGGATGGATTCGCCTTTCTACTGCTTTGACCAAAGACTTATGAAGGCGACATCATCCTGATCAACCAGGCCTGAGATATACAACTTCCTAAACTTGGAAGCGACAAATCCTTTCTTGACCATTCAACCAACGTCATACCACTAATGACACACCCGACACAAACTACCTCGCCAGGACATTACTTCCATGGTTTTTGCCTTGCATCAAAGTACGTAGTTAAATGACATACATTAGTAATGGTCTCAAGTCAGGAGACCAATACACATGTCCATAGATATGAATAACCAATGACACCCAAAACATGTGGTGTTCCTATTGGAGGGTCTGTCCTCATGATCTCACTACTAGAGATCACCAAGTGCGAACTTCATGAGAATAAGTCTCAATGCTTATTTGCCCCCAGCACCTGATAGTCAGACATCTACTGTGTCCAGTCAGTAAGATGTATCTAGACTATAGAACATATATTTAAGATCACTGTCATTGTATCTCGATGTTCTCATTATAGCATGAGATCTGCTATAACCTCTTGATACGATAATTAACCTTTGGACATTACCATTATTATAGTGGACGCATAAAAAGTCTGCACTATAATGGTAAGATATCATCATGCACATCTAACTGTACACATGATACGGTAATCAAAAGTACTACATAGTTGGGTCTAGGGCACCCACTATTTCAACACTCCCACTTGTACTAGAGCCAACTTGGTAACTAATCTTGCTAGCTACTCACATGATATATACCATGCTTCTACTGAGTAATGGCTTTAACTGCTGTGCCTGCCATGTTTTCACCGCGTGGCATATCTGCTATATGCGACCTCATATGCTTGAGTAATACTTCTCAAGATAGGGTATCCCTGAGTATATTACTTTTGTCCATTGTCACAACTTGACAACTTGGATCGTAAGAACATCATAATTCTCATTATGATAATACTTTTCTCACTAGGTGCGAATCCAAGAACTGGAACAAATCACTGCGATTGATAAATGCTTCTTAGCTGGCTTAGAAGCTGCAACGTACTCAGTATTTATAGGTATGGCTACCATAAGATTTTATGAGCTTGACTCGCTCATCTCCTTTGCCTAAATGCGATACTAGATCAAATTGATCTAAGGATTACTAGTTTGTGTCCCACCATAACTAGTATACCTTCCTCTCCTTATTCTAGGTACATATCATTTGTACTTACCGAAGTACAAGATGATAGTTCTGACTACATCACTGGCAGTACTCCTAGAAATAATTGATATCTGCCTATAATAAATTATATCCTGACAGGATCAATTATTGTACATAATATGGCATATGTGATTGATCCATCGCTAAAGCATATGATATCAATTCACAACTTTAATCTCTACACATGCTCCGAACATGTTAACCTGTAGAGATTAAGCCATGTGACATAGACAACAATTCTGAACTTGAATTGTTCCAACTTGTATTTTTCAATACAATGTCACTATATGTATGATTGTCTAGGACCAAGCAACCTTTGGATCTACCTTAGTGGATCCTGTTCCCTAGAACTTAGGTTGCTACTTGAAGTCAATCATTGGAGAATTGATTTTAACCTGATCTTATCTAACTGTAAGATCAAATTTTGTTTTCCATTTGTTGCCGAACATATTTCACTTGGAAAACATTGGCGCTCCCACTAACTTTTGGTAGACACATGGCAAAGATTCATTTATAATGAATGCTCTAAGATCTTGTTGCTTACTTTAATCCAGAATTGGATTTCAGTAACTTGCAACCCTTATTGGCATCATTTGATGTCATCATCTCTTTCTGGTTGCATCATATAGACACCTTCCACGAAAGATGATCTTGACATCCAATGAATAATAAAAGGATCTTAGAAGTTTGGCTATGACAAGTAAAATTCTAATAGATTTAGGCGTACCGACTTGGTATAACCAATCGAGCCTTATTGGTACCATACTTGTACCATCCATATATCTTTTCATTTGAATACCCATTGTAGTATTCAATTTATAAGCCCCTTTGCAATTTGATACATGGAATCCATTATTGAATTTTAGTTGACCTTGTCAATCCTAGCTTGTTGCCATATACTGCTTATAGGATTTATTATTCTCAATGAATAATATATCACCGACCGCGGTGAATATAAAACCATCACCATGGTTTCATACTTCCTACACAGTATGTATCTCTGGAACATTCCTATTCCACATGTACTTGTGGATCTTATTCCCTATGCCAACCATTTGTGCTTCTCGAGCATTGACTAAGTCCAAGTCAATTCAGCTCCCACTATCTCTAATAGAGATGTGCACCCTTGTATAGAAATGTAGTCTAATACTTGACTACATCTTTTCTATCTTAGGGATTTAAGTAATATCTTAAGAAACTGTTAAGATAATTAACTTAGATGCACAACGTGTTTAACTTGATGTAGGTTTGTTTAAATCCTAACAAACGCTTTGCATCTAAACACGTATTATGACATAATGGATTTTCATTATACTATGAATCGTATGATATCCATTCTTCATTTTAGTTGGCATATTGGTTATGGGTTTACGCTGTCATTTACAAATCACATTTTGAAATATGATGGAAGTTTCCGCAAGTTGCAACATTGATACAACTTACATCATAACTTTGATGTAAAACATATGCGTTTAGGAATTTCTCCACGCTACATGTTTGTTGATCAATGTTAATATGTAAGACTTTATCATTGATCCTCCTTATGAACGTCAACACGGTGATATAAATATGGTAACATGCGTTTAGGAATTACTCCACGCTACATTATCATGATCGATGATTGCTTAGTCAAGATATTCTTCAGCCTGCCGAACCGAAGCAACTCATATCTTCTGACCAAATTTATACTTCACTATTCCTTAATGAATTAAAGGAATCTTATAGTATCTTTACCTCTAGCTTTCTTTGGAACAGTTCACACTCTCGTGTTGAACTAACCTCAGAAGCTTTGTGGCGTACCTTTATTTCCAAAGGTTTCTTTGTCTAAACTAAAGATGTCAATTATACCAAAGGTGTTTAACTGTGCCGAGCCCAAATACCATATTGGGTATATAGTTGACGTTCGCTTTTAGTTTTACTTGACAAAGAATCACATTGCCACAACTGGGTAGGTCTTACATTTTATATTCATCATGTATTGCCATTGATTCAAGCAGTAGTGAACTATTTGTTGAGTATGTTACCGGAAACAACATTCATTCCAAAAGATGGAATAATGTCTCATCATGTCCAAGTGGGCACATGAGATAAATGTTTTTGGTTATACTCGACAACTTGTTCAATTTGAATCAATCACTTGACAATTAGAAGTTATGTGTTTCTCAATGCTGACTTAGGAATCACCCTTTCTCAGCTGCTTGGAGAAAACACTTCACTTCTAGTAATGTTTCTCTACTTACTTGGTTATTGTATTTCAACACATATTTGTGAAAATCATATTTTATTTTAATACCCAAGAAGTATGAGAGAAAATAATACTTTTATTTGATGAATATTAACTGAACGAGGAGCGGGTACTTGCTTCTTATATTTCAGTTTTTAAACTTCCATGAATTCATTTCATTATGTGATGCAAATAACCTCCTGTTAAATAACCAACCTCTTGTCATTGAAGGACATGACGAAGGTTCCTTTGGCGTTACTTTCCATAAGCCTTTTCGCCTTGTCATTCAATGTATTCGCCATAAGAATAAAAGATGACGTTATCTCCAATATTCTTATTACTTGGCAAAAGTTACCTTAAAGGTAATGAAGTGCTTACTCTATACCGTTCGTTTGTAGCTTTAAATGAAACTAGTGTAATTGGGTGTAAAAGGTATAAGAATGGGATGACATGAACCATCATACGCTTTATTCACGAGTCTCCTGAAAGCAGTTTTACACCCTTGCTTCCTGAGGTGGCTTAACAGGTTGGGACACAAGCACCTTGAATTTCCATTATGGTAGTAATGTGTGCAAGCGCCTATACTACACTTGGAATTTCGTGCTTGTTTGGACATTAACTTTGTACAATGTTTATCATAGTTTTATTATGGTATTGCTTGTCATTATCTACAAATATACTTTAGAAGATTGTACTTTTATGTGATTACCTAATCTGACATTGCTGATTATTTAATCATTAAATGTCTCCCACTAACTTTTCGAATTCTAGGAATCCTCTGTACTAGAATCAGAATACTCTTGAGTATTCTAGTGGCAAGGATCCCTAAACCTCCCTCATAGTCTACAAGCTAGGGCTACGCCACTACTCGGAGTGTCCAAGGTAGGCTTTTGGCTGGCCAACCGCATTAGCTCGCGATTCCTTGATCTGTTGAGTGAAGTCCCAGCTTCAAAAATCATTTACTGATTTACTCAACGCTTGTCTCTAAAATTACAAAAAACTAGATAAAGCTATATCTTTGATGCAATCTTAGTTAAGTTAACCCACCACACAAATAAGAACTCCCCGGTAGTAAGAGGCACCCTCAGCTGAGGCATGAACCGGCACCTCGAACACCCGGTTTTATTCAAACTTGAATGATGGAAGGCTGTTTGTGACTTAATATTTTATTTGAGGATTTTATTGGTTTTGTCTCGACGAATGTAATCCATTTCTATTAATCTTGTTCATCTACGTTGTCGTGCTCACAACTGAACATCAATAGAAATCAAACGTCGCTTCTTTATGCATTTTATTATTTATTATTTTATGTGTTTTTCCCGCTGTTCTAAAATGCATAAAATAATAAATAAATGCATAAAGGTAAAACTACTACCCGACTGGTCTTGAGCATCTAAACGACCTAAGCGCATCGTACCTGAGTCGTATACTTGACTCTTGATGCAGCTTGCCTGTTTTGTATGTCTGCTTCTCATCTGGAGCATTGCCTCATCTTGGCGAAGTCCACGTCATGTCTTGGATTACCGCCTTGTCTTGGTGTAGTCCACGCGTCGTCTTGCATCGTCTTGATCAACGTGATCCGCCTCGTCTTGGCAGGGTCGACGTCGCTCGTCGTCTTCGTCCGAAGTACAAAGATACTCGCGTGCAGGCGAGGGGGACTCAGGTATAAATTTACATCAGGTAAATTGGGCGCGCATGCCCTTATACATTTTAACCGAAAACTAAAGACGATGCGCAGACCGTCATTTAATTAATTACACACATCACACGCAGTTTAAAATAAATAAATAAATAAATAATTAAAAACAGACATTTTGGGATCCATGCTCAAGACCAGACGACGGGTAACTTAAGCGCGATTAAAAATTAAAATTCATAAATAAGTATGAGGGTTATTTAATTTAATTAAATTAAATAAATTAATAAATTCAATTAATTTAATTAATTATCGGTCATGTAATTAATTTAATTTTAATTTTTAAAATTAAATTAATTAAATAATTAATTTAATTACAAAAATTAAATTAATTTTAACCTCGGATATTAAAAATTATTTTAAACCATAATTAATATAATAATTAATTTAATTTAATTTAATTAATTAATTAAATTAATTAATTAACCCGGGCCCATGCAAGGGCGTTCTGGGATGGGTAGGCCCGCCCACGCCCTATCCTGACTGAGCAGACCCGCCCGCTCACATGTCGGGTCAAAATTTACCCTGCGGAAAGACTTGCAGGCAAATGGGTACCTTTCGGATCCAAACCAGAGGCGCGACAAGGTAATGGACAACGCCGGAGGTGCTACTTCGCATGCATGGAAGCTGCACAGTGCGCCGGAGGAACCACTGTGTGGCGCTGCATGCGCCGCACCTGGTTCTGCCTGAGCGGGAGGAGGAAGAAGGCCGGGGCAGCCTGTTGGAGGAGCGGCCCTGCATGGGGACGGCCGGAGGGTGTTTGCTTGCTGCAACAATACGCCGCGCCTAAGGGAGAGGAGGGGTCCGCATGGAGTGGGGCGCCGAAGGCCTGTGAGGAGGCTGGCCGAGCCGGCCGGGGTGTGCAGGCGGCGCGCGAAGGGCAGGTGATGGGGCAGGCTGTGCGCGGCGGCCTGTGCGGTGCGCCGTGGAAGCGGGGTGGCTAACGGTTGGTGCGCGCCGACTCAGAGAAGCTGGCTGCGGGCACTGCACCGTGCGGGTCCAGCAGGGAGAGGGGTGGCTGGGGCTCTCGCGTGGGCAGGGGGTCGCGCCGGTGCAGAGGTGCGCCGTCCGGGAGAGGGGTGCGATGTCCCCGGTGCTGCAACGCGCCGTTCGGGGGGGGGGGGCAGGGGTGCGCCGTTCAGTGTCCCCTGCAAGTTTTTCTTTCTTTTTTTTTTCTTTTTTCTTCACGCGGCCAGGGGTGTGGTTTCCCCATTTTTTTTGTTCTTTTCTTTGTTGTCCACGCGACAACCCCCTTCCCCACCCCGTTTTTTTTAATTTGATTTGCTGTTTTTTTATTCCACGCGTACAGCACACAGGTCCCCCTTTTTTTTTTGTGTTTTATGAAGACTTCTTTTAAGTCTTGGTTCCACCCATTTTTTTATTTAAACTTTAAGACTTAGCTTTTCAAGTCTTTTCCATTATTATTCTTAAGGCTAAAGATAGACTTTTAAATTAAATAATAATATAATTATTATAACGAAATAATAATTTATTATTATTACATTATTATAATAATAAAATAATAATTATTATAATAATAAAATTATTGTGCAAATTATGTTACTTAAAAATAATAATTTCCACAATTAATTTTATTTCTAATGAACCAATTGAATTTTAATCGGTTCAAGAAGATGAAATAAAATTATAACCCGAGATCAAACCGCTCCTTCGATCTAATCCGAAAAATTAAACTAGCCATAACTTGACCGTTTGAAATCGGATCGGCGCGCGGTTTGAACGGTTGTGACCGATTTTAAACCCTATACATAATTTTAATGCAATTTTAATTTTCTAGGCTCAGAAAATCTACGCGTCTCCTCTGATACCACTGTTAGGTTTCCGGAGCCCGCAGCGGAAGCTAGTGGGCCGGGGATTTTAAATTTTTCGTCGGCGCAACGAAGGTACTTGTCGTTGCCAATGATCCGAGCCTCAGAGAGGTCCGAGGATCTCACGTAGATTATTAAGAGCACAAAATTAAATTGGAAACGTACCCATTTTAAATCCGAAGGCACGATCGACTACTACTAGCGGATGGCGATTGTCGCTTGAAGGATCCAAAGCAGGATCCCTCTAGATCGTCCACACAGGCTCCAAAATCTGCAGGAACGCCGATCGTCGAACTCCGGGTGCTAGCGCGGTGATTCAACGATATCTTCGACGTCCTGACGATCACCGCATCATTGATCTTGCGATGCATGAGGAAAAAAAAACTTGATCCGAACTCTTGGATCATCAGCTTCTCTCTCTAGGAAGCGGGAGGGGAGAGAGGCTCTCAACTTTCATTCCATAGAAATGAATGAATATTGAATTGCACACCCAAGAGAGAGAGCCTCCTCTCTTATTTATAGAGACGTTGATAAATACCCGGTAGGGTTCCCCGCCCCCTGTTAATATCAACGTTCTCTAAATAAATAATTTTGACGGACTAAACTGCATCGATATTATTTAATATTTTATCACATGCTTGTAATATATATATAATATATTACGTGATAAAACTGAGCCATTTAACTCGACTCGCTGTCCTGCTTAATATTAAACGAACCTTGAATATTAAATAATATTCGTTCGATTAATATTTTTCTTGTATTTACTAAACTCGTAAATACATTAAATAAATTCAATGCCAAATATTGATAACTTGAATATTAATGAATTTATTTAATTCATTTGGTGATCGACAACTTGGACAATGCTCGGACCCCGTGGCGGGACCCACTATGTCCATATACCTATTCAACTGAATAGGTGCAGATTCTTGAATACGCTATTGTGTGTGACCCTCTAGGACCTCATCTCGATAGCAGTGAATAAAATTCACAGACCAAGAGCGGGGTCTAGCAACCCGTCATGACCCCTAAAGAGATAAGGATAGTCATTGCAACGACTACCATCCTACGAACACTGACTGTGTACTATAGTCTCTTTGTCATTAAATATATCATAAAGCAGGATGCACTCTTATGTCATCGTCCTTATCTTGCTTTATTATTTGTTGATCTATCCGAATGGATTCGCCTTTCTACTGCTTTGGCCAAAGACTTATGAAGGCGGCACTATCCTGATCAACCAGGCCTGAGATATACAACTTCCTAAACTTGGAAGCGACAAATCCTTTCTTGACCATTCAACCAACGCCATACTACTAACGACGCACCCGACACAAACTACCTCACCACGACATTACTGCCCTGGTTTTCGCCTTGCATCAAAGTACGTAGTTAAATGACATACATTGCTAATGGTCTCAAGTCAGGAGACCAATACACATGTCTGTATATAGGAACAACCAATGACACCCAAAACATGTGGTGTTCCTATTGGCGGGTCTGTCCTCATGATCTCACTACTAGAACAACGAGTTCTATCGGTAACCTCTATCGGTAACCTCTAACGGTAGGTGTACAATAACGGTAGGTGTACAGTAACGGTAGGTGTACAGTGTTTCCAGCTTCCTAAAGTTTCACCCCTTTGACGTTTCCTTTGACGTAAAATACATTTAAAGCCTTATTTTAAGGACTCTTAAGGCTGATTCAAAGGCCATAAATCCTATATTAATTATTCCTATGGCTCGGGATGTTTTTACTTGGTCAAACTGCGTGGGTTAATGCGATCCGATTTTAATGGGGAATTAAGCGTATCTTAAACCGTCACCCCATTAAATCTTCAAAAGGGACAAGATATCTTCCTCCCTTGTTATTCCTCTGGCCATGAGATGATAGAACCTTTCAATCCTTCCCATAGGAGTTGCACAATTAAACATTCCTCCTTGGATTGGTTCTGCTCTGTTTTGATGCAACCGAGCTGTATCGGCCAATCTTCGATATAAGGTATGTTTCGTCGTCATTCCTTTGGGGACCATCTCCTCCTGTTTCTCCTTTCCATATTATAGCATGTAATCTCCATGCTTCTAATGGGGTTTTTCTTGGGGTTTGGTTGGTGCTGTCGTACCATGGCATCCTCGGGTGGATGTAGTTGCCGCGAGAGGAGGACCGTGACCCGTTGTGTGGATAGAGAATGTGAGGAACTATTTAAAGTAGGGGATTCATTGCTTCTCTTTTCTTTTACATGAAACTGTATTGTTATCATGTTTAATCCCACTGGACCATAATGGAATTGACATAATAAATATTTGAACTAGATAAATAAATTGATATCGGTCATATGTTATTGCCTCATGTTTTGCTAGATAGTGTGATATCTATGCTTGCTTTGATCATCTGTTTGTTCTTGATGGAAATCAGTAAAGAACATAAATTGGGATTAATTGATAATTGTTTGGCTAAAGATAAAGAGACATGTAAACAAATCTGGTTCTAATTGTAATTTGATGATTAATCAAATTGGCGCAATAAACACGTTTAATTATTTATGATAGCTTACTGATTAGGTTTCCCAAATTTGGAACCTATGAATAACAAATATGTTAATTCAATATGGATTAAAGAACTGATTGTTTGATAATTTCTTAAGGGGTTCTGAGTTACCCTCTTGATTGTTAATGGGCCAAGAGCCCAATTAATGTGGTGTTTGTTTTCCTGCTGCTTGTGCTGTGATGTGATCCTGGATGGTTGTTGTGATATGTAGAGGCATGAATACCTTTTTGGTTTTGGTAGCAGATGATGCCTAGAGTGACGAGATGCATCAGTTTATGCATGTGGGTGTCGGGGAGGACATCAGGGATGATGGAATGGGATGGATGTGATTGTTGGATGCTTGCTGATTTTTGATTGGTTGTTTATCTGCTTTACTTTTCCCTACTGCTCAAGGCAGATGGTCTTAATTACCCTTCTTTCGAAAGAGGCAAAGACACGCGGGGTATGCCACGTGCTTTTCGTGTTTAGCTTCTCAAGGAAGGATGGGTATATGCTCTTGCTATAAGCAGTAAAGACTTGACGGGTAGTACATCTACTCACCGTGTTGAGCCCCATTGTGTTTAGTATCATAGAATGTTTTTCTAGAATGCCTGAGAATGTGGGAAAGTAATTCTATAATGAATAATTGAATAAATGGTGTTAACCCATGGGGATGGAGTTGCTGGAACATAATGATGAGGTTGTAATTTTTTTATAGTTGAATTTGGGTGTGATGCTAATGAAATTTAATGTGGAATTATTCATGGTTAATTAATGTATAAAGAATTAATTAACGTAAAGTGGAACTGAAAAAGGGAATGAAGTAATCTAATAAATCTCTTTAAATGGTTGTGTACATATAGGATACCTAGTCTTAGAAGTAGCTGCCCGAAGTCTGAGTGACGTTAGCTGCAGTGTGTCTAAGACTAGGTTGTGCCCATAGTGTGGTTATGAGTTATAGTATATTCTGTGCTTTTTTTTTTGTTTCTATACGCTACTCCACCCTTTCAGTAAGGGCAACTGACACCCTGGGGATTCTGAGCCCTGGGGGGGGGGGGTGTTTTCCCCAACATTCTGGTGGGAAGATGGATGGATGACTACCCCCTTTGGCCCCACTCTCTTCTCTTGGTAGTTACTTGTGATGGCAGACACATTGGTTAGTTTTCCCCATATATATGTGTAGATGGCTGTAATGGCTTGTGGTTATTCACACACATATATTCTAGATATAGTTTTCTATGGACTACTATAGGTGTAATGTGTATAGTTTGTGATGGCTTGAGGATCCTTACTCGGTGTATGAGCTGTAATGGCTTGAGGTATAATACCCGATGTATGATACATGTTATGCGAGCTGTGGTGGCTCCCAGAAAATACCTGGTTACTTTGGTGTGTGGATGTGGTGGTTTTGTTGCATGAGGTGAATATTGTGGTGCTTTGCCCAGGTGTTTGCGGGCAATCCTTTTTGGAGAGAGATGCTCAGGACGTGCGATGTTGGAGAAAAGTAGCAAACCAGTGGGGAAGTAGTAGTAGGGTACCCTTGATATTCTTTATTATATGATATATTCTTGTATGCGTTACTTGGTGAGAGTAGCCATGGTGAGGTTGTGAACTTAGTATACCAGTTTAGGTGACGAGTTAGTTTCACTTGTTGTTCACTGTGCTTTAGCATGCTTTCTTTACTTTTGCACGAGAGGCTTCGGGGAGGATCATACTGAGTATACTGTTATACTCACCCTATGTATATAAAAACTGTTTTTCAGGTCATTTGGAGCAGGTTGGAGATCAAGCTGGTTTCTACTAGCTTGGGGTTGCAGGAGCTGTTCGGGCTTGTGGTTTTTTCTGTTTTACTTTATTTTGGGTACTTGCAGTCTTTTCCCTTCCAGTTGTAGTACTTTTGCATGACATTTCATATATGCACTTGGGTTTCTTTTATATTCCAGTTCTGAGTTGGAATTGATTGGTGTCTATCTTATATCTCTCTTCAGCATGTGTTCTCTTAGAGGGTAATGCCTCCCATTTGTGTGTTTATTATACCCTTGGTGCTAGTCGCCAACCCGGGACATACTGGAGGTGGGACTCGGGGGTCATTATCTCCCTTATCACATTGACGACCTAGGAGGGGTACACTTTGTGGGGAGGGGGTCGTGACAACGCGTGCGAGGGACTTCCTACCTACATAGTGTTATTATTACCACCATGGGTTCCTGAGCATCTTTTAGATGATCGAGCGACGGTTGCTGACCAATCCCGATTAGATGGGTTGGTACCCCCTAGATTTGTTGTTAGGCCAGGTGGGCTTTGCCACTGGATTGGTCAGTTAGAGCGGCCAGTTGGTTATAGACTCAGGAGCTTCACCATACGCCAACAGGTGGTTCCAAAACCGAGTACGTCTAGGGGTCTTCTAGGGATGTTTTGGATCACCCATGGTTACTGAATTATTTTCATTGCTTGTTTACTTTTTGTGGACTAGTTTATTTTTCAGCTTGCACTCTTACTCATTTTACTCTAGCACAACATTGGTATATTCTGTTTTAGATTTTTTTTATAAAATGACAAATGATTTTGGAAAATGGTTTGTAGCACGTGTTGGGTTTTTAAATGGGAAAAAAATGTTTCTTATTTTCAAATGTGAAAACCCTACTTTTATAATTGTATTTCAAACTTGTGTTGGTGGATTGTTTCGAGAAAGGAGACATCGGATTCTATGGTTTACCTTGGCAACCCTATTGAGTATTTTTAATACTCACGCCTATTTATCTTTTTAGTTGTAGGTTTCCTTGCTCAGGGTTTTCTTGGTTGAGTTGCTCATTATAGGAGCAAGGTCGGCCTTTGGTCGGGAGGTGACCTGAAAGGTCACATGGAGGTATGTTCGATTTTACTTTCGTTCCGCTGCTAGTTTTATTTTTATCATCAGTTTTTATTTATGTCTTTTCTTTTGATCATGGGCCAAATCGTTCCCAACGGTTAAATTTTTATGCTCGACACTAGTTGCCAGCCCTTGGGGATCAGGAATGCCCTTCAGGCCATTCCGCGGACCGGCTCGGGTGACCGGTTCAGGGTCGACCCAGGTTAGTTCATGATAATAAAGTTTTATACGAAGTGACCATTGAGACCACAACTACCTCTGTGTCACTCCAACTAGAACACCTTTACATGACCAAATTAATTGAAGACAAATTGAATAAGAAGATTAAATTGAATACCTTTAAAATGATTCCAAGAACCCTAATATGAAACAATCTTGATGAATTTAATAAAATAATTCTTTTTTTGAATGTATCATTATCTATTAATTCTTAATATTATCAATACTAATATTGAAGTATAGGATGAGAACTGAACTATTATTTAGTTATCATCTTTTAATGGTTCAAGATCCAACACTTAAGTCTATAATGTTTTTTGGTAGGTACTAGAATTAAAATTAAATCCAATATCTTAAAGTATGTTAGACCGTAAGGGTTACTATTTTATGTTTGGAGCAGTATGTATCGAGATCCCTCACTCTAATGAAGGAAATTCAGCTTAATGAGTTGTACATTTTAATAAACACACAGACACATAAATGAATCAACAATATCAAATATTGTTGTTGAAGTCCATTCATCCCTTTGGTATAAGAGGTTAGGGCATGTTAGTGTCAAAGGCTTTGAAGAGATTTATAAACAAGCATTGTTAAAGGGAATAACTCCAACAAACATTTTTTTTGTGAAAATTGTATTTTTGGAAAATCTGAAAGGGTAAGTTTTAGTAGGTGAAAGAAAATGAATTCCTTCCCTTTAGAATACCTTCATTAAAATTTATGGGGGTTTGTAAGAGTATAATCTTATGGTGGAAGGTTTTATTTCCTCACAATAATAGACGATTACTCTTGAAAAGTGTTTTTGAACATGCCAAAACATAAATTCAATACTTCTAAGTGTTTCAAACCTGTACTCCCAGATTCGGTACTATCATAATACAACTTCGTTACATCATATGAAATATCTTTATTACAATCGATTCCCATAATCAAAATTCTAGTGTCTTTGGGAACTAGTCACATAATACATGAAATAAAATAACATTTATTTAAATATACTCATAAGTCGTGATTCATACCTGACCTTTAGATCATCAATGTCGCATAACATACTTGTTTTTCTGAGAACTTCATAATAAAAGAAAATGGTGTGCTCATAAATCCTGGTAAGAGTTTCATGAAAACACGGTAGCGTGTTGAGGAAGAATCCTCCATATAACATTGGATAAATCATAATATAATCATAAAAAATATAATGGTAATCAATAAACATATGACACAAGTAATGCATGGTATATGTAAATCATATTGTCATGGTTAAATACCAAGAAATCATAGAAATATGGTAAACAAATGTGGTCAAAGACATCCTATGATAAGATTACCCACCAAGTCATGCTATCATAATGCGGTTATATGAAAAGGCTAACCACCAATGTCTCAATATCATAATCATGCCCCATAATTAGTAACTCTAGAGATAAAACATTTCCTGATGTATTTGATGAGTTTCGTATGATCATCATATGATCCTTGAAACCACAAATAAACCCCAAAACAGGTGGATCTGTCTTCCAAAAATCAAAGTATTAAATGTATCGTAAAATATAACATACTTGGACTTATGACACAAAAACCACCATCTTCCTTGGTTTGTGGAGAATGCTTGAGGAATATCATGAGAAGCAATTGATCTATGCCTACTGCCTCCAATGAGGAAACACTGGACGTTGGATCCCGGTCTTTATCTAAGGACTCCCGTATGCCTGAAGGGGTGCTAGCGCCTTCACCGAGGGTGATAAACAGGCTATGGGAAGGAATGAGTTTCTATAAGTTTTGCATGAAACTGATGATCTACAATAGCACCGAACAAATGCATTCAATCCACACACAAACAAGGAGAACCTCTTCTCCCTTTATAGGCAATATCTTAAGCTTCTTCATAAATGAAGAACGCGGCTGTAATACTCGAGTATTATCAAATAATACCCATGATATGTGTAACGTCCCCCAATCTAGCACTCTCTCACGTAACCAAATCAAGTTGGTTAGGGAACCTCAAGCGCACCTCCTCGTACTCTAGTGGCTATCAACTAACAACGGGAGTGTGATGATATAGTGGGGAGACTATACCTCCTAACATCGAGTTACATAGTAGTGAAAATAAACAATAATAAAAAAATAATCAGAGTAATGAAAAATTGGAAACAATAAAACATACCATTGGGAAGTAAAAGGGGGAATCAATAAACCAAATAATAATGGATCATGTAATGATAGGATGAATGTATCTAAATGTCAATCTAAAAGTAATACAAATAAAATAATAAGTTGGCACAAAATAAACTCAAAAGACCCTGGTCTCAAACCCCATGTCAGTTCCGCTTCCAAACTCCAGCCCATCCAGCAAGCAATAATTAGCAACAAGGTTCCTTTCCCTTGTCTAATATTGCATCCATATAATTTGCTCAGGTACCAAATAGAGACCCGAATAGGGTGTGACCAAAACTCAATAGGTTGACACCACCGTGTCTAAACAAAACCAGTCTGATAATAAGTGCATGCAATAAAGCGATAAACATGTGCATTAATTAATCAACTTAATATAATACAATAATCAACCTACTTTGGCACCACGCCAGAATGACTCTGAGCATATAGCACAACCATGCCAACCATAACCATAAACCCATGGAATAATCAAACAATCGGGAAAATCCCTCTATATAAGCATTTTAGCCTCCGAGAAAATCCTTATATATAAGAATTTCAGTATTGATTGGGCCAAGCCCACTACATAAGCATTTCAACATGTATCACTGGGCTAAGCCCGCTATATAAGCATTTCAACATGTAGCACTGGTCCAAGCCTGCTATATAATCATTTCAGCATGTATCAATGGGCCAAGCCCGCTATATAAGAATTTCAGCCTCCGAGAAAAGCCCCATATATAGGCATTTCAACATCAAACTCTAGGAATAACTTTCTATATATGCATTACAAAATCAAACTTTGTGTCACACCCACTTCTTTTAAATTCTTTATTTTATTAATTTCCTCAGCTTCAGGTAGTTCGGGTTGAAGCTCAACTTAAATTTTTGAGTTCTTATTTAAAAACTAATGTTTTACCCTTGACTGCGTTCAGCACACCACAGTCGAAGCCACGCGACCTCGTTCGAGTCACCACGCGACCTCACCTGGTTCATCGCACGACTTTCTTGATGTTCAAGGCAGATAAATAAAATGTAATGAATAGTAAAATGATAATAAAATAAAAATGAGAAGTGTAATAAAAATTTAAGGGACTACTTTAATGATAATAATATTGTTTGAGAATATTATTATTATCAATGTTGATAACATTAAGAATACTACTTTAATGATAATAATATTTTTTGAGAATATTATTATTATCAATGTTGATAACATTAAGAATATAAATTTTATTAAGTTTTTATTAATATTATAATTATTATTATAGTTAATATTATATTAAGTTACTATCACCTTATTATTTATTTGGCTTTAAAATATTCCGTCATGGTGCAGGATGAGTTCTGGTTGAATTTTGAGTTTTCGCGGCTTGACAGCGTCCGACGCTCGGGCAAAGCACGTTTTGGAAACCGCGTGGTTTCGCCTGAGCCACCGTGTGACCTACCGATATTTGATTAATTAATTAAATAAAATGAATTATTGATAAAGAAATAAAATTAAGTGTGATAAAAATTTAATGAATTATTTTAAGGATAATAATAATAATTTTATTTGAGGATATTATTATTATTATTATTATTAAGTTTATTAAGATAATTAAACATATTGTTATCACCATATTATTATCATATTATTATAAAGCTTATTATTATTAGGATTTCTTTAGTCTCTTTTTTATTTTATTTATTGGGTTCCATTTTTTTATTCTTTTTTCCCTCCCCTCATTCTCTCCCCCTCCTTCCCTTCTTTCCCGTCGCGACACACCTCCTCCCCTGAAACCCTAGTGTTCCACTTCTTCCCAGCCGACCCATCGTGCCGCCCTACCTCTAGGCCAGCCCGCTCGCACCGCCGCCCGACCTCCGCGTACGCCCCTCCCGCACTGGCCGACCCTCCGTCCGGCGACACCAGCTCACGCCGCATCGAGTCCGGCGCACTGCTCCCCTTGGTTGAGCGCCTCCCAATCGGTGTCTCTGCTCCTCCCCCTCATCCATCCTTAGGACCAACCGCCGTCTCCCCCCTCCCAGCCGGTCGTCGCACAACCGCAACCCCCCATGGCCGACGCTCTTTTATTCCCTTCTGGTGAAGCCCCAGTCTGACGATCACTACCCCCTCATGTTGAGTTTTCTTTATTTTCCATGAGTTTTGGTTTTCCAATGGGTTGGGGTCCAATTTTATACTCTAATATTTTGTTTTGGGGTTTGATCTCTTTGGTTTTTGGGTTTGTGCTAGATTCTTTGTGGTGCAAACGACACGCTGTTGATGTTTCGAGCTGGAATTCAAAATTTCCACACTTTTTTTGGGGGTTTCACCAAGTGAGATAGGTGGTTCTGTGCCTTAACATCTCTAGATAAATTTAATAAGTTTGTTTAAGTTTATAAATATGTTCTTTGTTTTGATTGTGTGGTGCATTGGGTGTTTTGAAGTGGTTTGGGTGATTATTGATTGAGAATGGTTTTCTAGTAAAAGAAATTGCTATGTTTTTAGGCGTGCCTTGATGAAATATTAAAAAAAATGGTTTTAAGAGTGTTTGTAAGGTGCGAAATGCGCTTTACAAATATTTTGACATGTGTGTGTGATGAAATTGCATTTTCTATTAGAAATGATGTGTTTTTTGTTTTGGTTTTGTTGTGGTAATTTCTAGAAGTGTTTAATCAATTTTTTATTGGATGCGAATTATATTTTTAAGGTGTGGTATGTTTAAATGTTGGGAATAGAATTTTTAATGGAAAGCGGTTATGTTTTTTTCGTGAAAACTGGTGCGTTGTTTTATAAAAATGTTTTATGGGTTGGTTGTTAGGTGTGAGACATGTTTTAGTGTGATGATGTTGTGTGTTTTGTTTTAAAGTGACTTTTTTATGTGAAACTGGCTATGTTTTGGTGTAAACTTTGGTTGCACCATTTTTGGATGTTTTATAAATTATTCAAATGCTTTATTACCTTAATCATGTGGTGCGTATGATGTTTTTAGAGTGGTTTGTGTGTGTAAAGGTTACAATTGGATTTTTAATATAGGGATTGGTGGTGCTTTGATGTGTGTTTTCATGTGATGTTTCTAGAACATGTTCCAAGGGTTGTTTCCATGGTACGAAGTGCATTTTTAAGGTCTTTGAGGTGTGTGTATATTTAAATGGAGTTTTTTTCAAAGGAAAATGAATCACCTTGGGTGTGTTTGCCTTATTGTTCACTTTTGAAATCGAACTGAAAATGGATGAACAATGAAAAACATGTTTTGATATGGTTAACTTGTGTATTTGGTTTTAAAGTGACGTCTTTATATGGAATCAAGTGTTTTTATTTGGTTTAAAGTATTCTTGGTTTTTCTTGAAATGACTTAATAAATAGTTTAAATGAATTATTGATTTATTTAGATGGAGTGAAAGTATTATTTTGGAAGAGTTGAATATGTGTTATTTTTTAAGTAGTATGCTTACATAAAACGAGACATGTTTTTGGTGTAAACCCTCTTCATGTCACTTGGTGGTGTTTTATATGTGGTGAAAACAGTTCATTTAATTGTGCAAGTGGTGCGAAACTAGTTTTAAGGTGAATGGGTTAAGCAAGTGGTTTGAAATGACTTCCCTACTTAGAATTGGGTGTGTTTATTGTGTAAGACCTTGTGGTGTTATTTAATATTGTTTTCTAAGTTGGGAAAATTGATTATGTTCTTCTTTGAGTGTTTCCAATGGGGATTTGTGAAATGATTAAGTAATGACAAATGTATTTTGGAAAGGTATTTTGGTGTGGGTGTGTTTTTAAAGTGGTGTTTGGGTATGCAAGTGGTGACTTTTGTGTCTAATATCTTGTTTGGTTTGTGATATGTGAAAGTGATATACTATGTGAATGTGGAACTTGTTTGAGCACAAGGGAAACCCCATGTATCTAGGTGGGCGGACTAGAACTAGTATGCTAGTGATCCTGTGGGGGTTTGACCCCTGTTTCACGTAACAAGTTTGACGATGACAACACTAACTAAAATATGATGATGATAATGTTGGGGGACCACTAGGTTATGGGTATGCTCCCTACTAGTGGCTCGTGTGCACGAGGACGAATATTTGTATGATTACTTTTCACTAAGGTATGAGGTTCTAGGGCCCCACTTGAGCTAGATAGACCTTAAGGGATTTACCCATAGTGTTATACTATTCATGACGTGGTGCCTTCCATCGACATACAGAGGACCACTTATGTATTTGTGTGTTCTCGGTAAATTTTATCTTCCGCTTTAAAATGGTATTTGTAAAATAGTTTTCTTCAAGTGTTCCTTTTTAACTTTTAGCTTGTAAATGTTTTTCTTAAAAGTGTTTTAAAAGTATAACTTTGAATAAGCATATTAAATTTTTCTCTTGAATGTTGTGGCATGAAATCTTTTTATTTGGTGGTATCCTACTGGGCCTTTGGCTCACACCCTATATACACCCTTGGGTGTATGTAGACCTCGTTCCTTGTGTATCCCAGGTTGAGGCACTGTTTTCAGGGTTGGTGTTCGGGTTGTCGATGCTCTTCTCGTGCAGGTTGGTTTGGTAGCTCGTGGAGGTTGCACCTCATGTTTCTTGGAGGTTTGTGTTGGAGTTTTAGTTTTGTTTCTTTATTGTAGTTCCCTTTGGTCTTTTTTTTATTAAGTTGTAAACTTTGAATTTGAAATGTGTTAAGGTTCGGTTTGGTGGTATAAAAATTAGTTTCTTTATGTTATAGTAGTTAATTGTTTTATGTTTATTGTTTCGGGTAAATTGTTCCCACATTTTTTTTGATACCCGAGCACTTGTGCCAGCCCGTGGGGATCAGGAATGCCCTTCGGGTTGCGGACCGGGTCAGGCGCCGGGTCGGATGACGACCCGACTTGGTTCGTGACAAAATGGTATTAGATAAGTTTTTATCTCTTGGTTCATGTTCCTTTAGTAAGAGTTAGGGTAGATCAGAGTTAAGGTTTCCAGAACTCGATGTTCTAGCTGCGAGTAAGGGGCCTGGCCAGCACAGCTTGTGGAAGGACTCGAGTTACCAGGGTAAGTTGAGGTTTGTCTGAGTGTCTGATCCTTGCGGTTAATCTTGTTTAGGGGAAATGAAAAGGGGGTGGGGTCAATGGTCTCATCGAGATCACAGGGCCTGGAAATCCATGTGGAGCTGGAGACATTGCCTTAGTACGATCTCCATGATGGTGGAGTGATTGGCGTATGACCGCCAACCATATGTCCAAGTCACCCGCTGACACTAATTTCCCCTTGCATTGTCTAGTGTCCCTTTGGGTTTTGGAAATTATTATGAAAACTGCTTTTGTTTGGTTGATGTTCCATGTTTGTGTTTCATTGGTTTCGTCTAAGGAAGAGGTCTTGCTAGACCACTAGTGTGCGAATCTGGTCGTAAGAGGCTGCTTTGGCCTCTTGCAGAAATCTCGAGTCATTTAAGACTTAGTTTAAGCTCCTTTTCGTGTAATGTTTCCTTCAGTAGAAAGGGTCATGTTCGGTGACACTTAGCGGAAATCCCTTTTACAGGTTTCTTGAGGTTGTCGTTTAGGTCACCTTCTTTGAGCATGGGGTGTTTGTCTCTTTTCCCTTGTTTTTCACAGGGGTCCTTTTTGAACCTTAAGGGGGGTGTCACTTTTTATTTTGGGGTTCAGCCTAAGTTGTGGCTTTCTGTGGACAGAAAGTGCTATGGCGGGGAGAATTTTCACACTCGCCACTTTTAAATTCTTTATTTTATTAATTTTCTCGGCTTCAGGTAGTTCGGGTTGAAGCCCAACTTAAATTTTTGAGTTCTTATTTAAAAACTAATGTTTCCCTTGACCGTGTTCAGTGCACCACAGTCTAAGCCGCGCGGCCTCGTCTGAGTCACTATGCGACCTCGCCTGGTTCATCGAACGACCCACTTGATGTTCAAGGAAGATAAATAAAATGCAATAAATAATAAAATGACAATAAAATAAAAATGAGAAGTGTAATAATAATTCAAGGGATTATTTTAATGATAATAATATTGTTTGAGAATATTATTATTATTAATATTGATAGCATTAAGAATATAAATTTTATTAAGTTGTTATTAATATTATAATTTTTATTGTAGTTAATATTATATTAAGTTACTATCACCTTATTATTTATTTGGCTTTAAAATATTCCATCGAGGTGCAGGATGGGTTTCAATTGAATTTTGAGTTTTGTCGATGAATGAGTTTTCACGGCTTGACAGCATCCGACGCTCGGGAAAAGTACATTTTGGAAACCGCGTGGCTCCGCTTGAGGCACCGTGCGACCTGGAGATATTTGATTAATTAATTAAATAAAATGAATTATTGATAAAGAAATAAAATTAAAAGTGTGATAAAAATTTAATGAATTATTTTAATGATAATAATAATATTATTATTTGAGGATATTATTATTATTATTATTATTAAGTTTATTAAGATAATTAGACATATTTTTATCACCATATTATTATTATATTATTATAAAGATTATTATTATTAAGATTTCTTTAGTCTCTTTTTTATTTTATTTGTTGGGTTCCATTTTTTTTATTCTTTTTTTCCCTCCCCTCATTCTCTCCCCCTCCTTCCGTTCTTTCCCATCGTGGCACACCCCCTCCCCTGAAACCCTAGTGCGCCGCTTCTTCCCAGCCGGCCCGTCGTGCCGCCCTACCTCTAGGCCAGTCGGCTCTTACCACCGCCCGACCTCCGCACACGCCCCTCCCGCATTGGCCGACCCTCCATCTGGCGGCACCTGCTCATACTGCATCCGGACCGACGCACTGCTCCCCTTGGCCGAGCACCTCCCGACCGGCGTCTCCACTCCTCCCCCTCATCCAACCTTAGGACCAGCTGCCGTCGCCCCCTCCCGGCCAGCCGTCACACAGCCGCAACCCCCTATGGATGGCGCCCTTTTATTCCCTTCTGGCTAAGCCCCATCCCGGTGATTGCTACCCCCTCAGGTTGAGTTTCCTTTCTTTTCCATGAGTTTTGGTTGTCCAGTGGGTTGGGGTCCAATTTTAGGCTCTAATATTTTGTTTTGGGGTTCGATCTCTTTGATTTTTGGGTTTACGCTTGGTTCTTTGTGGTGAAAACGGCACACAATTGATGTTTAGTGCTAGAATTCTAAGTTCCACACCTTTTTGGGGGTTTCACCAAGTGAGGTAGGTGGTTCCGTGCCTTAACATCTCTAGATGAATTTAATAAATTTTTTACAGTTTATAAATGTGTTCTTTGTTTTGATTGTGTGGTGCGTTGGGTGTTTTGAAGTGGTTTGGGTGCATATTGATTGAGAATGGATTTCTAGTAAAGGAAATTGCTATGTTTTTAGGTGTGCCTTGATGAAATATTTCAAAAAAAAAAATGGTTTTAAGAGTGTTTGGAAGGTGCGAAATGTGCTTTACAAATATTTTGACATGTGCGTGTGATGAAATTGCATTTTCTATTAGAAATGGTGTGTTTTTCGTTTTGGTTTTGTTGTGGTAATTTCTATAAGTGTTTAATCAATTGTTTATTGGGTGAAAATTATATTTTGAAGGTTTTTTGTATGTTTAAATGTTGGGAATAGAATTTTTAACAGAAAGAGGCTATGTTTTGTGCGTGCAAATTGGTGTGTTGTTTTATAAAAATATTTTATGGGTTGGTTGTTAGGTGCGAGACAAGTTTTAGTCTGATGATGTTGTGTGTTCAGTTTTAAAGTGACTTTTTTTAATGTGAAACTGGGTATGTTTTGGTGTAAACTTTTGATGTTTTTAAAGTGGTTTTCATGTCTAAAGGTTTCAATTGGATTTTTAATATAGGGATTGGTGGTGCTTTGATGTGTGTTTTCATTTGATGTTTCTAGAACGTGTTCCAAGGGTTGTTTCCATGGTGCAAAGTGCGTTTTTAAGGTCTGAGGTGTGTGTAGATTTAAATGGAGTTTTTTTCAAAGGAAAATGAATCACCTTGGGCGTGCTTGCCTTGTTGTGCACTTTTGAAATCGAACTGAAAATGGATGAACAATGGAAAACATGTTTTGATATGGTTACCTTGTGTATTTGGTTTTAAAGTGACGTTTTTATATGGAATCAAGTGTTTTTATTTGGTGTAAAGTATTCTTGGTTTTTCTTGAAATGACTTAATAAATAGTTTAAATGATTTATTGATTTATTTAGATGGCGTGAAATTAGTATTTTGGAAGAGTTGAATATGTGTTGTTTTTTGAAGTTGTATGTTTACATAAAATGAGACATGTTTTTGGTGTAAACCCTCTTCGCGTCACTTGTGGTGTTTTATAAGTGCTCCAAATGGTTCATTTAATTGTGCAAGTTGTGTGAAACTAGTTTTAAGGTGAATGTGTTAAGAAAGTGGTTTGAAATGACTTCCCTACTTGGAATTGGGTGTGTTTATTGTGTAAGCCCTTGTGGTGTTATTTAATATTTTTTTCTAAGTTGTGAAAATTGATTATGTTCTTTGAGTGTTTCCAATGGGGATTTGTGGAATGATCAAGTAACGAAAAATGTATTTTGGAAAGGTATTTTGGTGTACACGTGTTTTAAAGTGGTGTTTGGGTATGCAAGTGGTGGATTTTGTGTATAATATCTTGTTTGGTTTGTGATATGTGAAAGTGATATACTATGTGAATGTGGAACTTGTTTGAGCATAAGAGAAACCCTGGGTATCTAGGTTGGTGAACTAGAACTAGTATGCTAGTGATCCTGTGGGGTTTGGATCCTATTTCACGTAGCAAGTTTGATGATGACAACACTAACTAAACTATGATGATGATGATGTTGGGGGATCACTAGGTTATGGGTATTCTCCCTACTAGTGGCTCATGTGCATGAGAACAGATATTTGTATGGTTACTTTTCAGCGAGGTACGTGGTTCTAGGGCCCCACTTGGGCTAGATAGACCTTAGGGGATTTACCCGCAGTGCTCTACTATTCATGATGTGGTGCCTTCCGTCACCATGCAGAGGACCACCTATGTATGTGTGTGTTCTTGGTAAATTTTCTCTTCCGCTTTAAAATGGTATTTTTGAAATAGTTTTCTTCAAGTGTTCCTTTTTAACTTTTAGCATGTAAATGTTTTTCTTAAAAGTGTTTTAAAAGTATATCTTTGAATAAGCATATTAAATTTATCTATTAAATGTTGTGGCATGGAATCATTTTATTTGGTGGTATCCTACTGGGCCTTTGGCTCACACCCTACATACACCCTTGGGTATATATAGACCTTGTTCCTTATGTATCCCAGGTTGAGGTATCGTGTTTAGGGTTGGTGTTCGGGTTGTCGATGGTCTTCTCATACAGGTTGGTGTTGGTAGCTCGAGGAGGTTGCACCTCATGTTGCTTGGAGGTTTATGTTGGAGTTTTAGTTTTGTTTCTTTATTGTAGTTCCCTTTGGTATTTTTTTTGATGAGTTGTAATCTTTGAATTTGTAATGTGTTAAGGTTCGGTTTGGCGGTATAAAAATCAGTTTCTTTCTGTTAACATATTTAGTTATTTTATGTTTATTGTTTCGGGTAAATCATTCCCACATTTTGTTTTGATACCCAGGCACTTGTGCCAGCCCATGGGGATTGGGAACGCCCTTTGGGCCATGTCGCAGACCGGGTCGGGCACCGGTTCGGATGGTGACCCGACTTGGTTCGTGACACTCTGGGCATAACCCACTATATAAGCATTAAATCATCAAACACAACACAAGTCACAACATCAAGGATATCACAATATCATATCATATGCCTCAATGGTTAATTATTCAAATTACACATTCTTTTTATATAAAAAGACCACCAGCCATTTCAATAAGCAAATAAGACATTACCTAGTGATTCTATATCGAGCAATCACCTAAGGTCTCATGTCATGAAAAATAAACTTTAAACCATTAACCAATTCATTATCATTCAAGGGTTTTCTCACCCAATGGTAGCCACAAGCCAGGTTGCAACAACAACAATTGAATCCAAGGGATCCAAACAATATCCCAATTCATGATTTACCATTATCCATTCAATAAATTAATTTGATCGCATGTTATGTTTGCGTAATCACAATATTGCATCTACTCGACAATTAAACAAGCCATAGGGTAAGGTTTTAGACCCCCTACCTTTAACCGGTGATTAACACAATGCTTCCAATGAGAATCACCAACAAGGGTGAAGGTGTAGAAGATCACAAGAAGAAACCTAGATCATATCAGATAAAGATCAAAGCCCAAAACAACCACGATCAAGAAATTTGCACCACAATAATGGAGAGAAATGGGAAGGAAAACCTAAGCAAAACCACTCACCGTAGATCAATCTCTTGAACTGGTGAAAGGGAGGGAAGAGCTCTAAAATTGCATGGAGTTCATCTTAGGGTCAAGAGAGGAGAGGCTGCACTGAAGGAATGAAATAAGCATACCCACTGACCACTTAAAAGCACTGGAGCTGAGAAATACACGACATGTAACCGTTTCACATAGTGTATTTCCTCATTTTTGAGTTACATCGGAAAACCTGCCACCTCAGGTTAATATTTATCCTCATTGATCATTATTAATCATGTAATAGATTCACAAAATTTATTCATTTCACGTCATGAACTTGGTTCACCAGTTGTGCCTGGTGACGATTATATGTTGTGTAACCCATTTACACGCCATGTAAATTCCCTGTAGACAGCTTTCAGCCCAACTTATGAAAAATCTCCCAAACCACTTATGAAGCCTTCCAAACTTACAAAAAATCATCATAATCCCATTCAACATGTTTATACATGGACTCTATTAATTCAAACAAACATATATCCCCAAAATTTAGGTCATTTCCCCCAACAAGGCTCTCTGTCCTCGAATGAGACACAACCAACAAGGTTTAAAGACAAGGAAAACCAAAACAAAATAGGTTTAATGAAAAAAATAAGAGGGACGTACCTAAAAAAATATGGGATCTTACAACCTCCCCACCATATAATAGCTCATCCCTGAGCTACTCCAAGCATCATTGTGGGGTCTTGGAAAATAAGTCTGTCCACTATGCTCGCATATTAGTCCCCCTCTCCCAGGTCTCCTCCTGAACATGCCCATGTTGCCACTACACTTGAACCATAGGTATAGTCCTAACCTAAAGATACTTCTCACTACAGTCCAAAATCCATATCGGATTCTCCTCAAAGGATGCATCTACACTAAGATTGATGTCCTCGATCTATACCGCATGAGAAGGGTCAGGATGATATCTCTGAAACTATGACATGTGAAACACGTTGTGCATGACACTGTAGCACTATGGAAGGGATAATCGGTACGCCACTGGACCAAACCTATCCACTATCTCAAATGGCCTGAAAAACCTGGGAGCTAGCTTTCCCTTTTTTGGGCATGTATTGTCTCAACAATATTTTATAAATCTTATTGATTTTGATACTCACAAATACCCTTGTTTGTTGAACTAATGATATTACTTTAAGTGTATTTCAAGAAATTAATATTCTTTATATTTCTTATTTTTGGAATTATATTCAAGCTTATTATTCACGTGGAATATTCATTAAAGTGTTCAGAATGATCCTAAGGGTATTATGGAAACACTGTTCATACCATACATTGAAGAACATAACGTAAGGAACAAACCATACATTTCTATTAAGCCTTATGCTAAAAGATAAACACATATGGTTAATCAAACCTATGTTGACAGAAACGTATGGATAAAGAACCTTACATTTGGATGAAGCCTTACATTTGACAAAGAGAAGAAGTATGGTTAAATAACCCTACGTAAGTATAGAACCTTACATTTAAAAAGAAAATGTATGGATCATCAACCTTAATTTTTTGACCAACCTTACATTTTCAACCTTACGTTCAGAGAATGAACGCTATGTAGTTGAACCCTACGTTTGATATTTTTTCATTTTGTGAAGAAACCTTACATTTGACTTTTCATCATCAAAGATTTGAATTTACGTTTTTTTATCAGATTTTCGTGTAATGGTCTTTACAGAATATCAGGATGATTTAAAGCTCATTTTCGAATATTTAAAAGCTCGTTATGATTGATTCAAAGAATCATAATAAGTAGATAAATTCTCTCCTATTATTAAGGGAAGTTATGACTACTATGAGGTGACTCAGGAATTTTAATTCTTACGATTTATCAGGTGATTTTCTTGGATCTGAAATTAAAAAGTAGGCTCTCTACTTTATTTATTCTATCACTGTATTTGTTCTATATATGTGTATGATTCAAAGCAGAATATTATTATTGTGATATATATTGAGCCATATATTGTGACACGTTTTCACGATTAAAACTGTATTCTTGTGAAGATCTTTTACAGATCAACTGTAATAATTGATCAGACTCTATTTTCTATAGAAGAGGCTATAGTGGAGATATACGTATTCAAAATTTAGTATTTGTTGTAAGTCTGCTTTTACTATTCATTGCTATTTTTATTTCAAAGATCTATTGCAACATGATCTCTTTAGAACTTCTCTTTCTTGAAGAAAATATTTTCTGAAGAAGAAGATCCATCTACCGTCAGTTGCTATTTAAACTGTGAAGTTCTATCAGAACCCTTTTTAATCAATATATTTTTATTAAGAGTTTAAACTGCTCTTACTTAGTTGTGGTGGAGTATCAGATTCTCGATCTAAGCTGTGGTTTTTTAGTTCTCTATTAAAGAACCAAAAAGCGCCTTTTTTAGTCTTATTTGTAAAGGTTTCAACTGCCTACACTCAGTTGTGGATTGGTATTATAATATGAGGACCTGAATAGTGAAATTAACCAAACTTGTAGAGTGAGTAATTGGTGGAGTAGAATAGGGGATCTTTATGCCCCAAACCACTATAAAAAACTGTGTTATATATATCCGTTTTTATCCACTACACATAAATTAATACTAGAGATAAACACTGCTTATCCACATAATCATCAACCAAAATCAAGAGACAGAATTGTAAAAGAATTTGAAAAGACACAATTCACCCCTCTATTGTGTATATTTGTATATTTTGACTTAACAATTGGTATAACAGGAGAGCTTTTGAAAAAATATATAACAAGATAAAAGTATAAGGTCTATAAAAAGTTGGAAATGACTGATCATAGAGAAGGAATGTCAATGGTTCGTGCTCCTTATTTCAATGGTGAAAACTATGGATGCTAGAAATCACAGATGATTATATATTTGAAGAATATGAGATTCAAAGTCTACTTTAAAATCATTACTCTGTATATAATTCCTGAAAATCCTGCAACTTGGACTGCTGTTATAGAGGCTGAGTATGACATGAATTCTAAAGCTATGAATACTATTATTTGTGGTCTTGGAATAGATGAATTCAACCATGTCTCACATTGTTCAACTGCTTATGAAATGTGGAAAACCATTGCAGTTTATTATGAAGGAACAAACAATGTAAGAAAAATGAGATATGAAACAACAAAATTGAAATTTGATACATTCAGAATGTTTGATGGAGAAAGTATCACTCAGATTAAATGAAGGCTTATAGATATTATTAATAATATTACAGCCTTAGGTGATCCTATCAAACAATAAGATCAAGATTTGAAAGTACTGAGAGTACTACTTACTAAATGGAATGGTATATTAGCTACAATTTGACAATCATCACCTGTCAAAAATCTGACAATGAGAGAATTAATTGGGACACTGATGATGTATGAAGATGAAATGTAATATGAAGATGAAGATCATAAAGTCTTAGTGAAAAAGGATAATATTGAATTAAAGGTAACATCTCAGAATAAAAGAAAAAGAATAAAGCAAGAAGTTAGAGAAAAAAGGAATCCAGATACATATGATTCTAAAATGGAATTGGCTCAATTAGCCAGAAAGTTTAGAAAGTTATATAAGAAGAAAAGAGGATTCAAAAAACCATTTAAAAGGGATGAGAAAGTCTCAAGGGAAGTCAGGTGCTATGAATGCAAGAAATTAGGTCATATAAGAACTGATTATCCCCATCTAAATGGTGAAAAAAGAAATACATAAAAGACATATCAGAAAAATTCTGATTATGAACATAAAGGAAAAAGAGAAATGAAGGTTACTTGGAGTGTTTCTGAAGACTCCAGCAGCTCATCAAAATCTGATTCAGAAAAGGAAGAATCAAATATAAAAACAAATATGTGCTTCATAGTAGAAGAAGATAAGGTACAAACCTATTATTAATCTAATTCTGATTTTGATTCAAATTATTCAAATAATAAATTAGCTACCTACTGTAAAATTATAGAAGGAAAATATGGCTCCTTATTGAAGAAACACAAATCTTTAAAGAACATTCAAAATTCTATTTTAGGAGAAAGAGATGCCTTAATCAAACAACATCAAGAGTTAATTAAAAAATTTAACTCATCTACCACAAACTGTTCTGATTACAAAAATAATATTAAAGCATTACAAGATAAAGTAGAAACTTATAAAAGTGATTCTATCTTCTTTACAAAAAGAGAAAATATTCTGAATGGAATTCTTGGTAAAAATTTCATAAGAAAGAAAATATTTGGTATAGGATGTAAGGGTAAAAAATCTAAATTATATAAGGATTATTTTTGTTCCCAACCTAGAAACTATTACTTTTCATTTTTTTGGAACATAAGGACATATAATAAAAAAATTTACTTAAGAAATAATCAAATAAGTGGAATTAAAAAGGCTTTTATTTCAAATGGATTATCTGAAACAAATTATATGAGTTATGAAAAAACAATGCAGATCTAGATTCCTAGATCTTTGCTAACTAACACTGCTAGAACCAAAAGAATATAGATACCAAAACAAACACTTGTTTAAATTTCCTTTGCAGGAAACAGATCACAAAAAAAAAGATATATGGTATATGGATAGTGGATGCTCTAGGAATATGAGTGGAAACTCATCAAATTTCAATACACTGACTCAAATAGATGGAGGTATAGTAACTTTTAGTGATAATACCGAAGGAAAGATAATTAGATTTGGAACTGTTGGAGATCCAAAAAAATTCTCAATCAACAAAGTACTATATGTACAAAGGCTGAAGAATAACCTGATAAGTATCTCTTAACTTTGTGATGATGGATATTATGTTGATTTTTCTAACAATTCATGCTCTGTATTTAAAGATAAACTACTTAAGTTTAGAGCACCTAGAACTGATAATGTTTATACTTTGGATTTAAATTCCTTATGTAAACAGAAAGTGAATTGTTTAACTACTAAGATAAACGAGTCCTGGATATGGAATATGAGGCTTGGTCATTGTAATATTTATGCTTTACATAAATTATCTAAGAAACAATTAGTTTTTGATTTACCAAGTCTTAAGTTTTATAGTGACAAATTTTGTGATGCATGCCAAATTGGAAAGCAACACAAATATTCCTTCAAATCTATTAACAAAATTTCTACATCAAAGCCTCTAGAACTTATGCACATGGATCTATTTGGACTTTCAAGAGTAGAAAGTTTGGCTGGAAAATTATATGTATATGTTTTAGTTGATGATTACTCTAGATTTACTTGGATTTATTTTCTAAAACTCAAAAGTGAATATTTTACTATTTTTAAAAGTTTCTATAAATTTGTTCAAAATGAAAAAGGTTTTAAGATAATTTCATTAAAAAGTGATCATGGTGGAGAATTTGAGAACCAGGAATTCAATTCCTTTTGTTCAAATTTGGGCATTAAACACACCTTTTCTGCACCAAGAATACCTTATTAAAATGTAATTGTTGAAAGAAGAAATATAACTATTCAAGAAATGGCTAGGACTATGCTGAATGAATACAATCTACCTACCTACTTATGGGAAGAAGCTGTAAGCACATCCTGTTATATCATGAATAGAGTTTTAATTCAGCATATTTTCAAAAAGTCACCTTATGAACTTTGGAATAATAGAAAACCTAAGGTAAAATACTTTAAAGTTTTTGGATGTAAGGTGTATATCATGAACCCCAAGGATAATATTGGTAAGTTCGATCCAAAAGCTGATGAAGGAATATTTTTAGGATATTCTGCTACCTCTAAATCCTATAGCGTGTTTAATAAAAAGTCAAGGATTGTTGAAGAATCAGTTCATGTGAAGTTTGGTGAAACTGACCCTTTTATTAAGGAGAAAGAGAAAACTGATGAAATTACTGACTCTTCTAACAACATGAGACTTGAAAATCTGAAAAATGATTTTGAAAATAACATAAATAAAATTCAGTCTAGTTCAGGAGAACATGATATTGATGAACCTAAAAGTGTGTTACCTAGATAGTCTAGAAACCTAAAGAATCATCCTTTAGAAACTGTTATAGGAGACCTAGACATAGAAATAAGAACTAAAAGAAATAAATGAAATTTAGTTGAATTTTCTGCCTTTCTATCTCAATTAGAACCTAAATATTTTGAATAGGCCTTAGAAGATGAGAGTTGGATGTTAGGAATGCAAGATGAGCTAAAACAATTCGAAAGGAATGAAGTTTGGAAATTATTTGAAAGACCATAAAATTATCCAGTTATAGAAACTAAGTGGGTCTTTAGAAATAAACAATATGATCAAGGAACTATAATTAGAAACAAAGCTAGATTAGTAGCTAAATGACATAATTAGGAAGAAGGTATAGATTATGATGAAACCTTTTCCCCTATAACTAGATTAGAAGCAATTAGAATTCTTTTAGCCTATGAATCTCATATGAACTTTAAATTATATCATATGGATGCTAAATCTTCCTTTTTAAATGGATATTTATTGGAGGAAGTTTATGTTGAATAACCTCCCGGTTTTGAAAATTCTCAAAAACCAGATTCTATTTTTAAAATTACTAAATCTCTCTATGGTTTTAAACAAGCACCTAGAGCTTGGTATGAAAGATTAAGTTCTTTTCTTTTGAAAAATGGATTTATTTTTGGAATGGTAGATCCAACTCTTTTTAAGAAAACCATTTTTTCTAATATATTATTAGTTCAAATCTATGTTGATGATTTTATTTTTGGTTTAACCAATAAAAAAATTTATAATGATTTTTCAGAACTTATGCAAAAAGAATTTTAAATGAGTATGATGGGAGAATTGAAATTATTTTTAGGACTTCAAATTTATCAAAAATATTATGGAAATGTTTTAAACCAAAGTAAATATTTAATGATTTATTAAAAAATTTTGGTCTTGAGAATAGCAAGACATATAAAACTCTCATGTGTACCAATATAAAACTTGATTTGGATGAAGCTAAAAAACCAGTGGACAACAAGTTATATAGATGTATGATTGGTAGTTTATTGTATCTCATTACTAACAGAGCTGATATTATGTTTTCTGTATATTTATGTGCTAGATTTCAAAAAAATCCTAAAGAATCTCATCTTATTGATGTCAAAAGGATTTTAAGATATTTAAAGGGATTTTTTTTTCAATGTCTTCTTTATCCAAAAACTTATGATTTTAATTTAATATCATATTTAGATACTGATTTTGGTGGTTATAGATTAGATAGAAAAAGTACCTCAGGAACCTGTCACTTTTTAGGAAAATATTTAGTATCATGGTCAAGTAAAAAACAACACTCAATTGCCCTGTCAACAACTAAGGAAGAATATGTATCTGTAGGTTGTTGCTGTACACAAGTATTGTGGATGAAAAACACACTAATGGACTTTGGATTAAATTTTAACAGTACACCTATTTTATGTGTTAATAAAAGTGCTATAAATATTTCAAAAAATACAATAAGTCATTCAAGAACTAAGAATATTGATATTAGACATCATTTTATAAGAGATCATGTTCTTAAAAAGGATATATATTTAGAATTTGTAAATACTGAATATCAACTAGCTGATATATTTACTAAATCACTTCCAACTGTAAGTTTTGATTTTATTAAGGGGGAGTTAGGTTTATTTAATCTTTAAATTTTAATCTTTTTAATCATTTTAATTTTAAATATTTATTTATTTTAGTTTATTTATGTTAAAATTATTTATTGATTACTATAAATCTGATTTGTTTTATTATTTTTTCCCACTATACATTTTAGTTAATTTATTTTAATCTTAAATTTATTTGCACCGCGTGTTTTCAAAAATTTTAATGATTATCTTACATAATGACACAAGAAAAAAGGGACTATCAGAAAAGTTTTGAATACCAAACCTTTTCGACTCTCAAACCCTTTTTGAATATAGAAACCCACATTTACCTTCATCTACCTTCGTTCACCTCTATTTTCTTTCGAAACCCTAAAACCCGAAAAACTTAGAGCTTTCATTTCTTAGAAATGATGAAAAATAAGAGAACCGAAGAAGGTGAATCCCATGACCTGAAGTTTCATTAAGTTTCCAGAAGAAAGATTCTACAGGGTAAAGTAGTTGATTTTGAATGGATTTATTAGAAAAATATACTCCTGAAGTAAGTGCTAGCTTTTCAAGGATTGGAATCTGTGTTCAATGAGGTGAACCTAGAGTTCCTTTATGAGGTAGAACTGAAATTTTTCTATAATATTGTTCAGTTTAGTTTTGGAGATACCGAAGATACAATTTTTGTGAGAATAGAAGATAAGAAATTTTTGGTTTCTTTGACTGAAATTTCTCAAATTTTGAACTGTCCTCACAAGGGAGTGCTTTATTTCAATCTAAGGTCTATCGGAGATAAGGACCATAAGTCTGAAGACATTATGTATTTTATGATTGGTTCAACAAACATTAGAATTTTTTTTTCAAGGATCTCAAGGCAAACAAAAAAATCTTGGTTAAATTTATTCAAATAGGAATTGCTCCTAGAATGGATGAGATTGAGAAGATTCTATATCCAGACATATATATCATGTTTCTATTTATGAGTGAAATAAACTTAATTTTCTAAGGTATATGTTTAGATATTTTCAATACTATTGTAAACTAGATGCTAGGATGAATTTTTATCATCATCTTGAATTTTGTTTAAGAAAAGAATGATTCTTTTAATAGATTCTCGAATTAAATGTCATCACAACAATGTGATAAATGTAGGAAATTTGTGGAAATTAGGTTTTTACTGGAGTACAGTCAAATGAAAACTCTTTCTATTTGGTGAAGATGATCAACAAAGATCAGTATCTTTTGCTCAGGGGGAGCAAGGTACAATTGGGAATGAAGGAATTGGTGAAACCCAAGGTGAAGGAACATCCAAACCAACACAGATAAAATTCATATTTGTTGAAGAAGAAGAGGCTGTGGAAGAAGATTTGGTTGTAAAACCACAGAAAAGAGTAGATCCACCTGCTAAAGAACCAATGTTGGGTTCAGGTGAGGCTACTAGGTTAGTAAATTTGGAAGAAACCTTTCTTGAGGAAGATCAACAGGTTGAAATCCAGATAAGAGATTTGCATAATATTGTTTTACTAGCTATCCAAGAGGAAAAACTAGATATTTAGGAAGAGAAATAGTTGATTAGATCTAAAAAATGTGGCTATTGAAATTATTGAAAATATAGTTTTATCTCTTTTTGATCATGTGGATGAAAGACATCAATCTGTAACTGAAGACAAAACTGAATTTCTTTTCTTGGTAGTTTATCTTGTTTAATTGAAAAATTAATTGAAAAACCATTAGAGAAGTATGTGGAAAAATATTCTTCAAGATCTCTATCAATTATGGAAGTTGGACAATCACAACATCTAGATGAAGGGACATCTGATTCCCTGTCAAATTAGGTTGATGATCTTGTAATGAAGTTTAATAAGTATCAAGAAGATAATGTTAAACTTAAAAAAAGAGTTCGAAGTTGCAAAGAAAAAGTTACAGGATCTTAATGAAAATTATATTTCCAAAAATGAATTTGATTCTTTCAAAAGGGAGATGCTAAATGAAGTTAGAAAGATAAAATCTGAAGTTGTTTCTTAGTTAGACTTTGCTGATCTAAAGTGGTATTTGGGGAATCAATTTGAATCAATCAAGAGTACTATTGGTCAAACCAGTACATCTACCTCTACTCCTACTACCAGTCCATATCTAATTTGAAGATTTCAGGCAATCACCTCTTTCATGGTAAATATGAATGATCATATTCAAAATCTTAGTGCAATAGTGCTCCTATGTCAGTTCTGTTGGACAATTAGAAATTTATAGTTGACCAACTGACATAGAATGAACCAGGTATCAGATTTTTGATGAACAAATTCACAGAAAATTTAGATCAATTTATGCAGCAAGAGGAGAGTTTTCATGAATTTTTGAAAGTTAATCTTGTTGAGAATTTTCATATCATTCAAGATTCTAGAGTTTTAATTATTCAATTTGGGGATAGTATAATGAAGAAGTTGCGGTTATAGATGAAAAAGTTGAAAGATATGTTTGAAGCTGCTCAAAATCCTTAGAACCTTAACCAATCCAACTTTTACCCAATCTTTTGTACCCTAAACATTTCAGTTGACTAAACTTGTTTTCCAGTCACACTGATTATAGTATTTGTACATTTTTTGATCAATAAAATCTCCTTATTTTTATTTTTGTGTGCATTATTTCATATTATTATACATTTATGTCTCAAGACAAAAATCCAATATTCTTTATTTAAACATATTATTATAATATTCACTTACAGATCTATGCAAAATTAAATGTGTTTTATTCATTTTATTCACTTTCTTTTTGATCTCACAAAAGGGGGAGAAATTTTGATAAACACAACATTTATTTTTCATTTATTTTTATCAAAATAATTCTATAAAATCGAACATCAAATTATTATTATTTAATTGTTTATAAAATTCTAAATTCGGTTATTAATTTTATGGGTTTTTTGATCATAAAAAAGGGGGAGATTATTGGGCATGTATTTTCTCAAAAATACTCTATAAATCTTATTGATTTTGATTCTCAAAATACCCTTATTTGTTGTACTAATGATATTACTTTAAGTGTATTTCAAGAAATTAATATTCTTTATATTCCTTATTTTGGAATTATATTCAAGCTTATTATTCACGTGGAATATTCATCAACGTGTTCAGAATGCTCCTAAACGTATTCTGGAAACACTGTTCATATCGTACATTGAAGAATGTAACATAAGGAACAAACCCTATGTTTGTATTAAGCCTTATGCTGAAAGATAAGTACATATGGTTAATCAACCCTACATTGACAAAAACATATGGATAAAAAACCTTAAGTCTGGATGAAACCTTACGTTTGAAAAAGAGAAGAAGCATGGTTAAATAACCCTATGTAAGTATGGAACCATACGTTTGAAAAGCAAATGTATGGATCACCAACCTTACTTTTTTGATCAACCATACGTTGTCAACCTTACGTTGTCAACCTTACATTGTCAACCTTGTGTTGTCAACCTTGCGTTGTCAACATTACGTTGTCAACATTACGTGTCAACCTTATGTTTGGATAATGAACACTACGTAGTTGAACCCTACGTTTGATATTTTGTTGTTTTGTGAAGGAACCTTACGTTTGACTTTTCATTATCGGAGATTTGAATTTATGTTTTTTTATCAGAGTTTTGTGTAACAGTATTTATAGAATATCAGGCCAATTTAAAGATTGTTTTAAATTATTTAAAAGCTCATTATGATTGATTCAAAGAATCGTAATAAGTAGAAAAAATTTCTCCCATTATTAAGGGAAGTTATGATTACTCTGAGCAGACTCATGAATTTGAATTCTTACGATTTATCAGGCGATTTTCTTGGATATGAAATTAAAAAAGTAGGCTCTTTACTTTATTTATTCCATCGGTGTATTTTTTCTATATATGAATATGATTCAAATCAGAATATTATTATAGAGATATATATTGATCCATATATTGTGACACATTTTCACGATTGAAACTGTATTCTTGTGAAGATATTTTATAGATCAATTGCAACAATCGATCAGACTCTATTTTCTACAGAAGAGGATATAATGGAGATATATGTATTCATAATTTATTATTTGCTGTAAGTTTGCTGATACTATTCATTTCTATTTTTATTTCAAAGATCTATTGCAACCAGATCACTTTGGAATGACTCTTTCTTGAAGAAAATATTTTTTAAAGAAGAAGATCCATCTACCGCCAGTTGCTGTTTCAACTATGAGGTTCTACCATAACTTTTTTTAATCAGTATCTTTTTATTGAGAGTTTCAACTGCTTGTACTCAGTTGTGGTGGAGTATCAAATTCTCGATCTAAGCTGTGGTTTTTTGGTTCTCAGTTAAAGAACTAGAAGGTGTTGTTTTTAGCCTTATTTGTAAAGGTGTCAACTTCTAGCACTCAGTTGTGGATTGGTCTTATGATATGAGGACCTGACTAGTGAAATTCACCAAACTCACAGAGAGAGTAATTGGTGGACTGGACTAGGGGATCTTTATGCCCTGAACCACTATAAACAGTTGTGTTCTATATTTCTGTTTTTATCCGCTGTTCATAAATTCATACAGAAGATAAACACTGCTTATCCACATAACCATCAGCCAATATCAAGATACATAATTGTAAAAGAAATTGAAAAGACATAATTCACCCCCTCTTGTATATATTTGTATATTCCGACCTAACACTGTCTTTCTGATACAACATTGCCCCAACCAAGGAAACACTTAAAGGAAAACATGATGACCAATCTCAAACTCAAGAGGCCATCTTCGATGGTCAACGTATGATTTATGTCTGCTCTGTGCGGTCACCAACCGCCTCTTCATTAAATGAACCTACTCAAATGTATCCTACATGATTCTATGCCCAACAAGCATTAACTCACCGGCCTCTATCCAATAAAGAGGTGAACAACATGCCTTTCCATACAAATCCTCGAAAGGCTCCATTTGGATTGATGCCTCGAAGCTATTATTATATGAAAAATCCATGAGTTCTATATGCTGCACCCATGAACCATCAAAAACCAAAACATAGTCTTGTAACATATCCTCTAGAACCTGAATAGTTTGTTTAGATTGACCATCAGTTTGAGGATGATAGACTATACTCAAAATAACTTGTGATCCTAGAGCTTTCTGAAGGCCCTATTAGAACCGAGATGTGAAACAAGGATATCTATAAAAAATGACACTCCTCGAAACACCATGCAACCAAACTATCTCTCATATGTAAAGAATACCCATATCATAAAAAATGAAGGTCTCCTTGATAGAAAAGAGGCGGGATACCTTTGTTAGTCGATCCATGATCACCCATACTGCATCATTCTTATGGGTTGTCTATGGAGCTCACTATGCATCTTTGTTGTAACGGCCCGAAATTTTGAATAAATCTTGTTTCCTAATTTCATGTGTTATTTTATTTTATTTTTATACTCAACAAAAATGTTTTATTTGATAAACATGATTATAATTAAAATGAGACCATTGGGTTTTGATTGTTATATGACCATCGATCAATATGACCACTGTGAACAGAATGTTTTGATTATTGTCTCTAAATATAAGTAATCTTGGTTGATTATTATAGAAAGAATATTCGATGGCCTCACCTAGTAGTCTTGGACCGATCGAAGCCCATCTAACAGAGCTTGGGAAGGAGGTAGCACCATTGGGCTTTGCTCTGGACCAAACCCAAGCCGAACTTCATCATGTGAAGCTAGAACGAAATCGCCTTCGTGAGAAGTTCAAACTGATAGAAATTACTACTCGAGCAATGTTGACCGAGCCGCCCCAAGATTCTATCACCCTAGCACACCTTACTCTTAGGTCCTATGCTGGTATTATAAGGGGCTATGTAACAAGACCGTAACTGCCTTGTGTAATCCTTGTTTTAAATAAAAATTGGGATTTCTTCATATGATGAAGTTTATGAATTTTCAAATGACCGGATAAAAATAGTATGCATATTTTTGATGAATTTTCAAAAGGATATAAAAAAAAAATGTTCATGTAAACCTTAAATAATTTAAAATGTGTAATGATTTTCAAAAAATGGTCTTCTACAATTATGTCCAGTACGAAATTTAGAGTCTAATAAGATCAACTTTATTTTTGATGAATAGTAAATTATGAATAGTGATTTTATGCTTAGGATTAGTAATGTGACCAAATGGATTAGTAATCTCACTTAAAGAAAGTTTTAAAATAATCTAGGCACCTTGATTAAGTAATGCGATTCAATAAAATGGTTAAATAACGGTTTCATTAATTATTATTCAAGTATTAGTTTTTTCGGGTGAATAGTGTTTTTTAATTAAAAAATTAATTAAAAATATTTAGAAAATTATTTTTATAAAATGGATTTCATTTTTGAACTCAGAGCATCGATATTATGTTAAGGTAATTTTTGGGGATTTTTCTGAAAAAAATGAATTTTCGGTGAATAGTGAATTTATTTAAAAATTGAATTAAAAATATTTAGAAAATTATTTTTATAAAATGGAGTTCATAAATTTAATTAGGGAATCGATATTTAGTTAAGGTGAAAGTTTGGGATTTTTCTGAGAAAGATGAATTTTTCAGTGAATAGTAAAAATGCAGTTTTAGGGTTTCGGTATGTTTAGTGACATCATAGCTGTGTCATGATGATGTCATGAGATATTTTAAGGGTTGGCCGGCCAAGGGTGATGAATTATTGTTGTGGGGGCCCCATGTGGCATAACTCCATGGTAAATTCCAAGAGAGAGCACATGGGTTTGAGAAAAGCACATGTGAGGTGTCCCTTGGCCATTAATGCCTTGTCCCCTCACTTTCCCTATAAATACCAAGCCCTCCTCTCATCAATTCGACTCCCCACTCTTCCCCAACGAATTTCTGGTCTCATTACCTCCCAAGGAGTCCTCCCAAGGTGCCCCCAAGCCCTCAAGGTCCCAACTTTTGAGGTTTAAGAGTTACATTTTAAGGTAAGGGATCTGACCCCTCTCTTTCTTTTCAAGTGATCTCTTTTATGTCATTCCTTTTATGCCCCATGTTCTTATGTTGGAGGATGTTATTTTATACTCCTCTTACTTCCCTTTTTATGTTCATATAATGAGAGATCCCCTTTTACTCTCATTATTTCGTTTTATGAAGTTTTAAGTGGCGCCGTTAGGCTGCCAAAATTTTTGTAACGGATTCTTTCTCCCTTCTCATTTTTCAAGATCTATTTTCATGTAACGTATTTCAAGTTCCTTTTTGTTATGTTGGGGTATGATCTCTAAATTTATCATACTGATCTTTTATGATCATATGATGAGAGACCCCATTTGATCTCTTCAATTCAGTATTTTGAAGTTTTAAGTGGCGCCGTTAGGCTGCCAAATTTTTATGTGGTTCTTCACCCTTCTCGTTTTGAAGTTCTACTTTCATGTCAATTCTTTCAAAGTTCCTTTTTGTTATGTTGGGGTATGATCTCTATATCTATCATACTGGACTCTTATTTTCATATGATGAGATACCCCATTTGATCTCTTCAATTCAGTATTTTGAAGTTTTAAGTGGCACCGTTAGGCTGCCAAATTTTTATGTGGTTCTTCACCCTTCTCGTTTTGAAGTTCTACTTTCATGTCAATTATTTCAAGTTCCTTTTTGTTATGTTGGGGTATGATCTCTATATCTATTGTACTGGACTCTTATGTTCATATGATTAGAGACCCCATTTTATCTCTTCAATTCATTATTTTGAAGTTTTAAGTGGCGCCGTTAGGCTGCCGAATTGTTTAGGGGATTCTTTCACCCTTCTCATTCTTTTCAAAGTTCTACTTTCATGTCATGTCTTTCAAGTTCCTTTTTAATTATGTTGGGGCATTATCTCTATATCTATCATACTGAACTCTTATGTTCACATGATGAGAGATCCTATTTGATCTTTTCAAATCATTTTTGTTGAAGTTTAAGTAACGCCGTTAGGCTGCCGAACTTTCATAAGAGAAATCTGATTTTTGTCTTCCTTCCATGTTTTTCATTTCAAATGGTATGTCCTTGAAATTTAATTACCATGATCATGTATCCTTATTATTATGTCCATCTACTGTTTTATGGATCATTTATAAATGTTTGACCCATTTTCCCTCTCTTTTTAATGTCTTCTAAAACCTCGTAACATAGCTGTTATGCTGCAGAATTTCCGTCTCAAAATGTCTCTCTCTTTTTCTAATGTTATTTTATATTATTAAGTGAATACTCAAAGCTCTTTCTTCTAAAGGGTTATTCACATAGATACCAAAATTTTCTATTTTAAATTCTGGGATTTACATACATGAGACCCACCTTCCTTTTCTGTGGGTTTTAAAGTGACGTAAAGATCATGTCTTTAAAGCAGTTTTTAAAACGCTATGATTATGAAATGAAACCCATTTATTTTATGCTATATGGGTTATTTATGAAATGTTTGATGATGATATATGTGGCTCACATGATAATAAAGGCAAATTTAAGGGTGCGACCTGATAGCGCTCCAATGCATTGGGTAAAGACTTAATCTCTAGAGATGACCATTTTAACGACGCCTTGGTGAATAACCTTGGTAATTTTAACGACACCTCAGGGATGGACCTTGGTGAAACGAAACGATTGTCAATATTAAATGTTGTAGCCACATCTTCAAGTTATGAAAAATGTTATTTTTATTATGATGTATCTCATGATTTCATTCTCATGCCTTAATGTTATTTTCATGACCTTATTGAAGTATCTCAAGTTCACATGTAAAATGTTTCTCTGGTTTCTCTTACTGGCCTTCTGCTCACCCTTTCTTTTGATGTATGTCCCCAGGTTATGATATGCAGTAATGATCCTAGGATGAACATGAGGAGAAGCCTTTCAAGTGTTTAAGAAGAATGTTTTATGTTTTCATGTTTTAAGTTCCTAGTTTCCAAGACACTAAACCTTAAAGATCCTCAGTTCCGTGTAATGAAATGAAAATTATGTTATAAAAAGATGGGATGCTATATTTGTGAAACCAGGATGTACCACCCATATAAAAATATGAAACTTTCTTATCATCTACTTGCATAATCCCATAGGAACCCATACCCAAACACGAAAAAAAAGATAATTAATGCTTCTAGGAGACCATCCTGGTGGTGGATCCCCACCATATAAGCTATCTCTCAAAACTAATCCCTCCAAATTAAATAACTACTCCATATTGATCCAGTCAAGAAGCAATTGTATGATATATGTAGAAGTAAAATATACTCATCCTTGGGACTCCTAAACATCTAAATTCATGTTTGAAAAATGTGCCATCATCTGCCACTCATAAGAAGAATCCTGCACTACCTCTGTCTGTGTCTTCTGACACAGAACATCGACAATGACATCTCCCTTTCCCAGTGTATAAACCATCTCAAAGTTGAAAGGCTACAAATACCCGAACCACACCCTCTGCCAAAGGATAAGGTCCTATTGGGAAAAGATGCATCTGATGCTCTTATGGTTCGTGTACACCACAAACCTCTCACCAAAAAGATAGTATCCCCAACATCTCATTTCATGTACCACCATAGCTAACTCCAGATCATGAGTAGGGTAATTCCTCTCATGTGGTCTCAGATATCTAGTTCCATAAGCAACCACTCGATCCTCCTGTATCAGAACTAATATGAGTCCAAATCCAAATGCATCATAGTACATAGTATATGCTTTACCTGGAATAGGTAAAGTGAGAATAGGTGATGAGGTCATCCTTCCCTTCAGCTCCTAAAAATCCATCTCTCAAGAATCTAACCAAACAAACTTCACTCCCTTCTTGGTCATCCCTGACATATGTGCCTCCATATGGGAGAAGTCTTGGATGAAACACCGGTAATAACATTCTAAACCTAGAAAACTCTAAATCTAGAAGTCATTCTTTGGCCACTCCCAAGATACTGTGGCTGCAACCTTCTCTGGGTCTACTAACACTTTGCCTCTAAGATGACATGGCCCAAGAAGTTCACTTTATCAATCCAGAAACTGCATTTGGTTAACTTGACATAAAACTGATGTTCTCTCAATATACTTAAGACGATGTCAATATATTGGGCATGATCATATGCTCACTGAGAGTATACTATGATTTCTTCAATAAAAACCACCACAAATTGATCCAGAAAAGGATGAAATATCCAATTCATAAAATCTATGAATACTGGTAGTGCATTCATCAAACCAAATGAAATCATTACAAACTCATAAAATCCATACCTGCTCCTAAAAGTAGTATGATTATATCCGATGATCTCACCCTCAACTGATGGTATCCTGATATCAAATCGATCTTGAAGAATATATTAGAACCTCTAAAATGATCGAAGAGATCATCAATATGTGGAAGGGGATATTGATTCTTGACCATCACCTAGTTCAATCTACGATAATCCAAACATAAGCACAAAGTTCTATCAAAATTCTTTGCGAAAAGAACAGGAGAACCCCATAGAGATGTACTAGGCTGTATGAAACCTTTTTTATTCCAGTTCTTCCAACTGGAACTTCAAATTCTGAATCTCTAACGGTACCATTCTATAAGGAAAAATAGAAATTGAATCTACTCTCGACACCAACTCGATCATGAACTCGATATCCCGCTTAGGTGGTAAGCCATATAACTCATCAGGAAAGATGTCTTGAAAATGGTATACCATTGGAGGAATGTAATCCTTCTACATTATACCATCATATAGAATAAGGATTGCTATTTGAGTCATGAGAAAATCCAATTTTCACTAAATTGGTCATGTATGACCAGCCTAAAGATCCCACTCTCCTTGGTGAAAATAGATGCCTCCTTATGGAGATAAAAAGGTAACTATCCTCTAGTAATAGTCGATATGAGACTATATTAGTCAACATAGCATGTAGCTGACTAGCCCCTCTATCCTAGGCTCCAGTCTAACTCCCCCGAGCTATTCGCTCTGCCTGGTATTGCTGCTCCTACACTGGGGTACCACGTCCCTTGCCTCTACTTGAACGTCTAGTGGAACTCAAACTAACTATCTGCTGAGGGGTAGCTGATTCCTTCCCAGAATCTAGTACCTGTCCTGTTACCCTAACACTTCTCTACTGCTAGAAGTTCCTACAAAACCTATGCAGGTTACCCAACCTACCACAAGAATGACACTCCAAATAAGGGTATGGACACTGAGACCACTTATGTCCCAAATTTACACAGTGATAGAACTACAATGGAACATGGTCTTAAGATGGATTCTCACTACCCTCAATGCTTTGCCCATTGGTGCCTTGGAAATAATTATGATAGTGGTTCTTCTTTCCACCAGAAGAAGAGCTCCCAGTTTACCCTGCTGAGATAGCACGACCGCTGCTTGGGGCCTCTCTCAAATTCGCTTCTGTGATGAGCGCCTAATTCATCACATATAAAAATCTATTCAAGTGAAATAAATTCACCTATGACTAGATATCATAGAAAATACCATCCTAGAAATATATCACCCCAGAGATCTCATCAGCAGCTAAATATGGCACAAAAAACTGTAGGTTTGTGAAACATTCAACATAGTCCATCATCAATATGCCCTCCTATATCAAGTGCATGAACTCGCAAGCCTTATCATCCCTAAAAGTATCAGGATAGAAGTGGATCAAGAAATTTACCTCACATTCCTTCCATGATAACTCCTCCTACTACCTAACCTACTCTAGAATATCCCACTAGCACTTGGTAAGTCCATGAAGAATATATGCATCAAGATTTACCTGCCTATATATGGGTGTATTGAGGTGATTAAAGATTTTCTCGATTGAATCAATTCATAACTTGACTATTTGGGGCCCTCACCCCCTAGTGAACATAGGCGGATGTTTCAAATGAAACTCCCTCATCAACTCAGACATCGAAGTAATGGTGTAAAAACTCTCCCTTTCCATGGATCACATGACCCTTAAGAAGCTCTCATGAAGCTAAAAATCCATATGATACTCAGGAGCTATAGGAAGCTTTGACCCAGTTGCATTAGGAGTGCGGTGATTGCCACTCTCCTAATGCTCAACTCAAAGATGAAAAGGAGACATTTATTTACAAGACAAAAAAACTCCTTAGAACACTGACTATAAAAAAGGTCAACCTCAACAGGTGACAATAACAGAGAACCATTAAATACTAGTCCCTCTAAACATGGATTACAAGTTTTTTAACATGAAATAATAGTTCTTTCATTTATCAAATATAACATGTATCTCATATCACATTTCATCAAGGAAAATATTTCACATGCAATAAATATGTTCTTATCATGAAAAATGCCTGTCAATATATCCCCATGTTCCTATCATGATGCATGCATATTCATATCACACCATACTAGGCCATGAGTATAAATAAGAATCTCAAGAAACGTTAACATCACACAACATGTGAATCACTTAGGGTGAAATAACATCAACTGTAATAAGTGAACATCATGAAAAACAATCCCATACCTTGGAACTTGGATTTCCCCCCATACATGGGTTAGATACTCCCTTTCACAAGCTCATTACCAAGTCCAAATATATTCTAGTATCCTTTTTACCTTTTTACAAATAGTAAAATAATAGAAAAGAAAAACCTACCTCTGATAACACTTTGTAACATCCACCGATCCAACACTCTCTCACGTGGCCAAATCAGGTTGGTTACGGGACCTCAAGCACACCTCCCCGTATTCTAGAGGATGTCGATTAGCAGCAAGGGTGTGATGATATAGTGGAGAGACTATACCCCCTGATATGTAGTTACATAGTGGCAGAAATAAATAATAATAAAAAAAAATAATCCGAGTAATGGAAAAATTAGAAACAACACAACATACCATTAGGAAGTAAAAAGAGGAATACATAAACTAAATAATAACGAATCATGTAATGATAGGATGAATTTATCTAAATGTAAATCTAAAAGAAATACAAATAAAAGGATTAGCTAGAACAAAATAAACTCAAAAGACCCCAGTCCTGAACCCCATTTCAGTTCCACCACCAAACTCTATCCCATTCAATAAGAAAAAATCCTCAACAAGGTCCCTTTCCCTTGTACAATACTACATCCATGTAATCTTCTTGGGTACCAAACAATGACCTAAATAGGGTGTGAGTAAAACTCAATAGGTCAAAACCACTATGTCTAAACAAAACCAATCTGATAAGAAGTGCATGGAATACAGTGATAAATAGGTATATTAATTAATCAACTTAATATATTACAAAAAATCAACCTACTTTGACACCATACTAGAATGTCTCTAAGCATGTATCATAACCATGCCAAGCATAACCATAAACCCATGACATAATCAAAAAATCGGGAAAATCCATCTATATTTAGCCTTCAGGAAAATCCCTATATATAAGCATTCCAAAATTTATTGGTCCAATCCCACCATATAATAATTTCAGAATCTATAACTAGTCCAAGCCCACTATATAAGCATTTTAGCATGTATCACTGAGCCAATCCCACTGTACAATCATTTCGACATGTATCACTAGGCCAAGCCCGCTATATAAGCATTTTAGCCTTTGGGAAAATCCCTATATATAATAATTTCGATATAAAACTTTGGGTATAACCCTCTATATAAGCATTATAGAATCAAACTTTGGGCATAGACCACTATATAAGAATTACAACATCAAACACAACACAAGTAACAACAACAAGGATATCACAATATCATATCATATGCTTCAATGGTTAATTATGTAAATTACCATTTGTCTCTCTATCACACATTCATCTTATATCAAGATAACACCAGTCATTTTAATAAGAAAATAAGCCATTACCTAGGGATTCTATATCAAGAAATCACCTAAGGTCTCATGTCATGATAAATAAACTTTAATCCATCAGCTAATTCATTATCATTCAAGGGTTCTCCCACTCAACGGTAGCCACAAGCCAGGTCACAATAATAAAAATTGAATCTAAGGGATCTAAACAATATTATAATTCATTATTTACCATTATTAATTCAGTAAATTAATTATAGAACATGTTATGTTGGTGAAATAATAATATTTCATCTACTTGACAATTAAACAAACCATAGGGTTAGGTTTTAGACCCCATACCTTTAACCGGTGATTAACACAACACTTCCAACGAGAATCACCAATAATAATAAAGGTGAAAAAATCACAAGAATAAACCTATATCATACCAAATCAAGATCAAAACCCAAAAAACCATGGTCGAGATATTTATATCTCAATGATGGAGATCAACTAGGAAGAAAGGGAAAACTAGAAAAACCACTCACCAGAGATTGATTGCTTGAACTAGACATCCGGAAGGGAGGGAAGAGATCTAAAATTTCTTGGAGTTATTCCTAGGGTTGAGAGAGGAGAGGATTCAATGAAGTAATGAAATAATCATACACACTTCAAAATTAAAACCGCTATATCCAAGAAATACATGATGTGTAACACTTCCATGCTGTGTATTTCCTCATTTTTGAGTTACACCAAAAAACCTGTTGCCTTAGTTTAATATTTATCCCAATAAAAAATTACATGTCATGTAATAGATTCACAATGTGTATTCATTTCACATCATAAACCCAGTTCATGGGATTTTCCTAGAGATAGTTACATGTTATGTAACCCATTTACATGGCATGTGAATTCCTTACAGACAACTTTCATCACCGCTTCTGCAAAACCGCTTGAACCACCTTTGAAGCCTTCCAAACTTATGGAAAACCCTCATAATCCCATTCAAAATGTTTATAATCAGACCCCATTAATTCAAAAAAAAAACACACATACCCTAAATTTAGGTCATTTTCTCCAATAAGGCTCTCCGTCTCAGAATGAGACTCAACTAACAAGGTTTAAAGACAATACAAACCCAAAAAAAAGAGGTTTAACATAAAAATAAAAGAGGGGAATACCTAAAAAATATGAAATATTACAATATTCACCCCATTAATGGGTATTAATATCATTCAATGATCATCATACAAAGCCTATTAATCCATATGAAACTGTAAAAGGGGAAACATGATACACATTTTGTATCAAATTGTATTTTTTTCATGTATTTTGGGTGTACATGCATCACATGGATGTATATTATATACATACATTATATGAACCGCATTCATGTAATCATAATGCATCATATTCATGATTTATATGTGCTCTTCATAAAACACACACACACACACACAATATTTTATATTGTATTATTTTAGTGCACATATCCAATATTATCCTACTTGCACTAAAATCCATATAGACTTTTATCCAAACTTCACAACCTTTTTTTAATCCATCTAGAATCTTTTGGATACAGTTTCATTAAGCCCTCTTCATTTTTGAATAAACACATTGTCCAAAATTTTATCCTTATCCAAGGGCCTAACTATGTGACCCTATGATCCATAGTAGTTTTGAAAATAAATATAAAATTCCTATTTCATAAATATAAGAAAATGGTAGCCTCTATCAAATAATTAATTCTACTCAAGATACTAAGGGGTTTGGCTTAATCTCCATAAAAGATACTCATACCCCTATATGAACATGTCCGCCACAAGTTGTATCATATTCATCCAATGTATGCCTATATAATCCCTTTGTTCATGAAATTAAGTGACCACTAGACATGGAACATATCAATCTAGTATATTACATCTCATATTTTCTTGATTATTTAAAATAGATTGACCAAGTCGATGAACACATCACATTTCATTCATCTAATGGTTGATTACATCACATGCCCCTAATCAAATTAGTTGAACACATCACATGTGACTCAACTAAGATGTCCATGTATTTCTTTAGCCTAATACAATCAATGGCTAGATGTATTAACTTGTCATACAAGTAGAAAAACCCTATCTTGGTTGCATTCCAACTGACAACATGATTAACAACATACCAAAACACTCCTTTATTAGCTAATTTCATATTCTAACTTACGTAAGTAGGATATCAAAGTATGAATGTTATCATGCTAGGTATCTCACTAACCTATGGTAATAAGGATTGATAATAAGTATACAACCCTACGTATATCGAGGACCGAATGACATTCCATGAGATACACTTTAGTGATTCATTCTAAGTAACAAGTCTATACTTATTACCTCATGAATCTATTATTCATATCTTATATACAACCATTTGTAATGAGTATAAGAATCTATTCAAGATAACCTAAACATATCATCACAACTTATAATACTCCTAGATGATCATCGATTAGGGACAACTAAAAGTTTTTTACTTTGAGGGGTTTTTATCATTCAAACATTCATGTTAAATAAATTGCAGCACACATGAATGAATGATAAATAGATATTTATTTTATTATAAACCAATGATACATTATATATCCATTACATTAATCTCTCATTCATCGAATACCTAGATAACTAACATGATAATCGTATTGTTTTTTTGTTAATGGCTTCATCAATGGATCCGCTACATTATTCTTTGTATCCATCCAAATGACCTTTATATCGCCCATATAAATGATCTTCCATATGAGATGGTGTTTTCAAAGGATGTATTTGGTTATTTAATGATACTTTGGTTCTTTTTCACGAGGAATAACTCCATTGTTGTCATAATAAATCTTGATCACTCCCTTGATTCTAGGAACTACCTCAAGTTCAGAGATGAAATTATTGATCCAAACAGCTTCCTTCATAGAATCTAATATGGTGATATGCTCTGCCTTTGTTGTTGATTTTTCTATAATGTATTTTTTGGAACTCTTCCAAGTGATAGATCCACCCTTTAGAAAAAACATGAATCCATATTGAGACTTCATATAATCTTTTTTGGGTTGAAAACTCATATTTTCGTAACCTTTTACATAGATCTCACCTTCTCCTATAAAGACCAAGAACATATACCTAGTTATTCTTAAGTACTTAAGAATGTTATTCATCATAATACAATGACTCTCACCTAGATTGGATTGGTATCTAATCATAATTATAAGATAATAGGTGAAATTAGTTTGAGTACACTACATGAAATATATGATAGATCCCATGGGGGATGCATAAGGAATTCTATCCATCTTGTTTAACTCTTTAGAAGTATCCCAAATATTTCTAAAATTTGTACCATATAATACTAGTAAAGACCCCTTATTGGAGTTTTCCATGATAAACCGATTTATCACTTTACCAATATGTGTGTCTTGACTGAGTCCAAGTAGCCTATTATATCTATCTCTATAGATCTTCATATCTAGTATATAGATAACTTTACCCATGTATTTCATTGAGAATCATTTACCCATCCACATCTTCATGAAGTAAAGAATCAGGATTTCATTTCCAATGAGTAGTATTCCATCCACATAAAATATTAGAAACACTACAACACTCCTGATAATCTTCCTATATGAAAAAGAATCATCTATGTTTTTTATGAAACCAAATTCTTTGATCACATCATCGAACTAGATATTCAAACTCCGAAAATCCTATTTCAATTTATAAATAGACCGTTGCAGCTTACACACCTTAGAAAACTCATTTGTAACTTCAAAACCTTTAGGCTGTATCCTATAAACTTACTCGAGTAAATTCATGTTATGGAAAGAAGTTTTGAAATCCATTTGATATATCTCATAATCATAATGATCTTCTATGGATAGAAAAATAAAAATGGAATTTATCATTGCTATAAGTGAAGAGGTTTCCTCATAGTAAATTTCATGAATTTTTTATAACCTTTCAACACCAAGTGTTCTTTATAGGTAAAAAATCTACCATATATGTCAGTTTTATTATAGAAAACCCACTTTCACCCTATGGGTATCACCCCTTCAAGTGTATCCAGTAAGTTCAAAACTTGGTTAGTGTACATAGATTCCATCTTATATTTCATGGCTTTTAAACATTTCTCAGAATCATAATTCTCAATGGATTCATGGTGGGAAGTAGTTTCATCACCTATAAAAGTTAATTCATCATCATTTTTCATGATAAATCCATATCTCTTGAGTTCCTGATGAATTCTTCCCAACCTTTTATGTTCTTGTGTAACTTAAGTCAGTTCTTCATCCATAACTCTTTATGGTACCACCATCTTAGGAACACTTACTTTTTATTAGTCTTGAACTTCTATAAGTTCAAATTTCCTCCCATTAAAACCTTGAATTATGTGTTTATTTTCAAGAAAAGCAATATGTCGGGCCACAAACACTTTGTGTTCAATAGTATTATAGATGTAATATCCTCTAGTTTCCTTAGGATAGCCAACAAATAAGAGCTTATGTGAATTAGGGTCAAGTTTTTATGAATCCAATTATTTTACCAATTCTTCACAACCCCAAATCCTTATAAAAGAAAATTTGGGGAATTTCTCAATACATATCTCATATAGTTACTTTATGAATTATTTAGATGGAATATAGTTTAGTAAGAATGAAATAATCACCAGAGCATAACTCTAGAAAGTAATAGGAAGGTCATATAGACTCATCATCGATTAAACCATGTCCAATAGGGTATGATTCCTCTTTTCAAACACATCATTCTATTGTGGTGTACTAAGAGGAGTGAGTTGTGAAAAAATTCCACAATCTCTCAAATGATCTATGAATTCCTAGTTCAAGTATTCACCACCCAAATATTTTCCAGTTGATTCAATATTGTTAATACTTAGAGTTTGTTGGATTTATCATGTTATTGTTTGTTTATATTTTATGTTTTTGAATATTAAAAATATGTCAAGTAATGTTTACAAATACCTCAAATAATGGTTAATTATAATTTATCATAGTATCATATATTTACTATGTAATTATCTTAGATGTGGTTATTATATTCTATTTTTGATGAAGAATTATGAATTTACTATTTACTTTTGAATTTATCATGTTTTCTCTCATGGTCACTTGACCTATCACACATTATGCGTCACATGGTCATTTGACTTAAAACACACCTATGTATCATGGTATCTTCATCATGGTAGCTTGATTTCTTTATGATGTTAGTAATTTCTTCACGTGGTTGATTTACATGGTCGATCTGCATGGTTACTTGTTGAACCTCAGTGTCAGTCACTTTGTACATACAGTCGGTTGACACAGAAAGTTGAACCATATAGCTAGTTGATATCTTATGGTAGGTTTAACCTCACGGTTGATCCAATGCTTTACTTTTCTTTGAAAATATAGGAATTTACAGAATGCTATGTTTTCATATATTTTGATATTTTATTTTAATACATGTTTTTAGTAGATATTTTAAATAATTTATTGATTTCTAAAATTAGTATTAATCATATGGAAGCTATGTGAAGTATTTTTGGAAAGTTTTAAATAGATTTAAAATTTGATTTAAATTATTTTATCATTCATGCATAAATCCACAATATGTATCTCAATATTTTGAATTCATTCATTTTAAGTGTTTTTTTTATAAATTGATTTTTAATGCTAAAAACTTATTAAAAGTTATTTTATAGCATTTAATGAAGTTTTATTATGTTTAGATCTTTTTTTCATATCTAAATTGAAGGAGATATATGCTCTAAAGCCACAACCTGCATGTGATGCATGGATATATCATATTGCATGGAATATTATGCCACTGACTTTGGTGGTGTTCCTGGACACTCGAGTAAATCTTACAGATAATATATCATTAAAGAACCATTTCATAATATGAAATGAGAGGGAGGAGAATCATTCATTTGATGAATGATTATACCGGTCATAAAATTTACTCATGTGTTACATCACATGAGTAAATGAAATAACACACAAGGAGCATCCTTGGGTGTTATATAAATCCAATACCATGCGATGGAAATGGTGTGAGTGTGTGGATTATTGGATGAAACTCCCAGATACTCGAATCTCTCTTCTTCTTCCTCCATAGCATAGTGAGGTGCCAACACACTGAGGAGTGAAGTAAAATTATGTTCATGTGAGGAATGATCCAGTCAGCCTATGGATACCTATGAAGGTGGGAGGCTTTCATCTTCCACTTTGGTTATTTTCATCAAACATATCTGATGAAGATAATGAAGGTTGTTGAGGCTTCTTCAGTGAATGGTACACATGTTTCTTCATTTCCAGTTTACATGGTTTCATATTTATTCCATGGAGATCCTATATGTGTAGTTTCTTTTTTTGCTTCTGTTGCTATGATTATCTATTAATAATTCTATAAGAAATCTCTAAAGTAGTATCAGAGTAATCCATGATGTTAGTTTTATGAAATCATGTTTGATAAATGATGAAATTTGAAGAATAGAGCATTGCGTCATATGATAAAATAGCTTGCTCATCCCATCACCATGTTATAGGGACAACCATATCTATTCATGTGTTAAGTGTTAATGCATGAAAAACCACTACCCTTTCATTCACCAAGGTGTGGTGAGGAATCCATTTCGATTCATGCATTAAGCATTAACGCATGTGAAACGACTAACCAATTTTCACTCGGGCATGGTGTGGATGCTATTTTACATAGGTGCCATGGTTATTCAAAACAACTTTAGAAAGAACACCAAAATATAATATATTCCATGGTGGAATGATTTACCCTTAAATATCTTGGCCATGTATAGGTAAATGATAATGGCCACCAACACATCCCAGCGTAAGCTATGGTGCTGAGGAAAAATAATTTTTCAAAATTTTTAATTTTGAATTGAATTAATAATTTATAAATTGTTTTTAAATTATAATAAAAGGAATTTAAGGATATTGATTAATTAATAAAATTTTAATTAAATATTTAATTATAAATATTTTATAATTATATAATAAGTGTTTATGAAATATTTATTATTAAATATTTTTTAAATATTAAAAGTTAATATTAAAATACATTTTAGTAAATTTATATGGCATATTTTATGGATTATAAATAAAAGGGTTTATTTTATAATCATAAAAGGGTGGTTTTTTAAATGTTTATAAATTAAATAAATGAATCCATAATATTTTTTTATATTTTAAGTTATGAATTATTCATAATAAATAAGTTTTAATTATTCAAAATTAATTTGGTCATATTTGAAATGTTAAGTATATGATATTTAGATTATGTAAAATATTTACATAATAGAAATTGGATTGTAAAATTGTTTATAATTCATGATAATATCATATATTTAAAATGAATTTCTACATAATTATGAATATGAAATTTTCACATTAAAATGAATACAAAGTGTTATATTAATTATTATGGAATTTATATAATGATAATCATGATTATAAAATGTTTATAGTTAGCCTTTATTTATGAATTTTTCATAAATAGTTATCTCATGTTTAAATATTTGAATTGTTTATTTATTTAAAAGTTATTCATAATTTATTCATGTATGAAATTTTTTTATGAATATAAATGATTTAGTTTAAGATACTAAAATTCTTCTAGATATTATCATACATGCATCTAAGTAGTAACATGCTAGGTATGCTAATGAATTTAGTTTTTCATCTACCTTGACCTCAGTTTGTAATTTTAGTTTTTGGATTGAATTTAGCTATTTAATATAGTTTATAAATATTAGATTTTAGGGTTATAATGAATTGGATTCTCTCTTGAGTAAAGTATCCCTGGGTAGAGGGACTTGGGGTTGGACTACCCACCAACCTAGAGGCTTATTCCTTGTTTATAAAGGTGAATGAGGTTGAATATCTATTGCTTCAGGCTTACTCATGTGTAGATTATAAATCTCATATAACTCAATGATTTTGCATGAAAATTTCATGCAACTTATACATATAATTCATTTGGATATTTATGAATGTGTTTGGATTATATTTTTAGATGAGAAACACAAACTGTGGGTTATGTAAAGGGTTACACATTAATATGGTTCAAACATACTGATTTGGTGGAGAGAATAAGATTCCAAACTAAATTACTAGAAGCATTCATATAAAAAGAATAACATGAGATAAGATGGTGATATTTAAATCCCCTTTAAATACTAAGTATAATATCCCTTCCAAAGTGGAACTTTTCAAGACCTCGATCATCTAACCAGGATGGTTATACCAAACCATGGTGCCCTTAGGTTATCTTGTGTAAGGTATGTGAGTAATAGATGCCACTTGAAAATCCCTAGGTAGGCTATGCCAAAGAAGGTTTCATATAAATTGTCATTTTTAGCATATTCTTAGTATTTTATTTAGGTTACACTTAGCTGGGAAACCCTTAGGAAAGATACCAGAAGAATGGTGTTGAGTTAATCCATAATATGGATTGGAAAAAGAGTTGTCATCTCAACTATCCAAGAGTCATATTAGATATTATTGGGATGATTACCTACCTAAATAACTAAGTGGTGAGAGGAATGCCAAAGAAGACTCATTCCTAAGTGAAATATGGATCTTGGACCACTAATGAGTATTGTTAATTTAAAAAGGATCATCATTTTAATGGGATCTCATTTAATATAATTACTTATCAAATGATTAATAAAACATGATACTCATCTTATGAAAGATTATGTTATATATAATTACATCATCATTATCAAACTAAAATTTGAGAGTAATCCTTAAAATTATTAATTTAATAAGCTACTAGTACAGGTAGCCTAAGAAAAAGAAAATTGTATGTGTTAGATCATCCTACCCTTGAGTAACCAAATGTTAAAGTTGTTCAACAGCTGAATATAGATGCTTATGGAGTCATAGAGTGAATCACTTAGGGTTTCAAAGGACTTACATGAAAATTTATCTAATTAAACTTAATTATCCACTCACATACTCAATATTACTGAGTATGTTAATGATATTAAATATGATTAGATGTGCTAATTACTTGGTGAGACTAATGATTTCATCTATGGATTATTCTACCAGAAGGGTTGTAAGAATTCTTATGGAGAGTCTACAATGGGTATAAATTTTATAGAAATAAATTTTAATATTCCAATAGATATATGATATTTATTATATGATCTAAAATTTCCATAAATATATAAGAGTCTAGAAGGTGGGAAAAATTGAAGTTTAAAGCTTGAAGTTTTTTTTCAAGTAATGGGGAAAAGGAGTTGCTGCATTTATAACTTGGATGCTTCAAGATTGGATTAAATTCTCATAAGACATATATTTTATCCCATTTTTCTCTTATGAATATAATGTAAACAATTTATATTTAATAAAATGAGATGGGAGATTTTAATACATATAGTTTATAATTTGTTCAATTCTATAACATGCTTTAATAGAGAATAAAAATGGATTATTTTGGTTAAGAAATTCATTCTATTATCATTTATGGAAATGTTACAACAATATGATTGAATTCAAGAAAGGGTTACCCAATATTATTTAAGAGTTGAGAATATTATAACTGGGAATATGGTGCATGGATTTTGGTAATGTATGAATAATACTGGAAGGTAAAAGTTCAAACTAGAATAATAAAAGTTAGTTGGAATAGTTCAATAATGTTTCTTCAAGTAGCCCGTTGGGTCATTGAAATATACATTCTTTAGGTAGAAGGAGTAATAATTCCATATGATTGATTATAAAGATACATGAAGAAATTTTAGGAAACTCCATGGAATTTACATGTTAGGTATAGGTGTTATAGAAATAAATTCTTTACTTTTGAAGGGTACGTGGTACATAATGTATATTTTACAAGTTTTTTAAATATATAGGATTTTAAAAGTAAATAAGAATTTATTGATCTTATAGTTTGCATTCATGTTGTAAAGAAAAGAGCTGCTACATCAAATTAGAATGTAAAGGAATGTATCAAACTTAGATGAATCTAATTAAAGGATGTGTATCTTTATCTCATTTATTTTATATAATAAGAGAAGTGGTTTAATAAAAAAGAGTTTTTTTTTGAACAAAATTTAGATGATTGAGTGTACACATGATTTAATATTCATCATATTCTTTAACATGATTGAAAATAAGAGAAGGGTAAAAGTGTTTTTCCAACTATTTGTTAAATTATGATGGAATGTGATTCCTCCACCTATAAGTGGCATATTTTAAATAATTATATTCTTTTCAAGAAAACTTATTTAAACACATAGAATACTATATATGATATGGAAATAATAGTTTTTTGTTAATTTTTCCTACTAAAAAGAAATTAATGTTACTTCCTAAACACAAAACAGTTGTATATAATAGTAAGATATTATGAAAGGAATATAATATCTAATAGGTTAGTGATAGTATATTTGGACATAGATAAGTTTAAAATTAATAAATAAAATATAATATTATGCTAATATTAAAGTTTTTTTTCACTTAATATCCTAAAATAGTTTAGGACATATCATGGTTACCATAACAAGTGAATATCACTACTTCCTAAAGGATTTTACTATTCAAGTTACAAAGTAAATTGCACTTGATATCCTAAAAGTGTTTAGGGTATTGTGATAAAGTGAAATATAAAGAGTTACATTAGTTATTGTAATAAATTAAATATCACTTTATCCTAAAAGAGTTTGGGATATACTGGTAAATAATAATTTAGTTAGTTACATTATTTAAAGGGGATAGTTTGATGGAAATGTTTCCAAGGATGATGAATATGAACTTAGAAATAGTACTGAGTAGATAATAAAAATTGACATCATAAAATTTTATGTTATGAATATAAGGAGTTTGAGTTTGTTCAAAGAGTTAAATTTTAGGAATATGATTCCTAAATATTGCCATTATTAAAGTTTTCTTTCTTCATAGATGTTATTCACTAAAGATTCAGAAGGATGGTTTTATCAAATGACCACATAGAGATATGATATGAATTACATATGATGTAATGAGTTAAAAAAACTCTTGAAAGTGAAACATACATAAGGATAATCTTGAAATTTATCATATATGACATGCTAAAACAGTTCTTATGTTGGGTTTATTAAATATTATTAAAAGGTTTTTAGAATATGGAATGTATCATATTAAAAAGGAAATATATACTTTTTTATTCTTTCACATTGGCTACATAAATGTATATATAGATATACATTTCATGAATTGTAATGACGATTGACCTCTCAAAGTATGTCTTTGATTTATCCCTAACCAATGTCTATCATGGAGTATTATAGGATATGATAAATGTTAAGGTTAATATGGGTAAAATTCTTGTCACGAACCGAATCTGGATGCCACCAAAACTGGCACCAAAACCAGACCGTGACAAGTACCGAAGGGCGTTCCGGATCCCCACGGGCTGGCACAAGTGCCTGGGTATCATAAAATGATAATTGGGAACGATTTACCCGAGTTTATAAACTTAAAACAACAAAAGAATCCAATAAAACGAATCTGGATTTTTCAAACCCAATAATCTTTTTCAAAAATTCAGAACTGAATTACACAATTTTAAACCATTTTTAAAGACCATTACAAAGGTACAAACCCAAGAAAAGACAGCCCAAGAACCTCCACATGTAAAGAGGCACTGCCCTCAAGCCATCTCCACAAAACTGCATCACGGTGGACCACTAAAAACCAGAACCAATGGCATAAAACATGTACCCAAACCTGTGACATAAAATAAGCAAGTCTACTTACACCCAAAGGTGTAAGTAGGGTGTGAGAGAAATCCCAGTAGGATACCACCGCTAAGAGATTCCATGTGATAAACATTTCATGACAAAAAGCATTGCAAGTTTTGTAAATAAGAAATACTTGTTACAATTTTCTAAAGGATGCAATAATAAATGAAAACAGTTTTCATGTGGGCTAATTTTAAAGGACCAAAAATTTTAAAATAACTAACAAATCTACTGAATTTTCTATCCAACAATACCGTATACCGACGGTAAGTACAAAGGATCTATTGAGCACAAGTAATAGGAAAAAACCCCTAGGCACTAGCTAGCTGTGGGTCCGAGGTACCTCGTATCTCGGTGAGAGTAACCAAAAAAAAATATCCATTCTCGTGAACGATCCACTAGTAGGGATCATACACATAACCTAGTGGTCCCCAATCATCATCATCATAGTTTAGTTAGAGTTGTAAGCGTCAATCTTTCTAAGTGAAACTGAGGCCAAACCCCACAGATTCACTAGCATACTAGTACACGTCCACCCACCTAGATACCCGGGTTTTCCCATTGTGCTCAAACAAGTTCACAATCCAAGAAATATAGTTTTCACATTCAAATATCACTTCCACATCACACATTAACCAAACAGCCCCATGTACATCACTAAAGTCACTAATTCCACTTTTCATTCTAATGCATTTTGAAATCAAACTCACTCCAAATTGCCTACAACACTTTTCACATTTCATTAACACTTCCACAAATCCATTAAAAAAAATTATAAAACCATTACAAGATATTCAACTCACATAACAGCCCACACACATGTCACACAATACCCTTCTCACCTTCACAATTCATTTTATAAATAAACACACACGAAATATCCCACACCCGTGTTTCGCACACAAAACACAATTTAGTAAAACATTTCAGAAATTTATAAAAAAATTATAAAAATGTTTAACATCTCAAATCACCACTTTACCATTCAAAAAACCACATTAGGTGAACACACTCATCCAAATAGTACATATACAACCTTTCCCAACTTTGTTTAACCAAATCATCAAAAACAGTTTTCAAACCACACAAAACAGATTATAAACATACTAAATTAATAAACCAAGCAAGCTAACTCATCATAAAATGGTTACACATGGAATCACCTACCTTTTGAGTCGAAACCCTAAAAACATGGTGCGAAACATTAAGCGTACCACCGCCGCACCACAAGGAAAATAAATCCAGACCTAGACCACCAAAAATTGAACCAAAAGATACCAAATCAGACCTTAGGATCTGACCCCAACTTCTGGACATGAGGAAATTCAATAAAGAGGAATAAAAACTAAAAGAGGATGGAAAGAACCAAGAAGGAATTCCCTTACTTGAAATATCTTGAAGAAATCAGCCCCAATGCACCAATATATGAATCTCCAAGTACCCAAAACTGATATGGAGGTCCGAAGGAGTCATATTAGGTCATGTGGGGACTGAAATGGGGGGAAAGGATGAAAATTGAAGGAGTTATGAAAGATTCATTTTACCTCATCAAATCTGGTCGATTTGAGAAAGGTTGAGAAAGATCGTCCAACTCCGCAGGTTATATGAGCTCCAAAGAGGAAAACGCGATACAGGGGGTTAGTATGAGGTTTTTGGATTCGAGTGGGAGGTTGAATCACCGAAAAACAGTAAAAAAAGAATGAGATATTGAAATTTTAAAAAAATAATTTAAAGCAGGAAATGGGCTTACGGGCAGACCCATTACCTTAAGTAAAAACCCAAATCCATCATGATTTGGGATTTCTATGTGGTTCAAAGGGATATAGTGATTTTAATATATTAGGGTATTCTAATTGGGAAGTGGAATGAGTATAAAATAGTAAAAATTGAAGGAGTTATAGAAGAATCAAAATTTGTTTTTAAATCTGGATTTGGGCTCACGGTTTGGCCCAAATTTTCAAAACCCACCATTTTCACCAAAATGAGTGGTAAACCCCCTAAACAAATCAGGAATGGAAATTAAATGAATAATGAATTTAAAAAAATTCATGGGTGTGACAATTCTCCCCACCATAAAACTTTCCACCCTCGGAAAGCCACATCACTGACAAAGAAAAAACCAAACTCAACCGAAATGCAGAAATGGACACCTTTGCTAAGCTTCGCCCCGAAAGGACAAAACACCTCCAGTGATCAATTAAGGAAGGAATACTTCACAACCAAAAAATACACCTCATTACTGAAATTATCAAGCACATTCAAGATTTATCCTAAAATAAAACTCCTAAAACACTATATGAACAAGGCTCAAGCAATTTACCCAAACAAACAAGAACATCGAACAAGGTTACACTTACCTTGATATAACTAAACTATTGGGAACTCTTCAATCCCAAAGTTTACCCAAGGAAGATGTATGCAGTTATATATCTCTGAATGAGACTACCCAAATCCAAGCCAAAACCAAGTATAAAAGTGAGTTACTGGTACCAGGATACACAAATGGGCTCCCCAACCATAAAAGACAACTTAAATTGTTATCCGAGACAGAATCAAGACATTAACAGGGGATCCCCGAACAAACTCCCTGGTACAAGGGGTAGTATACCATTAGGAATTTTCAAAATAAAATACATGAGACTCATAGTTGGTCTCCCGACCATAAGAACCATCCATCTTAACTGACCAATATGGGCCGGCATAGAAAAACCCCAAAACTTAAAGAGTTGGGATGACAACATGGTTAGCCCGCACAATTTGGGAAACTGTGCGCTAACCCTGTGGATCCTTATACCTACATGGTTTTCTAGGGAATGATTACTAATAAATGTTCACTCAACATGTCTAGAAATATCTAAAACCTTTCCCCCGAACCCAAAGGAAACCAAAGGGGAAAAGAAAGTCATTGGGAGATAACATGGGGATGAGGCCCGCCACCTCTTTCCACCAAACGTGAACAAATGAAGCAAAATGACAACAACAAATGTTTAAACTATTCCCATCTCTCATAATAAGAATAGTTCTTTGTACAAGGTTAAAAACTACCCTGGGATTTCCTCTGACTACGTGCCAGCTTCTCTCCGGGACCTATGGCTGGAGCTGGAATGATTGAAGCATCTTCAGCCTCGCAGTTAGGATTTGGAAACCCCGAATAGAATTTCTTCTTCTGATTCTACAAACAACTACACGCAATCCCAGATGGGTTCACCAAGACATAACACACTCTATAACTCACTTTACCCTAACTTTTAAATTCACTGAAATAAGGGTTTAGAGGATACACTCACATCACACCTTGCTTCTTCGGGTGAGAAACAACAGAAATAAAGGACACATATAAACACCTTTATCTAAAATAGAGGATGTCGAGATCTCCCAAAAGGAAAAACACTTCTGAAAAAAATAGACTCACATAATATTATACAACTTCACCTTTACAATCAAACAAGCACGCGACATCACATCGCATCACCAAACATGACTAAAGCAACCGATAGAAATAATACAAGGAGGGGGACTTATACAACATCCCCAAATATCACAGCATTCCAGAAAGTGTCCATAACAGCCTCTCGTGGCCAGATTTGCCACACTGGTGGTTTAACATAAGCCCCTTCTACGAAGAGACTATGAAGGACTTAGAGGCCCTCTTAGACACTATACATAATGAAAACCCCAGACAACTTTCACCTTCGACGAATCAGGTAGCTTAAGAAACTAAGGTCTCTTTCAACCATCCACGAGCACTCTTACACAACAAGAGGATCCAAAAAAAAAACCATGAAATTAAATGGTGTAGACTCATTCTACAAATCTCAAGAAAAGATTCCTTACATTGATCAACTGGAGGATTTTACAATGGCGAAACAATCCGCATTGCACTTTAGTTGTGCACTAAATCTTAATGGGGGCGCACCTTATCCAATGAGAGAAACCAAGGACCCAACCAAGCTGGTCCATTGGTATAAACATGCAACAAAACAGATCCAAACTCATTAATGGAACCATCTTAAAGGTGTCCCAAAACATATATCATAGGAGACTACTAACTGGACCTTCTGTCTAGCTTTCCAACCAAACACAAACCCAAAAAAACAGTTCGAACAGGAGGGGTTCTTGGACTCAAAACATCCCACAACATCAACATTTTTAAAAACCCATAATAAAAACCACCCCAAACTATTCATCAAGAAAACATGTTTTTCTTTAAAACCATTTCTGGGAAAAAAAACGGTTCAGCGGTGAGAGTATCCACCAATGGTACCCCATGGGCCTCACACATGCATGTTTTTGTGCCACACCAGGCACCCTCCTCATATCCGTCTTGGCACTCATCCAGTCATGCCATCAACCATCTATCATCCCATATAACCCCATGCATGTGGTCACTCATGGAAATACCAAAGGTTAATGCACTGATTCTTTCCACTTTTCAAAACCAAAACGGTCAACCAACACATCATTCTTATCAAAACCGCTAACCAGGAGGTCGAACCAAAATTACCTCATTAAAAAAAACTTTTCAGAAATTCACAATCGTTCCAATGAAAACTCACATTCAATTTATTTACATCAATTTCAAAAAATCTCATCCCATTAAAAAACCTTTTAATAGTTTAGAAAACTCTAATGGGAACACTTTTTCAAAACCAACTTCAATATAGTTTCTGCTTTCAAAAGAGGTGTAAGAACACAATTTTCCATTTCAAAATAATTATGAATATTCAGTTCCACCATTTCATAAATCAAACCATTCCATATTTATTTGAAAATCATTTCACAAAAACATTACACTTCCTAAAACCAAGTCACTTTAAAACCAAAGTTCCAAGATTTCAAAACTAAAGAACACCAGACAATGCGAGAGGAAACTAGTTTCAGTGGGTGACTTGGACATATGGTTGGTGGCCATATTCCAATCACTTCACTATCATAGAGAGTGTTCTAGGTAATATCCCCGGCTCCACATGGCTTGCCAGACCCTATGAGCTCATTGAGACCATTAACCCAACTCTCTTTTCATTTCACCTAATCATCATCAAACCAAGAAATCCAAAAGACATAGACAAATCCCAACTTCCCCTGGTGAATTGAATCCTGAAATGAGGTGTGGTGATCAAGAATACTACCCATAAACAGAATTCCATGTCCCAACAATCATAACTCTAGACTATCCTGACTATTTCCCAAATAACATGACTCAAATGGAGCGAACCTCCTCTGATACCATTTTGTCACGAACCGAATCTGGATGCCACCAAAACCGGCACCAAACCCAGACCGTGACAAGTCCCGAAGGGCGTTCCCGATCCCCACGGGCTGGCACAAGTGCCTGGGTATCATAAAATGATAATTGGGAATGATTTACCCGAGTTTATAAACTTAAAACAACAAAAGAATCCAATAAAATGAATCTGGATTTTTCAAACCCAATAATCTTTTTCAAAAATTCAGAACTGAATTACACAATTTTAAACAATTTTTAAAGACCATTACAAAGGTACAAACCCAAGAAAAGACAGCCCAAGAACCTCCACATGTAAAGAGGCACCGCCCTCAAGCCATCTCCACGAAACTGCATCACGGTGGACCACTAAAAACCAGAACCAATGGCATAAAACATGTACCCAAACCTGTGACATAAAATAAGCAAGTCTACTTACACCCAAAGGTGTAAGTAGGGTGTGAGAGAAATCCCAGTAGGATACCACCTCTAAGAGATTCCATGTGATAAACATTTCATGACAAAAATCATTGTAAGTTTTGTAAATAAGAAATGCTTGTTACAATTTTCTAAAGGATGCAATAATAAATGAAAACAGTTTTAATGTGGGATAATTTTAAAGGACCAACAATTTTAAAATAACTAACAAATCTACTGAATTTTCTATCCAACAATACCTTATACCGACGGTAAGTACAAAGGATCTATTGAGCATAAGTAATAGGAAAAAACCCCTAGGCACTAGCTAGCTGTGGGTCCGAGGTACCTCGTATCTCGGTGAGAGTAACCACAAAAAAATATCCGTTCTCGTGCACGAGCCACTAGTAGGGATCATACACATAACCTAGTGGTCCCCAATAATCATCATCATAGTTTAGTTAGAGTTGTAAGCGTCAATATTGCTAAGTGAAACTGAGGCCAAACCCCACGGATTCACTAGCATACTAGTACACGTCCACCCACCTAGATACCAGGGTTTTCCCATTGTGCTCAAACAAGTTCACAATCCAAGAAATATAGTTTTCACATTCAAATATCACTTCCACATCACACATTAACCAAACAGCCCCATGTACATCACTAAAGTCACTAATTCCACTTTTCATTCTAATGCATTTTGAAATCAAACTCACTTCAAATTGCCTACAACACTTTTCACATTTCATTAACACTTCCACGAATCCATTAAAAAAATTTATAAAACCATTACAAGATATTCAACTCACATAACAGCCCACACACATGTCACACAATACCCTTCTCACCTTCACAATTCATTTTATAAATAAACACACACAAAATATCCCACACCCGTGTTTCGCACACAAAACACAATTTAGTAAAACATTTCGGAAATTTATAAAAAAATTATAAAAATGTTTAACATCTCAAATCACCACTTTACCATTCAAAAAACCACATTAGGTGAACACACTCACCCAAACAGTACATATACACCCTTTCCCAACTTTGTTTAATCAAATCATCAAAAACAGTTTTCAAACCACACAAAACAGATTATAAACATACTAAATTAATAAACCAAGCAAGCTAACTCATCATAAAATGGTTACACATGGAATCACCTACCTTTTGAGTCGAAACCCTCAAAACATGGTGCGAAACATTAAGCGTACCACCGCCGCACTACAAGGAAAATAAATCCAGACCTAGACCACCAAAAATTGAACCAAAAGATACCAAATCAGACCTTAGGATCTGACCCCAACTTCTAGACATGAGGAAATTCAATAAAGAGGAATAAAAACTAAAAGAGGATGAAAAGAACCAAGAAGGAATTCCCTTACTTGAAATATCTTGAAGAAATCAGCCCCAATGCACCAATATATGAATCTCCAAGTACTCAAAACTGATATGGAGGTCCGAAGGAGTCATATTAGGTCATGTGGGGACTGAAATGGGGGGAAAAGGATGAAAATTGAAGGAGTTATGAAAGATTCATTTTACCTCATCAAATCTGGTCGATTTGAGAAAGATTGAGAAAGATCGTCCAACTACTCAGGTTATATGAGCTCCAAAGAGGAAAACGCGATACACGGGGTGAGTCTGAGGTTTTTGGCTTCGATTGGGAGGTTGAATCACCGAAAAACAGTAAAAAATGAATGAGATATTGAAATTTTAAAAAAATAATTTAAAGCAGGAAATGGGCTTACGGGCAGGCCCATTACCTTAATTAAAAACCCAAATCCATCATGATTTGGGATTTCTATGTGGTTCAAAGGGATATGGTGATTTTAATATATTAGGGTATGTCAATTGGGAAGTGGAATGAGTATAAAATAGTAAAAATTTAAGGAGTTATAGAAGAATCAAAATTTGTTTTTAAATCTGGATTTGGGCTCACAGTTTGGCCCAAATTTTCAAAACCCACCATTTTCACCAAAATGAGTGGTAAACCCCCAAAACAAATCAGGAATGGAAATTAAATGAATAATGAATTTAAAAAAAGTCATGGGTGTGACAATTCTTGTATTGAGATATGTAATATGCTCATGAGCCACATAAATGAGTTTTTGTGTGATGGATGATCCACTAGGTATACCACATGGAGTGTTATACAAATCTATTTGGTATATTAGGGGTGAATGGACCATATTTTAGTTCCCACTACTTGAGGTTGTAGATATAACTAGCATGAGAACATTCATACTTTGATACCCTACTTACATAAGTCTACATGTTGACTTAGCTAATCTATAGGTGGTTGGGTATGTTGCTAATCATTCCATCAGTTGGATCTCAACTAAGATGGTATTTTTCTCTCATATGATGAGTATGATATCCAGGCCTTTGATTTAGATAGATTTTGGAGTGTGCGAATGCACTTATAAAGTACCTATGATATGCATATATATTCGGATGGGTGACATGTGATGTGATCATTGAAACAGATGAATGCCATTTGATATATTCATCAAATAGTTTAGTCTATACTACAATAGTTGAGAACTGATGATTAGATTATGTGGGATTGACATAATCCATGTCTCACGGTCACTCAATATCTTGAACAAAGGGGAAATATAAGAATTCATGTTTTTATATGGTGCAGACCGGTGGATGTATGTTTAGAGATACTTGTGTTTAATGGAGATCATGCCAGATCCTTTTATAACTTGAGTATCATTGACAATTTTTTAGAGACCACTCTTTTCTTACATATATGGATCCAAAGATTTATATTTTTTTATCAATGCTATAAAGGCCCGTAGGGTCACACTTTTTGGCTAAATTAATGAAGATTAACTTTGACTTAGAGAGATACTCTAAAATTATTTTATAGTTAATACAAAAATGATTTGGATGGGTGTTCACATGGTATTGTATACAATGTGATACAAGGTGAAGCTAATGAAAACTTTCTAATTTTTTTAGAAGATATCCAAAAGGAGTTTTGGATATTATTTCACAAGTTATTTTATATGATACAATATAAGGTGAATTGGTATAAAAGTCTATTATGCTTTAATGTAAGTGGGATATTAAAGGAGATATATTCCCTATATACATAGCCTATATGTGATGCGTGACTATATCACATTGAATGGTATATTTTTTCACCGCCTTTGGTGACATGGCTAGACATGAGAGTAACTCTTCCATATAATCTATCATTAAAGAACCATTTTATAAGATGAAACATGGGGGAGGAGAATCATTTCTAAGATGAATACTTGTACTAGTCATAAAATTTACTCATGTGTTACATCACATGAGTAAATGCAACAACACCGAAAGAGCATCATCAGGTTCTATATAAATCCATTTCAATTTATGAAAGTGGTGCAAGTGTGTGGATGATTGATTGAAAATCCTAGAGACCTGAAGCTCTATTTTTGTTCCTCCTTAGAAAAGTGAAGTTCTAGAACACCATGGAATAAAGGAGGATCCCGTTTATACAATTAATGGTCCATTCATTATATAGATACCTCCATAGGTGGGAGGATTTCGTTTTCCACTTTAGTGATTGTCATAAAACATACCCTATAAAGATCAAGAAGGTTTTAGAGGATCTTCGGTGAATGGTGCACATTTTTATTCATTTCCAGTCTACATGGTTTAATATTTTTTCCATAGAAATCCTAGATTTTATTTTTTTATTCTAGTTCTATGATTAAGTGTTAATCAACCTCTAAGAAAACCCTACATGCATGAATATAGAAAATCTTTCAAAATTCAAATTTTAACTTTACTAAAGGAAATTATGAGATATTCATGGAATTTATCTAACCTATTATTATGGAAATATTATGAAATTTTTAATGATGAATTCAAATTGTTTTTAATTAGTGTTTAGTTTTTGAATATCAAATGATTATTGTGGAATGAAAATTCCTATCTCTCTTTGATAATTTTGAATTATTATTTGAATTGTCTAATTGATTTCTTAGATATTTTTGAGTTATTGTTTATTCTTATTTATGATAATCAAGATGCATTCAAAGGAAATTGATATTATATTGATATGAAAATCTAATGATATTATTATATTTTGATGTGAGCCTTCAAAAATTCAAAGTGCTATATGATATTGTGATCCTTTAATATTCAAGTGATCCTATATGAGATAATTCACATATGATGGATAGAATATCATTAAGAACCTAATTTTCTATGACTACTACTACCTTGAAAATATGTTTGGATCCATTACCCAAGAACCACCGTCTATGCTTTACTTTTCTCCATCAACTTCTTTTACCTGGTTATGTTTAATACCATACTAATTATTTCTATTTCTCTCACATATTCTTAAAACTTCAGTTTATTATTTTACCAACAAAATAATTATATTCTATTTGGGTTGTGACTCATGGATTCTAAATTTAGGTCCTTTGAGTTATGATTTCTAGATTCTAAAATTAGGTTAGGTTATATCTTTATCAAAAATTATGTAATTATAATAGGTTGTGTGACACCCTGAGGTGTTAATTTCTTGGTAGTAATATTATGGCAGTTTTCCTCTTGGTTTTGGGGAGTTCTAGGTTGAAAATTTTGGAGTTTGGTAGATTTTATAGAGGTACACGGTTAAGGATTTTGATTCGGAAACTATGTAGTAGAAACTGTGTTCTCCTATAGTGGTGGACAAAGTGAAGTGCACGATCTGCACATAGTTAAGGAAACTATGAAAGATAATTATTCAGCCTATGGGTGTTGGAAAATTCCATTTACACAACTTAATCATAGTTTGAAAAACAAGCAAGGATTTCGGGGAAGCCGTGCGACCTTGTTCTTGGGGAGATAGTGGTTCCCGCACGATTGGCACACATTTTTCCTAACTGTGCATCCAAACTGTGTGGCCTATCTAGGTCATAAAAAATATGGGAATTTCTCATTTCCATTGACATATTTAACTCATATTTTCCCATTATTTCTCCCAAAATGTTTTTAGGAATATCCTTGGGCATGGGATATCCTCCTCTTGGATCCATGGTGGATCTCTTAATTCCCTTGGTGATTTATCTCAAGGTATGCTTGATTTTTTCATGGTTTTTCCTTATTTCCTCTATTTTACCTTCATTCTTCCTTTTCAATGGAATAGTGAAACCCTATATTTCCACTTGGATAAATATATGGTTATTTATGGGGGGTTTTGGTTTTTATCCTTATAGCATAGGTGTGTGAGTACCTCTCTTTCTCTAATCCAGTGGTTTTCATAGAAAGCGACATGATTCCACCACTTGAGGTAGGTGTTTCTAATTAATTTCCTCTTATTAAAGTGTTATATGAATTCTTTATGCTTTATAAGTGTTTTTAATTAAATTGAAGATGTATATTATATCCAGTTCGGATCTGTTAACGGTTTTCCATGATTGAGTGGGTTTTTACTTTGGAAAAAAATGGGTGGATTGTTTATTTCTATGTTACATGGTTTTCAAAGGGTATTTTATGCATTATATATGTTTAATAAAATTCTAAATATGGTTTTTATTGAGTAGAAAACTTGTTCATTGATTTTTAAGACAAATGGGGTTTTCAAAGTGGGTTCCCCTTTTGGTTTAAGGGGGTTTTCATGATTTATAAAGGGATGGTGTATCTTATGAAATTAAATGGAGTTTCCCTTGAGTTATTTGTTTTTGATCAGTGTTGATTTTGATTTATTTGATTTTTTTTTGGATTTTTTTGAAAAGGCATTTACAAATGTATATTCTATATGTGATAAGTGAAGTCCCGATTAACACTTTGTGTAGTGATATTGATTGTGCCCTTTTTGACCCCCCTTATTTTGTTAATGATGTTTATATATATCCATGTGATGGATTCTTTGTTATGTGATTCATGTTGTGCTCCTAGATTTGGGCTCTTTATATGGGTAGTATGTGAGGTGGTAAGGATGTGATTGTGGTGTTATCCCTTGGGGATTTTTTATTTTCATGAGATGCTATTATTTTTTCATGGCCCACCTCCTTTATTATTCCATGGGGATATCAAAGATACTAAATGGGAAGTATTGGGATGATGTTAGTCTAGTTGATATTACGCACTTTCTAGTCCCCTAGTTATACGTAACACTTGGCTAGTGGACTGGTTATCGATGAGACTGGGTAAGAGTGATTCAATTGAAAAATGTGTGACCATTAACCTACCATAAGCAAATTAACCTTTATGTGTCCTATTCTATCCCATTAGTCCATGTGGTTCTACCTCATGATATGTATCATATTTCATGACTTTAATTATTTAATGTAATGTGTATTGTTTATGGTTTGGATTGACTTTCTTGATGTGCTTATTCCTTTATGGATTAGTCTTGATATCAAATAGTTTTGTTCCATCCACCTATTGGAATTATTTGTGACCTTATATGGTTGTGTTTTATCATAGTTTCCCTTATTTCCTTGATTACCTTTGAGTTGGGTGTGTAAAATCCTTTAAAGGAAAAAGGGGGAAATGATTTTCAAAGTTATGTTTATGGTTGACATGCTTTTTAAATATTTTAAACCATGTGTGGGTTTTTTCAGAAGAATCATGTTTTAAATATAAATGATTGGATTTTTAATTTACACGGTTTTGGGTAAAAACTCTTATGGAATGTTTTACAAATGGTGTACTCTAAGAAAGTGTATGATCTATTTTTTATTTACTCTTATATCATATAAAAGAAAATGAAATCCTATTTTTATATATTACTTCTAAACTAGAAGTTTTTGTTTATTTTATAAAATTAATGTATTGGAATCATGGTGGTATCTTACTAGCTTTGGATCACACCCTATATACTCACGATGGTGGGTATACAACCTTCATGTCTTGTGTAGGCTCCTTTAAGTCTTGGGTTTTGGGTTGGATCCAGTGCCTTCTTCCTTGGGAAGTAAATGGTTGTTGGGATCATGGTGGTGACTTGTCTGTCACATGGATATGGTACTTGGACCTTCAGTATCATGTAACTAGTTGGATTTTTTTTTTCATATTCTTTATCCTTTTACATTTTCTTTTGTTTCATCTTTGGTTGTAGTTTTTAATTATTTATATTTAAATGTTTGTTTATATGAGATATCCTTGGGAATGTAAATTTATAATTTTATTATTATGCCTTATTTGAATGTTTTATGTGGTTCTTTAAGGTTGAAACTATCCAAAATAGTTATGTTGATACCTTTGACGCTATTCATCAGCCCTGGGGGATCGAGGATTCCCCTTGGGTATTTGGTGGGTTGGTTCGGGTGCTGGTCTGGGTGGAAGCCCATATCGGTTCATTAAAAAATGGTATCATAGGGAGGTTATTTTTTATTTAGGGTGTGTATTGGTAGTCTGGAGACTAGGATTATCATCTGATCTGGGTGGAGTGTGCAAGCATGGGCCTAGCCATCTCTTCGTCGCACTGAATCTCGAGTTTCCATGGGTGTATTGGGCTTGAGTCTTGATCTTGAGTTTATATTTAGATGTTTTGGTGGATTTTTGATATGTTGAGATGATTATTTTTATCCTTATTGATCGTATCAATGATTTCAAAAGTTAGTCCAAGTTTTAGAGGTGAAAATGGTGAATGAGATAGGGTTGCATGCTTAACATGCATGGTCTAGTAAAATTTGCGGTGCCTATACGATATGGTTCTACAACCATGGAAGTTCATATTGCATGGTTGGTGCACAATTTACTAGATCATGCAGAAAAGCCATGAACAATGCAATTTCTCCTCCATAATTGTTATTTTACCTCCCCTTATTCACAAATTTATTCCAATGAAGTATTCCATTGGTGAAGTATCCTATAGGGGAGTTTTAATTGAAATTTTTATAGAAACTGATTCATTTGAATGTGTTTTGATATGAGATATGTTCTAGTGTGTTTGGTTTTTTTCTATTGGGTACTTTGTTTTGAGAAATAGAAATTTAGTTTTTGGAATGGTGTTTGTTTGGATCCCTTAGTTATGGGACTGCTCGTTTTTTTGAGGAGCATGGGCAGTTAGGATCATGTCTTATGTTTATTTCTAAGTGCATCCCAGAAATGTCTTTATGGAATCCTAGGAGATCATTCCTTGAGTTCTTAGCAGTGTTAAATACCTTAATGTTAAAGTTTATCCCTTTTATGTTGGGAGGTTTCTTTTTTAAATGTGTTAAAGTTGGGTTTATTTTTCTTGAAATATGGTTTCCACTTGGAATTTCAAGTGGGGCTTGAAATGAAAATTAAAGGTAGTTTAAAAAGCTGATTTAAAATTGGATGTAGAATTTTAAATGGATTTTAGCCTTGTTTGGGTTGTGAAATGAAATAGAAGGAATGGTTTTCAATTTTCAAAGTTTTTTCTTGGGCGGTCCAAGTGGTAATTCAAAGGTCCAAGTGCTTTAGAAAGTATTTTAAAAAGAGTGTGATATTTTAAATTTTTTAAAACTTGATTGGGTCATGTTTTGGAATTTTAAAGGGGTGTTTTAAGTTCATTGATGTTTTTAAAGGAAAATGATTTGATTTTTGAAATTATTCTTCCTTGGGTTTTTAAAAACTCATTTAGAAGATTTTTTTTGAAATAGATCTCAAAATATTGGTATTGAAAGAATGGTTTGGAGTGGGACTTCAACCATGAAAAAGTGTGAATTTTGGTATTTTCAAAATTGGAATGGGTGAATAGTGTTTTAATTCACTTTAAATTTTGATTGTGTAAATGATTTGAAAAGTGGTTTTGGAAAATCAAATTTCTTCACTTTGACTTGTTTTTGGGATTTTTTTGCAAGAGGCCAAAATGAGTTTTAGTTGATTACATGGTTTTTATGAAATAGTCCTATTTCAGTGTTTTATAGAGGGCATGAGGCCTAAAAAGATGATTTTTAAGTGGCTATTTATTTTAGTTAAATGGGATCACTTTTTTGAAATACTTGTATGTGTTTTGGATTTTTAATTCATGTAGTTTGTGTACTTATTTTCTAGATTGTGTAATGATTTGGGTTTTGAGATTGAGTGTATTTCTTGTTATTCAGTTGTATTCTTTTGAAGCCTCCAATATTTTCTTATGTCGTGACCTATTTTAAGGTTAGCTTCTTTTTGATGTGGGCATATGTGATCCTAGGGACGGTATGTGGGTAATTAGGATGGATGTTTCCTTTAGACTTTTGAGAACTTGATGGAGCTAGTTTATGGGGTTCATCATGGGACAATATTCTAAATTGAGTTCCTTGTATACCCATAGAGTACGGTGAATGGGGTCAAGGACCCATGTTGTATCTTGTTTTGGAATGCCTTGAGGTTACCTCTTATATAGGTGAGTGTTAAGCTTACTGATGGATCGACCTTGTGGGTGTTGAGTTGTTTGAGGTTAGTTTTTATTTGAGGAAGTGAGATATTTTATCTAGCTGTTCTTGGAACTTTTTGGAGATAATTCCCTATATATGAGATCCTTATTGACGGTTCTCTTTTTCCACACCTTTTAGGAAATTTATAAATAGTGGTGAGACCCATGCCTGATATCTATTTCCTTATGGGCCTTACACCTTTGAGTGTGGTTGTGTTTCACTTCGAGACATTTGGTATCCTTGTGGATTTAGTGGTTTGGTTTAGAGGCATGTTCGTTGCTCAGGATTTTCTTCCTAGGGACCTTGATACTTGTTATTTTTTAATTTCATCTTGAATTGAGACTTTATAGGGGAATAAAGTGGCATATTATAGAGTTTTTGACACTCTATGGTGTCACTATCTTGGTAGTAATCATGTGGCTGTTTTTTCCCTTGGGTTTGGGTTGTTCTGGGTTTAAAATTTTAGGTTTAAGGATCTTTCCTAGGGGTTCATAGTTAAGGATCATGTTTTGGAAACTGTGCAGTAGAAACCGTACACCCCTGCAGTGGTGGAAAAATGGAAGCACATAGTTAGTTCACGGTTAAGGAAACCATACGAGTCAATCATGCAACTTATGGGTGTTGGGAAGTATCATTTTCATGGATTAAGAATGGTTTCGAAAGATGTGCGAGGCTTTAGGGGAATCCATGTGACCTTGGTATTAGGGAGATAGTGGATCCCGAATAGTTGGCATATGGTTTCCTAACCGTGGAACCTGTCTAGGTCATTAAAAATGTGTAAATTTCCCATTTTCCTTTGATGGATTTAACTTATATTTCCCCCCTCTTTCTCCCCAAATGTGCACAACCCTCTCTTTGGGGGTGGGATCTTGTCCTCTTGGATCCATGGTGGATCTCTCCCCTCTCTTGGTTATTTATATCAAGGTAAGCCTCATTTATTCATGGATTATCCTTTTATTCTTCTCTTATAACTTTATTCTTACTTTTCCATAGAATAATTAATCCCTAGATTTCACTTTGTCTGAATATAGGGTTGTTGATATGGGGATTTGGTTTGTTTCATTGCAACTTTGGTGTGTGAGGAACCCTCTTTTTCTAATCTAGTGTTTTTCATCGAAGGTGAAATGATTCCACCACATAAGGTAGGTGTTTTCAATTAATTTCCTTTTATTAAAGATTTCCTTGAATGTTTGATTCATTAAAAGAATTTTTGAATTAAAGTGAATATTTATATGATATATAGTTTGGATTTGTTGAATATTTTCCTTGATTTGTTGGATTTTTCCTTTGGAAAAATGAGTGGATTATTTATTTCTATAGAAATTGGGTTTCAAAGGATATTTTATGCATTCTACATGTTTTATAAACTTAAAAATATGGTTTTCATTGAGGAAAACACTTGTTTATTGGGTTTTAAGACAAATAGGGTTTTCAAAGTGGGTCCCCCTTTGGGTTTTCATGATTTATAAAGGGATGTGGTGTCTTATGAAATTAAATGGAGTTTCCCTTGAGTTATTTGGTTTTGATTGGTGTTTATTTTTATTCATTTTGATTTATGTTTCGATTATAAATTATTTTAAAAAGGTATTTTAAAATGTATAATGCTATATGTGATAAGTAAAGGTCGGGTTGGAACTTTTTATAGTGATATTGATTGCGACCTTGTTGACCCCCTTGTGTTTTTAATGATGTTTATGCCTATCCATGTGATAGATGATTTATTATGTGATTCATGCTCTGATCATGGATTGAGGCTCTTTATAAGGGTAGTACGTAAGGTGGGAATGATGTGATTTTGGTGTTATCCCTTGGGTATTTTTTATTGTCATGAGATAAAGTTGTTTGTTCATGGACCACATCCTTTATTATTCCATGGGGAGACTGAGGATACTAAATGGGAAGTATTGGGATAATGTTCGACTATTTCAGATAGTAAATTCATGTCTCTTAAAGAGTGGGGACATGTAAGGGTAGACATCAGTTCACATTGAACCAAACTACTATAAAATGGAATACATTCACTATTTGTTTTACACTGATTATTATTATTGAATGTGTGTAATAATTAACTTTGATAATAACATTGATATCAATTTAGATTATTAATTTAACTCCTTTAAATTTTGAAATGGTCTATTCAGATCCCCTCTAGAACTTCTTCCATTCTTAAACGGACCAACCACTTGGTATTTGAGCCTGTTATTATTGGATATACAATCTGCTATTTATATTTTTTTATACTAACTTGATTATACTATAACTTAATTCTAATGGAAAATATCTTTCTACGATGGATGGAATAAATGTAAATGATGGTTAGATTCCTCAAAAACCACCACATTTTGATAGTAATGATTATGGATACTGGAAATACCAAATAATGGCATACATCAAACAATTAAGTATTGATCACTATACTATGATGGTAATAACATATAAGTTAACCGATACTAACCCTGATTTACTTATTGGTAATGATGCTATTAAATATGGTTTCAATTTCAAAATTTATCATATTTTATATTTTTCTATTAACAAAAATGTTTTTAGTCATGTATATGTGTGTAAGACAACTCATGAGATTTGTAAAATTCGGCAAGTTACTCACCTTAGCTCAAATAAGTTGATTAGAACTAATCTTGGAATGCTTTGAGATGAGTACCAAGAATTCAAGATGGGTGAAGATAAAATAAACTGAAAAAATGTTCCTTCGATTTACCAACATAATGAATGGAATGAATTCCCTTAAAGAAACATTAGGAAATCATATGCTTGTTGAAAGAGTCTTGAGAGTGATACCTAAGAAGTGACATGTGAAAAATGTAGAAATTTATAAAGGAAATAATTTTAGGGAATACATGTTGGACGAACTCATTGGTTCATTACTTCAATACAAACTAGAACTGAATAACATTGCTAAAGAAGAAACTTCAAAGAAGAAAGTTGTTGTATTAAAATTAAATATAACTATTTCTAATAACTCTTTTGATTCTGAATCACATGAAAGTGAAAAATAAATAGATAATTTTAATAAGTATTTTTTATAAAATTATTAAAAGAACTACAGGATTTAAGAAAATATTTATAAAGTAAAATCACAAGTATGATCAAAAGAAAAAAAGGTAGACATGATTTAATGATGTTTCTGAACTAACATGCTCTAAGTGAAAAAATAAGGGACATATAAAGACTAATTGTTCTATGATAAATCATTTTAGAAAATATAATAAATATAAGAAAAATATAAAAGAGCATAGATGGATGTATGGAGTTAAATGGAAGAATCCAATTCAAGTGATGAAACTAAAAGTTAAGAATAAATGACTAACCTATTCTTAATAGATTAAAATAAAAATGAGGTCAATAGTTATTCTGATTTTAGTTCATATTATTCTAAATTTTAATAACCTAATATGGAAGTATTAATTGAATAAAATGAAAAATTTAAAAAAGTTGTTTTAGGAATTATTAATTTTTATAAAAAATTAAAATGAAAAAATTAGAAACTTCTGAAACAAAATAAGAAATTTATTCAAGAAAATAAAGTTCTTAAAAATACTTCTTCTTGTTCAAATGATTTTTTTTCAGTGATTTAGATTTTTTTATAAAAATAGAATGAAAATATGAAGAAAAAATTATATGTTTGAAAGAAAGTATATATACTTTTGTTCAAGGAAAAGATAAGTATGGTAAAATGATGCCAATAATGAAAATAAAGAAAAAAAGAGTGGTTTTGGTTTTAATAAACGAATACCTAAGTTATATAGTACTTTGTTAAATGTACTAAAGGTTGTTTATTTAATGCTATATACTTTAGATATAGAATTAAAGGAAACTATGATAATGAATATTCATTGCAATTTCCTCAATCTTTAGGCCATACTAATTTTTTTTCAAAGGATTTAACTCCTAGATCAACTACAATAATTGTTTTAAATATTTTTGGGCACTTAAGAATTCTTAAACTAACTTGATTGGACCTAAGATATCATGGGTACCAATTTTTTTTTCTACTTAAATAAAATTTTTAGGAAACATTCCTTAAGATTATTAAATATACATAGTACATAGATAGTTTCTTCTCCAGACACATGATTGGAGATCCATCAAAGTTTTTATTTTATTATCAATGCTTTAATAACTCTGTGACATTCAATTACAACTCAAAAGGAAAGGTTAAGGGATTTAGTGAAGTAGGTATATCTAATATTGTTTTAATTTATGAATTACTATACATCAAAGGTTTAAAACATAACTTAATTAGTACTTTAAAATTATAAGAAGATGGAATGAGTGTTAAATTTGAAGATAATAAGAAAGAGAATATATATTATATTTATTTTTCTAAATTAACTATCTAGAATGTTAAGTTTCCTAATGATATATAAAAATAATATATCTTATGGAATTAGAGGTTTGGACATGTGAACTTTTGGTTGTTACACAAACTGTGAAAGAAAGGACATGTGCTTTAACTACTCGATTTGAAAATAATTAAGAGTTTTGTGTGCGATATTTTTTTAAAAGGAAAAAACATAGAATTAGATTTAAATTTCTTAATAAGGTTATAACTTCTAGACTATTAGAACTTAGTCATTTAGATTTATTCATTCCTATTCATATTTTTAGTTTATAACAAATGAAATTAGTTTTTTTGTGTGTGAATGTGGATGATTTTAGTAGTTTTACTTGGATTTATTTTATGTATCATACAAGTGAAACTGTATTTTTTTTAAATTAGTGAAAAATCAAAAAGGTTATTTAATTATTTCTTTTATAAGTAACAATAGAGGTGAATTTTTTAATCTTTTTTTTCAAATCTTGTGAAGAAAATGGTTATAATCATAATTGTTTTCTCCCAAAAACACCAAAATAAAATAGTGTTGTAAAATGAAATAATAGAACTATTATAGAAATGGATAAAACTATGTCAAATGAATTTAATTTAGCTAAATAATTTTGGGATCAACTTTTTAATATAATTTTTCATATTTTCAATAGATTTTTAATTAGACATTTATTTAAATAAAACTCCTTATGAATTATTTAAAGGTAAGAAAACTAATGTTGGTTATTTTAAAGTTTTTTGGTGTAATGTTTTTATTTTAAATATAAAGGGTAACTTAGATAAAATTGATTCTAAAAGTGATGCATTAATTTTTGAGGGGTATTATAATAAAATTAAATCAAATAGAGAGTATAATAGGATAACTGTAATTTTTTAAGAACATATTCATGTTAAGTTTGTTAAATATAATTTAAAAAATAATTCATATTTAGATCTTTTTCAAGAAGAATTTAATGACTTTATTTTGGTGAAGAAGAAACTCATGATAATAATGAAATTTTTGAGGGGGAGATTACTCATTATCATTATGATTCTAAATCATGGAAAATTCATAAAGATCATCCTATTTTTAATATTATTGGTAATTTTTATTCTAGTATTAAAACTAGAAATTATATTTTGAAATTTTTATGCAAATTATGCTTTTGTTTCTGAATGTATGCCGAATGATGTTTTTGTTGTTTTGAATAATTCTAATTGGATTATTAATATATAAGATGAACATAATAAATTTTCTATAAATAATTTTTAGTATTTAATTAAACCCCCTATCGATAAGCATATTAATGTAACTAAATGGATTTTTAGAAATAAAATAGATGAATCTGGTCAAATAGTTAAGAATAATCAAGGTTATTATCGAGAAGAAGGTATAAATTTTAATGAATATTTTTCAATTGTTTCTAGAATTGAATATATTATAATTTTATTATATTTTTTTTTGGATTTTTAAGGTTTTAAATTATTTAAAATAGATGTTAAAATTTCATTTTTAAATGGTTTTATTTCTAAATAATTTTATGTTCCTCAACCACCTAGTTTTGAAAATGAAAAGTTTTATAACCATGTTTTTAAGTTATAAAAATCCTTATATGGTATTAATAAAGTGCCTCATACTTGGTATGTTATAATTACTTTATTTTTGTTTTAAAATTATTTTTGTAAAGTTAAAGTAGATCCTAATTTTATTTATTAAAAGGATTTCAAATGATATTTCAATTATTAAAATTTATGATGATGATATTGTTTTTGGATCTTGAAGTAAATTACTTTGTAAAGAATTATATAACTTGATGAAAAGTGAAGTTTTTATGATTTTAATGTGATAAATTAAATTCCTTTCAGGTCTTCAAATTAATCAAAGAAAGGATGGAATATTTTTGAGTCAAAGTAAATATGCTAAAGATTTTGTTAAGATATCTGGTTTAGATTCTTGTAAATATTTTAAAACACATATGTGTACTAATTGTAATTTATATTTATATAAATTTGTAAAAATATATAAATCCTAAAATTGTTAGAGGAATGATTGGTAGTCTTTTATATTTTAGTGCTTATCAACCTGAAATTATGTTTAGTGTTTGTTTATGTGTAATATTTCAATCCGATCCTAAGGAATCCTACTTAAAATCTATTAAGTGAATTATAAGATATATTAAAGGAAATATTAATTATAGAATGTTATATTCTAGACAATTTTTTTGATTAGTTATTCTAATTCTAATTTTGGAGGATGCAGACATGATAGAAAAAGTACTTCATGTATGTGTCATTTTCTTAGTAAAAGTTTAGTATCTTGGAGTTCAAGAAAAAAAATTCTATTACCTTATATACTATTGAAAGTGAATATATTTATACTATATCATGTTTTTCTCAATATTTATGTATTAAAAAAACATTGTTTGATTATGGTTTTAATTTTGAAAAGATTCATATTTATTGTGCCAATTCTTCAGTAATTTCAATTTTATAAAACCCTTTACAACATTCTAGAACAAAACATATTGACATGTGACTTAATTTTATAATAGATTATGTTAATAAGGGTTATATTATTTTAGAATATGTTCCCAATAAAAATTAACTTGCTCATATTTTTTCTAAACCATTTTATTTTGAAAAGTTTGAGAAATAAAATTTGACCTTAACATGCTAGAAATTTAGTTTAAATTTTTATTAATAGGAATTTATTAATGGTGATTTTATCTAATGTTTACACAAGTTTTTAAATTTTTTTCAATATAATTGTATTTTAATTTATATTTATTTACTTTTTAATAAATTTCAAAAAGTGGGAGATTTTTGTAAAATTGTATTTCAGTTTTTCAATTTTCAAAAAGGGGGAATTTATTAGTACTTAGACTTTTCTAGATTTATCATGTTATTGTTTGTTTATATTTTGAGTATTTAAAAATTAAAATACCTCTAATAATGTTTATAAATACCTCAAATATTGAATAATTATAATTTCTCATAGCATCAAATATTTACTGTGTAATTATCATAGATGTGGTTATTATATTCTATTTTTAGTAAAGGATTATACTTTTACTATTTACTTATTTATTTATCATGTTTTTGTTATCACTTTCACTTTACCTAAAAAAATTTATGTGTCACATATTCAATTGACTTATCACATGCCTATGTCTCATGATAGCTTCCTCAAAATATATTAATTTCTTCATGTGGTCGATTTGCTGGGTTGATCCACATAGTTTATTTTTGAACCTCATGGTCAATCACTTTGTACATATTATTAGTCGAAACAATAATTCAAACAATACAATAAATTTATACCTCATGGTTGATCCAATAATTTACTTTTCTTTGAAAATCTAGGAATTTCCAGAATGCTATGTTTTTTGTATATTTTGATATTTTATTTTACTATATATTTATAGTAGTTGTTTTAATTGATTTATTAATTTATAAAATTATTATTAATCATATAAAAAATATGATAAGTATTTTTGTAAATTTTTAAACAAATTTAAAAATTTATTTAAATTATTTTATCATTCACACATAAGCCTACAACATGTATGTCAATATTTTGAAATTATTTATTTTAAGTGATTTATTTGTTTTTATTATTTATAAATTATTTATTAATTACATCAAACCTTTTCAAAGTTATTTTATAGTATTTAATTAAGTTTTATTATGTTTAGATATTTTTCATATATTTTCATGAATATGAAAAGTCATTCAAAATTCAAATTCAAATTTTACTGAAGGAAATGATATGATATTTATGGGATTTATTTGACCCATTATTATGTAAATATTATGGAATATTTTTTGATGAATTGAATTTTTATTTGAATTAGTATTTAGTTTTTAAATATCAAAATATTATTATGGAATGATAATTTTTATCTCTCTTCAATAACTTTGAATTATTATTTGAATTGTCTAACTGATTGCTTGTCTCCTATTGAGTTACTTTTTAGTACTATTGAGTTACTTTTTAGTACCATTTAAGGGAATCAAGACTCATTCAAATGACACTGATACTATAATGATATTATACTTCACAAATATAATTCTATTTTTACTTGAACTTTCAAACTTTAGAAGTGATTTATGATTATGTGAACCTTCAATATTTAAGTGATCTTGTGTGAACCAATTCTCATCTTTTAGACAAATTCTCAAGGAGAAACTAATCTTATATAACTTCTACTAGTGTTCTGATCTATTAATCAGGAACCACCAACTGTGCTTTATCTGTCTTCATCGATTTCTTCTGCCTAATTTTGTATGATTCTATACTAATTCTTTGTGTCACTCTCACCCATGATTAAACCTTCAGTTTATGATTGTCCCCCAAAATCATTCCCTTTTATTCAAGTTGTGACTCTTGGATTCTAAATTATGGTTCTTTGGGTTGTGAATCTCATATTATAAAGTTAGGGTAGGTTAAATATTCTTGAAAAAGTATATAACTATAGTAGGTGTTGACCCCCATACAAAAGTAAAGAATCTATACTGGTTATACCTCTACTAGAAAAGGTAGGTTATATCAGGTTATGATTCATCTTAAAAAATTAGCTAGCACATTCACATATCTCAAAGAATATAAAGGTGTAAGAGTAGACATAAGTTCACATTGAAAAAAACTACTATAAAAGTGACTATGTTCTCTATTTATTTTTCACTGATTATTATTATTTCATGTGTGTAATAATTAACTTTAATAATAATGTTTATAATAATTTAGATAAATAATTCAACTTCTTTAAATTTTGAAATGGTTTATTCACCCCCTCTTGACCTTTTTCCATTCTCAATCAGATATAACATGTACTTATTTTTGAAATGATTTGAACTTTTCAAAATTTTCATACCTGTGTTTTATTAGAAACATATGTTTGTACCGATTAAATTCATCAATAAATGTAACAAAGTACCTATAACCACCAATTTCTTGTATACTCATTGATCTGCAAACATCACTATATATGATATTCAATAATTCACTATCCCTTTCACCTTTTCTCCCAAAATGCATCCTTTTCATTTTCCCCAATAAATAAGATTCAAATGTATCAAATGATTCATAATCTAATGGGTCCAATAATCCATTCCTATGGAGTTTTTGAATGTTTTTATTATTTATATGTTTAAGTTGATAATGCCAAAAGTATGTGAGATTGGAATCAGCTATTTAATTGTTATCACAAACACTATAAATAGTATTATCCATGTAAAGAATGTATGAAATCTTAATTATATTTACAATGCCATAAGAAATTTCATTATTATATATAAAAAAACTGTTCTTAATAATGAATGAAAATATCTTCTTGTCCAAACAAGATACATAAATCAAATTTCTATTTATGGTGGGGGCATACTAACAATTTTCCAATTATAGGACTAATACACTTGGTAAAATTATATCATAAGTGTTAACTTATAATATAGAAACTCTTTCTCCATTACCGACACAAAGATATACTTCACCTTTCATCAATTGCCTCATATATTCTAGTCTATGTTTTTCATCACATAATCATGACACACACCCAACATCTAATACCCATGAGTTAGAGTTAGAGAAATTTATTTCCATAATATTCACATTTAGGGTCTCAAAACTATTCTCTTTGATATTACTTATCAAACCTAGATACCAATTTTTAACTATTTTTTAGGTCATACCTATTAATAATATCAACATGATTTCCCTAAATAATTCCATAATCTATAACAAGGATATATCATTGGGTGAGTTTATGTATTTTATCTTTTAATCAAGGACTTTTAATGATAGTTCTCCCCCTAAAATTGATGAACCCATACATAATATCCATTTAATGATCCAAGATCCATATTTCACTAAGTAATGAATTTTCTTGGGAATTCATATCACCACTTAGTTATTTAGACAGGGATTTATCCCAATCATAATTGCTATGAATCTTGTATAGTTGAGCCAATAAGCCTTTATCCTAAACCATCATACAAATATAGTCAAATTTATTCATTTGGTATCCTTTTTAAAGGTTTTCTAGATAAGTTACACCTAAAGAAAACTACAAGAATGATTTAACAAAGTAATATTTAGGGGAACCTGACTTTGGTATGAAACTATCTAGTTAGATGATTAAGGTATTGAAAAGTGCTACTTTGGAAGGAATCTCACACTTAGTATTTAAGGGGTTTTAAAGTCACACTAATAACTATTACATCTTATGTAATGTTTTCAGGTTTTTATTCCTTTTATATATGCATTCTTATAGCGATTTATTTTTTTCAATCCCTATTCTATCCACTAAATTAATGTGTTCACACTATATTAATGTGTAACTCTTTACACAACCCATAATATGTGTTACTCACACAAAATAGAATCCAAACATATCTATACATATCAGAAGGAATCATATGTATAAGGTATGCGAACTCTTCATGCAAATCATTAGAAATACATGAGATTGATAATATACACATGATTATACTCAGAGCAGTAGATAAAATACCCCATTCACCTTTTTAGACAAGGAATAATCCTCCAAGCCGATAGGTAGTCCGAACCCAAGTCCCTATCCCTAGGGAGAATTTACTCCAAAGAGAATCAAATTCATGATAATTCTAAAATCTAATATGCACAAACTATTCCCAACAACTAAATTATATCTAATAACTTCAATTACAAATCGATGTCAAAGTAGATGAAAATTAAATCTTATGGAGTTATATTTAGCATTTAATATAGTGCTCTATCACATAGAAGCAATTTATCTTAGAAAATACTTATACACAATATTTATAATATAAATAATTTTATATCTATGAATACATGGGGGAATAAATCTAAATAAATGAACATTTCATAAATTTAAACATGAGAAAAATTTATGAATGATTCATAAATAAAATCTTACTATAAACACTTAATAATTAAGATAAACATTATGGATATTCCATAATCATGAATATAAACACTTTATATCCAATTTCAATATGAACCCTTTTATATTATATGGAATTTAGATTTAAATATATCATATTATTACGAATTATACTTTTTTAATTAAATTTCTATTATGTAATTTTTTTACATAATCTATATATAATATACTTTTTATTATTTGAACCTTTAATTACATTAATTATCAACATGTTTTTAATGCATTATAGATAATATCTTTAAATAAGGCCTTCCTTTAAATTTGAATAATTTCAAATAAATCAATTATGAACAATTCATAATTATAATTATAAACATTTTTATATTTTATCCTTATTTATATGATTTATAAACTCTTAATAAATCATCTTTCTAATTTTAAAATAAACACTTTATTTAAATATTACAAATATTCCACATAATTTGGTAAAATGTATTTTAAACGTTGAAATTTAATATTTGGAATATTTCATAAATAAATGTTTCATATAAATTTATACAATTAATCATAAACTATTTATTATTAATTAATTAATAAATTCATTATAAATTAAAATATTCCCAAAATACCTATTATTATGATTTATAAACATTTTATAAACCATTAAAAAACTTATCAAAATATAATATCTTTAAGTTTTTTACTATACCATTATAAAGGAGAGGTTATGTGTGTAAAGGTAAAATATTTTACCTTTACATAGTTCTATTTCATAAAGGTATAAAAAATCTACCTTTTACATAGACTCCCTTTCATAAATGCAACATGGATGTTACCTTTACATAATCCCTTTCTGGGTGTGGGTAAATGGTGATTACCTCTACGTAGCACTATCTGTGTAAATGTAAAATTATATAATGAAAATTTTTTTATGTAAACATATTAGGTGATAACCTTTACATAAATCCCTAATGTAAAGGTAAATTAATGTCTATATAAATGTAACATGCCTTGCATTTTATGATACAAGATTCATTGAAAAACCAGTAGATTAAACATGATGATTCCTTGAAGATCATGGATTTGATACCACTAATGGGTTTTATATGATCATTATATGATCCTTAGAAGAAAAAAAACCCAAAAAACAAGTGGATATATATTCAAGAAATCAATGTATTAAATGTATCATAAAATAGAGAATACCTGGACTTATAGTGAACCAACCTCCGAATTCTTGGGGAAGACTATGAGAAGAAGTTGATCAAAGCCTACTTCCTCTAAGGTGAAACCGCTGGCCATCAGATCCTAATCTATATCATAGGACTCCTGTATGCCCGAAGGGGTGATAGTGCCTTCACAAAGGGTGATAAACGGGCTACATTAAGTAAAGAGTTTCTATAATATTTGCATGAAACTGATGATCTCCAAATAAAATTGAATGAATGTAACAACCCGAAAATTTATGAATAAAATTAACTTTATTTTAATGTATTATGGATATATAAAACACATGAAATTTTTTATTATTATTGGGTTTAAATGAACATTAAGTATCATTATCATTGATGATATAGCCGTTGAACAGTGATCACATAACTAATATAAATATAAGGTTTTAACAAATCATTTCGACACAGACAAAGGAGATAATGGCCTCAGCCAGTAGAATCAGGTCGTACGAAGCTCATTTTTCGGAGCTTGGAAAGGAGGTAGTGTCACTGGGCTTCGCTCTTGACCAATCCCAAGTTGATCTTCAACATGTTAATCTTGAACGGAATTGCCTACGGGAGAAGTTCAAGTTAATAGAGATTACCACCCGGGCGATGTTATCTGAGCCACCCAAGAGTCTGTCACCATCATACACCTTAACCTTAGGTCTTATGTAGGTGTTGTAAGGGGTTATTTAACAAGGTATTAGTTACTTATTGTGTAATTCATTTCTATAAATAAAATTCATATTCCATCAATTTCTTTATGGGAACAATCTTTCTTAAAAAAACAACGAATTTGATAAATTGATTTTTCAGGTAAAAATGGTACTTTTGAGAAATATATACATTATGATATTAAAATATGGTTTTTATTAATAATATTATAAAAATAAGTCTTAAAAATGATTATTACATCAGTTCTTTATCTGTAAATGATTAGGTAATCAGTTTGATAAGAGTTATATTTTTATACGATAAAAAAGAAAGTGAAATTTTAAAGAATTAATGAATTTTTGAAATAATTAATATTTTAATAAAATATTATTATCATATTACTTTTATTAATTATAAATGAGTATATAATTTTTACGAAGTCAAATGTAATTTTTATTAAGGTTTAAAAATTGTTTTTGTCAAAAACCGTTAATTTTCAATAAATGTCAGTTCTCATTTTAAAAGTGAAAATTCACATATTTATAAAATTATTTAGATAAAATGAATATTATTTTTGGAGTCAAGATTTTGAAATTATCCAATGGTGAATTTTTCATAATTTTCTGAGAGTCAATTTTTTGGGTAAAAATTAAATAATATATAAGTATATAGTATATTTTATGACATCATAATGACCCAATAGTGATGTAATAAATACCATAAAAGGGATATTAGACCAGAAATATGTTTTAAATTTAATATAATGTGATTTTATATTTATTTGACTTATTTTATAATTCCTTATTGAATCCTCTAAAATGTATAATATATTTTATGATTTTAAATTCATTTCCTTGAGAGTGTGACTCACCTCCACATAAGCAGGGGAAATATTTTAATATTTTTGGACCTTTTCCTAATAAAATAATATTTTCCAATCCCATTTTCTAGAAACCATGGCCAAAAACCATGGGTTGGTTTGCAGTTTTGAATATTTTAGTGTGTAGTGTCCAAAACCTAAATAATAAATAATTCCCCATCCTTTCCTATATAAACCCAACCAGTCACCCATTAATCTTCACTAAAACTCCTTTAATCTCTTCCTCACTCTGAGATCCACTCCCTAGAGTACTTCCAAGGCACCCCCAAGTTACCAATAAGCCTCTCCCAAGCCTTTGGGATCACACATCCAAGTAAGGGATCCTCACTTTCCTTCCTTTCTCATTTTTATCCAAGTTTCCTTATATTTTTACTTACTTTTATTTTCAATTACAAATGTTGGGGTATGATTTTAACCCCCCATACTTCCCTTATTATTTTTAAATGATGAGATTCCCCTTTCTCTGTCATTAATCCTTCCCATATACACCCGTTACCATGCCGAAATTCCGTAAGGGATTTCTCTTTTCTCATTTCCATCCAAACATTTCTTTTATATTATGCATCTAAATTCCATTTCATATGTTGGGATATTATGTTCCATGATCCCCTTACTATTCATATCATGTATAAATGGCGAGAGACCACTTTCACTCTCCTCTAAACAATTTATGAACTTCCATATGACACCTTTATGCTACCGAATTTTCACTACGATTTTCCATGCCAAAGTCATCATGTAGTGAATACCATACCCATTCCTCTATCAAGGGTATTCACCTTTATGCACATATACTTATTGAATAGTAATTAAATTTATGTATTCTACATTCTTTGATCATGGAATAAATGATGTTTTTGAATGAATCCATGTTATATGATCTATGTGGCACACTTAAGCATGAGATTGAAATGATTATGAAGGGTGTGCCCTGATAGCACTCCAATGAATTGGGTAATGTTTAGTATTATGATACGTCATGTTGGGATAGGATTTTACTTGATTCCTTTATAGAACTTTAGTCCACCATGTTGGTACAGGGGTTTACCTGATTCCTTTATGTTAATGATGCAATGTTTTAAGTTATTTCCACATTTCCATGTTATGATAATCATGCTGTATCACGCCTTTATGTTCATGTTTCTTTTATGATCAATTGATATGCCTATTTCCTAACATGTATTTATTCTTCATGTTATGACTTGTTTACTCCCTTAATGAGATTTATAGCTCACCCTTTTCTTATGTATGTCCTCAGGTTATCCCATGTAATGCTAATTACGAAGGGATGTCATGGTCATGTAAAAGAATTTTTCAATAAAGATGTTGTATTTTATGTCTTAAGTTGTCATGTAATGTTCCTAAGCCCCAAAGAAACTAGACCTCTCAATCTTATGGCTTTTATTAAGTGCAATTTTATGTAATAAATCATGTTTAAAAATGAAATAAAGAGTAGAGTTATTATAATGAATACATTCAATCCACATGAAAATGAGGAGAACATATTCTACTTTTATAGGTGATGTGCGATGATTATTCATAAATAAAAAATATTTATATAATACTCAGGGTTTTTCAAATAGTACTCATGATATGCACCTCATTATTTTGTATTAATATCATTCAATGATCATCATACAAAGCGTATTAATTTGGACGAAATCATAAAGGGAGAAACATGATACCTAGTTTGTATCACATTATATTTTTTGGATGTATTTCAGGTGTACATGCATAGTATGCATGTATACTATATACACGCATTACATGCATCACATGAATGTAATCATCATGCACCATATGCTTGATTTATATTCACTCTTCATGCCACACACACACACATAATATCATATACTATATTATTTTAGTGTACATATCCAATAGTATTGAGGGATTATATAATTTTGGTATCATTTGTCTCATAACTTGTACACTACATAACAAAAATTTAAAATAAATTATATACATGATCACATAACATAAAATATTCATCATATTGAAACAATAATCAAAGGTGACTCAAGAACAAGGAAGATGAGTGTTCTTTAATGGAAATAACCAATTAAAGTACGACATTATGAAGAGAATATTAAATTTAAATAAATAGACATTTATAATGAGAAAAATCATAGAGAAAGATCATCTTATGGTTCAAAATATTCTTGTGAAAGATTCACTAAAGAGGTAATGAATAATCCCTTGATGATAAATCCATTAGAAGAAAAGTTATCATTTTTAAAGGATGATAGTTTATAAGGGATTAAAATAGAGAAATAATAATGAAATAATGAATAAATCCACTCTAAAATTAGGATTATATAACCCTTATATTTTATTTTCATTGGGGATACAATGCTCTTCAAGATAACATTAATACCAAAGGTTCATGTATGCCAATATAAGGGGTAGTCTGGTTGGGTCCTGATAAATTCTAAACTAAATATATCTTAATTTGACTAGATCGAATCCCCCCTCATAAATTTCATATCCAAAATATTATTATTAAATTTCATACATAGAAATTTATATAAAAGGGTTTTTTAAAATGTTGAAAGAAATATTCTAGTATCTTTAAAGGCTTATAAAATGAGTTTAAAGAGATTTTTTTACAATCATTATGAATAGTATAAGAAGTAGTAATAAAATGGGTATAAAGGAATAATAAAGTAATAAAATGGAATTAAAAAGCGTTTTTTTTATAAAAATGAAGATAACAAAGATAGTGTGAAAGAGAAGGTAATGAAAATCTCACATCATGTACAGCTTCATAGCCCTATAAAAAGTAATCCTTAAGAATTTTATAGATTATTGAAGGGATCTTTGAGAAATATCAAGAGGTAGAACATGATAAAGAGTTTGGGAGTAAAGATAAATGAGGTAGAGAAGTTGTTATTTATATAAAATATTTAATAATTGTATAATAATTTTAGAATATAGACCTTGAAAAAATAGATTATGTAAAATTCATTTAAAATTAACCACATATAGTTTTTAGTCATTTTTATGAGATTTATACCATGTTTTTTGTTTTTTAAAGTTGTAAGTAGGAAAATAAAATATTTTAATTAATTTTTAACATGGAAAATCTGTTCATACATTAAATAATAGTTTTTAAAAGGGTAAAATATACTTTAGATTTTGAAAATTACTTTATAGGGTTAGAAATTGATTTTAATATTTATAAATACATTATTTTTATAATTTAATATATTTTAAAACCTATAAATTATTATTTAGAGTATTACATCATTTTTATATAAAAATTAGGTCATAAAACATAACATATATGCATATTTTTCTTAAAATTAAACTATTATAGAAAATTACTAAAAATCAACCTTCACCTAATTTCTCTATGTTGATTCAAAATTCTAATACATTTTATAAAAATAAATCTCTAACTTTGAGGAATTTATTTATTAAATAAAAATAATAAGTATATCATAATAGAGTACTTAGATGTAAAATATTACTTAACTATTTTAAATAAAATTTTATTATATCATAACATGAACATAAAATATCATACTATAAAATTATATAACCAATAATTTAACCATTAAGACAATTATTTTCAATGGTTACTTATCATAGTTTAATCACTATTATAATAATTGAACTGTATTATAATGATCATATTCTAATGAATATTTTACCCCCTTCCCAATGATCATGTAATAATAATATTATATCAATTCATTAAAATAAATTCCCCCAAATTAAATTCCCCAAACCATCCTTCTAATTATTTTATTTTAATTTTAAAAAATTACTATTTTTATTATACTATATTTCTTTCTAGTAACAATGGTTCTTCCAGTTATGATTATTTTATAGGACCACACACCAATGAATTTATTTCTTTTTATTATTCACTTTTATTTTTAACACAAATTTTGAATTCATACCATTGATTTGTAATGTTATATTATGAAGTAACAAAAGATTATTTAATTCATGACATGATTTATATGATTTATTTATGTTATAATTTTGTATTCAAATTATTAATAATAAAATAAAAAATAATTTATGGAACACATATTATTTATGAGATAAATATATATAATCTCAATTTTTGTACCCCCTTTATAGAAAATTTTTACTCAAAAATTTCAAACCATAATTGATTTGAAAATAAATTATGGAAAATTATTATTCATAGATTCTTTAGGTTTCCAAGTTTCTTTTTTCAAAATTTTGGTTCCTCCAAAAAAATTTCACCAGTCAGGTTTTGCAATTCCACAATGCCAAATCCTCTTGATCAAGAATTTGGACCGTTTTCCTCCTAAGGGAGGATATACTCTAGTTTTACTCCATTATTATGAAGTATATGTGATGGGTGAGGTATAAAATTTCTCAGGATGATGTATAAATAATGTACTTAAAAAATATTTTTTGGAAAATCCAACCAATAGTTTGTAACTCCTATTCATTCTAATATCTCAAAGGGGTTGATACTCCTCGAGCTCAAATTTCCCTTTCTTAAAAACATCATGATTTATTTCCAAGGGGATATATTAAAGAAAACCCTATAAAGGACATCAAAATCCAAATCTTGACATTTTTTCCTATATAACACTTATGTCCATTTTAAGTTACTTTGATGTATTTTTGAATTTTCTTGTCCTTCTACTTTGTCTCTTGAATTGACTTTGAACCTAATAAATTTATCTCACAAACTTAACCTCATAGGATAAACTACAACACTTATTCCATTTATGGAATCATAATGTGTAATATAAATTCTCAAATAATATATATTATTATATGATAATTCTATCAGAGTAAGGAAGAGAGGAAGGATGTATCATATCCTCTAGTTTTTTGGATTATCCTTCAAGATTTTACAACCATAATTAGTTCTTGTTAAATACTCTACAAAAATTTATATGTGAACCTTGTATTATGATCAAAGATAATCAAAATTAGTGTGCCATAAATCCTAACCAATTCTCTCATATATATCATAGTGATGTGATTAAGAGAAATATCTTTGCTTATTGCTATGAATGGGATAACATTGTCAGATGATCCACCACAACCCATATATCATTATTATACTTGTATTTACTTGAAATATTTATGAAAAAAAATTAATTATGATATTATCCCATTTTCAAGAAGGAATATAAAAAGTTTTCATCATTATATTGGAAAAATTTCATTCAAATTTGATTAGCTGACACAATAAACACCTTATAGTATAATGACAAAATTTCCTCATCATGTCATCTCACCAAAAGTTCTGCCAAATACCCCTATAAATATTAGTACTCCAAGTATGCTTAGAGAAAACCAAGATATGTGATTCATACAAAAATTCATTATTTAACTCAAGTTTTGACATAACACATAATCACTTACCAAACTATACGAATCCCACCTTATCAACATTGAAATCAGAAAAATTTCAATCATGTACAAATTCAAATATCCTCCACACCAAAACATTAACTCATTAATGACTATTTATATTATCTATTTATTATGTTTGAGAAAATTAATGGAAAAGATATGATGGAATTAATTCCCCCATGATTCCCATGTCCAACTTTAATAAATCATTAATCACAAAAATCATGTTCTATCCTTATAGTAGAAAGAGAACCATAATTCTCTCTAATTAAAGAATCAACCACTTTATTCACATTTACAGGATGAAATTAATGGTGTAATCACAATCCTTAAATAGATATAATAATTTATTTTACCTTATACTTAATTCTTTTTATGTGAATATATATTTTATACTTTTATGGCCTATATATATCACACATTTCTCTATAAAGGTAATGATTCCATATTTTTAGATCAAATATTAATAATGCCAATTACAAATCAAAATTAGAATAGTTTTAATCAAAATTCATTAGTTTTCATGATGTATACACCATCACCTTCTCATTATGCATAGAAACAAAACCAATACCATTCTTTGAAACATCACTATAGATAATGAACTTTTCTTCTCTAAAAGCTAAATCTTGTACAGGTGTACTAGATAACCTTAACCTTATCTATTTAAGTTTTTCTTCTCACCCATTTATATATATATATATATATATATATAATTAAACCCTTTTGATGTTAAATTGGTTAATGGGTTGAAAAAATATGAATTTTCTTTAAATTTTTTCAATATTACCCAACTAAACCAAGGGAAATATGAATATCTATCATTGTGTTAGTCTAAACCATTAATTAGTTACTTTGTTTTTTGAGGTATCAATAAAAATATATGAATTTATAACCACATGTTCTATAAAATTAACTTATTGAAACCATAATTCACACCTGATAAAATTATAAAATACCCCCCCTCAATGTTTATAGAACAATCCTGAAATGATCTTCATGCTCTTCTTGAATCTTGTAATAAATAAGAATATTATTTATAAAGACTACCATTAACTTTTCAAGGTTATCTTTAAAAAATAAATTCATTAAATACATGAGTACACCATGTGAATTAATGAAACAAAAATACATTATCAAATATTAATAGAGTTCATACCTCATTTAAAATAAATTCTTCAGGATATCTTTATTCCTTAATTTTAATTAATGATATCCAGATCTTAGAAAAATATTATAGAAATATAGAGCACCAAGAAGATAATCAAATAAATCCCTAATTCTTATAAAAAGAAATATATTCTTAATAATGATACTATTGAAATATTTATAGTTAATATGAAATTTCATTATCCAATATTTATTTTTCAAAAATAAAATAAGAACACCCCAAGGTAATACACTAAGATGAATGAACCTCTTATGTAAAAGATCTTAAAACTACTTCTTCAACCCTCCATATTAATCAGTTCCATTATATATAAATCCTTAAACATGGGTTTCACTCTAGATAAAAGTTCAATAGTGAACTCCACTTCTCGATCAGAGATAGGTTAGGGAATCTCCTCACGTAAGATATTCACAAAGGCTTTAACAAAAGGAACATTATCCATCATTATTCCATCATTATATTTAACTATTTGAGTGAGGCATCCATACAAATCCTTCAATAACAATGTTTAAAAATAAAATATATAAATGAAAGTAGTATTTTAATTCTTATTTATATATTTTTATATTAATAGAGATTGGTTTAAGAGATCAAATATAATCTATTTTTCCTAAAAACTAATATTGTACCTATAATGAGATAGTTAATATCTACCAAGAATGATATCAAATTATACTAAGATAAGAACCACTAAATTTACTGGTAATACTTTCCCATATATATTAAAAGGTAAATTATTGAATATAAAAGTGATAATTGATGCACTATTCAATGTTTTTATTGGTAAATCAAACTGTATACTTTTATATGGGGGATTCATGTGCACCATAAACTTCCATGAAACAAATAAATTGATTAATCCATATTAAAATAAATTATAATCCATTTTTGATCATACGGATATAATACCCATGACCATGGCATTACGATTATCCAACTCATTCATTATAGTATATGCATGAACTTTACCCTGAGGCTTTGATGGTTGAGGATGTTGATTCCCATATTGTATCATTTTATTATGGGAATGATTTTTATAATGTACAACCTCATTGTAATTAAATATTCAAAACATGTGTGATTTTTTTTGAAAATTATTATTTTTATCTTCTTGGCTCCCAAAACGGTTAGACAAATGAACTTGATTTACCTTTTGGAGAAATTATTGGGTATGATTCCCAATATTTCCACACTTAAAGCATCTCTTTGTTCTTTTTAGACAATTTGTAGAGTTCATCCTTCCACATCCTCAATAAGTGGGATTTTTGAACTTCTTTCTTTATTGTTATTTTTTAGATGAGATTCTAGAACAATGTTCCCTTTATTTTTTCTAATCAAAACACTATTAGACCACTGAGAATTTGAAAAGACCATATAAACTTCCATAAAAATTAGATAATTTATTTAAAACTTTCAAATTATTATATTTTTAATTTCTTTTAAAGATGTGACTTTAATCCATTATATAATTTGTCAAGATTACTATTTATTTTAATGAAAAATACTGAGGCATAACTTGATAAATGTGTAAAGTTATCATTATATTTTTCAATTTATTTTTCCTCATATTTATTTATCTACAAGCATTGGAACCCTATCTTTATCCATACTATGTAGAGAAAATATATATTAAGGAATAAATTCTTGAAGTCACACCACAACATACTTTAAACTTACTTTAGATCCAATGTATTATTTATTAATGACCACCGATGATCATCTCATCCGTATAAGAGATAAAATTATAGTATAAACATTTATTTTTATGAAAATTCCATCATAATGAATATATTATTGAGGGAGGATATCCACCTTTCAGACACAAGTGGATCCATGGACCCACTAAATGATGTAGGTCACTACCTCATTAATTTCTTCATCATTGAAGGGACTTGTAATGGGGAAATAGGATACTCTATAAGGTTATTGTTATTAGAAAAAACTTGTGTCATTTAAAAAAATATTTTTTTAATATTAGGATCCATGACGTTCAATTGAACATTGAGATAATCTTTGTATTGACCATTTTCTACACATTGGTTGTTCCAATTCAATAATCTAATCAATATTGTCATCTGAAAGACCAAAAAAAATTAATTAGGTTAATATAATTATCATAAATAATATAAATCATCATAAATATTCATGAATTTAAAATTTGGTTACCCTTATGTGTTCAATATAGTTATACTCGAACTAGATCTCTAGAACTATGGGATTTCTCCTTGGCTTTTCCATCATAATTACCAAAAAGAAACTCCACTTTAATACCAAATATTATTTCCCAAAACCATACTCATGTATCATATGATATCATAATACAAAATTTATTATATAAAATTAAATAACTTTAATACAATTGATTCCTGGAATAAAAGTCTAGTGACTTTGGGAACTGACTACACAATAAATGAATTAAAATAACATTTATTTAAATTTAATACTAGGAAACGATCCATTCATGAACTTTAGATAATATAAATCTCATAAAATACTTGTATTTATAGTAATTTTACATTAAAAGAAATGGGTGAGCCCATAAACTCCATAAAGTGGTTTATAAGAAAATGGTAGAATGTTGAGGATTATTCCTCTATATAAAATTAGATATATCAAAATATAATAATAAAAAATGTAAATATAATCAATAATCATGATACATAAGTAATTAAAGATATATGAAAATCTTATTTTCAAGGTTAATGAATAATAAATTATAAGCACATGGTCAAAGACCTCTGATTAAAAGGTTACCCACCATTATCATAATGAGATCCTATGAAAAATGTAACCCTCTAATATCACTGTATCATAATCATGACTCATAATTAATATCTCTAGGGAAGAAACATTACCTAATGCATGTGGGGGATATATATTGATGTTTTAATATAGAGAATATTAACTTCTAATAAATAGGCATTCATAATGGGAATAATCATAGAGGAAGATAATCTCAGGTTTTAAAAGATTCTTATAAAATATTTATAAAAAAGTTAATAGATAATCACTTGATGGTAAAAGTATTAGAATAAAATTATAAATGGATGAAATTTTAGAAGGTATTACAATATAAAAAGTATAAGTTATTATTATATTAATACCCTTTAAAATAAATACTATTATACCTACATAGCTGATCCACATTGGGTGTCACGACCCGTCCCCCGGGGCTCGTACCGTGACTACCCCAAGCCCACCTTCCATAGGCCAGGGGTTGGTGACTAGCACCAAAGGCATAAATCCCTAAAAATAGGAAGTCATTGCCTTTATAACCTGAAAACGCACACAACAGAGTACAAGATGGAAGCAAAACACTAAGTAAAACTGTATAACAAAAGAGTGCTGAAAAGTAAAAGGGTCCGGAAATACAAGCCCAACTGTAAAGTACAAGAAACTGAAAGTACAAGTACTGTAAAAAGGGAAAATAGCTTCTGGATCATCCACTGAAAAATACTACCTGAAGGGTAGGTATAGATATCCTCCACAACACTCCACGTCCATCCGTCTCCTCCGTGTACCATCACGTTGTGTGGTCCAGCTCTGGGTACCATCCAGTCCTAGTACACTTAGCCTCGGTCAGCACTGTCCGTCGTCAGCATCCAACATAACGAGGTGCGGGCATAGCCCGTGCAGGGGTGAGTATAATGATACTCAGTAGGGACCCCAAGACCCTCAAGGTCTCACAAAAACCAACAAGGATAAACACCAAGTATGAAATCACTAGATAACCCCACTTATGTATATGCCCATACATATACCTAAGTTATCAAGTAATCCATCTCAATCATGAGGAAAACAAAAAAGTTAATGACTCATCTCACACAAGTATACAACTCATGTAGAGTGTTAGAGATGAATTAGATATATCCACTAAATCATCTATTCTGTCGAACCCACACAGGATCCAAGAACAGAAATCAGAACTGTCGAACCCACATAGGATCCAGGAACAATCATCAGTACTGTCGAACCCACACAGGATCTTGGAACAGTAGTCGGAGCTTTTGAACCCACATAGGATCTAGGAACATTCGTCAGTGCTATCGAACCCACACAGGACCCAGGAACAGTCGTCAGTGCTGTCGAACCCACACAGGATCCATGAATAGTCGTCAGTGCTGTCGAACCCACACAGGATCCAGGAACAGTCGTTAGAGCGCAGCTAGCCACAGGGTTTCCGCACAAAGCATCCTTGATTCCGGGAGGTTCCACTCCTCAATCCAAGAGTCGATACATCAAATTCCTTGAAGTACCATGAAGAAGTATCCCAAAGGTCCGCAACGTCATAGGGGCCTCAATGCAACAGACGACACATCAATCAGACGCCCGGTCTATGAGTTATTAGCCTTTTAGTCTCGGGGGCCCGGTTGGATTTGTGCACGATCCAACCAGACTGTAACTCAACTATACCCTGAACTCCAGTAGAGTATAATCAAAGGTAGAGTCACACTCCAAGATTACCAGCACCACTGATGGTTCGTCAAACGAACGTCCGGTGCCAAAGATATGACCAAAAGAAAGTAAAGTGGGGTCGCACCGGGCCTGGGTCCGGTCCGACCCGGTCAAACGGACCTGGCCCGAATTAGTCTGGGCTGACCCATTGGGTTCGACCTGACCCATTGGGTTCAGCCCAGCCCGCTGGGCCCATCCCAACAGGCCACAAAGGCTACGAGTAGTGCATGGGTGCGGACCGGTCACGAGGGCGCGGACCGGCCACATGTCAGTGTAAGGGTGGTTCGGACCGGAGGCACCACGAGGGGCGCGGAAGGCTAGCTCAGCTAGGCGTGCGTGGGGAAAGGATCAATGTCTCGTCTCGGATGGATGAGGCCGGTTCGGCCAGCACCGCGAGGGGCACGACTCAGGCAGCACAGGGCGGGCGGGGCAAGCAGGCCGGCGCAGTTCGGTCGGGTGCACGGGAGGCTGCCGGGCAGGCCGGAAGGCGGCTGGGTAGGGAACGTCCAGGCCGGAAGGTGGCTGGGCAGGCCGGAAGGTGGGCCGGTGGGCGGCCGGGTAGGGCGCGGCCAGGGCGACAGGTGGCTGGGCAGGCCGATGGGCGACCGGGCAGGGCCTGGCCAGGCCGGCAGGCGGCCGAGCAGGCCGACATGTGGGCCGACTCGGGGCAGTGGCTCAGCTCGGTGAGCGGCGCGGCTGGTGGGGGCTCGGCCGGGGCCATTTTGGCCGGTGGCGGTGCAGGTCGCGGGGGCCGCAGGTAGCGCAACCTTTGTCTTCGCCACCTTCACCGCCTCGTCGCCATGTCGAAGGATATCACAAAGAGATTGACGGAGGGAGTCGGGCCATGTTAGTTTGGCCTACACCCTCCGCGTTTATGGTGATAGCAATCGATTCATCAAGGTAGGATAACGATGAATAAAAACTCACCCGTAAAAGGAAACATATCCTCATTCTTCGTTTTGAAAGAAAATAAGAACACAACACATAAAAGAAAACAAACCCTAACTTTGATCATTTCTCAATGATGAAGTCGCAGAAAGAAGACGAAGGAGATCGTCATTCATCACGTCCACTGCACACTTCCAATCCCAAGCTGCGTCGGCTCATTGACGACGATGCGGAGGGTAGGTCCGTTGAAGACGTTCCATGTCACTAGGATCCGAGGATGAAGGTCGAAGGAGATCGTTGCCGGCATTCTTCATTGGAAGATCGTGTTCTTCGTTCTTCGATGGCGATAGATTTTCTCTCTTCTCCCAAGTTTCCACCAAAATGAATATGCCAAGCCAAATAATAGATTAATTTAATCTATTATTTAATTTGTTTTCACAAAATTCAAAATGGGTGAATTAATTAACTTGGCTCCCCTTAATTAATTCAAGAGGTTGGCACAAAATTCAAATGGAGGATTTGGCACCATAAATGCTGTGCATTGGCTCCATTAAGGTGGAGGGGTGGTGGAACCATTAAGTGGGGAGCTCAAGAGGTTTCTCCCCACTTAATGGGGAGTTCAAGAGGTTTCAACCTTGGGTGGTCCCCACCATATGAAACTTGAAGAGGAGGTTAGGTTTAGGTGGGCCCCACCACCATAACCTCTCATGGGAGGTTAAGGTGTGGTGGTCCCACCTCCAAATTCCATGTGGAGGTTTTAACCAATAAATAAAAATAAATCTATACACTTTATTTTTATTTAAATCATTCTCTAAAAACCCCAAAACTATCTTTTATTCTCAACCAACTACCATCGAGGTGAAAGTCTTCTTAAGCGAATACTGGTGCTGTGAGTTCAATGGTTCCCTCAGATTTCAATTCTGAGCACCGGTTCTAAAGTTATAAAAACCTGCTTGTACGTTTACTGAACGTACCCGAACAAAACTTCAGAAATTGATTTCAAGCACACCGGGCCTCGGAATCACGCACCGTCAGTTTTTGCAGACTAGTAAAATTCCCATGTATTTAAGAATATTTTTTTCCATGGAAATTATGGGTCTTTACATTGGATATAGAAAAATATTTAAGAAAGAACTCCCATCATGGATGACATCAATACTGACAGTTCACTTATTCGAATAGAAAGAGTAATCTCATTGGGTACCAATAAAGGATAAATAAGATATATTATAATGGCCTGGGAAGTGACTCATTAAGGAGTTTTCCAAAAAAAAAAATCAGTTCCATCAAACGATTCCACCGAAATGGTGGCACCGGTCATAGAAACATCGTAATAGTGTCACTAGTCACGGTCACACACCAAAACAGTGGCACCACTAACGGTGTTCCATTGAACCGGTGGCACCATGACGGTTGCACTGTAGTGGTCGTACCATCATAGTCGCACACTGAAATGGTGGCACCACTTACAATGGAACCATGACGGTGGCACCGTAACGGTCATACCATCACGGTCGCACATCAAAATTGTGGCACTGTGATGGTGGCACCGTGACCGTGGCACCACTTACGGTGTCTCACCAAACGGTGACCCACCTTTATTTCTTTTTCCAGTTCTGCTCCCTCAACACATCTTTTGACATAGAAGTGTTTTAATACCCCTTTCAAAGCCATTTAAAGCCCATAAATGATATCTAAAATCCCTCAAGATCCAGGCAACCCTTGACTTACCAAAACATGTGGCTTTTTCCCCAGGACCACACCCTTTTCCCATATTTCCAGTTCCGCCCCTATTACACGCTTTCCTCTATTTAAAGGAAACCCTTTAACTCACAGTTGTTAAGGCCACCTCTCCGATGAGAATTATTAAATAACAATTAATTCCATCATGTGTAACCATCCAACCGCGTGGTGAAACCATGATCTGCCTTTAAAGCCATTCAAGATTTCATATCCCGTAACTCCAGGATCTCACTTTTTATCGCACAAGAATTATTTCTTCTTCTTGGATGGTCTCTTTCCTTTCCTTGGTGCGTTTGGATCCCCCCTTCTCGAGGCTAGTGGTGTGCCTATGCTTGAGTATTTCCTACTCACTCTTGGAGTCCCCGAAGTTCCTCCCATGAAAGTCATGCATCCCCAATTCTTGGTGTGAGGAGAAAAACTTTGATCATTGATAACCCAAGTAGGTTTATTCCTTTTTCTCTGTTTACCATTTATCAAGTAGGGTGGGTATGATAATGTTTCTACAGGTATGGATGAAACCAAACCTTAATGAAGATAATAAATGGATTTTTTTAAAGAATTAAGGGGTGTGTTTGATGACACTGCTGTACTCTTTTACCTTTTATTATATGTCATGAATTATATGGGCTTTTTTAAACTGAAAATTGTGGCTGTTGGTGGTCCTTTATTGCAAACTAATGAACCTCTATTTTTCTATATAATTCTATTATTGAATGGTTATACCAGGGAAACTAGTTAATTATGTAAAATTGGTTGATTAAATGGATTCCCAATGAATACGAATCCCTGTATGGTCACCCTGGTTAACCAAATAGAAATGAAGAAACTTAATGAATGATGTGTTGAATCTGGAAAATGCGTTGATTTGTCTTGGTAATATGTGTGGTTCTGCTTGATTCTTGTGGGGTGACGTGGATAAGGATGGGATCCCCTACTATTGTGGTGCAGTTGTTGGTTTGTGGATATGAGGCCATGTGGAGATGAATGTTGGGGCTTGGTTTGGTTCCAGTACTTCAAGGGATCTCACAGATCCCTTTTTTTGTTGTGACTTTACAAGAGAACTGAGTGTGAATGCTTAAATTGCTGCTTGGATGTTTTCTCTTCCTTGTCTTGTGGCTATGCCTATTAGTTTCCTGATAGTAAAGAATTATTTAAATGAAACCACTTTAACCTGATAATAAGAATGGGTTCAAAGTGGATTTGTTTTCTAGGGATGAGTTGTGACTTCGTTGTGGTTGTTGTGCTTTTTATGAATGAATAGTAATGAGGGTGTTTATGTATGGATGGTTTTGGAACCCCTAGGTTGGGATGAGTGATTGTTCACCTATATGTATAATTTAGTTCTTATGTTTCTTATTCGCGCCACACCCAAGTTTAGCACTTCATGCCGAACACCCCCATTTCATGGGGGAGGGTGTTTTTCCTAACACTTCTATGAGTGGCTGGTTATTAACTCCTTTTATGCTCCCTTTCCTGAGTAGCCCAAGATTCTTTGGGTATACTGTGATGGCCTGAGGTCCATTATAGCCCAAGATTCTTCAGGCAGGGTGGTCATGGTGGTTTTCCCAGGTGTGTGTGGGTAGGTTGTTTCCCAATTGTCTTTGGGATGAGGCCCAAGTGTCTTTAGGCATGGCGATAGTTGTTCTGGCCCAGGTGTCTACGGGCGTGGTTAAGTATGGTTGTTGTGGCCCAGTTTTTTACAGGTGGGATGTGTGGTTGTGGTAGCCCAGGTGTGTGTGGACGGGGTATGGTAGTGGGACTACGATGAGAATGGTGGGGGAGGTCTAACATGTATGATGTCTTCAATAACCAGTGGGAAAGTGGTGCGGGGTACCCAAACATCGATATGTTATTACTATTACTTTACTTGACTTGCATTATTTAGGGAGTGTTCCTTGGTGAGGATGGGTGGATATGTTTCTTTCTAGGTGCTATGGTTATCTCCTTTTCTCATAGGGCATTATAATTCCTCCCCACTTGTGCATGATAGCTTTTGGTTTTCCCTACTGAGTATACCTGTATGCTCACCCTACGTATATAAAACTTCTTTTAGGTTTTTAGGAGAATTTTGAGGACCGTGTCAGACCCTATTAGCTCAGACACTGAGACCATTGACGTTGCTGTTTTTCTTTTATTTTGGTACTCCCCTTTGGATTTTTCTTGTACTTGTAGCACTTTATTATTGGAACATGAATATGGGAATGGATTGTTTTGATTTTTATTTTACTTCCACTTTTGGTGTTGTTGGAATTTACTATCTTATCTCCTGATCCTACTAAATAAAAAGGGTAATTTCTTCCTTTTTACATGTGATTATATACCCTTGGTGCTATTCTCCACTCTAGGGCCTATTGAATGTAGGTCTCATGGGTCATTATCTATCCTTCAACTTCAGGAAGAAAGGGTTTAGAAATCTCTTGTCCCTTCCCTCATCTTGGTGAAGGCGGGTCTTGATAGAATGGTATCAGAGGTAGGTTGAGAGATAGGATGGAGTTTGGGGTTAGGCACAGTAAGGATTTCATGGGATGGTAGGGCAGCCGTGTTATGAAATCTTGGCACATGAAATTGGTCAGGGAAGACCAACTAGGACACGGGATTTTAGGGCCCCCTGTGATCCGATGCAAGGACTCTAGACCTATCGAATGACCAAGCGAGGTTACACTGATTACAGTGTGGAGACCCTAGGAAAGGTTCATGCATCATAATGACTTGTGTTCTTGTGTGTCTTGGGTATTTTGGGGATTTAAAATAAATAAAAAGTCTAAGAAAAATTTAAAAGAAATCTTTTACACTACTCGAGATTAGTCATTTCTTGTTTACCTTACAGCTATGGTACTCGGACGACGACCATGGGTAGTGTAGGAAATTTAGGCCTAGGTGGCTGATTTAGCTGATCAGTAGAGGGATGAGTGAGAGGAGGAGGATGACCAGTGGCATAGGACACTTCGTGCCTTTTAGCAGCAGACCCTCGGGAAGTACGAGGGCATCATCTTGGACATGGAGACAGAGATCTAGCTCGAGGAGCTAGTGATAACTTTCAGTTTGATCTGGACTCTGATAGAGTATTGGGTTTCTCTAGCTATAAGTCAGATGCGAGGAGTGCCACATCAGTGTTGGATGCTCTATCTCGGGGAGAAGAGGGAGGCTGAGGTTTTGTGGACTAACTTCGAGAGTGAGTTCTGGGTATAATTCCTCTCTTCCACAATGAAGGTAGAGAAGAGACAGGAACTAATCTCCCTTTAGTAGGGGAGCATGTCAGTGAGGGAATTGGGGATCAAGTTCAAGGATCTCCTTCGCTTTTCTCTGGACCTTTTTTGGGTGAGGAGTCTCGGGCGAGACGATTAGAGGAGGCACTCCGACATTCTCTTCAGTATGAAATTAATCCCTTCACTCTACCGACATACTTGGAGGTCCATAAGAAGGCTAAAGTGGTGGAGAGGATGCATACGTTGGGAGGAGTGCCATGAGAGGGGAGCCAATTAGGCTTTCTAAAGGGGAAGGATTTCAGCAGTAGACATTCAACGTCAGGGCCTTCTAGGTTTCAGCCAGTAGGGAGCAGGCCCCAGTAGTTCCAGTTCCAATCTCCCGGTCCTCACCCCTTCCATGCGGGCCTAGGACCAAGATGCTTTATCTATGGAAGTCGTGGGAATATTCAGAATCAGTTCCCAAACCGAGTGCAGTACAGTGGGGGTGGGAAGGTTCAGCGCCCACCTCAGCAGTAGCAGTTTCTAGCCAGACCCTTTCAGCAGTAGCAGTAGGGATAGCGAGCTCCCGTTCATTCGAGAGCAGACGTTGCAGGAGGAGGCCGACCTCAGGGCTCTCCTCAGGGACCCCGACCAGGGCGTGGTTAGGGAGGCGGCCGATAGACGAGGGGTAGAGGAGCTGGGCATGGGTAGTTGCACGCCACAGAGGCAACAATTCAAGTAGGGCCAGAAGTCGTTCGAGGTACGATCAGATTGTTTATCACTCTTGCCTATTCCTTGTTTGGTTTAGGAGCTTGACACTCCTTTTTTTCACCCATTTTATCCCATGATCCGGGTCTAGACTTAGAGAGACTTCCCATACCCCTAGTTTTTAGTACTCTAGTCAGAGGTCAGAACAACTTGTCTCGTGTTTGCTGAGGATGTAGACTGATGTTGGGACCACACCAGTCCAGTGGGGACCTTCTTTTTCTACATATGCATCCATATGATTTCATTCTAGGAATCTACTAGATGTTATATGTATGTGCTGTTATCGACTGATTCTGAATAAGGATCGTGTTTTCGAATATGGGAAGCCAATGTGTAGATTTCTTCGGTGAGCGGGGTTGCTAGGAAGGTAGCCGGTGAGTGGAACCCCTTATTTCCTTGTTAGATGAGCTGTAAGTGAAGTTAGCAGATATAGGGATGGTGGAAGTCCTAGGGATTTTCAGTGAGTTCATGGATGTCTTCCCTGAAGAGGTGGTGACCCTACTCCCTCGACGTGATGTTGAGTTCGGGATAAACTTGAAACCCAGTGCCCATCTGATTTCGATGGCTCCCTATCTGATGACGCCTTATGAGTTGTGGGAGTTATAGATTCAGATTGATGATCTGATGAAGAAGGGTTTTATTTGATCAAGCATGTCACCATGGGGTGCTCCAATCTTGTTTGCAAAGAAGGTAGATGGTGGTATCATGCTGTGTATAGACTAACGAAGGCTGAATCAGGTAATATTCAAGAACTATTACCCTATCCCAAGTATAGATAAACTTTTTGATTAGTTGAAGGGGGCGAGATGGTTCTCTAAGATAGACCTACGGTCAGGGTATCACCAATTGAGGGTGAAGGAGGGTGACATCTTGAAGACTACCTTGAGGTGTTGATATGGGAACTTTGAGTTCGTGGTCATGCAGTTTGGCATTACGAACACACCAGCCGTGTTCATGGGAATCATGAAATCTGTCTTCTGGGAATATATAGACTAGTTCATAGTCGTGTTTATTGACAACATCCTGATCTACTCAAGACCATAGGAGGATCACACCGAGCATTTTAGAACGGTTTTAGGGGTCCTCCGACAACACCAACTCTACGAGAAGTTGTCCAAGTGCAAGTTATAGACATGAGAGGTGCACTTACTTGGACACATGGTGTTTGAGCGGGTAATATTGGTTGATATATCAAAGGTTTAAGTGTTTGTTTCTTTCAAAGCACCCAAGAATGTGATGGAGGTTTGTAATTTCCTGGGTATGGCAGGCTATTATCAGAGGTTTGTGCCTGAATTCTCTCGAGTTGCAGCTCCTTTGACAACTTTGACCAGAAAAGATCAGGCTTTTATATGGAGTGAGAAGTGCCAGGCAGCCTTCAGTTATCTGAAGGGGAAGATGGTTAGTTCCCCAGTACTAAGGTTTCTAGAAGAATGGGTGATGTTTGAGGTGTTTTGTGATTCTTCAAGCCAAGGCTTGGGGTGTGTGCTGATGTAACAACAGGGGGTGATCTCTTATGGGTCTAGGCAGTTATGTACCCATGAGAATAACTATTCCACCCATGACTTGGAGCCCGCAGCGGTTGTGTTCGCACTAAAGTTTTGGTGGCACTACCTCATTGGGGAGCGCTTTTTGGTCTTCACGGATCACAAGAGCTTGAGGTATGTATTCTCCCAACAGGACCTAAACTTGAAACAACAGAGGTGGATGGAGTTTATTCAGGACTAAGACTTCGAAATTTTTTACACCTCAGGAAAGGGGAATTTGGTGGCTGATGCCTTGAGCAAGAAGTCATAGAAGGATGTGGTTTGAGAATCGGCAGATGCTTGGAAGGTGATGAAGGATTTGGATTCCCTACACCTGGATGCAAGGGTGAAGGATGGAAAAGGATGTCTGTTCCAGATGATAGTGCAGTTCTCTCTGTTTTAGCTGGTGGAGGAGTCTTAGTGGGGGGAATTAGAGGCTAAAGTGATGTGCGATCGTGTTAGACAGGGCAATGCTCCATAAGGATGGTTGAAAGATGGCCAGAATCAGATGCTGTTTCACAAAAAGTTGTTTGTCCCAGTGGAAATGCACCAGAGAGTTCTTGGTGAGTTCCATAACTCACCCATGGCAGTACACCTAGGAGTTTCCAAGATGTACCGGGGTTTGAGGGGTCAGTTTTTGTGGCCTGGGGTGAAGCGAGCAGTGACCGAGTTTGTGGAAAAGTGCCTCGTGTGTCAGTAGGTGAAGGATGAACACCACATCCCCGGAGGTCTGTTACAACCTTTAGATGTCCCTGAGTATAATTGGGACAACATCACAATGGATTTCTTCACAATACCACCCAAAGTTCAAGGGGGTTGCGATTCTATCTGGGTAGTGGTGGACTGGCGGACGAAATCAGCTCAATTCTTGGCAATCAAGGAGTTGATTGTGGTGGATTCCCTAGCATAGAGGTACATGGACGAGGTGGTGTGGTTTCATGGATTTATGAGGTCCATATTCTCAGATCGGGATACTTGGTTTACCTCACAGGTCTGGAAAGGATTGCAACATGCTTTTGGCACCCAGTTATGCCTCAACACTACTTTCCACCCCCAAATAGATGGGAAGTCAGAGTGGACCATCCAGACGTTGGAGGATATGCTTTGGGAATGTGTTTTTGACTTTGAGGGATTGTGGGTATGACACTTGCCTCTGGTAGAGTTTTCCTACAACAATAGATATCACTCTATAATTGTACTGGCCCCATTCAAAGCCTTGTACGAGAGGCCGTGTCGCTCACCCGTGTGTTAGGAAGAGGTTGGGGAAGCAAGTGTTCTTGTCCTGGAGGTAGTGCAGAGCACAACAGAGAAGGTTCAACTTATACGGGAGAGGATGGAGGTGGCTCAGGACCGACCGAAGTCGTATGCCGATCATAGAAGGAGACCCTTAGAGTTCGAGTTCAGGGACCACTTGTTCTTGAAGGTCTCCCCTTGGCATGGACAATGGAGTTTCGGTAGGGGGAGTAAGTTTTCTCCCAGGTTCATCAGACCCTTCGAGGTGTTGCAGTGGGTTAACAAAGTGGCTTATCAGCTGGTGCTACCACCACCACTATTGAGGGTGTATGACGTCTTCCATGTGTCTCAGCTCCATCAATATCTACATGATGATTCACATGTCCTCAATTGGGGGAAGCTAGATATTGAGGATGATGCAACGTTTGTAGAGCGACCAGTGAGAATCGAGGATTGTGAGGAGAATGTGCTTCATGGACGAACCATCCCCTTGGTTCATGTGTTATGGAGGCATGGTGGCCTCGAGGAGAGTACCTGGGAACGGGAGGCACAAATGCACGCCCAATACCCAGAGTTGTTTTGATTTTTGTTTTGTTTTGTTTTGTACTTTTTTTGGATGTAGTGTTTGACCTTGTTAACTATGAAGTTGACTATTTTCCTTTCTCTCTAGATGTGTGTAAAGAGTCCTGACTGTGGGGAGGGGAGGACCAGATCCCTAATCAAGACGCATTAAAGTGGATGCGGTTAAACCCGTACAAGCAAGTCAGTGCCACCCAAAGTGGATAGTATCTTGACATGTAGGAAGGGACTTCCTAATCCATATGACTGGATAGTATTACCTTCACATGTTTATGTGGTTACTTGAGGGAGAGGTGTTCTTAGATGTCGAGGAGGTTTGCTCCTGAGAGGTATCTTTTGAGGTGGTTGTTTGGATCCCTCTCTTTTCTTCGGGTCTAGTTTCAATTCTCAAGGGCAAGAATAGTTTCAGTGGTATCTGATGTAATGGTCCAGGTAGTGACTCATTAAGGAGTTCACCAAAAAAATTCAGTTCCATCAAACAGTTCCACCGAAACAGTGGCACCAGTCATGGTGACATCGTAATGGTGGCACCAGTCACAGTCACACACTGAAATGGTGGCACCGATTATGGTGTTGCACTGAACCAGTGGAACCGTGATGGTGGAACCATAATAGTGGCACCATGAGAGTGGCATTGTAGTGGTCACACCGTCACAGTTGCACACCGAAACAGTGGCACCGCTTACGATGGCACTGTGATGGTGGCACCATGAGGGTAGAACTGTAACGGTTGCACTATCATGGTCACACACCAAAATGGTGGCACCGCTTAGGGTGGCACCATGACCATGTCACCACTTATGGTGTCTCACCAAACGGTGACCCACTTTTGTTTCTTTTTCCAGTTCTTCTCCTGCAATGTATCTTTTGACATAGAAGTGTTTTAATACCCATTTAAAATCCATTTAAAGCCCATAAATAATATCTAAAATACCCTAAGAGCTAGGAGACCCTTGACTTACCAAAATGTGTGGATTTTTCCTCGACGCCACACCCTTTTCCCGTATTTCCAGTTCCACCCCTGTTACACATTTTACTCTATTTAAAGGAAAACCTTTAACTTACAGTCATTAAGGACACATATCCTATGAGAATTATTAAATAACAATTAATTCCATCGTGTGTAACCATCCAACTATGTGGTGAAACCACAATTCGCCTTTAAATCTGTTTAAGATTTCATATCCTGTAACTCCAGGATATCACTTTTTATCGCATGAGAATTCTTTCTTCTTCTTGGCTAGTCTCTTTCCTTTCCTTGGTGTGTTTGGAGTCCCCCTTCTCGAGGATAGTGGTGCGCCTATGATGGAGCCTTTTCTACTCACTCTTTGAGTCCCCAAAGTTCCTCCCCTGCAAGTCATGCATCCCTAATTCTTGTCATGAGGATAAAAACTTTGATCGTTGATCACCCAAGTAGGGTTCTTCCTTCGTCTCTCTTTATTGTGTATCATGCGGGGTGGGTATGATAATGTTTCTATGGGGATGGATTAAACCAAACCTTAATGAAGATAATAAACAAATTTTTTAAAGAATTAAGGGGTGTGTTTGATGATGCTGCTGTACTCTTTTACCTTTTCTTATATGTCATGAATTACATGGGTTTATGTCCATTGAAAATCATGGCCGTTGGTGGTCCTTTCTTGTGCACTAATGAACCTCTGTTTTTCTGGATAATTATGTGATTGAATGGATGTACCATGGAAACTGGTTAATCATGTAAACTCGGTTTATTAAATGGATGCCCAGTGAATAAGAATCCATGTATGGTCACCCCGGTTAACCAAACGGAAAGAAAGGGACTTAATGAATGGTGTGTTGAATCTGGAAACTCCCTTGCTCTGCCTTGGTAATATGTGTGGTTTTGCTTGATTATTGTGGGGTGATGTGGATGGGGATGGGATCCCCTGCTGTTGTGGTGTAGTTTTTGGTTTTTGGATCTGAGGCCATGTGGGGCCGAATGTTGGGGCTTGGTTTGGTTCCAGTACTTCGAGGGATCTCACAAATCCCCTTTTTTGTTGTGACTTTACAAGAGAACCAGGTGTGAATGATTAAATTACTGCTTGGATGTTTTCCCTTCCTCAGATTGTGGCGATGCCTGTTATTTTCCTAGTAATAAATAATTATTTAAATGAAACCACTTTAATGTGATAATAAGAATGGTTTCAAAGGGGATTTGTTTTTCGTGGATGAGTTGTGACTTGGTTGTGGATGTTGTGCTTTTTATGAATGAATAGTAATGAGGGTGTCTGTGTATGGGATGGTTTTGGAAACCCTAGGTTGGGATGAGTTATTGTTTACCTATTTGTATAATTTAGTTCTTATGTTTCTTATTCACGCCGCACCCAAGTTTAGAACTTCGTACTGAACACCCCCATTTCACGGGGGAGGGTGTTTTTCCCAACACTCCTATGAGTGGCTGGTTATTAGCTCCTTTTCTAATCCCTTTCACAAGTATCCCAAGATTCTTTGGGTAGTATTTTATGGTATGAGGTCCATTATAGCCCAAGATTCTTTAGGCAGGTTGGTCATGGTGGTTTTCCCAAGTGTGTGTGGGAAGGTTGTTTTACAAGTGTCATCGGGATGAGGCCAAAGTGTCTTTGGGCGTGGCAATAGTTGTTTTGGACCATGTTTCTATGGGTATGGTTGTTGTGGACTAGGTTTTTGTCGGTGGGATGTTTAGTTGTGGTATCCCAAGTGTGTGTGGGTGGGGTATGGAAGTGGGACTGTGGTGAGAATGGCGGGGGAGGTCTGACGTGTAGGATGTCTTCAATAACCAGTGGGAAAGTGGGGCGGGGTACCCAAACATCGATGTGTTATAACTATTACTTTACTTAAATTACGTTATTTGGGGAGTGTTCCTTGGTGAGTTTGGGTGGATAGGTTCCTTTCTAGGTGATATGGTTATCTCCTTTTCTCAATGGGCATTAGAATGCCTCCCCACTTATGTATGAGAGCTTTTGGTTTTCCCTACTGAGTATACCATATTCTCACCCTACGTATATAAAACTGCTTTTAGGTTTCCAGGAGAATTTTGAGGATCGTGCCAGACCCTATTATCCTAGACGCTGAAACCGTTGACGTTACTATTTTTCTTTTCTTTTGGTACTTCCGTTTGGAGTTTTCTTATACTTGTAACACTTTATTATTGGAACATGCATATGGGAATGGATTGTTTTGGATTTACTTTTACTTCAACTTTTGGTGTTGTTAAGATTTACTATGTTATCTCCCGATCCTACTAAATAAAAAGGGTAATGCCTTCCATTTTACATGTGATTCTATACCCTTGGTGCTATTCGTCACTCTAAGGCCTATTGAAGGCGAGTCTTAGAGGTTATTATCTCTCCTTTAACTTGAGGAAGGAAGGGTTTGGTAATCTACTGTCCCTTACCTCATCTTGGTGAAGGTAGGTCATGACATATATCTTATCATAATTGGAATATATCCCCCCTTTTAGAAATTACATATCCACAATATCATAAATAAATTCCATAGATAGATATTTATATAAAAGAGTTTTACAAGAATGATGGAATTTTTATATAATATCTTTAATGAATCATGATATGATTTTAAAGAGAGAGTATTGAAAATCATCATGAATAGTTAATTGAATGAATAATAATATAATAGATCTATAATAATAAATAATAAACTAAAATTAAAATTGAATCTTACAAAAATAAAATCTATGAAAAAAGAGATAATGATATGAAACCCTTATCCCATATATCACTTCATTTCCTTAGAAGAACTCATTGAGAAATTAAGAGAATATTGAAGGTATAATTGAGAGATATTGAGAAATAGTATGTGATAAAGATCTTAGGAGAGAATATAAATGTGGTGGAGAGGTGAGTATTTATAGAAAACTATGGATAATTATTTAATAATTTTTGAATATAGAACTTAAAAAAACAACTTTTGAAAATTTCATTTAAAATTAACCACACTTGTTTAAGATCATATTTTATGATATTTAGATCATTCTTTTTGTGTTTCAAATCTCTAATCACCAAAATAGAATATATTAATTAATATTGACCTTGGAATATTTATTTTGATATAAAAAAATAATTTTTAAAAGGGTAAAATATATTTTAGAATTTGGAAATTACTTTGTAGGGTTTGAAATTGATTCAAATATTTTTAATTATATTTTTTATATCAAAATGAGGATATAAAACACATGGGATTTTACTATTCACCTCAAAATTTAACTATTTCAAAAAATTCATAAAAAATCACTTTTTCCTAATTTCGAAGTGATGATTGTAAAATTGTAACACATTTTTTTTGAAGACAAATATTTAAGTATGAGAAATATATTTATTAAATAAAAATAATATGTACCTCATAAAATACTTATTTAATGAAAAATATGTTACTTAATCATTTAAAATGAATTTGTATTGTATCATGAAATGAAAATTAAAAGTCATAATTGTTTAAAAATATAAAAGGACCAATTTAAACATTAAATTCATGATTTTAGATGGTTAATTATTATATTTAAATTACTATCACATTGGATATAATACCATTATAATAGTTATATTAAAATGACTATTTTATCTTCTTTCAATAGTAATTTAATGATCATATTACCTCAAATCCTTTCGATACATTCCTATAAATTTTATTTTGAAAACTACCCCTCTAATTTTTTTATTTTCTTTCATCAAAATGTCTATTTTAATTATAATGTTTTTCTTTATAGAGAAAATAGTTCTTCTAGCTATGATTATTTTAGGATACTATGAGATAATGGATTTATATTTCATATTCATGGTGTTTAATGCTACTTATTTTTCAATTTTATGTTTTCTAAATGTATACATTTAATTTGTAATGTTCTATTATAAAATATTAAAATATTTTTTATTTCATGAATAGATGCATATATTTTTTTTATGTTGCACTATTTTATTTGGGTTACTAGTAATTAAAGTAAATTTTTAAGACATTTGTATTTATTATGAGATAAAAAATAAAAAACAATAGTTATTATAATATAAGACTCGACCAGTAGCTTGGTGGAGGTATACCAAAGTAACAACGGGTTGGGAATTAACCTAAGGAACTATTGCTACCACATGATTTTTTTATAGTACACTAAGAATATCGAGATCTAATTGAATTTACATTGGTATTCACTAGAATTATGATGGTTTCTAGATCCATTTTTTTTAATAGAGTACAATTTGGTTATTCTGGGGTAAAGATTCCCCTTTTTATACTAAGGCTAATTTGGAGAGGTCCATTTGACCAACCCTTATCTATTCTAATTTCTTACTTCCCATTCCCTATTATTATATTATTTCCAAAGGGTGATACATAAATATTTTTAACATATAGTTGATGTAATATTATCATATCTCTCTTAATATCTTCCTCATTTTCCTTCTTTACATTAAGATAGGTCATTGTTTGATTCAAGGGATTTTGGGTGGGGTGATTCACCAGGTTATGAAGAAAACCCATCAAACTAAAGGGATTATTCTCCCATTTTCAAGTAGTATTATTTGAGTTGGTTTCATATAATTGGAGGAGGTGGAGACATAGAACCATCAATGTAGCGAGTTATCTCAGTCCAGGTTGATTTATAGATTTTTTGAAATATGTTCTAATTATGAATTGAGGGTTTTGGGATTAGTTGAATAACATAAGGACATTTTATGAATATTTTTAAATTAACGTGTGAGGAAATAATTTCACAAGGATATATTGAGATAGGTGTACCCACATATTCTAAGAAACTTGATAAGGGAGGATAAATTCTATTTTTTTAAATTTTAATAAAATTAATAATATTTTGGGCATGTTACATTAGTACTTATTAATAGTTAATTGTTATAATATCACTTAAATTCACTATAAAATATTTAATGAATAATTAAATATTTGATCAGTGGAGAGTTAATTGTCCATGATTTCCATGGGATAGTTATGGATGTAATGATTTTTTATAGTTATTATAATTTTATTTAAGTGCTGGTCAACCTTTATTAATGGTTATTGGAGTTTTATTAAATAATTTGGGACTTATTAAATTTATTAGGAAGTTTAGGGAAATTTAAAGTGACATGAAATGAAGTAGAAGTTTGTAATAAATGAATTTATTCATATCATTAATGTTATTATCTCATTTTTCCTAAATATTAAAGACATTTATGAAATCCTTGAACAAAATTTCAAGTAATTGAAGTATAGAGATGAAATAAGTAAGTGGTTAAGCCTTTATAACTATGAACTAAAATAAATCGTAAATATTCATGTGTATTTTGGATTATGTTAACTTAAAACACTTAAAATGGTAAAATTATATTCATGGATTTTGGGATTGATTATAAGGTTCACATATAGAAGTTCTTAAATAGGCATACCAAGATATGAATATAGAGACTAAGTATTCATTAGGGGTACAAATATAGACCTCATACCATATGAATAATTTTTTAAATAAAATGAAATTGGAATGAGGGATAATGGGTTATCTATTATAACAACAATGATTTAAGGTACTTTGATATTTTATTATGTATTTTGATGTTATATAGTGATTGGGTTAACAACCAAGAGTTTTTAGATGATTTTTTGGAGTTTTGGGATTATTATTGAGGGTGAAAAATTAAACATGGTTAGGGGAAACTGTAAAGACTCCCTAGGTAACCATGCGAGCACTAAGGAATCTCTCAGGGATGTCGTGCAATGTTCACATTGTTTGAAAAAAACATGAAATAACTGTGAAATTTTTTAAATATTTAAAAAATGAAAATTTCACAGTTAGAACATAGTTTACAAAATATTCTGGTCCAACCATGAAACCCTGGGTGTTTTCTAGTAACAATCACATTGTTGGAACATGGTTTTCCAAAAAATATGGTCTTACCATGTGGTGTATTTAATGAAATTTTAAAATTATTTTTTTAACCCAAAACTTCCAGAAATATCCTATTTCTTCCTTATGTGTTTATGTATCTCGACTTACAAGGTTTATTTGAGTTATTTTTGGGATTTTCCTCACTTTGGAGGTTGTGTACAGTAGATAATTGGGCATTGGACCTTGGAAATCAAAGATAAGGGTCCTGTTTCTCCTCTCATTTGTGATATTCTCGCTCTCTATTAGAAATAACCATAAAATAGGGGTTTTATTCCCATATATATATATATATATATATTCTAGGATGGATTTTTAATGGAAATATTATTATAATCCATTAAAGGTAAGTCAATGAGAGATCATATCTATGAGATCATGGTACTATTCCTTGAAATGAACCCCATGGAGGTAGGTAGTTTCTATCCCTCTCCACTTTTCCTAGAATTCAATGGCTTTGGTTTTAACAAAATTATTATTATTTTTTTATTGATAAATATCCATGATAATCCTCTTGTTTTATTGACTTGGAACTATGGATTTTGGGCTATACCCATAATATGTTTGATGAAATGTTTGAATGAGAGTTTTTTTAAAAGTAATGGTTTTGGAATGAGAAATGAGCATAGTAATGGGTATTGTGTGTTCATGATGAATTTGGAAAGGGAATCAATAGATTATACTTGGTCATAGATCTAACTTTAGGCATAAGGTATTTTACTATCGAGTGGAAGCTTGGATCTAGAGGCACGGGTACCACTCATGAGTATGGTCTGTTCTGCAGAACTTATTTTTCAAGACATTCATTGGTTGTGTGAGTTTCATGGGCATGCATTCATTACATGAGATACCTTCATAGTGTGAGTATCTTCACTACTACTACATTTTTATCTTAGATAGATAGATTATTTTCTTCTGGTTATATATATAAATATATATACTTATTATGAGATGAATTGTTCTTATCTTAGTGGTGTGTGTGGGAAGCTTCTAGTGGATTACCTATTGAGTCGATATACTCAATCCCTCTATATACACTTTGGTGAATATGAAGACATTATTTGTTATGATACTAGTAAGGTTAAGATTTCATAATTCATCAGCAGAGCATATCAATGTTGTGGTCTTGGTTACTGGAAATTGAAACATGGTGATGGTTCATGTGATTGAGTCTGGGGCAGTGACACCTTGGTTCCTTGAGACTTTAATTTCATGGAATTTTATAATTATTTTATGTATTTTCTTCTACTACTACTCTAATTTTCACTTGGTTATGCTATTAGAGGTTTTTTTCATTTTATATCATGCATCATATTATGTATGTTCATTTTTATCTACTTTCAGTTGTTTATCTAAGGGAAAATCACCCCCACATTTTTTTAAATCCATTGGAATTTATTGACAAACTTTGGTGTCCAAGGGATGTCACATAAGGTTAGTGGAATCTCGATATCATTCAAGATAATGTTTCAGGACTGGGATATTATATCTATTACCAGGATATAACTTAGATATACAATGAGTGAGCAATGTGATGATATAAAACATGATATGATATGAATAAAATAAAGTGTCATGTAAACCTATTATGCAATGTTGTGATTAATGGGAAGATAATGTATTATGACATATGATTTGATTCAATACAATGTGATAGGATTTTGTGTTATGACATATAATATAATATAATACTATGATGTATGATATTTTTTTTTTGTAACGTGTTTTATATGAGATAGTCCTATAGTGATTATAAATATGTACATGAGGTTGTTAGATTGTTATTTTAATAATATTGGGATGAGTTTGTAACTCATGGTAAGTTATGATGTGGTTTCCATAGTGGTATACTAGACACTGATATTTCAATGGGACCCCATGGCATGGGTACTCCCATTACTAGAGTATTAATACGGGATTCTGGTATTTTACTACTTCATGGGGATTTGATATAATTTCAAGTTATTCACTCTTTAATTTTCCATGCAAGTATAATCTTATGACATTTTTCTCTCTTGTGATGAACATTGTAGATAATCCCCATGTTCTAACATGTTCCTCTCTAGACATAGTCATGTGAGGATTCTCACATGAAATGTTTTCCTCTTAGTATAACTAGTTAGGATACTGCCCATAATATAAAATCATTCCATCCTATTTATTCCATGAAAGGATGATCCCATAGTCATACATTTTTCTATATTTGAATGTGTATTAAGGATTAACCCACAACATTATTCCATCCCGGTTATATACCTTTAGGGTTCTCCCTCAACATGGTCACTTTTGAGTAGGGATCAAACTAAGTATGGTTTTATTGTTGTTCACAGTGTGGTTCCCTTCTAGTGGCATGTGATGATATATGATTTATTATAAATTATTAATTTCTACTTATAGTGGTGTGAAAAGATTTATATTATCATTTAATCCATGGTGTGATTTTGTTAAACTTTATTTATTTATAATAATGCATTATAAATACATTCAGGTTTGAGTAATTACATCACACACCAATTTTTTTTCATGTTCCTATATTTATAAAAACCACTCATGGGAGTTGATGAAATTTGTGTAAAATCCTATTGATACTTTTTTACTCATCCATTTTCCATTTATGGCATGTTTTCAATACATGCACTAAAATCATTATTATACCTTACATGTTATTCATCAAGTTCTAGTGTTAAAATTTAGGTTCATAGATTCTAGTGGATTTATAGAGGTAGAGTGATCAACAAAGATACTTATTTATTAAATCATTTAATATAGGGATAGAAATAGATTCCCATCAATTAGGTACCCAGTACCACCCATCCCAATTAAGTAGAGTTAAGTTAGTGATTAATTATGTTTTTATCGAGTTAGGGTAGTAGTCTTAGGGTCTCAGAAATAAAAACCCAATTAAATTTATTATTATTATTTCAATAAAAATATATTTTTAAATAGTAATAAAATTATAAAATTTATTTATTTATTTTGAGTTCAATTCATATTATATTTATAAATTAATTATAAATTTAAATATAATGAAATTAATTACTATTAAGATCATTAATTTAAAGGTGTTAGAATATATATTATTTGTTAATCTAATTTAAAATCAAAATTTAAGTGTTTCACTTTAAATATAATGGAAAAAATTGTATATGTAGAGGAGGTTATTATAGGTTATCAAGATAAATATATAGGGGAAATACTCACAATGAATTTTAGGAGGCATTGATCTTGAAATTTTCTTTCTCGAGGACCTATTGACCATTGATTTTCTTAAGAAGTACATTTAGGTTATATACTTGGAACTCATAGTTTCTATTGAAGGAATAATTTATAGGAAAAAACACTATTAGATACTATTAATAAGTCTCTTGAGGCTATCTTGTTCTGATATTAAATGCAGGTCTTGTTTAACATCAGGGAATGCTTCTCAAATTTCCATTAAAAAGTGATTTTTATAGGTGCTGGACTAGGGGAAGTTATATTTTGGAGGTTTTATTAATTAAGGTTACAAATTTCTATCCATATTTTAGTGCTAAAACTGAATACCCTTTCATTACTATTTGGATAATACTATAATGTTTCTTTCTTTACCTTTTCAAGATGGAGGCCCTTGTTCCCATTATCAGACTAGTAGATGTTATTTTTTGACTTGATTTTTTAAGGTTTAATAGACCCAAATCATTTATAATTTTATTTCACATCCTAAAAAGAATTATATATATAACATTTAGGGTCTTATATCAATTGTATCCATTTACATTTAAAGTTAAAATTCACCTTCCTGCTCATGGATGTAAATCAAATTGATCAGACCTTGACAATATTTTGTGTTTGATATTTTTATATTGGTGTGCATGAATTTTTTTACCATATAGGGTTCAAAAATTACTATCAAATTATCTAGGTTAGGTTTTCTATTTTATGACTAAATATTGGATCTATAATTTATGGTTTCCATTAATAGAATATGTCAATAACATAAAAATTTGATATTGAGAAATTTAATAATTTGAATTATTTCTCTTTATAGAAGGTGAAAATTTAATCACTTTTAGTTCAACTAGGATATGCATTGGTAATAGAGGATCCAACCAAGTTTCTAATAAATCAAATCATGATAAACAGGGTTAATATTCTAGGAATGGATAAAAATGGGATAATATTTAGTCTATCTAATGAGGTTTCAATAGAGGTTTTTGATCAAGTGAAACCTATAGTAAATTTGAAGAAATTATAAAAAAATTTCAACTAAAAAATTGATCAATGAATAAAATCTATATGAAAAATATCTGTGCACAATGAATATGTCAAAATGTATATCATTCTAAGAGAACCTTGGAAATTTCAATAAAATTTTCACACCCATGGTGACACTTCCAGGTGTTAATTATTTATTTACTTTGTTTTTATTATTTTAATCATTTTCCTCTCATTTATGGGTGTTTTTTTCTTTTTTTAAACTGTAGATAAAAGATATAGTTATTTAATGACATGATAGGGGATTTCATGTCATCCAAGTTTCTAATAGATCAAATCATGATAAACAAGGTTAATATTCTAGGAAAGGAACACAATGTGATAATATTGAGTTCGTCTAATGAGTTTTTTCTAGAGGTTATTTATCAAGTGAAACCTATAGTAATTTTTAAGAAATTATAAAAAAAATTAATCCAAAAAAATCCTCAATGAATAGAATATATATGAAAAAATATCTATGTAAACTGAAGATGTCCAAATGTATATCATTCTGAGAGAAACTTGAAAATTTCAATAAAATTTTCACACCCATGGTACCAATTCTAGGTGTTAATTATTTATTTACTTTTTTGACTTATTTTAATAGTTTTACTCACATTTCTGGGTGTTTTTGCTATTTTTTTAAGTTGTAGATCAAAGATATAGTTATTTCATGACATGATAGGGTAGGTCATATCGTGAACAAGATAGGGAAAATGGACTTCTTTTTTGGAGTGGTGGTTCACATTGTGAACCATAGGTTTATGCTATGAACAGATCTAGGTAGAGGTTCTTGTCCTATGAAGATGTGGTTCATGAAATGATCCATTGGTCTTCACTATGAACTGAATATCTAAGGTAGGTTCATGACATGAAAATGGTGTCACAACATAAACCATGTGGCATAGGTTTTAAGTATTTAACTATTTTATCCCTTGCTAGAATTAAAACCTCTAACCCCCAAACTTATCCCCTATTTAACCCTCAACCCTCTAAATTGCATGAGGCGCCTCACCTCTACATCTTAGGATTTAATCCAAGCATATTTCTCTAATTTTATTTAATAAATATTAAATTTAAGTGGTCTTATTTATTCCTCTTGGTTATTTCTTTCTTTCTTATTAAGTTTCACTCTCCATAAATCCATAGAGGTCTATGGTTTATATTTTATTGAAATTTATAACAAGGGTTTTAATTTTTTGGTTTATTTTTTCCTTTTTTGGATCTCTTAACTCCATACTTAGTGGTTTTCATCAAGTGTTAATGGTTTTTAGTTTTTGAACTAGTTGGTTTCATGATGCACCATTTTTTCATAAATTGAATATTCTTTATTTAATTTCTAATAGATGTTTTAATTGTTTTTATGGATAGATTAGTATTTTAGGAATTATTTATATGTATTTTTTTTCTTAAGAAAGGTTCCACCTCTTTGGGTGGGAATGGAAATGAATTTAAATGACTTAATTTATTTGTGAAATGAATTAAAAGTGGAATTATATTTGAATGTAATGGGGATAGAACATGGAATCCTAAAGTACCTAGGTGAAAATACAAGGACAAGTACCACTAGGAAAGGTTTACCGTCCCTAGACCTTGGATTATGACATAAATCTAACTACACAAATGATGATATAGTTACCAACAGGACTTTGGAATGATCCTCCCTAGTAGCTCATGCACCAGAACGATTGTGAATGGTTCGATCACTAAGAGTATGCAGATCCTAGGATGAGGTCCTAACCTTGATTACCCTAGGGATATCCAATGGTTCTTAGATTTTATCTTCTTTTTAATTCTTCCTATATTTTCTTAAAGTGTTCAAATCATGTTTCCAAATAAATTGTTTTCAAACTAGCTTGTTTATTTTTTCTAATAATGGTTATTCATGGAATGCTTGGTGGGATCCTACTGGTATTATATTACTCAGACCCTACATACATATAATGAGTTTATTTAGACATTGTTTTGATAGATTCATGTAAATGTAATGTGCCACATAAATGTTGTGGGTATTCTTGTTAGCAGAGCTATAATTGATGGTGGTGACATGGTAGGGACCTGGAACCCATGTTACAAAGAGATGGGTAGCCATGATTTTTTTTTATTTTTGGTTCTTTTTTTGACCAATTTCTTATAACCAAATTTTCATACATCCCATACATTTTTATATCATAATTTATCAACTCTTCTTTTGGTTATATGATGGATGATGTTTACATTGATGATGTTGTTGGTTTTGGTTTTTTGTAATGTACTATTGTTCTGGATTGTTTATTTATTATTGAATTCTAATACTTATTCAAGGGAAATTAATTTCCAAGCTATGACAAGGACATGAAGAGTTTATACCTCAGAATCATTTGATGATTCTATTGGGAGAAACTGTTCCCAAAGGAAATTCTGGATGCCCAATAATAAGTTTCCAGCCCACAGGGATTGGTAATTACCTTCAGATCTTTTCATGAGATAGCTTGGGTTCCTGGTTCAAGGGTGGACCCAAATAGTTCATAAAAAAAATTAGAGCACTTTTTTAATTATGTTATTTGGGAAGTCTTGGTAAAAAAGAGTTAGGACTGTTAGGGCTCAAGGAAGGTTGCTATGAAGGTTTTCTAACCAACAATATTAGTACCTCATATTGATTTACTAGGGGATATTGATATGTATAATTTTAGTTCTATGTTTAATCCATCATTCCTTAATTTTTGAAATTTCAAGTCTCAAGGAAGTTGTAAGGGAAAACAATAGATGCATGGACAAGGTGTATGATCTATTTAATGTGCACTCTATAAATGCATCTAGGAAGGATGTGGTTTTGATATTTTTATCTTTCTTATTGTTTTTAAATATTTTCTATTGATTTTATGGATTTAATATGATTGAAATTAATGATTCTAATAAGGAATTAAGTTTCTTTATTTTAATTGATTAAAATTTGAGAAGGATTGAGGTTATTTTCATAAGGGTAATGTTTATATTTGATTATGATTAGATTTGTTTCTTAAGTTATAAATTTTATGATATAATTTGAACCTTATAATTGTTGGATTTTGTGCCCTAGAAATATTTTTTTACTTTATGATAACTTGTATTCATAGTTTGGAATATCAATAAACTCTTTATCACGTCATTATTGATATTCTATGTAACATAGTATGTGATAATGTCCTAAGCTATTACACTAAAAGGTCATAGTAGTTCCCCATAATGATGAAACCCATAAGTTCCCTGATAGTATTCTTAAATATATTTTTTATTGCCGAATGAAATCATTTGAGGGGCAAAAATGATTTAGGATACCAGGGGTGGAGACTCATAGGACTTTGAGGAATATTCTCATGATGTATGCCCTTGCTAATATCCAGTGTAGGAGATATTATGAGAATGAGACCTTCCAGTAAAAAATACACATTTATATGTGTTATTGGATGTTCCTATATGTATAAATGTGTATTGATACTTATAAATTAATATCATTATTAATGATTATTATAATTCACGTACTTTGATGTATTGATGAAAACTACGATGATATATGTTCGTGGTGAGGTAAGATACGTTGGGTGCATCATAATCAATATTGTATTAATGAATAATGAAAGAAATGATTTGTACCTTTTGTTCTTTAATGGGAGTTGATATCTTAGGCCCTTTGATGGAAATGATATATCCTAAATAAATCCATGACCATGGTGTTCTATAGGCAATTTCAATTTTTTGAAATTCAAAGAAAGAGACATTGAGCACATTGGTTGATGTCACCAACATGCAACCTACTTGATTAGAGATATCATAAAAAAGAGATTATATTACATAGTGAGCATTCATATGAGGTATTATGTCACTGAAACATTAAATTCAATCTCTATGGGTTCCTTGGTGTTTTTCTAGACGATAACCTTGGACTTTAGGCTAATTATCCTAATGCCATTGAAAAAGAGGCCGAGAGGGTCACACACTAAGTGTATCTAGAATATCAGTTAAATAATATATTATTATTTATTAATAAAAATTTGTATATATATTATTCCTACACATGGTTTAATAATTATTTATGTTTACTTGATCACATATATTCTACCACCCATTATTCAAGATAATATCATGCGAGAAAAATATTTAATAAATATTTATTTTCTATTTAGTGGATATAATATTTATATATTTATTGGAGAATAATGAAGTAATATTTATTTATTAAATAAATAGTCATTATTCAAGGATTGATAAATATTATGGAGGAAGGATAGACCGAGTTTAATAGTCCAGTGAGGAATCATATATATTTAATATTATTTGAATGAATAATATTTAATTTAATTCAAAATTTTAGCACATGTTAAGAAATAATAATAATAATAATATTATAGACACGAGGTTCCATAGGAATTAAATAAATAATAAATGGAACTTGTGAAATTACTTATTTCTAACCCTAGCGATATATAAACCCAATTATATTATTTTTCAAGAGAACCAATTCATCTTGTTGCACACAACGAAATACAGAGAATCCTCTTAAAGCCCTATAAAGCTCCCTTCTCTAATAATGACCCTAAGAATGGAGAACGATGTTCCCCCACCTTCCACTCTCAAGTGAATATATATCAAGAAGAATCCTTTAGAAGTGATTCTCAAGGTGATAGAATATGAATGAAACAAGTGTCAGAATCTATCACATTAGAACCTAGAGATTCTTATGGAAACATTTGAAGATTTGTGGAACACGTATGGATCACTGCTAGAGGGAATAATCCCTTGATTCCTACAATAGAATGACAATATGATATTGATCCATTTTCAGACCCATCAATGAAGAAATGATTATCACAAGGTAATTATTTAATTTCTTAAATTAATTATAAATAATCTTTGATGATCCTATTATTTGGTTCTAAGATTTTATCCATTTTTTATATTCTTTGATTAGATTTTATTGATAATGACATTTATTATCATTTAAATCTTGGATTGATCATCAATCATGACAAAAAGAAATATTGGGAACAAACCATCACATGCTTCCATTATGCTCAGAACCTTCAAGTGGAATCAGATCAATCACATAAATATTTATAATTATTTAATTTTTTTTGTTTTTTTTCTTATATTATGATCTTTTCATTTGATGAAGTTTGATTTATTGTGAAACTCATGTGTACAAGTACTATCCGAATTGAAAATCTTGCCCAACTCGAGAGGTTTATAAACCTTTTTGAAATCTTATTTATATTTATATTTTTCTTGAGAGTCTATATACATGTTTTTTGATCCATAAATTTCTATTTTTTTCCTTTTAAAATCTATTAGAGTTCATGGAATGTGTTAAGTATGGATGAGACACCACTTTGAAATCCCTTTTCACATTGAACTCTAATTTTTGACTACCTTTTTATATAAGATTTATTAAGACCCAAGTATCCATGAAATAACTTTTTAGGAAGCTAAATTACAATCAATTTATCCCTTTACAACCTTATCTATAAGTTAAAGACATGATTATTGTTTAACTCAAGTGTGGGGGAGGGAGAAGATGAGCTGTATTTTGCTTTCTTGAAGAATCCATTTGAGCTGAAATGAAAAGAAAGTGCCGACATATTTATTGATTATTTGGTGGAAGAAATGTCATTATAAAAATATATATGGTTGGTCCAAAATATCATAAAAATATGGGCTATGAGTTCACTATTTTTTGAAGATCAAAATTTGTATATATTTTCTATAAAAACATGATTTTGAAGAGAAATCCAGATTTGTATTCAAGATGAAACAATGCTACAATTGGGAGAAAGGGTGAAGAAATTAATTGATTCTGAAATTCGAAGTGTGCACATACTAAATAGTGAAATAGATGTTTGGAGGTGATAAATTTTCAGGCTGATTGAGGAGCACACCATTCTTGATAAAAATTATTTTCGTGCATTTTCTCCACTTTAGAGCTTAACCCTCCTCATTCTTCCTTAGATGTTTTTACATTTAAAACTTGCCAACCCTCAGAATTAGAACAAACCATGAAAAAAACCTATTTATTTACACATTTTTGAATCTTTGAAGTGGAGATACTAGAAGGAAAGAAAGCCTATGGAGGTCAAACATGTTCTTGAGAATGAGAAAAACTCCAAAAAAAAAATCCTTGAGTGAAGAGAGAAATATTTTTTAGGGGAGTTAGGTACGACATGCATGTGATGATTAAAATGAAATTGAATGGATTATTATTATTTTTTATGATTTATGTAATTTTTTATCTATATAGGAGGCATGATATTTTTTTTTGATATGATAATTGAGTTGTGTTGTCATTTATGCTTTGGGAAGTTTGTTTTTACCTTAGTATAAGGTGATTTCTGAGGAGTAAAATTTTTAAATGTGGGGGAATTGATAGGGAACATATTTTTAATTATTTTATTCTGAATTTAAATGTTTTTAATCCCAAAAAATTATTATTTAATGGGATTTTGTCACATTTTATAAGTTTAGGTGGTAATTTGAGTTTAATTGCAAAAATGGTTTATTTTGTATTTTAACTATTTTAATTTATTTCTATATTTATGCTGTTACTTTTTCTACACTAATATAAATTTTAAAATTACTATTTATTAGGTTTCTATAAATGTCAAGATTTATTTTATTTTTTAGGTCCCAAATCTAAATCAATCATTTTAATTCCCAAATCCAGCTCACAATCCAGGACCTGAAAACTATGAATAGATCCGAATAATTTTATTATTGGGCCCATAAGTCAAAATATAACAAACCAATGGTGATGAAATTTTACATGTATAAATATATGGAATTAATTAAGAAGTTTAATGAAGGATTACACACCAGAATATGGAATTTTCAAGGTCATTCATGCATGGGAAAGTGGAGAATTGGAATATTAAGAGTCATTCTGGGAAGAATAAATTGACAGAGTAAAGTGGACAAAACTATCTTCAAAAGTGTCCATTGAAGATTAAATTTTGTAGGTATACATAGTAGATATATTATAACAACTTTTAATAATTAAAAATTTCTTAATTATGTAATTTATTGTATATACCATGCAGATAATTTCATTGCATATATTTGGAGCCAAAAATTTCACCTCTTTTTCCTATAAAATAGTGTTTCTTCTTCATTCTAAAGGGTTGGAAACATGGGGGTAGAATTTGTTATAAATTTTATATATTTATATAGTATCATTTATTTTTTAATAATATTTTACATTATTATAATATTTTATCCTTCTTTTTTTATCTCATTCTCATGTTTATATTTTGTGTTTCCACCTTAATTTCTTCTCCATCGTGATCTCTTATACTCATGATCATGAGTAACTAACTTGAGAAAATTCCTAGGGGATAAATCTTGTGTTGAAACCAAGTCTTTGAACATTAATGATTAATGTTTCTTATTTTATTAGAGTTAGTTATTGGTGAATCTTACTGGGAAATACACCTTTGTGTCTCCACTTTCCACCCAAGGCTTAGCTTTCTCTTCTACAATATTCTCCCTTGACCAAAGAGGTGGATGTGCAGTCTATCATCGATCATTGATTGCATCATATATTCAAAACCATAGTTATAAGTGGATTATCATGTGTATGATGTATCATGTTCATTATATAAATTTGAAACTAATTAATAGACTATTAAGGTTCACTCTAGGTGTTTTCCTGGGAGGATCTTCTTTCTGTCTAGCATCATTATACCTGCATTCATTCTATTTGCATTGAGTTTTCATGTTTAATTTTTATATTTCATTCTAAAAATCCATTTATTTTAGTTTTATTTCATAAATAAAAAAATATAAAAAAGTGAATTAGAAGTAGTGAGTGATTTACCGCAACATTTCCTCAAGAGAACGAACTAGGTCAAGCCCTATGCTGCACTTAGTTATAAATATTTTTGAGAGTGTGCACGACAATGCTTCAAAAACTGACAATGTGGATGAGAACATCACATTTCATTCACTTAGATGGATTATCACATCAAATTACCCTCACTCAAAATTTATAAGACCTTTACATGCACCTTATATAGGTATGAATATAAACTTCCTTAGTCTAAATTAATTAAGGGCCCAAATGTCATACTCATCATATGAGATGAAAAATAACATCTTGGTCATACCAAAACTGATGATATGATCGATTTCATAACTAACTACCCCATTATTATCTTATTCTCAAGGATGATGTAAGAAAGGTACCAAAATATAAAGGTTCTCATGCTAGGTAAATTTCCAACCCTAGGTATGGGGATAAAATATGAAACACAAACCCATAGTATACCAAAGATATAATATATGACATCCTACGTGGTATACATGGTAGGTCATCTAGCACAAAAAATTCTTTTTTTGCCTCATGATCTGATTTCTTATATCCATATAAAATCCAACCCATTCTAATATTTATATTTTCTCATAACCTATAATACTTCATGATGACCATACATTAAGGATAAATTAAATTCATTCTTAGAGAGGTAAATTATCATTACTCTTCATGAATATATGTATCTAACATGAATAAATGATAAAGTGGATACCAAATTTTATATAAAACGATACATATTATATCCTTAAAATCCTTTAATAATACTAAAAAAACCACATATAAGAATATTTATATTCATATTCTATATGATAGACCACCATAAAGGCCTTATCTTTGTTGTAATTCTAGGGTTTTGTTAAACTCATTACATTTATATATAATTATTTCCACAAATTTATGAATATATGATAAATCCCCCTACTACATTCATTTAATTAGTAATATATATAAATAAATATTGTTTTAATAATGGTGATATTGGATTCATAATCCCTATGTCCAACTCTTTGAACATAGTATTCAAACATCTTTACTTAAAAACATCCAATTTTATGATGTTAAAACATTTTCTATCTACATAAAAAAACTCTTTCTAAGATTATCATAATCATATTAAAACATTTCTACTCAAACTTTTCTTTTAGATCATTTATTAAGTAATTTCTATGTAACTATTTATATTAATATTTTTCTTTACTATTACATCCTAAAATTTTTTAGGACATCAAATGACTTTAACTTTGAATTAGACCAGTATAATCATTTATTTTTCACACTATGAACTTCTCTAAGTCTAGAAATATTCCCACTAACCACTTAAAAACTATATTTTTTTTCTAAAATATACAATTCAAAGATACAAATTCCTTAATAACACTTATTTACTTGGTATAAATATTTAAAAAATAAACTATTAAAACTTATATATTATATGTTTTTTCTAAGTGTTTAGATCATTATTCTTAAAATAAGATTCTATTCTTTAAAATATTCCATTTAAGGGTGGTGGGAAATCTTTCCCTCTTATTTTAATAAATAACTTGAATAAAATCTCTCATCCTATATAAAAATCCATTTATCCTTAATTTCTTTTCATACATATTATAGAATCTGATGAATCATAAACCATGTGTATCAAATTCACCATCTCATTTTATTCATAATGATTCTTTTTTTATAAATAACTTATCTTATACCATAAGAGAAATGAGATAAAAATTTACATCCTTTATTTAAGATCCATAAAACATTGAACCAATCATTTACATCCAAATCCTCAATGAAAAATCATTTTCTTCATCATTTGAATGTATATGTCAAGGAAAATCAATAATTTACTTAATTTTATACTCTTATATATTTAAAATAATATAAATTATACATTTGGTATCATATACGATTCAAAATCAAATAATTGATTTCTATAACATTAATACATAATAAGGAATTTCCATGTATTTTCTAAAAACTCCTTCATATATTCTAGTAAATTATGGTTCTAATGTCTTGATATAATAAATTTTTTTTCCCTTCTTCCTAACAACTCATTTTGGATTCAATGGATTAGAATAATTATTCATCAACACAACACTAGATCCAAAACATACAATTTCATTCTCAACTATTATTAACACATTAAGGATATTGGGTAAAATTTTATTAAAATCATTCATATTGTTGGAAAAATTTGATCAATAATTGTAGAATTAATTTTATATCCATATAAAGCTACCCAATTATATTGAGTACATGAATGGAGACTAAAGTTCCTTTATTCACCTTGTAGAATCCCACCCCGATTTCCACTGAACAGTGCCCCAAGATGGTGGGCCACAAGACCTCAAGCGCGCCTCCCAAAACACCAGAGGATGCTGACTAGTAGTGAGAGATTATGGTGTGTATATGGGGAGAATATTCCCTCATAGATCAGAGTATTTACAACAATAAACAATTTATAATAAATAGAAAAAAAATAAATAGGCAATATACAACAGCAAAAGTAATGAAATTTCCAAGAAGAACAAATAACCAAGAATAAGATAAATAAATATATAGATAAAAATGATGATAATGTTATATCAAATTTCTATACAAAAAATTGAGTATGGGGAGCATGAGGGATAGGTATATACTACATGATTTACAAAAATCCAAAATGACCAAAAATTAACACAATAAGAATCTTGAGCATAGGATTGGTTATTTTCCCTAATGTACACCCTAAATCTATAAATAAATCAAGTATCAGAAGACACATTCTTACCTTTACCCATACCTATGATCATAAAATCTACTTGGGTGCCAAGGGTGGCCTGAGTAGGGTGTGAGACACGATCCCGGTAGGCTGAAAACCACAATGTCTAGGATGGTCCATTTCTTACAATAAATGAAAGACTATGTACCATAATAATAAATAAAAATAAATAAATAAATCAAAGTAACCACCTCAGTTTGGGTTCTTAAATGGACACCCAACTAATACCACCTAATTATTCCCTATCCAAATGTTTGAAAATAGGTACCTATACAAGTTATATTATGTATACAAGGCCCATTTTAAACAAACCACTGAGGAAGGAATACCCCAAGATTGTGCTTTGGCTTGGGGGTCAAATTTCCATGTCATCACACCAACATGCTCATAATATAACAAGAATATCGAACATGGAACAAGAAATCAATCAATCAATCCATCAAATATGATGGTGGAGTCCTAGTCCCATCCAAGGAAATCCATAAGGAATCCCAAGGGTTGATACAAGAACATATGATATAACCAATGTCATCGAGTCCATCCAAGGAAACCCATATGGCATCCCTTATATCACTCTTGACATGGTGAACTCTAAGTTCATACCAAGTATCTCATATAGGGTATTGGGTGTCACTTGAGGCATGACGTATCCATATTTCCAATGGGTCCATCCAAGGTTTTTCCCCTAAGCAACTGGTTTCACTCATGAGTTTATAAGAACTACCCGACAAGTCCACACATAGAAAGCAAAGTATCACCCCCAATGTGTCAAGTAGATCCAATAAAGCACAATTATTCCATCCATGATGTCCTTAAATTGAGACCCATGTTCTCTATTGGAGAATAAAACGGGTGAGCTATAACAACCATGGAACATCATAAGGCAAGGCCGATATATATGTAATCACATTCCATCAATAAGTCATGACAATATCACATTCTAACAAGCAATCCCAAGCATAACATCCAAGTCAAACCAATAAATTATGGAATACAACAATAAGCACATGGAATTTAGCCACAAGATCAAGGAATAAGGCACATAGCATGAAATATGGAAATAAACATAAGCATTGAGGCTACCAAGCATTCATATAAGGCAATAAGTATAATCAATGAAATATAAAGCATGTGAAATTCAATGTGAAGAATCAAACATAATCATTCAAATATGAGGTATGTGGCATAAATATCAAGGACCTATCTCATGGCCAACCATTTATACAATTTAATTTAAAGGTTTATGTCATTTAACAAAGGATCAACACCCACATGGTAATTAACCATTTAAGGCATGGGAAATCGGACATCAAGGTGGGTACACCCAAAGGGTTGGCCAATGATAGGGAAAACAACCCTCAGATGGGTTTCACAATAAGGTATGGTCACATATGACATAAGGAACCCATTAATTTTACTTATTAAACAGATTTAAAGTGTCTTCAGAAGGATCTAACATGCGGAACAATGAAACATTATTTAAAATTCGATGAAATGATCAGGAATGACCTAGACCACTTACCTCGATGCAATAACTCTCCATGCATCCATTGTCAAGGAATGATTCAACCTGGAATGGAAGAAATTAAAGGATTTTTCAAATTCCCTAAAAATAAGGAAAAATATGTTTCATTTAAATAGTGAAATAGATGGAAGAGGAACCTTGAAATAGAATCAAGGAGAAGGGGGAGCTTACCAAGAGCTATCTGTTTCTTCTGATGGTGAGTGATTCGGTCTCTAGATGAAGGAGGTGGATCAAAACCTATGAGGGAGGGGAAGAAGAAACTCATGTGTGGATAGGGGAGAAGAAAACCACTGGAATAAAGAAAGATAGAAAGAGGGGTGAATTAAAATCATTAAAGAGGGGATTTTTGGAAATTTCACCCTAAAAAAGGGCACACAATTTTTCCACATGGTTGGCCAAAATGTGCGCCAACTGTGCACAAGGTTCTGCTTCAAAGGAGAACACATCATGGTTAGGTGCATGTTTTATCTAACCGTGCGCAAACCATACTAATTGACACTACCCAAGACCTATAGTTAGCTTCATGGGTGTGTGTATGGGGTCACATGGTTACAGAAAAACTGTGAAACCCCTAACACCCCACTGTCTACAACCGCACAGTTTTGGGAAACCGTGTAGGATGAGCTACATAGTATCTTCTAAACCACACAACCTAGTCTTTTCTTCCCATTTTAGGGATCCAGGTTCTGAATGATCCCCAAACACACCCAATACCTCCTTGAACCTAGTATGAATCATTATAAGGTTCGTTTTAAGGAATTTAAACTAAAAATTAAATGGTCCATACCTTTGAGAAAAGACGGGGTGTTACAAATTCCTCACCTTAAGACAACTCGTCCCCAATTTTCCCTTTATAGGGTGATAAATCATCATTTGAGAATAGTTATGGACACTACATATATATATTTTCCTCCATCTCCTAGGTCTCGTCCTGTACACGTCTATGATGCCAAAACACCTGGACTAGAGGAATTGAACTGCCTTATAGAACCTTCATGCTATAATAAAAAATTTGTTTTAGATGCTCCTCAAAGGATGCATCTGCCACTAGCTCGATATCCTTAGGGTAAAATGATTGAGATGGTTTGACATGGTATTATCAAAGTTGAGATACGTGAAAGAAGTTTTTCATGACATGGTACCTATGAGGTAACAACAACTGACAGGCTACCGGTCAGACTCTCTCTAATATCATGAAAGGCCTGATATAACAAATTGATAACTTACCCTATCTTTGGATTCATTTATGAATCAATCTAGGTGATACCCGTAGAAAGACCTAATGTCCATCCTTGAACTCTAAAGGTATGTAGTGATGATCATTACAAGGCTTCTTCTTGTACTGATCTATATCCATATGCTTCTGAATTTCTAGACTTACTCTGAGGTCTCCTAGATGAGATAAGGACCTAGTAGAGCTACCTCACCTACCTCAAGACTGCATAGAGGTGAAAAAAATGGTCTACTACAGAGATACTCACATAGATCCATCTTAATTGTTTTCTGAAAAATATTATTGTAGAAAAACTCAACCAGAAGAATATTCTTTTCTCAAAAACCTCAAAAATTTAGGATACAAGACCATATCTTATCCTCTAAGACCCATATCATATTCTTGGACTGCCCATCATTTTGAGGGTGATACACCATACTCAAGAGCACCTGTGAACCTAGTGACTTTTTCAACCCTTTCTAGAACCATGATGTAAACTAGGTGTCTTGGTCTAAAATGATAGAATGGGGAACACCATGAAGTCATAATATCTCTTAGATGTAAGCCTTCCTATATTATCAAGAGAGAAGTCTTCTTAGATTTGTAGGAAGTGTGCAACCTTGGTCAACCTATTGAAGATCGCCCATACTGCATCGCTACCTCGAGGGGATCTCAGAAAACCTATCACAAAATCTATGGTGAATTCATTCCATTTCCACTTAGGAATGGATAGAGGTTATAGAATTCTAGTAGGTCACTGGTGCTCTACCTTCATCTACTAACAGGTGGAACATCGAGTGATGAAACTTTCTATTTTCCCCATCATACCTAGACACCAATATTGAAAATGTATATCTCTATAAATTTGGGTATGGACAAGATGAAATTCCTATATATAGGTATGAGATTCCCTCATTATCTATTCCAGTACATCAGAAGTCACCCATACTCAACTACAAAAGATTAGGGTTTCAACACTATCAATAACCCAACTAGGAGGTGGGTTCTCTCCTATGACACTCTCCCTCAAAAAAGGTCCTCATAATCCAACAACTACCTCATCTGGACCTACTATAGGGGGAGTATTTAACTACTAGAGCTGCTAGGACTGGTTTCCCATGCTATTCTTGAACCTCCAAGTGAAACTCAGAAAATATAGCCTTCATATTCCACTAACTTCTATCCTCCTTGAAGGCTTGTGTCTGAGAATTCTAGATCAAGACATTAGCCATGGAATTTCCCTTACCAGGTGTGTAATCAAGCTCAAAATCAAAATATTTTAGGTATTCCACCCACCTGCACTACCTTAGGTTCAATTATCACTGAGTGGAGATGTATTTGAGACCTTTATGATCTATGTATACAACAAACTTCTCACCCAAAAAGTAATGCCTCCAAAAATGAAGAGCATGGACTATGACTGCTAGCTAATGGTCATGCATAGGGTATTTCTTCTCATACAACCTTAGTTGGATGGAACGATATGCCATGAATCATTAACCTTGCACTATTTTTCACCAATACCGGTCCCTGAAGCATCAAAATATACTGTATAACTCCTTTCCATCTCTGGAAGAATCAGGATTGGATCGAAAGTGAGTATCCCTTTTAACTCCTAAAAATCCATCTCACAAGTTTCAGACCATAAGAACTACACAACCTTCTTAATCAGGAATGTAAGAAGAACTTATAAGTGGGATAATTCCTAGATGAATCACCTATAATATCCATCTAGCACTAAGAGGATACATATGTCAAACACATTCTTAGGCCACTCCCTAGAAACCACTTTACTCACCTTATCTGGGTCAATAGATACACCTTCCTTTGATATGGTGTGACCCAAGAAGTGAACCTTACTGATCCAAAAGTGATATTTAATAAGTTTCACATATATATGGTTCTCTCTTAGTGTATTCAACATGATCTTAAGATGATTTTCATGGTTGTGTCTAGTACATAAGTACAATAAGATGTCTTCTATGAAGAATACAACAAAGGAATCAAGATACGGGTGGAAAAACCAATTCATCATAGCTATGAAGACTACTAGTGCGTCCATCAGACCGAATGACATGAATTAATACTTGTAAAAGATGTACCTACTTCATAATTCTATTCACAGTATGTATTATTATATCACATGCACCTAATGGTAGCCCGACCTCAGATCGATCTTGGAGAAAACTGTAAGAACCCAGATCTTCTTTCAGGTATGGATCTTATTTTAAAGTTGTTTTTTATGAAAAAGGGAAGAAGGAAAATTTTAGAAGTACACGATGTGTACCTCCATGTACACTCCATAGAGTTCAGGCCATGTCTAGCCGTGTCATGGCCGCATACACGACCATGTGATGACGTGGCAAGGCCTCTTAAGGTGGGATACAGTTAAGGCCTATACACACCGTATATCCTTAGGGAACCCACTGTGTATTTTTATTTTTATTTTTATATAGTACCAGGGTCTAATATCATTCACAAAAATCTCTTCTTTTAGATTCAACTCGTTTAGGAGTGACCAAAGCTAACAATTCTTCTATGATCCCCCAACCTACCTTCCGTGCTCCGAATCAAACTCCGTCAATTGTATTGGAATCACATCAGTGATTTCTTACTTATAGAGCCTCATCCCTTGTTTTCTCCTCTTTCATGATATATTATTGGTTAAACATTTTGGACATTTTTGTAGATCTATGATGTTCTAGGTCGAATCAAAGGCCGGGATTCAACTATATCGATCGTACAACATCGAGGTATGTTGTTTTTTCCTTCCCATAGTTCGTCTTTGAATTTTATATAAAAAAGTCCCCAATAACCTAGTTTAGGGTATTGTGTGTTTATTTAATTTAACCCTTTAATGCCTACTATGCCTTGATTACTTGAGTTAGGGATCTTGTTTGAGAATAGGGTTTAATTACCTTGCTATAGATGTGTTTTCCCATGTTTGAAATGATATTGGCTATTGGGCCCAATTTTTCCTATTAGGCTACTCTGTTTTCCATGCCTAGTTCTATTAGGATGGAGTTATATTATCTGAATTTCTTGTGCCATAATTTGTAGATGTTTATCCAAGTAGTATATTGTGATTTACCTTGGCTACTGGATATCGTTTGTGCATTATTGACTTACACAGGGCTGTGGGAACCTGGTGTAGTTAGACCTTAGGGGAAATAGATGACGAGGGCTTTCCCAGAGTGTCTGTTATAATTTCACATTGCAAGACCATAAGGGTGATGAACGTGAGTGCTCCCTCAGAGTGTATTTAGTTACACATTATGAGACCATAGGAAGAATTGGACATTGAGTTCTTCCTCATAGTGTCTGTAGTTTACTAATAAAAACCATAGGGGGAATTGAAGGTGAGTGCTTCCTCATATAGTCTTTGTTTAAGCTGAACCAGAGGGGTTAGACTGTGAGTAATTCTCAGAGGGTTTCATGTGTTGATTGGTTGATTATTTTGATAAATGTAAACAAATGTATTTGAAAATTTAGGATTTTTTACTTTTGAGTACTTCCTTGTTTATTAATTCATTTTTCATATTGCCTGCCATATATATTCACTGACAGTTAGGCACAGATATTTGGGTGGTTACCTACTGGGATTCATCTCACACCTTTTTTGGGTCATTATTTTGGTCCCAAATAGATTATATTGTTACAAGTATAGATAAGGGAAATTTCCCTTCTACTTTAGGTACTTGATTGCTACGGAGCTGGAGAGCATGGGACCAAGTTGAGGCTTGCGATGCTGTTTGAGTTGTTTACTTGTTTTTTCCCTTGTACTTGGTTTAGTAATGTATTACAACATTGTGACTTGTTTGGATATTTTCATAGATATTGTGACATGCATTATTGATTATATATATGCTCAAGTGGTTTATCTACTTGAAGTCTTCCACTGTTTACTATTACATTTCATTATTAACGCTTCTACTACCGTTATCTATTTATTTCCACTGTGTTACTCTTCCAATGAGGGAATAGTTTCCTTACTATCACACCCAGGGCCCTCGCTGATAGTCGGCAGCCTCTAGCATTTGGGGAAATGCACTTGATTCCATGTGACCAACCGAATACGGGGCACCTCTAGGTGGCACCCAGAACCGAGACGTTACAAAGTAGTATCAAAGTAATTCTTTTCTTCTTGACTTACTATTTAGAGCCTATAGCTAGGGATATAAAAGAATATGTAGTTGGTAATAATTTGTTCCCAAGAGTATCTAACCCATGTATAGGGAAAAGCTAATTTACCTTGAATATTGTGATTTTTCTGGTTTTTTAATTATTACAATTGATTTTATTTCACCTTTGGATGATTCACATGTTTTGTGATATTATTATTGATGTTATTGAGGTTATATTTTTGTTGTAACTTGATGAGATGAGGGTATGACATCTCATGCATCATATATGAACTTGATAGAGATCACATGTCATGAATTATTGTCATGACATTTAGGGTGCATTATCGATTTCATGTTGTTGTGATAGATTTTGTGATAGATATGCATGATGTTGTGATAGATGCCTTGATAAAATACCTGCTATTTGATAGGGTATTGATAATTATGTAAGGTATCATTTGAATGAGCACCAAACTTTTTCCCTTGAGATGTTATGGGCCCTCGTGGATCAGAATTTGGTCGATCATTGCACTGATATACTTGTATATGACATGAACATGATGCCAAGATTTGGTTCGCAGAGAGTATGGCCCCCCATAGATCAGAATTTGGAATTTAAATGTTTGTTTTAGTGTTTTTATGGGTTCCAGAGTAGTTTCTAAGGGTTATTGTCTAGAAAACCCCAAAATACACGGTGTGTATTGATGAATACATGCCATGTGTCCTTATATTCAGGAAAGAAGAGTTTTTTTAAGTACACACCTTGTACTATATGTACATGCCATGTAATCCTTGACCGTGTGACTGACTGTGTGGGCAGAGACACGGGGTTGGGTTTTGTTTGGTGGAACATGCCATGTAATAGTAGTTTACTCCGTGTTATAGTGACCATGTATCCGGCCGTGTGACTAACAACACAGGTCGATTAAATCCTTCTAGTACTTGCTGTGTCTGGCATAAACACACTGTGTAGAGTCGACCGTGTCACTGATCGTGTGACTAACGACATAGATGGTTATGACTTAAGGGATACACATCGTTTCTAGGGTGCACACGCTATATAGTGTTACCCAATTAAGAGCAGTGTATAAACATGTAGAGAAACTCGGGCAGGGGGAAAATGATTCAAGTACACATCCTGTCTCAAGGAGAACATGCTGTGTGTAAGGATGTTACATGACTAGGGTTGGAATAAGTACACACCCATGTGAAAGCTTAAGGGAACACACCGTTTAGGGGTCATAAACGTCGTGTATCCATATTTTGAAAAACCTGAATGATTTCTTTCTCCTTCTCCATTCTTTCACTTCTAAGTTTTAGTCCTTGATAATCTTGAACTGAGGTGTGATATTGACCTTGCAAAGTCATGCCACCGAGACATCCTCTAGTTGTACACCAAATATAGGGCAGTGATCAGACACCATACATGGCTGGTCAGGGACTACCAGCAGATCCTCCCATCATACCTTCCTTGGCACCAACTGTCATTCCAGACACAGGTGCTGATGCATAGTTCTGAAAAGGCTTCATGAGGTTTATGTAGACCTTCAAGGGAGCACCGCATCCTGCCCCATATATAGAAAAGTTGATGTGGGGTTTTCAGTAGAAACATCCTCCCACCTTCTCAGGGGATGAAGGACCTCAATCTATAGAGTCATGGTTATAATCCATGCTATCTATCTTTGAACATCTGGAGATGCCTCCAGAAAGGAGGGTGAAGCTCGCTACTTACATGCTTTAGGATTCCACCAAGATATGGTAGGATGTGATCTCATAGGTGGTATGCCAGTTGGTTATGGATTAGGATGAGTTCTAGCGTTCCTTCTATGATTATTTCTACCTGGAGACTTTTAAGGTCGATAGATCCTGAGAGTTCATGAGTCTAGAACATGGTACTCTTTTAGTCATGGAGTATTCTCCTCTCTTCACAGAGATGTAACTCTTCACACCCATTCCAGGGGGTGATGAGTTATTTATGGAAAGGAAGTTTGAGGATGGTCTTAGGCATGACATCTGATCTCAGGTGAATATCTTTAGGTTGACTTCTATCACTTTTGTAGTCAACCATGTGCTGATCATAGAGTGAAACCTGATGGACTCTAGAGCTGTGGTCCAAGGAGGTTCAACATCCAGAGTTGGTGCTTCTCCGGATGATAGTAGGAAGTGCCACAGGGAGTCTACACTTGGAGATCCAAGTAGGTGATATAATTCTTCTGTTAGCTAGGTGGTGTGCTACTAATGCGGGAAGAGAGGGAATATGAGTCCATATTTTCCGAGAGACCCAGTTGAGTGCCGATATTGTGGAAATATGGGTCATCTTCAGCATTTCTGTCTGTTTTTCTCACCATCAACTGGTGATAGAAGTTCTGCTATGACTCCACATTCAGGAGAAGGACCACCAGTTTCTCCTCATTCAGGGAACTGGAGTTCTTCAGGCTGTTCAGGCTGAGGTGGAGGTCATGGCCACAATGGTTAGACACATGGTTTTCAAAAACCGCAGGGTGGATCTGCTCAGAGATCTCAGTTAGATTCACAGGGCTATGGCGTAGGTCCAGCTTTTTTGATGGAGTAGATCCAACTGGAGTAGGATCCCAAAATCTCTATATTTTGATGTACGATTCTAGTTTTCTCAGTTATAGCTTCTACACTTTTCAATATAGGGGCTTCCTATAGTTTCATATCTATTGTTGTTGTGGAGAGACTTGAGCTCTGTATCTTTACCTCAGCTGATATCTTAATGCTAGACACTCTTTTGGGGACTATAATGGTTAGTGTACGTTAGTTCAAGGAGTTACCTCTTGAGTTTGGTGGGTGTCACTTCTTATGGGACCTCTATATCTTAGAGATGACAGAATATTATTTCATTCTTGAAATGGACTGGTTGGTTCCCTACCAGTCTTTTGTCGACTACTATAATTGTAGGGTGAGTTTCACATCACCAAATGGCATTTTGTTTCTATATAAGGGTGAATGGGATGTCCAGGTGAGAATAGAAGGACCCGAGCATCATGGGTTGGGAGGAGTTACAACCTATATTTCTAGTCTATATCTAGATGACCAGGGGACTTCACAGATGGACTTTCCTCCAGTGGTGGATTGTTTTAGGGATGTATTTCTAGAGGACTTTTCAGGTTTACCTCCGGAGCGAGAGGTATAATTTTCTATTGATATTGTGCTAGGAGCAACATTAGTGTCAATTCCTCCTTATAGGATGGATATATCATAGTTACAGGATCTCAAGAAGCAGTTAGAGGAGTTACAAGCAAAGGGTTTCATCTGACCTAATACTTCTCCTTAGGGTTCTCCTGTCATATTTGTGAAGAAGGTGGACAATAACCTTAGACTTTGTGTGGATTATCGGAAGCTAAAATAGTTGATGGTCAAGATCCGATATCCCTTTCCAAGGATTGATGATCTATTTGATCATCTTTGAGGAGTTAAGGTGTTCTCAAATATTGAATTGAGATCTTTTTATCATCAGTTTCACGTTAGACCATCAGATATACCTCTTAAAACCTTTCAGAGTATGTATGGTATATACGAGTATGTGGTTATGCCATTCGGTCTCATGAACGCATATATAGTTTTCATGGCACTGATGAACCATGTGTTCCATCCATACTTGGATTCTTTCATGGTAGTCTTTGTGGACGATATCTTGGTGTACTCTCACACTCGACACGACCATGCCACACATCTTGAGATCATTTTGAGTACACTAAGAGAGCATCAGTTATATGCTAAGATCTCAAAATTCCACTTTTGGATGGACCATATTCACTTCTTGGGTCATGTTATATTAGATTTAGGAGTATTAGTAGACCCAGAGAAAGTGAGATCTATTGTTTCCTGGGAGAATATGAAGAACTTCTTTGAGGTACAAAGTTTTCTAGGGATGGCTGGTTACTATAGACTTTTCATATAGGAATTTTCACCCTTATTAGCACCACTGAAGAACCTAACTAAGAAGGGTGTGAAGTACCTATGGACATATTCATGTGATTCATCCTTTTAGGAGATGAAAGGGAGGTTGACTTCAACATTGATACTAGTTTTTCCAGATCCAGGAAAGATCTATATACAGTTTACTGTGATGCTTCAGGTATCAGGTTGGGACTAGTACTTATGCAGGGGGAAGGAGTCATTGCATACAAGTCTCGATAGTTGATGCCATATGAGAGGAATTACCTGACACACAATCTTGAGTTAGCTGCAGTTGTTCATGTTCTACGTTGTTGGAGACACTATCTTTTGGGAGATTGTTTTTTGGTTTTCACCGACCACAAAAGTCTCAAGTATATCTTTACTCAGCATGATCTAAATTTGAGATAGCGAAGGTGGGTTGAGTAACTTCCATAATTTTACATTGAGATTGCCTACACACCTAGGAAAGGCAACATATTGACTGATGCGTTGAGTAGGAGGACTCAGATATAGGTAGTTCAGGAGGCTAGTAGTGAGTGGCAGCTTATGGCTCTGTTCTCTAAGATGAATTTTGAGGTTCAGGACATACAAGGACATAAGTTCCTTTCTTCTATAGCTGTTACCTCTACTCTTCCTGATCAAGTGTAAATGAGGCAGCTATAAGATGATGAAGTCCTAGTTCTATAGAAGAGTGTGTCAGGAGAGGACCCTATCCCTGGATAGACCGTAGGAGAGTATGATATCTTTTATTTTAAGGGGTGCGTATGGATTTCAGCAGACATACGCGAGGAGCTAATGCAGGATTTTCATTCTTCAGTTTGGGTAGTTCATCCTGGTCTCACCAAGATGTATCGAGATCTACACTATCAGTATTGGTGTCCAGGTATGAAGAGAGATGTTGCTAGTTTTTTCATGAGGTGTTCCACCTGTCAGCAGGTGAAGGCAAAGAATCAGTGACCAGCAGGGCTTTTACAGCAGTTACCCATTTCCGAGTGGAAGTGGAATGATGCCACAATAGACTTTGTGACAGGTTTACTGAAGTCGCCTTGACGGAATGATGCTGTTTGGGTTGTCATTGACAGACTTACAAAGTTTTCTCATTTATTACTGATCAAGGAGACCATCTGTGTTGATAAGTAGTTAAGGTTGTACATTCGGGAGATTGTACGTTTACATGGGGTTCTGCACTCCATCGTTTCAGATAGGGATGCCCATTTTACTTCTCAGTTCTGGAAAGGACTACAGAGGGATTTGGGTACAAAAGTACTTCTGAGTAAATCTTATCATCCCCAGATATATGGCTAGTCTGAGCATACGATTCAGGTGCTGGAAGACTTACCTCGAGCTTACGTCCTAGATTTTAGAGGTTCTTGGGAGAATCACATACCTCTGGTGGAGTTTGATTACAATAATAGTTTTCAAGAAACTATTTAGATGGCACCTTATGAGGCTTTGTACGGTAGGCCATGCCGATCACCCCTATGTTGGATATAAGCATGAGAGGAAGCTATGCTAGGACCTCATCTTGTCCAGGAGACCACAAAGCAGATAGAGTTTATTCAGAAGAGAATGGATACTACATAGTCACAATAAAAGTCTTATGCTAATCGACGGAGAAAAACTCTGGAGTTCGAGGTCGAAGATCAGGTTTTCCTATGTGTCACACCGAGGTTGGTACACAGGATGATTATGTGACAGGGGAAGCTTTCACTGAGATACGTCAGGCCTTTTGAGGTTTTGGAGAGAGTTGGACTGGTTGCCTATCGATTGCAGTTACCTCAAAGGTACCGATCTATGCACGAAGTCTTCCACATTTCTCAGCTATGACGTCACTTCTCAGACCCTTATCATGTTTTTCAATCCAAGGAGGTTGAGTTGGAGGTGAACGCCTTGTTCAAAGAGCATCCTATCCAGATTGTTGATCGAAGCGTGAAGGTTCTTCACGGCTGGTTTGTTCCTCTAGTACGAGTGTTGTGGTAGCACGAGTGAGTAAAGGACGAGACTTGGGAGAGGGAGTCTTATGTTCGATCGTAGTGGCCAGAGTTATTAAAGGATTCTTCTTCATCACCTTCATAGGGGAATTTGGAGAAGAATTTCTTTTAGGGGGGAAGTTTGTAAGAAATCAGATCTTCTTTCAGCTAAGGATCTTTTTTTTCTTTTTTTTTTGAGGAAAAAGGGAAGAAGGAAAATTTTAGGAGTACACTTCGTGTACCTCCATGTACACGCTATGTATTATGACACTAAGTCTAGGCCATGTCGGGCCGTGTCACAGCCGTGTACACGACCATGTGATGACGTGGCAGGGACACTTAAGGCGTGATCTGGTTAAGGCCTATACACGATGTGTATCCTTAGGGAACACACCATGTATTTTTATATTTATTTGTTATATTAGACTGGGGTCGTGTCTTGTTCATAGAAAGCACTTATTTTGACTTCGTCTCATCCAAGAGTGACCGAAGCTAATGATTCTTCTCCGAGCCCCCAACCTGCCGTCCATGCTCCGAATCAAACTCCATTGGTTGCGTTGGAATCACATCGACGAGTTCTTCCTTCTTCTAGAGCCTCATACCTTATTTTATCCTCTTTCATGAGATATTCTTGGTTGAAAGTTTTAGACATTTTTGTAGATCTATGACGTTCTAGGTCGAGTCAAAGGCTAGGATTCAACTATATCAATCATACAACGTTGAGGTAGGTGGTTTGTGCCTTCCCGTAGATCATCATTGAATTTTATGTGAAAAAGTTCCCAATACCCTAGTTTAGGGTATTTCGTTTTTAGGGAATTTAACACTTTAATGCCTGATATGCCTTGATTGCTTGATTTAGGGATCTTTTTTGTCAATAGGGTTTAATTACCTTGCTATGGATGTGTTTTCCCATTTTTGACTGATATTGGTCGTTGGGCCTATTTTTTTCTATTAGGATGCTCTATTTTCTTTGCCTAGTGCTATTATGATGGAGTGATATTATCTGAATTTCTTGTGCCATCATTTATAGATTTTTATCCAAGTAATATATTATGATTTACTTTGGATTTTGGATATCTTTTGTGCATGATTGACTTACATAGGGTTGTGGGAACCTGGTGTATTTAGACCATAGTGGAAATGGACGCTGAGGGACTTATTAGAGTGTCCGTTATACTTTCACATTGCAAGACCATAAGGGGTATGGACATGAGTGCTCCCTTAGAGTGTCTTTAGTAACAAATTTCGAGACCATAAGAATAATTGGACATTGAGTGCTTCCTCAGAGTGTCTGTAGTTTACCGATAAAAGACCATAGGGGAATTGACGGTGAGTGCTTTCTTAGAGAGTCTTTGCTTAAGCTGAACCAGAGGGGTTAGACTATGAGTACTTCTAATAGGTTTTCTTGTGTTGATTGGTTTATTATTTTGATAAATGTAAATGAATGTAGTTGAAACTTTAGGATTGTTTACTTTTGAGTACTTCCTTGTTTATTACTTTATTTTTCATATTGTCTGCAATATATATTCACTGACAGTTAGGCACAGATATTTGGGTGGTTTCCTACTGGGATTCGTCTCACACCCTATTTGGGTCATGATTTTGGGCCAAAATAGAATATATTGTTTCATGTATAGATAAGGGCTAGTGCCCTTATACTTTAGGTACTTGATTGCTGCAGAGCTGGAGAGCATGGGACCAACCTGAGGCTTGCGATGATGTTAGAGTTGTTTACTTGTTTTGTTTCCCTTGTAATTGGTTTAGTATTGTATTACAATATTGTGACTTGTTTGGATATTTTACTAGATATTGTGACATGAATCATTGATTATATATATGCTTTAGTTGTTTATCTACTTGTAGTATTCTGTGGTTTACTGTTGCATGTTATTATTACTGCTTCTGCTATCGTTATCTGTTTATTTCTGCTGTTTTACTCTACCAATGAGGGTATAGTTTCCTCACCATCACACCCAAGGCCCTCGATGCTATTCGACAACCTCTGATGTTTGGGTAAATGCACTTGAGGCCATGTGACCAACCGAGTATGGGGCACCTCTGGGCGGAACCTGGAACCAGAATGTTACAAAAATAGTTTATCCATAGAGATGGTCAAAGAGGTCATAGATATGAGGAAATGGATAAAATTTCTTCACTATATACTATTTCAAATGCCTATAATCCATGCATAGTCTGAGGGTTTCATCCACCTTCTTGGAAAAAAGGATAGGTGAACCCCATAGCGATGTGCTAGGTTGGATAAAACCCTTAACTCAAGATATTCAATCTACTTTGAGTTCCTAGAGCTCTATGGTTCCATCCTATACATAGGAATATACACTGGTGTCGTACCTAAAACTAGCTCTATGGTGAACTCAACATCTCTCTTAGAAGGTAAGATAGAGTAATCATTAGGGAAGATGCCCATAAAATGAACCACAATAGTAGGTAACTCAATTAAATTCATCCCATGATCATTAATAAAGTGACTCACCAACTGAGCTATCACTCCACTTATGCCAGTATGATTGGGTCTAGTTCAGCTTTCTTGGATATCCCATTTACCCTTATGCATATACGTACTACCCTCAGGTGATGTGAAGGAAACTGGTTAATGATATAAATCCACTAAGTCTTGATAAGGAATGATATAGTCCATACCAAGGATGATAAATCCACTAAGTCTTGATAAGGAATGAGCCAGTCCATACCAAGGATGATGTCAAACCCCATCATCTCGAGGAATAATAAGCTCCAGAAGAAATTATACACACCTATTTCAAGGGGTTACTCCTAACATTGGCATATTCCCTCTGTTCTAACCCCTAAAAGCCTGTCAAGAGACATGATTCCATATAAGTACTCAATTAAAAGGCCCACATTTTCCACAATCACTATAGATATAAAAGAGTATGAAGAACCTATATCAAAAAGGACAAAAAACTAGAGTATAAGATACCATAATAGTACCTCTCACCATATATGGACCTAGAATCTACTCCTTGGGTGTAGAATACACTATATAAATATGGACTAAACCAAGACCCTGAGATGCTTCTTAACTAGCTTGAGTAGATCCACTCTACTGATGCTAAAGCTCTGGGGCCTGACCACCCCGACCCCGACCACTACCACCTTGGCCTGACTGTCCACTAGAAGACCAGATCATATCCTGATGTGGATTCGTAGATCTAGTACCTAATAGATGTTTCGGTATGGATCCTCTCTCACTAGAGGCTAGTGTAAAAGACCGATAAAAGTGTTTAAGGTGACCCATCCTTCCACAAGCTCATCATTAAAATAATTTTCTCGTGAAATGAAACATTGGTGACACACTATAGAGTCAATAATTGCCACCTATCTAGAACCACCTCTATGTGCACCCTTGAAATGGAGCTTCCTACTACCAAAAGAACCATCACCATACCTCATAACTAAACTACCCTGGATCACATTGAAAACCTCCCTAAGATTCTATTTTGTAATTAGGGCCTGGTTCACTATTTATGTAATGGTCATCAACCAAAATATGTTCACCTTTTAGAGGACATCATGCCCATTCCCATCCTCAAACCACCTCATAGTCATCAACTCATCACCGTTTAGAGAAGGAGAAAAATGCTAGAGCTTATTGAAGTGTGAAGAGTACCCAAGCATGGTCATAGAGCCCTGATGAAGATGCATGAACTCCCTGGCATGATCCACCCTTAGAGTCTATAAGAAAAAGTGATCATAGAAGGATGTATTAAAGTATTCCTAGAACATACCTTGCTGTCACTCATATTGAGAGATGCCATCCCACCAATTCTTGGTGGAGTTACGTAACATGTAGTTAGAGAGCTTGAACCTCATCTCTGGAGGTGTCTCAAGATGGTTGAATATAGACACCATGGCTTCCAGCCATGACTCAGAAGCCCAAGGTCTGCTATCTCCCAAGAAGGTGGGAGGATGTTGGTGCTAGAAGTATTGAGTTAGATCTACCATAGTTAGGGAAGGTTGGGGATCACCCTAAATAGACCGAAAGAACTGAAGGAAGCTGTCACAAAACTGAGCATCAACACCCAGTGGAGGATCATCAAGAGGTGCCTCGGGTGGCACTACAGGAGGAAATATCATTTGATCAGGGTCCACCACCTCCAGAGTGTGATCATCACTACTATCTTGGCATATAACATGATGAATTAATGGTTTCATATCTCTAAAATTTCAAATAACATTCCTCAGATATGATTTTATAATAGATAGGGAAACAGATAAAGGAAGGATAGGTACAAATCCTATTTATTAGCAAGGAATAACCAACAACTTGCTCTTAGAGACAGGTCTAGATGATAGTAACAGATAGAACGATTACCAAGAACATAGAAAACATAACCTACTACCCATTTCTATGGTTAGTCCAAGGTCAAGGTCTCACAATTCTCAAGTATAAATACCATTTCATTTTAAAAGTAGTTTTCATTTTAATTCTTTTAAATATATATATTTCCTTTAAAAGGATGAATTAGGTGGATCACCATTCCAATTAGTAAGGGTAAATACATTATATATCTTTGAAATTTGGAATCCACTTAATCCAATACCTAACATGTTCATGTAATTAAAATTGGTACATTTCTATAAATCTAACAAATCAGGCACTATAAGGCACAAACAACAATCACATATAAACAAGCAATGAAAGTTGAAAAGTAAATATGGAATGGCATAATGCATGCCATTTTAAGTCATACTGCACCTAGTATAATGAATACTTTTAATATTACCTCATCTCATAGGGATATGGTAAAAGAAGAAATCATTATTCAATAATACCAACATCAATAACATCACAAGACAAATGCTTCACCCTATGGTGAAGTCATATCAACCATAAATAGAATAATTAATAACTAAAATTTACCATACTAGGTAATTTGGGTTTACCTTGTACATGGGTATACTAAATCCAAGAATAGACTCAATTCCAAATTCCTTTAACTCTTAGTCTTCTTTCTAATACCCAAAGAGTAAGATAAAAGGAAAAAAGGGCTCTGATACCACTTTGTAGTGTCCCACCCCGATTTTTACTCAACAGTGCCCCGAGATTCCGGGCCTCAAGACTTCAAGACCATCTACCCAAAAACCAGATGATTCCAACTAGTATAGAGGACCTAAGGTGTGTCTGTGAGGAGACTATTCCCTCACAGATTAATGTATACACAATAGATACTGATATACAATAAATAATGGAAGAATAAATGGAAAATTGACAACAATGAAAGTAATGAAATATCCAAGAATAATAAATAACCAACAAAAATCTAAATAAATACATAGATATAAATTATTATGATGTTATATCACACTTCTATACAAAAAAGTGAGTATGGTGAACATGGGAGACATACATATACTATATGATACACAAAAAACCAAAATGACCAAAAACTACCACAAAAATAATTTCAAGAATAATCTTGGTCCTCTACCCCAATATCCATCCTAAATTTATAAATCAATCAAGAATAGGAAACCATACACTTCCCTTTATCCATACATGTGATCATAAAATCTTCTTGGGTTCTAAGGGTAGTCCAAGTAAGGTGTGAGATACGATGTCAGTAAGCCGACATCCATGGTGTCTTGGCTGATTCATTTCATGCAACAAATAAAATACAATGTTCCATAATAATAAATTCAAACCAATAAATAAATAAAATTAACCATTTCAAACTGGGTTCCTAAATGGACACCCAACCAATACCACCCACTTCAGTCCAAGACGAATGTCTAAAAAGAGGCACCTATGGAAGCAATAATATACATACAAGGCCTATTGTAAACAAGCTGCTAAGGAAGGAATACCAAAAGCTTGTGTTTTGCCTTGGGGTCACATTACCATGTCACTATACAAAAATGATCATAATATAACTATAAAATCGCACATGGAATAAGAAAGAAATCAATCAATCCATCAAATATGATGTTGGAGTCCTGAGCCCATCCAAGGTGATCCATAAGGAATCCCAAGGGTCTCTATAGGAACATACAATATAACCATTGTCATTGAGTTATTTCAAGGAAAACCATATGACGTACATTGTATAAATCATGGCATGTTGAACTTTGAGTCCATACAAAGTATCACACATATGGTATTGGGTGTCACCTGAGGGATGGTGTAGCCATATTTCTAATGGGTCCATCCTCAGTTTCTTCACTAGGGAACCCGTGTCACTCATGAGTATATAAGAACCACCCAACGAGCCTGTACATGGAAATCCAAAGTATCGATCCTGTCACGTTAAGTAGATACAACCAAGCATGGTGAGTCCATCAATGAAGTCCTTAAATTGAGAACTGTGTTCTCTCCCAGCCTGTAACAAGTGATCCATAACAACCAAGTAAAATGACAAGGAAATTCATATATACATAGATATATGTAATCACATGCCATAAATAAGGCATGAAAACATCACATGATAACAAGCTAGCCCAAGCATAACATCCAATTCAAACCAATAAATTATCGCATAAAGAAATAAGAACATTGAATTCAACAACAAGATCAAGGCATAAGGCACATGGCATGACATATGGAAATAAACATAAGCATTGAGGCTACCAAGAATGAATATAAGGCAACAAGTATAATCAATGAAATATAAAGCATGTGGAATTAAATGTGAAGTATTAAGTATAAGAATTTAAATATGCGCTATGAGGCATAAAGCTCAATAACCTATCTCATGGACAACCATTTATCCAATTCAATTTAAAGTTTTATGGAATTTAAGAAAGGATAAATACCCTTATGATAATTAACCATTTAAGGCATGGGAAATCAGCTATAAAGGTGGTAACACCCAAAGGGGTGACCAACAGTAAGGTGAAAAACCCTCTAATGGGTTTCTTCATAAGTTATGATCATGTACGACATAATGAACCCATTAATTTAATTTATTAAACATATTTAAGGAATCAGCAGAAGGATCTGATGAATGAAAAAAATGATGCATTATTTAAAATGTAATGAAATGAGTGAGAAAGGCCAATACCATATACCTCAATCCAATGGCACTCCACATGTCTGTTTTCGAGGCTTGATTTGACCTAGAATGTAAGAAATTTAAGGTTTTTTTAAACTCTCCAAAAATAGGGAAAAATACATTGTACATAAATAGTATAATATATAGAAGATAAAACTTTAAATAGAAGTAAGAAGAAGGAGGAGCTTACCAAGAGCTATCTATTGCTTCTAATGATGATAGATTAAGTCTCTGGATGAAGGAGGTGGATCAAACCCTATGAAGGAGGGTAAGAAGGATCCCATATGTAGACAGGGGAGAAGAAACCCATTAGAAAAAATAAAGGGAGAAATAAGAGTTAATTAAAATCATTAAATAGGGGTATTTTGGAAATTTCTCTAAAAAAAAGGGTGTAAGGTTTGGCTGCACTGTTGGCAAAAATATGCACCAATCATGCGCATAATTCTTCTTCAAAGGGGCACATCGTACGGTTAGGCACACAATTTATCTAACTATGTGAAAACCATACAAAATGACACTTCACAAGACCTATAGTTGGCTACACGGGCATGAACCCGGGGTCTCATGGTTGCAGACAAACCATGTGGCCCCCAACACCCCACTATCTCCAACTGCATGATTTAAGAAAATCATGTGGGCTAGGTGGAACAGTTTCTCCTAAAAAGTACGGCTCGGTATTTTCTTCCCATTTTGGGGATCCTAGATCTGAATGATCCCTAGAAACACTCAATACCCCCTTGTACCTCTTAGAAATCATTATAATGTTTGTTTTAAGGAATTTAAACAAAATATTAAATAGTATATACCTTTGAGAAAAGTTTGGATGTTACAAACCTTTAATCCAAAAAATAAATTTGAAACCTTCTAGGGAATATATCTTATTATTCTTATAAAAATATATATTTACTTGTTAAAAAAATTTAATAGTTGACTAATATGGAATAAGATTCTCTAACAAAAAGAAATTTACTTCCTGTTTAAGAATAATTATTAAGTTTCTATATCAATCTAAAAATTTTATTCCATTAAGATTATATTTCTCAAGAATTGATCCCAAATTAAATTTTTATGATGATGATTCCATTTTATCTATAACAAAAAATTTTATTAGATATGTATAATATCTTAAAATCATTTAATAAGGACTTATTAAATGAGATACCATTAAAATAATGAACTCTTTTAAATTACATCATATCTATTTGTGGGTTAAGATCCATATTTCATCATAACTCACCCCAGATATGTTCATAAAAAAAATCCATGACTATATATAGTAGGAAATAATTTTAATCATATCATATATGAATCTTGGATAGTTGAGTGGAAAACTTCTTTCCCAATCTATAATATGGATAAACTAAAACCTCTTACTTTGGTATTATAATTCTTAGGGATTTTAAACTAAGTATGACCCAAACCTTGAAATGAGACTTAGTTAACTAACTCTTATGGTTATACATTTACAGCATGCCTTAGACAAGATAATCCATGGACAACATAATTTGGAATAAACCTACCTGATTAGATTGTTGATTTCTTGACATGTGTTTGCTTTAGAAGGAATCTAACACTTATTATTATTAAGGGTATTTAATCTAACCATATTATATAATGTAACCCATTTATATATTCATGTTTTTAATGATTTAGTTTTTTATCCTATACCATTAACCAAAATTAATATGTTCAAAACATATTAATGTATAATACATTAAACAACACATGATTTGTATTCTTACCCACAAATAAAATCCAATTATATTTCCACATATCTGAATGTATTCCATGTATAAGGTAAAGGAAAAAATTTCATGAAAAGTCTTAGAATAATATAAAACAAAAACCCATGACTATATCTAGTAGTCAATCATGTTAATAATATCACATATGAATCTTGGATAGTTGAGTGGAAAACTTCTTACCTAATCTATAATATAGTTAAACTAAAATATATTCCTTTGATATTCTAATTATTAGGGAATCATAATTAAGTATAACCCAAATATTACAATGGGACTTGGTTACCTAACTCTTAGGTTTATCTATTTCCACTATTCCTTACACAACATAATCCATCGATAACCTACTTTGGCATGAACCTTCCTGATAAGATGATCGATTTCTTAACATGTGTTTTATTTGGAAGGAATATAACACTTATTATTCTTAAGGGTATTTAATCTCACTATCTTTATCATGTTTTCCCTTTATATATGAATGTTTTTAATTATTTAGTTTCATATCTTATACCATTAATCAAATTAATATGTTCAAAACATATTAAGGTATAATACATTAAACAACACATGATTTGTATTACTTACCCAAAAATAAAATCCAATTATATTTTCGCATATCTGAATGTATTCCATGTATAATGTAAATGAAACCCTTTAATGCAAAGTATTATAATTATATTAAACCAAAATCCTCACAAGGGAAAGCATAGTGTGACAGATAACTAACCCTAACTTTTCTAGATAAATCCTAATCCACCAGGATAGTGAGAAGTTAGAACCCAAGTACCACTATACATGGATCATTAATCAATAGAGGCCTTAATTACAATAAAATATTAACACCTAATATGTATAAATTATAATCAACCTTTACTTTAAACCCCATAACCCATAAAAAAATCAGATTCATAGTTTAAGACATGTAAATTTAATATTGTAAATAACATATAACTCCTTACATGATTAGTGTGACATTGATAAGAAATAGTTGACACTTTAAATGAAAGCATACATCCATTAATAATATAAAGATTATACTCATGAATACTAAAGTTGGAAATAAATTAAATAAATGAAAAATTCAAATATTTAGACATGAGATAAACATTTATAAACATTTCATAAATAAATAAATTATAAAAACTTTATAATTTAGGTATGATCTTATTGACATTATATAAATAAAGAAACATGAATGTTTCACATTTATTTCAATATAAAATATTTCACATTCATAATTTATATGGTATTTAATATGAACTCCATTATATTTAAAATATATGATATTTATGAAAAATTTTATAATCATATAAAAATTTAATATATTTTTAATAATTTAAATATCACATATTTTAATTTATTTAAACCTTTAATAAAATCAAACAAAACTCATTTTGGAATGTTTTAAATAAGTTTCAAAAATAAGTTATTTACTATAAACATTTCATAAATCAATATAAACACTTTTAAATTTCACCTTGTTTTATAATTTATAAAAAATATATAAATTCACCATTTAAAATACACTTTAAACCTAAATCATAGTCACTAAAACATTTTTGGTATGGTATTAAGACCCCCCATATGTGATGTAGGCTTAGATACCCACAATGATAAAGGTTTTTAATAATTTTATCAAAAATTATTTTTATTTAAAAATGAAAACCTACAACCATTTTATAAGACACTATTGTGTGGTTTCTCCCACATGAAAACTATTTCCAAGGGAAAAAATAACCATTTTATTTAGAGAATCCATTTTTAATAGGGCCTTTATAAACAAAACTTATAAAACTATAATCTTAGTTCACCTGGTTATATCATGGATATCTTATGGAAATATATTTCCATACCAACCACAAGCATTTATTTGGAAAACTATAATGTAGAATTATCATATTTATTTTTATCTATTTTCTAGAAATATTTTCCATGACCATTTTTATAAACCATGATTTGGTATTATAAATTTTAAATAACCAAACCCTTTTCCCTTAAAAAACATTATGGTTTGAAAAACTTAATGAAATATGAACTTTTTTAATAAAACAAATCATGGGGAAAATCCAATTTTCTTATTTTATTTATTTGTTAAAAAACTCAGTTAAAATTATATAGAAGTGGATATGATACCATATAAGGGTTTCAGAGGAGATATTACTTATATAAAGATAATAGAAGAAATCAAACAATTTTTTTTATGACAGGGTAGATCCATTCATTTTTGCTAAATGAAATAAATGAAGAACATTCACCTTTTATCTATTTATATAGTTTGTTCCAAATTCACCACAAAATTTTGATAGGGATCACTGATAATAATTCAATTGACTCCTTCATAGAGTATCCATGGGCTATAAAAATATCCCAAAGCTTGGTAAGGTATCTCTTCTCTCTATATTCCACTATAAAATTCAGATTAAATAATAGAGTGAAATGATATCTAAAGAGAGTTTTATATTGGGGAGTTTTTATATTATTTAGATGAAAAATAACAATAGTATTTAATCCAATTTTATAGCCAATAAAATAAATTCATTAGAACTCAAATGTTTTTCCATAATTAATGAAACATTTCATAAAAATTCCAAAAATTACAACTCATTATAATAGATGGTTCAATCTATATTATAATTGTTTGAAATTTAAAAAATAAATAAATAAATTTAAACCCCTAAAATAATTATTACAAAATGATCCAAATGAACATGAAAACTTAAGTGGAATAATTTCATAAAGTTAAGCATTATCATATAATAAATGCATTTTCATTCCCAAAATCGTGATGTAATAACTATAACTACATCATGGTTTATACCAACACAAACCATGAAGTGGTTTATACCACCACACTATTTTTTATCCTTTAGGTCATATTTCTAATAATTTATATAGGAAAATTGAAATTTTGTGAGGCTTGTGTCATGGGAAAGAAATACATGGTAATGTTTAACACTACTAGAGGAATATTAAATTATATTCATTCATATTTATAGGGAAAAAATTTAGTGGATTATCTTAGAGGTAAAAAGTAATTTATTAATTTTATTTATGTCTAAAATATAATGAAATGGGTTTATTTTATAAAATCTAAATAAAACTGTTCAGTTAATTTAAGTAGTGGAAGTCCATGGTAGAAAAATATACCCATAATAGATTAAAACTCATAGAACCAATAATGGTCTAGGATTTCACAATTAATTATTTGATGGATTATATAGGGATAGGGGATAATGTGTCACTAAATTTTCATACATACACCATAATAGAATAGTGTGATGAAATGGATAAGCTAGAAATTTTTACAAAAGGAGAGATGAATGTGTGTAAATATAGGAATTAATAAATTATGGGTTCAGACAATTAATACTGATTTTTTATTTGGTAAATAGGTCTCTATAAACTAAATCATATTTTATCACTCAACAAAAGTTATGGCATGGTAAGTCTTCTGATTATTCTTGTTTGATATTTTTAAGTTAATTTGATCCTCAGGATATGAAGTACATATTTTTTTGGATATGTGGTAAGAGCAAAGTGGTAAATATTATTGTATATCGAGAGAAATATAACTTAAAAATTTATTGTTATCAGGGATGTGAATTTTTATGAGTATATTTTTTTTACCAAAAGATGGATTCTATGAATCATGTAAGAAATATAGATTAGGGTGGTATCCAAATAGTATAGTTTTAAGTTCAAACCCCTATCATGGGTTATTTAAACCATTGGGGTAGTCTAGAGAGGATTAATAGGTAGAGGATAAAAAGGATAATAATATATCAGTTAGAAGATAAATATTATAGATCATAAAACTATATTTTATCCCCAAAAGAAAGATGTCTAATCATAGAGAGGTGGGGGGAAGAGGGTGAATTAGTGGTTGAAGTCTAATATGAACATTTTTAGCTTTTCTACATTTCTAAAAATTATTTACCAAATTAATAGTTAGTTTATAGATCATGTGAAAATAAACACAATAATTATTATGATGATGAGAGGTATGAGATATAGAACACGCATAACATAATTTTTTTTACAAGTTCACTCACTCTTTTTATCGAGTTGTTAATCCTTAGTGAACAATAGTTGAGACCCCTCTTGGAACATTCTTACATTATGAAAAAAACAACTAATAGAGTAATAAGTTGTTATTAAACTCAATTTAAAATATAAATATAGATATGCATCAATAATTTGATCAATATTTTCGTCCCACTACAAGTGCCTCTAGAATTTGGATTAACTGTGCACCCTTTTTCATCTCTTAAGAACAACCCTCACTGGGTAGACCTCTCTTTATAAATGATCTAATAAATGAGAATATCTTAACTTTGGTATCATAGTATTAATAAATCTTTTTATAGTAGTAGGAATGATCCATTTATAGAGATGTCTCATGTCTCTATATCTCCATAAATGATCATGATCAATCCATGAGTCCTATATTTCCTCATATTCCTCCATGTATTATATCTATTAAATCTCAAGTAAAATTATTCCAATAGACTATGAAGGTATACCAATTTAAGTATGTGTTTCATCAATAAAATATAGGGTATATGATATTTTAATATTATAGAATTAACCAAATCATTACGTGAGGGTTATAATCATGATACAATAAAGAATATCACGTTTTTATATAATCCTTCATGGAATAGGCTTAATTAAATCTTATATCTAAAATTCCTTGATTATATATCTTATTATATCCATAAAATACACTCCTATATTGTAAAATAGACATGGGAATTGAGGCGTGGTCATTTATATCTCATTATATCTTTGGCAGACCCATTATAATGAGGCCACTAGGATTTTAGTATAAGGTATCTTATTCTTTAAGATAGAATCACATGATATTTTATTGATCAAGTGATATGTATTATTATCTACTATATTATGAAATGGTGGTATGATTTTTTTATGACCATTAAATTTCATAGATATCCCTACACAAAAAATTCATAAGCACTATTCAAATTTCAATCCAGACCCCATGATTACCTAAGAAGTGACTTCACGACACACCACATATCAATTATGACATAAATATTTTGTAAGAGTAAAATATTATTACACTTCAATAAATTTTTATATAAGGTTATCCTATGTAATGACCTGATATTTTTTTATATATTTCTATTTAAATAAATTTGATGTGTTTAATATATTTCATTACACACAACACCAAGCTTTAACGAACTGCGATATACTATTGAAATTGTATTATTAAATATGATTGTTATCACCTACCCATTGTATTGAAGGGTATTAATAAGACTAACCAAATTATTAAAATATTTATAAAATTTTTCCTTAATGAAAAATTATTTTTTAAATCCAATGAAATATCTACTCAATTTTAAATGTTAAAAATAAAATCATTTTTTATTAAAAGGTCAATTTTTCAAAGTATTACCTTTTTCTATATATTATGTATTTTGATCACTAAAAAACTATGATTTTGATAAAATAGTGGTATTTAATAAATAAAATGAATAATTATTCATACATTTATTATCAATTGGTTACAGGTGATGATAAAATCATTTAATGGTAAAAGTGTTATTTTTTTTGAAAAATGTTTTTATATGAAAAATCTATTTTTATCTTAGTAAATTAAATTAATAACTATTGATAAATGATTTTAATATATTTTTTAGATCATGTATTAAATCAAATATATTAACATTAATTTAATCATTATTACTAGGCAAGTAATGAGAATAAAATCATTTTTATTCTTAAAAGCACATTTTCTCTAAAAATGGTTTTTACGTATTTTGTGTGCGAATATTATAATTAATTTCAAAAACTTCTAATAATTTAATATAGTAAAATGGATTATATATTTTTAATAATAATAATTAATATTAGGTAATAAGTTCAACTTAATTTCTATCCATAATGAATATTTACCATGGTAAAAATCTTATTACCACAATAAGAGTTAAAAGGGTTAAAAGAGGGGTTAACCTAAGTGATAAGGTTTAAAATATCATAAAAAAAATTCTTTAATTTTATTGGTTTATTGTATTTTTACCTTAACCTTATTATATTCAAATATTTTTTTAATTTTTATCCACTTTTCCATCACATTGACATTATTATATTTTAATATTTTAAGTAAAAATAAGTTTTCCAGCCAACTCACTTATAAAAGAAAAACTTCTCTCTTAACTTATTAATTTTTTTAGAAATATATATCTAGAAATACCTACCCAAATAACTTCTTAAATTCCATAAAAAATTTCTAAAGCTTTTTTTATTCCCAAAATATCTACATTTTAAGGATTAATGTGCAAACTAAAGGAGGTTTCCTAAAGAAGAGGTAATTATCTTTACCGATCTATTTTGAGTTCATTTCTTCTTTAAACTACTCCAAATATTCTATAACCATCTTGAAATTATTAAATAAGTATCATTACTATACAAAAATGTTATTATGTTAATTTTACAACCATTTTCTATGTCTTTTCCATCCTATGATAAATGAGAATGTCGTTCATGTGTATGTGTGGACTACAACCTCTACGAAGTGATGCAATTCATTTTCAAGTATTCCATGCGTGGATGGTAATATGGATATATTTAATGAATATATATGATATTTTTGGTATTATTATGATTATTTCAAGATATATTATTATTTAAATTTCTTTCTTTCCATTTTTTGGAAAACAAAAACATTACTCGTGCGTATGTATGAACTACCGTCTCCACGAAGTGATGTAATTCATTTTTCATCACCAACTATATGGAAGGTTATAAAAGTGTATATAATAAAAAAATTATATTTATTAAATTAATAATATTATTTATATGATGATACAATGAACAAAGTGTAAGGACTATAATTTTCAAACCGAAACTTGCATGAAAAACAAACTAGTTTTCATTTGTATGTTCATTTTAATGAAGAATTGTTCATAAAAGGGTAATTAGAAATTATAAAGGAATGATATATAGTAAGTTATGTGTGAATACAGTTCTATATTATATTTATAATAAATCTATATTTATTAAATAATAGGTTTTAATGTGTATGAATAAAAATGAGACTTGAGATAAGGGTTCTGCGTCTCAATATTTTTTCCTTGAGACATGTTTCATGTTATGCACCTATTTATATTTATATGGTGTATATAATTACAATTTTATATATTATATAATTAATATATTCATATTAATGGTATTTAAAGTTCTATTTTAAGTTATTTTATAGGGGGTTTATGATTCAAAAGTTACCAAAGCTGTAAGGGTTTATATCACAGTCTCATTTATTTTCACGACTATCTATGTTAAATTTTAATTGGGGGAAATTTTATGATAATTATCCTTTAAACCCAACATATTTTCTTCTAATATACTTATTTATAGAATTTTCATGTATTATAACCACTTTACACTCTTTGGTACTTAAAATTATCAAGAAATATTTTTAGTAAACGTTGACCTTATTTCTTCTTTTCAGATCAGGAATATTTATCCTCCATATCCATGTTATTAAAAATGTTTTATGGAAGTTTAATATACAATTAAATTTTTGAGAAATTTTATTTCAATTAACTTTTAATTTCTTTATAAATTAGTAAAATTAATATTTTCAATAGTTTTTTTATATAACTCACTTTTTGACTTTTTATAAAAGTATGAAAAGAACGTCCTCATTTAATATTTACAACATGAACAGATGTAACACCCTAAAATTGTAAAAGAATAAAATTTTATCAGATAGAATATGAGACACATAACAAAAATATTTAAAAAACCCATGAAATATATTTCTTTAAATTTAATCTCTCTAATAGCTTGCAGAACATGCAATCCCGAGTTTAAATGAACCATAATACGGTATAACTTTATAACCTAGCCATTAAATTAGAGGGTATGGATAAATATAACTAAATTATTAAAATATATTTTTAAAAAATTAAAAAAAAATTATTGGTTAACTATTTATTAAGATTAAAATAAGAATTGTTTAAAAGAAAAATAAATGTTTTCTGAAAAACTGAATTTTTTCTAGAAGACAGTTCGATCGCGCTTTGTGCACTTGATTTAAAATTATTTTTTACCAAATTTAGAAAATTTATTTTGAAAATAATATTAATTTTTTAAATAACAGTATCCAAATTATCTTAGGGTGAATTTTTGGTATTTTTCTAAAAAGTATCATTTTTTGATGAATAGTGAAAAATACTGAATTTTAATTGAAAACTTCATTTTCATTTAAAAAATTTATAATATTAAATTATATTTTGAATTGGTTTGAAAGTAAAATTTGTTCAATTATATATCTAATAACACGATTTAGTTCATGAGAATCATTTTTATTTTTAATTTTGATATAAAAACTTTATAAACTTTTGAACATTTTCTCATTGAAAACCCGCTTTCTTGTCGCATTTGTTGGATTAATTTTAAATTAAAAATTTCCAATTATGTGAATGTAATTTTGAAAAATGTATTAAATATTTGGAATCAAAATAATTAATATTATATAATAATATCAAATTTATCTTTGACCATAATTAATAGTAAAAATAGTAAAAATTATTTACTGTAGTTAAGGTAAAAATGGATTTACTAGGGATTAAATTAAATGACTAATGTTTAAAATGACATAAAAACTTGTGTAAAATATATTTTATGGGAATATTTAGACGTTATGATGTTTAATTATTGATAATAATCTATTTTTTACCCTTTTTAAATCTGAAAAATGTGGGTAATCCTTTTTCTTTTCAAATATTAAAAGTGTGCCACTGACCTCACTTATAAAAGGCCACCCCTTGTCCTCTCTTCTTCAAACCTTCCCACCATTTTTTAATCTAATAAATTCCAAAATTACTTCCAAAATTCCATAACCTCATCCTAGAAGCCTTATTTTTTGGTATAAATCTATCCTATGAAGGCATTTTATGCAAACCTAAGGAAGTTACCCGAGGAAGAGGTAATGTTAATCAACAAGTGTCTTTATTTTATTTCTTTCCCCACCTACTGAAATTCTTATTAAAACATTTTTATATAATAAAATAAGTATATTACATATAATTATATGTTTTAATGTTAATTTAATTACCTAAAAAAACCCCAATTCTATCAAATGGGTTATGGGATCATCATTCATGTGTACGGCGGACTACCGCCTCATGAACTGATGTCATTTTTTCTATTAGCACCTTTCACAGTTGGGTACGATGATGGATATAAAGTATATATATGATATTTATAACATAATTATTCCTCTTTAGTAATTATATACTATATAATTTTTTACTTTTAATTACATATGGGATGCAATAACGTCATTTGTGTGTATGCAGGACTACTGCCTCACGAAGCGATGCAATTTGTTTTTCATTAACGCTTTACATGGAAGGAAATACAGATAAATTTAACGAATATATGTGATATAAATGACATAATTATGATATTAATGGTATATTTATCATTATTAAAATATAATATATCATTTTATTTCTTACAATGAAATATGATAACATCATTCATATACGCGTGGACTACCGCATTTACGAAGCGATGTGACTCTATTTTCATCACCACACCACATGAATGATATATATAAGTATATTTAAGGAAATAATATTATATTTATGATATTATTATCATTGTTTAAAGATAAAATATCACTTTTATTCTTTCCATAATGATATTTTAAAAATGGAAATGTTACTCATGTGTACGTACAACCTACCATCTCTATGATCATAAAATACTTCATTTTTTATAACCATATTTCAGGATTTGTTTTAAAATTAAAATTGATGTATAAATATAATAATTATTTCATGATTATTTTTCTATATATTATGAAACTATAATATTCATAATAACCAAAACATTCATGATAAAGAATGAACAAGAAAATAAGACAATTAACACCTGAAACAATTAAAATAATGAATGATCATTAATGAACCAGTGATAAGATGTTATAAAAGGATAATATAAGACATTTTAAATATTAATATTTTTATTTTATAAGTTAAAAACCAATATACAAAAGGATAAGGCATGTTCAACCAAAAGGAAGCGTGAGGCATGAGACTTCATCTTAATTTCACTTCATTGAGGCATTTCGTAATACTATACACCTATTTTATTTTATATAGTGTATATAATGCCTATTAAAATTTAATATCATGATTCATTAATAATTCATGTTGTTTTAAGTTTCAATTTTAATTATTTCATCTAAGGGTATTTGACTTGAAAATTACCAAGTGGTAAAAATTATTGTACAATCACACTTTCCTTTGTAATTATTAACCTTCTCTTAAAAAAATCACCTCAATATAATCATTTTTAATTGTAAATTAAATTTATCTTAAATATACATATTATTGTATAATGAAAATGATTATTGGATAAACAAATTACCATTTTTATATATGGTGTTTACTTTGACAGTTATTTGATTAATTGGAAAAATATTAAAAAATATGTATCCTTTACTCAATACGAATATTTGATGATAATGAACATTTCTCATGAATTAAATAAATTATTAGATATATGGGGAATGCTTAGGAAATGTTGATATGGGTTTGGAAAAGTTATATATATCCCTTTTATTCATCAACATGTCTCATGAGACAAACTAGTTGGCCAAATTAGATGAATTTTTACCCAATAGTTTTAAATTGTCTTGAGGATAGATTTTGATGGTAGAGGTATCATGTGCCAAATATAGGATTCCCAATAATTAAGCATTTACTTCATTTATAATACAATTATTATCATTATCTATGATATTTCTTTCATGATATTATCTCCAGATGCATTTCATTCTCTGTTATTGACTAAATGGAATGTGTTTTTAATTATTTACCTTACCATATTGATTATGACTTATCTTATCAAGATAGTCAAGTTATTTAAATGGAATGTGTTTTTAGTTATTTACCTCACCATATTGATTATTTTATTGATTCATAATATATTCCACTGTACCTAACCCTTACCGAGAATTTGAGCCTACCCTTATTTTGTTTCCTTTCCCTTGGATATGAAAAAGAATTCTTGGAATGAGTTTTCAAGGATGCATTTCATTTGTTTTTGTTATGTATTTTGTTTTATTTTCTATTAAAAACATAAAATGGGTATCATGTTTTTATCTAGTTCTCCAAAACTACTAAATTGATCGGTACTTCAATATTTGACCCTTTGTTTCTATTCTAATATAATAAAGTAGACATCAACTCTAGGTTAGTATCAGAGGATGTTTAGTAGAAACCTTTGGATCAAGATTATAGAAAAACATAAATTAGGGAACATAAAAATATGATATAATTTGAGGATAATTATATAATAAAATCATAATTATTTGTTAAGGAAGTGATTATGTGGATTTTCCTAGAAATACATCCCAGTGTGGATAATACAGGGGGCTGTGGTTCTATTATAGAGGTACCTTGGGGTAATAACTCTAAAAAGGGTGGATTGGGATATAACTGATTGTCACCAGGTGCATGACAACATGCCTTATCGTGCACTTTCTTTGACACTCCCAGGGGATATGATTAGGATAATTCAAAGTTTCTTTATAGACTATTATAAAGGATTTGAAAATAAAGATATCCCCAAAGAAACCATGTTTTTGATTATGAGATTAGCTATGAATAAAATTTTAAATTTATGTTATGCATTTCACTATTTTTGGGATTATAAATTATGTTTCATAATGTTATGATCTAATCTAGTGTATTCCATCATTTATGAATAGTTCTTATAAGGAATAAGGTTATCATTACTCATGACCAATATAAATATTTACCTATTGAGGAAGCTAATATAGCTGGTATTATAACTGAGAAAATTATTGCAATATTTGGGAATCTTAATCAAGTTATGAAAAATAATATTTCTTCGATGGAGAAACCTATTCCACAATGAGATTATCCTATGTTGGATCGCTTTATGTGATAGAATCCCCCATCATTTGCTGGGACTACTAATCCAGTGGTAGCTGAGTAATAGATTAAGTCTTTGGAGAAGATATTTATGGCATTGGGATATAATGAAAATGTAAGGACCCAAACTTAAACATAACTTATTATATTTATTTTAAAACTATAAATCACATTATTTTCCCAAATATCATTTAGTTTTAGAGTTTTAGAGAATTAGGAAAAAATCTTACATAGTAAACCCACATATTACACATGGACACCTATACTCAGTTTCCAGTTTTTACACTAAAGGAATCCCTTTTAAAATAAAATATGGTTTCTTTTCATGAAACTACATCACGATTTTCTTCATGACCTCAACCTTGTTCTTACTATTCCTTAAACCCTATGATTTTTTTTTTCAAAAATTAGGATAAGAAAAAAATCTCAGTAAGGGATATAAAAAGAAATGAAACCTTTAGTTAAGTAAAAACATGAAAACCCTTGAAAAACACTTTCCTTGAAAACATAACATTTTACCCATCAAGGTAAATATAATTAATTTAGAAAGATCATTTATTTTAACTTTTAAAAATAAAAAATTCCCATAAAATCTCACTAGAAATCATAGAAGATTCATGCAGTTACCTTGAGAAATCGTTGTCATGACCCATTCCCCGGGGCCCGTGCCATGACTACCCCAAGCTCACCTTCCATAGGCCAGGGGATGGCGACTAGAACCGAAGGCGTATTACCTAAAACTAGAAAGGAATTGCCTTTATAACCTGTAACACAAATGACCAAGCACACAACAAGTTACAAACTCTAGTAAACTGAATAGTAAACAGAGTGAGTACAGTAAGTAAAAGGGGCCAGAATACAATCCCAACTTGAAATTACAAGAAACTGGAAGTACAAGTAAACTGGAACAACTCCTACGATCACCCACAAAGGATCCTACCTGAAGGGTAGGTACATCTCTCGAATGGTCGTATCTGCGGTACGCCTCGTCTAAGGTCCACCTCTGAGCTACCTCCAGTCCTAGTACTCTCGTCCTCTATCAGTGCTGTCCATCGTCTGCACCAAACACAACGAGGTGCGGGCATAACCCGTATAGGGGTGAGTATAACGATACTCAGTAGGTACCCTGAGATCCTCAAGGTATCACAAAATCCACAAAGGATAATCCACAAAGCATGAAATCAACTGAAAACCCAACCTAGGTATATGCCCATACATATACCTAAGTTATCAAGTATACCCATATCAATCATGAGGAATCATAGAGTCCAACTCAAAATCCCAAATATCAACTGTTCCACAAAGGAATGAATACCACGAAGGCAAGTACCACATAGGTACGCCACACAGAATAATACCATAAGGTATTACCACAAAGTAAAATACCACAAGGTACAAACTCAGATCACACTAGGTATTTCTTAGGTACAGTAGTAGAGATGATTAGATGTAACTACTGAATCATCTTACTCTATTAAGAGGCAGATCCAAGAAGGATCCCTAAGTGCTGACCCACACAGGATCGCTCGGTGCTAACCCACACAGGATCACTCAGTGCTGAACCACACAGGATATCTAGGTGCTAACCCACATAGGATTTCTAGGGTAGTCCCGCATGGAATACTAGAGTGGTTACATGTTGGACACTCAATCATATACCCATGAAGGATCTCTTTCTCAAGTCACAACCAACTACTGGGTTCCCGTACTACGCTTGCTTGTCTTCAGGAGGGTCCTCTCCACAAGCCACTAGTCGATACTCCAACTACCATGAAGTCTAACAAAGAAGTATCTCAAAGGAACTCCACATCATAGGGGTATCAACGCAATAGACGGTGCGTCAATCGGATGTCCGGTCTGTGAGTTATTAGCCCTTTAGTCCCGAGGGCCTGGTTGGATTCATGCTCGATCCAACCCGACCATTCCCCAACTTTATCCAAAACTCTAGTGGGATATACCAAATGGAAAGTCTCGCTCTAAGGTTTACAGTGTCATTGACGATTTTTCAAACGAACGCCTGGTGCCAAAGTTATGGAAAAAAGAGCGCAAATGGGTTGAAGTGGGTCCGAGTCTGGTCTGACCTGGTCGGACTGACCTGGCCCATCCTAACCTGGGATGACCCGGTTTGGGTTGACCCAGCCTGACCCGCTTGGTCCGGCCCGACCTGCGGTGCGACCTGACCTGTGGTGCGGCCCGACCCGCTGGGCGGCCCGGCCTGGGCGGCGTGGGGCGGCGCAGAGGCCACGTGGGCCGCAAAGGACACGAGTTTCCATGGGTGCTGCGGGGTGGCGGAGGCCGTGGGTGCCACAGGACGGCGCGAGGCCGCGAGTGCTGTGGGATGGTGCGAGGCCGCGGGTGCCTGTAGGATCGAAATAGTGATGTATATGCTCGATATACAAGAGGGGGGGTGAATTGTATAATTTAAAAATTTCCTTAAGCAAGGAAAGATCTAAGTTTAACAATGTTAAACTAACCAGATTCACAACACCTCTGACTCCAATTGGAAATTAGAATAAGGAATGAAGTTACAAACTTCTAATTCTACACACTTGCTTGAATCAGGAAAGTGATTCCGAATAACAGGTTCCAGATATATGGATCCGGAAATTTAAACTTAACTAAAGTTTACAATATGAGATTCTACCCTAAAGCATATAGAATCTAAATGAATCAGAGTACAAGTGTAAGGAAATACAAGAATGTTATACTTTCCTTACAGTACAATATGCAGCAGAAAAAACAGACAAGTAGTAAAACTAAAAGTAACAAGATATAAGTCTTTTAACCCAAAGAGAAGGGTATCCAACAACCTTGGATAAAGGTCCCTTGATTTATACTTTCAAGCAAGTTTGTCTTACCCACACCAGGGTAAGCCCTCGATACGAAGATCGGAGTCTCTGTCTTGCTATCCCCGCAAGACCTCAACTTCAAGGTAGTTGGAACCTCTGTCTTCCTATCCACGAAATCCCTCGAATGTAATCACCAACATTCGGAGTCGCACGAAGCAATCTAAACGAGCGGTTCAGTACGCACAAATCATGAAAAGCTTCTCTCTCTAGAAATCACCTTAACAGCGTGTGGTCTCTAGATCGATCAACTTGTTGTATCTCTGAGCTCTTTCAAATGAGCTTCTATTTATAGGCTCGGTCGGCCCCCTCTCCAATGGTCATATTTTCCTTAAAATTCAGAGGGACCTGTACACGTGTAACTCAACCAATGGTTAGTTTGAAATATAATAGACGACATCATTTAATAACAAACCATGTAAAACTGAATGCACACCATCGTTTTGAAATGGAGCATATGTAAGAAAAATACATACTAAGTTTGAAGTGTAAGCAAATTAAAAGTTCGAAGTCTAAACAAAATGAAATTCGGAGTCTATGTTAATAAATGTTTGGATTCTGTTTTATAGGAATTCGGAACCTGAAATCTATAGAAGTCCGAAGTATGAATTTCTAATGAAATTCTGAGTCTGGTTTCTCCAGATTTCGGAATTTGAACTTGCAGAGTTTCAAGTCGAACTAGTAAAAGTTTGGAGTCGAACTTCATAAGGGTTCAGAGTCGAACTACTTAAGAGTTCGGAGTCGAACTTCATAAGAGTTCAGAGTCGAACTAATTAAGAGTTCAGAGTCGAACTTCATAAGAGTTCGGAGTCAAACTACTTAAAATTTTGGAGTCGAACTCATGAAAGTTCAGAGTCGTACTTCATAAGAGTTCGGAGTCGAACTCATGAAAGTTCAGAGTCGAACTTCATAAGAGTTCAGAGTCAAACTCATGAAATTTCGCATCCATAATTCAGAGTGGAACTTCATTACATCCAGAATTTGGATCCTAGAAACATAATACTCCAAAACTTGTCATTATATGATTCCGGGATTTTGGTTAAGAATTCGGTTTTCGTACTTAAGAAAAATATTTCTAAGTATAATAAAATCTAGGTTAAGGTAGATTTACTTATGGAAGAAAATTTTCCTTATGGAGGTAAAATATACACATTCTTAAGTATAAGGTGTTTGTGATTTTCAAAACAAGAAGGAATGAAAAAGTCATAAGGAAAACCTTATTGAATCAACAGTGTCGTGGGGCGGCGAGGCCGCAGGTGCCGTGGGGTGGCGAGGCCGCGGTGGCCACAGGGCGGAGAGGCCGTGGCAGCGTGGGGGCCACAGACCAGTGGAGGCCGCGGGCAGCAGAGGCCTCAGCAGCGCGGTGGTCACGGGCGGTGGAGCACCGTGGGGCGGTGGAGCGTCGTGCCTTCACCGGCGGCCGGCTTGACCGGCCGCCCTTCGTTCATCACCTTCATCGCGGTTCTCGAGTTCCATCGGTGCCAACCGCCAACACCAATTTCCATCACCATCGTGAATATCACACAAAAGATCCACAAGATTTGCGGAGGGGTCGGTCCATGTTTGTTTGGCCCATACCCTCGGCGTTAAGGCGGTAGCATACGGCTCAAGGAAGATGATTCAATGTGAGAGGGAAATTAACATTGATCAAATTAAAACACACCCCTACCTCAGATATTTGTTGATGGAGGTCGCGAGGAAAGAGACGATGTCATTGGGGATAGAAGGATGTCGATGACGTCAGCATTTCCTCGATATTTTGTTCGTTGTTGTTAAAGACGTTCCTCATTGGCGAGAGCGTTCTTCATTGGAAGATGAGTTTCTCCACGATTCTACAAATCTTCTCATTTTACCCAATTACACCAAAAAGAAAAGTTATCCAACTTCTTATTTTAAGTTTAACAATTTAAATTATGTTGGCACAATTAATTAGCATCATTAAATGGGTTGCATTGGCATAATTAAAATAATTGATACCAAAGGTCACCTCCCTCATTAAAGAGGGAGTTCAAGAGGCTTCTATCATTAAAGAAGGAGTTGGGGGGGGGGGGGTTCGGGTGGTCCCCACCCTCAAATTCAAATTGGGAGGTTTTAGTTCAGGTGGTCCCTACCTTTAAACCATCCACATGGGAGGTTTCAATAGAAATAAAAATAAAATAAAATAAAATAAAATGTTATTTCTATTTCCATAAAAAACCCAAATTCTATCTTTCACCCTCAACCTACTACGAGGGAGGTGAAGGTCCCCTTAAGAGAATACCGGTGCTGTGAGTTCAACAGTGCCCTTGGATTTCAATTCTGAGCATCGGTTAAAAAGTTACAAAAACTCACTCGTATGTTTACTGAAGGTATCTGAAAAAAAGTTCATAAATTCATTCTGGAAACTCTGGGCCTTGGAATAACGCGTCGTCAATTTTCGCAAACTCGTAAAATTCCCATTTAATAAAAAAAATTACATGAAATTTCTGAGTCTTTACATTCTCCCCACATCAGGGTTTTACATCCCCGTAAGCCACATCCCAAAACTAGGAAAACAAGTGGGGGGTACTAAGCACGTATCTGAGCCTCCTGCTCCCATGTGCTCTCCTGGAGGTTCCCGTACTGCGAACGAACGCGCACTAGAGGTATCGACTGCCCATGAAGGACCTGCTCCTATCGATCCTCAATCTCAACTGGAACCTCCGTACATCGTCAACGTCCAGCTCGCCATGGTCGATGATGTGAGAAGGGTCATGCACGTATCTTTTTAGCTGGGATATGTGGAAGATGTCGTGCACTCGGTGCAGCTGAGGTGGAAGAGCTAAGTGGTAAACCACCTCGCCAACTCTGCCGATGACCTGAAAGGGTCCAATGAACCTCAGAGATAACTTACCTCCTCGGCCAAATCTATGCAAACCTCATCGAGGTGAGACCCGTAGAAAGACGTGGTCTCCATCCTCATACTCCAGAGGTCTTCGTCTCCTGTCGTCATACGAATTCTTTCTTCTCTGTGTAGTCTTCATCCAGTCCTGGATGATCTTCACCTTCTCTATGGTAGCCTATACCATCTCTGGTCCCACTAGTACTGACTCCCCTGGGTCATTCTAGCACAAAGGTGATCTGTAAGGTTGCCCGTACAATGCCTCAAAAGGTTCCATCCCAATGGTGGAGTGATAAATGTTGTTTTATGAAAACTTCACCAAAGGAAAGTGATCCTCCTAGCTACGACCATAGTTAAGGAAGCAAGCACTCAGTATGTCCTTGAGGGTCTGAATGGACCACTTAGTCTGGATATCAATCTAAGGATGGAAGGTGGTGCTCAAACGAAGCTGCATCCCAAAAGCCTCCTACAACCCTTTCCATAGTCGGGAAGTAAAACATGCATCACGATCAAAGACAATCGTCGAGGGTACTCCATGTAACCACACAATCTCCTGCACATAGAGGCATCCCAAGCTCTCTACTGAATCCTGCTCTTAGATCAGTAGGAAGTGGGCCGACTTGGTGAGTCGGTTGACGATCACCCAAATCGAGCCATGAACCCTAGATGTACGTGGAAGTCCTATCATGAAGTCCATGGATATACCATCCCACTTCCACTTTGGGACCTCTAAAGGCTGAACTAAGCTTGCTAGTACCTGATGCTCTGCCTTCAATTGCTGACAAGTGAGGCATCGAGAGAAAAACTCTGCTACTGCTTTCTTCATTCCCGGCCACCAGTGCTGTAATCAGAGATCCTGGTACATCTTCTCCACTCCTGGATGTACCACTAGAGGGGATGTGTGGAACTACCTCATCAATTCCTCCTGAAGTGACACTGGTACCATGGTATGTCCTCTGAAGAGGATGACGTGCTCCCCACCTTCAGAAAATCCATTAGGTGCCTACCCTGTGGATATCTGAGCACATCGATCATCACAGTCAGTGTCCCCACATTACACCTCCCTGACTCACTAAAGAAGTGGGGGAGTGACTATAAGAGACTAAAGGAAAGCTTCTCTATCTCGATCCACAAAGGATATCTGTAAAGCGACAAACTGCTCTGTCGCCTCACCTAGCAGCTGTATACCTGATCTCCTACTGAGTGCATATACTACAATGTTCCCCTTCCCAGGAGTATAGACTATCTCAAAGTCATAGTCCTGGAGGAACTCAAGACAACGTCATTGTCTCAGGTTTTGGTCCCTCTGTGAGAAGATATACCTGAGACTCTTGTGATCAGAGTACACTGTAAAACGATCTCCCATCAATTAATGTCACCACATCTTCAAAGAGAAGACCACTGCTGCTAACTCCAGGTCATGGGTAGTATAGTTATTCTCATGCTATCTCAGCTGTTGAGAACCATAAGTGATCACTGATCGCTCCTACATCAGGACACATCCAAGTCCGGTCCCTGATGCGTCGTAGTAGACTACGTACCCTACACACTCCTCTAGAAGCCTCAAGATGGGGGTACTGGTTAGAATCTGCCTCAGCTCCTAAAAACTATGCTGTAATCTCTTAGACCACACAAAGGGTTTACCCTTCTTCGTCAACACTGATAAAGGTGCTGAAACTTAGGAGAAATCTGGAATGAATCTCTGGTAGTATCCGGCCAAACCCAGGAAAATCTGTATCTCCATCACACTCCTGGGTGGATCCCAAGAAAGTACCGCCTCAATCTTCACTGGATCAACTATAACTCCAGCCTCCGATATGAAATGTCCCAGAATGTGAACCTCTTGGAACCAGAACTGGAACTTCGAGATCTTATCATAAAGCTGGTGCTTTCAGAGTGTGTCCAGTACTACCTGAAAATTATAGGCATGCTCATCCTCAGTATTCGAGTCGATCAGTATGTCGTTGATGAAGACTACTAAAAACTGATCAAGGTATGGATGAAAGATCCTGTTCATGAGTCCCATAAAATATACTGAAGCATTGGTTACACCGAATGGAATAAACAAGAACACATAATGCCCATACCAACATCTGAAAGCCATCTTCTGCACATCCTCATCTCGTACTCTGAGCTAGTGAAGACTGATCTGAGGTATATCTTTGAGAACCATCATGATCTTTTAAACTGATCAAAGAGGTCGTCAATCCTTAGAAGTGGGTACTTGTTCTTCACGGTCACCTGGTTCAGGCACCGATAGTCAATACAAAGACTCAAGCTCCCATCTGCCTTCTTGGCGAACAAAATCGGGGATGCCCAAGGAGAAACACTGGGCCCAATGAATCCCTTCCCCTTCAAGTCCTCTAGCTGTACCCACAGCTCACGAAGCTCCGCAGGAGACATCTGATATGCTGTTGTAGATATCAGTGCCTTCTCGGGGTACAAGTCTATATAAAATTCCACCTCTCTGTGAGGAGGTAGACCCGAAAGATCATATGGGAAGACATCTGTGTACTGGTCCACCACTACAGGATAACTCAGACTCTCCACATCAACCACTCGGAGGGTAAGGCTAGCCAACTGATGAGTGATCGGCTGCACTCTTTTCTGGGTAAGTCCATCCTATGCTGCAAAGGCTCCCTTCTCACTGGTGAAGGTAAACCTGGTCCCATCTGTGCAGACACACCTCACTTTGTGTCTAATACAGTAAATCTAAGCATAGACTATATATAACCAATCCATACCCAAGATGATGTTGTAATGCCTCAACGCTGCTACTAGGAGATCCCAGACGAAGCTCTCACCTCCTAGAGTAAGCTCACACTGCCAGAACTAGTGCATAATCATCAAATCTACTTCCGTAGGAGGATTTAGCCATAAGGATCGAGCCAACGACTCCATCGGAATCTAAGAGCACTGAATATAAAAGAATGACTGGAACCTGTGTCAATAAGTACTATAGATAAGGTGGAGTAGACACAGATCGTACCTCGTATCATCTCCAGAGTGCCGTGATTGTAGGCCTCAGCTTCCTGAAGCTGATCTCACCCCTATCCTCCTACTCACTATGGTTGGGGTGGACCTCCTGGTGGGGATGGTGGTAACATATCGAATCGTCTCCCACTGCCAGCTGTATGGCTAACTCCTCTTCAAAGTCCGCCTTCTCCCTACAGAATTTATCGATCGAAACTCTGTATCTTCTGGGGTGTTCCCTCGACCATCTGATGATCATCTGTATAGCAGTTCAGACAATCACGATCCATGTGACCCTGCTCGCGGCATGCGTAACGCTACCCACTCCTGGCATGACTGGCTCTGCCTCGGGTGCCCCGCACAACCGATGCTGAATCCTGCGGTCGTCCACCTATAGGTCTGGTCATCTTGGACCTCTGTGACATTTGTCTGCTTCAAACTTCATAAGACTCCACTACGTGATGACTGTTAGTGGGTCTCGCTATTCGTGACTGTTCAGTAAGGAAACTCTTCACTAAAAGTGCTTTCTCTAACACCCCCGCCTGTGTCGGGATACTGAGTGAGATCATCGAATCCCTAATCTCCCACCTGAGTACCTGATCAAAGGTCTGGACCCTAAAGAATGGGTCCCGCACCATATCTATGGAGTAACGTGAGAGGATAGTGAACCTCTATGAGTACTGAGCCACAGTCATGCTGCCTTGCTGCAGATGGAGCAACTCTTGTATGTGCACTGCATGAAGAGTGGCTGGGACAAACTCTGCCCGAAACAGGATCTCAAAGTCTTCCCAGAGAAGTGTCACCTCATCATGAGCCTAGATCATCAATATCCACCATCTTCCTGCTACTGCCTGTAGAAGACTGGCGACAAGGATCACTATGAGATCGGCTAGTGTCCCTACCAGTCAGAAGAATCTCACCACGACCTCCAACCAATCCTCATCCGCCTATGGGTCCGTCTCTCCCCTGAACCTGGGTGGCCTCTGGAACTGGAAATCATGAAATGTTCTCAATCAGCGTGCACCCTCTACTTCTGGGGCTGGTGGCATCGACATCCCAATGGGTAATGGTACCGCTGGTGCCTCTGCTGGTGCCTCTACTAGAAGAGGGACCTGCACCGAGGCCTCATTGCTTGGTGGGCTGTCAGTGCATACTATATCTGGAACCCTAGCTAGCTATTTGTGTAGAGGCATACTAAAAAGAAATAGGTGCAGCACAGTCAAAAAGTTATACATGGGGAGATGACTCAAGATATCACAAAGAAAACTCATGAAAATATACACACAATCAGAGTTTTTGTGCACTGAGTCAGAAATCAGAAGTCAGGGTCCTGGTGTATGGATACGTCGACCACCGCACCAACACTGGATTCCCTAAACTGATAACCACACTCACTAAACTTAACACTATTTCCATTAAAAGATTAGAGTCCTATGTTATATAGTAGAACCAACTCCTCTGATACCAATTTGTCACAACTCGTCCCTCGGGGCCCGTGTCGTGACTACCCAAGCCCGCCTTCCCTAGGCCAGGGGTTGGCGACTAGCATGGAAGGCGTATTCCCTAAAAATGGGAAGGTGTTGCCTTTATAACCTGTAACATAGACAACCAAGCACATAGAAAGATACGAACTCAAGTAAAATGAATAGTAAAAAGAGTGAGTACAGTAAGTAAAAGGGGCTAGAATACAAGCCCAACTGAAAAGTAAAAGAAACTGGAAGTACAAGAAAACTAGAACAACTCCCGCGCTGGGTGGTCTGAACCGCACTGGGAGATCTGGCCCACGATGGGTGGTTCAACCCGTGCTGGGTGGTCTGGCCTGGGCACCACAGAGGCCGCATGGGCCGCGGGGCGGCGCGAGGCCACAGGTGCTGTGGGGTGGCGGAGGCCGCAGGTTCCGTGGGCTGGCGGAGGCCGTGGGTGCTCCGGGGTGGCAGAGGCTGCGGGTGCCGCATGACGATGCCAGGTCGCGGGTGCCGCGGGACGGCGCAAGGCTGCGGGTGCCGCGGGGCGGCGAGGCCGTGGATGTTGTGGGGCAGCGAGGCCACATGTGCTGCGGGGCGGCGAGGCCGCAGGTACCATGGGGTGGTGAGGCCACGGGTGTCGCGAGGCAGCGAGGTCGGGGGTTCTGTGGGGTGGCGAGGCCGTGGGTGCCATGGGGCGGTGAGTCCGTGGGCGGTGGAGGCCATGATGACACGTTGGCCATAGGCGGTGGAGGCTGAGGCGCCGCAGTGGTTGCGGGGTGGTGGAGGCCGCAGCGGAATGGTGGCCGTGGGCGCCAGAGCGCCGCGGGGATCGGAGGCCACGGGGCGGCGGAGCGCCGTGCCTTCACCGGTGGCCGACTCGACTGACCAACCTTCGTTCGTCGCCTTTTTCGCGGTTCTCGAGTTCCACCAGTGCCAACTTCCGGCACCGTTCTCCATCACTATCGCGAATATCACACAAAAGATCCACAAGATTTACGGAGGGGTCGGGCCATGTTTGTTTGGCCCATACCCTCCGCATTAGGGCGGCTGTATACGACTCAAGGAAGATGATTCAATGTGAGAGGGAAATTAACATTGATCAAATTAAAACACGCCCCTACCTCGGAGATTTTTTGATGAAGGTTACAAGGAAAGAGATGATGTCATTGGGTATAGACGGACGTCAGTGATATCGGCGTTTCCTCGATCGTCGGTTCATTGTCATTGAAGACGTTCCTCATTGGAGAGATCATTCTTCGTTGGAGGATGAGTTTCTCCATGATTCTCCAAAGCTTCTCCATTTCCCCAATTTGACCAAAAATAAATGTTAGCCAACTTCTTAATTTTATTTTATCAAATTAAATTATGTTGGCACAATTAATTGGCATCATTAAAAGGGTTGTGATGGCATAATTAAAATAATGGATACCAAAGGTCACCTCCATCATTAAAGAGGGAGTTCAAGAGGATTCTCTCATTAAAAAGGAGTTAGGGGGGTTTGGGTGGTCCCCACCCTCAAATTTAAATTGGGAGGTTTTAGTTCAGGTGGTCCCCACCTTTAAACCATCTACATGGGAGGTTTCAATAGAAAGAAAAATAAAATAAAAGTTTATTTTATTTTATTTCTATTTCCACGAAAAAACCAAATTCTATCTTTCACCCTCGACCTACTGCGGTCGAGGTGAAGGTCCCCTTAAGTGAATACCGGAACTGCGAGTTCAATGGTGCCCTCAGATTTCAATTCTGAGCACCGGTTCAAAATTTACAAAAAATTTCTCATAAGTTTACTGAATGTACCCGAAAAAAAGTTCAGAAATTAATTTCGGGCACTCCGGGCCCCAGAATCACACACCGTCAATTTTTGAGAACTTGTAAAATTAAAATTTAAATAAAAAAGAATTACATGGAATTTATGGGTCTTTACAATCATCACATGGAATCATTACACAACCCTTACAAATGGAATAACCATACGATAAACTTCCATCTCTAGAGTACCCAATGCATTAGAGCTCTATATGGGAGAACCCATCGCTAAAGCTATAATAGGCTCACCCATCACTATCTGGGAACACCCATAATTTATAATGTCCAAGAACCACAACTTGTAATAAAATAATTCATCATTTGATAAAAATCTTTTAAAATCATATGCAAATCACTTTCAAGTATACCACAAAAAACCTATCTTTTTGTAACGCCCCGACCCCAGCTACCCAGAGTCGGTGCATTACTTCGTAACATTGGCATGATCACAAGAAAGATCAAATCTCGAAAGACCGATTGGTTTAGTAGCCTTGGAAACACTAGATATAATCATAAATTTTTACATTACATTTCAAAGTGAAAAACTACTACAATAACAAAGTCTTCATATCCACACTATTAACCCCTCATAATATCCCTGCAAGTCATTCATAATTTACTTCTTCACTTCCTGGGAAAAATAAAACATAGAAAAGGGGTGAGCTCAAATGCCCAGTAAGGATAACAATATAGCGGAAACTTTCATAAATAAGAATAAACATTTAAGGCAATGTATAACTAAAACAAAATCCTTTTAAATACGAACTTTCAACATGGTATGGCATAAATAAAATGAAATAATGCCATTTACTTATTCACATGGATATTCTACTAAATGAATAATCACATGCAAAAATCAATAACCACTTTCATAATGTTGGAATGCATAATGCCAGACTATCATAACCACATAGTCAAGGCCTCGTGCCAAGACTACAAATAAGATTTTGTCAAGGCCTTGTGCCAAGACACTAGTTTGTCTCATGATACCTACCGATGTAATATTTTTAGAAGATACTTATGTTTAAAATTGCTAAAAAGTACTCCAGTGTTTTTATGAAATCATTATACAGGCTTCTGAAAACAAAATAACTAATTCTGAGACTGCTCGACTAATTATAGGCCATGATGGGTCCACTCCCAATCCCTTCCTATCTACCATACTCGAGAGTCGGGTTTTCTGAAAACATTTTGAAGCTTGCGTTAAATACGTATACATTTGCACTGGATTTTCATATTTTTGAGAGAAATATCTCTTTTTTTGAAATCATTTAAAAGTCACATAATTATAAAAGAAAACATTTACTTTGAAAATATCCTTATAAGCTTGTAAGGGAAGCTTCTAAGAGTTTATAATGGTGTAAAATAACCGCACCCGTCGTATAAGTTAAAAAAAACATTCTTACCTTAATTTTTTCGAAAAGGTTAAAAAACACCTTGTTTTGAAAACGACTGAAAGATTACTTTATAAACCTCATATAAAAAGTCAAACAAGGGTATAAATGACTTTAACCCATATTCTTCTAAATAATAAATATGTTTTGAAATACATTTCGAACAAACATGGATGTGGATGATAATGAAATCCCAGTAGATTATTACGTATAAACAACCTCGGATAATGAAGAGATTGTGAAATAACCCTTACCTTGTACTTTTCCTTGGTTGGGGTAGGTTAACCTCCTGTATAATAGTGAAATAATTGTTAATAAATTATACAAGAATCATATACATTAATATGATATCATACATGATCTTTTAATATTGATTTGATAATAATATCTTAGTATTATCGCCGTTTCGGGTGTTAACTTACTCATTTTCTTTATATGTTTTGTTACATAAGTCATGTTTGTTGTATCTTATTCACATCCAGAATGATATCAAGTCCTTAAACATCATTTTTAAATCATTAAATGATAATTATACTTGAATGGATACGATGGAGAATGAATCTCATCGCGTTCGTGGAGACGGTAGTCCGTACGTACGCACGAACGCTACTTCCATTTAATTTTTATTTTAAAAGAATCGAATCCAAATGATACATAGGTATATTACTATTCCAGTATAATATAATATTTTATATATGTTACTTAAGTTCATTAACACCATCCTTTATACGTTCCATGTGTGGTATGAACGAGTCATATCATTTTAAGGGGGCGGTAGTCCGCACTTCCTCAAATGAAATTATCGTATGTATATACAACATGAAACGAATAATGGTATGAAATAAAATGGAATTACAGAAGCTTATATATAAAATATATATCATTAATATCATATTTAATTACAGTTCCATCATAATGGCCACCATGAGAGGCGGTAAGATGTTTTTGAACAATCATCGTTTCGTGAGGCGTTAGTTTGCCATCCACAGAAACATTATGTTCATCATCCATTAGATGGAGTTGTGTGTATGTGTAGTTTGAATCCTTCTTATAACAACATCCTAGTATATTGAGGATACTGGTGTTGTTACAAAATAAAGGAAATAAAAATATTTTGGGGGTTGAAGAAGCAAAATAAATGAAAATAATTTAAGAGAAATCGTTACCTTTAATTTAGGTAACTCACTTTGGTTGGAACCAAAGGACTTCTTGAAATGCTTTCTGCCTAAGGGGAAGCTTCAAGTAGGAGGAGAGGTATGTGGGGAGCTTATTTGGTCAGAGTTTGGACGAGCCAAGTGGCTTGAGAGGTGTGAGGAAATGAGAATGAGGAGTGCCCTTTTATAAGAGGGGTGAGGGGCACTTTTGGAAAAGCTAGAAATATTAATTTATAATAAATTCATATTCGGTTTACAAAGGCTACAAAGTTGACTATTCAAAGTATGAGGTGGGGATAGGTCGAAAACAACTCATCCAATAGAATTTAGACAGGTTTGGGTACTTATATTAACCTTATCTTTAAGTATTAACTCTAAGTTAATTAGTTTCACTTTTACAATGTCTCTTTGTATTTTTATATAATATGGTTAATAAACATACTATATAAATCCAAGCGACCCCCCAAGTGGTCCATTAATGATTAACCTATAATAATATAAGTCTCTTGGCCGAACCTTAGATTTTTAGGAATTTAATATCAATTAATAATATAATATTTGTTTTAAGAACTCTTTTATGTCAATTTTGAAACTATTCATTAGTTGATTTTTTTGAAACTCATAACAGATTGATTACTTCGAACAAAGTCAATTAAATCAATCTTAATATATCATATTATCCTAGAAAATTAGTTTAATTCATTAAAAGTTTTATATTATATTTATTTGGGTATTTATAATATCAATTATTTTATTTTTTCACTATTATAGTAATTACTGCATCATCGTTGTGTCATAAATAAAATAAATTATATAATGTCTAAAAATTATAAATAAAATATAATTATGTAGGAAAGCTTTTTATCTTTCTAATGAATATTTATAATCGAAAATCCAACATGTATAACCCTATGTAAAAATTGTTCTTCTAAAGGATGTAAGCTTATGCCATTTTTATTTTTATTTTAACTTTATTAATATAATGTGTCATTATCACTTACAAGTGGATCCATGGGGTCCCAAAATAGACCCAAAGATGCCCATGGTCGACCATGTATCAACCAATAGGGTTAAGACACGTTTTAGGGTAATTTAGTATTATTATAATATTATTTTTTAACCCTTATTTACCGGATTTACCCTTAACCATGGTAAATAAAATATTTACCGCAGTAATTATTCAAAATGTCTAAAAATAAAAGTTACCTATTTACACAATTTGAACATCCTGATTCTAAATATGGAATCCATTTTCCTAAATTCAAAACACAGAAGTGGCAGAAATTAATTTAAAATTAATTCCCGCTGTCAAAACAAAAAGCGTGTTTTTAAGAGATAATAACTATCAAAAGATTGACACTTATTTATGTTCGGTTTAATTGTAAAATTATGTCCAATGACAAACATTAAATTGAATGGTAAAAATATATTCTAAATATACTTTAAAACCACTCAAATTCATAATTTATCAATATTAATTATTTTGATTAAAAAGTTGTTTTTAATTAAAATTTAGTAATTTTCACTATTCATCAAAATACAAAAGTTATCCGAAAAGTACCAAAATTTCACCCTAAGCTATAATTGATATTCCGAATTCAAAAATGATGTCTATTTTACAAAATTCCAAACATATAAGTTGCATTAATTAATTTTATAATTAATTCCCGCTGTCAGAACAAATAGCGTGTTTTTAAGAAACAATTTATATCAAAAGATTGACAATTGTTTATGTCCATTTTCAATGTTAAATTAATTCTAATGACCACCATTGGATAAAATGGTAAAAATATGTTCTAATTATACTTTAAAACCACTAAATAGTATAATTTATCACAATTAATTATTTTGATTAAAAAAGTTGTTTTAAGTATTTTTCACTATTCATAAAAAATTGGAAGTTCTCAGAAAGTTACAAAAAATTCAACTTAGGATAATTTCGATATTACAAATACAAAAATGAAGTCCATTTGAAATATAAAATTTCTATAATTTTAAAAAGTGGTTATTACTATTCATAACTGCTACTTTGATTAGTCGCGGTGTTTTAGAACTCGAAGTTGCGTACAATGCAGGCTATTGCATTATTCAATGAGAAGCGTATCGTGGAAGCTCGGGGTGTTACACTTTTGAAAAACCATTTTTGATACCAAAATACAAAAAATATATAAAGGGGTTTTCATTTAATGAAACATGAAATATTGGAAAGGAATCTAAAAATAAAATAATGGTCATGGTAAAAGAAAATTCATTATCACTGTGTATGTTAAGAATAGAACATTCCTTTTGTCATTTGTCAAAATGTTCCATATAAACAGGTAAAAAGATTCCTTTTTGAATTTTTTTGAATGAAATTAAAAATAGATAGAAGATTTAATTTACATATAAAATAATATCAAGACTATTTACATGGAGAAATTTGTTTTGAAATTAAATCATAAAAAATTTAAAAATATATTTTTAAATCAAAGTGTCTCATACCACTTTGAAATATTTTAATCCTAAAACTTATTAAATAATAAAGTTTAAAAAATTTAAATATCATTATAATAGAGATAATTTATTATATAACATGAAAAAGTGTCTGTATATATACCTTATAAAATAATAAAGTTCATAAAATCAAGATATGTTTCATTGAAAGAAGATTGAGACGAAGTCCCTTACCCTAGGTCTGAATCATCACATATAATCTTTGTCTTCTTGAATAATAAACTTATGTTAATTATTTACTTGATAGAGAATATTTTTCAGGTTTATTATTCCTTTTATATAACTTATTATCATGTTATAAATATTACATAATTATTTAATTTCATATCAGATGTTTTGTCGATATTCGATACATGAGTCAAAAATGGATTTTGTAAGATGTCAATAGTCAAAGTGGTTATAAGTCCATCATATCTAGAATAATATTCATGAAATAATAATCACTTTTATATATCAATTATACTTTGAAATCAATCCATTTATGCATGGTTATGAAAAACGAACAATGTTATAATCATGGAGATGGTAGGCCGTACGTACGCATGAGTCATGTTTTCATTTTATAATGATCATTATGGAAAGAAGGTAATTATTATTTTATCTTTCCATAATAATAATAATATAATAAATATCATATTAATAATTTAAATATAATTATATATATTATCCATGTGATGTGGTGATGAAAAATGAATCACATCACTTCATGGATGTGATAGTTCACACGTACACACGAACGATGTTATCATTTTTATGTGAATGGAAAGGTAAGAAATTAAATGATATATTATTATTTTATAATGATAAAAATTTCATGAATATCATATATAAACATTAATTCCATAATTATATAAATCCTTTATATATAATGATGAAAAATGAATTATATCGGTTCATGAGGTGGTAGTCCACCATACACACGAATGAATAATTCATTTCCCATTTGATGAAATTGGAGATGGATTTAGGTGATGATATTAACATAATAAAATATTTTTATATTTATTATATTGGAGTTATTATTTCATCATGGTTGAAGAAAATTTTTAAGGAAGTTAAAGAAGAAATATAACTAAAATACTTAATTAAAAATTATACCTCTCCTTCGAATGACATCCTTTAATTAACAACTTAACACCTCTAAGGAGGGTGTTATGCCTAAAATAATGACTCTAGAAAGTGGGGATAGATTATATGATGGTATTTGGGAATATATTGGCTAAACCAAATAGGTGTTTAGGTCTTAAGAATAGAGAAAAATGAGTTCTCTTTTATAGGATAAGGAGGGACACTCTTGGATTTTTCAAAATATTAAATTAACATAAATTATTTTTTTTAAAAAATCATCCAAATATAATTTAATTAGAATATATTATGATAATAATCCTAAATATATTAATACAATTAAAATTATACATATTTTACAATTTTTTTAATCCTTATCTATTTGTTTTTACCCTTATCAATTCATACTGTGATAACATATAATTTATACTTCGAGGGTTAATAAAATTACTATTAAATGAAAAATGACAAATAAAGGAGTCATTGATGAAATTTTTAGACTTAATAAAAATATTTTGGCATAATTTTTTATATTTATGAATTTTATATCATTTAATAAAATATTATTCATTTTAAAATATCATTAATGTCAATTTTGACACTATTCATTATTTGAATTTTTAAAAATATCACAACGACTTGATATATTAAAAAAAATCTATTAACTCATCCATAAAAAGTTAAAGTAATCCAAAAAATTAATGGATGAAATAAATTATATCAAAGTATATTTATTTTAATATTTTTAATATTATTTATTTGATTCTTCCTTTAATTAAGCAATTACTGTATCATAATTATGTCAATATTTAATTTAGTTATTCATTTCTGAAAAATTATAAATAATTACCATGATATAGGTAAAAATTTTAGATTTATAAATTCTATTTATAGTTGAATATTTACCTTATATAACACCGTATTAATAATATTTTACTTATTAAAAATAAAAGTGTGAAAAAAATTAACTTTTCTTTGAATATAATATTATAAATGTCATACTCTCATCCAAGTGGATTAAAAATAATATAACTTTGACCCAAAGATGATTTTAGTTGATACAAACTCATAAAATGTAGTTAGGACAAGTTTTAGGGTAATTTTATAATATTTATAATATTATTTTTACCTTTAATTAGCCAATTTACCGTTAACCATGGTAATAAAAATATTACTAAAGTTAATATTCTTAATGTCCAAAAATAAATGGGGACTATTTAATAAATTAGAACATTTTGATTCCAAAAATAGAATCAATTTTTCAAAATTTAAAATACAAAAATTTTAGAAATTAATTAAAAATTAATCTCATTGACGGAATGGGAAAGTAAGTTTTTTTAAAGTAAAAACATTTAAAAGTTCACAAGATTTTTATATACAATTTCAATGTGAAATTGATTCGAATTACCTAAATTGGATTAAATGATAAAAATTTCATATAACTATAATTTTAAACTATTCAAATATATTATTTTTTAATATAAATAAATTTGGTGAAAAACCAGTTTTCAATTAAAATGTATTATTTGTTTCACTATTCATCAAAAAATGAAACTTATCAAAAAAATACCAAAAATAAAACCAAAGTTAATTTTGATACTAAGATTTCAAATAATAATTTTATTTTGTAAAATATAATATATAAAAGTGTCAAAAACTAGATTTAAAATAAGTGTGCCTTTAAAAGGTGGAAAAAACTGCATTTTTTGAAAAATACTTATTTTATTCGTAAAATTGGATTTGTTCTTGTGTCATGTATAGAAAACACATAAGATGAATGTTTAAAATTAAATTAAATATATTATATACACACACACACATATATATTTTATTAATATAATAAAGAAATAGTGATTTATTAATTTATTGGTATAAAACACGCTTATGCACATTTAAAAAGTTTTTAGAAAAAAATTTCCTTTTATTTTAAAAAGGGTTTTACATTCATTTATAATTAATTGGTAACCAAATAATTAATTATATACACATGTGTAAACCATATTTTCATAACTTAGTTAATACCATTCATTCCCACCTTTCTAACGGATATGTTATAAAGGTAACATTTAAATAATAATATTTAATTGTTTGTTTAAGCTTGATGTAGTGTATCATGCATGCTATTGAGCATAGTATTTATATGTTTTAAAAACACTGGGATGTTGAATTCTCCCCCCTTTGGAAATTTTATCCTCACAATTTTTAATTTGGGCTTGGTAACTGTGGTTTGAATTTTCAAAATATCTTTATTGAAATCCCACATCGAAAAAAGGATTAATGAAACTTACACATTAAAATAAAGAAAAGGAAGTATGAAGGTCACCGTAGATAACAAATAGAAGGGTTACATATAGAAAAACATGGATATGTAAGAAAAAACAAACTATCATGTTCTAATGGAGAGTGATAGAGAACATGGTATTGAGAAAGTTAATAATCACAAGACCATAAATATATGATGGGTTAAAAGGTAATTGTTTTATTAGTAAGACAAGTAAACAAATAAAATTTTTGTTTTAAAATACTTTTCATATATTTGAGGAATTATTTTACTACTTGGAATATGAATATAAGGAAACATACTTACTTGAAAAGTAGAGTTTCATCCTTTAACCAATTTCCAACACAAATTCATCTTTTGATCCAAATGATGAGTATTCATGATGTTTTTTTCATACTTGAATCACTATAATTAACTTCTATAGAATCACATAATCCATAAAAATTTATCTATCTATTTATACTATCTTGATAAATTAACCAAAACCAAAATTGTTAGTACAAAATAAGATAACTCCCAATAAGAATAAACCTTATATGATAAAAAACTACTTCAATCTCTAAAATTCAATAGTAATACCCAAAGTTCAACATTGACCATTCAAAAAATAATTGTCCTTAAAATTACTCAAAAAAATCTAAACTAAGATTGAAATTAAAAATTTATAAGGATTTTTTTAACATAGTCTTCCAAGATAAATTTTATTATTTATCTCCAAATAACATCAATCACTCTTGTGGTATCATACCAAAAATGTAATTTACTAATTCACATAATCTACAAGATATGATAATTATTTTCATAAATAACTCTAATCACCATAAGTCCATAATAAAATCATTTATTCTTACAAAATATAATTAAACCATTAATTATCAAATAAAAACCCATAGTAATCTATTTACCTCAATCAAAAAGGGTTCCTAAAATAATAAACATCTACCCAAAAAAATAATCACTTAATCACCAAATTATTTTCCAATCCCATGATTATATTTTAGATAAAAAATATTTTCCCAAAATCAACTTACTCTTCATCCATAAAATCATTTAACTAAAAATAAAAAGTTATACTAACCAGGACTTCACGTAGGTTAGTGTTAGGTGATACACCCCTACCGCCCTTCGGTTGTGGGTTCGATACCCGTGGCCTTGTCATATGTGATGGGTTGTAACCCATCATAAAGGTTGCAATTTTTATAAAACCATAATAATATAATACTTATAAATATCTATAAATTTCAAAAATATCTTCAAAAATTACAATAACATGTTTTAACCTCAAATTTCATCTTATACCTTTCATTTTTCATCCCAAAATGTAACAACCCATAATTACCTCAAAATGAATTTCTCTAAAAATACTATTATTCACCTTAAAATTTCATAACTTAAAACCAAGAAATAATTTCTATGACACTGAGCTTATGATCAACCTTGAAATTATAAACCTATGTTGATATCCCTAACTCTTAGTAAGACATCCTAATATCCAAAGTTGTCGAAACCTTACTCTAATACCAACTATAAGGAACCGACCTTAAACATAACTTATTCCATTTATTTTAAAATAGTAAATCACATTATTTTACAAATTATATTTTAGGTTTAGAGTTTTATAGAATTAGGATAAACTCTTATATAGTAAACCTATACATTACAAGTGGACACCTATACTCAGTATCCACTTTTTTCACCATATTAATCCCTTTTAAAATAAAATATGATTTATTTTCAGGAAACATCATCACAATTTTCTTCATGAACTCAAAATTGTCCCTACTATTCCTTAAACCCTATGATTTTTTTTTTCAAAACTTGGGATGAGAAAAAAAGTTCAGTAAGGGATATAAAAATATTGGAAACTGTTAGTTTGCTAAAAACATGAAAACCCTTGAAAAACACTTTCCTTGAAAATATAATATTTTACACATCAAGGTAAATATCATTACTTTAGAAAGATAATTTATTTTACCTTTTAAAAATAAATTATTCCCATAAAATATCATTAGAAAGAATAGAAAATTCTTGGAGGCACCTTGGGTCATCATCACATAGAACCCTTACAGAACACTTAAAAAACCCTTACAATTCCCTTACAAATGGAATAACCATACAATCGACTTCTATCTCTAGAGTACCCAATGCATTGGAGAACTATCTAGGAACACCAATTTTTAAAGATATAATAGGCTCACCCAATACTATCTAAGTGCACCGATCATTTATAATGCCTGATAAACACAACATGTAATAAAAAAATTCATCATTTGATAAAACTCTTTTAAACTCATATGAAAATCACTTTTAGTTTTACCATAAAATAAAAATTTATTTTAAAAAAAAATTTCAATACCAAAATACAAAAAATATAAAGAGGGGTTTTAATTTAATGAAACATTAAATCTTGGAAATGAATCCAAAAATAAAATAATGTCCATGGTGGTGTAAAAGTCACTATCTCTGTGTATGTTAAGAATATAACATTCTTTTTTTTGTTTGTGAAAGAGTTCTATATAAACACGTAAAAATATTCCTTTGTGAAAAAAATTTAATTAAATTTAAAATATAAATAAAATTTAATTTAAATATAAAATAATATAAATAATATTTACACAGATTAAAATATTTTGAAATTAAATCATACAGAATTTAAAAAATTATTTTTAAATCAAAGTGTCCCATACCACTGTGAAATATTTGAATCATAAAACTCATTAAAGGATAACATTAAAAAAAATTAAATATCATGATAATAGAGATAATTCAAGATATAACATGAAAAATTGGTTGTATATACACATTATAAAAGAATAAAGTGCATAATATGAAGATATGTCTCAATGAAAGAAGTTTGAGACAAAGTCCCTTACCCCAAGTTTGACTCGTCATGTACAATCTTTATCTTCTTGAATAATAAAATAATGTTAATTATTTAATTTCTTTAAAAACTTTTTAATGTTTATTATTTCTTTTATATAACTTATTATCATGTTATAAATATTACTTAATTATTTAAGTTCATGTCAGATGTTTTGTCGATATTCTGTACATGAGTCAAAAAATGGATTTGGTAAGATGTCAATAGTAAAAGTGGTTATAAGTAAATCAGCTAAAGAATAATATTAATGAGATAATAATACATTTTATACCTAAATTATACCTTTAAATAAAACCATTTATTGAGGGTTTTGAAAAATGGACAACGTTATAATTATTGAGATGGCATGCCATACGTATGTATGCATACCTTTTTCATTTTTTAATGATCATTATGGAAAGAAGGTAATTATTATTTTATATTTAAAAAATGATAATAATATCATGAATATAATATTAATCATTTAAATATACTTATATATATCATCCATGTGATATGGTGATGAAAAATTAATCACATTACTTCGTGGAGGTGATAGTTCACACGTATGCACGAACGACATTATCATTTTTATGTGCAAGGAAAGGTAAGAAATTAAATGATATATTATTATTTAATAATGATAAATATTTCCTGAATATCATATATAAACATTAATTCCATCATTATAACCATTATTTAGATACATTTATGGAAAACGAATTATATCGGTTCGAGAGGTGGTAGTCCGCCATACACACGAACAAATAATTCATTTCCCATTTGATGAAATTGGAGATGGATTTAGGTGATCATATTAACATAATAAAATATCATTATATTAAGGATAATAAAGTTATTATTTCATCAAGGTTGAAGAATATTTTAAGGAAGTGGTAGAATAAATAAAAAATAAATACTTAATTAAAAAAATACCACTCCTTCAGACGACCTCCTTTGATTAACAACTTAACACCTCTAAGGAGGGTGCTCTACCTAAAATATGGACTCTAAAAAGTGGGTACGGATTATAGGAAGGTAATTGGTTAGATATTTTCAAAAAACAATAGGTTTTTATGTGTGAATAATATAGAATAATGAGTTCCCTTTTATAGGATAGGTAAGGGTCACTCTTAGAATGCTTCAAAATATTAAATTAATATAAATTAGTTTTCTATTGAAAATTATCCAATACTGATTTATTTAGAATATAGAATTATAATATATATAAATAGATTAACTCAATTTAAATTATACATGTTTTACTATTTTTTAATCCTTAAATTTTTCTTTTAACGCTTATTAATTATTACCGTGATAATAGGTAATTTACACTTTGAGGTTTAATAAAATTTCTATAAAATGGAAAAAGAAAAATAAATGAGTAATTGTTGAAAATTTAAAACTTAAAAAAATATTTTTTTCTGAATTTTATATTTTTATGAATTTTATATCATTTAATAAAATATTATTCATTTTAAAATATCATTAATGTCAATTTTACCACCATTCATCATTTGACTTTTTAAAAATATCACAACAACTTGATATCTTTAGAAAAACTCAATTTAATCATCCATAACATGCCAAATTAATCCATAAAATTCATGTATGACATAAATTATATCAAATTATATTTAGTTCAATATTTTTAATATCATTTATTTGATTATTCCATTAATTAAGAAATTACTGCATCATCATTGTGTCACCATTTAATTTAATTATTTTTTCATAAAAATTATAAATAAATTACCATGATTTAGGTAAAATTTTATATTTTTAAATAATATTTATAGTTTATCTTATCCCTTATATAACCCCATATCAAAAATATTTTACTTGTTAAAAACAAGAGTGACAAAATTGACTTTTCTTTGAATATAATATTATAAATGTCATACTCCTATCCAAGTGGATTAAAAAGAATATAACTTTGACCCAAAGATTATTTTGGTCTAAAAAAACTCATATAATCAAGTTATGACACATGTTAGAGTAATTTTATAATATCTACAATATCTTTTTTACCTTTAATTACCCTATTTACCCTTAACCATGGTAATAAAAATATTACTAAAGTTACTATTCATAATTTCTAAAAATAAAAGGGTACTATTTAATAAATTTGGAAATTATTATTCAAAATATGAAATATATTTTTAAAACTTCCAAAAATAGAAATTTCATAAAATAATTAAAAATTAATCTCATCGACAGAACGAGAAAGCATGTGTTTTTAAAGTAAAAACGTTCAAACGTTCACATTTTTTTATATCCAATTTCCATGTGAAATATATTTCACTGACCAAAATTGGATTAAATGATAAAAAATAAATCTAATTATACTTTAAAACCATTTAAATATATATTTTTTCAATATAAATAAATTTGATGAAAAATCAGATTTCAGTTAAAATGCATTATTTTTTTTCACTATTCATCAAAAAATGAAACTTATCAGAAAAATAATAAAAATTAAATAAAATTAAATTTTGATACCCCAATTTCACAGAATAAGTTTATTTTTTTAAATATAATATATAAAATTTTATAAAACTAGATTTAAAACAAGTGCTCCATCAAAAGGCAAAACAAATGCCTTTTTTAAAAAATACTTATTTTATTCGTAAAATTGGATTTGTTCTTGTATCATGTCTAGAAAAAACTTAAGATGATTGTTAAAAATTAAATTAAATATTATATATATATATAATTAATATATTCACAAAATATTGATTTATTAATTTATTGGTATATAACACACTTATGCACATTTAAAAAGATTTTTTAAAAAAAAATTCGTTTTATTTTAAAAAGTGTTTTACATTCATTTATAATTAATTTTTCACAAAATAATTAATTATATATACATGTGTAAACCATATTTTCATAAATTATTTAATACCATTCATTCCCTCCTTTCCAATGACTTTTTTATAATGGTAACATTTAAAAAATAATATTTAATTTTTCATTTAAGCTTGATGTGGCATATCATATATGCTATCATACATAGTCTTTCTACATTTAAAAAAAACTAGGATGTTACTAAAAAGGAAAATGTTAAAATGGATGTGTATTGTCGTAAAGGATATGCTGATAAATGATGGTCATTGATCCAAAATACTAAGGAGGGAGAGGAAATAGAACTCGTGGAATGAAAAGATTTTAAGGAGACATTCATTGACAAATATTTCCCTCATGAGAAACAAAATGAGATGAATATAAATTTAATTATATTAAATAAAAAGGAATAATAAAGTGTTGTGGAGTATGAATATACCTTTAAAATAATATCTAGGTATTATATATATTATATACACAACATAGAGTGCAAGATCGAAAATTTCTTTGAAGGGCTTAAGCCAAGTCTTCGAGGGGCGCTAGTCTCTCAAAAGTTTTCTTCATACGATGAAATAGTTTTATGTGATATCAATACATATAAATAATTATAAAATTCATATGGATTTTAAGGTAATAAATATAATAATATGAAGACATAGAAACAAATGATAAAGGGAATAAGGGAAAGAAGGATTTTCCCACATGTGATAATTCTGGAAGGAAACACCATAATACTTGATTTAAGGGAATGGGAGTTTGATAAAAGTGTGGAGAGAAAGTCCAAAATTCTCATGATTGAATGGGAAATAAATAAATTACCAATGTATAATTCTTCCTATATAAGGAGATGAGGTACTACACAAATGAATTATCCAAGTATCAAGAGAATACACCTCAAAAAAGCTAAGGTATCAAGGTCAAGATTATGCTATTGATACAACCAAAGTGGAATGATTAATGTGATTTTGTATTTGGATCAAATAAATATGTTTTAAAAGTATTTTATTGTTAATATTATTTTTATAAGAATAATGAAATTTATAAGGATTATACTATAGTATTATTTATGAAAGGATTTGAAAGCATGTTTTGAATGGTAACAAGAAAATTGATTCAGTGGAAAGTTAATCTTTTTTGGAAAACAAATGATTAAGGGAAGATAAATCTTAATATATGATATATGTTGAGATAATAATGGAAATGATATATTTATCAGATAATGTTGGAGAAAATTAAATTGGTTAGTGATTTGACAGTTTATGTTATCTTTTATAGAGTTTACTACATGATTAGATCTATGAAATATATTTGAATACTTGAGATTTTATTTTTTAAATAATACATGTTTTTTAAGATTTTATGGTGATTAAGGTATTAAAATATTTGTAATGCCTCATTAATACCCACTTTATATTTCCTGGGGAATATAATGTTAACCTTCCTTCTAAATTTGTTCAGATATATTTTGGACGATCCTTATGGTCAACTATTTATGGTAGTGTTAAAGTTGAACTTTTGGTGTTATTGGATAAATTTTTATAACCATTTTGGTTTTATTAAAGACAAGAGGAATATATTTTTACTATTTTATGGATCTTATAATCCATTAAAATTTAATTTCAATGCTGTAAGAATAAAAAATTCATTTTTTGATAATCATTTCTTAGAGTAAGAGATGAAGTAGAAATTGGTCGAAGAAATAACGAAGGGTGAAATTGAGTTATGAAATAAAAATATATCAAGTAAGTATATTTCCTTATATTAATTGTGAGTGAAAGAATTCATAAACTCTAGGAAAAGGATCTTGAATTTTTTTAATCATTTTATCATCATTTTTTATGATATCAACAAAAATTTTAACACCTATTTGGTTTATGGTTTTGTGGTTATTAAACTTCTCTAGACAACCCACTTTATTGTGATCAATGACCTCTATCACTATCCATTAATCATTGGGCATTAGTATTCTCTTATATGTCCATGATTTCATTTCCCACATATGTTCTCCTACTTGGAAAACTAGTTATGTGATTATTTCATGTGACATTTTTACTTCCATTTTTCTATTATTAATAAGATGTTTTATTAACTCTTATTATGATGTGGGTTTTTCAACAATGGTATTTCTAAATGCTAAACCCTTGATTAACAATATCAAGTATTAATTGTGAGAAAAAATTTTATTTAAGGTAGGGAGAATGAAACATCCCAAAATTCTAAAATAATAACATTTTATTCAATAGTATATAAGACACACAGAAACAAGATTAAAAAAACCCATTAAATATATATATTTAAATTTAATCTCTTTGATATCTTACAGAACATGATACCCCGATTATAAATGAATAATAATATGGTATACTATTATAACATAGCCATTAAATTGGTGGGTATTAATATTAATAAATAAATTATTAAAATCATATTGTTTAAACATCTAAAAAATATTCATTATTTATATATTTATTAGGAATAAAATAATAATCATTTGAAAGAAAAAGAAATGTTTTCTAAAAATTAAATGTTTTCTAAAAGATATTTTGGTTGCACTTTGCATACATGATTTAAAATTAATCTTTAATACCTTTATAAAATTTATTTTTTAAAATAAACTTCATTTTTAAATCATAATATAAAAATTATCTCAGGGTAAATTTTTGGTATTTTTATGAAAATTTCATTTTTTGATGAATAGTGACAAATACGGAAAATTCATTTTTATTTGATTTTACAAAAGCCTATTTTATGGTTTAATGGTAACCATCAAAACTGGTGGTATAAAAAATGATAGGATACCATGTTCAAAATTCAAATTCAAAAAATATGATGGTAACACAGAATTCAATGAGATCAAATTCTAGGATTCACTGCGTCTGTCGAGTCATGTCGCCAACCAACATTATCATGAACCACCACTATTGTTGTCTCCGTCCAATAACCACCACCATATTCATCAACTAAACACTATTATAATACACTATAGACCACCAAATTTCATCTAGCTATCGTATAACATCAACACTATGCCACCTACTTCAAATTGAATTAAAAATCAAAATGTGGTTGTCAGTTAAGTCCCCCTCTTTACCTGAATGTGGACCTACCAACCTAGGGAGATACACATTCCCCAACTAAGAAAATGTAGTTTAATATCATTGTTAACAATATGAACAATTTCCAAGCCTGGTAGGACTTGATCTTGAGCCAGTTCCCCTAGAGAGCAAGGGGTACAACCAGAAGGTACCACTCGATAAACCCCTAGAGGCATAGTGAAAAATATTGAATTTTAATTGAAATATGACTTTTAATTTAAATAATTGATAATGTTAAATTATATTTTTAATTTTTTTTAAAGTAAAATTATTTAAATTATATATTTATTAGTCAAATTCATTTCATTATACTAATTTTTAATTGAATGTTGATATAAAAACTTCATAAAATTTTCAACATTTTCTATTTTAAAATCCGCTTTCTCATCGCGTCTGTGAGATTAATTTTAAATTAAAATATTTTAATCATGAGAATTAAATTTTTAAAAATAGATTCCATATTTTTAATCAGTATAATTTATATTATCAAATAATTTTAACTTAATTTTTGTCTATAAGGAATAGGAAAAGTAGTAAAACTTATTTACTGTCGTTAAGGTAAAAATGGATTTACTAAGGGTTAAAATAAAAGTATAAGGGTTAAAATAACCTAAACAATTGTCTAAAATAAATTTTATAGACATATTTAGACCTTATAATGTCATATTCTCAATGTTAAACTATTTTTGAGCCTTGTGGTATGTAAACAATGTGGGTACACCTTTTTATTTTCAAAACTTACAAGTGTTCCACTCACCTCACTTATAAAAGGCCACCCATTATCCTATATTTTTAAGAACTTAAGACCATTTTGTTTGGCCAATTAATACTAAAATAAATTTCCTAATTCTACCCTATCATACTAAAAGCCTTATTTTTGGAAGAAATCCAACCTAGGAAGCATTTTGGTGCAAACCTAAGGAAGTTACTCGAAGAAGAGGCAATGTTTTTCAATGATGGTCTTTATTTTATTTCTTTTAAACCACATTAAATTATTATTAAACCATAATTATATAATAAAATAATTATTTTACATATAATAAGATGTTTTTTATGTTAAGTTCATGACCTATAACCACCCCTACTTCTATCAAATGGGTTATGAAATCATCATTTGTGTGTATGGAGGACTACCGCCTCTCGAACCGTTGTCATTTGCTTTTCCATTACCACATTTTATGGTTGGGTTAGATGATGGATATAAAGTATATATATATGATATTCATAACATAATTATACCTTTGGATTTATTATATCATGTATAATAGGGGATACGATAATGCCACTTGTGTGTATGGAGGACTATCGCCTCGCAAAGTGATGCAATCCGTTTTTCACTAACACTTTATATGAAAGGTAATAAGGATAAATTTAATGAACATATGTGATATAAATGAAAAAATTATTATATTAATGAAATATTTATCATTATGAAAATATAACATATAATTTTATTTCTTACACTGAAAGATGATAACATCATTCGTGTATGTGTGGACTACTCCCTTCACGAAGCGATGTGACTCTCTTTTCATCACCACACCACATGAAAGATAAATATAAGTTTATTTAAATAAATAGTATGGTATTTATGATATTATTATAATTATTTAAAGATAAAATATTACTAACCTTTTTTCCTTATTGATCATTGAAAAATGGAAACTTTATTCATGCGTACGTATGACCTACTGTCTCCATGATTATAACATACTTTATTTCTCATAACCACATTTCATGACTAGTTTTAAAAGTAAAATTGATGTATAAATATGATAATTATTTCATTATTTTTATTCTAGATATTATGAAACTATAATATACATAATAATTGGAACATTCATGATAAATAATGAATGATAAAATAATGCAATTAACACCCAAAACAATGAAAACAATGAATGGTTATTAACGAACGGGTGATAAGATGTTATAAAATGATAATATATGATATTATAAATATTAATATGGGTTTCTAAGTTAATGAAATATTTACAACCACTATATATGAGGTTAAGGCACGTTCAACCAAAATGAAGCGTGAGGTAAGGTAATTCGTCTCAATTTCACTTCATTGAGGCATTTAGTAATTTTATACACTTATTTTATTTTATATAGTGTATATAATTACCCTTGAAATGTAATATCATGATTCCTTAATAATTCATGGTATTTTAATTTTAAATTTTAGTTATTTCTTCTAAGGTGATTTGAGTTGAAAATTACCAAGTGGAAAAAGTTATTATACAATCTCATTTTCTTTTGTGATTGTTAACTTTCTCTTGAAAAACTAACTTCCATGTAATAATTTTTACTTATAAATTGTATTTATTTTAAATATCCACATTCTTGTATAATGAATATGATTATTTCCTAAACCATATACCATTTTCACATATAGTGTTTAATTTGATAGTAATTTTATTAACTGGGGAAATGTTTATAAATATTTATCCTTTAATCAATAAGGATATTTGATGATAAAGAAAATTGTTCATGAATTTAATCGATTATTATATTTATGAGGAATTATTAGTAAATTAATATATAGTTGGAACATAATTATAGATAGACCCTCAATGCATCATTAGGTATCATAAGACAAACCAGTTGGCCAAATTATATTGGTTTTTACCCAATAGTTTTAAACTATCTTGAGGATAGATCTTGACAGTAGAGGTATCATGTTATTGAGACATGAAAACCAATAATTAATAATTTAATTCATTTAGAATATAGTTATTATAATTATCCATGATATTTTATCTATGATATTATCTTTAGATGCATTTCATTCTTAGTTATTGATTAAATGAAATGTGTTTTTAGTTATTTACCTTTCAATATTGATTATACCTTATGTTATCATGATATTAAAGTTATTTAAATGGAATTTTTTTTTCAGTTATTTACCTTAACATGTTGATTATGCTTATTTATTTTCAATATCTTCCATTTTACCTAACCCTTATTGAACATTTGAGATTACCCTTATTTTGTTTCCTTTCCCTAGGATATGAAAGAGATTTATTGGAACAAGTTTTAAAGATGAAGATCATTTTTTTGTTATATATTATGTTTTATTTTCTATTCCCAATGTAAAATGGGTATCATGTATGTATTTGGTTCTCCAAAATTTTTAAACTAATCTGTCCTTTAGGATTTAAACCTTTATATATATGCCAATGTAATAAAGCTGACACTAACTTTGGGTTACTAGAGTCTGGTTCATTACAATATACTTTCTCATTATCATGTATTTACCTCATCACGAAGCTTACTTTATAAGTTTAAAAGGTTTTAAAAGGAAAATACTATTTATAATTTTCCAATAATTTTAGTTTTTAAAAGTTTCCATAATAAAAGGGATTTTTTTTCTTGATTTTTAAATGGTATTTTAAATAATTTTATAAAAATGATTTTTAATATAAGTCAATATCCTTTTAAGGATTCTTAATCTTAATTGGGGACATTTTCTAATGATATAATCCATGTTCTTTCTCTAGATGAATTAAGATTATGTGATGATGAAATATTTATGAATCCTATTTCTTTTCAATGAGTTATTTACTCTATAATGAAATGATGAATGTTTTTATGATCATGTGGTACACATATTTATAGTTTTCATTATGTGATGGGTGGAATCAAAATTATATATCCCTTTAATGAATTGGGTAAATATTGATATCTCATGAGATAATATGAATCGAAATAGGGATTGAACCTAGTTCAACAAGGGGCTCTGTCCACTATAAGAGTCTTAGTAGTGATCATTGACTAAATAAATGATGAAATGGGGAGTAAAGACAATAAAATATGGGACTTTATCCACTATGATATTCTTGGTAGTGATACTTGACTAAGGAAATGATTTTATATGCTTATTTTCATTCAAAAAACGTATGTATTAAACTTATAACATGTTCTCATGGCTCATTACTGGTTATTGATGATTCCACACTCTTATGACTTATGTATTTTGTTACGTTAAAGCCTTATTCCATGACTCATGATTAATGAACTTTGATAGATTTAGTATGACTTTCATAAGTTATGATCATGTTATTATACACTTATTATTATCTTATTCTCACTTATGATCATTGATTGATATCTCCTATGTTCACCCTTACTGAGCATCTGTGCTCACCCTTTGTTATGTTTTCTTTTACCAAGGCTATGAAGAAAGGTTTTAAATAGGGTATGATAATAAGGGTATTATTTGAGAAAAAATTTATGGGATATGTTGAAGTTATTTCCTGAAATAATTTTTTTATGTATCTTATCTCCAAAGACACTAAATTTTTATATTTTTGGGAGACATATTCTTATGTGATGCATTTAATATTCATTAAAAATTAAGTTATATTTATGTATGAAATGGTTGGTTTTCTTTAGTTGGTATCAAGATATGGTTAAGTTATTTTTAGAGATTAGGATTAGAAAAAAATAAGTAAAAACCCTAGGGGTAAGTTTAACTATAGGATAAAATATTGAAGTTTTAGTAAAGTATATATTGGGCGGTTTACTAGCAATGAAGATCCTATTTAGATACAAAAAAGTGGATCCAGGCTTTGGAATAGATTCACTTAGGGATAATAACCCTAAAATGATGGTTTTATATTAACTCTATCTTCACCTGGTGTAGGAAAAAGAGGCATAATTTCAAACTCTGTTTGAAATTCCCAGGGGTTATGATTTGGTTAATTCACGTTATCTTTATAAACCATTATGATGAATGTGAGGATAGAATCTATAAAAACATATGATAATAAAAAATGATATAAGATGAACATAAAGTGTCATTGGTTGAAATAAGGTTTCATAGTTTAGGACTTATCAGGAATGATTTTCATGATTATATGACTTCTCACTCTAATTATTATAGCTTGATTCTTACATTATTCTTTTTAGTTTTAGTCAATGTCCAGAACCAATAGGAATCATGTTAACAATGAATATGTCAAACAATATAATTATTTCCATCTTAAGTAACCAAACAAAATGGGATCTTGAATAAAAAATATTATTGTGATGATCACATAACTCTCTCAATCCATGAATCATGCTGAAATTCCAAATGAGAAAATGAGGGACCAATGCACCTTTGAATCTTTTATGAGGAAACATCCAAATTCTTTTAGTGGGTCCTCTAATATACCAGTGTCCAAGAAATAGATAAGTACCAATGAAAATATAATTTCCATCATCTAGTGTTTGGATCATAAAAAATTTGTCATGGAAGTGTATCGTTTGAAAGGAGAAGCATACAAATGGTGGAATATTATTAAGAATACAAGGAAAGAGGAAGAAATTGACTCCATGGTATGGGATGAGTTTAGAAAGGTATTTTTTAGTAATAAATTTAACTAAAATATTCATGTGAAAATGAAAAGGTATTTCCTTGAGATTTAGTAGTTTATGATGAATCTGTTGGTATTCATGAGGAAAAATTTACATGAATTATGAGCTATACTTCTAGTTTTATCATTAAACTTAAAAGAAAAATTGATAGGTTATTTAGTAGCATAAAAAAATATCTAAAAGGCATTGTCCATAAGAGACTTTAGTATCAATGAATAAATCGTTCAATGTTCTCTCAATGTAGAAATAAAGAGTGGGGATTCCTATCTTTTTCATGGTACTAATAAGAAGAGAAAGATGAATTTTTGAGAAAATTATAACAATAAAACCCATTGAGGAAATAAAATGACTCTTCATTTATTCCAAGAGTGTGGAAAAAAGTATAAGGTAATTGTCTTAAGGGAATTGGTAAATTTTTTAAGTGTGGATAATAAGTCCATTGAGCAAGTGAATACCAAAGAGGTGTAAGGAGGCATGGTGGTGAAATTAATATGGATAGAGATCAATTGAATGAATCAACCACATTATAATACTACAAATATAGGGATTATAGGCATTATTCTAACTGGTACATGAATCAAAGGGTTACTAAAAACAATCAGTGTCAATAAACTCTTAAGATAAGATATAAAGGGAAAGCTCTTGTGATAACAACTCACAAAGTGGGTCATAATAATAAAGTAATGAAAGGTATACTTATCATTCACTCTAGAACTATAAAAATATTATTTTATTCTATTTATACTTTCTCTTTTATATATAAATAGTTTTCTAAGGGTATCAAATCACCACATCAATTATTTGATATTGAATTATTGATGAAAATATTTATGATATAATGATTTCATCTCAATTCTATAGCTCCTATGTAATAAAATTTTGTAGGAATGTGCTTCCTGATTTTTTTTATTATACCTCTAGTTGAATTTGATATGATTTTGGGAATTAATTGTATTTATTTATTTAGATTCCATATCAATTTTCAAGTAAAATAAGACATACTTTATATTCCAAATGAACCGATGATTGTATATTAGTGAGAGGATTAATATGAACTTCTAATAGAAAATAATTCCATATGAGTATTATAAGTTATCTATGAGGGGTATATATCTCAAATGGTTGGTGAGATACTCAATATTTAATATATTTCTATTTTACAATAATATGCTAATTTATTTTCTGAATAGTTTCCTAGTTTTCCACTCAATCATGAAGTTGAGTTTTCAATAGAACTCATTCCTAGTGCTACAAATATTTCAAATAATCCATATAGAATTAACCTAATTGAGTTTCAGAAATTATAGAGAAAAATCTATGAGAATATTGATAAGGTATTCATATAACCTATTTCATCACTATGGGGTGAACATATTATTTTTTTAAGAATAAGGATAGGCCAATGCATCTTTAAATTGATTATCAGGAGCTTAACAAGATCACTATTAAGAATAAGTATCCTCTACCCTATAATAGTTACTTATTTGATCAATTATACAAGATTGATCTTTGATCTGGATATCATCAGATGAGGGTAAAAAAGGAGGATATACCCAAGATAACCTTCCGTAAAAGGTTTGAACATTATGAATTTATAGTGATAGAATTTTGAATTACCAATTCCATTGATATATTCAGGGATTTAATGAATATATTCATTAAATATTACTTTGATTAGTTTTTAGTAGTCTTTATGAATGATATTGTTATATATTACAAGAGAAAGGACTAACATGAAGATCATTTGAGGATTTTATTGAATACCTTGAGGAAGGAAAAATTGTATTCTAAATTTAGAAAGTTTTAATTATATCTATAGAAAGTTTAATTCTTGGGTCATATAATCACAAGATAGGGTATATTAATGGATTCCTCAAAGAAATAAATTATTAAATAATGAATCAGACTAACCACGATGACTTATATCTATAGTTTTCTTGGATTGGATGAATATTAATACCTCTTTGTGAGAAACTTATCATATATATCAAATCCACTAACTATGTTGATGTGGAAGGGATCCAAGTTCCTTTGAAAAAATTAATGTGAATAAAATTTCAAGGAACTAAAGAGAAAGTTATTTGGTGCACCTATACTTACACTAAAATATAATGTAGAATGGATTATGATCAATAGTGATGCATCAAATAAGGTACCAGGACATGTTGTCATGAAAAATAAAATTTTTGTAGATTATTCCTCATGAAAATTAAAAATTCATGATCAAAATTTCCCCACTCATGACTTGGAGTTAGTAACGATACATTTTTTTTGATGATATGGATGAATTATTTATATGTTTAATTGTGTAACATATATATGGATTATAAAATCTTAAATTATATTATTCACATAGAAGGATTTTAATATTATTTAAAGAATATGGTTAAAACTGATTAAATATTATGACTGCTCAATACATTACTACCCTGGAAAGGCAATCAAGGTGGATGATGCTCTGAGTTAGAAGTAACATTCTAGTTTTCCATAATGAGGATTAAAATAGATCCAATAATTATAGATTTGTATAATATGGATCTTGAAATCATGAGTAAAGGGGACAAATACTATTTACCTTAGATAAATCTTCAACCATCCATCTATGTGAGGATTAAAGAGGCATAGAAGAAAGATATGGAACTATAGAAGAATATATGGAATTTTATTGAGTTTAACCATGATTTTGATAGAATTATAAGGTTCAAGAACAAAGTATGTGTCTCTTTAATACCATATTTCAAGGATTTGTTTGATGAATCTCATAGTTCATCATTATCTATTCTTCCTAGAAGTAAAAATATATATAGAGACATAAAAGAGTATTTCTGGTGGGTTAATTTGAAAGGAGATATTGTGAAGTATATATCTAATTTCTTGGTTTATCAGCAATTTAAGGATAAGAGATAATACTATAAAGGTATTTTATAACCATTACCCAAACCAGAATATAAATGAGAAAATATCACCATGGATTTCTTTTTGGAACTCCAAGACATCTAAAGGGAATACTTCTATTTGGGTTATAGTCAATCACCTTATAAAATCAAAACATTTTATTACTATTAGAGAAGTTTTATCTCTTTATTATATTTCGAGGATATTCATTAAGAAAGTGGTAAGGTTTCATGGGGTATCACATTATATTGTATCTGATCTAGATCTAAGGATTACTCTGATGTTCTGGAGAAGTCTTCAGAAAAATTTGAATATAGAGTTGAACTTTAGTAGTAGATATCATCCTAAAATAGTTGTTGAGTCTGAGAGGAACATTACAACCCTAAAATGTATGTTGATATCTTGTTATATAGATTTTAAAGTTTGTGGGACGAACACCTTCCTATAGTAAAATTTTATTACAATAATAGCTTTCACTCGAGAATTCATATGGATCTTTATGAATCTCTCTATGGAAGAAATTTCAAAACCTAAATGTACTAGGATTAAGTTGGGGAATGAAAGTGATTAGGACCTAAAATAGCTGATGAAATTGGAGATAAGGTTAGATCTATTCAACAACATACCAGGGTAGCTCAAACTCAATATAAAAATGATGATGGCGATCTTAGGTGATATCTAGAGTTAAAAGTTGGTAATAAGATATTCCTTATAATATCTTGATAGATTTTTAAAGAAAGATAAGTTGTGCCCTAGATATATCACCCCTTTATGATTATTTATCATATAATTATGGTAGATTATCTCTTATCACTCCCACTAAATCTCTCCCAAGTTTCTGACATGTTCCATATATCTCTTTTGAGAACGTACACACCTGATCCTTTGCAAGTATTGAAATAAAAGGTTGTACCAATGGAGTATTATATTTCTTATGAGGAATAACTGGTGTAGATTTTAGATCGAAGAGATAAAGTGTTGTGGAATATGACCACTCACCTAGTCAAAGTCTTGTGAAGAAACTATAAATTTGAGGAATCTATGTGAGAATTAGAGGACGTGATGAGGTAAAATTATCCTCATTTTTTATATTATAGTAATGGAATTTTGAGGAAAAAATTCTTATAAAGGGGGTAGAATGTAACACCCCAAGACTTTATGATATATTTCCCTTTAAATAAATTTAATGTGTTTTATAGAATTCTTTATACGCAACACTGAGCTTAAACAAACCGTGATATACTATTGAAGTATTATTATTAATTGAAAATGTTATCAAATAGACATTGAATTAGAGGGTATTAATAGAAGTAAATAATTATAATAAATATGTCTACAAGTTTTCTTTAATAAAAAATTATTTATTAATTCCTATGAAATAAGTACTAAATTTTAAATATTAGAATTATTATTATTTTATAACAAAAGATCAATTTTTCAAAGCATTATATTTTTCTAAATATTATATATTTTGATCTCTAATAAACAATTATTTTGATAAATCTATTATTATTTAAGGTAAATAATTAATATTTATTCACAAATTTATTATCAATTAGTTATAAGTGAAGATAAAATCATTTGAAGGTAAAAAGAGTTATTTTTTAGATAACTATTTTTATGTGAACAATATATTTTTATCTTAGTAAATTAAATTAATCACCATAAATGAATAATTTTAATGTAATTTTTATATCATGTATTCAATAAAATATATTAACATTAATATAATGGTTTTTACTAGGCAATGAATGAGAAAAAAATAATTTTTATGTTTAAAAATACATTTTCTCTAAACATGGGTTTTACACATTTTGTGCATGAATATAGAATTAACTTCTACCCATTTTAGGAATTTAATATTATAAAATGGATTCCATATTTTTAATCTTATTAATTAATATTAGCTAATAATTTCAACTTAATTTTTTGGCATAATGAATAGTTTCCATGGTAAAAATCTTGTTACCACAGTAAGGGTTAAAAGGGTCGAAATAGGGGATAACCTAAGAGATAAGGTTTAAAATATCACAAAAAATTGATTTAATTTGATTGTTTGATTTTATTTTTAAATTAATATTATTATTTTTTAATATTTAGAAATTTGGAACCACTTTCTCATAATATTGACATTATTATATTTTAAATTTTTAAGTATTAATAAGTTTGCAACCCACCACACTTATAAAAGGGAACGTCCTCTATTTAATTATTAAAAAACATTGAGAACTATGGATTATAAAATCCCTAAAAAAATATCTTACTAAATTAACTACTCATTTTCTATTGTTTTTTTTCTTCCCAAAATACCAACTTACGAAGGCTTCAGGCGTAAGACAATTGTGGTTTCCTAAAGATGTTGTATTTATATTTACCGATCTATTTTGAGTTTCTTTCTTCTATAACCTCCAAATAATCTATAAACATATTAAAATGATTAAATAAGTATAAATACTTTACTGAAACTTTGTTATGTTAATATTAAAACAATTTTCTACATTCTTTCCATCCAATGATAAATGATAACGCCGTTTGTGTGTACGTGTGGACTACCACCTCCACGAAGCGATGTGATACATTTTTCATGCATGTCATAAATGTTTGATAATATGGGTGGATTTAATGAATATATATTATATTTATGATATTATTATGATTATATAAATATAATTTTTTATTTACCTTTCTTTATTTCCATTCATTGGAAAATGAAAACATTAATCGTATGTACATATGGACTATCATCTCTACGAAGTGATGTAATTCATCATTCGTCACCACCTTATATGGTTAGTTATAAAAGTGAATATAATGAATAAATATAAAATTTATGAAATTATTTATACTTTAGAGATGATGAAACCATTAACAAGGTGCAAGGACCTGAACCTTCGAACCAAAATACACATGGAAAATGGACCAGTTTTCACCCAAATGTTCATTTTAATAAAGAATAGTTAATAAAAGGGTAATTGAAAATTATAAAGGAATGATATATATTAATTTATGTATGAATATTATTCTGTAATATATTTATAATAAATATATATTTATTATACTGGTTTTTTTAATGTGTACAAATCAAGATGATACTTTAGGTAAGGGCTCTTCATATCAATATTGTTTCATTGAAAAATGTTTCAAGTTATACACCTATTTGTGTTTATATGGTGTATATACGACCCATTTGATATATTATATCATTAATATATTCATATTAATCATATTTAATTTGAAGTTATTTATTTCAAGTGGTTTATGATTCAAAACCTACCAAAGTGGTAAGGATTTATGTTACAATCTCATTTCTTTTCGGGATTGTATATATTAGATTTATATTAAAGGGAATCATATGAAATTATCCTTTAAACCACATATATTTTCTTATATTATTTTTATTTCTTGAATTTTTAAGAATTATTATCATTTTCCTCTCTTTGTTAGTTAAAATGTGAGAGAAAATGTTTTTAAAAAAAGGTGAACTTATTTTTTCTTTTCAAGTTGAGAATATTTATCCTCCATTTAAATTTTCTTCAAAATGTTTTATGGATGTTTTTATATATAGTTAAATATAAAAGAAAGTATTTTTTACTACCTTTTAATTTATTTACAAATTATTAAAATAAACATTTTCAAATGTTTTCTTTATGAATCAATTTTGATTTTTTTCAAAAGTGTGAAAAGAATGTTCTCTTTCAAGTATAAAATATAAATATATTTTCCCACCATTATGTATTTCCTTAATAATTAAGATTAATTTATAAGTTTATAATGTTTTAAAAATAAAATACCATTCCTTTTTTCTTGGAATTTTATTTTTTAAAGGTTACCAAAAGAAAAGGTATTTTTTCTCATGATTTTAAAAGAATATTTTAAATGCTCTTATAAAAGTGATTTTTCAACTATGTTAACAACCGTTAAATATTATTATTATCCAATTGGTATATTTTATAATGACACGATACATGTTATTTCTCTAGATGGATTATTATTATGTGACAATGAAATATTTATGAAACCCATTTCTTTCTCATTGGTTAATCACTATATTATGAAATGATTATTGTTTTTATGATCTCATGGAACAATTATATATAATTATTATTATTTTATGGGTGGAATAATAATTATATATACCTATAATGAATTGGTTAGAGATTTATATCTCATGAGATAATATGAACTGAAATGGTGAGTGAACCTAGTTCAGATAGGAATTTTTTCCACTATGATAGTCTTGGAGCAAGCCTTGATGAATGAAATGATGGAATGAGGAGTGAAACTAATCCAATATGCAAATTTGTCCACTATGATATTATTTGAGGTGAAAATTGACTAATTAAATGGTTTTTTATACTTATTTGTATTCTATAAACTTATGTCTTATGCTTAGGATATGTTCTCATGGTTCAGGATTAATTATTGATTATTCTACACTCTTATGACTTATGTATTTTGTTATAACAAATAATATTTCTATAACTCATGATTAATGATATTTAAATAGTTTAGTATGACTTTTCTAAGTTATTATAATGTTCTCATAACCTTATTATTATTTTATGATCACTCATGATCATTAATTGAAATCTACAATTTTTACCTGTACTGAGTATTTGAGATCACCCTTTATTTTGTTTATTTTTTCCCAGGTTATGAAGAAAGGTTTCAAATAGGGTACATATAAGAAGGGAAATAAATGAGAAGTAATTTGAGAGAGATATTAAAGATATTTCATGGAATAATTTTATTATTTATCTAGTATCTAAATACATTAAACCTTTATAGTACTAGGTCTTGTATTATTGTGTGATGTATTGAATATTCATAAAAAATGATATAATATTTATGTATGAAATTAACGGGTCACCACATCCTCATTATGGGGTGATGAATTAATGTCTATTTTTAATAAAATACTTCATATCTGAATCATATAGTGACACTGATAAATTTCAATGTGATTTACTATAACATAATATTTTATTAGATTACATAAAGTCTAAGTATTTTCATCTTCTATATTATTCTCCAATATCTATAATATGTTGAAATATTTAAGATGATAATTTTACTATAAATAAAACTCAAACACCAATAATGATCCTTTTTATTCATTCCTTTTCCACTCAAGTGTGAGTCTCTACTTTTACTTTTTTTTTCATTAAGCATCCACAATTTCCTATAATCTCCATTGCAATGCTAAAGGATATTCTTAAGACCTTTTATTTTAAATTCAAGATTCATATTATTTCTTTATCATCCAAGTGATAAGCATTTGATATTCCAAGATCCATGTTAATCACAATGATACCTTCTTAAGAGTACCTATAACCCATAAATTCAAAATATATACCTATGAAATATATTAGTGTTCCATGAACTATTAATCATAAGTATAATCCATAGCTAACTACATTATAAGGTTCATTCCACAACAACATCATTTAGATAGTGTTTGTGAGATATTATCACCCCTTAGTGAGAAAAAATTATTTTGGATAATGGAATCTTCCTTGATCATTATAAGGAGTCACAAGATCTATATTGTTCTTCTACTCCATGTGATTCTTCATCTTATCAATCTAAGATTTTTTATTATATAATTAAGGAATATGTTATTCAATGAATTTATTCCAAAACAGATCCATAGAATCCTTTACAAATCTTCTCCATTGTCCAATCAATGCATATAATGATCTCTAATATCTTCTTGTTTTCCATAGATAACTTGGAATCTCCTTCCATAGTCATCCCATAGATGATAATAGAATCTCCAGTGATCTTATTCCCCTGACAAATCACTTCATATTATCTTTATAATGATATTACCAAAGTTATATGATCTATGATATACCCTGAACATCATATAAGGAACATATCGATCTCTCATATTAATTTGATCCCCCTTATGAGTATCAAATCCATCAATCTTGAGCATTCTTGAACTTTGGTAACAAATCTAACATGATGATCAATATACCTTGATCATGATAATCCCAAAAAAATATTAAAAATAAAATATTCTTAAATGTTGAAAAAACTATTAAAAACAAATCCAACATGAAAAATATAGTCATTCATAAACATTATCTTCATGAAATGCATGGGCACATCAGTAGCTAGGTATATAGACAATTACAGTATTTGTAAAACTAAACCTATAGATTTTTCATTGGTATTAATAGATAATATTGAATTATATGAGCCTTAATCATATAAATAGGTAGTTTAAATAATAGAGGGACCATATTAGTTAATTTATATAGTATAGGATATGTATACACTATAAAAGAATTATTCTTGGGATATTGTACAACTACATAGGGGGGGGATTTAGAGATAATGGAGGTAAATGGACATTCAAGAAGAATGAGGTAATACCTAGATATAATCTATCATGGTTAAAAGTATGATAATGGAAAAAGGTTTTTAATAAAAGGATAAATTGATTATCATAATGTGTTTTCACCTATTGTGAATCATAAAACCATTTGAGTTCTATTGTAAATAGTGTGTATGTTTTTTCTTGAGTTGGAGTATCTTGATGTAAAAATAATTTTTATTCATGTAAATTCAGAGGATAAAATTTATATGTAATAATCTAAGGGTTTTTCATTTTTAGTAAGGAAGATCATGTATTATTGTTGAATTTTTTATAGAGGTTAAAATAGTCTCCAAGGTAATAGTATATGAGGTTTGGTTCATTTATGATTTCTTAGAAATTTTACCATAACCAATTTTATAATTACATTTATTTTAAGATATTTTCATATGATTATTTTACCTATTTTTTGATTTATATTTATGATATTATGATTATAATAAATATAATGACTAATATTGATAAAACTAAATCTTAGTTGAATAATGTGTTTGAAATAAAGTATTTGGGAGTGATAAAGAGGATAATTGACATGGATATCTAGAGGAAAAGGATGGTAGTATGACTTTATGTTTCTCAAAATAAATATATTAAGACTTTTTTTAAATGCTTTTAAAATTAAGAGGTCTAAACCAGTCGGTAAACCCTTAGTAACTAATTTTAAATTTAATTCTGACTCTTTACACAACATAGATACTATGAATATCTATATAAGAAAAGTTCTATATTTTTATACTATTATAATTCTAATATACACCATGGTTTTCACTAATTTTGATTCGATCATGTGATTAATATAATGAAAATATTTATGATATTTATTAAGAGGAATGATAAGGAGGTTTCCAAGTGGATTATGAGGTATTTTAGTGGCATGATAAGTTTATTTTTTGTTTGTGGGACTAAAGGTGATCTTGGTGGTGTACCAGGGTACACTAAATCAGACCATGGAAAAGTTATTATTAGGATTTATTTTTTATGATTTATTTTTTACTCTTTTTAGTAGATCTATCAGTTGGAAAATTATATTGAGATTTAAGATTTATTTATCAAATAATAAATCTGAATTTATTTCATTAATAAGAGTGAATTAAGTTATTTTTATAAAAAAATTTATTGATATGTTTGGTTTATAGTCTTGAATAATGATTAGATTTTTTTATAGTTAAAAGTTATTTAAATTTGGAAAAGAACCCAGTTTATCATGAATGGTCAAAGAATATTGATATTAAATTGGATTTTATTCAGTAAATTCTAGATCATGATTAAAATTTCATATAGAATATTTCCATGTAGTTTAATATAGAAGATATGATAAAAAAGTTTTTACCTATTGAAAATTTCAAGAATTACTTAATATTAGTCAATGTTTACATTTATTGACGCCCTTTGGGGAAGTTTTTGTAGGATATGATATGGGAAATTCAAGTAAAGGTGGATTTTTTTTGAATTTTTTCTTTAATGGTGCAGCAGACCCATTCCATTTATCATTTTTATTTTATATTCAAAAACTAAAGTTATATCTATAATGGTTAGGTTTTTCTATCAATCGTATAATTTCTTCCTATAGTGAAAATCCTCCCTTATACCCATAGATATAGATAAAATTGATTAAACTAGTAAATATTCTAGGTTTTATTTCTTTTCTACTGGTGTGAGTGCATTTATTTCACAATACCATATTCAATAATAGGGATCTTCATCAAACTAGACTTAATAATGATCAATTTTTCTAGGCCATTAGTGGTTAGAGTGTATATATAATTTGAAATTTTAAAACTATTAACTTCCTTAATTTTGATTCAATATGGGGAATATATATTTGAATTGAGTATTTGTTATGAAAATGTGTAAATTTTTTTTTTAATAAATCAATGAATTCCATAAATATATTTAGGAAAGTATATAGGGAGGAGGTGAGACCAAATAAAAAAGTTTAGTGGAAAAATATTGCAAAAACGATAAGTGTAAAGAAATTTTGAGTAGTAATCCCTAGTCTTATTGGAATAGAAATAAAAATATTGGGGATAAGGTTATTGAAAGGGAGAAAGAGATTAGTCCACTTAAGATATATATGTTGAATAACTTAGTTGGAAAGGAGGATGAAAATACAATTTTGAATTTCAATGACATGAGGTGGAATGTTAGTTACCCTTACTTGGTGAAGGAAGATGAATTAGTAAGTATAAAGGGAAATAATATGGTACTATATTGTAATTTTTATAAGTTCATATTGATCCTTGATAGGATAAAATCTTGGTTTATTTTGAAAATGATTTGGAGAAGGTAGATAAGTTTTTATGGACTTTTGTTGGTTAAGATGTAGACATGTGACTGATGAGGTAATGGGTTTTGTTAGTAGAGTTATCATACCTTCAAAACAATTTTATAACTCAGGAATTCCCTAATTTGAGTACAAATATTATCTAGAAACTATAATTTGTTAAGAGGAGAGTAAGAATTATGAGATGAGTGAAATAATATATCACCCAAAGAGCAAGATACCAAAGAACAATGTGTTTCACAAAGGGAAGGTGGTGCTCTAGGTTTATCTACTCACTTAGCTACCCAAAGCATTACTTATTTTAAATAAGTCATTAAATCACCCATAAATGTTGAAAATTCTTACAATATAATTGGACTATCAGTTCATTTATTTGACTTAAAAAAGGATATGCTTAAAAAAAAGTTTAGTTTTTTTTCTATCATAGAGTTATTTTTAATTTATCAAAATTCAAGGATTAATAGAGAATTTTTAATATGATTATTTAAATATCTAATTATTCTAGTAAGATTTATATTTTCTGGAATAATTAGTTCAATATATAGGTTTAGAGGACTTTAAATAGGTTATAAACTTAAAAGTTATAAATAATAATGTTCAATTTCAATTTCGTTCTAAATTAATTTATGAAAATTAACATCAAAGAGAATAAATTCAACTATATGGGTGATATTCCCATCATTAATTCCAACATGTCAGGATCCAAGATTATTGCAGGAGACTACAACATGATTTTAAAAGTGGAATAATATTAGAGTTGTTAAAACCCCAATTCCAACTTGATGATGTTATTTATTTCATTTATTTTGGTTAGTTTTACGATTAAAATTTCTTTAGGGGGTACCTATATATGAATTAGGGGGGTATTTTAGAAAATATTAGATAAATATTTGGTTAATGAAGAATTATTTTCAAATTATGAAAACTTGTTATTTAAGAAAATGGGAAGATCAACCTCATATCATTCAACTTACCTAGACAATTTAAATTCATGTATATGTGGATCAATCAGGAAACCTTTATGGAGATTGTTATTAAATCATATGTAGGTCCAAACCCATTGATAAGAGTACATGAGTTTTTTTGAAGATTAAAAACTAAAAAGTGGACTTAGAGATTGAAACAAGAACATTTTTTGAAACACATTTGATTTTTTTGTATCTTCTAAGGGGTATATATTTATTAGAACATGAATTTGGTAAAAAACCTTATCTATACAATAAGATTTTTTTAAAATGATATATTATTAAAAAAATATGAAAAAGGAGATTTTTTTTTGGAAGAAAAAAGAAAGAGTGAAATGATACAAAGAATTGGATTCTAACACTTTTTTTATACAACGTTTGAAGACAAGAATTAATGCTAAACTATAAATTGTATCAAGATATATGATATTTAATGGGTTAAATATAGATGATTAATCCTAGAGTAGGTTGTGAATTATTTTGAAGCATTATTCTGGGTTGATGAAATTGTGATTGGAAATGGAATTTTAGATTTAATCCTAAGACCTATTGTTAAATATGACAACACATCATTAATAAATCCTCCAAAGGTGGATGAATTAAAGAATGTGGTGTTATAAATATACAATAAAGTATAAATCATGATGCAGTGAGGGTCATGATGTCATGATTTTTGTTCGATTATGGTTCTTAAAACCATGTCCTAGTGTTCAAGTTGGAATGATATGTGATATCATTAAATCTAGTTTCTTACTATGATTATCATGTTTATTTATCTAATTGAAACATTGTGTGATGATGTGTAGATATATTATGGTTTGTTAATGAAGTTTAAAAATTCATTAAATAATTAGGTGGTTTTTATAAGAGTTACAATGATGGAAACCAATTTTTTTTTCATTTCAAAATGTTTTAAATTCCACGAATCCAATAAAATTATTAATTTAATAAATGATTAATATAAATTAGAGTTTTATGGATCTCATTTAAGTTTATTATAAATTATTCTCAAAGCTAAAGTTGTCTACAATATAATTTTTTCATTCACCTTTTTAGAGGATCTTCTTTCACACATTTGAAGGAGAATGGATCCTACCAAACCGTTCAATGATTCTCGTGGCTAGAGGATACCTTTGGAAATAGGAAACCATTGGTTTATGCTAAGGTAAGTTGATCAAACTTACTATTGTAAAATAATCCTCATATAGAGTGAGGTACCCTTTGTTTTATATTTTTCATTTTATATTGTTGATTACATACTCGGGTGATCTTGTATTTGGATTTTTTGTTTTTATTCTACTACTTATAGCCATAAGGATTTCTAGAAAAACCCTTTATTGGAATTAGATCCACCATTGATGAAAAATGTATAAGATAAATATCATAAAAATGAAAATAATCTTGCATCCTTCCATAAAAAATACCACAGTTGTAAAAATATTTCATGATTTAAAATGTTTTTTAAAATAGTGTGGTTTATAAAAACACATCATGGTTTATAGAAAATTTCAGAAAAATGGCGTATTTTTGAAAAAATCCCCATGATATTCTTATCATAAAAAAGTATCATTTTCAATATTAACATGTTGTGGTTTCTTAACCAAAAAATCATTATTTATGAAAATTGGATATCCATGAGGAAAAACCACCTCATGGTAAATTTCAACTAGCCATGGTTTATGGTATGATTATAAAGTAAAAAATGAATTTTTTTAGTAAACTAATTCATGGTTCAATGTGGGAACTTTGAGAAATTCACTATCCAAAATAACTTGGGTATAAAAACCAAGATGTGGTGATTAGCTATAGTTTTTAAAAAATAGAAATAAAATGTTTTTCTCACAAACCTTTACTGGCATGGGCCCTTTGAGTCCACACAGAATCCACATGATTTTAGGTTATATTAAAATTGCTTTTGATAAAATTTAAACTTTTCTAAGGTTAATATACATCATGTTAAGTATAAGAGTTTTTCATTTATTTATGAAATCCATATTCATGTATGTAACATCCCAACCTGGTTCGTCTCCCCTCAACCTCACCCAAATCAAGTAGGAGTGTTACCAGGACTTTAGTACATCCCATGGATCTTCAAAGGATGGAAATAAATTTTGAGGGTCTAGAAAATATATCTTTGGTATGATTTACTGATTAAATGCTGAAATAGGATAATATTCATTGTTTATATTCTAATATTCATATTTTTCAAAGTCCATAAACATCAATTTTAGTACATTTTATAAATTGAACTTCATTTATCATCACAAGTGCAATTAATGTTTAAAGTGAAAATTTTGGCCCAATAAGTCATCTATTTATGGAATTTATTTATTTTATTTTTTTTGAATTTAATATTTTGGGATATGATTTATCACTTTGTTTGGAACATTTTATTTTTGTGTGATAGATGGATGAATCCTAAGGGAATATGGATATTTTTCAGCATGAATGAAGAAATTTTATGGACAAAGTATGATGAGCCTAAGGACCATAAAACAAAAGTGTGGACCATAATACAAGCCTAATGAAGCTCATATTTTTAATATAGAAATAGAAAAATATGGTTATCATTTCATTAAACTATGTATGGAGATAATTTTGAATTTTTTATGGAGATAAAGGGAGTGGAAGTTGACATTTTAATGGGGGGCCATATCAGAATGGCCATAAAGTCATCCCACCATTTCGATCATAACTTCCAAATAGAGGAAAAAAATTTCCTAAAATTTTGATAGATAATATAGGACACATGGAAGAATATATTTCCCTTATAATAACCCTACTTATTTGGCCATATTCATTTAAAAATTCATATGTCAATAAGAGGGATGAATATGGATGATTTTGCTGGTCAACTTTGAAACGTCCAATTCTCTTGATTTTCTCACCATCCTTTAGACTCTATAAATTAAATAAGATGTAATTGATTATTGGGGGGTGTCTCTAATTCTCATAATATTATTATATAAGGATATGGTGGTTAATGGAATTATCATCAAAGTTTTTCTTTCAATGTAAGTCCTTATTTCAATTGTAATTTCCCGCTTTCATTTTGTAATCGCTTCTTCATTTTTTCCATGTAAGTTTTGTGATAATTTTAGTTTATTAATAAAATTTGTTCTTCCTCTCCAATTAATATTTTAATTTTCTTCACAAATTGATACCATTTAATCAAGGTGTGAATTTATTTACACTATCACTTGTGAATTCATCACACAATGGTGGTGTGTTCATTTTTCAGTGTTTTTCTTTTTCAATCCCACTTCTTTAAGTAGACTAACCACTTACAATGATAAAATAGCATCAATGGATGGATAAAATTTTATGGGTTGATCCTAGTTAGATTCATGGGGTGAATTGAATGTTTTTTATGTTCTTAAATTCTTAAATCTGTTATTCATTTTAATAGTTCCATTCTTTGATTTATCTTCTTCTTTGTCTTCACCGACATTAACGATGAAAATTTTTGAGTGATAGTACAATCGAATTCCATAGAGTGATCATTAAATTGATCTTCTAAGTGCAGTTGTTATTAGCCTTAAAACTGTGTCTGTATTAAATCAGAGAATGATATTAAGGAATTATTTCATTTAATGGATACCTCTTAAACCAATGAATAGAAAATCCGAAGAAAAACAAATACATCCTATCAAGCCTTATAGACAACCTAGGATCGACTCATATTAATTAATTGTTTTAATTAAAGTCATTTATTATTTTTTTATTGGTCCTTTAAATAAAATAAATATTTCTTCAAATCAATCAACACCATATTTGGCTACTTAATATCCAAACATCATAATCTTCCATCGACCTCTTTGAGTGTCTAAAGGTTACTTCTTTAGTCCTTATTGATTCAATAACCCAAGTTGTACTACAAGTGACTAATTTTACCATATTTCTTGGGTAAATTTGGGTTTAACCATTTAAAATAATAACCTATAACCTCCCCAATAATACTATCATTGAATTTCAGTATGAGGTGTCCTTAACTCGAATATATCAAAGTTATAGGAAAGGAAAACATAATATAAGTATACATAACTTGGATCATATGATGCACGATAAAACATTTTACTAAAATAAATAATTACAAGACAATAATGTACAAGTGAAATACAAATCAAAAGTAAAACCTATCAACCTGTAAAGTACAACACGCAAAAAGGACATCAAAAAATCCACCAAGCCCCCCCCAAAACACCATGAATCATCTCACCAAATATAACTCCCCCTATACTATACCTCCCAATCCATACACAAAAACCACTTCAAGTAAATAATGATGCCTCTCCCTTACCTATATCACACTGTATAAAATATTCCCCTACACTAATGTGGGTGAATAGGGGGTGAGTACAGGGCCCGGTAAGATTTACCAAATTCTCCCAAGCACCCCATGTATGTGAAAAACCATAAATATGAGTTCAATTTTATAAATCATGTTCTAACCCATGAAATTTTATAAAGACTCATAAATAAATCACCATAAACTATAATAACCAACATAAGAATCAATAATCAAGAATCTTGTAAGTTATTACAACCAAACAAAAAATCATAACCAATGTGCCCAATGCCTACTAATGCACCAAAGAAAATGACCAAACCCGAGGGAAACATGGACCATGAGTAACTAACCAAATTTGGGTATAAACTAATTATGAGAGGACCGACTGCCACTAAAACTCACCTTTTTATATCCAATAAGGTCCCTAAATCCAAGTGGGAGTTTACAATGACCCATGAGTAATACCTCAAAGAAGAAAATCACTAATCCACATATATCACAAAACAACACTGAAAACTTAAATCCAATATAGATATCTAACAAAAATTAACATACTTGGAAACCCAATTCCAAAATTTGATATTTGAAATAATTCAATGCCACAACCCATTTTTTTGGAAAATAATCATGCATGTGGAAATCCCCATTTTTGTTTACTAAAAACACAAAACTCAAAATCCATTTCATTTTCAAAAACCTTGACCAAGACATAAATAAAAAATTTTAATCACATAAAATAATTTAAATCAAATCAACAAAAAATCCATATAAATTCTACACACTTAGTATACATGAGAAACCACCTACCTCAAATATGGTGAAAACATGGAGATGCTCCCCAAAAACCAAGATATAACATCCACTTAGGCTCTTAAAATTTATATACTTAAAATTACTAATTAAATATAAACATTTAAAACCAAAAATAGTAAAAAATATACTAAGTTAGGGATTTCATAGAGAGAAATCAAAAATCAGAGGAGAGGATAGGATTTGGAGGGCCTTACCCTAGACCTGGACACCCAATACACCAAGATCCAATATATATGAGATCTATATAGAATTAATATTCATAAACCATCCCAAAATTTCAAAATGGTCAAGAGAGATGATAAATAAAGGAGAAATTTCTGAGAAATCACCAAAATCGGGTAAGAAATGAAATTTTGGGTGGATTTTTAAGCATCTTCAAGACCTGAATACATGGTCCCGTGCTATTATGCAGTGACCATTACAATCCAACTACCCCCAAATCCCCCACCTACATGGTCCTAATACACAGTCTTGGGTGATAGTTAAGAGTGTTTTGTCCCCTCTAAACCCTTATTGTTGGAACCAAGGCTGGTCACTACTGAAAATGGGAATTCAGTTAGTGTTTGTTTTCAATCCACACTGGGTTGATAAATGTTTGTGTTTGTTATTATTAATCCTTTAATGGAAGATAAATAATTTTATAATGATAGGGATCATATAGTTCGATCAAACAATAGTATTGAAGGTGGCATCATTTCGTAGTGTTTTCCAAATTTTTGGGCCTCAAAATCAGAAAATGGAGAAACATGTTTTTAGTAAAAGAAGGTGCACAAAATATTTGGAATATGCTTGAAAGATCAATTTTTTCATTCAAGATTGAAGGTTATTTGGAAACATGCATGAAAGGCATGTTTCATGATCAAAATTTTGAAAAATGGAAAAGGCATGAAGTGCATGAAAGTTGAGGTTGCACAAAATAATTTTACGCACCCAATGCATTGTCAAAAGGGGTTTTACTCGATTAGAAAGAAACTCATGTGCACCGACGAAGATGCATCGAAAACTTGCACACAAGGTCATCGAGGCCTATAAATAGGTGGCTGTCCCATGGAAGACTTAAGAATTTTCAATGAAGATCTAGATTCTCTTCCGCACAAAATATTTCTGTGTGAAAGATTTGGAGGGAGTTAAACTTGCGCGCAAGATGTTCCTTTAGTCTAAAAACACCAAGTGGACATTTTGGATTGGTTGTGTGAAAGATCTAGGTTACACGAAAAATAGGGGTTGATTGAAAGTCATCATGAATGTTAAATTCCAAATCTTGTGTGCAAGAGCAGGTGTTGCGTGCAAGTGTATTGTGGAGCTTCTATCAGTCTTTTGATATCTGTTTTGCTCATTTAGTGCTTTCAAGTGCATCAATTCAAGTCTATAGTGCAAGAAGGGTCCCGTGCTAATTCAAGGACAAAGACTTTAATGACAAATCATTAAATCAACCTTCAAGTCTATAAACTAATTTTGACCTCTCTCAAAGTAGTGAGAAAGGGGGAGTTAGAAAAAGTGTTCTGAGGGATGTCGTGAGAGATCCCTAAAATGTTATAAAGGTAGTGAGCCTATAACAGAGTGACTGTGACCAAACCTATGTATTCCATAGCTAGTAAAGATTAGTTGATTTTGGTAAGACCGAAACACTGTCGGCATATACTCCTTGGACATATCCCTTAGTGGTTAACCAAGTAAAAGTGTTGTGTCATCTCTTTGCATGTGAATGTTTGATTACTGATCATATCCATCATACAAGTTTAATGAGTTCCTACCAATGTAGGAACAAGATCCATCACTTTAAAATAAAAAGTTGACACCCTAATTCACCCCTCCCCTCTCAGGGTTCCCTCAGGTCCTACACTTTCCCAATCCCACTTGAGAATTCCACACAGTCCTAATGGACATGATACGTTCATGCAAGGCCCACAATTCCCCTAAATTCACCCAAATTCACCCAAATTTAACCAATTTCATCCCAAAACCCCATGAAATTTTAAATACATAAAAACTAACACTTACATACATCAACCTAGGCCCTAAAATAATCCCCACCATATCCCAATGGTTTTAGTATGTATTTTTCTTTAAATAAATCTTGTGTGTTTGAAATATTTTGATACACACAACCCCAAATTAAAATGAAAAATTTATTATTTCATTACAATATTATATTATAATACATAATTAAATTTATTTCAAGATAAATAAATGAAAAATAGTTAGTAAAATTACCGAAGGAATGAAACCATAAATAAATTAAAATATTATATGGTTTCAATCCTCATCATCACAATCTTCCATGAATATTATACCTCTAATGATAACAATAAAAAGAATACAACACACTAGAAATATAATAAAAATATTGAAAAATAAATTAGCGTATAGTATGAATTATTTTAGAGATGTATATATGACTATATATAATAACATAATATGACCGTTATATATATAGTTTTTGGTTATATAATCACCAGAAATATAATAATTGGATATATGACCATTGGATATATGGTCAATGGATATAATTTTATTCAATAGGTATATTGTAGTTGTTTAATTGTTAATAAAAAATAAAAATACAATAATTCCCATATAATAAATAATTTTGAGATGAAATAAAAAGATAATAATTAATTAAAATGATTTATTATAAAAATATGTTTTTTTAATTTTTTACATATTATTATTATTATTATTTTTAAATAATAATTTTATGTGTTTATAAATTTCAAATAAATTTTACAATACTAATGTATTGATAAAATTAAATTTCTAGAAGATAATTAATGGAATGTGGTTAAAATAATTTAATGTTAAAAAGAGATATTTGTAAAGATTTTTTTCTAACTGTTGTTTATTTTTTTTAATAATAAATTAAATTGATTAGTTTTAAAGGATAATTATAATAAAATTAATTTTTTAAGGTATAAAAATTGATTTAAAATCATTTAATTTTTAATTTATATGAAATAAGATTATGAACACTCAATGTTTAAAAATCCATTTTTCTATAAAAATTGTTTCTTCTATATATTTTTTATTTTCATTTTAAAGTTAAATTTTTATTATTTATAAATTGAATTATATTAAATGTATTTAAAATTTAGAATCATCAAATTGAATTTTCTAATATATTCAATTTTATTTTTAGCAAAAAATAATTTACTAAGGTAAAAATTGGGGTACCACAATAAAGGTAAAATGAGGTAAATGGGTTAAAATAAGGGGTAAAGGCCTAATATATCTATAAAATTATCTATAATTTTTTTATAAGGGTATTAGATACCCATATCTACTATTTTACATATTTGGATCCACTTTCCATGTAAAATGACAACCTTACACCTTAGGGAATGAGTATTTATGAAAATGTTACTCAAAACTTACCTATAAAGGACCCCTCCTATACCCCTAATAAACCACTATTTTCATTTTTTTATCTATTGAATTAATACAAAAAATAACTCTTATCATGACTTAGTAAACATTTGGTATCCTCTAGTTCCAATAAAAAGGAAAAAAATCCTTCATTCTAAAGGAACCCATTTCGAGGAGCGAATTCATAAAATTATCTAGTTCTTCAATATCTTTTTCAATTACCTCCTCATATAAAATATTTATAAATATAATTATCCAATATAATTATGATATATTAAATTCATTATTTTTCTATTAAAATGATATTACCATTATGTAAATTTATACTCCTACTCATTCATTAGTATAATATGCTCTTGTTTGGGTCAGTTCAACCACCTATATGAACCATGTTATACCAAGACCGTAATTTTATTTATGTATGGGTATAATTACATTTATATTAGTAATATATAATATTAAAGAGTAATTTATTTTATTTATATTGTTCTATAATGGTGACATAAAAATGAATGGTCATTATAAAGTAACTTGTTGTAATCAATAAATTTCTTGAAACATGATTGCAAAGGATTCCATTCTCATTAACCATACCCATACCTTCCATAAAATGAAAATGTGATTAAATAAATAATTTTTTTAAAAAATTATTCCAATACATTCAATAAAATTTTACTGATGAAATTTTTATAAATTAACGAGGATTTACATCACCATTATAAAACCTGAATGAAATAATCAAAATTACTAACATCTGATAATGAAAATAAACAATAAATATCTAATATATGTGTAACAAATGAATATAATTTAAGAGTATAAATGGTAATATATATTAATAAGGTTATTAAATAAGTGATTAATGTGGTTATTTTTATCATATAGAAGGTTAAATCACTTTTTTGAAAGCCATGAGTAAAGATAAGGGTTTTTTATCTCACTTTTAAACTGATATTTCATATGTTAGAATTACTATTTGTGGAAATTTTATGTACTTTATATATATTTTTTTATTTTCTTTAAATTAGGTTATTTATGGGGTTTACATGTCTTATTAACATTTTATCTCCCTTTAATACACAATTCAACCAAAAAGATGCTTGTAAGTGGAGTCTACCTTATCTCTTATTTTTGATTGGGAATATTTTTCCTCCATGTAAATGTTTTTAATATTATTTTATGGATATAACTATCTATAATTATATTATTTATTAAGATAATTTCTATTAAATTTTAATTTCTTTTACAAAAGTGTGAAATGAATCTTTTTTTAATGTTTTCTACATGGTCAATTTATTTCACTATTTTATTTTATTTTCTTTAAAAATATTCCTTTCCAAGTTTTTTTGGTGATTAAAAGTAATTTTTAAATACTTTAACATTATTTTTTTATAAAACCATTGATTTATAAGTTATTTAATTTTAAAATAAATTTTATTAAAAGTGTAAAGGATATTTATTCTTCTTTCCAAATAGTTTTATAATGTTATTCTAAAGTGTTTTTTTTATAATATAGAAATATTTTAATGTTTTAATGATTTACTTGGGATATGTTCTAATGATACCATAAAAATTATTCCTTTATATGGATTGTGACCATGTATTACAGAAATATCTATAAAATCCATGTCTTTATCATGGGTTAATTAAGATATGATGGAATTATGGATATTTTCATGTTCATGTGGAACAAATATATATGTTTTTTTTCATTATGTGATGGTTTGAAATGAAATTATATAACCTTAAAATGTTTTGGTTAAAGATTTATATCTAATGATATGACATAAACATGATAGGGGAGTTAACCCAATCCACTAAGTTTATGGGAATAAGGAGTTAACCCAATACACTATAGGACACTGTCCACAATGTAATTATGGTATTTTTTATGATCCTTGATATAATAAATGATTTTATATACTTATTATTATTCCACATTTATATTTTATAAAAAATTTATTTGTTATGTTTCCATGTATTATGAAAATTATCTCATGATTCCACATTCCTACGAGTCATTTCAAATATTATATTGAAATCCTTATATCATGATTCATGGTTTAAGATCCATGTTTTATTAGGTATGATTTACTTTTTCTATATTCATGTACCTTTATTATATTATCATACCCACATGTTCATATTATGATCACTTATGATCTTTAATTGATATCTCTTATGTTCACCCCTTATTGAGTTTTGGAGGTAACCCTTCATTATGTTTCCATTCCCCAATTGATGAGAATGGGTATTATATATGGTATTCCTAGAATGGTATTATGTGTGAATATTATTTATGGGAGATGTTGAAGAATATTTGTAAAATAATTTGGTTATATATCTAATATCCAAAGTCACTAAAATTATGTGTTTTGGGGTGTGATTTATTATGAGATATAATGAATATTCATATAAAATGATGTAATATGTATTCATGTCAGGGTTGGGTCATCTCAATTAGTATTAGAGTGAGGGTTTTTCAATTTTGGGGATTAGGTTATGTTGAATAAGTGGATACAACTTAAATCAACCTATATTAAATGAAACATGTTATAGGATGAACAAACAATGTCATAAGTTGAACCTAATATGTTAGATTTAAAATGAAAGTGTCATAATTAGAGACATATTTGGATTTATTTTTATTATCACATGATTTTTTACCATGGATAAATTTTTTTAATACCCACACTAATATTTTAGGTTTTTGTTAATGGATGTAATTGAGAAGAATCCAGTTAACAACAAATGAGATTAAAAATGAAATAACTAACCAAATAGGATTGGATATGGAGTGAAAAATATCATGTAAATGCTCAACCAACTATCTCAAGATAATAGAAATAAAAACCCATGACAAACTCACAAACACACCAAGGAAGTAACAAATTTTCATTGAGTTCTTCATGTGAAAATTCCCACCCTCCTTTTGAGGGTCTTTTGATCTACCAGTTATTGAGAAATGGACCAACACAACAAAAAAGATATTTTATGTTCTCTATTACTCTAACCATGAAAATTTTGTTTTAAATATTTATCATTTGGAAGGTTAAGTTGATAAATTATGTAATTTTATTAGGAAAATGAGTTAGGTGGAATTAATCAACTCCATAGAATGGGAGGAGTTTGAGAATATTTTTTTTAATAAATATTTTCTCTAAACACTTCACACTAAAATATATAGATAATTAATTTATCAAAATAAAAAGAAGAATGAATCCATTGGTACCTTTGAAGAAAACTACACAAGACTTTCAAGGAATAATTCTAGTTTTATCATTAACCTTGAAAGATAAATCAATCATTTCTTTAGTGGATTAAAATTAATTTTTTAAAATGAATTACCTATAAGAGAATTTGGTAGCTGTAAATAAATTTTTTGATGTATTATTAAGGAGGAAATAAAAACTAGAGACTCCCATTATTCTAATGGTTTTGGAGACAATAATAGAAAAAAGTATCTACATAGAAAATCAAATGATAAAACACATGGAGGAAAGAATATTTATCTTCTTATATGATGAAAATGTGGGAAAAATCATGGGGTAATTAACTCAAAGGAATGGGGAAATGATTAAAGTGTATAAGAGAAGTCCATAAATAAAATTAATTTTGAAGATATATAAGGATTCCAACCAATAAAATTAATGAAAATAAATCTCAACCTGTAACGACCCATGTCATAAGGGTTGTGAGATTCATAGGAAGTTTGATTTTTTAGCCTGGAAAGAGGTTATGTTTTGAGAATTGTTACTTGAGTTTAGATTTTTAGTGTTTTAATGTTTCAATGAGATGTTTTTGGATATGGTTTGAGGCTTTATGGGTACCTTATGATTTCATGTGGACATCAGATTAGTGGTTGGAAGGTTTGGTTAATGGAATTTTACAGCAGCATGCCATTCACACTGTAAATACTGAGAGTTATTCTATGAATAATCCTTATGAAGGTTATGAACACCATAAAGGGAGATACTACACTATTATTGAGGTTAGGAAAAGGGATATGTGTTTCCTTGGATGCTTCACCATGAAAAGGGGGAGATTCATGCTAGAAATATGGTGGACCAATAGGGGGGATTTATTATAAGTATCATTCATAGTATGACTATAGGAGCCATGCCATGAAAGTATAAGGGAAGAGGGATGATCCCTCTACATTGGGGCCATTCACTATGTGATACTCATGGTCATAATGTGAACCAATGTTGGAAACCATAATTTTTAGGGGGTTTCTTATAATTTCACCAGGGGTTCATTTTTATAAACCCATAGGGTTTACTTAATTTCATTCAATAAAAGGGGAGGGGAGATGCCTCTTAGGATCTATTCCCCCTCTATTTTCCTCCCTTCAACCTGGGAAGTTTAGGAGTGTTTTTACACATTGATTTCTAATAACCCTCCTTTGTATTCCTTGTTATCCTTTGTTTATTTCCTATGATTTTCAATTTAATGACTAGGGATTTGGGGAGGCGATTTCATCAAATAATTGAGAAATCATCGTGCTTGATGGGACTTACATGTTTATCTTGTATAGGATATCTTGAGAGGATATATTCAATAAGTAATTTGATTTTTTTCTTGTGGTATCCACCGTTATGATTTATTAAGTGTTTTTAGAGGATTTGGGTTAAATTAGCCAATGGGTTTGGTATTTAATTTGGGGATTTTTTGGATTATATCTGAGTGTATATTGGAATTGTACCACACCTTATTTATCATCGTTTAAGTATTGTGAGGTTGCTTTATGAGTTTTATATTGGTTATTACAATTTATATTTTTAGTTTTAATTGTTTATTTTATTAATTTTATGGTCTTTATTGATGATATAGGTGATCTTGGACTCATTAGAGGTTGGTAGAAGCATGAGATGGTTATGGACTACTTATTTTTTTTGGCGGCCTTGAATTTATTTGATCCACTTTATCATTTTGTGATTTTATATTTGTGTCCCATTAATATTATTATTGTATTCATGTCACATGAGTTTTTTGATGTCTTTCATATATAGGGATGGAATCACGTTGTCCTAATAGTCAACATGGACTGCATAGATTTTAAAATGGTTCAATGGCGGTGCTTGGGTTGAACGATTTCCAAAAACCCTCTTTATGGATTTCTTGGTGGTGTGTGTTTTATTTAAAATATAAGTAGGTTTACTTTTTTAATTTTTTTAAAAAGGTTTTGACAAAAAGATAATTTCAAGGGGTAATGGGTTATTTTAGGAATGGGTTTTGAAATGGTATTTTAAAACAGGAATATGGTTTTTTAAAGAATACCTTGGCAATATTTTTTCTAGGTGCCCAGTATGAGTAAGACGACATATATTTCCATTTCTAAAGATTTTTAAATGGGGATTTATAATTGGTTTTTAAGGAAATATATTAGGTATTGATTTATTATTGTTTTGGTTTGTTTGACCTAGTGGGGGTGATTCCCTATTTCCCAAAGCTTGTGTGAAATTGTTCTTTCTAGTTTTTTTCTTTCCTAATGTGAGCCTTTTTTCTTGATTATGCATGTTGTGCATGTATCCCTATGAGAAATCTATGTTTAGTATCAAAGTGATGGGTTGGTTAGTATGGGTGTGGAAAAACCCATAGAGTTTTGGAATGGGTATTGGGATATGCTTGATATGTGGGGTTAATACCCAAGAAACTAGTTCCCTATGAAGAGATGGTGGGTTATGAAATGGACCATGAATCCTATTTTTTATTTCTTTCATGTGTTGAATATGTGATTATGATAGGACATAGACACGGTTGGGGATAGGGATTGTAAGGACCCGACCCCAGTTGCCCAGATTCGGTGCCTTATTTTATTACATTGGCATATAAACAAGGAATATGAATGTTGAAGGACAAAGTAGTTTAGTAGCTTTTGGAAACAAGAAACATAAATAAGTTTATCATTACATCATGAAGGAAAAAACAACACTAATTTATTCCACTAGAAACATCCATGACTCTTAGGTTATGCTTGCAAGTCATTCATAATTTACTTCTTCATGTACTGATAAAATAATACATAATAAAGGGGTGAGCTCAAACACTCAGTAAGAGTAAGCAATACAGTGGAAGATAATATAAACATTAGACATGGTGAATAATTGAAAGCACATGCCTTTAAAAATAAAATTGAACATAAAATGGCAGGAATATGAGATGAGTAAATATTGCCATAATATAACAAAATCATGGGTATTATACTAGTCAAATAACCACATGAACTTTCAATTACTAGCTTCATGATGAGGGAAGTGAATATGCCGGACATTCTGAAACATTTTTTCCAGGCCTCAGCCAAGATGTATAATGATTAAGGCCTCAGCCAAAATCCATAATCACATTGAGAAAGGCCTCAGCCAATTCCACATCTACTTGTCTCATGAGACCTACCGATGCACCGAGGGGCTATAGTGGGACCCACCCATCACATAATAAGTCCAATGCATTCCTCATATGAGTGGGTATAACATAAACAACATATACATTAATATTGAAACTATCATATGAAATGTAACTAACTTTCCTCAATCATTAAACATAAAACACTAACCATTATGAGTATTATGGTGAATGGTTTTAGGATAAATAATCCACAATAGATTTAGTCATAAAAAATTAAATAAAATATAGTAGATTACTTAATGAATTATTAAAATCAATAATACATAGGAATCAACAAGAGTGCTGAATCAGATGAAAATACTCTTATAAAACCATTAAGCAATTCTTGAGATAAATACTCTTTTATTTGAAAAGAAGAGTTATTTTGTAAAAAACATTGTATAAAACCATAAGTTAAGTAAGATAGTATTTCATGATAAAATTATTTTTTATATGGATAATGGTTTCCAAAAACATATTACAGAGTTCCCTTGAAAATAGATATGAATTTGAGGAGTTCCCTTGAATTTGGCTTGTATTTTGGAAACAGTTTTGAAAGTTTCTTTTAAAACATGTAACTATCCAAAAAATAGGGAAGGATTTTGGTTTGTGTACATATATAGAATACTCGCACAGAATTTATGATGAGGGAATAATTATATATAAGAATTTCATTGAGGTAATTAGACAATGAAAGTAACCCGAATGGAAATGGAAGTTCAGGTGGAAAACCCTTACCTTAACTCCGAACGTGTTCTGCTCTTGAACTTAAGCTCCTAGAATATGAAATTATACTTATTAATAAATTATTTCATAACCTATTAGAAATTTATTTAGTTTTTCATAATTATTTTTAGCTCATTTATGCCCTTATTGATAATTTATTATATTAAATTTTGTCGTTTCGTAGCGTTCATTTCCTTTATTTTCATAATCAGTTCACTTGTTATTAAGTAGTGGAGTTCATGTAAATATCTAGAATTGAATTAAAATATTATTTATTATCATACATAGGTGTTATTGGTCATTTATATAACTTGGTTACATGGAATGAGGATGAATTATTATATAGAACTTTAATGATAATTGTTTCAGCTAATTTGTGGGTTTTGATTACAACAAACTCATTTTTCTTTATAACTTAATTCCATTTGTACAAATGTATTATATAATCTTACATAGGTTATATATATAATAATCTGGTTCAACCATAACTAGAATGGTTTCATGACCAGAATTGATAATGATAATAGAAATCGAAAATCCCATCGTCCTTGAATGTGGAAAATTGACACATCTCAGATGGTGTTCTTGCTACTAGTATAAAAAAAGGTAAAAGGGAGAGATGATGATAAATTATTCCACTATCATGAAAACATTACTGTATATATAAGGTACTAGATTCATCACAAAATTTGGATAAGGATAGGTAATAGAAAAAGAAAACAAATGAACTTGAAAGGAAAGATAAAGTATTGAAAAGAGGAATTTACCTGTTGAACCAAACTTCCTTGAGATCCTCCTTAAGGGAGAGATTTTGGTATTGTTATGAGACCAAGGATTTCTGGACGTGGGAGAGGTGGTTGGGAGGATATTTGGATAGAATTTGGAGAAGGAACAAGGCTTGAGAGGAGTGAAGAGAAGAGGGAGTGAGAGGGGGTTTTTATAGTGGAGGAGAGAGGGGATTTCTTAATATAAAATTCATTAATTTATTATTTCCCCAAAAGACAAAGAATAGTGAGTCTTCCTTGATGAAGAATAGTAATTTTATCATGTGATTCCGAACCAATTGGTCTTACATCATCAGAAAATCATGCATGACTCTATAATTAGCTTATTTAGCTTATTTTGTAAATTATGGTATTTCACTATTCATAAAAAATTCAAGTATTTCATAAAAATACCAAAAATTCACCGAACCATTTTTCGATGTGTAGAATCCAAAAATGAAGTCCATTTTTCAAAAATAATTTTCTAAATATGATTAATTTAATATTTAATTAAAATCATAATTTATTCTAAAAACAACAGTTTTAAAACATTTATTTACTTATTATAAAGCATAGGTATATCGTACTTTCACTTGAATATTGTTTATATAAGATCACAGGTAAGGTTACTATTCATTAGAGTATATCACTATTCATAACTGTATGTTACTATTCATAAGGGTAGGTTACTATTCCCCAAAAATTAAGTTTTTCTTATTGGAATCCAAATAACTTACTGATCGCAACCACGTATGTCAGATTTTCGAAATTCACATCATAGAAGTGAACAAATTATGTTTTAAGGGTAACATAACACTTAGTAGTTAATTATGTTGTGATATCATGTCATTATGGCATATTTATAAGAAAAGAATTTCCATTGAAAAATATTGGGTCGTTACTTTCTTCCCCCCTTCAAAAATTTCGCCCTCAAAATTTCATTTTAAAAACTAGGCCAAAAACAGGTGGGGGGTACTTTTCCTTCATTTCTTCCTCCAGTTCCCATGTTACCTCTCCTACTTATGTTTTCTCCATAGTACCTTAACCAGATGATTAGTCTTGTTGCATAGAACTTTGTCTCTACGATCCAAGATTTTCACTGGCTGCTCCTCATAGGAAAGATCATCTTCTAACTGTACCACCACTGAAGAGAGTACATGTGAAAGGTATGGTATGTACTTCCTTAAGAGGGATACATGAAAGACATCATGTACTTTCGAAATGGTAGGTATAAGTGCTAGTCGATAGGCTACAGCTCCGACTCGATCAAGGATCTTGAAGGGGTCGATATACCTGGGACTTAGCTTTCATTTCTTCTCAAACCTTACGACCTTCTTCCTTGGAGATATGCATAGAAATACTAGGTCTCCAACTTTGAATTCAAGGTCTCATCGACAGTTATCCACAAAACTCTTCTATCGACTTTGGGCTGCCTTGATATGCTGCTGAATAGTTTTAACCTTCTCTACAATTTCTTCAACCATTTCAGGTCCTAACAGCTTACGCTCACCGACTTCATCCCAACACGTCGGTGTTATGCACCTTTTCCTATAAAGGGCTTCATATGGGGCCATTCAGATGCTTGGGTTAAAGCTATTATTGTAGGATAAATCAACCAGTGGAATATGTTGGTCCCATCCTCCTTTGAATTCCATAGAACATGCTCTCAACATGTCTTCCAGTGTCTGAATAGTCCACTTAGATTGGCCATCAGTTTGAGGATGATATGCCGTACTAAAGTTCAGTTCAGTGTTTAGAGCATGTTAGAGACCTTTCCATAACTTCAAGGTGAATCTCGGATCATGGTCAGGTACAATAGATAATGGTACTCCATTCAACCTTACCACTTATTTTATGTAAATCCGTGCAAGTTGATCCAATGAGAAGTCCTCCCGAATTATGATAAAGTGAGATGTCTTTGTAAGACGATCCACAATGACCCATATAGCATTGTTTCCTCTAGATGTCCTTAGAAGTCCAGTGACAAAATCCATGGTAATTTTCTCCCACTTCCACGTTGGTATGGGTAGTGTTTTCATCATCCCCTTAGAATTTTTCCTCTCAGCCTTCACTTGTTGAAATATCAATCAATTTGATGTATATTCAATAGTCTCCCTTTTCATATTGTCCCACCAAAAGTTTTCTTGGAGATCTCGATACATCTTTGTACTACCAGGGTGTATAGAGAAATTAGAGCTATGAGTATCATCCAATAGTTCCCTCTTTAGCTCAAGAATAGTAGGAACACAAAGCCTCTTCCCAAATTTCCAAATTCCACCTTCACATGCGACGTTAGTCAACTTACCATCATTTATAGCATTAATTTTCTTTTGAAACTCCTTATCATCAGCCTGAGAACTTTTTATCCTTTCTAGTAAAGAAGGTTCGACAACCATATGAAAAACTAGTGATGTGTTACCTTCCTTGATAATTCCCATATCTATCTTTACTAGATCCATGAACATAGGATCCCTTTAAACTCTCATCTTATTCAGAATTCCATGGTCCTTTCTACTCAAAGCATCTGCTACCTTATTTGTTTTCCCTGGGTGGTAGTGTACTGCGCAATCATAGTCTTTGAGTATCTCAATCCATATCCTTTGTCTCATGTTGATTTATTTCTATGAGAATATATATTTCAAACTATTATGATATGTATATCTCTCACATTTTCAGCATAGAGGTAATGTCTCCAAATCTTCAAAGAAAAGATTACCGCTGCTAACTCAAGATCATGTGTTGGATAGTTTTGTTCATGAATTTTTATCTACTTAGATGCATAGGCAATCACTCGATCATTCTGTATAAGGACACAACCAAGTCCTTTCTTTGATGCATCACTATAGATAACAAACCCATCATTCCCCGATGGTAGGGTTAGGATCAGAGCGTTCACTAACCTCCTCTTAAATTCTTCAAAACATTCTTCACATTCCTTTTTCCATACGAACGTAACCACTTTTTTTATAAGATTGGTCATTGGGTTGGCTAAATGAGCTATTTTTTGAATGAAATTCTGATAATAACCAGCTAAACCCATAAAACTACGTACCTTAGTTACGTTCGTTGTAGTATTCCATTCTTGCACAACCTTTGTCTTCGCAGGATCTACATATATTCCATCCTTAGAGATAATTTGTCCTAGAAAGGAAACTGATTGGAGCCAAAAATCACACTTACTAAACTTCCCATATAATTTAATTCTTCTAAGTGTCTTCAGAATAGTGCACAAGTGATTTTCATGATCTTCATAGATTTTAGAGTATACCAGGATATCATTAGTAAAAGCCACTAAAAAGTCATCAAGATAAACCTTGAAAACTATGTTCATTAGATCCATGAATATAGATGGTGCATTAGTTGGTCCAAAAGGCATTACTGTAAACTCATAATGCCCGTACCTGGTTCGAAATGATGTTTTTGGAATGTCTTCCTCTGTCACAAGCAACTGATGATATCCAGATCAAAGATCAATCTTAGAAAAATATTGGGTTCTATTAAGTTGATCAAATAAATCATCAATTATTGGAAAAGGATACTTATTATTTATTTTAATATCATTGATATCCCTGTAGTGAATACACAACCTCATAGACCCATATTTCTTCTTAACAAAAAGAACAGGGGCTACACATGGAGAAACACTAGGGCGAATAAATCCCTTATTACTCAATTCCTCTGGTTGTTTCTTTAGTTCCACTAACTCTATAATTTCCATTCTATAAGGGGTCTTTGATATGGGCCTTGAACCAGGAATTAAGTCAACGGAAAACTCAATTTCCCGCTCTGGAGGATGTCCAAGTAAATCCTCTAGAAGGACGTCAAAATATTCTTTCACAACAGGTACATACTCTATCTGTACATTCTTCTCCTCACCTATATTTATTTCATTCCCTTCCTCCCTAATAATTGAATTCAGTAGTGCTACTAGGGGTGGATCTAAATGAGAATCACATGGTAAGGTTTCTACTCTAAAAATAAGGGATTATACACCATTATCAAAAATTGTAACTTCCTTCTTCTTGTAATAGATCTTTGTATCATAATTTGATAGCCAATTAATACCAAGAATTATATCATAGTCAACCATTGGTATGATGATAAGGTTAGCAACTAAATCGCATTTATGTGTTGTGAGGGGGCCTAATCGACTAGAAGTTTGGACTGATAACTCCTTTATTAAATCAAATTGGGCATATCTAATTTTCTTGGAAAACTAGGAAGATATAAATGAATGTGATGATCTAGAATCAAATAAAGCATTGGATAAGTTTGATGAAATGATTAAACTACCTGCCACCACATCATTCATAACTTCAAACATTGCAGTTGTGATCGCATAAGCTTGTCCCTACTCCCTTGGTCTTTCCTATTTCATATTTCCTTGATGCTTTGGACAATCATTAGCATAGTGTCCCATATCCCAACAATTATAGCATTGAACATTAATGAATTCTTTATTCCCCTTCCAATCACCAGAAAGATGGCCTTTCTGACCACATTTGTAGCATACTCCTTTTCCCTTTAAGCATGAACCAAGGTGTTTCCTTCCACAATTATCACAGGGTGGAAATTCAACTCTTCCCTTCTTCCCTGTTTCCTTATTTCCTTTCCCAGAGTTTTTAGAAGCCCTATTCTTTTATTTCCTTCCTTTAAAGTCATAATTCTTAGGGAATTATTTTTTTGTCTTGATAGAACATGAAAATATATCCTCATAGGATGAAAAAATTTGGGAGACCAGTGCTCGCCGAAGGAATGGATTTAGGACATCAAAGAATCAATAAATTTTTTTCCTTGGATTTCGTATGCAGTCCACATCATGTCTTGCTAACCTTGTGAAGATAGCTTCATAATTTGCAACATTCTCATCTTCCTTCTACCTCAGATTCAAGAATTTCCTCTCCATATATGCTCTTTGTTCATGAGGAAATTATTTCTCTTGGAATATTTCCTTAAAGTCCCTAAATTCCATCTACTCTATTTATTCCTCCTCATTTGTGTTTTGGATTAATGACCACCACTAATTCACATCTACTGATAGATGATAAACTGCCATGACGACCTTCTCTCTTTCATTACATCCCAAAGAGAGAAATATTTTCTCTAGGGAACTTATCCACTGCTCAGCTACAAATGGGTTTGTAGTTCCATTGAATAATTGTGGTTGTTGTCGCATAAAGCGATCTAACATAGATCCTCCACATGGTGGGTCCATATGCTCCAAATGGGTATAGTTATCATTCATAACCTGAGTAAGTTGTCCCAAAATAGTTATAAGTTTCTCAGCACCCTTCACAACCCCAAACCCAACATCATTATCTTGCATCGGAGGGAAATCCCTACAGGGACACATGCGTTCGTGTGGTTTCTATTCCTTACACTAGGCACCATCTCTAGATAATGGAATACACTATATTAGGTTATGAATCATAATTTATAATCTTACTTAACAAAATACTTAGCACAAATTGAAATTCTATACATGTCTAATCCCATAATCACAAGAATTATTTCTTTGAGGAAAATTTTACATTTATATCCTTCATAATGGCTTGTAAAGAAAATGTGAATTATCCTAAGAATATCCCCCAAGAGTGTCATAACCAAGAGTCCAGAAAGACCTATTGTCGTGTACCAGGATACCCCAAGTCAAGCCCAAAACTCCTTGTCAGAGCTTTCACTTCTAGGTACATCTATGGCAGAGCTGCCTCTACCTGCTCGTATCCAGACAGGGATGTATTGCTTGAAAGATCCACATAATATATTCCTTACCAAAATACTAGGATGTTCTTCTATGTTTATCCTCAAATACTATCTTATGAACCCTTCCATAATCTATGTTTTCTAAATCTAGTTTCCAACTTTTCTACTAAAATTCCTCAGATACCAACTGTAAGGACCCGACCCCAGTTGCCCGGAGCCGGTGCCTTATTTTATTACTTTGGCATATAAAAAAGGAATACGAATCCTGAAGGACCAAGTAGTTTAGTAGATTTTGGAAACAAAATACATAAATAAGATTATAATTACACCATGAAGGAAAAAAAACACTAATTTATTCCACTAGAATCATCTATGAATGTTAGACTATTCTTGCAAGTCATTCATAATTTACTTCTTCATGTCTTAAGAAAATGAAACATAAGAAAGGGTTGAGCTCAAATGCTTAGTAAGAGTAAGAAATACACTGGATGAAAATATAAACATTATACATGGTGAATAATTGAAAGCACATGCCTTTAAAAATAAATTTGAACATAAAATGGTAGGAATATGAGGTGAGTAAATATTACCATAATATAACATAATCATGGGTATTCTAATAGTAAAATAAGCACATGAAATTTCAATTACTAGCTTCATAATGAGGGAAGTTAATATTTTAGACATTCTAAAACATTTTTTCAAGGCCTCGGACAAGACGTCTAATTATTAAGGGCTCAACAAAAATCCATATGTAACATTGGGAAAGGCATCAACCAATTACACGTCTATTTGTCTCATGAGACCTACTGATGCACCGAGGGGATATAGAGGGCCCCAAACATCACATAATAATTCCAATGTATTCTTTATATGAGTGGGGATAAACATAAACAACATATATATTCATATTGAAACTATCATATGAAATGTAACTAACTTTCCTCAATCATTAAACATAAAACACTAACCATTCCAAGTAATATGGTGAATGGTTTTAGGATAGATCAAACACAATAGATTTATTCATAAACCATTGAATAAACTATATTATATGAATTTATAAATGATTAAACCCAATAATACATAGGAATCAACACGAGTGTTGAATCAGAAAAAAATACTCTTATAAAATCATTAAGCAATTCTTGAGATACATACTCTTTTATTTGAAAAGAAGATTTCTTTTGGAAAAATATTTGTATAAAACCAGAAGTGAAGTAAGATAGTATTTCATGATAAAATAATTTTTTATAATTATAATGGTTTCTAAAAACATATTATATAGTTCCCTTGAAAATAGACATGAATTTGAAGAGTTCCCTTGAATCAAGCTTGTATTTTGGAAATAGTTTTGAAAGTTTATTTTAAAACATGTAACTGTCCAGAAAATAGGGAAGGATTCTGGTTAGTGTACATATATAGAATAATAACATATAATTTATTAGGATTTCATAAATATATAATAATTTCATTGAGGCAATTAAACAATGAAAGTAACCCGAATGAAAATGGAAGTTCAGGAGGAAAACCCTTACCTTAACTCTGAACGTGTTCCGCTCTTGAACTTAAGCTCCTGGAATATAAAATTATACTTATTAATAAATTATTTCAGAACCTATTATACATGTATTTTTTTTTCATAATTCTGTTTATTTCATTTATGCCCTTATTGATAAGTTATTATATTGAATTTCGTCATTCCGTAGCGTTCGTTTCCTTTATTTTCATAATCGATTCACTTGTTCTTAAGTAATGGAGTTCATGTAAATCCTAAAAATTGAATTAAAATATTATTTATGATCATAAATAGGTGTTATTGGTCATTTATATAACTTGGTTACATGGAATGAGGATGAATTATTATATAGAACTTTAATGATAACTGTTTCGGTTAATTTGTGGGTTTTGATTACAACGAACTCATTTTTCGTTATAACTTAATATCATTCGTACAAAGGGATTAAAAAATCTTAAATAGGTTATATATATATATATATATATAAATTTGGTTCAACCATAACAATAATGGTTTAATGACCTTAATTGAGAATGATAATATAAATCGAAAGCCCATCGTCCTTAAATTATAGAAAATTGACACATCTCGGATGGTGTTCTTGCTACAAGTATGAAAGAAGGTAAAAGGGAGAGATGATGATAAATTATTCCAATATCATGAAAAAATTCCAGTAAATATAATGTACTGGATCCATCACAAAATTTGGATAAGGATAGGTAATAGAAAAATAAAACAAATGAACTTGAAAGGAAAGATAAAGAATTGAAAAGAGGAATTTACCTCTTGAGCCAAACTTCCTTGAGAGCCTCCTTAAGGGATAGGTTTTGGTCTTTTTATGAGACCAATGTTTGATGGAAGTGGTAGAGGAGGTTGGGAGGATATTTGGATTGAATTTGGAGAAGGAACAAGTCTTGAGAGGAGTGAAGAGAAGAGGGAGTGAGAGGGGTTTTTTATCGTTGAGAAGAGAGGGGATTTCTTAATATAAAATTTATTAATTTATTATTTACCCAAAAGACAAGGAATAACGAGTCTTACTTGACAAAGAATAGTAATTTTATCATGTGATCCCAAACCAATTTGTCTTACATCAGCAGAACATCATGAACGACTCTATAATTATCTTATTTAGTTTATTTTGTAAATTATGGTATTTCACTATTTATAAAAAAATCAAGTATTTCAGAAAAATCCCAAAAATTCACCCAAACCATTTTTCGACGTGTAGAATCAAAAAATTAAGTCTATTTTTCAAAAATAATTTTCTAAATATGATTAATTTAATATTTAATTAAAATCATAATTTATTCTAAAAACAACATTTTTAAAACATTTATTTACTTATTCCTAAGCATAGTTATATCATACTTTCACTTGAATATTATTTATATACTATCATAGGTAAGGTTAATATTCATTAGGGTATATCACTATTCATAAGGGTATGTTACTATTCATAAGGGTAGGTTACTATTCACCAAACATTAATTTTTTCTTATTAGACTCCAAATAACTTACTGATCACAACCGTGTATGTCAGATTTTCTAAATTCACATCATAGAAGTGAAAAACTTATGTTTTAATGGTCACATAGCACTTAGTAGTTAATTATGTTGTTATTTCATGTGATTATGAAATATTTACAAGAAAGTAATTTCCATTGAAAATTATTGGGTCGTTACAGGGATCCTGAGGCCTGAGCTTGATTTTAGTGAGAATTATTTGGTTGATATAGTAGACCTTGACTTGGGTGATCAGTCTTGGGTCATGGACCACCCTAAATGTGAGGGTTGGGTCATGATGTGATTAGATATGTGGATGATGTAATCTAACTTGAGTGATAATATAACGAATCAATATTTGGATGTTGGACCATGTCACGACCTAACCCAATGGGGCTCGAGCCACAACTACCCCATTCCCACCTCCAATAGGCCAAGGGATGGCGACCAATGCTAAGTAGGAATATAACACACTTGGGAGGAATTAGCTTGATGTACCTATACACAAACACACAAACACATCTCTAATACTATAAAATTATGAAATGTAAAACAACATGTGTGGGAATATCCCATGCAGGGGTGAGTATAAAAGAACTAACAGGAAAACCTGAAATCACTAAGCATAAAGCATCAAGATTAGTCATCTCATCAAACATAGGTATGTTAAAAAAGATATAATACCTAGAGATAAACAAGGATACCTAATATATAATCCTAAATGACTATGTGTTGAAAAAGGTCTCAACCACTACCATCTATAGATCCATTGTGAGGTTTCAAGGTAATGCTCCTCTAGGAGAAACCAATCCCTGATCTATACTACCACTGATGATACTCATCCCATAGGTCACTCTATTCAAGTCGATCCAAGAAGAAGCACTTAGGAAACTGAGAGGGTTTATCTGAGATACACTCTCCATTGAACTAATACCCCATCAACAAGATTAGATATTGATACACAACTATGATTTTAATTCTTATAGCTCACTGGGGTGCACTAGACCCTAATAGAAACATCCTCTTAGACAGGGCATCAACACCCTTGTAAGTGTTGGTTATGCCAATTCCACAAAACCTACATAAGGAGAAGATGAAGTAAATGATGATTTATTTAGGAATCTTAGAGGGATACATGCTCTAAATCACTATGGGGGTCTAGTTGAATAGGAATGAGAAGATTCAATCTAGAATAATGTAACTTTCCCAAACTATACTGATCAATTAGAAGCTGTAGAGGGGTCACCCTCTATGATGAAAATGTTATTCTAAACTAAAACCTCATAGGAATGGACCAAAATGGATCACATTCAACTGATACTGGTCTAAGGAAGCTCACAAAATCTCTCAAAAACGATGAGGCGGGAAGGTGGGCACCAACCAATCCTCAAAGGAGTACACGATGCATCTCTATGGGTACAAAACATGTCTTGAAAAGCCCAAAACTTCTCATGTCTCATGATCACACAACATTCACTTTTCCACAATACATGACATGTCCCAAGGGTACACGACATGCATATATCATCTTGGCACTTGACACGCCATTATTCCCATGACCTCATACACTAAGATATTCTCATGTAATTGGATGTGTTCGAGAATATGACTCTGCATGTGTACTCTGACCTGACTATGTACTTCCCAAGTATACAGTGTATGGGGAAACATGGGAAACTAGGTGTGTACCCCCCATACACATTGAACCATTTTCCACATGTTATATGACATTCGACTAGTATACATGATGTGTAACACTACATGGCCTCCTTGGAATGTACCCCATGTATTCACTAATTTGGTAAAATAAGTGTCACACAACGTGTGATACTTATCTCTATGTACAAACCCTAGCACTACACAGAAGGTTCCACTTGGCATGTATCTCTAGATTACACACTGTGTGACTCAGAATTTTCTAGAACCCATGGTATTTTCCTTATTTCTTCTCCCAAGCCTCCACAACTACCAGTTTATTTATAAATCACACCACATGTCATGGATCTAGAGTTGGATGAACCTTCTCACCATTGTTGAATGGATTCTAGCTATATCCGGTGCTCAGGAAACACCCACCATCATGAATTTTCAGTTCTAAATGCTAAAATGGTATCTCAAACCTCTGATCCATCTATGAATCTACTATTGTCATCACATACTACAATCATGATCTTGGATCTCCATCCTAAACCAGTGATAGAGATCCATTTTGAAAAATTCCAAATATGTAATGATTGTTCAACAAGTATTCATCAAATCATAGGAAAAAGGAAAATACCAACGATTATTTCACATAGAATGAGGAGAGAAAAAAGTCCTCAAACACAATCATCAATAATGGAACTTGAACAATGTTTTTATTGGCCTCGATTAATTTTCATAGGGAGATAAATAAAGATAAAATAAACTAAATAAATATCAATTACAATATTGTAGGAGGATAAAGTAATCAACCGAATCAAACAACCGATCCGCTAATTAATTTTTTTAGATTAATTCGTGTTCATCAAGGGGAAATAAAAATGTGGATAAATACACAAAACAAACATCCTATCTTGATTTGGATCAATTCCTTATGAATAACAATTACACATCATTATCATTGATGATATCCAAAAGTTTCATTGGCACACAATCCTTGATCCGATCTCGATCTGATATCATTTTACAATTATTCTCTAGTGAATCCTCTCCAAAAACTCCTCTCAATTATCAGGGTTATGAGGATAACCCTACGAATTGGTTATAATGACATATTTATAGAATAAAAACAAGATCAGTGTTTCAATGTAATAAAATAAATAAATAAATCAATTTATTTTATTAAATGCACCCGTGACGATATTTAACCAAATGACTAATGTCTATACATATTATGTTGTTCACAGGGTAAAATTTTCATTTTTAACTCAATGGTGGTCTCATATTTCTGATATGAGACACCTTTTGGGAGTTATTCCACTTTTTAGGAAAACTTCACATGCATGATATTAATATATTTAATACTTTTAAAATATCAATTATGGAATAATCGGGCCTCAGAATCCCACACTGTATTAGTGCCTAGATCTGGAAATATTCCTAAAAATACTCCATAGTCTTAAATAGAAAAAACTAAGACATTAAATTATTCCCCCTTCAAGGATTTTCATCCCCCAAAAGCACAAACTAAAAAAATGAGGGGATACTGAGCTCTCAACTGGGTCTCCCACTCCCATGAGCTCCCTTGATGGTTTATTATGCTATCAGAAAACATGCACCCGTGGAAAAAAATTTCCCATGAAGGGTTGTTTTTTGATGGTTCTCAACATTATTGGATCCATGAAAATGGAAACTACACTATCATGAACCTGCTTACCTAGGTTGATATCATTAAATTAGTTGTAAATGTACCTCCTTATCTATGACAAGTGGATAATAACAAACGACCAAGACTACCATGGTCACAAGGTTATGAAAAAAAACCTCACTAACCTGACATTGTAGTAGGAAAAAAAGGGCCTAAGAACACTAAAGATATCCTACTACCTTGGATAAAATTATACAACTCTCAAACTCCCAAGGCCTTAATTTTTGGTCTATAAAGAACTCCTAATATTTTCTAGGAAGTCCTCATCCACCCCTAGATTAATTTCACACTAATAACTATCACTAGTACCAAATATAGGACCCAAGAATTGTTACCCACTGGCTTTGATTAGTATATTAGTGACCTAAAAGGTCCCTCATACATGGTCTCAAAAAGGTGATACATCAGTTGTGGAGTGATAGTAATTATGATATGAAAACTTCAACTATGATAGTTGATCCTCCAAGCTATGGACCAAAAACAACATGAGAACCTGAAGCATTTTTACCAAAACCTAAATGGTCTACTTTACCTGGATATATGACTGGGGTAAAAAACTATGATCAAATATAACTAAGTACCCAAAGACTTCCCGAATCCTCTCCCTAATCATGCTGTGAAGTAAGAATCATAGTCCAAAATGTCTACCAAGGGAATTCCACAAAGATGGACTACCTCATACACACACAGGTGACTCGAACTCTCCAAAAATTTCTTTTGTAATTCAACCTTAGATAGGAAAGACAACAAGCATTTAGATTGAAAACTTGATTCAACTCTATTGGATTCCCAATGGATGCCAGAAGATCTTGGTACATACTCACCTCCATAAAATTAAATGATAAGGGAAAATAACCTCCTCAGTACGTACTCAAGTAGTGTGACTTGGATCACTGTCCATCCTCAAATAAGGATGATGAGATTCCCACCTTTATAAAATCCATTAGGAACATATACAGTGAATATTTGTTCATGTAAACTCTCATAATCAATATCCCTGAGTTGTACCTCCCTAGATGTTTGAAGAATTTTAGGGGTAACAACTATTTATGGGAGGTAAATCGAACCATCCTTAGGTCTATCAAATGATCCAAATCGGATACTAAGTAGACATGGGTTTTATCAAAGAAGAATACCAAAAAATGATCCATAAAGGGTTAAGGATCTAGTATATAAGTATCATGATTCTTCTATGGTGTAAAACATGCTGAAGGGTATCACCATTGAATCTAAACAACTACAGTGGATTTGGGAAGCCAATTCTAGTATATCCTTCTCTTAAACCATAGATAGTGATAACCTGTCTCAAGGTAAAAATCTGAGAACCACCTTTACCCAAACCAATAGTTGAAGAAATCCACGATTCTTATGAGTAGATACTCTTCATCACATCACTTGGTCCAAGTGACACTAATTCACACCCAACATAAATTACTCATTCACCTCTCAGGTGAAAAAATATGGGCTACCCAAGTGGAAAAACTGGGTCTTACAAAACCCCTTCCTATGAAAACTCCAAACTACACCTTCAGCCTATGAAGCTCAATGGATTCTATACGATATACTGTCATAAATATTTGGGGTGATCCCCAGTGATCATATTTAAAGAAGACTAAATCTCATAGAGGAGATAAACCTTGTGCATCCCTAGGAAAGACATTCTCATACTCCACCTCCACTATAGGAAAACAAAATCTTATAGCATCCAATACTCCAAAGGAATCACTAGCCAAACTGATAAGAAGTTAGTCATAACCTCCTACATATAATCTCATCCCACTCTGCCTAGGATTACTCCTTATCAGAGGAGGAAAAATCTATCCCAACAAGCTGAAAATACTGCCACACTCACTAATTGAAAACAACCAAACATGGATGGTAAGAAACCAGTCCATACTAAGGAAACTATCATAGGGGCACACCACCACTATGAAGAGATTCCATGTGAGTATCTCTCTCCTCCTAGAGTTATATCTCACCATTGGTAGAATCTTGTGATCACTGATCCTCTCTACAGGAGTCTCAAACACAAGGGTTGAAAAAAATTACATTGGTATCACTAGTTCTCGAACAGGGGATATGCTCAGGGATAAGTAGTTCATGACTCTGTGAAAAATGTAACTGGGGTAGTGAAGACACATTACATACCCGTACTCAAAGCCTATGTGAGTTCCTACTACTTGGAAATCATCCTTTCCCTTTCTCACCTATTTACCAAAAATAGGTAATGCTTCGACAACTTATCACATCAAAAGTACTCCAAACACACAAGTCAAAGGAAATTGTCCACCACACCTTGACAATATCCTCTTTGGGTGGCATCGACCAAATGGTTTTTTTATCACATCTCAAGAACACATCTTGATGGGGGAATTTTCCCTATTCCTTGCATGTTAAAATTCATTCTAAAAATCACCAACACAAGGCTCTACCAAAACCCCATGTCTCGCTAGAAAAGACTCAAATAAAGGGTGAAAAAGAGTGGATCATACCTATGTTTAAAAATACTAAAAAAAGAGTTGAGGGAACATATATCATACCTCAAAACACTTCTAGAGCCTTTGAGAAAAGAACCTCCAATTCCTGTAGCTATCCAAGATCCTAACCAATAGCTTCTGAATATTGGAATGGTCTACCGAAGGGTAGTGATGGTGGAATCAGACCAAAGAACCTGCCAACTCCTACTCCTCCCCCAGCTCCTCCAACATGTCTTCCACCCTGCGTACCTCCTTTCTATAACCACTATCTCTACTTAATCGGTTCATTGACTACCTCTATGATTGTATCACAATGGGTAGGAAAATATTGCATTAGATTTATTCTCCCATCACAATAATGGAAATATCTCATCATCATAGAATTAATCTATCCTCAAGGTATCTAATGAAACCTCCTGTTTTGTGACTTGCATCACATGACTGCTATCGGTGGGTCATGTTGACCCTACATCCTAGGAGATACCTACACCATAATCTCATGATACATGATCAAACCTTGAAAATCATTATCCAGCACCAAAAGAGACAACCACAACTCAGTATGGCATGCTAAAGCCACCTAAACCAATGGAGGTGGGTCAAAAAACTAATTGATAGAATAAATTACACCTGCTGACCATCCTGAAGAATGAATACATCATGACTAAGCCCCTTCACAAAGGACTCATCACTCATTGGGTCATACTCTCGACTTTTCTACATAAACCCCACTGGATGTCATCATGAATACATCCTAAAAGAAGGAAATATGTACCATGATCAATGAGTATATTTGGTGAGATGACTCAAGAAGTACATGGAAACAAAAAACCATTCATATGAAATACATGTAGCAATGTTTTACCTGAAACCAATACCTATATGTATTGATTCAACAAGAAGGTCATCAGAGTCTTGGTTAATTAATATGTCAGCCACCACACCAACACCAGAGAACCTGAACTGAAAACTGAACATGAAATACTTTAACACTATTTCCCTAGTGCCCAAACCATACCTCACATCTATAAAATACTCAAAAACTTGTTCCTAAGGTAGAAAAAACCATATCTAATACCACTCTGTCATAACCCAACCTGACTGGGTTCTATCCACAACTATCCCAAGCCTACCTCTAACATGCCAAGGGATATCGACCAACATTGATTAGGGATATCAAACACTTAGGAGGAATTATCCTGATATACCTACACACACACACACACACATCTCTAAGCCCATAAAATGATAAAATGTAAAAAATCTAATAGAAATGCATGAATACATCTATAAACCCATAATCAAAGTATGACATAAAGTACTTGAAAGCATAAAATGGGGCCAAATACAAGCCCGTGCAAAAACTATATAGTAAAGTATGACCTACTAAGAAGGAGGGGACTGCTATAAAATAAAACACCAGTATACACCTCGTTCTGTATAGCCCAAAATAAGATTCACCTACTCTTGGTCCTCTAGAGATTTTGTAATAAGGTCCATCAACCACATAAGACATGAAATGTATGAGCAGATCCCATGCTGGGGTGAGTATAATAATACCTAGTAGGACACCCCTAAATCACTAAGCATAAAACAACAAGAGTAGTTAGCTCATCAAAGATAGGCATATCAAAAAATATATGAGACATAATGATAACCAAGGATATCCTAGATATAATCATTAATGAATCTAATTCACAAAATATATCAACCACTATCATCCATAGATCTGCTGTGAAGTTTCAAGGTAATGCTCATCCATTATAAACAACTCCCTAAGCTATACTACCACTGTTTAAACACATATCATAGGTTACGCTCTCCAAGTCTATCCAAGAAGAAGCACATAGAAAACTGAGAAGGTTAATATGAGATACACACTCTATCAGACTAATTACCCATCAAAAAGATCAAATCTTAATACATAGCTAGGGGATCAATGACTAGGGATCATTAGGGGGGACACTAGATACTACTAGAAACACCCTAGATAGGGGTTTGAAGACCTTGTAATTATTGCTCACACCAATTACACAAATAATACATAAGGAAAAAATGAAGGAATTGAGGATTTCTCTAGGCCTCTTGAAGGGATACATGCTCCATGATACTGCTGGGTTTAATTGAAGCAGATTGGGATGAATCACTCCAGACTAAGGGAACTCTACCACACTACAATGATCAATTGGAATCTATATAGGGTTTACCCTCTATGATGAGAATGGGATTATAAATTTAACCCTCAAAGTAATAGACCAAAAGGGAAAAAACTCAATCGATACTAGTCTAAGGAGGATCATAAAAGCTGTTAATGAATATGAGATGAGAAGGACTCCAACCTGTCATTAAAGGAGTACATGACATATCACTATGGGTACAAGTTGTGTCTCACAAATCCTGAAACTACCTATGTATCGTGTTTATAAGGAATGTACTTTTACACAATAAATGACATTCCCCAAGGGTACCTAACATGTAGATGTTTTCCTGACACTCAGAGTGGCATTCCACCCATGCCCTTATTCACCAAGACATGCCTGTATATTTGGCCATGTCTGAGTACAAAAATATGCCTGTGTACTTTATCTTACCTATGTACTTCCTAAGTACATGGTGTGTGGGTCCACATGGTCACTTGGGTATGTACCCCTATACACACGGAGACGTCTTCCATGTGTTACATGGTTTGTGTCTGGTACACATTGTGTGTAACACTACACGACCTCCTGGGAATGTACCCCTATACACACTAGGCCAGTTGACTAAGGGTCATATGTCATATGAAAGATATCACATGGAATATGATACTTATCTCTGTGTAGAAACCCTATCACTGCATAGAAGGTCCCACACAACGTGTATCTCTGGATTACATGACATGTAACTCGGGATTTTCCCAAACCTATGGAATTTTCCTCACATATTTTACCAAGACTCTATAGCCACCATTTTTTCTCAAAATTTCACCATAAATCACAGATATGGAGTTGACCAAACCCTCTCACTATCGTTGGTTAGATTATATCCATATTCGGTGCTCGAGAAACACCCACCGTCATGCCTCATCAAATCAGCATGCCGAACTAGTATTGTAAACCCCTAATTCATTCAAGAATCTACTATCATCATCATATACCACAACCATGATTCCAAATATCCATCCCAAACCCATAGTATAGATCTATTATGCCAAATATCGAATAAGAAATGATCATTAATTGGGTATTCATCAAATCACAGGCCAAAGGAAAATGCTAACAATGATTTCACATAGAGCGAGGAGAGAAAAAAATGAACAAACACAAACATTAGTAAAAAACCTCGACCAATGTTCATGTTGTCATTGATTAGTTATTTTAGGGAAATTAATGAAGATAAATTAAACTAAAGAAATATCAATTCTAATATTGCATGAGGATAAATCAATTAACCAAATGAAACGATCAATCCAAAAATTAATTTGTTAGTATATTAATTCACATTCATCATGGGTAAATCAAAATGAGGATAAATAAAAAAACAACCTTCCTTGATTTGGATAAATTGATAATAAATAATGATCACATTCTGTTGTCATTGATGATATCCACAAGATTAATTGGTGCACGATCCTCGATCTGATCTCAATCCAATGTCATTTCCCAAGGATTCTCCAACAAATCCTCTCAAAAAACTTCTATAAATTATCATATTTATGAGGATAACCATGGGAATTGTTTATAATGGTGTATTTATAGAGTAAAAACCACGCCATTAAGTCAATGAAATAAAATAAATAAATCAATTTTTTTACTAATTGTGTCTACGATGACTTTTAACAAAATGAAAAATGCTGACAAAGATTATATCACTCCTATGGTAAAACCCATGTCATAAAGTCAATGGTGGTATTAGGTTTTTTATCTAAGACTCCATTTGGGAGTTATTCCTCAATTTTTTAGGAAAAACATGCACAATTGATATTAATATATTTAATATTCTTAAAATATAAATTCTCAGATCATCGACCCTCAAAATCCAGCGCCATCTCAATGCATGGATCTAAAAACATTCCTAAAAATATTAAAAAGTTTAAAATAGTAAAAACCAAGACACTGAAGATCATACCCTCTTCCTTCAAGTAGTTCTTCAAGGTCTTGGATGATTCCTACCTTTTTTTTCAATTAATAACTGGGATATGATATACAACACCTCACCCTACCTTGTATCTTAAGGTATAGGTTGAAGAATTGGTTGGACACCCTACCCTGAATCTTTGAGTATGCGTTGGGTTGTGGTATGAGTTGAATTATAATTTCTGTAATGGATCCAAAATAGGTAGGGTTAGGTGTTTTTGTGATCTATTTAACACACAATGACTTAAATTGTATACTTTTATGTGTATTGTGTGTTATGTTTCTGGGAGGGTGTGTGGCATGAGAAGGAATAAACTCCTTATATATGTATTTGATGCACATAAAATTGATCAAAATGTCACTCTATATGGTTGAGACTTTGGGTATAACTTCCTATTTTATATCAGGAAATTGGTATTTCTTAGAGCTAGACACGAGATACAAGTATATAAAGTCAAGGATATGAAGGATTTATTAGGTTCGATTATGTGATTTGTGTCAGAGGATGTGCATTTTACCCTTTAGTTATGTTCAGTATGTGTTGGCCAATGTTACATTTATTATATATGATACCTATTTTAACTTTTATTTACTACCACTACTCTATTTTGTATCATGTATCATGTAGATATATTCAATACATTTTATTATCGAATATAGGGTCCTATAGGGCTCCCTATTTTATGTCTACATGTTTTTGGTATGTCGGTTATACATATTGGTCATTCCAAATTTTGAGTAAATTTAGACATGAACCTCATAATTTATTTTAGAGGGAATAGTCTCCCCTTGATTATGTCAGGAACTTATTTCTAGTTTGAATCCTTTGGATTATGGGAAATAATGATTGAGGTTAAGTGAATAACCATTCTTGAGTGATGTTTGGGAGATCTAGGTTAGGGTGTTACAAAACGGTATCAGAGCATGTTTTGGGATAGGGTAGTGTAGTTAGGTTGTAGGGACTCAAGAAGTAGGCTGAGAACATTCCTGGCCAACATGGCATCAATTGAAACTCATGTTTATAGGGGATGTTCAATTTTGGAACTAGGAACTCTAATATGAGTGAGGTATTGGTTTTTATTGGGAATCCCAATGTGGGATGGATGAGACTCAAGATGAGTTATAGAGATCAGTTATAAGCTAGTGAGTTGTTCATGCATCATGATAGTCGTATGTGTAGGGAAAGATACATGAGACTATGGGTGGTGTTTTTAGAAATTTTATCTCCTTGAATCTCTTATTAATTGCATAAAATTATAATATAATCGAGGTTTTCTTGGATATATTATAATGGGTGATTAGATTAACATATACTATAGGGGGTTGGTTGTCTGATTGTGATTTTGATTGTTTATCCACTACAAGGAAATGATTTTTGGGATGATTGGTTAAAAAACCCTATTTTAAGAAGAAAACATGGTTTTAACAATAAATCTTGTGTGGTGGAATGAGGTGTGTGTAAATGTGTTTTAAATTAGATTTTACTTGAAATAACTCATAGGGATTGTGATTTTAAAATGGTTGGGATTTTTTGGTTTTGATAAAATCTATATAAATAGTTTCTAAAATTGAATATAAAAATAGATGTTGGAAGTAGAAGTGACTTTCTAAAAAAGGAATGGATAGTCTAGGGTTTTTAGAAAGAACCCTTGGCTGCCAAGGGGTGTTTTAAAAACTTGGGTGAGTTTTGGTGTGTGTAAAATGATTTGACTAGGGTTTTGAAAATAAACATGTAGTGGTATAAACCAAAATTCTTGTATTTTTGATATGGTTTGGATGGGAATGACCTGAGTGATTTAATTGTATACTTTTATTTTATGTTTTTTTTGGAACCTCCCAATGTGATTATTTAGTGTAGACATGATTTTGCTGGATGATGGAAAAAATCTACCAGTGCCTATGTATATCGGGTTTTCTTGTTTTTATATAATGGACCAGGATGACCTCATTTGTTTATAGTATGTATTGAGTGGGAATTCCATGGATGTTTTGGGAGATTCCATTACATTGGGTTCATGAGTTGGATATCAGGCTTGAGTAGATGGATTCAAGTTGGTGGTTTTAGGAGTTAGAACCCTTGATTCATGTTTTGATGTTTTCACATATGGATCTATTAGTGTGAATTTTTGGTAGACAATTTCTATAATAGGGAGAACCTTTAGATATAATCAGCCTCGTTTAGTGGAGTCTTATGGAGGGAAGCACCATAATAATAATGATGAATCATTTTTTAACACTTAAGTGTTTTTGGGATTGATGGGTGTGGTTGAGCACCACTTTAGTGTTTGGTGATTGGTGATTCATGTTAGCAATTGAGTATGAGTGGGGTGGTCATGAGCAATTGTTACACATTGTGATAAATGAGATATGGGTGGTATAGATAAGATGTTTTGGTGTAGTGAGGTGACAGTAAGGATACTCCTATGGTGTGGATAATCTTATCAAGCATGGGTGTAAAACCCTCATTTTAGAAGGGTCATGGGTGTTGTATAACCATTAAGTCGATGGTTGAAATGGTAGTGTGGTGTTAATGAGTAGATAGGCCTGATATAGAGATTTAGGTGTAGTGTCTGATAGAGTCTTTATAATGATGATGAGATCAGAATGGTGGTGGAGTGATCCAAGAGTGATTCAATTTAGTGACACATTGATGCTCATGGGTTGAAATTGAAGATTAGATGGATTAATTAAGGATCTAACCATAAAATTACACCAAGAGTAAGGTTAATACTTTTTTGTAGGTGTTTATATCATTCCAAAATTCCTTCAGGTGTTAATGCATCATCATAGGATTATGTGGTGATGCGTTAGTGCATGGGGTAAATTATTTTTAAGAAAAGTGGGTCATATGTGGAATAAATAGTTCTTTGGAATAGAATTAGATGCATTGACTTGTGAAATTCATCAAGATCATTGTTCGGTACACAGTTGAGGTGGTTCAGAGATCAAACTGGTATTTTATGATGGAAATATTTTTTTTTGGGCATAGTAGTTGGAGTTTCATAGCGTAAGTGTTTTGGGCATTCAATGATGTAATAAAACATGTTTTTAGTAAATTGATGACTGGGTTAGTTAAGGTTCATGGTTGGAAAACCACCATATATTATCAAGGATGAGAATCATTATGGTGAGGAGTTTGTAATGAAACATGTCATTACAGGTTATGAGATTCATAGGAAGTTTTAATTTTTATCCCTAGAGAAAGGAAAGTTTTGAAAATTGGGACTCAGTTTGGGATTTTGAGTGTTTGATACATCAAAAATATATATTTTTTGGGTGTGGGTTTAGGATTGGTGTATGCCTCAAGAGTTTGGGTGGATGTCATAGTAGTGGCCGAGAGTATGGGTTGTTGGATTTTATAGTAGTTATAAGGACCCGACCTTAAAACATTACATAATCTTGAATTAAATAAATAATTCACATTGAGGATATTTTCAGGTATAGAGTTTTAGAGAATTAGGACATATCTATTACATCTCAAAAGATTACAAAGTAGACACTTCTACTCAGTTTCCATTTTTTTCATAAAATAAAAACTCTTAAAAAAACACGTCTAGTTCCATGTTTTAGATAGCATGTCTTTCCTTGATCCCATAATTGACCCTATTCATCTTTAAGTCATGTGGAAAACATTTCAAAAACTTGGTATGAGCATAAAAAGCTCAGTAAGGGATATAAAAATACGGAAAGAAAACATTAGTCCATGTATACATAAGAATCAATGGAATCATACTTTACTCATAAAACATAAGAACTTTAACATACCTCATGAAATCATAATATTTATGAATAGATCATAGAAATCATAAGACATAAAGGTAACTTGAGGCATTCATAACATTCTTACGTATGGAGAAACCCTCATGGTTACGTTTGGAATACCCATCACAGTATATTCCCTAAATCTTTTCAGATAAACCTTAGAATTTATCTCGTTTGCGTTACCCAAGGAATTGGAGAGCTATATCAGTCTCACCCATCCTTAGTTTATCACGGAACCACCCGTCTTCATAAACAATGTCCAAGAACCCTAACATAATCGTATCCCATAAAACATGCATAAAGGAAACATAACATTTCCACATTTCAATCATAAGATGTCAATAACACACTTTTAAATAATCAAAACATTATCAAAAACATTTTAAATACCAAAATAAATGAAAATTTAAACATGGTATTTATTTTTCATTTTAAAAAAAGTTATGGCTTATAGAGGAAGCCAAAACTCAAATAATGGTCACGACGGCGGAGAAGTCATTGTCGCTGCATATGTAAGACAAAACATTCCTTTTGTCTTTTAGTAAAATGCTTCTTATAAAAAATTACTTTTGAATAAAAGTAAAATTCAAAGGGGTTTATACACAGTATAAAATAAAGTTGTGTATAAAACAAAATATTCCTCAATGAAAAGAGATTGAGACGAAGTCCCGTACAAAGATGGTATCCTTAGATTAAGGATAAATCAATTACATAAATATATGTGACAAACATAAATACACCCAATATAAGTGGATATTAAGTGTAAAACAATCAGAGGTCATACACACATATTCATAACACGACATAATCAAGAAGTATAGGTTTAACCTAAACAATTGAAATTGGGTTAAGAAGTTCCCTTACAGAAATTCGACAGCCTAACGACGTCACTTTAAAATTCAGAAAATGAGATGATTAGAGATTAAAAGGGTATCTCATCACTTGTACATAACATTTACCACAATAAGTATATATAATAACATATCCCAACATAATAAGATGTAAATTAAAATACCTAACAAAAAGAAGTCTTTTTAAAAGAGGAGGGTGAAAGGTTCCCTTACCGATTTGGGTAACTTTCGAAACATACGCCACATGAAAGAATGATCATACAATGAAGATATAAATACCCATAAATTAAATTATATTACACAAATAATACAATCATGGTCATTAAATACACCACACAAAAGGAAATAGTGTCAAATGTAGCATGAATCTCACGGGAACAAAAAGCGAGATAAAAACCCTTTACCACATTGTGATCAATCGAGTCGTTTGAAAAAAGATAATAAACACCAAATGATTCAAATAATACCATGATTATAAATAGAATAATTATAATATATATAAAATGGAAGTACAAAATACACCACATGAAATAAATAAGTGGTGAACAATGTAAATCTCACAGAATTAAAAGCGAGATAAGAAATCCCCCTACAAAAATTCGGCAGCCTAACGACGCCACTTAAAACTTCAAAAAAAATGAATTGATGAGATAGAATAGGGTCTATAATCATATGAACATAAAGAGGACAGTATGGTGTATATATATATCATACCCCAACATAATAAAAATGAACTTGAAAGACTTTACATAAAATAGAACTTTGAAAATGAGGAGGGTGAAAGAATCCTTTACAAAAATTCGGTAGCCTAACAATGCCACTTAAACATTCTTAAAATGAATTGATGAGAGAAAGAGAGGGTATCTCATAATATGAAAATAAAAATTACATTAGTATTAATATAAAATAACACCCTCCAACATAATAACATGGATCATAAAAGGAATGACATAAAAGAGAGTACTTGAAAAGAAAGAGAGAGGTAGGATCCCTTACCACGTGTCTGACTTGACTCGCTCGTATGTTCCTTGTTCTTCCTGAATGATAAACTTAAGTTAATTTATACTTTATTAAGAATATTTTTCAAGTTTATTATTCCTTTTATATCACTTATTACCTTTCTATAAAAATTATTTAATTGTTTGAGTTCATATTGGACATTTTACTGATGTTCAGAACTTCAGTAAAAAATAAACTTGTTATAATTATAAATCGTCCATGTGGTCAAGAGTCTATTATCTAAAGAATGATATTCACAACATAGATTTCATATATATGATATATATATAGTATATTTATTTATTTATAATAGTACATAACGTTTGGAGATAAGAAATGAAATGCACCGTTCATGGAGACGGTAGGCCGTATGTACGCATGAACGCTACTTTCATTTCCTTATCATACTTTAATGGAATGAAAACATAATGATACATAGTTATATTATAATTGAAGTATAATATCATATATAATATCATTAACTACATCCTTTATACATCCCACATATGGCATTAATGATTCAAATCACTTTGTGGGGGCGATAGTCTGCACTTCCTAAAATGAAATTATTGCGTTTACCCATTATGGAAACCATAAAGGTATGAAATAAATGAAAAATACAGAATCATAAGGAAAACATAAACATAATATATATCATATATAAAAACAGTGACATCATAATGGCCACCATGAGAGGTGTTAAAAGAAGATTGAACAATCATCGTTTCGTGAGGCAGTAATTCGCCACCCATAGAAACAGTATGTTCTTTAACCATTAGATGGAGGTGTGTGTAGGTGTAGCTAGAATACTTATCATAACAACATACTAGTGTATTGAATATATTGTTTTTGTTACAAAATAAAGTAATAAAATGATTTTAGGGGGTTGGAGAAGCAAAATAAAATAAAAGAACATAAGAGAAGACATTACCTTTAAATCGGGTAACTCCTCTTGGTTTGAACCAAAAGGGTTTCTTGAAGTGATTTATTCCTAAGTTAATTCTTCTAGGATGAAGAGAGGGATCTTGGGATCTTATTTGATAAGAGTTTTGACGAGATAAAGGGCTTTAGAAGTGTGATATATGGGTAGGAAGTGGGGTCTTTTTATAAGGGAGAGGAGGGTCTCTTTTGGAAATCTTGAAACTATTATTTTATTATAAAATGAAATTAGGTTTCTAAAGCTCCAAAAATCATTACAGTCGATGATAAGGTATCCCATGTTCGAAATAAAATCATAAAATAGTTATTGGACAAGTTTTGGATATTGTTTTAAACTTTATCTTCTTATTTATTTAATTTATTCATTAATGACGTAAACACTGCATCATCATTGTGTCATAAATAATTTTATTTATTTGATGTATAATAATTATAAATTTTTTTCCATGTTGTAGGAAATATTTTTATATTTCTAATGAATATTTATAGTCAAAAGGATAACTTGAATAACCCCTTGTAAAAATTGTTTTAGTAAAACAATACATGTTTGTGACATTTTTATTTTTACTTTAAATAAAAGGTATTAATGTCATTATCTTACCCAAGTGGCTCCATGGGGTCCCACAAATTGAACCATGGATTTTCTTGGTCGTACATGACTCATCCAATAAGGGTAGGACATGTGTCAAGATATTTTAATATTTTTATAATATCATTTTTACCTTAAATTACCCTAATTACCTTTAATCGCGGTTAACAAAACTCAAAAGTTACTATTCACTAAAAAAATATTTGCATCCCATTGAACCAAATTTTACTTAATAATTACAACCATGTATATCGGATTTTTGAAATTAAATTCACAGAAGTGATAAAGTTTCCTTTAACGAAAAATTCAGTTTTTTCAACTACCACTTAGTGGTTTCACTATTCATCAAAAAATGAAGTTTTTCAGAAAAATACCAAAAATTCACTCTAAGATATATTTGATATTCCAAATTCAAAAATGATTTCCATTTTACCAAATTCATAACATAGAAGTTTCATTAATTAATTTTATAATTAATTCCCGCTGTCAAAACAAATAGCGTGTTTTTAAGAAACAATATCTTGCAAAAGATTGACACTTGTTTATGTCCAATTTCAAAGTGAAATTAATTCCATTGACCACCATTGGATTAAATGGTAAAAATATATTTTAATTAAACTTTAAACCCAATTAAAAAGATAATATAACCATATTTATAAATTATACCAAAAGGGGATTTTGAATTAAAATACAACATTTTTCATTATTCATTAAAAAATGAACTTTATCAGAAAAATACCAAAAACATACACAAAGTAAATTTTGATGTCTTTATTCTAAAGAAGGATTTTATTTTTTCAAATATAACATATAAAAGTGACAATAAGTAGATTTAAAAAAAGGGTTCTCCATCAAAATGGTGGTTAATCGACTTTTTAAAGAACATTAGAATATTTATGCTTAAAATTGGATTAATTCGCATTTTAAGCCTCTATAATTTATTGGATAAATGTAAAAATATTTAACAAACATATATTATAATTTTTTAGTTAGTTCTATAAATTCCCGCCATTACAACAGCTAGGCATTAACTACCATTTAAAATAATATTATTATATTATTAGTGTGCGACGTAAGATTTCAAAGAAACTCATTGTTGCGTATTGGGTACGCCATCAAACATAACATAACCTTTAAAGTAATATTAAAATTTTATTCAAAAATATTAATAAATATGAAAATGTCATATTCTTTGTTTACCTGGGATGTTATATCCTTCCCCCCTTTTGGGAATTGTGTCCTCGTAATTTTAAAAAAAAATTGGGCTTTGAAAATTCCTTAAAAGTCCCACATCGGAAAAGTAGTAAATAAAACTATCAATTTAAAAGAAAGAAAAGTACAAAGGTCACCAGAGATAACCAATACTAAGATCCCATGAAAACATGGATATGGAGGAGAAAATAAACGGTCAAGTTCTGATGGAGAGTGATAGAAAACATTTCTAGGATAAAGTTAACAACCAGAAAATCACAAACTTGTGATGGGTTAAACGGTATTTGATTCCCCAATATGAAAAGTTAACAGAAAATGTTTTTGTTTCAAGTTACTTTTTATTGAGGAAATTATTTATGAGATTAACTAAAAACATAAGGAAACAAACTTACTTGTCATGTAGACTTTCAACTTTTACTAGATTTCTAACACAAACTCATATTTCCTCCAAACGATGAGTATTTAGGATGACTTGTTCACATTAAGAGTGTTGTGATCAACTTATAGAGAATCACCTAATCCAAAAAAGAGAACTATATATTTCCCATATCTTAGGACCTTAACCAAAACCAAAAATGTAAGTACAAGATCTGATAATCCCCAAAAAGGATAATCCTTTATAAAAAGAAAATCTATTCTTAATCTCCAAAATTTGTCCAACAAAACCCAAAGTTCAACAAAGACCATTCTATCAACAATTGTCTATAAAATTATTCAATGTAAACCAAACTAATATTGAAACCCAAATATTTGAAGGATTTAATCACATAGTCTTCCAAGGTAAATCTTAACGTTTATCTCCAAATAACATCAGTTACTCTTAAAGTCTCATATTGAAAAGTAATTAACCTAATCACATATCCTCCATGATAAGTTAATCATCTCCATAGATAACCTAAAATCAAATTATTCTTGATTCATAAAATCATCTAACTAAAATGAATTAGTCAAACTAACCAGGGACTTCACGTAGTCCAGTGGTAGGCGATAAATACCAGTCGCACTTTGGTTGTGGGTTTAATTCCCACAGCTTGGTCCGACGTGACGGGTTGTCACACGGTCTGCGTGTTATCCCTTTTCCCAAAACTATATAATTCTTAAAACATTTCCCAAAAAGAGATAAAATTTTCAAAGATAACCATAACATAGTTAACCTCAAGTTTATCTCATGACTTTCATTTTCCATCATAACATATAGTAACCTATAATTAACTCAAAATTAAGGATCATATAAACCCTAATGGTTACCTTTATAATTATTACCTGAAGTTCCACATCGATTTGGTTCTCTCGTACATGATGCATTAGTGAACTCACTAAGTTTAAATTGGTTAATCATGACTCCTTGATAGTTGGCTTAGAATAACCACGAGATTCCTCATTGAATCCCCCATTTCATCCAGTCTCTTAATCATAGAACCACCATAGTTTACCTCATACCCATTGTCACTTTGGTGTCTGTTAGATCCATCCATTTACTAAAACCAAAAATGTCAGTGTGAGTATATCAACAAAATCATCATGTACTAATGAGTAAGATAAACACTAAGATATACTTATCCAAGTTATCTCAAACTCATTCCAACTTTCAAAAATAACAATGACTCCATCTAATATACTAACCATTGTGGTTATATACAACTTGTCACTTATTATTAAATAACACTCTAACCTCTAAAGTTATCTAAACGGACCTTTGATGCCAACTATAAGGACCTGAGCTTAAAAAATTACATAATCTTGAATTAAATGAATAATTCACACTGAGGATCTTTTTAGGTTTAGAGTTTTAGAGAATTAGGACATATCTATTACATATCAAAAGATTACAAAGTAGACATTTCTACTCAGTTTCCATTTTTTTCATAAAATAAAAACTCTTAAAAAGAAACAGGTCTAGTTCCATGTTTTAGATAGCATGTCTTTCCTTGATCCCATACTTGACCCTATTCATCTTTAAGTCCTGTGGAAAACATTTCAAAAACTTGGGATGAGCATAAAAAGCTTAGTAAAAGATATAAAAATACAGAAAGAAAACATTAGTCCATGTATATATAAGAATCAATGAAATCATACTTTACTCCTAAAACATAAGCACTTTAACATACCTCATGAAATCATAAGTTTTATGAATAACTCATAGAAATCATAAGACATAAAGGTAACTTGAGGCATTCATAACATTCTTACGTAGGGAGAAACCCTCATGGTTACGTTTGGAATACCCATCACAGTATATTCCCTAAATATCTTCAGAGAAACCTTAGAGTTTATCTCCTTCGCATTACCCAATTCATTGGAGATCTATATTGGGATCACCTGCCCTTAGTTTATCACGGAACCACCCGTCTTCATAAACAATGTCCAAGAACCCTAACATAATCGTATCACTTAAAACATGCATAAAGGAAACATAACATTTTAACATTTCAATCATAATATGTCAATACAACACATTGATATAATCAAAACATTATCAAAACCATTTTCAATACCAAAATAAATGAAAAGTAAAATATCGTATTTATTTTTCATTTTTAAAAAAGTTATGGCTTGTAGAGGAAGCCGAAACTCAAATAATGGTCACGACGGCAGAGAAGTTGTTGTCGCCGCATACGTAAGACAAAAAAATTCCTTTTGACATTTAGTAAAATGATTCATATAAAAATATTCATTTTGAATAAAATTAAAAGTCAAAGGGGTTTATACACCATATAAAAGAAAGTTGTGTATAAAACAAAATATGCTTCAATGAAAGGAGATTGAGACGAAGTCCCGTACAAAGACGGTATCCTTAGATTAAGGATAAATCAACTACATAAATATGTGTGAAAAACATAAATACACCCAATATAAGTGGATATTAAGTTTAAAAAAATCACAGGTCATCCACACATATTCATAGCATGAAATAATCAATAAGTATAGGTTTAACCCAAATAATTGAAATTGGGTTAAGAAGTTCCCTTACAGAAATTCGACAGCCTAATGACGTCACTTTAAAATTCAGAAAATGAGACGATGAGAGATAAAAAGGGTATATAATCACTTGTACATAACATTTAAAACAATAATTATATATAAGAACATATCCCAATATAAGAATATGTAAATTAAAAGACCTAACAAAAAGAAGTATTTTAAAAAGAGGAGGGTGAAAGGTTCCCTTACCGATTTGGGTAACTTTTGAAACATACGCCACATGAAAGAAGGGTCATACAATGAAAATGTAAATACCCATAAATTAAAGTATATTACACAAAGAATACAATCATGGTCATTACATACACCACACAAAAGGAAATAGTGTCAAATGTAGCACGAATCTCACGGAAACAAAAAGTGAGATAAAAACCCCTTAGCTCATTGTGATCAATCGAGTCGTATGACCAAAAGATAATAAACACCAAATGATTCACAGAATACCATGATTATAAATAGAATCATGATAATATATATCAAATGGAAGTACACAATACACCACATGAAATAAATAAGTGGCGAACAATGGAAATATCACAGAATTAAAAGTGAGATAAGAAATCCCCTTATGATAATTCGGCAGCCTAAAGACGCCACTTAAAACTTCAAAAAAAATTAATTGATGAAATCAAATAGGGTATCTCATCATATGAACATAAATAGGACAGTATTATGGATATATAGATCATACCCCAACATAAGAAAAAGGAACTTTAAAGACTTGACATAAAATAGAACTTTGAAAATGAAAAGGGTGAAAGAATCCTTTTCAAAAATTCGACATCCTAACAGCGCCACTTAAACATTATTAAAATTAATTGATGAGAGAAAGAGAGGGTATCTCATCATATGAAAATAAAAATTAAATTAGTATTAATATAAAATAACACCCTCCAACATAAGAACATGGAGTATAAAAGGAATGACATAAAATAGAGTACTTGAAAAGAAAGAGAGAGGTAGGATCCCTTACCACATGTCCGACTTGACTCGCTCGTATGTTCCTTGTTATTCCTGAATGATAAACTTAAGTTAATTTATAATTTATTAAGAATATTTTTCAAGTTTATTATTCCTTTTATATCACTTATTACCTTTCTATAACAATTATTTAATTGTTTGAGTTCATATCAGACATTTTGCTGATGTTCGTAACTTGAGTCAAAAATGAACTTGTTATAATTATAAATCGTCCATGTGGTCAAGAGTACATTATATCCAGAATGATATTAATATCATAGATTTCATATATATCATATATATTCAGTATATATATGTATTTATAATAGTAAATAACGTTTGGAGATAAGAAATGAGATGCATCGTTCATGGAGACGGTAGGCCGTACGTACGCATGAACGCTACTTTCATTTCTTTGTCATAATTTAATGGAATGAAAACATAATTATACATAGGTATATTATAATTTAAGTATAATATAATATATAATATCATTAACTCCATCCTTTATACATCCCACATATTAAATTAATGATTCAAATCACTTTGAGGGGGCGGTAGTCCACACTTCCTAAAATGAAATTATCGCGTTTACCCATTATGGAAACAATAAATGTATGGCATAAATGAAAAATAAATAAGAATAAGGAAAAAATAAACATAATATATATCATATATAAATATAGTGACATCTTAATGGCCACCATGATAGGTGTTAAAATAATATTGAACAATCATCGTTTCGTGAGGCAGTAATTCACCACCCACAGAAACAGTATTTTCTTTAACCATTAGATGGAGGTGTGTGTAGGTGTAGATCGAATAATTCTCATAACAACATCCTAGTATATTTAATATACTGGTGTTGTTACAAAATAAAAGAATAAAAAGAGTTTAGGGGTTTGGAGTAGAAAAATAAAACAAAAGAACATAAGAGAAGACATTACCTTTAAATCAGGTAACTCCTCATGGTTTGAACCAAAAGGGTTTCTTGAAGAGATTTTTGCCTAAGGTAATGCTTCTTGGATGAAGTGAGAGATCTTAGGAAATTATTTGAGTAGATTTTGGACGAGACAAAGGGCTTGAGAAGTGTGATATATGGGTAAGAGGTGGGGTCTTTTTATAAGGGAGAGGAGGGGCTCTTTTGGAAATCTTGAAACTATTATTTTATTATAAAATGAAATTCTGTTTCTAAAGCTACAAAATCATTAAAGTCGATGATAAGGTGTCCCATGTTCGAAATAAAATCATCCAATAGATATTGGATAAGTTTTGGATATTTTTTTAAACTTTATCTTCTTATTTATTTAATTTATTCATTAATGACGTAAACACTGCATCATCATTGTGTCAAAAATAATATCATTTATTTGATGTCTAAAAATTATAAAAAAATTATGATTTTTTAGGAAATCTTTTTATATTTATAATGAATATTTATATTAGAAAATATAACTTGTATAACCCCTTGTAAAATTTTTTTTATTAAAATAATACATGTTTGTGACATTTTTATTTTTACTTTAAATAAAAGGTATTAATGTCATTATCTTATCCAAGTGGCTCCATGGGGTCCCAAAAATTGACCCATGGATTGTATTGGTCGGCCATGACTCATCCTATAAGGGTAGGACATGTGTCAAGATATTTTTATATTTTTATAATATCATTTTTACCTTAAATTACCCTAATTACCTTTAATCGCGGTTAACAAAACTCAAAAGTTACTATTCACCAAAAAAATATTTTCATCCCATTGAACCGAATTTTACTTACTAATGACAACCATGTATGTTGGATTTTTTAAATTAAATTGACAAAAGTGGTAAAGTTTCGTTTAATGAAAAATTTAGTTTTTTAACTACCACTTATTGGCTTCATTATTGATCAAAAAATGAAGTTTTTCAGAAAAATACCAAACATTCACTCTAAGATATATTTGATATTACGAATTCAAAAATGATGTCCATTTTACCAAATTCATAACATAGAAGTTTAATTAATTAATTTTTTAATTAATTCCCACTGTCAAAACCAATAGCGTGATTTTAAGAAACAATATTTATAAAAAAATTGACACTTCTTTGTGTCCAATTTCAAAGTGAAATTAATTCCAATGACCACCATTGGATTAAATGGTAAAAATATTTTTTAATTACACTTTAAACTCAATTAAAAAGATAATCTAACCATATAAATAAATTATACTAAAAGGGGGTTTTGAATTAAAATACAACATTTTTCACTATTCATTAAAAATGAACTTTATCGGAAAAATACCAAAAACATACACAAAGTAAATTTTTATGTCTTCATTATAAAGAAGGATTTTAATTTTTCAAATATAAAATATAAAAGTGACAACAAGTAGATTTAAAAAAAGGGTTCACCATCAAAAAGGCGGTTAATCAACCTTTTAAAGAACATTAGAATATTTATGCTTAAAATTGGATTTATTCGCATTTTAAGCCTCTATAATTTATTAGATAAATGTAAAAAATATTTAAAAAACATATATAATAATTTTTTTGTTAGTTCTATTCATTCCCTCCATTACAACATTTAGGCGTTAACTACCATTTAAAATAGTATTATTATATTATTAGTGTGCGACCTAAGATTTCAAAGAAACTTGTTGTTGCGTATTGGGTACTCCATCGAACATAACATCCCCTTTAAAGTAATATTAGCATTTTGTTAAAAAATATTAATAAATATGAAAATTTTATATTCTTTGTTTACTTGGGATGTTACCGTAGTAGACCATTCACACCATGATTGTTGATATTCACAACATGAATGATCCCTGTGAAGGTCCTCCACACTATGAAGGAGGAGCCTGTACCCTGAGGGAGTATTAGAAGAGGGAGTGGTGATCCTTGAAATTATTCATATCATGAATGTAACACCCCAAGATTTCATAGTACGTTATCTCTTTAAAGAAATTCAATAGCTTGTGCTACATGCAACACCGAGTTCGAGCACACCACGACTTACCAAACTAGTCATTCAATAAGCGGTTATGAATAGTATTAACTATATTTTGAATAATCCATATAATTTTAACATCTATATTATGTGTTTCTTAGACATAATATAAGAACAAATTCAATTTATTAGATAAAATAAGTATTTTTCAAAAAAATGCAATTTTTCCACCTTTTAATAGAGAACCCTTTTTAAATCAAATATTTGACACTTTTATATATTCAATTTGAAAAAAATAAACTTCTTCATTAGAAGAGGTACATAAAAATTTAGTTTGGATAAATGTTTGGTGTTTTTTTGATAAATTTAATATTTTGATGAATAGTGAAAAATACTAAATTTTAATTGAAAACAACTTTTTTAATCAAAATAATTTATAGTGTTAAATTATAAATTTTATTGGTTTTGAAGTATAGTTAGATTATATTGTTATCATTTAATCAAATTTTAGTCCTTGGAAGTAATTTTACATTTAAATTGGACATAAAAACATATCAATATTTTGATATTTTTACTTCTCAAAAACCCGCTTTCAGGTTTTGACAACAGAAATTAACTTTAAATTAATTAAATCAACTTATATGTTTTGAATTTGGTAAAATAGACATAATTTTTTAATTTTTAAAATCAAAATTATCTTTGGTCGAAATTTTTGTATTTTTCTAAAAACATTCAATTTTTGATGAATAATGAAAAACACTATGTTATTTTTTAAAACTGACTTTTTATTTAAATAATTATTTTTAATTAAAAATTTATATTAAAGTCAAAATAGATACATAATAAATATTTTAGTCCACTTTAATTCATTGGAGTGATTTTATAATAAGATTAGACATATAAAATTTTATTGAACTTTTTAACATCGTTTACCCACCTTCTAGGAACATTTGAAAATTTGCATAAAACGTAATTTTACCACTTCTATGAATTGAATTTAAAAAATCTGAGAAACACAGTTGACATCAGTAAGTAAAATGTTGTTCAATATGATGAAAATAATTTTTAGTGGATAGTAACTTTTGAATTTTATTTTCCACAGTTAAAAGTAAATAGAGTAATTAAAGGTAATAATGAAATTATAATTACCCTAACACACGTCCTAATTATATTGGATAAGTGTATTTCGACCTAAATCAACCTTATGAATAAAATATTACCCTTTTTGATCCACTTGTATAAGATTAGGACATTTATTATATTTTATTTAAAGAAGAGTTAAAAGTGTTAAATTCAAATTTTAATAACTAAGAACATTTTAATATAGGTTTATACATAAGATAAATTCGACTATAAATATTAATTAGAAATATAAAAAGATTTAATACATAATAGTATTTTATTTATAATTTTTATACATTAAATAATTAAATTTATTTATGACACAATGATGATGTAGTAATTACCTTATTAATGAAAGATTAAAATAATTGATATTTTCAATATTAAAATAAATATAAATTGAGTCTTTTGATTCATTCGACAAATTTTATAGGTCAATATTACATGTTAGGGTTGATTAAATATTTTTTTAAGTGATAAATTTGTTATGACTTTCACAAAAACTAAATACCAAATAGCGTCAAAATTGACATAAATGTGTTTTTAAAACAAATACTATTTTATTAAATTATATAATAGTCCTAAAAATATAAGTTATGTCCAAAGGAATTATATAATGATATACATGTCATTAATGAACCAGTTGAGGTTCATATATAATTTTATAGTAAGTTTTTTAACCTTATAGTTTAAGAATACAAGAAGACATGGTAAGAGTTAAACTATTTAACTAAGGGTTAAATCTAAAAGATAAGGTTAATATGGTGACCCAAACTTGTCTAAAACCTATTGTTTGAGATGTTTTTGACCCATAACCACATTATACTCAAAATAAATCCCTTTTTATCCATTAGAAACTGAAAATGATTTTATAATAAAATAATATTTCAAGATTTTCCTAAAGTGCCCCTCACCCCTCTTATAAAAGGGCACCTCCACTTCTCTTAATTTAACACCTACAAAGCCTTTTGTCTCGGACAAAACCTGATCAAATATCCTCCCAAATACCCTCAATTCAACCTAGAAGACTTACTTTGATCATAAATCCAACCTATGGAGCCATTTTGTTCAAATTAAAAGGAAGAACCTGATGGAGTGGTAATTATTTCATCACCTCTTTCAAAGTTCTTTTCTTCTTCCACTTCATCTTTATTTGTTATTTCCATTCCAAAATAATAAATTCAATAACCACTATATACTGTGATGTTATTATAAATATGGTACAACCATATTAAATATTTTATCCATCCTATGAATGACAAAGTCACCATACGTGCGTACGTACGGCTTACCGTCTCCCCGTCGTGGTGTAGTTTGTTATTCAACACATCATTATTTGGATGGGTATAATAATGAGTATAATTGATGTAAAAAATAAATATAACATGTTAATTATTATTAAAATATAATAAAACATCCAATTAAACACCATTTCATCTTCAATAGAATGATATTTTCGCTCGTGCGAACGTATGAGTTATCGTCTCCACGACGTGATGCGATTCATCTTCAATGATCACCCTTCAAGAATTTTTATAAAAATATATTTATTGATTAATTATTTGTTATATGAATAATATTTATACTGGAATAATATATATTTATGTAGATAAATATATGTCATTTAATCACTTTAATACTATACGATAAGAAAACCGAAACAACGTTCATGCGTATGTATGGACTACTATCTCCATGAACAGTGTTTCCATTTCATATATCTATCTATTATACATATTTATATTCTGAATATATATGATATATAAATAATGTTTTATTTTCTGGAATTATTTAAATCATGATCTAAGTGATATGATCAAGAATAACAAGTTAAAACACGTACGATAAAGAAATCAATTATTACTCGAAATGTTATTTTAACATAGAAATTATTATTAAATGGGTAGTATAAAGCCATAAATAAATAATGTATGATATAATAAATATGAATATAGTTCTGGTATAGTTTAATAACATACTATGGTCATTATTCAGGAGGTTAAATGTACCCTCAACCAACAGAAAGTATAAGGTAAGGGTTATTTCCTCAATCTCATTATTATCCAAGATTGTTTCTCTATAAGTATATACTGGGACATATTTATCATCTATGTCCATGTTTCATTAATTTTTTTTAAGAAGGAATCTTTTAATGTTTTATAGAAGGGACTCTTTAACTAGATCATCATTTTAAATGTTTTTAAATATTTATTTTTCTAAATCCTTTTAATTAATGTCCATGTTTTCAAAAATGATTTTAAGGATTTATTTATGTGGACATGATTGTTTTAAAGTGTTAATTTATTTCAAAAGTTTAAAAGTGGTATGGGACACATTGATTCAAAAATATATTTTAAATTACTTCCTTTATAAATTTTTCAGATTTTAAATGATTTCATTAAAAAGGGTATTTCTATCAAAGAGTTTTATTGATTATTTTCAACTATGTCAACATCCTTTACTGGATATTATTCTTGATTGAGTTTGATTTACTATAATATAATCTTCCATATTGTATCGAATGAGTTATGATATGTTTTACTATGGATGTTCTATTTTTATACCATTCATTGTTTATGGTTAAAGTATTGACATTTCGTATGCTAGTTTTAGTATGAATGTTTATGTCATGTTTCACCCTTTTTCATATGAGGAATGCATTGGACTTAGTAAGTGATAGGCGGGGCCTTCTATAGCCCCTTAATGCATTAGTAGGTCTCATGAGACAAATTAGTGTCTTGGAATAAGGCCTTGGAAAATTTTTATTTGTAGTCTTGGCACGAGGCCTTGAATATGTGGTTATGATGTTTGGCATTATGCATTCCATCGTTATGAAATTAGTTATTACATGTGATTATTAAAATAGTAGAATATCCATGTGCATGTTTATATGGTAATGTTTGATTTATTTTTTCCATATTATGTTCAATTTTATGTTTAAAAGGTTTTTGTTTTTATTACACATATTGCCTTAAAATTTTATAGCTTCCACTAAATTATTTACCCTTACTGAGCATCTGTGCTCACCCCTTTCTTATGTTTTGTTTTCCTAGGATTACAATAAGTGTATTATGATTGATATGCAGGGTTAAGATAAGGGAATAATGGGGTTCTCAAAGGATTATCTATGTTGTATTTTATGTTAGAAATTATAATGTAAAGTTCATGTATGTAATCTATTTTCCAAGACTACTAAACTGATTGGTCCTTCGGGACTTGATTCCTTATAATCATTTCAATGTATTAAAATAATGCACCGACTCTGGGATACTGGGGTCAGGGCATTATAATTAAGGGGGAGATTCATGCTGTGATTGGGGTATCCTAATAGGGTTTTTTATCCAAGAGCATTCAAAACATGACTATAAGGGGCTACTCCATGAAAGTATTAGGATAGAGAGATAGTCTCTCTTCCTAGGATCCTATCACAACATGACACTCATGGTCACATAATTAACCACTTCTAGGCACCCTCCTTTTTAGAGGATTTCTTTTAATTTTTCCAAGGGTTCATTTTTAGCAATCCCTTGGGGTTACTTCATTTTATTTGACCATGTGGAGGGGATATTCCCTCTTTAGATCTCCTTCCCCCCTCTCTTTGTCCCCCTCTTATTCAGGTGGTTCAAGGGTGTTTTTTCATGCCTATTTCGGATAAGTTCCCACTTTTTTTTCCTTATTCTCCCTCATTTATTTTCTCTAATTTTTAGTCATCTGGAAAGGGATTTTTTGGATGTGTTTTCACCAGAGCATGGAGAAATAATTTTTATTGATGGTGAATTCATGTATGGATTTTAGAGGATGTCCTTAGAGGATGTATTAAAGTCGTCATTTTTAATTTTTCTTAAGGTAACATATTGTTTTTATTTATTTAGGGTTTCTGGTGAATCTGGGTTAAACTAGCCATTTTTTGGGTATTTAATTTAGGTATTTTTCGTTTCTTAGGTCCAAGTGCATGTCAAGAGTGGATCAAAACTTGTTTCTTATGGTTTCAACACCATGAGGTCTCATGGTGAGTTTAGTGTTGGACATTAAAATTTATATCTTTGGTTTTAATTATTTGAGTTGTTAATTTAAAGGTGTTTATTGATAAGATAGTTCCTCATGGACTCAAAGGAGGTCATTATGGTCTTTGTATGGTTATGGATTATTGGATGAGGTAGGTAACCTTGACTTTATTTGAGTGCCTTGATCATTTTGTGATTTTACATTCATGTTCCTTTATTATTATTATTATTATTATTATTATTATTATTATTTTCTACATGTTGTATTACTTGTGTGATCTCATTCATAAATTGGGGAAAACTTTAATTGGCCTAATAGTCAATATGGACCCATATCTTAAAAAATGCTTTAATAGTCCCCCCTTGGTCAAACGAGTGCTAATGACCCTATTTATTGATTTCATGGTTGTGTGATATTGATTTAAAATAGAAGGAGACTTTATAAATTTTGTTTTAAAAAGGGTTTGATCAAATGGAATTTCAAGGTAAAGTGTGAAATTTTAGAAATTAGTTTTGAAATGGTATTTCAAAACAAGATTGGGGTTTTATAAAGAATGTCTTAATGATATTTTAACTAAGGGCCTAGTGTGAGTATGACGACATGTGATGCATTTTCTAAAGGGTTTGAAAAGGGTATTTTGTGTAACAAACCTAGTAATGTTAATAGTAAGTAAATTTAATTCCTTATTATTATTCATGAATTATATTTTATAGATCTATACCAATGATAAGAATATTAAGTGATTTTTCAATCAAAATGGAAATAGTTTTATTCTTACTAAATTTGTTTTAAAGTAATATAAGAATTATTTTAAAATCATAATTGTTAAATTTTAGAAATTTAATTTTATAGAAAATATATTATTTTTGAATTAATCATGTTGAAATTATTTTAGGGGGAATTTTTCGGAATTTTCTAAAAAAGTTGATTTTTGGATGAATAGTGGAAAATATCAATTTTAAAGAAAACAATCTTTTTTTTCAAATAACATTTTTTATTTGTGTTGTTTTTAAATTTAATTAGTTTATTCTTGATAAAATGAATTCAATTTATACCTTTTGGATCAACATTATACTTGATCTTAGTATAAAATCACCTTTATACTTAAAAATCCATTTTTCCAGAAAACCATTTCTCATTGTGTTTTGTGTTTTTATATTAAATTAATTTATTTCATTTCTATATATTTAATATTTTAAAATGGATTCCATATATTTAATCAGAATTTCCAAATTTATTAATGAGTTAAATATCATTTTTGGTTATTATAAATAGTAACTTTGGTAAAAAACGTGTTAGTTGGTAAAAGGGTAAATTAGGTCACCAAATTTCCTATTAATTATTATTATATGGATTTATTTATACCATTATCTACTTAGTATCTTAATTTAATTGTTTATTGTATAGTTTTCATTGAAAATGACTTAATCATATTTAAATATTCTAAACAATTCCAAGCGTGTCCTCTCTCTCACTTGTAAATTTACACACCCTATCATATTTTCTCCACACTTAAAGATCCTATTAGATCAGAATATGCCTACAAAAATCCCTTCATAATTTCCCTACCCATGTCCTAGAGTCCCTTTTTTACCATAATACCCACCATTTAAGGCTATATGTGTAAGCCTAATGAGGTTGTCCGAAGAAGAGGTATAGTTCTTAACCAAGAGTTTTCATTTTATTTCTTATTCTACATCCTTCAAATATTCTTAAACCATGATGAAATAATATTTTTTTTATCTTAAATATAATTTAACATTATTATGTTTATGGTACATCCCATTTTCATAAACATAACCATCTAAAGAAAAATAAAAACATTGGTTGTGCATATGTGCAGACTACCACCACATGAGATGATGTATTTCATTTTTCATTACTGAATCTTATCTATATTCATAATAATGGGCCAAAATAAAATAATATTTTATGTATGATATAAATTTAATTTTTTAATGGTAAATAAATATTATGATTCTTTCTTTACCATCCAATGAAAAATAAAAACATCACTCGTGTGCATGTAGACTACCACCTCGCAAACCGATGTATTTTATTTTTCATAACCAACTCACATTAATTGTATATACGGGTTTATTTAAGGAAATAATATGATATTTATTATATAATTATTATTATGAAAATATAAAATAACAATTACCATATTTCCTTCATGATTGTTGAAGAATGAGAATGTTACTCATGCCTACATATAACCTACCATCTCCATGATTGTAATGTAATTCATTTTTCATAACCACCTTACATGGTTGGTTTTACAAGTATAAATAATCTATAAAAATTATAATTATATCATTATTAATATTTTTTAAATGATATAATCCTGATCAATTTGACTATAGTCAACCTACTAAAGTCATTTTTGGCATATTATCTGAATATCATCAAAATGTCTGATGTGAACTTAATTAATTAATTGAATATAACATGGTAAAAAATAAAATAAAAGGAATAATAAAATTTAAATTTTTTATAAATAAAGTAAATAATTAACATAATTTTATTATCTAGGAATATAAAGAATATACATGACAATTCAGACTCGAGGTAAGAGATACTTTACCTTAAAACCACATTTTAAATGTTTTAAAGATTTATTTTATAAATATTTTTATTCCATGTCTATATTATTAAAATTACTTTTTTAATATATTTATATATAAATAAATGAATTATAAAGGAAATTTTTTGTCTCTTTTGACTTTATTTCATTTTTTTCAAAAGGAATATTTTTACGTATTTTATATGGAATGTTTTGAATTTTTTTACAAAAGACTGAAGGAATGTTATATTTGAATGTATATGATATCAATATATATTCCTACCTCTATAAATATTTTTTTATTTTTTTATTACTTTATAAGAACCCATTTTTTTAAATGAATTACCCCTCTTAAATTTTTTGGGTATTTTATTTTTTAAAATTTATTTTTTAAAAGGATATGGAATTTTGATTTATGAAAGTGTTTTTCATATGAGATAAAATGTGTTTTTAAAGGGCTTTATAATAAAAAGGTGAAATATTAAAATGTTTTATTCATGATATTTTACTTGATCATTATATATGATGATATGCAATACAGTTAAAAATTATATGATGGGTGATCCCAAGAGAACTTATATGACGAGTGAGCCCGATACAACTTATATGTTGGATGTGCCTGATATAACTATCAAATACATTGGGTAATGTTCCTTATATTCAAAGGGAATAAAGAGGGATTTAAATAGGAAGGTTTATTCAATGGATTTAAATTGGCTCCATTTATTTCTTTCATGAGTGAACAAAAGTTATGAATATAATGGTCTATGATTCCTAAAAGGGTTTCAATTAGATTTCAATGAGTTTTAAAGGTTTTATTTAAGAAAAAAATTAATTTTTAATGTGAATATGATTTATTTTATATGATAAAACAACAATTTTGAAATTGTAAACATTTTATGGGTTTTCATATTTATTTCTTGGCTAATTTATTTCTTACTTTTATGTCCCTTATTGATCTGTTCATACTCATACCTCATTTTTAAATGTTTTTCAAAGGGTTTTACAGATGAGTAAGAAAAAATAAAAAATAAATTTGAAATTTTGGATTTTTTTCATGAAAATAAAGCATGTTTAATCTTAAAAGTTTTATATTATGTAAAAAATGGATAATAATTGGAAGTGTACTCTTTGTAATGTATGGGTTCTTTATGTAAGATTTATGAACTAATTCTCTAAAATTATAAATGTAAAAGGTCTTTGGGAATGAAAGAAAGTGAATTCTAGTCTAAAAGAAATTGACTATTTAATTTTTTAAGGACCAGTCCTTATATTTTGACTTTTTTTAATGGAAATAAAGATGGTATTATTTTAAGATTATTTTGGTTTATTTGACCATATGAGGGAAATTCCCTATTTCCCAAAGCTTTCAGGATATTGTGATTCCTAGTTGTACTTTCCTGGTGTGTTCCTTGTTGTATGATGGTGAATGTTGTTATTTTATCCCTATGATAACTCTACATTTAGTTTCAAAGTGACTGGTTGGTCTGGATGGGTGTGGTAGAACCCTTGGATGGTTAATATGGGTATTAGGACATTATTGGGACATGGGGTTATAACCCGAGTGACTTGTAACCTTTAATGATATGGTGAGTAATAAGATGGGTTGTATTCCCCATCTGTTATTGCCTATGATCATTGGATGTGTGTTGTGATAAGAGACATACCTAGTGGGGGAGAGGGATCCTTAGGAATGTCCTTACCTTGAATGAGAAGGATGGAGTTGAGATAGTGGACAATTCCATGGGTGATCAGGCTTGGGTCAAGGATCACCCTGGGTGAGAGGGGTGGGTCATGATGTGATGAAATATGTATATTATGGAAACTATCATTAGTGTTAACATATTATGATGGGATTTGGATGTTGGATCATACCCTATTCCTTCGGGTAGTGGGAAAAGGTCTTGGACGATGCCTACCATGAGTTTTTGGGTATGATTTGGGATATGTGATAAAATATGTCACCCCACCTTACATATTTGGTATGGCCTAAAAAATTGGTTGGACACCCTACCCTATATCTTTAGTAATGTGTTGGGTTGAGGTATGAGGTGACTTATTTCATCTGATATAGATATGAATTAGGTAACGTTAATTATCATGGTGTCTTGGTTTTCACATGAAGACCTAATTTTTATGATTTTATGTGAATTGTATGTTTTATTTCTTGGTGAGTGTGTTACACATGCATGAATGAACTCCTTATATATGTATTTCATGCACATCCACTTGATCAAAGTAGAAAATAGTATGGTTAAGTCATTGAGGATTCATAATAGGTCTTTAAACTCAACCCATACCCACATACATGACATGGGTTTCGATTTATGAGGGGGGAACTTCCTATTTTATATCAATAAATAGGTATTTATTGGATCTGTACATGTAGTACATGCCTAGAAGGTTCCAGATTCCAAGTATTTGGTAAGTTGGATCATGTAAGTTGGGACAAAGTCCATATAGTTTAACTTTTAGTTTTGTTCAACATTTGAATTTCCTAGTGTTCCATTTATTATATATGATGTGTATTTTACTTTTTATTGAATTTTGTGATGCTATTTTATATTTATGTATCTTGTAGATAGATTTACTTCATTGAATTCTAAACAATGGGGGGGGGGGGGTTGTGGGGATCCCTATTTTATGTCTACATGTTTTTAGGAAGTCCTTCATATGGATGGTCCATGGTAGTTTTTTAGTAGATTTAGGCATAAACCTCATGGATTATTTTAGAGGGAATTGTAAAGAACCAAAATTTAAAAAAAATATTTTTTCCTAAATAAATTTTTATTTTATTATTGTATAGTATTATACATTTAAAACACATAGAGAAACTAATAACACTTTATTTCATTAATAAAAATTGTTATATTAGTCAATAACTAAACACATGAAAATGCCAAAAATTTCAATGGGAAAAAAATAGAAAATAGAAAAAGTATAATGGTAAAATTTGGATTACCCCAATTGAAAGGCGCCGTTGTGGTCACTCTCAAATGATGTGTGGTTTTTGGGTACTTAGGTGCAGTAGAGTGGTGACCAAGGTAATCGCTCAAATAGGAATTAATTAAAACAACTTATTAAAGGTATTATAAAAATAAAAATAAAATAAATACACAAATTAAAATGATGGGGGGTGGGTGAGGTTTTTTGAGGTTTATAAAGAAAGAAGAAGTATGTTGGAAGAATATTTTATTTTTTATTTTTTGTTTTTGAAATTATATTGAGAAAACATAATGATAAGATGTTTTTTTAGAAACTATTTTTATAAGGAATAATATATATAAATTTACCTATTAACATACTTATTAATAATTATTATTTAAATTAAACTCCACTTAATTATGATCCCCTAATTTTTTAACCCTTGAACCCCATGGGAGTTAACTTAACTACAAGGAATAAATTAATAAAATCCTTCAATAGCTTTATAACATTCAATTGTAGCACCCTGCTCTGATTATCATTATAAGGATAGCTTATGGTCAGAGGTAAATTAGGGTACATATAAATTCTTTAAATTAGTATGAATTTAGTTTTGGGATTGTATTTGAACTCTAAAAATTTATCCCATGTTTTTTTGTTTTACCGATTAAGATTGCGCTCTCACAATTCAAACATTACTCGACCTCATGAGTTTTTTTTAATTGTTTAATTTATTACTTAGTTTATTTTAAGTAAAAAAACTCAATTCATGGATCATATTATTTTAATTATATTATCCCATTTATTCAAAACAAATAATTTAATAAGGTTATAATTTTATCAATTACTAATAAAAACTACTTTTCTATGGGAGGTGTAGTCACCGTAGAAACATTTTTCATGTGAAAATGTTTAGAAAGGGATAACCTAATAATTTTTTTTAATATTGATTTCCATCCCAAAGAGGATTAGTATAGAATAATAAAATGGAATAAATAGAATATAAATTAATATGTTTATTAAGAAAACTCAAACATTACAATGTGAAGAAGAAGAATGATTTGATTAAGGGATCCTTAATTCAAGAGCTACCCCTCTTTTAATTATTGGATAATTATAGTGGAACCACTTATTATCTTACATAAACTTCCTAATTCATGTCCAAACCCCCTAAAAAGGATAAAAATACCCATTTATAGAGTTTTGGGGAGGATAGGGTTACAAGAGGTTATAAGTGTGAATGTGGAAATTTGTAAAAATATTTTAATCCAAGTTGAGCTGCATTTTTGACCTAAAAAATGAATGAACTATCTTTCATTATAGAATTATTATTTGTGAGGAATTGGTCCCTCTATATATTGTCCAAATTTAGGCTAATCCAAGCTCATATAAAGAAGATATTACCTAAATGGTAAAGTGGTGTTCAATCTTTTAAGTCCAATCCAACTTTGACTTCATGTCCCATTTAATCCAATTAAATGAATAATAGAGATAATATGGTCTTAATTAAAGTTTTATCCTTTTTATTTAGTAATTATTCTATAAAATTTAACGTTTAAAAAAGTTAAATTCAAATATTTACAGCCAAAATACTAAAGTGAACTTTAAAGGGTCAAAACTGAAGTTTTTATAAAATTTTCAAATGAATGATCTAATCCAAAATATTCTTTAAATAAACATATTTAACACAATTTGAGGAAATTATGTCTTTTATTATCAATAAAATATAAAATAATAATGTATTTTACTAACTCATCGACACTTACCCTTTTTAACTCCTTGGAAAAGCCATATGTCTTGTATTCTAGAAAATTGTGACAAGATGTGCAAGTTCATATTTCCCAATCCATAGTGGAAATATAGGAAAAGTAATATTCTCATAAAGAGTAAATATTAATAATTTGTAAATTCATTATCTCATAAATTTTATCAAAACCAAATACAGTGATATTAATGACACTAATCATAGAGAAAAAAGTTATGGGTTTACCATGCCCTTAATTCCCCATGTGTGTGTGTGACAACCATTTCAAGATCATATCTATACCCTTTATTCTGTATATTTAGTTTATGTAAAAAAATTATTCTTACCTGGTTTAATTACACAAAACCTATTATACATTCCTTATCAATCAAATTTTAAGACCCACTCACTTAAACATTCCCGAAAGTAAAATCTAAAGATCCAAACCTAGATGTACCCATAGGTTGTACATTTTATCACTCCACTATTTATTAATATAATATTTTTTATTTGATTTTTATTGATGTTTTACAACTATCGAATATCGAGTACACATACATAGGTCAATTTAGTATAGTAATGAAACTGATTGGTAAAGAAATGAACATATTGATCAACTATTGATAAAATATGAATATATTTTTTTACCTAACTTGGATATACATTCAATTGAGTAGGAATGATTTAAAAATTCATGGTTTTAGAAATTTTTTGTAAATAAATAAATGAAACAATTTACCCTGAACAAATATAAAAAATAATGGTGTAAAAATCTAAAAGTTTTTATAACTAAACAACCAATATTATCACTTACAACTTATATTTTTATAAAAATCAACCCTTGATGATGAAATCTTGATCATGCATATCATGCTACCAATGAATTTTGAAAAACATGCATTTTCCATATGCTCCCCATATAAATGATCATGTTACATAATGTGTTTTTTGTTTTTGTTTTGTTTTTTATTTTTTTTGAAAACTAACCCAAAACACACGAAAAAAAATGAAAAACCTAAAGAAGATACCCCAAATTTTTATCCCCTCCCCCACACTTAAGATATTATATTATCCTAAATGTGAACCTATGAGATGATAAATTCATATGTAATATAGAATTTTAAATATGAAAAAATATTAAAGTGAAAGGGTTAGGGATAAACTGATATTCTCAATTGATGATGAGGTCATGTAGTGTGATGAAATCAATTGCATGGGTGGGAAGTCCCTTAATGTACTTCTCTAACCACTACCAATTTACTATAAAGATCCTTCCTGTAACCTCTTGAGTGATATCCACTACACCATATTGAAGAACATTAGATACAACATATGGACCTAACCATCTAGAATGCATCTTACCAAATATCAACTTTAGTCATGAACTATATATAGGGACTTTCTATCCAACATGAAACTCCTTTTTTGGATCATTCTATCATTAGACTCTTTTTATATCTCCTTATAGATCCTTCATTTTTCATATGATGATAATTTAATCTCCTCATACTCATGAATTTCTAGCTTCATTTCATCTTCATATTGGTCTAAATTAACGTTTCATTTCTTAATAACCCAATATGGTTGATTCTTGACCTCCATAGGAAGATGAAATGCTTTCCTAAAAATTATCTTGAAGGGGGATATACCAATGAGAGTTTTTAATGCTTTCTTATAATCCTATAGTACATCATCCAAGTGCTTATGGGTGGTATGGAGTAGAAGTTGTAGGTTTTACCCCATAATTATGAAGGAGGGAATCCAAATTTCATTTGTAAAGGTGTTTCCTTTGGTCACTGATTAGAGCCTTTGGTACTCGAAAACTATATAAAATTTTATCCTTGAAAAAATGCACCACAACATGAGAATTGTTAGCCCTAGGGGCCTTGGACTCTATCCATTTTATAACACAATAAAAAAGAACTAAATATACAAAAAATAAATTATCTTGTAAATAGACCCATAAAATCAATTCCCTATAAATCAAAAATCTCAAAAAATAATATGGTATGTTGGGGAATCCCAGGAATCCTTGAAATGTTTCTAGTTTTTTGGAAATGAGAGCATGAATTTCAAAATACATGGACATCATGAAACAAATTATTCTAATATAATCCAGATTCTAAGACCTTCCTAGTTTTCCTTTGGGGTCCAAAGTGTCCACCTAAAGAAAGTGTATCACAAAAATGCCAAAAAAAGACTCAAAATCATGATTGGGAACACATATCTTAATGACTTGGTCACTAAAAATACACCAAAGGTAAGGATCATCCCACACATAAAACATAAACTCACTATTTAATTTTTTGGCTTGATTTTTCTTTAAATTTTCATGAATTTTAGAGGAAACAAGGTAGTCCACTAAATATACATTCCAAGGATGCATACCTATGATGAAAAAGAGATTATCATTAGGTAATGTGTCCCAAAGTGGTACATGGATTGGGGTATCATGCCCCAACATTTATGTGATCCTACTCATGTGGTTAGCTAAAAAGTTATCTAACCACTACTTATCCCTTATCTCAATGTAAAACTCTTGAAGAAGGATAATCCAATGAATAAGTCATGAATTCACATCTAGATTCTTTAAGAGGTACCTCAAAGCTGTATGATCAGAGAAAAAACAACTTTACATCCTAATAAATAAGAGAGGAATTTGTTGGAAGTAAATATAATAGAAAGAAACTCCTTTTACATTATTGTATAATTTTCTTGGTCTGAATCCAAATTCTTTTATGCATAATAAATCACATGGGATTTCCCTTCCCCCCTCTTAGATAATATTGTTAACTAAGAAGTTTGAATCATATCACATAAGCTCAAATGGGAGGTCCCACCATGGGGGTTGTATGATTAGTGTAGTGATCATATTATTATTTAGATAATAAAATTATACCCTAAAAAATCATCAAAAAGTAATTCAATATATTATTAAATCAATCGAGATAAGGGTAGAGTGTTCTTGATGAAAATTTTGATGAATCATTGATAAAAACCCTCTTGTCCAAGGAATGATAAAAAATCACACACACATGAAGGATATAGAAAGGATGAAGTAATGTATAACTTAGATCTATCAACCTTAATTCCATGATGCACCATTACATGACTTAGTATAATTCCTTTCTCTACCATTAAATGAAATTTCTCAAAGTTCAAAAACAGATTCTTCACAATGCAGTGATGTAACGCTTTACTCAAACTCGAGAGACACTCATCAAATGAAAAACCATACCTAGTAAAATCATCCATAAATTACTCCATGAAATTCTCAAGTAAATCAAAAAAGATACTTACCAGGAATCTATGGAAGGTATCTAGGATGTTACAAAATCCAAACTGCATCCTTTAGTGATCAAATGTACTGAAGGGTCAGGTTAATGTCATCTTATCTTGTTCATGTACTATAATGGGGACATGAAAATGACTATAGAAACCATCCAAGAAGATAAAATGTGTCCTACCTACAAATATCTCAAGTATATGGTCAATGAATAGAAGAGGGAAATTGTCCTTTTGAGTAGATTGATTTATTTTGATAAAATATATGCACACTTGCCAATAATTTTATACTCTCAAAATAACTAACTCATTGTTTTCATTCTTTAAAATAGTGAACCCAGTTTTATTGGGTACAACCTAGACAGGTTTGACCCACCGAGATTTAGAAAATGGGTAAATGTTACCTACCTCAAGCAACTTTTCCATTTTTTCACAACTTCTAATAGTGTGGGTTTAAGTCTCCTTTGTGGTTGCCTGACAGGTTTTACCTCATCCTCTAAAATAATATTATACATACAAATGGAAGGTATAATACCCGGTGTATCTGATAAGGTACATCCAATTTCCCCAATATTCTCCCTTAAAATATTTAATAGTTAAAATATTATTCATATAGGAGATTACTAGAAATTATCATGGTAAATTTTTCACTATTCAAAAGGTATGAATATTTTAAGTTTAGTGTAAATGGTTTGAGTTACAGTTTAGGAAGGTTATTTATTGATGGTAATGATATAGGAACTAATATATGTGTATAATTAATGTTGGGGTATGAATATACATCATAAAAATAAGTGAATAATAAGTCAAATCCATCTAAAAAATCAATAATGTCATAATCAGAAAATTTATACCCAAAATTAGAATATGAATCCACTTCAAAATCATAAATGTGTGTTGTTTAATCATGAGGAATAGGTGTGATAGTATTTTTGTGAAATTAAACTAGAACCAAACCTCAATATAACTCTAAGAATGGAATTATCCCCATTTGGAATAGATTGGAAATCAAAATTTGGAGATTCATTACAAGATGTGTTAGAATGAGAGATAAAGAAAGAATAATGGTCCTCTGATGGGTACTTCATGGAGTCTAAAATATTAAATCATATGATCTCATCTCCAAAATACATATAAAGTGTACCCTAATGTAAATTTTTGACCGTATTGGTAGTTTTGAGGAAGGGTCTTCCATGAATTATAGGAGCATGAGAACTTAACTAATCATCCTACATATTTAACATTTAGAAATCCATAGGAATTATCATGTACCTTACCCAAACAAGTATATCCTCAATAACTCCCTTTGGGTATGTTGTGGCCCTATTCTATAGTTTCACCACCACCCTTGTTGGATTTAGCTATCCAACCCACAAATAATAGAAAATAGAGTGATTCATGACATAAATGGAGGCACCCAAATCACATAAAGAAATAGAGAAATTCAAATTCCCTATAGTGCATGGAATGGTGAATTTCCTAGGGTAATTTCTCTTTGATTTCACTAAAAATGTTGGTGTGATGAGTGAAGATACATTCCTCTAAAGGTTGATATGATCATTTCATTTTATCCATCTTCTATTTGTACATAGTTCTTTTAAAAACTTTGAATACCTTGGAATTTTCTTGATTAATTCAAGTAGAGGTATTTTTATCTCAATGCAATTGAATGTATCCAAAACCTATTTTTTCATTACCTATTCATCCATATTATTAGTTTGTATAAATATATTTGGAAATATAAGGGTTCTAGGAGGATCATAATTAATCATTTTCTTCCTTTATCTTTCTCCTTGAGCTTCCCATCAGTTGGTCTTGAATGAGGATTCTTTGGGGTTGAGGTGAATATAGGTGTAATGATCAGTGTAGATATATAATTAATTTTTTACCACTTATCAATGAGATAATAATTACATTATACTTTGTATTTGGAATAGGTTGGGAAGGAATATGTCTAGAGTTATTACTTACTAGTTAATGGAGGGAAGTGGAAATATAGACCATTTGTGTCTTTAACTCCCACATCTCTGAACCTTGACTCTTCAGTTCATTATTTTGATTAAGAATTTTTTTTTTCAAAAGGCTATTAATATTAGAATCTACCTTTTGTTGAGTGTTCATTTTTTATTGTTAACTTGTTAATTCTTGGGCTTAAAATCACTTTTGGGGTTGTTGGAAACCCTATTGGTAAGGCACAAGATGTTGGAAATTTTATTAAAAAGGATAATTTTATTGTTTTCTAGAGCCATACCTCATGTCTGATTGATCTTTACATCATATTCTTTTATGTTGGTGAAAAGTAATAAAACTTCTTCTATGGATGTTGTTGTTTCTTCTACTGATATGGTCTTCTAGGGAATATGGACACACAATACCTTTTCCCTTTTAACTGAGGGAAACAATCAATATGGTGGTCTAGTTTAGTAAAAATACCACAATGCCTCATTGGAGTGTGTTAGGATGTCTTTTGAGCCAAATAAACCCATCTCACCCTAGTATTCATTTTATCCAACTTGGTATCAATTAAATGATTTTCAAGAGAAGATAAACTTACCTGATATACTCCTCTAACATGTGGTGTACCTTGATCACCAAATTATTGAGAATTTTGTGCCATATTTTTTATCAAAATGAATGCATCTACTGGGGTTTTGTTTACCAATGTACCTCTAGTGGAAACGTCCACTGCACCCTTCTCTACAGGTGTGAGGACTTCATAAAAGTATTGTATGAGGAGTTATTCATTGATTTGGTGATACATGCACCTTGCACACAACTTCTAGAATCGCTCCCAACACTCATGAATTGACTCCCATTAGGATTTCCAGATCCTTGAGATATATTTTCTAATGTTAGTGGCTCTTGATATTGGAAATAATCCCTATAAGAAAAGATGATTCAAATTGTTCCAACACATTACGTCTTTAGGTTGTAAATAAAAAATAAAATCTTTTGTAGTTCCATAAAGTGAGAATGGGAATTTGTTAGTTTTATTTGATATTAAGAGACATTTCTTGGTTTCAAGGATGATCAAACCACATTAAATTATATAAGGTGTTTTTTGGATCCTCACTGGATAAGACATGAAATTTTTAAAGAAGGTGAATTAACCCATATTTTAGTTCGATGTTTGATTCAAGGTTTGGGTGTGAAATAAAATTTGGTTGATAGTTAAGGTTTGGTTCATCCAATTCTATAATGGTTATATTATGTTCATTTTTATTATTTATAGCCATTGGTTTTGGTTTTATGTTTTATTTAGAAGTTCATCCAATTTTAATGATCCCATAATGGAGGAATTCCCAAACTAGTTAAATGTTGAAACTTCTCATAGATTGATACTAGTTGATTAGATCCCTAATGTTGAGTTCAATATTAGGGTCAAGATCAAAGAGATCCTCATGATTATTTCATGTCATAAATAAACAAAAAATAAAAAGTAAATGGAGAAAGATTTATCATAATAAGAAGATAATGAGTTTGAATTGATGGTCAAAAAAGGAAAAAACTGAGAAAATAGAATAATAAAAGAATAAAATGAGAAGAAGAGATTGAAATAAATGTAAAAAATACCCCTAACTAGTTGAATATATTACTTGAATCATTTACAAAAACACCAATTTTAAAATAACTATTGTGGGAGCTCTCAAATGATGTGTGGTTTTTGGGTACTTAGGTGTATGAGAGTGGCTGACCAAGGTTGTCTCTCAAAGAGAAAGTAATTAAAACAACTTATTAAACATATTACGAAATTAAATATTAAATAATTACACAACTTATAAGTATGGGTGGGGTTTTTTTTGATGTTGATAAAACAAGAATAAGTATGATGGAAGAAGATTGTATTTTTTGTTTTTGTTTTTGAAATGAGATTGAGAAAACACAATGAGAATATGTTTTTTAGAAACTATTTTTATAAGGAATAATTTATCTAACTCTAACTATTTACTTAATTATTAATTATTATCATTAAATTAAACTTCAATTAATTACGATCCTTTAATTTTTTAACCCTTGAACCCTAGAAGTGTTTACTTAACCATAGAGATAAAATTAATTAAATCCTTTGCTAGCTTTTGAACATGAAATCGCAACACCCTACTTTGATTGTCATTATAAGGATAGATTATGGTCAGTGGTAAATTAGGGAACATATCCATTATATAAATGAGTATGAATTGAGGTTTTATTTTATTTTAACTCTTCAATTTGATCCCATATTGTTTTGTTTTACCAATTAAGATCGCGCTCTTACAATTCATATATTACTCGACCTCGTGAGTTTTGTGTTATTTGTTCAATTGGTTTCTTAGTTTATTTTGAGTTTAAAAAAATTCATGGATTATATTATGTGAATTAAAATATATCATTTATTAAAAAAAAGTGAATAATGTGAGAATTAGATTAATTAATAAGAAAATATACTCTTCAATGAGCAGTCTAGTTATCATAGAAACGTTTTACATGTACAAAGGTTTAGAAAGAATATAACCCAATCATGTTTTTACTATTTATTTATAGACCAAATAGGATGAGCATAGAAGAATAAAATTTAATAAAATTTAATAAATATAAAAGAAACAAATATTTTTATTATGAAAGCACAAACATTACAATGTGAAGAAGAATGAGAAGGATTTGATGAAGGGATCCTTTCTTCAAGAGAAACCCCTCTTGAAATTCTTAGATAATTGAATTTAAACTACTTATAATATTACCTAAAATTCCTAATTCATGCAAAAACTCCCTATAAAGGAGATAAATACTAATTTATAAAGTGTAGGGGAGGCTATGTTTATAAGAGGTTACAAGTTTAAATGTTAAAATTCAGACAAATATTTTAATCCATGTTGATCCATAATGTTATCCTTGAAAATGCATGAACCATATATAATTATAGAAATTTTATTTTTGAGAAATTTATTCCTCTATCTACTGTAAAAATTTTATCCTAATCTAAGACCATATGAAGATGATATATCTCAAATGGTAAAGTGATGTTCAATCTGGAGAGTTCAGTCCACCTTTGATTTCGTGACCCATTTACTCAAATTAAATGCATGATCAAGCTCTGATGGTATGAATTAAAGTTTTATACCATTTATTGTGGAATTATATTACAAAATTTAAATTTTAAATAAGGTATAGGAAAATATTTTTGGAAAGAATACTATAGTGCACTTTAAAGGGCCAAATCTGGAATTTTCATCAAATTTGCAAATGAATGATCTAATCCAAAATATTAAATAAAAAAAATATTTTACACAATTTTAGGAAAATATATAATTTATTATCAATAAAATATTCAATAAAAATGTGTTTTATAACTGATTTTCAAGAATCACCACCCCTAGGAACAACACTATTAAAAAAACAAAATATTAGTTAAAGAATCGTCATTTTAAAAAATATAAATGTAAAACCTTGATTGGAATTGAGGTGAATATTTAATAAAGTAATGAATCAGTATTTATAATATTTAATATTATTATTTTAATATTAATGTGACCATTAAAATGGTAACATGACAATTAGGAACAATAACATGACTGTTGGGAATAATAACATGACCCTTCGGAATAGTAATTTAATCGTTGGAATGGTAATTTGAACTCAAAATAATAAAATGTAATATAAATAATATTTATAATGAGTAATTTATAAAAATATAAACATTATAATACCATAAAATAAATATCAAGATTAAAAAATCAAAGAAATTATAAGAAACTTTTTAATAAACTTTATTTTAATGTATTTTGAAAAAATCCTAATTTTTATGTTAATAAATAAAATTGCCTATGTTAGATAGGTTTTGTGGTTAAATTAATTTAATTTTTCTAATAATCACAATAAAATTTTCTAATGGTGTTTTTTTTCTAATTTTTTGAAATACTTCAATTTTTAAGTGAATAATTAAAATACAATAACCAATGTATTTTAAATTACATAATTTATGATATAATAATGACATAATAAATTCTATAATTTTAGTATTAATAAAAAATATGTTTAATAAGTTAAATAATCCATGAAATTCAAATTCTAAATCTAAAAATTATTTTCTAAAGTCTAAAAGTCTAAATGTCCCTTTAAATAAACATTTTTTTTGAATTTTTATCTAATTTTGATTAAACTAATAAATTTGAATTATAAAGTGATTAAAATAATTAAATCATGTTATTTTATTCAAATATATTTCATAATGTCAAAAATATTAATATTTAAAGGTTTATCTAGGATAAAATAATTTATTCAATATTTTATCTTAAAAATACCCCTGTCCTCACATATAAATGATGCCTCACACCTCCCTTGGAGAAATACTTAACTTAAAATTCTCAAATCCAGATTTATTAAAAATTACCATCTTTTAATCCCATTATCATCATTAGGGATGTTTTGGAGTAATCAAAATCTTATTTTTTAAGAATTTAAGGTCCAAAGAAAAGGAACACCTTTAAGAAAGAGGTAATTCCCTTTCGTATTTTATTTTATTTTCCTTTTAGTTTCTAATACAAACCTTCTTAAAACAATTAAATAGTACATTAACATGATCTTTATAATTTTAATTTTATATAAAAAAATTATTTTTAATATAATCACACAATATATATCTCGCACCTCCTACTTGGTATGTGTCCCGTTAACAATTGGTTAACCACTTTTGAGGGAGTTTCCAATTATTTTCTTATCACCACCCTTAAAGATGATAATAATAAATTATTTATAATATATAAATATATAAATAAATGTATTTCCAAGATTATGGGGTAAATTTTAATAATATATAAGTATCAATACAGTAAGATCATTAAATCAAAATAAGATGGGATATTTTAAGGAAAATATGATATCAAAATGTTTTACCATTAATAAAGATAATTGAAGAATATAATTAAATAATTAAAATTTATAAAGAGTGAAAAAATAATATATTTAAATTATGGGTCTATATTTTAATAAGCTTATGTTCATTATTCATGAGGTGGAAAAGTGATGAAATAAAGTGGGATTTAAGGTAAGGGGATTCTTGAAACCAATTCCCTCTCTTTTAGGTTATGGACCCTTTCATGTAAATTTCATTAAGAATATTCCTCTAACATCAATATAATTTCCTTAAAATATTACCCCCCTTATCTCTCTTGGGATATACATTTTTCTACCTTTCCAAAATGATTTATAAGTAAAAAACAAAGATTTATCAAAAATATTTTTTTATGAAAAACATCTTTTACACCTCTTGAGTTGTTTATTCTTCAAAGAAAAATTATATTTTATGCCAAAGTATTATATACCTTATTCATTTGGGAAGTAATTTTTTTAATGAATTATGATATGATAAATCATTTAATAAACCCATCCATTTCTATGGGTTTATTTCATGACTATGGTTGTTATATGTTATCTTTTCATGTGGCATGCATGATTATGAGGATTTTATGATGTGAAAAGTGGGCCTAGAATTATATATCCCAACAATCATTAGTTAATGTGATATATCTCCCTAGATTATGTGTATTGTTCAGGAACATGATGCTAGCTTTTTTCACAATTATGTTGTTATGATTTATACACATAGTTATGCATGAACATGATGCCAGATTTGTTCACAACTATGAGTGGTATTTGACCAATATTTTATGATGATTCATTACTGTGAATATTCCATAGTACATTCCTTTATCAAGTGTTTCCCTCATGCTTATTATGGTTATCCTATTCATATGATATGATTTTGATGATTATTCTCTCTAATGTACTATTTATTCACATATCTTATTCCTCCTATGTTATCCCTCCCCTTACCAGGATTTTAACACACTCCTTTCTTTGATGTACATCTTTAGGTGATTACATGTACTAATGAGAATGTGTGAGTTTTTAGGAGGATAAATAAGAATGATTTAAATAATTTTTAAGTTTTATTATGTACAAGTTATGTATTAGCCTAATTTTCCAAAGATACTAAACCTTTGGATCATGGATTATATCATTATTATGTTTTTTATCTTAAAAATGATGTAATAGTCACATAAAAAAAGTTAGGTCACTACAATTTCTATTAGAGGAAATATTTAATTAATTTGTGAATTAGGATTAGAAAATTTTAGTGAAAACCATAAGGATAAGTCTAAGTATAGGTAAACATCCTAAGTTTCAGTAAAGTATAAGAGTATGTGGTTTTCGAGTAATGAAATCCTTGTATAGATAATACAAGAGGTTATGGCTCTATAATAGATGTACCTAGGGGTTATAACCCTAAAAAGGGTGAATTTAGTATTAACTCAATCATTACCTGATGCATAACAAAGAGGCCTTGTGAAAAACATGGTTTAACACACCCAGTGGTTATGCTTCGGTTAATAAAAAACTCTATACAAACCATTATGAAGGATATATAACTAAAGTAATTATTTATTTTATTGTTAGAAAAGGATTAATGTAAATGATCATATAAGAATCGTTTTAGAAAAAATTTAATCATAGGGATCCATTAAAAAAATAATTTATAATTAATTTTCCCATAAGAATAACTTATTCATGATTTATTGACTTATGTTTTGTTCAAAACTTTTATATTTTAAAAAATGGTTGGAACCAGGAGAAACCATACTAATAACTAGTGTAAGTTACAATTCCACAATTTCCTGAATGAAATTTCCAATTAAATGAGTGGTGGAGTTCAGAACGTTCTGAAAATTATTACCCAACTATCTCATGATACAAATAATAACCCAAACCATCTAGAATTCCCACCTTCACCCAAGAAGAAGAATTTATCCATAAAATTATATATCTAGAAACAACATTCCAATCCATTTTTCATATAATAGAGGGTGAAATCAATGGAAAATATTTTTTTTGTGATCCACTATTTTGAGAAGGATAAGGTTACTCTAGATTTCTACCATCTAGATGGCGAGGCTAATCAATGTTAGGTGTTGATAAAGAATAAAAAGACAAAATATGAAATATAAGTAATAGAGTGTAAAGACTTTAAGAAGATATTTCTTAACAAGTATTTCCCTTAAAATCTCTAAATAGTGATGGAGATAAAATTCATAGAGATTAAGAAAAAGGAGGGTGAATCAATCACAACTTACGAAGAAACTTTAAAAAGGACTGAAAGATATTACTAGGGTTTTTATCAATAATGATAACAAAATAGATATATTATTTATTGATTTATAACCAAACCTAAGAAAGTATCTATCAATCCAATAATTTTGGAGTTATAAAGAAGTATTTCAATGTGCTCTCAAAGTAGAGATGTATTTTAGGGAATGGTCCCGTGATTAGGGAGATAAGAAATAAAATATAGAGTTTAATGTCAGGGGATGAAATGAAATGGTAGGAAAGATGATCCTACCACCCACATGTCAAATGTTTGGAAAGAAAAATAATGATAATTTCCTCAAAGGTATAAGGAATTTTTTTTTGTGGGAGATAAGGCCACTAAGATCATGAATTTCGAAGAGACATGAAGGATCCAACCAACATGATGGAGGAAATGAAGGCACCTCCTAATGCACCATGATGGAGGAAATGAAGGCACAACCTAATGCACCCCATTTTTAAATGATTCAAATATAGGGAGAAATGTTATTATATAATTTAGTGCACTAAACCATGGTCCATATAGTGTAATCAACATCCACAACCACTGAAGTTGAAGGAGTAATGGAAAACTTATTTCATCACAACTAATGAGGTGGAAAATGAAAATGAAGTAGTATAAGGTACAAATACTATTCACTCACCAATCGAAAGAGTTTTATATGATTTTGGTTATACACATTCTTTTATATCATTCAATTTTTCTAAAACTGTTGAACAAAAAACCCAATACCTTGAAGTAGAGATATCTATAAAAACACCGAGTGGTGTGATCAATACAACCCAAGTGTTTGACTCTTCTCTTGTTAGTATCCATGGGAATATTCTTCCATTGAATATCATAATCCTTCCATTAGTGTAATTTGATGCTATAATAGGTATGAATTTTCTCTCATTATATAGAGATCACATAAAATGTTGGGAAAAGGAAATATCTTTTTATATTCTGAACCATCCCATGCTCCAGTACAAATGAAAGGAAGATCATGAATCACTTTTGGAAAATCCATCAATATTGTGGGTGTTGATTCCTAGTGAGTAAGTATACCTTAACTAAATGTTTTAGTCAAAGGAAAATATAAACATTGAGAAAATTAACATTTTTAGGGAATATACTAATGTATTTACTGAGGAGTTACCCATCCTTCCCCCAAATAAAGAGGTAGAGTTATTAATAGATTTTATACCTGAATCCAATACTTTCTATAAATTCTCCTATAGGATGTTCTTGATCGAACTAGATGAGTTAAGGAAGTGGTTTAAATAGAATTCAGAAAAATGGTTCATACTCCTTAGTGCATCACCCTGGGTTGGGTTGGTTCTCCTTTTTCAAGAAAAAGGATGTAGCTATGTGGCTATGCATCGATTACCAGGAGCTTAACAAGATCACCATATAGAAGAAGTATCCCATTCCAAGGATTGATAACTTATTTGATCAAATTTTAGTATCTTAGTACTTATAAAAGGCGATTCTTCATTCTTAATATCATTAGATAATGGTGGAGGAGGAATATATTTAGAAAACATCCTTCTATACATGGTATGAACACTATAATTTCATAGTGACACCCTTAATACTTAATAATTACCCTAAAATCTTCATGTACTTGATTAATAGCTTATTTAGAGACCACAAAAATAATTTTGTAGTTTTATTTATTAATTATATTATTATTTACTACAAGACCAAGGAGGAACATTAAGTGCATATAAGTATTGTTATAGAAACACTAATAAAGGAGAAAATGTATGCTAAGTTTAGAAAGTGTGACTTTGGATTACAACAAGTAACATTCTTAGGTAATGTGATCACAAGTGAGGGAAATTTTATAGACCCTTCAAAGGAAAAGGAAATTGAGGAATGGACCAAACCCTCAATTGTCTTAGAAATATGTCATTTTATTAGATTATATGGGTATTACTGATTCTTTGTGAGAAATTTCTCATGATTGAATATCTTTCTAACTATGTTAAAATGAAAAGGGGAAAAGTATTTCTGGATGGATGAATTTTCTGAAAGATTTAAGGAGATCAAGATAGGACAATCACTATGATTATACTCACACTACCATCAAGTAGATAAGGCTTTGTGATATACATTGATTCTTTAAAGAAATAATTTGGTTGTTCACTTATACAGAATGATAATGTGATAGCATATGCCTCAAGATAGTTGAATATCCATGAGTAAAAATATCTGACACATGGTCTAGAGATAAAAGCTGTGATCTTCTCTTTGAAGAGTTAGTGACACTACCTCTACGGTGAGAAGTTTGAAATATATATAGATCACAAGAGTATAAAGTATATATTCACACAAAAATAAACAAACATGTGTCAATGAAGATGGTTAGTCCTAATAAATGACTATGATTAATCTATTCAATATCATATTGGAAGCAAGAATAAGGTCTCTGATGCTATTATAAGAAAATAACCTACTACTCTATTTATGATGTGGATTGTAAAATCCCCAATCTTCATGAATATACAAATAATGGATCTAGAAGTCATAATGGTAGGTAATATATCCCATCATGACCAAATTATTTCCCAACCATCTATCAAATATAAGATCAAGCAGGTATAAAGGGATTATTTGGAGCTTGAAAAGAGTATAAAAGTAGTAAAGGAAGGTAATCTTATAGAATTCCATATAAATGAATATGATTTAATTAAATTTGGAACTAGTTGTTGTTTGACTAAATTACTAGAGATAAAGAAAGAACTATTAGATAATTCACATAGATCATATTTATCTCTCATTCATGGAAGTACCAAGATGCACCGTGATCTTTGAGATGATTTTTTGGGACAACATGAATAAGGATACAACTAAGTACACCTCAAAGTTATTGGTATGCCATCATGTTAAATCAAAGTGAGAGAATATCAAGATAATGATATAACCATTACCCATATCCGTATGGAAATGGGAAAAAAACACTATGGAATTCATCACTGGTCTCTCAAAGATATCCAATGGAAGTAATGTTATATGATTTGTGGTGGATTGACTCACTAATACTAACCACTTCATCTCTATTCAGTAAAATTTCCCACTTGAATACCTTGATAATATATTTTTAAAGAAATTGGTGAGGCTGTATGGGGAAACAAATTCGATTATCTTTGATCATGATCCAAGGTTTACTTCTAAATTTTGGATAAGTTTTTAACATACTCTAAATTCTGAATTGAATTTTAGTATGGGCTATCACCCCAAAAATTATGGACAATATGAAAGGACAATTTAGAAACTTGAGGACATTCTGAGAGCTTGACTAATGGAATTTAAAGTAGTATGTGATTAGCATCTCTAATTATTTGAGTTCTCATATAATAAAAACTTCCACTTGATTATTCAAATGTCTCAATATGAATCTCTATTTGGAAATCAATGTAGAACTCCTACTTGTTGGGATAAAGTTGGTTAATGAAAGATACTTGAACCTAATTTTTTAAAATTTCAGAAAAGGTTGAAGACATCCAAAAACATATAAAAGTTTATCAGTGTTGATAGAAGAGTTATGGTGACAACCATCAAAGGGAGATGGAGTTTGAAGTTGGAAACATAGTTTTCTTTTCAATATCACCATGGAAGAGAGTCGTGCAGTTTGTAAAGAAATGAAAGCTTATACCTAGGTATATTAATGCCTTTGAGATACTTGATCTCATAGGAGAATTATACTATCATCTAGCACTTCCACCAAACATATAACAAGTTAATGATGTGTTCTACATATATCTCCTAAGGGTGTACACACCTGATCCCTCGTATGTACTAAACCCAGAGCTGGTATAACTGGTGAACATACTCTCTTATAAGGAGTATACAGTAAAGATCTTAGATCATAGATAAAATTTTATTCACAATAAGACAACTCACCTCATAAAATTCCTGTGGAAGAAATATAAATATGAAGATGTGACATGGGAATCAGAGGACATAATGAAACAAAAGTAGCCTTCTGTATTCTCTACTGAGAATATGAGTTGAAATTTTGAGGATGAAATTTACAAAGGGGGAATAATTAAATGAACCTGACTTTATAAATAATATTTTTTTCCCTAAATAAATGTGTTCTATATTATTGTATAGTATTATACACACACATCACATAGAGAAACCAAAAAAACTTTATTTCATTAATATAAATCGGTACATTAGTCAACAAATAAACCTATAAAAATAAAAAATATTACAATGAAAAAAATATAGAATATATAAATACTATAGTGAGAAAATTTTGATCACCTTGAACTTTTAGAATCATTACCCTCATGAACAAAACTATGGAAAATAAACAGAATACTATTAAAATAATCAATAGTTTAGAGAATAGAAATGTATAACCTTGAGATGAATTAAGATGAATGATTAATAAAAGAATTAAGTGTTATTTATAAAATTTAATATGACCTTCAGAATAGTAATTTCAAAATTGGAATAATAACCTTAATATTAGGAATAGTAACATAACCATTGGGAATATTAACCTAACTATTGGGAATAGTAACTCGACCATTGGAATAGTAATTTGACCTCAAAATAAAAAAATGTAATATAAATAATATTTATCATGAATATTTTAATAAAATATAAATATTATAATATCATAAAATAAACATCAATATTAAAGACTCAAAGAAATTATAAGTACCTTTTTTAATAAATTTTATTTTAATGTATTTCATAGAAATCATAATTTTTTGTTAATAATTAAAATTACATATGTTATAAAGTCATTTTGATAAAATTAATGATATTTTTATAATTATGACAACCAAATTTCCAAGGGTTATTTTTTCATATTTTTTTTGATATACATCAATTTTTAGGTGAATAGTAAAATACAGTAACTAGTGAATTTTAAATTACATCATTCATGATGTAATAATGAACTAATAAATTATTTAATTTTTAGATCAAATAATTTTTTTTAATAATTAAAATAATCCATTAAATTTAAATTCCAAACCTAAAAATTAATTTCTAAAATTCGAAAGTCTAAAGTAATCCTTTAAATAAACTGTTTTCTGTTTTTCTCATATCATTTTGACTAAAATAATAAATTAAAATTTTAAAGTGATTAAAAATCCAGAATTCATGTTATTTTTTTAAAATATATCTCATAATGTAAAAAATATTACTATTTAGTAGTTTAACATGGGTATAATAATTTATTCAATATTTTATCCTAAAACACCCCTCTTATTAAGTAAAAATAACACCTCACCCCTCCCTTGGAAAAACAATTACCTTCCAATTTAAAAATAAAAATATCTAAATAATTATCATCTATTATGACCCTTATAATCCTTAGTACATTATAGAGTAATAAAACTTCAAGTTTTCAAGAAGTTAATGGTCATAAAAAAGGAACAACTTCAAGAAAGAGGTAATGTCCTTTCATCTTTTATTATGTTTTCTTTATCTAAACTCCCTATCCTTTTTTTTTATTTTCTAATACAAACTATGTTAAAATAATTAAAAATTAAATTAACATGATATTGATAATTTTAATGTACTATAAAAATTTTATTTTTAATATAATCACATAGTATATATCTCGCACCTTCTCTTTTGACAATATCCCATTAATGACCGGTTAATTTCTAATAAAGGCATTGCCAATTATTTTCTTATCACTGCCCTTACAAATGATTATGATTAATTATTTATAATATATAAATTTATAGATAAATTTATTTCTAGGATTCTAAATTTAATATTGATAATGTATAAGTAACAATAAACCAAGATCGTTAAATTGAAGAAGGATGAGATATTTTAAGGAAAATATGATATCAAAACATTTCACCTTTAGAAAAGGTAATCAAGGAATACAATCCAATGACTATAATTGATAAAGAGTGAAAAAATGAAAATAATTAACTTCTGGTTCCATTTTTTAATAAACCAAAGTTTATTATTTAGGAGGTTTAAAACCAATGAAATAAAACAGGATTTAAGGTAAGGGGATTCACAAACCCAAATCCCTCTCTTTTGGGATAGGACCTCTTTCACATAATTTTCAGTATAGATATTCCTTTAATATCATTAAAACTTCATTTAAATATTCTTTCCTTTTTCTTTCATGGGATATAAATGTTTCTATCTAGGAAAATGATTTCTAATCCAATTACAAATATTTACCAAGAAGACTTTATTTTTCCAAAGTACATCTTTGAATCCTCCTAAGTTGTTTCATATTCAAAAAACAATGACCTTTTATGCCAATTTATTATCTCCATTATTCATTTGAGAACCCAAAATTCTATTACATGAATTATGATATGTGAAATTAATTAAGAAACCCATTCCATTAAATGTTTTTATTTCAGGTATGTGATTGTTATATGTTATCTTTCCATGTGGCATGCATGATTATGATCATTTTATGATGTGATGGGTGGGCCTGAAATTATATATCCCTCAAATTCATTAGGTAATATGATATATCTCATGATATTATGTGTATTATGTGTGAACATGATGTCATATTTTTTCACAATTATGATGTTACAATTTATGCACATATGTTATGCGTGAACATGATGCTAGCTTTATTTACAACTATGTGTGGTAATTGACCACTATGTTATGATGTTTCATTATTATTCATATTCCACATTCCATGCCTTTATAAAATTATTCCCTCATGCTTATAGTGATGATCTCCTGATTATGATATGATTATGATGATTATTCCACCCATGTACTACTGATTCATGTCACTTATTCCTTCTATGTTATCCACCCCCTTATTGGGATTTCAAAACACCCCTTTCTTTGATGTATATCCTTAGGTAATTACATGTATTAAGGAGAATGTAAGAAATTTTAATAGGATAAAGAATAAGGATTTAAATAATTTTTATGTTTTATTATGTATAAGTGATGTATGAACTTATTTTCCTAAAGATACTAAACCTTGGGATCCTAGATTATATCACTACTATGTTGTTTATATTAAAAATGATATAATACTCTTGTAATAAAAATTTGGGTCACTATAGGAATAGTCTCCCCACAATTATTTTATTCCTTTTCTACTAGTCTATATCTTCTGGTGTTTATGGAGGCACACCTTAGGTCAAGTGATGACCTTCGCTTGGGTGATGTTCAAGAGATTTGTGATGGGGAATTATACAACTTAATTTTTATGTTTTATTATGTATAAGTGATGTATCAGCTTATTTTTCTAAAGATACTAAACCTTGGGATCCTATATTATATCACTAACTAGTGCAACGATCCTAGGGTTCATTATGACAATTGATAATAGTAACCTCTAAATCCATGGGATAAAGTGAAATCCTATACAATCAAAACTATTGAAGTGGGTCATGAAAAAAATTGGTGAAAGGTACAATCATCATCCCCTCAAGAACTATAAATTTATTATTTGATTATTATTAAAACCACTCCTTCACATATATAAAGTGTTATAAATTCATCAATACACCACCCAAATGATTAGATATTAAATTACCGGTGAAAACTTCTACTGTTATAATGATTGTATCCCAAGACAATAACTCCTCTTTGGTAGAAGTTTGTGGGAATATATTTCTTATAAATATAATTATTCATCCTTTTTCCAAATTTAATTTTCTTTCAGGAATATATTGGATCTCTCTATATAGTGATCATATTAATTTCTAGTATAGATAATTCACATTTCATATATTAAATCAATCCATGATTGTTTATCAGCAGATGGATGACTATGAACTCACTATAGAAGTTACTTATCTTGTATGCATATTATTACCTAATAATGAGGTCTATTTATCTCAAATAGTTTAAAAAAACTCAATATTTAAGATAAGTCTATAATGTGAGAATATGTTGATGTATTTCCAAAAGAGTTACCTGGTCTTCCCAAAAAATAGATGTCGTAACTGATGGTATTTCTATATCAAATAATCCTTATAGAATGGACCCGATTTAATTGTAGAAATTGAAGAAGAAACTCAAAGAGAATTTGGATAAGGGTTTTATATACCCAAGTGATTCACCATGGGGTTTAACAATCCTATTTGTTACTAAGAAATATGTATCAATGTGTACTTGTATAGATTATCATAAACTTAACAAGATTATGATCCAGAAAAAGTATCTTATACCCTATATTGATGACTTGTTCGATCAATTGTGAGGGGATAAGTACTTATCAAGGATTTAAATTCGATCTAGATATCATTAATTAAGGGTGAAACGAGAGTTTATATCCATGAAAACCTTCTATACAATATACGGTCACTATGAATTTATAGTGATGCCTTTTTAACTTAAAAATATCCATACTGTATTCATAAATATGATGAATAGAGTCTTTAGAGATTAACTCAATCAATTTATGATAGTATTTATAGATGACATTATCATATATTCCAAGAAAATGGAAGTTCCTAAAAAACATTCAAGTAATTTCTTGAAACCCTTAAGGAGAAACTATATACCAAATTAAACATGTTTTATTTATGACTATAGAAAGTATCATTTTTGTGTCATGTAATCACAAGTGAGGGTATATCTCTGTATCCTTATAAGATAGAGGTGATTGAATAATGTACTAGACCAAAAAATTTCATATAGATCCATATTTTTATTAGATTATCTAGAAAATATTGACATTTTTTGAGAAATTTCTCATTACTGTCAATCCACTAACCAAGTTAAATAAAAAAGAGTCAAGTTCCTTTGGATAAATGAATGTGAAGGCAATTTAAAGGATATCAAGACAAGGTTGGTCACTACACCTGTACTCACGCTACCCTATGGTGGAGAAGAGTTTTTGATATACAATGATGCATTAAAGACGGTATTGAGATGTGTCCTCATGAAAAAATGATCATAGATTATGCCACACATTAATTAAAGGTTCATGAGAAAAGTTACTCGACATAATATTTAGAGTTGTCATTAGTAATATTTTCATTAAATATATGGAAGAATTATCTCTATGGTGAAAATTAATATATATATATATATATCAATCACAAGAGCATAAAGTATATTTTAACATATACGGAGTTGAACATGAACCAAAGAAGAGGGTTTGAGTTGATCAAGGACTATGATTACTCAATAAATTACCAACCTAGAAAAAAAATGGTGGATAATGTTCTAAGTATAAAAGACGATTCTACCTTTTATATAAAGAGGATTTAAAGGGAACCAATAATCATGGGTTTACAAATTATAGACCAGGGAATCATGAAGGAAGGTGAGAAATCCTGTCTTCCCTATAAGGTGTATATAAAACTATATAAGTGGGTAAGGAATATTCTAGAGTTATTACTTTAAATTTATGGGATTATAGTATTATAAAAATGAATATGTTTCTCTTAAATATGATAATTGAAGAAGGTGATATTGGATGATTCATATAACTCATCATTATCTATCCATACTGGAAGCACAAAGATGTATAAATATATTAAGGAGAATTTATAGTGGGACAATGTAAAGAGGGATATTATAGAGTATTTTGGTAAAAAAATAATATTTTATGATATATTTCTCTTTAAATAAGTTTTATTTATTTGATAACTTTCTTTACATGTAATACCTTGTCTGAACAAACCATGATATATAATAGAATTATTATTTTAAAATTTGATTGTTACCACTAAACCACTAGATTGGTAGGTAGGAATAAGAAAAAATAAATTATGAAAAATTATTTTTTATACATTGTTATCCCAACTAGGTTAAATACCCTAAGAGGGGTGGGGGTGAATTAGGGTATGATAGATTAAAACAACTGCACCCTCATATATTGTTTTATCATTAAACAAAACACTCTTCTCTCTGTGACACCCCAAGCTTCCATGGTACGTTTCCCTTTGAATAATGCAATAGCTTTCATTATATGAAACTTCGAGATTCTAACAAATCGCGACCAATCAAACTAGCCATTATGAATAATAATACCCACTTTTTGAAATTTTATAAATTTTATCTTTCAAAATGGACTTCATTTTTGGATTTGGAATATTGATATTAGCTTAGGGTGAAATTTTGGTATTTTTCTGAAAACTTTCAATTTTTGATGAATAATGAAAAACACTGAGTTATTGGTAAAAATTGAATTTTTATTTAAATAATTATTTATTTTATTTAAATTTATTTTAGGTTAAAATAGATATATAATACCTATATAAGTTCAATATAATTCATTGGAGTCATTTTATAATAAGTTTAGATATATAAAAATTTTATTGAACTTTTTACCGTCTTTTACCCACCTCTTAGAAGCATTTGAAAATTTACATAAAACTTAATTTTACCACTTCTATGAGTTTAATTTCAAAAATCCGAGAGACACAGTTGATATCAGTAAGTAAAATGTGGTTCAATAAGATGAAAATAATTTTTTGTGAATAGTAACTTTTTACTTTTATTTACCGTGGTTAAAAGTAAATAGGGTAATTAAGGGTAAAAATGATATTATTATTACCCTAACACATGTCCTAATTCTATGAGATAAGTGTAATTTGACGAAAAATAACCATAGGAATAAAATATGATCCTTTAGGTTCACTTGGATTAGATTAGGACATTTATTATTATTTAATTCAAAGAAGAGTTAAAAATGTTAAATTCAAAGTTTAATAACTAAACCATTTTTAATATAGGATTACACATAAGATAAATTCGACTATAAATATTCATTAGAAATATAAAAATATTTCCTAAATAATTTTCTTTTGTTTATATATTTTAGACATTAAATAATTTAATTTATTTATGACACAATGATGATGCAGTAATTACCTAATTAATGTAATATTAATATAATAGATATTATAAATATCCAAATAAATGTAATTTGAGACTTTTTATGAATTAAACTAATTTTATGGGTTAATATAACATGTTAGGGTTGGTTATATGAATTTTGTTCGAATTAATAATGCTATTATGAATTTAGAAAAAACAAAATACCAAATAGTGTCAAAATTGACATAAAAGTGTTTTTAAAACAAATATTATATTATTAATTGATATTATATTCCTAAAAATCTAAGGTTCAGAAAAAGGTCTTAAATAATATTATATATGTCATTAATGAACCACTTGAGGTTTTCTTGGAAGTTTATAGTAAGTTTATTAACCATATAATATAAAAATACAAAGAGACATGGCAAATGTCAAAATATTAAACTAAGAGTTAAATCTAAAAGATAAAGTTAATATAGTGACCCAAACCTGTCTAAAACCTATTTTTTGAGTGGTTTTAGACCCATACCAACCTTATACTTTAAATAATTCATTTTTGAGCCATTATAAACCGAAAATTATTTTATTATAAAATAATATTTCAAGCTTTTCCTAAGGTTCCCCCACCCATCTTATAAAAAGGCACTCCCCCTTCCCTCAACTTCACACCTTCAAAGCCTTTTAGATCCCCCAAACCCTACCCAAATACCCTATCAAATGTCCTACCTTCATCCTAGAGGCCTTTCTTTAGTCATAAAGCCAACCTAAGGAGCCCTTTTGATCAAATCAAAAGGAAGAATCTGAACAAGAGGTAAATATTTCATCACCTCTTTCAAGTTCCTTTCTTCTTCCACTTCCTATTTCTTTGTTGTTTCCATTATAAAATAATAACTCAAGTATCTTCTATATAATGTGTTGTTATTATAAATATGGTACAACCATATTCATTATTATATCTATCATTTTAATGACATTTCACCATACATGCGTACATACAACTTACCATCTCCACGTTGTGGTGTAATTGTTATTCAATACATTATTATTTGGATGGGTATAATAATGATGTGTAATTGATGTAAATAATAAATATAACATGATAATTATTCTTTATATATGATATAACATCAAATTATATATTATTTTAATATCAAAAGAATGATATTGTTGCTCGTGCGTACGTACGGATTACCGTCTCCACGAACGCGATGAGATTCATTCCCCATCGTATCCATTCAAGACAAATTTTCATTTGATGATTAAAAATAATGTTTAAAGACTTGATCTAATTCTGTATATGAATAAGATACATCCCATCCATGATAAATATGACTCACATAACAAATAATATAAAGGGAAACAAATCTGTTAAACACATGAAACGACGATAATACTACGATATTATTAACAAAGCAATGTTAAAAGATCATATATGATATCATATTAATGTATATGATTATTTAATAATTTAATAAAAATTATTTGACCATTATACAACAGGTTAACCTACCCTCAAAAAAGGAAAAGTACAAGGTAAGGGTTAATTCTACAATCTCTTCATTATCCGAGGTTGTTTATATGTAATTATCTACTAGGACCTCTTTATCATCCACATCCATATTTCTTAATAATGTATTTCAAAACATTCTTACTGTTTTATAGACCATGGGTTAAAGTAATTTATACCCTTTTTTGACTTTTATAAGATGTTTATAAAGGAATCTTTTCATCATTTTCCAAACAAGGTACTTTTTGACTTTTTCGACAAATTTAAGGTAAGAATGTTTTTTTAACTTATACGGCGAGTGTGACTATTTTATGCCTTATAACATCATCAAATATTACCTTACGATATTATAATAATATTTAAAAAATAAATGTTTTCTTTTATAATTATATGAATTTTAAATGATTTAAAAATAGAAAGAGATATTTCTCTAAAAAAGGTTTTGATTTCATCCATGTCAACATCCTTTGATGGGTTTTAAGCTTATTTGAAGTTGATTTATTATGATACAAAACTTCCATATCGTATTGAAGGTTTTGTGATATGTTTGACTGTGGATGTGTTATTTTTATACCTTTCATTTTTTATGGATAAAGTATTGACATTTTGTATCCTAGTTTTAATACTAATGTTTATGTTATGTTTAAAACTTTTCATACGAGGAATGCATTGGACTTAGTTAGTGACGGGTTGAGCCCACCATAGATCCTCAATGCATCGATAGGTCTCATGAGAAAGACTAGTGTCTTGGCACAAGGCCTTGATAAAATCTTATTTGTAGTCTTGGCACAAGGCCTTGACTATGTGGTTTTGAAAGTCTGGCATTATGCATTCCATCATTATGAAAGTGGATATTGATATTGCATGGGATTATTCGACTGGTAGAATATCTATTTGAGTAAGTAAATGGATTTTTTTATTTATATTATCCATATTATGACGAAGTTTATGTTGAAAAGTCTTTTGTTTTTTTATACATTGCCTTAAATGATTATGCTTATTTATGAAAGCTTCCACTATATTGTTATCCTTACTGAGCATCTGAGCTTACCCATTTCTATGTTTTATTTTTCACAGGATGCGAAGAAGTATATTATGACTGAACTGCATGGATAGTCTATGGGATCTCAGTGTTGTCTATGAAAACAATGTTGTTGTAGTTTTCCATTTTATGATGTAATGTAAACCTTATGAATGTATATAGTACTTCCAAGGCTACTAAACTAATCGGTCTTTCGAGACATGATCTTTTGTGATCATACCAATGATATGTAATAATGAACTGACTCTGGGCTTCTGGGGTCAGGCTGTTACAGTTGGTATCAGAGGAAGTTTAGTACAAACTTTGGAATATAGATTTAGATAAACTCTGATTAGAGCACATTACCCTAAGATAGACTTTGGGGATTAGTATAAAAGAACTTCCTAGAATTTTGGTATTGTAGATATTTTGTGAGTTTTCCATGAAATACATCCCTCTCTAGATATGACCAGGTAGAGGCAGCTCTGGCACTGATATACCTAGGGGTAAAACCCGAAAACATCGCTTTGAGCAAGACTCGAATGTGAACTAGTGCACGACAACGGGCCTTGCTGCACTCTTGGTTACGACACTCCCAGGGGATATGTTTAGGATAATTCTTATTTTCTTTACAAACCATTATGAAGGGTTTATGAGTATATAATTCCTCAAAGAAATTATTTTTATGATTATGGATTATTCCCATAAACGGTTCAATTCATGTTAAGTGTTTTACAAGTTCAGAATTATGTATTTCAATTCATAAACTAATCTATTTTATGACATTTTTTAGAAATGGAGCCTAGTGTAAGGAATGGAAACCGTATCAATGCACACACTCCATATATGGATTTTCCTCCTACTCAAGATAATTATAGTGGAGCTGGTGATGTAATTGGTGCTGATCAGCTAATCACCATACTAGGACAACTCACTCAGGTTATGAATAATAACCTTACCCATATGGAACACCCTGATCCACAGCATGGAGGATAAATGTTAGATCTCTTAATGAGGAAACAACCACCAACATTCAATGGGGGTACAAATCCATTAGTATCTGAGAAATGGATAAATAATTTAGAGAAAATATTCCACACCTTGGGGAGTAAAGAAAGGGAAAAAGTTGTCATGCCAGTTTACCGCCTCACTGAAGATGCTGATCAATGGTGGTCATTGATTCAAAACACAAAGGAAGATGATGAAGTATAAAATATGGAATGTAGGGAGTTTAGAGATATTTTCTTAGAAAAATACTTTCCTCATGACCATCGAGCAGATATGGAAAGACAATTTTCGAGTCTGAGGCAAAAGGAGGATGAGAATGTCGCAAAGTGTGAGGCTAACTTTACAAGGTTAGTGAGGCTTGCTGCAGATTATATACGTAACCCAAGAAGTAAGATTGATCATTTCTTTGATGGGTTAAAACCATTTCTCTATCAAGCATTAGTCTCACAATCCTTCTCATTGTATGAAGATATTGTCTCATGTGCTATCAAGATAGAAAAATAATTCTCTTAGTATTATGACATTAAAGAAAAGAAATAGATGAAGAGATCTGCTGAACACTCTAGAAATGTAAATAAGGGGAAGAAGGGAAAAGTTGAATATCCATCCTGTAGTAAATGTGGGAAGAATCACCCTGGTACTTGCCTGAAGGGAATGAGAGTCTATTACAAGTGTGGTTAAAAAGGCCACCAAGATCGTGATTGTAAGGGGAAGAAAGAGGCTTTCGATATTGAATGATACAATTGTAGAGAAATGGGGCATTATGCGAATGAATTTCCTAAGTGTCAGGAGAACTTACCTTAGAAAAGGCCAAGGGATCAAGGACAAGATTATGCTATCACTACTGCTGAGGTTGAAGCTCCAAAATACGTAGTGGAAGGTAATTTAATGGTTTCCTCAAGTTTAGAAAATGCTTTATTTGATTCTGGATCATCGCATTTTTCATATCTTCCCAGTTTTCTAAGAAAATTAGATATTTCCAATTTTTTTTAACAAGGGAGTTATCAGTCAAAACTCCTAAGGGAAGTATCATTGCAACAAAGTTTTGTGAATCAGTCCCCATTAGGGCATATAAATATTCTTTATCTGCTGATCTCATCGTGATACCCATGATTGAATTTGATATAATCCTCAGTGTGGATTGGCTTTTGGACCATGATGAAAAAATTTATTGTAAGAAGAATGAGGTTACTATTTTTAATGACAATTATAAAGAACACCTTATATTTAGAGTAGAATCGTCACCACCAAATTCTTATCTAGATCCACCCACAGTAACTCAACTAAATTCAATTATTGGGGAGGAAGAGAATGAAATAACTGTGGGTGAGGAAACGAATGTTCAAATAGAGGATGTACCTATTGTGAAAGAATATGTTGATGTGTTTCCAGAAGATTTACCTGGACATCCTCCAGAATGAGAAATTGAGTTTCCCATTGATTTAATTCCTGGATCAAGACCCATATCGAAGACCCCTTATAGAATGACCACTGTGGAATTAATGGAACTAAAGAAACAACTAGAGGAATTGAGTAATAATGGATTTATTATTCCTAGTGTTTCTCTATGGTGATCCCCTGTTCTTTTTGTTAAGAAGAAAGATGAATATATGAGGTTGTGCATTGACTACAGGGAGGTCAATGATATAAAAATAAAGAAGAAGTATCCCCTACCTCGCATTGATGATTTCTTCGACCAAATTCATGGATCTCAATAATTTTCAAATATTGACCTTTGATCTGGATATCATTAGTTGTGGATAAAGAAGGAAGACATTCCAAAAACAGCCTTTCGAACCAGGTACATGCATTACGAGTTTATTGTAATTCCTTTTGGATTGACTAATGCACCCTCTGTCTTCATGGATCTAATGAATAGAGTTTTCAAGGAATATCTTGATGAATTTGTAGTGGTATTTATTGATGATATCTTGGTATACTTCAAAATCTATGAAGATCATGAAAATAACTTGCGCATTATCCTAAAGACTCTTAGAAGACATAAATTATATGGGAAGTTTAGCAAGTGTGAATTCTGGATTTAGGAGATTTCTTTTGTTGGCCATATTGTCTCTAAGGATAGAATCTATGTTGATCATTCTAAGATCATGGAAATCAAAGAATGGTCAGAACTGACAAGTATAAATGAGGTACACAGTATTATTGGTTTAGCAGGTTATTTTCGACATTTCTTCTAGAATTTTTCCCAGTTGGCTAACCCATTAAAAAAGCTCACACGAAAAGGGGTTAAATTTTTTTGGACAAAAGAGTGTGAATAATGATTTGAATAATTGAAAAGAATATTATTTAATGATCCTATCTTGACTCCACTATCAGGGAATGATGGGTTTGTTATTTATAGTGATGCATCAAAGAAAGGACTTGGTTGTGTCCTCATGTAGAATGATAGAGTTATTGCGTATGCATCACGATAGCTGAAAATTCATGAGCAAAACTATCCTACTCATGATATTGAGTTAGCAACTGTAATCTTTGCTTTGAAGATATGGAGACATTATCTATATGTTGAAAAAATGCGAGATATTTACCAACCACAAGAGTTTGAAGTATATTTTCTCATAGAAAGAACTCAACATGAGGCAAAGATGATGGCTTGAACTACTCAAAGATTATGATTACACTATACACTACCACCTAGGGAAGTAAAATAAGGTGGAAGATGCTTTGAGAAGAAACGATCATGGAGTTTTGAACAAGATGAGATTTGAAAGGGATCCTATTTTCATGGATCTAGTAAAGATGGATATGGGAATAACCATGGAAGATGAAACATTAATTCTTTTTCAAATGGTTTCCAAACCATCATTACTAGAAAGGATAAAAAGTTATCAGGTTGATGATGAGGAGTTTCAAAAGAAGATTAAAGCTGTGAATGATGGGAGATTGAGTGACTTTGTGTATGAAGATGGAATTTTGAAATTTGGGAAGAGACTTTGTGTTCCCGATATACCTGATCTAAAAAGGGAATTGTTGGATGATTCTTATAGTTCCAATTTCTCTATACACCATGGTAGCACCAAAATGTATAGATATTTGAAGGAACATTTTTGGTGGGACAAAATGAAGAGGGAGATTGCTGATTTTGTGTCAAGATGTATGGTTTGTCAATAAGTGAAATCTAGAAGGTAACATCCTGGAGGATTCTTGCAACCTCTTCCCATACCTGAGTGGAAATGGGATAATATTCTGATGGACTTTTTCATGAGACTACCAAAGACTCCTTGAAGGAATGATGAAATATGGGTCATTGTTGATCATCTTACCAATTCAGCACATTTTCTTTCTATAAGAGAAGATTTACCACTTGAATGATTAGCAAGACTATATATTAATAAAGTTGCGAGACTTCATGGAGTACCCCTATCGATTATTTCTGATCGTGATCCCCTTTTTACATCAAGATTCTGGAAAAGTTTTCAGAAATATATGGATACTGAACTTCATTTGAGCACTACCTACCACCCCCAAACTGTTGGAAAATCAGAACGGACTATTCAAACCATAGAAGACATGTTGAGATCATGCTCACTTGACTTTCAAGGTACGTGGGATCAATATTTACCACTGGTAGAATTTTCCTATAACAATATCTTCCATTAAAGTATTCAGATGGCACCATATGAAGCATTATACGGAAATAGATTTCGCACACCAACCTGTTTAGATGATGTTGGTGAAAGAAAACTCGTAGGACCAGAACTTGTGGAGGAAACGATGGAAAAGGTGAAGGTAATACAAAACCACATCTAGGAAGCTCAAAGAAGACCGAAGAGCTATGCTGATAAACGAAGGAAGGATTTGGAATTTCAGGTAGGATATCATATTTTCTTGAAGGTATCTCTATTGAAGGGTGTTATACGTTTCAGTAAGAAGGGAAAATTAAGTCATAGGTACATCGGAACTTTTGAAATTCTAGAACAAATTGGGGCTGTAGCTTACCGTTTGGAAATGTCTCTAAGTCTCTCCAAAGTTCACGATGTATTCCACATATCACTGTTGAGAAAATACATGCCTGACCCAACACATGTACTCACCTATGAGGAATTAGAACTGGAACCCAATCTATCTTATTGTGAAGATCCTGTCAAGGTTATTGATACAAGAGAACATGTGTTGAGAAACCGGACAACTCATCTGGTAAAAGTTCTATGGAGAAACCATAAGATGGAAGAGGCAACGTGGGAACCCGAGGAAATTATGATGAAGAACCACACAAATCATTTTATGCAGTAATATTCTAGAAATTTCGAGGATAAAATTATTTGAAGGAGGGGAGAATGTAACACCCCAATCTTCCGCGGTACGTTTCCCTTTGAATAATGCAATAGCTTGCGTTGTACGCAACTTCGAAATTCTAACACATCACGAACAATGAAACTAGCCGTTGTGAATAAAAATACCCAATTTTTTAAATTTTATAAATTTTATCTTTCAAAATGGACTTCATTTTTGGATTCGGAATATCAAAATTAGCTTAGGGTGAAATTTTGGTATTTTTCTGAAAACTTTCAATTTTTGATGAATAGTGAAAAACACCTAGTTATTGGTTAAAACTGAATTTTTATTTAAATAATTATTTATTTTATTTAAATTTATATTAGGTAAAAATAGATATATAATACCTATATAAGTTCAATATAATTAATTAGACTCATTTTATAATAAGGTTAGATATATAATTTTTTTTTGAACTTTTTACCGTCTTTTACCCACCTCCTAGGAGCATTTGCAAATTTACATAAAACATAATTTTACCACTTTTGTGAGTTGAATTTAAAAAATATGAGAGACACTATTGATATCAGTAAGTAAAATGTGGTTTAAAAAGATGAAAATATTTTTTTGGTGAATAGTAACTTTTTACTTTTATTTACTGCGGTTAAAAGTAAATAGGGTAATTAAGGGTAAAAATGATATTATTATTACCCTAAAACATGTCCTAATTCTATTAGATAAGTGTAATTCGAACAAAAACAACCTTAGGAATAAAATATAATCCTTTAGGTCCACTTTAATTAGATTAGGACATTTATTATTATTTAATTCAAAGAAGAGTTAAAGGTGTTAAATTCAAAGTTTAATAACTAAACCATTTTTAATATAGGGTTAAACATAAGATAAATTAGATTATAATTATTAATTAGAAATATAAAAAGATTTCCTAAATAATGGTATTTTATTTATATTTTTTATACATTAAATAATTTAATTTATTTATGACAAAATGATGATGTCGTAATTAACTAATTAATGAAATATTAAAATAATTGATATTATAAATATCCAAATAAATGTAATTTGAGACTTTTTATGAATTACACTAATTTTATAGGTTAATATGACATGTTAGGGTTGGTTATATGAATTTATTTTGAAGTAATAATGCTATTATGAATTTAGAAAAAACAAAATACCAAATAGTGTCAAAACTGACATAAAAAAGTTTTTAAAACAAATATTATATTATTAATTGATATTCTATTCCTAAAAATCTAAGTTTTTTCCAAAGGTCTTAAATAAAATTATATATGTCATTAATGAACCACATGAGGATCTCTTGGAATTTTATAGTAATTTTATTAACCAAATAATATAAAAATACAAAGAGACATGGTAAATGTCAAACTATTTAACTAAGAGTTAAATCTAAAAGATAAAGATAATATAGTGACCCAAACCTATCTAAAACCTATTGGGTGAGTGTTTTTCAACCCATACCCACCTTATAATTTAGATAATTCATTTTAGAGCCATTATAATCCAAAATTTATTTTATTATAAAATAATATTTCTAGATTTTCCTAAGGTGCCCTCACCCCTCTTATATAAAACGCACTCCCCCTTCCCTCAAGTTCACACCTTCAAAGCCTTTTGTCTCGGCCAACCCATCCCAACATATCCTCTCAACTGTCCTCCCTTAATCATATAGGCATTACTTTAGTCATAAAGCCAACCTAAGGAGCCATTTTGATCAAATCAATAGGAAGAACCCGAAGAAGAGGTAAATATTTCATCACCTCTTTCAAGTTCCTTTCTTCTTCCACTTCCTCTTTCCTTGTTTTTTCCATTATAAAATAATAAATAAAGTATATTATATATACTATGATGTTATTATAAATATGTTACAACCATATTCATTATTCTATCCATCATTTGAATGACATGTCACCATACGTGCGTACGTATGGCTAACCGTCTCCACATCGTGGTGTAATTGTTATTCAATACATTATTATTTGGATAGGTATAATAATGATGTGTAATTGATTTAAATAATAAATATTACATGATAATGATTATTTATATATGAAATAATATCCAATTATATATTATTTTAATATCCAAATAATGATATTGTCGCTCGTGCGTACGTACAGATTACCATCTCCGCGAACGCGATGAGATTCATTATCCATCGTATCCATTCAAAAATAATTTTCATTTTATGATTAAAAATAATGTTTAAATACTTTATATCATTCTATATATGAATAATATACATCTCATCCATAACAAATATGACTCACATAACAAATAATATAGAGGAAAATGAATCCATTAAACACCCTAAATGATGATAATACTAAGATATTATTAACAAAGCAATGTTAAAAGATCATATATGATATCATATTAATGTATATGATTATTTTATAATTTAATAACAATTATTTCACCATTATACAGGAGGTTAACCTAACCTTGACCAAGGAAAATTATAAGGTAAGGGTTAATTCTACAATCTCTTCATTATCTTAGGTTATTTATATATAATTATCTACTGGGACCTCTTTATCATCCACATCCATGTTTCTTAAAAATGTATTTCAAAACATTATTAATATTTTATAGATTATGGGTTAAATTCATTTATACCCTTTTTTGACTTTTATAAGATGTTTATAAAAGAATCTTTCCATTATATTCCAAACAAGGTACTCTTTGACCTTTTAGACAAATTTAAGGTAAGAATGTTTTTTTAACTTATACGGAAGGTGTAGCTATTTTTTGCCATTATAACATCATTAAAACTTCCATTAAAAGCTTATAATAATATTTCCAAAATAAATGTTTTCTTTTATAATTATATGAATTTTAAATTATTTCAAAATAGAAAGAGATATTTCTCTAAAAAAGGTTTTGATTTCATCTATTTCAACGTCCTTTGATGGATTTTAAGATTATTTGAAGTTGATTTATTATGATAAAAAACATCCATATATATTTATGTTTTTGTGATATTTTTGACTGTGGATGTGTTATTTTTATACCATTTATGGTTTATGGATAAATTATTGACATTTTGTATACTAGTTTTAATAAGAATGTTTATGTTATGTTTAAACCTTTTCATATGAGGAATGCATTGGACTTAGTAAGTGACGGGTGGAGCCCGCTATAGCTCCTCGATGTATCAGTAGGTCTCATGTGACAAACTAGTGTCTTGGCACAAGGCCTTGACAAAATCTTATTTGTATTATTGGCACAAGGCCTTGACTATGTGGTTATGAAAGTATGACATTATGCATTCCATCATTATGAAAGTGGCTATTGATATTGCATGTGATTATTTGACTAGTAGAATATCCATGTGAGTAAGTAAATGGAATTATTTTGATTTATATTTTCCATATTATGATGAAGTTTATGTTGAAAAGGATTTTGTTTTAGTTTTATAAATTGACTTAAATGTTTATGCTTATTTATGAAAGCTTCCGCTATATTGTTATCCTTACTGAGCATCTGAGCTCACCCCTTTCTATGTTTTATTTTTCCCAGGATGAAAATAAGTATATTATGACTGACCTGTAGGGATAGTCTATGAGATCTCAGTGTTGTGTATGGAAACAATGTTGTTGTAGTTTTACATTTTATGATGTAATGTAAATCTTATGAATGCATCTAGTACTTCTAAGGCTACTAAACTAATCGGTATTTAGAGACTTGATATTTTGTGGTCATGACAATGATACATAATAATGCACTAACTTTGGGCTTCTGGGGTTAGGGTGTTACACTCTCGCTTTCACATAACAATGTATGAGAAGAAATTAAATCATGCATGAGACAAAATTATTTTACTTGGTTGAACCTCATTGGGCTACGTTCAAGGAGAATACAATGGAAATGTCTCTGTATACCAAATACGCTAAGTCTCACTGCCAAAATAAGGTTTGGGCTAGATCGCTTCTATGCCTAGGCTCACTCCCTTTACAATTTTTTGAGCAGACTCACGATCCCTCTTGGTTAACAATCAACTGTAATTTAAAATATCACTACTCTCTCAATCGAAGTGTGCTCACTTCTCCTCTAGAAGAATCACCTATTGTTCTGTATTACCTCAGAGTTGTTTCACACTTATATGATTGTGCCATGAAGTCATGTTTTCACATGGCAGATGAAATCCAATTTTACATGTAATTTTAGTTTTTTGAAATTGATTTCATGAACTATTTTAGCCCCTTTACGAAATTCCTTTCACCCTCCACAAATCTTCATGCATATTCCATGAACTAACTTGCATTGTGTGGTGAGTGTGATTGATGGAAAACCTTTTCTTCACGGACTGTGTCCTCTTTATGGACAATTGATTTCTCATGAACCACTGATGCTTCACTGACAGCCTCTTCTTCATAGAACCTTTTTATTTGCAATCTATTGAACCCCACAAACCCCTTCTATGAACAATCTTCGGGAACTATCTCCCTCATGTAATTTATCCCTCAAAAAACACTTCTCCTTCATTTAATCATCCCTTGTAAACTACATTGAACGTACCCTAATTATTCCAGTGGTGATATTCTCTAATGAAATTCACTCAATCTAATGAAATGATTAAAGGTATTTATATAGGAAAATATATCTGAAGAAAACCTCTAAAAAAGTTTCTGAAAACTTTTTTTGGAATAACTTTCACCATGAACTTGATATGCAGTTAGCACAATGCATTTAATTGTTCATGGTGCACCTTAAATCAACACCTTCTCTGAATGACATGCCTCCCACAAATTCATCCCACTACACAGTTCGTGTAGTAAATAAACCTATTTGGTAGTTTCAAATCACTACCTCTAGCCGCAAATGATGAGCCTCTCATGAACTAATAGCCTCTCATGAATGATGTGCCTCCCATTAAAAAATTTTGCTATGCGGTTTGCATAATGCACTTTGTGGTTCACATTGCATAAAGACCTTTGAGGAAGGATTAATTCAGCACCTTCATCCAAAAAATGTTTAGCTTCTTTGTGGGTTTTAAACATCTTTTGTGGTCCACAAAATCCTTCCATTACTATAAAACTAGCCTTTAACAGTGCTAGAAATGGCCCTTTTCAACACTACAAAAGCACTGACAATGTGAGCATCATTAAAAGCCCATGACTTTTATCGGTATTGAAAAAGTGCTGATAAAGGGGTCATTTATCAGCGCTAAAAAATCAATGATAAATAGGACCTTTATCAGTGCTTTTAAAAGAACTGATAAATGCCCCATTTATCAGTGCTTTAATTTAATTCTGGTAAAGGAACCCTTTATCACCACTTTTAGAAGTGTCGATAAATGTGTTTTTTATCAGTGATTTTAAAAGCACTGATAAATTGCCATACATTAGTATGTTGTTATAGCACACTAAAACACCACTACAATGTGCTGTAACAACACACTACAACACCAAAAAAACACCAGAAACACATCAGATATAAACAAAAACAAGTCCCAATATAGAATTTAAATGAAATGAAATTTACAACACAAATAACATAAAAACACTATATTATATAGATTTCAAACAATTTTTATACAATTACATAAATGAAATTATTGCATACATTAAAAAACAATCATAAATTTCAATTTTAACATGATTTATATTGAATTTCTTTATCAAAATGACAACATTACATGAGTAGTTTAGAAAGAATTACCTCAACTCGAAAAAAAGAACCCACCTGTATAAGAAAAAAAATTAGTATGAGTAATACTAAAAATAAATTAATTAAATATAAATATGAAATAATACATTAATTTTATGGACAATTATTTTATTTTTAAAATATCAATATTACCTCTGTGATTGAGTAGTGGAGGGAACTTAAATGAAAGTGATAAATGTAAACATGCCAAGAGTGAAAGGTTTTGTGAGAGAAGAAGTCTATGGAATTTTTGGTGCAGAAAGGGATGAAAGATGGAAATAACACCCAAAATCAAACCAAAGAATCCGCCTGTATAAGAAAAAATTATATTGCAAGTAATACTAAAAATAAATAAATTAAATATATATATGAAACAATATATTAATTCTATAGACAATGATTTTACTATGTAAACATTAATATTACCTCTGTAATTGAGCAGTGGTAGCGTCATTTCTCTTCCTACAAATCTAGTGGAGGTTACTTGAAATAAAGTGATAAATGAACCGCTGTAGGTGTGAAAATATTTTAGGGGAGAAGGAGCAAGAAAGTTGGACAGAGCACCCCAACTCAAACAAAATAATCTTCCAGTATAAGAAAGAAATTATTATATGAGTAATACTGAAAAGGAATAAATTAAACATAAATATAAAACAATACATTAATTCTATGGAAAATGATTTTACTATGAAAACATCAAGGTTGCCTCTATAATTGATTAGGGGAATCATCATTTCTATTCCTATAAAGGCAGTGGTGGTAACTTGAAAGAAAGTGATAAATGCACTACTATAGGGGTGAAAAGGTTTTAAAGGAGAAAAAGCATGGAATTTGGATAGAGCACCCCAACTTGAACAAAAGAATCCAATTGTATAAGAAAATAATTATTATGTGAGTAATACTAAAAATACATAAATTAAACATACATATGAAACAATACATTAATTCTCTAGACAATTATTTTACTGTAAAAACATCAATACTACCTCTGTAATTGAGTATAGGTAGAATCATTTCTCTTCCTACAAAGGAAGTGGAGGTAACATGAAATAAAGTGACATAGAAACATTACCTTTGTATCTATCCAAAGGGTTTCCTTCATTATAGTTTGTTCTTTTAAGGGATTGGTAACATCACTATGTGCAGAAGAAATTTTATGCATGTGTAATCAAACATTTAGTTTAGATTATTTTAATATAGTAGAGAACATATAATATTATTAGAGAAACATAATATATTAAAAAACACTTTTACCTTATCATTAAATTATATATTTTTTTAAAGGTTTCAATGATTTTGTTCTTCTTTCGAGAATACAAATCCCCTCATTATGGTCCCCTCTAACGCACAATACATTATCTACATTGGGACCAATATGAACTAATTGTGATATCCCAATAAAAGGGTCATCCACAATGGAATCTTCATCTGAATCAACATTTGTTTTAGTCTCTAGTAGTAAAATCAACCAATTATTGTTTTTTGGATCAGATACATAAAATAATTTCACTACTTGTGATGAAATTATTAATGTATCATCCTTTTCCCCTTCTACACTGAAATTCACCTTCACAAAGCTCATTTCATTAACTTTTACTCCATTGATATTATCAACCCATTTTCAATGAAAAATTGGCACTTCAAATGTTTTATAATCCAACTTGTATATCAATTAGATAATGCCAAAATATGACATATTTTCATAAATTGGATTTCTATCCTTAGAACCAGATATGTGCACCCCTTTAGCCACAAGCATAACACCACTATTTTTCCTCAAACTAAAGTCATCATTTTCTTTTGTATAGAACATATAACCATTGATTACAAAACCAATGTAATATATAACATTTGAATTTGGTCCTCTGGCTTGTCGTTGAAGTTTTTCAACAATTTAATTTAGTTTATTAGATAAATCCTTATAAATTTGATCTGTGAGCCATCCTATAATCTATTGATTACGTGTATTTTATATCCATCCTTCATCCCTTGATGGATTCAAATCTATAATAATTTGTTTTTGGGATTCAATGTATGGATCAATATTTTCACTATTATGTAATATGTTAATATTTTCATTCTCCCACTCTGTCAAGGTAATTTCAACAACATCTCTTCTAGAAATCCCTTCACCCATAAGCAGTTCACTGTGACGAGACTTTGGGAGACCAATGCTTTAAACAACTAATAGGTAATTAGTATAGAATTCAATATATTCTTCAACAATATACAATTATAAAATAAAATCTTCTATCTAACTTTGATTCTTGACATACCCTTTCAAAATATTTATATATCGTTCAATGGGGTACATCCATATATAATGGATAGGACCACATAATAAAACATCTCTGAACAAGTGAACCATTAGGTGGACTATTATATCAAAGAATTATGATTGGAAGAACATATCTAATCCACATAATATGACTAAAATATCCATATTCATGATGGGAAACTTTTCCAGGTCTACAACTTTACTGCATATGGATTTGAAAAAGAAGTAGAGTTTGGTTAATGTATGTTATACATTTTGAGGTAGAATGCAAAAAAAAGAAACATGAATTAAATCTTGAATCAAAACATGACAGTCGTATGATTTTATTCCTTGTAACTTTAAATTAGTCATTTATATCAAATTATTGATATTTTATGAATACCCTAGAGGAACTTTTAAACTAGTAAGGAAAAGGAAAAATTTCATTTTTTTGTTTGGATAGAGTATAAGTTGCTGGAGGAAGAAAAGTCTTACTTTTACCCTTCATCACTGCCAATTATTTTTTATCCCCATTTCAATCATGTCCAACTTAGATTTGATTACATATTTCATTTTTTAGGAACATTTAGTAATGTTCCAATAAAATTATCAAATAATTTTTTTTCTACATGCATGATATCAATAAAATTCCTGACATACAAACAATTCCAATATGGTAGTTCAAATAAAATTGATCTCTTCTTACAACCTTATTTTTTATGGTTTTTAAAAAATGGTTTACCAAGAACAATGTAATTATTTGTTTTCTTTTTTGTACAATTGAACATTTGTTGTTGTATATAGTGTTGTGCCTTGTTCAATATTCCTATCAAATGTTGCTGTACAAGATTGGTATTTATGTCATCGAGGTAAAAATTTCCTTTTTCCTCAAAAAACAATATTCTAGGAATGTTTCAACCAAATTGAGTATACACATTTTTCACAAATGGTACACCCCAAAATTCCTTTAATGCTATAGCCTGATAAATTTCCATAAGAAGGGAAGTCATTTATCATTCCATACTACATGGCCCTCAATGTGAATTCTTCACTTCTATGAGAATCATATATTGTAACACCTATATCCCACGTCAATTTCAGATCTTCAATCAATGGATCCAAATAGACATCAATATCATTATCAGATTATTTTGGTTTAGATATAATCATAGATAACATAATGTATTTGTGCTTTATGAATAAACATAGAGGCAAGTTATAGTTTACCAACATGATGGGCCATGTTTTGTGAGTACTACTCTGTACAAGAAAAGGATTCATTCCATATGTAGATAATGCAAGATGAAAGTTTCTCAACTCATCTCCAAATTCAGGAAACTCGTAATCAATATTCTTCCATTTAGGATAATCTACTGGATAACGTAGGATCCCATATTTAATTCTTGTGTCAGGATTCCAAGAAAATTATCTTACGGTTTCCTAACATCTATATAGTCTTCTAAACTATGGAATGATAGGAAGGTACTATATATATTTCGAAGGACTTGATTCATTTTTCTTGTATTGATCTACGACATAGTTCGGGAATTTTGAGAGTGATTCATGGTCCTTGGGAAAAAATATTAAATAATTTGGACAAGCATGCATTTTTTATAGATAATTCCCATTCAATGTAACATTAATTTATCATAATATGTTCGAAATGGTAGTTTATTGTCTTTTGATAGAATATATTTTAGATGACCAAGTAGTTCTATAAAGTTAGTGTCACACCATCTGCTACCAGCTTTCAAATTATGTAACTTCAATATAGATGACAATGTTTTGTATTTAGTACAACGAGTATACAATGGTTTCTTGGAACAATGATTTAACTCCACAAACAACTTTGGAAAATAATGAAGGTCATATTTAATTTCTATTTTCATTTCTTCCATGTGATCTCTATCATCTTTTACAAAGGTATTCATATAAAATGATTCATAAATCGTTGTATAATCCCAATTGATGTGAACATTAAGTTTTTTAACATTTTTCCCAAAATTTATAGTTTTGATATATTCCATGAAAAATCAAATGTTCTTCTAAATCTTTTTGACTATTTTTTCTTGAATAACAACAATGTAAACATGAACATATGATTTTAGAATGGTTGTCTTCATGCTCTCTTGAAAACTTGATGAATTATTTAACTCCATATTCATATTCATTTATCAAAACAATTAACGTGCATCCATTTTTGCTTCATATCCATCCTATTGGGTTCATAAAGGATTAATTTTGTACAATACATAAATAAATACACATAAGATATTCATTATCAAAAGTGAAAGTTATAGAAAATTCTAATAAGGTAAATATGGATCATTTCTACTAGAATATTTGAGTGCCAAGATTTTCCAAATCCAATAATAAGGGCTATTTTAATTTGAAAAAATAGAGGGAGATAATGGTAGATAATAAATGATATTATCACTAAACTTTATAGGGGTAAACCGAAAGATGGATAGTGTAAATACCCTAGCCCGAATTACCCAAACAACACTAGGTCAGATCATATTATGACCTCTAACAAATCTCAAAGTCACTAATGGATGGTTTAAAATTTGGGTGAAAAAAAATAAATGGGAGCCCCCCCCCCAAATAGGAACAATTAGTACCATAGGTTGAGAAAAATTATAGCATGACCTTTTGGGTCAATGGACATGCAGACCCAAAATCATCATTACCCGATATAGGCATTCCTGTTAGACAAACAACTATATAAATAAATGATGAAATAGCTATGTAGACACACATACATGTCACATCGGTATAAAAAATCACTTAGAGTCTACAAGAAATATGAAATAGATAAAAACCTAATATTCAAACATAACGTGAACTATAAAGGCGCCATAATGATTCAAAAAGTGAAGGCTTAATGTGATTAAACCTCATGTGCTTAACTAGGGATGGCCCATTTGAATCTACTCCATAATAAAAATAAGGACCATAATGAATTATAATAGGAACTAGATCCTTTGATAAATATAACCAATAGAGAAACATACATCACTCTACTAACTTGGTTCCTAAAAAATAGCTTCTGATGCTACATGTCCAATGAGGTGTCCATGAAAGGTGTCAGCATATATATAATAATTAGGTAACCACCAATGTGACTCAAATTAGTAGTCAATAAACAATAATATACATGAAATCACCCCCACGTGCTCGGCTGGGGTGGTAAGGGTGGAGAGTGGTTTGGGACGTGGTTACAGGGTCAAGTCTTACTTGTATTTTATTTGTTGCGTTGTGTGCCACTTTTGAGGTTGTACCCAATTTTTTAAAAAGAATATATATGAAAATTTCTACACATTTTTATACATATATGAAAAAATTATTTAGTAATAAGATATAAAAAATAGAAGTAAAACAATAATGAATAAATCTAAGGTTCAATGTCAGATATAAAAAATAGATAATGAATCAGTAGTCAATACAAACACAGATCAAAAACAAATCATAAACAACGGATCAAAAAAAAAATCATAGAAGAAGAAAATAAAAAAAATACAGAAATAAAATAAGAAGGCATACCTCGCTAGGTTGAAGAAAATCTGAGACCCTCTTTGGAAACCCTAACTGCAATCAAACACCATATGTCAGATGAGATGTTGGAGAAACTGGAGGCTGTCAAGTGGTGTGATTCGACCTTCAATTCACCAAGGAGGAGCACTAGAAGAAGGGGACTTCCAGAGAAATCTTCTATATTTTGATGGTTTCACAAATGGTTAGGGTTTTTAAAATAGATTAGGACACTTTTATTAGTGCTTATTAATTATGCACTAATAAAAGGTCTCTTTATCAGCATTAAAAAAGCGATGAGAAAATAAATATATATCAATGATTAAGTTATATCACTGATAAATATTAATTTTAATAGAATTTTTTTAGTGTTGATAAATCCAATATTTATCAGCGCTACAAAATCATTGATAAAGATTATTTTATCAGCGCTTACTATAGAAGCACTGATAAAATATTTATAATTATAATTATTAAAAAATTGTAAATATTTATATATAATTAATAAATAAATATAAATATAATATAAATATAGTACATATATTCCTTTTTAAATATATTTATTATAATTTTAAAATTACTTATTTATAATTATAGACATATTTTTAAGAAATAATATTTATATCATTATATATATATTTATAATTATACATATATATATTGAATAAATAAATATAAATATAAATATAGTAAATATATTCATTATTTAAGTAAATTTATTATAAATTTAATAATTATTTATTTATAATTATAGAAATATTTTTTTAAAAAAATATTTATTTATTTATAATTTTAAATATATAAAAGTATAAATATAGTAAATGTAAATTTATAAATATATTTTTACAAATATATTTATAACATTATTAATGAATATATAATTTTAAGTGGATGCATATATGTTAAAAATGAGTGAAATTGAATAAATTAAGAATAAGTACACTTTATCAATATTCAAGAAATGGATAAGTTTTGTTCGTGTGTCATTGTAATATATATAAAAATGAATTAATTACATATATGAAAAATCAATATAACACACATTTGATCTATATATTAAATTGAAAAATCAAACGACATTCAATTATATGTCGAGTACTATGCAATTAGTAAATTTTTTAATTCATATTAATTTTTAATTATAAACCATTATTGAATAAATATATGATTATTTAATGTAAAACTCATAAATATTTTACAATATATATATCATATTTATATAAATTAATATATATCTATATATTTATTAATTTATAATCAATCTATTCATTTTTTTCAATAATTATTTAATTGATAAAATTTGTAATATTTTTTTAATAAATGCATTTTTTATTTTTTATTTATCGAATTATTTAATTTTATTTATTTGGAACTTTATCAGTGCTAAAAATGTCCTGATGAAATTAATATTTATCAGTGCTAAAAATAAAGCACTGATAAAGGGTACCCTTTATCAGCACTAAAAATAATGTACTGATAAAAGATATCCCTTATCAGTACTAAAAATAAATCACTAATAAAGGATGCCCTTCATCAGCTCTAAAAAAGCACTGATAAAAGGTTAAATTTATCAGTTCTTTCTTTAGCACTGATAAATATTCCATTTATCCACATTTTGTCATATCACTGTTAAATACCAGTGCTATTAAATGGGGGTTTCTTAGTAGTGTTTATGATCCACATAGCGCAAATGCTATGCGAACATATTCCCTTTTCCCTAAAGAAAAATCCTGATTTTGTGGCCTAAAAATTTAGAAAACATTGGGAAACCATTCCACCTTAAACACATCTACTTCAGAAACACCAACCACACAGAAACATAGTCATCTGGATTTTTCAACAAACACAATCAGCCAAAAGTCACCAATATGGTTCCTTGAGGGATTTTTCCCAATAATATCCCCCTTTGGTTTTGTTGAAAACACTTCAAGACTTTGATTAGTGATCAAATATTTACTCAACACACACTATAATCCCACATGATCCATGATCTACATTAGAAACAAGAGTAGCATGAAAAGTTCATTAATGAATCACATCATTCAAAAACCACTCAACTGCTTTTTTCATGATCCCTGTTTATCATGATATATAACCTTTGATCAATAATCTTTAGTATCATCAAATTTAAAACTCCCCTTCTTCACTACTCCCAACCAGTTTCTCCCCTATCTTGATTAAGACATTTTCTCCCCCTTTTATAGCCACAAATTCTTCCCATTATTCAATGAACCTGAAGGTTACTCCTTTTTGGTCTACTATAGGGTAAATAACATAGATCAACACATTTGGGAAAACACACCATACCTCAGGGATAAGGGGTCCCACATCCACACCTTTTAAGTCTGTGGAGTTGATTGAACTCCAAGATCCAACTGATGACATTCAAATGCCTCTTTGGGTAAGGACTTCATCAGAATGTATGCAACCTATAGTTATGTAGTCACATACTCTAACATCAAGATCCCAAGCTCAACCTTCTCCTTGATAAAATGATATTTTATTTAAATGTGATTTTTACTTAAGCGATGGACTTGATTTTTTATATGGTTTATATAACTTTAATTATCACAAAGTATTTAGATAAGAGACTTCATTTCAACTCCCATATCATCAAGCTTCTGCTTCATCAAAAATAATTTAATGCAAGCTTGCGTAGCTACAATATATCCATCTTTCATGGTGCTCAATGAAATGAAATCTTATGTCTTTCATAGCCAAGAAATATACAATATGCCAAGATATAATGAACCACCTATTATTGATTTTCTATCATATGCTAATTTGGGTCAATCTACATCTGCATAACCTAATAACTCTTATGGAGATTTTTCATTTTACAGTAAACCAAAATCCACCATTCCCTTGATATACCTTATTATTATTTTTACTGCAAGTAAGTGAATTTATTTGGAATTTCTTTGATATTTTTCTACTTGGAATGTGGGAAAAACAATATTTGGTATTTTTACTATCATGTACAATAGACTGATAATGATTTTCTTGTATTCTGTGACATTAAATACATTACCATCATCACCCCGTGACCATTTCATCCAAGTAACCACCATAGTCTTCATCTCCTTGGAATTATCCATTCTAAATTTTCTCAAAAAATCCATGGAATATTTATATTGATAAATTAATGTTCCATTTTTTCTTGTGTAACCTACAAACTAAGGAAAAATGTTAGTTCACCAAACATTATAATTTTGAATCCACTTTTTATGAATTCTGTGAACTGTTTTCATTACACTTCATCTAATCCAAAAAAGATTATTTCATCGATATAAACTATTACCATCATACTTTGATTAATTTCTTTGTTTAAATAAATATTTTAATCAACACCACCACACTAAAAATATGAGCTTCTTCAACAACTAATCAAGTCTTGAATACCACACTCTCGGTGCTTGTTTCAGCCCATATAGTTCCCTTTTTAGCTAATAAACTCTGTTATCATCTTCATTATTGAGAAAACCATATAGATACTTGATGTACACTTCCTCTTCCAAAACCCCATTTAGAAATGATGACTTGACATCCATCTAGAAAACTTTTAACTTTCTATGCACCACAACAATGGGAAAGAAAAATATGATTATCTCTAGCCTTATAATAGGTGGGAATGTTTCATCAACATTAATAAAATCTATATGGGAGTACCATTAAAAAATTAATCAAGCTTTGTTTTGAATCACTGTTCCATATTCATTCATCTTGTTGGGAAATATCAATTTGGTCCTAATGAAATTCTTATCTATTGGTATCGATACAGTATTCAATGTCCGATTCTTATCAAATTGGTCAAGCTCTTAATTAATATCCTGAACCCAGTTCTCATCTCCATCTATTTAATGAAAACATTTAGGCTCTAATTTAGATATAAAGAATTTCTACTGCAATAACTTAATTCTTTGTGTTTGAACTAGCGCTTCTTGATTAACAATGATGTTTTTCCTGCAAATTTTAGCTCAACTCTTCAATTTTGATGTAGATATAGATTTTAATTCCTCCTTCTCATCATTAGTATCTTCTTTTGAATTAGAAATTTCCACTTCAACTCCCATTGGGGGTTTTACCTCCTCACCACTTTCATCAGGGAACTTTTCACTGTGTTGTTGAAGATTCTACTCATTATCTACTATAATGACATCATTGATTTGAACTAACATTCCAAGCACAATGTTGAAACATTTAAATGATTTTATTTTTCATGAATATCTAAGAAATATCCCCTCACCTCCTCATTATTAAAATTTCCCATGTTTCACCTAATTGGGAATAAAACATTTACTTACAAATATTCCAAAGTGTTTCAATGTTGGATTATTCCTATACCACAACTCATATAGAGTCTTTTCTTCCTTCAAACATAATAAAGACCTGTTGGATATGTTGACTGATGTTAAGATTTCTTTCATTGAGAATTTATCTGGTAAATCTTTTTCAATAAGAATTATTATATCCATGTTGTTTATGATCTGATTTCTCCTCTCAATCACTCTATTATGTTTATGATTTAACACTACTAAAACTTGATACCTTATCCAATGTTTCTTGAGATAATTTTCCACTTGAATGTTTATTAATCCCATACCATTATCAGTACGATACTTCAGAATCTTCAATCTAAGCATCCTTTCAGATTCCATCTGATACTTTTTTATGAAACCAAACACATTAAACTTATGGGTAATGAAAAATACCCATGACATCCTACTAAAATCATCGATGAAAATAATTCAATACCTCTTCCAATCAATAGATCTTGGTGAGATAGGTCCACATACATCTACATTCGCTAATTCAATAATGGTGGTTAAATTGTTTTCTTTTACCTTGTTTGCATTTCTGATAATATTCTCTTATTGATAAGAATCACATGTATGAGTATGATCATGTGATAGCTTAGGGAGATCCCGTGCTGTATCACATTTGTACCAATATTCTAGGGATTTTTTACAAAGATAGACAAGTAATTTATGCCACAACCTATTTTCTTCCTCCCTGTATAAAACGCACATATCTTTTTCTCCAATTACCAGGTAGATATTCCGATTTTTATTATAACGTGTAGAATAACTAAATCATATCTTCCTTTAAAGATAAACATATTCTTATTAAATATTATAGAATAACCTGAGTCATTTAGTTGACTAACACTTATCAAGTTGTTATTCAAACCTTCAACAGCTAAGACATTAACACATCTCATTTCTTATCCCACAAATTTGGATTAATGTAAGCAAATAATCTTCTGGCCTTCATCATTTCCAAATTTGACAACACCTTAGTTTTCAAATTTTATGTCTATAACAATATCATTATTACTTTTGATATGGTATGTGAATCCACTATAAAGGATCCAAACACCAAAACAATTTGATGCTCTAAGGGAAGTCTTCACAACCACTTCCTGTTCAACTCTTTTCTTTTTGATCCATGTTTTTGACTTCATTACTAGTATGGAGTGATAATATTTATCTTACTAGGATTACGATGGAAAAGATTCATCTTGAAAGGATTGGAATCAATTTTTCATTTTCATTTTATTTGATGATACATTGAGATGCTGCTTATGTCCATATTCTGTCTTCTTTGGCACATTTCTCTGCATTTTTGATGAGAAATATCTTTCCATTTGTCTTAATCCTCCACACTCAAAATAGTGACCATCATATAATATCTTGGAACATTCTGCTTTATATGGATACCTCTAGTTCTTGTTCCCTTTGGTACCTCTTGGAAATGGAAAATACACTTTGTGAGTGTCCCATCATTCCAAAACAATAACACCTAATGCAAGGTCCATTCCTATGTGTCACTACTACACTACTTGTTTTTTCCTTGGGTTAAATTAATCTCTTTGTTCAAATTCATACTCAAATCAATATTTAATCTTGTATTAGGTGCTTGTGGTATGACTTCAACAATCATTTATTTCTTTTTTCAATCAATCCCCATACAAGATGTATTGTTTGGATCTATAATTTTATACTCATGAAATTCCTTTGTCTTTTTCATTAGATCTTTGATATCTACTTTTCTATTTTCTACTTCATTTGTGACCTGCTTTTCTAGAATCAAGAATTTCTCCTGATCTTTCACTTTCCTTTATAGGCTAAAAACCTCCTTCTCAAGATTTTTGATTAGTTTTTCTTGATCTTTTATTGTATTATTAAAAACATTGTTCAACCTTTTCTATTCTTCAATTTTAAAATTTTACTCACCTATCATTTTAGATTTCTATGGCATTGATGAATTAATATTTTAAATTTCATCCATCAAATAAAACTTCTTTTCTTCCTATTTATTCCTAAGGAGTTTGGAATCACAGAGTACTTTGTTGTCTTTCTTCATTTTGGCTCTCCAAACATCTATCTCGTCAAGAGAATATTCTAATTCATTATGGAAGTGGGAGTTTACCTTTAAACTTTCATTTTCCTATTTGTAAATTTGATGAAGGAAATGACATGAATTCATCTATCTCTTCTTCTTACTACCCATATTCAATAGAGATCTTCTTCCTGACCTTGAATTCTACTTCTTTAGACTTCCATTTTTCCATAGAATCATTATCATAATTTTTTATCTCATATAAAATAATATTACTGTGTAAGATATTAAATGACATATCCTTTTGGATATTTATCTCCCAATATTGAAACATTTGGATTGAATCTACCTGGAAGTCTTCTCAATATTCACTTGAAAATATTTAAATATTCAATAATTTCACTGAAACCACACATGTATTCCACAAAAACATTCACCCAATCAAATAATTGATAAATAAACTAATTAGAGTTCATTATGGGATCCTCATAATTTTTCCATAGAACCTATAACTTTGATTCTCTAACGTTTTAGTCACATTCATGAATATTAAGAAACTTTCCCCCAATATCATGTGATAAATTACACGACATCACTGTTGTATAGATTTCATTATATAGATATCCCCATAAAGTATTGATTCTTTTGGTGTGAGATTCCAATTGCCTTCAACTAGATTCTGATAAAGAACCACTATCCATAATGGATGAAATTCCATGCATCATTATTGTAAAGAAATCCTTTACTAAAGATCAAAAGTAGTGTTGTATATGATTCTTACATAATTAAAAACTTTTCCGTAAAAGATCAGAATCCCTATGTGATTGAAAAACGCCATTGAAACCACCAAGAGAAATAATGATATTAAAATTTATCTATGATACCAATTGTTATCCCAACTAGGTTAAACACCCTAAGTGGGGGGTGAATCAGGGTATCATAGATTAAAACAACTTCAACTTAATATATTTTTTTATCATTAAACAAAACACTATTATATACCTTTCCCAATGTAATGTATGAAATGAAATGAAATCATGCATGAGACACAATAATTTTACTTGGTTCCCCCACTAGTACCATCTAATGGCCCGAAGACCTTCATTTTTTATTGATTTTTGATAATCCACCTTTCAAGGGGTGAGGTGGAACCCTTACAAGGCCCGTAGGCATAATTATTACATGGTCTGTAGGACTTAGAGGAATTAATTTTCCCGTAGCCTTCAAACATTACATACAACCCAGACTAACTACTTGGAACTGCTCCTCCCTAGCATCTTCATTATGAAATCAGCTTTCCACCTTCGCATGGCTGTTCAGCTAGACATTCCCATGCATACATAGGCTTGTCCCGATGGTAGGTGCCATACCATATCATTCTTGCAATCCGTTTAGCTTCTTGCTGTAGTGAATGATCCTTGCTCATCCTCCTAGTAGTGATTGTTCCTCGTAGGTCGTCTGGTTTGCATCTGCACTTAAGGTGTCCTGAAAGACTTGAGGTGGCCTGAAGGCCTTACTGACCCGAAGGCCTTGGTGGCCCGAAGGCCTTAAAGGACCCAGGGACCAAATCGGTGGCCTGAAGGCTTAAATGGGGGAATATTCCCGAATTCTATAGTGCCAAATAGGTTCACCCACTAGTACAAAAAGTATTTATCACGTCATATTTTTCTGATCAGTTATAAATAACTAACATGAAAAATGCATGTATATTTCTTTATCACATCGGTTATAAGATAATCAATGTGAAAAAACAAGTATACCACTTTATCAGGTCAGTTATAACATAACCGATATGATAAAGAAGTTTTTATATATTGGTTATATATAATAACTGACTTGATAAAGAAAATATCATTTTTTTATCACGTCGGTTATAAAATAACCCTGTGTTAAATCCAATCTTTTACATCAGTTGATATATAACAGATGCTATGAAATAATATAAAATTGTCTATCACATTCATTATTATATAACCAACATGATATATTATTTAAACTTTTGTGAATTTCTGTTTTATATCATTTTGGTGTTATTCGATTGAGGGAAAGAAAACTCATTTCTCTCGTGTGCGAAAGCCCTAATATCATTTCTTCGATCTACTTGACTCCAATCTTGGTTATCCAGCTTCATATATCCTTATTTTTACTTTATTAATTTGATATGCTCATCTCTCAACTCTCAAGTAAGCCTCACACATGAATCCTCGATTTCGGTCATTCAATATCACAGATGCCCAAACTCTCCTTTTTTCAATTACATTTACTCAAATCTTACATTACCATCTTTATATAGATCTTCTCGTAGAAATCTTGGATTACCATCTTCATATACCTTATTTATCCATTGATTGAAGTGAAAAAGTGTGGATTTCATTATATTTTATTGTTATATGGTTATACTGAATTGTTTCATTACATTTTATACGGTATCTCATGTTAAATTTCTTTATTGAATCTCTAAATGTTTATTATTTGGATGATGTTTGTGAATCAATAATTATTTATGCATAAAATTTCATGTATATGGATAAATTTAAATTAGAGTTATGAATTTATTAGTGGCTTATTAATCTTAAAATGTAATGTATACAAACATTGCAATTTTCATGTAGTTCAATATGCAATATCCTATAAGTATTGTATATGAATATCAACACTTTTTGTCTAATGTGAGCATATTCGTATCTTGAAAAATCATATATTTAATATAAAGTCCCCATATTATGAATTAATGTCATTATGTATATAAATGTACTTCATTAGAAATTCATCATTGTGTTGTTTGAACTCTACTATATGATTATACTATTGAATTAATTAATGTTTCATATAATAATTGTTGGTTTTTTCATGTAATTTTTTTTCTAAAAAATTCGATAGTAATGATTCCAATCAAAAAGGAAAATGTGCACTTGATTCAGATTCTGGTTAATAATATTAAATTTCATGTTTTATCTAAATTAATTAAGAAGAAAATTAAAAATGAGAGAATAGTCTAACTATATTTTTTTATAAATTAATTCCATGCCTTTATTTTTATTATTTACCAATTATATTTAAAATTATATTCCATTATTGTTTATAATTTATAATTATTCTTTTAAAATATGCATATATATATATATATATATTTTAAAAAAATTCAAAGTTTTGTCACTTTCAAATTATGACATATTTGATATAAATTTAAACCTGGTTTGACTTGAATAATTTTTTTCACTTTTATCACCACTATATTATTTTGACATGATATTTATTTTTCATTTTTTATAGATAATAAGGAGTCAAATTTGGATTATGACACTTTGAATATGTGATGAATATGAGTAAGGTGCTGATGATTTTTTGAAATTTTCTAAAAGGAATGTTTCAGACAATGAAATGTTTTTCTCTCCATTAATGAAATGTTTAAATATGAATAAGTTGAAAAGAATAGAGGTCAAAGATCATTTAATTTTTCATGGTTTTAATTTAAGTTACAACCCTTGGATTTGGTATGGTGAAACTAGGAATTTTTTTGATCTATTGATGATGATTCTTTGCAAGATGATAACACTAATGAAATTGAAGAAATCATTTGTGATATTTAAGGAGAGGAAATTGAGAAAGAACCAATAAGTGAGCATCTATATGGTGATGCTGAGAAAACATTGTTTCTGGGTTGTATGGAATTTATGGTTTTATCATCAGTGTTAAGATTAATTAACTTGAAGGAAAACATGGTTGGAATGATAAGTGTTTTACTGATTTTCTACAATTGTTGAAAGATATTCTTCCTAAAGACAATGATATTCTAGATTCACATTAAAAAGTGAAGCAAATACTATTCTTGATGAGATTAGGATACAAAAAAATACATGTCTGTTTGAATGATTGTGTTCCATATAATAAGGAATATGAATTTATATCAAAGTGTCCTAAATTTGGTATGTCAAGGTATAAGTTAAAAGAAAAAGTACATGCTAATTTAGAAATTATAGAGACCCATGCAAAGGAATTTTGGTATCTTCTTATAACCCCTCATTTGAAATGTTTATTTGAAAATTCACATGACAAAAAAAATTTAAGATGGAATGAAGATAAGGAGATATGTGATGGAAAATTATGACATCCAATAGATTATCCACAGTGGAAGAAAATTGATCAATAGTTTCCTATATTTATAAATATGGTTATAAATCTCATACATGGACTATGCATGGATGGAATGAATCCATATCAAAGACTTAGGAGTACTAATAGTTCATGGCCTGTTTTATTAGTAATTTACAACTTATCTCCTAGATTTTTTATGAAGTGAAAATATTTCATGTTGGGTTTGAGGATATTTCGTCCAAAACAGCCTAGAAATGATATTGAATTTTTCTTTTCACCATCAATTGATGATTTTAAACTCTTATGGAAGGATGGTATTAGGGTGTATAATTCTTATAAAATGGAATATTTTCAAATTCATGAAATTATTATGTTCACTATAAATGAATTTCTAGCATATGTAAATTTTTCCTGATATAATTTTAAGGGTTATAAATCATGTCCAATTTGCGAACAATAGACTTCATATTATTAATTGCATCATGGGAGAAAAATATTATACATGGGTTGTTGAAAGTTTTTTTATATGGATTACTCTTATAAAAGATTAAAAAAGTAATTTAATGGATCAAAATAATTTGATATTTCTCAAAAACCATTATCCATTGGTCATTATTTTGAGAGGGTGAAAAACCTTGATGTGACATTAAAAAAGACACATAAATTTGGTAATGATAAAAATATTTGGAAGAAACAGTGAATATCTTTTGAGATACCAAATTTGAGATATCATGAGGTCAAATATAACATTGATGTCATTTATGTGGAGAATATTATACATGAAATATTGATTTGAACATTGTTAAATATTAAAGGAAATACTAAATATGGGTTGAATAAAAGATTGGACTTACTCTCAATGGAATATGTTTGGATTTAGCTCTCACTCCTGATGGAAGACAAACATTCTAGGCCCTGAATTGTTATAAATTATCCAAGAGGGAGAAAATTAGATTTTTTTAGTGTTTTATTGATATCAAAGTTCCATGGGGTTATTATTTAAATGTAATTTTTTTTGTGTCTTTAAAGGATTTTAATTTCATAGGTATGAAATATCACGATTTTCACTTCATGATGCAATAACTCCTACCGATTTCATTGCATAGAATATTGCCCATACATGTCATAATGATTATCATTAAGGTGTGTTATTTTTTTAATTCAATTTATAATAAGGGGATTATTTTGAATGATTTGAAAATTTTGGAAAAAAAGAAATTTATATAGTTTTTTAATTGGAAATGAATTTTCCTTTATCTTTTATTGATATCATCGTGTATTTAATAGTTCATTTGGTGGGAGAAATAAAGCTTTTCAGACCATTATATCTATATTGAATGTATCCTTTTGAAAGGTATACGAAGATATTTAAGGGGTATGTTAAGAATCCATATCGACCTGAAGCCTCCATTGTTCAGAAGTATATTTTTGAGGAGGTTGCAGAGTTTTGTACAAGTTACTTGTATATAGTAGAGCACATCGATTTTACTCTACCTCACCATGAACAAGTTACTTATGGGGTAAAGGGGATCTATGTCTTGAAAGTCAAATCATTGACAGTTGAACAGATAAAGAATGTACATTTATACATCTTGAATATCATGGATGATGTTCAACCATATATAACATTGCATATTAATGTGTTGAAACATTGTTATGAAAAAAAGAATGATATGTGTATTTTGAATAAGCATAATAATTTTTTTTTAAACGACTAAAAGAGACCATGCTTAACAGATCAGATGCATCAAAAACATTGATATGGTTAGTGTGTGGTCCATTTTTAAATTTTATAACATGTTCTGGGTATGAAATTAATGGCTATACAATTCATAGGAAAGATCGAGATAATATAAGTACAATTTAGAGTAGTAGTGTATTGGTGTTTGTAGAAGAAATTCATTTTTGAGTTCTAAAGACAAAAACCCAATCTCTACATCAAGTATATATTATGGAGTTATTGAAGAAATATGGGAGGTTGATTGAATTAAATTTAAAGTTCTAGTGTTTAACCACATATGGTTTGTTGATAACAACAACATCGGACATGATGAATTTAGAATGACACTTTTTAATCTGAATAGGTTGGAATATACAACTGATCCTTTTAAAATGGAAACACATGGAAATTTTTTTTATATGTTCCTAGTTGATTTGATATGAAGTGTTCTATTGTTTTAGAAGGTAAAAAAAAATATGTTGGTGATGATAAACTTGATGAAGATACCTATTTATGTGTGATCCCTACTTCTATGGAATAATTAAAAGATAATATTGATGGGAACATCATAAACATGGTTTGTTCTATATAGAATGATCATGAAAAAATAATTTGGGAAAATAATCCTTTAGTACATTCCTAATATTACAAGTAACATTTGTCTATTTATCTTTTACTTTTTTATATTTCATAAAATTTTATAAATTTTAATTTTATTTTCTTCATTAAAACACGTATTATAATTAATATGTTAAATTTTTTGTTTATATTAGTTTAGATTTGTTTATTTTACAATGTTTACCCTTACTCAACTTATCCATTAATTTATTTTGTTGAAAAAATTTATTTTAAATCTAATATTTTAAATAAAAACAATAATATTTTATAAGAGTATATTGAAAAATTATTATTTTTTGTGTAAAAAATGATTTTTTAGGTTGAATCATTTTTACTTTTGATACTATTTTTGGATTTGTATTCATTAATTTATATAAAATTTCATATCTCATTACTATTGTTATAATTTTAGTTAATCATAAAAAATATTAATAAAAACGTGATAAGTTTAATTTAGTTTACTTTTTTTGTGTGATAATTTTAATTTTTTTATTTACATTAGTATTGTAATAGCTGAATTTGTATATTTGTGTACTAATTGTTTGTTACTTTGATTTGTATGATAATTAAAAATCAATTAACTAATCCACCACATACTTCTAGATATTATCATACTCATACCTTTTTGGAGGAATGTGTACATGCTTCTCTTGATGATCCTCATCCTTCTTTTCAAGACACTTATACTCCCACAGGTCCAAAGAAGAGTTTGATGGTTGTTAAACATAGAAGCTCAAATTTACTAAAATTATTAGTTTCTCATAGCCAAGACTATATGATACTAGTAGACTTTGATGATAATGATATTCCAAGAGGTACTAATTCAAAACAATTAAATAGTTTTATATTTATTTAGGCTAAAATAAATGTTAGTTTTTGGATTGAGATTGGAGAAGTGTTAAAAAATTGACACTATATCACTTGTGGGAGACCATTTTTGTAAGCTTGTTTGTTATTATTTTACTTATCTTGAAATGTTTATAGTAATATATATTTTTCCCATCTTATTAGATGACATATGATATACCTAACACTAAAGGAGTCATAAGGAAATTTTTATCATTAGTTTATAGGAGATGGAGGTATTTAAATCCACACTCACATTAAATTTCATTTTTGGGTATATGAAACATAATAATCCATGGGATATTTATCCCTTTATAGACGAAGATACATGGAAGAAATTTATTGAATGTAGAAGAAAAGAATCATTTTTGGTAAGTGGAATGTTACATTTTAGAATTTTTTTTATATTAATGATATTATTAATGATTTAATAATGATTTTAGTATTCTTAATTTAAAAAAATCGACGAGATATCATAAAGATATTCAATCTAGAAAAATATACCATCATAATTTATCTTAGGGAGGGTATATGTTATTAGAACAAATGATGGATGAAAAATTTCAGAAACTGAGAGGCAAGTCTTCAACCACTGCAGAGGTTTCCCCTCTACCCATGAATGTACATGAAAAATAGAACATGGATCTAATGATAAAAAATAGACTATATTATGGAAGAGTTGAGAGTTGTAGACGAGAGTATTGTAAGATGTTTTATTTTATTTATTTATTTAAGTTAATTCAATTCTTTATATATTTTTATTTATTTGATAAATATTCAAATAATTCATAAAGGATTATCTTGAGGATTATTGTATCAACCCAAAGTTTCATTAATGGAAAATCCATCTTGATCCAGTTAAATGTATCTTTATGAAAAATGTTTTTATAAGATGTCAATTTCTTTGGTTTTATGTTAATAATTGTGACCATTGTTAATATATCCATTGAACAGTGATCACTTGATTAGTATAAATATAAGGCTTTAACGAACCCAATTCTACTCAGACAAAGGAAGCGATGGCCTCATCCAGTAGAATTTCCCCATACAAAGCCCATTTTTCGGAGCTCGGAAAAGAGGTGGCATACTTGGGCTTCTCCCTTGACCAACCCAAGCTGAGCTTAACTATTTCAAGCTCGAATGGGACCGTCTATGGGAAAAGTGGAAGTTGATTGAAATTACCACTCGAGCGATGTTATCCGAGTCACCCCAAGAGTCTGTCACCATCGCACACCTTACCCTTAGTTCTTATGCGGTTGTTTTAAGGGGTTATGTAACAAATAAGTAGTACTATGTTCATGTACATTATTTTTGTATATAACAATGAATATAATTTCTAGTCGTTTTTGATACATTGTAAATAGTTTTTAAAGTACAAATGGTGTTTGTAGTTATTATTTAATTAAGAAATATATTTTATTAAATTAAGGGATTTTTGAATTAAATAATATTTTAATAAAATAATAATATTATTATTAAATTAATTTTTATTAAATATAAATGATCTTATAATTTTATGAATGCAATTAAAATTCTATATTAAGGTTTAAAAGCCATTTTGTCAAAACCCGTGAATTTTCGATAAATGTTGGTTTTTATTTTAAAAGTGAAAATTAACTTATTTAGATATTTTTTAGATAAAATAAATTTCATTTTTGGAATCAGGACTTCTAAATTATCCAACGGTGAATTTTTCATAATTTTATGAGACAGTCAAATTTTTGGGTAAAAATTAAATACCGTTTAAATATATAAGGTGTTTTATGACATCATAATGACCCAATGGTGATGTAATAAAATACTATAATCCTTATGTTCGGACAATATATGTTTTATCATTAAAATAAAGTTATTTTGGGTTTGTTTGACTTATTTTTCAAAGCATTAATGAACCCCTCAAGACTTATTCAACACTTTGCCTTTTTAAATTAATTTCCATGAGAGTGTGACTCACCTCCACATAAGTAACCTTATTATTTTAAGAAGTTCGGACTTGGGCCTTATAAAATATTGTTTTCCTCTTCCCTTTGTCAAAAAACATGGGCAAAAACAATGGGATGGTTTGTGGTTTGGATTAATTTAATGTAAGGGGATCCAAACCTAAATAATAAAGAATTCCCTCACCTTTCCTATATAAACCCACCCAAGCTCCCACTTCCTCCTCACTAAATCCCTTCGAGTTAGTCCAAAATCTGACCTAATCTCTCTAGAATCCTCCCAAGGTTCCCCAAGCTCCCAAGAATCCTCTCAAAATCCTCTCTCTAGCCTTTGGAAGCACACTTCCAAGTAAGGGTTTTTTTCTTCCTTTCTCATTTTTGTCCAATTTTATTTAAGTTGTTTTGCCCTTTTAATTTCAATTATTAATGTTGGGGTATGGTTTTGCACCTCCCTCATACTACCCTATTTATGTTTGAATGATTGGAGACCCCTTTCTCTCTTATTAAATTCCTCCCATGTTCACCTCTTACTATGCCGAAATTTCGAAAGGAACTTCTCTCTCCTCTTTTACATTCAAGCAATATTTTTGTATCATGAATCTAATTTCCATTACAATTGTTGGGACATGTATCTATATGACCTCCTTACTGTCCATTACATGTAAATATGATGAGGAACCCATTTCTCTCTCATCAACCGTTTTTATGAATTCTTATGTCACGTCGTTACGCTGCTGAAATCGCATCGATTTTCTAAGCCAATGCCATTGTGTTGTGAATACCATGCCCATTTCTCCATCAAGGGTATTCACCTTTATGAAAATTTAATTATTGATTATAATGTTTCATGTATGAATTCCACATTCCTTTATCGTGGAATAAATGATTATGTTTTATGAATCCATGTTTTACGATCCATGTGGCACACTTATGCATGTAATGAAATGTTTATGAAGGGTGCGCCCTTATAGTGCTCCAATGCATTGGGTGAAGTATAGTATCATGATACATCATGTGCAATGAGTGTTGACTCATGCTAATTCATGTGCAATGAGGGTTTACTCGTGCTTCATGTGCAATGAGGGTTTACTCATGCTTTATGCGCAATAAGCCTTGGCTCATGCTAAATCCATGTTAAGTGTTGTTACCACATTTCCATGTTATGATTATCATTCTTTATCATGCCTTTATGTTCATATTTCTCTTATTCTCTATTGACATGCCTATTTCCTAACATGTATTGTACTCCTCATGTTATTCCATGTGTACTCCCTTACTGGGCTTTATAGCTCACCCTTTTCTTATGCATGTCCTCAGGTTATCCCATGCAATGCTAAGTACGAGGGAATGTAGTGGTCATGTAAAGAAAGTTTTCAATAAAGATGTTGTATTTCATGTTTTAAGTTTTTATGTAATTATCCTAATCCCCAAAGACACTAAACCTCTCGATCTTCTTTGTTTTATCAAGTGAAGTTTTATGTAATAAAGCATGTTTAAGTTGTAATAAAAAGCAGGGTTGTCATAGTTGGTATCAGAGGATAGGTTTAGTTATTTTTGGGATTAGGAAACCCTAGTAAAGCATTAGATACAAGAATAATTATAATAAAAACATCCCTAAGTTTTGGTAAATACTAAGTAAGTGGTTTATCAAACAAATACCTCCCTGTCTGGATACGAGCAGGTAGAGGCGGCTCTGGCACAGATGTATCCTAGGGGTAAAACCCGAAAACACCACTTTGAGCTATACTCGAATGGGAACTGGTGCACAAAAACGGGCCTTGATGCACTCTTGGTTACGACACTCCCTGGGGATATGTTTTGATAAATTCACAATCTTAGTATGAACCCTTATTAAAGGAAAAATTCCCCTAAGAATATATGTTAGAAAGTAGATCATGAAAAGCCTTGATTAAATCCTATAGACTCATGAGTTAAGGAAATAAAAGTTTATTTATAAGTCATAAACTTTTGTCTTTGGATTACCCTTTATGTGTTACACCTAACTTTCCTTTTATTCCAGCCAATGGCCGGTAATAGGAGGACTCGGGCTAACAACCGTTTTGAAGATCAGTGTGATGATTGTACTAATGAGATAACCAATCCAATGGGAGCGGGAATCGCGAACTTTGTCACGCTTCTCTCTCAGCTAACTCAAGTTTTGAATAGAAACATGGGTCAAGAGGAATGTTCAACCCCCCCTAAGAAAGAACAAGTCGATATCGAGAGCTTCATGAGACAAAGGCCTCCTACTTTTAATGGATCATCCGATCCCACGATCGCTGAACAATGGATCAACTCCATTGAAAAGATCTTCTCCATCCTCCAATGTTCTGAACAAGAGAAGGTTCTCTTGGATGCTTATCGTATGGAGGGTGAAGATGATCAATGGTGGACATTGATAAAAAATACGAAGCCTGAGGAGGATATTGGGGCTTTGGAATGGAAGGAATTCCGGAAGATGTTTTTCGATAAATAGTTTCGGCGCACCCTCCGACTTAATATGGAAAGGGACTTCCTTTCCCTCAATCAAAAAGATGAATAATCTGTTGGAGCGTATGAGGAAAACTTCACAAGGCTTGCACGATACGCTTACGGCTTTGTCGTTACCCCCGAATGCAAGGTTAACCGCTTCTTTGGTGGGCTGAAGCCCAGCTTGCGGAAAGAATTATCGATCCGTGACTTTGACAACTATGAATAAATTGTCTGATGTGCCCTCATGGTCGAAATGGAGATCGGAGAATCACATGGGTATCATGGGGATAAGAAGCATAAGGTGGACTTCAATTCTGGTGGGCCGATGGATAAATCCAATGGTGCTAAGAAGATCCAGCACCCCACTTTCCAAAAGTACAGAAAGAAGCACCCTAGAAATTGCCTTAAGGGGACGAGGAAATGCTTCAGGTGTGGAAGAGAAGGGCACCTACCTATTAACTGTCGGCAAGAAGGACCCACGACTACGACAGAGGAGAGGAATGCTCCGTTCAAACCTCAATGCGTTGTTCAATGCTACAAATGCAAAGAACCGGGTCATTTTGAAAATCAATGCCCTAATTCAAGGGTTATCGGAGGCAACCAACAACCTCCAAGACAACAAGGAAGATCTTTTGCCATCACTTCTACCGAAGTGAACCCCGACAACGAAGTGGTGACAGGTACGCTAGTTATTAATTCAAGAATAGCGAAAATACTTTTTGATTCAGGTTCTACGCATTCTTTTATATCTCTAAATTTTAGTAGAACAATCCCAGCACCACCACAAATCATGGAAGTGAAGATGTCGGTGAGTACGAAAAATGGGGCAATCATTGCATCCCATGAGTATAAGTCTTCCCCTATTATAATCGGTGGATTGAATTTCCCAGAGAACCTCGTCATACTCCCTCTGGTGGAATTTGATGCAATTCTTGGCATGGATTGTATTTCCTTATATAGAGCCAACATAAATTGTTGGGAGAGGGAAATCACACTCCATATGGAGAATCGACCCCCGATTCTTTACAAGTGTCAGGAGGAAGATGAATCTCCTTTAGCTCCATCATCTCAAGCATGGATATTACTGCCCTATGAGCACACGTATCTGGCTCAGATGATTGAGTCCAAAGAAAAAACCATCCTTGAAGAAATGCCTATTGTGAGGGAATTCATGGAAGTGTTTCCCGAGGAACTGCCTGGTCTTCCTCCTAGAAGAGATGTTGAGTTCTCAATTGAACTTATACCTGGGGAATTATCAATATCCAAGAATCCATATAGAATGGCTGTTGTTGAGCTTGAAGAGATTAAGAAACGCTACAGGAGAATCTGGATAAAGGGTTTATACGCCCAAGTGCTTCACCATGGGGTGCACTAGTCCTCTTCGTCAAGAGGAAGGATGGGTCAATGCGGCTCTGAATCGATTATCGCGAACTTAACAAAATCACGATAAAGAAAAAGTATCCTCTACCAAGAATCGATGACTTGTTTGATCAGCTGCGTGAAGCACAATACTTCTCCAAGGTGGACTTACGGTCGGGATATTATCAAGTAAGGGTGAAGAAGGAAGATGTCCCCAAGACTGCTTTTCGTACAAGATACGGGCACTATGAATTCATAGTAATGCCTTTCGGGCTCACCAATGCTCCAGAAATATTCATGGACTTGATGAATAGTGTCTTTAGAGATTACCTTGAAAAATTTGTGGTAGTCTTTATAGATGATATTCTAATATACTCCAAGACCAAGGAGGATCATGAGGAGCATTTAAAAACTGTACTAGAGACTTTGCGCAAGGAGAAACTCTATGAAAAGTACAACAAGTGTGAGTTCTGGTTGAAGGAGTTCTCATTATTAGGCCATATCATCACAAGCAATAGGATATCTATGGACCCCTCCAAAACAGATGCAATTGAGGGATGGCCGGGGCCAACATCGGTAACAGATATCTGTAGCTTCTTGGGGTTATCTGGATATTATCAACGATTTGTGAGAAATTTCTCACGATTGTCCAACCCTCTTACCAAGCTAACTCGAAAGGGAGTAAAGTTTTCTTGGAGTGATTAATACGAAGAAAGCTTCAAGGAGTTGAAAAGGAGGCTTATCACTACACCTGTGCTCACTTTACCCACAAGTGGGGAACTTTTTGTGGTATTCAGTGATGCTTCGAAGAAGGGCTTAGGATGTGTGCTGATGCAGAATGATAAAGTGATATCCTATGCCTCAAGGCAGTTGAAAATCCATGAGCGAAACTATCCAACGCATGATTTGGAGTTGGTGGCGGTGATCTTTGCCTTGAAAATTTGGTGGCATTATCTCTATGGAGAGAAATGTGAGATATATACTGACCACAAGAGTCTTAATTATATATTCACACAGAAAGAGCTTAATATGCGCCAGAGAAGACGGATATAGCTCATCAAGGATTATGACTGTTCAATACATTACCACCCTAGGAAAGCGAACAAGGTGGTGGATGCCCTAAGTAGAAAGGATCCATCGATTCTATCAATGATGAGAATTGAGAAGGATCCAATCTTCTTAGACTTGATGAATATGGATGTGGGAATCATAAAGAAGGGAACATCATCAATCATTTCACAAATGATTGCTCAACCATCTGTAACACCCCAGGTAAATAAAGAATATGACGTTTTTATATTTATCCATATTTGTGAATAAAATATTAATATTACTTTAAAGGGGATGCTATGCTCGATGACGTACCCAATACGCAACAACGAGTTTTCTTGGGAATCTTACGTTGCACTCTAATAATAAAATAATATTATTTTAAATAGTAGTTAACGCCTAGCCATTGTAATGGAGGGAATGAACAAAACTAACTACAATGTTATTATATATGTTTGTCAAATATTTTTAATTTTTACAATAAATGTTAGAGGATTAAAAATGCAAATGAATCCAATTTTAAGTGTAAACATTCTAATATTCTTTAAAAGGTCGATTAACCGCCTTTTGATGGTGAACCTCTTTTAAATCCACTTTTTGGAAATTTTATGTTATATTTGACAAAATAAAATTCTTCTTTAGAATCGGGACATCGAAATTTACTTTGTGTAAATTTTTGGTATCCTTCCGATAAAGTTCATTTTTTTAATAAATAGTGAAAAATGTTGTATTTTAAATCAAAACCACTTTTTAATCTAATTTATTTATATGATTAGATTATCTTTTGAACTGGTTTTAAAGTGAAATTAGAATATATTTTTACCATTTAATCCAATGGTGGACATTGGAATTAATTTCACTTTGAAATCGGACATAAACTAGTGTCAATCTTTTGATACATTTTGTTTCATAAAAACACGCTATTGTTTTGACAGCGAGAATTAATTATTAAATTAATTAATGAAACTTATATGTTTTGAATTTTTTAAAATAGGCATCATTTTTGAATTCAGAATATCAAATATATCTTAGGGTGAACTTTTGGTAATTTTCTGAAAAACTTCAATTTTTGATGAATAGTGAAACCACTAAGTGGTACTTATAAAAACTGATTTTCCGTTTAAATGAAATTTTTCCATCTTTGTGTTTTGAATTTCAAAAATCCGACATACATGTTTGTCATTAAGAAGTAAAATGTGGTTCAATGGGATTAGAATAATTTTTTGGTGAATAGTAACTTATTAAGTTTTTAATCGTGATTAGAGGTAATTAGTGTAGTTTAAGGTAAAAATAATGTTTTAATAATATTTGATGAGATTGAAACATGTCATACCCTCATTGTATGTGTCATGGCAGACCAAGAAAATCCATGGGTCAACTTGGGGACCCCGTGGAGCCACTTTGGTTGGAAAATGACATAAATACCTTTTTATTTAATGTTAAAGTAAAAATGACACACACATGAGATGTTTTACTAAAACAATTTTTACCTGGGGTTATACAAGTAAGATTTTTGATTATAAATATTAATTAGAAAGATAAAACGATTTCCTACATCATGATATTTTTTTATAATTTTTAGACATTAAATATATTAAATTATTTATGACATCATGATGATGCAGCGATTACCTCATTAATAAAGGATTTAAATAAAATGAAAAGATAATGTAAAATCTATGACCTACACATGTCCAAAACCTATTTGATGGGTGTATTTCGAACCCTTATCACCTTATACTCGAAACACATCAATGTGGGACCATTAAAATCCGAAAATCATTCTAAAATAAAGTAACATTTCTTTACTTTCCTAGAGTGCCCCTCCTCTCCTCTTATAAAAGGCCCCCACCTCTACCTCCTTACCCACACTTCCAAAGACATTGGCTCGGCCAAAACCTGCCCATTTTGTCTCTCCAAATCCCTCTATAACTCCTTGAAGCCTCACTTTGGGAAGAAGTCTTCTCAAGGAAGCCTTTGAGCTCAAACCAAAGGGAGTTACCCGATTTTAAGGTAATGTCTTCACTTGTGTCCTTTTGTTTTATTTTGCTTCTCCAACCCCCTAAAATCTTTTTATTCATTTATTTTGTAACAACTCCAGTATCTTAAATATACTAGGATGTTGTTATAAGAATTATTCGAGCTAAACTTACACACACCTTCGTCTAATGGTTAAAGAACATACTGTTTCTGTGGTTGGTGATTTTCTGCCTCACGAAATGATGATTGTTCAATATTCTTTTAACACCTTTAAAGGTGGACATTATGATGTCACTGTATTTTATATATGGTATTTATGTTTAATATATGATTATGTATTTTATATTTAAACCATACCTTTTTTCTTTTCATGTTGTGTAAATGCGATAATTTCATATGAGGAAGTGTGGACTACCGCCCCCTCAAGTGATGTGACTCGTACATGCAATACATGGAACGTATAAAGAATTAAATTAATGAACATATGTAACCTATATAACATATATATAATACTGGAATTATAATATATATATATATATATATATATCATTTATTTGTAATTCCGTTAATATGACAAAGAAAAAAATGAAAGTAGCGTTCATGCGTACGTACGGCCTACCGTCTCCATGAACGGTGCTTTTTGTTTTTTATCTCCAAATGATATGGAATAGTATAAAATGAATATTTTCTGGATATATATGATATTTTAACCATTAATAATATTCTGGAAATTATTTACTTATAACTACATGGACAATCATTTTTCAAACAAGTTCATTTTTGACTCATGTACCAAACATCGGAAAAAACGTCTGATATGAACTAACATTATTAAAAAATTATTATAACATTATAATATGTGATATTAACTGAATAATAATTTTTAAAGGAGGTCCTTAGGCAATTATAAATTGACCAAATTTTATTATTCAGGAATATAAAGAAACGAACAAGACAAGTTGGACTTGAGGTAAGGGATCCTACTCCTCTCTTTCTTTTTAAGTACACCCTTTTATGTCATTCCTTTTCAGCTCATATTTCATGTGATTGGGATGTTCTTTTATATTAATCTTACTGTAATTTTTATGTTCATATTATGAGAGACCCTATTTCCTCTCATCAATCCATTTTGGAAGATTTAAGTGGCGCCGTTAGGCTGCTGAGTTTTCGTAAGGGATTTTTTATCTCACTTTTATTCCCGTGAGATTTATGCTACATTTGCCACAATTTCCTTTGAGTGGTGTATGTACTGCCCATTATTATACACTTTGTGTAGTATAATTTCATTTATGGGTATTCACATCTTCATTGTATGACCCTTCTTCCATGGGGTGTATGTTTTGAAAGTTACCCAACTCGGTAAGGGGACCTTTCACCCTCCTCTTTTTAAAAGACTTATTTTGTCATGTCTTTTAATTCACATACTATTATGTTTGGATATTTTCTTTTATATCCTTATTGATGTAAATTTTATTTCCAAGTGATGAGATGCCCTTTTTATCTCTCATCAACTCATTTTCTGAATTTCGAAGTGATGCCGTTAGGCTGTCGAAAATCACCAAGGGAACTTTTTATCCCAAATTCGATTTCTTTGGGTTCAACATGTAGTTATTGAATATGTCATATTTTGAATATGTGTGAATGAAATTTTATTGTTTTAAAATTAATATCCACTTATATTGGGTGTATTTATATTTTTCACACATAATTTTGAGATTGATTTATCCTTAATTTAAGGATACCTTCTTTATAAGGGATTTCATCACATTTGACATTTCTATTGAGTATTCATTGTTGTTATGCACCAATTAACTCTTATATGGTGTATATACTGTCCTTTGGAATATTATTTCATGAATCCATTTATTCTCATGATATTATAATGCTCTGACTAAATTTTATTCCTCAATTATTGTATTCAAGTGTCTCTAATTTTGGTAAAACCCCATTAACCAAAATATCACTTTAAATGTTTTAATTATTTGTTATTATTAATATCCATGTTTTCAAAATGGTTTTAAGGATTTATTTATATGGATATTAATGGTTTAAAATTTTAAAATCTTCAAGGTGGTATGGGACAATTTGATTCAAAAATCTCTTTATTAAATGTTTTAAATGGTTTTGGAAATGGTTTCTTTTTGAATGGATTCATTATTTCAATATACTAAAATTTTATATTGTGATTGAAATGTGGAAATGTTTTTTTCCTTTATGCATGTTTTATGTGATACGTTTATGTTATGGTTCTTTGGAATTGTTATGAAAATGGGTGGTTCCGTGATAAACTAAGGGCGGGTGAGCCCGATATAGCTCTCCAATGCATTGGGTAACGTGAAGGAGTGAAAAATTAAGGTTTCTCTGAAGAGATTTAGAGAATATACTGTGGTGGGTATTCCAAACGTAACCAAGAGGGTTACTCCCTACGTAAGAATGTTATGAATGCCTCAAGTTACCTTTATGTTTTATGATTTCTATGTTTTATTCATGATTTTATGAGGTATGTTAAAGTGCCTATGTTTTGTGGGTAAAGTATGATTTCATTCTTATGTATATATGAACTCATGTTTCCTTTCCATATTTTTATAACCCTTACTGAGATTTTTATGATCATCCAAAGTTTTTGAAATGTTTTTTCACAGGTCAAGGGAAGGGTACATGATATGATGAGAGTGTCATGGAGGTGTCAAGAAAGGATCCATGTTTTATTTTAAATATGTTTTCGTTGATGGGAAAAATGAATACTATCTTTTATGTAACCACTTTGTTTAAATGTGGAATGTAATGAAAGTTTTATGATATAATTATCTAAAAATCTAAACCTGAAAAGATACTCAATGTGTAATCTTGTAATAACTCAAGATTAAGTAACGTTTAAGGTTGGGGCCTTATAGTTGGTATCAAAGGTCGGTTTAGATAACTTTAGAGGTTAGGGTACTCTTTAAGCATAAGTGACATTACCATAATGGTTAGGATTTTAGAAAGAGTCCTAGTTTGAGATAAAGTGAATGAGTAAGTATATCTTAGTGTTTATCTTCCTCATTAGTACATGATGGTTTTGTTGATATACTCACACTGACCTTTTTGGTTTTAGTAAATGGATGGATCTAGAAGGCACCAAAGTAACCGTGGATGTGAAGGAAACTTTGATAGTTTTTTGAGAAAGAAACTGAATGATATGGGAGCTACAATGAGAACTCTTGTGTTTATCCTCAACCAACTATCTGGAGTCCTGATTGAACACCTAAACCTCGATGATTTCTCTAAGGCATCATATATGCGTGAAACAAATCCCTACATAACTACAGGTAATAATCATAAAGGTAAGTGTGTTCAAAAACCTATGTGTCAATGATGTGGAAAGAAACACCTAGGAAAATGTTTCAAAGGGATAGAAATATGACATAGATGTGGAAATGAAGTTCATAAAGCAAGAACCTACCATGGAAAAAGGAAGTATCCAGTTGACTCGAGAAAAGGGAAAGAATTTATTTCTAAGGGATCAATTGAATGTTTTAAATGTGGTGTGCATGGTTATTATGCAAACACATGTCCTATGAAGAAGTTTCGTGAATGGGATCACCAAGATCGTACAAATACTCGTTTACCAATACCTAATGCCATTCCGATTGAGGATGAAGAAACTGACAATGACCAATCAAAGTTATGGATTATTTCATAACTTTTGTTTTCCTATTTTGGAATCTTAGGATATAATTCATGATTTTGTTTGTAGGAAAGAAGTATTTCAGAATAAGTTGGAAAGGAATGGTTAAAGGATCATGAAGAATGTTGAGCGAGTAAGAAGTCAACATATAAGGGCTTCAAGAGTTATGGTGAAATTCTTAAGAGTATTAAGTCTCTTTTGATGATGGGGTTACATTAGAAGACTTTTTATAGTATGTGTAACCCTGATGTTTAATATATGAAAATTTTATTCAAGGAATAGTTATCTGTTCTTTTGTGGACATAGTTATAAAGAACCATTTGGGTTTATATGATCCTTACTTTTGAGGTAATTATGGGTTACTATATGTTATGATGGAAGTGAAAGGCATGAGATAAAATTATGGTTAAATTATGTTATGGTTATTTTTGATGATTTTATCTCTTTTTGGGGAATGATTTTAGAATTATATAGTTTTGGAAAGAGGACAACACGCATACCATGTGACAACCCGTCGCGTCGGACAAAGCTGCGGGAATCAAACCCAAAACCAAAGTGCAACTGGTATTTATCGCCTACCACTGGACTACGTGAAGTCCCTGGTTAGTTTGACTAATATTTTTTTTAGTTAGATGATTTTAGGAATCAAGAGTAAGTTAATTTTGGGTTGTCTATGGAAATGATTAACCTATCATGGAGGATATGTGATTAGGTTAATTATTTTTCAATATGAGAATTTAAGAGCAATTGATGTTATTTGGAGATAAAAGTTAATTTGTACCTTGGAAGACTTTGTGATTAAATCCTTCAAATATTTGGGTTTCAATATTAGTTTGGTTTACTTTGAATAATTTTATGGAAAAATTGTTTATCGAATGGTCCTCGTTGAACTTTGGGTGTTGTTGGAAAAATTTTGGAGATTAAGAATAGATTTTCTTTTTATAAAGGGTTATGCTTTTCTGGATTATCTGATCTTGTACTAACCTTTTTGGTTTCAGTTTTGGTTAAAGTATAAATACATTTGAAGTATATAGTTCTCTTTTGTGGATTAGGTGATTCTCTAGAAGTTAATTATAGTGAACAAGTCTTCCTAAATGCTCGTATTTTGGAGAAAATATGAGTTTGTGTAAGAAATATAATAAAAGTTGAAAGTCAACATGATAAGTAATTATGTTTCCTTATGAATAAATTCCTCAATAAAAAGTAACTTAAAACAAAAATGTTGTCTATTAACTTTTCCTACTAGGGAATCGAATACCATTTAACCCATCACAAGTTTGTGATTTTCTTGTGGTTAACTTTCTCCTAAACATGTTTTCTATCACTCTCCATCAGAACATGACCCTATTTTTTCTCCTCAATGTCCATGTTTTCCTACATGGAATCCTAGTATGGGTTAAATCGGGTGACCTCTGTACTTATCTTTCTTTATTTTAAAGTGATTGTTTTACCGACTCTTGTTCCGATGTGGGACTTTCAAGTATGTTTCCAAGCACAACTTTAAAATTGCGAGGACGCAATTCCCAAAAGGGGGGAAGGATGTAACACCCCAAGTAAATAAAGAATATGACATTTTTATATTTATCCATATTTGTGAATAAAATATTAATATTACTTTAAAGGGGATGCTATGCTCGATGGCATAACCAATACGCAACAACGAGTTTTCTTGGGAATCTTACGTTACACTCTAATAATAAAATAATATTATTTTAAATAGTAGTTAACGCCTAGCCGTTGTAATGGAGGGAATGAACAAAACTAACTACAATGTGATTATATATGTTTTTCAAATATTTTTACTTTTTACAATAAATGTTAGAGGATTAAAAATGAAAATGAATCCAATTTTAAGCGTAAACATTCTAATATTCTTTAAAAGGTCGATTAACCGCCTTTTGATGGTGAACCTCTTTTAAATCCACTTTTTGAAAATTTTATGTTATATTTGACAAAATAAAATTCTTCTTTAGAATCGGGACATCAAAATTTACTTTGTGTAAATTTTTGGTATCTTTCTGATAAAGTTCATTTTTTAATGAATAGTGAAAAATGTTGTATTTTAATTCAAAACCACTTTTTAATCTAATTTATTTATATGATTATATTATCTTTTGAAATGGTTTTAAAGTGAAATTAGAATATATTTTTACCATTTAATCCAATGGTGGACATTGGAATTAATTTCACTTTGAAATCAGACTTAAACTAGTGTCAATCTTTTGATACATTTTGTTTCATAAAAACACGCTATTATTTTGACAGCGGGAATTAATTATTAAATTAATTAATGCAACTTATATGTTTTGAATTTTTTAAAATAGACATCATTTTTGAATTAGGAATACCAAATATAGTTTAGGGTGAACTTTTGGTAATTTTCTGAAAAACTTCAATTTTTGATGAATAGTGAAACCACTAATTGGTACTTATAAAAACTGATTTTCCATTTAAATGAAAATTTTCCATCTTTGTGTTTTGAATTTCAAAAATCCGACATACATGGTTGTCATTAAGAAGTTAAATGTGGTTAAATGGGATTAAAATAATTTTTTTGGTGAATAGTAACTTATTAAGTTTTTAATCGCGATTAGAGGTAATTAGTGTAGTTTAAGGTAAAAATAATGTTTTAATAATATGATATGAGCTTGACACATGTCCTACACTCATTGGATGTGTCATGGCCGACCACGAAAATACATGGGTCAACTTGGGGACCCCATGGAGCCACTTTGGTTGGAAAATGACATAAATACCTTTTTATTTAATGTTAAAGTAAAAATGACATACACATGAGATGTTTTACTAAAACAATTTTTACATGGGGTTATACAATTAAGATTTTTGATTATAAATATTCATTAGAAATATAAAAATATTTCCTACATCATGATATTTTTTTTTATAAATTTTAGACATTAAATATATTAAATTTTTTATGACATCATGATGATGCAGCAATTACCTCATTAATAAAGGATTTAAATAAAATGACAAGATAATGTAAAATCTATGACATAAACATGTCCAAAACCTATTGTATGGGTGTATTTAGAACCCTTATCACCTTATCCTAGAAACACATCAATTTGGGACCATTAAAATCCGAAACTCATTCTAAAATAAAGTAACATTTCTTTACTTTCCAAGAGTGCCCCTCCTCTCCTCTTATAAAAGGCCCCACATCTACCTCCTTACCCACACTTCCAAATCCTTTGGATCGGCCAAAACCTACCCATTTTGTCTCTACACATCCCTCTATAACTCCTTGAAGCCTCACTTTGGGCAGAAGTCTTCCCAAGGAAGGCCTTGAGCTCAAACCAAAGGGAGTTACCCGATTTTAAGGTAATGTCTTCACTTGTGTCGTTTTGTTTCATTTTGCTTCTCCAACCCCCTAAAATCTTTTTATTCATTTATTTTGTAACAACTACAGTATCTTCAATATACTAGGATGTTTTTATGAGAAGGATTAGAGCTACACTTACACACACCTTCGTCTAATGGTTAAAGAACATACTGTTTCTATGGTTGGCGATTTTCTGCCTCACGAAACGATGATTGTTCAATATTCTTTTAAAACCTTTAAAGGTGTCCATTATGATGTCACTATATTTTATATATGGTATTTATGTTTAATATATTATTCTGTATTTTATATTTAAACCATACCTTTATTCTTTTCATGTTGTGTAAATGCGATAATTTCATATGAGGGAGTGTGGACTATCGCCCCCTCAAGTGATGTGACTCGTACATGCAATACATGGAACGTATAAAGAATTAAATTAATGAACATAAGTGACCTATATAACATATATATTATACTGGAATTATAATATATATATATATATATCATTTATTTTTAATTCCGTTAATATGAAAAAGAAAAAAATGAAAGTAGCGTTCATGCGTACGTAGGGCCTACCGTCTCCATGAACGGTGCTTTTCGTTTTTTATCTCCAAATGATATGGAATAGTATAAAATGAATATGTACTGGATATATATGATATTTTAACCATTAATACTATTCTGGAAATTATTTACTTATAACTACATGGAAAATCATTTTTCAAACAAGTTCATTTTTGACTCATGTACCAAACATCGACAAAAACGTCTGATATGAACTAAAATTATTAAACAATTATTATAACATTATAATATGTGATATGAACTGAATAATAATTTTTAAAGGAGGTCCTTAGGCAATTATAAATTGACCAAAGTTTATTATTCAGGAATATAAAGAAACGAACAAGACAAGTTGGACTTGAGGTAAGGGATCCTACTCCTCTCTTTCTTTTTAAGTACACCCTTTTATGTCATTCCTTTTAAGCTCATATTTCTTGTGATTGGGATGTTCTTTTATATTACTATTACTGTAATTTTTATTTTCATATGATTAGAGACCCTATTTCCTCTCATCAATCCATTTTGGAAGTTTTAAGTGGCGCCGTTAGGCTGCCGAGTTTTCGTAAGGGATTTTTCATCTCACTTTTATTCCCATGAGATTTATGCTACATTTGAAACAATTTACTTTGAGTGGTGTATGTACTGCCCATTATTATAAACTTTGTGTAGTATAATTTCATTTATGGGTATTCAAATCTTCATTGTATGACCCTTCTTCCATGGGTTGTACATTTTGAAAGTTACCCAACTCAGTAAGGGGACCTTTCACCCTCCTCTTTTTAAAAGAATTCTTTTTTCATGTCTTTTAATTCACATACTATTATGTTGGGATATGTTATTTTATATCCTTATTGATGTACATTTTATGTCCAAGTGATGAGATTCCCTTTTTATCTCTCATCAACTCATTTTCTGAATTTTTAAGTGATGTCGTTAGGCTGTCGAATTTCACTAAGGGAACTTTTTAACCCAATTTCGATTTCTTTGGGTTCAACATGTAATTATTGAATATGTCATATTTTGAATATGTGTGAATGACCTTTTATTGTTTTACACTTAATATCCACTTATATTGGGTGTATTTCTATTTTTCACACATAATTTTGAGATTGATTTATCCTTAATTTAAGGATACCTTCTTTATAAGGGATTTCATCACATTTGACATTTCTATTGAGACTTCATTGTTGTTATGCACAAATTCACTCTTATATGGTTTATATACTATCCTTTGGAATATTATATCATGAATCCATTTATTCTCATGATATTATAATGTTCTGACTAAATGTTATTCCTCAATTATTGTATTCAAGTGTCTCTAATTTTGGTAAAACCCCTTAAACCAAAATATCGCTTTAAATGTTTTAATTATTTGTTCTTATTAGTATCTATGTTTTCAAAATGGTTTTAAGGATTTATTTATTTGGATATTAATGGTTTAAAATTTTAAAAGCTTCAAGGTGGTATGTGACACTTTGATTCAAGAATCTCTTTATTAAATGTTTTAAATGGTTTTGGAAATGGTTTCCTTTTGAATGGATTCATTATTTCAATATACTAAAATGTTATATTGTGATTGAAATTTGGAAATGTTATGTTTACTTTATTCATGTTTTATGTGATACATTTATGTTATGGTTCTTTGGCATTGTTATGAAAACGGGTGGTTCCGTGATAAACTAAGGGCGGGTGAGCCCGATATAGCTCTCCAATGCATTGGGTAACGCGAAGGAGTGAAACGTTAAGGTTTCTCCGAAGAGACTTAGGGAATATACTATGGTGGGTATTCCAAACGTAACCAAGAGGGTTACTCCCTATGTAAGAATGTTATGAATTTCTCAAGTTACCTTTATGTCTTATGATTTCTATGTTTTATTCATGATTTGATGAGGTATGTTAAAGTTCCTATTTTTTATGGGTAAAGTATGATTTCATTCTTATGTATATATGAACTCATGTTTCCTTTCCATATTTTTATAACCCTTACTGAGCTTTTTATGCTCATCCCAAGTTTTTGAAATGTTTTTCATAGGTCAAGGTAAGGGTACATGATATGATGATAGTGTCAAGGATGTGTCAAGAAAGAATCCATGTTTTATTTTAAATATGTTTCCATTGATGGGAACAAATGAATACTATCTTTTTTGTAACCACTTTGTTTAAATGTGGAATGTAATGCAGTTTTTATGATCTAATTCATAAAAATCTAAACCTAAAAAGATCCTCAATGTGTAATCTTGTAATAACTCAAGATTAAGTAAGTTTTAAGGCTGGGGCCTTATACATCTCTTTTGGAAAGGTTAAAGGATGCTCAAAAGGATGATGTGGGAATTCAAGAAAAAGTGGAAGCTATCAAAAAGGGGAAATCCTCAGAGTTTAATGTTAATAGAGAAGAAATTGTGCGGTTTGGGAAAAGGCTATGTGTTCCATCAAGTCTAGAGATGAAGAAGGAACTTTTGGATGATGCACATAGTTCAAATTTCTCTTTTCACCCAGGGAGAACAAAGATGTATCGAGATCTCCGAGAACTTTTGGTGGGATAATATGAAGAAGGAGATCGCTGAATATACATCAAAGTGCCTGGTGTGTCAGCAAGTGAAGGCAGAGAGGCAGAAGTTTAAGGGGATGATGCAACCATTTCCCATACCAGAATGGAAATGGGAGAACATCACCATGGACTTTGTCACCAGACTTCTGAGGACATCCAAAGGCAACAATGCAATCTGGGTTGTTGTGGATCATCTTACAAAGACTGCACACTTCATTGCTATTGGGGAGGATTTCTCATTAGATCAACATGCACAGATATATATTAGGGAAGTGGTAAGGTTGCATGGAGTACCATTATCTATTGTGTCTGACCGAGATCCAAGATTAACCTCTATGTTTTGGAAGAGTCTTCAACATGCTCTGAATACTGAACTGAACTTCAGTACGGCCTATCATCCTCAAACTGATGGCCAATCCGAGCGGACTATCCAAAAACTTGAGGATATGTTGAGAGCATGATCGATGGACTTTAAAGGAGGATGGGATCAACATATTCCTCTGGTTGAGTTCTCTTATAATAATAGTTTCCACTCGAGCATCCAAATGGCACCATACGAAGCCCTGTATGGGAAAAGGTGTAGAACACCGACATGTTGGGATGAGGTCGGTGAACGTAAGCTGCTTGGACCAGAAATGTTTGAGGAAATGGTGGAGAAGGTGAAAACCATTCAGCAACATATCAAGGTAGCCCAGAGTCGAAAAAAGAGTTATACAGATAATCGTCGATGAGACCTTGAGTTTAAAGTTGGAGACATGGTGTTTCTACGCATATCTCTGTGGAAGAAGGTCATGAGGTTTGGAAAGAAAGGGAAGTTAAGTCCAAGGTACATCGACCCCTTCGAAATTCTTGATCGTGTTGGGGATGTGGCCTATCGACTAGAACTTCCACCTACTATGGCCAAAGTACATCATGTATTTCATGTATCCCTCTTAAGGAAGTACATACCGGACCCTTCACATGTACTCTCTTCCGAGGTGGTACAATTGGAAGATGATCTTTCTTATGAGGAGCAACCAGTGAAGATCCTAGATCGTAGAGAAAAAGTTCTACGAAATAAGACAATGCCCCTCGTCAAGGTGTTATGGAGAAACCACAAGTTTGAAGAAGCAACTTGGGAGTCAGAGGATATGATGAAGCTGAGTTACCCACATTTGTTTTAGTGTGGGAAAAGGAAAATTTCAATGGTGAAATTTCTTAAGGGGGGAATATTGTAACGACCCAAAGTTTCATTAATAGAAAATACCTCTTGATCCAGTTAAATGTCTCTTTATGAAAAATGTTTTTATAAGATGTCAATTTCATTGGTTTTATGTTAAGAATTGTGACCATTGTTAATATAGCCACTGAACAGGGATCACTTGATTTGTATAAATATAAAGCTTTAACGAACCCAATTCTACTCAGACAAAGGAATCAATGACCTCATCCAGTAGAATTTCCCCATACGAAGTCCATTTGTCGGAGCTCGGAAAAGAGGTGGAATCCTTGGGCTTCGCCCTTGACCAAGCCCAAGCTGAGCTTCACTATGTCAGGCTCGAACGAGACCGTCTACAGGAAAAGTGGAAGTTGATTGAAATTACCACTCGAGAGACGTTATCCGAGTCACCCCAAGAGTCTGTCACCATCGCACACCTTACCCTTAAGTCTTATGCGACTATTTCAAGGGGTTATGTAACAAATAAGTAGTACTATGTTCATGTACATTATTTTTGTATATAACAATGAATATAATTTCTAGTCATTTTTGATACATTGTAAATAGTTTTTAAAGTACAAATGGTGTTTTTAGTTATTATTTAATTAAGAAATATATTTTATTAAATTAAGGGATTTTTGAATTAAATAATATTTTAATAAAATAATAATAATATTATTAAATTAATTTTTATTAAATATAAATGATCTTATAACTTTATGAATGCAATTAAAATTCTATATTAAGGTTTGAAAGCCATTTCTGTCAAAACCCATGAATTTTCGATAAATGTTGGTTTTTATTTTAAAAGTGAAAATTAACTTATTTAGAAATTTTTTAAGATAAAATAAATGTCATTTCTAGAATAAGTACGTCAAAATTATCCAACGGTGAATTTTTCATAATTTCCTGAGACAGTCAAATTTTTGGGTAAAAATTAAATACCGTTTAAATATATAATGTGTTTTATGAAATCATAATGACCCAATGGTGATGTAATAAAATAATATAATCCTTATGTTCAACCAATATATGTTTTATCATTAAAATAAAGTGATTTTGGGTTTGTTTGACTTATTTTTCAAAGCATTAATGAACCCCTCAAGACTTATTCAACATTTTTCCTTTTTAAATTAATTTCCATGGGAGTGTGACTCACCTCCACATAAGCAACCTTATTATTTTAAGAAGTTCTGACTAGGGCCATATAAAATATTTTTTTCCTCTTTCCTTTTTCAAAAACCATGGGCAAAAACCATGGGATGGTTTTTGGTTTGGATTAATTTAATGTAAGGGGACCCAAACCTAAATAATAAAGAATTCCCTCACCTTTCCTATATAAACCCACCCAAGATCCCACTTCCTCCTCACAAAAATCCCTTGGAGTTCATCCAGACTCTTCCCTACTCTCTATAGAATCCTCCCAAGGTTCCCCAAGCTCCCAATAATCCTCTCACAATCCTCTCTCTAGCCTTTGGAATCACACTTCCAAGTAAGGGTTTTTTTCTTCCTTTCTCATTTTGTCCAATTTCTTTAAGTTGTTTTTCCCTTTTAATTTAAATTATGAATGTTGGGGTATGGTTTTTCACCTCCCTCATACTTCCCAATTTATGTTTGAATGATGGGAGACCCCTTTCTCTCTTATTAAATTCCTCCCATGTTCACCTGTTACTATGTCGAAATTCCGAAAGGAACTTCTCTCTCCTCTTTTACATTCAAGAAATATTTTTGTATCATGAATCTAATTTCCATTACAATTGTTGGGACATGTATCTATATGACCTCCTTACTGTCCATTACATGTAAATATGATGAGGACCCTATTTCTCTCTCATCAACTGTTTTTATGAATTCTTATGTCACGCCGTTACGCTGCTGAAATCGCATCAATTTTCTAAGCCAATGCCATTGTGTTGTGAATACCATGCCCATTTCTCCATCAAGGGTATTCACCTTTATGAAAATTTACTTATTGATTATAATGTTTCATGTATAAATTCCACATTCCTTTATCGTGTAATAAATGATTATGTTTTATGAATCCATGTTTTACGATCCATGTGGCACACTTATGCATGTAATGAAATGTTTATGAAGGGTGCACCCTTATAGCGCTCCAATGCATTGGGTAAAGTATTGTATCATGATATGTCATGAGAAATGAGTTTTGACTCATGATAATTCATGTGCAACAAGGGTTTACTCGTGCTTCATGTGAAATGAGGGTTTACTCATTCTTTATGTGCAATGAGCCTTGGCTCATGCTAAATCCATGTTAAGTGTTGTTACCACATTTCCATGTTATGATTATCATGCTTTATCATGACTTTATGTTCATATTTCTCTTATGCTCTATTTTCATGCCTATTGCCTAACATGTATTGTACTCCTCATGTTATTCCATGTGTACTCCCTTACTGGGATTTATAGCTCACCCTTTTCTTATGCATGTCCTCAGGTTATCCCATGAAATGATAAGTACGAGGGAATGTAGTGGTCATGTAAAGGAAGTTTTCAATAAAGATGTTGTATTTCATGTATTAAGTTTTTATGTAATGATCCTAAGCCCCAAAGACACTAAACCTCTCGATCTTCTTTGTTGTATCAAGTGAAGTTTTATGTAATAAAGCATGTTTAAGTTGTAATAAAAAGAAGGGGTGTCATAATTATAGCACACAAGGTGTCTTTCTAGCTAACGGTAGTCAGGATATTTTAACTACCACATTGGGAACACCCGGACACCCGATTTGTGTATGAGGATACCTGACAGGTGTATCAGTGAAAATAGTATTTCCTTTTTCTTTAGCTTCTACAATGGAGGGTGTTTATAAAAAATAGAATATTTGGAGGCTCATGTTCAAGATATTCATGTGAGGATAGAGGATAAGATTAGAGCTTCAATACAGTTGATGTTTTTAGAAATGTAAAGATAGTTTCAGACTGCTCCTATACCTCTACTAATAGCTCCCACTCCTCCACCTCCTCTTATAGACCCACTCATTATCCAACTCCTCACCCCTACACCAAATATTCTCCATTATTATGAGTTATATGTTGATGATCCACAACATCATATTGTTACATATGGAATGATATTTTATATTGGAGATACCATTCATCATTAACAGTTAGATATAGAGCATCATAAAGTCATTGTAAATGATATTATAGATATATCAACTAGGGCACCATTACCTATAGATGAGTTGAGTACATTTTTACAAAGTATCAACCAATTTTTAGTTTGTACATCTAGACTTCTATGACAGATTACTATAGAGGTATGTGTATATTTTTTTATTTTATTTAATTTTTGTATTAAATTTATTTTAACATTTTAAAGTTTATACATTTATCTATTTTTAATAGGAATACTTTAAATGTAATGAAATACTATATGAAAACAACAAATATGAAGTGCTATGAATTCATAAAAATATTCTAGTAGTCTTGATATATTTTCAAGTTATTGAATTTTTTTGTTAGGTGTTTATGAGATTCTAATGGATGTTGGTGTTTGTGGGTATGCAATGACTTTGGTGCTTTAAAAAAAATGATATCATGGTGCTTATAACTATAGATAAGATGGGTATTAACATGATGCAATTTTTTTCCATGTAAGTCTTAAAATAAATCTTTATGTGTGTTTAATTTATTAAAAATTTATACTTATTTTTGCTTTGTATTAGGTATCTTTATACAATGTGTAAGGAGCATGAAAAGACAAATGTATATAGATTTATGGACCCACAGTTAAATTCACTTGTAATGAGAACATTGACTGAAGTAGAAAGAATAGTTTATATTGCTAAAAGACTTCAAAAGGATGTAATTATTCTATGTTGGATGTTTCCTTATCTTCAGAAGTATAAAACATATATACCACAAAGTGCTATATATCTTTTAACATAATAACCACCAAAATTAAATTTTATTTTATATTAGTGGCCATTGGATGTTAGGTGTTTTATATCCAAGGAAGAAGGAACATTACAGGTTATTCTCTTTCCATGGAGAAGTGAGACAAAAATTTAAGTATGTATTTTACTTGTATGTTTTAATTTATTAATACTTTTTTATATAATAATTAATTTAAAATTTATTTTATTCATATTAATTTTTAATAGGGGATGAAATTTCTTTCAAGATACAACAAAGAAAAATATCACTGATATCAAATATGTAAAATAAATGGTGAATTTTCATTTATAATTAGTACATTTTTGATACATTAGATAATAATGTTATTTTTAATTGGAAAATTCATTTAAAAAATGTTGTTATAAACAAGAAGACATAAAATAATTTGGATATTATGTGTTAAGATTTATGTATGAAATAATTTCAACTGGGATAGTTATGAAGTTTGTAACGACCCAAAATTTCATTAACGAAAATTCCACTTTATCTAATTAAATGTCTTACGGTTATATAACATATGAAATTCCTTGGTTTTATGGTTTTGGATATTAAAATACCATTATGAATTGTGACAATTGCTAATATAGTCATTGAACAGTGATCACATGATTAGTATAAATATAGGGCTTTAACAAATCCAATTTACTCAGAAAAAGGAAGCGATGACCTCATCCAGTATAATTTCTCCATACGAATCCCATCTTTCAGAGCTAAGAAATGAGGGAGCATCATTATTCTTCACTCTTTACCAATCCCAATCTAAGCTTTAACACGTTAATCTTGAACGTAACTGCCTATGGGAGAAGGGAAAGTTGATGGAGATTACCACCCGAGCGATGTTATCTGAGCCTCTCCAAGAGTGTGTCACAATATCACACATTACCCTTCGGTCTTATGAGGGTGTTATAAGGGGTTATGTAACAGGACCCTATTACTATTATTATGTACATTATTTTTGTATAGATAATATACATTAATTTTATTATTTATACTTTGTAAATAGTTTTTAAGGCACAAATAGTATTTTTAGTTAATATTCAATTAAGAAATATATTTTGATGAATTAATGGATTTTTGAATTAAATAATATTTTTATTAAATATTATAACTAAATTAATTTTTATTAAATTTAAATTATTGTATAATTTCTATGAATACAATTGTAATTTTTATTAAGGTTTGAAAGCTGTTTTTGACAAAACCCATGAATTTTCAATAAATGTAAATTTTTATTTTAAAAGTGACAATTCACATATTTTGAAAATATTTTATATAAAATGAATATTATTTTTGTAATCAGGATGTCAAAATTATCTAACGGTGATTTTTTCATAATTTTCTGAGATAATAAAATTTTTGGGTAAAAATTAAATTCCGTTTAAATATATAATGTGTTTTAGGAAATCATAATGACCAAATAGTGATGTAATAAAATAATATAAATAGGATGTTAGAACAATATATTTTTTACGTTTAATATAATGTGATTTTAAGTTTGGTTGGTTTATTTTACAAAGATTTAGTGGACCCTTCAAGACTTATAAAAAATTTTAATATTTTAAAATGATTTCCTTGAGAGTGTGACTCACCTCCAAAAAAGAAAGCCTAATATTTTAAGATGTTCGGCCATCTTTATTATAAAATAATAGTTTCCACTCCCCTTTGAAAAAAACCATGGGGAAAAACAATGGTTGGTTTGTGGTTTTGATTAGTTTAATGTGTTGTGTCCAAAACCTAAATAATAAAGAATTCCCTCTCTTTTCCTACATAAACCCACCCAAGATCCCACTTCTAATCACTAAAAACCATTGGGACACGTCCCAAAAATGAACTAATCTCTCCAAAATCCTTCCAAGGGACCCAAAAATCCCAAAAAGCCTCTCTCAAGGCCCTCCAAAGCCTTTGGGATCACACCTCCAAGTATGGGATTTCTTCCTTTGTCAATTTTGTCCCAATTTCATTATGTTGTTATACCCCTTTAATTTCAATTATAAATGTTTGGGGTATGATTTAAAACCTCACTCATAATTAAATCCTTATGTTTGAATGATGAGATTCCCCTTTCTCTCTCATTAATGTCTCCCACGTACACCCATTACCATGCTGAAATTTCTTAAGGAATTTCTACCTTCTCATTTACATTCAGGAAATTCTTTTATGTTATACTTCTAAAATCCATTACATATTTTGGGAAATGTATATATATGAACTCCTTAATGTCTATTTCATATATATATGATGAGATACCCCTTTATTGTAACACCCCAAGCTTCCACAGTACGTTTCCCTTCGAATAATGCAATGGCGTGCATTGTACGCAACTTCGAGATTTTAACACACCACAACCAATCAAACTAGCCGTTATGAATAGTAATACATAATTTTTGAAATTTTATAAATTCTATATCTCAAAATGGACTTCATTTTTTTATTCAGAATATCGAAATTATCCTAGGGTGAAATTTTGGTACTTTTCGGATAACTTTCATATTTTGATGAATAGTGAAAATTACTAAATTTTAATTAAAAACAACTTTTTTAATCAAAATAGTTAATAGTGATAAATTACGAATTTGAGTGGTTTTAAAGTATATTTAGAATATATTTTTACCATGTAATACAATGTGGGTCATTGAACATAATTTCACATTTAAACCAGACATAAACAAGTGTCAATCTTTTGATAATTATTATCTCTTAAAAACACGCTTTTTGTTTTAACAACGGGAATTAATTTTAAATTAATTTCTGCCACTTCTGTGTTTTGAATTTGGAAAAATGGATTCCATATTTGGAATCAGTATGTTCAAATTGTGTAAATAGGTAACTTTTATTTTTAGACATTTTGGATAATTACTTCGGTAAATATTTTATTTACCATGGTTAAATGGTAAATCCGGTAAACATGGGTTAAAAAATAATATTATAATAATAATAAATTACCCTAAAACGTGTGTTAACCCTATTGGTTAATAAATGGTCGACCATGGGAATATTTGGGTCGATTTTGGGACCCCATGGATCCACTTGTAAGTGATAATGACACTTTATTTTAATTAAGTTAAAATAAATACAAAAATGACACAAGCATATATCTTTTAGAAAAACAATTGTTACATAGAGTTATATATGTTGGATTTTAGACTATAAATATTCAATATAAAGATAAAACTATTTTCTACATAATTTTATTTTAATTATAATTTTTAGACATTAAATAAGTTAATTTATTTATGACACAATGGTGATGCAGTAATTATCATAATAGTGAAAAATTAGAATAATTGATATTATAAATACCCAAATAAATATAATTTGAGACTTTAATTGAATTAAACTAATTTTCTAGGTTAATATGAAATATTAGGATTGATTTAATTAACTTTTTTCTAATTAATCATTCTTTTATGTGTTTCAAAAAAATCAACTATTGAATAGTGTCAAAATTGACATAAAAGAGTTTTTAAAACAAATATTATATTATTAATTGATATTAAATTCCTAAAAATCTAAGGTTCGGCCAAGAGACTTATATAATGATAGGTATATCATTAATGGACCCCTTGAGGAAATCTTGGATGTATACAGTAAGTTTATTAACTATATAACATAAAAATACAAAGTGACATGGTAAATGTCAAACTAATTAACTAAGTGTTAAAACTAAAAGATAAGGTTAATATAGTGACCCAAACCTGTATAAATTCTATTGGATGAATTGTTTTCTAAATATACCCACCTTAAACTTTGAATAATAAACTTTTGATCCATTAGAAACCGAATATAAATTTATTATAAATTAATATTTCTAGCTTTTCCAAAGGTGCCCCTCACCCCTCTTATAAAAGGGCACTCCTACTTCTCATTTATTAACACCTTCAAAGCCTTTTGGTTCGGCCAACCCCTACACAAATACTCTCTCAACTTCCCTCACTACAACCTAGAGGCCATAGTTTGATCAGAAAGCCAACCTAAGGAGCCCTTTTGATCAAATCAAAAGGAAGAACCCGAAGAAGAGGTAATGTTTTCACCACCCCTTTTCAAGTTCCTTTCTTCTTCCACTTATTATTTCTTTGTCATTACCATTATAAAATAATAACTCCAGTATCATAAATATACTGTGATGTTATTATAAATATGGTACAACCATATTCAGTATTCTATCCATCCTTTTAATAACATGTCACCATACGTGCGTACGTACGGCTTACCGTCTCCACGTTGTGGTGTAATTGTTATTCAATATATTATTATTTGGATGAGTATAATAATGATGTTTAACTCATGTAAATAATAAATATAACATGATAATTATTCTTTATATATGATATACCATCCAATTATATATTATTTTAATATCAAAAGAATGATATTGTCGCTCGTGCGTACGTACGGACTACCGTCTCCACGAACGCGATGAGATTCATTCTCCATAATATCCATTCAAGTATAATTATAATTTTATGATTTAAAAATAGTATCTAAGGAATTGATATCATTCTGTATATGAATAATATACATCCCATTAATAACGAATATGGCTCACATAACAAAGAATATAAAGTAAAATGAACCCGTTAACACCCGAAATGACGATAATTCTAAGATATTATTAACAAATCAATGTTAAAAGATCATATATGATATCATATTAAAGTAAATTATTCTTGTATAATTCAATAACAATTATTTCACCATTATACAGGAGGTTAACCTACCGTCGACCAAGGAAAAAGTACAAAGTAAGGGGTTTCTTATCTCACTTTTAATTCCGTGAGAATTCCATTGTTCACCACTTATTTATTGCATGTGGTGTGTGTACTGCCCATGATTGTATCCATTGTGTAATATACTTTAATTTATGGATATTAACATCATCATGGTATGATCCTTCTTTCATGGGCGTATTTTTCGTAAGTTACCTAATCGATAAGGGAATTTGAAATTTCAATTTCCACTCATTTGGCTTTACTCATATTTCATTGATTATATTACTCCAAGATTATGTGTGGAATCACTATTCATTTTATTATGTCATAATTTACACTCCCTTTCTGGTGTATATAATTTTTATACACATAATCACTCCATTGATAATTTGTCAAGTCATTGATATGAATTTGATAAGAGTAATTTCAACTCATTCTCCATTTGTTGAGTTAAACATCCAATTTGTTGGTGTTGTTTTTACAAGAATATGTGTGAATGTCCATTGATTGTTTTACACTGAATATCCAATCATATTTAGTGTATTTATATTTTTCACACATAATTATGACGTTGATTTATCCTTAACCTAAGGATACGGCCTTTATGAGAGATTTAATCTCAATTTACATTCCATTGATACTTATTTGTTGTTATACACCAAATCACTTTTATGTGGTGTATATAATGTACTTTGACATAGTATATCATGAATTCCTTTATTCTCATGATATTACAATGTTTTGATTACCTCAATTATTTGTATTCAAGTGTCTCTCTTTTGGTTAGAAACTCTAACTAAAATACCATTTTTTTTAAATGTTTTAAAGACTTATTATTCTAAATCTTGCTCATTAATGTCCATGTTTTAAAAATGGTTTTAAGGATTTATTTATATGGACATTAAAGTTTTAAAATTAAAACTCCTTTTAAAAGTTTCAAAGTGGTATGGGACACTCTGATTCAAAAATCTATTTTTAAATGGCTTCTTGACAAATAGTGTGACTTTTAAATGATTTCAAGAAAAAGGGGGATATTTCTCTCAAATAGTTTTGATGATTATTTTCATCTATGTCAACATCCTTCATTATTCTTGATTTAGGTTAATGTGATACAATAAAATCTTCCATATTGTATCGAATGAGTTATGTTTGACCGTGGATGTGCTATTTTTATACCATTCATAGTTTTTGGATAAAGTATTGACATTTCGTATGCTTGTTTTAATACGACTGTTTATGTTATGTTTAAACCTGTTCATATGATGAATTCATTGGACTTAATAAGTGACGGGTGGATCCCGCTATAGCTCCTAAATGCATCGGTAGGTCTCATGAGACAAACTAGTGTCTTGGGACAAGGCCTTGGCAAAATCTTATTTGTAGTCTTGGCACGAGGCCTTGGCTATGTGGTTATGATAGTCTGGAATTATGCATTCCATCATTATGAAAGTAGTTATTGATATTGCACGTGATCATTTGACTAGTATAATATCCATGTGAGTAAGTAAATGGCATTAATTTATTTTATCTTTTCCATTTTATCTGAAGTTCAAGTTTAAAAGGCTTTCGTTTTAGTTATAAACTTCCTTAAGTGTTTATGCTTATCTATGAAAGATTCTGCTATAATGTTATCCTTACTGAGCATCTGAGCTCACCCCTTTCAATGTTTTATTTATCCTAGGATTATGAAGAAGTAATTTATGAATGACCTGCTGGGATAGTATGATGGGATATGAAGACAAGATGTTGTTGTAGTTTTTTTACCTTATGATGTAATGTAAGACTTATGAATATATCTAGTGTTTACAAGACTACTAAACTAATCGGTCTTTCGAGACTTGATACTTTGTGATCATGCCAATGTTATGTAATAATGAACAGACTCTAGGTATCTAGGGTCGGGGCGTTATAGTTGGTATCAGAGGCAGTTTAGTACAAACCTTGGAATCTATATTTAGATAAAATTTGATTAGAGCACGTAGACCTAATATGAACTTTGAGGATTAGTATAGAAGAACTTCCTAGAATTTTGGTATTGTAGAGATTTTGTGAGTTTTCTGAGCAATACATCCCTGTCTGGATACGAGCAGGTAGAGGCGGCTCTAGCACAGATGTACCTAGGGGTAAAACTCGAAAACACCGCTTTGAGCTAGACTCGAACGGGAACTGGTGCACGACAACGGGCCTTGCTGCACTCTTGGTTACGACACTCCCGGGGGATATGCTTAGGATAATTTACTTTTTCTTTACAAACCGATTTAAGTAATATATATATATAAGATGAGAGTAAATGACCTTGGTTAATCCTAATATGTTTCAAATTGAGAATATGGTGACATGTTAATCTCTAAATGATTTTACGACTACTGTTACTCACACAATTCTTTCTGGTTTTAGTCAATGGATGGATTCCAAGAAAGTCATAATGACTTTGAGAATGATGTACAAGGTGGGAACGGTGGTGGCAATGAGCAAAAAAATGGAATGTTGATAGGTGTAAAAGATATCGTCTTTATGCCAAATCTGTTTTCCAAAAATATGATCAACAACATATATATTAACCAACTCCCAGACTCAACAAGGAAGATAAAATTGATGAATGATAAGAGCTCCAGCAATGGAGACCATGGAGAAAAGAACCCTCAATTTTCATCATGCAGGAAATGTGGAAGGAGACACCCAGGAAAGTGTCTCAATGGGACAACGAAATTCTTTACGTGCGGAAAGGAAGGACATAAAGTGAAGAATTGCCGAAGAAAAATGAAGAGTACTATGGAAGAAGATAAAAATGGTTCCAAGAGTCCATTTACAGTCATTTTCCATAAATTTAGGGGACCTGGCCATTACTCGAGTGAATGCCCTATTCTATAGGATATTTTCTTGGTCAAAGAAGAAGCTATGTGGAAATAAATGGTTGGAGAAATGCTTAAAAATTATTAGCGCTCCTTGTTGATGGGTTTACTTTGGAATAATTTTCTCTTGTATTAGTAACCCCGCAGTTTGCCATGTGAGAATGATATTTGAGGAAGAATTGTCTCTTCTCTTGTGGATACAGGTATAAATAACCATTTGGTTTTATATGATCATTGGGGTTTGAGATAATTATAAGTTATTATAATTTGGGATGAAAATGCAAGGTATGATATAAAATTTGTGGTTAAATTATGTTATTTTGAGGAATTTATCTCATTTTGGTAATATTATAAAATATATTTTTTGAAAAAGGACAACACGTAGACCGTGTGACAACCCGTCGCGTTGAACAAAGCTGTGGGAATTAAACCCACAACCAAAGTGCAATTGGGATTTATCGCCTACCACTGGACTACGTGAAGTCCCGGGTTAGTGTGACTATTTTTTTAGTTAAATGATTTTATTGATCAATAATATATTGATTTGGGTTCTTATGTCTTATCAAATGAATACCCTTAGTATAGGAAAATGATTTGGTGATTAAGTGATAAATGTTATTTTGGAAGATGTTCACTTTGTTGGGAACACTATATGTCCAAGGAAAATAGAATACTATGGGATGTCATTAGAGGAGTAATGGTGGATTTTTATCTATGTTTTTATTATGGATCTATAGTGATTTGGGTTATTTATGGAAATGATTAACCTATAATAAAGAATATGTGATTATGTTAATTACTTTTAGGTATGTGACTTTAAGAGTAGATGATGTCATTTGGAGATAAAATTTAACATGGAATACTACATTCTTATAAGTTTTGGGTTTCAATATTAGTTTGGATTATATTGAAGGATTTTAAGGAATATTTATTATTGAATGGTATTTATATAACTTTGGCGTATTTTTGGTTTAATTTTAGAAAATTAAGATTAGTATTTTTTTTTCTCTAATGGAATATACATTTGGGGGATCATCAGATCTTATACTAACCATTTTGGTTTTGATTAATCTCTAAAGACAAGTTAAATATATAGTTTATCCTACATGGATCATGTAATTATATAGAAGTTTATTCTAGCTCTTTTATTGTGACCAAGTCTTATTGAATACTCATTGTTCAAAAAAAATAAGTTAGTGGTAAAATTTTTTTAAATAATGAAACTCTACTTAAAAAGTAAGTATATCTCTTTATGTTCTTAGTCAATATCATAAATGAATTCCTCGTCCTTATGTAATGTAACTTAAAACAAAAAAAAATGTTGTCCGTTTACTTTCCTACTAGGATACTAATAGCCGTTTGTCCCAACACAAGTTTGTGGTTTTCTTATTTTTAACTTTCTCCTGATCATGATTTCTATCCCTCTCCATCAGAACTTGACACTTAGTTTGTCATCCATATCCATGTTTTCCTACATGGAATCCGAGTATGGGTTATCTTGGATGACCTTTATACCTCTCTTTCTTTCTTTTAAAGTGATAGTTTTATTGACTCTTTTTACGATGTGGGACTTTCCATTATATTCCCAAGCACAATTTTAAAAATTGCGAGGAAGAAATTTATTGAAGGAGTGGAGAATGTAACACCCCAAGCTTCTACGGTACATTTCCCTTCGAATAATGCAATGGCGTGCATTGTACGCAACTTCGAGATTTTAACACACCACAACCAATCAAACTTGCTGTTATGAATAGTAATACCTAATTTTTGAAATTTTATAAATTCTATATCTCAAAATGGACTTCATTTTTGGATTCGGAATATCTAAATTAGCCTAGGGTGAAATTTTGGTACTTTTCGGATAACTTTCATATTTTGATGAATAATGAAAATTACTAAATTTTAAATAAAAAGAACTTTTTTAATCAAAATAATTAATAGTGATAAATTATGAATTTGAGTGGTTTTAAATTATATTTATAATATATTTTTACCATGTAATACAATGTGGTTCATTGAACATAATTTCACATTTAAACCAGACATAAACAAGTGTCAATCTTTTGATAGTTATTATCTCTTAAGAACACGCTATTTGTTTTGACGAAGAGAATTAATTTTTAAATTAATTAATGTAACTAATATGTTTTGAATTTGGTAAAACAGACATCATTTTTGAATTCATAAAATCAAATATAGTTTAGGCCTAATTTTTGGTATTTTTCTGGAAACTTTCATTTTTTTGATGAATAGTGAAACCACTAAGTGGTAGTTAAAAAACTGAATTTTTCATACAACTTAATTTTAACGCTTCTGTGAGTGGAATTTATAAAATCCGAAAGACACAGTCAATATCAAGGACTAAAATGTGGTTCAATGAGATGAAAATAATTTTTTGTGAATAGTAAATTTTTACTTTTTTTACCATGGTTAAAAGTAAATAGGGTAATTAAGGGTAAAAATGATATTATTATTACCCTAACACATGTCCTAAATCTATTGGATAAGTTTAATTCGGCCAAAAATAACATTAGGAATAAAATATGACCATTTAGGCCCACTTGGATTAGATTAGGACATTTATTATTAATTTATTTAAAGAAGGGTTAAAATAGTTAAAATCAAAGTTTAATAACTAAATCATTTTTAATATAGGGTTATACATAAGATAAACTCAACTATAAATATTCATTAGAAATATAAAAATATTTTCTACATAATGGTATTTTATTTGTAATTTTTAAACTTAAAATAATTTAATTTATTTATGACACAATGATGATGCAGTAATTATCTTATTAATGAAATATTGACATAATTGATGTTATAAATATCCAAATAAATGTAATTTGAGACTATTTAGGAATTAAACTAATTTTCTCGGTTAATATGACATGTTATTATTTATTTAGTTAACTTTCTTCGAACTAATCATTCTGTTATGATTTTTAAAAAAATCAATTACCAAATAGTGTCAAAATTGACATCAAATAGTTTTTAAAACAAATATTATATTATTAATTATTATTTTATTATTAAAAATCTAAGTTTCGGTCAAATGACTTAGATACGTTTATATATATTAATAATAAACAACTTGGGGTTCTTTTGGCTTGTTATAGTAAGTTTATTAACCTTATAGTGTAAGAAAACAAGAAGACATGGTAAAAGAAAAATTATTTAACTTCAAGTTAAATCTAAATGATAAGGTTAAAATAGAAATGTAAACTTGTCTAAATTCTATTGGATGATAGGATTTCTACCCATCCCCACCTTATCTTCGAAATAACTCAATTTGGAGCTATTAAAAACCGAATATGACTTTATAATAAAATAATATTTTTAGTTTTTCCTAAGGTGGCCTCTCCTCCCTTATAAAAGGGAACCTCCTCCATCTCTTCCTCACCCCAATTTGAGCCTTCAAGCTCGGCCAACCCCTACCAAATTCTCTTCTCCACTTCCCTAGAAACATCTTAGAGGTCCTGGTATTCTTCAAAGACCAATTTTAGTGCCCCAAGAGGAGGTCTCAAAGAGGCACTTCAAAGAAGAGGTAATGTCCGTTACCGATTCTTTCAACTTTATTTCTTCATCCACTTCTTCTTCTTAGGTTGTTTCATTATGAAGTAATAACATCAGTATCACTCATATACTTATATTTTATTATAAGTATGAAACCACCCTATTTCACCATCCATCCATCCTACGGGAAACGAAATCACCGCGCGTGCGTACGTACGGAATACCGTCTCCACGCCGTGGTGTAATCTATTTTCCACCACCACCTTACATGGATGGGTATAATGGTGTAAATAATGACTATATATGATTATTGTAAAGTGATATTGATTCTTAAATATTATACATACACTTAAATACAATTCCACGATCATGAGAATGATATCATCGGTCGTGCGTACGTATGGACTACCGTCTCCACGACGCGATGAGATTCATTCTCAATGATTAACCATTCATGAATGATTACAAAGTATATATAATATATAATCATGAAATATATTACATAATAATTATACTGGATTTATGTATATATATATGTATGTCATCTACTTAATTCCATTCAATTCAATAAGGAAACGAAAACATCGTTCATGCGTACATACGACCTACCGCCTCCATGAACGGTGTGTTTCTTTCCATTTATCGATCTATTATATATATGTATATTCTGAATATATATTATATATAAATCATGTTTTACATTATGGATTTAAGTAACCATGATCTAAGTAATCATATGAATAATTACAAGTCAAAACACGGGCGACAAATGAAATGATTTTACCCAAACACTCTTTAACATGGAATTTACAAAAGAACAGGTAATTTAAGTCATAAGTGAACCATATATGATATCATAACAATGAATATGATTCTGTAATAAGTCAATGACATTTTTTAAATCATTATACAGGAGGATCAAATACATACAAAGCATATCAGACATAAGGTAAGGGATAATTTTGCAAATCTCATTTTTATCTGAGATTGCTTATTCGTAAGTATTTACTGGGGTTATTTCTATCATCCATGTCCATGTTTTATAAAAGTGTTTTCATGTATGTTTAAAGTCCTTTTTAACCATTTTTTACTTTTACTACATGGTATGTAAGGAATTTTTTTTACCATACGAGGTACTTTTTGACTTTTCTGACAAAAGTACGAGGGGAATGTTAATTTTAACTTATATGGCATGAACAGATTTTTATGGTTTCATAAATCCTCATTTTCATGAAGCTTACTCTACATGATTTTATGACTATTTTCAACAAAATACTTTTACTTTAAAAGTGCATGGAATTTTTTGGAAAGAAAATGATTTTGATGAAGAAAGGATATTTTCCTCAAGAATTCATTTCAAATGTTTTATCAAAACCATTTCCCATCTAAGATGACATTATTTCATATGTGTATGTTTCAAGTGTTAATGTCTCTATGATTTACATGGTTCACTTTTCTTATGATGAAATATCCATTTGCTTTATATGGATTATGAAATGATGGGATGATGTTTATGAAACCCATTTTATTCTTTGGGTTATGATGAATGTTTTAAGTTTATTTTGTGGCACAAGTAAAAATGATTTCATTATGAGATGGGTGGGACCTATATCTCCCTCCAATGCATTGGGTAAAGATTTATTTCTCATGAGACAGACATGGATGGAATGGTAAGTTAATCCGGTACAGTATTATAGGACTGGAACGAGGAGTGAACTCGATTCAGAAAGGGACTTTGTCCAATAAGATGGTCTTGGCAGCAATGCCTTGGCTACTATGGAAATCATTACATGTGCTCAATGGTTGCCACAATTACGTGTTTTATTCCCATGCTATTTTATCATCATTTCTGTACCATTATGATCTATGCCTTATATACTTCCATGTTTTATATCGTTGCTCAATATTTTGATGTTTAAACATTATGTTCATGTTTTTAAGTTCAAATGTATATGGTATGTTTTATTTTATCCATTCTTACCCTTAATGAGCATTTGAGATCACCCTTTTTATGTTTTATTTTCCCCCAAGATTAAAATAAAGGTTTTAGGTAAGGAAACAAAAAGTGGAAGATCATTATGGGAGATGTTGAAGATCTTTCACCACGATTAGAAGATTACGTTCCAAGTTTCCAAAGACACTAAACTATTACGGTCCTTGTGTGTCTATTTTTGTTATGTATTATGTATTTTGCAAAAGTAATGTAATATCTATGTACGTCAAGCTTCGGGTCTCTACAGGCATGGTAGTTTTAAGGATGTGAAATTTTTTTATTTCTCATTGCATCTATTAAAACCTCTCACCTCTTAAACTAAGATGGTTATATAGGTGATTTTGGAAGGATTTTACTCCATTATAGATGTACCGTTTGGGTGATCAATCCCTGGTAAGTCATCAGCTTTGATTTTCCACTCCTCTTCCATTCTTCTCTATTAGAGCGATGAAATATTTTGAATGAATTTGAGTTTGATGTTAATCTTGATCTGATTTGATCTAGGCTTCATATTGAAATATTTTGTGCCTTTATTTCCATTGGAATTACCTATTTTTGGTGTTTCTAAATCACAGTTTAAGGTAGAGGGTCTAAACCTCAACCTTATGTTCTGTTTAATTGTAAAGTTTATGAAATATTTTTATTGAACTATTGTAAGGTGAACTCTAATAAATTTGTTCATTGATAAATGGTAAATCATGAATTGGATTACAGTTTATACCCATTTGGTCCCACTGATCATGACTTTGTAATGGGATACTTTTTGGGTGATAAAACCCTTGATTAATATGTTTTGGATAATGGATTAAAGCATGTTTAGCATGAAAAGAGACATTCAGTGATTTCCTGATATAGAATCCCTAGGTAATTACTTATTTCTTATTGATACAACTGTCGATCATTTGTGATATAAATAAATGTGGAATTGAAAGGTAAAAAGTAATTTACAAAATTAACATTTGAGGATTATGATGGATATTTTGATATCAATGCAGGTGTGATTGGTTGTATTATTATGTTGTAATGCTTATTTTGAGCGAGTTATGCCTAGTACCATGCTGTAATGCATATATTTAGAGGACTATGCCCAGTCTTATGCTGTAATGCTTATATTCAGTAGGATTTGACCATTCTTATGTTGTAATTATTATATTGATCCAGCTATTCCCAGTACCATGCTCGTATGTATACATTGAGTGTGCTATGCCTAGTCTAATGCAATAAATCTTATATTGAGTAGGATGTGCCCAGTCCTATAATGTAATAAATTTATTGAGAAAATGTTTCCTAGTATCATACTGAAATGATTATATAGTAGGTGCATCCAATATTTGTGTTCTTTTTCCATGGTTATATGATTCTTGGTTGGCATGATTATGCTATATACTCAGAGTCATTCTGGTATGGATCTGAAGCTGGTTATTTTATATATTGTATGAATTTATTAATTAGTACACTTTCTTGTAATCTTATTTCATACACTTATTATCAGACTAGTTATATTTAGAAATAGTGGTGTTGACCTATTGAGTTTTACTCACACCCAACTCGAGATGCCATTTGGTACCCGATCATATTATATGGATGCTATTTTAGACAATGGAAAAGGACCTTATTACTGAATTTTTTTCTTATTGTATGGGATGAAGTTTGGAGATGGGACGAACATAGGGTTCAGGACTGGGGACTTTTGAGTATTCATTTGAGTTTTCAATTATTTTATTATATAATTCTCCCAACATGAAATTTATTTACATTCCATCAAGTCATTACATTTATTACTTTATCATTCATTGAATTATTCACTTGGATTTAATCATTTGGTTATTGACTATATTGTATTGTTTTCACTATTTCTATTAATATGATATTTATTTATATTGTTTATTTCCATTGTATGTATTCATTACCAGGGGTTATAGTCTCCCCACTATATTTATCACACCCTTGATACTATTCAGAATCCTCTATCATATGGGGAGATACACTTGAGGACTCCTAACAAACCCTTTCTTTCTATGTGAGATAGTATCAGATCAGGGGATATTAAATATTTTTATTAGGGGATACATGTTTGTTTTCTATTTATTTACTATTTGGGAAAGGTAGAAAAGATTATAAGATGTTTTAGGACTTAGTAATGAGCTTGTGCATGGGAGTAACTAAACCATGTTGGAGGGAAAACCTGAGTGCCCAAGGATGGGATTGTTGTTTATGCTGTCCGATAGTAATAGTTGTTGTTATTTCAACTTGAGTGATTAAAATTTTGTGTGATGTTATTATTTTATGATGTTATTGGTTCTTGATATTTATACTGATGGCCAGGTATGGTGTGATATGAGTATACATGCATCATGTTAGGAACATAGGGATATATATAATGATATGAACTGTTCATGATAGAGACATATTTATTTCATGTGTTATATACTTTAATATATGAAATGTGGTATCTGAAACCTATTATATATGCTAAATAGAATGAAATGAACTAATATGTCATGCAAAAACACTTGTAAGACATTTCTAGAGAGACAAGAGAAGTATTTCTCTATTTTTTTTTCACCTGTTAAGGTTGACCTTATCATTATATCCAATGTTCTATGGAGTTTGTTTTTCCTTAAAAAAATGCCTACTCATCATCTTCGAGTTGAGTATCAAGAGAGCGGAAACTAGCAATATCCTAACATAGCTAAACTGTAGGTTCCTAAAACTCTTTAGGATCAGATAGATGTTTAGCTTCACAGTATCTTCCAGAGGGTTATACGATCCTTGGAAAGGGAGATTGTACACACCTTTCCATCAATATCCAAGAATCCATATAGAATGGCTGTTGTTGAGCTTGAAGAGATTAAGAAACAACTACAGGAGAATCTGGATAAAGGGTTTATACGCCCAAGTGCTTCACCATGGGGTGCACCAGTCCTCTTCGTCAAGAGGAAGGATGGGTCAATGCGGCTTTGCATCGATTATCATGAACTTAAAAAAATCACGATAAAGAACAAGTATCCGCTCCCAAGAATCGATGACTTGTTTGATCAGCTGCGTGGAGCACAATACTTCTCCAAGGTGGACTTGCGGTCGGGATATTATCAAGTAAGGGTGAAGAAGGAAGATATCCCCAAGACTGCTTTTCGTACAATATACGGGCACTATGAATTCATAGTAATGCCTTTCGGGCTCACCAATTCTCTAGCAATATTCATGGACTTGATGAATAGTGTCTTTAGAGATTACCTTGACAAATTTGTGGTAGTCTTTATAGATGATATTCTAATATACTCCAAGACCAAGGAGGATCATGAGGAGCATTTAAAAACTGTACTAGAGACTTTGCGCAAGGAGAAACTCTATGCAAAGTACAACAAGTGTGAGTTTTGGTTGAAGGAGGTCTCATTCTTAGGCCATATCATCACAAGCAATATGATATCTATGGACCCCTCCAAAACAGATGCAATTGAGGGATGGCCGAGGACAACATCGGTAACAGATATCTGTAGCTTCTTGGGGTTAGCTGGATATTATCGACGATTTGTGAGAAATTTCTCACGATTGTCCAACCCTCTTACCAAGCTAACTCGAAAGGGAGTAAAGTTTTCTTGGAGTGACGAATGCGAAGAAAGCTTCAAGGAGTTGAAAGGGAGGCTTATCACTACACCTGTGCTCACTTTACCCACAAGTGGGGAACTTTTTGTGGTATTCAGTGATGCTTCGAAGAAGGGCTTAGGATGTGTGCTGATGCAGAATGATAAAGTGATATCCTATGCCTCAAGGCAGTTGAAAATCCACGAGCGAAACTATCCAACGCATGATCTGGAGTTGGTGGCGGTGATCTTTGCCTTGAAAATTTGGTGGCATTATCTCTATGGAGAGAAATGTGTGATATATACTGACCACAAGAGTCTTAAATATATATTCACACAGAAAGATCTTAATATGCGCCAGAGAAGATGGATATAGCTCATCAAGGATTATGACTGTTCAATACATTACCACCCTAGGAAAGCAAACAAGGTGGAGTATTCCCTAAGTAGAAAGGATCCATCGATTCTATCAATGATGAGAATTGAGAAGGATCCAATCTTCTTAGACTTGATGAATATGGATGTGGGAATCATAAAGAAGGGAACATCATCAATCATTTCACAAATGATTGCTCAAACATCTGTAACACCCCAGGTAAATAAAGAATATGACATTTTTATATTTATCCATAATTGTGAATAAAATATTAATATTACTTTAAAGGGGATGCTATGCTCGATGATGTACCCAATACGCAACAACGAGTTTTCTTGGGAATCTTACGTTGCACTCTAATAATAAAATAATATTATTTTAAATAGTAGTTAACGCCTAGCCATTGTAATGGAGGGAATGAACAGAACTAACTAAAATGTGATTATATATGTTTGTAAAATATTTTTAATTTTTACAATAAATGTTAGAGGATTAAAAATGCAAATGAATCCAATTTTAAGTGTAAACATTCTAATATTCTTTAAAAGGTCGATTAACCGCCTTTTGATGGCGAACCTCTTTTAAATCCACTTTTTGTAAATTTTATGTTATATTTGACAAAATAAAATTCTTCTTTAGAATCGGGACATCAAAATTTACTTTGTGTAAATTTTTGGTATCTTTCTGATAAAGTTCATTTTTTTAATGAATAGTGAAAAATGTTGTATTTTAAATCAAAAACAACTTTTTAATCTAATTTATTTATATGATTAGATTATCTTTTGAATTGGTTTTAAAGTGAAATTAGAATATATTTTTACCATTTAATCCAATGGTGGACATTGGAATTAATTTCACTTTGAAATCGGACTTAAACTAGTGTCAATCTTTTGATACATTTTGTTTCATAAAAACACGCTATTGTTTTGACAGCGAGAATTAATTATTAAATTAATTAATGCAACTTATATGTTTTGAATTTTGTAAAATAGACATCATTTTTGAATTCAGAATATCAAATATAGCTTAGGGTGAACTTTTGGTAATTTACTGAAAAACTTCAATTTTTGATGAATAGTGAAACCACTAAGTGGTACTTATAAAAACTGATTTTCCGTTTAAATGAAAATTTTCCATCATTGTGTTTTGAATTTCAAAAATCCGACATAAATGGTTGTCATTAAGATGTAAAATGTGGTTCAATGGGATTAAAATAATTTTTTGGTGAATAGTAACTTATTAAGTTTTTAATCGTGATTAGAGGTAATTAGTGTAGTTTAAGGTAAAAATAATGTTTTAATAATATGAGATGAGCTTGAAACATGTCATACCCTCATTGGATGTGTCATGGAAGACCAAGAAAATCCATGGGTCAACTTGGGGACCCCATGGAGCCACTTTGGTTGGAAAATGACATAAATACCTTTTTATTTAATGTTAAAGTAAAAATGACACACACATGAGATGTTTTACTAAAACAATTTTTACCTGGGGTTATACAAGTAAGATTTTTTATTATAAATATTAATTAGAAATCTAAAACGATTTCCTACATCATGATATTTTTTTATAATTTTTAGACATTAAATATATTAAATTATTTTTGACATCATGATGATGCAGCGATTACCTCATTAATAAAGGATTTAAATAAAATGAAAAGATAATGTAAAATCTATGACCTACACATGTCCAAAACCTATTGTATGGGTGAATTTCGAACCCTTATCACCTTATACTCGAAACAAATCAATGTGGGACCATTAAAATACGAAAATCATTCTAAAATAAAGTAACATTTCTTTACTTTCCTAGAGTGCCCCTCCTCTCCTCTTATAAAAGGCCCCCACCTCTACCTCCTTACCCACACTTCCAAAGCCTTTGGCTCGGCCAAACCCTGCCCATTTTGTCTCTCCACATCCCTCTATAACTCCTTGAAGCCTCACTTTGGGAAGAAGTCTTCTCAAGGAAGCCTTTGAGCTCAAACCAAAGGGAGTTACCCGATTTTAAGGTAATGTCTTCACTTGTGTCCTTTTGTTTTATTTTGCTTCTCCAACCACCTAAACTCTTTTTATTCATTCATTTTGTAACAAATCCAGTATCTTAAATATACTAGGATGTTTTTATAAGAATTATTTGAGCTACACGTACACACACCTTCGTCTAATGGTTAAAGAACATACTGTTTCTGTGGTTGGCGATTTTCTGCCTCACGAAATGATGATTGTTCAATATTCTTTTAACACTTTTAAAGGTGGCCATTATGATGTCACTGTATTTTATATATGGTATTTATGTTTAATATATGCTTCTGTATTTTATATTTAAACCATACCTTTTTTCTTTTCATGTTGTGTAAATACGATAATTTCATATGAGGAAGTGTGGACTACCGCCCCCTCAAGTGATGTGACTCGTACATGCAATACATGAAACGTATAAAGAATTAAATTAATGAACATATGTGACATATATAAAATATATATAATACTGGAATTATAATATATATATATATATCATTTATTTTTAATTCCGTTAATATGACAAAGAAAAAAATGAAAGTAGCGTTCATGCGTACGTACGGCCTACCGTCTCCATGAACGGTGCTTTTCGTTTTTTATCTCCAAATGATATGGAATAGTATAAAATGAATATGTTCTGGATATATATGATATTTTAACAATTAATAATATTCTGGAAATTATTTACTTATAACTACATGGACAATCATTTTTCAAACAAGTTCATTTTTGACTCATGTACCAAACATCGGAAAAAACGTCTGATATGAACTAACATTATTAAACAATTATTATAACATTATAATATGTGATATGAACTGAATAATAATTTTTAAAGGAGGTACTTAGGCAATTATAAATTTACCAAAGTTTATTATTCAGGAATATAAAGAAACGAACAAGACAAGTTGGACTTGAGGTAAGGGATCCTACTCCTCTCTTTCTTTTTGAGTACACCCTTTTATGTCATTCCTTTTCAGCTCATATTTCTTGTGATTGGGATGTTATTTTATATTAATCTTACTGTAATTTTTATGTTGATATTATGAGAGACCCTATTTCCTCTCATCAATCCATTTTGGAAGATTTAAGTGGCGCCGTTAGGCTGCCGAGTTCTCGTAAGGGATTTTTCATCTCACTTTTATTCCCGTGAGATTTATGCTACATTTGCCAAAATTTCCTTTGAGTGGTGTATGTACTGCCCATTATTATACACTTTGTGTAGTATAATTTCATTTATGGGTATTCACATCTTCATTGTATGACCCTTCTTCCATGGGGTGTATGTTTTGAAAGTTACCCAACTCGGTAAGGGGACCTTTCACCCTCCTCTTTTTAAAAGACTTATTTTGTCATGTCTTTTAATTCACATACTATTATGTTTGGATATGTTCTTTTATATACTTATTGATTTAAATTTTATTTCCAAGTGATGAGATTCCATTTTTATCTCTCATCAACTCATTTTCTGAATTTTGAAGTGATGCCGTTAGGCTGTCGAAAATCACCAAGGGAACTTTTTATCCCAAATTCGATTTCTTTGGGTTCAACATGTAGTTATTGAATATGTCATATTTTGAATATGTGTGAATGAAATTTTAATGTTTTAAAATTAATATCCACTTATATTGGGTGTATTTATATTTTTCACACATAATTTTGAGATTGATTTATCCTTAATTTAAGGATACCATTTTTATAAGGGATTTCATCACATTTGACATTTCTATTTAGTCTTAATTGTTGTTATGCACCAATTCACTCTTATATGGTGTATATACTGTCCTTTGGAATATTATATCATGAATCCATTTATTCTCATGATATTATAATGTTCTGACTAAATGTTATTCCTCAATTATTGTATTCAAGTGTCTCTAATTTTGGTAAAACCCCATTAACCAAAATATCACTTTAAATGTTTTAATTATTTGTTATTATTAATATCCATGTTTTCAAAATGGTTTTAAGGATTTATTTATATGGATATTAATGGTTTAAAATTTTAAAAGATTCAAGGTGGTATGGGACAATTTGATTCAAAAATCTCTTTATTAAATGTTTTAAATGGTTTTGGAAATGGTTTCTTTTTGAATGGATTCATTATTTCAATATACTAAAATGTTATATTGTGATTGAAATGTGAAAATGTTTTGTTTCCTTTATGAATGTTTTATGTGATACATTTATGTTATGGTTCTTTGGAATTGTTATGAAAATGGGTGGTTCCGTGATAAAATAAGGGCAGGTGAGCCCGATATAGCTCTCCAATGCATTGGGTAACATGAAGGAGTGAAACGTTAAGGTTTCTCTGAAGAGATTTAGGGAATATACTGTGGTGGGTATTCCAAACATAACCAAGAGGGTTACTCCCTACGTAAGAATGTTATGAATGCCTCAAGTTACCTTTATGTCTTATGATTTCTATGTTTTATTCATGATTTGATGAGGTATGTTAAAGTGCCTATGTTTTATGGGTAAAGTATGATTTCATTCTTATGTATATATGAACTCATGTTACCTTTAAATATTTTTATAACCCTTACTGAGATTTTTATGATTATCCAAAGTTTTTGAAATGTTTTTCACAGGTCAAGGGAAGGGTACATGATATGATGATAGTGTCAAGGAAGTGTCAAGAAAGGATCCATGTTTTATTTTAAATATGTTTCCGTTGATTGGAAAAAATGAATACAATCTTTTATGTAACCACTTTGTTTAAATGTGGAATGTAATGCAAGTTTTATGATATAATTATCTAAAACTCTAAACCTGAAAAGATCCTCAATGTGTAATCTTGTAATAACTCAAGATTAAGTAAGGTTTAAGGCTGGGGCCTTATAGTTGGTATCAAAGGTCGGTTTAGATAACTTTAGAGGTTAGGGTACTCTTTAAGCATAAGTGACATTACCATAATGGTTAGGATTTTAGAAAGAGTCATAGTTTGAGATAAAGTGAATGAGTAAGTATATCTTATTGTTTATCTTCCTCATTAGTACATGATGGTTTTGTTGATATACTCACACTGAGATTTTTGGTTTTAGTAAATGGCTGGATCTAGCAGGCACCAAAGTAACAGTGGATGTGAAGGAAACTTTGATAGTTTTTTGAGAAAGCAACTGAATGATATGGGAGCTACAATGAGAACTCTTGTGTTTATCCTCAACCAACTATCTGGAGTCATGATTGACCACCTAAACCTTGGTGATTTCTCTAAGGCATCATATATGCGTGAAACAAATCCCTACGGAACTACAGGTAATAATCATAAATGTAAGTGAGTTCAAAAACCTATGTGTCAATGATGTGGAAAGAAACACCTAGGAAAATGTTTCAAAGGGATAGAAATATGATATAGATGTGGAAATGAAGGTCATAAAGCAAGAACCTACCATGGAAAAAGGAAGCATCCAGTTGACTCGAGAAAAGGGAAAGAAGTTCTTTCTGAGGGATCAATTGAATGTTTTAAATGTGGTGTGCATGGTTATTATGAAAACACATGTCCTATGAAGAAGTTTCGTGAATGGGATCACCAAGATCATACAAATACTCGTTTACCAATACCTAATTCCATTCCGATTGAGGATGAAGAAACTGATAATGACCAATCAAAGGTATGGATTATTTCATAACTTTTGTTTTCCTATTTTGGAATCTTAGGATATAATTCATGATTTTGTTTGTAGGAAAGAAGTATTTCAGAATAAGTTGGAAAGGAATGGTTAATGGATCATGTAGAATGTTGAGCGAGTAAGAAGTCAACATATAAGGGCTTCAAGAGTTATGGTAAAATTCTTAAGAGTATTAAGTCTCTTTTGATGATGGGGTTACATTAGAAGAATTTTTATAGTATGTGTAACCCTGATGTTTAATATATGAAAATTTTATTCAAGGAATAGTTATATGTTCTTTTGTGGACATAGTTATAAAGAACCATTTGGGTTTATATGATCCTTACTTTTGAGGTAATTATGGGTTACTATATGTTATGATGGAAGTGAAAGGCATGAGATAAAATTAAGGTTAAATTATGTTATGGTTATTTTTGATGATTTTATCTCTTTTTGGGGAATGATTTGAGAATTATATAGTTTTGGAAAGAGGACAACACGCAGACCGTGTGACAACCCGTCGCGTCGGACAAAGCTGCGGGAATCAAACCCACAACCAAAGTGCAACTGGTATTTATCGCCTACCACTGGACTACGTGAAGTCCCTGGTTAGTTTGACTAATATTTTTTTAGTTAGATGATTTTAAGAATCAAGAGTAAGTTAATTTTGGGTTATCTATGGAAATGATTAACCTATCATGGAGGATATGTGATTAGGTTAATTATTTTTCAATATGAGAATTTAAGAGCAATTGATGTTATTTGGAGATAAAAGTTAATTTGTACCTTGGAAGACTTTGTGATTAAATCCTTCAAATATTTGGGTTTCAATCTTAGTTTGGTTTACTTTGAAGAATTTTATGGACAAATTGTTTATCGAATGGTCCTCGTTGAACTTTGGGTGTTGTTGGAAAAAATTTGGAGATTAAGAATAGATTTTATTTTTATAAAGGGTTATGCTTTTCTGGATTATCTGATCTTGTACTAACCTTTTTGGTTTCGGTTTTGGTTAAAGTCTAAAGACATGGGAAGTATATAGTTCTCTTTTGTGGATTAGGTGATTCTCTAGAAGTTAATTATAGTGAACAAGTCTTCCTAAATGCTCGTATTTTGGAGAAAATATGAGTTTGTGTAAGAAATCTAATACAAGTTGAAAGTCAACATGATAAGTAATTATGTTTCCTTATGAATAAATTCCTCAATAAAAAGTAACTTAAAACAAAAATGTTGTCTATTAACTTTTCCTACTAGGGAATCGAATACCATATAACCCATCACAAGTTTGTGATTTTCTTGTGGTTAACTTTCTCCTAAACATGTTTTCTATCACTCTCCATCAGAACATGACCCTATGTTTTCTCCTTAATGTCCATGTTTTCCTACATGGAATCCTAGTACGGGTTAACTCGGGTGACCTCTGTACTTATCTTTCTTTATTTTAAAGTGATTGTTTTACCGACTCTTGTTCCGATGTGGGACTTTCAAGGATGTTTCCAAGCTCAACTTTAAAATTGCGAGGACGCAATTCCCAAAAGGGGGGAAGGATGTAACACCCCAGGTAAATAAAGAATATGACATTTTTATATTTATCCATATTTGTGAATAAAATATTAATATTACTTTAAAGGGGATGCTATGCTCGATGGCATACCCAATACGCAACAACGAGTTTTCTTGGGAATCTTACGTTGCACTCTAATAATAAAATAATATTATTTTAAATAGTAGTTAACGCTTAGCCATTGTAATGGAGGGAATTAACAGAACTAACTACAATGTGATTATATATGTTTTTCAAATATTTTTACTTTTTACAATAAATGTTAGAAGATTAAAAATGCAAATGAATCCAATTTTAAGTGTAAACATTCTAATATTCTTTAAAAGGTCGATTAACCGCCTTTTGATGGAGAACCTCTTTTAAATCCACTTTTTGAAAATTTTATGTTATATTTGAAAAAATAAAATTCTTCTTTAGAATCGGGACATCAAAATTTACTTTGTGTAAATTTTTGGTATCTTTCTGATAAAGTTCATTTTTTTTAATGAATAGTGAAAAATGTTGTATTTTAATTCAAAACCAATTTTTAATCTAATTTATTTATATGATTATATTATATTTTGAAATGGTTTTAAAGTGAAATTAGAATATATTTTTACCATTTAATCCAATGGTGGACATTGGAATTAATTTCACTTTGAAATCAGACTTAAACTAGTGTCAATCTTTTGATACATTTTGTTTCATAAAAACACGCTATTATTTTGACAGCGGGAATTGATTATTAAATTAATTAATGAAACTTATATGTTTTGAATTTGTTAAAATAGACATCATTTTTGAATTAGGAATATCAAATATAGCTTAGGGTGAACTTTTGGTAATTTTCTGAAAAACATCAATTTTTGATGAATAATGAAACCACTAAGTGGTACTTATAAAAACTGATTTTCCATTTAAATGAAAATTTTCCATCTTTGTGTTTTGAATTTCAAAAATCCGACATACATGGTTTTCATTAATAAGTAAAATGTGGTTCAATGGGATTAAAATAATTTTTTGGTGAATAGTAACTTATTAAGTTTTTAATCGCGATTAGAGGTAATTAGTGTAGTTTAAGGTAAAAATAATGTTTTAATAATATGATATGATCTTTAAACATGTCCTAAACTCATTGGATGTGTCATTGCCGACCACAAAAATCCACGGGTCAACTTGGGGACCCCATGGAGCCACTTTGGTTGGAAAATGACATAAATACCTTTTTATTTAATGTTAAAGTAAAAATGACATACACATGAGATGTTTTACTAAAACAATTTTTACATGGGGTTATACAAGTAAGATTTTTGATTATAAATATTCATTAGAAATATAAAAAGATTTCATACATCATGATATTTTTTTTTATAATTTTTAGACTTTAAATATATTAAATTTTTTATGACATCATGATGATGCAGCGATTACCTCATTAATAAAGGATTTAAATAAAATGACAAGATAATGTAAAATCTATGACATAAACATGTCCAAAACATATTTTATGGGTGGATTTAGAACCCTTATCACCTTATCCTAGAAACACATCAATGTGTGACCATTAAAATCCGAAACTCATTCTAAAATAAAGTAACATTTCTTTACTTTCCAAGAGTGCCCCTCCTCTCCTCTTATAAAAGGCCCCCACATCTACCTCCTTACCCACACTTCCAAAGCCTTTGGCTCGGCCAACCCCTGCCCATTTTATCTCTACACATCCCTATATAACTCCTTGAAGCCTCACATTGGGCAGAAGTCTTCCCAAGGAAGGCCGTGAGCTCAAACTAAAGGGAGTTACCCGATTTTAAGGTAATGTCTTCACTTGTGTCGTTTTGTTTCATTTTGCTTCTCCAACCCCCTAAAATCTTTTTATTAATTTATTTTGTAACAACTACAGTATATTCAATATACTAGGATGTTTTTATGAGAAGGATTCGAGCTACACTTACACACACCTTCGTCTAATGGTTAAAGAACATACTGTTTCTGTGGTTGGCGATTTTCTGCCTCACGAAACGATGATTGTTCAATATTCTTTTAAAACCTTTAAAGGTGGCCATTATGATGTCACTATATTTTATATATGGTATTTATGTTTAATATATGATTCTGTATTTTATATTTAAACCATACCTTTATTCTTTTCATGTTGTGTAAATGCGATAATTTCATATGAGGGAGTGTGGACTAACGCCCCCTCAAGTGATGTGACTCGTACATGCAATACATGGAACGTATAAAGAATTAAATTAATGAACATATGTGACCTATATAACATATATATTATACTGGAATTATAATATATATATATATATATCATTTATTTTTAATTCCGTTAATATGAAAAAGAAAAAAATGAAAGTAGCGTTCATGCGTACGTACGGCCTACCGTCTCCATGAACGGTGCTTTCCGTTTTTTATCTCCAAATGATATGGAATAGTATAAAATGAATATGTACTGGATATATATGATATTTTAACCATTAATACTATTCTGGAAATTATTTACTTATAACTACATGGACAATCATTTTTCAAACAAGTTCATTTTTGACTCATGTACCAAACATCGACAAAAACGTCTGATATGAACTAACATTATTTAACAATTATTATAACATTATAATATGTGATATGAACTGAATAATAATTTTTAAAGGAGGTAATTAGGAAATTATAAATTGACCAATGTTTATTATTCAGGAATATAAATAAACGAACAAGACAAGTTGGACTTGAGGTAAGGGATCCTACTCCTCTCTTTCTTTTTAAGTACACCCTTTTATGTCATTCCTTTTAAGCTCATATTTCTTGTGATTGGGATGTTCTTTTATATTACTATTACTGTAATTTTTATTTTCATATGATGAGAGACCCTATTTCCTCTCATCAATCCATTTTGGAAGTTTTAAGTGGCGCCGTTTGGCTGCCGAGTTTTCGTAAGGGATTTTTCATCTCACTTTTATTCCCGTGAGATTTATGCTACATTTGACACAATTTAATTTGAGTGGTGTATGTACTTCCCATTATTATAAACTTTGTGTAGTATAATTTCATTTATGGGTATTCAAATATTCATTGTATGACCCTTCTTCCATGGGGTGTACGTTTCAAAAGTTACCCAACTCAGTAAGGGGACCTTTCACCCTCCTCTTTTTAAAAGACTTCTTTTGTCATGTATTTTAATTCGCATACTATTATGTTGGGATATGTTATTTTATATCCTTATTGATGTAAATTTTATTTCCAAGTGATGAGATGCCCTTTTTATCTCTCATCAACTCATTTTCTGAATTTTTAAGTGATGCCGTTAGGCTGTCAAATTTCACTAAGGGAACTTTTTAACCCAATTTCTATTTCTTTGGGTTCAACATGTAATTATTGAATATGTCATCTTTTGAATATGTGTGAATGACCTTTTATTGTTTTACACTTAATATACACTTATATTGGGTGTATTTATATTTGTCACACATAATTTTGAGATTGATTTATCCTTAATTTAAGGATACCTTCTTTATAAGGGATTTCATCACATTTGACATTTCTATTGAGACTTCATTGTTGTTATGCACAAATTCACTCTTATATGGTTTATATACTGTCCTTTGGAATATTATATCATGAATCCATTTATTATCATGATATTATAATGTTCTGACTAAATTTTATTCCTCAATTATTGTATTCAAGTGTCTCTAATTTTGATAAAACCCCTTTAACCAAAATATCGCTTTAAATATTTTAATTATTTGTTCTTATTAATATCCATGTTTTCAAAATGGTTTTAAGGATTTATTTATGTGGATATTAATGGTTTAAAATTTTAAAAGCTTCAAGGTGGTATGGGACACTTTGATTCAAAAATCTCTTTATTAAATGTTTTAAATGGTTTTGGAAATGGTTTCTTTTTGAATGGATTCATTATTTAAATATACTAAAATGTTATATTGTGATTGAAATGTGGAAATGTTATGTTTCCTTTATTCATGTTTTATGTGATACGTTTATGTTATGGTTCTTTGGCATTGTTATGAAAACGGGTGGTTCTGTGATAAACTAAGGGCGGGTGAGCCCGATATAGCTCTCCAATGCATTGGGTAACGCGAAGGAGTGAAAAGTTAAGGTTTCTCTGAAGAGACATAGGGAATATACTATGGTGGGTATTCCAAACGTAACCAAGAGGGTTACTCCCTATGTAAGAATGTTATGAATTTCTCAAGTTACCTTTATGTCTTATGATTTCTATGTTTTATTCATGATTTGATGAGGTATGTTAAAGTGCCTATGTTTTATGGGTAAAGTATGATTTCATTCTTATGTATATATGAACTCATGTTTCCTTTCCATATTTTTATAACCCTTACTGAGCTTTTTATGCTCATCCAAAGTTTTTGAAATGTTTTTCATAGTTCAAGGGAAGGGTACATGATATGATGATAGTGTCAAGGAAGTGTCAAGAAAGAATCCATGTTTTATTTTAAATATGTTTCCGTTGATGGGAAAAAATGAATACTATATTTTATGTAACCACTTTGTTTAAATGTGGAATGTAATGCAGGTTTTATGATCTAATTCTCTAAAACTCTAAACCTGAAAAGATCCTCAATGTGTAATCTTGTAATAACTCAAGATTAAGTAAGTTTTAAGGCTGGGGCCTTATACATCTCTTTTGGAAAGGTTATAGGATGCTCAAAAGGATGATGTGGGAATTCAAGAAAAAGTGGAAGCTATCAAAAAGGGGAAATCCTTAGAGTTTAATGTTAATAGAGAAGAAATTGTGCGGTTTGGGAAAAGACTATGTGTTCCATCAAGTCCAGAGCTAAAGAAGGAACTTTTGGATGATGCACATAGTTCAAATTTCTCTATTCACCTAGGGAGAACAAAGATGTATCGAGATCTACGAGAAAACTTTTGGTGGGATAATATGAAGAAGGAGATCGCTGAATATACATCAATGTGCCTGGTGTGTCAGCAAGTGAAGGCAGAGATGCAGAAGTTTAAGGGGATGATGCAACCATTTCCCATACCAGAATGGAAATGGGAGAACATCACCATGGACTTTGTCACCAGACTTCCGAGGACATCCAAAGGCAACAATGTAATTTGGGTTGTTTTGGATCATCTTACAAAGACTGAACACTTCATTACTATTCGGGAGGATTTCTCATTAGATCAACTGACACAGATATATATTAGGGAAGTGGTAAGGTTTCATGGAGTACCACTCTCTATTGTGTCTGACCGAGATCCATGATTCACCTCTAAGTTTTGGAAGAGTCTTCAACATGCTCTGAATACTGAACTGAACTTCAGTACGGCCTATCATCCTCAAACTGATGGCCAATCCGAGCGGACTATCCAAACACTTGAGGATATGTTGAGAGCATGCTCGATGGACTTTAAAGGAGGATGGGATCAACATATTCCTCTGGTTGAGTTCTCTTATAATAATAGTTTCCACTCGAGCATCCAAATGGAACCATATGAAGCCCTGTATGGGAAAAGGTGCAGAACACTGACATGTTGGGATGAGGTCGGTGAACGTAAGCTTCTTGGACCAGAAATGGTCTAGGAAATGGTGGAGAAGGTGAAAACCATTCAGCAACATATCAAGGTAGACCAGAGTCGAAAAAAGAGTTATGCAGATAATCGTCGACGAGACCTTGAGTTTAAAGTTGGAGACATGGTGTTTCTACGCATATCTCTGTGGAAGAAGGTCATGAGGTTTGGAAAGAAAGGGAAGTTAAGTCCAAGGTACATCGGCCCCTTCGAAATTCTTGATCGTGTTGGGGCTGTGGCCTATCGACTAGAACTTCCACCTACTATGGCCAAAGTACATGATGTATTTCATGTATCCCTCTTAAGGAAGTACATACTGGACCCTTCACATGTACTCTCTTCTGAGGTGGTACAATTGGAAGATGATCTTTCTTATGAGGAGCAACCAGTGAAGATCCTAGATCGTAGAGAAAAAGTTTTACGAAATAAGACAATGCCCCTCGTCAAGGTGTTATGGAGAAACCACAAGTTTGAAGAAGCAACTTAGGAGTCAGAGGATATGATGAAGCTGAGTTACCCACATTTCTTAAATGTCTCTTTATGAAAGATGATTTTATAAGATGTCAATTTCATTGGTTTTATGTTAAGAATTGTTACCATTCTTAATATAGCCACTGAACAGGGATCACTTTATTAGTATAAATATAAAGCTTTAACGAACCCAATTCTACTCAGACAAAGGAAGCGATGACCTCATCCAGTAGAATTGCCCCATACGAAGCCCATTTGTCGGGGCTCGAAAAATAGGTGGAATCCTTGGGCTTCGCCCTTGACCAAGCCCAAGCTGAGCTTCACTATGTCAAGCTCGAATGAGACCGTCTACGGGAAAAGTGGAAGTTGATTGAAATTACCACTTGAGCGACGTTATCCGAGTCACCCCAAGAGTCTGTCACCATCGCACACCTTACCCTTAAGTCTTATGCGGCTATTTCAAGGGGTTATGTAACAAATAAGTAGTACTATGTTCATGTACATTATTTTTGTATATAACAATGAATATAATTTCTAGTCATTTTTGATACGTTGTAAATAGTTTTTAAAGTACAAATGGTGTTTTTAGTTATTATTTAATTAAGAAATATATTTTATTAAATTAAGTGATTTTTGAATTAAATAATATTTTAATAAAATAATAATAATATTATTAAATTAATTTTTATTAAATATAAATGATCTTATAACTTTATGAATGCAATTGAAATTCTATATTAAGGTTTGAAAGCCATTTCTGTCAAAACCCATGAATTTTCGATAAATGTTGGTTTTTATTTTAAAAGTAAAAATTAACTTATTTAGAATTTTTTTAAGATAAAATAAATGTCATTTCTGGAATCAGGACATCAAAATTATCCAACGGTGAATTTTTTATAATTTCCTGAGACAGAAAAATTTTTGGGTAAAAATTAAATACCGTTTAAATATATAATGTGTTTTATGACATCATAATGACCCAATGGTGATGTAATAAAATAATATAATCCTTATGTTCGACCAATATATGTTTTATCATTAAAATAAAGTGATTTTGGGTTTGTTTGACTTATTTTTCAAAGCATTAATGAACCCCTAAAGACTTATTCAACACTTTGCCTTTTTAAATTAATTTCCATGGGAGTGTGACTCACCTCAACATAAGAAACCTTATTATTTTAAGAAGTTCGGACTAGGGCCTTATAAAATATTTTTTTTCCTCTTTCCTTTTTTAAAAACCATGGGAAAAAACCATGGGATGGTTTGTGGTTTGGATTAATTTAATGTAAGGGGACCCAAACCTAAATAATAAAGAATTCCCTCACCTTTCCTATATAAACCCACCCAAGATCCCGCTTCCTCCTCACTAAAATCCCTTTGAGTTCATCCAGACTCTTCCTTACTCTCTATAGAATCCTCCCAAGGTTCCCCAAGCTCCCAAGAATCCTCTCACAAGCCTCTCTCTAGCCTTTGGAAGCACACTTCCAAGTAAGGGTTTTTTTCTTCCTTTCTCATTTTGTCCAATTTCATTAAGTTGTTTTTCCCTTTTAATTTAAATTATGAATGTTGGGGTATGGTTTTGAACCTCCCTCATACTGCCCAATTTATGTTTGAATGATGGGAGACCCCTTTCTCTCTTATTAAATTCCTCCCATGTTCACCTGTTACTATGTCGAAATTCCGAAAGGAACTTCTCTCTCCTCTTTTACATTCAAGAAATATTTTTGTATCATGAATCTATTTTCCATTAAAATTGTTGGGACAAGTATCTATATGACCTCCTTACTGTCCATTACATGTAAATATTATGAGGACCCTATTTCTCTCTCATCAACCGTTTTTATGAATTCTTATGTCACGCCGTTACGCTGCTGAAATCGCATCAATTTTCTAAGTCAATGCCATTGTGTTGTGAATACCATGCCCATTTCTCCATCAAGGGTATTCACCTTTATGCACATTTACTTATTGATTATAATGTTTCATGTATAAATTCCACATTCCTTTATCGTGTAACAAATGATTATGTTTTATGAATCCACGTTTTAAGATCCATGTGGCACACTTATGCATGTAATGAAATGTTTATGAAGGGTGCACCCTTATAGCTCTCCAATGCATTGGGTAAAGTATAGTATCATGATACGTCATGTGAAATGAGTGTTGACTCATGATAATTCATGTGCAACAAGGGTTTACTCGTGCTTCATGTGAAATGAGGGTTTACTCATGCTTTATGTGCAATGAGCCTTGGCTCATGCTAAATCCATGTTAAGTGTTGTTACCACATTTCCATGTTATGATTATCATGATTTATCATGCCTTTATGTTCATATTTCTCTTATTCTCTATTTTCATGCCTATTTCCTAACATGTATTGTACTCCTCATGTTATTCCATGTGTACTCCCTTACTGGGCTTTATAGCTCACCCTTTTCTTATGCATGTCCTCAGGTTATCCCATGCAATGCTAAGTACGAGGGAATGTAGTGGTCATGTAAAGGAAGTTTTCAATAAAGATGTTGTATTTCATGTTTTAAGTTTTTATGTAATGATCCTAAGCCCCAAAGACACTAAACCTCTCGATATTCTTTGTTGTATCAAGTGAAGTTTTATGTAATAAAGCATGTTTAAGTTGTAATAAAAAGCAGGGTTGTCATAATTATAGCACACAAGGTGTCTTTCTAGCTGAGGGTAGTCAGGATATTTTAACTACCACATTGGGAACACCCGAACACCCGATTTGTGTATGAGGATACCTGACAGGTGTATCGGTGAAAATAGTATTTCCTTTTTCTTTAGCTTCTACAATAGAGGGTGTTTATAAAAAATAGAATATTTGGAGGCTCATGTTCAAGATATTCATGTGAGGATAGAGGATAGGATTAGAGCTTCGATACATTTGATGTTTTTAGAAATGTAAAGATAGTTTCAGACTGCTCCTATACCTCTACTAATAGCTCCCACTCCTCCACCTCCTCTTATAGACCCACTCCTTATCCCACTCCTCACCCCTACACCAAATATTCTCCATTATTATGAGTTATATGTTGATGATCCACAACATCATATTGTTACATATGGAATGATATTTTATATTGGAGATACCATTCATCATTAACAGTTAGAGATAGAGCATCATAAAGTCATTGTAAATGATATTATAGATATATCAACTAGAGCACCATTACCTATAGATGAGTTGAGTACATTTTTACAAAGTATCAAAAAAAATTTAGTTTGTACATCTAGACTTCTATGGCAGATTACTATAGAGGTATGTGTATATTTTTTCTTTTATTTCATTTTTTTATTAAATTTATTTTAACATTTTAAAGTTTATACATTTATCTATTTTTAATAGGAATACATTAAATGTAAATAAATACTATATGAAAACAACAAATATGAAGTGCTATGAATTCATAAACATATTCTAGTAGTCTTGATATATTTTCAAGTTATTGAATTTTTTTGTTAGGTGTTTATGAGATTCTAATGGAAGTTGGTGTTTGTGGGTATGCAATGAATTTGGTGCTTTAAAAAAATGATATCATGGTGCTTATAACTAGAGATCAGATGGGTATTAACATGATGCAATTTTTTTCCATGTAAGTCTTAAAATAAATCTTTATGTGTGTTTAATTTATTAAAAATTTATACTTATTTTTGCTTTGTATTAGGTATCTTTATACAATGTGTAAGGATCATGAAAAGACAAATGTATATGGATTTATGGACCCACAGTTAAATTCACTTGTAATGAGAACATTGACTGAAGTAGAAAGAATAGTTTATATTGCTAAAAGACTTCAAAAGGATGTAATTATTCTATGTTGGATGTTTCCTTATCTTCAGAAGTATAAAACATATAAACCACAAAGTTCTATATATCTTTTAACATAATAACCACCAAAATTAAATTTTATTTTATATTAGTGGCCATTGGATGTTAGGTGTTTTATATCCAAGGAAGAAGGAACATTACAGGTTATTCTCTTTCCATGGAGAAGTGAGACAAAAATTTAAGTATGTATTTTACTTGTATGTTTGAATTTATTAATACTTTTTTATATAATAATTAATTTCAAATTTATTTTATTCATATTAATTTTTAATAGGGGATGAAATTTCTTTCAAGATACGACAAAGAAAAATATCACTGATATCAAATATATAAAATAAATGGTGATTTTTCATTTATAATTAGTACATTTTGGATACATTAGATAATAATGTTATTTTTAATTGGAAAACTCATTTAAAAAATGTTGTTATAAACAAGAAGACATAAAATAATTTGGATATTATGTGTTAAGCTTTATGTATGAAATAATTTCAACTGGGATAGTTATGAAGTTTGTAACGACCCAAAATTTCATTAACGAAAATTCCACTTTATCTAATTAAATGTCTTACGGTTATATAACATATGAAATTACTTGGTTTTATGGTTTTGGATAATAAAATACCATTATGAATTGTGACAATTGCTAATATAGTCATTGAACAGTGATCACATGATTAGTATAAATATAGGGCTTTAACAAATCCAATTTACACAGAAAAAGGAAGCGATGACCTCATCCAGTATAATTTCTCCATACGAATCCCATTTGTCGGAGCTCAGAAATGAGGGACCATCATTAGGCTTCACTCTTTACCAATCCCAATCTAAGCTTCAACACGTTAAGCTTGAACGTAACTTCCTATGGGAGAAGGGAAAGTTTATGGAGATTACCACCCGAGCGATGTTATCTGAGCCTCTCCAAGAGTGTGTCACAATATCACACCTTACCCTTTGGTCTTATGAGGGTGTTATAAGGGGTTATGTAACATGACCCTATTACTATTATTATGTACATTATTTTTTTTATATATAATATACATTAATTTTATTATTTATACTTTGTAAATAGTTTTTAAGGCACAAATAGTATTTTTAGTTAATATTCAATTAAGAAATATATTTTGATGAATTAATGGATTTTTGAATTAAATAATATTTTTATTAAATATTATAACTAAATTTATTTTTATTAAATATAAATTATTGTATAATTTTTATGAATACAATTGTAATTTTTATTAAAGTTTGAAAGCTGTTTTTGTCAAAACCCATGAATTTTCAATAAATGTAAATTTTTATTTTAAAAGTGACAATTCACATATTTTGAAAATATTTTATATAAAATGAATATTATTTTTGGAATCAGGATGTCAAAATTATCTAATGGTGATTTTTTCATAATTTTCTGAGATAATAAAATTTTTGGGTAAAAATTAAATTCCGTTTAAATATATAATGTGTTTTAGGAAATCATAATGACCCAATAGTGATGTAATAAAATACTATAAATAGGATGTTCGAAAAATATATTTTTTACCTTTAATATAATGTGATTTTAAGTTTGTTTGGTTTATTTTACAAAGATTTAGTGGACCCTTCAAGACTTATAAAACATTTTAATATTTTAAATTGATTTCCTTGAGAGTGTGACTCACCTCCAAAAAAGAAAGCCTAATATTTTAAGATGTTCGGCAATATTTCTTATAAAATAATAGTTTCCACTCTCCTTTGAAAAAAACCATGGAAAAAATGGTTGGTTTGTGGTTTTGATTAGTTTAATGTGTTGTGTCCAAAACCTAAATAATAAAGAATTCCCTCTCTTTTCCTACATAAACCCACCCAAGATCCCACTTCTAATCACTAAAAACCAATGGGACACGTCCCAAACATGAACTAATCTCTCCAAAATCCTTCCAAGGGACCCAAAAATCCCAAAAATCCTCTCTCTAGCCCCTCCCAAGCCTTTGGGATCACACCTCCAAGTATGGGATTTCTTCCTTTGTCAATTTTGTCCCAATTTCATTATGTTGTTATACCCCTTTAATTTCAATTATAAATGTTTGGGGTATGATTTAAAACCTCACTCATAATTAAATCCTTATGGTTGAATGATGATATTCCCCTTTCTCTCTCATTAATGTCTCCCACGTACACCCATTACCATGCTGAAATTTCTTAAGGAATTTCTACCTTCTCATTTACATTCAGGAAATTCTTTTATGTTATACTTCTAAAATCCATTACATATTTTGGGAAATGTATATATATGAACTACTTAATGTCTATTTCATATATATATGATGAGATACCCCTTTATTGTAACACCCCAATCTTCCACGGTACGTTTCCCTTCGAATAATGCAATGACGTGCATTGTACGCAACTTCGAGATTTTAACACACCACAACCAATCAAACTAGCCGTTATGAATAGTAATACCTACTTTTTGAAATTTTGTAAATTCCATCTCTCAAAATGGACTTCATTTTTGGATTCGGAATATCGAAATTATCCTAGGGTGAAATTTTGGTACTTTTCGGATAACATTCATATTTTGATGAATAGTGAAAATTACTAAATTTTAATTAAAAACATCTTTTTTAATCAAAATAGTTAATAGTGATAAATTACGAATTTGAGTGGTTTTAAATTATATTTAGAATATATTTTTACCATGTAATACAATGTGGGTCATTGAACATAATTTCACATTTAAACCAGACATAAACAAGTGTCAATCTTTTGATAGTTATTATCTCTTAAAAACACGCTTTTTGTTTTAACAACGGGAATTAATTTTAAATTAATTTCTGCCACTTATGTGTTTTGAATTTGGAAAAATGGATTCCATATTTGGAATCAGTATGTTCAAATTGTATAAATAGATAAATTTTATTTTTAGACATTTTGGATAATTACTTCGGTAAATATTTTATTTACCACGGTTAAAGGGTAAATCCGGTAAACAAGGGTTAAAAATAATATTATAATAATACTAAATTACCCTAAAACGTGTATTAACCATATTGGTTAATAAATGTTCGACCATGGGAATATTTGGGTCGATTTTGGGACCCCATGGATCCACTTGTAAGTGATAATGACACTTTATTTTAATTAAGTTAAAATAAATACAAAAATGAAACAAGCATATATCTTTTAGAAAAACAATTGTTACATAGGGTTATATAATGATGGATTTTAGACTATAAATATTCAATAGAAATATAAAACTATTTCCTACATAATTTTATTTTAATTATAATTTGTAGACATTAAATAAGTTAATTTATTTATGACACAATGGTGATGCAGTAATTACCATAATAGTGAAAAATTAGAATAATTGATATTATAAATACCCAAATAAATATAATTTGAGACTTTAATTGAATTAAAGTAAGTTTTTAGGTTAATATTACATATTAGGATTTATTTAATTAACTTTTTTCTAAGTAATCATTCTTTTATGTGTTTCAAAAAAATCAACTATTGAATAGTATCAAAATTGACACAAAAGAGTTTTTAAAACAAATATTATATTATTAATTGATATTAAATTCCTAAAAATCTAAGGTTCGGCCACGAGACTTATATAATGATAGGTATATCATTAATGGACCCCTTGAGGGTATCTTGGATGTATACAGTAAGTTTATTAACTATAGAATATAAAAATACAAAGTGACATGGTAAATGTCAAACTAATTAACTAAGAGTTAAAACTAAAAGATAAGGTTAATATAGTGACCCAAACCTGTCTAAATTCTATTGAATGAATTGTTTTCGAACTATCCCCACCTTAAACTTTTAATAATAAACTTTTTAGCCATTATAAACCGAATATAAATTTATTATAAATTAATATTTCTAGCTTTTCCAAAGGTGCCCCTCACCCCTCTTATAAAAGGGCACTCCTCCCTCTCATTTATTAACACCTTCAAAGCCTTTTGGTTCGGACAAACCCTGCACAAATACTCTCTCAACTTCCCTCACTACAACCTAGAGGCCTTATTTTGATCAGAAAGCCAACCTAAGAAGCCCTTTTGATCAAATCAAAAGGAAGAACCCGAAGAAGAGGTAATGTTTTCACCACCCCTTTTCAAGTTCCCTTCTTCTTCCACTTATTATTTCTTTGTTATTACCATTATAAAATAATAACTCCAGTATCATAAATATACTGGGATGTTATTATAAATATGGTACAACCATATTCAGTATTCTATCCATCCTTTGAATAACATGTCACCATACGTGCGTACGTACGGCTTACCGTCTCCACGTCGTGGTGTAATTGTTATTCAATATATTATTATTTGGATGAGTATAATAATGATGTGTAACTCATGTAAATAATAAATATAACATGATAATTATTCTGTATATATGATATACCATCCAATTATATATTATTTTAATATCAAAAGAATGATACTATCGCTCGTGCGTACGTACGGACTACCGTCTCCACGAACGCGATGAGATTAATTCTCCATAATATCCATTCAAGTATAATTATAATTTGATGATTTAAAAATAGTATCTAAGGACTTGATATCATTCTGGATATGAATAATATAAATCCCATTAATAACGAATATGGCTCACATAACAAATAATATAAAGTAAAATGAACCCGTTAACACCCGAAATGACGATAATTCTACGATATTATTAACAAATAAATATTAAAAGATCATATATGATATCATATTAAAGTAAATGATTCTTGTATAATTCAATAACAATTATTTCACCATTATACAGGAGGTTAACCTACCGTCGACCAAGGAAAAAGTACAAATTAAGGGGTTTCTTATCTCACTTTTAATTCCATGAGAATTCCATTGTTCACCACTTATTTATTGCATGTGGTGTGTGTACTGCCCATGATTGTATCCATTGTGTAATATACTTTAATTTATGGATATTAACATCATCATGGTATGATCCTTATTTCATGGGTTTATTTTTCGTAAGTTACCTAATCTATAAGAGAATTTGAAATTTCAATTTCCACTCATTTGGCTTTACGCATATTTCATTGATTATATTACTCCAAGATTATGTGTGGAATCACTATTCATTTGATTATGTCATAATTTACACTCCCTTTCCTGTGTATATAATTTTTATACACATAATCACTCCATTTATAATTTCTCAAGTCATTGATTTGAATTTGATAAGAGTAATTTTAACTCATTCTCCATTTGTTGAGTTAAACATCCAATTTGTTGGTGTTGTTTTTACAAGAATATGTGTGAATGTCCATTGATTGTTTTACACTGAATATCCAATCATATTTAGTGTATTTATATTTTTCACACATAATTATGACGTTGATTTATCCTTAACCTAAGGATACAGCCTTTATGAGAGATTTAATCTCAATTTACATTCCATTGATACTTATTTGTTGTTATACACCAAATCACTTTTATGTGGTGTATATAATGTACTTTGACATAGTATATCATGAATTCCTTTATTCTCATGATATTACAATGTTTTGATTACCTCAATTATTTGTATTCAAGTGTCTCTCTTTTGGTTAGAAACTCTAACTAAAATACCATTTTTTTAAATGTTTTAAAGACTTATTATTCTAAATCTTGCTCATTAATGTCCATGTTTTAAAAATGGTTTTAAGGATTTATTTATATGGACATTAAAGTTTTAAAATTAAAAATCCTTTTAAAAGTTTCAAAGTGGTATGGGACACTTTGATTCAAAAATCTATTTTTAAATGGCTTCTTGACAAATAGTGTGACTTTTAAATGATTTCAAGAAAAAGGGGGATATTTCTCTCAAATAGTTTTGATGATTATTTTCATCTATGTCAACATCCTTCATTATTCTTGATTGAGGTTAATGTGATATAATACAATCTTCCATATTGTATAGAATGAGTTATGTTTGACTGTGGATGTGCTATTTTTATACCATTCATAGTTTTTGGATAAAGTATTGACATTTCGTATGATTGTTTTAATACGACTATTTATGTTATGTTTAAACCTGTTCATATGAGGAATGCATTTGACTTAATAAGTGACGGGTGGAGCCCGCTATAGCTCCTCAATGCATCGGTAGGTCTCATGAGACAAACTAGTGTCTTGGCACAAGGCCTTGGAAAAATCTTATTTGTAGTCTTGGCACAAGGCCTTGGCTATGTGGTTATGATAGTCTGGAATTATGCATTCCATCATTATGAAAGTAGTTATTGATATTTCATGTGATCATTCGACTAGTAGAATATCCATGTGAGTAAGTAAATGACATTAATTTATTTTATCTTTTCCATTTTATGCTGAAGTTCAAGTTTAAAAGGCTTTCGTTTTAGTTATAAACTGCCTTAAGTGTTTATGCTTATCTATGAAAGCTTCTGCTATAATGTTATCCTTACTGAGCATCTGAGCTCACCCCTTTCAATGTTTTATTTATCCTAGGATTATGAAGAAGTAATTTATGAATGACCTGCAGGGATAGTATGAGGGGATATGAAGACAAGATGTTGTTGTAGTTTTTTTTACCTTATGATGTAATGTAAGGCTTATGAATATATCTAGTGTTTACAAGAATACTAAACTAATCGGTCTTTAGAGACTTGATCCTTTGTGATCATGCCAATGTTATATAATAATGCACCGACTCTAGGTATCTAGGGTCGGGGCGTTATAGTTGGTATCAGAGGCAGTTTAGTACAAACCTTGGAAGCTATATTTAGATAAACTTTGATTAGAGCACGTAGACCTAAGATGAACTTTGAGGATTAGTATAGAAGAACTTCCTAGAATTTTGGTATTGTAGAGATTTTGTGAGTTTTCCGAGAAATACACCCCTGTCTGGATACGAGCAGGTAGAGGCGGCTCTGGCACAGATGTACCTAGGGGTAAAACCCGAAAACACCGCTTTGAACTAGACTCGAACGAGAACTAGTGCACGACAACGGGCCTTGCTGCACTCTTGGTTACGACACTCCCGGGGGATATGCTTAGGATAATTTAATTTTTCTTTACAAACCAATTTAAGTAATATATATATAAGATGAGAGTAAATGACCTTGGTTAATCCTAATATGTTTCAAATTGAGAATATGGTGACATGTTAATCTCTAAATGATTTTACGACTACTGTTACTCACACAATTCTTTCTGGTTTTAGTCAATGGATGGATTCCAAGGAAGTCATAGTGACTTTGAGAATGATGTACAAGGTGGGAACGGTGGTGGCAATGAGCAACAAAATGGAATGTTGATAGGCGTAAAAGATATCGTCTTTATGCCAAATCTGTTTTCCAAAAATATGATCAACAACATATATATTAACCAACTCCTAGACTCAACAAGGAAGATAAAGGTGATGAATGATAAGAGCTACAGCAATGGAGACCATGGAGAAAAGAACCCTCAATTTTCATCATGGAGGAAATGTGGAAGGAGACACCCATGAAAGTGTCTCAATGGGACAAAGAAATGCTTTACATGCGGAAAGGAAGGACATAAAGTGAATAATTGCCGAAGAAAAATGAAGAGTACTATGGAAGAAGATAAAAATGGTCCCAAGAGTCCATTTACAGTCATTTTCCATAAATGTAGGGGACCTGGCCATTACTCGAGTGAATGCCCTATTTTATAGGATATTTTCTTGGTCAAAGAAGAAGCTATGTGGAAATAAATGGTTGGAGAAATGCTTAAAAATTATTAGCGCTCCTTATTGATGGGTTTACTTTGGAATAATTTTCTCTTGTATTTGTAACCCCACAGTTTTCCATGTGAGAATGATATTTGAGGAAGAATTGTCTCTTCTCTTGTGGATATAGGTATAAATAACCATTTGGTTTTATATGATAATTGGGGTTTGAGAGAATTATAAGTTATTATAATTTGGGATGAAAATGCAAGGTATGATATAACATTTGTGGTTAAATTATGTTATTTTGAGGAATTTATCTCATTTTGGTAATATTATAAAATATAGTTTTTGAAAAAGGACAACACGTAGACCGTGTGACAACCCGTCGCGTCGGACAAAGCTGTGGGAATCGAACCCACAACCAAAGTGCAATTGGGATTTATCGCCTACCACTGGACTACGTGAAGTCCCTGGTTAGTGTGACTATTTTTTTAGTTAAATGATTTTATTGATCAATAATATACTTATTTGGGTTCTTATTTCTTATCAAATGAATACCCTTAGTATAGGAAAATGATTTGGTGATTAAGTGATAAATGTTTTTTTGGAAGATGTTCACTTTGTTGGGAACACTATATGTCCAAGGAAAATAGAATACTATGGGATGTCATTAGAGGAGTAATGGTGGATTTTTATCTATGTTTTTATTATGGATCTATAGTGATTTAGGTTATTTATGGAAATGATTAACCTATAATAAAGAATATGTGATTATGTTAATTACTTTTAGGTATGTGACTTTAAGAGTAGATGATGTCATTTGGAGATAAAATTTAACATAGAAGACTACATTCTTATAAGTTTTGGGTTTCAATATTAGTTTGGATTATATTGAAGGATTTTAAGGAAAATTTATTATTGAATGGTATTTATATAACTTTGGCGTATTGTTGGTTTAATTTTAGAAAATTAAGATTAGTATTTTTTTTATCTAATGGAATATACATTTGGGGGATCATCAGATCTTATACTAACCATTTTGGTTTTGATTAATCTCTAAAGACAAGTTAAATATATAGTTTATCCTACATGGATCATGTAATTCTATAGAAGTTTATTCTAGATCTTTTATTGTGACCAAGTCTTATTGAATACTCATTGTTCAAAAAAAAAATAAGTTAGTGGTAAAAAGTTATTAAATAATGAAACTCTACTTAAAAAGTAAGTATATCTCTTTATGTTCTTAGTCAATATCATAAATGAATTCCTCATCCTTATGTAATGTAACTTAAAACAAAAAAAATGTTGTCCGTTTACTTTCCTACTAGGAGACTAATGGCCGTTTGTCCCAACACAAGTTTTTGGTTTTCATATTGTTAACTTTCTCCTGATCATGATTTCTATCCCTCTCCATCATAACTTGACACTTAGTTTGTCATCCATATCCATGTTTTCCTACATGGAATCCGAGTATGGGTTATCTTGGATGACCTTTATACCTCTCTTTCTTTATTTTAAAGTGATAGTTTTATTGACTCTTTTTCCGATGTGGGACTTTCCATTATATTCCCATGCAAAATTTTAAAAATTGCGAGGAAGAAATTTATTGAAGGAGTGGAGAATGTAACACCCCAAGCTTCTACGGTACGTTTCCCTTCGAATAATGCAATGGCGTGCATTGTACGCAACTTCGAGATTTTAACACACCACAACCAATCAAACTAGCCGTTATGAATAGTAATACCTAATTTTTGAAATTTTATAAATTATATCTCTCAAAATGGACTTCATTTTTGGATTCAGAATATCTAAGTTAGCCTAGGGTGAAATTTTGGTACTTTTCGGATAACTTTCATATTTTGATGAATAGTGAAAATTACTAAATTTTAATTAAAAACAACTTTTTTAATCAAAATATTTAATAGTGATAAATTATGAATTTGAGTGGTTTTAAAGTATATTTATAATATATTTTTACCATGTAATACAATGTGGTTCATTGAACATAATTTCATATTTAAACCAGAAATAAACAAGTGTCAATCTTTTGATAGTTATTATCTCTTAAAAACACGCTTTTTGTTTTAACAACAGGAATTAATTTTAAATTAATTTTTGACACTTTTGTGTTTTGAATTTGGAAAAATGGATTCCATATTTGGAATCAGGATGTTCAAATTGTGTAAATAGGTAACTTTTATTTTTAGACATTTTGGATAATTACTTCGGTAAATATTTTATTTACCATGGTTAAAGGGTAAATCCGGTAAACAAGGGTTAAAAAATAATATTATAACAATAATAAATTACCCTTAAACGTGTCTTAACCCTATTGGTTAATACATGGTAGACCATGGGCATATTTGGGTCTATTTTGGGACCCCATGGATCCACTTGTAAGTGATAATGACACTTTATTTTAATTAAGTTAAAATAAATACAAAAATGACACAAGCATATATCTTTTAGAAAAACAATTTTTACATAGGGTTATATATGTTGGATTTTAGACTATAAATATTAATTAGAAATATAAAAATATTTCATACATAATTATATTTTAATTTTAATTTTTAGACATTAAATAAGTTAATTTATTTATGACACAATGGTGATGCAGTAATTACCATAATAGTGAAAAATTAGAATAATTGATATTATAAATACCCAAATAAACATAATTTGAGACTTTTATTGAATTAAACTAATATTATAGGTTAATATGACATATTAGGATTTAATTAATTAACTTTTTTCGAAGTAATCATTCTTTTATTTGTTTCACAAAAATCAACTATTGAATAGTGTCAAAATTGACATAAAAGAGTTTTTAAAACAAATATTATATTATTAATTGATATTAAATTCCTAAAAATATAAGGTTCCTCCAAGAGACTTATATCATGATAGGTATATCATTAATGGACCACTTGGGGGTCTCTTGGATTAATATAGTAAGTTTATTAACTATATAATATAAAAATACAAAGTGGCATGGTAAATGTCAAACTAATTAACTAAGAGTTAAAACTAAAATATAAGGTTAATATAGTGACCCAAACCTGTATAACTTCTATTGGATGAATGTTTTTCAACCTATTCCAACATTAACCTTTGAATAATAAACTTTGGATCCATTATAAACCGAATATAAATTTATTATAAATTTATATTTCTAGCTTTTCCAAAGGTGCCCCTCACCCCTCTTATAAAAGGGAACTCCTCCTCCTCATTTCTTCACACCTTCAAAGCCTTTTTGTTCGTCCAACCCCTGCCCAAATACTCTCTAAACTTCCCTAAATATAACTTATAGGCCTTAGTTTGATCAGAAAGCCAACATAAGGATCCCTTTTGATCAAATCAAAAGGAAGAACCCGAAGAAGAGGTAATGTTTTCACCACCCCTTTTCAAGTTCCTTTCTTCTTCCACTTCTTATTTCTTTGTTATTACCATTGTAAAATAATAACTCCAGTATCATATATATACTGTGATGTTATTATAAATATGGTACAACCATATTCAGTATTCTATCCGTCCTTTGAATAACATGTCACCATACGTGCGTACGTACGACTTACCGTCTCCATGTCGTGGTGTAATTGTTATTCAATATATTATTATTTGTATGGGTATAATAATGATGTGTAACTCATGTAAATAATAAATATAACATTATAATTATTCTGTATATATTATATACCATCCAATTATATATTATTTTAATATCAAAATAATGATATTGTCACTCGTGCGTACGTACGGACTACCGTCTCCACGAACGTGATGAGATTCATTCTCCATCATATCCATTCAAGTATAATTATAATTTGATGATTTAAAAATAGTATCTAATGACTTGATATAATTCTGGATATTAATAATATACATCCCATTAATAATGAATATGGCTCACATAACAAAGAATATAAAGTAAAATGAACCCGTTAACACCTGAAATGACGATAATTCTAAGATATTATTATGAAATCAATGTTAAAAGATAATATATGATATCATATTAAAGTAAATTATTCTTGTATAATTCAATAACAATTATTTCAACATTATACAGGAGGTTAACCTACCATCGACCAAGGAAAAATTAAAAAGTAAGGGGTTTCTTATCTCACTTTTAATTCCATGAGAATTCCATTGTTCACCACTTATTTATTTCATGTAGTGTGTGTACTGCCCATGATTGTATCCATTGTGTAATATACTTTAATTTATGGATATTAACATCATCATGGTACTATCCTTCTTTCATGGGTGTATGTTTCGTAAGTTACCTAATCGATAAGGGAATTTGAAATTTCAATTTCCACTCATTTGGCTTTACGCATATTTCATTGATTATATTACTACAAGATTATGTGTGGAATCAATATTCATTTTATTATGTCATAATTTCCACTCCCTTTCCCGTGGATATACTTTTGATACACATAATCACTCCATTGATAATTTCTCAAGTCATTGATATGAATTTGATAATAGTAATTTTAACTCATTCTCCATTTGTTGAGTTAAACATCCAATTCGTTGGTGTTGTTTTTACAAGAATATGTGTGAATGTCCTTTGATTGTTTTACACTGAATATCCAATCATATTTAGTGTATTTATATTTTTCAAACATAATTATGACGTTGATTTATCCTTAACCTAAGGATACGACCTTTATGAGATATTTCATCTCAATCTACATTCCATTGAGACCTCTTCGTTGTTATACACCAAATCACTTTTATGTGGTGTATATAATGTACTTTGACATAGTATATCATGAATTACTTTATTCTCATGATATTACAATGTTTTGATTACCTCAATTATTTTTATTCAAGTGACTCTCTTTTGGTTAGAAACTCTAACTAAAATACCATTCTTTTTAAATGTTTTAAAGACTTATTCTTCTAAATCTTTCTCATTAATGTCCATGTTTTAAAAATGGTTTTAAGGATTTATTTATATGGATATTAAAGTTTTAAAATTAAAACTTCTTTTAAAAGTTTCAAAGTGGTATGGGACACTTTGATTCAGAAATCTATTTTTAAATGGCTTCTTGACAAATAGTGTGACTTTTAAATGATTTCAAGAAAAAAGGGGGATATTTATCTAAAATAGTTTTGATGATTATTTTCATCTATGTCAAAATCCTTCATTATTCTTGATTGAGGTTAATGTGATACAATAAAATCTTCCATATTGTATCGAATGAGTTATGTTTTACTGTGGATGTGCTATTTTTATACCATTCATAGTTTTTCGATAAAGTATTGACATTTCGTATGCTAGTTTTAATAAGAATGTTTATATTATGTTTAAACCTGTTCATATGAGGAATGCATTGGACTTAATAAGTGACGGGTGTAGCCCGCTATAGCTCCTCGATGCATCGGTAGGTCTCATGAGACAAACTAGTGTCTTGGAACAAGGCCTTGTCAAAATCTTATTTGTAGTCTTGGCATAAGGCCTTGGATATGTGGTTATGATAGTCTAGAATTATGCATTCTATCATTATGAAAGTGGTTATTGATATTTCATGTGATCATTCGACTAGTAGAATATCCATGTGAGTAAGTAAATGGCATTAATTTATTTTATCTTTTCCATTTTATGCTGAAGTTCAAGTTTAAAAGACTTTCATTTTAGTTATAAACTGCCTTAAGTGTTTATGCTTATCTATGAAAGCTTCTGCTATAATGTTATCCTTACAGAGCATTTGAGCTCACCCCTTTCAATGTTTTATTTATCCCAGGATTATGAAGAAGTAATTTATGAATGACTTGCAGGGATAGTATGAGGGGATATGAAGACAAGATGTTGTTGTAGTTTTTTTACCTTATGATGTAATGTAAGACTTATGAATATATCTAGTGTTTCCAAGACTACTAAACTAATTGGTCTTTCGAGACTTGATCCTTTGTGATCATGCCAATGTTATGTAATAATGCACCGACTCTGGGTATCTAGGGTCGGGGCGTTACATTTATCTCTCATCAACCATTTTTATGAATTCTTATGTCACGATGTTATGCTGCCGAAATTGCACCACGTTTTTCCAAGACAATGTCATTGTGTAGTGATACCATGCCCATTTATCTATCAAGGGTATTCACCTTTACGCACATTTAATTATTTATTATAGAGTTTAATGTATTTATTACAGATTCATTTACTATATAATAAATGATTATTTTGAATTATTCCATGTTGTATGATCCATGTGGCACCCTTATGCATGAAATGAAATGAATAAGAAGGGTGTGCCCTGATAGCTCTCGAATGCATTGGGTAAAGATTAGTATCATGATACGTGAAGTGCAATGAGAGTTTAATCATGCTAATTCAAGTGCAGTGATTTTTTACTCATGCTCCATGTTCAATGATCCTTGGATCATGCTAATACCATGTTAGGTGTTGTTTCCACATTTCCATGTTACAATAATTATACTATACCATGCCTTTATGTTCATTCTTCTCTTATGATCCATTGATATGCCTATTTCCTAACATGTACTATGTTTCACATGCTATTACCTATTTAATACATAACTTTTCTTTATAGCTCACCCTTTTCTTATGCATGTCCCCAGGTTATCCCATGCAATGCTAAGTCCGAAGGAATGTGTGTGGTCATGTAAAATAAGTTTTCAATAAAGATGTATATGTCATGTTTTAAGTTGTTATGTAATGTTCCTAAGACGTAAAGACACTAGACCTATCGATCTTCTATGTTGTATCAAGTGAAGGATTTTATGTAATAAAACATGTTTAAGTGTTAAATAAAGAGAAGGGTTGTTATAAAGTTCCAGTAGGTTTTATTTCTTTATAAAAATTTCCTTAACTTTTTTTCATTTTATGCACAATACATGTTAAATGATTTCCCTTTAATTTTTAACTTTTTTATAACCCTAAACCTTATATTTCACAAGATCTTAGATACTTACAATTTCAATGGGAAAATAATTTTATATATTTGGTTGGATTTTAGTTTGTTTGTACCTTATATTGTCACATTGAAATTTGTAATTGAAAATGTGTTTGGATGGGAAAATTATTGTACATGTTGGTTTTGATTTTAGTTTGTTTTTAATCTATATTTTAATTTTGAAATTTATAATGGTAAATTAGTTTTGTTAGTTGTTTTTCTTCTCCTTATGCTCTATTTATGCTAGTTTTTCTATTGTGTCTTTTCTTTTCTACAATGGAGAGGAGTGTTTAAAGTAAAATTATTAAAAAAATTGGGTTTTTACATTAGTTTTTTTACAACTGACATAAAAAAATTATTAATGGGTTTTTTCACATTGGTTATCCAAAAACCAACATGAAAAACCCACAATCACAATTGTTTTCCACATCAATTATAGCATAGCTAACATGAATAATTGGGTTTTCATGTTGGTTATCTAATAACCAATGTGGAAAACCAATTATAATAGATTTTTCACATTAGTTATGAGATAACAAACATGAAAAACAAATAAAATAATTCATTTAAAACATCATTTTATTTAAATAACTTTAAAAATTTATTTACAACGTCTCCTTCAACAACATTTACTTATAACTGATGTTAAAAATCAAGTAAAAATGATGTGAAAAACACTTTTTGAACTTGTGTCCCTCGTTGGGATACTTTCAAGGAGTATATAATGAAAATGTGTTGATGTAATATATCCACTAAAGATCACTTCCAAAATAAGGTTTGGGATATATCACTTCTATGACTATGATCACTACCCTTACAATTTATAGACTGGACGTACTTTCCCTCCCAGATAACAACCAATCACAATTTAAAATATCATTGCTCTCTCAACTAAAGTTTTCTCACTGCTCCTCAAAAAATATCTCCTATTGTTCTGAATTACTTTAGAGTTGTTTTACACATATATGAGTGCACCATGAAGTCCTGTTTTCACCCAATAGATGAAATCCATTTTTTTCCATACTGTTAGTTTGTGTAAATTTCTTTTGAAAACTATTTTGGTCCCTTATTGAACTTCCCTGCACCCTCTAGGAACTATCTTTAATCTTCTGAAAACTACCTTCCACTACATTGTTTTAGTGATTCAGAGACAACAATTTCTTCATGAACCACCACTACTTCATGGATGGATGATGCCACATGGACCCCCGATTATTTACATACTTCCTTTGCTTTTCAAAACCTTTTACTTTGTGAGACAATGAACCCTAAAAACCCCTTAGATGAATTGTATTCATGAAATATCTCCCTTGTGGAATTGAACCCTTTCAAAAATCTTTTCCTTCATAGAATCCTACCTTGTGAACTACTTTGGAATTATCTGAATTCTTTCACTAATGGTATTCTCTAATGAAATTCGCTCCCTATAATAAAGTTATTTGGAGTCTTTATATAAGAAAATAGATAAAGAAAACTCAAATAAAAACTACCTAAAACTATATTGTGGTATATATTTCACTACAATCTTGATATATGGTCCATATAAGACATTTAATAATTCAAGACACACCTTAAATCACTACCTTCCACAAACGAAATACCTCCCACGAACTGATCCCACTACATGGTTCACATAGCATATAACCCTATGCAGCTACTACAAATCACTACCTATAGCTTCAAATGAAAAGACATATATGAACAATGATCCTCCTAGGAATAAAGAGGCTCTAAAAAATTTATTTTTCTATGGGACTCTCACGACACACTTTGCAGTTTCACATAGTGCATAGCCCATTGAGGCATGCTTAATTCACCGCCTTCATATATAAAATGTTCTATACATTTATGGTCTAAGAACCTCCTTTACAGTCTAAAAAATCATTTGTGGTCAGCATAGAGCAACTAATATGCAGAAATATTTCATTTTCCATAAAACAAACTCCTGATTTTGAGGCATAAAAATTTGGCAAACATTGGGAAACTACGCCACCATAAATACATCTGCATCGACAACACCAACCACACGGAAATGTGGTCATCTAGATTTTTCAACTAACACAATCGTTCCAAAAATAGTGAGAAGATTCACTGTGGTTTTTTTTCCTGATATAAATAATGAGAATTAATTCATTATTTCTCAATTGGTTAGAAATGAAAATAAAATCATTTGAAATTAAAAAATAGATGTTTTTTTAAAAAGTATATTTTTATGTGCAATATGTTTTTATCCTAATAAATTAAATTAATCACTAAAAAAATTATTTTAATTAAGTGTGTTTATAATATATTCTATAAAATATTTCAAAATTCATTTAATTTTTTATTAGGAAAGAAAAATAATAAATTCAATTTTATACTTAAAAATTTATTTAACTAAAAACAGTTTTCATTGTGTTCACTTATTTTTAAAATGAATTTATGACACTTATTGAAATTAAATCTAATAAAATGGTTTCCATATTTAGAATTAATATGTAAATATTTATCAATTATTTCAATTTCATTTTTGGTTATTATGAATATTAAATGAGGTAAAAATTATTTACTACAGTAAAGGTTAAAAGGCTTAATGAGGGGTAAAACTAAAGAGATAAGCATTAAAATAACAAAAAACCTTGCCTAAATCTTACTGATTAATACGATTTCAAAAAATATTATCTTTGAATTTGTGTTTCTTTAGTTCTAATTCTACTTGAAAATGACTTTATTATATTTTAATGTTTTAATTGTTTACAAGAGTTCCACTCCCGTCACTTATAAAAGGACACATGTTATCCTCTCTTATAGAAAGCACTTAAGCCCTTTAACTCAACCCATATCTATCCAAACACTATAACACCATTATTTTCCATGGCCTTGATGAACTGGTCTTCCCAAAATTTCCATACAAGAAGCCTGAAGGTATCTTTCAGAGGAGGATACCTAAAGAAGGTGAGGCTTAAACGTGTACAAAGCAAGAAGAGACTTTAGGCAATGTTTTATATTACAATATCATTTCTTTTAGGAAGTTTCTACACTAGATTTATATAGAATGAAATTATATTTTACTTATCCTTTAAACCTTGAATATTTTTTAACCTCTTTTTATTATTGATATTTTCAAGTATTGGTACCATTTTCCTCTATTTGGTACATAAAATGATTGAGAAAATGTTTTTAAGAAAATCCGATATTATTTCCTATTTGGTTTTTTTATTCCATGTCCTTGTTTTTTTATAAAAAAGGTATTTCATATGATCAAATGATTATTTAGATTCATTTTTAAACATCAAATTTATTTTCAATGTTTCAAATGGAATCTTCTTATTATTTTCTGAATGACATACTTTTGACTTTTTATCAAAAGTGTAAAAGGAATATTTTTTTTAACATTTACCAAATGAATAGTTTTTCCCATCATCATACCTATTCATTACTTTGAAGATTACATAACAATTTTATATGGTAATTTTCAAAGAAATAGTTTTTCATAATATTCTGGAAATTTTTAATTTTAAAGAGACAAGAAGAAAATGATATTTTCCCTATTTTAAAAGAAATGTTCTAATTCTCTTTAAAAGATATTTTTTTTATCTATGTCAATATCCTTTAAGGATTTATATGTGTCATTGTGGAAATAATATTATGATACTATCCACTTGATTTCTCTAGATGGATTATGATAATGATGATTTAATGATGGTTCTTTGAAACCCATTACTTTCCTATGAGTTAATTAAGTTATGATAAAATCTTTATAAAACCCATTTATTTTCTAGGTTTTATACTATGATGAAATGATGGAATGTTTATGAAACAATTTTCTTTTCAATGGGTTGCGAGATGATCAATTTATGAATGTTTTATGATATTTTGGAACACATATGTATGGTTTTAAATATGTGATATATGTGCCTAAAATTATATAGAATTCCAATGTATCTGGTAAAGAACGTTATCTCATGAGATTATATAGACTGGAATGGGGATTGAAACTAGTTCAGCAAGGGAGTATGTCCACTATGATAGTCTTAAGAGTGAACCCTAACTAAGTAAATGATAGAACTAGGAGTAAACTTAATCTATTATGGTACTTTTCCAACTATGATAGTCTTTTAATTGAACCTTAACTAAATAAATGATTTTCAATGATTATGTGTATGCAAAAACTTATGTATTATGTTTATTATATGTTCTCATGGATCATTACTTATTATTGATGATTCTAAAATCTTATGGCTTATATATTTTATTATGAAAAATACTAATTCCATGATTCATGAATAAAGATATTTGACTGATTATGGAGGACCTTCATAAGTTATGATCATATTATCATACCTTTACCCATATCTTATGCTCACTTATGATCATTAATTAATATCTCATATATTTACCATTATTGAAAATTTGAGCTCACCCTTTCTCATGTTTACTTTCCCCCCATTATGAAGAAAGGTTTTAAGTATAACATATCTAATAAGTAAGAAGAAATTTATAGGGGATGTTAAAGATATATCACGAAATTATATGATTATGTATCTGGTCTCCAAAGACACTAAAACTTTACTATCCTCGGGCATGTATTGTTATGATAAGTATTCAATATTAATATATAAGGATGTAATATTTAAATATGAAATGCTTGGTTCCCCTTAGTTGGCATCAGAGAAAGGTTTAGTTATTTTTGGACATTATGATTAAAAACATTGGTGAAAAACCTAGGAATAAGTTTCATTACAGGATAAAATCCTGACGTTTTGGTAGAGATTATAAGTTTTTATAGAAAATAAATCCCTGTCTGGATACAAAAATGTGGATGCAAGTTCTTTTATAGTTTCACATAAAGGTAATAAACCTCAATAGGATGGTTGGTTATTAACTCGATCATCATTTGATTTAGAAAAATATGCTTAACTGCACACTTGGTTTGTCACTTTGAGGGATATGATTTGGTTTATTCACATTCTATTTATGAACTATTTTGAGAATTAGAGGAAAAAACCTATGAAAAGATATAAAAAAACTAAGTGGTATTGGATGAACCTAAAGTTTCATGGGATGAGAATATGATGTTATAATTTAGGACAACCTTGGAATATTTTTTATAATTATATTATTTCTCACTATAATTAATAATTCTTGATGATATAACTATGTGTAATGTCCCAAACCATATGCAACACACCAGTTCGTTGAGCTGGTCGGTCACATGACCTCAGGTGTGCCACTCAGTATGCCAGAGGCTATTGGATAGTAGGGACATTCAAATATTGATCATGGGGATATTATAACCTGTTTATCAAAGCAACACGATAGTGGAAATAAATAAGAATAACCAAATGATATAACCAATAGCCAAACCAAACCAATATCACATGATGACCAAAACAAGAAATACAGTATCCAAAACTAAACAGTAAATATGACACGTCAAATATGTTCCATGTTTCAATATGAAAACCCCAAAATGAATAAAGACACTAAAAACTCCCAAGAAGGTCTCAAATCATAGCTGGTTCCCTCATCCACACTCCATCCCAACTTATTCATCTAAAAAAATACCCTTGGACTTATGTTTTATTACAAATATAAAGTCTCTTTGGGTACCGATCATACATACCTAGTAGGGTGTGAGTACAACTCAGTAGGCCACCACCAACACTGTCTAAACAAGATCCAGTCAATAAAAGTGTATGCAGTTGTATAAAGAATAAAGTAAAATTCCTAAAGTAAACATTTACCACTTTTAATTATTCTTTAATTAACCACATAAACCCATGGGTTCCTAAGGGCACCTAAACCCTCAATACATGATTCGGCCCATGCAGAGTCTGAAATAGATAACATATTTAATTCAACAATTCATTATAACACATGATATTTGATTTTCTATTTCATTTTAATTCATATTATGTCTAATTGGAACTATAATACAATGCCAACATTTTGGTTCTAGATTTCCAATCCTAGGACCCCGTAGGTATTTGAATCATTAGTCCATGTCCCATAACTCATTTATAAAATAATCATATATGTGGTATTTTGAAGTAGAAATTTATGTCTCACACCCATTTATCAAACAACAACACAAGTGGGATTTTGAAGAAGTAGTTTGTGTCCCACACTTATTTATCACATAATAACTGTGGTATTTTTAAGAAAAAGTCTATGTCTCACACACATATATCACATATATCACAATATCGCATGTATGACCTTATCACATGTATCACATCAATCAAGGTTAATCAACATTAACCCTCTTATCCCATTTCACATCATTATATACCATTCCAACTATCAAAACAAATCATTATTGAATACTTTAATCACATGGAATAAAATGAGAAATTCACCATTAAACCATTTTTCATCATTAAAACCATATAACCATATAACCAATTAATTAATTCATCAATTAATCAATCCAATTCTAAAATACAGATATCCCATTAATTAATTCAACAATTAATTAATCAAATTGCACAATCCCAATATCCCATTAATTAATTCATCAATTTCCATATTCCTAATATCCCTATAATTAATTAATCAATCCCATAATCACCCATTCTATTAATTAATTCACCAATTAATTAATCAAATTCCATATTTCCATAAATTAATTAATCAATCTATTTATTCAATTCAAGATTCAATTTATGAATGTGCCAATTTAAGTCTAACAATTCATACATGAAAATGGAATCAAGAATATTGGAATTGAATTTAGACTACCTACCTCAAAATTTAAAATGAACACTTTCCAATGGAAATCCCCAATTGAAGTGGAATAGAAAAACCCTCAATGAAGAACATGATCTAGATCCAAAACCTAGATCCAAGATAAAATATATTAGATATATAAAAACCTAGATATAGATCCACAATAATAGATAAAAACGTCCATTAAAAGGGTGAGATAAAGATGAGAGAGATAAAAAAACAAAACGGGAAGAGAATATATTATCAGGAGAGGTGCATATATTTAATCTCGGCTTCAATTCACCAAGATTAGATGTAAAGAACATCAAAAAATGATAGAAATATGTTATGTATGAGTTGGTTCAAATTAGGATAAAGTATGGGGGGTTCAAGTTTTTAAAAACCAATTTTCGAAACAATAAAAACTGCATGCACAGTTTCCTAGGAAGGGGCGCATGGTTTGTCAAACTGTGTTACTTAATTGTGTGCCTCTTTTTTTGGGGGGGGGGGGTTCATGGTTACTCATAAGATGGTTCATGATTTGAAAAAATATAAGCCAAACATGCAGTCTTTCTTTGTCTGGGGTTTCATAGTTTCTTGGGAAGGGCGCATGGTTTGGAAAAACCATGCCCCCACTGTGAACTTCCCAAAATCCATCCAAAAACATAAAATTTTCACCCAAAAATACCTAATATATAACCCAAATTAAAATTACTAAAAAAGGTAAAATAGTACCTTTAAAAGTTATTGAGACATCTCCAAAAAAGGTTGAGATCTTATAATCTCTCCACCTTATAATAGCTCATCCTTGATCTATATTCCCAAGAATCTATAAGATTATGAGCCAAAAAGATCAGGCCACTAAACCCACATATCTTCTTCTCTCTCCCATGTTTCCTCTAGAACACATCCATGTTTCCATAATACACAAACTATTAGCACATTCTTTCCCCGCAACACTTTCTCACTATGATCCAACACATGTATCTGATGCTCCCTAAAAGACATATCTATATCAAGATCAAAATCATCCCCATATATCATATGAGAAGGGTTAGGGTGATACTTACAAAGTTTTGACACATGGAAAACGTAATGGATATCACTATACCTATGTGGAAGATCTAATCGATACTCCACATGACCGATTATCTCTATAACCACAAAAGGTCTAACAAACCTGATCCATAACCATACATTTTCAAATCAGATGAACCTACTTAGATAGCTCTTGAATGAGACTCGGTCCCAACAACTCTAATTCACCTACCTCCAGCCAACATATAGGTGATCTATATGGTCTACCATAAAGCGCCACATATAGTGACATTTGAATAGTTTAATGATAACTGTTATTATAAGTGAACTCCACCAAATCTAGGTGCTTCTCCCAAGACCAACCAAAGTCTAGGACACACACCCGAAGCATATACTCAAGCAATTGTATAGTATGTTCAGACTACCCATATGTCTATGGGTGGAATGTCATACTTAGTAAAACCTATGTACCAAGGACCTTATGAAATCCCTTAATGAAGTATGAAGTAAAATGCAAGCCATGGTATAAAACTATAGTCTATGGAACCCCATGAAAATGGACTATCTCTTTGACATACAAGTCTCCCAACTGATCCACTGAGAAAGTCTCCCATACCGGTAAGAAATGCGCTACCTTTGTCAACCGGTCTATAATAACCCAAATAGAGTTATTATTATGAGGTTTCCTCAGGAGACCCACCAAAACATCCTTGGTAGCATCATCCCACTTCCATTATAGAATGAGAAATAACTATAGTAAAACACTAGTTCATTAATTCACAACCTTCACCTATTGACAGGTGTATCATCATGCCACAAACCCTACTATCTTAATTTTCATGCCCAACCACCAAAACTATCGACATAGGTCACAGTACATTTTGGTCACACCTAGATGTACTTCCCACATCAAGGCATGAAACTCATGCATCATCTCTCCCCACATGATCTTAGGCACCAAAACATGATTCTTGACAAAGATGATACCATCCTCATCTATAGTTCAGTCAAAAGGTGACTCTCCACCTTCAAGGATTTCCCTCATGGAAGAATATTCTGGATCCTCATGATTCCTATACCTGATCCATATGAAGAGTGTAGACTCTACTAAAATTGATATAAGATATATCTTTTCATGGCTGTCCTGAACTACAACATTCATCTCAGCTAGAAAGGTCATCATTTTCACTCAGCACTAGACTCCTAAACCACCTGATCCTGAGTTTTTGTACTTAAAGAATCAGTGAAAATGTTTCCTTACTAGGAATATATTCTTAGTTAAAGTCAAATTACTGCATATACCCAACCCATATCCATTACTGAAGATTCATGTTATTCTTTAAAAAGATATACTTTAATCTCTTATAATCGGTACACACAGTAAAATTCTTTCCCAACAGATAATTTCACCAACACTTCAAATCATAAACCATTGTAACTAACTCGAGGTCATGTGTAGGGTAGTTTCATTAATGTGACTTCAACTACTGAGACCCATACAACATAAATCAATCACCCCACATCAAAAATGCTCCAAGAATGATCCTATAAGCATCACAAAACACCATATACGCCTCACCTGGATCACGTAAGATCAATATTGGTGTCATTTTTAAGCACTTATTTAACTCCTAGAAAGAATTATTACATGATACCGACCATTAAAACATCACTCATTTCTTGTTCAAGCCTGAAAGTGGTGATCCCAATAGGGAAAAGTTCTAGATAAACCACCAGTAATACACTGTTAACCCCATAAGGCTATGAATATTGAAAAAATTCTTGGGATTCTTCCAAGAAACAACTACTTAAACCTTCGTTGTGTCCACTAACGCTCCTTCCCTTGAGATGATGTGACCTAATAAGTGTACCTGATCAATCAAAAACTGACACTTATATAGCTTGGAGTATAGCCGATGCTGTCTTAGTGTACTTAGGATGATGTCAATATGTTGGGAATGATCTTTATGATTCTTGGAGTACACCAAGATTTCATCCACAAATAAAAAAAATGATACAAGTATGGATGAAAGATTATGTTCATCAAGTCCATAAACATTTCCAGTGCATTCATTAGCCCAAATGGCATCACACAGAACTCATAATGGCCACACCTACTTATGAAAGTATTACTCATTATATCAGAAGGTAACACTCTCAAATAATGATACCATGATCACAATTCAATCTTTGAGAAGACACTATATCCCATCACCTAGTCAAATAGAATATTAATACATAGAAGAAGATACTGATTCATCACTGTCATCCAATTCAACTTCTGGTAATTGACACATAAGCATAGAGTCTCACCATCCTTATTAGAAAAAAAACTAGAGAACTCAAAGGAGACATACTTTTTTGATAAACCCCTTATCCATTAACTATTCCAACAGATTCTTGAGGTCTTGAAGCTCTATTGGTGCCATTCTATATGGTGGGATTGAATCTGACTCAACCCCCAACACGAGATCAATTTTAAATTCCCCATCTCTCTCAGGTGGAAGACCTGATAAGTCTCAAAGAAACACATCTTGAAACCGGTCCATTATAGGTGGAAAGAAATCCTTATTTACACCTACATCATCCAACAACAGACTAGAATCCTGGGTGGTAATCTCCCCAATTGATGGTGAACTGGGCTGACACGACTTGCTTTGATATCCCACTCTCCAAGGTGAATATATTTCTCACCCTCAAGAGATGTAAATGTCACTATTATATAGTAATAATATATGTGTGTTTAGTATTCTATTATCCAGTACATTCCCATAATTAGGTAAAATTATATCATGTCAAGGATATAAAGTTCCTAAAGAAAATGATACTCTCCAACCTCGAGAGAACACCCCTTGCACAAATAGATGTATCTAGAACACACTCTCAAAGGTGTATCTATTATCATAACCCTACTCACTAACTCCATTGACAGACTCAAACCATTCACAGGATGTGAATATATAAAATAATTAGAGACACCAATATAAAATAAGTCACTAGATAGTATAGAATGTACAAGAATAGTACCTATAACTATCGATGGTCCAGCCTCCCGATCCACCAGTGTAGGATAAATGATATGAATTTTTTCTACCCATATTTCATATGATGAAGTCTTAGTACCATGAGTTGCACCACTCTACTAATATGGGAACTCTTTTCTAGAAGCACCACATCCACTGCCTCTACCTCCATGGTTAGTAAAACTCCAACTTCCAGACTGATATGGTGTAGAAGATCATTTCCACTCTATGATTCTGTATAGAAAACCCATCATTACCCATCTTTAATGGGTTCTTGAAGAAACAGTATAGATGTACCATCATACCATAGCCTCATCACTACACTAGTGGTCAGAGGCACTATCTACAGAAGTGTCCTAATCTACCACATTGGTGACAGATCACTTGAGCAATTTCCTATGTAACTAACTCTTCCCCCTAGCTAATATTATTTCTATCATTCTACATAACATTATCATAGTGATGCTTCCTTCTCTATAAAGTCATTACTCATAACCATCTAGAAGTAACCACCTGTGCTCCACCAAAACCCTCCTATAGGTTTTCGTCTAATAGGATATTCCGATTCACTACTAAAAACTTCTCCAGTCTAAAGATATTCTCTTGGGACTTAATGTAAAATTTAAGCCCATACTAAAACATATTTCACACAATAACCTATTATTATTCTAATTATGGGGAAAATTAATAAAAATATTTAAATCATACAACATAGTCCAACACTGATATACTCCCCCCAAGTCAACGTCATGAACTAATCCTCTCTCTCTCGCCTGAGTATCTCAGGATAAAATTGCTCGCATAAGTTCACCTGAAAGTCCTTCCACTCTATATTCTCAAGATGACCATCTTGAGTTTGGATGTCCCTTTAATGATTCACTTGAATATGTAACATGTAAACAACCAAATTGAACTTATTCTCTATAGGATCCTCCAAGTGGTCAAGTATTTTCTAGATAAATTCAATCCAGACCTTATCTACCTCAGGTCCACCCTCTCCTGTAAATGTTGGAGGGTGCTAAAACAGAAACTCCCATGTTAGGTTAGACATACTATTCACAACCCACCCTGGGTATCTTTCCATAACCTACATGAAGCAAGAATAGTTCTCACAGAACTTCTTTCTGACTTCCTCACCTGGAAATATCGGCACCTCAGGTTCCACTACTGGTAGGTCATTTATACCCATGTCCTCCTATCATCCTCCCAAAAAGAATCATCATGGAGACATATCTATATAATTATAAACAAACATCTTAGGAAACATAAAAAAACTATAAAATATTCATGAAATAGGGATTCAAAATAATCCATAAAAAATCATTCCCCCAAAACCCACCACATGTTCAAAACTAAGGCACTATCACTACCCTTAACCACCCTATATATAGGTCATAGTTAACAAAGGATAAACTCATTCTCATTATTCAAGTTTCTCATTAGACTCCCATTTTCCACGTGTTTCACCATTTTACAATTTTTATCAATTTTACATTAGGCACATTTTTCAGTTCAATTACACAAGAAGGGAAAAACTTTTCAATTTTAACAACTTACCCAAAACCCATTTTTGCGTGCATGACTAAAATGATTCATGTCAAAAAATAATCCTAAGTGCCTAGAATGATGCATGAATACTCAACTATTGTGCCATACTAGTCCATAATTCAAAACATAGAAAATATCAACAATAATAATCACATCACACAACAAGCGCATCACTAGAGGTTAAACAACATCCAAATGTAACAAAACACATCAATAATAACAATCCCACCCTGGATTATTGTATTTTACCCTTATACATGGGTTAGCTACTCCCATTCACAAGATCTTAACCAAGGAATGACTCAACATATTCTCCTATATACTTTTACCAAATAGTAAGACAAGAGAAATGAAAAGAAACCCCCTTTGATACAACTTTGTAACGTCCCGACCAGAGTTCCACACATCGGTGCCCTAATCCGGTCGATCACATGACCAAGGTGCACCTCTCCATATGCCAAAGGCTGATGACTTGTATCAAGAGTCCAATATCGATTATGTAGAGACTATATCCTCTTTATCAATGCCTCACAAAAATGGAAATAAATAAGAATAAAAAAATTTATATAACTAATATCCAAACCAAACCAGTATCACATGATGAAAAAATAGAAAATACAATATCAAAAACTAAACAATAAATATGATAGGCCAAATTCATGTCATATGAAAATATACAAAACCCAAAATAAATAAAGACCCCGACAACCCCCAAGTGGGTCCAGAATCACATCTAGTTCCCTAATCCACACTCTATCCCAAATCAATCATCTAATAAATTACCATTTACATTATCCCATCCTGCAATCATGAAGTCTATTTAGGTATCGATCAGATAGACCAAGTAGGGTATGAGTGCAACCTAGTAGTCCACCACCAATGTAATCTAAAAAATATCTAGTTGATAACAGTGTATGAATTTGTATAAAGAATAAATTATAATGCATAAATTAAACACTTATCACATTTCACAATTCTTTAATTAACCACATAAACCCTCAAGTTCCTGAGGACACCCGAACCCTCAATACATGATTTAGCCCATGCCATATTCTGAAAAAAATCACATATTTAATTCAAAAATTCATTATAACACATGGGATTTAATTTTCCATTTCATTTTAATTCATATTATGTCCAATTGGAACTATAGTCCAAAGACGGCATTTTGGTCCTAGATCCCCATTCCTAGGAACTCATGGGTATTTGAAGTAGTAGTTAGTGTCCCATAACTCATTTATCAAAAAATCACATAAGTGGGATTTTGAAGCATTAGTTTGTGTACCACACTCATTTATCAAAAAATCACACAAGCGGGCTTCTAAAGAACAATCAGTGTCCCAAACTCAATTATCACATAATCACTATGGGATTTTGAAGCAGCAGTCTATGTCCCACACACATATATCACATATATCAAAATATCTCATGTATTACATCAATCACAGTTAATAAAATTTTACCCTCTTATAACATTTCACATCATGATATACCATTCCAACTATAAAAAAATCACAATTAAATACCTTAATAAAATGACATAAAATGATCAATTCATTATTAAACCATTTTGAATCTTTAAAACCATATAACCCTTTAACCCATTAATTAATTCATCAATTAATTAATCCAATTACATAATCCCAATATCCCATTAATTAATTCGTTAATTAATTTATCAATATCCATAGTCCCAATATCCAATTAATTAATTCATCAATTAATTAATCAATTCCACAATCACACATTCCATTAATTAATTAACTAATTAATTATTCCAATTCCATGTTTCCATAAATTAATTAATGAATTAATTTATTCAATTCAAGATTCAATTGCCAAATATGCCAATTGAAATCCAAAAATGAATACAAAAAAATAGAAATCCCCAATGGAATAAATACTATACTAATTTAATTTAGACCACCTACCTCAAAAATTGATTATGAACACTCTGAAATGGAAATCCCAAATTGAAGCAGAACGGTCCTACCCACAATAAAGAACGTGATCTTGATAAAAAAACTAGATCTGATATCAAATTAATTAGATATATAAAAACCTCTATGTAGATAAAAAATAGAGAAAAACATCCATTCAAAGGATGAGAGAAATATGGTAGAGAGACATAAAACCAAACAGGAAGAGAATCTCTTACTGGGAGAGGTGCAGATCTTCGATCCAGACTTCGATTCACCAAGAAAGGAGTTCACAAGGCCTTGGAATCCATTTGAGAGCCTCCAAAAATAAGAGGAATAGGTTAGGGATGAGTTGGTTTTAATTAGGGTAAATTTATAGGGGTCATATATTTTAAAGCCCAATTTTTAGAATAATAAAAACTGCATGTGCAGTTTCCTGGGTAGGGGTGCATGATTTTCTAAACTATGCACCATAAATGTGTGCCACTTCTGGGGGGGTGAACAGTTACTCTTAAGAGGTTAAATAGTTTGAAAAATTGTGCACTAGTGGTGTAATCCCTCTCTATCTAGGGTTTCATGGTTTTTTGGGGCAAGACACATGGTTTGGGAAAATCATGCGCCATCTGTACACTTCCCAAAATTCCTTTTAAAACATCCAATTTTCACCCAAATGCACCAAATATAAAACCCTAAAAAGAGTACTCAAAAAAGGAAAAAGAGTACCTGTAATCATACTCGATACATCTATAGAAAATGGTGGGATCTTACACTATTACTTTTTGGTTTTAGTTAATGGATGGAACTAGGAAGAACCATATGAATGATGAATGTGATTCCCAATGAAATAAAATACTCATGAGAAACCAAGTGAAATGGGATCTAGAATGAGAAACCTTGTGAGTTTTTCTAATCAAATATCTCAAATTATGATTAAAAACATTAACATATATTATTTTATGAATGAACCAAATAATTTAAGAACATAATTTTAGGAAATTTCAAGTGATAAAGACTATAAAGGGATGAATATTTAGCTTCCTACATGTCAAGAATGTCGGAATAATCACCCAAGTAAATATTTTAAAGGAAAGATAATATGTTTTATGAATGGAAAATAAGGGCATAAAGAAATTAATTTCTAATGATAAATGAAGAGTTTAATAGAGGAAAATGAAGTTCATCCTAAGGTACCACTAATAATTGATTGACTTGTGTGTGATTAACTGGGGAATTATCTGATTCAATGATCTAATCTAAGTTCTAACTCCTAGACCAAGGAAGGGAATATGTGGTGTCAATGACTGAAATGGATCATGATGGTTAAGGCACACTTATACTCTATTCTATAGTTAAGTATTTCATGTTAATGTTTATTATAATGTGCCCTAGGAAAATATTATTATTCTTACTTTAGTGAAATTTGATATTATTTTGAGAATTAATTATATATCTTCATATATAAATCATATTAATTTCTAAGGAAGTGAAGTCAAATTTGATATCCTGAACCAAACAATGAAAATTTATCATTGTGTGGATTATTATGAACTTCTAATGGAAATTAATTCCACAATATTGGTATTACTACCTATTCATGAGGGATATTTATCTCAAATGTTTGGGGAGAAACTCAACTTTGAAGATATGCCTATTGTTTGAGAATATTATGATATATTTAATAAATAATTTCCTATTCTTCTTCTGAATCATGAAGTTGAGTTTTTAATAGAACTCATACCTAGTTCTAAACCTATTTCAAAGACTCCATATATAATGGTCTTGGTTGAGTTGTAGGAATTAAAGAAGTAACTCTAAGAGAATATTGATAAGGGATCCATACACCCTAGTGCATCATCATGAGGTGCACCTATTCTTATTGTCAAGAAGAAAGATGGTTCAAGGAATATTTGGACGGATTATTAAGAACTTAACATGATCACTATCAATAATAAGTATCCACTACCCTATATTGATGAGTTTTTTGATAAATGTGTGGAGATAAATGATTTTCCATGATTGACCTTCATTATGGATATCATAAATTGAGGGTTAAGAAGGAGGATATACCCAAGAAAACCTTTAATATGAGGTATGGTAATTATGAATTTATTTTTATTTCATTTGGACTTACCAATGACCCCACTATCTTCATATAACTAATTAATAGTGTCTTTATAGATTACTTTGATTAATTTATGGTAGTATTTATTGACGATATTCTTATATATTCCAAGAGAAATAAAGAACATGAAGATCATTTTAGGATTGTGTTAAACACATTGAGGAAGGAGAATCATTATTAAAAATATATAAAGTTTAAATTTAAGATATAGAAAGTTTCATTCTTGGGTTATATAATCTCAAGTGCGGGTATATTGATAAATCCTTCAAAGAAAAAATTTATTGAGTGACACCCTAGACCAAACCTAGTGATTGTGATCTATAGTTTTCTTAGGTTGGATAGATACTACCAATTGTATGTGGGATATTTATCAAGGATTTAAGATCCAATAAACAAGTTGAGTCAGAAGGAAGAAAACTTCATTTAGACCAATGAATATGAAAAAAGTTCAAGGAACTGAACAGAAGGTTGGTCTGTTAAACTATTCTCACGTGAACCTATAGTGGATAAGGGTTTTTGATATATAGTGATGCATAAAATAAGGGTATAGGGTGTTTCTTCATGAATAATGGTATTGTGATTGCTTATTCCTCACACCAATTCACAATTCATTGTAAAAATTACCTGCCCATGATTTTGAGTTGGAAACAGTAATGTTTTAATTGAAAATATAGAGGAATTATCATTATAGATAGAGGTATGGTATATATAATTATTATAAAATATTTAATTATATATTCACAAAGAAATAGTTGAATATAATTCAAATTATATGGTTGTATTTAATTAAAGATTTTGACTTCTTAATACATTACCACCTTGAGAAGGTGAACTAGGTGTCTGATGCTCTGATTTGAAAGGACTATTCTATTTTGTCCATAATGAGGATTGTAATAGATCCAATACATATGTATTTTTATATAATGGCCCTTGACACCATAAGTAAATAATAAATATCATATCTTTCCTAGATAAATAATCAACCATATATTTATGTGAAGATTGAAGAGGTAAAAAAGGATGATGCCTAGATACAAATGATGGTGAGGAATGTTTCTGAGTTAAATCATGATTATAATGGAATTATAAGGTTTAGTAACTAATTATGTGTCTTTTAATAACTAAATTTTAATGATCCATTTGATTAATCTCATAATTCATCATTATCTATTCATTCTGGAAGTATGAATATTTACAAATATCTGAAAGAGTATTTCTAGAGGGACATCATGAAATGGTATATTGTAGAGTATGTATCCTGATGCCTGGTATGTTATTAAGTTAAGGATAAGGGAACAAATTATAAAGTGATGTTATAACCATTACCCATACCATAATGGAAATGGGGAAACATCATAATTGATTTCATCACCAGATTCCCCAAAACATATTAAGGAAATAATTCTATTTGGTTTGTAGTTGATCCCCATATAAATTAATAAAATTTTATTTATAACAAATAATATTATCTTTTGATCATCTTTCCATAATATAAATTATGGAAGTTGTAAGGTTGTATGGAGTACCACATTCTATTGTATCTGATTGAGATCTGAGGTTTACCTCGATGTTCTAGAGAATTCTTCAACAATTCTTGAAAATAAATTTGAAAATTAGAACAATATATCATCCTTAGAAATATGTCTAGTCTGAGAGGACTATTAAAATGGTAGAATATATTTTTAAATAATTTTCTATGAATTTTAATGGTGGTTGATACGAAAACCATTCTTTGGTTGAGTTTTATTTACAATAAAAACATTCACTTGAGTATTTATATGGATTCTTATGAATCCATTTATAGTAGGAAATTAAAAACTCTAATGTATTGGAATAAAGTTGGAGAAATAAATATATTAGGATCTGAGGTAGATAAGGAAATAAAAAATAATCAACAACACATTAGGGAAGCTTAGAGTCGATAGAAAAGTTTTGTTTACAATCATCGATGAGATCTAGAGTTTGAAGTTGGTGAAAAGTTATTCCTATGAAAATCTAATTGGAAGAAGGTTATGATATTTTGAAAGAAGGTAAAGCTAAGCCTTAGATATATAAATCCATTAAAAATTAATTATAGTTTCATAACAATTTCTTATCAATTGGTTCTTTCACCGAATCTATCTTAAGCTCACAATGTCTTCCATACAACTCTACTAAGGAAGTACGTACTTGATCCTTCACATGTAATGAACTCCAAGTTCATACCACTAGAGCATGATGTCTCTTATGAGGAAAAAATAGTGGACATTATAAATAAAATAGAGAAGTTACTTTAGAAAAATACCACTCAAATAGTCAAAATTTAGTGGTGAAACCATAAATTTGTGAAAGCTATGTGGGAACCTGAGGATATGACGATGTAGAAGTATCCTCAATTGTTTGTATAAAAGTGTTGAAATTTAGATGTATAAATTCTTGTAAGGGGGTATAATTTAGTACCCAACTAAATTACGATATATTTATTTTTAAATATTTTTTATTTTTTTTGATATCCTTCTTTACAAACAACACCGAGTTTAAACAAAATATAATATAATATTAAATTATTATAATTAATTATGAAAATAATTTCTTATCTGTTGGATTAAATGGTATAGATAAGACCAAATAAATTATAAAATATTATTTTTTATAAATTTATAAAATAAATCCATTGGTTATAAATTGGTTAAAAAAGAAAATAGAATCATTTGAAAGTAAAAAAGAGATATTTTTTAAAACTATTTTTATATGTGAAATGTATTTTTATCTTAATAAATTAAATTAATCACTATTGATGAATTATTTTAATGAAATATGTATATAATAAATTCAATAAAATATTTTAACATTTATATAATGGTTTTTACTAGAAAAAATAAGAATAAATTCACTTTTATTTTTAAAAATGTATTTATCTAAAAATAGTTTTCATTGAATCTTGCACACTAATTTTTAAAATGAATTTCTACCAATTATAAAAACATATTCTCATAAAATGGTTTCCATAATTTGAATAATAATTTAAAATTTTATTAATAATTTCAATTTCATTTTTGGTCATTATTAATAGTAACTGAGGTAAAAATTAATTACTACAGTAAGGGTTAAAATAGTTAATGAGGGTTTAAATTAAAGAGATAAGGGTTAAAATGAATATAAAACTTGTTTAAATCCTATTGGTTAAATAGATTTAGACCTAAAATTATCTTATATTAAAATTTGGGTTTCTTTGGAAATGATTTCACTTGAACATGACATTACTATATTTTAATATTTCATGTAATTACAAGAGCGCCACTCTCCTCACTTATAAAAGGGAACCTCCTCTCCTCTCTTCTCCACACCACTTGGGCCCTTTTGCTCAACAAAGATATACCGAAATACTCTCCCAAAAAAAATTATCCATGAACAAGATGTAATTTTATTCCCAAAAGGCCCATAAAATAATCTATAAGGTTATTTCAAAGAAGGATATCTAAAGAAGAGGATGTTTGAACACATATGATGCAAGATGAGACTTGAGGTAATCATTTATGTTAGAATATTATTTATTTTTAGGATTATTTAATCTGAATTTTCCTTAAGGGATATTATAGGTTTCATATCCTTTAATCCTATGATATTTTATTCTCCTTTGTTAATTCTTTTAATTTTCAAATATTAGTAACATTTTCTTTTTTTTGGTATATAAAATGATTGAGAAAATATTTTTAAGAAAAGTTGACATTATTTCATCTTTAGTTGATAAAATTGTTATTCTATATCCATGTTCTTTAAATTTTCTTCAAGAATGATTCTGTATTTGATAAAATGATTATTTAATGTAAATTTCAAGAATATTTGACTTTATTTTTGAAGTTTTAAAAGGACTCTTCTTGTTGTTTTTTGAATGAGGTATTTTTGACTTTTTTCCAAAAGTGTTAAAGGAATATTTTTTATAATTTTTAAACATAATCATAAAAAAATATGAATCAATAAAAAATAGGGTATCATTACAACAAATTCCTAATAATTTAAAAGATAAAATGAGGTTTTTTGTCATTGATGAATAGAAATACAATAAAAAGTCCTTAAAAACATTCATGAGGAAAATATCAATTCCACATTGAAAACTATTTTTGAAAAACTAAAAATTTATCAAATGATAGGGAAAAAATTATCTGAAAATAACGTTTTAATTTATAATTTAATCTTAAATTTAATGAGTAGTCCTTATGGTGGGAAATTCCATACATGTCGAGTATGTAAAAAAACAAAGATTCCTTTAACATTTTCAGTAAAAGTAAAAAAATACCACATTTAGAATAAAAAAAGGATATTTATTTAAAAAAAATTAAAAAATAAATATTTGGTTAAAATTTATTTATTAAATCATTTTAAAATGTTAAAAAAAAATTGAAAACATTTTTAGAAAACATGGACATGGAAGAGAAATAATTTTCGACCAATTAGAGAAATAAATTATCTTTCCTTAAGAAAATTTCTCAAATTATTTTAAGTACCAATGAATTTAAAATGGTAAAATTACTTTAAAACCTCATAAATAACCATATTAAATGAAAATATATTGGTTTTAACATATTAATATCAAATAGTCTCCCCAATGGCAGCTTAATCAAAAATAATCTTGAATAATGATGATATTATAAATAAACCCTTATCGCTTTGGTAACTTTTGAATCATATCCCACATGAGAGAAATAACATAAAATAGAACATTTAATGCCATAAACATAAATATATTAATGATATATCATAAAAAAGTGACATTATATACACTATAAAAAATAAATAAGTGGTAAATATGGCATATGTATCACAGAAGTAAAAGCGAGACAAGAAACTATTACTATTTTGGTAACATTTGAATCATATTCCCTATGAAATAGACAACTACAAATAAAAATTTAAATACCAATTATAAGAATATATTAATGATATAAAATTATATATGGGTAGTATATACACCTTATAAAATAAATTAGGTGCATAACATTACACGTTAACGAAATGAAATCGAGACAAAATCCATTACCGCATTGGTAATATTTTGAATCCTAACCCCCATTAAATAATAACATAAAATGAAACTTAAAATATAATTTAAATAAGTATATTCATAATATAACATGTAAAATGGTTTCTATATAAACCACCCAAAAGAAACAAGTGGTTAATTTGGAATAAGTCTCATAGAAATAAAAGTGAGACTCGTAATCCCTTACCTTAGGTCTTATTCCATTCGTATGTGTTTGTAACTCTTGTATAATAAATATATATTTGTTATAATTCTTTTATATAAACATAATAATATAGTTAATACCATATTTTATTTACCTACAGTCTTTTTTGACCTATTTATTATTAATTATTTGTTAAAATCACTACTATGGGTGATAATTTCTTCTTTTTTTAATGTATGTTTTGCTTTGGAAATTTCAATAACTTTTATGTTATAATGGTTCCATAATATAAATAATGTCAAAAATTATATAAATATCATATATAATCATTATATATGTATTTATAGTAGTTCATAGAATTCGTATATGGTAAAATGAGTTACATTGTTCATAGTGATGGTAGGTCGTTCGTACAGATGAACGTTGATCCTTTTTTTTCCAAATAATGGAATGTAAGAAAGGGAAAAAATATTTAAAATTTTTATAACAACTATTATATTGAATATTTAATTTATATTCTTTAAATATATCATTATTACTATCCATTTCAAAATAAAATGAAAAACATTTCACATCGTTGCGTGGAGGCGGTTGTCCATGCGTATGCACGTGCGACGTTATTATATTCTAATGGATTGGAAGGTAAGAAGTTATATGTGATATTATAATTATATAAGTATATTAATGTTTAAATATCCTATAAATAGGTTAAATATATAATTAAATCCATCCATGAGAGGCCGCCATTGAAAAGGAATTACAATGGTACGCGAGGCGGTAGTCCACCATACAAACGATCAATATTTTCTTTTCCCATTTGAGGATTGAGGTTATTTATATAGGTTTTTAAATTAAAATAATAACATATAAATATATTTTAGTTAATTTTTTTTATTTTTCTCATTTTGGAGAATATTTTAAAGAGTTTGAAGAAGAATTAAAACAAAGATGCACAGTTAAAACATTACCTCTTGGTCGAACAACCTCTTTAGGTTTATACCAAAATACTTCTTAGATTGAATTTATGATCCAAAAAAGACTAAATTATGTCGGTATGGATGTAATAAATAACTATTTTAAGGTATTTTATGAACTTAAATGATTTGGGAGTGTGAATAGGGGGGATAGGGGTGTCCTTTTATAAGAGGGGAGAGGACACACTTGGAATTTATGAAAAGAAAAAGTTATATCCATGTTTTTCACAATGCAAAAAGATAAAAAATGGATCATTAGAGAATAATTGATGATATAAGATCACAATATTTCCATTAAATAGTTATTATACAATTTTATAGGTCATTTTAAGCCTTATCATTCTAATTTAACCCCTAGTCAGCCCATTTTAACATTAACCGCAGTAATTAATTTTTGATTTTTTACTATAAATTATGAAAAAATTAAGATTAAATTTTTATATAATATTTTTTATTATGATTCAAAATATTTAATACATTTTTCCAAATTAATTTTACTGGTGTGGTGGGATATAAATTAAAATTAATCCAGCACACTCGATGAAAAATCGGTTTTCCAAATAAAAGTTTTCATAAGTATAAAAATTTTAAATAGAAAAACTCAATAGGATATTGATTATAATGAAGTAAATTGTATTTATTTTAATATAATTTAACGAATTTTAATTTTAAAAAATTTAAATCAAAATCGAACTTTTAAATTATTTAAACAAAAGGCAGTTTTCAATAAAAACTAGTATTTTTTACATTTCATCGAAAAAATAATCTTTTCAGAAAATTATCAAAAATTAACTCTAATAGAATTTTGAAATGAATATTTCAAAAATAAAGTTTACTTTTAAGATAAATTATCTAAAAGTTATAAAAATTAATTTTAATGTGCGTGCATAAAGCTTGATGAATCTTCTTTTTGGAAAAATGAAGTTTGTTAAAAACCGTATTTTTTTCATTCAATTGATTCTTATTTTTGTTTGTAGTCTGTAAATAAACATTGAATTTATTTTATACAAGTATAAACCATATAATTTTCATAATTTAGTTATTATTATTCGTAACTACCTATTTATCATATAGGTTATAATGATATACTATATTATGGATCAGTTAAATTCGGGGTTGCATTTACCATAAGCTTTTGAAGAGATTAAATTTAAAGAAATATATATCACATATTGTCTAAGATCATTGTTTCCTGTCACATAATATATTGAACAAAATTTTCTTATTTTAAAATCTTATGGTGTTACTATAGTGACTCATGCTTCTCATACATGGATATTACATCATTTTAGATGAATATTCATTACATAATACAAACACATGTCCGATAACCATAATAGTTTAGTAGATTTTGAAATATGGGACACAATTTTTTTAATTCCTAAAATATATTCAATGTATCCCATAAAAATATTCTCCTTTAATACTCCAACTTAAAAACATTTCTTCATTACTTGGGGAAAAGAAACATAAGAAAGGTTGGGCTTAGATTCTCAGTAATATTAAACATAAGAGATATCAATCCAAAATCACATGAAATCATAAGATAATCATTAGGGTATGTGATCATGAAAATAACTAAAAAATATTATACTCAACTTATCATAGATTATAAAACATGTATCATAAAGAAATAAAAGAACATGATTCATGATAACATAACATTAGAATAAGATATAGATTTGAGGAATAAGTATAAGAAAAGAAAATATTATGAAAATTCTAACAACTGGTAGAGCCAAAGGTCATCACGGACCTCAAAATATCATTTATAATCCTATACTAGAAAAGTAGTTAGGGGTCGAACCCAAGGGATGGTGGGTAACTATTTTAAGGGATTACATAAAATCAAATGCACTGTGAGTAGTGGGTTAATTTATTTTTAATTTTTTTAATATTTATATGAACCAGTGTTATGATGTTATAGTTATATTATTATAAAGGCAACTAAAATGTAATTGGGGCTAAAATAAGAAAACATGGAAATCAAGGTATGAAAATAGGAACAAAGACTAATTAGAAACTAATCAAGAAAAATTGATGGGAATTCTAACACTATTAGCTAAAAAATAATATATGTTTAATAGAATATTAATTGAATTATCAAACTTGGGAAAAAATTGGTTAGATCTCCCTCATTGGGAGATCAAACATATAAAAAGATGAAATCTTAGAGTTCTCCACTCCAGGAATCATCGAACTATAATGAAAATTGAGAAGTAATGATGATGAAATAAAACTCACCATAATATTCCGAAGTCTTGAAATTTAGGTTTGAATAAAATAAATCAAGATAAATTTATGAAATTGATATTTAAATTTTGATATTTAAAAAAAAAAGAGATAAATAATTTAAAATTGAAATCATAATTGATCCCATCTATCAATTCTGACATCCGTAAAAAAATGATTCGTGAATAGAAAAATAAAGATAACAAGAAGTATAGAAAATCAAAAAAAAAGAAATTATCCAAGAATCATTGAAGATATCCATATTCAACAATTTCAATTACACATTGAAAAAATGAATAATAAAGGAAGAAATAATTTCCCTCAAGAATGGTGATCGCCAATGTGTGTGCTGCACTTCTCTCTTGGTGCCTCTACTCCACATTATTTGTCTCCTACTCTAGGTCTATGATTCTCCAAGATGTGTCAAATTAGATTTCATGAATCCCCTCTTTCTATCTTGGGTTCCCAATTTGTATCTATTTTTATTTCTCATATGTCACCAACTGCACATACCGACTTAATTTGGGTTTTTACAAAATCACAGAACATGTGTGTTTTTCTTCTACAAAACTTGTGACTTTAACTTATCCCTTGTAAAGAACTTAATAAGATCAACAGTGGTCGTATTTGAGATAAACCTAGATGTAAAATCTAAATGGGGTCTGCACAATAAAAAAACATAAATTTATAAGTTATTTATCAAAAATTAAAAAGTAATTGTTATTGGATTGAAAATAAATTATTAATGTTAATAATTCATATTTATTATTTCATTGTATTTTTTTAAAAAAATATTTTATTGTGTAATTGTTAATAATAATAATAATAATATTATTGTTTAGATTTTATTTTCTTAATTTATTATGTATTTATTTTAAATTTATTTTTTTCTATTCTATTTTTTTAATTTCTCCTCTTACTTCTCCCTTATCCACGTGAGCCATAAGAGTGGGGTTTTTACTTCACCATAGGAGCTTCAATAGAGTGGCACTACCTATAGTGGTCAACTTCAGTGGCTTCTGCTCCTCCATGGTAACACCTCATAGTGGTGGCTCGAGTGTTCTAGGCAATAGTACATCCATATCGGGAAACATATTTCATAGTGGTCAGTGTATCCTCTTCAGCTGCAGTGACTATTCTGATTTTAGATCTGAAAAAAGGGTGGGACTCAACCTGGGTGTTTCAGATCTCGACTCCAGGTGTCTTCTATGTTTGATGAGTTCATCTGGACAAGACTAATTTATGGTGAAATCGAACATTGTTTGGAGGCCTCGAGTTTCTTCAATGGTTGATGTGTCACTGAAGAATGTCTGGTGGAAAGTGAACTTATATTTGATGGTTGAAGTTTTTCCTTTTATTTGTTCGGTTTGAAAGTGTTTTGTTTGTTATGGTGTTCTTAAATCTGTGGTGGAGGCTTGATCAATGGAAGTAGAGATATCTAGAAAAGTTAATTTGACATTGAGCCAAAGGGGGAAACAACAACAATGGAATAAGAGCTTCCTGGTGGTGTGAGAATGTGGCAGTGTGTTGTCTGGAAGGGTGTCTTAGGAGGAGGTTGGTGGTGGGTAAACTCAACGGTGTTTGGGAGACACCATTCTACTAAATTTCTAGTGGTGTCTTATGAGAAACTGTTGGCTCTGTGAACTGAATATATGGTAAAGTAAAATTCTGATGGTGACTTATTTTTTTTACTTTGGAAGAAATAAAAATAGAAGGTTAAATAAAAATTAAATATTAGAAAATAAATATTTAATAAATTAAAACATATAATGATTAAAAAAATACAAATAAAAAGAATTATTTAAATGATAAACTAATTAATATTTCAATTAATAAAGCATAAAATAATTGAATTAATTAAAAAAGAATACTGAATAAAATAATTTAAAAATAATAATAAACTAATTGTAATTAATAAGAAGATCATAACAATAAATTGAAAGAGAATTTATAAACTGAAATAAAATATTAAATTTAATATAGTTAGATTATAATTTTCAATAAAATTTAAAAGTTAAATTTATATTTAAAGTCGAATTATAATAAGAAAACAAAAATTAAAAGATTAAAAATTAAATTAAAAATTACATTAATTTAGTGTAAATAAATTGATAAATTGATTAATTAATGAAAAGAGACAAAAAAATTAAAATTTCAAGCAGAATAATAACATAAAAAGTAAAAAGAGATTTACTGAACCAAATGTAAGACTAAATTAATTATTTTTAAAGTTCAAAATAAAAATTTATTCATGAAAATTAATTAAATAAGGAATTAAACTATAAATTTATTGAAATCAAATTATTTAGAAAAAACAGAAAAATTAATTAAATATATGATTGAAATTCAATTAAAATGATGTGTAAAAAACATTCATTTTATGTCCACATCATATCCCCCACCCATAATCTCGGATTGTCCCCAATCAATACCATGCTTTGTTGAATTTTCGAAAAAAAGAAATATTTTTTTGATTAATGTTCATAAGGAAGCATGTCTTAGGTATTGAAAAATAAAGGGAAAAAAGTTTTGAATTAGGATTTGTTAAAGTAGTGTTCAAAAGAAGTATTTACCTTAATCAAATACTCACTAGGTGAACAAGGAAAGAAATAATTATCTACTTTTGAGGATTTCATGCCCCATATATGAATCTTCCTATTGACTTACTTCAATTCTAGTTCATGTTCTAAATCTAATAGTGATAAATGGTTAAAAAAATTGTAATTAAGAACATAACAAAAGGTACTTCATAATTTGAATTTCTCAAAGGATCTAAAACAAAAAATCAAACATAAATTATAATTTTTTTGAATCACTTTATAGATACAATTTAAATGCTTTTATATAAATAAATTGTCTCATTCTTCATCTAGTGTTCAAAATCCTCCTCACGTTAGTGAACTAATTTTTGAAAACTAGACACTTTATTATTATTAGTTGAATTTTCTTGTCCATGTAACATGTGAAAATCACTGTTTATACGCACTTATAAGAATTATACATCAGGAGTAGTCACATAAACTATTCCTAGTGTCTCAGAAATTCAATATGGGTTCCCAAAGACCCCTATTACTCTAGTTTCAAAAGATTATATATTACTATCATTTAAATTAGCTCAATAAAGTGATTATTTTTTTAATAATTAAAAAAACTATGTCCCCTAGGATGAAGTTCAAACTTCCAGTTTCCTAAGTTTATGATCATAAACCCACAAAAATATATCCTTTATCACTTTCAAATATAGTTCTGAAATGGAATATTCATAAAATCAATATGAAAAGTCACTCAACAATCATTTATCCTCAAAAATTTTAATTTCAAAGAAACTGTTAAATATTAGTAAGATATTATTCTTTAGTAAGATTAATTTTAAATGAAAAATGAATGCTAATGAACTCAAATTGAAAACAATTCAAAAAAGAACATTTTTTTAAAAACAATAAAAATTAATGGTAGATGGATTTGATTGAACTCAATTAAAGAACATATTATCTCAACATAAGTTGACCCTCTCCCCCACATTTAATACCCAAAATTTTCCCTAAAGATGAATTCAATGGTGGTGAAGACAACAATTTGAATTTTAAAAATCGAAGACATATTTTTCAATTAAGAAGATTAATGAAATGTTTAAGGATCACATTATAACTCAAAAAGAGTGTTTTCCACAAAAACATTTTACCAAAAATTCACATGTACATTCATTATTCCAGTGAAAATATATTTTTTATTAAGTTCCAAATAAGAGCATGTGAATAAATTAAATGTAGTGAAGTGGGTATAACATATTTAAAACATTTGTATCTATTAGATTTTCAATAGCATATAAAAAGGTATACTAAACACCCATCTTAAAGAATAACCAACTATGGGAATTTCCTAAACACTTAATTTCACATAGTGAATAAATTAAAAATAGTGAATTAATCAATGCAGAAAATTTTTCAGTAAATAAGAACAAGAAGAAAAGTTATTCCAATAATAGAAAAATAAGTAGAATAATTTTCATCAGTAGTAAAACAAAAGGACAGAAATAAAGATGAGTATAAAATTAATTTAGAAATGAAAATAAGGAACTTACCTGAATATATTTAAATCCATTGAGGCTCCATCTAGAATCCCATCAGGAAATGGAAACAAAAAGTGAATTCTTATAGTATTTTAACACCAGAAACAACAACCTTCTCTAAAAACCTAGAAAATTAATACTCTGAACTCATATCCAATTAGAAAATAAAAACACATTGATAAAGGATACACTTTATTCAAAACAAAGAAAGAAAAAAAATGTAAATAACAACAGAAATTCATGGATTGAATTCCATGAATCACTGAATTTTAAGTCTTTAGTTATAATTTATTGAAAGCTAAAAAAATTGTTTTATTAAATGTAATAAAAAATGGGTTGCCTCCTATATCGTTCTAGTTTTAAATTTTCTAGCTAGAATCCCCTAGAAACTAACCAATGTTAAAATAAGGGTGTGTTTTCTTAAGAAGGAACAACCATAAGTGTTTTTCACAATTTTTTTAATAGAAGAATGAAATTTACAGGATCTTAGAAAACTAAGGGAAAACTTGAATCCCTTCAAACATACATAATTACATAAGAAACGCCGTTTATCATTTAGGAACTTCTCAAGGGGGTCATCAATTTGAGAAGAAAAATTATCATCCAAATTCACCATTTTAGTGTTTTCAAGGAAATTATGTTCTAGTGGGAAATAATTGACCCCCCTAAAGCTTTGATAAGAAGATTTTAAGCTTAAAAACATAAAAGTTACTCCTGGAAGAAGTTATGTCCACTTCTAATTATGTTTATATTTGATAAATTTTAAATTTCAATAAAGGGAAAATACTGAACTAGGTGATTCTAAATGTGTTTCATTATAATAAATTTTCTAGAACTCATTAATATTCATAATAAGATCAATATTATGAGTGATAGTTGCTGAGTTATGACAACCATGTTCAAGAAGAGGCTTAATAACTGAATTATGTGCAGTTTCTAAATTAATACTAAAAAAGAGTTCATCTTATAATTGACTCTCAGTCCCACAATGTGATTCCGCACACAATAATACTAAGGAAGACTTTAAAAATAAGATAAGATTAATTTTCTTTCATCCAAAAATTCAGGTTTCACAATGTTATAAATCTCTTTTAACACTTCCTCATCAGAAAATAAAATGTTAATTTCAACTATTTATGAATAATTAATTCTACTTGAATCAAAAATTTTGTGTTAAACCTCTCCTAGATGTTTAAAATAAAAAATATTAGTTTCTAAAATAAATTTATTTGAGTGTAGCAGTTCAATTTTAGGTGGATAAATGTTCAGTTCAGATTCAAGAAATTCAGAATCTAGATTTTTTAAATAAAAAAAAAATTCACCAAAATTGTTTTCTATATTAGTGAATAACTCTTCAGAAAAAATGATTAATATGAAAACATGGAAGTGAAACCTCATCATTTAATCTTTCTTCAAAGATCATTTCCTCATTAATGTCATCAAACATCATTTCAGATATTATAGGGTTGACACTTTAAAATTCTGGAAGATAACATTTATTAATAGTTTCAAAATTGTTCTAGTCAATGATTTTAGTTTTGTAGTTTACTTCCATAATATTCCCATTTTCATATTCAGATTCATTAATCAATGTTGGAAAAAAAAATTTGATAATGAATTTTTAAATTCATGATCTCATTATTCTTATTATCCTCAACTAGAGTAACAAAATTTTCAAAATTACTAAAATATGGAATCTTCTCAAAGGTATGGATCATGTAAAGATTAGGGAAATCCTCTTCAATATGTTTTAGTTCCTCTTAAAAATTTTCTAACTCAACTCCATTTAAGTTATTTATGGTTTTATTATAATTTATTTAATCAATATTACAGTTGGTTATTTCATCATTTTGTTCTTCATCATATTCTAAATTGTTAAAGAAAGTGTATTTCCATTCCATATATAAGGCCCCGGCTTAAAACATTATTTAATCTTGAAATAAGTCAGAAATTGACTTTAATCACTTCAAGGATGTTTTTAGGTTTATATTTTTAGTTAATTAGACCATAACTCATACATATAAACTTAAATATTATAGGTAGAAACTTCTACACACTGTCCATTTTTTCATAAAACAAAAACTCTTTAAAAAGAAACATGGTATCATTTCATGTTTATACAACATGAATTTTCCTTGATCCCATCCTTGACTATATTCTTCTTTAAGTCCTGTGAAAAAATATTAAAACATGGGATGAGAAAAAAATCTCAGTTTGGGATAAACAAAAAAGGAAAAATGTTTGTCTTATGAAAACCATGAATACTTTATCAAAATTAATACTTTTCACCATTAAGAAGTAGTAAATATAATTCCCTGAATATAAGCTCACTGCTTACCCTTTTTAACCAAAATATTTCCATAAACCCCTAGAAATTAACATATAGCATATACAGGTAACTAGGGACATAAAAATAATTAAATGGAATAACCATACAGTTGACTTCCACACAAACAATTTACTGGAATAGCCATACATCTAACTTCCATACCCATGTATTGGAGGTTATAACAAAACCCCCTGTCCTTGGTTTATCATAGAACCACTCGTCATTTTGTTTATCACAACACCAACTGTCTTGGTTTATCACATAACCATCCATAAAATATCTAAGTACTATTTAATAATCATGACACATAAAACAAGCATAAAGTAAAAACAACATTTTCACACTACAACCACAAGATATAATTTTGAGATATATAAATATTCGACCAATTTCCAAAACCGTTTAAAACATTTAATATAGATAAATTTGAATCAATGTGTCCCATAACCCTTTTAAACTTTTTGAAATAAATTATCATTTAAAAAAATTCATTTCCATATAAATAAATTATAAAAAACCATTTTGAAAACATGGACATGAAATAGAAGGTTTTAACTTAATAAATCTTTAAAACATTTAAAATGATGTCTTAGTTAAAGAGTCCCTTACCAATTGAGAAACAATTGAATAAAAATAATTAAGAAATAAAATTAAATAGAACTTTAAATATAATTAAAATATACTAATTCATTATATGAAGAGTCAAAAGTGTTGTATATACACAATATAGGATAATAAATATGCCTAACAACAAAATATTATTCAATGAAAAGAGATTGAGATGAAATCCATTACAAAGGTCACATCAATTGATTAAGAATAAATCAATGGCATAATTATGTCTGAAAAATATAAATACACCCAATATAAGTGGATATTAAGTGTAAAACAATCATATCCATTCACACATATTCTTGAAAAACAAAACCAATGATAAGGATATTTAACTCAATGAATGTGGATTGAGTTAAGGTTTCCCTTACAAAGTTTGTATAATTGAAATAACAATTTATAAGTGGGGTGATTATGTGTAAAAATAGTATATCCAAATAAGGGAAGTGTAAATTAAAATATAAATAAATAAAAAGTGATTCTACACATAATATTTTCACAATACAATCAACAAAGTATGCGTAAAACCCAATGAGTTGAAATTGAGATTAGAAATTCCCTTACAATGATCATTTTGTTAATTAAATATATTGATTATGTGTATTGAAAAAAAATACACCATAAAGAAACTATATATACAAGATATGATATCAATAGTTATTTCTCACATAATCATGGCACGACATAATCAAGAAGTAGAAGATTAATCAAAAGAATGCAAATTGGGGTAAGAAGTTCCCTTACAAAGATTGTATCATTTTATTAAAGATAAATCATTGAAAAAAGTATGTGTTATAACTAAAAATATACTCAATATAAGTGGATATTAATTATAAAACAATAAAATTTCATTCAAACTTATTATTGTAACAACAAAAACAATGACATAAATATTTAACTCAATGAATGGATATTAAGTTAGGATTTCCCTTATATTGAGTATGACTCATCACGTACGATTGTTATGTTCCTAAAAAAGAACCTTAGGTTAATTTTTAATTTATTGAGAAAATTTTTCATGTTTATTATTCCTTTTATATCACTTATTACCATGTTATAAAAATTTCATAATTATTTATGTTCATATTGGTTGTTTTGTGGACATTTGGTACTTGAGTCGAAAATAAACTTGTTTTGATGTAAATTGACCATATAGTAAAAATTAAATCATTTATAGAATTATATTAATTATTTAAATATAATATATATAGAGTATATATTTATTTATTATGTCCCTAATATTTGGAGATAATAAATGAAATGCACCGTTTATGGAGACAGTATGTTGTACGTATGCATGAATGCTACTTTTATTTCTTTGTCATATCAAAGGAATGAAAACTAAATTATACATAGGTATATTATGATTATAGTATAATATATATTTTATATACGTTACAAAAGTTCATTAACTCTATCCTTCATACGTTCCATGTATAGCATAAACGAGTCATATCACTTTGAGGGGGCGGTGGTCCACACTTCCTCAAATGAAATTATCATATTTACACATTATGGAAAGCATAAAGGTATGTTGTAAATAAAAATTACCGAATCATAGAGACAATATAAATATAATACATATCATATATAAATATAGTTCCATCATAATGGACACCATGAGAGGTTGTAGGAGAAAATTGAACAGTCATTGTTTCGTGAGGCAGTAGTTTGTCGTGCACAAAAACAGTACGTTCGTATCCATTAAATAGAAGTGTGTATAAGTGTAGTAAGAATACATATCATAAAAACATCCTGGTATATATTTATGATACATGTTATGTTATGTAATCATAGAATAAGAAGATAATATGGAATGGATAAGGAAAATAAAGTAAATGAACTTGAGAGAATGCATTACCTTCAAATCAGGTAAATTCTTTTGATTTGAGCCAAAAGAATTTATTAAATTTCCTTATACCAAAGTTAAGGATTATAGGAGGAATTTAGGGATGTTGGGATCTTATTTTAGTATACTTTTGATGATCCAATGGGCATGAGAGGTGTGATTAAGTGGGTATATGTGGTGTCCTTTTATAAGAGGGAGGAGGGGTACTTTATGAAAGTCTTGAAATATTATTTGATTATAAATCCATTTTTGAATTATAATGGTCTAAAACTTATTTATTTTAAATATAAGATGATTTTGGGTCGATATCGTCTCAAAAAATAGGTTTCAGACAAGTTTTGGTCACAAATATAACCTTATCTTTTAGCTTTAACCCTTCATTAAGAACATTAACTATTACCATGTGTTCTTGTATATTCATAATATATGGTTAATATAGTTACTATAAAATAAAAATAGGACAAAAAGAGGATAATTAATTACATTTTTAACTTTATATAATTTTTCATAATATTTTTTTTACTATTATAACATTTAATAAAATAGTATTTTTTTTAAAACTCATTAATGTCAATTTTGACACTAGTTAGTAATTGATTTTTGTTAAAGTAAAAAAAAATTGATTCCTTGTAAAGAAAGAAATTAAATAAAATATAATATGTCAATATCATCTTGAAAATTCGTTGATGGTATCAAAAAGTTAAAATTACATTTATAATATTATTTATTTGAATCTTTCATTAATAATGTAATCACTACATCATCATTGTGTCATAAATAAATTTATTTATTTATAGTCTAAAAATTATAAATAAAATTCCTTGATGTATTAAATATATTTAGATTTATAATGAATATTTATATTATAAGATATCAGTTACATAACCCAATATTAAAACTTTTTTAGTAAAAGATACATGTTTATGTTATATTACTATTTACATTAAAAATAATTATTATAACATGTCATTATAACATCCAAGTGGATCTATAGGGTCCCAAAATCAACCCAAGAATACCCATGGTCATTCATATATCATCCCATAGGATAGGACATGTGTTAGGGTAGTTTTATATTATTATAATTTTATTTTTACCATAATTTACCTGATTTACCCTTTTAACCATGGTAAATAAAAATAATTATTGAAGATGCTATTCACAATGTTCAAAAATAAAAGGTACCTATTTACATAATTTGGAAATTTTGATTCCAAATATTGAATTCATTTTCTTAAATTCAAAACAAAGAAGTTTTATTAATTAATTTAAAATTAATTCTCCTCGTGAAAACTAGAAAGCAGGTTTTTAAGAAGTAAAAACTATAAAAAGATTGGCATGTGTTTATCTCCAATTTAAATGTGAAATTACTTCTAATGAACATAATTGTATTAAATTATAAAAACATAATCCAATTAAACTTTAAAACCAATTAAAACTATAATATAAATATATAAATAAATTAGATGAAAATACAGTTTTGAATTAAAATGCAGCATTTTTCACTATTCATAAAAAATTAACTTTATCAGCAAATTATAAAAAATTTAACCAAAGTAAATTTTGATGTCCCAAATTTATATAATAAGTTTATTTTTCAAATAGAACATATAAAAGTTACAAAAACTAAATTTAAAAGGGGTTCTCCATCTAAAGGCGGTAAAACGAACCTTTAAAAATATTAGAGTACTTTATACTTAAAATTGGATTTGTTCTCATTTTAAGCCTCTAATTTTTTTTGGATGTATGTAAAAACATATAAATAACATGTGTAATAATATTTTTTTTATTTATGGTAATTCCTTCCAATATAACAGTTAGGCTTTAAATAACATTTAAAATAATATTATTATTTTTATATTATTTTTCAGTATAACTCAAAGTTGTGTGCAATGTAAGATTTCAGAGAAACCCGTTGTTGTGTGTTGAGTACGCAATCATAAGAAGTGTCCTCTTTAACATAAAATTAATATCTTATTTATAAATACTAATAGATATGAAAATTTATTATTCTATGAATACTTAGGCCATTACACCATAGATTTAACCACACAATCCACATCACATTATTTATCAATTTCTTCTACATCAGTTTCTTCTTTATAAAATTCAGTTACTTCTTGTTCCTTAAAACATTATTGTAACTATAAGAGAATTATTTATAACATTTGGAGTTTTTATCTTGTTCTTGATAATTTTTAATTTGATGTTCATGGTTTTGGATAAGCCTAGAATCCATCTTATCTTCCATATCAATGAAAAAATGGTCATGTTTTGTAAGGAAATCAGGTTAGGGATCAAAGTGATGTTCATTTTCTTCAAAAAAATCAATATATTGTGGTCCATTATAAGAAATCTACAATGTATTATGTCCATTATATCCACAACATACATAGAAAAGACTATTATAATGATTTAATCCCTCAAGTTCATTCATTTTTTAGTTAATCGATTCACTAAAAGTAGGTTCTTTAGTATTTTTTATATGATTATATATATATATATATATATATATATATATTATAAGATTTTTAATACTTTGAAAATAAAGGTCTCACAAATCATTCCCCAGAAACAGTAACAAATTTGGATAAGGATAGAAGTCATCACAAACCTCAAAATAGTATTTTTAAACCTACACTAGTATAACAGTGAAGGGTTGAATCCAAGGGAAGGAGGGTGAATGTTTTAAGGGATTATTTACAAACAACCCCACTATAAATAGTGTGTTAATTTTTTTTAATATTTAGATGAAATAAACTAATGATGTGACAATTATTTTATTAAAAAGAGAACTACGATGTAATTGGGGCTACATTGAGCAAACAAAGAAATCAGTGTATGAAAACCGGAACATAGACTGAGAAGAAACTGATCAAGAAAAATGCTAGGAAATTATAACACTAATGGATAATAAATGAACTCTTATTCACAGAATATTAATTTAATTAGCATCATTGGATAAAAAATTGGTTTAATCTCCCTCGCTCAGAGATCAAACACACAGAAAGATGAGATTGTGGAGTTTGCCACTCAAAGAATCATTGAACTGTAATAAAAATTTAAAAGTAATGACGATGGAAAAAAATTCACCATAATATTCCAAAGTCTTGAAATTTATGGATAAAGAAAATCAATCAAGATCATTTTTTCAAATTGATCTTGAAATATTTTAATTAATAAAAAGGATTGAAATAATTTAAAATTGAAATCATAATTGATCTCATCGAACAATTTTGACAGCCTTAAAAATTGGTTCATGAAGAGACAACTAAAGATAACCAGTAGAATTGAAAATCCCCAAACAAAATAAATTATCCAAGAATCATTATAAAGACCATGATTTATTAATATCAATTGTACAATGATGACAAGAATAACACTGTGAGAAATAATCTCCCTCAAGAATGGTGATCTCCATTTTTCATGCTGCATTCCTCCTCTTAGTGCCTCTACTCCTCTTGATTTGTATCCTGCTCCTAGTCAGCGAGTCTCGAAGATGAGTTGAATGAGATGTTGTGAATATTCTCTATCTGTATCTGATGCCCAATTTTTATCCTATGTTATCTCTCATAAAATGCACTGACTTAATTTGGTTTCTTATAAAATCACCGAACATGTGTGTTTCACTTTTGCAACCCTTGTGACTTTAACTTATCCCCTGTAACAAACTTAACAGGATAAACAATGGTTTTATTTGATTTGAAACTAGACGTAAAAACCAAAAGGGGTCTGCACTGTAAAAACAAAAAGAAATTAATATGTTATTAAATATAAATATTTGATTTAAAATAAATTATTAATGTTACTAATAAACATTTATTTATTTGATTATATTATTTTACATTAATAAATGATTTTATTGTGTAATTATTATTATTATCAATATTATTTTTATAGTTTACATTCTATTTTTTTAATTTTTTATGTATTTTATTTATTTATTTATTTATTTTTTCTATTCTATTTTTTAATTTCTCCCCTTGCTTCTCCATTATCCACACGAGTAGGGGGAAGAGGGTTTATCCTCCATTGTAGAAGCATCAGCGGACTGGAACTCCATACAATGGTCGGCTACATCGGCTCCTACTCTACCATAGTGACATCTCATCGCGACGGCTCATGTATTCCTGGTGGTAGCACATCTAGGTCTGAGGACTGTGAAATAGAAGTAGAGCTTCCTGGTGAAGTGAACTTGATGGAGAGTTGAGTGCGGAAACAATATCAATAGTGTATCAGGAGGAGACACTGTTGGACCGATGAACTAAAAATTGGAAAAGTATAATTATTACAGTGAATTATTTTTTTGATGCAAAAAGAATAAAATAGAAGGTTAAATAAATATTAAATATAACAAAATAAACATTAATTAAATCAAAAAAAAATATAATGATTAATAAAATAAAAAACAATTATGTAAATGATAAAATAATTAAGATTTGAATTAATAGATCTTAAAAAATTTATTTAATTAAAAATGAGAATAGAATAAAATAATTACAAAACCAAAAATAATTAACTGATTGAAATTAATAGGAAAATCAAAAATAATAAATTAAAAGAAGATTTATAAATTCAAATAAAATATTAAATTTAAGAGTTAAATTAAATGTTTCAATCAAATTAAAAAAGTTAAATTTATATTTAAATTCAATCTATAATAAAAAAAATTTAAAAGAGTAAAAATTAAATTTATTTAGTGTAAATAAATTTATTAATTGATTAATTAATAAAAAGTTAAAAAAATTTAAATGTCAATAAGAATAAAATCATAAAATGTAAAAAGATAATTAATGAACAATAAAAATAATTAAAACTAAATCAATTATTTTAAAAGCTAAAAATATAGAACTATTTATGAAATTTGATTAAATAAGGAATTAAACTATAAAATCATTAAATTTCGATTAATTAACAAAAAATAAAAAATTAATTAAATAAATTATTTAAATACAAATAAAAATATGTGGAAAAATCATGTATATTAAGGCCACATCACCCACTAAGAAAATCATAACATGTTAAGATTAAGATAACCACTCATGTACCTAATTTGGGATTGGTCTAACCACTAGTGTGCCCTCATTTTTTGGAGGCTACACCTCCTCGATGGTACACACCCCCACCCCCAGTGATAACCCATTTCTCTTAGTGGAATGAATTCACCCCCCAAACTGTTATATTAGTCAAGGTTCACTCCCATGTCCATCATAATGGAAAATAATTACATTACTAAACTGGGCTCACTCTTTATTCTAGTCCTATCTATCTCATAAGATATAAATAATTCTCCAATTCATTGGAGGAAGATATAGGTCCCACAAAACATGGGTTATAACATCACCATTGTCCTTGGTTATAATGGAACCATCGTCAGATAATGAAATCATATAGATGTATCTCACAAGATCATAAAACATTCATCATATCATAACCCATTAAATGAAATTGGATTCATAAACATTTCATCATAATACAACCTACATAAAATAAAGAGGTTTTGTAATCATTTCATCATTTCATCCTAGCATAACATGTGAAAAATGGGCATGTTTTGTAAGAAGTATTTCATGGTATAACCCATAAAAGAGATATGGGTTTCATAATAATTTTGTCATAAAAAACCATTCAGATAAAGAATAATAGTGGTATCCTTGGTTTATATCCCTAGTAAAACATATGTAATAGCAATATATGTCATATTTCATAGAAAATATTTTTTAAATATTACTTTGGACATTTCATGAGGAAAATATCTTTTCATTTAAGATTAATTTTTAAAACCTAAAACATTTTGAAAATCATTTTTTTTAAAATAGCCATGTAAACTTACAAAGGATACTTTAAAAAAATTTAAAACATTTTTTGAATAAAATAACCGTTCCTTTTTTAAAATAACTTTTTAAAACATAAAACACTTTAAAATCGCTTTTCACTTTGAAATCATTTATTTTAAATATAATAATTTCTCAAATAATAAGGAAATTATTTTATTGGAAATTAACTTTGGAAACTTTTAACGGAATCCTCAAATCATTAAGCTATTACAACAACATGAAATATTGTTCATGCCATGTATGCTAACAACAAATATTCTTTTCACATTTTCAGTAAAATCTAAACATGTATTGTTTTTGAAAATGACATGAATATTCCTTTTAAAACATTTTTATACGTAAAACATGGATATAAATGTATTTAATATATCATTAGATAGTCCCCTTCTCTCTCAGATCTCCCACCTCTCACCATACCCACCGCTCTGTTTAGTGTTTTCTTTTGAAACCCTTCACTGTGGATTAGTGGCGTGTCTTCTTTATAGGATTGAAACATGATGTGGATGCTCAATATACAAGAGGAGGTGAATCGTATACTTTAAAAATTCCTTTGGAACTTTTAAATATGGTATAAAACTTTCTATTGTTTATTAATGTTAAACAAGGTAAATTCACAAGACCTCTTAGTTCTACCAACTTGCTATATTCTGAAAATATGGTTCCGGAAATCAAACTTAATAAAATTTTACAAGGAGAAAGATTCTACCTTAAAGCGTATAGAATCTTAATAATCAGGGTATAAAAGAATAAGAAAGTATAAGATAGTTATACTTTCCTTATTAATCAAAATTCAGTGGAAAACAAACTTAAAACAATACAAGTAGCAAGTATGAAATATTTTTAACCCAAAGATAAGGGTATCCGACAACCTTGGAAAAAAGTCCCTTGATTTATACTTTCAATAAAGTCTGTCTTACCCACACTAGGGTAAGCCCTCGATAGGAATATCAGAGTCTATCTTTCTATCCGCACAAGCCCTTGAACTTTAAAGTAGTTTGCACCTCTGTCTTCCTTATCAAGGAAGTCCTCAAACTTTAAGGTAGTCGAAACCTCTATCTTCCTATCCCAGGAAGCCCTCAATTGTACATAGTAACAATCAGTGTCGCACGATGCAATCTGAACTATATGTCCAGTATGCACAAATCATGAGAGTCTCTCTCTCTAGAAATCACTTCAATATCATGTAATCTCTAGAGTTGTAGAATAGTAATGAGCTCGTTCAAATGACCTCATATTTATAGGCACATCTTTAACGGTCGGTTACCTCCTCCAACAGTCATATTTTTCCTTGAATTTTGGACGGACTTGTACACATGTCACTCAAACAATGATTAGTTAGAAACAGAATGCATGCCATAATTTTATAACTATAACAAGAGTAAGTAAAATATGGTTGATAAAAAAATAAATTTTTTGAAGTTTGAGGAAAAATAATGTTCAGAGTCCAATAATAAATCATTTGGAGTCTATATTACATGTATATTCAAATTCTGTTTTTCAAGGAATTCAGAATCAGAATTCTGTAGACATCAGAGTCTGAATTCTGAGGAATTCGGTGTCTCAATTCTATGGAATTAGGAACCTTAATTTTGAGATATTCAGAGTCTAAATTCTAAGAAATTCGATGTCTAAATTCTAAGGAATTCAGAACCTAAATTTTAAGGAATTCAGAACCTGAATTCTGAGGAATTAAGAGCCTCAATTCTGAGGAATTCAGAGCCTGAATTCTAAGGAATTCAGAGTATGAATACAAACATCCGTATTAAAAATAATCTAAGGACTTATAAATTTTATGGACTTGAAAATAAAAACTAATCTCCCTTTACTTATGGATCAAAGAGAATACGACTAACTCCCCCTTAGGATTTAGAATAACTAAGGATCGTATTTTAGATTTCCTAAATGAGATTTTTTATTTTCTTGCTTTAAAAAATCATCATTGATAAGTACATTCCTCTAGATGAACCCCCCTCACATATAGAATTCTCTTATTAACTTTGAATTATTTTTAGCATTCCTTTCTCCCCCTTTGTGATTTTCAAAAATTAATAAAAGGAATGGAAAAATTGGTGCCTGAAACATTATTACCAAACAAAAAAAAATATGGAGAACAAAAAAAGTTCATTAAGATTGAAAGTATTTGTACAAAGAGGAAAATACAACAAAATATTGGATTGTAATGAAATTATCCCTCTTTATCTTTCGGTATTAGCTTCTTCAAAATAGTTTTTAGCTTCTTGAGCTCTTTGTGATCCTCTTCTGCTCGCTTTAGCAATTGATCCCGATCTTCACTTTTCTTCTCTAAGGCTTGAATTTTCTCTTCCAAAGTCTTAAGAATGTTTGCCTATGTTTTCAAGAGTTCTTCTTGTTTAACTATCTTCTCTTCAATCTCTATTCTAAGATCTATTTCCCTCTTCCAATTCATGGCCACAGAGTTAATCTTTCCATTCAGATCTATAAATTCTTGCTTCCTAGTAGTTTATTTTTGGGTTAACTTTTCCTCAAAACTATTTATAAGATCCTTGATCTTCACATCTTCAGTATCAAATGCATCCTTGACAGTATCATGAAATTCATTGAAGATACTCATTTGTTCAATTATCTTCTTTGACCAGCTTTTCATCTTCTTGCATGATCTCTTATGAGCCTCATAACAAATTAAGAAGGTCTTTAAATCATCCTCTAGTGCAACACACCTATCCATCACCAGGGAAACTGAATCTGACCTCTAATTTATCACATGTTGAAGCATCTGGAATCTTGAACCTATTCTTGTAAATAGAGGAATAATACCTACCAACTTCTTCAATGACTGGAAAACAAAATCATGTCCAAGTGTATATGATCTTGAAAATTAATTTTTGGTTGGTGATGATTCTTTTTTTTATATTTTCAAATTTTCTTTTTGATGAAGTAATGATATCTTTCCTCTTCACTACATATTTAATCGGTGTATCTACAATCTCTTGTATTCCCTTATCTTGTCACAGAAGGATATCTTGTTATTTAGGTGATTCAAGCTCACTATCAGATAGCTGAAAAATCATTTCTTCCTCGACATCTTCTTTTTCCTCATCAGCCTCAAGATCTTCTAGATGAATAAAGTCCTGATTGCTACTTTCATAATCTATTAGCTTATTCACTTCTTCTTCACCCTTCTCATCTTTTCTTGGTGTAGTAATTTTTGAGGATTCAGCTTGGGAAGTCCATATTGATAGTTTTATAGATGGAATTTATTTCTCATGGTACTCTTGGACTTGCTTAATGATATCATCATATTCATTTCCTTCTTCTTCTTCCTCTTCCTCTTATTCTATTTCCCCTTCTTCTTCCTGAGAAATTTCTTCTTCTTTATGTTATTCCGGAATCACCAATTTCTTTCTCAGAGTCTTTGGAAAAGTTTCTATCAAAAAGGATTCTGGTACCAAACTTTGTTCAGAGGCTCTTTTAGTAGCCTTGATAAGAGATTGAACGACTTCAACATCTGACAATTTCTTTCTTTTCTTCTTTTCCTTTTCTTCCATTTCAAGATTATCATCATCTTTTTCCTTCAATGCTTTTTCTTTAACAGGGACCAAGCCAATCTTAGGCTCCCCTTCCTTCCAGTTTTTCTTATCCTCTCTCCACTTAGCCACTACTTCATCAGGATAAGCTTTTTTCTTCTTTGGATTTGGAGGTGCTAACTGAGTTTTCTTGGCCATATGAGTTTTTTTCTCTTCCAGGTCCTTAGCCTTTCTCTTCCTTCCTCCTTTCTTAGAGGTTTCAGCCACTTAAAGATTCTTTGACAAAGCTTGTAATTCATCTTTAGAAAGATCATATAATTGTCTGGATTCACTGGAAAATCCAATTTTCATTCTCCTTAATGTGTCATCACTTAATAACATAACTTTGTAATTTCTCATCATAGAACTGCATGAGATTTTAAATGAATAAAGGCAAAGAACAATAATATTTGAAAGAATAGCTGGATACATAATAATCTGAGACTTCAGATTTCCATTCTTGATATTCATAATCGTTACCAAGATATACTTAACCATGTTTATCTTTATTAGATTCACCAAGAAATCCAAATCATAGACGTCACTCTTCTTCAAAGTATCATTTTCCCCTTTCCTTAAAATTATAAATCCTAGAACCCAAAATTTAAGAATCTGAAAATTTTAGAAAGATGAATGATGTTTGGAGTCTTCACATATTTCAAGACAAGAAATTCTATTGCCTGCTCCTTATTAAAAGATCCCGATTCATTGAGAAACTTGTGAATACAAAAATCTACTTCCCCTTCATAAGAAATACCAATTAGACTCACAGCCTTGCTATATGAAAGAGAGTAGTTCGTTCCATAACACTTGAATGAAAATTTATCTTTCCCTCCTTCATTGAAAAAACTAACTGTTTCATAAAACTCCACCATCAATTCTGGATACAACGGATCCTATGCCTTTGGCTTTGAAATACAAAGACTCTCCCAACCATTTAGGTTAATATTTTTGGAAACAATATAATTATACTTTTTGAGGAATTTCTGATTAACTAGCCTATCTCGGTATTTCTATCATTCAGATATTTCTTTAACAGTTGTCATTTCCTTCACAAGAGAAGCATCAGTAGACATTCAGAACTGAGGAAACTTTTAAAGATCCAGAATGAACTTAAAATACAGACGAATAGCTTCATCACAAAAAATATTGAAAAACCGATGTGGGACAACCATCAGGGAGAGCATTATATAATCTATTTAGGCGACAGTCTAGCTTTCATGGTTAATCCAATGGTTGTAAAATTTCTGATCACATCTGACGGTTGAGATGATAAACGAAGAAGTAATTTGATAGGTTCCGATCTTTTGAGGGTTTTTAAGATAAAAACATTCAGATTTAAGAAAAAGAAATCCAAAAAATTTTCTTAAATAAGATAAAAATACCAAAAAGAAAAAAATGATTACAAAAACTTTTGAAAGAAAACATAGCTTCCAGATTTCTAGGAAGATTATTTGTTATGGAAAAAAAATTTCTTGAATAACATTATATTCTGAAAATTTTGATTGAAAAAATTTTAGACTACGGAAATTATGACTATAGGAAAATTTTAGACTACGGAAAAATTTTGATTACAAAAAATTTTGACTACAGAAAAATTTGATTACGAAAAATCTTGACTACGAAAAAATTTGATTACGAAAAATTTTGACGATGAAAAAATTTGATTATGAAAAATTTTGACTATGGAAAAACTTGATTACGAAAAATTTTGACTAATAAGAAAATGTACTCCCCCTATGAAAAAGAGTTTCTTACTATATGGAGATAGGTTTCAAGAAGAAGTTAATATAGAAGATTACCTTATGTTTATCATTCCTAACTTCTGTTTAATGTATTCGAATCTATCGGAGGGTAATGATTTTTGTGAAAATATCAGCAAGTTGATCTTGCATTATGATAAATTGAAGAATGAAATATCTTTTTTTTGTGTGATCCCTAAGAAAGTGATGCTTAATATCTATGTATTTTGTAGGAGAGTGATGTTCATGGTTTTTATATAAGGAAATGCCACTAGTATTATCAAACAATATTTTTGTTTTGGTAAAACTCATACCATAGTCTGTGAGTGTGTGTTGCATCCACAATACTTGAGCACAACAACTTCTAGCTGCTACATATTCAACTTCAGCAGTGGAAAGTGCTACTGAGTTTTTTTTCATGAACAAGAAACTAATGAGCCTCTTAAGAAATGACAAGTTCTAGATGTACTTTTCCTATCCATTCTAAATCCACCAAATTCATCACCTGAAAAACATTTTAAAACAAAATCATTTCCAGAAGTATAAAAGAGTCCTAGATCCATGGTTCCCTTTATGTAGCGAAAAATCCTTTTCACTACTATTAAATGAGATTCTTTAGGATTGGATTGATATCTTGCACATAAGCATACTGAAAACATTATGTCTGGACGACTAGCGATCAAGTAATGTAGGCTTCCTATCATACCTTTAAAATATTTTTGATCTACCGGTTTCCCAGCTTCATCATGATCAAGTGAATTTTAGGTACCAATGGGAGTACTTATACTCTTAGTGTTGTCATATCCATACTTTTTAAGAAGATATTTAATATAATTATGTTGGGATATATAGATTCCTTCTGGTTTTTGATAAATTTGAAAACCAAGCAAAAATGTTAACTCACCCATCATACTCATTTCATACTCATATTTCATTAGATCCACAAAGGAATTGGTTAAAGATTGCTGAGTTGAACCAAATATAATATCATAAACATAAATCTGAACAATCAAAACATTTTTCTTATATTTCATTATAAAAAGGGTTGGATCAACATTTCCCTTAACAAAATTATTTTGAAGCAAAAATCTTGTAATCCTATCATACCAAGCTCTAGGGGCTTGTTTATGTCCACATAAAGCTTTGGTAAGTTTGAAAACATGTTTAGGATGTTTTGTATCTTTAAAACCAAGATGTTGTTGAATCAAAACTTCCTCTTTAACCTAACCATTAACAAAATCACATTTAACATCCATTTGAAAACATTTGAAGTTGAAGAATGCTGAAATGTCAAGTAGAATATGAATGGATTCACGTCTAGATACTAGAGAATAAGTTTCTTCATATTCTATTCCTTCTTTTTGATTATAGAATTTAACAACCAATCTAGAATTATTTATTTCTATGATTCCATTTTCACCACACTTATTTTTGAAAACCAATTTTACTCCATTAACAGAAGTTACCTTAGGTCTTTCAACCAAGGTCCAAACTTTATTCCTTTCGAATTCATTTAGCTCATCTTGCATAGATTTTATCCAATCATCATCCCCTAAAGCTTCATCAGTGCTTTTTAGTTATAATTGAGGAAGGAATGTTATATGTTCTACTTCATTTCTTAAATAACTTCTAGTCCTTAAAAGTTGATTTATATCACCAATAATACCATCACTGGGATGATTCTTAAGACACAACTGATTTGGGTTTTGTAAAACCTATTCATCAACATATGGTAATAAATATCCTATAGTAAGTGATTCAAATATATCTTCTTGAACATTTTCTTTATCAGAAGAATCTTCTATCAAGGGTTGATAATCAATTTTTAAAAACACATCCGAAGATGTAGGTTGAGGATGTTTAAAAACAAAGGGATTGGTTTCATCAAATTTAACATGTATTGTTTCATTAATAGTACAAGTATTTTTTTTGAAAGCTCTATAAGCCTTAGAGGTTGTGGAGTAGCCTAAGAAAATTCCTTCATCAGATTTTGGTTCAAATTTGTGTAGATTATCTTTGGTATTTTGAATGAATACATTTCAACCCAAAAAATTAAAGTCGGAATGTCCCGGTTTTCTACAATTCCATAACTCATAAGGAGTTTTATTAAGAAAAGTTCTAATCAAAACACGATTTATAGTATAACAAGTAGTACTTACAACTTCAGAATAAAAATGTTTTTCTACCGAATATTTACTCAACATGGTTCTTGTTATCTCATGAGGAATTATTTTTCTTCTTTCAAAAACACCATTTTGTTGAGGAGTTCCTGGTACTGAGAAGTTATGAGTAATGCCTTTTCTACAAAAAAATGTTTCAAAATTAGAGTTATTAAATTCTCCTCCATGATCACTATTAATAGTTATGAAAGGAAGATTTTTCTCATTTTTAACTTAGGCTCTAACACTTTTGAAATAAGAAAATGCTTCAGATTTTCTTGCTAGAAAATATACCCACGTAAATCTAGTGTAATCATCAACTAAGAAAAATACATAATATTTACCTGCAATGCTTCTAGTTTGTGTTGGACCAAAAAGATCCATATGCACCAACTGTAATGCATCTGTGGTTGATACTTCACCAACCCAATTAAAACTTGATTTATGCTTCTTTCCATATTGACAAGGATGACAAACTTTTGAAGAATCAAATCTAAGCTCTGGTAGATCCTTAACTAGTCTTTTCTTAGAGAGTTTGCATAGGTTCCTAAGGTTATAATGTCATAACCTTCTATGCCATAACAAAGTGTGGTCTTCTATTTCACAAAGACAAGGTAGATCTTGTCTTCTAAGGTCTTCTAAGTTTAGTGTGTAATCATTCTCTTACCTATGGGCAGAAAGAATAAACTCACCCTTGGAATTGTGTACTAAACACTTTTCATTCCTAAAATTCACAAGGTAACCTTCATCACATAATTGAATTATGCTAATAAGGTTATGCTTAAGACCCTTAACAAATAAAACATTTTAAATCAAAGCTTTTTCAAGAAGAACAATGTTACCTATACCAATAATTTCTCCCTAAGAATTATCTCTAAAAGTTACTTTTCCCCTCTTCGTCTTGATAATATTTTCAAAGAAGTTTTTATTACCAGTCACGTGCTGGGAACATCCACTATCCATGTACCATGTATTGCTATTGATATTATCTTTAATTTCCGGAAAATAAGTGTGTTAGACTTTTGAAACCCAAACTTTATTGGATCTGGAAACTTCAGAAAGCAAAATTTTAGGAATCCATATTTTCTTTGAAAAATAAGCTTTATGAAAACCTAAATACTATGTTTTATTTAAGGAACAATTTTTTTTCCAATTCCCACCACACTGACACTTAGTGGGGAATGAAGCACTTTGAGGAACAAAATAATTGTTACTAAAAATTGGTTTTGAATGAGTATAACCAAATCCATAATTATTCCTTAGAGGTAAAATTTGGGAATACATCTTATCAAAGTTTTCCTTTCCTAAGGCAATGTTTTGCAAACACTTCCTCAAGGAAAATGTTTTTACTTCCGTCTAACAACTATGTTTTTATCATAAAAAACATTAGTTTTAGCACTAGAGTTAGTCTCAAAAACATTTTTCTTAGAAATTACATTTTTAGATCCTTAGAATGTTTATCCTTCTTAGAATTAACTTCCTTAAGTGTTTTTGAAATTCTTTCAAAATCATAAATTTTCTTATCAAGATCTTTAGAAAGATCTGATACTTCATTATTAAGAATAGAAATTATAGAGTTTTCTTTATCCAGATTTTTCTTGGTTTTATAATTTTCATTCTCAAAGTGCTTAGAAAAACTAGAAACTTCTTCATAAGTAGGTAAAGTATTATCTTCATTAGAAGAAGATTCTTCAACCGAATATTCGAAAGTATTTACTATCACTATAATTAGCATTCAAGGATACATTGGTTATCGATTCAGCATTGTGTACCTTGGCCATTAAAAAATGATTTTCAATAGGTAATCTGTGTAGTAAACCAAGATTCTTATGATCATAAGATTCATACTATGAGGATTCAACAGAAGAGTCTCCACCACTGGAACTCCAAGTTTCATTATCTTTCAAAACGTTCTTAGATTTAGGTTTGTAGTACCTCTTTCTATTTCTCTCAGAATTCTTTTCCTTTCTATACTTTTTCTTAAGCTTGGGACAATCTGGCCTTATATTCCCAGCTCTCTTTCATTCATAACAAGTAACTTCCGATTCTTTCTTTTCCTTCCTTTCTTTCTTCTTATATGTATACTGAAAGTCTTTATTTCCAACTATCTTGTTCATCCTTCGATCAAGATTTTCTAGTTTATTCTCATAATGTTCATTTTCACATGATTCAGATAAAATAATGACCTTCTTCGACTTGAATCTAGTAACACTTTCAAGAATCTTGGATTTTATAGATGTAAAGGCTACACTTCCATTGCAATTTTTCTTCTTATTTAGATCAGTATATATTTTCATTCTTGTCCCATGTTGAATAAATGTTCCAAAAAGTTCATCAAGAGTAATCTGAGAGACTTTACTATTCTCATAAATAGCTGTTCTCTTATATTCCCACTCATTAGGAATGATATCTATAATCTTGTCCACAAGTTCCTCATCATATAAACCTTTTTCACCCATGGATTGTAAACTGTTAAAAATTGTCATAAACCGTTGTTGTACCTTGCCCACTGATTCTCCATAAGGAAAAAGAAGTCAATGATATTCTGCTCTAAGCATAGCTCTTTTAGTTTCTATTACCTTGGATGTACCAAAATGAGAAACCACCAATTTCTTCCGAATACAATTTTCAGCTTCATAAGAAGAAATCTGGGTATATATATTCCTAGTAATGGAACACAAAAGAGTATTCCATACGTTGTTGTTTAGTTGACATTATGACTTTTCTTGATTAGTAAAAGTTATGACTTCCTTTTAGGAATCTTGTAATCTTCAGTAAGCATAACAATGTTTTCCACTCTAGTATCAATAACAAAAGTCTTCAAACGATCTCTCCAATATTCCTAATCAGTCCCGTCAAATATAGGTGGTTTAGTAGGATTAAGATTGTCAATCAAACCAACATTCATTCTTGCCATCTCAAAGAAAATATCTTTCCACAGAAACTAGTTAGTAATAAATATTTTCAAACAAAGATAAAAATATCCTAAGCAAGGAAAATATAGAACAATGAAAACTTGATCAAGAAAACTTATATGTGAATATAAGTATTTCAAAGACCCGCTCTATTTTCAATTATAGGATAGAAATATGATGTAGATGCTCAATACACAAGAGGCGGGGGGGGGGGGGGGTGAATTGTATACTTTAAAAATTATTATGTAAAAATTAAAGATAGAATAAAAATTTCTATTGTTTAAAAATGTTAAACCGGGTAAATTCACAAGACCACTTAGTTCAACAAACATGCTAGATTCCAGAAATATGGTTCTAGAAATGAAACTTAAGAAAAGTTTACAAGGACAAAGATTCTACCTTAAAGCTTATAGAATTTTACTAATCAGAGTATACAAGTATATGAATGTATAAGATAGTTATACCTTCCTTATTAATCAAAATGTAGCGGATTTTTTTTGAAACAATACAAGTAACATGTATGAAATCTTTTTAACCCCAAGAGAATGGTATCCAACAACCTCGGATAAAAGTACCTTGATTTATACTTTCAATAAAGACTGTCTTACCCACACCAGGGTAAGCCCTCGATAGAAATATCAGAGTTTGTCTTACTATCCCCAAAAGTCCTTGAACTTCAAGGTAGTCGGCACCTCTATCTTCCTATCCCCTAAAGCCCTTGATTGTACACTATAACAATCAGAGTCGCATGAAGCAATCTGAACAAGTTGTTCGGTACACACAAAGCATGAGAGTCTCTTCCTCTAGAAATAAATTCAGCAACATTTAATATCTAGAGTCGTAGAATAGTAAGGGGATCATTCAAATGAGCTCATATTTATAGGCACATATCCAACAATCATCTCCCTCCTTTAACGGTCATATTTTTTGTTGAATTTCGGAGGGACCTATACATGTGTCACTCAAACAACAGTTAGTTAGAAACAAAATTCATGGTATAATTTTATAACTATAACTAAGGTAACTAAAATATGGTTTCTCAACCAAATATATTTTTCGGAGTCTAAGGAAAAATAAAGTTTAGAGTCTCAGAGGAAAACATTCAGAGTCTATATTACATGGATATTCAGATTCAGTTTTTCAAGGAATTTAGCATTTAGATTCTGTACACTTCAAAGTCTGAATTCTTAGGAATTCGGAGTCTGAATTCTAAGGAATTCAGAAACTGAATTCTTAGGAATTCGAAAACCAAATTTTGAGGAATTCAGAGTCTGAATTCTATTGATTTCAGAGTCTGAATTTTAGAGAATTCAGAGTCTGAATTGTAAAGAATTCATAGTCTGTATTTCAGATAATTTAGAGTCTGAATTTCAGAGAATTCAGATTCTGAATTTCAAGGAATTCAGAATCTGAATTTAATAGAATTCTTAGTATGAATTTTAGGGATTTAGATGTCTAAATTTCAGAGAATTTGGAATCTGAATATCAGAGAATTCGGAATTTGAATTTCTGAGTCGGAATCTGAATATTAGAGAATTCATAGTCGGAATTTCAGAGAATTTGGAATCTGAATTTCATAGAATTCAGAGTCTGATTTCTGAACCTAAAAATAGAATGCTCAATATCTAAGTATTTATAGGATTATGAGGTTTTAGATATGAAACTGATTTTTACACTTTATAAATAAAAAGAGTTAGAAACTAAATCATGAACAATGAAAAAAAAAAGGTAAGGAGAAAATTTCCTTGGGGAAGGAAAAGTTTCCTTATAAAATAAATAATCAGGGAAATAAAATTTGCCTTGATATAGAGTGTTTGAAATTTTTAAAACATAAAGTAATGGAAAATTCATAAGGAATCTTTATTGACTCAACATTATTACTCCCCATCCTCGCCACATTTTTTCTTCTCTTTCCTTCTTCTTACATCGTCGCAGTAATCCTTCATGGGATCTACCCCCACACTACTCTCACATATGTCCTCTTCTCTTTCTACTTTCTACCTTCCCTGGTTGTCTAGTACTTTTCACTAGTGGGATATTTTAGGCCTCTATCACCCCTCTTTCAACCTTCCCCTGTGTAGCATACCTCCATGTTGGGTCTATGTGAGGGTGCATTAGGATGTTTGGGTCAGTGATGGTGGGGGCGATCACTATTCTTCCTCTCTTATGCCCTTGTTGTTCAACCCATCGGGCTCGACACCATCTTGGTTGTGATTGATATGGATTTTGGGACTTCTTGGGATGGGTATGGAGATGGATTGGTGGCGGTCTCGGGATTTTAAGGGTTGGTATTGGTTTTCATGTCTCTTCAGTTTTTTTTCTCTTCATCGGCTTCTCTGGTATTTTTTTAGCGATGCCTCTCAGCTCAGGTGGTTTCCTTTTTTGATTATTTTGATGTTTTTTGGAATATTTTTTATATTGTTTGTGGTTTAGTTTCACTATGGTATGATATTTAGTTTTTTTCTTCTTGGATGATGATGACGCTGATGATGCTTGTGTTGGAAACAATAAAGATGGGTTGTGGTTTGTGAAAGAGTTTTGTATCATTTGGTGTTGATTCTGAATGCGGTTCTGGTTAAATTTTTCAATTAAATTTTATTTCAGTTACATGGTGTTGTTTCTTCAAGGATGTTTTATGGTCTTTTACAGTCTTTGGTGTAAATGGGTTTGTTCGTATGACGACAATAATCGTGGTTTTTTGTTGGCAATGACATAAGTGTGGTTCATGTTGGTTTTGGTAGGCCACTTTGAGGGGCTCCGTCGGGCTCTGGTGACTATGAGGTGGACGATGACCTTGATGGTGGTAATAATGGTGATGTCGACAATGAATTTAATGATGATGTTTCATCATTATGGGACTTCGCTTAATAGTCCCTAGATCGTGAAGTATTGGGCTTTGTGAATATATGGGTTAATTATTTTCAAATTTTTAATTATGACATCGTTTGTTTTGTATCGTATTGATTATCGCTAATCATTAATGTGTATTTGTTCAAAAATCAAATAAAAATAAAATTTTCAGTCCGTATTTAATAGATCATTTGAATATTTTTAAAAACATTTTTAGAAAATATAGTTTTGGAAGAAAATGGTTTTCAACCAAAAACATGTTTTTTTATAAAAAAATATTTTGAACTCTTAAACACATAAAGAGAGGAAAATGAATTTAGAACATGTATTCTCAGGAAATAAACATAGGATAATAAAATTAATTAGTTTTTTTAAGGGATATATTATAATATTTTGTTATTGGGAGTATAATCATAAACAATCCTGATAAATGATGAGATTGGGATATTAAACTCTTACCACTTTGGTAACATTGAATTGCAATCCCCATTAAATAATAAAATTAAATGAAACATAAAATATCATGAAAAGATTAATATTCATGATATTACCCTTCAAAGGGGTGGTATATACACCTCATAGGATAGGATAGGTTCTTGACAAAACTTATGTCTCAAATAAAGAAAATTGATACAAACAAATCCCTTATCGATTTGTCAAATTCTGAACAATAAAACCCCTAAAAGAGATATCATAAAATGGATATGTAAACATGAATAATATTAAGGTAAATAATCATAAAATTAATTCATATTCAGTATATACACCACATAAAATTATTAGGTGGTGAATAAAACATGTGTTTCATAGAAGTAAAAAGTTAGATGAGGATCCCTTACCGTAAATCTTAACTTCTGTTATTTACCTTCAAAACTATTAAATAATAGAAATAAGTTTAGTATACATATAATATAGAAATATATTAAAATATATCATATGATATATGATTTTATTATGACATTTTATTTCCTTTTTATTAACAATTCCATGTTAATGTCATGTTTCGATCAATAATTGCTTTGTTTTTCACATTTGTTTTAACTTGTTATTTCTTGGTCCTATTAATTTGATCATAGTCTAATGTTATATAAAATTTTAAACATGGTATAAATATAATATATATTCATTATATATTTATTTATATTTATTGGTGAAATTTAGTGACATAGAATGAAATACGCCATTCAAGTAGATGGTAGTCCATATGTAAACATGAACACTATTTTCACATTATTTTCGGATTGAATGAAATGAATATAAATGATATATTATAGTTTAAGAATCATTTTTATTTCATATATATCAATTTTTTTCATTAAAACCATCCTTAATACCTTGAATATAAATCATGAATGAATCACATCACTTCGCGAGGTGGTAGTCCACCGTACACACGAGGAACGTTATCATATTCCCATAAAATAGAGAGTATGAAGGTATGGGTGATATGATAATTAAAGAATCATAATAAAATAATAAATATAAAAATTATAATATATAAAAAATAAATCCATTATTAAAATTACCCTTGAGATGTGGTAATGAGAAAACAAATGAAATTGGTTCACGAGGCGGTAGTCCGCCGTACACACGAATGCCGATTTTGTAAAAAATTTGATAGAAGTGGAGATGGTTGTAGGTCATAATATTAACATAAAAATATATCATTATATGTTATAAAATGATGTTATTATATAATAATTTTATAATAAAAATTTATTGGGGTGGATGATGAAACAAAACAAAAACATGCATTCTTGAACGTTACATCTTCTTCAGGTATCCTCCTTATGTTTTTACCAAAATCCTTCCTAGGTTGAATTTATGAAAATAATAAGACTTATAGGATGAGAGGAAGGAATTTGGGAATTGGTTTTTGTATGTATTGAAAGAATCAAGTGGGTTTTTATCCATTAAGAAGAGAGGATATGGGGCGACCTTTTATAAGAGTGGGAGAGGACAACTTGGTATTTTTGAAAAGAATTGAGTGATACCATGTTTTTCATATGTAGAAAGGGTAATAAATGGATAAAATTATAACCTTATTCATTATATGGTCAGAATAGTTCTATAAAATATATTTTAGTCAAGTTTATAAGTATTTTTAAGCCTTATATTGTTAGCTTAACCCTCTATAAACCCATAGTTTACATTAACCGAAGTAATTAATTTTTACAGCATTCAATATTCATTTTGGCCAAAAATTAAGTTAAAATTATTATATAATATAAATTATTATAATTATAAATATTTAATCCATTTACCCAAATTCTATTCACAAAAGTGGAAAATTTTAATTTAAAATTAATCCCGAATACGTGATGAGAAAGAGGGTTTTAAAGAAAAAATGTTAGAACGTTTACAATGTTTTTTATAAAAATTCAATTTGAAAATGATCATAATAACCAATATTTTATTAATAGAAATATAATTTATATATTTTAACTTCAAATCCAATTTAAAATATAATTTATCTTTATAAATAAGTTAAATGAAAATATTTTTTTCAAATGAAATTCTATATTTTTTCACTATTCATTAAAAAATGAATCTTTTCAGAAAAATCCCCAGAAATCACCTTAAGATAATTTTGATAGTATTATTTCAAAAAATAACTTTATTTTTTCAAATAAATTATATAAAATTGTTAAAAATAATTAAAATAAGTGCGCCAAAAGAGAAAAAACATTCTTTTAGAAAAACATTCTTTTAGAAAAACATATTTTTAGGTGTAAAATTAGATTTATTCTTATCTCTTGTCCAGAAATTATATAAGACAGATGTTAAGTATTTGATTGAATATATAATATATAAATTTAATTAAAATCATTGAATAAAGTGATTTATTTAACTTATTAATGTAAAACATGTTTATGTGTATAAAAATAGTTTTTTCAAAAAAATGATTTCCTTTATTTTAAAAAGGTTTTTATTTTCATTTCTAATTAATTAATCACTAAAAAATTAATTATATATACCTATTTAAACCATATATTTTCATAATTTAGGAAATAATATTCATAACCACCATTATAAATTCTAGGTGATAATAATCATATTGAATAATAATAATTTAATAGTATGTCATGTTTCGTTTAAACCCAGTCTTTTGTGTAACGAAAGATGAACTCAGTATTTGTGTGTAATACAATATGAAAATTTTCATGCATGTAAGGAAAGATAAAATATGTTTTGTGTATTATAAAAAATATAGAAAATATTTAATTCATTTAAAAAATATATATATTTCAAAAGTCTGAGGGTGTTACATTCAAACCCCGCTTAAAATGAATTTCTCCCTCGAAATTCATCTCGGTTATCAATTTTTCAACATTTGAAAATTCCTTCATAGAAACCCACATTACTTAAATGAATAATAAAAAATTCATTCAAAAGTAATGTTGGAAAGATAATGATCACCAAAATTAACTCATAACTAGGTTTCAACATAACATAACAAAGGTGGGATGTGAAGATCTGTACATGTAAGAAAAGTGTAAGTAATTATTGAGAGTGATAAAGATCACTGATCATAAGAAAGTCGGTGATCCAGAGAAAATTAATGACCACAAATCCATAGAACAAAGAGGTGTTAAAAAGGTCATTGATATCATCAAAACTTATGGTAACAAGAAAATTTTTTATTTCAAGATCCTTTTTCCAATGTTGAAGAATTTTAATGGGAAGGTATACTTACTTGATTTCAGTCAATTTCAAATTCACAATCTCACCCTTTGGTTGTTCCATGATCAAATCCAACTTCATATATGACTCTAAGAAATGATGGTGAATTTTTTATGCCTAAATATATAATGGATTATAAGAACTATAAATAGAATGACAATTAATTCTTTCTATATTTAGTTATCATCATAACAAAATCGTTAGCGTAGGTTATCCGATATACAAAAATCTTCATATGGTGAAGTAATAAATTTATCTCTAAATACTCTACCAAAGTTCAACCTAGGTCATTCCATAAATGGTTAACCTTCAACAAGTCGAAAAAGGATTTTAGTGACTTCCAAAAGTCATCGCTTAAGGTCTATAGTGCCCACCTAGAGTTCACCAAACGACAGACGCTTTAGGCCCATCGTTTTTTCCTATAGTATCTCCCATTTGGCGGACACTATAAAGGTGATCGTGAGGACCTATAGATACCACCATTCGGCAGTCGCTATAGACCATTCTGAGTTGGGATATAGAGACCACTTTTTGGAGGAAACTATAGGTCCTCTCGTTCACCTATAGCATCCGCCAAATGGCGGTCGCTATAGCCCAACCAGGACACCAATAGCGACCGCCAAATGGCAGCCGCTATAGGGTTTTTTATTTTTCTAAAAAAAATTCATAAAAAATCCGTCATCAAATAAAATTTCATGAAAATGTTTAGTAGAATAATTAGTATAGAAAAGAATATCAAAAATAATAATTGAAATGAAATTACATATTTCAATTAAATCTTATTACAAAAGATAGAAGTATTTTGACTTTGAAAATATATTAATAATTTTTAATAATTTTTTAAAAATTTAAAACTATTTATTTTATCATTTAATGCAGAATGCATGTTTGATTGGCGTGTCCTATTCATGCACATGTGTGATTTCCTATTATTTAGAGGATGTTTACTATTTATCTGACTGTTATATGCACATTTTGGTGTTTATGACACTAAAAGTGTGTTTTCAGTCATTTTGGTCAAATGACACCGCCGATGGATGTACCGTCTACTCTAAAAGGTCACAATTCACTTCATTGTTGTTTTCGTCTGATTACACGAAATTTGAAGGTTGTTCAGCTAGTTTTGACCACCCAACACACCTTTTTAAAGGGAATAAAATCTTTAAAAACCACATATTCAATCCCAACGTGCACACCGCACATCCAATTGCCGTGTTGTCTACTCCCACACACCAAGAATAATAATAAGATGGTTTTCATATGATTTCAAGTGATTCTGATGTCCTTTACTATGGATCTGAGTGTTAAGAACATGTTTTAGTGATTTATGACACTAAACGTTCTTAATCCACCATAACGGCCCAAAATCACATCTTGTTGATATAATTTCACCTTGACCGTTTAACAATTCTCTTCATAGTTGTTGTCATCTAATTTCATGGAATTCTAAGGTGGTTCGGCTGGTTCTGACCACCTGACACGCCTTTTTAAAGGGCCTCAAAATTTTAAAAACCAGAGATTCATTTGTACTAAACACACCACATGTTCGATTGACATTATGTCTCCAAAAATACATCAAGAATAATAATAAGATAGTTTTACTATGATTTCAAATAATTGTGAGGTCGTTTGTTACAGATAGGACCGTTAAACACATGTTTTGGCATTTTATGACACTAAATGTGCATTTTTCATCACCACAGTTAAAGGACACCTCCAATTAAAGTACCATCTACTCGACTATTTCATAGTTCACATCGCAGTTTTTTTGTATGAATTCATGGCATTCTGATTTTGTTCGGCTGGTTTTGACCACCCGATGCGCCTTTTTAAAGGGCGTCAAATCCTTAAAAACCACATATTTAGTCGTACAACACACCACAGTTCTGATTGATGTTCTGTCTCCTCACACATTTCAAGAATAATATTAAGATGGTTTTACTATGATTTCAAGTCATTATGAGGTCATTTTCTATTGATATTTCCATTAAACGCACATTTTGGTGTTTTATGACAGTAAACGTGCATTTTTCATCATCACGGTCAAATGACACCTCCGATTGATATACCATCTACTCGAACTTTTCATAATTCACACCACTGTGGTTGTTTTTGGATTTCATGGAAATATGAATTTGTTCAGTTGGTTTTGACCACCCGACACACCTTTTTGAAGGGCGTTAAATCATTAAAAATCACATATTCGGACATACCACGCACACTGCATGTCCGATTGACATGTCGTCCACTTACAGACATCACGAATAATAATAAGACATTTTTCATATGATTTCAAGTAATTATGTTGTTGTTTTCTATGGATCTGATCGTTAAACACATGTTTTGGTATTTCATGACACTAAACATGCTTTTTCTGTCATCACAGTCATACGACACCTTTGATTGACATACCTTCTGCTCGACCATTTCAAAATTCACAACTTCAATGTTTTCATATTTTTTCATCAAAATTCGAGTTCATTCAACTGGTTTTGACCACCTGAAAAAACCTTTTTAATGGGCTTAAAATATTTAAAAACCACATATTCAGTCATACGATGCACACTGCACGCCCGATTGACGTGTCATCTCCATACACATGACAAGAATAATAATAATATGTTTGTACTGTGATTTCAAGTAATTATGAGATCATTTTCAATGGATCCGAATATTAATCACACATTTTGGTGTTTTATGACTCTAAACGTGTATTTTTCATCATCACGGTCACATGACACCTTCTATTGACGTACTGTCTATTCGACTATTTCAAAATTCACACTACGATTGTTTTCATCTGATTTCATGGCATTCTGAGCTCATTCGGCTAGTTTTGACCATCGGACGTGTCTTTTTAAAGGGCATGAAACATTTAAAAACCACATATTCAGTCCTCTCACACATACCACATGTCCAATTGATGTACCATATACTCCGACACATCACTAATAATATTAATATTGTTTTCCAATGATTTAAACTCATTATTATGTCATTTTCTATGGATATGGACATTAAGCGCACATTTTGGTATTTTATGACACTAAACGTGTATTTTACACCATTGCGGTCAAACGATAACTCCAATTGACACACCATCTACTTGATAATTTCAAAAATTGCTCCACTGTTGTTGTGGTCTGATTTCATCGCAGTCTAAGGTCATTCAGCTAGTTTTGACCGCCCAACACACCTTTTTAAAGGGCCTCAAATCTTTAAAACCCCAGATACAGTTGTACCGTGCACACCGCACATATGATTGACATTTGGACTGCTCACACCTATCAATAAAAATAAAAAGATGGTTGTACTATGATTTCAAGTCATTTTGAGGTCGTTTGCTATTGATATGACTGCCAAATGAACGTTTTGGTGTTTTATGACACTAAATTAGAATTTTTCATCATCGTCATCAAAATACACATCTGATTGATGTACCATCTGCTCAAAAATTTCATTATTCACACCACAGTTGTTTTTTTATGATTTAATGGAATTCTGAGTTTGTTCAGCTGGTTTTGATCACCCGACGCACCTTTTTAAACGGTGTCAAATCCTTAAAAACCACATATTCAGTCGTACTATGCACAATGCACGTCCGATTGATGTGTCGTCTACTCACACACCCCAAAAATAATAAAAATATGCTTTAATCTAATTTCATGTCATTTTGACCTCATTTTCTATGGATATGACCGTTAAATTCCCATTTTTAATTTTATGACATTAAACATGCGTTTTATGTCATCGCGGACAAACAACACCTCTGATTGATGTACAGTCTACTCAACCACCTCACAATTCAATCCACCATTTTTTTAATCTAATATCATGTAAATCCGAATTCGTTCGTCTAGTTTTGAACACCTGAAAAACATTTTTAAATGGCGTCAAATCTTTAAAAACCAAATATTCTGGTATAACGTGCACATCGCACATCCGATTTACATGTCGTCTACTCTCACATGTCATGAATAATAATAAGAAAATTTTACTATGATTTCAAGTCATTCTGATGTTGTTTTCTATGGATCTGACTGTTAAACACATGTTTTGGTATTTTTTGACACTAAACATGCTTTTTCCGTAATCACGGTCAAATGAAACCTCTGATTGATCTGTTGTCTACTTGAACATTTCAAATTTTACTCCCTTATTTTTATCGTCTGATTTCAAGGCAATACTAGTTCATTCGACTAGTTTTGGCCACCTAACACACCTTTTAAAAGGGAGTCAGATCTTTAAAAACCACATATTCCATCGTACCACACAAACTACACGTCTTATTGATGGGTCTTCTACTCACACAACTCACGAATAATAATAATAATACTTCCCCTAGTTTCATGTCATTATGAGGTCATTTTCTATGGATCTGACCATTAAATGCTCGTTTTGGTGTTTTATGACACTAAACATGCATTTTCCATCATCGTAGTCAAATGAAACCTCTGATTGATGTACTGTCTACTCGTCCATTTCACAATTTACTCTTTAATTGTTCTTGTCTGATTTCATGGAACTCTGAGTTTGTTCAACTCGTTTTGACCACTCAACACACCATTTTAAAGGGCGTCAAAATCATTAAAAAACACATATTCAGTTGTATCATGCACACCATACATCCGATTGAAATTCCATTTCCACTCACATGGAATGAATAATAATAATATGGACATAATATTATTTGAAATCATTACGAGGTCGTTTGATTTGGATATGATCGTTAAATGCATGTTTTGGTATTTTATGACACTAAACTTATGTTTTCCGTCATCGCGGTCAAACGACACCTCCGATTGACGTATCGTCTACTCAACCATTTCACAATCCACACCATGGTTGTCATTGTCTGATTTCATGGTATTCCAAGATCAATTAGCTAGTTTTGACCACCATACACACCTTTTTGATGGGCATCAAATCTTTAAAAACCATATATTCAGTCGTACCATGCACACTACACGTTCGATCGATGTTTCATCTACTATCACACCTCAAGAATAATAATAATACAGTTTTCCTGTGATATCATGTCATTCCGAGATCATTTTCTAAGGATCTGACCGCTCAACATCCATTTTGGTGTTTTATGACACTAAACATGCGTTTTCCGTCATCGCAGTCAAACGACACCTTTGATTGACATACAGTCTTCTCGACTATTTCATGATTCACTCTTTAATTGTAGTAGTAATATTTCATGGCAATATGAGTTCGTTTGACTGGTTTGGACCACCCGAACCACCTTTATAAAGGACTTCAAATCATCAAAAACCACATATTTAGTTTTACTATGCACACTACACGTCTGATTGACATTCTATATCCTCTCACATGCCAAGAATAATAATAAGATGGTTGTACTGTGATTTCAAGTCATTCGGAGACCGTTAGGTTGGTTTTGACCCCCCATGTGTTTTTAAAGGGTGTCAAACCTTTATAAACCATGTATTTGGTTGTTCCGAGAAGAAAACATGTTCGATAGATGTATGGTCACCTTGTACACATCAAAAAAATAAGACATGGATTTTCCATTCCTTAAGTTAACATGTTGATAATAAGATTTAGATGTTAGAACATACCATCAAATGCCAACTCCCAAACAAGAATGTATGTGGGAATAATATAGAGTATAATTATCAGTGATAATTCTAATATAAGTCGACAGATCAGAGAGTAAAATAGATAGCTTGTTAATGTAACGACCCGAATCCGGAGCCACACAACTGGTGCCCCGTACCAGATTCGCCACATGACCTCAAGCGCGTTTCCCCAAATGCCAGAGGCTGCCGACTAGCAGCGAGGGCCTTGGTGAGTCAGTGGGGAAACTATTCCCTCATTTGGTAAAGTATGAAGCGAGAGAATAAGCATAAACAATAGCGGAAGCAGTAAATAGCATGAAACAACTGAACTGAAAGTAAAAGCAATGTCTGATATAATAATAATGATGCAGTATGGTACATGTATCTATGGAAAGCAGTAAACAAAACAACGTGCTGAAATACATCTGAAACCAAAATACTAAATGTAAATAGAAACTCCAGCAGCATCGCAGACCAAAGCACGGTCCCATGCTCTCTATCTCCAACCAGCAATCATGTACCTAAGGTTGAAGGGCCACAATCCCTACCTATACCTGCAACCATATAATCAGTTTGGGCCGAAAAGAAGGACCCAAACAGGGTGTGAGACTAATCCCAGTAGGCGACCACCATAATATTTGTGCCCTACTGTCAGTGTAACACCCCGAGATTTTATGAAAAATATTTTTTTAATTTCATTAATGTCTTGTTTTGTATGCTACACCAAGATTACCTTGCGCTATATGCAACACCGTATTAGCTTGCAGTATACGCAACACTATTCTTGGATCGTGTTACACACAATTTTGATAATAGTTATTCTACGCAACATTGAATATATATATATATATTCAATGTATAAATGAAATATGGTTGGTTTATGTTATACGAAACAACGAAGGATTCTTGCAGAGCACGCAACCCTGACTTGGCTTGCATTACACGCAATCACGACCTTCCTCGATAGCGTGTGTTGTACGCAATACCGGGTTTTAATAAACAACGATATATTATTATAATATTACTATGAACTAGCCATTATGAATAGTATTAACTAAATTTTGAATCTTTTAACATTATTATTCATCTTGCATATTTTCTAAAATATGGTATAAGAACAAAATAATTTTTTCGGGTAAAATAAGTATTTTTGCAAAAATGCAGTTTTTCCGCCTTTGGATGGCGCACCCACTTTAAATCTAGTTTTTGACATGTTTATAAGTTCAATTTGACAAAATAAAATTATTCTTTGGAATCATGAAAAAAAAATTGAATAAATTTTCATATCATTCAGGTAACTTTCATATTTTGATGAATAGTAAAAACACGCTATATTTTAATTAAAAACAACTTTTTTCATCGCAATAATTTATAAGGTTAAATTATAATATTGAATGGGTTTAAAGTATAAATATAATATATTTTTACCATTTAATATAATTTATGTCATTATCATTGATTCTACCTTGAATTTGTAGGATAAATCAATTCAATCTTTTGCAATGTTTTAAAGAAAAAACCGTTTTCTTTCGACAACGGGATTAATTTTAATTTAATTTATGCAACTTTTGTGTATTGAATTTGAAAAAATGGATTCCATATTTGGAATAAGTGGATCCAATTTATGTTAATAAGATACTTTTTATTTTTGGGAATTATTAATAGTAACTATGGTAAATTTTATTTACCATAGTTAAAGGTAAATCGGGTAATTAAGGGTAAATATAATATTATAAAATTACCCTAACACATGTCAAAATACTATTGGATGACTAAAATTCGACCCATATCACCTAAGGGTCGGATTAGATTCATTTAATGGACTTTTTTCCATGAAAACAATCTAATTATTATTAAAACCAAAGAATGTGACAACATGTCACTTTCTTAAATCTTATAAGTATAATAATTTTAATTTAGTGATAAACTTCATGAAACTTTGAACATGAATAGTCTTAAGAAATATAATACAATTATCTACATTATAGGAATTTATTTAGAATTTTTAGGGATTAAATAATTATCATTTATTATGACACAAAGATGATGCAATAATTGTCTTATTAATGAAATGTTGACATATATGATTTTATAAATACCCAAATAAATGTAATTTAAGACTTTTTATGAATTAAACTAATTTTATAGATTAATATGACTGGTTATTATTGATTTAATTAACTTTTTTAGAACTAATCATTCTGTTATGATTTTCACAAAAATCAATTACTAAATAATGTCAAAATTGACATAAAATGGTTTTTAAAACAAATATTATATTATTAATTGTTATTTTATTCCTAAAAATCTAATGTTTGGCCAAATGACTTATATAAGGTTATATATATTAATAATAATCAACTTTGGGTTCGTTTGGCTTGACATATTAAGTTTATTAACCATATAGTGTAAGAAAACAAGAAGACACAGTAAAAGTAAAATTATCTAACTTAAAGTTAAATATAAATGATAAGGTTAAAATAGGAACCTAAACTTGTCTAAATTCTATTGGATGAGATTATTTCGACCCATCCCCAACTTAGCTTAGAAATAAATCAATTTGGAGCTATTTAAAACCGAATTTGGCTTTATAATAAAATAATATTTTTAGTTATTCCAAAGATGCCCCTCTCCTCCCTTATAAAAGGGCACCCATCCCTCTCTTCCTCACACCACTTTGAGCCTTCAAGCTCGGACAACCCCTTCCAAATTCTCTTCTACACTTCACTATAAACATCATAGAGTTTTTGGTCTTCCTCAAAGACCAATTTTAGTGCCCTAAAAGGAGATCTCAAAGAGGCGCTTCAAGGAAGAGGTATTGTCTGTTACCGATTCTTTCAACTTTATTTCTTCTTCCACTTCTTCTTCTTAGGTTGTTTCATTATGAAGTAATAACATCAGTATCACTCATATAATGATATGTTATTATAAGTATTAAACAACCTGATTTCACCATCTATCCATCCTACGGAAACCGAAATCACCGCGCGTGCGTACGTACGGAATACCGTCTCCACGCCGTGGTGTAATCTATTTTCCACCACCACCTTACTTGGATGGGTATAATTGTGTAAATAATAACTATATATGATTATTGTAAAGTTATATTGATTCTTAAATAGTATACATACAGTCCAATACAATTCCACGATCATGAGAATGATATCATCGCTCGTGCGTACGTACGGACTACCGTCTCCACGACGCGATGAGATTCATTCTACATGTTAACCATTCATGAATGATTATAAAGTATATATAATAAGTAATCATGAAATATATGACATAATAATGATACTATATTTATGTGTATATATATTTATGTCATCTACTTAATTCAATTCAACTCAATAAGGAAACGAAAACAGCGTTCATGCGTACGTACGACCTACCGTCTCCATGAATGGTGTATTTCTTTCCATTTACTGATCTATTATGTATATGTATATTCTGAATATATATTATATATAAATAATGTTTTATATTATGGAATTAAGTAATCATGATCTAAGTAATCATATGAATAATTACAAGTCAAAACACGGACGAAAAATGAAACGATTTTACCCAAAACACTCTTTAACATGGAATTTACAAAAGAACGGTTAATATAAAGTCATAATTTAACCATATATGATATAATAATAATGATTATGATTCTGGAATAAGTCAATGACATTATTTAAATCATTATACAGGAGGTTCAAACACTTACAAAGCAAATCAGACCTAAGGTAAGGGAAATATCACAATCTCATCTTTATCTGAGATTGTTTATACTTTAGTATTTACTGGGGTGTATTTTATCATCCACATCCATGTTTCCTCAATATGTAATATTGTTTCCATCCACCTACAATTTTTTAAATCCAATTTTACCCTTCGGTGAGTTTTTAGTAAAAGATATGAAAGGAATCTTTTGTCGTTTTTCGTACGAGGTACTTTTTGACTTTTCCGACAAAAGTACGAAGAATGTTTTTTTTAACTTATACAACATGAATGGATTTTTAAAAAATTATTTCCAACAATATTCCTTTAAAATTTTTAAAATTTATTTTTAAACAACTTCTTTTAGTTTAGAATTGTATGACATGTTATGAAAGGAAAAGTGTTTTTAAAGTAGAAAGGATATTTTCCTCAAGAATGGAGTTCATGTGTTTTATCAAAATTATTTTCCATCTAAGATAATGTAGGCTTCTGATTCTATCCCTATAATTACATTGATTTGATTATGTTGTGATTGAATTATTTTTATGAATTCATTTATCTTATATGAATTGTTTTATGATGTCACGATGTTTAAGAATTCCATTTTTACTACATGGGTTATGCAATGATGTATGATTTATGATTTTGTGGCACACATAAGAATGGTATCATTATGAGATGGGTGGGACCTATATCTCCCTCCAATTCATTGGGTAATGATTTTATATCTCATGAGATAGACATGGATGGAACGATAGGTTATACCGATTCAGTGAAACAGGACTGAAACGAGGAGTGAACTCGGTTCAGAAATGGACTTTCTCCACTAAGATAGTCTTGGCAATGAGTCTTGACTAATAAGAAATGATTCTCTATGATTATGTGTGTATGCCACAAAGTTTCATGTTTTAAGTTATGATTATTGGGATTACATTTCACTACTATGATTTATCCCATGTTATGAAATTATGCTCTCTTTTGCAGGTTAAGATTTCCAAAATGTTATATTCTTATGAATATGATGTGATTGATATTTATTTTGTTCACCCTTACTGAGCATTTGAGATCACCCTTTTATGTTTTCTTTTCCCCAGGATATAAAGAAAGGTTTTAGGTAAAAAAGGGAGATATTTATGGGAGATGTTGAAGATCTTTCACCACGATTAGAAGATTATATTCCGAGTTTCCAAAGACACTAAATTATTACGATCCTTGTTTGTGTGTTTTTGTTATGTACTAAGTATTTAGAAAAAGTAATGTAATGTCCATGTACGTCAAGCTTCGGGTCTCTACAGTTGGTATCAGAGGAAAAGTTTAGTCAACCTTTGGAAACTAGGATGCGAAAACGTTAGTGAGATCCCTAGAGATATTTCTAAGGTATGTCTAGGGATGTACCTAAGGATAAGTATACGTATAGGATATAGTCATAGAACTATGGTAACGATATTAGATTAAACCAAAGATGTTAGATATTGAAGTTAATCCCCCTTTATTATGATTTTTTCCTCTCACACTATTCTTTTTGGGTTTTAGAAAATGGCTGGAAACAAGATGATTCACGATAATGGAGGATATGCTGGACAATGGAATGTTATTCTTCATGAGCAACAAAATGAAATGGGATTTGGAAGTCCAAACATCATTATTATGCTGAATCAGCAATCTCATAATATGATCAATAAAGTAAAATTTGGTAAGTTTCCTGACTCGGCTAATAAGAGAAAGATGGAGTTTCATGATGATCATAGAGGAAAGAAAGTTCAATTTCCCCTTTGTAAATCTTGTGGGAAGAGGCATCAAGGAGAATGTTTCAAAGGAACTGGAAGATGCTTTGGGTGTGAAAAAGAAGGACACAAAGCCAGTAAGTGCAAAGGAAAAGGTTCAGTTAACACCAGGGATGAGGATAATGGTATTTCTACGACATCAACAATGGTTAAATGTTTTCAATGTGGAATGTACGGGCATTATGAAAACCAATTCCCTAAGGGAAAGTATCATGAAGAGAATCAATATGGTCATATGGGTAGTATTTATGTGGATGATGATGAAGAGACTACAAATGATATGTGAGATGAAAGAATTGTTGATGCTCGGTCAATGGTTTAAGAATGTAGTTGAATGATTACATGTTTATCCTGTGTAATGTTGTATAAGTAATCTCATGGTACTATGGAATAAAGAGACATCTAAGGATTGTTACACTTTTGTCTTTCCTTGAGTTTTGAAAGTGTATGATTAATGTTACCAGTATCCATGAAAGGTTATTCAGATATTTTTGGAATGTAGATGATATGCGCATAATGAAGGGATAAGGAGAAAATTAAATGTTTGATAGTATTCATGAGCTCATGACTGATATAAGGAGAAGGTTATATCATGGTTTGAGTATATAGAATTTTTGGATTTTGGTATGTGGAAAGAGTTAACTTTTGACAGCATTCATGTTTTCACTAAGGTTTAATGGGTATTCATTTTTCAAGAGAATACATCATTAAGGTATTCACATGATTGGAATGTGACCAACAGGATATATGGGGGATAAATGATGGTATTCACATGCTTGGTTGACGACATTTCAAGTAATCATTTTCTTTATACTATGAGCTTAGACTGAAGTATTTTAGATAAGCCTAAAGATTGGAATGGATTATGTTAACCATAAGTTAGTATTGTTTAAGGATAAAACTTTTTTTGATATTATTTATGTGATGTTATAGTAATGTAGTTTTAGAAAAAGGAAAACCTGTAGGACGGGAGACATCCCATCGCGTCGGACAAGGCTGTGGGAATCGAACCCACAACTGAAGTGCGACTGGCCTTTATTGCCTACCACTGGCCTACAGGAAGTCCCTGTTTAGTATAAACTAGTTTTATTATATTAAGCAGTATGATATATGAAGTATAAGTCCATTTTAGGAACTATATATGATTAATCTCACTATAGACGGACTTATGTATTTTTTGATAACTTTTCTAACCTTTTGTTTGAGATAGATGGAATGACCCATAATTCTATCACATGATCTGCTAACACATCACGAATGAAAAATTCAACTTCATTTCTTTAAGAGATGAAGTGAAAATTGTCCAAAGAACAAAAAACGGTGAGACTATACCAAAATCACGAAAGTATTTCTTCTAATTCCAATTTCATTAACTTTAGGGAAATGATCTTGAAAACCAAAAATGTTGTCCTAGTGCTCTTATATCTGATGAATCAGATGGTACCTTATATCGTCACAAATTTATGGCTTTGTGATTGCTGGCTTTTCCATAGCCATGTCCTCTACCACTCTCCATCAGAACATGATGGTTAGATTTCTCTTCCATATCCATATTTTCACTTATGTGGAAACCCAGTGATTAGTTTATTTGGGTAACCATTACATTTCATACTTTTATTTTTAAATATTGGTTTTGGTATTCCTTTTTACGATGTGGGTTAAAATTAAAGAAACTTTCGAATAGTAAACCATTTATAACCCCCGACGAATTTCGAGGGAGAAATTCATTTTAAGGGGGGTAGAATGTAACACCCCGAGATTTTATGAAAAATATTTTTTTAATTTCATTAATGTCTTGTTTTGTATTCTACACCAAGATTACCATGCGCTATACGCAACACCGTATTAGCTTGCAGTATACGCAACACTATTCTTGGATCGTGTTACACACAATTTTGTTAATAGTTATTCTACGCAACATTGAGTATATATATATATATTCAATGTATAAATGAAATATGGTTGGTTTATGTTATACGAAACAACGAAGGATTCTTTCACAACACGCAACCCTGACTTGGCTTGTATTACACGCAATCGCGACCTTCCTCGATAGCGTGTGTTGTACGCAACACCAGGTTTTACTAAACAACGATATATTATTATAATATTACTATGAACTAGACGTTATGAATAGTATTTACTAAATTTTGAATCTTATAACATTATTATTCGTCTTTCACATTTTCTAAAATATGGTATAAGAACAAAATAAATTTTTCGGGTAAAATAAGTATTTTTCAAAAACTGCAATTTTGCCGCCTTTTGATGGCGCACCCACTTTAAATCTAGTTTTTGACACGTTTATAAGTTCAATTTGACAAAATAAAATTCTTCTTTGGAATTATGAAATAAAATTTTTTTGAATGAATTTTCATATCATTCTGGTAACTTTCATATTTTGATGAATAGTAAAAACATGCTATATTTTAATTAAAAACAACTTTTTTCATCGCAATAATTTATATGATTAAATTATAATATTGAATGGTTTAAAAGTATAAATAAAATATATTTTTACCATTTAATATAATGTATTTCATTATAATTGATTCTACCTTGAATTCGTAGGATAAATCAATTCAATCTTTTGCAATGTTTTAAAGAAAACTCGTTTTCTTTCTACAACAGAATTAATTTTAATTTAATTTCTACAATTTTTTTGTATTGAATTTGGAAAAATGGATTCCATATTTGGAATCAGTGAATTCAAATTATGTTAATAAATTACTTTTTATTTTTGGGAATTATGAATAGTAACTATGGTAAATTTTATTTACCATAGTTAAAGGTAAATCGGGTAATTAAGAGTAAATATAATATTATAAAATTACCCTAACACATGTCAAAATCCTATTGGATGACTAAAAGTAGACCCATATCACCTAAGGGTCGGATTAGATTCATTTAATGGACTTTTTTCCATGAAAATAATTTAATTATTATTAAAACCAAAGAATGTGACAACATGTCACTTTCTTAAATCTTATAAGTATAATAATTTTAATTTAGTGATACACTTCATGAAACTTCAAACATGAATAGTATACAGAAATATAATACAATTATATACATCATAGGAATTTATTTATAATTTTTAGGGATTAAATAATTATCATTTATTATGACACAAAGATGATGCAGTAATTGTCTTATTAATGAAATATTGACATAAGTGATTTTATAAATACCCAAATAAATGTAATTTAAGACTTTTTATGAATTAAAATAATTTTATAGGTTAATATGACAAGTTATTATTTATTTAATTAACTTTTTTCTAACTAATCATTCTGTTATGATTTTCACAAAAATCAATTACTAAATAGTGTCAAAATTGACATAAAATAGTTTTTTAAAAAAATATTATATTATTAATTGTTATTTTATTCCTAAAAATATAAGGTTCGGCCAAATTACTTATATAAGGTTATATATATTAATACTAAACAACTAGGGGTTCGTTTGGCTTGATATAGTAAGTTTATTAACCTTATAGTGTAAGAAAACAAGAAGACACGGTAAAAGTAAAATTATCTAACTTAAAGTTAAATATAAATGATAAGGTTAAAATAGGAACCTAAACTTGTCTAAATTCTATTGGATGAGAGGATTTTGTGCCATACCCACCTTAGATTCTAAATAAATCAATTTGGAGCTATTTAAAACCGAATATTTCTTTATAAAAAAATAATATTGTTTGTTCTTCCAAAGATGCCCCTCTCCTCCCTTATAAAAGGGCACCCCCTCCCTCTCTTCCTCACACCACTTTGAACCTTAAAGCTCGGACAACCCCTGAAAAATTCTCTTCTACACTTCCCTAGAAACATCCTAAAGTTTCTGGTCTTCCTCAAAGACCAATTTTAGTGCCCTAAAAGGAGATCTCAAAGAGGCGCTTCAAAGAAGAGGTAATGTCCGTTACCGATTCTTTCAACTTTATTTCTTCTTACACTTCTTATTCTTAGGTTGTTTCATTTTGAAGTAATAACATAAGTATCACTCATATACTGATATTTTATTATAAGTATGAAACGACCCTATTTCACCATCTATCTATCCTACGGAAAACGAAATCACCGCACGTGCGTACGTATGGAATACCGTCTCCACGCCGTGGTGTAATCTATTTTCCACCACCAACTTAATTGGATGGGTATAATGGTGTAAATAATAACTATATATGATTATTTTAAAGTGATATTTATTCTGAAATAGTATAAATACACTCCAATACAATTCCACAATCATGAGAACGATATCATCGCTCGTGCGTACGTACGGACTACCGTCTCCACGACGCGATGAGATTCATTCTCCACGTTTACCATTCATGAATGATTATAAAGTATATATAATAAGTAATAATGAAATATATGACATAATAATTATACTAGAATTATTTTTATATATATGTATGTCATCTACTTAATTCCATTCAACTCAATAAGGAAACGAAAACAGCGTTCATGCGTACGTACGACCTACCGTCTCCATGAACGATGTATTTCTTTCCATTTAATGATCTATTATGTATATGTATATTCTGAATATATATTATATATAAATAATGTTTTATATTCTTTAATTAATTAATAATGATCTAAGTAATCATATGAATAATTACAAGTCAAAACACGGACGAAAAATGAAACGATTTTACCCAAAACACTCTTTAACATGGAATTTACAAAAGAACGGTTAATATAAAGTCATAAGTGAACCATATATGATATCATAATAATGAGTATGATTTTGGAATAAGTCAATGACATTATTTAAATCATTATACAGGAGGTTCGGACACTTACAAAGCAAATCAGACCTAAGGTAAGGGAAATATCAAAATCTCATTTTTATCTGAGATTGTTTATACTTTAGTATTTACTGGGGTGTATTTTATCATCCACATCCATGTTTACTCAATATGTAATATTATTTCCATTCAACTACAATTGTTTCAATCCAATTTTACCCTTCGGTGAGTTTTTAGTAAAAGATATTAAAGGAATCTTTTGTCGTTTTTTGTACGAGGTACTTTTTGACTTTTCCGACAAAAGTACGAAGAATATTTTTTTTAACATATACGGCATGAATGGATTTTTAAAACATTATTTCCACGAAGCTTCCTTTACAAGTTTTAAAGTTTATTTTTAATCAACTTCTTTTAGTTTATAATTGTATGACATGTTAAGAAAGGAAAAGTGTTTTTGAAGTAGAAAGGATATTTTCCTCAAGAATGGAGTTCAAGTGTTTTATCAAAATTATTTTCCATCTAAGATAATGTAGGGTTCTGATTCTGTCCCTATCATTACATTGATTTGATTATGTTGTGATGGAATTATTTTTATAAATTCATTTATCTTATATGAATTGTTTTATGATGTCACGATGTTTAAGAATTCCATTTTTACTACATGGGTTATGCAATGATGTATGATTTATGATTTTGTGGCACACATAAGAATGGTATCATTATGAGATGGGTGGGACCTATATCTCCCTCCAATGCATTGGGTAAATATTTTATATCTCATGAGATAGACATGGCTGGAACAGTAGGTTATACCGGTTCAGTGAAACAGGACTGAAATGAGGATTGAACTCAGTTCAGAAATGGACTTTTTCCACTAAGATAGTCTTGGCAATGAGTCTTGAATAATAAGAAATAAATCTCTATGATTATGTGTGTATGCCAAAAAGTTTCATGTTTTAAGTTATGATTATTGGGATTACATTTCACTACTATGATTTATCCCATGTTATGAAATTATGCTCTCTTTTGCAGGTTAAGATTTCCAAAATGTTATGTTCTTATGAATATGATGTGATTGACATTTCTTTTGTTTACCCTTACTGAGCATTTGAGCTCACCCTTTTATGTTTTCTTTTCCCCAGGATATAAAGAAAGGTTTTAGGTAAAAAAAGGAAGATCTTTATGGGATATGTTGAAGATCTTTCACCACGATTAGAAGATTATATTCTGGGTTTCCAAAGACACTAAACTATTACGATCCTTGTGTGTGTGTTTTTGTTATGTACTAAGTATTCCACAAAAGTAATGTAATGTCCATGTACGTCAAGCTTCGGGTCTCTACAGTCAGTGAGTGATATAGAAAAAGTAATGGTAAATAATGCAGTAAAAAATTCTACCAATTATCATTCACATTCATTTAATTACACAACCAGGGAAAACCAGCAAAGTTTTCTATTCCATGATAAGGAAGTAACATAGTAGGTATCTAAAAAGACTACCTAAAAACAAGCAGTACAAAACCCAAGCTTGTTCTTTGGCTTGGTGGACTCATCAGAACCAACCATCAACATTCACACTGACTCCTTGGGTGGATTAAACTAGCACACCCCTATAGTCCAGTAAATAACAAGGAACAGACACTCTGGGAAGCTCTTACGTCAATTCCCCTATGGTCTTGCAACGATAGCTACAGACTCTCTGAGGAAGCACTTATGTCTAATTCCTCCCGTGGTCTCGATGCATGGGTAAAATAAGAACACTCTTTGGAATCAAAAAGTACTATTCCCATAGGTCCTGCGTATGAAACTAAAACCAACAGAACCTCTCGAAAAGCACTTAATCGTCTATTCCCTCTTTGATCTCCCGCCCCAGGTTCTCATAGCCCTGAGCAGTACAGTCATGCGTAATCGACTGTTAGCAGCCCTAAGTAAGTTTAAAAACTACTTGGCTAATAGCTACCATACATAAAAAGAATTCCAACAGCAGGAAACACATGCAGTCAGTGATAACAAGCAACTGACAATTGAAATAGGGTTATCTCACGACAAAGGTGCCAAATGGAGATAAATAGAAAAACGGGAAAGGTAAACACCCATGGGGTGATCCTCATACATGAATCCAAGCATAATATTATCAGAAATTTATCATAAGCTAACAATAAATCTAGGTCAGTTAGACAATAGGATCAAAATCCTAAACCCGGGATACCCGATATATCGGTATCCGACACTTTTACAACCAAAACTCTAAGAAATTCAACTTAGGGAAACAAACCACCTACCTCGATCCTCGGAGATAGATATACTAGAACCTCGTCCTTTGAATCGGCCTAGAACAGAGTAGATATGAAAAACATCTAAAACGTTCAACCTCAGATAACTTACACGAGAGGAGGAATCAAGAAACAAGGATAAAGAAGAACCAAGAACTCACTGCTGCGATTCTTATGCAACCGATAGAGTTTGATTCGGACAACCGGTTATGGATCGATGGCTCAGAGAATAAACGACCTCCTCGGACGTTCTGGACAAAATTAGGAAGAGAAGAAGAAGTTTTTCATCATTAGGCGCGACCCCGGGTCGATTAATGAAATAAAAAAAGTACACGACGTGTACTCTTAAAGTACAAAATGTGTAGTGGGTTTTTCCGTACTCCACCAAAATCGGCCTCCACGTCACCCCTACACACTGTGTTCATGGCCCGGTCTTGGAAAACACACGGCTTCGAGTGGCCGAGGAGTACACGGCATGTACACATAAATTACACGGCGTGTACTCTGAAAATTTCTAGATTCTTTATGTTTCGTAAAAAAATCACGTAAAAAAGATCCGTACCGGAAACCAAAGCTCCGGGTTCTTACAAACTTCCCCCCTTAAAGAAATTTTTCCCCAAATTTCTCTAGAAAGGCGTAGAAGAAGAACCCTCGAACAACTCTGGCCACTGTGATCGCATATCAGCCTCCCTCTCCCAAGTCTCGTCCTGTATATGGTTGTGCTGCCATAGCACCCGTACCATAGAAACAGACCGACCAAGAAGTACTTTTGCACTACAATCAACAATCCTGATAGGATGCTCCTCAAAAGATGCATCTTGCTCCAACTCAACCTCCTCGGGTTGAAAAACATGAGACGGGTCTGAGAAATACCGTTGAAGCTGGGAAACATGAAAGACGCCGTGCATAGCCTGGTATCTCTGAGGTAACTGCAACCTGTAAGCAACCAGCCCGACTCTCTCCAGAACCTCAAACGGCCCGACATATCTCGATGAAAGCGTACCCTGTCTCCAAATTCTCTTGTGTCCCAACCTCGGTGTGACACGCAGGAAAATCTGATCCCCGACCTCGAACTCCAGAGGTCGTCTCCACTGATCCGCATAAGACTTCTACCGAGACTATGTTGTCGCCATCCTCTTCCGAATCAACTTTATCTGTTCTGAGGTCTCCTAAACAAGATGAGGTCCTAGCAATGCTGCCTCTCCTGCCTCTAGCCAGCATAAAGGTGATCGACATGACCTACCATACAAAGCCTCTTAAGGTTCCATCTGAATAGTCGCCTGAAAACTGTTGTTGTAGGCGAACTCTACCAGAGGAATATGCTTCTCCCAGGAACCACCAAAGTCTAGAATGCAAGCTAGGAGAATATCCTCAAGCACCTAGATTGTACACTCAGACTGGCCATCAGTCTGGGGATGGTATGCTATACTCAAAAGTACCTGTGTACCCAACGCCCTCTGTAGCCCCTGCCAGAAGTGCGAAGTAAAACACCCACCCCTGTCTGAAACAATGGGGTTTGGAACTCCATGAAGATTTATAATCTCTTGGATGTAAAACCATCCCAGATCATCAACACTGGAGGTCTCCTTGATCAACAAGAAGTGTGCATCCTTCGTGAGCCTATCCACCACAACCCAAACCACATCATTTCCTCGAGGCGATCTCGGTAAACCTATCATGAATTCCATCACGACATCATTCCATTTCCACTCAGGAATGGGTAACTACTCCAAAAGCCATACTGGTCGCTGATGCTCTGCCTTCACCTGCTGACAGGTGGAACACCGCATAACAAAACCAACAACATCCTTCTTCATACCTGGCCACCAATACTGACAACGTATGTCTCGGTACATTTTGGTGACACCAGGATGAACTGCCCAAGCTAAATCATGAAACTCCCACATCATCTCCTAACGTATGTCCGCTGAAACCCATACGCGGCCATGAAAACATAGCACGTCGTCATTGCCCACTATCCACCCTAGAGTAGGGTCTCCATCTGACACACCCTCCCGTAGGACTAGGCCTTCAGGGTCTAATAGCTGCCTCATTTGAACACGATCTAAAAGTGTAGAAGTAACGGCTATAGAAGAAAGAACCGTCTAACCCTCTCTATCGTGCACCTCCAGATGCATCTCAGAGAATAGAGCCATGAGCTTCCATTCACTACTGGCCTCCTCAACTGCCTGCAACTGAGTCCTCCTACTCACTGCGTCAGCCACAACATTGCTTTTCTCAGGCGTATAAGCAAGCTCGAAGTCAAAAGACTGTAGGTACTCGACCCACCTCCGCTGTCTCAGATTCAAGTCATGCTGCATGAAGATGTACTTGAGGATCTTGTGTTTCGTATACACCACGAAATGCTCTCCCATGAGATAGTACCTACAACAACACAAAGCAGAAACAAAAGAAGCCAACTCCAAGTAGTGCATAGGATTGTTCTTCTCATGTGGCCTCAACTGCCGAGATCCATACATGACAACACGATCTTCCTGTATAAGCACTACTCCAAGACCGATTCCAGATATATCACAGAAAACTGTATAACCCTTTCCTGGCTCTGGCAGAACTAGAATCGGTGCTGAAGTCAATCTCCCCTTCAGCTACTGGAAGGCTGAGTCACAAGCTTCTGACCAAACGTACTTCACACCCTTTTAGTCAAGCCCGTCAACGGTGCTACTAAGCGTGAGAAGTCCTGTATAAACTACCTGAAGTAACTAGCCAGTCACAAGAAACTACATACCTCAAATATGTTCTTCGGTTGCTCCCAGGTAACTACTGCTCTCACCTTCTCTGGGTCTACTGATACTCATATCTCTGAGATGACATGACCCAGGAAGTGAATCTCATCCATCCATAAGTGGCACTTTGAGAGTTTAGAATAAATCCGATGCTCCCTCAGTGTACTCAAAACGATATGAAGGTGGGTTGCATGGTCGTGTCGAGTGTGAGAGTAAACCAAGATATCGTCCACGAAGACCACAATTATGGAACCCAAGTAAGTATGGAACACTCGGTTCATTATTGCCATGAAAACTGATGGCGCATTCGTATGGCCGAACGACATAACCGTATACTTGTAGAGGCCATACCTATTCCTGAAGGCTGTGAGAGGTATATCTGAAGGACTAACACGCAGATGGTGATAACCGAACCTCAAATTGATTTTCAAGAACACCCGAGATCCTCGAAGCTGATCGAAGAGATCATCAATCCTCGACAAGGGATATCGGTTCTTTACCGTCAACCGGTTCAACTTCCGATAATCCACACAAAGCCGTAAGGTACCATCCGCCTTCTTCGCAAACAACATAGGTGAACCCCAAGGGGAAGTGCTGGGTTGGATGAAACCCTTAGACTACATTTCCTCAAACTACTTCTTGAGCTCTTGCAACTCAGGCGTAGTCATCCTATAAGGAGGTATGGATACCGGTGCGGCTCCTGGGACAAGCTCAATATAGAATTCTACCTCACACTCCGGAGGAAAACCTAAAAAGTCTTCTGTAAAGACATCTAGAAAGCAATCAACCACTAGAGGAAAATCCATCTGAGAGTTCCCCTGATCATCCAGATATAAACTAGAAATCTGGGCCGTAACACTGCCCAACCCATGATGCTTTGGTCCAGCTCTGCTTGCCTGGACATCCCATTCACCCTTGTGAAGAAATGACCCGCCCTCTGGTGACATGAAACTCACCCTACGACGATAACAGTCGAAAAACGCCTGAAAAAGAATTAGCCAGTCCATTCTGAGAATGACATCATAAAACTGTCATTTGAAGGACATAAAGATCCCATATGAAGTGACACCCACCAACCTCAAGGGGGCACTCCTTGCACTGATGCACATTAGAAGTTCTATGTCCCAAAAAAGTGTCTAGTGCAAAGGTATCCTCAGAAGTAAGGACAGTAAGTCTAAGGCTCTCCACAGTGTGCATAGAAATAAAGATATGAGAAGCTCTGGTATCGAAAAGCACAGAAGATAAAACTGAGGCTACTAGGATCGTACCTCGAACTGTGGAAGGTCCAGGATCCTGCTCCCAATGAATCTGCTCTACCGCAAACGTCTGGCCAGTACCGTGGCCCTGTGTAGCGGCCTTTTATCCCTGAGATGATACCCCTTGAGCCTGACTACCACATCCATGACCTCTACCATGGCCTGAACGACCTGAAGAACTCCAGCCCCTAGTCTGCTGCGAGACTGGTAATCCTGCTCCTGCACGAGGAATAGAAATAGATCCTCCTTCACTAGACGCTGGAAGATGAACCCTGCAAAAATGCTCCAGGTGACCCATCTTTCTGCAAGCTCGACACTCCACTGGATCCCTCAGGAACTGAGGCTTCTTATGCATGCTCTTTCCGCACTGGTAGAACACCACCTGGTTTCCAGACAGAAGATCTTTTCTACCAGAAGATATACCTCGCTTCCTCGAGTCACCTCGAGTAGACTCTCGGTGGCGCTTCCTGCTGTCAGTATGAAATGACTTAGGCTTGGATGCTGAACCACCCTGGTCAACAGCCCCAGTCTCCCTCCGATTTTTTTCAGTGATCAGTGCCTGGTTGACTATCAGAGTAATAGAAGTCAACTGGAAAACGTTCACCTGTGATCTGATCTCTGGTTTGAGGCCTTCCTCAAACTTCCTCACCAAAAATAGCTCATCATTTCCCAGAACGGGAGCGAAATGCTGTAACTCAGTGAAGCGGGAGGAATAATTCATAACTGAAAGAGTACCCTGCTGTAGGTTCATGAAATCCCTGGCTCTGTCAGCCCTCAGCGTCGCTGGATAGAAGTAGTCGTAGAACATACGCTGGAATTCATCCTATGCCATTGTTTGCTGGCGTCCTGCTTGCGAGACCACATCCCACCATATCTTGGTAGAATCTCATAGCATGTAAGTCACAAGCTTCACCCTTCTGTCTGGGGGTGTCTCCAGATGCTCGAAGATGGAAAGAATGGTTTCTATCCACGACTCTGCAACCTGAGGTCCGCCATACCCTGTGAAAGTGGGAGGATGTTGCTGCTGGAAGACTCGCGGCATCTCTACCATAGACGGGGTAGGATTTTGAGCTCCCTGGGAGGTCTGAATGAACCTCATGAAACCCTCTCTGAACTGAGCGTCGACACCAGTGTCTGGAATCACTGCGGTTTCCATGTCCGGAACGATCGACAGAACTAAAGGTAGTCCCTGGTCTGCTGTATCAGGCGTACGGTCATTGCCTGGTTCCTGGCGTGCAACGGGAAGACGCCTTGGTGCCATAACCCTAAAAGGTCAAAAGCACACTCCATATTCAGGATCAACAAGAACAGAAAACACAAGAGTACAAAATAGGAACAGGAGATAGAAACACAAAAATTAGAAAAACTGAACTACACGGTGTGTATTTAAACTACACGACGTGTTTGTTAAAGCCATTTACATGGCATTCCATTCTACCACCATTGGTCGTGTAACACTCTATAATACACGACATGTTGTCCTAAAACACAACGTGTACTTAGACTCCACTCCCCTGCCCGAGTCTCTTTGCACGGCTAACCTACACGGTCCTCCTAATTCTAGACTACACGACGTGTGCACTAAGGACACGACGTGTACAGGAAAGGCTTCAGCGGCCTGTGTAGCAGGTTACACGGCCAGCCACACGGCTAACCCCTTACACGGCATGTTCCGAACAAACACAGCATGTATCGGAGAAGATAACACCGACCCGTGTTGTTCGTGACACGATAGGGTACCGAGAAGAAACTACACGGTGTGTTCATATAACACACGACATGTACTAGACAGGCTCGGTGACCTGTGTAGCATGTACACAGATGGCTACAAGGATGACCCCTACACGGCATGTTCCGAAAAAACACGGTGTGTATAAGGATGGATAACACCGACCCGTGTTGTTCGTGACACGGTCGGGTACCCAGAAGAAACCTACATGGTGTGTTCTTATAACACACGGCGTCTACTACACGAGTTTCCCCAACCCATGTTGTTAGTGACACGGCTGGGTACACGGTTGACTACTACACGACGTGTACTTATAGTACACGACATGTCCCCAAAGATTCTCCGACACCCCATGTTTTTGTTTACACAGATAGTAACACAGTTTTAAAACTACACGACATGTATGAATAAAGTACACGCCGTGTATTCTGGTTTTTCTTCTAGGAAGTAGCTCTAAAACTGCTCTGAATGCCAGAAACACTAAAAAAAACCTGCTATGTGCCAAATTCCGATTTGTGGGGGTCTATACTCCCCGTAAATCAAAGCTTGGCATCATAATCATGCATACAACAAGTAACAGCATAAAACACAATGATCCTACAAATTTCGATACTTGAGGGCCCATAACACCTCCAATATCATAGCTTGGCGTCCATTCTAAATAGACTGTAGAAGAAGTAGTACTCTATTAGTGCAACAAGTATTTCTATCACAGAAACTACCACAATGTCATGCATTATCTATCACGAAATCTATCACAACAACATGCAATTCTAATGAACCCTAGATGGCATGGTAAAATGCATGACAAGTGATTTCCTACCCAGTGCCTATATGATACATGAGACGACACACCCTCATCTTATCGGGTTGCAACCAAATAGAACCATAATCATATAAACTGTAACAACACAAAAAAAGTGAATCACCCAATGGTGAAATATAATAAACTGTAACATTTGCAAAAACTGAAAATTGCAATCACGAGGTAGTGTAGCTTTTCCCTGTACACGGGTTAATTACTCTCGGGCACAGTTAAGTAATAACTACCCATTTCTTTCTATCCCTGTCTATGGTCACAAAATAGTAAGACAATAGAAAGGAAGAAACCCCCTTTGATACCACTTTGTAATGACCTGAATCCGGAGCCACACAACTGGTGCCCCGTATCCGGTTCACCACATGACCTCAAGAGAGTTTCCCCAAACGCCAGAGGCTGCCGACTAGCAGTGAGGGCCTTGGTGAGTCTGTGGGGAAACTATGCCCTCATTTGGTAAAGTATGCAGCGGGAGAATAAGCATAAAAAATAACGGAACCAGTAAATAGAATGCAAAAACTGAACTGAAAGTAAAAGCAATGTATGATATAATAATAATGATGCAGTACGGTACATGTATCTATGTAAAACAGTAAACAAAACAACGTGTTGAAATAAAACTGAAACCAAAATACTAAATGTAAACAACAACTCCAGTAGCATCGCGAACCAAAGCCTGGTCCCATGCTCTCTAGCTCATACCAGAAATCAAGTACCTGAGGTTGAAGGGCCACAATCCCTACCTATACCTGAAACCATATATTCTGTTTGGGCCGAAAAGCAGGACCCAAACAGGGTGTGAGACTAATCCCAGTAAGAGACCACCACAAGATTTGTGCCCTACTGTCAGTGAGTGATATAGTAAAAGTAAAGGTAAATAATACAGTAAAAAAATATACCAATTATCATTCACATTCATTAAATTAGACAACCTGGGAAAACCAGCAAAGTTTTCTATTCCATGATAAGCAAGTAACACAGCAGTTATCTAAAAAGACTACCTAAACACAAGCAGTACAATACCCAAGCTTGTTCTTTGGCTTGGTGCACTCGTCACAACCAACCATAAACATTCACACTGACTCTCTAGGTGGCTTAAACTAGAAGACCCCTATAGTCCAGTAAACAACATGGCACTGACACTCTGGGAAGCTCTTACATTAATTCCCCTATGGTATTGCAACGATAACTACAAACTCTCTGAGGAAGCACTTACGTCTAATTCCTCTTGTGGTCTCGATGCATGGGTAAACTAATAACACTCTTGGGGGGCACAAAGTCCTATTCCCGTAGGTCCTGCGTACAAAACTAAATCCAACAGACCCTCTAGGGAAGCACATAATCGTCTATTCCCTCTTTGATCTCCCGCACTAGGTTCTCACAGCCCTGAGCAGTCCAGTCATGAATAATCGACTATTATCAGCCCTAAGTAAGTTAAAAAACTACTTGGATAATAGATACCATACATCAAAAGAATTCCAACAGCAGGCAACACATGCAGTCAGTGATAACAAGCAACTAACAATTACAATAGGGTTGTCTCACGGCAATGGTTCCAAATGGAGATAAACAACCAAACGGGAAAGGTAAACACCCATGGGGGTGATCCTCAAACATAAAACCAAGCATAATATTAGCCTCAATTAATCATAAGCTAACAATAAATCTAGGGTATTTAGACAATAGGATCAAAATACTAAACCCAGGATAGCCGATACATGGGTATCTTTTGCAACCAAAACTCAAAGAACTTAAATGTAGGGCAACAAACCACCTACCTCGATCCTCAGAGATCGATATACTAGAACCTCATCCCGTGAATCATCCTATAATGGAGTAGGTCTGCAAAAACGTCTAAAACGTTCAACCTCAGATAACTTAAATGAGAGGAGGAATCAAGAAACGAGGCTAAATAAGAACCAAGAACTCACCGCTACGATTCTTCTGCAACCAAAGGAGTTTGATTCAGACAACGAGTGACAGATCGGTGGCTCGGAGAAGAAACAACCTCCTCGGACGTTCTGGACAGAATTAGGCGGAGAAGAAGATGTTTTTCGTCATTAGACGCGACCCCGGGTCGATTAATGAAATAAAAAAAGTACACGACGTGTACTCTTAAAGTACATGGCGTGTAGTGGGTTTTTCCATACTTCACCAAAATTGTCCTACATGTCACCCCTACACACCATGTGCATCGCCCGGTCTTGGCCAACACACGACTTCGAGTGGCCGATGAGTACAGGATGTGTACTCATAAAGTACATGGCGTGTACTCTGAAAATTTCAAGATTCTTTATTTTTCCTAAAACAATCCCAGAAAAGAGATCCGTAACTAAAACCGAAGCTCCGGGTTCTTACAGTTAAAAATTATGATATTTGAATATGTAATTCTAACCTCTTTCGGCAACCTTTGAGAGAGCGGAGCACCATTCCAATTGTCTGACTAAAAATTGAGATCAGAAATAGGAGAATCAAACCATCTTGAAATATACGTAACATATGATAAATAATGCCTTTTAGTAGACTAAATAGAGGATTCAAAATAAATCGAGTGTCACATATTTAGTTTCTTGAGAAATCGACCTTTCAAAAAGTAATTGGAGGAAGACATAAAACTAATAAGATAGTACCATGAGAGATCACCGGGGAAATTGAATATTGTTGTGTCAGGTGCATCATCAAGCAAGCATCCCACAACATATGTGAAACTCCTTATTTCATATATCATTAACAAACAAGAATATAAGTATAAATCCAAGATCTAAATTTAACACAAATTTGATATGGCTAGTACATAGATAATATATAAAAGTTAAGATTTTCTGAGATCTGTAAATACAATCAAACAATCTGAGGGATGCTGAGTAAATTTGTGAGAAGAAACTTATAAAAATTCATATAGCCTTTAGAATTATATGGTGTAAATTTAGATCCACAAAAATATATTCAAATTGATTTCAAAAGACACACAATGTAGCAAACATTCGATGAAACACATGCCATAAATTATAGCACAATATTCAAAACCAAGTAGAACATGGGAAAAGTTGAGCATTAGTTTTTGAGTGAGCTACCTTCATCCAACTTTGAGTGAGATAGTGCCACAAAATAATCATACTTCCTTTACATCATCCTACCATGAACTAAGTGATAATTCTTATAGAACATAATATAATTTAAAATCCACATTATATAGAATCATGGATTCAAGAAAAGTGATAAATAATCGCTACCACACTTAAAGAAGTTTAAAAAATAGGTATTACATGAGTAAAAAAAGTGTCATCATAGAAACATGTAGCTCACATGTAAGAAGATCTTTGAGGAAATAAACTAGAGGTTTCAATACACATGATGCTATATTATGAAACCAAGTTGAAGCCATATTTTCTATAGCTTCATCACAACCTGCAGTTTCATCCAACATGCATCCTCCTTCCAATGCAAATAAACAAACAATGCCTTGATTTTTCTTCCAGAAGAGGATGTGTTTAAAACAGGAAAGTTCATATTTCACATTAGAAAGATAATTCATGACGCATATACTCATAATAAACATAATATATATCACATATTAGAAACATAATGCTTGTTGCGTTTTTGAAATAGAATGCATATCACATATATTAATATTTTATATCAATACTAAATGCATATTGCATATATGAAAATTGAATATTAAAAACATAATTAATATTACATTAATTCATATTTCATATTAATGAAGAATTAATATTTCATATATTCATATATAATATTAAAAGAGTATTTATATTTCATATTAATTACAGAATGAACATTACATGTTTTACTAAAGTAACAGGTCGAGTGATATTGACATTCCATTTTATAAAAGAACCTGAAAGGAATATAGAGAATAGATGTCAGTACAATCATATGTGTAGTTACTAAAAATAATAGAGAATATAAAAAAGTACGACATGGTTGGACAATACAATTGACAGAGTTTGAACCATTATATTGAATAGATGATGAGAAATCTCCCTTATATTGAAACTATAATGAATATATTGTATGTAATAAAATAAAATGAAACTATATTGAAAAAATTCAATGAATTAGATGGCGGAGGAAACTTCTAGGTGTAATAAAACACAAGGGAATTTCAAAATGTACCTCGATAGACTAAACATGTTTAAAATCCTGGATTGAGAAGTAACTTTTTAATGATATAAGAAATTCAGAAAAAATAATTTAAATGGAAAATGAAAACAAAACAAACCTCAAACATGTAAAGTTAATTCCAAGATTAAATAAAATATCTTATGTACAACGTGAAATGATATAAAAAAATATCAGTAGCACAATTGATATCCATACCAACATCAACAAAGTAATTGAAAAGAAAATCCACTTCTAGTTCAAATGATTAGAGAAAATTAATACCTATGGCCCCATACTAAAACTAATTAATCACTAAATTGAATAATTCATGTTTTCAAACTCGCCCCAAGGGGCCACATGTAAAGGGGGAAACCAGATAGGGGATGATGTTTTTATTCCACTACTTAACCAGAGAACCCAAATCAACCATAAGACTTCTAAAATGGATTTTCATGCTCAGTAGTGAGTTGGGTCTTCCATCGAAGTGTTGGCAGTTTATAGCCTTCAAAATAGTCGTAAATACCAAATCTAGGAGAATATTTTATTCCCATTGATCCATATTACTAGAGATTGCCCCATTAAACTAGTTATGAGGTCAGGTCTCTCAGGTCTACAATGGTGGGATGAAGGATGTAGGAGCGTGATCATGGGGTCGAGGACGGAGGGTCATGGTGGTGGGATAGAGGATGAAGGTGTAGGGTCACGTGGTCAGGGTCGTTGGGTCGCATCAGCGAGATAGAGGATAGGGGAGTGGGGTCGGGGTCGCCAGGTCATACCAGCAGGACGAAGGACGGAGGGGGGGGGGTGAGCGGGGGAATAGGGACAGGGTCTCCAGGTTGTTGTCGTGGGATGATAGGATGGAGGGCGGAGAACAACGGATGGGGGAGTAGGGTGGGGTTTTTGAGTCGTACACTAGAGGTTGAATGAAGAGAAGGAGGAATTTAGGGAAAGGGAGTAAAATAATACAGTGACCGCCAATTGGTGGTCGCTAATAAGATCAATTTGAACTACCAAATGGAGGTCGCCCAAAACTTTCCTTCATGATTGATTAATTTTCTATGAGTGTTATAAACATTCCAAAATTTAAAATGTAATGGCCCAGACCTCTCCGGCCCATTCCTTTGTGAAAATATGGTGTTTGAGGTGATTCGTTAGGTCAAGGGGACTTATCCCCAACACTTTGCCAATTTTCTAGTTTGGTGAATAGTTCCAACGGTATACAGTTTTGAACTGTGAAACGGTAACCTTCTATGAACAGTGCATCAGTGACCTTAGGTGAACAGTGTCATCGGTAAACTTCTATGAATAGTGTCATCGGTGACCCTTGGTGAATAGTGTCATTGGTAACCTTCTATGAACAGTTCCATTGGTGAACAGTTCTATCGGTAACCTCTAATGGTAAACTCTCTTTCCTTTTCCAAATTTCCAATTCTATGAATAGTTCCATCGATGAATAGTTCTATCAGTAACCTCTAATGGTAACCTCTCTTTCCTTTTCCAAATTTCCAATTCTACGAACAGTTCCATCGGTGAACGGTTCTATCGGTAACCTCTAATAGTAACCTCTATTTCCTTTTCCAAATTTCCAATTCTATGAATAGTTCCACGGGTGAACAGTGCTATCGGTAACCTCTAACGGTAACCTCTCTTTCTTTTTCCAAATTTCTAATTCTATGAATAGTTCCATTGGTGAAGAGTTCTATCGGTAACCTCTAAAGGTAACCTCTATTTCCTTTGCCAAATTTTGAGTTCATGAACAGTGTTTCCCAAATGGTGAGGTCTATCGGTAACCTCTATTTCCTTTTCCAAATTTTTAGTTCATGAACAATGTTTCCATAACGGTGAGGTCTATCGGTATCCTCTATTTCCTTTTCCAAATTATGAGTTCATGAATAGTGTTTCCATAACAGTGAGGTCTATCGGTAACCTCTATTTCCTTTTCCAAATTTTGAGTCCATGAACAATGTTCTATCGATGAGGTTCTAATGGTGAGGTTCATGAACAACGTTCTATCGGTGAGGTTCATGAATAGTTTTCTATCGGTGAGGTTCTAACGGTGAGGTTCATGAATGGTGTTCTATCAGTGAGGTTCATGAACAATGTTCTATTGGTGAGGTTCATGAACAGTGTTCTAATAGTGAGGTTCATGAACAGTGTTCTATCGGTGAGGTTCTAACGGTGAGGTTCACGAATAGTGTTTTTCCTTTGCCAAATTTTGAGTTCATGAACAGTGTTTCCAGCTTCCTACAGTTTCACCCCTTAAACGTTTCCTTTGATGTAAAATACATTTAGAGCCCCATTTTAAGGACTTTAAGGCTGATTCAAAGGCCACAACTCTTATATTAATTATACCTAAGGCTTGGGATTTTTTACTTGGTCAAACCACGTGGTTTAACACGATCCGCTATTAATGGTAAAATAAGTGTATCTTAAACCGTCGCTCTGTTAAATCTTCAAAAGGGACAAGATATCTTCCTCTCTAGTTCTTCCTCCTTGTTCTCAGCTATGAGATGCTAGAACTTTCATTCTATTCCATAGGGGTTGTGAAATCAAACATTCCTCCTAGGAATGGTTCCGCTCTATTTCTGTACAACCAAGTAGTATCGATCAATCTTTAATATAAGATATGTTTTATCATCGTTCTTTTGGGGTTCATCTTCTCCTGCTTCTCCTTTCCTTGTTATAGCATGAAATATCCATGATTCTAATTGAGTTTTCTTGGGTTTCGGTTGGTACGGTCATACTGTGGCATCTTTAGGTGGATGCAGTTGTCGCGAGAGGAGGTGATCGTGATCCGTTGTGATAACCGTTCTCATATAAAGAATGTCAAGAACCATTTGAGGTAGGAGATTCATTGCTTTTATTTTATTTTATGTGGAACTATATAGTTACCATGTTTTATCCCACTGGATCACAATGGAAGTTTCCTAATAAATATTTGAACGGGATAAATAAATTGATATCAATCATATGTTATTGCCTCTTATTTTTCTAGTTAGTGTGATATCCATAATTAATTCATTTAGCTGTTCATTCTTGATGGAAATTGGTAAAGAACGTAAACCAGAATTAATTGATAACTGTTTGGATATAGATAAAGAGGCATGTAAATGAATCTGGTTCCTCTTTTTGTAATTTGATGTCAATCAAATAGGCGTAGAAAGCATGTTTAATTATTTGTGACTGATTACTGTTTAGGTTTCCCAAATATGGAACCTACAAATAATAATCGGTTAATCTAAGATGGATTAAAGAACTAGTTTTTTGATAAAATATAACTCCTTGCAGATTCCTGAGTTACCATATTGTTTGTTAAATGGCTAAGTGCCCAATTGTTAAAATGTTTGTTTTCCTTCTACTTATGTTGTGATGTGATCTTGGATGGCTATTGTGATATGTGGGGGTATGGAGGCCTTTTGGTTATGGTAGAAGATGACACCTAGAGTGGCAAGATGCATCAGTTTATGCATGTGGTTTTCAGGGACGACACTAGGGATGATGGAACAGGATGGATGTGATTGTTGAATGCTTGTTGTTTCTTTTTGGTTGATTACCTATTTTAATTTTCCCCACTTCCTAAGGAAACGGGTCTTGCTTACCCTTCTTCCAAAATAGGTGAAGATGCGCGGGGTATGCCATGTGCTTTCAATTTTTAGCCACTCAAGGGAGGATGCATCTACGCTCTTTCTATAGGCGGTAAAGACTCGAAAGGTTGTATATCTACTCACCGTGTTGAGACCCCTTGTGTTTAGTACCATAGATTTTTTTTTCTATAATGCTTGGGAATGTGAGAAAGTAATTCTGTAAGGAATAATTGAATAAATGGTGTTAACCGATGGGGTTGGATTTTTCTCAAACATAATGATGAGGTTGTAATTTTAAAGGGGCGGTGGACTTGGGGTGTGATGCTAATGAAATTTAATGTGGAATTTTAAATGGTTAATTAATGTTTAAATAATTAATTAACATAAAGTGGGAATGAGAAAAAGGGAATGAAGTAAGGCATTAATGATTTTTAAATGGTTGTGTGCCTATAGGATACCAAGTCATAGAAGTGGCAGTCGGGATTCCGAGAGACGTTAGTTGTTGTTAAGACTAAGACTAGGTTATGACCATAGTGCTATTGTGAGCTATAGTATATCTTGTACTTTTTGTGTTTCTATACGCTACTCCTCCCTATCACTAAGGAAAACTGACACCCCAAGAATTTGGAGCCCTAGGGGATGTTTTCCCCAACATTTCGGTGGGAGGATGGATGGCTGACTACCCCCTATGGCCCCACTCTCTTTTCTTGGTAGGTACTTGTGCTGGTAGGCACAGTGGTTAGTTTTACCCATATATGCATGTAGAGGGATACAATGGATTGTGGTTATTCACACACATATATTCTGGATATACTATCCTATTGAAAACTATAGGTGTAACGTGCATAGGCTATAATGGCTTGAGGATCCTTACTCGCTGTATGGGATGTAATGGCTTGAGGTATAATACCCGATGTGTGATACACGTTAGGTGAGCTATGGTGGATCCCAAAAACTACCTGGTTACTTTCTTTCATGGATTTTGTGGTTTTGTTGTAGGAGGTGCATGTTGTGGTGCTTCGCCCAGGTGTCTGCGAGAAAGCCTTTTGGAGAGAGATGCTTAGGACGTGCGACGTTGGTGCAAAGCGAAAAACTAGTGGGGAAGTAGTAGCGGGGTACCCTTGATATTCTTTATTATATTATATAATCTTGTATGCATTACTTGGTGAGAGTATCCATAGTGATTTTGGGAACTTAGTATACCTATTTAGGTAACAATTTAGTTTCTCTTGTTGTTCACTGTGCTTTATCATGCTTTCTTTACTTCTGTAAGAGAGGCTTTAGGGAGGATCCTACTGAGTATACTGTTATACTCAGCCTATGTATTTATAAACTATTATTATAGTCACTTCGAGCATTTTGGAGATTAATATGGTTTCTACTAGTTTGGGGTTGTAGGAGTTTTTGGGGTTATGGTTGCTGCTATTTTTACTTTCTTTTTGGTACTTGCGATTTTTCCCATTTCAGTTGTAGTTGTTTTGCATGACATTACATATGGGTACTTTGTTTTTCATTTGTATTTCTGTCTGATTTGGAGTTGGTTGGTGTCTATCTTATCTCTCTCTTCTACATGTGTTCACTTAGAGGGTAATCCCTTCCATTTGTGAGTTTACTATACCCTTGGTGCTAGTCACCAACCCAGGGCCTACTATAGGCAGGACTCGGGGGTCCTTATCCCCCTTCTCACATTGTCGGCCCAAGAGGGGTACACTTTGTGGGGCGAGGGTCATGACAGAGTGGTATCAGAGGTCTGGTTTAGGGATATGATGGAGTTTGGAGGTAGGCATAGGTGAGGTTGCATGGGTTGGTAGGGAAACAATGTCATTCATGTTTAGCAAGTGATGTAAACACTGGAGACTGGCTGAGACATAGGTGTTTAGGGACCCCTATGATCTGATGTACAAAACTTTAAGTTTATAATGGATACTGAATTGGGTGATACTAGTTGCTGGGTAGAGACCTAGGAAAGGATCATGCATCATTATTATTTGTACTTGCGTTTAAATGGGTATACCTTGGGATAGGTTAATCTAAAATGAATAGAAAGAAAACAATTAATTAATTAATGTTGAGACTTCCATATTCCAGGTTTATGAGCTATAATGGATTGTTATGTTACAAGTATGGCTCCAGGTTGATGTCCTCATTAGGATTGAATAGAAGATTTCTAGCAGGCTGTTCTAGTAGATCACCGCAGGGTAGAGGGTGATGACGAAGACACTTGGAGGAAGACACTCTGAGAGTTTCAATGCCAGAGTCTGCAAAAGTACGAGTGCTACATTTCAGATGCAGTCATGAAAGACTGGTTAGAGGAGGCCAAGATTGGCTTCAGTATGATCTGTGCTCGAAAGGAGCATTGGGTTTCCTTGGTTGTGATGATGTTGCGTGGAGCAGCAAGGATGTGGTGGTTCTTGTTCCTCGAGGATCGTGAGGAGTTCACGATCTCATGGGAGGAGTTCTGAGATAAATTTAGAGTCAAGTTTCTTTTTTCGATTGTGAAGGTGTCCAGTCGCCATGAGCTTCCTACCCATTGATAGGGGATCTCCAGTGTTGGACAGTTTTGAATAAATTCCATGAACCTTTTACAATATGCTTCGGACCTACTTCCAGATGAGGAGGCATGGGCGAGGCATTTCGAGAAGGATTTGCGTCCAGAGATCCAGCGTCGGGTCACGCTATTTATGCTAAAAAATATATCTTACGGTGCGGGAGAGGGAAGAGGTTTTCTAGAGGACTTTGGATAGAAGTGGATCATCACAAAAGGGGAGTCATCATGATTCCTCATGAAGTAGAGTTGTGGTTCGGGGTTCCCGTTTTTCAGTGAAGAAGAGTTTCTGTTCTGCCGGGGGTAGCTCCCAGCCCTTCACATCTCGTTTCTCCAGAGGCAGAAACTCTTAGGAATATTCCAAGGGATCAAGTTCTTGTTTTTCTTATGGTGGTCGAGGTCATCCATAGCGGGAGTTCCTAAACTTTCAGATCAGTCATCGTGAATCAAGTCCTCCGCTCCAGGTTCCTCCGTTGAGGCAGTTCCAGCCAAAGAAGTAGTAGCAGGTTGCACCAGTTTTAGATCAGCAGAGGGTAGATGGGCATGTAGAGGACAGCCCCTTGATTCTCCCACTCCTTAGAGAGCAAAGCACGACCATGGTGGTGGTCTTTATCAGGGTCATAGAGGTCGTGGAGGAGGTTGTGGTCAGCTTCATGCTCTAGCATTTCCAGCTCCAGGTGAGCCAGATGTCATTCGAGATACCCTTTGCTTGTTTTCTACCTTGGTGTATGCCTTGTTTGATTCCAGAGTGATACACTCCTTAATATCACCTACCCTTGTCCAAGATTTGGGACTTGAGGTAGAGAGGCTTCCAGTGTCCTTGGTGTTGACTATGCTAGTTGGAGGTCGATTTGACTTGTTTGAAGTATGTAGAGACTGTGAGCTATTGTTGGGGAAAGACCACTCTTGGGGAGATTTACAATGTTTACAAATACAACCATATGATGTCATACTCGGCATGGATTTTTTGTATTTGGTGAAAGCTATCGTGGATTGATTCCGGAATAAGGTTATTTTCATTGGTGAGGATGGAGAGTCAGTGGTATTTGTTGGCAAGCGAGATCCTAGGATGGTTTATAGGCACGTTCTGTCCTTATCATCCATGATGGCTGAGATGATGTTGAGTTCTTCAGAGGTTCAGCAGTTGGCATTTCCTAGGGTGGTAGAAGAGTACCCTGATGTCTTTCCAGAAGAGGTTGTAGAATTACCCCCTGAATGAGAGATCGAGTTTGGGATTGAAATAAAACCAGGAGCATATCCTATATCTATGTCTCCATATATGATGGCCCCTTCTGAGTTACGAGAGTTATGTATATAGTTTGATGGTCTGTTACAGTGCGGTTTTTTTCGGCCGAGTGTGTCACCGTCGGGTGCACCGGTTTTGTTTGTGAAGAAGGATGATGACAGTTTGCGGTTCAGTGTCCATTATCATCGCTTGAACAAAGTGACAAAATATAATCTTTATCCTCTTCCACAGATTCATGATTTATTCGATCAACTGAAGGGTTCAAGTTGGCTCTCAAAGATCAAATTGTGGTTAGGATATCATCAGATGCATGTGAAGGATGAGGATATCCCAAAGACTGCTTTTCGTTGTCGTCATGAGCATTATGAGTTCGTTGTAATGCTCTTCGGAGAGGGAAATGCTCTTACTGTGTTCATGGGATTGATGAATTTTGTGTTTCGTGAGTTCCTAGACAAATTGATTATAGTTTTCATCAACGAAATCCTTGTGTACTCCACATCTAAAGAAGATCATGAAGAGCATCTACACGCCGTTTTGGGAGTTCTTCTTCAACATCAGCTGTTTGGGAAGTTGTTGAAGTGTGAGTTTTGGGCTCGAGAGGGCCGTTTATTGGGGAATGTTGTGTCCCAATAGGGAGTAGTTGTGGATCCATTGAATATAGAAGAAGTTGTGTCCTGGGCATCCCCCAAGACAGTATCTGAGGTGCGAAGTTTCGTTGGTCTTGCAGGCTACTACAGGAGGTTCGTAGCATATTTCTCATGAGTTGAGACTCCTCTAACTGCTTTGACCAGAAAATATCAGGCATTCATATGGACTGATCAGTGTCAGGCAGCCTTCGAGTATCTAAAGGAGAAGTTAGTAAGTGCTTCAGTTCTTTGTCTTCCAATAGAGGGAGTTCAGTTTGATGTTTTCTGCGACGCTTCGCATCTGGGGTTAGGTTTTGTTCTGATGCAGCAGTGGTCATTTGTTTCTTATGGGTCTCAACAATTGCATCCCCATGAACATAACTATTCCACCCATGATCTTGAGTTGGCAGTTGTAGTGTTTTCTCTGAAGCCATGGAGACATTACCTCATTAGTCAGAGCTTTGTGGTTTTCACCGATCATAAGAGTTTGTGGTATGTTTTCTCCCAGCGTGACTTGAACTTGTGACAACGTTGGTGGATGGAGTTATTACAGGAATATGACTTCGAAATATCATATGCACCTGGAAAGGGGAATGTTGTTGCTGATGTGCTGAGTCAAAAGTCACGTAGTGATTATGTGCATGAATATGATGATTCCTGGAGAGTAATGGAAGAACTATCAGCATTACATTTGGACATGAAAGAAGTTGGGGGCAGTGGTTGTATTTTTTAGATGACGGTGCAATCCTATCTAGTGCAGTAGGTGGAAGAGTCCCAGTTGGGGGATCTTGAGGTGGAGGTCTGAAGAGACTGAGTTGTTTGTGGTGAGGCCCCTGATGGTTGGCCAGAGGATGAAAAACACAGAGTGTTGTATCACGGAAGGATTTTTGTTCATTTGATGATACACGAGACGGTTCTCATAGAGTTCCATAGTTCACATTTAGTGGTGCATCCTGGAGTGACAAAGATGTAATGAGACTTGAGGAGTCAGTTTTGGTGGCCTGGGTGGAAGCGTGCGATTGGAGAGTATATGTCTCGATGTTTAGTACGCCAGAAGGTCAAGGCTGAGCACTGCTTCCCCGATGGTTTGCTCCAGCCATTAGATATTCCTCATTGTAAGTGGGAAGAAATATCTGTAACACCCCAAGATTTTATGAAAAATATTCTTTTAATTTCATTAATGTCTTCTGTTTTATGCTACACCAAGATTACCTTGCGCTATATGCAACACCGTATTAGCTTGTAGTATACGCAACACTATTCTTGGATCGTGTTACACACAATTTTGATAATAGTTATTCTACACAACATTGAGTATATATATATATATATTCAATGTATAAATGAAATATGGTTGGATTATGATATACGAAACAATGAAGGATTCTTGCATAGCACGCAACCCTGACTTGGCTTGCATTACACGCAATCACGACCTTCCTCGATAGTGTGTGTTGTACGCAATAACGGGTTTTACTAAACAACGATATATTATTATAATATTATTATGAACTAGCCGTTATGAATAGTATTAACTAAATTTTTAATCTTATAACATTATTATTCGTCTTACACATTTTCTAAAACATGGTATAAGAACAAAATAAATTTTTCGGGTAAAATAAGTATTTTTCAAAAAATGAATTTTTGCCGCCTTTTGATGGCGCACCCACTTCAAATCTAGTTTTTGATATATTTATAAGTTAAATTTGACAAAATAAAATTCTTCTTTGGAATCATGAAATAAAAATTTACTTTGGCTAAATTTTTCATATTATTCTGGTAACTTTCATATTTTGATGAATAGTAAAAACACGCTATATTTTAATTAAAAACAACTTTTTTTCATCATAATAATTTATATGGTTAAATTATAATATTGAATGGTTTTAAAGTATAAATAGAATATATTTTTACCATTTGATCCAATGGTGGTCAATTTAATTAATATCACTTTGATATTGGACATAAACGAGTGCCAATCTTTTGATAGATATTATTTCTTAAAAACACGCTATTTGTTTTAACAACGGGAATTAATTTTAAATTAATTTCTGCCACTTATGTGTTTTCAATTTGGAAAAATGGATTCCATATTTGGAATCAGGATGTTCAAATTGTGTAAATAGGTAACTTTTATTTTTAGACATTTTGAATAATTACTGCGGTAAATATTTTATTTACCCTGGTTAAGGGTAAATCCGGTAAATAAGGGTTAACAAATAATATTATAATAATTCAAAATTACCTTACCACTTGTCCAAACATTATTTGTTGATTCATTAACGACCATGGGCATCTTTGGGTCGATTTTGGGACACCATTAAGTGATAATGACAATTTAGAATAATTACTTTAATGTAAAGGCAAAATAGACATAAACAAGAATCTTTTAGTAATTAATTTTTATATGGTGTTATATAAAAAATATATCTGACTATAAATATTAATTGGAAAGATAAAACGATTTCCTACATTATATTATTTGTTTTAGAATTTTTAGACATCTAATAAATTAAATTATTTATGACACAACGATGATGCAGTAATTACCTTTTTAAGAAAATATTAACATAATTGATGTTATAAATTCCCAAATAAATATAATTTGTGACTTTTTATGACTTACAGTAATTTTATAGATTAATATGACATGTTATTGTTGATTTACGTAACTTGGTTTGAACTTATCATTCTTTTATGAATTTCATAAAAATCATGTACCAAATAGTGTCAAATTTGACATAAATTAGTTTTTAAAACAAATATTATATTATTAATTGTTATTTTATTCCTAAAAATCTAAGGTTCGGCCAAATGACTTATATAAGGTTATATATATTAATAATAAACAACTTGGGGTTATTTTGGCTTGATATAGTAAGTTTATTAACCATATAGTGTAAGAAAACAAAAAGACACGGTAAAAGTTAAATTATTTAACTTAGAGTTAAATCTAATTGATAAGGTTAAAATAATAACCTAAACTTGTCTAAATCCTATTGGATGAGATTCTTTCGACCCATCCCCACTTTATCTTATAAATAATTCTCTTTGGAACCATTATAAACCGAATTTGACCTTAATATAAAATAATATTTTGAGATTTTCCTAAGGTGCCCCTCTCCTCCCTTATAAAAGGGCACCTCCTCCCTCTCTTCCTCACACATATTTGAGCCATCAAGCTCGGCCAAAACCTGACAAATTATCTTCTCCACTTCCCTAGAAACATCCTAGAGGTTCTGGTATTCCTCAAAGACCAATTTTAGTGCCCTAAGAGGAGGTCTCAAAGAGGCGCTTCAAAGAAGAGGTAATTTCCGTTACCGATTCATTCACCTTTATTTCTTCTTCCACTTCTTCTTATTAGGTTGTTTCATTATTAATTAATAACATAAGTATCACTAATATACTGATATGTTATTATAAGTATGAAACAACCATATTTCACCATCTATCCATCCTACGGAAAACGAAATCACCGCGCATGCGTACGTACGGAATACCGTCTCCACGCCGTGGTGAAATCTATTTTCCACCACCACCTTACTTGGATGGGTATAATGGTGTAAATAATAACTATATATGATTATTTTAAAGTGATATTGATTCTGAAAATAGTATACATACACTCCAATACAGCCCCACGATCATGAGAACGATATCATCGCTCGTGCGTATGTACGGACTACCGTCTCCACGACGCGATGAGATTCATTCTCCACTTTAACCATTCATGAATGATTATAAAGTATATATAATAATTAATCATGAAATATATGACATAATAATGATAATGTATTTATGTGTATATATATGTATGTCATCTACTTAATTCCATTCAACTCAATAAGGAAACAAAAACAGCGTTCATGCGTACGTACGGTCTACCGTCTCCATGAACGGTGTATTTCTTTCCATTTACTGATTTATTATATATATATATATATTCTGAATATATATTATAAATCATGTTTTATATTCTGGAATTAATTAATCATGATCTAATTAATCATATGAATAATTACAAGTCAAAACACGGACGACAAATGAAACAATTTTACCCGAAACGCTCTTTAACATGGAATTTACAAAAGAACGGGTAATATAAAGTCATAAGTGAACCATATATGATATCATAACAATGAATATGATTCTGTAATAAGTCAATAGCATTATTTAAATCATTACACAGGAGGTTCAGACACTTACGAAGCGAATCGGACCAAAGGTAAGGGAAATATGACAATCTCATTTTTATCCGAGATTGTTTATACTTTGGTATTTACTGGGGTGTATTTTATCATCCACATCCATGTTTCCTCAATATGTAATATTATTTCCATCCACCTACAATTGTTTAAATCCAATTTTACCCTTCGGTGATTTTTTTATAAAAGATATGAAATGAATCTTTTGTCGTTTTTCGTACGAGGTACTTTTTGACTTTTCCGACAAAAGTATGAGAAGAATGTTTTTTTAACTTATATGACAAGAATGGATTTTTAAAACATTATTTCCAAGAATCATACTTTACAAGTTTTCAAGTTTATTTTTAATAAACTTCTTTTAGTTTAAAGTTGTATGACATGTTAAGAAAGGAAAAATGTTTTTGAAGAAGAAAGGATATTTTCCTCAAGAATGGAGTTCAAGTGTTTTATCAAAATTATTTTCCATCTAAGATAATAATGGGTTCTGTTTTTATCCCTATTATTACATTGAATTGATTATGTTGGGATGGAATTATTTTTATGAATTCCTTTATCTTATATGAATTTTTTTATGATGTCATGATGTTTAAGATTCCCATTTTTATTACATGGGTTATGCAATGATGTATGATTTATGATTTTGTGGCACACATAAGAATGGTATAATTATGAGATGGGTGGGACCTATATCTCCATCCAATGCATTGGGTAAAGATTTTATATCTCATGAGATAGACATGGATGGAATGGTAGGTTATACCGGTTCAGTGAAACAGGACTGAAACGAGGGTGAATCGGTTCAGAAATGGACTTTGTCCACTAAGATAGTCTTGGCAATGAGTCTTGACTAATAAGATATGATTCTCTATGATTATTTGTGTATGCCAAAAGTTTCATGTTTTAAGTTATGATTATTGTAATTTCATTTCACTACTATGATTTATCCCATGTTATGAAATTATGCTCTCTTTTGCAGGTTAAGATTCCCAAAATGTTATGTTCTTATGAATATGATGTGATTGATATTTCTTTTGTTTACCCTTACCGAGCATTAGAGCTCACCCTTTTATGTTTTCTTTTCCCTAGGACATAAAGAAAGGTTTTAGGTAAAAAAGGGAAGATCTTTATGGGAGATGTTGATGATCTTTCACCGCGATTAGAAGATTATATTCTGAGTTTCCAAAGACACTAAACTATTACGATCCTTGTGTGTGTGTTTTTTTTATGTACTAAGTATTTCGAAAAAGTAATGAAATGTCCATGTACGTCAAGCTTATGGTCTCTATAGTTGGTATCAGAGGAAATTTTTAGTCAACCTTTGGAAACAAGGATGCGAAAACGTTAGTGAGATCCCTAGAGATATTTCTAAGGTATGTCTAGGGATGTCCCTATGGATAAGTATACATATAGGATATAGTCCTAGAACTATGGTAACGATATTAGATTAAACCAAAGATGTTAGATATTTAAGATACTCCCCCTTTATTATGATTTTTGTCTCTCACACTATTCTTTTTGGGTTTTAGAAAATGGATGTAAACAAGATGGTTTACGATAATGGAGGATATGATGGACAATGGAATGATATTCTTCATGAGAATCCAAATGAAATGGGATTTGGAAGTCCAATCATCATTATTATGCCGAATCAGCAATCTAATTATATGATAAATAAAGTAAAATTTGGTAAGTTTCTTGGCTCGGCTAACAAGATAAAGATGGAGTTTCATGATGATCATAGAGGAAAGAAAGTTCAATTTCCCCTATGTAAATCATGTGGGAAGAGGCATCAAGGAGAATGTTTCAAAGGAAGTGGAAGATGCTTTGGGTGTGGAAAAGAAGTACACAAAGCCAGTAGGTGAAATGGAAAAGGTTCAGTTAACACCAGGGATGAGGATAATGGTATTTCTACGACATCAACAATGGTTAAATGTTTTAAATGTGGAATGTACGGGCATTATGCAAACCAATGCCCTAAGGGAAAGTCTCATGAAGAGAATCAGTACGGTCGTATGGGTAGTATTTATGTTGATGATGATGAAGAGACTACAAATGATATGTTAGATGAAAGAATTGTTGAAGCTCAGTCAATGATTTAAGAATTTAGTGGAATGATTACATGTTTATCATGTGTAATGTTGTATAAGTAATCTCATGGTACTACTGAATAAAGAGACATCAAAGGATTGTTACACTGTTTTCTTTCCTTGAGTTTTGAAAGTGTTTGATTAATGGTACCATTATCCATGAAAGGTTATTCTGATATTTTTGGAATGTAGATGATATGCGCATAATGAAGGGATAAGGAGAAAATTAAATGTTTGATAGTATTCATGAGCTCATGACTGATATAAGGATAAGGTTATATCATGGTTTGAGTATATAGAATTTTTGGATTTTGGTATGTGGAAAGAGTTAACTTTTGACAGAATTCATGTTTTCACTAAGGGTTAATGGTTATTTATTTTTCAAGAGAATACTTGATTAAGGTATTCACAGGATTGGAATGTGATCAACAAGATATATGGGGGATAAATGATGGTATTCACATGCTTGGTTAACGATATTTCAAGTAATCCTTTTCTTTATACTATGATCTTGGACCGAAGTATTTTAGATAAGCCTAAAGATTGGAATGGATTATGTTAACCATAAGTTAGTATTGTTTAAGGAAAGAACTTTTTTTTATGTAATGTAGTTTTAGAAAAAGGACAACCTGCAGGACGGGTGACAGCCCATCGTGTCGGACAAGGCCGTGGGAATCGAACCCACAACCAAAGTGCGACTGGCCTTTATCGCATACCACTGGCCTACAGAAAGTCCCTGGTTAGTATAAACTAGTTTTATTTTATTAATTGGTATGATATATGAAGTATAAGTTCATTTTTGGTATCGTATATGATTAACCTCACCAAAGACGGACTTATGTATATTTGATAACTATTGCTAAACTTTTGTTTGAAATAGATGGAATGACCCATCATTCTATCACATGATCTGTTAACACTTCACGAATAACAAATTCAACTTCATTTCTTTAAGTGATGAAGTGGAAATTGTTCAAAGCACGAACAACAGTGAGATTGTACCAAAATCAAGTAAGTATTTCTTCTAATTCAAAATTTTCAACTTTAGGGAAATGATCTTGAAAACCAAAAATGTTGTCCTAGTGCTCTTATATCTGATGAATCAGATGGTACCTTAGATCATCACAAATTTATGGCTTTGTGATTGCTGGCTCTTCCATAGCCATGTTCTCTACCACTCTCCATTAGAACATGATCGTTAGATTTCTCATCCATATCCATATTTTCACCTATGTGGAATCCCAGTGATTAGTTTATTTGGGTAACCGTTACGTTTCATACTTTTTTTTTAAATATTGGTTTTGGTATTCCTTTTTACGATGTGGGTTTCTATTAAAGAAACTTTCGAATAGTAAACCATTTATAACCCCCACGAATTTCGAGGGAGAAATTCATTTTAAGGGTGGTAGAATGTAACACCCCAAGATTTTATGAAAAATATTCTTTTAATTTCATTAATGTCTTCTTTTGTATGCTACACCAAGATTACCTTGCGCTATATGCAACACCGTATTAGCTTGCAGTATACGCAACACTATTCTTGGATCGTGTTACACACAATTTTGATAATAGTTATTCTACACAACATTGAGTATATATATATATATATATATTCAATGTATAAATGAAATATGGTTGGATTATGATATATGAAACAACGAAGGATTCTTGCACATCACGCAACCCTGACTTGGCTTGCATTACATGCAATCACGACCTTCCTCGATAGCGTGTGTTGTACGCAATACCGGGTTTTACTAAACAACGATATATTATTATAATAATATTTTGAACTAGCCGTTATGAATAGTATTAACTAAATTTTGAATCTTATAAAATTATTATTCGTCTTACACATTTTCTAAAACATGGTATAAGAACAAAATAAATTTTTTGGGTAAAATAAGTATTTTTCAAAAAATGCAGTTTTGCAGCCTTTTGATGGAGCACCCACTTAAAATATAGTTTTTGATATGTTTATAAGTTAAATTTGACAAAATAAAATTCTTCTTTGGAATCATGAAATAAAAATTTACTTTGGATAAATTTTTCATATTATTCTGGTAACTTTCATATTTCGATGAATAGTAAAAACACGCTATATTTTAATTAAAAACCACTTTTTTTCATCACAATAATTTATATGGCTAAATTATAATATTGAATGGTTTTAAAGTATAAATAGAATATATTTTTACCATTTTATCCAATGGTGGTCAATGTAATTAATATCACTTTGATATTGGACATAAATGAGTGCCAATCTTTTGATAGATATTATTTCTTAAAAACACGCTATTTGTTTTAACAACAAGAATTAATTTTAAATTAATTTCTGCCACTTATGTGTTTTGAATTTGGAAAAATGGATTCCATATTTGGAATCAGTATGTTCAAACTGTGTAAATAGGTAACTTTTATTTTTAGACATTTTGAATAATTACTGCAGTAAATATTTTGTTTACCATGGTTAAGGGTAAATCCGGTAAATAAGGGTTAAAAAATAATATTATAATAATTAAAAATTACTTTTAAACTTTTAAAAACATTACTGGTTGAGTCATTAACGACCATGGGCATCTTTGGGTCGATTGTGGGACACCATTAAGTTATAATGACAATTTAGACTAATTAATTTAATGTAAAGGCAAAATAGACATAAACAAGAATCTTTTAGTAATTAATTTTTATATGGTTTTATATAAGGAATATATTTGACTATAAATATTAATTTGAAAGATAAAACGATTTCCTACATGATAGTATTTGTTTTAGAATTTTTAGACATCTAATAAATTAAATTATTTATGACACAACGATGACGCAATAATTACCTTTTTAAGAAAATATTAACATAATTGATGTTATAAATTCCCAAATAAATGTAATTTGTGCCTTTTTATGACTTAAAGTAATTTTATAGGTTAATATGACATGTTATTGTTGATTTAAGTAACTTGTTTCGAACTTATCATTCTGTTATTAATTTCATAAAAATCATGTACCAAATAGTTTCAAAATTGACATAAATTAGTTTTTAAAACAAATATTATATTATTAATTGTTAGTTTCTTCCTAAAAATCTAAGGATCGGCCAAATGACTTAGATAAGGTTATATATATTAATAATAAACAACTTGGGGTTCGTTTTTCTTGATATAGTACGTTTATTAACCATATAGTGTAAGAAAACAAAAAGACACGGTAAAAGTTAAATTATTTAACTTAGAGTTAAATCTAATTCATAAGGTTAAAATAATAACCTAAACTTGTCTAAATACTATTGGATGAGAGGATTTAGACCCATACCCACTTTATATTCTAAATAATACCCTTTGGAACCATTATAAACCGAATTTGACCTTAATATAAAATAATATTTTGAGATTTTCCTAAGGTGCCCCTCTCCTCCCTTATAAAAGGGCACCTCCTCCCTCTCTTCCTCACACAAATTTGAGCCATCATGCTCGGCCAAACCCTGACAAATTCTCTTCTCCACTTCCCTAGTAACATCCTAGAGGTTCTGGTCTTCCTCAGAGACCAATTTTAGTTCCCTAAGAGGAGGTCTCAAAGAGGCGCTTCAAAGAAGAGGTAATTTACGTTACCGATTCTTTCACCGTTATTTCTTCTTCCACTTATTCTTCTTAGGTTGTTTCATTATTAAGTAATAACATCAGTATCACTCATATACTTATATGTTATTATAAGTATTAAACAACCTTATTTCACCATCAATCCATCCTACGGAAAACGAAATCACCGCGCGTGCGTACGTACAGAATACCGTCTCCACGCCGTGGTGAAATCTATTTTCCACCACCACCTTACTTGGATGGGTATAATGGTGTAAATAATAACTATATATGATTATTTTAAAGTGATATTGATTCTAAAAATAGTATATATACACTCCAATACAGTCCCACGATCATGAGAACGATATCATCGCTCGTGCGTACGTACGGACTACCGTCTCCACGACGCGATAAAATTCATTCTCCACTTTAACCATTCCTGAATGATTATAATGTATATATAATAAGTAATCATGAAATATATGAAATAATAATGATAATTTATTTATGTGTATATATATGTATGTCATCTACTTAATTCCATTCAACTCAATAAGGAAACGAAAACAACGTTCAAGCGTACGTACGGTCTACTGTCTCCATGAACGGTGTATTTCTTTCCATTTACTGATTTATTATATATATGTATATTCTGAATATATATTATAAATCATGTTTTATATTATGGAATTAAGTAATCATGATCTAAGTAATCATATGAATAATTACAAGTCAAAACACGGACGACAAATGAAACAATTTTACCCGAAACACTCTTTAACATGGAATTTACAAAAGAACGGGTAATATAAAGTCATAATTGAACCATATATGATATCATAACAATGAATATTATTATTTAATAAGTCAATAACATTATTTAAATCATTACACAGGAGGTTCAGACACTTAGGAAGCGAATCAGACCAAAGGTAAGGGAAATATCACAATCTCATTTTTATCCGAGATTGTTTATACTTTGGTATTTACTGAGGTGTATTTTATCATCCACATCCATGTTTCCTCAATATGTAATATTATTTACATCCACCTACAATTGTTTAAATCCAATTTTACCCTTTGGTGAGTTTTTAGTAAAAGATATGAAAGGAATCTTTTGTCGTTTTTTGTACGAGGTACTTTTTGACTTTTCCGACAAAAGTACGAGAAGAATGTTTTTTTAACTTATACGACATGAATGGATTTTTAAAACATTATTTAAAAGAATCATCCTTTACAAGTTTTCACGTTTATTTTTAATAAACTTATTTTTGTTTAAAGTTGTATGACATGTTAAGAAAGGAAAATGTTTTTGAAGAAGAAAGGATATTTTCCTCAAGAATGGAGTTCAAGTGTTTTATCAAAATTATTTTCCATCTAAGATAATAAAGGGTTATGTTTTTATCCCTATTATTACATTGAATTGATTATGTTGTGATGGAATTATTTTTATGAATTCTTTTTTCTTATATGAATTGTTTTATGATGTCATGATGTTTAAGATTCCCATTTTTATTACATGGGTTATGCAATGATGTATGATTTATGATTTTGTGGCACACATAAGAATGGTATCATTATGATATGGGTGGAACCTCTATCTCCCTCCAATTCATTGGGTAAAGATTTTATATCTCATGAGATAGACATGGCTGGAATGGTAGGTTATACCGGTTCAGTGAAACAGGACTGGAACGAGGGTGACTCGGTTCAGAAATGGACTTTGTCCACTAAGATAGTCTTGGCAACGAGTCTTGAATAATAAGATATGATTCTCTATGATTATGTGTGTATGCCAAAAGTTTCATGTTTTATGTTATGATTATTGTAATTTCATTTCACTACTATGATTTATCCCATGTTATGAAATTATGCTCTCTTTTGCAGGTTAAGATTTCCAAAATGTTATGTTCTTATGAATATGATGTGATTGATATTTCTTTTGTTTACCCTTACTGAGCATTAGAGCTCACCCTTTTATGTTTTATTTTCCCCAGGACATAAAGAAAGGTTTTAGGTAAAAAAAGGGAAGATCTTTATGGGAGATGTTGAAGATCTTTCACCACGATTAGAATATTATATTCCGAGTTTCCAAAGACACTAAACTATTACGATCCTTGTGTGTGTGTTTTTTTATGTACTAAGTATTCCGAAAAAGTAATGAAATGTCCATGTACGTCAAGCTTAGGGTATCTACAATCTCAATGGACTTTGTTACTAGTTTACCTTGAGATCTAGGAGGACATTATGATATTTGGGTGGTAGTGGATCGCTTAACAAAATCATCCCACTTTATTGCAATCAAGGAGTCAAGCTTAGTGGAAGTTTTGTTGAGGCAATTTTTGGAGGAGGGGGTGAGACTTTATAGAGTCCCAAGGAAGATCATTTCTGATCGAGATCCTCGCTTTACTTCTTGGGTGTGGAGAGGTTTCCATCATGAATTCGGTTCTTAACTATGCCTTATCACTACTTTTCATCCTCAAATGGGTGGTCAGACAGAGCGAACTATCCAAACTCTTAAAGACATGTTACACTCTTGTGTTCTTAATTTTGGAGGCTCGTGGATGAGGCACTTACCCTTGGTGGAGTTTTCTTATAATAATAGTTTTCACTCCTCCATCGGTATGACACCATTTAAATCCCTGTATGGATGACCTTGCCATTCTCAGTTGTGCTGGACTGGGGTCGGAGAGTTAGCAATTCTCAGACTGGAACTAGTGAAGAATATAATAGAGATGGTTTAGGTGATTCATGAGAGGATAAAGACAGCGCAAGATCATCAAAAATCATATGATGATCAAAGGGGGAGACCCTTAGAGTTTAATGTTGGGTATTATGTGTTTCTGAAGGTGACTCCCTGTCATGGGTAGTGAAGGTTTGGTCATAGGAGTAATTTTTCTCCCTGATTTGTTGGGCCTTTTGAGGTGTTAGCTCATGTCAGAGCTGTGGTGTATCGAGTAGGACTTCCCCCACAGATGATTCAGATACATGATGTTTTCCATGTATCATAGCTCCGTCCTTATATTCATGATGACTCTCACATCATCAATTGGGTAGATATCGTTGTTGATGATGATGAAACCTTTGAGGAGTGACCTTTGGAGATCTAAGTCCCCAAGGATAAGGTGTGGCATGGGCATTATATCCCCTTGGTTCATGTCTTGTGGCGACATGGTGGATTGGAGGAGAGTACCTAGGAATATGAGTCACATATATGTGCTCAGTACCCAGATTTGTTTGATGTTTAACTCTTTTCATGTATCTCTGTAGCCTTTGTGATTATAAACCTTTCATGTTTATGAGATGGCTTCATTTTTTTGCTTTTCTGGCTTGCTCTCTTTTGAGAGGTATCTCAATGGGTGGTTGTTTGGACCCCATTTCATTTTCACTTTAGGTTGGTTTTGAATTCTCGGGGATGAGAATGTTTTGAGAGGTATCTGATGTAATGGCATGGACCTCTCTGGCCCATTCCTTTTTGAAAATATGGTGTTTGAGGTGATTAAGGAGGTCAAAGGACTTATCCCCAACACTTTTCCAATTTTCTAGTTCGGTGAATAGTTCCAACAGTACATAGTTGTGAACAGTGCAACAGTAACCTTCTGTAAACTGCGCATCTGTGACCTTAGGTGAACAGTGTCATTGGTAACCTTCTGTGAATAGTGTCATCAGTGACCCTTGGTGAATAGTGTCATCGGTAACCTTCTATGAACAGTTCCATTGGTGAACAGGTCTATCGGTAACCTCTCTTTCCTTTTCAAAATTTCTAATTCTATGAACAGTTCCATCGGGGGACAGTTCTACCGGTAACCACTCTTTCCTTTTCCAAATTTCCATTTCAATGAACAGTTCCATTGGTGAATAGTTCTATCGGTAACCTCTAATGGTAACCTCTCTTTCCTTTTCCAAATTTCCAATTCTATGAATAGTTCCACTGGTGAATGTTTTTTTCGGTAACCTCTAACGATAACCTCTCTTTCCTTTTCCAAATTTCCAATTCTATGAATTGTTCCATCGGTGAACAGTTCTATCAGTAACCTCTAAAGGCAACCTCTATTTCCTTTTCCAAATTTTGAGTTCATGAACAATGTTTCCAGAATGTTGAGGTCTATAAGTAACCTCTATTTCCTTTTCCAAATTTTGAGTTAGTGAACATTGTTTCCAGAATGGTGAGGTCTATCAGTAACCTCTATTTCCTTTTCCAAGTTTTGAGTTCGTGTACAATGTTTCTAGAATGGTGAGGTCTATCAGTATCCTCTCTATCCTTTTCCAAATTTTGAGTTCATGAATAGTGTTCTATCAGTGAGGTTCTAATGGTGAGGTTCATGAACAGTGTTCTATCAGTGAGGTTCATGAATAGTGTTCTATTGGTGAGGTTCTAACGGTGAGGTTCATGAACAATGTTCTATTAGTGAGGTTTATGAAAGTGTTCTATCGGTGAGATTCTAACAGTGAGGTTCATGAACACTGTTCTAATGTTGAGGTTCATGAATAGTGTTCTATCGGTGATGTTCTAATGGTGAAGTTCATGAATAATGTTTTTCCTTCGCCAAAATTTGAGTTTATGAACAGTGTTTCCAACTTCCAACAGTTTCACCCCTTTAACATTTCCTTTGATGTAAAATACATTTAAAGCCTCATTTTAAGGACTTGAAGGCTGATTCAAAGGGCATAAATCCTATATTAATTATTCCAAAGGCTCGGGATGTTTTTACATGGTCAAACTGCGTGGTTTAATACCATCCACTTTTAATGGAAAATTAAGCGTATCTTAATCCGTCATTTCGTTAAATCTTCAAAAGGGACAAGATATCTTCCTCTCTAGTTCTTGCTCCTTGTTCTCGACTATGAGACGCCAGAACCTTTCATTATATTCTGTAGGGGCTGCAAAATCAAACTTCCCTCCTAGGATTGGTTCCGCTCTATTTCTGTGCAACCAAGCAGTATCGATAAATCTTCCATATAAGGTATGTTTTATCGTCATTATTTTGGGGTTCATCTTTTCCTGTTTCTCCTTACCCTGTTATAGCATGAATTATCTATGCTTCTAATGGAGTTTTCCTGGGTTTCGGTTGGTACGGTCGTACCGTGGCTTCCTCAGGTGGATGTAGTTATCACGAGAGGAGGGGATCATGATCTATTGTGAGGACTGTTCTTGTATAAAGAATGTCAAGAGCCGTTTGAGGTAGGGGATTCATTTCTTCTCTTTTATTTTACGAACAACTGTATAGTTATCATGTTTTATCGCACTGGATCACAATGGAGTTGACATAATAAATATTTGAACCGGATAAATAAATTGATATCGATCGTATGTTGTTGCCTATTATTTTGCTAGATAGTGTGATATCCATACTTGATTCATTTAGCAGTTCGTTCTTGATGGAAATTGGTAAAGAACGTAAACTCAAATTAATTGAAAACTATTTGGATATATATAAAGAGGAATGTAAATGAATTTGGTTCTTCTTGTTGTAATTTGGTGTTAATCAAATTGGCGTAGTAAGCATGTTTAATTATTTGTGACAGCTTACTGTTTAGGTTTCCCGAATATGGAACCTACGAATAATAATCGGTTAATATAAGATGGATTAAAGAACCGATTGTTTGATAAAAGATAACTCCTTGTAGGTTCATGAGTTACCCTATTGTTTGTTAAAGAGCCAAGATCCCAATTGTTAAAATGTATTTTTTCCTGCTTCTTGTGCTTTGATGTGATCCTAGATGGATGTTGTGATATGTGGGGGCATGAAGGCCTTTTGTTTGTGGCAGAATATGACTCCTAGAGTGGGGAGATTCATCAGTTTATGCATGTGGGTGTTGGGAAGTACAGTAGGGATGATGGAATGAGATGGATGTGATTGTTGGATGCTTGCTATTTCTTTTTGGTTGATTACCTGTTTTACTTTTCCCAACTTCCTAAGGCAGCTGGTCTTGCTTACCCTTCTTCCAAAAGAGGTGAGGATGCACGGGGTATGCCACACACTTTTTGTGTTTAGCCTCTCAAGGGAGGATGGGTCTACGCTCTTGCTATAGGCGGTAAAGACTCGACAGGTAGTACATCTACTCACCGTGTTGACCCCCCTTGTCTTTAGTAGCATAGAATATTTTTCTAGAATTCTTGGGAATGTGGGAAAGTAATTATGTATGGAATAATTGAATAAATGGTGTTAACCCATGGGGTTGGAGTTTGCTGGAACATAATGATGAGGTTGTAATTTTAAAGGGGCGGTGGACTTGGGGTGTGATGCAAATGAAATTTAATGTGGAATTTTATATGGTTAATTAATGTTTAAATAATTAATTAACATAATGTGGAACTAATAAAAAGGGAATGAATTAAGGCATTAAATCTTTCTAAATGGTTGTGTGTCTATAAGATACCTAGTATTAGAAGTGGCAGTTGAGAGACCGAGAGACGTTAGCTACAATTGAGTCTAAGACTATGTTATTCCCATAGTGTGCTTGTGAGCTATAGTATATTATATAATTTTTGTGTTTTTATATTCTTCTTCACCCTGTCAGTAAGGGAAAATGACACCTTGGGGATTCTGATCCCTAGGGGGTGTTTTCCCCAACATTCTGGTGGGATGATGGATGGATGACTACCCCCTTTGGTCCCGCTCTCTTCTCTTGGTAGATACTTGTGCTGGTAGGCATAGAGGTTAGTTTTCCACATATAGGTGTATAGAGGGCTGTAATGGATTGTGGTTATTCACACACATATATTCTAGATATAGTATCCAATGGATTACTATAGGTGTAACGTGAATAAGTTGTGATGGCTTGAGGATCCTTACTCAGTGTATGGATTGTAATGTATTGAGGTATAATACCCGACGTATGATACATGTTATGCGAGCTGTGGTGGATCCCGGAAACTACCTGGTAACTTTCTTGCATGGATGTGGTGCTTTTGTTGCACGAGGTGCATGTTATAGTGCTTTTCCCATGTGTCTGTATGCAGGAATTTTGGAGAGAGATGCTTAGGATGTGCAACGTTGGGGAAATGTAGAAAACCAGTGGGGAAGTAGTAGTGGGGTACCCTTGATATTCTTTATTATATTATATACTCTTGTATGCGTTACTTGGTGAGAGTATCCATGATGAGGTTGGGAACTTAGTATACCTATTTAGGTGATGAGTTAGTTTCACTTGTTGTTCACTATGATTTAGCATGCTTTCTTTACTTTTTCACGAGAGGCTTCGGGGAGGATCCTACTAAGTATACTGTTATAATCTCTCTATGTCTATATAAAATATTTTTCAGGTAACTTAAATCATGTTGGAGATCAATCTGGTTTCAATGAGCTTGGGGTTTCATTAGCTGTTCGGGCTTGTTGTTGCTGTTGTTTTTACTTTATTTTGGTTACTTGCAGTTTTCCCCTTTCGGTTGTAATAGTTTTTCATGACATTACATATGGGTACTTTGGATTTCATTTGTATTTCTGTCTGAGTTGGAGTTGGTTGGTGTCTATCTTATCTATCTCTTCTTCACATGTTCTCTTAGAGGGTAATGCCTCCCATTTTTGATTTTACTATACCCTCGGTGCTAATCGCGAACCCGGGGCCTACTAGAGGCGGGACTCGAGGGTCATTATCTCCCTTCTCACATTGCTGGCCCAGGATGGTAAAATTTGTGGGGAGAAGGTTGTGAGAGAGTGGTATCATAGGTCTGGTTGAGGGATAGGATGGAGTTTGGAGTTCGGAATAGGTGAGGTTTCATGGGTAGGTAGGGAAACAATGTCATTCATGTTTAGAAAGTGATGTAAACACTGGAGACCGACTGAGACATAGGAATTTAAAGCCCCTTATGATCTGATGTATGAACCTTTAAATTTACAATGGCTACTGAATAAGGTGATACTAGTTGCTGGGTAGAGACCTAGGATAGGATCATGCATTACTCTTATTTGTGCCTTTGTTTGAATGGGTAGACCTTGGGGTAGGTTAATCTAAAATTAATAGAAATAAAACAATTAATTAATTAATGTTGAGTCTTCCGTATTCCAGGTTTAAGAGATCTAATGGTTTGTTATTTTACAGGTACAGATTCAGGTCGACATCCTCGTCAGGATTACTCAGAAGATGTCCAGTAAGAAGTTCCAGTAGATTGTCGTAGGGTAGAGGGTGAGGATGATGATACTTGGAGGAAGACACTATGAGAGTTTCAACGCCATAGTCTTCAATAGTATGAGGGCTCCGTTTCAGATGCAGTCATGGAAGACTGGTTAGAGGTGGTCGAGATCGACTTAAGTTCGATCCGTGCTCGAAAAGATCATTGGGTGTCCTTGGTTATGACGATGCTGCGTGGAGTAGTGAGGCAGTGGTGGTTCTTGTTCCTCAGGGATCGTGAGGAGTTAACAATCTCATGGGAGGATTTCTGAGACCTGTTTAGAGTCGAGTTTCGTTCTTTGACTGTGAAGGCGTCCAGTCACCAGGAGCTTCATACCCTTCAATAGGGGAGCTCCAATATTCAAGAGTTTGGAATTCATTTCAGGAACCTTTTACGATATTCTTCAGACCTACTACGAGATGAGGTGGATAGGGAAAGGCATTTCATGGAGGCTTTGCATCTAGAGATCCAGTGCCAGGTCACCCCATTTACGCTAAAAAACATATCTTGAAGTTCTAGTGAGGGCAGAGGTTGTCGAGAGTAATTTGGCTAGAACCAGATCATCATGAGTGGGGAGTCATCATGATTCCTCATGAAACAGAGATTTGGTATGTGGTTTTCAATTTTTAGGGCAGAAGTGCTTCCGTTCTGCTGGGGGTAGGTCCCAACCCTTCACATCTCATTTATATAGAGGCATAAACTCTTAGTCTTATGCCAAGGGATTAGGTGCTTATTTTTCTTGTGTTGGTAGAGGTCATCAGCAGTGGGAGTGCCCGACCTTTCAGGGTAGTTATAGTGCACTAGGTGCTCCGCTTCAGGTTCCTCCATTGAGGCAGTTCCAGCCAAGGCAACAAGAGAAGGTTGCACCGGTTTTATATTAGCAGAGGGTATATGGGGTTGGTAGTGGAAAAACCCGTGAGGCTCCCCGTCCTCAAAGAGTAGAGTGCGGCCGTGGTGGTGGTCTTCATCAGGGTTAGAGAGGCCGTGGAAGAGGTAGTGGTCAGCTTCATGCTCTAGTGTTGCTAGCTCTAGGTGATCCAGAAATCGTTCGAGGTACACTTTAATTTTTTTCTACCTTGGTGTATGCCTTGTTTGATTCAGGAGTGGCACACTCCTTCATATCATCTACCCTTGTCCATGGTTTTGGACATGAGGTAGAGAGGCTTCCAGTGCCCTTGGCGTTGACTACACTAGTTGGAGGTTGAGCTGACTTGTTTGAAGTATATAGAGACTGTGAGCTAGTGTTGGGGCAACACTTCTCTTGGAGAGATTTCCCATGTTTATGAATACAAAAATATGATGTAATACTCAGCGTGGATTGGTTTTATTAGGTGCATGATATCATGTATTTCTTCATGAAGAAGGTCATTTTCATTGGTGCGAATGGAGATCTAGTGGTGTTTGTTGGCAAGTGAAATCCTCAGATGGGTCATAGGGGCATTCCATCCTTATCATCCATTATGGTTGAGATAATGTTGAGTTCTTAAGAGGTTCAGCAGTTGGCATTTTCTACGGTCGTAGAAGAGTACCCTAATGTCTTTCCAGAAGAGGTTGTAGAATTACCCCCTCGATGAGAGATCGATTTTGGGATTGAACTACAACCAGGAGCATCTCATATCTCTATGTCTCTATACAGGGTGTCTACTTCTGAGTTATGAGAGTTACGTGTATATCTTGATAGTCTATTATAGTGTGGTTTTGTTCAGTTGAGTGTGTCACCGTGGGGTGCATCAGTTTTGTTCGTGAAGAAGGCTGATGATAGTTTGAGGTTGTGAGTCGATTATCGTCACTTGAACAAAGTTACAATAAATAATCTCTATCCTCTTCCGTGTATTGATTATTTATTTGATCAATTGAAGGGTGAAATTTGGTTCTCATTGGTTGAATCGCGGTTAGGATATCATCAAATGCGTGTGAAAGATGAGGATATCCCAAATACAACTTTCCGTTGTCGTTATGAGCATTATGAGTTCATTGTAATGCCATTTGGCATGACAAATGCTCCAGCTATGTTCATGGGATTGATGAATGCTGTGTTTCATGAGTTCCTAGACAAGTTTTTTTTAGTTTTCATTGATGACATCATTGTGTAATCCACATCTAAGGAAGATCATGTAGAGCATCTACATGCCGTTTTGGGAGTTCTTTATCAAAATTAGATGTTTGGGAAGTTGTCGAAATGTGATTTTTGGGCTCGAGAAGTCCATTTATTAGATAATGTTTTGTCCCAGTAGGGAGTAACTATAGATAAATTGAATATAGAAGTATTTGTGTCTTGGGAAGACCCAAGACAGTGTCTGAGGTGCGAAGTTTATTTGGTCTTACAGGCTACTACTGGAAGTTCATAGCAGATTTCTCATGAGTTTTGACTCTTCTGACAGCTTTGACCAGTAAAGATCAGGAGTTTATATGGACTGATCAGTGTTAGGCATCTTTCGAGTATGTAAAGGAGAAGTTAATAAGTGCTCCGGTTATTTTTCTTCCAGCAGAGGGAGTATAGTTTGATGTTATCTGCGACGCTTCGCATCTGGGGTTAGGGTGTGTTCTAATGCAGTAGAGGTTAGTTGTTTCTTATGGGTCTCGGTAGTTGCGTCCACATGAACATAACTATTCCACCCATGATCTTGATTTGGCATATTTAGTGTTTTCTTTGATGTTTTAGAGACATTACCTCATTGGTGAGTGCTTTTTGGTTTTCATCGATCATAAGAGATTGAGGTATATTTTCTCCCAGCGTGGCTTGAACATGTGACAACATCGGTTGATGGAGTTATTACAGGAATACGACTTCAAAATATCATATACACTTGGAATGGGGAATGCTGTAGCTGATGCAATGAGTCGAACGTCACATAGTGATTCTGTGCGTGAATCCGATGATTCTTGTAGAGTAATTGAAGAACTGTCAGTATTACATCTTGACATGAAAGAAGTTGGGGCAGAGGTTTTCTTTTTCAAATGACGGTGCAATCCTATCTTGTTCAGTAGGAGGAAGAGTCCTATTTGGGGGATCTTGAGGTGGAGGTCTGGATAGAATGAGTTGTTTGTGGTGAGGCCCCGAATGGATGGTCGGACGATGAACAACAATGAGTGTTGTATCACGGAAGGCTTTTTGTTACTTTGACAATGCATGAGACGGTTATCAGAGAGTTCTGTAGTTCTCCTTTATCGGTGCATCCTAGAGTGACAAAGATGTACCGAGCCTTGAGGAGTCTGTTTTGGTGGTCTAGGCTGAAGCATGCGGTTGTAGAGTTTGTGTCTCGAAATTTAGTTTGACAGAAGGTCAAGGATGAGCACCGCATCCTTGGTGGTTTGCTCCCGCCATTAGACACTCCTCACTGGAAGTGGGAGGGCATCTCAATAGACTTTGTTACTGGTTTACCTCAAGCTCCAGGAGGACATGATGCTATTTTAGGGGTAGTGGATCGCTTAACAAAATCATCCCACTTTATGGAAGTCAAGGAGTTGAGCTTAGTGGAACATTTTTCAAGGTAGTATTTGGTGGAGGTGGTGAGACTTTATGGAGTCCCAAGGACGATCATTTCTAATCAAGACTCTCTATTTACTTCTAGGGTGTGGAGGAGTCTCTAGAATGCTTTCGGTTCTGAACTATTCCTTAGCACTGCTTTTCATCCTCAAATGGGTGGTCAGACAGAGCGAACCATCCAGACTCTTAAAGACATGTTATGCTCTTGTGTTCTTAATTTTGGAGGATCTTGGATGAGGCTGTTACACTTGGTGGAGTTCTCTTACAATAATAGTTTTCACTCCATCATTGGTATGTCACCTTTTGGATCCTTGTATGGCTGACCTTTTTTTTCTCCGTTGGGTTGGACTAGGGTCGGAGAGTTAGTAATTCTTGGATCAGAACTAGTGCAGAATACAATAGAGATGGTCTAGGTGATTTGTGAGAGGATGAAGGCAACACAAGATCATCAAGAAATCATATGGTGATCAAAGGAGGATACCCTTAGAGTTTAATGTTGGGGATCATGTGTTTCTGAAGGTGACTCCCCATCATGGGTAGTGAAGGTTTGGTCTTGGGAGTAAGCTTTCTCCCCACATTATTAGGCCTTTTGAGGTGTTAGCTTGTGTTGGATCTGTGGCATATCGATTAGCACTTCCCCCCGTAGATGAGAAAGATATATGATGTTTTCCATGTATCACAGCTCCGTCATTATCTTCATGATGACTCTCACATCATCGATTGGGGAGAGATCAATGTCGATGATAATTTAACCATTGAGGAGTGACCTATGGAGATCCAAGACCGCAAGGAGAAGGTGTTGTACGGACGTTCTATCCCCTTGGTTCGTGTCTTCTGGCGACATGGTGGCATGGAGGAGAGTACCTGGGAACATGAGTCATAGATACGTGCTCAGTACCTAGTGTTGTTTGATTTTTAACTCTTTTCATGTATCGATGTATCCTTTGTGGTTATAAACCTTTCATGTTTATGAGATGGCTTCCTTTTGTTGGTTTTGTGGATTGCTCTCTTTTGAGAGGTATCTCGATGGGTACTTGTTCGGACCCTGTTTTGTTTTCACTTTAGGTGGGTTTTCAATTCCTGGGGATGATAATGTTTTGAGAGGTATCTGATGTAATGGTCTAGACCTCTCCAGCCCATTCCTTTGTAAAAATATTGTGTTTGAGGTGATTCGGGAGGTCCAGGGGACTTATCCCCAACAATTTTCCAATTTTCCAGTTCGGTGAACAGTTCCAACGGTAGAAAGTTGTGAATAGTGCAATGGTAACCTTCAGTGAACAGTGCATCAGTGACCTTAGGTGAATAGTGTAGTCGGTAACCTTCTGTGAACAATTTCATCTATGACCCTTGGTGAATAGTGTCATTGGTAACCTTCTTTGAATAGTTCCATCAGTGAACAGTTCTATCAGTAACCTCTAACGATAACCTCTCTTTCATTTTCCAAATTTCCAATTCTATGAACAGTTCCATCGGAGAACAGTTCTATCGGTAACCTCTAACGTTAAACTCTCTTTCCTTTTCCAAATTTCCAATTCTATGAACAGTTCCACTGGTGAACAGTTCTATTTATAACCTCTAATTGTAACCTCTATTTCCTTTTCCAAATTTCCAATTCTATAAACAGTTCCACCGATGTACAGTTCAATCAGTAACCTATAACGGTAACCTCTCCTCCCTTTACCAAATTCAAATTCTATGAATTGTTCCATCAGTGAACAGTTCTATTGGTAACCTCTAATGGTAACCTTTATTTCCTTTCCCAAATTTTGAGTTCATGAACAGTGTTTCCAAAATGGCGAGGTTTATCGGTAACCTCAGTTTTGTTTACCAAATTTTGAGTTCATAAATAGTGTTTCCAGAACGGTGATGTCTATCGGTAACCTCTATTTCATTTTCCAAATGTTGAGTTCATTAACAATGTTTCTAGAATGGTGAGAACTATCGGTAACCTCTATTTCCTTTTCCATATTTTGATTTTGTGAACAATGTTTCTAGAACGGTGAGGTCTATCGGTAACATCTATTTCCTTTGCCAAATTTTGAGTTCATAAAAAATGTTCTATTGGTGAGTTTCTAACAGTGTGGGTCATGAATAGTGTTCTATTAGTGAGGTTCATGAAACATGTTCTATCGGTGTGGTTCTAATGGTGAGGTTTATGAACATTGTTCTATCGGTAAGGTTCGTGAACAGTGTTCTATTAGTGAGGTTCATGAACAGTGTTCTATCGGTGATGTTCTAACAGTGAGGTTCATGAACAATGTTTTTCCTTTTCCAAAATATGAGTTCATGAACAGTGTTTCCAGCTTCCTACAACTTCACCCTTTTAACATTTCCTTTGACGTAAAATACATTTAAAGACTCATTTTAAGGACTTTAAGGCCGATTCAAAGGCCATAACTATGATAATAATTATTCCTAAGGATCGGGATATTTTTACTTGGTCAAACCGCATGGTTTAATATGATCCTTTTTTAATGGAAAATTAAGCGTATCTTAAACCGTCGCTCCGTTAAGTCTTCAAAAGGGACAAGATATCTTCCTCTCTAGTTCATCTTCCTTGTTCTCAGATATGAGATGATAGAACCTTTCATTCTATTCCATAGGGGTTGTGCAATAAAACATTCCTCCTAGGATTGATTTCGCTCTGTTTCTGTGCAACCAAGAAGTATCAATCAATATTCAATATAAGGTATGTTTTATCATCATTATTTTGGGCTTCATCTTCTCCTGTTTCTCCTTTCCCTATTATAACATATAATCCCCATGCTTCTAATGGAGTTTTCTTGGATTTCAGTTGGTATGATCGTACTATGGCATCCTCGGGTGGATGCAATTTTCACGAGAGGAGGTGATCATGATCCACTTTGAGGACCGTTCTCGTATAAAGAATGTCAAGAACCGTTTGAGGTAGGGGATTCATTGCTTCTCTTTTATTTTATGTGCAACTGTATAGTTAGCATGTTTTATCCCACTAAATCACAATGTAATTAACATAATAAATATTTTAATGGGATAAATAAATTGATATCAATCGTATGTTAATGCCTCTTGTTTTTCTAGATAGTGTGATATCCATACTTTCTTCGTTTAGCTGTTTGTTCTTGACAGAAATTGGTAAAGAAGGTAAACCAGAATTAATTGTTAACTTTTTGGCTATAGATAAAGAGGTATGTAAATGAATCTGGTTCTTCTTTTTGTAATTTGATGTTAATCAAATTGGAAAAGTAATCATGTTTAATTATTTATGATAACATACTTTTTAGGTTTCCCAAATATGGAAACTACAAATAATAATTGGTTAATCAGATATGGATTAAATAACTGGTTGTTAGATAAAAGATAACTCCTGGCAGGGTCCTGAGTTACCCAATTGTTTGTTAAAGGTCCAAGAGCCCAATTGTTAAAATGTTTGTTTTCCTACTTCTTGTGTTGTGATGTGACCCTGGATGGTTGTTGTGATATGTGGGGGCATGTAGGCCTTTGGGTTGTGGAATAAGATGACGCCTAAAGTGGATAGATGCATCAATGGAGGATGGGTATGCCATGTGCTTTCCATGTTTAGCCTCTCAAGGGAGGATAGTTCTACGCTCTTGCTATAGGCAGTAAAGACACGACGGGTAGTACATCTACTCCCCATGTTGAGCCCCATTATGTTTAGTAGCATAGAATGTTTTGTATAGAATTCATGGGAATGTGGGAAAGTAATTCTTTAAGGAATAATTGAATAAATGGTGTTAACCCATGGGGTTGGAGTTTGCTGGAACATAATGACGAGGTTGTAATTTTAAAGGGGCGGTGGACTTGGGGTGTGATGCTAATGAAATTTAATGTGTAACTGTAAATGGTTAATTAATGTTTAAAGAATTAATTAATGTAAAGTAGAACTGTTAATAAGGGAATGAAGTAAGGAATTAAATCTTTTTAAATTGTTGTGTGCCTATAAGATACCTAGTCTTAGAATTGGAAGTAGGGAGTTCGAGAGATGTTAGATTTAGTTTATTATAAGACTACGTTATACCCATAGTGTGGTTGTGAGCTACAATATATCCTGTACATTTTGTGTTTCTATACACTACTCCACCCTATCAGTAAGGGAAACTGACACCCCGAGGATTATGAGCCCTGGGGGGGGGGGGGTGTTTCCCAAACATTCCGGTGGGAGGATGGATGGATGACTACACCCTTTGGATCCGCTCTCTTCTCTTGGTAGATACTTGTGATGGTAGAAATAGTGGTTAGTTTTCCCCATATATGTGTGTAGAGGGCTGTAATGGCTTGTGGTTATTCACACACATATATTATGGAGATAATTTCCTATGGAATACTATAGGTGTAACGTGTATAGGTTGTGATGACGTGAGGATCCTTACTCGGTGTATGGGCTGTAATGGATTGAGGTATAATACCCGATGTATGATAAACATTATGTGGGCTATGGTGGCTCCCGGAAACTACCTGGTTACTTTCTTGCATGTACGTGGTGGTTTTGTTGCACAAGGTGCATGTTGGGGTGCTTCTCCCCGGTGTCTGTGGCCAAGCTTTTTGGAGAGAGATTCTTAGGACGTGCGACATTGGGGCAAAGCGGTAAACCAGTGGGGAAGTAGTAGTGGGGTACCCTTGATATTCATTATTATATTATATACTCTTGTATGCGTTACTTGGTGAGAGTAGAAATGGTGAGGTTGGGAACTTAGTATACCTGTTTAGGTGATGAGTTAGTTTCTCTTGTTGTTCACTATGCTTTAGCATGCTTTCTTTACTTTTGTATGAGAGGCTTCGGGGAGGATCCTACTGAGTATACTATTATAATAACCCTATGTCTATATAAACTATTTTTCTGGTCACTTGGATTAGGTTGGAGATCAATCTTGTTTCTACAATCTTAGGGCTACAGGAGCTGTTCAGGCTTGTGGTTGCTGCTACTTTTTTACTTTCTTTTGGGTACTTGTAGTTTTTCCCCTTTTAGTTGTAGTAGTTTTTCATGACATTACATATGGGTACTTTGGGTTTAATTTGTATTTCTGTCTGAGTTAGAGTTGGTTGTTGTCTATATTATCTCTCCCTTCCGCATGTGTTCTCTTAGAGGGTAATTCCTCCTATTTGTGAGTTTAATATACCCTTTGTGCTAGTCTTCAACCCGGGGCCTACTAGAGGCGGGACTCGGGGGTCATTATACCCCTTCTCACATTTCCGGCCCAAGAGGTGTACACTTTGTGGGGAGGGGGTCGTGACATAAAATTTATAAAAAATCCCACTAAATTTCTCAAAATAAACATAATATTAATCCCCCATATATCATAATGTATCTCTTGATTTTCACATACCAAACATGTGAATACATTCATCACATGTTCTATTCAAAAATTATGATAACATAAATTACCATAAATCCTCAATTAAAACATTCATGATTCCTCATTAGTTAAATAAAACCATAGATTATTGAACATATTTCATATATCCAACAATGTTGTAAACTCCATCAATGATAACATAAACAAATTTTTCAATAATTCATTTATTAGTTATGAGGGCACCAATACTATTCAATTTACATTATCTGTATTCATAATCTATTTATCCAAACTAAACACCATTTTCTCAAAATCTGGAAGATATTATGGGTTACCTTCCTATAATAAAATTATCACATTTCTATTAAATCACATTTCCATTCCATCAACATACTTCAACATATTCTTTTAAATCCTTCACGAAAAACTTATACTGAACAATAATTACATATTTCATGATTCATACTCTTTGAATTCCAATACAAAAATACTTTATTCACCCCATTTCCTTCTCAATCCATTGATTTTGTTTCATCATATTATTCATTATTACCTCTTTCCTTTAATATTTCATTTCCTACCTCTTCATCATTAGAAGTATCACCATTACCCATAAAACCATGATTATTTTATTTATGATCTTTCCCATTAGAACATCTATTTTTACAATTCCCATACATTTAAAATTCAATACATTGAAAAGTTAGTGATATTTTAGGGTGACCATTATTCATAGACATTAAGTTAACATGGTTTTTCATTTTCCCTTTTCAGTTAATGGCTTTGTGTCATTCTCTTCCACCATCAAAACATCTTCTTGTTCCTTAATGAAATCCAATTGAGAATTTCATCAAAAATTCTCGACACATAGGAAAATTAATATTCTTTCCTCTACGGTATCCACTATCAGAAATTACATTGAACTCTTTACTTTTCTTATTTGGTTAGTCTAAGAGTTGGTTAAGGTACACATTATTAATAATATTTTGTGAAAATTGATTAGGCATAATCAGAACTTCATTCACTCCAGTCATCTTCCCATTTGGATTCTCATCAAAAAAATTTCCATCACATTAAATATTAACCTAGTTTCTTGTACTTCTCTCCACTGACTAAAACCAAAAGGCATATGTTGGGAAACACTAATCATAATGGGAACCAAATAGTCATGAAAATCACTTATAGGGTGTCTAAATCGTCACAACTTCTTTTTAATCTATAACACCATAAGTTTATACTAGGTTATTCATAGTCATATTCTCTTTAAGTCATTCATTATGGTTCATAATTTGTTTTTGAATTTCCAAATTATATCCCCTAGGAGTGTCAAATTGGATGTGCAAAAAGTACTATTTTTGTGCACCAGTTCTCGATTGAGTCTAGCTCAATACGGTGTTTTTGAAGTTGTTTTCCCTAGGTACATTTGTTCTAGATCCTCATACACTTATACTACCTAGATAAGGATGTAATTTCTTGGAAACCACTCACATTATCCTTTAATAAAATTCTAGGACATTTTCCTATACATTTAATCATACTTTGACTTCTCCTTAGAGAAATCCTTAGTAACATCATTAGAAATATCCATTGGGATCTCACTAATGTTTTCCTATCCTAGTTTTCAAAGGTTGACTAAACATTAAATTTGATTCCAACTATAGTGAATTAGGATTATCATACATGGATATTACATATTTTTAGATGAATATTCATTACAGTACAAAAACACATACCTAAGGTCCAAAATAGTTTAGTAAATTCAGAAAAATGGAATATAATCTTCATAATTTATGAATGATCTTTAATGTCTCCAATAAAGATCTTCCCCATTAGTACTGCTACTTAAAAACCTTTATCCATAACTTGGGGAAAGGAAACATAATAAAGGGTGATATTAGAATATCATTAAGGTAAAACATAATAGATATCAATGTATGGTCATATGAAATCATAATATAAGAATAATGGTATGTGTTCATGAACATAACTTATGAAATTTATACCTAACCTATTTTAGATGATAATAATGAGTCATGCCATAAAGATTGGATATTCATATGACATGAATCATAAATATATCAAATAACATGAACCATGAGAACATAACATTTTCATTAGACAAATAATTGGGACATACACATAAGAATAGAAAATTTGATTTCAATAAAACACACAAAGACATTAATAACATGTTATGCTTGGGATAACCACCCATGTACCTGATTCGGGATTGGGAAAACCACCACATTACCCTCATTTTTTGTTGTTATACCTCCTTGGTGGGACACACCACCATCCCTAGTGGAATCCATTTCCTCATAGTGGAATTGGTTCACTCCTCAAACTATAATGTTAGTAAATGTTCACTTACAAGACAATTATAGTGGAAAAATTCCATTGCTTAACTGAGTTATCTCCATTATATTCCTGTATTTTTCATGAGATATAAATAATTACCCAATGCATTAGATGATGATATAGGTCCCACACTTCTTCGGTTATAACATAACCACCATCTTTGGTTACAACGTAACCACCATCCTTAGTTATAACATAACCACCATCACATAATGAAAATCATACATATGTGTGCCGTAAGATCATAAAACATTCATCATATCAGATCCCATGAAATGAAATGGGATTTATAAAAACTCCATCATTATATAAAATGAGTTAAATAAACATGTTTTCATCAGAGCATAACCCATGAAAAAGGAAAGGGTATTATATGAATTTTATCGTGGTATAACCCGTGGAATATAGATGGGTTACATGATAATTTTGTCATAATAAAACATTAAGAGAAATAATAATAATGGAATTATTGTTTCATATCACTATTAATGTATAGGTAACATCAACACATGACATCATAGATTAAAATTAATTTTGAAAAATTAGTTAGACATTTCTTGAGGAAAATAGATTTTCTTTGAAAATAAAATTTTAAAACATAAAACATTTTGAAAATACTTTTATTTTAAAATAACCATAAAAAATTATAAAATATTCTTCAAAAATCATATAAAAATTTTCTTGAGGAAAATAAAATTTCCTCTTTGAAATATTCTTTTTAAAACATAAAACACTTTCATAATCATTTTGCCTTTGAAATACGTTGATTTAAAATATAAAAATTTCTCAAATACTAAAGAAAATATTTTATTTGAAAATAACTTTGAAAAATTGTACAGTAGTATTGAAATCTTTGAGTGTTCATGATAGTGGGAAATACTGTTCATATTGTGCATGTTAAAGAAATATATTCTTTTAACATTTTCAGTAAAAACCAAAAAAAAATGTTTATTTAAAAAGGGAATTTGTTTTTTAAAACAAGATGAACATTCCTCTGAAAACATTTTTTAAAAGTCAAACATGGTAAAAAATTTATTTAACAGATCATTTTAGAAATGATAAAAAACAATTTTGAAAACATTTTAGGAAAACATGGTTCTAGAAGAAAAGGGGTTTCTACCAAAAAGATGATTTTTTCATAAAAAATTTCTTTTAAACACTTAAGAACATAAAGAGAGTGAAATGAAGAAAAAACATGTATTCTCATGAAAAAAATATTGGAGAAAAAAATTTATGAGTATCTTGAGATATAGATCATAATATTTCATCATTGGATGCATAATCTTAAACAACCCCAATAAATGATGAGATTATAACATTAAACTCTTAACACTTTGGTAACATTCAATAATAATACCAATGAACGAATAAATATCATATTAAATAATAAATTTTCAATAGTATTTCATGTTTAATTTAAAGTTCATCTTGTATGTAATGAAATATAAACTCTGTATTTCTGTGTAACACAAGCTAGAATTATTGTTGGGTGTAAGGTAAGATAAACATATTATCACCTGTTATGAAAAATATAGAAAATATTTAATTAATTAGAAAAAATATATATTTAAAAAAACTTAGTGTGTTACAGTTACAAATTCTTTATGTCTAACCAACCTCAAATGGTGGTGTTCTTGTATTAAAGTTTTTTAGTTACAGTATCATATAACTAAAAGTGACAGGACCTGGGTTTTTTAGTTATTAAACCATCCAATAAGATTAAAGGTTTATATAAAAGTTCATTAAGTGTCTATATGGAACCTTTATAGCATGTCCATGATATTTATATAAGTAGAAAATTAAATTATATTTTAATTCAAATTTAGGTTCTTCATAGAATATTTTAATGTAATATGTTTGAAATTCAAAATCATGGGAGGTTGATTGCGAGAATAAATATGTGTATATTTTTATATATATAATTTGAATATTTTAATGGGTTATCACAACCTAATTATGTGATATTTTGTTATTTTTTGTCCAATTTAGTTTTAAGAAGGATTTAGAGATATTTGAAAGCACCCAAAGCATAGGAGAGGAAATCATGGGGCAATAAAAATATTTCATTTCATAATAATTTGAGTAATTAAATTTGAAATTGATAAAAAATATTTTATTATGATGGTATTATATTTTTTTCATATTTTTTCATACGATTGAATAATAAATTTGTATAAAATACATTTTAATAAGACTAAGAGGGAATTATTACCATATATATAAAAATTTAGAGAATATGTATTCATCACCTATAACTATGGTGTAGCTTTATATATTGTGGCATGGATATATGGTATATTCCATAATAAATGAGTAACAATGAAAAGTATTGAAATAATAAAACTACAACATGATGTTTCTTCATAATGGATGATGTGATGAAAATCAAGGGGAGGACTACTTTACAATTAAGGCATGATACAATTATATTAAAATATATAATATTTTATCAAAAAATATATAACGACATAGGGAGAAATATCATATTTGAATAATTTATATATCTCACCATGATTTTTAAAATACACATATATTATGGTATAATGATATTATTGTTATGTAATTTAATTCTATCATAAAAACTCTATAAATACTTGTGGCTTTTTCTTGGAAAAATCCAAAATCACTTAAAGGAGTTATTCTTATAGATTCAAAAGAATACTAAACCTCTTTGGGTTGATTTAATTAGGATATATTTGGACCTCATTACATGAATAACAAGAATCAAATATTTAGTTTGGGTGAACACATGGAGTGTTAAATGTCTTTTTCTAAGCTTTATAATAAATGGTTATTGATTTATTGAATTATTTTGTAAATATTATTTATATTGGGTTCTTAAATTCATTTTTAAGTTTATATCTATTATTCTTTCCTTAATCATGATCATTTTCTATTGATTGAGAGATTTCTATTTAATTCATGATATAATTTCTTGAATTCTTTCCTTATCATGGAATGAGTTTGAGTACACTATGTTTAAATGTGGGTTTGGTCAACTATTAATTATACGAATCATAATACTTGACCATAAGAAAATATTAGTCTTATAAAAATTATCATAACATTAAGACAAATAAATTATTTTTATTTAATTATGAAAATGGCATAGTTATTAATTAAAAATATTGAAATTTAAATTATCTAATATCCCTCGATTTATAATGGAACTTAGTATTCATTAGTAAATTTAATCCTTATTCGATTAGTTATTGTTTTATCATGAAAACCATTCATCCTTAACTTTCAATCACATTGAATTTCTATGGATCACTAGTCATTGTGGGTTTCCCTAAGACTAGCCCCATACTAAGCTACATTAGTTAGTGATTGGAAAAAGATATTTAGGTTTATTTTTTTTAATTTTATTCTAGGGAATGGAGAGATTATAAAAATATTATGTTTTTAGATTAAGATAATTATTTTTTTATCATTTTTTTATTTTTTTTATTTGAATATTTTTATTAATATTTATTTTTTCAAGTTATTTTTTTAGGTAATGAATTGTTGATGTATGAGTACTCATTTTTTTGTAACAACCCCAAACCTAGTATCTTAGAACTAATATTTACATTATTAAACTAGAATAAGATACAAGGAATAATATCCTGAAGGACTGAATAGTTTATTATTCTTGTTAAACTACATATATTCATGAATTTCAAATTACATTTTAAAATATAAAATACATAATGAATTTCTATTGAGAATTACATAGTTATCTTTAGTGTATCCCTACATATTAATCACAAAATAGTTCTTAGTATCCTAGGGAATATAAAAAATAAGAAATTGGTGATGTTAGATCCATAGTAAGGGTAATCATTCAACATAAGCTATTAATAAATAAGATATAATCAATATGGTATGGTAAATAAATGAAACACATTTCATTTACTCAATAACTTGAGAATAATATGGAAAAAATAAATAATGATCAAATAATTCAATATAAATATTCACATAACCATGAAACATAACCATGTATATTCTAAAAAATAGAATAATCATATGGAATATAAATAACAGAATTAATAATGATGGAATGCATAATGTTGGACATATAAAACATACCATTGAGGTTCTGTGCTGAGACATCAAATACTGTTGAGGCCTTGTGATAATATATCTATATAAATGGTTAAGGAATTATCCAAAACCCAATACAATTTTTCTTATGCTACCAACCCATGCATTAAGGGGCTATACTAGCCCCCTCTCATTACTCACTAAGTAAAATGTATTGCTCATATGAAAGGGGGAAACAAAATGAAAATAAAGATTCATATTTATTCTAACATATGAAATATAAATACTTTCCCAAATCAATAAACATAATAATAAATCATCTATTGTAAAGTGAATAGTATCAATAAAATATATCACTATAGTAATACAAGTAAAATAAATGGTAGTTTTTTATGAATATGAATAAAAAAATATTCTTAAAAACACTCTGGAGGAAAATTTTCATTTCATTTTGAGAAACAAATTTTAAAAAATAATGTTAAAAAAATGAAATCAATTTACTTTGAAAATACCCTTTGAAACTTATATATGAAGTTTCAAAACATAGATTTGTCAGGAAGGTAGGAAATTATTTACATGTCGATTATGTTAAAATAAATATTGCTTACACTTTTTCAGTAAAATCCAAATTGGACTTGTTTTGAAAATGACATGAAGATTCATTTCACGAAATTTTTTCAAAAGTCAAAATGGATGAAAATTTATATAATAAATCATCAATAAAATGGATAAAAAATTTCAAATCCTTTTTTGAAAACATGGTTTTAAAAGAAAACAGATTTTTGAAAAAAGTGTAAAATGAATTTTGATTTTCTTAATCATTTTAAGTACCAACGAGATTAAAAATGTTAATATTCCATGAAAAAAATCATTAATAAACAGAGGAAAATAAAATAGATTTATTTTATGTTATAAATATCATATAATTCACCCTATTGAGATTTAAACAAAAACAATCTCAAATATTGACTAGATTGTGAACTAATACCCTACCACATTGGTAATATTTGAATTATAAGCCATAGGAATGAAATAACTTTAAATGAAACATTAAATACCATGAATATAAAGTAATTCAATATATAACATAAAATAATGGTAGTATATACACCACAGAAAATAAATTTGTGGTGAATATGACAGATGTATCATGGAAGTAAAAGTGAGAGGAGAAACCCTTACCTTGAGTCTGACTCATCACATACATTGTTTATGTTACCGAATAATTAAATTATGTTAATTATTTATATGATTTAGAAATAAATTAAAGTTTATTAATCATTTTTTTCAATTATTAATATGTTATATATGATTAATTAATCAATTAATTTTACATCGTATGCTTCAACATTATTTGGTTTATGTGCCAAAAATGACTTAGGTAGTTTATCTATGGTCAAATAGGTCATTAGTTAAAAATATAAAACCAAATAATCATTTCATAATTATACTATTTATACATAAATTACACTTTTAAAACCAATCATTTTTATGGTTATGAAAAATGAACTACATCACAATCATGGAGACACTTGGTCGTACATATGCATCAGTAACGTTTCCATTATCCAATGATCATTATGGAAAGGTTGTAAGAAATATTTTATCATTACAAAATTATTATAATATAAAAAATAACATATTATTTATTTAGATATAGTTATATATATATATATCATCCAGGTGGTTTCCTGATTAAAAGAGAGTCATATTGCTTATTGAAGGCGGTAGTCTACATGTACACAAACGATGTTATCATCTCTAAATGATTGAACATGTCAGAAATAAAATGACATATAATATTTTTATAATGATAAATATATCATAATTATAATAATTATTTCATTTATATAAAATATAATAATTAAATTTATCCTTATTACTTTCAATATAGTGCATTAGTGAAAAATGAATCACATGGCTTTGCAAGACGGTAATTTGTTGTACGTATAAGTGACATTATTGTATCTCCTATAGAATGGAAAGTAAAAAAGGTATATATATGGAATAATGAATAAATAAGTATAATTATGTTATAAATATCTTATATATACATTATATCAATCATCATACCGAACCGTGAGAGATGATAATGAAAAAATGATTGACATCAGTTCGTGAGGCGGTAGTCCTCCAAACACACGAATGATGATTTCATAACCTATTTGATGGAAGAGATGATGGTTTTAGATAATTAAATTAACATAAAAACCCATAAATATATGACATATAATTATTTTGTTATTTCATAATTGTTTAATTATAATTTATGGATTTGAATGAAGAAATAAAAATTGCATACATAGGAATTTTACCTCTTCTCAAACAACCTCTTTAAGATTTAACATAAATTATTTATAGAATGGATTTATAACACAAAAAAGGAATATATTATAAGTTTTTTAAAGTTTTTAAGTTATTTTTATTGGTATTTTAAGGAATAGAAATGGTTTTATGGTGTGAATAAGAGAAGAGATAATGTTGACTTTTATAAGTGAGGTGAGTGGCACACTTGTAATTTTTGGAAAGAAAAAGTTGTACCAATGTTTTTAATGTGGAAAACGGTCCAAAATTGAGTTTTATAAATTATTATAAATTGTATTTTAGAAATATGGAAATAAAATAGTTTTTATAAAAGTGTTTAGTTCATTTTAACCCTTATCTTTTTAGTTTCACCCCCGGTAAACCAAATTTTACCATAACCGCGATAAATAATTTATACATTTTATGCTATTAATTATAGTAAAAAATAAGTTTAAATAATTAAATGATATAAATTATTATTAATTAAATATATAGAATCTATTTTACAAATTAAATTCACAAAATTTTAAAATTTAAAATAAAAATTAATCCCTCATATGCGATGAGAAAGAAAGTTTATAATGTGAAAATATTCAAAAGTTTACAAAGTTTTTTTTATCAAAATTCAATATGAAAATGATTCCAATTACCTAAAATAAATTAATAGATATATAATTTAACTAATTTTACTTTAAAACCAATTTTCCAATATAATTTAACTTTATAAATAATTTATATGAAAATGAAATTCTCAATTAAAATTATGTATTTCTTACTATTCATCGAAAAATGAAACATTTCAGAAAAATAATAAAAATTAACCCCAAGATAATTTTGATATTATAATTTCAAAAATTAATTTTATTTAATAAAATAAAATTTGTAAATTTTAAAAAAAGTAATTATAAATTTTGTTTGAAAATCAGAACTAAACTGCCTTTTAGAAAAATAATGTTTTTAGAAAACATTTATTTTTTATGTAAATAATTATTATTTTATTTCTAATAAATATATAAACATAGTTGATATAATTTATTTAGTACTCTTCATACCCACCAATTTAATTTCTAGGTTATAATGGTAAATTGTATTATGGATTATTTCGACTCAGGGTTGTCTTTTCTGCATGTTATCGAGGAGATTAAATTTAAAGAAAAATATTTTGTGGGTTATTTAATATTAGTGTTGTGTGTCAAATATAATATTAAATATATTGTTATTATTTTATAATGTTTCTTTTTTATATTCTCTCCACCTTAAATAATTTTTTTACTCACAATTTATTCTTGATCTCGGTAATCAAGGGTTTTCAATTTCAAAATACCCTTCTTGAAATCTCATATCATGCAAAGGGTTAATAAATAATAATATTGATAAGAAATAATAGAAATAAAAATTTCATATAGAATAATATATTACTATGTTTCTAATTAGTATACCATTGTTGGGAAGTGAAGATTTGGACATGGAAGAAAAGAATATTTCCTAAATAATGATGAAGAGTGAAAGAGATCATTGACCATAAGAAGGTGAATGTTATTGTGAAATCAAGAACCACAAAACCATATAATAAATAATTGTGAAAAATTTCATTGATATCATCATAAATTATGGAAAAAGGATAACATTTTTTTTAAAATAATTTTCCTAAAGATGATGAATTTTCCTGAGAATAAATACTTACTTGATTTAATTACATTTAATAAGAACAATCTCAGACTTTTGTTGTGGCTTCATCAATTTCAACATCATCTCTTACCCTATGAAATGAAGATGATTTTTTTATTCCTTAAGTAGTAATATATCATAGGATATACAATCAAATGGAAAGCTATTCCTTTGATATATATTTATCATTATAAAGAATAATTTTAGCACCGTTATCCAAAATGCATAGATCTTCATATAGTGAAGTAATACATTAATATCTAAAACCATGTCAAATTTTCAACTTAAACTATTTCATAAATGGTAAAAATTATGAACTTTTGAAATATTTAAATCCAAAACTTTAGAAATAATGTCACAAAATCTCCAAAAATTAATGTATTATTAATCTTCCAAAAAATGAAGTAGATCTTAATTGTCACATACCAAGAAGGTAAATGAAATTATCATGTGTTTTATTGAAACATAATAATAACATGAGTTACCAAAACACATTACAGAAAACAACCATGCTTCTCTATTCCTTAAATAAAACATAGATTATTTTATATACTTCTTAAATCCATAAATTCTGTTTATTACATCAATGATAACATAAAACACTTTTCAACAAATAATTAATTTCTTCCAGGGTAGTCAGTAATATCCAATTTACATTATCTATATCATCATCTATTTATCCTGAACAAATTATCTCAACATCAAGAATATATTAATGGTTATATTTCCATCAATATTCTGTTTCCAAAGAAGTTAAGATTTCCATTGAATCATTTTTTTGGTTAGTTGTACCGTTCAACATATTCTATAAAATACATTAATAAATGTTATTATAGAAAAATACTTATACATTTTTTTTGAAAAGAAAGATAAGTCATCAGCTTTTTTATTAAAAACAAGTAATGTAAAGGAATCCAAGAGAGCACATGAATAAAATGGGGAAAACCACATTAAACATTTACCTGACTATCTTTTTCAACAGTCTTTCAGTGACTTTTCTTTCTTCCTATTAATGAAAAAACCATCCCGCCCTTCCATGACTATGCCCCTGACCTCTTGATCTCCCCCTTCTTGAGGGTAGCGATCAAAGCCTTTTCAGTAATGTTTATGCATCTGTGCTATCATCAGAGCTATCTTCATGCTGCTTCTCTTTTTCAGGAGAGATTCCTCTTACAACAATTTCATTATTAAAATTATTTTAAAATATATTTCATAGATCAAAATAAAAAATCATAGTAATCATTCCACTTTATTTATAGTAATAACATAAGCCTAACCTTGATTCCTTATCCTTTTTTAGATATATTTCATTGACATTTTCTAAATTCAATTTCATAGAGCCCCATGTTCTTACAGTTAAAGAATTTTACATTGGAAGATTAATTCTTTACCATTAAATCACGATCATGGTTTATTTTTATCCACATTTGAAGAAAACACTTTTTCCTTTTAATCATTTACCAAGTTGATTCCTTTAGAAACTATCACATGTTGGAAAATCCTTCTTTCTCTTCTTCCATTTATCTATATTTTATTTATAACATCATTTTGTTATCTTTCTTACCTTGAAATGCATGATACTTGAAGAATTATTTCTCTATCTATATAGCACAAGATACTATATCCTTGTATGATGAGAAATTTTGAGAAACTAGTTCCCTTTAAAGGATTTTCATTAAAACCATTAAATAAATGGTCAATATTTATCTTTGTATTACATAATTAAACCATAACATTCTATGTTAACATTATAATATTGGATTCATGCTTAGTGTCATTTTAGTCTTCTTTCTATCTTAGACTCATGAAACAACTATCCATGTTAACACCATAAAGTTGGATTCATACTTTGAAAATTTATCCTCTTCTTTATATCTTAAACTCAAGAACTAACTTTTCATATCTTCTCATTTATCATGAGTAAAATATTTTTACAATAAAATTACCATGAAATACATCCATTCTAGGTTTTATATTTCTTCTTAATACTTAGTGTTTTGAATTAATGACCATGATTTATCCAAATATTCTAAGAGATGATAAATTTACCTGAAACCTTTCTCCCTTTCACTTCTTCCTGGAGTGAAAAATATCTCATCTGAGGAACTTATCCATTTCTCAAATAAAAATGGATTTGTAGCCCCATTTAATGATGAATGTTTCTAATTCATGAATAGGTATACCTTTGTTCCAGAACATGGTGGATTAGTAGGCCAATCCATATAATAAATGTTATTACTCATAACCAAAGTTTGGTGCCCTAATATGGTTATAATTAAGCTAGTTAAAGCTTTAGCTTCATTATCTTACCTAGGGGAAATCCCAAAATGGATTATGTTCATTAATGATGATTACATTACTTCAGTTAGGATCCATTTATAAATAATTACATACACTATAATAGATCATAACATTATAAAACATAATGTATAATCCCAAAACTATTGAAAAAGTTGATATAAATTAAAAAATGTACGCATAAATAATATCATAATAAAAAACATTGTTTCTTTGGAGATATAATTATTTTTAACTATTTTATAATGGTTTTTAAATAAAATGTTATTTATCTTAAGTATACCCCATGAGAGTGTCAAACCAGGTGTGCATTAAGGTCCATTGTTTTGCACCACATGACGATCAGGTCATGACCAAAGAGCTATTTATAGATTTATTTCTTCTGGGTATATCTACTCTAGAACCCCATCCTCTTATAGTATCCATCCATGAATATATTATCCTTGAAAAACCAAAAAATATATTTATTACCAAAACATTAGGACATTATTCTATACTTATCCTCAAATTATATCATAGGATTATATTCCAAAATATATGTTTTCCAAATTCTAGTTCCCAATGTTTCTACTAAACATTCTCTGATACCAACTGTAGAGACCCTAAACCCAGTATACAAAAGCCAGTGGTTGGTTTATTACATTTTAATATGATACAAGGAATCTCAACCTAAAGGATCAAATAATTTAGTAGTCTTGGAAATCTAGATACATACATGAATTACACATTATATTTTATAACATATAATACACAAGGAATTTTCTATGATAATTCCATTATTCCCCTTAGTGTGTCCCTGAATATCTATCACAATACACTTCTTTGTATCCTAGGGAATATAAAAACATAATAAATGGGAGATATTAGATGATCGATAAGGGTAAGAATATAATTGAATCTATGAATAAATAATAAATAATCAATACGGAATGGTAAATAACTAAAACTAATTCCATTTAATCAATAACTTGAGTATAATATGGTAGGAATAAATGGTGATAAAAAATTTCATAAAAAATATCACATGAGTATGAAACTTAAAAATGGATATTATAACTAATTGAATAATCACATGGAATATAAATAACAAAATTTATAATGATGTAATGCGTAATGATGGACATATAAAACATAAATTTGAGTCTTTTTTCAAATAAATATAATGTCGTCGAGGTTGTGTGCCAAGACATCTATATTATAAGGTAAGGCCTTGACTAAAATAAAATCTATTTTTTCTCAGGGGACTTACCAATGCATCCAGGGGCTATATCTGGCCCCTCCCATCACTTACTAAGTTCAATACATTCTTTATATGAAATGGGTGAATCATAATGGACATAACTATTAATATTAAAATTTAAATACAAAATTTAAATACTTTACTCAATTAATAAATATAATAACAAACAATATAGTGTAAAATAAATGGTATAAATACAACATATCCCCATACTATTATATTATAAATAAAGTTTATTTGTTTTTATGAATATATATACCAAAACAATATCATTAAAAACATTCTTGAGGAAAATATCCTTTTCATTTTAAAAATCACCATTTAAAATGAAAAATTCACAAAAACATTTGAAAACCCTTTTCATTTTAAATAACCATAGATAGTAATAAATTAGGTTTTCAAACATAGAGTGGTCATTATAGTAAGAAATTCAATACATTCCAAGTATGTTAAAAAAGATTCCTTTTAATTTTTTGGTATAAGCTAAAAATGTAATGTTTTAAAAATGACATGAACATTAATTTCAAAACATTTTGTAAAAAGTAAAAATTGGTAAAAAAGAATTTAATAAATCATTTGGAATTTTTTTTTAAAAAATTTAAAATATTTATAGAAAACATAGTTTTAGAAGAAAACGGATTTTCAACTGAAAAAAGAAATGAAGTAGGATTTTCTTAAAACAAATTGTTGAACATTATAAGTAACAAAGATTGGAAAATTTTTCATATTATATGAAAAAGGTCATGGATAACATGAGTAGAATAAAAAAGATTTATTTTAAGATAAAAATAAAAAATAATTCTCCTTAGGGGGACAAAAAAAATAATCCTGAATACTGATGAGATTGTGAAATAAACTCTTACCACTTTGGTTAAATCTGAATCATAATCCCAAAAAAAGATATAAATTTAAATGAAAATTTTAATACCATTAATATTAATTAACTCATGATATAAAATAAAAAAAGTTATCTATATACACCACACAAAATAAAAAAAGTGGTGAATATGGTTTATGCCTCACGAAAGTAAAAGTGAGACGAGAAACCCTTACACTGAGTCTGACTCATTATGTACGTTTTTTACATTCATGAATGATAAAATTATGTTAATTATTAACTTTTTTAATATCCTTTATCATTTTAACACCCCAATATTTCATACTAAGTTATTTACTTTAAAGTAATTCAATAGCTTGCGCTACACGCAACACCAAGTTCGAGCGAACCACGACTTACCAAACTAGCCGATCAAAAAGTGGTTATGAATAGTATTAACTAAATTTTGAATTTTATATACTACATATAATTTTAACATCTATAATATTTTTTTCATAGATATAATATAAGAAAAAATTCATTTTCCAGATAAAAGAAGTATTTTTCAAAAAATGAAATTGTATCGCCTTTTAATGGAAAAATCTTATTTAATCCAATATTAAACACTTTTATATATTCAATTTGATAAAATAAACTTCTTATTTAGAAGTGGGAGATAAAAATTTAGTTCGGATAATTTTTTGGTGCTTTTCTGATAACTTTCATATTTTGATGAATATTGTAAAATACTAAATTTTAATAGAAAACAAATTTTTTAACCAAAATAATTTATAGTGTAAGATTATACATTTTAATGGATTTGAAGTATAATTAGATTATTATTATGTCATTTAATCCAAATTAGTCATTTGAAGTAATTTTACATTTAAATTGGACATAAACACATATTAATCTTTTGATAGTTTTTACTTCCCAAAAACCCGCTTTCTAGTTTTGAAAATTGGAATATTATTTATGTTAATTAATAAAAATTATAAGTTTTTAATTTGTTAAAATAGATATAATTTCTAAATTTGGGATATCAAATTTTTTTGGGTGAATTATTGGTATTTTTCTAAATTTTTTCAATTATTGATGAATAGTGAAAAACATTGTGTTATTTATTAAAGCCGACTTTTTATTTAAATAATTTTTTTATTAAAATTTATTTTGAAGTCAAAATAGTAACATAATACCTATATTAGTACAATTTAATTCATTGAAGTCATTTTAATATCAATATTAGATATAAAAAAATTTATTGAACTTTTTACCATCTTCTACCCACCTTCTAGGCACATTTGCAAATTTGTATAAAACATAATTTTACTACTTCTATGAATTAAATTTAAAAAATCTGAGAGACACGGTTGAAATCAGTGAATAATATTTGGTTCAATAGGATGAAAATAATTATTGATGAATAGTAACTTTTGAATTTTATTTACCATGGTTAAAAGTAAATAGGGTAATTAAATGTAAATATGATATTATAATTACTCTAAAACATGTCCTAATTCTATTGGATAAATGCAATTCGACCAAAATCAACCTTAGGAAAAAAAACTTGATCCTTTTTGATCCACATGGATTAGATTAGGACATTTATTATATTTTATTTAAAGAAGAGTTAAAAGTGTTAAATTCAATGTTTAATAACATAAAAAATGTTAATATAGGGATACACATAAGATAAATTCGACTATAAATATTTGTTAGAAATATAAAACTATTTACTACATCATAGTATTTTTTTTATAAATTTTAGACATTAAATAATTAAATTTATTTATGACACAAATATGATGCAGTAATTACCTTATTAATGAATGTCTAAAATAATTGATGTTATAAATATTAAAATAAATGTAAATTGAGACTTTTAATGCATTAAACGAATTTTTCAGGTTAATATGACAAGTTAGGGTTGATTTAATGTATTTTTTTCTAAGAAATAATATTGTTATTACATTAACAAAAACCAAATACAAAATAATGTCAAAATTTACATAAATGAGTTTAAAAAAAATAATATTTTATTAAATTATATAATAGTCCTAAAAATATAAGATTCATACAAAAGACTTATATAATGATAGATATTCCATTAATTAACCACATTAGGTTCTATTGGAATTTTATAGTAAGTTTATTAATAATGTTATAAAAAAATTTAGGAAGACATGTTAAATGTTAAACTATTTAATTAAGAGTTAAATAAAAAAGATAAAGTTAATATGGTGACCTAAAAATTTATAAAACCTATTAGTTGAGAGGGTTTAGAACCATCCCCACATTATCCTTGAAATAAATTCATTTTTATCTATTATAAACCGAAAATGATTTTATAAAAAAATTACATTTAAATCTTTTCTTAAAGTGACTCTCACCTCTCCTATAAAAGGGTACTTCCACTTCTCTTAATTTCACACCTGAAAAGCCTTTTTTATGAGCCAAAACCTACTAAAATATCCTCCCAACTACCCTCAATTCAACCTAGAGGTCTTAATTTTATTATAAAGCCATCCTAAGGATCCCTTTGGTTCAAATTAAAAGGAAGAACCCAAAGAAGAGGTCATTACTTCATCACCTATTTTAACGTCCTTTTCTTCTTCCACTTACTATTTCTTTGTTGTTTACATACAAAGATAATAAGTACAGTACCCTATATATACTGAGATGTTATTATAAATATGTTAAAACCATATTCATTATTCTATCTATCCTATGAAAGACAAAGTCACCATACGTGTGTACATACGGCTTACCGACTCCACATCGTGGTGTAGTTTGTTATTCAACACATTATTATTTGGATCAGAATAATAATGAATATAACTGATTTAAATAATTAATATAACATGTTAATGATTATTTATATTTAATATACCATCCAATTACATATAAATTCACCACTAATAGAGTGATATTGTCGCTCCTATGTACGTACGACTTACTGTCTCCATGATGCGATGAGATTTCATTCCCCAACATAACCATTCAAGAATAATTTTCATTTTATGATTAAAAATAATTTTTAAGAACTTAATATCATTCTAGATATGAATCAAATACATCCTATCTATAAAAAACATGACTGAGGTTGGAAAACATATAAAGGAAAACAAATCAGTTAAAACCCGAAACAATTATACTACTAAAAAATTATTTACAAAGCTATATTAGAAGATAATATATGATATTATATTTACATATTTGGTTCTTCTATAATTTAATAACAATGATTTCAACATTATACAGGAGTTTAACATACCCCCAACTAAGTAAAATTACAAGGTAATGGGTTTTCATCTAACTTTTGTTCTCATGAGATTCATGCTATATTTGACACAATTTCCTTTTATGTGGTGTATGTACTACCCATGATTGTATTACTTGTGTAAGAAACTTTAATTTAGGGATATTTAAATCATAATTTTATGATCCTTCATTCATGGGGTGTATGTTTCATAAGTTACCAAATATGTAAGGGAATTTCTAATTTCAATTTCCACTCATTGGGTTTTACGCACACTTCATTGATTATTTTACTCCATGATTATGTGAGAAATAATTAATTATTTATTTATGTTGTAATTTCCAATCCCTTTTGTGTGTATATACTTTTTATACACATAATCACTCCATTGATAATTTCTCAAGTCATTGATATGAATTGATAAGGGTAATCTTAACTCAATTTCCATTCATTGTTATAAACATCCAAGTCATTGGTTTTGTTTTTACAAGAATATGTGTGAATATCCTCTAATTTATTTAAACTGAATATCCAATCATATTGAGTGTATTTATGTTTTTTCACACATAATTATGTCATTTATTTATCCTTAATCTAATGATACAATCTTTATAAGGTATTTTGTCTCAATTTACATTCCATTGAGAATTCTTTGTTTTATGCACCAATTCACTTTTACAAGGTGTATATATTGTCCTTTGACATATTATATCATGAATCCTTTTATTATAATTATGTTAAATTGTTTTTATTTAATCATCTTTCATTTTGTTAAGAACACTTTAACTAAAATATCATTTTAAATGTTTTAAAGATATATTCTTCTAAATATTTCTCATTAATGTCCATGTTTTAGTAATGGTTTTAAGGATTTATTTATATATACATTAATGTTTTAAAATTAATATTACTTTCAAAAGTTTCAAAGTGGTATGAGAGACTTTGATTCAAAAATCGCTTTTAAATGACTTTTTTGATAAATACTACGACTTTTAAATGTTTTCAAGAAAAGGTGACATTTCTCTCAAACAGTTTTACTAATTATTTTCATCTATATCAATATCCTTCATTGTATTTTATTCTTGATTGAGGTTTATTTATTATAATTCAATCTTCCATATTGTATTGAATGAGTTATGTTTGACTGTGGATGTACTATTTTTATACAATTCATGGTTTACTGTTAAAGTATTGACATTCTGTATGCTAGTTTTAATACGAATTTATAGATTATGTTTCACCATATTCATATTAGGAATTAATTGGAATTAGTAATTGATATGCGGGGCCCACTATATCCCCTTGATGCATCAGTAGGTATCATGAGACAAACTAGTGTCTTAAAATAAAGACATAAAAAAATTAATATTTTTAGTCTTGGCAAGAGGCCTTGACTATGTGGTTATGATGTCTAACATTATGAATTCCATCATTTTAAAATTAGATATTGATATAACATGTGATTATTTGACTAGTAAAATATCCATGTGAATAAGTAAATGGAACTATTTGATTTATCTTTTCTATATTACGCTGAAGTTTAAGTTTGAAAGGCTTGTGTTTTATTCTTATATATTGCCTTAAATGTTTATGTTTATTTCTGATAGTTTCTGCTATATTGTTATCCTTACAAAGCATTTGATCTCACCCCTTTATTATGTTTTATTTTATGCAGGATGCGAAGAAGTATATTATGATTATCCTATAGGAATAGTCTAAGGGATATGAGTGCGTTAAAAGGAGACACAATGTTGTAGTTTTTCCAATTTATAATGTAATGTAATAATTATGTATATATCCAGTACTTGAAAGGCTACTAAACTTATCAGTCCTTTCTGACATGATCCCTTGTGATCATACCAATGTTACGTAATAATGCACCGACTCTGGGTAACTATGGTCAGGGCGTTACAGTTGATATCAGAGAAATTTTATTACAAACCTTGGATACTTGAATTAGAAAAACTATGATTAGAGAATATTACCCTAAGATAAACTTCTAGGATTAGAATAGAATAACTTCATAGAATTTTGATAATGTATGGATTTTTTGAATTTTTCAAGAAATACATCCCTATCTGGATATGTGTAGGTAGAGGCAGCTCTGGCATTGATGTATCTAGGGGTAAAACCCAAAAACACCGCTTTGAGAAAGACTCGAACGGGAAGCAGTGCACAAAAATGAGCCTTGCTACACTCTTCGTTACGACACACTAGTGGGATATGCTTATGATAATTCACATTTTAATTACAAACCAATTTTATGGATTTTAATATAAGATGAGAATAAATAACCTCGATTAATCATAAGGTGTTTTAGATTGAAAATATGGTGTCATGATATTTTCTAAATGATTTTAATAATATTGTTACTCACACTATGCTTTATCATTTTAGTCAATGGATATATTTCAAGGTATTAATAGTAACATTGAACATGATTTACAAGGTGGACATGATGGTGGAAATGAGAAACTAAATGGAATGTTGATAGACATAAAATATATCGTGTTTATGCCGAAGCAGGTTTCCAAAAATATGATCAATAACATATAAATTAACTAACTCCCAAAGTCAATATAGAAGAGAAAGGTAGATAATGATAAGATCTCCAATAGTGGAGACTTTGGAGAAATTAAATCCCAATATCTATCATGTAGGAAATGTGGAAGGAGACACCAATGAAATTGTCTTAATGGAACAAAGAAATTCATTATGTGTGGGAAATAAGGGAATAAAGTAAATAATTTCCAAGGAAAAATGAAGTGTACTATAGAAGTAAATAAAAATTATCCTAATAATAAATTTAGAGTTTTTTTCAGAAATTTAGGGGACATGGGCATTACCTGAGTCAATACACTATTCCACAGGATATCCACTAGTTCATGTAAGAACCTATGAGTAAATAAATGGATGAAAAAAATGTTTAAAAGTATTAATTATCTTTATTGATGGGATTAATTTGGAAGACTTTTCTATTGCATGTGTAACCCTATAGTTTGTTATGTGAAAATTATATTTGAGGAAGAATTATCTTTTCTTTTGTATATATAGTTATAAAGAACCATTTGGGTTTATATGACCCTTGAATTTGAGGAAATTATAGGTTATTAATTTTTGGGATGAAAATACGAGGTATGAGATAACATTTGTGGTTAAATTCTGTTATGGTTATTTTGAAGAATTTATCTCATTTTGAGAATGTTATAAAATATAGTTTTTGAAAAGGAAAACAGGCAGACCGTATGACAACCCGTCACATCGGACAAAGCTACAGGAATCGAACCCACAACCAATGTGTGATTGGGATTTATCACCTACAACTAGACTATGTGATGTCCCTAGTTAGTGTGACTAATTATTTTTAGTTAAATTATTTTATTGATCAATAATAAGTTGATTTGGGATCTTATTTTTTTCAAAAGGAAATCCTTAATATAAGAAAATTATTTTTGGATTATGTGAAAAATATTATTTTGGAGGACGTTCGCTCTGTTGGGAACACTATATGCCTAAGGAAAATATAATAATATGGGATTTAATTTGAGGAGTAATGGTTGATTTTTATTTTGTAAAAATCTATGTTTTTATAGAGATTCAGGTTATTAATGGTTTGATTAACCTATCATAGAGATTATGTGAATTGGTTTCTTACACTTTAGTATGAGACTTTAATATTAGTTGATGTTATTTAGAGATAAATGATAATATTTAATATGAAAAACTATGTGATTAAAATTTTCTGATTTTGGTTTATCAATATTAGTTTCTATGATATTGAAGAATTTTAAAGACAATTTTTTATTGCATGGTCTTTATTGAGCTTGGGGTATTGTTTGTTTAATTTTGGAAATTAAGATTGGCATTTCTCTCTATAATGGATTATCAATTTTGGGGATCATCTGATTTTATACTAAACATTTTGGTTTTAGTTAATCTATAAAGACAAGGGCAATATATTGTTCATCCTTTGTGGATTATGTGATTCTCTAGAATTTGATTCTAGCACTTTAGGTGTGACCAAGTCATATTGAATACTAAGCATTTGAAGAAAGAATGAGTTAGTGGTAGAAATTTATTAATGGATGAAACTATACTTGAAAAGTAAGTTTTTCTCATTATATACTTAGTCAATCTCATAAATAAATTCCTCAACATTATGAAATAGAATGTAGTACAACAAAAATGTTGTCTGCTTACTTTTACTACTTGGAAACTGATGAACGTTTAACCCATCACAAGTTTCTGGGTTTCTTGTTGTTAACTTTCTCCTGATCATGTTTTCTATCACTCTCTACCAGAACTTGACTCTTAGTTTATCTTCCATAACCTTGTTTTCCTATATGGAATCCTAGTATGGGTTATCTCGGGTGACCTTGGTACTTCTCTTTGTTTCTTTTAAAGTGATAGTTTTGTTAACTCTTTTTCTGCTGTGGGACTATCAATGAAGTTCCCTACCCAAATTTAAAATTGTGAGGATGTAATTTCCAAACTGGGTGAAGAATATAACACTCCATTATTTCTGAGTAAGTTATTTTTGTTAAAGTAATTAAATACCTTTCGCTACACGCAACACTGAGTTCGAGCGCACCATGACTTACCAAACTAGATGTTCAAAAAAGTGGTTATGAATAGTATTAACAACATTTTTAATTTTATATACTCCATATAATTTTAAAATCCATATTATGTGTTTTTTAGACATAATATTAGATAAATTCTATTTTTCATATAAAATATGTATTTAAAAAAAATGCAATTTTACCGCCTTTTAATGGAGAACCCTTTTTAAATCCAATATTTGATAGTTTTTTATATTCAATTTGACAAAATAAACATCTTCTTTAGAAGTAGGACATAAAAATTTAGTTTGGATAAATTTTTGGTGCTTTTCTAAAAACTTTCATATTTTGATGAAGAGTGAAAAATACTAATTTTTAATTGAAAACAAATTTTTTATTCAAAATCATTTATAGTGTTAAATTATAAATTTGAATGGTTTTGATGTATAATTTGATTATATTTTTATCATTCAATCCAATTTTTGTCATTGGAAGTAATTTTATATTTAAATTGGACATAAACCCATATCAATCTTTTGATAGTTTTTACTTCTCAAAAACCCGCTTTCTGGTTTTGGCAAAGGGAATATTTTTGGAAATTAATTAATACAAATTATATTTTTTTAATTTGGTAAAAAAGACACCACTTTTTATTTTGTAATATCAAAATTAAATTTGGGTGAATTTTTGGTATATTTTCTAAAAATGTTCATTTTTTATGAATAGTGAAAACACTACGTTATTGTTTAAAGTTGACTTTTTATTTAAGTAATAATTTGTAATTTAAATTGATTTTAAAGTAAATATATATATATAATACCTATATTAGTCTAATGTAATTAATTTTATAATAATATTAGATAAAAAAAATTTATAGAACTTTTTACCATCATTTACCCACCTTCTAGGCACATTTGAAAAAAATGCATAAATTGTAATTTTATCGCTACTGTGAATTGAATTTCAAAAATTCAAGAGACAAAGTTTAAATCAGTATGTAAAATTTGGTTCAATAGGATGAAATTAATTTTTGGTGAATAGTAACTTTTGAATTTTATTTACCATGGTTAAAAGTAAATAGTGTAATTAAAGTTAAAAATTATGTTATAATTAACCTAACACATGTCCTAACTCTATTGGATAAGTGTATTTAGACAAAAATAAAACTTTGGATAAAAATATGATCCTTTTTTATCCACTTGGATTAGATTAGGACATTTAATATATTTTATTTAAAGAAGAGTCAAAAGTGTTAAATTCAATGTTTAATAACTAATTTTTTTTAATATAGGGTTACTCATAAGATAAATTAGACAATAAATATTCATTATAAAGATAAAAATATTTACTACATCATGGTAGTTTATTTATAATTTTTATACATTATATAATTATATATATTTATGACACAATGATGATGCAGTATTTACCATATTAATGAAAGACTAAAATAGTTGATGTTATATATATTAAAATAAATGTAAATTGAGACTTTTGATGCATTACAAGAATTTTCAAGGTTAATATGACATTTTGGGGTTGATTAAATGTATTTTTTTGAAAAAATAATTTTTTTATGACTTTCACAAAAATAAAATACTAAATAGTGTCAAAATTGACATAAATGTGTTTTTAAAACAAATACTATTTTACTAAATTATATAATAGTTATAAAAAACTAAGGTTAGTCCAAAGGAATTATATAATGATATATATATATAATTAATTAACCACTTGAGGTTATCTTGGAATTTTATAGTATGTTTATTGACCATGTAATATAAAAATACAAGAAGGCATGCTAAATGTTAAACTATTTAACTAAGAGTTAAATCTAAATGATATGGTTAATATGGTGACCTAAAATTGTCTAAAACCTATTGGTTGAGAGTTTTTCGACCCATAATCAGCTTATACTAGAAATAAATCCATTTGGTTCTATTAGAATCTGAAAATTATTTTATAATAAAAAAACTATTTCAAGATTTTTTTAAAGTGGCCCTCACCTCTCTTATAAAAAGATACTTCCCCTTTTCTTAATTTCACACCTCCAAAGCCTTTTGTATCAGACAAAACCTTCTAAAATATCTTCCCAAATACCCTCACTTCAACCTAGTGGCTTTAATTTGATTATAAAGCCATCTTAAGGATCCCTTTTGTTCAAATCAAAAGGGATAACCCGAAGAAGAGGTAATTACTTCATCACCTCTTTCAATGTCCTTTTCTTCTTCCACTTCTTCTTTATTTGTTGTTTCTGTACTAAAAAAATAACTCCAGTAAATTCTAAATAATGGGAGGTTATTATAAATATTTTATAACTATATTCATTATTCTATCCATCTAATGAATGACAAAGTCACCATACGTGCGTACATACGGCTTACCGTCTCTACGTCATGGTGTAATTTGTTATTCAACACTTCATTATTTGGATGGTTATAATAATGTGTATAAATTAAATAAATAATAAATATAACATGTTTATGATTCTATATATGTATTATATACCATCCAATTACATACAGTTTCAACACTAATATAATGATATTGCCACTCATGCGTACGTACAGCTTACTGTCTCCACGACGCGATGAGATTTCGTTCCCCATCATATCTATTCAAGAACATCATTAATTTGATGATTAAAAAAATGTTTAATAACTTAATATAATTTTGGATATTAATCAAATACATCCTATCCACAACAAACATTACTTACTTTATAAAACATATAAAGGAAAACGAATCAGTTAACACAAAAAACAATGATACTATTGAAATATCATTAACAAAGCAATATTAGAAGATAAAATATGATATCATATTTTTGTATGGGGTTATATTATAATTTAATAACAATGATTTCACCATTATACATTAGGTTAATATACCCTCGACTAAGGAAAAGTACAAGGTGAGGGGTTTTCATCTCACTTTTATTCTTATGAGATTAATGCTATATTTGCCACAATTTCCTTTTGTGTGGTGTATGTACTACCCATGATATGTATTATTTCTGTAATAAAAATTAATTTATTGATATTTAAATCATTATTGTATGATCCTTATTTCAAGGGGTTTATATTTTGTAGGTTACCAAATTGATAAGGGAGTTTCCAATTTCAATTTCCACTCATTGGATTTTACGCACACTTCATTGATTATTTTACTCCAAGATTATGTGCAGAATCACTATTTATTTATTTATGTAGTAATTTACACTACCATTTGCGTGTATATACTTTTGATACACATAATAACTCCATGGATAAATTCTCATGTCATTGATATGAAATTGAAAAGGGTAATCTTAACTCAATTTCCATTCATTGAGTTAAACATCAAAGTCATTGGTTTTGTTTTCACAAGAATATGTGTGAATGTCCTATGATTGATTTACAATGAATATCCAATAATATTGAGTGTTTTAATATTTTTCACACATAATTTTGTAATTTATTTATCCTTATGTTATGGATACAGTATTTATAAGGTATTTCTTCTTAATATACATTCCATTGAGACTTGTTCGTTGTTATGCACCAATTCACTGTTATATGGTGTATATACTATCCTTTGACATATTAAATCATGAATATCTTTATTCTCTTGATTTTATAATGTTTTTATTAATTTTATTTCCCATTTTTTTGTATTTAAGCATTTTTTATTTGGTTAGGAACTCCTTAAGTAAAATATCATTTTAAAATTTTTAAAGATTTATTCTTCTAAATATTTCTCATTAATGTCCATGTTTTAAGAATGGTTTTAAGGAATTATTTATATGGACATGATTTTTTTTAAAATTAATATTCCTTTCAATAGTTTCAATGTGGCATGGGACACTTTGATTCAAAAATCTCTTTTAAATGACTTCTTTGATAAATAGTGCAACTTTTAAATGTTTTCAAGAAAAGGGGATATTTCTATCAAATAGTTTTAATAATTATTTTCATATGTGTAAATATCCTTCATTGTATATTATTCTTGATTTTGATTTATTTATTATAATACAAGCTTATATATTTTATTGAATGAGTTATGTTTGACTGTGGGAAAGCTATTTTTATACCATTAATGGTTTCTTGTTAAAGAATTGACATTTCATAAGCTAGTTTTAATACGAATGTTTAGATTATGTTTCAACATTTTCAAATGAGGAATGCATTGTACTTAATATGTGATGGGTGGTGTAACGTCCCGGAACCGGGTTCCACGCAACGGGTGCCCCGAGCCCGATTCACCATGTGACCTCAAGCGCATTTCCCCAAACGCCAGAGGCTGCCGACTAGCAGCGAGGGCCCAGGTCTGATAGTGGGGAAACCATGCCCTCATTTTTCAATGTGTAATGCAGCGGAATACCAAAATAAACATACAATAACAGATAAAGCAGTAAACATACACAACTGAAATAACTACAACACTGGATATAACCAACAGTATATAAGTGATGATGCTACATGTTTCAAGTTCAAAGAAAATAGCCAGAACATGTTATACATCAATACAGTATAGCAGAAAAACAGAGTACAGTAATGTAAGAAAAATAGCTAGCAACGGCATTGCGGGCCTAGGCTCGGTCCCATGCCCTCCTACTCCTCAGCAACAGTCAAGTACCTGTATAGGGACTCTTGCCCATATCTACACCTGCTGCAACGTAATCTGTTTGGGACGAAAAGCATGACCCAAACAGGGTGTGAGAAATACATCTCAGTAGGCACCCACCAAAGTCCCATGCTCAACTGTGTGTAAACATGCAACAAGTGTGCAGTAGTAAAATGCAATAACTAAGCTGTACTCAAAAGTAACTAACTTAACAGTTATATTGCCATTTTATTATTCATTTAATTCTTTTAATTTAGTAACATTTTTGTGCTCAGCAGCACCAAACCCTCAGGCTAACCAGAACCATGCCCTTAGGCTAAAATAGTAACCACGCCCTCAGGCCATACAGAATCCAACCCACAGGTATTGCCCTCAGGCGTAACAGAAATTCTCTCCCTCAGGCATACGAAGTGTCTCTCTCAGGCACAGAATCTAGCCCCCAGGCATGAAAGGTTGCCCTCAGGCGGAATAACGACAGCCCTCGGGCTAAAACAGTCATGTCCTCAGGCTAATCACAACAACGCCCTCAGGCTAAACAGGTAACCGGGCCATGCCCAACATATCAAAATGTAGTAAACAAGCAATTCCTCTCAAGGAAATTCTATAGTTACTACATTTAAGGCATACCCTCGGGTATCCTGGCCAAATGGCTAAACAGAGGAACACACCCCTCGGGATGGTCCTGGATCCAAGAAACGATCCCAAACAACATTTTATTATCAAAATTTAATCACTTATGCAATTCTAGGCAATAAATATAGCAACGACCTTAGCCACACGACACCTCAACATGGGTTCGTGGCATGAAAACGCACAAAAACGCATGACAGTTGGAAAACTAAACACAAAGCCACCTACCTTATACGTCAACGAGCGTTATACACGAATGCCGACTCCAGAAACGCCCAAGAACGGCGTAGATAGGACGAAGAAAAAAACCCATTCAAAAGTAAATAACTTACGTTGGGAGAAGAATTGGAAAGAACGGTACTAGGAGGAGGAAGGGCTTACCCGTGTGGTTCCAATGAGATCTTCCGAAGCCGAATCGGATTCCAGACGAACTCCCGGCAGATCTTCAAAGGTCCGACCTCCTCCTTTGGCTCCAAAATGGCTCAAATGCTTCCTCTGACAAAAGAGGAGGCTACTGCCTGTTTTAAACCTAGAAAACAAAGTACACGACATGTACTCCTTTAATTTAACTGTTCCTTTTGTGGCACCGCCACACTGTTCATTTTCCGACAAGTGTACACGACATGTACTCACAAGTACACGACGTGTACTGCCGCCCAGCTGGCGGAGACTCCACCACCTTACTTTTTACCCTGCCGACTGACTACACGGCGTGTAAAGGACCACTACACGGCGTGTAGTTGGTTCCTACACCCTTTATCGCCGGCGAGGCTACACGCCCTGTGTACTTATCCCCACTCGGCCAAAAGTACACGACGTGTGGACAAAGTACACGACGTGTAGTTTCAAAATTTTGGATTTTTCCCATTTCCATATTTTCTCAAAATCACTTAAGGAAAAGAAGCCCGGACCTCTAAAACAAGAACCAGGTTATTACAAACATCCCCCCTTATAGCAATTAGTCCCTGAATTGCCCTTTCAAGGGTGGATAAGAGAAAGCTCAGAACAGCTCTAGCCACTGGGCACGTACATCGGCCTCCCGCTCCCAGGTCTCGTCCTGCACTCGGCCATGCTGCCATAGCACCCGTATGAGAGGAACTGACTGGCCTCAGAGAACCTTCATGCTTCTGTCAACGATACAGATCAGATGCTCCTCAAAGGACACATCTTGCTGCAGCTCAACCTCCTCTGGCTGAAAGGTGTGAGACGGGTCTGAATGGTAGTGACGCAACTGAGACACGTGGAAGATGTCGTGCATGGCTCGGTACCGCTGCGCTAACTGAAACCGATAGGCAACCAGCCCGACTCTTTCCAGAATCTCAAAATGGTCCCACATACCTCGGCGAAAGCTTACCCTGTCTCCTGATCCGTTTGTGTCCCAGCCTCGGCGAAACACGCAAGAAAACCTGATTCCCAACCACGAACTCCAAAGGTCTTCTGCGGCAATCAGCATAAGACTTATAACGAGATTGCGTGGTATCCATCCACTTCTGAATTAACTGGACCTGCTCAGATGTCTCCTGCACGAGTTGTGGTCCCAGTAAAGCTGCCTCACCCGCCTCTAACCAGCAGAAAGGTGATCGACATTGCCTACCATATAAAGCCTCGTATGGTGCCATCTCAATAGTTGCCTGAAAACTATTGTTATAGGAAAACTCGACAAAGGGTATATGCTTCTCCCAAGAGCCCCCAAAGGCTAGGATGCATGTGCGCAACATGTCCTCTAGCACCTGTATCATCTGCTCTGACTGGCCATATGTCTGAGGGTGGTATACTGTGCTCAGAAGCACCTGTGTACCCAGTGCCCTCTGAAAACTCTGCCAGAAACGAGACGTAAAGCGGGCGTCCCTATCTGAAACGATAGAATGAGGGACCCCATGTAGACGTACGATCTCTCGGATATACAGCCTTCCAAGATCGTTCACACCAAAGGTCTCCTTGATCGACAAGAGGTAAGCTACCTTCGTAAGTCTGTCCACAACAACCCATACGGAGTCATTTCCTCGAGGTGACCTTCGAAAACCCGTCACGAAATCCATCGCGACATCATCCCATTTCCAATCTGGAATGGGCAAATGATGTAACTCCCAGCTGGTCTTTGATGCTCTGCCTTCACCTGCTGATAGGTGGAACACCTCATAACAAAACCAGCTATCTCTCTATTCATACCCAGCCACCAGTACTGACGTCTCAAGTCTCGGTACATCTTGGTAACCCCGGGATGAACGACCAAAGCTGAAGCATGAAACTCCCTCATCAGCTCCTCGCGTATATCCCCTGGAACCAATACACATCCATGGAAATGCAAAACCTCATCATCGCCTATCGTCCAACCAGAAGGAGGGTCCTCACTTGCCACCGACTCCCGTAGAACTAGGCCTTCTGAAACTGATAGCTGCCTCATCCTCACTCTGTCCAGGAGGGTAGAAGTCACAGCTAACGAGGAATGATAAGTTTGTCCCTGACTTCCATGAACCTCCAAATGCATCTCAGAGAACAAGGCCATAAGCTGCCATTCACCACTGGCCTCTTGCACTGCCTGTATCTGAGTCTTCCTGCTCAGTGAATCGGCTACTGCATTTCCTTTACCAGGTGTATAGGCAAGCTCAAAATCGAAGGAATGTAGGTACTCGACCCACCTTCTCTACCTCAGATTTAGGTCACACTGAGTAAAGATATACTTGAGTCTTTTTTGGTCGGTGAAAACCACAAAATTCTCTCCCAACAGGTAATGTCTCCAACAGCGCAATGCATGCACAACTGCAGCCAACTCGAGATCGTGCGTCAGGTAATTCCTCTCATGTGGCCTCAACTGCCGAGACCCGTACGCCATAACTAGGTCACCCTGCATCAAAACGGCTCCCAACCCAATCCCTGACACATCACAGTAAACTGTATAGCTCTTCCCCTGCTCTGAGAGTATCAGGATCGGTGCTGATGTCAGCCTTCCCTATAGGTCCTGAAAAGCTGTCTCACAAGCTTCTGACCAAACGAACTTCACACCCTTCTTAGTCAGACCTGTCAACGGTGCTGCTAAGTAGGAGAAGTCCTGTATGAAGCATCTGTAGTAACCATACAACCCTAAGAAACTCCGTATCTCAAACACGTTCTTGGGAAGCTCCCAGGAAACTACTGCTCTCACCTTCTTTGGGTCCACTGAAACTCCTGCCTCTGAGATAATATGACCTAGGAAGTGAATCTGGTCCATCCAAAAGTGGCACTTCGAGAGCTTAGCATATAGGCGATGCTCTCTCAGTGTACTCAATACGATCTCAAGATGGGCGGCATGGTCGTGTCGAGTGTGAGAGTACACCAAGATGTCGTCCACGAATACTACCACAAATGAATCAAGATACGGATGGAACACACGATTCATCAGAGCCATGAAAACCACTGGCGTGTTTGTGAGTCCGAACAGCATAAACGTATACTCATATAAACCATACCTGCTCCTGAAAGATGTGAGAGGTATATCAGATGGTTTAACGTGCAACTGATGATATCCGGATCTCAAGTCAATCTTTGAGAACACTCGTGCCCCACGAAGCTGATCAAACAGATCATCTATCCTTGGTAAGGGATATCGGTTCTTAACCGTCAACTGGTTCAGCTTCCGATAATCCACACAAAGCCTAAGGGTACCATCCTCCTTCTTCGCAAAGAGGACTGGAGAACCCCATGGAGAAGTACTGGGTCGGATAAAACCCTTTGCCTGTAGCTCCTCTAACTGCCTCTTGAGCTCCTGCAACTCAGGCGTGGCCATCCTATAAGGAGGAATGGACACCGGTGCTTCTCCTGGCACAAGATAGATAGAGAAATCCACCTCACTCACCAGAGGTAGACCTAAAAAGTCGTCCGGGAAGACATCCCTGAAATGATCGACAACTGGAGGGAAAACCATCTGAAAAGTCCCTGGGTCATCCAGATATAAGATCGAAATCTGGGCTGTGACTCAACCTCACCCATGATGCTTTGGTCCAGCTCGACTCGCCTGAACATCCCACTCGCCCTTGTATAGAAACTCCCCGCCCTCTAGTGACGTGAAACACACCCTGCGACGATAACAGTCTACAAAGGCTCGAAAGGGAACCAACCAGTCCATCCCGAGAATGCCGTCACACCTCGTCATCTCCAGGACATAGAGGTCCCAAAGGATGTGGCACCAACCAACCTCAAGGGGACACTCCTTGCACTGACGCACACCAACCGTCCTAGTCCCCAACGGAGTGTCTAGCGTCAAGATATCAGAAGAAGTATAAACACCGATCCCAAGGCTCTCCACAACAGGTACTGATATAAAACTATGTGTAGCACCCGTATCAAAAAGTACTAAAGACAAGACATAAGCTACTAGAATAGTACCTATGACTGTGGAAGGTCCAGGATCCTTCTCCTGCTGGGTCTGTTGCACTGCATATGCCTGTCCAGTGCCGCGACCCTATGACACAGCCTGGCTACCCTGAGCTGTCCCGCCCTGTTACCTCTGAGATCCTGGTGTCTGGCTACCACGACCATGACCACCATCTCTGCCTGCACGCCCTGACGTATTCTAGTTCCCTGACTGGTAAGAAGCCACTGGTCCTGCTCCCGCACGCAGAGTCTGCACAGAACCCCTCTCACTAGCCACTGGTAAAAACTCCCTGTAAAAGCGTTGCAGATGACCCATCTTGCTGCAAGCTCAGCAATCCACTGGGTCTCTTGGACACTGCGGCCTCTTGTGCCCCTCTCTGCCACACTGGTAGCACCTGATCGGGCCACCTGAAGAAGCTTCCTGGCTGGTACTGCCGCCCTGAGAGAAGTCCATCTGTCTCTTCCTCTTTCCAGCAGAAATAGTACCAGTAACTGGTGCCAAACCGCCCTGGCCCACACCACTAGATTCTCGCAGGTTCCTCTCTGTAATCAACGCCTGGTTCACAATCGCGTGTACAGTAGGTAACCTGAAAACATTCACAAGCACTCGGATTTCATACCGAAGACCATCCTCAAAACGACTAGCTCTCAGCATCTCATCATCCACCAGCACGGGTGAAAAGCGCTGAAGCTCTGTAAAACGAGCAGAGTAGTCCATCACCGACATAGCGCCCTTCTGTAGATTCATGAACTCTCGAGCTCTATCTGCCCTCAGCATCTCGGGAAAGAAGAAGTCATAGAAGACTACCTGAATATCCTCCCACATCATGTCCCTGTAATGCTATGACTCGATGGTAACATCCCACCACCTCTTGGCAGAATCACGCAGCATGTAAGTCGCGAGCTTGATCCTCCACCCTGGAGGCGTGTCAAGATGCTCTAAAATAGTCTGCATCGATCCTAGCTAAGACTTTGCAGCCTGTGGTCCGCCATCCCCTGAAAACGTAGGCGGATGCTGCTACTGAAAGATACGCGTCAGCTCGACCATAGATGTGGCAGCCTACGGTGCTCCTTGAAAGGTCTGCATGAACCGCAATAAGCCTTCATGGAACTGCGCCTCCGCGCCCATGTCTAGTATAACAGCTGGTGCCGCATCTGGCTCTGCTGGTGGATCAACTGGTAGCCCATGAACCACCATCTCCGGAGTATAATCGTCACCGCTCTCTTGACGAACAACTCGCGGTCGTCTAGGCGGCATGACTCTACAAGTTCAAAAGAATGCCTCAGATTCAAGATTATTAAGACTGAAACGAAGGAACCACAAGGAACAAGAGGAAGAAGGCGGTTGAAAATTTTCAAAACAAGACTACACGGTGTGTACACTGACTACACAGCGTGTACTTGACTTCCTTTCCCCTTCCTGGGTCCTTCTACACGGATAAGCCACACGGCTTCCGTTCACAAAACTACACGGCGTGTATAATATCTACACGACATGTAAAGTTTTATTTTCCAACTGCATGTGTCGTCTGTGACACGGCCGACTACTCGGCTTTACTCTACACGGCGTGTTACACCCATACACGGCGTGAACACCATCCTGTTTCCCAGCCACACGGCTAACTCCACACGGTCTGTCCTCAGACAAGACTACACGGCGTGTCCCAAAGGTACAAGGCATTTTTTGAAAGAGGTGACACCGGCTCGTGTTGTTAGTTACACGACCGAGTCCCCGGGTCACACTACACGGCGTGTACATAACTGACACGGCATGTTCTATCAAAAAGTTCGCCGACCCGTGTTGTTAGTTACATGGCCGGACTCTGGGTCAACACTACATGGTGTGTACAAAAACTACACAGCGTGTTTTACCCAAGCCCTTCCCTACCCCGTGTCACCGCCCATACGGGTTGTGACACAGGAAGAGACTACACGACGTGTACTCAGGGTACACAGCGTGTACTCAAAAGTTTATTTTCTTCCCGAACAGAAGAAAACACACGGCGTAAATGAGGTCCTACATGGCGTGTATCCTGGGTTTTCCGGACAGTATGCCTCAGAAACTTCTCCGGAACCTAGAAAATACCGAAAACGACACCTAAGTGTCAAATTACGACCCGTGGGGCCCATACACCCCATGAATCAAAGTTTGACATCTTATTTGTGTTATAACTAACAACCTGTCAATGATCCACCAAATTCCGGTCAATGTGGGCCCATAACCCACAGATCGGAGGATCGAAACCTCCCTCTGATACCACTTTGTAACGTCCCGGACCCGGGTGCCACGCAACGGGTGCCCCGAGCCCGATTCGCCACATGACCTCAAGAGCATTTCCCCAAACGCCAGAGGCTGCCGACTAGCAGTGAGGGACCAAGTCTGATAGTGGGGAAACTATGCCCTCATTTGTCAAAGTGTAGCGCAATGGAATACCAAAATAAAAATACAACAACAGCTAAAGCAGTAAACATACACAACTGAAATAACTACAACACTGGATATAACCAATAGTATATAAGTGATGATGCTACATTTTTCAAGTTCTAAGAAAATAGCCAGAACATGTTATACATCAATACAGTACAACAGAAAAACAGAGTACAATAATGCAAGCAAAACAGCTAGCAGCGACATCACGAGCCTAGGCTCGGTCCCATGCCCTCTTAATCCTCAGCAACAGTCAAGTACCTGTATAGGGACTCTTTCCCCTATCTACACCTGCAACAATGTAATCTGTTTGGGCCGAAAAGCATGACCCAAATAGGGTGTGAGAAATACATCTCAGTAGGCACCCACCAAAGGCCCGTGCTCAACTATGTGTAAACATGAAACAAGTGTGCAGTAGTAAAATGTAAAAACTCAGAAGTACTCAAAAGTAACTAACTTAACAGTTATATTGTGATTTTATTATTCATTTAATTCCTTTAATTTAGTAACATTTTTGTGCTCAGCAGCACCAAGCCCTCAGGCTAACCAGAACCATGCCCTCAGGCTAAAATAGTAACCACACCCTCAGGCTTGACCTTAGGCCATACAGAATCCAACCCACAGGTATTTCCCTCAGGCGTAACAGAAATTCTCACCCTCAGGCATACGAAGTGTCACCCTCAGGCATAGAAGTCAAGCCCTCAGGCACGAAAGGTTGCCCTCAGGCAGAATAAGGACAACCCTCGGGCAAAAACAGTCACGCCCTCGGGCTAATCACAACAATTCCCTCAGGCTAAACAGGTAACCGGGCCATGCCCAACATATCAAAATGCAGTAAACAAGAAATAACTCTTAAGGAAATTCTACAGTTACTACATTTAAGGCATACCCTTGGGTATCCTGGCCAAACAGCTAAACAGAGAAACACACACCTTGGGATGGTTCTAGATCCAAGAAACGATCCCAAACAGCATTTTATTATCACAATTTAATCACCTATGCAATTCTAGGAATTAAATATAGCAATGGCCTCAGCCACACGACACCTCAACATGGGTTCGTGGCATGAAAACTCACAAAAACGCATGACAGTTGGAAAACTAAACACAAAACCACCTAACTTATACGTCAACGAGCGTTATACACGAATACCGACTCCAGAAACGCCCAAGAACGGCATAGATCTGACGAAGAACAAAACCCATTCAAATGTAAATAACTTACGTTGGGAGAAGAATTGGCAGGAACGGTACCATGAGGAGGAATGGCTTACCCGTGCGGTTCCAACGAGATCGTCCGAAGCCGAATCGGATTCCAGACGAACTCCCGGTGGATCTTCAAAGTTATGGCCTCCTCCTTTGGCTCCAAAATGGCTCAAACGCCTCCTTTGCCAAAAGAGGAGGCTACTGCCTGTTTTAAGCCCGGAAAAAAAGTACATGGCGTGTACTTCAATGTACACGGTGTGTAATCCTTTCATTTAACTGTTCATTTGGCAGCACCGCCACACTGTTCATCTGCCGACAAGAGTACATGACATGTACTCCCAAGTACACGGTGTGTACTGCCGCCCAGCTTGCGGCGACTCCACCGCCTTACTTTTTACCCTGCCGACTGACTACACGACGTGTAAAGGACCACTACACGGCGTGTAGTCAGTTCCTACACCCTTTGTCGCTGGCGAGGCTACACGCCCTGTGTACTTATCCCCACACGACCAAAAGTACACGGCGTGTGGACAAAGTACATGAAGTGTAGTTTCAAAATTTAGTATTTTTCCCATTTCCATATTTTCTCAAAATCACTTAAGGAAAAGAAGCCCGTACCTCTAAAACAAGAATCGGGTTCTTACAGGTGGGGCCCGCTATAGCCCCTCGATACATCGGTAGGTATAATGAGAAAAACTAGTGTCTTGTCACAAGGCCTTGAAAAAATTATTATTTTTATTCTTGGCATGGAGCCTTGACAATGTGGTTATTATGTCCGTCATTATGAATTCCATCATTATGAAATTATCTATTGATATTACATGTGATTATTAAACTAGTACAATATCTATGTAAATAATTAAATGAAATTATTAGATTTATCTTAGACATATTATGCTTAATTTTATGTTTTAAAGGCTTTTGTTTTAGTCTTATACATTGCCTTAAATGTTTATGATTATTTAGGATAGTTTCTTCTATATTGTTATTCTTTCTAAGCATTTGAGCTCACCCCTTTATTATGTTTTACTTTATCCTAGGATGCGAAGAATTATATTATGATTGATATATAGGAATAGTATTAGGGATATGAGTGAGTTAAAAGGAGACCCAATGTTGTAGTTTTTCCATTTTATTTTGTAATGTAAAACTTATGTATGTATCTATTACTTACAAGGATACTAAACTGGTTGGTATTTCTTGAATTGATCCATTGTGATCATGACAATGTTATGTAATAATGAACCTACTCTAGGTAACTAGGGCGGGGGCATTACAATAATGTTTTTATTCCTTTTATTTAACTTATTACAATGTTTTATATGATTATTTAATCAATTCAGTTCTTGTCATATGTTTCGATGATATTTGGTTTATGTCAAAAATAAATTTGGTAGGTTGTCTATGGTCAAATAGGTCATAATTTAAACATATATATAATAATAATCATGAAATAATTATAATTATTATACATAAATTATAATTTTAACAAAAATTATGAAATATGGTTATGAAAAATGAACAATGTTACTACTTTGGAGATGGTAGGTCACACGTTCTCATGAATAATGTTTCTATTTTTTAATGATCATTTTTGAAATGAGGTATGTAATATTTTATCATTAAAAAATGATCATAATATAAAAAATACCATATTATATATATAAATATTTGTATATATATATGGAATCCATGTGGTGTGGTTATGTAATGACACTCACAACGATTTTTGAAGGCTGTAGTCTGCATGTACACGAACGACGGTATAATCTTAAGGTGAGTGAAAATGTAAGAACTAAATGATACATTATATTTTAAGAATGATAAACATGCCATTAATATAATTATTATGTCATTTATATCACATATAATCATTAAATTTATACTTATTATTATCCATGTAAAGTTTTAGTGAAAAATGAATCAGATTGCTTCATAAGGAGGTAGCCCACCGAACACACGGGAAACGTTATATTATCTCATATTAAATGAAAAGTAAAAAGGTATATATGATATGATAACTATATTTGTATAATTATGTTATAAATATAATATATGTACTATATATACATCACCATGCCAAAAAGTGAGGGAGGTAATGGAAAAATGAATGACATCGGTTTGCGTGGAGGTAGTCCACCATACACATGAATGGTGATTTCATAAACCCTTTGATTGAATTGGGGATAATTTTATATAATTAACTTAACATAAAAACATATCTGTACAAGTAATATAATTATTTTATTATCTCATAATGTATTAATAATAATTGAAGTAGGTGGAGGAAAACATATAACAAAAACACATAGTTAGGAATTTTACCTCTTCTCAAACAATCTCTTTATGTTTATACCTAAAGTACTCCTAGAATGTACTTTTTTCAAAAAAAAAAATTTCTAGGATGAGTTTATGGAATTTTTTAAGTTATTTTAAGAGTTATTTTATGACCCAAAAAGGTTTCATGATGTGAAAAAGAGAGGGGAGGGGGTATCCATTTATAAGTGAAGTGAGTGGCACACTTGTAATGTTTGGAAATAAAAAGGTGTTACCAAGTTTTTCACATGTCACAAGGGTCAAAAAATGGAATATAATAGATAATTGGAAATTATAAGGTCAAAATATGTCTATTAAAAATATTTTATATAAGTTTTTAGTTTATTGTAATCCTTATATTTTTAGTTTAACCCTCAGTAAACCCATTTTTATCTTAATCATGGTAAATAATTTTTACGATTTGTACTTTTAATTATGGTCCAATATTATGTTTAAATTATTAGATAATATAAATTATGATGATTCCATAATATGGAATAATGTTTTCCAAATTTCATTCCCATAATTGAAAAAATTAAATTTTAAATTAATCTCACAGACACAATGAGAAAATAGTTTTTTAGAGATAAAATGTTCAAACGTTTATAAATTTATTTTTCCAAATTAAATATAGAAATTATTCCAATGACATAAATTGGATATATATATATATATATAATTGGAATAATTTTACTTCATAAAAAAATTAAAATACAATTAACTTTTTAAATATTTTAAATTAAAAGGATGTTTTTAATTAAAATTCAATATATTTCATTATCCATTGAAAAATGAAACATTTTGGAAAAATCCAAAAAAATATCCCTAAGATAATTTTGATATTTTTATTTCAAAAAATAAGTTAATTTTATTTAATAAATATTCTTAATTTTGTAAAAAGTAAATATAAATTTTGTGTGTAAAGCATAACTAAACCACCTTTTAGAAAAATAATGTTTTTCAGAAAACATTTATTTTTTATTTTAAACGATTATTATTTTATTTCTAGTTAATATATAACCATAACTTTCATAATTTAGTTAGTAATATTCATACCAACCAATATAAAATCTAGGTTATAATGGTATACTGTATTACAGTTCATTTTGACTCGGGGTTGCATGTTCTGCAAGGTATCTAGGAGAAAAAATTCCAAGAAATATATTTTATGGGTTGTTTAAGTTCAGTGTTTTATATCACATATGATATAAAATATAATGATATTAATTTAGAATATTAGGGTCTAATATAAGTATAAATTTATTTAATCATGGAATAAAATATTTTAACTTTATATTGAGATTGATAAAATCTTGAGGAAATAAAAGAAATAAGATAACATGGATCAAGTAGATCAAGTGAAAGTAACGAAACTTTAATTTTATTGAATAAAACAAAAGAAAATAACATTATTGGGGTAATGTTTAAATTAAAATATGGTGTACACCCACGAATCCTCATGCCACTAGTTAATACATATATCTTCAAAATTAAACTAATGATCATTTAAATGATATCAAATTTTATTCAATCCATTAGGTTTTTATAAAAAACTTAAAACCCACACTTTTTTTGTTTTTGATATAATTTAATTTAATGGTTTGTCTAAAGAAATTTTATGTGTTAGGTTATTTATATTTTCATTGAGAAATAATGAAAATGATTGACTTAAAATCTTTTCACTATTCTATGTTACAACATGTGATTAAATTGAAATATCATTCCAAAAAATAAGATTTCTTCCATCAATAATAATAATTAATATTTACATTGATATTTTAAATTATATTCAATTTTATGATGAATCACTTTATAAAGTGTGGGAGAGGTTTAAAGAATTATTAATGAAGATACTTATTCATGTAATATATATTTGGTTTCTAATTAAAATGTTTTATAAAGGTTTGTATCAAACTAATTGGTTGATCATAAAAATTTCTATTGGAGGATCATTGGTAATGATGTTACCAGAAGAGAGTTATGAGTTATTGGATGATATTACTAGAGACATTTCTCAATGAAAACCGAACTATTTTAATAAATAAAATTTGTTTAAATGGTACATTTTAATAGATGTATAGTTACTTAATTAAAGGCTTTGATGAAGATATTATACATGATTATAGTGATGAATCAACCTCAAGGTATGTATATTAAAGATAAAAACTACGTATAATTTAATTCGAAAAATAATTTTCTATTATAGAGGCCATAGGGGAATCAATGATGGAAAGGAAATTTTTTTTTAAAAAGTGGAGGGTCTCAAGGATTTCAATAATAAAAAATAAGACTAACACTTAAAAGGAAAAAAGTTCATTATATTATACCATAACAACATTCATGATAAGTACCATTGTTTAAATCAATTAATTAAGATATAATTAAAATATTAAATGAACTAAAATGAGATTTTTAAATTTTGAGTTTGGATAAGATTTTAATTAACAAATGGATAATCCAATAAGAGTACCATTAGGTGATATAAAAATCAACCCAAGTGGGGAAATGAAGTAAACCACCTTAATAAGTAGAAAAACCATATAGAAAAATGTGTAAACATAGAGAATACAACACGAAAATAAATTAGAAAATGAGAATAAATGACAAGTTAGTATAAATAATAAAGTAAGATAAAGTAAAAATGGATTTAGAAAACAAACCCAACTACCTTAGAGAGGACTGCCTTTCTCGGAAAGGATGATGTAATAGAGGAATAACAACAAATAGGTATGTTTATAGAAATTTTTATGCAACATTATATTAATAGTAGCATATTGATTGATTTAGTGAACATTAACATATATGGAAATCTCGTGAAAGGGTTATAATCAAACAATAAGAATGTAATGACCCACAATATTATGAGTTGTAAAATTTAGAAGAAATTTCACTTTTAGAACTATGAAGTAGGGGTGTTTTAGGTATTTATAATAGAGTTTTAAATATGATAGTTGGGAAAAACCTAACGGTATTTTTATATTTATTTCAAGTGTTTCTTTATTTCTAGAGGTGATAAATAGAAGTTGGAGGATTATCCCATATTCTAGGCATAAATTTCATGGTAGGTGGAAGACTATTCTATAATGGGTAATGTTGCAACATGGGTGGTGGGTTATGATATAAGATGTATCATTATGTGTAACTACACCCTTATAGGTTCTCAATGGGGTTTTACTATTTCATGAATTCAATATTTGTGTTTCTAAGGGTGTTAGGGTTGGAGCATCAGTCCACCCCTGGTTTTTGGTTGTGTCAAAAACCACCAGTCACACCACAATAAAAGATTAGGAGATCCTGGGTGTTTCTATGGGGATGGAGGTTGGAACGTGACCCATTAGGGTCACACTGAATTTCAACCTAGTAGGGGTAGCATTGCATCATGACCAAAGGGGATCATGCCATAATAGAACATACATTCATTTTTTGGAGGGGTAGACCCATCATTTTAGGGTTGAGCCCCTTTATTCTACCAATGTTCCACTTAAGAGAGGGAATTTATAAAGGCATATCCCCCTTATTTCTCCCCATGGAAACCACTTGAACCCCTTGATTCATGGTAGATTGGGTATTATTTTGGATTATTGGAGAAAAGTAAATTTATCAATATATTTTTCTTCCTCTTGTTCACATATCAAATTTCATGTCTTTATACCTAATGTTTTGTTTATTATTCAATTTAAAGATGTTATAATCATCCTACTATGATGGATGATCTGGTTTTTGTGGCATCTGGACACCAAAAGAGGATATTTTCACCCATTTCTCAATGATTTGTTGGAGGTATATCACCCAATGGATTTTTCAAAAAATATCACTTAATTGGCATGGAATTAATTACTGGTTAAGTTATATATGATGGTTATTTTTTAAAAATTTATTCTAGAATCATTCTATGGGAAAATGGTATATTGTTTCTTAGGTTCTGAATGTGTGAGGATAATCAGTTATATTTCAATGATAATTCCTCATTGAATTATTATTTTAAATTAACTATAAATGATAATAATAAATTATTGGGGATTTATGGTCTAATATCTAGGATTAGTAACATGGATAAGGTTTTGTTAAAGCATGGATTGTGGTAGTGAGAATCGTTTGTGGATGGTAACTCCTTTACAATGGTTTTGGTAACTTTAATACTAAGCTATATATATGTATACATGTGTCATTCATTCTTATGCCTCAGGTTTGGTACATGATTTCAAAAAATGGGGATTTTTTAGTTTGAATTGATGGTATAGTATTAGATTAATCCTTTTGATAATGGATTGAGTGTGTTGTGCATGGGTGGGATATGAAGGAGATGCCTTGTGGCTATGCTGCCAAGTGGTACGATGTCTCAAATTTATTAAAGGAACCAAAAATGTTCTTAGATAATGATTTGAGTTTGTTTGATATGGGTTAAATCTTCAGTGAGTCATTTAAGGTGATAATAAGTTGTAATCCTACATGTAATAGACTATTTAGGTCTGTACTTGGTAAATTTAAGGGTAAATTATTTGTAAATAAACATAAACCCTTGTTACTCCTTGAGTGAGAGGAATAAGATATCTATAATGGAACTGGTGTCCATTATAATCCACTGTTCTTGGGTTAATAGTATTATTAGATCATTAATGATAGTGTAAATTTCCTTTGGGTGTTCCTTGTGGCATTTTATGACTACAGTTATGGGGTATATACTCTCTTGGTAATGTGTCTTTTGAGGGAGTAGGGTTAGAAAAAATATGGGTATGAATAGTTAACATGGAGCCATGTGAGTCTTGAATAATATTGAATAGGATATGCCTATTGGTATATTGAGTAGGTTTCAGTTGGTTAATTTAAGGACTTAGCACATGGGATAATTATTGGATTGAGTGAGAGGAAAAATGTTTAATGTTTCCAGTTGTCACCTATGGGTTGGGTTTTTGAGTTGGGAATATCCTAGTGTATCAGGATCAATTAATATTTTTTAGATATGAAAATAGTGGGTGGTTAGGGATGAAAAGGATGATTAGAGAGGTAATGTTGATATTTATTTACTTCCCTCCATTAATGAGATAGGTGGGGATGTGTGTGTGGCCACATGAGGTATAAAATATGGGCCATTTATTCTGGACTTCTCTTTTTTATTCTTTATTTGACAATGTTATGAAGTAGTGATGAGCCTTCACCCAAAGTGAGAGGGTAGAGGTACAATTTATCATATTTTATTTGGTATATGACCATTCCATGAGTGATATGGTCATGTTAAGGATATAATATGGGACTTTACCCCAAGTGAGAGGGTAGTGGTCAGGACGTGGTATGAGATCTCACCCTGAGTGAGAGGGAGTCCATATGAGACGTGGTATATGACTCGGTAAGACGCCTCATCATGATTGAGAGGGAAGTGTTATGAGATGTGTCATGATACATAGTATGAGGCCTCACCTAGAGTGAGTGTATAGTGGTATGAGTGATGGAATGACATGAGGTATTAGACCTCACTCAAAGTTAGAGGGTGGTGGTATGTTAATATTTATGAGACTGAGATGTGGTATGGGGACCTACCCTGAGTGAGAGGGTAGAGTTTGAGACTAAAATATAGGAACCTATTATGGGTCATAGGGAAAGAGTTTGGGGTTATATTAAGAGAGAAATGTTTTTTTAGCAGTGGATGAAGTAGGTGAGTTTGGGTATCATGGTGGCCTAGTTAACATATGATGATCAGGCATGATTACTTCTGTGTTGGATATTGCTACATGATTTATTTTCTATAAATTAATACACCATATATAATGATTAATATGAGGGGAACATAGTAAAACCCTATTATGTTTTATTCTCACACCCTATACAGGTACCCCGGTACATGTTCAGACCTTATTCACAACTTTATAATGATAATTAGTATGGAGGGTTTGGTTGGGGTAGCTGGATGGATGTTGGAATACTAGTCTAAAGAGGGACCCAAGTTTTATTGTTGAGTCGTCCCTATATTTTGTTTTCTATTTATTTCATATCGATCGTCCGGTTTGGTGACCCTTTATGTATGTATATGTTGTAAGCATGTGTTTCAATTATGTTATTGCATGATATTGTTAATTATTAATTATGTTTTGCAGTTAACAATAATTCTTTACAATTACTATTATTTTGTTTGTTGATTTGTTAATAAATTACTATTTTAAGTGATGGTAATGGGAGTATAGTCTACCTATATTTTTTATAGACTCTCATGGATTTCCAGTAGCCTTCACCATACTAGTAGGCATGATTGAGTAACTCTCTCTAGTTTTTTGTGCATGTGATTTTATTCAAGAAATTAAAAAGCTGTACAGGGAATTGTTTTGGGTGATTTAATTTTAGGGTATGGTATTTAGAGGTATAATGTGTTTCTATATCTTGGGACTCAACCTATACTTTATGATATATAACCCATGTATAAGGAAATCCCATGCTACCTAGTGTATGAGATTTCTATTCATTAATTTTTACTATTATTATTCAGGGGTTTGACCACGAGTAATATTCCAAAGTGAGTTTTTGTTCATAATTTTTACTCTTAGCCTAGGGTATCTTGAGAAAATGTGTTTATACCTAATTTCAGTTATCTAGGTACATCTGAATATGTCCATTAGTACTTAGGATTGTGAAGTATTTTTTAAAAATATATAAATGGTATCATAAAACTATTAAAAATTAAATGTTTTAAGAATTTTATAGAAGATGAATTGACTATGTAATGTTTCAATTATTTTCATGGTAGATGATATTCCTATAGTGGTTAGTTGTAACATCCCAATATTTTATATTTATTTCATTTGAAATAAAAGATTATGTATCCAATAGATTTCATTACACGCAACCCCATGCCTATATGAACCATGATATAGTAAAGCATTATAACTTAGTTGTTAAATTAGTAAGAATGAAAAACAATAACCACATTATAAAAAATATCTATAAAGGTTTATAATAATTTAAATTTATTGACTATTTATTAATAAATAAGAATTAAATTTTCAATAATTTCATTTTTATGCTTCAAAAATATATTTTCTTCAAAAATGTGGTTGAACGTATTTTTTCACGGAAATATTATAATTAATTTTTACTATTTTTATAAATTATATTTTAGTAATTCAATTTACATTTTTAAATCATCATGTCAATATTATCTTATGGTGAATTTTCAAGATTTTTCTAAAAAAAATAACTTTCACAAAATAGTGAAAAATACCATTTTTGTAAAAAATATATTTCATTTTCAAGTTAATGTCCCATTAATTTTTTAGTTTAATCATAAAGTTACACATGTATCATTTAATTATAAATAATCTAATTAATTAAATATTAATCGTAACTGTACTTGATTTTTGTATAAGTTAATTTTTGGGCTTAAAACACATTTGTCTAGAAACAGTTTTTAGGCATGAAGAGTGTTTTTATTTTTATTATTTTTTTAATATCTATTTATTAATGGATTTAGTGAAATTTGTAGATTATACACTTTAAATATAATGTTTTAACATCCATTTTATAGTTTTTACAAGGAAAGTAATGGATTTAAATTAAGCTTTATGCTTAAAAATTCTTTTTTCTAAAATGGGTTTTCATTACGGTTTATGACTTAATTAAAAATAAATTCTTCCATTTATGGAAATTAAATTGTTAAAATTAATTATATATTTTTAATAATCATAATTAATATAATTTAATGGGGGAAACTTCATTTTTGGTCATTTTTAATAGTAAAAATAGGAAAAAAATTTACTACGATTAATGATAAAACAGTTTTACTATGGGTAAAACCAAAAGTTAAGTGTAGTATTTTGGCCAAACATGTCAAATTATTATTTATTGAAGATAATTAAAAGTTATATTATCTTAAATTTTAATACCAAGCCATTTGGATCCACTTTCAAATTAAATTTTCCTTAAATCATTGAAATATTTTAATAAATTCCATGTGTAACGCCCCAACCCTAGAGCCCGGAGCTAGTGCATTAATTTATTAAATTAGCATAATTATGGGGAATCAAAACCCAAAGGACCTACCATGTTATTATTTTTGGAAAAAAATTATTACATACGTGAAACCCATTTTACACTGGGTATAGAAAATATTGCCTAAAAAAAGTAAAATCTCTCCATCCTTGAAACTCATTAAATGGGTTCCTCTTCATAAATTGGGGAATGAAAACATAATAAGGGAGAGAAAAAATTATTAGTAAGGGTATGTACACCAAAATTAATTATGAATAAATTAGAATAATAAATATGGAATGGTAAAAGAAACTGAACACACTGTCTATTTAGATGACTAGATAAGGCATAAAAAATATAGTGAGGTAGACAACTGAAACAAATTCCATTTAATCAATAATATGAGAATGAAACCATGGATATTATAAATAGTCTAATAATCACATGGAATAAAAATAACTAAACTCATAATGATGAAATACATAACTATGGACATCTAAAAAATACTAACAATGCTTCATTTCAAGAATCTAATATTGTCAAGGTGTCATGCCAAGAATCTATTACTGGAAATGATTTATTCCAATAATATAATACTATAAATTCTTCATTGTAGGAATCTTATAAATGGGTAAGGCCTCAGTTAAAACCATATCTAGTTTGTCTTATGAAACCCATTGATTCATCAAGGGGCTATAACGGGCCACAAACATCACATAAAAAACTCAATGAATTTATCAAATATAGAATAATTGATTTAATTAATAAATAAAAATATTCATATTTAATATAAGATAAAATTTATCATTATTTCTCCAATTACTCAAATAAATTTCAAATTGAACACTATATGTAAAAATGGTATATGGTTTAGTCAATAATAATATTCATTGAATGAGAACATAGATATATAAGATAAATGAATGTATAATAAAAAATATAATAAGTAATTGAATTTTTCAAGATAAGTTTAACAATCATGAAAGAAATTTATATTACAATGATAATCATTAAACAAATTCTTGAGGGAAACAATCTTTAAACATTCTAAAGTATCCCACACAACTATGAAATATCTAAATCATAATCAATGTGAAGGAATAAAATTAAATGAAACTTATGATATCATGAGAATACGGATATTCATGATATAACATGTCAAAGGTGTATTAGATACACAACAAAAAAATAAATAATTGTTGAATATGGTGTATACCTCATTGAAGGAAAAGTGAGACAAGAATCACTTACCTTGGGTCTGAATTATTATGTGTGTCGTTATCTTCATAAATAATAAACATATGATAATTATTTACTTATTTCATAACCTTTTTCCAGTTTATTATTACTTTTACTTCACTTATTACAATGTTTTATACAACTAATTTAACAATTAAGTTTATGTTCTGGAATCTTCGGGAGACACAACGATAGAAACAAGGAAAAAAAACCAAAGAAAGAAAACAAAGGACACAACAATTTACGTGGTTCGGGAAAAATCCCTACGTCCACGGGAGAGGCAGAATTTCACTATGAGTCGGAAGCACAAAATTACAAAGGATTTCAGTCATAAAACCCTAGTCCAAAATGGGCTATAAAAAAATGGAGAAGAAGATCACTGTTCGAAAAGTGGTCCGCGTCGCTACAGTGAACGACGACTGCCTTTGTCAAAAGGGTTATGATAAATGAAAAAAATATTACAATCATGGAGATGGTAGGTTGTGTGTACGCCTGAGTAACGTTCCCATTTTTCAGTGATTGTTTTAGAAAGAAGGTAAGTGACATTATATCTTTCTATAATTATCATTATATCATATATACAAAGTTATTTAATCATATATACTTATATATATAATTCTTCTATAGTAAAATGAATCAGATCACGTTAGAGAGGCGGTAGTCCATATGTCTACGAATGATGTTATCTCTTTTAAGTGTGTGAAAAGGGTAATAAAGAAAATGATATACTAAAATTACAATAATGTAATTATTTCATGAATATCTTTTATATTTCATTTATTTCACATATTTTTAATTAAAACTATTCTTTGTTCATTCCATGAAATGTTTGAATGTGTCACATCGCTTTGATGAGGCGGTAGTCCACATGTCCATAAATGATGTAATCATATTTTAAAAAATGGAAATAATAAAGGCATGTGTTTTATAAAAATTAAATAATCATAAATATATAATATATATCATATAGAAACAATGTTTCCATCATAATTCCCAATGATGAGTTATGGTAAAGGAAAAAAGAACGACATCATTTTGCGAGGCGGTAATTCGTCGTACACAAATGGTAAGTTCGTTACCCATTTTATGGAAGCGTTTTTTGGTGTAACACCCCGAACATAGTTAACAAGAGTCAGTGCATTATTACATAACATCGGCATGATCACAAGAGATCAAATCCTAAAATACTAATCAGTTTAGTAGCCTTGGATATTCTAGATACATATATAAGTTTTACATTATATTATGAAATGAAAAACAACAACATTGTGTTCCCTTTGAACACACTCATATGCCTTAGCCTATTACTATAGGATAATCATAATATACTTCTTTTCATCTTGAGAAAAATATAACATAAGAAAGGGGTGAGGTCAGATGCTTAGTAAAGATAACAGTATTAGATAAACTATCATAAATAAGCATAACCATTTAAGGAAATGTATAAGAATAAAATACAAGACTTTTAGACATAAAATTCAGAATAATATGGAAAATATAAATCAAATAATTCCATTTAATTATTTACATGAATATTCTACTAGTCTAATAATCATATGTAAAATCAATAGTTAATTTTATAGTGATGGAATGCATAATTCCAAACATCATAATGACATAGTCACGGGCTTGTTCCAAGACTACAAATAAGATTTTTCCATGTCATTGTTCCAAGACACTAGTTTGACTCTTGAGACCTACCGATGCATCGAGGAGTTATAGTGGGCTCCACCTATCACTTACTAAGTCAAATGAATTACTCAAATTAAAAGGTTGAAACATAACATAAACATTCGTATTAAAACTAGCATATGAAATGTTAACACTTTAACCATAAAACCTGAATGGTATAAATATAATACATCCACATTAAAACATATCACAAAATCTGCAATACAATATGGAAGATTGTATCATAATAAATCATCATCAAACAATTGTAAATTCCATCTAATGATATTGACATAGATGAAATCAAAACTATTTGAGAGAAATATCACTGTCTATTTTGAAATAATTTAAAAGTCACGTAATTATAAAAACAAAAATATATTTTTAAAATATTTTTATAATCTTGAAATGGATTCTTTGAAGGTGTCATAATGGTGGAAAATATCCGTACCCACCTTATAAGTTAAAAAACATTATTACCTTAATTTTTCAAACATTTCTTAATGTACCATGTTTGAAAAAAGACGGAAAGATTCAATTCAAATTTTTTTATAAAAATTAAAACAAGGGTATAAATGAATTTAACCCATATTCTAGTAAACATTAAAAATGTTTTGAATTAAATTTTTAATAAATAGGGATATGCATAATAAATAATCCCTAGTAGATACTAATGTGTAAACAACCTCGGATAAATAAAGAGATTGTAAAATTAACCCTTACCTTGTACTTTTTCTTGGTGGAGGGTACATTAACCAATTATATAATTGTTAAATAATTTTTATTAAATTATAAAATAACCACATACATAAATATTATATCATATATGATCTTAAAATATTTCTTTGTTAATAATATTTCAGTAGTATCACTGTTTAGGGTGTTGACTGATTCGTTTTACTTTATATGTTTTGTTACATAAGTCATGTTTGTAATGTATAGGATGTATTTTATTCATATATAAAATTATATTATGTTCTTAAACATTATTATTAATCATAAAATGAAAATTATTCTTGAATGGTTACGATGGGGAATGAATCTATCGTGTTCATGGAGACAGTAATCGTACATACACACAATCGACAAAATCATTATATTAATGGTGAAATCATATGTAATTGGATGGTATATCATATATAAAGAATCATTAACATTTTATATTTATTATTTGTATAAATTATACTAATTATTATACCCATACAAATAATTAAGTGTTGAATAACAAACTACACCACTATGTGGAGAGGGTAAGCCGTACGTATACATGTATGGTGACTTTTTCATTCACAGGATATATAGAGTAATGAATATGGTTGTACCATATTTATAATAACATAACATTATATATAAGTTACTTGAGTTATTATTTTTTGGTATGAAAACAATAAAGAAATAAGAAGTGGAAGAAGAAAAGAACTTTGAAAGAGGTGATGAAATTATTACCACTTCTTCGGGTGATTCCTTTTGATTTGATCAAAAGGCCCCCCTAGGTTATATTGATTATCAATTTCAGGCCTATAGGTTGGATTGATGGTAATTGTGAGGATATTTGAGAAGGGTTTGGCTGAGAAAAATATCTTTGGAGGTGTGAAATTAAGAGAAGGGGAAGTACCCTTTTATAAGAGAGGTGAGGGTCACTTTCGGAAAAGCTCGAAATATTATTTTATTATAAAATCATTTTCGAGTTATAATGGATCCAAATAGATTTATTTAGAGGATAAGGTGGTTATGGGTCTAAATAATCTCAACAAATAGGTTTTAGACATGTGTAGGTCCCCATATTAACCTTATCTTTTAGATTTAACTCTTAGTTAAATAGTTTATCTTTTACAATGTCTTCTTGTATTTTTATATTATATGGTTAATAAACATATAATAAAATGCCAATATAATCTCAAGTGGTTCATTAATGACATATATATCATTATATAAGTCCTTTTACCAATTCTTATATTTCTAGGAATATTATATCATATAATAATATAGTATTTGTTTTAAAAACTCATTTTTGTGAATTTTAACACTATTTAGTATTTGGTTTTTGTGAAAGTCAAAAATACTTGATTACTTAGAATAAATTTATTAAATCAATCATAATATGTCATATTAACCTATAAAATTAGTTTAATGCATCAAAAGTCTCAATTTACATTTATTTGGATATTTAAAATATTAATTATTTTAATCATTAATTAATATGGAAATTACTGCATCATCATTGTATCAAAAATAAATTTAATTTTTTAATTCCTAAAAATTATAAATAAAATACCATGATGTATGAAAACGATTTATCTTTATAATAAATATTTATATTCGAGTTTATCTTATGTATATCCCTATATAAAAAATTCTTTAGTTATTAAACTTTGAGTTTTACACTTTTAAATGTTCTTTAAATAAAATAATAATAAATGTCCTAATCTAATCCAAGTGGATCATATTTTATTCTCAAGGTTGAATTTAGTCTAAAAAAACTTATCCAATAGAATTAGTACATGTGTTAGGGTAATTATAATATCATTTTTACCTTTAATTACCCTATTTACTTTTAATTATGGTAAATAAAATCCAAAAGTTAATATTCACCAATAACTATTTTCTTCATATTGAACCACATTTTAAATATTGATTTCAACCATTCCTCTTTGATTTTTGAAATTCAATCCACATAAGTGGTAAAATTATGTTTTATGCAAATTTTTAAACGTTTCTAGAAGGTGGGTAAAAGACAATAAAAAGTTCAATGAAATTTTATATATCTAATCATATTATAAAATTAATTAAATGAATTAAATTGGAATAATATAGATATTATGAATCTATTTTTAATTTAAAATAAATTTTAATAAAAATAATAATTCTTTAAATAAAAATTGATTTCAAACAATAACGTAGTGTTTTCACTATTCATCAAAAATTGAAAGTTTTTAGAAAAATACCAAAAATTCACCCAAAGATAATTTTGATATTCCGAATGAAAAAACGAAGTCCATTTTGAAAAATAAAATTTATAAAGTTCCAAAAAGTGGGTATTACTATTCATAACAGCTAGTTTGATAGGTCTTGGTGTGCTAGAACTCAAAGTTGTGTATAACACAAGATATTGCATTATTCAAAGAGAAGCATACCGTGGAACTTTGGGGAGTTAAATTCTCCCCTTCTTCAAATAATTATCATCTAAAATACTAGAATATTACTACATAAAAAGAATCAGGTGGTTCTTCATCATCTATTCCTCAGTTTTCCATGTTTCCTCTTCCATTTTATGGTTTCTCCATAGAACTTTTGTGAGACGAGTTTTCCAGTTTCTCAACACTTTCTCTTTTGTATCATGAATCGTAATAGGCTGTTCATAATAAGACAGATAGGGTTCCAATTCTATTTTTTCATAGTTGAGTACATGAGTTGGTTCAGGCATGTATTTTCTCAACAGTCGTACGTGGAACACGTCAGGATCTTTGGACAGATATGGAGGCATTTCCAAATGGTAAGCTAAAACTCCAATTCGTTCTAGAATTTCAAAAGGTCTAACATACCTGGGACTTAATTTACCCTTCTTACCGAATCGTATAACAACCTTCAATAGAGATACCTTAAAAAAAACATGATCTCCTACTTGAAATTCTAAATCCTTCCTTTAGTTATTGACACATCTCTTTTGCTTACATTGAGCTTCTTTTATGTGGGTTTGTATAATCTTTACCTTTTCCATTGTTTCCTCAACAAGTTCTTGGCCTATGAGTTTTCTTTCACCAACATCATCCCAAAAAGATGGTGTATGACATCTCTTTCAATATAACGCTACATATAGTTCCATATGAATACTTGAATGGAAGCTATTGTTATTGGAAAATTATACTAGAGGTAAATATTGATCCCATATACCTTGAAAGTCAGGTGAGAAAGATCTCAACAAGTCTTCTAAGGTTTGAATAGTCCATTCTGATTGTCTATTAGTTTGAGGGTGGTAAGCAGTACTCAATTAAAGTTCAGCATCTAGGGATTTATGAATACTTTTCCATAATCTTGATGTGAAATAGGGATATCGATTAGAAACAACAGATAGGTGTACTCCATTAAGTCTTACAACTTCGTTAATATATAGTCATGCAAAATGTTCAAGTGTAAATCTTCTCTTATAGTAAGAAAATGTGATGACTTGGTAAGATTATAAACAATGACCAATATTGAATTATTTATTCTAGGAGTCTTTGGTAGCCCCATGACAAAGTACATTGTAATATAATCCCATTTCCACTCAGGTATGAGAAGAGGTTGCATGAATCCTCAAAGATGTGGTATTATAGCCTTAACCTGTTGAAAACCCATACATCTTGACACATAATCAGTAATATACCTCTTCATGTTGTCCCACAAAAAAATTTCCTTCAAATATCTATACATCTTAGTGATACCAGTGTGTATTGAGAAATTGGAGCTATGAGCATCATCCAACAATTCCCTTTTTAGATCAGTTATATCAGGAACACAAAGCCTCCACCCAAATTTCAAAATTGCATCTTAATATACAAAGTCAATCAATCTCCCATCATTCATAGCATTAATTTTCTTTTGAAATTGTTCATCATTAGTATTAGAACTTTTTATCTTTTATAGTAAAGATGGTTTCGAAACCATTTGAAAAAGTATTGATATTTCAACTTCCATGATTATTCCCATATCCACCTTTACTAGATCCAAGAACATAAGATCCATTTAAACTTTCATTTTATTCAAAACTCCATGATCCTTTATTCTCAAAGAATTTTACACCTTATTTTCCTTCCTCGGGTGGTAGTGTATAGTGAAATAATAATCCCTAATTAGTTCAAGCCATCATCTCTGTCTCATGTTGAGTTCTTTCTGTGAGAAAATATATTTCAAAATATTGTGATCGGTATATATCATACATTTTTTACCGTAGAGAGATAGTGTCTCCACATCTTCAAAGAAAAGACTAAAACTACTAACTCAAGATCATGAGTTGGATAGTTTTGTTCTTGAATTTTTAGCTGATGTTATTCATAGAAAATAACTCTATCGTTATGCATAAGGACACAACCCAGTCCTTTCTTTAATGCATCACAATAAATAACAAACCCATCATTCCACAATGGTACATTCAATATATGATAATTGAATAATGTTCTCTTAAGTTCTTCAAAACATTATTCACACTATTTTTTGAAAACAAATTTAACCCCTTTATGTGTGAGCTTTGTTATTGGGTTGGCCAATCGGGAAAAATTCTGGATGAAATGTCGATAATAAATAGCTAAACGAAGAAAACTGTGTACCTCAGTATACTTATCAGTTCTATCCCTTATTGGATTGCCTTTTTCATTGAAGGATCAATAGAGATTGTATCCTTAGAGACAATATGGCAATGAAAAGAAATCTCATGAAGCTCAAATTCACACTTTCTAAAGTTCCCATATAATTCATTTTTTCTAAGAGTTTTAAGAATAGTGCGGAAGTGATTTTCAAGATCTTCATAGATTTTGGAGTATACCAATATATCATCAATAAATATCACTAAAAATCCATCAAGATATTCCCAGAAAACTATATTTATTAGATCCATTAAGATAGAGGGTGAATTAGTCAGTCCAAAAGTCATTACTGTAAACTCATAATTCCCATACCTGGTACGAAATGTTTTCTTTGTAATGTCTTCTTTCATCACGCACAACTAATCATATCCAGATTGAACGTAAATCTTTGAAAAATACTGAGCTCCATGAATTTTATCAAAAAAATCATTAATACGAGGTAGCGGTAGTTGTTCTTTATCATTATAGCATTTATCTACATGTAGTCAATGCACAACCTCATAGATCCATATTTCTTCTTAATAAAAAGATCATGGGATCCCCATAGAGAAATACTAGGGAGAATAATTACTTTATTACACAATTCCTCTAGTTGTTTCTTTAGTTCCACTAATTACATAGTGTCCATTCTATATGGGGTCTTTGGTATAGTCATTGAACAAAGAATTAAGTCAACAGAAAAATCAATTTCTTGTTCAGGTGGATGTCTAGGTAAATCCTCTGGAAACACATAAACATATTCTTTCTTAATAGTTACATCCTCAATTTGAAAATTATTTTCCTCAAACATATTTATTTTTCTCCCTTACTCCTCAATAATTGAATTTTGTAGAGCTACTAGAGGCAGATCTAGATAAGAATCAGATGGTGACGTTTCTGCTCTAAAGATAAGGTATTAATTATCATCATTGAAAATTGTAACCTCCTTCTTCTACAATAAATTTTCATATCATGGTCCAAAATCCAATCCATACCAAGGATTATATCAAATTCAATCATTGGTATGACTATGAGATCAGTAGATAAACCACGTTTATATGCCCTAATGGGAACTGATTCACAAAACTTTGTTGAAATGATAATTCCCATTGTATTTTTGAATGAAAACTCCCTTGTTAAATCAAATTGGAAGTATCTAATTTTCCTATCAAACTGGGAAGTTATGAAATAATGCGATGATCTAGAATCAAATAAAGCATTGGCTGAATTTGAGGAAAACATTAAATTTCCTGCCACCATGTCATTCGAAGATTCATCCTTAGCAGTAGTGATCACATAAGATTGGACTTACTCCCTTGGCATTTTTTAGGTAAGTTTCCTTAGAAATTAGGACATTCATTTGCATAATTCCACATTTGTCTTCAGTTGTAGCATTCAACATTGACAACCTATTTCTTTACTTTGCAATCACGAGCTTGTTGGAATTTTTGACCACACATGTAACAGACTCCCATTCCCTTCAAGCAAGTACCGGGGTGTTTCTTCCCACATTTATTATAGGATGGAAATTCAAAATTTCCCTTCTTCCCCTTATTTTCATTTCTGGAGTGTTCATCAGATCTCTTATTCTCTTTCTTTTCTTTATAGTTGTATGACATAGATAATTCCTTTTCTATCTTGATAGCACACGAGACAATATATTCGTATGATGAGAAGGACCGTGAGACTAATTCTAGATGTAGAAATGGTTTTAAAAAATCAATGAATCGATCAATATTACTCCTTGGGTTATGTATATAATCTGTTGTATGCCTTTATAACCTTGTAAAGTTAGCCTCATACTTTGCAACAGTCTCATCCTCCTTTGATCTAAGACTCAGAAATTGTCTTTCCATATCTGATCAATGGTCACGAGGAAAGTATTTTTCTAATAAAATCTCTATAAACTCTCTCCATTCCATAGATGATACTTATTCTTCCTCCTATTTTTTGATAAATGACTACCATTGATCATAATTCCTTTGAGGCGTTAAACTTCCATGAATTTTTTTCCCTTTCGCTACTCCCCAAAGCATGAAATATTTTCCCTAAGGAACTTATCCATTTCTTAGATACAAAAGGATCTATAGTCCCATTTAATGTTGGTGGTTGTTTCCTCATGAAGCAGTCTAACATTGATCCTTCGTGTTGTGGATTGGGGTGCTCTACATAGGTAAGTTTATTATTCATAACCTGAGTGAGTTTTCCTAGTATCGTTATAAGTTTTTCAGCACTGGTTGCATCACTAGCTCCACTATTATTATCTTAAGTAGGAGGGAAATCCCTACATTAATTACATGCATTGATACAGTTTCCATTCCATCCACTAGGTTCCATTTTAAAACAATGGCATACACTAGATTATTTTATAAATCGAAATACATAATTCCAAACTAGTAAAATACCTAACAAAAATTGAAATGTTTATGCATATAATCCATAATCCTAAAAAAATTTCCTTGATGAGGTATTTACTCATAAATCCTTCATAATTGTATGTAATGAAAATGTTAATTATCCTAAACATATACCCCAGGAGTGTCGTAACCAAGAGTGCAGTAGGGCCCATTGTTGTGTACCAGGATACCCCTGGTCAAGAACAAAACTCCTTGTCTGATTTTTCACTCATAGGTACATCTGTTCCAGAGCCACCTATACCTGCTCGTATCCAAATATAGATTTATTTCTTGGAAAATTCACAATATCTCTACATTAGCAAAATTCTAGGATGTTCTTCTATACTAATTGAAGTGCCCAGATCAGTGTGAATCACTGAGAGGGGGAGGGGGTGAATCAGTGATCCCTTTAAACTTTTTACTAATTGATTATTTATCAATTAAACCTCTATGGCAGGTTAAAGCCTCGATCCACTCTTCTTGTATCTCTCAGCCTTTCCTCGAGTGATGCAGTAAATGTAAAGGCACAGGACACAAGGATTTACAAGGTTCAGCACCAAAGGCCTACGTCCTTGCCATGTTGGTTATACGCCCAAACATGGTTTCTTCCATTATAATCTGTTAGTATTACAATGGTCGATACAGCATCCCACTGTATCTCTCCTGAGTCCCACAGGAGGGTCTTTATACTGCGTCCCACAGTGTTACCAGAGTCCCACTAGCCTGCTCCAGAATCCCACTGAAGACTTCTTCTCCCTGAGTCCCACAGGGTCTTCTCCTGGCTCCTCGAGTCACACGAGTAGCTCTTCTTCTCTTTAAGCTTCTTCAAGTATCTTTAGCAGTCTGGGATAAAGACTGCTGGCCTTGCTCTGTACCTCTGATCACTTGAGTTGATCAGGTCTTCTCGTCTTGCTCAGGATTTATCTCCTTCTTCTCAGGATGACCTGGCTTCTCTCTTCAACTACTGAATACTCAGACAACTGATATCTTTAACTTCAGTCTGGTCCAGTCTCACTTCAAATCAACTTCATGCACTGAGTGCATGGCATCTCTGCATCCTCATGCACTGATTGCATGGTCTCTCAAATTCTTCAAGATCCTCTGGTCTTGGTCAACTCAAATTCACACTCACTGATTTGAACTTTGATTACGTGCGCATGTGCATGCATGCATGCATGCACTTCCCCTTTCCTCTTCTTGGTGCAGTAGACCCACAAAAGGTATAATCACTTCAAGCACACACCTTCTCACTTCCTTCACACACTTAATTCCTTTTGCTTACACACATGAATGTGTGTTATACTTTGTGTGAGTGTCTTCTACTTCTTCTAAGTGTGTTCACTCCACTTAGTGCACACACACTAGGTTCGGCCTTCTTGTTCTTGTTTTCTCACACACACTTCCTTTGATCAATTAGCAAACACAAGGCTTGGCCTACTTCACTTACTAAGCACACACACTTCCTTGTTCTTTTAATCTTATTCAAAGTGTGCACTTCACTTATGCACACACTTGGTTCTCCATTTTGTACACAAGGGCTACGGCCTCTTCTTCAAATGCACACACAAAGTGTGTTCTTCAATTTGGCACAACCAAGGTATGGCCTCGGTCTTCCTCCTCTTCTTGCACACACACGGCTAGGGTGTATGTCTTTCACTTGATGTGGCTTTGTTCCTCACTTAGCACACAACCCGTAGGTATGTAATGCACTTCATCTTCATGTTGCACTAAGCACACACACTGCCAAAGACACTTCCACTTGTCTTGCACACACAAGTTGTGGTGGCCTTCTTGTTTTGCACACACCAGCCGTAGGGCCTTCCTCCTTCACTTGGCACACAAGCACAAGTCTCGGGTCTTCCACCTTTGCATACCCACTGCCCGAATATCCAATGAAGGCGCTCAAGGGGTTGTGGCCTTTCTCCTCTTCACAACTGCCTCGCAAGCCTCAACATTCAAGGGCGCGCAGGGTGTGGTAACTCCTGAGGCGCGCAAGGTGCTTGCGGCTGCCTCGGGTCTTTCTGCCGTGCAAAGGGAAGGCGCGCAGGGTCCCCCTTCTTCTTCTTTCGCGCAAGTGTGCGCAAAGGAACTCACGAAGCCAACAGGAGGCTTCGGGCTTCTGCCGCGCAAGTGGTACGCGCAGGACTTCTACTTCGCGAGGCTAAGCGCTCTCACGGGACTCCAGATCTTCAACAAAACTTCAGCAAGCGAAAACAGTGCCTCAGCCTCTCTTTATATAGGCAGAGGCGTGCCAAATATTCCATGTGAGATTAAACTTGATTCCCCGAAGATTTCGGGTTTTCAAGATTTTCTCCAAATCATTATTTCTCCTCTGTTTCACGCGGCTTAACTCATTTTAATTTCCTCTTTCATTCCTCCTCGTGCATGCGATTTAGAACGCATGCACGGCCTCTGTTTTGGCCATTCCATGCAAAACACGAACACCACATGGCCTCGGCAACTTCGTTTTTCCTCGTCCTTGTTCGAAATCCTCATTTCCTTGCATGAATGCTTATTTTATTGCATGGTTAGGTTCAGTTGGGCCAGACGAACTCAATGGTGTCTTCATCTTCGTCGGAGGTGGCCGTGAACTAAAAAACCGTTGTCGGGAGGCGCCTGGTTTGATGGTGGCTGCGGGAATGCGCGGGGAGGCCTCAGCCGAGCTTGGGGTTGAAGACGGTCTCGCAGCCGTTGGATCGGCGATTCAATTGATCTCGGACGTCCTGGATTAGATCATCTCGCCGCGGATCAGATGTGCGGCTTAAATCGTCCGCGCGATCAATCGTGCGGCCAGGATTCGCTCCTGGAAATTTTTCCGCGTCCCACATCGAAACGGCGAGCGGATTTTCCGCGCTTTATCACCCTGGCGCTCCCATCCTTACCTCAGTTGCATATTCTCCCTCCACGGTGCCGCCCCGCACCGTGTTCTCCCTACGGGCGCGCTCTGCACCCACTCTTCTCCCTGCGGGCGCACCACTGGCGCCCACTATGCACGCTGATACTCTTGGGGGCTCGCTACCTACGCCCCTGCCGCGCTCCTTCGGGCGTGCCCCAGGCGCCCATGCGGTGTCTTGGGTGTGCGCCCTGCCGCCCTGGCTCGCCCCACGGGTTCCCCCATGGGCGTGGTGACCTAGCGCCCATGCCTTGGGGTTGAACCCTCAAGGTGCCTTGGCTGGCCAATTTTTTTGGCAAAGGCATGAATGAGGACATTGTTAAAAACAACGTGCCTATGTATAATATGCCACATGCCACTACTCTAAGAAATCCTTCTTCTACATTTCTTCTTCACTTGAATTCTTCAATCCTCCTCAACATGTATTCATTACTTAGGAAGGTTCCATCTTCAACCGAGCTCCTGAATCAATTAAATCTTCAATATTCTTCAATGATCCAATTAGAGGTCAAGTTGGATCACATTCACATTGTCATGCACTAAGAATTAGTACATGGTCTTCTTCAGCTCACTTCATCCACTTAGAAGTTGTGGATGGATCTCTTCATCTCCTCATGCATTGTCAGTACAATGCATGGTCTTCAAACATTGTTGTGACATTGTATCCAGTTGATACAAGTTCTTGTAACTTTAAGAACAGCTCAACAATCGTCAGATATCACTAGAGAATGTTTCAACCACATCTCCTATGTCACTTAGTGAATCTCCTAAGTGACATGCATCTTAGTACCATGGCCATTCTCCTTCATCACCATCACCATCACATCCTTTTTCATTCACATATTGAAACTCTCTGACATCCATCCATTCATTCCTTGACAACAACATACCTCATTGACAACAAATGCAACACAGTGCACTTCAATCTCCCCCTTTGTATTTGTTGTCAATACACTACTTCTGCACATATGAATGGGTCAATATGTGTGCCAATATTTTCTCCCCCTTATTGGCAATCAAATGCAAAGGTGTGGTGTGGTTCACTTTCAAAAATCTCTTCCTCCCTTTGAAAAGTATTTTCTTGAAAAACACTAAGAGAGGGATGATGTCACATGTTCTCTTGAGCAAGGAACCTTTAGTAGATCAACTCTAAGTCTACTTGGGCTAACCCGGTGTAGAAAACAAGAGTGATGTAACCAAGGTACTCAATTCTGTCCAACATTCACTATACATGTGAGATCATGCTTCAAGGGGCTTGAAATTTTTCAGATATAACAATAAATTGCTAAATCCTGCACATGCTTCACAAAACTCATTAGAAAGTTCAGGTGCAAAGATAAAGCTCCCCCTTTCATTCATTTGTCTTCAATCAATACTCCCCCTTAATTGTCATGATGAATAAAATTAAGAAACAAGGGATGAAAGTATGATTGGAATTACCTTCACTTTTCTCAAGATGGTATTAAATCTCAGAATCCCATCTTCTACAGATTGGCTCCCCCTCAAGGGGTGCACTCCATTCTGTCCAAACCATCCTCCAGTTGAGAATGATCATCATCTTCAATTCCCTGTAATGTTAGCACATGTAAATACAAGTGATTAGGGAATAAGATGGAACCTCCTTGGTTCATCAATGTGAACAACAGGGTTGAGAAGATTCTCTCAACCGAGATGTCCCATTTTCACCATTCTTCACACTTGCACATCTGATCTTCTTTGATGTTTGTGCTGGTGTGGATCTCAACACATCTTCATGTGAAATCTTCTTCTTCCCTTTTGCCTTAGCAATTGCCAGAACTTTATCTTCATCTTTTTGCAGATCTTTGGCAAGTTGCAACTCATTTGGCCATATGACTAGTAAATAATTTGGAAGAGTGGCCTCAGTTTTGGAAGTTCCACATGGTTCTTTGGATGCTGCTAAGATACCTCTCTTAGGCAACTTATTTTCAATCAATCCCTTCTTCTTCTGGATTGATTGTCTTTTGGAGTTCAGTCTGCTTCTATTTAGTTTCATGGCTTATTTACAAAGGTCCATGATGTGTCCTTTCTTTCCACAGTAGAAGCATGTTTTCTTGGTGGTCCTTCTGGATGCATCACCCTTCTTGGATTTAGACTCCAAGGTCTTCTCTTCCTTTTTCATAATCTTCTTGGGAGCATCTTCAACTTTCTTCTTTCTTCCCAAGGATTCTTTCTGAGCCAGGTTCTATGATCTTTTCTTCTTTTGAGCTCTGGATACAGTTGGAGACTGACATGTATCTTTTTGACCACTTTTGCAATCATCCCAGATGTTGTCAAGTAATCCAAATCTATTTGCAGTAAACAGATGTCTCTGGACCTGTGGATGCTGCTTCTTTTCTTCTGGCTTGCTCCCCCTTGGCATGGGCTTCTTTTGTGCTTTGACATTCAGTGGATTGTACCAAGAATCCTTTGCACAGTGACCATACTTATTACAACACCAACACCGACCCACAAATCTTGACCTCTTCAGTCCTTCTGATTGTTGGGTACTTTTCTTGACTTGCTGTGTTGTTTCAAGAGAGCATTCTTTCTTCACTGTCTTCATCCATACTTGTTTGGATTCATTCTTCCATCCTGCACTTTTAGTAGAAACACTTTTAGAAGCATGAGTACAAGATGGTATGGATGGTACCTTCTTTTTAGAAGATGTTGCCCTTTCATTAGAGGATGTATTTCTTTTAGAATCATCCTGCTCAATGCATACTTGAGTAGCAACATTTCTCCTTTCAGCTAACTGGGAGGCTTCAGCTTTGGGTGATTGCAGATTTTTCAATATCACCTCTAGTTCTAAGCATTTCATATTGAGGGAGTTCTTCTCATCCTCAACAGTTCTTAGCCTTCCTTCCCAATTTTCTTTCAGCTGTTCTAGTTGGTCTTCATGCACCTTCTTCATTTCTTGTAATGAATTGTCAAGCTCCTTTACCCTGTTTACTTTGTCTTCAAGTTGAGCATCTATGACATTCATTGAAACTTTGTGCCTCTTTTCCAGTGCATGGAAAACTTCTTTGATCATTATCATAAACATTTCTTTCTCAGAAAGGCTTCTTTGAAATTCTTCAGCAGTGTCTTCATATCTTTCATTGCAAAGAGAAACGGTTTCATCTCTAGCCTTCACCAGCTTTCTGAGAGTGTTGGTTATGCCAAACCTTTTAGCCAATTGGACTTCCAGAGAATTGGCTTCATCTTCTAGCTGTAATTTTTCTTCTTGAAGATCAAGGAGGCCTGTAGCTATACACATTGCCACTTCCTTGGGGACTGTCTTCTGAAGATATTTGATTGCATTTAGAAGATCATTGTTCCTTCCATCTTCATCACAGCTAGAGCAGGCTTCATCAGAAGAATGATAAAAGGAATTGTCATCTGATGCGACTTTCACATTTCTTTCCATAGAAGGAGTTTCTCTGATTGCAACGACCTTCTTCTCCATCTTCTTTGCCTGTTTCTTCATTCTGTTTTTCAGAGTCTTGGCAGATATCTCCATTTGAGGTTGTTCTTTCATTTCCTCAAATCTGCACTTCATAAAGACTCCCTTGGATGTTTTAGAGGTAACCTTCCATCTGATACCAATTGAAGTGCCCAAATCAGTGTGAATCACTGAGAGGGGGAGGGGGTGAATCAGTGATCCCTTAAAACTTTTTACTAATTGATTCTTTATCAATTAAACCTCTATGGATGGTTAAAGCCTTGATCCACTCTTCTTGTATCTCTCAGCCTTTCCTCGAGTGATGCAGTAAACGTAAAGGCACAGGACACAAGGATTTACAAGGTTCGGCACCAAAGGCCTAAGTCCTTGCCATGTTGGTTATACGCCCCAACATGGTTTCTTCCATTATAATCTGTTAGTATTACAATGGTCGATACAGAATCCCACTGTATCTCTCCTGAGTCCCACAGGAGGGTCTTTATACTGCATCCCACAGTGTTACCAGAGTCCCACTGGCCTGCTCCAGAATCCTACTGAAGACTTCTTCTCCCTGAGTCTCACAGGGTCTTCTCCTGGCTCCTTGAGTCACACGAGTAGCTCTTCTTCTCTTTAAGCTTCTTCAAGTATCTTCAGCAGTCTGGGATAAAGATGGCTGGCCTTGCTCTGTACCTCTGATCACTTGAGTTGATCAGGTCTTCTCGTCTTGCTCAGGATTTATCTCCTTCTTCTCAGGATGACCTGGCTTCTCTCTTCAACTACTGAATACTCAAACAACTGATATCTTTAACTTCAGTCTGGTCCAGTCTCACTTCCAATCAACTTCATGCACTGAGTGCATGGCATCTCTGCATCCTCATGCACTGATTACATGGTCTCTCAAATTCTTCAAGATCCTCTGGTCTTGGTCAAATCAGATGCACACTCACTAATTTGAACTTTGATTACGTGCGCATGTGCATGCATGCATGCATGCACTTCCCCTTTCCTCTTCTTGGTGCAGTAGACCCACAAAAGGTATAATCACTTCAAGCACACACCTTCTCACTTCCTTCACACACTTAATTCCTTTTGCTTACACACATGAATGTGTGTTATACTTTGTGTGAGTGTCTTCTACTTCTTCTAAGTGTGTTCAATCCACTTAGTGCACACACACTAGGTTCGGCCTTCTTGTTCTTGTTTGCTCACACACACTTCCTTTGATCAATTAGCAAACACAAGGCTTGGCCTACTTCACTTACTAAGCACACACACTTCCTTGTTCTTTTAATCTTCTTCAAAGTGTGCACTTCACTTATGCACACACTTGGTTCTCTATTTTATACACACAAGGGCTACGACCTCTTCTTCAAATGCACACACAAAGTGTGTTCTTCAATTTGGCACAACCAAGGTATGGCCTCGGTCTTCCTCCTCTTCTTGCACACTCACGGATAGGGTGTATGTCTTTCACTTGATGTGGCTTTGTTCCTCACTTAGCACACAACCCGTAGGTATGTAATGCACTTCATCTTCATGTTGCACTAAGCACACACACTGCCAAAGACACTTCCACTTGTCTTGCACACACAAGTTGTGGTGGCCTTCTTGTTTTGCACACACCAGCCGTAGGGCCTTCCTCCTTCACTTGGCACACAAGCACAAGTCTCGGGTCTTCCACCTTTGCATACCCACTGCCCGAATATCCAATGAAGGCACTCAAGGGGTTGTGGCCTTTCTCCTCTTCACAACTGCCGCGAAAGCCTCAAGATTCAAGGGCGCGCAGGGTGTGGTAACTCCTGAGGCGCGCAAGGTGCTTGCGGCTACCTCGGGTCTTCCTGCCGCGCAAAGGGAAGGCGCGTAGGGTCCCCCTTCTTCTTCTTTCGCGCAAGTGTGCGCGAAAGGAACTCACGAAGCCAACAGGAGTCTTCGGGCTTCTGCCGCGCAAGTGGTACGCGCAGGGATTTTACTTCGCGTGGCTAAGCGCTCTCACTGGACTACGGATCTTCAAAAAAACTTCAGCAAGAGAAAACAACGCCTCGGCCTCTCTTTATATAGGCAGAGGCGTGCCAAATATTCCATGTGAGATTAAACTTGATTCCCAGAAGATTTCGGGTTTTCAAGATTTTCTCCAAATCTTTATTTCTCCTCTGTTTCACGCGGCTTAACTCATTTTAATTTCCTCTTTCATTCCTCCTCGTGCATGCGATTTAGAACGCATGCACGGCCTCTGTTTTGGCCATCCCATGCATTACACGAACACCACATGGCCTCGGCAACTTCGTTTTGCCTCGACCTTGTTCGAAATCCTCATTTCCTTGCATGCATGCTTATTTTATTGCATGGTTAGGTTCAGTTGGGCCAGACGAACTCAATGGTGTCTTCATCTTCGTCGGAGGTGGCCGTGAACTCAAAAACCGTTGTCGGGAGGCGCCTGGTTTGAAGGTGGCTGCGGGAATGCGCGGGGAGGCCTCAGAAAAGCTCGGGGTTGAAGACGGTCTCGCAGCCGTTGGATCGGCGATTCAATTGATCTCGGACGGCCTGGATCAGATCATCTCGCCGCGGATCAGATGTGCGGCTTAGATCGTCCGCGCGATCAATTGTGTGGCCAGGATTCTCTCCTGGAAATTTGTCTGCGTCCCACATGGAAACGACGAGCAGATTTTCCGCGCTTTATCACCCTGGCGCTCCCATCCTTACCTCAGTTGCATCTTCTCCCTCCACGGTGCCGCCCCGCACCGTGTTCTCCCTGCGGGCGCGCTCTGCGCCCACTCTACTCCCTACGGGCGCGCCACTGGCGCCCACTATGCACGCTGATACTCTTGGGGGCTCGCTACCTACGCCCCTGCCGCGCTCCTTCGGGCGTGCCCCAGGCGCCCATGCGGTGTCTTGGGTGTGCGCCCTGCCACCCTGGCTCGCCCCACGGGTTCCCCCATGGGCGTGGTGCCCTAGCGCCCATGCCTTGGGGTTGAACCCTCAAGGTGCCTTGGCTGGACAATTTTTTTTGGCAAAGGCATGAATGAGGACATTGTTAAAAACAACGTGCCTATGTATAATATGCCACATGCCACTTCTCTAAGACATCCTTCTTCTACATTTCTTCTTCACTTGAATTCTTCAATCCTCCTCAACATGTATTCATTACTTAGGAAGGTTCCTTCTTCAACTGAGCTCCTGAATCAATTAAATCTTCAATATTCTTCAATGATCCAATTAGAGGTCAAGTTGGATCACATTCACATTGTCATGCACTAAGAATTAGTACATGATCTTCTTCAGCTCACTTCATCCACTTAGAAGTTGTGGATGGCTCTCTTCATCTCCTCATGCATTTTCAGTACAATGCATGGTCTTCAAACATTGTTGTGACATTGTATCCAGTTGATACAAGTTCTTGGAACTTTAAGAACAGCTCAACAATCGTCAGATATCACTAGAGAATGTTTCAACCACATCTCCTATGTCACTTAGTGAATCTCCTAAGTGACATGCATCTTAGTACCATGGCCATTCTCCTTCATCACCATCACCATCACATCCTTTGTCATTCACATATTGAAACTCTCTGACATCCATCCATTCATTCATTGACAACAACATACCTCATTGACAACAAATGCAACACAGTGCACTTCACTAATCATCAAACTATATCATATGGTAATGTTATCTAATCAGAATTTTTTTTATAAATATAGTTTCCATGGTTTATAATAAACATCCTCTGATACCAAATGTAACTCCCCAAACCTAGTTACCCAAAGTCAGTGCATTATAACATAACATTGTAATGATCTCAAGAGATCAAATCTTGAAAGACCGATCAGTTTAGTAGCCTTGGAAGTACTAGCCATAAACATAGTTTTACATTACATTACGAAATAAAAAACAACACCATTGTGTCCCATTTGAACACACTAATATCCCTTATCCTATTTATATAGGTTAATCGTAATATAATTCTTCACATCCTGGGAAAAATAAAACATAAGAAAGGGGTGAGCTCAGATGCTTAGTAAGGATAACAATATAGCGGAAACTATCCTAAATAAGCCTAAACATTTAAGGTAATGTATAAGAATAAAACACAATAATTTTAAACTTATAATTAACCATAATATGAAAAATATAAATCAAATAATTCTATCTACTTATTTACATGGATATTCTACTAGTCGAATAATCACATGTAAAATCAATAGCAAATTTCATAAGGATGGAATGCATAATGTCGGACATCATAACAACATATTCAAGGCCTCATGTCAAGACTACAAATAATATTTTTTCATGCCTTAATCCAAGGCACTAGTTTTTCTCATGAGACCTATTGATGCATCAAGTATCTATAGAGGGCTCCACCCATCACTTACTAAGTCCAATTCATTCCTCATATAAAAAGGTTGAAACATAACATAAACATTCATATTAAAACTATCATACGAAATGTTAAAACTTTAACCATAAACCATAAATGGTATAAAAATAAAAAATACACAGTCAAATATATCACAAAACCTTCAATACAATATAGAAGATTATATCATAATAAGTTAACTTCAAACAAGTCTAAAATCCATCAAAGGATGTTGACATAGATGAAATCAAAACTATTTGAGAGAAATATCTCTTTCTATTTTGAAGTAATTTAAAAGTCACGTAATTATAAAAGAAAACATTAATTTTGAAAATATTCTTATAATATTTTAATATATGTTTTGAAGGTGTTATAATGGCGTAAAATAGTCGCACCCATCGTATAAGTTAAAAAAACATTTTTACCTTAATTTGTCAAACAGTTCATAAAGTAACTTGTTTGGAAAATGACAGAAAGATTACTGTCAGAAAAAATTATTAAAAGTCAAAAAAGGGAATAAATTACTTCAACACATATTCTAGTAAATATTAAAAATGTTTTGAAATACATTTTTATGAAACAGGGATACAGATGATAAAGATGTCCCAGTAAATACTTACGTATAAAGAACCTCGGATAAATAAAGTGAATGTAAAATTAACCCTTACCTTGTACTTTTCCTTGGTCAAGGGTAATTTAACCTCCTGTATAATAGTTAAATAATTGTTATTAAATTATAAAATAACCATATACATAAATATGATATCATATATGATGTTATAATATTTCTTTGTTAATAATATTTTAGTAGTATCATTGTTTCGGGTGTTTACTGATTCATTTTCCATTATATGTTTTGTTACGTAAGTCATGTTTGTTATGGATAGGATGTATTTGATTCATATCCAGATTGATATTATGTTCTTAAACATTATTTTTAATCATAAAACGATATTTATTTTTGAATGGTTACAATGGGGAATGAATCTCGTCTTGTTCATGGAGACGGTAATCCGTACGTACACACAAGCGACAATATCATTATATTGATGGTGAATTCATATGTAATTGAATTGTATATCATATATATAGAATCATTAAAATTTTATATTTATTATTTACATCTATTATATTCATTATTATACCCTTACAAATAATGAAGTGTTGAATAACAAACTACACCACGATGTGGAGACAGTAAATCGTACGTACACACATATGGTGACTTCATCATTATATGATAGATAGAATAAAGAATATGGTTGTACCATATTTATAATAACATAAAAGTGTTTAGAAGGTACTGTATTTATTTTTTTGGTATGAAAACAACAATGAAAGAGGAAGTGGAATAAGAAAATAACTTTGAAAGAGGGGATGAAATTATTACCTCTTCTTCAGGTGCTTCCTTTTGATTTGATCAAAAGGGTTCCCTAGGTTGGATTTATGATCAATGTAAGGCCAATAGGTTGTAGTGATGGAAGTTGGGAGGAGATTTGAATAGATTCTTGGTGAGTCAAATGGATTTGGAGGTGTAAAATTAAGATAATGGGAAGTACCCTTTTATAAGAGAGGTGATGGTCACTTTATGAAAAGCTTGAAATATTTTTTTAATATAAAATAATTTTCGGTTTATAATGGATACAAATTGTTTTATTTTGAAGATAAGGTGGGGATGGGTCGAAATAATGTCAATCAATATGTTTTAGATAGGTTTATGTCCCCATATTAACCTTATCATCTAGATTTAACTCTTAGTTAAATAGTTTAACTATTATAATGTCTTCTTGTATTTTTATATTATATGGTTAATAAACAAACTAAAAAATTCCAAGAGAACCTAAAGTGGTTCTTTAATGAAATATCTATCATTATATAATTCTTTTGGCCAATCCTTATATTTTTAAGAATATTATATCATGTAATAATACAGTATATTTGTTAAAATCTCATTTATGTCAATTTTGACACAATTTAGTATTTGGTTTTTTTGAAAGTCAAAAAATATGATTACTTCAAAAAAATAAATTAAATAAATCCTAAAATTTCATATTAACCTATAAAATTAGTTTAATTCATCAAAAGTCTCAATTTAAATTTATTTGGATAATTTTAGTATCAATTATTGTAATCATTCATTAATAAGGTAATTACCGCATCATCATTTTGTCAAAAATAAATTTAATTATTTAATGTCTAAAAATTATAAATAAAATACCACTATGTAGGAAATATTTTTTATCTTTATAATGAATATTTATATTCTAATTTATCTTATGTATAACCCTATATTAAAAATGGTTTAGTTATTAAAATGTGAATTTTACACTTTTAACTATTCTTTAAATAAAATGACAATAAATGTGCTAATCTAATACCAGTAGATTAAAACGGATGATATTTTATTCCTAAGGTTTATTTTAGTTGAAAAAAACTTATCCAATAGAATTAGTACATGTGTTAGGCTAATTATAATATCATTTTTACCTTAAATTACCATATTCACTTTTAACTATGGTAATTAAAATCCAAATGTTACTATTCACCAAAAATTATTTTCATCATATTGAACCAAATTTTAATTCTTGATTTAAATTTTTTCTCTTAGATTTTTGAAATTCAATTCACTGATGTGGTAAAATTATGTTTTATGAAAATTTGCAAATGTGCCTAGAAAGTGGGTAAACGACGGTAAAAAGTTCAATAAAATTTTATATATTTAATAAGATTATAAAATTATTTCAATGAATTAAATTGGGATAATATAGGTATTATGTATCTATTTTGACTTTAAAATAAATTTAAATAATAATAATAATAATTTAAATAAAAGTAGATTTTAAACATTAACATAGTGTTTTTAACTAATCACCACAAGTTCAAAAGTTTTCAAAAAAAACCAAAAAATCACCCTAAGATAATTTTGAAATTCATAATCCAAAAATGAAGTCCATTTTGGAAAAAAAAATTTATAAAATTTCAAAAAGTGGGTATTACTATTCCTAACGGCCAGTTTGATTGGTCGTGGTGTGCTAGAACTTGAAGTTGCGTACAACGCGAACTATTTCATTATTTAAAGAGAAGCATACCGTGGAAGCTTGGGGAGTTACAGTTACAGTAGCTCAAACCCTTAACATAAAATATAACACTATATTCAGGATATTTTTATTTTTATATAATCATGGAATAAAAAGAAATAAAGGAGTGTATAAACAAATAAAACAGAAATGCACATTGAAGAATGATACCTCTTTTTCAGGCAACTCATATTGGTTTACACAAAAGGGCTTCCTTGATTCTATTTTTTCACAATGAGAGGCTTATATTTTTAAGGGAGGGATGTTGGGTGACTATTTGGTCATATTATTGATGATCCAAAGTGGGTTGAGAGGTGTGAGGAATGAGAAGAGTGAATGCTTCTCTATAATTAGGGGGGATGACATTCTTGTAAATACTATTCGGAGGTCTCTATTACCTCATGTGATTCCAAAAAAAATAATCGATTAAAGTAAAATTATGGTTTAAAAAAATCTCCACCATAGAAAAATAAGTTTATTTTTATAATTTTTTCCCTCAACTTCTAGGTTTCCCCAATTTTATCATTTCGGTTTTTATTTAAGTAACTAGTTTTCTAACCTAAGTAATTTAACCATTAAGACTGAATTAAGGTTATATTAATTATAAAATATATACCTAATTAATTATGAATATTGTATCTAATTTAAAAAATATAAATCCCATGTGTGTTGGAAAATAATTTTATTTTAAGCACATGTAACGCGTAAAAACACTACTTTATCCTAGACCACACTAACAATGTTTTTACTATATATGGGTCAATATGTTAATTATAAAAGACTGATTCATCCATTAGCAGAACATATTTGATATTTTTCAACAATTAAAATTCCCTTGGAAGAATATAGGATTATTATTAATTTTAAATCATTTAATAAAATATCATTTATTGTAAAATGTCACTAACATCAATTTTGACATTATTTATTTAATTTTAATTTAAAAATATCAAAAAACTATTGAAATTAAAATATATAAAGTTAACACCTATGTAAAATGACATATTTATCTAAAAAAATTAACACAATAATACATTAAATCCACTTTACTTTTAATGCTTTTGCATTATTTATCTTATTTAATTATTAACTTAATAATTCATGTGTTAGTATTTGTTAAGCATTTAATGTAATTATATCATATCTAACAATTATTGTTAAATAAACATGATAAAAAAACATATTTACCATTAAAAATAAATTTTATAACCAAAACTATGTAGCGTATTCCATACACTAAATCTTTATAAATGTTAAAGGTAATAAATGTTCATTTTTTTTATTTTTCCTTACATAACTTATTATATGGGTCCATTTCATGAAAAAGTGTCCCAATAACTCATAAAACTAGAACCAATATAGTATATAGTAGAAATATTTTTATAAAATTTCTATTTTACATGTTTCTAAGTAATTTTTGTGCCTTGAGTTTAAGGATTTTTCCCTTGTAAACTTAAGTTTACCTTAATCATTATAAAAAATTTTAATTACTTTTAAAAATATTATTGGTCAAAAGGTATGTTGATGTTATTAGAATATAAATATTATAATTATTAAAATCATTTATGTATTATTTTCCAAATTCAATTTACATAAGTGGAAAAATAATGTTTAATGAAAATCCCACAAAACTGGTGAGAAAACGGGGTTTTAATGAGAAAATGTTCCAAAGTTCATTAAGTATTTATATATAGATTAAATATAAAAATTATTACTATGACCTAAGTTGAATTAATGAAATTATAATTTATATATTGTGACATTAAATCAAATTTAAAATGTAATTTGACATAAATAATTATTTAAATGAAAATATTTTTTTAACTAAAATGCAATATTTTTCACTATTCATCAAATAAATTAAACTTATTATAAAAATACAAAAAATTAACTCTAAATAATTTAAAAATTCCTAATTCTAAAATTAAAATTATTTTGAGAAATTAAATTTATAAAAGTATGAGAATTTTGTTTTAAAATTGGTTCACCATTAAAAGTTGGTAAAACTCGATCTTGTGAGTAACACAAGCTAACTCATTGTTGTGTGTAGTGTAATATTAACATGGTGCTGAGTATAAAGAAGTCTAGAAAAAAATAAAATTTATTCTAAAATAAAAATATTATAATTCATGATCTATTACATTCTCCCCACCTTAATTAAATTGCGTCCTCACAATTTATAGATGATCTTGGTAATGTGGAGTTTCATATTTGAAAATACTATTGTTGAAAAAATACACATTATAACTAGGGTTAATAAATTTTATTCTTAATAATAGGGAAATTATAATTCAAATTTCCTCATAAAACTAGGACTTAAAATAATATAACCTTAGTGAAAACATGGGCATAGAATATAAATGTAACTATCATGTTCTGATGGAGAGGGATAGAGAGCATGTTCAGATGAATGTTGATGACCACAAATCCTTAAACCAAAGTTATGAAAAGGTTCATTTATATGATAAAAAATGATGATAAGAGGAGATTTTTTTTGCTTCAAGAACCATTTCATAGAGTTTGGAAACTATTTCACTCTATAATAATATAAGTAAATATATATTTCTATAAACATAATCTTTTCCTTCGATTACACCTTGAAATATTTCTACTTCATCTATTAGTATAAGATGCTTCATATAGTGAAGTAATATATCAATATCTAAAATGATATTCAATGTTCAACATAAAAAATTTTCTAAATGGTCAACATTTCTAAAATATTATGATCTAAAAATTTATAAATAATGTCCCCAAATTTCCAAAATGAACTTATCATTATCCTTTTATCAATATGAAGTAGCTCTAAATTATCACATTCCAAACATGTTAATTCCTTCATCATGAATTGTATTGAAATATTTCAATAACATTAATTATAATAAAACCTTATTGGAAACATTCATGCTTCTTTATTACTTAAGTAAAACAAAAGTTTTTAGATATATTTCTTAAATCTAAAAGTGTTGTAAACTCCATCAATGATAGCATAAACCTTTTTTCCAATAAATCATTAATCAGTTCCATGTTATTTTGTAATATCCAATCTACTTTATCCATATCAATCATCTATTTAATAAAAAATTATTATCTCAGTATGGGTAATATATTAAGGGTTATCTTTCCATCACCCATGGGGTTTCACAAAATGTTCAACTAGCTACTAAATCACTTTTATATTTCATCATTATCGATCACCATACACTTTTAAATCCTTAATAAAAAAGTACAATAGTAAAATCCATATATATTTTATAATTATAATGACCAGTACCTTATAGAAAAATTACATGAATAACATTATTATTTAATCCAAAAACATGCATATTAATAATTAATGTTCATCTATGGTAGAAGTAAAATCTTGAACATGATTCATTATCCTCTTTTAGGGTATATTCTTTTGATCAGTGAGACATTTATTTTTATAGTATCTCATCTCCTTACAGTTGAAGCATTGTAAATTGGAAACATTTTTTCTTATCCTAAAAATCATAAGAATAGTGTAATTTCTCTCAAAACGTGTAGAAAAATCCCTTTCCTTTAAAAAAAATACAAAGGTGATTATTTCGACAACTATTAAATGCGAGGAAATACTTATTACCCTTATTTTATTTATACATTTTCCAAGTTTTTCTCATGTTCTTGTGCTTACCTCTGAAGCCATAATACATATAGAATTATCTCACAGTATTGTTAGCACATGATACTATTTCCTCATATGATGATAATTCTTGGGAGACTAATTCCCTTCTAAATATATAATTAAGTCTACAAAAAATATTATCCTTATTACGTACATTAGTGAGGTCTACATTCCTTTATCTAGGCGCCATTTCTAAATGACTAAATACATTAGGTTATATCATATCCTTATGAAACATAATCTATTATCCCAAAACTATAGAAAATACGTAACATAAATTGAAAATTTTATGTGTACCTAATCGAATGATCATAAACACAGTTTATTTGGGATTTTCTTATATACTTATTCTCAAATTCAATCTTAAGGTTATGTTCCATAATCTATGTTTTCCAAATCTAGTTTCCAAGGTTGCTGCTAAACCTCATTTGATACCAACTATAATTCTTTTAACCTAGAGTCCAAAGCCATTAGATTACTTTATTATATTGTTATGATTACAAGGAATAAAATCCTGATGGACTGACCAGTTTAGTAGTTTTTTGGGAAACCATATTACATACATGAAACTGATTTTACATAAGGGATAAGAAATATTTCATAAAAAGAGTAAAAAATTAGCATCCTTCAAACTCATTAAATGGATTCTACTTCATAAACTGGGAAAGGAAAATGAAAAAGGGTGACATAAAATACTTAATAAGGGTAATTATATATTAATTAATCCTGAATCAATAAAAATAATCAATATGAAAAGGTAAAGGAAACTGGACATAATTTCCATTTAGACAATTGGATAAGGAATAGTCAATATGGAAATTTAGATAATTAAAAAACATTACATTTAATAAATTATATTAGAATTAATCTTAACCATGCATATTATAACTAGTCGTATAATCACATTTAATAAAAATAACTAAATTCATAATTATGGAATGCACAATGATTGGAATCTAAAATATACCATCAAGGGTTCATGATAAGAATCTAATACTTCTATAAATTCATTATAAGAATCAAATATTGTCAAGGATTTATTCCATTAATATAATACTGTGAGGTCTTTATGCTAAGAATCTAAATAATGGGGAATTCCCTGGCGAAAACCATATCTAGTTTGTCTCATTAAATCTACTGATACATCGAGGGGTCATAGGCGGCCATGATCATAACATAATAAATATAATGAATTAATCATATATTTAATAATCTAGTTAATTAATAAATAAAAATATCTCTATTGAATAGAAGTGAAAAATGTATCAATAGTTCTCCAATTACTCAAATAACATTCAAAGTGAACATTATATGTAAAAATGGTATATGGTTTAATAAATAATAATATCCATTTCATAAGAGTGTGGATATATAAGATAAACATAATGTAAAATAAAAATTATCATAAGGAATTTATTGTTTGAATATGATGTTTACAATCATAAAATAAAGTGATATTGAAAAGATAATCATTAAACATATTCATGAGGAAAATAATCTTTAAACATTCCAAAGTGTCCCATACCACTTTGAAATATTTGAACCATATTTACCATGAAGTAATAACATTAAATAAAACTTATAATATCATAGGAATAAATATATACATGATATAATTTATCAAAATATAATTATATACACCACAAAATATAAATAAGTAGTGAAAATGATTTATGCCTCACAAAAGAAAAAGTGAGACAAGAATCCCTTACCTTGAGTCAAAATTGTAACGTGTGTCTTAATATTAATAAATAATAAACTTATGTAATTTTTTTATTTCATTACCTTTTTATGTTTTATTATTAATTTTACTTCACTTATTATAATGTTATATACAACTACTTAAACAATTAATTTTACGTCGGGTGTTTTGACCAAATTTGGCCCATGTGTTAAAAAAAACTTCGGTAAGTTGACTATGGTAAATGGGTTAATTATATAAACGTATCCATAATAATAATCATGATATAATTATCATATTTATACATCAATTATACTCTTAAAACCAATCATGGAGCATGGTTATGAAAAATGAACCAATGTTACAATTAAGGAGACGGTTGGTCGTATGTACGCAGGAGTAACGTCCCATTTTTCAATGATCATTATGGAAAGAAATAACGTAACATTAAATAGTTACAGAATAATAATTATATCATAAATAACATTTTATTTAATTATATATAGTTATATATAAAATTATTTTGATTTAAATAGAATCATATCGTGTCAAGGAGGTGGTAGTCCACACATCTATGAACAACATTATCACTTTTTAGTGTGTGAAAAGGGTAATAAAAAATTGATATATTATAATTCAAGAAATTTAATTATGTAGTTAATATAATATAGATGTAATTTATGTCCCATATTTTTAATTAAAATCAACCTTAATACATTCCATGTAATGAGTGAATGTATCACGTCACTTTGAGAAGGTTAAAGTACACACATTCACAAACAATGTTATCGTATTTACAAAAAATGTAAAGAGTAAATGTATGTGTTGTGTAAAAATTATATAAGAATAAAGAAAAAATAAATATCATAAATATAATTTATAAACAATGTTTCCATCCAAATTCTCCACCATGAGAGGTGGTAAAGGAAAAAATGAACCACATCGTTTCGTGAGACGGTAGTTCTCCGTACACGAATTATAATTTTGTTACCCATTTGATGGAAGTGTGTGTAGGTGTATATAAAACCATTAATATAAAACATATATGTACATTTAGGATTCTTATGTTGTTATATAATCATGGAATGATAAAAAATTAAGGGGTGTACAAACAAATAAAACATAAATGCACATTGAAGAATGTTACATATTTTTTTCAGGTAACTCAATTTGGATTACACCAAATGGATTCCTTGGTTTACTTTATTCAAAAGGTGAGTATTATATGTTTAGTGGATTTATTTTGGGAGATTATTTGTGTAGATGTAGGATGAGTCAAATTTTCTTGAGAGCTATGAGGAAGGTGAAGATTGAATACCTTTTCATAATGGAGGAGAAGTGGCATTCTTGTAAATACAAAAAGGTATACAATATTGGAATGTCTCCCTTAAATAATGTGATTTAAAAATACAAAAAAATATATATTAAATTGAAATTATGGTCCATAAAATATAAAAAACACATGAGAAAGTGTATTTTTATAATTTTTTTCCTTAATTTCTATGTTTCCCTAATTTTATCATTTTTGTTTTTCTTAAAGTAAGTAGTTTTCTAGCCTAAGTAATTAAAACATTAAGACTAAATTAATGTGAGATTTATTAAAAAATAAATATACACTAAATTATAAATATTATATATAATATAAAAAATAAAATCCCATGTTTGTTGGAAATTAATTTTAAAACAAATGCATTTAATTAATAAAAACACTACTTTAACCTGGACCATGTTAACAATATTTTTACTATATGTGGGTCAATATGTTGATTAAAAAATATAAATTCTTCAATTAATGGAAATTATTTTATATTTATTGACACTTAAAATTATCTTGGAAGAAAATAACACTTTTATTAATTTTAAATCATTTAATAAAATATCATTTATTGAAAAATAACATTAATGTCAATTTTGATATTATTTATTTGATTTTAATATGAAAATATCAGAAAATTATTATAATTAAAATATTTTAAGATAAATATGATTAAAATTATAAATTTATGTAAAACATAATGCTACAAAATAATTCATTACATTCACATCACATTTAATGTTTAATCATCATTTATCATATTTAATTATTAAATAAACAATCCATGCATTAAAGTTTGTTAAACGTTAAATGGAATTAAATAATCTAAAAAATATATATTTAAATTATCATGATAAAAAAAATATTTAACTTTAATAATAATATTTATAACCAAAAAAATGTATCTTGTTCCATACTCTAAAGCTTTATAAATGTTAAAGGCAAGAAAGGTTCTTTTTTTGTTTTCCTTACTTTACTTATTATATGGGTCACTTTCATGAAAATGAATCCCAATAACTTGTAAAATTATAAACAAGAGGTTATATGGTCTAAATATTTCTGTACAATGACTTTTGGACATGTTTCTAGGTTATTTATACCCTTAAGTTTAAGATTTAGTCCCTTGTTAACTTAATTTTTCTTTAATCGTTGTAATTAATTTTAATTACTTTTACTAATAATTTTGGTCAAAAACTATGTTTATCTTATTAGAATATAAATATTATAATCATTTCAACATTTTATTACCATTTTAAAAAATTGAATTCACAAAAGTGGAAAAATTAAGTTTATTGCTAATCTCACAAACGTGGCGAGAAAGCGGGTTTTTGAAGTGAAATTTTTCAAAAGTTCATTAAGTATTTATATCTAAATTAAAAATAAATGTTAATAAAATGACCTAAATTATATTAATAGATATTTAATTGATATATTTTTTTATTTATAACAAATTTAAAATTTAATTTAATATTAATAATTATTTAAATGAAATACATTTTTTAATTAAAATGCATTATTTTTCACTATTCATCAAAAAATAAATCTTCTTGGAAAAATACCAAAACAAAAACCTAAGCTAATTTTGAAACTAAAAGGAAAATATTAATTTTACTTTTTCAAATAAAATTTATAAAAGTCTCAAAATTTAGTATTAAAATAGGTGTTACATTATAATGTTGTAAAACTCGGTCTTACATGTAACATAAGCTAACTAAGTGTTGTGTGTAGCATAATATTAACGTGGTGTTGTGTATAAAGAAATATAAAAAAAATAAAATTTATTCTAAAATGAAAATACAATTACGTATTGGACTCTTAAACCATGTGTGTCCATCCCCTCACTTATAAAAAGAAACATCTCTTAATTCTTTATTCACACCATTTGGGCCTTCTATATCTACCCATACCGGATAAAAATACCTCATATAATCATACCCATAATACTATATCTTTATTTATTCTCTTAATACTAATCCTTCAAGGCCAAAAGAGTAATACAAAGGATTTCTCTCAAAGGAAAGGTATAGATCTTAACCAATATCTGTCAATTTTATTGCTTCTTATACATTTGATAAACTTGTTTTATCCATAAATAATGATTTATCCTTTATCATAAAAATAATAAAATTTTATTAATATTATGGAACAACCATTTACCAACTCTTCTCAAACAAGTGGTAGATGAAATCATCACTCATACATACGTGTGGACTACCGCCTCCGCATAGTGATACAACTCATTTTCCATCACCATCATTCATAGTTGGTTATTATGATGGGTTTAATGTTTATATATGATATTTATGAAATAATTATTCTTTTATAATTATAATATCCTATTTACATTCTTTCCCTCCAATCCATTGGTAAACAATAATGTCTCTTATGTGCACATGTGGACTACCACCTTCACAAAACAATGTGATTTGTTTATCATTTTTTTACTTATATTGTAAAAGGGATATATTCATTGAAAATATGTTATATTTATGAGTTCATAATTATTATATATTTTAATTAAAATTTACTTTTCTTTTTTTTTTCGATCAATTAAAAAATAGAAAAATCACTCGTGTTTACATATGGACTCTCATCTCCACATATTGATGTAATTCATTTATCATCACAAATTTATGTTAATATTTATAAATTTGTGTATAGTGATTATATATTATAAAAATATAATAATTAACATTATGGATATGGAGTAACAATGATAAAGGTCCAAGGAACAAAACTTCCAAACTAAAATATATATGAAAAATGAAGCAATTAACACCTGAAATGACGAATTTAATAGAGAATTGTTAATAAACGTGTATTGAAATGATATGAGTGGAAAATATTTGATATTATATTTATTAATATTTTTAAATTATATAATTTTATTATGTAAAATATTATTATATAGGATGTTATAGAACTTATGAATCAAGTCGGACATAAGGTAAGGGTTTTTCATCTCAATTTCTTTTTATTGAGACATGTTTTAATGTCATCCACCAATTTCTTATCTTTATGGAGTATATACTGAGAAAGAATGAATTTTTAAATAATAAATGATATAATAAATTTTATTTAATGATCTATATTATTTTTAATCACTTAATGATTTTTTGTTGAAAATTTACTAAAGTCGTGAGGGTTTTATGTTACAATATCATTTTTAGTGGGATTATTTATCATTAATTTTATGATGACGAAATTATATGATCTATATCTCCCAAGTATTATTTATTTGATTCTACTATGGATATTTAAATATATATCATGTTAGTAGTTAATCTTACTCTCTCTAAGTACTCAAGAGACCAAAAGAATGTTTTTAGGAAAAACTGACCATAGTTTTGACTCCAATCTGGAATCTTTTCTTCCATTACCATATTTTCTTTAGAATGGCATCAATAATATTTATAATATTCTAAAATATTATATATATTAATTATAAAATATATTTTATTTTTTTTACAACCATTAAAATTAATTTTCAAATTTTTTTCCAAGCATGGAACTATTGAATTTTTTCTAAAAATATGAATAGAAATTTTGTTTTAATGGACAACGCATGAATGAAATTACCCACCATCATGAATAATATTTTGTTTAAAACATAATTTACAATATTACTTTGATATTTTCAATGAAAATTTTTCTCTCAATATTTTTTGAAATTTTTGGATTCTAAATAATTGATTTCAAATGAAATGGGGTTTTCCCAAAGAAATAATCTAGTAATATTTTAAAGGTATTTTTTTCTATAACACAGTCATTTGTTGTTTCTTATGATTTACTAGGGATATTATGCAATGATAGAATTCTTGTTCTTTCTCAAAATTTTTTATGAATATAATTAAGATTTTTTTTGAAAATAGTATCATTTCCCTCAGTTATGACATGGTGATATGATGGTTTTTTTATGATCTTATGTAACACATATATTATAAGGCACCAGCCCTAAAAATTTCTTAATCATGAGTTACGTAAATAATTTTACATTTATTCACATAGAGGATCTTTTTAGGTTTATATATTTAGTGAATTAGTCCATTACTCATACATAACAATTTAAATGTTATAAAGTAGACACTTCTATTCTCTATCCATATTTTTCATAAAAAAATGATTGAATAGAAACATGGTTTAATTTCATGTTTAAACTTCATATCTTTTCCTTGATCCCATCCTTGACTATATTCCCCTTTATATCCTATGAAAATCATTTTAATACTTAGAATGAGCATAAAAAACCCAGTAAGGGATAAAAAAAAAGAAATACTATTAGTCTTGTGAAAACTTGTAAACCATGAATACTTTATCATAAATTAATACATTTCACCTTTAATAAGTTATAATTACACTTCCCTATATATAATCTCATTACATACCCTTTTTATAGTAAAATTATTACACTAAACCCATATAAAGAAACATATGACATATTAAGGTAACTTGTGATATAATCATACTTAAATAGAATAACCATATAGTCTACTTCCAAACATATCACTAAATGGATTATCCATACGGCCGACTTCCATACCTGATTCGTTGGAGGTTATAATGTAACCACCCATCCTTAGTTTATCATAGAACCACCAGTCTTTGGTTTTTCACATAACCACTATTATTTGTTTTATCACGTAACCACCCATCAAATGTAAAAGTACTATTACATAATAAAACACATAAAATATTATAATTATCAACATTTCACTCATAAAATTTTAAATCACAAGGAATCATTATAATATCTAGATATAATCAAACCATTATTAAAACCATTTTCAATACCAAAATATCTGAAAAGGTAATATTCTGTTTATTATTATTTAAAAAAAAATACTCTTGTAGAGGAATCCAAATACCAAATAATAGTCATGAAGATAGAAAAGTAATTGTCTATATGTAGGTTAAAAATCATTCCTTTTTTCGTTTAGTAAAAAGCTTCATAGAAAAATATTACTTTAGAAATAATTTTAATGAAATTAAAAGTAAAATAATATTATTGTTCAACTTATAAAATAAGGTGGTGTATAAAATCACAATATTCCTCAATTAAAGGACATTGAGATGAAGTCCCTTACCATGAGTCTGACTCATCATGTACAACATTTATATTCCTCTTCCTCAGTTGATCACATTGGAAGAACCCCTTAACACATATAAGAAGTGTGTTATACCAAAACTAATTACACAATATAGTTTATAATTATTCTAGTAAGGTGTTTGAGTAGATCTGGGTAAAAAAAAAGGCTTTGGAAGTGTGAGTAATAGGGAGGAATGGGATTCATTTTATAGGATAAGGGAGCATAACCCTTATAATTATTAAAAGTATTAAATTAATATAAATTAAATTTTAATAAAAAATGGTCCTAAAATAATTTATTTTGAATATAAAATTATAATAGTTATAAATCCTCTCATCTAATAATTTTTAGAGACGTATTTGTTTTATTTTAAACCTTATCTGTTCTGTTTACCCTTAATTATTTTTATTATTTTTAATTGTTGTAACAACATTTTAAATACTAAGAGGTTGTAAATTCTAATTATATGGGGTCAATTTCTCAAAAATAGATAATTTATTAACTTTATAACTTATAATATCCACTTTATTACTTTTAAATACTTTTATTATTTTTAAATATTTTAATAATATATTATATTTCTAAAAATATCAATATAATCAATTTTTACACTATTAATTTCATTGAATTTAAATGAAATAGAAACATAGAGATAAAAAGGAAAAAATTGAATGTAATTTTAATATGTTATAATAACCTATAAAATTAATTTATAGTATCAAATATTTTAAATTATATTTATTTTAATATTATTATTAACATTTATTTTATTATTCTTTAAAAAAATCTGTTATTGTATCATCATTATTTCATAATTAAATATATTTATATAATTTCAAATAATTATAAATAACACACCATGATGTAGGTAATAATTTAATATTTATAATAACTATTTATAGTTAAATAGATCACTTATATAACCCCATATTAAAATTATTTTAGTAATAAGAGTCATGTTTATGATATTTTTTCCTTCACTTTAAATTAAAAATTATAAATGTACTAATCAAAACCAAGTAGATTATACAGGAAAAAGGTTTAGACCATGGATTTTATTGGTCATAAAAAACTCATACAATAAGGTTAGTAAAAGTTTTAGGGCAATTTTGTATTATTATAACACTATTTTAACCCTTATTTACCTGATTTACCCTTTAACCAAGGTACAAAAATAATAAACGTACAACTCACCAATATTTATTTTAATTCTATTAGACCAAAGTTTTTATAATAATCAAAACCATATATGTTATTTTTTGAATGTTTAATTCATATAAGAGTAAAATTAAATTTAAAATTAATCACATTTTCAGAATGAGAAAACGAGGTTTTTAAGTAAAACGATCCAAATTTCACATAGTTTTTCAATTAAATTTCAGTATAAAATTTATTCCAATGAACTAAATTGGATTAAATGATAAAATATTTAATACAATTAAACTTTAAGACCAATTAATAAGACATTATATATATATATATATATAAATTAGTTGAAATAGTAGTTTTGAATTAAAATACAGTATCTTTCACTATTCCTTAAATTATAAATTTAATCCGAAAAATTCCAGAAATTCAACCAAATTATATTTTGATGTATCAATTATAAAGAATACATTTAATTTTACAAATAGAACATAAAAGTGACTAAAACTATATTTAAAAAAGGTTCTCCATCAAATGAGGTAAAACTACCTTATAAAAATAATAGAGTATTTTGTACTTAAAATTGGATTTATTCTCATTTTAAGACTCTTAAATTTATTATATGAATGTAAAAACATTTAAAAAACACATGTAAACAAAATATATTTATTCCTGTTCATTCATTCCTATAAAACAACTATATGTTACATACCTTTTCGAATAATAATTTTAATAATGTATTATTTTTCTATATAACTCAGTATTGTGTGCAATGTATGATTTTGGAGGAACTCATCATTACATTTCAGGATAAATATGGAACAAAGAATAACCTTTAATGTAAAATTAATATCATATTCATGAATATTAATAGACATGAAAAAAATTTATTCTATAATTATTTTGGTTGTTACATCCTTCCCCATTTTGGAAATTTTTTCCTCTTAATTTTATTCACATATATTATAAGTGGGGGTATTTCTCCCTCATATAATTTTAAGATTCCCGTGTTTCCTCTTCAACCATATGGTTTTTTCACAAAACGTTAAACTGAAAAATCACCTTACTGCGTAGCACATTCTCTTTGCGGTTAAGAATCTGGATTGGCCGTTACTCATAAGAAATATTCACTTACAACTTAACTACATATAGAATCAAAACATGAGATGAATCCAGCATATAATTTATTAACAATGAAACATGAAAAAATAGTGTACCTAGGATAAACTCGATGGTAAATCCACTTAGTAGGAAACCTCACCAAATTTCTTTAGGATTTAATAGTATCCAATAAACCTTGGACTCAGCTTCTATTTCTTACCAAAACGCATGAAACTTTTCCATAGTGAAACTTTGAGAAAGACATGATCACCTATCTCAAAAGAAAGATCCTTCCTCTGGTTATCTGTATAAATTTTCTTCCTGCTCTGAGCTATCATCATATTCCTCTGAATCAACTAAAAATTTTCAGCCATCTCTTCCACCAATTCGGGTCCCACAAACTTCCTTTCACCTACCCCATCCCAAAACGCAAGAGTTTGACACTACTTTCCATATAATTCTTCAAATGATTCCATCTGTATACTGGAATGAAAACTATTATTATAAGAAAACTCAACCAAAGAATGATATTGATCCCTACATCCCCAGTAATCCATTAAAAAAGTACATAGCATATCATCCAAATTCTTAATTGTTCGTTCTAGCTACCCATCTGATTGAGGGTGAAAATCTATACTGAAATTTAATTCAGTACCCAACGGATTCTAAAGGCCTTTAAAAAAGTTATAAGTGTACTGAGAATAATGATTAGATATAATGGAGAGGGGATATCCATGTAACCTAACTGTCTCTTTAATGTACAACTGTTAAAGTTGATCTAGAGATATTGTATCTCGAATAGAAAAAAATGAGAATATTTACTCAATTGATTAATAATAACATAGATCACATTATTACCATGAGATGTATTTAGTAATCCTGCTATGAAATCCATGGATATATTTTCCTTTTTCCACTATAGAATTGGAAAGGCGGAATCAACCATTTTGGTAACCGTATTTCTGCTTTAACCTATTATGAAATCCAACATCTCATGGTAAAGTCATCAATACCTCTTTTCATTCCATCCCATCATTAATAGTTTTAAATGTCTCAGTATATCTTAGTGTTTCCCGGATGAACTGAAAACATGGAAATATGAGCTTCATATAACAAATATTTCTTCAAATATGAATCATAAGGCACACATAACCTCTTTCCAAACCACAAAAAACAATCTTTATCATTGTAAAATTTCGGTAACATAACCTATTGAACAAATTATTCCTTTTTCTGGAACTCATTGCCTTCCTTTTATGATTGCTTAATTATGTCTAATTGAGATGGTTTCACTACCACCTAAAAAAAAGGTGAATTTTTTTCACCAATAACTTCCAATTAAAAATCCATCAAATAAAAAACTAAAGGATCTAATTACAAATGTAACATTATAAATTTAGAATTACTTTTTTTGACTCAATGAATAAACCAATTTATTTTCTTTCCTATATAGTAATAAATCATGTAATCACAATCCTTGATTAATTATACCCGTCTCCTCTGTTGGACTCCTAATGTGTTAATCATGTTTTAATGATCACAAATCCTATCACTATTAATTAATCTCAATCTTAATTGACCATCGTGTTAATGATCTCCAATATCAATAATAACTACACATCATGTTTTAATAATAGAAAGTCTTATTGATGGTAATTACTCGCTTTATTATTTACAAAATCTTATGCATGATCACCAATCTCACTTATATTATGAAGACTTTATATTTATGATTCAAGTTCTCATAATCTCCACTGGTTAAGATTAATTCATATTCTGCATATTATTGTCTAAGTCTAAATACAGATATCTGTCTAAGTATAGAGACACTGTGATGTTTGACACAGTAAGACAGACTGTGTACAAGACACAGTCACAGTCAGACAGACACCGTGAATGACAAACCATGACCCAGACCCTGTGAAGGATACACCGTGAGCTAGACACCGTGACATGGAGACAAAGTGAATCACATACCATGGAGCATATACTGTGAAGAAGACACCGTTTACATAAATCACCATGACACCGTTTCTTAACTTTTTGTCAATATTATTTAAATAATGCTAACTGTCATATTTGATGTTTTTAATGCAATTAATGTTATTTAATAATAGTTGTTGGCATGTCAGGAAACATTATCTTGTACCTATGAAAAGGGAGTCATTCATACATCCAGAACTGGTGAAATATAAGGAAAATTGAGCTATAGAACACACACGTGTGTGGGACGATACAACTAGAATAACTTACATACGCCCGAGTGCACTGTGCTAAACTAGAAGAACAATCCTGAGCAAGAAGGAGATTTCAGGACATTCAAAGAACTCTCATGAGTGAAATCCAACACTACTGAAGAACACACGATGAATCAAGAGATCATTCTCACTGGTGGAACACAAGCTGAAGCACAACACTCTATTTTTCAATAGAAAAACCAGAGAAGGACTCAGAAGCAGTTCTGCTGAATCCAATGAGTCCGAGCTACATTGCAAATCACTAGAGCTTTATAAACTCTTACCTATTCTCTCTAAGTGATTTGTTTATTTACTTTAGATCAGTGAGGTGTACTCTGTATATCTCACACACACTCACTGTCTCCTACACTGAACTGGAGGATATCAAAATCCTCACTCCAAAACTCTTAACTCTTGTTTACCCATGTCAACTGTGGAATAGGTCCTTTTATGTCCTAGTATTTATTTTGTTTCCCACGAAGAACAATGGTAGAGGTACCTGTGTGGCCTGGATAGTTTTGTAATTGTTGTTAACCCTGATCCATGTAGTGGATCAAATTTATATAAATTTTAGAGGACTAAGTCTCAGCTTGAGACTGAAGCTCTTGTTATATCTGTTGTGCATCTTTAGTTTAAGTTTATAGTATACTACATATATCTTTTATATTCCGCTGCTGTTACTTTGAAATACAAAACCACATTAAAGTTACATTTATAGTTAAATTAACACGTGTTTACACTTATTGTAAATTAGTAGGTTAGTTTCAAAAGCTAGTTTAATCTTGTGGTTAAATTAACTGAGAACTAATCAATATTTGAGAAGCTAAGTAAACATTTACAATCTGTATAAATTCACAACTGTTTAACTTGTTTTATAAATTGGGGGATTTCAAATAGACAATATTTTAACAGAAATTTTAATTGGAACTCAATTCAACTCCCTCTTGAGTATCCACTATGACCAACATTTTGTATCAAAGGTTTGTTTTTGTTAAAGGATTGTTGACATACTCTGTTTTAAATTGTGATTTTAGTTTCATATTTAAAGATATTAAATTTCTGTTAGTTATAAATTTTATCTCTTTAAAATTTCTTTTCTAAAATATAGTTATGGATAATAGACTAGAGGGTGCTGCTACTAACATGCCACCCTTCTTTAATGGTATAAACTATGCCCAATGGGAACTGAAAATGAAAACTCATTTGGAAAGTATGGGTTTTGATATTTGGACTGCTATAGAGTCTCAATATAAAATTCTAGAAACTGAAAGAACAACTTGGGATGAACCTACAAAGACTACTTACAATAATAATTGTAAAGCTATGAATGCCCTGTACTGTTCTTTAGGAGATGAAAAGTTTAATAGAATATCTACTTGAAAAACTGCCTATGAAATATGGGATACTTTGGGTGTTTCTCATGAGGGAACAACCAATGTTAAAGAAATGAGATTTAATACTTATACTATTAAATATGACAATTTTAAAATGAAAACTGATGAACCCATTTCTGATATGTATCTCAGGTTCAATGAGATAGTCAATACAATGAGTTCACTTGGAAAAGCTGTTCCAGCTAAGGAACAAATTATGAGGATATTGCAGTGTCTACCAGACCGATAGAGAGGCACATCTATTTCAATCATAGAGTCATGTGACATTAGAGCTCTACCTGTCAAAGAGCTGATTGGTATGCTTATGATGTATGAGGAAGAACTCAAGGTAAATAAAGGGGAAGATGATGAACCAAAAAGGAAATCAGCGGATTTTAAGACTACTACTTAAAAGAGAAAGGACAAATAAAAATCTCAAATACAAACTGAAAGTTCAACAAGTGAAAGTTCAGACTCTGATAGTGATGCTGAAATGTCTCAAATAGCCATAAGGTTTAAGAAATTTTATCGGAAGAATAAATTCTTCAAAAAATAAAATTATAAGGGAAAGTATGATAATAAGGGACATTGAAAGAAAGACTGGAAAAGGAAGATAAAATTGATGAAGTTGTTTTCTATGAGTGCAAAAGAAAAGGACACATTAAAGCAGACTTCCCAAAACTAAAATTCAATACTAAATATGATTACAAGGATAGTAAGTAAAAGAAATCTATGAAGGCTACCTGGAGTGCTTCTGAAGACAGAACATGTGAATGTGAAATGTCTGATTCTGAAAAGAAATGTGCCAACATGTGTTTTATGACAAACACATCTGAGGTAACCTTAGATACTCCTGCTTTAAATTCATATTATTCTGGAACTGAATCTGATTCGGATTCTGAAAACATGACTAGTGAAGAATTATTTGAATACTGTAATATGTTGGAAGATACATGCAATGAACATAAGGATAAATACAAATCATTGAAGAAATATCATGCTCTCACTACAACTGTCAAAACTGAACTTACTATTGAAAAAGAGAAAAATTCTCAACTGTTAAAGGAAAACACTGAACTGAAAATGTCAAACGAGAAACTTATAAAATACTTAGAGAAGTTCAAAAATGGAAAGGATAAACTAACTCAAATTCTAGGAAATCAAGTGGCACCAAAATACACTACTGTAATAGGCTACAAACCTGGATAGAGACAGCTTACTAAGAATAGATTTATTCCAAAATCTGGACAGAATACTGCCAGTTCATGTTTTGGACATTCATTTGCTTCAACAGGTTACTCACACAGTTATAGATCAAAAAGAGTTTATCTTTAAAAATCTTGTTACTCAAATTATATGAGATCTATAAGAAAAATTTGGGAACCAAAATCATTGATTGCTAACATGTCTAGACCCAAGAAGATCTGGGTACCAAAATCATATTCTATCTAAAATTGTTTTGTAGGAAACCTGCATGATGAGTTCCCACCAGAAGACATGGTATTTGGACAGTGGATGTTTAATACATATGTATGGGGATTACTCATGCTTCAAGAGCTTAATAAAGGTTGATGGAGGCTATATCACCTTTGGTGATAATTCTAAAGGAAAGATCATCAGCCTAGCCCAGATTGGTAACACTAATTCAGTTGTAATTTCTAACGTTTTATTTGTTGATGGACTGAAATATAATATGTTATGTATCTCTCAGTTGTGTGAAGATGGTTTTAATGTCATGTTTGACAATGATTCTTGTAACATTTTTAATTCTAATTTTTTTTAGTATTCTCTGCTTTAAGGAATGAAAATGTTTATGCTATTGATTTAAAATCATCAGCTAAGAAAAATGTTACTTTTTTAAATGCTTTTCATAAAGAGTCTTGGTTATGACATAGAAGATTAAGACACTGCAATATACACTAACTTAGGAAACTAACTAGGAAAAACATAGTTAGAGACTTACCGAAACTTGAGTTTCCAAATGACAAAGTTTGTAATCCCTGCCAATAGGGAAAGAACCATAATGTTTCTTTTAAATCAAAGAATGAAGTCTCAACTTCTCAACCTCTCGAGTTGGTTCACATGGATTTGTTTGGACCATCTAGAGTTTCTAGTTTAAATGGAAAGCACTATGTCTATGTCTTAGTAGATGAATCATCTATATATACTTGGGTATACATCTTAGCTCACAAAAGTGAAGCTTTCTCTTACTTTGTTAAATACTCTAAGTCTGTAGAAAACCTTAGTGGACTTAAGATTAAAACCCTAAGAAGTGATCATGTCCATGAGTTTGAAAATCATGAATCTGAATCCTATTGCTCACACAATGGCTATAATCATAAATTTTATGCTCCTAGGACACCACATAATAATGGTGTAGTAGAAAGAAGAAATAGAACCCTTCAAGAAATAGCAAGAACTATGCTTAATGAATATGACCTGCCTATTTATTTTTGGGCTGAAGCTGTAAATACAAATTGATATATCATCAATAGAGTCTTGATTAGAAATGTTCTTAAGAATACTCCTTATGAACCGTGGAATAATATAAAACCTAAATTTAGTTACTTTAGATTCTTTGGCTGTAAAGTATATATTCTTAATACTAAGGATAATCTTCATAAGTTTCCTTCTAAGAGTGATGAAGGAATCTTTTTAGGATATTCTATAACCAGAAAATCCTATAGAGTTTTCAATAAGAGAACCAAGTGTGTGGAAGAATCTGTTCACATCAAATTTGATGAAACTAATCCACATGAATCTAAAAACTCTCTTGAAAATCTTGAAGAAGATTTATCTGTTCTGGACCTTAATGACAAATCTAAAGAACCTACCATAAAGACATCCAGTTCTAGACTTATTCTAGAACCTGCTCCTAATGAGCTCGAACCTATAGAGGAACCAGATATTTCTAGTCCTACCTTTACTAGATGAACTAGAATTCTAAAGAAACATCCTTTAGATTATGTTTTAGGAAATCTAGATAGGTGGACACAGACTAGAGATTCTCTTAGAAATTAGGTTGAACATCAAGACTTCTTGTCACAACTTGAACCTAAAAACATTGATGATGCTATTAATGATGAATTTTGGGTGACTTTTATGCAATAGGAACTCAATCAATTTGAAAGAAATAAAGCTTGGAATCTCGTTGAAAGAACTATGGACACTTTCACCATAGGCACTAAATGGGTGTTTAGAAATAAAGTAGATGAATCTGGAAACATAGTTAGAAACAAAGCTAGGCTAGTTTCAAAAGGCTACAGTCAAGAATAAGGAATTGACTATGAGGAGACTTTTGCACCAGTAGACAGATTAGAAGCTATTAGGATTTTACTTGCTTATGCTGCACATCTAAATTTCAAACTATATCAAATGGATGTTAAGAGTGCTTTCTTAAATGGATATATTACTGAGGATGTTTTTGTTGAACAACCACCTTGATTTACAAACCCTCATTTTCCAAACCACATTTTTAAATTATTAAAATCATTATATGGTTTAAAGCAAGCTCCAAGATCTTGGTATGATAGATTAAGTACTTTTCTGATTACCAAAGGTTTTACAAAAGGTATAGCTAATCCTACCCTTTTTATAAAACTCATTTCTAATGATGTTTTAGTTGTACAAATTTATGTAGATGATATTATTTTTGGATCTTCAAAAACTACATTATGTACTGATTTTTCTAAAATGATGCAAAATGAATTTGAAATGAGTTTAATGGGTAAAATAAAATTTTTACTTGGATTTCAAATCATTCAAAATGATGATGGAATTATTTTAACTAAAAGTAAATATACTAGAGATATTTTAAAACGTTTTGGACTGGATAGCACAAAAAGTAGTGACACTCCCATGATTACCATCTGTAAGTTGGATCTTGATGAATATGGTAAATCTGTTGATCAAACCACTTATAGAGGAATGATTGGAAGTCTACTCTACCTGACTGCTAGTCGTCCTGATATTATGTTTAGTGTGTGTATGTGTGCTCGTTTTCAAGCAAACCCTAAAGAGTCACATTTAAATTCTGTAAATAGAATTTTAAAATACCTCAAGCATACTCCCAATTTTGGACTGTTCTATCCCAAAGGAAAATCATTTGAATTAGTTAGTTATTTTGATGCTGATTTTGTTGGATGTATTTTAGATAGAAAAAGAACCTCTGGAACATGTCACCTTTTAGGAAAGTCACTAGTATCATGGTGTAGTAAGAAACAAAATTATGTTTCATTATCTACTATAGAAGCTGAATACATAGATGCTGGAAGATTTTGTGGGAAAATTTTGTGGATGAAACACATATTACTAGACAATGGATATCAATTCAGACATGTCCCAATAAATTGTGATAACACAAGTGCTATTAATATTTCTAAAAATCCTGTTTTTCATTCTAGGAAAAAACATATTGATATAAGACATCACTTTTTGAGGGATCATTATCAAAAAGGTGATATCACTTTGGAATTCATTGGTACTGAATATCAACATTCTGATATATTCACTAAACCATTAAATTCTGAGAGATTAGACTACATCATACATGATCTTGGAATGATTAATCATAAATAGATATCTTAATGATCTTAATGTTTAATACTTTACAAAATTTTACTTTACGATTTCATGCTCACTATTTTATAGTCACTGTTTCATGCTTACGGTCTCACCATTAAGACCTTGTGCTCACAGTCTGTCAACTCACCATCTCACCGTGACTGCACAGTATGGCCACTATCTCATAGTGACAATCACCAACTGTCTCACCATGATGACTTTTTTTCATCACACTGTAATGCCTACTCGTGGTCTCACCATGAATATTTTTTTTATTATTTTAACCCGTATCGCAGTAATTTTTATTTCACTACTATTTGATTTCCCACATTTTTTGTTTTTATGATGATTGAAATTCCCAAATGATAAAACATAAAGGTTTCACTCAATCTCTCAACCGAACTCTCTCCTTCTCTCTCTCACGAACTCTCTTTACCTTGCAGAGCTCTTCTTCTTTCTCACCTGAACCTTCAGTAGATGCCAAGGATGAAGCATCCATCTTCATCTACCCCTGAGAAGCGCCACTCTATGAAATAGAAGAGGATACTGAGGATATCACCCGAAGGACCTCTAAACCCAAACCTGGAAAACCGTACCGTAGTTCCTAAAAAATAAATTTTCCCTGAGTGGCTGCTGTCTAGCAGATCTTCGGTCCTGAAAATCATGAGAAAGCAACTTTGGTTTGAGTGGTTCTCTAGACAAGATAGCCCGATTTACTCGATATTGGTATCTCAATTCTTCCAATATGTGAAGTTTTCCTTTTATTTTGGAGAAAGATTTATGGTGAAAAGTTGGATAAATTGACAAAAGTGTTCATTCTCTTCAGGGTTGTGGGCTGCATGCCTAAGGATTCCACAAGATAGAATTTGTGAAGAATACCAGAGAGACCCTCCTCCTTCATCTGACATCTTCGATTTGGAAAATTCTTTGGGAACCTTAACTGGTAATGGCACTAAGAGAAGGGCTATAGCTATAGAGCTAGATGGAGAAACTAGACTGCTATTCAAATTTGTTCAGAATTTGATCAGTCCAAGAAAATGGGATTTTGCTGTAATGAAGTATCAGGATGTTTTCTTGATTCACCTGTTAAAAAATGGCCATAAGGTCAACCTATGAACGTATGTTATTAACCATATATGTGAGCTGATTAAAGTCACTTCCAAATCCACCTCCTTGTTTTACTCAAGGATTATTTCATCCATGCTAGTTGCCAAAGGAATGGTTGGACCGAATGAAGAAATGTTAGAGGACTTTGTTTTCTGCTTATCCAAGCCTATCATCAAAAGGATGAATATTAGTTGGAACCCCTGGAATAAGCAATGGGTTGAGGGTAATGATCAATTGTATAAGAAGTTTAATCCTGTTGATTATCCAAGAAGGCCAAAGAACCTAGCTGATCCTGGTCTGGAACTATATGAAGTGGATGAATACTCAGATACTGAAGAAGAAGAAGAAGTGGCAGCTGAAGTGCCACCTGGAGAAGAGGATGAAATATCTCCAATGGACGCAGCTCGTGTTAAAAAATAAAGGACTGCTGTACCTCCTGTTGTTCCTGCTAAAATACCTCAAGGAGAAGAAGTTGTTGTTGAAAAGAAAAGGACTGTAGATCCTTCAGTTGTTCTTAGTGAGGAAGAAGCTACTGCTTATAGAGAAGTTGTAAATCTTGATATCCAATCTGTGGATGTAATAGATTTTGTAGTAACAGAATCAGAGTAAAAAGCCATGGAAGAGTCTGCTGGTGTAGAATAACTCCCAGTTGAAAAGCAAGCCAATCTGGAAGCACTGCATGTGGAACAATCGGTTCCTGAGATAATTCCCTCTGCTGAAGAAAGGATGGAAATTTCCTTTCAACTGGCACGACAAGAGTTTTCTGAAGAGATTAGAGATGATCCTGTGGATCATGACCTTGTTGCTGACCCTATAGTCCTTGAAATGGAAGCACAATTTGAGAGGGAGGAACCTCAAAACCGTGAGACTAGTCCAGCCAAGTCTGTTGAATCTGAATCTGAACCTAGTGTTGAGTCATACTCTGTATACACTCGATATGTTTTCCCAATCTTTTATGATGTGAATGAGTCACAGAAATTGAATACAACTGTAATAGATCTCTCTTCCTTGTTTCAACTAAAGTCTGTAGCTCATTTAGAACCAGAACTAGAACCAGAGCCTCAATCTGAATCAAAATATGAGTCTGAAGATGACTCTGAACCGCAACCAGAGCCTAGTCCACTTCCTTTACCTGTAATCTTACCCGAGTAACACTCCTTTCTAACTAAAGATGATATGAAAGTCTTTAGAGAGACTATTTTTGCTGGAGTTGAGAAGATCTTATCCACTCAACCTCGTCCAGTAACTTATCGGAGTCAAGAAGATGCATCAATTCTATTGGAAAATATTATCTTGAAAATTCAACCAAGGATGATCCGAGAAATTCAAGAAGTCAGAGTTGAAAATAAGCTGCTGAGTGATGTTGTTCCAAACCTGAAAAATATGGTAGCAAACTTGCAGAAAGAGCTATCTTTAAGATTAGAGTCTGCTCCTATTTCGGCCCATGCACCTGTTGCTTCTTCTCCTGAGCCAACTGATTCCACCCTTACTAGAGATATTTTGTCTCAAGTGAATCCATATCTACTTTATTTTGATAAGAATATTGGAAAAAGACACAGAAAAATGCTGGAACGCATGAGGGAGCTTGTAGAAAATCTGAATAAGCTCACAAATGAATACACTGGATGCCTGCAAGAAGTTCTGAAAAAACTCAATGTTCTAATCAAAGCTGTCAAGGCTTCTCCTGCTTCTGTTCAACCTTCTATTCCTCCTTTGGATGATTCTATACTGAGATCTATAATCAAAGAAGAACTACAGAATGCCTTCAGTGTCTTGAATCTGTCTTCTTTGTCAGATGTGGTTATGAACGATGATCGAGCATTGGACTTGGCTAGGATTCATTCAATGATTTCTAGTGATGATCAACAGGATATCACCAAGAAGATTGATGTCTATCTCAACCGTATTTTCTCTTAAAGTGATATGAAAGATCACTTTAGATATCCTGTGGAGAATTTGAGAATCCCTCTGGTAACTCAAGATTTTAAAGCTCAAGTTCAAAAGCTTACAGAGTTCACCAGATTGTTGGACAAATTTATGGAGAATAAGGGTGATTTTGAAAAGGCTATGCAATATGGTGGTGAGATCATTACTGATTTCATAAATATTTTGAAGCCATATCTTCATGTGCAGAGTACTGATATAGTTGATCCAGCTGCTACACCCCTTAGACCTTGTCTACTTACCCATGCCACCACTGCATTACAGTCAGCCAAGCTCTTTCTTAGATCCGGCCAGTCATTCTTGGCCAACCGCAGGCTAGATCTTCTACTGATCCTACTTTGGCACCATCTATTTTTTAAGGTATACCCTTACCATCCTTGTCTACCACATCTGTTCCTTCCTCTACATCAGAAACAGCTCCATCTACTGATAAAGGCAAGGAATAGGCAGCTCCCTGAAGAGTCCAGGGACTATTTTCTTTGTTGATGGGATGTCATTTGTTGTTTACTGCTTGTATTTATCCTGTATGTTTTATTCTGAACCTTTTTAATGATAGATGCAGTCTTTCACTTCATTCTCTCTTCTTTTTGATAATCCCAAAAGGGGGATAAACAAGTATGAGTATTAGTATTCTAATTATCTAGTCTGTTATTTTCTTTAATGTTTCATTTCATTTATATTTTTACCTATACATGATTTGTGATCATCAAAAAGGGGGATATTGTTGGACTCCTCATGTGTTAATCATGTTTTAATGATCACAAATCCTATTACTATTAATTAATCTCAATCTTAATTGACCATCATGTTAATGCTATCCAATCTCAATAATAACTATACATCATGTTTTAATAATAGCAAGTCTTATTGATGTTAATTACTCGCTTTATTATTTACAAAATATTATGCATGATCACCAATCTCACTTATATTATCAAGTCTTTATATTTATGATTCAAGTTCTCTTAATCTCCACTAGTTAAGCTTAATTCATATTCTGCATATTACAGTCTAAGTCTAAATATAGATATTCGTCTAAGTATAGAGACACCGTGATGTTTGACACATTAAGACAGACTGTGTACAAGACACAGTCACAGTCAGACAGACACCATGAAGGACAAACCGTGACCCAGACACTGTGAAGGACACACCGTGAAGGACACACCGTGAACCATACACCGTGAAGGACACACCGTGAGCTAGACACTGCGACATGGAGACACATTGAATCACATACCGTGGATCATATACCGTGAAGAAGACACCGTTTACATAAATCACTGTGACACCATTTCTTATCTTTTTTTCAATATTATTTAAATAATGCTAACTGTCATATTTGATGTTTTTAATGCAATTAATGTTATTTAGTGATAGTTGTTGGCATGTCCGGAAACCATATCTCGTACCTATGAACAGGGAATCATTCCTACTTCCATAACTGGTGAAATATAAGGAAGATTGAGCTGTAGTACACACACGTGTGTGTGACGATAAAACAAGAAGAACTTACTTATGCCCGAGTGTACTGTGCTGAACTAGAAGAACAATCCTAAGCAAGAAAGAGATTGCAAGACTTTAAAAGAACTCTCATGAGTGAAATACAACACCACTAAAGAACACACGAAGAATCAAGAGATCATTCTCACAGGTGGAACACAAGCTGAATCACGACAGTCTGTTTTACAATAGAAAAACCAGAGGACTCAGAAGTAGTTCTGTTGAATCTAATGAGTCCATAGCTACATTGCTAATCAATAGATATTTCTAAACTCTTATCTGTTCTCCCTAAGTTATTTGTTTATTTACTTTCGAGCAGTGATGTGTACTCTGTATATCTCACACACAATCACTGTGTCCTGCACTGAACTAGAGGTTATCAAAATCCTCACTCCAAAACTCTTAACTCTTGTTTACCCATGTCAACTGTGGAAGAGGTCCTTGTGTGGCTGGGTATTTATTTTTTTTCCCACGAAAAATAGTTGTATAGGTCCCTGCGTGGCCTAGACAGTTTTGTAAACTGTTGTTAACCCCGATCCAGGGTGTGGATCAAATTTATATAAATTTGAGAGGACTAAGTCTCGTCATGAGACTGAACCTCTTGTTATATCTGCCGTGTATCTTTAGTTTAAGTTGAAAGTATACTACATATATCTTTTATATTCCGCTGCTGTTACTTTGAAATACAAAACCATTTTAATGTTACTTTGATCGTTAAATTAGAAAGTGTTTACACTTATTGTAAATCAGTAGGTTAGTTTCAAAAGTTATCTTAATCATGTGGTTAAATTAACTGAGAACTAATAAATCATTGAGAATCTAAGTGAAAATTTACAATCTATATAAATTCACTATAGTTTAACTTGTTTTATAATTTGGGGGATTTAAAATAGACAATATTTTAACAGAAATTTTAATTGGAACTGAATTCACCCCCTCTTGAGTATCCACTCCGACCAACATCCTCTTTCTCATGTTTAATTCTTTCTGAGTGAATATATACATCAAACTTGTTTTATGAATATATATTTCATACTTTATGCCATAAAAATTATATCTCTAAATTTTTAATGAAAAAATAGAAACTAATTATGAATCATGTGTTGGGTAATTTTACTCATGAGTTTTCAACTGATGTGAAGCATAAGAAATTACCTGATCATTCTGTATTTGGAAATAACCAAGCCCCTTCAACGGATCATCACTATAGATAACTAGTTCACCATTCTAGGATAGAAGTATTAGAATTGGAGTATTTACCCATATTCTTTTCAGTTCCTAAAATCAATCATCACATTCCTTTGTCTAGATAGACATAACTCCCTTATACATTAACTTAGTTATTGGGCTTGATAACCATGAAATGTTTTCAAAAAAACATTGGTAATAACACTCTAATCCAAGAAAGCTATGAATATCTATGATATTGGTTGGTGTTGGCCACTCTTCAACAACATTTTTTATAGAAGGTTCAAAAGTAATGTCATCTTTATAAAAACTATGACCAAGGAATGAAATTTATTGCAACCCAAATATACTCTTACTTAACTTTACATATGGTTTCTTTTCTTTTAATATTTTTAAAACAATTCTTTGGTGACTTTTTTATTCTTCCTAACTTTTAGAATATACAAAAATTTCATCTATAACACAACCACAAACTAATCCAAAAATTTATAAAAGACTCCATTCATGATATTCATTATACATTACGGGAATTAGATAACCTAAAGGGAATAACTACATACTCATAATGGCCATATTTTGTTTGGAATTTAGACTTTGGAAGGTCATCCCCCTTCACCTTCAGTTGATGGTACTCGAACCTCAAATTAATATTGGAAAAATAATAAACTCCTTGGAGCTGATCAAAAAAATCATTCATATAAGGAATCATATACCTGTTTATAGTATTGATGTTATTCAAGGATCTGTAATAAATAAAATATCTCATATAACCATATTTTCTTTTTCACAAATAAAATAGGACCACCCCATGGTGAAGTGCTAGGCCAAATGAAAAATTTATTAAGAAATTATTGGAATTATTTTTTTTCATTCCACCAATTTTACTTCATCCATTCAATAAGAGGGTTTAGAAATAGGATTAGAATGAGGCACTAAATCAATAGTAAATTCATCCTCTTGATTAGGATCAACACCAGGAAATTCATTCACAACTAGAACGTCACTAATTAAAACCATTTCTTTCATTTCAATAACATGGGATATATAACTATAACTGCCATCATTAATCAATCTCTCTGATTCTTGGTATGTTAAAAAAGTTATAAAATCATTAAATAAAGAATTCATGGATTTACAATCACTTTTTATCATGATAAACTGAAAGCCAATCCATACCCTAAAAATATCAAATTCTACTATGGGAAGTTCCACAAGATTTGAAGGAAGAACCATCCCACTAATGATAATAGGAATATTCTCATAAATCGTGGATTCATTAATACTTCCACCTAGAGTTTTTACCAAAAGTTATATATCATATTCATGAAGCGATATTTATAATTTACTTGTAAAGATATCAGAAATGATTGAATGTAAAGATCCAGAGTAAAATAGAGTATTGGAATATTTTGAAATAAACTCGTAACATACCTTTAACCAATTCATTTGATGGTTCTACATAAACCTTAGTAGTATAAAATGATTTTTACATGCCCTTCTACTTCTCATAATTCTATTTTCCACCCTAGGTAATCAACTTTGGACCCAAATTGGAATTATTCCTTAACTCATTGCAACTAAAACATCTTACTTCCAACATTTAATTGCTTTCCTGATCATGTCCCTTACAGTCACAAGTTATATGACTAGTCTTATGACATCAGAATCACTTCATAGACATTGAGAGACATTCTCTAGGATTCTTTTTAAAACAATCCTCACAAGATGGAAATTTAGTTTTTTTACCTCCAAACTTTTTTGATGAATGATTTCCCATTGCATTCCAACCAGATCACTTTTTTGGATTTCTCTCATCGAACACATGATCATCATAAAAGAAAAATTATACCTTCTCAGCACATTGCAAAACATTCTCATAGCTTTAGAACTCAGAAGAAGTTAACTCCCTTGGATATTTTGGCTTCAATATTGAGTAAAACTAATTTATATTACAATCAATATCTCAGATAAAATTTGGTACATACGTTGAAAAATGGGTGAAATTTCCTTCATATACAGCCAAAGAATCTTCCTCTATTTTTCTCAATTCCATGAATTACTTTTCCATCCCAAGTCAAACATCCTTAATAAAATATTTTCCATGTATGATATTCTTAAATTCATCCAATTCCATGACATCAATATCTTCACTTATTTTGATATTTTTAATCGTTGACCACCACTGATCGGCTTCACCTTCATAACAATAAAAATCATGAAAAACCTGTTGATTGTACGAACACCCCATTACATAAAAAATATTTTCTAGAGATTTAATCTACTATTCATCTTGTACAGGGACAAATGATCTTCAAATTGATTGGGACGTTGCCTCATGAAATTCTCAAATACCGACATATTACTCTATGGTTGATCTGGTTGATCTCGTTCATGGACACCACAACCATTTATCACCTGATTAAACCTAACCATCACTATAACAAAACATTCAGTTCAGATTCTAACCATATCAAGATGCTTATTTGGAAGGGTTTTTTCATCTGTATGCCTTCCCGTCACAATTGAAATGTTTCTTCTATGGAAAACTATTTTGTACATACATATCTTAGATGAAGAAACATAGTATTCTTAAAATTATATATCATTTAAATTTTACCATAAATTAAAAATAATTTATGGATATTACATTAAAAATATACTAACTCCTAATGTTATCTAAACCTCCCTGTGATACCAACTATAAGGCATCGACTTTAAACATTACTTAATCCTTATTTAAGTCAATAATTTGAATTTTATTCACATTGAGGATGTTTTTAGGTTTAGAGATTTAGTGAATTAGGTCATAAATAATACATAAAAACTTAAATATTAAAAATTAGACACCTCTACTCATTATCCATATTTTTTATAAAATAAGAAAAAAATAATAATAAGAAACATGGTTTCGTTTCATGTTTAGACTTCATAGCTTTTTTTGGTCCCATCATTGACTCTATTCTCCTTTAAATACTATGATTTTTTTTTCAAAACATAGGATGAACATAAAAAGATCAGTAAGGGATACATGAAGAAGGAGGACTGTTAGTCTTGTGAAATCATGTAAACTATTAATACTTTATCATAAAGTAATACATTTCACCTTTAAGAAGTAGTAATTACACATCACTGAGTTTAAGCTCATTGGTTACCCTTTTTGTAGACAAAAAATTATATTAAAACCTATATAAATAAACATATAACATATAAAGGTAACTAGGGATATATTCATACTAAATTGGAATAACCATACAGTCAACTTCCACACATATAACTAAATGGAATAACCATACGATTGACTTCCATACCCAATGAAATGGAGGTTATAACGTAACCACCCATCCTTTGTTTACCACAGAACCACCCATATTTGGTTTTTAATGTAACCACCCATATTTAGTTTATCACATATCCACCCATAAAATATCTATGTACCATTATATAATCACACACAAAAATCATTTCAATTATTAATATTTCACTCATAAAATTTTCAATCACAAAGAATCATTACAAGATATTGATATAATAAAACCATTGTTAAATATATTTTCAATAACAAAATACCTAAAAAGGGAATATGGTATATATTTTTCTTTTAAAAACATTTTTATTGTATTTTAATCCAAATTCCAAATAATGGTCTTGGTGTTGGGAAATTCACTATCGCCGTATACATTAAAAAACATTCATTTTATCATTTAGTAAATCTCTTCATTGAAAAAGATTCCTTTAAAATACCTTTTGAATGAAATTAAAATTAAAAGGTGTTGATTATAAACCTTATAGAATAAATTGGTGTAAAAAATCAAAATATACCTCATTTAAATGATATTAATACGAAGTCCCTTACCGTGTGTCCGACTCATCACATATAACTTTTATATTCGTCATCATCGGTTTATCACCTTTGAATAACACCATAAAACCTATATTATGGTTATTATACCTAAAATAAGGCATCAATAAATTGGGGAGGGATACTAGGAATAGTTTTGGGAAGATTTTTTCTGAAACAAAAGGCTTTGGAAGTGTGAGTAATAGAGAAGAATGGGTTCCTTTTTATAGGAGAGGGGAGGGGAACCGTTGTAATTATTATAAGTATTAAATTAATATAAATTCAATTTAGATCTCAAATGGTCCCAAAATAATTTATTTCAAAAATAAGATTAGGATAGTTCTAAATAATCTCTTAATTTTTTTTTATACATGTATTTATTTTATTTTAAACCTTATCTTTTCAGTTTACCCTTAATTATTATCTTTTAAATTTAATTGTGGTAACAACATTTTAAATATTAAGAGGCTAGAAATATTACTTATATGGAGTAACATGACCATAAATGGATAATTTTTTTAACTTTTACACCTTATCATAGTCAATTTGTAATTTTAAAATATTTTTATGATTTTTTAAATTATTTTTAAAAAATATTAATTTTTTTAAAATAGCAAGAGTGTCAATTTTTCTACAATTAATTTCATTCAATTTAAATGAAATCCAAAAATAGATATAAAAAATCATTGAATTGAAATATAATATGTATAGTAACCAATAAAATTCTTTTATGGAATCAAATATTTCAAATTATTTTATTTTAATATGGTTATCATCATTTATTTTATTCTTCCTTAAATAAATATTTTATTGCATCATCATTGTGTCATATTTAAATTTATTTATTTAATATCTAAAAATTATAAATATAATACCATAGTGTATGTAATCATTTTATATTTCTAATTAATATTTATAGTTGAATATATAACTTATATAACCCCATATTAAAATTGTTTTAGTAATAAGAGACATGTTTAGGATATTTTTTATTTACTTTAAATTAAATGCTACAAATCTCTTTATCACACCCATGTTGCTTCCAACGACCAAAAATTTGGCCCAAGAATTTTATTAGTAGTATATAACTCATCCAATTAGGTTATGATATGTGTTAGGTTGTTTTTAATTATAATATTATTTTAACCTTTATTAACTTGATTTACCCTTTAACTCAGGTAAAAAAATAATAAAGTTACTATTCAATAAAAAATTATTTTGATACCATTGGAACAAATATTTCATACAGATTACAACCATGTAGGTTATTTTTTGAAAATTAAATTCAAATAATTGGTAAAATTAAATTTAAAATTAATCTCATTATCATAATGAGAAGATGGGTTTTATAAGTAAAGCGTTCAAAAGTCCACATAGTACTTCTATTCAATTTCAATATGAAATTTCTTACAATGAACTAATTTTGATTAAATGATAAAAAATTAATATAATTACACTTTTAAATCAATAAAAATAAGAATCTAAGAATATAAATACTTTAGATGAAAAATCTGTTTTGAATTAAAGTGTAGTATTTTTAACTATTTATTAAAATATGAATTTAATTAGAGAAATACCAAAAAATAAACCAAAGTAAATATTGATGTACCACATCCAAATAGGATGTTTGTTTTGTCAAATATAACATATAAAAGTGAAAAAACTATACTTAGAAAGGGTTCTCACTCAAAATGTGGTAAAACTGCCTTTTAAAAATTTTAGAGTGTTTTATACATAAAATTGGATTTCATCTCATTTTAAGACACATAAATTTATTTTAGGAATGAAAAAACATTTAATAAACATGTGTAAAAATAATATAGTATGTTTTTTTCATTTCCTTTAATATAATGTCTAGGCATTAACTTCTATTTAAAATAAAAATATTAATAATGTCTAATTTTTCGTTTCAACTCATTCTTCTATGAAATGTATGATTTTAGAGAAAAAAATTGTTGTGTGTCGGGTAAACAATCATAAAAAGTGTCCCATTTAAAGTATAATTAATATCTTATTCATAAATATTCATAGACATGAAAATTTTTATTTTATAATTACCTAAGTTTTTTACATTTGTATGTTTTTAATTATATGATGGTTGGTTTTGTTATAAAATAAAGATGGTGGTTAAATTATAAACCAAGGTCAGGTGGTTCCATTATTTATAACCAATTCATTAGGTAAATATTTATATCTCATGATATATCAAGAATTAGAATAGGTAGTGGACCTAGTTTTGTAATGGAATTTTTCCAATAAGATAGTCTTGAGAGTTAACCTTGGCTAAAAAAAGATAGAATTGAGAGGGAACCCAATACAATATGATAGTATTGGCAGTGATCCTTGACCAAGGAAATGATTTAATATGCTTATGTGTATGTCAGAAACTTATATCTGACTCTTATGATATGTTTCCATGCATCATAACTGACTATTGATGATTATTCACTGTTATATCTTTTTTTTGGTTAATAAAGTTTTATTACAAGTTTCATGATTATCATATATAAATTGATGGGTATTATTTTCTAATTTTTATCTCATGATATCAAATACTTATTATTTTATTATTGTCACTTGAGGTCATTTATTTATATCTCTTATTATTACACTTACTAAGTATTTGAGCACTACCTTTCTTATGATTCCCTTCCTCAAGTTATTGAGAAAGTTTTTAAGCATGATTTATCTTAGAATGGTTCTAGTTCTGAAGAGCTAAACGAAAAATGATATCGACCTTTTATGCACTAATTGTTCACATAAATGTGTTTCCAAAGACACTAAACCTCTACAGTCCTCTAGTGTATATTATTGTGAAATATATTGAATAATAATCTAAAATGATTTAATTTTTATTTATCAAAAGTATAGGTAATTGTAGTTGGTATCAAAGGAATGGTTTAATACTTTTTGAAAATTATGGTGAGGAAAATTTTGTGAGAACTCTTTGAATAATACTATGTATCAGATAACATCCAATGTTATGGAAAATAAAGATGTATGATTTAATTAAGAGAATAAATCTTTTTACAGATACTACAAGTGGATATGGTTTTGAAAAAGATTCATCTAGGGTGATAACCCCAAAAAAGAGTTGTTCGAGTATATCTTGTCGATAATTCTAGTTCATAGTAAATGTTCTCTTGATACGCACCTAGATTGACACTCCCAAGGGATATTCTTAGGTTAATTATCATTTTCTTTATCTGACATCAAGAAAGATTTAAGTAGATAATGAACTTTTATGAACTTGGTTAATCCTAATGTGTGATAAAATGAAAAAAAGGTGTCATGATTTTGACGATATATGAATTTTTTTTCATGATTATTCACTCCGATTAATTATTCTTTATGGGCATGCTAATTAATTTGTTTTATTAACTTTTTAAAGATAAAATGGTTAAGTTGAGGTTATGATAGGTACACTCAAGTATTGAAGTATATTATTTTCTCTTAGTTATATGAATTCCTTTATATCATTAATGTCTCTAGAAATATTATTTTATATCCCAAATTGTTATATATTGAATTAGTAGTAAAAAATATTAATGATACGATAATAACATCTCAAGTCTACGAATCCTGGCCGATTTTTGTTTTTGGTAATGTGATCCCTACACATATTGTTATTATACCTTTAGTATAATTTGATGTGATCTGACATATGGATTGGATTTATTTTTATAAATCCCATATAAATTTCCAAATTAGGTGAGTTAGATTTAATATTCTGATACAACCTATGATTTTATATCATTATGAGGATAAATGTATACTTATAATGGAAATTACCACCATTTATGGGTATTTAATCTTATTAAAGGTGGGTATTTATATCATATGGATGGGGATAAAATCAATATCAATGATATTTATTTTATATGGGAGTTTTTAATGTATTTATATAATTTATTCCTAGTCTTCCACCAAATTGTGAAGTTGAGTTCTCAATATAACTCACACTTGGTGCTATACCTCTTTCAAAGACTCTATATCAAATATCCTTGATTGAGTTACAATAATTATATAATAAAATCTAGAAGAATATTGATTAGGGATTCATTCATCCAAGTGTGTCAACATGTGGAACACCTATACTTTATTAAGGAGAAAGTTAGATCAATTGGACTCTGTATTGATTATCAATAACTTAACAATATCATGATTATAAATATGTATCATTTTATTTTTATTGATTAATTTTTTGATTAATTTTTAAGAGCTCAATATTTTTCCAAGATTGATCATAAATCTGGGTACTGTCATTTGATGATAAAAAGTGAAGACATACCCATGAAATATTTCTATTCAAGGTATGGAAATTATGATGTTATATTTATTCCATTTGGTATTAATAATACCTTTTATATCCTTATGGATTTAATGAGTATATATTTCAGAGGTTACCTTGATCAGTTTATGGTAGTCTATAGATAATATTATAATATATTCCAAGAATAAAGAAGATAATAAAGATCACTCGAGGATTATATTGAAGATGGTAATGAAGAATAATTTATATGAAATTTTTTCCTAGTGTGAATTTTGGATACATAAAATTCAATTTTTTGTTCATATAATCTCATGTGATGGTATATAGGTTGATCCATCAATGACATAAGTTATTTAAAATTAGTCTAGACAACTATTGTGACTCAAATCCATTGTTTTCATGGATTGTGTAGATATTATTGATTATTTTTTAAGGATATATCATAACTATATAATCCAAACAATATGTTTACTTGGAAGGTAGTAAAGTTCCTATATAATTATGAATATGAATAAAATTTCAAGAAACTGAAGAGAAGGTTGGTTAATGAACCTATTCTCAAACTACCAAATAGTGGATAAGGGTTTTGTTTTATAGTTTTTATTTGAAAAATGTATTTTGGTATGTTATTATGAAGAAATATATGGTGATAGATTATATCTCAAACTAATGATGGTTCATTAGAAAATTACCCAACTAATGATTTGATTTTAGCATATATAATCTTTACATTAAAGATATTGAGTCATTATCTTTAAGGACAATGGTGTAACATATTGACTGATAAAAAATGTTTAAAGTATATATTCAAAAAAAATATTGGTATATTCACAAGATAATATGGTTTGATTTGATTAAATATTATGACTACACAATACACTAACAGCTTGAGAAAGAGAAAAAGGTGGATGATGCTTTAAGTAGAAAAAATCATCCTAGATTGCCTATAATGAGGATCATAAAATATATAATATTTATAGATTTTAAAAGGATAGAAATTGAAATCATAAAGTAAGGATAAAATATTATCTTTCTAAAATGAGTGTTCCAGTATCTATCAATGTATTGATTAAAGACGGAAAAAGGAGGATGAAAATCTATAAAATATGGTGAGAAATGTTCTAGAGTTAAACCTTTATTGTGATTTAATGATAAGTTTTAGGAAATTATTATTTGACCCATTAATACCATAACAAAATATTAAACTATTGGAAGAATCTAATAGCTCATACTTCTTTATTCATCCAAGTAGTAAAAATATGTATAGATATCTGAAAGAGTATTTCAAGTAGGAAAACGCGAGGAGCGATATTTTGGAGTATGTATCTTGATGCATAATATATAATCAAGTTAATAGAGAGATATATATTTCTAAGGGTATGTTACAACCATTACCCATACCATAATCTAAACGGGTAAAAATAACCTAGGATTTCATTGTTGGGATCCCCAAAACATTTGACGACCATAATAATATTTGGGATGTAGTTGATCACCTTAAGAAGTTAGTTTACTTCATTTATATTAGAAAATATTTATCTCTTGATCATATTTATATTATATATATTAAGTATGTGTTATGGTTACATGGGGTACCAAACTCTTGTATCTGATCGGTATTTGAGGTTTACCTCGATGTTATGGAGAAGTCTTCAGAATGCTCTAGATATGGAGTTGTGTTTCATAATTTATTATCATCCTTAGAAAAATTTTCCATATGATATGACTATTAAAACATTAGAGGACATGTTTATATAATGTTCTCTATATCTAAAAGTTGGTTGGGATCAACAATTCTTATAGTTGAGTTTTCTTACAACAATAGATTTCCCTCAAGCATTCGTATGGATCATTATGAATCCCTTTATAGAAATAAATATAGAACTCTGACATATTAGGATAAAGTTATATAAATAAATCTACTTGAAAATTATCTAGAGAATGAATTGATTTATAAATTAATATCCATTCAACAATATATTTAGGCATCTAAGATTTAATAGAAGATTTATGTTGACAATCATTGGCAAGATCTATAATTAAATGTTATTGAGAAGGGTTTCCTTAAATTTTATCAATCAAAGAAGGTAATGATATTAAAAATTAATGTAAAGTATATCCCTAGTTATATATTACCCTTTTATATTCCTAAAAGAGTATGGAATCTAGCTTATCGCATGGAATTCCAACCAAACCTCTCTCTGCTTCACAATATGGTCCATGTATATATTTTGAGGAAGTGGATACCTATTCCTTCACACGTACAAAACATAGATGTTATACAATTTGTGAATGATATGTCTTGTTAATATCGACTAGTATACATCTTAGATCATAGAGATAAAGTTCTAAGGAACAAGACGACTCACCTGGTAAAAGTTATTTAATGGAATCAAATATTTGACGAAGCTACAATGGAACCTAAGGATGTGATAAAGAAAGGATATAATAAATTTTTATACCATGGTAACATAATTTATAAGAAAAAACTAATTTTAATGTGGTTATAATGTTTCAGTCCATGATTTTATATGTATTTTCCTTGAAATAAAACTGGTTGTATTTGACAGCCTACTTCCATGAAACCCCAAGTCTATATGAACCGAGATATCATAAATAGTTATAATGTAGCTATTAAATTGGTATGTATGAATAAAAAAACCAATTTATGAGAAATTTTTATAATGGATTTTAATAATTCAAATTTGTTCATTAACTCATAATAAATATGTACTGAATTTAAAGTAAAGCCAATTTACCCTTCGAAAATATATTTTTTAAATGCTTTTTATCATAATTTATCATGTGAACATTATAATTAATTTATAATAATTTTATAAATATTATTGGATTAAATTACTATCATTTTTAAATCAACATTTTAATATTATCTTAGGGTGAATTTTTAATATTTTTCTAAAAAGACATTTTTACACTAAAAGGTTAAACAAATTGAATATTTTTCAAATTATAATTTATTTTCATATAAATGTACCATTATTTTTTAAATTTAACATTAAATTAAATTAATGATCCATTATTTTTTAATAATATAATTAACTACATTAAAATAATTATTGTACTTTATTTCTGTATAAGCTAATTTTTAGACTTAAAAACACATTTTTCTAAAAAATGTTTTTATGTGCGCAAAATGTTTTCAATTTAATAAATCAATTTAATCAATATTTATTAATGGTTTTAATGAAATTAATATATTATATATATTAAATATAATATTTTAACATTTATTTTATGGCTTTTATAGTGAAATGAAATGAATTAAATTATATTTTTCCTTACAAAATCATTTTTTGAAAAAAGGGTTCATTGTGGTTTGCAAACTTTATTAAAATTAAATTATATAATGTATAAAAATTGAACCAGGTATAATTGATTTAATATTTTTAATATGAAAAATTAATATGATTTAATAGGGGAGAATTAATATTTGGTCACATTGAATAGTAAAAACAGTAAAATTTCACTACCAAAGTTAAGGTCAAAATGGGTTTACCAGGGGTGGGGGGTTAAAAACTGAGTTAAAGGTAGTATTTCCAAACATACATATACAAATATTATTGGTTAAATATATTTAAACCATATATTATCATCCCTTCTAATCCATTTCCATTTGGAGCCACTTTTCCATGACAATGGCCTGAAGTCATTGAAATATTTTAAGAAATTCCATGTTTACCCCTCGTAATGCCCCGAACCCAGAAGCCAAGAGTCAGTGCATTATTACGTATCATTGGAATGATCACAAAATATCAAGTCTTGAATGACTGATTAGTTTAGTATCATTATAAGTACTAGATACATTTATAAGTTTTACATTAACTCATAAAATTGAAAACTACAACAACATTGTTTCCCTAGACAACATTGAGATCCCATAGACTATCCCTGCAGGTCAGTCATAATATACCTCTTCGAATCCTAGAAAAAATAAAACATAGAAAGGGGTGAAATCCTATGCTCAGTAAGGATAAAAATATAGGGAAAACTTTCATAAATAAGAATAAATATTTAAGGCAATGTATAAGACTAAAACAAAAGCCTTTTAAACATGAACTTTGGCATAATATGGAAAAGATAAAATAAAATAATTGTATTTAATTATTCACATAGATATTCTACTAGTCTAATAATCACATTAAATATCAAAAGCAACTTTCATAATGATGGAATGCATAATGCCAGACTTTCATAACCACAAAGTCAAGGAATTGTGTCAAGACTACAAATAAGATTTTTTGAAGGCCTTGTTACAAGATACTAGTTTGCCTCATGAGACCTATAGATGAATAGAGGAGATATATAGGGATCCACACATCAATTACTAAGTCCAATTCATTCCTCATATGAAAATTTTGAAACATAACATAAATATTCGTATTAAAACTACCATACGAAATGTCAATACTTTATCCAAAAACCATTAATGGTATACAAATAGCACATACATAGTGAAACATAACTCATTCAATACAATATGGAAGATTGTATTATAATAGATTAACCTCAATCGAGAATAATTAAGGATATTGACATAGATGAAAATAATCATCAAAACCATTTGAGAGAAATATCCCCCTTTTTCTTGAAATAATTTAAAAATCACACTATTATTCAAGAAGCCATTTAAAAATGGGTTTTGAATAAAAGTGTCCCATACCACTTTGAAACTTTTAAAAGGAATTTTAATTTTAAAACATTAATGTAAATATAAATAAATCCTTAAATCCATTTTTAAAACATGGGCATTAGTGAGAAAGATTTATTAGAATAAAATTTTAAAACATTTAAAATGATATTTTAGTTAGAGTCCCTAAACAAATAATAGACAATTTAATACAAATAAATGAGGTAATAAAAACATTATAATATCCTGAGAATAAAGGATTTCATGATATACTATGTCAAAGGACAGTATATACACTATATAAAAGTGAATTGGTGCAAAACAACAAAAAAGTCTCAAAGGAATGTAAATTGAGATGAAATCCCCTATAAAGAATGTATCCTTATGTAAAGGATAAATAAATGACATAATTATGTGTGAAAAATATAAATAAACTCAATATGATTGGATATTAAGTGTAAGTCAATCAGAGGACATTTACAGATATTCATGTAAAAACAACACCAATGACTTGGATGTTTAACTCAATAAATGGAAATTGAGTTAAGATCATGTTTATATCAATGACTTGATAATTTATCAATGGAGTGATTATGCGTATCAAATGTATACCCAAAAAAAGGGGAGTTTAAATTACTACATAAATAATAAATATTGACTCTATACATAATCTTGGAGAGTAATAATCAATGAAGTATGCGTAAAGCCCACTGAGTGGAAATTGAAATTTGAAATTCCCTTACCAATTTGGTAACTTATGAAACATACAAACCATGAAAGATGGATCATACAATGAAGATATAAATACCCATAAATTAAAGTATATTACACCAAGAATACAATCATGTACAATACATACGCCACACAAAAGGAAACAATGGCCAATATAGCATGAATCTGATGGGAATAAAAAGTGAGATGAAAAACCCCTATTTCGTTGTAATCAATCGAGTAGTATGACCAAAAGTTAATAACCAAAAAATGAATCATATAATACCATTAATATAAATATAATCATGATAATATATATCCAATGGTATTACACAATACACCACATGCAATAAATAAGTGGCAAACAATGGAAATATCACGGAATTAAGAGTGAGATAAGAAACCCCTTACCTTGTAATTTTCCTTGTTAGAGGGTAGGTTAACCTCCTGTATAATGGTGAAATAATTGTTATTAAATTATAAAATAATCATATACATTAATATGATATCATATATGATCTTTCACTATTTCATTGTTAACAATATTTTTGTATTATCATAGTTTCGGGTGTTAACTGATCCGTTTTCCTTTATATGCTTTGTTATGTAAGTAATGTTTGTTATGGATTGGATGTTTCATATTCATGTTCATAATTATATTAAGTATTTAAAAATTATTTTTAATTTTCTAATGAAAATTATTCTTGAATGGATACGATGGGGAATGAATCTCATCGCGTTCGTAGAGACGGTAATCCGTACGTACGCACGAGAGACAATATCATTTTTTTGATATTAAAATAATATATAATTGGATGTTATATCATATATACATAATCATTATAATTTTATATTTATTATTTATATCAATTATACATCATTATTATACCCATCCAAATAATAATGTATTGAATAACAATTACACCACGACGTGGAGACGGTAAGCCGTACGTACGCACGTATGGTGACATGTCATCAAAAGGATGGATAGAATAATAAATATTGTTGTACCATATTTATAATAACATCACAGTATATAGAATATACTATAGTTATTATTTTATAATGGAAACAACAAATAAAGAGGAACTGGAAGAAGAAAAGAACTTGAAAGTGGTGAGGAAATATTTACGTCTTCTTCGGGTTCTTCTTATTGATTTGATCAAAATGGCTCATTAGGATGGATTTATAACTAAAGGAAGGCCTCTACGATTAAGGGAGGACATTTTAGAGTGTATTTGGGCAGGGTTTGGCTGAGTCAAATTTCTTTGAAGGTGTGAATTAGAGAGAAGGGGAAGTGACCTTTTATAAGAGGGGTGAGGGGCACCTTAGGAAAAGCTAGAAATATTATTTTATAATAAAAATATTTTCAGTTTATAATGGATCCAAAATAAATTATTTAAAGTATAAGGTAGGTATGGGTCAAAAAACACTCAACCAAATGGTTTTAGACAGGTTTGGGTTACTATATTAACTTTATATTTTAGATTTAACTCTTAGTTAAATAGTTTGACATTTACGACGTCTCTTTGAATTTTTATATTATATGGTTAATAAACTTACTATAAACAACCAAGAGAACCCCAAGAGGTTCATTAATGACATATATAATATTATTTAAAACATTTTTCTGAACCTTAAATTTTTAGGAAAAGAATATTAATTAATAATATAATACTTGTTTTAAAAACACTTCTATGTCAATTTTGACACAATTTGGTATTTAGTTTTTTATAAATTCATATTAGCATTATTACTTCTAAAAAAATTCAACTAACCTACCCTATGAAGTCATGTTAACATAGAAAATTATAGGAATTCATAAAAATTCTCAAATTACATTTATTTCGATATTTATTATATCAATTATTTTAATATTTCATTAATTTGGTAATTACTGCATCATCATTGTGTCATAAATAAATTAAATTATTTAATGTATGAAAAATAAAAATAAAATAAAATTATTTAGTAAATCATTTTTTTATTTCTAATGAATATTTATAGTCGAATTTATCTTACGTATAACCCTATATTAAAAATGTTTTAGTTATTAAACTTTGATTTTAACTCTTTTAACTCTTCTTTAAATAAAATAATAATAAATGTTCTAATCTAATCCAAGTGAACCTAAATGATAATATTTTATTCCTAAGGTTTTTTTGGTCTAATTACACTTATCCAATATAATTAGGACATGTGTTAGGGAAATAATAATATCATTTTTACCCTTAATTACCCTATTTACTTTTAACCGTGGTAAATAAAAGTAAAAAAGTTACTATTCACCAAAAATTATTTTCATCTTATTGAACCACATTTCACATACTGATATCAACCGTGTCTCTCGGATTTTTTAAATTCAACTCATAGAATTGGTAAAATTATGTTTTATGTAAATTTGCAAATGCTCCTTGGAGGTGGGTAGAAGACTGTAAAAAGTTCAATAAAATTTTATACGTATAAATTTATTATAAAATGAAACCAATGAATTATATTCAAATTATATAGGTATTATAAATCCATCTTGACTTAAAATAAATTTAAATAAAATAAATAATTATTTAAATAAAATATCGGTTTTAAACTATAACGCAGTGTTTTTCAATAATCATAAAAAATAGAATGTTTTCAGAAAAATACCAAAAATTTACATTAATCTAATTTTGATATTACAAATTAAAAAATGAATTATATTTTACCAAATTCAAAACATATAAGTTTCATTAATTAAATTAAAATTAATTCTCATTGTCAATACCAAAAAGCAGGGGTTTAAAAAGTAAAAACTATCAAAAGATGGACATGTGTTTATGTCAAATTTAAATGTGAAATTACTTATAATCACCTAAATTGTATTAAATGATAAAAATATTATCTAATTATACTTATAAACCATTAATATAAATAATCTAACACTATAAATTACTTCGACTAAAAAAGTTGATTTCAATTAAAATTGATTATTTTTCAGTATTCATCAAAATATAAAAGTTATTAGAAAAGTACCAAAAAATTATCCAAAATAAATTTTTATGTCCCAATTCTAAATAAGAATTTAATTTAATTAAATTTAATATATTAAAGTGTTAAATATTGGTTTTAAAAAGGGGTTTCCATTCAAAGGTGGTAAAATTGCATTTTTTTGAAAAATAATTCTTTTATCTGAAAAAAATGAATTTGTTCTTATATTATTTCTAAGAAACACATAATATGGATTATGAAATTATATGGAGTATATAAAAATAAAAATTCCATTAATAATATTTATAACTTCTTTTGAACGGCTAGTTTGGTAAGTTGTGGTGCACTCGAACTCGGTGTTGCATGTATCACAAGCTATTGAATTACTTTAATGAAAATAACTTACTATGAAATATTGGGGTGTTAAGCCCCTCCCCACACTTATAAAAGGTCACCCATACTCCTCCTTTATTCAAAACAAATGATAATTATATCCTATCCATTACCTACTAAGAATTATTATTATAATCCTTCCATTCATCCTAGATATTATGTTCTTCTCCTAAGACCAATCCTTAAAGGCTTAAGGAGTGATCCAAAGGAGTTCTCTCAAAGAACATGTATAGATCATAATCAAGATCCTTCAATATTATTTTATATTATAGTTAACCTAAAAATATTGTATCCATAAAACAATAATAATAAAGTATCATATATATAATTAAATAATATTTGGAATAATTTAAAACCATTTTACACCACTTCTCAATCAAATGGGACCAGAAAGCATTGCATTTGCATACATGTGGACAATAGACTCCACGTAGAAATATGAATCATTTTCAACCACCATCATTCATGGTTGGTTTTTATGGGTTTAATTTTTATATATTACATTTATGAAAAAAATTATTCTATATTTATAATACCATATCTACGTTTTTACCCTCTTATCAATTGGTAATGGATAATGTCGCTCGTGCGTACATGTGGATTACCACATGCTAACAACGATATTATTTAGTTATACTTTTATCATTACTTGTCTGGTAAAAAGGATAAATTTAATTAAACTATATGATATTTATGATATAATAATTATTATATAAATTTAATTTATCATTTACCTTTATTTTACTCCATCTATTGAAAAATTAAAACCTTACTAATGAGTGCATACAGACTATCATCTCCATATAGTAATGTAATTAATTTTTCATCATTGATTTAGGTGAATGGATATAAATATGTATATAATTATTATGTATGATAATTATATGATGATTATAATATTTATATTAAGTAAATATGATAAAATTACAAGGATCATAACCGATGAATTAGAACATACACAAAAAATAAACCAACTAACACATGAAATAAAGACCATTATAAAGAATTGTTAACAAAAAAGTGTTGAAATGATATAATTGGATCATATAAGATATTATATATAAAAATATGATTTATTTTTTAAAATTATAATAAAAATTATTTTCTTATATATTAGGCTATATAACTTAAAAATGAGAGCAGATATGAGGTAAGGGGTCTTTATCTCTATTTTAATTCATTGAGACATGTTTCAATGATATGAACCAATTTTTTTATATCAATGGTGTATATCATACCCAATAATTTAATTTTTAATAATATAAAATTTTATTTATGGGATTTATATATCTTTATTATTTCCATGCATTAAATGACTTTTGGTTCAAATATTACTAATTTGTGAGGGTTTTATGTTACAATCTCATTTTTACCAGGATTTTTTATGGTTAAATTTTCCAATGATGAAATAATAATATCTATCTTAATCAAATATGATTTATTTTAATATAATATATTTATATCTATATATTTAACGTTTTACTTTCATTTTCCTCTATCTAAGTACTGAACATTCCAAAAGAATTATTTTAAGGACAACTGACCATGTTTTTCTATTCAATCGGGAATATTTTCTTCCTGTTCTATAATTTATTTAAAATGATTAAAAGAATGTTTTTTTATTTTCAAAAGATTATTTAATTTTATGTTTATAAATAAAATTTTTTCGTCAACATTTTTGGATGTTTTTAGATTCAAAATAAGTGATTTAAAATTAAAAGGATATTTTCCCCAAGAAATGTTTTAGTGATCTTTTAAAAGGTATTTTATTATATAAAAATATACATTGATGTCTGTTATGATTTACTAAGGATATGATATAATGACCCACACTTTACATTTTTATTACTTCAAAATGAAAGCACACTTATTACAACATATAACAAAAACATGAAAGAACCGTATAGGTATAGAGTCTTTAGAAAGTGGGAAACATAAACAACTGGTTCATAAAGAATCTACATTGCCTCCCATTTATTTCATCATATCTAGAGTCCCTTTTGGCATATCCTACTTAATAACCTTATTCCAGACCTGGGGAAAGAAAACATACAATAGGGTGAGATCAAATGATCAGTAATGGTAAACAAAAGAAATATCAATCACATCATATTCATAAGAACATAACATTTTGGAAATCTTAACCTGTAAAAGAGATCATAATTTTATAACATGGGATAAATCATATTAGTGAAATTTAATCCCAATAATCATAACTTAAAACATGAAACTTTTTATCATACACACATAATCATAGATAATCATTTCTTAGTAGTCATGAATCATTTCCAAGACTATCTTAGTGGACAAAGTCCATTCTTGAACTGAGTTCACTCCTCGTTTCAGTCCTGTTTCACTGAACCAGATTAACCTTCCGTTCCAGCCAGGTCTATCTCATGAGATACAAATCATTACCCAATGAATTTGATGGAGATACAGGTCCCACCCATCTCATAATGAAACCATTTTTATGTGTGCCACAAAATCATAAATCATACATCATAGCATAAACCATGTAATAAAAATGGGATTCTTAAACATCATGCCATCATAACACAATCCATATAAGATAAAAGGACATCATAAAAATAATTCCATCAAAAAATAATAAAAACAATGTAAAAATATGTATATAAACTTAACCCTATATTATCTTAGATGGAAAATAAATTTGATAAAACACTTGAACTCCATTCTTAAGGAAAGTATCCTTTCTACTTCAAAAACATTTTCCTTTATTAACATGTCATGTAATTTTAAACTAAAATTAGTTGATTAAAAATAAACATGAAAACTTGTAAAGGAATATTCATGGAAATAATGTTCTAAAAATCCATTCATTCCTTATAAGTTAAAAAACATTCTTCTCGTACTTTGGCTAGAAAAGTCAAAAAGTACCTCGTACGAAAAATGACAAAAGATTCCTTTCATATCTTTTACTAAAACTCACTGAAGGGTAAAATTTGATTTAAACAATTGTAGGAGGATATAAATAATATTACATATTGAGGAAACATGGATGTGGAAGATAAATATTCCCCAGTAAATTCTGAAGTATAAACAATCTCAGATAAAAATTGAGATTGCGAGATTTTCCCTTACCTTAGGTCTGATTTGATTCGTAAGTGTCCGAACCTCCTGTATAATGATTTAAATAATGTCATTGAATTACTACAGAATCATACTCATTGTCATGATATCATATATGGTCATATTCTTAGCTTCTTATTAGTAATATTTCATTGGTACTTGTTATTCGGGTGTTTATCACTTTTTGTTCATATGCCTGTTTTGTCGAATAAATTATTATTATTCTTTTTAGGTTATAGATACCTCATTTCCAGAATTTTATTAATGTAATATATATCATATTTATTCATTCAATTCATTTATATAATCATTATTCAATGAAGATCATGTAGAACGAGTCACATCACATCGTGGAGACGGTATTCCGTACGTACGTACGAGCGATGATATCGTTCCCATGATCGTGGAATTGTATTGGAGTGTATGTATAATATTTCATAATCAATATCAATTTACAATAATCATATATAGTTATTATTTACACCATTATACCAATCCAAGTAAGGTGGTGGTGGAAAATAGATTACACCACGGCGTATAGACGGTATTCAGTACGTACGCACATACGGTGATTTCTTTTTCCGTAGGATAAATAGATGGTGAAATAGGGTTGTTTAATAATTATAATAACATATAATTGTATGATTGATACTGATGTCATTACTTCATAATGAAAAAACTAAAAAATAATATGTATAAGAAGAAATAATGTTGAAAGAATCGGTAAGAGACATTACTTCTTCTTTGAAGTGCCTCTTCTTAACCTCCTCTTAGGGCACAAAAAATGGTCTTTGAAGAGGACTATGACCTAGAGGATGTTTCTTGGGAAGTGGAGAAGGAAAATTGGCAGGGTTTAGCCGAGCTTGAAGGCTCAATGTGGTGTGAGGAAGAGAGGGAGGAGGTGCCCTTTTATAAGGGAGGAGAGGGGCACCTTAGAAAAAACTAAAAATATTATTTTATTATAAAGTCATATTCGGTTTTTAATAGCTCAAAATTGATTTATTTCGAATATAAGGTTGTTATGGGTCGAAATAATCTCATTAAATATAATTTAGATAAGTTTAGGTCTCTATTTTATCCTTATCATTTAGATTTAACTTTAAGTTAAATAATTTATCTTTTACCGTGTCTTCTTGTTTTCTTACACTATAAGGTTAATAAACTTACTATAACAAGACAAACTAAGCCCAAGTTGTTTATTATTAATATATATAAACTTATCTAAGTAATTTGGCTGAACCATATATTTTTAGGCATAAAATAACAATTAATAATATAATATTTTTTTGAAAACTATTTTATGTCAATTTTTACACTATTTGGTAATTGATTTTTGTAAAACTCATAACAGAATGATTAGTTCGAAAAACGTTAATTAAATCCATAAAAACATGTCATATTAACCTAGAAAATTAGTGGAATTCATAAAAAGTCTCAAATTACATTTATTTGGTATTTATAACATCAATTATGTTAATATTTCATTAATAAGATAATTACTGCATCATCATTGTGTCATAAATAAATTAAATTATTTAATGTCTAAAAATTATAAATAAAATACCATTATGTAGGAAATCGTCTTATATTTCTAGTGAATATTTATAGTCGAATATATCTTATGTATAACCCTATATTAAAAATGTTTTAGTTATTAAACATTGATTTTAACTATTTTAACTATTCTTTAAATAAAATAATATTAAATGTCCTAATCTAATCCAAGTGGGCCTAAATAGTCATATTTTATTCCTAAGGTTGTTTTTGGTCGAATTAAACTTATCTAATAGAATTAGGACGTGTGTTAGGGTAATAATAATATCATTTTTACCCTCAATTACCCTATTTACTTTTAACCATGGTACAAAATAGTAAAAAGTTACTATTCACCAAAAATTATTTTCATCTCATTGAACCACATTTTAGTCCTTGATATTAACCATGTCTCTTGGATTTTCGAAATTAAACTCACAGAAGTGGTTAAATTAAGACTTATGTAAATTTTTAAATTCTTCTAAGAGGTGGGTAAAATACGGTGAAAAGTTCAATAAAATATATATATATATATATAATTATTATAAAATGACTCCAATGAATTACATTGAACTTATATAGGTATTATGTATCAATTTGGACATAAAATAAATAAAATAAATAATTATTTAAATAAAAAGTAGGTTTTTAAATAGTAACCCAGTGTTTTCACTATTCATCAAAAATTGAAAGTTTTTGGAAAAATACCAAAATTCCACCCTAGGATAATTTTGATACTCCAAATCCAAAAATGAAGTCCATTTTGAAAGATAAAATTTACAAAATTTCAAAAAGTGGGTATTAACATTCATAACGGCTAGTTTTAATAATATTTTAATAGCATATCGTTGTTTAGTGAAACTCGGTATTGCGTACAATGCAAGCTATCGAGGAAGGTCGCGGTTGTGTATAAAGCAAGCCAAGCTAGTGTTGTGTGTAGTGAAATATTCTTTTGATGATGTATATAACATAAAAAAAATATTTCTCATAAAAATCTCGGGTGTTACATATGATCCAATGTTAGAATATTTATTATTTCTCTATATGGTTTATAATTATTTTTAGGATTTTTTTATGAAACCCATATATTTTCCCTGGGTTATGACATAATGATATCATGGATCATTTATAATATTTTGGAACACAAATATATGGTTTTTATTATGTAATAGGTGGTTCCATAATGAACAAATGGTGGCTGTTTATGTTATAAACCAGGTTCAGGTGAGAATATTATATCCATCCAATTCATTGGGTAAGTATTAATATCTCATGAGATAATAAGGACTAGAATGGGGAGTGAAAGTTTTTGAGTAAGGGTTGTTAATAAGATAGTCTTGGTAGAAAATTCTGTGACCCCCTTCCTCAAAAGGTACCCCTACCTAGCTATAAATGAAGGAAGAGAGATAATGTTACCTGAGTCCCACCACTAGTAGGCTCCAAGATGGCAACTAGTACCAAGGTTATAAGAATCTCACATATTGAAGGAATTAACATTAAATATGTTGTAGGATTAGTAGATATGATGAAAACCACTACAAAACTCTATGTCATAATATAAAATAAATAGAAAAACCATTCTATAATGCATGTTTAATGAAATTAAATAAAATGAGTCTCCAAATAGGTAATCAAAAGAATATCCTATGGCAGTGACATTGGTAAAACTCCAAAGTATGAGGTTATAATGTCTATCAAGGTCCATGAAGTCCCCCTGAAAACCTTAAAAACAGTTTTCAAATATGTAAGGTGAGAATACATTTATATTTAGTAGGAACACACCCAAAGTTTCTCATGCACATTTGAAAAGAGTATACTACTGAAACAATAAGAAAACAATAAAACCAACAACACCTAAATAGGTCAAATATCCAATACCAACCACACCAGGTCACACTCACCAAATGAATAATCCAAGTATAATTACATTATAATAAGTAAATTGATAAAAAGGTAACCCTGAATCACTTTCCCATTTATTTAATGTTCTATCACCCTAAAATATCATGTTCTGGTACTCCTTGAAGAAACCTAAAAAAATAAATCATGTAAATCACCCCATAAAAATAGGCCATATCATCCCTACTAAAATCACATGTTCCACCACATCACATCTCACCAAAAGACACCCGAGCCACTGCATCACATCTCAACCACTTTCATAACCCCAATAGTAGGGTATCATGAAAATGAAAGAAATAAGCTATGTGCCCTCCTCCTTCAATGAAAGACCCCCCATAATCAACCTCATCAAAATAATCATCCCAAACACAATTAACTATATCCACAAACCATCATATCCCACTCATAATAACCTTTCTTAAAAGAGAGAGGATATAAAATTGGGTATCCAACCATCCATCCTTATTATCTCGGGTATTGGTAGAAACACCCTCCAAAACATATAGGTATTAGAACACAATTCTTTATGTGGGTGGGGTGCCTATATAAATCACAATAGAAATAAAATATATAATATTCACACATATAATATCATCCTATGGGTTTTTAACAAGAATATAATCCCTCTCACAACATTTCCATAAGGGAATCACAACCTCCCCCAATTGTGCTGATACTCTTAAATGAAAAACACTACAAAATCATGCCACAAACCACAAGAAACATTTCATATTTCTTTTTATTTTAATAAAAATGTTATGTTATCCCAATTACGAAACATACTTATTTATTAATCACATCTTTTTTCACCTTAATAATCAAACAGTTCAACCATACATTCTATTTTGAAACAAGTGTTCATTATCCATTCTAATCTATAATATTTCAGATATATTATTAAAAATATATTCCATCATTATCAATAAAATATAACAACACCAAAGAACACAAATACCATCCTCTTTCATGAACCCCTCCCTCCAAGGTTACTCCTCCTGGTTCGACAGTGAAGGATGAAAGATAATGATTCAGGAATGCCACTTGCAGTATGCCCCAGGTTGGAGGCTAGCATTGAAGGTATAATAATATCAAATATAAAATGAAATAAAATGAAATATAATGTAGTATTATGATATAGGATATCAACCATCAAGAAAATCCATAATATAATTTAAAATAAAGAAAACTGAAACCATCCCATAATTCTTGGGTAAAGTAAACAAACATAAAGAGTCTCCAAATAAGTACCCAAAACAAATTACAAAGGAAGAAACAAAAAATAACTACAAATTCCAAGATTGAAATGTCTAGTAGGTTCCATTAAGTCCTTATCAAAACATGAAAAAATATTTGTGTATAGATATAGTGATAAAAATAGTATACTCAGTAGGATCATACCCAAAGTCTCTTATGCACATGTGAAAAAATAATCCTAATTCAAAAGTGACAAAATTATAAAACCAAAAACAAATAACCTATCCAATATCAACCTAACTGAGATAATATCAAAAAATATATCAACCATGTATAATAACATAATAAGAATCATATCAGTAAAAAGGGTACCCCACCACAATTTCCCACTAATTTCCCACTCTCACATCCCAACATCATACATCGTGGCACTCCCATCACTTCTTTAAAGTAAACTACCAGGAGGAAACTATGAAATTTCATTATGCCAAACATCCCATGTGAATATTTCCATCTCATGAACATGATGGACATAACATATAAACCACATCCATAACTATAATAAAAAGGTATCATCAACATGAAAGACATCCACCTTGTTCCCTCCTCCTACCATGCACAACTCCAAACATAAGTCAACCCATAAATCTTATCAACCCAACCATAAGGTAGTATATCCATAATCCATCATAGACTATTTGTAAGAACCTATCCTGTAGGAGAGATTAGAGAATATGGGGTATCCAACCATTCGTTATCACCATCTATAATTTTAGGAAATGTACCCCTTAAAACTTTTTTTTTCTTCACATGGTTCCCTATGCAGGTGGGGTGTGTATAGAAATCACAATAGAAATATAATATATAATACTCACAAAAATAACCCAACCTATGTGTTTTAAAAAATAATATCATCCCCCTCACAACATCTCTACAATGGCTTAACAATCTCCACTATTTTCACTTCCACATCTAAATATAAAACACCACACAAGAATTCCACAAACCACAATCCAATTTCCACTATTATTTTTAAGTTAAGAAAAATTCCACGTTACCCTAATTACAAAGAATATTTATTAATTAGGACCATCCTTTTCACATTAATCAACATTCAATTTAACCACACTTCCCATTTTGAAATAAGAGTTCATTATCCATTACAACCATAACCATTTTAGTACCATTATTAAAAATTCATTACATCACTGAAGAGAAGATAGAAAAACATTGTATGACATAACAACCCATACAACTTAAGATAACACGCCTCGTATTTCAACCATTTCACATCACAGTCACTTCCTCATCACAAAACCCACACCAAAAATTCCACATCACAACCAATTTTCACATATTTCATTTTAGATTAAAAAAGTTTCTCTCATCACATTCACTTATTTATTTTAATGAAATTCTAATAAAACATAATTTATAGGGGCAACAAATTTATTATCTAGATATATGTTATTAGGTAATTTCGTTAAAGGTGATATCAAACAATCTCACAATAAAGGTTCAAAAATCAAATCAACTACAACAATAAAAATCCCCTAACGAACATTATTTTTAGTGACGTAATCAACAATAATAAACCTAATGAAAATAACATAAAAAGATATAAATCAGGAATTTACATTCTTTTCTCCTTCAAGTTCAATTAACCACTTAATTATCTTCATATGATAATAAATTTCTATTTTGAGGATAATATTTTTATTATATTAATTAACACAACATGTGATGATAATAATAATAATTATTTCTACTTGAGATAATATTATTTAAGGAAATAATTATCTAAAACATGAGGATATTAGGTAAAATATAGGAGAAACTCTCCATTCCCTTCAGTTTCAATTAACAAATTTATTATCTTTTTCAAGCCAGTTTAAAATCTATGTAAAAGGGAGAAAATATCAATCCATCCCACATATAAAACTAGAATAATGAATAAGTATCTCTTACCCTTACACAACTTAAGGAAACCCTGAATAACCTTTACATAGGGGTAGAAAATTATATTTTACCTTAAAAATATCCAATTTACCATTATATAGGATCTTTAAAAGTTAGGTAAACCTTATGAAAGACATAAAAAATAAATATTACCATTAAAAAATCTATAAAAAACATTATCACCCTTACGAAACCTTAGTTTCATGCATAAGGGTAAGTATTTATTTGAAAATATTAACTTTCAATCAAATTATATTATAAATAATAATGAAAAGTGTTTATTATCATTTCAAAAAAGAAAAAAAATATTAAAAATTAGCGAAATCATTTCCATAAATACAAAAACACTTGTGGAATATTTGAATCACTTTAAAAAAATCTAATTAAATTCTAAAAAAACCTTTAGTACTATTTAATTACTTTAATAAATCGAAAAAACATCTTAAATCGAATTTATAAATTATAAAATAGTTTTAAAGAAATTTATATAATTTGTAAAATTTCTTCCGAACCAAAAGACACCACAAAATGAAAATTAAAGGTTCTAGAAAACCCAAAACCTTACATCAGATACCTATCAAACAATACTTTCCCCAGAGAATTCAAAACAAAACCTTAGAAATAAAAATTATAAGAGGTCCAAACAACTATCCTATATGATACACCTCAAGAATCAAATCACAACTCAAACACTACCACTATCTCATAACTACCTCGAATGACCTTCCTCACATTCCCATCTAGACCATCATTCCATCCTCTACACTTTTTATATTTATAATCACCACATCTGACACACAATATGGCCCTAATAACACAAATAAAATAAATCCACTTCCCATATCAAGATATTATCTGATTTGGGTCACGTAAGATTTGAAGTATAGTTTTAAAATGCTTCATATTATAACTCATATTAATTAGGAAAGGGTTATCCACTTTTCATAAGATTTAATATTTAATCACACATTATCATAAATGAAAAATAAAATCTCAAAATCCTATATGATTTAGGCATCACATCATCAAAGAAACCGAAGCCTAAAAAAATCAAAACCACTTTGGGAATTGGGAATGAAAATGCATCTAATGATTCCAAGTACTCTCATTCAGGAAAAAATACCTCCATGGTATATTAACCAAAGGAATGATCCATCCTTATAGAAAATTCTTTGGAAGATCCAAGATCTCTATAGGCCAATCCATGAAATTAATTTCATCCATCATACATAAGTCTCACTGGTAAATGACATGGGATTCATCATGAAGATAACAATGGATCTGATAGATGTGGAATACAATGTGGACCTATCTCAACTATATAGGTATCATCAACTAATATTACACCCTTCTAACATGCCCCAACACCTCGAAGGGACCACTAAAATAGGGCGATATCTTACTCCTCTACCAAACTACTGCTGTCCATAATGGGAGAAAAACTTTAGGAATACATGGTCTTACAATATGAACTTTTGGGGCCACTATGTTGTATTGGCATAAGACTTATACATTTCTTTATCCTCCTTAAAATTATCATGAATAACTTAATCCTTCTCTTTCGTTATCTTCACCAAATGAGGAGTAAGAACTAATAACTCCACAACCTCAACCTTGCACAACAAATAATGACATGATTTTCCTTGAATAACCATAGACAAGGATATATAGATGTATGAGTTGTATCTATTGTTATGGGAAAACTCAAACAATGAAATTTTCATTTATCAGGATCCACTAAATTCTAAGATACATTCCCATAACATATTATCCAGCTTCAGGATAGTCTCTTCCATCTACCTATCCGTATGAGGGTTGAAAGTAGTGTTTTGGAACAAGTGAGTGGAAAATTCATATTGTAATCCTCTTTATAATGAAATGGTTAAATAAGAATCCATATTTTAGAAAAAGGTCCACAGAACTCCATGTATCTAGACAAACACATCTATATACCTTCTTGTCAAGACATCTAGAATGCCTGACTCCCTGATTGCTACGAAGTGATCTGACTTCATCTATTGATCAAATATCACCAAGATAACCTTACCTAATCCAAGATATTAGGGTAATAACTATATAAATTAAATTTATATTTTGTTCCACTTCCACCTGGGGGAATCCAAGGGATGTAAAAAACCACTAGGAACATAGTTCTCTATCTTTAATTACTTGAAAACTTGACATCGAGCCACAAAATCTTCCACAACTTATTACATCCCACAATAAAAAAAATTGTCCTTAAATCATGTTAAATATTAGATACTCTTAGTTTTACCACTAATGGTAATATGTGAAACTCACAAAGGACTACCTTTCATAACTCCACCAAAACAAATAGCCTCACATAAAACAACTTCTAGTTTTTACTATCCTCCAACTATCTCTTCAGGGAATCACCATGGAAAACATGTCCAAAAAATACCTATACCTATGAGTCTCATCATAAATACCCTTACACATTCCTCATTATAGAACACTACATAGTCATATTAAATTATAAAATTCCCCAATAAACCACCATTGCATCTAAGGGTAGGTTTTTCAACTCCTCAATTTCCCTCAAAGTATGTTTGGACTCTTGAACAATATCCCTTCATGACTTCCAATTCAACGTGTCATCAATGACATTTAACTTTATTTAAGTGTAGGTAATCTCAACATTGTGATCCTAGAGAAAATCCTACCATATCCCTTTTCATATATTTAGGTCACACTGAGAAAATATATACCTCAAACTCTTATGAGCAGTGAAGACTATGAATCATTATTTAATGAGGTATTATATCTAGAACCTCAAAAAAATGAAAGACCTACTAATTCCATATCATGGGTGGAATAGTTTTACTCATAGGGGAATAACTGCATAGACCCATAATAGATCACTTCCTTCTACTATGTAATGTCCCAAAATTTTTTATTTAAATGAAAGTTCTAATGGAATTTGGATTTCTGATTAGTCGATGTGTAGAATATTAAATTTAACAGTGGGATATAACAATGAGCATTGGTAAAATTAAAATTTTTTTAGATAGGGTTTAAATCTTGAGAGTTTCTTTAGAGATTTGGATGATTTTTGGGAGTACTAGGCTCTTAATACTCATGTTTTGGGAGAAACTGAATGGGGGCACAATCTTAGTTTTAACCAAGCACCCCCAAGGAGAAAATATGTGGCCCTGTATGAGGTGTTACATGGTATTTTAAATTTTCAAAGGTGGGGTGCATGTCCATGTGGTATGTTTATAATAAATTGCATAGGGGGTGTGTAGGCTATATACTATTTGTCAAACCATGCACCTAGCCCGCATTATTAGTTTAATTTAACCCGTAGCACCACATGGTTGGTGCATGGCTAGCCAAAACCATGAGGGATATAAATAGTAGTCTATGAGAGATGTCTGGTTGGAAAAATATTAACCAAACCACGTGGTCTAATCATGCTCGTCATTTAAAGGGGAAAATTTTCCTTTTTCCCCATCCAACCCTTAAATAGTTTTCACCCTTTTTATCCTACCATTTTTTCAGGAGGCCGTCCTATGAACTATTACTTCCTCTCCTCTTCCCATGGTAGATTCTTCTTCATTATTTGTCCGATTATATAACCATCACATGCATTGGAAGCCACTCAATGTGTAACTCCTGGATGTTTTCATGAAATATTTTCTCTAAATAATTTTAATTCTTCTATAGCTTTCACTGTACAAAATCACTAGCTAAAATGAACCATGAGAATCCATTAGTATAAAATGAACATTTTAACAGTTCTATTAGGTTAGTGGGAATAAATAAAACTAATTAAGGAAAATTTATGGTGAAGTCTTACACTACTAATTATTTATGAAAAATATAAATAAATAATTTTTTCTATTATTTAAATAAATTTAGTGATTTACTGTTATTAAATTGAATTAATGAAATATATATGTTATATAATTAATAATATATATTTTATATTAATCCAATATTTTTTTTTTCATTGGGTATGAATAATCCCTATTTGATGTATGAAAACCATTATTTTTCAAAAGGGTGATTTTCAACATTTTAATGGTGAACCCCTTTTAAATTAATATTTTGACACATTAATAATTTTTATATTACAAAATAATAAAACAATTTGGAAGCGGGACATGTCAATTTACTTTGGATGAATTTTTAATATTTTTCTAATAACATTCAAATATTGAAGAATAGTAAAAATACACTAAATTTTAATTGAAAACTACTTTTTTCATCGAAATAATTTATATGGTTAAATTATAATATTGAGTGTTTTTAAATTATAAATAGAATATATTTTTATCATTAAATATGATATATGTCATTAGATTTAATTTTACATTGAATTCAAATTTAAAAACATTTCAATCTTTAGTAATGTTTTTACTTTTAAAAATCATTCTCTCTTTTCGGCAGCTAGATTAATTTTAGATTAATTACTGAAAATTATTTCTTGTAAATTTTGAAAAATGTATTAAATTTTTGAAATTATTAGGTCCAAATTACATAAATATCTTTATTTTATTTTTTGGTATTGTGAATAGTAACTTTGATAATTTTTATTAATATAGTAAAAGGGTAAATTTGTTAATTAAGGATAAGAATACTGTCATAAAATTGCCCTAACATTTGTATTAAAATAATTTGATGTGTATGTTTCGACCTAAATCATCCTTGGGTCTAACTTTTTTTCTTTTGAAGCCACTTGGATGAGATTAGGATATTTAATTGTTTTTATTTTAAGAAGAATTTAATATGTCTCACTCAAATTTTAATAACAAAATAATTTTTTATATAAGGTTATAGAGAAGATGAATTCGATTATAAATACTCATTTGAAATATAAAGTGTTTTTATTTACCATGGTAATTTATTTATAATTTTTATGATAAAAATAATTACCTTAATGTCTTATACTTTAATTATGTAAAAATTAATTAATTGACGAGAAATCAATAAAACATTTTTTTTAAATTATAATAACCATAAAAGTCCCAAACAATTTACTAAATCTTATTGGTTGAGAATATCACAACCATAATTATACATGGGTAGAGCTTGTGACCATTTTAATCCTTATATAAGAGATTGTGACACTTATATTATTTTATTCAAAGTGATGTTAAAGAAGTCACATTTATAATTTAATAAGCATATCATTTTAAATGCTGTATTTTGAAAAAGATAAATTTGAATACATATATTTTATGAAATATATTATATTTATTTACATCATTGTATATTAGTTTTAATTTTTTTTCTAAAAATAGTTATACTAAACAATTATAGAAAATTGATGTAGTAATTAGTTTATTAATGGAGATACAGATAAATGAAATTAGAAAATTAAAATAAATATAATTTGGGTTAATTAATATTTACAATGAATTTTATATATTACCTTGACCTATTATTAATATCATAAAATAGTTTTCTGTAAGTTAACTTGTTATATTAATATTTTAAAAATCAATGAATTGAATAGTGTCAAAATAGACACTATCGATTATTTATCAAAATAATAATTTATTAAATTATTTAAAAATCATAAAACATTTTTAAAAAATATATAATAATTATAATATGGTATAAAATGTTCTAATTTACTTATTTATGGTCTAATTGACATCAAAGAAATAAATATTTCCCCCTTTAAATATTAAAATAATTTTTATCTTAAACAAAATTAAATAGAATAACTAAATGTTACTTAAAATGATAACATTCATATTTACATAAAAACATGGATAAAATTTATTGGATGATGGTATTACAAGCGTATCTCATCTCATTTTTGAAATTGGGATATTTTGGAGGTTTTTGGGTAGGTTTTCATTTTATTATAAATTAATATTTTTGGAGATCCCAGAAGTACCACTCACCTCAATTATAAAAGGGAACCTCCTCCCTCACCTCTTCACTTAAATTTAAGCCTTCAAGATAGAAAATAACCTAAAATTTTCCATTATAAACTTCACTAGTTACATTATAGAATTTATTTTCTTCTTTAAATAGCATATTTAGTTCTCTAATAGGAGATTTAGAGGAAGCACATTGAAGAATAGGTAATCTCATCTACGAATCTTTTCAAACATATTTCTTTTTTTACATCCTATTCATGAATTTTTTAATTATAAAGTAATAACTAAAATATAACCTATATACTATGATGTTATTATAATAATTAAACAACCATATTCCACCTTTTATCCATCCTACAAAAAATGAAATCACCATGCATCTGTTCGTACGACTTACCGTCTCTATGCTATGGTGTAATCTGTTTTACCCCTTCACCTTACGTGGATGAGAATAATGATGGAAATAATAACTATATATTATTATTGTAACATGATATTGATTCTGAAATATTATACACCATCTACTTCAATACCATTCAACAATTATGGGAATGGTATCGTCACTCGTGAGTACGTACGACCTACCATCTCGATGATCTGATGTGATTCATTCTACACGTTATTAATTAAAGTGTGATTATATAGAGGTAAAGAATGAATAAATATGGTATATATTATTTTAATATAATTTTTTAATGATACAACTATGAACTAAAAAGGAGAACCAGAACTTATTCGACAAAACATGCATAATAACATAAAGCAGTTAATATCCAAATATTGAGTGACAATGAAATGTTACAAAAAAGGATGATAATATAATCATATATTATATCTTAAAAAATAATATGATCCTAGAATAATTAAATGAAACTATTTAAATAATTATACAGGAGTTTTGGATATATACGGAGGATATCAGACCTATGTTAAGGGATAATTTTGCAATCTCATTATTATCCGAGATTGTTTATTCATAAGTATTTACTGGGGTATATTTTTCATCCCCATCCATGTTCCCTAAAAATGTAATAATATTTCTATTCTTATATAAAATTTTAAAGTCATTTTTACCCATTGGTGAATTTTTACTAAATTATATGAAAGGAATCTTTGGTTGTTATTTGATATGAGGTACTTTTTGACTTTTTCGTCAAATGTACAAGGAGAATGTTTTTTTAACTTACACGGAATGAACAGATTTTTATGACTTTATAAAACCATATTTCCATTAATCTTACTCTACATTATTTCAATTTTATTCTCAAATATTTTTTTTAAAAAAATCATGAAATTTTGAGAAAATAAAATGTTTTTGAAGAAGAAAGGATATTTTCCTCAAGAATTAATATCAAGGGTTTTATCAAAAGTATTTTTCATCTAAGATGACATTATATAATAGGGTTATATTTCTATCCATATTATTACAATGGTTTGATTTTGTTAATTACGAAATTATATTTATGAAATCCATTTGTTTTATATAGATTATGATGGAATGATGTTTAAGAAACCCATTTTATTCCTTGGGTTATGCTATAATGAATTATTTAGGTTTTTGTGGCCCAAATAAGAATGGTTTAATTATGATATGGGTGGGAAATATACATTCCTCCAATTCATTGTGTTAATAATTATATATCATGAGATAGTCAGTGACGGAATGGGAAATGATCTCAGTTCTGTAATACAGGGCTGGAACATGGAGTGAACTCGATTCAGTAATGGACTATGTCTGCTATGATGGTCTCGGAAATGATCTCGAATAATATGAAATGCTTTTATATGATTATATGGATTCCCAAAAACATCATATCTTATGTTATGGCTTTTGAGATTATATTCAATTATTCTTTTGAACTTTCATGATTTATCCCATGGCTTGATATCGTGATCTTTTATATGTAGGTTATGATTTTCAAATGTTATGTTTTTATGTCTTATGATTATGATATGATTGATATCACAATTTTTTACCCATACAGATAATATTATCTCACCCTTTTATATGTTTCTTTCCCCCATGTAATAAATAAGGTTATTAAGTAAGATATGTCAAAAAGGGGTCTAATTGTGACAAAATAATTGGGAGATAATGAAGAAGTCTTATGAACCAGTTTTTTTATATCTCCCAATTTCTATAAACAATATACCTATATAGTCATATCATTGATTTGTTATATTTTTTAATGAATATTAATCGACATTTAAGTAATATCAATATATGTAATGTATGGGGCATTATTTTCGATATCAGAGTAAAGGTATAGTTAACCATTAGAAACTAGGATGAGAAAACCTTAGGAAGAACCCTAAGGACATGTCAAAGTATAGGTTACAATCCTACTATTTTATAAGTGATCATGAATAATCTAGTATAAAACCAAATGTTTATAAATTGAAATTTTGTTCTTGATTATGTAGTTTTACCATTATGTTTAGTGTTTCTCTCACTATGCATCTTGGTTTCAGTCAGTGACTAGAAGCTGAAGAAACCACATTAATGCTGAATGCGATGGGAAATGAAATCATTGTCTTCTTGAGAAACCAAATGTTATGCGATATAGAATGAAAAATCTTGTATCTATGCTCACACAACTTTCTCAAGCTATGAATCATGTAGGAATTCCAAAGGAGAAAAGGTGGGAATGTCATTCAATTGAGTCCTTCACGAGGAAATATCCACATTCATTCGGTGGGTCATTGGATCAATAAGTGTCTGAACAGTGGATCAGTACTACTGAAAAGATATATCCATCTCTCCAATGTTCAAAACATGATAAAGTGATCTTAGCAGTCTATCGTTTGTAAGGTGAAGCTGATTAATGATGGAACCTTATTAAGAATACAATTCAAAGAGTTGAAATTGAATCCATGGAATGAGATGAGATGAAAAACATATTTTTTCATAAAGTGACTTCCTCATATTATTTTAACAAATATGGAGAAGAAGTACATTGAACTTAAGAAAAAAGATGATAATTCCATTAGTACCTATGATGTAAATTTTAAAAGAATTGTAAAGACTGATTTTGGAATTATTATCCAACCTGATTGTAAAATTGATCAATTCTTTAGTGTCTTGAAACCAAGTCTCTGAAGGTCATTATTCATAAGGGACTTCAACAGCTATAAAGAAATCATTAGATGTGCTCTCAAGGTTGATATGGATATTGGATTAACCCATGGGTCCTATGGGTTTAATAATAAGAGAAAATTAAATTCAAAGTAAAATATAAAGACCCCACTAAAAAGAAGATAAGTTTTCCCTTATGTTTAAAGTGTGGAATGAAATTCAGAGGGAATTTCCTTAAAGGAACTAATAAATTTTATAAACATGGAAAAGAAGGCCATCGAGCTAGTGAATTATAACGTGATGGGAAAAAGATGTCTAATGATGAAAATAGTGAAAAAGGATACATAGAATGAACCTTCTACACTTCTATGTTACAAGTGTAAGGGAATGGGGAATTATTCCAATGAATTCCATAATCCAAGGGTTATTGATGATGATGTATGTTAGAAAAATCTTAAGGATAGTGATAATGGAAAGTCACATGCGATCACTATCAGCGATGTGGAGTACGATAATGAAGTGGTGAATGGTATAATTACCATCCACTCTAATGTAGAAATTTTTTTATTTGATTCTAGATCCATCCAATCTTTCTTTTCTGAAGAATTTTCTAAGGATATTGACATATAAACTCAATAATTATAAGTTTATTTAGCCATGAAAATTCCAAATGGAACAATAATAACATCAAAAGTTTATAACTCTTCTCCAGTTGATGTTTGTGGGAATGTGATTCATGAAATCTTGTGATCCTTACTATAGAGGATTTTGATGTGATTCGTATCATGGATATTCTTTCTCTCTATATATATCTCATATCAATTTCCAAATAAGTGATGTTTCATTTTATATTCCAGATCAATCAATGATCATCAATCGATGTAAAGATGAGTATGACCTTTTTGTGAAAATTTATTCCAACCTATGGGTCTTGATTCTTATAAATAAAGGTTATCTATTTCAAATGCTTGGAGAGAAACTCAAAATTAAGAATACACCTATTTTACGAGAGTTTTATGATGTCATTATAAAAGATTTTTCAGGCCTTCCACTGAATCATGAGGTTGATTTTTCAATATAATGCATACTACGTGATATTCCTATTTCAAAGACACAATATAGAATGGACCTAATTGACTTACAAGAATTGAATAAGTAACTCCAAGAGAATATTGATAAGGTATTTATACTCCCTAGTGCGTCACTTCGGAGTGCAACTATTCTATTTGTTATGAATAAAGACCGATCAATGAGACTCTTCACTGATTATCGAGAACATAACAAGATCATTTTCAATAAAAAACGTCCTCTTCCTGACATTGATGACTTATTTAAACAAATATGTGGAGATCATTATTTTTTAAAGATTCATCTTCATTTAGGATATCATTAATTAATGGTTAAGAGGTAGGATATATCAAAGATGGCATTCTGTATAATGTATAGACACTATGAATTTATAGATATTCCTTTTGGACTTACTAATGCCCCCACTATTTTAATGAATCTAATTAATAGAGTCTTTAGAGACTATCTTGATGAGGTTTTGGTTGTCTTTATAGAACATATTACTATCTATTTGAAAAGTAAGGAATAAAATGAAGATCACTTGATAATTGTACTAAACACCCTAAAAAGAGAGAAGATTTATGAAAAATTTACCTAGTGTGAATTTTGGCTGCTGAAAGTTTCAATTTTGGGTCACATAATCTCAAGAGAGGGGATGTATAAAGATCTAGCAAAAACCAAAGTTATTTGAAAGTTGGATAATACAAACAAAAATAACTAAGGTATGATGTTTTCCTGGTTTTGCTGGATATTATCAATTATTTGTGAAATATTTTTCATGATTATATAATCTACTCAACAAGTTGACTCGGAAAGGAGTTAAGTTGGTGTGTATGGATAAATGTAAAGACAATTTCAAAGGTCTAAAAAGAATTTTAGACAGTGCAACTATGCTTGCACTGCCTTGTTGTGGAGAATGGGTTGTGATCTATAGTGATGCTTCAAAGAAGGGGATTTATTGTGTTCTAATGAAAAATGATATGGTGATAGATTATGCCTCACAATAATTGAAAATCCATGAGAAAAATTACCCATGTAATGATTTGGAGTAAGTTGTAGTAATATTTTCACTAAAAATATAGAGGTATTATATTTATGGTGAAAGGTGTGATATTTATACTAATCATAAAATTTTAAAGTATATTTTCACAAAAATGATTTGAATATGCATCAAAGAATATGTTTGGTGTTGATTAAAAATTATGAATGCTCAATACATTTCCACCCTGGGAAATAAAACAAGGTGGAAGATCCTTTGAGTCGAGAAGTCCATGTTATCCAATCTATGATTAGGATAAAAAATATCTAATATTTATGGATTTTCAATGGATGTATCTTGAATTTTTAATGGATGGGTTGAAATCTTACCTTTCTCAAATTACTGTTCAACCAAAGAATACAAGTGAAGATTAAGGAGGAACAATAGGAAGATGTGGAGCTATAAAATAAGGGGAGAAATGTTCCTGAATTCAACCTAGATTGTGATGGAATAATTAGGTTCAGGAATTGGGTTTGTCTTCCTCCCATAGTAGAATTAAATAAGGAGCTATGTGATGAAACTCACAGTTCTTCATTCTCTATTAAACCTGGAAGCACAAAGATGTACAATGACATGAAATAGTATTTTTGGTTGGATGGAATGAAAATAGATGTTGCTGGATATGTATCCTAGGGCTTGGTTTGTAATCAAGTTAAGGTTGAGAGACATAAGCTTGAGGGGATGTTACAACCATTTCCCATATCATAATTGAAATGGAAAAAAATTCACTATAATTTTTTTTTTCGGAATTCCCAAGACAACTAAAGGCCATAATGCTGTATGGGATGTAGTGGATAACCATAAAAATTTTAAACACTACATTGATATTTAGAGAGGATTTTTCTCTTGATAAACGTTCAAGGATATATATATTGGAAGTGGTAAGATTGCATTGAGTACCATTTTCCATTATATCTGATTGGTATATGAGGTTTTCCTCAATGTTTTGGAAAATTATCTAGAAGGCTCTCGATAAAGAGTTAAATTTTAGCACTTTTTATCATCCTAAGATAGACGGTCAGTATGAGAGGATAATTAAAACTATAGAAGACATGTTGTGATCTTTATCTATGGATTTCAATGTTTTTTGGGTCCAAAACCTACCTTTGGTGGAATTTTCTAACAATAATTACTTTCACTCCAGTATTCAGATGGCTCCCTATGAAGCCCTCAATGGAAATAAGTGATTAACTCCAACCTGTTGGGATAAAGTTGGGGAAATAAATCTATTAGGACAAGATCCAGTTAATGAAATTGCAGAAAATGTTATATCTATTCAACAACACATAAGAGCATCTTAGAGTCATAAAAAAATTTAATGTCGAGAACCAAAGAAAATACCTAGTGTTTGAAGTGGGTGATAATGTGTTTCTAAGAATATCTCCCTCGAAGAGAGTATTGAGATTTGGTATTAAGGTCATGCTAAGCCCCATGTATATCAGTCCTTCTAAAATTATGTACTAAGTTGGGAAGGTAGCATACCGATTGGATGTTCCATCGAATCTCTCTCTATTTCATAACGTGTTCTATGTATCTCTCATGGGATAGTACATAACTGATCCATCACATGTACTAAACGTAGAATTCATACCATTGAAGGAAGATATTTATTATTAAAGAAAACCGATAGATATTTTGGATTGTGGTAAAAAGGTTCTGTGAAACAAGACCACTCACTTGGTTTATGTTTTGTGGTGGAACCACTAGTTTGATGAAGCTATGTGGGAACTGGAGAATATGAAGAGGGAGATATATCATCATCTTTTTGTATCCAAGTGACATATTTTCAGAGTGAAATTAATTTTAAGGGGTGTATAATGTAACACCCATATGTTTTTATGAAATATTTTCTCTTAATAATTTTAATTTTTCAATAGCTTGCACCGCACGCAATCACGAGATTAATGAATCATGAGATTCCATTAGTATAAAATGAACATTTTAACCAATCCATTAGGTTATTGGGAATAAATATAACTAACTTATGAAAATGTATGGTGAATTCTTTTGCTACAAATTACTTATGAAAAATATAAATATACTATATTTATGTATTTTTTTAATGAAATGAGTGAATTAATACTACTAAATAAAATTAATTAAATATACAATACTAAAAAAATGGGAAAGGGAAGCGGTACCCTTATATCAGTGCTAAAAAAAGCACAGATAAAGGGGGCTTTTATCAGTGCTAAAAAAAATTACTGATAAAGGGGGCCTTTGTTAGTGCTAAAAAAGTGATGATAAAGTGGCACTTTTAATATCACTAAAAAAGTGCAGTTAAAGGTGACCATTTATCAGCGCTTTTTTAGCGCTAATAAAAGCCCTCCATTATCAATTCTTTTTTAGCACTGATAAAAGGGACCCCTTTATCAGCACTTCTTTTAGTAGTGATGATAAAGGTGGGATTTATCAGCGTTTTTTTTTTACCAGTGATAAATTTTATGTTTCAAAAAAAATCATGAAAAATAAAATATTGTTATATAAGTATATTCATATTGATATAAATAAAATATATATTTTTTAAATATGTTTTAAATAAGTATAAATAGACTATTACATTTAATATATAAGAAATTTAGTGAAAATGGCTTTAAAATATTTAAAAAATATTATTAATTAATAATTTTCTAATTATTATTGATTAAAAATCAATTAATAATAATTTGAAGACACAAAAAAATCAAAAAAATTAATAAAAGATATAAAATAAGTTGAAAATGTGACACAAACTTCAAACGGACATAACTTTTGATCCAGGTGTCCGTTTGAGCTCTACAACATATCAAATCAAAGCCTGCGATGAGAACTACATCATAATAAATTAAGAGAATCATCTGTCACATTTTTCGAGGCAAAAAAGGCCTAGAAGGACTCCAAAACTATGTTTTTAGTCGGGATACACCGATTTGTTAACATTCAAACAAGTATAACTTCTGATCCAGATGCCCGTTAGGAGAGTACCATATATCATATCGAATAATGTTTCATTTTCATCTATTTGACTAGTTTTGGAGTTGAAATGGGCTTATGGATTATATTTTATAGTCGTTTTAACATTCTATTGATTTTCAAATACACATATATTTGTATTCATTCATAAATATATATGTGTCTGTGTGTGTGTGTGTGTGCCTGTGTGTGTGTTGTATATATGTATGTATATAATTATTTATTTATTTATAAACACACATAAAAAACATATTTCATAAATGTATTTAAAACTAATCTTATAAGTATATATTAATATACAAATAAATATACGAATAAAAAATTATAACTAAATATATATATATATATTAATAAATATAAATATATATTAATATATGAATGAATATATATATATATACTAATATATGAATAAATATATTTATATTAATATGAATCTATATCAATATATGAATAAATATAATTTTTTATATATATATATAGATATATCATTAAATAGAACAAACATAAATGGCTTAGTGGTAAAGGTGCAGCCGTGAAAGGTAGGAGGTCGTGGGTTCGATTTTGGGTGGAAGTAAAGGGGTGCGCGCATGTCAGGATGCATAGGATGGGAAGCACACGAGAGATTGTGAGGGGGGGGGGTCTACCTAGCGCCGATAGGGGGTGGGGGTCGGGGGTCGATCGCTGTTAAAAGATCCCCCCGCATTATATAGTTCTTTTTTTAGTTTTTTTGACTTTTATCGGCACTAAAAGAAGCACTGATAAAGGGGTATTTTATCAGCGCTTTTTTAGCGCTGATAAAAGGGGATTTTTCAGCACCTTTTAGAGCACTGATAAAAGGGACCCCCTAAATCCTCACCTCGATTAACATAGCTTTTTTAGCACTGTTAAACGAATTTTTAAGCACTGATAAAGGTCATATTTGTAGTATTGATATATGTTATATACTTAAAAAATATTTTTTATATTCATACAATAGATATTTTTATCATAGGATATGAATAAATCCTTTTTAATGTATAAAAAATTATATTTTCCAAAAGTGTAATTTTTGACCTTTTAATGGAGAAAACCTTTTCAATTATGATTCTGAAACATTAATAATTTTTATTTGAAAAAAAAAATTTCTTTGGAATAGGGATATAAAAATTTACTTTGGAGTAATTTTTACTATTTTTGTAATAACTTTCAATTTTTTATGAATAGTAAAATACATTACATTTTAATTGAAACAAAATATTTTTTCATCAAAATAATTTATATGGTAAAATTATAATATTTAATAGTTTTAATGTATAAATAGAATATATTTTTATAATTAAATATAATTTATTTCATTAGAATTAATTTTCCATGGAATTGAGATATAAAAACATTTCAATCTTTTGCAATGTTTTAACTTTTAAAACTCGATCTCTCTTTTTGACAACGCGATTAATTTTATATTAATTAAATCATCTTATTTGTTTTATATTTTGAAAAATGGATTCCATTTTTTTATTCAGTAGGTCAGGATTATGGAAATATAATTATTTTATTTTTGTGAATTATGAATTGTAACTTCAGTAATTGTTATTAATATGGTAAAAGGGTAAATCAGGTAATTAAGGGTAATAATACTATTATAAAATTATCATAACACTTGTATTAATATAATTTGATGAGTTTGTTTTGACCTAAAGCATTCTTGGGTTTAAATGGTGTCCTTTGGAAGCCACTTGGATGAGATTTGGACATTTAATTTTTTTTTATTTAATGAAAATTTAGATATGTCTCAATCAAATTTTCATAATAAAATATTTTATTATATAAGGTTATGCAGAATGTGAATTTGATTATAAATAATCATTTGAAATATTAATTTTTTTCTTTACCATGTTAATTTATTTTTAATTTTTTAAGAAATAATTAATTACCTCAAAGACATATACTTTGATGAAGTAAAAATTAATTAATTGATGAGAAACCAATAAAACAATTTTTATTAAAATTATAATAACCTCAAAAGGCCCAAAACTTTTACCAAATATTATTGGTAAAGTATATATCGACCATAAACATACAAGGGTCTAGTTAGTGACCATTTGGATCTTTATAGAAGATATTGTGACATTTATATTATTTTATTTAAAGTAATGTTAAAGTTGTCACATTCATTATTTTATAAGTATAAAATTTTTAAAGTTGAATTTTATAGAAGATAAATTCGACTACTTATATTATTATGAAATATATAAGATTTATATTAATCATAGTATTTTATTTTTAATTTTTATTCAACAAATAAGTATACTTATAATTACACAAAATTGAGGTAGTAAATATTTTAGTAATGAAGATATCAAATAAATCTAATTAAAATTTTAAAATAAATATAATTTTTATTAATTAATATGTCCAATGAATTTGAATTATTACTTTGACCTATTATTAATATAATAAAATAGGTTGTTCGATGTTAACTTTGAATCTTAATATTTTTTAAAATCAATGAATTAAATTGTGTAAAAATTGGCATAATAGATTTATTATCAAAATAATGTTTTATTAAATTATTTTAAAAAAATAAAACATTTTAAAAAAATTTATTATAATTATTATGTGGTATAAAATGTTCTAAGGTACTTATTTATCTTATAATTGACATCAAATATGTAAATATTTCACCCTTTTAATATTGATATATTTGTAATCTTAATTAAAATTAAATAGAATAACATGGTGTTAATTAAAATAATAATTTTTAATTTGACAAGAACACAAAACTAAATTTTATTTTTTGATGAGATTACTACCCTATCACATATTATCTTACATATTGGGAATTTTATTTTGTTTTTTCATAGGGTATTAATTTATTATAAATTAATATTGGTTGAGATCCCAAAAGTGCCCCTCACCTCAATTATAACAGGGCACCTCCTCTTTCACATATTCACATAAATTTTATCCTTCATGCACATAAATACCCTATAATGTTACATTATAAACTTCCATAGTTACATTATAGAGGATTTTTTCTTCTTCAATGACCAACTCTAGTGCTATAATAGGAGATTTAGAGGAACCATGTCGGAGACGGTGTAATCTCCTCCACTGATCCTTTCAAAATTCTTTCTTCTACTACTTACTATTCATGAGTTGTTTCATTATAATGAAATAAATCTAGTATCAATTATATACTAATATGTTATTATAATTATTAAACTACCATATTACACCTTCTATCTATCCTATTAAAAATGAAATCACCATGCATACATACATACGACTTACTGTCTCCACGTCGTGGTGTAATCTGTTTTTCACCATAACCATATGTGGATGGGTATAATGATGTAAATAATTACTATATATTATTATTACAACATGATATTAATTATGAAATATTATACACCATCCACTATAATACCATTCAATAATTATGGGAATGATATCATCACTGGTGTGTACGTACGACCTACCGTCTCCACGATGCGATATGATTCATTCTACATGATATTCGTTAAATAATTGTTATATATGTGTAAATAATGAATAAATATTGTATATATTATTTTAATATCATTTTTAATTATATAACTATGACCTAATAAGGATAACCACAACTTATTCAACAAAACAAGCACAAGAACATAAAGTAGTTAATATCCGAATAATGAGTAACAATGAAATGTTCCTAACAAATGGATGATAATATGATCCTATATGATATCATAAAAATTAATATGATACTGGAATAAGTCAATGACATTATTTAAATCATCATATAAGAGTTTATTATATATACAAAGGATATCAGACCTAAGTTAAGGGATAATTTTTCAATCTCATTATTATCTGATATTTTTTATTCGTAAGTATTTACTAGGGTATATTTTTCATCCACATTCATGTTAACTAAAAATGTAATAATATTTATGTTATTCTATGATTTTTTAAATTCAATTTTACCCATTGGTGAATATTTACTAAATGGTAACAAATGATTCTTTTGTCATTATTCGATACAAGGTACTTTTTGATTTATCTGAAAAAGCATGAGGAGAATGTTTTTTAACTAATACGGCATGAACAGACTATTATGTCTTCATAACACCTTATTTCCATGAACCTTCCTCTACATGATATATTTTTTATTTTAAATTAAATTATTTTCTTTTAAAATTTTGTGACACTTTGAGAAAATAAAACGTTTTTGAAGAAGAATGGATATTTTCAACAAGAATTAATATCAAGTGTTTTATCAAAATTATTTTCCATATAAGATAACATTATTTAATAGGTTTATGTTTCTGTCCCTTTTATTACTATGGTTTTATTGTGTTTATTGTGGAATTATATTTATGAAATCCATTTATTTTATATGTATTGTGAAGGAATGTTATTTATGAAACCCATTTTATTCCTTAGGTTATGCTATGATGAATGATTTTTTGTGGGACACATAGGAATGATTTCACTTTGATATGAGTGGGATTTATATATCCATCCAAATCATTGGGTAAATATTTATATCTCATGAGATAGTCATGGGATGAATGGTAAATGATCTTGGTTCAGTAAAATAAGGCTGGAACGAGGAGTTAACACAGTTTAGTAATGGACTTTGTATGATATGATTGTCTTGGTAATGATCATTGACTAATATGAATTGATTTTATATTCTTATTTTATTCCACAAAACATAATTTCCTATTTTATGACTTTTGGGATTATGTACATTTATTTTTTATAAACTTTCAGGCGGTACCCCATGGCATGATATCAAAATCTTTCATATGCAGTGTATGATTTTCAATGTAATGTTATTATGTATTAGGATTATGATATGATTGATCTCTACCTTGTTTACCCTTTCTGAGGATATGAGCTCACCCTTTTATATGGTTCTTTTCCCAAGGTCATGTAGAAGGTTATTATATAAGAAATGTTTAAAAGAGATCCAGTTATAATAAAATAAGTGGGAGACAATGAAAATTTCTTATGAACTAGTAGTTTATGTTTCCTAGTTTTTAACAACACTATACCAATACAGTCCTATCATGGTTTTGTTATATTTTTTAATGAATATTCTTAAACATTTATGTAAAATCAATATAAGTAAAGTATGGGGTGTTATATGATGTGTCTAACACTCATCTAAATTTCTTCTTCAGATTATCTTCCTATATTCAGTTATATCATTGCGTGATTATATATGACTTATTTTGAGTTCATTTGATGATTCATCAAATTTATTTTATTTTAGAATAATTAAAATTCTACTAATGGATGAGTGGACCATCATAACTATGAGGTTCGTGGTCTAGTTCATTTTACCTAATGTATTTCTTATTTTTATGATATTTTTCTTTTATGTCATGCTAAAACTTCCACAGATTTCTCCTAAATATTAAAATTCCTAAAATTAAATGCCACTTCCACTCCATTGATGTTTTATAGACCCATTATAATGGTTTTAGGTTGATTAACCCCACCTAATCCACTATATGTGGTGAGTTCAATTAAAGGATATTAGAATTTTTATGTTTTTATGATTAAAATTCCCCTTTCTATTTAAATCACTTTTAAGAGAGTTTGATTTCCCCTTACAGAAAAGGGGGTTAAACTAAAATTAATGAGGTGGTAAGTCAATCATGCACTATTTTATAATAAATCTACCTTTTAGGTGAAATGTCTTAAAATTATTATGAATGAGTAAATCAGTAATAAATTTTTTACTACGAAATGGGTGCTTCCCTTGGCCTCCTTATTTTTAAATGATTTTTTCCCTATTTGATAGTACAAAAAGATTATGAACATGTACCTTTTTACTATTTATTCTTAAACATTAATTTACAGATATTGATAACTCTCATTATGGAATTTCCTTTTTAAAATTTTAGATGAAATATGTTAATTAAATGACACAATGCATTGATTAAACCGTGGATTACCGAATAGTAATTACTTGGATTAATATTTGTGATATTATAATATTTTTGGGATTTACCTCTTCCCCTAGTGGATTAACTTGGATGGGATCAGGGGGCAATGCTATTGTACCATGTCAGGAGCAATACTTGGTTACCTAGAAGATTATTTGGGACTGACTCAAAGGGTTATCCATTTATACCTTTCTATGTGTGGTACCTGGGCTCATATAGACTTCCAAGGATGGGATCAAAGGTTTAATGAGATTATACCAAACCATGAGTGATACTAGGTTCCTAATATAGAATTCCATGGATAGACTCATAGGTTTCATAATGTGATATTCCTTGTGTGACACTTGAAATTATAATATGGAATGTCATGAATGAGTTCATAGGTTAAATAAAATTTTTATATGCCTTGGGAGATACTCATGTTCCTTATATGGAATTCCTTATAAGGTCACATAGATTCCTTATATAGAAATCTTTGTATAGACTTAGAAGTCATATGATTTTACATCGTGCTTGTGTGATAATTAACTAAAACTTATCTCCTAAACCTTAAATGATATGAAACCTTTTGGTAATTTTATTATCACATTTATTTAGGGATGAATTTGGTTTTCCTTGGGTTCACCTTGGGTCTCACATGAAAATACTAGGTAGGGATGCCTATATTATGCCAAGGGTCTGGGCTAGTATCGTATATCTATATATATGACCATATATGTAATTTATTATGTAGTGTACAAATACATAAAAAAAATTATATACATAAATAAATAAATAAATATATATATATATATTTTTGTATACATATACACATGATAACGCTTAATTTGATATATTCTATCTCAGGCTAAAGCATACATGGTTTGACATGTTTCCTTAAGGAACCTGAGCCCGAGATAATTATATTTACCTTTTACGTCACCATTTTACTGAGTATTCATCATCTCTGAACACTTATTTATTTTAATACCTAATGAATATATTTCATTAGACATTGTTGGTGGTGGGAAACTGAGTATATATCACACCCTATTTGGGTCGCTTTTTGGTACTTGAACAAACCTCATGGTTGCAGGTTCATGATCACGAATCATATTATGTATTGTCACTCATGTACTAGAAGAATAGGAGCACATGAAAAATCAAGTGCTCATGATTCTCATGGAGTTTGAATTGGAGTATTTTGTTATTTTTACTGTACATGTATTATTTCACATATCTACTACAATTTTTTTCCTGTGTATATCTATACATTGTAGATTTTTCGTGCATGGTGATCCATTTATTTATTTTTATTTGGAAGTTGTTATTATATTCTTCCTCTTTTCTATTCTTTTTCTTACTCTGTTACTTTATTGTATATAACCATGTTCTACTCTAATCATGAGGGTATAATGTCCCCAACATACCATGATCAGATCCTCATTTCTAGTCTATAACCTCTAGTATATGGGGAGGCATGCTTGAGGCCATGAGACCAACCAACTCATGGAACCGTTTGAGTGGCTCCTGGGTGGGGATGCTACATAGTGGTATCATAGGTTTCTTTTCCTTTTGTATCACAACATTAGTGTGTTATAAAATGAATAGAAATGTTTCATTACTTGGTAAAATTATCATTTTTGTATCTTCCAACCCAAGCATGGGGAAGATCATGTTTCTAAGGATGGGATTGTTGGTCATGTTATTAGATATTACAGTTGATTATTATTTCACCTTGGTTGAATGTTTTACTTTTTTCTAGTTATTGTTTTTTGGGATTTTACATTTTTTATATTATGGTAAGGAAGTATCAATACATGCATCATTTTAGACACAAATAGATTCATATTCCATTCATATTCCATTCCATGTAGATTGCATTATATATTTTATGATTCATAATTATTTTTATAGTATTCTTGTTTGATTATTTATCATGCTTATGTGTATACCATTTTTTTAGATTTCTTATCTTTTTAATAGTGTTTCCTTATTATGTAGTGTCTTTCTAGGATTTTTTCTCTTGTTTACTAATATTATTTCTATGATAGAATTCTTTATTATAATCATAATGGATATTGATCAAATAAAGTGTCACCATTAACATAAATAGTGTTTTATAATATATATTAATGATGGAATTATATTTTAATAACTAATTAGAATATGTTTGATTCATGATCCATTGGTCTCATAGCATGGGATATTAATGTTTGAGATTAAATGGGTGCCAAAATTTTAATTTATAAATTGTATGGGTGCTCTATAAATTGGAAACAGTACCTCATATAGTCAAACTATCATATTAGTCGTGTTATATTTTGAAAACATACATAGTAATCTGGTTTCAATTAAATGGGATCCAATTTACCTATTTATAAATTTTATAGGCCTTTATAAATTTTTCTATGGTGTCCCATGTAATTGAACCACCGTTTATGGCCTGCAATATTCCAATACTGCAGATAAAAACCTAGGTGGAATTACATGAATTTGAATTGTAACTTATAAAGGTATGTACATTTATAATTTGGTAATGGTAATTCACCTACCTGATTCAAGATTATTATATATATAAATATATAATAGATAAAAATTATTAGTAAAATTATTTCTTATAAATATTGTTGAAGATTGTAAATTTATAGTGTCTTGTACCTTTATAACTTGGGCATGAGGACCCAAATAACAAATTAATAAATGAAAAATGGGACTCTTGTATGTAAGTTAGGGCATGTTTCTTGTCAGATAAACCCATTAATGGAATGAATAAATATTGAGAAACCATCTTTTATTAGGTTACACTTACATGGGATGCCAATTTTAATTTATTGAGTGTTTACTACATAAATTTGGATGGCTACCCATCTAATTTAACCTAGTTTGACAAGATTAGACCCCTATTAGTCACCTTTACTTATTAAATTCTGTAGTATCTAATCTCTTGGGGGTGAATTTTTGTTTAAAGGGACGGTTATTTAAAATTTTGAGAGATGCTTCTATGTTTTTAAACATATGATGGCATATTACATAACTATCTCATTTTTAAATGATTAGAGACCTTTAATTTTCATTTTAGTTATATTTATATACGGATTTAGTTATTTAAATTTTCAATTATAACCTAAAGGGTGTTTTCATCTACACATTTTAATTGAAATTTTCATTAACTATGTCGATTGTGAAAACATATTAGGTAAATAAATGTTTAAAGTGGAAATTATAAGATGATTTTCCTATTATGTTGTATGGTTCCAGCTAAGAAAAGTGATTCCTATAGTTTCTTTTAAAACTGATAATTTATTCACTTATATGTGAGTCTCATAAAATGTTTTAATAAATTAAAATATGTTAAATAACATAATTGAAATCTTTTATAGGTTTTTTTATAATGAACCCTCATGTATGGGTTAGCTTTTGACTACTTTTATATCTGGGTTGAGAGGGAATATGACTGTTTCCTATAGGTATTAGTTGAATTTTCACCTATTGTTTCTTAAGGATGGGAATTATTACCTAGTAACTTTTTATGTCACTCTAGTTTGTAACATGATGCCTTATCTAAAACATAGGGACTATCCATTGTGGTGTCACCCTTGGAGATAAGAAATCAATAGACCTTTTAACTGCATTTCTATGCATAGTGGGTGCTATGTTTTTACCGAGTTGAGTCAGATATGACACTTAGTTTTTGAAATGAAACCCCTAGGTAAATATGTGGTTTTTTGGTATGTTTAACCTCCAGGGGATATTAGTATATGCATATACCTGATGAGTGTCATCTCCTCATCTATTTTTTCATTTATGTTGTAAACTTCCAAGGAGCAGTCCCCTACTTGTACGATCAATGATGATTAGGTCTTGGTAGCCCAATTATTTTAAGGTTATGTTGAATTCCATGTTTATAAGTTTAACCCCCATGGGTTGATTATATTTTAACCACTACAATTTTACCCCTTCATAGATCATTTACATGTGTGTTAGATGCCGTGTAATTTAGGACCTTAAATTTGTTGCGGTTCTTGTGCATCAGACCATAGGAATTGGTGAGCATAACAAGATTCTCACACTTTTTACTTAGACCCTAGTAGGTCATATTTTAGTTTTTTCAATAAAAACCTTGAGTAATTATAGCCCAGAGATTATGTTTTTCATTAAAAAAAAGAGCTTAGTTGTAAACTTGTTTTGTGATCGATACAGGAAAGGTGATCAGTTTTTTCACATAATAACGGTGATGCCTGGGTTTTCAAAAAATTCCTATGGTCATTGGTTTTTGAAACTTTATATAGTGGGAAGGATGATTTAGGTGCTTGACCTAATTAACCAGTGGTTGTTCACATGGTAGTTAAACTTCTGAAACAATGTCTTGAGGCAGACAGGTGTTTGATAAATCATAGCACAAGTAGGTGACTGATATTGTATAGTTGTTGAAAGGGAACTCCTAATGTGTTAGAATAATGAAATGTTGTGTAGAATAGTTAGCTTGACCATGTTGATGAATTACCCATGGGAGTGTTATTCTGGTCTTGAACTGAGTGCTATGAGATAGAACACCCATCGCGAATGATAAGTTAGTTCATTCTGGTTTCATGTGGTAATTGTTTAAAATTTGAACATCGGTGAGTGACTAGGTGCGAGATGAGGAACTACTGTTCAAAATATGTTATGATTATGGGCATGGAAAACCAAATGATTCCATAAATTAAATGATTTACCATGTTTAGGGATAACTTTGTGAGTAACTAGGTTTCATAAGATGGCTGACCCATGTGTAAAAATTGACAATAATAGATAGGAGATGTGGTTTCATGAGTCAGTGAATGTAGGTATAACCTTGTTTAAAGTGAGTGTGTCTTATAAGGATCGATACTTTTCATCTAATAGAACTTTGTTGTACTCTTTGTTTAAAGGTGATCATGCCCCTTATCATGACATCACCTTGATTATGTTTCGAGTGTGTTAGTTATACACTAAGCTACCTATGTACCTATTTGTTGTTTGATTAAAGGAATCCATGGGAGTTTCACTCAAGGAGCAGTTTGAAGGTTAAAAAATGATGCATAGTATACCATCTTCAATTTAAGGGTGGTGATCCTCGGGATGTTTTAATAATAGACAAACATTATAAGGATTGTTCATGTGAAATTTGGAATATGTGAAGGGTAAAGATTGTTTTAGTGCTCGAGATGAGTGGATTTTGAGCCATTCCAGTTGTTATATCTAGGATGGACATGACATGGGTGGTGTTAATCAGTTTCAGTTTTCATAAAATGATGACAACAAGGATGTTCCTAAGGGGTGATATGGATTTCGGTTTTTGGTGGCTAACCCTCATGAGATAGGTTTCGTAGAACCTTTAGGTTGGCCATTGGATGGTCATTTTGGCACCTGTGTTTCATTTAATTGCTAGATAAATGTACAATTGAAATCCTTGGTAAATTCTTGGTAAGACCTTGATGATGGTTTTGGGAGAAATATGATGTGGAAGATAAGCCATATGTTTCTTGTGATGATCCATGGATACTATATCATGAATTTTTGGTGCTTCCATTTTATCATGATAATAGCTTCGACCAGAGATGTACTAGGAATTTTTTTATGGGATTTGGTTATCCTACTAGAAATAATCTCAATATTCCTTGGGATAATTATTTCGAATCATTTTAGTGGTGCATTATTTGTTTAAGTTGAGTGTTTTTGAAATATTCATTTGAAGGAGGTTTAAATTTTTTCTCTCAAACAAATGGATATAGTTGGTTCGGAAATCACATTGGTCATGATTTTGGGATTATATGGGTGTAGTTTAAAGGGGTCAACTGAGGATTTTCATGGAAAAGAAGGAGTTACATGTTTGAGTTTGGTCGATTGGAGTTTGACCATTTAGATTGAATTGAGGACCAAGGGTTGTGTCCTTGTGCATAAATTTATAAATTTTCCTGTATTATAACTAGAATTCTACAGAATTGTTTCAGATTTAAATTTTAATGGTGGAAGTATGATGGTTCAGAATTTTCCTTTGAATACTTTAAGTAATGGTAGAAAGAACCATATTATAGATGGTGAATAAATAAGATTATGTGATAATTTATTGATTTAGATTGGCTCAAGTAAACATTGTATTAGTGTTTCAAATTTTAATCTGAGTGGGGGGTTTGAGTTTAAGAGATTAAGTATAGTGTCTTTAAGGTAGGGCTTGAAGGTGAGTTGGTTGAGGAAAATTCACCAAGGAAATTTGAGAATGAATTCTCATTCTAAGTAAGATATATGATGTTTCTATTATTTACCAAGGCTTAAAAGGGATTAAAATTCCAATGGTGGAGAGATTATATGGTCAGAGTTTCTGTAATAGGATGAAAGTTATAAAGGAATTTAAATTTCTAATTTGGGCATGGGGAAAATATTAAATTTAGCTTTGGAATGTAAATATGATCACTAGAACACTTACAAGTTCTAATTTTAGATGGGTTTTAAGGATCAAGAGTTTCCCTAAAAGCATGGATTACTTTTAGGGGTTTCAAGCTCTAAAAACTCACTTTTCAGGAGAACCTAAGAGAGGTACATGGTTAGTTTAAGCTGTGAGTACCTATAAGAGGTGTCCCAAAGCTTTTTAAATCATTCAAGGTGGGTTTAATGGTCATGTGAGTGGTCTATCATAAATTTAATAGGTGGGTACATGGGATGTGTAAATTTTTTCAAATAGTGTGCCTAGCCCGCATGGATAATGTAACTTGACCTGTAGCACCACACGATTAGACCAAACAGTGCGGGGTATGACACTTTGGTGGTGAGAGGTGCATGGTTGGCATACACATATCCAAACCATGTGTCCTAACTATATACCTCATTAAAATTGGGAAAACACCTTTTTTCCCTCTATCCCTGCATGGGTTCTCACATTTATTCTCCTCCTATTCAGGTAGGAGGCCCTCCCGTACAATCTTCCATCCTCTCCTCTTCCCATGGTCAGTTATCCTTCATTATTTGTCTGATTTCATCATTGAAAGGCACATAGAAACCTCTCAGTGGGTCTAAGACTCATCTTAATTTCCTTTTCATTTTATCTGAACATCTTCAATGTTATCTCCATGTAAGATAATTCAACCTATTTTTAGGTTGATTTATGATTGTTCCAATTTATATCATTTCAGATCAAAACAAAACCCAATAATAGATTATTAAAATATCTTAAGAATAAGGTTGGCATTCTAGTTTCTTTTACCTATTGTCTCAACCATTTATATTATACTTTTATTTTCCACACAATGTACTTTATATTAATTTCTCATAAATAATAAAATTCCTAATATTAAATGCATATACTACTCCCTTGATGTTATTTAGACCCCTTAGAATGGTTAGAGGCCAACGACCTTACCCCTAAATACCACATGTGGTGAGTTTTATTAAAAGATATTATGATTTTTTATGTTATTATGATTAAAATTACCCACATCCAGTTGAAACAACCTTTTTAAGGGAGTTCAATTATCCCTTGGGGAAGAGGTGGTTTAAATAAATTGAATAAGGTGGTTAGTTGATCATGAACCATTTTATAATAAAACCACCTTTTAGGTTCAATGTCTTAAAATATAATGGAATTAGTGAATTAGAAATAATTTTATGCTACAATATGGATGATTACATTGGAATCCTTATTCTTAAATGAATTGTATTACTTTTTTTTCCATTTGATATTATGGAATGATTATGTACATGAACCTGTTTACTAGTTATGCTTAAACTAGAATTTTCCTACCTTTACTATTGCAATATGGCCGGGATTATTTTAAATGTTAATTGAAATATGCTAATGAAAGTACATGATTCCTTGAGGGAACCTTGGATTACTAATTAGAAATTCCTTAAGCAAGATCATATGATTATTAAGATTACAATACCCATGACAAATACCTAGTTTCTTAGTGGATTACCTTGAATGGGATCAAAGGGATATGTTATTATACCATTCCATGAGTGATAATTGGTTTCATAGTGGATTACCTCATATGGGATCATAGGGTTATTCCTTTATATGTTGTCGTGATAGATAACCGAGTTGATACCGACTACTAGGGTCGGGTTCGTACGATCAATGAGATTATAACACTCCTTGTGTTATAATAGGTTCCAAAAATGGAATTCCATGGATGCATTCTTAGTTTTCATGAAATTTTATACACCTTGAGAAACACTTGGAATCGTAATTTAGAATTCCATATATGGTATCACTGGTTAAATGAAATTATGATATGACTTGGGGGATACTGGGGTTCCACATATGGAATTATTCGGATGGGAGCATTGGTCAAATTATTTTACATTATGATGGAGAACTAATAAATTCACCCTTTTCTAATAAACCTTAAATATTATGAAACTTGTGGGGACTTTTAAGATCACCATTAAATTGGAATTACTTGGGTTCACCTTGGGTCTTTCTTGACTAGTACAAGATATGGATTCCTAAGTTACAACTCAGGTTCAGGCTTGTACCACATATATAAATATATATGGATATATATTTTATTTCATATATAGTGCACATATATATACATACTGTTGGAAGGATGGAGGAAAAGGAGAAGGTTTCTCCAGTTAATATTGGAAATTGGTGCTCCTTTGATCACCCAAGGAGTTTAAATCTGTAATCATATACCTCGAATCATGGGTGAAAAATCTTATCTACATCGAAGAAACCAATGAATCAAGAAGAGGTAAAGAGTATCTCCTCTTTTTCTAGTTTCACAGGTGTATCTTTCATCTCCCTTAAACCTAGGGCTTCACAAAGGATAGTTCAGAAAGGGGTGACTTCTCATGTTGTGGGTTCATATGGCGCAATTTTAGAAAGGATCGAAATATGTATGTTTTCATTCATCACTCGTATCACATTATCGAAAGGCATGAAGCCTTGGAAGGTGATAGATCTAGTTGATGATCTTGCTAGAATTTGGGGGTTTTCAGACATCAAATGCATTTCTATTGGGAGGGATTTCTTCAATAAGCTATTCCCCTCTGCGGAATTGAAAAATAGAGCGTGGAGTTCTGGATCAATTAACCGTAAACCAGTTATTATGAATTTTGATGAAAGGAACCTAAGCTTCAACTTCAACAATTTTAAATAATCTTACGCACCAATCTAGATAAAAGTAAATGTATTAAATTAGGTTTTATGGCACCCAAAAATTTGTTACGATATTGCTGCTATAATAGGAACTCCCATAAGGATGGATGCCGCCACTGAGTTGGTCAGCCACAACCACTTCGCTAGGATTTTAATTGAAGTTGATCTAAGTTCAACATTGATTGAAAACGTTGTTCTATCCATACATCAAGATGAAATAACTCTCAGAATTGAATATGAGAAGAATCCCCCCTTTTGTGATGATTTTCATATAATTGGACACTCAAGGGATAATTGTATAAGTGATCTCCTATGTCCAAATTGTCAATGAAAAGGCCAAGACTCCCAAATTTGTAAAAGGTATAGTAAAGCAATAATCCGACATGTTGAAACTGTTGATGAAGTTCAGGTTCCTGTTTTCCATAATCCTAATCCTATCAATGGGCAGGTTAGTTCACATGTCAACTTAGGAACTGCTCAAGAAAGCAGTGCACCTATTTCGGACTTTTCTCTAAATAACAGTTGTACAGATGACATGAATTTTCCCACTAACATGCCTAAAAGAACAAATAGCCTAGTTCCACCAGTTTTGCAAGTTGAAAAAATCCAAGGTGTCTTGGACTGATATAGCGGAGGATGGTCTCCGCACTAGTTTTTCATTCAAGTATTCCCTGACTAAAGACATCATGGATGATGATGAGGGTGATGAATCAACTGTTATCCAAGAATACAAGGAAATTTCTGCTCAAAATTTGGTGGAATTAAATTTGTGGAAAGTGCATAATTTGGTTTCTTCTAGTTGTAAGGGGAAGACCAAATTAGAAGGGGCTTCATCCATAAAGGTTCGTTATACTCATCAGCACAAAAGTAAACATGGTCCTATTCTAAATTTCAGCAAATCTGTTTCTAAATCATTCAAATCTCATAGAGACCACCTGAATCCTCCAAGACTAATGGATTAAAAAGAAGTAGAGACTTCATCCTCAACCCTCGAAGCCTCAGGATAGGTAAGGACTCACTATGAGGTTGAAAGATCTTCATTGACTCTTATGAATAAAGAGATGACCCCCGTGAAGGAAAAACATGAATTGAGAATGGAATACACTCAGAATTCAGGACCTGATAAGTGGTGGTGGGTCCCTTATGGCTCTCTAGATGTTGCATCTGTCTAGCGCACAAGCACAAATCATCCTGCCAATGACAAACCTAATTAGAGGGTAGAAAACACCCAACCTGGATCGGGCAGGAGCAGGCTGGATTTTCCAAATACTGCTAATCATGTCCAGTGCATAGGCAAGTACCCGACTGCCACTGATGACATTCTGACAGTTGATAAGATCATCAAACAAACTATTTTGCAGACTCTCAATCAAAAGGGGGATGGGTGCTCAGAATGGAATGTCAATAGGACTTCAGTCTTGAAGTCTCCTGAGAATGACAATGCTTGAAGCATGAAAGTCAAACGTATTGTAAAGGTAAGTACTTGTAATTATTTTGAGCTACTTTGATTAGGTAGTAGCGAGGAAGAGGTTCAAAGCAATGTTCGTGTATGTGGATTGGATGAGATGGAAGATGATGACGTTGTAGAATTTCTTGATGATGGGGGGGGGGACCATGGACGCGGGCTAAAACTAGGAGAAGAGGGCCGCATCCACATGGGCGGGGTGGATTCTCCCCTCATCACAATATGTACACTCAGTCTAAAATGGCCTAAATGTGTTCTTTTTTTCCTTTATCTTTGTTCTTGATTCCTCTATATCTTGCTACCTTCTTTTGATTCAATAAAGAGGCCCATGTGCCTCAATATTTTTTAAAATATATATATATATATACATACCTTTATATATATGTGTATTCCTATATAAATGATAACAATTATTCAGGGACAACCCATCTTAGGATGAAGCAGCCATGTTTGGCTTGGTGTCCTTAAAGAACCTAATCCCAACATCATTTCATTTTCCTTTTACTGCACTTATTTTATATTTATTAATTATACATGTACACTAGTTTATTCAATACCCATTGATTGTATTGTATTAGACACTGTTGGTGATGGACTACTGAGTATATCACACACACTATTCAGGCTCCAGTTGGTACCCGAATAGACCTCATGGTTGAAGGTTCAGGATCATGTATTATGCTTTGTGTTATCGCTCATGTACTTTGTGATTAAGAGCACAAGACGTAGCTGGTTATTATTATTCGCATGGATTTATCCTTGGAGGATGTTTTTATTTTCATTGTATAGATATTTTTTTTATATCTATTTCTAGGTTTTCCTATGTATGTTTATATATTATAGCATATGGATTCATTATGATTAATTTATTTATTATTTTCAATAAATTTTTATTATATTCAACATCCTATCATTCTTTTGATTAAATTTTTTTATTGTATATGGCACTATACTACTCTGATCATGAGGGTATAGTCTCACTGCCATACCAACATTGGACCCTTTATACTAGTCGAAAGCCTCTGGTATAAAGGGTGGAATTCTTGAGACTATGTGACTGATTAGCTCGGTGGACCATTTCGGTGGCTCCTAAGTCGGGATGCTACATGTTGTATCAAGATACATTCCAAGCCAATTAGGTAATTTTCACAGAACACCTCAAGAATCACCGACTTTATTGGAAACCAAATCACTGGAGCACTAATCAATATCCCCGTCAAGTATTCAACTATTGTATGGTATTGATTAGTCTAGATAAATTCCTATCCTTCCTAGTGAAGGTTGTCAACATTGTCGTAATCCAATAGAAATCATAAATTAACCCCAAGAAATATCCTTCACAACCAATAAAAGTATGACCATATTTTTCATTGTTGGGTGTTGTCCATGAATCAATTGCCACTATCTTCAGTGGGTCTCTAACCTCACCCTGATGGGACCCCACAATCCCAAGGTAATACACCTTTTGGTTCCAAAAATTACACTAGGACAATTTATAATGACATATTAGATAGATTTGTGACGATTAGTACTCTCCTCCTCTGAATTTGAGTAAATAAATATGTTTTTGTTGAAAATGACAATGAAATAGTCCAATAACTTATGGGACAAAGATTTCATTACCTCCATGAGAACATATGGTGTGTTTGTAACATCAATTGACATGAACACAAAAGAAATGATCCCATACCTGCACTAGATAGTTGTATTCAAAATATCTTCATCCTTCACCCTCAAATGGTGATTCCAAAATCACATATCAATATAAGAGATCCAACTAGATCTTCTCAACTGGTTGAATTTTTTTTTCAATCCTAAGAAGGGGGTTGTGATTTTTGATCATTAATAGATTCAACCTTCGGTAGTCTATACACAGCCTCATACAGTTATATTCCTTCTTGGAAAATAACACTAGAGCACCCCACACAAACACAATGGGACATATAAAAACCTTATGCATCCGATCATATACATCAATCCTAAACCCTTATAACTCATAGTTTTCAATCTGACAAGGGGAAATCAAAATTAGGGAATCACCAGGCTATGTATCTATCCTGGAATCATTATCATGTAAAGGGTTAACATCACAACCTCCTTGGAAAAAACTTCTATAAATTATCTCAAGAAACATGGAACCTCCTCCATCCAAGTATCTACTAAGTATATTGAAAACTATTTCATAAAGTAAAGGATGTAATCCATACATCTACTCCCAAACTAAAAACATCATTCGCCAATGAAAGAAATAAACTAACAATACACATTAAGGAACACGAATATCCTCTTAGAGAAGTTGATAATCACATGTATGAAATATAACTAGTTGAGGATGAAATTATATGTCTATATCTAAGGAAATTAAAGATACCCACATGACTGATGTTGGATCATCATTATTATACATGCCAAAACATATCAAATAAGATGCTCTAGCCTCTTACTAGTGTATTCAACACAAGGGTCATGAGGAAACACTCTATTTCTAGTCCTAGAGCATGGGCTAGATATGGTTAAAAAAAGAAGTGTGTAATTCCCTGATATTTTCTGAATTATTATTTTTTGAATTTATTTATCTTTTTGATATTTCTCATTTCACTTAACACTGGAAAAAGATATATATACACACACAAACACACACACACACACAGATATATATATATTAAAACACTAATTCAATCATTCCTTTCACATGAAACTGACTTATCTTGCGCTACATGCAACATCGACTCGGTGTACGTTACATGCACCATCTACATAGTATACATTACATGCAAGATTGAGCTTCCTCGATGGCTTGCATAAAACGCAAGACCAAGTGTTACCTAAAAAATATATATTTTAAAAAATATTATTATATGGAATATAATCTAGTCATTATGTTTATGAATATGAATATTATTAAAAAAATAATGAAAATATGTGGTTTACCCAAATATAAGATGAATTCATAGGTTACCAATTAATGAATATGAAAACCGATTAAATATAATTAAAAATATTATTATAGTGAAAAAGATATTTTAACCAGGTAAATTAAATCAATTAAAATTTGTAACTGAAATTAATGCAATACATATGTTATATATTGAATCAAATATTTTTTATATTCATCCAATTCATTCTATAAACATAAGATAAGAACAAACCCAATTTTATACATAAAACCTTATTTTTTATAAAGGAAGTTTTTCCTCATTTTAATGGAGAAACCATTTTGAATCCATTTTTTATAACTTTTATAGATTCAATAGGAAAAAATAAACACTATATTTAGAAGTGAAAAATAAGAATTAGAATCGGATAATTTTTTGGAAATGACCTTATATGTTTAAAAATTCTATTTTCTTGGACCAACCTCATTTAATATCCTCATGTGAAAAATAATAAAATTAATTCTAGACAAATTTATAAATATAATTTGATAAAATAAAATTCATTTTTGTATTTTTACTATAAAAATTATCTAATGTTTAAATTTTGGGATTTTTCTGACAAACTTCATTTTTGGATGAATAGATAAAAATACCGTATTTAAATTCAAAATTGGTTTTTAATTCAATATATTTATATGGTTAAATTTTATTTTAACTTGATTTATAAGCTTCATTAGATTATATTTTTATCAATTAGTACAATTTCTGTCATTATAACAAATTTCACATTGAAATTGGATATAAAGACTTATCAAACTGTTGATCTTTTTTACTTTAAAAACATGCAGTGTCATCTAGTCAGCGAGATTAATTGTAAATTAATTTCTGCCACTTATGTCATTAAAATTTGGAAAAATAGATTCCATATTTTTAATCAGAATAATTTATAATTTATAATATTGTCAAATTTTATTTTGACAAAAAATATTAGTGAATGTGATTAAAATCAACCACATCAGTTTAGAGAAAAATTAGTTTATTAAAGTACCAAACCGTAAATTTATGACCCAAAACAACCTAGAAAATTATCCAACAACCATTTTATATCCATATTTATATCCTACCATCAATTTTATCAATCTTTTTAAATTATTTTATCCACTTTTAACATGAAAAACTTGGGTGGAATTCTCTCTTAAAATATTAACAATAGTGCAACTCCTCCTCCACTATAAAAGGACACCACTTCTACCCATTAATCAAAACTCTAAAATGTAATATATTTTGAAAAGACCTTCCCAATTAGACTTTAAAAAATTCCTCCCCTCAACCTTGAAGCCTCCTTTTGGGCTGAAATCCTCTCAATGAATCCTTTTGGAATAAACCAAAAGGAGTTACTTGATTTGGAGGTAACGTCTTCTATTGAACTCATTTCCTTTACTTTCCTTCTTCACCACATCGAATATTTTTATTACATTAATGTGTGAAAATATTAATATCCACCATACACTAGGATTTTATTATTCCAAATTTTTGACCTACACATATATACACCTCCATTTAATGGATGTTGAACATACTATTTTTGTGTACGATGAAACACTGCCTCGCGAAATGATGATTGTTCATTTACTATTTACTACAAATCATGGTGGCCATTATGATGTAAAATATATTTATATATGTCATATAATATATTTATTATGTATTTATGATTATTTATTCCTTTTACAACACACATATCTTTACTTTTTCATTTGGTGTTAATACAATAATCTCTTTTAGGATGTGTGGACTACTTCCCCCTCAAAGCGTTGTGATTCGTTCACACACCTCTTGGAATATTTTAAGGATGGGATTGATGAACCTGTATGATATATATTTTATAATAATGTTACTTTAATATATATATATATATATACATATATACCTTTTTCATTTACATACTTTCTTCCAATATGATAATTAAAAAATAGAAACAACATTCATGCATACGTGTGACTTACCGTATCCATGAATGGTGTATTCAATTTAATACTTATCTATTATATAGATTAGTATAATATATATATATTGGTTATAAATTGTATTTATATAATTATTTCCATTCAGTAATCATGATATAATTACAATAACCAATGATATAACAAATTAAGAGACATGTGAAGAATAAAGTGAATATTCCCCGAAGTGAAACCATAACATAGGATTGTTAACATGAGGGAAATATAAAATCATAAATCCACCATATATGGTATTATATATAATAATATGGTTCTTTAAAAATTGTATAAAAATTTTATATTTACTATATGGGTGGTCTTAATGAGTATTAAGTGAGTCAAGAGACAAGGTAATGGGATTTCATCACATTTTTAATTTCTGTTAGATACATGTTATGTTCACCAATATTTCCTTTTTTGTGGTGTATGTACATCCCATTATTGTATTATATTTATTTTTTACATAAATTTATGGTTATTCACATTTCCATTTTATGATCCTTATTTCATGGGGTTTATGTTTCCAAATTTACCAAATCGGTAAAATAGTTTTGTCTCAATTTTCCTCCTTTTTGACTCATGGTTTATTATGCTCCTAAACTCTTTCTTTGAGGTGTTTATAATTCCATTTTAAATTTTATATCATGAATCTGAATATTTTCATGATATTTTATGAATAATGTAATTTTATTTTATACAAGGAGAGTATAATCCAAAGTTACCAAGTCATAAGAGTTTATTGAGACAATATCATCGTTGTTAGAGATTGTTTATGTTAGGCTTCATTTGATGAATTATTATTACCCTTATGTATAGTAAATTCATGAAATTTATTCTCATATAGTTATACATGATATAATTATGTATTTTTACCATTTTTTCTACTATTTTATCTAAAAGATAGTCAAAAAAGTGTAATTAAGAAATCCCAACTTAACCCTCCCTTTAGTCGGAAATCTATGTTTTTTAAAAAGGGTTTCCCAGAATATTATACCACTATCCTATATAATTTAAAATAAATTTTTACCCTTTATCATATTCTCAATCTCTTTAAGGAAATATTCTTGTATCTTTCCAAACAAGGCATTATTTCAAACCCATTTACCATGAAAAAGTAATGTTATGTTTCCCTCATACGACATGTATGAATTTACCCTCTGTCTCTCCTTTGAATATTATTTTAATATTTTAAAAGTATAAAATTTAATAAATTGTTTTTATAAATAGTTTTCATGGAAAATTTTTTCAAAAATAATTTTAAGTCTTCTTTTAAAGTTTTCAAGGTATTTTTTTGAAAATAATGTTTAAATAGTTTTATGTATTAAAAATTATTTTTCGAAGAAGTAAGGATATTTTCCTCAAGAAATTTTTTTTTGAAAGATATTTACAAAAAAAAAATTCATCTAATATTCCATTAGTTGATGTTACTTATTCAATTTTCAGAAATGATATAATGGTTCCATTCATGTCCTTTCTATGAAGGGGTTATGATTAATTTCATGGTCATTTTGAATCTTGTTTCTCTTTCATGAGTTATATGCTTAGGAAAATTGTTTCCCCTTCAAAGGTTATGATTAGATGAAGGTTATGGAACCTATATATTTTACATAGGTTATGATGTGATGAAATTTTAATGATACACTTATCATTTTACAGGTTATGATTTTATGCTTATAAGACCTTTGTCTTTTTATGGGTCATGATATGATGAATGTTTTTTTATCTTGTCGCACATTTGTGAATGATTTTTCTACGATATGGGTGAGACCTATATCTCTCTACAATGCATTAGGAAATGATATGTTTTATATAAGCTAAAAGGTTATATAGTTTGTAGACCAAGCCTAAAAGAAATAATTATCATGAGTTGTAGCCTAATCCAAAAAGAAAGATGGTTCATGGGTTATAGCCCAAGCCTAAATGAAAGTAGTTTCATGGGTTGTATCCCAAGCCTAAAATAAATAGGGTACACGGGTAGTAGCGCAATCCCAAAAACAATAAGGTACATGGGTTGTAGCTGAATCCTAAAAGAATGTGGGTACCCGTGTTGCTAGCCCAAAACCAAAGTAAACACACGGGTCATATCCCCATCCTAACATGTTATAAAGGTCCTGGTAGGTAACCTTGACATAAATGTTTCTATTATTATATGTATTCCAAAAATCCTATGTCTTTGTCCTTAGTTATTATTTCATGTAACATGATGTTTTTTTCTTATGATTTATGTCTTACGAACTAAGAATCTATATCCCATAACTCGTGCTTATGATCATTGTTATGAAGGGTACGATCTCCTAATGATATGAACCCGTTATTATGACCCTGTTTTCATGTTTATAGTTACATGTCTCTCCTTTTTATCATTATTGAGCAGTTGAGCTCACCCCTTTCTTATGTTTACTTTCTCTAGGTTATGAATACAGGTTTTAGGTAGAAATACTAAAGGTGGAGATCATTATGGGAGATGTTTAAGATCATTCACGGGGATATAAGATTTTTTTTACAAGCTTCCAAAGTCACTAAACTATTACGGTCCTATGGTATTTAATTTTTTAATGTTCTGAATATTCATCTAAAAATATGTGATATCCATATATGTTATGTAACATCCCTGGTAAATAAAGAATATGAAATTTTTATACTTATTAATATTTGTGAATTAAATATTAATTTTACATTAAAGGGGATTCTATGTTTTATGGGGTATGTGACATGAAACAATGAGTTTCGACGAAAATCTGATGTTGCACATAAGGATGAGTCATACTGAAAATAGTAATATAATATTATTTTAAATGGTAGTTAATGCCTAGCAATTGTATTAGCGGGAATGAATAGAACTAACTAAAATATAATTATACATTTTTCGTTAAATGTTTTTACATTTTTTCAAAAAATTATAGAAGCTTAAAATGTGAATGAATCCAATTTTAAGCATAAATACTCTAATATTTTTTGAAAGGTCGATTTACTGCCTTTTAATGGTGAACCCTTTTTAAATCTAGTTTTTCATCACTTTTATATGCACTATTTGACAAAAAAAAATTATTCTTTAGAATTATGACAACAAAATTTACTTTAGATGAAATTTTGGTATTTTTCTGATAATCTTCAATTTTTTAATGAATAGTGAAAAATACTGCATTTTAATTCAAAACTACCTTTTAATCTAATTTATTTATATCATTATATTATTTTTTAATTAGTATTAAAGTTTAATTGGATTATATTTTTACTATTTAATCCAATGTTGGTCATTTTAAGTAATTTCACTCTAAATTTTGACATAATCAAAGTTAAATCTTTTGATAGTTATTATTTCTTAAAAACACGCTTTTTGCTTTGATAATGAGAATTAATTTTAAATTAATTTCTGCCACATCTGTGTTTTGAATTTAGAAAAATGTATTCTATATTTCAAATATTGTGGTCCAAATTGTGTAAATAGGTGACTTTTAATTTTAGACATTTTGAATATTTACTTTAGTAAATATTTTATTTACCATGGTTAAAGGGTAAATATGGTAAATAAGTGTAAAAATAATATTATAATAATATTAAATTAATCTTACACTTGTCCAAACCATATTTAATGATACATTTCCTATCACGGTCATCCTTGGGTCTATTTTGGGACCCCATGGATCAACTTTGGAGTGACAATGACACTTTATATTAATTAATTTAAAGTAAGGACAAAAATAACATAAACATGAATCTTTTTACTAAAATAATTTTTATATGGGGTTATATGTGTTATCTCGTAGAATATAAATATTATTTGGAAATATAAACGATTTCCTACATCATGGTATTTTATTTATAATTTTTATACCTTAAATAAACCAATTTAATGATAACACAATGGTGATGCAGTAATTGCTTCATTAATAAAGGATTCAAAGAAATGATATTATAAATATAAAAAAATTATTTTGTACTTTTTTATGCCATAAAATAATTTTATAGATTAGGATGACTTGTTATATTTGAATTAATGAAGGTTTTTCGAAAGAATCAAGTTGGTTGGGATGTTTTAAAAAGTCATGATATGAATAGTATTAAATTTGACATAAAAGAGTTTTTAAATCAATAAATATTTTATTAAATGATACAATTGTCCTAGAAATATATTATTCAGCCAAATGACATATATGATGTTAGTAATGTCATTAATGAAACATTTTAGGACCCTTGTCATTTTAATGTAAATATATTAACCATAAAGTATGAATATATAAGAGGGCATGATAAAAGATACTAAATTTAACAAAGTGTTAAATAAAAAATATAAGGATAAAAAAATATCCAAAACCTATCAAATTCTCATTGGATTATTTTATTTAGACTTATATACACCTTATATATTAATTAAATATGGTTTTTACCTTTATAAACCTAAAATAATTATATAATAAAATAATATTTTCAAACTTTCCTAAAGATCCCCTCCCCCCTTATAAAAATCCATCACCTCTAACCTTTACTCACTACTCTCAAGACACCTTTTCTCATCCAAACTAAGCCCAAATAAGCTCCCAATATCTATATATTCCTCCTAAAAGCCTTAAATTAGGCAGAAAACACTTCAATAAAGCCTTTTGGTACAAACCAAAGGGAGTTACCCTATTTAAAGGATATTAAAGAACAAACAAGTCAAGTCAGACACAAGGTAAGGGAACTTCTTAACCTAATTTCCATTAATTGGGATAAACTTCTACTTATTTGTTATATCGTTCTATGAATATGCATGAATGATATATGATTGTTTTACTCTTAATATCCACTTATATTTTGTGTATTTATATTTTTCACACATAATTATTTCACTGATTTGTCATTAATGTAATGATACGATCTCTGTAAGGGAATCCTTCACCCTCATCTTTTAGTAAAAGACATATTTATGTCAAGTCTTTTAATTTAAATTTTATTATGATGGGATACGTTATTATATATCCTTATTGCTTTAAATTTTTTTCCATGTGATGAGATACCCTTTTCTCTCTCATCAACTCATTTTCTGAATTTTAAAGTGACGTCGTTAGCTGTCAAATTTCTCTAAGGGAACTTCTTAACCTAATTTCAATTCTTTGGGTTAAACTTACACTTCTTGATTATGTCATTATATGAATATATGTGAATGAACTTTGATTGTTTTACACTTAGTACCAACTTATATTGGCTATATTTACACTTTTCACACATAATTATGTCATTGATTTATCATTAATCTAATGATACAATCTATGCAATGGACCATGTCTCAATCTCCTTTAATTGAGGAATATCTTGATATTGTGAACCTTTATTATCTCATTAGGTTTATATACAACCATTTTGACATTTTATATCATGAATTTCTATATTATATTGATATTTATAGTTTTATTTGATGTTATTCTTTAATGATTTTTATTCAAGATTTTCTCAAGTGGTAAAGGATTCTTTAACTAAAACATTATTTTAAATGTTTTAAAGATTTAATATTACATGTCCTTATCTTTCATGTCCGTGTTTTATAAATTATTTTAATGATTTATTTATATGAACATGTGTTTTTTAAAGTGTAAAATCATGTAAAAAATTTCATAGTGGTATAAGACACTTTGATTCAAAAATTTCCTTTATTGTTGTTCATGTTTTATGATTATATTATTGTTCTTGGGCATTGTTTATGAATAATGGTGGTTCCATGAGAAACCTAGGGCGTTTGAGCTCGAGATAGCTCTCCAATGCATTGGGTAAAGTGATGGAGGTAAACATTAATGTTTCTCCTAAGAGATTTAGGGAATATAATTTAATGGGAATTACAAATGTAACTCCCTACATAGCTGTGAAATCTAAAATGTAAGTATGTTATGGATTCCAAAAGTTAACTTTAAGATTTATGATTTCCATGTGTTATTCATAAAACATATGATTTTTTGTGTTATGTTAATTATTGTCAAGTATGATTTAATTTATTTGTATGTATTGATGGAATAATGTTTTCATTCCTTGTTTCATAACCCTTATTGAGATTTTTATGCTTATCCCATGTTTTTGAATTTTTTTCACATGGTATGAGGAAGGGTAAGAGAATGGAATAATTCAAGAAGACTTATATAAAGAAAATAACTCTTGTTTTCTTTAAGGAGTTTTATTATTGTGAAAAATTTTGATAGAGTAGATGTGTCTAATTTGTAATTTTTGAAATCTAAGGTAATAATTACAGTCTAATTCTCTAAAAATATAAACATGAAAATATCCTCAATGTGAATTATTAACTTAATTAAATATTATGTAATACTTAAGGCTGGGGAATTATATGTTAATCCTGGATTTATATAGTCGATATCAAAGTAAAGGTTTAGTGAACCTTTGGAAACTAGGATAAGAAAACTTTATAGATATTCCTAGGTATATTACTATGGATATGTATAGGGATGTCTATATGTATAAGTATAAGGATTTGTTAACATTTAGGAAAATATCATGGAATTTTGGTAAGGGATAGACTGATTGATTTTCCAGTAATACATCCTTATTTGTATACTACAAATGGATGTTTCTCTAGAACAGATGCACCTAGGGGTAACGACTCCGAAAATATGTTCCAGGCTTGACTCAAGGTAATATTGTTTACGAAAATGGGCCTTGTTGCACACCTTGTTTGACATCCTTGAGGGATATGCTTTAGGAATTTAAAAAATCTTCATGAACCATAATGAAGGATTTAAATATAAGTTGTGTATGAATAACCATGGTTAAACCTAAGGTTTCTTTGGTTACAGAATGTGACCACATTTAGATTCTTTATAAGTAATTATTTTCATGACTATGTGGTTTTTTCTATATTATGTATTGATCACACTATGATTCAAGTTTTAGTCAATGGTAGGAACCAGAAGTAATATTTATAATGTTGAATGTGATTGATGATTTTCTTATGATCATTCAAATGGGGAGATCAGTAGAGAAAAATATATTTGAATTATTCAAAATTAGCTATCGTGGTATATGATTAACAATGTTAGTTGTTGTGATATTTCTAACAGGTAGAATAAGAGAAAGATGTAATTTTATGTTAAGGAAAATAGAGTAAATAAGATTGGTATTCATTTATGTCAAGAATAATGGAGGAAGAACCTTTAAAAATACACCAAATGGAGGGTAAGATGTTATTTGGGTAAGAAAAAGGGTCATATAGTGACTAATTTTCACAGAGTTTAATGTCTTATATATGGAGAACATGATCATTACCCTACTTAATGTCTCGGGCTAAGAATTTACATCTAAACCAAGTAAGGACCTCTTCCTTTTAAAACATTAAAGTCGTATGATTGAAGCATTTATGTATTTGGATTCTAGAATTAAGAATGGTGAATTATGCATGCATTGTTCAATTTATGTTTTTACTAAGTATTTACAAGAATATGTTGAATTGTCCTGATGGACTAGAAATTTGATCTCATGAAAGGTGAAATTTTGAATAAGGATGGTAACCATTAATATTTTATTTATGTTAATATAATTTGGTATGGGTAAATATACATGGGATATGAATATGTAAATTAGACAGTACTAATTACCTTGGAACTATGTAAGTATTTCTTGATAGGTGGTTTATTCTGTCACTAATGAAGTTTATTTCATTATTATAGTTAAGTAATGGATCCAATACAATTTTTAATAAGGAAGAATGAATATTTTCCAAAAGGAATTATGGTAATTCAGGTTATTACCATGTTTGAAGGAAATATACAATGACGATATTCACATGATTGGAATGTGACAACCAAGTGATACATTGTGATATGCATGGGTATCAATGTAAAGATTATTTAGTGACTTTATTTCTAAATCTTTAAATTTTAATCTTTCAGAAGGGATATAAGGCTAACCATTTATGAAAAGTTCAAGTTAAAATTCAGATTAAGTCGGTAAGATTATTTTTTTGTCTCTCTATATAAGGATTTATGCATATTTTATATCATTTTAAAAATACCTTATTATGATGATAACTAATGAAAAATGGGATGTCATATCATGGGTGTCATTATGTATTAGTACTTTAGGAATAAAATAGTCACATTCCATTTTTTTGAGAAAGAGGTTAAGTGGGTCAACAAACAATAAAGGGTGAAGTTTTCCAGAAATCATGAAAGTATATCTTTTAATTAAAACTCTTTAACTTTAGGAAAAAGGATCTTGAAACCAAAAATGTTGTCTTATACCTACATTTTGGATGAATCATAATGTCCCTTAGGTCATTACAGATTTATGGAATTGTGGTTGTAAAATTTCTCCTAACCTGGTTCTCTATCACTCTCCAGTAGAACTTGATGTAAATTTTTTTCTCCCATATCCATCTTTTCACTTTCCACCTATGGTATCCCATGTGGAAACCTATTTATATGATACTTGGGGTAATCGTTATGGTCCCAAATTTCTATTTTTATGGGATTTTTTAGCATCCATTTTTATGATGTGGATTTCTATAAATGAAACTTTGAAGTGTTAAACCTTTTAGAACCTAGATGAAATTTGAGGGAGAAATTCATTTTTAGGGGGTAGAATGTATCACCCCAATAATTTTTTAATTAATTTATCATTTTGATATTTTTTATTTCACATGACACTGAAAATAGTTATTTTTTTAATATATATGTATTTATATATATTAAAACACTAAGTCAAATATTTCTTTCACACAACACCAACTTGTCTTACACTACATGCAACACCAACTTGGAGTACATTACACGCACCATCGACTTATTGTACATTACACGCTAGATTGACCTTCCTCGATGGCTTGCGTAACCCAAAATAACGAGTGTTACCTAACTATATATGTTGTTAAAAATTATTATTATAATGGAATACAAGATTGAAATTAATTTAATGAATACAAATATTGTTACGTAAATTATGATCATATGTGGTTTACAGAAATATCATATTAATTCATTGGTTACCAATTTATGATTATGAAAACCAATTGAATATAAAGAAAACTATTACTATAGTCAAAAATATATTTTATCCATGTAAATTAAATTAATTAAAATTTTTAACTGATATTAATATAATAAATATGTTATATATTCAATCTAATATTTTTTATATTCATCCAATAGATTCTACAGATATAAGATATGAAAAAACCAAATTTTATGTATAAAATCATATTTTTTATTAAGGTTGTTTTAATGACTTTTAATAGAAAATCCATTTTAAATAATATTTTTATAAATTTTATAGATTAAATATGTCAAATATAAACATTATATTTTGATGGAGAACATAATAATTAGGTTAGGATACTTTTTTGGTAATGACCGTATATGTTTAAATATACTATTTTCTCAAATGAAATGCTTTTAATGACCTTCTGTGAAAAAAATAAAATTAATTTAAGACACATTTAGAAAATTAAATTGATTAAATAAAATTCATTTTTTAATTTATAATATAAAATTATATTATGTTTAATGTTTTGTATTTTTCTAACAAACTTGATTTTTTGATGAATAGTTAAAAATATGATATTTTAATTCAAAACTGCTTTTTAATTCATTTTTTTTATGAGAATAAAATTTATTTTAATTTAATTTAAAAGATTAATTAGAAAATATTTTTATAAATTAATACAATTTTTGTCATTGGAACCATTTTAACAATGAAATTGGATAAAAAGACTAGGCAATCTTATGATCCATTTTATTTTAAAAAAACTGTAGTGTCGTCCCGTCTGTGGGTTAATTTTAACTTAATTTCTTCCAATTATGTGACTATAATGTATAAAAATGGATTCCATATATGTAATCATAATAATTTATAATTTATAATAAGTTAAATTTTTTTACCAAGAATATTAGTGAAGGTGATAAAAATTAATTACATCGGTTAAGAGAAAAATTAGGTTAATAAAGTACTAAACCTTAAATTTAAGACCCAAAACGACCTAGAAACTTATCCAAAACCCATTTTATACCCATATTTATACCCTATTATCTATTTTCGTGACCTTGGTGAATTATTTTATCCAATTTAAATATTAAAAACATGGGTGAAATTCTCTCTTCAAATATTTACAAGAGTGAAACTCCTCCTCCACTATAAAATAACACCACTTATACCCATTAATCACACCTCTAAAACCTTTTATATTTGGGAAATATCTGCTAAATTAGCCTCCAAAAATTCCTACCCTATTAATTTAATCCTCCCTTTGGGAATAAATCCTCTCAAGGAAGCTTTTGGGAATAAACCCAAATAAGTTACCCGATTTTGAGGTAACGTCTTCTCTCAAGTTCCTTTCCTTTATTTTCCTTCTTAACCCATCCAATATAATTATTAAATTCTTTTGTGACAACACCAGTATCTCCATATACTAGTATATTTTTGTTCTGAAGGTTTTACCTACACATACACTCTCCTCCATCTAATGGATGTTGAACATACTGTTACTGTGTACGACGAAATACCGCCTCACGAAATGATGATTGTTCATTTATTCTTTACAACCAATAATGGAGGACATTAATATGAAAAATATATTTCTATATGTTGTATATTATATTTTTTATGTATTTAATCTTTGTTAATTTTATAACACACATCTATTTACCTTTTATTTGGTGTCAATACGATAATCTCGTTTGAGAAAGTGTAGACAAATGCCCCCTCAAAGGGATGTAATTCGTTCACACACCACATGGAATGTATTAAGGATTGGTTTAATGAACCTATATGATATATATGATTTAATAATTCTAAATTAATATATATATATATATTTCATTTACATACTTTCTTTAAATACGAAAATTAAAAAATGGAAACAATGATCATGCGTACGTACATCTTACCGTCTCCATGAACGGTGTATTCCATTTGGTACATATTTATTATATTGATTATTATAATATAAATATATTTTATATAAAGGATATTTATATCATTATTTAAATTTGGGTATCATTATATATGCATAATAACCAACAATATAACAAATTAAGACACATGTGAAGAACAAAGTGAATATTACCCAAAGTGAAACCTTAACATAGGATCATTAACAAGATGGTAATATAAGGTCATAATAAATCCATATATGGTATTATATATAATAATATGGTTATTTAAAATATTTATAATAAATTTACATTTACCATATAGGTGGTTCAAATGAGTACGATGAGAGTCAAGACACAAGGTAGGGGGCTTTCATCTCACTTTTAATTTTCGTGAGATACATGTTATGCTTTCCACTCTTTCCATTTTATGTGGTTAATGTACTGAAAATTATTGTATTATATGTATCTTATAATTTTTTTTTATTTAAATGTCCATTTTATGATCCTTATTTCTGTAAGAATGGTATAGAGTAAGAGGTTTCCAACCTCTGATACCAATTGTAGGATCGAAATATAATATGAGATGCTCAATATACAAGAGGGGGGGTGAATTGTATACTTTAAAAATTCCTTTGGAACCTTTAAAGTTAGTTATGAATAACTAGAGTTTCCTTAAGAAAAGGAAAAAACTAAGTTTAACAAAGTTAAACTAAGTAGATTCACAACACCTCTAACACCGAACTAAACTTGGAAAGAGATTCCAAAAGAAGGTTCCGGAAATATGGTTCCGGAATTTGAAACTTAACAAAAGTTACAATATGAGATTCTACCTTAAAGCGTATAGAATCTAAACTAATCAGAGTAAGTAAGGAAGTATAAGAAAATTATACTTTCCTTAAGATACAAAATGCAGCGGAATAAAACAAGTACAAGTAGAAGAACTACTAGTAACAAGATGATAGTCTTTTAACCCAAAGAGAAGGGTATCCAACAACCTTGGATAAAGGTCCCTTGATTTATACTTTCAAGCAAGTCTGTCTTACCCACACCAGGGTAAGCCCTCGATACGAAGATCGGTGTCTCTGTCTTGCTATCCCCGCAAGCCCTCAACTTCAAGGTAGTTGGCAACCTCTGTCTTTCTCGGCAAGAAAGCCCTCGATCTTTAAGGTAGTCGGCACCTCTGTCTTTCTCAGCAAGAAAGCCCTCGATCTTTAAGGTAGTCGGCACCTCTGTCTTCCTATCCCCGGAAGCCCTCGAATGTAATCACCAACATTCGGAGTCGCACGAAGCTTTGAGAGTTAATAAGAGACTCTCTCTCTAGAAATCACTTCAACAGCATGTATGCACAAAGTCCAAATGTTCATCCATCCGTTGTGAGCTTTTTCAAATGAGCTCCTATTTATAGGTGAGGTCGGTTCCTTCTCCAACGGTCATATTTCCCTTAAAGTTCGGAGGGACCTGTACACGTGTCACTTAGACAACGGTTAGTTTATAACAAAATGGACGACATCGTTTTATAACAAAGTAAGTGTAACAGAAAGTATGACATCGTTTTAAACTCTAACATAAAGGTTCGGAATAGAAATTTCGGAGTGAAAGTTCGGAGTGAACAAATTCAGAGTGTATAAAACAATGATATCCAGATTCTGTTTAATGAGTGAATTCGGAATGAGAATTCGGAATAGGAATTCAGAATAGGAATTCGTAATGGGAATTCGTCATCAGAATTCGTAATGGGAATTCGTCATCAGAATTCGTAATGAGAATTCATCATCAGAATTCGTAATGAGAATTCATCATCAGAATTCGTAATGAGAATTCGGAATGAGATTTCTTCATTAGAATTCGTAATGGGAATTTTTCATTGGAATTCGTAATGAGAATTCGTAATGAGATTTCTTCATTAGAATTCGTATCCTGAATCTGGAATAGAACTTAGTCAGAATTCATAACCGGAATTTGGAGTGAAACTTCCTTATAGTTCTTGTCCAGAATCCGAACCCTAAAACAGAATGCTTTTTATCAGTTTTAATGATTCCGAGAAAGTGAATCCGAATTTCATACTAAAAAAAATATTAATGAAAATATGACAAGGATAAATTTTTCTTATAAAAGCGTTTTTCCTTAAGAAAACATTTTTCCTTATAAAAGCAATTTTCCTTACAAAAAGCGATTTTCCTTAAAGATAAGGTGTTTGTGATTTTCAAAACAAGAAGGAATGGAAAAGTCATAAGGAAAACCTTATTGACTCAACAATCTCCCCCTTTTTGGAAAGCACAAACATCCTTACGAAAAAACTATTCTAAGAAGAAAGAAACATATTAAAGCTTATCTCCCTTGGTTTAAGAATATAGATGAATACGACTAACTCCCCCTTAGGCTTTGAATCTCTAAGGATCGTATTCATATTTCCGGAGTGATATTTCTTTAAGATAAAAACTCCCCCTTAAACAAACTCTTATTAGAGTTCTATCTCATTGGGTATTTTTCTTTCTCCCCCTTTGATAAGCACTTATTAGATTTCCTCTTTTTCTTAAGGATCTTTTCCTTCTCCCCCTTTGTGATTTTCAAAAAGAATTTCGAGGGAATGGAAAAAAAAATAACAAAGTACCTGAAAGAATTAGTAACAACAACAAAACAGAACGACAAGCACGATTCTCATTAAATTTGAAATGTCAGCAACAAAAACAGATTACAACAAAAAGATCGGATTGGTCATTTGGGATCTTTCTCTTTCGACATCAGCCCCTTGAGAATAGTCTTGATCTTTTTGAGGTCCTTATGATCTTCCTCTGCTTGCTTTTCTAAGGCAACTATTCTTGCTGACTGAGCTTGAATGATTTCTTCCTGAGCCTTCAACTTTTCTTCCTGAGCTTCCATTTTCTCTTCCTGAGACTTTATCCTTTCTAGAAAATTGATCCGATGATCCCTTTCAAATTTCCAACTTTGATTAACAGAGTTGAGCTTTCCATTCAGATCTCTTACTTCCTGACTCCGAATGTTCTTTTCCTCTGCCAATTTCTCATCGAATGATGCAGTCATCTCATGAAACTTCTTGTCCTCGGTTTGAAAAGCATCCTTAACATTCTCCTGAAACTCATCCAGCAACCTCATCTCTTCCACATTCTTCTTCGACCAGCTAGTCATCCTTTTGCAAGATCTTTTATGGGCTTCGTAACCAATGAAGAAATTTTTGAACTGGGCTTCTATCTCAACACACTTATCCATTACCATGGATACGGAATCGGTTTTCTGATTCAGCGTATGTTGGAGCATCTGGCACCGAGAATCAATACTGGAGAAAGTCGGAATGGTTCCCACCAACTTCTTCAAGGATTGAACAACAAAATCGTGCCCCAACGAAGATGATTCCGAATCTGACATCTTGCTAGGAGAATTTTCTTCTTCAATAAGCTCCAACTTCCTCTTTGAAGAACTACCAGCTTCCTTCCTCATACTCTTTTCTGAACTCGGGGTATCAGCAATAACTTGTTCCCCCTTATCTTTTTTCGGAATAGAAACCTGTTCCGGAGATTTCTTCTCACTGTCAGAAACTTGAACAACCAAATCTTCCTCATCAACAACTTCTATATTTTCTTTCTGAGCAGCATCAAGTGAAAGATGTTCTTCTTCTCCATGATAAGAAACTTCTTCCTCTCCTTCCTTTCCTTCTATTACTGGAGTAACTAGTTTTGAAGATTCGGCTTCAGATGTTCGGAGCGACAGGTGTTCCGAAGGAGTTCCCTTGTATTCATCTACTTGTTTGAGCACATCTCCTGTCTCACCACTTCCTTCAGCAGCTTCTTCCACTTCTTCCACTAGCTCTACTTCCTCAGCATTCTTAGCAGCAGCCTCTTTCGGATCATCGAGATTTCTTCCTGGAGTCTCAGGTAGAGAGTCCAAAGAAAAAGTTCTCGGAACGGGAATGGTTGCTGAAACCATTTCATTAAACTTCAACAAGGCTTGCACAGCCTCAGCTTCTGACAACTTCTTCTTCAGCTTCTTTTCCTTGGCTTGCTTCTCGAGCTCATCAGCAGCCTTTTCTTTCAGAGCCTTAGCCTCTGCGGGATCCAATCCGAACTGCGGATCTCCTTCCTTCCTCTTTTCCTTGTCAGCTCTCCACTTCGCTGCAACCTCATCAGTATATGTCTTCTTCTTCTTAGGCTTAGGAGGTGCGGAATGGACTTCCTTAGACTTAGGTTCCTGAGCTTCACCTACCACTTCTTTCAGCTTCCTCTTCCTTACCGGCTTAGGCGATTCCGGATCAGCCACTTTCGGAGTCACTTCTTCTTGAGGAGGAAGATCAATAAACATGCCAGACTTCTTGTCAAAAGCTATATTCATCCTTTTAAGAGTTGCATCACTGAGCAACATGATCTTGCAAACTTTCGGTTTAGAACTGCAAGCAACCTTGAAGGACTCAAGGCACCGAACTATCAGCTTCGACAATATTGCCGGGTACATTACTATCTGAGCTCTCAGATTCCCTTTCTTTAAATTCTCAAGATTAAGAAGGATATGCTTCATCAGGTTGAACTTCCTTTGATTTATCAAGAAATCTAAGATGTATATCTCACTCTTCTTCAAGCTGTCCTTGTCTCCTTTTCTCGGTACAATAAGCCCTTGCACCCATAACTCCAGAATCCGGAAGTTTGTAGATAGGGTTGCAATTTTCGAAGCCTTATCATCATCCAGTCCGAGAATTTCTAAGGCTTTCTCCTTGTTGAAACTACCCAAGGAGTCTGGCAGAACATGCGAGATAAACTCAGCTTCCCCTTCATAATTCAACCCTACCAAGCTTGCAGCCTTGGTGTAAGATAGCTTATAAGTCTTGCCATACGATTTGAAGGAAAATTTTTCTCTGTTGTCTTCCACAAAGAAAGCAACCGACTCATAAAACTCAACAAGCAAGTCTGGGTAAACTTCATCTTGGTTGCCGGTTTTTGATATCGCAACATCTTCCCAGCCATTGAGCTTGATATTCTTTGATATAATAGAATCATAGTTGCTGAAGAAATTCGGATGCACTAACCGTTCTCTGTAGACTAACCACTGAGAAATGGGCTTGGTTGAAGACATCTCTTGAGAAGCTAACTCTGCAGACATTCGGATTAGAAGTCTCTGAGAAGTTCGGAACTGAGAAGACTGAAGTTCGGAACTGGAAAACTGTAGTTCGGAACAGCCTTAAATCAGAGAGACAGAGCTTCAGCACGCAAGAGCTTGAGATCGATGTGGGACGAGAAAAATAGGGTCCCCTTTATATAGGCTTTGGGATGACGGTTCAACTTCCTCGGTTGATCTAACGGTTTAGAAAGATCTGAGATCAGATCTGACGGTTGAGAGGTTGAATCCGATCTTTTTGAGGTTTTATTAAAACAAAATTCAAGAAATTCAAAAAAAAAAAAAACCGAAAACAAACTATAAGAAAATGCCAGCAAGTAAAATATGATTACGAAAACTTCAGTAAGGAAGTCATACCTTTCGGATTAGCTTAGGAAAGTTATTCGTAATGGGTAATGTAAAGACGACTACGAAAAAATCAATACGAAAAACCTAATATGAAAAACTCAATACGAAAAACTCAATACGAAAAACTTAAAAAAACTTGTTATGGAAGATTCAATACGAAAGTTTTTCCATTATGAAAATACCAGTACGAAAATTTTCCATTCCGGAAATTTTCAATACGAATACTTTTATTCCAGAAGTATTTTGTATGGAAATATCCATTCTGGAAAATTGTAGTTCCGGAAGTTCCATTCCGGAAAGTTTCGTTCCGAAAAAAATTTGAAAACAAATTTTGAAAAACTTTGTTAAATAAACAAACAAATGTACTCCCCCTATGAAAAAGAGTTTATTACTGTGAGGAGATTTTTCCAACAGAAAGTTAATTAAGGAAGATTACCTTACGGTTATCATTCCTAACTTCTGTTTAATATATTCAAATCTATCAGAAGGTAAAGATTTTGTGAAAATATCAGCAAGTTGATCTTGCGTTCCGATAAACTGAAGAATAATATCTCCTTTAAGTGTGTGATCCCTAAGAAAGTGATGCCTAATATCTATGTGTTTTGCACGGGAGTGATGTGCAGGGTTTTTACTTAGAGCAATGGCACTTGTGTTATCACACAAAATTTGAGTTTTAGTAAAACTCAAGCCATAGTCTGTGAGTGTGTGTTGCATCCACAACACTTGTGCACAACAACTTCCAGCTGCTACATATTCAGCTTCAGCAGTGGAGAGTGCAACAGAATGTTGCTTCTTGCATGACCAAGAAACTAATGAATCTCCTAAGAAATGACAAGTTCCGGATGTACTTTTTCTATCCATTCTACAACCACCAAAGTCAGCATCAGAAAAGCTTTTTAGAACAAAATCATTTCCAGAAGTATAAAATAATCCTAGATCCATGGTTCCCTTAAGGTAGCGAAAAATTCTTTTAACTGCCTTTAAGTGAGATTCCTTAGGATTGGATTGATATCTTGCACATAAGCATACTGAAAACATTAAGTCTGGTCGACTAGCAGTTAAGTAAAGTAGACTTCCAATCATACCTCTAAAAGATGTTTGATCTACTGGTTTTCCAGCTTCATCAAGATCTAAAGAGTTTGAGGTACCAATAGGAGTACTTATACTCTTCGTGTTGTCATAACCATACTTTTTAAGAAGATCTTTAATATACTTATGTTGAGATATGTAGGTTCCTTCTGGTTTTTGAGAAATTTGAAAACCAAGGAAAAATGTTAACTCACCCATCATACTCATTTCAAACTCAGATTTCATTAGACTAGCAAAAGAATCAGTCAAAGATTGCTGAGTTGAACCAAATATAATGTCATCAACATAAATTTGAACAATCAAAACATTTTTCTTATCTTTCTTTATAAAAAGGGTTGGATCTGCATTTCCCTTAACATAGTTATTTTGAAGCAAAAATCCTGTGAGTCTATCATACCATGCTCTTGGGGCTTGTTTAAGGCCATACAAAGCTTTGGTAAGTCTAAAAACATGATCAGGATGTTTTGTATCTTCAAAGCCAGGAGGTTGTTCAACAAAAACTTCCTCTTGAACATAACCGTTAAGAAAAGCACATTTCACATCCATTTGAAATAGTTTGAAATTAAAGAATGCTGCAAAGGCAAGTAGAATACGAATAGATTCAAGTCTAGCTACTGGAGCATAGGTTTCTTCATAGTCTATTCCTTCTTGCTGATTATAGCCTTTAGCAACAAGTCTAGCTTTATTTCTAACAATGACTCTATTTTCATCACATTTGTTTCTGAAGACCCATTTTACTCCAATAACAGAAGTTTCCTTAGGTCTTTCAACCAAGGTCCAGACTTTATTCCTTTCGAATTCATTTAGCTCATCTTGCATTGCTTTGATCCAATCATCATCACCTAAAGCTTCATCAGTGCTTTTAGGTTCTAGTTGGGAAAGAAATGCTAGATGTTCTACTTCATTTCTTAAGGAACTTCTAGTCCTTACAGGTTGATTTACATCACCAATGATACTATCACTGGGATGATTCTTAAGAAACATCTGATTTGGGTTTTGTAAAACCTGTTCATCAACATAAGGTAGAAAGTCTTCTGGGGTAAATGTTTCAGAAGTATCTTCTAGAACAATTTCCTTATCAGAAGGTTCTTCTAACAAAGGTTGACAATCAGTTTTTGAAAACACATCCGAAGATGTAAGTTGGGAAGTTTTAAAAACAAAAGGATCTGACTCATCAAATTTCACATGTACTGTTTCCTCAACAGTACAAGTATTTTTATTAAAAACTCTATAAGCCTTAGAGGTTGTGGAATATCCTAAGAAAATCCCTTCATCTTATTTTGGTGCGAATTTATGTAAGTTATCTTTAGTATTCAAAATGAATACTTTGCAACCAAAAACCTTGAAGTAGGAAAGCCTTGGTTTTCTACCATTCCATAACTCATAAGGAGTTTTATTAAGAAAAGGTCTAATCAAAACTCGATTTATAGTATAACAAGCAGTACTTACAGCTTCAGCCCAGAAATGTCTAGCAATAGAATATTCACTCAACATGGTTCTAGTTATTTCTTGAAGAATTCGATTTCTTCTTTCAACTACACCATTCTGTTGAGGAGTTCTAGGTGCTGAAAAGTTGTGAGTAATACCTTTCTTACTACAAAAAGTTTCAAAATCAGAATTTTGAAATTCTCCTCCATGATCACTATGAATAGTTTTCAATGGAAGGTTTTTCTCATTTTTAACTTGAGCTCTAAAACTTTTGAAATAAGAAAAAGCTTCAGATTTCCTTGCTAGAAAATAGACCCAAGTAAATCTAGTGTAATCATCAACTAGAACAAACACATAGTATTTGCCTCCAATGCTTCCAGTTTGTGTTGGACCAAAAAGATCCATGTGCACTAACTGTAATGCATCGGTTGTTGAGACTTCACCGATTGACTTAAAACTAGATTTATGTTGCTTGCCATATTGACAAGGATCACAAACTTTAGAAGAATCAAATCTAAGCTCCGGTAGATCCTTAACTAGTTTCTTCTTAGAGAGTTTACATAGGTTTCTAAGATTACAGTGTCCTAGTCTTCTATGCCATAACCAAGAATGATCTTCCATTGCACTTAGGCAAGGTAAATCTTGGCTTCTTAGGTCTTCTAAGTTTAAGGTGTAAACATTCTCTTGCCTGTTGGCTGAGAGAATAAATTCTTCCTTGGAATTGTGAACTAAGCATTTATCATTCCTAAAATTCACAAGGTAACCTTCATCACATAACTGACTTATGCTAATGAGGTTGTGCTTAAGACCTTTAACAAAAAGAACATTTGAAATCAAAGTTTTACCTAAAAGAACAATATTACCAATACCAACAATCTCTCCCTTAGCATTGTCTCCGAAAGTTACCTTTCCTCCTTTCGTCTTGATAATTTTTTCAAAGAAGCTTTTGTTACCAGTCATGTGCCGGGAACATCCACTATCCATGTACCAAACATTGTTGCTGGAACTTTCTTTATTTTCCTGAAATTAAGAACAAAGTTAGACTTTCGGAATCCAAACTTGCTTGGATCCGAGATTTCCAGACAATAAAATCTTAGGTACCCACATTTTCTTGGAAAAATAAGCTTTATGAAAACCTAAGGATTGGGTTTTGTTTAAGGAACAATTTCTTGCCCAGTGACCACCACATTGACACTTAGTACAAAATGGGGCACTTTGAAGAACAAAATAATTGTTGCTGAAAACAGGTTTTGCATGGGTATAACCAAATCCGGATTTATTTCTTAAAGGTCGTATTTGAGAATACATCTTATCAAAATTTTCCTTACCATGGGTAAAGTTTGATAAGCACTTCTTTAAGGAAAAAATTTCGGACATGAGTTTTACAACCAAGTTTTTATCTTCAAAATCATTAGTTTTGGAACTAGAGTTAGGCTCGAAAACATTTTTATTAGAAATTACTTTTTCTAACTCTTTAGAAAGTTTATTCTTCTCAGAACTTACTTCCTCAAGATTTTTTGAAATACCTTCAAAATCAGCATTTTTCTTATCAAGATCTTTAGAAAGATCTGATATCTCTTTAGTAAGAATAGAATTCCTAGAATTTGCCTTATCAAGTTTCTTGTTGAGTTTGGAATTCTCAATCTCAAGAAGTTCAGCAAATCTAGAGACTTCTTCAAAAGTAGGTAAAGTATTTTCCTCATCAGAAGATGATTCTTCATCAGAAGAGTTATAATACTTACTATCATTAGGATTTAAAGAAACATTGGTCAATGATTCAGCATTTCGTACCTTAGCCATAAGACAATGATTATCAATAGGTAATCTGGCTATAAGACCAAGATTCTTCTGTCCTGAAGATTCATATTCAGAAGATTCATCTGAAGAGTCACCACCACTGGCACTCCAGGTGTCATTAGCTTTCAAAACTTTCTTAGCTTTAGCTTTGTAATATTTCTTCCTGTTCCTGTCTGAATGCCTTTCCTTTCTTTCTTTCTTTCTGAGCATAGGGCAATCTGGTCTAATATGTCCAGCTCTCTTACATTCATAACAAGTAACTTCTCCATCTTTCTTATCTTTCCTATCCTTCTTCTTATACTTGGATTGAAAGTTTCTCTGTCCAGCTATCTTGTTCATCCTTCGAGCAAGATTGGCTAATTCATTTTCTGAAACTTCACTTTCACTAGATTCGGATTGGAAAATGACTTTCTTCGATTTGGATCTGGTTACTCTCTCAGGAGTCTTAGCTTTCATCTGATTCGAAGTTGTAGTAAAAGCAACAGTACCATTTCCATTCTTCTTCTTGATGTTGTCAGCATCTCTCTTCATTCTGGTCTCATGTTGTAGAAGAGTTCCAAATAATTCATCAAGAGTTATTTGAGTAACCTTCCTGTTCTCATCTATAGCTGTTCTCTTGAATTCCCACTCATTGGGCATAATATCAATTATCTTGTCCACAAGAGCTTCATCATCTAAACCTTTCTCTCCCATAGACTGTAGACTATTGACGATTGTCATAAATCTTTGTTGTACTTTACAGATAGGTTCTCCATAAGGAAAATTAAAGCCATGATATTCAGCTCTAAGCATAGCTCTCCTTGTCTCAATCACTTTAGAAGTCCCAAAATGAGTAACCTCTAACTTCTTCCATATACAATTAGCTGCTTCACAAGAAGAAATTTGGCTATATATATTTCTAGTCATTGAACATAATAAAGTGTTGCGTACCTTGTAGTTCAGTTGATATTCTTGCTTCTCCTGGTTAGTAAAGGTTCTGACTTCCTTGTCAGGAATTTTGTAATCACCAGTAAGCATGACAAAGTTGTCTACTCCAGTATTGATAACAAACGTCTTCATACGATCTCTCCAGTATTCATAATCATTACCATCGAATATTGGTGGCCTTGTAGGATTCAAATTGTCTATCGAACCAACATTCATTCCTGCCATACTTGAAAATAACTTGGAAACAAACTTGTTAATAACAAAAATTCGGAATTAAAAAGTTCGGAATAGGAAAAGTTCGGAATGGATAATCCGGAATGAAAAAGTTCGGAATTGAAAAGTGAGCAAGAAAAACTTGAACGTGAGTACAAGTATTTCAGTAACCTTGGCTCTGATACCAAATGTAAGAATGGTATAGAGTAAGAGGTTTCCAACCTCTGATACCAATTGTAGGATCGAAATATAATATGAGATGCTCAATATACAAGAGGGGGGGTGAATTGTATACTTTAAAAATTCCTTTGGAACCTTTAAAGTTAGTTATGAATAACTAGAGTTTCCTTAAGAAAAGGAAAAAACTAAGTTTAACAAAGTTAAACTAAGTAGATTCACAACACCTCTAACACCGAACTAAACTTGGAAAGAGATTCCAAAAGAAGGTTCCGGAAATATGGTTCCGGAATTTGAAACTTAACAAAAGTTACAATATGAGATTCTACCTTAAAGCGTATAGAATCTAAACTAATCAGAGTAAGTAAGGAAGTATAAGAAAATTATACTTTCCTTAAGATACAAAATGCAGCGGAATAAAACAAGTACAAGTAGAAGAACTACTAGTAACAAGATGATAGTCTTTTAACCCAAAGAGAAGGGTATCCAACAACCTTGGATAAAGGTCCCTTGATTTATACTTTCAAGCATGTCTGTCTTACCCACACCAGGGTAAGCCCTCGATACGAAGATCGGTGTCTCTGTCTTGCTATCCCCGCAAGCCCTCAACTTCAAGGTAGTTGGCAACCTCTGTCTTTCTCGGCAAGAAAGCCCTCGATCTTTAAGGTAGTCGGCACCTCTGTCTTTCTCAGCAAGAAAGCCCTCGATCATTAAGGTAGTCGGCACCTCTGTCTTCCTATCCCCGGAAGCCCTCGAATGTAATCACCAACATTCGGAGTCGCACGAAGCTTTGAGAGTTAATAAGAGACTCTCTCTCTAGAAATCACTTCAACAGCATGTATGCACAAAGTCCAAATGTTCATCCATCCGTTGTGAGCTTTTTCAAATGAGCTCCTATTTATAGGTGAGGTCGGTTCCTTCTCCAACGGTCATATTTCCCTTAAAGTTCGGAGGGACCTGTACACGTGTCACTTAGACAACGGTTAGTTTATAACAAAATGGACGACATCGTTTTATAACAAAGTAAGTGTAACAGAAAGTATGACATCGTTTTAAACTCTAACATAAAGGTTCGGAATAGAAATTTCGGAGTGAAAGTTCGGAGTGAACAAATTCAGAGTGTATAAAACAATGATATCCAGATTCTGTTTAATGAGTGAATTCAGAATGAGAATTCGGAATAGGAATTCGGAATAGGAATTCGTAATGGGAATTCGTCATCAGAATTCGTAATGGGAATTCGTCATCAGAATTCGTAATGAGAATTCATCATCAGAATTCGTAATGAGAATTCATCATCAGAATTCGTAATGAGAATTCGGAATGAGATTTCTTCATTAGAATTCGTAATGGGAATTTTTCATTGGAATTCGTAATGAGAATTCGTAATGAGATTTCTTCATTAGAATTCGTATCCTGAATCTGGAATAGAACTTAGTCAGAATTCATAACCGGAATTCGGAGTGAAACTTCCTTATAGTTCTTGTCCAGAATCCGAACCCTAAAACAGAATGCTTTTTATCAGTTTTAATGATTCCGAGAAAGTGAATCCGAATTTCATACTAAAAAAAATATTAATGAAAATATGACAAGGATAAATTTTTCTTATACAAGCGTTTTTCCTTAAGAAAACATTTTTCCTTATAAAAGCAATTTTCCTTACAAAAAGCGATTTTCCTTAAAGATAAGGTGTTTGTGATTTTCAAAACAAGAAGGAATGGAAAAGTCATAAGGAAAACCTTATTGACTCAACAATTTCATGGGGTCTAATTTCTAAAAGTTACCAAATCGATAAAATAGTTTTGTCTCAAATTTCCTTCTTTAAGACTAATGTTTTGTTATGCACCTAAACTCTTTATTTGAGGTGTATATACCTCCATTTTAAATGTTATATCATGAATATAAATCTTTTAATTATATTTTGGTATTAATTTCATTTCATTTCTTACATGGAGATTACAATCCCAAGATACCAGGTTATAAGAGTTTATTGAGACAGTCTCATCTGTTTCGAGATTGTTTATGTTATGCTTCATTTGATGGAATATTTGGATCCATACCTCAAGGAAACTCATTAAATTTCTTATCATATGGTAATACATTATATAATAATGTATTGGTACCGTTTTTTTACTCTTTGATCCAAAATATAGTTAAGAAAGTATTTTTATGAAATCCCAGATTTACACTCTCTTTGGTCGAAAATCTATGGTTTCTAAAAAGGGTTTTCAAGAATATTATATCATTATATTATTTGATTTAAAATTTTTAACCTTTCTTTCTTTTACCAATATCTCCATGAGAATATTCTTGTCTCTTTATGAATAAGGAATTCCTTCTAACCGTTTTACCATGAAAAAGGAATATTCCTTTTACCACGTACGACATGTACAAATTTACCCATAGTCATTCCTATGAAGATTACTTTAACCTTTTAAAAGGATAATCTTTATGAAATTATTTTTAAAAGTATTTTTCAAGGAAAAATATTTTCAAAATGATTTCAAGTCTTCTTCATAAGTTTTCATGTAATTTTTTTTAGAAAATTATTTTTAAATAGTTTTAAGTATTTAAAATAATTATTCAAAGAAGTAAGGATACTTTACTCAAGAAATATTTTTGAAAGATATTTCAAAACTATTTTCCATCTAAGATTACATTCGTTGATGTTTCTCATTCTTTTTTAGTTAATTATCTCAAGGATTCATTCATATCCTTTCTATGAATGGGTTACACTTAATTTTATGGTCTATATGAAACCTCTTTCTCTTTCACGGGTTATTTGTTTATGAAATCTGTTTCCCATTAATGTGTTATGATTCGATGAAATGGTTATGAAACCTATTTATTTTATATATGTTATGATCTGATGAAGTGTTAATTGTTCAAATTTCATTTTATGAGTTATGATTTTATTTTTATAAGATATATGTCTTTTTATGGTTCATGACATGATGAATGTTTTATTATCTTGTGGTACATGTGTGAATGATTTTACTATGAGATGGGTGGGACCTATATCTCCCTCCAATGAATTTTGTATTGATTAGTTTTATATGAACTAAAAGGGTATATGGCTTATGGCCTAAGCCTAAAAGAAATAATGTTAATGGGTTGGAGCCCAATCATAAAAGAAATAATTTTCATGGGTTGTAGATCAATGCTTAAATAAATACAGTTCATGGGATGAAGGCCAAGACTAAAAGAAAGAGGTTAAATGGGTAGTATCCCGAGCCAAAAAACAAGAAGGTACATGAGTTATATCCCAAGACTAAAATAATATGGGTACATGGGTTGTTAGCCCAATCATAAAGTAAGTAAATGAGTTGTAGCCCAATCCTAACATGTTATAAATGTCCAGGTAGGTAGCGTTGATATAAAAGTTTATATTCTTATATATATGCCACAAATCCTATTTCTTATTCCTTAGTTGTGATTTCATGGATCATGATGCTTTTTCCATGTGATTAATGTCTTATTAAGTACCAATATTTATCTCATAACTCATGTTTATGATCTTTGATATGTAGGTTATGATCTCCTAATGTTATAATCACATTATCATATTCCAATGTTCATGTTTATTCTTACATGTCTCTCTTGTTTTCCATTACTAATCATCTAAGATCACACCTTTCTTGTGTTTCATTTCTCCAAGTTATGAAGAATGGTTTTAGGTAGAAGTTCTAAAGGAGAATAACTTTATGGTAGATATTGAAGATATTTCACCGAGATAAAATATTTTAATTTCATGTTTCCAAATATACTAAACTATTATGGTCCTCGGGCATGTATTTTTGTAATGTATTCAATATTCATCTAAAATGGTGTAATATCCATGTATTTCAAACCTGGTTTACTATATATTAGGATTCTCCTAAATCAAATAAGGAATAAATAAGTTTGGATGATAATATAATGATACCTTTATGGATATTTGGTCCCTTTGGAGATATTACCTCCACAACATGAAAAATTCCATGTTTGGATCTCCAACCTCACTAATGATGAACACCTATATGTCCACGTTTATTCCATGGTCCCTAAAGATGAGAAACCTCCTACTATATACATATTTATAACCCATATCCTATTAGAAGAGAAAAATTGTGCTACCCCTATCACTAATATGGCCTTACTGGAGGCTATTTATGGGGATGACACTGAACCAAAACACCTCTTCCTTACTAATATCTAAGAACTATGGGGCACTAATTCTAAAGATGAACAAGACCCTAACAGAAATTGAAGACAATTCCAAATCTCCTAGGAAAATAATAGGAACCATAGTCCCCATAAGTCCAAAAAGGAAGATACTGGGGTCAACTCCCCATTGGTTGAAACATCTAAGGCTCTAGTGCCTAATATCTACTAATAGAAACTCTTCTCCACAAGGATCCCTTATAGTTTCCCTCTTATTGTAAACCTAATAATGAGTGCATATGATCGATAAACTCTTACTTATTTGGAACTCCCAAGTACATTGACAATAGAAAAGGAATAATTTGATACTATATATAAGTTCATAGTTCCTCGATAGGATGTTTTTCATGAGACTCCTCATCAGGAAAAATATTTGGGGTCAAATTCAAAAGATCATTGAAATTGATTCCAAAATATCACACATGCATGCTCCCCAACTGAAGATAGAGTATCTCTATCCACTTTAAAACATTCATGGATAAGGATATGAACATTACTATGAAATCCTTTCGAAAGTATGGATGCAACACATTTTCCGCCTTATAGTTGCAAAGATATAGTATACGCCACTAACACACTACTCCTAACATCTGAAGAACATAAAATGGGATCCAATACTCTTCCCAGTCCCATACCAAACAAAATGTAATCTTGAACTACTCAAACTAGTTCTCTATATCCAGATTAGAGACACTAACCTCATACTTTTCTAAGGGTTTCTTTTGAATTCAAATCATCATCCCCTCAACAAGATCAACACACTGATGATAAACTAGACCATCTAATTAGACCTCACTATATTTAACCCCATGTACATGACATCCAGGAGACATATATTAAAGGGGAAACAAATATATCATAAGCTAGGTATTATGGAATTCTATTAAGACTCATTTAATTCATTTTAACTTCCAGTGATCTCCAAATTCAGATAAGAATACAAACAATCATGATGCTTGCACCTACCATAGGTTTCAACCCTTAAAGTGGTGTCACGTCACATTGTCATTTAGTAGTCTGATATTCCTCACTACAGATCATAAAGGGACCTAAAATCCTATGTTCTAACAAATATTCTTTAAACTATGTCATGCACCAAGAACAACTACCACCATTTCCCTATAAATCCATGAAATCCTTACAATTACTAAATTAAAACTTCATACTATCAATCAACTAAAACATTGATACTACTCTGTCATGACCCTCTACCTTCAATGGTTATCCTACTAAGTCAAAAGTAGAAGAAGATAGATAATAATGCCTGATTCTCACTTCCAGTAGGCCCTAGGTTAGTAAATTTCACCTAGGATATAAGAATCTCCCATATAGAAGGCATTTCTATTAAAGATGATGTGGATTTAGGATATATGACATTAACCATCAATAAAATCCATGAAATAATATAAAATAAAGGAAAAAACCACCTCACTCTAATGACCCGACCTTTTCTCAAAGGTAAACCTCTTTTTTCAGTTTAAATTCATTAATTTGTCTCTTATAATGGTACTTAATGGATTAAAGGTGGTCTTGAGAGTGCCGATGGATTTCTTGGAGCCTGGAGCCTCAGAATTTAGAAAAACAGACTGGGTCATATGGCTTATAGAATCAATGTCACCCAGGCCACACAGTTTCTCCTAACCATGAGAAGTGTTTCAGAGGGGAGTATGGGCCACACGGTTTTTTAAACTATATAATCCAAGGAACACACCTATATGAAAATTTTAGATAACTTGACAGTGGGATTTCGCACGACTTGTGCAAGGTTTGGAAAACCATGCCCCTAGCCCATGCAAGGTCCCTATTTATGTAGAAATGGGTGCATAATTGGTGCATGGTTTGGACAACTGTGTGTGCGAACCTTGTAGACCAATTTTTTTTGGTTAAAATACCTTTTTTACTTAATTATCTTGTTTTCCCTCACCCCTACATTCTCCCTTAATTTCTAGCAGACCGCCCTTCCTCCCTTATGAAGTGGAACTCTTCTTCTCCTAAGATAGGAATCAAGGTTGCTCCTCCATTTGGACTCCAAATCAAATGAATTCTGAATCAAAGGATCTATATCAGTAATATCTTTAATACTCTTGATTAATTCCTTTATTCATCCCTTCATCTATTGCATTATTTTGGATTTCTCTCATTCTCCCTATTTTTAGGGTATTGGTCGGTTTCTCTAATTTCTTCCATTCTACTTTAGTCTAAAGACAATATTAGATGAGGAGTCATCTAGATCCCAAATGTAGGATGTCTAGATTTATTTCCCAATAGTTTTAGTGTTTCCATAGAATTATCTATTTTGAGGAATGCTGTATATTTCTATACATCACCTTAATTTGTGTTTTTTCACTTCAAAAAAATATATATCCATGTTTTTATTCCCATGTAGACTCTTTTTATGTGATTATAGGATGTTTAACTCATCTATTTCAAAAAAATTTGGTGGACCAAGAGAAATTCCTTCTTTATATTAAATTTTTTAATGGAAATTTTTTTTCTAAGTGTTCAACTTGTCTTGGAAATGTAATTTTATTATTTTATATAATTGTTCCATAAACATGAACAACTTATAAGTGTTAGTATTAACCTTGAATTGAATTTACTTTCTTAATTAATTAAATGGATTAATTCTATTGAATTATAATAGGTGGAAAGGCCATTCCAAGGGTTAAATGATTTTATTTATGGATTATATGAATTGTGATTACTTGGTTGTTTAGGGGTAGATGATTATAAAGATTAAGAGGAAATACCTCATTATTATTATTATTATTATTATTATTATTATGAGTATACCATTATTACTATATGGTGAACAATTATTAAGCGACCTATTGAGAAAGACGTTTCAGTCTCTTTTACATCAGGAGTTGAGCGTGATGTCTCTCATTGTTATACTTATATCTAGATGATGGGAATGAGGCTCCATGTTCCCTTTATTTGGATGTTGGTAATGAAGTATCACTCCACCTATATCGAGTGATGATCATGATGTCTCACTATCATCTGATATTATGGGCTTGTACCCTCTTTCTGGATCCTATCGCTCATTAGACTAGTCATTGATGCATGAGTTACACCTCAAGTCCAGCTAGAACCTTGTATCTATATATATGGCTCTAAAATTCCTCCCATAAAGTGTGAATATACATGTATATGATATGTATATATATATATATATAAGATTACTATATATATGGTTACTGATTAAACTCTCATACTGGCCTATGCTGAAGAAGGTAGAGCCAGCCAGGTGCCCTATAGAAATCCGAGCAAGCTTGTATTTATTATTTTAGCATTCTATATTATTACTTTTACCCACACATTACGTAACTATGTACACTGGCTAGATTATTTCGAGACACCATTGGTGGTGGCCTATTGATTTTATCTCACACCCTACTCGGGCCACCTTTGGTACCCATGTAGACCTCATGTCTAAAGGTATGGATAAGGGAAGATCCATGTTACAGATGTTTGACATATTTTACTTATACCATGGATCATTGGAGAAGAGGACTGAGTCTATGCTTGTGATTCTAGTGGAGTAGTATTTTGACCTTTTTTACCTTTCTATTGAATATTTTGTATTCCTATTCTCTATTTCCCATTTTTGAATATCAGTATGAAATGACATCATTATATATTAATCAACCTATGCGATTTTGATTATTATTATTATTGTTAGTTATTTAATCTTCCCTAATTATTTATTATATATATTTTCATTCTTCCATATGTCATATCATGGTTCTAATATTTTATATATATTTATTATATATGTTTTTCGACTTTGATATGACAGTATAGTCTCTATAATGTACCCCCTCGGACAGTTGATGCTAGTCAGAAACCTTAGGCATATGGGGAGGAGTGCTTGAGACAATGTGACCAACTGGATTCTGGCACTTGTTGAGTGGATCTCAGGTTGGTGTGTTACACCCACAATACATGTGTAAAGTAAAAAAATACAAATAATCCTAAAATAAGAACCCAAACAAATTTCCTATGTCATAAACATAGTAACAACTATAAATTTTAAGCTAGTAATGTCCAACATAGTCCATTATGTCCTCATGGAAACATGAAAAACTATTTTTATATACATAGGGTGGTCAAACAAGTGTACTCAGTAAAATCACACACAAAGTCTCTCATGTACATGTGGACATATCATACTAATTCACCAGTCAGAAAAAAATCGAATCAAAAACACCTAAAAAATGAACTATCCAATATCAACCTCGTCGAGGCACACTCACAAAATAAATCATCAAATTATAATATCATAATAAGAATCATATCGATAAAAAGGGTTATCTAAACCAATTTCGTACTGATTTTACACTCTCACACCCCAACACCATACACCCTAGCATTCTCATCTATTTTGTAATGTAAACTTCTCGAATACATTTAGGAAACTGTATCATGCCAGACACCCCACATGTAACGGGCCATCTCATCCTACAAGAAGACACTTGGGACACCACATCACATATCTACCAATGAAAACTGGTAAACTATATCACATCTTAACCACTAACCTAACAAAAATACTAGGGTATCACAAACATTGAGGGCATCAAACTAGTTCCTTCATCCTACCATGCACAACCCCCTCCATAATTCATGTCTTCAATCTCTTCAACCCAATAGTAATTCACTATATAATTAATCCATCACATCCTGTTAATAAGAACCTCAAATGGAAGATAAATCATTGAATAAGGGGTATCGAACCATCCCTTATCACCATCTAGGATGTTGGGAACCCCCACATATTTGGTTTTAGCACATGGTTCTCAACGTTGGTGTTGTGGATATAGAAATCACAATGAAAATGCAATATCAGATAACAACACACATAATTAAAACCTATGGGTTTTTAAAAAGAGCATTTTCCCTCTCACAACATCTCTATAAGGGTCTTGAAACCTCTATCAGTTTCACTTCCACTTCTAAATGAAAAAAAACACACAAGCATTCTTATAATAAAATAAAACTGTTATTATTTATTTTCAGGTTAATTCATGTTCCAGGCCTTCCTAATTACCCGATATATTTAATTATTAAGGCTATCCTTTTCTCAATAATCATAAATCACATTAACCACACTTCCCATTTTAAAACAATTTTTCCTTAGCCTTTCTAACCCAACAAAATCAATTTCATTGTTAACAAATAATTACATCACTACCAGCCAAAAATAAAAAAAAATTATTAATATAAAACCCCATATTCTTCATTCCAATATGCCCCCACACTGCCACAATTTCACATCACATCCACTTCCTCATAACAAAAACCTCACCAAAACTGCATCAACAATAACACTTCTCATCGCATCCACCCCATGCACCACAACAACACATCCAAAACACTTTTCAAAAATATCATTTTAGATTATAAAAGGGGATTTCATCACATTCACTTATTTATTTCAAGGTAATTCTCAAAAAAACATAATTTCTAGGGTTAACCAATTTATCAGTTGGATATATATATTCATATCCAATTTGGTTAAAGGTGATATCAAACAATCACCTACTGAGGATTCCACAATCCCATAAACTATGTCACGAACCGAATCTGGTCACTGCCAAAACCAGCACCAAACCCAGCAAGTGACATGATCCAAAGGGCGTTCCCTATCCCCATGGGCTGACACAAGTGCTCGGGTATCATTAATTTTGGTTTGGGAACGATTTACCCGAGTATGAAAGCATAAAACATTAAAAACAATCTATAATATAAATCTGAAATTTTTGAGCCAAACAAGACTTAAGTAAAAACCAGAACTGAGTACATTGGTTTAAAGATAATAAATGTTGTCCAAATAAAAATAATTATGTCATCAAGACAGCCCCAAGGACTCCACACGACTAGGGGTCATCGCCCCCCCAGCTATCTCCACAACTCTGCACCAAGGATGGGAACTAACACCCTGAACCGCCATCACCCTTAGCCTTTACTTTACCTAAATCAAACATAACCAAGTATACTTACACCCAAGGGGTGTAATTAGGGTGTGAGCCTAATCCCATTAGGATACCACCCAATGATTCCAAGGAGTAAGAAATACAATGTGAAAAAGCAAGCAGTTTTCAAACCCATGGAAAATTAGTGTTAAAATTTCAAGAAATGAAACCTCCAATTGAAAATAGTTTTCAATCCAAAATTTTCAGAAAATTAACACGTTAAAATAGAAATGTTTGATACTGTAATTTACTTCCAAAAAAACCTTAAGACATGGGTAAATACTACAAATCCAATGAGCAACAACATTGAGAACACCCCTAGGCACTAGGTTGTCTTGGGCCCTATGTACCTCGTACCTCGGTGTAAAGTAACCGTAGAAAAATCCATTCTCATGCATGATCCACTAGTAGGGAACATAACCATAAGCTAGTGGTCCCCGATAATCATCCAAATAGTTTAGTTAGAGTTGTCATTATCCAAATTCTAATTGAAACAGGGACAAAACCCATCTGGTCCACTAGCCGTACTAGTACAAATCCGCCCCACCTAGGTACCCGGGCTTCCCCTTTTGTGCTCAATCAATTTCAGCATGAAACATAAAAAAAATTTCAAATAAAACACCATTACTGGTAAAAAAAACCAAAACAGTAGCTATCACATTTTATACCACTTAAAACACGCAAAAAAACACTTAGATTTTTTATAAAAGAATTCCTCAAAATCCCGTAGTGTTTCGAACACAAAACTCCTTATAAACCTCACTTGCATACTACGTGCACATTTTTAAGTTTCCAAAATAGAAAGGGTAGCCTACTAAATTTCAGTGAAAACAGAGAATCATTTTTAGGGCAGCCCCATATTATTCAAGAAACGACATCATTGCAAAATCTCCATTTTTACACAACACAACTCTTAGAATTTCATGTAGTTCACAAACACCATTAAAACCATATTTTGCAGCAACAAACACAAGGGATAATCATTAAAAACAGTATTTTTATCCCTATTATAGTTAAATAAATCTAATAATTACTTATAGGGTATCCCCAATTAAACTAATAAAACATTTCTATGAATAAACACCCAATTTCACATGAAATTGGCATTTAGGAATCATTCTAAATACAAACACCACTAAAACTATTTTTTTTAGTAATAATAAAATTAAATAAGAATGAAAATACCATAAAAACAGTATCCAATTCACAAATATTTCATACACAATGTAATCACCTACCAAAACCAAGGAAACCCTTGAATCCTTTGTGCGAAAACTCAAATCCACCACCACTACACCTCAAGAAAGCTAAACCAGACCTAAAACCAGAATTTCAGACCACAAAACACAAGATAAAACCCTAATTTTTAAACCCTACTTTCTGGACATTAGGAACCTCAATGATAATGGAAGAAACCCTAAGTACATTGGAAGTAACCCTAAACAAATTGAGAGAAGAAAGAAGGAGAACAACTTACTTAAAATATCTTGTAGAAATTGCCCCCAAAAATACCATTAGCTGATTTTAAAAATACTCAAACCTTCAAGGGAGGTTCGAAAAAGGATATGGAGATCATTTAGGAATTTTAATGGGGGAAAAGAGTAAAAATTGAGAGAGATATGAAGGAATGAACTTACCTCTTCAAATCTGGATGATTTGAGGAATCCTATGAAGTTCGGCACTAAATCATGATTAACCAGAGCTCCAAAGAGGGGAGAGAGAGACGGGTTGCGTGGTTGGGTTCAGTGGTCCTAGGACCCACTTAGAATCACAAAAAAACCCCAAAAATTCAATAAGTTATAACAAAATCAAAATTTATTTTTAAAATAGGAATTGGGCTTTCGGGCAGGCCCAACCCCTTAGATAAAAACCCAAATAAACCCTGGTTATGGATTTCTAAAAGCTCCAAATTACCTTGGCGGTGTTAATAGGTTAGGGGAGGTCATGTAAAAATTTTAATGGATGAAAAATGTTGAAAAATGAAAAAGTTATAGAAGATACAATATTTATTTTTTAATCTGAAATTAGGCTCACGGTTTGGCCCAATTCATGAATACTCATCTATTCCTCCCTAAAACCTAGGTAAACCCCCAAAACAAAGCAAGAATGTAAATTTAAGGAAAAAAACCTTTAAAATATGTCTTTTATGTGACAATTATCCCCACCATAAAGAATTCCGCCCCCGAAATGCCACAACAAGACCAGATGCAAAAGCAAATCCCAAATGATAGACCAAGATAGACTTCCTTGCCACATTTTTACCCACTTCAAAAAGGACGGACATCTCCAGTTGATCAAAAAAAGGAATATAATACTCTAACCAACCAAAATAACCCAACTTAATCAAAATTATGAAACACATTCAAAACACATCCCAAAACAAAACACCTCAAACACTACAAGACGACACTCAAGCAATCCACTCGAAATGAACAACGAACTCGAATAACGCTACCACAACATTACGTAAACAAAACCATTGGGTGTTATGCACCCCCAAATTTACCCAAGTAAAAAATTTGTGGATTGATAGACTTGAAAGATACTACCTCTTACCTAGAATACACCAAGGAGAAAACTGAGTCATTGGTACGGGGTGACCCAATCCGGACATCCCACAACTAGGGACAACTCAATTTCTAAGACAGAATAAGGATAACAATTGGGGAAGGAACGAACGGTCTCCCCATCATAAGGGGTAAAATAAAATTATTCCTTTTCCAAGAGAACACACATGATACCCATGACAAGTCTCCCCACCATAATAATAAACTCAACTTTCCTTAAGACAAAATAAAGACACTAACAGGGGGCCTCGAACGGACTTCCCCGCATTAGGGATAGATTAATATCAGAATTCATCCAATGAAACATACCTGAGACCCATTGTGGGTATACCCAAAACAAAACCCAACCATATTAACTAACTATTATTGGATAAAAACAAAAAAACAACAGAATTTTAAGGAGATGGCATGGCCGCATGGTTAGTTCACACGGTTTGGGAAACCGTGAGTTAACTGTGCAGATCATTCTGTCCAAAGAGGAAACTACACACAGTTTCCTTGGCCAATGATCATGGACATGCAGAGAACATGTAGTAGATACTTTCTCTTATCACATGGTCCCCTGGGTTGGCACACAGTTACTGATAACCGTGCACAAACGAGGCACTTCAACCTGCTTAAACCAAATTTTAAACTTTTCTCCAAAAACACAAGGGAACCCAAAGGGGAGAAAAATCAACCCAGGGTATGACATGGGAACAAGGTACTCACACCTCTTTCAACAAAATGTGAGAAATAGGAACAAGAAGATGAAACCAGAGGTTTAAACTACTCCTATCTTTCATATTAAGGATTTGACATTGACCCAAAAGTGTGAACGACTCTAGGATTTCCCCTAACTACGCGCCAGCTTCTCTCTGGGGCCTATGGCTGGAGCTCAATGGATTGAAGCATCTTCGTCCTCGTAGTTAGGATTTGGAAACCCCTAAACTGAACATCTTCCTCTAGTTCCAAAAAAAATTATACTGTAATCTCGGATGGTCTCATTGAGACATGACACACATCAAATCCGCTTTTCCCCAACCCATCATTTTACTAAAACAAGAACTTAGAGGATGCACACACATCGCCCCTTTTTTTATTCGGATGCTAAATAGCGGAATGAAAGGACATATAGAAACACATTCCTCTAGAACATAGGATTTATAATTTCCTATAGGGAGACACACATCTAACAAAAAAAATAGTGACTCTTATAATATTGCACAATCTTCACCCTTATAGTCAAATGAGCACATGACATCCAAAGGCATCACCTAACATGACCATTGTGGATAAAAGAAAACAGAAGGAGAGGGACCTTGTACTGAGTCCCAAATAGCACATGATTCCAGCAAGTGTCCATAATAGCCACCCTTGGCCAGATCTTGCACACTGGTGTCCTAACATGAGCTCTTGCTTCAATGAGACTGACGAAATACCTAGAGGCCCTTTAAGACATCATTCTAAACTGACAAACCTGAACTTCATTGACCTTAGACAACTTAGGAAACATAAGAAACTAAGGTCTATTTAAACCTCCCACAAACACTCTCCCAGTATAGGGTGGTCCACATAATTGAAAAAGAAGAGGGGTAAACACAATCTCCAAACCTCAATAATAAAGTTATTATGTTGATCAACTGGAGGATCATCTAATGGTGAATCACCATAGGACAAACATGAATCATACATTAACACTTTATGGGGGCATACCCTAGCATACAGGAAAACCCAAGGACCCATCCAATCTGGTCATTTGGTCACAACAGACCATAAACATGAACCGAACACATGAGGGGAGCCACCACATTGGCCTCCCAAACTTTTCCTCAAAAGAGACCACTGACCAACACTTCATTCCAACTAATCAATGAAACACAAACCCAAAACAACGTTCAAACAAGAGGGGTTATTGAACTCGAAACATCCTATAATAATAATTCTGAAAACACATAATCCATACCTCCCAACCATACATTATCAGAACATAACACTCTCCTTCAAAAACATAATTTAAAAAAAACAGTGTTGCTGGGTTGCGTATTTACAAGTAGTATCTCATGAGCCTCACACATGCATGTTTACATGCCACACTGGGAACCCACCTCATATCCATCTTTATTCCCAAATAAACCTACGCATGTGGTCACCCTTGAGAGCACCAATTACCAAAAATCAAACCTTTCCTCTTTCTAAAATCAAAACATTTAACCACACTTTCCCTTTCTCAAAAACAATAACCGTAATATCAAAACCCAATTTTTCATCTCACAAACCAATTTAGAAAAGAATACATAATTAAATAAAATCACATATTCATGCCTTTAAAAATTGTTTCAAAACATTTCAACCCATTTCAAAACACTTCTAATTTCATGAAAAACACCATTTCATAAATCTCCATTTAATTAAGAACTAAACTCTTCTCATTTCAAGACAAGGTTCTAAAAGTTCATAATTTTTTTTTCAGTAGTCACTAAACCCAAAATCCATCTTCAACCCCCACACAAAAATTCTAGAACACTTAATTGAATCCAAAACACTTTTCCACTATTTAAAAAAAATTCCACTAGAAACATATTTTCAAAACCCCAATTAACATAGTTCATACTTTCAAAAGAGGTGTAAATGCATAATTTACCCTTTTGAAATAATTCTGAAATTTTATTTATAGGTATTAAGAAAAAATGAAACCATTTTCACTTTACTAGAAAATAACTTCACAATAATTCACACTCCTTAAAGTGAAGTTATTTTTTTTTTCTTAAAAAAAACCAAGTTTCCAGGATTCCAAAACAATGAGACACAAGACAATGTTAGAGGAAACTAGTTTCTGTGGGTGACTTGGACATATGGTTGGCAGCCATATTCCAATCACTTATCCATCACAGAGAGTATTCTAGGGAAATATCCATGGCTCCACATGGCTTTCCAGGCCTTGCGAGCTCATTGAGATTATTCATCCAACTCTCTTTTCATTTCCCATTGTCATCATTAAACCAAGAAAACCGAAGGACTCAGAGAAATCCATACTTCCCATGGTGACTTGAATCCCATCATGAGGTGTGCTGGCCAGGCACACTACCCATGACTGAAATTTCAAGTCCAAAAAATCCTAGCTCCAGACTACGCTAACTCTTCCCCAAATAACATGACCCAAGGAGCGAACCTCATCTGATACCATTTTGTCACGAACCGAATCTGGTCACCACCAAAACTGGAACCAAACCCAGCCCGTGACATAACCCGAAGGGCGTAACCTACCCCCACGGGCTGGCACAAGTGCCCGGGTATCATTAATTTAGGTTTGGGAACGATTTACCGGAGTATGAATGCATAAAACATTAAAAACAATCCATAATATAAATCTGAAATTTTTGAGGCAAACAAGACTTAAGTAAAAACCAGAACTGAGTACATTGGTTTAATGATAATACAAGTGGTCCAAATAATAATAATTATATCATCAAGACAGCCCCAAGGACTCCACACGACTAGGGGTCATCGCCCCACATCTATCTCCACAACTCCGCACCAAGGATGGGAACTAACACCCTGAACCGCCATCACTCTTAGCCTTTCCTTTACCTGAATCAAACATAACCAAGTATACTTACACCCAAGGGGTGTAAGTAGGGTGTGAGACTAAGCCTAGTAAGATACCACCCAATTATTCCAACGAGTAAGAAATACAATGTGAAAAAGAAAGCAGTTTTCAAACGCATGGAAAATTAGTGTTAAAATTTCAAGAAATGAAACCTCCAATTGAAAATAGTTTTCAATCCAAAATTTTCAGAAAATTAACAAATTAAAATAGAAATGTTAGATACTTTAATTTAATTCCAAACACACCCTAAGACATGGGTAAATACTACAAATACAATGAGCAACAACATTGGGAACACCCTTAGGCACTAGGTTGTCTTGGGACCTATGTACCTCTTTTCTCGGTGTAAAGTAACCATAGAAAAATCCATTCTTGTGCATGAGCCACTAGTAGGGACATACCCATAACCTAGTGGTCCCTAATAATCATCCACATAGTTTAGTTAGAGTTGTCGTTATCCAAATTCTAAGTGAAACAGGGACAAAACCCATCTGGTCCACTAGCCGTACTAGTACAAATCCGCCCCACCTAGGTACCTGGGCTTCCCCTTTTGTGCTCAATCAATTTCAGAATGCAACATAAATAAATTTTCATATAAAACACCATTACCAGTAAAAAAAACCAAAACAGTAGCTATCACATTTTATACCACTTAAAACACGCAACAAAACACTTAGATTTTTCATAAAACAATTCCTTAAAATCCCGTAGTGTTTCGGACACAAAACTCCTTATAAACCTCACTTTCATACTATGTGCAAATTTTTTAAGTTTCAAAAACAGAAAGGGTAGCCCACTATATTTCATTCAAAACACAGAATCATTTTTAGGGCAGCCCCATATGGTTCAAGAAATGACATCATTGCAAAATCTCCATTTTTACACAACACAACTCTTAGAATTTCATGTAGTTCACAAACACCATTAAAACTAGATTTTGCAACAAAAAACACATGGGAAGACCATTAAAAATAGTATTTTTACCCCTATTATAGTTAAATAAAAACAACTAATTACTTATAGGGTAGCCCCAATTAAACTAATAAAACATTTTTATGAAGAAACCCCCAATTTCACATGAAATTGGCATTTAGGATTCATTCTAAATACAAACACCACTAAAACTATTTTTTTCCGAAATAAAAAAAATTAAATAAGCATGAAAATACCATAAAAAAGTATCCAATTCACAATGATTTCATAAACAATGGAATCACCTACCAAAACCAAGGAAACCCTTGAATCCTTTGTGCGAAAACTCAAACGCACCACTGTCGCACCTCATGGAAGGTAAACTAGACCTAAAACCAGAATTCCAGACCATGAAACACAAGATAAAACCCTAATTTTTAAACCCTACATTCTGGACATTAGGAACCTCAATGATAATGGAAGAAACCCGAAGTACATTGGATGAAACCCTAAACAAATTGAGAGAAGAAAGAAGGAGAACAACTTACCTAATATATCTTGTAGAAATTGCACCAAAAAATACCAATATATGATTTTAAAAATACTCAAACGTTCAAGTTAGGTTCGAACAAGGATATGGAGATAATTTAGGAATTTGAATGGGGGAAAAAGAGTAAAAATTGAGAGAGATATGAATGAATGAACTTACCTCTTCAAATCTGGACGATTTGAGGAATCCTATGAAGTTCGGCAGCAAATCGTGATTAACCAGAGCTCCAAAGAGGGGGGAGAGAGACGGGTCGTGCGGTCGGGTTCAGTGGTCTTGGGCTCCACTTGGAATCACCGAAACATCCCAAATATTGAATATGTTATAACATAATCAAAATTTATTTTTAAAACAGGAATTGGGCTTTCAGGAAGGCCCAACCCCTTAGATAAAAACCCAAATAAACCCTATTTATGGATTTCTAAAAGATCCAAATTATCTTGGTGGTGTTAATAGGTTAGGGGAGGTCATGTAGGAATTTGAATGTATGAAAAATGTTGAAAAATGAAAAAGTTATAGAAGATACAATATTTATTTTTTAATCTGAAATTGGGCTCACGGTTTGGCCCAATTCATGAATACTCATCTATTCCTCCCTAAAACCTAGGTAAACCCCAAAAACAAAGAAAGGATGTAAATTAAATGAAATAAATACCTTTAAAATATGTCTTGTATGTGACAAAATACAACAAAAAATAATCACAACACGATCATAAATTTTGGTAATGGAATAAACAAGTATAAATATAACTAAAATAACATCAAAATCTACAAAACATGAATTTCCTTACCCTTACCCTTCTATTTTAATTAACCAATTATTTATATTTATGAGATAATCAGTTTATTTTACAAGTATATTCTTTCAATTATTTAAATTAACACAACATGTGATAAAAAGAATAATAATTCTTTACACATGTGATAATATTCTCTAGGGAAACCACTATAACCAATATGAGGAAATTAGGTAAAATAAAGGACCCCCCCATTTCCTTAAATTTCAATTAACCATTTTATTATCTTAATCAATACAGTGAAAACCATATCCCTAATAGAAAAAATAGAACAATACCTCACTCATGTAGAACTTTAAAAAATATCAAGGATCACTTATATAGTATTCTATGATTACAGAACATAGTTTCCAAAGAATAGTGGAGATAAAAGGTTATACCTCTCACAGAAATTACAAAGGAAGAATTCTCATGAACTTTTTTATCTTTTCAATATGAAGAGAAGGTTTTGGGGTTATCTAAAAGAGATAAAAAATGGCAGAAAAAGGATGGTAGAAGTGTTCCAATATTTCAATAATAGTTCCAATGTGTATTTGGAAAATACAACATTGAAATCCCCTAAAAATTTCTCAATGAATTGTTTAAAGGTAAGGAATTAATTTTGGATTGATAAAAACCATCCAAAAAGGATTTATAAATTATTAAACAAGTAAAAGTTATTTAATTCCTTGAATTTAGGAATTTAATATGGTTTAAATGGTGGTTGGGGTAACTGATCAATAATGAAGTAAAAAAATAAGAAAAATAGGAAAATTCCACTATGAATATGTATTTGAGGTGTTTTGTGTAAGGGAAACCTTTTTTATGCTTAGAAAACACCAAGGAACGGAAAATGTAAATTTAAATTAAGCTAAAACTTACACAGAATTTGAAAATTTCTCCCTACCCTTATGTACAGTAGGTGGTCTATGCAAGAATAACTTGGTTTACCCTTACACAGTGTTATACCAAGGCTTGTGTAAGGGTAGATTACCCTTACATGACATTTAAAAATAGATTATTAACCTTAGTTAAGTATGTTACTACACTTAACCAAGATTTATAACCCATATGTTACCCTTAAATGTTTTAGGAGGTACCCTCTCAAATTATAAAACACTAGACCCAACCCTCACACAACTTAAAGAAGCCATGGCTTACCTTTACATAGCAGTGTAAAATTAAGGTGACCCTTATGCATTATCAATTTACCCTCATATAGGCTCTTTAAAATTTAGTTTACCCTTATGAAAGCAATATAAAATCAATATTACCTTTACTCAAGCTATAAAAATCTACCACTATCCTTACATAGCATCAATTTCATGTATAACAGCATGTATTTTTTTTTGAAAATGTTAACTTTTCAATAAAATAACTTATAAATAATTATGAAAAGTGTTTATTATCACATCCAAAAATTCAAAAACGCTTCCAAAATTAATCAAATAATTTCCAAAACTCTAAAAATACTTCTAGAATATTTAAATCACTTTAAAAACATATAATCAATTTCTCAAATAGATTTTTAATACATTGAAAATATTTCCATAAATTTTAAAACCATTTTAAAATCAATTTATAAATTACAATGTCATTTAAAAATAGCTTCCAAAATTTATGAATCCACACAAAAACCATTAGACACCTCAATGTGAAAAAATATATTGTTTTGGAAAACCTCCACCCTTACAGTGATCCTTGACTAAGGAAATGATCAAATGAGGAGTGAACCCAATCAACTCTGATAGACTTGGTAGTGATACATGACTAAGGAACTGATTTTTTATGCTTATATATATTACAAGAACTTATTTCTTATGATTAAAATATTTTTTCTTGGCTCATGATTGATTATTCATGATGCTGAACTCTTATGCATTGTTTCTCAATTGATAAAACTTTATGACGCATTTCATGATTATGATAAATAAGTTGATGGGTATGATTTTATAATTTTTTTCTCATACTCTCACACACTTATTATTATATAATATCACTTATGATCATGTATTAATATCTATTATTTTTATCCTTACAGAGCATCTGAGCTCTCCCGTACTTATTTTTTAATTTCCCAGGTTACAGAGAAAATTTTTAAGTATGTTATGTCTATGAAGAGAGATAGTTGTAAAGAACTAAATGATAAATGATTTAATTATTTTATATATTTCTTCATTATGTATCCATGTTTCCAAATTCACTATACCTATATGGCCCATAGGTGTATATTTTTTTGAAATGTATATAATATTCATCTAATATGATGTAATATTTATGTATAATATTTTAGGGACTCTATAGTGGGTCTTTGTATAAGGTTTATTATATTGAGTTCTAGGTATGAGTTCCTTGTCCCAATATGGGGTGTTTTTTTATAAAAGACACTTTAGTGGGTCATGTTATAATGATTCTAGTGTGGGAAATTGATGTGTCTTTCAATAGAGTGAGTAGAGGGGCCTTGGGGATAATGTTCATGATTGTACCTGATGGGATGATGGTTATGGGTTACCTGGTATATGGATTTTTGGTTTTGTTTTAGGTGTATTGGAGGATGTGATCTAGATTAGGGTAATTATGGTTATATTCCTAGATAATGGATTTATATCTATGCAATGTGAGTTCGAATTTTTGATCAGGTTAGGATTTTCCTAGGGTATATTAGAATCAGAAGCATTGTGGGTGTATCATGTGGGGTTGGTTGGCCTTATAGAATTTGAAAGATTATTTTTTGGTCTTATTTTTAGTATGTAAAGAAAATTTTATTTCATAGTTATGGATTTGGAATTAAAAAACCATGTATGGAATGGTGGGATTAGTAGAGAGGAGATGTAGCATGCTCGAATATCATGTTTTGGGATATCAATGGGTGTTTTGGATGTTTGAAAAAAAAATAGGATTTATGATAGTTTATGGTCAGATGAGTATTAGAGAGATATTGAGGTGGTAATTAGGTGAGAATCTTCGTATATATTAGTAATGAAAGTAGAAATTTTCTCCCAAGACATCATTTTCAATTAGGAAATATAATTGATGCATAATTACCTATGAAACTACCCTCGGAGTGGGTGTATTGTGAATTATTGGAACTCTCAGTAGTGAATTCAAGAAGTTAGATATGGTTGTATATCATTAAGTGTCTTAGGGAAATATTTACATATTCTTAGAGGATTTTGGGATCATTTCATGAATCATCAGCAAATCTCTAGTGAGGTGTTGAATTTAGTAGGGAAGCATGCTCGTGGTGATGGATTAGAAATAGAATAAAAATTCTCTATGCATTGATTAATACCTATTTGGAATGGGTTATGGATAAAAATTATTATCTAGAATAATTTGAGATGATGGTAGGGATTATTGGGACCATTAAATGAGGAATATGGGTTATACTGGGTATTCTCTAGAAATGTGGGATAATGGATGGGAATACCCTATTGAATTAAGTTTTATCTCCATGAATGAGGTTGATTCCCCCTTAAGGATTGATGTATATATTTTCTTGGTGATATTGACAGAGGGTTGGTCATATTTGGAAGGTTTTAATGATCAAGGACCATGGATGGTGGTCATCATGGAATGGTGCTTTCTGAGTAATTGGGTATTTTTAGGAATTGGTATGAACAATCCTATTATGGGAAGATTCCTACAAGGATTTTTTGTGTTCCCTTTACATCAGGTGGTGGTGGTCGATGACATACCTGATTCATGATAGTTATAGTTAGTAGTTTAAGGAATTTGGTGGCACTAGGGTTGGTGGTGTATATTGACATATATGGTTTCAAGAATTTTCCAATTTTAATGGTTTATCTATAGTGGTTGTTACAATTAGAGGGTTAAATGTTTCACAAATAGAAAATTTTCCTATTTCCACAAACCTATCAACATAATATTAAAACTATGGCTATAGGTAGTCTATTGCAATGGTTGTTTGGCCTATAGCCATAGTTTTGAAAACCATGGCTATACACCATTTTCTATGGCCCATAGCCATTATTTAAATAAAACCATGGATATAGATCAAACTTATAGCCACAGTTTTCAAAACCATGGATATAGGTCTACTTCCCTTGCATAAGAGAAAAATTTCCCCATGGAAAATAGAGCAAGAAACTCTATTGTCATGGTTTTTAGCTACCACCATGGTTATTAATAATATATATATATATATATATATATAACATATTATATATTTATATACCCGAATAACAGTGTGGTGTAGTGGTTAGCTAGATGAATTCAATAGGCTAGGTATAGAGATCGAATCTGGGTGGTGACATATTATTTTTGGGCTATATACATGATTTTCAACTGTGGAAATAACACCTACAACCATGCTTTAAACAATGGCTATAGATCAACTAACATAGTGGAAAATGATGAGACCTATTTCCATGGTTCTAAAAACTAGGGAAATAGCCCACCTATTTCCATTGTTTAAACCATGGAAGTTTCATGGGTTCTACTACCATGGTGATAGATGCCATGGTTTGGGGGCATTTTTCCATGATTTTCAACCATGAAAAAGGCCATTTTTTTGTGTTTGATGAGGAGGATGTTTTGTTGAATTGATTAACTAGATCTTGGGTTTTATCTGATGTTAATCAGGGGAGGTCTCATGTTTTGGATTGGGAGTTAGGAATTATGGAATTTTAGTATTGGTTTTAAGGAAATCAATTTATGGAGGAGATGATAGAAATATTTATGTGTATTTGGGTATATAAAATAATTTAAAGAATTAGATACATTATTTTCAAGATGACTGATGCATGTGTTGTGTCAGTTTGGATGTATTTTAGAGAAACCACACATGGATGGATTGAGTATTACAAATGGAAATTGATCATGAGAGGTTGAATACTGTCTTGGTGGTCACATGAAGGTTTGAGGGATCATCCAAGATTCTTCTGGAGAATGATAATCCTTATGGTGGAGAGTATGTAATGACTCACATAATTACAGGTTTTGAAATTTAGAGGAAATTAGAATTTTTTATCTCTAATGTAACAGAGTTTTGAAAATTGGGATTTTGATTTTAAATATGAGAGTTAGTACATCCCTAAGGGGTTTATATGAATTTTGAATGTTTAGGGATTTTTTTGAGGTGTTGAGGGGAATTTGGTGGTGTTGGCCTAGATTGAGGGTAGACATTCTACTATAGGTGGAAGACTATGTCAAAATAATGGGTGTTGTGTCATAGCCTATAATAAGTTTAATATCATTCCATATCCTAGGACATTTTTTCATTATTATAACTCAAGTGGGAAAGGATTATGCCTTAATTAAAAGAATTACGCCGTGATGGGTGTTAGGGGTGGAGTATCAGGCCACCACAGGTTGTTGGTTACACAATAAACCACTAGTAAAACTACAAACTAAGACCTACATATCCTAGAAACTATCTAGGGATATGGATTACAAGCAAACCCATTAGGGTCATTTGACAATTAACCCTCAAAGGTTGATAATTACCCTATGAACTAAGGGGGTTATTCCATAGTGAACCCCTAAGTCTAATTTTTGAGGGCCGAACCATTCATTTCAGAGTCATACTGCCTTTTTCTAGCCAAGTTCCACTTAGGAGAGGAAATATGGGCAGTCCTCTCCTTTATTGTTTCCCCATGGAATCACCTTGAACCACCTTAATTCATGGTTTATCAATGATTTTTTTGGTGAACTGAAGTTAGTTAAACTCCTCCCTCTCTTCTTATTTTTCTTCTTCCTTCTGGGTTCCTCTCTAATTTTGGATGGTTTCATCAAGTGTTTTGATTATTATTTCATTTAATCATGGTGGAATCATCCTCATATTATTAGGATTCGTGTTAAAGTGGCATCTGGACATCAAAAGAAGGAATATTCCACATGTTTCTCACCACTTCATTAGACGTATATCACATGGTGTATTTTTCTAAAAATTTCACATAATTTTCATGGAATTAGTTTTCAATTATGTATAATAACATGGGTATTATATTCATAGGTATTCTAGAAGAATGCCAAAAGATTATATAATTCTGTTTCTCTAGGTTCCAACCATGGGAGGCTTCTTGATGGAATTTTGGTTATTAATCCTATTTTAATTAAATTGTATAATTAATTATCAAGGTATTGTGGCTTGATATAGTATAATGAGATAATTATGGGGTCTTGGTATGATCTTAGATAGAATTGAAAATATTTTTATATGGATTATAAATCCTTTTTCATGGTAGATTTTCTCTTTAATACTATACCATATGCATTTTTTAAATGTTCCTTGCATGTGTGTGCCTCATGTTTAGTTTAAGGAAATTATGAAGGGGTCAAAGTGGTTCAATAGTGATGGTATATGATTTGGTTAAACCTTTTTATAGTGACTCGAGTGTGTCATGCATGGGTTATTGATTTGGTAGATGCCCAATGGAAATGCCGCCAATGGCGCATAATGTCATAGATTACTTAAAGGACCCAGAATTGGTATTGTATCCTGAGTTGGGTTAGTTTTATGTGGGATAAATAGTGGTGTGTTAGTAGAGGGGATTAAAACTGGAAATCTATTGGGGAATAGATCAGTTAGGTTTAGGCCTCATAAATTGCATAGAAAAGGCTATTGAAATATCTTTGGCACCTTGGGACTTCTTGAGTGAGTGGTTTTTTTAGATCATATAATATGGTGAAAAAAACCTTTCAATGTGACTAATAGAACATTATGATTGCAAGGAGGGAATATGGACTCTACTAGGTATGTGTATTTTAAGATGATGTGGTTAGAACACATGATGAGTTTGAATAGATAGCTAGGATCCATGTGAGAGATTGATATTATTGAATGAGATATAGATATGGGTAGACTATATAAGTTTTTGTTAGTATGTGTAAGGATTTAGTGCATGAGATAGTGTTCAACCTGAGTAAAGGTCTTGATGTTCGGTATGGCTATTTTGACATATTTTTCTTTCATATAAGCTGGGGATTGTCTTGAGGCCACAGATCATTACGATAATTGTATATATAATAAAAAAATGGGTGGTTATAGATGATGAGGTTTTTCTAGGTGGATATACTATGTTATATATCTTTTCGTATAATAGATATCAAGGTGGAGATGTGTGTATAGATAGATAAGGGATAGACTATAGTCTATGTATTCTATGAATTTCTTATTATTTATGTTATAACCATGTTGTGAAGTTTTCATGAGACCTTTACCTTAGTTAGATTATTGAGGTATGAGTTCTGTTATGTGACATGCTATGTGAGATTACCATGAGTGAGAGGGTTGTTGTAAGGATGTGATATGAAACCTTACCATACGAGAGAGGGTTGTGGTACGAGACATTGACCTTATTAAGATTGATGTTGTAACATACGTGGAATGCGAAATCATCCTATGTGAGAGTGTGGTGGTATAATATAAGGACTGATACATCACCATAATCGATAGGGTAATGTTATAAGATATAGTATGATATATGGTATTAGACCTCACCCTGAGTGAGAGGGTGATAGTATGTGTTTGGATATGATATCCAGAATTGGTATGATACCCTACCTCAAGTGAGAGTGCAGAGGTTGGGACTCAGATGTAGGACCCTACCACGGGTGATAGGGAATGGCTTTGGGGTTGTGTTTCATGATTAATTCTCCTCCAACATTAGCTGAAGAAGGTGAGGCTATGTATCATTATTCTCTAGTTAGCAAAAGATGGCATAAAATGATTGATTATGTGTTTTATATTTTCCAATTAATTTATATTATACACATGAACAAATTCTATATAATGGATTATATAATGGTATCTTGGAGGGAAACTACTGAATTTTATACTTGCATCTCGCATGGGTACCTCAATGCATGTACAAATCATATTTTCACTTTTAGGTGATTGGTGACACATGGGATTCGATTGGAATGATAAAATGGATGTTAGAAGACTAGTTTAAGGGTTGACCAAAGTTTTATATTTGATTCTTCCCTATTATTATTTTATACTTATTTCGTACAGGTCTACCTAGCGTGTGGCCCTTGATGTATGTATATGTTTTTCTAATAGATTTCATTAATATTGTAACATCAGGTAATTATTTTTTTCTGATGGTTAGACCTTATACATAATTGCTTTTACTTAATCAATCCTTATATTCTTATTTTTTACGTGTTATTTTATGTGATGGTACTAAGAGTATAGTCTCCCCAAGCCAATTATAGACTATCCCCACTACAAAGTGCCCTATGAAATATAGGGAGGCATGCTTGAGATTATGTGGCACTCTATATGGGATTTCATATAGGAAATTTCTGTCTAGGTGTAACAAAGAATATTTAGGAGATATGAATAATTTGACACATGGTAGAATATTCAGTTGTGGTATCTAGGAGTTTACCAAATATGTAACACGATATAGGTAGTTTTTCAAATCCTATAAATATTGGATATTATGATTTTGGAATAGACATGTGTGATTTATGAAAGAGTGCGAACGTCATGTCATACTAAATATATAAAATTTTGTGATTGGAGGAAATTAATCTCTCAGAAGTATATCTTTAATTAGAAGATACAATAGTGTGATATCCCTGAGTATTGATTGAGTATGTTTTAGTTAAGGGGGATAAATTCAATTTCTAGAATATTTTCTTATGCTTAATATAGATTAATATAAAATATCCCTTATAATTTGAACCGTTTTTTACAATTGTATGGGAAATAATTAAAGTTCAATGTGTGGAGTTATCTTTGAGTTTTTTTGGTGAATAATTGAAGTTCATTATTCATCCGGTGATGTAAAATTTTGACAAAGAAGAAGAGGTTTATAGTGGGATCCGTGAGATGAAAACAAAGAATTATGCTATCATTGATGAAAAAATGGAATGTACTACTATGAAAAATAAATAATAGTGATAAATATAATAAATGAGGGATAAATTGGGTAAATAAAGTGGATTGATGATGCTGGGAAAACTACTATATAAAAGAAGATAAAAGAGTTATAACAAGATCATCAAGTTCAATAAATAAAATTTAATTTTTTTAGAAATAACCAAAGATTAGTGTATTGATCCTTGAGAGGTGGAGAATTTTATACCTCAAGGAAGGGTCAACTTAATTTAGAAAAATGAATATGACCTATATATGTGTAGGAAATGCTACTCAAATCATTCAATGATCATAATAGGGAACATAATTCAATTATTCTGTTAATTTACTTGGTGTGATCACATCTAACTAAAATTAATTAAAATAATATTAAAGGGGGTATAAATCATTTTTATAAAACTACGTAATTATTTTATTTATTTATTTTATGATATAATTCAAAAACTATATATTTTTTATCTTTAATGGAATGTCACATGTACTTTCACTTGTCTTTTTTTATTTTATAGATCTAAAAAATTGATAGAGGATGTAACAAGATGATTAAGATAGAAGGATATTAATCTTTAATATAATGGGGACACTTTTCAATGTTGTATACTTTTACATTCCTTATATTTTTAATTTTTTAACACATATTTTTCTATATGTATAAATGCCACATATAGTTTTTTCTATATTTTTTATCTATGATACATAGTGTTTCTTAAGAATACCATCATAGCTCATTTTAAATATTATTTTTAACATATTGAAATGATTAAGATGATATGTGGATGATTAATTATAAATCTTATAGTATTTATTTGATAAATTATTATTTTGGAAGATTTGTTGATTTGTGTAAAATAATATTCTAAAAAACAATTATGCTTTAGGTTTATATAAATTTTGGTTAATTTAATAGTAATTAATATTAATTCAATTAGACATTTATCATTATTTTAATTATTATTCCCAAGATATATTTGATACCAGATAATTTATTCTTTATAATACCCTCTTTTTGTGAGATACATAGGATATATAGACTAATAGAGCTTTTATTAGTTCTTTTTCAAAACTATAAAAGCAAAATGACATTAAGATGATTGAGGATGTTATTTAAATTTATATCCATAAAATATTTGGGACCATATTTATATCTTATCTTTCATTAAGGTGTTATAAAACATAAAAACATTATAGTAAAACCACATTAAAAGAATATTTTTATCCTACTATTGTAAGATCCTGAACTTGGTTGTGGTACATTAATGTTAAAATTTTGGTTTGAATCCCTTAAAGATGGATAATTAAATGTTTTATAAGTTTATGAGTAATAATGGGTGTTTTATAGGAGTTTGGTAAATTAAATAAATGGTAATAATTCCATCATGTTCATGTTTCACGGTTGGTGCATGGTTAGTATAAATCGTGCAAGGGGGAGATCCAAACCATGTGACCTTGGAAAAAGGTGTTTCACATGGTCGGTGCCTGGTTTTTAGAACCATGTGGTATCCCATGGTAACCATCTAACTTAGACCCCTCTTGGATATATTTTCTTTTATTGTAGTACATGGTTTAAAAAATCATGTTCCCTATTCGAAAGTGAGAACTTTACTTTTTTTCACCTTGGGATTTTAAGTATTCTACCCGATTTCTTCCCTTGTTTCATCTCTAGAATCCCTATTGATAAACCTAAGCTGCCAAATATCCCCAAGGGTTTATATCCTACATTTCTATGTCATTTTTAGTATTGTTGTGTTTGGATCAATGTTCTGGGTGAGTCTAATACTTCTCTTGCTTCTCTTTTCCAAATCAGGGCTTGTGGTTTTTTTCTTATTCTAAAGACGTAAAACCATATATTTCTAGAAGATCTTATGTTGGAGGTTAAAATTGTTATTTAATATTCATTAAGGCTAATTTTAAGTTAATTTTCATCATTGAAATCAAGGTAGGTGTTCTACAAGTAATATCTCATAGTATTGAAGTTGTTTTGTGCATATGTGGTTGTGTTATTGGTTCACTGTTATTGTGATTTTGTTTCCTTTAGTACGATTTAGTAAAATGGTTTGATAAATGATTAATTGAAACCATAATTATCCCATAGGGATTAATTGGGGTTGATTATTCTATTTTAGGTCCACCCTTGGGATGCACCAAAATTCTCGAACATAAAAAATTGTAATGATAAACATAAAGTTGACTTATGATAAAGTATAGATCATGATGAACATGTTCTTATATTAGTTGAGTGGAAAAGGGAATATTTATAGATGGGTCTAGGAAGTGATAATGTAATAAGGGATTGTTTTTATTTATATGAAATGAGGTGGATGTAAAAAAGTGAATGGGTGAAGTTACTTATGAATAGTACTTGAAATGCATAAGTGGGTTAATTCATGTTCAATGATGAAAATTTTAAATGGGTAAATGATTGTCAAATGATAAAATTGTTGTATAGGTTAATGTTTTAGAAATAGAAATGGTTTAAATGGTCTATGTAATGTAATTGGTAAATGTTTTAATGGCTTAAGGCTTGATATTAATTAACATGTTGAATAATTATGACATGTGAATACTATATGTATTGATTTTTGTGTGTATTGTGATATGGTATATGTGGTAAATGGTTAAATAAGAATGTTAACATGGATTGGTGGTATGTATGGTATTTACTTGAGGTTCTACATCCTTGGGACAGGTTGGAATTGAAGGACCCTAGACCACCCTGAGGGGGGGGGGGGGGGGTGAATCAGGGGGTCAACATTTTCTCTTCTTTACTGGATCTTGTTACCACCTTGGTAAGAACTTGTTTAAACCTGTGTGATGGATAAGTGTAGTAATTAAAACATGTATAATGGCAACACATCAATTTTTTACATGGTTCACCAATAAGTGCAACATCCAAGGAGCATATGCCGGCAGGTTTTCGGTCGTACCAAATTCCACTAATCTTCACTAGTTCTGGATTACAATGGTTTGGGCACGATCACTCTATCCCAGGCACACTGACTTTACAAAGGTTCAGGGATAACTCACTGCATCCCTCAGGTCAATCCCGCTGACTCCCCCTGGCCCACTATTTTGGGTGATGTCTAACTCAGTTTATTGACATGAAGGTCACTTCCATAGATAAGTATAGAAGTATTTGTCTTCTGTTCAACATGAGACATTGCTTGCATAAGAGTCCTGAATAGATGCCCTTTTGTTTTCAATATCCATATCTTCTCTCACAGAATCACAAAATCCTTTGTGATTGTTTAAGAAATCATCACAATTGTACTGCCCTGAATAATTCACAATATTCTGTTGGGACACTCTATTCTTCTTCTTCTTCCCTTCCTTTCAGTCCGAATACCCACACCTAAGTATATCAGTATACTTCCTTCTTTCTGTGATTAATTGATTTTAGTTTCACGTATTAATCTTCTTCTCTTCGCAAAGCACAATGAGGTTGTTAAACACTAGTTGTGTGTATGTTGAACTACTTCTCTTCGTAAAACTAAATGGTTCACGGTACTTCCTTCTTCATGAAGCCACTTTGAGAGTCCTATGATCCTATAAAAGGATTGCGAGACCCCCAAGTTTTTCATGCACCCTTCTAGGTGTCTTTCACATAAAAATAAAACCTTGCGCATAAAAATACCTTTTGGCGGGAAAAAGTCATTTGGTGCAACTCTCATTTTTGTGCAGAACTTTCCTTTTTTGTGCAACCCATTATTTTTCACGCAATAATTCTTCTTTTTGCACACCACTCTATACATAAATTTTTCCACGTGTCAGAGCATGGGATTTTTCTATGTGTCAATCCCTACCGAATTAAGGGGGGGGACCTACTATTTATAGGGATCACCGACCCTCGCACGTAAAAACTACCATGTCGCGCAAAAACCTTCATTCTGTACGCAAATTCTTTTCATGTAGGAACCGTTTTCCATGAAAAACTCCATATTTTTCAAGCAGCTCATGCCTTTTCCATTTTTTGACGTTCTGATCTCAAAACACCAATTGTGCACAAAATTGTAAAAATCATTCCATATTGTGCACAAAACAAATCTTCCACATAGCCTCCTTTTTTGCGCACTCCATGCCTTTACCAAATTTTTATGTTCTGATCCTAAAACATCAATTGCACATAAAAACCCCCTTCAACTTATTGTTCAAATTTCTTTACCAAAAACACATTTATTTCATCTTCCGATTTTTAGGCCCAAAATTTGGAAAACACTGGAGAACAATGCTACCTTCATTATATGCTTCATCCATAATTGTTATGCTTATTTTCTGTTATTTAGATTATAAAAAAAATATTCTTATTTCATTACATACTCCACTTTTGTGATATATATCCTTCGATAGATCACCTTTAGCATTGTCAGAGTTTTTATAGAAAGTACTATAGCTTCCCTATCTTCCACCAACATCTTTCCTTCCAATCAAAATTGTATATGAATGGAAGAACCTTTACTCTCATTTTCCTTCATAAGGCTTTCATCATATGTTCTATTTAATTATGATATTTGTGAAATACAAATCGTCAAAGAATCATCTGATTTAGATACAATGTGAAATGGATGGCCATCTTAGAATGACAAGACCTTCCACACTCTCTATTCTTCTTCAACCATCATTATTTACTTCATTAAAATCAGATGATTCTATTCTTCAAGTAATATCTTGCATGGTTCTCATGAAATCATGAAGAATTACATGGTCTTCATCAAATCCTCATTCTTTTTCAATCATCCTCAGATGGACGATACCTCACCATTCCTCCATTTCAATGGAGTTTATATTGATCTCCTTCATTTTGATCTTCATTGACAACTATTAACAACAAATGAAACCTTATACACAATGTGGTACCAATAGGACTAAGGCTCTAAAACCCACCCCTAGAATGCATAGGTTAGGGAGTTAGACTAAGGGTCTATTCCCCTGATAGTTTCATTAGACGATGATACATAAACCGAGGCTTTAATTTAAGTGTTGATTCATTGATTTTGGAATGGTTTTCCTAGGGGAGTTAGGTAATTTTACTTATCAACTTATTTATAGTAGTTGACCATTATAAACAATAGTGTAAATAATTAAAATGACTAACCCATGGAACAAATTATGGAAATGGTTTAAGTAAATACTATTAACTAATGAAACTTGTTTTATCTTTTTTATATTGAAATTATTTTAGAATATTTATAAACTACCCATTTAGAATGTATATTTTATAGACAAAATTGGTGGTTTCCTAATGATTTGTATTCACACCCTTCATCAACCATCGTTGGGTACCCGACTAGATTTCATGGTTGAAAGTCAGGATAAGGGAAAGGGTCATATTATAAGGAGTAGAGTTCGGCAAGGGTTGTTCCAGAATGAGGATCTAGAATTCAAGTTAGGTACTATTGTTTGATTCATCATTTTTTATTTATTTTGGTTTTTTTTCACATTTAGCACTATTATCATGACATGGAATATTTATTGTTTGATAGTGGTTATCACCCTACATGGGGAAATAGTTGGTAATACTTGTTTATTCTTTATTACTTACTATTTCCATTATATAAAATGTTATATATTATAGATTAATCTGGTAAAGAGGGTATAGTATCCCCACTTGACCTATTATACCCTTGCTACTAGTCGATAACCTCTGGCATATAGGGACGCACACATAAGGTCATGTGGCGACCTAGCCTAGGGAACTGATTTAGTGGAAATGGGGCCAGGGACATTATAATGTGGTATGAGAGTGGATATTTGCTTTGGTTTGACTATTTAGGATAGTATAAGAGAGATTGGTATGTTTCGGGGTTTGGGAAATGATCTCTTTCATGTGAGTAGCTAACCCATGCACTAGGGAAACTTGAAGTAACTAGGGTGGGAATTGTTGTTCTAATTGAGTGTTGTTAGAGTTGAATGATTTTTCAGCAGTGGGTGATGCAATTGTTTTTTCATGTGACTATTTCATGATATATGAATCATTTAAAAAATTTCATGAGTATTTCCATTAATTTATCATTATAGGAACCTAGGGATATAGGTGGCATGCATCATGGAAGGAACACAGACTGGATGGATGTGCGAGACATGAAGGGTAGAATGCATTTCACTTCCTTGGAAATTTAAAAAAACATGTCATTTAATAAAGATGATGAAATTTTTCAAATGATAATAATATGAAAGAATTGTTAAATAATTGGGTTAAATGAAAAGTTAAACATGTGATAAAATATTGGTTGTAACATGTTATAAAGGTAGAAGGGTGTCTAAAAGGGATAAATTTACACTGTGAAAGTGGAAATGGTAAAAAAGTGTTGTTTTATAAGAAGTGATATTTTGGTTGCATGTGTTGGTTTTCCCATTTACCATGACCCATGGTTGGGATGTTGGGGGTAGTGAGGGAAACATGATGATATCTTATAGAATAGTGTATGTGGGATGTGGTGTTTATAGCTAGTGGATATCCTTATTTTCTGAAAATTATGGATGTTCTATGCTATGTTTTATGAGATGTTTGTTTGGAATTATAGAGAAATGCCATCTTGAAGATGTGTGTGGTTGGGAGGTATGAGGATATTTCCAAAAATGCTCCTCTATAAGTAGAGTACGGAACCCAATATATTCATGGTAACAAAGGAGAGGAATATTTTTGTGGGATATTTTCTCATTTTATGAATATGATGCAACATGAACTAAGGGAGTTGTGTTGAGTGTGTTTAAACTGGACATGGAGTTTTAACTAGAGAACCCATAGACTTTTTCTATAGAGGGTGGACATGACACATCCGAGTTATAGAAAGATTCCATACATATCGTTCTTGTTCACTTAGAGACTCCTCCTAAGAAGAGAGTCAAGATAGCGACTTACATGTTTCTAGGGTACGAAAAACACTGGTGGGACATCTTGGTTCAGAATTAGTAAGCAGAGGGTTTTTCATGGAAGGGATTCCAAGAAAAGATTCTGAAAAACTTCTATCCATAAAACTTAAGGCAGTGGAAGGATGCATATTTTATATGTTTAACTCAAGGAACTATGATAGTGATGTATTGTGCTAGTAGTTTCACTAACCTAAAATGCTTTGTTGTATCATTGGTGGGATATGAGGAAGCAACTATGAGAAATTTCTGAGATGGAATTAGAAATGAGATTAAGTCATGAGTGAATATCTTCTATTTAAATAGGTTTTATTAAGTGGCGTCTCCTGACCTTATTTCTGAAGTAAATCTCAAGGAGTCTCCTGATGGTGGACATTTAGTCTTAGTATGGTGATCATATGGTGCAGATTATAATATTAGAAAGTTCCTCTTAAAGAGGTTTTACCAAGTAGGTGGTGGAAGTGGTAGTAAGAAAAGTCATACAAAATACTAGTTAAGAGATTAGTTTTTCTACTATCAGTGTAGCAGGATGGAAAAAATGTGTGGTTAGTGTCCCCAACCACCGGTTGAAGGAAGATCATATGAAAGAAGGGGGAATGTGATAAGCATCTTTAGGAACCCTCGACAACTAGAAAAATATGGAGGATTGAAGCTAATGATAAGTTCAGGAAGGGGTTTTGTTACCTCTTATCAATCAGGTAGTTATCTCTGGACAGGTTGTACTAGTAGGGGTGTTTGATTTGGTACTCTGGGGAAAGATCATCTATATTAGCAGGGTCATGTGAGACCATGAACTCAGATCAAGGCCCAAGGAAAAGGGGAAGGTCATCTTCACATAATTCATTCTACATCTTGAGGTGTCCAGGCCAGACCATCAACTATTAATGTTGTGATTATTATATCTTCTACACTTTCTAATGATTTACCTGATTTCAGTGCCTCTCATTCTTTCATTTATGATCAATTTTTTTATGTTGGTCTAAATATAGATCATATGTGTGGGGTTATGTCAATTGATACATCATTAGGTGTGAAAAAAATATTAGGCAATGTAATGGGTTTTCTCTCGAGGTTTGTGGGCACCATTTTCTATAGAACATGTTTTTGCTTGAGATGTTGGGTTTTGTTCTAATTTTGGGCCTGGATTGGATGGTGTTTTATCAATACCATATATATTTTCTCCATCATAGAGTAACATTCACATCTCTTTGGGGATACACTTATGTCTATCATGGTGAATGGGATGTTCGGGGATTCCATGCAAGTCCAGTTTCTCAGAAGTTAGGTGAAATCACAACTCAAGTGTCTTATCTTATGATTGATAATGGGGATGGAGAACAACTTTTATTTCCACCTATGGTGGACCAATTCCAAGATTTTTTTCCAAAATACTTCTTATGGTTTCCTCTAGCGAGATATGTTGATTTCATAATAGAGTTACTTATGGGAGATGAATAAGTTTCAATTCCTCCATATAGAAGGGCACCGATAAAACTCCTTGAGCTAAAACCCCAGTTGGAGGAATCTAAGAATAAAGGGTTTATTCATCCTAGTATGTCACCTTGGGTATCTTCAGTTTTTATCACCAAGAAGTCTCACAGATCGTTGCATTTATGTGTCGATTAGAGGACGCTGAATCATATGACAGTTAAGTACTGATACCCTATTCCTCAAATCAATGATTTATTTGACTAGCTAAAAAGTGGTTCAGTGTTCTATATAATTGATCTAAGATTTGGGTATCATCAGCCGAGGGTGTGACCATTTGACATACCATGGACTGCCTTAAGGAGTAGGTATGGGTTGTATGAGATTTTTGGGATGCCATTCGGGTTGACCAATGAATTGGTTGTATTTATGGACCTAATGAAAACATATTTCACCCATAAATGGATTATTTTGTAGTTGTTTTTGTTGATGAAATCTTGGTGCACTCTAAAACTCATGAAGATCATGAAAAACATCTTTTCATTATCATTAGTACACTAAGAGATGATAGTATATATTTAAATCTATCTAAGATTCATTTCTGGATTGACATGGTGCGTTTCTTAGGACACATCATCTCTGATAAAGGTGTGAAGTTGACCTAGATAAAGTGCAGGTAGTTTCGTCTTTGGAGCTGCCTAATAATGTTTCTGATGTCTGTATTTTTCTAAGAGTGGATAGATATTACCTATGTTTTATTAAATACTTCTCTTATTTAGCATCAACACTTTTGATTTTGACCAATAAATGCATCAAGTTTGAGTGGTTTGGGGCATTTGAAAATGCTTTCAAAGAGTTAAGAAGTGATTGATTACCTCACCAATTTTAATATTACCTAATCCAATCATTGGGTATGTCATGTTTTGTGACACATCTGGTCTGGGGCTCAGAGCAGTATTGATGTAGGATAATTTGGTCATCACATATGGATCAAAATAGATAAGGCCTCCTGAAAGAAACTACCCTAAAAACGATCTTGAATTAGATATGGTGGTTTACTCTTTAATCTTTTGGAGACATTACTTGTTTGGAGAATGGTTTATAGTTTATACATATCATAAAATCCTTATGTATATCTTCTCCCAACATGACCTGAATCTTCAGTAGTAAAGAAGGGTGGAGTACATGCAATCATTTTATTTTGAGTTGATTTATACACTAGGAAAAGGGAACATTTTTTTAGATTAATTGATCTGTAGGAATAAAAAATCAGGCAGTTCATGAATATAGTACTGAGTAGGTTATGATGGCATTGATCATTGGGATGCATCTGGAGGTGCGAGATAGGCAACCGAATATAACCCTTACATCCTTGGAAGTTTACTCCGCATTTATGATCTGGATCAAGGGGAATTATACTAGTAAATTGAAATGTTTTTTTAAAGGAAAGTATTATTGGTGGTTAGTCACCTTCTACATAGACCATTGGAGATTATAGTATTGTTTATGTTTGTAGATTTTTAGTTGTGCCAACATGTTTATGGGAAGAGTTGACGTATGATATTAATGAATCAAATTGGGAAGTGTATCCTGGTTTGACCAAAATACATCATGAAAATCATATTTAGTATTGGTGGTAGGAATGCAGATAATGGTTGTCGGATTCATTTTGTGATGTCATACCTATCAGTAATTGAAGGATAGGCATCAACCGATGGGTGGTTTGTTGTAGCGATTTCCCATTATATAATGGAAATGGGATAATGTGATGATGAATTTCATGGTGGTGCTTCTGAGTAAACCTCATAAGAATGATGTGGTTTGTGTAGTGTTGGATCAATTAACCAAGGTTTCTCATTTTATACTGATTTGAGTGACTTTTACCATGAATTGATTGGGTGAGTGGTACATTCAAGATAAAGTGTAATTGCATGCGGTAACACATACTATAGTTTCAGATCATGATACACTTTTTACATTGTGTTTTTAGTAGGGATTATAGAAGGAACTTGGTACATAGGTACTTTTGAGTAGGGATTTCCACCCACATAGGACGAGAAATCAGAGTGCACCATTAATGTACTAGATGACTTTTTCAGGGTTTGTGTCTTGGAATTTTGTGGAATATGGGAGAAGCATTTAGAACTTTTTGAGTTTTCTTACAAAATATGTCACCAAGCTACAATTCAGATGGAACCATTTAAGGAACACTATGTTAGATTGTGTAAATCTCCATTGTGTTAGTTAGAAGCTATTGAATTCATGTTTTTGGGATTGAATACTGTGTAGGAGACATCCGAATACGTTTAGTTGATTTAGAAATGTATGGAAATGTCTTAGAGTAAGAATAAGTTGTATATAGATTGGAATCATAGACCTCCTGAGTTTTTTGTGGGTGAGGGTGTGTTTCTTTGGCTGTCACCAAGGATGGGTAACCATCGTATTTAGAAATAGGGTAAGATGATGCCCAGATACATGGGGCTATTTGAGATTATAGAGACAATCAGACCAGTGTCATATTGATAGGATCTTCCACAACATTATAGTGGTTTGCATGATGTTATTCATGTTTCATAGCTTTATAAGTATAAACCTATCCCGCCTCATGAGAATGATGTTGTGGATTTAGATATTGAGGTCGATGCGTCCTTTGAGGAGCATGTGGTTTTCATTGTGGATCATAGAAAGAACGTATTATGGGGCCATATTGTGCCTTTGGTTGAAGTTTTGTGGCAACATGTCTATGTTTAGGAAGAAAATTGGGAAATGTAGATGGATATGCAAGCTCATTGGCCTGATATTTTCACCATAGAAGCTCTGTGATGCTTGGGAAGAGCAGTTTGAGGATGTAATGTTATAAGGTGGGGAGGTTGTAAGATCTCATAATTCATGGAGGTACGTTCTTTTTTAAAATTTTTACTGAATACCTTATATTTATCTAATTAAATGTTTACTAGGTGTAAGAGGAACCTAGATTGTGTTCAAGGGGTTAGGGACATGAAATAAAGGGGAATCAGTCCATTCTATGCATGTTTCATTCTTAGAGCATGGTTAGTATAAACCATGCAAGGGGGAGAGTCAAATTGTGTGGCCTTCGACAGAGGCATTTCACACAGTTGGTGTACAACTTTTCAAATCATATGGGCATTGTTGGTAACTGTTCTATATAGAACCCTCTTGGATAGTTTCTGGTTCATATTTTGTGTATGGTTGGGTAAACCGTGCAGCTAAACCATGAACCCCATTAAAAAATTATAATTTACCTTTTTCTCCTTTAGTATTTTTGTCATTCTACCCGATTTCTTCCCCCATTTCTTCTCTAGTATCCCTAGTGATGAATCTAACCTCCCAAAACTTCCCAAGGGTCAATATCATTTTTTATAGGATGTTTTGTGTGTCTTTGAGTGTGGATCGAAGCTCCATGTGAGTCTAATACTTCTCTTGCTTATCTTTTATGAATTTGGGATTGTGGTTTCATTATTCTTCTTCCAATGTCCTAAAACAATCTTTTCCTAGTAGATCATTGGGTGGGGATTCAAAGGGTGATTGAATCCATATCTAAGGATAATTTTAATCATGCATTCATATTAAGAATTGAGGTAGGTGGTCTATAAGTTATATCCCATTGTCTTGAAGTTTTTTTGTGCATATGTGGTTCTGTTATTGGTTCCCTCTTGTTGTTCATTTGATTCCTTCTGCATTATTTAGTAATTTTTTTGGATAAATGATTAATTAAACCCCTCATGATCCCCATGGGATGCATTGAGGTTGATTAGTTCATTTTAGGTCCACCCTTTGGATGCACCAAAATTCATGAACAAGGAAAATTATAATGATAAGTATAAGGTTGACTAATGATAATGAAGATTCCATGACGAACACTATGTTATCTTAGGTGATTTTAAAAGTGAATATTGATAGATGTGTCTTAGATTTGATAATGGAATAAGGTATTATTTGGATTTATATTAAATGGGATGGATTTAATAAAGTTAATGGGAAAAGTGACTTATTAATAGTACTTCAAATGCATAAGTGTGATAATTCTTGTGAATTGATGAACATGTTAAATGGTTAAATGATTGTGAAATGATTGATGTGTTATATGGGTTCATTTATGGGAAAGATAAATGGGTTAAACGGGTTGCGTAATGAAACAGTTAAATGATTTAATTAGTTAAGGCTTGATATTAATTCACATGTGGAATAATTATGAGATGTGAATGTTATGTGTATCAATTTGTGTATGGTTTGTGACATGGTTTATATGGAAAATGGATAAAGAATAATGTGAACATGACTTGGCAGTATGTGGGGTATTGACATGAGGTTCAATTCCCATAGGTTGGGTTGGACTGAGGATCCAAACCCCACCCCTAGAATGTGTGGGATAGAGAGTCCGACTGAATCACTATGCACCTAATGGTTGCATTGGATGAGACTACCTAGATTGAACCTCCAATGTAAGTGTGATATAATTGACTGTGAAATTATTTTCCCTATTGAGTTATGGAATTTTACTTATCTCCTTATGAATAGTAGTTAACTTGTACGGACTATAGTGTAATTAATGAAAATACCAAATCAGTGGAAAAAATAATGGAAATGGATTAAGTAAATGTGGTTAACAATTAGAACTTTTTTTATCTTGTTTATCTTGACATTATATTATTTCATACATACACTATATGTTTAGACTATATATTTTTTGGACACTATTGGTGGTTGTCTATTGAGTTTTACTCACACCCTTCTTGGGCCGACATTGGGAGGATTTCATGGTTTCAAGTTCGGACAAGGGAAAGGGCCATATGATATGGAGTTGAGTTAGGATTGGGTTGTGCATGGATGAGGATGTGGACATGGAGTCAAAGTCTATTTTAGGTTTTAGTTGCTTTTTTTTATTTTGGGTTTACTTCACTTTTAGCACTATTAGTATGACATGGGATATTTAATTTTTTGTTGTGGTTATTACCCTACTTGGGGAAATGGTTGGTAATAAATGCTTTTGGTTTATTAATTTTTTTTCTTTGCTTCATATGTTATCTATTGTGGATTACTCTGGTAAATAGTGTATAGTCTTCCCAAGTGACCTATTAGACCCTTGGTGCTAGTCATAAAACTTTGGCATACGAGGAGGCATATTTGACGTCATGTGGAGACCCAGCTAAGGGAACTGATTTAGTGGTAACATGTTCAGGAACTTTAAAACTATAGTCATTTTATTTTTTGTGATTACAATGGATCTATGTGTGGAGGAATATTTGGTTTCATATTTTTTCATATGAATAAGATTATTGAAAATGGGATTAATGTGATGAATTATAATTATTTTTGGGAGAAAGGTTATTTAATTACATTGAATTATACTTCCATGTCTACACTCTAAAATGATAAAAAATAATATAGGGGGACTCTCTTAGTTGTTTCATAATTATGATTTGAGAGCCTTTGATATGAAAATAAGAAAATATAAGTGGTCAAAATGGTTTATATTTTTTGAAAATAATAAATTAGTGGGGAATTTTTTTTGTTGAAGTTTAATTATAAATCATGCATTAATGTCTTACGATTCAAACCCCCTCATTAATGATTTTAAATTTTCAAATCAATATTTAAAAACCCTTTTCCTTAAAGACTTTTTTCCAAAATTTCTTCTAATTAGGGTTTATTTTATCTATAAAAGTTTATATTTTGATTCATTAAAAGAATTTTATTAGAGTTCTTGTATTTTAAGATTGATCATAACTCAAAATAAATAATTCTAGAGTGGTGAGAGAAAACATTTATTGTTTGGTATATGGCATGTTACAATTAATTTTAATAATAAGATTAAAAATATGAATGGTGGGAATGAAAAGTTCATTTTATTTTATGAGGAAAAATTAAATATAATATTGGTTGGTTCTCATTAAAAAAATATTTGAATAGATACTTCTATGTTATGTGTGAAAATTTTTTCTCATTGATAATTATTTGATTTTTTTTATTATAATGTTTAAGCACAAGATATGATGGATTTTTTTTAATGAGTTTTGGATTTATAATTGAGCATAAAACTGAGTTTAATTTCTGATGAAATTAATAGATTAAATCTGTATATATTTTTATATATTAAATTTTAAGGTTTTAATGGGTTATCACTGTCTAATTGTATGTTATTATGATGTTCTATGGTATGGTTGAGCTTTAGGAGGGATTTTAGACATTTAGATGAAACTGATGCTTCAAGGATGAAATCATAATTAAACTAAAATGTTTTGGGGTGAAATAATTTCTAGAATTAAGGCCAGAGTTAATATAAATTTTTATAGTGTGTTGGTAAAATTGTATTCCAATATTGTTGCATATGATTTAAGAATGAAGAAAAACGATTTATATTATGGTATAATGAAGTGAGAAGAATAAATCACCATGAAAATGAATTAGATAAAAATAATATATGATGAGTGATTATGTAATAGTTGTATACATTAAGGTGCGAATATATAATTTACTTCATAATTACTAAGGTGGAATGTTCTGTGCACAAGCAATAGAATTGTAATATGAATTTTATTTAGAGTGATGAAGACCAAGGAGGGAATTGTATTGGAATTTGGGTGTGATAAAATTATTTTACAATGTATAATTTTAGATCCAATAAGTTTTAATGATATGGAAAGATATATCGTGACCAACAAATTTAGAGTTTGTGTTGTAATTTTATAAAGATACATATATTATGGTGTAATAATATTGTTGTGATGCAATTTATATTGGATATAGAAACTCTATAAATATATATATATGTAATTTTCTTAGGGAAACCGTCAATCACTTGTAGAAGTATTTTTGTTATCCATCAAGGAAGTTTGAAGATATTTTTTTTGATTTAATTATGATAGATTTATATTTTCTTCCCTAGACAACATGAATAAAATATATTATTTGTACGAACACATAGGGTAAACATTTCATAATGAAATTTATAATGAAGTGTGAATGAGTTATTGAATTAATTTGTTTTTTAATAGTTATTCTTAATGGGTTCATTTTTATTATATTATATCATATATATATTTTTCCTTACTTATAACAATTACCTATTGATCAAGAGATTTTTATTTAATCCATGAATTAGGTTATTGAATCCATTTATGATCATGGAATGAGTTTGGTGACACTATGTTTAAGTCGAGTTTTTGATCACCAAATTACTAATTTCATTGAATTACTATTTTATAAGTAAAAAATAGTTTAGTTATTGTAAAATAGAAAAATGAACAAGGATTTTTTTACGCATAATTTCAATAAATAACATTATCATTTGTTATGAACATTGAATTTCAATTATTTCATAATATTGTATTTATAAAAAACTTGGTATGACTTCATTCACTTGAAATTCATTAAATTAGATATAATTTTATCATTAAAATTTCTTTTTTTGTCTTTTTAATCACTATTATATTCTTGGGATCACTATTATTTATAGGATTTTCCTCAAAATAGAAACATTCTTGGCCATAATAGTTAGTGATTAGAAAGAAAGAATTTTTAAATTATAAACTTGATTAGTTATGAGAATTAACAATTCCTCATGATTGGTCATTAATTCTATAAAATTACAGTAATTTTCATCCATGTTATATAACATTACTTCTAGTTTGACATTATATAAAGAAATATAATGATCATGATGATCTTAGATAGTTCATGTTTCATTTCTCATGGGTTTTATATAAGGTATAATATTGATGAATAACCTTTCCTCATCTGTGTTTGAAAGGTGTCATTTCTCCTAGAGTTAATATTTCCATACAAAAATACTAAAAACAAAAGAAGTTATCACAAAAACATTATTTAAACCAAATCATGAAAAGAAATAAAGGAATATTTATATAATTCATACCGCACTTTTAAAAAGCACATACTCAAATTTCTACCTATTCCAAATAATGATCGAATATTTTAACAATATTGTCATAAAATTTCAATTAATATACTTTTAAATAATGGTTTGTGGTATAATATAGACCCTAGATTATCTCTTGAGAGGATTTGAAGGTATATAATATTTAGTTTTTTAAATTTTTAACAATATAATATAAAAATAGGTGGTTCATAATGGTTTAAAGTAAAATAGTGAACCAAAACAACATGAATTAAACATAAGAATTTTGTAAAATAATGTTTTCTTCAAGAGAGATATAAGGAGGTGACCATTTAAAGATTATTGAAAAACTTTAAAATCCCTTTGTTCTTATAAATTCATTGGATTTGGTGCAATTTTTTGTTGAGGTTTAACCAAAATATAAATTATTACTACTACAAAATGCACTATATACAGTGTTAGCCTTTATTAGTGATAACAAAAAGTACTGATAAAAGAATCTTTTATCAGCACTATATAGCGCTAATATAGGGTGCCTTTTATCAAAGTTGATAAAAGGTAATCTTTATCAGATTTTTTTAGTGATTTTAAAGGGAACTTTTATCCACAATTTATTTTTATTGCTGATAAAAACAACCTTTATCAGTGCAATTTGTAACACTAAAAAAAGTCCAGATTGCACGTGTGAGTCCCACATAGAAATAACAATTGTTCGACCACTTCTTTATATAGTATTCTACCGTAAGGTAAGCTCGAAAGGTTTCTATGGAGATGGGTTCCTGCACATACTATACAAACACTTATATGGGCTCATGGGCTCATGCATGCCATTGCCTAATCAATGCTTCACTCGGGCTTTACCCACTTGTTTACACATAGTTGTGTCCGACTCGACCCATAGATCCTATTTTTTTAATATATACCATGAAAAATAAAAAAAAATTATTATTAAAAGTATTAAAAATTTGTAATAATTAAACAAAAAAAAGTAATACCTGAATAAATTTAAAAAATATTTTAAAATTATTAATTAAAAAATTATTAATAACTTTAATCTAGATATGTTTATATTATAAATATTAATAACTAGTATATATTAAATAGTGATATATAAAATTAATAAATTGAAAGTAAAATAAAAAAAATACAAGTGTTAAAATAAAAAAATTGAAATAATTAAACAACTAAAATTTAATAAATTAATACATTAATAAAAATTAAAAACATTATAAATTAAATAATCCCAAATAACTTTATATATATATATATTGCATTTGGGGAAGTCCCTGTGCCGTTAACCTTGTAATCCTTCATCCAAAATATCAGAGTTTGAATCCTGGAAATCCTATTGAGGGATTTACGTCGTAGGCAGTGACACGTACATGGCATGGGTAAGAAATGAAACCAACATGATGTCACCAGGCGGTGATGCAGGCATGGAGTTGGTATAATGATGAAGGATTTATAATTATAGTACGGTGCTACACTAAGCCTTATGCCATTTTTCATGGACCACTTGATCTTAGGCCTATGAGCTATGTAATGAATCTCCCTCTACCCAGATAGAAAGAGGTATTTTCTTTCATAATAAAAAGAGACTTCAACCCCAACTTTTTTTTAAAATAATAACATTATTATATATATATATATATTATAAATATAATAATTAGTATATATTAAATATAGATTTATAAAATGAATAAATTTAAATAGTTAAATAAATAAAAAAAATGTGTTAATTTGAAAAAATATTATAAAATTTATTAATCAAATAATTATTAATAAAAATGAATAAATATAATATAATTATATATATTATTTAAATATTTAAAAATAGTAAATATTAAATATAAATATATAAAATGACTAAATTTTAAAAGTTAGAAAAAAAAATTAAAAATATCATTAAATTACAAAATTATTAAAAAAACTATTAATGAAATAATTAATAAAAAAATGTTTAAATTTTACATATATATACATATATATTTAAATTATTATTAGTCATAAATATTAAATATAAATATAGAAAATGAATAAAATGTAATAATTAAAAACATATTAATGTCTTGTTCATTTTAATGGGTTTTATACATAATTATTCAATAATATAGTTAATATCATTAATATAGAAGTACATTCACATATAATTAAATGAGTTTATTTATTATTAGCTAAAATATTTTTTATATAAAACAAAATAATTATTCATACATTAAATAAGTTATATGTTTAGTGACAAATGCTTTATAATTAAAAAATAATATTAATTAATAATATTGACTGACTATATCGATTAATGGAAATTTAATTGAACATCATTTTATTTTTAAATTTAACATATATCGAACATGTGTTAAATTTATTTCACACAAACATATACACAATTAATGTATGTTCACATACAACATACACACAAATTATATTTCACTAAATTATTAAAATTTTGATAATAATTTTAGAATTATCATCCAAGAGGTTCAGGAAGGTTAAAGAGGTCTATTCCCATCAATTATATAAATAAAACTAAGAAGTGGAGAAGGTATAAAGTGGAAAAGGTCGCATGAAAAGAATGCCAATTATATCAGCGACATGAAAGTAGATAAAGGAATTAGAAATTCAAAAAGACAAAAGCGAAGCCTGATCCTGCACTACCATCTCCGAGAGAGTATTCGCGACCGCATTAGCCTCCCTATATGTATGTTAGACCATGTGCTAAATTTTCTCTAGATATGAAAGGAATTCACACTATTCCCTATGTAGGTTTCAGAGAACCATATATGATTTGTTTCTGAGGAGAGTAACCATCTACATTGAGTCACTTTCAATCCAGAGTTCTCTCCAATTGTGTTGTTTGGAATAATCCACCACATGAATAACCACAAGTAGTTCTTCTTAAAAGGTCATGAAATATAAAAGTAAATGATAAAAAAATCCTTTGATAAACCCTCGAAAAGTTCGTAAGACACCATCACAACCTGTAAGGATAGGTTTACCAGAGGATGCACCATTTGTGTTGATCTTAATTTAGGATGGGAGGGGAGGGATCCATCTAACATACTTCGGTTTCCTTCTCACCCCTGAGACACCGAAAAATCCATGTTTTTTTGTGATAATGAGGACCTCCATGGTGTTTTTAAAGGGGGAAATATTGAAATTGGAGGCCCTTCTAACCTCCCTCCTAATATCAGTGAGAAGAATTTTCAACATGGAGTTATTACCATCAAATTGCAGTTTATTTCTAGAATTCTAGATATGTATATTTAATATTTTTATAAAATTATATATTTATAATTTTAAATAAATATAATTTGTTTAAAAAGTTTTTATAAAATTATAAATATATAATTACTAATTTAAATAATTATAAAATTATAATAAATATATATAAATTATGAATATATTTAATATATTTATATTTATTTATGCAACACATATATAATTATTTAAATATAAATAAAAAAATAAAGATATTTATTTATTAATATAAATATAAATATTTATCTAAAATCTATCTTCATCAGCATTAATGTTTTAGCATAGATAAATAAGGCATTTATTTGTGATAAAAATGGGTTGATAAAGAGGTATTTTATCAACACTTATTAATTTAGCACTGATAAAACCCCTCTTTATCAGTGTTTTATTGTTAGTGCTGATAAAACACTCTATAATAATTATAAAATAACTCTAACCAAAGTGATTTAATTTGTCCCTCTGAAGCTCTCATAGAAGTCTAGTTCTTTCCTTGTACACCCATTGACCACCTATTAGATGAATCATGATTTAAATCTAAGGTGTGTTATTTGTTTCTTCTCCTATCTTGTTTCTTGATTGTTTGGGTTCTAGAGTGTGCATTAATGTGGTGTTTTCTAGGCTCAATTCTGTCATGGGTTTTTCGGTATCCTACTACTTTATTTTTTTTCCTCCATCCATGTTCTTCTTCCTCCTCCCTCACTACTTCACACAATTGTCTGAACCCTATCTGGGTTTTGGTTATAAATTTTTAAATGTCTCAATCTAAAGGGTGTCTGGGTTCTATTTATGCATATAATTTATTATTAGTTATTGGTATGTATTCTTTTATTATTATTTATTTTGGTTTTAAGGTTATATATTCTAAAATTATGTTTCATTTTAATGGGATATTTATCGATGTCTAAATTTTGTGGTATTTATTGATTTGGATCAGTTTTGGGAGTTATGAATTAGAAATATGATATATTATTTGTGGCATAATTCAGGGTGTGTTTATGAGATATTTATTTGATATATGGTTATGGTTTTATTATTTGGGATTCAGGATTGGTTGGATTTGGATATATGTGATCTATTTGGATGTTTTTATCATAGGTTTAGTAGATTCTTCTATGTATGGATTTCAGAATTAGTGGTTGTATAAATTCACCTAAATATCTTCTAGAAACTACCAAGGATGAGAATTTATTAATTGGGAGTATCTATTATTTATTCTACTTTTTTGTTGATAAGTAATCCATTAAGGTATTATGTATGAAATTTAGATGGATATTTTACGATTTCAATTATATTTTTTATTATTAATTATAGTGGTTTTTATGATTTAGTTTCTTTTGTTATGAAACTGATTTTTCATGGTTTTATGGGATTCTGATGATCATTTATCATTTTAAAATCTATCTATTAATAATGGTTGGTGGTCTCAACTAACAATGTGATTCTTTGGCTAAGCCTATAACATTATTTCCCTCTATTTTAACATTATTTTTATAAGACTCATATTTTATTTTAATGATAATGGATGGTTTCCAATTATATTTGTTGGTCGGAGTGGATACTCAAGAGGTGGGGTGAATTGAGTTCCAATTAAAATTTCTGATTAAAAGGAATCCTATTAAAATCCACCAAATTAACAAAAAAGTTAAACTGTAGTGAATTTATAAAGATTGTAAGTGTTTAGTTAGTTTCTCAAAGATTGATTATTTCTCAGTTAACTTAATCTGAATATTAAGCTAGCTTTTGAAAATAAGTTACTGGCTAACAATAATTACAAACACTTTCTAGTTCAACTATCAGAGTTTCTTTAAAACAGATTTGAATTTCAAAGTAATTAGCAGCGGAATATTGAGAATAGTTTAAACTAAAATAAGATACACAGTACTTTTAACCAAGAGGCTCAGTCTCAAGTCAAGACTTATTCCTCTAAAATAGTTTATATAAAACATTGATCTACACCCTGGATATGGGTTTACAACAGTACTCAGACTGTCCAGGTCCGCAGACCTCTACCACAGTTCTATGTGGGAAATTAACCGCAACAACACAACGGCTGTCCAGGTCCTCAGAAGTCTACCACAGTTCTACGTGGGATACAACAAGGTGTAAAGAGTTTAGTGTGAGGATTTCAGTATCCTCCATTTCAGATTAGGAGTTAGTGTGTGTCAAAAAAGATAGAAGAAAACACTACTCATAATGTAAAGAAAAAGATGATCACATTAGATCAAGAATATAGAATTGAGTTTAGAATGATCTTTTGTGATGTCAATGTAGCTCTGGACTCCTTTGGATTGAAGCAGATGAAGCTTGGAGTCCTTCTCAGGATGTTTTCTGGAAAATAGAGTGTCGTGGTTTTGTTTTTCACTTCTAGTACAAGTGTTCAGCTTGAATGTGAGAGTATTCCAAGAGGCACTTGAACCTTCTATTTGAACTTCTGTTCTTGATGTGTATGAGTGTTCTTCATGTTCTTTGTGTGTTCTTCTCTGCATGTATGTTTGTAGCTTTTCTTCTTCCTTACTTATATGTCTCTGTGTATATCTCTCTTTTTCAGTTGCTCGATATTCCTTTTATTTCTCTTTTTCCCTGGCAGTGGGAAGGATTACCTTTTACAGGTATGAGGTATGGTTCCCTAACATGGCAAAAACCCAAATTAATTAACACCAGTTGCATTAAAAGCACAAAATATGACCACTGGAAATTAAATTGAAAGACAACAAAATAGTTTAAGAAACTGTGTCATAATAATTCATGGATACAGTGTCTCATTCACATGGTGTATAGATTGATCATGATGTATGTGTGTCACGGTGTCTTGCGGTCATGGTGTCTTGAGGTCATGGTCTCTTGTTCACGGTGTCTTACTTTACGGTGTCTACTTCACGGTGTCTCACTTTACTATATCTGCTTCACAGTGTCCACTTTACTGTGTCTGCTTCACGGTGTCTGAAATACATATCCAGTGGTAGACTCACGATGTCTTAGACTTTATAAGGAAATTGTGTTCAGACTTAAATAATGATGATAATAGAAGGGATTAAACTTAAGCATGTGTCAAAGATGGTATTATGAGAGTAGATCAAAGATAGTATAAAGTAGGTAAACTGAATATTGAGCAATTAAGATCTTGCATGGATCTTCTTAAAGCATGAGAGAACTTTAAACATAAATATACATGATTGGATATAGTTTATAGGAGTTAACTAGATTGAATAATATTTGTGATCATTAAAACATGATTAATACATGAGGAGTCCAACAATATTTTTATATAAAAGATTAAATTTATTCAATGGATCCACAAGATTTTATGTAGAGATCATCATTCTCTTTTTCTTATTTTGGGTTGACTATACTTTACATATTCAACATTATTGATCCCCTAAAAACCAATATCATAATTTGTTAGATATTTCATACAACTAAAATATCGCACCCCATATTAGATCTTGTCACATAACCCCATACACTTATAGTTTCACATGATTTCTCTTGGCAATACATGGGTAGAAATGGAACCCTTGGTTATATTTCTAAGTCATTAAATTTTAATGGAATCTTTTAGCTAAGGGCCTCCACACGACTTATCACCTTGGTAAATTTTTATATAACTAGAGTATACTTTATTTAACCTCAACCATATTCTACAATTAGATTTAATTATTACCACTTGAACATGAATTAGCTAACATTCAACAAACCACACCTTTTTTATGGTAACGAGTGTTACAATAGTGATTAGGAAGATGACTTTAATAGGAAAGAATAATTGATTTTATATGAAAAATAAAAAAAATCTATATACCCAAACATCACACTTAAAAAATTTAATTGTTTTACGAGAGTTAATGTGTGGGAATTTTTATAAATCCATTATTCTAGAAATGTTTTTTGTTAGGATATTATTTATAATTTTTTAATATTTCTATCCTTAATTATTATTCAACATATTTTATACAATTTATTTTCAATTACTAATCACATATCCCTTCTAAAAAATGGCCACTTAAATGAAATATGTTTTTATCTAGAGATTATTTTTTTAATTTTAGATATTTTATATTTATTTATTCATTATGATCCACTATTCTTCATTGTTTGATAATTGTTAAAACTATTTTACTCTATATATCTGTATGTTAGTAGATATTTTTATTCCCATGATCTTTTACTCTAAAGTATTGAGACACCGTTAGTGGTTACCTACTATGTATTCTTTTCTCCAGCCCTACATGGAATCCATGGTGGACATACAACCTATCTTATACTAGTTTCCAGGAACATAGGAATAACAGTAATTGTAAGTTCACCTGATTTGGTCTTTAATGTTTGTTATAGAAGAGGTATCAGTTCCTACATTATAGCGTGATCTACTAGAGGATGTCCATGATCCTATTTAGATCTTATATAATTCCTCTTAGTTTTCCCATAGTATTGGGTTGTATTTGGTTTGAATTCTATTCTAGAATTCCTTTATACTATGAGTTTCATGTCTTAGGTTGTGTTTTAATTTTTGTAGAGAGTTATGGGTTGTCTACATAAATTTTCTTTCCTCATATGTCTTTTGGTTAATGTTTTACTCTTGAAGGGTTTGACCTTCTGATGAGACATTCTACATTTAATGTAAAGAATAACCATGAAATATATCTATAGGAAAATGGGTAAATGATTCCCCAACTATATGTTAAGATCCAAAAAACATTCCACTATTTTTTGGGGACCAATGATCACTCTTGGGGAAGTAGAGAATGCCAATCAATTTTCATAAGGGTATTTAAGTCCTGGATATTACTTGAAGAGTAATTTTTTAATTTTATGAATATTACTAATGTCATTGATTAAAATTCATAACAATTTAATGATAAGGATAACTATATTGAAGAAAAAATGAGTAAAAATTAAAATATTAATAAAAATAAAATGGTTGAATGGAGGAAGTAATTTAAAAATAATGTTAGGAAGCTTAGTATATCTAGGAAAACTCTATCTATATATAGTCCATTGTCCATTGTAGTAACCATTATAGTAATTATCCTATATCTAATAACATTTACAACACTTTTTCTACAACAATTTCCATCACAACATACACTTCAACCACCATATTTACAACCACCACATTTTGTATTTTGTTATGTTCTTTTCTCTAAAAATAACCATACAAATGATAATTATAAATATTAAAAAAACAACCTATAAAATTCTTTGAAAATAAAAAGAATGATGATATGTATAATTATATAAATTACTCAATTAAAATCTAATTTCATTTCAAAAAACAAAAAAAAACATTTAACAAATTTTATTTGACATTGAAATAACAGTCTTTCAACTAACATTTACTCTAATAATTATTAGATAGATAAAAAATTAAGAATACTAACCTTTTATTCTAAAAAAATGTAATGGTATAGTCATAATTCCTAATTTTCATAGAATAAATATTTTAGAAATATTAATCAAAATTTAATGTGTAGTTCGGATAAAAACCAACAATAAATTAAAATTAACAATAAGAAATAATTTTAAAAGAAACCCATAATTTAGAAATGGAAATAAAAATCAACAAACCAATTTTTTGGAATATTAAAATTAATAACATAACCAAAATAACATGAATTATAAAAATAATAACAATAGAATCATAATTATAAATTAAATAATGATTTAAAATCCCTTGATTTATAATTTTAAGTGTATTAGAACATGGTAAATGGAAATAAATGATTGAGGAAACTTTTATGCTTGAAGTGGATACATATCATTGATTGTATTTCATAATTAAAGGAAAGAAGGATCAAGGGTTGACTAATAATTGTATGTGGTCAAATGTATCATATGATTTCAATTGATCACTACATTTTTGGTTCTTTAGATTAATCATATGTGACATTTTTCCATTTATTAGTGATGGTCACATGAAATGCATCACTATCTTAAAGCTCCACTTATGATGTTAATGAAGCATCTCCTAGAACACCACATACCAAGTGAAGAAATTAATAAACATTAACTCATACAAATTTTTAGAATACAACCTATAAAGGTTATATAAAACATCCTAGAATTACTATTTTTTGTCATGGGAAGCTAATTGATTTTACAATTTAGTCCTCAAACCAAAGGCTGTTTCATTTTCATGGAGTTATTGAAGGGTTTTTTGAATTCTAAAGCTTCAATGGTTGTCTCATCATGAGTGAGTGTAAGAACATCTAGCTGAGTCTTCTCAAGTTTACACCATTAAAGGAGCCACTAATAGGAATTAGACTATTGATGTTTATTTTTTCATTTTTAGGAAACAAATTAAGATATGTAGTTTGGTGATTCACCATCTATATTTCTAGAGAAATTTATATTTAAGGATATAGATTTCATCTTCATCAAATTTAACTCTTAAATAGTTATTACTACATTTTGTGGCTTTAGACTCACCTCCAATCTCTTAGGGACATGAACATATGTTTCTCAAACTACTTTGAGCAGTAGTCATCCCATATCAGGTATCAGCAAATATTTTGGATTAATTTGGATGATAACACCTACCACTAGTGGAGTAATTCTTTAATTAAATTAAGTTACCCATTTCCTATAAAAAATACTGAAATTATTTGAAACAATCAAATGTTCGGTTACCCTTATTAGAGTTATCTATAGCTTTCTCCTTTGATTATGAATACCTTATAGGTATTTTTTTTTAAAAATAAATATTTTATGAACCTAATAGGATAGATATGAATCAAAAATAGATTTACATTGATCATGCGATAAAATATTATGAAGATTGTGTAAAATATTCCATCAAGATTACCATAGAGTATACAAACGAACCTTATCATATGCTTTGTCCGTGTTTACATGGTTTATATTTAAGAAAACTTATTCTGAATGAGATAGAAGAACATTCGTGTTTTCACAGAATAGATCAGATCTATAAATTTTGGACTAAAAATAGGGAAAACAAAAAATGCACACCAATTGGGATCATAATATGGTTTATGGATCATTTGTTATGGATACCTCTGTAAATGATGGTAGAGATAATATGGAAGAAATGATACTAGAATTTTGAGATAACCATCATGATTTTACAAAGCTATTTGAGAAGATAAATGTCCTAGATAATAGACAATTGTATACCAATTATATTTAATACAAAACATTATCATTTGTATTGAATTTATATAATTTGAATGTTTGTAGTGGATGGATTGACACCAAATTTACAGAACTACATGGCCTAATGGATGATATGCTATTATAAGGAAATTAACTTCCTTTTTGAACATATGATTCTAAAAGAATGTGATGTTCATTGGGTATGATCTCTAAAAAATATATTCTTTTCTAAATAATTTCATATTGAATTATATGGACCATGATTAAATCATAAAATAAACTAAATGTGGCATGGATCGATACAAAAAAGATGAAAAATGATCTTTTAAAGATGTATGGTACTTTCCTATCATTACATGATTTAAAAGACTATATGTATTCCATGAAACCATGAGACAATTGACATAAAATTCATAAATAAGAATTAAATATGGAAAAAAATCATTTAGAAGATTGTCCTTAGTAAAAAAGAATTGATAAAAAGTATCCTAAATTTGGAAATGATATGAGAAATTTTTTTCTTGCATTATATATAGATGGAATAAATAATTATAGAGTATAGAGTAGTACTCATTGTACATGGCCTGCCATATTGGTAAACTATAACTTTCCACCATGGTTATGCATGAAGCGTAATTACATTATGTTTTTCTAGAAAAGTGAGCTTAGAGGATCTTAAAATATAATAATAATCAAGGTTAAAAATTATTTAGGATGGTATTTTACATTTTTCTCATTGAAAAGAAGGAAGCATATCATATGTAAGATTACTCAAGAAAGTGAAAACCTTTTTGGTCACACCTTTGAATGCAATACCATCAGCGAGATCATTGGATTCATAGAAGATACGTATGATTATGTAATTCATAGATGATATATTATCAATACAACTAGCCCATATCGATGGATGCTTCCATGAAAGATGAATTTTCCCCAACCAGAAAGCTTACACAATGGTAGTGGAGTCACCCTCAAACCAAATATTGTTCCAATTTATTTAACTTGAAAGGTATAAATATTTGACAAAACTAATGATTGATGCTTCTAGTGTAGTGAATTGACCATAAGGTCTATAATGTTATTCCACAATATCACTATTTGATCTCTAAAAATTACCCCATAACCCTATGGCACCAGATTTCCCCTTGAAGCCCCATCAGAGTTACATTTTATCCAGCTAAAAAATGAGGGTATCTAAAATACCTCAAGAGTTACATGTGGTTTAGGAAAATTACTAGAATGTTTCAAGTTCCTAAAAACATTGAATTCATTAACTGAATTGTTGAAATGCTCTTCATGTAGCATGTTGGAATTTTTCATTTCTAGTATAATATCAACAAAGGAAACCCCGTAGTGGAATGGTGTTGATAATGAATAACCTTATTTCTTATATTCTAGATAATGTGGACCAGATCGGCACAAGACACCCTGAAGAGGATAGTGAGTTGGACGAACACTTGAATACCAATAAGATCAAGAAGGAAGTTATAGAAAATGATTTCCTTTATAAATACATTGTGTTGTCTTTGCTTATATTTGGGAAAAAACATGGTAATGATACTGATGTCTATTTGACTCCATTTATTGAAGATCTAAAATTGATGTGTGATAAAAGTGTTACAATGTTTGATTCTCATAGATGAATTTCATTCTTATGAAAATTTGTCAATATATATAATTAAATGAATTTTTGGGTGTCCCATTTGTGAAAAATGCATACAATCTGCATAGTTGAAACATTTCATGAATAATGTGTTTTTAGAAAATGTGAAATATTTACCTCGACAACGTAAACACTGATCTAGGACGAAAATATTCAATGGTAATATCAAACAAGGTACACCACTATCTCCACTAATGGGTGATTAATAAATCAATAATCGAAAAGGCATTTTCACTATTTTTGGTACACCATTATCAAAAAAAAACATAAGAAATCAGGTCGAAAAAATAGACAAATTTTCCCTGAATTATGATATTATAATTGTTTATATGTCAAAAAATTTCTTAATGTTGTGAATGTTAAAAAAAATGCATTTGATAGGGTTATTTTCACTATATTTAATGATTCTAGAGAAAACATATTCCATCAAGGATAGTATGGACACGATTAACATGGGGATAAGGGAAGAGTTTGCACTAGTGTAGGGTGAAGGGAAGAATTTTCTACCTCTAGTTTCATATAATCTATCTGGAGAGGAAAACTTTCCATTTTTATTTTTCCCAAAGTGTGTAAAAGTCCCATACGGGTATTCATAAAATATAAATATTGCCATATCAATGTATAATTTGACGTTACAAGGATTATAGTCACATGAATTTCATGTTTTGATGTAAGATTTAATGTTCATATCTTTGAGATGAATTCTTTCTAAAAATGTATTACATAAATTGACTAGAATATGCATATTTTTAAAAGCCGCATTCCTAGAAGTCAAGACTAAAAAAAGTATCCAATCATGAATAAGGTGTCATACATCATATTATGTGAATTAGATATGTTCTTTTCACACCATAATTCATTGATATAATAGTCTAATTGATGGTTCACTAGGTTAGAGATGTTCAACTGTGTGGTCCAATCCATTATAAAGGGTTGAATACAATTGAATGGTATAAGAATATTTTCAAAGGGTATGAAAAGAATCGAATTCATCTAGAAGGTGGTATTATATAACGATATATTTTTAAATAATTTTTGGAATTATATACAAATTACCTATAATGGTCTCCCAACATTTTTTCACAACAGAAACCTTATGGGGGAAGGGTCTTTTGGATGATATACAGTTACAATTACCATCACATAGTGGGAACAAGAACACCATTAAATTTTACAGAATAGTGAATATGTTGATTCATATGTTGAATAATAAAAAGAAATTATTAAATATTTATATCCATCAAGGGATGAAGGATGTATATCAAATAAACATTAACAAAAATTTATGGGGTAGTTTCAAGAAAATATTTATAATGTGTTATATAAAAATTTAAATTCAATTATCGAGTGACTTCGATGGATTGAAAAGGACCAAAAGAAAATTTTATATAATATAGTAGTTTTATAATCAATTGTTATACATTCTATATAAAATAACATGATAACCAATGTATGATAAAAAATACTAGAGTTATGCTTGTTGTGAAAGTGATTAACATATGTATTTCCATGAATATAAGTCCAATTTATTCTAATATTCCATATTATAGCATTATCAAAAAGATATGTGGGTTGCGTTATAAAAATTCTCGAGTAAAAAATTTCTATTAAAAATGGGTTTCCAGTAAGAGTGGAGAAAAAGTTTATGAAATGGAATTTATGAAGTATACTTTTAGTGTGGAAGGGGAAAAGGTTGAACTGTTCATAATGGAATTACAAGTAGTGCATGTATTTTATCTCTTATATCCAACAAACAAGAATTGGTTGATTGTCCTACTGTCACCTAAAAAATTACAAGTAAAGATGAAAATTAGATCGAGGATGAAACTTTCATTAGGATGTCACAATAAGTTCATGGAGTATATAATATTGAATATTCCTTGTATATTAGATGGGACTAAAAAGAGTCGATTTGGATTCTCAATAAAGGAACCAAATCCCTTCATCCTTTAAATAAATAAACAGAGTTTAATGAGAAGGTTAAATTTTTTTAATATACCATTATTTTCCTCATAGTATTGTGTGTCCTTTATTGTATTAAAAAAATATAAATTAACCTTTTGACTACTCATGCATACAATGTCTTTTAAACATTAGGATGTTACCAATCTCAGGGAAGAATAAGCATTTGATACTGAAACTAAAAAATTATTTGGGGATCAACAATATGTTAATGAGAAAACAATAGCGGCACAACATCATAGTGTTGACTAAAATTATCATGGTAAGAATTAAGGGTATAAAATATTAGGTTGGTTGGAATCAACACAGCCAACCTATTGACATCAACAGTCAATGTTCATTAGTTATTTAGGGGTCACAAAGAGGATGAATGTTCTGATTGATATAGATTCATGTCACCATGTACATATTATAATAAAGTAAATCCTTTTGGAATATACAAAGGTAATGTTACGATATACTTTCTATATTTTACTGAAAAATATTATAATGAAACATTGATATAATTTCCATTATTACTTGAAATGTTCATTCATTTTAGGTTATATTCATATAAAATATGTCCTAATGGACACTATAAAATCCCATAGGGGAATGTAGACTCTTCTCACTAAGTTTCATCTTAGGGATACTGAGGGGAAAGTAAATTCAAGAACACCAGTTACTTATGCACACATTATAAAGAAAGAAACATTGAATTATTTCTTCAGTTTTAACAATGAGAAATCATTTCATATTCATTATAGTCAATAATATATTATTTTACATTATTTATTTTTTCCATCTTGATTAAAAAATTATTAATTTTTTTAACAGTAGAGAATTTTTTAAAATAAAGAACATATATCAAATCCAATATACACCTTTCTCAAAGCATGGATAAGGTATGCATCACTAGAGAAGAAACCGGTATATAGGTTAAAAAAAGGTTTATATGATATGGAACAACATATCTTCCTTTTTTATATGATTATTTTTTATTCAAAATTTGAAGCCACTTTCATACCGCATCATGTTATATGGATGGAGGCTCACATAAATAATGAGGGTAAACTAGATGATGAAATCAAAAAGTGGAATGGGATTCATGTATAATAATAAAATAATAATAACTTTTTATGAATTATAATAGTATTATATAAAAATATCAATTTATGTTCATTTTTTTTATATTGTTTAGAAATAAGAATCAACAATGACTATACCAGAAAAAACTACTTTTAGTATCTTTGAAGTAGCCAAAATAATATGGTCATGTTAGACGTGTAGGTTTTGGAGTGTCTTCTAGAACATATTTTGAGAAGATAAAATAATAAGAGGAAATATATCAAATGATTAAAGGATTCATGGAATAAATATATGCTTTGTAATATATTATTATATGGTATAGTTTGGAAGACCAATACATGTGAAATGATTAAAGTGATATGGCAGTGGAATAATGATTAACACATGAACAACCAAATTAACCCACTAGATTCGAGGCTAGTCATTCCCCTTAACAACAAAAATTACAAAAGGTAACCAATTTCTTAATTAATCTATATCCTAAATGTGAATCAAAAAACTTCCTATTACTTTATATCACTAAAATTCTATAGGGTAAAGTTTTATGTGATTTTTATCTGTCAGCACCGACAAACCACCTTGCTGTGAGGGGTTTGGTGTATAATATCCCAGGAAGAAATATAACAACAAAGAACACCCAAAATACCACATGAGATTGGGGATTGAGGTAGCTCCAGATCCGACCATTTATTTTCCTATTCCACTAAATTATTTGGTTATTTAAACAGTCCATGATACTATTGGAACTTTCATATCATGGTTGTGCAATCATATAAAGATACATGAGTCTTGTCTTTTAAAAAGTTAATTTAAATCCTATAATAGATGGTGAAAAATGTTTTTATGTGAGGTATGGTATTATATATCATTAAAGTGATGGTAAAATGGATGTTCAGATAAATACTATCAAATTAATCAACCATGAAAAAAAAGGACCTTCCGGGATGTACCTTTTCTCCTCTAGTTCCACTATAATATATATTATCATTAAAATATTACAGAGAGACGACATTCAAATATGGATATGTGTACTAAATTATATATGATGAATAAATATTTGGAACTTATATTATAGATGTAATTAGTCTCTAAATTATAAATGAGATTATCATGTTTTAATGGTTGGGAGTCTCAGTTGTGAAACATATATACGGTAGATTTTCATAATACATCAGCACAATAAATGATCTAATGTGTTTATTAAAGTTGATAACTACTCATATTTTTTATAGGTGTTTATATTATTAATTCATACTGTTAGAACCTTATAAATAACAAATTGGGTTCATTAATCCCTGTATAATTTCAAAAGAAGAAATTAAATTGGATTCAAAAGAGATTGATACGAAAAAAGATATGCTCAAAGAGGAGTTTGAGAAAAAATAATAGATGATAGACTCTTTTTGATACATAAAACATAGGGGTAAAACTCTATAATATAATCATATATAATATATTTTTATTTCTTCATTACTTATTTGTTTTTGTTTTTTTAGGAAGTACTCTATGTTGATCACAATCAATCTGTTAACCCAAATATTTATTTTTTGGATCCAATGTATAGATATCCGTTAAACCAAACACACATGATGTGTATTATAAATTTTTAATTCACTTGAATCAACATTTTATAGATAAAATTAGAATTATATGTTTGGTGATTTGTTTTAACAAGAATTTTTTAATGACAGTTATGTCGCTAAATATAGGACAAATTGTGGTATGGTGTTGGTGACTGAATATAAGAATCCAACATATTACATCAAACAGAAACAGATTAAGGTATATACAAAAAGATTTAATTATCAAAACATATTTTAGAATAATTTAATTAATTTTTTCAATGTTTCTACAGTTTCTAAAGAAAAATAACATCAACAATTGTGGATGTTATGTTATAAAATTTATAAAATATATCCTAAACCATGGAAATTCTAGCATCACTAAAAAATTAAATTCTCTATGTAATTAAAATTGAATTAAAAAAATTTCTAAATAATTTTCTTTTCAATATTTTATCATTACTACTATGATTTATGATAATCTATGTACTCAAAAGAAGAAGAAAATTTGTTTAGAGATGAGTAGGATACATACATCTTGTCAGAATGTTTCTAGAAATCAAATTTAGGTGATTACCTACTGTTTTTTATTTAGTATGAACTATGAACTTAGAAATATAGTTGTTATGTGAATAATTAGAATCAGAATTCTTATATATTATTTTGGATATGTTTCTCAAGGATAAATATAATGGGGTAAATATTTTATTAGAAACGAATGGGTAGAATACGTGGTGTTATAATGTAAATAGACATCATGATGAGCTGACTTCTTATTAATTATTTTGTTAATTATCTCATAATTTTAACTACTTTTTGTAGTCAATTTCCTTATCAATTTTCTATGATAATTTTTTTTTAAATTGACACATTATTTCAAAACACACATCACATGATTAAAACCAAGAAAATAAATTCATATTGTCTTGATACTTTAGGAAAATGGTCCGTAATTAACTTTTGATATGTATAAATTTTATGCATATCAATAAAGCACATGATGTAACATGTATGACTTGAAGTGTGTGTTTTTAGTTTAAAATAACTTTTTTTAAAAAGTGACATACTCAAAACTAAGAAAACACATTCATATTGTTTTTAATATTTAAGAAAATTATCCATAAGTCATTTTTGATGTGTAGGAATTAGAATATCCTCAATTAAATGCATAGTGTTACAAGTATTACTGAATTTAAGTGGTTATAGTTTAAAATATACATTTTAACAAAAAAAGAAAAGTTACATACACAAATATATGGAAAATAATTTATATTGTTTAGATACTTCAGGAAAATGATCCCTTAGTCATTTTTGATATGTAATAATGAACTAGAGTTTAATCCAATACACAATGTTCCTAGTATGAATAAATGTTTCTATTATTAGTTTAAAATTGATATTTTCATTCAAAATGTGTGTCACACAACAAATTTTTTGAAAACATGTTCATATTTTATTTATAATTTACTAAAATGTTTAACAATTAATTTTTGATTTTTAGTAATAATTCCAACATAATATAGACACACGTTGTTACCGGTATGACTCAATGTGTGTGTTTTCAATTTAAAATGTCATTTTAGTAGAAAAAAGTGACTTTCTCAAAACCGAGAAAACAAATTTGGAATATTTTTATACTTTAAATCAATGATCCATAAGTCATTTTTGATGTGTCGGAATCAGTTGAACCTCAATCTAACACATGGTGTGACCAATATTACTCAAACTGTGTGGTTTGAGTTTAAAATTTACATAGTGACATACTAAAAATTGAAAAAATGAATTCATATTTTTTTGATAATTTCAAAAAAAGATTCTTTAGTCCTTTGTTATGTGTAGGGATTATTCTCACCTTGATCTAAAACAAAGTGTGCACTATATGTCTCAAAATTTTCATTATTAGTTTAAAATTTCCATTTTAGTTCAAAACATGTGTTACTCACTAAAAACTAAGAAAAAATGCCAGGATTTTCATGATAATTTAGAAAAAAATTATAAATCATTATTAAAATGTAGAAATCAGTCTCACATAAAATTGGTACACTATGTGACTTGTATGAATCCAATTTCATGTTTTCAATTTAAAATAATATATTAGTAAAAAAACGATTTACATAATCAATAGCGAGCTAATGCATTCATATTATTTTGATAATTTAGAACATCAGTCCATCATTAATTTGTGATGTGTAGGAATTATCTACTCATAAAACCAACATAAAGAGTGATAAGTATGAATCAAAGTGCATATTTTAGCATAAAATGAAATTTTAGTAAAAACTATAAGTGACATGCTCAAAACTGAGAAATTGCATTAATATTGATTTATACTTTAGAAAAATGATCCAGAATTCATTTTCTGACATGTATGAAATAGTATCTCCTCAATATGATGCATGGTGTGACCGATATGACTCCAAGTGTGTCTTTTTATTTAAAATTGTCATTTTACTAAAAAAATACATGTGACATACTCAAAACTGAGAAAACAGATTTAGATTGTTTTGATAATTTATGGTAATGATCCCTTAGTCATTGGTGACATGTAGCTATGATCCACACCTAAATATGATACATGGTGTTCCTAGTATGTCTTAATGTGTCTATTATGGTCATAAAACTAACATTATAGTTCGAAATGAGTATCACTCATGAAAATTGTGAAAACATGCTCATATTTTCATGATAATTTAGGAAAACATTCCATAATTGATTTTTGACATATAAGAATTAGTCTTGAAGAAAAATGACCCAAGATATGACCGGTATGACTCAAAGTGTGCGTTTTCAAATTGAAATGATATTTTAGTAAAACAAACAAGATACATACTCAAAACCAAAAAAATGATTCATATTGTTTTCATACAAGACGAAAAGGATACGTAATTCATTTATGTCATGTAGGAATTATCCTCACATTAATATAATGCATGATGCAATCGGTATTACTTAGATAGTGTTATTTGAATTTAAAATTGACATTTTAGTAAAAAAGAAAAGTAAGATACTCAAAATTGAGAAAACACATTCAGATTGTTTCTATACAATTGGAAAATGATCCCTCAGTTATTTTTTTCATATAGGAATCGTCCACACCTCAATCTAATGCACAATGTTCCCAGAATGAATAAAACTATTTTTTATCAGTTTAAAATGGAAATTATTGTTCAAAATGTTTGTAAATCCCTAAAAAACAAAAAAAAAACATAGATTTATATAATAATTTAGGTAAAAAAAATTAGTCATTTATTATGTGTAGGAATTTTTATCACATCAAACTGACACATGATGTGATTGGTATGAATCTGAGTGCATTTTTCCTATTAAAAATTATGTTTTAGTAAGAAAAAACATTCATATTGTTTTAATAGTTTTAGAAAATGATCCATAAGTCATTTTTGACATATAGGAATAATCCACATGTTATTATGATGCATGTTGTGACTGGTATGACTCAAAGTGCATGTTTTCAGTTTAAAATGGCATTTTAGTAAAAACCACAAGTGATATACTCAAAAAAAAATTGAAGTTGGATTATTTTTATAGTTTAGAAAGAATACCCCCAATTAATTTTTTGATGTGTAGGAATCACACTCACCTCAATTAGATGCATAGTGTGACAGGTATGATTCAATGTGCATCTTATTATTTAAAATCAAAATTATAGAGAAAAAGAAAACTGATATACTCAAAACTGAGAAAACACATTTTTATTCTTTCGATTTTTTAGGAAAAATAATCCAACAATAATTAGTGATATGTAGAAATCATCCTCACCTCAATCTGATACATGGTGTTCTTGATATGGCTCAAATATATGTTTTTAGTTTAAAATTGAAAATTTGTGTTTAATTTATTTATTTAAAGTATTAGTAACATAAGAATGGTTTTTTTATTCATGTTCATTATCTTGCTCAAGCTAGGGTGGTTTTTTGAAAAACTAAATGTATGACTGAGGATTGGTGTCTAAAGACAAAGGAATGATGACATTTCTGAATGTCTATGGTATTTTTTACATACTCATGTAATTGTACAAACCGAAGATTTAAATGTATATAATATTTTTTTTCTTGTATTTGTGCTGTAAATTTTTATTTAATTAAATTATGTCTTTTACCATGTATTATATTTATATTTATATTCTTTTTATATATTATTATTGGGTTTGATTTTATAGTGCTTCTTCATGGATGTTGTAGGGTTGCGGCTGTGTTGTAGCTGTAATTGCCTTTATCCGTGCTAGATGATGTACAAATAAATAAACCATTTATAAACGCTTAATCTAGCATAGATAAAGGTATTTTTTTATCAATTATTCATTTGTTACTAACAAAGTGACCCTTTATCAACCTTTCATATAGTTTTGATAAAGGTACCCTTCATCAATCCTAAATAAAAAACAGCGATAAAGATAACCTTTACCAGTACTTCCAAAAATCTCTCATAAAGGTTATCTTTATCAGACCTTTTTCTAACACAAAAAAATGATGAAGGATATTAATATAACTTAGGTATTTATTTCATTTAATCAGAAAAAAAAGATCAGTTTTAACACTATTAAAAGACCATATTGTAATAGTGTATCCTCTAGTCCTTTAAAATGGTATACTTAGACCCAAAACCTTGGTATAAGTATTAATTATCCATGACCCAACTTTTTCGAATGTTTTTGGGTATGAAATGGTATATTATGACCTTAGTTTTATATAGAAATAAATTATTCCTATATTATCTAATAATAATAATACATGTTACCCACTCTAAAATCATAAATCTTAACGCTTAAAAAATATTATTTTCAAATAAAGTACCAAAAAAATGCTCTAATCATAAAAATATCAAGATAAAAATAAAATAAATTCTTTTAAAACTCAAATAAACCAAAACAGAATTCAAATTCTTCATCGTAACTCCCTTTATAAACTCATAACTTCCTTGAAAAAATAACCCAACATTTAACTATCAATAGACTGGAGGATAATGATTGAGTTGATCTCCTTCTCTGATTTTTCTCCAACTATGATGATAGGGAGATCAATAACATCTTGGTTAATCAGGAAAACATTAACTCTCAATAACTATTCCACATTACACCATTTACCAATATTACAAATGAGGTGCTGAAAGTACATGTTTATAGAAAAAGAGGGATGCGGTCTCAACACACAATATTTACAATACCACTTGTTTTGATGTTTTCAAAAAAGATAATTAATTATATTTATTTAAGAAAAATTAAAATATATGTAAATACATATTTAATATCTCTATATATTATTTTAGTGAAATTTTTCTTTTATAGAAAGATATATGGTATATTTATAGAACTCTTATATTGATTGTGAACTATTTAGATCATTTTCAATGTTTCCATAGCATGGGCATCCAAATGGTTGAATGTTGAGTTTTTTATATATAATAATTATTTATAATATATATTTAGTGATATAACCACCAATTTTTATCCTCATTATATGGATAAAACTCATGAAATATTAATTTGAATCCACTAAACTATACATACTTATATAGAATTTGGCCTTTTTTGTTCCAATTATTCTGAGTGATTTCTAAATAATTTCCATCTACCATGAAATAATTAAAACAAGTAAATTTTCCATATTTTGTAGTTAAATATTTTAAAATAATTTAATAATGTGATAACATAAAATAATAATTCTTTTGGGTAATTAAAACCTATAATCAATTAAGAACATTAGTATAATGATGGGAAATATTTGTATATTACAACGTGATCATAATGAAGGATAATAGTATTTACCTTGGTAGAAAAAATGATGTCACTAAAAATTATATAAATAATTTTTATTTCCATTTTATCCTTGAGTATGTATTAGCATATTGGAAGTAAAATTGGAGGGATTAATGTCTTTTTCATAATATAAAAGAATAAATATTTTGATTAAGTTTCAGGGTAGTTCAAGAAAATGGTCCTATAATTTTAAAGATTTAATTATATAGTTTCGATCATATTTGAAGAATATGTCACTCTAACAACCAATAATTTTATTAAATGGTAAACCTTTAAGTCTTTAAAGTCTATAATGGGAGTTAAATAAGGATAACCCTTATCCCACATTCTCTTGTTACTACCCTCATACTCCCTGAGAAGTGGCGTTAAATGTTTTTTTGATTCATGGAAAATAAATAAATTGAAATTTTGAAAAAAACACACCACTTATTTTTTATTTCTCCTTTATAGATAATAATATTATATTTTTTAGTATTGTTTTTAAATATATCAATAAATTAATTGATTTATATAATTTTTTCCAAAATTCTTTGGGAAATTCATCATTTTGTTGAAAAGTAAGAGTTTTATATTGTAGAATTTCCTAGTTGGAAGAGTTTGTATCTTTAAAATATTTTTGAGAATGAAAAATAATTTTATCAAGAAATTTAATATCAAAACATACAAATTAATTTTCTAAATTCCTTTTACTTTTCCAATTACCTTCTAAGATTGAGGAATAATATATTTTTATACGAATCCTTATTATTCATATCAAACATGTTCACCCAATGATTCCTCTTCACTTTATAGAAAATTTGGATTTAGGAAATTATTGATTATATCTATGGAGAAAAGACATAAAAACTCTACCTCAGAGGAGGTTTGGGATTGATATAAGTTGAATTTCTTGAAATAGAAGAAACTTTTTTCACACAAAGGATAATGGACTCAAAATTAAAAATCAATTTACATTAATGAATGCCTTTTCACTAAGCCATTGATATAAATACAATTTTAAATATTCCTTATAGATTAAATTCAAGGGAGCTCATTATAATATAGATTATATAATTTGGGTTTTGATTAACTGTAAAAGGCTTTATAGATTCTCTTTTCTTAATAATGAGGCTTTAGAAAAGTTTAATTCACCTTCAAATGAGTAGTATTTTTTGAATTATATAATGGGATAAGTGAGAAAATATGGCCTTTAATTTTCAAGAAAATTATGATAACCATTCCTAAAATTTTTTAACCCACACATGGATCTTATTAAAAACTATTTAGTAATTCTATAAATATTATGGTAAATTAATTTATGTTTCCATTCAAGATGCGGTTGTTGTTTTAGTGGTGATGAAAACATTGATCATTACTTTTCATAATGATAAATTGTCAACTTGTTTTGAACCACTTTAAAGGAATTTATAATGTTTTATTAGGAGACCATACAAATTTTAAGAATAGATTAATGTATTGATGGATCAATTAAAAAATACTCCATTATGGATTAAATTTCATTTCTATTTCATATTATTATGTTTTGGTCTATTTATATTGACTAAGACTATCTTATTTACAACCATGTAATCCCCTTCTATTTGAAAAGTCTTTTTATAATGACAAACAAATTCATATAATATATCTCCATTTAATAATAATTTATAGTTAAGAATGGGGACTGTTATGAAATTATAAACTATCTCCCCATCCAAATTTCTAGATTGAAAAAAATAAATCTTAAAGTAATTAATTGAATATCCCACACATATGGGATTAAAACAATTAACAACAATTCAACTTTTTTAAAGGGTAAATGAAATACTAATATTACTCTTAACTATATTAATTTTTTATATATATTTATCAAATATATTTGGAATTAGTTATTCATGTGAAAAAGATATATTTTCTCAAGGCATTGTACAAACTAACATTAGTTTTATAAGGTAGGGTCATTTTTTATTCTAATTATAATATTGGTCAAATTTTCAAACCACCTCCACCAATATTTTTTTATCATTGAATAGATTATTAACTTGAAATAATATTACATTTCACATTGAAAAATGACTTTGGGAAGAAAACCCTGTCATTGATGACCTTTCAAAATATTTCATATCCTTTTAAAAAGAAATTCGTTTTTCATAATATAAATCTAATCATTTAAAAATGAAGGATATTATTTATATTTATAGAAATAATATCTCATCAATATTATATCATTCATGAGGATCATTTTATATGTAGAAAAATATGGTGATGGGGTGCTGATTGGTTTACTTCACATAGAGATTGGAATCTTGAGATAGGGTGTTACCTTCTAGATTCGATTTCTGTTATAGGACCATTCTATTACTAGTATATTAGTATTGATCATATAACTCCTTGAAATATAAGAAATGATTCAAACGAAATTTTGTTCATTTCACTGGGTGATATTTTTGAAGAAAATTCAGGTGTTGTAGTTATGGATGGATATTAACATTCTATATCAGTTTTCATGTTTCTTCATGGAATTTGTTTATATATGTGTAGGTCTATAAACATTTTTATTTCTAGTTAAGGTCTATAGTTTGTGTAATAACTAGAATTTTAGATGAAGATATGAGATAATTTATCCCTATTGTGTGTCATAGAGTTCCACTAGAATTACTCTATGTGTTTAATCGTCTCTTATTTGTTGTGATGAAAAGTGATCTAGTTCTATGGATAATGCTTCCTAGGTATGGGTACAATTTTGGAGATTACATCTCATGTTTTTCTATTGGTATAGTACCATGCCAGATTCCTTTCTCGGATCATGGATTTATGATGTTATTTATTTTATTGTTATCTTTTTTTTCTATGCACCATAGATTACTTACACTTATTTCTATAGTGGGTCTATTTCCCTTATAAGGGTCTGTCTCCTTTAATTTTCAGCATAATTTTTTTTGGTTTTTTAATATTTCTATTTATACTAATTGTACATGTTATCATATATTTACTAAAATTGGTCCCCACTTGTGTCATTTATGCAACTCAGAAATATTTCTTGCATGCATGATGTTCGCACAAGCTATATAATATTTATATATATTTTATTAACCATATTCATGAAGGTTATTAATATTTTTATACCTTTTTATGTTTTTTTAATTAATAATTATATTATTTCTATTTTTTTATAATGATATTTTTTAAAATTTTGACACATATTTACTATTTTTTATTAATGAATATATATATTGATGTGTTTTTGTTTGTATGTAAATTTATAAAAATATATACATTGTGTATATATATGCAATATGATTTTAGTTTGAAAATAATTCTTTGTAATTTATGAAATATTAATTTTTATATATATGTTATATAAATATTTTTGGTACATTACAAATGAAAATAGATATATAAAAAATTTAATAATTACGGACTACAAAAAATATTTAAAAAGGTGTTACCCAAATATTTTAACACTATAATTTTTTTAAAATTGAAACTTGAAAAAAAAATATTTAATTAAATTTTGTTTGTAGAATATAAAATCATATATAATATAAAATGGATAATTTTTTTTAAAGAAAATAAGATCAATGATTTCTATATTAACATCTTTGATTCCTATCTTTATTTCATCATGACATATAAATAATATGACCATATATACTCTTATGATGTTTCTTCGTTGGAATGTGTTGTTCATTAGTAGTTTTTTTTCTAAAAGCAACCACTACATAATTTTGTTTCATATGAAGGGGATATATAATCCTATATTCAGATCCTTGTCCCACCTAGAAGGAATATGATTGTTATCTAGAACCTTCCTTCATTTGGAATGATGATGGCTACTATGACATGGGAATCTAACCCCCACGATCATCCTATGGAGCCATGGAGAAGGTTCACTACAAGGACCACCCTCTGATCTATTGGTGTCCTAACGAGTTGGAAAACATGGGTCACCACCTCAATCCAGTCCATGGCGTCCTATGGGTCCGGATCATCTTATAACCTATGGGGTATCTATCACTAAAACTCATGAAGTACGCTCAGTCGTCAAACCTTATTTGCTGTTATTGAAGGTACCATCTGTTACGCAATAGGTGGTGGTATAGTTGGTACACCACCTGGAGGTAATATCTCTACAAAAGGTCCCTATATCGATGCCTCTTCATAGAGGGGATCTTCCTCATGATCCTGATACTAAATCCTAGCTAGATTACATTGTAGAGGCATCTTAAAAGTAAACAAGATATACCACGATGAATTAGTATATCTCGAGAGATAACTCAAGAAGGAGATGGAAACAACAACCCATTCATATATGTTTCACATACAATTGTTTTCTCTTCGACCGGTGTTCTCATGTATGAAGTCAAAAAGTAGGTTATTTGAGTCCTTCTCTATGGATATGTCAGTTGCCGCACCATCACTAGAGTCTCTGGCCTGAAAACTGAACTCAAAACACATAACACTATTTCCCTAAACAAATCTCATAAACTCTGGTCCTATCATATAACTGACTATTCGGATACCACTATGTCACAAGTCATCCGATTGGGGCCCAATCTATGACTTTCCAAGCCCACATCCAATAGGAAAGGGGATGACGACTAGCAGTAAGTAGGAATATCACTAACATGGGAGGCCTTATCCTAAGTACATGTATACATGAACAAATATTCAATCCCATACAATGATGAAATGTATAAAACAACTGAAAAAACATGCATACATATATCTAAATCCAACAACCAGAGTATGACCAGAATTAAATGGAAGTTAACAGTTCCAAATATAATCCCACCACAATGAGTCTAAAAACAAGTCAAACCTGAATGTAAAAATATGTCTGCTATCAAAATATTATAAGAACACATGTCAGCCATTTTGGTCTAACTAAGAACCATCCGGTCTTGGTATGTCTAGGAATCTATCAAAAGGATAATCATCTTCTAAAGACACAACAATATAGGAAAATACCATTCCTGGGTGAGTATAACAATACCTAGTGGGGAACCCTGAAACCACAAAGAATACAACAAAGGAATACAATAATCTCTTCAAAATCATATGTCTAAAACACATATAAAAAGAATATCTAGATCTAATAAAAAATACACATAGATTAAATGAAAGTATCAATTGTAATGTATGACTAGGATTCTGGCTCAATGGTTTCCACAAATCGCTCGTCCAAGAGAACACACTCTTAATTATGATAGCACTGATAATGTACATCCGAGAGGAAATGATCATCAGGTATCACCATTATAAGTACATACTTAAAGTCTGGATATATATAATACACATATGAGGATCACTCAAAAAGAAAATTGGGTATACCCAAAACTCAATCTGGATTAAACTACTAAGCAGAGGATCAGTTCCCACATAGTGTTGGTCACTATGATACCACAAAGTACCCCAAGATCAAGAAGATGAAAAGACGATCTCACTCCAAGCCTCACAGTGGGATTCCAACAACACTATCCAATAATTACTACTAATGGGATTATAGACCTATGTGTAGGAGGAAATTCCATACTAAAACATAGGTAATGAATATTCAGAATTCACCCTAACAAAACTTGTCCAAGATAAAGGGGAAAAGGGATCCAAGCCATTATTTAAGGAGTACACAACATGTAGTAAGGTTACACACCATGTCCCTTCGACCTTGTTCCTATTCATATAAATGTCCCATGCCCCATGGCTATATTTTTGTAATAGTACATGGTGTGTATGTTTCCCGTGTACCTGTACATGGGTATTCCAATGTAGACTAGGATAATCCATGTATGTGTGGGAGTACAGGGTGTGCCCGTGCCTGTGTACTCTAGCCCGTGTTTGTGTACCATCTATGGTGCACGACAAGCTCACCAAATGGGACCACAAAACATGTGACAAGGTCACATGGTGTGAGATACTTATCTCCCTCTTGTAACCCTAATCACTATAAGGAGGGACCCACAAGGTGTGTCACTCCAACTTATATGCAGTGTAATACAAAATTTTCTAGATTCCCAGATCTGGATCTTGTGTATTTGGCCATTCCTTCAACCATTTATCTAGAAACTACCTTGATGGACGACCATGAACTATATCCCAATAAGTCATTCCATCATTTATCTACACATTTTGGCCCTTCAATTCATTCGGAAAATGCCTCTGAATGGTGTTCTTTATTGTGTGTTGAAGAATTAAAAAACTAGATACCTATGTATTACAATCTTATATCACCTCCATCATCACACAAAGATTGTTTCATGCTAAGAACAAATCTATTATTTCAAACCATTATGCTAAGAATCATGTGGATAATGTTAAATTGTCAGATATATATCAGACTAAGAGTCAACGAGGAACACCCATGATGATTGAAGAAAAAGGGGTGAAATTTAAAACCAAAAACATGAGGAATTCACCTTGTACAATTTTTATGTTTTCCTAGATAATTCACTATTATAATTTCAAGTGAATAATCAAGAATTAAAAATAAATTCATACTAAATATCCACACAAATAAAACTATCTGGTAAGATGACTAAACCACAGATCAATTTACTGGTTGATTGATTCATGTTCACCATAAAAATTAAGAAAGGGGAAATAATCCAACTAGAATGATGACCAACCTCAAGATGGATTGTCTTATTATGAAGAAGGATCATGCATTGTTGTTGTTGGAAAGATATTGAATCTAATTACATACTAATTTTTGATCTACAATCCACTTGTAATTCATCTGATAGAGATCCACCAATGTTCTCTACAAAGGCTCTAGGGTTATGAGGCTAACCATTGAATTTCATCTTAATAGTCTATTTAAAGATTCATCAATCATTGTATCAACTAAATAAAAATAAAATATTTTTTTAAATTTTTTATTCATTTCACACCGGTGATGAATTTTTCAAAAACACCCAATGTAAACAATGTTTACATCACGCCTAGGGTAAGCCCCAAATTTTGAACTCAACGGTGCCCTTAACAATCTGATAAACTCTTCTATTTAGTTTTTATTATATTTTTTTAGGAAAACAATGTGTGTGTGATATGTAATTTATTTAATATATTTCCAACACTTATTACGGGAACATCAGGCCTTGAAATTGCATGCTGTCTTAGCATCGAGTCTCAAAAATTATTCATACAATATCCAAAAATAATACACGTAAAATTCAAGTAAATTAAAATTAAATTATGGTAAAATATTTATGAAACATATTTATTTTCCATGGATTATGATATGATGAGATGATCAAATGTTTATGAAACGTGTTTCATTTCCATGGGATAATCTAGTATGAATTGATGAATTTTTTACGATCTTGTGACACACATATGTATAGTTTTCATTATGTGATGGATGTGCTCAAAATTATATATCCCACCAATGAATTGGGTAAAGAATAAAATTTCATGAGATAATATGGTCTGAAATAGAGAGTGAACCCATTTCAATAAGGGGATATGTAAACTATGAATGTTTTGGGAGTAATCCCAGTCCATTAATGAAAATAGGATGGGGAGTAAACCCATTAAATTAATGAAAATAATATTGGGAGTGAACCATTCCAATAATGAAAATAGGTTGTGGAGTTAACCCAATCCACTATGGGAATTTTTCCACTATGATAGACTTGGCAGTGATTCTAGACTAAGAAAATTATTTTCTATGATTATGTGTATACCAAAAACTTATGTCTTATGGTTATGATATGTTCACATGGATTATGATGGATTATTTATGATTCCATACTCTTATGACTTATTTTATTTTTATGAAAAATCCATATTCCATGATTCACGATTAATGATATTTGACTAATTGGGTATTACTTTCATAAGTTATGTTCATGTTCTTATACCCTTATGATTATGCACAATTGTGATCATTTATTGATACCTCCCATGTTTTCCCTTACGAAGAATCTAATCTCACCCATTGTTATGTTTACATTTACCTAGGTTATGAAGAAAGGTTTTAAGTACCGTATTTATTAGAAGTTTACTTTGTATGAAAAACCTTATGGGTGTTATTATGGATCATTTAGTAAATAAGATGTTTATGTATCGAATATCCATAGACACAAAACCTATATATTTCTAAAGTGTTTATTATTATGATATTTATTTAATATCCATCTACGATGAGGTAAATTTTAGGTATGAAATTATTGGGTCACCTCATTTATATCCCATGTTCCCATATCTCATGTTTCCAGTCGTCATTTCCATCACCACCAATTACTACTGGGGGTCAGCCCTTATCCCATCTCCCCTAACCTCTATCAAACATTCAATTTTTTCCCTCAAAAAACACCAACTACCCATGATATTTCTATGCAACCACAACCACATCTCCACTCCCCCTATCCCCACTCTCCATGTCCTTATAGTAGAATCACCCAACATAGCTTCCACAATGGGCCTTCACCCATATCACTACATTCTTCCACTTATATGGTTGAAAGTTAAATATTTTTACATGATAAAGAGCAAGAAGGTTTTTCAAATGAGAAGAGGTACAAGGGATAATATGAGGGATAATTTGAAGCATGTTCTTCGTAAATTTGGACATGAAACTACATACACACATAGAATAAATTTATATATCATTCCAATAACAATAAAATCAATATGGAATTAGGTTAGTGAATTCTAGAATTTGAATTCAAAAAATGAAACAAGAATTAGAGAATGACAATTATGTAATCGACATCATATATTTAAATATCCATGGATATTGATGGTAATAAAATATTTTGAAGCATACAATTCATGAATAATGGTGAAATGTAAATAAAAAATCCTTACCATGGGTTTGGATCATTTATTGATGAAGAGAATACAAAATTTCAATTTTATTTTCTATCCTCCTTGAATAACATGTTTTCAATATTTTCTATAGCACCACCCATTTATTTCCTCCACTTCCAATCCCTCACTCTCAAGATAAGGTTATGAAGATAACCATCTTGAGAAAAGATTAACATTATATTAATAAGAAGATATTATGGTTTCTTAAAAATTAATAAAACATAATTAATTCACTTAATTAAATTAATCCAAATAAGTGGTTTCCATCCATGAAAGAATGACTCAAATTTTTTAAAGAGAACCAAAATTATACCACCCCTGTGATAAACCCCACTTCTTAGATACAAATATAGTTTTATTTTTTCAACTTATTCCTCATTTAGAAGAAGATGAATAATTAACTAGAATTCATGTGAACTAGATTGTTTTTTTATACTTGATATATTTTTATTATGCATCTTTTCAGCTCCTAATTTTTCATTGGATCAGTTTTTGAATAAACAAAACACCCTCGAATCAATTAAATCATAAAATAATTTTTCTAATGTTAATTTCTAGGATAAATTTACCATTTTACACTTTTGTAGGTCTTGGTAATTAGAAACTCAAAATAGATCTAAGCCTCATTATGAAAAAACAGGGGTCACATAATTCTCCAAACATTAACACTTTTCCTTGAAAACGAAATAGTAAGATCTATAAACCATGAAAAACTAGCAAAACCACTTGTATGAAATATCCCATGCTCGCATGTACTTATCTATTATTTTGGGAATTAACCCTATGTGAGCTCGGTATGCCACCGAACAAGAAAGAAACATCATCTACCACCCAAAAGATACCTGATCCAAACTATCTTGAAACAATAAGTAATAGGAACCATGTATCCTCTTTAATCAAGTCTTTCCAAAACCTGCACCCAAACCTTGCCTCAGTCAGAGGTCATTTTTTCCAAAAAATGGGTTGAAACATCGAACCCTAGATATGAATTTCAACGCAATATATTAAAAAGGATATAATTTGTTAAATAGTGTTCTATATGGTCGAGGCATGAAAATAATCCATGTATGGAAATCATTATTTTTTTAGTTTACCAAATTCTACACTGACACTAGAAAATTCATAAGGTAGGATGATCCTTTAGTCCTACATTAGTTTCTTTGATGACTCCTATCATTAAGGAAAATTCACTAATGTTTATATCTCATGAAAAAAGAGAAACACGTGCCTTATTTCCAAACATCTTTACAAACATCCATAGGAATCCTCATTATGTATCCCAATCTCCAACATACATGTTCCCAACATCGAGGATAACATTTTTTTGTTTTCATATCTCATTCACAAAATCTAATAATGAGAACATCAAAAAAACTTCATCCTTTCCCAACCACTCAACAACACACCAAATTCCATGGGGTAGCTCAATCCACCACAATCATATTTGAATGGTCTTAAACATTCTGATAGCCATTATCTTTCAACTCCATACCCTAAGATAATTCCTGGTCAAGTGAACAAAACATACAACATCTTGATAAAATAATCTCCATCATATAACAATATATTCTATGTAATCGGTACACCAATAAATATCCACTAGACATACAATAATGAGTGTAATTCTATAATATGGTAGTATCCAATTAGGATTTCAATCTTGATATTAAATAATAACATGAACATAAAATGACTATTCACCTAGGGAAGAAGCAAATATACTCACCTAATTTCGGAAGACTCTACAGGTCTGAAACTGGAGAACATCCATTCACATATGAACACTAAGTTAACATCACTACCATGGGCCACCTTCACACATGGAAAGAGTTTGGGGACACCATCATTATTCAAAGGTAAGAAATATTTCTATCTTCATACAGGAACCAACTAATCTAATGTTAATTGATCAAGTAACTTCTCTATCATTTGGAAATAGATTCCTTTGATAGAATTTTCAACCACCATGCCACTTCTACATCACAAAGGTCTTATAAACGACCATGACTTCAATTTCATGATGGCCAATACTACCTATGAATTTAGGTATCACTCTATGAGACATTATTATATAGTTTACACCATCCTGATTAGACTAGGTAAAACCAAGAATTCATGATCATCTCCACCATGAAATCAACTCAAAGTGAGTTTTTGTCTATAAGATCTAGAAACTATTTAAGTTTTATCATCATCCCACTTAGAAAGATTTGAATGTCATCTCTGAAAATAAATTTGGTATATTCATTGGTCTCTTTTCATAATCCAACCAAGGGTTACCATTCAAAAGAATCTATACATTCCTCAATTGGAAGTGAATTATCATTAATTAGTAAAGAACTTAAATACATGATTCCCATTCTATGGGTAGTCAACCTCTCCTTAAATATAGTTTTATCTACTCACCACACTTGAGGGAGGTCTTGCTAAGGGATGAAGGTGGAACCTACCTCATTCACTTAATCACCGACACCCCACGAAACTAGTAATAGTAAGAAATCTATACCAAGGTAGTAACTATTTAATCTCATCTCCACCATGGAGGAATATCATAAAAGACCTCTATCTCCACCAAGGAGAAACTCACTCTTCTAAATGGGGTGTGTGAATGAAGACCATTATCTATATAAACTCTCTAGATGAAAAGAGTCTAGATAGGGGTTCTACTAAAATCTCTAACTATTTATCACCTGATATAGGAAATGTTGATCACACCCACACTATACAGTATGAGGATCTATGAAGGGAGTGTACAAATCATACAACGAACCGCATGTTTAAATGCATAATAATATAAGTTTGTAACACGCATATTTCTAAAACTCTGACTAACGACATTCAATGCTTGATATAAAGTAGTCAATGGTTTTAAAAATGGTATAGGACCATAACATAGTCCTCCTCTATTTTCCATTACACCACTAGTACTATTGTTTAGTAAATACCCTCTAGGAATCCTGTAATATGGTAAGTACATCTTAGATATCCATTATATCTCCCTTGTGGACCATCCATGGAACCACTCTAAAAATTTTGATGTTGAAATCTATCATTCCCGATAACTTGGTTTTATATATACCAAAAATTCCACAAACATTCAATGCTAAATTGAGGTCTCTAGCATATGAAATGTTTTTGTGAAAATACAACCAAGCTCGACAACTCCCCCCATGAATTCTCCACCCAAATCATTGATCTTGAACAATATCCCCTGGAATAATGTATAAGGAACGCCATACATGGTCTATAATCATTAATACATAGTTGGACATGGTCACAAAACCCTATGGAGGGTCCAAATAACCTCAAATAAAACTCTATCATGAACAAGGGTATCAATCTCCAAATGTGGTAGATAAATTTTTTCGTGAGGTTTTAAAATAAATGTTACACTAATGGATAACTATGTTTTTTATGGATTTAAATATAGTAATTATCATATATTAATTATAAGTTTAGATTAGAAAAGAATATAACTCTTGGACTCCATCCAATCCTCTATCTGTCAAGGATAAGTCTCACATCATAAACCAATAAGGCCTCTATCATCAAAACACACATATTATACTCATACCATGAATAGTATCTCCCAACTTAGTGGAAATTACTGACTAATAAATAAGTAATTTCCACACTTAGTGAAATGGGAGATAACCTACATTAGATCCTAGGGAAAGTAAGGTTGTCAATCGATTCTCAGAAAAAACATCTCATTGTGCCTTTAGAATCATAAAGGATAACTCACACCTCAGTTGATAACACACACCAAACTAGGATATTAAACAATAATATTGTGTAACACATAGTATATGAGATCACCCCAACATAATTTTATTGTACACAAAAGATGAGGGTAGTACAAAATAATAGGTTGTTTTACACAATAGAAGAGAGCACACAACAGGTGAGAAAGAGAGATACTTAGTCCCTAAATGGTAGCCTCATTTCTCATCTCTTCATCAATAAGAGGCTCAATCAAAGGTACATGTATGTTGTGACCCTACCTAGAAATCATGGATGGATTCCTATATGGAATCCTCCAACAATTAACAAGGTGAATCGTGGTCTATAGATCATAATTAGGGATCCAAATCAAGAAGGAAATATAAATAAATAACCCATTCCTATATGATGCATGTACTGATACTATTTTCTAAAATTGGTGCCTTAGTGTACTGAGTTGATAATTAGGTTATTAGTGTCCCCATGAATGGATACGTTTGACACCACCCTATTAATAGGTTCCCTGTCTTGAAATCTATACTTGAGACCCTTTATTTTCATTTCCCTAAATTCCCAAATCAATCCTCACCTGATGTATATCAAAAAACATTATACCTAGGAAAACCCCACTATGCAGCCACTATGACCTGACCTAACCCACTAAGCCCCCCTTAGGATGATAGTAAGCTATTTAGACCACACAAACATATAATCCAATATGACATATTCTAGTTACTAACACTGAGTAGGACTATCTGATAGTATGGGAGGCCTCAACTTATATAATCCTACAACATATACATAAATAAATGCATAATACCACCAAAAATACCCATGTAATATATATAAATAGATGAACTATATAAAATGAATGTATGATAAAACTTCTAAGATCCACAAAGACAAACAACATATAAAACATAATGAAAAATGGTAAAAATATATTCTCAATATCCTAAGGGGAAAATAAAAATAATAAATTGTGATGAAGACCTCATAGAAATATGTATCTAAATATGAACTACACACACTACAATCAAATATTGGCACCACTAAGCCCCAGAAACACCAGTTCTACAAAAATCACTCATAGGCGTCAGCTTTGAACAATCCATTCCAACCCCATATCGACCAGGAAATTTATAAACCTCTGTGTTGACTGTAATGACACAACATGTGTAGGCATAAAACCTATGAAAGGGTGAGTACAAAAATTCTTAGTATGACATCCCAAAACCACAACAGAAATATGAACAAATATGTTAGCGCAATGATTTGAGAACAAGTCTATAACTAGGGTAAGGAAAAGAGATAAATCTAGATATGATCTATAACCAAACACAAGGACTTAGAGTGGTCCTGATCATCCTAGATTTATGCCATGATGTTCAGAATCTCATGAGAAACTATGTACTCTTGAAGTACTAAAGGAAAATTATATATATTTTAGTCGATAGCCCAATTAGACATTGTGTCTCAATGGAAACCAAAGGGTGCCTGAGGAATCCCATGTCTCAAAGTATCTCAACTTCCCAACCATTCATCCGTGTGTCTTTGAGAAAGAATTAAGGAAAATACACTCCACATTGAAATTTTAGAATTATTAAATGAAGATCCCCCACTTTTTATTCACTAATATTTCATCATAATTCTAGAAACCTTTTGGAAAACTATGTCGAACATGGAATAGATTTCAGTCTAGGGATTTTTAACCTAAACTTCCATTCCAGTCATGTTATATGAAAACCCACAACCCTTCATGAAGATATATAGTGGTAAAATACACACCATAATGTGGGGAAAGTATAGGTCAACTCGAATGACTCACCCCCGAAGAAGTCTCACACCCCAAGAAGAACACAACATGAAAACATTATATGGGGTAAAAACATAAAACACTATTATTGTTAATAAAACATACACCCTAATAATTGGAACATGAAAGATACGGGGGAAACACCTAAACTTGTGAATGCTTTGATTGTCATTTTAAATCCTCATCCATGGTCTTATAAATCCAAATTTGAAATCATCCTACCTCACCTAGAAAATGCCCTTGTATTTCCAAACATGAAACATCATTGGGATAAAAATAGAAAAATACATGAGATATGTTATTCATTTACTGAAAAAAATTCTAGATCAGAAATTAGAATTTCATCACATTATACACAATATGCACTACATGATGGGACCCAATAATAATACCAAGTATTGGAATTATGTATAACATTTTGTTATTGAATCATTCATCTCAATGCCATGATTAGAGTTCCATAGGTGGATCTTTAATCTGACATCACACAAAGAAGATACAACTGAACAATAAAACCTATAATAATAATAATAATAATTAATATTAAATCAATTATATTGAAATATAGGGTGTATTTTCACATAGTCCGTACTCTCAAATAACACCACTACTATCTTATTATCCCTATCTATTTTTTTTTAATTTATTATTATCACTTTTCCCCACAAATTATTTTTATCAGATTCTAGTGGGGGAACCCTAGACACCCCCAAATCCTTTTATGGAGGTGGATTGCACAACCACCACATCCAGTTGCCACTAGCCATCGATACAGCTAATAATATTTACTTTCACCACTAGCTGTTACTGTGGTCATCTCATGTTGTGTCTACCACAATTGAAACCACCCACACCGACTACTACCACTTACTATTCTTGCGATCACATTGATACTATGCACTATGCCCCCCATTTTTATCCCTTCATATCAGCTCCTTGAACCAACATAACCTAACATCACTTCCACACTAGTTCTCCATCCACATTGTTTTTTCTGACCAATGTTGTGGCTGATGGTCTTATGTTTAATAATGAAAAATAGGGAAAGAGTGTAACACCCCAAGCTTCCACAGTACACTTCCCGTTGAATAATACAGTAGCGTGTGTTGTACGCAACTTCGAGTTCTAACACACACACCACAACCAATCAAACTAGCCGTTATTAATATTAACACTCACTTTTTGAAATTTTATAAATTTTATCTTTCAAAATGGAATTTGTTTTTGGATTCGGAATATCGAAATTAGCCTGGGGTGAAATTTTGGTATTTTTCTGAAAACTTTCAATTTTTGATGAATAGTGAAAAAACACTGAGTTATAGTTTAAAACCGAATTTTTATTTAAATAATTATTTATTTTATTTAAATTTAATTAAGGTCAAAATAGATACATAATACCTATATAAGTACAATGTAATTCGTTGGATTTAGTTTAGAATAATTATATATATATATATATATAAATTTTATTGAACTTTTCACTGTCTTTTACTCACCTCCTAGGAGAATTTGGAAATTCACATAAAACTTAATTTTACCACTTCTGTAAGTGGAATTTCGAAAATCTGAGAGAAATGATTAATATAAAGGAGTAAAATGTGGTTCAATGAGATGAAAATAATTTTTGGTGAATAGTAACTTTTTACTTTTATTTACCATGGTTAAAAGTGAATAGGGTAATTAAGGGTAAAAATGATATTAATATCACCCTAACACATGTACTAATTATGTTTTACAAGTTTATCTTGACCAGAAACAACCTTAGGAATAAAATATTATCATTTAGGTCCACTTGGATTAGATTAGGACATTTATTATTATATAATTCAAAGAAGAGTTAAAAGAGTTAAAATCAAAGTTTATTTACTAAAAAATTTTAATATAGGGTTATACATAAGATAAATTATATTGTAAATATTAATTATAAAGCTAAAAAGATTTCCTATAGAATGATATTTTATTTATTATTTTTAGGCATTAAAAGATTTAATTTATTTATGACACAATGGTGATGCAGTAAATACCTAATTAATGAAATTTTAAAATAATTGATATTATAAATATCAAAATAAATGTAATTTGAGACTTTTAATGAATTAAAATAATTTTATAGGTTAATAGGATATATTAGGATTGGTTTTATAAATTTCTTTTGGAGTAATAATACTGTTATGAAATTATCAAAAACAAAATACCCAATAGTGTCAAAATTGACATAATCGAGTTTTTTAAAAAAACAGTATATTATTAATTTATATTCAATTCCTAAAAATCTAAGCTTTGGAAAAAGTACTTGTATCATGATATTTGTATCATTTATGGACCACTTGGGAAACTTTTGGATTTATATAGTAAGTTTATTAACTATATAATATAAAAATACAAAGTGACATGGTAAATCTTAAACTAATTAACTAAGAGTTAAAACTAAATGATAAGGTTAATATTGTGACCCAAACCTATGTAAAACCTATTGGTTGAGTGTTTTTCTACCTATCCCCCCCCATAAACTTTAAATAATCCACTTTGGAGCCATTAGAAACCGAATATGAATTTATTCTAAAATAATATTTCTAGCTTTTCCAAAGGTGCCCCTCACCCCTCTTATAAAAGGGCACTCCCTTCTCACTAATTCACACATTAAAAGCTTTTTGGCTCGGCAAAACCCTGCACAAATACGCTCTCAAATTCACTCACTTCAACCTAGAGGCCTTTTTTGATCATAAATCCAACCTAAGGAGCCCTTTTGATCAAATCGAAAGGAAGAACCCGAAGAAGAGGTAATGTTTTCACCACCCTCTTTTAAGTTCCTTTCTTCTTTAACTTCTTGTTTCTTTGTTATTACCATTCTAAAATAATAACTCCAGTTTCTAATATATACTTTAATGTTATTATAAATATGTTACATCCATATTCATTATTTTATCCATCCTTTGAATGTCATGTCACCATATGTGCGTACGTACGACTTACCGTCTCCACGTCGTGGTGTAATTGTTATTCAATAAATTATTATTTGGATGGGTATAATAATGATGTGTAATTCATGTAAATAATAAATATAACATGATAATTATTCTGTATATATGATCTATCATCCAATTATATATTATTTTAATATCAAAAAAATGACATTGTCGCTCGTGCGTACGTACGGACTACCGTCTCCACGAACGCGATGAGATTCATTCCCCATCGTATCCATTCAAGACTAATTCTCATTTAATTATTAAAAATACTGTTTAAGGACTTGATATCATTCTGGATATTAATAATATACAACCTATCCATGACAAACATGGCTTACGTAACAAAACATATAAAAGAAAACGAGTAAGTTAACACCGAAAACAAAAATAATACTAAGATATTATTAACAAATCAATGTTAGAAGATCATATATGATATCATATTAATGTATATGATTATTTTATAATTTAATAACAATTATTTCACCATTATAATAGAGGTTAATCTACCCTCAACCAAGGAAAATTGCAAGGTAAGGGTTTATTTCACAATCTCTTCATTATCAGATGTTGTTTATACGTAATTATCTACGTGGACATCTTTATCATCAACATCCATGTTTCTTAAAAATGTGTTTCAAAAAATTCATAATATTTTACAAAATATGGGTTAAAGTCATTTATAACCTTTTTTGACTTTTTATAAGAATCTTATAAAGGAATATTTTAGTCATTTTCCAAACAAGGTCCTTTTTAACCTTTTCAATAGAATTAAGGTAAGAATGTTTTTTTTAACTTATACGGCGGCTGCGGATATTTTCCACCGTTATAAAATCTTCGAAGATTCCCTTACATGCTTCTAATAATATTTTCAAATTAAAATTTTTATTTTATAATTATGTGACTTTTAAATGATTTCAAAAAAGAGATATTTCTCTCAAATATTTTTGATTTCATCTATGTCAACATCTTTTGATGGATTTTAAGCTTATTTGAAGTTTATTTATTATGATACAAATCTTACATATTGTATTGAAGGATTTGTGATATGTTTGACTGTGGATTTTTTATTTTTATACCATTCATGGTTTATGGAAAAAGTATTGACATTTCGTATGCTATTTTTAATACGGATGTTTATGTTATGTTTAAACATATTCATATGAGGAATGAATTGGACTTAATAAGTGATGGGTGGAGCCCGCTATAGCTCATCGATGCATTGATAGGTCTCATGAGAAAAACTAGTGTCTTGGCACAAGGCCTTGACAAAATCTTATTTGTAGTCTTGGCACGAGGCCTTGGTTATGTGGTTATGATAGTATGGAATTATGCATTCCATCATTATGAAAATGGTTATTGATATCGCATGTGATTATTCGACTAGTATATTATCCATGTGAATATGTAAATGGCATTATATCATTTTATTTTTTCTATATTATGCTGAAGATCATGTTTAAAAGGCTTTTGTTTTAGTTATACATTTCCTTAAATGTTTATTCTTATTTATAAAAGTTTTCACTATATTGTTATCCTTACTGGATATTTGAGCTCACCCTTTTATATGTTTTATTTTTCCCAGGATGTGAAGAAGTGTTTTTTGAATGACCTCCAGGGTTAGTATAAGGTTATATGAGTGTGGATAGAAGATGTTGTTGTTGTTTTCAATTTATGAGGTAATGTAAACTGTACGAATGTATCAAGTGTTTCCAAGACTACTAAACTAATAGGTATTTCGAGACTTGATCTTTTGGGATCATGCCAATGTTATGTAATAATGCACAGAATCCGGGCAACTGGGGCCGAGGCATTACAGTTGGTATCAGAGGAAGTTTAGTACAAACCATGGAATCTAGAATTAGATAATATCTGATTAGAGCACGTAGATCTAAGATGGACTTTGAGGATTAGTATAGAAGAAATTCCTATAATTTTGGTATTATAGAGATTTTGTGAGTTTTGCGAGAAATACATCCTTGTCTGGATACGAGTAGGTAGAGGCAGCACTTGTATAGATGTACCTAGGGTTAAAACCCGAAAACACCGCTTTGAGCTAGACTCAAACGGGAACTGGTGCACGACAACAGGCCTTGCTGCACTCTTGGTTACGAAACTCCTGAGGGATATGCTTAGGATAACTCTCATTTTCCTTAAAATAATTATGAAGGGTATATTAGTATATACTTCCTCAAAAAAACTGTTTTATGATTATGGATTATATCCATAAATAGTTCAATTTATGTTAAGTGTTTTACAAGTATGGAATTATGTATTTTGATTCATAAACTGATCTAGTTTATGCCATTGTTTAGAAATGGCGCCTAGTGGAAGAAATGGAAACCATATCAATGCACACACTCCATTTAGGGATTTCCCTCCTACTCAAGATAATTATAGTGGAGCTGGTGATGCAATTGGTGCTGATCAACTAATCACCATATTGGGGAAACTCACTCAGGTTATGAATAATAACCTTATCTGTATGGAGCACCATGATCCACAACATGGAGGATCAATGTTAGATCGCTTCATGAGGCAAAAACCACCAACATTCAATGGGAGTACAAATCCATTAGTAGCTGAGAAATGGATAAGTTCCATAGAGAAAATATTTTAGGCTTTGGGGAGTAGTGAAAGGGAAAAAGTTGTCATGACAGTTTATCGCCTCATTAGAGATGCTGATCAATGGTGTTCATTGATTCAAAACACGAAGGAAGATGATGAAGTATCAAATATGGAATTGATGGAGTTCAAAGAGCTTTTCTTAGAAAAATACTTTCCTCGTGACCATCGAGCAAATATGGATAGACAATTTCTAAGTCTGAGACAAAAGGAGGATGAGAATGTCGCAAAGTATGAGGCTAACTTAACAAGGTTAGAAAGGTATGCTGGACATTATATACGTAACAAAAGAAGTAAGATTGATCGTTTCTTTGATGGGTTAAAACCGTTTCTTCGTCAAGCATTAGTCTCACAATCCTTCTCATCATACGAAGACATTGTCTCATGTGCTATCAAGACAGAAAAGGAATTCTCTAAGTCTTATGATTTTAAATTAAATCAAGAGAAGAAGATATCTGATGATCAATCTGGGAATAGAATTAAGGGGAAGAAGGGAAAAGTTGAATATCTATACTGCAGTAAATGTGGGAAGAAACATCCTGGTACTTGCTTAAAATGAATGGGAGTCTGTTATAAGTGTGGTGAAAAAGACCCCCATGCTCGGGATTTCAAGGGGAAGAATGAATCTACTGATGCCCAATGCTACAACTTCAGGGAGATGGGACATTATGCAAATGAATTTCCTAAGTGTCAGGGGAACTTACCACAGAAAAGGCCAAAGGATCAAGGCCATGTTTATGCTATCACTACTGCTGAGGTAGAAGCTTTGAAAGACTTGGTGGCAGGTAATTTAATGGTTTCCTCATGTTTAGCAAATGCATTATTTGATTATGGATCATTGCATTGTTTCATATCTTCCTATTTTTCTAAGAAAATTAGATATTTTCAATTTGATTTAACAAGGGATTTTTCAGTTAAAACTCCCAAGGGAAGTATCATGGAAACAAAGTTTTGTGAATCAGTCCCCATTAGAGCACATAAATGTTCCATATCCGCTGATCTCATCGTCATACCTATGATTGAGTTTGATGTAATCCTCGGTATGGATTGGATTTCAGTCCATGATGTGAAGATTTATTGTAATAAGAAGGAGGTTACGATTTTTGATGATGACGATAAGGAACACCTTATCTTTAGAGAAGAATCGTCGCCACCTAACTCTTATCTAGATCCACCCCCAGTAGCTCAACTAAATTCAATTCTTGGGGAGGAAGAGAATGAAATGATTGTGGGTGGGGAAAGGAATGTTCAAATAGATGATGTACCTATTGTGAAATAATATGTAGATGTGTTTTTGGAAGATTTACCTGGGCATCCACCAGAATGAGAAGTTGAGTTTTCCATTGATTTAATTCCTGGATCAAGGCCTATATCGAAGAACACTTATATAATGGCCACAGTGGAATTAGTTGAACTAAAGAAAAAACTAGAGGAATTTAGTAATAAGGGATTTATTCTCCCTAGTTTTTCTCAATGGGGATCCCCTGTTCTTTTTGTTAAAAATAAATATGGATCTATGAGGTTGTGTATCGACTACAGGGAGGTCAATTCTATAACAATAAAGAACAAGTATCCCCTACCTCGCATTGATGATTTATTTGACCAACTTCCTGGAGCACAATAATTTTCAAAGATTGACCTTCGGTCTGGATACCATCAGTTGTGTGTGACGAAGGAATACATTCCGAAGATAGAATTTCGAACCAGGTATGGGCATTACAAGTTTACAGTAATTCCTTTTGGATTGACTAATGCACCCTCAGTATTCATAGATCTAATGAATAGATTTTTCAAAGAATATCTCGAGGATTTTGTGGTGGTATTTATTGATTATATATTAGTATACTCCAAAAGCTATGAAGATCATTAAAATCACTTGCGCATTATACTAAAGACTCTTAAAAGACATGAATTATATGTGAAGTTTAGAAAGTGTGAATTCTGGTTTTAGGAGATCTTTTTTCTTGGCCGTATTGTCTCCAAAGATGGAATCTTTGTTGATCCTTCAAAGACAAGAGAAATCCAAGAATGGACATCACCAACGAGTATAACTGAGTTACGAAGTTTTATTGGTTTATCAGGTTATTATCGATGTTTCATCTAGAATTTTTCCCGGTTGGCTAACTCATTAACGAAGATCACACGTAAAGGGGTTAAATTTGTTTTGACAAAAGTGTGTGAATAATGTTTCGAAGAACTGAAGAAAATATTAGACAATGCTCTCATATTGACTCTACCATCGGGGAATGATGGGTTCGTTATTTATAATGATGCATCAAAGAAAGGACTTGGTTGTGTCCTTATGCAGAATGATAGGGTTATTGCCTATGCATCATGACAGCTAAAATTCATGAGAAAAACTACCCTACTCATGATCTTGAGTAAGCTTCTGTAATCATTGCTTTGAAGATATGGAGACATTATATCTATGGTAAAAAATGTGAGATTTATACTAATCACAAGAGTTTGAAGTATATTTTCTCATAGAAAGAACTCAACATGAGGCAAAGGAGATGGATCAAACTACTCAGGGATTATGATTTCACGATACACTACCACCCGGGGAAAGTAAATAAGGTGGCCGATGCTTTGAGGAGAAAAGATAATGTAGTTTTGAACATGATGAGAATTGAAAGGGTTCCTATTTTCATGGATCTAGTGAAGATGGATATGGGAATTACCATGGAACGTGAGACATCGATACTTTTTCAAATGGTTTCCAAACCATCTTTACTAGAAAGGATAAAGAGTTCTCAGATCGGTGATGAAGAGTTTCAAAAGAATATTAAAGCTGTGAATGATGGAAGAGTGAATGACTTTAGGTATGAAGATGAAATTTTGAAATTTGGGAAGAGACTTTGTGTTCCTAATATACCTGATTGAAAATGGGAATTTTTGGATGATGCTCATAGTTCCAATTTCTCTATACACCCTGGGAGCACCAAAATGTATAGAGACTTGAAGGAACATTTTTGGTGGGACAACATGAAGAGGGAGATTGCTGATTTTGTGTTAAGATGTATGGTTTGTCCACAAGTGAAAGCTGGAAGGAAACATCCTGGAGGAGTCATGCAACCTCTTCCCATACCAGAGTGGAAATGGGATAATATCGCGATGGACTTTGTCATGGGACTACCAAAGACTCCTAGAAGGAACAATGAAATATGGGTTATTGTTCATCATCTTACCAGGTCTGCACATTTTTTGTCTATAAGAGATGATCTACCACTAGAACGTCTAGGAAGACTATATATTAATGAAGTTTGTGAGACTTCATGGAGTACCCCTATCAATTATTTCGGACCGTGATCCCCGTTTTACTTCATGATTATGGATGAGACTTCAGATGGCCTTGGATACTGAACTTTATTGGAGCACTGCCTACCACCCCCAAACAGATGGACAATTAGAACGGACTATTCAAACCTTAGACGACATGTTGAGATCCTTCTCACTTTACTTTCAGGGTATGTGGGATCAATATTTACCTCTGGTTTAATTTTCCTATAACAATAGCTTCCATACGAGTATTCAAATGGCACCATATGAAGCGTTATACGGAAAGAGATGTCGCACACCAACCTGTTGGGATGATGTTGGTGAAAGAAACCTTGTAGGCCCAGAACTAGTGGAGGAAATGATGTAGAAGGTAAAGGTAATCCAAAACCTCATCAAAGCATCTCAAAGTAGGCAGAAGAGCTTTGCTGACAACTGAAGGAAGGATTTGTAATTTTAGGTAGGGGATCCTTTTTTCTTGAAGGTATCTCCATGGAAGGGAGTTATACATTTTGGCAAGAAAGGTAAATTCAGTCCTAGGTACATCGGACTTTTCAAAATTCTAGAGCGTATTGGGGATATAGCTTACCGTTTGGCAATGCTGCCAAGTCTCTCCAAAGTTCACGATGTGTTCTACGTATCACTGTTGAGGAAATACATGTCTAACCTTACACATGTACTCACCTATGAGGAATTAGAATTGGAACCCGATCTGTCTTATTGCGAAGAGCCCGTCAGGATTCTCGATATGAGAGAACAAGTACTGAGAAACCAGATGACTCGTCTAGTAAAAGTTTTGTGGAGAAACCATAAGATGGAAGAAGCAATGTGGGAACCCGAGGAACTTATGATGAAGAACCACCCGAGTCTTTTTCATGCGATAATATTCTAGAATATTTTGAGGATGATATTATTTGATGTAGGGGAGAATGTAACACCCCGAGCTTCCACGGTATGCTTCCCTTTGAATAATACAGTAGCGTGTGTTGTATGCAACTTCGAGTTCTAAAACACACACCACTACCAATCAAACTAGCCGTTATTAATAGTAATACCCATTTTTTGAAATTTTATAAATTTTATCATTCAAAATGGACTTCGTTTATGGATTCGGAATATAAAAAATAGCCTAGGGTGAAATTTTGGTATTTTTCAGAAAAATTTCAATTTTTTATGAATAGTGAAAAAACACTGAGTTATAGTTTAAAACCAAATTTTTATTTAAATAATTATTTATTTTATTTAAATTTAATTAATGTCAAAATAGATAAATAATACCTATATATTTTCAATGTCATTCGTTGGAGTTATTTTAGAATAATTTTAGATATATAAAAATTTTATTGATCTTTTCACCGTCTTTTTCCCACCTCCTAGGAGAATTTGAAAATTCAAATAAAACATAATTTTACCGCTTCTGTGAGTGGAATATCGAAAATCCAAGAGACACGGTTAATATCAAGGAGTAAAATGTGGTTTAATGAGATGAAAATAATTTTTCGTGAATAGTAACTTTTTACTTTTATTTACCACGGTTAAAAGTAAATAGGGTAATTAAGGGTAAAAATGATATTAATATTATCATAACACATGTAAAAATTCTATTGGACAATTGTATCTCCACCAAAAACAACCTTAGGAATAAAATATTATCATTTTGGTCCACCTGGATTAGATTAGGACATTTATTATTATTTAATTCAATGAAGAGTTAAAAGAGTTAAAATCAATGTTTATTCACTAAAACATATTTAATATAGGGTTATACATAAGATAAATCAGATTGTAAATATTCATTAGAACGATAAAATTATTTCCTACATAATCCTATTTTATTTATAATTTTGAGACATTAAATAGTTTAATTTATTTATGACACAATGGTGATGTAGTAATTACCTAATTAAAGAAATATTAAAATAATTGATATTATAAATATAAAAATAAATTTAATTTGAGACTTTGTATAAATTCAAATAGTTTTCTAGTTTAATAGGACATATTAGGATTGGTTATATAAATTTTTTTTGAAGTAATAATGCTGTTAAGAAATTATCAAAAACAAAATACCCAATAGTGTCAAAATTGACATAAAAGAGTTTTTAAAACAAATATTATATTATTAATTTATATGCTATTCCTAAAAATCTAAGTTTCCACCAAAGGACTAGTATCATGATAGGTGTATCATTAATGGACCACTTGGGGGTCGTTTTGATGTATATAGTATGTTTATTAACTATATAATATAAAAATACAATGTGACATGGTAAATGTTAAACTAATTAACTAAGAGTTAAAACTAAAAGATAAGGTTAATATAGTGACCCAAACCTGTCTAAAACCTATTGGTTGAGTGGTTTTAGTACTATCCCCACCTTAAAATTTAAATAATCCACTTTTGAGTCATTAGAAACCGAATATGAATTTATTATAAAATAATATTTCTATCTTTTCCAAAGGTGCACCTCACCCCTCTTATAAAAGGGCACTTCCCCTTCTCACTAATTCACACATTCAAATCCTTTTGTCTCGGCCAACCCCTGCCCAAAAACTCTCTCAAATTCACTCAATTCAACCTATAGGCCTTATTTTGATCAAAAATCTAACCTAAAAATCCATTTTGATCAAATGAAAGAAAGAACCCGAAGAAGAGGAAATGTTTTCACCACCCTCTTTCATGTTCCTTTCTTCTTCAACATATTCTTTCTTTGTTATTCCCATTCTAAAATAATAACTACAGTATCTTATATATACTATAATTTTATTATAAATATGGTACAACCATAGTCAGTATTCTATCCATCATTTGAATGACATGTCACCATACGTGCATACGTACGGCTTACCGTCTCCACATCGTGGTGTAATTGTTATTCAATAAATTATTATTTGGATGGGTATAATAATGATGTGTAATTAATGTAAATAATAAATATAACATGATACTTATTCTGTATATATGATATACCATCCAATTATATATTATTTTAATATCAAAATAATGATATTGTCGCTCGTGCGTACGTACAGACTACAGTCTCCATGAACTCGATGAGATTCATTCCCCATCGTATCCATTCATTAATAATTCTAATTTAATGATTAAAAATAATGTTTAAGGACGTGATATCATTATGGATATGAATAAGATACAACCTATACATAAAAAACATGGCTTACGTAACAAAACATATAAAATAAAATGAGTAAGTTAACACCCGAAACAATGATAATACTAAGATATTATTAACAAATCAATGTTAGAAGATCATATATGATATCATATTAATGTATATGATTATTGTATAATTTAATAACAATTATTTCACCATTATAAAGGAGGTTAACCTTCCCTCAAACAAGGAAAAGTTCAAGGTAAGGGTTTATTTCACAATCTCTTCATTATCCGAGGTTGTTTATACGTAATAATCTACTGGGACCTCTTTATCATCCACATCCATGTTTCTTAAAAATGTATTTCAAAACATTCTTACTATATTACAGAAAATTGGTTAAAGTTCTTTATACCCTTGTTTGAATTTTTATAAGAAGTTTATAAAGGAATCTTTCTATCGTTTTCCAAACAAGGTCCTTTTTAACCTTTTTGATATAATTAAGGTAAGAATGTCTTTTTTAACTTATACGGCGGGTGCAGCTATTTTCCCCCATTATAAAATCTTCGAAGCTTTCCTTACAAGATTATAAACATATTTTCAATGTAAAATTTTTATTTTATAATTATGTGACTTTTAAATGATTTCAAAAAAAGAGATATTTCTCTCAAATAGTTTTGATTTCATCTATGTCAACATCCTTGGATGGGTTTTAAGCTTATTTGATGTTTATTTATTATGATTAAAATCTTCCATATTGTATTGAAGTTTTTGAGATATGTTTGACTGTGGATGTGTTATTTTTATACCATTCATGGTTTATGGATAAAGTATTGACAATTTGTATGCTAGTTTTAATACGAATGTTTATGTTATGTTTTAATCTATTCATATGAGGAATGCATTGGACATAATAAGTGACTGGTGGAGCCCACTATAGCTCCTCGATGCATCGGTAGGTCTCATGAGACAAAATAGTGTCTTGGCACAAGGCCTTGAAAAAATCTTATTTGTAGTCTTGGCACGAGGCCTTGGATATGTGGTTATGATAGTCTGGTATTATGCATTACATCATTATGAAAGTGGTTATTGATATTGCATGTGATTATTCAACTAGTAGAATATCCATGTGAATAAATAAATGGAATTATTTCAATTTATTTTTTCCATATTATGCTAAAGTTGAAGTTTAAAAGGATTTTTTATTAGTTATACATTTCCTTAAATGTTTATGATTATTTATAAAAGTTTCCACTATATTGTTATCCTTACTGGGCATTTGAGCTCACCCTTTTCTATGTTTTATTTTTCCCAAGATGTGAAGAAGTATTTTATGAATGACCTGCAGGGATAATATAATGGGATATGAGTGTGGAGACAAGATTTTGTTGTAGTTTTCAATTGATGATGTAATGTAAACTTTATAAATGTATCTAGTGTAACCACGACTACTAAACTAATCGGTCTTTCGAGACTTGATCTTTTGTGATCATGCCAATGTTATGTAATAATGCACTGACTCTAAGCAACTGGGGCCGGGGCGTTACAATGATTGTTTCATAATGAAAAGAGAGAAGAGGGAGAAGAAACCTGGGATTATTTTGATCATTTTCATCATTGATATTATACTAAAACCATATTCACAAAAAGAACCAATTTAAATATAATTCAAACAACCTTATATAATTTTATAGCATGATGTTAGAGAATTTAGGAGTGGTAATAAAACAAATTAAATGGAGATTTTAGAAGGATAATTAAATAATCCCCACCCCATAATAATCAATATATAGTGATCAATGGAAAAATATGTTTTCTTTAAAAATAAAATCATGAATAACAATGTGATGGAAATAAAAAATCCATACATCAATTTATGATCATTATTTGACGATGGACATGGAAATTTTTTATTTAATTGTCACTAAATCTTGAATAATATGTTCACTAGATTCTATATCATCACCCTTTAATCTCCCCCACTTCATCTCCCTTACTCTCAGTCAAGGGTTTTGTAGTTAACCTTAGAAAGAGAAGGTTAACATGGGTTTTAAGAGATATTAGAGTATCTTCAAAATTAAGATAACTTAATTAATTCACTTAATTAATTTAATATAATTAATCAGTTGCCACCCATGATTTAAAAATAAGAAAATCCATAGAAGACTAAGATTATACCAACCATTGGATAAAACTCACACATCAGATAAAATTAAAACATCTTTTTTCCCATCTAAAGCTATAGTTGGAAGGAAAATTGTAATTCTTGATATTTCATGTTTTCATACTAAAATTAATAATTTTATACTGAATATATTTTTATTGAGGCCATAACATGATAATAATTCAATGACAACTAATCTCCGAGTTAAAAACCAAACTTTGGAATAAATTTAATCATTATATTAATTTTTCCAAGTTATGTTCTAGGGTAAATTTATCATTTTACCTCTATGGAGTTCTCGTGACATAGAAACTCAAAATTGATCTAAGAATTATTTTTGAAAAACCTAGCTCACTAAATTATATTTCTTATAAGGGTCCATGACACTCTATTACATTAAATTGGATTCGTTCCAGGTCAATGATTTATATGTGAAAGGATAATGATTCCTATAAATATTTGTAAATGTAAAACTTGAAATTTCCACCAAACTATATCCCTTTTTGACATTATTGAGACCATTAAAAAAAGTACCTTATATAGTGAAAGAATATTTCTTTAACCAAGATAATGATAGGTTGTTTATGAACACCCTTTAAGGATCTATTAATTAACTTCAAAATATTAGTGGTAATATGTCCATATCTCATTCCATCATCAACTCCTTTGAAATTAGAATCATATAATCATAAACTAATTTATTTTCCCTTAATATTATTTCAATCACATCATTAAATTTACTATTATGAGGATAGTATGATGAAATAGTTTTTTCGTATGATAATTTAAATGATAATTTAATTGAGTTTAATATATAGATATACATATCAAATGATACATCCCCAATTTAATGATTTTCTTATTTATTTATTTTACATGAAACTATATACATATATTACTAGAAATATTATTTATTCATTGTCAATGATAAGAATTATCTTGTCTCCATGATATTCCATGAAAGTTAACAACCATAATAATCACTCAATTATGATTATATATTAGGCACACTCATTTCCATTTCATGACATGAGTAATTATACATTCCAAGAACTAACCCTAAAATTCAAAATTATCCTTATTGAAAAAGAATAATACTAGGGGGATAAGAATAATATTCCTATCTTATGTAGTATAAATGAGATATTCAATTATATAATTTCTATATATAAAAATACATCGTCCCAGATGAACTACTTTAAATATATATAAATGAAACAATCAACTTTTCAAATACCCAGAACTACCATTGAAACCTTACCCTTGATCAATCAAATGGATTTATTTGGGATACATACTCAATAATATGAAGATCATAAATCAATTTATTGTTATGGGATAACAATTCCATCGGCTACAGATAAATATTTTATTATTCATCATTTTCACTATACACTTTGATAATCTCATTTTTCTTTTCTATCGAAGGATTCCTGTATAATATTTTTTATATGAAAACTTTTTGTATTCTCTATTGAATGTGACACATTAATACATCGTGACATGTTTAAATAATCATACCAATAATGGTAAATATAAATTACACATCCAATGTAAAATGATATTTGGAAAATATTGGGTGGACATAAATGCATGGGATAATATAACTTTTATGTCTTCCAACATCTAAAACTTTTATCATATATTTTTCTCTAGAAAATTTCATATATTGAAACATATTTATCATACCAAATTATTTATTTTCCACATTTTAACCCTCAAACATATAGGTTAAATGATATTTTATTTGATTTTAATTATTAGTAGTTTTAATCACACATTGGATTTCAAATTTTCTTCCAACATATAAGGTATTCTTAGTGTTACCAATGTGTTTCCTATGATGAATGGGAATTTAGTACTTGGTTTATTAAAATTAAAATCAAAATTCTACACTAACAAAATTTCATATACTAGTGAAGTTATTAATGGAGGATGATTAACATTTCTTTCTTACAGAGTTTCCAAAAAAATCCACCAATGTTTCATAATTATCATTGTGTATTTCTTGGGTAACCAAATCAACCTATATGACCATATACATGAATTCATCAATTTATTCATCTCCCACCCCATAATTATATACCTCTTCATTATTTAAAGTTTCATTCATTAAATCTACAGTATCCAAAGGGATGCATCTTTTGGTTTTCTCTAAATTTTCTCACCATGGTAATAATTATGAACACTTATTATTCAAGACCTAGAAATATGTTGATCTGAATTAAATATTATAGAATTAATATGATAAGGAATTTTATCATATTATTGGTATTATCATACTTCAAAAAATATCCCATTACATAATTTTATAGTAGTTGGACAACATTCGTCATCAACAGATTTATCCATATATAATTTCATCAAATCATGCCAGATTGTTGCATAAAAATTGATGATACTTACACCCAATCCACATTATCTATTAAAGAATATGAAATATTCCTTAATTAATTTCAATATTTAATATTCCTATAGGTTATTGATTTTATTACTTTCTCAACTCTTATTTTTTGGAGATTATGAATCTTAATTCACACTTCTTATAATGTTTAATAATATTGAAGATTAATAACTCATATAAATTTTAAACTATAACAATCACCATGATCATTTGAAGCTACATATTCATTATATTATATTTATACAAACATAATAACCTATATAGAAAACTATTAAGTTATTTTTTATACCAGAAAGGCCCAGATCAGAAAAAATTCTGATCTCCCAATTAAGTTATTTTTTATAATGTTTATACATCAACGTGTGGATATAATTATTAACTAGTAAATCCATATTAAATTTGAATTAATAATGATATTTTATCTGTAGATTGGGATATCAAAGGATGATAAACTAACCATGGTTAGGGGTAAATATCTATAATTATTTTTTGTCTTAGGTTTTATAAACTATAATTATCCTTGAGTCATTGCGTATATATTTACTCCAACTCTATAATAAAACATCCCCACCTCTTGTGGAATCATTATTTTTTACAATACTACACAAATGGAAGAGTGGGGTATTAGGGGTAAGGGGATATATAAATTAACCACAAAAATATAGGTCCTTACATTATATAACAAAGAGATGATAAAATACTATCAATAATAAAATTAAAAATAATTATTATATATTATAAATAAAAAAAATAAAAAAATATATAAACATGAATTAGTCGGACTGGGCTATTATTATTCACCATTCAAACATACACATGACATCCTATAATTATTACAATTAATCATAACTTTTATTTATATATTTACTAATACTTTTCATAAATTAATTAAAAATATATTCACAAACATTAATTATATTAATCATCTCCAAATAACTACTAATGACACAATCTATCCAAAAAAACTACAAATTAAATAAACCATTCAAAACCAATAATTAAATAAAAATAACTAAAATCAAAATATAAGAAATAAAAAATAACTAAAATAATTTTAAATTTTTTTTCTAAATAACATAAATAAGGTAGAAAAAATTAGAAAAAATTCCACGAAAAAACCTTCAGTGGTTATAGGTTGTGTGGAGAAGTGAGGGGGTAGGATACCATTTTTATAAGGGATTTCCAGTGTAACATCATGCCCAAAATTATTGTCTTGGGAGGGGGTAGAGGTTCTACTAACCTTAGGTTACATCCCTAAGACACCAAAAGATAGAAATAAATTCTACGGGATTAGTAAATGTTAGGGGACATTTTTCTGAAAGAACAAACAAACCTACTAAGCTGAAAGATTAAAAATAGAACCAAATACATGATTTATGATAAAAGGAAAATAAAAATATAAAAAAATAGAAATTACAATAAAATGACTGTATCAGAGTAAGAGAAGAAAAAATAATAACAAATAAATACTAATACTGGAAAACATAAACACCCAAAAACCCAAGTAGCAGCACTATAGACCAAGATATAGACACTAAACCACTCTATCTGCACCCACAATGATAATGACATCATAGAACACCACTATTGAAGTATGAATCTTGACCCTTACTTATATATTTTTAAATAAAATCTACACACACACCAAAGTTCCTAATTATGTGGTGAATATTACACAATGTGGGTAATCTCTATAGACTTCCCAATAAATTACAGTAGAAAAAGAAAAATTTATCAAATTTTATATGAAACTAGTTGGAAGAAGATGAGGAATTAATAAAAAAATTATAAAACTAGATCAATAAAATAAAATAATAAATAAAATAATGTTATATTCCTTTAATAATTGTAATGTCCTCCTCATGATCACACAAACACCTATACAGATTAATTTCCTTGGTCTCCCTACACTTGTGAGTGGTGAGTCATCCTTTAATGAAGTCATCACTTTGTGAACCAATTTGATGGTGGAATGTCTAACCAATATCCATCCCAAGTTTGTGATTATTTGATAGTGTAACCACTAAACATGATCCATCCCACATGAATATAAACACACAACAACACATCTATCTGATTAAAAAATTTATTGAAAACATAAATTCCATCAATATTCTTTAGAAATAATATATGTTTTCATATTTCAAAACAATCCTTTTGAAATCACCCCAAAACAAATGTTTTACATATATATTTATCATGATAATTCCAAAAAAACAAGAATTATTGAGAAATATTTAAGTCATTAAGTTCCAGAATAGTATAGTGAGAGAGAGTCCACCTACCTTGAGTTGTTAAACATGAAGGATCTAAGATGATTCCATGGATCTGACTAGTTCTTTCCATTACTCTATTAAATCTCATGAATATCTAATAAAAATACATCACATCCCATATATCTAGGTATAAAAAAACTGATCTATTGTTCCATTAAAGTAAAAAAAAATGATATCCTAAGTGAGAAGGGAGAACAAGGTCCCAACCTATTATTTTCACGATTACATTCTTGATGATTTGTTGAAATCAGAGTCCTAATTTCAAAGATCTCAAAAAAATACCCAAGGGGACCCTATATGTCAAGATAAATAGAATAGGAACCAAAAATTGAATTTAAATTTTAGGAAGGATTAAAATATGTTGGACCTGACCCGATTCACAATTTTATTTAAGGATTTTCATCATGAATGAATGGGTTTTCATATATGAAATAAAACTCATCACATTAAGTTAAAAACCTGATAATCTATTTAATTCAAAAATGGGTTTCATGTGATTAATGTTCATAGCTATACACCTAACAAAAACCATTTTATGACTTGAAAGGAACTCATAGAATCTTCAAAAAATACATTCACATCGTGAATCACCATTCACGATATGAATGATTCATATAGACTTATTTCATAATTTATTTGGTTAATTCTAGAAAAATATTCCACTAATTTATCAAAACCATGATCAACATGAAATAATAATCATAATACAATATCATACCTAAAAATTGTATTGATACATTCTCCACACCATTGGACTTCTATCCTCAGAAATATGGTGGTATTTGGAAACATTGAAAAGATAAATCCATTTCTCCATGATAAAATTATCTCTTTCACATGTTTCTTCCTACATATTTTAATGATCCCATAGTACTCTTACCAGAGAAATAGATCTTCCTCACAATTTTTTCTCCATTCCAGGTCCATCTATAATGACTACCAGAATCGAGAAGTGAATTCGGAATTTTTTTAGATACAATCAAAACTGTAACTTTGTCCAACCTGACCACTTCTTGGATATTTATAAATTTTAGAAATCATATTCTATGTAGGAATCATTGACTGATATAAAGTATTATGACTCATTGATTTGATCCACAATCACCCAAATATCATCATGCTTCTAGAAAATTCTTAGTATAACTATAATAAATTTCATGGATTCCTTCTCTCACTTCCACAATAGTAAAGACATAGATTGTAGCATACCAACCATTATTTGATATTCAGCCTTTACCTGCTAACAAATTAAGAATTTAATCACATAATATATAATATTTTATCTCATGCATGACAATAAGAAATTTTATTTCATCACCCTATACATTTAAATAATACAAAGATGGATACCCCATTTTGAATAGAGAGATTTAGAAAGAATAAGTTCATGGAAATAACAGGGGACTAAAATTTGATACTAAAAATGTAATAATGGCTTCACCTCTTATGTCAAACTTTCAAAAGTATTCCCACCATTTAAGTTGGACTTAATGGTGATATAATGAAGATCTAAAATTTGAGCCACTTTGACATGGTCCACTAAGTTATTAACAAGAATAACTAGGAAGATAAATATATGTTCACTATTTTTGGTAGAATCCTTATACATATCATAAATCATACCCATAAACTTTTATTGGTAAAAAATTTTTCTTACCACTTCACTTTATGAATTTTGACTGACACATATTCCACTAAACTCCCATTACGTGATGTGTATACTAAGTCAAAATTAAACATCTAGAGGTACTCTATATATATTTATTTACCCAAGTTTAAGTCTCACTGATGGAAGATGTATTTCAATCACTTATGATCAGTAAATAATATGAGATCTTATAACGACCCATACTTTACATACATTGTTATTACTTAAAAATTGAAGCATACTTATTACAAAATATAAAAAAACCATGAAAGGACCGTATAGGTATAATGTCCTTAGAAACTGGGAAACATAAACAACTGGTTCATAAAGCGTCTGCACTGTCTCCCATTTATTTCATCATATCTATAGTCCCTTTCGGCACATCTTACATAATAAGCTTCTTCATGAACTAGGGAAATAAAACATACAAAAGGGTGAGCTCAAATGCTCAGTAAGGGTAAACAAAAGAAATATCAATCACATCATATTCATAAGAATATAACATTTTGGAATTCTTAACCTGCAAAAGAGAGCATAATTTCATAAAATGGGATAAATCATAGTAGTGAAATGATATCCCAATAATCATAACTTAAAACATGAAACTTTGTGGAATACACAAATAATCATAGAGAATCATTTCTTATTAGTCAAGACTCATTTCCAAGACTATCTTAGTGGACAGAGTCCATTTCTGAACCGAGTTCACTCCTCGTTTCAGTCCTATTTCACTGAACCGGTTTAACCCGCCGTTCCAGCCATGTCTATCTAATGAGATATAAAATCTTTACCCAATGCATTGGAGGGAGATATAGGTCCCACCCATCTCTTAATGATACCGTTATTATGTGTGCCACAAAATCATAAACCATACATCATAGCATAACCCATGTAATAAAAATGGGAATCTTAAACATCGTGACATCATAAAAAAATTCATATAAGATAAAGGAATTCATAAAAATAATTCCATCACAACATAATCAAATTAATTTAATAATAGGGAGAGAAACAGAACCCTATATTATCTTATATGGAAAATAATTTTGATAAAACACTTGAACTCCATTCTTGAGGAAAATATCCTTTCAACTTCAAAAACACTTTTCCTTTCTTAACATGTCATAGAGTTCTAACTAAAAGAAGTTGATTAAAAATAAACTTGAAAACTTGTAATGGAAGCTTCTTGGAAATAATTTTTTAAAAATCCATCCATGCCGTATAAGTTAAAAGAAAACATTCTTCTCGTACTTTTGTCGGAAAAGTCAAAAAAGTGCCTCGTACGAAAAACGATAAAAGATTCCTTTCATATCTTTTATTAAAAACTCACTGAAGGGTAAAATTGGATATAAAATATTTTAGAAGGATATAAATATTATATATTGAGGAAACATGGATGTGGATGATAAAATAGACCCCAATAAATTCCAAAGTATAAACAATCTCGGATAAAAATAAAATTGTGATATTTCCCTTAACTTAGGTCCAATTTGCTTCGTAAGAGTCCGAACCTCTTGTATAATGATTTAAATAATGTCATTGACTTATTAAAGAATCATATTAATTGTTATGATATCATATATGGTTCACTTATGACTTTATATTACCCATTCTTATGTAAATTAATGTTAAAGTAGTGTTTTGGGTAAAATCATCTTATTTATCGTACGTGTTTGGACTTGTTGTTCTTGATGTTATTATTAATTATATCATGATTTACTTACCTACAAAATTTAAATCATTATTTATATATCATATACATTCATTATATATCCAGAATATACAAGAATTTATAATAGTTCATAACATATGGAGGTAAGAAATGAAACACACTGTTCATGGAGACGGTAAGCTATACGTACGCATGAATGCTACTTTCATTTCTATTTCTTATTATAATGGAATTAAAACATAATTATACATAGGTATATTATAATTCCATTATAATATCATATATAATATCATTAACCACATCCTTTATACATCCCACATAAGGTATTAACGAATCACATCACTTTGAGGGGGCGGTAGTCCGCACTTCCTCAAATGAGATTATCGTATTTACCGACAATGGAAACCGTAAAGGCTTGATATAATTTGGAAGTAAAGAAGAATAAAGAAATAATAAACATAATATATATTGTATATAAATACAGTTCCATCATAATGGCCACAATGAGAGGCGGTAGGGGAAAATCGAACAATCATCGTTTCGTGAGGCATTAGTTTTCCATCACAGAAACATTATGTTCTTCATCCATTAGATGGAGGTGTGTGTAACTGTAGTTCTAATCCTTCTCATAACAACATCCTAGTATTTTCATGATACTGGTGTTGTCACAAAATAGAGGATTAAAAAGATTTTAATGGTTGGAGAAATAGAATAAAAGAAAACAACTTAAGAGAAACTGTTACCTTTAATTTTGGTAACTTTCTTTGGTTTGAACCAAAAGGACTTATTGGGGAGTCTTCATCCAAATTTAAGGCTTCAAGGGGAAGGATAGGGATGTAGTGAGCTTAGTTAGGCAGATTTTTGATGATCCAAAAGGCTTGATAGGTGTGAGGAATTGCATAGAAGTGGTCTCCTTTTATAAGGGAGTGGATGGACTCTTTAGGAAAGTGTGAAAGCATTATTTTATTATAAACATATCTTCAGTTTAAAGAGGTCCAAAACACATTACTGTAGAAGATAAGATGACTCATATTCGAAATAAAAACATCCAATAGGAATTGGACATGGTTTGGATGATATTTTAATCATTTTAATCTTATTTATTTAAATCATTTATTAATGAGGTACATACTGCATCATTATTGTGTCATAAATAATTTAATATATATGATGTATAAAAATTATAAACAAAATACCAAAATGTATGAAATCTTTTTAGCTTTCCAATTAATATTTATAGTCCAAAATAAAATTTATATACCCCTTATAAAAATTAATTACTAAACGATATTTTTTAATTCGAATTTTGTCTTTACATTAAATTAATTAATCTAATGTGTCATTGTCTTTCATAAGTGACTCCATGGGGTCCCAAAATCGACCCAAGGATGCCCATGGTCGGACAATACTCATCCAATAAGGTTAGGACAAGTGTCAACGTAATTTTGAATTATTAAAATATTCTTTTAATCTTGAATTACCCTATTTACCTTTAACTGTAGTAAATAAAAAAATACCGTAGTTACTATTCATAATATCAAAAAAATAAAAGTAACCTATTAACATAATTTGGACCCACTGATTCCAAATATGGAATCCATTTTTCAAAATTAAAAACAAAGAAGTTGCAGTAGTTAATTTAAAATTAATCCCGTTGTTAAGCAAACAGGTTTTAAAAGTTAAAACATTGCCAAAGATTGAATTTATTTAACCTACGAATTCATTGTAAAATCAAGGCTAATGACATACATTATATTAAATGGTAAAAATATATTCTATTTATACTTTGAAACCATTAAATATTATTATTTAACCACATAATTTATTATTATGAAAAAAGTTGTTTTTCATTAAAATATAGCGTGTTTTTACTATTCATTAAAATATGAAAGTTATCAGAATAATATGAAAAATTATCCAAAGTAAATTTTTATATATTTATTCTAAATAAGAATTTTATTTTGAAAAATTGAACTTATAAACTTGTAAAATACTAGATTTAATGTGGGTGCGCTATCAAAATTCGGTAAAACTGCATTTTTTTGAAAAATATTTCTTGTATAAAAAAAACTGATATTGCTTTTATACCTCATTCTAGAAAATGTAAAAGTTTAATTAAAAAGTTATAAAATTCAAAATTCAGTTAGTACTATTCATAACGGCTAGTTTTAATAATATTTTAATAGCATATCATTGTTTAGTGAAACTCGGTATTGCGTACGACACAAGCTATCGAGGAAGGTCGCAGTTGCGTGTAAAGCAAGCCAAGCTAGTGTTGTGTGTAGTGAAAGATTACTTTGATGTTTTATATAACATAAAAACAGAATATTTCTCATAAAAGTCTCGGGTGTTAAATTCTACCCCCCTTAAAATGAATTTTCCCTCGAAATTCGTCACTTTGTAACAAACAGATGAGGATACATCTCCCTCATCATATCCTCAAGCTCCCATGTAGCTTCTTCTAATTGGTGGTTCCTCCATAAAACTTTCACCAAGCGAATGGTCTTTTTTCGTAGGACTTTTTCGCTACGATCCAGAATCTCTATCGGTTGTTCTTCATGAGAAAGATCTTGCTCCAGCGGTACAACATCTGAGATGAGTACATGTGAAGGATCAGGTATGTACTTTCTCAGGAGAGATACATGGAACACATCGTGTACTTGAGAGAGATTCGTTGGAAGCGCCAATCGGTAAGATACCTTCCCAACATGATCCAGTATATCGAAAGGACCGATATATCTAGGGCTCAACTTCCCCTTCTTTCCAAATCTCATGAACCACTTACAGGGAGATATTCGTAATATCACTTTATCACCCACTTTAAACTCTAGGTATTTTCTTCGGTTGTCGGCATAACTTTTCTGTCGACTCTGAGCTGCTCTTATGTGTTGTTGAATAGATCTTACCTTTTCTGCCATTTCATCAACGAGATCAGGTCCTAATATATTTCTTTCCCCAACTTCATCCCTACAAGTTGGAGTCCTGCATTTCTTTCCATAGAGAGCTTCATAAGGAGCCATCTGAATACTGGAGTGAAAGCTACTATTATAAGAAAATTCCACCAAAGATAGGTGTTGATCCCAACCACCTTTGAAATCCATAGAGAAAGCTCTCAACATATCTTCTAGAGTTTGAATTGTTCTCTCAAACTGACCGTCTGTCTGAGGATGATAAGCAGTGATGGAACTCAACTCTGTATCCAGAGTATGCTGAAGACTTCGCCAGAACTTCGAGGTAAATCTTGGATCCCGATCAGATATAATAGAAAGTGGCAATCCATGCAATCTTACCACATCGTTTAAATATATACTGGAAATCTGATCCAGAGAGAAATCCTCACTAATAGCAATGAAGTGTGCAGACTTTGTAAGACGATCAACTATGACCCAAATAGCATTATTGCCTTTGGATGTTTTAGGATGTCCTGTGACAATGTCCATAGTGATGTTTTCCCATTTCCATTCGGGTATGGGAAATGGTTGTAACATCCCCTTAGACTTTTGTCTCTCAGCTTTAACTTTCTGACAAACCAAGAATCGAGAGACATATTCAGCAACATCTCCTTTCATTCCATCCCACCAGAAGTACTCTTTCAGGTCCCTATACATCTTCGTGCTTCCAGGATAAATAGAGAATGGAGAACTAGGAGCCTCATCCAACGGCTCCTTTAATTCGGGGATGGGAGGAACACAAACCCTATTCCTGAACTTTATTATCCCATCACAATCAAGGTTGAATTCAGGAACATTTCTCACCATCATTTGTAACTCTACATCTTCTTTCTGTGCCTCTTTAATCTTCACATGTATAGATGGTTGAACATTCATTTGTGAAAGATACGATTTTCCCCCTTCCATTATAATTCCATGATCCATCCTTTGTAAATCCATAGATACTGGATCTTTTGTTATCCTCATCATGGATAAACTGGCATGGTCTTGTCGACTTAATGCATATGTCACCTTGTTTGTTTTCCCAGGGTGGTAATGAATTGAGCAGTCGTAATCCTTAATCAGCTCCAACCATCTTCTTTGACACATATTCAGCTCCTTTTGTGTGAAAATATACTTTAAACTTTTATGATCAGTATAAATATCACACCTTTCTCCATAAAGGTATTGCCTCCAAATCTTTAATGCAAAGATTACAGCAGAAAACTCCAAATCATGAGTTGGGTAATTTTGCTCATGGATTTTCAACTGTCGTGAGGCATAAGCTATCACCATATCATTTTGCATGAGAACACATCCCAGTCCCTTCTTGGATGCATCAATGTAGATCACAAACCTTTCTCCACTACAAGGAAGTGTGAGTACAGGTGCACTGGATAACCTTCTTTTCAACTCCTTGAAATTCTCTTCACATTCATCCGTTCATACAAACTTAACTCCTTTTCGAGTCAACCTAGTGAGTGGATTAGATAATCGTGAAAAATCTTTCACAAAACGTCGATAATATCCATCCAAACCAAGAAAACTAAGGATCTCAGTTACTGTTGTTGGTCTCAACCATCTTTCAATAACCTCTGTTTTTTGCTGGATCCACAGATATCTCCTCTTTTGAGATTATGTGACCCAAAAATGCAACTTTTTGAAGCCAAAATTTACACTTAGTAAATTTGGCATAAAGCTTCTCCTTTCTCAGGGTCTTCAATATAATTCTCAAGTGATCTTCATGTTATTCCTTGATATTTGAATAGACAAGAATATCATCTATAAAGACTACCACAAATTGATCAAGGTAGTCTCTAAAGACTCTATTCATCAGATCCATGAAGATAGCAGGGGAATTAGTAAGACCAAATGGCATCACTATAAATTCATAGTGTCTATAACCTGTACAGAAAGCCTTCTTTGGTATATCGTCCCTTTTGACCCTTAATTGATGATACCCTGAACGAAGATCAATCATGGAAAAGTATTGAGCTCCGCTTAGTTGGTCAAATAATTCTTCAATGCGTGGGAGAGGATATTTGTTCTTGATAGTGATCTTGTTAAGTTCTCGATAAACAATGCAGAGTGTCATTGATCCATCTTTCTTCTTAACAAACAGATAAGGTTCTCCCCAAGGTGACACACTAGGGTGTATGAATCCCTTATCAAGATTCTCTTGGAGTTGCTTCTTCAATTCCTGCAACTCAGTTGGGGCCATTATATAAGGTGTCTTTGAAATAGGCAAAGCACCTGGTACGAGTTATATTGAAAACTAAACTTCACGATTTGGTGGAAGACCCGGAAATTCCTCTGGAAAGACATCATAAAACTCCCGTACAACGGGAATATTCATAATTGTGAGTTTCTCACCAACCATTTGAGATAAATAACCTTCATTATGTGGAATCAAGACCCATAAGATGGAAGAAATTTCCACTGTAAGGTTATGTTCATCCTTGCATCGATAGACGATCATATATTGATCTGGAATATGAAATGTGACTTCCCTTATTTGGAAATTTATATGAGCTCCATATAAAGAAAGACAATCCATTCCAAGAATGACATCAAATTCCACTATAGGAAGGATCACAATATTTGCAGGAAGCACTTTCCCACAAACTTCAATCGGGGAAGAATTATAAACTTCTGATGGGACTGTTGTGCCATTAGGTGTTGTCACAGCTAACTAAACATCTAATTGTTGAGGTAATACGGTGATACCCTTAGAAAAATCTTCAGAAATAAATGAGTTGGTGGATCCAGAATCAAATAAAACATTTTCTACTTTAGAGTGGATGGTACGTGTACCTTTCACCACATCGTTATCGTACTCCACATCGCTGATAGAAATTGCATGTGACTTTCCTTTGTCTTTAGCCTTAATATTTTGTTTATGTAGATCATCATCAACAACCCTTGGATTAGGGCATTTATTGGCATAATTCCCCATCTCCTTGCACTTGAAACATTGAAGTGTAGTAGGTTCATTCTATGTGTCGCTTCCTTTGTTTGCATCATTAGACATCTTCTTCCCATCATTGCGGCATTCAAATGCCCGATGACCTTCCTTTCCACATTTGAATCATTTACTTTTCCCTTTAAGAAAACTCCCTCCATGTTTCTTTCCACACTTTGATCATAAGGGAAAGCTCATATTCTTTTCAGCGTGCTCTTTAGATTTTCCTTTGAATTCCATTTTCCTCTTCTTATCAAACCCATATGACTGATGGGTTACTCCAATCTCCATATCAACTTTGAGAGCACATCAAACTATTTCCTCGTAGCTATTGAAGTCCCTTATGCCTAACGCCCTTCGAAGACTTGGTTTTAAGCCACTAAAGAATCGATCGATCTTACTCTTAGGTTGGATAATAATACCAGAAGCATACCTTACAAGTCTTGTAAAATTTGCTTCATAGGTACCAACAGATTCATCATCCTTTTGCTTAAGTTCAAGAAACTCTTTCTCCATCTTTGTTCGGAGAATACGAGGGAAGTACTTATTGAAAAATAAGTTCTTGAACTCATCCCATTCCATGGACTCAATTTCATCCCTTTGCCTCGTATTCTTAATAAGATTCCACCATTGATCAGCATCTCCTTCCAAACGATACACTGCTAGGATGAATTTATCATGTTCAGAACATTGAAGAACTGAAAATATCTTTTCAGTAGTACTAATCCATTGTTCAGCAACTAATGGATCAGTAGACCCACTGAAAGAAGGTGGACGCTGCCTCATGAAGGATTCAACAGAATGTTGATCCTTCTTTTGCTCGTTTGGAAGTCCTGCATGATTCATAGCTTGAGAAAGTTGTGTGAGCATGGCTACAAGATTTTTCATTCCAGCTCCCATAACGTTTGGTTTCTTAGGGGGAAAATCATTTCATTGCCCGTCGCATTCCGCATTAACACAGTTCCTTCGAGTTCCAGCCATTGACTAAAACCAAGAAGAATAGTGTGAGAAACACTAATTATAATAGGAAAACCACATAATCAAGAATAAAATTTCACACTTAAGGTCTTATCCTAGGTTATTCATGGTCATTTCTAAAACACTAATATTGTGTTCTATGCTTAGACTTTTCCTTGGGGTTCTTACTAAGGCTTTCACATCCTAGTTTCCAAAGGTTGACTATACCTTTCCTCTGATAACAACTATAACGACCCATACTTTACATACATTGTTATCACTTCAAAATTGAAGCATACTTATTACAACATATAACAAAACCATGAAAGGACCGTATAGGTATAATGTCTTTAGAAACTGGGAAACATAAACAACTGGTTCATAAAGCGTCTACACTGTCTCCCATTTATTTTATCATATCTATAGTCCCTTTTGGCATATCTTACTTAATAAGATTCTTCCTGACCTGGGGAAAGAAAACATACAAAAGGGTGAGCTAAAATTCTCAGTAAGGGTAAACAAAAGAAATATCAATCACATCATATTCATAAGAATATAACATTTTGGAAAACATAACCTGCAAAAGAGAGCATAATTTCATAACATGGGATAAATCGTAGTAGTGAAATGAAATCCCAATAATCATAACTTAAAACATGAAACTTTGTGTCATACACACATAATCATAGAGAATCATTTCTTATTAGTCAAGACTCATTTACAAGACTATCTTAGTGGACAAAGTCCATTTCTGAACCGAGTTCACTCCTCGTTTCCGTCCTGTTTCACTAAACCAGTTTAACCCGTCGTTCCAGCCATGTCTATCTCATGAGATATAAAATCTTTACCCAATGAATTGGAGGGATATATAGGTCCCACCCATCTCTTAATGATACCGTTCTTATGTGTGCCACAAAATCATAAACCATACATCATAGCATAACCCATGTAATAAAAATGGGAATCTTAAACATTGTGACATCATAAAACAATTCATTTAAGATAAAGGAATTCATAAAAATAATTCCATCACAACATAATCAAATCAATGTAATAATAGGGATAGAAACAGAACCCTATATTATCTTAGATGGAAAATAATTTTGATAAAACACTTGAACTCCATTCTTGAGGAAAATATCCTTTCGACTTCAAAAACACTTTTCCTTTCTTAACATGTCATAAAATTATAACTAAAAGAAGTTGATTAAAAATAAACTTGAAAACTTGTAAAGGAATCTTCTTGGAAATAATGTTTTAAAAATACATCCATGCCGTATAAGTTAAAAGAAAACATTCTTCTCGTACTTTTGTCGGAAAAGTCAAAAAAGTTCCTCGTACGAAAAATGAAAAAAGAGTCCTTTCATATCTTTTACTAAAAACTCACCGAAGGTTAAAATTGGATATAAACTATTATAGAAGGATATAAATATTACATATTGAGGAAACATGGATGTGGATTTTAAAATACATCCCATTAAATTCCAAAGTATAAACAATCTCGGATAAAAATGAGATTGTGATATTTCCCTTACCTTTGGTCCAATTTGCTTCGTAAGAGTCCGAACCTCATGTATAATGATTTAAATAATGTCATTGACTTATTACAGAGTCATATTAATTGTTATGATATCATATATGGTTCACTTATGACTTTATATTACCCATTCTTATGTAAATTAATGTTAACATAGTGTTTTGGGTAAAATCATCTTATTTATCGTACGTGTTTGGACTTGTTGTTCTTGATGTTATTATTACTTATATCATGATTTACTTACCTAAACAATTTAAATCATGATTTATATATCATATAAATCCATTATATATCCAGAATATACAAGCATTTATAATAATACATAACATATGGAGGTAAGAAATGAAACGCATCGTTCATGGAGACGGTAAGCCATACGTACGCATGAACGCTACTTTCATTTATATTTATTATTTTAATGGAATTAAAACATAATTATACATATCTATATTATAATTCCAGTATTATATCATATATAATATCATTAACCACATCCTTTATACATCCCACATAAGGTATTAACGAATCACGTCACTTTGAGGGGGCGGTAGTCCGCACTTCCTCAAATGAGATTATCGTATTTACAGACTATGGAAACCGTAAAGGCTTGATATAATTGGGAATTAAAGAATAATAAATAAATAATAAAAATAATATATATTATATATAAATTCAGTTCCATCATAATGGCCACCATGAGAGGTGGTAGGGGAAAATCAAACAATCATCGTTTCGTGAGCCGTTAGTTTGCCATCACAGAAACATTATGTTCTTCATCCATTAGATGGAGGTGTGTGTAAGTGTAGTTCTAATAATTCTCATAAAAACATCCTAGTATTTTAAGGATACTGGTGTTGTCACAAAATAAAGTATTAAAAAGATTTTAAGGGTTGTAGAAGTAGAATAAGAGAAAACAACTTAAGAGAAACTGTTACCTTTAATTTTGGTAACTTTCTTTGGTTTGAACCAAAAGGACTTCTTGGAGAGTCTTATGCCTAATGTAAGGCTTCAAGGAGAAGTATAAGGATGTAGGGAGCTTATTTGGGTAGATTTTTGAGGATCCAAAAATCTTGAGAGGTGTGAGGAATTGCATAGAAGTGGTCTCCTTTTATAAGGGAGTGGAGGGGCTCTTTAGGAAAGTGTGAAAACATTATTTTATTATAAACTTATCTTCGCTTTCAATAGGTCCAAAACACATTAATGTCGAAGATAAGATGACTCATATTCTAAATAAAATCATCCAATAGGAAATGGACAGGTTTTGGATAATATTTTAATCATTTTAATCTTATTTATTTAAATCATTTATTAATGAGGTAAATACTGCATCATTATTGTGTCATAAATAATTTAATTTATATGATGTATGAAAATTAATAAAAAAATACCAACATGTAGGAAATATTTTTAGATTTCCAATTAATATTTATAGTCCAAAATATAATTCATATATCCCCTTATAAAAATTAATTACTAAACGATATTTGTTAATTCAAATTTTGTCTTTACATTAAATTAATTAATCTAATGTGTCATTGTCTTTCATAAGTGGCTCCATGGGGTCCAAAAATCTACCCAAGGATGCCCCCGATCGTCCAATACTCATCCAATAAGGTTAGGACAAGTTTCAAGGTAATTTTGAATTATTATAATATTCTTTTAACCTTGAATTACACTATTTACCTTTAACCGTAGTAAATAAAAAATTACCGTAGTTACTATTCATAATATCAAAAAAATAAAAGTAACCTATTAACATAATTTGGACCCAATGGTTCCAAATATGGAATCCATTTTTCAAAATTCAAAACACAGAAGTTGCAGTAATTAATTTAAAATTAATCCTGTTGTTAAGCAAATAGGTTTTAAAAGTTAAAACATTGCCAAAGATTGAATTTATTTAACCTATGAATTCAATGTAAAATCAAGGCTAATGACATACATTATATTAAATGGTAAAAATATATTCTATTTATACTTTTAAACCATTCAATATTATTATTTAACAACATAATTTATTACGATGAAAAAAGTTTTTTTAAATTAAAATATAGCGTGTTTTTACTATTCATTAAAATATGAAAGTTATCAGAATAATATGAAAAATTTATCCAAAGTAAATTTTTATATCCTGATTCTAATGAAGAATTTTATTTTTTCAAATTGAACTTATAAACTTGTCAAAAACTAGATTTAATGTGGGTGCGCCATCAAAAGGCGGTAAAACTGCATTTTTTTAGAAAATTTTCTTTTATCCAAAAAAACTGATTTTGATTTTATACCTCATTCTATAAAATGTAAAAGTTGAATTAAAATGTTATAAAATTCAAAATTCTGTTATTACTATTGATAACGTCTAGTTTTAATAATATTTTAATAGCATATCGTTGTTTAGTGAAACATGGTGTTGCATACGACGCAAGCTATCGAAGAAGGCCGCGGTTTTGTGTAAAGAAAGCCAAGCTAGTGTTGTGTGTAGTGAAAGATTAATGTGATGATTTATATAACATAAAAACAGAATATTTCTCATAAAAGTATCGGGTGTTACAGATCATATCTAAAGAGGTAGTGATGCCTAGTCATCAAGGAATGTGCTACTTTAACTAATTATAGGTCATGTGTCAGATAGTACATACAATGTGCTCCCAACTACCTTGAACCACATGCTACAAAATGATCTCATTGCTTGAGAACACAACCCAAACCAGTTTTATATGAATCACAATATACCACATAACCTTAAACTGATTTTGGTAATATTAGGATGGGTTCTAAGTTAAGAAACAATTTTAAGCTCTAAAAATCATTTATGAAAGTCATCAACCTATACGAATGGAATAATATTCGTTTTCAGAGAATTCTTGGGAGAATATAGTCTTGAGAAATCTCAAACAAAGTGATGATATTATCTTCATTATCCAAGGAAACCATGTGTATCAAAAACATTTCTTAGTTACATCCAAGAAATTATGTCTTTGATCATTGTAGGGTCGAATGATATTTTTTTTCAAAAATGAAATGCTAGAGGAGACCAGATTATTGGATCCAAAAGCTGAAATTAAAAAGCATAGTGTATAGTATAAAATAATTATTTTGTTACTACATTTATATTTTCCACACCTCATATTATAATATTACGATATTTATTTAATTTCATTCCCTACAGTTTATGGTTGTGTATCTTAAGTGGTTACTTATTTTACAAATTATCATTCTATAATAGGGGTACATTTTACCCTTGGTAAATCCTTAGACCACTGCTTCTAATGAAAACCACTTTTTGGTAAAACTGGTATTAAACATTATTTACAAGAAAATAAATATTTTCTAAAAAAATTCCAAAATGTTATACTATGATAATATTGAAATTATAAATCAACAACTGAATTTCAGGTAACCAAATTAAATTTATACAATTAAATTTTTTAAATGAAGTATTATATATAATGAAAACATATTTTATTGAAATATGACCAATTGAATATTTATTGTTCAGTAATATTATTTCAAAATAACGTGAAAATTAATTAACACTAATATATTAGTTCATATACGGAAATATCATATATTTTATAAAGTATTAAAAAGTGCTCAATTTAATTTATTGACATCAATTACACAAATGATAACATATTTTATTTGAAATAATAATAATATTGAAATATAAATTATATATCGTTTGAATTAATCAATAATTTTTTTAATTTTAAAATTATATATATTTGGTTTATTGATATTTTAATTTAATTATTTTCAATCATCTGACATGTGTTAGATCATTTTAAATACTGTTTACATCAGTTCAGTGTCATATGTGTCAAAAGGTATTGAAGACTGTATTAATTTAACTGGCAAAAAATATGGATTCATTACATGTGATGTATATTATAATGATGAATTATAACAACATATATCATTATTAATTTCATAATATCATCTAGACCATTTGATAATTTCATAAAATAAAAAATTTATCAAAAAAATAACAACATTTATAAATAACAATCAACGACATACAAATAATTTAAATAGTAACTCAAAAATATAACTAAATTCTAAATAATTTAACATCAAAACTAAAAAAACATAAACAATATAGAGTTCAACATAGAAAATGGATCCTTAATTTGAATTTCTCCCTTGAAGTTTATAGGAGAATAAACACTGAATGATCTAACAAAAAAGTGTGTTGAAATAAAAATAAAAAAGAAAAAATAAATATAATCAAAATGTGATTAATGTTCGGATAGAAAAAGATTTATAAAGATAAGTACTTAATTGAATGATGAAAAATTATATAGGATGAAGAATCTCGACCAAAAAAATGAAATGATGATAAAAATTTAAGAAAGTAAACAATAACAAACATTGATGATTAGAAGGTCACCATTGGGGCTGTCTCGGGTAGAGAACATCATTTTTCAGATCTACAAAATGAGGTTTTTGTGATCCCATGTTTATTTAAAATGTTTTTTTCAATTTCTATAAAAACCAATGTCAAAAACAAATTATTTACATTGTTTTTTTTGTAGAATCTAAAACAAAAAATTAATTTTTATAAAATTTATTGCATCAGTTTTTAGTAAAAACTAACTCCAAAAAGTTGATGCTGATAAATTTTCCATTGGTTTATAAAAAACCAATGCCCATAATTCAACGTTTAATCCACTATTTATACTAATGAAAAGGTGATACTAAACTTAGGAGACATCCCTAATACACCAATGGTTGACAATAAATGCCAAGGGATTATAAAAGAATTAGTGGATGGTGTAACCTTAAGAATAAACAATCCTTTTAAATTTAAAATAACAACCAGAAAACAAAAAATATGGTGAATGATAATTGGAAAATAAAACCATAAAATTCAATGAAATATAAATAAAATAACTATATAAAATTAATAGTGGAAAAAGGAATAGATAATTAAGGCTAATTCTATGAAACATAAAGACTCAAGCACCCATTTGGCACCACTACAGACTAAAATGTTGAAACTCCACTACTCCATATCCACCAACAATGACAATGATATCAAGGAATGACACTAATGAAGTAATAACTTTCCTTTTCCCTATATCTTAGCAAATGACATCTGGAAATGGACCAAATTTCCCAATCAGGGGGTGAGTATAAAACACAATAGTTAATCCCTAGATACTTCCCAACACACACAACTAAGACAATAATAACAGAGAATATTTATATATAAAATATGTAAAGAAAATAAATAGTTTATAAAAAATAGTAACACAGATTCCTTAAAAGAAAATAGTAAATCAATGCAGGTTATTTTTTTTTAATAACTGGAAGGACCTTCCCATGTTCACACACACACATACTAAAATGCTTTGGACCTCCCTATACTCATGAGTGGTGATTTATCCTTTCACTAAGCAATCAATTGGTGATCCAATTTTATGATGGTGCTTTCGAACAAGATATGTCCCATGTTTTATATTATTTTATGATTGTAATACCAACCATGTTCCACTCCACATTAATGTGGATGAAAAAAACCACAATTATTCAAAAATTACAATTAAAATATTTATTTAAAACATAAATTCCATCATGATTATTTAGAAAGAAACTTCATTCCCATCTTTCAAAACTATCCTTTTGAAAACATATCACAATAGGGTATTTCCATATAAGTTTCTTAATATATTTCCAAAAAAATTGTGAGAATGACATAGAAAGAATCAAGTCATTATATTACAATATAGTAGAGTGAGAATGAATCCACCCACCTCAAGTTGTTTAGAATGAAATATATAATACAATTCCACAAATCTGACATATTCCTCCCATTCCTCTATTAAATCCCATCAATATTGCATCAAAACTCATCCCATCCAATATATTAGGGTATAAAAATACAAATATATGGTTTCTTTCAAGAAAAACTAATAATATCCAAAGCATGAAGGATGAATGGGGTCTTAACCATTTATTTTTATTATTTAATGATTGAATATTTTTTGAAATTGGATTTTGGATGTCAAATATCACCAAAAATTTGGTAACAGAAATATATAAGTCATGATGGGTATAATAATAAATGAATGGGGATTTTTAATTCAAGGAATAAATAAAATAGGCTGTAATCAAATTAATTCATAGTTTTATAAAAGTATTCACATTATGAATCAATGGGTTTCTATATACATCTAAAAAACCATCATCTCAAGTTAAAAATACAATAATCCATTTATTACATTAATGGGTATCACATCATAAATGTATTTAGCCATACACTTGGTAAAACCCATTTATGACTTTGAAGGAACTCACGACATCTTCCTAAAATAATTTCTTATCATGAATCACCATTCATGGTGTGATTGATTTCAGTATCCAAATTTTTGACTCCCTTATCTTAATTCATATAAACTCTTCTAGAAATTTTTCAAACCACTCTAAACACGAATGAAGAATCATAATATAATGGTGTACCTCAAACTTTGGGTGTTATATCTAGGATACATGAACCCTATTCACATATCCAAATGAAGACCTCATAGTCTAATGATAATGTGGTTTATGTAAGTTTTATGAGTTTTGTAAAACCACTGTAAACTGAGTTCATATATGATTTGTATTGAATAGATTTTTGTGGTGGTATTGGGCTACATGGATGTGGTTTAATTAAGATAATTGGGATTTATGAGTTTTGTGTGAACTATGTTCTTGTATACTATAGAAATATTTTTTAGCTAATGTGCATATGGTTCATGTATATTGAAACACATATAATTAATTAGTCTTGGACTTACCCCATTTATATAGAAATATATCTAATGCAACACCCCGACCCAAAACATCGGGTCTGAGATAGACAATCAATCCACCATATGCGTGCCTCCCTGTATACAATAGGTTACTAACTAGTAGTGAGTGTCTAATTCCATTATTGGGGAGACAAAACCCTCAGTATCATTTCATAGAACAAATAATAAATAACAAAAAATATAATAAATAATCAGAGTAATCTGTGAAAACTAAAATATGGAACACATTTCTTACAATGAATAAAAAAATGAAATAAATGTATCCATGTTTGGGGTAAATCCAGTAAATAAAAGAAAAAACAAACATCCCACTCAAACTCCAACTGGAAACATCTAAATCCTCTTACTCTACCGACTCATCCATCCACCATGGGGACCTTTCCTTTAACTGGATCCCTATTCATGAAATCCTCAAGTTCACTAAAAATCATAAGTAGGTTGTGACTACAAGACTTATTATGGTACCACAAATGACCTTTAACATCAGTGAATAAGATATAAAATTGAATTCCATGAAATTAAAAAAAGGGAACTTATATGAAAACAGTATATCACACAAGTACCAAATATATGTTGGGTCCGTGAAGACCAACTCTACCTATTTCCATATCATGATGTTAGGAAACACTGATGGACACATTCCCACCACAGGATAGTCCCAAACATGGTTAACAAATCCCTCGGAATAGATATTCTAATTCATTCCAAACTCACACCTAACACATCCATATTGGGAAATGGCTCCATAGGCCCCATCACATGATCATCTATAGAAGACATATGAATATTACATTTGATAAAATATGTAAATAAAAGATAAGAAATCACGTCATGTAAAACAATATCATCAGAAAAAATATCCATATGAAATAAAAAACAAAATGTCATGGATATAACACACAACTTTTTATTAAGAATCATACATAGGTTTCTTAGGGTACACATGCACACAAAAAAACATGATAATAACCCAAATAATACATGCCGAAAAGTCAAAATTTTTGACATATCAATGTCCAAGGTTTATCAATGGTTACTAGATCCAATTATACAATTTTATTTCAAAACAAATATACAAGAAATAATATTATTATTACTTCTAAACAATCCAAAATAATCATGAAAATTCTATATTATTCTCATTGATAGTACAAGATTATTTCTTGTAGAATAAAATACAATTCCACATGTTATAATAACTTATCTTTCAATAATAGTATGAGTTGCACAAGAATAATCCTTATTATTATTTTCTATAATTTTGGGTCATTATCATTTTAGGAAAACATATTAATTTTCTAAAAAACCATGGGAAGCCAATTAACATATGATAATAATTTGTTATCCCTATAATACTCCTAGATAAGAATATAAATTAATATCATTATTTGATGATCTATTTTAAAACTTCCTTTATTATTCTTTGATAATCAAGGATAATAATTATTTTATCATTATATGATGATTTCTAGGTTATTATCATTTAAGGGAACATTATCCATAATTTCTATAATCTCATGAAGAACTAAATTTACAAATTCACATAAAATAATACTTACAATTTATTCAATGATGAAACACTACTGAAAGGGAAGATGAGAGAGAGAGTTTTAGCTAAACCAAGATAATTGAAGGAGAATTAAATTCAATCAAGAGGGATAATATGGAATTATCATGATTATTATAGATTATATAGAGGAATGAATAATATTATTGCATGAAATTTTTAATTTTTTTGAAATAATATAATAAAATTGGTTCTAGGAATCCTTGATGACCCTTCAACGTTGACATGTCAAAAACATTGATAATAAAAATTATGAGTGGATGTTCTTAACAATAGAGGTTTCCATTCCATCTTTCAAATCAAAAATGGTGGTTTATATATTAATATTACATCAAAAACCTCGAGGATAGTTTCCCATGACATCCACACATGTCTTATATATGTTATTAACATAATTGTTGGAATTCACGTATAGCCTTGAGAAACATATATCTGATGCTTGATCACATGAGGTCTGTGAGTGTATCCCTGACATGTTCATAGGTTTCTTACATATGGACTATTTTGATGATGACAATGTTTTAATTGATGTGATATTTGATCTGTAATTTTCATCTTGAATCATATGTTTTATTATACTATCTTTTGAAAAATTTGGTACAGTGAGGACTATAGGTCCATTACCCAAGATAGATGTTTTAGGCATGATTTCGGCATGAACTGGACAATCCATTCATAGGGATGTTCCTTCTATGTTTGGAAATATCCTGAGTGGGGGATGTGTCATGTCAGTTACTGATGTTTCCTTCTAGCATGGTGTTAAAGTAGATAGATCTAGTCTCTGAGGACCCTATATATGTTTTGTAATTGTGTGATATATTTTTGTTTTATATATACCCCATATACATTCACATTACTCACTTTTGTTGCTTATGCAGGGTAGTTAAGTGTCATTGGTGGTCTCCTACTAGGTCTTGTACTCACACCCTACTCATAAATTTCATTTCACAAGTAGATATCCTGACTAGGGACCTAGTTATGGGAAAGGGCTCTATGGTGGAGGGTTGAGTAATTGGAGCAAGAGTATACAAACATTGATGGATGGTGTTAGAGTTGGAAATATTCTAATACTCTTATTTACAATATTTATCCCACACCTCGGATCCTTGGATTAATTTTATTATTTATTGTATGGCATGTATGCCATTTTTAGTTTTCTTATGTTACTCTAAATATTATTATATTGTTTTTTATTTATTATTTTTCCTGTGACTTGATCCTAATTCTATAGTATCCCCACTGATAGACATAGACCCTTCCTTCTAGTCAACAACCTCTTGCATATTGGGAGGATCACATAAGATCATGTGACTCTCCAACTCAGACTCAATGGATCGGTTCAGGTCATAACAAAATGTTATTAGAGAACCAGGTTCACTAACTTTTTTCTTCTATTTTCCCTGATTGGGAAAGGGTTGATAAGAGGTATAATGGTTTGGTCTTGGACATAGAAACTACGTTAGTGTCTGTACAACACTCTATAGTGGACTTATAAGTTTCCATTATGTATGGAATTTATGTTTTTGTGGTTTTAGTTTATAATTGATTAAATTTAAATTAGATGATTCCCATGATATTGATATGTGACATATGGTATTTGGTGGGAATTTCTGTAGAATATTAGGAATATAGGTTCACATGCCATATATGCATGTTTTTTTCATTAGATAGAGCCCAAATAATTAAATGTCTACTAAAATTTTTATATGTGCCTTGACCCATCATTAATAGCGTTCTTTATTACAGACTCTTGTATTTTATGCTTTAGTTTATTATATGGCTATGAAAATTATGCATATTCTGAAAATATGGGCTTGATCCTTGAATAAACTATAAGTTTTTTTGTTCCATTCTTTGAATGACTTTTTTTATGGATATCTCTATGTGTTTTATTTTATAAAGAATACATATAGCTGAAAGTCAAACGAACTTAATAAATAAAATGGATTGGGTTATCACTTGGTATAGTGGTGGAATTAAAAATGTTTTAATGAATTTTTTTTAATTTTAATATGAAAAATACTTTAGTGGAAATTAGAGGTTTCATGATCTATATTACTTCATGAGGATGATAAGTTTTTTTTAGGGGAGAATTGTAATACCCTTAATTTTTATTCATTCTCAAAACCCACTTTTGAATATGATTTATAAGTATTTTTATATGGAAATAATTTTTTTTCAATAAAAATCACCCTTACTCGAGTTTTTATGAGGTTTTGTAGTGGTAAAAATGGGTATCCAAGGGTTAAGTAAGGGTAGAACCATTTTTCTATAGCCGTCATAAGGGTAAATATGTGTTGCATAAGGGTATGACACACTTCATAATAGTAACTCTAGACCAGTGTAAGGGTATATTGGATTTGTATATGGTGTGTAAGGGTATGTGTGATTTTTCATAAGGGTATATTTGTGTTGTTGAAGGGTAAACCATCACTATGTAAGGGTATTAACCTTGATGTGTAAGAGTTAGATGCGATTTCAATATCCCACATAAGGGTAGCTCATAGCCTTTATAAGGGTATCAGGTCCTATAAAGGTGTTATGTCAAGGTCAGTTATGATTTCTACATCTGCTATATGGATAAACAGACCTCATAAGGGTAAAACTAAGTTACCCTTATGTATCACATACTCCATATATACGGGTGATGTTTTTTACAAAATTTTTCATAATTTCATCTTCTGTTACCTATAAACATGTTTTTGATGATTTTAAAAGGCTAAAATCATGGGATCTAATTTCTATGATTCATTTAATGGAAATGAAAACCTTTTTGATTTGGTCAGTAACATTATTATTTTAACCCTTTATCAATAGGGGTATTATATCCCCCCTCCTTGAGATAAAAATGGCCTTGTTGGACCATACATCTCTACTTAGTTAGAAGAGTAGTGATACTACCTGGGTTTGAGGTTTGGGGTCCACAATGAGAATTTTTTTATTCAATATGGGTGGGGTATAATGTTAAACCCATGAAAAAATGATACCTAAAAGTATAAATTATATTACCCTTGTCAACAAGGTGTTCCATTATTTTTGGGATCCCACTTAATTAGAACTCCATATTTTAGTGAGCTTGTCCTGGAGTAGTTTCAGAATGGATGAACTTTTGTTATGTTTCCTAGGGTGTATGTGAGTTAGGAAATATCACATAGAAAGAACATGTGTTGGATTTCAGGCATAGTTAGTAGTATGATAAGTTACTCTCAGTGGGTAATATCTCATTGTGTGATGATATGACAACTAGGGTTATACACTAGACCTGTGGGGTTAGATGATAATGTTCATGTACTTAGGAAATCAAGTCATGAAAAATGATATCAGAGATAATACCCAACCAAAAGTGTGGTGGCACTGCCTAGGTTGAGAAGTAGGGTCCAAATGAAGATGTTGTTCTTTAAAGGGGTAGAGAATATATCCCCTAGAAAAGTGAGACCATAAATGTAAAATGTTAAACCCATGTCAATAAGTTGTGTCTTTATTTTTTAGAGCCTACCTGATTACAACTCCACAATTAAATAGGTTTTTCCTAGAGTAGTGATCAGGATGGGATACCTCTAGGGAAGTTTTCAGTGGTGTGTTCGAGTGAGGAAAAAAGAACATCGAAAAAATCATGTTTTGGACTTTGGGAGAAATCATTAGTTAGATGACCAATTAGGGCCTGTTGGTGGGACATAGAGAGGGGAAACACATGTTTATAGGGTAATTGGGGTGAATAAAGGGCCCAATTGTTACATTGGTACCAAAGGACAAACCCGGTATGAAGTGGAGTGGCATGAGCAGGGTTGAGATATAGGGTCTATAATGGGAAAGTCGTGTATTGAATGGGTGTGAATGTAATACCCCATAATGTTAAAGGATTAAAGTCTAGATGTTACTACCTAGGTAAAAAAGGTGTACCTTTATTTTAAATAACTTAATGGAAGAAAATCCCATGATTTTAAGCATTTAAAACCTTCAAAAACACATTTATAGGTTCAAGAAGAGGAAATTTCAAAATTTTACTAAAAAATCATTACCCTTATGTATGGAGTATGAACTTCATAAAGGGTAACTTGGGTCTACCCTTACATGGATATTTTACCCTTAAATGAGCTATAATAATATTATCTAACCCTTACACAACACCCTTACATGAGCTAGTACCCTTATGAAAGCTGCAATATACCATTACTTATGCTATAGAAATACCATATAACCCTTAAACATATAGAAAACTACCCATACATAGCGCATATTTACCCTGATGCATTGCATGAAAACCCCTACAAAGAATCACACTTACCCTTATACAGTATATAAAAAACCAATATAACTTTACACTGGTCCAGCGTTACCTTTATGCAGTAGCCCTTACCCTTACACAATGGTTATTAACCCTTACGCAAGCCATATAAAAAGGGTTCTACCCTTACATAACCCTTCGAAACCCATTTTACCTTTATAAATGCTAATAAAAACTTGAGTAAGGGTGATTTTTATTGAATAAAATTTCCATTAAAAAGACTTAAAAATTATATCCAAAAGAGGGTTTTGAAGAATTGTTAATAATTTAAGACATTACAGTCATACCCCAAAAAAACTCCCAATTTTTTTTTGAATTTTAAATAAATGTGTTATTAGTTCATTAAAAATATTTTTTTAAGATAAGGAATTATAAAATATATTTATTTAATTTGACATCCACTAATTTTAGATTTAAAAATGAATTTTGATTTTTTTACAAATATAAATGGATAATTAAATGGTATTGGGTTGTTTAATATTTATTTCAAATTATAAAAAATTGTGTTCAAGATAACGATTTTTTAAAATAAATGAGTTATAAAAGTGTTTGAATTTTGGAAAACAAAATGAGTCATGGTTTGGGTAACATAAATGTTACACCCTAATATTTTAAAAGAATAAAATTATGATAGATAGTGTATGTGATATGAAACAATGAGACTAAATTATCCTTAAAGTACATTTCTTTGAATATAATCTCTTTGATAGCTTGTAGCACACGAATCCCAGATTATAAAGGAATTGTAATATAGTATAACATTATATTATATCTATTAAATTGGTGGGTATGAATTTTACTAACTAAATTATGAAAATTATACGGTTCATACATGTATAAAACAAATTCAATGGTTATCTATTTATTATAAGTAAAATATGAATCATTTGAAGGAAAATGAAATGTTTTTTGAAAAACTGTATTCTTCTAAAATGGAGTTTCATCCTACTTTAGACACATAATTTAATTTTAATTTCCACCAATATTACAATGTTTATTTTTGAAAATAAAAGTCATTTTTTAAATCATATTTTCAAAATTATTATATAGTTATGTTTTGAGAATTTTCTAAAAAGATTAATTTTTTGATGAATAGTAAAAATAATGGTTTTTATTGAAAACTACTTTTTTAATGCATTTAAAAAGTCCCATTTTGATTTATAATTATTTAAAAAGTAAAATTACCAAAAATAATTTATAATAAATAAAATATTTGTCATTTAAATAAATTATATTTTCAATTTTAATATAAAAACATCATATAATTGTGAAAATTGTCTTTAAAAATCACTTTTTCGTCATTACTATAAGATTAATTTTAAATTAAATAATGAATTTTCTATGAATTTAATTTGGAAAAATGAATTCCATATTTAGATTATTTATAATTAATATTATATAATAAGGTCAAATTAATTTTTTTCCATAATTAATAGTAGAAATAATGAAAATTCATTGTCATAGTTAATGTTAAATAGGTTTAGCAGGGGATAAACTAAAACAATGAGAGTTAAAATGACCAATAAACTTGTCTAAATTTTATTTAATGGACATATTTAGACATTATATAATATTGTTTTCTATAATTGTCCTTTTTTGATCCTTGTGGCATGTGAACAATGTGAGTATCACTTTCTCTTTTCTAATATTCAAAATGTAACATCTCCCACACTTAAAAATGGTCACCCCTCTCCTCTCCTACTAGCACTCAAAAATAATTTTGGATCCACCAATTCCTGAAAAACAATATTCCTTTAATACATCCTCACATCCTATAGTAATTTATTGTTAGAAATTAAATCCCTTAATCCTTTATTTTTATACCAAAAGAGGTTTTCTAAGGAAGAGGTAATGTTCTTATCCATCAGTTTTCATTTTACATATTCTTCTGTCACCTTAAAATATGGTCCCAATATTATAAAATAATGAAAAAATATCATTAATTTTCGTATATGTTATTATTTTAATAGAATAACTTATACCCATCTCCTCTTCTTTCAAATGGGAAACGAAACCGTCGATAGTGTGTACGGTGGACTACCGCCTCGCAAACCAATGTAATTAGTTTTACACGACCACCTCTCAAGGATGGAAATAATTTATATGATATTGGTGGAATTAATATATTTATAGAATTATAATATCACATATATCTTATTGACTTCCTATTCTTTATAAAACAATAACGTCGCTCGTGAGTATGTGTGGACTACCACCTCATATAGTGATGTGAAAGGCTGGTGGATTTATTAAGATATCAATATGATAGTGAAAATGAGGTGAAATACCAGGATAATCAATATTTATGGATTGAAAAAAAATTCCGAGAGTCACAAGGGAACAAAGAAAGTGTTCTTTGATACATGAAATGGATCTATCCATAAGAGGATTTCTAACTATCAGTGGATACAAACTCCGGTATGCTCTGATATTTTTGATGTCTCATATATGAATGACGCACCAAATTATGGATCCCTTTTGGATTTTTTTAATTAGTTATAATATGGAGTCTATAGTAAAATGAATATTCCCTTGTCTATTTATTTTAAAATATATAATGTCTGGTTAACCTGATAGCCATATTGCTTCCCCAGAGGTCTCTTGGGGCAGTCAAGGAGGGGTGGTTGTTGTTGTTTATTCAAGATCCCTTGATTTACTCAATGAATATTATGGTGTCTATATGACCCTAAAATATCTCAATTGTTTAAGATATTTATACCTTTTATGTAGAATATGAGAAAGGTTAATAATATTTTTATAGGTGACCATGGGAATTTGGATAATGAATGAACTTCCACACATGATATGATCAACAAGGAAAATGTGGTTACATCCAAAACCTTTGAAGTGCTTTAATAGATTGATGATTCAGAATATCATTCAAGGGTATATGAGATCCAAAAATTATCCCAATAAAATTCATTATATAGTTCATATTGATGGGACCCTAGCCATGACATGTTAACATGAACCTAAGAAATAATATATAATAAAGGTACCAGAATCCACATCTGTCCCTCTTATAGTCATATATCTATCTCATGGACTATAATATTTGACCAAATAGAATGTTGGAAATTTTCATTTTGAAATTGAATGCCATTAATTAAAGGAAAGTGGATTTAAGTAAGATAATCAAACCAATAAGAGTGAAATAGAGGGCTCAAAATATCCTAACAGACCTTGGCAATATGAAAAGACTTTTAGGAGAGGTTAAAATTCAAAAAACAGGGCTCGTGACTATGGTTGAATTAATTTGGTGGCTTGGAATAGTGATATAATTTATTCTCAAAAGAAAATTATTAAAATAGTTGGTCTATAAATGATGATCGGAGTTCTTTCTATCCATGTCCTCTTTCTTGTGTTTGTTTTAGTTTTTATAAATGGGCATGGACCCTATTTTTTTTTAAAAAGAATTGTTAATAAAGGTGTCATAAAATAATATATATAACACATATATGGTGTGAAATAAATGATTATATTTTAGTAATATATGTATAATAAATATATATTTATTATAAAAGAGTTATAGAGACGTACTAAGGAAATCATACATGAGGTAATGGTTTCTCAGCTCATTTTTACTGTTGTGAGACATATGTCATATTCACAACTTATTTATTTTGTGCGGTGTTTATACTTCCCCTTTGATATGATATATCATGTATTTATTTATTATAATGACATTTAATATTTCATTTAAATTTATTCTTTTATAGGTATTAGGATTCAAATGATTCTAAAGTCGAAAGTGTGTATTTTAAAATTTCATCAAAATTTTGGATTATTTATGTTTAATTATCCCTTGGGTAATAATTTGAAATCTATATTTTTAACAAAATATATTTTGTTACCCTATTATTATTCAATATATTTTAAAGTAAAAGTACTATTTTAATCTCTTTGGTACTTGTAATTATTAAGAAATTCAGACATTATTTGTCTCTTCACTTAAAAATATTTTATCTTCTAAATCGTTGTTTTCTAAAGATATTTTGAAAAAAAATTAACATTATTATAATGATTTATTACGGACATTTTTACCCATGTTTGAATTTTTAAAAAATTATTTTAAAGGAATCTTTTAACAGTCTCTGAATGAGTTACTTTTATTCTTTTTACAATAGTTTGAAAAGAATGTTTTTTAACTTATACAATATGTGTTGAATTACCCCAATCATGAATACTCATTTTTTGAAGATTAAATTATAAGAATACATGTTTCTTTTTAAATGAAATATTTTTTCTAATATTCTTCAATTTTGTAGTTTTTGGAAGTCATTATCAAAGTGAAAAGGATATTTTCCTCATGAATATTTTAATGGCATATTTATGGTATTTTTTTCAATACTGATAAAAACCATCATTGTACCTTATTCTATATTTGGAGTATTTTTTAATAATAACATCCTTACTATTTATTGAGATGATAATGGATTATTTTGACTAGGATGTACTATTTTCATACCATTCTCTATACTACTCTATATGGTTTAAGATTATGATTTTTTATTGTATAAATAATTGGTATCCATATACTAGTTTCCAAAAATGGGTGTTTATATTGAATATGTTTATTGAATGGGGAAATTATTATAATTTTTTATTATAGTGTTTCAATATTAATTTTTATATTGATTATGTTTCTCCTATTTCATATGAGTAATTCATTGGAATTAGTCAGTGATTGGTGAAGCCCACTATAGCCACTTGATGCATCGGTAGGTCTCATGATACAAACATGCATGGGTATTTGGATGCAGAATTTCCCATTTTGTAAGATTTCATGTAATAGGGCCTTTAAGGTATGGTTATGATGTCTTGAATTATGAATTCCATCATTGTGATATTATTTATTGATGTCCATGTGATAATTAGATTAATTTGAATATCCATGGATATGTTTCAAGATCATGTGATTATTTATATGGAATAATTTTGATATTCAATTATTCCTACCATATTTTACATCATGATTATTTTATTGGTAAAATGGAATTTTTTTTAGTTATTTACCATTCCATATTTTTTATTCCTTAATTTTTATGATAGATTTAATTGTATATATACCCTTATTGGAAATTAGGTATCACCCCTTTCTTATGTTTCATTTCCCCATGATGAAAAGAAGTGTATTATGATTGATATACTAGGGTAATAGAAATGGAATGATAGAATTCTCAAAGAAAATACTATCTTTTATTTTAATTTTGCAAATGTAATGTGAAATACAATCATGTATCTAGTTTTCCAATACTACTAAAATTTTCATTTCTTTGGGTTGAAATCACTTATATCTTCCACCAATGTAATAATGTAAATAAAGAATCCAGGATACTAGGGTTGGGAGATTTAAATTTGATATCTGGGGAAGTATAATAAAAATCATGAGAACTATATTTAGGAAAACATAGATTTGAGAGCATAACCCTGTGACTGACTTTGAGGATAAGTCTAAGTGTAGGATAACATCATATATTTTTGGTAAGGTGGAGATTATTTTGTTTTTCCTAGAAATAAATCCTCGTCTTAATACTATAAGTGAATTTTGATCTGAAACATATGTACCTAGGGGTAATAAATCATAAAAGTATGCATTGGGATTTGACTTTATCATTACCCGGTGCATGTTAATGGGCCCTACTACACACCTAGTTTGAAACCCCTTTGGGATATGCTTGGGATAATTCATATTTTCATTACAAAACACATTAAATTATTTGAAAATATTTTTATGACTTCTGAATATTCCCAAATATTCCCAGTTTATGATTACCAAATTCACTATGTATAAATTTTTGAATTTATTGAAAGTGTTTCAGTAGTTTTGAAATTATATATGTGTGATTAAAAATGTTAGGACATAATATAGTATTTTCCATCATTTTGAAATGGATCATAGTGGATGGATTTGGAACCATATCAAAGGGAATGCTCTATGTATGGTTTTCTATCTTAGGAAAGAAATTGAAGTAGGATTTGGAGATGTAGCTTGAAATGATAACTTTGTAACCATATTGAGGAAGATGAATCTGGTTCCGAGCAATAAAATTTCATGTTTGGAGCATCCTGCTGATCCACCATGTTGTCTAACAATTTTATAATATTTAATGTGCTAGTAACCACCATCACGAAATGAAACTAAAAATCCATTTTTAGCTGAGTAATAGATAAGTTCTTTAGATAATATGTTTATTTCACTCGGATATAACCAAATGGAGAAGGATTTTTTGATAGTTTATCAACACATGAAATATTTTGAGCAATGTTAGTAAATGATACATAACACTAAGGATAAAGAATAAATATAATGAATTATGTGGAAGTATTTTTATGTAATCTTCTTGGAAAAATATATTTATGACAATAAAAGAGACGATATGGAGATAAAATTCTAAAATCTAAGACAAATAAATGGTGAAAATATATCTATGTATGAATCAAGCTTTACATGGTTATCAGTGCATGGTTTAGACTACATACATAATCCAAATATTAATATTGAACTTTTATTTGATGGTTTAAATCAAATACTTCAAATTGAAGTAATCTCCCAATCCTTCTCACCATATTATTACATAGTATCATGTGCTATCAAGATAGAGAAATAATTCCCCAAATATAATTTTTTTGAAGGGAAGAAAGAGAAGAAGTGGATTGTAGTGAAAAAATATAAGTGGAAAATAAGGGAAATAATGAATTTACCAAAGGTCATAATTATGGAACGACCATCAATGTAATTTATTAATGGTTGTAGTATTTTTCTTCATGTTTGGAGAGAAAGTCCTTTTGGATCATGAATTCAAGGTTAAGAAATAATCTTATAATGTTCAATGTTTCAAAAATAAGAATTTGGGAAAATATGAAAATGAATTCCTAAGAATAGATAGAATATAACTTTGTATAATCTAAGGGACCATTGTTAATATTATGATATTAATAAATAAAAAGTGAAATTATTAGCGTTCTTGTGTATTTGGGTACATGAATTATATTGTAGAAGTATTTTTACCTATGTTATTTTGGTTATAATAATTATAAAACATCTAGGATTGTGTTAATTTTGTAAGAATATATGTATTTATGTAAGATTCACTCAAGAGTTATGAATACCATCATGGGTTTAAGAGTTTAATCTGGATAATATGTTCAATTTCTTAAACTCCCATTTTGAGGCTTTTTGTGATTGGAGTTTATCAAGATTAAGGATATTTTTGGATACATTTATGGAAACACAACAAAATGGTTTAGTATATGTTCAAGTGGAAATTTTATTTAAGAAATAATGAATTTAAATTTTTTGGAAATAATATTAAAGGTATTGATAACATTTAGATTCAACAATATCATTAATGTTAAGGTAATAATTGACATTTAAGGTTATTTAATTTCATGAAAAAGTCGTAAATAAAACACTTGTGGTGAAAAAAGGTACTTAATGACCAATTTTGTTGTTTATGATATTCATCATGTTGTTTGTAACATTATAGTAATTATATTATTATTGTTTTAGAAAAAGTAAAGCCAACATACTGAGTGAAAAATGTCAAATCCAGTAAAGTCGTGGGGCTTGAACCCACAACTAAAGGATGACAAGGGTGTGATGCCTACCACTGTCCTACGTGATGTTCTGGTTAATATGGAATTGATTTTACATAAAAAATTATGGATAAACACTAATCTAATATATTAATTTGATATTTGGGAATTACTATTGAGTTTTAGATATTAATATATTATATTGGATAACTCCTGATAATTATTTTGGTTTTAGTAAAAAAGTAGAGACAAATGGAAGGAATTGTCACTGTTTTATGGATCATATGATCTATTAAAAGTTAATTTTAGTGATTCAAGAATAAAAAATAATCTTAGATATTCATTTATTGGTGTAATAAATGTAGTTTAAATTTATCAAATAACAAACAAAGTATGATATTGGTATATTTTAGGTATTCTCTATCATGATAGTAAAAGAGTCCCTCAATGCTGGGAAAAGTATGTTAAAAAAATGGGATTCTATTACCTTCGAATCTAATTAATCCATATTATTTTAACCTATCATAGATTTATGCCTTTTTTGTAAAATTTCACTTGATAATTCATATTTTTGTGACCAATTATCACTATCACTCACCATAACTATTTATTCTTTTCTTATATGTATATACTTTCACTTACCACTAATGTTTTCCTCCATAAAACCATGTTATTTTTTATTATATAAGACCTTCATACTTCCCATTATCTTTTTTCAAGGGGAATTCTTTTAATCTTTTTTATAATGTGGGTTTTCAAAAAAGGTATTTTCAAATACAAAACCCTTGATTTCTAAGTGCATGTTTAGATTTAGATGATTAAATTTATTAAATTTAGGAAGAATATAAAACCCTAATATTTTAAAAGAAGAAGAAAAATTTATATTTTATGTGTCATTAAGCATAAAACATAAAAAATCCATGAATTATATTTCTTTAAATTTAATCTCTTTGATATCTTGCAGTAGACGCGACCCTGAGTGTAAATAAACATTAATATAGTATATCATTATAAAGTAGTTGTTAAGTTTGTTGGAGTGATTTGGAATAACTAAATTATAAAAATTATAAATTTTAAACTTTTATAAATGTAATTAAATAGTTATATATATTTTTTAAATAAAATAATAAATATTTAAAGGAAAAAAATGTCTTTTGAAACACAGTATTTTAAAAAAAGGCGGTTTCATCATGATTTTCACACATAATTTAAAATTTATTTTTACCACATTTAGAAAATATATTTTAAAAAACTAAAATCATTTTTAACTCATTATCTCAAAATTATATTTTAAATAATTTTTAATAATTTCTCAAAATGATTAATTTTTTAATGAATTGGGAAGAATACAAGTTTTTACTAAAAAGTGCCTTTTGGTATAATGAAATTAAAAGTAAAAGTTTTTTTAAATTTTTTTAAAGGTGAAATTATTTCAATTATATTATAATAAATAAAAAATATTTCATTAGGATCAATTATATGTTCAATTTTAATATAAAAACATTCTATAATTATGATAAAGTCTCTTTGGAAAACCTCTTTTCATGTCATCTACTAGATTATTTTTAAATTATAAAATTATAAGAATTGAATTCAGAAAAAGTTATTCAATATTTGGAATCATAATAATTAATATTAAAAAATAATTTCAACATGATTTTTTTCATAATGAAAATTAAAAATAGTAAATGTTTATTACCACGGTTATGGTTAAAGAGGGTTTACTATAAAGCCCCATCCTTAAACCTTACTTAATCTTGTGTTATTATAAGATTTCACATTGAGGATCTTTTCAGGTTTATAGTTTTAGATAATTATATCATAAAACTTGCATTACATTCTACATTTAAACAAAGTGGTTACATAAAAGATAGTATTCATTTTTTCCCATCAATGGAAACATATTAAAAAAAATAAAGCATGGATTCTTTCTTGACACTTCCTTGACACTATCATCATATCATGTACCTTTTCCTTGACCTGTGAAAAAAATTTCAAAAAAAAACTTGGGATGAGCATAAAAAGCTCAGTAAGGGATACACAAAGAATGAAAACTGTTAGTTTCTCAAAACAACAAGTAAAACATGTATACTTTATATCAAAGTAATACTTTTCACCTTTTTGATGTAGTAAAAACACTTTACTGAATAAAAGTTCATTACTTACCCTTTTGTAACCAAAAGATTACCATAAAACCCATATAAAGATCACATAACATATAAAGGTAACTTGGGACATAAACATACTTAAGTGGAATAACCATAAGGTCGACTTCCACAGATATCACTTAATGGAATAGCCATTCGGCCAGCTTCCATACATACTTAATGGAATAGCCATACGGCCGACTACCCCACCCAATGCATTGGAGTTTATAACGTAACCACCCGTCCTGGTATTCACGACACCACCCGTCATAATTTCCAAGTACCATTATAAAATAATAAGACATTAAACAAATATAATGGAAAGAAAATATTTCCACATTTCGATCACAATATATCACTTAAATATATCGATATAACAAATCCTTTATAAAAACCATTTTCAATACCAACATACATAAAAGAGTATATGGTATTTAATTCACTTTCAAAAAAATATTACGGCTTATTGAGGAAGCCAAAGACCAAATAATACTCATGGCGGCGGAAAAGGCCGTTGTCACCGCGTACGTTAAAAGAAACATTCATTTTTATCGTTTAGTAAAACGCTTCGTATAAAAAGATTCCTTTTGAATAAAATTAAAAGTCAAATGGGTTTATACACCATATAAAAGAAATTTGTGTGTAAAACTAAATATGCCTCAATGAAAGGAGATTGAGACGAAGTCCCTTACAAAGTCGGTATCCTTAGATTAAGGATAAATCAATTATATGATTATGTGTAACAAACTCGAATACAAAAAATATAAGTGGATATTAAGTGGGAAAAAATCAGAGGTCATTCACACATAATCATGGAAAACCAAAACCAATGACATAGATATTTAACTCAGTGAAATGAGATTGAGTTATGATTTCAGATACAAGTCCGTCTAAATGACATAAGAATTTATCAATGAGATGATTATGTGTAGAAATATTATATCCACACAATGGTTTGTGGAAACTACAACATATAGATTCCACACATAATCTTGGCATAATAAAATCAAGAATTAGAGGTTTAACCCAAAGAATTGAAAGTGGGTTAAGAAGTTCCCTTACAGAAATTTGACAGCCTAACAGCGTCACTTCAAAACTCATAAAATGAGTTGATGAGAGATAAAAAGGGTATCTCATCACTTGGACATAAAATTTACATTAATAGGGATATATAATAACATATAACAACATAATAGTATGTGAATTAAAAGAAATAACAAAATAAGTCTTTTAAAAAGAGGAGGGTGAAAGGTCCCCTTACTGAGTTGGGTAACTTTCGAAAAGTACACCCCATGGAAGAAGGGACATACAATGAAGATTTAAATACTCATAAAAGAAATTATACTACACAAAGTGTATAATAATGGGCAGTACATATAAAACTCAATGGAAATAGTGGCAAATGTAACATAAATGTCACGGGAATAAAAGTGAGATGAAAAATCCCTTACGAAAACTCGACAGCCTAACGACGCCACTTAAAGCTTCCAAAAATGGATTTATGAGATCAAATAGGGTCTCGAATAATATGAAAATAAAAAGTAAAGTATGAGGAATATAAAAGAACATCCCCCGTCATAACAAAGAGGAGATTAAAATAAGTTACATAAAGGAGAGTACTTAAAAAGAAAGAGAGAGGTTAGATCTCATACAAAAATTCGGCAGCCTAACAGCGCCACTCAAAACATCAAAAATGGGTTATGAGAGAGAATAGGGTCTCTCATCATATGAACATAAAAATTACAGTATGATTAATATAAAAGAACATCCAAATCACAAGAAAGATGAGGTTAAAAGGAATGACATAAAAGAGTGTACTTAAAAAGAAAGAGAGGAGTAGGATCCCATACCTCGTGTCCGACATGACTCCATCGTTCTTTAATCTCCTGAATAATAAAATTTGGTCTATTTATAAATTCTTAAGGACCTCCTTTAAATATTATTATTCCGTTCATATCACATATTATAATGTTATAATAATTGGTTAATAAAATGAGTTCATATCAGACGTTTTTGTCGATGTTCAGTACATGAGTAAAAATTGAACTTGTTGGAAAAGAATTTTCCATGTAGTTATAGGTACATCATCTCCAGAATAGAATTGATGTTTTAAATATAATATATATCTACTATATATTCATTTTATACTATTCCATAGCATTTTGAGATAAAAAATTAAAAGCACCGTTCATAGAGACGGCAGGTCGTACGTACGCATGAACGCTACTTTCATTTTTTGTCATATTAATGGAATTCAAACAAAATGAGATATATATATATATTATAATTTAAGAATGATACCCATCATTTATATGTAATATATTACATATATATCCATTATATATATATATGTACTTATAACAGTACATAACATTTGGAGATAAGAAATGAAATGTACCGTTCATGGAGACGGTAAGCCGTACGTACGCATGAACGCTACTTTAATTTCTTTTTTTTGTATTAAATTTAATTAAATAATAAATATATAAAGGTATATTATAATTCCAGTAGGATAACATATGTAATACCTTTAATTCCATCCTTTATACGTCCCACATATGGCATTAACGAATCAAATCACTTTGAGGGGGCGGTAGTCTGCACTTCCTAAAATGAAGATATCGCGTTTACCCATAATGGAAACCATAAAGGTATGCCATAAATGAAAAATACAGAAGCTTAAGGAAAATATACACATATTATATATCATATATAAATATAGTGACATCTTAATGGCCACCTTTTAAGGTGTTAAAAGAATATTGAACAATCATCATTTCGTGAGGAAGTAATTCACCATCCACAGAAAGAATATGTTCTTTAACCATTAGACGAAGGTGTGTGTATGTGTAGCTCGAATACATCACATAAAAACATCCTAGTATATTTATGATACTGGTGTTGTTACAAAAGAAAGTAATAAAAAGAGTTTATGTGGTTGGATAAACAAAATAAAACAAAAGAAAACAAGGGAAGACATTACCTTTAAATCGGGTAACTTCCTTTGATTTGAGCTCAAAGGCTTCCTTGGAAAGGATTATGCCCAAAGTGAGGCTTCAATGATGAAGAGAGGGATGTGGAGAGACAAAATGGGCAGGGGTTGTCCGAGCCAAAGGCTTTGGAAGTGTGGGTAAGGAGGTAGAGGCGGGGGCCTTTTATAAGAGGAGAGGAGGGGCACTATTGGAAAGTAAAGAAATGTTACTTTATTCTAGAATGAGTTTCGGATTTTAATGGTCCCAAATTGATGTGTTTCTAGGAGAATGTGATAAGGGTTCGAAATCCACCTATCGTATAGGTTTTGGACAAGTGTAGGTCTTATAGTTTACATTATCTTTTCATTTTATTTAAATCGTTAAATAATGAGGTAATCGCTGCATCATCATGGTGTCATAAATAATTTAATTTATATAGTGTCTAAAAATTATAAAAAAAATACTATGATGTATTAAATCTTTTTAGATTTACAATGAATATTTATAGTCAAAAATCTGACTTGTATAACCCCATGTAAAAATTGTTTTAGTGAAACATATCTTGTTTCTGTCATTTTTACTTTAACATTAAATAAAAAGGTATTTATGTCATTTTCCAACCAAAGTGGCTCCATGGGGTCCCCATGTTGACCCATGTATTGTATTGGTCGGCCATGACACATCCAATGAGGGTAGGACATGTGTCTAGGTCATTTAATTTTATTAAAACATTATTCTTACCTTAAACTACACTAATTACCTCTAATCGCGATTAAAAACGTAATAAGTTACTATTCACCAAAAAAATTATTTTAATCCCATTGAACCACATTTTACTTCTTAATGACAACCATGTATGTAGTATTTTTGAAATTCAAAACACAAAGGTGGAAAAATTTCATTAAAATGGAAAATCAGTTTTTATAAGTACCACTTAGTGGTTTCACTATTCATCAAAAATTGATGTTTTTCAGAAAATTACCAAAAATTCACCCTAAGCTATATTTGATATTCCAAATTCAAAAATGATGTCTATTTTAGAAAATTCATAACATATAAGTTACATTAATTAATTTAATAATTAATTCCCGCTGTCATAAGAAATAGCATGTTTTTATGAAAAAATATATATCAAAAGATTGACACTAGTTTAAGTCAAATTTCAAAGCAAAATTAATTCCAATGACCACTATTTGATTAAATGGTAAAAATATATTCTAATTTAACTTTAAAACCACTTCAAAAGATAATCTAATCATAGAAATAAATTTGAATAAAAATATTTTTTGAATTAAAATACAACATTTTTCACTATTCATTAAAAATTGAACTTTTTCGGAAAAATACCAAAAATTTACACAAAGTAAATTTTGATGTCCTGACTCTAAAGAAGAATTTTATTTTTTCAAATATAACACATAAAATTGTCAAAAAGTGGATTTAAAAGAGGTACTCCATCAAAAGTTGGTTAATCGACCTTTTAAAGAATATTGGAATGTTTACGCTTAAAATTAGATTCATTCGCATTTTTAATCCTATAACATTTATTGTAAAGAGTAAAAATATTTGACAAAAATATATAATCATTTTTTACTTAGTTCTGTTCATTCCCGCCATTACCACGGCTAGGCGTTAACTACCATTTAAAATAAAATTATTTTATTATTAGAGTGCAACGCAAGATTCCCAAGAAACTCATTGTTGCGTATTGGGTACGCCATCGTGCATAACATCCCCTTTAAAGTAATATTAATATTTTATTCACAAATATGGATAAATATGAAAATTTCATATTCTTTATTTACCTGGGGTGTTAAATTCTTCCCCTCTTTTTGGAATTGCATCCTCGCAATTTTTAAAATTGGGCTTGGAAACTTCATTGAAAATCCCACATCGGAACAAGAGTCAGTAAAACAATCACTTTAAAATAAAGAAAGATAAGTACAAAGGTCACCCAAGTTAACCCATACTAGGATTCCAAGTATGAAAATATGTACATGGAGGAAAAAACAAAGGGTCATGTTCTGATGGAGAGTGATAGTAAACATGTCTAAGAGAAAGTTAACCATAAGAGAATCACAAACTTGTGATGGGTTAAACGGTATTCGATTCCCCAGTATGAAAAGTTAATAGAGAACACTTTTGTTTTAATTTACTCTTCATTGAGGAATTTATTTTTGATCTTAAGGAAACATACTTACTTGTCATGTTGACTTTCAACTTTTACTAGATTTCATACACAAACTCAGGCTTTCCCCAAAAGATGAGTATTTAGGAGGACTTGTTCACATTATGAGTACTTTAATCAACTTCTAGAGGATCACCTAATCCACAAAAGAGAACTATATACTTCACATGACTTTAGACTTTAACCAAAACAAAAACCAAAATGGTTATTACAAGATCAGATAATCCACAAATGGATAATCCTTTATAAAAAAGAAAATCTATTCTTAATCTCCAAAATTTTCCAATAAAACCCAAAGTTCAACTAAGACCATTCAATAAACAATTGTCCATAAAATTCTTCAAAGTAAACCAAACTAAGATTGAAACCCAAATATTTTAAGGATTTAATCACATAGTCTTCCAAGGTACAAATTAACTTTTATCTCGAAATAACATCAGTCGCTCTTAAAGTCTCATATAGAAAAGTAATTAACCTAATCACATATCCTCCATGATAGGTTAATAATTTCCATATACAAACCAAAATAAACTTAATATTGATTCCTAAAATCATCTAACTAAAAATAATTAGTCAAACTAACTAGGGACTTCACATAGTCCAGTGGTAGGCGATGAATACCAGTCGCACTTTAGTTAAAGGTTCGATTCCCGTAGCTTTGTCCGACGTGACGGGTTGTCACATGGTCTGCGTGTTGTCCTTTTTCCAAAACTATAAAATTCTTAAATCATTCCCCAAAGCGAGATAAAATCTTCAAAAAAATCATAACATATTTTAACCTCAATTTTATCTCAGGCCTTTCATTTTCCATCATAATATATAACAACCCATAATTACCTCAAAAGTAAGGATCATATAAACCCTAATGTTTACCTTTATAATTATTACCTGAACTTCCACATCGATTGGTCATCTCGTACATGATGCATTACAGAACATACCAAGGTACAAGTGGTTGATCATGACTCCTTGATAGTTGGTTTAGAACAACCATGAGTTTCCTCATTGAATCCCCCATTTAATCCAGTCTCTTAATCAGAGAACCACCACAGTTTCCTTCAAACCTATTGTCACTTTGGTGCCTGCTAGATCCATCCATTCACTAAAAACAGAAATGTCAGTGTGAGTATATCAACAAAACCATCATGTACTAATGAGGAAGATAAACACTAAGATATACTTACTCATTCACTTTATCTAAAACTAGGACTCTTTCTGAAATCCTAACCATTATGGTAATGTCACTTGTGCTTAGAGAATACCCTAACCTATAAAGTTATCTAAACCGACCTCTGATGCCAACTATATGGCCCCAGCCTTAAAACTTACTTAATCTTGTGTTATTACAGGATTTCACATTGATGATCTTTTCAGGTTTAGAGTTTTAGAGAATTAGATCATAAAACTTACATTACATTCCACATTTAAACAAAGTGGTTACATAAAATATAGTATTCATTTTTTCCCATCAATGAAAACATATTAAAAAAAGCATGGATTTTTCTTGAAACTTCCTTGAAACTATCATCATATCATGTCCCTTTCCCTTGACCTATGAAAAACATTTAAAAAAAAACTTGGGATGAGAATAAAAAGCTCATTAAGGGATACAAAAAGAATGAAAACTGTTAGTTTCTCAAAACAACAAGTAAACCATGTATACTTTATCAAAGTAATACTTTTCACCTTTTTAAAGTAGTAAAAACTCTTCACTGAATAAAAGTTCATTACATACCCTTCTTTAACCAAAAGATTACTATAAACCCATATAAAGATCACATAACATATAAAGGTAACTTTGGACATAAACATACTTAAGTGGAATAACCATAACGTCGACTTCCACACATATCACTTAATGGAATAGCCATTCGGCCAACTTCCATACATACTTAATGGAATATCCATATGGCCGACTTCCATACCCAATGCATTGGAGTTTATAACATAACCACCCGTCCTGGTATTCACGGCACCACCCGTCATAATTTCCAAGTACCATTATAAAATAATAAGACATTAACCAAATATAATGGAAAGAAAACATTTCCACATTTCGATCACAATATATCACTTAAATATATCGATATAAAAAATCCTTTATAAAAACCATTTTCAATACCAATATACATAAAAGAGTATATGGTATTTATTTCACTTTAAAAAAACATTACAGCTTATTGAGGAAGCCAAAGACCAAATAATACTCGCGGCGGTAGAAAAGGTCGTTATCACCGCGTACGTTAAAAGAAACATTCTTTTTTTTCGTTTAGTAAAACGATTCATATAAAAAGATTCCTTCTGAATAAAATTAAAATTCAAAGGGGTTTATACACCATATAAAAGAAATTTGTTTGTAAAACTAAATATGCCTCAATGAAAGGAGATTGAGACGAAGTCCCTTACAAAGTCGATTTCCTTAGATTAAGGATAAATCAATTATATGATTATGTGTGACAAATTCTAATACACAAAATATAAGTGGATATTAAGTGTAAAAAAATCAGAGGTCATTCACACATAATCATGGAAAAACAAAACCAATGACATATATATTTAACTCAATGAAATGAGATTGAGTTATGATGTCCGATAGAAGTCCGTCTAAATGACATAAGAATTTATCAATGAGATGATTATGTGTAGAAATAGTATATCCACAAAAATGTTTGTGGTAACTACAACATATAGATTCCAAACATAATATTGGCATAATAAAATCATGAATTAGAGGTTTAACCCAAAGAATTGATAGTGGGTTAATAAGTTCTCTTACAGAAATTCGACAGCCTAACGACGTCACTTCAAAACTCATAAAATGAGTTGATGAGAGATAAAAAGGGTATCTAATCACTTGGAAATTAAATTTACATTAATAAGGATATATAAGAACATATCCCAACATAATAGTATGTTAATTAAAACAAAAAACAAAATAAGTCTCTTATAAAGAGGAGGGTGAAAGGTCCCCTTACCGAGTTGGGTAACTTTCGAAAAAAACACCCCATAGAAGAAGGGTCATACAATGAAGATGTAAATACCCATAAATGAAATTATACTACACAAAGTGTATAATAATGGGCAGTACATAAACCACTAAAAGGAAATAGTTTCAAATTTAACATAAATGTCATGGGAATAAAAGTGAGATGAAAAATCCCTTACGAAAACTCGGCAGCCTAACGACGCCACTTAAAGCTTCCAAAAATGGATTTATGAGATCAAATAGGGTCTCTCATAATATGAACATAAAAAGTAAAGTATTAGGAATATAAAAGAACATCCCCCATCATAACAAATAGGAGCTTAAAAGAAGTTACATAAAGGAGAGTACTTAAAAAGAAAGAGAGAGGTTAGGTCTCTGACGAAAATTCGGTAGCCTAACAACGCCACTCAAAACTTCCAAAACAGATTAATGAGATAGAATAGGGTCTCTCATCATATGAAAATAAAAATTACAGTAAGAGTAATATAAAAGAACATCCATATCACAAGAATGATGAGCATAAAATGAATGACATAAAATATTGTACTTAAAAAGAAAGAGAGGAGTAGGATCCCTTACCTCGTGTCCGACATGACTCGATCGTTATTTAATCGCCTGAATAATAAAATTTGGTCAATTTATAATTTCTTAAGGACCTCCTTTAAATATTATTATTCCGTTCATATCACATATTATAATGTTATAATAATTGGTTAATAAAGTGAGTTCATATCAGACGTTTTTTTCGATGTTCAGTACATGCGTAAAAATTGAACTTGTTGGAAAATAATTTTCCATGTAGTTATAGGTAAATCATCTCCAGAATATAATTGATGTTTTAAATATCATATATATCCAGTATATATTCATTTTATACAATTCCATAGCATTTGGAGATAAAAAATTAAAATCACCGTTCATGGAGACGGTAGGCCGTACGTACGCATGAACACTACTTTCATTTGTGTCATATTAATGGAATTAAAAAAAATAGATATATATATATTATAATTACAGAATGATACCCATAATTTAGATATAATATATTACATATATATCCATTATATATATATATGTACTTATAATAGTACATAACATTTGGAGATAAGAAATGAAATGTACCGTTCTGGGAGACGGTAAGCCGTACGTACGCATGAACGCTACTTTCATTTCTTTTTTTTTTGTATTCAATTGAATGAAATAATAAATATATATTATAATTACAGTAGGATAAAATATGTAATACAATTAATTCCATCCTTTATATGTCCCACATATGGCACTAACGAATCAAATCACTTTGAGGGGGCGGTAGTCCGCACTTCCTAAAATGAAGATATCACGTTTACCCATAATGGAAACCATAAAGGTATGACATAAATGAAAAATACATAAGCTTAAGGAAAACATAAACATATTATATATCATATATAAATATAGTGTCATCTTAATGGACACCTTTGAAGGTGTTAAAATAATATTGAACAATCATCGTTTCGTGAGGCAGTAATTCGCCATCCACAGAAACAATATGTTCTTTAACCATTAGACGAAGGTGTGTGTATGTGTAGCTCGAATAATTGACATAAAAACATTCTAGTATATTGAGGATACTGGTTTTGTTAAAAAATAAAATAATAAAAAGAGTTTAAGGGGTTTTATAAGCAAAATAAAACAAAAGAACACAAGGGAAGACATTACCTTTAAATCGGGTAACTTCCTTTGATTTGAGCTCAAAGGATTCCTTGGAAAGGATTATGCCCAAAGTGAGGCTTGATTGATGAATAGAGGGATGTGGAGAGACAAAATGGGCAGGGTTTGGCCGAGCAAAATTCTTTGGATGTGTGGGTAAGGAGGTAGAGGTGGGGGCCTTTTAAAGAGGAGAGGAAGGGAACTCTTGGAAAGTAAAGAAATGTTACTTCATTCTAGAATGCTTTTCGGCTTTTAATGGTCCCACATTGATGTGTTTCGAGGATAAGGTGATAAGGGTTATAAATCCACCCATCCAATAGGTTTTGGATAAGTTTAGGTCTGATATTTTACATTATCTTTTCATTTTATTTAAATCGTTAAATAATGAGGTAATCGCTGCATCATCATGGAGTCATAAATAATTTAATTTATTTAGTGTATAAAAATTATAAAAAAAATACTATGTTGTATTAAATATTTATATCATTCCAATGACTATTTATAGTAAAAAATATGACTTGTATAACTCCATGTAAAAATTTTTGTAGTAAAACATCTCATGTTTGCGTTATTTTTACTTTAACGTTAAATAAAAACGTATTTATGTCATTTTCCAACCAAATTGGCTCCATGGGGTCCCAAAGTTGACCCATGGATTGTCTTGGTCGGCCATGACATATCCAATGAGGGCAGGACATGTGTCTAGGTCATTTAATATTTTTAAAATATTATTCTTACCTTAAACTACACTAATTACCTCTAATCGCGATTAAAAACTTAATAAGTTACTATTCACCAAAAAAATTATTTTAATCCCATTGAACCACATTTTACTTATTAATGAAAACCATGTATGTAGGATTTATAAAATTCAAAACAAAAAGTTAGAAAATTTTCATTTAAATGGAAAATCAGGTTTTATAAGTACCACTTAGTGGTTTCACTATTCATCAAAAATTGAAGTTTTTCAGAAAATTACCAAAAAATAACCCTAAGGAATATTTGATATTCCGAATTCAAAAATGATATCTATTTTACAAAATTCATAACATATAAGTTAAATTAATTAATTTAATAATTAATTTCCGTTGTCAGAACAAATAGCGTGTTTTTATGAAACAATATATATCAAAAGATTGACACTAGTTTAAGTCAAATTTCAAAGTGAAATTAATTCCAATGACCACTATTTGATTAAATGGTAAAAATATATTCTAATTTCACTTTAAAACCACTTAAAAAGATAATATAATAATATAAGAAAATTAGATTAAAAAGAGGATTTGAATTAAAATACAACATTTTTCACTATTCATTAAAAATTGAACTTTTTCAGAAAAATACCAAAAAATTACACAAAGTAAATTTTGATGTACCGACTCTAAAGAATAATTTTATTTTGTCAAATATAACACATAAAATTTTCAAAAAGTGGATTTAAAAGAGGTTCTCCATCAAAAGGTGGTTAATCGACATTTTAAAGAATATTGGAATATTTACGCTTAAAATTGGATTCATTCACATTTTTAATCCTATAACATTTATTGTAAAGAGTAAAAATATTTGAAAAACATATATAATCATTTTTTAGTTAGTTCTGTTCATTCCCGCCATTACCACGGCTAGGTGTTAACTACCATTTAAAATAATATTATTTTATTATTAGAGTGCAACGCAAGATTCTCAAGAAACTCATTGTTGCGTATTGGGTACGCCATCGTGCATAGAGTCCCCTTAAAAGTAATATTAATATTTTATTCACAAATATGGATAAATATGAAAATTTCATATTCTTTATTTATCTGGGGTGTTACATCTACTGATGGCTAAATTAAAAATATAATGATTAAAATAACCTAAAAACATGTAAAATTACTATTTTTGGCCATATTTAAACCATATATAAATTATGGTTCGATAACGAGGAATTATTAAGCCTTTTGGAATATGAAAAATATTTGTATCACTTTTTCTTTTCAAAAATTCCAAGTGTGGCCTCTCACTCACTTATAAAAGGCAACCCCCTATCCTCTGCTCTTCATACTTCCAAAAACCTTTGATTATATAAAAGCTTAAAAAATATATTCCTTGAGTCCATACCGAAATTCAAGAGTTTCTTATCATAAATACAATCTTATAAGGCATTAGGTATAAATCTAAAGAGGTTGTCCGAAGAAGAGATAAAGTTATTAACCACGTGTTTTAATTTCACTTCTTCCTCTAACTACTTAAAAACTTTTCAAAATAGGATAAAATAATAGTACTATTTTATAATATATATATAATTTATTATTTTAATTTAATAACCTATATCGATATCCTTTTACATAAAATTGGAAACAAAACCATTGATCAAGTGTATGGTAGACTACTTCCTTGTGAATCGATATAATTCATTTTCCATAACTGCCACCCATGACTGGACATAATGATGGATTTAACATATTTATATTATAATTATAAATTTAATATATTTATATAATTATAATATAAAATATATTTCTTACATTCCAATCTTTTGGAAAATAATAACGTCGCTCTTGAGTACGTGTGAAGTACCACCTCTACGTAGCGATGTGGAATGTTTTTCATTTTATTTTCACATTGATGGTAATAAGGATTTATTTAATGAATATGAATAAAATATTAGATATAATAATTTTTATTTAATTTTAAAATATTGTTTATATTTCTTACATTCCATATTTTGGAAAATAGAAACAACATTCATTCATACGTACGGCTTACCATATCCATGAATTGTGTAACTCATTTTCCCATCTCTAACTTTTATAGATTATTATAAATACTTTTATAATGATTATATGTAATATTTATATCATGTTTAACACTATGTAAATTATTTAACCATGATAAAATAAAAAGGATCAAAATTACCAAACCCAATCAGACATGAAAAACAAAGTAATTATCACCTGAAATAGTGATTTTAACCAAAATTATTAAAAAATGGGTTATAAAAAAAATATCCAAATAATATATTGTATAAAATATATTATTATGGTTCTTAAATATATTTATAATAATTCTATATTTATTATAAAATATTTATGGACCTGAAAGAAGGAAATCAGACCTAAGGTAATGGTTTCTCATCTCAATTTTACTTCCTCGAGACATATTCCATATTCACCATTTATTTATTTTGGGTGGTGTCTATGCTATCACATTGATATGTTTTATAATTAATTTATTTTTTATCATGATATTTGATGTTTAATTTAATATTATTATTTCATAGAGATTATGATTCAAAAGTTATCAAAGTGTTAAGGTTTTATTTGAATATCTCAATATTATTCAGGATTGATTATATTTAAGTATCAATTTGGGTAATTATTTAACATATCTATCTTAAACTCGAACTATTTTATTATCCTATGGTAATTTATTAATTTTTCAAATAAACTTACCATTTTACTCTCTTTGGATCTTAAAATGGTTGTCAAAATTGCTTTAAGAAAAGTTGACTTTATTTCTATCTTTGGTCAAAACCCCTTTTTCTTCCATATCCAAGTTTTTTCAAAAATAGTTTTACCATTATTAAAATGATTTATTGAAGACATTTTTAGGCATGTTTTAATTTTTCAAAATCTTATAAAAATTAATTTTATTTTTATTTTCCTAAATTTTTACTTTTATCCATTTTATAAAAGTGTGAAAAAATATTTTTTAACTTATACATCATGTACAGAATTACACGCTTCCATAACCACTCATTTTTTTGAAGATTACTTTAAAATTTTAAAATTTTATTTTTAAATAAAATATTTTTCCTAATATTTCCCAAATTTTTTTCTTTTCTAATTTATTTTAAAGGTGACAAGGATATTTTCCTTAATATATTGTTAATGGGATTTTGATGGTATTTATATTCATAAATTATAAAAAACCACATTTTACTTTATTATACACTGGGATATTGTTTTAATAATACCATGATTATTATTTTTATCGATGTTTTATGATCAATTTGACTGGGACATATTATTTTTATTCCATTCACCATATTACTCTAGATGATTTATAATTATGATTATTTATTTGAGAAAGTATTTATATCCATATTCTATTTTTTGTATTAGAATGTTTATGCAGACTATGTTTATTAATTTGGGAAATTATTAACATGTCATATTTTAGTCTTTTAATATTAATGTATATGTTAATTATATTTCTCCACTTTCATATTAATAATTCATTGGATGTAGTAAGTCATGGGTGGGACCTGTTATATCACATCAATGCATAAATAGGTCTTATGGGAAAAACTAGTTTTGGTATATGGATGGGGACTTACCCATTTATTTAATATGTCATGGAATGAGGCCTTGACAGTGTGGTTATGATATATAACATTATACATTACCTCATTATGAGATTAGTTATTCATATCTATGTGATTATTTGAATTGTTATAATATCCATGGATATTTCTGAAGATCATGTGATTATTTATATTTTATTATTTTGATCATATGTTATTCCTTCCATATTATTCTTCCTATAATATTTATTTATTAAATGGAAAATTTTCATTTATTTACCTTTCTATATTGATTATTACTTATTTTTTATGATAATATCTATTGTACGCATACCTGTATTGAGCATTAGAGCTCACCGCATTATTATGTTTCCATTCCCTTTGAAACAAAGAAGTGTATTATGATAGATATACAGGGATATGAAAATGGAAATAATTTTGTTCTCAAATAAAAAATTATGTTGTATTATATATTGTCAAATGAAATTTTAAGAGAAAGTATGTATCTAGTTTTCTAATACATGTAAACTATTCGGTTATTTGGGATGAGATCACCTTTATCTACCAGCAATGTAATAAAGTAACCACTAACTATAGAATATTAGGGTTGCGTTCTTTAAATTTCACGGGTACCTGATTTGTTTTTATCCCTACCAAAACAATTTCTTTTACATTGTTTTACTTATTGAATGAAAAGATTATGATTATTTATACATACATTTATCATAGATGCTTCATGTAAGTTTTTATGCATTTTAAAAAAAATTATTTACATATTGATGTTGTGGAATCTAGTTATCAACCCATGTGTGGTTTTTTATTGGTTCATATTTTGATTATGTTTAACTTTTGGGTAGGTGATTCCCAATTTTCACTAAAAAGGGATTATCTACTCCAAGTGATATAAAATAAGGAAAATAATTCTCCGTATGATTTATATAAACCCTAAATACTTTTAATAACCATCATAGATCGATGGATAATGTTTAAGATAAGTGAAAATTTGGTTCATGATCTAGTATATTCTAGATCATGTCAATTATAAAAGGCTATAAAAATGAATTTTATTTTGGGATTTAGTGGGTTAGAGATTTAAATAGGATATCAAGAAATTATTTGGTGGTTGTGTATATTTCTGAAAAAAAATAGTCATGATTGAAACCTTAGTAACCGTGATGGTTCCTATATTGGGTATAGGCACTATAATTATGATTGGGGTATTGGTTCGAAAATTTTATTAATAGGATAAATGAATTAAAATAATGATTCAAGGGTCAATGATGGGACTATTTATGTGCTAGTCTCATGTATCACATATTGAAACATATGACATAGATATACACATGATAACCTATGATTTATTTTCAAAGAGACTTGCTAAATTGTTTCTTATGGAATTCATTTTAAAATTTGAAGAATATGAAATGGGATAAAAAAATAGTTATAATTGAAACTAGTGGAAATTATAGATTTATAATTTTAAAAAAATTCGTTTAATTTGAAATATTTTTTAGGATTATATTAGAGGGATTTTTTCTTTGAATATAGATGGAAAAATGTGTTGTGAGTTTAAGTTTAAAAACAAGGTCAAGTTAAATTTTTGATAACCTAGTGCATAATTTTTTTCAATTCAATAAAATGTTGAAATAAATTATGTTTTTTGGAATTTATTTTGTATTTAAAAAGAATTATATGATAAAGATATTTTTGTATAAATTAATAAGGGGTGAAAAAATTTATTTTGATCGATGAAAATAAGTTTGAATGGAAAATTGTATTATAAATTTGTAAGATAAATTTGGGAAATTATATTAACATAGAAAAGTAGTGGTTTTGTAGTATATTTAGATGAATATGAGTGATTAAACATTTATTATTTTTATTTGATTAATTTGAAAAAACATTATTCTATAACATGGATAAATCACATATAATATTTTAAAAAAATTACTTATATACCTAGTTAAATATTTGGATATGGTAATATTAGTAAATTATTTTATTTATTCTAATTAATTAAGGTAAAAGGGTGATGAAGTTCTAAATTATATTATGATATGATTAGTGAGAGTAAACTTATTTGTGAGACCTATAAAGTTTTTTAACCTATATGTTTGGTACATTATCATGGGGAACTAAAAGTTTATTTTTTTACTAAATTGCACGTGTTTGTGTGTCTATTAAATTTGAAAGAATTAATTTATTTAAATTGAAATGATGAGATAGAATAAATGTGCTGTGTTAATAATATTCAAATTAAAATTTAATCATAATTGGAAAGAAATTTTGGGATTTTATTGAGTATTATAATATTATTTTTTATGTAGTTATGATTTGGGAATATAAGGTGGGATAAGAAGCCTCAGACTATTGGATGTATGTTAAGGGGATTAATTTTTATTGGGATATGAAATGCGTAACTTGATATTTTAGATGAATAGAACAGAGTTAAATATGAATACCTGGAAAATTGTGAGTTGTTCGGTTAAAAAAAAATTATGAAATAAGATATTAGATTATGAGTTTTTTGTTGAGTTTAATATTAGAGATGAGAAATAATGAAGATTTTTATGGATGTGTAACATTATATAATTTATATTATTTAATAAATTGTTATTTTTTATTTATGTTTATAATATAGTTTGGTGTAGGTCTTATAAATAAAGTGATTATGGGGATAAATTGGTGGAAATTATTATAGGTAAAATAGGGTTGAATTAATCATGAGGAAATAGAATCCATGATTTAGATTTTATAAATGTGATATATATCATAGAGGTTGAAATAATTCTTTAAAATTTTCACGTAAGAAATATTAAATGGTTACATTTAAGTTTTAATGGATTATGGGATGAACCCATGAATGTTTTTAGGAGTGTTAGTCTATATTTTAATGGATAATCCATGTAGTTGTTAACTCTTTGAGAGAAATTTATGTATATGATGGGATGATAGGTAAGGGTTACACTACCTAAAATTACTATATTTCATTAGACATCTAATGGCGAGTTCTTTGAAAGCATCTTAAAATAAATTAGAATAGTGTTATTATAAAGGATCCAAGAAATTATATGATTTTACCTTGTGATGGGAATATTCATAAGGAATTGGGATAAGGGATATGTTAATACTACCTATAGTGGGAATAAAACCTAGATTTTACCTAGTGAGGCTTCTAAATTTTTTAAAACACCAAGTGGAAATGAATTAATAACATATTATTTTAGACAAATTTGGTTAACATATATGGCGGAGATAAAAGTAACTAATTAAAAGTAACATACCTAAAGTATGAGAGATTTTGTGTTTAGTGGGATGTTATTAGAAAAAATCCCTATAAGGAGAAGATTTTATATGGGTCAAAATTGATACAAATTGTGTTATGTAATGAAATGTATAGTTAATAAATTATTATTTTTAGATCCTTTTCAAGGATGAAAAGGTTTATAGTGGCAATATAGTAATTCAAAATGATTTTATAAGAAAAAATATTTTCTAGTAATAATTCACATAAATCAGATAGGCTAAAAATGGGGGTAAATTTTAAAATTTTATTTGAGGTAGGAATTAAGTAATTTATCTTTATTTATATATGTAAAATTAGGTTTTTATTTTATAAAATATAGTGAATGATTTTATGGATAATTATAATATAATTAAAATAAACAAAATATTTTGTAGTGGTAACCTCTACTTGAATTTTGATTGGGGGTATCCATGTTCTAATGGCCTGAAAAATATCATAATCCTCTACTAATGCTTCTAGACAACTATTTGATCCCAGCTTTATTATTTTACCTGAGTGAAATTTGGTTATATTTGGGTTATGGTTCCAATTTTTATAATAAGGATATATTGAGGAGGTTCATTTCACCCTTTAACCTTCCTTACATCTCATTTTCATTCTTCCCCCAATATAAAAAGGAAGACCTATAGAGGTTTCTTCACATGGAATCCATGTGAGAGGATTTGATATATCTACTCATATTCATAGTTTTAATTATTATTTGACTTTTAATGAACCGATATTTTTATCTAGGGATTTTAGGTGGGAGGTTTCATCAATGATTTATGAACCTCACCTAAAAATTAGGGTTTTATCTTAGATAATCAAAGTGTATGATTAGAGGTTGTTTCATCTTGTTATGATAGGCAATGACATCAAAACATCAATTTAGTGACTGTTATTGGTCTATGGTGATTTAAGGGATTTTCCATATTTAGTGGAAACAATCAACTTTGGGGTTTATGATAGATTAAGTATAAGAACATAATATATAGATTTTTTTAAATATAAGTGAAGTCAAATAATTTCATGATGATATTTAGAGGCGGGTGGACTCACCTATTCTATGTATCTTGATAATTCAAGTTTCATTTGATTTTATTGGTGTCTTCAAATTTATTATATTTTATTGACACTTAATATTTTTATATTAGAATTTACTAATAAATAATGGTTCTCAGTTTAATTTAAAGTTATATAACAATATTCAGTGACACACTAAATACTTTATAGTGATAAATTAATAATATTGGGAATCTAGGGTATATTCAAGGATGGGTTGGGTCCTGTGTGTGGTTGGTGTGACTTTATTTAAAAGTTTATTAATCTATATTAAAGGATTATAAAACATTATTAAATTCCAATGGTAATATTAAATTTATTAAAAAGATTGGGGGAAATATCACATGACTTAAAATGAATTAGAAAAAAACATGTGATAAATTTCTTCTTATGATTACTGCTATTATCTTATTTTACCTAAATAGTTAGTATATTTAGGAAAAAATTGAATTAATTATCAATCAATTGAAATATTGGTACAACCTAAGTAAATGGATAAACTATAATTGGAAAATTTTATTATACTAAATTTGAAATTTTAATATTAATCATAGATCATGTAGACCAAAAGTCTATTAAAATGGAAAGATGGTGTTCATAAAAAATAAGACATATTTTAAATATCATGTGTGCAAATTTTTAAATATTTATATCAAGATATCATTGTCATGTCTTATTTTTCACCATGGGTGTGAAGATATAACCTAGGATCACATGATAATTTTATAAAAAAAATTGAATGAGGGATAATTTATTAATGGTTTGTTGAATATGAAAAAAATAAACTATGATTGATCAGTAGAATGAAATAACAATTGAGATAAAATAATTTTTTTTAATTTTTCATGATGACACATTATATGATCCTGTGATACATGGGTAGATAAAGTAACATAATATATGATTTTATGTCATGGTAAGTGATCTGATGTGGTACTGTGATATAAAATATGAGGTGTTATGTTATTATCCATGTCTTATTTTATGAGACAATCCTATGATGATTATTGATATTTTCATATCATTGTATGATTACTTCTTTACTAATATTTGGATAGATTAGTAACTCATGGTATAATATATTGGGGGGTCACTAATAGTAAAATAGTACCAATATTTCTATGGTGTTCTATGGTGTATGTATAGTTTTCATCAATGTATTAAGAATATAGTAGGGTATTTTACCTCCTCAAGATAATTTGATATGATTTCCAAGAAAAACATACACATCTTCCTAGTAAATCTTACGTGTGCTTGAAAGCATATTTTATATACTCTGGAAACTCTGATAAAATCATTTTTATGAACTATAAATAAACATATGAATCACTTGGATGATCTTATATATCATCTAAAATAGGTTAAGTATCCTTAGAAACATCTTATTCATGTAATTGAAATATTTTATGCATCCTTTTAACATTATTCATTTTTCAAATGTATTTTATTGAAAATTTTAAGAACTAATTGAAAAATATTACATTCCAAAAAATATAAGTCATATGTCATAGTGATATTTTTTTTTGTAACTCAATACTCTGTGATATCTAATTTATCAATAAAAATAATTTATATACCATTTTTTGATGTTATATATCATAATGAAAAATTCCTTATAATTTTTCAATTAATTTTTTCTAAGATATTTTGCATACCTTTTCCATTTTGATAAAAAATATGAAACTCTATAATTAATATTTTTACTTATAAAATTATCTCCAATCAATTTCAAAAACATTAATTTGTTTCATATTACTTTAAATAACCCTATAAAATTATCAATCCTTCTTAAATATTTCAATCTCTATTTCTAAGTCACTTATAAAACATATAAAATCCATTAAACTCAGAACATCATCAAATTTAATTTACAAATATTAAAAAAAGAGTTTTGGCTTCAATTCAGTTTCATACACATGTAATCATCAATGATATATATCAATATGAACCAAAACCATTATGTATGATATTCAGAAGGATATATATTCACAGTTAGGTTCGTCTCAACTTAAAAACTCATTAAAATATTTCTTAACAAAATTAAGTCTTCTTCATAGAGACACATTATTCAAAGAGAACTATTATCCATGTAACAACTCATCAAATTCATTAAAATTTTATAATTATGAATGAATATATGATAATATATCTAATGATAGAATCTCATATCTTCTTTTCCAACATATAAAGGATGGAAACATCTCACTTCAAATCACTAAGATATTCATCAATATTTATCCATTATTCACAACTAAATATATATTTAAAACCTTTTTCATGGGTAATTACTCTTAATATTCTAACATCATATTCATATCAATATATATTGACATCATTATAAGTGAAAAAAATGATACATATCACAAATGGGTTCAATAATCTCCCCTTTTGGAATTATTATTAACACATGTATAAATATGTATGTCAATATGTTTTATAATATTTTATTCTCTCTACACCTTATATATAATAAATATAATGGTTCATAATAAATTTTTAAGTCATAAATTAATCTACTAAAAGTCGAATTGATCCATATCTTATTTATAAAATATGAGTGACAAATTAACTTCCCAACACAGGAAATTTACAGCTATATATTTATAAATATTTCCTCACTTGTCACGTTATTTACAAATATAAGTTTGACCCCTTAAAATCATAACTTATTCCTTAAATTAAAAGATGAGAGAATTATATAGAAATATATTTTCAATACATTCTTAACAACATTTCCAAAATTCTAGATTCACATGAAATTATATATTCTACTAGCCTGAAAAACTAATCCCCTATGATGGGTGAATTCAAAACTCTTCATTATCATGGATAAGGATTTATTCAAGTAATAAAGCCTCAAGATACTAATTTATATGATCATTCCCTTGATAAAAACTGATTATCACTGTAAAACGTTCACTTTTTTCTCATCATTACAGATCTCCTCCATATATCACCATTAAATCACTACATAGAAAAAAACACAATATATATAGGAATATAGTGGTTCTCTATAAAACAATTTCAAAAACCAAAGTGTTGAGATTTTTTTCAAAACCCATGAACTAATTTATTTTAAACAATAATTATAAGAGAGATATTCATGATTTCTCATTCATTTTTAATATTAATAGAATTCTTAGAATTTATGGTTTTCTTTTCCATCTTAGTTATTTCGTTTTTTGGAAGCAGATTCTTTATTTTAGCTAAAAAATCACATGATTTTATTGTTTATATATTAATCTTCTTAATCATATATTCTTGATATGGTAGTATAATCATTCAATACTTTTATACGTTATAAAATTTCTTACACCTCCCATACAACATCTTAAAAAATATTAGGTTGTATCCTTTTCAAAAACTATCATTAAATTATATTTATTCTTCATGTTCAGTTTCTTATTTCCCTGTATGATTTTTATATTATTCTATTTCATTTATGTTTATTTATATTTCTAATTAGGATAGATAAACAATCATTCATTCTTTAGGATTACAGTTCTCTTACTTAGATCATCCAAATATTTCTCTTTAACCTTTATGTTACTAATTATTAGACACTTCTTATGAGATTCAAATTATTATTAATGGATGTAATCTAGAAACCCAATCTTATTATTATTTTAATGTAATGTTTCTCTTATTTGTAGATTTATCTTTCCTCCAAAAATAACAACACACATGACGTACTTTTAATATTCCATGGTGTACCATTTTTTCCATAATAAATGCACCACCTTGTTTTTTTGTATAGCATTCTTTTTTACCTTATTCGGTGTGTTTTTTCTTATCCTTTTTTTATTCAGGAATAAGGGTGACTCACCTTTTTAATTATCATGATTTTTTTCCTCTATTTTAATATTTTTTTATTTAGTAATTTTGGGATATTATTTGTTATTTTGAGTCAGTATATATCTCCAAAATAGATATTTTGATTATAAATATGACAAAGATGATCTATGCTTCAAAATATGTTAATGATAAATATATTATTGCATTATTTATGTGTACTTTGCAAAAACTTTTCTTTTCTTACCCCTGATGTAAGATTCCTTTTTATTCCTTGGATTCATGTATTATTAAAAAAATCCATAACTATGTGTTTTAACCTTTCATGTCACCAATAGTGGGAAAAACCCATTGTTTTATCTTTTAAGAAGTAGACTGGCTATATTTCTCCCTTGATATTTTTGTGTCAATTTTTCCTTCTGTTGCGATTCTTTTGATTGGAAACTCCTTGTAGACTTACTTACATAAAACATGGATTTATTGGTAGGTTTATCATAATTTTACCCATATTTGTTTCTAAAATTAAAATTAAAACATACACGATTGATGTAAATATATTTTAAAAAACTAATATTTCCCAAAACAAAGGGCACCCTTTTCATTGAGATTACAGTAGGTATTTCTCCAAATTATCTCAAGATAATCTTTACATAAGATAGAGGTATTTTAGAAATATTATAAAATTATGTATTCAATTAACCTTTATCTCAACCTATTATGATGAATAAACTCATTTCACTTCCAAAAATTTTAAATTGACCTCCAAATTGACACACATTAGATTTATTATGTTTTTTATCTTCATTTTATTTCACTCTAAATTTACATTATATATTAATTATATCAATATGAATATATTTTTCTTAATGTATTTAATTATTCTCTTATAAATAATTTTAAAGATATATATTCCTCTCTTCACTGAATTTAAGTCAAAAATTCTTAGAATCAAGGATATCATTTTTTTTATAATGGATGGATATTATTCTTTAAAAAATATCAAGGATTATTATTTCATTTATATTTATAAAATAAATTACATCTCAATTTTGAAGCATAAACATAAAAAACCAATATTTATAAAAAATTTAGAATCAAATATTCTATTGAGATTTATATATGATAATATCTTTTGATCTAGTTTTTTCTGTATTATCTCAACATATTCTTCAATATGGGTGGTCTCCTCCAAAAAAATTATAAAAGATACATACATAAATATAACTATATATTTTGAAAATTTCTATATAGTATTCTAAAAATAAGCATATGAATCATCATATTGTTTATCATATTAATCTTTAGAGTTGTTTTCTTTCCGCACTTATACATGGTTTGTTAAAATGAAAATAATGACAATAAATATTAATTTCCTTTACTTCATGAAAATTATATGAAATACCTAAGGTAGAGGTGTTTTACATCTTCTCACTAGTGTATTTTTCTATCAGGTCGTTTCTATTCATGATATGTTTTATTTATTCCTAGTTACATCATGTGAATGTAAAGGTTTATTCTTATTTACTTAAGAGGGATGCCTTATTTTTATATTTCATCGTATTTTTACTTTTATTATTTAGATTCTTATAAGAGATAAAATTATGATAAATAGTAGATTATTCTTCTGCATTTTTACACTTCATTATTACTTTGTAATAGAAACTCACAACTTCAAATCTTCCAATGTTTAGAATCTAATCAGTGGTGGAACCTGAGCTATGATACCAATTATTATAGCAATGGGATAAATGAATCCAAACTGAGAGGGGGGGGGGGTGAATCAGTGTGGTCATATTTTATTAATATAACAACTTTATCCATTTTAACTCCACATATTTAAGGGTAAATTTATCTTACACACTCTTCTCACCTTTTTTTCATGAAAGTAATATAACCAGGGAAGAGAAAAATTAAAAATGTTAACTTTTTTATTGAGGTTCACACCCATTGTGGATGAATATATATCTAGTGTATGGTGTTTATTATCCAACACACACTACATATATTTAATTACAAATAATAAGAAAAGTAAATGGTATATCCTTGAACCTGTATTCTTGGAACCAATCAGGTTACATGCATGATAGAAACTGGTAAACTAAGCACCCACTTTTTATTCTTAAAAATATTATACTAAACAAGTCTTCCTCCTTCAATATCCATATCTGTATAGATCATCTAAATGTTTTATCAGCAATATATACACAAGTATGTTCTTTATTAACTAGAATTATATTCAACCTAAAATATTTAGCAATCATTGAGGATGCCTCATGTATTGAAATATCAAATGGTTATACAAGAATTTATTGATCCTTATGATATGAGGAATCATAGGTTATACCTCTCACTATATTCTTCATAAAACTATATGATCTTCTGCAGATAGTATTCACTTTGTTCTATCTCTCCTCTTTTCCTATTCTCCATATTCAATTCACAGGATAGTTGCATTGGAATATCTATTCTTTACTTTCATTTGACCCTTTTGATGTTCAATAATAATGTTTTTGTTTATATCCTCATCATTAAATGATAATATAAAAATATAAGTTTACATAGTCCATAAAATCCTAATAATTTTTTATATTCAATTCCATTTATTCCCCCATATTTTTTAATTAATATATTTATATGGATTTTTTAAATTAATGTGAATAATATATTGATTATGAGAATATTGTTTAATGTGGATAAATTATGAATTGAATTCACTTACTTAATTTTCAGAATGGATTGGTACTAATTTTTGAGTTATTATCCAGGAAATAGAGTTTATAGTGAATGATGGGAGTCTATGCTTGATAAGGAATTTGTACAAGGAATAATGAATAAGTGAAAAATGTACTGGTTGTGTAAGAATCATTGAGGAGCTATGTAGGGATTATTTTTCCCCTGTGCATGCATAAAAAATGTCCCAGAAAATCATGAATAACCATCATTAATATTATGTAAAGGTATGAATCTAGTTATGGATAACAATGATAAAACCCTATGTAACTATTAACCATCATTCCAAGTCTACATAATCATTAGACCAGTGCTATATATGCTTGTGTAAACATGAGACAAGCATGGTATAAACCTATATATGTATCATTGTAGATACTATAAGTATCATGTCATGTGGTTGAACAATTCATTGCATGTTGATATGAAATTTCATAAAATCAATCCATGAATTTGATCCCCGAAACATTCATTTAAACCAACCACATAATAAAAATTCCAATTATCCACTTGAAGAGATTCTCAAATGACTGCACATTTATCTGACCTACAATGTGAAGATCCATTGACCGCATGACTATCTGACTGACTACCTAGTGAAACTTTCTCACAGTCACTTGTCCTACTACATGATCACTTGATATTTCTTACAGTAACTTGAATCTATGAGAACTCACTTAATTCATATTCTATCCAACACTACAAAAAAAATAGTAATCAAAATTAAGATAAATATTTTTAAAAATCACCTAAACTTTGAACCAAATCTTTGGGCTACCAAATCATGATTTATGAAACCATTAAAATGAATTCACAATTACTTTTTCATGAAAGATATTTCACATGTGCATAGAACGAAAGTTGCTACTTTATCGAAATAAATAATTTGGAAGATGGAATGATCCTCGGAATAAGTTAAAATAAATATTTTGTAAAAGAAGAATATTTTAGAATATTGACCAGCCAAAGAAAAAGCGATGTTAAAATATTAGAATAAGTGTATCCCTACCTATAAATAAAAGGTACCATTCACTGAATAATGTGACATTAGCTGGACCTTCTCATGTGTGATTGATGGAGAATTTCTATAAATTTTCTTTTCTCATTTTAATTTTTTTAGTTTTATAATGCCACATCCTTCCCCATTATTCTTTATTTCCCTTTTAATAGAGGGATAATCCATGGAGTGGTTAATGAGGGGAAGGTTTCCCCATATAATTATTGGGTCCTCACACATTTTTGAATGAATCTATTTTCTTATTAGTTTATTTTTCTTATTAGTGACTATTTATTTTTTTGAATGCCATTTTTTTAAGAGTTTAAAATATTTCAATATTACTTATAATGTTTATAATCAATAATCTCTCTCCAAATAGTGTTTTTTTTCTAAAATAAGAAAGTTTTATTAGGGGTGGGTGTCTAGAAATCTCTGGAAAATGTGTGACGGTGGTGAATGACATCCAAATTTCTTAGGAACACCACTACTCTTCTGGGTTTCTCATTTTTTATATTACAATTGTTTTCCAAATTTTAGTACACACAGGAATGGAGTTTTATCAATTAGTAATATTTTTTTGATCAATCTCTATAATATAGTTCAACCTAAGGTGTTTAGATAAATCAATTGAGGCATGTTACAATAATAAATTAAAAATGGAAGGATGTCAACCCATTTTAGGACTATAATATCATTATAATAAAGAACCAAACCCTAGATTGATCATAGTTCTCATATATTGTTTTCAATAATACACTTCATAGATTTTGGTGAACTTATCTCTTAGTGATAACTTATTTTAACCACAATTAACAATTTTATCTTTGGAAATTAATTTCTTTTTCCACACCCCATTAAATTCATTCATTTAAAACGTGGAATCATTATTAGGGGGTATGTTCTAACAATATAACCCAAAAATTTATTGGACCCAATCTTCAAACAACAAATTATTTGACTTTGAGTTTGAACAGGAAAAAAATTTAACTATAATTAGGAAACAAAATTAATAATTATATTTTGAGGAGGACACCCTTAATGAATCAATTATGGATTATATTTATCACATCAATCATTCAGTCATGGTTGGAAATCCTAATTAGATCCATAGATATCTTTTTACACCATATTTTATCAATCAAAATAATAAAATTGTTATGAAAATATTATAAAATGGCATTGAAATGGAAACTATCTTTATTAAATTTCATCCAAAATTTTATGTTCTTAGAGTAGAATACCCAAGTAAACATATTAAAGAGTTCAGATATATTTTATACAATTTTATTACCCAAGGTGTGCATGAGGATAAAGTGACATAGAGGGAATTTTCTTTCTCAATTGAATAAACAACAAATTAATGGTTGTATAACTTATAACCAAAAAAATACAAGACTATGATGAACTTCATAGATGTTTCCTTTAATGATTCATCATAGCTTATATGATCAAAACTACCAGGAAGGAACTATATTCCATTAAAAAATCATATAGATAGACTCTTTATGAATACTGGGGATGTTTTAAAATTTTGTGTGCCAGTTGACCCCACTAAGTAGTATAAGAGCACTACATACTTATATTTTCTTAACAAGGTCCACTATAAAATGACAAGAAAATTTTGAATAAATCATTGAGGTGATATTTTTTCAATAAGTAACTAGTATAATCCAAGGGCCTTGATTTATAAGATTGTGTAGAACTAAAAAAATAAATCTTGAGAGGTACAAGAATAAGAGGTATTCGTGGGGTAATAAATTCTAACTCATATGAAATATTAGAATCTATAAATTAAGAGATAATAATCCTTATGAAAAAAATGGCTCTAAAACAAGTTAGTCAACAATAATAACCAAATATGATATATGGTTTTTGATCCTCATATAATCATTTCACTCAACAATGTGTTGAAGTGAAAATCATGGAAAGTTGTGCAGTAGCATTTCAACCATAACAATTTCAAAAATATCAAGGATATAGAGATCCTAAACAAGTATTATATGGATTAGGAAACGAAAAAAACTAGGCTATCCTCTTAAAAAACTAATCTCAACCACCACCCCCATTACAATAGAAAAAATAACAATACCAACACCCAAAGCCTTCCCACAAACTTATACACATACATATAACCAACCCATACAATAACAACCCCATTTTCTGGAAAAATGATACTATTAGTATCCATCCACCTATGGAAAAACACTATTATAGATCCAAAACGAACATATAATTGAAAATATGGGGATTAAAATGGAGGATATAATTTATTAGTTCGATAGTTTGATGGAATTGTTATCCAATGGAAGAGGTAAACTGCTATCCCAAATATTGCTTAACCTAAAGGAAAATGTGAGTGTGATAACAACAAGAATTTGAAACGATATTAAACAGAAGACCAAACCTGATATGGATAAAATCCTTATATTTTTAAAGAAAAAGAACCTAAAAATCCTAGTGCTGAACAAGATTATCCCAATAATAAGGAACAATCTATAGTGGAAGTTTAAAAAACCAAGAAAAATAGGTCAATAGAAAACCTACCCAATAATAAAAATTGGGAAAATAAATGATGTAACATAGAATAATGGATAGAAAATGAAATAATAGATTAGATACACCATGGAAAAGATAGTAAAGGGATATGATAGATCTTCACATCCATTTCTATATATAATAATTCATACCAAAAATAAATAAGAACAATAAATCCAAAGAGAAATTATAAAACATTAAACAAATTTGAGATTAATATTCCCCTTATTGAATAACTCAAAATAGTCCATATTATATGATATTTATTAAGGATATTTTCAATAAAAAATTTAGGGGTCATGATAATGAAAGAGTTAATTTATGAAGATGTGTATCAGCCTTAATCATGCTATAACTACCAAAAACATTTCATGATCCATGTACATTTTCCATCCCTTGCACTATTTTATCTAATACAATTTAATATTATTTGTGTGATTTAGGTGTTTCAATAAATATAATTCCTTACTAAATGTTTAAATCTTTACAGATAAGATACTTGAATTCCACAAGAGTGGTGGTACAACCGGGAAACCAATCCACTTTATTTCTAATAGGTGTGTTGGAAGATATACAAGTGATAGTAGCAGATCTACCCTTACCATAAAACTTACATGCATTGAACATGGTTGATGATAAGAACCCATAACATAGACCCACCATTTTTGAGAGTCAATTATTAATGGTATCAAAGACAATCATCAATGTTCATGGTGAAAAAATCACCATGTAATTTGGGGATAACATAGACTATTTCAATATATTTGACTCCATGAGACCCCCTTAATAGGAACACTAACTCCTTAAATTGTACCACTTAGAATAATATAATTCTAATAAATATTTTGGTATTATTTATGATATCTCGATCATAGTGTAATTCTTGGTGATTTAAATTCCATGGATGATAAAGCTATTTGGAATTTTGAAGAATCTATTATGAGATTGGAGGATTAGGTAAGTTTTGTATACCTAGAGGGATTTAACTATTTATTTAATAATGATTAATCTTATATTACATCTAATGTTTATAAAATACATTAATATAAATGAGAAACACAATGTGATTTCATCATACAAACAACCAATAAATATGGAACTCAAATCCTTACCCACTGATCTATAGTATATATTCCTAATAAAGGGAAAAAATATTAGTAATCATTCCTAATAACTTATAAAAACCCCAAAAAATATATATTTATTGATATATTGAAGGAGAAAGTGAATTAAATAGGGTAGAGTTTAAATGACATTCCATGTATTAGCCTACAAATATGCTCAGTCAAAATTTATCTTAATGATATTCCAGACCTATTCAATTTCCCCAAATGAGAATAAATCCTACTATAATAGAGGTAGTGAACAAATATTGAGTAATTATTTGAATTATAAATCATTTTACCCATTTATAAATCATAAAAGTACATCCAAATCCATATTTGTTTCGATGAAAATACGCTTGAATATTCTAAAAAATAAACAAAATGAATTGATCTCTAGGAGAATTCTGAAAAACGGGAAGGTGTGTATAGATTATAGGATATTGAACCAAGTAACTAGGAATAATAAATTACCCATAATATTCATTTCTCATAATATATATAGTTCGGTAGTGTTAAAACATTATTTCTTTTTGGATTGTTATTCTGGTACCCTTTGCTTTAGAGGATGAAGAGAAGACCACTTTGACACGCCACTTTAGAACTTTTTCTTACAAGAGGATTCCATTTTGGATACAAAATACCCTATCTACATTTCAGTGGTTTATGGAAAGACTAAGATCCCCTTTTTTCAAGTACGTCTCTCTATGAGTTTTTCATTAATTTTTTATTTTGGGAGATATTTTCCGTAAATTTAAACCTTAGTGGATGTGTTCCATCATGGATGCATGTAATTTTAGTAAATTCAGTTATGGGTTGAGAGGAAACTTGAGAAACCTATAGAGGATCCATGTGGAGAGAATTTATTGGGTAGAATGACATAAATTTCAAGTATGTGTATTTTTTAATTAATGGATTCTAGTATAAATGGGTCAAGTTTAATCATGGTTTATTGGTATATTTAGAATACTTATAGTAGGTATAAGTTTTTTATAATGAAAAAAGGATGAAAAACCTCCTCCAGAACATTTACATGTTATGTAAATGGATTAAACATAATTTCATTTTTCGGTGTTTTTTAATATTCAGCTAAGGTGATGTTTTTTTATATCCCACTAAAAAAAATTACATGATGTGTATCTACATTACATTCCATATAATTCCCTAACCTACTATTTTAATGTATGATGTGCCACATATTTTTCCATTCATCTCATGGCAGTTTTATCCTCTGGACCCTAGGGTTTCTTACAGGATAACTTAGAGTTCCATCCTACCTTATGGATATTTCAATAATGTGATTAGTCCATTGTAATTGTTTCAGGATAGGTTTTTCCATTCACTCATTTGGTTCTCCAACCGTTGTAGTGTAATCCCTTGAATGTGTGCATTGTTAGTTTTGATCTTGATCAGTTTTGTTCTAGGATCCTCATGGATATCATCTACAGCTTCTTTTTCATGGTCATTTTCAATTAGAAGTGATTTTTTATTTAGTGGTTGAGGTAGGGGTCTAAATCGTAACCCTATAGTTTGACAATTATCAGCTATACACAATATTTTGATTGCACCAATGTAACTTGAACCTGAATTAATTAAATAATGAATTGGATTATTCTGTGCAATATGTTAGATTAAATTGGTTATCGACCTATATTATGGCCACCTTTTGGGAGTTAAAACCTTAAATATAATTTAATTTGCTAATGGATTAAGTTTTTTTTGTTATGAAATGAGACATTATGTGGTTTCTTGAAATAGAATATCTAATTTATGGCTTACTACTTATTGATTTGATTGTTACCATTTTTGATATAAATAAATTAGGCAATTTAAAGACAAATGGTAATTTTCATAATTAATCATTGAGGCTTATGATGTGATATTGTAATATTCATGTTGTTATGACATGTATTCCAATCTTTATTTAAATTATTATATATTAGTCATGGCCCTGGAATTTTCAAACATTTATGTTGTACTGATAATATTGAGTGAGCTCGGCCCAGTCCCATGTTGTAATTCTTATAGGGCTTTGAACCAGATACGGTAATACATATATTGAGTAGGATCAGCCTAGTCCCATGTAGTAAATCTTATAGGTATTAACCTAGATGTTGTAATTCTTATAGGTCTTTGACCTAGATTTTTATCTTATACCAAGATTATGGTTATGGATGGCATGATTGTGAGGCATTCTGAAAGATATTATGGAATCATGTGGAAGAAAGTTATTTTTACCATGGTTATATAGTTTATATTGGCATGGCTGTGAGACATTCGTAGAGATATTTTGGATTGGTGGAGAACCAAGTTGATGTGGTATTGATTTAATTTTTTAATAAATTAATATGAATGGTTATCACATTATTCCATACACTTCTAATCATACTGGTCTATTTACACATGGTGGTTTCGACCTAATGATTTATACTCACAACCTCGTTAGTTTATCTTTTGGTACCCTGGAATATTATGTGGTAATAGTTTTGGAGAATGGAGGATGAACATGATGTTTTTTTCTTGTGGGATGGGATGGAGTTTGGAGGCGAGACTGACTTGGAATTCGGGACTGGGGAATTTTGAATCTTTATTTGATATATCTAGTGTTTTACTTCTATTTTTTCTAGCATTACAAATAGATATATTTCACCATATCATTATTATTTATATAATTATTTATTAAATAATTCAATGGGATTTTATTTTTGGTTTCCTCAATGTTTATACTTTGATTTATTTCATTTATATGGATTATTTCTACTACTATAACACTTCATAACATGGGGTATAGTCTCCTCACTATACATTTAACACCCCTATTGATATTTAGAATCCTATGATGTATGGGGAGGCATTCTTGAGGAATTGTAACCAACCCCTTTTGTTTATGTGAAAGAGTGTCAGGTTGGGGACATTATAAAGTGGTACTATAGGATTAGGTTTTCTTTCTTCTTCTGTTTATTTTCTATTTGTAAAATGTTGAATGCAGACTATGATGTGTCATAACATGTTAATGAGATATTCCATAGGATTATATATACCATTTATGGGGAAAAAATGAGTGCTTAGGGATGGGATTGTTTTTTATACTTTTTTCTTGTTATAGTTGATGATATTTCACCTTCAGTGATGTATAAGTTGTGTGAGGTTATTATTTTATGATGTTGTTAAATCTTGATATTTGTACTCGTGGCCTAGTATGGCATGAGATGAGTATGCATGCATAATAATAGGCACATAGGGAGACCATTAGTCAGTTTTTCTCTATTATAGACATCTATTGAGTTTGAACTTGGTGTTCTCAGTGTTCAATGGTTTGTGTTTCTCTTATAGAGAAAATGAATCCTCATCATCTTCAACTTGAACATTAGAAAAGTGGAAAGCATAATTCTCTTAATGAAGCTAAACAAAATCTACTTTATCTCCTAAAGATCATATAGATGTTCAGTTTCATGACAGATTTTTGAGGGTCACGTGATCCATAGAAAGGGAGACTTTTCACACCATGCCTTAGATGTATGATAAAAAAAGAGTGTTTTAGTTGTAGAATCCACCTATGTTTACTGGGGAAGGAGGAACCCAGAAAGACGAGTTTTAGATCGATTCTATTTGGACTATATTTAATCATCTGGAGACATCCATGGATAGGAGGGTGAAACTTTCTATATATATGCTTCATGGACCTTCCAAATTTTGGTGGGATATTCTAAATGAAGATTGGAAGTACGGCGAGCTATCTTGGAAGTAATTTGATACGAATTTCATGAAATATTTGTATCCTGACACATTGTTGGATGAAAAATCTCTTATGATCATTCATCTAACATAAGAGGGCCTGTCAGTGTTGGACTATGATAGATGGTTCACCGACCTATAGTGCTTTCTACCATCTTTGGAAGTTTATGGGATCTCTATGGTGCAATGTTATCAATATATACTTTATTATGATATTTGGTTATAGGAGAATATTCTTTTTTTGAGATGTTATTAGGACGAGATGATCTAGGCACTCATCATATAAGGGAATCTGAGAGAGGCCTCAAGAAGTGTCTAATATGTTTCAGTTTTAAAACTAGGAGCTCCTTAACTAGTATAAAGAATCTTTTGTATGATAGTTTTAACTAAGATAATAGTGGGAAGAGCATTCAGGGAAGTGTGCATCCATCTCAGGACCATGTTTCATTGTAGTACTATCAGTGTGGCATCTTTGGCCATAAGCTTCCAATGTTTCCTTAACCTATAGTTCAGTTTCATATTTATGGTAGACTCGAACATTTTTAGAGGCTATTTCTGAACATTCCACATCATACTAATGGAAAAGGATATAGGAAATCACATGAATTAGGAAGTCTCAAACTTACCCCTCAACAGGCTGGTAGTTGGAGTTCTACTAGTCGTTCTGGCCGAGATGAGGGATGTGGTATCCTAGTGCAGGATGATTAGTACCAGGTAGGGGAAATAGCTCATGAAAGTCATAATAAAGCATAGAGAAACAGGAAATGTCAGCCTCACATTATAAAGACTCTTCCTACTATCATAGATACAAGGTTGTCAATCATTAAAGGATTAATTCTTTTATCATCTACCATAGCATGGATTTTTTATATAAGAGCATCATGTAATTTTTTATCTACTCTTTTATCAAATGGTTTAGTCTTTATTGTAGAATGATTTCATGGTTGTTTGATAATCGATACACAATTCGGTGTTTAGTCAAAGAATATCAAACATTACAAGGTGTGTTCTCTATAGATTGGTGGTTACTGTTTCTTTTGGGAACCGTTCATGCTTGAAATTACAAACTTCTAATTGATTCATTGTATGGATTGTTTAGTTCTATACTAGTATTAAATCAGTTGTTATAGGAAGAGGGTTTCATTTTATCCGTAGAAGAAGGCAGCTATTTTAACTGGGTGAGTTGGATATTCATGGTAGTCATGCAAGACTAATTTAATTCAAATTGGATTGTCTCATGGCTCAGATAACTAGTCTTTCTGTATATAATGGTCAAATGGAGAAGGATTATTTTCCTCCATTTTCATATTAATTTTAGGATTTTTTTCTATGATTATTTCTATAACATAGAATCCAAGTAAGAGATCGAGTTCAAGATCAAGTTGGTGCTGAGCACAAATCCAATATCTATCCATCTATACAAAATGGTACTAAAAGAGATTTGGGAGTTGAAAGTTTAGTTTGATGATCTACGATCTAAAGGCTACATATGTCCTAGTACATCTCATTATGGTTCTCTAGTTCTCTTCACCAAGAATTCAAGTGGTTCTTTTCACATATGTGTGAATTATCATAGGTTGAACTAGATGACTGTCAAGAATATGTATCATCTTACAGGAATTGATGATGTTATATATCATTTGAGAGGTGATAATATCTTCTCTATGATTAATTTAAGATCAACTCACAACCAATTAAGGGTGAGACCATTGAAAATAAATCAAACATCTTTTTGGAGTAGATATGGCTTGAAGGAATTCTTTGTAATGACGTTTGGATTGGCCAATGCACTGAAGGTATTTAAGTCCAATATTATATTACATGTGTTGTTTTTATCATGAAAAATTGTTACATTCCAACACATCATTACATTATTCCTATTATTATTCGTTGAATTATTCAGTTAGATTTTATTATTGGTTTCTTCAATGATTATACTCTTATTTATTTTGTTTATATGTCTTATTTCTATTTCCATGACACTTCATGCTGGGGGGTATAGTCTCCCCACTATACATTTCACACCCCTGCTGCTAGTTGGTAGCCTTTGGTGTATGGGGATTTATTCTTGATTTCTCTCAACCAACCACTTATGGCACGTGATAGAGTACCAGATCAGGGGATGTTATGGAAATTATATTCTAAGACTACATTTTAGAGTACATAGGTGTATTTTTGAATGATTTCACTATTTTTGTAATCCTTTTGATCATTATTAAATAAATATGGATGAAGTTTTAAAAACATGTATTGAAAAAATTTTGTTTGAATTTTAATAAGTGGAACTTAATAGTGGAAGTAGTAATAGTCCTAGGGAACGTTATCACCTAGAAAGGAATTTAGGTAGATTAATCAAAAGTTGAAGTAATAAATTATTTACCATAATTAACTTATGTGGAACATATATGATCTTTTAAAGAGAAAAAATGTTTTATATAAGGTTTATTAAAGAAATTAGTAATATTTATATCCCTCTCTCTATATTACTTTAAAAACCCCAAAATTTTCTTTTAATGGTGAATATAAAGAAGTATTAGATGAATTTAAGAGGCGATTAATCACTGCACCAATAATAAAACTACAAATCTGGGAGAGTCCATTTGAGATACTTTTTAATTCTTCCAACCAAGTCATTGGAGTAGTTTTTTCACACAAAATTGAAGGGAAACCACATTTAATTGATTATGCCTTGAGGTTACTAGATACTTCTTAGGTAAAATATAAAACAATTGAAATGGATTTTCTTAAAATTTTTGTAATTTTATTAGTTCAGATCATATTTTCTTAGAACTAAATTCACAATGTTTTCTAACTATCACACCCGGTTTTTCATGTTATGGATTATGTTCTGGTTAAGAGGAAGTTTTGATCCTTTATTTGGGTTCTATGTGTGATAGGTGTTGAGTTTTGAAGTATCTAAATATATAATTTCTTCCCCATGGTAGATCCTTGTCTTGGTTAGGAGTCTTTGGAGAAATCATAGAATTTTTTCCTTAGATGACCCTGCCACATAGTTAACACACGGTCAGTTCTAATAGTGTGTCCAATCCTGAAATCACATTGAAGGTTACAGAACATATTGCACAGCCACCACATGTTTGTGCGGTCATTTAGAGGTACTCGTGCAGCTATCCATCCCTATACAATAGATGTCTCATGTTTACCATAATGTTTGAAAAACTAAGAGGTCTAACCATGTGACATGCCCAGATATTACTTTTTGGGGTTTTCCAATTTTACCCCATTCAATATTTTAGCACAAAACACACCCTACTCCCCTATCCAAATTCATGTGACCCTACGGGTATCTACCCTAACTTCCCAAGCCTCTACTCCTTCCTAGGGTATATATCTAAGGATTTCATCAATGTTTTGGCCAATTTATTCAAGGTAATTATATCCTCTCATCTCCCTCTCCCTCTTTCTCTCATTTTTCTCTTGAGTTCCCTCTCCCCCATGGCCATGTCGACATAGGGTTTGGTTTTAACCCTGTTTATATTGGAGGTTTTATTATTTTATTGTTCATCCTGGTAGATCTAGGGTGGTATAACCCTTGTGGAGTGTTTTTGGTGGTGTGTTGTAATTGTTCCATAAAACTGAGGTATGTTTCCCAAGCACATTCCTTTTTCATTTTAAAAATATTTAGTTTCATGCCTTTTTCTCCTCCTATGATTTATAAATGTTGATGTGTGATATTTAGTCAAATTGTTTTGTTTGAAAATGGTTTTTATGCCTTGTTTTGTTATAACTGGAATTCTATTGGTAAATAGTGCACATCAAGTGTTTGATTAAATGCCTGGTTGAATTTTATGGATGATTTGGGGTATAAAATGCATGATTTAGATTTGTAAATGTATGGGTAATTTTAAATGACATGCTGGGTGCCTTGTATGGGTTTTTGAAGTGATTTGGGTTTTATAAAGAAATGGGTTTTGGTTTTTAGCAAGTTTTGGCATGTATTATAGGTGAAAGGCCTGTTTGTAATTTTTATAAAAATGGACTTGTTTTGAAACTATGATGGAAATGTTTTAATGAAATTTATTAAATGAAATTTTTATGGAAAATGTGGTTTTTTTTACAATTTTTAAAATATTGAATGTATGTTTGATAAATTTTGGTTTTTTTGAAAAGCATAAATTGCCATTTGGAATATTTGTGAAATTGGTGAAAAGTGTTATTATAAAAACCTCCCTTGAATGATTCTCATGACTTTTATATGTTAAATGGATGGGATGTCCTCCCTATGGAATCCTTGGGATCCATTATCAGTGTTCCTCAGTTGGAACCCTTTACGATCTAGTTATTTTAAGGAATGAGTATAATCCTTGGTGAGACATATGGCGAGTCCTATTGTGAATTATTATTATTTATATATATTGTGATTGGATGCTCACCAGGCATCGGTTGGATCACCCCCATTATATACATGGGATATAGGAACTTGGAATATTGAGAGAATTTTCTGAGAATGATTTCTACACTGGTAGGTCAAGTACTATAGCGACCCGGCCTTTTCATACATTACTATTACAACATTTCAAAGATAAAAAACATAATATTATTACAAATAGAGGATCCAGAGTTTTAGTGTCTTGGGAAAACAGGGACTACACATACCAAGTACAACATCAAGCATAAAAATTCATTTAATCTCTTCTTCTATAGCTTCTTAGTAGCACTTGTCCTCTCCTTAGTACATGTAGCCACCTGAGGATATACATCAAAAGGGGTGAGCTAAAATCCCAGTAAGAGGATAGATAAGAACAATATATCATTGGGTGAGCATAATTATGACATAGAAAGAAGATCTTGGACATGAGAGGAGCAAAAACAATAAACATGAAATGTGGCAAATCATAAAAATGAAACATCATGTCTTAGTGGTTAACTACCACACATACTTGTGAACAAAGCTAGCATCATGTTCACGCATCATTTCACATTTACTCATGAGATTAATCGCTTTACCCAATGCATTGGAGCGCTATATAATTCCGGGCGCACCCATCACATTTAAACATTCATATTGCGCTATATAATTCCGGGCACACCCGTCACATCATAACAATATCATTATCATGCTTTCCACATAGAACACATATCAAACATGTACATAAATAACCCATGGAAAGGAATGGGTTTCATCTCATAATAACACATTCATAAGCTTTGGGTTCCCAAAAGAAAGAGGGAACAACATAATTGATATAAGAACCATCAACCTTGAATGAGAGGTAAAAGGTGAGATCTTGAAAGAAGAGTTATTTTGGAAAACATTTTGATGGACATAAAAACCAGTGACAAACATGTATATCCCAGAAAAGTAAAGGAAAAGATGAAAAAAGACCTTTGAGGAGTAACCATATCAAAAATGGAGTGAAAGAGGGAGAACCCGGAGGAAGAAAATTGGGTTTGAGATTTCCCCTTACCATGTACTCGAATACCTCCTTCTCTTTAATGTCATGTATAATGACATTATATTCATTAATTAGAAATTACAGAACCTTTTATACATTAATAGGGTTCATTCTGGTTTCATTATTTCATATTATGTTCCTTTGGATGACTTAGAGAGTTTAAAAACATTGTTTGGGGATGTTCGTTTTCATGGTTTTCTTGAGAGGTCCACTTGTATTCTTAATTTGATGTTTGGGTAGATCATGGGTAAACATCCAGAACTGATATTACATGTCATTAATGATATTATAGAATCTTGAATGATTTTATAATAGGTTATATTAGATCCATGTGGACGAATCATTAGATAAGAATTAAATGAAGATTATTTGGGTTAATTTGAGCGGTTTTTGGATCACAACGAACTCGTTTTAACTATTCACTTAGTAATATGGCCCTAGGTTATTTCCAGAACATAAAATAGAACATAATACATATAAAAAATTCTGGTTCAACCATAAAATGGTTTCATGACCAGATTGAAGGTAGAAATGGAAGAAGAGAACATGTCGTTTTTGAAGGTGATAAATTTAACACCTCATGAACAACGTTCTCTTTAATAAAATAAAAGGAAGGGGGAAAGGGTGTGGGTTGATATAATATAACATTAGAATCATAACATTACAGTATATATATAATACTAGATTTACAGAACAATTTGGATGAAGATAGGTAGGGAAAGATCAGGAAAGGAACTTGATCTTGAAAGGAAATTAAAGGAGAAGAGAGAGAGAAATTACCTTTAGAATCTTCCTCTTGAGATCCTCTTTAAGGAAGATAGGCTTGGTCTTTTTATGAGACCAGAAGCTTTTGGACGTGGGGGATGATCTAGGGAAGGTGTTTGGGCAGAATTTAGAGAAGGCTTGGAGCTTGAGAGGTGTGAGGAAAAGAGGGAGTGAAGGGTGGCATTTATAGTGGAGGGGAGAGGGGTTTCCTTAATATAAAATTGATTAGTTTATTAATTTCACATAAGACAAGGAATAGTGAGTCTTGGATGACTAAGAATAGTAAATTTGACTTCTGAATTCGGGATTTGGGTGCTTACATCACTTGTGATGTCAGGAATAGTGGGTTTTAATTAAAATGTATTTATATGATAAATTAATGTATTCTACTATTCATAAAAAAATCAAGTATCTCAGAAAAATCCCAAAATTTTACCCCAACCATTTTTCTACGTGTAGAATCGAAAAATGAAGTCCATTTTTCGAAAATAATTTTTTAAATATTTAATATTTAATTAATATCATAATTTACTATAAAAACAGTTTTTAAAATTAAAACTGATTTTGCAGTTCTTTCAAAAATTACTTAGGGTCTTATAAAATTATTTAAAACTATTAGACATTGAATCAATAATTTATGAATATATTTCAGGAAAAGAAATATTCTTTTAAATTAATTAATTAATTATAATTATTTATTTATGACTTATAAAATACCAAAAATGTTTACTAAGGTCAAATTATCACTTTCTATGGTGTCTAAATTTTATTTTATTATTCATAGGTAATGTTACTCTTATTTACTATTTATAAGGGTCATATTACTATTAATAAGGGTAGGTTACTATTCATATGGGTAGGTTACTATTCACCAAAAATTATTTTTGTTTCATTGGACTACAAAAACTATCTTGAACACAACCGTGAATGTTGGATTTTTAAAATTCCAAACATAGGGGTGAAAAAATTATGTTTAAAGGTCACTTATCACTTAGTAGATCATTATTTTGTGTTTTTATGACATAGATAAAAGAAGGGAATTTTCCATTGAAAAACTTTGGGTCGTTACATTCTTCCCCCCTTAAGAAATTTCGCCCCCGAAATTTTACTTTACACAAACAGGTGAGGGTACTTCTCTTTCATTGCCTCTTCCAGTTCCCATGTTGCTTCCTCAAACTTTTGGTTCCTCCAAAACACTTTGAAAAGGCCGGTTGTCTTGTTGCGTAGAACCTTATCACTTCGGTCCAGAATTTTTACCGGTTGCTCCTCATATGAGAGATCATCTTCCAACTGTACCACCTCTGAGTTTAGTACATGTGAGGGGTCTGAAATGTACTTCCTCAGCAGTGATACGTGAAACACATCATGAACTTGAGCCATATTCGGTGGAAGTGCCAGTCGATAGGCCACGGCTCCTATATGATCAAGGATCTCAAAGGGGCCAATGTACCTTGGGCTTAGCTTCCCTTTCTTCCCGAATCGCATGACTCTCTTCCATGGAGATATTCGAAGGAAGACTTTATCTCCAACGTCGAACTCCAAGTCCCTTTGACGATTGTCAGCATAGATCTTTTGCCGACATTGAGCATCTTTGATATGTTTCTGGATGACTTGAACCTTCTCTGTCATCTCTTGAACAAGATCGGGACCAAGTAGTTTTCGTTCTCCAACTTCATCCCAACAGGTTGGAGTTCTACATCGCTTCCCATAAAGAGCTTCATACAGAGCCATCTGAATACTCGAGTGGAAGCTATTGTTGTATGAGAACTCAAACAATGGAAGATGCTGATCCCAACCACCTTTGAATTCAAGAGAGCAGGATCTTAGCATATCTTCAAGTGTCTGAATAGTCCTTTCAGACTGGCCATCGGTTTGGGGGTGATAGGCCGTGCTGAAATTTAATTCAGTACTCAAATCATGTTGAAGGCTCCTCCCGAATTTATAAGTGAACCTTGGATCACGGTCAGAGACAATCGAGAGCAGAACACCGTGCAATCTCACTACTTCCTTCACATATATCCTTGCAAGTTGTTCAAGTGAGAGGTCTTCCCGAATAGCGATAAAATGGGCAGTCTTGGTGAGTCGGTCAACCACAACCCATATCGCATTATTTCCTCTTGACGTTTTCGGGAGACCCATGACAAAGTCCGTAGTAACATTTTACCATTTCCACATGGGTATAGGCAATGGATGCATCATACCTTTGGACTTTTTCCGCTCAGCTTTAACTTGCTGACATACCAAGCACCTTGATATATATTCCGCAATCTCCTTCTTCATGTTATCCCACCAGAAGTGTTCTCGGAGATCACGATACATCTTGGTACTTCCAGGATGAATAGAGAAAGTTGAGCTATGTGAAATATCCAATAGCTCCTTCTTTATTCCGGGTGATGAAGGCACACAAAGCCGCGTTCCAAACCGAATCTCAGCATCATTATCGATATGGAACTCTTGCAGCTTCCCTTCCTTTACTGCATTTACCCTCTTTTGTGTCTCCACATCATCCCTTTGTGCTTTCTTAATCTTCTGTTGGATGGATGGTTGCGCAATAATTTGGGCAAGGTAGTATGTATCCCCTGCCCTTACGATTCCCAAATACATCCTTTTCATATCCAAGAAGATAGGGTCTTTCTCAATCCTCAACATGGATAGAGTATCAGGTTCTTTCCTGCTTAGAGCATCAACTACCTTGTTTGCCTTTCCAGTATGATAGTGAATAGAGCAATCGCAATCCTTGATTAGATCTAACCATATCCTTTGACGCATGTTTATCTCCTTTTGTGTGAATATATACTTTAGGCTCTTGTGGTCGGTGTATATGTCACACTTCTCACCATAAAGGTAGTGCCGCCAAATTTTCAAGGAAAAAATCACGGCTACCAGCTCTAGATCATGCGTCGGGTAGTTCTGCTCATGGATCTTCAACTGTCGTGAGGCATAGGCTATCACATTATCATTTTTCATGAGTACACAACCCAAGCCTTTCATTGAAGAATCACTGTATATCACAAAAGTTTCTCCACTTTTCAGTAGTGTGAGTACAGGTGCAGTGATCAGCCTTCTCTTTAGCTCCTTGAAGCTTCTCTCACATTCTTCCGTCCATAAATACTTTACTCCTTTCCATGATAACTTAGTTAGTGGGATTGAAAATCGTGAGAGGTTTCTCACAAAACGTCGATAGTACCCAGCTAATCCAAGAAAACTACGGATTTCTGTGACACTAGAGGGCCTGGGCCATTCCTCAATCGCCTTTGTCTTTGAAGGGTCCACAGAAATTCCCTCGCTTGTGATCACATGTCCCAAGAACGTGACTTGATTCATCCAAAAGTCACACTTTCTGAACTTGGCGTACAACATCTCCTTTCTCAATGTCGCCAACACATGTCTTAGATGTTCTTCATGTTCCTCCTTTCTCTTGGAGTAGATGAGAATATCATCAATAAAAAATACCAAAAATTTGTCGAGGTAATGTCTAAAGACTCTATTCATCAAATCCATGAAGATTTCAGGGGCATTAGTAAGTCCGAAGGGCATCACCAAAAACTCATAGTGCCCATACCTTGTACGGAAGCCGGTCTTCTAAATATCTTCCTTCATCACCATTACTTGATGATATCCAGAACGAAGATCCACCTTTGAGAAGTATTGAGATCCTCTTAACTGATCGAACAAGTCATCAATCCTTGGGAGATGATACTTGTTCTTTATGGTGATCTTGTTGAGTTCCCGATAATCGATACACAGCCGCATGGTTCCATCCTTCTTCTTCACAAAGAGCACTGGCGCACCCTAAGGTGATGAACTAGGGCGTATGAACCCTTTGTCCAGATGCTCTTGCAGCTTCTTCTTTAACTCCTCCAGTTCTATAGGAGCCATCCTATAGGGGCACTTCGAGATAGGAGTAGCTCTGGGTATGAGTTCAATTGAGAACTCTACCTCACGATCCGAGGGAAATCCGGGCAACTCTTCGGGAAATACATCGCTGTATTCCCTTACGATGGGAATTTCCTCTAGGTTGGAACTTTACTTTGACTCAAACATTTGGGCGAGGTATGATTCTTCATAGGGAATCATCACCCACACCATTGAAGGATTTCTCAAAGGAGATTCATGATCTTCCTTGCATTTGTAGAGGAGCATGGGATGGTTCGGAATATGAAAATATATTTCCTTTTCCCGACAGTTGATATGTGCTCTATATAATGAGATCCAATCCATTCCCACTATAGCGTCGAATTCCAAAAAGGGAAGTATTACGAGATTTTCCGGAAGAATCTTCCCACATACGTCAACAGGAGAAGAATCAAACACTTGGGTTGCAATGATTGCACCCCTTTGTGTTTTTATAGATATCTCTACTTCAAGGTTTCGGGGCTTTGATTCTATAGTTCTAGAAAAATTGAAAGATATAAAGGAATGCGTAGAACTGGAATCAAATAAGACTTTTCCCATTCTTGAGTGAATAGGAAGTGTACCTTGTACGACTTCATTATCATGTTCCACCTCCACAGTAGTGATGGCTTAAGCCTTCCCTTTTTCCTTTGGATTTGGTGGTTGTTGGCGCTAATTACCCTCGAAAGATCGAGGTTTAGTGCACTGGTTTGAATAGTGCCCTAGCTCCTTACAGTTGTAGCATTGAACCATGAGTGGTTCTCTCCTTTCATTGGCTAAATTATCCTTCCTTTTCATGTCTCTTCGACACTCGTGAGCTAGGTGTCCTTCTTTCCCGCACTGTAGCAACCCCCAAAACTAAGGGTGCTTAATGAGACATGATATACTTAACATTACATCATTAGAAATTAAATAACATGTCTCATTACTACAGATGATCGTGAGGCTCAGGATTCTGGGAAACCAGCTGCATCCGATTAACTTCATAGGTATCAACCATGCCTGAAATTTTTTAACAAAAACGTAGGGTGAGAAAAAATGCCCAGTAAGGGGTTTTAAAAAAAACATTCTTATAAAATCTTCTCTCAAAGAAGTTCTTTCGAAGAGAATAAAACTCTTTTCTAAAACAAAACATTATCTTTTCTTAAAACATGAAATCCATCTTTCTTTGAAAACTGCTTGCACAAAGAAGCACATACTTGAAATGAGCTTTAATGTAAACATGATCAGAGTGAGAAATATAAAAAGAATAAACAATGTATAATGTTAGAACAAGGTTACTTTAGTTCTAAAAGTATTCTATGGCTAAGCAGGGAAAACATGCAGGTCATGGTTCATGAGTAAAATGCAGATCATCTAACCGTTTACCATATGAAAACAGTTCTTGTTGCATAAAGTAAATTTTCATGATCTTGGGAGCTTTCAACTAGGGGTTGTACTGTTTATTGAACTAACCCCTGGTTAACCTTTATCATTACATGCAGAGGGAATGTATAATCCTGGACTTTGTCAAGACTTTTCATCAAGACCGTATAGCATACTTAACAGGTCAAGGCTCACTGCCCACCCTGTTTCCTTAGCACAAGTCAAGGATAACTACCAAGACCGTCGCACATGTTCGTCTCATGAGACTCTTGCTTTACCCAATGCATTGGAGCACTGTATAGTTCCGGGCGCACCCTTCACGTAATTCTTGTTGCGCTATATAATTCCGGGCGCACCCGTCACATGTAAGTCGTATACATCCCTCACATATCTTGACATGGTCATTCGTTAATGGGGTTCCATGCATTCTTACTTTAACCCCATTTTCACATACGTATTCATAACATGAAAACAGTTCTTTCTTTAAAAAACATTATGACATGCACGCTCAAGCTTCGTGCACATAAAAAGTTAACATTCGAAATCATGGGTTTTAAGAAGATAAACATAACACTTAACATTCCATAGATCAAAATACCCAATTTTAAGCATGGTCACTCATAAATTACACATGTGATGATAAATGGATATCTTAGGCATTTAATACAGGAATTTGAGGTTACAATGTGCATAATCGAGTTCATCTTAGGGAAATTATGTATATAATTGTGTAAACTCTTTTATTAGCACCCTAAATAAACATGAGTACATGCCTATGAATACATGTGTGCATTTGTAAAAATTCAAGGAATCCATGATAACCATTTTCACATGACAAAAATCCTGATTTATCCAGAGCAGTGATAAATGAAAATTCTCAATTTCAAGAATGATTTTGAAATCCAACCAATCCATAACATCAACATACATATAAATATGCTTATAAATAGTTTTCAGATACTTTTCTTGAAATATCAATTTTATAAGGGGTACATATAATTTGTAATAAATCCTTATGTGGTAATGCGATGAAATTTTATAAGAATTTAATAAACATGTCCTCAAATTCGCACATAGATGTACATTTAACCTTATATAATCACATGTACATGCATATCTATATGCTTCATATGTCTGCATAATCCCACATATTTATTAAATTTCCTGAAAACTCCACTTGCATAGGGTAGAATTAAAAAAAATAAATAGGGGTTACATACAGGTGGAAGGAAGGTGTTCAAATGCATGTTTCGTTTTATATATGTAGGTATACATTTTTATATCTACACACAAGGTGTGTGTCATTAAAACTGAACTAGAATAAACACCAAAAGAAAAAAAACTTTCTATAACCCGGTTGATTTCAGGAAGAAAAGAACAGTGTAACCGGTTCTTAAAATCTTTGTATATATGTTTATATACACTTGTGTATGAGGTATATATGACCAGGGACATCCAGCAAAGAAGAAGATTAGAAAAGAGACCTCACCTTCGTTCGCCTCTCAAAATAGAAGATGTGCAATGGTGAGATACCAATTGTTTTTCAACCTTAAATACTTATATATATATATTGATATATACGTGAAGCGTATTTGATGTAAAATATCAAAACTTACGAAAACTAAACAGAATACAAGGACTCTCCCTTACCTGTTCGAAGAGGTGGAGAAGGAAGACAACGAAGCAAGTGATATCGGGTGCATAACCACAGGATGTATACATATATACATAACACACACACACACACACACACACACACATATATATATAAACGAAACTCAAACTGAAACCACATCAAATCTTTTCCCTTACCTGAGCTCGGAGAGGAGGTGATCAAGACATGAACGAGGCCGGTCCGACGGTCCAAGAGTCTTTGGTGTAAAACACCCGATCTTCGGTGCAAAGCAAGGTTTAAAAAAAAACAGAAGAAGAAAGTGAGACTTCATGGAGGTCATCGGCCCGAGGTATCCGAGGCGAGGAGTCTGCGTCGGCTCATGGAAAGAAGGGGGGCAGCCCGGGTCTACTTCACCGGCCTAGAGAAGAAAAAACGGCACCCTACGATCTACTGGTCTGGCGACGTGAGGAAGGAGGAGAAACCACATCGCGAGGTGGAAGACAACCGAGAAATCAGCGGCGGCTGGGATCAAACTGGGATGATCGGACGACTTAGGGTTGGCACGGCATTAAAAGAGACCGACGACCGTGATCAGGGAAAGGGAGGATCAGATGGCTGGGGTGTGACGCGGTGCAAAATGCGGTTTCTACAGGTTTTTTTTAAAAAAACTTTGTTAATATTAATTTATTAATTCATTGACTTTATTATTATTATTAATGAATTCTTATTATTAAACCACCTTTATTATTTTAATAAAAATTCAGTTGTTAATAAAAATATAAATTAATTCAATCAAAACATCTTATTATATAAACATATGTATATATATATATATTCTATTTTAAAATACCAATAAATTTTTTATTGGCCTTATTTTATTAATTATACCATAATTATTATATTTTGGGAAATTAAAGGTTCATTTAATCAATTAAAGAACGCATCTATTTATTCATCACAATATATATTTATTTGTTTATTTATTTATTTATTTTTTCTTTTCTGAATTACATAATAATTACATTAATTTATAATTTCAGTCAAACACTTGGATACACTCCTTTAAGAAAAGAAAAAGAAATAGGTTGCTTAGAAATATTTGTGGAAACTTAAAGATGCGAAATTTGTAAATAAGACCATAATTTAATATAGTTTCCTAAATAATTAATAAAGGTCGAATTATAGGAGAAATAATATATCTAATTATGATGCAATATATATATAACTCATAAAAATTTTCATCCAGTTTGATATAAATAGAAAATAAAAGTTCAATTGTTCAAATTAATATGTATAATGGAAGAAAACAATAATATTAATTTTCGCTGTTTAGAAACATAAAATAGAGTTAACATTTTTGGAAAACTAAATTAACATTAATGACACTTTAAAACATTAAAGAAAAATACAAAAATATCATGCCGATCTTTTTGGGGTGAATCATTTTATTTCAAACGGTCAAAATAAAACATAGAGGATAAGAAGGACCAACGGTCAAAATAAACCAACGGTCGAATTAATAGCCGTTTGAGGTTCAACGATTATATTAAGGTGCTTATAAAAAAGGGGTTTGGTCTCAGGTGTCCCTTACCCCAAGTGACTGAAGGAGAAGCAGAGATGGTTCGTGTGATCCCCTTGGTGCTGAGCACGGCCACAGTGGCTTCAGCAATCCTTATGTTCCTTATGATGGATGCTCGAAACCCCTACCACATTCTCGGGCTCTTAGTAGTTTTAAGCAGTCTTCCCATCATTGTAATCGGGTTATTGGTTGGAATTTTCAGTTAGTTTACCATCTTGTTTGGTCAGAGGATGTTGTAGCCAAAATGTTGCTTATTTAAATAAAAGAAATTTTCATCCATTTGGTGCATATTATTATTATTGTTAGTTGTTTGTTGGTTTACTTAACGGGTGATATTGGAAAACAATCTTGTCTTAACAAAACTTGGTTGTCTCGGGTTGTTACATTACTTCCCCCTTCAAAGAATTGCGACCTCGCAATTCTATCATAAAAAGAGAAAAACAGAAACCCCATATGTACAACTCTACCGAAACAGCAGGTCTGGCTCGGTTAACGGGACACCAAAGTTGGCACACAACTCTTCTGTTTCCCTAGTCCAGATGCACCTCGAACAGTGCTCCTTGAACTCATGTTCGTGTGTACTGCACACGGGCTTCCAGAGGGAGGCTCGTGCGATGAAAAGCTCGGAAACGTCAGAGTAGATACACTCCTTGATGACTCTCCTAGCCACATCATGCTCAGGGTAGTCGAGAGGGATGATGAGGTTGAGGAGACTGAGGTTCAAGACTTGGAACATGTAAGCTGAACTGAGCTGGCCATCCTGGGCGGCCACGAGGAAACACGCTCTGGCAGAAAAGTTTTGTGCCAGAGTGAAACACTAGAACATGTCCTCAAAGTACATTCCCCTTCGCCTATAGCTGGGGAGTTGAGCAGCAGCGATGAGGTGAAAGACACGATCATTCTCTTGACATAGCCAAAGAATCTTTGGACCGTTTTCTAAATTGAGCAAACGTTGACAGGACCCTTGCAGGTGGAGAAAGGATGGGTAATCCACCATGCATGCCTTGATCAAGATGACTTCTACTAGCTCATCGGGTATGTATGAGAAGTTCGTTTGACCATCCATCTGAAAACAAACATCGAAGGGAAACTCTTAACAACATAGATACAGTGGACACATGAAAGGAAAGAAGAAACCTCCATTTATGAAAAAGTTTACACGGCAAAGTCCGAGTTTACAAGACGTACGCCACAAAGAGTAGAAAAACTTCCTAACTCTTCAAACCACACACAAGATGAACATACAGGACTAAACTCATGGGAACATTTATAATGCCTCCTGAGTTTAGCGTGAGGGGTGTGGAGTTGGGAAACGTCGGTGTACACTTCTTTCCTAAGAGACACACGAGTGGACTCATTTTCCAACGCTTTGAAGTCCATTAACTGGCCCCAGAAGCCATAGTGCAGGACCTGGCACAGATAAGCCGTTCAGAGGTCTCCAGCAGCAGCAGCTTCTTGAAAAGGGTTATCTAGCATTGTACCAAATTCCTCGCCAGTTGTAAACACTCGGAAGAGTCCTTCGTGATACCTTCCCCGATGTGCATACGAGGGAAACTGGGTCATCATAATTAGGAGATAATCCATCCCCATTCCCCGGTGGAGACTAAGCACCCTAGATGAGTTTGACACATCGTACAAGTGCTTACACATCATGCGAATTTGGGCATAGTTTAGAAAGTTCTCGCGACTGGATAGAGATATAATGTTCTCTAGAGCCTCAGTGGGAAGTGAAAAAAGGTCAGTAGGTACATCAGCCATCTGAAAGTTATAACATTTTTACTTAGTTAGTATTATCAATATATTTATATCACCTGGTTTTCCAGAGTTTCCTGAACCCATCCTCTGATACCAACTATAGCGACCCCCAAAACTAAGGGTGCTTAATGAGACATGATATAATTAACTTTACATCATTACAAATTAAATAACATGTCTCATTACTACAGAAGATCGCGAGGCTCAGGATTCTGGGAAACCAGCTACTTCCGATTAACTTCATAGGTATCAACCATGCCTGAAATTTTTTAACAAAAACGTAGGGTGAGAAAAAATACCCAGTAAGGGGTTTAAAAAAAACATTCTTAGGCAATCTTTTCTCAAAGAAGTTCTTTCGAAGAGAATAAAACTCTTTTCTAAAACAAAACATTATCATTTCTTAAAACATGAAATCCATATTTCTTTGAAAACCGCTTGCACAAAGAAGCACGTACTTGAAATGAGCTTTAATGTAAACATGATCAGAGTGCGCAATATAAAAAGAATAAACAATGCATAATGTTAGAACAAGGTTACTTTAGTTCTAAATGAATTCTATGGCTAAGCAGGGAAAACATGCACGTCATGGTTCATGAGTAAAATGCAGATCATCTAACAGTTTACCATATGAAAACAGTTCTTGTTGCATAAAGTACATTTTCATGATCTTGGGAGCTTTCAACTAGGGGTTGTCCTGTTAGTTGAACTAACCCCTGGTTAAACTTTATCATTACATGCAGAGGGAATGTATAATCCTAGACTTTGTCAAGACTTTTCATCAAGACCGTATAGCATACTTAACAGGTCAAGGCTCACTGCCCACCCTGTTTCCTTAGCACAAGTCAAGGCTAACTGCCAAGACCATCGCACATGTTCATCTCATGAGACTCTTGCTTTACCCAGTGCATTGGAGCGCTGTATAATTCCGGGAGCACCCATCACATCATTCTTGTTGCGGTATATAATTCCGGGCGTACCCGTCACATGTAAGTCCTATAAATCCCTCACATATCTTGACATGGTCATTCGTTAATGGGGTTCCATGCATTCGTACTTTAACCCCATTTTCACATATGTATTCATAACATGAAAATAGTTCTTTCTTTAAAAAACATTATGACATGCATGCTCAAGCTTCGTGCACATAAAAAGTTAACATTCAAAAACATGGGTTTTAAGAAGGTAAACATAACACTTAACATTCCATACATCAAAATACCCAATTTTAAGCATGGTCACTCACAAATTACACATGTGATGATAAATGGATATCTTAGGCGTTTAATACAGGAAGTTGAGGTTACAATGTGCATAATCAATTCCATCTTAGGGAAATTATGTATATAATTGTGTAAACTCTTTTATTAGCACCTTAAATAAACATGAGTACATGCCTATGAATACATGTGTGCATTTGTAAAAATTCAAGGAATCCATGCTAACCATTTTCAGAAGACAAAAATCCTGATTTATCCAGAGCAGTGATAAATGAAAATTCTCAGTTTCAAGAATGATTTTGAAATCCAACCAATCCATAACTTCAACATACATATAAACATGCTTATAAATATTTTTCAGATAATTTTCGTGAAATAACAATTTTAAAAGGGGTATATATAATTTGTAATAAATCCTTATGTGGTAATGCGATGAACTTTTAAAAGAATTTAAAAAACCTGTCCTCCAATTCGCACATAGATTTATATGTAACCTTATATAATCACATGTACATGCATATCTATATGCTTCATATGTCTACATAATCCCACATATTTATTAAATTTCCTGCAAACTCCACTTCCATAGGGTAGAATTAAAAAAAATAAACAGGGGTTACATACAGGTGGAAGAAAGGTGTTGAAATGCATGTTTCGTTTTATATATGTAGGTATTCATTTTTATATCTATACACAAGGTGTATGTCATTAAAACCGAACTAGAATAAACACCAAAAGAAAAAAAAACTTTCTGTAACCCGGTTGATTTTTGGAAGAAAAGAATAGTGTAAACGGTTCTTAAAATCTTTGTATATATGTTTATATACACTTGTGTATGAGGTATATATGACCAGGGACATCCACCAAAGAAGAAGATTAGAAACGAGACCTCACCTTCGTTTGCCTCTCAAATCATAAGATGTGCAATGGTGAGATACAAATTCTTTTTTTCAACCTTAAATACATTTATATATATATATTGATATATACGTGAAGCGTATTTAATGTAAAATATCAAAACTGAAGAAAACTAAACAGAATGCAAGGAATCTCCCTTACCTGTTCGAAGAGGTGGCGAAGGAAGACAACGAAGCAAGTGATATCGGGTGCATAACCATAGGATGTATACATATATACATAACACATATATATGTGTACATATATATATAAAAAACGAAACTCAAACCGAAACCACAACAAATCTTCTCCCTTACCTGTGCTCAGAGAGGAGGTGATCAGGAAACGAACGAGGTCGGTCCGGTGGTCCAAGAGGATTCGGTGTAAAACACCCGATCTTCGGTGCAAAGCAAGGTTTAAAAAAAACAGAAGAAGAAAGCGGGACTTCATGGAGGTCGTCGGCCCGAGGTATCTGAGGCGAGGAGTCCGCGTCGGCTTGTGGAAAGAAGGGGGGCAGCCCAGGTCTACTTCAGCGGCCTAGAGAAGAAAAAACGGCACCCTACAATCTACTGGTCTGGTGACGTGAGGAAGGAGGAGAAACCGCGGCGCGAGGTGGAAGAAAACTGAAAAAGCAGCGGCGGCTGGGATGAAACCGGGATGATCGGACATCTTAGGGTTAGCGCGGCATTAAAAGAGACCGATGACCGTGATCAGGGAAAGGGAGGATCAGACGACTGGGGTGTGACGCGGTGCAAAATGCGGTTTCTACAGGTTTTTCATTAAAAAAAACTTTGTTAATATTAATTTTATTAATTCATTGAATTTCTTATTATTATTATTGAATTCTTATTATTAAACCACGTTTATTATTTTAATAAAAATTCATTGGTTAATAAAAATATAAATTAATTCAATCAAAACATCTTATTATATAAACATATGTATATATATATATATTCTATTTTAAAATACCAATAATTTTTTATTGGCCTTATTATATTAAGTATACCATAATTATTATATTTTGGGAAATTAAAGGTTCATTTAATCAATTAAAGAAACCATCGATTTATTCATCATAATATCTATTTATTTGTTTATTTATTTATTTATTTTTACTTTTCTGAATTACATAATAATAACATTAATTTATAATTTCACGCAAACATTTGGATACACTCCTTTAAGAAAAGAAAAAGAAATAGGTTGCTTAAAAATATTTGTGGAAACTTAAAGATGCGAAATTTGTAAATAATACCATAATTTAATATAGTTTCCTAAATAATTAATAAAGGTCGAATTATAGGAGAAATAATATATCTAATTTTGATGAAATATATATATAACTCATAAAAAATTTCATCCAGTTTGATATAAATAGAAAATAAAAGTTCAAATGTTCAAATTAATATTTATAATGGAAGAAAACAATAATATTAATTTTCACCATTTAGAAACATAAAATAGAATTAACATTTTGGGAAAACTAAATTAACATTGATGACACTTTAAAACATTAAAACAAAATACACAAATATCATGCCGATCTTTTTGGGGTGAATCATTTTATTTCAAACAGTCAAAAAGTGGTTCATTGTGTTTTCTTCCCATCTTTATCACTAGATCCACCAGCTTGAAACTCCATCTTTCTTTTCTTATCACCATATCCATGGGACCATTCTCCAAACTCCATCTCCACTTTGAGAGCGCACCGAACAACTTCTTCATAACTCCCAAAGTCTCGAATTCCAAGAGCTGTTTGAAGATGTGGTTTTAATCCACTAAAGAATCTACAATTTTGCTATCATTGTTGATAACAAAACCCGAAGCATACCTTGCAAGCCTTGTGAAATTTGCTTCATAGGTTGTGATAGATTCTCCTTCTTTTTTACTTGATCTCTTTGAATTCTCTCTCCATCTTCGTGCGAAGAGTTCGTGGGAAGTACTTATTAAGAAACATTATCTTAAAGTCTTCCCATTTCATATCTTCAATTTCATCCCTTGGCTTGGTGTTCTTAATCAAATCCCACCATTGATCATCTTTTCCATCTAGACGATAAAAGGCTTGAGTCACCTTCTCCGTCTCGGAACAGTGAAGAACAGAAAATATCTTCTCTATGGAGTTGACCCACTGTTCTGCAACTAGTGGATCAGAAGATCCACAAAACGTCGGTGGTCGTTGCCGCATAAAACATTCGATAGCTAGCTGCTCCCTCTTTGGTGAAGGAGGAACTTCCCCATTATTATGTTTATTATTCATAACCTGGGATAATTGGGTAAGAATCGCCATGAAGTTTTGAACTCCACCTCCAAAATCATTGGGGATGTCGTTTGGGCAATCGTTGCATTGGCCTTCGCAAGAGTTGTTGGCCTGATTTCTCCTGGATCCCACCATTTTCTAAAATAGAAAAGGTTAGAACAAAACATAAGTAAACAAGTCATGAATAACTTATCCTTTTAAACAATTATACCAAAACATAACATATGGGATCCCTAGGTAAATATCCTGGTGTGCATATTTGTACTTAGTATCATGCTAGAGTTTTTCTTTAGGGTTCACTAATCCTAATTCCCAAATTAACTAAACCTTTCCTTTGATACCAACTATAGCGACCCGGCCTTTTCATACATTACTATTACATAATTTCAAAGATAAACAACATAATAGTATTTCACATGGAGGATCCAGAGGTTAGTGTCTTGGGAAAACTAGGACTACACATAACAAGTACAACATCAAGCATAAAAATTCATTTAATCTCTTCTTCTATAGCCTCTTAGTAGCACTTTTCCTCTCTATAGTACATGTAGACACCTGAGGATATACATCAAAAGGGGTGAGCTAAAAGCCCAGTAAGAGGATAGATAAGAACAATATAGCATGGGGTGAGCATAATCATGACATAGGAATAAGATCTTGAACATGAGAGGAGCATAAACAATAAACTTGAAATGTGGCAAAGCATAAAAATGAAACATCATGTCTTAGTGGTTAACTACCACACATACTTGTGAACAAAGATAGCATCATGTTCACGCATCATTTCACATTTACTCATGAGATTCATCACTTTACGCAATTCATTGGAGAGCTATATAATTCCGGGCGCACCCGTCACATGTAAACATTCATATTGCGCTATATAATTCCGGGTGCACCCGTCACATCATAACAGTATCATTATAATGCTTTCCACATAGAACACATATAAAAAATGTACATAAATAACCCATGTAAAGGAATGGGTTTCATCTCATAATAACACATTCATAATCTTTGGGTTCCCAAAAGAAATAGGGAACAACATACTTGATATAAGAACTATCAACCTTGAATGAGAGGTAAAAGGTGAGATCTTGAAAGAAGAGTTCTTTTGGAAAACATTTTTATGGACATAAAAACCAGTGACAAACATGTATATCCCAGAAAAGTAAAGGAAAAGATGAACAAAAGACCTTTTAGTAGTAACCATATCAAAAATGGAGTGAAAGAGGGAGAACCCGAAGGAAGAAAATTGGGTTCGAGATTTCCCCTTACCTTGTACTCGAATGCCTCCTTCTCTTTAATGTCCTGTATAATGACATTATATTCATTAATTAGAAATTACAGAACCTTTTATACATTAATAGGGTTCACTCTGGTTTCATTATTTCATATTATGTTCCTTTGGATGACTTATAGAGTTTAAAAACATTGTTCGGGGATGTTCGTTTTCATGGTTTTCTTGAGCGGTCCACTTGTATTCTTAATTTGATGTTTGGGTAGATCATGGGTAAACATCCAGAACTGATATTACATATCATTAATGATATTATAGAAGATTGAATTATTTTATAATGAGTTATATTAGATCCATGTGGACGAATCATTAGATAAGAATTAAATGAAGATTATTTGGGTTAATTTGAGCGGTTTTTGGATCACAACGAACACGTTTTAACTTTTCACTTAGTAATATGGCCCTAGGTTATTTCCAGAACTTAAAATAGAACATAATACATATAAAACATTCTAGTTCAACCATAAAATGGTTTCATGACCAGATTGAAGGTAGAAACGGAAGAAGAGAACATGTCGTTTTTGAAGGTGATAAATTTAACACCTCATGAACAACGTTCTATTTAATAAAATAAAAGGAAGGGGGAAAGGGTGTGGGGTGATATAATATAACATTAGAATCATAATATTACATTATATATATAATACAGGATTTACAGAACAATTTGGATGAAGATAGGTAGGGAGAGATCAAGAAAGGAACTTGATCTTGAAAGGAAATTAAAGGAGAAGAGAGAGAGAAATTACCTTTAGAATCCTCCTATTGAGATCCTCTTTAAGGAAGCTAGGCTTGGTCTTTGGATGATACCAGAAGCTTTTGGACGTGGGGGATGAGCTAGGGAATGTTTTTGGGCAGAATTTAGAGAAGTCTTGGAGCATGAGAGGTGTGAGGAAAGGAGGGAGTGAAGGGTGGCTTTTATAGTGGAGGGGAGAGGGGTTTCCTTAATATAAAATTGATTAGTTTATTAATTTCACCTAATACAAGGAATAATGAGTCTTGTATGACTAAGAATAGTAAATTTGACTTGTGAATTCGGTATTTGGGTGCTTACATCACTTGTGATGTCAGGAATAGTGGGTTTTAATTAAAATGTATTTATATGATTAATTAATGTATTCTTCTATTCATCAAAAATTCATGTATCTCAGAAAAATACCAAAATTTTACCCCAACCATTTTTCGATGTGTAGAATCCAAAAATGAAGTCCATTTTTCAAAAATAATTTTTTAAATATTTAATATTTAATTAAAATCATAATTTACTAAAAAAACAGTTTTTAAAATTCAAACTGATTTTGCAGTTCTTTCAAAAATTACTTAGGGTCTTATAAAATTATCTAAAAACTATTAGACATTGACTCAATAATTTATGAATATATTTCAGGAAAATAAATATTCTTTTAAATTAATTAATTAATTATAATTAATTATTTATGAATTATAAAATACCAAAAACGTTTACTAAGGTCAAATTATCACTTTCTATGGTGTCTAAATTTTATTTTATTATTCATAGGTATTGTTACTCTTATTTACTATTTTTAAGGGTCATATTACTATTCATAAGGGTAGGTTACTATTCATATTGGTAGGTTACTATTCACCAAAAATTATTTTTGTTTCATTGGACTCCAAAAACTATCTTGAACACAACCGTGAATGTTGGATTTTTAAAATTCCAAACATAGGGGTGAAAAAATTATGTTTAAAGGTCACTTATCACTTAGTAGTTCATTATTTTGTGTTTTTATGACATAGATAAAAGAAGGTAATTTTCCATTGAAAAACTTTGGGTCGTTACACGTACTAACCAGTGGCCCATAATAGGTGAATATATTGGGTTTATTGCTATGAGATTTACCCTTGGTCTATCCTGAGAAAGGGAGGAGGAGCATATTTACCGTGTTGATTTCATCATATATGGAATGAAACTAGGGATGGGGTCTCATGTATGGTGTCTTATCGATTATTATTAATCTCCTAGGATCACCAATGTCTTTTAGATGTCAACTTCTTGCAACGATGATTGGGATAATTATATGATTATTTACATTAACCTTATTGTGTGATTACAGTAGTGCCTTCTAGTGTAGTGATTTCTATAGAAATTGATGTGCTAGTTTCAAAATGGTTTAGGAAAACTATTTTAAAAGAAAATAGTATTTCATCCGTTTTTTCATGTTGATAATATAAGCATCACTTTCCCCCTTGAAAAGGTTTTGGTATCACTAATGGATCGAATTGGGTTTTGAAAATGAATAAGGGAAATGATTTGTACTTTTTTATGTAAAACATATATAAAATCATATTTTTATATATTTTAGTTAAAAAATAAAAATTGATTCTTCTTTTATTTTAAAATATGTTCATTGGGAAATAGATTATCGTGTTATCCTACTGAGTTTTAATACATGCATATAGTACTTTTTTATTTTTATACCTTATAATGGTTCTGCATGAGTATGATTTACTTGGGAGATGTGTAATCATTATGTCAGAGAGTGACCCATGGGGTCACATGGATATTGTGAGGTTATCTATTTTGGTCGGTCTTGTTGATTAATTTGTTTGTAATTTAATATTTTTTATATAATATCTTATGTTTAGTTTCATTTTCATTTAATAATTTTATTCTTCATTCCACTGTTTATTTTCTTTATTATTTATTAGGAAAAATCATTCCATCATTGTACCTTGTTGATTCCTAGAATGAGTTTCCAGCCTTTGGGGATCAAAAATTCCCTTTGGACCTTGCCACAGATTGGCTTAGGCGATTGGTTTAGGGTTGATCTGAGCGGGTTCATGACAAATGGTGTCAGAGGAGTTCAGATCTTAGAGGAACATTCTTTTTAGAGAACTTTTTATTTCTTGGGGGTGTCATGGTAGATGGAGTTGGATTTTTGGGACATTAGGGGTAGGTGTAGAAAGAGTGTCATGAATTGTTTCTCATTCCAATCCTTAGTATTCCATGGGACATCCAGTTTTGTTAGTTTCCATAGACTTTAGGGATCATTTGGTGATTGGTATATGACAAGGGGAATTAGGAAAATGGTCTCCACGATCTCGTAGGGCCTAAAAATCCATGTAAAGTTGGGAAATGGTCCACAAAGGCTCTCTATGTTGTTGGTGCATTTGGAATAAGGTCTCCAAACATATCTTCAAATCACCCACCAATACTAGTACCCCTTTTGAGTCTCTTTACGGTCTTCTTGGAAATTGGATTTTTTTAGAATACCCATGTATTGGAGATGTGGAAATGGGGTTTAAATGAAATGATTGGATATTGGAAAGTGAGAAGTTGGGATGTTCATAATTTAACTTATGAAAGACCATGAAAAATTGGATTTTCATAAGTGACCTTTTTGGAGTGGAATGGAAATTATTTCGTGAAGATGAAATTTTATAATCAAACATGGGGTTTTAAGAAAAATGGTTGTTTGAAGTGGGTAAGTTTGATATAAATTTTTTCGTTAAATGGAAAAGAAATTCATTTATAACAAAATGATTATTAATGAAATGGTATTTTTTTAATTTATAAAAAAATGAATGGAATGTAGATGATTTTTATGGAAGTGTTAGGGGTTTTATTTATAATCATGGGAATATGGTTTGTTGTGTAAAATTTTATAAATGATTTTTGACTTGGTGGGGAGGGTACCTTTTGAAGGCCCCTGATTTTGAAATGGGTTTAGGGGTTTGGTTTTAAAAAATGGTGTTTCTTTTTTTCATGATTTTGGTCTGATCATGGGTGCTCAAATGTACGGTTGTATGTTGATGTGTGGATGGTTGATTAGTATGGAATAATGGATGCATTCCTAGTGGGAACAAAAATATGCATGTGAGTTAGTCTCAATGAAACACCATTAGTGAGTGTAAAAATACACCAAGTTTGCTCATGAAATTGAAAATGTTTTTAACAAAGGAGATGTTTGAGGTTAATAATGGTTTTTTTCTTTTGTTTAAAGTTTATTTCTTATGTGGTGTTCATTCTTGAGGATTTTTTTTGTGAGTTGTCCTTTATGTGGTTCTTTGACATTCTTTATTCATTGGTTATCCCCAAGGAGCCTTGAGGGGTTATCTTAGTGTAGTGGAAGGTGATTCCCCATTAGTGAGATTTCTGATTTATCAACATAATTATTTTGTGTTCGAGTTCCAAAAGATTGATCAACCACACTTTTATGGTCAAGTAAATTCTATCATAGTGGAAGAGTCGATGAGAAACATAGAAACGAAATTTAACCTTGTTGAGTTTTCTGAGTCATTGAAGGACACATTTTTAAACTTCATGCTTGAAGGTTCACTGTGGAAATAGTGGAAGTTGGTATATAAGAATAATCCTCGTGAAGATATTACTTGGGAGTTCTTCAAGGCATCGTTCATTCATAAATATTTCTGTGAAAGAGAAAGGGTGAAAATAGGAATAGAGATAGGTTGCTTACAATAGGGCGATGGATCAGTGTCAAATTAGTTTCATCAGTTTGTGGATCTAGTTCTGTACCATCTAGAATATGTTATGAGTGATTCTATAAAGTCTTAGCATTTCAAGATTAGGATTCGTTACGATATGTAGTGGAAGGTGTCAGAGTTCAACCTAACTTCATTTGTCGATGTGGTGAGGAAATATTTTCATATTTATGTCATGAAGGAAGGAGTTATTGAGGTATCCCTACCTCCTTCAATCCCTAGGAGTATTGGGGATGATTTTGGTATGAATATGAGAGGGTAGTCATAAGTTTATTGAGTGGGTTGTGGAATAAAAAGTACCAGAGATCTTACATAAACTTGTTCTATGAATGAGGTCATTATATTATATCAGTGTCGAAATCTGGGTTACATGAGTTCAGTATGTCCAAGTGTTTCTAATCCCTATCATGCTTGTGGACACTTGGGTCACTTGCAGTGATTCTATTAGGGTTTAGTTAGTAAGTGTTAGGGAGGAAATCCTCAGAAGCGATTTGTTGTGAGGAGGCTTGTTTCAAGTTCCTTTTTATAAATTTTCTTCCATTGTGTGGGTTCTTTTTTGTGGTAGTTGTGCATGTACTGTCTTGAATTGTTTTAATGTAAGGGATTTTGTGGCTCTTTTGGTGAACTCCTCTTTTAAAATAAAGCGTGATTTTGATTATATGAATCCTGGTTTTTCATCTTTCTAAACATGTTATGCATTCTTACTATTGGGATTATCAGAGCATGATTGTGATTTAGGAGGATTATTCAACAATCGTAGCTCTAGAAATATATCTCAGAGTAAATATAGTATGTATTCATGAGTCCCATGAGTATAGGATGTTTTTCCAAGCCTATACCTCTACCGTGAGATGAGGTAGTTTCTATGTTTCTTTTGTGGTCATAGTGGTCTAATCGTTAGGCCCCCTTCCATCCCCTTCCTTTATGGTGGAGTTTTTTTTAGTACATACATGTTTAGTGAGCCTTTTTATTGTCCTCTCTCTTTGGGATTAGGAAGTTTAAATGACCTTGTTATGTTTTTATTATCTTTGGTTAGTAGGTTGTTTTGGTAGAGTTTCAGTTGGACTATGTGGGCATGGCCTGGTTGTGGTTCATGTTGAATCCTTTTTTGGTAATTCATAGTTAGTTATTAATGGTGGGGAGACCCACTATGAATATTTTTGAGTTTTAAAATATGTTTTTATCAGATTATAGTTCAATTTTAATGTTGGAGAGTCTGTTCGGGCCTCCCAACTATTGGTGATCTATTTTTGGTATGGTTTGGGATTAATCCGGTTGTAGTATTTTTCGTTAAATGTGTTCAGTTCCTCATTTTCCTATTTGGCTGGGTTAGAGTTAAGATACTTTTTATAGGTGTTGGTTTGAACATTCCATTTATTTTTTAGAAGTGTTTGAGGTTTGTAGTTTTGTTTTGGGCATAAGGCTTGAGTTCCAAGTGTGGAGGGTTGTTTTATTCTGCTATTGGCAAGAGAAAGTTTCTTAATTTAAAGAGGTTGGATCATGTTAATATGGAATCCTTATTTTTTGATAAATTGGATGGAAAGTGTCATGGATTTCCAGGGGTGGAATGTGTTAATGGTGGGGAGAATTGTCACACTTGGTTTTTCTTGTAATGGTTTATCCTCCGGATCAGAGGATGTTTTGGTATTTTTCTTGGGATCTGGGTGTGGTAGGTGTTGAGTTTTAAAGTGTATCCTTTTCTAAGATATTCCCCATGGTCTATCCTTGGCTTAGTTGGGAATCTTTAGAAAAATATAAGAATTTTTTCCTTGGTAGACCCTAACACATAGTTACCACACGATTAGTTCAACCCATGCGACCAGTCCAGCAAGCGTGCAGTAGGTTACAAAAACTACCATATGGCTACCAGATGGTCATGTGGTCAGTTTAAGGTACATGCGTGGCTGTCTATCCATGGACAGTGGTTGTCGCATGGTTAATGCACTATTTCACAAACCATGCGGTCTAACAATGTGACTTAACCAGATTTTAATTTTTGGGGTTTTCTAATTATACCCCTCTTGGTATTTTAACCCAAAACTCACCCTCATCCTCTCTCCTGGTTGATGCAACCCTAAGGGGATACCCCCATTCTTACCGAGACTTATCCTCCTTTCTTGGGGTGTGGATATAAGGATTTCTTCAAGGTTTTGGCATATTTCATCAAGGTAATCATATCATCTGAACTCACACTCCCCCTTTCTCTCATTTTTCTCTTGAGTTCTTTATCCTCCATGGACATGTCAACATAGGGTTTGGTTTGCCCCATGTTTATCATGGGGTTTTTTTATTTTACAGTTCATATTGGTAGATATAGGGTTATGAAACCATTTTGGAGCATTTTTGGTGGTGCATTGTCATTGTGCCATGGATTTGAGGAAGGTTTCCAAAGAACCTACCTTTTTAATTTAAGAATAATTAGTTTCATGCTTTTCACACCTTCTATTATTTAAAAATATTGATTTATGATCTTTGGTCTAATTTTTTGGTGTTCAAATGGTGTTTGATGCATTGTATTGTTATAACTAGATTTTTTTTGATTAGTAGCACACACCAAGTGTTTGATTAAATTCTCAGTTATATTTTGGGGGTTATTTTTTATATGAAATGCATGGTTTAGGTTCTTAAATGTATTGGTAATTTGTGAAATGATTTCCTATGTTCATTTTATGGGTCTTATGAGTGATTTTTGGTTTTATAAAGAAACATGTATTGGTTTTTAGAATTTTGGCTTGTATTTCCTATGAAATGCCCATTTGGAATTTTTATAGAAATGGACTTGTCGTGAAAGAGTTGTCAAAATGTTTTAATGAAATTTTTAAAAAGTTTTTTTAAGGAAAATGGGGTGTTTCCAGACCTTTTAAATGATGGATTGAATTTTTTTATAAATGTTTGTTTTTGTGAAATTATTAAAGGCCTATTTGGAATCTTTGTGAAATTGATGAAAAGTGTTGATTATAAAAACCCGTGTTGGATGTTTACCAAGACATGTCTATATTTAATGGATTGGATGTCCTTATTGTGGAATAGGATCCATTATCAGGGTTCCTTAGTTGGAAACCTTTGTGATCTATTTATTTTAAGGCGTGAGATTAGTCCTTCGGGAAACTTAGGGTAAGGATTGTTGTGAATTATTATTATTTATATATATTATGATTGGTTTATCACCTATAATTGGTTTTCTCACCCCGTTTATATACATGATTCATAGGCACCTAGCATATTGAGAGAATTTTATGAGAATGATTGTTGCATTAGTATGTCATGTACTGACCCGTGGCCCATAGTAGGTGGATATACTGGGTTTATTACAATGGGAGTTTCCCTTAATCTATCATGAGAAATGGTGGATGAGTTTATTGAGAATTTTGATTTTATTTTGTATGGAATTCTATTGGGGATGTGGTCTCACGTATGGTGTCATCTAGATTATTATAGATATCATTGGTTCACCTTTGTCTGTTAGATTTCAAATTCTTGCAATGATGATTGGGATACTTGTATGTTTATTTCAATTTCCCTTATTGTGTGATTATAGTAGTGCCTTATTTTGTAGTGGTTTTCATGGAAAGTGATTTTTTGGTTTCAAAATGGGTTATGATGTTTTTTAAATAAAGTAGAATTTCATCCTCTTTTGTGTTGGTTGCAAATATAAGCATCACTTTCCCCCTTGAAAATGATTTAATAGCACTAATGGATCAAATCCAGTTTTTCAAATGAATAAGGAAATTGATTTGTACTTTATTTTTTAGTAAAACATATAGAAAAACAAAATTTGATATATTGTAGTTAAAACATGAAAACTGATGTTTATTTTATATTAATGGATGTGCATTGGGAAAAATATTATTTTAGCTATCCTACTGAGTAATAATAATCATGCCTATAATTATTTTCTATTTATAGACCTAATTATGGTTTATCCTGAGTTCGATCATCATGCACATCTAGTAATCTTTAGTTAGAGAGAGGCCCACAGGGTCACATAGAGATCATATAGCTGTCTCGTTTGGTTGGTCTTGTTGAGTAGTTTGGTTGAAATTTTATATTTTGTATAAAGGATATTTACTTTAGATTCATTTTCATTGAACTATTTTATTATTATTTGCATTTTTTAGTTTCGTTATTATTTATTAAGAGAAACCATTCCCTCTTTATAATATGTTGATGCCATAAACTAGTTGTTCTCCCTTGGTGATCAGGAATGACCTTTGGGTATTACAGAGGATTGGATCGGGTGACCAGTTCAGGGTTGATCTATGCTGGTTTGTGACACTAACCCAGCATCCTTTATATGCTTGATAAAGAAGGTTGATATAAAGCACATGATATTCAGATAGTTTTTATTAGTTCAGGAGTTCAATATTGATATTAAGGATAATAAGGGAGCTAAAAATTAGTGAGCCAATCACCTAAGAAGATTAACCAATACGACTAAACACGTTCTAATAAAATAGATGTATTTTGTTGAAGGAGAAGTTCCCTAGTAGAAATACATGGTAAATTATTTGATGACATACTATGTACCATTTTATTTAATGTTTTTTAGTATAGGGAATATAATTTATGATACCATTTCCCATGTCTTTTGTTAACTATTATATATTATTTTTGAATATTATATCTCATAATTACTAGAAGCCAAAGCAATTAAAACTGATTTTTCCAAATTTATGTGTGCGTTTGACAGGTCTAACATACTTTGGAGGTTTGGAGTTTCTATGTCCATCATTAGTGATCAAGGGACACACTTTTTCAACCAAGTCATGGTGGTTTTATAATAAAATATAGATTACATCACAAAATATCCACACTTTACCATCCACATACAAATGGTAAAGATGAAGTTTTAAATAATGAATTTATGGTAATTTTAAATAATACTATAAAAAAAAGGAAATAATGAATCCAAAGTTTGGAAGACACCTTATGGTCTTATAGGATAGCCTACAAGACACATAAAACAATGATCCCCTACTAATTAATTTATGGTAAAAACTTTCATCTACCTATATAACTAAAACCCAAAGAAAATTGGGCTATTTAAGAGGTGAATCTGAACCTGGATAAAGTTGTAAAAGAGAGGATATTATTGTTATAAGTGCTGGAGGAATTCATGAAATAATCCTTAAAGAATCCAAAAAACTAAAAATAAAGGAAAATATTATGTTTTTTACAATCCAATTAAATCAAAGGACATCCATCATAGAGGCCATGTGTTGTTATACAACACAAGGATAATGTTGATATCAGGTAAACCTTTTTTACAATGGGAAATCCTATTTATGGTTTTTAATATATCCCCATTTTGTGTCTTAAATATTGATAAATAAGGGATATATAACCCATTCAATATTAATTTACATTGGCTAAACAAGTACAATGGGAATATACCCCAAGAACTAGTGAAGGTGATCACACTCCTCTACCCTATCTATCAATGAAAATGAACTCGGTTATACCTCTCCTTATCATTTAATTTCATGTTTTGATTCCATTTAGAATCTAATCACATGATGAATTGTTTATAATGTATCAAGTTCATTGTATCATTTAACTGTGGGGGAGGGAACTTTATAGTTTATGAATTTTTAAAATTTTAAATTTTTATGACCATTTAAAACATTTTATGTCTTTTATTTATCATTTATTGCATGTTTTTGAAACCTATGAGATATACTAGAATAAATCTTAAAACATTAAATACATTCTAATTTTGGGAAAAATAATTTTACCCACTAACCCAATATAGAGGAATGTTGATTGAATTTGTTTTTAAATTCTATGTAAAGGGAATTCATGTAAATCCTTTTATTTTTTGAAAATCGTGTCATGACATACTATCATATATTTTTAGTCACATACCTAATAGGATTCTAAAAAACATGGAAATTTTATTTATAATGAATTTTTATTGAGAGAACCAATTCATAGTTTAATGAGTATATCTTACAGAGTAACACCATCAAAAACCTATGATCATTTAAGAGGATTGTAAAAAAAGTTGTTCGAGGATTTATTTAAATTTTAAGGCCCTTTTTACAATAAACCTTTCTTCAATCCCACTTGTACATTAAACTTTATATAACTTAGAATCCATTAATTTAATTTGTATAAATGATATTATAATACAAATATCCCTATATACCTTGATCTAGAATTTAGTGTATAATAGATTTTTTTAAAGTATGGGGGAATAGAAAAAGAGATAGAAAAATATATTTCGAAGATTATATATGAATTTAAATAAAACATTTCTACAATATTTATGATATTAATTAGGAATAAAAATCATGATTCTATGTGTGTAAAAATATTCTTCATTTCACCAAAATCTTCCCGTCAAATTCTACCATAGTTTTGATGTGAAAACTTCCCTTTATTCCCTCAAAAAATTAAATTCTACAAAAAAAATTATAAGTTTTAAAGAACTGAAAAAAAATTAATGTATAATAGGGAAATGTGGAGCAATATGTTGAAGATATTGAGTTTTACATTTGTTGGACTATCCTTAAAGCTAAAAAAAAATATTTGGAGGCCAGTTAGAGCTGAAGTGTTTCTGATAATCCTGGAGTTTATAGAGTCTGTATTGGAGAAGATATGTGGGAAAGAAGTATCAAATCTATAGAATAATGAACTAGGCCCTAGGTAAATTGAAATGGAGTAAAAGTAATTCTCATATTGTGGAAACATATATCCCACACCTATCATGTAGATTTAAAATTCCCTCTTTGTCTTTAAGAGAACAAAAAAAAGAGAAAATAATTATTTTAAACCAGTTGAGGGAAAAAAATAGAGGAATAATTGTGACTACTGAGTTTATAAAATTTTGTGGTTATCTAAATATAATCCAAATATAATCCAAATAATAAAATTTTATTTATGTAAGAGGATGTTATATGAGAATCCATTTGAGGAAGAAACTAAAACTCGTGCATTAAGCTTAATCCTAAAGCCAAACCACCTCATTCGACCTCAATAATGTAACATTAAAAAGCCTAATAACCCTTAATAAAAAAACCCAGATTATTCCATCATGATATGTAAAAAAATATAAATAATTTATTGTCGATGAATAAATTCACCAATCCTATATTGAAACCTATATGAACTTGCAATGAGAATAACCATGCTTAAAAATCATACATGACTATAGAGTGAAATATTTTGGGAAGGTAGGTATAAGTGTACATGATGGGATGAAAGAAGTGGGAATTAATTGATTGTTCTTAATGATGAAAGTAGAATCAATAACATTAAGGATGTATTATTAATTTAAAAACATTGTTTGGAAAAAGGGACTCACCTTGGATAATATTTTTAATTTTTCTTTGTTGATTTTTTTTATTGAAATTCACTTGTATAGTATCATAGGTTTTAGTGTGGGGGAATTGAATTTTCCATAAATTTATAATATTTTGTTGTTATTAAATTAATTTAATTCCCTTATATTTATAAATTCATATATTTTAAATGATATTTTGAATTAAATTGAAAAATAATTTTAGTGTACTATTATTTTCTAAAGTGGATAAATTAGGGACAAAAATCGCCTATATAATTTTCAAAATAGATTTCTACTAATTATCCTATTAATATAAATTATTTGAAGCATAGAGTGAAATATAATATTTCATGCTTGGAAAAGAACCTATTGAAGGATTATTGAAGATGATACAAAGGCCCTGGTTGCATAAGTATCATTGAGGTGCATCTTAGGTGTCATTATACTCCATCATATACATTAGAAAAGTCCCAAGAAATCTAGTGTAACCATAATTTGTGTCATTTGTAATCTTGAATAAAGTGTTTTGATAACAATGATTCATCCATAAGTACCCTTAAACCATCATTCATTGTTTTCATAAGCATTAGAGTTGTCCTGGATCTACTAGCGTAAGCATGGGACAAGCATGGGTTAGTCTTGTGTATGCACCATCACAACTACTATAAGCATCATGTACTGAATAAGATACATTTATCACACATTGATCCAAAATACTATAGTATAATTCTATGTGTTTTATCCATTTACCATGCATATCAACCTTCCACATGGGGAAATTTACAAATGAATTCATGAAGAAATTTTCACTCTATTATATGTTGATTTGACCTACCATATGAAGATCCATCGACTATGTGACCATATAAACAACTACATGGTGAACCTTTTTCATGGGAACTTGAACTACCACTTAATCATTCATGTGGTCACTTTACTCCATGACCAATCTCATCATTCACAATTGATCCAACACTTTACCAAAAATCAACTTAAGAAGACGAGGAGAAGACTTTTAGAAACTCACAGGCACTTCAAATAAAACATTTGGGATTCCACGTCATCATTCATGTAACCATTCAGAGGGTTTGACAAAGATTATTTCATAAAAGGTATTTTTTAAGGAGAAATGAAATAAATTCATTCTTTTTCTGGAATACCAAATCCCAGAGGAAAGATCCATGGAATAATGATTGATAAATATTTTTTAGATAAAGAAGACATTAGATGATTAACCGGCCAAAGAAGTAAGGAAGTTAGAATCATGGAATCACTGATTATAAATAAAATGGGTCACACACTAAATAATTGTACCTTTATATGACCTACTCGTGCATGATTAAGTATATACTTTCAACCACTTTTCTTTTCTTATTTTAATTTTTTTTAATTTTATAATACCTTCTCCATCCATTTTCTTCTATATTTCCCTTATAATAGTGGATTAACCCTTAGATTGAATGGGAAGGTAAGGTTTCCCTATATAATTATTGAGTCTGAAAATGTTATTTAATGAATATGTTTTCTTCTTAGTTGATTTTGGTTCTTAGTGACTATTTAATTATTTGAATGCAATTGCGTTCAGGGGTCTAAATTAGTTAACTATTTAATATAAGTTTATAGTCGATAATATCCATACTCCTAGTGCAGTTTTTCTTAAATAAGTTGATTTTATTATGGGGTTAGTATCTATAAATTGTTACCACAGGTGTGAAGGAAGTTAATTAATTTTAGATTGCCATGTAACACTAAGAACAAATTGAGTTTTTCCTTAGTAATTTAGGAAGGTTCCACTTGATTATTATATACACAAGAAGGGAGGTTGAAAAAAAAGCAATACCTATCAGGTAAACCTATACCCTATCATTTAACCTATGATGTTTTGATAAATATTGTGAGGCATATTTCACTTATTAATTAAACAAGGATGGGCTTAAAACCATTTTTTGACTATAATTAAATTACAAGTGGAAACCCAACCTTGACCTGATCACTTTTCCCATTTACTATTTTCAATAATATACATAATAGTTAGATTTTTTTCAAAATGTAAAAAAAAACAAAAAAAACCCTTGTTTTCTAATTTAATGTGATAATAGGTTTTTTCACACCTCTCCAAGATAAAACCTAGGTTAACCACTATTACTACATTTAACTTAAGAAATCTATTACTTTTTTCACACCCTATGATAGGTGTGTATTCAATAGTGTATATTGGTCTATATAAAAAGAAAAACTTATTAAAAAATTCCTCTATTTTTTTATTAGAATAATCACATGAATATGTTTTCCATAATTCATGTAATTTGAATATAGAAACCCCTATGAAATCTCAACATCATGATCTTCTCATTAAAACCTCTATAATATTTAGTCTCAGTTTATGTCATTAAGGATATTTTTATTTAATATTAGGTACATAGAATATCTAATCGAGATATGTAAGTGATGTCTTACATGAAATTAATACTTTTAGATTTTTAACCACAACAATAAAATAATAATAAATGTTGATTCCCTTTAAGACTATGTCTCCAGATATGATTTCCCATAAATATAATCCACTTATTTATCAGTTTTTCATTAAGTTCCCATTAAATATATTATATATTTTTTTGTAAATATATCCCCATTTTTAGTATTTATCAATACTCAGCTTCACCTTCCTTCGAATATAGATGAAAACCACAAGATTTACTATTCCTTATAGGAATGAACTCAAGCATGAATCTATTTTGTGGTGCAGATTCTCACCCGAATGTAATATTATTATCATCTCAAATATATTTCACCTTAAATCACAAAATAAATCAGAAGTATTAGGTTTATATCTATAAAAAATCATAAGAATTTATAAATTGAATACTCACTTTTCTCCCAGAATTATTCATTTTAAAAATGATATATCTCACATATCCTTTATGATTACCATTTAGAACATACATAGATTTAGAGTAAATATATTATTTTCTATAAAAAATATTATGTATATTATGGAAACTAAAATAAAATAAAATGTACGTTTTATAAAAAAATTACACATCACTTACAAGGTCTTATGTATTATCTAAAAAACAATACATATCCTTAGAAATATCTTATGAATTCAATGGAATTATCTTAAATATACCTTATGTAATGCCCCATACTGAAATATTAGGTCTGATCCAGAGATCCACAAGACCCCATGCACACCTCCCCATATACAAGAGGTTGTTGACTAGTAGTGAGGGTCTGAATGACATCAATGGGGTGACTATAACATCATCAATCACCACCATTCCAATATAAAAACAACTCATTGTAAAAGCAAGAAAATAAAGCATCATAATGTAATAACTTATGGAACTCATATTATAAAAATAAATAAATTGGGATCCCGATTTATAAATAAAAACCAAAGTATAATGGATCAAGAATATAATTATGAAAAAAACATTATAGAAATCCTTAGAATTCCATCCTAGTACCACTACTATATTCATGATTCTGAATCAAAAATATTTCACGAGTCCCTTTACCTTAACTGGATCCGTAATCATGAAGTATTCATGAAAATTGATATTCCTATGTAGAGGGTGTGTAATAAAACCCAGTAGGACACCACCGGTATACCCTTAAAATGTGTACGCAGGTACAAATTGTGTATTCAATGATTATAATAAATGTGAAAGCAAATATAAATGATTATATAATTAACACTTGTGTGCTAACCAATCCAACACGGGCCTCGATCGTACTTTCTCAAGATCCGTGATAAAAAATTATTAAAATATGTCCTAAGTTGTTAAGACGTGTCTACAAGGCTTGTAAGCATGTTACTCAGTATCCAAAAGGCATCTATCTTCAATATAGTCCATATGGATGAATGTGAACAAGTTACTTATTATCCTAAAGGCGTCAAGTTTAGTGTTAGTCCATAAGAAAAATTGGTGATCACGTTACTATGAATCCTTAAGGCATTGAGTTTTGGTTTAGGAAATAAGGATTACATGACCCTACCCTATGCATGGGTCTATTATCATCATTGTCTCATGTCTTGTTCACTCCCCCTACAAGGGATAATCATACCATAAAGGTCTACATATACGGAGTACCAAGACAATACCCCTAAATGTGAAATGAATACACATAACATGGTGGAGCATACAAAGTTAGAATATAACATGACAAAAATGAATAAATAAAAAACAATCAAGAATAGGTAATCCAATAAAACATGGATAACAAGATACTTATCAATACTCATGGAATCAACATCATATATGGGCCTCACGTGCCACACACACACACATGTGAACACTATCAAGCATTTTCAATAAATTTATGCCATAAAAAGAATCATATCAAGTCAAAAAGTGTATACATTGGCCCAAAATGGTAATGAATTTGTCACCTCAAACTCGTTGACGAAGTGCTCCAATATTCATTAAAGGATCAAAGACCAAATCTCATTGCATACCCATAAAAAACTAGTTCTCTCATTAAGGATGCGTACAATGGATTCTGGTTCATCAAATAATGGATTAATGAAGGATACCTAAAGATATTCCATGACAATAAATGTTTTTCTATAATAAAATAACTCATGGACGTTTTCTATAGAACTATTTCTGAGATATATTGATGAAGAGGATTCCAATTAACTAGATTCATTATCAATTAAATAATATATCATAAACCCATCATTATATATATATAATATAAACTCATATCTATTCAAATAAAATCAATCCACAATCAATACATCATAATAATAGAGATACAAGAGGATATCTAACAATAATATGGTCTCAGGATGATTGATATATGATCAATTCCACAAAAACATCCATGGTTCATGAGAGATATAGCTCTAGTTAAATGGATTTCATTTACACATAAAATCCACCATCAATAAGAAAAGGGATTGTCAAAATAACATTATATCTTAAAGGGGGAAAATAAATTTACAATATATTATGTTTTTATCATCAATCTTCCATCAAGAATATATCTAAGAAGAAAAAACATAACCACATACCCATGAGATGCTCAAAGTTGAAGATAGATAAAAATATGATCAGTATACCTCATTAAATCACTTGATCTACTGAAAATAGATGATGTATGAAATAATTAGTCATCATATCCAAATTGAAAACAAAGATCCCTGAAAATATCTCAAGGAATAAGAAGAATTTTTTGAAGACCTATAGAAAACTTACAGACCAAGCATCACTAGATTGATCCAATACTGAAAATCCAAGGGGAGATGAATTGGAGAGATTATGAATAATGGGAGGATAAACCAAGTTCAAAATATGTGATTTGGGGATATATTTAGGTTTTGATTATGGTATATGTGAGTGAAATTAAAAATCATGGGGTATATTTAATGCACATCTGGCTTGGCGACACTGGTGAGTTGGTGGGTCACACTGGTTAGTTGGTGGATGGTCCCCAATTAGATGGTGTGAAATGAATAACCACCTAAGTTCTTATATCACATCTCATTTTATAGGGGATTTTATATAAAACTAAAGACCTACATAAACTCCATCAGAGAGCCAATAGTGTCCACTGGCTGACCTATAGTAGTTTAGTGCCACCACATAACCAAGCTTCCACTCCAGTCTCCCCATACTAAAACTCTAGACTCTAATAACCTCAAAAAACATTAAAAAACTATATATAATTTAACAAAGTAAGAAAATGGAATTTATAAACTCATATTCTTGGGTCAACTAAGGATGTCACACCTTAATTTTTTTTACTTATGATGTATTCACTTAAAAATATTACATACCTTTTAGAAAATTCTATATTCCATCAAATATATGTTTCTTATCAAATTTATCATTGTCTTCTCCACATCTCAGAAATCTATGAGATATTATGTATCTACTGGAAAAATCTTAAATACAATCTGTGAGATGTTATGTAGCACAATGTAAAATTTTCATAAATTTTCCAACTCACACCTTTGAGGTCTTACACACGCCTTTTCCATTTTCTTAAAAAATATGAAATTCTATAATTAATATCCTAGATTATAAACTTATCTCGAATCAATATAATTCACTTAAATTGTATTTAAAATACTTTAAATAACATCAATAAAAATTCAAACCTTATCGAATCTATTCAACTCCATTTCCAAGGTATTTAGAACATCTATGGACTCTATTAAAATCAAAACATCATCAAAAATATTTTATAAATATTAAATAATTTATTTTATATTTAATTTTTTTTCTTTAACATGTCATTATCCTTGAAATATAGCGACATGAACAGTATCCTTCATGTATAATATTTACAAGGATGGATCTCTAGAACTATATTCTTTCCAACTTAATAACTCATGAAAATATTTCTAAAACAACTTCATTATTCTTAAAAGAGAAACAATATTAAAAAAATATCCATATAACTAATAATTTAATTCTTCATCCCTTTCAACATTTGAATTGATATCCAATAATATATCCAATGGTATAATCCCATATCATTCTTCACAACATATAAACGGTGGTATCAAATCACTTCCAAGGTCTGAGGTGTTCTTAAATCATCATCTAATGACCACAACCAAATATATATTGAATTTTTTTTGGTAACTTCATCTTCATATTATCATCTCATATACTTCTCAAAACATATTGACATCATGATTATTCACAAAAATACCACATATCACAGATAGTTTTAGTTGGAACAACTATAATTAATAACAAATAGAAAATACTTAGTTGTTAAAGGATAATTGTTTAGACCTATTATTTGTGTGGATGATATTGAAATGTTATAGAGTGAAAGTAACATTCAATTTATATTTTAAATCCATTTGGAATCACAAGAAATAATTTTTACTAAAAGATAGAACGGATTTATGATGAATCAACGTGTATGAATTTCCTTATCTTCAATATTCTATTTTTTATCATATTTATGCTTCATTAATAAAGACAAAAATTATAAACTTTCTAATTTATTTTGATTTATTAGTTTGGATAGTGTTACCTCTAATTCATATATTTGTTTATTGTGAATTTGATTTCTTTTTTTATTTAAGTCTAATGAAGTATTGAGTTTGTGGTAATACCATTTCTATTACTCACTTATAGATTTCTTATAACCTTAAATATTGTTTTAATACTTTTAATAATTTTAAAAAATAATACCAACAAATAACTCGAACCCATAACATAGATATATTCTCATAAGGGAAAGGAAAAATGGTAATAACTTCTAGGATTGGTACCGACATTTAAGAAATATTTTTCATTTATAAGAGAATGTGTATGTTCTAGAGAGTCCCCATTATCTTTATCCAATATTGATGAGACTATTACTCATATAATAATAATTTATAGTATGATATACTAATCCCACATCCAATGGATTAGGAATCTATGAACAATGTTAAGGGTATAAACTCTTAGATAGGGAATTATTTACCTTTATGATATTCTTGCAATAAATATCAAATAAAATACCATAATATAAAAAATAGAATAATTTTAGTCAACATAAATCATAATAAATAAGTATTATGTATTTAATTCCATAAAAAAAGTATTCCACTAATGAAAATAACTAAAAAAGTAAAATCTGCGATTCCTTAAATAAATAATACTAAAATAATCTCATATCATGGAAAATTCTATGTTCAAGTTAAAATCAATTTAACCCTCTAATAATACAGTCATTTAAGTCTAAGAATATGTATATATATATATTTGGTTTAAATATAAAAATATTCAATAGGATCATCCAATAAAACCCTCAAGTATCAATGTAAATAAAAAACACTAATTATAAAAATCAAGTGAAATAATCTAAACAAGAAGTCTGAACCCATCCCAAAGAAATATTTAATATATAAAGCTACACATAGCTCAAAAAAATAATCCTTCCAAAAACATATAATATTTATATAATTATATAACCCACTCACACTAATATATATATATATAGTTTGATCATTCCCAATACCTAATTTCATGCCTCTAAACTGTAATCACATATAACAGATAATATCATCCAACATTGTTAGATCATCTACATTATCACATAAGCCTTTTTATCACAACATCCATATCACATATCGTTAACATAATCACACCATCAGGTCATGTTGTTTTTCATCTAACACTAATATGTGAGTGGATAATCTATGTATATTTAGTTGACTATCTAGTAACCCACTACATGACTGGATATTTATTGAACCTAGCCACAAATATTGGATGGTGGATATGTAGTGAATAATAAGAAAAAACCATTATTTAAATAATATGAAAATATAATATATATAATCAAACCAATCCACAATAAACATATCATACTTTACCTTTAATTTGGAACCATTTATATCCATTATCATCATCCACTTAATAAATGTGATAGTCTCATAAAAATGGGAAAATCTTGTGAAACTAAAGATATACTTATCTTAAAGGAAATAAAAAACAATAGTTAATGATACTTTCATGGAATCTTATATAACAACCATTTTTACTCTCATATTAAGTGGGTTATTAACTTTAATTATTCACAGGAAATATAATTTGATCCTCAATTCAATATATGAAGAAGATAAATCAATGTTAAGGAATCATACTACACATTTAGGTCCCTTTATAATATATATATTTAGGAAAAATAATTTTCCATCATATGTCTTTTAAAATTTATATATTAATGTCCACATCCATATATTCATATCATCATATCCATCTATTTTTCAATAAATTATATTTTCACCTAATTAAAAAAAATTTACTTATGTTTATGAATATTAATTTAAAAACATTTCTCTATTTTAAGTTTATTTTTCATAAATTGTATTTTTTGAATAAATTGAATTTTATTATAGATGTTTTATTACTATAAATAATGTTCTATGTTGACTAAAAAAGTTTTTTTTCTCATTTTAAAATATTATTTTCTAATAAAATAACGTGTTCTATGCTGATAAATATGTTCTGTAAACCTAGTTTGAATTAAATTGAACTTCTTTATTTGTTTTATGAGGTAAAATTTTTTGTTATGTGTATTTTGATCTATTATTAGATAATTCATGATTTATATAACATGTTTTTTGTAAAAGAAATATATTTTTTACGACCAAGTGTTCTATGGTTGAAGTTTTTTGATTTGGATAAATTTTCTATCGTAAATGATTTATTGATATTTGTAAAAATAATTTAAGAAAAAACATGGTCATATATTTAGATACATGTTATGTGTTATATTCTAGGTTCATAAATTTTTGGAATTTCAATATTAAATATCATTTTATTTGACTGAATTGTATGTTTTGAGGAATATATTTGTCTTGTCTATGTAATTTATATAAGTAAAGTGAAAATATATGTCATGTAAAAAGTATATATTCTGTATCATTAAAATATGTTTTTTGAGGTTAACCAAAAATTATTATTGAATTATGAAATCATAATATATGGATTTCTTATTTTTGGATATACTTTATGTACTATGTTAGAGATATGTGGCATTTCTTAAGTTATGTGTTGTGTTAGAATAAAATATTTATATTATATATTCCATGGATAGAATAAGTTGAAATGTTCAATAGAGTTTCAAAATATGTTTTTCGTTAAAGGTAAATGATCACTGAATCCTTATGTTCATTTCTTTTTATGATGAATTTTTCTTGTGATTAATTTTTTTAAAGAGATATGCTTTTAAGAGTTACCAATGAATATTTTTTTTCCAATATATATTCCATTCCATATGTTTTTTAGTTAAGAAATTATTTGTTCAACTGAAATATGATTAGACAATATGTTTTAACATAGTAAAAAAAATTTGATTGTTTTTTCTATAACAAAACAAATTAACTCTATGTAATATGTTTTATTAAATTGAATTTTCTATAAATAAATTTATTTTAGAGGATATTTTTTTGGAAGCTATTTTTTATATGAAAAAAACTTGTTTTGCGGAGGTAAAAATTATGTGTCTTTTTATTAAAGTCAAATTTAATTTTTGCGGATGTTACCTATTAAGTTCTTAGGGTTATACTCTATGAGAAAATAGAATAATTTTGTGAATAATAGATAATATTTTGGGGGGAAAATATTTTATGGCCTATAAAACATGTTTTTTGGAGTAAAATTTTGTATTAATAACATAACATGTTTTTGTGTGTAATCAATTTTATGATAAGAAAAAGAATGTTATAAGGATATTTATGTTTTTTAGACTAAACAAAACATTTTTTAATTTGGGCTTTTGTGGGAAATATTAATACACATGGAAATGAAGTATTGGGATTGTATGATTGTGGGATTCTTAGAAAATATATGAATCAATAATATATTCTATTATGAGGGATAATATATCTTATACCTATGTAATATACATTGATACTAGAGGAGCCTTATAGATAATTTTCTAGAGTCGTAGATTAGGAACAAATAGGAATCAGGGTTAAATTAAATATTAATGATTGGGATTAGTGGCCGACACAAAGGGGAAAAGAAATGAAGGAAAAATATAATCTATAACAGAGAAGATTTTTATGTATATAAGAAATAAAATATTTCATTTTACTTTTTTTCTATATTTTACAACGTTTTTTGTTCATAATTCACCTAAAATTTTATTATGGTATTAAGAATCAAATTAAGAATGTCTTTATTTTTTATTAACTGTGTTACTATTTGTGTATTAGTTTTTTTCTTCATATTAAAAATGTATTCAATTTACCACTGAGTATATGTTAATAAGGATAAGTTTTTTTAATATTAGTGGGATTTTTGATTCATTTATTATGAAGTTGATTATAGTTTTTAAAAAGGAAAACAAGACTCATGGGGAATATGGAAACATGTATTCAAATAATTAAAAAAATGAATTAATTTGAGTTAGAAGTTATTTTAACCTAATAGGGATTGATATTCCCAAAAATAATTCCTATATAGATTTATAGAATAACTAGAAATTATGGTTTTTTACTTAAAAACAATTACATGATTATTTGATATATTTAGATGTTCCAATTCATTTCATATTTTGTTTGCATTAACAATTCACTCATATGAAGTATATACCCATAAAATTCAACATATATGGATAATTTTTTGGATCCTACAATATTTTACTACTTATCCATTATGAATTCTGATCTAAAAAATATCATTATCTAATTTAAATTTTAGTAAAAAATGAAACAAAATTTAAAAATACAATAAAATATGAAAACAAAATCAATAGAATAAATCAGAACATTTACAAAAAAATGTGATTCTTTGTTTAATAATTATCTAATTGATTTTAATTATCATTTATATTTTTTTTGGTGATGTATGTAAATAATATATTTTTGTATACTACTACACGACCACACAACCTATATTATAATGTAATCATTGGTTAATTCATTTTATATAAATGTAATGATATTATTTTTGTAGTTAATGAGAAGAAAATTATACATTGGTGGATAACATAGTAAAGTGGATTGACTACTTCTACGATCACGTAATGTTATTATAAAAATATTATACCCAAATTATGAAAAATTATATAAACTCGACCGAGTAGAATTCTAATGTGCTGGTGAAAAATCAAATAATGTAATCAACGGACCAATTTTTGATTATTTACAATTGATATATTTTCTCAAGGAACAAAATAATATTTTTCATTATTATAAAGTAAAATTAAGAAAATTTTAATTAATTTTAAAACTAAAGAGATGGAGTATATTCTCTTTAAAGAGGAAGAATTATCGACACCAATCAAGTGAAAAAATTATGATCATAGATAACTAAATTTCTTATTTGGGATAATGGTGGTTGGCAAGGAAATTTTTAAGGATTATGAAATTATAATATATTATATGGATATTTAACTAGAAATAAGTTTTTATAAGATTTATTTTCAAGATGATTAAATTATGGAAATGGAAAAAAATTGAAATTAATTAATTTATATTATACTCAAATTGTGTAATAAAATTCACTTCTCATAATTTATATGAATTATCCAATAGGTTTCACACCTATTTTATATTAATATTGTGCTATCATGAGTGATGTTAATTTGGAAAAAAATTACTTAATAGGAAAATTATCTATTATAAAAACACTTAGTTATTTATAATTATAACATTCCTCGTCATTAAATATAGGTGTAAATTTTGTGGTAAATCACTAAAAAGGGATATAAAATGGTATATTTTTTTATAGAAAAAGTTTTTGTTGCTAGAGTTTTATACAGGAATATAAAAAACTATATTTTCTTCATACATATTTAATATCCCTTATGTGGTGGTCTTAGGAAAATAAATAACACCCTACATAAATTTATAAATTTATTTCTAAAAAACAATTTCAGGATGATAAAATTACTATTTTTTTCTTGAAACCCCAAAAAATATAAAAAACATTTTTTCTTGTATATATAATCTTTAAATATTTATTATTCTTATAGATATTGGAGATCTATCCCACATTACATAAGGAAAACTTTCATCAAAGGAGTGGAGTTCTTATTTACCCTTACTTTTTTTCTTCTCTCTGTTTAATCATACACTAAGAAAATATTTTTGGATTATTTCATATTAGGAATAATATAAATATTGTGCTTTAACTTTAAATGGCGGAATAATTGGTAGGAACAAAAATTAAATATTTGTTAATTTTTTTAAGAAGCATGATCTTCATATTCACTAAATTGTCCTTTATATACAATTTTAACATGATTCATTCAGGTTCCATCCATTGACTAAAACCAAAAAGTATAGTGTAATAAAAAATAATCACAATAGGAAAAACTATATAATCATTTATAGGATGACTAAATAATTACACATTATTTTAAATATGAGACACCATGGGTTTAATATAATTTATTCAATCTTAAATTCTATTTAAATCCTTCATTTTGGTTGGTAAAGAAAATGTGAATTATCCAAAGCACACCTCTAGGGTTGTCAAACTAGGTGTGTAGTAAGACCTGTTTTCATGTACTAAGTATCAATTGAGTCAATCCCATTGTTCATTTTTTTTGGAGTTATTACCTCTAGGTATATCTGCTCCAGAACAACTTCCACTTGATGTATCCAAATAAGGATGTATTTCTCAAAAAAACCACAAAATATCTACCTCAGAAAAACATTATGATTTTTTTCTATATTTTTCGCAAATTCTATCATAGGGTTATATTCCCTAATCTATGTTTTACTAAATCTAGTTCCCAAGGTTTTTACTAAACATCCTCAGATACCATATGTGACAACCCTGAATTCAGTAACCAAGAGACCAATGTTACCTTACTACATTGGGATAAGATACAAGTGATCACATACCAAAGTATAAAATAGTTTAGTAGTCTTGGTAAACTAGATACATACATTATTCCCATATTATATTTCAATAAAAAAAATGTTGCAATTTAATGTTTTTGAGATTTCCATTATTCCCTCTAGAATATCCTTTCATATCATCTTTATTACACTTCATAGATTCCTAGAAAGTAAAACAAAATAAGTGTGATATAGAATTATTAGTAAGAGTTACATAAAGAAGAAGTTATCATGAGTAAATAAAAAATAAAAAATATTGTATAATCAATATGTAAAATTAAATTTCAGAACACACAAGTCATATAATGAATAACTTAACTATCATGGATAGATAAGGAATAATAAATATGTAAAGGTGAATAACTAAAAACAAATTCCATTTAATTAACTTGACTATCAATAATAGATAATTTATAATCAATATGGAAAGGAAAATAACTGAACCCGCATTCCATTTAAATAACCGACTATCTTGAATACATAACGAATACTCTATATTGAATGTTAAATAACTGAAAACACATGTAATTTAATAAAAAACTAATAATGAAATTCATCTATACATAATATAATTATTAAAATATCATGGATAATAACAACTAAACTCTTAATGAAAGAAATTATTAATTATTATATTTCATGATCTCAGACATCATGATACCGCTACTCTCCAGACCATTCAAAAGATGGCTTCAAATTATATTTAGAAACATGTTTAATGGTAGATTAATAATTCTCATCATGAGACTACTGACGTGTCAAAGGGATAGATAATTCTAGGCCCCACCAATCCCAACATGTCAAAATCAGTCCTCATATATTTAATAATCGATTGAATTCATGAAAAATGTCCATTATCATAAAATATATATATTGAATAAAGAAGAAAAATTTACCAATATCTCCCCAAATCAATAAGTAACTTCCAATGTCAAAAAAAATTTATAAATGATATATGGTTTATTAATTAAAAATATCCATGATAAATAATATAGATATTTATGTGAAATTTAATGTTCAATGATCATATGAATGTTAATATTCTAAGGAAAAATTCATGACAACAAAAATGAATAAATAAAGTGAATGTAAATACTTTCCTTAGTCAAAATGATCATAAACCATCCTTATAAAAAATAATGATTGTATCAATACATCATATCCCTAGTTGATTATAAGTAAAATAAGGGGTTATTGTTATTATTAGATAAAAATGACGTAAAAAATATCTTTAAAAAAATTCTCGGAGAAAATATCATTTTCATATTAAAAATCACTACATAAAAAAGGTTCAAAAAAAATGATAATTTCCATTGAATATTATAAAATAATTTTTAAAACATTGAGTGGTCATGAAGCCTATAAATTTCATTCCTGTTTTACATGTAAAAACAAATATTTCTTTCACTTTTTCGATAAAACCCAAACGGGCAATATTTTTGAAATGATATGAAGATTCATTTAATTTTAATAAAAAAAGGTAGAAATATATTTAATAAATAATTTCAAAAATTTTAAAAAAATTTAAACATTCTTATAAAATATGGATTTGGTAGAAAAATGATTTTAGAACTAAGAGATGAATGATGTTAGTTTTTTCATAAAAACATTTTCTAAAAAACATTAAGTATAAATGAATGGATAAAATGGTATTATTACTTGAAAATTAAATGAATATCCAGAGAATAAGAAAATTAAATAGAAAATTATCCAATGATCAAGTAATTTTCATCAATGTAAATTAAAGAATAAATAATCCCTATTAAAATGAGATTGTTAAATAATCCCTTACAATGATCATAACGTTAAAGTTATAATTAATAAATAAATTAATCATGTACATCAAATGTAAATCCACATAATATATGTATATATACAATATAATATAATCAAAAGTCATTACAAGAATAATCTTATAATATCAATGACAAAGAATAAGTACTATAACCCAATGAAAGGATAATGAGTTTGGAAATTCTTACCACTTGGTAACTTTTAGTTCAAATCCCCTATGATGAAATAATTAAAATTAAAAATTAAAAGAACATGAATTATTAATTAATTGTGATATTAAATCTTAATAGGGAATTATATTCAATATATAAAATGAATTGGGTTCATAAAATTTTAATATGCCTCGATGAAGGGAAATTGAGATGAAGTCCCATATGTTTCAGTTCCTTTTGCATGAACATGATTTAAACTCATGTATAATGGTTTTATGAATGTTATTAATTTATGATAAAACATATAATTATTTATGATATCATATATTATCCCCTTATAACATTTTTCAAGCCTTTTGTTAATATAATTCAATATTTACATTGTTTTGGGTATTAATTGCTTTTTTTTCTTATGCATGTTCTGTCAAGAATGATCTTGTTTATGTGCATATTATATTGTTACATAATCTATAGAATTATATTAATGTTATAAATATAATTTTTTCTTATATAAATTTTTATAATCATTATTTAAATTTTTACATGGAAAATTATCGCATCACTTAGTGGAGACAGTAGGTTGTATGAACGCACGAGTGATGATATTACTCACTTATCGACTAAAAGGGTAAGGAAGTGGGTGATATGATAATTTTTAAAAATAAATATCATTTCATTTATATCACATATATTGATTAAATTTATTATTTTTATATTCCATTCAAATCTTATGTAAAAAAAGTGGATCACATCATTTCGCAAGACAGTAGTCTGTCGTACACACGAGTGACATTATCATATTTTTTTATGTCATGAAAAGCAAGAAGGTATTTATGATATTATAATTAAAGAAGTATAATTATTTTAAAAATCATATATATATATATAATCCTTTATTATTTCCAACCATGTGAGGTTGTGATAGAAAATAAATTACATTTGATTAGGAGGTTGTAGTCTGCCATACACATAATTGACGGTTTTATTTCCTATTTTGTGGAAGAGGAGGTTGATATACTAGTGTTATGAATTAACATAATAATATCTCAGTGCATGTTATATACTAGTGTTATTATATAATAATTATTTAATATTATTTTAAGGATGTGGAAGAAGAAATAAAATAAAAATGCTCATTTATGACTGTTACCTTTTCTTCAGATGACCTCCTTAGGTTTACATAAAAAGCCATACTAGGATATTTTTTTGGTCAAACCAATGCTAATAGAATGAGGGGAGGTAAGTAGGGATGTTATTTGGGTAGGACATGGCCTAACTGAATGGATTTGTAAGTTTGAATTGGGGAGTAGAGGGGGTGGCCTTTTATAAGTTAGGGAGGAAACACATGGAATTTTTAAATAGAATCAGTTATAACCATGTTTCAATCAAGTAAAATCCCTCAAAATTGGGTCATTATTAAACCTTATAGTTTATGAGGAATATATATTGAAATAAAATGGGTTTTGAACATGTTTTATCTCGTCTTTAAACCTTACATTATTAGTTTAACCCCTAGTAAATCCATTTTTACCTAAACCGTGGTATTAATTTTAACTATTTTCACTATTCATTATGGTCAAAAATAAAGTTGACATTATTAGTTAATATAAATTATAATAATTCAAAATATGGAATCTATTTTTCCGAATTCAATATTCATAATTTGTAGGATTCATTTTAAAATTATACTCGCAGACGATAATTAAAATCTGGTTGTCAAAGGGAGAATTCTCCTAATTATCGAATATTTTAATATCAAATTTTAATATTAAATTGATTCAAATGATCTAAATTATTTAAATTGTAATGTAATTGAATTATTTTTACTATAAAACTAATTTAAAATATAAATTTAACATATAAATTATTTAAATAAAAATACAATTTCAATAAAAATCAATGTTTTTCACTATTCATCGAAAAATGCATCTTGTTAGAAAAATTCAAAAAATTCAACCTAAGATAATTCTGATACGTTCATTTAAAAAATTAAGTAAAATTTGTAAAATAAATTTTATAAATTAGGTAAAAATTTATTTTAAATTATGTTATCAAAGAGCGACTGAACAATTTTTTAGAAAAATACAGTTTTTGTGAAAACATTTCTTTTTCTTTTAAATCATTCACAATTTATTTATAATAAATAGATAACCATAATTTTTATAATTTAGTTAGTTCTATTCATATATTCCAATTTAATATCTAGGTTATAATAGTATACTATATTATTGTTCATGTAGACTATGGGTTGTGTGTTCTACAAGTTATTAAATAGATTAAATTTAAAGAAATATATATCATGGGTTGTTTAGGATTAGTGTTCATGTCACATACATTATTAAATACAATGTTATTCTTTTAAAATCTTAAGGTGTTAAATTAATTCTTAATAGTTAATGCTTATTATTTAATTGGTATTTAAATAATAGTTAATTAATAATTAATAATATTAATAATAACAAAATAATAATAAAATAATAATAATTAACTATTTATAATTACTGTTAGATATTAATAATTAATACTTATTAATTAATTAGAAATTAAATAATATTAATTACAATTTAATAATATTATTTACTAATAAATATTAGTTTCTAATTAATAATATAAAATTGATTAATTAATTGTTAATAATTAATAGATTTTAATTAATTATTAATTAAGTAAAATTAAATTATTAATAATATTATTAATAATAAAAAAATTATTATTGAATAATTATAAATACTATTACATGTTAACAATTATTAATTAATAGTTAATTAGTAATTAAATAATATTATTTACAATATAATAATATTAAATTATAATAAATATTAATTACTAAGAAATATTTAAAATTAGTATTTAGTTGTTAGTTATAATTAATAATAATTATATAATTACATATTAATAATTAATTATTTAGTTTCCAATTAATTAAAAATTATTATTAAACAATTACCTATTAGATATTTAAATTATTATTTTATTTTTATTTATTAAAAATAAGTTTTATTTAATTAATAATTAATTAATTAATATCATTTAATAATAATAATAATAAATGAATTTTAATTAGTTAATAATTAGTCATTATATAATTTTATAATAATAATAATTATTAATTATATAGTTTCTAATTATTAAATAAATTATTTAATTAATAATTAATTAATAACTATTAATTATTAATAAACATAAAAAAATTAATATTATTTATTATTAATAAATAATAATGAATTGTAGTTAAATGTTTAATAGTAAATAAAAATGGGTAATGAACCCATACTATCACATGGGGGCTATGGACTTGGTTATACCCTTGGGTGTCTGTATATGTTTGGTTTTAATTATACCCAAATATTTAATATATATATTTATAATTTTTTTTATTAATATAATTAAAATAATTTTGTTATATGTTAATATTATATAGTAAATATTAATAGATAATTATTCTCTAGTTATTATTTTTATTATTTATTAGTAATTAATATTTATTATTAATTATTTACTAATTATTAATATTATATTATTATAATTCCTATGCAAGAAAGATAAAAGTCGAGTCCCACATGGGAAATTCATAAGAATTTCTAGGGCACCCTCCCTTATAAAAGTGAGTCATGGGGGATGGTTTTAGTTGTAATTTAAAATTAATCTAATAGAAATAATGATAGACATAATTGAAGTTAAATTCTATTAAAATATTTTTCATATATATATATATATAAACAAAATAGATAAAAATAAAAATGAACATTTTAAAACTAAAAAATATGTTTTATTTAATGTAAAAGGTGTTATACGTTAATCAATGTTATGGTATTAAATCCCAAAACACCTTTTTCCATCAGCCAAATGCTTGAGGTGCTAGACTCCTTTGAGGCTTTGTTTAAAAAAATTAAAATCACTACCGATTTTCAATTTTTTTAAAAATCAAGAAATGAATCACGTGTACTTGGAATATTGGTAGTGCATGTGACTAGAGGTGAAGAAACACATTATTGTTCAATCATTATATCAAACTATTTTCCTAATATTCCACTTCTATCTAGAATCATCGTGAAAGACCCTATCATTGATCAGGAATGGTGGGGGTCTTAGTGGATTTTGGATTGTGCTGGTGGACATGTATGATGTAAGGTATTATATTTTTGTCATCCCCTTCTGCTGATTATTGTTTCCCATTTTCTGTTGTTAATTAAATTTTGTTTTTTTATTCTTTTTTTATTGTTTTTTTCATCTTCTAGTCATTGTATTACCCTTATGCAGTGTTGGTTTTACCCCTATATCAGCTCTTTCTCTTTGGTTTTACCTTTACATGAGGCCCTCATTACCTTTACATGATTTATTTATACCCTTAAGTATGATTTTATTTAGTGTTTTCACACTTATATAGGGCCCTTACTATCCAAACATAAGTTTAGGGTTACCCTAATGTGAGTTAGGATTACCCTTATACGGGCCAAGGCTTAACCTTACAGGAGCCAGGATTACCCATACATGAGATAGAGTTTTAACATTATATTATAGAGTTTTACCCTTACAGAATAACTATTTACCTTTATGGAACATGATTTATTACCCTAATGTGGTCTTCTCATTTATCTACATGTTGTTTTGTTTGATGTCGTACTGATTTTGGGTCATCGGGGTAATTTTATTTACAGCCCTTAATTTCTTTTTATTCTATTGAGTCATTTAAACACCATTGATTCCATGTGAATTTATACTATATTTATTATAGATTAATGAAAATAGGTTTTTGGATAGATTGATGGACTAATTTAAAGACAACTTGGTTAAGCTGAGATATAGAGAGAGGTATTGAGGAAGAGGTTTAAAAACCCCAGATCTATGATCATTGGAGGAGAAACTGAGTGATAACTGGATAATGGATCTCACCTTTGGATCCTAGAGTTGTTGTGATACCATGGTGTCTTATGGTGTGAAATCTTGGATGGTGAATACTTGAATAGAAAATACTAACCTTGACCCTTGACGTCGATAATTTCAAATATTTGTACAGAGATTATTCTTTGAAAAAGGTTTGACCAAGCCCTGGTAAGAGGATTTTGGTCATATTTTTTTTCTTTGTCAACTTTTTGAAATCATATAGCTCTTGAATTTTGTTTTATCATCTGAATCTTGTACTTTATTATTCTTTGTCGCTCTTGTTTTTGGTACTCTTTTTTCTCTTTTGAATAGTGGAAACCTGTGATGATCCTTTTTCATACACGTACTCCAATTGGCCAAATAATATAAGTCCTCTATGTTCATTTACATCATTCCACATTTCCAGTTTCTTCAACCTAAATCAATGAATTCATACTTCATTAATTTTATTCTAATCTGGTTCAAATATACCTTTGTAACTTTTCATTCTTCTGATAAGAATTTTTGAATTAATTGGAGTGTGGCTTGAATTTTTTTACTAATATAGAAGTTGAATGACACTATTGTTTTCAATGTCTCTGGAACCATGTTACATGTTTCCTATGTTTTTTTGATTTGAAACTATTTTATTACTATATTTTATTTTGACATTATCTTGCTTCAATCATTGTTATTTATGCCTTCAATATTTATTTTTGTAAATTTATAATGCATGATAAGAACATATTTGATAGTTTTTGAGATGACATATATTGAACATGGAAATTATTTCTCATATGTTTCAATTCTATTTTGTAGAATCATTATTTACAAAATTATGTTTATGTTTTAGGAGAATATACATTTCATGTTTTAATTTGTGTAATATCCACAATCTATTGTAACTTTGTTCACATTTTTAATCATTTGAATATTTTATGATTTTTTGAATTCAATTTTAGCATGATTTATATTTATTAGATTATATAATATAAACTAGTAATAAATACTATTTTTGATATCCGATTTTATTAACCAAAATTATCCCAATTGTATCATTGGGGTTGAATGTGGGTTGCTTCGTACATTGAAACCCACACCAAAGTTTTAATAACCTGCTAATTCTCATTGGATTGAGAGTATAATGAGTCTTTACTTGGCCTTAGGTGACATCCCAAAGATGAAAAAGGCAAGAAATAAGTGGTGAATGGTTTCAAAGACTAGTATGGCATGATTTCCCCTTATATATATAAATTATAAACTAACCAACCACATCCCATAACAGTTATATGATGCATGAACAAAATAATGACAATTCAGAAAATCTTTTGTACTAAAGTGATCCCAAACAAAAGAGACACAATGGAAGAAAAGTAGACATCAACCAAACATTGTAATGAAACTCAAAAAGACATAAAAATAACCAAAAAACTCCAGTATCCAATAACTTTTAGCTCCATGACCACTAGACAGCTCAATAACTCAAGAAGTAGTGCTAAACACCTGCTGCATCCTACCTTGTCCCACATAACAGAAGATGAAATACTCAAAAGAACTAAATATACAAAAAATGGGTGAGTATAAAACTCAGTAGTTTTTCTCTAATTACTTCCTTACTCACGCCACTAGGAAATAAGAGTTAGCAACATTTATATAAAACAGTTTATATAAAACAATTTCTGAAAACAGTCTTTAACTAAATATAAACACTTATCAAAAAAATTTACAAGTAAATATAATCTAAAACCATATGAACCCATTTTCCCATAATATATAATCAAGATAAACCTTTAAAAAAATCTTTATAAAACTTTCTAAAAACTAATTTGGAAAACCAATAAACTCTACACAACAACCACTACAAAAAATGCATGCATCATTATGACAGTTCCATACTCATGAGTGGTTTCTCATAAATGTATCAAGTAATCACAAGGAAAATATTTCACATGTTTCATTTAACATTGGTAAATAGGCACATGATCATATTTCAACCATTCATAGTAATTCAATATGATATTCACACCATGTTTTCCAAAAACCAAAACCAATTTCAAACAATTTCATCTGTTTCAATAAAAACACCCATTTATTGAATACATTCCAACCATCCATTTTAAAAACATTAAATCATTTAAAAACCCCATAAAAAACTAGAAAAATGTAGATGAATTAATTTTACAAAATTCCAGAATATCAATAATTAAAAAATCCCCTTTAAAAATAAAAAACTTGGTTTTTCACAAAACCCCCCAATTTTCAATGTTTTCCACCACCTGTCACTAAATAGGGTTTTAAAATTGTAAAAAAGAAAACAAAATTATTTATCATCAAATACTAAACTTTAATTCATTCCAATTAATTTTAGAAATGGTAGATGAGATTGAAGCAACCAACCTCACTCGTTTTGATGAAAACCATCAACGGACGAAGAACACTCTAGAATCCCGGTTAAGATTCCATGAAACTGCACAATATCTCTTATTATTTCATGGAAAACAACAGCTAAAAAAATATTTGGGCACAAAACTCTTTTATCTACCCATAGGGGGCATAAATCTAAGAAAAAGAGACTAATGGAGGAGTATATCTATGAAACTGTGATGATTACGATGAAAAATGGGCACTTACTACAAGGATCTGCCTTCGATTCACCAAGGAACGTGATTGGATTCATTCAAGATCTATGGGAGAACCTCCTATGGACATTTTGGGAGAAAAAATTCATGTTAGGGTAGATTTTGGTCTAAATAGATCATATAGATAGCCAAACCAAATTAGATCCACAAAGAGAGGGAATCAGTTTTGGCCTTGCACGGTTTGGCTACATGGTTTGGCCAAACAGTATACTGACCATGCACCCCTTATTTTTCCCAAAACCCTAAAAAATTACTCCAATGTCTCCCACAACATCCCATATAACCTTTAAACATAAAAAATCATTAGGTAATGGTTACATACAAGAAATTGTGGGTGATACATTCTCCCCACCAATGGAAATTTTCTCCCCATAACATTGAAAGCAATCACTTCCCTGAAAGAGTTATATCCATTGATCTTTCATTTACTTCTAGTGTTCCCAAGTATCCATCTGAATCTAACTATACTGTATAAAAATCCATACTAGACTGATTCATTTCCCATGCAAGACTTTATCTCTCATGTCCACAATCTACACAAGGATATATACAAACCAAGCATCCTTCTCTAGATCAACGTCATCTCATCTGATCACATAGTTAGGACCAGGTTGATACTTTTTCAAAAGAGATAGCTACAAGTTATTATTCCCTACATTGAACCATGGTAGCAATGTCAACTGATCTTTCACCTCTCCAATATGTTCTATTATCTTGAAAGGCCCAATGTATTGGGGAGATAATTATCTCTGCTTTCCAAAACAACGATGTCCAAGCCTTCGAGAGATCATCAAGAACACATGAACACTCACCGAATATTAAAATTTTCTTCAGTGATGATCCATAAATGATAGCTAATGACTATGAGCCCTCTCCATTCTATTTCTAATCAAATGGATCTTCTCCTTCATTTCATGGACAAGGCTCGACCCATCTAATGATGTATCTCCTGTTTCCACCCAACATAATGGAAAATGACATGGACTCCCATATAATACTTTGAAGGGGTACATTTGTATTGATGCTGGATATTTTTTATTTTATGAGAACTCCACCAAAATAAATTTATCTTAAAATGGGCACCAAAATCCATTATAGAATCACACACCATATCTTTTAATCTTTCTATCATCCTTTCAGATTCCCATATTTCTGAGGATGATACTCTGTACTCATATTCAATTGAGTCCCAATGGATTTTTTTAAGGATTTCTAGAAATTATATTTGAACCATAGATCTCTATCAGAAACTATGGAAATAGTTAAACCATGAATCTTTACCACTTCTTGGATATACATTTCGGACAGATCCTTCACCGTATGAGTTTCATGAATAGGGATAAAATGAGCCGACTTAGTGTGTTGATCTACTATCACCCATATGGCATCATGATTCATGAATATTCTTGGTATACCTGTTACAAAATCCATAGAAATCTACTTCTATTTCCACACTATAATAGGAAAAGACTGCAACATACCTACAGGCTACCAGTGTTCTTCCTTAACTTACTGACAAGTTAAGCCTTTTGAAACAAACTCAACCACTTTTTTCTTCATACAATTCCACCATAACAACACCTCCAAGGCCTTATACATCTTATATATCCACGTATATACATTCCATATTGAATGGTGGTAGGTATGAAAAGTTATTCCTAACAAGAGATAGATACAACCATCTGTTCTATAAAGCATAAAACTAAAGTCCCATCAAGTATCCATCCCTCAATGGTCCCCCCACTATTGACTTTTGAACTCATAAGAAAGCATTTTTCATAGTATGTATGTGTCGCATTAACCATTTAAAAAAAATCAGGAACTGCTAAAACTAAGAAGAAAACAACAAAATAACCTCATTTTTCTCATTCCACATGCATATCGGCAAAGACCGACATCAACTACCACTCCTCTGAAGCTTCTTTTTCCAACTGAGTATATGAATTCCTGCTTAATATCCAATGAATTACCTTTTCTTGATGTATACATAAAGTTGAATTCAAACATCTGTAGATACTCTATCTATCTCATTTTCATTATATTTATAACCCTTTGTGAGAAAATTTGCTTCAAGATCTTATGATTGGTGAACATAGTTTACTTCTCACGAAAGAGATAGTGACACCAAGTCTTTTACTCATGAATGATCACAACTAAGTCTAAATCATGTGTTGGGTGATTCTTCTCATGCAATATCATCTATCTTGAACCATAAGAAACCACATGGTCTCATTGCATGAAAACCCAGGCCAACCCAGATCCTGGAACATCAATGTAGACCACATATCATTGTCCTGGATCTGGTAAAACCAAGATAGGTGCTAATGTAAAATGTAATTTTATCTCTTGAAAAGACTACTCTCTTTCTTCACTCCACTAGTAAAGGAACAATTTTTTATTTTTAACTCTGTCATTGGTGATGCTAGTCATGATAATTCATGAAAAAATGGCGATAATACCCAATGAGACCAAAAATATTTGTTTCTCGAAAATTTTCTTTGGTGGTAGCCAATAAATAACTACTTCAATATTTTTAGGATCCACTAAAACTCCTTTTTCAAAAATCACATGGCCCAAAAAAGTGTACTTCTTGTATCCAAAAGTCTCACTTTGATAAATTAGCATACAAATAGTGATCTCTCAAAATTCCCAAAACATAAGTGTTTCTCATGCTCAACCCTTGTTCTCGAATAAACCAATATGTGATAAATGAACACCACTATAAAAGAATCTAGATATCACTAAAATATTTGATTCATTAATTCCATATAGACTTATGGTGAATTCGTTAGCCCAGATGTTATTACCACATATTCCTAGTGGCTATATCTTCTCCTAAAAGCAGTCTTTGGAATATCTTCTTTTCGAACTCACAACTGATTATATCCTGAACGCAAGTCAATCATAGAGAACCATTAATCTCCCTTAAATTGGTCAAATAGATAATTAATACATGGAAGTGGATATCTTTTATTTACCATAACTTGGCCAACGTATGAATATCGAAACACAACCACAGAGTTTTATTAGATTTATTCCCAAACAAGACCGATGCTTCCCATGTAGACATACCTGGAAGAATAAAATCATTTCATTACAGCTCCTCTAACTATAATTTCATCTCATTTAATACTATTGGTGACATCCTATAATATGTAAGGGAGATATTATTTGTCCCCATAAGTTGGTCAATCATAAACTCCACTTCCCTTATAGGAGGTAACCCAAACAAATTAGGAAACACATCTGGAAATTGATCCACTATTGATAGAAAACTACTATCCTCGATATCTTCCCTCTCTGCCAAATTCAGCACTGCCAATTGGTAAGATATCATTACCATTATTGGTTCCATCAAGCTCATTGAACCTTTCTTTACAACCCTTCTCTCATCTAAAGAGATGCTCGACACCATCCTTAGTTGTGAAACTAATACTTCTGCTATAGTTGTCGATGTGATCCATGAACATTGTCAACCAATCCATTACTATGATTACATCATAGACATCCATCTCTAACACTGAGAAATCCCATTTCTGCTCAACTCCATCAATAGTTATAGAATGTGCTCTAAACAAGAAGGCTCAACATTCTATTTTACAAAGTGGGGTTTTTAGATTTATAATATAAGGCATAATTTCAAGTTTCAAACATAGAAAATAAATAGTAAAAGAAGTAATAAAATAATTTTATGCAGCTTTATCAAACAACACTTGCATATGGGTAGAATTTAGTAGAAGTTTACCTCTCACTGTAGAGGGTCCAACCTGATCATCCAGAGTCCCATGCTCTACTGTATATAACTTCTTCGTTGTGGCTCTCTATTATTTGTTTCATTACTATGAATCCCCTATTGAGGATTCATGGTGTTCCTAAAATCACCATGGCTAGCTCTGCTCTGATGATGGCTCTGATTTTGTTGGATCTACCCTATTGAAGCATATGATTCCTGTGACACCTGATAAGTGTCCCGAGCACCTGACCATGGAGCACTATGACAATATCGCTAAAGATTTCCCATTTTTAGATGTTTTGGAATTGTCTAAGTTGTGTCATACACTTCCTCCTGATGTGGTCTAACAAACCACATTGGTAATATCTCAAATGGACCTTTGGTTTGTGAGGAAGATTTACTGATCTATCTATTTCACTCTGATTCACATTACCACCCTGAAAATAGGTTTCCCTCTTCCTTTGGCTCCCATTAGTTGAGTTCCCACCATTTCATATCTGTATCATTATGATTCCTCCTCCCAAAGCTCTAGATATATCCTCTTAGACATTGATGCCTTGTTTACCATCTTCATATAATCTATGATACAAAGTATTGCAATCTTTGACCGAATAACCTTCTTGGGTATGGACTCAAAGATTGTTTCCTTCAAGATCACACTTTCTGCAATTTCTAGTGAAAAGAACACAAAATTCATGAATTTAGATGAATATTTATTTACATAGAGGCTCTCCTCTTCAGGCCGAAAAATTCTATTGTTCGCTGGATTCTGAAAGTGTTAGGATATAATTGTTTGTTAAACAATTTTTCAAAATCATCCAAACTCAAGCCCTGACCCAATCGAGTTTGTACTATAAAATCCCACTACTGGCATGCAATATACTCTAGCATATAAGTTTCCAATATGGCCTTGATGTTCACCGGTGTGCCGATGAGGTCAAAGATTCAATTCATCATATTCAACCAACCCTATTCCCTCTCTAGTTCTGAATCACCCCGAAAGATGGGTAGATTCTACTTCTGAAACAGAATGTAGTGGTCCACCTATTATGGCTCCTCCCTTAAATTCCCCATGTCTATCACTCGGAAGTCATGGAATGTACTTTTGACTAGCTCTTGATTCACTTATGTCTTAAATGAAACCAAATTTTCAATAGCTTCCTATGATTGGTTTCTACGCTGCCTTCTGGGTGCCATTTTGTAAACAAACAACACATTCTATAAGTTTCAATATTCTCTAAATCGATTGTCTTTTCAAGTAAAATTCTATAACATCAATATAATAAAATTTCTTTCAAAATATATCAATTTTTTAAAATAAACCACTCTTTCTTTTGAAAATAAAAACATTTTCAACATACATCAATTATTTCATTTTCAATGTCTTTTATTTGAAATCAATTTTCTTCATCTTTTCCCAATAGTAAAACCGTACTTCAAATCATATGTCCTTACTAAAAATGAGATAAGAAATCATTGTGGTAATTCATTCATCTATAATTCATGTTATGTTGGTATAATTTTCTAAACCCATGACAATGAGACTCCCCTATCATACTAGTGTTTTCAAAACACTTACGTACTGAACTCCCATGCAACTTGAAGTTCATCCTAAAAAGGTTAGCTACATCTTTTTATGTTCTACACTTAAAGTCCCAAAACTACAACTCATTTATTAGAAGACCACCCCAGGAATAGAAAAGAATTATTTCAACTCCAAGACCAAAAAAACTCAATACTACTTGTTCCACATAGAAGGGACCAAGCTGATACCATTTGTAATGACCTGTTAATTATCATTGTCTTGAGATTAAAATTATTCATTACATGGTCTTAGGTGGCATAAATATGATTATAAAGGATTTAAATAAATTTAGAAGGGATTCAATGCCAAGTGGGGGCTGATTTACCATATTTAAGATAAACAATAAACAATCCAACCACATCCCATAACATCTATATGATGCATTAACAAAATAATGACAATTCAAAAAATCTTTTATACCAAAGTGAGCCCAAAAAAAGTGATATAATGGAAGACAAATAAAAATCAATCTAACAGTGTATTATAACTAAAAAAGAAACAAAAATAACTAAGATACTCTAGGCTCTAACAGGTTTGTGCTCCACCACCACCAGACAGTACAAAAACTCAATAAGTGGTGCTAAAAACCTACTACACCGTACCTTTTCCCACATCCCAGAAGATGAAATCTACAAAAGTTCCAAAGTTATAAATTAGGGGTGAGTATAAAACATATTAGGATTTACCCAAAGACTTCCCTACTCACTCCACTAGGATATAAGAGTTAGAAACATTTATATATAATTGTTTATATAAAACAGTTTCTAAAAACTGTTTATAACTGAATACAAACACTTCTCAAAATAGTTTATAACTAAATATAAAATAAAAAATGAGATTTTTTTTCAGTAATATATTATCTACTTAAACATATAACAAATTTTTAAAACACTTTATGAAAACTACTTTGGAAAACCAAAAAATTCCCCAAAACAACTACTTCGAAAAATGCATGCATCGTTTGACAATTCCATACTCTTGAGCAGTTTTTCATCGATCTACCAAGTCATAAAAAGGTAATTATTTACCATATTCCATTAAAAAATTGGGACCAGGAATATGAACATATTTCAACCATGTCTATTTATTCAATATGATACGCACACCAAGTTTACCAAAACCAAAACCAATTTCAAACAATTTCACATGTTCCAATAAAAACACATGTTTATTGAAAACATAACAAACATCCAATTTCAAAACATTAAATAAATTAAAAAACTATATATATACTATAAAAATTATAAATTAATTAATTTTACAATATTCCAAAATATTAATAATTAAAAAATCCCCATTAAAAATCAAAAGCTTTTATTTTTTCACAAAAAACCCCAATTTTCCATTTTTTCCACCACCTGTCGCTAAAGAGGGTTTAACAATTGTAAAGAAGAAAAAAAAATATAATTTTTATCAAAAAATAAATTTTAATTCATTCAAATCAATTCTAGTAAGGGGAGATGATAGTAAACCCACTTAGCTCGCTCGTTTCGATGAAAACTGACAACGGATGTAGAACGCTCAAGAATACAGGTCGAGATTCCTAGAAACAACCCAAGATCTCCTCCCCTATCAATAAAAACACTATATAAAACCATTTTTGGCCTCAAAAGTATTAGATATACCCACATGTGGTGTATATCTATGAAAAAGAGACGAAAGGAGGAGTAAATATAATAAACTCTGAAGATGACGATGAAGAATTGGCACTTACTATAAGAATATACCTTTGATTCACCAAGGAATGAGTTAAGATTGCTTCCAGATTGATGGGAGAAACTAATTTGGAACATGGGGTGTAAAAATTCTCATTAGGTTTGATTTGTGTCGAAATATATCAAACAAATGGTCAAATTGAATTAGATCCCTAAGGAGAGGGAATTAGTTTTATCCTTACACAGTTTACCAACATGGTTTGGCCAAAACATGTACTGACCATGCAAGCATTTTCTTAAAACTCCTCTAAAAGTACTACAAAGTATCCCCCAACATCCCATATAACCTTTCAACATAAGAAACGTATCTAGGAAGGGTTAAAAACCATAAACCCAGGGTGCTAAAAAATTGGTATTAGAGTAAGGTTATGATTAATTTTTTATCATTAATATTTGAAATTGCTTATTTATTACTTTAAATTATTTTATAGTGGCTTTTAAATTTAATCATACTTTGATTTTCATTCAGCTAGTTCGTTTTCTATCTTTTGGATATATTTTTTTAATAAATTATTGGTTATCATTTCTTTAACTTTTACCTATTTTATTTTCTTGTCTAAGACTTATAATTTCTTTTAGTAGGTTCTACCAGTTTATGTCTTTGGTTTTGGGGTATAAAGGGTTATGTGTGATGTAAACCTATGTGAGATGATTCTTGTTAGTGGTGAGGTTTTTTATGAGGATCTTATTTCTCCAATGGATGTCATTTTCCTAGAAGTTTAGACTATGTTAGCTCTATTTTTTTCCTCCACATCCTATTTTACTGTTGGCTCTGGGTATGGAATTATAGGGATTTAAGTGTTTGTTTTTATTTAGTTTATGGGTATAGTATTCTTGTTTGTTTCCTTTCTAGCCACCAGACATCTTTGTTTTGATATTTTACCCTTTTAATGTCCTTATTTTAGTTTTCTATTATCAGGAACCATGTTGTACTAGGAATATAGGCTTGTATAAGTGTCATTTCAGTGGCTAGTTTCCCCTTGGTATTTAGCTGGCTCCCCTATTTGTTCTCATGTTTTAGTGTTGACCTAGGATTTTGGGACTTCTTTCAGGTAGTTTTGTAGTTTCCCATTATATTAGGATCTTTCCTTTTGGATTTTTTTAGGAATATATCTTTTTATGTGGATATTTTGAATCCAACCTTTAATTATTTTTTTTGTTTTCTGGCTTCGAGAGTCTTCTTGTTATGTTTTCAGGAAGCATGACTTAGCTAAAAGCTAATAGTGTTGGGTGTTGCAGTCTTCTTGTGTCTTTTCGGTTTAGGTGGGAATCATTCCATGGTTTCTTTCTTTATTCATTATCTCTATGTTATTCTTATATTTCTATTGGTTTTATGATTTTACTATTTTTTGAGTTTTATTAATTTTGAATTCTTTGTGATGTTTTTTATTCCTTTTTTTTGTTTTAGGATGGATATTCCTCTTTTTGATTGTGATCAGTTGGTACTGTTGATCTGTTTTGAGGACTTTTTATATCATGTGATTTTCTAGTCCCGAATTACTCATTGGAATCATCTTACATAGAGACTCAGGTAAGTGAAGGTATTCTCTCTCTCCTTTTACATTTTATAAGCATTTTTTAAATTTTTATCATTCCTATGAGCTTTATTATATCATTCAATTCTAGGAAACATGTGTCACAGTGATGCATAGTGGTGGGACTCTTTTGGTTGTCTCCTATAAAGTTTTCAAGTTTAGTATGTGCACAGATTGATTATGATAGGTTAGTTGGTGCATAATCATCATATTATTTAGGATTTTAATTTACAAGGTGTATATTTTTTATGATGTATCATATTAATTCCATTTTGAATTTAATTTCCAATGTTTATATTTTATGATTATCATTTTGGTTATTTTTTTATTTAAATTTGAATTTAATTTTCTTATTTTACTTTTTTCATCATCGCCTAGTATTTTTATAACCCATAGGTAGTGTTTATTTTACACATATTCTAGCTCTACCTATTTCCTTTTAACCATATGTGAGGCCCACATTCCCTTTAAGTGAGTTCTGTGTACCCTTTACTGGGATTTGGTATAGTGGTTCTACCATTATGTGTGACCCTCATGACCCTTACATAAGTGTAGGGTTACTCTTATGTGATCTTTAGTTTCCATTACATGGGCCAGTTTTAACCTTACGTTATCCAGGGCTAACCTTATGTTATCTAGGGTTACCCTTATGTGAGCCAGGGTTACCCTTATGTGAGCCAGGGTTACTTGTACTTGAGATGGGGTTACCCTTACATGAGCCATAGTATTTCCCTTATATCATAGATATGTACCCTTATGTTCCAAATATTTACCATTACGTATTTCATTTTATTACCCTCCCATGTTGTTTAAATTTACCTTCAAGTGGGTTTCTTTTTTTGTACTGATATCAATCTGTTATGGCTCATTTATTTTCAACACTTCATTTCTCTCGATTTTGTAGATTCATTGAAACATCCATCGGGTCACATTTGTATTTTTACCCTATTCCTTCCAGATTGAAAAAAATTGATTTTGTGAGAGATCAATGGATTGATTTTGATACATCTTGGAAAAAATAATATAGAACAATAAATGATAATTAAGAGATATGGAAAGCCTAGTTCATGGCTCGTTGGAGGATAAGTCGAGTGACAAAGGGTTCATAGTGCTTTCCCTCAAATCCCAATGTTGTTGTGATCCCTTGGTGTCGTGCGGTATAAAATCATTGATAGTAGAGAACCTAGATAGTAGATACAAACTAGGAAACATGAAATAGACTATTTTAAAACATTATAGTGAGATTATTCTTTGAAAAAGGTTAAATAGAGCCCTATTAAGGGGGTCTCAGTCAAATCTAATTTTTCTTTTTCAATTTTTTGAAATATTGTATATATTGAATTTTGATTCACTATGTGCATCTTAAGTTTCACTGCTTGTGTGTCTATGATTTCTCACTCTCTTTTCTTATTTCAATGTGGAAACCCAAGATTATCCAACCCTGTGAACATAATCCAATGGGTTGATGCATATATATCATATATTTCTATTTACTACTTTCAACATTTTCATTTTCTTCAACCTAAAATTATTGAATTCATTCTTATTAAATCTATCCTAATCTAGTTCAAATTTTCTTTTCCAATTTTTTATAATTTTGATAACAATTCTTTAATTATTTCAAGTGTAGTTCAAGTTTGTTTACTAATATAGAAGTTGAATGATGCTACTTTATTCGATGTGTCTTGAACCAAGTTACATGTGTCCAATGTTCATTTGATGTACCAGGACAAGTTTGTTGCAACTTTGTATGATGAATTTATCTTTATTCAATAATTGCTATTTCTAAATTCAATATTGCTCATTTTACATTTTTATTTTGCGTCAAGATCCTATTTATGGTTTTGGAAATGAAATATATTGAATTTAGAAATTATTTATCATTTTCTTTATTCTGTTTTTAGAATCATTGTGTACATAATTATGTTTATGTTTTATAGGTTTATATATATTTCATGTTTAAATTATTTCAATTTCCACTATCCATTGTTATTTTGTTCTATTTTTTAATCATTTTAATATTTTATGATTTTTATATTTCAATTTGAACATGATTTATGTTTAATAATTTATATATTATTTATTAAAAATAAATTTTGAGGTCAGTTTAATATTTTACAAACCAAAATTAACCTATGTGATCCTCATGGTTGAATTTGGACAACCACAAATAGTTCAACCCACACCTCCTTTCTTATGGTTTAGAGTTTACGGTTTTTCACTCATTATTGTATTTTTTTCCAATGTTTTCATGAGTTAATGATGGCTCATGGTTCTGATTCTCAGTCCCTTCTATTCCCCTCGATGGTCTACTTCACCCATTAAAGTGGTTTAGGGTGAATAAAGGCACTATGTTGTGTACCATTCTTGTTTTTTTATGAATTATTTAATTGTTGAAGATATCTTGGATTGTTTAGATCTCAATTAGTGTCAGATTACAACAAATATTGGTTTGATTGTCAAAAACTATATATCTTATCATTGGTGAATTAGATATGTTTATTTTATACATGGTTATTTATTCTAGGGTTGTTTCATTTGTTATAGTGGTGATCTATAGTGGAAACTGACTGTATCTCGCATGCTCATCGGTAGTAATCTGTGTGAACAAATTATGGGTTCCTAGTGTTTTAATGTAGTAGATTTTATCAGTGTTACATCCTCAATGATGATGATTATATGTGTAGTTACTTTGGTTGATGGTGTTGGGTCCAATAATGATCAACCTTATATATATTTATTATATGATATTTATTAATAATATAAATATATATATAATATAAATATATACTTTGAAATTTGTATGAATATTATAGTATTTTTATTATCAATTTATTATATATATATATTTTTTCACTATGCATTTAAAATAATTATATATATATATATTATGTGTGTTTATTTAGTTATGATTATACACATACATACATATACCATTCAAACATAATTTATCATCACATCATAGTTATATTCTAATGATAATTTTCATCGAAATTTTCTCAAAAAAACTGTTTTTGTGAATATAAATATTTTACCATTAGATCATATTTTGTCTATATTTATGTGTGAAATTTTTTTCGAATAAATTCAATTTTTGATAAAAGAAATTTAAAATTTCAATATAAATTATCAACAAAAAACACACAGTGATCATTTTTTGTTAGTGATATAAATATCAAATATGAATTTAATTTCTAATGAAAACCACCAAAACACAAATCAAAATTTCCAATGAAATTTTTTAATTAAAAATGATAAATATTTCTTACATATATAAATATTAAAAAAATACATTTTAAATTTATATTCATGATTTTCAATGTGATTTACATGGAAAATTTTCCATGAATGTTTTTAATTGATATTTACATTGAAAATTTATAGTTTATATTTGATTCTAATAATGGAAAATAAAAACTTCCGGAGAAATTATACATATGAAGACACTAATATAAATATATATTGAAATACTATATTGAATATGTATATGTCAAATTTAAATTTTATATTTTAATTTCATATATACATACATAAAAAATAATTAAAATAAATAAATTTTTATCAGAGATTCCTGGGAATATCATGAAAAGGTTTACAGTGTATATTTGAAATATTAATATACAATTTAATATTCCCAAACACATTGACACTATAAATTATAAGTATGTTTCATTGTGAAAATTTCTTGTTACCAGAGGAAATGTTTACTCAAAATTTAACTTTTAATGAAATTTTAAAATTTCAAATATAATTTTTCATTTTAAAGACACGATGTAAATTTATAATGAAAATTTAAACTAAAAATTTATAATTCAAAGTTGAATTAAAAATTTTATAGAAAAAATATTATGTCATTTCCAATGTAATTTTGTACTAGAAACTTTAACTATAATTCTAGACTATAAATTTGATCATCAAATTTATAAAAAAATACATGTTTAAATTTCATTTAAAAATACATAAATAGACAATTTAAATTATCAGTGAAAATGTTTTGTCCAAATTTCCACCAGGAAGATTCATTGAAAATTTATAATGTTAATTTTAATTGGAATTTACAATGTAAAATTACACTGAAAATGTCAACTGAAATTTTAAGACATATATTTTAATAAAGATACACATACATACATATATATGTATAAAAATATAATTACACAATGTAATTATTTAGAGAAAATTTACAATAGAAATAATTAGTTTAAACATACATAGATAAATATAAAATTTCACAATAATTTTGCACTATAAATTTATATTTGGAAATTATATTATAAAAGCAGAGAAAAAATTTCCCATCGGTAAATTTTTGTTCAAATTTTATCATAAATATATAGTGAAAATTAAAATTTAATTCTTAAAATTATCCTAATTAAAATTTGATTGATAAAATCATAAAATAAATGCATGTTTAAATTTATAATTCAAATATATTAACACATAAATAAACAATTTAATTTTTACTTGATATTTGAATTCCAATTTTCCTATGGAAATTTTATTGAAAACATTTAATATAAATTTCCATTTCAAATTTCCACTGGATGTTTTAAGTGTAAATTAATATAGGCAATATCTATTTCAAATTTTAACTTAAAATTAGAATGAAAATGTAACAATACATAAAAAATGTGGCTTTTCATCACAAATTGTCATTAAAATTTGACAGTTGAAACTATTGGAGTGAATTCTTATTGGAAAACATTAGTTCAAATTTCCACTTAGTTTTTATTATAATTATAATGAAAATACGACTACTAAAATTCTAATATAAATGCATGATTATATTTTTTTTCAAATATATTTACAATTAAATAAATAATTCATTTTTATACTAAAAATTTTATTGGAAAATTTTCTATGAAAAATTATTATGTAAACTTTCACTGGAACTTTTCAATGTGAATTTCCACATAAAATTTAGAGTTCAAATTTACACAATAAATTTCAATGTAAATATAACTATACCTAAATAAAAAAACTTATTTTCACCATAAAAATTTATTAAAATTAAACGTAAAATCTATTAATGTAAATTTCCATTGGAAAATTCTATTTCAAATTCTAGATTAAATTTATAGTGAAAATTTCCACTTGAATTTTATTATAATTATACAAATAGTTTTATTTCCAAAATTGTAAAATAAATGTGAGTTTAAATTTCAATTTTAATTATATTAACACATAAATAAAAATTTTAATTTTTCATAAAAAATATTTAATTTAAATTTTAATAAAAATTTTGACTTTAAAAATCAACTGTAAATTTATAATGAAAATTTCAACATAAAAATTACAGTGGAAACTTCCATAAAAAATTTCTAGTGCAAACTTCCACAAGAAATCTCCATTGTAAATAGTCACTGGAGATTTACAATGATAGATTCTATCAAAAATTTATAATTTGAATTTTTACCTAATATTATAATGCAAATATATCAATATATAAATAAGAAATGTTACTTTTCACCACAAATTTTAATTGAAAATTTATACTAGAAAATTTTAGTGTAAATTTTCATTGGAAATTTAAATTCAAATTTCTACTCAAATTTATGATGCAAATTCTTAATGTGTATTTTCAATTCAGTATGTGTATATGTATATCTATACATGTATGAATAAACATGTTAATATATATATATATATGGATTTTTTTAAAAATAATTTATGTGTATATACACAGGCATACATATTTACACAAATATTAATATATAGTGTAATTGTCCTATGTAAAAGTTACATTAAAAATATTTGGTGGATATATACATGAATTAATACAAAAATATAATAATTTAAATATTAATTTATCTTCATTATTTAGGGTTTTTTAAAATAATTTATATTAAAATATATTTCTTAAAGAAAATATTAGGGATTATAATTTTTAAAACATTATAAATATATATGTATAAACACAATGGTTATTTTTTAAGGATTCCTCTCACTTATCCTATATCTATATATCAATATATCAATATATACTATGATATTTATTTTATATATTTATTATATAATATTTAATAATAAAAAATTTAAATTTGGTATACAAATTTCAACTGGAAATTTAATGTTTGTAGAGTAAATTTACATACAGAGTGATATATATTAATGTTTTATATATATTTTTAATTTTTTATATTTATTATAAATTTAATTTTTATTATTGATATTATATATCTTAATTATTATTTATTATTATATATTCAATTTTTATTTATTATTTTTTGGTTAAATATTTTTTTAATTATTTCATAGCTAGGAAAGAGGGTATTTAGATCTAAATATTTTAAATGAATCAATTTGATTTTTATAAATTATTTCTGTAAAAAATATATCTGAATTCATGTCACCATTTTTTCAAGTTTATAATCATTTACTCTTGAATTGGATGCTCAGGTTGGCTCTCTCAACAAGAGAATATATTTTTCACATGAGAACTTATCATCCTCTCGTTTCCATATGGATCTCCATTTGAAAATTTAATTATGATATTTTACATTGATTTTGAATTGGTTTTATGAATTCACCGGTATCTATAATTTTGATGCCCGGATGGTCTGTGTACGGTTTATTGGATATCCAATCAACCCAAAAATTTGGTTTGTTATTGAATAAAAAAATTGGATTTTATAGATGATGATGTGAATTATACAGATGTGTATTTGAAACATGATTAGTTATTAATTTGTTTCTACCACTATTTATTCTGATCATATCTCAAACAAGGCATGGTTGGTTCTAATATTTTCCAGTTTAGCACATGGAATTCAACACCCGTGGTCTATAATTTTATTTACTTTTCATACTTATATGATAAAATGATTGATCTTATACATATATTACTTCTTTACATTATGTATCAACTAAATAAACTTGATCTTGTGATTAATAGGTTGGGGTTTTGTGGTTAAGCCTTATTGGGAAAGATGCATTCTTACACTACACAGATCCCATTGGGATGTGTGTTTATTTCATTTTTTATGATAAGGTAAGGGAAAGGCCTCAACACATGAGGGTTCTTAGGACATAGATATGGGAGAAGTGATGGAACTTTTTGGATATGATGATGATTTCCTCATATATAGATAGACTTGGGTTTTATTTTGTTTTCTTTTTGGGTATTTTATACATAGAGTTACACTTTAATCATGTATTGGGATATTTTTTTCTCTATGTACATATGGGTGCTATGATGGTTATGTATAATAGATAAATTTTATATATGGTTGGACTATTGTTTTCTTTGGGTATGTATACAAATATAATATTGATTAATTCTATTATAATGGTTTAATATGTAACCATTGGATTATATATTTTTTTTCCTGGAATGTTTAACACATGAATGGGAAATGTGAGTTTTTTAGAAGAATATTTTGATAAACTTGATTAACTCTAAAAGAAGGGAAACTGATTCTAATATCAATTTAATTATTCTTCAACATTTACATGAGCCTCTAGATTTCTGAAATCATGCACTATGTCTTGAAATTATTTGGGTCAAACCGTTGAAATCTCACTCGAGTCATTAGAAAATGGTATCATTTCAGGTCTATGGTGGTTGGTTTGGGACTATCCATGATTTAGGAATTTCAAGACATAGGAAATGATTCATAAATATTCTTTTCCAATATAATTATGATGTAACACTTTAGTTAATAGGGTAATCCACGTATTTTTTATTACTTTTTTAACTTAGAATTATTCCTTTTGAGTCTCATTAATCTTGAGTAGACATTTATTGGAAAACATACCTTGTATTCTCAATTACACATTTATTGAATTTGGATTCCATTGGTGGTGCAGTGTTGGTCCAACTATCGTGTTCCAACTTCCACAGTTTGTAGTTTACAACCTGGTCTATGGCTTTGTGCGTTGGGTGGTTCGGGTCTCCAGGAGTTACATGGTTGGTGGTGATGGGATTTGGGTTCTGATTTTCGGTGGGGCTTTTGCTCGTTGTGCTATGGAATTCAGAATGTCATAAATGCGGTTATGGTGGTTTTTTATCTTCGCGTTTTTCCAATTTTTTGGTTCTAGATGAGATTATGTTCTTCGTGGTTTGGATCGGAGTTTGTGTTTTCAGTTTATTCTATTCCGACATGGTTTGCAGTAGCAACGTGGTTTTCTTTCATCTGTTTTTGTGGTTCTGGTGGTGATGACCATGAGTGCGGTGGTTCGTCGCTCCAGGATACATCTATGATTTTGTTTCTTGCTAGTGGAATTGACAATTTTGTTCGTGTGTGAAGGTTTTGTTTGTATTTTGGACGAATTTCCTTTCTTTGGTCATGTTTTTATCGTGATTTCTGGTTGAATCTGATATTATTTTTGGCAATTTTGTTCATTTCCTTTGGATTTGTTTTTGTTGTTCGTGTGTTGGTTTTAGATGAATCTGTTGTGTGAACGTGTGAAGATCTTAGACCTACAATTTGATATTTTCAGTTGGGGTTCAAGATTTTATATGGAAGAGTTTGAGGCGATAATTTCATGTTGAAATTTGGGTGTGTTTTCAACTAGTGTACTATATAGATTTTCTTCAGATGAGGTTTGGAGTAGGAGGCTCTCATCTGAGCATGAAATTTCAAATGGGAAATTTGAGGGGGTATGGTTCTTTCATCAGTACCGGGCTCGTGCAACCCTTCACGAGACAAGTAGTCGAGCGGTCATGCGATGATAAAGGCTTGTCAACATGATGTAGTAGATGAGGAGGGGTAAATCCTATATTTTTAATCTGGCTTATCTTTTTTCATGGTTGTAATTTTTGGATATTGTGGTTTCTCACTTTTTCCTCAAAAGTGTTTTGATAATAAAAAAAGTTAATTTTTCATTAGTGAATAAATAAGAGAGGGGAATGTATTTCTTTTGATCATTATGATGTTTTCCATTGTTTAATAAAGATATTAGATCTTATATGAAAAATGTAATGTGATTTTCTACTTATATGTGAAGTATTCCATTACAAAAACAACCAATAATAAGGAAGGAGTTGATCAGAATGTTCCACCAGCTTGGCTTGTTATTATTCTATAGATCCTATAGGATATTTTTTGATAATATAGACTACATGAAAGATATTGAGTCAATGGGATATCACTAATACCAATGTTATAAGAGGTTTTTGGTTCCATTATTCATCAACCATTAGAGGTTCTATTTTACCCTATGAAGAAGAGGAATGCATTGAATATATCCTCCACATGTTTGAGTTCATTTAAACCACTGAGTAGCACAAGGTATGATGTGTAACCTTTATGCATAATTTTTTTCATCATTGGTGGGATTTATTGGCAAAATATAAGAAAGGGTGGTGATTGTCTTGGAATGGAATCTAGGAGTTATTTATTGAAACATTATACCCTAAAAATTTTCATTAATTTAAATATCAAGAATTCATAGCATGATGAACCATTAAATTTAAACATATTATTTATTGATTATAAAACATAAATATCCATTAATAGAACACATGGATTGTAAATTTCTAGTGTCTTTGAAAGACTAGGTTCATATTATATAAAAGGAAACAAAAACATGGAATCCTTATTTTATTCCACATAGATAACTTCTACAATCCATTTGAGATCCTAAAACTATATAGGATAACCTTGGGAATACATAAGTAAAGGGGTGAGCTAAAAAGTCCAGTAAGGTAATAAACATGATAAGGAAACATAACATGTGATTCCAAGGTATGACATGATATCATAAAAGAAAATCCTCCCAGGTAATTTCATGGAAGTATGTAATAAATAACATGACATCATAATATCATGTAATAATAGGAAATGTGGGAAAACATATATCATGAAATAAATATTATTCAATTATAACATCCTTGACAATATCACTTGGTGTACAAAATCTCATAATGGATTAGGTTTACTCCTTAATCCCATACATGAAGCTTCATGTGACTAAAGCTCTACCCAATGCATTGTAGACATATTTGGGTGAACCCATTATATAAAATTCATGATCTATGTGTTCCACAAAAATTAATCAATCATAAGTAATAACATAATAATTACCGATGAACATAAACTAGGTTTCATAATCTTGCTTCTTATCATAAACAAAGAATGTTTGATAGTGAATGCATTTAAGAAATGATCATAAGGAGTGTATTACCCCATAAAAGGATGGAATATTAATCATGTTATATATTTTAGATATATATATAAAAATAATTTATAATCATTCCATAAAATTAAGAGAGAGCTAAAGTGACATAAATAGAAAATTTTTATAACAAGAAGGAAAGGGTCGTTTAGTGAGATCCCTTACCTTGAGCCTGATTCATCATGTGTGTTTTTTGTTTACCTAAATAACAAAATTAAATCAGTTATTTAATTTATTAATAGAATTTTTCAACATTATTATTCATTTTATTCTATTCTTTACCATGTCATATTAAATTACTTAATCATTCAGGTTCATGTTAAATGTTTTGATGATTTTCAGATCATATATCCAAAATCCATTTTGTAATTTGAATAATGTAAAATATATTATTAATTAATGATATAAATATTTGTAACAATGAAATAATTATCATTTTTATACATAAATAATAATTTTAAAACCAACCATAAATTATCGTTATGAATAATGAACTACATTACAGTCATGGAGATTATAGGTCATAGCTATGCATGCGTAATGTTTTCTTTTGTCGATGATCGTGATGGAAAGAAGGTAATTGTAATTTTATATTTACATGATAATAATTATTTAATAAATATAATATTATTTCTTTAAATACCCTTACACATACTATCCATTTTATGTGTTAATAAAAAGTATTTGCATCACTTTGTGATGTGGTAGTCCGTCATACACACGAACGACGTTATGATTTATACAACGGATGGTAAATCAAGAAAGTATATGACATAATTATTTTACATAAAATTCAATATGTCATTAATATAATATATAAATATAAAATTAATCCTTTTTTACCTTCCATGTAAAGTGTCATGGAAAAATGAAAAAAATTGCTTCGTGAGGAGGTAGTTTGTCCTAAACACGAGCTCAGTTATCGAAATTTCTATGGAATAGAAAAAAAGAATGTATATATGATATTATAATTCCATAAGTATAATTATATAATATATATAAAATATATTAAAATTATATACATAATTATATCCAGCTAGTAGAAGTGGTTATGGAAAATGAATAATGTCAGTTTGTGAGACAGTAGTCTGTCGTACACATGACAAACAGTTTCATTTCCTATTTGAGGGAGGATAATATGGTTTAAGGTAATTAACACAAACTTAAAACATATTAGTTAATTTAATATAATTTTTTTATGACATTATAATTTTTTTAATAATATTTCAATGTGGTTGAAGAAGAAATAAAATAAAACACTTGGTTAAGAACGTTACCTCTTCTTCGAACAACTTCTTTGGGTTCACACCAAAAGCCTTCCTAGGTTGTCCTGTAGACTAAAATAAAGATTATATGATTCATGGAGGGAATTAGGAAATTTATTTGGTTAGTTAATATTAGAAACAATGGGTTTTAGATTTGTGTAAATGAGAGGATATGGGATGACCTTTTATAAGTTGGGGAGAGGACACATTTGTATGTTTTCAAAAGAAAGAATTATACCGATATTTTTCTGAAACCAAAAGTCTCAAAAAATGGATAATTTATAGTCCTAAGAAAATTTATGGTCGAAATATTTCCATTAAATAGTAATTATACATGTTTTGGGTCATTTTTAACCTTTATCATTTTAGTTTAACCCCCTATACACCTGTTTTTTCATTATCCACGGTAAATAATTTTTACTATTTTCACTATTCATTATGGTCAAAAATTAAATTATACTTATTTGATAATATAAATTTTTATGATTAAAAATATGGAATACATTTTTACAAATTAAAATCATTGAATTAGTATTCATTAATTGAAAATTAAACCCACCTACATGTCGAAAGAGCTGTTTTAAAAAAATTCATTTTTAAGGAAAGGATGACCTCATATTAAATATATGAAAAGTAATAATAATTAAGTGAATTAAAAAAATATTTATGTACATATAATATATAAATTAAATTAAAATTATTTTTCATTGGGGGTAATTTTAATAAATTAAAAATGATAAACACTATGCACTTTAAAATAGTTTTCAGAAAAAATGTGTTTTTAAGCCTAAAAATAAGATTATAAGAAAATATTATATAAAGAATATTTAAATGTAATTAATTATATTTATAATAAATAAATAATAATTATGTTAATTTAAATCAAATTAAAATAATACTGGGATTTATTTTATTAAAAATAAATGGAAATTTTATAAAAATTGTTACTTTTTTACTATCCAAGGAATGTTTTATATTTTCTGAAAAATACCATAATTTCACCAAAATTTAATATCAATATAATGATTCAAAAAATGATATTAACTTTTTAAAAGAAATTTTAAAATGGTGGTAAAAATAATAATTTTAAATTAGGGGTGCAAAGCGCCACTAAATCACATTTTAGAAAAATACATTTTTTAAGAAAACATATCATTTTAATTAAAATTATAATTATTTTTTATAATCAATTGATAACCATTAAATTTATTTTTTTACATTTTTAAACCTTATTATTTTCATAATTTTGTTGGTCTTATTCATACATGTAAACTTAATGGATATGTTATAATGGCAATGTTTAAATAATAATATTTTAATAAAGTATCATGTTTTTTATGCTCAGTGTTAAATGCATCAAAAGATATCGAAGAGATTGAATTTATTTAAAAATAAATATATTGTAACATCTTTGGATGTTATATTCGTCCTCCATTAAATAATTTCTCCTTCGAAATTTCATATTACATATTAAGGTGAAAATAAGTGAGGGTACTTCTGCTTCATCATCTCTTCCAGTTCCCAAGTTGCTTCCTCAATCTTGTGGTATTTCCACTACTCTTTTACCAAATGAGTTCAATTTTTTTTATATTTTTTCACTATGATCCAAGATCTCGCCTTCTTATTCTTATATGAATGTTCTTTCTCTAATGGTAATACCTCTAGATTGCATACATATAGGGGGTCTAGTTTGTACTTCATTAGGAAGGATACATGGAACACATCATGTACTTGAGATAGGATAGGTGTGAGTGCTAGTTAGTAGGATAATTCTTTGATTTTACCAAATATATAAAAGGGGTTGATGTATCTAGAACCATGATATTTCTTTTTCCCAATCCTCGTGACTTTCTTCCATGGTGAAATATATAGGACCACCTTATCTCCGACCTCAAAGTCTAGGCCTCATCAACTGTTGTCTGCATATATTTTCTATCAAATTTTTTTCGATTTCATGTTACAATGAATGAGTTGAAACATCTATATAAACTCTGGGAAATGATCATCTATTATCAACTTTCTCTCTCCAACTTTATCCCAGCATATTGGAGTCCCACACAACTTACCATACAAATCCTATTAATGTTCCACTTGAATGATATAATGGAAACTCTTATTATATGAAAACTCGACTAGGGGAAGGTGATAATCCCAACAAACATTCAGATCCATTGAGTAAGACCTCAGTATATCCTCTTAAGTTTGGATAGTTATTTCCAACCGACTTTCCATTTTAGGGTGACAAGCAGTACTGAAACTAAGTCTTGTATCTAGTGATTTCTAAGGAATTATACATAACCTTGAGGTAAACATTAGATCTCAATCATATATATTAAATAGTGGCACTCCATAAAATATTACCAGTTCCATTATGTATATCATATCAATTTTTTCAAGAGAGAAATCATTATTTATAGCAATGAAATCTTTCAAGTTTGTAAGGTGATCGATTACCACCTAGATAGCATTATTTCCTTTAGCTACCATGTGGAGTCCAACAATGAAATCCATGGATATGTTTTCCTATTTACACACTGGTGTGAGAAATGGTTAAATGAAGCCCTTAAGATTTTTTAATTCATTCTTGACTTGTTGTCTTAATAAGCATCAAGATAAAAAAAAATTCAATCTCCCTCTTCATATTATCCCACTATATGTTTTTCTTTAAATATCTATATATATTAGTGATTCCCATATGAATATAGAAGGACAATAAATTTACATCACCCATAATATCCCTCTTTAACTATGGTTTTTATGGGACACATATTCAGGTTCAAAATCTTATAACTCTTTGTTTATCATGGTTGAACTCTCAGATATTCTCTACCTTTTCTGTAGAGCCTCATAAACTTTTAGGGTCTCTCTGATCCTCACAAGAATAGATGGTTGATTAGTTATTTGAAAAAGTTAGGATGAAAATCCATTTACTGTTCCCATATCCATCCTTTTCAAATATGATAATATTGGATCCTTCTCAATTCTAATCATTGATAAAATCATCAGATCATTTCTGATTAGAATGTATGCAACTTTGTTTACATTTCTAGGATGGTATTGGATCGAGTAGTCATAGACCATTATTATCTCTAAACATCATTTTTGGTCCATGATAATTTATTTATATGTTAATATACATTTGATAATCTTATGATTTGTATATATTTCACACTTTTCCCCATAGAGATAATGTCACCAGATCATCAATGAAAAAATCTCTATATCCAACTCTAGGTTATGTGTGGGATATCTCTACTCATGATATATCAACTATTATTAGGAAAAAGGTTATCACTTTATCATTATTCACTTGTAAAAATCCCATACTCTTCTTCAAATCATCATTGTAAACCAAATACGATCCTCAATTGAGGTAAGAATAAGTATTGTTACAGTGATAAGTAACTTTTTTAAATCCTTAAAGCATTCTTCAAATTCACTAGTTTATAAATATTTTAATCCCATCAATATTGTATTGGTTGGTGTGTTTTAAAATCATGAAAAGTTTTTAAAAAAACATCGGTAATACCCAAATAATACAAGGAAACTATGGATCTCTATTATTGGTGCTAGTCTACGCCAGCCCTTGATTACCTTTATCTTATAAGGGTACATAGATATCAATTTTTTTGTGATAATATGACCCAAGAATGTTTATTCAATTATCCAGAACCCACATTTACAATATTCTCCATGTATATTCTCCCTTATCAAATTCCTTAGCATAGTATTTAAATTCTCCTCATGTCCCTCTTTTGTTTTAGACTATATTAAAATATCATTTATAAAGACTAAAACAAATTATTTGAGGTAATATCTAATTACTTTTTTCTTTAAGTCCATAAATATTACTAAATAATTGGTTATTCCAAAAGGAATTAATATGAACGCACAGTTTCCATACATTTTTCAAAAGGTTATTTTGGGAATATCATCCTTCTTCATAGTTAATTTGTGACATCCAGACTTAAGGTCCACCTTAGAGAAATACTGAGCTCCATTTAGTTGATTGTAAAAGTTTTATATCCATATCATGAGACACTTTTTCTTAATCATGATTTTTTTGAGTTCATGATAATCAATATAGAGGTGCATTGACCCATACTTCTTCTTGATAAAGAGGTCCAACATACCCCACAATGAAGCAGTCAGGCATATAAAACCCTTTTCCAGATTCATTTGTAATTTTTTATCCAATTCATATAACTCCATGGTGTTCATTCTATAGGGATTCGTGGATATGGGTATAAATATATGTATAAGTTCTATTGATTACTCAGAATATCTGTTAAGAGGATTCCTAAGAAAATATTTAGGGAATACATCGGTATAATACCTCACTATGGTAATGTATTCAAGAATTATCCTATCCTTTATCTCAATAATTTGGAATATATATTGGTTCTCATAAGGAAATAATATCCATTCTTTAATAGAATATTCCAAGGTAGATTCATCCTCCTCCTTAAATTTGTACAGAATTGGGGATTACATGGGATATGAAGATTGATCTCCCTCTCTTGATAGTTGATGTTGTATTTATACAAGGATAGATAATCCATTCCCAAAATAGTATAAAACTCCGCTAAAGGAAGTAATATGATATTTTCTAGAAGATTATATCCACAAACATTGACTGGGTATGAGTTATATACTTATAATGCAACCACCACTCAATTTTTTGCTCTCATAGACAACTCAACCCTGCTGTTTTGAGGTGATGTTTGAATAGTTATACTTATCATACAATATATGAAAGAATTCATAGAACAAGAATAAAAATGTACATTAAATATTCTTGAATTAATAACTATCATACATATCACCACATCATTTTTGGCATCCACCTTAGCCTTATTGATATCATTTCATACTTTGTTTGAGGTTTTTGTCGATGGTTGTCTAAAAAAATCCATGGTTTAGGGCATTGTATTTCATAATGTAAATGTTATTTATAGTTTAAACATTTTACAGTAGGAATAATGTTGATCTGAAACTTATTTTAATCTTCCTCATTAGTGGGATTCATCATTTATCTATGACACTGATTAGCCTGATACCCCTCTTTCCCACACTTAGAGCATCTTTTGGTTCCCCTAAGAGAATTATCAGGAAGCTTCTTCCCACATATTTGACAAGTTAGATGTTAGGTTTTCTTTCCTCCATGGGATTTATTTTTTGATACCCCTGATGAAAACTCCATTATATATTTTTTTATTCCCATGATACCAATGAGAGTCACTAATATCCATATCAACATTGAGGGAACAATGTACAATCTCTTCATAGTTATCAAAGTCCAGAATCGCCAAATCTTTTCACAGAAAAAAGTTTAACCCACTAAAGAAATGGTCCACCTTACTTTCAATGCCTATAATAAATTAAGAGTCATACCATGAAATCCTTGTGAATTTTTCTTCATACACCCGATATACTCTTATTCTCTTTTTTCATTAGGCTGAGGAACTCCCTCTCTATTTTAAGATTGAGAGTTTTGGGAAAATATTTATTGAAATATATTTTATTGAAGTCATCACATCCCATGGAATCATATTCTTATTTGGACTTTGTGATCTTGATCAGTGTCCGTCGATGAGTAGCTTATCCCTCAATGTGATAAATGGAAATCACAAATTTCTCTTGATCTTGGCATTAGAGGATATATAATATCTTTTCAATGGAGTTAATCCACTGTTTAGTGATGAGTGGATCCAAAATTCCACTAAGGGTTGGGGCCTTTATCGTATAAAATATATGACTTCAACATGATCCTTCTTAGGAGGAGTATGGTGTTATGAATGATCTGTGTTACTATTAATAACTTGAGATATTTGAGCTAGTATTTCCATGATGTTCTTATCTCTCACACCTATAATATTAGGAATATCATTGGTTCAATCATCACATTACCTATCATGTTTTTTTCTAGCATGATTTCTCCATTTTTCAACCATTAACTACAAGAAAAAAATGAGAATACATTAACTAATAAACATACACTAGGGAAACATAAAAACTTGGGAGGAATAACTTATAAATGATAAGTACATCCTAAATTTTGAGTATCTAGGTTTCAACCTAGGTTATCTATAATAATTTCTCTATTAGATTTTATAACTCAGTAATTTATTAAAGTCCTTCATGATGGTTCCTAACGTGTTTTTGAATTTCCAAAACATATCACCTTGGAGTGTCAAATAATGTTTGTAGTAATGAATGTTATTGTGTACCCTGTAATTCTTGAGTCAAGAATGACATGAATTTTTTAGTGTTATTACCCCTAGTTATATTTGTTGAAGAACCACATCCACTTTTAGTATCCATACAAGGATGTAATTACATAGAAATTTCTCACTCTATAGTTCACCAATATTCTGAGATATTTTTTTATTCTTAGTATTACCCTTATACTTATTTGTAGACATATATCTAGGGATCTGACTATGGTTTTCTCATCCTAGTTAAAAATGATAACAAGAAATTTACTATGATACCAACTATGATGACCCATTATTTTTACACATACTATTACATTATTCTTAGACATTAATACCCATTAATATAACATAACGATTGTATAGGGTGAGTGAATTTTTATCCATATTGAGCTCGTAAAATCCATTTAATCTCTAAAAAATAATGGGATAGTCTAGGGAAAAAAAAGAAATAGGTTATCTAAAAATATTATTAAGGTAATAAACATGATAAGTAAACATAACATGTGATCCAAAGGTATATCTTGATATCATAAAATAAAAAGCTCATGGATATTTTTATAAAAGAATATCATAAATAATATGGTATAATAAAACCATGGAATTATTATAAATGTAGAAATATCATATAACATGACATAAAAATGATTCAAGGATAACATCCTAGATAATATGTGGAAAATGTACCATAAAGGATTTGGTTTACTCCCAAATCTCATACATAACACCTCCTGAGACTAAAGATTTACCCAATTCATTGGAGTGCTATCTAGGAATGACCATAATAAAATTTTCATGATCTATGTGTTCCACATAAATGAATCAATCATAATTCATAATATAATAATTACCAATGGAAAAAAATGGGATGCATAATCTTGCTTCATATCATAAACAGAGGAATTTTCATAGTGAATGCATTTGAGAGACGACCATAAGGAATGTATTACCCCATCAATGGAAGGAGGAATAATCTTGTTATATATATTAGAGACATATATATATATATACTTTATAAAAATTACAAAACATTAAGAGAGATATAAAGTGATTTATATAGAAAAAGACCATAACCCGAAATAAAGGGTGGTTTAGAGAGATCCATTGCCTTGGGCTCGATTCATCATGTGTATTCAATATATTCCTTAGTAATAAACTTCATTTAATTACTTAATTTATTAAGAATCATTTTCAATATTATTAGTACTTTTATTTTATTGATTACCGTGTCATATTAAATTACATAATCATTTAGTTTCATATTGGATATTTTGACAATGTTATACTTATCTGTCTGAAATCACATTCAAAAATTGACTAAGGTAAAAGATATTCTTAATTAACCCTATAAATAATTTTTATAATAAAATAAAATTAATTTTTATACAAGAATTATACTTTTTAAACCAACCATGAAATATGGTTATGAAAAACAAACTATATTACAATCATAGAGATGGTAAGGCGTATATACGAATAAGTAAAATTTTCATTTTTTGATGATCATGATGGAAATAAGGTATGTGTTATTTTATATTTAAAGTATTATAATTATATCATAAATATAACAATATTTCTTTAAATACCCTTATACACACCATCCATGCGATGCTGTTATAAAAACTAATCACATTACTTTGTGAGGCGGTGGTCAACCATACACAAGAACGACTTTATAATTTATTAAATGGATGGTAAGGTAAGAAATTATATAATGTATTTTTTCTATAATTCATAATATTTCATGAATTTAATATAAAAAAAATAAAATTAGTCCCTATTTCTCTCCATGTAAAACATAAGTGAAAAATAAATCGCATCGCTTCGCAGGGCGGTAGTCCGTCATACACACGTGGGAAGTTACCTGATTCCATACATAATGAAAAGTAAAAAAGGTATATATGATATTATAATTAAATAAGTATAATTATATCATATATAAACATTATATAAATTATTATATCCATCTTGGAGAAGAAGGGATGGTAAACGAATCATATCGGTTCATGAGGTGGTAGTCCACTGTACACACAATCAATGGTTTTGTTTCAAAATTGAGTGGGGAGGAGATGTATTTAAAAAATGAAAATAAAATTAATAAAACATATTATATATAATAGTATAAATTTATTATATCATCATGGTTGAATAATATTTTAAAGAATTTTAAGAAGAAATAAAATAGAATGCTCAACTAAGGATGTTACCTCTTTCTCAGGAAACTTCTTTGGGTTTGCACCAAAAGCCTTCCTATATTGAATTTATGAAACAAAAAAATTTTATAATTAAAGGAGTAATTTTGGGAAATTGTTTTGTTAGTTATTTTCAGAGAAAAATATGTTTTTAAGTGTATAAAGAAGAGGATACATGGTGGCAATTTATAAGCGGGGGAGAGGATACACTTGGAATTTTTTAAAATAAATAATTCCACACACATTTTTCACATGCCAAAAGGATCCAAAATGAACCTTTTTTGAACATTATAAAATATAATATAAAAATATTACCATAAAATAGGAATTATACAAGCTTTGGATCATTTTTAACCCTTATTTGTTTAGTTTAACCCTTAGTAAACCATTTTTTACCTTAACCATTGTAAATAATTATTACTATTTCAACTACTTTTTATGGTCAAAAATTAATATAAAATTATTAGATAATATAAATTATTATTATGAAAAATATGAAATACATTTTTCAATATTTTAATTACATAATTGGTAGAATAAAATTTAAAATTAAACATGTAGACATGTCAAAAAACTCTTTTTCAGGAAATTCCTTTTTAAGGAAATGATGACCTCATATTAACTATATGAAAAGTAATAATAATTAAATTAATTTCAATATATATATATATATTTAATTTATATAATTCCACATTATGGGTTCTTTTAATTAATTAATAAGGATAAGCATTATTACATTTAAAATAGTTTTCAAAGAAAATGCGTTTTTAAGCCTAACAATAAACTTATACTAAAATATAATAAAAAGATGATTTAAATGTAATTAATTTAATTAAATTAAACCAAATAATAACTATTTTAATTTTAAATAAAATTTAGAAAAATGGGACTTAATTTTTTAAAAATAAATGAAAATTTTAAAAAAATCGGTATTTTTCAGTATTCATTAAAATTTTTATATTTTTAAATAGATTCCCAAATTTAACCACATGTAAATATTGATATTTTTATTTAAAAAATGAGGATATTTTTTTAAAATAAATTTACTAAAATTTGTAAAATTTAATTTTAAATTATGTGGGGAAAGCGTGACTAAATTGCCTTTTAGAAAAATACTACTTTTCAGAAAACATTTATTTTTCATTCAAATAGTTCTTATTTTATTTATAGTATTTAGATTAAAATTTATCTTGTTTTATACATATGTAAATCATATAATATTCATAATTAAGTGAGTCATATTCATAGTTTTCAAATTAACGACTTGTTTATAATGTTCATGTTCAAATAATAATATTTTAATAGAGTGTCATGTTTTATTTAAACCCAGTGTTACATTTATCAGAAACTATAGAGGATATTTAATTTATTTTAAAATAAATATATAATAAATTCATGGGCTCTTACACTAATAACTCGAGAATTTTTTTATTGTAATGACCCGCTAATTTTCATTGGCATAAGAGTACAACGAGTCATTACTTGAACTTAAGCGACATCCCCAACGCGCCAATGGATTGAAATAAATGCCGAACGGTTTCAAAATAAGTGGGGGAATATTTACCCTTTAATTAATAAAACCGAAAACACTACAAGACATCCACAAATAGTACATTATATGATGCATGAACTAAACTAATAAATTTTGATCATTCTCTTTATAACAACCAACCAAATTATGCTACAGTGGAAGACAAACCAATATCAAAATAAATAGTGGAAAGAAAACAAATAAACTCTAAGATAAAACAAGACTCCATGCTTCACATGCTCCATGCTCCAACATCCCCAATTAGTCCCAAGTATCATGACGTAGTGCTAATGAAGTGTGATATTTTACCTTTACCCACGTCCTGGAAGGTAGCATCTACAAAAGCACCAAAGTGCCAACGAAGGGGTGGGTATATAACTCAGTAGGCTTTCCCCCAATGACTTATCTACTCAGTCCACATGGATATAATGGTTATCACAATATATAAAATAGTTTATATAAAAAACTTTACCAAAATATTTTATAACCAAATATAAAAAAGTTTGAAAACCAATTATAACCAAGTGAGAACAAAAGTAAATGAAACCAATTTCCAACAAGTTATTTTCCATAAAATAACTAATAAAATATTATAAATTAATTCTTATTATCATTATGGTTTACCCATTCTATATTTCCCAACACAACCTCACATCCATGTTTTGTTCGACAGTTCTATACTCATGAGCGGTCTCTCGTCCAATTACCATGTGTCCCAATGACACACACCCATGATCTAGGGTCACACACCTTGTACCACAATGGTACACATCCCATATTCAGGGGTATGTAGATCATTAACTCACTCCAAACCCCATGTATTCCAAAACCATTCCAAATATCCATTTTAAACCATTTCAATAAAAAAATAATTTTATTGAAAACCAAATAATAATCCAATTTTTAAATAACCATTTCATTTTAATAAAACATACCATTTTTATTGAAAACATATAATCATATCCCTGTGCCACAATTCCAGAAAATCCCCATTTTAAAATCCATATTTTAAAACGAAGAACAAAAGCACATTATTCATAACACCAATTTTTTTAGATTTCCACAATTTACCCTACCATCAAAAAAAATGGTTTCCAAAAATTCATAAATTAACAATTCAAAACTAGTTCATCACAAGGAAATAAATTCAGAATCATACACAAAAATTCTACTAAGTGGAGTCAAGAATGAAGCCACCTACCTCAAAGGTTTTGACGAAACTCCACATGGATGAAGAACGCTTAAGAAAACCGAGACGATTATTCACAGAAACTCCTTAGATATCTTCTCTTAGAATGATCAAGACCAAATATAAAATTATTTTCTATCCAAAAACATATATATATACCCATAAAAGGTTTATATCTGTGAAATTAAAAATATAGGAGAAGTAGATCTATGTAGATCTAAGAAACCGATCAAGAACAATGAACAATGATCATATACCTCAAAACTTCAGGTTCGAATAACAAAGGGAAGCACTCAGATTGACTCCAAATTTCTTGGTAGAGGTTATTATACCATCAAGGAAGAGAAATAAATAGTTATGTCAATTTGGGATAATAAAAGAGTGAGTTATGGAAAAAAGTGTGAGATCCTATTTTTATGGATCTAGATTGGACTCTGCGCACTATTTGACCGCATGTTTAGGTAAACCATGTGCTAACTGTGTGGTAGTTACTTCCTGCAAAACCTCCCCTTTCATGGTATCCCCAAACCATGCTCCAACTATGCTAGAGCTACTACCTCATGAAGAACATTGTGGATGTAGTCTCCTAGGAATTCTTCATGGTTTGGACAAACAGTGTGTCGCTCGTGCGACCTTCATTTAGCCCCAAAACACTTCCAAAGTTCTCTAAACTTTCCAAAACTCCACCCTTACGCTTTATTTATGTAAAATTGTCATGTAAGGGATACATACCAGAAACTGGGGGTACAACATTCTCCCGACCATTGGTCTTTACATCTTCAGAAAGTATAAAACCAATGCCACTCTAAAAGAGTTCTGGCCATTGCTCATTCATTTCCTTCTCGTGTTCCCATGTCACTTCTTGAATATGACCATGCTTCCATATAAACCACACTAGACTAATTCCTTTCCCATGAAATACATTCTCTTTCCTATCAAAAATTAGTACCAGGATATGTTTCAATAAATCATTCACCTCGGGGTTGACATGATCCCATCTGATTACATGGTCAGCATCAGGATGATACATTTTCAACTGAGATACATAGAACACATTATGCACTGAACTAATCTGTGGTGGTAACACTAACCCATATTCCACCCCACTAACCCATTCGATTATCTGGAAAGGTCCAATGTGTCTAGGAGATAACTTGACCTACTTACCAAAATGATGATGCCTAGGCATTTGAGATATCCTCAAGAACACATGATCACACACATCGAATGACAATGGTCTTCGACGGTGATCTACATATGATTTCTAATGACTCTAAGCCTTCTCCATCCTATTTATAATAAATTGGATATTCTCTATTGTTTCATGGACAAATCTCGACCCAACTAGTGAAGCCTCACCCATTTCCACCCAACCCAGTGGAGAACGACAAGGATTCCCTTACAATGCATCAAATAGATCCATATATATCGAGGCCTGATAGTTGTTATTGTATGAGAACTTCACCAAGGGTATATGAACTTCCCATGAGCCAATAAAATCCATTACACAATCCTGAAACATGTCTTCCAATGTCTGTATCGTCCTCTCATAATGGTCGTCTGTCTGAGAATGATACATCATGCTCATAGTCAACTGAGTCCCAAGGGTATTCTGTATGGAATTCCAAAAACAAGATTTGAACCTTGAATCTCTGTCTAAGATGATTGAAACCAGTATTCCATACATCTTTACCACTTCTTAGATGTTTATTTTGGATAGATCCCCCAACATATGAGTTTTATGAATTGGAATGAAATGGGCTGACTTGCTTAGTTGATACAGTATCACCCATATGGCATCGTGTTTCTGAACCATTCTTGGGAGACCTGTAACAAAAGCCATCACTATCTGCTCCAATTTAAAAACTGAAATAGTTAAACAATACAACATACCAAATGGTCTCTAATGATCTTCCTTAACTTATTGATATGTTAATAACTTAGAAACAAACTCAATAACTTTCTTTTTCATGCCTCTCCACCAAAATTATGCCTTCAAAGTCGTATACAACTTCTATGTTCCCAGATGTAAAACTACAACGACGCGAATCCAGAGCCCCTCAACTCATGCCCCGTGCCCGATTCGCCACATAACCTCAAGCACATTTCCCCAAATTCTTGAGGCTACCGTGTAGTAGTGAGGGCCTTGGTAAGTTATTGGGGAAACTATTCCCTCATTTGGTAAGGTATACAAGGTACAATAAATAACAGTCAATAGAGGAAGTAGTAAACAACATACAACTACTGAAACTAAACATCGGAAGCAATGTATAATATAATAATAACGAAGCATGTACATGTATCTAAGGAAAGAAGAAAACACAACAACATGTTGAAATACAACTGAGAACAAATTACTAAAAGTAAACAGCAAATGCAGCAGCATCGCAAGCCTAAGGTCAGTCATATGCTCTCCAGCTCCAACCAGCAATCATGTACATGAAGTAGAAGGGCTATAATCCTTATCCAAACCTGAAACCATATAACCTATTTGGGCTGAAAAGCAGGACCCAAACAGGATGTGAGACTAATCCCAGTATGCAATCAGCACAAGATCTGTGCCCTACTGTCAGTGAGCAATATATCAAAAGTAAAGGAAATAAATACAGCAGAAAAACAGGAGTACCCTAAAGTAAACAATCCTACCAATATCCATTAAAATGTATTTTTTAATTTAATACCATAATTTAATTATCAACCTATGAATCTAGAAAACATGTCTATATTTCCATGGAAAAGCAAGTAACACAACATGTATCTCAACATACTACCTAAAAAGCAAGCAGTACAAAACCCAAGATTGTTCTTTGGCTTGGTGGACTCATCACTACCAACCAAAAAATATTCACGGTGACTCTCTGGGTGGCTCACACTGGTATACCCCTCTAGTCAAGTAAACATACAAAGTCACATACACTCTAGGAAGCTCTCACCGTCAATTCCCCTGCGGTCTTGAAACAATATCTACAGACTCTATGAGGAAGAACTTATGTCTAATTCCCCCTATAGTCTCGATACATAACTAAGGATACTCTAAGGAAGCACAAATTCTCATTCTCGTAGGTCCTATAAATGATACTAATTTACAACAGACTCTCTAGGGAAGCCCTTAATCGTCAATTCCCTCTTTATTCTACCACACCAGGTTCCCACAACCCTGAGTAGTGTAGTCCTATGTAATCGACTGCTAGTAGCCCAAAGTAAGCTCAAAGAACTACTTGGATAATAGATATATTGCATAAAAAGTATATAAACAGATGGAAATACATGAAATCAATTACATCATGGCAGGAAAATAATGCAATAATGTATGCCTCACGGGCAACCTAAGACAAACGGCGATAAACAGCCAAAATAGAGGAACACCCATGGGGTGATCCTCAAACATGCTTACAATAAATTATCAATCATCTAATAACCTCAATAATACATGCAATCTAAGGAATATAACAAAACATGATTAAAAGGCTAACCCGAGATACCTGATACATGGGAATCCAACACATTTTCACCAAAAACACAAATACATACAAAGTAGGGCAACAAACCACCTACCTCGATCCTAGGAGATCGATATGATTGAAACTTAGCCTATGAATCAGCCTATAATGGAGAATATGTACCAAAAATTCTAAAACATTCAACCTCAGATAACTCTCACAAGAGAAGGAATCAGAAAACGTGGCCAAAGAAGAACCAAGAACTCACCGATGTGATTCTATTTCAACCAGCGACGTTCGATTTGGATAACCGGTGACAGATCGGTGGCTCAGAAAAGGTTCGGCCTCCTCGGACGCTTTGTACGTAATTAGGAGAAGAATAAGATGAAAGTAGGTTTAAGATGCAACCCTGGTCCGATTAATGAAATAAAAAGAAAAGTACAGGGCATGTACTTCATGAGTACACGACGTGTACTAACCATTTCCATACATAACATTAAGTGGCTTCCACATCACCGCAACACAATGTGTGTGTGTGGCCCGAACATGACCAGCACACGGCCTCATGCGGGAGAAAAGTACATGACATGTTCTTATAAAGTACATGGCCTGTACTCATAAAGTACATGACGTGTGCTTAACAAATTTCCATATTTTCTTCTTTTTTTGCAAAAATGACCAGAAATGGAAAAACATACCTGAAACAAAGATCTGGGTTCTTAAAAACTTCCCACCTTAATGAAATTCATCCCCAAATTTCCCTAACATGGTGGCGAAGAAGAAACCTTGAACAAATCTGGCCACTGTGATCGCATATCTGCCTCCCTCTCCCATGTCTTATCATGTACACAACCGTGCTGCCATAACACCCTTACCAGAGGAATAGGTCAGCCATAAAGTATCTTTGTACTATGATCAACCATCCTGATAGGATTCTACTTCAACGATGCATCCTACTCCATATCAACCTACTCGGGTTGAAAATCATAAGACGGGTCTGAGAAATAGCGGCGAAGATGAGAAACAAAGAAGCCATCATGCAAAGCCTGGTACCTCTGAGGCAACTGCAACCTATATGCAACCAGCCTGACTCCCTCGAGAACCTCAAACGGCCTGACGTATCTCGGTGAAAGCTAACCCTATATCTGGATCCTCTTGTGTCCCAACCTCAGGGCAACACGTAAGAAAACCTGATCCCAGACCTTAAACTCCAAAGGTCTTCTCCGCTGATCAGCATATGATTTATGCTGAGACTATGCAGTAGCCATCCTTTTTCGAATCAACTCCTGCTCTGTGGTCTCCTAAACAATACTAGGTCCCAACATAGCTGCCTCTCTTGACTCTATCCAACACAAGGGTGATCGGCATGGCCTGCCGTACAAAGCCTCGTAAGGTGCCATCTGAATAGTTGCTTGAAAACTATTATTATAGGAAAACTCCACTAGAGTTATATGTCTCTACCAAGAACCTCTAAAATCAAGGAAATGTAACACCCCAAGCTTCCACAGTACGTTTCCCTTCGAATAATGCAATGGCGTGCATTGTACGCAACTTCAAGATTTTAACACACCACAACCAATCAAACTAGCTGTTATGAATAGTAATACCTACTTTTTGAAATTTTATATATTCTATCTCTCAAAATTTACTTCATTTTTGGATTAGGATTATTGAAATTATCCTAGGGTGAAATTTTGGTACTTTTCGGATAACTTTCATATTTTGATGAATAGTGAAAATCACTAAATTTTAATTAAAAACTACTTTTTTAATCAAAATAATTAATAGTGATAAATTCTGAATTTTAGTGGTTTTAAAGTATATTTAAAATATATTTTTACCATGTAATACAATTTGGGTAATTGAACATATTTTCACATTTAATCCTGACATAAAAAAGTGTCGATCTTTTGATAGTTATTATCTCTTAAAAACACGCTTTTTGTTTTAACAACGGGAATTAATTTTAAATTAATTTCTTCCACTTCTGTGTTTGGAATTTGGAAAAATGGATTCCATATTTGGAATCAGGATGTTCAAATTGTGTAAATAGGTAACTTTTATTTTTAGACATTTTGGATAATTACTTCGGTAAATATTTTATTTACCATGGTTAAAGGGTAAATCCGGTAAATAAGGGTTAACAAATAATATTATAATAATACTAAATTACCCTAAAACGTGTCTTAACCTATTGGTTAATACATGGTCGACCATGGGCATCTTTGGGTCGATTTTGGGACCCCATGGATCCACTTGTAAGTGATAATGACACTTTATTTTAATTAAGTTAAAATAAATACAAAAATGACACAAGCATATATCTTTTAGAAAAACAATTATTACATAGGGTTATATATGTTGGATTTTAGACTATAAATATTAATTAGAAAGATAAAAAGTTTCCTACATAATTAAATTTTAATTATAATTTTTTGACATTAAATAAGTTAATTTATTTATGACACAATGGTGATGCAGTAATTACCATAATAGTTAAAAATTAGAATAATTGATATTATAAATACCCAAATAAATATAATTTGAGACTTTTATTGAATTACAATAATTTTATAGGTTAATATGACTTATTATGATTGATTTAATTAACTTTGTTCTAAGTAATAATTCTGTTATGTGTTTCACAAAAATCAACTATTCAATAGTGTCAAAATTGACATAAAAGAGTTTTTAAAACAAATATTATATTATTAATTGATATTAAATTCTTAAAAATATATGGTTTGGACAAGAGACTTATATCATGATAGGTATATCATTAATGGACCACTGTGGGGTCGGTTAGATGTATTTATTATGTTTATTAACTATATAATATAAAAAATACAAAGTGACATGGTAAATGTCAAACTAATTAACTAAGAGTTAAAACTAAAAGATAAGGTTAATATAGTGATCCAAACCTGTCTAAATTCTATTGGATGAATGGTTTTTGACCTATCCCCACCTTAACCTTTCAATAATTAACTTTTGAGCTATTATAAACCGAATATGAATTTATTATAAATTAATATTTCTGGCTTTTCCAAAGGTGCCCCTCACCCCTCTTATAAAAGGGCACTACTCCTCCTCATTTCGTCACACCATCAAAGCCTTTTGGATTGGACAACCCCTGCCCAAATACTCTCTCAACTTCCCTCAATACAACCTATAGGCCTTAGTTTGATCATAAATCCATCCCAAGGAGCCCTTTTGATCAAATCAAAAGGAAGAACCCGAAGAAGAGGTAATGTTTTCACCACCCCTTTTCAAGTTCCATTCTTCTTCCACTTCTTCTTTCTTTGTTATTACCATTATAAAATAATAACTCCAGTATCATATATATACTATGATGTTATTATAAATATGTTACAACCATATTCAGTATTCTATCCATCCTTTGAATGACATGTCACCATACGTGCGTATGTACGGCTTACCGTCTCCACGTCATGGTATAATTGATATTCAATATATTATTATTTGGATGGGTATAATAATGATGTGTAACTCATTTAAATAATAAATATAACATGATAATTATTCTGTATATATGATATACCATCCAATTATATATTATTTTCATATCAAAAGAATGATATTTTCGCTCGTGCGTACGTACGGACTACCGTCTCCACAAACACGATGAGATTCATTTTCCATCATATCCATTCAAGTATAATTATAATTTGATGATTTAAAAATAGTATCCAAGGACTTGATATAATTCTGGATATTAATAATATACATCCCATTAATAATGAATATGGCTCACATAACAAAGAATATAAAGTAAAATGAACCAGTTAACACCCGAAATGACAAAATTCTAAGATATTATTAACAAATAAATGTTAAAAGACCATATATGATATCATATTAAAGTAAATGATTCTTTTATAATTCAATAACAATTATTTCACCATTATACCAGAGGTTAACCTACCATCGACCAAGGAAAAAGTACAAAGTAAGGGGTTTCTTATATCACTTTTAATTAAGTGATAATTCCATTGTTCACAACTTATTTATTGCATGTGGTGTGTGTACTGCCCATGATTGTATCCATTGTGTAATATACTTTAATTTATGGATATTAACATCATCATGGTATGATCCTTCTTTCATGGGTGTATGTTTCGTAAGTTACCTAATCGATAAGGGAATTTGAAATTTCAATTTCCACTCATTTGGCTTTACGCATATTTCATTGATTATATTACTCCAAGATTATGTGTGGAATTACTATTCATTTGATTATGTCATAATTTCCACTCCCTTTCCTGTGGATATACTTTTGATACACATAATCACTCCATAGATAATTTCTCAGGTTATTGATATGAATTTGATAAGAGTAATTTTAACTCATTCTCCATTTCTTGAGTTAAACATCCAATTCGTTGGTGTTGTTTTTACAAGAATATGTGTGAATGTCCTTTGATTGTTTTACACTGAATATCCAATCATATTTAGTGTATTTATATTTTTCACACATAATTATGACGTTGATTTATCCTTAACCTAAGGATACGACCTTTATGAGATATTTCATCTCAATTTACATTCCATTGATACTTTTTTGTTGTTATACACCAAATCACTTTTATGTGGTGTATATAATGTACTTTGACATAGTATATCATGAATTACTTTATTCTCATGATATTACAATGTTTTGATTACCTCAATTATTTTTATTCAAGTGTCTCTCTTTTGGTTAGAAACTCTAACTAAAATACCATTTTTTTTAAATGTTTTAAAGACTTATTCTTCTAAATCTTTCTCATTAATGTCTATGTTTTAAAAATGGTTTTAAGGATTTATTTATATGGACATTAAAGTTTTAAAATTAAAACTCCTTTTAAATGTTTCAAAGTGCTATGGGACACTTTGATTCACAAATCTATTTTTAAATGGCTTCTTGACAAATAGTGTGACATTTAAATGATTTCAAGAAAAAGGGGGATATTTCTCTCAAATAGTTTTGATGCTTATTTTCATCTATGTCAACATCCTTCATTATTCTTGATTGAGGTCAATGTGATACAATACAATCTTCCATATTGTATCGAATGAGTTATGTTTGACTGTGGATGTGCTATTTTTATACCATTCATAGTTTTTGGATAAAGTATTGACATTTCATATGCTAGTTTTAATAAAAATGTTTATGTTATGTTTAAACCTGTTCATATGAGGAATGAATTGGACATAATAAGTGACGGGTGGATCCCTCTATAGCTCCTCAATGCATCGGTAGGTCTCATGAGACAAACTAGTGTCTTGGCACAAGGCCTTGAAAAAATCTTATTTGTAGTCTTGGCACGAGGCCTTGGCTATGTGGTTATGATAGTCTGGAATTATGCATTCCATCATTATGAATGTGGTTATTGATATTTCATGTGATCATTCGACTAGAAGAATATCCATGTGAGTAAGTAAATGTCATTAATTTATTTTATCTTTGCCATTTTATGCTGAAGTTTAAGTTTAAAAGGAATTTGTTTTAGTTATAAACTGCCTTAAGTGTTTATGCTTATCTATGAAAGCTTCTCCTATAATGTTATCCTTACTAAGCATCACAGCTCACCCATTTAAATGTTTTATTTATCCCAGGATTATGAAGAAGTAATTTATGAATGACCTACAGGGATCATATGAGGGGATATGAAGACAAGATGTTGTTGTAGTTTTTTACCTTATGATGTAATGTAAGACTTATGAATATATCTAGTGTTTCCAAGACTACTAAACTAATCGGTATTTCGAGACTTGATCCTTTGTAATAATTCCAATGTTATGTAATAATTCACCGACTCTGGGTATCTAGGGTCTCGGCGTTACAGTTGGTATCAGAGGCAGTTTAGTAAAAACCTTGGAAGCTAGATTTAGATAAACTCTGATTAGAGAACGTAGACCTAAGATGAACTTTGAGGATTAGTAAAGAATAACTTCCTATAAATTTTGGTATTGTAGATATTTTGTGAGTTTTCGGAGCAATACATCCCTGTCTGGATACGAGCAGGTAGAGGCGGCTCTGGCACAGATGTACCTAGGGGTAAAACCTGAAAACACTACTTTGAGCTAGACTCGAACGGGAACTGGTGCATGACAACGGGCCTTGCTGCACTCTTGGTTATGACAGTCCCGGGGGATATGCTTAGGATAATTTACATTTTCATTACAAACCAATTTAAGTAATATATATATAAGATGAGAGTAAATGACCTTAGTTAATCCTAATATGTTTCAAATTGAGAATATGGTGACATGTTAATCTCTAAATGATTTTACGAATACTGTTAATCACACAATGCTTTCTGGTTCTAGTCAATGGATGGATTCCAAGGAAGTCATAATGACTTTTATAATGATGTACAATGTTGGAACGATGGTGGAAATGAGCTACAAAATGGAATGTTGATAGGCGTAAAAGATATCGTCTTTATGCCGAATCAGTTTTCCAAAAATATGATCAACAACATATATATTAACCAACTCCCAGACTCAACAAGGAAGAGAAAGGTGATGAATGATAAGAGATCCAGCAATGGATACCATGGAGAAAAGAACCCTCAATTTTCATCATGCAAGAAATGTGGAAGGAGACACACAAGAAAGTGTCTCAATGGGACAACGAAATTCTTTACGTGCGGGAAGGAAGGACATAAAGTGAATAATTGCTGAAGAAAAATGAAGAGTACTATAGAAGAAGATAAAAATGGTCCCAAGAGTCCATTTACAGTCATTTGCCGTAAATGTAGGGGACCTGGCCATTGCCCGAGTGAATGCCCTATTCTATAGGATATTTTCTTGGTCAAAGAAGAAGCTATGTGAAAATAAATGGTTGGAGAAATGTTTAAAAAGTATTAGCGCTCCTTGTTGATGGGTTTACTTTGGAATAATTTTCTCTTGTATTTGTAACCCCGTAGTTTGCCATGTGAGAATGATATTTGAGGAAGAATTGCCTCTTCTCTTGTGGATATAGGTATAAATAACCATTTGGTTTTATATGATCATTGGGGTTTGAGAGAATTATAAGTTATTATAAATTGGGATGAAAATGAAAGGTATGATATAACATTTGTGGTTAAATTATGTTATTTTGAGGAATTTATCTCATTTTGGTAATATTATAAAATATAGTTTTTGAAAAAGGACAACACGTAGACCGTGTGATAACCCGTTGCGTCGGACAAAGCTGTGGGAATCGAACCCACAACCAAAGTGCGACTGGGATTTATTTCCTACCACTGGACTATGTGAAGTCCCTGGTTAGTGTGACTATTTTTTTAGTTAAATGATTTTATTGATCAATAATATGTTGATTTGGGTTCTTATGTCTTATCAAATGAATACCCTTAGTATAGGAAAATGATTTTGTGATTAAGTGATAAATGTTATTTTGGAAGATGTTCACTTTGTTGGGAACACTATATGTCCAAGGAAAATAGAATACTATAGGATGTCATTAGAGGAGTAATGGTGGATTTTTATCTATGTTTTTATTATGGATCTATAGTGATTTGGGTTATTTATGGAAATGATTAACCTATAATAAAGAATATGTGATTATGTTAATTACTTTTAAGTATGTCACTTTAAGAGTAGATGATGTCATTTGGAGATACAATTTAACGTGGAAGACTACATTCTTATAAGTTTTGGGTTTCAATATTAGTTTTTATTATATTTAAGGATTTTAATGAAAATTTATTATTGAATGGTATTTATATAACTTTGGGGTATTGTTGGTTTAATTTTAGAAAATTAAGATTAGTATTTTTTTTCTCTAATAGAATATACATTTGTGGGATCATCAGATCTTATACTAACCATTTTGGCTTTTATTAATCTCTAAAGACAAGTTAAATATATAGTTAGAAATACATGGACCATGTATTTCTGTAGAAGTTTATTCTAGCTCTTTTATTGTGACCAAGTCTTCTTGAATACTCATTGTTCAAAAAAAATATGTTAGTGGTAAGAAGATATTAAATAATGAAACTCTACTTAAAAAGTAAGTATATCTCTTTATGTTCTTAGTCAATATCATAAATGAATTCCTCATCCTTATGTAATGTAACTTAAAACAAAAAAATGTTGTCCGTTTACTTTCCTACTAGGAGACTAATGGTCGTTTGTCCCAATACAAGTTTGTGGTTTTCTTATTTTTAACTTTCTCCTGATCATGATTTCTATCCCTCTCCATCAGAACTTGATACTTATTTTATCATCCATATCCATATTTTCCTACATGGAATCTGAGTATGGGTTATCTTGGATGACCTTTATACCTCTCTTTCTTTCTTTTAAAGTGATAGTTTTATTGACTCTTTTTCCGATGCGGGACTTTCCATTATATTCCCAAGCACAATTCTAATAATTGTGAGGATGCAATTTATTGAAGGAGGGGATAATTTAACACCCCAATCTTCCACGGTACGTTTCCCTTCGAATAACACAATGACGTGCATTGTACGCAACTTCGAGATTTTAACACACCACAACCAATCAAACTAGCCGTTATGAATAGTAATACCAACTTTTGGAAATTTTATAAATTTTATCTCTCAAAATGGACTTCATTTTTGGATTTGGAATATCAAAATTATCCTAGGGTGAAATTTTGGTACTTTTCGGATAACTTTCATATTTTGATGAATAGTGAAAATTACTAAATTTTAATTAAAAAAAACTTTTTTAATAAAAATAATTAATAGTGATAAATTATGAATTTGAGTGGTTTTAAATTATATTTAGAATATATTTTTACCATGTAATAAAATTTCGGTCATTTAACATAATTTCACATTTAAACCAGACATAAACAAGTGTCAATCTTTTGATAGTTATTATCTCTTAAAAACACGTTTTTTGTTTTAACAACGGGAATTAATTTTAAATTAATTTCTACCACTTCTGTGTTTTGAATTTTTAAAAATGGATTCCATATTTGGAATCAGGATGTTCAAATTGTGTAAATAGGTAACTTTTATTTTTAGACATTTTGGATAATTACTTCGGTAAATATTTTATTTACCAGGGTTAAAGGGTAAATCCGGTAAACAAGGGTTAACAAATAATATTATAATAATACTAAATAACCCTAAAACGTGTCTTAAACCTATTGGTTAATACATGGTCCACCATGGGCATCTTTGGGGCGATTTTGGGACCCCATGGATCCACTTGTAAGTGATAATGACACTTTATTTTTATTAAGTTAAAATAAATACAAAAATGACACAAGCATATATCTTTTAGCAAAACAATTGTTACATAGGGTTATATATGTTGGAGTTTAGACTATAAATATTCATTAGAAAGATAAAAATATTTCATACATAATTATATTTTAATTATAATTTTTAGACCTTAAATAAGTTAATTTATTTATGACACAATGGTGATGCAGTAATTTCCATAATAGTGAAAAATTAGAATAATTGAAATTATAAATACCCAAATAAATATAATTTGAGACTTTTATTGAATTAAACTAATTTTCATGGTTAATATGACATATTAGGATTGATTTAATTAACTTTTTTCGAAGTAATCATTCTGTTATGTGTTTCACAAAAATCAACTATTGAATAGTGTCAAAATTGACATAAAAGAGTTTCTAAAACAAATATTATATTATTAATAGATATTAAATTACTAAAAATATATGGATCGGCCAGGAGACTTATATCATGATAGTTATATCATTAATGGACCACTTTGGGGTCTCTTGGATGTATATAGTAATTTTATTAACTATATAATATAAAAATACAAAGTGACATGGTAAATGTCAAACTTATTAACTAAGAGTTAAAACTAAATGATAAGGTTAATATATTGACCCAAACCTGTCTAAATTCTATTGGATGAATGGTTTTAGACCTATACCCACCTTAACCTTTTAATAATCAAATTTTTATCCATTAGAAACCGAATATGAATTTATTATAAATTAATATTTCTAGCTTTTCCAAAGGTGCCCCTCACCCCTCTTATAAAAGGGCACTCCTATTTCTTATTTTTCACACCTCCAAAGCCTTTTGGATCGGCCAACCCCTACCAAAATACTCTCTAAACATCCCTAACTACAACATAGAGGCCTTAATTTGATCCTAAAGCCAACCTAAGGAGCCCTTTTGATCAAATCAAAAGGAAGAACCCGAAGAAGAGGTAATATTTTCACCACCCCTTTTCATGTTCCTTTCTTCTTCCACTTCTTCTTTCTTTGTTATTACCATGATAAAATAATAACTCCAGTATCATATATATATTGTGATGTTATTATAAATATTGTACAACCATATTCATTATTCTATCCATCCTTTGAATAACATGTCACCATACGTGCGTACGTACGGCTTACCGTCTCCACGTCGTGGTGTAATTGTTATTCAATATATTATTATTTTGATGTGTATAATAATGATGTGTTACTCATGTAAAAAATAAATATAACATGATAATGATTCTGTATATATGATATACCATCCAATTATTTATTATTTTAATATCAAAAGAATGATATTGTCGATCGTGCGTACGTACGGACTACCGTCTCCACGAACGTGATGAGATTCATTCTCCATCATATCCATTCAAGTATAATTATAATTCGATGATTTAAAAATAGTATCTAATTAATTGATATCATTATGGATATGAATAATATACATCCCATTAATAATGAATATGACTCACATAACAAAGAATATAAAGTAAAATGAACTCGTTAACACCCGAAATGACGATAATTCGAAGATATTATTGACAAATCAATGTTAAAAGATCATATATGATATCATATTAAAGTAAATGATTCTTGTATAATTCAATGAAATTATTTAACCATTATAAAGGAGGTTAACCTACCTTCGACCAAGGAAAAATTAAAAAGTAAGGGGTTTCTTATCCCACATTTAATTCCATGAGAATTCCATTGTTCACCACTTATTTATTTCATGTGGTGTGTGTACTGCCCATGATTGTATCCATTGTGTAATATAATTTAATTTATGGATATTAACATCATCATGGTATGATCCTTATTTCATGGGTGTATGTTTCGTAAGTTACCTAATCGATAAGGGAATTTGAAATTTCAATTTCCACTCATTTGGCTATACGCATATTTCATTGACTATATTACTCCAAGATTATGTGTGGAATCACTATTCATTTGATTATTTCATAATTTACACTCCCTTTCCTGTGGATATAATATTGATACACATAATCACTCCATTGATAATTTCTCAAGTCATTGATATGAATTTGATAAGATTAATTTTAACTCGTTCTCCATTTGTTGAGTTAAACATCCAATTCGTTGGTGTTGTTTTTACAAGAATATGTGTGAATTTCCTTTGATTGTTTTACACTGAATATCCAATCATATTTAGTGTATATATATTTTTCACAGATAATTATGACGATGATTTATCCATAACCAAAGGATACGACCTTTATGATAGATTTCATCTCAATTTACATTCCATTGAGACTTCTTTGTTGTTATACACCAAATCACTTTTATGTGGTGTATATAATGTACATTGACATAGTATATCATGAATTCCTTTATTCTCGTGATATTACAATTTTTTGATTACCTCAATTATTTGTATTCAAGTGTCTCTCTTTTGGTTAGAAACTCTAACTAAAATACCAATTTTTTTAAATGCTTTAAAGACTTATTCTTCTAAATCTTTCTCATTAATGTCCATGTTTTAAAAATGGTTTTAAGGATTTATTTATATGGACATTAATGTTTTAAAATTAAAACTCCTTTTAAAATTTTCAAAGTGGTATGAGACACATTGATTCAGAAATCTATTTTTAAATGGCTTCTTGATAAATAGTGTGACTTTTAAATGATTTCAAGAGAAAGGGGGATATTTCTCTCAAATAGTTTTGATGATTATTTTCATCTATGTCAACATCCTTTATTATTCTTGATTGAGGTTAATGTGATACAATAAAATCTTCCATATTTTATCGAATGAGTTATGTTTGACTGTGGATGTGCTATTTTTATACCATTTATAGTTTTTGGATAAAGTATTGACATTTCGTATGCTGGTTTTAATACGAATGTTTATGTTATGTTTAAACCTATTCATATGAGGATTGAATTGGACTTAATAAGTGACGGGTGGAGGATGCTATAGCTCCTCTATGCATTGGTATGTCTCATGAGACAAACTAGTGTCTTGGCACAAGGCCTTGGCAAAATCTTATTTGTAGTCTTGAAACGAGGCCTTGGCTATGTGTTTATGATAGTCTGGCATTATGCATTCCATCATTATGAATGTGGTTATTGATATTGCATGTGATCATTCGACTAGTAGAATATACATGTGAGTATGTAAATGACATTAATTTATTTTATCTTTGCCATTTTATGCTGAAGTTCAAGTTTAAAAGGCTTTCGTTTTAGTTAGAAACTGCCTTAAGTGTTTATGCTTATCTATGAAAGCTTCTGCTATAATGTTATCCTTACTGAGAATCTGAGCTCACCCATTTCAATGTTTTATTTATCCCAGGATTATGAATAAGTAATTTATGAATGACCTGTAGGGATAATATGAGGGGATATGAAGACAAGATGTTGTTGTAGTTTTTTTTACCTTATGATGTAATGTAAGTCTTATGAATATATCTAGTGTTTCCAAGAGTACTAAACTAATCGGTCTTTCGAGACTTGATTCTTTGTGATCATGACAATGTTATGTAATAATGCACCGACTTTGGGTATCTAGGGTTGGGGCGTTACAGGAAACATGCTCTTAGCATGTCCTCTAGCACCTGAATCGGGTGCTCTAACAGGCCATCTATCTAGGGATGGTAAGCTGTAATCAAAAGTACTTGTGTACCCAGTTCCCTATGTATCCCTTTCCAGAAATGCAACGTGAAAGGGGCATCCCTATGTGAAAATATAGTACTCAGAACCCCATGCAAGCATACAATCTCACAGATGTACAACCATCCAAGATCATCAACACCAAAGGTATCCTTAATCGGCAAGAGTGAGAAACCTTCATGATCCTGTCAATGACAACCCATACTGCGTCATTCCCTCGAGGCGATCTCGGTAACCCTGTCACAAAATCCAGCACGACATCATTCTACTTCCACTCAGGAATGGGTAGCTGCTATAAAATCCTTGTCGATCGCTGGTGCTCCGCCTTCACCTTTTGACATTTGGAACATCTCATGACAAAACTAGCAACATCCCTCTTCATACCTGGCCACCAATACTGGCGGTGTAGATCACGATACATCTTGGTGACGCTAGGATGAACTACTCAAACTAAGGAATGAGAGTCTCACATCATCTCATTGTGTATATATGCTGAAACCCATATGCATCCCTGGAAATTCATGATCTCATCCATGCCTATGGTCCATATGGAAGGAGGGTCCTCTCCTGACACACTTTCCCACAGGACTAGGCCTGCAGAATCTGATAGCTGCCTCATTCAAACTCGGTCAAGAAGCATCGAGGTAACATCTACAAAAGAAAGAAAAGTCTGACCCTGTTTTTCGTGCACCTCTAAATGAATTTCAGATAACAGATCCATAAGATTCCACTTGCTGCTGGCCTCTGGAACTGTCTATACTTGAGTCCTCCTTCTTAGTGCATCAGCCACTGCATTTCCTTTCCCAGGCGTATAGGAAATCTCGAAATCGAAAGACTGCAAGTACTCAACCCAACTCCACTATCTCAGATTCAAGTCACGCTACGTGAAGATGTAATTGAGGATCTTGTGCTCAGTATACAACACAAAATGCTATCCTATATGATAATGTCTCCAACAACACAACGCATGATCAACTGCAGAAAACTCCAGGTCGTGCGTAGGATAGTTCATCTCATGTGGCCTCAACTGCTAAGATCTATATGCAACAACACGATCCTACTTCATAAGCACTGCACCAATACCGATGCTAGATGCATCAAAGAAAACTGTATAACTCTTTCCCGGCTCTAGAGAAACATGATTTGGTGCAGAAGTCAATCTCCCTTTAAACTCCTGGAAGGCTGAATCGTAGTATTCTGACCAAACATACTTCACCCCTTTCTTATTCAAGCCCGTCAATGTCACTTCTAGGCGTGAGAAGTCCTGTATAAACCGCCTGTAGTAACCAGCCATCCCTAAGAAACTCAGTACCTCAAATATGTTCTTCAGCTGCTCCCAGGTGACTACTGCTCTCACCTTCTCTAGGTCTACTGATACTCCTGTCTCTGGGATGACATGACCCAAGAAGTGAACCTCATCCATCCAAAAGTGGAACTTTGAGAGCTTATCATATAACTGATGTTCCCTCAGTGTACTCAGAATAATCTCATGATGGGTAGAATGGTCATGTTGAGTGTGAGAGTACACCAAGATGTCATCCATGAAAACCACAATGAAGTAATCCAAGTAAGGGTGGAAAACTCTGTTCATCAGCACCATGAAAACTGCTGGAAAGTTCGTGAGACAAAACTGCATAACCAAATACTCATACAGACCATACCTTCTCTGGAAGGCTGTAAGAGGGATATCAGGTGTTCTTACACGCAACTGATGGTAGCCAGATCACAAGTCGATCTTCAAGAACACCCTTGCTCCTCAAAGCTGATAAAAGAGACCATCTATCCATGGAAATGGATATCTGTTCTTGACCGTCAACTGGTTCAGCTTCCGATAATCCACACAAAGCCAAAGGGTGTCATCTTCCTTCTTTGAAAACAGGACAAGAGAACCCCAAGGAGGAGTATTGGGTCAGATAATAACCCTTTTATGCAACTCCTCCAACTACTTCTTGAGCTCCTGCAACTCCAGTGTAGCCATCCTATAAGGAGGAATGGATACCAGTACTTCTCCTGCCACAATCTCAATAGAGAAGTCTACCTCTCACTCCAGAGGCAAACCAGAAAAGTCATTTGGAACGAAATATTGAAAGCATTCAAAAACTGGAGGAAAATTTACCTGAGAACTCTCCTGGTCATCCAGATATAATCTAGAAATCTAGTATATAACACCGCCCACCCCATGATGCTCTGGTCCAGCTCTGCTTTCCTGGACATCCCATTCTCCCTTATGAAGAAAAGATCCACCCTCTGGTGATGTGAAACTCAACCTGCAATGATAGAAATCGACAAAGGCCTAGAAGGGAACTAACTAGTCCAGTCTGAGATTGAAATCATAGCCTACCATCTCCAAAATATAGAGACTCCACAGAAACAGCACCCACCAACCTCGAGGGGGTAGTCTAAGCACTGACGCATGCTAGCAGTTCTAATTCCCAAGGGAGTGTCCAGTGTCACCATATCCCCAGAAGTATAAAAAATAAGTCTAAGGATTTTTCCATTATGAATAGAAATAAAGCTATGAGAAGCTCTTGTATAAAAAATTTTAGAGGATAAAACTGTGGCTACTAAAATCGTACCTCAAACTGTAGAAGGTCCAGGATCCTTCTCCTGATGAATCATCTCTACAGCAAAATTCTAGCCCATACTGCGGCCCTGCGTAGCAGCCTGACATCCCTGTGATGCTCCTCCCTGAGCCTGACCACTGCGTCCACGACCTCTACCCCAGCCTGAGGGGATGTGAAGGACTCCAGCCCCCAGTTTTCTGTGGAACTAGTAATCCTGCTCTTGTAAACGGAGTCAATACTGATCCTCCATCACTAGCTGCTGGTAGAATAAACTTGCAGAAGCACTGCAGATGACCCATCTTGCTGCAAGATCAGCAATCTTGTGGTTCCCTTGGGCACTGGGGCTTCTTATTCCCATTTCTTCCACACTGATATCACACCACTTAGTTTCTAGAAGTAAGGTCACATCTACCAGAAGTAATACCTTGCTTCCTCGAGTCACCTCGTGTAAACTTTCGGTGGCGCTTCCTGGTGTCTGTCTGGGAAGAATCAGCCCTGGATGCTGAACTGCCCTGGTCCACACCTCCAGTCTCCCCCCGGTTTCTCTCTGTAATAAGCGCTTGGTTGACTATCAAAGTGATAGAAGTCAACTGAAAGATGTTCACATGTGACATGATATCCGGTCTGAGTCCTTCCTCAAACATCCTTTCCAAAAACAGCTCGTCATTCCCTAGAATGGGAGTGAAATGCTGTAACCATATAAAGCGGGAGGAATACTACATAACTATGAGAGTACCCTATTGCAGGTTCAGGAACTCTCTGGCTCTGTCGGCCCTCAGCGTTTCCAAGTATAAGTAGTTGTAGAACGTACGCTGAAACTCATCCCAAGCCATAGTTTGTTGGAGCCCTGTCTGATAAACCACATCACACAATATCTTGGCGGAATCTTGCAGTATATAAGTCGTGAGCTTAACTATCCCCTCCGGAGGTGTCTCTATATGCTCAAAGATGGTTAGCATGGCTTCTATCCAAGATTCTACAGCCTGAGGTCCTCCATCCCCTGTGATTGTGGGAGGGTGCTGCTGCTGAAAAACCTATGTCAGCTCTGCCATAGATGGTGCATGATTCTGAGCTCCCTGGAAGTTCTACATGAATCTCATGAAACCCTCTCTAAATTGAGCGTCGGCACCAGTGTCTGGAATCACTGCAGGTGCCATGTCCGGGACGATAGGCAGAACTACTGGTAGTCCCTGATCTTCCATATCAGGCGTATGGTCACTGCCTGGTTCCGGACGTGCAACAGGAGGACATCTTGGTGCCATAGCTCTGAATGGTCGAAAGCACTCCTTCATTAACGATGAACATAGATGAAACTTAAGAGTAAAAAATGGTACAGGAGAGAAAAACTATAAAAAAATTGGGGAAACATGACTACCCGAAATGTAGTACTATTACACAGTGTGTTTCTTAAAAGTTTACCCGAGGAGTGTACCTTTCCATACATGGCTGTGTAAACCACCCGGATACATGGTGTGTTCTTAAACTACATGGTGTGTAATAACCCTTCCCCCCCTACTCGTTAACTCCTACACGGTTGGGAACACTGACTATCCCAACAGCAAACCACACGTTTTTCTTGTCCGCTACACGACGTGTTTCCTATGATCTCTCCCCTGTTCATGTCATTTGTCACATGGATTGGTACATGGACCACTAATACACGGCGTGTCAAAGATGACTCGGCATGTACTTGACATGCTTTACCTGACCCGTGTTATTGGTGACACGACCTGACACACGATTGACACTAAATGACGTGTTCCATACGGACACGGCATGTACACGGAAGGATAACACCAACCCGTGATGTTGGCTACACGGTCGGCTACATGGTCAACTATACACGACATGTTCCTGAGGGACACGACATGCAATTAAAGGAAAACCCCGGCTTTTGTTGTTCGTGACATGGTCGGATACCTATTCAAGACTACACGGCGTGTTGTGCTGGTATATGACGTGTTCCTACAGGATACTTTACAACCCCATGTCACTGCCCAACACAGTCAGGGACACGGATAAAAACTACACAGCATGTATGCATAATGTACATGCTGTGTATTCTAGGTTTTTCCAGACAGTATCCTCGGAATTGCACCGGAGTCTAGAAAACACAGAAACAAGTGTTAAGGTGTGAAATTCCGATCTGTGGGTGCCTATACTCCCCGCGAATCAAATCCTGGCATCATAACAATGAATATAACACGTAAAAAGTATAACAACTCACAATCCACCAAATTCTGATCCTCGAGGGCCCATAACACATATAAGACCAAAGTTTGGCATCCATGACAAATAAGCTCTAAAAAACTATACCCTATCAACATAGCAGGTATTCTATCACAGCAGCTATCCCAACAACATGCATCTTCTATCACAAATTCTATCACAACATCATGAAAATTCTAATGCAATCTAGATGTCATGGAAAAATGCATGACATGTGATTTTTTAACAAGTGTCTATATGATGCCTGAGATGGCATACCCTCATCTCATCAGGTTTCAAAAAAATAGAACCACAATCATACAAACGGTACTATCACGAAACAAGTGCACCACCCAATGGTGAAATCAATTAAACTTTAACATTTTCAAAAACTCAAAAATTGCAATATTCGAGGTAATATGGCTTTTTCACTTTACACAGGTTCTAGAATGCATGGCCACAACTATTTACCATTTACCTATTCCGTCCTATCCCTGTCTAATGTCGCTAAACAGTAAGTAAATAGAAAAGGAAAGAACCACCTCTGATACAACTTTGTAACGACCCGAATCTGGAGCCCCTCAACTGGTGCCCCATGCCCAGTTCACTACATGACCTCAAGCGCATTTCCCCGAATGCCAGAGGCTACTGACTAGCAGTGAGGGCCTTGGTAACTTATTGGGGAAACTATACCCTCATTTGGTAAGTAATAAACGGTACTAGAAATAACAATCAATAGCAGAAGCAGTAAACAACATACAACAACTGAAACTAAATAGCGGAAGAAATTTATAATATAATAATGATGCAGCATGGTACATGTATCTAAGGAAAGAAGAAAACACAACAACGTGCTGAAATAAAACTGAGAACAATGTACTAAAAGTAAACAACAACTCCAGCAGCATCACAAGTATAATCTCGGTCCTATGCTCTCTAGTTCCAACCAGAAATAATGTACCTGAAGTAGAAGGGCCACAATCCCTATCCACACCTTCAACCATATAACATGTTTGGGTTGAAAATCTGGACCCAAACAGGGTGTGAGACTAATCCCAGTAGGCAATCACCACATGATATGTGCCCTACTGTCAGTGAGAAATACAGCAAAAGTAAAGGAAATAAATATAGTAGATAAATAGGAGTAACATAAAGTAAACAATACTACCAATATCAATTCACATATATTTATTAATTTAATACAACTATATAATTATCAACAAAGGAATCTAGCAAATAGCTCTATATATACAAGGAAAAGAAAGTAGCACAACAGGTATCTCCGCAGACTACCTAAACAGAAAGAAGTACAAAACCCAAGCTTTTTCTTTGGTATGGTGGACTCATCACAACCAAAAAAACAATATTCATGGTGACTCTCTGTGTGGATCACACTGGAAGACCCCTCTATTCAAGTAAATATACAAAGGCATAGACACTCTGGGAAGCTCTCACCGTCAATTACCCTGCAGTCTTGTAATGATAGCTATAGAATCTCTGAGGAAGCACTTACGTCTAATTCCCCCTATAGTCTCAATACGTAACTAAGGACTCTCTATGGAAGCACAAAGTACCATTCCCGTAGGTCCCGGGAACGATACTAATTTATAACAGACTCTCTAGGGAAGCCCTTAATAGTCAATTCCCAATTTAGTCTACGACACCAGGTTCCCATAGCCCTAAGTAGTGTAGTCGTGCATAATCGACTGTTATCAACCCAAAGTAAGATCAAAAAACTAATTGGATAATTTATATATTGCATAAAAAGCATATAAATAGCTGGAAATACATACAATCAATTATATCAAGGCAGAAAAATAATGCAACAAGGTATGCCTCATGGGCAACCTAAGCCAAACGATGATAAATAGCCAAAACAGGGGGAACACCCATGGGGTGATCCTCAAACATGCTAACAAGTAATTATTAATCATCTAATAACCTCAATCATACATGAAATATAAAGAAGATAACATAACATGATCAAAACTCTAACCCGAGATACCCGATACATGGGTATCTGACACTTTTTCACCAAAAACTCAAAGTCATTCAACGTAGGGAAACAAACAACAAACCTCAATCCTAGGAGATTTATATACTTGAACCTCAGCATGTGAATCAGCCTAGAATGGATAAGATCTACCAAAACGTATAAAATGTTCAACCTCAAATAACTCTCACAAGAGAAGGAATTAGGAAACGTGGCCAATGAAGAACCAAGAACTCACCGATGCGATTCTATTGCAACTGACAGTGTTCGATTCAGATAATCGGTGACAGATAAGTGGCTCGGAGAAGATTCGGCCTCCTCGGACACTCTTGACATAATTATGTGGAGAAGAAGATGAAAATAGGTTTAAGACGTGGCCTCGGTCCAATTAATGAAATAAAAAAGAAAAGTACACCGCCTGTACATCACGAGTACACTGCATGTACTCACCCTTTCCGTACACGACATTAAGAGGCCTCCACATCACTGCTACACACTGTGTGTGTGGCCCGGACATGGCCAGCACACAGACTCTCGCGGGAGAAAAGTACACGGTGTGTACTTAGAAAATTTCCTGATTTTGTTCTATTTCTAAAAAACGACCAAAAACGAAAAACATACCAGAAATGAAGATACAGGTTCTTAAAAAAACCCATATCTAATGGTGGTAAGAATGAATCAGTTGTTTTTGAGAAGCCATAGGGACAACCATTTGATCTATAAAACAAAAAACTAAACTCTCGTCACGTTTCCAGACCACAATACTCTTCCCACCATTGAGTTTTGAACTCATTCCCCGACATTCTGCATCATATGTTAGTGTAACACCCCCAAATGATAAAGGGTTAAATGACTAAATGATATAACTAATGTCAACAAGGTGCACCTTCTTTTTCGGGAGCCTCTCTAATTAGAACTCCACAATTAATCATGCTTGGCCTGGAGTAGTGATCATGATGGGTGACCTTCTGGGAAGCTTCCCAATGTGTGTGAGTGAGGACAAAACACATTGGAAAGGATATGTGTTGGCCTGTGGGGAATGTCATTAGTCAGATGACCCATTCGGGCACGTGGGTGGGCCGTAGGGTGGGGACTACGTGTCTGTGGGGAAAATGGTGATACCTAGTGGGCCAGGATCCGATGGACATGTGAAGGCGTGGTGGCTGTGCTGTCACCGGGACCCAGTTGTTATAGTTGGTATCAGAGGAAAGGTTTAGAAAAATTTAGGGATTAGGAGTTTTCGTTACACATATGGTTAGTATGTATGCCTATTCTTTAAGTTAAATCATTCTTTTATAACTTTTCAGATTAAAGAAATTCAGTTAAAATGGAAGGAGGAAGATATCAAATAACATTCCTATCTCTTCCTGATGACATGCTTGCAATAATTATTGTAAAGTCATGTCCAGACGATGTTGAAACATTTTCTAACATACAACTAACTAGAAAGAAATTGTTGGGATAGCAAACACCTCCACTATACCTCGATACCATTGTGGATCATGGGTTGTATTTAATCAAATCTTATTTTCTAAAAATACTCATATTTTCAAGAGAGGTAAATATTATCAACGAATTTTCAAATATTTCACCATATCAAGAGATTTTGAAGCATATTGTGATTTTGAAAGAGGTGTTGAATAAGGAGACCCTTGCGCAACCTATTTATATTTTCTTTTACAATATACTCTTTCATCACATACTTAAGGTATTTTAAAAGGAGCATTGATTGAATGTTTCAACTCAAACTTGGTCTGAATATTTTATAGAAATCAAGTTTTATCAGATTTTTTGAAATTATATGTCATAAATGATTATTTTCCAAAACTATTTTTCTGTGAACACCCATATGACCCAAGTTGTACAAGGTGTATTTTGATAAAGGAAGAAAATGATTTTGAAGGATCTCTAAATCATTTTTTCAATGCATGGACCTTTTATTTACGTGGTCATGATGATGATGAGACCAGGAGGACACCATGATCAAGGCACCCTCACTTGTTTAATAAGTAAATAAAATTGCGAGGAAGCAATTTCTAAAAGGTGGGGATAATGTAACATCCAGGTTTTAATAAAAATATTGAATTGAATGAAACTTTATTTTATGTTGATATTTATAAATAATTTTTAGACCTATTTTTTATCCACCTCTATGAATTTCAAGAAACTTTCATCTACAATTTTGTTTAGTAAGTTATTTGGAGTCTCATAAAACCAACTTGTTTTTTTTTTGTGAATAGTAACATACCCTTATAAATAGTAATATGAATAGAAATATGACCATGATGAATAGTAAATTTTATTATTATATTATTTTATTAAGGATTTATGATAATAACACCTTCGTTAATTTTTCATCGTGATATAGAAGTAGTTATAGAATTAGAATTGTTAATTTTTGAATTAAGTATGCCTTTAGTTAAAAATTATATTAATAATATTTAGAAAATAATTTTCAAAAAATGGACTTCATTTTTGAATTATATAGGTCGAAAAATGGTTAGGTTAATTTTTTGGGTTTTTTTGAAATTCACTAATTTTCGATGAATAGTTAAATATGATAAAATACGGTATAATCAAATTATCAGTAAAATTCACTATTTATGACATCATACGTGATTCAAGGCCACTTGGTTCGAACTAACATTCCATTATTTCTATTTTAGGTCACATGAACTAAGTCTATTCATAATATTAGGCAAAAATATTATAATAATGATTAAAATAATGAAAAATACCCCCACTCCTCCACTATAAATACCACCCCTCACCCCCCCCCCATCTTCTTCTCACACCTCTCAAGACTTGAGCCATGCCTATGATTGGCCCAATACTACTACCAATTCTCTTCCCTGCATCCTGAAGCTGCTGGTCTCACCAAAAGACCAAAACCAAAGCCCTTAAAAAAGATCTCAAGGAGAAGAGATCAAGAGGTAAACATCCTCTTTTATTTTATTTCTTTTCATTCATTTTATGTTATTATATTCCATTCCCTTTGGATTATTTTGGAATATTTAATTACATATCCCCCCTTAATTTCCATATTATGTATGAGTGATGGGATATTCCCTTTGACTCATCAAACTTTTTTTATGAAATTTTAAGAGACTCCATTAGGCTGCCGAATTTTCGTGAGAAATTTATCATGTTTTATTTTATTTAATGATTCCTTTTTATTATTTCCTCACAAACTCTTATAAAAGAGGTATGAAATCTCCAAAATCATGTATATTCTGGATGTTCTCATGTTCAGGGAAAATTCATTATCATTGTTCTTCTCCTCTCCCACTTATTCAAAGAATTAAAAACATTGTCCATGATGTATCGAATTACCGACATCGTGGATGATGTGATTTAATTTTTATTTAATTACATAATGTATGGTCATGAAACTAGTTTTTATGGTTGAACCAGGTTATTATATATGTATTATGTCTCATAAATGGTTCCAAAAAATCGTTTTAACACATGTTTTTAATTTATAAAACGAAATGAGGTTGTTATTATTGGAGAACCACTAAAATGATCTAAACGCACATCATTAATGTTTTAACTTCTGAATCATACTCATATTAAACATCAAAATGATAAATGGTATAAATTATGGTACATAAAATATCTAAATACCTTTCCTTTCCAATTCATTAATTTCACTTCCAATCGACAAGAACATCCACCATGAACTAAACATGAAAATCATGTAAAGAACTCACCAAAAAATAATGCAAGGAGAAAAGTACTAATAATTAAGGAGTGAAATGATGTTATGAAATGATCATATAAGATGTTATAAACGTGAACATGTTTCATTAAAATACTAATACCCCTCTTTTAACCATATTACAGGATGTTTAAACAAGATTGAAGTAATAAAATCCTGAGGTAAGGGAATTCTTAACCCGATTTCCATTCTTTGGGTTAATATTCTAATTCAATATTTATATGATATTTAAATTGTTTTTGTTATGGGTTCTATTTATATTATGTTTTATTATGTGTATTTACAGTATATATACAGACTCCATCCATTCTATTATGTCTCTCCTCAATTTTATAATATTTATAAGGGGCTTCTCTTTAAAAAACCTCGTTTTAAATTTGGTTTTACGAAATTCAAAAACAATGTTTTTATTGAATTATTGTTGTCGTATGATTATGTTTTGATTATATGGAATTATTTATGATGAAGGGTGATACCTATATCTCCCTTCAATGCAATGGGTATGAGTAAGTTGAAGGTCGGCCATATGGTTACTCCAAGGGTAACTGCGATGGTTACACAAAGTAAGGTAGCTGTGAGGGTTACAAATTATAAGGTAGCGAAAAATTGTTACAAGATTATGTAATTAATTCCCCAAGATACCATTATTATTATATTTATGTTCTCATGTTTTTTTGGATCTTGTGTAAATCCCATTTTACACAAAGTAAGTATATATGGGTGACAAGAATGTCTTTTAAAAATGCTTTCATAAGATACGGGTATTCATGGACTAATGTGGTCGTTCCTTCTTTTCCATCCCTTACTAAGATTTTGTGCTCATCAAAAGTTTTTAAATGATTTTAAAAGGTTAATGGATGTGTAATACAAGGAAGGAAAACATTTTAAATGTTGAATAATAATAAAGGAGTCTTGTTTTATGTTTTTATGTTTTATATTTTGAAAAAAATGGAAACTGTTTTTATGGTATCCACTCTGTAATATTGTGTAATTTTAGGAATTTATTTCCTTAATTCTCTAAATCTATAAACTTGAAAAGATCCTCAATGTAAAAATATGTTTTATCTTGACTAAATTCAAGACAATGTATGTAATAAGGCTGGGTCCTTATAGTTCACCGTCTATACATAACCAAATGCCAAATATATACTAACCATAAAAGTATAAAGTATATATTCACTCATAAGAAATTTAACATGAGGCAGAGAAGATGGATTGAACTAATAAAGGATTATGACGGCACGATCAATTACCATCCTTGAAAAGAAAACAATGTAGCAGATTCCTTGATTCGGAAACATCATGCATCATTAACCATTTTATGTTTGTAACATGATATCTTGATTAATGATTTGATGAATTTAGTCTTAGAATTTGTTGCTGCAGGGAATACCACTGTTTTGTTTCAGGTTTCAGTGCAGTCTTCGTTGTCAGATAGAATTAAGAAAGCACAGAAGGAGCACCGTGAGCTATAGAAAATGGTAGATTTGGTTAAGATGGGTAAGTTTCCAGAATTTAACCTTAATAAAGATTATGTTTTAAGATTTGGAAAAATGTTGTGTGTGCATAGTGATTCTCAGATTAAGAAATATTTGATGTGAGAACCTCATAGTTATCCATTTTCTATTCATATTGGAAATAGTAAGATGTATAGAGACCTTCGTGATTATTATTTATGGGATGGAATGAAAACAGATATTGCTGATTTTACCATGAAATTTTTGACTTGTTAAGAGGTTAAAGTAGAGCAGTCGTTACCGAAGGGGATGATTCAGCCTTTGCAGTGCCAGAGTGGAAATGAGATAATGTATCCATGGACTTTGTGGTGGGACTACCAAATACTTCTTGAGGTTACAATGTGATTTTGGTTGTTGTTGATCGACTATCAAAGTCTGTACATTTTCATTCTATTCGAGATACAATGACAATAGATCAGCTTTCTCGATTGTACCTCAAGGAGACTGTCAGGTTACATGGATTTCCTCTTTCCATTATATCTGACCGAGATCCTAGGATCACTTCTAACTTTTGGAAGGGACTTCAGAAGTCATTGGGAACAAAGTTAAATTTCATTACAGCTTTTCATCCTCAATTAGATGGGCAGTCAGAATGAACGATTTAAAGTTTGAAGGATATGATTCGAGATTGTTTAATGGACTATCAGGGTAGTTGAGATCAACATATTTATTTTGTTTAGTTTTTTTAATAACATTTTTCATTCCTATATTCAGATGGAACCTTTTTTGGTCTTGTATGGGAAGCGGTGTCAGACTCCAGCGTTTTGGGATGATTTCAGTTAAAGAATGTTGATGGGGCCAGAATTAGTAGAAGAAGTGGTTGAGAAAGTGAGGATGATCCAACAGCACATAAGGATAGCTTAGAGCAGGCAGAAAAGTTATGCAGATAACAGAAGGAAAGACATATCTTTCGAGGTAGGTGACCATGTTTTCTTTAAAATATCTCCTTGGAAAAGTGTGATGTGTTTCGGTATGAAAGGGAAGGTAAATCCAAGATTAATTGGTCCTTTTGAAATATTGGAGAAAGCTGGAACAGTGGAATACCATGTAGATTTGCCTCCAAGCCTGTTTTAGGTACACAATGTTTTTCTTGTATCGATGTTGAGAAAGTATGTGCCAGATTCATCACATGTATTGAGCACAGAAATAGTTCAAATGGAAGAGAACCTTTCTTATGAACAAATACCAGGTTAGATTCTTGATCTAAGGGAACATGTATTGTAGAATATGGTAATCCACCAGGTAAAGGTTTTGTGGAGAAACCACATGGTTGAAGAAGCAACATGAGAGTCTGAAAATGTTATGAGGGAAAATTACCCTAAGTTGTTTAATATGTAAATAAAATTGCGAGGACGCAAATTCAAGAATGTGGGGATAATGTAACACCCAAAGTTTTTATGAAAATAAATAGAAATGCATGGAACTTTTTTTAAGTAGATATTTTTCACTATCTTTAAAACATAACTTTTCCACTTCTATGTTTTTAATTTCAAGAAACTGTCATCAACAATTGTGTTCAGTATGTTATTTGGAGTCTATTGGAACCAACTTGTTTTTCGGGTGAATAGTAACATACACTTATGAATAGTAATATGAATTGTAATATGAACCTAATGAATAGTAACTTTTATTAATATTTTATTTTATTTAGTCTTTAAGATCATAACATCTTGGTTAATTTTTCATTGTGATATAGAACTAGTTATGGAATTAGAATTGTAAATTTTTGAATTAAGTATGATTTTTTTTAAAATTAAATTAATAATATTTAGAAAATTATTTTCAATAAATAGACTTCATTTTTCAATTCTATATGTCAAAAAATGGTTAGGGTAAATTTTTGGGTTTTTTCAGAAATTCTTTATTTTTTGGTGAATAGTGAAATACGATAAAATAACGTATAATCAAATTATCCGTAATATACACTATTTATGACAGCATAAGTAATTAAAGGCCACTTTGTTTAAACTCACATGCCATTTTTACTATTTTAGGTCACATGAACTAAGGCTATTCATAATCTTGGGAAAAAATATTATAATAATGATTAAAATAATGAAAAATACCCCCTCTCCTCCACTATAAATACCACCCTCATTCCCCTCTTCTTCCCACACCTCTCAAGACTTGATCCATGCCTAAGTTAGTACCAATACTCTACCCAAGGCTCTTACTTACGTCCTAGAGCAGCTGGTCTCACAAAAATACCAAAACCAAAGCCCTTAAGAAGGATCTCAAGGAGAAGAGATCAAGAGGTAAACATCCTATTTTATTTTCTTTCTTTTATTTCATTTTATGTTATTCTCTAACTTTACCTTTGGATTATGTTGGGATATTTCATTCAATATCCGCCATTTCTGTCCATATTTAGTATCAGTGATGATATATTCCCATTCTCTCATCAAACTATTTTTATGAAATTTTATGAGACTCTGTTAGGCTGCCGAATTTTCGTGAGAAATTTCTCAAGTTTTCTTTTATTTCTTGATTCCTTTTTCTTATTTCCTCACCCCCTCTTATCCAAGAGAAATGAAATCTCCAGAATCATGTATATTCTGGATGTTCTAATGTTCATGGAAAATTCATCATCATTTTTCTTCTTCTATCCCACTTATTCAAAGAATTAAAAACATTATCCATGATGTGTCAAATTACTAACATTGTGGACGATGTGATTTCATTTTTCTTTAATTATTTCATGTCTTGTCATGAAACCATTTTTATGGTTGAAGAACGTTATAATATATGTATTATTTATCATCAATGGTTTCAAAATTCGTTTTAACACATGTTTTTAATTTATAAAATGAAATTAGGTCGTTAATATCAGAGAACAACTAAAATGATCTCAACGAACATCATTAATGTTTTAACTTATGAATCATCCTTATATTAAACATGAAAATGATAAATGGTATAAATTATGGTACTATAAATATGTAAATACCTTTCCTTTCCAATTTTGTAATTTCACTTCCAATTGACAACAACATCCACCGTGAACCAATCATGGAAATCATGTAAAGAACTCACCAAAAACATTGCAAGGAGCAATGTACTAACAATTAAAGTGTGAAATGATGTTATGAAATGATCATATAAGATGTTATAAACATGAACATGTTTCATTAAATTACTAATAAAACTCTTTTAACCATATTTCAAGAAGTTTAAACAAGTTTGAAGTAAAACAAGCTTGAGGTAAGGGAATTTTTATCCCGATTTACATTCATTGGGTTAACCTTATACTTCATTATTTATGTGCTATTTAAATTGTTTTTTTTATGGGTTCTGTTTATATTGTGTTTTATTATGTTTATTTACAGTATATATACGTACTGCAACCACTCTATTAAATATCTCTTTAATTGTATTATATTTATAAGGGGCTTTCTTAAAAAACAATCCTCATTTTAAATTCGGTTTTACGAAATTCCAAAACAATGTTTTTAAGAATTATTCTTAACGTATGATTATGTTTTGGTTCTTGGGAATTATTTATGATGAAGGTTGGGACCTATATATCCCTTCAATGCATTGGATATGAGTATGAGGGAGGTCGGCTGTATGGTTACTCCTACTATAACAGCGATGGTTACACAAAGTAAGGTAGCCTTGAGGGTTAAAAATTATAACGTAGTCAACGGGACCGAGTTGTTACATTTGGTATCAGAGGTGGTACCCAGCCTTATGTGTGGTTCACTACCTGGGTTTAGATATAGGGCCAACAACGAGGATGTTTTCCTCAAATGGGGGAGGGGTGATTAAAACAGGCCAGAATGATAAAGGTTTAAATGACGAAATGATATGACTCGTTTCAACATGATGCACCTTCCATTTAGGGATCCTGTCTGATTAGAACTCCACAGTTAAGTGTGCTTGGCATGGAGTAGTGATTAGGATGGGTGACCTTTTGGGAAGTTTCATAGGGTGTGAGCGAGTGAGGACAAAGCACAATGGAAAGGACATGTGTTGGCCTGTGGGGATAGTCATTAGTCAGATGAACCGTACAGGCACATGGGTGGGCCCCAGGGTGGGATCCACGTGCCTGCGGGGAAACCAGTGGTACCTGGCAGGCCAGGACCCAATGGACATGTTAAGGCGGGGGTGTCTATGCTGTCATTGAGACCCAGTTGTTATATTTAAGGACCCAACCTTAATACATACATAATCTTGAATTTATTTAAGAAAAAACATCCTTTTTCATTAATAATCCTTTCATGTTTACAGCTTTAGAGGATTAGGACAATACATTCATAACATTACACATTATTACATAGTGGATACCATAAAAACATTTTCCATTTTTATAGAACATTAAAACTTAAAAAAAGACTACTTGACAATTATTCAACATTTAAAATGGCTTCTATCCTTGTCATACACATCCATTAACCTGTGAAAATCATTTAAAAACTTGGGATGTTCACAAAAGCTCATTAAGGGGTTAAAAAGAAAAAAATATCACATTAGTCCATGAATACTCGTAACGTATGAAAGCAATTACAAAACACATTCTTGTCCCCCATATATACATACTTTGTGTAACATCAGATTTATAAAATATCCAAAAAAACATGAGAACATAAATATAATCATAAAAGTATCTAGGGGAATTACTTACACAATCTTGTAACCATTCTTGGCTACCTTATAATTTATAACCCTCACGGCTACCTTACTTTGTGTAACCATCGTAGTTACACTTGGAGTAACCATATGTACAACCTCAAAAATACTCATAAACAATGAATTTGAGGGAGATATAGGTCCTACCCTTCATCATAAAAAATTCCCATGAACCAAAACATAATCATACAACATGAATAATTCCATAAAAAACATTACTTTGTAATTTCGTAAAACCGAATTCAAAAAGTGGAATTTTAAATAATATCCCCTTATATATATCATACAATTAAAGATATACTTAATAGTGTGGGTGTAGTAAGTATATATACTATAAATACACATAATAAAACATAATATGAATAGAACCAATCACAAAAACAATTTAAATAGCACATAAATGATGAAGTAGAAGGTTAACCCAAAGAATGGAAATCGTTTTTAGAATTCCCTTACAAACATAATATAATTGAAGTGAAATTTAATAGAGTGAATGGAATATGTATATATACTGTAAATAAACATAAATAATGATAATATAAATTTTTTTCATCAAACAGACAGTCTTAATACAACATAAATAATGAAGTAGAAGGATAACCCAAATAATGGAAATCGGGTTAAGAATTCCCTTACCTTGGGTTTTCATACTTCAAACTTGTTCAAACATCTTGTATAATGGTTAAAAGAGTTTTATTAATATTTTAAAGAAACATGTTCATGTTTATATAATATTATATTATTATTTCATAACATCATTTCACCCTTTAATTTTTAGTATTTTTCTCCTTGCACGGTTTTTGGGTGAGTTCTTAACATGATTTCCATGATTGGTTCATAGTGGATGTTCTTGTCAATTGGAAGTGAAATTCCAGATTTGGAATGCAAATGTACTCAAATATTTTAATAACCATAATTTATACCATTTATCATTTTGATGTTTAATATGAGGATGATTCATAAGTTAAAACATTAATGATGTTTGTTTAGATCATTTTAGTGGTTCTTTGATAATAACAACCTCATTTTGTTCTATAAATTAAAACCATGTGTTAAAATGAATTCTAGAACCATTTGAGTGAAATAATAAATATATTATAACCTATTTGAAACATAAAATGGTTTCATTACCAGACTTGAATGATTTAATGAAAAATGAAATCACATCGTCCACGATGTCGGTAATTCAACACATCATGGACAATGTTTTTAATTCTTTGAATAAGTGGGAGAGAATAAGAAAAATGATGATTAATTTTACATGAACATGATAAAATCAATAATATACATGATTCTTGATATTTCATGCCTCTAGGATAATAGGGGTGAGGAATCAAGAAAAAGGAATCATGAAATAAAAGAAAACATTAGAAATTTCTCACGAAAATTCGGCAGCTTAATGACGTCTCATAAAATTTCATAAAAATAGTTTGATGAGAGAAATGGAATATCTAATCATTAATAAATAATATGGAATGTAATGGGGGATATGTAATGAAATACCAAAACATAATCCAAAGGAAAAAAGAATAGAATAACATAAAATGAAAGAAAATAAAGAAAATAAAAGAGGATGTTTACCTTAAGATCTCTCCTCCTTGAGATGCTTCTTAAGGGATTTGGGTTTGGTCTTTTGGTGAGACCAGAAGCTCTAGGAAGTGGGGAAGTGACATGGGAGGAGTATTGGTCAGAAATTAGGCATGGATCATGGCTTGAGAGGTGTGGGAAGAAAAGGGGAGTGAGGGTGCTATTTATAGGGGAGGAGAGGGGTATTTTTTTCTTTATTTTAATCATTATTTTGATATGTTTGACCATGATTATGAATAGACGTAGTTCATGTGATCTAAAACACTAATAATTGTATGTGAGTTCGAACCATGTGGCCTTTCATCACTTATGATGTCATAAATAGAGAATTTTACTGATAATTTTGTTATATAGTATTTTATCGTATTTCACTATTCGTCGAAAATTAAAGAATTTCAGAAAAAACCCAAAAATTTTACCTAACAATTTTTCAACGTGTAGAATTTAAAAATGAATTATATTTTTTGAAAATAATTTTCAAAATATTATTAATTTAATTTTTAAAGAAAAGCATACTTAATTCAAAAATTAACAATTCGAATTCTATAACTAACTATAAAGACCTGGCTTTATTACATACATAATATGGAATTTAGTTAAGAAAACACTTCCTTTTACATTGAGGATCTTTTCATGTTTATAGATTTATAGAATTAGGACAATAAATTCATAACATTACACATTATTACTGAGTGGATATCATAATAACAGATTTTTTTTCAAATATAAAACATTAAAACTTAAAACAAGACTCCTTGACTATTATTCAACATTTAACATGGCCTCCTTCTTTGTCTTACACATACATTAACGTGTGAAAATAATTTAAAATCTTGGGATGAGCACAAAAGCTCAGTAAGGGATGTAAAATAAGGAATGATTACATTAGTCCATGAAAACTCATAACGTATGAAAGAATTTTCAAAAGACATGCTTGACACCCATATATACTTACTTTTTGTAACATGAGATTTGAAAAAGATCCGAAAAAAACATGAGAACATAAATATAATCATAATGGTATCATGGGGAATTACTTACATAATCTCTTAACATTTATTGGCTAACTTATAATTTGTAACCCTCACGCCTACCTTACTTTGTGTAACCATCGCTGTTACACTTGGAGTAACCATACGAACGACCTCCAAATTACTCATAACTAATGAATTTGAGGGAGATATAGGTACCCCCTTTCATAATAAATAATTAACAAGAACCAAAACATAATAATACAACATGAATAATTCCATGAAAACATTTTTTTGGAATATCAGAAAAATGAATTTAAAAAGAGGATTTTTAAAGAAAAGCCCCTTATAAATATCATACAATTGAAGAGATACTTAATATATTAGATGGAGTATGTATATATACTGTAAATACAAATAATAAAACATAATATAAACAGAAACCATCACACAAGAAATTTAAATAGCACATAAATAATGATGTAGAAGGTTAACCAAAAGAATGGAAATCGGGTTAAGAATTCCCTTACCACGGGTCTGTCTTACATCAAACTTGTTTAAACATCCTGTATAATGGTTCAAAGAGTGTTATTATTAGTTTAAATAAACATTTTAATGTTTATAACATATTATATTATCATTTCATAACATCATTTCACCCATTAATTGTTTGTATTTTGCTCCTTGCACTGTTTTTGGGTGAGTTCTTAACATGATTTCCATGATTGGTTCATGGTGGATGTTCTTGTATATTGGAAGTGAAATTCCAAAATTGGAATATAAAGGTATTTACATATTTCTAGTACCTTAATTTATAAAATTATCATTTTGATGTTTTATATTAGGATGATTCATAAGTTAAAACATTAATGATGTTCGTTTAGATCATTTTAGTGGTTCTTTGATAATAAAGACCTCATTTCATATTATAAATTTAAACCATGTGATGAAACGAATTCAAGAACCATTTATGAGACCTAAAACCTATATTATAACCTAGTTCAACCATAAAATGGTTTCATGACCAGACTCGAAGGATTTAAGGAAAGATTAAATCACATCGTCCATGATGTCGGTAATTCAACACATCATGGACGATGTTTTTTAATTCTTCGAATAAGTTAGAGAGGAGAAGAACAATGATGATTAATTTTACATGAAAATGAGAACATCCAGAATATACATTATTCTAAATATTTCAAGATTCTTGGATAATAGGGGGTGAAGAAGGAGGAAAAAGAAATCATGAAATAAAAGAAAACATGAGAAATTTCTCACGAAAATTTAGCAGCCTAATGGCGTATCTTAAAATTTTATAACAAAATAGTTTTTTTGAGAAAAATGGAATCTCTCATCACTCATACATAATATGGAAAGTAAGGGGGGATATGTAATGAAATATCCCAACATAATACAAAGTTAAAGGAATATAATAACATAAAATTAAAGAAAAAAAAGAAAATAAAAGAGGATGTTTACCTCTTGATCACTTCTCCTTGAGATCCTTATTAAGGGCTTTGGTTTTGGACTTTTGGTGAGACCAGAAGCTACAGGTCATTGGAAAGAGCCTTGGGAGGAGTATTGGACATAACATAGGCATGGATCATGGCTTTAAAGGTGTGGGATGAATATGGGAGTGAGGGTGGTATTTATAGTGGAGGAGATGAGGTTTTTTCATTATTTTAATCAATATTATGTTATTTTTGCCAAATATTATGAATTATCTTAGTTAATGTGACCTAAAATAGTAATAATGTACTTTGAGTTCAAACCACGTGGACTTGCATCACTTATGATGTCATAAATAGGGAATTTTACTGATTATTTGATTATATGGTATTTTATCATATTTCACTATTGGTCGAAAATTAATGAATTTCAGAAAAAAATCCCAAAAATTTACCCAAACAATTTTTCGACGTGTAGAATTAAAGAATAAATTCCATTTTCTAAAAATAATTTTCAGAATATTATTAATTTAATTTTTAAATAAAATCATACTTAATTCAAAAATTTACAATTCTAATTCTATAACTAACTTTAAGGACCCGACATTATTATATACATAATATTGAATTTAGTCAAGAAAACACTTAATTTTACATTGATGATCTTTTAAATTTTATAGATTTAGAGAATTAGGTCAATAAATTCATAACATTACACATTATTACAGAGTGGATACCATAAAAACAGTTTTCTTTTCTTTCCAAATATAAAACATTAAAACATAAAACAAGACTCTTTCACAATTATTAAAAATTTAAAATGGATTCCTTCCTTGTCTTACGCTTACATTAACCTGTGAAAATCATTTAAAAACATGGTATGAGAAAAAATTCTTAGTAATGGATGGAAAAGAAGGAAAGATCACATTAGTCCATGAAAACTCATAACATATGAAAGCATTTTCAAAAGACATGCTTGACACCAATATATACTTACATTGTGTAACATGATATTTAGAAAAGATCAAAACAAAACAAGGGAACATAAATATAATTATAAAGGTATCTTGGGGTATTACTTACATAATCTTTTAACCTTTCTTTGCTACCTTATAATTTGTAACCCTCACGCCTACCTTACTTTGTGTAATTATCACAATTACACTTGGAGTAACTGTACGACCGACCTCCAACATACTTATACCAAATGAATTGGAGGGAGGTATAGGTCCCCCCTTCATCATAAATAATTCAAATGTACCAAATCATAACCATACAACATTAATAATTCCATAAAAACATTGCTTTGTAATTTCGTAAAACCGAATTTAAAAAGAGGATTTTTTTTAAAAAAAGCCCCTTATAAATATCATACAAATGATGAGAGACTTAATATAGTGGATGGAGTATGTATATATAATTTAAATAAACATAATAAAACATAATATAAATATAACCCATCACAAAAAAAATTTAAATAGCACATAAATAATAAAGTAGAAGGGTAACCAAAAGAATGGAAATTGGGTTAAGAATTTCTTTACCTCAGGTATATCTTACTTAAAACTTGATTAAACATCCTGTATAATGGTTAAAATACTGTTATTAGTAGTTAAAGAAACATTTTAATGTTTATAACATCTTATATTATCATTCCATAACATCATTTTACCCTTTAATTCTTAGTATTTTTCTCCATGCACTGTTTTGTGTGAGTTCTTAACATGATTTCCATGATTGGTTCATGGTGGATATTCTTGTCGATTGGAAGTGAAATTCCAGAATTGGAATGGAAACATATTTACATATTTCAAGTACCATAAATTATACCATTAACATTTTGATGTTTTATATGAGGAGGATTCATATGTTAAAACATTAATGATGTTTGTTTAGATCATTTTAGTGGTTCTTTGATAATAAAAACCTCATTTCATTTTATAAATTAAAACCATGTGTTAAAACGAATTCCAGATCCATTGATGAGAAATAATACATATATTATAACCTGGTTCAACCAAAATATGTTTTCATTACTATACATAAAGTATTTAAAGAAAAATTAAATCACATCGTCCGCGATGTCGGTAATTGGACACATCATGGACAATATTTTTTAATTCATTGAATAAGTGGGAGAGCAGAAGAACAATGATGATTAATTTTCCAAGAACATGAGAACAACCAAAATATACATGATTATATAGTTATTATGACTCTTGCATAATATGGGGTGAATGAAGAAGTAAAAGGAATCATGAAATAAAATAAAACTTCATAAATTTCTCACGAAAATTTGGCATCCTAACGACGTATCTTAAAATTCATTAAAAAATATTTTGAAGATAAAAATTGAATATATCATCACTAATACATAATATGGACAGAAATGTGGGATATGGAATGAAATATCCCAACATAATCCAAAGGGAAAGGAATAAAATAACATAAAATTAAAGAAAAGTAAGAAAATTAAAGAGGATGTTTACCTCTTGATCTCTTCTCCGAGAGATCCTTCTTAAGGGCATTGGTTTTGGTCTTTTGGTGAGACCATAAGCTCTAGGATGTTGGGAAGAGCCTTTGTAAGAATATTGGGAAGAACCTAGGCATGGATAGAGGCTTGAGAGGTGTGGGAATAAGAGGGGATTGAGGGTGGTATTTATAGTGGTGGGGAGGGGATATTTTTCATTATTTTAATCGTTATTTTAATATTTTTGCCCAATATTATGAATAGTCTTAGTACATTTGACCTCAAAATAGTAATAATGGCATGTGAGTTAGAATAATGTGGCCTAGAATAACTTATGATGTCATAAATAGTAATTTTTTTTGATAATTTGATTAAACGGTATTTTATCATATTTCACTATTCATCGAAAATTAAAGTAATTCATAAAAAACCCAAAAATTTACCCTAACCATTTTTCGACTTGTAGAATTCAAAAATGAAGTCCAATTTTTGAAAATAATTTTCTAAATATTGATAATTTAGTTTTTAAATAAAATCATAATTTGTTCAAAAATTAACAATTCTAATTCAATAACCACTTCAATATCACGATGAAAAAATAACCAAGATGTTATTTTCTTAAATATTTAAGAAAGTAAAATAATAATAAAATTTACTATTAATTAGGGTCATATTACTATTCATATTAGGTATTCATAAGTGTATGTTACTATTAAAAAAAAACAAGTTGGTTTCATCAGACTCCAAATAACATACTGAACACAATTGTAGATGATAGTTTCTTGAAAATAAAAACAGAGTAGTGGAAAAGTTATGTTTAAAGGATAGTTATAAATATATACTTAAAACAAAGTTTCATTCATTTAAATTTAATTTGTTTTTAAAAAAACTGGGTTGTTAAATTATCCCAACCTTTCTGAAATTGCGTCCTCACAATATTACTTACATATTAAACAAGTGAGGTACATTGATCATGGTCTCCACCTGGTCTCATCAACATCTTAATCACGTAAATAGAAGGTCCATGCATTACAACAACAATTTTCAGATCCTTAAAAATAATTTTCTTCCTTGATCCAAATACACCTTGTACAACATGGGTCATATGGGTGTTCACATAAACATAGTTTTTGAAAATAATTCTGTATGACATATAATTTCACAATATATGATAAAAATTTATTTTTATAAAATATTCAGAACGATTTTGAGTTGAAACTTTCAATCAATGTTCCTTTTAAAAAACCTTAAGTATGTGCTGAAAGAGTATATTGTAAAATAAAATATAAATAGGTTGTGTATGGGTCTCCTTCTTTATCACCTCTTCAAAAATCATAATATGCTTCAAAATCTCTTGATAAGGTAAAATATTTGAAAATTCCATGATAATATTTACCTTTCTTGAAAATATGAGAATATTGAGAAAATAGGAATTGATTAAATACAATCCATGATCCATGATGATATCGAGGTATAGTGGAGGTGTTTGATATCTCAAACAATTGCTTGCAAGTGAGTTCTATGTTATAAAAGGTTTCAAAGTCGTCTGGACATGAGTTTCCAATAATTATTACAAGAAAGTCATTAAGAAAAGATATGAATGTCATTTGATATCCCCATTATTCCATTTTTAACAGAATTTCCTTAATCTGAATATTTATAAAACAAGGATTTATCTTAACGAATAGTCATTCAAACAAACCATAAGTTTAATGAAAACTCCTAATCCAGAATGTTTTCTAAACCTTTACTCTGATACCAACTATATAGACACAACCTTATTATATCCATAATATTGAATTTATTTAAGAAACCAATTCCTTTTACATTGAGGATCTTTTCTAGTTTATAGATTTATAGAATTAGGACAATACATTCATAACATTACACATTATTACAGAGTGGATACCATAAAAATAGTTTTCTTTTTATTTTCAAAATATAAAACATTAAATATTAAAACAGGACTCCTTGAAAATTCTTCAACATTTAACATGGATTCCTTCCTTGTCTTACACATCCATTAACCTGGGAATATCATTTGAAAACTTTTGGTGAATACAAAAGATCTGTAAGGGATGTAAAAGAAGGAAAGATCACATTAGTCCATGAATACTCGTAACGTATGAAAGAATTTTCAAAAAACTTTCTTGTCACCCATATATATACATACTTCATGTAACATGATATTTACACAAGATCCTCACAAACATGAGATCATAAATATAATCATAATGGTATCTTGGGGCATTAATTACAAAATCTTGTAACCATTCTTGGCAACCTTATAATTTGTAAACCTCACGACTACCTTACTTTGTGCAACCATCACAGTTACACTTGAAGTAACTATACGACCGACCTCCAACATACTCATAACCAATGTATTAGAGGGAGTTATAGGTCCCACCCTTCTTCATAAATAATTCCCAAGAACCAAAAAATAATCATACAACAGGAATAATTCCATAAAAACATTACTTTGGAATTTCATAAAACAAAATTTAAAAAGAGGATTTTTAATGAAAATCCACTTATAAATATCATAAAATTGAGGAGATACTTAATATAGTGTATGGAGTATGTATATATACTTTAAATACACATAATAAAACATAATATAAATAGAACCCATCATACAAACAATTTTAATAACACAAAAATAATGAAGTAGAAGGTTAACCCAAAGAATGGAAATTGGGGTTAGAATTACTTTACAAACATCATATAATTGAATTGAGACTTAATAGAGTGAATTGAATATGTATATATACTTTAAATACACATAAATAATGATAATATAAACAATTTTCATCAAAAAAAAAAATTTAATGCCAAACAAATAATGAAGTAGAAGGATAACCCAAAGAATGGAAATCGGGTTAAGAATTCCCTTACCTCGGGTCTGTCTTACTTAAAAATTATTTAAACTTCTTATATAATCTTTAAAAGAGTGTTATTAGTAGTTTATAGAAACATTTTCATGTTTATAACATCTTATATTATCATTTCATAACATCATTTCTCCCATTAATTGTCAGTATTTTTCTCCTTGCACTTTTTTTGGGTGAGTTCTTAACAATATTTCCATGATTGGTTCATGGTGGATGTTTTTATCGATTGGAAGTGAAATTCCATAATTTTAATAGAAATTTATTTACATATTTCCAACATCATAATTTATAACATTATCATTTTGATTTTTTATATGATGATGATTCATATGTTAAGACATTAATGATGTTCATTTAGATCATTTTAGTGGTTCTTTGATAATAACGACCTCATTACATTTTATAAATTAAAACCATGTGTTAAAAAGAATTATAGAACCATTAATGAGACATAATAAATATATTATAACCTGTTTCAATGATAATTTTTTTTTTCATGACTACACATGAAGAATTTACAGAAAAATTAAATCACATCATCCACTATGTCAGTAATTCAACACATCAGGGACATTGTTTTTAAATACTTCGAATAAGCGGGAGAGGAGAAGAACAGTGCTGATGAATTTTCAATGGACATGATAGAATCCAGAATATAAATTATTCTGGAGATTTCTTACCACTTGGATAATAGGGGGTGAGCAAAGAAGAAAAAGGAATCATGAAATAAAAGAAAACTTGAGAAATTTCTCACGAGAATTCGGTAGCCTAACGACGTATTTTAAAATTTCATAAAAATAGTTCTATTATAGAAAGGGAATATATAATCATTCATACATAATATGGATAGTAAGGGGGGATATGGAATGAAATACCCCATCATAATCCAAAGGGAAAAGAATAGAATAACATAAAATGAAAGAAAAGAAAGAAAATAAAAGAGGATGTTTACCTCTGGATCTCTTCTCCTTGAGATCCTTCATAAGGGATTTGGTTCTGGTATTTTGGTGAGATCAGAAGCTTTAGGAAGTGGGGAAGATCTTTGGGAGCAGTATTGGGCAGAACATAGGCATGGATCAAGGCTTGAGTGGTGTGGGAAGAAGATAGAAGCGAGGGCGGTATTTATAGTGGATGAGAGGGAATAATTTTTCAATATTTTATACATTATTATAATATTGTTCCACAAGAATATGAATAGTCGTAGTTCAAGTGACCGAAAATAATATTAATGGAATGTGAGTTTGAACCAAGTTTCCTTTCATCACTTATGATGTAACAAATTGTGAATTTTACTGATAATTTGATTATACAGTATTTTATCGTATTTCACTATTCATCGAAAATTAAAGAGTTTCAGAAGAAACAAAAAAAATTAACCTAACCATATTTCGACATTTATAATTCAAAAATGAAGTCCATTTTTTTAAAAAAAATTCTGTATATTATTAATTTAATTTTTAAATAAAAGCATACTTAATTCAAAAAATAACAATTCTAATTCTATAACTGCTTCTATATCACGATGAAAATTTATACAAGATGTTATTATCCTAATGCCTTAAGAAAATAAAATAATAATAAAATTTACTATTCATTAATGTAATATCACTATTCATATTACTATTCATAAGGGGTTGCTACTATTCCCAAAAAAACAAGTTGGTTTCATCTGACTCAAAATAACTTACTGAACAAAATTTTAGATGATAGTTTCTTGAAAATAAAAACATATAATAGGAAAAAAAATTATGCCTAAAGGCTAGTTATTAATATTAGCTTAATACAAAGTTTCATTCATTTCAATTTATTTTTTTAAACCAGGATGTTACATTATCCCCCCCTTTCAGAAATTGCATCCTCACAATTTTATTTACTTATTAAACAAGTGAGGGTACCTTTATCATGGTGTCCAACTTGTCTCATCATAATCTTGATCACGTAAATAGAATGTCCATTCATTGAAATAATGATTTAGAGATCCTTCCATATAGTTTCCCTCTATTATCAAAATACACCTTGTAGAACTTTGGTCATATGTATGTTCACAGAAAAACAGTTTTGAAAAATAATCATGTGTGACATATAATTTCAAAACATCGGATAAAACTTCATTTTTATAAAATAGTAGGATCAATTTTGTGTTGAAACATTAAATTAATGGTCCTTTTAAAATACCATAAGTTTTTGTTGAAAGATTATATTGTAAAATATAATATAAATAGGTTGCGCAAAGGTCTCCTTCTTCAGCACCTCTTTCAAAATCACAATATGCTTCAAAATCTATTGATATGGTAAAATATTTGAAAATTTCATCATAATATTTACCTTTCTCTAAAAAATAAGAATATTGAGAAAATATGATTTTATTTAATACAACCCATGATCCATGTTGGTATCGAGGTATAGGTGAGGTGTTTGATATCTCAAACAATTGCTTGCAAGTGAGTTGTATGTTAGAAAATGTTTCAACATCCTATGGACATGAATTTTCAATATTTATTGCATGAAAGTCATTAGGAAGAGATAGGAATGTCATTTGAGATCTTCCTCCTTACATTTTAACGGAATTTCCTTAATCTGAAAAGTTATAAAATGATGATTTAACTTAAATAATAGGCATACAGACTAACCATATGTGTAATGAAAAATCCTAATCCCTAAAGTTGTCTAAACCATTCCTCTAATACCAACTATAAGGACCCGACCTTATTAAATACATAATCTTGAATTTATTAAAGAAAAAACATAATTTTACATTGAGGATATTTTCATGTTTAGTTGTTTAGAGAATTAGGACAATACATTCATAACATTACACATTATTATAGAGTGGATACCATAAAAAAGTTTCCATTTTTTATAAGACAATAAAAATTAAAATAAGACTGCTTGGCAATTATTCAACGTTTAACATGGCTTCCTTCCTTGTATGGAACATCCATTAACCTTTTAAAATCATTTAAAAACATTGGAAGAGCACAAAAGCCCAGTAAGGGGTGGAAAAGATGGAAAGATCACATTAGTCCATGAATACTCGTAACGTATGAAAGCATTTACAAATGATATTATTTTCCCCAATATATACTTACATTGTGTAACATGAGATTTATACAAGATCCAAAAAAACATGAGAACATAAATATAATCATAAAGGTGTCTTGGGAAGTACTTGCACAATCTTGTAACCATTCTTGGATACCTTATAATTTGTAACCCGCATGACTACCTTACTTTGTGTAACCATCGTAGTTACACTTGGAGTAACCATACGACCGACCACCAACATACTCATACCCAATGAATTTTAGGGAGATATAGGTCCCACCCTTCATCATAAATAATTCTGAGGAACCAAAACATAATCCTAAAACATGAATAATTCCTTAAAAACATTGTTTTGTAATTTCGTAAAACCGAATTAAAAAGAAGATTTTTAAAGAATAACCCCTTATAAATATCATAAAATTGAAGAGAGACTTAATAGAGTGGATGGAGTAGGTATATATACTGTAAATACACATAATAAAACATAATATAAACAGAAATAAACACATAAACAATTTAAAGAGCACATCAATAATAAAGTAGAAGATTAACCCAAAGAATGGAAATCAGGGTAAGAATTCTCTTACCTCAGGCTTGTCTTACTTCAAACATGTTTAATAATACTGTAATATGGTTAAAATAGTGTTATAATTATTTTAATGAAACATTTTCATGTTTATAATGTCTTATATTATAATTATATAACATCATTTCACCCTATAATTGTTAGTACTTTGCTCCTTCCCTGTTTTTTGGTGAGTTCTTTACGTGATTTCCATGTTTGGTTCACGGTTGATGTTCTTATCGGTTGGAAGTGAAATTACAGAATTATAAAAGAAAGTTATTTACGTATTTATAGTACCATAATTTATTCCATTTGTCATTTTTAGGTTTAATATGAGGATGATTCATAGGTTAAAACATTAATGATGTTCGTTTGGATCATTTTTGTGGTACTCTGATACTAACGACCTCATTTCATTTTATAAATTAAAACCATGTGTTAAAATAAATTCCCAAACCATTGAAGAGACATAATACATATATTATATCATGTTTAAACCATAAAATTTATTTAATGTCTAGACGTGAAGGAATTAAAGAAAAATGAAATCACATCGTCCACAATGTCGGTAATTCGACACATCATGGAAAATGTATTTAATTCTTTGAATAAGTGGGAGAGGAGAAGAACAATGATGATGAATTTTCCATGAACATGGGAAAATTCAGAATATAAATGATTCTGGGTATTTCATTCCTCTTGGATAAGAGGGGGTGAGGAATGAAGAAAAATGAATCATGAAGTAAAAGAAAACATGAGAAATTTCTCACGAACATTCGGCAGCCTAACGACCTCTCTTAAAATTTCATAAAAATAGTTTGATGAGTCAAAGGGAATATCCCATCACTCATACATAATATGGAAAGTAAGGGGGTATATGGAATTAAATATTCCGACATAATCCAAAGGGAATGGAATATAATAACATAAAATGAATGAAAAGAAAGAAAATAAAAGAGGATGTTTACCTCTTGATCTCTTCTCCTTGAGATCCTTCTTAAGGGCTTTGGTTTTGGCCTTTTAGTGAGACCAGAATCTCTATGAGGTGGGGAAGAGACTTGGGAGGAGTAATAGGTGGAACTTAGGCATGTATCAAGGCTTGATAGGTGTGGTATGAAGAGGGTAGTGGGGGGTGGTATTTATAGTGGAAGAGAGGGGGTATTTTTCATTATTTTAATCATTGTTATAATATTTTTCCCCGTGATTATGAATAGTCTTGGTTCATGTGACCTAAAATAGTATAATGGCATGTGAGTTCGAAAAAAGTGGCCTTAAATAACTTATGATGTCATAAATAGTATATTTTATAGATAATTTGATTATACGGTATTTTATCATATTTCACTATTCACTGAAAAATAAACTTTTTTAGAAAAACCCAAAAATTTACCCTAACCATTTTTCAACATGTATAATTAAAAAATTAATTCCAGGTTTTGAAAACAACTACCTAAATATTATTAATTTAATTTTTAAATAAAGTAATACTTGATTAGAAAATTAATAATTCTAAATCTATAACTACTTCTATATCACGATGAAAAATTAACCAATATGTTTTTATCATAAATCCTTATTAAAATAAAATCATAATAAAATTTACTATTCAGTAGGGTCATATTACTATTCATATTACTATTCATAAGGGTATGTTACAATTCACAAAAAAAACAAGTTGGTTTCATCAGACTCCAAATAACATACTGAACAAAATTGTACATGACAGTTTCTTGAAATTAAAAACATAGAAGTGGAAATAATATCTAAAGGATAGATATAAATATAAACTTAAAACTAAGTTTCATTCATTTAAAATTATTTTGTTTTTAAAAACCGGGATGTTACATTATCCCCACCTTTCATAAATTGCATCCTCACAATTTTATTTACTTATTAAACAAGTGAGGGTACACTGATTATGGTGTCCACCTGGTCCCATCATCATCTTTCTCAGATAAAACAAAGGTCCATTCATTTAAACAATGATTTAGAGATCCTTAAAAATAATTTTATTCCATTATCCAAATACACCTTGTACAACTTGGGTCATATGGGTGTTCACCAAAAAATAGTTTTGGAAAATAATCATGTATGACATATAATTTCAATACATTTGATAAAACCTGGTTTTTATAAAATAGTCTGACCAAGTCTGAGTTAGAACATTCAATAAATGGCCCAATTAAAATACTATAAGTATATACTGAAAGAGTATATTGTAAAAGCAAATATAAATAGGTTGTGCAAGGGTCTCCTTCTTCAGCACCTCTTTCAAAATCACAATATGCTTTAAAATCAATTGATAAGGTAAAATATTTGTAAATTCTATGATAATTTTTACCTTTCTTGAAAATATGGGAATATTGAGAAAATAGGATTTGATTAAATACAACCCATGATCCATAATGGTATCGAGGTATAGTGGAGGTGTTTGATATCTAAAAAAATTGCTTGCAAGTGAGTCACATGTTATAAAATGTTTCAACATCGTCTATACATGAATTTTCAATATTTATTGCAATCAATCATCCGGAAGAGATAGGAATGTCATTTGAGATATTACTCATTCCATTTGTAACTAAATTTCATTAATATGAAAACTTATAAAACAAGGATTTAACTTACAGAATTGACATACACACTAACCATATGTTTAACGAAAACTCATAATCCCTAAAGTTGTCTAACCCTTTCCTCTAATTCCAACTATTAGGACCCGAAATTATTATATAAACAATCAAGAAGTTAGTCAAGAAAAAAAACCTTTTACAATGAGGATCTTTTAAAGTTTATAGCTTTAGAGAATTAGGAAAACACATTCATAAAATTACACATTATTACAGAGTGGATACCATAAATACATTTTCCATTTTTTATAAAACATTAAAACATAAAACAAGACTCCTTGAAAATTCTTCAAAATTTATCATGGCTTCTTGCCTTGTCATAAACATCTATTAACCTGTCAAAATAATTAAAAAAATTGGGATGAGCATAAAATATCAGCAAGGGATGAAAAATAAAGAAAGATCACATTAGTCCATGAATACTCATAACATATGAAAGTACTTTCAAAAGTCATTCTTGTCACCCATATATACTTACTTTGTGTAACATGATATTTACAAAAGATCCAAACAAAACATTAGAACATAAATATAATCATAAAGGTATCTTGGAGAATTACTTACATAATCTTGTATCCATTCTTGGATAACTTATAATTTGTAACCCTCACGACTACCGTACTTTGTGTAACCATCACAGTTACACTTGGAGTAACCATACAACCGACCTCCAACATACTCACAACCAATGCATTGGAGGGAGATATATTTCCCACCCTTCATGATAAACGATTCCCAAGAACCAAAAAATAATCATATAACATGAATAATTCCATAAAAACATTGTTTTGTAATTTCTTAAAACAAAATTTAAAAAGAAGATTTTTAAAGAAGAGACCCTTATAAATATCATAAAATTGAAGAGAAAATTAATAGATTTGATGGATTACGTATATATATATATTGTAAATACACATAATAAAACATTATATAAACAAAACCCACCACACAAACAATTTAAATATCAAATAAATAATGAATTAGAGTATTAACCCAAAGAATGGAAATTGGGTTATGAATTCCTTTACCTCAGGCTTGTCTTACTTAAAACTTGTTTAAACTTCTTGTAAAATGGTTAAAAGAGTGTTATTAGTATTTTTACGAAACATTTTTATGTTTATAAATTCTTATATGATCATTTCATAACATCATTTCACCCATTAATTGTTAGTACTTTGCTCCTTGTACTGTTTTTTGGTGAGTTATTTACATGATTTCCATGTTTGGTTCACGGTTGATATTCTTATCGATTGGAAGTGAAATTACAGAATTGGAAATGAAATGTATTTACATATTTTCAGTACCATAAATCATACCAATTATCATTTTTACTTTTAATATGACGATGATTCATAAGTTAAAACATTAATGATGTTTGTTGAGATCGTTTTAGTGATTCTCTGATAATAACGACCTCATTTCATTTTATAAATTAAAAAAAAGTTTTAAAAATAATTTTGGAACCATTGATGAGACATAATAAAAATAATGTTACCTTGTTCAACCATTAAAATTGTTTCATTACCAGACATGAAGGAATTAATGAAAATTTAAATCACATCGTCCACGATGTCGGTAATTCGACCCATCATGGACAATGTTTTTAATTCTTTGAATAAGTGGGAGAGGACAACAACAATGATGATGAATTTTCCAAGAATATGAGAACATCCAGAATATAAATGATTCTGGATATATCATTCCTCTTGGATAAGAGGGGGTGAGGAAAGAAGAAAAAGGTATCGTGAAATAAAAGAAAATTTGAGAAATTTCTCACCAAAATTCAACAGCCTAACGACATCTCTTAATATTTCATAAAAATAGTTTTATGAGAGAAAGGGAATATCTAATCATTCATACTTATTATGGACAGTAATTGGGGATATGTAATGAGATACCCGAACATAATCCAAAGGGAAAAGAAGAGAATAACATAAAATGAAATAAAAGAAAAAAAATAAAAGAGGATGTTTACCTCATTATCTCTTCTCCTTGAGATCCTTATTAAGGGCTTTGGTTTTGGTCTTTTAGTTATACCTGTAGCTCTAGGACGTGGGGAAGATCCTTGGGAGGAGTATTGGGTAGAAATTAGGCATTGATCAGGGCTTGTGAGGTAAGGGAAGAAGAGTGGAGTGAGGGTGGTATTTACAGTGGAGGAGAGGGGGTATGTTTTCATTATTTTATTAATTATTATAATATTATTGCCCAAAATTATGAATATTCTTAGTTCATGTGACCTAAAATAGTAATAATGACATGTGAGTTCGAACCAAGTGGTCTTGTCTCACTTATGATGTCATAAATAGTAAATTTTACTAATAATTTGATTATACGGTATTTTATCGTATTTCACTATTCCTCGAAAATTAATGAATCTCAGAAAAAACCAAAATATTTACCCTAACCATTTTTAGATGTATAGAATTCAAAAATGATGTCTATTTTGTCAAGATAATTTTCTACGTATTATTAAATTAATTTTTAAATAAAAGCATTCTTAATTCAAAAATTAAGAATTCTAATTCTATAACTACTTCTATATCACTATAAAAAATTAACCAAGATGTTATTATCATAATGCCTTAAGAAAATAAAATAATAATAATATTTACTATTCATTAGGGTCATATTACTATTCATAAAAAAACAAGTTAGTCTCATCAGATTCCAAATAACACACTGAAAAAAATCGTAGATGACAGTTTCTTGAAATTCAAAACATAGAAGTAAAATAAATATGTCTAATGAATAGTTATTAGTATCAACTTAAAACAAAGATTCATTCATTTAAAAAAATATTAAAAAAACTGTGATTTTATAGTTTTTACCTCTTTGACCATATTATCCAAATAAAAAACTACCAAATCTTAAAATAAAATTGCATCATCTCCTTGTTCTTCACACTCCACATGCATGTCGGCTAGGACCAACATCAACTACCATTCCTATGAATATTCTTTCACCAACTGGCCATATGACTTTCTACTCAATTCGTCTACCACTAAATTCCCGTTTCCTAGTGTATACATCAAGTCAAAGTCAAACATCTTGAGATACTCCATCTATATCCTTTGCCTCAAATTTAAATATCGCTGGGAGAAAAAGTGTTTCAACCTTCTTTGGTCGTGAACATTGAAAATTTATCACCAAAGAGATAGTGTCTCAATGTTTTCAAAGCATGGACAACTTCAGCTAACTCCAAATTATGTGTTGGGAAATTATTCTCATGCACCAACAACTTTCATGAACCATAAGCAACCACATGGTCTCATTTCATGAGAACACAACCCAACCTTGATCTCAAAGCATCAAAATTCACCACATACCCCTGTCCTAATTCTCGAAAAATAAATATTGGTGCCTATGTAAGACAAACTTTTAGTTCCTAGAAACACTTCTGGAATTCCACTATCCATTGGAATGGAGCATTCTTATTTATTAGAGATTTCATTAGAGAAGCTAGTTATGAGAAATCAAGCACAAAGAATCAGTAATATCCAGCTAGACCAATAAAACATTGTTTCCCAATGACATTCTTTGGTGATTTCCATGAGATAACAACTTATATATATTCAGGATCCACAAAAATACCTTTCTCAGAAATGACATGGCTATGAAAATGTACTTCTTGTACCCAAAAATCACACATTGATAATTTGGTGTACAAACAGTGATTTCTCATGATTTGTAACAAGGTTCCTCGGTGTTTCTCATGGACATATATTATCTTTTAATACACCAATATGTCTTCCACAAACAACACAACAAAAGCATCTAGATATTGCTGAAATATCTAATTCATCCAAACCATGAAGACTGCTTGTGAATTCATTAGACTGAAAGGCATGGAAACATATTTATAGTGGCCATATCTTCTTATGAAAGATTTCATTAGAATATCTTCCTATTGAGACACACCTCCACCTTCTCAGGTTCAGAATCACCTCAGAAGTTAGGTGTATTCTCTTTCATGAACTGGATGGTATGTTCTAAATGCCTTGGCTCATCCCTCTGGTTCCCCATATCCACATCTTGAAAATCGTGGACAATACTCTGAACTAGCTCTTGGTTCACCCGTGGTTTAGGTGCAACCACATTCTCCAATGCTTCTTTGGGTTGGATTCAACGATGCATATCAGGTTCGATTTTCTAAACCAACAAAAAACTTCGTCAATCTCACTCTCTAGAAATTGATGGATTAGTATTTCAAATTCTATCACATCAACTATCACAACATTGTTTTCCAAAAACAACACTTTTCTATGTTAAACCCTTTTTGAAAACATTCAACTTGATTTTTTAAAATTAAACTATTTTTAAAATATATCAACCATGATTTTTCAAATTCTTTCATTTAAAAATAGTTTCATGATTTTTCAAAAATCAACTCTTTATACAAAATATGAATCATTACTTGAAATGAAGTATTCACTCCTATTGGGAAGTCATTCCTCTATATTGCATGTCATGCTCATCACTTTGGTTAAACACATTACAATGATATTTCCAACATTCTAGAAGTGTCTCCAAAACACTTATGTACCCAACACCCTAGTGACTCAAAGTTCAGCATAAACAGGTTAGCTACATCATTTTATGCTATAAATTTCTTGTCTCAACAATCCTAATCATTTCTATGATTATAGCTCAAGGAATATATAATAAGTAATTCCAACTCCAAGACCAAGAACCCTGATGACTTCTAGTTAGTAAAAGACCAAACAAGTTGATACCATTTGTAACACAAAGGAAGTACCATGCTGATGCCATTTGTACCAAAAAGGAAGCACCAAAATGATACCTTTTTTACCACAAAGGAAGGACCATATCGATACCATTTGTACCACAAAGGAAGGACCAGACTGATACCATTTGTAATGACTCACTAATTCTCATTGGCTTGAGAGTACAACAAGTCATTACTTGGCCTTAAGTGACATCTCCAAGGCGCCAAAAGATGGAAATAAATTCTTAAGGATTTCAAAGTAAGTGGGGGTGATTTTCCCTTTAATGAAAAAAACCAACAACACCACAAACCTTCCAATAACAGTTCACTATATGATGCATGAAATAAAATAATACATTTCAATCATTCTCTTTATAACAACCAACCAATGTATGATACAACGAAAGACAAACCAATATCAAAGTAAACAATGGAAAGAAAATGAATAAACTCCAAGATGACAACAAGACCCCATGCTTCACATGCTCCATTCTCAAACAACCCCAAGTATTCCCAAGTATCATGATGTAGTGCTAATGATATGTGATACATTACCTTTCCCCATGTCCCGAAAGGTAGAATCAGAAAAAGCACCAAACTTCTAAAGAAGAGGTGATTATATAACTCAATCGATTTTCCCCCAATGACTTCCATACTCACACCACTAGGATAGAATGGTTCACATTATATAAACTAGTTTATATAAAACAATTTTAAAAAATAGTTTATAACCAAATATAAACAAGTTTGAAAACCAATTATAACCAAATGCGAACATAAGTAAATGAATACAATTTCCAAAAAGATATTTTCTAGAAAATAAATAATCAATGCTTATAAACCAATTAATATTATCATTTTGGAATACCCATTCCATAGTCCACAAAAAAACCCACACATGCATGCTTCATTCAAAAGTTCCATACTCATGAGCGGTCTCTCTTCCAATTACCTTATGTCCAAATGACAAGCACTACTGATCCAGGGTCACACACCTTGTACCCTAATGGTAGACATCCCTTATTCAGGGGCATGTCGACCATGAAATCACACCAAAACCCATGTATGAAAAAAAACTATTCCAAATAACTATTTCAAATGATTTTAATAAAACTATACTTTTATTGAAAACAAAAGAATAAACCAATTTCCAAACAAACATTTATTTTCAATAAAACATCCACATTTTATTGAAAACATCTAATAAAATCCACATGCCACAATTCAAAAAAATACCAATTTTAAAATCTATATTTTAAAACCATTAACAAAAGCACTTTATTCAAAACACCAAATTTTCTAGATTTCAACAATTTACCAAACCATCACAAAAGATGGTTTCTAAAAATTCATAACAATTCAATTCACAATAAATTCATAAAAAGGAAATATATTTGAAAGCATGTCCATTAGTTATAAAATGTGGAGTCGAGAATGAATCAAACTACCTCCATGGTTTTGACGAAACATGACACAAATGATAAACACTTAAGTAAATCGGTTCAATTCATTACTGAAGTTCCTTAGATCTCTTCTTCTAGAAAGATCAAGAAAAAATATCAACTTATTTTCTATCAACACTCATAGATCTAACTGGGGTAGATCTGATAAACTAAGAGGAAAAGATAATTAGATCTAAGTAGATCTATGAAACAGATCAAGAACGATGAAGAATGATCACATACTTCAAGAATCTAGGTTTGAATCCCTATGGGAAGCCTACAGATTGAATCTACGTCTCTTGGGAGAGGTTATTATACCATTAAGGATGACAAATCCAGATTTTATGGCTACATAATAGAAAAAACAAGCGAGTTATGGAAAAAATGAGTGAGATCCTATTTTTAAGGATGTAGATTTGACTCTACACATTGTTTGGTCGCACGGTTAGGCAAACCATGTGCTAATTGTGTGGTAGATACTGCCTGCACAACCTCCCCTTGAATGGTCTCCCCAAACCTTTCTCTAACTATGCAAGAGCTAATACCTCATAAATATCATTGTGCATGGTTACTCCTAGGAATTCTATATGGATTGGAAAAACTGTGTGATGCCCGTGAGACCTTCATTTATCCCTAAAAACACTTCCAATATTATCCAAACTCTCCCAACCACCACCCTTACACTTTATAACCATAAAATTTTCATATAAGCGCAACATACCAGAAAAATGGGTACTACATTGATGAAAGTGATAGATTATACATCTTAATTCATTGATCTATTTCATTTCTCACCCATGTTTAGTGGGGATGAGGAATAAAAATCATTTCTTAATGAGATAGGTTTAAAAGAAAAATTTCAATCATAGGAGATTTTATTTAATATTCCACCTTATTAGGGGTTATAAAGATATTTTTCTAGTTAAATAATGTTCGAAGGTATGTTTATGTGGTTTTTTTCTCTTCTTCAATGAATTATAGGAAATGGATATTCAAGAAGATGAAAACTTCATTGAGAAGAGATGAGTCTGAGTGGATCCTTATAGGAAATTTGTGGTGGAATATCTCCTCCCACTCATAGATCAAGGTGAATTCAAAATCAATTTTATCTTTGTTGAAACCCTTTATACATTAAACCTCATTGTCACACTGAAATGAAGTTGTTTCATCTGTGAGCCCAATTTGGAAATCTCTAGATATTTTATACAGCGAATCCTTTAGAGTGTATTGGTTATTGATTTCAACATTATCATGAATATCATGATAAGTATGGTGGATAATTTATCGGGGGAATTAAACCATCTATAGGAAAACCTTTTTAGGGATCCTATCGGGGTGGTCAAATATATAAGGACGTAGAACCTTTTTTGCATAGGCATTTTAGCCATAGGGTCACTTAGAGTATACTATCATGTACTGTGTAGTTGAGTGGTTTATAGATAATGTAGGTGAAGACCCTTCCACTGTGATACGTACTATTTTAGTATCATATAACCTTTTATGTATTTTATTTTATATATGGTATTCTCAATATTTTATTTCCAAGATACTCATATCTCTTTTAAGATAGAAATTGGAAGTCTCTTTAAAGTTGATGATCATTGATACACAATTGGGAATTCATGTAGAAAGAAGTAAAAATTGTCTAAGTTGTGCTATTATTATATAAAATAATAGGAATATATGGGATTTATTCACCTTTGAGAAAACTTTGATGTTGTGTTGGGTATGGACTGTTTAACCTAGTTTCGAGCCCATATTGACGGCTATTAAATATGGGTTTCTTTATCATCTCCAACTAGTATTCAGGATACACTTATTGGGGATAAATAATTTTACAAAGGTCATGTTAGAAAAAATTAGCGGATGGTTTGATTTATAACTATAGAAATGGAACCTTCATAACTGGGTTAATTTTAAGTAATGGAACAGAATGTAATATCGCCTACGGTAAAGCTCTTCCCCAATTTTTTCCATAATGTATTTTTAAGATTCTCTCTTAAAGTAGAGGTGGAATTTTTTATTCCACTATTTCCTATAATAAAAAAAATTCATTCAAAATTATCATATGGATCAAAATAATCTAATGAAATTGAAAACTTTTCTCAAGGATCCTGAGGTTAAGGGATTTATCAAACCCAGTACATCTTCATGGGGTGCCTTGATTCTTTTCACTGAGAATGGCGGTGGAAGTTTATGATCATATGTGGTCCACTAAAAGTTCAATAATGTGAATATCAATAATTTTTATCTATTAACTTGGATCCGTGATTTATTTTATGAATTAAAAGGTGATAAATGGTTCTCAAAGATTGACCTATATTCTGGTTATCATCAACATTGGGTAAGATTAGAGGATATTCCAAATACAACCTTCTAAAGCTAGTATTAACACATACAGTACCCGGTTATACCACTTAGATTGACTAATACACCTTATGTCTCCATTTCCTTATTGAATATTATCATACATATATTCTTTAAATTATTTACCCACCCATTTTATTAAAATTATATAAACAGAATACATTAAATAATAATTTTTACTACAAAATTTTCTTTCCTTTTTATATTATCTACCATATCCTAATATAACTATGATATATTTATTTAAAATATATGTATATATTAAAGTAAAAAAATTAATTTACTATTGTATGAGACCAATAAGGTTAATGACATGCATATATGTCTCTAAGACATAATTTCTTTTATTAAAATCTAACCAAATGCATGGCGTTCTGTGAATACACTTTTAATTATATAAATTTTAATATTTTTCTATTAATTCAATGATTTTTCATAACTTTTTTAAACATACCCATATATCTAATGGTTTGAGATACACATAAAATTCACACCCTAAAGTAAATACACTTTTCATGGACTAATTTATACTATGTATTTTTGCTAAGAGATCATCCACTATATTAAAATGACCAATTTTCCATTTAATAAAAAATAACCAAAATAACTTTGTTATTGTTGCAAACATCATAGGACATTTTTTTAATGCTATCATATTCTCCCACACCTATATGATATTATATTTTGAAAAGAAATAAAAACAAATTATAGAATCAAACTAGAACATATCAACAGTATTCATCCCAAACATAAAATGTACTGAACTTAAAAAAATTATATATTAAAAACATAGAATAAAAAATATTATAGAGTATTTAGAAACACATATAAAAAAATCCTCCACAAAACCAATCATCTAATCTTTGTGAATGTTCACAAAATAATTCCTTATAATATTTCTATAATATCCCTATACATTAATAAATAGTAACTAATCTATACCACCATAACTCTATCTCTTGATAAAATCTAAATTTGTATACATAAACTTAAATAGAAAATATTATATAATCTTAATATATGATAATTATTATGTGATATTATGATTAAATATTAAATCAACTATACTAACAATTTAAAAACCATGAAAAATAGTTACAAATAAATACTTTTCAATTAACGTAAATATCATTCTACCAACTATTTTAAAATCTCAAATCACAAAAATTTAAATATTTATTTAGTCCAATGAAATTCTAGTCCACCATAGAGATCACTAATGAAATAAAAATATCCCACCATTCCTATATAATATTTCCAAAATAATTTCCTCAAAAAACCCCTTAATATTTAGATTATAGATAGGAAGATTATTTTTTACCTAATAATTATATATAAATAATTTGGTATTTTAACATTAATTTAGTTTAGTTTTATGATATATTTTTATATAATAATTTCATATATATATATATATATATAAATTAATAGTATTAGTATTATATAATCATTATACTATTTTAGTTATTTTTATTATTAATACTATATTTTTAATACTTAAATTTTAAATATAATAACATTTATATTTTTAACAATCGTATATTTATTACTACTACAAAAAAATTAACAAATAATTTATTTTAATTATTTTTCTTAATATTTATAAACTTTAATATTTTAATAACTATAAAAAATATATTTTCATTGCTATATTATTGTTGTTGTTGTTTTTGTTGTTGTTGTGGTTATTGTTTTTGTTGTTGTTACTATTATTATAACATTATATTATTAAGGTGATATTAACATTCATTTATATATACATATATATACATATATATATATTAATATTATTATTACTATTTTTAATCTAACATTATATTTTTATATTAATTATTGTTACTATTAAGATACTTGGTGATTAGTATAGTTTGTATGGAAAATGTGAAAATAAAATTATTTCTAAAAATATAGGGAAATTATTTATAAATCACCTGGCTCTTAAATATTTGTATAATATCAATTATATGAATTTAATCAAGATAAACACTTATAATTTCCAATTTTATAGTTTTGAATAAGCATAAAATCAATCATGCATTGCACTTTCACATTAATATTTCTTGGGTTAAATATCCTAACTATAAAAGAATTTTCAAGGAAGTATGATATTATACCATTTATATAAATAATCTTTATTCTTGTGTTATAAAACCTAATAATCTAAAATTAACTCTTAGAGGATGGATAAAAATTACTTTAGTAATATTAATCAAAACATTAATTCTTTGAAGGAAGAACATGGAAAATTGTAGAATTCTCCTGATTTAAACTTTGATGTTTCATTTATTAATATAGAAGTTTATCTCATCAAGATTTAATTATTTGACTAAGATTAAATAAATAATTATTAATGTTAATTACGTATAAAAATATATTAAATTGGAGTATATACATGAATTTTTTTAATAAGTCAGAGTAATTGTTAAAAATTAACAGGTTGCTAATCAATTAAGGAATACTAATAATATCATTTTAGATAGATAAGATTTAAAGGAACATATTATCTCTTAATATAGGGAAATTTTCAATAATAATTCTTTTGGAGACATGAATAATATCCATGATGTTTTTCATAAAGTGATAAATGTTGATGAAAATGGCATGCTCACCAAAAAAGTCAGCCTTTGAGGATATCAAAGTGTCTATTTTTGTATTAAATCCTTATAGTGTTATAATATTGGATGTATTCACTATTTTTTAAGAATATTGGGACATTATTTAAGATAACATGTCTAATATGGTGTATATTTTATTCCAAAAATGTATTCTACCTATAGGTATTATTTAATAATTTTATGTACTTATCATTGATGTTTAACATGCTAATGATTTTTTCGTGTTTTAATTTAGAAAATAGTATTTATAATATTTTTGTAAAACCTTTTCCATAAGGATATATACATTTGATAAAAAAGTGGTATCACCTAATAAATATGGTTTTTATTGAAGGGTGATTCAATACTTCCTCATAAATACTTTTGAATTCATTAACTTATTAATAAAATCAACCAGGGGAGGTAATGTTTCTCTTAAAATAGATGTTAATAATAATTTGTAAACTATGTTTTGGGATATATTTATGATATCTTACATAGATGTAATTCTAATGATTATTTATTTTTCCAGTTAGATACTTTATTTATGTATATTATAATATATTTGCTAAATAATGAGACTCCTAAAATCTAATTTCCATGATATTTTAGGGAAAGGTATGCTGACTATAATGAATCATCTTGGGTCAGCCTGATCCATCACTCAGACTACTCTGACACGATATTCAAGACACATTCTCTATAACCATGGGATATCAACAAGCACATTGGGTATCAAATTCAATAACTTGTAAATGGTTTCACCTTTGAAAAGACATAATCCACAACACTGATTCCACTCGAAAATCCATTATGATGTATCTGTACCTTTTAAATCCATGAACATAAACAAGAATATACCATAGAAAAAATATTACCAAACAAAGTGTAAGGTAATTAAAATAATAACATGATTCCATTAACAATAAAATTTAAACTTCTTTGTAAATGTTTTCAATATAAAAGATGAAACTAAAAAGATAAATGTGGTCTTAAGAGGAAAATACAAAACCTGCCCCTAACTAATCCAAATATAACATGAAACTGACTAAGATACCACAATATGACTCAAAGTCACCCACTGAGAATCAATTTCCACCTATATTCCCAAGGAACTTTATAATAAACCCAATATTTAAGTCAACCTTGTATACCTATATAAATCATGAAGGCTACATACCCACCAATGTGAGTATGCAGGTCATGACATAATTCCTAGTTAAATACCACCAAGAACCCATACAATTCCATTTATAATAGAAACCAATAACACTAATTTGAAAATAAAGACCAATAAATATTATTATTTACATTTACATGATTTGAAAATTAATAACACTTTAAAGGATACTTTCTCAAATATGGCAACTTAATAAAAAAATCCACACCATGTTCTTCTATTATATTTAGAAGTCAGCTTGTGAATATAAAGATACTAAAATAAGTCAAAGATGTGTTTAAATGATTTTTTAACAAAGTATTAGAGTTAGGAAACAAAATACCTGTTTTTTAATCTTTTTCATGATCCTGAAATTTTGTTTAAAATAAATTAGAAACAACACCAAATAAAAATCAAGGAAAATCATGAATAAGTTACAATAAATAATGTCAAGTATAACCTTTTAACATCTTGCTCTACCATAAATCACTTCTCACATAAATATTATGAGTAAATTGAAAAAAAACAAGTAAATCACATTCCAAATAATACATTACAAAAACATAATACATTATACTCACCATAGGGAATCTATTTGACTAATCAGAAGAAACTTATACGTGCCTAGGTAGAACCAATTGTTGGATTATGTTGCATTCCAAATACAAAACCACCTTACTAACTCTCTCTAGAATCATCAAGGGAATCCTAATAGCTTGGGTGGAGAATACAACTAAGTACTGCTAGCTAGTATGTAATCACAACTAACACAACACCAGTTTATCAATATCCCACTTAGTTACCAAGGGATCCACATTAAATTATCTAATAGTGGTGGGAAAATTTTATCATTGATCATTCAAAAAATAGTAGCATAACATGATGAAATTCATCTCAATATCCATTTCCCATTTCACTTCAAAAAAAACATTAACAAGATCCCCACCACATATACACAAGCATCAATCAAGGATCTATTCATCTCACAATACCCTGAAACATGAATACTTTCAGAAAATGGGGATCATCAAAGGGTGAAACATAAATAATTTGAAATTCATTTATACACATTTCCAAAAAATAATTGTTTTTAAGATTTTAATATGAATTGGAAATCCTTTTATAAAAATTACCTTGAAAACAAGATAAAATCCACTAAATACATAAATGAAATAAAATTATAATCACAATCCATAAATGATGTCATCAATTTATTTACACAAATCAATAACACCATTTATAAGTAGAGAATGATTCATTAATCAAGTATCATTAAACATTTGGAACGACTAATTAGTTCACAAAATCACATATAAGTCATTTCTATAGAGAGGACCATTATTATCATTTTATCAAACTTGTGTCATGGAATGAAACATATATGAAATGAAAATTACTTATAATTATAAGTTTTTTCCATTAAGTCATATGGAATATGTGAGAAAGTATCATTTTTCCTTGATAAAACCATTTCAAGTATCCGGAATTATACTTTTATATTCAGGAAAAATGGTTTCAAAATATAAGAATTAATGGTACTCCCAAATAAAATGAAGTGTATGAAGAATCCTGCCTCAACCAAAGTAATAATGTTTCCTTCATTAAATATTACAATATTATCTTGTGAGAGGAACCTCACAATTCCTAGAAATCAAAAAATACAATTTAGATAACGCAATACATGAGGTTTATCCACCATGGAGGATAGGGTTAGAGAATAGGTGAGAACCATGGATGAAATAAGGAGAATAAGGGAAATTTTGAGTGAATAAACCCCCACCTTATGATTTTTATGAGAAACCTCCAAGAAATCACCATTATCCTCCCATTGAAGGAGTAAAGAGGGAGAGAATCGGTTGGGGAGTCATCTCAAATGTCCAATTTGAAGTGGGGGGAAATGGTAGAATACCCAATTAAAAACAACAGAAAATGATAAAAAACCCATTATTGAGAAGGTTTCATTATTTACTAGTATATTTTACCAAACCATCATACAACCCTGAAATCACCACTAGAATTTAACTACTGTAGGCCACACACTTTAGCATAACAGTTATAAAACCCTGATGAAATTGTGTAGCCTGAAAAGGATTCAAAAGTCTCATATCTTTTAGACCAAATAAACTCAAACTCATGTGATTAAGTAATATAATCATTATATGAACATAAAATTTGCATCAGGGTGTAGAAATTCTCCCAACCATAAAACTGTATTCTACCAAAAAAGTAATAGAAAATCAAGAAAGAGGATATAAAAAACAATCTTATCTAAAACTAGGATTAAAAAAAGTACATTATTTATAAAATACACAGAGGGGATAACCTGGATTATAAAAGAGATGAAATACAATAAAATTGATATGTCTTCCTTTCGATATACTTTGAATTTGGGAATACCAGAATATGATAACTCATATATACTTCACAAACTTCAAGCTAGTCCAAATAACTGATACAAAATAGGAATATCAAGAATATTTAAAGTTACAAATTCGGAAAATCAATAGCATATCACAATAAAAACACATAAAAATATAAATCCAAAACAATTAATATTTCACTTGGGGTCCTTCTATAAATATACCCACCATTTATAGTTTTATTAATGATAAGAAAATTATGAGAATATTTCCATTATGGTTACATAAACTTCCAACACAATTCATCTGCACAATAAATAGACAAGTTAAACAAAGAACATCCACAAACCTCATCCAAATATTAATTATATAAGTGATTTAATTCTCCAAAAATAATGTATAAGTAGAAAAAATATTCAAAATATATAGAAACTTGGTTTATAACTCTTTTATCCCATATGTGAAAAAGAAATCGAGAATACATATAATTTAGAACTAGTCCTAGAAACTGGGTACCACAACGACATATAATTTCACTTTGGAATTATTGAGTGAAAACATTATCACAAACTACCTCCCAAATATAGCCTAGATCCATTTCCTCTTCCTCCCAAAACTAGTCATCTTAAATAACTTATGAAGATGACTCAGGAAACCACATTGATGATTGGTTCCCATATATGTTAGATAAGATGTCTTATAGTGCCTAGATTTCACACATTAAAAACATACCAAAGGCATTATTCATTCTAACGTATGGAAAATAGGTGGAGATAATAGTTACACATGGCCATTAACTCTTATATTGGGATCATCTACCTTATAATCCTCACTGGTCAGACCACCCATAGCGATAACAGATATGGATAGATCATCGCTTTCCATGGGTTGTCTCTCAATAATAACCTTAACCATGGCAGCCTCATTAAACACTTTTGTACATATAGTTATTCCAAATAGTAACACTATTTAACTAATACCAAAATGAATTCCTATTTCAAATAATTTATTATTATTCCAATCATCAGTGACCAGCATAGCGAAGAAGGGTTGTAGTATAGTAAAATGTCCAACATATTGGATTAATAATTAATCACCTTGATGAACACTTATAAATTATAATGGTTTTTTCAACTTCACATCCAAAAGATAATTCCATTGGATGAAAATAGTAGTTAAATATTCATAATAAATTACCTTATGTAGTTAGGATTGAATGGTCTTCCATTATTCTAGACATGATCCTTCAAATAACATAGTGACATATTTCACCCTATATGTTTCAAGAGTTTCTAATGAATCATAAATTTGTTCAACCTTATTAGTCCAATACATCACACCATGAGTTAAATTATCAATTAAAAATATAGGTGGTTATTAATATAGAAAATCTAATACATGATTCACAAGTGAAGATGAAGTACGCCCTACAACTTTATCCAGAGTTTGGGAAGAGTGACTGAGAAGACCACTCTTTGGTCATTAGGACTACCCTACAAACAGATACCTGATACATTTTTTCCTCGAATTATCATTATTTTTCTAGGGGTTAAATTCTCTAACATCATAAAACACAAAATTAAATAATAACATAATTTAAATCATAATAAAAAGGAAGTAAAATAATAAATCATATAAATAATATCCATGAAACATGTTTTATATTTTTATGTAAAAATATTTAAAAACACCTAATGATACCCATCCCAAAATAAAATATAAAAGGAATCATATTCTAGAAAATCAATTATATCCTCATGTCATATGTTTATTTAAAAAACATGTAACATAACCTTATTTGATTTCAAAACACCAAATGTGGTTATCCAAATCCTTTTTGATAATAAGAAATGTCACTAAAACTATAAATGTTATATATTATAATTTTATCAAATATATTTTGAAATGAACTCATTGTACATGATAAAAAATTCCTTCTTTGATAACCAACACATCACAAAACCAGGTATTTTATTAAAATCATTCACAATGAAATTCAAATATTTTCACAATAAATATCCATAACCCTAAAACATTTTTTTAAAACATAATTGAAAATTCTCAATCATAAAGTATCACCACAAATCTTAAAAAATAACAATAATAACCCATAAAACCTTCTAAATTACTCATAAAAAAGAAACAAAAACCACAATAACATAATAAAATTACAAGGAGTGAAAAAATTAAATTTCAATAGTTTTTCAATTGTGCATAGTTTTTCAAGTCATGTACAAACCATGTGAGTGCCACTGGGAGTTATCAAGAACATGTCACATAGATTTTTAATGGTTTTAAATACTATGAAACCTTATTGTAGACATACCTATTCCCTACTATTTTCACCATAAAACTAGTAATTACTTTAAATTACTAATTATATTCCTGTTAAACTCATATAATCTATAAATGGAATAAAGACCCTCTGGAATAATCAACTATAAGACCTAAATTCAAAATAAAACTCTTGATTGCCCATGACAACTCAAACCATGGCATGCAGAAGAGTCATAAAAACATCATCCCATGGCAACCTATTGTGCCCCAAAAATCCTTTATCTTTTTAATAATAACCCAAAAATAAAAAAAAATTCTTTAATACCACTTTATAATGAATTATCCTAGATCGTCCCAACCCTTCACCCAGACTGCTTTGCTACAAGACTTTAAGAGAATTCCCAATATCCATGGGAGGGATAAAAGTGCTGAGGGTATCAAATCCAACCATTTTGGAATGATTTTACCCTTGAAAACACATAAACCACACAACATAATCCACCTTAAAATTTGGAATTATGTATCAATAACTTCGACATCCATACACATAAATAAGCATATACAATAGATAGAATCCAAAAAAATATATTATAATTCAATGAAAATAAAAACACAACACTCATACAATACATTTACAAACAAAAATAAACAAATTTATATATGTTTTTAATCCGAAATATGAGACTAAAAAAGAGATACGAGGGATAAAGAATCTAGTACACAATATAACCCCAACTAGTTCAATGATCCCATGAAATCTACCAGGCTACCACAAGGTGAACCATAATAACCCACCAAGAATAAACATCCACACAACATACCAAGTATGTTTTAAATAAACCCAATATAAAATTCAAACATGAAATCCAACATAAAATTTGAATACTACATACTTAAAAATGTGTGTATATAGGTGTAATCCAATACCTTGTATTATACCATAAAGAATCCATACCATTATATTTATAACAGAAAATAGGAATGATAGTTTACTAATAAAGATTACTAAATATTTTTATTTAAATTTACATAATTTGAAATTTAATAACGCATAAAATATTCCTTTCTAAATTACCTTACCTTTAGAAAAACCCACATCATATAATTATTTTACTTTTATAAATATAAATTTTGAAAATAAATGTGATAAAATTACTAAAAATATTTGTTTTCAATATGTTCCACCAAAACATTAGATTTTAGGAAAGTAACTACCCCTTCTGTTTAAAAACATTTACATGCTCCTCAAAGTATGTTAAAAATAAAATAAAAACTCTATAAAATAAATATATATTAAAATAAATAATAAGTGATAATAAATAATTTGATGAATAACTTTTTTACATCAATGTTAAACATAAACTACTCCTCAAATAAATAGTATGAATAAACCTGGGAATAAAATCAAATCACTCACATGAAAAATAATCAATACAAAAAATGTAAAAATTAATAATAAATATGGAGAATAAATATGGTTCTAATGGTACAATAATTATATGTGGCTAAGAGGAACCAACAAATAGCCTATATTGCATTCCTACGAAATCTCCCATCTGACATACACTCTCTAGCCTCATCTGGGGCACCCCACTAGCTTGGGAAGAGAATACAGCTAAAGGATACTAGAAAGTGCATAATTGCAACTTTAACATCCCTCGTCCTTCGATTTCCCACATAGTTACCCTGGGCTACCCATGAAATTATCTAATTATGGTGGAAAAGTTTTATCATTTATCAATCACATAACAGTTGCATAACTCAAGGAAACTCATCTTAATATCCACTTTCTATCCCACCTACAACACCCATTTAACAAGATCCCCTATCCATATACACAAGCATTAATAAATGGTCTATTAATATATTTATACAGACAAACATGAATAATAATTAACAATGGGGATCAATATGTGTGAAACTTCTAGGCTTTTAAATCTTTGTATACAAGGTTTCAAAATGGGCTTTAGATTTAAGTTAGTAACTATACACATTAAATCCATTTTCTAAAAACTACTTTGAAAACAAGGTAAAATCCAATGATGATATACATGGAATCAATGTCTATTCACAATCAATAAATGAATTCAATAATTTATTTCCATAAATAACTAATACACCTTGTATGTATTAAAAATTTAATAAATCAAGAAACACACATTTTTTGAAAATAATAATGAGTTCACAACATCATGTATAATTAATTTCTTTTAGTGAAAACTATTATTGACATTTTTAAAAAAATATGGAATGCATGGGAATACATTTTTATTTAAAGTTAATTATAATTATATGTTTTTTCCATTCATTAATATTTAAAATGTGGAAAATTATTGTTGTTCTTTAATGAAACCATTTCAATTATCTCATTCTATACATTTCTAGTTAGAAAATACAAGTTTCAAAAATCATAGGATCAAAATAAAATCAAAATAAAATGAGTGTTTCATATACATGAACCTCAAACGATATAATATTGCTGAATTTAATGAAAATTATAAGATAAGGTTATGAGAGGAACCTCATAATCCCTAAAAACAAAAATCTCTTTTAGACAACCATAGACATGGGATTTGTCTCCCATTGGTGAAAGGGTTAGAGAACAAGAGATAACAATGGAATAAATAATGAGAATAAGGAAAAGGAAGAGTGAATATACCCTCACCATTTGATTTGGATGTAAAACCACTATGAAATTACCATCATTACACCACAGAAGGAGTGGGGAAGGATATAATTGTATTGGGATGGCCTCTTAAATACACACCAATAATTAGGGGAAAAAATGGGGGAAGATCCAATTTTAAAAATAAAAAATGACCAAAATACACATTCTTTAGTGGGTGGCATAATTTACCAAACCGTGCGGTAACTATGTGATCTCTATTGTATATGAAATGAAGTAGGCTTCAAACATTAGCTACATTGTTTGAAAAAATTGTGTTGTAATGGTTTGACCTATAAATTTTTTAAAATTTTCATATTTTTGAGCCTAAAACTACTCAAATTCAAATGATTAAGTAATATCATCAATATATAAATATATAAGTGACATTTTTTGTCATAATGACTGACTATATCCTATGTTTTAGCTTATTTATTATTATCTTAGTAGAGTTATTCTTTAATTGGTGACTAAAAATTTATCGCAACCCATTCAAGCTGTTAGAGATATTTTTTCTCTTTATAATTTATTCTATACCGATGAATTAATTTTTTTTATCATGTGGTAAATAAAAATTTGAAACTATTAATGCCTTATTTAATCATTATGAAAATGAATCTGGGTAAATAATTAGTTTAACTAAATCTCAAATTTTCTTTAGGAATAGATTTATAAGTTACAATATACTGTGGATTCTATGAAACATAAAAATTAAAGAGTTTCCTAAATTTTACGTACCTAGGTATTCCCTTATTTTAGGGTTGACCTAAATTTTCACACTTCAATGAAATTTTTTTCAATATTAAGAAATAAATATCCACCTTGAAATTTAAATACTTATCTATAAAAGGAATAATTTCTTTAATTAAAGTATTGATTGTACAAAAAAATAATCTTTATTTTATAGTGTAAAATTTTTCTTTAGATTTCATCAAAATAATGAACATGTAAATGAATAAATTTATATAGATGGGTTTTATATATTATATAAGAACAATATTAAGGTCTTGGAATAAATTCTATAATCCTATAAAATAATGTAGTTAAGAAATTAAAAATATGAAGGTTTTCAATGAGGCTTTATATTCCCATTTCATGTGGAGACTGTTATATAGAAAATATGATGGAAACCTATTCTTGAAATAGAGGTTTCTAATGATACTATAATATGAAATATTTTAATGTGATCTCTTCTATTTGTAATGGTCGATAATTGTTTTTTTTATTTTATATTCGAGGTGGATTGTCCAAAAAATATTTTTTTTTATTTTTTTTATAATTGGATGGGGTCTCCACTTCTAAATTTTATATGGTGTGATCCTATTGATCTGGATATTTTGATAAAGTAAAAACTCATAACTCCTTAGGATGATCTATCTATTTTAATCAAGTAGATTATCTACAATTATAATATTTATTCTTTAGGAATATATCCTTTTATGGGAGCCTATAAGGAATGTAGTTCTTAATAATAATCTTTTTAATCAATTCCTCAAAGATAGACCCTGAATTACTCATCTTGGCTACCTAATTTTTAGGAGAGACATATTTATCTTACCAAATATATTTTTCTCTAGAAAGTGTAAAATGGAAAATTTCCTAGTATGTGTTGTTTGAAAAAAATAATATACCATTATTTGTTTTGTATTCATTTAATATAATATTAGGGAGAGAATATTGATAATTTATAGAATTATTAATATTTTCTTAAGGTTATTTTCTTCATTTTCATTAATTACATTTTTCTAAGATTAGTTAAAGTTGGATCAATGCACTATAAAATTATGTAATTTCATAATTTGTATTGTTTAAAGAAACTAAAAATATATATTTAATGCCCACTTGAAATAATTTTTTAATTTGATCATCTACAATAGAATCTTATAGAAATAATAAGAAAATAATTTAGATTGAAAATGGACTTGTCATACATTTTATTCTACAGGGATATAAAAACTCATGAAATATTTCCATGTAATAAATTTAATTCATTATTTGACTATGTTGAATCAAATTATAATGAAAGGTAATTTTAAAAATTATAATTGATTTGTTCATATTTTTTGGAAACCACATATTCAATATTGGATGAAAATAAATATTCATGGAGAAACTAAAACATTATTTGGACCAACAAGTTGGCGTGCTATGATTCATGAAGTAAATGGAGAATTTACATGTTATTTCATTAATAACTGAGAGAGTTACATATCCTTTGAGGTTGAAATTAAAGGTGTTATTCAAGCTATTCAAACTAAAAGAATCAGGAATGGAGGAAGTTATGGATTGATAAATATATCATTTATATTTTACATTTTATCAAGATAAACTTTTTATATTTATCCCAAATATTTATACCCTAATGTGAGGACTTCATGTATTTTATAAATCATGTTTATTAAATTTTATTTCATATATATATATATATATATTATGAAATTTTTTTCTAAATAGGTACGAATGTATGGGGGTTTGTATAGGTTGACATCATACCATGTGATTTAGTTGATATATCATTAATATATAAATGTAAAACTCTTATTCTATATTTTCTATATTAAAATTTTCTAGAGTCTTAGAGTTTTTCCCCGGAGGCTTTAATTTTATAATTATTATTAATTTTTAATATTAAGATTTCAATATATAAGTATGAGTAATATTATCATTAGTATTATTATTATTAATCTTGCATTTTAGCTATATAATAATTATTATCATTAATTATAATTTAATATAAATTATATAATGTTATTAACTCAATTCATGTATTATTATTATTATGATTATTATATTTATATTATAAATATATATAAATAATTATTAATTATTAACATTATATATATATTTATTATTTTGAGATTATTATTAATAGATTATTAAATGATTATTTTTAAAATAATTTAATGTAATTATAATAGTAATATATAATTTTAATATGGTAGTTACTATTTTTATAAAATGATATATGTAATTTTAATATTTATATTATATATAAATTTATAATAATTATATTATTTAATTATTTAATTTAAAATCACTTAAAGTAGATAATAATAAAGGAGATAGGTTATATAAGGGATAATCCTTATCACTATAGGGTTAAAACATGAAGAATCTATTGATGTGGAGTTGAAGAACAAATTGAAAGAGGAAATAATAATAAGGGAAATGATAAAACATGTCATGGTCATGGATAAGCCTTGCCATGGTTTACCAAAGACAAATCACAGTGTATATGAGGTCAATTTTATGTCCAGTTGATCCCCTTTAAACCATTAGTTATGATGGAAAGAAGAAACCATTGTTTCATCCACATCATGTAAGAATCTTGTGAAGCCATTCGACATAATCCTCGGCCAATTTATTTAAGAAAATTGTAAATCCTCGAAACTTCTTGGGGTATAGAAATCTTTAAAATTAACCCAAGAATTGAATTTCCCTTAGTTTATACATAATTGTATGTTTTATGTGTAGTTTTAGTGGTACCAAGAGTGTTTTAGGACTTGTAGGACTGAATGTGTGAAAATATAGATTTGAAGCTAGATGCATGGATGGATCATATTTAGAGCTGACCATGCACCCAAACCCTGCAGAGGGGAAAAATAGGGAAAAAAGTTTCTCAAACCTAGTTTATATCCATGGGAGTCCATGAAAGACTAGAAATAAACTAAAAACATAACTTCATGGTTGGTTCTTGATTGACCTAACTATGTGACCCAACCATGTGAGGGGTGTGGTTCCTTAGATAGCGGCAACCACATGGTTGGCGCACAATTTGGAAAATTGAGAAGCCAAATCATATAGTCATCTCTATTGACTAAAAAATGTGAATTTAATTAAATTTACCTAATTATTACAATCACACAAACAAACCATTTTTCCCTATCCATTCAAACTGCACGCCCCAACATGCCTCTCTTTCCTCCTTCCCTATCATTTTGATGAGTTCTCCCTCTATTCATAGCAGAATCTAGTGCCGTTTTTTCTACAACAAGATAGAGATTATTTTATCTCCTTATCTCCATATTTTTTATAATTTATTTCACTAATTATATATATTTTACAGTAGTTTCATAAATTATTACATATTTTAGGGTTTTCCTTTTCATCTCCATTTTCAATATTTTTATCTTGAACTAGTGGGTGATACTCGATGAGTAGTCTTGTACAAACCTAAGGTGGGTAGTCCATAATCTACTCCCAAATTATTTCACATTTTCAAAGTGTTTGTGATATGAGGTTATGTCAAATTACTGCATGCTCACAAAAAACTCAATTCAATGTTTATAAAAATGATTAATTCTGGTGATAAATACCATTTTAGGTTGGGAGGGGTCTATTGATGACTGCTAAGTCTAATACGTCCGCCACTATGGGAGGTGAGATCATATTTAAAAGTATTATAAATTTAATAGGTGAACCTAGTTATGTCCTTAATTAACTAGTTATCTAGTAAAATTAATGATGACTTTGGATGCCTTGGATTACCACCCAGGATCTGACTTATGAGTGATGACTTTATATTCCAAAGATCACATCCAAGGATTGAGCTTATAGCTGTTGTCTTTGGATACTTGGGATTTATACAAATGATATAGATGTTACTCCTAAATACATGGATGCATGCAATGATACCTATGTTTCAGTAGTCATTAAAAATGACCTTGACTGTATGGGATACCACCTAGGATCCAACTTTTTTGCTGATGGAATATTATTTTTAGAGGTATCTGACACTGGATGATGAAAGTATTGTCATGTCATTTAAATATGGGTTAAAGGGATTTTTGAGAGAAGATGAAAAGTTAGGATTCGTGTGGGCCCCACCACACTTAATCCTCTCAGTGGAGGTTAAGTGGGTGTGGGTCCCACCCCTAACTTCCTTTGAGAGAATTTAACCAACAAAATAAAAAAAAGTGTTTCCACATTTTTTTATTTAACTTCTTATAATTTCTCCCAAAACTAACTTTGGTCTCGCATAAAACGCAACCTCGGAAAAGGTCCCCTTAAGCGAATAACGGCGCTGTGAGTTCATCGGTGCCATCGTATTTCAATTCCGAGCACCAGATCAAAAGTTAGAAATTCCCGCTCGTTCGTTCACTGAACGTACCCGAGCCAAACTTCGGAAATTGATTCCGGGCACTCCGGGCCTCGGAATCAGGTGCCGTCAGAAACCGCGTTCTTGTAAAATTCCAAAGAAAATTAAGAAAAAATTTCCCTTGAATTTTACGGGTCTTTACATTACTCCCACCTCAGGGATTTACGTCCCCGTAAAGATACATCAAAAACTAGGGAAACAAATGAGCGTACTGAGCACGCATCTGAGCCTCCCGCTCCCAAGTGCTCTCCTGGAGGTTCCCATACTGCCATCTGATGCACACAAGAGGAATCAATCGCCCACGTAGGACCTGCTCTTTTCGATCCTCTATCTCCACCGGGACCTCCGTAAAAGTCGCCCCATCGTCGATGTCAACCTCCCCATGGTCAATTATGTGCGTCGGGTCGTGCATGTACCTCCTCAGCTGAGATACGTGGAAGACGGCATGAACCCGGTGCAACTGAGGTGGTAGAGCCAAGCGATAAGCCACCACGCCAATCCTGCTGAGGACCTGGAAGGGTCCGATGAAGTGCGGAGATAACTTTCCGCCACGGCCAAATCTCCGTATACCACATCGAGGTGAGACCCGCAAGAAGACGTGGTCGCCATCCTCGAACTCTAGTGGCCTCCTCCTCCTGTCAGCGTATGACTTCTGCCGGCTCTGTGCTGTCCTCATCCGCTCCTGGATGACCTGGACCTTCTCTGTCGTGGCCTGGACCATCTCCGGTCCCACAAGTGCTGACTCCCCAGGGTCTGTCCAGCACAAAGGAGATCTACAAGGTCGGTCGTACAATGCCTCGTACGGTGCCATCCCGATGGTGGATTGGTAGCTGTTGTTGTACGCAAACTCCACCAAGGGTAGGTTGTCCTCCCAGCTGCGACCAAAGTCGAGGACACATGCACGGAGCATGTCCTCAAGAGTCTGAATGGTCCTCTTCATCTGACCATCCGTCTGAGGGTGAAAGGCTGTGCTCAGATGTAGCTGCGTCCCGAACGCCTCCTGTATCCCCTTACAAAGTCAGGAAGTAAAGCGAGCATCTCGATCAGAGACGATAGATGATGGCACACTGTGGAGACGCACAATCTCCTAAAGTTAGAGACGTCCCAAGCTCTCCACTGAGCCCTGTTCTCTGATGGGTAAGAAGTGTGCCGACTTGGTGAGTCAGTCAACAATCACCCTGATGGAGTCGTGACCTCTGGAAGTGCGTGGAAGTCCAGTCACGAAGTCCATAGATATGCCGTCCCACTTCCACTCCGGAACCTCCAAGGGCTGTACCAAGCCTGCTGGTACCTGATGCTCTGCCTTCACCTGCTGGCAGGTGAGGCATCGAGAAACGAACTCTGCTACTGCCTTCTTCATGCCCGGCCACCAGTGCTGTCGTCTGAGGTCCTGGTACATCTTCTCCACTCCAGTATGTAACGACAAAGGAGAAGTGTGAAACTCTCTCAGCACTTCCTCTCGCAAAGCGACTGGTACCATGGTACGTCCTCTGAAAAGGATCTCGTGCTCTTCTCCAAGGGAGAAACCATCAGGTGCCTGTCCCGAGGATATCTGTGTACGCCGTGTCTCATAGTCAGCATCCTCACGCTGTGCCCCTCTGACCCACTGCAGTAGTGGAGGGGTGACTGTGAGAGACTGAAGGAAGGATGCTCCATATCTATCCATGAAGGATATTTGTAAAGAGGCTAGCTGCTCTGTTGCCTCCTCAAGTAGCTGAATACCCGTCCTCCTGCTGAGGGCATCGGCTACCATGTTCCCCTTCCCAGGAGTATAGAATATCTCAAAGTCATAGTCCTGGAGGAACTCGAGCCATCGCCGCTGTCTCAGGTTCAGGTCCTTCTGCGAGAAGATATACCTGAGACTCTGATGATCAGAAAAGACTGTAAAGCGCTCGCCCATCAGATAGTGTCTCCATGTCTTCAGAGCGAAGACCACTGCTGCTAACTCCAGGTCATGGGTAGCGTAGTTCTGCTCATGCGGCCTCAACTGACGTGATCCATAGGCGATCACTGCCCGCTCCTGCATCAGAACACTTCCGAGTCCGGTCCCTGATGCATCGCAGTAGACTACGTACCCTACTCCCTCCACAGGCAACCTCAAGATAGGTGTGCTGGTCAATCTCTGTCTCAGCTCCTGGAAGCTCTGCTGACATCTGTCTGACCACACGAAGGGTTTCCCCTTCTTCGTCAAAGCTGTGAGTGGTACCGCAACTCTAGAGAAGTCCGGAACGAATCTCCGATAGTATCTAGCTATTCCCAAGAAACTCCGAACCTCAGTCATGCTCCTTGGTGGCTCCCATGCTAACACCCCCTCGATCTTCGCAGGATCCACTACAACTCCCGCCTCAGAGATAACGTGTCCCAAGATGTGGACCTCACGTATCCAGAACTGGCACTTTGAGAGCTTACCATAAAGCTGGTTCTCTCGGAGTGTGTCTAGTACAACTCGCAAGTGATAGGCGTGCTCCTCCTCAGTCGAAGAGTAAATCAGAATGTCTTCAATGAAGACTACGACGAATCGATCGAGGTATGGCTGAAAGATCCTATTCATGAGGGCCATGAACACTGCTATAGCATTGGTTACACCGAAAGGCATAACCAAGAACTCATAATGGACAAACCGACATCTAAAGGCCGTCTTCTGCACGTCCTCCTCTCTGACTCTGAGATGATGATAGCCTGACCTGAGGTCTATCTTCGAGAACCACCGTGCTCCCTTGAGCTGATCAAAGAGGTCATCAATCCTCGGTAGCGGATACTTTTTCCTCACTGTCACCTGGTTCAGGCGACGATAGTCAACACAAAGTCGCAAGCTCCCGTCCGCCTTCTTGGAAAACAATATCGGGGAAGACCAGGGTGAAACACTGGGTCAGATGAACCCCTTGCCCTGCAAGTCCTCTAACAGTACCCGTAACTCTCGAAGCTCAGCGGGGGCCATCCGATATGCTGGAGTGGATATCGGGGTTGTCCCGGGGTACAATTCAACATAAAAGTCTACCTCTCTGTGAGTAGGTAGCCCTGGAACGTCGTCGGGAAAAACGTCCGCAAACTGATCCACCACTGCAGGAAAACCAAGACTCTTCACGTCAACTGCTCCAAGGATGAGGCTAGCCAACTGATGAGTGATGGGCTGTCCTCTCCTCTGCGGAAGTCCATCCTGTGCTGCAAAGTCTCCCTTCTCGCTGGTGAAGGTGAACCTACTCCCGTCGGTGTCTACACATCGTACCTTGCGCCTAAAATAGTCAATCTGCGCATGGACCGTAGATAGCCAATCCATGCCCAAGATGAAGTCGTAAGGCCTTGACGTTGCTACAAGAAGATCCCAGCCGAAGCTCTTGCCTCCTAGAGTAAGCTCTCACTACCGGCACCAGTGCGTAATCGTCGAGTCTGCTCCCGTAGGAGTCTCTATCCATAAGGATTGAGCCAATGGCTCTGTCAGAATCTCCGAGCTCCGAACGAGGGCAGCGACTATGAAAGAGTGACTCGCTCCTGTGTCTATAAGAACTGCAGCAAGGGTGGAATAGACACAGATAGTACCTCGAATCATCTCGGGTGCGCCGTGGTCGTACGACTCTACTGCCTGGAGCTGTGCCTGTCTCTGCCCGCCAGCTCCCTGTGGTCGGGGTGGACCTCCTGGTGGTGGTGGTGGAAGAGCCTCAAAGCGTCTCCCACCACGTACTGCTCGGCCAGCTCCTCTGCCTCGTCCGCCTCTTCCCTGCGGACCGCCACGGTCGACCCTCTGCCTCTGCCTCAGTGGTCCCTCAACTGTCTCCTGCTCCTCGGCACGACAGGTCGGGAAGTCACGAGTCATGTGGCCCTGCCCGCCGCACGAGTAGCACTGCCTGCCTCTCGAAAGACTGGCTCGTCGCTGTGTGCCCCGCACTGCTGAGCCAGTGTCCTGAGGTCGTCTGACCGAAGGTCTGGTCTGCCTAAACCCCTGAGTCATCCATCGACTGCCTGCTGCAGATGACTCTGCCACGTGCCGCCCTGCGGTGGGTCTCGGTGCTGGTGTAGACTCAACAAGGAAGCTCTCGATCAAAAGGGCCCGCTCCAGTACTCCTGTCTGAGTCGGTATGCTGAGGGAGATCAGCGATGCCCTGATCTCGTGTCTCAAACCCTGCTCGAAGGTCCGGGACCGGTAGAATGGGTCCCGTACCATGTCAGTCGAGTAGCGCGAGAGATCGGTAAATCTCTCCGAGTACTGAGCAACCGTCATGCTGCCCTGCCGCAACTGAAGAAGCTCCTGGATACGCACCGCACGAAGGGTGGCTGGGACGAACTCCGAGCGGAAGAGGCTCTCAAATTCCATCCAAAGTAGATATGCCTCATCGTGCACCTGGAGCATCAAGCTCCACCATCGTCCTGCTGCTGCGTGTAGTAGGCTCGCAGTGAGGATCACCATGAGGTCTGCTGGTGTCCTCACTAGCCTAAACACACATACCACTGCCTCCAGCCAGTCCTCGGCTGCCTGGGGATCCGTCTCCCCGCGAAACCTGGGTGGTCGCTGGCGCTGAAACTCATGCAGTGTGCTGAGCCGACGTGCATCGTCAGCGGCTGGTGCTGGAAGTATCAGTGGCTCGACGGGTAGAGCTACCGCCAGTGCCACTACTGACAAAGGGCCCTGCACCGAGGCCTCATCGCTCGGTGGGCTGTCGTCACACTCGACTCTCAGAACCCTAGCTGGCTGCCATCGTGGGGCCATCCTGAAAAAGAAACAGATGCGCCACGGTCAGAACAGTATACCTGGTGAGCTGATATAAAGTAATCACAAATAAAACATTGAAACACACATGCAATCAATGTTTTCGTGCATTTAGTTGGAAATCAGAAGTCAGGGTCCTGGTGTACGGATACGTCAGCCGCCGCACCAACACTGGACTTCCTGGACTGATAACCACACTCAATACACTAAACATTATTGCTTCACATAGAAAAGATCAGAGTTCGCGGTAGAACCGAACTCCTCTGATACCAATTTTTCACGACCCGCCCTCCGGGCCCGTGCCGTGACTACCCCAAGCCCACCTTCCATAGGCCAGGGGCTGGCGACTAGCACCAAGCCGTAAATCCCAGTAAAAAGGGAAGGCATTGCCTTTGTAAAGTAAACAAACACCACAGAGTAAGCATGCAGAAAGTAAACACTAAGTAAAAACAGAGTACAACTGAAAGTGCGGAAAAGTAAATGGGCCAGTATACAAACCCAAACTGAAAGTAAAGTACAACTCGAAAGGGAAAACAACAACTGTAAAGTAAAAGCTGCTACACCGAGCTGTCCACTGGAGATCCCACCTGAAGGGTGGGTACAGATAGCTCCACTGCTCCACGGGTCCCACCGTCCGCTCCGAGTACGTCCCGCCCAGTGGTCCACCTCCAGGTACCGTCCTGCTCTGCAAGCCTCATCCAAGATCAACGCTGTCCGTCGTCTGTAACCAACACAACATAGTGCGGGCATAGCCCGTGCAGGGGTGAGTATAAGCTACTCAGTAGGGACCCCGAGACCCCTGAAGGTCTCCCAAAATCCACAAAGGATAAACCACAAAGGAAGGTACAATCACGAAGTAACAACCGACACTTCTTAGGTATATGCCCATACATATACCTAAGTCATCAATTCCAATATGCTCCAACCTCCGAGCCCAAGTACAACTAAGTCCACACAGGAAAGTAAATGTATTCCACATAGGAAAGCAAAACGAAATCCACATAAGATAGCACAACTCAATCCACACAGGAAAGTAACAAGATTCAGATCACACAGGTATACTTCTTCGAAAGATGGTAAAGATGATCTCTGATCCATCTAAGTCGTCGGACCCATGAAGGATTGATAGGTATCTAACCCCCGCAAAAGACCCACACAAGATCGGGCCCACACAGGACCTGTAGGTGCTGGTTCACACAGGACCGCTGAGCGCAAAGACCCACACAGGATCGGGCCCACACAGGACCTGTAGCACTGATCCACAAAGGATCGCTGAGTGCTGTTGTCGTCGTCGAATCCACACAGGATCTCAGTACTATCGTCGTCGTAGTCACAGTAGCAGTAGCAGTAGTAGTCACAGTCGCAGCCAGCACTAGGGTTCCCGCACACAGCAAGATCGTTCAGGAGGGTCCGCTCCACGAGCTGAGAGGCTCATACATCAACTGTCACAAAGTCCAGAGTTGATGTATCCAAAAGTTCCGTATCGTCAACAGGAACTCAACGCAACAGACGGCGCGTCGATCGGACGCCCGGTCTGAGAGTTATTGGCTTTTTCGTCCCAGGGGCCCAGTTAGTTTTTAAGGCAAAACCAACCCGACCGTACTCCAACTGCGTCCAAACCTCGGGCGGAGTATGCCAAATGATCCGTCTCACTAATAGGAACACAACAAAGCTGACGGTACGTCAATCGAACGTCCGTAGCTCAAGATATGAGCGTTTCCACTCCGAAGGCGCAGTTGGTTTCGTGAACGAACCAATCCGGCCGAACTCAAAGTATTCCGAAACTTTGAGTGCAATATAACGAATCGACCGTCTCGATCCCAGGATAGCATTGTCGCTGACGGTTCATCAATCGGAGGTCCGTGGCTCAAGATATGGCCAAAAGACCGAAGTCGTCTAGAAAACGGGGGGTCCGGGTCCAGGTCGACCCAAAATGGGTCGACCCGACCCGGGTCCGACCCGGCCCGGCCGGTGGCGGTGCGGCCTGGAGCCGCATGGGTGCAGCGCGCGCGGGGCAAGGCCCCCGCTTTTGTTGGCTGGCGGCACGGCTTAAGCCGCGCCTTTTGAAGAAACCGGCCCCCCTCGTGGGGGCCTGCCGTTTGGATAAACGGGGGGGCGCTGCCCCCCCCCCTTTGTGAACCCCCCCCCCTCACGTGGGGGGCCTTCTTGTGGCCAGACGGGGTAATTAATTCCCCCGGCACCTTTCTTCCGGCCGGCCCGACATGGCCGGCCGGTCCTTCCTCAACGGGACCGGCAAGGCCGGTCCCCTTCCGGCTTCCGAAACCGGCGGCCCGGCGAGCCGCCGGTCTTCTCGTTCCACCGCGGCCCGGAACCGGCCGCGGTGTTCGTCGTCCGGCGCGGTGCGACGGCACCGCACCCCTCCGCCGCGGCCCCGCTCCGGCCGCGGCGCCTTCGGTTTTCTTAGACGCGGCGCGACAACGTCGCGTTCATGATGATCCATCCACGGCGCGGTGCGACAGCGCCGCGCAATACAACCGTGCGAATTCCCGCGTGGTGCGACGACACCACGCCATCTCGTCATCCACAAGAAAATAATAATAATCATCATGAACAAAGGAGGGGAAATTTGGCCGTGTTTGTGCGGTCCAACCCCCCTCTCGTTAGATGATAACTCTTAAATAATTACCCACAATACCATCATGCTTAGAACCATGAACGAGAAAGAAAATAACCAACAACAACCCCTACCTTGGTTCAAGAATGATGATAGTCAATGACCCGCGGAAGACCACGTCGTGGAGGTCGGGTGTTGCGGTAATCATTCGTCAAATCCGTTGAGGAAGAGGTACGTCCGAAGAGGTACGTCGTTGGAGAATCTTCATAAGTCGACGAAGGAAGTCCAAGGAGGAAGTGGCGTTCCCTTTCGTTGACACGGAAGACGTCGTCGATCTTCGGTAACAACCGGCTACGAAGAAGAGAGGTGCGGCGTTCTTCTTCGGAGCTCGAAGGTTCTTCGCGTTCTTCGTCAAGGTTAAAGAAGAAGAAGGAGAACCCAAAATCCTCTCAAGAAGGCTAGAGAAATCTAACCAAATAAAATAAGTTAGAGTCTTATTTTATTCACACACTTAAAAAATTGAATTTCAAAGGTTTGAAATTCAAATAAAATAACTCCAAAATAAATGACATGACAACTTGTTATTTATTTTGGAGTTATTTTATTTGAATTTCAAACCTTTGTAATTCAATTTGTTAAGTGTGTGAATAAAAAAAGACTCTAACTTATTTTATTTGGTTAGATTTCTCTAGCCTTCTTGAGAGAATTTTGTGTTCTCCTTCTTCTTCTTCAACCTTGACGAAGAACGCGAAGAACCTTCGAGCTCCGACGAAGAACGCCACACCTCTCTTATTCGTAGCCGGTTGTTACCGAAGATCGACGACGTCTTCCGTGTCAATGAAAGGGAACGCCGATTCCTCCTTGGACTTCCTTCGTCGGCTTACGAAGATTTGCCAACGACGTACCTCTTCGGATGTACCTCTTCGTCAACGGATTTGACGAACGATTACCGCGACACCCGACCTCCGCGACGTTGTCTTCCGCGGGTCGTTGACGATCATCGTTCTTGAACCAAGGTAGGGGTTGTTGTTGGTTAATTTCTTTCTCGTTCTTGGTTCTAAGCATGATGGTCTTGTGGATAATTATTTAAGAGTTATCATCTAACGAGAGGGGGGTCGGACCGCACAAACACGGCTGAATTACCCCTCCTTTATTCGTGATGATTATTATTATTTTCTTGTGGATGACGAGATGGCGTGGTGCCGTCGCACCACGCGGGAATTCGCACGGTTGTATTGCGTGACGCCGTCGCGCCACGCCGTGGATGGATCATCATGAACGCCACGCCGTTGCGCTGCGTCGAAGAAAACCGAAGGCTCCACGGCCGGAGCGGGGCCACGGCGGAGGGGCGCGGTGCCGTCGCACCGCACCGGACAACGAACACCGCGGCCGGTTCCAGGCCGCGGCGGAACGAGAAGACCGGCGGCTCACCGGGCCGCCGGTGTCGGAAGCCGGAAGGGGACCGGCCTTGCCGGTCCCGTTGAGGAAGGACCGGTTGGCCATGTCGGGCCGGCCGGAAGAAAGGTGCCGGGGGAATTAATTCCCCCGGCTGGCCACAAGAAGGCCCCCCATGTGAGGGGGGGCCGGTTCACAAAGGGGGCGGGGGGGGGGGGGCAGCGCCCCCCCCCCCCCCCCCCCGTTTTTCCAAACGGCAGGCCCCCACGAGGGGGGCCGGTTTCTTCAAAAGGTGTGGCTTAAGCCGCGCCGCCAGCCAACAAAAGCGGGGGCCTTGCCCCCCGCGCGCTGCACCCGTGCGGCGCCAGGCCGCACCGCCGCCGGCCGGGCCACGCCGCCGCGCCGGACCGCGCCGCCGCGCCGGACCGCGCCGCCGCGCCGGACCGCGCCGCCGCGCCGGACCGCCGCCGGCCGGGCCGGGTCGGACCCGGGTCGACCCGGTTCGGGCTGACTCAGGGGGGGTCGGGCCGGGTCGGCCCGGACCCGGACCCCCCGTTTTCGAGACGACTTCGGTCTTTTGGCCATATCCTGAGCCACAGACCTCCGATTGACGAACCGTCAGCGGCAATGCGATCCTTGGATCGAGACGGTCGATTCGGTATATCGCACTCAAAGTTTCAGAATACTTTGAGTTCGGCCGGATTGGTTCGTTCACGAAACCAACCGGGCCTTCGGAGCGGAAACACTCATATCTTGAGCTACGGACGTCCGATTGACATGCCGTCAGCTTTGTTGTGTTCCTCTTAGTGAGACAGATCTTTTGGCATACTCCGCCCGAGGTTTGAACGCAGGTAGAGTACGGTTGGATTGGTTTTTCCTTAAAAACCAACCGGGCCCCTAGGACGAAAAAGCCAATAACTCTCAGACCGGGCGTCCGATCGACGCGCCGTCTGTTGCGTTGAGTTCCTGTTGACGATACGGAACTTTTGGATACATCAACTCTGGACTTTGTGACAGTTGATGTATCAGCCTCTCGGCTCGTGGAGCGGACCCTCCTGAACAAGCTTGCTGTGTGCGGGAACCCTAGTGCTGGCTGCAACTGTGACTACTACTACTACTGCTACTGTGACTGCGACGACGACGTTACTGAGATCCTGTGTGGATTCGACGACGACAACAGCACTCAGCGATCCTACGTGGATCAGTGCTACAGGTCATGTGTGAGCCCGATCCTATGTGGGTCTTTGCGCTCAGCGGTCCTGTGTGAACCAGCACCTACAGGTCTTGTGTGGGCCCGATCCTGTGTGGGTCTTTTGCGGGGGTTAGTTACCTATCGATCCTTCATGGGTCCGATGACTTAGATGGATCAGAGATCATCTTTACCGTCTTCCGAAGAAGTATACCCGTGTGAGCTGAATCCTGTTACTTTCCTGTGTGGATTGAGTTGTGCTATCCTATGTGGATTTCGTTTTGCTTTCCTGTGTGGAATACGTTTACTTTCCTGTGTGGACTGAGTTGTACTTGGGCTCGGAGGTTGGAGCGTATTGGAATTGATGACTTAGGTATATGTATTGGCATATACCTAAGTAGTGTCGGTTGTTACTTCATGATTTTACCTTCCATTGTGGTTTATCCTTTATGGATTTTGGGAGACCTTCAGGGGTCTCGGGGTCCCTACTGAGTAGCTTATACTCACCCCTTCACGGGCTATGCCCGCACTACGTTGTGTTGGTTGCAGACGACGGACATCGTTGATCTTGGCTGAGGCTTGCAGAGCAGGACGGTACCTGGAGGTGGACCACTAGGCGGGACGTACTCGGAGCGGACGGTGGGACCCGTGGAGCTGTGGAGCTATATGTACCCACCCTTCAGGTGGGATCTCCAGTGGACAGCTCAGTGTAGCAGCTTTTACTTTACAGTTGCTGTTTTCCCTTTCGAGTTGTACTTTACTTTCAGTTTGGGTTTGTATACTGGCCCATTTACTTTTCCGCACTTTCAGTTGTACTCTATTTTTACTTAGTGTTTACTTTCTGCTTCCTTACTCTGTGGAGTTTTTTTACTTTACAAAGGCAATGCCTTCCCTTTTTACTGGGATTTACGCCTTGGTGCTAGTCTCCAGCCCCTGGCCTATGGAAGGCGGGCTTGGGGTAGTCACGGCACGAGCCCCGAGGGCGGGTCGTGACAAGTATAGTCAATCTCAAGTATCACATTCATACATGAGGATCAATAATGGTTATTTTGTTTATGTCTTCCATATATATTTATACACATCAGAATAAACTTTTACTCAAGAATGACATGTTTAAATATTTCATTGGTGTTGTACTAATCAGTTAAACTCACACCCTACTCGTGCTGCCTTGGGAACCCGATCAGGCTTCACGGTTGTAGGATAGGTGTATGGAAATCACCCTATTACAGACAATTGATTTGTTAGTTGGTGATTGGATCATGTTATATGGGATCGAGATATGACTTGGGTCTTTTTTTTAATTATTTAACAGTTTCATGTTTTTTAATCAATTTTTGGACAATATTGTATATGATCGTCTATAGGGTATTCATTTTGTATGTTTGATATGCATTAGATTTTATTGATTCATATAGATATATCATGAGTTATGTTTATTTATTATCACATTCTATGATATCTATTTGTTTTATTTTTTAGGTGTAATATATTATTATTATTTCCATTATTATAGTACTCTGATATGACTGTATAGTTTCCTCGGTGTCACATCATATAGCCTCACTACTAGTTGGTAGCCTCTAGAATATGGGGAGACATGATCAAGTCCATATAAGAACCCATTATAGTTAATTTATAGTGACTTGTACCAATAAAATTACAATGTGGTATTGTAGTGTTCTTTTATTTTATTTTACTATTTGGAAAATGTAGAAAAAAGATAGAATATTGTCAGAACATGGAATAACATTTGTTCCTGGGATTAGAAAACTCATGTATAAAGAATTTCCATGTCACTAAGGTGGGATATTTTTTATCGGTTTCTTATTTTACATTTGATCTATTTCATCTAGTATAAGACACTCAATTTTTGTATTTTTTATTTATAGGATTTATTTCTTGTCAAAATGGAAAGAGAGCATGCATTCATACATCTTACTAGGCACAGAGGATTAACATGTCATTTTAATGATAATTTGTGATCGGTTACATGGATACAGTACATGGATCAGTTATTTAAATGGTGTAAATCAACTTATATAAAAGTTTCCCTTATAGATTCATGGTATCATCTTATCTAACTAATTATTTAAATGAATTTAAAAAAATTGTTATTTTTCCTCCTTACTCTATGGTGTTAGTTAAATAAAATTCCAAATATAACATATTAATTAAATTCATCTATAACTTGTAATTGAAATTTAATTTAACTAAGCCTCACCTATGAAACCTATGATTGACGTGGAATTAAATAAAATTGTGTTGTTGGGAATCCTATGTGAATACGATGTTTATATTGAGTATGGGTTTGGTGGTTCTAGAGAGAGATCTTGAGTGATGATATTTCAATGATATGAGGTGTAATGAATAAAGGGATGTTATACCAGTTATTTCTTTCCCTAAACTATAATATTGAGGATTGTTATAGTGATATATTCTAAGGTTTGAATTTTGGAAATTTAGAGGGATTCCTTCAGGATATCATATATTAGAGAATCATGAGGGTGGTGATAAACATGAAACTTTGGTGGTTGGTCTAGATCCTATTATAGTTCTAGGACTAGTGACTAATTCTCATCTCCATGACAACATCTTACAATTTTTAAAGTTAGTGGAGAGAGGGACTCATCAAGTTGCACCAATGATTTATAATATGACTAGGAAGTTTTAGATATTGTATGCTTTATTATTCACTAGCGAGGCTAGTCCAAAGGTAGTTGATTTTAGGATTGAGTCTATCCCGATGAATTTTGATCACCTTGATACATCCTCAAAGTGGAGGCTGAAGTTGGGTTTTTATATAATGTGGGGTACGGAAAAGTACTGGTGGGATATTTTAGTCTAGAAAAACCAATATGTGGGATTTTCCTAGAAGGAAATTTATATTATGTACCTCAATCGTTTCTTTTCAGATACCCTTATATAAGGCATGTATAGGGATTCTACACACATTATGTAGGGTGGTATGTCAGTGATGGATTATGTTTATCATTTCGTATACCTTCAAAAAAAATTCCTCTATGATGGAAGAGGATTATATATACTGGAAAATATGTTTTGAGGATGGGTTGAGGTATGACTTCATAGTACAAGTGATCATTTTCACATACCATATTTATCTATGGTTGTGAAATATGTGTTTATTATTAAGAAGAACTTAAGAGAATCTATCGGCTCAGGGGAGGTGATTTCTATAATACAGACCATCATTGGGTCCTCCAATGGAAGGAATAATAATTTTTATAGTTCACATTAGGGTTGTAGTGGAAAATGAATCTAGGGTATTGATTCATCTCTTTCCACCTAGAAAGATAGTTCATTGTATTTCCATCAATGTGGTGGGCCTGGACACATACATCCTTAGTGTTACTAACATCCAATGGAGTTATAAGCATGTGGTAGGATGATACCCCCATATATGTTCTAAAATAGTACTTAGAAATTGCTCAGATAATGATGATACAAATATCATTGGTTTTCAATCATGGATCAACTATGCCATGATATGAAGGTAGCTGAAGCTTTATTGATTGTTCAGGTTTGGGAGGTGGACGTAGTAGCTAGGGGAGAATTTAGCAACACCGTCATAGTGGTGATGCATAGGTTATGGATACATGAACTAAAGTCCAAGGTATATCTTAGTTATATTCTATATATCCTGCTCTTGTTTTCTTGGAGGATGGATCATCAATGGTTTGAGGTAAGATGTTAGAGGATTCTACTTTATCATGTTCTATTTTGACACAGTTGCACCACACTCATTCATTCCTACTCAGTTTTTGGATGTATTAGGCTTATCCATAATGTATTTATATGAATTTATTTTGATTGAAACACGATTAGTGGTGTGATGTGAGATTATTCATTGGTATAGGGAAAGATCCCTTATGATTGGTGGATACAGATTCCTCTGGTTTCTCTTTGTGTAATAGATGAATGATTTTGATCATATCCTCAAGATGAATTTTTTATTATTGTATCATACCTATATCATTTCTACCTTTAATGGGTATCACTCATGTCTCATGAGAGAGGTATTTTTTTTCATATCGTAGATTGGTATTTATAGGCAGTTCATGAAAGGCATAATCATCAAAATCTATAATTAATTATATAAAAATATTACCATATTTTATTATATAGTTGATGAATGAAATAGAAACATTTCCTCCTATGGTTGATCATTTTAGGGATGTATTTACTATTTATTTTGTTATATTTCCTCCTGATATAGGGGTTGAGTTCACCATTGAGCTCATTCCATGTGAAAATCCTATTCCTATTTTCTTTATCATAGGGATCTTGTGGAGCTGTAGGAGCTAAAATATCAGTAAAAGGACTTAGAGGCCATGTGATTCATTTAACAGAGTACATATCCTTGGGTTTCCCCACTCATATTCACTGTGATTAAAGATGTATATTTGAAGATATGTGTGAACTATTGGAATCTAAACTAAGTAAAATTCATGATGTGAAATCACACTTCAAGTATCAATGATTTTTTTTATTATCTCAGGAGATATCGACTGTTCTAATATATCAAATTTAGATCAAGTTATCACCAGCTGTGGGTGATATCTCCAAACATACATCCAAATGTTTTTAAGAGAAGGTATAGTCTATATGAGTTCTTGTCAATATAATATAGTCAGATGAACTTTCTTAAGGTATTTATTAACTTGATCAATAATTTATTTCATCTATATCTTGAAGTTGTTTTTGTAATTTTTCTTGATAATATTATCATATACTCTATTTCAAAGTATGATAACTCTAGAAACCTAGAGATCATTTTGAGAAATCTTAGGTAGTATCAGTTATATGATAAGATCCCCATGTTAAACTTTTGGAATGACTAGATGCACTTATTAGGGGGAATTATATTTTCGATAGGGGTATCTTTATACCTCTATAAATTTAATGTAGTTGTTTTTTTGGAGTGACCTGTGTGTTGTTTTGAAATCCATATTTTTTTGGGTTTTACCTATTTTGCTAGAGGTTTATTTGGTATTTATATCACTTGGAACACTGATAAAAGTCTTGAACAATAAGGGGTAGAGTTTATCTCTTTAGACACTTATGAGAGATATTTTCAAATGTTGAAGGGTAGATTGGATACAATGTTACTCCTGGAATTTTTATAGTTGCTGAAGGAGTATACCTTGTACTACGATACAACTTGAGTCTAATTGGGAGTAGTCCTAAAACAGGAAGGTTATGAGGTCACTTATACATATAAGAAACTATGTTTTAATAATAAGGACTACCCAAAACATTACATAGATATAGAATCATTGATACATGGATTGATATGTTAGAAACATTACTTGTTTCCTGATAGGTTTGTAGTATATACCAACTAGACAAATAAGTATATTTTCTCACACTGGGACCTGAACCTTCAGCAACGAAGCTTGGTTGAGTATATATAGTCCTTGGATTTCATGTTGGAATACACCTTAGGATAGAGAAACGTGGTTTTATATTCATTTATATGGAATAAATGGGCTCATGTAGTCTAGGATAGTGGTAGTTAGTGGTAGTTGATGGCCCCCATTGATGAGATGCATGTGGATGCTCAGATGTACCAAGGCTGAGTAACCCTTGCATACTTATCTATCACGTCTTTAATCCTCAATAGGGTGAATATGATACAACTACCATAGTATAAATATCTTTTTACGAGGGAATCTATATATGATGGGGATCCACCATTAGAATGGTCTCTATAGGTAAATGATATATTCAAGTTCGAGGACATTTCATGGCCCCCATGAGTACCTATAATGAACTAATAAGGGATAGACATACCTTGAGAAGGGTGGTACACATGATATTGATTAAGATATATCATGACATACATAGAATTTATTTTTGTCCTTATATAAATTGATATATAGATGGATATCTCACACGATGCTCCAACATTCATTAGGTGAAGGCTAAGAACCAGTGGCCTGCTAGTCTCCTATAGCCACAGCCCATCCCCGAGTGGAAATGGGATGACATAACCATTGACTTCATTATGGGCTTTCCAAGTACTCATTGAGGTAGTGATGTGGTATAGTTGATCATAGATTGGTTATATAAAGTGACTCATTCGTTAAAAATCTAGGAGACCATTATAGTTTATGATCTTGATATGCATTTAGTGAGTGATATTGTGTGATTGTACAAGATACCTTGTATTATTATTTTTAGATAGAGTAACTAATTTTAAATCATATTTCAAGAATATATTTTATAAAACATTTTGTACTCAATTACATCTGATCACTACCAATCATCTATAAATGGATGAAAAATTATATCATATTGTTTTGATATTAGAGGACATGCTGAGAGCATCCATCCTGAATTAAGGTGATTATTAGGATAACCTCATTGATTTAGTGGAGTTATATTACAAAAATAACTATCAGTATTCTATATAAATGGAACCTTTTTAAGATTTATATAGTTGGACATTCAATTCATCCTTGTGTTGGATAGAGGCTGGTGAGTCTATGATAATTGGGATGAGTCTCGTGAAAGATACCTCAGAGCATATCCACTTGATCAAAAAGTGGTTGGTTACCACTCATAGTAGGTAAAGATCATATGGTGATCGATGAAATCATCCTCTCATGTTTGGGGTGGGTGACTGATTATTCCAATGGGTGTCTCCACAGTTAGGACATCTTCAAGTTCCGAGATAAGGAAATCTAACACCTTGATATATAGGGACATTACAGATAATAGAGAGGGTCAATAGAGTAGCATACTGACGAACTCTTCCTCATAATTTCAGTACTGATCACAATCTTTTCTATGTATTTCATATTCAATGGTATTTTCCCAATCCATCTCATCAAATCAATATCTTTTATGTTGAGCTCTAGGTGGATGAATATTTGGAGGAGACTCTGGTTCAAATATTTGTTAAAAGTAAAAAAGGTTCTTCATGGAATGATAGTACCTCTTTTATAGGTATAGTTAATGAAAATACATATCTAAGAGTATATGATGGAGAGGTATTCTGATATGCGGGCCTAGTCATCATAATTACATGATGATGAGGTTCAGTGATGTTTAGGAGAGCAGCTTGAGGAAGGACTACTATATTGTGAGGGGGTTATAAAACCATAAACCTTCTCGATGTATAGAAATGTTTAAAATTATTCCAATCCTTATATTAAACTTATTTTATATATGGTCTCAAGGTTTATAGTTAGTTTGATTTGTATAATTTTTTTTTGAATGTTGGAAGAAAGAAAGTGTGAAAAAAATGAATTTATACTGGTCATATGCTTAACAAATGACTAGTGTTAACCATGAACCCAAACCTTGTGTACGGGAAAAAACATGGTGCAAGGTTTCTTAAACCATAAGGATCACTAGGAGAGGCTATAAAAAACCAACATTAAATTCCAAACATATCATCATGTTTGGTTCATAATTTAACAAACTGTTTTATCAAACTATGTGACACATTTCGATCCTTAGATACTGGGAACCACATAGTGAGTGCATGGTTTATAAAACTATACAATCAAACTATGTGGTCTACCCAATGGATTAAAAATTGTTAAATGAACAAAATTTATCAAAATATTATGAACACCAAAACCCCCATCACCCCTTCTATTTGATCGGTATTCCCTAACACACCTCACTTTCCTCCTACCCAATAATTTTTATTATTTGTATTTTTATACTTGGAGGAATCACATGACATTTATTTATACATTTCATTAAATGTAGGTTTATCCCTCCAAATTATCATTTTTCTTACCTATTTTATATCCAATAGGTGTTTTTTTTATTTTTGGCTATTATTCCATATTTTAGGTTTTTCTATATATCTTTTATTTATATCAATTTAGATCAAACCAATAGATAATTATCAATAAGAATTATTATATAAACATAATGTAGGTGGCATTTAAACTATTAAAATGTAATGGCACATTTTCTTAGGGAATGTGATCTGTGATTTCGCCAATATCGTATGTGTTGAACTAAAATTATAAAAAAATATTTTATAAATGATTAATTATAGTGAAGAATGACCTTTATGGTTGGGATTTTCCCATTGACGAGTGTCAAGTATTGACCATCATCCCCCATGTGAGGTGAGATCATGTTTGAAAAGAGTTGGATTTTAATAGGTGACGATATATGTTTCCTAAAATTAATTGATGATCTAATAAAATAAATTATAACTTTTGATTAATAGGATTACTATAAAGATATGCGCTTATCATAAATATATATAGTAACATTTTTATGAATAGTTATTATATTACACAAACACCCACCTAAGTACCATAACAGTTTAGTCTCTTCGGAAACATAGAAACACAAACAACTAGTCAATAGAAAAACTATATCATCTCCCACTAATATCTCAATAACTAGAACCCTTCATAGACATATCATACGCAATACATTTCTTCACGAACAAGGGAAAGTAAAAATATGAAAAGGGGACCTCAGATGATTAGTAAGGGTAAATAAAGGAGATATATAAGCATGATATGAACATAAGCGTATGAGAACATGATCATGACATTTGAAAATCATAACCTAAATATCATATATCATAATATTGAGTCATGTAATAAATATTAGTATTTCATAAGATATGAATCATAAGGGAATAAATAACATGAGACATGAGAGCATAAAATTGGTATAAGACATAGATTTATAGCATACACATAAGCATAGAAAACCATTTCCATGGTAGTCAAGTCACATTTACAAGGCTATTATAATGTAATGGGTTTACTACCCAAATAATTATTACAGTCATTGTTCAATCACAAGACTGTCATAGTGGAATAATTCCCTTACTAAACCTGGTTCACTCCCTATTCCGGCCCTTTCTATCTTATGATATATAAATCTTTACCCAATGCCTTGGTGGGAGATATAGGTCCCACCCATCACATAAATAAAATAATACATATTTGTTCCACAAGACCATAAAACATTGATCATATCATAACCCATGAAATGAAATGGGTTTCACAAACATTTCATCACATCATTACCTATATAAAAGAGAATGTTTTTATAATAATTTCTTTATTTTATCATTGCATAACCTGTATAAAAGAAGCAAGTTTCATAAGAGTTCTATCATGGTATTACCCATGGAAGAGAGACAGGTTTTAAAAACATCTTACCATAATACACATGAACCATCAGAGAAAGAATAAGAACAATATCCTTGAATTATATCGACAATAAGGCATAGGTGACATCAATGGATGTCATCATAGATAGTAAATTATTTTGATCAATATTTTAAAACATTTCATTAGGAAAATATCCTTTATTCATTGAAAATATATTTTTAAATAATAAGACCTTTGAAAATATTTTTCTATGAAAATAACTTGAAAAATTATAAATTAATATTAAAATAAAATAAATGTCATGAATATGGGATGTTTTATTCATGTCATACATGTTAAAAGAAAAATTCCTTTTGTATTTTTGGTAAAATCAAAACTGGAATCATTTGGAAAAGAATATGAATATTCCTATTTAAAACAATATAAAAAGAAATACATTTTAAAAAAATAATTTAAAAAAATAAGAGGATAATAATAAAACCTTTTTGAAATCATTTTTAGAAAACGTGGTTTTGGAATAGAATGGATTCCTGACCAAAGAGAAATAAAGTCATATTTTCTAAAATAAATTTTCCTAACTATTTAAAGTACCAAATAGTGACAAAACTGTGATATAACTTGAAAATGTTATGAATAACTAGAGTATGATAATGTTCATTTGTTTAATAAGATATGGATCATAATATTATAGGATCAGAAACTTGATCATAAACAATCTTGATAAATGGTGAGACTACAACATTAAATCATTTACACTTTTGTAACAATGAATCATAAGACCCATGAAGGAATTACATAAAATGGGACTTAAAATATAATGAGGATAAATAAATTAATGATATTACAAGTTAAAGGGGAATTATAAATTTAGAGGCTCAAACTTTACATACATGTACATTACATTCCTTTTTCAAATTATTTAATACATGACATAAACAGACGGCCAAAGACTGTATTAGTTTAGTGACATCAGAAACTAGGAACACATTCGGCTAAATTGGTGAATGATCTTTAACATCTCCCATAAAGATCATTCCATTTAGTTTCCAATATAAAACGATTCATTATATCTTATGGAAAAGAAAAAATATGAAAATGGTTAGTGAAAATGCTCAGTAATGGTAAAGATGGAGAATATCAAACAAAACATATATATAAGAATGTAAAAACATGAAAATAAATTTTTAAATTCATACCATCTATAACAAATATCAAAATATTGGGTCAATAAATAAATCATGTAATTTCATAAGGAATAAATCATAACGGAATATGAACCATGATAAAATAACATTAGCATAAAACTTAAAATTGTGGTAACACATAAGTAAAAAAAAAATTTCATATTATCCAAGGATAATTTTGAAGACCATCATAGTGGAAAAAGACCATTACTGAATGGAGTTCACTCCTCCTTCCATCCTTGTATTAATGAACTAGATTTACTGGTCATTTCAGCCCTGTATTTCTGAACCATATTTACTTTTCATTCTAGTTTTTTCTATCTCATGAGACATAAATATTCACCCAGTGAATTGGAGGGAGATATAAGTCCCATACATATAATAATGAATTCATTCTTATGCATTCCAAAAAACATAAAACATACATTATAGCATAACCCAACGAATAAAAATGGGTTTCATAAATATCATTCCATCATAACATAATCCATATAAAACAAATGGATTTCATAAATATCATTCCTTTATAAACATAATCAAACCGTACTAGTAATAAGGATATTATAATTGAAACATAACACTATTAAATAATTTCATCTTAGATGGAAAATAATTTTGATAAACACTTGAAATAAATTGTTGAGAGATATATCCTTTCTTATTAAAAAAAAATTATTTTCTCAAAATTCCACGAAATTTTTAAATAATTTGTTTGCAAATAAACATGAAATATTTTAAGTTAAGCCTCATGGAAATAAGACAATATTAAAGCATAAAAATCTATTCATTCCCTAAAAGTTTAATGAAAACATTCTTCTTGTTCTTTTGGCAGAAAGTAAAAAAGTACTTCATATCGAAAAAGACAAAAGATTATTTTCATAACATTTTATAAAAAAACACCAATGGGTAAAATTAACATTAAAAAATAGTATAAGAATATTATGAATATTTTCATATACATATGTATAAAATATATTCATGAATGATAAATATACCATATTAAATACTAACGTATAAAAAATCTCAGCTAATAATGTGATTATAAGATTGTCCCTTACCAATTAACAATTAGTCAAATCACATGCCTCATAAAAATAATAAGTTAAAAGAAAATATAAATTTCACAACCTTAATAATAATAATCATAAAAAACAATCATGGTAAACATAAACATCACAAAAAATAAATAGGTGGTGTATAAGGAATATGTCCCACAGAAATAAAAGTTATACAAAATAATCAATTACCTTAGTTCTAGGTTCCTTTTTACATGTATGAACCTAATATATGAGGATTTAAATAATGTTATTAAATTATTCAAGAATAATAATAACTTTTTATAATATCATAATTGATCATATTATTACCCGTTTGTTAATATCTTTATTACTCATTAATCAGGTTTTAACTACTTTATTTTCTTATGCATGTTTCGTCGAATAAGTTCTGGTTCTCCTTATTAAGTCATAGTTATATCAATCAAAAATTATATTAAAATAATATATATCATATTTATTAATTATATACATTTATATAATCAATTTTTAATGAATATCATGTATAATGAATCACATCGCATCATGAAGATGGTAGGATGTATGTACGCACGAGCAATGATATCATTCCCATAATTATTAAATTGTATGGAATTGAATGATATATAATTTTTCCCAGAATCTTTATCATGTTATAATAATCACATGTAGTTATTATTTCCGTAGTTATACCCATCCAAGTATGGTGGTGGTGAAAAACATATTACACCACAGTGTTGAGATGGTAAGTTCTATGTACGCACGCATGTGGGTTTGGTTTTTCATAGGATGGATAGAAGGTGGAATAAGGTTGTTACATAACAATAATAAAATATAATTATATCGTTGATACTATAATTATTACTTAATAATTTAAACATGAAAGGAATAGTAAGTAGAAGAATAAATGATCTTGAGAGAGTCTGTAAAGCAGATTACCTCTTCTTCGGCGAGCTCCCTTCAGATCTCCTCTAAAAGGCACTAAGGTTAGTCTTTTGAGAAGATAAACACATATAGAATATGACTAAATAAGTTGTGATGTTAAATAGGAAGGTGATGGAAAAACATTAAGGCTCAAATTGAAGTGAATAAATGAGGGAGGAGGTGACCTTTTATAATTGAGGTGATGGGATCTTTTGGAATCTCCAAAACTATTAAATTATAATAAAATCTATCTCAGTACAAATACCACCAAAATTTCATTTATTCTAATATAGAATGAGATGAGGTTATAATTTCGTAAACAAATAAATCTTAGACAAGATTTTCTATCATTTTAAACCTTATCATTTCAATGATCCCTTAGTTGTTCTATTTTAATTTTAACTAAGGTAACAAATTATTCAATATTAAAATAGAGAAATATTTACTAATTTGATGTCAATTAGACAATAAATGAATAATATAGAACATTTTGACCATATAATAACTATCATATATTTTGAAAATTGTTTTATTATTTTTAAATAATTTAATAATACATAATTTTGATAAACAATCAACAGTGTAAATTTTTACACTAATCAATTTATTGATTTTTAAAAATCTCAAGATAATATGTTATCCTCAGAAAGAATAGTTTATTATATCTATAATGGGTCAAGGTATTCTATAGAACTATTTTTATATATTAATTATTTCAAATTTTATTTATTTTAATAATTTTAAAAACATTAATTTGTTATATCCATTAATAAAATAATTATTACATCCATAATTAATAATTATTTAATATAATTATGTGCATAATAAAAAATAAAAAATTAAATAAAATAATGAATACTATTATTCTAAATTTCATCTGAATATTTTCAGTTGAATATATCATCTGTAAAATCATATATTAAAAATAATATATTTATTGAAACATGAATTTAACAACTTTGACATCACATTAAATTAAATATTATAAGTGTCATAATCCTTTACATATGGATAAAAATGGTAAATAAATATAACATTGCATGATTATGGTCAATATATACTCAAAAAATAATATTTTTTCAAATGATATTGTCTTTTAATGGTTATTATCATTTTAATAAAATTTATTTTATTGACTTCTCATCAACTCTATAATTCCGGCATCATAAATGTATAAGATATTAAGGTAAATATTTAGTTTATAAAAATTAAAAATAAATTTCAATGATAAATAAAAACATATTATATTTAAAATTATTGTTTATAGTCGAATTTATCTTCTATATAACCTTATATTAAAAATGATATAGTTATAAAAATATGTGTAAGAAGTATTAAACTTTTCATTAAATAAAATAAATTAAATGTTTTAATCTCACCCAATGGCTTTCAAAGGGTACCATTTTGACCCAAGGATGATTTAGGTCAAAACACACTCATCCAATGATATTATAAAAAGTTATAACATAATTTTATAATATTATTTTTACCCTTAATTACCCGACTTACCTTTTTACCATATCAATAAAAACTAATGAAGTTTCTATTCATAATGCCCAAAAATAAAATAACCATATTTACATAATTTGTTCATAATGATTCAAAATATGAAATAAATTTTTCAAAACTCAAAACACATAAGATTCGTTAATTAATTTAAAATTAATCTCATTATCTAAAAAACATGGAATTTTTTAAATTTTAAACATTACAAAATATTAAAATGGTTTTACATATAAATTCATGGTAAAATTAATGGAAATGACAAAAATTATATTAAGTGATAAACATATATTATATTTATACTTTAAAATCATTCAATAATATAATTTATCCACACAAATTATTTCGATGAAAAAAGTTGTTTTCAATTAAAATTTAATATATTTTTACTATTCATTAAAACATAAAACTTATCAAAAAAATCATTCAATGTAAATTTTTATGTCATAATTACAAAATAAATGTTTATTTTTTTTAAATATAACTTATAAAAATGTCAAAATCAATATTTAAAATGGTTTCACGATCAAAATATGGAAAAACTGTATTTTTTGAAAAATACTTCTTTTATCTGAAAAATTGAATTTGTTCTTATATCATGAATAGAAAACATATATGATAAATTTTAAATATATTATTAAATATATAAAAATTATATTACATTAATGAAATCCATAATAAGTGATTTTATAATTTTATATACTCACTTATTTTTATTTTAATATATTTGCAGAAGAAAGTTAATATTGTTCATACCGACCATTATAAGGACATGGTTTTAAGGTAACATAATAAAATTGTATTCTTCACTTAAACTCATTATTTCATGAAATTAATTATATAACATGATATTTTGTATAACACAAGCCATGAATAGTGTTTCATATACCACAAGTTAAGATGATGTTGCGTACAACACAAGCATACCTTGGTGTAGCGTACAACACAAGATATCAAAAAAATTTAAAAAATTATCTTAGAGAAATATCAAGGTGTTGCATTATACCCCCATTAAAATGAATTTCTCCCTCAAAATTCATCTAGGTTATAAATGGATTAATACTTCAAAAGTTCTTTTATAGAAACCCACATCAAAAAATGGATACCAAAACATCCTTTTAAAAATGAATGTGAGAAACATAACGGTTACCCAAAGTCACTCATAACTCGGTTTCCACGTAGGATAACGTATGTGTAGAGTGAAAACATGGATATGAAATAGAAATATAACCATTATGTTCTATTGTATAGTGATAGATAACATCATTAAGAGAATGTAAACAATCAAAAATCGATAAACTTGCTATGATTTAAGGGGCCATTTGATTCATCAGAAATGAAGGCAGCAAGGTAATTTTTTTGTTCTAATATCCTTTCCTTAGAGTTGAATAATTATAATAAATACATATTTTATTAAATATAATCTCATTCTTTCCTTGTTCCTTGATCAATTTACACTCCATATTTTATTCCAAGAATTAAATGTGAAATTTTCATTCCTTAAGAATTATAAATTCATGAGACCAATAAACAGAATCAAATGTCATTCCATCTATCTCTATCACAACAATAAGGTTTGAAAAAGTTATCAAATATTCATAAGTCCACATATATTAATATAATATAGTAATCTAATAAACACTATTTATATGTTTAACTTTTACATTCCATAAATTTATAACCTTAAAATCCTTATGAAAGCTAAAATTCCAAAACTTTTTAAAGAGGATAACTAAATTGGATTAATATTTATCTCTCATATACAATATGGTATCTCTTATTGGTAACATTCCAAACATGTGAACACCGTGATCATTTATTCTCTTGATAATAACCAAAATTAATATATATTAATTTTGAAAACACACATGGTTCTTTACTCTTAATTCCAAAGAGTTGTAAACTTCATCCATGATAGTATAAACCACTTTTCAAAAAAATCCTTATTCGGTTATAAGGAAATCAGTACCATCAAATTTACTTATTCATAACCAAAATAGCATTATCTCATCATCATGCTTATATTAAAGGGTTATCCTTCCCTTAATCAAGTATTTTTCAACATATTACCCCAATCACTTTTCATGGTTACCAGTACCATTCATCATATACTTTCAAATACCTTTGGAAAAACAATAGTGTAACAATACATAGAGGTTTATTTATTCCATAATACCATAAAATTACTTATGCAACATCATTCTCAATAAACATGCAATCATTCCACTATCTTATTAAACTATTTTCAAGATTCATCATTTTATTCCTTAATACTTTTTTCATCTCATATGTCACTCATAGTATCTTCATCATCTGAAACATAAATACTATCCACAAGACCATGCTGATTCTCTTTATGATATTTCCCCATAGGGCATCAATTTTCATAATGCCCATAATTCCACATTTAAAACATTTAACCTTTATTGATGTCTTAGAAATACCATTATCCTTGTCCTTTTTTTAACTGAACCTTTTACTTTACAATTACTAACTTTGTGTCCTTATTTTACAAACCCAAAACAGCTTCCAGTTCCTTCTTGATTCTCCTTCCCATATGGTTTACATGAAGAAAATTTAAATTTCATTCCTCTATAATCACCATGAAACCCTATCCTTCTATTATTTGGTGGGTCAAGAAACTCACCAAATTTGACATTATTAATAATTTTATTATATTGATGATTAGGCATAATTATTATTTTTTACCTTACAACTCCCATTTAATTTGGTTTCTCATGAGTAATATCATTCATTTATCCCTTATATTCTTCATTAACATAAATCATCCTATTTCCATCCATATTATAAAACCCAAAAAATAAAAGTTTGAGTGACAATAATCGTACTAAAAAAACCAAATAACCAAGGGAAAGTACTTTAAATATATAATATTATAGGTTTAATCCTATGTTATTAATGATCATTACCAAAATTCTAGGTCTATAACCTATAATTAGAATTATCCTTAGGACATCCTTAGACATATCTTAGAACTATCTCTAGGGATATAACTAAATTTTCCTTATCCTAGTTTCCATAGGTTAACTAAACCTTCGCTCTGATAGCAACTATAGAGACCCAAGCTTGACGTACATGTACATTACATTACTTTTATAGAATAATTAATAAATGACACAAATAGACTGCCAAATACCGTATTAGTTTATTGTATTTGGAAACTGTGAAAGCATTCTGCTAACTTGGTGAATGATCTTCAACATCTCCTATAAAGATCATACTCATTAGTTTTCCTACCTATAACCTTTATTTATAACCTGGGGAAAAGAAAACATATGAAAAGGATTAGGTAAAATTCAAAATAAGGGTAAAACAAAGAATATCAAATAAAAACATAAACATGAGAATATAAAAAACATGAGCATAAATTTTGAAAATAATATTATCTATAAAAAATATCAAAATCTAGAGTCATGAAATAAATCTTGGTAGTTCATAAGGCATAGATCATAAAGGAACATAAACCGTGATAAATTATAATTTTCATAAAACATGTAATTATGGAAAACAAAATGGCATTGAAAATCATTTCCATATTATCCAAGGCTCATTTCCAAGACCATCATAGCAAAAAAATCCCATTACTGAACCTTGTTCACTCTTCATTCTAGACCTGTATTACTAAACCAGGTTTACTTTTTGTTCCATCCCAGTAATACTAAACCATATTTACTTGTCGTTCCAATCTTATCTATATCCTGAGATAAAAATCTTTACCCAATCCATTTTATGGAGATATTGGTCACACACATCTTATAATTAAATCATTCTTATGTGTTCCGAAAAACATAAATCATTTTTCATAGCATAACCCAAGTAATAAAAGCATGTTTCTTAAACACCATTACATCATAACATAATCCATATAAACCAAACGGATTTCATAAATATCATTCCAGCATCAAAAAATCAAACCATAGGAATAATAGTGATATTATACTTGAAACATAACTCTATTAAATAATGTCATCATAGATAGAAAATAATTTTGATAAAACACTTGAAATTAATTCTTGTGGAAAATATCATTTCTTCTTCAACAAAAATTTCTCTTTTCAAAATTCCAGGAAATTTTCAAATAATTTATTTGAATATAAACATGAAATATAATAAAAAAACATTCATGGAAATAATGCATTATTAAAGTGTAGAAATATGTTTATTCCAAATAATTGAAAAGAAAACATTCTTCTCATACTTTTTAAAAAATTCAAAAAGTACCTTATATTGAAAATGAAAAAAGATTCATTTAAAACCATTTTATAAAAATTCACCAATTTCTAAAATTGGATATAAAAAATAATAGAAGAATATAATGAATATTTTATAATACATATGTATAAATCATGGACATGAATGATAAATATACCCCAATAAATAGTTACATACAAACAATCACATATAATATTGAGATTGCAATATTATCTTTTATCAATTTATAATCAATTGAATCGTGTGACTCCTTAGATAAATAAAATTATATGAATATTTAAGTATAATAACCTTCATAATAATAATAATAAAAAACATTCATGGTCAACATAAACACCACACAAGATAAATACGTGGTGTATATGGCATATGTCCCAAACAAATAAAAATCAGACAAAATAATCCCTTACCTTGGGTCCATGTTCCATCGTACATGTCCAAACCACATATTTAAGGGTTTAAATAATGTTATTATCTTATTATATAATAATATTAACTTTTTATAATATCATAAGTGATAATATCATTACTTGTTTGTTAATAATAATATTACTCATCCATCGGGTATTAACTACTTTATTTTCTTACGCTTGTTTCATCATTTAAGTTATGGTTATCCTTATTAGTTCACAGTAATATAATTAATAAAAGGTATTAACATAATATATATAATATTTATTCATTATATACATTTATATAATCTTGTTTTAGTTAATATCATGTAGAATGAATCGCATTGCAACGTGGAGACGATAGGCCGTGAGTATGCACAAGGAATTATATCATTCCCATAATTGTGAAATCGTATGAAATTGAATGGTATATAATTTGTTCCAGAATCCATATCATTTTATAATAATCCCATGTATTTATTATTTACATCATTATACCCATCCATGTAAGTTTCTGGTGAAAACAGATTAAACTACGTCGTAAAGACAGTAAGCCAAACGTAAGCACGCATAGTGATTTTGTTTTTTATAGGATGGACAGAAGGTGGAATAAAGTTGTTTCATAACCATAATAAAATATAAATATATATTTAATACTTTTATCATTAATTAATAATCGAAACAAAAAATTAAGAGTAAGTAGAATAAGAAATGATCTTGAGAGAGTCAGTAAATGAGATTACCTCTTATTCGGTGAGCTCCCTCTAGATCTCCTCTTAAAGGTGCCAAGGTTGGTCTTTTGAGAAGAAAAAAACCTACATAATATGAATTAGGAAGTTTATAAGGTGAATGGGCTGGGGATTGATGAAATTTAAGGCTCAAATTGAAGAGAAGAAGTGAGGAAAGAGCTTCTCTTTTATAAATAAGGCGAGGGGAACTTTTGGAATCTCAAAAAATAATAAATTATAATAATATATATCATTCCAAATACCATGAAATTAAAAGATATAATGATATTAGGTTGTAATATAATCATCCAATAAATTTTACACAAGTTTTCTTTTCAATTTAAACCTTATCATTTCAATTAACTCTTAGTTGTTCTATTTTAATTTTAACTTCGGTAACGAATTATACAATATTAAAATAGTTTAATTTTTTATTATATGATGTTAAATAGAAAATAAATGAATAATTTAGAACATTTCATACCATATAATAATAAATTAATTTTTTTAAAACGTTTTATGATTTTTAAATAATTTAAGATTACATAAAATTTATTAAATATAAATAGTGTTAATTTCACAATATTCAATTAATTGATTTTTAAAATATCAATATAAGATGTTATCCTCATACCGAATATTTGATCATATCCCAAATGGGTCAAGGTCACGTATTAAATTAATTTTATATATTAATTATCACATATTATAATTATTTTAACAAGTTTAATAACATAAATTTGGTATATCCATTAATAATATAATTAATAGATCTGTATCGAATATTTATTTTATATAATTATTTGTTGAATAATAAAATAAGAATAAAATACTATAATTAAGATAAATTTTCTAGATTTAAGATGAATATTATTATTTGAATATATCATTTTGATAATCCTATATTAAATATGTTACATTTATTAAATCATGAATGTGACAATATTAACCTTACTTTAAATAAAATATTATAAGTGTCATAATCCTTCCCTATGGCTTAGAATTGTCAATAAATCGACCCTTTTAGGATTATGGTCGATATATACATGAATAACAAGATTTGGTCTAGTGTTATTATCTTTTAATGGTTATTATCATTTTAATAAAAATTATTTTATTGATTTCCCATCAATTAAATAATATCTACATCATTAATGTATAAGCTATTAAGGTAATTATTTATTTCATAAAAATTACAAATAAATTTACATGATAAATTAAAACATATTAGGTTTAAAATTATTATTTAATTTCTAATTTATATTGTATTTAAACTTATATTAAAAATGATATAGTTATAAAAATATTTGTAAGACATGTTCAACTTTTTGTTAAATAAATTAAATTAAATGTCTTAATCTCACCCAAGTGGCTTCCAAAGGATACCATTTCAACAAAAGGATGATTTAGGTATAAACACACTCATACAATGATATTATTAAATGTTTTAAGTTAATTTTATAATATTATTTTTCCCTTACTTACCCGACTTCCCTTCTAATCATATTAATAAAAATTACTAAATTTATGATTTGTAATGTTACAAAATAAAATAAAGATATTTACATAATTTTTACATAATAATTCTAAATATAGAATCCATTTTTTTAAAATTTAAAATTCAAAAGATGTTGTAATTAATTTAAAATTAATCTCGTTGTTGTAAAAACAGGTTTTTTAAAGTTAAAACATTGCAAAAGATTTAAATGGTTTTACATAAAAATTCATGGTAAAATTAATAATAATGAACAATATAATATTAAATGAAAAAACTGTTTTTCTAATTATTCTTTAAAACCATTAAATAATATAATTTATCCATATAAATTATTTTGATGAAAAAAGTTGTTTTCAATTAAAATTCAATATATTTTTATTATTCATCAAAATTTGAAACTTATCAAAAAAATCATTCAATGTAAATTTTTATATCCTAATTCAAAATAAAAATTTTATTTTTTTAAATAGAATATATAAAAGTATCAAAAACAATATTTAAAATGGGCTCTCCGTCAAAATGTGGTACAACTGTATTTTAAAAAAAATACTTATTTTATTTGAAAAATACTTCTTTTATTAGAAAAATTCAATTTGTTCTTATATCATTTCTAGAAAAAATAAATTAAGAATTTTAAAAATTTTATTGGATATATTATAAATATATTAAATTAATGTAATCCATCAAAATGGATTTTATTATTTGATAAACTAACTTCTTTACAATTAAATAGCTTTCTAGAGGAAAGTTAATGTTTTTCATACCTTCCATTATAATGACTAGGTTATAAGGGAAATTAATAATATTTAGTTGTTCAATTAAATATAGATTACGTGAAATGAATTCAATAACTTGAAATTGTGTGTTACATAAGCCAAGCATTGTATTGCATATACCGCAAGCTAAGTCAGTGTTGTGTATAGCGCAAGATTACGTTTGTGTAGAGTAAAAAACAATACATCAAATAAATTTAAAAAAATATATCTTATAAAATTCTATAGGTGTTACAATATACACCTCAATAAATAATATAGGTTCATAACATAACGTATGTCTCAAAGAAGTAAAATGGAGGCAAAAATATCTTACCTTAAATCTTGACTTCAATCATACACATTCAAACCTCCATTAATATAAATGTAATAGTATTAGACGCCTATTAATGAAAAATATTTATATATATAATACCTTATATTATTTTCCTATGACTTTATATTCTTTATTTATAAAAAATTCCAAATTAAAATTTTTAGGCAATAACTGCTTTATCTTTTGTATATGTTTAATTTTTTTATTTTTGGTTCTCTTAAATTGATCATGATTTATTTATATCTAGAAACATAACCATGATATAAATATCAAATATATTAATCATATATATTAATCATTTATTTATTTACAATAATCCATAAAAATTAGTGATAAAAATTAAAATACATTATTCAGGGAGACAGTATCTTATACGTACGCATGAACATTATTTCAATTTTATTTTAAATTTTGAATAATGAATGTTAAATGAAATATTAACTTTAAAAAATAATTTTTTTCTAATATATGTCAAATAATTTCATTAAATTCATCCTTATTACATTTTTTGTAAAGCATGAATGAATCACATCACTTGTTAGGCGGTAGTCCGCCGAATACACAAACAACGTAATCATATTCCCAAAATATGGCGAGTATGAAGGTATGTGTGATATAATGATTCAAAAAGTATAATAATATCATAAATATAATATAAAAATAATAAATCATTCTTTATATCTAGAATTTCAATGTGGTAATAGAAAAATGAATGACCTCGGTTTGTGAAGTGGTAGTTTGTCGTACACAAGAATGATGATTTCAGAACCCATTTGATGGAATTTTATATGGTGGTAAGTCATTCCCTTAAAAACAAAAAAATATTAGTAAATTAAAGATATAATTTTAATTATATTATCATGGTATAATAATAATTCAAGTAAGTGGAGTAATAAAAAAAATAAAAACACTCATTGATGAACGTTACCTATTTCTTGGGTATCCTCCTTAGGTTTTCACTAAATGAATTCCTTGGTTGTATTTATATAAAAAATATGGTTTCTAGTATGATAGGATGGATTTTTGGAAGGGATTTGTTTATTTTTCTAGTATAACCAAAATATTTTTCAGGTGTTAAGAAGAGAGGATAGGGGTGGCCTTTATACATGAGGTGAGTTGAATACTGGTAATTTTTTGAAAGATAGAATTCAACCTATATTTTTTCATATAAAAAGGCTAAAATAATGGTTAATTATAAATATTAAAAGATAAAATGTCTAATTATGGCCATTAAATGGGTTTTTAACAAGTTTGGGTTATTTTGAACCCTTATATATTAGTTTAACCCCACGGTAAAACCATTTTCACCTTAATCGTGGTAAATTTTTTTTATTGTTTTTACAATTAATTTTTGTAAAAATTTAAATTTAACTTATTATATAATATAAATTATTATTATTAAAAATATGTAATTTATTTCTCTAAATTCTATTCATATAATTCAATGATTTTAATTTAAATTTAATCCTATAGACATGATGATAAAACTGGTTTTTAAAGAGAAAATGTTCAAAAATTTTAATAGTTTTATATAAAAATTTAATATTAAATTGATTCCAATTACCTAAATAGGATTAATTTTTGTATAATTTAACTAATTTTACTTTAAAACCAAATAAAATATAATTTATATTTATAAATAAATTAAATGAAAAGACATTTTTCAATTAAAATTCAGTACTTTTGACAATTTAACAGAAAATGAAACTTTTCAAAAAAACTCAAAAGGTCGCATTAATATAATTTTTACAAGATGATTTCAAAAATTATGATTATATTATCATAAAAATCTTATTAAATTTTAAAAAATTAGTTTTATTAATTTTCAAAAAATGAAATAAAAACATTTTAAAAAAATAATATTTTTGAATCATATAATTAATTTACCAAAAATAAATTATTTTTTATCGATGTGTTTCCTTTAGAAAAAATAATTATAATTAATATTTAAAAATCTCCATTATTATTCATATTGCTAATTTTAATGGATAGGTTATAAAAATCTCATTTAAATAACCGTATTAATAATATATTGTGATTTCGTTAAAACTCATTTTTGTGTGTAATGAAAGCTAACCCAATGTTGTGCATATATAAATATTATAATGGTGTTTTGTGTAATGCATGATATCAAAGAAATTTAATTTATTAGAAAAAAATAATTCCTAAAAACCCAAGGTGTTACATTCTACTCCACTTAAAATGAATTTCACTCTTGAAATCCATCACCCAGATACAAAAGAGATGAGGATATTTATGCCTCATTGTTTCCTTAGGTTCCCACATTGCTTATTCAAACTATTGGATTCTCCAAAAAAACCTTGAACTTTTTAGTGGTCTTTTTTAATATAACATTCAATGTATGATCTAAAATCTCCACTAGTTGTTCATCATAAGAAAGATATTTCTTAAGCAGTATATACTCTAAGTTCAATATACTTTAAGGGGTAGATATATAATTCCTCATGAGAGATATATGTATCACATCATATACATGAGAGAGGAATGTTTTAAGATCCTATTGATAGGATATCATCCTAATAAAATCAATAATTTCAAATTGAATGATATATCTAGGGATTCGTTTACCTTTATTCCCAAATCTCAAAATATTACACCATATAGAGATTATTAGAAACACATTTCCTATAACTTTAAATTATAGATCATGATCATGATTATTGTTATAAATTGTTTACTGAATTTGAGCATCCTTTATGTGTTACTTAATATATCTAAGCTTCTCTTCCATTTCTGTAGCAATCGTAGGTCCCAATAGCTTTCTTTTCCCAACTTCATTCCATCATGTTGGATATCTACATTTATTTACATAGATGGATTCATAAGGAACCATGTGAATTCGTGAGGGGAATATATTTTTGTAAGAAAACTCAAATAGAGGAATTTGTTGATCCCAAACACCTTTGAAATCAAAATAATAAGATCTCCACCTATTCTATAGGGTTAGGATTGTTCTCTCAGACTAACTATCTATCTGAGGATGATAGGTAGTACTGAGACTTAACTCCATATCAATAGAATACTGAAGAAATCGCCAAAACATTGAGGTAAACTTTCGATCCTGATCATACAAAATGTAATGTGGTACTCCCTTCAACCTTACCACTTAATTAATATGTATCATGGTAAGATGATCTAGATATGATTCTTCTCTGATTGTGATGAAGTGTGTTGACATTGTAAGGTGATCAACTACAACCCATATAGAATTATACATTTTAGATATTTTGTGGAATCTAATGAAAAAATCCAAGTTAGTATTTTTCCAGTTCCCTTCTGGTACGGATGATGGATATAACATCTACAAAGACTTTTGTATTTCAACCACAACATATTGATATAAAAATAACTGAGATACAATCTTTTTGATATCTCTATTCATGACATCCCACTATAAGTATTCTTTAAAATCTCTATACATATTTATAAATCAAGGCTGAATAGATAATGAAGAACTCTGAGCTTCCTATAATAGCTCCTTCCTCAAATATAGTATGGATAGAACACATACACGATTCTTGAACCTTATCATTCCATCATGATCATGGTTAATGTTAGAAACATTTATAACCCTCTTTTACAAATATACATATTCTTTTTAGGCCTCATTAAACTTCAGTTGGATAAATGGTTGGACATTTAATTGATAAATTTAATACTTTTCCCCTTCCTTCATGATTTTTAGATACATCCTTTCCAAATACATAAATACTATATCTTTTTTAATCCTCAACATGATTAATATAACATGATATTTTTGACCAAAATCCTCATCCACCTTGTTTGATTTCCTTGGTTGGTAATGTATTGATTAGTCATAATATTTAATCATCTCTAAAAATATTCTTTGGATCATATTCAACTCATTATATGTGAATATATAATTTAATCATTTTTATTGGTATTTATATCACATTTTTTTATAATAATGATTCGTCCATATCTTTAATGAAAAAATTACCATAACTAACTCCAAATCATGAGCTGGGTAATTTTCCTCATGAATCATAAATTATTGTGAGTCATAAGCTATAAAAATTCCATTATATATAATAAAACATATTAATACCTTGTTATATGTATCACTATATATTACATACCCTTATACAATATAGGGTAATGTAAGCACAAGTGTGATAACTAATGTCCTATTCATTTCCTTGAAATTTTCTTCATATTCATCTATCCATTGAAACATAGCTCCCATCTGAGTTAACTTGGTCATAAGATTCAATAATTGTGATAAATTCTCCAAAAAATCATTGATAATATCCGACTAAACCAATAAAACTATATATCTTAGTCTCCATAGTTTTTTTGGGACAATATTCAATAGCCACCATCTTTGATGGATCTGTCGATATACCCACTATTGAGATTATATAACCCACAAATAAAACCTTTTACAACCAAAAATCACACTTTTAAAAATTTTCATATTGTTTCTCCTTCCTTATGTTCATTAATAAAATTCTCATGTGATCTTCAGGATCATGCTTTCCCTTTGAATAAATAATAATATCATTTATATACACTACTATGAATTGATCAATGTAATCTATAAAGGCTGTATTCATTAAATCCATGACGATAGGTGTGGGATTAGTAAGACTGAATAGAATCACTATATTTTGATAGTTTTCATTCATTATTTAAAATTTTTTCTTTGATATATCATCCTTTTCTACCCTCAATTTTTGATATCCATAATTATGGTCAATCATAGAAAAAGTATCGAGCTCTATACAGTTGATCAAACAGGTCATAAATATGGGGAAGATGATACTTGTTCTTAATTGTGATCTTGTTAGGATTCTGATAATAAATGAAGAGCTTAAAAAACATTTTTATTTTTAACATTGAGAAAAGGTGAACCAAAAGCTGACACACTTGTCCAAATGAATCCCTTGTCAATATTTTCCTATAGTTTCTTATTCAATTCCTACAACTCAATTGGGGCCTTTCTATAGGGAATTTTTTAAATTGGTCTAGCTCCAGGTTTGATTTCTATTGATAACTAAACTTCACATTTTGGGGGAAGTTTATAAAACTCTTCTAGAAAGACATCAACAAATTCCTTCATAATATGAATATCATCTATGTCATGTTTCTCCATAATCATTTGAGATAAACACCCATTATAAAAAGGAATTAAGACCTATAAAATGGGTTTGAATGGAAAAAAAAGTTCATTCTTATTATCACAATGAGGGATGATCAAAGGTTGGTTTGGAATATAAAATGTGGAATCCCCTCCTCAATAATTTATGGGTGATTTATGTAGGTAAATTCAATCCATTCCCAATATAACATCAAATTCAACTAGAGGAATAATGAGAATATTTGTAGGAAGAATATTCTCTCCAACATTAACCAAAGTGGAATAATAAACATGATATGTGATCATCATACCATTATGTTTTTTCACTTATAATTCTATATCTAATAATTTGGGAGGCATCTTGATACCCTTATAAAAATTTCTAGATATTAACTAATTTGTAGATAGAGAGTTAAATAAGACATTAACGGTTCTATAGGGGCTGGTAATTGTAACTTTCACCACACCATTATTAGACCCCTCATTAGAAATAATGATCATATGATATTACCCTTTGTCCCTTAGATTATTAGGTTGTTGATTTCAATCATTTCCATTAACCTTCCTATTTGGGTACTGGTTATCATAGTGTCCATACTCCTTTAATTTGAGACATTTGAGCATGATTGATGTATTATGGGCATCTTTCACTCTATTCTCATCACTATCTATCATTTTACCATCATTTTAGTAATAATTTTCCAAAATAACTTCCCTTAAAAACATGAATCAGTTACTAATCCCATTATGAAAATTTCTTCCATGCTTCTTCCCATGATTTGAGAATAAAGGATAGATGATCTTATTCACTCCATGGTTCTTATATTTTATTTTTAATTCTATTTTTATCTTCTTATCAAAACCATATGATTTATACACCACTCCAACCTCAATTTCCACCTTTATAGCTTATCAAACTAATAGCTTCATAGCTACTAAAGACTCTTATGGATAATACCCTTTGAAGACTTGGTTGTATGCCACTGAAAAATCGATCAACCATACATTTAGGTTGGTTGAAAATATCTAAATCATAAATTTCAAGTCTTGTAAAAATTTCCTTGTAGGTACCAATGTATTCATCATACTTTTTCGTAAACTCAAGGAATACCTTCTCCATCTTCATATGATGAATAAAAGGAAATTTCTTATTGAAAAATAAGTTCTTTAACTCATCCCAAACCACGGTTCAATTTCATCCTATTTCCTTTTATTCATGATAAGATTCCAATATTGATTGACTTCACCCTCAAGATAGTATATATCGAAAATGAGTTTTTAATGTTCCAAACACTAGAGAATAGAAAATATATTTTCAGTGGTGCTGATACAATATTCAAAAACAAGTGGATTAAAAGACCCACTAAAAGAAGGTGGAAGTTTCCTTATGAAGAACTCAACATAATATTGTTCCCTCCTTTGTTTGTTTGGAAGTACATCATGATTCATTACTTGAGGTATATGTTTGTACATAATAATGACATTTTTTATTTTATCTCCCATAATTTTGGGATTATTTGGAGGAAAATAATTTCACTGTCCATCGCACTCATCATTAACATGGTTCCTTTAGGTTACAACCATTGATTAAAACCAAAAATAATAGTGTAAGCAATAATAATTAGAATGGGGAATAACATAATCATGAAAAATCACTAATAAGATGTCTAAATCATGTAACATTTTTAATATATGACACCTTATGTTTATCCGAGGTCATTAATGGTTATAATATATTTAAATCGTTCATGATGGTTCATAAAGAGTGTGAATTTTCAAATCATGTCCCCAAGAGTGCCAAACTAGAAGTGTATCAAGGCACATTGTTGTGGACTAGGTGACATTCAAGTCTAGCTGAAGTGTTCCCTTTCATGTAGTTATTACCCCTAGGAACCACTATTCCAAAACCACATAAGCATTTGGTATCTGTACTTGGATGTAATTTGTAGGAAACCACTCACTCTATCCTTTACCAAAATTTCAATTCATTTTCCTATACTTTGACTCATCCTTATAATTATCCTTAGACATGTACATAGGGATCTCACTAAGGTGTTATGATCCTATTTTCCAAAATTTGACTAAAACTGTCCTTTAAATACAACTATAGAGACCTAGGCTTATCATACATAGATATTACATCATTTTAATTTATATTAATTAAATTACACAATCACACACTTATGGACCATAATACATTAGTGACTTTTAAAACCTGGAAACACAAATGATTATTCCCTAGGTAAACTACGTTGTCTCCCACTATAATATTCATAACAAGAACCCTTCTTAGGAATATCATATTTAATAAATTTACTCATAACCCAAAGAAAAGAAACATAATAAAGGGTTGTCTCAAATGCTCAGTAAGGATAAATAAGGAAGATTTGTAAGAATAACATGAAAATATGAGTATGAGAATATGAGCATAAAATTTTAAAACCATACCCTACATATCAATGATCATAATATTTAGTCATGGAACAAATATTGGAAATTCATAAGACATAAATCATAAGGTAATAAAACAACATAAAATATAAGAGAATAACATTGGAATAAGACATACATTTGTGGCATACACATAAGCAAGGAAAATCATTTACATAATATTCAAGTATCATTTCCAAGAATATAATAGTGGAATGTGTTCACCCCCAAACCATAATAGTATTAATGGTTTCCTTATAAGAACATAAGATTATAAAAAGTGCGTTACTGAAATGGTTTTACTCCCTATTCAAGTATTGTATATCTCATGAGATATAAATATTTACCCAATTAATTTGAGGGAGATATAGATCCCACCAGTAAAAAAATATAAAACATACATATGTGTGCCACAAGATCATAAAAAATCATCATATCATAACCCATGAAATGAAATGGATTACCTAAAAATTTTATCATATCAGGAACTATAAAAAATATACAAGTTTCATAATCATTTAATAATTTCATTATAGTATAACCAGTGGAAAAGAAGTAGGTTCATAATTATTTAATCCTGGTATAACCTGTATAAGAGAATTGGGTTTCATAAAAATCATTCCCTCATAAGCGTAGACCATTTAGAGAAAGAATAAGAACGGTATCTTTGTATTATTTCCCCAGTAAGGCATATATGACGTCAACATATATCATCTTAGATGGAAAATGATTATGATCGATCATTTAAAACATTAATTGAGGAAGACATAATTTCTACATTGAAAAATACGTTTAAAACATATAAACATTTGAATAAAAAATTGTTTGAAAATAACCATGAAAATTTTATGAAGGAATCTTCAAATAAAATAATGGTTATGGATATGGTATGTTTTGTTTTAATTTTTTACATGTTAAAACAAATATTCCATATATATTTATAATAAAATGAAAATTAGAATTAATTGTAAAATTTTATGAAGATTCATTTCAAAAAAGTATTAAAAATTCAAAAAGGGTACAATTTTATTTTTAAAAAATAATGGTATAATTATAAAACCTTTTTTAAATCCTTTTTAGAAAACATGGATTTGTAGGAGAACATATTTTTTACTGAAAAAAGAAATCAAGCCATATTTTTTTAAAATATTTTCCCAATTATTATAATTACAAAAGAGTGGGAAAATGGTAATATTAGTTGAAAATATCATGAATAACTATAGGATAATAAAATTCACGAGTTTACATAAATATGGATCATAAGTTTTTATCATCACAAACATGATCATAAACAATCCTAATAAACTGTGAGATTATAACATAAAATATAAACCACTTCGATAACATTGAATCATATTCCTGATAAATTAATAACATAAAATTGAACTTAAAATATTATTATGATAAATAAATTCATGATATTAATAGTTAAATTGGTTGTATATACACCTCATGAAAGAGTGGTGGTGAAAAAAATAACGTGCATCACAAAGAAGGCAAATAGAGACAAGAATACCTTACCTTAAATCATGAATTTTGTCATACTCGTTAATAGAAAATGAAATTTAAATATAAGTTTATTATACACCTATTAAGAAATAATTATAAATATCATAAAATATATTATTTTCTTATGACTTTTTTTTACCCATTTCTTAAAAATTTCTTGTTAAATTTACATTTTGGGTAATAAACACTTAGTTTTTTTATATGTTTTGATTTTTTATTTTTAGTCTTATTACATTGAACATGATTTCATCATATCCATAATTTTAACCATGATATAAATATCATATATATTCCGTATATATGTATTTATATCATTCCACAAAATTTAATGATGAAAAAATGAAATACACTGTTCTTGGAAAGAGTAGGTCGTACGTAGGCTTGATTGTTGTTTCCATTTTATTGTATGTTTGGAAGAAAGAAAGTTAAATGATATATTATAATTCCATAATAATTTTTATTTCATATATATCAAATAATTTCATTAAAATCATCATTATTACCTTTCATATAAAGCATAAATGAATAACATCGCTTTGCGAGGATGTAGTACATTGTACACACGAGCAATGTTATCATATTCCCACAATATAGATATTACCAATGTATGTTTGATATAATTATTTAATAAGTATATTAATATCATAAATATAATATATAAATAACAAATCCATCATTTTTTCATCTTTATATGAGGTAGTGGAAAAATGAATGAAATTGGTTCGTGAGGCGGTAGTCCACCATACACACGAACAATGATTTCGTAACCCATTCGATGGAAGTGGAGATTGTTTTAGGTCATACCATTAAAATTAAAAAATATCAGTATATAAAATATAATAATTTTATTATATCATCATGTTATAATAATAATTTAAGTAATTTGAGGAAGAAATAAAACAACAATGATCATTGATGATCGTTACCTCGTCTCCGAGTATCATCTGAAGGTTTCAACCTAAAGCTTTATTTGGATGGATTTTTTCCAAAATATGGATTCCTATATGAGAGGTGGTAATTTGGGATGATATATGGGTAGGTCTTGGCTGATCCAAAAAGTTTTAAGGTGTGAAGAATAGAGTATAAGGGGTGGGCTTTTATAAGTGAGGTGAGTGGCACACTTGTTATATTTTGAAAGAAAGAATTAAACCCATGTTTTTTTCATGATCCAAGTATCCAATAATGGACTATATTAAATAATAGAGATTATATGGTCTAAATATAAAAATAAAATGGGTGTTGTATATTTTTTTGATTATTTTTAACCCTTTTTTTAGTTTAACCCCCAGTAAAACCATTTTTACCTTAAACACAGTAAATAATAATAATAATTTTTTCTAATAATTTTTTTCCCAAAATAAGTTGAACTTATTTGATCATATATATTATTATTATTATTATAAATTTGGAATCAATTTTTTCTAATTATATTAAAATAATTGGATGAAATTAATTTAAAATTAATCCCACATACGTGATGAGAAAGAGGGATTTTAAAGAGAAAACCATCAAAACTTTAAAAGGTTATTTTATCAAAAATAAACATAAAACACATTATAATGAAATAAATTAGATTAATGGATTCAAAATTGAAATAAGGGTACTTTCGAATAAATTCAACACATAATTTAACTTTATAAAAAAATTAAGGGAAAAGGATGTTTCCAATTAAATTTCTGTATTTTTCACCATTTATCAAAAAAATTACACTTTTCATAAAAATTTCAAAAAAGAAACTTAAGTTAATTTTGACATGATGATTTCAAAAATGTATTTTATTATATAATATTAAATTTCTAAAAGTTTGAAAATTTAATTTTATTAATGTCCACAAAAATCATTTTTTTATAAAATATTAATTTCAAAATATATAAAGACTTTACAGAAAATTTATTATTTTTATCAATATGTTTCCATTATGTAAAACAATTATAATTTATATTTAAAAAGTATTTATTACTATTAATTTTTCTAAGTTTAACTTCAATGTTATAACGATCGTGTTTAAATAATTATATTAATAATATATCACGACCTTGTAAAAACAAGGGGTTGTGTGTAACACAAGCTAACCCAATGTTGCATATAACACAATATTAACTTGGAGTTGTGTGTAATGAATGATATCAAAGAAATTTAATTTATTCAAATACTAATAATTCCTATAAACAAAGTGTGTTACAATTACCTTCTATGATTTGTCTTATGCTTGATGGCTTTGGATGCCTAAGATTACCTTATAGGATCTAGCTTATGCCTGATAACTTGGGATTCCTAGGATTTCTACCTTGGATCAAACTGTTATTCCTAAATACTTGGATGCCATGGATACTACCATCGATCCAAATATTATTCTTGATAACCTTGAATTCCTAGGATGAAATCTATTATCTATCTTTCTCCCTAATGACATATTTTGTTTAGAGATATCGAACACTGGATAAAGAAGGTATAGTTGATCATGGGTGCCACCTTAAAATCAAAGGATCAATGATAGTTATTTTTTATTTTTTCCTTATTTATTTATGAACATACACTTTTACTCAGAATAGATATGTTTATATATTTTTTTATTGTTTTCCTATGGATTTTTAATCATACCTTTCTCATGCCACCTTGGATACATGAGTACACTTCATAGTTTCAAGATATGAAATTGGAAAGTTCCCTAGGACTAATTGATGATTTTTTAACAGGGATATAGAGCATATTATATGGGATCAGGCTAGTACAAAGGTTTAATTTTTAATTATTTTATATTTTCATATATTTTGATCTTTTTTTGGACAATATTATATATTATCTTCCATGGGGGATACATTTTTCATGTACGAATCAAAATACATTTTATATCTTCATTTTATTATAGCATGAGTTATGTTTATTTATTAGTATTTAAATGAAATGGTTTCGTTCTATATATCTGGTGTATGATTTTATCATCATTTCCCCTATTATTGCACTTTTTATGTGAGTATAGTATACCCACCATCACAACGTAGACCATCACTACTAGTCAGCAGAAACTGGTGCATGGGAAGGCATTCCTAAGTTCATGTATTGACCCATTTTAGTAACTATAGAGTGAGCCAAGATGAGGAAGATACAAAAATGACTACTAATGGAACCGTGTATGAAATTTCTTCCTATTGATGAATTTATAAATGATGATGGCCTGGATGTTGATCACCCATGTCAAAGTTGTAGCTAATGGAAGATCACAGAATGCCTAGATCAATGTTCATCATATCAAATTTATTGTTAATTATAGATAATTTAATACTTTAATGTTTAAAATAATTAATTTCAAGAATCCCTCATGATGTTTCTTTTCGGTTTATTGTGTTTGTTTACAAGGTTTATCAAAGTTTAAAATTGCTCGCTGTCAGAGGATACCATGAAGAAACCTTGTGAAACACTTAATGACACTGATTATTGTCAATGGATCTCATGGTGAGATCACACAATTTGAATGAAGAAAAAAAGGATGGAAATTATAGAGTCTTCTTACAGTCATTCTAAGTCACGTCACCACAAGATTGTATTTAGAACTCATGATGGGATCATACGAAGCGCTGAAAAAAATGGAATTGGTTACGTGATTGTCTTTGGATTTAATAATGGGATCACGCGATGCATGCATTATATTAAATTGATTACATGATGGGATCATGCGACACACTAAAATATAATGTAGTTTATTACACAATGTGCTTGTGACAAGTAGAAGGTGGCCACACAAAGTGATCACATTAAGTGAATAAGGTCAATTTTTAAGGTTGTTGAACATATGGATAATCGTGATTTTCGGAGATAAGGTGGTGTATTTATCCGTATAAATACCCCTAACTCATCCTTAAAAAACATAGAATTTTGGATTAAGTGTTTTTATATGATGAAAATATATTTTTCATGAGCAGAAAAATGTATTACGTTGGATTTTTTTGATCCACATAATCCGTATATGGTCTTGCGAAAGGATTTTGCGAAGGAGTCTCAGAAACTGATGTATGCCCTAGGTCTTTTAATACATAGTCAGACCCATTAATATCACATGATCTATGTAACCTAAAAAATATCTTATTCTAGATTCAAGAGGATCGTGTGAATATAATTTGGTCTCATGAAGGAGTCTCATGAAGGTATATTTCACAGTGATGTATGTTCTTGGTGTATTTTTCACATAAGAAACCCCTCCAAATTAACGTGGTCTGCATAAATTGAACAAATTTAAGTGATCTGAATGAATAGAAAAAAGTCACATGATCTGAATAAACATAAAAAAGACTTATGACTCATGTAAATAGAATAAATAATCATGATACACATTAATAAACAAGGCCACATAGAGGATTATAGTGGAGGGAACTCACAAAGAGGTATCACAGAGGGATTACAAAGATGGATCTAATGGAAGGGTCTCTTGAATGGATCTTTCACTAGGATCACATACCCTTAGAGGAAAAATATCACGCATAGGTATTTGTAATATCATTTAAAATATAATAGCATAGAGACACAGACATGTTTTATTAAACTCAGAACTGGTTTTCAGAATATTGTACTAGAGGAGAAGTGTGTTCAAATTAGTTGAGAGAGTAGTGATCTTTCAAATTGTGAATGGTTGTAAACCAGGAGAGATGGTGAGTTCACTATGAACATTTTAATATCATCATACCTTAATGGATTTGGTATATTGGAATATTTCCATTGTATGATCCTTGGATGTATCCCAATGAGGGTGAACCAACTAAAATTGGTGTATCCTATAAATTCATTAATTTCAATTTATTTTTTCCTATTGGGAGGAGAGAGAGAGAGAGTGGTAAGAGGATTTTTAATAAGGAAACAAGATCCAAAAGGGGAATTTTTTTAATCTTTCATATCCTGATTCACCCCCCCCCCAATTAGGGTATTTTACTTATTTGGGATAATAATTAGTATCTTAAAAAGTGTTAAAGTCAATGTTTCTCTCTTAGAAGAAGCAATGGAAGTTGTTAATCCCAAAGGGATTCTGATCATTGATGGAAAAAAATTTCATCTATGGAAGAATCAAATGTAGAAATACGTTTGATAATTATTTATGAATTTTTTACAATGTAAATTCATGTAATTTAGGATATCATGGTAAATTGATTATTATCATAAATATATCAAAGTGAATTAGATTCATATGATAAAGGATTCAATGTCATAGGGGGAGATTTATCCAACATAGTCACCATGAATGTGTTATCATGCAATTCATCACATTCTATGTGGGAAAATATATTAATAATATATGATGGTGATTCTCAATTTCAAGAATCTAAATTGAAGGTTATTAAGAATAAATATGAAGACTATATAATGCAAGACAATGAGAATATAGACACTTTATTTTATTGGGAGAATGTTGTTGTACAATACATGTCTGGTCTTGGAGAAATTATCAACATTGTATATATAATTAAGTGAATCTTGAGAATACTTCCACCTCAGTTCAATTTGAAAGTATCTATTTTTTAGGATAAATATTCCAAGGATTTGACAATGGATAGATTACATGGTACTTTTTTCTCATATGAGATGATAAATGATTATAATGAGGCTACGGGACAAGAGAATTTCAAAGAGTTGGAATTCAAGTTCAGGAGAAATCTTACCATAGAATATGTCTAGGATGAAGATACAGTGAATGTGTTTAGTTCATTCCTTTCTTAAAATTTTAAAATTTGAAATGGAAGGGTTTAAAGAAAACTTCCTACTAAATTATTTCATTGTGTAATGTTTGTACATCTTGAAGAAAATTGCCTTAAGAAGTGTCAAAATGATTATGAGGATGATGATCAAACTCCTAGGAATAAATATTTAGTCAATTTGATAGGTAAGAAAAATACTAATTAACTTTTTTCCAAAAATACTAATTTAATTTCACAAGAAAGTCAAAGTTCATAATAATTTAAGATAGAAGATGTGGAGGACAGTAAGGATCAAGAAGAAAATGTTATTATTGTAGTTGTGGGTAATTCCCTATCAAGTTAATAAAGAAACTATGATAAAGGATAATTTGAAGGAATATTTTACCTTTAGGTTGAAATAGAAGATAAACTTGTGAAGTTATATATTATGGGAGCCAAAAAAAATAATGTCAATATGGTGGTTCATGATGAAAAACTCTATATAAATCAATATGAAGAAGAGAAGTCTGAGCTAAAGCCTGAAAATGAAAAGATCATATTGGAGAAGCTAGATAACTCAGAAAAATTTGTTTAGTTCAAGATCAAGATTGAATAACAAAACAATGTTATTGATATTCTGAAAAACCGAATAAAATATGGAGTCGAACATATCAAAGAACATGATGTGGAAGTTATAAACCTATGAATAAAGGTAAATTATCATGAGAAATTCTTGACTCCTAATATGATATCAGGAAATTAGGTTTCACAGGTGATAGAAAAGGTTAAATATTAGTTTAGAGTCATAGAAAAATAGTCAAAGGAATGCATACATAAGAAAAGGATACATCAAAATGATATAGATGGTAGAATAATTGATCACAAACTTAAATCAGTAATGTTTGATGTCATACTACAAGCTACCACTCCAAGATTGAAGATTGATTTGGTTATGAACCAGAATCATAAGATTTCATGATCCTAGGGGGTAATCTGTTGTGCAGAAATAATGCACAGGAATACTCCATGTATCATGTGTTATTATTATAGAAAGATAGGGAATTCCCAAAATGATTATTCCATAGCCAAGAGGTATTTATTGGTGTAATGGAAAGTGAGGAAGCCAATTAGAGTTCAGTATTCTAGGAATTACATTGATGTTCGTTGTTTCTAGTGTTGAATATTCTGACACATGGAAAAATATTTATCATCATGAATTTGGAGGAATGTTCTAACATAGAATAAAAGTAGTTACATGCAGAAACTCAAGGGATAATTGAATTAACTCAAAATGAAAAATTAATTTTAAACTTTTCATGATGATTTTGGGCCATCATATTCTAAGGAAGATCAAGATTATCAGTTAGTATCAAGTATGAAGTTAAATATATGGATCAAAAAGAAAATATCTATATAGGTAGTAGTTGTAGAGATTAATTTCAAAGCATCATATCACACTGGAATATGATTCATAGATAGTGGATGAACCTCCTATATGATGATAAATAATGGCATGGTGATATGAACTAGGTATGAAAAGGAAGGGGTTGTATGATTTTTCAAGAATGAAGGTTTGAAGATCATTGGATTAGAGATATTAATGTTTCAGTGCAAAGACATGGGACGTGTAGATGTCTTGGTTGTTAAAGATCTCAGTCACAACTTCTTAAGTGTTAGTAAACTATGTGACTCAGAACATTCTATAATATTTAATAAATTTTTTTCATCATTAATTGAAAATATAGACGGTTATTTTTCAAGGAAAGCATGTGAAGGGGAATATATACCCTGTGAGTGGAAAAGAAGATATGTGTTTCTTGCCCAAGGAAGAATAAAATAGGTTGTGGCATAAACTTTATTGTAACACACCATGCTTCCACGGTACACTTCTATTTGAATAATACAATAGCGTCCACTATTCGAAACATCAAGTTTTAACACACCACAACCAATCAAACTAGATGTTATGAATAGTAATACCCACTTTTTGTAATTTTAAAAATTTTATTTTTCAAAATGGACTTTGTTTTTGGATTTATAATATCAAAATTATCATAGGGTGAATTTTTTGTATTTTTCTGAAAATATTCAATTTTTGATGAATAGTGAAAAACATTGCGTTTTTGTTTAAGACTGACTTTTTATTTAAAAAAATCATTATTTTATTTAAATTTATTTTAGTTAAATATAGATACATAATACCTATATATGTTCAATGTAATTCATTGGAGTCGTTTTATTTTAATAATAGATATATAAAATTTTATAGAACTTTTTACCGTCTTTTACCCACCTTCTAGGCTTATTAGCAAATTTGCATAAAATGTAATTTTACTGGTTCTATGAATTGAATCTAAAAAATTATAGAGACACAGTTTATATCAGTATGTAAAATGTTTTTCAATAAGTTGATTTTTTTGCTGAATAGTAACTCTTGAATTTTATTTTCCACGGTTAAAAGTAAATAGGGTAATTAAAGGTAAAAATGATATTATTATTACCCTAACACATGTCCTAATTCTATAAGGATAAGTTTTGTTTCGACCAAAATCAAACATAGGAATAAAATATGTTCATTTTTGTCCACTTGTATTAGATTAGGACATTTATTATTATTTTATTTAACGAAGTGTTAAAAGTCTTAAATTCAAATTTCCATAACTAAAACATTTTTAATATAGGTTTATACATAAGATATATTCAACTATAAATATTCATTAGAAATATAAAACGATTTCCTACATAATTTTATTTTATTTATAATTTTTATACCTTAAATAATTTAATTTATTTATGATACAATGATGATGTTGTAATTACCTTTTTAATTAAAGGTTAAAATAATTGATGATATAAATATAAAAATAAATGTAAATTGATACTTTTGATGCAATAAACTAATTTTTTAGATTAATATGACAATTTAGGGTTAATTAAATTAGTTTTTTTCTATGTAATCATGCTGTTATGACTTCCAGAAAAATCAATTTCTATAAAGTGTCATAATTGACATAAATGAGTTTTTAAAACAAATACTATATTATTAAATGATATAATTGTCCTAAAAATCTAAGGTTCTAAAAAAATACTTATATAATAATATATATATCATTAATGAACCACTTTGGTTTCTCTTGTAATTTTATGGTAATATTATTAACCATTTATTATAAAAATACAAGAATACATGGTAAAAGTTAAACTATCTAACTAAGAGTTAAATATAAAATATAAGGTTAATATAGTGACCTAAACCTGTATAAAACAAATTGGTAGAGAAGTTTTATACCTATACCCACCTTAGACTATAAATAAATCCTTTTGTATCCATTAGAAACCTAAAATGATTTTATAATAAAATATATATCAACCTTTTCCTAAAGTGACCCTCACCTCTCTTAAAAAAGGGCACTTCCCCTTCTCTCAAAATAACACCTCCAAATCCATTTGGCTCGGCCAACCCCAGCCCAAATATCCATAAAACTACCCTCCCTTATACCTAGATGCCTTAACATGATCAGAAATCCATCCTAAGGATCCCTTTTTATCAACTCAAAAGGAACCACCCAAAGAAGAGCTAATAATTTCACCACCTCTTTCAAACTTCATTTCTTCTTCCACTTCCTCTTTCTTTGTTGTTTCCATACCAAAATAACACCTCCAATACCTTATACATAATGTGAAGTTTTTATAAATATGTTACAACCACATTAATTAGTCTATCCATCCCTTCAATGACAAGTCACCATACGTGCGTATGTACGGCTTACCATCTCCACGTCGTGGTGTAGTTTGTTACTCAAACAATTCATTATTTGGATGGGTATAATAATGAGTATAACTGATGTAAATAATAAATATAACATGTTAATTATTCTTTATATATATTATATACCATCCAATTACTTACTATTTCACCATAAATATAATGATATTGTCACTCGTACGTACGTACGGTTTACCGTCTCCACAAATGCGATGAAATTCATTCCCCATCATAACATTTCAAGAATAAATTTCATTTTATGATTAAAAATAAAGTTTAAGAACTTAATATAATTATTGATATGAATAAAATACATCCTATCCATAAAAACATGGCTTACATATCCAAGCTTATAAAGGAAAATGAATCAGTTAACACCTGAAACAATGATACTACTAATATATTATTAACAAAGAAATATTAGAAGATCATATATGATTTCATATTTATGTATGTGGTTCTAGTATAATTTAATAACAATGATTTAACTATTATAAATGAGTTTAACTTACCCTCCACCATGGGAATGTACAAGGTAAGGCCTAATTCTACAATCTCTTCATTATCTGAGATTGTTTATACATGAGTATCTACTGGGACCCCTTTATCACACACGTACGTGTTTCTTTAAAATTTATTTCAAAACATTCTTAAAATTTCCTAGAATATGGGTTAAATTAATTTATAACCGTTTTTTAATTTTTATAAAATGTTTATAAAGTAATCTTTCCATCATTTTCCAAACAAGGTCCTTTAAAAACTTTTCGAAAAAATTAAAGGAAAGAATGTTTTTAACTTATACGGCAAGTGCATATATTTTCCTCCAATATAACATATTTGAATCAACCCTTACAAGATTATATGAATATTTTCAAAATAAATTTTTTATTTTATAATTATGTGAATTTTAAATGATTTCAAAATAGAAAGATATGTTTCTCTCAAATAGTATTGATTTCAACAATGTCAATATCCTTTGATGGATTTTACACATGTTTGAAGTTTATTTATTCTGATACAAATCTTACATATTGTATTGAAGGATTTTTGATTTGTTTGAATGTGGATGTGTTATTTTTATACCATTCATGTTTTATGGTGAAAGTATTAACATTTTGTATGATGGTTTCAATACGAATGTTTTTGTTATGTTTCAACCTTCTCATATGTGGAATGCATCGGACATAGTAAATGATGGGTGGATCCTGATATAGATACTTGATGCATCGGTAGGTCTCATGAGACAAACTAGTTTCTTGGCACAAGGACTTGACAAAATCTTATTTGTATTCTTGGAACAAGGTTCTGACTATGTGGTTATGAAGTCTGGAATTATGGATTCCATCATTATGAAATTGGCTATTGATATTACTTGTGATTGTTCGACTAGTAGAATATCATTGTGAATAAGTAAATGGAATTATTTTGATTTATATTTTCCATATTATGATGATGTTTATGTTTAAAAAATATTTTTTTAGTCTTATAAATTTCCTTAAATGTATATGCTTATTTATGAATGTTTCTGAAATATTGTTGTACTTACTAAGAATCTGAGCTCACCCCTTTCTATGTTTTATTTTTTCCAAGATGTGGAGAAGTATATTATGGTTGACCTGTAGGGATAGACTAAGGGATATAAGTGTGTATAAAGGTGGAAAATGTTGTTGTTGTTTTTATTTCATGATGTAATATAAAATATATGTATGTATCTATTACTTCCAATGCTACTAAACTAATCGGTCTTTCGAGATTTGATCCCTTGTGATCATTCCAATGTTATGTAAAATTTACTGACTCTGGGTAACTAGGGTGAGTGTGTTACAATCATGGTTATCTAAGGAAAACATACTTGGAAGATCTAGTGAAATGTTATGGTAATCAATAACCCCCTATGTTATAATGTGATTGTACTCATACATGTGATAATTACCTTTAAGGGAAGATTTATAAAAAAAATGTATAATGTGAAAGATCAAAGGTCAAGAAGAGTTATTGAACTACTGAATATTGATGTATATGTACCTATTTCACCAATATATTTTGATGGGAAAAGATATTATTTCATTTTCACTGATGGTTTCAAAATAATGGAATGTGTTTCAATTATCACCCATAAGTCTCAGGTATTTGGTTTCATAACACATTATCATAGGGAAGTTGAAAATATTCTATGTAAAAAAATCTAGAATTTCAAAACTAATAATCGATTAAATTCCACAAACATCCATGTGGAGGATTCTCTTGAGAAACATGGGATAAGGAACCAAATTTCAGTAGTAATAACTCCATAGAAAAATAATTTTCTTGAGAAAATAAACTAGATTATCAACAACATCGGGAAAATAATGATTATTAAGAATGATCATCTAGAGAAGTTTTGGAAATAAATCAAGTTGTATGATCCTGGACTCCATAGAGGTATGTACCTATTTAAACATTGGTTTAAATTTATTGTTTTTGTTTAGTGGAATTTTTGTGGGTAGTATTTATGGTCTTGGGGGCCTTCCAGTGGTTTAGGACATGAGAAAGGGGAGAATCAGGCCAATCTATGCAAGGTGAAATGTTAAGAAAATTTTTCGGAATTCCTAGGTAACCAAGCGGCATGGGATAGAGGCTTAACACAAGGTTGGAATACATTCTATCAAACTATGTAGCCTACCTAGGTTACCATAAAACCCATCTCACTTTGTACAGTGGCTTGTGCATGTTTTAGCAAACCGTGCCGGTAAACCATGCGGCATAGTAATGTTTGGAAAAATTACAAAATTGAAATTATGGGATTTTTATTTTCTAATCAATTTTTCCTCCCCTTATCACTCTCTCAATACTAGTGATGAACAAGAACCATCAATTGCTTCCAAGGGTGATTATCCTTCATCTCTAGGCCATTTAGAGTGATTTTGGATACAGATCGAAGCCCAAGGTAAGTCTAATCCTCTCCCCTAATTTATTTTTAGGATTAGGGTTTTTAGTTTCCCGCATCTTCTTCAGAATTTCAAGAAACATCTTTTTATAGTGGAATCAAGGCAAAGAATTAATTTTTTTGTATAAATGTTGATCAAATACTATGATCAAGAGTATAGACATCATCAGATTTATGGTAGGTGGTCTACAAGTTATATCCCATAGTTTTTGTGTTGATTTGTGCATGTGAGGTTTCATTCTTGTCTTAACCAAGTTTTTATTTTGGTTCCGTTAGTGAAATTTGGAAAAATGGTATCCAAATAACAAATTGAGCCCCTCATGATCCCGATGAGATTCATCAAGGATGATTTGACTAATTTAGGGCCACCCATGGGGTACACTGGCCTTCCTATAATTGGATAACATAAATATTGAGTATGAAACTGTATTGGTTTTTGGTACATCCTAAAATAAACATGATGGTCGGGTAATTTTATTGTCAATATGGTTCATGGGTAGTTCTTCCTATGATTGATAATGGAGTAATGGGTTTTTTGGCATGGCATGAAAATCAGGAAATTGGGTTAAATGATATTATGTCGAATTCTTAATGAATTTTGGTTAGAAATTCCTAATAGGATTAGTGCATACAAATGTGGAACTTGTAAATGGTTAATGGAGTGAGAAGTTGGGAATATGTTAAATAAGTTGTAAAAATGGAATTTATGAATATGTTGAATGAGTTAATATATGGGAATTTTGAGTATACATAATTGGTTGAATGTAATAAAGTGGTTCTGTTATGTGATATAAGAATTTTATTGAAATGTATAAGTAAAAAATGATTAAGAATGATAAATGGGATAATTTATGGTAATTTATGAGTATTGGATAATGTATGGGAGTTGTTCAGTATATTTAAAGGGTTAAGGCATGAGAATGGTAATTGGGATGAATGGATAAAAATTTTAAATGGAAAATCAGTTAATGGGTTATGTAATAGTATTAATTACCATATTTATGGATTTTGAATGTGATTTATATTGGTATTGGTTTTACTTGTATGTTATATGGTAATGTTTGGTGAATGGATATATAAGCATGTGCACAAAAATTGGTGGTGGGATCAAGGACTGAGGCTCCCACCAATGGTCTGGTTGGACTGATTCTCTAACCCCACCCAGGAATTCATGGTTTGGGGAGTTGGAATAATATTCTATGCCCCCAATTGTTTCATTTGATGAACTACTTGGACTGAGGCTCCAAGGTAAGTCTGATTTACTGAAAGTGAAATATTATTCCTTAGTGAAATAGGGAACTTTACTTATCCCCTTATGCATATAGATGGATTTACTTAAACCCATCTATAGATGTGGTATATTACTAACCCCTAAAAAACATGAAGATAGTGGATTAAGTAAATAAGATGGATAAGTGGTTAACATAATAATGATGATAGAAATAGTTAGGATACAAATTGCTAACTATAGACTACTAAGTTATTTTTTTACCCTGTAATTTAATTCATACTTTTATGCATTGTTTATTAGACTGGATATATTGTAGACACCATTGGTGGGGGCCTACTGAGTTTTGTACTCACACCCTTCTCGGGCCGCCATTGGGTAACCTAGCATATTTCATAGTTGGAGGTCAGGTCCAGATAAATGGTCATATTCTAGGATGTTGAGTTGGACATGGGATGTTCAAGTTTGAGGATTCAAAAATGGATTTGAGACCCATTCTGGGGATTTAACCATTTGTTTTTGTTTTTGGTGTTATTTAGTTTGGCATTATTAGCTTGTCATGACATGTTTAATGATGAATTGTGGTTTGTACCCAGATTTGGGTGATGCCTGGATATGCTCATTTATTGGTTGTTTCATATTTTTTCTTCTATTTATATTGTGTTCTGTTATGGCTTACTCTAATAAAGAGAGTATAGTCTCCCCACATGTCTTATTATACCCTCACTGCTAGTCATCAACCTCGGCATATAGGGAGGCGTGATTGGGGTCATGTGATGACTCGGATCGGGGCATTGATTTAATGGCTTCCAGATCTGGTACATTACAAAGTGGTATTATAGGATTTTCTGTTCTATTTATTTAATATTATTATTTGGGGATGGTATATTGGAGGCTAGGAAGTGTCGGACATTGGTTATGAGATCGCACTTGGGAGTAGATAACCCATGTAGGGGGGGGGGAATCCATGTTACTGAGGATGAGATTTGTTGTTTTTGATGTGTGGTGTTACAGTTGAATGATATTTTACCATTGGATGATGCACATGCTATGCGATGTGACTTATTTTTGATATTTTTCTGATGGATATAATGTTATGAGGTTGTGATTTCAGGAATCATTTTAGGCACCAAAGGATATAGGTAACATGCATCATGATTGGAACACACGGGATGGGTGTGTTGGCATAGAGAGTTTACTTCATTTCATTTCATTTAATATATTTAAGAAAACATTGTGTAATAATGGCCATGAAAGTTGGTAAATGAAAATAATGTAAATGAATAGTTTTGAAATACCATGTGTAATGAAACATTATGGTCGGGTTTAAATTTTGGGTTGTACAAAATTATAAAGGCTGGTTGGTGTATAAAAAAAATATTTCACACTGATGGTGAAATGGTTAATAATTTTTTCCTAATTAAATGTGTAAATGAGTAAAAATAAAGATTTTAATGAGTTGTGAAATGAGGAATCTGCCTAATAGAAAATATTTATGTCACGAAAGAGTAAATAGTTGAAAAAGGGGAGTTTGATGAAAGACCTATGATCATGTAAATTAGTTACCCCATGTTGGCCATGACCTATGGTAGATACAGTAGAGGTTAGTGTTCTACATCTGATGATGACTTTTGGGATAGTTCATGCAAAATGGGTTGTTTAAAGTTAACAATATAAGATCTTTTCTATATGTGGTTTAACCCTGTCGATCATTTATCAGAGTGTTTTTTAGGGATAATGTTCTTGATTATGGTCATGAATAAGGTAAGGAACTTTGAAACATTGGGTGAACGAGAGTTTAAATTGTGAATTTTTTAGCTCAAAAATGGAAAATTTAATTACAAAAAGGATGTGTAATGATGAAACCTTTGGGGTGTACCGGGTAGTGGGTATTCCTTGTGTTGTTGATTCGAAACTTCTATGAGTGGTTTGGAGAAGTGAGAGTGCCTTAGTTTGGGACCATGGATTTGGGTTGTGAGACCTTTCTGGTTATGCTACAACATAAGAGTTGTGCTTAGGGAACCCTCAGTAAGGTTGTGTCCTATGGGTAATGAGACGTTCAGTAAGGTGAGTGTAAGTCCATCTAGGTCTTGATTGTTAAGATTTAATACAAGACCTTATAGATGGTTCCTGGGTTTTGGTGACATTATGATTAGGGACCTTGCAATTTTTTCTATTCCTGAGAGGATGCTTGGCTCGTAGTGTCGATGTATGTGAACTGCTGCCTTTGGTTTGGAACCTAGAGTAAATGGTTTGTTGGTGTGCAAGGTACAATGTATATCAGAAAAGGGATGAGAGTTCCATTCCTGATCATTTTTATGATTTTTACTTAACATGTGTGTTTTTGATAGAGGATCGATGGATTTTTCTTGTTTTGAATCCATTATAGGTAGTTGGTATCATTCAATCCTCATGCTGACCTAAGAGAGAGTTCGGATGAGGTTCCTCTTGCTTTGGTGTATGATTCATATAGGTGGATGTTTGGGACATGATAGTGGGGCACAGAGAATGTTTCCTAAGGTGGGCTTTCCTTAGAGTGCTAAATGGGATGATTGATGGTTGGTGATGCGACTTGAGCTATGGTTACGTGTTGAAATATTTGAGAAAATAATGTGTGACCTTTGTGGGAGTCTAGCCTAGTGATGTGGGTACCTTGGAATATGAATCATATGAGATGATTCATAGCTTGAATAGAGATGTAATGAGTACCATAATGTTTCAGTAAATCATACAATTGTTCCTTGGTTCTTTAATAATGGCACCCTAGTGCTTGTGATTGGATGTAAGGTTTTTTTCAAAGGGTTGTGTCGTATAGATTCTTTACCCATCAATTTGGATGAAGATGAATGGAGGTCTTGATATTTTTTTGAGTGTAAGAGACAAGGATGACTAAATAATGGTTAGATTATTTTTTTAAGGTATCTCCAAGGATTGGGTTGTCATGTTGTAGAGCTTGTTTTTATGAATGGTTTTGTTTTTGGCAGAGATGTGGAGGATGCCTCTAGGTTGATGAGGCTGACTAACCAAGATGCATGGTTAGGTGAGTAAGTGGATGTTGGGTTATGCTCAGGTAAATTCTAGATTGTGGGAGACCATTGTTTTTCTCTTGATTAACTATTAGGGATACACTAAAATAATTTTATTAGTTTGGTAGATGTAGTTCCATAAGAATATTAGTTCACAACTTCATGGTGAATGGTCATGGGGCGGTGTTGAGTTTTAGTTGGCAATCATGCCTGAGCAGTGGTGGTTAATTGCTGATGAGAATTTCTTCATAGGGAATCATGAGATCCTTGGAAGGTCTTGGTGTTCCATAGTGGGAGTTGACATCATAAATGGATGAGTTGGTGGAGGTGTTCATCAACAAATTCTTATTGTACCTCATCTAGTGACGATCATGCCCAACACCTTGACATCATCCCAGGTGGGTTTAGAATATTTGGATTTATGCCAAGTTACTTTGGATATTTCGGTTGGATGAGTAAATTATGGTTTATACTATCATGGGGTAGTATATGTGGAGTTGTATGATGGTATGTACACCATAAAAATATTTAGGTAACATCCTTAGGATGGATCAGGTGTCAATAAACATCATGGGAGTCGTTCAAGAAAGTCAGAATGAGCACTAGGTGATGTTTGTTTACTCATTCTGGGAAAATATAGACAGTCGTGTCTAGGTTTTGGGGTTTAGATTATGACTGAGTGTAATCTGTGGTTGTTGGAATCCCTCATGGAGGACAATGGTAATGAAACTCCTAAGGTGGGAAGTGATAAGAAAGTCAAGGATGTTGGGAGGTGAATGTTGAGTTGATGTAGTGGGATAGGATGCCAATGAAGAACCTAGGAGCTAAACATTGGGTATCTCAGAGAGTCTGGGTGGGCTTAGATTATAGTGGATTATTTATCCAACCAGTTTCCTTGGGATTAGGGTATTACCAAATTAATTTTAGATGACTCTGTTAAGCCTTTTAAAGGGGTGGAAAGTTGTGACAACGGTTTTTTGAAAAAGGTGTGGGGATCAATAACTCCACCAGAGATCGATAATAGACTTGGGTAAGTGTCTTCAAGTGTTCTTGGATAATCCATTAAGGGGTGTTCTGACATGATACGGTAAATGCGAATGGATGTAATGAATTGTGACCCACCTCTTGTTTGGTATTTGTGGTGGAAAGGACTTTTAAAAAATGAAGTTGTACTTAAGTGAGGCCAAGTTGATATTAGTAATTGAATGGATAGTTTTAGAATGTAATTATGGGTGGTTTCAATAGTAATTATAGAGGATAGTGTAGGGAGAGTTCCATATGTATGTTCTGGCATGGTGAGTTAGAACATGTTAGTTATGTTTTGAAAGTTAAGTTGAGTTTTTGGTGGTCTTTCTTGGATATTAATGGTGCCAAATGATGGAATATAGTGTATAGAACCATAATGGGAAATGTTTGGTTGAATACATGATTGGGGATTGTAGTTGGAGGGACTCGGGTGATCACTATTTGTGTGAGTTGGCCCTGATAGTGATCATTTCCACAAGTTTAATTGGTTGAGTTCCCCAATAGTTTGGTTGATTCTTGGATGTACAGTTATGGAATGGGATAATCAAGTCATGAGTGGCGGGTTGATATAATTCATGAAATTTGGTTGGAAAGAACATGTGTTTTCCTTTTAATGAAAATGGTTTTTGGTCATGGATAGAGATCGAAAAACTGAGTAAAATGATGCCATGTGATTTGAGTCAGGATTTGTTAAGAGGGTCATATAGATGTGGTTCTGATTATTTCCTCTATAGTGATATTATGTTGTGTGAGAAGTTTCATTATTCTTTGAATCATACATTGTTTCCTAGGTTTTTCCAATGAAGTTCTAGTGGTCGATGTATGGTTAATGTCGATACATCCTTTTAGGAGTCTGTCTCGTATGGTGGATCATAGTGAGAATGTCCTGTGGGGAAAGATTGTTACCTTAGATTAGGTTTTATGGTAGCACATTAATTTTTCAATAGAAAACTTGGGAAAGGGGAATGGATGGGAAAGCCTAGTGGCATGATCTCTAGTTTTGTATGCTTAGTGATGCTCAAGAATAGTGGCACGAGGGCGAGACGTTATTAGGTGGAGAAGTTGTAAGATCCCAGACACTTTGAAGGCATTTCTCTATTTAAATTTTGGTTTAAATATCGTTTTTTTGGATAATGGAATGTTTCTAGGAAATATCTCAGGACTTGGGGGCATTTTAATGGTTTCGGACATGAGAAAGGGGAGAACTGGGCCAATCTGTACAAGGTGCACAGTTGGCACATGGTTAAGAAAACCGTGTGAAATTCCCAAGTAACCGTACAGCCTTGGATAAAGGCTTAATTCATGGTTGGAACATAGTCTATCAAATATTTTTCCCTTATTAGATAACCATGAGACGCATTTCCCTTTATATATTGTCTTTCATACATTTTATGCATGGTTTGGAAAACCGTTTGTATAAACCATGCGGCCCAGTAATGTTGGGAAAAATTACAAAATTTTGATTAATGTATTTTTATGTTCTACCTGATATTTCCTCCACTTATCTCCCTCTCAACCATAGTGAGGAAAAATAACCATAAAGGGATTCCAAGGGTGATTCTCATTCATATCTAGGACATGTAGAGTGATTTTAGTTACAGATCGAAGTCCCAGGTAAGTCTAATCTTCTTCTCTCTTCAGTTTTTAGTATTAGGGTTTGTAATTTCCTCTATATTCATCCAAAACTCATGAAACCTCCTTTTCCAGTGGAATCTAGGTTGGGGATTCGATTTGTTGTTGAATACATATATAAGAATATGATCAAGAGTGCATTCATCATCATATTTATGATAGGTGGCCTACAAGTTATATACCATTGTTTTTATTGAGATTTTGCAAGTGAGGTTGTATTATTTTCTTCCCCATATTGTGATTTTAGTGTCATTAGTGAGATTTGGTAAAATGGGTATCCAAATAAAAAATTGAACCCCACATGATCCATTTGGGATGCTTTGAGGTTTATTTGACCAATTTAGGGTCACCCATGGGGTGCATCGACATTATCGAACTTGGATAACGGAAAGTTTAAGTATGAAGATGTAATTCCCTTAGTTAGAGCCTAAGATAAACATGGTGGTTGGGTAATTTGATGATTACTATGGTTCATGGGTATTTGGGACTATGATTTATAATAGAGTAAGGGGTTGTTTTTTATGACACAAAAATGGAAAAAATTGGTTAAATGAGATAATAACGAATGCTAAATGAATTTTTGTTAGAAATGATGAAGATGATTAGTGTATATAAAATGGTGAAATTGTAAATGGGTAATGGAATGAGAAATGGGGAATATGTTAAATGAGATGTAATGAGGGAATTTATGAATATGAAGAATGAGTTAATACACGATTATTTTGGTGTATACCTAATGGGTTGAAAGTAGTAAAGTTTTTATGTTATGTGATATAAGAATTTTAATTGAAATGAATCAGTGGAAAATTACTTAATAAATGATAAATTGGATAATGTATGGTAATTGATGAATATTGGAAAATGAATGGGTTTTTTTGAATATAATTAATGTTTTAAAGAATGATAATGGGAATTGGGATAAATGGATATGAATTATAAATTCAAAAATTTGTAAATGGGTTGTGGAATAGTATTAATTCTCATGTTGATGGTTATATAATGTGATTTAAATTTTTATTGGTTGTGTTTGGTTGTGATATGGAAATGTTTGTTGAATAGAAATATATGTATGCACATATGGCTTGGTGGTGGGATCAAGGACTAAGGTTCCTCTCACTGTTCGAGTTGGATGGATGCTATAAACCTCATTGTAACACCCCATGCATCCATGGTACACTTATATTTGAATAATACAATAACTTGCGTTGTTCACAACATAGAGTTTTAAAACACCACAACCAATCAAACAAGCTGTCATGAATAGTAATAACCACCTTTTGAAATTTTATAAATTTTATTTTTCAAAATGGACTTAATATTTGGATTCATAATATCAAAATTAGCATAGGGTGAATTTTTTGTATTTTTCTGAAAATATTCAATTTTTGATGAATAGTGAAAGACATTGCGTTATTATTTAAGAATAAATTTTTATTTAAAAAAGTAATTATTTTATTTAAATTTATTTTAGGTAAATATAGATACATAATACCAATATATGTTCAATGTAATTCATTGGAGTTGTTTTATATTAGTAATAGATATATAAAATTTTATAGAACTTCTTATTGTCTTTTACCAACCTTCTAGGCACGTTAGCAAATTTTCATAAAATGTAATTTTACTGCTTCTATGAATTGAATCAAAAAAATTATAGAGACAATGTTTATATCAGTATGTAATATTTGGTTCAATAAGATGAATTTGTTTTGCTGAATAGTAACTCTTGAATTTTATTTACCACGGTTAAAAGTAAATAGGGTAATTAAAGGTAAAAATGATATTATTATTACCCTAACACATGTCATAATTCTATAAGGATAAGTTTTTTCGACCAAAATCAAACATAGTAATAAAATATGTTCATTTTGGTCCACTTGTATTAGATTAGGACATTTATTATTATTTTATTTAACGAAGTGTTAAAAGTGTTAAATTCAAATTTCCATAACTAAAACATTTTTAATATAGGTTTATACATAAGATAAATTCAACTATAAATATTCATTAGGAATATAAATAAATTTCCTAGATAATTTTATTTTATTTATAATTTTTATACATTAAATAATTTTTTTTTTTTATGATACAATGATAATGTAGTAATTACCATTTTAATTAGAGGTTAAAATAATTGATGATATAAATATACAAATAAATGTAAATTGATACTTTTGATGCAATAAACTAATTTTATATATTAATATGAGAATTTAGGGTTGATTAAATGAATTTTTTTCTCTGTAATCATGTTGTTATGACTTCCAAAAAAATCAATTACTAAATAGTGTCAAAATTGACATAAATGAGTTTTTTTTAAAAAATACTATATTATTAAATGATATAATTGTCCTAAAAATCTAAGGTTCTGCCAAAATACTTATATAATAATATATATATCATTAATGAACTACTTTGGTTTCTCTTGTAATTTTATAGTAATATTATTAACCATTTATTATAAAAATACAAGAATACATGGTAAAAGTTAAACTATCTAACTAAGAGTTAAATATAAAAGATAAGGTTAATATAGTGACATAAACCTGTATAAAACAAATTGGTTGAGTGGTTTTAGACCCATACCCACCATAGAATATAAATAAATCCTTTTGTATCCATTAGAAACCGAAAATGATTGTATAATAAAATAATATATGAACCTTTTCATAAAGTGACCCTCACCTCTCTTAAAAATGGGCACATCCCCTTCTCTCAAAATAACACCTCCAAATCCATTTGGATCGTCCAACCCCTGCCAAAATATCTGTCAAACTACACTCCATTATACCTATAGGCCTTACCTTGATCATAAATCCATCCTATGGAGCCTTTTTTATCAACCCAAAAGGAACCACCCAAAGAAAAGATAATAATTTCACCACCTCTTTCAAACTTCATTTCTTCTTCCACTTCTTATTTCTTTGTTGTTTCCATACCAAAATAATAACTCCAGTACCTTATAAATACTGTGATGTTTTTATAAATATGGTACAACCACATTCATTATTCTATCCATCCCATGAATGACAATTCACCATACGTGCGTACGTACGACTTACCATCTCCACATCATGGTGTAGTTTGTTACGCAAACAATTCATTATTTGGATGGGTATAATAATGAGTATAACTGATGTAAATAATAAATATAACATGTTAATTATTCTTTATATATATTATATACCATCCAATTACATACTATTTCACCATAAATAGAATGATATTGTCACTCGTGCGTACGTACATATTACCGTCTCCACAAATGTGATGAAATTCATTCCCCATCATAACCTTTCAAGAATAAATTTCATTTTATGATTAAAAATAAAGTTTAATAAATTAATATCATTCTTGATATGAATAAAATACATCATATCCATAAAAAACATGGCTTACATAACCAATCATATGAAGGAAAATGAATCAGTTAACACCTGAAACAATGATACTACTAATATATTTTTAACAAAGTAATATTAGAAGATCATATATGATTTCATATTTATGTATGTGGTTCTTGTATAATTTAATAACAATTATTTAACTATTATACATTAGGTTAACATAGCCGTGACCATGGAAAAGTACAAGGTAAGGCCTATTTCTACAAGCTCTTCATTATCCGAGATTGTTTATACGTGAGTATCTACTGGGACCTTTTTATCACACACATACGTGTTTCATAAAAATGTATTTCAAAACATTCTTACTATTTCCTAAACTATGGGTTAAATTCATTTATACCATTTTTTAAATTTTTATAAAATGATTATAAAGTAATCTTTCCATCATTTTCCAAACAAGGTCATTCACGACCTTTTCGACAAAATTTAAGGAAAGAATGTTTTTTAACTTATACGACGAGTGCAGATATTTTCCTGCAATATAACATATTTGAATCTTCCCTTACAAGATTATAATAATATTTTCAAAATAAATGTTTTAATTTATAATTATGTGAATTTTAAATGATTTCAAAATAGAAAGATATGTTTCTCTCAAATAGTTTTGATTTCAACAATGTCAATATCCTTTGATGGATTTTCCACATTTTTGAAGTTGATTTATTTTGATACAAATCTTCCATATCTTATTGCAGGTTTTGTGATTTATTTGACTGTGGATGGGTTTATTATACCATTCATGTTTTATGGTGAAAGTATTAACATTTCGTATGCTGGTTTCAATACGAATGTTTATGTTACGTTTCAACCTTCTCAGATGTGGAATGCATTGGACCTAGTAAGTAACTGGTGGATCCCACTATAGATCCTTGATGAATCGATAGGTCTCATGAGACAAAATAGTTTCTTGGCACAAGGCCTTGACAATATCTTATTTGTAGTCTCGGCACAAGGTCCTGACTTTGTGGTTATGAAGTCTGTCATTAGGCATTCCATCATTATGAAATTGTCTATTGATATTACATGTGATTATTTGACTAGTATAATATCAATGTGAATAAGTAAAAGAAATTAGTTTTATTTATATTTTCCATATTATGCTGAAGTTTATGTTTAAAAAGGATTTTGTTTTAGTCTTATACATTTCCATAAATGTTTATGCTTATTTATAAGTGTTTCTGCTATATTGTTATCCTTACTGAGAATCTGAGATCACCCCTTTCTATGTTTTATTTTTTCCATGATGTGGAGAAGTATATTATGGTTGAAATGTAGGGATAGGCGAAGGGATATAAGTGTGTTCAAAGGGGAAAAAATGTTGTTTTTGTTTTTATTTCATGATGTAATATAAAACATATGTATTTATCTATTACTTCCAAGGCTACTAAACTAATTGGTCTTTCAATATTTGATCCCTTGTGATCATTCCAATGTTATGTAATAATGCATCGAATCTGGGTAACTGGGGTGAGTGTGTTACAATCATGGTTATATAAGGAAAACAAACTTGGAAGATCTAGGGAAATGTTATTCTAATCAAGATCCCCCTATGTTATAATGTGATTGTACTCATACATGTGATAATTCCCTTCAAGGGAATATTTATCAAAAAATGAATAATGTGAAAGATCAAAGGTCAAGAAGAGTTATTGAACTAGTGAATATTGATTTATATGGACCTATTTCACCAATATATTTTGATGGGAACAGATATTATTTCATTTTCACTGATTCTTTCAAAATAATGGAATCTGTTTCAGTTATCACCCATATGTCTTAGGTATTTGGTTTCATAACACATTATCATAGGGAAGTTGAAAATATTTTACGTAAAAAAATCTAGAATTTCCAAACTAATAATAGATTAGAGTCCACAAACATCCAAGTGGATGATTATCTAGAGAAACATGGGCTAAGGAACCAAATTTCAGTAGTAATAACTTCATAGAAAAATATTGTTTTGAGAAAATAAACTAGATTATCAACAACATAGTGAAAATAATGATTATTAAGAATGATCATCTAGAGAAGTTTTGGAAATAAATCGAGTTGTATGATCCTGGACTCCATAGAGGTATGTACCTATTTAAACATTGGTTTAAATCTATTGTTTTTGTTTAGTGGAATTTTTGTGGGTATTATTTATGGTCTTGGGGGTCTTCCAATGGTTTAGGACATGAGAAAGGGGAGAATCAGGCCAATCAATGCAATGTGCAATGTTAAGAAAATTGTTCGGGATTCCTAGGTTACCAAGAAACCAGGGAGAGAGGCTTAACGCAAGGTTGGAATACATTTTATCAAACTATGTAACCTACCTATGTGACCATAAAACTCATCTCACTTTGTACAGTGTCATTTTCATGGTTTAGAAAACCGTGCGGGTAAACCATGCGGCCTAGTAATGTTCGGAAAAATTTGAATATTGAAATTAGGGGATTTTTATTTTCTAATCAATTTTTCCTCCCCTTATCTCCCCCTCAGTACTAGTGATGAACAGGAACCATCAATTTCTTCCAAGGGTGATTCTCCTTCATCTCTAGGCCATTTAGAGTGCTTTTGGTTGCAGATCAAAGCCCCGAGTAAGTATAATCCTCTCCCCTATTCTCTTTTCAGGATTAGGGTTTTCAGTTTCCCACATATTGTTTTAAAGTTCAAGAAACCTCATTTTATAGTGGAATCATGGCTAGGGATTCATTTTTTGTATGAATGTTGATCAAATACTATGATCAAGAGTGTGCACATCATCAGATTCATGGTAGGTGGTCTACAAGTTATATCCCATAGTTTTTGTGTATATTTGTGCATCTGAGGTTGCATTATTGTCTTAACCTAGTTTTTATTTTTCTTCCATTAATTAAATTTGAAAAAATGGGTATCCAAATAAAAAATTCATCCCCTCATGACCCAGATGAGATTCATCGAGTATGATTTGACCAATTTAGGGCCACCCATGGGGTGCACTGACCTTCCTATAATTGGATAACATAAATATTAAGTGTGAAATTGTATTGCGCTTTGGTAGATACTAATATAAACATGATGGTTGGTTAATTTTATGGTTAATATGGTTCGTGGGTAGTTCAGCCTATGATTGATAATGGAGTAATGTTTTTTTGGCATGACATGAAAATGAGGAAAATGGGTTAAATGATATTATGTCAAATGATTAATAAATTATTGTTAGAAATTCCTAATAGGATTAGTGAATAAAAATGGTGAACTTGTAAATGGTTAATGGAGTGAGATATTGGGAATATGTTAAATGACTTGTAATAATGGAATTTATGAATATGTTGAATGAGTTAATACATGGGAATTTTGGGTATACATAATGGGTTGAAAGTAATAAAGTGGTTGTGTTATGTGATATAAGAATTTTACTTGGAATGTATAAGTAAAAAATGATTAAGAATGATAAATAGGATAATGTATGTTAATTTTTGAGTATTGGATAATGTATGTGAGTTGTTCAATATATTTAAAGGGCTAAGGCATGAGAATGGTAATTGGGATAAATTGCTACAAATTGTAAATGGGAAACTAGTTAATGGGTTATGGAATTGTATTAATTACAATATTTATGGTGTTGGATTGTGATTTATATTGGTATTGGTTTTACTTTAATGTTATATGGTAATGTGTGGTGAATGGATATATATGCATGTGCACACATATTGGTGGTGTAATCAAGGACTAAGGCTCCCCCCAATAGTCGGGTTGGACTGATGCTCTAACCCCACCCAAGAATGCATGGTTTGGGGAGTTGAACTAATATTCTATGCCCCCAATTGTTTCATTTAATGAACTACTTGGACTGAGGCTCCATGGTATGTTTGATTTTTTGATTGTGAAATATTATTCCCTTGTGAAATAGGGAACTTTATTACCCTCTTATGTATATAGATGGATTTCCTTAAACCCATGTATAGATGATGTATATTCGTAACCCCTAAGAAACATGAAGATAGTGGATTAAGTAAATAAGATGGATAAGTGGTGAACATAATAATGATGATAAAAATGGTAAGGATAAAAATGGTTAACTATTGGCTACTAAGTTGATCTTTTTTATTACCTTGTAATTTAATTCATACTTTTATGCACTGTTTATTAGACTAGATATATTGTAGACACCATTGGTGGGTGCCTACTGAGTTTTGTACTCACACCCTTCTCGGGCCGCCATTGGGTACCCGAGCATATTTCATGGTTGGAGTTCAGGTCATGATAAATGGTCTTATGCTAGGATGTTGAGTTGGACAAGGGCTGTTCAAGTATGAGGATGAAAACATGGATTTGAGACCCATTCTGGGGATTTAACCATTATTTTTGTTTTTGGTTTTATTTAGTTTGGCATTATTAGCTTGTCATGACATGTTTAATGCTTAATTGTGGTTTGTACCCAGATTTGGGTGATGTCTGGATATGCTCATTTATTGGTTGTTTCATATTTTTTCTTCTATTTATATTGTGTTCTATTATGTATTACTCTAGTAAAGAGGGTATAGTCTCCCCACGTGACTTATTATATCCTCGCTGCTAGTCATCAACATCTGAATATTGGGAGGCATGCTTGAGGTCATGTGATGACTCGGATCGGGGCATCGATTTAATGGCTTCCAGATATGGTACATTACAAAGTGGTATAACAGAATTTTCTATTCTATTTATTTAGTATTATTATTTGGGGATGGTATATTGGAGGCTAGGAAGTTTCGGACCTTGTTTATGATATCGCACTTGGGAGTAGATAACCCATGTAGGGGGGGGGGGGAAATCCTAGTTACTAAGGGTGGGATTTGTTATTTTTCATGTGTGGTGTTACAGTTGAATGATATTTCACCATTGGATTATTCACATGAAATGTGATGTGACTTATTTATGATATTTTCTTCATGGATATAATGGCATGAGGTTGTGATTCCAGGCATCATTTTTGGAACCAAAGGATATAGGTAGCATGCATCATGATTGGAACACACGGGATGGGTGTGTTGGCATAGAGAGTGTAATTCATTTCATTTCATTGAATATATTTAAGAAAATAGTTTCTAATAATGGTAATGAAATTGGTAAATGAAAATAATGTAAATGAATAGTTTTGAAACACCATGTGTAATGAAACATTATGGCCGGGTTAAATTTTTTGGTTGTAAAAATTTATAAAGGCTGATTCGTGTATAAAAGAAAAATATTTCACAGTGATGGTGAAATGGTTAATAAATTTTCCCTAATTAAATGAGTAAATGAGTAAAAATGAAGATTTTAATGAGTTCTGAAATGGGGAATCTACCTAATAGGAAATATTTATTTCATGAAAGTGTAAATAGTTGAAAAAGGGGAGTTTGACGAAAGACATTTGATCATGTAAATTAGTTACCCCATGTTGACCATGACCTATGGTAGGTATGATAGAGGTTAGTGTTCTGCATGTGATTATGAATTTTGGGATAGTGCATGCAAAATGGGTTGTTTAATGTTAACAGTATAAGATCTTTTCTATATGTGGTTTAACCCTGTCAATCATTTATCATAGTGTTTTTTGAGGATAATGTTCTGGATTATGGTCATGAATAAGGGAAGGAAATTTGAAACATTGGGTGAACAAGAGTTTAAAATGTGAATTCTTTAGTTCAAAAATGGAAAATTTAATTACCAAAAGGATGTGTAATGATGAAACCTTTGGGGCGTACCAGGTAGTGGGTATTCCTTGTATTGTTGATTCGACCCTTCTATGAGTGGTTTGGGGAAGTGAGATTTCCCTAGTTTTGGACCTTGGATTTGGGTTGTGAGACCTTTCTGGTAGTGCTACAACATAAGAGTTGTGCTTAGGGAACCCTTAGTAAGGTTGTGTCTTTTGGGTAATGAGACGTTTTTCAGTAAGGTGAGTGTGTAAATCCATGTGGGTCTTGATTGTTAAGATTTAATACTAGACCTTATGTATGGTTCATGGGTATTGGTGACATTATGATTTGGGACCTTGCAAGTTTTTTTTATCCGAGAGGGGATGCTTGGCTCGTAGTGTCGATGTACGTGAACTACTACCTTTGGTTTGGAACCTAGAGTAAATGGGTTTTTTTGGTGTGCAAGGCACAATGTGTATAAGAAAGGGGGTGAGAGTGCCATTCCTGGTCATTTTTATGTTAATTACCTAACATGTGTTTTTTTGGGAAGATGATCAATGGATTTTTCTTGTTTTGAATCCATTTTAGGTAGTTGTTATCATTCAACCGTCACAGTGTTCTAAGAGAGAGTTCGGACGAGGTTCCTAGTGCTTTGGTGTATGATTCATATAGGTGGATGTTTGGGACATGATAGTGGGGCACAAAGAATGTTTCCAAATTTGGGGTTTCCTTAGAGTGCTAAATGGGAAGATTGATGGTTGGTGATGCGACTCGAGCAATGGTTACGTGTTGAAATATTTGAGAAAATAATGTGTGACCTTGTGGGAGGCCAGCCCATCGATGCAGGTGCCTTAGAATATGAAGCATACGAGATGCTTCATAGCTTGAATTGAGATGTAATGAGTACCATAATGTTTCAGAAAATCATATAATTGTTCCTTGGTTCTTTAATAATGGCACCCTAGTGCTTGTGATAGGGTGTAAGGTTTGTTTCAAAGGGTTGTATTTTATGGATGCTTTACCCATCTATTTGGATGAAGATAAATGGAGGTCTTGATATTTTTTTGAGTGTAAGAGACATGGGTGACTAAAGAATGGTTAGATGATTTTTTAAGGTAACTCCAAGGATTGGGTGGTCATGTAGTAGAGCTTGTTTTTACGAATGGTTTTGTTTTTGGCAGAGATGTAGAGGATGCCTCTAGGTTGATGAGGCTGACTAACCAAGATGCATGGTTAAGTGAGTAAGCGGATGTTGAGTTATGCTCAGGTAAATGTTAGATTGTGGGAGACCATTGTTTTTCTCTTGATTAACTATTAGTGATTCACTCAAATAATTTAATTAGTTTGGTAGATGCAGTTCCATAAGAAACATTAGTTCACGGCTGCTTGGTAGATAGTCATGGGTCGGTGTTGAGTTTTGGTTGGAAATCATGCCTGCACAGTGGTGGTTAATTGCTGATGAGAATTTCTTTGTAGGGAAGTATGAGATCCTTGGAAAGTCTTGGTGTTCCATAGTGGGAGGTGACAACATAAATGGATGAGTTGGTGGAGGTGTTCATCAACAACTTCTTATTATACCTCATCAAGTGACGAGCATGCCCAACACCTTGACATCATCCCAGGTGGGTTTAGAATCTTTGTATTTACGCCAAGTTACTTACGATATTTTGGTTGGATGAGTAAATGATGGAGTCTAATATCATGGGGTAGTATATGTGGAGTTGAATGATGGGATGTACACCATCGAAATTTTTAGGTAACATCCTCAGGATGGATCAGGTGTCAATAAACATCGTGGGAGTCGTTCAAGGAAGTTGGAATGGGCACTTGGTGATGTTTTTTTTCTCATTCTGGGAAAATATAGACAATCGTGTCTTGGTTATGTGGTTTATATTATTACTGAGTGTAATCTGTGGTTGTTGGAATTCCTCATGGAGGATAATATTAATGAAACTCCTAAGGTGGGAAGTGATAATTCAGTCTTGGATGTTGGGAGGTGAATGTTGAGTTGATGTAGTGGGATAGAAAGCCAATGAAGAACCTAGGAGGTGAACATTGGGTATCTCAGAGAGTCTGGGTGGGATTAAATAATAGTGGTTTATTTATCCAACCAGTTTCCTTGGGCTTAGGGTATTACCAAATGAATTTTAGATTACTCTATTAAGACTTTTAAAGGGGTGGAATGATGTGACAATGGTTTTTGGAAAAAGGAGTTGGGATCAATAACTCCACTGGTGAACGATAGTAGACTTGGGTAAGTGTCTTCAGGTGTTCTAGGATAATCCAGTAAGGGGTGTTCTGACACAATATGGTAAATGTGAATGGATATAATGAATTGTGACCCACCTCTTGTTTGGTATTTGTGGTGGAAGAGACTTTTAAAAATGAAGTTGTACTTAAGTGAGGCCAAGTTGATATTAGTCATCCAATGGATAGTGTCAGAATATAATTCAGGGTGGTTTTAATAGTAATGCTGGAGGCTAGTGTAGGGAAAATTCCATATGTATATTCTGGCATGGTGAGTTAGAACACGTTAGTAATGTTGTGAAAGTTAAGTTGAAATTTTGGTGGTCTTTCTTTGATATTAAGGGTGCCAAATGATGGAATATAGTGAAGAGAACCATAATGGGAATATGGTTGGTTGAATACATGATTGGGGATTCTAGTTGGAGGGACTCAAGTGATCACTATTTGGGTGAGTTGGCCCTAATAGTGAGCGTTGGCACAAATTTAATTGGGTGAGTTCCACAATAGTTTGGTTGTTTCTTGGATGTACAGTTATGGAATGGGATATTCAGGACATGATTGGCGGGTTGATATAAGTCATGAAATTTGGTTGGAAAGAACATATGTTTTCCTTTGAATGAAAATGGTTTTTGGTCATGGTTAGAGATTGGAAAACCGAGTAATATGATGCCAAGTGATTCGAGTCCGGATTTTTGAAGAGGACCAGATCAATTTGGTTCTGATTAGTTCCTCTGTAGTGATATTATGTTGTGTGAGAAGTTTCATTGTTCTTTGAATCAGACATTTTTTCCTAGGTTTTCCCAATGATGTTCTAATGGTCGATGTATGGTTAAAGTCGATACATCCTTTTAGGAGTCTGTCTCGTATGGTGGATCGTAGTGAGAATGTATTGTGGGGAAAGTTTTTTCCCTTAGATTAGGTTTTACGGTATCATGGTAATTTTTCAATAGGAAACTTGGGAAATGGGAATGGATGGGAAAGCCTAGTGGCATGATCTCTAGTTTTGTAAGCCTAGTGATGCTCTGGAGGAGTGGCACGAGGGCGAGACGTTATTAGGTGGAGAGGTTGTAAGATCCCAGACTCTGTGAAGGCATTTCCCTGTTTAAATTTTGGTTTAAATATCTTATTTTTGGTTAATGGAATGTTTTTAGGAAATATCTCATGTCTTGGGGGCATTTTAATGGTTTAGTACATGAGAAAGGGGAGAACCGGGCCAATCTGTGCAAGGTGCACAGTTGGCACATGGTTAAGAAAACCGTGTGAAATTCCCAAGTAACCATGCAACCATGGATTGAGGCTTAATTCATGGTTGGAACATAGTCTATCAAATATTTTGTCATTCCTATATAACCATGAGACCCATTTCCCTTTATATAGTGTCCTGCGCACATTTTATGCATGGTTCGAAAGACCATTTGGATAAAACATGTGGCCCAGTAATGTTGGGAAAAATTAAAAAAATTTCCATTAATGGATTTTTATGTTCTACCTGATATTTCCACCACTTATCTACATATAAACCCTCGTGAGGAAAAATAACCATAATGGACTTCCAAGGGTGATTCTCCTTCATCTCTAGGCCATGTGGAGTGCTTTTAGTTGTAGATCGAAGCCCTAGGTAAGTCTAATCTTCTTCTCTCTTCAGTTTTTAGGATTAGGGTCTGTAATTTCCTCTATATTCTTCCAAAACTCATGAAACCTCCTTTTTCTGGTGTAATCTATGTTGGGGATTCAATTTTTTTTAAATATATATCTAATACTATGATCAATAGTTCATTCATAATCATATTCATTATAGGTGGCCTACTAGTTATATCCTATTGTTTTTTTATTGAGATTTGTGTAAGTGAGGTTGTATTATTTTATTCCCCATATTGTGATTGTAGTGTCATTAGCGAGATTTGGTAAAATGGTTATCCAAATAAAAAATTGAACCCCACATGATCCATGTGGGATGCATTGAGGTTTATTTGACCAATTTAGGGTCACCCATGGGGTGCATCGACATTATCGAACTTGGATAACAGAAATTTTAAGTATGAAGTTGTAATTCACTTAGTTAGAGCCTATGATAAACATGATGGTTGGGTAATTTTATGATTAATATGGTTCATGGGTATTTGGGACTATGATTTATAATAGAGTAAGGGGTTGTTTTTCATGACACAAAAATGAAGAAATTGGTTAAATGAGATAATAACGAATGCTAAATGAATTTTTGTTAGAAATGCCTAAGAGGATTAGTGTATATAAAATGGTGAAATTGTAAATGGGTAATGGAATGAGAAATGGGGAATATGTTAAATAAGATGTAATGAGGTAATTTATGAATATTTAGAATGAGTTAATACAAAGTTATTTTGGGGTATACCTAATGGGTGGAAAGTAGTAAAGTTTTTATGTTATGTGATATAAGAATTTTACTTGAAATGCATAAGTGGAAAATTTCTTAAGAAATTATAAATGGGATAATGTATAGTAATTGATTAATATTGGATAATTAATGGGATTTTTTGAATATAACTAATGGTTTAAGGCACAATAATGGGAATTTGGATAAATGGATATGAATTATAAATTCAAAAATGTGTAAATGGGTTGTGGAATAGTAATAATTCTCATGTTGATGGTTATATAATGTGATTTATATTTTTATTGGTTGTGTTTGAATGTGATATGGAAATGTTTGTTGAATGGGAATATAAGAATTTTCACATGACTTAGTGGCGGGATCAAGGACTGAGGTTCCTCCCACTGTTCGGGTTGGATGGATGCTATAACCCCGCCCAGGGATGCATGGGTTGGGGAGTTGGACTGATGCTTTATTCCCCCAATGGTAACATTTATTGAACTACCTGGAATGAGTATCCAAGCTATGTGTGATTTATTAATTGTGAAATGTTATTCCCTAATGACATAGGGAACTTGACTTATCCTTTTATTCATAGAGATGGATTTTCTTAGACCCATGTGTAGATGATGTATATGCCTAACCCATGAAAAACATGAAGATAGTGGATTAAGTAAAGAAAATGGGTATGTGGTGAACATAGTAATGATGATAGAAATGGTTAAGATACAAATGGTTAACTATTGGATACCAAGTTGTTCTTTTTTATTACATTTTCATTTATTTCATACTTTCATGCACTATCTATTAGACTGGATATATTATAGACACCGTTGGTGGTGTCCTACTACATTTTTACACAGAACCTACTCGGGCCACTGTTGGGTAACCAAACAGATCTCATGGTTGTGGGTCTGGTCAAGAGCAAAGACCTTATGCTATAATTTGGAGTTGGATTTGGGATATGCATAGATGAGGATTCGAACTGGGATTTAGGACCAATTCTTAGGATTTAACTATTTTTTATTCACTTTGGAACTATTATCATCTAATGACATGGTCAATGTTGAATTTTTGGTTATACCCAGTTTTAGGTGATGTTTGGATATGGTCATTTATTGGTTGTTCCATATTGTTTATGCTTTTTATATTGTGTTCTGTTTTAGATTGATCTGGTAAAGAGTTTAATCTCCCCATGTGTCTTATTAGATCCTCACCACAGTCGGAAACTTATAGAGAATGGAGAGGCATTCATGACATCATGTGATGATTCATCTCTAGGCACGGGTTTGTTGGCTTCTAGGTCAGGGACATTACATGTGTTGTCATCAGTATACATTTATAATATATCCTTATTATGTAAAAGGAATAAAAGACTCCATATGATATTTGATATGGAAATACGCCACTATTGAATTAATTTCGTGTCTTTAGAAGAAAATGATTCATTCTAAATAAGGATAAATATCAGAAGATTGACACTTTTAGAGATAATGAGATATTTATTAGTTACTCCAGAAAAAAGAAAAGTACATAAAATCTTCAATAAATGGTTAGGAAAAGTTGTAGAGATAAATTATTTTCTTTTGGTAGAAAATTGGTATAATATTAATAAAAACATTAATAGACTTAAGAGGGTAGTGATGAAGAGATGAGCATCTCAAGGGCAGTGATAGTACTCAAGGTAGATTCTGAATAATATTTAGATGATGAGAAGGATGAACTTAGACATGTATCTATGCAGAAACTAAACAGATGTGCTGAAATTGATAGGAAGCACATAATCGATGATGAGATAGTTTTAGTATAGACAAAGAGGATCAAAAATCAAAATCAAGGATCTCTCATATCATAGGTCACACCAAATTGTTTTGAGGAAATGGAGAGGGATGAGAATTGGGTTCAATCAGTGAATGAAGAAATTGACCAAATAGAAATGAATCAGACATGGGATATTATTTCAAGTACAATAGATAATAATGTTACGGGGAAAAAATGGGACTTCAATAACAAGTTGAATGAATATGAAATAATAATTAAAAATAATGAATGAATAATGTTTAATGGATAATCCCAGATAGAGGGTATCAATGTTGATTAAGCATTAAAACCTACTTTAATACTGGAGAAAAATACATTATTGATTTCTATAGTAATGAAAATAAAATTCCTATTTATTCAAATGGATTTCAAGTCATCATTTCTGAATTTATTTCTAGAAGAAGAATTTTATATTTAATAGCCAGATGGTTTTCCCATTCATGTAGATGTGAACAAATTTTTTCATTTAAATAATGAACTATATCGGTTAAAGTAGGAACCAAGAGCATGGTATTCATGACTTGATCAGTATCGAAGAATATTGGTTTCTATCATAGTGGATTTGATTATAATAATTATTTCAATAAAAAGAGTAATTAAAGGATGATAGGGCTGGAAAATTTTGATGGAATAATATTTGGTGGATTGAATGAATCATGGTGTAAATAGTTTTCATAATTTAGGATATTTGGGTTTGAAATGTCAATTCTTGGTGAGAACACATTTTCCATTGGTTTACAGATAACATAAGAAAAGGAATATTTATTTATTAATGAAAATATACCAGTGCGGTTTTTAGAATATTTGTAATAGAAAATTACAAATAAATGAAAACTCCAGTTGCTAAATAGATTAAATTTTCATGGTATGATGAAGGTAAAGCAGTCAATATCACATAATATATATAGATCATTAGAAGTATATTGTACTTAATAATGGCATGGCTTGATATTTTTTTAAAACATGTCCGGTGTATTAGTATCAAATTAATCCCAAATAAATCCAATTACATTTAGTCAAATGAATCATTTGGTATATCAAAGGAATTGTGGATTTTGGTTTACTGTACAACAAAAAATCACAATAAGAGTTATTGAGTTTAATAGATGCAGATTGGGCCAGACCAGTAGATAATAACAATCCAACATAAGGTGGTGTATTCTATCATGGTGGATTTTTTATTTATTTGATAAGAAATATACAATATTTCTTCTCATTGATAACTATAAGATTTTTATTTATTGAGGCAAATGAAACATGTACATAGTTATTGTGGATGAAGAAAAAACTTGATGATATGGGAGTTGAAGTGAAGTATTCAATGGAAATCTATTTTGATAATTGAAGTGATATAAATTTTATTAAAGATCTAGTCCATTTCTCAATTACAAAGTACATTGAAAAAAATATCACTTTATGAAATAAAAAATGGAGTAAGGCCTTATGATGTAGAAGTATGTACCTATTGAATTAAAGTTTGTAGAGATCCTAACCAATGCATTTCCAAAAGAATCATTTGGATGGAATCAACTAGATCTTGGAATTCATTTGGATCAGCACACTTGAAAATTGTGGATGTGGAACCCCCTATCCCTATGGTATGGTGTATTTTCCCTTATATTACAGTTTGTTATCTTTACCAAGTTTCTTCCATAAATGAGTGCTCTTTTGGGTTTATTAAAAAAGGGGATGAAAATATATTGATCCAAATAGGGGAGAAGATGATAGGGGGCATCAAAAAAGGGATAATTTTAAATATTGTTATGCTAAAGTTGGTATATTAATGGAGAAGAATCATGAATAGGAGTTTAGTTTGGTTTTATGATACAAGTAGTTTACATGTGCAAGTGATTAAGTGATATCGAATGCTGATATTGTTCTATCTTTTAGTTTTCAAAAGGTTTCCTTTGGAAATTTTGTGAATGAAGTGATTTATCAATAAAATTTTCATTATACTCTTGTTCCTCACACTAATTTTGAATCATGTGTGATTAAATTAAATGTTAAGGAACTACTCAATCACTATATAGGGTTATAAAAGGAATTTTTTTCCCTATGTTCCTTACATGTCAACAAGTTTATTCGTGAATTTTTGAAGTGCTTTAGAGAAACCCAAAGGGGTATAATGTTGGGGAAACCCCCTCTTGCTAGTTTTTTTTGGGTTGATTATGTCTTTTTGAATGTTTTTAAATTGTTTAAAAGGTATTTTATTTCAAATAATCCCATGATAAGATCGTGTGAAACACTTATTGACATCACAAAGATGTCAGTGAATCTTACAGTGGGATCATGCGAACCACATGAAGATTAAAAGGTGATAAATGACAGAGTCTCCTTGCATTCATTAGACATCATGAAACCATGTGATTATATTAGGATTTTGAAATGTGATCACTTTAAACAATATAAGATAATGCAACTGGTTTCAGGATTTTCTTTGGATCTCATTATGGGATAAAAAAAGCACACATGATTTTCAATTGATCACGCGATGGAATCACGTGATGCACTCAAAGTCAATATAGGTGATCACATGAAGCGCTTGAAAAATCCTTCAAGATATCATGCGAAGTGATCAGAAAAATTATGTAATTATGATTGTTAAAATAGTGTAAATAATTTCTAACCATGGTATTTGGAGTTAAGGTGGTGTATTTATTCCTATAAATATCCCCTAACCCATCTTTAGTAAATAAAGAATTTTTATTTAAGTTATTTATTCTAAATAAAATGTTTTTTTCAGGATAAGAACAAAGTATTTTTATAGACTTTTTAATCCATATAATCAGTAGAATGTATTGTGAAATGATATCATGAAGGATTCTCATGATGGGAAGTATACGATGGGTGTTTGAACGCCTAGGAATCCCCATTGATATCTCACGATAGTCATAAACTGAATAAGGCATCGCACTAGAGTGATTTGATTTTCGTGAATAGAATAAGGTCTCACAATGGTATATTTTGAATGGATGTATGTTCTTGGTGTGTTTTGTGTATTGGTAGACCCACTAAAGTCTAATTATTTACATGAATAAAAAAATTCACATGATCCATATGAACATAATAAATTCATGTGATCCGCATGAACATAAAAAATTCATGCAATCCACATAAATTAAACAAAGTAAAATAGTCTAAATGAACAGAAAAAAGTCATGAAATCCCAAAAAATAGAACAATGTTGTGTGGATGGGTCGCTTGGAGGGATCTTATGGAGGGGTCTCACGGAGAGGACTTGTGGAGTGATCTCTCAGAAGGGTCTTATTAAGGGGTATTGAAATGGGATCACATGATCCCAAAGTAAAATACTTGTGTTAAGGTTTTTGTCATGTCATTGAAAAGACAAGAGTATAAAGACACAAAAAATATTGAATCAACTCAGAATTGATTGTTAGAAAATTCTACTGCAGGAGCAGTGAGTTCACTTCAGTAGAGAGAGTAGTGGGCCTTCAAATTATGAATGGTTATATACCAAGAGGGACAATGAGTCCTCTATAACCCTTGTAGTTATAGTGAAATTTAGTGGATTTGGTACATCATTACCTTGCCTTTATATAATCATTTGACATAGCCCAATGATGGATAGCTAGGTAATATTTTTATTTCCTATACATGATTTAATTTCTATTTATTAAATTCTACAAGAAAAATAGAGAGAAGAGAGTTTTTTCACAATTAAAGAATATCTAGAAGAGATATTTGTTTTAATCTATAATAAAATGATTCACCCCCCATTAGGTTATTTTACCTAGTTAGGCTAATAATAATTCAATGTATTTAAATTACCACCCCATGGATATTGGATATTTTAATTTAAGATACACAATAATATAACCTGGAGGGAGGAAATTTTTTGGTGGCTTGGGTTTCAAATTTTTTCTATAAATTATGAGTATTTTCACTATCGCATAGCGATTTTTATGTATTAGGTGTAGATATTTCTATCAGGATTATTTATATGGTAGAGCAATAGAGTTTTCCATTAGTGTGTGATTCTATCTTTATGTTATTTTCTTAGGCCTTTCTACTTCCTTATTCTAGTTTTTGGTGGGATTAATTCTTATTACTAGATAGTTTCTTCTTGGAATTTGGATTACTATAGTTGTAGAGGCAGTGTGGAAAAGTTGAAACTCATACACCACGAAAATAAGATTCTTGTGATTAATTTAATTCAAAATAATTTTATTATTATTAATCATTAAATTTTATATGATTATTTATTGTGTTTCAAGTAAATATTTTTCCTTTATTCAATTATTCATTAATTATAATAAGACTTTTAATTGCTAATTAATTCGATGATGTCTAGTTCACCCATAACTAATAAATAATCAACTATTACTAACTAAAATATTATAAAAGAGGTTGATCAATGGAAAATAATTTGTGCCAAAGTTTTTTATTTTAAATTATTGTAAAGACCTGAAGCCTGACGTACATGGACATTACATTACTTTTGCGGAATACTTTGTACATAACAAAAACACACACACAAGGATCGTAATAGTTTAGTGTCTTTGGAAACTCGAAATATAATCTTCTAATAGTGGTGAAAGATCTTCAACATCTTCCATAATTATCTTCCTTATTTTTTTACCTAAAACCTTTCTTTATATCCCGGGGAAAATAAAACATAAAAGAGTGAGCTCAAATGCTCAGTAAGGGTAAAACAAATATCAATCACATCATATTCATAAGAACATAACATTTTGGAAGTCTTAACCTGCAAAAGAGAGCATAATTTCATAACATGGGATAAATCATAGTAGTGAAATGAAATCCCAATAATCATAACTTAAAACATGAAACTTTGTGGCATACACACACAATCATAGAGAATCATTTCTTATTAGTCAAGACTCATTGCCAAGACTATCTTAGTGGACAAAGTCCATTTCGGAACCGAGTCACCCTCATTTCAGTCCTGTTTCACTGAACCGGTATAACCTACCGTTCCAGCCATGTCTATCTCATGAGATATAAAATCTTTACCCAATGAATTGGAGTTAGATATAGGTCCCACCCATCTCATAATGATACCATTCTTATGTGTGCCACAAAATCATAAATCATACATCATTTCATAACCCATGTAATAAAAATGGGAATCTTAAACATCGTGACATCATAAAACAATTCATATAAGATAAAGGAATTCATAAAAATATAATTCCATCACAACATAATCAAATCAATGTAATAATAGGGATAAAAACAGAACCCTTTATTATCTTAGATCGAAAATAATTTTGATAAAACACGTGAACTCCATTCTTGAGGAAAATATCCTTTCTACTTCAAAAACACTTTTCCTCTCTTAACATGTCGTACAATTATAAACTAAAAGAAGTTGATTAAAAATAAACTTGAAAACTTGTAATGGAAGATTCTTGGAAATAATGTTTTAAAAATCCATTCATTCCGTATAAGTTAAAAAAACATTCTTCATTCTTTTGTCAGAAAAGTCAAAAAATACCTCGTACGAAAAATGACAAAAGATTCCTTTCATATCATTTACTAAAAACTCACCGAAGGGTAAAATTGGATTTAAAAAATTGTAGTTGGATGGAAATAATATTACATATTGAGGAAACATGGATGTGGATGATAAAATACACCCCAGTAAATACCAAAGTATAAACAATCTCGGATAAAAATGAGATTGTGATATTTCCCTTACATTATGTCCAATATGCTTTGTACGTATCCGAACCTCCTGTATAATGATTTAAATAATGTCATTAACTTATTAAAGAATCATATTCATTGTTATGATATCATATATGGTTCACTTATGACTTTATATTACCCGTTCTTTTGTAAATTCCATGTTAAAGAAGCGTTTTGGGTAAAATCGTTTCATTTATCGTAGGTGTTTGGACTTGTTGTTCTTGACATTATTATTACATATATCATGATTTACTTACTTACAGAATATAAAACATGATTTATATATCATATATATTCAGTATATATATATATATATATAGTAGATAGATAAATGAAATGAAACACACCGTTCATGGAGACGGTAGTCCGTACGTACGCATGAACGTTGTTTTCCTTTCCTTATTGTCTTGAATGGAAGTAAGTAGATGACATATATATATATATACATAAATCCAGTAGATTTAACATGTCATATATTTCATTATTATTCATTATATATACTTTATAATCATTCATGAATGGTTAATGTGGAGAATGAATCTCATCGCGTCGTGGAGACGGTAGTCCGTACGTACGCACGAGCGATGATATCGTTCTCATGATCATGAACTTTTGTTGAAGTGTATGTATACTATTTCAGCATCAATATCACTTTATAATAATCATATATAGTTACTCATTACACCATTATACCCATCCAATTAAGGTGGTGGTGGAAAATAGATTACACCACGGCGTGGAGACGGTTTTCCATACGTACGCACGCGCGGTGATTTCCTTTTTCCGTAGGATGGATAGAAGGTTAATTAGAGTTTTTTCATATTTATAATAACATATAAGTATATTAGAAATACTGATGTTATTACTTTATCATGAAACAACTAAAGAAGAAGAAGTTGAAGAAGAAGGAAATTGAAAAAGATCGGTAATGAATATTACCTCTTTTTGACGCGCCTTTTCTTAACCTCCACTTAAAGAACTAAGGATGGTCTTTGAAGAAGACCAGGACCTCTAGGATGACTCTATGGAAGTGGAGAAGAGATTTTGGCAGGGGTTTTCTGATCTTGAATGCTCAAATTGGTGTGAGGAGGAGAGAGAGGAGGTGCCCTTTTATAAGGGAGGAGAGAGGCACCTTAGGAAAATCTCAAAATATTATTTTATATTAAGGTCAAATTAGGTTTATAATGGTTCCAAAGGGTATTATTTCGATGATAAAGTGGGTATGGGTCTAAATCCTCTCATAAAATAGGATTTAGACAAGTATAGGTTATTATTTTAACCCTATCAATTAGATTTAACTCTAAGTTAAATAAATTAACTTTTACCGTGTCTTTTTGTTTTCTTACACTATATGGTTAATAAACTTACCATAAAAATCCAAACGAACCCCAAGTTGTTTATTAGTAATATATATATCCTTATCTAAGTCATTTGGACGAACCTTAGATTTTTAGTAATTAAATAACAATTAATAATATATTATTTGTTTTAAAAACTAATTTATGTCAATTTTGACACTATTTGGTACATGATTTTTATGAAATTCATAACAGAATGATAAGTTCGAACCAAGTTACTTATATCAACAATAACATGTAATAATATCCTATAAAATTAATGTACGTCATAAAAAGTCTCAAATTACATTTATTTGGGAATTTATAAAATCAATTGTGTCAATATTTCATTAATAAGACAATTACTGTATCATCTTTGTGTCATACTAAATGATAATTATTTAATCCCTAAAAATTATAAATAAATTCCTATGATGTAGATAATTGTATTAGCTTTCTGGAGACTATTCATGTTCTATGTTTCATGAAGTGTATCACTAAATTAAAATTAATATACTTATAAAATTTAAGAAAGTGACATGTTGTCACATTCTTTGGTTTTAATAATAATTAAATTATTTTCATGGAAAAAATTTAATTAAATGAATCTAATCCAACCCTTAGGTGCTATGGGTCGCCTTTTAGTCATCCAATAGGATTTTGACATTTTTTAGGGTAATCCTAAAATATTATATTTACCCTTAATTACCCGATTTACCTTTAACTATGGTAAATAAAATTTACCGTAGTTACTATTCATAATTCCAAAAAATAAAAAGTAGTTTATTAACATAATTTGTATCCACTAATTCCAAATATGGAATACATATTTCCAAATTCAATACACAAATGTTGTAGAAAATAAATTAAAATTAATCCCGTTGTCGAAATAAAACGGGTTTTTCTTTAAAACATTGCAAAAGATTGAATTGATTTAACCTACGAATTCAAGGTAAAATAAATGCTAATGACATAAATTATATTAAATGGTAAAAATATATTCTATTTATACTTTAAAACCAGTAAATATTATAATTTAACCACATAAGATATTACGATGAAAATTGTTTTTTTTAATTAAAATATAGCGTGTTTTTACTATTCATTAAAATATTAAAGTTATCGAAAAAACATCAAAACATTATATAATGTAAATTTTTATATCCTGATTGAAAAGAAGAATTTTATTTTGTCAAATTAAACTTATAAACATGTCAAAAACTATATTTAATGTGGGAGCGCCATAAAAAGGCTGCAAAACTGCATTTTTTAAAAAATACTTATTTTACCCGAAAATTTTATTTTGTTCTTATACCATGTTCTAGAAATGTTTAAGATGAATAATAATGTTATAAAATTCAAAATTTAGTTAACAATATTCATAACGGATAGTTCATAACAATATTATAATAATATATCGTTGTTTAGTAAAACCTAGTATTGCGTACAACACACACTATCGAGGAAGGTCGCGATTGCGTGTAATGCAAGCCAAGTTAGGGTTGCGTGTTGCACAAGAATCCTTCGTTGTTTGGTATAACAGAATCCAAACATATTTGATTTATACATTGAATATATATATATATATACTCAATGTTGCGTAGAATAACTATTATCAAAATTGTGTGTAACACGATCCAAGAATACTGTTGCGTATACTGCAAGCTAATACGGTGTTGCGTATAGAATAAGGTAATCTTGGTGTAGCACAAGACATTAATAAAATTAAAAGAATATTTTTCATAATATCTCGGGGTGTTACATTCTACCCCCCTTAAAATGAATTTCGCCCTCGAAATTTGTCGGGGTTATAAATGGTTTACTACTCGAAAGTTTGTTTAATAGAAACCCACATCGTAAAAACGAATACCAAAACATGGATTTTAAAAACTAAAGTATGAAATGTAACGGTTACCCAAATTAACTCATCACGGGGTTTCCATGTAGGAGAAAATAGGTGAAAATATGGATATGGAAGAAAAATCTAACCATAAAGTTCTGATGGAGAGTGGTAGAGAACATGGCTATGAAAAATCCAACAATCACAAAGCTATTGATTTGTGATGATCTAAGGTACCATCTGATTAATCGGATATAAGGGAACTAGGACAACATTTTTGGTTTTCAAGATCATTTCCCTAAAGTTGATGAATTAAAAGAAATACTTGCATGATTTTGGTACAATCTCACTGTTGTTCGTGAATTGAACAATTTTTACTTCATCCCTTAAAGAAATTAAGTTGAATTTGTTATTCGTGATGTGTTAGCAGATCATGTGATAGAATGATGGGTCATTCCATCTCTTTCAAACAAAAGGTTAGCATAAGTTATAAGTCCATCTTATAGTTAGATTAATCGTATATGGTTCCAAAAATGAACTTATACTTCATATATCATATCGCTTAATAAAATAAAACTAGTTTATACTAACCAGGGACTTCCTGTAGGCCAGTGGTAGGTGATAAAGGCCAGTCGCACTTCGGTTGTGGGTTCGATTCCTACGACCTTGTCCGACGCAATGGGCTGTCGCCCGTCCTGCAGGTTGTCCTTTTTCTAAAGCTATATTACTATAACATACCATCAACAATATCGAAAAAAAACTTCTATCCTTAAACAATACTAACTTATGTCCAACATAATCCATTCCAATCTTTAGGCTTATCAATAATACTGCAGTCCATTCTCATAATATATTGAAAACGATTACCAGAGATTTAATACCATCGTTGATCCCCATATATCATAAGATATATCTTGTTGGTCACATTCCAAACATTCAAAGGCCTTAATCATGTACTCTCTTGAATACCCATTGAACCTTAGTGAAAACATGAATATAGTTAAAAGTTAACACTTTCCACATTCCAAAATCCTCAAAATTCTATATACTCAAACCATGATATCAGTTAGTCCTTATATCAATCATGAGCTCATGAATACTATCAAACATATTAGATTCTCTTTATCCCTTCATTATGTGCATATCATATGCTTTCCAAAAATATTTCAATCACTTTTCATGGTTACCGATGCCATAAAATTATTGAAAACCACAATATACCAATACATAAATATTCCAATATTCCACGATACTATATACAACATTTTTCTGGAATCCCATTACATAAACACTTAATCATTCCACCACATCGTTGTCATATTCAACATCGCTAATGGTGATCGCATGTGACTTCCCTTTGTCCTTTGACTTAAGTGGTTTCTCATGTCGATCATCACTAACCCTTGGATTAGGGAATTTATTAGCATAATGCCCCATTTCCTTGCACTTGAAGCATTGAAGTGTAGTAGGTTCATTGTGTGTATCCCTTCCTTTGTTTGCATCATTAGACATCTTCTTCCCATCATTGCGGCATTCAAATCCCTGATGACCTTCCTTTCCACATTTGAAACATTTACTTGTCCCTTTAAGACAATCTCCACCATGCTTCTTTCCACACTTTGAGCATAAGGAAACATTCATCTTATTTTCACCATTATTCTGAGATTTCTCCTTAAACTCCATCTTTCATTTGTTGTCAAAACTATGTGATGGATAAGTAACACTAACTTACATTTCTACCTTGATAGAACAACGCACAATTTCTTCATAGCCACTGAAGTCTCTTATAGCTAATGCCCTTCGAAGATTTGGTTTTAAGCCACTGAAGAATCGATAAACTTTACTTTCAGGTTGGATAATAAATCCAGATGCATACCTTGCAAGCCTTGTAAAATTCACTTCGTATATACCAACAGATTCATCATCCTTTTTCTTTAGTTCAAGAAACTCCTTCTCCATCATTCTTCGAAGAATACGAGGGAAGTAATTATTGAAAAATAAGTTCTTGAACTCGTCCCATTCTATGGACTCAATTTCATCTCTTGGCCTCGTATTATTGATAAGATTCCACCATTGATCAACTTCACCTTCCAAAAGATATACTGATAATATGACTTTATCATGTTCAGAACATTGAAGAACTGAAAATAACTTTTTAGTAGTACTGATCCATTGTTCAGCAACAAGTGGATCAGAAGACCCACTGAAAGAAGGTGGATGTTGCCTCATGAAGGACTCAATAGAATATTGTTCCCTTCTCTGCTCATTTGGAAGTACAGAATGATTCATAGCTTGTGTAAGTATAGGAATAATATTTTTCACTCCATCTCCCATAACATTTGTTAGTTCAGGAGGACAATCATTGCATTGTCCGTTGCATTGATCAACACGGTTCCTTCGGGTTCCAGCCATCTTCTAAAACCCAAAAAGAATAGTGTGAGGGGAAAAAATCATGCTAGGGAAAAAACATAATATAGGGGGAGTACCTTCAATATCTAACATATTAGGATTAAATCTATGATCTTTAGCGTAATTCTTAGACTATAACCTATACGTATACTTAACCTTAGGGACATCCCTAAAGATACCTTAGAAATATCTCTAGGGATCTCACTAAAGTTCTCACATCCTAGTTTCCAAAGGTTGACTAAACCTTTCCTCTGATACCCACTGTAGCGGTCTGGAATTACTTCCAGTGGACTATAGTTGATACCTATCAGGGCACTCCGTGGGTAGCTACACCCCCTGGGCGGGACACACCACCATCCACAGTGGCATCCATTTCCTCATGAAGCCTTTGGGCGGAGAGCCATGCTTCTTCCAACACTCACATGTGAGAGTTCCCAAGGATCAGATACATTCCTACCTCATTTGCCTCTGATACCAACTGTAGAGACCCGAAGCCTGACGTACATGGACATTACATTACTTTTTCGGAATACTTAGTACATAACAAAAACCCACACACAAGGATCGTAATAGTTTAGGGTCTTTGGAAACTCGGAATATAATCTTCTAATCGTGGTGAATGATCTTCAACATCTCCCATAAAGATCTTCCTTATTTTTTTACCTAAAACCTTTCTTTATATCCTGGGGAAAAGAAAACATAAAAGGGTGATCTCAAATTCTCAGTAAAGGTAAACAAAAAAATATCAATCACATCATATTCATAAGAACATAACATTTTGGAAGTCTTAACCTGTAAAAGAGAGAATAATTTCATAACATGGGATAAATCATAGTAGTGAAATGAAATCCAATTAATCATAACTTAAAACATGAAACTTTGTGTCATACACACACAATCATAGAGAATCATTTCTTATTATTCAATACTCATTGCCAAGACTATCTTAGTGGACAAAGTCCATTTCTGAACCGAGTCACCCTCGTTTCATTCCTGTTTCACTGAACCGGTATAACCTACCGTTCCAGCCATGTATATCTCATGAGATATAAAATCATTACCCAATGAATTATAGGGAGATATAGGTCCCACCCATCTCATAATGATACCATTCTTATGTGTGCCACAAAATCATAAATCATACATCATTTTATAACCCATGTAATAAAAATGGGAATCTTAAACATCGTGACATCATAAAACAATTCATATAAGATAAAGGAATTCATAAAAATATAATTCCATCACAAAATAATAAAATAAATGTGTAAATAGGGATAAAAACATAACCCTTTATTATCTTAGATGGAAAATAATTTTTATAAAACACGTGAACTCCATTCTTGAGGAAAATATCCTTTCTACTTCAAAAACACTTTTCCTTTCTTAACATGTCGTAAAATTATAAACTAAAATAAGTTGGTTAAAAATAAACTTGAAAACTTTTAAAGGAATATTCTTGTAAATAATGTTTTAAAAATCCATTCATTCCGTATAAGTTAAAAAAACAGTCTTCATACTTTTGTCAGAAAAGTCAAAAAGTACCTCGTACGAAAAACGACAAAAGATTCCTTTCATATCTTTTACTAAAAACTCACAGAAGGGTAAAATTGGATTTAAACAATTGTAGGTGGATGGAAATAATATTACATATTTAGGAAACATGGATTTGGGTGATAAAATACACCCCAGTAAATACCAATGTATAAACAATCTCGGATAAAAATGAGATTGTGATATTTCCCTTACCTTATGTCCGATATGCTTTGTACGTATCCGAACCTCCTGTATAATGATTTAAATAATGTCATTAACTTATTAAATAATCATATTCATTGTTATGATATCATATATGGTTCACTTATGAATTTATATTACCCGTTCTTTTGTAAATTCCATGTTAAAGAAGCGTTTTGGGTAAAATCGTTTCATTTATCGTATGTGTTTGGACTTGTTGTTCTTGACATTATTATTACTTATATCATGATTTAATTACTTCCAAAATATAAAACATTATTTATATATCATATATATTCAGTATATATATATATAATAGATAGATAAATGAAATGAAACACACCGTTCATGGAGACGGTAATCCGTACGTACGCATGAACGCTGTTTTTCTTTCCTTATTGTCTTGAATTGAAGTAAGTAGATGACTTACATATATATATAAAAATAAATACATTAGATTTAACATGTCATATATTTCATTATTATTCATTATATATACTTTCTAATCATTCATGAATGGTTAATGTTGAGAATGAATCTCATCGCGTCGTGGAGACGGTAGTCCGTACGTACGCATGAGAGATGATATCATTCTCATGATCGTGAACTTGTGTTGAAGTGTATGTATAATTTTTCAGTATAAATATCACTTTATAATAATCATATATAGTTACTCATTACACCATTATACCGATCCAATTAAGGTGGTGGTGGAAAATAGATTACACCACGGTGTGGAGACGGTATTCCGTACGTACGCACGCGCAGTGTTTTCCTTTTTCCGTAGGATGGATAGAAGGTTAATTAGAGTTGTTTCATATTTATAATAACATATCAGTATATAATAAATACCAATGTTATTACTTTATCATGAAAAAACTAAAGAAGAAGAATTTGAAGAAGAAAGAAATTGAAAAAGATCTGTAATGGATATTACCTCTTTTTGACACGCCTTTTCTTAACCTGCACTTAAAGAACTAAGGATGGTCATTGAAGACGACCAGGACCTCTAGGATGATACTAGGGAAGTGGAGAAGAGATTTTTTCAGGGTTTGGCCAAGCTTGAATGCTCAAATTGGTGTGAGGAGGAGAGGGAGGAGGTGCCCTTTTATAAGGGAGGAGAGGGGCACCTTAGGGAAATCTCAAAATATTATTTTATATTAAGGTCAAATTCGGTTTATAATGGTTCAAAAGGGTCTTATATCGAAGATAAAGTGGGTATGGGTCAAATTACTCTCATCCAATAGGATTTAGACAAGTTTAGGTTATTATTTTAACCCTATCAATTAGATTTAACTCTAAGTTAAATAATTTAACTTTTACCGTGTCTTTTTGTTTTCTTACACTATATGGTTAATAATATTACCATAACAAACCAAACGAACCCCAAGTTGTTTATTATTAAAATATATATCCTTATCTAAGTCATTTGGTCGATCCTTAGATTTTTAGGAATTAAATAACAATTAATAATATAATATTTGTTTTAAAAACTAATTTATGTCAATTTTGACACTATTTGGTACATGATTTTTATGAAATTCATAAAAGAATGATACGTTCGAACCATGTTACTTATATCAACAATAACATGTCATATGAACCTATAAAATTAATGTAAATCATAAAAAGTCTCAAATTACATTTATTTGGGCATTTATAACATCAATTATGTCAATATTTCATTAATAAGACAATTACTGCAACATCTTTGTGTCATACTAAATGATAATTTTTTAACCCCTAAAAATTCTAAATAAATTCATATGATGTAGATAATTGTATTATATTTCTGGAGACTATTAATGTTCTAAGTTGCATGAAGTGTATCACTAAATTAAAATTATTATACTTATAAGATTTAAGAAAGTGACATGTTGTCACATTCTTTGGTTTTAATAATAATTAAATTATTTTCATGGAAAAATTTTTATTAAATGAATCTAATCCGACCCTTAGGTGATATGGGTCGACTTTTAGTCATCCAATAGGATTTTGAAAATTTTTAGTTTAATTTTAAAATATTATATTTACCCTTAATTACCCGATTTACCTTTAACTATGGTAAATAAAATTTACCGTAGTTACTTTTCATAATTACCAAAAATAAAAAGTAGATTATTAACATAATTTTAACCACTGATTCCAAATATGGAATCCATTTTTCAAAATTCAATACACAAAAGTTGTATAAATAAAATTAAAATTAATCCCCTTGTCGAAAGAAAACGGGTTTTTCTTTAAAACATTGTAAAAGATTGAATTGATTTAACCTACGAATTCAAGGTAAAATCAATGCTAATGACATACATTATATTAAATGGTAAAAATATATTCTATTTATACTTTAAACCCATTCAATATTATAATTTAACCATATAATATATTACGATGAAAAAAGTTGTTTTTAATTAAAATATAGCGTGTTTTTCCTATTCATTAAAATATGAAAGTTATCGGAAAAATATCAAAAATTTATCTAATGTAAATTTTTATATCCTGATTCAAAATTAGAATTTTATTTTGTCAAATTAAACTTATAAACATGTAAAAAACTAAATTTAATGTGGGTGCACCATCAAAAGGCGGCAAAACTGCATTTTTTGAAAAATACTTATTTTACCCGAAAAATTTATTTTGTTCTTATACCATGTTCTAGAAATGTGTAAGATGAATAATAATGTTATAAAATTCAAAATTTAGTTAACACTATTCATAACGGCTAGTTCATAACAATATTATAATAATATATTGTTTTTTAGTAAAACCCAGTATTGCGTACAACACAAACTATCGAGGAAAGTCGTGATTGCGTGTAAGGCAAGCCCAGTCAGGGTTGCGTGTTGCACAAGAATCCTTCGTTGTTTCTTATAACAGAATCCAACCATATTTGATTTATACATTGAATATAGATATATATATACTCAATGTTGCGTAGAATAACTGTTATCAAAATTGCGTGTAACACGATCCAAGAATAGTGTTGCGTATACTGCAAGCTAATACGGTGTTGTGTATAGCGCAAGGTAATCTTGGTTGTGCACAAGACATTAATGAAATTAAAAGAATATTTTTCATAAAATCTCGGGGTGTTACAATTATACTATGAATTGAATTACATATATAGTATTTTATTTTAATTTATTTTTTAAGATCATTTTTCATTAAATAAATTAATAAGAACATTTAATAATGAACTATACCTAATATTATAGAGATAATTAATTCAAAAACAGTAAATTGGGTTATATTTTATACATTTATAATTCAATTCTACTATAATTTTTTTATTATTATAAAGAGATAAATTAATTAAAGTTGTATTTTTTTCATTGACTATATAATAACCCATTAAAATTATAATTTCATGAATTTTAAATTAATATATCATTATAAACAAGTGTGTATTTAATTTTTAAGAAAATTTAACCATTGATATTTTTCTCTACTCCTGTTTTTTAATTTCTTTTAATTTTTTTTTTTAAAAATCATTTGAGTAAAAAAAATAAGATAATTTTGATAAGATAATGGTTTTCTAACATTTAGATTTACACATTCTTTATGATATTTCATATTCATCATGGAACCAACCTCTAAATTATAAAATACTATGAATTATTAGTTTAGTACTTGTTTGGGTTTTATAAATTTATAAACCTTGATATCATCCATAAGAATTAATTAATCCTTTGGACATGTTAAATTTATAGTTTTTTTAATTAGGAACACCTGAAACTATAAATGATAAAAATACTGATTAATTAGATTGGGTTTTTTTGACATTTTTTTTTCAATCCCAATTTTCATTGTTAGTGTTCTTTTTCGTTGAATAAAGATGCAAGTACTGTCATATTTTCTATGAGAAATTTAGGATGTCTTCAACAATATAGTTGAAAATGGATTGATCCATATCTTCAAGTAGATCATATATTTCAAATCATTTAATATCAGCAATTGAGTGATCAATATTATCAGGGAGGTGCTGATTTTCGTCAATACAAATGATATAAATTGAGTTATCTATATTATAAACCACATTAAAGAGATCTTGGTTTCTAAGGAAAAAGGGTATAATTTATAACAACAAAGTTTTTCATTAAATGAAACCTTGATAAAGTATAATTTATCCAATGATTCTAGACTTTACGATAAAGGGAAATTCCGAAAAAACACAAAACCACATTCAAGAATTTATAATGTAATTTGAGGCGGATACACCAATACGTAAAACAATTGTGGAAAATAAGTTTCTGATATGAAAATAATAATTATTAAATTAATGTAAATAAATAAAAAAATTGAAAATAGTGAGTTTTACCATGTTTGGTAAGTCTATAAGTTAATTATAAATTATTTAAGTCTATCAAAAATATAGTTTTCACCTTGAAAATATGTGAAGTTATTGTTAAAGAAAAGATAAAGATAAACCTTTCTAGATAAGCATAATTGAAAATTAGTGATAATTCTAGACTAGGAAACTTATTTCAATTATCCCATTTTGTGGTGCGTAAAAAAGGCAATGTGTAGATAAAAAAGTTTAATCAAAGTGATTTTCATGTGGAAACCTATGTTTTTTATTCATTTTATCATATAAAATAGTATATAGAATTATTTGTGGACTTATCTAAAATTTTGAAGCCAACTCCCTACAATTTTAAGCTTTAATAAAATGGATGTTATTCTTTTATTTATTTATTTTTTTTTGGTTCATATGAAAAAATATACTTATGAAAGAACAAAATAAAGCTACTTCACTAGAATAAAATCAATTTTTAAAACATTTATATATTTTATACTTCCAGCATGTTTTCATAATTAATCTTTTTGTAAAGTAGTGCCATATATTTTTTATATTTATTAGTTTTTATCACTGAAACTGATGAAAAAGATGTATTATATTAAATTTATTTATTAAAAATAATGGTTATATTTTTTTAATTCATTTATAATATTTATATTATTATAATGTTAATAACCATCACTATTTTTGGGTGTTTAGAGTTGAAATGTTATTTTACATTAAATAAAATTAATATAAAATTCAACCACAATAAATAAAGATTAAATTTTTTTCCTCTCTCTCATTGATTCAAACATTTATGACAATGGTTGATTTTATGTGGGGGAAAGGGTTCTATGGAACCACATGAATATTTGTCTTGAAATAATGGTTCTAGGAAATAAAATTTTAGAAATATAACTATGTATTGAGGAAATATTGAAATATCAAGACGATAATACAATTCATGCTATTGATAGTTATTTTTTATAAAAGCATATAATTATTTGATTAATGAACTATGACTTAAGATATTATTTGATAATGTAATTAAAAATAATAATTTGAATTTTAAATTTTAAATTTATTAAATAGTAATTTATTAGAGTAGCTTGAGTTCATAATTACAAGATTAGATTTTCTATTTTTTGTTAGTCACATTAGTTGAAAATGATTTTTAAAAAGAAAAGAAAAGGAAAAAAATTGAAAAATAGGTTTAAAAATAATTAAATTTTATTATATTGATCTATGGATAAAAAACATACCTCTTATTAACTTAACTATTATAAATAATTTCTAGAGGATTTTGATGGTGGGATAGAGGTGTTATACTTCCTTTTCCTTTTATGAATGTTTTGGAAATGTTTATCAACATTCACACTTTTTATAGAATCATTTATATGCCATAAAAAATATAATACATAATAATCATCATAGGTAATCACCATAGAAATAATTAGGAAAAACATAGATGTACTTCAGTGAAGGAAATTTTCAACCTATATTTCATTCCTAAGAAAAAACCAGCTAACTTACTTTTTTTGGCCTCATTTTGGGAACCCCACTAGCCAGGTAAGAGCATACAACTAGGGCCTACAAGATATTGTGTAATCTCAAATAGAACACACCCATATATCTATTTCTTATTAGTTACCTAGGGTTCCCTATAAAATTAGCTAATTTAAGTGGGTAAAATTTATCATTCATCAATCACATAATAGTAGCATAACACAATGTAACACCTCTCAATATCCACTTTCTAAGCACACACTAACATATCTATAATAAGATCCCCTACCCACATACACAAGAATCAATCATTTATACATCCGTCTCTCAATACATGGAAACATGAATAATTGAAAACAATTAGGCATAATACGGGTGAAATGTATAGACTTTGAAATATTTCTTTTCAAGGTCCAAAAATATTTTGGTTTAAATATAGTATGAATAGAATTTAAATACTTTTTTAAAAACTATTATAAAATCAAGATAAATTCAATGAAGGTATAAATGACCTCAAAATATATCATAATCAATAAATAAATTCAATAACGAGTTTTAAAAAATCAAGAACACCCATTATAAGTAGATAATATTTCATAAATAGAGGAACACTCTACATTGAAAAAATATAATCTGTTCATAACATCATGTAGAAGACATTTATTTTTGGGAAACCCCTTATTGGAATTTTATCAAACATGTGGTATTCATGGAAATATATATTTAATTAAGATTTCTTGGTATCAAAAGTTCTTCCCATTATTTCCTAAGGAGAAAGGGGAAAAGTATCATTGCTCTGTGATAAAATCATTTCAAGTATATCATACTATAATTTTATAAATAGGGAAAAACAAGATTTATAATGCAATAATCAAAGGAAATACCAAATAAAAGGAAGGGTTAAAAGACCCATACCTCAATGAATATAATAATGTCACATTGAACAAATATTGTAGGATATGTTCATAAGTGGGACCTCATAATCCCTAGAAAATAATAATTCCCTTTTATATAACCCTAAAATGATGTTTGGCAACTATAGCTACTAGGGTTAGATAAGAGAATATAACCATGAAATAAATCAGGTGAATATAAAATATAATAGTGAAGATACTCTCACTATATTATTTAGATAAGGATCCATAATGAAATATCCATGATTCCACAATAGAAGGATTAGGTAAGGATATAATTTGATGGGAAGGACCTATTTAGTGTCCCCATAAAATTAGGGAAATAAATGGGGGAATCCAATTATAAAAAAACCTCAAATGACCAAAATATCCTTACTTGAGTTAGTGGAATGGTTTACCCAGATGGTTTACCAAAATGTGTGGTAATCATTTGATCGCCGCTGGACTTGAGTACCAATAGGACACACACTTTAGCTATAAATTTTTCAAAATCATTTGGTAACTATGTGATATGAAATATTTTTTTAAAAATTATATCTTTTATCCAAAAAATACTCAAAATAAAGGGATTAGGTAATATATTCAATATATAAACATAAAAGTGGAATTGGGATGTCACATTGACCCACTCTCTACTATTTTTTAGAATTTATAAGGACCATCTTATCAGAGTTATTCTTATGTTGGGGAATAAAAATTTATCAAAATACATTGTAGCTGCTATAGGACTTCTTCCTCCTTCTCATTTGTTCTACACTAATGACATAATTATTATTTTTATGTTGAGTAAAATAAAAAATTTAAACTTTTAAGGCCTTATTTGATCATTATAAAAATTAATCTAGGTAAATAATTAATTGGTATAAATCTCACATTTTCTTTGTTATGGGATTTAAAATTCTCAGGAAAAGGGTAATGTTGGGAAACCTAAAAATTGAAGGGTTTAATACCTTTTATGGGCTCGATTATTCCTTTATTTTTGATTATATCTAAATTTTTACACTCAATTAACATTGTTTGTAATATGAAGGACTAAATCTCTTCCTTTAAAGGTAAACACTTATCAATAAAATGAATAATTACTTTAATTAAATAAATTTTATAACATAATTCGTTCATTCTCTTTGTTGTATAAATTTTCATTATCTTTGATCAAAAGGAAGACCATGTACCTGATGAATTTTTTATAGATGGGATGTATCTATAATAAAAAAACTATTATAGGGGCTTGGAATAAATTCTATAATCCAATAAAATATGGTGGTCTAGGAATTAAAAATATATTGGATTTCAATGTGGATATTGAGGCCCATTTCAGGGGGATACTATTATCTTGAAAATCTGATGGAAACCTCTCCTTGAGAAAAGAGGTTTCAGAATAGACATAAAGAAGAATTTTTTTTATTTGATCTATTATATTTATCATGTTTAAAATTAGGGTTTTTATTTTATTATGTTATAATCTAGGTGGATAGTCCAAAACAAATCCACCATATCATTCTAGAATGATAATTATATGGGGTTTCTATTTATAAATTTTATGTTGGGTGATCTTATTTATCTTGATATTTTGATAATGTAAAATATCATAATGTCTTAGGATGGTCCTTATATTTTAATCAAGTAGATGATCTATAATTATAAATTTCTTCCTCATCAAGATATCCTCGTATGATATCCTGTAAGGAATAATATTCATAATTACATTATTTTCAATCTATTTTCCTTAAATTAAATGTTCTAGTTCTTTATATTGGATACCTAATTTCTTTCAATAAACCATTAATTTTTCTTACGAAATATATTATTCTTTAGAAACTGTCTCATGGGAAATTTCCTACTGAGTTTTTTAAGAAAACTTATTCTATAATTTGTTATATTTAAATTTACTATAAAGTCAGGGAATATAATATTGATCATTTATTCTTGTAGTAATATTTTTATAAGGCTTTGTAGTCATTTATCTTTAATTAAATTTATCTAAGATATGTTGGAGCTAAATTAATGAACTCCAAAATTCTTGAATTCCATAATTTATATTTTTAAAAGAAACTAAAAATATTATATAATTTTTCCTTAATATACATGTTTTATTTAATCTACTAGAATAAGATCATTCATAAATAATAAAAGAAAGTGTTTAGTTTGAAAATGGTTATATTATACATTTTTTAATTTACTAATATAGAAAATAACCTAAAATCCATTCATGTAAGAATTACAATTTAGGACTTGACTGTATTGAAACAAATTAAAATAAAATGTAATCTTAAAAAAAATAATGGGTGTGTTCATATTTTTTGGAAATACATTATTTTAGGTTACATAAAAATAAATATGGAAAGATAGACTAAAATATTCCCTGATCTAATAGTTTGAGGTGGAGTGTTTCTTTATGTAAATGTAGAAGTTACAATATGCTTCTTAAAGAATTGATAGACTACAATAGCCTTTGAGGCAAAAATTAAATGTGTTGTTCAATCTATCCAAATTCAAAATCAAAGGGAGTAGAGGAAGTTATGGATTAAAAAGTATACCATTTGTGTTTTATATGTCATTAAGATCAAATCTGTATCCTTATCATATAATTTCATAACCTTATATGAGTCTTTCTAAGAATATTGATTTTGTTTTATCTCATATATATATAAAGGGAAGAAAAGGTGATTTCATTAGTTTTGGCCAATAATGTATGAATGTGGGGGTTTATATAGCTTGCAATACTACATTGTGGTTTATTTAATATCTCATTAAATGATAAATGTAAAACTCCAGTTCCATATTTTATGTATGAAATTTAATCAGAGTCTTGGACAAATTTTCTTTAAGGATTTCCTTTTCTAATTATTATTAATTATTAATTATAAGATATTAATATTCACATTGGTATTATTTTCAATCTATCCTTAACCCTATATAATTATTATTATAATTAGTTATAATTTAATATTTATTATATAATTATCGTAACCCAATTTACATATTATTCTTATTATATTTATAACATAATTATATATAAATAATGATTCATTATTAACTTTATATAAATATTTATTATTATTGGATTATTATTAATAGGTTAGAAGATAGTTATTATTCAAATAATATAATATAAGTAGAATAGTATTTTATAATTTTAATATAGTAGTTATTGTTTTTATTAAATCATATATATGTAATTTTAGTTATTATAATATATATAAATTTAAATAAATTTAAATAAATTAATTAATTAATTTTAATTAATGTCAGATAGATAATAAGAGAAAAGATTGGTCACGTTTGGGAAAATACTTATTAATATGGAGCTCAATGTTGAAGGATCCATTGATGTGATGCCAAAGTAATAATTCATAGAGTAATTCAAAAGAATAGAAATGATAAACCATGTCGTGGTCATGAATTAACCATTCCATGGTTTCCAAAAGACCAATCAAAATGTAGATGAGATCGATATTGTTCCTAGGGGATCCCCTTTTATTCAATCTTTATGATCGAAAGAAGAACCCATGGCCTCATCCACATCATGGTGTAATCATGTGAATCCATTGGATATGGTGTTCTACTGATTAATTAGAAAAACATTTAAAAACCTAAACCTTTTTGAGGTACAAAAATGTTTATAATTATACCAATATTTGTATTTTTTTAGTTTATACAAGTTTTTATGGATTATATGGAGTTTGAGTGGTCTTAGTAGTGATTCAGGAGTTAGAGGCCTAAATGTGTGAAAATAAATATTTTAGACTGGGCACACTGTTAGCACAATTATGTTGCTAACTGCTCAACAAAATTGTGTGGCAGAGAAAAAACATGTCACGTGTTTTTTCAGAAAAAACTGGATCACTAGGGGAGGCCGCTTAAATCCAAAAATAAACTATTGTAATAGTTTCATGTTTGTCACATGATTTACCTAATCATGTTACCCAACCGTGCATGGGATGTGGCTCCTTAAATAGAGATAACCGTACAGTTTTTCAAACCATACAGCTTATCTTGTGGCTTAAAAAGTGTGAAATGAGAACAATTACCCTAAGTATTTTAAAAACCCTAACCCAAATTTATCACCCTTGGGTTGACTAACACACCCCAATGTACCACTCCTTACTCCCCCCACATCCATTTTGAGAGTTGACTCTCAATTCTCGACAAAATCACATGACATTTTTTTATCATAAGATAGGTTTTAGTTTATCCCTCCATCTACACCTTCTTCTTGTTTCTTTTATTGAATAATACTTTCATACTAGTTTCAAATATTACATCCTATTTTAGGGTTTTCTAAGGATTCTCTGATTTCGATCATTTAGCTCGAACCAGTGGCCTATACTTGATGGGTATTTTTTTATGAACCAAAGGTGGGTATTATTCCTAATTTATTACACCATTTCTTAGACTGTTTGATTTGTGGTTACACTGAATTCATATAAAATAACCTTAAACTTTAAAAAAAAATTAAAATGACTAACTCTAGTGATAAATCCCTTTTCATTTTGGGTGTACCCCTTTGATGAGTGTTATGGATAGACATTAATCCACCACTTGGGGTGTGTGCATCTTTGGAAAAAATTGGATATTTAAGAGGTGACCCTAGAGGTTTCTAAAAATTAATCATAGATTCAATAAAATAAATGATGAGTTTGGATTTATAGTATTACCTCAAAGGATAAAACTTATTATTGATGATGTGGGATTCCTATGATTTCTACCTAGGATATGGCTATGATGCCTAATGACTTGGATACCTAGGATATTACCTAGGAACTTATTGTTATGCATATTTATCTCGGATTCCTAGGATACTACCTAGGATCCAACATTATAAAAAATAATGTATTATGTTTAGAAATATATTGCACTAGATGAAGTAATATAGTTGATCTCAAGTGTCTCGTTAGAACACAATGATCAAATATGGTTATTTTTTATGTTTTTTTGATTTATTTATACATATCCACATGCATTTTTTCTCAGTTTTTATATGTTTGTAGATGTCATTGTTGCTGACCTACTGATTTTTACTCAAACCCTACTCAAACCACATTGGGTACCTCAGTATACTTCATCGTTTCAATACAAGGTAAGGTAAATCACCCTATGAATGAGCATTGATTTGTTAGTTGGCCTATGGATAATGGGAGATGGTATCGGGCTAGGACTCAAGTCATAATTTTAATTACTTCCAAATTTCATAAATTGTTTTCATTTTTGGGTTTATATTTTATAATATGCACCATAAGGGATCCATTTTATATGTATGAATTACATGAAATTTTATAAATTAATTTTTATATATAATTAGTTATGTTTATTTTTTGTAACTTTTCATGATATTTTTTTTAATATTGTGTATATATTATTATTATTTACAAAATTAATACACTATAATATGAGTGTATAGTCTCCCTATATCCAAACCACATACCATTGCTACATTTTAGTGGTATCTATTATATAGGGGGGCATGGGCAAGGTCACATAGAAAGTTTTTCTTGTTACTATAGTGAGAGAAAAGGTGAGAGTGTTATAAAGTGGTATCAAAACATTTTTTTTATTTTATATAACTATTTGGGTATAGTAGACAAGATATATATCCTTATTAAAACTTGGTATGGATCATTTTACTATAAGTATCTAAGCCACGTATAAAGAAAATCCATGTTACTAGGGATGGAATTATTGTTCTTGGTTTTCATTTTTACCGTCAATCTATTTCATCTAGTGTGGAACACACTATTTTTAAAAATATATACTTATGTAATTTTTATCTTAGATAAAATTTAAAGAGAAAATATATTCATTCATAATACCAAGAATATATAATTCACAAGTAAGTTTCATGATTTCTTCTGATTATTTATATGGATATCGTAATTGGGTCGGTTATATAAAGTGTTTGCATCAACTTTTAAGGAATTTTCACATAGAACATAAGGGAAGAATCTTATCTAATCAATTATTTAAATGAAAAAAACATGTATATTTATAATGGTTACTCTATGATTATAGTTAAATAAAATTTCAAATACAACTTATAAAGTGTATTTATCTATAAATTTTATTTTATATTTCATTTAACAAATCCTAAACTGTGAAACATATCGTTAGAGTGGTATGAATGAAAATTTTGATGATGATAATCCTATGTGTACATGAATTTGATTATTAGTATGGGTAGATCTATCTAGATCGAGCACCCAAGTTATAATATTTCAATTATGTGAGGTTTATATAATATTAGGAAGTTATTCATGTTATTTATTTCCCCAAACTATAATTTTTAAAACTGTTATAGTGATATGTTATAAGGTGTGAATTTGGTATTATAGAGGGATTCCTCCATGAAAACCTCTATCTAGTGATAGGAGGGTGGCGCTTAGCAAGCCCCAAGGATGGTTAAGCTAGATAATCCTCAAAAAATGGGATAGGTGGTAGATTCTCAGCTCTGTGAGATATTGTTTTGAGTTGTGCAGTCGATAGAGAGATATATCCTTGAGCTGAACCTATGATGTCTAATATGAATAGAGAATTTTGAATATAATATCCTTCATTGTTCACTGGGGAGGGTAGTCCCTAGGTTTTCTTTTTGTGAATAGTGTCAATCCAAATGATTTTTAATCCCCTTGAGGTACACACAGAGAGGAGGGTAAAGATGCATATTTAAATACCATGAGGCCCAACAAAGCATCGATATGATATATTGGCCTAGGTTAACCAACATGTGATATTTTCCTAGAATGACATCCAGACTAAATTCATCATTCCTTTATTTCAATATACCCTATGATAATATATATATAATGTATTTATACAACTCACACAAGAAGTTATGTTAGTGATGGATTATACCGATCACTTTACCAGCCTACAATAGTTTCCCCAAAAATGGGCTAAGATTAGATAAACCATGACATCTATTTTATAGATAGGATGAGGTATGTGTTCTAGGTGTCAGATAACATTTTTCACCAAGCATATTTCTCTTAGGTTGTGAACTAGGATCTTATTACCTGGAGTTACTTGAGAAAAGGCAGAGACTCAAGACATGTAAATCCTACTGTATGAACCAAAAATAGGTCTTATAGTGGAATGAAGTGTTGTTTTGATGGTTTATTTTAGGGAGATTGCAGACTAAGTAGCTAGGGAATTAGTTCATCTATTTTCCCTTTGGGTGATAGTTTATCATAGTGTAATTAGTGTGGAAGGTCCTTCCATATTCATCGTTAGTGTGACTTACCACCAATGGAGTTCTAATTAAGTGGTAGGATGGGACACCTGCAGAGGTTCTACAAGAGTTCATAGTGGTTTCTTAGGGAAAAAAGGATTCATGTAAGAATAGTGTTCCAGATTTGGATTAGTTACACCATGACAGGTATGTATACAGAGTTATACTAACTATTTAGGTTGGGTTAGAGGATGTGTTGCACAAGGGTAGGGGACGTAGTTCCAAAAAAAATTGGTACTTCACAGGGTATGAAGAGAGGATCTTGGGTGTGAGGCATAGGCTAGTTGTATGTCATTTATCCTGCTCCTAATGGATATTGTGTTGGACCATTTACTTTTTTAGGTATGATACTGGTTGATTATACTCGATCGTGTGCCTTGATTGACACATGGGAATCAAACTCATTCATTTTTTTATTAATTTGTTGATTTGTTTGGCTTAACCATATGATATTTATTGGAGTGATGTCAACTCATATCGTATTAGGGGTGTGATATGAGGGTATTTAATGATGTAGGGAATTCACCCTTGTGATTGGTGTCTACATATTCCTATAGGTTCTATTTTTTATAGATAACCAATTATTTAATATCCTTATGATATATAGGTTAGTACATATCAAGACCATATCAATTTATATAGTCGATGGGAATTATTCACATCCCCAAAGGGTGGTAGTTATGCCTATATTGGAGATTGATACTTACAAGTGGGTTGTATGGGACTTGACCATCAGTAACTAGGAATAATTATAGTCTTGGTTTCCTATCATTAATTTCATAATGGAGTAATATAATAGAAAACTTTTCCCCCATTGGTTGATCGGTTCAGGTATGTATTTCCAAATTATTTCTCAGGAATTCCACCTAAGAGAGAGGTTGAGTTCACTATCAAGATTATTCCAGATGTAGATAATTTTCCCATTACGTCTTATAATATAGATTCTAACGATATATGGGATTTAAAAACTAAATTAGAGGACTTGGAGGCCAAGTGATTCAAGTAGTCAAGTACATTTATAGGGGTGCTCCAGTCCTATTTTCTAAGTAGGAAGATGTATCTCTAATGTAATGTGTATATAATTGTAAGATGAACCAAGTAATGATTAAGAATTTATATCCACTTCCATGTATTTTAAATTTTCCATATCAGCTTAAGGGAGACATAGTGTTCCCCAATATTGAATTGAGATTGAGTTATCACCAGTTCAAGGTGATATGTTTAGAAATACCTTGCAATATGATCAGGAGTATGTAACGTCCATGCAAGTACTTAGTGATTCCTTTTGGTATGATGAATGTTTTGGTGGTATTTATGGCCCTAGTTAATTGGGAATTTCATCCATATTTGTACACTTTTGTGGTCTTTTTTTTTGATATTATCATAATCTCTAAGTCAAGGGTGGATCACAATAAAAATTTGGAGGTCATTTTGATCATAATTAGATATAATCATCTATATACCAGGCTCTCTAAATTCAAATTTTGGATTGACTATGTGAACTTATTATGGTATGTTATATCTGAAAATGGGGTATCTATTTACCCTATGAAGTTTAGTGCATTTTGTATGGTGTGACTATGTAAATTTTCAATGTTTCTAGAATTTTGGGTTTGGACGGTTATTACTTGAGGTTTTTTCATGTCTTATCCTACTTGGAAACATTGATGGAAGGATTAACCAAGAAAGGGGTAAATTTTATCAAGGGATATTCTTATTAGATTGATTTTCAAGAGCTTAAGGGGAGATTGAATATCACATCTATCCAGACATTACCTGGGTTGGGTAAGAAGTATACCATGTACTATAATACAACAAGAGTTATATTGGGAGTAGCCTTAATATAGGATGCTCATGTTGTCTCATATTGGTCAGATAAGGCCGCTTTAGTGGAACAACCCAACACATGACTTGGAGTGAATAGTAGTGATACATGTCCTGAGATATTGGCAGCAATACCTTCTAGGAGATAGGTTCATTGTATATACTGACAAAAAAGTTTTTAGGAATGTTTTCTCAGAGTAAGAGTTAAACCTCCGATAGTGAAGGTGGGTCATGTATTTATAGCCCTTCAATTTTGAGCTAACATACACCCTAGAAAATTGAAATATGGTTATAGATGTTTTAGTCGAAAATTCAAATGTTTAGGTAGTATAGGAGTATAATAGTCAGTATTTTTTTATGGTTCTCTTTATTGTTGTGAATTTATACATTCCAAAGTACGATGTTCAAGTGAATTTTTTTACTTTTTCATCATGAATCTTTAGTAGTGTGAAGAGGATCCAATAGTTATATTCTAATTGTTTAGACAATAGGGACTGTATATATGGTGGAGAGACACCACTTAACTAGTCACTAGATATAAATTAGATCCTTAAAGTTTGAGGCCATATAGTGGTCCCCATGAGTATGCATGAGGAACTGATGAGGTAATAGTATGCCTCTAGATGGGTGTTAAACCTATGATTAACTAATATGTATTATGAATATACAAAAAATATTGGTGTACTATGATTAATTGGGGCATAACATGATTTTTCACGCTGTTCTCCACCTATATGTAGGTTAAAGTCAATAACTATCAACCCACTAGTCTCTTACCACTATTGTTCATCACCGATTTGAAATCTAATAGCATAACCATGGATTTATAAATGATGTTTCCAAGTAAAACCTATGTTAATGACATGGAATGGGTGATTATGGGTCAATTTAAAAAATTGGTTTATTTACTACTGACCTGTGGTACCTTTTCAATTGATGAGCGAGGTATTATTTACATGAGAGAGGTGGTGCACTTGCACTAGAATCCATAGAGAATTATTTCATAGAGACATGATTATTTCAAATCATATTTTTGTAAGTATTTCGTAGGCTCTTAGTATACAATGGCATAAGAGCACTGATTATTGTTTGGATATAAGTATAATATACGAATACTATTAAAATCTTAGAGGAAATTATGAGAGCATGAATTCTATAGTACAGTTTTTGAAATATCCAAAATTATCAATAATTTAACTTTAACTTTTAATATTTTAAATCCCATCAATTAATTAATTTAAGAGTTATTATCAAATTTTTAGATTATAAGAATAATTTTTATTGAATTTTAAAAATGGAATATTAATTTATTTTTATGAATTTTGATTCATATTTGATATTAATTCATAAATATATAATTTTTAAGAAATGATTTTTTAGGAATTTTTAATTAGAGAATAAATTTGGAAGCTGCATGAAAATTATAGTTTTCCCTTTTAATTTCAGTCTAGTATATTTATCATAAAATATTCTCTGTGTCAGATCTTAATTTAAATTTTTTAAAAAAAATTATAAACTTGTTGGGATACATATTTTATTTAAATACCTAAAGATATATCTCAATTTTTCATAGAGATAATAGGTCCTAAATTTAATTATTGACTATATTTTTCAATCTAGAAATCACTTAACTTACCAGGCCATAACATTTTCATCCATTATCTTATTGAACTAAAATAATAAATTGAGTTAGTGGACTCAAAAAAAGAATTAGATCAAATTTATAATCCTCTAGTTTTGTCATTATGATGTTCAAATACATGAAACAAAATTCAAGATTCATCTAGACACAATTTTTATATTCCATTTATAAAACTATTTTAAAAAAACCTCTCATCCACTCTATAAATACGAGTTATTCACATTTCTAGGAGGAGGTTAACAAATAGTGAGTTATTTGAAGTTGTACTATATTTTTTATTAGTTTTCATATTTATTTTATTTCTCCTTCATTTTTTATTCTAACTTTTCAAATTTTAATACAACTATTATTTCTATCTCTCTCTCTCATCACTCTCTCTCTCTCTCTATCTCCCACAATATTCACTATGATCTCTAACACTCATGATGGTGAGTGACTGAATTGAGGATTTTACATAGGGGAGGCTTCCTCAATGTTGTAAACTTATCTCTTTTCAATTATTTATGTTTTTATTCTATTTTTAGTAAGGGCAATAGGATTTTTTTTTTATTTTGTGTGGGGTCATCCACCACTCATTGGCACGAGTTTAAAAATAAATATATTCTCTAAAAACCACAATTACCTCCCTTATCCTAGGAATAGTCTCTATATTATGGAGTTGAGTGTTCTTGGAGGATGAAACGACATACGATGGAGTTTGTTCTTAGAATGATTCACACTCTCTATTGAGGTGTGTCTACCTTTATTGACTATTAGAAGAGGTGATATTTGGTGTTCTAGAGAGATATCATAAGCATGATAAATTTCAAACTCTAATTAGGGAGTATAATTCCATGTATTATGTTTAGGGAAATCAATTATAATTTAGAAAATAAATAATGAATAATGATATAACCATAATAAGAAACCATAAGACCATGTTATTTCTTTATAACACCAGTCATTATATATGAATTTTTTTTTTCAAGTTTATTTTATATTTTTCATATCATATTAAAACCTCCACTTATTTTTCTTTTATTTATTAAAAAATATAAACCCTAAAAATTTACAATAAGTGATTAAAAGTAGTGTGTGATTGACTAAAATAGCTCCACAAGTGAGATTAACAGGGTTATCCACTATGTTGCACAAAAAATATAAATAATATATTTCACACCATGTGATAGATGTGATAAGATTTGGAACCATTTATAGTGATCCAAGATATCTTTCATTAAATATTTCTTTTCATTTGGAAATATTTTTCATCATTTAAAATTAATTCAAAAATCTAAAAAATAATAATTATTAATCAATTGTTTTACTAATCTTTTCTTATGGAAAATATTGTTTAATTATTTTATAGGTTAGTGAGAGGAGTCTATAAATACAACTGTAAAAAATATGTAATTATAGGATCTTATCAAATACTTGGTGGAAGACCATGAAGAACTAGTTTTAGAAGCATTAGCTAAGGAGATTGTTGAATTCTTAAATTACATTCCAGAGTCCCATCAAGAAGTGACTATGGTGCAAGGAGAGATTATCCATACTTCATTCCAAGAATACATCATATAAGTGCAGACATAATTTTACAACCCTTCTCTCCTAAGTCTTTTAGCAATCCTCTCAGTGGCCTTTCAAGAAGAAATCAATCTTAAAGATAATAAGTTGAAGGGAGTATACTTATCATTAGAATCTCTTGATTTTTGATTTTACACTGTTATCAATTCCAATTCATTGACATCATGCTTATTTTGAAGAATAAATACCACTATATCATTCTCTATTTTTGTATGAACAAACCACCCAAGTGGTGGAGTTTGAATAGAATATAGAGGAGTTGACCGCCTACTTCCATCTGTTATAACTCAACTCCGCGAGGACTTAAGAAATGAAGAATAATTGGAAGAAAAACCAACTCAGGGAGTTAATCCCTTCTTTAAATCAGTTTCATTTCATTTTATTGAAACTAAATTGAGAATTAACTCCCAAAGATTCAATTTTTCATATTTTTTATACACATGGTTTTCCTTGGAGAGTGAATAAGAAAAAGATGGTGCACCTAATGAGGAACACATTAAGCTCTCTGAACTGATTGAACATTTATCATAGGGAATAAATAAATAATTCTCATCGTATTTTCATCAAGAAACCAAATTAAATGTTTCTTTATTTAAATGGTAATATTTTGATATTGATTCTTTATTTCTAAATTTTATTCAAATATAATTATTCTCAAAATTCCCCATTGTTAAAACTATTACTATAGCACATGAAGAGTAGGCCATAGAAGTGACTGAAGAAGCAATAGAAGTAATAAACAAAGATGAACAGGAAACATATTTTCTCCAACACCCACTAATAAAATTATATTAAATTAAATTGGAGATATTTCACAAACCATCCCAGATTACCCAACTAACCATAACCCAATATAGTTTTGACATGGCCCAAAGGGTGTTCCTAATCCCCATGGGCTACCAAAAAATACTTGGGAAACCAATAACTACCTTAAGGAATTATTTTTTCATTAGAGCACAAGATATATGATAAATACGATAAAAATAATATCATTGTTCTAAAAAATACAACAATGTAAGAAAAATATAAGTAAGGAAAAACTTGTTCTAAAATCACAAAAACCAAACCAAATTACAAAAGCAGAAAAATACCTTACTCCAAGTGACATGTACTCACCTCCTGACTCTCACACCCTACTAAATAGTAAACCCACCACCACCATGTGGTTTCTATCATATACCTTCCTCAAACAAAAAAATCTCTACATACACCCAATGTTGTATACAGGTTGTGAGAAAAACAAGGCTAGTAGGATCCCACCAAGTGTTTCATAAGAATACTTTATAAAATAAATCTATAATTATCACGTAAACAAAGATCAATCATGAGATAAAATTTAAAAAAATTTAATAGGAAACATGTAAAATCACGCCTTTTCATAATTATAAAATATAACAATCCTCTAATTTTTAAATAAGTTAAATAAAAAATCCAAGTGAAATTTTCAAATATAAAAATAGAAAAATATTTCCCATAGGTTAACAACAATTCCACATTAGAGAGGATCCTCATGAAAAATCATGTTATCAATAGGACACCTTTTGTGCACATTATCCAAACAAAACTAGTTTAAGGTGTAGGAATTCACTCTTGGGAGTGGGTCCTTTTCACAACTTAGGCATCTTGTTTTAAACATTAGCCTATTCGAGTAGTTCTATGTTGAAATTTTTTATCCCTAAGGATTTATCTCAGAATCATCATTAATAATATTCATGTTAACCACATTAAGATATTTAAACTGTAATTTCATCTTTGAAACCATATAAATCGTACTATTAAACCAGTTTCATTAACCACATCAAGGAAGAAATCCATTTTCATAAAACAATACCAAAACAGCCATATTTTACAATTATTTCCTTCAAAACTATTTCAAAATACATTTTTAAGATAAATAAATAAATCATGTTTTCCAACCATTTATAAACCAATTTCAAAGATCAAGAAATCAAGGTTTGTAAGATAAATCCAATTCATGAAACCACCAACCTTGAAACACTTAGAATTTAAACACTATAAAGGATCCACAAGACATGAAGAATTGAGGAACTATGGAATTTAGGAAGGATCCTGAAATAAGAATTCCTAATCAAGATTCTCCTAATCAAAAACTTCAAGAACAATTGAAATGAGATGAAACACTTACCTTGTTGATTCCCAAAGATCACACAATGTTAAACGAATATCTAAATAATAACCTATATCCCCATAATGGATATATAATAAAACCAAATAGATCATGAAAAAAACTTTATATCTAGTATCAAAAACCCTAATTTAAGGTCTCATTCATGGAAATAAGGATGGATCTAGAAGATCAACAAATAATGACAAAGAAAGATAACATAGCTCTAAAAAACTAGATCCAATGCCTAAGGATTGGTCAAAAACAACCATCAAGAGGAAAGGGATATCTAAAATCTCTAAGAAGAGTCTCCTTTTTTGATATTCTATTCAATGAGAAGAAGAATTAGGTAATTTGGATGTGTTTAAGGTATTAAAATAAAAAAACTTCGTTAATTAATTCATATCACATGATTTGGATGAATAATTTGGAAAACTATGCACCAACCATACACCCCCTTCCGAGATACCAGATATTCCACATGGTTTGGATAAATGATTTGAAAAACCACTTACCAACTATGAAAAATAAAATTATACAAAATTTTCATGGTTTGAGGAGAAGGCCACGATGTTATGACTAACCATGTGACATCCTATAGGACTCCAACAAATGATGAATTATTTCCTAGGAAGACCCACATGGTTTTACCTAACCATGATCGAACCGTGAACATTCCTCAAAAACATTAAAAAATTATAGAATTCACCCAAAAAGCCAAATGAGAGGTGGTAAAAACAATGGGATGTAAGTACCTGAATGAAACACTAAGATGTGATAATTCCCCCAACCATATTTCATTCTACCCCCAAAAATAAAAGTTGAAAAAGGATAATCCACAAATAGATGAGTTCATTTCTCCCTCATTAAAGTTCCCTACTCCTATGTCTCATGAGTATCAGAAATATGTTTCCATAGAACTCGGACTAATATAATCGACATCCCTCATAGAACATTCACTTGAGAATCAAAAACATGAATCAGTTTCTCAGTCATAGATATATCAAGTTCTATATTTAGTTCTTCCGATTTTATAAAATGTGACGTGTCATGATGATATTTTTTTGATTGGGCCACATAGATAACACCATGTATCAAATAAATTTGTTTTCATAACTCCAATCCATAATCCACCTTCCAATATTTTCAATGATCTAAAATGTTCCCACATATCAAGGACAAATATTACCTTATTTTTTTGAGATTTTAGTGACCCAACCAAGGTGGGACTTTCAATAAAACCTTTTTTGTAAACAAAAACTCCATAAGGCAATGATAATAATCTGTATAGGACTTGTATCCACATTGAGATATCACCAAACACTAATGAATCAACTGGATCTTCATCATTTTCTCTTGAAAAAAAAACATGGTCAAACCAAAGATGCTTCTCCAAACTCATACCAAATGAGAGGAGAGATACATGTATAGCCATATGATACTTTGAAAAGTGCCATTTTTTGTATGATTTAAAACTGTTATTATAAGAAAATTTAACTGGTCCCAGATGACTATCCAACACCCCTCTTAAGTCTTTGACACAGGGACATATAATATCATCCAAAATTTGATTATCCCTATTCATCTTACGATTCATCGAGAGATGATATGTCATGCTCAACCTGATCTGAATTCCCATTTTCTCCCAGAGGCCCTTCTAAAGCTGATATTTAAAGTGGGGATTTTATATATATAAAATAATGGCCCTTAAAATTCCATACAACCTAATGATCTCTTGCATATAAATCTTCCTTAGGTCATAAAATTTAGTGATTCCATGAATCAATGTGAAATGTGATAACTTGATGAAAAGATTGACCACCACCCAAATAGAATTCATACCTCTAGGAGTTTGAGGTAAACCAATAATGAAATCCATCGAAATCTCATTCTATTACCATGTTGGAAAAGGGAGAGGTTGAGGAATACTTATAGGGTTTTGGTGCTTACCCTTAATCTATTGGTATGTGTAACATCAAGACAAAAAGTATGCAATATCACATTTTATAAAAAATATTATCGATTCCAGGGTGGGAACCCATAAATAATTATGAAAATATCCCAACATGGCCTTACTTGTAGTTGACAGAACCATGTACCAGTTTATAAAATAAAGGATATGTTCATTTTAAGAGAAACCACTCACAGACGGTCTCTTTACTACACAAAGAATCCCCAACATTCTAAAACTCATTATCATCATATTACTATTGAAGAATCATCTCAAATTGAGAGGATTTCAAATGAAAACTATCCAGAAAACTTCCATATCATTCCTCTATAACTCAAAGGATCATTTTAGAAAAGAGTTAGAACATGTTTCATTCAACCCTATCTTCCTTCATAGCTTGAGAGTGAAGCTTATGGCTAAGATCATCCACAACTACATTACCCATTACAATATTATAAGAAATATTAAAGTCAATTTATTATAGGTATTAAACCCATTGTATCTTTTGGAGTTCAAAATATTTTTTGAGAAAATATATTACCCAAACTCTTATGCTCAAATTTAACGTTAAAATTTTCACTAAAAATGGTGACCTAAAATTTTAATGGCATACACAATAGTTTCAAGTTGTAAATCATGATAGGGGTAATTCCTCTCATGAGTTCAAAGTTGATGTGAACCATAAGACACCACATGATCTCCTTACATAATCACACAATCTAAACCAGTACCTAAAGCATAATAATATACTACGTACCCCTATATATCCTACAGTATTTTCAAAGATAGTGAATGTTTCAAAAAAATTATTATGAACCAATAATAATTTCCCATTATCCCATAAATATTTTAATTTTTAAGACATTCTATAGTTCTTCCCATGACATAAGATCCATGAATTTTTCAGGATTAGTTGAGATATCATGTTCTAATATCATGTATCCTATGAACTTAAATTCTCATATCAAGAATTAACACTTTGATAATTTTTTATACAAGAATATATCCTATAAGATTCCAAAAACATGAGTCAAATTATGTGCATGACCTTCTTCAGTGTTAGAGTACTCCATAATTTCTTCCATGAACACTATAAAAAAAGTGTCAAGATATTGGTGTAAAATATAGTTCATCAGTGCAACGAAGATGATAGGAGCATTGGATAGAAAAAATGGAATCATAAGGTACATGAAATGGTCACACCTACTTCTAAAGGTGGTATTAATAATATCAAACTCCCTTATTTTTAGTATGTTTATAAGGACTATGGCACAAACATTATATAATCATGGGTTTTAAGTTTAGAATTCATTCTCTTTCAACAGTGGAAATGTAAAAACATCATAAAACATGACAAAAGAAACCAAAAACATTACATAAGAATAATTCATGGGAAAACCCTATAATATATCACATTTTGGAAAAATTATTATCATGTATTAGGTGTACCACCTAATCCGATGCATAATGTCTCATGAGACAATAGCTTTACCCAATGCATTGGAGTGCTATCTAGGTGCACCCATCATAACATGTTCATGATTATGTGTGCCACAAAAAGGAAATACGGTTTTTATTTGAATAAAACATGAAATATTAAAACGTATTCCCAACATCATATAATAGTTATTCCATCTATAAAAAACATTGATGTCGTATATATTAAAATAGGACATTCCTTTCGTCTTTTATAAAGAAAGTAAAAATGTTTTTTATAAAATGCCTAAAAATGTTTCTTTTAAAACCCTTTGAAAGAAACTAAAAAGTGGCATAAAATATCCTTTATAAATCATTTATAACCATATAAGTACATCCGTAAAATAATTTTAATAATATGGATATGGAGGAAAAATATATAGAAAGTATACATTCAAAACATTTTAAAACAAGGTTTCAAAATTAAGTGCTCCTAACATTGAGTCTGACTAGTCATGAAAATTATTTATCTTATTGAATAATAAACTTAGGTTAACTATTTAATTTATTATGATAATTTTTCATGTTTTTTATTTTTTTTACAATTTTATAATTAATTACTTAATAAATTATGTTCACATCAAACATTTTTATGATATTCAATCTATTTGTCAAAAATAACTTCGGTTGGTTGAATATGGTCATTGATATCAATATTAAATAATTTATATAATAATAATAATGAAATAATTATCTTTTTTTATAGATTAATTTAAAACCAACCATGAAATATGGTTAAAGAAATGAACTATGTTACAATCATGGAGATAGTAGGTCGTACGTACGCATGAGTAATGTTCCCATTTTCAAATGATAATTATGTAAAGAAAGTAAGTATTATTTTGTAACGTCCCAGACCCGGCCAGCCACCCAAACAGTGCCGAACGGTTCGGGTGTTACTACCTTAGGTGCACCTCCCAGAATGCCAAAGGATTCCAACTAGAAGTGAGGGTCTATTAGGTATAGTGGGGACGCTATACCCTCTCAGAGGATCACAATAAGGGTACTGGTCCAAGTGTAACAGTAAAGATGTAGTGGAAATAAAGACTCAACAGACTCGAACCAGACCCACAGAACGAAAGCATAAACAATATAGATAAATAGAGGAAGTAGTAAATACAACAACAACATCGAAAATAAATGGAACAGCATGCTAAGAACATGTAACTACAACTGCACAGTAAAACATGCATCCAGAGAAGGTCATAAACAACTGAATATAAAAGGGCACCAATGGCTAACCAAAAGTAGCTACAACAAGTAAGAATTCCGATACAGAAAAGTAAACAAAACAAAGTAAACCACAGCTAGGAATGACCTCAAGGTCCATACCATCTCCATTTAACAACTAACGCTGCCCAGCTCCTGAAGTTGGCCTCTTTATTGCACGTAAATCTATAATGTCTGTACGTGTCCCGAAGGGCCCGTGCAGGGTGTAAAACAAATCTCAGTAGGATTCCACCCAACGGTGCGTACCAAATATATGTGTTTAAGCAGTCATTCATTTCTCATAAAAGCAGTAAATAGTACAATGCACCATTAAACACAAACTCCACTGGTGCTCAACAGCCACCATGGAGTGTCACCTGCTTCGGCCAATGCCGGAATCTCTATCGTGTAACCCGACACCACGTGCCACCTGATACCTCGTGTCTCAAGTACCGACGTCCCGAAGGCACGCCCAAGAATAGTAACTCGGCACCACGTGCATCCTAACACCTCATGTCTCAAGTACCGACGTCCTGAAGGTACGCCCAAAAATAGTAACCGGGCACCACGTGCCTCCTGACACCTCGTGTCTCAAGTACCAACATCCCGAAGGCACACCTAAGAATAGTAACCTAGCACCACGTGCCTCCTGACACCTCATGTATCAAGTACCGACATCCTGAAGGCATGCCCAAAAATAGTAACCCTGGCACCACGTGCCACCTAAAACCTCATTTCTCAAGTACCGACATCCCGATGGCACGCCCATCCCCTGAAGTCTCCTCACCTCCCACGTGGCTTTCTATGGAAAGCACCCCAACCGAAATACCTAACCGCAACTATGGGGGCCTCTACCCACACGAGTGGTCAAAACCAACTCATCATAAAGTATCTCTGTGTGCACACTAATCAATGTCCCGGTGAGCGGTAATCACCAAAAATAGTCCTAATCCACCAACACATCTAACACCTCGTGTCCCTGCGACCATGTCACTCAAGTCTGATGGCATCACCATCCATGTATCCCAGGCCATGCCCAACCTGAAAGTCATACAGCCTCAAGCCGACGTCCATGACGCCTAATCTCGTGGTCAAAACCACCCAATGTAACCCAGGAAAAGCCCCAACCTGTGATCAACATCACTAAAGTGTAACCGGGCCAAGCCCAACACATCCCAAAATGGTCCAGCAAATGCAATCCAATAATCGCATATATAACATATTTAAACAGAAAACATAAACCAACAAAACAAACTAAACAGTTGAATTGCACTATAGCAGGTGTTGTCCCATACCATCACAGAGTTCTTAAATGCCTCTAACAATTTATGACAAGCTTTAACAAATTAAACTAAATAGTTTATAACAATAATATTTCAATTAAAACCATTTTGGCCTTCCCCGGCCAAAATTCCCCCATGAGCAATGACCCCTCACCCAGCCCTACTCACGCAAACTGGTAACCGGGCATATCCAAAAGCATCCCAGAGGTCCCATAAGCATTACAATATAAAAAAGATGATAAAACAGGTCCCGCTCAAAATACCGAAAAATGCGCCGAAGGCTGCGTTACCCAAACAACCACGAAAACACAGAATTAAGTATGCACCACCTACCTAGGGCTCACACAATGCTACTCCTCCGGTAACACCCACCAATTCGGTCAAAAATGCAGTAAATCTACAAAAGATTCAATACCACTCAAAATCCTATAACTCATTCTAGAACAAAAATCAGACAAAACGGCCAAAGAGGAATCGAGGCCTTACTAAGGGGGTTCCAACGCATTAATCAGAGCTCGAATCAGGTCTTGAAAGGGCAATCGGGAGGGGAAGAGAGGTTCAGCCGGCCTGGTTCGCGTATCAGGGCATAGGATATGATGTTCTACCTCAATACAGGGCTACTGTCCATTTTATGAAAAAAAGAAAGTACATGGCGTGTACTTTGGTACTACATGCTGTGTATGGTTCATTTATCTGTTCATAAGATGGAATGATTCCACCCACTTACTTTCCGCACCTATCGACAAGAGTACACGGCGTGTACCTAGGGGTACACGGCGTGTACGTGGTTCCTCTTCCCTATGTTCCCGACTTGCCCACACACCATGTATATTCCTCATACACGGCCAAACTACACGGAATTTCCAAAGGGAACACGACGTGTACCTGGTTCTACTTGGCCAACGACCTACACGCCATGTATGGCCTCACATAGTTGAGGGTATACACGGAGTGTTCAAAACTACATGCCGTGTAGTAAGAAACTACTACATGGTCATTTCATGGCATGTACTCGGCGAGCACACGGTCAGTCACACACCTAAACATACATGGCGTGTACTCAAGTACAAGGCGTGTAGTCTGGAAATTTCTAGAAACTTCCCATTTTATATATTTTCCTCAGAAACCATTCAAAAATTCAAACAGGGTAGGGATTTTCACACATTCCAAAAACCACGGGTTCTTACAAACTCCCCACCATAACATAGCTCGTCCCCGAGCTACCAAACGAAACCAGGAGATGGCACCGAACACGCCCATCCCATGGTTCTGGCTAAATTCCTCAAGGGGATCCCCACCTTAGGAATTTCCTACTCGGTCTCAACCAAAAAAGTTCAAATCAACCAAGGTTTACTAACCTGTTTCCCAGACATGTAGTTCTCACGTGACGCATCGTCACCCCTACACCTCGTCGGTGCTCCTGTGTCACTTCCAACACCAAACGTAACCTACACCGCATCGGTGTCCACCTCTACGAGGTCCTGGTGCCCAGCACCTCAAGTAACCCGCATCCATGATGCCCTGATGCCAATGGAACCTCAAGTAACACTCATCCACGATGCCACGATGCCCCGATGCCCACGGCACCTCATACATATATATAAAATATATCACACACTCGATATGGTGCCAATCCCACTGACTAGCATCTAGTCAGTCCACATAGACCCTGTGCACCACGTGCACTCAAAACAAACATGCCTCTACAGGTCATGCCAAAAACGAAACATGGAGATCATAACCACACAATGGTGTACCTCTAACCGTCATTGGCTCACTAGCCTGCTCAGCCTCTGGCAGCTCCACGACGTGCACCTGGCCTGAAACACCGCTGCCTGACACCTGACCTCCCGATGCTACTCCAGTCACCAGCCACTGACCCCTCATCTCAGTCCCACCATCTCTGTCATGACCTTCGCGCATAGCTGAACCTCGACTACCCTCTCCATTTTCTAAACCCAAACCAACTCCAGACGCTACAGTCTATCCTGGTCTCTGCCTGCCGGCTATCTGAGAAGGTTGCCTGCAAAACCTCTCCAGTTGACCATCCTGTCCACATGCCAGGCACTCCTTCGGAGGCCTATCGCACTATGCCCGAACATGTCCCGTCTGTCCACACTAAAAGAAAATCACCGAAGAACTACCACGAGGTGGTCTAGCTGAATCCCTGGCCTGCCTACCCTGTTGGAACTCATCCCGCCCTCTCTTCCTGCTGTCCGAAACAACACCTGAAGCTGTCGCCCTGCCCAAGCGAGGATCCTCTCTCTCGTTTCCCTCATCTTTGAGCGCCTGGTTCACCACCTTAGAGAAATAAACTAGACAGAAGATATTCACCTGGATCCGAATGGTGTGCCAAAAGCCATCCTCGAAGAGCCTCACCCTAGTTGTGTTGTCGCTTACCATACCAGGTTCAAAGCGAGACAACTCTGTGAAGGTAGTTGCGTAGTCCATAACAGACATGTCTCCCTACTGAAGACTCAAGAACTCCCGAACTCTCTCTACCCTCAGTGTTTCTGGATAGAAGCGCTCGAAAAAACACTCCTCAAAGTCCTTCCAAGCCAGTCCCTCGTGCCTACGAACCAGTACCTATACGTCCCAATAACGCTTCGCCGGTCCTCTCAGCATGTACGTTGCCATCTTGGCCCTCCTCCCTAGATGCGTCTCCTGCTGCTCGAAGATCATCTTCATACTCTCTATCCAGTTCTCAGCTGCCTGCGGACCACCATCACCCTGATAAAGTGGCGGGTGCTGCGATTAGAACTCCCGCGTCAGATATTCCATAGAAGGCTCTATACCCTTCCCGCCTCTGTCAATCCCCTACAAAACACTTACCAGGCTAGCTCGGAGCTGCTCGTCAAGTCATGACCCAAATTATTCCAAACCCGACTGCTGTCTTGCCTGCACTAGATCCTAAACCCGATCCTATCCCTGGGCCTGTACCTGCGGCTCGTGCTCTTCTTGTATCGAGTTCTGTCCCTGATACTGGGGCACTGTATCATCTTCTGCCTGATGCTCCATCGAGTCGTGAAGGAGTAACCCACTGAATACCATAAATGGTCTTACAACCCATAGATATATAACAATATATTCTACGCAGATAAGGAAAGCATTAAAAGGTAGTGCATAACAACTACCCTTACTCCCCCTCACCGCAACCCATTCCCCACAGCATCCCAGCCTCATGGCCTCCTTACCCGCCCTCTACAGAGCCATGTATCAAAAGTACCTCGAGCCATGCCCATCCCGACAACTCACACTACCTCAAACCGATGACCGAGTCACCCAATCCTGACAGTTACACTGAATCACCCATAATACATTCCTTCTCTCATAAGAGTCAGAACCAAATAACCTGCAACATGCAATTCTACAAAATATAAAGCATGGCATACACATTTTCACAACTATCGGTTCTATCAGAAATTTCACCAATTCACATTTTAAAGCATATAAAGAATGGGATTTGATATTTCATTCACATGGCATTGTCACTTCACAAAGCATACATGCAATTATGAAATTGAAATACCCTAAAATGTTCTTATCAAAAGCCAAGCAACCCAGCCTTGCCATGCCGGGTCAAGTTCAATTATCCCTTACCACACCAGGTCAAGGGTCACGTATCACAATCAACAATATCACACATCATATGATCCACCGAGGTGGAAATCAAATCAACTATAATCTGAGCAAAACAAATAGCAGTTCCCACCCGCAGCAACTAGGTCCATCCCTTGTACCTGGGGCTGCAGGCACCAAAGAACAAGGTAGAATCCCAGTCCCTGTAACAAACTATCTCCAGTCTACCATTACCCAAATAGTAAAACCATTAGAAATAAACGAGAAGCCTCAAACTCATTAGTATCCAGTAAAACGCTGCTACTAAATCCATGTCAAGAACTACTCTGAAACCACTTTGTAACATCCTGGACCCAGCCAGCCACTCGAACAGTGTCAAATGGGTCCGGTGTTACTACCTTAGGCGCACCTCCTCGAATGCCAAAGGCTACCGACTAGCAGCGAGGGTCTGTTAGGTATAGTGGGGAGGCTATACCCTCTCAGAGGATCACTATAAGGGTACTGGTCCAAGTATAACAGTAAAGATGCACTGGAAAAAAGACTCAGCAGACTCGAACCAGACCAGCAGAGCAGAAGCATAATCAATATAGATAAATAGCGGAAGCAGTAAATATAACAACAGCAGTAGAAATAAACAGAACCGCATGCTAAGAACATGTAACTACAACTGTGACAACCCTGCTTTTTATTACAACTTAAACATGCTTTATTACATAAAACTTCACTTGATACAACAAAGAAGATCGATAGGTTTAGTGTCTTTGGGGCTTAGGATCATTACATAAAAACTTTAAACTTGAAATACAACATCCTTATTGAAAACTTCCTTTATATGACCACTACATTCCTTCGTACTTAGCATTGCATGGGATAACCTGAGGACATGCATAAGAAAAGGGTGAGCTATAAAGCCCAGTAAGGGAGTACACAATGAATAACATGAGGAGTACAAAACATGTTAGGCAATAGGCATATCAATAGAGCATAAGAGAGACATGAACATAAAGGCATGATAAAGCATGATAATCATAACATGGAAATGTGGCAACAACACTTAACATTGAATTAGCATGAGCCAAGGCTCATTGCACATGGAGCATGAGTAGACCCTCATTGCACTTGAAGCACGAGTAAACCCTCGTTGCACTTGAATTAGCATGAGTCAACACTCATTGCACATGACGTATCATGATACTATTCTTTACCCAATGCATTGGAGCGCTATCAGGGCGCACCCTTCTTAAACATTTCATTTCATGCATAAGTGTGCCACATGGATCATAAAACATGGATTCATAAAACATAATCATTTATTCCACGATAAAGGAATGTGGAATTCATACATGAAACTTTACAATCAATAAGTAAACGTGCATAAAGGTGAATACCCTTGATGGAGAAATGGGCATGGTATTCACTACATAATGATATTGGCTTAGAAAATCGGTGTGATTTCGGCAGCGTAACGGCGTGACATAAGAATTCATAAAAAAGGATGATGAGAGAGGAAGGGGTTCCTCATCATATTTACATGTAATGGACAGTAAGAAGGTCATATAGATACATGTCCCAACAATTGAAAAGTAATTTAGATTCATGATACAAAAGTATTGCTTGAATATAGAAGAGGAGAAAAAGGTTCCTTTCGGAATTTTGGCATAGTAACGGGTGTACATGGGAGGCATTTAATGAGAGAGAATGGGGTCTCCCATCATTCAAACAATAAGAGGGCAGTATGGGAGAGGTGAGAAACCATACCCCAACATTCATAAATGAAATTAAAAAGGGCAATAAAACTTAAAGAAAATTGACAAAAATGAGAAAGGAAGAAAAACCCTTACTTGGAAGTGTGCTTCCAAAGGCTAGAGAGAGGCTTGTGAGAGGCTTCTTGGGAGCTTGGGGCACCTTGAGAGGATTCTAGAGAGAGTGGGGAAGAGGTTGGATGAACTTCAAGGGCTTTGAGTGAGGAGGAAGTGGGAGCTTGGGTGGGTTTATATAGGAAAGGTGAGAGAATTCTTTATTATTTAGGTTTGGGACCCCTTATATTAAAATAATCCAAACCACAAACCATCCCATGGTATTAGCCCATGGTTTCTGGAAAAGGAAAGAGGAAAACAATATTTTACAAGGCCAAGGTCCGAACTTATTAAAAAATTAGGGTTGCTTATGTGGAGGTGAGTCACACTCCCATGGAAATTAATTTAAAAAGGCAAAGTGTTGAATAAGTCTTGAGGGCTCCATTAATGCTTTGAAAAGTGAGTCAAACAAACCCAAAACCTCATTATTTTAATGATAAAACACATATTGGCCGAACATAAGGATTATGGTATTTTATTACATCACCATTGGGTCATTATGATGTCATAAAACACATTATATATTTAAATGGTATTTAATTTTTACCCAAAAATTTGTCTGTCTCAGAAAATTATGAAAAATTAACCGTTAGATAATTTCGACGTCCTGATTCCAAAAATAATATTTATTTTATCTAAATAATTTTCTAAATATGTGAATTTTTACTTTTAAAATAAAAACCGACATTTATAAAAAATTCACGGGTTTTGACAGAAATGGCTTTCAAACCTTAATAAAAATTTTAATTGCATTCATAAAATTATAAGATCATTTATATTTAATAAAAATTAATTTAATATTAATAATAATATTTTATTAAAATATTATTTAATTCAAAAATCCTTTAATTTAATAAAATATAATTCTTAATTAAATAATAACTAAAAACATCATTTGTACTTTAAAAACTAATTACAATGCATCAAAAATGACTAGAAATTATATTTATTATTATATACAAAAAATAATGTACATGAACATGGTGCTACTTATTTGTTACATAACCCCTTAAAATAGCCGCATAAGACCTAAGGGTAAGGTGTGCGATGGTGACAGACTCTTGGGGTTGCTCGGATAACATCGCTCGAGTGGTAATCTCTATCAACTTCCATTTTTCCCGTAGACGATCACGTTCGAGCTTGACTTGATGAAGCTCAGCTTGGGCTTGGTCAAGGGCAAAGCCCAAAGACGCCACCTCCTTTCCGAGCTCCGACAAATGGGCTTCGTAAGGGGCAATTCTACTGGATGAGGCCATCGCTTCCTTTGTCTGAGTAGAAAATTGGTTCGTTAAAGCCTTATATTTAAACTACCCAGACGATCACTGTTCAACGGCTATAAAAGTAACGGTCACAAATCTTAACGTAAAACTTAAAGAAGATGACATCTTATAAAAACATTTTTCATAAAGAAACATTTAACTGGATCAAGAGGGATTTTCCATTAATGAAACTTTGGGTCGTTACAACATTCCCCCCTTAAGAAATTTCACCCTCGAAATTTTCCTTTTCCCACACTAAAACAAATGTGGGAAACTTAGCTTCATCATATCCTCCGACTCCCAAGTTGCTTCTTCAAACTTGTGGTTTCTCCACAACACCTTGACGAGGGGCATTGTCTTATTTCGTAGAACTTTTTCTCTACGATCTAAGATCTTCACTGGTTGCTCCTCATAAGAAAGATCGTCTTCTAATTGTACCACCTCGGAAGAGAGTACATGTGAAGGGTCTGGTATGTACTTCCTTAAGAGGGATATATGGAAGACATCATGCACCTTGGCCATAGTAGGTGGAAGTGCTAGTCGATAGGCCACAGCCCCAACACGATCAAGAATCTCGAAGGGGCCGATGTACCTTGGACTTAACTTCCCTTTCTTTCCAAACCTCATGACCTTCTTCCACGGAGATATGCGTAAAAACACCATGTCTCCGACTTTAAACTCAAGGTCTCGTCGACGATTATCTGCATAACTCTTCTGTCGACTTTGGGCTGCCTTGATATGCTGCTGAATGGTTTTCACCTTCTCCACCATTTCTTCGACCATTTCTGGTCCAAGCAGCTTACGTTCACCGACCTCATCCCAACATGCCGGTGTTCTACACCTTTTCCCATACAGGGCTTCATATGGTGCCATTTGGATGCTCGAGTGGAAACTATTATTATAAGAGAACTCAACTAGAGGAAGATGTTGATCTCATCCTCCTTTAAAGTCCATTGAGCACGCTCTCAACATATCCTCAAGTGTTTGGATAGTCCGCTCGGATTGGCCATCAGTTTGAGGATGATAGGCCGTACTGAAGTTCAGTTCAGTATTCAGAGCATGTTGAAGACTCTTCCAAAACTTAGAGGTAAATCTTGGATCTCGGTCCGACACAATAGATAGTGGTACTCCATGCAACCGTACCACTTCCCTGATATATATCCGTGCCAGTTGATCCAAAGAGAAATCCTCTCGAATATCAATGAAGTGTGCAGTCTTTGTAAGACGATCCACAATAACCCAGATTGCATTATTGCTTTTGGATGTCCTTGGAAGTCCAGTGACAAATTCCATGGTGATGTTCTCCCATTTCCATTCTGGTATGGGCAATGGTTGCATCATCCCCTTAGACTTCTGCCTCTCTGCCTTCACTTGCTGGCACACCAGGCACTTTGATGTATATTCGGCGATCTCCTTCTTCATATTATCCCACCAAAAGTTTTCTCGGAGATCTCGATACATCTTTGTGCTCCCTGGGTGAATAGAGAAATTTGAACTATGTGCATCATCCAAAAGTTCCTTCTTCAGCTCCGAACTTGATGGGACACATAGTCTTTTCCCAAACCGCACAATGCCTTCTTCATTAACATTAAACTCTGAGGATTTTCCCTTTTTGATAGCTTCCACTTTTTCTTGGATTCTCGCGTCATCCTTTTGAGCATCCTTTAACCTTTCCAAAAGAGATGGTTGAGCAATCATTTGTGAAAGGATTGATGATGTTCCCTTCTTTATGATTCCCACATCCATCTTCATCAAGTCTAAGAAGATTGGATCCTTCTCAATTCTCATCATTGATAGAATTGCTGGATCCTTTCTACTTAGGGCATCCGCCACCTTGTTCGCCTTCCCAGGGTGGTAATGTATTGAACAATCATAATCCTTTATGAGCTCTATCCATCTTCTCTGGCGCATATTATGCTCTTTCTGTGTGAATATATATTTAAGACTCTTGTGGTCAGTATATATCTCACATTTCTCTCCATAGAGATAATGCCGCCAGATTTTTAAGGCAAAGATCACCGCCGCCAACTCCAGATCCTGCGTTGGATAGTTTCGCTCATGGATTTTTCAACTGCCTTGAGGCATAGGATATCACTTTATCATTCTGCATCAGCACACATCTTAAGCCCTTCTTCGAAGCATCACTGAATACCACAAAAAGCTCCCCACTTGTGGGTAAAGTGAGCACAGGTGCAGTGATAAGCCTCCTTTTCAAATCCATGAAGCTTTCTTCGCATTCATCACTCCAAGAAAACTTTACTCCCTTTCGAGTTAGCTTGGTAAGAGGGTTGGACAATCGTGAGAAGTTTCTCACAAATCGTCGATAATATCCATCTAACCCCAAGAAGCTACGGATATCAGTTACCGATGTTGGCCTCAGCTATCCCTCAATTGCATCTGTTTTAGAAGGGTCCACAGATATCCCATTGCTTGTGATGATATGGCCCAAGAATGAGACCTCCTTCAACCAGAACTCACACTTTCTGTACTTGGAATAGAGCTTCTCCTTGCGCAAAGTCTCCAGTACAGTTCTTAAATGCTCCTCAAGGTCCACCTTGGTTTTGGAGTATATTAGAATATCATCTATAAAGACTACCACAAATTTATCTAGGTAATCTCTAAAGACTCTATTCATCAAGTCCATGAATATTTATGGAGCATTGGTGAGTCCAAAAGGCATTACTATGAATTCATAGTTCCCATACCTTGTACGAAAAGAAGTCTTGGGGATATCTTCCTTCTTCACCCTTACTTGATAATATCCCGACCGCAAGTCGACCTTGGAGAAGTATTGTGCTCCAAGCAGCTGATCAAACAAGTCATCGATTCTTGGGAGAGGATACTTGTTCTTTATCGTGATTTTGTTAAGTTCACGATAATCGATGCAAAGCCGCATTGACCCATCCTTCTTCTTGACGAAGAGGACTGGTGCACCCCATGGTGATGCACTGGGGCGTATAAACCCTTTAGCCAGATTCTCCTGTAGTTGTTTCTTCAGTTCTTCAAGCTCAACCACAACCATTCTATATGGAGTCTTGGATATTGGTAGCGCCCCAGGTATAAGTTCAATTGAGAACTCAACATCTCTTCTTGGAGGAAGACCAGAAAGTTCCTCGGGAAATACTTCAGCGAATTCTCTCACAATAGGCATTTCTCCAAGGGTGGTTTCTTCCTTGGACTCAATCATCTGAGCCAGATATGCGTGCTCATAAGGCAGTAATATCCATGCTTGAGATGATGGAGCTAAAGGAGATTCATCTTCCTCCTGACACTTGTAAAGAATCGGGGGTCGATTCTCCATATGGAGTGTGATTTCCCTCTCCCGACAATTTATGTTGGCTCTATATAAGGAAAGACAATCCATGCCAAGAATTGCATCAAATTCCACCAAAGGGAGTATGACGAGGTTCGCCGGGAAATTCAATCCACAGATTATAACAGGGGAGGACTTATACTCATGGGATGCAATGATTGCCCCATTTGCTGTACTCACCGACATATTTACTTCCAGGATTTGTGGTGGTGCAGGGCTTGTTCTACTAAACTTTTGAGATATAAAAGAATGCGTAGAACCTGAATCAAAAAGTACATTCGCTATTCTTGAATGAATAACTAGCGTACCTGTCACCACTTCGTTGTCGGGGTTCACTTCGGCAGAAGTGATGGAAAAAGCTCTTCCTTGTTGTCTTGGAGGTTGTTGATTGCCTCCGATAACCCTTGGATTAGGGCACTGATTCGCAAAATGACCTGGTTCTTTGCATTTGAAGCATTGAACAACGGGTTGAGGTTCGAACGGAGCATTCCTCCCCTCCGTCGCAGCCGCGGGTCCTTCTTGCTGACAGTTAACAGCTAGGTGCCCTTCTCTTCCACACTTGAAGCATTTTCTTGTCCCCCTAAGGCAATTTCTAGGGTGCTTTTTTCCACACTTTTGGCAAGTGGGGTGCTGGAATTTCTTAGCGCCGTTGGATTTATCCATCTGACCACCAGCATTGAATTCCACCTTCCGCTTCTTGTCCCCATGATACCCCTGTGATTCTCCGATCTCCATTTCAACCTTGAGGGCACATCGGACAATTTCCTCATAGCTGTCGAAGTCACGGATCGCTAATGCTTTCCGCAAGCTAGGCTTCAGCCCACCAAAGAAGCGGTCAACCTTGCATTCGGGGGTAATGACAAAGCCGGAAGCGTATCGTGCAAGCCTTGTGAAGTTTCCCTCGTACGCTCCCACATATTCCTCATCTTTCTGCTTGAGGGAAAGGAAGTCCCTTTCCATCTTAAGACGCAGGGTGCGTGGAAAATATTTATCGAAAAAAATCTTCCGGAATACCTTCCATTACAAAGCCTCGATCTCCTCCTCAGGCTTCGTATTTTTGATCAACGTCCACCATTGATTAGCTTCACCCTCCATACGATAAGCCGCCAGGAGAACCTTCTCTTTTTCAGAGCATTGGAGGATGGAGAATATCTTTTCAATGGAGTTGATCCATTGTTCAGCAATCGTGGGATCGGATGATCCACTAAAAGTAGGAGGCCTTTGTCTCATGAAGCTTTCAATAGCGACTTGTTCTTTCTTAGGGGGGGTTGAACGTTCCTCTTGACCAGTTTTTCTATTCAAAACTTGAGTTAGCTGAGAGAGAAGCGTGACAAAGTTCGCGATTCCCGCTCCCATTGGATTGGGCATCTCATTGGTACAATCATCACACTGATCTTCACAACGGTTGTTAGCCCGAGTTCTCCTATTACCGGCCATTGGCTGGAATAAAAGGAAAGTTAGGGGTAAAACATAGAGGGTAATCCAAAGACAAAAGTTGATGACTTATAAATAAACTTTAATCTCTTTAACTCATGAGTCTATAGGATTCAATCCAGGCTTTTCATGATCTTCCTTCTAACATATATTCTTAGGGGCATTTTTCCCTTAATAAGGGTTCATACTAAGACTGTGAATTTATCAAAACATATCCCCCGGGAGTGTCGTAACTAAGAGTGCAGCAAGGCCCGTTGTCGTGCACCAGTTCCCATTCGAGTCTAGCTCAAAGCGGTGTTTTCGGGTTTTACCCCTAGGATACATCTGTGCCAGAGCCGCCTCTACCTGCTCTTATCCAGACAGGGATGTATTTGTTTGATAAAACACTTACTTAGTATTTACCAAAATTTAGGGATGTTTTTATTATGCTTAGTCTTTTATATAAGGCTTTACTAGGGTTTCCTAATCCCAAAAATTACTAAACCTATCCTCTGATACCAACTGTGACAACCCTGCTTTTTATTACAACTTAAACATGCTTTATTACATAAAACTTCACTTGATACAACAAAAAAGATCGAGAGGTTTAGTGTCTTTGGGGCTTAGGATCATTACATAAAAACTTTAAACTTGAAATACAACATCCTTATTGAAAACTTCCTTTATATGACCACTACATTCCTTCGTACTTAGCATTGCATGGGATAACCTGAGGACATGCATAAGAAAAGGGTGAGCTATAAAGCCCAGTAAGGGGGTACACAATGAATAACATGAGGAGTACAAAACATGTTAGGCAATAGGCATATCAATAGAGCATAAGAGAGACATGAACATAAAGGCATGATAAAGCATGATAATCATAACATGGAAATGTGGCAACAACACTTAACATTGAATTAGCATGAGCCAAGGCTCATTGCACATGGAGCATGAGTAGACCCTCATTGCACTTGAAGCACGATTAAACCCTCGTTGCACTTGAATTAGCATGAGTCAACACTCATTGCACATGACGTATCATGATACTATTCTTTACCCAATGCATTGGAGCGCTATCAGGGCGCACCCTTCTTAAACATTTCATTTCATGCATAAGTGTGCCACATGGATCATAAAACATGGATTCATAAAACATAATCATTTATTCCACGATAAAGGAATGTGGAATTCATACATGAAACTTTACAATCAATAAGTAAACGTGCATAAAGGTGAATACCCTTGATGGAGAAATGGGCATGGTATTCACTACACAATGATATTGGCTTAGAAAATCGGTGTGATTTCAGCAGCGTAACGGCGTGACATAAGAATTCATAAAAAAGGATGATGAGAGAGGAAGGGGTTCATCATCATATTTACATGTAATGGACAGTAATAAGGTCATATAGATACATGTCCCAACAATTGAAAAGGAATTTAGATTCATGATACAAAAGTATTGCTTGAATATAGAATAGGAGAAAAAGGTTCCTTTCAGAATTTTGGCATAGTAACGGGTGTACATGGGAGGCATTTAATGAGAGAGAAAGGGGTCTCCCATCATTCAAACAATAATAGGGCAGTATGGGAGAGGTGCGAAACCATACCCCAACATTCATAAATGAAATTAAAAAGGGCAATACAACTTAAAGAAAATTGACAAAAATGAGAAAGGAAGAAAAACCCTTACTTGGAAGTGTGCTTCCAAAGGCTAGAGAGAGGCTTGTGAGAGGATTATTGGGAGCTTGGGGCACCTTGAGAGGATTCTAGAGAGAGTGGGGCAGAGGTTGGATGAACTTAAAGGGCTTTGAGTGAGGAGTAAGTGGGAGCTTGGGTGGGTTTATATAGGAAAGGTGAGAGAATTCTTTATTATTTAGGTTTGGGACCCCTTATATTAAAATAATCCAAACCACAAACCATCCCATGGTATTAGCCCATGGTTTCTGGAAAAGGAAAGAGGAAAACAATATTTTACAAGGCCAAGGTCCGAACTTATTAAAAAATTAGGGTTGCTTATGTGGAGGTGAGTCACACTCCCATGGAAATTAATTTAAAAAGGCAAAGTGTTGAATAAGTCTTGAGGGCTCCATTAATGCTTTGAAAAGTGAGTCAAACAAACCCAAAACCTCATTATTTTAATGATAAAACACATATTGGCCGAACATAAGGATTATGGTATTTTATTACATCACCATTGGGTCATTATGATGTCATAAAACACATTATATATTTAAATGGTATTTAATTTTTACCCAAAAATTTGACTGTCTCAGAAAATTATGAAAAATTAACCGTTGGATAATTTCGACGTCCTGCTTCCAAAAATAATATTTATTTTATCTAAATAATTTTCTAAATATGTGAATTTTTACTTTTAAAATAAAAACCGACATTTATAAAAAATTCACGGGTTTTGACAGAAATGGCTTTCAAACCTTAATAAAAATTTTAATTGCATTCATAAAATTATAAGATCATTTATATTTAATAAAAATTAATTTAATATTAATAATAATAATTTATTAAAATATTATTTAATTCAAAAATCCTTTAATTTAATAAAATATAATTCTTAATTAAATAATAACTAAAAACATCATTTGTACTTTAAAAACTAATTACAATGCATCAAAAATGACTAGAAATTATATTTATTATTATATACAAAAAATAATGTACATGAACATGGTGCTACTTATTTGTTACATAACCCCTTAAAATAGCCGCATAAGACCTAAGGGTAAGGTGTGCGATGGTGACAGACTCTTGGGGTTGCTCGGATAACATCGCTCGAGTGGTAATCTCTATCAACTTCCATTTTTCCCGTAGACGATCACGTTCGAGCTTGACTTGATGAAGCTCAGCTTGGGCTTGGTCAAGGGCAAAGCCCAAAGACGCCACCTCCTTTCCGAGCTCCGACAAATGGGCTTCGTAAGGGGCAATTCTACTAGATGAGGCCATCGCTTCCTTTGTCTGAGTAGAAAATTGGTTCGTTAAAGCCTTATATTTAAACTACCCAGACGATCACTGTTCAACGGCTATAAAAGTAACGGTCACAAATCTTAACGTAAAACTTAAAGAAGTTGACATCTTATAAAAACATTTTTCATAAAGAAAAATTTAACTGGATCAAGAGGGATTTTCCATTAATGAAACTTTGGGTCGTTACAACAACTGCATAGTAAAACATGCATCCAGAGCAGGTTATACACAACTGAATATAAAAGAGCGCCAATGGCTAACCAACAGTAGCTACAACAAGTATGCATGCTGATACAAAAATGTAAACAAAACAAAGTAAACCCCAGCTAGGTATGACCTCAATGTCCATACCATCTCCATGCAACAACTAACACAGCCCTGCTCCTAAAGCTAGCCTATTTCCTGCATGTAAATCCATAATGTCTACACGCGTCCCAAAGGCCCCGTGCCGGGTCTGAGACAAATCTCAGTAGGATAAAACCCAATAGTGCGTACCAAATATATGTGTTTAAGAAGTAATGCATTTCTTAGAAAAGAAGTAAACAGTACAATGAACCATTAAACACAAACTCCACTGGTGCTCAACAGCCACCATGGAGCGTCACCTGCTTCTGCCAACGCCGGAATCTCTGTCGTGTAACCCGGCACCACGTGCCACCTGATACCTCATGTCTCAAGTACCGACTTCCTGAAGGAACGCCTACGAATAGTAACCCGGCAACACGTGCCTCCTGACACCTCGTGTCTCAATTACCGACGTCCCAAAGGCACACCCAAAAATAGTAACCTGCCACCACGTGCCTCTTGACACCTCGTGTCTCAAGTACCGATGTCCGGAAGGCACGCCTAAGAATAGTAACCCGGCACCATGTGCCTCCTGACCCCTCGTGTCTCAAGTACCGATGTCCCGAAGGAACGCCCGAAAATAGTAACCTGGCACCACGTGCCACCTGACACCTCATGTCTCAAGTGTCGATGTCCCGAAGGCACACCCATACCCTAAAGTCTCCTCACCTCCCACGTGGCTTTCTACGGCATGCACCCCCAACTGAAATATCTAACCGCAACTACGGGGGCCTCTACCCACACGAGTGATCAAAACCACCTCATCATGGAGTATCTATATGTTCACACTACTCAAAGTCCCGGTGAGAGATAATCACCAAAAATAGTCCTAAGACACCAACACATCTGACACCTCATGTCCCTACTACCATGTCGCTCAAGTCTGATGGCATCACCATCCTAGTATCCTGGGCCAAGCCCAACCTGACAGTCGTACAGCCTCAAGACGACATCCATGACACCCAATACTACGGTCAAAACCACCAAAAGTAACTCGAGAAAAGCCCCAACCTGTGATCAGCATCACTCAAGCATAACCGGGCCAATCCCAACACAACCCCAAAAGGTCCAGCAGATGCAATCTAGCAATCCCATGTATAACATATTAAAATAGAAAACATAAACCAGAAAAACAAACTAAACAGTTTAATTGCATTATACCATGTGTTGTCCCATACCAGTACAGAGGTCTTAAATGCCTCTAACAATTTATAACAGGATTTAATAAATTAATCTAAACAGTTTATAAAAATCATATTTCAATTAAAACCATTTTGGCTTTCCCCTGCCAAAATTCCCTGATGAGCAACGACCCCTCACCCGGCCCTGCTCATGAAAACTGGTAACCGAGCATCCCCAAAAGCATCCTAGAGGTCCCATAAGAATTACAGTATGAAAAGGCTGTTAAAACGGGTCCCAGTCAAAATATCCAAAAACACGCCAAGGGTTGCTTTACCCAAAAAACCACAAAAATATAAAATGAAGTATACACTACATACCTGAGACTCACACGATGCTACTCCTCCTATAACACCAGCTAATTTAGTCTAAAACGCGGTAAATCTATAAAAGATTCAATACCACTCAGAATCCTATAACTTATTCTAAAACTAAAATCAGACAAAATGGCCAAAGTTGAATCAAGGCCTTACTGAGGGGCTTCCAACACACTAATCAGAGCTCGAATCAGGTCTCGGACGGACGATCGGGAGGGGAAGAGAAGTTCGGCCGTCCCGGTTCGTGTATTCGGGCGGAGGATATGAGGTTCTGCCTCAATACGGGGCTACTGCCCATTTTAAGCAAAAACAATAAATTACACGGCGTGTACTTTGAGACTACACGCCGTGTATGGTTCCTTTAACTGTTCATAAGACGGAAAGATTCCACCAAATTACTTTCCGAACCTGTCGACAAGAGTACATGGCGTGTACCTAGGGGTACACGGCATGTACGTGGTTCCTCTTCCCTACCTCACCGACTTTCCCACACGCAATGTATTTTCCATATACAAGGCCAGACTACACAACGTGTCCAAAGGGAACATGACGTGTACTTGGTTCTACCCAGCTAACGGCCTACTGGCCATATATGGCCTCACACGGTTAGGGGTATACACGACATGTTCAAAACTACACGCATTGTGGTAAGAAACTACTACACGGTCATTGCACGGAATGTACTCGACGATCACATGACCGGTCACTCACCTTCACATACACGTAATTTACTCAAGTACATGGAGTGTAGTTTGGAAATTTCCAGAAAATTCCCATTTTCTCCAGTTTCCTTAGAAACCTGTCAAAAATTCAAACAGGGTCGGGATTTTTACCCGTTCCAAAAACACTGGGTTCTTACATATTTTATCTTAATAAAATTATAATTATATCATAAATACCATATTAAATTTTGAAATATACCATCAATGTGATTTGGTGATGAAAAATGAATCACTTCTCTTCATGAAGGTAGTAATCCATGCATACACATGAACGACGTTAACAATATTCAGTAAATCGAAAGGTAATAAAATATATGAGTTATTAATTTTCTAGAATGATAAATATTTCATGAATTCCATATATATATATACAATAAATTAAACATTATTACCTTCCGTAATAGGTGGTGATGGAAAATTAATTATGTATGTTTGTGTGGTGGTAGTCAGTCATACACATGAACGGCAGTTTCATTTTCCATTTGATGAAACAAGAGATCGATATTGGTTATGAGATTAACATAATAAAATCCTAGTATAGATAATATGCTAATTTTTTTATATCAGTATGGTTTGAGAATATTTTAAGGAGTTATAATAATAAATAAAACTAAAACATTTAGTTAAAATATATACCTATTTTTCAAAAAACCTACTTTTCTTTTCACATTAAGTACTATAAGGCTGGTATTATTCCCAAAATAAGACCACTATAATGTGATTGGGATGATAGGAATATATTTGGTTGGGTCTTCGAAGATATGAAACGTTCTTTAATTGTGAATAAAATATGATATGAGGTTCCCTTTTATATGTGAGGTGAGGGGCATTCTTCTAATTTTGTAAATTATTAATTTAATATATATATTAATTTTCAGGTTAAAATGGATAAAAATTGATATTTATCAAAGATAATATGATTATGAGACTAAATCCTCTCATATTATTAGAGTTAGATAATTTTAGGTTATTTTTTCCCCTTACCTTTTTATTTTAAGACTCATTTACCCTTCTGATGATTACTATGATAACAAATTTGTTTAGTTTTCAAGGGTCAAGATAGTTACTATAAACAATAATTGGTCTATAAATGGAACACGGTTGAAATTTTAAACCATATACCAATAAATTGGATGAAGAAATAATTTTATAAATTTTAAACCATTTCATAAAATATAATTTATTATAAAATATCATTAATGTCAATTTTGGAACTATTTATTTCATTTGACTTTAAAAACCACATGAAAGAAAATAAACTAAAATATAATACTTTTACACATTAATAACATTTTATATTTATCTAAATGACATGGAACATAGTAATTAATTAAAACTATATTACTTTAAATATTTTTAGAACCATTTAATTTATTTTTCTACCAATTAAATAAATTTTTTATTAGAGTTGCATATGTATTTATGGTAATTAATTCATCACTAAAAATTATAAATACATTACCATGATAAAAAAAATTTATCTTAAAATTACAATTTATAATTTAACATAATTTTTTTTATCCCTGTCACAAAATTTTATATATATTAAAATCAAGAGAGTGATATTTTTTACTCTATTTTTTACTTAAATATTATAAAGGTCAAAATCACAGCCAAATTGAAACAAATGTTATATATTTGAATATTAGATGATTATGGATGAAATATAATCATATAATGAAATTAAGAAATGTTTTATGGTCATTTTCAAGTCCTTATCATGTTATTTTTAACCTTAATTACTTAATTCACCTTTATCGTGATGATAATTATTTACAATGGCCACTATTCATAATAATGAAAAATAAAATGGACCTATTTACCAAATTTGAACCTCATAATTCCAAATATTGAAACCATATTTCAATATTCAATTAACATAAGTGGCATGATATTATTTAATATTAAAAAGAAAAATACAATGGAATGATTTTTTTTAGAAAATTACCATTTTAAGTATAAAAATGTTTTTATAATAAATTCAACCATAAAATTGATTCAATTGAACTTAATTATATTATTCATAATATAATAGAACTAATTTTACTTTTAAAAAATTTTAAAATTAAATTTTACTTTGAGAATTGTTGAAGAAAATACAGTTATCCATAAAGATCTATATTTTCACTATTCAATGGAAAATTTATCTTTTAAGAAAAATTACAATAAAACACTGTAATATAATTTTAACATGATCATACAAAAAATTATATTCATTTTATAAAATAAAATTTCTAAATGTCCAAAAAAATAATTATAATATATTCCAATAAAAATCAATAAAAACCATTTTTGAAAAAATGTATATTGGGAAAATAAAATGACATAAAAAATTGAGTGCTTGTTTCCTAAGAATTAATCAAGGAATTATTATTCAGTAGGAAATTTATATATATGTATTTCATAATTTTATTAATTATATTCATACCTAAAAATTTAATGGCTAGGTTGTAATGATCATATTTAATTAAGAATATTTCTTGCTTTATTTACATTTAGTGTTGTGTATCTTATAAGATATCGAACATAGTAATTAATTTAAAATATAAGGATATTACATAGTGATAAACAGAACAAAGATAAATATTATAAAACTCTTTTTTGATTTTAACTGATTGAAGAAATCATCAATGTGAGTCAAGGGATGCTTTTTTATCATTGTTCAATTGAGATTTTGATAATCAACAGATAAGTGGAGAGTTCAATTAAACTTATTGGTAGAGTTCATAGGTTACCCAAGGTTACATGATAGGGTATATAAATACATTAGATATCAAATAATCCAACTTAATTTTCATCTCCTTCAACTCATTTAGATCCATTCAGTAAGACGACATAGATGTTGATTGAGTTCTAGGCACTAAGTCTACCAGTAAATTCACATCCCTCTCTAAAAGAAAACTTGAGAAGTATATTGGAAACACTTCATGAAACATTTTTAATATTAGAGGGATATCACCATTACTAGACTCATGTCTCAACTCGATTACTAATAAAATTTTCAAATTACTAATCTCTAGAAGAGGTGGTCCCACCTAACTAGAACTCGAATCCCACTCATCTTAAAACACATAGGGGTTCCATTAGGTGTTGTGAATGACATCCATAGAAGATAAAAATATATAGGATAATTGTGAACAATCAACTAGTCTATCTCATTTATAATATAAAAGAGTCACATGTTTATTAATATAAAATATGGAACTATCTCTACTTCGTACACAATGAAAGTACATGAGGGAAATCAGAAACCCTACTATTTTTTATATCCTAATGGAATCCCCAATTCCTTAATGAATAGAATGCGTTCCATTGGAAGTTTTAGAATATCCACCATATGAGTAAACATGAAGGAGTGAGAGACACGTATATGAAATAAACCAGTTGATAATATAGAATCAATAGAAATTTCACCTGTCACTCTCACAAAATGCACATCAAATTCCATTGGATACTCTTCCACTGCACCTAATTGCTTCATTCTAGAGGACTATGGATGGAACCTTATAGTTAATGAAGAATCTGACTACACCGCAAATCCATTACGTGCCAATAATATTTTTCCATAGTGAGGGAAAGAGATATCCCAATAAAACATATGTAAACGACCTCAGTTCCCACACTAGTTGCAAACTTTTGGAGGTATAAAGATAAATCAAATCATTTATCTTGTCTAACTACACTGATAAAATGATAAACCACAATCAGATGATGATGATGATGTAGTGATATACTTATGAGGACAACCACCACTTTTTCTCAACAAAACTCACTCTTCTTACTCTTTCCCTTATATGAATCATCAGATCTACCATTATAGGAAAATGGAGCTTCAGATAGCCTATACATCCCTATGAGATCAATCTCTTAAATTATAGCCTTATCCACTACATTATAATAGTTTTTCAGATTCAACATAATACATGTGTCTAGATATCAGATCTAAGACCCATTTGAAACCTCTAATCCTTTATCTTCTCTTTAGAAAAAACCTCAAGGGAAAACACCGAGAGCTCATCAAAATGAAAAGGATGCTCCATCATGGACTGAAAACGTAGCCATTTTGAAATCCGAAGCCGCGTAAATTGTTAAGAGCAAAAAATTAAAGTGAAAATGTACCCATTTAAAATCCAAAGCTGCGGTCGACTCCAACTAGTAGATGGCGATCGTCGCTTGAAGGATCCAAAGCCGGATCCCTCTAGATCATCCACACGCGCTCAAAAATTCTGCTGGAATGTCGATCGTCAAAATCCAGGTGCTATCATGGAGATCCATCGATGCTTTCGACGTCTCAAAGATCACCGCATTGATATTCCATCGATGTTGAAGAGAGATCATGATCTAAGCTTCTTGGATCAAGAGGTTATCTCTCAAGAGAGTTGGAGGAGAGAGAGGCTCTAGATTTCATTCCATGAAATGAGTGAATAGTGAATTTCACACCAAGGGAGAGAGCCTCCTCTCTTATTTATAGTGGAATTCCAAAATACTCGGTTGGGTTCCCCGACCCCCATTTAAATCAGCATCTTCTAAATAAATATTCTTGACAAACTAAACTACACTAATATTATTTTTTATTTTATCACATACTAGTAATATATAAAAAATATATTATGTGATAAAATCCGAGCCATTTAGCTCGACTCCCTATCCCACTTAATATTAAACCAACCTTGATTATTAAAAAAATATTTGTTCATTTAATATTTTCTCGTATTTACTAAACTAGTTAATACATTAAATAAATTCAATCCCAATTATACCTAACTTGAATAATAATGAATTCATTTAATGCATTATTGATCGATACTTTGGATAACTCTTGGACCCCTTGGCGGGGCCAACTATGTCCATATACCTATTCAAGTGAATATGGTGGATTCTTGAATACGCTATTGTGTGTGACCCTCTAGGACCTTATCTCAATAGTAGTGAATAAAATCCATAGACCAAGAGTGGATTCTAACAACCCATCATGGCCCCTAAAGAGATAAGGATAGTCATAGGAATGACTATATACCATCCTATGAAAAATGACTGCGTACTATAATCTCTTTTTCATTAAATATCTCATAAAGCAGGACGTACTCTTATGTCGTTTTCCTTTTCCTGATTTATTATTTTTCAATCTATCCAGATAGATTTTCCTTTCTACTACTCTGGCCAACGACTTATGAAGGCAGCACCATCCTGATCAACTAGGCCTGATATATACAACTTCCTAAACATGGAAGTGACAAATCCTTTCTTGACCATTCAGCCAATGTCATACCACCAACGACGCACCCAACACAAACTACCTTTCCATAACTTCATTGCCATTGATTCCATCTTGCATCAATGTACGTAATAAAATAGTACGCATTGGTAATGGTCTCAAGTCAGTAGACCAATACACACGTCTGTATATAGGAACAAACATTGACACCCAAATACATGTGGTGTCCTATTAGTGGATTTGTACTCGTGATCTCATTACTATAGATCACCTAGTGGGAACTTCACAAGAAAAAGTCTCAATGCTTATGTGCCCCCACCACCTGATACTCATAGATCTACTGTGTCCATTCATTAAGATGTATCTAGACTATATAACATATATTTAAGTTTAATTTCATAGTATCTCGAGGTTCTCAATATAGCCTGGGATCAGGTATAACCTCTCGACACGACAATTAACATTTGGACATTACCATTATAATAGTTGACCTAGAAAATTCTACACTATAATGGTAAGATAACACCATGAATAGCTAACTGTACACATGATATGGTAATCAAAAGTACTTCGTATTTGGGTTTAGGGAACCCACTATTTCAAAACTCCCACTTGCACTAGAGCTAACTTTCTAAATAAGCATGTTAGTTACTCACATGAAAAATATCATGCTTCTACTGAGTAATGGCTTTAACAGCTGGGCCTACCATGTTTTTGTCATGTGGCTTATACTCTATATGCGACCTCATCTGCTTGAGTAAAACTTTTCAAGATAAGTTATTCCGGACTATATCAATTTGTCCATTTTTATAACTTGACAACTTATCTATTAAGAATATCATAATTTACATTATGATAATAATTTTCTCACTAGGTGCGAATCCTAGAACTGGAATAAATCGTTGCGATTGATAACTGCATCTTAGATACCTTAGAAGCTGCAACGTACTCGGTATTTGTAGGTATGGATACCACTAGCTTTTATGATCTTGACTCCCTCATCAACCTTTCCGAACTGCGATACTAGATCAAATTGATATATGGATTATTTGTGTGTATCCCACCATAACTAGTATACCTTCTTCTCCATATATCAGGTACATATCATTTGTACTCATCGAATTACTAGATGATATCTCTGATTGCATCACTTGCAGTGCTCCTGGAAATAATTTTTATCTTCCTACCATAAAGAATATTCTAGAAATATCAATTATTGTACATATAATGGCATATTTGATTGATCCATCACTGAAATATATCATTTCAATTCACAACATTAATCTCTACCCATGCTCCGAACATGTTAACCTAGAGAGATTATGCCATGTGACATTGGAAATAATTCTGAACTTGAATTGTTTCAACTTGTATTTTTCAATAAAATGTCACTATATGTATGATTAAATAGTACCAAACAACCTATGGATCTATCTTAGTAGATCATATTCCTTAGAACTTAGGTTGCAACTACAATTCAATCATTGGAGTATTTCTTTTATTCTAATCTTATTTAACTGTAAGATCAAGATCTGTTTTCCATATGTTTCCCAACATATTTCACTTGGAAAATATGGGCACTCCCACTAACCTTAGGTAGAAACATGGAAAAGATTCATTTATAATGAATTCTCTAAGTTCTTGTTGCTTAATTTAATCCAGAATTGGATTTTAGTAACATGATACCTTTATTTCCATCATATGATGACATCATCTCTTTCTGGTTGCATCGTATAGACACCTTCCACAAAATAAGGTCTTGACATCTAATAACCAATAAAATAATTTTAAAAGTTATCTATGACAAGTAAAATTATAATTGATTTTGGAACACCGACTTGGTATAACAAATCAATCCTTATTGGTACTAGGATTATATCATCAATGTATCTTCTTTTTTGAATATCCACCACAATATTCAATTTATAAGCCCCTTTGAAATTTGATAAATGGAATACGTTATTGAATTTTTGTTGATCTTATCAATATTAGGTCATTTCCTTACACTTATTACTTGTAGGATTTATTATTCTTAATGAATAATATATCATCAGCCGTGATGAATATAAAACCATCACCATGGTTTCATTCTTCCTACGCAATATGTGTTAATGGAACATACCTATTCCACATGTACTTGTGGAACTTGTTCCCTATGCCAACCATTTGTGCATCTTGAGAATTAACTATGTCCTAGTCAATTCAGCTCCCACTATCTCTAATAGAGATGTTCACCCTTGTATCGAAATGTAGTCAAATGCTGACTACATATTTTCTATCTTAGGGATTTATGTAATATCCAAAGAAACTGTTAGGATTATTACATATATGCACCATGTGTTCAGATTGATGCATATTTGTTTTTAATAAACTCTTCACATCCTAACAATTGATCTATAACATAATGTATTTTCATCATACTATGACTCATGTGATATCCGTTTTTCATTTGAGTTGGAATATTTTCTATGGGTTTATGCTGTTATTTGCAAAGAATGTAATGAAATATAATAAGTGTTACTGCAGGTTGTAACATTGATACAACTTACATCATAACGTTGATGCATAAAATGTGTGTTTAGGAATTGCTCCATGCTACATATTGTCGATCAATGTAAACATGTAAGACATTATCATCAGTCCTCCTTATGAACATCAATACGGTAATGTAGATATGGTAACATGCATTTAGGAAATACTCTACACTACGTTATCATGATCGATGATTTTTTGGTCAAGATATTATTCGGCATACCAATCCGAAGCAACTCATATCTTATTACCGAAAAGATACTTCACTATTACTTAATAACTTAAAGTAATATTATGAAGTATATTTACAGCTTACTTTCCTTTGGAATAGTTCACACTCTCTTGTTGAACTAATCCAGAAATCTTTGTGGTATACCTACATTTCTAAAGGTTTCTTTGTCTAAACTAAGGATGTCAATAATACCAAAGGGGTTTAGTTGTGCTGAGCCTAAATACCATACTAGGTATTTATTTGACATATACTTTTTGTTTTACTTGACAAAGAATCATATTACCACAACTGGGTAAGTCTTACAATTTTATATTCATCATGTAATGCCTTTGATTCAAGTATGTCTGAACTATTTATTGAATATGTTACCAGAAACAACATTCATTCCAAAAACATGGAATGAGGTCTCATTATTTCCAAAGGGTATGTGAGATAATTGTTTGTGTTGTACTCAACAACTTGTTCTGTTTGAGTCAATTACATGGAAATTTGAAGTTATGTGTTTCTCACCGCTGACTTAGGAATCACCCTTTCTCAGCAGCTTGGAGAAGACACTTTACATTTTGTAATGTTCCTATACATACTTGGTTACTGTATTTAAATAGACATATGTTATTGGCATATTATATTCAATACCCAAGAAGTATGTTAGAAACAATAATATATTATATGAATATAAATTGAACGAGAAGTGGGTACTTGCTTCTTGTATTTCAGTTTTTAAACTTCCATGACTTTATTTCTATATTTGATGCAAATAACCTCATGTTAAGTAACCATCCAATTTTCTTTTAAGTACATGATGAAGGATCCTTTGGCGCAACTTTCCATATACCTTTTTTCCTAGTCATTCAATTTATTCTCTATTAGAATAAAAGATGGTGTTATATCTAATATTCATATTACTTGAAGAATGTTACCTTTAAAGGTAATTAAGTGCTCATTCTATACCATTCATTTGTTCCCTTAAACGAAACTAGAGTAATTTTGTGTAAAATTTATAAGAATGGGATGACATAAAAGATTGTGAAATGTTTTTCACTTTACACACACTGAGTGCGGCCATCATATTCAAATCTTGCATCACTTTGTCCTTGGAAACTTCTTGGAGATGAGACTTCATGAAACATCATCCATGTCATGACATAGAGACCAAAACTAATATCATACATTGATGATATCATTATGAAAGAACCATCATATGCTTGACTCATGAGTCTCCTATAAGTATTTTTACACCCTCACTTCTTGAGGTGGCTTAACAGGTTGGGACACAAGGACCTTGAATTTTCGTTGTGGTAGTAATGTGCGCAAGCGCATATACTACACATGGAATTTCGTTCTTGTTTGGAGATTCAATTTTTCTAAAACTTGTTACAGTTTTTTTATGGTAATGATTTCCATTCACTAAAAAAAATCTTTAGCAGATTTTACTTTTATGTGATTACCTAATGTGACATTACTGATTATTTAATCATTAAACGTCTCCCACTAATTTTTTCAAATTCTAGGAACCCTCTATACTAGAATCGGAATAGTTTTTATTATTCAGTGAAAAGGATCCCTGAACCATCCTCATATTCAAAAATATATAGCTATTCCACTACTTGTAGGGTCCAGGGTAGGCTTTTGGCTGACCAACGACATTAACTTGAAGTTCCTTGATCTGTTTAGTAAATTCCTTGCTTCAAACATCACTACCGATTTACTCAACTCTTGCCTCTAAAATTACAACTATCTCTATATGGATATTTATTTTCTGTGATTTTAGTTATGTAAACCCACCACCCTAATAAGAACTCCCCTGTAGTAAGAGGAACCCTCATCTATGGAATGACTGACACCTCGAATAGTCGATTTTGTTCATACATGAATGATGGAAGGCACTTGTGACTTAATATTTTCATTGAGGGTCATATTTGTTTTTTCCCTCGATGAATTTGATCCATTTCTACTAAAATTGTTCGTCTATGTTGTCATTCTCACAACTGAACTTTAATAGAAAAACACACGCCACTTCTTTATGAATTTTATTATCTAATATTTTATGTATTTTGTCGCTATTCTAAAACGCATAAAATAATAAATAAATTTATAAAGGTTAACTGCAACCCAAATGGTCTTGAGCATATAAACAACCTAAGGAAATTGTTCCTGAGTCAAATGCTTGAATTTTGAAGCATCATTCCCTGTCATGTAAGTCTGATGGTCCTCTGGGGTATCGCCATGTCTTGGCGGGGTTGGCATCACGTCTTGGAGTACCACCTCATCTTGGTGGAATCCACGTGTTGTCTTGCACCATCATGAACCACCTCATCATTGCTGGGACCACGTCGCTCGTTGTCTTCGTCCAATGTACAATAATACTTGCGCGTAGGCAAGAGGGACTCAGGTATAAAGGTATATCAAGTGTGTAATTTCCCAGAATTTCCCTGTATCTGTATTTTTTTTAAATAAATGGGAATTTTACGAGTCCGTGAAAATTGACGGCATGTGATTCTGAGGCCCGGAGTTCCCAGAATGAATTTATGAAAAACAATTCGGGTACATTCAATGAACGTATGAGAGGATTTTTATATCTTTTGAACTGGTGCTCAGAATTGAAATATGAGGGCATCGTTGAACTCACAGTGCCAGTATTCGCTTAAAGAGACTTTCACCTCGACAACAGTTGGTCGAGGGTGGAAGTTAGTTTTTGGGGTTTTCATGAAATAATAGAATAAAAATAAATTATAAAACATTTTGTTTTTATTTTATTTGTTAAAAACCTCCATGTGGATGTTGAGAAGTGGGGACCAGTAGACCTTAACATCCCATGAGAGGTTATGGTGGTGGGGACTACACGAACCTAACCTTCCATGAGAGGTTATGGTGGTGGGGACCACCCGAGGCCTAATCCTCTTGAACTCACCTCTTAATGAGGGAGAAACCTCTCAACTCCCTCATTAAATGTGGGAGATCCTCTTCAACTCCTCCAATATTAATTTTTCCAACCCTCCTACACAATAATTAAGCCAACACACCAATTTAATTGTCCCAACCAATGAGATTAATTTACCCAATTTGAATTATATGCCAAAAAAAATAGATCACATAATATATTATTTTGGGGCTACAATTCATTTTTGTGGAATTGGGAGAGGAGAGAGCTTTGGGAGAAATAAAGTTCTCCAATGTAGAACTTCACCTCCCAACGAAGAACGGTCCACCAACGAAGAACGCTGACCTCGACTTCAACATTCTTCCTCGAAACTTTTTCCGACATGGGATGTCTTCATCTGTGACGAATTGATGTTTGAAATTCCTTCTCACACAAATGTCAATAAACAACATGAGGAAGGGGTTTATTTGCGTGTGAATATTTTTCCCATAATCTTACATTTTTTTCTTTTACGGTTTGGGAATGTAATGTTGTGGGAGGATGTAAATCTTGACGTTCTTTTTTGATGTTCTTTTTTAGCCTTATCAAACCACCATAATGCGGAGGGTATGTCACAAAACAACATGGCCCGACCCTTCTGAAAATATTGCGGTGTTTTTCGAGATGGAAGAGGATGGTAACCATCCACGGTTGTGGCACGATAACGACAGCTAGCACCACCGTCGGACACGACGAAGGTGACGGTGCAATGGCGCCGCCCTGGGGCCACCACCGCCACCCCACGACGGTACCACCACCCCGCAGTAGAACCTTCACCCCGCGATCAAACTTCCAACCCCAGCTGAGCCGCCCCGCGGCCTCGTGCCCTCGCGACACTCTCTGCGGCCCCTGGCGGCCTGCCGGGCTGGACCCAGGGGGTCGGGCTGAACCTAATGTGTCGGGCCACAATGCGGGTCATGTCGACCTAAACCGAGTTGTCCTAGGAGGGGTTGGGTCAGGTCGGTCTGACCGAGTCAGACCGGACCTGAGGCCACTACGACCCATTTACATTCTTTTGGATATAACTTTGGGACCATAAGTCCGTTTGACGAACTGTCAGCGACGCTAGAAATCTTGGAGAAAGGGAGTCTCTTAGAGTATACCCTACTAGAGTTTTTAATTGAGAGGGGGTACAGTTAGGTTGGATCGAGAACGAATCCAACCGGGCCCCTGAGATAAAAAGGCTAATAACTCACAGACCATGCATCCGATTGACGCGCTGTCTTTTACATTGAGACCCCAATGACATTTCAGAACATTGAGATACTTCTTCGTGGGACTTAGTGAAAGATGGAGTATCTACTAGTAGCTTGTGGAGTGGATCCTCCCAGATAAGAGCGAGCATAGTGTGAGAACCCAGTGGCTGGCTGAGACTTGATGACTATTGACCGTTTCGACTAGGAGTGACTTGAATAGCCCAGTGGGGAACGACTTGGAGACAAGGCAGACCCACAGTGGGGAGCGCCTTGGTGACATGGATGACCCACGATTGTGGAAATAAGGATTACCTCAGCAGGCCATGAGGGGGAATGCCTTGGAGACATGGCTGACCCATGGTGGGGAGCGCCTTGGTGACGCGGCAGACCCACGGTACTCGACAGGAGGAGTACCTCAGCAGTCCAAGGATAGTGTGAAGTGCCTCTGTGTGACGCGACAGGCCCACTGCACTTGATTGAGGAGTTATCTTGTAGTCAATGTTTTCAACATTCTGACTGCGAATGTTACTTGATACAGTCCTAGAATAAATCCTGGTGTGAGCTGAGTCAGTACCTCTATGTTTTTCCTCATGATTGATATGGATTACTTGATAACTTAGGTATATGTAAGGGCATATACCAAAGAAAGGTTATCTGTTGATTGAATACTTTGTGATTTATCTTTGATGGATTTTGTGAGACCTAGAGGGTCTCAGTGTCCTTACTGAGTATCGTTATACTCACCCTTTCACGGGCTGTTACCGCACCTTGTTGTTTTAGATGCAGATGACGAACAACGCTGGCTGAGGCTGAGATTACTAAGACTGGACGGTACCTAGATTTAGACCATACAGTGTGTCAGTACGTAGAGGATACGGGTGGACATGGGGTTCTGAGGAGGCAATCTGTACCTACCCTTCAGGTAGGAACCTCGAAAAACGATCCAATAGTTGTCTCTTATCTTTCTTCAGTTGTATTGTATTTCAGTTGTACTTGTACCATTACTATTGGGTTTGTATTTCGGCCCCATTTTTACTTTCAAGACTATTTTAGTTATACATTTTTCTTGTGTTCGTATCTTGTTGTGTGCTTCGTTACGTGAGTTGGTAGGTTATAAAGGCAATACCCTCCCAGTTTTATGGAATACACTTTTGGTGCTAGTCGCCAGCCCCTGGCCTATGGAAGGTGGGCTTTGGGTTAGTCACGGCACGAGCCCTAGGGGATGGGTCATGACAAATTGGTATGAGAGGAGTCAGTTCTACCAAAGAACTAGGACTCTAGTAATTTCTATAAAGCAATAGTGTTAAGGGTAATGAGTCTGGTTTCTAGTTTAGGGAGCCTAGTGTTGGTGCGGCGGCTGACGTATCCATATGACTGGACCTTGACTTCTGATTTCCGACTCAGTGCATGAAAACTCTGATTTTGTGTTTGTTTTAAAAAATTTTCTATGTGATATTTTGAGTCAGCTCACAAGGTATAAGTTTTGAACATGGCGCACCTGTTTCTTTTCAGGATTCCTCCACGCAGACAACTAGCTAGGGTTCTGATAGTTTTATGCACTGATATCCCACTGAGCGACGAGGCCTCGGTGTAGGGCCCTCTTCCAATAGTGGCACCAGCAAAGGCACCAGTGGTACCATTCCCCATTGGGCCACAGATTCCACCAGCCCCAGCAGCAGATGATGCATGCCGCTTGAGCACGTTTCACGAGTTCTAGTGCTAGTGGCCACCCCGATTCAAGGGAGAGATGGACCCACAGGCCTTTGAGGATTGGCTAGAGGCTGTGGTGAGAGTCTTCCGACTCATAGGGACACTAGCCGATCTCATGGTGATTCTTACTGCCAGCCTTCTACAGGAAGCAGTAGGTGGATGGTGGAGCTTGATGCTCCAGGTTCACGATAAGGTGACGCTTCTCTGGGCAGACTTCGAGAGCCTGTTTTGAGAAATTTTCTTCTAGCGACTCTTTGCGCAATGCACATTCAGAAGGTACATCATATATAGTAGGGAATCATGCTCATTACTCAGTGAGGTTCACTAACCTCTCATGCCACTCCAAAAATATGGTGAGAGACCCATTATTCAGGCCTCATACCTTCGATCAGGGACTCAGGCGAGAGATTAGGGCTTCGATGATCTCACTCATTATCCTGATTCATGTGGGGCTGCTAGAGAGAGCCGTCTTGGTGGATATTTTCCTTTCTGAGCAATCACCAGCAGTGAGACCCACTAACAGTCATCACGTAGCAGAGTCTTCTGCATCTGGCAGTAGACAGATGAAACAGAGGTCCAAGAGGACCTGACCTACAGGTGGACAACCGCAAGACTTAGGATCGGTTGTGCAGGGCACCCTAGGTAGATACAATTTTTCCAGGAGTGGGCAGTGTTTCGCATGCAGGAGGCAGGGTCACATGGCTCATGACTGTCCGACCCTCTATAAGGTTGATCAGCAGATGGTCGAAGGACCACCCATGCAGAAACTGGGATTCGATCAAGGAGGTCCCTAGGGTGCAGGTGGACGTAGCAGAGGAGTTGGTCGAGTAGCTGGCGGTGGGAGACGATTTGAGATGTTACTGCCACCACCACTAGGAGGTCCACCCCAACTTCATGGAGTAGGTGGATAGGGGAGAGCTAATCTCTAGGCAGCTAAGGCCTAAGATCATGGTGCTCCAGAGATGATACGAGGTATGATCTATGTCTACTCCACCTTAGCTGTAGTACTTATAGAAACAGGTTCCAGTCATTCATCCATTGCCATTATCCTCATTCAGAGCTTGGAGATTCCAACAGAGTCATTGGCTCGATCCTTACGTCTAGAGACTCCTACGGAAGCGGACTCGATGATTACGCGTTTGTGTCGAAGGTGTCAGCTTACTCTAGGAGGTGAGAGATTTGGATGGGATCTCCTAGTAGTAGCGTCGAAGCCTTATGACGTCATATTGGGTATGGATTTTTTATCTACAGTCCATGCTCAGATAGATTGTATTAGGTTTAAGGTGCGGTGTGTCTGCACGGATGGGACCAGGTCTACCTTCACCGGTGAGAAGGGAGCCTTTGCAGTGCAGGATGGACTTAACCGGAGGAGAGTTCTGCTGATCACTCATCAGTTTTCAAGCCTTACCCTTGGACCTGTTGATGTGGAGTGTATGAGCTATCCTGTAGTGTTGGACCATTATGCGTATGTTTTCCCTGATGATATCCCAGGTCTACCTCCTCACAGAGAGGTGTAATTTTACACTGACTTGTACCCCAGGATGGCACCAATATCTACACCAGCATATTAGATGGCTCCTATGGATCATCGTGATCTGTGGGTACAGCTAGAGGAATTGCAGGGGAAGATATTCATTTGGCCCAGTGTTTCTCCTTGGGTAGCCCCAATTCTATTCGCCAAGAAGGTGGATGTGAGGTTGAGGCTTTGTGTTGACTATCGACGCCTGAACCAGGTGAACGTGAAGAACAAGTACCCACTCCTGAGGATTGACGACCTCTTTGATCAGCTAAAGGGAGCATGGTGGTTCTTGAAGATAGATCTCAGATCAGGTTATCACTAGCTCAGAGTGCAAGGCAAGGATGTGTAGATGACAACCTTCAGATTATGGTATGGCCATTAAGAGTTCTTGGTTATGACATTCGGTGTGAGAAACACTCCAACAGTTTTTATGGGACTCATGAAAAAGATCTTTCAGCCATAACTTGATTGCTTTGTAGTAGTATTCATTGATGACATTCTAATTTACTCAGCCACTGAGGAGGAGCATGCCTATCTTTTGCAGGTAGTAATGGATATAGTCCGAGAGCGCCGGATTTCTGGTATTCTCTCAAAGTGCCAGTTTTGGATAATGAGAGGTTCACTTTCTAGGACCTGTCATATCGGAGGCTATAGTTGCAGTGGATCCAGCAAATATTGTTGTAGTAAATGCTTGGGTACCACAAAGGAGTGTGAAAGAGGCACATAGTTTCTTGTGTTTGGCGGGATATTACTGGAGTTTTGTTCAAGATTTCTCCCAAATTACAGCACCACTATCATCCTTAACAAAGAATGGGAAACCCTTCGTTTTGTCGAAGAAATTCCAGTGGAGTTTTCAGGATCTGGGGAAAAGGATGACTAGTGCCCCAATCTTGGGGCTTCTAGGGAAGGGCGTAGGGTACATAGTTTACTGTGACACATCAGGGACTAGAATCAGATATGTCCTGATTCAGGATAGAGCAATTATTACATATGGATCTCGATAGCTTAGAAATCATGAGAAGACCTATGTTACCCATGACATTGATTTAGCACCAGTGGTCTTTATCTTGAAGATGTGGCAACACTATCTGATGGGTGAGAATTTTACCATGTAAATTGATCACAAGAGTCTCATGTATATATTTTATTAGAAGGTCCTGAACCTGAGATAGCGACATTGGCTGGAGTTCCTCCAGGACTATGACCTCGAGATAGTCTATACTCCTGGGAAGGGGAACGTTGTTGCAGATACACTCAGCAGAAGATCTGGTATAGAACTTCTAGGTGAGGCGATGGAGAAGCTGGCTTCTTTACAGATATCCTTTGTAGATAGAGATGGGGAATCTTTCCTTCTATCTCATACTTTCACTCCCCCAATTCTATAGCGAGTCCAAGAGGCACAACGTGAGGACGCTGAATGCAAGATGCAACGTGCTCAAATATCCACAAGACATCAACCTGGTGGATTTTATAAAGGTGGGGAACACGTCATCCGCTTCAGAGAATGTACCATGGTACCTTTTTCACTTCAGGACGAAGTTTTGAAGGAGTTCAACACTTCCCCTCTAGCGGTATATCCAGGAGTGGAAAATATGTACCAGGATCTCTGACGATAGAACTGGTGATCGGGAATTAAGAAAGAAGTTGCAGATATTGGTTATCAGCGCCTCACATGTCAGCAAGTGAAGGCGGAGTATCTGGTACCAGCAGGCCTGGTTCAGCCTTTAGAGTTCCCAGAGTGGAAGTGGGATGAGACATCCATGGACTTCGTGATAGGACATCCACCTTCATCCATGAGACATGACTTTATCTGGGTGATCGTCGATCAACTCACCAAGATGGCCCACTTCCTACAAATCAGAGAGTAGGGTTCAGTAGAGAGCTTATGATGCCTCTATGTGCAGAAGATTGTGCAGCTACATGGATTGACCTCGATGATTGTCTCTGATCGTGATGCATGATTCACTTCCTAGCTATGGAAGGGGTTGCAGGAGGCATTCAGGGCACAACATCATTTGAGCACCACCTTCCATCCTCAAACGGGTGTCCAGACTGATTGGACCATTCAGAACCTCAAGGACATGTGGCCTGCTTATGTCCTCGACTTCGGTTGTAGTTGGGAGGATCAATTGCCTTTGGTGGAGTTTTCATACAACAACAGTTGTCTCTCCACCATTGGGATGGCACCATTCGAAGTGTTATACGGGCGACCTTGCAGATCACCTTTGTGGTGGACTAACCCAGAGGAGTCATCACTCATGGGACTAGATATGGTTCAGGATACCACAGTGAAGGTGTAGACCATCCAAGAGCAGATGAAGACTGCACAAAGTAGGCAGAATTCATATGCCGACTGGAGAAAAATACCTATGGAGTTCGAGTATGGAGACCACACCATTCAATGAGTCTCACCTTGATGAGGTTGGCAGAGATTTCTCCAAGGCAACAAGTTATCTCGAACATTCATCAGACCTTTTCAGATCCTCAACAGAGTTGGCAAGGTGGCTTACCACTTAGCTCTTCCACCTTAGTTTCACCGGGTACACGATGTCTTCCATGTATCCCAGCTAAAGAGATACGTGCACGACACTTCTCATATCATCAACCATGGAGAGTTGGACATCAACGATGGGGAAACATTTACAGAGGTTCTAGTAGAGATTGAGGAACGATAGGAGCGGGGCCTTTATGGATGGTCGATACCTCTGTTACGCGATCGCTCACAGCATGGGAACCTCTAGGAGAGCACATAGGAGTGGGAGGCTCAGATGCATGCTCAGTACTCCCACTTGATTACCTAGTTAGAGTTGTTGCTTATGGGGACGTAGATCCCTGAGGTGGGGAGAATGTAAAGTCCCGGAATGTCATTGTAATTTTTTTTAATTAAATTGGAATTTTACGAGTCCACAAAAAATATTGGGCTGTGATTCTATGGCCCGGAGTGCCCAGAATGAATTTCTGAACATTTTCTTGGGTACGTTTAGTGAACGTACGAGTGAGTTTTTATAAATTTTGAACCGGTTCTCGGAATTGAAATCTGAGGTCACCGTTGAACTCGTAGTACCGGTATTCACATAAAGTGACTTTCACCTGGATAGTAGTTGTTCAATGGTGGTTGTTAGTTTTTGGGTTTTTCGTGAAAGAATTGAATAAAAATAAATTGTACAACATTTTATTTTATTTTATTTGTTAAAAACCTCCATGTGGATGTTGAGAAGTGGGGACCACCAGACCTTAACCTCCAATGTGAGTTTATGGTGGTGGGGACCACCCGAACCCAACCTCCCATGAGGGGTTATGGGAGTGGGGACCACTCAAGGCCTAAACCAATTGAACTCCCCTCTTAATGAGGGAAAAACCACTCAACTCCCACATTAAATGTGGGAGAGCCTCTTCAACTCCTCAAATATTAATTGGGCCAATCCTCTTCAACAATAATTAAGCCAATGTACCACATTAATTGTGCCAACCTATGAGATTAATTAACCCAATATGAATTATATTCCAACAATTATAATAGATCACAAAATCTATTATTTTGGTGCTAACATTTCATTTTGGTGTAATTGGAAGAGGAGAGAGCTTTGGGAGAAATAAAGTTATCCAACGAATAACTTAACCTCCCAACGAAGAACGCTCCGCCAACGAAGAATGCCGACCTCGAATTCAAATTTCTTCCTCGGGACTTCTTCTAATGTGGGACATCTTCAACTATGTCGAATCGACGTCTATACTTCCTTCTCGTGCCAACGTCAACGAATAACCCAAGGTAGGGGTTTATTTGCGTGTGAATATTTTTTCCCATAATCTTACCTTGGCATGTTTTTCGGTTTGGGAATGAAACGTTGTGGGAGGTTGTAAAGCATGATGTTCATCTCTCATGTTCTTGTTGAGCCATATGCTGCCACCTTAATACAGAGGGTACGGGCCAAAAAAACATTGCCCGACCCTTCCACAAATCTTGTGTTCTTCACGATAGAGGAGGACGACAACCATCCATAGTTGGGGCATGAGAACAGTGGCCGACACCACCACTGGCCATGATGAATGCGACGGCGCAACGACGCCACTCCGTTACCACCACCACCACCCCGCGGCCGGACCATCACCCCACGTCCAGACCGCCACCCCATGGCCGGACCATCGCCCCGCGGTTGGACCACCGCCGCATTGTGGAGGCGGCACCCACGGCCGGACCGCCACCTCGCGATCGGACAACCGCCCCATGACTTAACCTCTTCCCAATGGTCGGACCACCACCCCACGGCCAGAACGCCACCCCACGGTCTGACAACCACCCTGCGGCTGAACCACCGCTTTGCTACCAAACTGTCGTCCATGGCTGAGCCACCCCACTGCCTCATGCCCTCGCATCACTCTCTATGGCCCCTCACGAACTGCCATGCCAGACCCAGCTGGCTGGGCAGAACCCACCGGGCTGGGCCACACTACGGGCTAGGCCAGACCCAACAGGTCGTTCCGGGTCGACCCAAACCACACCGGCCTAGGCCGGGTCAGGCCGGGTCGGTCCGACTAGGTCGGACCAGACCCAGGCCCACTACGAACCATTTACTTTCTTTTGGCCATAACCTTGGCACTGGACGTCTGTTTGACGAACCGTCAGTGGAACTAGAAATCTTGGAGCAAGAGGGTACCTTTGAGTATACCGCATTAGTGTTTTGGATTGATATGGGGTATGGTCAGGTTGGATCGAGCACGAATCCAATCGGACCCCTGGGCAATAAGGTTAATAACTCACAGACAGGGCATCCAATTTTTGAGTCGTCTATTACATTGAGACCCCTTTGACGTGGTGGAAATTTGAGATACTTATTCATGGGACATAGTGGCTGTTGGAGTATCGACCAGTAGATTGTGGAGTGGATCCTCCAGGAGATGAGCGAGCATAGTCCGGGAACCCAGTGGCTGGCTTAGACATGATGATTGTTGACCGTTTCGACTCAGAGTGACTTGACAGGCCCATTGGGGAGCGCCATGGTGACATGACAGACCCACAGTGGGGTGTCCTTGGTGACACGGAAGACCCACGGTGGGGAGTACCTTGTTGACGCAACAGACCCACGGTACTCGACAGGAGGAGTACCTCAGCAGACCAAAAGGGGGAGCGCCTTGGAGACGCGGTAGACCCACAGTGGGGAGCACCTTGGTGACGCGGTAGACCCACGGTACTCGATAGGAGGAGTACCTTAGCTGTCCAAGGATAGTGGGAATACCTATGTGTGATGTGATACACCCACTATACTCGATAGAGGAGGATTTCTCCAGCAAGATGAGGTGTTCGATGTTGTGACTGGGAATGTTACTTGATATTACCTTAGAATAAATCCTGGTGTGAGCTGAGTCAGTACCTATATGTTTTTCCTCATTATTGAGATGGATTACTTGATAACTTAGGTATATGTATGGTCATATAGCTAAGTATGGTTATCTGTTGATTTCATACATTGTGATTTATTCTTGATGGATTTTGTGAAACATAGAGGGTCTCAATGTCCTATTGATTATCGTTATACTCACCCCTACACTGGGTATGCCCACACCTTGTTGTGTTGGATGCAGACGATTGGCAGTTCTGACTGAGGCTGAGAGTACCAGGACTGGACGGTACCTGGAGGTGGACCATACGGTGTGTCGGTACGTAGAGGAGACGGGCGGACGTGTAGTGCTGAGGAGGAGATCTGTACCTACCCTTCAGGTAGGAACCTTGGAGGATGATCTAATATCTTTCTCTTCTATTTCTTCAGTTGTACTTGTACCTTTACTATTGGGTTTGTATTTTGGGCCCCTTTTAACTTTCAGAACTCTTTTGTTTATATAGTTTTCTTGTGTTCATATCTTGTTGTGTGCTTGGTTACGTGATTTTGCAGGTTATAAAGGTAATTCCTTCCCAGTTTTACGGAATATGCCTTTGGTGCTAGTCGCCAGCCCCTGGCCTATGGAAGGTGGCCTTGGGGTTACTCACGGCACGGGCCCTTGGGGACGGGTCATGACAAAGTGGGTTGGACACACATGTCCTTATACATTTTAACCAAAAAGAAAGATGAAGCGCAGACCGTCTATTTATTTAATTACAATCATCACACGCATTTAAATAATTAATTAAATAAAATTCTACATACATGGGTCGGTGCTGAAGACCAGCAGGCGGGTAAAACCAATGCGTGATAAAATTAAATTGCATTATTTAAGTATGAGGGTTATCTAAATAAAATTAAACGACTTAAATAATTCAAATAATTTAATTAATTATCTGTCTTCCAATTAATTTAATTTTAATACCGAAATTAAATTAATTTAACTTAATTCAATTTAAAAATTAAATTAAATTAATTTTATCCAGGTATTAATATTTATTTATTTTCAACCGAAATTAATATATTAATTAATTTAATTTAATTATATAATTAAATTAATTAATTTTATTAATTGAAATTATAATTGGTCCCAAAACACCCACTATGGCCCATTGCAGGTTGAGCTGAACTTGCGCAGACTCGTAACGGGCTTGCTGAGTCAGGCATGTCTACCCAAATCAAAACAAAATGGTTAGGTAGACCCACCCCAGCCTTACATGGGGTGACTCAGGTTACAGAGTACCTCTTAGTGATTTCTTAACCCACATGGAAGGAGCCCAGCTATGCGGAGAAGCCCAAGGGGTTCGCTAGCCTGCGCAACGAGGCCAGACGAGGCTAGCGGTGCCTTCCGCCAGAGCAGAGTGACACCCCACCAGCCTAGAGGTGAGACCAGGCCGCTGTCAGGAGGGCCAACTGCACAGGAGGATCCAACAGTGGAGCAATGCACTGAAGCTGGTGGAGATTTAAATGAGATGCGGAGGGTAGCCTCTGGGTTGCGGAGCAGTACACTGAAGCTAGCGAGATAGCGAGGGGTGGCAGTGCGTGGGAGGAGCCGGCATCGGTACCCGGGGTGCCTAGTCCGGTGAGGCCTGCTCGTCCGGTTGGTGCGGCGTCCCCAGCGTGGGAGGGAGACCAAGTATTATTGTGTTCACCTATTCCAGGAGAGGAGAATATTCTTAGGTCGGGTGGTGTGTGGTGGCATGTCTGGGATGGTGGGGTGGCAGACTCCAGGAAGGCCGGAGCGGCAGGAGCCTGCTCAGCACCGCAACCTACTGCTCGGGTGGTTCTTTGGTTGCACCATGCTTGGTAGACCGAGGGGTCCACTATGACACCTATTTGTTTTCTTTTGGTTTTCCCTTCTTGACCCGTAAATCCATTCCCTTCCATTTTTTATTTATTTAAGACTTCTTTTATGTTTTATTCCACCCCATTTTTTCAAATAATGTCTTGGCCTCTTCCATAGTTTTTCCCCACATCAAAAGTTTCTTAAAGGATAGTAGATAGCCTTTTTTAATTAATAATAAATACATTATTATATTAAAATAATAATTTATTATTATATTATTATTATAATAATAAAATAAATATTATTATAATAATAAAATTATTATGCAAATTATTAAATTATCAAATTATAATTTGCATGATTAATTTTATTTCTAATGACCCAAATGAAATTTAATCAATTCAAAAACTTGGAATAAAATTATAAACTGAGATCAAACCACATATTCAATTCAATTAAAAAATTTAAAATGGCCATAACTTGGCAATTCGAGAACAGATCGATGCGCAGTTTTAACCGTTGGGACCGTCTTTGAACCCTCTACTTAATTTATTTCAATTATAATTTTCTAGGCTCATAAAATCTACGTGATCCATCTGATACCACTGTAAGGTTCCAGGGCCCACAGCAGAAGCCGGTGGGCTAGAGATTTTAAAATTTTTCATCAGCGGGACGACAGAACTTTTCGTTGCCGATGATCCGAGCCCCAGAGAAGTCCGAGAATCTCCCATAAATTGTTAAGATCACAAAATTAAAATTAAAACGTACCCCTTTCAAATCCGAAGTCATGGTCGACTGAAACTAGTCGATGATGATCTTTTCTACAAGGATCTAAAGCAGGATCCCTCAAGATCTTCCACACGCACTCCAAAAATCTATTGGAACGTTGATAATCGAAATCTGGGTGTTAGCACGGAGATCCGATGACACTTTCGACGTCCCGATGATCACGGCATCGAGATGCCTTCGATGCTGAAGAGAGATATTGATTTGAGCTTCTTAAATCAAGAGTCTCTCTCTCTATAGAGTGGGAGGAGATAGAGGATATATATTTCACTCCATGAAATGAGTGAATAGTGAATTTCACACCAAGGGAGAGACCCACCTCTCTTATTTATAGTGGAATTCCAAAATACCCATTTGAGTTCCCTGGTCCCCGTTTATTTCAACATCCAATAAATAAATATTTTTAACAAACTAAACTGTTCCAATAATATTTATTATTTTATCACATACTTGTAATATATATAAAATATATTACATTATAAAATTTGATCCATTTAACTTGACTCGCTATCCCGCGTAATATTTAATGAACCTCAAATATTAAAATAATATTCGTTCGTTTAATATTTTTCTCATGTTTAACAAACTTGTAAATACATAAATAAATTCAATCCCAATTATTCATAACATGAATAATAATGATTTGTTTATTTCACCAGTGATCGATAATTTGGACAACTCTTGGACCCCGTGGCTGGGTCGACTATTTCCATATACATATTCAACTGAATAGGGAGGATTCTTGAATACGCTATTCTGTGTGACCCTCTAGGCCCTTATATCAATAGTAGTGAATAAAATCCATAGACCAAGAGTTGAGTCTAGCAACCCATCAAGGCCCATAAAGAGATAAGGATAGTTATAGAAACGACTACCATCCTACGAACACTGACTATGTACTATAATCTCTTTTTTATTAAATATCTCATAAAGTAGGATGCACTCTTGTGCCATTTTCCTTTTCTTGATTTATTATTTTTTGATCTATCCAGATGGATTTTCCTTTCAACTACATTGGCCAAAGACTTATGAAGGCAGTACCATCAAGATCAACCATGCCTGAGATATAAAACTTCCTGAACTTGGAAATGATGAATCCTTTTTTGACTATTCAGCCAATGTCATACCACCAAATATTCACCCAACACAAACTACCTCGCCACAAATTCAATGCCATGGTTTTCCTCTTGCATCAAAGTATGTAATCAAATAGTACACATTGGCAATTGTCTCAATTCAGGAGTCCAATACAAATGTTTGTAGATAAGAACAACTAATGACACCCAAAAACATGTAGTGTTCCTATTAGTGGGTTTTTCCTCATGATCTCATTAATAGAGATCACCAAGTGAAAACTTCATTAGAAGAAGTCTCAATGCTTATGATCCCCCAGCATCTGATAGTCATACATCTATTATGTCCAGTCAGTAAGATGTATCTAGACTATCGAAGATATATTTAATATTAATTTCATAGTATATCAAGGTTCTCATTATGGGCTAGGATCTGCTATAACCTCTCGACACGACAATTAACCATTGGACATTACCATTATAAAAGTGGATGAAGAAAAGTATACACTATAATGGTAAGATAACATCATGTATAGCTAACTATACACATGATATGGTAATCAAAATTACTTCATAGTTGGGTCTAGGGAACCCACTATTTAACCCTCCCACATGCACTAGAGCCCACTTGATAACCTAACTTGTTAGATACTCACATGAAAAATATCATGCTTCTGCTGGGTAATGGATTTAACTGATGCGCCTACCACTATTTCACCACGTGGAATATCTATTATACGCGGCCTCATCTGCTTGAGTAAAACATCTCAAGATAAGGTATTCCCAAGTATATCACTGTTTCCATTTTCATAACTTGAAATATTGGATAGTAAAAATATCAGAATTTACATTATGATAATAATTTTCTCACTAGGTTCAAATCCATGAACTAGAACAAATCATTTCTATTTATAACTGTATCTTAGCTGCCTTAGAAGCTACAACGTACTCGGCATTTATAGGTATTGATTCCACTACCTTTTATAAGCATGACTCACACATCACCTTTACCTAAGGGTGATACTAGATCAAATTTATCAGCGGATTACAAGTTTTTATCCCACCATAAGTAGTATACCTTCTTCTCCATATATCAGGCACATATCATTTGTACTCGCCGATGTACAAGATGATAGCTCTTACTGCATCACTTACAGTGCTCCTGGAAAAAATTGATATCTGCCTACTATAAAGAATATTCTAGAAATATCAATTGTTTTAGATATTATGGTATTGGTGATTGATGCATCGCTAAATCATATGGTATTAACTCACAACATTAATCTCTACCCATGCTCTGAACATGTTAACCTAGATAGATTAATCCAAGTGACATTGGCAACAATTCTAAACATGAATTGTTTTAACATGTATATTCAATAAAATGTCACTATATGTATGTTTGACAAGGACTAAGAATCCTACGGATATACCTTAGTAGATCTTGTTCCCTAGAACATAGGTTTCTACTTTAAGACAACCATTGGAGTATTTATTTTTTTCTAATATTATCTAACTATAAGATCAATATCTGTTTTTCGTATGTTTCCGAACATATTTTACATGGAAAACTTTGGTGCTTCAACTAACCTTTGAAATACACATATAAAATATTTATTTGTAATGAATTCTCTAAGATCATATAGCTCTCATTAATCCAGAATTTGATTTTAGTAACTTGCAACCCTTATTGACATCATATTATGTCATCATCTCTTTCTGGTTGTTTCGTATAAACACCTTCCATGAAAGATGATCTTGAAAAATAATATCTTATAAAATAATCATAGAAGTTATCTATGAAAATTAAAATTATAATGGATTTAGGCATACCGACATGGTATAACCAATCAATCCTTATTGGTACCAGGATTGTACCATCCATGTATCTTCTCATTTGAATACCCAATGTAGTATTCAATTTATAAACCCCTTTGCAATTTGATACATGGAATCCATTATTGAATTTTAGTTGATCTTGTCAATCTTATCTCATTTCCTTATACAACTTACTTATGGGATTTATTATTCTTAATGAATAATATATCACCGACCGTGGTGAATATTAAACCATCACCATGGTTTTATTCTTCTTATGCAATATGTGTCAATAGAACATACCTATTCTACTTGTACTTGTGGAACTTGTTCCCTATGCCAACCATTTGTGCATCTCGAGCATTGACTATGTCAAAGTCAATTCAGCTCAAAAAATATCTAATAGAGATGTGAAACCTTGTATATAAATGTAGTCTAATTATTGACTACATCTTTTCTATCATATGGATTTATGAAATATCCAAAGCAACTATTAGGATAATTACATAGATGCACCATGTGGTCAGATTGATGCATGTTTTTTTTAACAAAATCTTCGAATCATAACACATGAACTATGGAATAATGTAGTTTCATCATACTATGACTCATATGATATCAATTTTTCATTTTAGTTGGAATATTGGTTATGGTTTTATGCGGTTATTTTCAAATAACATCATGAAATATAATGGGAGTTACTCCAGGTTGTAACATTGATACTACTTACACCATAAATATGATACGTAAAGTGTGAGTTTAGGAATATCTCCACACTACATTTTTTTGATCAATTTAAACAAGTAAGACATTATTATCAATCCTCCTTATAAACATCAATACGGTGATGTAGATCAGGTAACATGCGTTTAGGAATTAATCCACACTACATTATCATGATCGATGATTGTTTGGTCAAGATATTCTTTGGCATGCCGATCCAAAGAAACTCATATATTCTTACCAAACATATTATTCATTAATCCATAACAAATTAAAGTAATCTTATGAAGTGTCTTTACCTCTTTCTTTCCTTTGGAATAGTTCACACTCTCTTGTTGAACTAATCCTGAATGATTTATGGCATACCTTTATTTCTAAATGATTCTTTGTCCAAACTAAGGATGTCAATAATACCAAAGGTGTTTAGCTGTGCCAAGCCTAAATTCCATACTGGGTATATAGTAGATGTCCACTTTTAGTTTTACTTGACAAAGAATTATATTTCCACAACTGGGTAGGTCTAAAATTTTTATATTCATCATGTATTGCATTTGATTCAAGTATGTCTCAACTATTTATTGAATATGTTACCAGAAACAAAATTAATTCCAAAAACATGGAATTATGTATCACTATGTCCAAAGGGTATGTGAGATAAATGTTTTTGTTATAATCATCAACTTGTTTATTTTGATTTAATTACTTGTCAATTTGATGTTATGTGTTTCTCACCACTAACTTAGGAATCACCCTTTCTCAGCTGCTCGGAGAAGACACTTTACTTCTTCTAATGTTCCTATACTTACATGGTTACGGTATTTAAATACACATATGTCATTGGCATATTATTTTCAATTCCAAAGAAGAATGTTAGAAACATTAATATATTTGATCAATATAAACTCAACGAGAAGCATGTACTTTCTTCTTGTATTTCAGTTTTTAAACATCCATGAATTTATTTTTATATGTGATTCAAATAACCTACTGTTAAGTAAACATCCACTTTTCTTTTAAGGACATGATGAAGGTGCCTTTGGTGTAACTTTCCATAGCCCATTTCACCTTTTCATTCAATTTATTCTCCAAAAGAATAAAAGATGGCGTTATATCTAATATTCTTATTACTTGGAAAATAATACCTTTAAAGGTAATGAAGCTCTCACTCTATTCCATTTGTTTGTACCCTTAAATGAAAATAGATTAATTGGGTGTAAAATGTATAAGAATGGGATGACATAAAAGATTATGAACTATTTTTCACTTTACACAAAATGAGTGTGACCATCACATTCATGTCTTGCTTCACTTTCTCATTGGAAACATCATGGAGATGATACATCATGTAACATCATCCATGTCATGACATAACGACCAAAACTAACATCAGACTTTGATTATATCATTATGAAAGCACCATCATATGCTTGTTTCATGAGTCTCCTATAAGTAGTTTTACACCATCGCTTCTGGAGGTGGCTTAAAAGTTTGAGACCCAAGCACTTTGAATTTCCATTGTGGTTGCAATGTGCACAAGCGCCTATACTACACTTGGAATTTCGTGCCTCTTTAGAAATTAACATTTTCCAATACTTATCACAGTTTTATTATGGTATTGCTTTCCATTCTCTACAAAAAAAAACTTTAGCAGATTGTACTTTTATTTGATTACCTAATGTGACATTACTGATTATTTAATCATTAAATGTCTCCCACAAATTCTCTCAAATTCTAAGAACCCTCTGTACTATAATTAGATTTATTTTGAGTAATCTAGTGGAAAGGATCCCTGAACCTCCCTCATAGTATACAATCTATGGCTAAGCCACTACTCAGAGGGCCCAAGGTAGGATTTTGACTAGCCAACTGCATTAACTTGCGGTTCCTTGACCTGTTGAGTGAAGTCCCAACTTCAAAAATCACTGTTGATTTACATAAAAATTGCCTCTAAAATTAAAAAAAGTTGTCTATGGCTATTTCTTTTCTTTAATTTGAGTTATGTCAACCCACCACCCCCATAAGAACTCCTTGGTAGTAAGAGTCACCCTCAGCAATGGCATGACCGGCACCTCGAACACCCGGTTTTTTTCAAACATGAATGATGGAAGGTAGTTGTGACTTTATATTTTTTTGAGGGTTTTATTAGTTTCATATCTCAATGAATGTGATCCATTTATATTAAACTTGTCTATCTATGTTATCACACTCACAAATGAACTTTAATATAAAAACACATGCCGCTTCATTATGCATTTTATTATCTATTATTTTATGAATTTTCCCACTGATTTAAATGAATAAAATAATAAATTAATGCATAAAGGTTAACTGCTACCCAATTAGTATTGAGTATCTAAACGACCTATGGGCATCGTACCTGAGTCGAATGCTTGACTCCTGATGTAGCTTTCCCGGTCATGTATGTTCGTTGGTCTTCTGGAGTATCACCATGACTTGGCGGGGTCGACATCACATCTTGGAGTACTTCCTCATCTTGGTGGAATCCACGTGTCGTCTTGCACCTTCGTACACCGCCTCATCTTTTCGGGGTCCACGTCGCTCGCTATCTTTATCCAATGTACAATAATACTCATGTGCTGATGAGTGGGGCTCGAGTATAAATGTACATCAAGTGGGATGGACACGCAGGTCCTTATACATTTTAACTGAAAATAAATATGATGTACAGACCATCTATTTAATTAATTACAATCATCACACGCATTTAAATAATTACTTAAATAAATGTATACACACACGGGTCGGTGCTCAAGACCAGTAGGCGGGTAAAACCAATGCGCGATAAAATTAAATTGCATTAATTAAGTACAAGGGTAAACTAAATTAAATTAAATGAATTAAATAATTCAAATAATTTAATTAATTATCGGTCTGGTTATTAATTTAATTTTAATACAAAAATTAAAACAATTTAACTTAATTCAATTTAATAATTATATTGAATTAATTTTATTCGGGTATTAAAATTTATTTATTTTCAACCAAAATTAAAATATTAATTAATTTAATTTAATTCTATAATTAAATTAGTTAATTTTATTAATTGAAATTAAAATGGGTCCTAAAACACCTGCTATGGCTCGTTGCAGGTTGCGCCAAACCTGCGCAGACCCATAACAGGCTTGCTGAGTCTGAAAGGTCCGCCCAAATAAACAAAATGGCTGGGAAGACCCTATGGAGCTTTATATGGGGTGATTTGGGTAAGGGAGTACCTCCCGGCCATGTCTTAGCCCACATGGAAGGACCCTAGCTACGTGGAGAAGCCCGAGGGGTCCTCTGGGCTGCGCAAGGAGGCCGGACGAGGCTGGCGGTGCGTTCCGTCGGAGCTGGGTGGTGCCCCACCAACCTAGAGGAGATAATGTGCCGCTGACTGGGGGGATAGCTGCTATGAGGGGTGGGCAGTTTCTGGATGGGTCACCTGGGCGCAACGCGCCAGGTTAAGGGGAGTCGGTTGGTGGGACACGGACAAGAGAGGTGAGGCTGGAAGGAGGTCGGGTAGGCCAGGAGGCAGGGTCCTCGGGGCCCTATGCAGTTCGCCTGGTTGTGCTCCAGGTCATCACATACTAAGCGGGATAGTGGGGCTTGCTAGGAGATGTGAAGGGGGGCCTCAAGGAAGTTGAGCAGCGCACTGAAGCTGGCGGGACAGTGAGTGCTGGCTGTGCGCGGGAGGAGCCGACGATGGAACCCGGGGTGGCTGGTCTGGCCAGGCCTGCTCGGCCAGTCGGTGCGGTGTACCTGGCATGGGAAGGAGACCGAGTGTTGTTATGGTAACCGGTTCTGGGAGAGGAGGCTGCGCAGAGGTCGGGTGGTGCGTGATGTCATGTCTGGGATGCTGGGGTTGCGGACTCCAGGAAGGCCGGAGTGGCAGGATCTTGCTCGGTGCCCCGACCTACTGCTCGGGTGGTGGTTCGATTGTTCCGTGTTGGGTAGACCGAGGGGGTCTGCTCGGAACCCTGTTTTTTTGCTTTTGTTTTTCCCTGATTGACCCTCATGTCCAGCCCCTTACATTTTTTATTTATTTAAGACTTCTTTTAAGTCTTATACTACCCAATTTTTTTAAATAAAGTCTTGGTCTCTTCCATAGTTTTTCTAAACAATAATATTTTTCTAAAGGAAAGTAGATAGCCTTTTTTATATAATAATAATAACATTATTATTATAAAATAATAATTTATTATTATAAAATAATAATTTATTATTATAAAATAATAATTTATTTTTATTATATTAATATAATAATAAAATAAATATTATTATAATAACAAATTTATTATGAAAATTATAAAATTATAAAATTATAATTTTCACAATTAATTTTATTTCGAATCACCCGATTGAAATTTAATCAGTTCAACAAGATGAAATAAAATTATAATCCAAGATTAAACTGCATATTTGACTCAATCCGAAAATTTAATATGGCCATAACTTGGTCGTTCGAGATCGGATCGACGTTCATTTTTAACCGTTGGGACCGTATTTGAACCCTCTACTTAATTTTAATGCAATTTTAATTTTCTAGTCTTAGAATATATACGTGATACTTCTAATACCACTGTAAGGTTCTCGGCCCATGGAGGAAGCCGGTGGGTAGGGGATTTTAAAATTTTTCATCTTTGGGACGATGGAACTTGTCATCGCCGATGATCTGAGTCCTGGAGAGGTCTGAGGATCACGCGTAAATTGTTATGAGAACAAAATTAAAATGAAAATGTACACGTTTCAAATCCAAAGACACGGTCGATAGCAACTAGTCGATAGCCATCTTCACTTGAAGGGTCCAATGCAGGATCCCTCTAGATCATCCACACGTGCTCCAAAAATCCATCGGAACTTCGTTCGTCGAAATCCGAGTTCTAGTGTGGGTATTTGACAATACTTTCGATGTCCCGATGATCACCACATCGATATTTCTTCAATGATGAAGAGAGATCTTGATCTGAGCTTCTTAGATCAGTATCATCTCTCACTTGAGAGCAGGAGGAGAGAGAGGCTCTGGATTTCACTCAATGAAATGAGTGAATAGTGAATTCCACACCAAGGGAGAGAGCCTCCACTCTTATTTATAGTGGAATTCCAAAATCATCGATTGGGTTCCCTGGCCCCCATTTATTTAAACATCCACTAAATAAATAATTTTGACAGACCAAAATGCATGTAATATTATTTATTATTTTACCACATACGTTTAATATATATAAAATATATTACCTGATAATATCTAAGCCATTTAACTCAACTCACTATCCCCATTAATATTAAACGAACCTTGAATATTAAAATAATTTTTGTTCGTTTAATATTTTTCTCATATTTACAATCCTTGTAAATAAATTAAATAAATTCAATCCCAATTATTCATAACTGTAATAATAATGAATTTATTTAATTCATTAGTGATCGATAATTTGGATAACTCTCAGTCCCCGTGGCGGGGCCCAGTATATCCATATACCTAGTCAACTGAATAAGGCAGATTCTTGAATATGATATTGTGTGTGACCCTATAGGCCCGTATCTCGACAGTAGTGAATAAAATAGACATACCAAGAGCAGATTCTAGCAACCCATCATGACCCCTAATGAGATAAGGATATTCATAGCAACGACTACCACCCTACGAACACTGACTGTGTACTATAATCTCTTTGTCATTAAATATCTCATAAAGCAGGAAAGACTCTTGTGTCATCATCCTTTTCTTTCATTATTATTTGTTGATCTATCTGGATGGATTTGCCTGTCTACTTATTTGTCCAAAGAATTATGAATGCAGCACCATACTGATAAATCAGGCTTGGGATATACAACTTCCTGAACATGGAAGAGATAAATCATTTTTTGACCATTCAGCCAATGTCATACCACCAACGATGCACCCAACACAAACTACCTCTCCACAACTTCCTTTCCATCATTTTCATCTTTCATCTTAGTACCTAATAAAATAGTATGTATCGGTAATGGTCTCAATTCAGAATACCAATACACATGTCTGTAGATAGGAACAACCAATGATACCCAAAAACATGTGGTGTCCCTATTAGCGGGTTTGTCCTCATGATCTCATTACTTGAGATCACCGAGTGCAAACCTCATGAGAATATGTCGCAATGCTTATTAAACCCTAGCACCTGATAGTCGTACATCTACTATGTCTAGTCATTAAGATGAATCTAGACTATAGAACATATATTTAAGATTAATGTCGTAGTATCTCGTGGTTCTCATTATAGCCTGGGATCTGCTATAACATCCTGACACTACAATTAAACTTTAGACATTACCATTATAATAGTGTACGTATAAAAGTATACACTATAATGGTATGATAAAATCATACATATCTAAATGTACACATGATATGGTAATCAAAACTACATTATAGTTGGGTCTAGGGCACCCACTATTTCAACATTCTACAGATTAGTTGAAAAAAGTGACATGGAAATATGAGATTTGTGACTCATTTCTAATTTTAAATAATTATAATTCAATTATAATTATCAAGAAATATTGTAATTAAAGACCAGGTTAGAAATACTATGCACCCCAAATACATAATTCCTAACCACCCATGGTACCTTAAGGCTCTTCACGATGATATTCTTCCTAGAAATATCTCGTAACCTGGCCCGTAAGTCTGCATATTCTTATCTCTTATCTACCAAGATGTCCCAAAATGCATTCTGATAACACAAAAATATAAAAAAACCTTTCATTCCAATTTTCCATGATCCAACCTAGATTACCCTACTAATTGAAACTCAAGCTGGTCTAGATAGGGCCCAAAGGGAATTCCCAATCCTTAATTTTTGTAGAAAAGCTCCTAGGCATCCAAGAACTACCTTAGGGAATTATTTTCCCACAAGAGGAATCAAAATAGGATAAAAAATAAAATGTTTATTGGTATTCTAATATAATTCAACCATGTGAGAAAAGTAAAATGGAAAACATGTGCCAAAAACACAAAAGCCAAACCAAAGTACCAAAGTAGTAAAAACCCAAACTCCAAGTGAAATGTAGCCACCCCTAGACTCCCACACCCTTCAAATAAGAAAAACCCATTTCCACCATATTTTTCATTAACATTACATTTATTAGAATAAATATGATCTACATACACCCAAAGGAGTATGAAAGGTGTGAGAAAAATAATCCTTGTAGGATCCCACTTTGTGTTTTATAAGCAGAAATTATAAAATAACTTAGTAATTATCAAGTAAAAAAAATATAAAGACTGTGATATAATTTTACACTATTTAATAAGAAAAATGGAATTTCACACCTTTTATAGTTTATAAAACACACCAAATATTAGTTTTAAAATAATTTCCTTAAACAATCATAATACACATTTCAAAGATAAGAATAGGTAAAACATACTAATAGGTTAACAATAATTCTAGGTTATTAAGGATACCGATGAAAAATCATGTGATCAGTAGGCCACCTAGTGTGCACATTATATAGCATCCCGCCTTTTTATTACATAAAAATTTCATTACATTATAAAAACAAATATCTTTTAATGTTTAGTTTCCTAGAAAAAATGTACATAATACATAAAAAAATAAAAACACTCTTCTAATATAGTTTAAAATATTATTAATTGGTTCATTCTAAGTATATTTATTATATCTCATAACTTGGGGACATATATCAAAAGGAAAGGGTGAGAATATGTCCCAATAATGGAAATCAAGGGTAATAATTTATATGTGATCTTGAAGAATATCAATAAGAACACGAGGAATATCATTATGAAATGATCAAGGGAACATTATAAATCTCATAAAAATAACATGATTAATAACATGGATATGTGGAAAAAACATTTAAATAATAAATTCATAATAATATAACCATATTTTTTCATTGAGGTGTCATAAAAATTACAAAGGTTATTCAACAAGGTATCAAAAAATTTCAAATCTAGAGATTAAATTCATTACCCAATGAATTGGAGCACTATCAGATCACACCATTCATATATATTATTTAGTTTGAGCCATGTATATCATACTAAACCATTTCATAAATAAACCCTAGAGAATAAAATAAACAAGTTTTATATCAAAATCATAGCATTTAAAAAGTGCTTAAAACATGAATATTATGTCATTTTCAACCCATGAAAATGGAATAAAGGTTTCATGTATGTTAATCCCATAATAAAATAAATAATTTTTAAATTTAAATGAATACCCTTGGATATTAAAGAGTCTTGGGTATTCACAAAAATATAATAAAAGGTAATTTCTTGAGGAGAAGAGATAAATTTTGATAAGTAAATTTTTTAGCTTAACGGGTATAAAATGTGGTTTTATAAAAGTGTAAAAAGATAGGGTACCAGAGTATACCATTGAAAAAAATAATCTAGATATAAGGGTATTATCGAAAGGTTAATATAATAGAGTAACCATAACATTTTGAAAAAATGTATGAAAAGTGGTTCTTGAATAGAAAAGTAAATAAGGATAATTCCCATACCTTTAAGAGTTACTACTAAAAATTGATGATTGGGACCTTAGGGGCTTGAGAAAACCATGGGAGGACTCCATGGAAGGTAAAATGACTATATCATGATATAGGATGTATTATGAGTGAACATAAATGGATAAATTTGTAGGTATTTATAGAAAAATTTGTGGATATGTTTACTAATTTTCAAATATTGGCCTTTGAAATCTATGCTGTGGAAAATGAAAAACCATGTGCTTTCACTTGATTTTTGTATATGTTTTTTGAAATTTGGGACATATTTTATGTTATTTTAATCCAAAAGAGTCGATAATCATTTTATATAACTTTTTTTGTCCTGGAAAAGTATAGGTTTCTAAAAAATAATGGGTTTAATATTAATGTTTCCATTTTAGACTTTGGAATGTAAATTATACCTTTGGAAATATATAAAAATCTATTAAAATAATGATATTAATAAAATAACATAATTTAGTCCAAGGATTATGTTAAATTAATTATTATATCATTATGAAATAATTATGAATTCATTAAACATAACGAAAACCCAAAACAATATTTTTACTATTCATAGAAAAACAAAATAATTTAGAAAATTTTCTTAAATTCACTCTAGAAAAATTTCGATGTTATGAACTAAAAAATGATGTTTTTTATCATAGTAATTTTCTAAATATTATAATTTAACTTTTAAATATTAAAATCTGTATTTGTTAAAAATTATAGCAGGTTTAAAATGTGTAGTAAAATTTGTAAAAAATAAAAAAAAATTAAAATTATTTTATCATTCATATTAAAATTAAAGTGTTTTCATCATACCATTTCATTAAAATAATTATTATTCATAATAACTTTATTTATTAAAAAAAATTATATTTTTTTAGAAAAGTACATTTTGGATATGAAAATTCAATTTATGAAACTCCATCTCAATAAAACCTATTTTTATTAAGAAAAACTATTCCTAAAACAAAATTGATGGAATAAAAATTTTATATATAAAAATGAATTACACTTTAAGTAACTAAGGCTAGAACATGTAACCCCTTACAACACCCACGTACAACCTATGGGTAAGGTTTACGATGGTGATAAGTTCATGGGGTGGCTCTACTAACATCACCTGAGTGGTAATTTCTACTAACTTGAAATTATGACATAGGAAATTTCATTCAAGCTTCACTTGTTGAATCTCATCTTGGGATTGGTCAATGGAAAACCGAAGTGATGCTACCTACCTCCCAAGTTCTGAAAAATGAGCTTCATATGACATGACCCTACTGGTTGATGTAATCACTTATCTTTATTTGATTAATTATCCTTTGTCATTTCTTCTTATAAACACAAATCATAATGTTAAAATTATTTTTGTGAGTATAGTTTCCAATGGTCATGTTAATGAATGGTCATGTTTGACCAAAATTCATATAATAGTAAAATCCTGATGGCCACATTTCCTTTTATAATCACTTAATTATTAAATATATATGGTTTTGTTCTGTACAAAATAACAGAACAAACATTTTATTAGGAATAAAATATCATTCAAAAAGTGTAGGTTATTACATTCTTCCCCCATTAAGAAATTTCTCCCGTAAAATTTCAACTCGTTCTCTCAATTGAGAAAAGATGTGGGTAATTCTATCACATTGTCTCCCCTGGTTCCCATATCATATCATTATATTTATGGTTCATCGCAACACTTTTAAAAGATCGGTAGTCTTGTTGCGTAGAACCTTATGTTTATGGTCCAAGATCTCCACCAGCTGCTCCTCATAAGGGATTTCATGTTCCAATTGTACCACATTAGAATTCAGTACATGTGAAGGGTCAGGTATGTACTTCCATAAGAGAGATACATGGAATATATCATGAACTTGATTTATATTTAGTGTATGTTCTAGTCAATAGGTCACTGCTCCTAGGTGATCAAGGATTTCATAGGGGCCAATATACCCAAGGCTAAGCTTCCCTTTCTTCCCAAACCACATAACTCTCTTCAATGATGATATTTGGAGGAAAATATTTTTCGCCAACATCAAACACCAAGTCCCTTCAATGGTTGATACCATAATTCTTCTAATGACTCTGAGTAACCTTTTTTTGTTTTTGGATGGCATGATCCTTTTCTGTCATCACTTGCACAAGATTAGGACCAATCATCTTTCTCTCACCATCTTCATCACAACATGTAGTAGTTCTAAATATCATCCCATATAGAGCATTATAGGGAGTCATTTGAATAATTCAGTGGAATTTATTGTTGAATGAGAACTCATCTAATGGGATATTTTGGTACCATAAACCTTTAAATTCCATTGACCATGTTCTCAACATGTCATCGATTGTTTGGATAGTCATTTCATTTTGGCTATCTGTTTGGGGGTGATAGTCCGTAATGAAATTCAATTTGGTAATCAGAGTAGGTTGAATAATTCTCTAGAATTTTGATGCGAACCATGGATCATGATCAGAAATGATAGAATGTGGTACCCCATAAAACCTCGCTATTTCATTTACATAGATCCTGGAAAGTTGTTTGAGAGAGAAATATTCCAAAAAGGGGATTAAATGGTTAGTCTTGTTGAGTTGGTCCACTATAACCCATATCGAATTATTTCCTTTGGATGTTCTTTGTAGACTAGTGAAAAATTACATAGTGATATTTTCCAACTTCCATGTTAGTATGGGTAGTGGTTACAATACCCCTTTAGGTAGTTATCGCTCTGCCTTCACTTGTTGACACACCAAGAACCTTGTAGTGTAATTGGAAATTTCTCTTTTCATTTTATCCAACAAATAATGACCACAAAACTCCATATACAATTTAGTGATTCTATGTTGTATCAGGAATGTGAAGCTATGAAATTTATCCATCAGATTATTTATTTCCTGAATAGATGGGACACATAGCCTTGAACAAAATTTTAGTACACCTTCTTGATGAATATTGAAATCAAAAAAATTCCCATTCTTTACAGCCTCAATCATATTTTGGAAAAAGGGATTTTTTCTTTGAGATTTAATGATCTTATATAGTAAAGATGGTGGGGAAATAATTTGGGATAGGGTTGATGATGGCCATTCCCTTACGATTCCCATGTCTAGTTTCACTAGGTTCTTGATCAAAGGATATCCTCAAATTCTCATCCCTTCACTAACAATAGTGTCTTTCCTACTTAATTCATCACTGAATTTGTTTTCTCTTTTGGGCTGATAATGAATTAAATAGTCATAGTATTTATGTGGTTCCAACTATCATATTTTTCACATGTTCAATTTATTTTGCGTGAAAATATACTTCAAACATTGGTGGTTTTTGTATATATCATATTTCTCCCCAAAATGATAGTACGTCCATATATTTTTAGAAAAAATAACCTTAGCTAGATCTAATTCATGCATAGGATAATTATACTCATGAGGATTTAATTGTAAATATGCATATGAAGTCACTTTTTCATTTTGTATGAGGACACACCCAAATCCTTTCAAATATGCATCACTAAAAATAATGAATCCTTCTCTGATATAGGGTAGAGTTAACATGGGTGAAATTACCGATATCTTCTTCAGATCTTGGAAACCTTCTCCACATTCGTTTGTCTAGATGAACTTATCCAACTTTAATGTTAACTCGGTTATTGGATAAGAAATTCATGAATTTTTTTCATAGACCTCCAACAATATACTGATAAACCAAGGAAACTACAAATATTAGTTACTATTATAGTATGAGGCCACTACATCAAATTCTTTTTCATGTAAGGTTTAATTAAGATTCCTTAATTTTTTTTAATTTTCCCTATGAAAGAAACTTATTATAACAAAAATTTGCATATTATGAACATTCCAAAAATCCTATCCATCCTCATAGTTTTCATTATAATAATTCGATGATCCTTGGTCTCCTCAAATCTTTTGGAATATATAATAATAACATTAATAAGAAACTACCAAAAATTTATCAATGTCATCCTTAAAGAATATATTCATGAAATCCATAAATATACCAGGATCATTAGTCAAATTTAAGGGCATAACAACAAACTCATAATGCCCATATCTTGATCAGAAGGCAGTATTTGGAATCTCTTCTTTCTTTACCCTCAATTAATAACAATCATATTGAAGATCAATATTGCAGAAGAATTGAGCACCATGATGTTGGTCAAATAAATCATCAATATTTGGAAGAGGGTACTTGGTCTTCACTGTGATCATGTTATGTTCTCCATAATCAATGAATAGCTGCATTGATCCATCCTTCAACATAAAGAGAATAGGTTATCCCTACGGAAACTCACTTGGATAGATAAACCCCATATAAAAATATCTTGAAGTTGTTTCATTAATTCCTATAGCTCTACATTTTCCATTCAATATGGGGACTTTGTTATCAACCAATATCCAGGTATGATTTTAATGTATAACTCTAACTCTTTTTCTTGGGGAGGTATAGGTAACTCCTCAAGAAATACATTAATGTATTCCTAAATGATGGGGACATTTTCAATTTTTATACTTTCATTTATTTCTTCCTTCTCATCAATCATCTTCATAAAGAAGGTTATGGGAGGTTCTTCTTAATAATGATCTGGTCGTTATATATCATCATTAGAAATACTTTTATGTTTTCCATTCAAGAATACTGATATTTCCTTGATTCTATAGTTCATATTACAATTATACATTGAGAGCTAGTCCATCCCTAGTATAATGTTGAGTTCCATCATGGAAATGACTACTATATTTATGATGATATTGTTCTCTCCAAATTCAATACTAGAGTTTATATAATCTTTTGATACATAGATGGTCTCTCAAGGATTCATGACTAATCACTCCACTTCTATCAGTTTAGTGATTGATTCTACATTATTTTCAAACATGAATGAAATAAAAGAATACATAGGACTAGATTCAAACAAATTAATTTATATCGTTGAGATAACAATGAGAGTACCTTTCACCACATCACTTAGAGCCTCTACTTTAGATATTGTGATAGAAAATAACCAACCTTGTTCCCTTGGACTAATATGAGGTTTATTTTGATTCCCCTCTATTACCATATGATTTGAATTATTATTGGAAAATTTCCCAAATTATCCACACATATAGCATTGGACTTTAAGTTGGGAATGTACCATCTTCCCATTGTCGTTAGAGTTGAGAAGTAGCGGTCACACCTAACTATAATAGTTTTATGCTATATAGCCATCTCTAACACACATATAACATATTCCACTACCAAAAAAGTAGTTCCCCAATTGCATCTTCTCATATTTGTTACATTTAGGAAGTTTCACAAGTTTTCCTCCTCTTTCATGATCAAAGTTGCACACTAAGTGTGTCTCCAAATGTCTCTTCTTTTCATTCGAATTATGTTACCACTACATCTCTCCGAACTCTAGTTCAACCTTTACAGCACTCTGACCTATCTCCTTACAGAATTCATAGTCTCGATTGGCTAGATTCCACCTTAGATGAGGTTTTAGTCAACAGAAAAAATCTATCAACCTTTCAATTAGGATCCATAACAATGCTAGAGGAGTAATGACAATGTCTTGTGATGTTCATCTCATAGATGCCCACTAATTCATTTTCCATCTTCTTCAATTATTGGAATTCTTTCTCTATTTTCATTTGTAATTAATTGAGAGAAAATTTATTGAAAAAGGATCCTCTGAACACTTATCACTCAATATCATAAATCTCCCTTCTTGACATTGTGTTTATAATTAGTGTCCACCACTGATCAGCTTCTCCCTCTAAGAGGTATACATCCATGACAACATTTTCTTATTCCAAACAATGGACTATAGAAAAATTTATTTTCTATAGATCTTATCCACTATTCGAAAATCAATGGGTTGGTAGATCCACTAAAATAAGGTAGTCGTTGATGAATAAATGACTCAAAGAAAATTTGTTCCCATTGAGGTGAATCATGTGACTTGGCTTGATTCTAGTTATTTTTCATAAGTTGAGTTAGTTGATTCATCATTCTCATGATGTTTTTTATTCCATATTTCATTTGAAGGTCTCCAGCGCATGGTCTATTGCACTCATTATTTACATGATTCCTCTTATTTCCTGCCATTTTCTAAAATAAGAAAACCTTAGTGATAAAAAATTTTATTTTATGAATATAATGGAATTTTATATCTTAAGACATCATACTAAAATATGTTATTCTTTAATAAAAAATATATTTTATATAAATCCTTCAGAATGTTTCATAAAAAGGTTGTAATTATACAAACATATCCCCTTAGAGTGTCAAACTAGGAGTGCAGCAAAGACTATTTTCATGAACCTGTTCCCGTTCGAGTCTATCTCAAAGTGGTGTTTCCGAGTGTTACCCCTAGATACATCTGGCACAGAGTCACATCCACTTGTTCATATCCAGATAAAGATTTCTTTTCTTGGAATCCACTTAATATTTCACCAAAATACCAGGTTATTTTCCTCTATTTAATCTTTCCTCTAGTGTTCTTCATAAAGTTTTCAAATCCTTATTTCCACAAATAACCAAACTATCTTTTGATACCAACTAAGACATCCCGCATTTTTATTACATAAACTTTTCTTTACATTGTACAAATAGAGGATCTTTTAATGTTTAGTTTCTTGGAAAAAAGTACATAAAACATGAAAACATAAAATTTTCTTCTAATCTACATGAAAATATTCTTCATCGGTTCATCCTAAGTACATTTACTACGTATAATAACGTTGTGACAAATATAAAAGGAATGTGTGAGCATACACTACTAAAAAATAGGCCTTTAACAGCGTTTTTCTTTATCAACACTAGAAAAAAAAGCATTGATTAAGGTTCCCTTTATCAGTGATTTATGTTTAGCACCCATATATTGATCCATTATCTATGCCTTTTTAACACTGATAAAGGTCCGAATACATTGAAATAATAATAAAAAGTGTTTATTAAGTAAAATAAAAAAATTATTAATTAAATAATTGTTGACAAGAATAAATTGATTATACTATATATAAATTATAAATACTAATAAATAGTATATATTACATATATATATATATATATATAATGAAAATTAAACAAATAAAAATTAAAAATAAGTAAATTGAGAAAAAATATTAAACATTTTATTAATTAAATAATAATTGATAATGTAAATAAATAGTATATTTTAAATATATAGATATATATATAAATGAATGTATGTAAATATGACTTATATAATTGAAAATATTTATTCATTATATTAAATAATAATATATTAAATGAATAATGGTTCATAATTAAAAATTAATTTGAATTTAAAATACAGACTAATTGCATCAAGTAGTGGACATAATTGATGGCTGTTTGATTTTTCAATTATCATAGATTCAACATATGTTATATTGATATCACATATATATAGATAATGAATTTTTATCTACAACACAAACAGACAAATATATTTTTTCGGAATTTAATCAATTCCTATTATTTATTTTATATTTATTTATTTACGATGATTTAGTATTTTCAATATGTATTCATAATTATTTCAATATATATGTCTATTTTTTTAATAATTTATATTTAATTAATAAAAAATATTCATTTTTTTAAAATTGTTAATCTGTAGTCAATTTTAATTATTCTATTTCACTCATTTTTTACATGCATGAACTTAATATTAAGTATTCATAAATAATGCTAAAAATATATTTGTAAAAATATAATTATAAATAAATATATTTATAAATGTATATTTACTATTTACACATTTACACATTTATAATTATAAATAAATAAATAAATAAATAACATTTTTTAAAAATTATTTATATAATTATAAATAAATAATTATAAAATTTTAATAAATTTATTTAAATAATGAATATATTTACTATATTTATATTTATATTTATTTATTATATATATATAATTATATAAATATGTATAATTATATAAATATTATTTTTAAAAATAATTATTTGTATAATTATAAATAAATAATTATATTATTAACTAATTATATAATTATAATAAATATATTTAAATAAAGAATATATTTACTATATTTATATTTATATATATTTATTACATAAATTTATATATATATATAATTATATAAATATATATAATGATATAAATATTATTATTTTTAAAAGTATTTATATAATTATAAATAAATAAATATAATATTATAATAAACATATGTAAAAAAGAATGTATTTATTATATTTATATTTATATATATTTATTAAATATATATAAATATATTTTTAAAAAAATATTTATAATTATAATTGTAAATCCTTTATCACGGCTTAAGTAATAAGCATTGATAAAAGCAATATTTATTAGTGCTATTTTTGGAATCACTGATAAAAGTGTCCCGATCTATTTAAATAACACTAACCAGTTGCGAACTCGTTGTAATATTTGAAGCTTTCGGTGGAAGCCCCCCTTTGTTGGTTCTCCTCCTTGGTGAATCGAAGCTCAAATCAAGGCTCGAAAATTTCAAGCTTCAAATCCAAGCCTCAAATCCAAGGCTCAACTGATTCAAGGGTCGAATGAATCCAATACTCGAATGTTTTCCATGTTTTCGATATCTCTACTTTATTTCAGATAATTCAAAAGCTTCAATAAAAGGTATCTTATTTTCTCCTCCTTCTCCTCACTCATTGATTGCTTGTTTGGCGATATCTATTTTGGTTTTTTTTAACTTCATTAGTTCATTACTGTCTTCATATCCCTATGGTCAACAATGTTTATTGAGGATTATTAGTTGAAAAGAGATAAATCTATCATTCCTTGCACTCCCCCACCCTCCCTGCTTGTCGATTCTGTGTAACCCACCCACCCCAATGCCATTAACTCCTGCTTCATGAGATTTTCAACCCTATAAATTTTTTAATAATTTTAAAATAGAAGAAATATCATCTACATTGTTCCCTCCTACACATGATCACCTCCCCACTCAAGTGCTCACTCCTACCAGCACATGCGACCACCCCACCCTTCTACACACTAACAACACCAAACAAAAAATTCCCTTCATGTTAGACTCAACCATAGTGTATATGGAATGAAATCCATGTGCATTCCCAACTCAACTAGAACATATCAATATAATGATATATATTTATATATGATGGTAATTTTTTAATATAATTATATTTACATACACACACGAACTCACAAACATGTTTATAAAAATATATATTATACAAAAATGTAATACAAACATATTACACAAATTTATATTAATGCAATTAAAAAAAAATTGTCATATATTTATATATATTATATTTATATGTGAATCAATATATATTAAATAATATATATTTATATTATACTAATATTTTATTCAAATATATATTATATAAAAAATATATATTATATTACCAAAATATATAAAATTATCAAATATATTATACAAATAATGATATAAATTACACAAATATATATATATATATATATATATTATACAATACACAAATATATATTACACAAGTAAATTATAAAAACATATTATAAAAATATATTATACAAATATATTTCAATAGTGTTCATTCAATGGTTGAAATTCATCATCTAATTTTACATATGAAGATTTGTCTCACTTCTAAACTATTTCTGTAAGAGTGGGACATCTCCCTTTAACTTAAAGCCTATATATATTCCATAATTACTATTATTTATTTCATTATGATTATAATTTTAAACTATGTTCCCAAAATCATCATATAACCCATTATAGACATGAAAATAAAATTTTCTTATAATACGTACTCTTCATCTTCTTGAAAATAATTCTTATTTTCATCAAATCTAAACATAATTCTTGAATCAATTTATGAACTAAGAATTTTGAGATGTCTAAAAACATTATAATTATAAGGTATGTTATTTTCCTAAAATTATTTTTGACATTCCTTATCAATTTATAATTGAAATTATAATTTTGATATGTTTTCAAATATTTTATATACCATTAATATTGAATCTAATAAATCCTTAGTTTGTCACATCACTTGCTCTAAAAAGTAAAATAGAGGTTATCAATTTATATATATTTTGGTATAATTATTATAAATTATTTTTATGTATTCTTCATTATAGGTCTACATGTATTGGTTCTACCCCATGGAATCTCTGATTACCATTAATGTATATGAAATTACTCTTTATTTATTAAAAACTTTTATCAATACATTTTTATATATTCTAGTTGATCCAATGGTAGTTTATGATTATTTTAAATCAAATTTGTGTTTCTTATTTCTCATTAATTTCCTATATTATATTTTCGGTTGTTTAATGGATTTAGGAAATCCTTGATAGAACATTTTAATAGAGGTTGGACTAGTATTAGTAAGAGGATTGAAATTATTAAAAGCATGATTTCTCTTATAAATACATAATTAATAGAGGCCCCAAAGACTCATATATCCTAACATGTCCCCACTGAGATCACTTGAATCATAGATAAGAATTTTTATACCCTTAAAATATCACCTTCAATGGTACATGAGTTAATAACTAGTTACAATGGTGAAATTAACACAAATGGGTGGCATTACCCCTTTTAGAGAACACATTTCATTTCAATTTTAATCCTCATCAGCTACATCTTTCAAAAAATTATTATTGAAATTTGTCTCTTGAGACACATCCCCCATATATTTTATTTTTTTAATAGTATTTTGATCATTAGTCATCCCATGTATGACCAATACATAGATTATTTCAGGAAACATAGGTGCATTTACACAATATATGTAGGATGTGTTTCAAACCACAATATGAAACGATAAATGTTCAGGAGATGAACTGATGACGATGAAATTTGTCTATAACATTAACCTTCAAATGAATTCATAAGATAACACTTACCATAGTGGAGTAATTATTTTCTTAAATTGAATTACCCATTTTATTCAAATCATACTAAAATTATTTGAAATAATCAAACAATGGGTTTTCCTTATTAGAATTATATATGACATTCACTTTTGATAATAAATATCTTATGTGTATTTATTTATTATTGTATAAAATTAATATTTTATGATCCCAATAGGATGGATATGAATCGAAAATGGATGCATGCTAATCATTTGACAAAAGAGTATGAAGATGGAGTTAAAGAGTTCATCAAGTTTGTAATAGAGAATGCATATGACCTTTGTCAAATCCATTGTTCGTGTTTATGTCGTTGTTATTCAAGAAAAATTAGTTCTAAAGAGTTGTATGGATAATTAATTTTTCATGGAATATATCAAAGCTATAAATTTTGGACTAAAAATGGGGAAAAACTTAATGTGCACACAAATTGGGATGATACCGTGTCTTATAGATCATTTGATATGAATACCAGTGTAAATGATGATGAAGATCGCATGGACGCATTGATAATGGAAATTGAAGATGACCTTTTTGATTGTCCAATGTTGTTTTAAAATTTAAATAGATGTTAGAAGATAATATTTTATATCGGTTGTACTAAATACATAACATTCCCATCTGTATTGAAGTTATATAATTTGAAACCAGATAGCTGATGGGGTGACACTGAATTTACAAAACTACTTAGTATCCTAAATGTCATGCTACCAGAATAAAACGAACTGCCATGTTAAATATATAAAACTAAACGAATTATAAATTCAATTTAAATGATCTATAAAAAATACATGCTTGTTCAAATGATTTTATATTGTATCACAAGGACCATGAATCACTCATTAAATTCCCAAAGTGTGGAGCATATCAATACAAGGAAAATAAAACAATCTGTTTGAAATATATATGGTAAATTCCTATCATTACATGGTTTAGAATACTATATGGATTTTATGATACCAAAAGACAATTTACATGGAACAAAGATACAAAAATTAAATATGGGGACCTATGACATCCAGTAGATTATCCTTAGTGCAAAAAATTTTATTACGAGTATCCCCAATTTGGAAATGATTCGAGAAACTTTCATCTTATGTTATCTACAGATGGAATAAATCCTTTTGTTGTATAAAGTAGTACTCATTATACATGGACCATCATGTTGTTAAATTATAACCAGCCTCTATGGTTATGCAAGAAGTGAAAATACATTATGGTGTCTCTTCTTATATTTAGAAAAAATAAACTCAGTTATAATACTGATGTCTATTTGGATCCATTGATAGAAAATATGAAATTGATGTAGGATACATGTTTTACAATGTATGATTCTTAGAGAAGTGAAAAATTTACATTGAGGGACATATTGTATGAGTTAATAGATATCTTCTTCTATTATGGAAATTTATTAGGCTATAACATTAAAGGAATATAGGGTTGTCCCATTTCTGAAAAATGCACACACTTATTTGATTCAATCATTCCTCAAAACATTTTTTTAAGGATGTCGAAATTTTTTACCTTTAAAATATAAATACTGATCATGTATGACAACATTCAATGGAAATACCAAACAAGTTACAACACAATCTTCAATAACGAGTGATCAACTGTTATATAATCTAAAATATATTAACAATGTTTTCAATAAGACATTTTCAAAAAATATTATGAAATCTGGTTGGAAGAAGAGATTTTTTTTAATTACTATATTGTAAATATTTTCATGTTAGAAATTTTCTTGATGTCATGCATATAGAAAAAAATGTATTTGATAGTGTAATAGGAAAGTTACTAAATGTTCCTAGAAAAATTAAAGTTGGCATCAAGTCTAGGTTGGACATGATTGACATGGGGATAAGGGAATCTTTAACATTGGTGAAAGGAAAAGGGTGTAATTTTCTTCCTCTAATAGCTTACACTCAATCCAGACAGGAAGAATTACAATTTTTTCTTTTCCTTAATATTTTAAAATTTCCAAAGGGATATTAATCAAATATCAAGAATGTCATGTCAATAACTAATTTGAAGTTACAAGGAATAAAATAACTTGATGGTCATGTTTCGATGCATGATTTGATTCTTGTTTTATTTCATTACATTCTACCTCAAAATGTATGTCATACATTACCTAGTCTCTACTTCTTTTTCAAATTCATATGTAGTAAACACTATATGAAAAAAACCATTTTGCGGAGTTTTTTTTATATGGAGGTGGTTTAAACCACTGCCATATTCTTCTACTGTGGTTTCAAAAAACCACCGTTAAATTGTCTGTCAGCATAAAATATGCAGCGGTTTACTCGATTTAGCGTTAGTTTATTGTAACCATCACAGTGGACATATTTATGGGAGATTTTCTATGGTTTTAGTGGTGGTTTTCCCGTCTAAAATGAATTTTTTTTGCAGCAGTTAAAACTTCCGCTAAAAAATACATTTTCATTGGGTGAACCAACTCTAAAACCAAGATAACTGCTGTGAAATAATAATGTAATATAAAAAAATTTTATCTGTAGTTAAAACCACCTCTGAATTATTGTACATAGCGGTGGTTTTAACCTCCGCAGATAGAAAAATATAAAAATTTTAGCAGCTGTTAAAACCTCTATGAAATATAATACATTTATTTTGCAGTGATTAAAACTGCCGCTAATGCAAGATTTACAGAAGAAAATAAACTGATTCTGCAACCCCAGTACCAATGCCCTAAAAAACATTTCAATTTCACATGCACATAGATCCCACATCCAAAAGAATACCATAAGACCATCATTTTCATAAGAATCAAATGATAGGTATTTGAATAATATGTTTATTATGATTTGGGTACATAAAATTTATTCTAAGTACATGAAGTGTCACTTTTGGATATAGTGGTTTCACAATTAGGGATAACAGTTGATCTCAAATATTTTGATGTATTAGTGGATCTGTCATAACTGAGGAATGTAATCAATACTTGATGATTTATTGGATTGTATGGGAGTTAAAGGAGAATCATTTTGGAGATCTCTCAATTAGAATTTCCAATGACCATAGTTATCAAGAATGGATTCATGTTTGAATATATACTAGTGTGAGGATGTTTCCATAGTGTTGAAGATGTGGTTGTTGTCAGCTCTGATCCTAAGCATTCCCGAGCCTAACATTGGTAATTTAGTGAAATTTGATGTATCTGATTCTATATTATGATATGTTATGATGTAGAGTGATAAATTAGTCACTTTGGGTTTGATTAGCTTTTAAACCACAAGTTGAAATACAGTAATCCTATATTTTAGTTTGTATTTGTGGTCCATGCATTGAAATGACCATGACAGAACCTCTTGGGAGAGAGGTTTTTTGGGTAATTTGGCACCTAGAGTGTATATAATATTTTCTCAATGCATGAAACTAATATTTATTAGATGAATTTCATAGAGTACTAGTATATTTTTGACATCGAAAAATATTATTCAACTAGAAATGGAAATCTAGTGGTAAATGCATTGGGCTTGAAAATGTAAAAGATGGGAGAAAAAATTTCATTAGCTAAATGGAAGATCATATCTTAAATGTAAGACTAGTTGGTTGGTGTAGTTGAGGGTTTAGGGGAAGCAATTTGGGTATCCTTAGAGAAAATGACTTCATTGGTTAAACAAGTAAAGACATGTTTGAATATTGTTCTGGAATGTACCATGATGTGTGATAGGTTGGAAGAATGTGAAACTATTTCAGGATTGAATTGTGATATAAAAGGATTTTTTATAGTTTGTAGCATGGTAATGGTGACATATACCCTGATATATGTGTTTATGAGATCATATAATGCTTTGAAGTGGGATGTTCACCTAGGGTGAACCATGATTTATAATAATGAAAAGTGGATATTCTGATGGCCCTCCATAGTAAGAGACATTAAAGGCTTTGTTTCCCATTGATTGACATGTCCAAAAACTATCACTAGGTGTCAGAGTAGATAGTATAAGTGGGATGTTCACCCAGGGCCGACCTTTTTTACCTCATAGTTTTGGTAATTATAATTGAATTCTATGAGTTGTTAGTTGAAGTTGTGTATAACCTTTTATCCTCATATGGATGAGTAGTCCGGAAGGATGTTCCAAACCATATAGAACATGCTTCAGGATTTTATTATAGATTTTAGATACCAGGCACATATTTTGGGGAGATAAAAATTCTGGTAGTGTAAGACACTCAAGTGTTCAACAGATATTTGTAAATTCTACTATTAATGATGTGGAAGGTCCCTCTACCTAAACAGGATTAAGACACTCAAGTGTTCAATAGATCTTGGTAAATGCCTATCAAAACTATTTTGAATAAGAGGAAATCATAAGTTGGAGTTATCACATGCCAACTATAAAACATGATAAGATAATACAATAAAATTTGAGTAAAGAAGGGTTATCCACTAAAAATAAGTTGAAGGGAATTACCAAACTAGATATGCCCATGAAAATCAATAACAAGGTTCATCATTCATCCTTGGGTAACAAACATAATTAATTTAGGAAAAGTGTATCACAAAAAATGATTCATGACAATAAATAATTAACATATATGGTGCATAACACACTCAAGAAATCAAGACATAAAAGGAAACATTAGAAATCAATAAAATACATAAAAGTAAACATGAGAAATCAAGAAAATGTTAGGTCACAAAAATGTTTGGTGGAAACTATGTGCCACACATGATACATATATAAACTGACTGTTAGAATATTTTTCCAACATATCAACAATACAACTAATCACGGTCCGATGCTGAACATAGCTCGTCACCCTCTCCAACTCCATCTCTACATCCTGCTACCACCTATAAGAACACTATAATGAAAATAAAATATTGTTGTATATTTATATTTAAAATCTAAACCAATAAAAGTTTGGAAACTAAATGATTTTGAATTTTTATGATTTACTTGCTCACCACCTATCGATGCAATACCACCAGGGGAAGATATGATTGTCTTTGGATATAAATCAATCAACTCTTTCTGTAGAGAGGATATCTGAGCCCCCTAATATTGAATTGTACTTTGTAGTGAAACAATATCTCTTTGTGTATCTCGGGTTATGGATTGACTAAAACCAGGAGTAGATGTAGTTGCAATCCCTTGTGTCCTGCCAAATACCTGAGAAGATACATGTTCCAAACTCATCCCATGCACTCTATCAGGATTCTCATTCCTAAAGACTTTAGCAACCAGGTCATCCTAGGAGACTGAGTAGGACTACACAGGATTGGCATCCCACAGTTCGTTAATTTTTAACTATAAATAAAATAACATTAATATTATAATAAATATATATTAACATAGAAAAAATGATATTAAGTCATTATAATGAAAATGTGTTCAAACCCCAAATTCTTTAGCAGGCTCATTAACAAAACTTCCATCCGATTTTTTGTGAACATTCAACCACACATTTGTTCAGCATGCGTTGTACCATAAAATTTATGACTGAATTAAAAAAAACATAAATAAATAATTATATATATTAAAAAATAATATTTTATTATAAATATTTAAACATATTCAAACATTACCCGAGATGATTGGATTCTAGAAAAAATCTTTGACCCTAGAGTTTGAAGGATGACCTGCTTAGCCCAGCTTGTTGCATTCCTTCTTAAAAGATCCGGAAATAAATAAAATTATATTTAATAGTAATGTATTCAATGACATATCCTCTTTATATACATGTATAAATGTAAAATGATATTAATATAGTAATATATATTTAAATACCATCTACTTCTCATCATGATGTCTATCATCAGAAACATTCCATTGCTCTTTAGGTACCCCATCAGGTAGCTTGTCATACATCTATTGGGTTGTCAATGAAGTATCGTTGACATCACCCCAAAATCTCCCTTTAAATTCTTTCCATTTTTTCCAAGATTTTTCAATGTCCCCTTTCGTGCTATCACATCAGCAACTGTAAAGTGGAAAAACACTTATAGATAGAAATTCATTTTGAAAATATTAAAAACATGACATTAAATTACCCCATAATGTATTAAAATTACCATTATTTGGGAATAAAAAACTTCATCTTTTCAACTTTAAAGCATATGTCTCCAATCATCATACAAAATTGGAATGGAAATGGGCTTCGCAGCCAGCTGACCTAAAATTTGGCCAAGTAATCCTATATTTTCATCCGTAGAGACCCCATATGAATAAAATGGGACAACAATCTTCTCTCCGATCAGATTCCATACATCTGAACTTTTTATATTTTTCTCCACACTTGCATTGTCTCCATCATTAATGACCAAATTGTTAGTATAAAAAAATGTAATAAATTTAATAATATTAAAATTTGTACCTATAAAAGTCACACTCCATATCTTCACGAAGAATTAGAAGTGGCACACCGCTCCCCCACTGCTGAGGCTCCTGAAGTGGGAGATGAAGATTGAGTTGCTGAAGGGACACTCACAGAGGGGGTGAGAGATGGTGTAAAGTGAGATGGTGTAGAGGGAAAGCGGATGGTGTCTCAGATGACGTAGGGAGGGTGACAGATGGATCGACATCTGTCACAGTAGTCAATGAAATAGTATATCGCTTCTTCCTTTGCATTCCTATCATTTAATCAAATAAAATTAAGTTCGTAACATATATTTCAAAAAATTTATGCAGAAAAAAATTTAAAATGATAACAGATGCATAGTACTAACAAAAAAAATATACATAACAATGATAATGAATGATTTCACAAATAAAATAAGTGGTTTCTAAAGGAATGCATAACTGTACATACAATCATTTTCTCCTTCAATCATGTTAGTTTCCTACTCCGTTAATTCATCCACTTCATTCATCCTTTCTGGACTAATATTTTCAATATCATGATGGACAAATAATTCTAATTATTTTTGTTGATGAGATTCAATCTCAGAGGTCCAATATTCCACTTCATCACCCATATCATACAAATTTCTTTATTTTACTTGAGAAACTACACTCCACCCATCATACACAAGATCATTCACATAATATACCATTTTTTCTTGTGATGATAAGATATATGGATCATCCAGTTCACGATCACCAACATCCATCAAGTGAGAGTAGTTCAAAGAAGTAAATTGCAAGAAATATCTTTTAACACCTCTGATAATATCGACCCAATTTCATTTGAATAAATCAACTAAAAAATGAACGTGGTAGTTTAATTCAATAATATCTATCATCTTTCCATAGTATCCCACTTCATCAAATGTAAATATACCACTATTATATGTTTTCAAACCCTCTTCTTGGTCGACAGTACAAAATCTAAAGTCATTAATGTTGTAAGCGTCGAACTTTTTAACTTGTTTTAGAGGAACTCAAGAAAGAAACATTAAATCATCTGAAAACTCTGCTCGAGTATCAGTATTCATGATCTAAAAAAGGAAATATACTTTATTAAAATTACAAAATATATGGTTCAACCTTATATTCATTTTTATTGAAATATTTATGAACTTACACTTCATGCAAACCATTCTACAAGCTCTTTATTAAAATATTTTGGTATATCTTTCTCATTTCGTGTTCAGCCTATCATTTGTCTCTTTTTTGTATCATCAACTCTTCAATAAAAGGATCTACAATTTCACTATTCATATTCACATATCTATGTGTCTGTAATAATTCCATTTCTGTCAGTGTAACATTTGAGGTCCTCCCAACTGATCGGCCAATAGAAGGAAATATTTTTGATTACCCATGTATTTGAGATTGAGTCTATGTGTCTTCAGCAACAAAACATTTTGGTTGAGCTTTATTTCTCACGTATGATTTCAAATTCCCAAGATACTTGTGAAATAAAATAAACAAACGTAATTATGCATTTAATTAAGTTCCAAAAATTGTTTACATAACTGAAAAACATATAAATAGAGTACCCCTGAATTGTATATATGCATCGATAATGAATGGGGCCTCCTAATTTATCTTCTTCAACCAAATGCACAGTAAAATGCATCATAATAGTAAAAAACGACGACGGAAAGATCATCTCCATTGCACAAAGTGTCAATACAAACCTCTCCTAAGGGTTGTTAAGCTCAAATGGATGTAGATATTTCTCACATAATTGTCTGAAAAATGTGTAAAATTGGAGTACAATAATAGTAACTTTTTCATGTAATAATGTACGTAATTATAGTGGTAGTAACTGCTGTAACAAAATATGTGAATCGTGAATTTTCAATCCATGTAACATACAATTATTTAATTCAACTGTAATATCCCAAAACTTATATATAATTACTATTATTATATGGAATTATTTCGAGACCACAAAATTGAACAATGTGTGATTCCATGGCCCGGAGTGCCTGGAATGATCCTTCGATGTTTTGTTAAGCTTTAATTAGCACGTGTAAGCAGTTTTCCTAAAAAGTGGAATGAATCTAAAAAGGTTCTCCAGATCAGAAATCTGATTGCACTATTGCATTCTGGATGGTAGTTTTACCCTAGGAACGACTTATGTTTAGTCGGCCCATGCCTCCTGTGAGAAAACCCTAAAATAGAATAACAGTAAATAAAGTTATTAAATAAAGTTATTTTATTTTACAAATTCTTATAACTCAGAGACAGTGACTTGGATTAAAAATATGAGACCGCCACTGAGCTATTGGGGGTATTCTTTCTTTAGACTGATTCTAACATTGGCCACTACAGGCCAACAATGGAAGTTAGTTTTTGGCAGTAAATAAAAAAAATTAAGTAACAATTATTTTATTGTTAAAATCCATAACTTCTAAACAGTAACTCGAATTGAAAATACAAGAGTACTATTTAGTTTGTTGGGGTGTGTTATCCTTCGACATATCCTAACCTCGACTGGCACAGGTTGAGGGTGAACATCAATAATTTGTTGAACTTTTTTAAGGTGCGTTCAGTAAATGCACGGGTAGAATTTTTAATATTTTGAACTGATGCTCGGATTAAAAATATGACGGAAACATTGAATCTACATTGACAGGATTCGCTTAAGGGAGGCTTCACCAAAACTATAGAAAATCTGGATAAATTTTTTTCTTTTTGGACTTTTTAAAAGAATAATAAAATAACTTTGTTATTTTATTTATTTCTTTCTATTCTTCTAATGGACAAGCGGTAGTGTGGGACCATCGACGTGTCAATCCATTAAATGGATTGACCCTTAAAATCCTATGTAACAACATCATTTCAATTTAGGAAGGTTCCTATTAAATTAACCCGCATAAATTCCTTGATTGTTACTTACCCTCCCCTTCTCCAATTTATATAGAGCTTGGGGGGGAGGTATTGGCATGGCTTCACCATGAAACAAAGCTCTGGTAAAGTGTTTCGATGCCCAACACTAGGAGGATGGTGCCTGTTCCAGCGAGCGTTGACGAGAAACACCGAACCCCATACCTAAGAATGATGATGGAGTGGCATCATTGGCAGCCTGTTGTTGGGACAACAGACACCGAATCTTCCTCGAACATGACGTTCTCCAACGAACTTTAGGTAGGGCTTCTTTCTTGTTTAATTTCTAGATTTGATAAATATTTTTACCACCCTCTTGGTATCAATATAACATAAAGTGAGCATGCGAAACAAACAATGTAACACCCCGCCCCTACCTCATTTTATTGAGGAGGTAGTGAGGTTTACTTGGCCTTAATCAATTTTCCCAAGGCACCAAAGGTTGGCAATAAATGCCGAGGGATTCGAGAACAAACTGGGGAACTATTTTCCCTTAAGAAAAACCCAACCAAACCATCCACTAACAACCACTATATGATGCCTGTCAATAAAAAATTCAAGCATGTATTCCCAATAGACAGCCAAGTTGTTCCAAAATACAACCCAAAACCATTACATTCCAACACAATATCAGATTACTATGCGGAAGACTAAACCAGAGTCCCAAAATAAACCAAGACACACTTCACAACTCCCCCAAGATCCATGCTCCAAGAGCCACCACATCTCCCAAGCATCACCATGAACCACTAGCAATGAGATTCCTTACCATTACCTGTGACTTGGAATTCGACATCTATAAAATCACCAAGGTCCAATGTAGGGGGTGAGTACTAATACTCAGTAGGATTTCCCCAACTGAGTTCCCTACACACACCACTGGGATAAAAGCAATATCAAATTTATATAAAACATTTTATATAAATCAAAACCAAGCTACCAATTGTTTATAATCCAAATATTCCAAAAGACAAACATGCCACACAAAGAAGCCAGATCCACAATACCACAAAAGGAAGACAATTCTACCATGCCACAGGCCGATTTCCATTTTCATATTTCACTCACAAGCCCCATATTCAATCATCACCAACGAAGCACACAACAAACCATGGTGGCACTTATCATCCTACTCATTCATTACCAATCCACTCAAGTGGTACTTCCCTCCCACTTTCTATTGACGGTGGCCCTTCTATCGACTATATATCCCCTTTTTATAGTGTCACTTCTTCTTCCACTACACCACGTACCAAAATCAACCACCCAATGATATCACCCATTTCCACACAAGCCACAACCACAATCATGCATTATGGTCAATACCAACAAATACCATTTCTATGCCAAACACATTTCAATATCACATGTTTATTGAAATCAATACTCATGCTCATAATAATTTCCATTTTAAAATCACCAATTAAAAATTAACCAATTGAGCCCATTTCGAAAAAACTCCAATTTCATGCCAAAGCCCCCAAATAACCACCAATTTGATTTTCCAACAAAATTCACACAAAATTCTTACAATTATATTAAAGAAACTAATTTAATGGTAAATTAACTTCACATTTCAACCTAGTGGAGTTGAGTGAGAAGCCACCTACCTCTTAGGGTTTAAGAGAAATCGACCCTTCGACTAAACGCACTCTAAACCAGGTGAATGCCTCCTCGAAACCACCTCAAAAACCCTTACCTAACATCAAAAAGCTCAACCTTTAACACACAAAGGCAACAAGACCCTAGATCTACATGAAACCCCTATAGATCTAGAAATCAAAGAGAGGGAGAGGGCTAACCCTAACCAAAACCTCAAAGAACCAAAAGAGGGACTTACCTGAGGAGAACCGCCTTTGATGCATCAAGAAACCCCATTGATTTTCCTCCAAAACAAGATAAATAGATACCTCAAACTATGAAAACTGGAACTCCTGCGTGATCCATGAGTAGAAGGATGAATGAGGGAAAATGGGAAATACCGAGTGGTTCGGGACTTAAAAACCCTATCATTATGTGGCCGCAGGGTTACCCCACACGGTTTGGAAAACCATGCGCCAACCATGCAGTTGACACTATCTCACTGAGGGACTTCGCACAACTTTCCCACATGGTATGACAAACCATGCACCGCCCGTGCGGAGCCCACTGTCAAGGGTGCATGGTTTCCTGGGCAGGCCACACGGTTTGTTCAGACCATGCGCTAATCATGTGCCCCTGCACAACCTCCACAACTTTAAATGTTTTTCCTGGAATTTCCCAAACTTCATCCAACCACATAAAAAATCACAAATGAACTGAAACAAGGGTCACATACCTTAAACTTAGGGTACTAAATTCTCCCCACCATTGGAATTTTCATCCTCGGAAAGTAGTGAACCCATCCTTTGCTGAAAGAGGTCAGTCCGTTGCTCGACCATCTCTTTCTCCCGCTCCCAAGTCTCCTCTTGGATCTGTCCATGCTGCCACAAAACCTGAACCAAATCAATGCTTTTACCCTGAAATACTTTCTCTTTCCTATCCACAACCCGCACTGTCATGTGCATCAACGAAGCATCCAGATCTAGCTCAACATGATCCTATAGAATAACATGGATGAGATCTGGCTAATACATTTTCAACTGCGACACATGAAACACATTGTACACCACACTGAACCTAGGTGGCAATGCCAAATGATAATCCACCTCACCAACCTGCTCAAGAATCTCAAAATATAAAATATACCTTGTAGATAACTTTCCTTGTATCCCAAACTGATGATGTACCAACCTAGGAGGGATCCTAAAGAAAACATGATCACTCACCTCAAACAACAATTACCATCGATGATGATCCGGATATGATTTCTGATGACTCTAAGCCATCTCCATTTTCTTCCTGATTAACTTTATCTTCTCCGTAGTCTCCTAGACAAGGCTCTGTCCAACCATAGAGGACTCAACCGTTTCCACCCAGCATAGTGGAGAATGACACGACAACCCATACAACGCTTCAAATGGAGACATATGTATGGATAACTGATAACTGTTATTGTACGAGAACTCATCCAATGACCAGTGCTCCTCCCACAAGCCACAAAAATCCATCACACAAGCCCAAAACATAAATTCCAAAGTTTTTGTTGTCCTCTCAGATTGACCATCCGTCTGTGGGAGATATGTCATAGTATTGGTCATCTTTGGTCCAAGGGTTTTCTATAATGATTTCTAGAAACAATATGTAAACCTAGGATCTCTATCGGATATGATCGAAAGTGGAACACCATGTCTCTTTACCACCTCCTGGATATAGATTTTGGACAGATCGTCCATCGTATGAGATTCAAGAAATGGAATGAAATGGGAAAACTTTTTTATCTGATCCACTATCACCCAAATGGCATCGTTCATTCTGAATTTTCTTCGGAGACCAGTGACAAAATCCATCTCTATTTTCTCATACTTCCAAACAGGGATTGGTAAAGATTGCAACATTTCCACTGGCATCTGTCAATCTACCTTGAACTGCTTGCAAGTCATGAATCTCAAAACAAACTCAGCCACTCTTCTTTTTATACCAGCCCACCATAACCACACTTCCAGTGATTTATACATTTTATGAATTCCAGGATGAACATGCCACTTGGAATGATGATACTCCCTGTGAATATCCTCCTGAAAAGCAACTAGTACAACCATCTGATTCCGAAAACACAAAATTGAATCTTCATTTAGTTTCCAAACCTCAATGGTCTCCCCACCATTTAGTTTTGACCTCATGGTCACACACTCAGATTCAGATATATGTGCTTCTTTAATCAGGACAACTAAGTCAAGAATCAATAAAACTAGAAAGAATAATGCTCTATCTTCCCAGTACTCACATTCTAACCAGTTGTTAGTTATAACTGAAATCTACTACCACTAGTCTAATGCCTATTTCACCACCTGAGCATATGATTTTCTACATAAAACATCTTCCACTAAATTTCCCTTACCCATTATGTACATCAAGTCAAAATCAAACATCTGGAGATATTCCATCCATCTCCTTTGCCTCAGGTTCAAATACCGTTGTGAGAAAATGTTCTTCAAACTCTTATGATATTTATATACGATGAATTTCACCCCAAACAGATAATGATGCAACAGTTTCAAAGCATGGACCACTACTACCTATTCCAAATAATGAGTTGGGTAGTTCTTCTCATGCACCCTCAACTGTCATGATCCACATGCAACCACATGATTCCCTTGCATGATAACACACCCCAACCCTGATCCCGATACATCGGAATACACCACGTACACTTTTCCTGGTTCTGAAAAAAAAAGATTGGTGCTGATGTAAGGTGACCCTTTAGCTCTTCGAAACACTGCTGACATTTTTCATTCCATTGGAATGGAACATTATTTCTTTTCAAAGCTGTCATCGATGAATCCAAACGTGAAAAATCATGAAAAAATGCCCATAATACCCAGCTTGACTGAGGAAACTCCGTATCTCAAATACATTCTTTTGCGGTTGCCACGAGATAACAGCCTCTATCTTTTTTGGATCCACTTAAACAACACTTTCTGAATTCACATGGACAATAAAACGGACGTCTGGTATCCAAAAGTCACACTTTGACAATTTTGAAAACAACTGATGATCCCTCAAGATCCCCAGCACTGTCACCAAGTTCTACTCATGCTCCAGCCTTGTATTTTAATACACCAGAATATCATTTACAAACACCACCACAAATAAATCTAGATATCTCTAAAATATATGATTCATCAATACTATGAACACCACTCGCACATTCATTAGACCAAATTGCATAACAACATATTCATAATGTCCATATCTACTTCTGAAAGCTATTTTTGGAATATCAACCTTCCTCACCCACAATTGATAATATCCTGACTTCATGTCAATCTTGGAGTACCATTGGGCTCCCCTCAATTGGTTGAAAAAATCATCAATTCGTGGAAGTGGATATTTGTTCTTTATTGTAACTTGGTTAACTCTAAGATAATCAATACAGATCCTCAAAGTTCCATCCTCATTTTTCAAAAACAACACTGGTGCTTCCCACGAAGACGTGCTAGGATGGATAAACCCTTTGTTTTCTAACTCTTCCAACTAGAATTTAAATTCCCATAATTTAGTAGGTTCCATTCGGTAAGATGGAATTGAGATATGAATGGTCCCAAGAAAGAGATCGATTGTAAAATACACTTCTCTTACGGGAGGTATCCCCGATAATTCTTCGGGAAAAAAATCCATTAACTGATCCACCACTACTGGAAGAACACTCTTCTAATCACCATCTACTGATGCCAACGACAACACGACCAACTGATATGATAATGTTCCCACTGTTGGTGCCAACAAACTTGTTTCACCCTGCATTTTATACCTCTCTCCTCTAAAGAGATGTCTAACACCATCATGTGTCATAAAATCCATTGTTTGTGCATTACAGTCAATGTGGGCCTTAAAATGCACCAACCAATCCATTCCTAGGATTACATCATACCCATCAATCTCAAGCACTAAGAAATTCAAAATTAGCTCAACCTTACCCACAATGATAAAACATGCTATACACAAGAAGGATCAACAATCTCTTTGACCCAGAAGAGTTTGAAGTTTCAGAACCGAAGGGACTATTTCTACCCATAAACCTAGAAACTCAACCACACATGAAGCAATAAAAGAGTGTGAAGCACCCGCATCAAACAACACTTTCATCGAGGTAGAATTTAAAATAATAGTACCTTGCACTGTGGATGGTCATGAATGATCATCAACCACAACTTGCTCAGTTCTGAACAACAACTTGGTTTCCACACTCTGCTCTTTATTGCCCTGTTGTGGAGTTGTGGTGTTCGGAGAGTTTCCATGAATGACTTTTCTCTACTGATGAGGGGTTTGCTGTTGTCCTCGTCCTGTCGAATCATATGACATCTGTGATGCCTGAGGAGTGTCATTCACATCCGAAATCAGAGCATTCCTACAATTGTTCTGAAGATTCCCCATCTTCTTGAAATTATGACATGCTCGAGGTTGTTTCATACAGTCCTGCTTGATATGTTCCGTAGAGCCACACTGAAAACATCCTGGTTTTCTCTGGGGATTTAGAGAAAGATTTACTGATCATGTCATCAGATTACGTGTCATACTCCTAACCTAGGAATAAGTGTCTTTCCTCTGCTTGAACCCAGCGTAAGAGTTCCCACTATTCCCCATGGGGTCCACCATGCTTTCTTCGCCCAGAGCTCCCAACAGATCCCACTCAGCCACCGATGCTCGATTCCCACTTCCCACAGCTTGTAAAGCTTGCACTATGCTCTAGACTAACTGCTGGTTCACCTGGGGCTCAGGTGCAACCATGTTCTCATCGGCCACTACCGGTTAGTCTCTATGATGCCTACCCAGTGCCATTTCTATATACAAAAAACAAACAACCATGAGTCTCACTTCCATAGACATCAATAATTCCCATTTCAAATCACATTACACAACACTATCACAATGAGGCTTTCTTCCTTTCCACATTTTCCGCATTTTACCATTTTTGAAAACCAAACCATTTTCAAAATACCAAATTTATTCACATTAAAATATCACACATTTGAAAATACATTTCTCAATTCATTGAATAAATCATTATTCCCAATGAAATATGCATCCAAGTGGGAATCCATTTCTACCATATATTCCATGCACATCTCATTGGCTAAACCCATGACAATGAGATTGCCAAAGCCTATAAGTTTCTTCAAAACACTTACGTCCCCAAATCCCTGGTAACTTGAAGTTCAACATAAAAGGGTTAGATTAGTCCTTTTATGATATACATTCCAATTTCTGAAATTTCTATGCCTTGCTACCATCCCGACTCAAGGAATATACCACTATGAATGTCAAATCCAAATCGGAGAATCAACTCCAAAGGACCAAACAAGATGATACCACTTGAAACACCCATCCCTTACCTCATCGACTTGAGGAGGCGGTGAGGGTCACTTGGCATTAAGTAATGTTCCCAAGGCACCAAAGGCTGGAAATAAATGTCGAGGGCTTCGAGAACAAATTGGGGAAATATTTTCCCATAAGAAAAACCCAACCAAACAATACACTAACAACCACTATATGATGCATGTCAATAAAACATTCAAGAATGTATTCCCAAAAGAAAGCCAAGTTGTTCCCCAATAGAACCACAAACCAATACAGTCCAACATGATATCAGAGTACTATGCAGAAGACTAAACAAGACAACCAAATTAAACCAAGACACACTCCATGAATCAACCCCGAGCTCTATGCTCCAAGCACCCCCACATCTCCTAAGCATTACCACGAACCACTAGTAATGAGATTCCTTACCTTAACCTATGTCTCGGAATATGACATCTGCAAAAGCAACAAAATGCCAATGCAGGGGGTGAGTACTAATACCCAGTAGGATTTCCCCAACTGACTTCCCTACACACACCATTAGGATAAAACCATTAGTACATTTATATAAAACATTTTATATAAAGAAAAACCATGGTACCAATTGTTTATAATCCAAACATGCCATAAGCCAAACATGCCACACAAGGAGGAAAAATCAACCATACCACGCAAGGAAACCAATTCAAACATTCCAAAAGACGATTAACATTTTTGTATTTCACTCACATTACCCATCTACAAGCATCACCAACAAAGCACACAACAAACCATGGTGGTACTTCCCATCCAACCCATTCATTAGAAATACACTCAAGTGGTACTTCCTTCCCACTTTCTATTGATGGTGGCCATTCCATCCACTATCCATCCAATTTTTATAGAGGCACTTCCTCGTCCACTCCACCACGTCCCAACATCATCCACCCATTGATATCACCCATTTCCACATGAGCCACAACAATAATCATGTATTATTTTCGATACCAACAAATACCATTTCCATTCCAAACACATTTCAATATCATCCATTTATTGAAATCAATAATCATGCTCATAATCATTACCATTTAAAAATCACCAATTTAAAATTAACCAATTGATCCCATTTCCACCAAACTCCAATTTCATGCCAAAACCCCCAAATCATCACCCATTTGATTTTCCAAAAACATTCACACGACATCCTTAAAATTAAATTAAATCCACCAATTTAAATGTTAATGAACATAATATTTCAACCTAGTGGAGTTGAGAGAGAAGCCACCTATGTCTTAGGGTTTGGAAAAATCGACCCTTCGCCTAAACGTACTCCAAACCGGGTGAACGCCTCCTCGAAACCACCTCAAAAACCCTTCCCAAACATCAACAAGCTCAACCTTTAACACTCAAAGACTACACATCCCTAGATCTACATGAAACACTTTTAGATATAGGAAACTAAGAGAGGGAGAGGGATACACCTAACCAAAACCTCAAAGAACCAAAAGAGGGACTTACCTGAGGAGAACCACCTTCGATCCACTAAGAAATCCATTCGATTTTCCTCCAAAACAAGATAATGAGCTCCCCCAACCCTTGAAAACCGGAACTACCATGTGAGCCATGACTGAGAGGAATAATTAAGGAAAATGGGAAATCCTGAGTTGCATGGGACTTAAAAACCCAAACTTTAAGGGGTTTCACGGTTACCCCGTACGGGTTGAAAACTCTGTGCCAACCGTGCAGTTTCCACTGTCTCACCCAGGGACTTCGCACAACTTGCCTGCACAGTATGAAAAATCGTGTGCCACCCCGTGTGGAGCCCACTGTTAAGGGTGCATAGTTTCCTGGGATGGCCGCATGGTTTGTTCACGCCGTGCGCCAACCGTGAGCCCCTTCAAAACCTCCACAACTTTAAAAGTTTTTCCCAGAATTGTCCAAACATCAACCAACAACTTCAAAAAGAACAAATGAACTGAAACAAGGGTCACATACCTCAAATTGGGGGTGCTACAACCAAGGCATCGACCCTCTTCCCTTTTTGTTAGAAGTTGGAGTGTCCTTTGTGAGAAATTTTTGTGTTGGACGAAACACAGGATGACGGGTGACGACGACGGTAGGCAATGAACCGTAGTGGAGGTGATAGTGGTGTGCCATCATGCACCACTGATGAAGAAGGTCGACACCATATCCATGGTGGGTGGAGATAGCGGTCGGCTAAGTTGACCGTGTAGGAGGAGGCGACACACCATCGTGTGCCATTTGACAAGGGGGCTGCAACATACAGCCACGGTGGGCAGTGGCGGCTGGCACTGGCCGACCGTAGAGGATGGCAGATCGGTGTGCTGTTGCGCGCCACTGGAGGAGGTCGCGGCTCGATTCCACGACAAGTGGAGAGTAGAATAGCCCTCGTGCAATGCCAAGTTGGTGGATCCCCCGGTCGGCCAAAACGGTTGACCGGTAATTGCGGTGGGGCCGTACCCCACCGGATGGCCAAAACAGCTCCGCACCCGAGGGGGCCAGTTGGTAAGACGGTCTTCCTTCTAGTGGACCGGGGAAGATGCGAGCCAACCGAGCGGTCCAGACCCCCCCAGCGAACCGGACCCGCTCAGCGTGCCGGGCCGAACCTGTGGCCCAGTGGACCAATGCTGGTGGGCCAAGCACCACCCAATGGGCCGGGCCAATTGCTTCCAGGCTCGCAAACCGAACCGTTCTGACCCCAATTTGTCAGACCCAGTGAACTAGGCTGACCCTTAGTGGGTCGGACCCGAGCGGGGTTAGGTAGAACCCAGGACCTATTGCATCGGGCCGGCCAGACCGAGTCAAATCGGGCGTAGACCCAACCGATCCCCGAATAAAGAAATTCTCGTTAATAAAAAACCAATTTTCCGTTCTACACTCTGCCAATGGAATTGGGATCCCTTTTGGGAAGAAGTCCGATTGGCATATTTCGACAGGCCCAACCTAGTCAGGCCGGACCGAGGTATGATCACTCCAGTTTCATGGAAAGGAATGTAACTAACAGACCAGGCGTCCGTTTGACAAACCATATGCTTCACGAGAACCACTATGATGAGGCGGTCCTTTTTCTATACTCAATGAGAGATTTGGATAAAGATGGTGTTTAGCCGTGTTGGATCATACCTGAATCCAATTGAGCCCTCGACACTAAAATGACTATGACATACAGACCAGGCGTCTGTTTGACGCGCTGTCTGTTGCGTTGGAACCCTTACAACATGGAGGTCTGTTGAAACACTTATTCATGGGACTTCGTGCTAGTTGAAATATGACTGTTGGCTTGAGGAGCGGTTCTCCCAGAATCAAGGGTGCTATGAGTGGTAATCCAGGGGATGGTAGTTAGGCGGAGGATGGAGAAAGATCATGCATAGGTTAGTACCGAGCATTCCTATGTGTGTCAACATCGATCCTATGTAGGTAAGATCCTATGTGGGTCAGTGGTGGTTAGTTCCTATCGACACCGGGAAGGTCTGATCTTGTGTGGGTCATTTTGGGGGTTAGTACCTATCGATCCTGTGTGGGTCAGACTCTGTATTGTCAACAGCAGTGCCTTTTGAGAGAATAAGATCATATAGCATCGCAACTAATCATATTTACTTATATACTTCACTGATACTTGGTTTGAGCTGTGTCTTTTACCTTCGTGGTGATACATGTGTGGTACTTTTACCTACATAGTGATATCTTCGTGGTGATACCTATGTGGTACTTTTACCTTCGTGGTGATATCTTCATGGTGATTCCTATGTTTTACTTTTTCCTTCATAGTGATATCTTCGTGGTGTTACTTATGTGGTACTTCTACCTTCCAGGTGTTTTCTTCGTGGTGTTACCTGTGTGGTTGTTCTACCGTCGTGGTTTTCTCTTCATGGTGTTACCTGTGTGATACTTCACTCTTCGTGGTGTTACCTGTGTGGTACTTCTACCTTAGTGGTGTTACCATTTTAGTATTCTTCCCTCATGTATGGGATGAGTATATATTGATAACAGAGGTATATATATGTTCATATAACTAAGTAGAGATGATGTGTATCACTTCATGCTTTTAGATGGAGGTATTTCTTTGGGGGTTTTCCTTTGTGGAACTCTGGGATACCTATGGGGTCTTGGGGTCCCTACTGAGTATCTTTATACTCACCCCTATATGTTCTACAGCCACACATTATTGTGTCTTGTGTAGATGACGTACAACGTTGATCGAGGCTAAGGGAGCTAGGACTGGACGATGCTCAGAGGTGGACCATTTGGTGTGACATGACGCAGGGACTACTAATCGTGAGTTGTACCTACCCCTCAGGTAGGATCCTTGGTGTATGATCAAAGATCTATTTTCACTTTCTAGTTGTATTTGTATATTCCATTTGTACTTGTCCTTTTCAGTTGGGCTTGTATTCTAGTCCCTTTACTTTCAACACACTTTTACTATATCTTTTTTCTTCGTGGTTGCCTATTGTTGTGCTCTTAGATTTCTATTTGTGTACAAGTTTAAAAGAAATTCCTTCCCATTAGCGGATATCCCTTTCTGGTGCTAGTCGACAGCCCCTAGCCTATGGAAGGCGGGCTTGGGGTAGTAATAGTATAGGCCCCAGGGGACAGATCGTGACAAAGTGGTATCAGAGGAGTCGATTCTATCGAAGAACTAGGACTCAGATATTTTTAATGGAACAATAGTTATAAGTGTTTTGAGTGTGGTTTACATTTTGGGGATTCCAATGTTAGTGCGGCGGTGGAAGTATCCATACATTAGGACCCTGGATTCTGATTTCTAACTCAGTGCACAAAAACATTGATTGTGTGTGATTTGGAAGTGTTTTTCCTTGGTTTCTTTGGAGTCAGTTCACTTGGTATAAGTTACTGACTATGGAACACCTATTCCTTATCAACATGTCTCCATGTAGACATCCATCTAGGATTTCCTAGAGAGTACACAATGACAGCCAACCGAGTAATGAGGCCTCGATGTAGGGCCCTCTTACTGTGTTAGCACCTTCGGGTGGTGTACTAGCTATATCACTTCTCATTGGTAAACTATTACAACCAGAGGTACTTCTAGAGGAAACATATAGGCCTATTTACTTACACGTGTTTCATCATCAGATACCCCTCAGGTTATGTGGCTTTCCTGACTCACAGGTGGCATAGGACTGGCTTGAGGAGGTGGCCGAGTTTCCATCTTGCCAGGGCAACATTTGATCAAATGGTAGTCCTAGTAGAGAGCCTTCTATGTGGCTAAGTAGAATGATGATAATGTTTATATTACCCTGATCTTGCGAAGAGGTGAATTTTTTTATGGACAAGGTTGAGAACCTTCCTCAGAGAAGGGGGTCTCTTTCTATAAAGAGATAATGGATGAGTGTTCCCTAGAGATTCTACAGCTTTGGCAGGATGACAAGTTGGTAGAAGATTATTCATCGAGGCATACCGACCATCCCTGGTACTCGATGAATACATTACAGTAAGTGCTTCAGGGATCAGACCTCTTAGTGAGGTGTGTTTAGGGTCATCCGGGGAAACACTATTCCTCTATGCATCCTACTTATGTTAGGGTGCTAGAGAGAAACTTTGTGGTTGAATGTTTTTTTGGAAGAGAGGATGCAACCAATAAATGTTAACAGTGGGAAAGTAGGAAAATGATGATAGACTCAGAGACTTGCACCTATAAAATGATTCTAGTGGAGGAAGTGATAGGGACAGAGGAATATGTAGGGTAGCAGACATGGAAGTGGATCTTGGAGAGCAGCATGAGGTGGTATACATTTCGACATGTTACAACCACCACCTCAATGTGGTCCCCCTCAGGCTTTGGGAGCTAGAGGACAGGAGAAGGGAGTAGCTACATGTGGTCAAAGAGTATGACCCATGGTCTCCCAGAATGATTAGAGGTACGGTCTATGTCTAATAATAGCTTCCATTTTAATATACATAGGAACTAATCATTTCTACATTCCATGAATCTTGTTCAAGACCTAGAGTTTCTGGTTATACTGATGACTTGACCCTTATGTCTGCATATACCTTTGGGAGTAGGCTCGATAATCACACTTATACCGACGGTGTGATCTGACCCTTGAGGCGAGAGTTTTGGTTGGAACCTCTTGGTGGCAGCGTTGAAGCCTTACGATGTTAGTCTGGGTATGGAATGGACATCCACAGTTCATACACAGATTGAATTTATTAGGAAAAAATGGTGTGGTTTATCTAAAATGTTGGAATGGGGTTTTCCTTGGTTGTTGAAAAAGGAAACCCAGGCAGCATAGGACAATCTCACGCAATGGAGGTGCATCCGATCACTATTGAGTCAGCCAGCCTTACCCTCTGGCACCATGAGTTTTTAGTTTTTAGTTCCCAACAGGAGTGGAAGAGTGTGGGGAAATATCTTAAAAATATGATTCCAAGATTACCTCCTGGGAGGGAGAGGTACTTCTAGTTTGGATAGGTACTACAAGAGATTTGATCCAAACATCTCCAGGGTAGCAGCACCCTTGTCAGCTTGATGAAAAAGGGGGAGCCTTTGCTGTGGACAGAGAAGTGTCAGTAGAGATTTTAGGAGCTGAGACAGAGACTGATGAGAATTACTATGATACCCATGACATGAATTTAGCTACAGTGGTATTTTCACTGAAGATGTGGTAGCACTACTTAATGGGTGAACGGTTAACTGTTTACTCTGATCAAAATGGTCTCCAGTATAACTTCCCACAAATGGACCTGAACTAGAGAACAAATATGAAGGCTAGAGTTCCTCCAGGACTATGACTTTGAGATAGTATATACTCTTAGGAAGAGGAACATGGTAGGAGACACACTCAGAAAGAGGTCTAGTCTACAGCTGCTGTGTGAGGCATCAGAGCATCTAGTTGCGCTGCAAATACCCTTCATAGATAAAGAGGGAGAAACTTAACTCCATTCTATGACTGTCACTCCCCCAATTATTCAGTGAGTTCTGGAGGCACAGCTTTGGGATGTTGACTATGAGGATCGATGTGCTCAGATATCCTCAAAATGGTCTCCTAAAGGATTTCATGATGGTGGGGAGAACGTCATTCTCTTTAGAGGACGCACCATGGTACCAGTCACGATTTGGGAGGAGGTGTTGAGGGAGCTTCATACATCCCCATTAATGGTACATCCTAGAGTGGTGAAGATGTATCATAACCTTCTGCATCAGTACTGGTGGCCAGGGATGAATAAGATAGTGGAAAAGTTTGTATCTCGATGCCTCACTTTTTAGCAAGTGAAAACTGCACAGAGCTGGTAGAATTCTTATGCCAACAGGAGACAGAGACCCTTGGGGTCTATGGAGGCAGACAATTACTTCCTATGGGTTTTACCTCGATGTGGATTTTAGAGGCTTGGTCAGGGTAACAAGCGATCTCCGAGGTTCATCGGACCTTTATAGATTCTCATCAGAGTGGACGAGGTGGCTTAAAGTCCATCTCTTCCCATATTGATACAACAAGTGTATAATTTTTTCCATTAAGTTGCAGCTCAGGAGATGCGTGCATGATCCATCAAATGTTATCGACTAGGGCGAGTTGGACTATGATGATGGGGAGACTTTTACGGAGTTCCCGGTACGGATAGAGGATCGACAGGAGCAAGTCCTTTGTGGATGGTCGATCCCTCTGGTGTGAGTTCAGTGGCAGTACAGGGACCTCGAAGAGAGCATAAGGGAGCGGGAGGCTCATATTCATGCATAGTACCCTCATTTGTTTGATTTGACTTTGTTTTAGATTTTAGGATGTAAAGCCCTGAGGTGGGGAGAACGTAATGTCCTGGAATTTCTGTATATATTTTTTATTATATAGAATTATTTTGAGACCACAAAATTTGACAGCGTGTGACTTCGAGGCCAGGAGTGCCCGGAATGATCCCTCAAAGTTTTGTTAATATTTAATTAGCATGCGTAAGCAGTTTTCCTAAAAAAGTTCAATAAATCGTAAACAGTTTCCTGGATCAGAAATCAAAGGGAAACAATGTATTCAGGATGACGGTTTTACCCTATGCGCAACATAAGTTTATCCAGTGAAGGCCTCTTGTGAGAAAACACGAAAATGGCTTAACCGTAAAAAAAATAATTAAATAAAGTTATTTTATTTTCCAAATTCTTAAAACTAAAAAACGGTGACTCGGATTATAAATCTGAGACCACTTCTGAGCTCATGGGGGTATTATTTCTTTATGTAGATACTAACATTGGACGGAACGGGCCAACAGTGGATGTTATTTATTGGCCGTAAATAAAATAATTTACTAAAAATATTCTTATTGTTAAAATTGATAACATCTAAACAGTAACTCAGATTGAAAATACGATAGTACCATTGAGTTTTTTTGGGTATGTTCTCATTAGGCAGAGCCTATCCACGGTCGGTGCGAGTTGAGGGTGAATGTTAATAATTTATTGAACATTTTTTAGGGTATGTTCAGTAAACGCCTGGGTGGCATTTTTTAAATTTTGAACCGGTGCTCAGATTAAAAATATGAGGGCACATTTGAATCCACAGTGTCAGGATTTGTTTAAGGGAGGCATTACTTCAGCCGAAGTATGTCTGGAGAAAAAAACTGATTTTGGAACTTTTTAGAAGAATAATAAAATAACTTTGTTATTTTATTTCTTTCTTCCTTTTCGTCCGACGGACAAGTGGTAGTGTGGGACCAACGACGTCTCTAGCCATTAAATGGTTTGACCCTTCAAATACTAAGTAACAACGTCATTGGAATTTAGGAAGGTTCCTATTAAATTAACCCCCATAAATTCTATGATAGTTACATATCCTCCCCCTCTCCTATTTATATGGAGCTTAGGAGGAGGTATTGGCATGAATTCACCATGCGACAAAGCTCTGGTAACGCGATGTGATGCCCAACACTTGGAAGACGTATCCGGTTCCAGCGAGAGGTGACGATTGACATCGAACCCCGAATTGAAGAACGATGATTGAGTGGAATCATTGGTGGCTTATTACGGGGACGAAGAATGCCGAATCTTCCTCGAACGTGACGTTCTCTAATGAAATTGATGTAGGTTTTATTTCTTGTTTAATTTCAAGAGTTGATAAATATTTTTAGCACCCTTTTGATATCAAGATAACGTCGAGGGCGTAAGACAAACGAATAAGGCCCGAACCCTCCGCCATTTTTGTTGGAAGTTGATGTGTCCTTCACGAGCAATGTTTTGGTTGGAAGAAACCGGGACGGTGGGTGACGGTGGCGGCCGACAACGAACAGCCGCAAAGAAGATAGCAGTGCACCATTATGCACTGCCAATAAAGAAGGCCACAACCATAGCCGTGGCAGGTGTAGACGGACGACAGCTTGGCTGACAGTGAAGGAAGTGGTGGCGCGCCGTCGCACGCCGCTAGAGGAGGTCGTGGCTCGAAGCTACGACAAGTGGAGATAGGTGTAGCCCTCACACTATGCCAGGTTGGAAGACCCCCAATCGGCCGAAACAGTTGATCGGTAATTGCGGTTGGGCAATGCCCCAACGGCTGGCCGAGACTGCCCCACACCCACGGGGCCAGCTGGGAAGACCGGTTTGTAGAGCGGGTCAGACCCACCCAATGAATATGGACCTACCCAGTGGGCTGGGTTGGACCTGTAAGCGGGCTGGGATGAACCTGCGACCTAGTTGGCCAACATAGGTGGACCGAGCCCCACCCGACGGGCCGAACCAACCGTGGTCGATGACCGCGAACCAAACTGGGCCGATCCTAATGGGTCAGAACCAGTGAATCGGGCAGACCCATAGCATGCCAGACCCATGCGAGGTCAGGTAGACCCTGGGACCCGTTGCATCGGGCCGGCCTGACCGAGTGAGACTGGGCCCATACCTAACCAGTCCCCGAATAAATAAACACCCGTAACTGAAAAACTAGGTGTCCGTTCGACACGTTTTCAGTGGATTTGGGATCGCTTTTTGGAAGCGGTCCCTTTGTAATATTCTGGTGGGCCTGACAGAATCGGGCCGGACCGAGGTGCGATCACCCCCGTTTCACGGAATGTGGTTAACTAACAGACCGAACATCCATTTGACGAACCGTCTATGGCCAAGGAAACCTTAAGACGAGGTGGTCTTTTTGAGATACTCCATGATAGATTTTGATAATGTTGGAATTTGGTCGGGTTGGATCATACTCGAATCCAACCGGGCCCTCGACACTAAAATGCCAATAACATACAGACCAGGCGTCTGTTTGATGCGTCGTCTGTTGTGTTGGAACCCTTATGACATGGCGGTCCTTTGGAGGAATTCTTCATGGAAATTTGTGCCGGTTGAAATATTATGGATGGCTTGAGGATTTGTTCTCCCAGAATCAAGTGTGATATGAAAGGGAATCCAGTAGCTGGCAGTGCTGCGGAGGTTGGAGACAGATCATACAGAGGTTAGTACCGAGCGATACTGTGTGGGTAACCACAGATCCTGTGTGGATCAGCGCATACCGATCATGTGTGGGTCAGTTCCTATGTTGGTCAGCGGGGGTTTGTATCTATCAACTCCGGGTTGGTCAAATCCTATGTGGGTCATTGATGGGGTTAGTACCTATCAATCCTATGTGGGTCAAACTCCATATGGTCAGTAGTAGTGCCTCTTGATAGAATAAGATGATCTAGCTTCGCGTATAATCATATGTACTTCTATAATTCACTAATACGTTGTTTAAGCTGAGTCTTTGTCCTTCGTTGTGATACATGTGTGGTACTTTTACCTTCGTGGTGATATAATCGTGGTGATACCTATGTGGTAATTTTACCTTCATGGTGATATCTTCGTGGTTTTACCCGTGTGGTACTTCTACGTTCGTGGTGTTGTCTTCATGGGGTTACCTGTGTGGTACTTCTACCATTGTGGTTTTCTCTTCGTGGTGTTACCTATGTGATACTTATTTCTTCATGGTGTTACCTTCGTGGTACTTCTACCTTCATGGAGTTACCTTTTTAGTATTCTTCCCTCATGTATGGGATGAGTATATTTTGATAAATTAGGTATATATATGGGCATATACCTATGTAGAGATGATATCTATCTTTTCATGCGTTGAGATATTGGTCTTGATTTGTGGTTTTTTATTTGGGGAACTTTGGGAGACCTATGGGGGTCTCAGGGTCCCTACTGAACATCATTATACTCACCCCTGCACGGGTTATGCCCGCACCTTGTTGTGTCTTGTGTGGATGACATACAACATTGATCGAGGCTGAGGGAGCCAGGACTGGATGATTCTCAGAGGTGGACCATTTAGCATGATGTGACACAGGGAATACTGGTCATGAGTTGTACCTACCCTTTAGGTAGGATCCTTAGTGGAAGATCTAGGAGTTGTTTTCACTTTCCAGTTGTATTTTTACTTTCCAGTTGAAATTGTACATTTCAGTTGGGCTAGTATTCTGGTCCCTTTACTTTTAGCAGACATTTACCACAGTAGTTTACATCATTGTTTTCTCTTGTTGTGCTCTTGGATTTATGTGTTCGTACAGGTTTGAAGGGAATGCCTTCCCGTTAAGGGATGCGCCTTTTCGGTTCTTGTTACCAGCCCCTAGCCTATGGAAGGCGGTCTTGGGGTAGTCATGACACGGGCCCCGGGGGATGGTTTGTGACATCAACACACCTCGATATGTTACTTGAATACATATAAGATACTTTCACATGCTTTAAAATTTTAAGGAATATATATTTATCCCTATTTTTCATTGAAAAAAATGGCAGAGAATACTTTTCATTCTTATCTGGCCCGAGATGACGTTTAATGTTCATTACATGAAAGTATTTTCGAGCATTGAGATAATCCTTCGACATTCTATGATCATTAAGAAATGTTATTATAAAATTTTCATATGAATTATTCTTAATATGCATCACATCAAGATTATGCCACAAAAATAAAATTTCCAATACGGAAGTTTTAAAAATATACTTTTCTTCTTCCATTGTTGTGTTCTACTTTCACTTGACGATGCACTTTGAACTCGTTTACCATAATCATTCAAATGACGAACCTTCAAAAAATTTGTTTCAACATTTCCAGGTTGTGTCAATATTTTAAAACCAGTTAAAAACATTGGAGGTGGTCTACAATCAATGAAACCATTAAATTTTGATCTGTTCAGACGGAATCTATGAGATTCATGGAGAAATATTATATGGCACAAGACGCACCATTTTATACTGTGAGGTAGTAGTTTGGGATCAAAATCAAAGTTACAAACAAGACAAGAAAAACCTATGTAATTTTTCCAACCAGAAAAATTCCCAAGCCCCGGGAAGTCACTAATGGTCCACATTAAAGAAACATTCATTTTGATCATTATTTTAGAAGAAACATCAAATGTCTCAACATCGTTGCTCCATAACTCCTATAATCATTCAATTAAAGGATGAATGTATACATTAGTATCATTTATAGGAATTTTTGTCAAGAATATTCATCAAAATGATAAAATAAATTTGTTTCATACACATCCATGGAGGTATATTGTAAGGCATTAAAACAACTGGCCAAATGCTATAACTGGTACTCAAAGACCCAAATGGGTTGAATCCATCAGCAGCCAATCCCAATCAAACATTCCTAGGATCTGATGATAAATTCGGATGTAATGATTTAAATGTCTTCCATGATTGTGAATATCATGGATGTCGCATTAACCTATCATTGTTATTATCTACATAATTCCACATCATGTGTTTGACGGTCTTCGATGACATGAATAATCATTGCAATCAAGGATTTAAAGGAAAGTAACATAAAACCTTTTCAAGTGTGTTATTTTTCTTTTTCATCAGAGAAGTATGTTGATTCAGACATCAAACATCACACATTGACTACCATCTATAAAAAGAACATTTTTTTAAATCATGTCTACTGCAATCCTCTCGCCAATAAAGCATACAATCATTGGGACACACATGTATTTTTGAATAATTTAAACCACACCAGTTAAAAACATTTGTCATATCATAAAAATACTCAGGGATGTTTTATTTAGGAAATTCATCATGCATCAATTCCAATATCATGGAAATTTCCTTATTTTTAATTCCACATAGACATTTGATATGGTAAAACTTCATCAGAAAAGAATGTTTTGAATATTTTAAACATCCACTATACAACTCAAGATTTCCATCATCAAATAAATCATGAAACTTTTTTTCCTCAATAAATTTTTATCTTACATTTGTCTCCAAATAATCAATAGGTGGATCCACTGATATGTTACATTCTTGATCTGGTTGTCCTACTGTCTCAAAAACATCACTTGTCACGTTTCTATTTGTAGCACCCTCATGTAGTTGTTCTGATTTGTTTTGATGTTGATGGTGGAGTCTTCCAATACCTAATGAAAAATTTATAAGGTTTTTCATTTCATTTTCAATTTTTGACAATGTTGGGAGCTCATTCTAGGGATTGAATTCAGTGCTCAACCTTTCTATAACGTTCGATTATCTCTGCCAAATCCAACACAAATATTGACTAGAGAATTGCTTCAATATTAAATGTTCATAAACTTCATCTCTCTCAAATCATATTTTAAATTTACATTAATAACATAGAAATTTTATTGTCCTTTCAACAGATTGATTAGAAATTCCAAAATCTAAAAACTCCTCCAAACACTTAACATACTGAGGTGTGTTCCTCGGTAATGTGTTTTAGCTTTTATCCATGTATATCACAATGTGCCTACACAATATTAAAAAATTAAGACACATAACTATTAATTAATAGGTAAATAGATTCATATATACTAGTTGAATATATAAATATATATATATATATGTTAAATAAGGTTTTCCAATATAAAAAAAATGGTAAATAATGAACCCACAGACTAGAAAACCAAAGCTTGCAAATTAAAAAGAACCATAAAAGAATATAATGATATCCTAAGTACATTTCCAAACTTTTAAATTGGAATTAACCATGTATGTGATTTCCCCATTCCCCAATGACATTACCTAGGTGACCCATAGATCCAATCTCAATCCAATTGTAGCATGACTTCAAGAAAATTCATAACATGTGAAAGAAACTATACATTGGTTATATGGGATTCCAATTTTTTTAGAGTATTGGAGTTGATATCCCACCACCCTTTCTAGACACCCCCCCCACACCCCTGTAGTCCCCCTACCCTCCTGCATCCCCCCTAGACAGCCCCCCACCTAGAGAGCCCCCCACCCCACCTGGACAGCCCACACCCACCCCCCACCTGGACACCCCCTCCATGGACATTCCACACCCCCTATCCTACCTAGACAACCCACCCCATTGGACATCCCACCACCTATAAATCCCACACCCCATCCCCCACCCAGACATCTCCCCCCACAGACAGCCCACCCCCCTCCCTGGACAGCCCACCCCGCTCCCCCACACCCATGTAGCCCTACCACCATGGACAACCAACCCACCCATCCACCAAATAGACACCCCACCCCACTTGGACATCCCCCCCCCCTACATGGACATCCCACACCCCCTACACCACCTGGATAGCCCACCCCCTGGACAACCCACCCCCTAGAAATCCTACACCCCCCCTACCACCTAGACAGCACACCCCCACCCCCTTGGACAAACCACCCCTTTTCCCACACCCCTGCAGCCACCCCACCACCATGGACAACCCACCCCACTAGGATATCCCCCACCCCACATGGACACCCCCACCCCACCTGGACATCCCCCCCCACCTAGACAGTCCCTCACCCCCCACCTAGACCCCACCCCCACCGGGAAAGCCCCCCCACCCCACCCCAACTGGATAGCCCACCCCCTCCCAGGACAGTCCACACACCCCACACACCCCTACAGCCCCTACACCCTTGTATCCCCCTATAATCCCCCACACCTGGAGAGCCCCCCACCCCACCTGGATAGCCCCCCCCACCCCCCCCCCCCCCACCTAGACAATACCCCTGGACATCCCACACCCCCTCCCCTGCCTGGAAATCCAACCCACCCCCTTAGAAATCCCACCCCCTGTAAATCCCACACCCCTCCCCCACATGGAAAACCCCCCTAGATAGCCCACCCCCTTCCCTGAAAGCCCACACCCCCTCCCTCACACCCCTGTAACCCCCTACCCCTTAGACAACACACCCCCCACCAGGACATCCCACCCCCCACCACACCTGGAAAGCCCCCCCCCCCCACCAGGACACCCCCACCCCCACCTAGACATCCCACCCCATATCTAAGAAACCTTAAATATCTATGTAACCTAAATAATAAATCCATAATATTTTTCTATATCGAATGATGTATATAGGGTTTGAGAAAAACTAATCCCAGTAGGATCTCAACAAGTATTTTGTGAAATTATTTTCAAAACACATCTCATTTATGATATTTTAAAATATAGTTATAAAAAATATTTTTATTTATAATCACATTAAAAACCAAATACAAACTTAACATCCATTTTATAATCTTCTATTTTCTTCTTCCTTAAATGAAAATAATCATTTTAAAAATATTTCTTTAATAACCTTACATTATTTAAAAACACCCATTACAGTTTCAATTTTAAAAATACTTTAGAAACACCCTTTTGAAATCACTTCAAAAAAAATTTAATGAGACAAACCCATTCTCATAAACTGTAAAAATAAAACACCAAGTCACCACATCACAAACGAGATATGAGTAAACAAGGAAAAAAATTCATCATTCCCACTATATTAATCAAACTAGGGGACACAAGGAGTGAGAGTCCCCAAATGGAATCTATATAGTATCGTGGGAAACAAAAAAGGGTCATAAAGTATGATATTCTGAGACCATACAAATACATGATACCTACCACTGAAATATGTTTCATCCAAACAAAACAAGTCACTTCAGTATCCTGCACCTAACATCATAGGGGGAACTCCCCACTAGCCATGGTTTCCAACACAACTAGGGGACACCAATAGTGTGTGACTATCTAGTGTAATATAAATATAGACCTCTCTCTCAGTGCCTAGTGTACCCATGATAGAAATAATGGGAGACGAGTAATCAAACAAGTTACGTGATTAATGGTACAACATAATATAAATCTAACCTCACCTCCAAAACCCTTGCTTAAACAATACCAAAAATATCATCCATTTTATAAAAATAAATCTAAATATAAGTGGGAATCATTGAGGGTATTACATACATTAAATGTAGTTCATTGTAGAAGCTTACAAATGATACTTATTAAAATAATCTTAATTCTAAGTCACTTTAATCCTCTTTGGAATCCCATTTCAAATAATACATTAAAACTACCCATTTATATACTTTACTGACATATCAAATGGTTGAATGTATCTTAATTAAACTCATTCTATAGAATATCTAGTGATCTAAATATTTTGGGGTGTAAAAATAAATTTTTAACCTAAATATATAATAGTACAAGATGAAAATGAAATAAAAAACATGTCATTTGAGGAACTATATGGATCTATCATGACCTATGAGATCACAATGAAGTTATATGCTAATAAAAAATCCAAATAATTCAAGAATAATATAATTCTTTCTTTTAAAAAAATTAATGATGAAACATATAATGATGATCAAATGACTCATCAGTCAAAGAATATGAACATATTCTTAAAAATAAAGAAATGATAAAATTGTTAAAATTATAAGGCCCCAGCCTTAAACCATACTTAATCTTGAGTTATTACAAGATTACACATTAAGGATCTTTTCGGGTTTAGAGTTTTAGAGAATTAGAACATAAAACATGCATTACATTCCACATATAAACAAAGTGGTTACACAAAGATAGTATTCATTTTTTCCATCAATGGAAACATATTTAAAATAAAAAAATGGATTCATTCTTGACACTTCCTTGACACTATCATCATATCATGTACCTTTCCCTTGACCTGTGAAAAACATTTCAAAAAAAACATGAGATGAGCATAAAAAGCTCAGTATGGGTTATAAAAATATGGAAAGGAAACATAAGTTCATGTATACATAAGAATGAAATCATACATTACCCATAAAACATAATCACATTAACATACCTCATAAAATCATGAATAAATCATAGAAATCATAAGACATAAAGGTAACTTGAGGCATTCATAACATTCTTACGTAGGGAGTAACCCTCTTGGTTACGTTTGGAATACCCATCACAGTATATTCCCTAAATCTCTTCGGAGAAAACTTAACGTTTCACTCCTTCGCGTTACCCACTACATTGGAGAGATATATCGGGCTCACCCACCCTTATTTTATCACGGAACCACCCATCTTCATAATAATTCCCAAGAACCATAACATAATCGTATCACATAGAACATGCATAAAGGAAACATAACACTTCCAAATTTCAATCACAAGATATCAATACAACACATTGATATAATAAAAACATTATGAAAAAAATTTTCAATACCAAAATAAAAGAAAAGTAAAACATGGTATTTATTTTTCTTTTAAAAAGAAGGTATGGCTTGTAGAGGAAGCCGAAACTCAAATAATGGTCACGGCAGCGGAGAAGTCATTGTCACCACATACGTACGACAAAAACATTCCCTTTTGTTGTTTAGTAAATGATTCGTATAAAAAAATATTCCTTTTGATTAAACATAAAAGTCAAAGGAGTTTATACACCGTATAAAAGAAGGTTGTGTATAAAATAAAATATGCCTCAATGAAAGGAGATTGAGACGAGGTCCCATACCTTGGGTCCGACTTGACTTGATCGTTCTTTAATCTCCTGAAAAATAAACTTGACTTAATTTCTAATAGTTTTAGAACCTTTTTCAAGTTTATTATTCCTTTTGTATCACTTATTTCCATGTCATGAACACTATGTAATTATTTAAGTTAATAACGGTCATTTTAACGATCATTGGTACTTGAGTCAAAAATAATCCCTTTATAATTACAAGTTGTTCATGTATCCATCATATCCAGAATGGTATTCAAGATGTAGATATCATATATGTCATATATATCCAGTAAATTCATGCATTTATAATATTACATAATCATTTAGAGGTAATAAATGAAATGCACCGTTCTTGGAGACGGTAAGCCGTGCGTACGCATGAACGCTACTTTCATTTCTATTTCGTATTTTATAGAATGGAATCATAATGATATAAAGGTATATTATAATTCCAGTGTAATATCATATATAATATCATAAATCCATCCTTTATACGTCCCACATATGGTATTTAACGAATCAAATCACATTTAGGGGGCGGTAGTCCGCACTTCCTTAAATGAAGATATAGCGTTTACCCATAATGGAAACCATAAAGGCATGCCCAAAATGAAAAATACAGAAGATTAAGGAAAAAATAATCATATTATATATCATATATAAATATAGTGTCATCTTAATGTCCACCTTTGAAGGTGTTAAATGAATGTTGAACAATCATCATTTCGGGAGGCAGAAATTCACCATCCACGGAAACAGTATGTTCTTTAACCATTAGATGTAGGTGTGTGTAAGTGTAGATTGAATCCTTAATATAACAACATCCTAGTATATTGAATATACTGGTGTTGTTACAAAAGAAATGAATAAAAAGAGTTTAGGGGTTTGGAGAAGCAAAATAAAACAAAAGGACTCAAGTGAAGACATTACCTTAAAATCGGGTAACTCCCTTTGGTTTGAGCTCAAAGGCTTCCTTGGGAATACTTCTTCCCAAAGTGAGGCTTAAAGGAGTAAGATAGGGAAGTGGAGAGACAAAATGGGCAGGGGTTGGCCGAGCAAAAATCTTTCGAAGTGTGGGTAAAGAGGTAGATGTGGTGGCCTTTTATAAGAGGAGAGGAGGGGCACTCATGGAAAGTAAAGAAATGTTACATTAGTTTAAAATGATTTTCAGATTAAAAAGGTCCCACATTGATATAATTCGAGGGTAAGGTGATAAGGGTTCGAAATACACCCATCCAATAGGTTTTGGACATGTGTAGTGTAGATACCTGAAGCTTGACGTACATGGACATTACATTACTTTTGCGGAATACTTAGTACATAACAAAAACATACACACAAGGACCGTAATAGTTTAGTGTCTTTGGAAACTCGGAATATAATCTTCTAATCGTGGTGAAATATCTTCAACATCTCCCATAAAGATCTTCATTTTTTTACCTAAAACCATTCTTTATATCCTGGGGAAAAAACATAAAAGGGTGAGCTCAAATTCCCAGTAATGGTTAACAAAAGAAATATCAATCACATCATATTCATAAGAACATAACATTTTGGAAATCTTAACCTGCAAAAGAGAGCATTATTTCATAACATGGGATAAATCATAGTAGTGAAATGTAATCTCAATAATCATAACATAAAACATGAAACTTTGTGGCATACACACATAATCATAGTGAATCATTTCTTTTTAGTCAAGACTCATTTCCAGGACTATCTTAGTGGACAAAGTCCATTTCTAAACCGAGTTCACTCCTCGGTTCAGTCCTGTTTCACTGAACCGGTATAACCTACCGTTCCAGACATGACTATATCATGAGATATAAAATCTTTAACCAATGCATTGGAGGGAGATATAGGTCCCACCCATATCATAATGATACCATTCTTATGTGTGCCACAAAATCATAAATCATACATCGTTGCATAACCCATGTAGTAAAAATGGAATTCATAAACATCGTGACATCATAAAACAATTCATATAAGATAAATGAATTCATAAAAATAATTCCATCACAACATAATCAAATTAATTTAATTATAGGGATAGAATCATAACCCTACATTATCTTAGATGCAAAATAATTTTGATAAAATACTTGAACTCCATTCTTGAGGAAAATATCTTTTCTACTTCAAAAAAACTTTTCCTTTCTTAACATGTCATACAATTCTAAACTAAAAGAAGTTTATTAAAAATAAACTTTAAAACTTGTAAAGGATGCATCTTGGAAATAATGTTTTAAAAATCCATTCATGCCGTATATGTTAAAAAACATTCTTCGTACTTTTGTCGGAAAAGTCAAAAAGTACCTCGTACAAAAAACGACAAAAGATTCTTTTCATATATTTTACTAAAAACTCACCAAAGGGTAAAATTGGATTTAAAAAAATTGTATGTGGATTGAAATAATATTATATATTGAGGAAACATGGATGTGGATGATAAAATACACCCCAGTAAATACCAAACTATAAACAATCTCAGATAAAAATGAGATTGTGATATTTCCCTTACCTTAGGTCCGATTTGCTTTGTAAGTGTCCGAACCTCCTGTATAATGATTTAAATAATGTCATTGAATTATTCCAGAATCATAATTATTATTATGATATCATATATGGTTCACTTATGACTTTATATTAACCGTTCTTTTGTAATTTCCATGTTAAGAGTGTTTTTGGTAAATTCGTTTCATTTTTCATCCGTGTTTTGACTTGTAATTATTCATATGATTACTTAGATCATGATTATATAATTATATAATATAAAACATGATTTATATATAATATATATTCAGAATATACATATATATAATAGATCAGTAAATGGGATGAAATACACCGTTCATGGAGACGGTAGGTCGTACGTACACACGAACGCTGTTTTCTTTTCCTTATTGAGTTGAATGGGATTAAGTAGATGAAATACATATATATACACATAAATCTAGTATCATTATTATGTCATATATTTCATAATTACTTATTATATATACATTATAATCATTCATGTATGGTTAACGTGGATAATGAATCTCATCGCGTCGTGGAGACGGTAGTCCGTACGTACGCACGAGCGATGATATCGTTCTCATGTTCGTGGAATTGTATTGGAGTGTATGTATACTATTTCAGAATCAATATAAATTTACAATAATCATATATAGTTATTATGTACACCATTATACCCATCCAAGTAAGGTGGTGGTGGAAAATAGATTACACCACGGCGTGGAGACGGTATTCCGTACGTACGCACACGTGGTGATTTCGTTTTCCGTAGGATGGATAGATGGTGTAATAGGGTTGTTTCATACTTATAATAACATATCAGTATATTAGTGATAATGATGTTATTACTTCATAATAAAACAACCTAAGAAGAAGAAGTGGAAGAAGAAATAAAGTTGAAAGAATCGGTAAGAGACATTATCTCTTCTTTGAAGCGCCTCTTTGACATCTCCTTTTAGGGCACTAAAATTGGTCTTTTATGAAGACCAGAAACTCTAGGATGTTTCTAGGTAAGTGGAGAAGATAATTTGGCAGTGTGTGGCCGAGCATGAAGGCTCAAAGTTGGGTGAGGAAGAGAGGGAGGGGGTTCCCTTTTATAAGGGAGGAGAGGGGAATCATTGGAATAACTAAAAATATTATTTTATTATAAAGACAAATTCGGTTTTAAATAGATCCAAATTGATTTATTTCGAATCTAAGGTGGGGATGGGTCGAAATCATCTCATCCAATATAATTTAGACAAGTTTAGGTTCCTATTTCATCTTTATCATTTATATTTAACTTTAAGTTAGATAATTTTACTTTTACCGTTGTTCTTGTTTTCTTACACTATAAGGATAATAAACTTACTATATCAAGCCAAAAGAACCCCAAAGTGTTTATTATTAATATATATAAATTTATCTAAGCCATTTTTCCAAACCATATATTTTTAGGAATAAAATAAAAATTAATAATATAATATTTTTTAAAAAAACTATTTTATGTCGATTTTGACACTATTTAGTAATTGATTTTTGTGAAAATCATAATAGAATGATTAGTTCTAAAAAGTTAATTAAATCAATAATAACATGTCATATTAACCTATAATATTAGTTTAATTCATAAAAAGTCTTAAATTACATTTATTTGGGTATTTATAAAATTACTTATGTCAATATTTCATTAATAAGACAATTACTACATCATCTTTGTGTCATAATAAATGATAATTATTTAATCCCTAAAAATTCTAAATAAATTCCTATGATGTATATAATTGTATTAGATTTATGGAGACTATTCAGGTTCGAAGTTTCATGAAGTTTACCACTAAATTAAAATTATTATACTTATAAGATTTAAGAAAGTGACATGTTGTCACATTCTTTGGTTTTAATAATAATTAAATCATTTTAATGGAGAAAAGTCCATTAAATGAATCTAATCCCACCCTTAGGTGATATGGGTCGACTTTTAGTCATCCCATAGGATTTTGACATGTGTTAGAGTAATTTTATAATATTATATTTACCCTTAATTAACCGATTTAACTTTAACTATGGTAAATAAATTTTACCATAGTTACTATTCAAAATTCCCAAAAATAAAAAGTATCTTATTAACATAATTTGGATCCACTAATTCCAAATATGGAACCCATTTTTCCAAATTCAATACACAAAAGTTGCAGAAATTAAATTAAAATTAATCCCATTGTCGAAAGAAAACGGGTTTTTCTTTAAAACATTGCAAACGATTGAATTGATTTATCCTACGAATTCAAGGTAGAATCAATGATAATGACATTCATTATATTAAATGGTAAAAATTTATTCTATTTATACTTTAAAACTATTAAATATTATAATTTACCCATATAAATTATTGCGATGAAAAAAGTTGTTTTTAATTAAAATATACCGTGTTTTTACTATTCATCAAAATATGAAAGTTACCAGAATGATATGAAAATTTATTCAAATTTTTTTTATTTCATGATTCCAAAGAAGAATTTTATTTTGTAAAATTGAATTTATAAACATGTCAAAAACTAGATTTAAAGTGGGTGCACCAACAAAAGGCGGCAAAACTGCATTTTTTGAAAAATGCTTATTTTACCCGAAATATTTATTTTGTTCTTATACCATATTTTAGAAAATGTGCAAGACAAATAATAATGTTATAAAATTAAAAATTTAGTTAATAATATTCATAATGGCTAGTTCATAGTAATATTATAATAATATATCGTTGTTTAGTAAAACCCGGTATTGCGTACAACAAATGCTATCGAGGAAGGTCGCGATTGCGTGTAATGCAAGCCATGTCAGGGTTGCGTGATGTGCAAGAATCCTTCTTTTTTTCGTATAAAATAAACCGACCATATTTCATTTATACATTGAATATATATATATATATATATATACGCAATGTTGCGTAGAATAACTATTATCAAAATTGTGTGTAACACGATCCAAGAATAGTGTTGCGTATACTGCAAGCTAATACGGTGTTGCGTATAGCGCAAGGTAATCTTGGTGTAGCATACAAAAAAATACATTAATGAAATTAAAAAAATATTTTTCATAAAATCTCGGGGTGTTATATATAGGTCTTAGATTTTACATTATCTTTCCATATTATTTAAATCCTTTATTAATGAGGTAATCGCTGCATCATCATGATGTCATAAATAATTTAATAAATTTAATGTCTCAAAATTAAAAACAATATCATGATGTAGGAAATCTTATTAGCTTTCTAATGAATATTTATAGTCCAAAGATCATTTATGTAGACAATATTAAAAATATTTTACTTAGGTGATACATTCTTTGTCACATTTAACATTTTTTAAAAATAAAAAGATAAAAAGTCACTTTCTCACAAAAGTGATTCCATGGGGCACCCAAGTTTGGTACAAGGCATACCATGGTCGGCCATGAGACAACCAATAGCCTTAGGACACATGTTGTGGTATTTTGTATTATTATGATATCAATTTATTATCTTTAACTACTGATTACTCATTAATCAAGATAATTAAAGATAATTACCATCGTTACTATTCATAATGTTCAAAAATAAAAGAGTCTTAATTACATAATTTGGAACTTCTGATTCCAAATATGTAATCCATTTTAACAAGTTCCAAACACATAAATTGCAATAATTGATTTAAAAATAATTCCCGTTGTCAAAACAAATAGCGGGTTTTTTGAAACAATATCTATGAAAAGTTTGGCATTAGTTTATGACCAATTCCAAAGTGAAATTAATCCTAATGACCACCATTAGATTAAACGGTAAAAATATATTCAGATTACACTTTAAGACCAATTAAAAAGATAATCTAACCATATAATTTATTTTAATGAAAAAGTAGTTTTGATGTAAAATGCAGTATTTTTCACTATTCATTAAAAAATGAACATTGTCAGAAAAATACCAAAAATTTACCCAATGTAAATTTAAATGTCCCAATAATAATGAATATTTTTATTTTGGGAAATATAGATTATAAAATTGTCAAAAGTTTGTTTTAAAAAGGGTTTGCCATCAAAAGGCAGTAAAACAATCTTTTAAGAATATAAGTGTATTCCATGCATAAGATTGGATTTATTCTCATTTTAAGCCTCTAAAAAACTATCTAAATCATTAATAGACATAGATAAAAATATTTATTATTCATTTCTTACTTGGGATGTTACATCCTTCCCCCCTTTAGAAAATTTCGTCCCCACAATTTATTTACTTATCGAATAAATGGGGGTACTTATCCCTCATTGCATTTTCATATTCCCATGTTGCCTCTTACATCATGTGGTTTTTCCACAAAACCATTACCTGATGAATCACCTTATTCCGTAACACTTGCTCCCTGTGGTCAAGAATCTGGACCAGTGGTTCCTCATAAGATAGGTTCTCTTCCAGCTGAACTACCTCTGGACTGAAAACATGAGATGGATATGGCATATACTTCCTCAACATCAAAACATGAAAAACATTGTGTACCTGAGAGAAACTCGGAGGTAAAGCCACTCGGTAAGAAACTGATCCATCTTTCTCCAGAATTTCATATGGTCCAATAAACCTTGGACTCAACTTTCCTTTCTTACTAAATCTCATCACACTTTTCCAAGGAGAAACCTTGAGAAAAACATGATCACCTACCTTGAAAGATAGATCCTTCATCCGGTTATCCGCATAACTCTTCTGCCTGCTCTGAGCTGTTCTCATGTGTTTCTGTATCAGCTGAACTTTTTCTGCCAACTCTTCTACCAATTCTGGTCCCATCAGCTTTCTTTCACCCACTTCATCCCAAAAAGCTGGAGTTCGACACCGCTTCCCATATAATGCCAGAAATGGTGCCATCTGTATACTAGAATGAAAACTATTATTATATGAAAATTCAACCAAAGAAAGATGTTGGTCCCAACTTCCTTGATAATCCATCGAACAAGCTCGTAGCATATCCTCCAAGGTTTGAATTGTTCTTTCCGACTTCCCATATGATTGGGGATGAAAAGCTGTACTAAAATTTAATTCAGTACCCAACGACTTCTGAAGGCCTTTCAAAAAGTTAGAAGTGAACCTGGGATCACGGTCAGATACAACGGAGAGGGGAACTCCATGTAACCTGACTATCTCTTTAAGATACAAACGAGAAAGTTCATCTAGGGAAAAAGTATCTCGTATAGCAAGGAAATGAGAAGACTTGGTCAAGCGATCAACAATAACCCAGATTGCGTTATTACCTCAAGGGGTATTCGGCAATCCCACAAAGAAGTCCATGGATATATTCTCCAATTTCCACTGGTAAAGGCTGAAGCATCCCTTTTGGTAACTGCCACTCTGCTTTAACCTGTTGACAAATCAAACACTTCACAGAAAAATCAGCAATATTTCTTTTCATTCCATCCCACTAGTAATACTCCAGCAGTTCTCTGTACATCTTAGTACTGCCAGGATGAACTGAAAACGGAGAACTATGAGCTTCAGATAACAACTCTCTCTTCAACTATAAATCACAAGGCGCACACAATCTCTTCCCAAATCTCAGTACACAGTCACTATCAATGTTTAATTCATTCAACTTACCTTTCTGAACCAGCTCTACCTTTTTCTGCAACTCACTGTCTTGCTTCTGTGCTTGCTTGATTCTGTCTGATAGAGATGATCTCATTGATACCTGAAACAAAACAGAAGAACATCCTGCACCAACAACTTCTGTGCCAAAGTTCATCAAATCCTTAAACAGAGGATTGCGTTCCAAACACAACATTGTTAATGAATCATTACTTTTTCGACTCAAAGCATCAACCACTTTATTTGATTTTCCCGGATGGTAATGAATTGTACAATCATAATCCTTGATTAATTCTATCCATCTCCTTTGTCTCATGTTCAATTCTTTCTGAGTGAATATATACATTAAACTTTTGTGATCGGTATATATATCACACTTTACTCCATACAAATGATGCCTCCAAATTTTTAAAGCAAAAAAACAACAGCTAATTCCAAATCATGTGTAGGTTAATTTACCTCATGAGTTTTCAACTGTCATAAAGCAGAAGCAATTATCTGATCATTCTGCATTAGGACAAAACCAAGTCCTTTCAATGAAGCATCACTGTATATAACAAACTCACCCTTCCTAGAAGGTAGTGCCAAAACTTGAGCATTCGCCAATCTTCTTTTCATTTCCTGAAAACAATCATCACATTCTTTTGTCCAGATAAACTTAACACCCTTCTGAGTAAGCTTAGTCATTGGACTATATAACTGTGAAAAATTTCTAACAAACCTTCGGTAATAGCCTACCAAACCAAGGAAACTATGAATCTCGGTTACATTTGTGGGTCTTGGCCATTCTTCAACAACCTTTGTTTTTGCAGGATCAACGGTTATCCCATCTTTAGAAACAATGTGACCAAGGAATGAAATTTGTTGCAACCAAAACTCGCACTTGCTGAATTTTCCATACAGTTTTTTTTCTTTTAAGGTTTGCAAAATGACCCTTAAATGTCTTTCATGCTCTTATTTACTTTTAGAAAACACCAAAATATCATCAATGAAAACCACCACAAACTTATACAAGAACTCATGGAAAATTCTATTCATTAAGTCCATGAATACATCAGGTTCATTGGTTAGCCCAAAAGGAATTACTACAAATTCTTAATGGACATATCTTGTACGAAACGCAGTCTTCGGAACATCTGCTTCCTTTACCTTCAGCTGATGGTACCCCGATCTCAGGTCAATCTTTGAAAAATACTGAACTCCCTGGAGCTGATCAAAAAAATCATCGATATGAGGCAACAGATATTTGTTCTTAACAGTAATGTTATTCAAGGCTCTATAATAAATGCAAAGTCTCATAGAACCATCTTTCTTTTCAACAAATAAAATAGGGGCACCCCATGGTGACGTGCTAGGTCGAATGAAACCGTTCTCTAATAAATCTTGCAATTTCTCCTTCAACTCTAAAAGTTCAATTTGAGCAATTCGATATGGGGGTTTTGAAATTGGATTTGCATCAGGAACTAAGTCAACAGTAAACTCAACATCCCGATCTGGTATTATTCCAAGAAACTCATTAGGAAAAACATCAGGATAATCATTTACCACTGGCACATCATTAATCTGAACAGTTCCTTTATTTTCAACGATGTGTGTAAGGTAACATTCATTTCCATCTTTTACAAGTTTCTCGGCCTCTTGATATGTTATCAACAGTAAGGGTTCATTCTTGCACACAAACTGAAAGTCTTTCTGAAAAGAAACTTCTTTATCTCTACAGTCAATCTTAGCATGGTAAATAGAGAGCCAATCTATACCCAGGATAACATCAAACTCAACTACAGGTAGAACAATAATGTTTTCAAGTAGGTTCTTTCCACAGATAAGGATAGGAATATTCTTATAAATTCTTTTTGCCTAAACATTTCCCCCAGGTGTTTTTACCACAAGTTCAGGAGTCATTTCTTGAGATGGTATTCCCATTTTACTAGAAAAGTTTTCAGAGATGAAAGAATGTGTAGACCCCGAATCAAAAAACACACTGGAATAATCTGAAAAAATAAACAAAGTACCTGATACAACTTCATTTGATGGCCCGACATCTGCTGAAGTAGTTGCAAAGGATTTCACCACCACTTTCTGCTTGTAGTCTAACTGCTTCCCATCACTCAAGCTCTTTTTCGGACAATCGTTTGCATAGTGACCCATCTCATTGCTCTTATAACATTTCACTAACTGTAAATCAAATTTAGTCTTACCATCAACCGGATCTTTTTCAGTGCAATCACGAGCCTTATGTCCCATATTACCGCATCAGTAGCACTTTCTAGAATTTATAAGGCATTCCCCAGCATTCCTTTTACCACATTTATCACAAACTGGAAACTTAGTTTTCTTACCATCATACTTTTTTGAAGAATTCTTCCCTTTCTCCTTCCACCTCGGTCTCTTCTTCTGCTGGTTTTTATAGAACACTTGATCATCGGGAAACTCCATTTCCACCTTCTCAGCACATCGAAAAAGCTTTTCATAACTTTTAAACTCACGAGAAGCTAAATCCCTTCAATATTTTGGCTTTAATCCTGAGTAAAAACGATTGATTTTACTACCAAGGTCTCAGATAAAATCTGTAGCATACCGTGCCAATCGAGTGAACCTCTCTTCATAGGCAGCCACTGAGTCTTCCTCTTGCCTCAATTCCAAGAATTTCTTTTCCATCCTACATCGAACAGCCTTAGGAAAATACTTCTCAAGAATCATACCTTTGAATTCATCCCAGTCAATAGCATCAATCTCATCGGTGTCCCTAATATTTTTAACCATAGACCACCACTGATCTGTCTCACCCTCCAAATGGTAAATAGCAAGACTAACCTTTTGATTGTCTGAACACCCCATGACATCGAAAATCTTCTCCAGTGCTTTAATCCCCCTTTCAGCTAACACAGGGTCAGATGAGCCTCTGAATGATGGGGGATGTTGCCTCATGAAATGTTCCACCACTGACAAGTTCCTCTGCGGTTGATCTGGCTGATCTCGTGCATGGATACCACCACCATTTATCGCTTGAGTCAACTGCGCCATTACTGATACAAACTGTTCAGTTCCAATTCCGACCATCTTGGGATGCTGATTTGGAAGGTTATTTCCTTCTGTATGCCTTCCTAGCACTGCTTCCCTATTTCCTCTGCAAAAAACCATTCTGAACAAACATGTCTTAGATGGAGCAACATGGTAATCTTCAAATGCTATTTCATTTCAAAAAAAATATTTTTGGATAATCATTTAATAGAATTATAACTCCTAAAGCTATCTAAACCGACCTCTGATACCAACTATAAGGCCCCAGCCTTAAACCTTACTTAATCTTGAGTTATTACAGGATTACACATTGAGGATCTTTTCGGGTTTAGAGTTTTAGTGAATTAGAACATAAAACTTGCATTACATTCCACATATAAACAAAGTTGTTACATAAAGAGAGTATTCATTTTTCCCATAAATGGAAACATATTTAAAATAAAACATGGATTCATTCTTGACACTTCCTTTACACTATCATCATATCATGTACCTTTCCCTTGACCTATGAAGAACATTTCAAAAAAACTTGGGATGAGCATAAAAAGATCAGTATAGGTTATAAAAATATGGAAAGGAAACATAAGTTCATATATACATAAGAATGAAATCATAAATTACCCATAAAACATAATCACTTTAACATACCTCATCAAATCATGAATAAATCATAGAAATCATAAGACATAAAGGTAACTTGAGGAATTCATAACATTGTTACGTAGGGAGTAACGTCTTGGTTATGTTTGGAATACCCATCACAGTATATTCCCTAAATCTCTTCGGAGAAACCTTAACGTTTCACTCCTTCACATTAACCACTGTATTGGACAGCTATATCGGGCTCACCCGACCTTAGTTTATCACGGAACCACCCGTCTTCATAATAATTCCCAAGAACCATAACATAATCATATCACATAAAACATGCATAAAGGAAACATAACATTTCCACATTTAAATCACAAGATATCAATACAACACATTGATATAATATAATCATTATGAAAACCATTTTCAATACCAAAATAAAAGAAAAGTAAAACATGGTATTTATTTTTCTTTTAAAAAGAAGGTATTGCTTTTAGAGGAAGCCAAAACTCAAATAATGGTCACGGCGGTGGAGAAGTCATTGTCGCCACATACGTATGACAAAAACATTCCCTTTTGTCATTTATTAAAAGCTTCGTATAAAAAAATATTCCTTTTAAATATACTTAAAAGTCAAAGGGGTTTATACACCGTATAAAAGATGTTTGTGTATAAAATAAAATATGCCTCAATGAAAGGAGATTGAGACGAAGTCCCATACCTCGGGTCCGACTTGACTCGGTCGTTCTTTATTCTCCTGAATAATAAACATGAGTTAATTTATACTTGTTTAAGAACCTTTTTCAAGTTCATTATTCCTTTTATATCACTTATTGACATGTCACGAACACTATGTAATTATTTAAGTTAATAACGGTCGTTTTAATGATCATTGGTACTTGAGTAAAAAATAAGCCCTTTATAATTACAAGTTGTTCATGTATCCATTATATACAGAATGGTATTAATGATGTACATATCATATATGTCATATATATCCAGTACATGCATGCATTTATAATATTACTTAATCATTTAGAGGTAAGAAATGAAATGCACCGTTCATGGAGATGGTAAGCCGTACGTACGCGTGAACGCTACTTTCATTTCTATTTCATATTTTATAGAATGGAATCATAATGATATAAAGGTATATTATAATTCCAGTGTAATATCATATATAATATCATAACTCCATCCTTTATACATCCCACATATGGTATTTAATGAATCAAATCACTATGAGGGGGCGGTAGTCCGCACTTCCTTAAATGAAGATATCGCGTTTACCCATAATGGAAACCATAAAGGTATGCCCAAAATGAAAAATACATAAGCTTAAGGAAAACATAAACATATTATATATCATATAGAAATATATTGTCATCTTAATGGCCACCTTTGAAGGTGTTAAAAGAATGTTGAACAATCATCGTTTCGGGAGGCAGAAATTCGCCATCCACAGAAACAATATGTTCTTTAACCATTAGATGTAGGTGTGTGTAAGTGTAGCTAGAATTATTCTTATAAAAACATCCTAGTATATTTAAGATACTGTAGTTGTTACAAAACAAATTAATAAAAAAAGTTTATGGGGTTGGAGAAACAAAATAAAATAAAAGGACTCAAGTGAAGACATTACCTTAAAATCGGGTAACTCCCTTTGGTTTGAGCTCAAAGGCTTCCTTGGGAAGACTTCTTCCAAATGTGAGGCTTCAAGGTGTAAGAGAGGGAAGTGGAGAGACAAAATGGGTAGGGGTTGGCCGATCCAAAGGTTTTTTACGTGTGGGTAAGGAGGTAGAGGTGGGGGCCTTTTATAAGAGGAGAGGAGGGGCACTCATGGAAAGTAAAGAAATGTTACATTACTTTAAAATGATTTTCGGATTTAAAAGGTCCCACATTGATATACTTCAAGGGTATGGTGATATGGGTTCTAAATACACCCATACAATAGGATTTGGACATGTGTAGGTCTTAGATTTTACATTATCTTTCCATTTTATTTAAATCCTTTATTAATGTGGTAATCACTGCATCATCATGATGTCATAAATAATTTAATAAATTTAATGTCTATAAATTAGTAAAAAAATATCATGATGTAGGAAATATTTTTAGATTTTTAATGAATATTTATAGTCCAAAAGATTATTTATTTAGGCAAAATTAAAAATATTTTACTTAGGTGATACATTCTTTGTCACATTTAACATTCTCTAAAAATAAAAAGATAAAAAGTCACTTTCTCACAAAAGTGATTCCATGGGGCCCCCATGTTTGGCACAAGGCATCCCATGGTCGGCCATGAGACAACTGGTAGCCTTTGGACACATGTTGTGGTCTTTTTGTATTATTATGATATCATTTTATTATCTTTAACTACTGATTACTCATTAATCAAGATAATTAAAGATAATTACCATAGTTACTATTCATAATGTCCAAAAATAAAAGAGTCCTAATTACATAATTTGGACCTTCTGATTCCAAATATTTAATCCGTTTTACCAAATTCCAAACACATAAATTGCAATAATTGATTTAAAAATAATTCCCGTTGTCAAAACAAATAGCGGGTTTTTTTGAAACAATATCTATGAAAAGCTTGGCATTAGTTTATGACCAATTCCAAAGTGAAATTAATCCTAATGAACACCATTAGATTAAACGGTAAAAATATATTCATATTACACTTTATGACCAATTAAAAATATAATATAACAATATAATTAATTTTAATGAAAAAGCAGTTTTGATGTAAAATGTAGTATTTTTCACTATTCATTAAAAAATGAACATTGTCCGAAAAATACCAAAAATTTATCCAATGTAAATTTCAATGTACTAATAATAATTAATATGTTTATTTTGACAAATATAGATTATAAAATTGTCAAATGTTTGTTTTGAAAAGGGTTTTCCATCAAAAGGCAGTAAAACAATCTTTTAAGAATATTAGTGTATTCCATGAATAAGATTGGATTTATTCTCATTTTAAGCCTCTAAAACACTATCTAAATCATTAATAGACATAGATAAAAATATTTATTATTTATTACTTACTTGGGATGTTACAAAAATAATGTGGATAATGATAATGAACAACAAGTGATTCTACTCCAATGAAAAAAGGAACACATAAGGTCATAATTCAATATGAATAACAAAAGGAACAAGGGGAAGAATGAAAAAATCAAGTAAAACTTCAATGATTCAACTTAGTGTGTCAAAAATGAAAACCTCCTATAGAGAGAATCAATGAAAAAATGTTCCCAGTATCTCCTAACTAAAATAGAGGTTTATCATGATGTAAAATCTAACTAGTTTTCATCTTACACAAAAAATTCCTTCAATCCATATTATTATTTATCCAAGCACCTATGCTTTAATATTCTAAAATATTCTTGTTGAAAACATGATGAAGGTTTTTCTGAACAGAATTTAATATAGAAATATAATAAAAATATATATAATCAATCCCTCAATGATAAGTAAAAACTCGCAATCAAAAAAACAAAATTATCAAAAAGAATGTTCAATATAATATGATGAAGTAACAATGGAATATTGATTTTATCAAATCATATATTTTTAAATCCACCAAAGTGTAAAAAATTTATATTAAAAAATGGGTTTACAATTTTTTGAAAATAATAATAATCTTGGGCATTTTCCAAAAATAAATGTTCTTTAAAAGAAAAAACTACTTATTAATTGATGTAACAAAATATATTTTATAATTAATATCATAAAATATATAATATAATTCAAGAACATAATTAAAATAATGGTATCCAATGAACTAGATGTTTGGGGTGAACTTCAATGGTGCAAGGATATTTTCTCAAAGTTCAATTTAATGGTGTGGAGGGTTTATCATCATATACTTACAACTAAAGAAAATATCATGTCCATGTGTGTGAGTATGGACTCTAGGTGATATTATTATAACTAGAGGATATATGATGGAATAAGAAGAAGAAGGATGATACTAAGGGGCAACAAGAAGTGTCGTGAAGCACCACGGGTCAGGACATACATTGGGAAGGTCAGCTAGGGCCTTAGGGGGGGTCAGCGGTGATGGGAGGAGATCCGCGCTGAGGGGAGGTGAGGTAGTGAGGCGTGTTGAGGGGAGGTGTAGGGCTTTAGGGGTCTCTATGGGAAAGGGGGTCTCATGGGGGTCGTCGGGGGGAGAAGGGGAGTCACCGGGGGGGGGGTCTTGCAGTGGACATGGGGAGAAGGGGGTCTCGTGAGGGTTGTGGGGGAGAATTTTTAGGGTTGAAAAAAACATATTAGTGGAAGTTTATTAAAAACCTACACTAAATCATTTTCAAAAACGTAGTGGCAGTTTAGTAAACCGCCCCTAAAAAATAGCTGCAAAAGACTATTTATATTGTAGTGAATGTTATATACTCTATGAAGTTATCAATCATGAATAAGGAGGTTGAAATCATATTATGTGAATAAGAGAAATTATTACCTCCATAATTATTTTATATAATGGTCCACCTAATGATTCACTTGGTTAGAGAGGTTCATCTTTTTTGTCCAATCCATTGTAGATGGATGTACCCTGTTTAACAGTATATGGATATTTTGAAAGGTTATGTTAAGAATCTTATCCTGTTATAGGTATGTATTATAGAACAATATACTTTTAAAGAAGTTGTTGGATTTTTTAAGAATTACCTATTAGGTGTTGACATCATCAGTCTCCCAATGTCTTGTCATAACAGATTCCATGTGGGTGGGTAGATTTCTATAAGATATGTATTTACAATTACCTTAACAGAGACGGAACAAGCACACCTTTAAATTTTATGTAATAGTGAATATGTTGATCCATATATTGAATCCATCAAAGAAATTATTAGATATTTGAATCCATTAAGGTATGAAGTATGGATAACAAATAAATATTATTGAAAGTTTATATGATGGTTCCAAGATTAAATTTATAAGGAGTTATCTGGAAATCCTAATTCAATTGTTGAATGACTTCAATGTCTAGTAAATGTAATGAATGAAAATGTTATATATTATACTTGTATTCTAATCAATGGTTACACATTATATAATAAATAAAATTATGACTATAGTGCGATGAAAAATAATGGTGTTACGCTTGTGGAAAAAGATTTGCACATATCTGGCTCCAAGGATAGAAATCAATGTTATGAAAATATGTCATATTTTGGCATTGTCAAACAAATATACAGGTTATATTATACAAGATTTCATGTGTTTATTTTCCATTTGAAATTGGTTGACAATTTCTGTGGAGTGAAAGTTGATGAAATGGGCTTCATGAAGGTGAATTTCAGTGTGGAAAGGGAAAAAGATGAGTCGTTTATAATGGCATCACAAGCAGCGCAAGTATTTTATGCCTTAGATCTAGAAAACAAGAATTGGTTGATTTTCCTACTGGTGATTAAAACAAATGTAGGGTCAGATGAAAAGTTAATCAAGGATGACCCTTTAATTTGGATATCATAATATGTTCATGTCAGTCCCAATGTAGATAATGTATTCTATGTTAGAGGGGACCATAAAGAGAATATTTGTATTCTTGATAGAGGATAAAATCCCTAAAACCTTTAAAAAATAAATTGAGTTCAATGATAAGTTAAATTCTTTTTAATATAATGTGTTTTTCATCATGAAATTATATTTTCTATACTACATTAACAAAATATAAATTAAAATTTTGACTACTTAAGTAGACAATGTCTTATCCAATGATGATGTTACAAATCCCTTGGAAGAACAAACTATAAGGAAGGAAACCATTTGGGGAGATATAAAGGCAATGTTATGATATACATTATCTATTTTACGAAAAAATATATAATGAAATGTTGATTAATTTTTCATTATTACATGAAGAGTTCATTCAATTTATAATATTTTTTCTATCTTTCATGCCTTTATACACTTAAAATTTCATATACTTCTTCTCCCCCAATTTTTTTTACCCTTCCAGTAATTCATTTATTACTTTCCTTCATGTTCCCTCTACTAACTTTATAGGATTAGTAACGACGCTATATCTGCTCAATCCTAGAGGTAATCTCAATGTTTTCAAAGTAATATCGTTGTCTATAGAATTAATTTATTATTTAATTTTTTTAGTAAAACTCATATAAGAATTTTGTTCTTATATAGGTGGATTATTTTGTTCGAGTTGGGGTGTTTTGTCTATCCTTCATTACTTTATGCACCAAAATATCCATAGAATTCTTCTCCCTCAAAACCTTTTCACCCCTACAGTGTTGGTATTTATCAGTTTCCTCTAAGTTCCCTCAATTGCCTTTGCAAGAAGAGCAGTGATGCTACCTCTGCTGAATTATAGAGGTAATAATAATGTTTTTATAGTAAAATAAATGTCCATAAAATTAATTTATTGCTTCATATTTATGTTTTATTTATTAATTTTTTGTATTACTCACATAAGATTTTTTTTCTTATATAGGTGGATTATTTTTTTGAGTTGGGGTGGTCTATCAATCATTCATATGTTTCTGCACTAAACCATCCCAATACTTTTTCTCCCTAAAAACCTTTTCACCCTTGTTGTGTTGACATTTATCACTTTCTTTCAATTTCCCTCTTCTGCCCTTGGTGGAAGAGAAATGATGTTGTCTCTGCTCAATTACAGATGTAATATTTATGTTTTCATAGTAAAATCATTGTTCATATAATTAATTTTTCGTTTCATATTTTTTTAGTATTACTCATATAAAGATTGTTTTCCAAAACATGAGGATTATTTTGTTCAAGGTTGGGTGTTTTTTCTATATTTCTTGACATTTTGTACGAAAAATTCCATAGAATTATTCTCCCTCAAAACATTTTCACACCTACAGTGTTGGAATTTATCACATTCCTTCAATTTACCTCCTCTACTCAATCACAGAGGTACTCTTGAGGTTTTCATAGTAAAATCATTGTCTATAGATTTAATGAACTATTTAATATTTATGTTTTATTTATTATTTTTAATATTACTCAAATAATAATTGTTTTCCTATATAGGTGGATTATTATTTTTAGTTGGGGTGGTTTATTCAAATTTTCTCATGCTCGTGAGAGGATAAACTTTGAGTCTACAAATGATATAATGAAAAAATGTAAATGGATCAAGAATTTATAAAAACATCAGTAAAAGGTGAATTCATAATACTTATTTAATTAATTTTTTTTATCATTTTATCTACTATTTTATAGTTAATTTACTTATCATTTTTATCTAGTACGTAGTTAGTCTATTCACAGATCATTTGAAAATTCATATTTTTCTTTCAAATATCTAAAATAAGCTACAAAAGAGATAAAATGTTCCTTTCTTTCAATGTTACCAGGATTTCCATTTCCTTTTTTCCAAGCTGCTAAAAATGCATATTGAGTCAATGTTCTTATCCAAAAAAACCTTTCTTTTTGAAATCCAGAAGAGTAAAAAAACATCATGTTACCATTGTAGTGACTTCTCATGATATAATGAGCACATTACCCTCCTCTACTCTTATGGATTTTAATTAAAAGAAAGGTTTTTAAGATAAGAACATCGAGTGAATATGTAGTATTGGGAGTTTGAAAAAGAATGGTAATGGAAATTGTGGTAACATTGGTAGTTAGTATTTTTTTGAGCCTTTTAGACATGTAGGAATCATCCTCACCTCAATCTGACACACTGTGTGATAGGTATGACTCTAAGCACATATTTATATTTAAAATTAAAATTAATTTTTATAAAAAGACATCTGACTTACTCAAAAATAATAAAACTATTAAGATAGTTTTTATACATTAATCCAATTATCAATAAGTAATTTTTGATATGTAGGAATCAGTCTTACCACAATCCAATAAATAATGTGCCCGGTGAGACTCAATGTGACTGATATCAGATTAAAATCAACATTTTAGTTCAAAAAGTGTCACTCACTAAAAACTATGAAAAATCACTCGTATTTTCATTATAATTTTTGAAATCTATTCATAAATCATTTTTGACATGTAGGAATTGGTGTCATATAAAACTGAAACATGATGCGATCAGTATGAGTCGATGTGTGTTTCTAGTTTAAAATGATATTTTAGTGTTAAAGGAATGTGACATACTCAAAACCAAGAAAACACATTATTATTATTTTTATACATTAGTAAAATTATCCATAAGTCATTTGAGACATATAGTAATTATCCACACCCCAATCTAATGCATGGTGTGGCAGGTATGACTCCAAGTGCATCTTTTTATATAAAATCGTCATCAATTTTAGTAAAAATGATAACTGACCTACTCAAAACCAAGAAAACACATTTGGATTGTTTTTATACATTAGAAAAATGGTCTATAAATAATTTCTAACATGTAGTAATTATCCAGAACTCAATATGATACACAATGTTCCCAATATGACTCAATATTTCTATTATTACATTACAATTGGCATTTTAGTTCAAAAATTGTCACTCAATGAAAAATGAGAAAATGAAATTGTATTTTCATGATAATTTAGTAAATTTATTCTTAAATCATCTGTGACTTGTAAGAATCAGTTTACATAAAAATGATGCATGATGTGATCGGTATAAGTTAAAGTGTGTGTTTCTAGTTTAAAATTACATTTTAGTAAAAAAGACAAGTGAAATAATAAAAAATGATCAAATAAATTCATATTGTTTTGAATCATTAGTAAAATTATCCATAATTCATTTTAGAAATTTATGAATTACTCTCACCTCAATATGATGCAATGTGTGAGTGGTATGACTCAAAGTGAGTCTTTTTATTTAAAACTGATATCAATTTTAGTAAAAAGGACAGTTAGCCTACTAAAAACTAAGGAAAAAAATATTATTGTTTTTATACTTTATAAAAATAATCCATAAGTCATCTTTGATGTTTATGAATCATCTGAACCACAATCTGATACTCAATGTGCCAGGAATGACTCAAAGTGTTCATTATCAGTTTATAAACAATATTTTAGTTCAAAAAGTTTCACTCACTGAAAACTGAGAAAACATAATTAGATTTACTTTGAAATTTATTTAAATAATTCTAAATTAATTTTTTTAAATGTAATAATCAGTGTCACATCAAATAGATACATTATGTGATAGGTAAGAGTCAAAGTACATGATTCTAGTTTTAAATGAAATTTTAGTAAAAAAGAAAAGTGGCATACTCAAAGATTATAAAATGTATTCATATTGTTTTGATACTTTATTAAAATGATTCATAATTCGTTTGAAATGTGTAAGAATCATCCTCACCACAATTAGATTCAGGGTGAGACTGATAGGACACCAAGTGTGCCTTTTAATTTAAAATTAACCTCAATTTTAGTAAAAAGGACAACTAACATACTCAAAACCAAGAAACCACATTCATATTCTTTTTATACATTAAAAACTTGATCTATAAGTCAATTTTGATGTGTAGGGATCATCCTCACCTCAATCTGATATGTGATGTGCCTGATATGACTCAATATGTTCTTTATCAGTTTAAAATTGAGATTTTAGTTCCAAAAGTATCACTCACTAAAAATAGAGAAAAAATGAACAGTTTTTATTGATAATTTTGAAAAACAATTCATAAATTATTTTTGATATGTCGGAATCTATCTCATGTCTAATTGTGATATGATGTGATCGGTATGAGAAAAAGTTCGTGTTTTCAGTTTAAAAAGAAATTTTTGTAAAAAGAAAAGTGATGTACTCAAAACCAATAAAATGCATTGGTATTGTTTTTATAGTGTATTAAAATGACCCATAAGTCATTTTATAATTGTAGGAATTATACACACCTCAATCTAATGCACAGTGTGAATGGTATGACTCCAAGTGTGTCTTTTTATTTAAAATGGACATTAATTTTAGTAAAAAGGAAAACTAACCTACTCAAAATTGATAAAATCCGTTAATATTGTTTTAATAATTTAGGGAAAAAAAATACACAAGTCATTTTTGATGTGTATAAATAATCCTAACCTCAATCTAATACACAATGTTCCTGGTATGGCTCAAAATGTTCATTATCGGTTTAAAATTGATATTTTTTTTCAAAAGGTGTCACTCACTAAAAACTGAGAAAATTATCATCGATTTTCTTGATAATTTAATAAAATGATTAATAAGTCTTTTTTGATTTACAGGAATCTATATCACATAAAATTGATACATGATGTGATAAGTATGATTTAAAGTGCATGTTTCCATTTTAAAATGACATTTTAGTAAAAAAGTTAAGTTGCATACTCAAAACCAAGAAAACACATTCCAATTATTTTGAAACATTTTGAAAATGATTCTTAAGTCCATTAAGATGTTTATTAATCAGCTTCACCACAATAATATACATATTGATACTGGTATGACTCTAGGTGCTTGTTTTTATTTAAAATTGACATCAATTTTAGTAAAAAGGACAACTATCCTACTTAAAACCATGAAGATGAATTCGGTTTATATTGATACTTTATAAAAATGATACATAAGTCATTTTTTATGTGTAGGAATCTGTCGTACCTCAATATGATACACGATGTTACCAGTATGACTCAATGTGTCCATTATCAGTTTAAAATAAACAATATAGTTAAAAACATTTCAGTCACTTAAAACCGAGAAAAAATGATTGGATTTTATAGATTTTTTTCTCATAATTATATATGATATTAATTAATTTATTTCCTTAATATTTATATCTTATACTTATTTATATTACATCGATCAAGGTATGACAATATACAAATACAAACCTGGATAAATGTTTGTGTGGAGGCTCGAAACTGAGACCTACTAAACACCACCACATGAAGCAAGTACATGGCTATACCCATTGGGATTTATCCTATAATTATTTAACTAATATTTATAGATATAATTCTAGAATATGAACATGAAATGGTGTGACATGTAATAATCAGTCGTAAGTCAATATGATACACATTTTTCCTAGTATGGCTCAAAGTTTAGTTTAAAATTAACACTTTTTGTTAATTTATTTTTTATATTATTACTAATATAAGAACTTTTTTCTTATATATGTGCATTATTTTTCTATAGTAGGGGTGTTTTTTTCAGTAATAGCATGATTCAAGGTCAGGATCAAAATACAAAAGAACATTGATGTTTTTGAATGTATGTAAAAAAATTTACTTATGTAATTTTATAAACTAATGTTTAAAATGTCTATAATATAGTTTTTTTTCATCAATTTTTTCTGTAAATTTAATTTCATTAAAAAATTTTATTGGTAAATTATTTTTCTGATATCTGGTGGTGTTTATGGTGATATGGTGTACACTTATAGATCATTTTAGTATGCCCCTTTATCAGCACTTTTAAAAGCACTAGTAAATGGGTCCTTTATCAGCACTTTTAAAAGCACTGATAAATGCGTCCTTTTTCATTTCTTTTACGAATTTTGATAAACATACCCATTATCAAGGATCCTATAAGAAACAATTAATGTCCCCTTTATTGGTGCTAAATTGAAGCACTGATAAATGTTTTCCTTTATCAACACTTTTTTATCACTGATAAAATACTAGGGATTTTAATCTCATTTTGGTATTCATCACTTCTCTAGCACTGAGAAAGCCCATTTTTAGCACTGTTAAAGCACTATTTTTTAGTAGAGCTAAGGACTAATATGGTAAATTATGGGAAACATTTACATGTGATATTGATGAATATCAATATGAACTTGAGGAATATCATTATTAAATGAGCGAGGGAATAAGAATCATATTATAAAAATAAAATTATTCTTAACATGGGTATATGGATAAAACATTTAAATGAGACATCCATAATTATAACACCAATGTTTTTCACTGAGGTGTCATAAAAATTATATAGGTTATTCACCAAGGTATCATAAAACATGTCATCTCTAGAGATTAAATTCATTACCTAATGCATTGGAGTGATATCAGGTTTCACCATTCATATGTCTTAATAAATGTGATCCAGATATATCATAATAAAAAATTTCATAAATAACTTGTGGAGAATAAAATAAAAGGGTTTCATATTAAAATCTTGGAATTTCAAAAGTGCATAAAGATATTAATATTATGTCATTTTCAACCCATGGAAAAGGATTTGAGGTTTAATGTATGTTAATACTAGAATAAAATAAATAATCTTTACATTTTGTTGAATATCCATGGAAAATAAAGAGGCTTTGGTATTCACAATAAGAAAATAAAAGGTAATTTCTTGAGGGGAAGAGATAAAATTTGAGAAGTAAATTCATTAGCATAACGGGTATAAAACGTGGTTTTAGAAAGGGGTAAAAAGAGAGGGTATAAGGTTAACCCATTGATAAAACATAATTTGTAAGTAAGGGTATGATATAAAGGGTAATATAGAAGATTAATCATATCATTTAGAATATATATATGAAAATTGGTTCTTTAATTGAATAGAAAATAAGAATAATTACTTTAACTTGAATAGTTACTCCTAAAACATGTTGATTGGGACCTTGGGGGCTTGAGGAGACCATGGAAGGACTCCTTTGGAGGTAAAACTAGTATATATTTATGGATGATGGATTATTATTGAATGTAAATAGATAAATGGGTGGGTATTTATAGTAATAGTGGAGGATTTATTAAATAATTTTCAAATATAGGTTTGAAAATCTAGGTCGTAGAAAATGAAAAACCATGGGATTTCCCATGTTTTCTGCCCAGATTTTTTAAATTTGGGAAATATTTTATGTTATTATAATCCAAAATATTCAGTTATCATCTTATATTACTTGTTTTTTCATGTAAATGTAAGGTTTCCATAAAAAATGTTTTTAATGTTAATGTTTCCATTTTAGAAGTTGGGAAGTAAATTATAGGTTTAGAAATTGATTCAGATATATTAAAATGTTAATATTAATAAAATAACTTATTTTGGTCCTTTTATTTTGTTTAATTAATTATTACATCATTATTACATAATTATGAAGTCAATAAACATACCTAAAAACCAAAACATTATTTTAACTAATCACAGAAAAAATATATTTTAAAAAATAATCAAAAATTCACCCTAACTTAATTTTTATACATTGAATTCAAAAATGTTGTTTATTTTATCATAATAATTATCTAAATATAATAATTTTAATTTTTAATATAAAAATCCTCATTTATTAAAAATAAAAGTGGGTTGAAAATGTGTAGTAAAATTTATGACACATAAAATTTTAAAAATTCATTTATCATTTATATTTAATTAAAATTGTTATTATTATACTATTTAAAAAAATTAGTAATCATAATACATTATTTTATTCAAAAAAATTGTATCTTTTTAGAAAATTATATTTTGGATCTAAAAAGTCAATTTATCATATTCCATATCAATTAAACATATTTTTATTAAGAAAAACGATTTTTAAAAAGAAATTGATGGAAAAAAATTATTTATACAAAGGAATTATACTTTATTTTATTAATTTTGGAACATGTAACTCCTTATAACACCCGCATGTGACCTATGGTAATGTTGTGCACTGGTAAAATATTCATGGGGCGGCATGGCTAATATCACCCAAGTGGTAATTTCCACTAACATGAACTTATCCTGTATTCAATTCCATTCATGGTTAACTTGTTGAAGCTTAGCTTTGGTTTGGTCAAGGGAAAACCTCGGTGATTCTACCTCTTTCTGAAGTTCTGAAAAATGTTCTTTATACAACATGACTCTACTGGTTGAGGTCATCACTTTTCATTTATGCATTAATTATCCTTTTTTATTTCTACTTATAAACAATAATCATAATTTTAAAATTATTTCTGATAGTATAGTTTCCAACATTCTTGTTAACCAATGGTCATATGAGAGTCAAATACAAATGGTCACATTTCCCTTTATAATCACTGTATTATTAAAGAGATGTGATTTTTTTGTGTACAAAATAATATAACACACATTTTCTCAAGAAATGGATATCATTCAAAAAGTATGGGTCATTACACATTACCCTAGAAGAACATATCTAGAGGGTAATAGTTCACTACGGGGAGTACCACCTTGCCATAACTTAAGCAAACTATTTCACACATTACACTAGAAGAATAGGTTTCATGGGAAATATTTCATCCCTAAGGATGGATCCTTTCCTTATCATTGAGAATAGTTGAATTTTCTATATCAAAATCATCCAAAAGTAATTTCATCTTTGAATCCACATAAATCATTCTTTTAAACCATTTATATTGAAAAGACTAAGGTAAATGACCATTTTTATAAAGCATTACCAAAACCACCATATTTCCCAAGTCAATCCGCTAATACCATTTCAAAATATATTTTAAATATAAATACATAAATCAAGTTTTCCATCCATTTAGAAACCAATTTCAAAGAGTAATAAAGTAATGCTTTAAAGAAAAAACCAATTCATGAAACCACCTACCTTGAAACACTTATAATTCAAAAACATTCATAGAACCAAAATCCAAGATGAATTTAGGATCCTAAAAATTGAGAAAAGATCCTAAATTGAGAATTCCTAATCAAGAATCTCTAAATCATAAACTTATAGAATAGAGGAAAAGATATAAAACACTTACCTCAATGACGCTAGGGGAACACACAATGATAAATGAATGTCCAAAAAATAACCTCAAATAACACAATGTATCTATAATAAACACAATTAGATCTTGAAAAACCCCATATATCTAATCTCAATATACCAAAACTAAGTTATCATTTTAGGAAATAAGAGTGGATATAGAATATTAAAAAATAATGACTAATAATGGTCACATACCTTTGAAAAGCTAGATCAAATAGCCAATGATCCATAAAAAACCACCACAATGAGGCAAGGAATATACAAAATATCCAAGAGGGGTCTCTTTATTCATGATCTTATTTCATCATATGAATAATGAGGATACTAATATGTGTTTCAGATCTAAAACATTAAAATGTGATTAATTAATTCATAGTACATGGTTTGGCAGAACGACTTAAAAAATCATACACTAATCATGTTCCGCTTTCTGGGATATAGGAGACACCACATGATTTGATAAAATATGAACCAAATATTCAAAATTCCTCTATCCCGAGTCATATAGTTTGAGGAATTGTCCTCATGGCTTGGATTAATAATGAACATAACTATGTACCCTCCTTGGGATTCTAACATAAGATTCATGGATTCCTAAGAAGACTGATATAGCTTTCCCAAATTATGTGCTAACCTGACACAAGACCATAAAACACTAAAAACATCCAAATGTCACCCAAAATGACCTAAGAAATTACCCAATCAATATGGTGAAAATAAATTATTTTAAGAACATAATAGCAGCACTAATTTGTGAATGGATAGACCTGCCACACTCTATCAATGGATTCCTCAATAATAAAGGTAAGTTGAATTATATTAGAAGGAGGATGTTTTGGTGGTTCAAATAAAAGATATCTCATTTAGCACTAAAATTTGGATAATAGCTATAACCACTTGTCTATGGGTATTCAAACCATTATAACCACTTGGGGGTTTAAACTATGTTCTATCATTTTCTTTCTTTCCCTTTTCTTTTTAAAATTTTTCTTTTATTTTTCATTTAATAAAATTTTCCGGATGTTTTTTTATTATATAATTTCAGTGAGTAAAAACTAGGAGATTAACTCACATTTTTCACTCCTAATCACTCATGTTACATTGATATTTTATAATTAAATTGTTTCTAACCAATTAAATTCTATAAAAATATGAGGAAATCATTATTGAATCAAAATGGGTAGTAATAGTTTAAGTTTGGTGGAGTGGTGAAAATAAATTTAGGTTTGTATGTTTTGTTTTTTATTTATTAATTTTTTGACTATTTGAAGGAAAACAATGTGTTCTTCACATGTTTTTATACCTAGTGAATAATTACACTATAGTATTGAGGGTTTCACTGATTTTTTAAAAATTGATTTTTTATGATTTCTAAGAGATTTTTTTCACTTATTTTAATGAAATTTTGGTTTTAAAATCATGAAAATTTGTATGAATAAAAAATAATTAAATATAATCCAAATTATAACATGAGTAAACTAATATTTTTAACTTCATATTAGGGAAATTTTCTTTCATAAAAAAGAACACTTTAGGGAACCAACTCAAAATACACTCATATAAGTTATTTAAAACTTGGTTAAAATGGGTAATTGGGATCCCACATAAAGTTCTGACATATTACGAACTAAAAAAAGAAAAAAAAAATTAAGTTTCTATTTATAAAAAAAGGAAGGGATTTTGATGAGGGGAATATTTAATGCTATGTGAAGAATGAGAGAATTTAATTATAAGAATTTCATTTGGGTTGGACCAAGGAAATAGAAAATGGAGCTTTAGTAAGAGCAATGAAAGATGAATTTATGATAGATTCACATGTCAAAATATTAATTCCGCTAAACTTCATTTGATTCAAAATACTATAATGATAACTTTGTCTTAAATTGAACTGGGGTGGTGTTTAGGACTTTTAAAGGAGGCATGAAATTTTTAAAAATGAATAAATCTTTGATTATCATATTTTCTTGATTATGTGTTTGAACCTAGAAAGGATAATTCTTTTTGTCATAAAATGTCATTATATTTTTGTAACAGAAATATATTTTATAATACATTTCTCCTTAAATAAATTTAATTTCTACGATGTCTTTCTTCACTTGCACCACTTAGTTTAAACGAACCATGAAATACTATTAAAAATTTATTATGTAGTGCGACCGTTATTTCCTATTAAATATATTTTAGTGTATGAATTAGATTAAATAAAATCTAAAAAATTATTATTTACATATGTATAAAATGAATTCATTATTTTATAAATGGTTTTAAATTGATATAAAATAATTTGAAGGTAAAAGATATGTTTTTCTAAAACCATTATTCTTATGTGAAAAATGTATATTTATCATATGAAATTAAATTAGTATCTATTGATGATTGAGTTTAAATAAATTTGAATATAATATATTCTATCAAATATTTTAATACTCATAAAATAGTTTTTACATGTCATGGAATAAATTATACTTGATTTTATGCTTAAAAATAATTTTTTCTAAAAATGTATTTTTTATATTTTACGTACTTATTATAAATTTAATTTCTACCAATAATTAAAAATTATACTTATAAATATTATTAAATATTTTTAATCATAAAAATTAATTCAATATTATCAAATTAATTTTTTCATAATGAATAGTAAAAATAGTAAAATTCTATTACCGCGGTTTTGGTTAAAAAGTGTTTGTTGGGGGATTAACCAAATATATAAGGTTTAAAATATCAAAAAAATAATTAATTTGATAGGTTGATGTTATTTTGTAGAGACCCGAAGCTTATCGTACATGGACATTACATTACTTTTGCGGAATACTTAGTACATAACAAAAACACACACACAAGGATCGTAATAGTTTAGTGTCTTTGGAAACTTGGAACATAATCTTCTAATCGTGGTGAAAGTTCTTTAATATCTCCCATAAAGATCTTCCTTTTTTTTACCTAAAACCTTTCTTTATATCCTGAGGAAAAGAAAACATAAAAGGGTGAGCTCAAATGCTCAGTAAGGGTATACAAAAGAAATAAAAATCATATCATATCTTTTTGAAAATCATAACCTGCAAAAGAGATCATAATATCTTAACATGGAACAAATCATAGAAGTGAAAATGAGATCACCATAATCATAACATGAAACTTGAAACTTTGTGGCATGCACACATAATCATGGAAAATCATTTCTTGTTAGTCATGACTCATTGCCAATACTATCTTAGTGGACAAAGTCCCTTTCTGAATCGAGTAACCCTCGTTTCAGTCCTGTTTCACTGAACCGGTATAACCTACCATTCCAGCCATGTCTATCTCATGAGATATAAAATCATTACCCAATGCATTGGAGGGAGATATAGGTCCCACCCATCTTATAATGAATCCTTTCTTATGTGTGCCACATAATCATAAAACATACATCATCGCATAACAAAAATGGGATTCTTGAAACATCATGACATCATAAATCAATTCATATAAGATAAAGGAATTCATAAAAATAATTCCATCACAACATAGTCAAATCAATGTAAAAATATGGATAGAAACAGAACCCTTTAGTATCTTAGATGGAAAATAATTTTGATAAAACACTTGAATTGAATTCTTGAGGAAAATATCCTTTCTTCATCAAAATCAATTTCTTTTCACAAAACATCATGCAATTTTAAAAGAAAGAGATTTTATTGAAAATAGTCATGAAATCTTTTAGAGGAAGCTTCATGAAAATAAGGCTTTATAAAACAGTAGAAATCTGTTCGTGCCGTATAAGTTAAAAAAAACATTCTTCGTACTTTTGTCGGAAAAGTCAAAAAGTACCTCGTACGGAAAAACGACAAAAGATTCCTTTCATATTCTTTACTAAAAACTCACCTAAGGGTAAAATTGGATTTAAACTATTGCAAGTGGATGGAAACAATATTACATATTGAGGGAACATGGATGTGGATGATAAAATACACCCCAGTAAATACTTACGAATAAACAATCTCGGATAAAAATGAGATTGTGATAATTCCCTTACCTTAGGTCCGACTTGCTTTGTAAGTGTCCGAACCTCCTGTATAATGATTTAAATCATGTTATTGACTTATTACAGAATCATATTCATTGTTATGATATCATATATGGTTCACTTATGACATTATGTTACCCGTTCTTTTGTAAATTCCATGTTAAAGAAGCGTTTTGGGTAAAATCGTTTCATTTATCATAGGTGTTTTGACTTGTTGTTCTTGACATCATTATTACTTATATCATGATTTACTTACTTCCAGAATATAAAATATGATTTATATATCATATATATTCAGTATATATATATATATAATAGGTAGATAAATAAAATGAAAAACACCATTCATGGAGACGGTAGTCCGTACGTACGCATGAACGCTGTTTTCCTTTCCTTATTGTCTTGAAATGGAAGTAAGTAGATGACATACATATGTATATATATACATAAATCCAGTAGCTTTATAATGTCATATATTTCATTGTTATTTCTTATATATACATTATAATCATTCTTAAATGGTTAACATGGAGAATGAATCTCATCGCGTCGTGGAGACGGTATTCCGTACGTACGCACGAGCGATGATATCATTTCTATAAATATTGAATTTAATTGGAGTGGATTATACAATATATCAGAATCAAAATGATGTTTTAATAACTATGTATAGTTATTCTTTACACCATTATACCCATCCATGTAAGGTGGTGGTGGAAAATAGATTACACCACGGCGTGGAGACGGTATTCCGTACGTACGCACGCGCGGTGATTTCTTTTTCCGTAGGATGGATAGATGGTGAAATAGGGTTGTTTCATACTTATAATAACATATCAGTATATGAGTGATACTGATGTTATTACTTCATAATGAAACAACCTAAGAAGAAGAAGTGGAAGAAGAAATAAAGATGAAAGAATTGGTAACGGTAATTACCTCTTCTTTGAAGTGCCTCTTTGAAACCTCCTCTTAGGGCACTAATATTGGTCTTGGAGGAAGACCAGAACCTCTAGGATGTTTCTAGGGAAGTGGAGAGGAGAAATTGGCAGGGTTTGGCCGAGCTTGAGTGCTCAAATTGGTGTGAGGAGGAGGGGGAGAAGGTGTCCTTTTATAGGGGAGGAGAGGGGCACCTTAGGAATTCTTAAAAATATTAATTTATAATAAATCTAACCCCACTTATAAACCTCCAAAAATGACTCATATTCGAAGATTAGATGAGATAGGGTTGTAATCTCATCAACCAATCAAATTTAGACATGTTTGGATCTTATTTTAAACCATATCAATTAGATTTAACTCTAAGTTAAATAATTTAACTTTTACCGTGTCTTTTTGTTTTCTTTCACTATATGGTTAATACACTTACTATAACATGCCAAACGAACCCCAAATTGTTTATTATTAATATATATATCCTTATCTAAGTCATTTGGCCGAACCTTAGATTTTTAAGAATAAAATAACAATAAATAATATAATATTTGATTTAAAAACTATTTTGTGTCAATTTTGACACTATTTGATATATGATTTTTGTGAAAGTCATAACAGAATTAAATGTTCGAACCAAGTTGACTAAATCAACATTAATATATCATAGTAACCTAGAAAATTAGTGTAATTCATAAAAATTCTCAAATTACATTTATTTTGGTGTTTATAACATCAATTATGTCAATATTTCATAAATAATATAATTACTGCATCATCTTTGTGTCATAAATTAATTATATTATTTGATGTCTAAAAATTACAAATAAAATACCATCATGTAGGAAATCTTTTTAGCATTCTAATGAATATTTATAGTCGAATTTATATTATGTATAACCCCATATTAAAAATGATTTACTTATTAAACTTTGATTTTAACTATTTTAACCCTTCTTTAAATAAATTAATAATAAATGTCCTAATCTAATCCAAGTGGGCCTAAATGGTCATATTTTATTCCTAAGTTTGTTTTTGGTCGAATTACACTTGTCAAATAGAATTAGGACATGTGTTAGGGTAATAGTAATATCATATTTACCCTTAGTTACCCTATTTACTTTTAACCGTGGTAAAAAAAAGTAAAAAGTTACTATTCACCATAAATTTTTTTCATCTCATTGAACCACATTTTAGTCCTTGATATTAACCGTGTCTGTCGGATTTTTGAAATTCCATTCACAGAAGCGGTAAAATTAAGTTTTATGTAAAATTCAGTTTTTAACCTACCACTTAGTAGTTTCACTATTCATCAAAAAATGAAGGTTTTCAGAAAAATGCCAAAATTTCATCCTAAGCTATATTTCATATTCCGAATTAAAAAATGAAGTCTATTTTACCAAATTCATAACATAGAAGTTGAATTAATTAATTTTATAATTAAATCCCGCTATTAAAACAAATAGCGTGTTTTTAAGAAACAATATCTATCAAAAGATTGACACTTGTTTATGTCTGGTTTAAATGTGAAATTACGTCCAATGACCAACATTGTATTAAATTGTAAAAATATATTCTAAATATACTTTAAAACCACTCAAATTAATGATTTATCACTATTAATTATTTCGATTAAAAAAGTTGTTTTTAATTATAATTTAGTAATTTTCACTATTCATCAGAATATGAAAGTTATCCGAAAAGTACCAAAATTTCACCTTAGGCTAAATTCGATACTCCGAATCCAAAAATGAAGTCCATTTTGAGAGTTAAAATTTCTAAAATTTAAAAAGTGGTTATTACTATTCATAACGGCTAGTTTTAATAATATTTTAATAGCATATCATTGTTTCGTGAAACTCAGTATTACGTACCACACACGCTATCGAGGAAGGTTGCGATTGCCTGTAATGCAAGGCAAGTCAAGGATGCGTGTTGTGCAAGCTCCTTTTGGTGTAGCGTAAAACACAAGACATTAGTGAAATAAAAAGAATATTTTTCATAAAATCTCGGGCTGTTACATTCTACCCCCCTTAAAATGAATTTCTCCCTCGAAATTCGTCGGGGTTATAAATGGTTTACTATTCGAAAGATTCTTTAATAGAATCCCACATCGTAAAAAGGAATACAAAAACTTGGCTTTAAAAACTAAAGTTTGAAATGTAACGATTACCCAAATAAACTAATCGCTGGGTTTCCACATAGGTAAAAATATGGATATGGAAGAGAAATCTAACCATCATGTTCTGATGGAGAGTGGTAGAGAACATGGCTATGGAAAAGCCAGTAATCACAAATCCATAGATTTGTGATGATATAAGGTACCATCTGATTCATCAGGTATAAGATCACTAGGACAACATTTTTGGTTTTCAAGATCATTTCCCTAAAGTTGAAAATTTGAATTAGAATAAATACTTACTTTATTTTGGTACAATCTCACTATTGTTCGTGCCTTGAACAATTTGCACTTCATATCTTAAATAAATGAAGTTGAATTTGTTATTCGTGAAGTGTTAGCAGATCATGTGATAGAATGACGAGTCATTCCATCTGTCTCAAACAAAAGGTTAGTAAAAATTATATGCATAAGTCGATCTATAGTTAGATTAATCATATATGGTTCCTAAAATGGACTTATACTTCATATATCATACTGCTTAATATAATAAAACTAGTTTCTACTAAACGGGGACTTCCTGTAGGCCAGTGGTAGGCGATAAAGGCCAGTCGCACTTCGGTTGTGGGTTCGATTCCTACAGCCTTGTCCGAAGCGATGGGTTGTCGCCCGTCCTGCAGGTTTTCCTTTTTCTAAAACTACGTTACTATAACATCCCATCAATAATATCGAAAATCTTCTATCTTTAAAAAATACTAACTTATGTCCAACATAATCCAGTCTAATCTTTTGGCTTATACATAATACTGCAGTCCACTCTTATAATATAGTGACAACGATTACCAGAGATTTAATACTGTCGTTGATCCCCACATATCATAAGATATGTCTTGTTGGTCACATTCCAAACATTCAAAGTCCTTAATCGTGTATTCTCTTGAATACCTTAGTGAAAACATGAGTGCAGTTAAAAGTTAACACTTTCCACATACCAAAATCCTCAAAATTCTATGATATCACTTAGTCCTTATATAAATCATGAGCTCATGAATACTATTAAACATTTCATTTTCTCGTCTTCATTATGCGCATATCATCTTATTTCCGAAAAATATCTCAATCACTTTGAATACCACATCAATAAATATTGAAATACTCAATGATACAACATTATTTTGTAATCCCATTACAAAAACACTTAATCATTCCACCACATCATTGTCATATTCAATATTGCCAATAGTGATCGCATGTGATTTCCCTTTGTCTTTTGCCTTCAGTGGTTGCTCATGTTGATCATCACTAACCCTTGGATTAGGGCAATTATTAGCATAATGCCCCATTTCCTTGCACTTGAAGCATTGAAGTGTTGGTGGTGCGTTCACTGCAGTGTTTGCTTTATTCACATCATTAGAAACCCTTTTTCCATTACTTCGACACGCAGCTGCTCGATGACCTTCTTTTCCACACTTAAAACATTTTCTAGTCCCTTTAAGACAATCTCCACCATGCTTCTTTCCACACTTTGTGCATAAGGAAACATTCATCTTCTTTTCACCATTATTCTGAGATTTCTCCTTGAACTCCATCTTTCGTTTCTTGTCAAAACCATGAGATGGATATGTAACACCAACTTCCATTTCTACCTTGATAGCACAACGCACAATTTCTTCATAGCTACTGAAGTCTCTTATAGCTAATGCCCTTCGAAGACTTGGTTTTAAGCCACTGAAAAATCGATCAACTTTACTTTCAGGTTGGATGATAATACCAGAAGCATACCTTGCAAGTCTTGTAAAATTTGCTTCATAGGTACCAACAGATTCATCGTCCCTTTTCTTCAGTTCAAGAAACTCTTTCTCCATCTTTGTTCGAAGAATACGAGGGAAGTACTTACTGAAAAACAAGTTCTTGAACTCGTCCCATTCCATGGACTCAATTTCATCTCTTGGCCTCGTATTCTTGATAAGATTCCACCATTGATCAGCTTCACCTTCCAAACGATATACTGCTAAGATGACTTTATCATGTTCAGAACATTGAAGAACTGAAAATATCTTTTCAGTAGTACTGATCCATTGTTCAGCCACAAGTGGATCAGAAGACCCACTGAAAGAAGGTGGACGTTGCCTCATGAAGGACTCAATAGAAAATTGTTCCCTTCTCTGCTCATTTGGAAGTCCAGAATGATTCATAGCTTGTGTAAGTATAGCAATAAGATTTTTCACTCCATCTCCCATAACATTTGTTTGTTCAGGAGGGAAATCATTGCATTGTCCATTGCATTGATCAACACGGTTCCTTCGGGTTCCAGCCATCGTCTAAAACCCAAAAAGAATAGTGTGAGAGGCAAAAATCATGCTAGGGAAAACAACATAATAAAGGGGGAGTACCTTCAATATCCAACATCTTAGGTTTAATTCTATGATCGTTAGCGTAATTCTATTACTATAACCTATACGTATACTTATCCTTAGGGGCATCCCTAGACATACCTTAGAAATATCTCTAGGGATCTCACTAACGTTTTCGCATCCTAGTTTCCAAAGGTTGACTAAACCTTTCCTCTGATACCAACTGTAGAGACCCGAAGCTTATCGTACATGGACATTACATTACTTTTGCGGAATACTTAGTACATAACAAAAACACACACACAAGGATCGTAATAGTTTAGTGTCTTTGGAAACTTGGAACATAATCTTATAATCGTGGTGAAAGATCTTCAATATCTCCCATAAAGATCTTCCATTTTTTTTTACCTAAAACCTTTCTTTTATATCCTGAGGAAAAGAAAACATAAAAGGGTGAGCTCAAATGCTCAGTAAGGGTATACAAAAGAAATAAAAATCATATCATATCTTTTTGAAAATCATAACCTGCAAAAGAGATCATAATATCTTAACATGGAACAAATCATAGAAGTGAAAATGAGATCACCATAATCATAACATGAAACTTGAAACTTTGTGGCATGCACACATAATCATGGAAAATCATTTCTTGTTAGTCATGACTCATTGCCAAGACTATCTTAGTGGACAAAGTCCCTTTCTGAATCGAGTAACCCTCGTTTCAGTCCTGTTTCACTGAACCGGTATAACCTACCATTCCAGCCATGTCTATCTCATGAGATATAAAATCATTACCCAATGCATTGGAGGGAGATATAGGTCCCACCAATCTTATAATGAATCCTTTCTTATGTGTGCCACATAATCATAAAACATACATCATCGCATAACAAAAATGGGATTCTTGAAACATCATGACATCATAAATCAATTCATATAAGATAAAGGAATTCATAAACATAATTCCATCACAACATAGTCAAATCAATGTAAAAATATGGATAGAAACAGAACCCTTTATTATCTTAGATGGAAAATAATTTTGATAAAACACTTGAATTGAATTCTTGAGGAAAATATCCTTTCTTCTTCAAAATCAATTTCTTTTTACAAAACATCATGAAATTTTAAAAGAAAGAGATTTTATTGAAAATAGTCATGAAATCTTTTAGAGGAAGCTTCATGAAAATAAGGCTTTATAAAACAGTAGAAATCCGTTCGTGCCGTATAAGTTAAAAAAAACATTCTTCGTACTTTTGTCGGAAAAGTCAAAAAGTACCTCGTACGGAAAAACGAAAAAAGATTCCTTTCATATTCTTTACTAAAAACTCACCTAAGGGTAAAATTGGATTTAAACTATTGCAAGTGGATGGAAACAATATTACATATTGAGGGAACATGGATGTGGATGATAAAATACACCCCAGTAAATACTTACGAATAAACAATCTCGGATAAAAATGAGATTGTGATAATTCCCTTACCTTAGGTCCGACTTGCTTTGTAAGTGTCCGAACCTCCTGTATAATGATTTAAATCATGTTATTGACTTATTACAGATTCATATTCATTGTTATGATATCATATATGGTTCACTTATGACATTATGTTACCCGTTCTTTTGTAAATTCCATGTTAAAGAAGCGTTTTGGGTAAAATCGTTTCATTTATCATAGGTGTTTTGACTTGTTGTTCTTGACATCATTATTACTTATATCATGATTTAATTACTTCCAGAATATAAAATATGATTTATATATCATATATATTCAGTATATATATATATATAATAGGTAGATAAATAAAATGAAAAACACCGTTCATGGAGACGGTAGTCCGTACGTACGCATGAACGCTGTTTTCCTTTCCTTATTGTCTCGAAATGGAAGTAAGTAGATGACATACATATGTATATATATACATAAATCCAGTAGCTTTATAATGTCATATATTTCATTGTTATTTCTTATATATACATTATAATCATTCTTAAATGGTTAACATGGAGAATGAATCTCATCGCGTCGTGGAGACGGTATTCCGTACGTACGCACGAGCGATGATATCATTTCTATAAATATTGAATTTAATTGGAGTGGATTATACAATATATCAGAATCAAAATGATGTTTTAATAACTATGTATAGTTATTCTTTACACCATTATACCCATCCATGTAAGGTGGTGGTGGAAAATAGATTACACCACGGCGTGGAGACGGTATTCCGTACGTACGCACGCGCGGTGATTTCTTTTTCCGTAGGATGGATAGATGGTGAAATAGGGTTGTTTCATACTTATAATAACATATCAGTATATGAGTGATACTGATGTTATTACTTCATAATGAAACAACCTAAGAAGAAGAAGTGGAAGAAGAAATAAAGATGAAAGAATTGGTAACGGTAATTACCTCTTCTTTGAAGTGCCTCTTTGAGACCTCCTCTTAGGGCACTAAAATTGGTCTTGGAGGAAGACCAGAACCTCTAGGATGTTTCTAGGGAAGTGGAGAGGAGAAATTGTCAGGGGTTGGCCGAGCTTGAGTGCTCAAATTGGTGTGAGGAGGAGGGGGAGAAGGTGTCCTTTTATAGGGGAGGAGAGGGGCACCTTAGGAATTCTTAAAAATATTAATTTATAATAAATCTAACCCCACTTAGAAACCTCCAAAAATGACTCATATTCGAAGCTTAGATGAGATAGGGTTGTAATCTCATCAACCAATCAAATTTAGACATGTTTGGATCTTATTTTAAACCATATCAATTAGATTTAACTCTAAGTTAAATAATTTAACTTTTACCGTGTCTTTTTGTTTTCTTTCACTATATGGTTAATACACTTACTATAACATGCCAAACGAACCCCAAATTGTTTATTATTAATATATATATCCTTATCTAAGTCATTTGGCAGAACCTTAGATTTTTTAAGAATAAAATAACAATAAATAATATAATATTTGATTTAAAAACTATTTTGTGTCAATTTTGACACTATTTGATATATGATTTTTGTGAAAGTCATAACAGAATTAAATGTTCGAACCAAGCTGACTAAATCAACATTAATATATCATAGTAACCTAGAAAATTAGTGTAATTCATAAAAATTCTCAAATTACATTTATTTTGGTGTTTATAACATCAATTATGTCAATATTTCATAAATAATATAATTACTGCATCATCTTTGTGTCATAAATTAATTATATTATTTGATGTCTAAAAATTACAAATAAAATACCATCATGTAGGAAATCTTTTTAGATTTCTAATGAATATTTATAGTCGAATTTATATTATGTATAACCCCATATTAAAAATGATTTACTTATTAAACTTTGATTTTTACTATTTTAACCCTTCTTTAAATAAATTAATAATAAATGTCCTAATCTAATCCAAGTGGGCCTAAATGGTCATATTTTATTCCTAAGCTTGTTTTTGGTCGAATTACACTTGTCCAATAGAATTAGGACATGTGTTAGGGTAATAGTAATATCATATTTACCCTTAGTTACCCTATTTACTTTTAACCGTGGTAAAAAAAAGTAAAAAGTTACTATTCACCAAAAATTATTTTCATCTCATTGAACCACATTTTAGTCCTTGATATTAACCGTGTCTGTCGGATTTTCGAAATTCCATTCACAGAAGTGGTAAAATTAAGTTTTATGTAAAATTCAGTTTTTAACCTACCACTTAGTAGTTTCACTATTCATCAAAAAATGAAGGTTTTCAGAAAAATGCCAAAATTTCATCCTAAGCTATATTTCATATTCCGAATTCAAAAATGAAGTCTATTTTACCAAATTCATAACATAGAAGTTGAATTAATTAATTTTATAATTAAATCCCGCTATTAAAACAAATAGCGTGTTTTTAAGAAACAATATCTATCAAAAGATTGACACTTGTTTATGTCTGGTTTAAATGTGAAATTACGTCCAATGACCAACATTGTATTAAATTGTAAAAATATATTCTAAATATACTTTAAAACCACTCAAAATAATGATTTATCACTATTAATTATTTCTATTAAAAAAGTTGTTTTTAATTATAATATAGTAATTTTCACTATTCATCAGAATATGAAAGTTATCCGAAAAGTACCAAAATTTCATCTTAGGCTAAATTCGATACTCCGAATCCAAAAATGAAGTCCATTTTGAGAGTTAAAATTTCTAAAATTTAAAAAGTGGTTATTACTATTCATAACGGCTAGTTTTAATAATATTTTAATAGCATATCATTGTTTCGTGAAACTCAGTATTACGTACCACACACGCTATCGAGGAAGGTTGCGATTGCCTGTAATGCAAGGCAAGTCAAGGATGCGTGTTGTGCAAGCTCCTTTTGGTGTAGCGTAAAACACAAGACATTAGTGAAATAAAAAGAATATTTTTCATAAAATCTCGGGCTGTTACATATTTAGTCCTTATACTTATTATATTTTATGATTTTGAATTTTGGAGCTGATTGACTTGAGTAAGACATTAATATATTTTAGTCTTTTTAAAAATTCCATGTATGTCCTCTCCCTCCCTTATAAAAGAATACCACTTATCCTCTCTTTCTCACACATCATGAGCCTTACATATTAGGAAATATCAAATATAATACATTTTAAAAATCCCTTATAACCCCGTAATGGTATTGGTTTTATCATAATACCATCCTTTTAAGGATTTAGGTGTAAGCCAAATGATTTTTCTCAATAAAGAGGTATTACACCTAACCATGTACTTCGATTTTATTTCTTCTCCTACCTCCTACAAATATATTTTATATATTATAAAATAATGACATTATTATCTTCAATATACTGAATTTTTATTACTAATATTTATCTATTGAGTGGCTCTTTTCCATTCTCATATTGGTTTTTATATTTACTTCAACCCATTTTTTACAAATAAGTTTGTTTTAGTGATTTCATATTTACTATGTATATATTTTTATTTTATTTCTAAAAATATATTGATAAGATTCTTATGTAATTTATTCAATTATAAATATAATAATATTATCATCAATTTATCTTTTTATGTTGAAATCTTAATCAGTTGTTTAGATGGTGTAAAATTATCTAAAGCTATTATAAGTTGTTTAGTAATATTACAGTTTTTTAGTTTAAGGTAAACTATGTATTTTGATAATATCTCAAGTTAAAGTTATTGTATTTTTAAAAAACATGCCACCTTGTATATCCAAGATATTTATCTAAATTTAAATCTTTTATAAGTAAAAAATATATCATTTGTGATGTAAACATTCACTGGTGTTTCTGTAATATTTCAGGGTTTCTTTAGTCCATATATATTGTTTATTGATTTTTTTATTATTTACATGAGCTAAGAATATATGAATTGAATGAAAATTGGTGATATTTAAATCCAAGACATTTATGTACATATATTTAATATATAGGGATGGAAAAAATGGTTGTTTTGGTGATCTGTAAATTATCTAAAGTTTTCTATGTTTTTACTAAGTAATAATTTTTCCATAATATTGTTATTTATAAGTTTAAATGAATTCTAGAACTATGGGGACATGATTTAGGTGATTATTGATCCATTTAAAGGTATTTAAAATATATAAATATAAAATTTTCAGGATGGATGTTGAATCATTTGTTGAGAGCCTCTAAAATTTGATAGATTTTTTTAATGGTAAGATGTTCAGTTTTTATAAAAATATTTATCCCTACATTTCTATTGGTGATCCATAAATTTTATTAAATATACGGTTAAGGGTCAGTATGTTTTATTAAAATTATGGTTCATAAACTTAACGCTACATCAATTTGTCCCCCTTTTAGAATGATTTGATCGCTAAGTTTTAGTCAAAGCTGAACTTTGTGATGCTACTATTGCGGTGGGGATCAAACTGGTTTTCTTCCCTATTGTGCATCTAGATTGGACCTTAGATACAAGAAAATAGATAAGTAGAACATAATGAAATTTATTTAATCCTCAGTTTCACCTTTCTCTCTCATTGATACATTTCATAGATTCCATGTCGATTAGAGCTCATACATTTTTTCAATATAATAAATACAGAGGAATGTGCACTTCATGATGAATCAAGAAGGTATTCATTAGTATTTCAAGATGGAAACAAAATATGGGTGTGTCTCGTGCATGGATGATGTAAAAGACCTCATAAATTTTAATTTGCTAGTGTATCTTGTGATAACAGTTTGAGGATATAATCCTTTTCTCACCACACCATGCAAAAACTCTTAAAGAAGATGTTTCATTATTAGTTGAATCTTGCATGTTGTATATTGGTTATAATTAGAATAACAGAGTTTCATCATGCCATATCAACAACATGAATTTGATCAAGACCGAATATTTCCAAATGAAATTCAAAACCTCAATTATTCTAGAATGTTTCTTATAAGTAAGATGACTCCATCTTATGAAATCTTTTTGGAATATCTATAGAGTATTCCCATGAAATATTCATTCAAGCTAGAAGATAACCCTATTACAAAATCTTTAAATAATATATCACACAGATATACATGAAGCACAATATTTACAATATGTATAAATCATAGAGAGAAGTAACATATTTTAAACCAATATGGGCATAAAGAATCATTATAATAGAATCAAGAATATGTGGGGGGCGTCATGGTCACGTGTATATGAGATCCCATGCTAAAACAGAGCATGTTTTTTGCTACATGATTTACAAAGAATTTATCTTGAGTATAATGAATATCTATTTGAAATATTTCATGAATTATTGAAATAACATGAGTTTGGAAATTATGGAATGATAAAAATGGAAGCTACAATGATGAATTTGTCTGCATAATAAGACTACAATCTCAAGGTTATGATAATTTGTTTCATGTTGACATTTTATCTCAATCTATTGTGATATTATATGAGTTATTTTATCAGTTTTGTTTATTACATAATTATTCATAAATTATATGGAATTTTCTCGAAGTTATAGTAATGAATTTCATGAAAATTAAAAGGATTTTATATAAGATTATAAGTTATGATAGTTTTTTAAATAAAGGTGGAATTTTTTTTAAATTAAAATATTTTAATTATTTCAAAGGTTGTACTGATAGATTTAAGGAGATTTTGAGAATGAATTTAAATTACAATTTTTGGAGACATAAACTATTTTTATTTTCAAAGAAGAAGGTATTAAAAGATTCTAATATTTCGGAGATATTATCAGAGGAGATATTCAAATTATTTTGAATTCATTTATTAGAGATTTATTGTTAGTATGGAAGAACAATGAAATATTTATGGGATATTCATGGAGATATTTATGAAAACTCTTAAGTTAATTTATTTTTTAAATCTAAAGGATCAGGAGCTGCTACAACAACTAGAATATTTTTATTATTTATATTTATATATTTCATGGGTGGTTTAACTATACAAAGATAAGAAATGTTTGAAAAATGAAAACAAAAGTGATGTAAAATTTTCATTATGTGGTTCACAAATTTAAGAAAAGTTAATATTTCCTTGTAAATCATTATTATCTTGTGATGTAAAGAATAAGGAAGCATGTGTGGATTTATAGAATTTATTTATTATTGTTCAAATAAAAAGAAGCATGTGAGACATTAAAATCCATTGGATTATACTATATGATTTATTTAAGATAATATACATCATTTATTTTTTGTTGCATCTATATTCCAATGTTTTTTTTAAACAATCTATATTTCATCTCTTTCTACTGATGTTTCAACTACTTGTAATCAATTATGGGGAAGTTTCAGCTTCTTGTACTATGATATGGATATTAAGGTTGTATTTAAAAGAACCTATAGGCCCTGTTAAAAACGTTTTGTAAGGTTTCAACTTACCACACTCAGTTTTAGAGGTCCCTAGGAAAAGGACCTACTTATTGAAAGTCACCTACAACATGGAGAGAGCATTGGTGGAGTAGATTATGATATTTCTATACACTGAACCACTATACATCACCATGTATTATTCTTTCCTTTATTTAATTTTCCTCTTCTTATTCATATTTGAGAGATAGGTACTGAATCACTATATTTCAATAGGAATGTTTTGAATTTTTTATGTTCTTTAAAACGACACAATTAAACACCCTGTTGTGTATTATTCATCATCATTCCAAAACAAAAATTGGTATTAATGGTTGGGTTCTATTGAATATATTTAACTTTCTGAAAACATTTAAAGATAAAGTATTATTTATACTTGATACCAATAAGTGGTATCTAAAGGTTGTCCTCCAGGAAAATAGTGAAGATTTATTTTGTCTCTAACAATCCTTAGTTAATGATCTAGACAAATAAATAATTCAATAGATAATCATAGAGAAGGTATGTGGATGATCTATCATACGTATTTAAATTGTGAAAATTATGGTTGCTAGAAAGCTCACATGATTATCTATTTGAGGAATCTCAATTTTAAAGTTTATATGAAAATTTTTAAGTATTATAAAAGTCCAAGGAAGATTAAATAGAATTGGATGCTACTATATATGTTTAATATCATCTAAATTCATAATTTATGAATGTTATTGTCATTGGATTAAGAACTAAGGAATTTAATCGATTTTATCAGTGTGTTGTAGCTTATGAATTCTGGGAAAGCATTGTAATTTCATATGAACGAAGTGATAATGTTCAAAAACTGCGGTACAATAACACCGAATATAAATTCAATAAATTTGATATGATGGAATATGAAATCATTAATCAAATGAATGCGATATTGATAGAAGTTTTCAGAAATGTTGTTTTCTAGGAAAATCAAATTCTATAAATTGATTAGAAATTAAAGGTTCTTATATTTTTACCTTCTAATTAGAATGGAATATATTTTGATATTCTAAAATATGAACTGGTAAAAAATTTTAATATGAAATAATTTTTTAGAACCTTGATGATGTATAAAGATGAAATGAAAGCTGAAGCTGAAAAATAATATTTCTATCAAAAAGGAAAAAGTTTTTCTCAAAGTTTCAATGGATGATTTTTATGATTCATGTTATAGTCATTTGTGTTTAATTGATGAGATATTATATCTTGATACAAAATTAAAATCTATAAAAAAGAGAAAATTTAAATTAATGAGGAATAAATAGAATTAATTTTGATGCTACGAATGAAAAAAAGAAAGGTCATTTGAGACAAGACTATCCTTTTCTAAAATAACAATGGAATGATGATTGTAAAAGAAAATAAAAGAAATCTATGAAGTCTATATAGATTTCTTTTGAATATTCATGTAGGGAATTCCGTACAAACTTTGAGGTTGTGGTTGAAAAACAAATGGTAAATCTATGTCATATGGCTCGTGATGATGATGTAAAATCATATTTCTCTCAAATTTATTATTTAGAAATTCATTCTTATAGTGAATATAATGAATACTGATATATTCCTTGTGATAAATTTTAATCCATAAAGAAATACCATATAAAACACATAAAATATTATAATGCTATTTCAATTAAAAAAGATTATTTGGATAACAATATTTCAGATTTAATATCTAATTCTTCAAAAAATTCTTGTACTTTGCATGAAAATTAAATTTAGAAATTTTTCGATGAAGTTTATTCATTAAAAAAAGCTTCTAGTATTCTTATAAAGGGATATAATTATCTAAATTAAATTCTTGGAAAGATTAAAATTAATAAATGAAATCTTAGTATTAGTAGTAATAGATAAATTCCAAAATTATATATGAATTATTTCATTCCAAGTTCTAAAAGAAAAATCTTGTTTAATATTATATATTTTCATTATGGTGTTAATGGATATTATGCTAATGAATCCAATTTTATAATTTCTCAATTTTTTGCTATTAAGTATGTGCATTATTCAAAAGATTTATCTCTATCTAAATTTGAACTTTTTTCTCATAATAAATATATTTTTCTACATAAATATTTAGTTCTAATGCTATCAAACCGAAAAACATAATGGTACTAAAAGGAACTTGTATTTGATATTTTGTAGGTTTTTTCAATTAGAATTCATTATTGTATCTTTATGTGTCTGATTTAAAAATATAGAGATTTATTTTATTTTAAAAAGATTGACCAACTCTAATATAGTACTCTATTTGAAAAGTAATATCCTTAAATATGGTACAATTATAATATAGTAAATATTTCATTTCTATTTAAATTTTAAATATATTAACAATTTTATATAGGGGAGAATGGATTTTGAATATTTTATCTTTTATTCCTATACATTTTTTTATTCTTATTCTTGAATGGATAAATTTTTTCTCACTCTTTTCATTTATATTATGAATTAATTCTTTGAATTATTTGGTTAAAATCGTGCATGATCATTAAAATTTTATATCAACATGTGTTAATCTATCAAATTTTATTTTTCTTATGAGCATGTGTTTAAATGTCTTACTATTCAAATTACTTGCATATGATATATTGATATATTTTTGTTTGTGATAAATTTATCTATTAAAATATTAGGATGTTTTGGTAAGGAATCAAATGTGTAAATGTCACACATATATTTTTGATTATATTCTTCAATTCAAGTCCCCTTTCATTTCTTAGCTTTCTCTTAGTTTCCGGGTGTTCCAGGTTTGAAATTTCGGTGTCTCTTGTGTTCTTGATCTATGACCTTGGTCTTGGGGGGTATTTTATAGTAATTTTACTCCTCTTTTTTAAAATGTATGGTGTGAGGTTATGGTGTTTTGGAGTTGGATTAATGACACTCCTAGTGGCACTACTTGTGTGGTAAGTTGGTGAGGTGTTTTGTACCCAAGAGTAGGATGAGTTTTAGGTTAGAAATATTGCATTGTTGTTGGAATTTATCTCCCCTATCCTTGGAATATCATTACCCCTTAGTTTCCCCCCTTGTACACCCGGAATTTGGAGGATTATTGAAGGATTTTGGGTGAGAAGAACATCCCGCATAGTTTTGCCACACGGTTCCAAACTGTGTTTCCAAACCGTTCAAGGGTGTCCAACACATTAAAATTTGTTGTGCTTTGACCCTTTCCACTTCTGAAAATAAACCAAATCCACCCCAATCTTCTACCTTTTGTTCTCTACTTCCATGGATATCCTCCAAGCCCTCTCCCCCTCCCTTGGGACTCAATTTTGAAGGGATATTTGATGGTGGAAACATTAAAATCATATAAGTAAACCATCTCTCTCTTTGATTTCTTCCCTTTTCATAGGGTTTCATTCACCCTTTTATGAGTTTTAAAATGTCCAGAAGCTATGTTTGGAACCTAGGGTTTGACCATGAGTCTTTTTGGTGAATCCTTGTGGTCAATGGCTCAATTAATCTTCCTTGTGGTGCGGTGAAGGTGCAGTTGAGGTTTCACACCAAGATTTAAGTGTTTTGACTCAAAAGGTAGGTGGTTCCATGTGTAAACAATTACTGATGAGTTATCTTGCTGTATTTAGTCATTTTTCATATTCCTTATATGTTGTGTGTGGTATGAAAAACTGTTAATGATTGATTTGGTCAAGCATTTAATTTTATAGTTGCATTTTAGATTGAAATTGGGTGTTTATCATGTGTAACTCTTAGGGAATTGTTTGGGTGTATTTTATAACATATGAATTTGGTTTACTAAATCTTTTTTTGCTAAAAATTCTTAATTTTTAGGGTATTGGTTTACCATTGGGTTTGAAAGTGAGTTTTCGAATTGGTTTTATGGGTAAAACCATGTTATACTTCTTGAATGTGTTTTATGAAAATGTGTGTGTTTTCATGTGAATCTTTTGTGGTATTATTAGAGGTGATTTTATAATACCTAAGAGTGGTTAATTAAATCTTTCTATAGCTTCCAATTATGTTTTGGATTGGTATTGGTGTGATTTTTTCCTTGAAATATGGTTTTGAAATGGGTTTTCTGTGCAAATCTTAGGTATACTCCTTAGAATTATTTTCTGATAGATTTGTATGGTTTAATGATTTATGTAAGAGGTAAACCCATATTGGATAATTTTTTTTGGATTTTGTATACTTTTAAATGGTCCATTTAATATGTGAAAGGGTATGCCTTGTGATGTGTATCATCTTGGAAATTTCTTATAATTTTTTTTAGCGGATTTACTGAAATGTGAAAGATATGTGAAAGTGATGTGGACTGTTTTGTATGAGGGTTATGTGAAAAATGGATTTTCATTATGAAAAGGTTATTATGTAACATGTGAGTGTGATGTTATCTGATTTTTATCATCTTAGGAAATATTTTATAAAATAGTTATAGGATGTGTTGAATTGTGAATGATATGAAAAATGAGTTGTGGCTATTTTGGTGTGAGTATGATTTCAAAATGCATTTGAATGAAAAAAAGTGAATTTTGATACTTATGTGATGTATATGAGGGATGTTTAGTGAATTATTTTTGTGGAATTGATATTTTCATGTGAAAATTATATTTCTTGTCTTGTTGAACATGTTTTATCACAACTGGGAAACCCGAATATCTAGGTGGGTGGACGTGTACTAGTATGCTAGTGATCCCGTGGGGTTTGGCCTCAGTTTCATGATGCAAGATTGATGCTCAAAACACTAACTAAAATATGATTATGATGATTGGGGACCACTAGATTATGGGTATTTTTCCTACTAGTGGCTCATGCACAAGAATGGATATTGTGATGGTTACTCTCACCGAGACACGAGGTACTTGGGACCCACATCAAGCTAGTGCCTTTGGGTTATTTCTTGTTTCTTGTGCTTATTAGATAACCTGTTCATACCATAGGTATATGATATGGTTGGATAGAAAATTCAGTAGTGTTTTATTTATTTTTAAAATTGTTGAATCTTAAAAATATCCCACTTGAAAAAGGTTATTATTTAAAGTTGCATCCATAATAAATTGTAACAAGCATATCTTATTTACAAAACATGAAGTTCTTCTTGGTGAAGTGTCGTGAAGATGGCTTGAGGGCAGTTCATCTTTCCATGAAGATGGTTCTTGGGATGTACATTGTCATTTTATATAGTTGTTTTAGTCTTTTATAAATGTTTTCAATTATGTAATTAAATTCTAGTCTTTTGGAAAAGATGGTTCATTTTGAAAAATCCAGATTTCTCATATTGAATTTGTTTGTTGTTTAATGTTTATAAAATCGGGTAAATCATTCACAAACATCATTTTATGATACCTGAGAACTTGTTCCTAACCATGGGGGTTTGTAACGACCTTCGAGCTTTACCACGGGTTAGGTTGGGTTCCTGTTTTTATGGAAACCAGATATGGTTCGTGATAGTAAATGTATTTATATCAAAATTCATTCAAAATATTTTTTTAGGTCCTTTAATATATTAAATGTTTATTCTTGATCTAAGGGGGTAATTTTGAATATTTAATACGTGTTTAAATATTTTATTATTTTGACATGATTTGTTATGTTTGATAAATATTTTAATTCATTGAATCCCATTTTTCCTTGAACATTATTTTACAAGTTTTTGTTGCTCCATATGTGTACCTTTTTATTCATTTAAAAGAATAATGAATTAAGAGGGATTTTATAATACTACATGTATTGAAAACATATTTTCCATGTATTTCACATTCTGTAATATGTTTTATCCTTACATAAAGTGGGAGAGACTTAGGGTTTTTTAATTATAAAAAATGGGTAGATTATTGAGTGGATACTTTATATTCTCATCTTGGTATTTATAATTATGTCAACCCATTTTTTTACTAATATGTTTATTTTAGTGATTTCATATTTACTATACATTAGTTCGTATTTTATATCTAATGAAATATTGATTATATTATTATTTTGTTTATTCCATTGGAGTTATTATATGATTATCTTCATTTTGTCTATTTATTTAAAAACATAAATCAGTTTTTTAGAGTGGGAAAAATTATCTAAAGGTGTTATAAGTTTTTCAATGACATTTTAGATTTTTGTTTTAATTTAACCTCTATATTTTGATAATATATAAAGATGAATTAATCATATGTTCATGAAACTTTTCATGTTTTACATCCAATAGATATAAATACATTTCATTATTTTATAAGGAATTATAAAAATATATCTTTCATGCTCTAAAAATTCATCGAAGTTACTGTAACATTTCATGATTTCTATCATCCATAGACTTATATGGATACTATATTCAATGTTTATAGGTCCTAAAATATTAAAAATAATGAACAACATGTTGTGAAAGAAGGAAAATACATTTTTCTTGATTTATTTAATTTATATTAAAGGATAAAATGTACTTTTTATACTGAAATTTTTTTCCAATGTTATGCAATGTTTTTTCAATGTTTTAGTTTTAAAAAATATTTTTTATTTTTATTTTTAAATGATTTCAAGAACTGTGGAAATAAAATTGAGGCACATATTTATATGTTTTAATGGTATCAAAATTAATTAAATATATGAATCTTGGTCTGGATGCTAAATCTATTTTTAAGAACCTTTAAAAATTGATAAAAACTTATGATAATAAGTTTTTCATATTTTAGAAGGATTTTTATCATTAAATTATTATTAGTGATCCTTGAATTTGATTAAAATTATGGGTAAGGATACATAAATTTTACTAAAATTATGTTTCAGAAACGTAATGCTACATGGATTCATTTCTATGTTAGAATGAGTTGATCCCCATGTTTTAGTTGAAGAAAACATTTATGATGTTGCTTCCACAGTGGGGATTGCACTTGTTTTTTTGCATGCTATGCATATCAATAAAAAATTGGATACATGAAACTCAAGTATTATAATTCCATGAAATAATGTGAGGCCTTACCTCCACATTATATTTTATTGATATATTTCACATACTCCACTTCGACTGGAGCTCGCACATATTGTTGTTGTAATGAACACACAAGAACGAGCGCTTCACTATGAACCAAGGAGATGGTCTTCACTAATTCAAGATAAAAAAACAATATATATATATCCTTAATCCATGGATAATGTACATTACCTCATTGAATTCAACATAGTATTGTCTCTTATGATAACATTTTAACGATATCATCCTTACCTAATCATATCCTGCAAAAACGCTTGAAGAATATGTTGCACTATCTGTTGAAACTCGCATGTTGTAAAATGAATGAAACTCAAATAATAAATTATCATCACACCATATATGAAACATAAACATTAACTAGACAATTTATTTTCATATACAAAACCTCTCCTCAATATTTATAGAATGTTGCAAATAGGGAAGAAGACTCCAGATTTCAAACTATTACCAGAATATCTATAGATTCTCCTCATGCAATATTCATTCATGAAAAAAGATGAAATAATTATAGAAAATTACAATAATTCATTGCATTATTTTCAAAATAGATCAATAATATAGTGACGTAATATTGTCTGCACCCAGATGTGGATAACAACTCATTATACTAGAGGAAAGCGTATGTGGGGTGTCTTGGTCACATGTATAAAAGCTTGCATGCTGAAATAGAGAAGCCATTACATTGAATTATTTATAGATACTTTATATTATATAAAATGGATATTCTCTATGAAATATTTCATTAATTAATGAAATATCAATAGTTTAGAAATTATGGTACGATAAAAATGGAAGATACAATTGTAAATTGTTCAAAATAATAAGACCTTAATCTCAAGTTTAATATGCTTTGTTTAAAATTGAATTTCTTATATCTATCTACCATTATATTATCTATGTTATCCTCTCAAGTTTATTTATTCAATAATTATTCTTAAATAACAAGGAATCTACTCAAATTTTTAGTAATGAATTTCATGTATATAGAAATGTGTTTATATCTTATTATTAGTAAAATGTTTTCTAGAAATAAAGATGGTATGTTTTTTTAAATTCAAATATTTGAATTATTCTAAAGGTTGTGTGTAATAGATTTATGGGGCTGATGAGAAAAAAATTATCGGATCATTTTTAGAGAATTAAAAATTTTATATTTTTAAAGAATTAATTATTCAACACTACTAATATTTTATAAATATTTTCAGAATATTTATTCAAATTATTTTGAATACTTTTATTTTATATTTATTCTAAATATAGAAGAAGAATGAACCAGTCATGTGATATTCTTGGAGATATTTATGAAAGCTCTTGAAAAAATTTGTTTTAAATATCCAAATGATGTGGAGTCACTGAAACTAATAGAATATTTTTATTCATTATATATTATTATTTCTCTGGAAGGTTAAATATAAGTGGAGGATAAAATTTTGATAATATTTATGAAAATAAAGTACTAGATTATTTTCATTTTGTTATTTTACATTTGAATAAAAGAGAATATATCCTTATGAATCATTATTCTTTCATGGTGTGAAGAAGAAATAAGATTTTGTGACACTGATGTATTTATTTTCTATTTTTTAAAGAAGAAGAATAATGTGTGACATTAAATATCCATTGGCTAGAAACCTATTTTATTGAAAATCATCTAAATCTGTCAGTTATTTCGAAAACTATTTGTTGAAGCTATTTCAATAACATACATGCCATTTATTTATACTAAAGTTTAAACTTATTGTACTAATCCATGGTGGATTTTCATCTTCTTGTACTAAGATGTTTATATCATGGTTCCATGTAAAATCACTTATAGGCCCAGTAAAATCCTTATTGTAAGGTGTTAATTTCATACACATAATTGTAGAGGTCCCCAAGAAATGGTCCTACTAGTTAGAATCACCAAGATCATAGAGTGATCATTGGATTAGTAGAATATGGTATTTATATTCCATAAACCACTATACACCATCATGTTACATTTATTCCTTTATTTCATTTTATGTTGTGTAATTTTCTATAAGTGATAAGTACAAAATCTCTATCTATCAAGAGGGAAGTTTTGAAGTCGTTAAATTTTTAAGGGAAACAACCCCCCCATACACTTTAATCTTCACCATCATAATTCTGACACAATACTATCAACTAATTTACAACTCCTTTCAATTAAATGGGAAATGGAATTATCTCTCATTCATACATGTCGACTACCTCCTTTGTGTAGCAATATGATTCATTTTACATCCCTATAATTCCTGGTTGGTTATTATGATGGATTTAATGTTTATATATAATATTTAGGACATAATTATGATTATAAAATTATAATATATTATATAACTTTTTAACATTACATCAGTTGGAAAATAATAATTCCACTTGTGCGTATGTGTGGACTACCACCTCCACAAAGTGATGTGATTTTTTTCTATTTCCAATTCACATGGATGGTAATAAGGATATATTTATTGAATATATCTGTTATTACTGATATAGTAATTATTATTTAATGGTGAATTATTATTTACCTTTCTATTTTCCCATCCATTGAAATGTGAAAACATCACCCCATGTGCATGTATGGACTATCGTCTCCACGAAGTGATGTAATTCAGTTTTCATCACCAATTTATATGAATGGTTATAAAATTGTATATATTGAACAAATATTATGTGTATTTAATTATATTTTTGTTTATATGATGAAACCCTGACTAATATTCAAGAATCGTAACCATTAAACCGAAACATGCACGTAAAACTAAAAATATTGACCTGAATGATCATTTTAATGAAGAAATTATTAATAAAATGATAATTTTAAATTATAAAAGGAATGATCCATATAAATTTATTTGTGAATATGGTTTTATAATATATATATATATATACTAAATATAAATTTTTTATTCAGGGGATTTGAATGTGTATGAAGCAAGACAAGGCTTGAGTTAAGGGGTTTATGTTACAATCTTATTTCTTTTCAGGATTATATATGCTAATATTTAATTGAGGGAAATTATATATATATTATCCTTTAAACCCCATATATTTTATTCTACTCATATTATTTATGTATTTTTAGGTATTATTACCATTTTCCTCTATTTGGTACATAAAATGATCTAGAAAATGTTTTTAATGATAATCTGATATTATTTTTTCTTTAGTTAATGAAATTTTTCTTCCATGTCCATACTTATTGAAATTATTTTATAAAATTTATTACCTATACATTAAATGTTTTAAAATTTTCATTTTCACAACCTTTAAATTTTTCAAATTTATTTTAAAATGGAATATTTCTAAAAAAATTCCAAACAATCCATTTTTTGACTTTTTACAAAACTATTAAAGAAATGTTTTCTTTTAAGATATATGACATAAATGGATTTTCCTACTATCTTGAACATTCTTTTCTTTGAATATTACTTTTCAACATTCCTGGGTTATTTTTAAATAAAATGACTTTTTCAATATTCTAGCAATTTTCAGTTAAAAATTTATCAAAAGAAATGGATTTTTTTCTCATGTTTTCAAAGAAATGGTCTAATGATCTTTTAATGGTATTGTTCATCTATGTCAAAATTATTTAAGTATTTTTATGATACATTGGGGATATAACTTACGATACCATCCAATTTCTTTCTTTGGATGTCTTATGATGACTATTTATGGATGATTATATAATGCTTGTTCCATTCCCACAGGTTAACGAAGTTGTGATGAAACCTTTATCTCATTTCTCTTCCACATTTTATGCAATGATGAAACGATGAAATGTTTGTGAAACTTTTTTACTTTCCATGGGTTATGAAATAATGATATGATGAATGTTTTATGATTTTATGGCACACATTTGAATGATTTTTATTAAGTATTGGGTGGGACCAAAATTATATACACCTCTAATGAGTTGGATGAAGATGGATATCTCATGAGATAATAAGGACTAGAATAGGGAGTGAACCTAGTTCAGTATGGGGATCTATCCACTATGATAGTATTGGAAGTGAACATTGATTAATGAAATTATGGAATGGGTAGTGAACACAATCCACAATGGTATCATTCAGAATGATTATTGGCTAAGGAAATTATTTTCTATGCTTACGTGTTTTCTATAAATTTATGTTTTATCCTTATGATATAATATCATGGATTGTGGATTATTATTGATTATTCCAAACACTTAGGAAAATTTTCATTTTTATAAAAAGTCTTTTGGTTATGATTTATGATTAATGATATTTGAATGATTGAATATGATTACTTTATATTAATAGGGGGTTATAATACTCTTATTTTTATGTTCTGATCACTTATGATCATTGATTGATATCTCTTATGTTTACACTTACTGGGCATCTTAGCTCTCCCTCTCTTATTTATCCTTTCCCTGAGTTATGTAAAAAGTAATAAGTTAAGGTAATTATAAGAAGTGTATCGTGTGAGAATATCATTTTGGGAGATGTTTAAAATCATTTATAAAATAAGTCGATTTATGTTTTTAATTTCCAAAAAATCTACACTTTTATGGTTATAGGGATTGTTTTATTATAATACGTACTGAATAATAATATAAAATTATGTAATATATATGTCTGAAATGCTTGGGATTCCTCAGTTGGTTCCAGAGTAGGGTTTATTTAATATTTGGATATTAGGATTAGAGGAATTTTTTAAAAAGATTGGAAATAATTCTAAGAATAGGTTGCATAATGAAGCTATGGTAAAGTAGATATTGTGTAGTTTTCCTAAAAAATAAATAATTTTTTGGATGATGGAATGTAGATGCAATTTTGGAACAGATAAACCTAAGGGTAAAAACTCTGAAATGGAATATTGGGTATTAACTCAATCATCCCTAGGGTACTATGAGTGGGCCTAGGATTGTACACCTGGCTAGACAATCTCGAGTGATATTCTTGGGTTAATTCATATTTTATTTATAAATAATTATAAATAATTTTAATAGATAATAAACATAAATAAAATTGGTTAAACATAAGGTTCCATTAATGGAAAATAATTTTTCAAGATTTATACATCCTATGAATGGTTTTTTATTACATGATTACTCACTATGGTTATTATTGTTCACTTTATGCTTTTTAGTCTTAGTCAACAACTAGAATCATGAGTATTCCTATTAATGTAAAATGTGATGGGAAATGAAATAACTATCCTCATGAGAAACCAATTCAAATGTGGGTTGGGGTGTAAAATCTTGTAGTTATTCTCACGCAACTCTCTCAAGATATGAATGGTTATATGAATCATGCTTATATTGTAAATGGACAAATAAAGGAACAACTCACTATTGAATCTTTTATGTATCCATGCCCATATTAATTTATTGGTTCCTCTAATCCAATAATTTTTATGAAATTGATTAGTACAATTGAAGATATATATTCCATTATCTAATATTTGGAACATGAAAAAAATATGGGAGTATATTGTTTGGAAGATAAATAATATCAATAGCGTACTATTATCAGGAATATGAGACGGAAGGGGGAAAATAATTCTATGAAATAAGAAGATTTTAATAATGGGTTTTAAATAATTATTTTCCCTAATATTATTACACGAAAATCGAAAGGGGGTTTCTAGAACTAAAGTATAAGGATGGTGAATCCATTAGACCCTTTGATGAAAATTTTACCAAACATTAAATGTACACTTCCAGTTTTATCATCAATCCTAAAAGAAAAATTGGCTAATTATTTACTATCTTGATAAAAATATCGTAAATGCATTGTCTATAAGTGGATTTTATAGAAATGAATAAATCATTTGACGTTCTCCCAATATGGAATGTGAAATTTGAAACTCTTAGTGTTCTCGTGATTTTTCTGGAAAAAGTGGAAGGTGGATTTTTTAGGAAATTAAAATAATAAAACCCATAGAGGAAAGAAAAATTAATTTTCTTTAATTTTATATGTGTGGAAGGAAGCACATTTTAAATTTCATAATGGGGTTTGGGAAATTTTTTAACTATGGAAAAGAAGTTATTCAAGCAAAATAATTCCAAAGTAATGTGAAGATGCCATTAAATGAAAATAATGATGAAAAAACACAGCTTAATGTGTATCCCATAGTCCAATTATATAATTGAAATGTGTATGTTTATTATGAAAATAAGTTCATAAATCAAGAGTTATTGATGGAAATTAGCACTAACTTCTAAGGCCAAGAGAAAAAGGGAAAGCTCATGATATCACAACTGTTGAAGTGGGTTGTGAGAATGAAGTGGTGAACGTTACACTTTACATCCACTATATAACTGTAAATGTTTTATTTGATTTTGGATATACCCACACTTTTATATCTCAATAATTTGATAAGGCTATAACATCACCATCTCAATGGTTATATGTTTAGTTAGCAGTGAAAATTCATAATGGTATGATGATTGCATCTCACGTCTATAGCTCCTCTTCATTAGAAGGTTGTGGAATTTACTTCCTATACATCTTGAGATTCTCCCTCTTGTTAAATTTTGTGTGATTTTGGACATGTATTAACTTTCCCTATATTGATATTGTATCAATTGTCAATGAATGAAAGTAAAAATTGTAATTCTCTATCAACCAATGATCATATTTTAGTGTGAGGAAGAATAAGAACATCCAATGGAAGTTAATTCCATTATATGGGTCTTATAAATTATTTATGATGGATATTTATCTAAAATATTTTCGGGAGAAACTCAATATTAAATATATTCCTACTGTTTCAGATTATGCTAATGTATTTCCTGAAGACTTGCCCAATCTTCCACAAAATTGTAATGTTGGGGTTCCAATAGAACTCATACTTGGTGTTACCCAAAATTCAATGACTCTAAATATAATGGCACTAATTTATTTTTAGGAATTAAAAAAGAAACACTAGGATAATGTTGATAAGATACTCATACACCCATGTGTGTCACCATTGGGTTCACTTGTTTTTTATTAAGAATAAATATGGGTCATTGTATCTTTTAATTGATTATTAAGAACATAATAAGACCACTATTGAGAAAACGTATCTTATAGCCCATATTTATGATATGTTCAATCAATTATGAGTATAGAAATTTTTTTCTAGGATTGATATTTTATTTCGATTTCATCAATTAAGAGTCAAGAAGGAGGATATAACCAAGGAAACCTTTTTTATGAGGTATGGTCATTATGAATTTATAGTGATTCCATTTGGACTAACCAATGATCATGTAATCCTCATGGATTTAATTAATAATGTCTTTATAAATTACCTTGAACATTTTTTCGTAGTATTTATAGATGGTATTCTTATATATTATATGATCAAGAAAGAACATGAGGAATATTTGATGGTTGTATTGAAGACCCCATGGAAGGATAATTTGTATACTAAATTTACCATGTAGGAATTTTAGCATGATAATGTTTCATTATTGGGTCATATAATCTCAAGTGAGGGAATATTGGTGGATTCATCAAAGATGGAAGTAATTAACCAATAAACTAGACTAAGCATAGTAACCAAGATCAATAGTTTTCTTAGGATGGTTAGAGACTATCAGTGCTTTGTGAGGGATTTATCATGGATATCTAATAAAATACCCAATATGACTTGAAAGGGATCCATGTTCCTTTAGATATATGAATGTGAGTAAAATTTCAAGGATTTGAAAAGAATTTTGTTCAGTATACCTATTCTTTAATTGACCTATATTAGAGAAGGGATTGTGATGTTTCATAATGCATCGAAGAAAGTATTGGGATGAATCCAAATTCCCAATCATATTGTGATATTCTGCTTCTCATGACAATTGAAAATTAATGAGAGAAATTTCCTGACTCTTGATTTAGGTTAGGAAGTAGTAATTTTTTCAATAAAAATATAGATGAATTATCTTTTTGATGAATGGTGTCATATATATATACAGATTATAAAATTTTGATGTATAAATTCACATATAAGTAGTTAAAAATGTTCCCAAAGAGATTGTTGGATTTGATTAATGATTATGACTACTCAATACACTACCATCCTGATAAGGAAAACAAGGTTGATGATTCTTTGAGTCAAAAATACTGTGCTAGTTTTTCCATGATAAGGATTTTAAGGTATCTAATATTTATTTATTTTTATAACATATATCTTGAAATCATGAGAAAAAGTGATAGAACATATCTTTGTCAGTTGAATGTACAACCATAAATATATGTGAGGATTAAAGAGGCACAAAAGGAGGTTGTGGAACAACAGAAGGAGAAAATTTTTCATGAGATCAACCATGATTATGATGGAATGATAAAGATTAGAAACCAAGTATGTGTTATTTCAATAAAATACATAAATAAGGAGTATTTGTATAAAGATAAAATTTTATCATTCTCTATTCATCACAGAGGTAAAATGATATATATCGATATGAAAGAGTATTTATGACGGGATAATATGAAAAGGGATATTGAAGAGTAATTATCTTGATTCCTATTATATCATCATGTTAAGGATAAGTGATATAATTCTAAGGGTATTTTATAACCATTACCCATACCATAATGGAAATGGGAACACATTTCCATGGATTTCATCATCGGAATCCCCAAAACATCTAAATGTAATAATGATATTTGGGTTGTATTTAATTATATAATGAATTCAACTCACTTCATTTCAATTAGATAAGATTTATTTATGGGTTAAATTTCCAATATATATATTATGAAATTGGTCAGATTTCATGGAATATCGCTCTCAACTGTATCTGATCAGGATATGAGGTTTACCTAGAAGTTCTGGAGAAGTCTTCAGTAGGATATGGATATAGAGTTCAGTTTTATTACTACATGATGGTCGATCTAATATGAACATTAAAATTATAGAATACATTTTGAGATCTTTCTCTATGGATTCAAAGGTGGTTGGTATCAACACCCTCCTTTGGTAGAATTTAGTTACAAAAAAATATTTAGCTCGAGCATATGGATGGATACTTATGAAGACCTCTATGGAAGGAAGATAAAAACTCCAATGTGTTGGGATGAATTTATAGAAATATACCTATTATTAATTGATATAACTATGAAAATGGTATAAAAGGTTATAGTTATTCAATAGTACATCAGGGAATCTCAGAGTCGACCAAAAATTTATGTTGATAATTTTCAATGAGATCTAGAGTTTGAAGTTGGTGATAATGTATTACTATAAATATCACCTTGAATTAATGTTATTATATTTGTAATGATTGGAAATTTAATCCCTATAAATATGACTCCCTTTAAAATTCTTGATTGTATTAGGATGGTTTCTTATTATTTGGTGCTTCCATCAAATCTCTCTCAAGATCATGATGTGTTATATGTATCTCTCCTCGGGAAATACAGACCTGATCCTTCACATGTACTAAAATCAGAGGTCATACCACTGGAGAATGATACCTAATATTAGTAACAACCAATGGAGATTATGTATCAAAGAGATAAAGTGTTATAGGACATGACTTCTTTTCTTGTTAATGTTTTGTAACAAAACCATAAATTTATAGAAATTATATGGAAATCCAAATATGTGATGAGTAAGAAGTATCCTTAGTGTTTTGTATTATGGTCATGTAATTAAAATAATGAAGTTATAATAAGAGTGTATAATGTTGAACCCAAATATTTTATGATATATATCTCTTTAAATAGAATTAATTTATTTGATATCATACTTTACACATAACACTAAGTTCAAACAAACCATGTTATATTATTAAAATATTATTATTTAATGTGACAACTATTACATAGCCATTCGATTATAGAGAATCTATAAGAATAAATAAAATATGAATTATTATATTTTATATATGTATAAAACTAATTCATTATTTTTTAATTGGTTATAGATTAAAATAAAAGCATTTGAAGGTAAAAAAATAGGTTCTAAAAAACCCATTTTAATGCACACAATGTATTTTTATATTAATAAATTAAATTAATATATATAGATTAATTATTTTAATTAATTATGTAGTTTATATATTCAATAAAATATTTTAACATTCATATAATATTTTTTACATGGCTAGTAATAAAGTTAAAATCAATTTTATGCGTAAAAATACATTTGTCTAAAAATGGTTTTATTGCATTCTGCACACTTATTTTAAAATAAATTTTTCACCTATAAAAATTAAATATTTTAAAATTTATTACATATTAGTAATAATCTCAATTAATATAATTTTATATGATTAACACAATTTTTTTTCAAAGTGAATCGTAAAAACAGTAAAATTTTGTTACCACAGTTACTATTAAAAAGGGATTACCAGGGCGTTAACCTAAAAGATAAGGATTAAAATATCAAAAAAAAATTAATTTGATTTAATGATATTATTATTACCTTATCCTTATTATATTTGAATATTTATCATTTTGGAGCTACATTATTTGGTTAATACATTATCATATTTTAATAATTTGAAAATTTTAAAGATTGTTTTCCCCATCCCTAATAAAAGGATACCAGTTATCCTGTATTACTCACACTTCATGAGGCTTATATATTAGAAAATATCTACCCTAATACCTTCCTAAAATTCCTTACCACATACTATAGGTCATTTTTTATCATAATATCATCCTTTCAAAGCTTAAGGTGTAAGCCAAAGGAGGTTTCTCAACGAGGAGGTATAACTCTTAACTGAGTACTTTCAATTTTATTTCCTCATATAACTAGTATAAATATATTTTATCCATTAAAAAAATTAATTCAATATCATAAATATAATTAATTTTCATTATGATCGAATATTAACCATTTTCCACCTCATATCCATTAAATGGGAAATGAAAATATCACTCGTGCATACGTGTAGAATACCTCCTCCATTTAGTAATATGATTCATTTTGCATCACCATAATTCATGCTTTGTTATTATAATGGGATTAATATTTATATAGTATATTTATAATAAAATTATTCTTCTATAATTGTAATATATTTTATACAATCTTACCATTCTATCTATTGGAAATTGATAACGTTGCTCATGAGTAGTTGTGGACTACCACATCCATGAAGCGATGTGATTTGTTCTTCATTTATGCTTTAAATGGATGGTATTAGGGATATATTTACTAAATATATATGTTTTAATTATATGATAATGATTCTATAAATTTCATTTATAATTTACCTTTTTTTGTTCAATTCATTGCAATGTTAAAACATCACCCATGCATACGTACATACTACCATCTCGACGAAGTGATGTGATTCATTATTCATCACCACTTTATATGAGTGATAATAAAAGTATATAAATGAAAAAATATTATAAATATTTAATGATTAATATTCTTTATATTATGAAACCATGAACAATATTCAATTACCATAACTATCAAACCTAAACATGCATGGAAAACAGATCATTTTTTCCCTGGGTGATCGTTTTATGGAAGAAATTGTTAATAAAAGGATAATTATAAATTATAGAGTATTTATAAATTGTTATTTATGTGTGAATATGGTTATTGAATATATTTATAATAAATCTGTATTTTTTATATAGGATATTTGAAATCATACAAAGAATGACATGACTTGAGGTAAAGGGTTTATGTTACAATCACATTTCTTTTTCAGGGTTGTCTATGCTAAATTTTCATTGAGGAAATTTATATGTATCTTATCCATTAAAACACTAATATTTTATTATGCTGTATTTTTTTCTGTATTTTTTATATATTATTATCATTCATCCCTCTTGGTTAATTAAAATTGTCGATAATTTTTATTAAGGAAAAGCTAACATTTCTTCTTCTTTAGTCAGTGTAATTTTTCTTCCATATCCAAAATCATAAAAATTGTTTTATAAAAGTTCCTATATATTATTTAAATCTTTTAAAAAGTTAATTTTAACTAAATCAAATTTATTGACAATGTTTTAAAAAATAATCTTTATAAAAAGTTTCCAAACAATCCATTTTTGGAATTTTACAAACGTTTGAAAAGATTGTTTTATTTTAACATATACAACACGAATAGATTTTTCCACCAAGAAGGACATTATTTTATTTGAACATTAATTTAAAAGTTTCCTTGGTTATTTTCAAATGAAATTTTTTTCTCAATATTTTCTTAATTTTTAATTAAAATTTTATTAAAATAAAATGGTATTTTCTCATTTTTTAAAAGAAATGTTCAAAGGATATTTTAAATGTAATTTTAAACTATGTAAACAACCTATAGGGATTTTTATGCTTCACTGGGGGTATTATATTATGATACCATACACTTTATTTCTATTAATGGATTATTATTATGTTTATATACGGATGATTCTATGAAAATCATTTATTTACCAAGGGTTAAATAAGTTATGATGAAACCAATATCCCATTTATTTGACATGGGTTAAGACATGATGAAATGTTTATGAAACTTGTTTCCTTTTCATAGGTTATGATATGATGACATGATGAGTTTTTTATAATTTTTTGGCCTGAATATTTAATATTTTTATTATTTAATGGGTGGGAAAATAATTTATATTCCTATAATTCATTGGGTAAAGATAAATATCTCATGAGATGATAAGGACTAGAATGTGGAGTTAATCCAATTTAGTATGGGAATACATCCACTATAATAGTCCTGGGAGTGAACCTTGACTAAGTAAATGATGGAATGGGGAGTGAACCTAATCCAAAACGACTTCCTTGGTAGTTATCCCTGACTAAAGAAATGATTTTCTATGCTTATCAGTTTTCCAAAAACATATTTCTTTTGCTTATGATATGATCCCATGGATCATAATTGATTATTGATGATTCTATACACTTATGGATTATGTATTTTGTTATGATAAAAATTTATTCCATGATTTATTATTAATGATATTTGGTTTTTTGGGTATTATTATTTTATGTTATGATCATGTTCTTATATATTTATGCTCATCTTATTATCACTTAGGATCATTGATTGATATCTCTTATGTTTACACATACTGAGAATTTGAGCATACCATTTCTTCTGTTTCCATTACCTAGGTAATGGAGAAAGTTTTTAAGTTTGTTATGTCTAAGAATATTACAAAGTGAGAAGATTTTTGTGGGATATTTTGAATATATTTCAAGAAATAAGATGATTTAAGTAACTAGTCTCCAAAGACTCTAAACCTTTACTAATACGGGGAATGTATTATTACAAGATATTTTGATTATTCATATAAAATGATGTAATATATATGAATGAGAACCTTGGGTTTCCTTAATTTCTTATGATTAAAATTTTTAAGTGTGGTGGAATTGATAGAGATGATATATTTAATATATTTACTTTGAATTTAAATGTTTTAAATCCCACCATTTTATAAATTTAAGGGTGATTGTTACATTTATAGATTATAAGAATAAGATTTATTGAATTTTGTAATTTTAATATTTATTTTTTTATTTTTTTAATCATATTTGATATTAATTGGTAAATATATATTTTTATGTTATTATTTGATAGAAATTTTTAATTAGGGAATGAATTTGGAAACTTTATTGAAATTCAAATTATTCCCTTTTAATTTCACTCGAGTATTTTAATCATAAAATATACATTAAAAAAAAAATAATTATAATTTATTTTATAGAATGTTACAAATTTTGAGATATATATTTTATTTTAATACCTTGAGCTGAATCATAATTATTCATGGTGAAAATTGGACATAAATTCAAATTTGTACTTGATTCACCAATCTAAACATCACTTCAAAAATCAGGCCATATTGTTTTCAACCATACTAATATTATTAAGCAATTTTCACTTGATTTAGAGGAATAAAAAAATAATATTTCATTCAACTGAATAAACTTATTTTTTATTGATTATGATGGTCAAAGTTGAGATAAAAAATTAGAGATTCAGTATGACACAATCTTTACTTTCCATTTTTATAAATATTATAACCCTATCCTCCTATCAACACTATTAATAAGTTTTCTTCACCTTTGGATGAGAAGGTTAACTCATGAGGATTTTTATGGAGTTATACTATATTTTGGATTAGTTCTCCTCTATATTTTATTTCTCGTTTACTTCGTATTCACACTTTTTATATTTTAATAAACATTTTCTTTCTTACAGACTCTATCATTTAATTATATCTCTCCCACTCTCCCACTATCATCACTATGATATCTTGAACTCATGATAGTGAGTAACTATCCCAAATATTTTCCCTGGAGGATTTTTTTAAAAATTTTATCGAATTCCCTCTTTTCAATTCTTTATATTTTTATTTTTTTGTGGTGAGGGAGAGGGGAGTGTTTAGATTTGGTGTGGAGATCACCCACTACAATTTGGAATTACATTCAAACTCATTCTATTATCTACCAAATAATTATTACCTCTCTTATATTTGTAATACTCTTCATATGATAGATTTGAGTGTGTTCAAGAAATTAAATTAAATACTATTCTATTGGGTATTGTAAGGTACCATGCTCTTGATTGAGGGATGTTCGTCATTTGCGACCATTAGAGGATATGAGGTTTGGTGTGATGAAGATATCTCCTAGGAATGTTAAATTTCACACTCAAATTTGCGATTAGTAGTCCATATATGATAGTATTTACTATCAAATAGAATTTAGAAAATAAATAATGAATAATTATGGAACCTAAGAAGGAAATCCTAGGACCATGATCGTTCTTGATGACACCATTAATTCTGTCTATATTCTTCATCTTTTTGTTTCTATTTTATTTTTAATACCACATTCCAAACCCCACTTATTTTTTAATTATCTTAATTATAACACCCCAGGAAAATAAAGAATATGAATTTTTTATATTTATCCGTATTTGTGAATAAAATGTTAATATTAATTTAAATGGAACACTATTCTCGATGGATTACCCAATACACAACAACGAGTTCATTTGAAATCTTACGTTGCACTCTAATAATAAAATTATTTAATTTTAAATGGTAGTTAACACCTAGCCGTTGTAATGAAGGGAATGAATAGAACTAAAATAGACATAATTTCACTTTGAAATTGGACTTAAACTATTGTCAATCTTTTGATATAAATTGTTTTATAAAAACACGCTATTTGTTCAGACAGTGGGAATTAATTATTAAATTAATTAATTTAACTTATATGTTTTGAATTTTCTAAAATAGACATAATTTTTGAATTCAGAATATCAAATATAGCTTAGGGTGAGTTTTTGATATTTTTCTGAAAAACATCAATTTTTGATGAATAGTGAAACCACTAAGTGGTAGTTAAAGAAACTGATTTTTCATTTAAATGAATCTTTACCATTTCTGTGATTTGATTTTCAAAAATCAGACATACATGGTTTTCATTAGGAAGTAAAATGTGGTTTAATGAGATTAAAATAATTTTTTTGGTGAATAGTAACTTTTATGTTTTATTAATCGCGATTAGAGGTAATTAGTGTAATTTAAGGTAAAGATAATGTTATAATAATATGAAATGACCTTGAAACATGTCCTACCCTTATTGGATGAGTCATGGCCATCCAAGAAAATCCATGGGTCCACTTGGAGACCCCATGGATCCACATTGGTTGGAAAATGACATTAAAAACATTTCATTTAAAGATAAAATTGAAATGTCACAAACATGTATTATTTTACTAAAACAATTTTTTACATGGGGTTATATAAGTCATATTTTTAACTATAAATATTCATTATAAATCTAAAAATATTTCCTACATCATGATATATTTTATTTATAATTTTTAGACATTAAATAAATTATTTTATTTATGACACCATGATGATGCAGCGATTACCTCATAATTTAACGATTTAAAAAAATGAAAAGATAATGTAAAATCTAAGACCTACACTTGTCAAAAACCTATTGGATGGGTGGATTTAGAACTCTTATCACGTTATCCTTGAAATATATAATTTTGGGCCTTTAAAAATATGAAAATCATTTTATAATAAGGTATCCTTTTATAACTTTCCAAGAGTGCCCCTCCTCTCCTCTTATAAAAGGGCCTCACCTCTACCACCTTACCCACACCTCTAAGACATTTTTCTTGGAAACAACCTGGCCATTTTGTCTCTCCACATCCCTCTATAACTCCTAGAAGCCTCACATTGGGCAGAAGTCTTTCCAAGGAAGTCTTTGATCTCAAATCAAAAAGAGTTACCCGATGTAAAGGTAATGTCTTCCCTAGTGTTCTTTTGTTTTATTTTGCTTCTCCAACCCCCAAATTTTTTTATTCCTTCATTTAGTAACAACACAAGTATCTTAAATATACTTGGATGTTTTTATAATATGTATTCGAGCTAAACTTACACACACATCCATCTAATGGTTAAAGAACATAATGTTTCTATGGATGGCGAATTACTGCCTCACGAAACGATGATTGTTCAATATTATTTTAACACATTTAAAGGTGGCCATTATGATATCACTGTATTTTATATATTATATATATGGTATTTATGTTTACTATACGATTCTTTATTTTATATTTAAAACATACATTTATTCTTTGCATGTTTTGCAAATGTGATAATTTCATATGAGGAAGTGTGGACTACCGCCCCCTCAAGTGATGTGACTCGTTCATGCAATACATGGAATGTATAAAAAATGCAATTAATTAAAATATGTGACCTATATAACATATATATTATAATGGAATTATAATATATATATCTCATTTATTTTTAATTCCATTAATATGACAAAAAAAAATGAACGTAGCGTTTAAGCGTACGTACGGCCTACCGTCTCCATGAACGGTGCTTTTCATATTTTATCTCAAAATGTTATGGAATAGTCTAAAATTAATATTTACTAGATATATATGAGATTTTAATCATTAATACTATTCCGAAAATGATTTACTTATAACTACATGGGGAATCATTTTCAAAGAAGTTCATTTTTGACTCATGTACCAAACATCAGCAAACACGTCTCATATGAACTAAAATTATTAAACAATTATTATAACATTATAATATGTGATACGAACTGAATAATAATCTTTAAAGGAGGTCTTTACAAAATTATAAATTGACCAAAGTTTATTATTCAGGAGTATAAGGAAATGAACAAGACAAGTCAGACTTGAGGTAATAGATCCTACCCCTCTCTTTATTTTTAAGTACAATCTTTTATGTCATTAATTTTAAGCTCATATTTCTTATGATTGGGATGTTCTTTTATATTAATATTACTTTAATTTTTATGTTCATATTATTAGATACCCTATTTTCTCTCATCAATCCATTTTGGAAGTTTTGTGTGGTGCCGTTAAGCTGCCGAATTTTCGTAAGAGATCCAATCTCTATCTATTTATGTACTCTCCTTTATGTCACTTCTTTTAATCCCCTCAATGTTATGTTGGGGGATGTTATATTATCTTACTATTTCTGTAAATTTTATTTTAATATGATGATAGACCCTATTTTATCTCATCAATCCATTTTTGGATGTTTTAAGTGGCACCGTTAGGCTGCCTAATTTTTGTAAGGGATTTTTCATCTCACTTTTATTCCCATGAGATTTATGCACCATTTTCCACAATTTCCTTTTGGTGGTATATGTACTACCCATTATTATACTCTTTGTATAATATAATTTTTTTTATGAGTATTTACATCAATGTTGTATTGTCCTTCTTTCATGGGGTGTATGTTTCGAAAGATACCCATGTCGGTAAGGTAACCTTTCACCCTCCTCTTTTTAAAAGACTTATTTTGTTGGGTATTTTAATTTACATATTTTAATGTTGGGATATGTTCTTATATATCTTTATTGATGTAAATTTTATGTCCAAGTAATGAGATACCTTTTTATCTCTCATAAACTCATTTTCTAAATTTTTATGTGACACCGTTAGGCTGTCAAATTTTTGCAAGGGAACATCTTAACCCAATTTTGATTAATTGTGATAAACTTGTACCTCTTGAATATGTCATTTTATGAAAATGTGTGAATGGCCTCTAATTTTTTTACACATAATATCCACTTATATTTGGTGTATTCGTTTGTCACACATAATTATGTAATTGATTTATCCATAATCCAAGGATACCATCTTTGTAAGGGACTTCGTCTCAATCTCTTTTAATTGTGGCATATTTTGTTCAAATACAAGGCTTCCTTTTATATGGTGTATAAAACCCTTTGACATTTAATTTTATACAAAAGGAATCTTTTTCTAGGAAGCGTTTTACAAAATGATAAAAATGAATGTTTCTTTTAATGTACGCGGTGACAACGACCTTTTCCGCCGCCGTGAGTATTATTTGGCCTTTGGCTTCCTCAAAAAGCCATGATGTTTTTTTTAAATGAATAAATACCATATACTCTTTTTTGTGTTTTGGTATTGAAAATGGTTTTTATAATGGATTTTGTATGTCAATATATTTATGTGATATATTGTGTTTGAAATGTGGAAATGTTTTCTTTCCATTTTTTTTGTTCTATGTCTTATGATTTTATAATGGTACATGGACATTTGACGGGTGGTTCCATGATAAACCATATGATGGGTGGTGCTGTGAATACCAGGATGGGTGGTTACATTATAACCTCCAATGAATTGGGTATGGAAGTCGGCCGTTTGGCTATTCCATTAAGTGATAAGTGTGGAAGTCGACCGTATGGTTATTCCATTTAAGTATGTTTATGTCCCAAGTTACCTTTATATGTTATGTATATGGGTTTTATGGTAATATTATGGTTTAAAAAAGGTATGTAATGATCTTTTATAAATTGAAGAGTTTATACGACTTCATAATGGTGAAAAGTATTACTTTGATAAAGTACTCATGGTTTACTTGTTGTCTTGAGAAACTAACAGTTTTACTTATTTGTGTATCTCTTACTGAGCTTTTTATGCTCCACCCAAGTTTTTTTGAAATGTTTTTCACATGACTTAATGTGGAATAAGGTCAAGGATGGGAACAAGGAAACTTCATTCTATCTAAAACATGAAACTAGACAAGTTTTTTTAAATAGTTTTTATTTTATGGAAACATAGTAGAAGTGTCTACTTTGTAATCTTATGAGATGTAATAGTTATGTCATAATTCCCTAAAACTCTAAACCTGAAAAGATGCTCTATGTGAATTATTCATTTAATTCAATTATAAGTAATGTTTAAGGCCGAGTCCTTATAGTTGGTATCAGAGATTGGTTTAGATAACTTTAGAGGTTAGAGTGTTGTTTAAGCATAAGTGACAGGTTCTATATAACCACAATGGTTATTATATTAGATAGAGTCATTGTTATTATGAAAGATGGAATGAGTTTGAGATAACATGGAGAATTATATCTTAGTATTTATCTTACTCTTTAGTACATGATGATTTTGTTGATATACTCACACTGAACTTTTTGGTTTTAGTAAACGGATGGATCTAGTAGGCACCAAAGAGAAAATGGGTTTGAAGGAAACTGTGGTGATTCTTTGATAGTGGCTGGATGAAATGGGGGATTCAATGAGAAATATCATCTTTATTGTAAACCAACTATCAGGATTCATGATCAACCAATTGAACCTTTGTGAGTTCTCTAATTCATCATGTATGAGAGAACCAAATCGAAATGGAAGTTCAGGTAATAATTATAAAGGTAACCATTTGGGTTTATATGATCCTTACATTTGAGGAAATTATGGGTTACTATATGTTATGATGGAATATGAACGACGTGAGATAAACTTGAGGTTAAATTATGTTATGTTTATTTTTGAATATTTTATCTCATTTTGGGGAATGTTTTAAGAATTATATAGTTTTGGAAAAGGGACAACACACAGACCGTGTGACAACCCGTCACGTCAGATAAAGCTGCGAGAATCGAACCCACAACCAAATTGCGACTGGTATTTATTACCTACCACTGGACTATGTGAATTCCCTGGTTAGTTTGACTAATTCTTTTTAGTTAGATGATCTTATGAATCTATAATAAGTTGATTTTGGGTTATCTATGGAAATTATTAACCTATCATGGAGGATATGTGATTAGGTTAATTACTTTTCAATATGATACTTTAAGAGTAACTGATGTTATTTGGAGATAAATGGTAAGGTTTATATTGGAAGACTATGTGATTAAATCCTTCAGAGATTTGGGTTTCAATTTTTGTTGTGATTAATTTGAAGAATTTTATGGATAACAGTTTATTGAATGATCTTTGTTGAACTTTGGGTATTGTTTGACAAATTTTGGAGATTAAAAATAGATTTTTTTATAAAGAATTATCCTTTTCGGTATTATCTGATCACATAATAACCTTTTTGGTTTTAGTTTTGGTTAAGGTATAATGACATGGGAAGTATATAGTTCTCTTTTGTGGATTAGGTGATTCTCTAGAAGTTGATTATAGTACTCTTAATGTGAACAAATCTTCCTAAATACTCATCATTTGGGGAATGTATGAGTTTGTGTAAGAAATATAGTAAAAGTTGAAAGTCAACATGACAAGTAAGTATACTTCCTTAAGATAAAAAATAAATTCCTCAATGAAAAGTAACATAAAACAAAAATTTTGTCTATTAACATTTCCTATTGGGGAATCGAATACCATTTAACCCACCACATGTTTGTGATTTTTTTATGGTTAACTTTCTCCTAAACATGTTTTTTATCACTCTCACTCAGAACATGACCCTTTGCTTTTTCTTCCATATCCATGTTTTCCTACATGGAATCCTAGTATGGGTTAGCTCGGGTGACCTCTATACTTCTCTTTCTTTCTTTTAATGTTATTGTTTTACCGACTCTTGTTCCGATGTGGGACTTTCAATGATGTTTCCGAGCACAATTTTAAAATTGTGAGGACGCAATTCCCAAAAGGGGGAAGGATGTAACACCCCAGGGAAATAAATAATATGACATTTTTATATTTATCCATATTTGTGAATAATATGTTAATATTAATTTAAAGGGAACTTTATGCTTGATGGCTTACCCAATACGCAATAACGAGTTCCTTTGAAATCTTACATTGCACTCTAATAATAAAATAATTTTATTTTAAATGGTAGTTAACACTTAGCCGTTGTAATGAAGGGAATGAATAGAACTGACTACAAAATGAATATATATTTTTGCCAAATATTTTTACTTTTTACAATAACTGTTAGATGATTAAAAATGCTAATTAATCCAATTTTAAGCGTAAACATTCTAATAAACATTAAATGGTCGATTAACCACCTTTTGATGGAGAACCTCTTTTAAATCCACTTTTTGACAATTTTATGTGTTATATTTGACAAAATAAAATTCTTCTTTAGAATCGGGACATAAAAATTTACTTTGTGTAAATTTTTGGTATTTTTCCGATAGAGTTCATTTTTTAAATGAATAGGGAAAAATGTTGTATTTTAATTCAAAACCTCTTTTTAATATAATTTATTTATATGATTAGATTATCTTTTGAATTGTTTTTAAAGTGAAATTAGAATATATTTTTACAATTTAATCCAATAGTGGTCATTGTAATTAATTTCACTTTGAAATTGGACTTAAACTAGTGTCAATCTTTTGATATATATTGTTTCATAAAAACACGCTATTTGTTCTGACAGCGGGAATTAATTATTAAATTAATTAATTTAACTTATTTGTTTTAAATTTTGTAAAATAGAAATCATTTTTGAATTCGGAATATCAAATATATCTTAGGGTGAATTTTTGGTATTTTTCTTAAAAACATCAATTTTTGATATATAATGAAACCACTAAGTGGTTGTTAAAGAAACTGATTTTTTGTTTAAATGAAACCTTACCACTTCAGTGATTTGATTTTCAAAAATCAGAAATACATGGTTGTCATTAAGAAGTAAAATATGGTTCAATGAGATTAAATTTTTTTTGGTGAATAGTAACTTTTAAGTTTTATTAATCGCGATTAGAGGTAATTAGTGTAATTTAAGGTAAAGATAATTTTATAATAATATGAAATGACCTTGAAACATGTCCAACCATTATTGGATGAGTCATGGCCGACCAATACAATCCATGAGTAAACTTGGGGACCCCATGAAGCCACTTTGGTTGGAAAATGACATTAATAACATTTTATTTAAAGTTAAAATTAAAATGTCACAAACATGTATTTTTTTACTAAAACACTTTTTACATGGGGTTATACAAGTCATATTTTTGACTATAAATATTCATTAGAGAGATAAAAATATTTCCTACATCATGATAGTTTTTCTTATAATTTTTAGACATTTAATAAATTTTTTTATATATGACACCATGATGATGCGGCGATTACCTGATTATTTAACCATTTAAATAAAATGAAAATATAATGTGAAATATAAGACCTAGACATGTCAAAAACATATTTGATGGGTTTATTTCTAACTCTTATCACCTTATCCTCGAAATATATAATTTTGGGACCTTTAAAATCCGAAAAGCATTTTATAATAAAGTAATCTTTTATTACATTCCAAAAGTGCCCCTCCTCTCCTCTTATAAAAAGCCCCCACCACCACCACCTTATCCACACCTCTAAAGCCTTTGTCTTGGACAAACCCTGCACATTTTGTCTCTCCACATCTATCTATTACTCATATAACCCTCACATTGGTCATAAGTCTTTACAAGGAAGCCATTGAGCTCAAATCAATAAGAGTTACCCGATTTAAATGTAAAGTCTTCCCTGGTGTTATTTTGTTTTATTTTGCTTCTCGAACCCCATAAATGTTTTTATTACTATCATTTGTAACAACAAAAATATCTTCAATATACTTGGATGTCGTTATAAGAAGGATTCGAGCTACACTTACACACACATCAATCTAATGAAAGTAGTGTTCATGCGTACGTACGACCTACCGTTTCCATGAACGGTGCTTTTCATTTTTTATCTCTAAATGTTATGGAATAGTATAAATTGAATATGTACTTGATATATATGATATTTTAATCATTAATACTCTTTTTTAAATGATTTACTTATAACTACATGGGCAATCATTTTCAAACAAGTTCATTTTTGACTCATGTACCAAACATCAGCAAAAACGTCTGATATGAAATAACATTATTAAACAATTATTATAACGTTATAATATATGATGTGAACTGAATAATAATCTTTAAAGGATTTCCTTTAGAAATTATAAATTGACCAAAGTTTCTTATTCAGGAGTATAAGGAAACGAACAAGACAAGTCAGACTTGAGGTAAGGGGTCCTACCCCTCTCTTTCTTTTTAAGTACACTCTTTTATGTCATTTCTTTTACGCTAGTCTTTCATATGATTGGGATGTTATTTTATATTAATATAACTGTAATTTGTATGTTAAAATGATGAGAGACCCTATTTTTTATCATCAATCCTTTTTGGATGTTTTGAGTGGCGCCGTTAGGCTGCCGAATTTTCGTAAGAGATCCAATCTCTCTCTTTTTAAGTACTCTCCTTTATGTCACTTCTTTTAAGATATTATTTGTTATGTTGGGCATGTTATTTTATATTCCTATTTCTTCAAATTTTATGTTAAAATGATGAGAGACCCTATTTGATCTTATCAATCCATTTTTGGAAGTTTTAAGTGGCACCGTTAGGCTGTCGAGTTCTCGTAATGGATTTTTCATCTCACTTTTATTCTCATGAGATTTATGCAACATTTTAACAATTTACTTTGAGTGGTATATGTACTACCCATTATTCAACTCTTTGTGTAATATACTTTCATTTATGAGTATTTACAACAATGTTGTATTGTCCTTCTTTCACGGGGTGTATGTTTCGAAAGATACCCAAGTCGGTAAGGGAACCATTCACCCTCCTCTTTTTAAAAGACATCTTTTGTTGGGTATTTTAATTTAAATATTGTAATGTTGGGATATGTTCTTATATATCCTTATTGATGTAAATTTTATGTCCAAGTGATGAGATACCTTTTTATCTCTCATGAACTCATTTTCTGAATTTTGATGCGACACCTTTAGGCTGTCAAATTTTTACAAGGGAACTTCTTAACCCAATTTTGATTTTTTGTGATAAACTTGTACTCCTTGAATATGTCATTCTATGAATATGTGTGAATGAACTCTGATTGTTTTACACTTAATATCCACTTATAATTGTTGTATTTGTTTGTCACACATAATTATGTAATTTATTTATCCTTAATCCAAGGATACCGTCCTTGTAAGGGACTTCGTCTCAATCTCCTTTCATTGAGGAATATTTTGTTCCAATACAAGGAATTCTTTTATATGGTGTATAAACCCATTTGAATTTTAATTTTATACAAAAGGAATCTTTTTCTACGAAGCGTTTTATAAAATTACAAAAAGTAATGTTCCTTTTAACGTACGTAGTTACAACGACCTTTTCCGCTGGTGCGAGTATTATTTGGTCTTTGGCTTCCTCAACAAGCCGTGATATTTTTTTAAAATGAAATAATTACCGTATACTATTTTATGTATTTTGGTATTTAAAATGTTATTTATAATGGATTTTTTATGTCAATATATTTAAGTGATATATTGTGTTTGAAATGTGGTAATTTTTTCTTTCCATTTTTTTTGTTTTATGTCTAATGATTTTATAATGGTATATGGACATTTGACGGGTGGTTACGTGATAAACCATATAACAGGTTGTGTCGTGAATACTAGGACAGGTGGTTACGTTATAACCTCTAATGCATTGGGTATGGAAGTCGGCCGTATGACTATTCCATTAAGTGATAAGTGTGGAAGTCGACCGTATGGTTATTTCATTTAAGTATGTTTATGTCCAAAGTTACCATTATTTGTTATGTATATGGGTTTTATGGTAATATTTTGGTTAGAAAAGGGTAAGTAATGATCTTTTATTCATTTAATAGTTTATACTACTTAATAAAGGTGAACGTATTACTTTGATAAAGTACTCATGGTTTACTTGTTGTCTTGAAAAACTAACAGTTTTCCTTCTTTGTGTATCTCTTACTGAGCTTTTAAAGCTCACCCCATGTTTTTTTTGAAATTTTTTTCACAGGACTTAATGTGGAATAGGGTCAAGGATGGGAACAAGGAAACTTCATGATATCTAAAACATGGAACTAGACAAGTTTCTTTTTAAGAGTTTTTATTTTATGGAAACATAGTAGAAGTGTCTACTTTGTAATCTTATGAGATGTAATAGTTATGTCTTAATTCTCAAAAACTCTAAACCTGAAAATTTATTCTATGTGAATTATTCATTTAATTCAATAATAAGTAATGTTTAAGGTCGGGTCCTTATATTAATGAAAAAAAAACTAAAAAATAAAATAAGTGATTAGAAGTAGTATGTGACGGACTGTAAAAGATACTCATGTCAGACAACTCTAGTTAGGTACTATAATACACTAGGAAAAATATAAATAATATTTTACACACCCCATAAAAGACGTGTTAGTATTTATTATGAAAACCACATAGATTTATAAAATTTTTACTATAGTAATAGCAACAAAGATTCAATAAAAATGGCACCATTTGAGAATTTATATTACATTCCTTATCTTTCTCCCTTATATTAGCCATAGGTTGGTGAGTTTGTAATGATTGGTCTGAATATCATATAAGATACCTCAAATAATATCCACATGATTAAGAAGTTGATGGTGACTTCTTATCATATGATTAGGTCATATGTCAATCGGTGGCACTGTTCTCTTGGGTTTGAGGTGGGAAACATGGTATTCCTACTAGCGTCACTGTGTTTTGACATATTCAGGATCAGAGAAAGGGAGAGACAATTCCTAGATAAATGGGGACATTTAAGATAATAGATAGTGTCCGTACAATCGTATATTGGATGATTATACCTCAATGTTTCAATTTTATTATTAATGTTTTCCAAGTATCACAAATTTGATGGTATTATATCGATCCATATCATGTTCTTGATATTGACAATATTGAGCTCGAGGATATAACATCTTTTCAGAAGTGTCGAGTTCAAATATTGAATCATATTAAGAAGTATTTATATGGAAAGTTATTTCTTATATTATGGGTTCAATGGATGTATTGGCATATATAAGAAGTTACATTGGAGTGAGACTCTAATATACCAACTCAGTGGTTGGATTTGTTCATTAATGAGGCTCAAGGTGTTTATTAGTAAAAATAGAGGGAGAATTGTTATATGAGTGGAGGTTGTAAAAGGTATACCTTATTAAGGTAATAAAATGTTTAAAATTATTCCAAGACTTGTACTTTCCTTATTTTAAACATGTTTAGAAGGTTTATGGGGAGTTTTAGTTGTCTCGGGGTGGTGTTAGGAGATGGAGACCCATAAGTGTGAAAATAGAGATTTTAGGCTGGGTGCACAATTAAAACATGTTACTAACCCTAAACCCAAACCACTAAGATGGGGAAAACATGTTCATTGATTCTTAAACCTTGTGGATATCCTAGCAATAATGTGAGACACCAATAATAAATTTTAAAGATAATAGCATGGTGCATGGGGTGTGGTTCCATAGATAGTGGTAACCACACTGTTGGTGTATGGTTTGGAAAGTCATGCATTGATACACTACAATCTACCCTATAGCTTAAAAATTGTGTAATGACTAAAATTCCCTAGAGGATTATAAATACTCATCCCCTACCATTTATTCTTCTTTATTTGACAAACATGCCCCATTACACCTCTCCTTCCTCCTCCAGATCATTTTGTCAATATTTCTCTCGATTCATGGAGGAATATCATGTCATTTGTTTGTATAGAGGGATAGATATAAGGTTATACCTCCATCTTGAAATTTCTATTATTTCATTCACTTCCTAGTGGTTTCATGTTGGTTTTAATCTATTATGACTTATTTTAATGTTTTTTATGGTTCTATGATTTTTATTATTTCATATTTAACCATTGGATATGACTTGGGAAGTAGTATTCTAAGAACCTATATAAGGTGGTCCTTAAACTATTCCAAAATTCATACACCATTTTTTACTTCATGTGATATGTGGATGTGTTAACTTCTGATGTGTTGGCCTAAAAATCTAATAAATATTTTTAAAATAATTAATTCTAGTGATGTATCCCCTTTCATGTTGAGAGTGGAAATTTGATGATAATTAAGGATATAACTTCATCCTCCACAAAAAGTGATCTCATCTTAAAAAAATGGTAATTTAAGAGGTGACCCACAAAGGTTCCTAAAATTGACCAATGATTTAAAAAATAAATTATTACTTTGGAAGCCTAGGATTTCCTCTTTGGATCTGACTTATTTCAGATGATTTTGGATGACTAAGATTATCTCCTATGATTTGGCTTGATCCCGATGACTTGTGATGGATTGGATTTTTACCAAGGATTCAGATATTGTGCCTCATGACTTGGATGTATAATATACTACATAGTATTTAACTATTATGCTTGATGGCTTTGAATGCCTAATATACTTCCTTGTATTTAGCTTTCTACCTAATGCCATATCATGTTTAAAGATATATATAACTAGCTAAAATTGGTATAGTCAATTTTTAGTATCATATTAGAACTTGAGTATTGATGATGGTTATTTTTTTTATATTTTTATTATTTATTTATGGACATCATCATACACTTTTACTTAGAATAGATAATTTTGTAGACATCGTTAGTGGTGGACTACTGAGTTGTACTTACACCCTGCTCAAGCCACCTTAGGTACCCTGTAAGACTTAATGGTTTCATGAAAGGATAAGGTTAAGTTCCTTATGACTGGTAGTTGAATTGTAAACTGCTGTGTGGAGTATATGAGATGGTACCAGACAAGAAATCGAGTCCAATTTTATAGTCATTCCTAGTTTAATATATTTTTATCATTTTTATACAATTTTGTATATGATCTACCATGAGGATATGTATTGTATGTACGAATTACATGATAGTGTATGGATACATTTTAATATATCATGAGTTATGTTTATTTATTGGCACTTTTCATGATATATGTTTTTTATTTATCTGGTGTATGATTTTTTTATTATTTTCATTTTCATTACACTCTGATATACGGTTATTGTTTCCCCATGGTCACACCATAGACCCTTTCGTTATTCATCAGCCTCTGTCGTATTGGGAGGAACTCTTAAGGTCATGTATAGACCCATTCCAATTACTAAAATGTGAGTTTTGTTAGTGATTTTACAAAAATGAATACTTATTACTATAGGGATTAATTTTCTTCATATTATTGAAGTTATAAATGGTGATATACTAAAGGTTGTTCACCCCTATCAATGATGTATCTTATGGATGATCAAATCATTCCTAGTTTAGTTTTTTTTCATCATATTAATTCTTAGTTATAGGTAATGTAATGTTTTAAAATTTAAAATGGAAAAATATTTTACAATTACCACACCATAGATCATGAAGATTTGAACTGAATATCTAAAAAACTATGAATTGGATAAAGGGAAATGCATGTGGTTTTGGTTTCTCAAGTTTATATAAAATTATGAGTTTTTTCCATTGCAGGTGGGGATTTTTAAATCTTAGGATCAGCCAATTTCTTTTAGTTACTTATTCTAGGATCTTAATTGATACTTCCTTGAGGGTTTTATTCCATCTTGATATTATTTTCATAGGAATTTCTAGTTCATTTTTATGGGGTTTTAGGGACTCAAATTTGATTACAAGATGGGTTTTTCTTGGAATTTTGACTATTATAGTTATGAATGAACGTTAGGTAGGATGAGATGATGCATCAAGAAAATAATATTTTTTTTATTTTTATTTTTATTATTAATTTTCATAGAAATAATTTTATTATTATTAAAATTAAAATTTTATTAGATGATTCATTGTGTTTCAATTAAATAATTTTATTTTATTTAATTATTCTTCAATTTTAATAAAACTTTTTCATTTTTGGAATTCTTATTTGATTTCTAGTTTAATCATAGTTGAAAAATGATCAACTATTAATAACTAGAATCATAGAAAATAAGTTGATTGATGAAAAAGGATGTGTACCCAAATGTTTTATTTTAAATTTGGTTATTAATTAAATTAAATTAATATTATTGTTCTTTAATTTATTTATTATCTCACTTTTCAATAAATTATTAAAAAATCACATTTCGTAATGAATGACACCCAATATGATAGTGGTAATTAATTCAAAAACATTTAATCAGGTTATTATTTATGTAATTTCAATTCATTTTTCATATAATTTATTTTATTTATTAAAAATAATTGAAATAATTAATGTATTATTTGTTACACTAACTATATTGTAATCAATTAAAATTTAAATCATGTTACTTTTAAATTAAATGATCTTCATAAAAATATGTGTTTTTTATTTTTAAGAAAACTGATACTTTGATATTTTACTCCCCTATCAATTTTTAATTATTTTAATTTTCTCATTAAAAAATATTTTAGAAAATAAGGACAATAATTTTGATAAGGTTGTGGTTTTATATCATTTTTTTTACTTTTTATATGGGATTTCATATTCATTACGGGATCAACCTTTTAATTATAAAATTATATAAATTGGTAGTCTATTACTTATTTGAGTTTTATAAATTTATAAATTTTGATATCATCCATAGGAGGTAATTAAAATTTGGACATGTTATTCTATTAGTTCTTTTACTGGGGAACAATGGAAATTGGAATTAATAAATGTACTGATCAATTATATCAAGTCTTATCACCTACGTTTTTTATATTTTATTCCTCTTATTATGCTTAGTGTGATCGTGCTTTGAATATGGATACAAGTATTACCACGTGGTTTATGAAAAATTTAGAATGTTGGTTATAAAATAATTAAAAATGGAGTTATCCATTTTATCAAGGAGATCTTAGATTTTTAATTGTTCAATGTGAGAAATTGAGTGGTCCATATTATCATGGAGATAATAATTTTATATACCACCATTGATAAAAATAGAGTGATACACACTATCATCTTCAGGAAATAGATCTTCATTTTTTGAGAGAAAAGAAAATGATTTATAATGACAATAAAGTTGTGAATTATAAGAAACTTTGATAAATTATATTGAATCATCGATTCTACACATTATAATCTAGAATAAATTCTAAAAAATAACCCTACCACACCGATGAATTTGGAGTTACAACTATATATCCTGACTCTAAACCTTAATGAAAGGGATAAGGCATTGTTATATAAAAAAAGAGAGGTTGGAAGAAGAAAAATTATAGTTGAATACATTGAAATATATTTATTTAAATATAAACCTATATCTGAAGATTAATTTTAGGATAAATATAAAGATGATGTTGCATTTTAAACTGAATTTGGAAAGGAATTTAAGGAGGATACTCCTATACATGAAGTAAAATATATAAAATATTCTTTTAGAATGAAAATAATTATTTAAAAAATCGGAGTAAAGAAATAATAAATTGAATAATTGTAATATTACCATGTTTGTTAAGTCTATATGTTAATTGATAATTCTTTAAGACATTCCAAAACATAGTTATCACCTCACAAAAGTGTCAAGTTACTATTAAATAAAAGAATATAATATTTTATAGATTAGTAGAATTCAAAATCAATGTTAAATCCTAATCAGGTAATATATTTCCATTGTCCAATTATATGACACATGAACATGTAAATTCTAGATAAAAAAACATTAAATAAAGTGCTTTGTAGAAGGAAACCTGAGATATGTTATTTATTTATTTTCATATAATTTATTTAAATGAATTATTTTAGGAATTCTATGGGATGTTACATCCAACAGCCTATATTTTAAGCTTCATTAGAATGAATATTGTTCTTTTTTACTTATTTATTCTATTATTCTCAATAAAGAAATATCTTTCAATAAAGAAGAGAATAAAATAACACCTCTAAAAAGGTAGTATCATTTTAACATTCATATATTTTATACTTCCAGTTTATTTTCATAATTAATATTTTAGTTAGGTAATTCCATATATTTTATATATTTATTAAATTTTATCTTTGAATCTAATGTAAAATATTATTTTTATTAAATTTATTTGATTTAAAATAGTGGTTACATATTTTTAAATCATAAAACAATTTCTTATGATTATGATCTTAATAACCATTACTATATTGAGGTGTTGTAGTATAAGTATTATTGTACATAGAATTAAAAATAAATTCACCCATTATAATTCAATATTAATTTTTTTTACTTCTCTCACCTTGATTCAAAAGTTTAGTAAAATAGTTAATTTTAATTTTGGGAGAGGATTATATGGAATTACTCGAATATTTTTCATGAAATATTTGATCCACAAGACAAAATTTTAGAAATATCACTATATATTGGGGAAAATTTCAAATATTGTGAGAATAATAAAATTCATGGGATTAATGTTTATTTCATATAAAATCATATACTTATTTTATTGATGTACTGATAATTAAGTTATTTAGTGATTATATAGTGAAAAAAAATTAAAATTTAAAACTTGAAAAATAGGAATTTGTTGGAGTAATTTGAGTTAATGATGACACGATTAAATTTTTTACTTTTTCTTGGACACATTAGTTAAAAAAATATTCTTAATGAATAAAATAAAATAACAAAACAAATGAAAAATATTTTAAAAATACTGAAATCACCTTAAGTTGACCTATAGCGGGAAGACCTTCCCTCTTATTGTCTAAGATGTAAAAAATTGTATCTTGAGGATATTTATACTGAGTATAGAGGTGTTATGCTTATTTTAAATTTTAAGGATTATTTGGACTTCTTTATGATCATTCACTATAACAACTCTACTCTTTATTACACACTTAAACATGATTTATTACATAAACATCAATAAAGACAACTCTGAGTATTGAGAGGTCTAATATATTGGGAAATTAATAACACTAAATGAAAACTTATGATATAAAAATATAACATCTTTATTGAAAACTTCTTTTACATGACCACAACATTCCGTCATACTTAGCATTGCATGTGATAACCTGAGGACATGCATAAGAAAAGGTTGAGCTACAAAGCCCAGTAAAGGAGTAAATAAGGAATAACATGAAAGAATAAATTACATTATGGGAAATAGGCATATTAATGGATCATAATAGAAACATGAACATAAAGGTTTGATATATCATGATTTTCATAACGTGGAGATATAAAGACAACATTTAACATGATATTATCGTGAGCCAAGACCCATTTCTCATGAAGCACGAGTAAACAATAATTTCACTTGAATTAGAATGATTAAAACCTAATTTTACTTGAATTATCATGATTAAACTCTCATTTCACACGGTGTATCATGATACTATTATTTACCCAATGCATTGAAGCACTATCAGGGCACACCATTTATAAACATTTCATTTCATGAATAAGTGTGCCACATGGATCATATAACATGGAATCATTCAACATCATAAGCTACTCCATGATTAAAAAATGTGGAATACATACATTTACATACCATTCAATAAGTATATGTTAATAAAGGGTAATACCCTTGATATAAAAATGGGTACGATATTAATTACTCAATGATTTTGGCTTGGAAAATCACGGTGCAATTTTTGTAGCATAACCACATGACATAAAAATTCTTCAAAATTGTTTATGAGAGATAAAGGGGTACTTAATAATATATAAATCAAATGGATATTAAGGGGGTAATATAGATACATGTCCCCACACATGGAATTTTTAAATAGAGGGTGTAACGTAATAAAGAAACTTGAATAAAGTGGAGAAATGGAATAACTCTTATGAAATCTCAGTATAGTAACATGTCTACATAAGAGGGGTTAATGAGAGATAAAGAGGTATCTAATAATTCAAACATAAGAAGGATATTAGGGAGAGGTTATAAATCATACCCCAACATTTTTAATTGAAAATAAAATGGTATAAAAATATCTAGAAACTTGGACAAAAATGAGAAATGATGAAATCCCTTACAGAATTTCGGTATGGTAAAAGGTGAACATGAGAGAAATTAATGAGAGATAAAGGGGTATATCAAAATTATAAAATATGTAGGAAAGTATATGGGAGCTTTAAAATCATACCCAAACATTTTTAGTTAAAAATAAAATGTCATAACAATATAAGGAAACATGGATATACACTAGTGCAAAAACACTTATTAACGTCGGTTTTTATTGATTTTTGACGTTGGTTATAAACCGAAATCTTTAAAGGAGACATTAAAAATATAGTTTTCATGTCAGTTTTTCAAAAACCGATTCCAAAAATAATTTTCTTATGTGTTTCGGCGTCGGTTTTATAGAAAACTGACACCAAAACTTCATATAGACATGCTTTTTGGCATCGGTTTTTTATAAAACCGATGATGAAAACTGAGTCGACAGGATTTCTGGCGTTGGTTTTCTATAAAACCGATGCTGAAACTCCGTCCAACGAGTTTTCGGCTTCAGTTTTTCATAAAACTGATGCCATAAGTGCATTTTTTTAAAAACATTCGGCGTCTGTTTTTAAAATAACCGACGCCATAAATAAAATTGTTTTTATAAAATAATTACAATTTCACTTCCAAAAAAATCGAAACCCCTGAAAAAAAACACAGTATACAAAAACAATCAAATAGTTTTTGTAGAGGCACTAGAGAAAACTCAAATTAAAGTAGAATTAAAATACACGTACCTAAAATATACGACATGATCATTGTTGGTTATTGTTGAAGCATTCATTTGATTATTAGTAGGTTCAAACACCTAATATATCATAAGAGTTAGTTTTTTAAACCCGTATGTATTATTATTTATAAATATTAGAATATACATACCTAAAATCTTAATCATACTTAACAAAAAGTTCACAAAAGTAGATTGAATATGGATTATATCAGATTGGTAATAAGACTATGAATCATTGAATACCTACAATAATATTGAGTGATATGAAATTAATAAATAGAAAAAAGTTGCAGAAAATATATAAAAAATTTAATACAAATAACTTTATGAAAATCAGTAGTTTCCCTAGTTGTGATTATCTCGTACATGAATCTTAGAATATAATAACCACATTCAACATGTCTATTTTGACGATGAAACTGCAGTTATAAAACATTTAACCAATAATAAATACCAATATATAACAAAAATATAAAATCTAATTACTTGTACGTCCACATATTTGATTTTCATTGGTTTCTTTTCCTTTGAAAAATGTTTCAATGAACTACATTTTTTTATATAAGAACTAATAAAACTTGTGTAAACAATGAAAATTTATCATAACAAACTTATAAAAAAAACAACATACCTGTTTAATATGTTGGAAAATGGTTTACTCACTTTTCCTAAAAAAGAGAAAAACCAATATAAGGTGCATTCATTTGGGCAAAATATGTCTAACATCCAATGCCCCCTACAATACAAAAAGTACAAAATTAATGAAATTATAATGATCATTAGTTCAAAATTATGTTGATGTTCTTACTTATCAATAAATGAAAAAAAACATGCATTGAATCTCTGTTTGTGATAATCTCTCGGATATATATTGAACTCTTTCGTTATTCTTCACATGTTTGACTTCCAAGTAAATGTACTCTAGACCTATAAAGATGTAAATTCATGTAGTTTCATTTTGTAAAATAATCCTGTATAGATACCTAATTTAAGAAGAAAATATAGTTAGTCAATGACATAACAATATTTTATTAAAGAAATAGAAATTCAAACGTCAATTAACATACATGGAAAACAACTGCACCACATTCAGCCCAACCTCTTCAAAATTAACTAAATTCATGATATCTTCTTTCAGTATTCTCAATTGATAATTTCTTCCACATATATAGGGCGTCATCCGAAACTCATAGATAATAATCAAGCAAGAAGAGGACTCAGATAATCTTTTCATCCCATAAGAAATATCAGATGTATCTACAGCCGACTGTTCCTGAACATTTTGTTGCATTTGTACAGTTTCTTTTGATTTTAGATAATCTTATATAAGATAAATGTTAGAAAACATTATAAGTAATTTGGAATCATTTGTAATTAATATTTTAAAAAACGCATACCTCATGTGCAATATAACAAAGAAGGGCAGTTGGCCAAAGTAAAAAATAGTCCATACATTCCCCAACACTAGTGATCTCCACAGTATGAAATGGTAGTAGAGCAGTAGGATCTATAATAACAAGTACTGATACTCTAACCTGACCCATATTCATAGGCTGATGATGTACCGAGTCCCCCAAAAAATACACCTGTCCTAACACAACAATATGTACATGAGGATCTCCCGCAAGAAACTCACAATATAAGGCTTGATCCGAGGGAGGAGGTGGAGGCTCAAAGTTAGCAGGTGGGGTAGGGTAGTCCGGGTGAGCAAGATGAGAAGGCAGAAAAATGAAAAGGGTATATTAGTGTTTAAAATTTATAACATAGAAAAATTGATAAAAAATCAAATGAAATAATATACCTCAAAAGGTTGTGCAGACGGGGCAGGGTAAGCAGATGGGGCAGGGTAGTCCTGGTGAGTAGGCTGAGAATGTTGAAAAATAAAATTGTTATATTAGTGTTTATAATTTATAAAATATAAAAATTGATGAAAAGTAAATAATATACCTTGGAAGGCTGCCCAGACGGGGCTGGGTAAGCAGATCAGGCAAGGTAGTCCGTGTGAGTAGGCTGAGAATGTTGAAAAATGAAAAAGTTATATCATTGTTTATAATTTATAAAAAAGAAAAATTGATGACAAGTAAATAATATACCTCGGAAGGCTACACATACTGTGACTATCTTTCCAAGTGTTCTAATAAATCCTTCTGTACTGTTGTTTGAATTTGATCACCCATAGACCGTTTCATATCCTGCAGCTCTTGTTTTAAGGATTCTATTTCTCGGTGTCTTGATTGCTTACTCTTACCAAAAGCCATCCAAATACTAACACCCACCTGATATCCTCTAACATGGATGGGGTGTTCTACCTTTCCCAAAGTAGTGGCTAGGATATCCATCCTACCCTCGGGGATAAAAGAGCCCCGTGTCTCTTGCTCCTAAAGTTCATCCTGAAATGAAAAATAAAAAAGTTATATTTGTGTTTATAAATTATAAAAAAGAATAGTTGTTAACAAATAAATAATATTTACTTACAATTCTATCATCCACTTTATGAGCTTCCTCTGTAAGATATTGTTCATTTTTTTTCTTGCTCGTTTTCATTTCTCATGGCGAGTGGGAGGAGATGGAGGACCATACTGGACCTCTTCTGACCCACTACTTGATCGAGCTTTTAATGCTTCAAATTTTTCTTCAATCACTTTATTCTCCAAATACGAGTACCCTCCACATGATAAAGTATGAGGGTATAAGTTTTGCAACTGGATCTCCTGGAGTCCTATTAAATAAAAATAAACTACTAAGGAATAATGAAAATATAGCATAAATTTTAAAATATAAAACAATCACAATACCTAAAATTCCTCTTCCAGAGTATTTTCAACAAATTGCTTCCATGTTTCTTCGTCTCTATATGGATACTTAAGACATGGGATTTCAAACCTTCTCTTTCCCAAAACATAATTTTTTGTTAGTTTGGTTTTAAAATCTCTCCATCGAACCACCGCTAAAGAGAGATGTCTTTTCCTAATTTCATTGGTTTCCTCAAAATTGAATGTCATCTGTAATTGATAAAATTAAATATGTCATTTAATGTATATAATATTAAAAAAATTAGATAAAATAAATAAACAAATATATTTTACCTTCACGGCCTCCCAAAGTTATTGCTTCGTCGTCGTGTCCACTGACTTCCAATCATGATATAGAATACTAATCCTTCAACGACTCTGCATCGCTATATAACTGAAAAACTGAACTACATTTGGGCCAACTGCATTATTATTATCCTCAAAACGGATGTGTGCTTTTTTATCATCACGATCAAGTGATAGTTTTGGTAAACATGTAATATCACGTTTACCAAATAGAGAACTTGATTTTTTAGTAGTAACTGGAGAAGTCTCCTCCGCCAAGGACGCATCAGTAGTCTTGAAAAAAAAACTGTACATTAATAGTTTTATTTCATTAAATATGTATATTACTGAATATTTAATAATATGTCAAAATAGATATACCTCAGTAACTTCTCCTCTCTATCTGTATCTGATATTTCTACTAGAATGTTTAATGAAATTTTGTGTACCTGCATATCATTAGAAAACTGAATAATTAGAAACAAGGAAGACAAAAATAAATATGTAAAAATAGAGGCATGCATTTGTATGTTTTAAAAATAGACACAAAATATAAATATTTACCAGAAAAATTAGGAGACCAAATTAGTGTGTTTCCACATGCCTTCATCATGATCGGTACATACTGCATGCACCATGTATGTCTTATATTCATTGTATTCATCTGAAAATTGCGTAATAGATGAATAAGGCTCATGTAAATCAGTAGCATCATCAAAATCATCCTCATCACCCAAATGGTATCTTTTCCCTTTCAAAACAACTGACCACTGATCATTCGATAGATCGATGACATAAAATACTTGTTTTTCATGTGTCGTCATGATAAATGGTACCTCACTATGATTAAATCTTTTCCAATAAACAAGTTTAAACCCATATTCATCATGTTTCATGCCACTATTACTATCAACCCAATTACACATAAAAACAGTGACTTGGAATTTAATATAATCAATTTCCCATTTGTCTTCAATAACTCCAAAATATGTCGTTGATGTAGAAATTGGGTTTTTATCTTTGGCACTCAAAAAATGCACTGCTTCAGCGAATACCATCACACCACTAGTATGAACGGTACTCTTGTCATCCAGGTTTTTTGTGTAAAATGTGTAGCCATTGATATCAAAACCAAACCAAGTGATCACATTAAAAGATGGTCCCCCTGCTAACCACTTCAATGTTTCTTATACAGATATATCTGGGGAGACTTTCTCTTTAAACCATGAAAGAAATGTCTTCTTATGCTCAATCATCAACCACTTTTCATTTATTTTCTGATATCGTAACTTTAATTCAGCAATATGTGAGGATATATATGGTTGAACCTCATCTGTGTTGTTAAAAATGTATAAATTTACTTTCATCACTTCATCACGTGGAATGAAATTTACCTTTAAGCCTCAAACCCCTCTACCTTCTCTATAAACTGTCATATGTAGAGATATAGGGAGACCAATATGCTCCACCTCATTCAAATAAACAGTACAGAACTCAATCACCTCTTCTGATACATATTTTTGACCAATATAGGCCTCTGGTCGATAAGGATTTTTAACATATCCTTTCGAAATTTTCATATATCTTTCAAAAGGATACATCCATATTAAATAAACAGGCCCACATATTCTAATATCACACACTAAATGAATCAATAGATGAACCATTATATCAAAAAATGTGGGAGGGAAATACATTTCTAGATGAAAAAGAATAAGAGTTGCTTCATTCTCCAACACATCTATCAAATTTGGATCAACGACTTTGCTACAAATGGATTTAAAGAAATTACATAACCTGATGATTGTCTTTCTGATAGCTTTCGGTAATATACCACACACTGATACTGGTAGATTTTTTTGCATCAACACATGGAAATAATGTGATTTCAAACCTATTAATTTACAATCCTTCAATGACACAAAATTATTCACATTTGATGAAAAACCGCTGGGGACTTTAATACCATGAAGACACTGACAAAAATTCAACTTTTTAACCTTGCTTAATGTGTGACAATCCGGAGGTAAATATGTTCTGTTTCCTTTCATAGAAAAAGCTAACTCCAAACATATTCTCATTAATATCAAGTCCAATCTAGCATGTAATCCATATTTTGTCTTTACTTTTATGTCTAACAAAGTTCCAATAAAACTATCACATATGTTTTTCTCAACATGCATAACATCAATTTTATGTTTTATCTCTAAAAATTTGCAATAAGGTATTTCGAAAAAAATAGACTACTTCATCAAGATATGTTTTTGTAAACCAGAACATTTTCTCTTTCCAAATGTCGAATCAATATCTTTCACTCTGTCAAAATATTCTTCAACTGACAAAGGTTGAGGGGGAGGTTGTATTCTTGTAAACCGTTAAATTCTTTTTTCAATCTACGATAAGGATGATCAATTCGCAAAAATCTTCGATGTCCCATGTACACTGTCTTTCTTCCATTCTGGGTTTGATAATATGATGTTTCTTCTTCACAAATTGGATATGATTTATGTCCCTTAACACTATATCTAGATATGTTTCCATATGCATGAATGTCATTTATAGTGAACATTATCATAGCACACAAAAGAAAATACTCTTTCTTGTATGCATCGAAAACTTTAACACCTTCCTCCCATAGCAGTTTCAAATCATCAATCAATGGTATAAGATATACATCATTATCATTTCCCGGTTGTTTTGGTCCAGAAATCATCAAGCTCATAATAACATATTTTTTCTTCATACATAGATGTGGGGACAAGTTGTAAAGTACCAGCAAAACAGGCCATGAACTATGTTGGGTACTGAGGCTTCGATATGGATTCATTCCATCAGTACACAATCCCATTATGAGATTTCTAACTTCACTTCAAAAATCATGAAATTTTTTATCAAAACACTTCCACTGTGGTGTATCGGCAGGGTGACGTAAGTTACCATCAGAGATGCACTCATCTGAATGCCATATTTACCTTTTTTGCATCAATTGAATTTGCAAATAGACGCTTCAAACGAGGAATTATTGGAAGGTACCAAATTTATTTAGCTAGAGTTTTGATTCGGGTACCTAAAAATAAATCAGAATTGAATTATCAGAATTGTATACAAAAAATATTGGATGATATCATTGGAAAGTAAAAACTTTATTTTTCATAACGTTACATGACATCACCTAAGAATGAATCTGAGTTGGCTTTCTCATCCATCTTATAGCACGATGTCCCACATGTTGGACAAGTTGATAAATGTTCATTTTATTTCCTATACAGTACACAATAATTGGGGAAATCATGAATCTTTTTATACCCCAATCCCATTGGGCATAATATTTTCTTCGCATCATAATTGTAATCTGGAAACTCATTGCCTTCAGAAAGTATCTCTTTTAAATGATCAAGTAAATTGGAGAAACTTTTATCACTCCACCCATTTTTTTCTTTTATGTTAACTAATCTCAAAACTGCTGATAACACTGTGTATTTACTGCAACTTGGGAATAATGGTTTCCCAGAATCTCTATACAATAGTTCAACAGTTGGTGTCTTTTTGATGGTTTCAACACCTAAATCATGAATTAATTCTTCAATATGATCCTCTGCCTCATTATGAATATCATCATCAACATTGGATGTTGAATTTTCATTTCTTTCACCATGAAAGATCCAATGTGTATAATTAAGGCTAAAACCATAACAAATGAGATGTTCCTTGATTTCTCTAGAGTTTAACATTCTAATATTTACACACTTTACACATCGATAGAAAATAAAATCAATATTTTGAAGATGTCATTTTGAAAATTCCAAAAAATTATCAACTCCTTTTTCATATTCACTAATGGTTCTTCGTAAATAAATCCATCTATGATCCATTAATACTTGATATAATAATATAATTGATGAATATATTAAAACATATAAACATTTAAATATCTATCAGATAAATTGTAAACAATAGCATATTCAATAAAAACTATTAATAATCAGATAAAAGACATCAGATATGAAACAAGGTTACAAATAGAGTAAACCGTTTATGTTCATATTATATACATGTGTGTTATATTGATATTTTAATTTAATTATAATATCATTGTTTTAATATTTATTAGTTCATTTTACATAGTTAAAATATTTCGATGTTACATGTGTCAAAAAATATTGAAGAATATATTAATTTAAAGGAAGCAATAAGTGAAATGTGGGAGTACATGGAAATATGTATAAATTATTAATGATTCTGTGGTATGGTCTATACCTATGTACTAACAAATACATGTATCAAGATTAATATAACGGTGAATATAGTAGCAGTTTTCGATAGAGGATGAACCCATTATAGGGTTTAGTGATGCAGATGATGTTATTCGAGAGGATGGATGGACATTGCAGAAAAAATGAGAATGAGAATTTGGGAGGTAGATATGAAGGGAACATGGTGATTAAGTCAATTATGGAAATGAAGGTGGCAATGTGAATGAAGGCGGAAACATGAATGTTGAGTTAAAGGTTGGTAGGGGGAAGGTAAAGTCCCAGTGGGAGGTGGGTATGTAGTGGAGAGGCTCGGAAAGGGATTGGGAAGGAGAGGTAGAGAGGTGGTGAGGTGGAGAGTATGGATAGGTGGAGATGTGGGATTAGGGAGGAGGGTCGGGATGTGGAAATTTTCCTAGGAGAGAATGATCAACAAGGATACGAGCTATAGCCAATCGAGCTACCATAGAGGCAACCATGTAGCGAAGAATCAATATAGTTGTTACACTGTTATAGAGAATGCACATCCTATAGAATACATAATAGATTCTACTACATCCATTGAAATAGCTCTTATAATAATTAAAAATTTACTCTTGTTATCATTTTCATATTTAATTATATGATTAATTAAATATCAATTTTTATGTGCTAGATATGTAGTCAAAGGAATCAATGTATCTTTAATTTGAGTCCTTATAATATATGTTTGAAGACAAAACACCATTAGCTAAACAATACATTTATATAATGTATAGAAAAAAATAAACCAACAATGAATTAATATATGTTGGTGTGAAATTCAAGCCACATACATGGGTAGTTAATTATTAATAAATCTCAATTCTTTATTGAAAGTAAAAAATATAATTGGTTGTTTTAAAATGTAAAATATCAATAAAAATGGGTGTAATGTAATTTTATAACTTCAATCACATTTAATTCAATGTCACTGATGAAATAAAATATTTACATGTTAATCCCAGATAACACAACATGACCTAAATGATAAATATAGATACAGAAAAAAACAAGACAAACTACAACCAAACCACACTAAGTTCATCAATAAATAACATAGTAATTTTTTTGAAGAAGAATTAATTAAAATGGAAATGGAATTAAAAATATAGTACTTAATAATGTAATGAAACATAATATTAAACTGAAATAATGATAATACAAACAAAAAATTTTAAGTTCAACCCGAATGGAGAAGTTAAATCCAAACTGCGACCGATATAATGACTTCGAAAAACGAACACTATAAATTCTATACCAAAAATGCTAATACAAACCAAAAATAATGATAAACTAAAACTAAAATCGAACTAATAATGATAATCGCGCAAAATAGGGTCCTTGAAGAAGAAATAAACAATGGGATATGAAACAAGTGATAAAGAGGAAGAACGAATACCCGAAATCGTGGAAACAGTACAAAACCTTCAACAATGGCCGTCCAAGACCGCAAATCAGGTTTGTAGGTCATCGGGAGTCCAAAGCGCCGCAGCGGAACTCGATTTCGATGATTGAACAAAATGAGGGTTTTAGTCCCCGAATAATTTTATAAAACTATTCACGTCGGTTTTAGAGAAAACTGACTCCCAAAATATATCTTATGGTGTTGGTTTTCCAAAAAACCGACCCAAATTTTTTATTTTTTTTATTTTTGGTGTAGGTTTTTCAAAAACCGATGCCAAAAATAATTTGAATATGAGTTTTGGCATCAGTTTTCTATAAAACCTATGCCGAAACTTCATTTAGACATGCTTTTCGGCATCAGTTTTTTATAAAACCGACGCTGAAAATCGGGTCTTTGGCGTCGGTTTTCAGTAAAACCAACGCCGAAACTCCATCCAACCAGTTTTCAACATTGGTTTTAGATAAAACCGATGCCATAAATTTCCCGCACATACTATTCGTGTTGGTTTTTAAAAAGCATCCGTTATTACGATGATGTTAAAACCAGTATTTCTACTAGTGATAAATAAGGAAGGAAAGAAAGTGAGGATCCCTTACATGGTAACGTGTTCCCAAAGGCTTGGGAAAGGGTTGAGAGAGGCTTATTGGGAGCTTGGGGTGCCTTGGTAGGATTCTATAGATATTAGTTCAGAGGTTAGTTGAGCTCAAAATGGTTTTAGTTCATATTTATGGGAGTTTGGGTGGGTTTATATAGGAAAGGAGATGGAATTATTTATTATTTTGGTTTTGGGCACTACACATTAATCTAATCAAAACCACAAACCATCCTAGGGTCTTTTCACATAGTTTTCTCTAAAGTGGATTGGAAAAAATTATTGTATAAGGCCAATGTGCAAACTTATTGAAATATTGGGCTTTCTTTTGTAGAGGTTAGTCACACTCTCAAGAAAATAATTTTAAAAAGTTATAATATTTTATAAGTCTTGGATGGTCCACTAAGGCATCATATAATTAATCAAAAAAATATAAAATCAAATTATATTAAAATTAAAATATATATTGGCTGAATAACCCTTTTACAATATTTTATTACATCACTATTGGGTCATTATGATGTCGTAAAACATATTATATGTTTAAACGGTATTTAATTCTTACCCAAAGATTCGACTATCTCAGAAAGTTATGAAAAATCCACCGTTATATAATTTTTATGTCCCGAATCCAAAAATGATATTTATTATATCTATATAATTTTTTAAATATGTGAATTTTTAATTTTCAAATAAAAACCGATATTTATAAAAAATTCATGGGGTTTGACTAAAACAACTCTCAAAACGTAATAAAAATTACAATTATATTCATAAACATTATACGATCAATTATATTTAATAAAAAGTAATTTAGAAAAAAATATTATTAAAATATTATTTAATTGATAAATCCATTAATTCATCGAAAAAGATTACTTAATGGAATATTAACTAAAAATACTATGTGTGCTTCAAAAACCATTTACAAAGTAAAAATGATAAAAATGAATGTATATTATTTATACAAAAATAATGTGCATAATAATAGTACTAGGTTCTTGTTACATATCCCCTTATAACACCCACATAAGAGCTAAGGGGAAGGTGAGCGATGATGACAGACACTAGGGGCGGCTTGGATAACATCGCTCTTGTGGTAATCTCTATTAAATTAAACTTATCCCATAGAGGATTCCGTTTAGGGTTAATGTTTTGAGGCCTGGATTGGGATTGGTCAAGAGAGAATCCCAATGGCACTACCTCCTTTTTGAGCTCCAAAAAATGGGCTTCGAATGGATCAATTCTGCTGGATGAGGCCATCACTTCATTTGTTGGAGTAAATTGGATTTTTTTAATCCCTATATTTATATTAATCATGTGATCACTGTTCAAGGGCTATATTAGAAATGATAACAATTCCTAATGGAATTTTAAAATCCAAAAAAATTAAACCAAGGAAGTTCATAGGTCTTATATAGCCATTTTACATAATAATACATTTAATTAGATGAAGAGTATTTTTTTTAATAAATGTTTGTGTCATTACAATATTCCCCCGATTAAAAAATTTTTACATCAAAATTTCCTTTTCTCATACTAAAACTGATGTGTGTAACTCTTCCACATCACTTCCTTTAGTTCCCACATTGCTTCTTCAAACTTGTGGTTTCTCCACAACACATTGATGAGGGTAATTGTCTTATTTTGTAGATCATTTTCCCTACAATCTAAGATCTTCATCGTCTTCTCTTCATACGAGAGGTCATTATCCAATGGTACCACCTCTGGATTGAGTACATGTGATGGGTCAGTTATGTAATTTCTCAAGAGTGATACATGGAATACATCATGTACTTGAGATAGGTTCTGTGAGAGTGCTAGTCGATATGACACTGCTCTAATGCGATGAAGGATCTCAAAAGGGACGATGTAACTTGGAATAAGCTTTCCCTTCTTCCCAAATCTCATAACTCACCCCTATGGGGATGTGAGGAGGAATATCATGTCTCCAACATCTAACTCCAGGTCTCATCGATGATTATCAGCATAGCTCTTTTTTCAACTCTGAGCAGCTTTAATTTGTTTCCATATGGTCTTAACATTCTCCACTATTTCCTAGACCAGTTCTAGTCCTAGAAATTTTTACCCCCCAACTTCACCCTCACAAGCTGGTGTTATGAACATCTTTCCTTAAAGGGATTCATAAGGAGCCATTTTGATGATTTATTGGAAACTATTATTGTAAGAGAACTCAACCAGAGGAATATGTTAATACTATACTCTTTTGAAGTCCATTGAGAATTCTCTCAATATTTCCTCAAGTGTTTGAATAGTCCACTCATATTGGATATCAGTTTAAGGATGATAAGCTGTAATAAATTTCATCTCAGTATTCAGAGCATTTTAGAGACTCTTCCAAAACATAAAGGTGAATATTGTATCTCGATCGGATATAATAGATATTGTAACTTCTTGCAACCTTACCACTTCTCTGATTTATATTTGTTCCAATGGATCCAATGAGAAATCCTCTCTAATTTAAATGAAGTGTGTAGTCTTCGTAAGATGATCCAAAACCACCCAAATAGTATTTTTTCCTTTGGATGCCTTCAGAAGTCCAGTGACAAAGTCCATGGTGATGTTTTCGCATTTCAATATGGGTATTGGTAATGGTTGCAACATCCCCTTAGACTTTTTCCATTATCCTTCACTTGCTAACATACCAGGAACTTTTATGTATACTCAATGATCTCCTTATTCATGTAAAACCACCAATAATGATCTTAGATATATTGATATATCTTTGTGTCTCCTAGGTGAATGAAAAATTTTGAACTATTTGCATCATCCATAAGTTCATTCATTAACTCTAGATTTGATAGAACACATAGTCTTGACCCAAATATCACAATTCCTTCCTCATTACATTGAACTCTGAGGATTTCCCTTTTCTAATAGATTCCACATTCTTCTAAATTCCAACATCAATCTTTTGAGCATCCTTTAACCTTTTCAAAAGAGATGGTTTCACAATAATTTGTGAAAAGATTGATGATGTTCCCTTCTTTAGTATTACCATGTCTATATTCATCAAATCTAATAAGATTGGGTCTTTTTAAATTCTCATCTATGATAAAATCACTGGGTCCTTTCTTCTTAGAGCATCTTCCACCTTGATCACTTTCCCTGAGTGGTAATGGATTGACCATTCATAGTCTTTGATCAGATCTTACCATCATAATTGGAGTATGTTCAACTCAATCTATATGAATATATACATGAGGCTTTTTTTATCTATATATATTTCACACTACTCCCCAAAGAGGTAATTTCACAAAATTTTTAAAGCGAAGATATGTGCAGCCAACTAAAGATAATGTGTTGGATAGTTTATCTCATGAACATTAAATTCCCTTGATGTATAGGAAATGGCCTTTTCATTTTGCATCAACACACAACTCATGACCTTATTTGAGGCATCAATAAATGCCACAAAAATTTCTCCACCTGTGGGTAATGTGAGCACGATGATAGTGATCAGCCTCCTTTTCAACTCCATATAGCTATCTTTACATTAATCAATACATGGAAACTTGACTCCCTTCTGAGTTAGATTTGTAAGAGGGTTCGAAAATCATGAGTAATTTTTCACAAATCGATGATAATATCCAACTAACCCCAGGAAGCTACGGATATTCGTCACAGATGTTGGCCTCATCCATCCCTCAATTGCATTTTTCTTAGAGGGATCCATAGATATCCCATTGATTCTGATGATATGACCCAATAATGATACTTCCTTTTACCAAAACTCACACTTTATATACTTTTCATAGAGCTTATCCTTTCTCAAGGTCTATAGTATAGTGCTTAGATTCTCCTCATGGTCCTCCTTGTTTTTGGATTATATTAGAATATTGCATATACAGAAAACCAAAAAATATTCATGGTAATCTATAAAACCATTATTTATCAAGTCCATGAAGATTGTTGGAGAAATAGTGAGTCTAAAAGACATTAATATGATTTCATAGTGATTGATCCTTGTACAAAAAGTAGAGTTGGGGATATCCTCCTTCATCACCCTTAATTGGTAATATACTGACTGCAGATCCACCTTGGGGAATTCTTGTTCTCCACATATCTAATAGAAAAATTCATCTATTTATAGTAGAGGATACTTATTCATTATCGTGATTTGGTTGATCTCATGATAATCAATGAAAAGTCACATTCACCCATCCTTCTTCTTGATGAAGAGGACTTGTGCACCCCATGATGAAGCACTAGGGAATATAAAAAAATTATCTAGACTCTCTTATAGTTGTTTATTTATCTCCTCAAGCTCCACAATATCCATTATATATATATTCTTGGATATTGAAAAATCCCCCAGTATAAGATCAATCGAGAATTCAACATCTCTTCTAGGAGGAAGGCCATGGAATTCCTTGGGAAACACTTCACCGAATTCCCTCAAAATAGTTTTGTCATTAGGGATGGTTACTTCTTCGACTCGATCATCTATGCAAGGTACATATGATCATAGGGTAGTAATATCCATGCTTTAGTTGATGGTGCAAAATAAGATTCATCCTACTCCTTTCACTTGTACAGAATTAGGGGTCAATTATCCATATAAAGAGTGATTTCCCTCTCATGATAACTTATGTTGGCTCTATATAGGGAAAGCCAATCCATGATAATAATTGCATTAAATTACACCAGAGGGGGTATGAAGAGGTTCTTTGGTAAGTTAAATCCACAAATTATGACTAGGGAGGTGTTATATTCATGGGATGAAATGAATGTCCCATTTTCCTTTCTCACCGAAATCTCTACTTCCATGATTTCTTGTGGTTTTGGGATTGTTCTACTAAACCTTCAGGATATAAAAGAATGCGTAGAACTATAGAGAATAACCATATATTTCACTTTTTGATTCTAGTTCTACTCATTTACATTATCCATAAATATCTTAGGGAAGATAAATACTAAACATATAAAGGGGAATCCAATGAAAAAAAGGTATAACTTATAAATTACATTTATTTATTTAACTTATGAATTTATAGGCATCAATCTATGTTATCCATGATCTAATTCCTAACATATATTCTTAGGCGAATTTTATTCCCTTAATAATTGTTCATAATAAGCTTGCGAATTTACCCAATCATATCCCCTTGGAGTGTCATAACCAAGAGTGAAACAAGACCTGTTTCCATGCACCAGTTCTCGCTCAAGTCTATCTCGAAGCTGTGTTTTTGGGTTTTACCCCTAGATACATCTGTGTCGGATCCACCTCTACTTGTTCACATCTATACAGGGATGTATTGGTTTGATAAATCACTTACTCCATACTCAGAAAACATTAGGGATGCTTTTTATACCTAGTCTTATCCCTAAGAATTTCACTAGGGTTTTCTAATCCTAATCCCAAAAATAACTAAACCTATCCTCTAATACAAACTATAACAACTCTTCTTTTTATTACACACATAAAAATGATTTATTACATAAACTTTAACTTAAGACTTCTATGAGGATCGACAGGTCCAGTTTCTTGTGAAATTATGAACATTACATGAAACTTTAAGACATAAAAATAGAAAATCTTTATTGAAATTTTCTTTTACATGGACACAACATTCCTTTGTACTTGGCATTACATGGGATAACCTGAGAACATACATAAGAAAATGGTGATCTATAAAGCCCAGTAAGGGAGTAAAAAAGTAATAAAATGAATAATACAATACATGTTAGGAAATAGGCATATCCATGGAGCATAAGAGAAACATGAACATAAAGGCATGATGTAGAATGATTATTATAACATGGAGATGTGGAAACAACTTTTAACATGATATTAGCATGATCCAGGGCCCATTGAACATGGAGCATGAGTCAACCCTCATTGAACTTGAATTATCATGAGTAAACCCTTATTTCACTTGAATTATCATGAGAAAACCCTCCTTACACATGGTGTATCATGATATTATCCTTTACCCAATGCATTGGAGTGCTATCAGGGCGCACCCTTTATAAACATTTCATTACATACATGAGTGTGTCACATGGATCATATAACATCGAATCATTGAACATCATAAGTTATTCCACGATTAAAGAATGTGGAATAAATACATTTACGTACCATTAAATAAGTATATGTGTATAAATGTGAATACCCATGATATTGAAATGGGTATTGTATTCACTACATAATGATTTTGGCTTGGAAAATCATGGTGCAATTTTGACAGCATAACAGCGTGAAATAAAAATTCATAAAAATGGATGATGAGAGATAAAGGGGTTACTCATCATATGTACATTAAATTCACAGTAATGGTGTCATATATATAAATTTCCCCAAATATGGAATTTGGAAATAGAGGGTGTAGAATAATAAAGAAACTTGATGAAAGAGGAGAAATGGAATAACTCTTACGAAATTTTGGTATGGTAACAAGTGTACATAAGAGGGATTAATGAGAGACAAAGAGGTATCTAATAATTACAACTTAAGGAGGGAAGTATGGGGGAGGTGTGATATCATACCCCAACATTTTTAGTTGAAAATAAAATGGTATATCAACATCAAGAAACTTGGAAAAAATGACAAAAGATGAAATCCCTTATAGAATTTTTTCATGGTAATAGGAGTACATGGGAGGAATTAATGAGAGAGAAAGGGGTATATAATCATTAAAACATAAGTAGTTAAGTATAGTGGAGTTTATAAATCATACCCCAACATTTTTAATTGAAAATAAAAGCTCATAAAAATATAAGGAAACTTGGATATAAATAAAGAATAAATGAAAGTGAGGATCCCTTACTTGGATGTGTAATCCCAAAGGCTTGGGAGAGGCTTGAGAGAGGCTTTTTGGGAGATTGCGGTGCCTTGGGATGATTATAAAGGGATGATTGAAGAGTTTTTTTTATATCCAAATGTTTTTGCCCATGGTTTTTGTAAAATCAGAGTGTAAAAAATTATTTTATAAGTCCAATTTCGGAACTAATTAAAATATTAGACTTTCTTATGTGGAGGTGTGTCACACTCTCAAGGAAATCATTTTAAAAAGATAAATATTTTATAACTCTTGGAGGGTCCACTGAGGCATCAAAAAATTAATACAAAAATTATAAAATAATATTATTTTAAATTTAAAACATATATTGGCCCAAAATCTGTTTTATTGTATTTTATTATATCACTTTTGGGTTATTATGATGTCATAAAACACATTATATATATAAATGGTATTTAATTTTACACAAAAATTCGACAGTCTCATAAAATTATGAAAAATTCACCATTATATAATTTCAATGTCCTGAATCCAAAAATGATTTTCATTTAATCTATATAATTTTCTAAATATGGGAATCTTTACGTTCAAAATAAATGCCGATATTTATAAAAAATCATGGGTTTTGACAAAAAGATCTTTCAAACTTTAATAAAAATTACAATTGTATTCATAAAAATTATATGATCATTTATATATAATAAAAATTAAATTACTAATAATATTTTATTGACATATTATTTGACTAATAATACATTAATTCATCAAAATATATTTCTTAATTGAATATTAACTAAAAATACTATTTATGCTTCACAACCCATTTATAAAGTAACAATGATAAAAATGAATGTATATTCTTTATAAGAAAAAAATGTACATAATCATAGTTCTCAGTTATTGTTACATAACCCCTTATAACACCCACATAAGACCTAAGGGTAATGTGTGTGATGGTGATAGACTTTTGGGGTGGCTCGGATAACATAGCTCGGGTGGTAATCTCTATTAACTTCCAATTCTCCCATAGACAATTCTATTCAAGCTTAACGTGTTGAAGTTCAGCTTGGGCTTGGTCAAGAGTGAATCCTAGTGGCACAACCTCATTTGTGAGCTCTGAAAAATGGTCTTTTTAAGGATCATTTCTACTAGATGCGGACATTGCTTCCTTTTTCTAAGTAAATTTGATTTGTTAAAGCCCTATATTTATACTAATCATGTGATCACTATTCAACAACTATATTAGCAATTATAACAATTCTTAATGGTATTTTAAAATCCAAAAACATAAATTCAAGGAAGTGAATGTGTCTTATATTACCATTTTACGTAATAAAAAATTTAATTATATCATGTGGAATTTTCATTAATAAAATTTTGTGTCATTACATTCACACTTTTTCTACAATAATTTTATAAGTATTAATATTAATTTGTAGAGGTGATTAAATAAAGGAAAATAGGAAGATGTAAAACCCGATACATGCATGCAATTTCATTTAATATATATATATATATAATATTTATATAATATATATAAATATATAAATATATATATATTATGTGTTTGGTGACTAAGTATGAGTTAGAATAGAAAGATATCAAAATATGAATTCAAATGAATAATTGAGGTTTTTTATTATCATTAATTTTTTTAAGGTTTAAATTATAGTTTAGTATATTGAAAAATTATCTTGGTTACTTGAATATTAGTGATTTGAATGAATTTTTATATTTGAATTTGAAAATACTCAGTTATTGATATTTATATATTTTCATGATTGAGTAATTTTTTTTCTTTCTATGGAATATTTTCTTTGAAATAAGTAATGTTGTTTTTTTCATGAGGATAAAAAATGTTCAAGTGAAAGGGTCTTTAATACTTGATAATTTTTACAAAAAAATTTGTTGTGTTTAAAATTAATTTATATTAGTTTTTTGATATATTTTAGTAAAATAATTATATATATTAGTAATATTTTAGTAGATTTTCATTTGTTTCCTCCCCCGTCCCCGAACGATGTAATATATATATATATTATTAATAATATAATATAATAAATATATTATTTTAATTATTATTATCAATAATTATATATCTTTAATATTTATATATTAATAATATTAACATTTATATTTTAATATCAGTATATTTATCATTATTACTAATATTATTTAACTAATATTTTATTTCAGTTATTATTTATAATATTTATATATTTTCATTTTTATAACTATAAAATTTATAATTGTATTAGTATATTATTATTATTAATAAAAAATTAATAATGGCATTAAAATTTTAAGGGATGATTAAAACACAAACACCAATATTAATGTTAGAATAATATGATTATTGTTATTATTGATCTAATTTCACATTACCTATCACAACGTGAACTCATTAGAACTCCACAATTGCCCAAAACAAGATAGAGAGTTGCCCAAAAATCCCACCTTAAATAGGTCATAGGTTGGAAAAAAATAAGAGTTTATCATCACACACATAAGGAAGGCATTACCCTTTTAATGGAAAATCCCACATCTCCATAAATAATATCAACTCCTAATGCCAAAAAAATACAATAATAATGTATATCAGATTCATTATAAGTCATACAAAGCCAAAACAAATGTGGAAAAACAACATCGAAATTAAAAAAGTCCTTTATACATATAATGAGGTATAATACACCACACCACCACCAAAAAGCCTTCCATGTCTAGGTTTAAGGTCTCTCGACACCACCACAAACTCAATCAATATAATTTGAAAAGAATTATATAATTAAGGGGTGGGAATTTAAAATTAATTGGTAGATTTATTATTCAAACTCTCATGTTTCCCTATGAATGAATCATACTAATGCATCTATAAAAGAATTTTATGAAACAAAACATTCAATAACCCACCCCTTCGATTACCAGATAAACATAATCATCCCATGCCTAAAAGTTAACACACCACCCATAGAAAAACAAAACATTACCTCCACCATAGAAACATATCTAATCCAAATTTTCAACAAAATATAGGAAACTATGCTTCCATAGATACCTCATTATAAGTCATAATAGTTGTGGAATTTTCTACCCATATAAACTCTCATTATTATTTGGTGTTAAACCATAAGGACTCTCCCTGCCATAACCAAATTCCTTATTCAAATAACCTATATCCAATAATTATTGGATAACTATCCACATGTTGGGACACACTGTCCTTATATGTCCACTGAAAGGGATGCTCTCTACATAAACTCATCTCCACCAAAGCGTAATGGTTGGTGAGATGTCCACCTATTAGCACTCTATAATGGAAAACATGAGTCATCATCACCATGAATCTCGAACCATAACTATACACATCTGAAACCACAACTACATATCACAATCCACCATAACATAACTAGCTTCATCATCAATATCATTGTTATCATGATTCATAAATGGATATAGAACCACACCAACCATTATTTAACCACATTAATTATATATAACTCATCACTAATCATCATTTTTGGGTGGAGTGGATACTCAAGAGGGGGGTGAATTGATTTCCAATTAAAATTTCTGTTAAAATGATTTCTCATAAAATCCCCAATTTTAAAAACAAAGTTAAATTGTAGTGAATTTATACAGACTAAAAATGTTGAATTTGATTCTTAATGATAGATTATATCTGAGTGAATTTAATCACAGGATTGAATTAGATTTTGAAGCTGACCTACTAGTTCACAAAAAGTATAAAAACTTGCCAATTTAACTATCAAAGTAACTTTCAAATGGTTTTGTATTTCAATGAAATAGCAGTGGAATAAAAAGGATATATGTAGTATACATTAGACTTATACTAAAAAGAACATAAGATATAACCAAGAGGTTTAGTCTCAAATAGAGACTTAGTCCTCTCAAACAAATTATATAAATTTGATCCACACCCTGGATTGGGGTTAACAACAGTACAATACTGTCCAGGCCCTAAGACCTCTGCCATAGTTCTTCGTTGGAAAACAAAGACAATAGCACACAGGCTGTCCAGGTCTCACTTGACCTCTAGCATTAACCTCAGGGGGATACTATACGATGTATGGAGTCTGGAATGGGGATCTAGTATCCTCCAGTTCAGTACAAAAGACATTGTGTGTGTAAATAATATAAAAAACAGACACTGCTCAAAATAGTAAATAATGAATCACTTAGAGAGAAATATATGAGAGTCTAGAAGGCTCTAGAAATTAGCAGTGCAGCTCTAGACTCATTGAATTTAGTAGAAATGATTCTGAGTCCTTCTGTGGTTCTTCTGTTGAAAAACAGAGTATCGTGGTTCAGTTTGATGTCCTTCACAAGTGAGTATGTTCTCTGATTTTCAGTGCTCTTCATGTGTTCTTTAGTAGTGCTGGATTGCATGCATGGGATTTATTTGAAGATCTTGCAATGTCCTCTTACAGTTCCTTGTGTGTTCTTATTTTCATGAATGTATATGCATGGAATAATTCTATTTCTATGCCTTTTCACACACACCCTTTTACTGTAGCTCGATCTTCCTTTTATTCCGCATGCTCCGACAATGGGAATGATTACCTTTTCATATGTACGAGGTACAGTCTCCTGAAATGCCAAAAAATAACATTAAATATCAATAATTTCATTAAAAATATCAAATATGACAGTTGGAATTAAAACAGAGTTTATAGAAATTCAAACAGTTTTCATAACTATTAGTGAGTCATGATATCAGTGAGTCATTTTGCATCTGAATCGGTATCGGTAGAATCTGCATCGGTAGCTCATTGATCATTGGTATCGGTAGCTCATGATCATCGGTATCGGTGACTCATGATCATCAGTATCAGTGACTCATGATCATTGGTATCGGTGAATCATGATCGTCGGTATCAGTGACTCATGATCGGTAGCTCTTTAGATCTTCGGTAGCCATCGGTGGGACCATTGTCATTGGTACGACTGTTGCTATCGGTGCGACCGCTCATCATCGGTGCGACCATTCCTAATGTTGGTGTGACCGTTAATCATTGGTGCGACCTTTCTTCATCAGTGACTAAGGAAAATAACTAACGGTGAGTCAAGACATGAAATTTTCACAGAGTCTGTTCAATCCAGAGTACTTCCAAGTCAACCGTAAAACATAAATTAACATAGATAAACATATATAGACATGATTTAAACATATTTAGAAATATTTAGAATAATTTTAACAAAAGAATAAATTTAAATAAATAAAACTAAGATGTCTGATTATTAAAATAACCGTTTCACAGAGAGTTCAACAATCTCCCCATTTCTGATAATCACAAATCAATGGTATAAAGGAAGAGAGAATATAGTATGTCATTCAGTATAATCCACCTATATAAAAAGAATATATGACAAAATATAAAACATGGTTAGAATATAAAACATAACGTATATAACAGAGTCATTCACCCCATATAATATAAATAAGATAATACAATTCATTCTCCCCTTTCATTATTACTCCCATGGAGATACAAAGGCATTATTTCTCCCCCTATGTATGAATGCATGTAGTAAATAGCCAGCGTGGGCTCATATGAACATTCAGTTCACCCACTCATATGCATGATCTCCCTGATTTCTCCCCCTTTGGGATTATCAAAAATAAGAGAGAAGGAAGATAAGAAAAAAGATTCCATAGAAAAATAACGTTTGAAAATGAGTAAAAAAATCCAATACAAAATTAAAACGTATCGAAAATAGACACCCTATAAAAAATTTATAGATACAGCTATTTCTCGAGGTGTAAGGAAGATTTTCCTTTGGCAGTTGGAGGAATGGATGGTCCCGAAGGTGGCTGGGTGGAAGGTTGAACTGGCTAGATAGAGAAAGGATGTAGGATGACTCTAGCTGGAAGAATTTTGGGTTCTATGGTCACTTGATAAGGAGAAGAAGATCTTTTTGAAGGAGTATGTTGAAATAATGGTTGAATACTAGAGAGTGCTTGAGAGACATACATCTGACCGGGATCAACATTTGATGAATTACGAGGTTCAGTAGTAGGAAAAACAATGGACATAGCTTGAACACGAAGACAGGGTTTTAGCAAATTGATGAAGTCCTGAATTACTTCTCCACCGTACTTCATAGCCTTTTCAAAATCATCCTTATTCTGCATGAAATTTTACAAAGTAGGAGTAAAATCCTTCAACTGTTGAACTTGAGCCTTAAAATCTCGAGTATCCGGAGGGAGTCTCAAATTGTCAGTCAACACGTTAAAATGATGATTCAACTCATTCTTGGTGTAAATCTTAGAGAAATAATGATCCACTTTCTCTTTAATCTCTTTCTGAGACTTGGTAGCATCGGCTGAATACAACTTCACCATTTTATGAATATGATCACTATGATCTTTCACCTTTTTCAAAGAATCCAATTCCAAAATCCTTGCAAGAGCTGCCAGCTCTTCTCTAAAAAAATCCTTTAATGATTTAAGCTCATGACCAGTGATCTTTTTCACCTTTGAGAAACTAGCCTGGGCAACAAATTGAGTGATCTCGTCTTTCAACTTCCTCAAATCTGTCATCTTCCAATGTTCTATTAGATTTCTTAATACTTCCATCATACCTGAGATGGTTGATCTGAACTCTCCTGATAGAGAAACTAGATTACTACCTAAATCCGTGAGTGTTTGATTCAAAGAGGTAATGTGACTGCCAATCGACTCACTATAATTGCACAGGTCTGGTTTGATAAGGCTTACCACTCTTTGAGCCAAATCATCCATAGCAGCTTCAGATAAAGTCACAGGTGTCGGTGTAGAAGCATTTGATAGCTCTTCCTTCATAGAATCTCTAACTGCATGAATCAATTCAACCTTAAATCTGTCAAAATTAGATTTAGAAATTGCAGGATCATGTCTTTCTTGAGTCATTGAAGGATCAGGCTAGACCTCTGCATTTTGCATATACTCAGAAATTAAACGAGACTTAACTGAATCACTTACTCATGTAAGATCCACTTCTACTCCTTCCTCTTCCTATGGGTAATATAAGCCCATAACTGCAAGACCGGGGTGTTCTTCCCATACATCTTTACATGAAGGATAGAGAGGTTTCACAAACTGAGATCTTCTAGAATTTTCAGGAGGGACTTCCTTTTCCTCATCAGTCTCTGACTGTTCTTTCCTCTCAGTCTCAGTGACATTTTCTTGCTCAATTGCTTGGGGTGGAGGATCATCTTGGATCACATTCTAACCCACCATAGGTCAAGCATTTGCATCATCAGCATAACCACTATAACTGTCACTGCTACTACTATCATTATCACCATCAGCATCACCCTTATCACCACCATTGCCTTTATCATCATCATTATTTACTGATCTCTCACTTGAACTATCTGAACTACCAGATTCATACTCCTTAGAGGTTGATTCATCAGCCTCACCGTCTTCTTCATCATCTAAAAGAGGTTATATCTCTGTTAACTTGAGAGGATGGCTTGCCGAACCAAATTCCATCCTTATTTTCTTTGGAATCACTATATCAGGATCACTCCTCTCATCGGGAGATGATTCAGCCTACTCTTCAGATTCAGATTATCACCACCTTCTTCCTCTTCAGTTCCCTTCTTAATGGATTCACCAGTTTCCTTAGGAACTACTGCTTCCTCTTCTTCATCTAAATAAATCACTTCTTCACCAGGTTTTAAGCTAGGATCTCTTATGCCCTTTCGTCTCCTTGGATGATCTGTAGGATTGAAGGACTCATATAACTTTTCTTCGTCAGCAACCCATGCTTTATTCCATGGGTTCCAATTGATTTTAATCCTCTTAAAAATAATTTTATTGAAACGAAAACTAATTGATAAGATACACTCATGTACATCATCCACACCCCCAAGAATTTTAGCATGGCAGAAATTTGTTTAGAATAAATCAAAGTTGTATATTTCTTTGAAGGTTTTATCATCTCAATAATAGGATCAGCAACATATCTACACATATTGATATTTTCACCATTCAACAAGAGGAATAACATAAAAACATCCTGATACTCTACTAATGAAAATTCACATTTTCTAGGACATATATGATGTTGAATGAATTTAAACAGGATTCTATTCTCACCATCCAACTAAGAAGCAGTTATCCTCCTAGATTCAAAATTCCCAATCAATAACTCCAGGGATAGCTTATAAGAAAATTAATCATTTATGGGAGGAATGTTACTAGAATAGTCCTCGTATCATCCATTGTGAGGTACTCCCAAACATTCAGCCAAATGTTTCGATGAAAAAGTAATCTTTTTTTCCTTTAACTATTGAAGACATTCTTGCAGCCTCTACTCTATCCAAAACAATACTTATGTTTAAGTAAAATTCATGCACCGGCTTCGGGTAAAAGACCTGATTATTATCACAGAACCAATTATTCCATCCTTGCATTTCCAACACTTTCAAGAGGACGAAGTTGCTAGATAAAACCCATTTTTAACATATTTCCTTTTCAGCTATAACTTCATGTTTTACTAGATTTGGGTTCACAAACCTCTACGTCGTACTGCTCAACTCACCTCGAGCACACTTGAAAAGTGAAGATCGTTCAGATTCATATCTCTGTCTCTTTTTCTTGGAAATTCTAAGGTTTGAGACAATCGAGAGGCTTGGAAAGATTCAAAAGGCTCGGGTTACAGAAAAGGGAAGAGAGAGTTCGGTGGGAAATGGAAGGTCAATAGTCTCTTAGAAAAAGAAATAGTTGTGGGTCATTATTTGTATCATTTAGGGTTGAAAAATAACTAAATATCTATTAATTAAAACATCGTAATTTTAAACAGACAATAATTATTTTAAAAATAGTACAACCCAATCGGTAGCACTAATCGATTTGAAAGATCGGTTTGGTTGATTGTTTTGACAGATCAGTTTCACTGATCAGTTTGATAGACCAGATTCACTGATCGGTTTCACAGATATATCATACCTAATGTCACGACCCGTCCTCGGGGCTTGTGTCGTGACTACCCCAAGCCCGCCTTCCATAGGCCAGGGGCTGGCGACTAGCACCAAGGCGTAAATCCCGGAAAAAGGGAAGGAATTGCCTTTGAAAATTAAATAAGCACCACAGAGTAAGACAGTGGAAAAGTAAACACTATGTAAAAACTTTAACAAGATGTGCTGAATGTAAAAGGGGCCGGAAATACAAGCCCAACTGTAAAGTAGAACTGAAAGTGAAAAATAGCAACTGAAAAGAAAAGCCACAACGTCGAGCCGTCCTCTGTAAGTCCCACTTGAAGGGTGGGTACAGATAGCCTCCATTGCTCCTCGGGTCCACCCGACCGCTCCGAGTACGTCCCGCCCAGTGGTCCACCTCCAGGTACCGTCCTGCTCCGCAAGCCTCCACCACAATCAGCGTTGTCCGTCGTCTGCAACCAACACAACGTAGTGCGGGCATAGCCCGTGCATGGGTGAGTATAAGCTACTCAGTAGGGACCCCGAGACCCACGAAGGTCTCCCGAAATCCACAAAGGATAAACCACAAGGAAAGATACAATCACGAAGTAACATCCGACACTTCTTAGGTATATGCCCATACATATACCTACGTCATCAATCCCCGTTCAGCTCCAACATCCGAGCCAAAGAACAACCCAGTCCACACATGAAAGCAAAACGTAAACCCACATAGGATAGCACAACACAATCCACGAAGGAGAGAAAAAGTAATCCACATAGGATAGCTCAACACAATCCACAAAGGAGAGTAAATAGGATTCATCTCACACAGGTATACTTCTTCAGATGACGATAAGATGATCATTGATCCATCAAAGTTGTCGGACCCACAAAGGATCGAAAGGTACTAACCCCCACAATGACCCACAAAGGATCTGACCCACAAAGGATCGATTGGTAACTAACCCCCGCAAAGACCCACACAGGATCGGGCCCACACAGGACCTGTAGGCGCTGGCTCACACAGAACCGTTGAGCGCTGACCCACACAGGATCAGATCCACACAGGATTTGTAGCACTGATCCACGTAGGATCGCTGAATGCAGTAGTCGTCGCAGTCCACTGAGGATTTCGGCACTGTCCTCGTCGCAGTCCACTGAGGATCTCTGCACAGTCGTCGCTGTCGAAGTCGCAGCCAGCATTATGGTTCCCGCACAAAGCAAGCTCGTTCGGGAGGGTCCGCTCCACGAGTTGAGAGGCTGATACATCAACTGACACAAAGTCCGAAGTTGATGTATCCAAAAGTTCTGTATCGACAACATGAACTCAACTTCGCAGACGGCGTGTCAATCGGACGCCTGGTCTGAGAGATATTGGCTTTTTCGTCCCAGGGGCCCGGTTGATTTTTAAGGAAAAACCGACCCTACCATAGTCCACCTGCATCCAAACCTCGGGAGGAGTATGCCAATAGATCCTTCTCACTTAGAGGAATTCAACGAAGTCGACGGCACGTCAATCGGACGTCCGAAGCTCAAGATATGAGCGTTTCCGCTCTGAGGGCTCGGTTGGTTTCGTGTACGAACCAACCCGGACGAAATCAAAGTATTCCGAAACATTGAGTGCGATAGACCAAAACGACCGTCTCGATCCAAGGATCGTGTTGCCACTGACGGAGAGTCGTTTGGAGGCCCTTAGCACAAGTTATAGGCAAAAGACCGAAACTGTCTGAAGACGGGGGGGGTCTGGGCCCGAGCCGACCCAGCCCGACCCGGTCCGACCCGGTGGGACGTGGTCCGGCCAGGACAGGGCGCGGCCCGGCTCGGCCGGCCGGTCCGGCTCGGCTCGGCCGAGCGGCCGAGCAGCGCGGGGGGCTCACTGCCCCCGCGTGACAGCACCGCGGCCCCCGCGGGGGGCCGTCTTGGTCAACGGACGCGGCAAAGGCCGCGTCCCGCGTGTGCGCCGGACACGCGCGACCGCGGGTCCGCTGGCTCTGCCGCCGCCGGTGGCTTCCGCGGGCCACCGGAGTTGCTCCGGTGGTCCGTTTTCTTTCCCGTGTGCGCCGCTGTTCCTCCCGCGTTCCGTTCTTCACTATGGGATCATCAAATCTCCCTTGTGTCACGTTTTTTCATCGCCCGCCAAATCCGCACAACAACGAAGAACTGCGAAGGGTTGTCGGGCCGTGTTCGTTTGGCCCGCACCCTCCGCGTTAGGCGATAACAATTGGGAGGATTAAACAACACATCAAACAATAATTTTAATAAATTAAAATTGTTCTTATAAAACTGGTTCTTTAATTTAAAAGAAACGTTCACGGGAATATAGATTATTTCACAACAATGCCTACCGCGTCAAGTCGTCGCACACACATTCTTCACGGAATTTATCGTTGCGGAAGGTGGGGATCGTCACGTCACGGAAGGGCATCGCGTCGTCGCGGTATCCGGCGTTGCGTCGACGAACTCCGAGGTCCAAGAAACAATAGATTTAATTTTAATAATTAAATCCATCTTGAGTTAAAATCCACAAAGAAATTTAAAGAATTTCAAACTCTCACCTCAACGGATGATCGAAGGTTTTTGTCGCGGAGGAAGGAACGTCGCAGAAGAACATCGCGGGAGAGGAAACGTCGACGTCGCGGCACACGACATCGCATCGTCGATTTCCGCGGGTTCGACGTTCATCGCGTTCTTGACGTTCTTCACGAAGGAGGATGAAGAACACTTGGTTTCTGTCAAATCCTCTCAACGAACATTTTTCCAGAAGTCATGCGTTGGTCTTATTTTATTATTACGCCAATGGATTTCAAAGAGGTTAACAAACGAATGAAATTAATTCATAGAATTAATTCAACGATGAAAACCACCCAATTAATTCAATGAATAAAATTGCCCAATTAATTGGTGCATTAAGAAATTAAGAAAACGCGTCAGTTAACTTTCATAATGACGGGTTTTCGCGGGTGCGTTACATAGCGGAAAAGAAACGGTGGGGCTCGTGCGGATCCCACCTCACAAATATCCTACCAAGAGGGTAGGATATTCTTGGATAGCACCCTATCCGCATCAACTCAGCTTCAGCCGCTTTAAGTGGCTTCAAGTGGCTTCCAAGTGGCTTAGGTGAAATAAAATAAAGTTTGTCGTACAATTATTTTATTTCTTAACTTTATGCCCGAAAATTAAAAACCACACCCGGGATAACAGAACTCCGGAAGAGGCGTTTCTAAGAAAGTACCGGCACTGTGATTCCATCGGTGCCCTTAGAATTCGATTCCAAGCACCGGTTCAAAAGTTAGAAAAACCTGCTCGTCCGTTCACTGAACGTACCCGAGCCAATCTTCGGAAAATGATTCCGGGCACACCGGGCCTCGGAATCAGGTGCGGTCAGAAACTGCACTCTTGTAAAATTTCAAAGAAAATTAAGAAAAAAATTTCCTTGAAATTTACGGATCTTTACATTACTCCCACCTCAGGGCTTTACGTCCCCGTAAAGATACATCATAAACTAGGGAAACAAATGTGGGTACTGAGCAAGCATTTGAGCCTCCCGCTCCCATGTGCTCTCCGGGAGGTTCCAGTGCTGCCATCTGATGTGCACAAGAGGAATCGATCGCCCACATAGGACCCGCTCCTGTCAATCCTCTATCTCCACCGGGACCTCCGTAAAAGTCACCCCATCATCCACGTCTAGCTCCCCATGGTCAATGATGTGCATCGGGTCGTGCACGTATCTCCTCAGCTAGGATATGTGGAAGACGTCATGCACCCGGTGCAACTAAGGTGGTAGAGCCAGGCGATAATCCACCTCGCCAATCCTACTGAGGACCTGGAATGGTCCAATGAAGCTTTGAGACAACTTTCCACCTTGGCCAAATCTCCGTAATCCACGTCGAGGTGAGACACGCAAGAAGACGTGGTCGCCATCCTCGAACTCTAGTGGTCTCTGCCTCCTATTAGCATAAGACTTCTGCCGGCTCTGAGCTGTCCTCATTTTCTCCTGGATGACCTGGACCTTCTCTGTCATGGCCCAGACCATCTCTGGTCCCACAAGTGCTGACTCCCCAGGGTATGTCCAGCACAAAGGGGGTCTGCAAGGTCTGTCGTACAATGCCTAATATGGTGCCATTCCGAAGGTGGAGTGGTAGTTGTTGTTGTACGCGAACTCCAACAAGGGTAGGTGGTCCTCCCAGCTGCGACCAAAGTCAGGGACACATGTGCAGAGCATATCCTCAAGAGTCTGAATGGTCCTCTATGTCTGACCATCCGTCTGAGGGTGAAAGGCGGAGCTCAGACGTAGCTGTGTCCCGAACGCCTCCTGCAACCCCTTCCTAAGCCGGGAAGTGAAGCGAGCATCCCGATCGGAGAAGATAGATGATGGAACACCGTGAAGTCGTACAATCTCCTGAACGTAGAGACGCCCCATGGTCTCTACTGAGCCCTGCTCCCGGATGGGTAAGAAGTGTTCTGACTTGGTGAGTCGGTCAACAATCACCCAATTGGAGTCGTGACCTCTGGAAGTGCGTGGATGTCCAGTCACGAAGTCCATAGAAATCTTGTCCCACTTCCACTCCGGGACCTCCAAGGGATGTACCAAGCCTGCTGGTACCTAATGCTCTTCCTTCACCTGCTGGCAGGTGAGGCATCGAGAAACGAACTCTGCCACAGCCTTCTTCATGCCCAGCCACCAGTGCTAGCGTCTGAGGTCCTGGTACATCTTCACCACTCTAGGATGTACCACCAAAGGAGAAGTGTGAAACTCTCTCAGCACCTCCTCTCGTAATGCGACTGTTACCAAGGTACGTCCTCTGAAAAGGATGTCGTGCCCTGCTCCAAAGGAGAAGCCATCAGGTGCCTGTCCTGAGGATAACTGTGCACGCCGCGTCTCACAGATAGCGTCCTCCCGCTGTGCCTCTATGACCCAATGCAGTAGTGGTGGTGTGACTGTGAGAGACAGAAGGAAGGCTTCTCCATCTCTATCCATGAAGGATATCTGCAAAGCAGCTAGCTGCTCTGTCACCTCCTCAAGTAGCTCGATGCTCGTCCTCCTGCTGAGGGCATCGACTACCACGTTACCCTTCCTAGGAGTATAGACTATCTCAAAGTCATAGTCCTGGAGTAACTCGAGCCATCACCGTTGTCTCAGGTTCAGGTCCTTCTGCGAGAAGATTTACCTGAGACTCTGATGGTCAGAAAAGACTGTAAAGCGCTCGCCCATCAGATAGTGTCGCCATGTCTTCAGGGCGAAGACCACTTCTGCTAACTCCAGGTCATGGGTAGCATAGTTCTGCTCATGCGGCCTCAACTGACGCGATCCATAAAAAATCATGGCCCGATCCTACATCAGGACACACCCAAGTCCGGTCCCTGATGCATCGCAGTAGACTACGTATCCAACTCCCTCCTCAGGAAACCTCAAGATAGGTGCGACGGTCAATCTCCGTCTCAGCTCCTGGAAGCTCTGCTGACATCTGTCTAACCACACAAAGGGTTTCCCCTTATTCGTCAAAGCTGAGAGTGGTGCCGCAACTCTGGAGAAGTCTAGCACAAACCTACAATAATATCCAGCTTGTCCCAAGAAACTCCGCACCTCTGTCATGCTCCTGGGTGGCTCCCAAGCTAGCACGCCTCGATCTTCGCGGGATCCACCGCAACTCCAGCCTCAGAAATGACATGCCCCAAGAAGTGGAGCTCACGCAACCAGAACTAGCACTTAGAGAGCTTCCCATAAAGCTGGTGCTCTCGGAGCATGTCTAGCACAACCTGCAAGTGGTAGGCGTGCTCCTCCTCCGTGGTCGAGTACACCAAAATGTCGTCGATGAAGACCACGACAAATTGATCAAAGTATGGCTGGAAGATCCTGTTCATGAGTCTCATGAACACTGCTGGAGCGTTGGTTACGCCGAAAGTCATAACCATGAACTCATAGTGGCCATACTAACACCTGAAGGCTGTCTTCTGCACATCCTCGTCTCGAACTCTGAGCTGATGATAGCATGACCTAAGGTCTATCTTCGAGAACCACCGTGCTCCCTTGAGCTGATCGAAGAGGTCATCAATCCTTGGTAGCGGATACTTGTTCCTCACTGTCACCTGGTTCAGGCGATGATAGTCGACACACGGTCACAGGCTCCCGTCTGCCTTCTTGGAAAACAATATCGGGGAAGCCCAGGGTGAAACACTGGGTCGGATGAACCCCTTTCCCTGTAAGTCCTCTAACTATACCCACAGCTCTGGAAGCTCAGCGGGGGCCATCCGATATGCTGGAGTGGATATCGGGGTTGTCCCGGGGTACAGATCAATATAAAAGTCTACCTCTCTGCGAGGAGGTAGCCCTGGAACGTCATCGGGAAAGACGTCCGCGTACTGATCCACCACTGCAGGAAAACTAGGACTCTGCATGTCAACTGCTCCAAGGATGAGGCTAGCCAACTGATGAGTGATGGGTTGTCCCCTCCTCTGCGAGAGTCCCTCCTGTGCTGCAAAGGCACCCTTCTCACCGGTGAAGGTGAACCTGCTCCCATCGGTGCGCACATATCGCACCTTGCAACTAATACAGTCAATCTGTGCATAGACTGTAGATAACCAATCCATGCCCTAGATGACGTCGTAAGGCCTCGACGCTGCTACAAGAAGATCCCAACCAAAGCTCTCGCCTCCTAGAGTAAGCTCACACTGCCGTCACTAGTGTGTAATCATCGAGTCTGCTCCCATAGGAGTCACTAGCCGTAAGGATTGAGCCAACGACTCTATCGGAATTTCCGAGCTCCGAACAAGGGTAGCAGCTATGAAAGAGTGACTCGCTCCTGTGTCTATAAGAACTGCAATAAGGGTGGAATAGACACAGATCGTACCTCGAATCATCTCTAGCGCGCCGTGGTCGTAGGCCTCCGCTGCCTGGAGCTGTGCCTGTCTCTGCCCGCCAGCTCCCTACGGTCGGGGCGGACCTCCCGGTGGTGGTGGTGGCAGAGCCTCAAAGCGTCACCCACCACCTGCTACTCGGCCAGCTCCTCTGCCTCGTCCGCCTCCTCCCTGCGGACCACCACAGTCGACCCTCTGCCTCTGCCTGGGTTGCCCCTCCACCATCTTCTGCTCTTCGGTACGGCGGGTCGGGCAGTCACGAGCCATGTGGCCCTTCCCGCCGCAGGCGTAGCACTGCCTGCCTCTCGAAAGACTGGCTCCGCGTTGTCTGCCCCGCACAGTTGAGCCAGTGTCTTGAGTTCATCTACGAGAGGTTCTGGTCAGCCTGGAACCCTGAGTCATCCATTGGCTACCTTCTGCCGAAGACTCCGCTACCTGCCGCCCTGCGGTAGGTCTCGCTGCTGAAGTAGACTCAGAAAGAAAGCTCTCGATCAGAAGAGCTCGCTCCAGTACTCATGCCTAGGTCGGGATGCTGAGGGAGATCAGCGATACCCTGATGTCGTGTCTCAAACCCTGCTCAAAGGTCCGGGCCCTGAAGAATGGGTCCCGTACCATATCTGTCGAGTAGCGAGAAAGATCGGTAAACCTCTCCGCGTACTGGGCGACCGTCAAGATGCCCTGCCACAGCTGAAGAAGCTCCTGGATGCACACCACACGGAGGGTGGCCGGGACGAACTCTGAGCAGAAAAGGCCCTCAAAGTCTGTCCAAATGAGAGAGGCCTCATCGTGCACCTGGAGCATGAAGCTCCACCATCGTCCTGCTGCTGCGTGGAGTAGGCTCGCCGCGAGGATCACCATGAGGTCTGCTGGTGTCCTCACTAGCCTGAAAACGCATACGACCGCCTCCATCCAGTCCTCGGCTGCCTGGGGGTACGTCTCCCCACGAAACCTGGGTGGTCGCTGGCACTGGAACTCGTGCAGAGCTCCGAGGCGACGTGCATCGTCAGCGGCTGGTGCTGGAAGCATCGGGGGCTCGGCGGGTAGAGGTACCGCCGGTGCCTCGGCTGTCAACGAGCCCTATACCAAGGCCTCATCGCTTGGCTGGTTGTCGTCATGCTCGACTCTCGGAACCCTAGCTGGCTGCCATCGTGGGGCCATCCTAAAAAGGAAACAAGTGCGCCACGGTTAGAATAGTATACCTGGTCAGCTGAACAAGTAATCACGAATAAAACATGAAAACACACATGCAATCAATGTTTTCGTGCATTAAGTTGGAAATCAGAAGTCAGGGTCCTGGTGTACGGATACGTCAGCCGATGCACCAACACTGGACTCCCTGGACTGATAACCACACTCAATATGCTAAACACTATTGCTTCACATAGAGCAAAGATCAGAGTCTGCAGTAGAACTGACCGCCTCTGATACCTAATGTCACGACCCGTCCTCGGGGCCCGTGCCGGGACTACCCCTAGCCCGCCTTCCATAGGCCAAGGGATGGCGACTAGCACCAAGGTGTAAATCCCGGAAAAAGGGAAGGCATTGCCTTTGAAAAGTAAACAAGCACCACAGAGTAAGCAAGCGGAAAAGTAAACACTAAGTAAAAACTTTAACAAGCTGTGCTGAAAGTAAAAGGGGCCGGAAATACAAGCCCAACTGTAAAGTACAACTGAAAGGGAAAAAAAGAAACTGAAAATAAAAGCCACAGCATCAAGCCGTCCTCTAGAAGTCGCACCTGAAGGGTGGGTACAGATAGTCTCCACTGCACCTCGGGTCCACCAGACCGCTCTGAGTACATCCCGCCCAGTTGACCACCTCCAGGCACCGTCCTGCTCCGCAGGCCTCCACCACAATCAGCGTTGTCCGTCGTCTGCAACCAACACAATGTAGTGCGGGCATAGCCCGTGCAGGGGTGAGTATAAGCTACTCAGTAGGGACCCCGAGACCCTCGAAGGTCTCCCGAAATCCACAAAGGATAAACCAAAAGGAAAGATACAATCACGAAGTATCATCCGACACTTCTTAGGTATATGCCCATACATATACCTAAGTCATCAATCCCCGTTCGGCTCCAACATCCGAGCCCAAGCACAACCCAGTCCACACAGGAAAGCAAAACGTAAACCCACACAGGATAGCACAACACAATCCACGAAGGAGAGAAAAAGTAATCCACATAGGATAGCTCAACATAATCCACAAAGGAGTGTAAATAGGATTCAGCTCACACAGGTATACTTCTTCAGATGACGATAAGATGATCACTGATCCATCTAAGTCGTCGGACCCACAAAGGATCGAAAGGTACTAACCCCCGCAATGACCCACAAAAGATCTGACCCACAAAGGATCTGACCCACAAAGGATCGATTGGTAACTAACCCCCGTGAAGACCCACACAGGATCGGGCCCACATAGGACATGTAGGTACTGGCTCACACAGAACCGCTGAGCACTGACCCACACAGGATCAGATCCACACAGGATCTGTAGCACTGATCCACGTAGGATCGCTGAGTGCAGTATTCATCGCAGTCCACTAAGGATCTCTGCACAATCTTCGTCACAGTCCACTGAGTATCTCTGCACAGTCGTCGCGGTCGAAGTCGCAGCCAACACTAGGGTTCCCGCACACAACAAGTTCGTTCGGGAGGGTCCGCTCCACGAGCCGAGAGGCTGATACATCAACTAACACAAATTCCGAAGTTGATGTATTCAAAAGTTCCGTATCGACAACAGGAACTCAACGTTGCAAACGGCGCATCAATCGGACGCCCGGTTTGAGAGATATTGGCTTTTTCGTCCTAGGGGCCTGGTTGGTTTTTAAGGAAAAACCAACCCGACCGTACTCCACCTACATCTAAACCTCGGGAGGAGTATTCCAATAGATCCTTCTCACTTAGAGGAATTCAACGAAGTCGACGGCACGTCAATCGGACGTCCGAAGCTCAAGATATGAGCATTTCCGCTCCGAGGGCCCGGTTGGTTTCGTGTACGAACCAACCCGGCCGAACTCAAAGTATTCCGAAAACTTGAGTGCGATATAACTAAACCACCGTCTCTATCCAAGGATCACGTTTCTGCTGACGGTGAGTCGTTTGGAGGCCCATAGCTCAAGGTACGGGCAAAAGACCGAAACGGTCTGAAGACGGGGGTCTGGGCCCGGGCTGACCCGGCCCGACCCCCCTGGGTCAGCCGAACCGGGTCGACCAGACCCGGTCGGACCCACCTGGACCCGGTCCGGCTAGGCCAGGGCGAGGCACGGCTCGGCCGGCTGGTCCGGCTCGGCTCGGCCAAGCGGCCGAGCAGTGCGGGGGGCTCGCTGCCCCTGCGTGACAGCACCGCGGCCCCCGCGGGGGGGGGGGGGGGGGGGGGGCTAGTCAATGGACGCGACAAAGGCTGAATCCCACGTGTGAACCAGACCCGCGCGGCCGTGGGTCCGTGGGCGCCGCCGCCGCCGCGGCCTCAGCTGCGGAGGCCATGTCCGGCGGCGTGCCGGGGCGCCGCCGCTGCCTGCCGCCGCGCCGGCGACCCACGCTACCGGGGGCTTCCGCGGGCCACCGGGGTTGCTCCAGTGGTCCGTTTTCCTTCCCATCTGCGCCGCTGTTCCTCCCGGGTTCCGTTCTTCACTGCGAGATCATCAATTCGCCCTTGCTTCACGTTTTGTCGTCACCCGCCAAATCCACACAACAATGAAGAACTACGGAGGGTTGTCGGGCCATGTTTGTTTGGCCCGCACCCTCCGCGTTAGGCGATAACAATTGGGAGGATTAAAAAACACATCAAACAACAATTTTAATAAATGAAAATTGTTCTTATGAAACCAGTTCTTTAATTTAAAAGAAATGTTCATGGGAATATAGATTATTTCACAACAACCCCTACTTCGTCAAGTCATCGCACGCGCGTTCTTCGCGGAATTTATCGTCGCAGAAGGTGGGGATCGTCGCGTCGCGGAAGGGCGTCGTGTCGTCGTGGTATCCGGCGTTGCATCGACGAACTCCGAGGTCGAAGAAACAACAGATTTAATTTTAATAATTAAATCCATCTTGAGTTAAAATCCACAAAGGAATTTAAAGAATCGCAAACTCTCACCTCATCGGATGATCGATGGTTTTTTTCACGGAGGAAGGAACGTCGCAGAAGAACATCACATGAGAGGAAACGTCGGCGTCACGACACACAAAATTGCGTCATCAATTTCTGCGGGTTCGGCGTTCTTCGTGTTCTTCGCGTTCTTCGTGAAGGAGGATGAAGAACTCTTGGTTTCCGTCAAATCCTCTCAACGAACATTTTTCCAGAAGTCATGCATTGGTCTTATTTTATTATTACGCCAACGGATTTCAAACAGGTTAAGAAATGAATGAAATTAATTCATAGAATTAATTCAATGAAGAAAACCGCCCAATTAATTCAACAAATAAAACCGCCCAATTAATTGGTGTGTTAAGAAATTAATAAAACCCATCAGTTAACTTTCATAATGACAGGTTTTCGCGGGTGCGTTACTTAGCGGAAAAGAAACGGTGGGGATCGTGTGGGTCCCACCTCACAAATATCCTACCAAGAGGGTAAGATATTTTTGGATAGCACCCTATCCGCATCAACTCATCTTATGCCGCTTTAAGTGGATTCAATTGGCTTCCAAGTGGCTTAGGTGAAATAAAATAAAGTTTGTCGTACAATTATTTTATTTCTTAACTTTAAGCCCTAAAATTCAAAACCACACCCGAGAAAACGCAACTATGGAAGAGGCGTTTCTAAGCAAGTACCGACGCTGCGATTCCATCGGTGCCCTCAGAATTCGATTCCGAGCACCGGTTCAAAAGTTAGAAAAACCCGCTCGTCCGTTCACTAAACGTACCCGAGCCAAACTTTGGAAAATGATTCCGGGCACACCGGGCCTCGGAATCAGGTGCTGTCAGAAACTGCACTCTTGTAAAATTCCAAAGAAAATTAAGAAAAACATTTCCTTGAAATTTATGGTTCTTTACACGTAACTCTTGTTTAATCATGTCTAACCTTTTAGAACTGAAGGGCTTAGTGAAAATGTCATCTAATTGATGTTCAGTACCTATAAACTCAAGAGTAATATCTTTTTTTTGGTAGTGGTCTCTCAAAAACTGGTTCCTTACATCAATGTGTTTGGTTCTAGAGTGAGACATAGGGTTATTTTATATGTTAATTGCACTAGTGTTATCATAGTTGATTGAAAAATATTTAAAATCATATCCATAGTCTAATAGAGTGTGTTTCATAAACAGAATCTGTGCACAACAACTACCAGCAGCAATGTATTCTGCTTCAGCAGTAGATAATGAAATAGAGTTCTGTTTCATAATACACCAATATACCAAGGACTTTCCCAAAATATGACATCTTCCAAATGTGCTCTTATTATCTAACTTTCATCCAACAAAGTAATCATATGAATAAATGATTAAATCAAAAGATTGTCTTTTTGGATAAAAAAACCTAAATTTGCAGTATGTTTTTGATATTTGAAAATTATTTTAAAAACAATTAAATGATATTATTTTGTATTAGCTTGAAATTTTGCACACATACACACACTAAACATAAAATCTTGTCAACTAGCAGTAAGGTAAAGTAAGATTCCAATCATACCTCTATAATTGGTTTGATCCACTGTTTTCCCGGTTTCATCTGCATCCAATTTATAGATGGTACTCATAGGAGTATCACATTCCTTATTACTATCCAAACCAAAACGTTTTAAAAGATCCTTTGTATATTTACTTTGATTCAAAATAATATCATTTTCATTTTGAAAAAAATGAAATCCAAGAAAATATTTGAGTTCTCCCATTAAACTCATTTCAAATTCATTTTTCATACTCTTTGACAAATCAGTACATAAAGAATGTTTACAAGATCCAAAAATAATATCACTAATATAGATTTGTACTATTAAAACATCTTTATAAATTCTTTTAATAAAATGATTTGGATCAGAAATCCCTTTTGTAAAACTTTTTGAAAAAAGAAAACTATAAAGTCTATCATACCAAGCTCTTGGAGCTTGTTTTAAACCATATAAAGCATTAGAATGTTTAAAAACTCGATTTGGAATATGAGAATTAGTAAATCCAGGTGTTTGTTCAACAAAAACATCTTCAATAATAAAACCATCTAGAAAAGAACTTTTAACATCCATTTGATATTATTTAAAATTCAGATGACCAGCATAGGCAAGTAGAATATTAATAGCTTCTAATCTAGCTACAGGTGAAAAGGTTTCCTCATAGTCTATACCTTCCTCTTGAATATATCCTTGTTCGAATAATCTAGCTTTGTTTCTAACTATATTTCCAGACTCATCAACTGTATTTCTAAAAACCCATTTAGTTCCTATGGTTAAACTGTCCTTGGTTCTGTCAACTAATTCCATGACATTGTTCTTTGAAATTGATTCAACTCTTCTTGCATAGCCATTACCCAAAATTCATCATTGATAGCATCATTGATATTTTTAGGTTCTATCTGTGAAAGAAAAGCTTGATGTTCAACCTGGTTTCTTAGAGAAGATCCAGTCATTGTCCCTCTATCAAGATTACCAACTACAGCATCAAAATGATGATTCTTTAGAATCCTAGTTGATCTAGTAAAGGTAGGACTGGAAATTTCATGTTAATCTATAAGTTCGTGTTCAACAGAAGCAGATTCTGGCATATGTCCAGAACATGATGTTTTTACAGTAGGTTCGTTAGTTTTATCATAAAGGTCCAGAATACTCAAATCTTCTTTAATATTCTCAAGAGATGGTTTAGGTTCATGTGGATCAGTTACATAAAACATCATGTGAACATATTCTTCCACACATTTGGTCCTTTTATTAAAGAGTCTATAAGATTTAATAGATATGGAATAACCTAGAAAAATTCCCTCATCACTTTTAGAAGGATATTTATCCAGATTATCCTTTGTATTAAGAATAAAGACCTTACAACCAAAGACTCTGAAGTAACAAACATTAGGTTTTCTATTATTCCATAATTCACAAGGGGTCTTCTTGAGAACTGGTCTGATCAAGACTCTATTTATGACATAACATGCTGTATTGACAGCTTCTACCCAAAAATAAATATGTAGGTCATTCTTATTAAGCATGGTTCTTGCTATTTCCTGAAGGGTTCTATTCCTTCTTTCTACTACACCATTATGTTGAGGTGTCCTAGAAGTATAAAAGTTGTGACTATAGCCATTATGTGAGCAGTAAGATTCAAACTCATGATTTTAAAACTCACGGCCATGATCACTTCTCAAGGTTTTAATCATAAGTCCACTAGGGTTTTCTATATACTTGGTATATTTAATAAAGTAAGAACAAGATTCATTTTTTCTGAGGTAAGAAGTATACCCAAGTATATCTAGAAAAGTCATATACTAGGACATAGACATAGTGCTTCCCATTTAAACTAGAATCTCTAGAAGGAGCAAACAACTCCATGTGAACCAACTCGAGAGGTTGAGAAGTTGAGACTTCTTTCTTCGATTTAAAAGAAACTTTATGTTGATTACCCTTTTGACAGGGATTACAAACTTTTTCATTTGGGAATTCATGTTTGGGTAGGTCTCTAACCAAGTTCTTCCTAGTCATCTTTATAATTGAATGTATATTGCAGTGTCCTAATCATCTGTTCCATAGCCCAGATTCTTTATGAAAAGAATTTAGGCCAGTAACATTTTGTTTGGCTAATGCATTTAAATCAAAAACATAAACATGTTCATTTATCAAGTTAGAGAATACTAAAAAAATTAGAGTTAATAACATTACAGGAATCATTTTAAAATTTCACATTAAATCCATCATCACATAATTGAGAAATACGTAACAGGTTATACTTATGTCCATCAACAAATAAAACATTAGAAATAAAAACTGAATCATTGTTACTAATCTGGCCTAGGATGATGATTTTTCCTTTAGAATTATCACCAAATGTGACATGGACTCCATCTACATTGATTAGACTCTTGAAGCATGAGTAATATCCCGACATATGTCTTGAACATCCACTGTCCCCGTACCATATCTTTTTGTGAGAGCTCTTCAAACATGTTTCCTACAAAACAGATTTAGATGGAAAATGATTTTGGTACCCAGATCTTCTTGGGTCTAGATAGGTTAGCAATCATAGCTTTAGGTATCCAAATTTGTCTTATTGGTCCCATGTAATTAAGTTATTAAACAGATTTTAAAGATAAACTCTATTTGATCTATGACTGTGTGAGTAACTAGTTGAAGAATATGAATTTCCAGAACTAGAACTAGGACAATTTTTTCTAGATTTAGGAATAAATATAGTTTTAGTAAACAGTATTTTTCTAGGTTGAAAACCCATTCTAGTAGCATACTTTGGTTTCACTTTCATTCCTTGAATTTGAGTTAGAGTGTCTTTTCCATTTGTGAACTTTTCTAAGTCCTTTCTAAGTTGCTCATTAGACAATTTCAGTTTAGTATTTTCCTTTATCAATTGAGAATTCTTTTACTTTTCTACATCAAGGGTAGATTTTACAATAGTAGTGAGAACATGTTGTTCCATTAAGGCTTTGTACTTGTCATTAAGTTCATTACAGGGTTCTTCTAGCATGTTACAATATTCAAATAGTTCCTCAGTAGACTTGTTTTCAGATTCAAAATTAGTTCCAGAATAATAATCATTCAGCATAGGGGAAACAGGTTCCTCATAGGTATTGGTCATGAAGCACATGTTGGCACCATTCTTTTCAGAATCAGAAACATCAGATTTACTTGTGTTGTCTTCTGAAGAAATCCAAGTAGATTTAATATCTTTCTTATACTTATTTTCCTTATAGTCATATATCTTTTTGAACATCAATTTTGGACAGTCTGCTTTAATGTGACCTTTCCTTTTGCATTCATAGTAGAAAACTTCATCATTCTTGTCAGGATTTTTCCAGTCCTTCCAATGACCCTTGTTGTCATAATTTCCTTTGTAATTAGATTTTCTGAAGAATTTATTCTTCCTATATAACTACTTGAATCTCCTGGCTATTTGAGCAATCTCAACATCACTGTCAGAGTCTAAATCTTCACTTGTTGAACTTTCAGTTTGTATTTGAATGTTGTATTTTTCCTTTCTCGTCGAAGCAGTAGATTTAAAAGCTACATAATTCCTTTAAGTTCATCATCTTCCTCCTCATTCACCTTGAGTTCTTCCTCATACATCGCAATCTTACCAATGAGCTCTTTTACTGGTAGCTTTCTTATCTCACATGATTCTCTAATTGAGACAGAAGTGCCTCTCCATCGATCTGGTAGACATCTCAATATTCTCATGATTTTATCCTTAGCAGTGACATATCTTCCAAGAGAGATCATTGTATTGAAAATTTCATTGAACCTGAGATACATGTCAGAGATAGGTTCATCAGTATTCATTTTAAAATTATCATATTTAATAGTATATGTATTCAATCTCATTTCTTTAACATTAGTTGTTCCTACATGAGAAACAATCAATGTATACGATATTTCATAGGCAGTTTTACAGGCTGATATTCTATTGAACTCTTCATCTCCTAAAGCACAGTACAGGTCATTCATAGATTTATAATTATTATTGTAAGGTGTCTTAGTAGCTTCTTCCCAAGTAGTTCTAAAATATTGTGGAATCTTATATTCAGTTTCTATAGCAGTCCAGATATCAAATCACATACTTTCTAAATGAATTTTCATTTCAGTTTCCACTTTGCATAATTTGTACCATTAATAAAAGGTGGCCTGTTGGTAACAGCACCTTATAGTATATTATCCATAACTAGATTACTAAATTTTATCAAATAACTTTAAAGAGATATAATTTAGAACTAACAGAAAAATAGGATCTTTAAAATATAACTAAAATCACAGTTGAAAAACAGAGTATTTGAAAACATTGATAAACAAAACAAAAACATTGATACCAAATGTTGGTCGGAGTGGATACTCAAGAGGGGGGGGGGGGGTGAATTGAGTTCCAATTAAAATTTCTTTTAAAATGATTTCTCTTAAAATCCACCAATTTGAAAACAAAGTTAAACTGTAGTGAATTTATACAGATTGGAAATGTTCAATTGACTTCTTAAAGATTGATTAGATCTCAGTCAATTTAATCATAAGATTAAATTAGCTTTTGAAGCTAACCTACTGGTTCACAACAAGTATAAATAATTTTTAATTTAACTATAAAAGTAACATTAAAATTGTTTTGTATTTCAATGAAATAGCATCGGAATAAAAAGTATATATGTAGTATTCTTTAGCCTTATACTAAAAAGAACAGTAGATATGACAAAGAGGTTTAGTCTCAAGCAGAGACTTAGTCCTCTCAAACAATTTATATAAATTTGATCCACACCCTGGATCAGGGTTAACAACAGTACAATATTGTCCAGGTCCTAAGACCTCTGCCATAGTTCTTCATTGGAAAACAAAGACAATAGCACACAGTCTATCCAGGTCACACTTGACCTCTACCACTATCCTCATTGGGATACTATAAGATATATGGAGTTTGGAATGAGGATTTAGTATCCTCCAGTTCAGTACATGAGATAGTGTGTGTGTAAATAATACAAAGAACACACACTGCTCAAAATAGTAAATAATGAATCATGTATAGAGAAATATATGAGAGTCTAGAAGTCTCTAGAGACTACCAGTGCATCTCTGGACTCGTTGGATTTAGCAGAAATTCTTCTGAGTCCTTATGTGGTTTTTCTTTTGAAAAAAAAGAGTATCGTGGTTCAGTTTGATGTCCTTCAGAATGGAGTATATTCTCTGATTTCCAGTGTTCTTCAATAGTGCTGGATTGCATACATGGGAGTTCTTTAAAGATCATTCAATGTCCTCTTCGAGTTCCTCGTGTTTTCTTCTTTTCATGTTTGTATATGCATGGAAGAATTCTATCTCTATGCCTTTTCATGCACACCCTTTTACTACAGCACGATCTATCTTTTATTCCACACGCTCCGACAATGGGAATGATTACATTTTCATAGGTACGAGGTACGGTCTCCTGAAATGCTAACAAGTAACATTTAATATGATTAATTTCATTAAAAACATCAAATATGATAGTTGGAATTAAATAAGAGTTTATAGAAATTGAAATAGTTTTCATGACTATCAGTGAGTCATGATATCGGTGAGTAATTTTGAATCTTCCTCAGTATCGGTAGCATTAGCATCGGTGGCTCATTGATCATTGGTATCGGTAGCTCATGATAATCTGTATCATTGACTCATGATCATCGGTGTTGGTGACTCATGATCATCGGTATCGGTGACTCATGATCATCAGTATCAGTGAATCATGATCAGTAGCTCCTTAGATCTTCAGTAGCCATCAGTGCGACCGTTTTCATCGGTGTGACTATTGTTATCGGTGCAATCGTTCATCTTCAGTGCGACCATTCATAACGTTGGGGTGACCGGTCTTTAACGGTGCGACCATTCATCATCGATGTGACCATTCATCATCGGTGCGACCATTCATCATCGGTGACTCAGGAAAATAACTAACGGTGAGTCAAGACATGAAATTTTCACAAAGTTTCTGTTCAATCCAGAGTACTTATAGGTCAACCGTAAAACATAAATTAACATATATAAACATATGTAGACATGATTTAAACTTATATAAACATATTTAGATCAATTTTATCAAAATACTAAATTGAAATAAATTAAACTAAGATTTGTGATTATTAAAATAAACATTTCAGAGAGAGTTCAATAATCAAAAATGGATTTAGAACCCTAATATAAATTTTGTCTCTCATATAATCCATCCACACATAGAAAAGTCCTAGGGTATATAATCACATCTTGTTGATATACAATTCTATAAACCAGGCCTACCAAAAACTAGATCTTAAGATGTTTGTAAATATATCTCTAGCATTTCTTATATATTAGGCATAAACAAAGTTCCACAAATTCTTCAATATCCATATAGAATTATGAATTTCTTAAAAATAGTCTCTATTAATGATATCATTCTACTTATACCACATTCCAATAACATAAGATATATTATTCAATTTATACAGTTTCATTGTCCCCTTGTTGATCTAGAAAGAACCATGTATAAACTAAACAACCCGCATGATCCTCCTTGTAAAGAGTACCTCTTCACAAAAAAATTGCATGAAGCTCATGTAACTCACTTCCACTAGATCATGTGTTATCACCAATAGTTTCATAAGCTTATCTAGAAAGGTAACCATAAACATTTTTCATAAACAATGGAAATGTTTATAAATTCATCATACACACCACTATAATTATTTTTCACACAATATCATAATTTTTATCTAAAATATTAATATGAGTAATTATAAAATAATTCATATACAATCATAAATGATTAATTATTAGTAAATCCATCATAGAAAACATATTAATATAATCTTCAAATTTTAAGGATTTCATAATTCATTATCAACACTACAGATAATTTACTAAAATCATAAGAAAAACTATTCTATATTCATATAATATATTATCTCATGAGTTCCAAAATTTCATCTCTACTATTTATCAATTTCCAGTTATAATATTTAATATCTTATTTATATAATTATTTCAAATATTCATATAGAATTTTTATTCCATAAATCTAATATTCATCAGACTTAATTTCAAATTACCAGCATAATATATATCTTATAATATTATGAATTATCAAAACATCACAAAAGAATAAAATCCTGGAAGATACACAATGATTAGTAAAAATATGATAATATCAAGTTTCCTACCTCAATTCCATGATGACCACCAAACCTCAATCCTATAATGATCATTTATCAATTTTTAATTCTTTGTTCTTCTCCATTCATTCTTGCATGGAATACAAATATTAAATGTTTCTTTCTTGAGGGAAAAATAATGATAAAAATGATCTCAATAGAAATATATATCAAAATTAAGTCAATATTTAATTTCCCCCATAAAAACAAGTAGTAATGCCTAAAAAAATTTCTACCACTGAATTTGTCATTCATGTTACCTCATAATGACACAGATTGGATCAGGAGTCAGGAAATGGTCTTGTTCAATTATATATCCATTTACTTCCTCTAATATTTACGTAAATTCAATCACATAACTCTTTTAAATTATTTATTATTGGCCCATTGATAATATTGCCACTATCTCTGACTATAATGGATTTAATTATCAAAAATCATGTCATATATTAACCTATATCTTAACTCATGTCATATCCTAAATTATGTCAAAGCATTATCTTTTAAATCATATCATTTCAATCATATAACTATTTTTTTTGTGTTTAAGTATAAACAAGCTTATAACAGATTATCTATGTGTAATTATGGGCATTAACACACTCTGAATTTGCTATATTATAAGACAGATAGAAAATACAATATTATATAACTATGAGTCACTGACATCGATAGATAGATGAATCACCGTTAGATAGATGACACACCATTGCACATGACTCACCGACGCATACAACTCACCATTTTACATGGCTCACTAAAACAGAAGACTCACCATTTAATATAAGGCACTGATGCATACAACCTACCATCAGTTCAATTGATCTACCATTTCATGGTGCTACTTACGCAAGTACTCACTATCAGTTGAAATGAGTCACCGTTAGTTTCTCTCACTGACAGAAGAAATAACTCATGGTTGAAATGAGTCCATATTAGTTCAATTGTCTCACTGACAGTAGAAATGACTCACTGTTGAAAAAAGTCACTGATTTAATGAGTCCCTAAAGTATGGAAATACTGACATAATGACATACCAATGGGTTAATACACTGAAATAAGGACACACTGAAAGAAGGATACACAAACAGATGAGTCACTAATAGACTGTTTAAATCTTCAGTTATTAATATTATTTCTAATGGTCATATTAGTGTCTTTTAATGATATTAACTTATTTTATAATCTTTTTTAGAACATTTAGCAGACAGTATGAGGTACGATGAACCTATTTGTGTATAAATAACATGTTTTTTTTCATCCCTATAAAATAAGAATCTCTTTTAAAGAGAGAAGATATAAAAAAGAAAAGAAGGGAGGTGCATGCATCTGTGTGAGAGTGACACATACTTAAGAACACCAGAAAATCTCATGCAACAAATGTGAACTCAAGAAAAAAAGAAGAACACACAAGGCAATCTCAACTAAGCTAAATATAGAATTGAAAAACTACTTCTGCATATCAAAGAAGGAGAAGAATATACCTGCAGAACAATACTTATACCAAGAATCCAAAATACAACAGTCTATTTTGTGTAAAATTCCAGAAGAGGACTCAGACTTTACCTCAGCTACATCTGAAGAGTCCAGAACTGCATCTCAAGACACACAGAGCCTTCTAAATCCTTTCTCATACTTATTTTCTCTGTCATGTTCATTTTTACAAACTTTTGAGTAGTGTCTCTATCTGTTTGTTAAGAACACATTTTCACATGTATCAAACTGAATGATACAAGATATCCTTTCAATAATACCTTCTTACATCTGTTTACTCCCATGGATAAGTGTTGAAGATGTCCTTCTGTGACTTGGTAGTTTTTACCCACGAAGAACTGTGGTAGAGGTCTTATGACCTGGATATCATGTGTGCTGTTGTGAACCGCAATCTAAGGTGTGGATCAAACTATTTATTAATTTAAACTACTTGGTGGTAGGTGATCACCAAGTGGAGATTATTAAGTCTCTACATGAGACTGAACCTCTTGTTTTATTTCTGCTGTGTTTTTACCTTTTATTTTTACTCTATTTTATCACATATTTCATAAAAATAAATTGAACTATAATGTTAGTAATAGAAAGTTTTTATAACAGTATTGACTTATTATATTGGATTCAAAAGTTTTATTAATTATCAAATTGATACAATAGGGACCTAATTAATATTTTGAGGAATTAATCAAACAATAAAGTTCATATAAATTCACTACTGGATAACAGGGAAATTGAATTTTAAATATCGGGGGAACATCAAATTATACCTTTTTAATAGAAATTTTTATAGATACAAAATTCACCCACCCCTTGAGTACTCTAATCTGACAGGCATTTTGTATCAGAGGGTTTTATGAATTTTTAGTTTTAAAATTATTTTCAAACTTGTTCAACTGTGATTTTAGTTTTTTAATGATCTTAACATTTCTATTAATACTAAATTTGTATCTATTTAAGATATTATTCTAAAATTTTATTATGGATAATAGGTTGGAAGGTGATGCTACCAAAAGACCTCCATTATTTAATGGATCAAAATTAGGCACAATGGAAAATTAAAATGAAAATTCACGTAGAAAGTATGGTTTTTGAAATTTGGTCTTAAATTGTAGATGAATAAAAGATTCCTTTTACTGCTAGAACTACTTGGGATGATCCAACTAAGACTACTTATAAAAATAATTCTAGATCCATTAATTCCTTATACATTTGTTTAAGAGATAAAGAATTTAACTGAATGTCTTCCTGTAAAACAGTGCATGAAAATTGGGATATTTTTCCAATTTCACATGAAGGAACTTCTAGTGTTAATGAAATTATACATAACACATATACTATTTAATATGATAGATTTAAAATGAAGTCCGATGAGACTATTTATAACATGTATCTCAGGTTTAATGAAATTGTGAACACTATGATCTCTCTGGGGAGAGATGTTATTTCCAAAGAAAAAATTATGAGGATTATTATATTCTTACCTGATAGATAGAGAGGAACCTCTATCTCCATTAGAGAATCAGGTGACATCATCAATATACCTATCAAATAACTCATTGGAAAATTGATAATGTATGAGGATGATATGAAAGTAAACAAAGAATAATAGGACGAACCTAGGAGAAAATCTATAGTATTCAAGACTACTACCTCTAAGAATAAATAAAAAGAGAAGGTTCTTGCCTATGTTGAAAGCACTAGTAATGATAAATCAATATTATATAGTGATGAATATATGGAACAACTGGCTAAAAGATTCAAGAAATTATATAGAAAGAATATGTTCCTCATGAATACCAATTATAAATGAATATATGATAAGAAGGGAAGTTGGAAAAAGGAATGGAAAAGAAATAACAAATCAGAGAAGATTGTATGATATGAATGCAATAGGAGAGGACAGGTCAAAGATGATTGTCCAAAATTAAAATACAGAAACAATTATAAAAACAAATTAATGAAGTATAAAAAATCTATAATGGCCACCTAGAGAGCCTCTGATGATAGCTCCAGTGAATCAACATCATCTCATGATGATAAATATGACATGTAAAATATGTGTTTTAGGAAAAACACATCAGAGGTAACTTTAGATTATCATGCATACAATTCCTATTATTCTTAAAATATTACAAGTGATGAACTATTTGAATACTGTAACATGCTGGAATACACTTTTAATGAATTAAAATATAAATATAATTATTTAAAGAAAAAATATTCTCATACTGTAATAGTTAAGTCTAAACTTACTATTTAAAAGGAAAAGAATACACAGCTTCCCAAAGAAAATAATGAATTAAAAATGTCTACTGAGAAATTAAATAAATATTTATAGAATTTTACCAATGGTAAAATTATCTTACTCAAATTATTGGTGAATAGATAGATCTTACGTATACTTCTAGTAATGGGTATCATCCTGGACAGGGAAACCTATCTAAAACACATTTTGTAACTAAATCTGGGAAATTTGTTTTTTCTACCCCAAAATCAAAAATTCTAACGCTAGTAACAGTTTTAGGAAATCTTTTACTAACTCATGTTTTTATCGACAAAATAGAGTAAATATTTATAATATGTTATATAATTATTACAGAAAATCCATGAAGAAAATGTTGGTACCTAATGCATTGATTACTAATGTCACTATACCCAAACAAATCTGGGTACTGAAATCTGTTTTTGTTTGATTATTCTATAGGAAAGATATTTAAAGAGCTCATTCAATAGTTATTGGTACATAGATAGTGGAGTTTCAAGACACATGATATGATATTATTCAAGCTTTAAGAACCTAATCAATATTGATTGTGGATATGTCACCTTTGGTGACAATTCTAAAGAGACAAATTATTGGATTATGCAAGATTGGTAACTCTAACTCAGTTTTAATTTCTAAAGTACATTTTTTGATGGATTGAAATATGAAATTCTTAGTATTTCACAATTATGTGTTGATGGATTTCATGTTAAATTTGAAAATGATGCTTGTAATGTTTTTAAATCTAAAAATGAATTAGTATTTTCTGCTTTTAGAAATGAAAATGTATATTTTGTTAACTTAGATTCTTTAACTTCACAAAATTATTCCTGTTTAAGTGCCTTTCATAAATATTCTTGTATTGGGTATGGGAGGTTAGTACATTATAATGTACACTCACTTAGAAATCTTACTATAAAAGGACTAGTCAAGGACCTACCCTAACATGAGTTTGTAAATGATAAAGTCTGTAATCCTTGTCAAAAAGTTAAACAACACAATATATCTTTCAAGTCAAAAAAATAAGTTTTAACTTCTCAACTATTAGAGTTGGTTCACATGGACTTGTTTTTACCAACTCTAATTTATAGTATAAATTGGAATCACTATGTATATATTTTTGTAGATGACTATTCTAGGTATAATTGGACTTATTTATTAGCCCAAAAAATGAACAATGTACTTACATCACCATGTTTTCTATAACAGTGGAAAATATAAGTGGAATTAGAATAAAATCCTTAATAATTGATCATGGTCTTGATTTTGAAAATCAATACTTTGAATCATTTTTCTCACACAATGGCTACCGTCATAACTTCTCTTCCCCTACGACACATCAAAAAAATGGAGTTGTGTATAGAAAAAATAGATCCTTATAAGGGATAGGTCAAATAATGCTCAATGAATATGATTTACTTGTTTACTTTTGGGATGAGGCTATAAATAAATCTTGATACATAATTAATAGAATCTTAATTAGATCTATTCTCAAGAAGACTCTTTATGAGTTATGTAACGATATAAAACCCAAGGTTAGTTAATTCAAATTTTTTGGTTGCAAAGTCTATATTCTTAATACTAAGGATAATATTGACATATTCGCATCCAAGAGTGTCAAAGGAATCTTTCTAGGTTACTAAAACTCTAGTAAATACTATAGAATTTTTAATAAAATAACCAAGTGTGTGGAAGAATCTGTACATGTCAAATTTGATGAAACAGATCCACATGAACCTAATATCTCCCCCGAAAAACATGAAGATGACATTTCAAACCTGGACATAAATGAAAAATCATATAATCCTCTTTTAAGCAATCTGATAAATCAAATAGTTCTATAAATTCTTTATAATCAGAACATGATGAACCTAAAACTGTAGATGAACTAGAAGTTACTAGCCCATCATTTTCTAGACCAACTGGAACCCTCAAGATCCATCCTTTAGATGACGTTGTATGAGATTTAGATAAGGGACACAAACTAAGGCTTCTCTTAGAAATCTGGTTGAACATCAAAATTTATTGTCATAGAATGAACCTAAAAACATCAATTATGCAATTAAAATTAATTCTGGGTGATGGCTATGTAGGAAGAATTTACTAATTTGGAAGAAATAAAGTTTTGAAACTTTTGGATAGACCCAAAGATACCATGGCCATAGACACTAAGTGGGTGTTTAGGAACAAAGTAGATGAATCTGGTGATATTGTTAGAAATAAATCTATATTGGTTGCACAAGGTTATAGTCAAGAAGAATTCATTGACTATGAAGAATCTTTTTCACATATTTCTAGACTTGGGGCCATCATAATTTTCATTGCTTATACTGCCCATTTAATTTCAAAATTTATCAAATGGATGCTAAGTGTGCATTCCTAAATGGGTATATAGTTGAGGATGTTTTTGTTGAACAATCTCCTTATTTTACAAACCCTCATCTTTAAAATCATGTTTTCAAATTAAAAAAATCTTAATATGGTTTAAAAAAAGCTCAAAGAGCTTGGTATGATAGATTAATTAGTTTTCTTATTTAAAAAGGTTTTACAAAAGAAGTTGCTGATCCAACTCTATTTCTAAAATGAATTTCTAATGTTGTTTTAGTAGTTCAAATGTATTTAGATGAATTATTTTTGAATCTTCAAGAAATTTTTTATATATTTATTTTTATAAAATGATGAAAAGTGAATTCAAAATGAGTTTGATGGGTGAACTCAAATTCTTTCTTGGAATTTATATTTTTCAAAATAAATAAGGTATAATAATAAATCAAATTAATTACACAAAAGACATTTTAAAAATATTTTTCATTTCTAGCATCAAAAGAAGTGACACACCAATGAGTATGACATGTACGTTGGATCTTTATAAAGATAGTAAATATTTTGATCAATACACTTATAGAGTAATGATTGGATGTTTGCTCTATTAAACTATAAGTAGGCCATATATAATTTTTAATGTCTGTATGTGTGCCCGTTTTCAAGCCACTCCCAAATAATCTCACTTAAATTCTATTAAAAAAATTTCAAATACTTCAAACATACTATAAATTTAGGTTTGTTTTACCCTGAAGGATAATCATTTTATATAGTGAGTTATTCTGATGCTGATTTTGGTGGATGCAAGTTAGATAGAAAGAGAACCTATGGAACATTAAACTTTTTAGGAAATTCATTGGTTTCATGGTATAGGAAGTAAAAAAATTCTATTTCATTATCTACTTCCAAATCTGAATACATAGATACTAGTTTATGTTATGCTCAAATTTTGTAGATGAAACACACTCTACTAGATTATGGATATCAATTTAGACATGTACCAATAAATTATGACAATAAAAGTTCTATTAACATTTCTAAGAACCCAATTTCTCATTCTAGAACAAAACATATTGATGTAAGACATCACCTTTTGAGAGATCATTATCAAAAAGGTGATATCACTTTAGAGTTTATTGGAACTGAATATCAGCTTGCTGTCATATTCACTAAGACATTGAACTTTTAAAGAATGAATTACATTAGACATGAGTTAGGAAAGATCAATTATTAAGACCTTGTGTTTCCTTTCCTTTAATATTTTTCTGTGATGTTGCCATGATGACAACATTGTCTTGCTGAAACTGTTGTCATACAAACACCATTTTCAGGTCGACACCATTTTTATACTGACACCATTGTCATGCCAACACCATTGACATGACAATGCCATTTTCATGCCGACACCATTAGTGTTATGAAAAATCTATCATGCCAACATCGATGACTCACTATTTTATATGTTTTATGTTTTTATCAAAATGAAATTGTTTCATTAATTTCGTTGAGCATGGTTAACGATTTCATGACTGTGTAATTTCAAAATCCCAAAATGATATAAATTTGAATCAATCCACTCTAAACCTTTTACTGTTATATTATCTTGGCCACCGCTCTCTCATTACCCCTGAACTTATTGGAATGGTGTGTGTGAAGAGAGATCTTGATGAGGGTGATTATCATGCTTCTAAGAAATAGAATGGTGAATCTATAAAATCTTCAACTCCTATAAATAATGGTCTAGAAAACCATGTTTGTAGCCTCAGAGAAACAATTACAGGTGGAATGTCTCTTATAGATAAAGTCTTTATTGTTAAAGGTGATACAATATCAAGGATTAATTTGTTGGTTCAGAACCAATGATAGAGTCTTCTAGTCGAAGCCGGTACATGAATTTTACATGAATACAAAACTTCTATTGGAAGGGAGTGATGTGGCCTAGGTCAAGTCGATAGTAAAATGTAATAGAATATATTTATCTTAAAGGAATTAAGTTGAATGTATTAATATTCCTCATGAAGAAATGTTGGATGATTATCAAGGTACTTCTCTACAAGAAAGAGGATTTTTTTATTATGAGATAGAATTGAAAGAGAAAACTAGAAATAAGGAACATAGGGGTCCCATTGCTTCAAAATTAAATTATGAGTAAAGAATTTTATTTATGTTTATTCAACACTAGATTTTTCACAGGAAATGATACTTTTCTTCTCTAATGTGTCAGGATGTAAACTTGGTGTATTTTCTATAGAAAGTAGTTAAATTGAATCTGTGTAGATATCTGATGGAACATATAAATGAGATGATAAGTTATAAGTCTAATTATCTGTTCTATTTCAGAATTATTTCATCAATGCTAACAGAGAAATCATAGTTAAGTGATGTTGATGATGTTGTAGTTACTAAATGTAGTGAATTATTCTGAATTTATGACATCTATAAGAGAATGAAAATTAACTAGAAACCATGGATTGGTGATGAAGATAGATTGTATGAAAAGTTCAATCCTATAGATCATCTAGTTAGACCAAGGAATCTAGTGGATCCTGGCTGAGATCTAAATGATCAAGTAATATATTCTTCAGATGTGGTGGAGGATCCTGTTACTCCTGTTAGAGATGTGGGATCTCGAATTGATGATAGAAGTGACCCAGACACAACTAGACAAAAAAAAAGAGTTTCCATTAGACCTATAAGTCCACATTTAGACTTAACTTCTCATTAACCTATTCCTCAATCTACTAGTAGTGAAGATACAAAAATTGAAGGAGGCTTAGAATATGTTAGTGAATCTAGTGAAGAATAAAAAGAATATGAAGATTGTAGTGGTGATAGTAGATTAGAATCGAGTAGAGAAGAAGAAGATGATAAAGTTGATGATTAAAATGGAAATGAAAAGGATGAAGATGGTGATAATGAAGAAAGTAGTGACAGTGGATGTGATAGTGAAACTGGTCATCCTAATGGGAATCCAGATGCTGTTAGTATGGAAATTGATGAAGCTAATTCTAGTGTAACTATTGGGGGTGATGTTCAAGATTCAAATGTTTCTCTAGAAGAACCAGTTTCTAAAGTTGTATATACGAGAAAAGAAACACTATATGTGGAGAAGCAACATTTATAGGAATCATTAATTTAGGGGGAGAAAACAACCATGATGGCTGACTTAAGGGGGAGCCTCCAGAAAAAGTAGCTCAAGTTGATGAAGATCGTCAACTTGGAAGAGTAAGGCATGATACTCTTACTCGATTAGATTCTAATATAATGTATGAATGGGAAATGAATCCTAATAATGTTTCACTAGGATTATATTATGAATATTTAGATGATGAATTCTTTCTACTTATTACAAGAGAAACAGTTGATGAGACCTCTTCTAGTTATTATGTCACTAAGATCGATTTTGAACAATTCAAGAAAGAAATTTTTTCTTCCATAAAACACTCAGTACAATCTCAAATGAGATATGAGATTGATGAATCTAGGAGAGAGAATACTGAGATGACATAAAACCTGAAATCTCTCAGATCTATGGTTGATGGTGTAAAGAAAGATTGAAATTCTAGTTCTACTCCTACCACAACCATTGTATCTCAAGCAGCTACTGCTTTAGTATCCAAGATGGTGATAAAATAAATTCAGCGAAATTTGATTACAATATTAGAAACAATTGGGACAATCAAAACCAAGATTTAAAATGATATGATGAAGTTAACCACTGGCATCATTACATTATCCACTGATTATAGAAATACAATAGAATGTTTCTTGAAAGGACTTCAGAATCTTGTTTCTCATTTTAAAGCTCTTGATTTTTCTAAACTGAGAAATTTTGTTAAGGAACTTTCCTCCTCTTCTTTCGATTCAACTTATGGTCCAACTACTAATTCTTAACAATCTGTTGATCTTTCTACTATTAGTTCAGATTTGGAAGAAGAGATACAAAATTTAATTACTAGTATTTCCAAGGTTGAGGAAAATTCTGATAAGGTGCCTAACCATGTAAAGTATTATACAAGTAGTGATTCACACACTCAAGAATAGATGACCAAAAAGATTAATGATTTTTTCTCCAAATTCATCACAAAGAATCAAACGAACAATCCATTTACGTATTTGTCCACCAATCTTACTCTTCCTCTAGTGAAAATGACTTTTAAGGATCATATTATGAAGTTGAGATAATTCAATTCCTTGTTGTACAATTTCATAGAAAACAAATATGATTTTGAAAAGGCAATGATATATGTTGTTGAGATCATTAAATATTTCATCAAGCTGTTAAAACCATATCTCCATGTCCATAGAAAATCCATTGTGGTACCTTCTGCTTCAAAACTTGGCCCTACTGGTTCGGTGCCTTATCAAGCTCATATTTCAGTTTCATAGGCATTATATTAGATCATACCCATCCTTATAGATACAATTCATCCTTGGATTATTTATTAGAAAATATATACCCTATCTTCTATATTTCCTAAAGGAGTGCCTCTACTTCCTCTGAAAATTCATCCAGACCCTCCTGCTTCTCATCCTAACCCTTCTGCTGGACCATCCATTTATTCTTCTAATAAAGGGAAGGACCCCCTTAACCCTACAATATAGTGTGGAGTGATTGTTTTGATATTGATGAGTCCTTGTACTTTTGGTACTTTGGTGTACTTTTCTTGTGAATGAAATTTCACTATTTGTCCTTTTCTATTATTGTTTTTACCCTTCCTCTTTTTTCTATTCCCAAAAGGGATAGAACTTTATTAACAATTATTAGGTTTTTATACATTATTATCTCTAATAAATTTCATTTCCCATAATTATTTTTATTTTTTTCTCCATTCATATTAATTGGAACTCATAATCAGATTGTTTACTTTAATCTTTCTCCAATGGTACTTAATAATTCCATGATTTGTGATCATCAAAATGGGGGATATTGTTGTCCCATTGATATTGTTGGACACTATATCTGACTATAATGGTTTTAATTATCAAAAATCATGTCATATATTAACAAATATATTACCTCATGTCAGATCCTAAATTATGTGAAAGTATTATCTTGTATATCAAATCATTTCAATAATATAACTATTTATGTGTGTTTAAGTCTAAACAAGCTTATAACTGATTATCTATGTGTAATTATGGGTAGTAACACTCTCTGAATTTTCTATATTGTATGAAAGAAAAATAATCTAAAATTATCAAAGTATGAGTCCCTAACACTGACAGACAAATGGATCACTGAGAGACAGATGACTCACCTTTGTACATGACTCACTGACTCAGATGACTCACTGTTGCACATGACTCACCGACGCAGATGAATCAACATTGTATATGAATCACCGACACAGATGACCTATCATCAGTCCAACTGATATACCATTGCATGGTGCTACTGACTTAAGGAATCACCATCAGTTGAAATGAGTCACTGTTAGTTCAACTGTCTCACCCACAGAATAAAAAACTCATCGTTGAAATGAGTCCCCGTTAGTTCAACTGTCTCACCGACAAAAGAAATTTCCCACTATTAAAACAATTAACTAATGTAATGTGTCATCAAAATATGGAAAGACCGAAAGAATGACATATCAATGGGTTGAGACACCGGAATATGGAGACACCGACAGAAGGAGACACTGACAGATGATTCACCGATAGACTGTTTAAGTGTGAATTTATAAATATTATTTCTAATGGTCATATTTATTTCACTTAATGATATTGAATTATTTAATAATCATTTGCAGTAATTTTTGCAAATAGGATGAGGTACTATGATCATGTGCACATGGAAATAACATGCACTTTTCGAACCACATAAATAATAATCTCTTTTAAAGAGAGGAGATATACAAAAGAAAATAAGGGTGGTGCAGGCCTCTGTGTGAGAGTGAAACATACTGAAGAACACCTGATAATCTCCTGAAGCCACTATGAACTCAATAAAAAAAATAATAAAACACATGGAAATTTTGACCAATATGAACATTGAGTTGAAAAACTACTTCAGCATATCAAAGAAGGAGAAGAATATACCTGAAAAACCATACTTGTTCCTGGGAGACAGAATACAATACTTTGTATTGTGTCAACATCCAAAAGTGGACTCACACTTCATCTCATCCAAATTAGAAGAGTTTTGATATACATCTCAATACACCCAGATCCATCTAAATACTTTTTCATACATATTTTCATAGTCATTTTCATTTTTACATACTTTTAAGAAGTGTGTGTATCTTTATATTAATCACACACTGTCTCCTATATCAAACATAAGGATACAAGATATCCTTTCAATCATACCTTATTACAAATTTTTACTCCCATAGATAAGTTTGGATGTGGTCCTTTTGTGACTTGTAAGTTTTTACCCAAAAAGAACTGTGGTAGAGGACTTGTGACCGAGACGTCCTATGTGCTGTTGGGAACCCTGATTCGGGGTGTGGATGAAACTATTTATTAACTTAAACATCTTGGAGGATGGTGATCACCATGTGGAGAGGATTAAGTATTTACTTGACACTAACCCTCTTTTTTTATTTCCACTATGTTTGTACCTTTTAGTTTTAATCTTTATTATCACATATTTCATAAAACTAAATTAAACACTGATAGTTTTTCATAGCATGTGTTTATAAAAGTATTGACTTATTATATTGGTTTCAATAGTTTTATTAAATATCAAATTAATACAGCTAATAACTAATCATTCTTTTGAGAAATTAATTGAACAATCGATCTCTTATAAATTCTCTACTTGATAATTGGGCAATTAATTATTAAATATCAGGGGAACGTCAAATTATACCTTTTTAACAGAAATTTTTATAGATACTCAATTCACCCCCCGCTTGAGTTATCTACTCATGCCAAAATTTAAGAAATATTTATCTAATAAAAAATTTAATTTCTTAAATAAATTATTAAATTACTAAATTCCACCAACACCATGCATTAACTAAAAATACCATATATCCTAAAAAATTAATAAATTTGAATCCATGGGTAAAGAACACAACAAAAATCCAATGGTGTAATCAAAATTTCATTGTGAGACTTGTAAAATTACCATTTACCCTAAATTGTGAAAATAAAAAAATATCCCCATGAATTTCAAAAACTCCTAAACATAAAATTTTCATATCTCTATAATACCAACCCCTTTAAATAAAAAATCTACCTTAAATATATTAATCAATATTTATAAAGAAAAAATAATATCATAAAAAATATCATTATATAACTATAATTTTTACAACATAGCTACACATCAAATCACTACAACAAGAATAACTTAAAATATTTTAAGATATCATTCTTTCATTTTCAGTTACCTTTCCAAAGTGATTTTTCCCAATCCACCATGTTTCCATAGAACTAATAGTTTGATAATTACATGTCCATGAAGTAATTTCTATCAATGTTCTTGAATTTACATTTAGGACTAAAAAATCCATATAATCTTTGATATAAATATCGCACAAATAAAATACATGAAAATAATCATTATAATATTTCTAAATTTGGGACACATAGAACATTTCATGAATCTTTCCTAATAATAGAGGTATCATCAATTGATATTCTACCTCTAAAACATGATCTAACTTAAACATGTTCCATTATATCCTATACCCTATACTGTCCAACAATAGTTATCTTTATTAACATAACCCCATATAATTACAGATGACACAATATCCCTTAAAAATCCTTATGATGTGCCATGTTAATGGATAAATGAAAACTGTCATTATACATAAATTACAATAAAGGTAATTAATCCACCCATAATCTTTTAAAATCCATGATATAATCCCTCATCATATCCTTCAATGTTTTGATTGTATATTCATTTTAACCATCATTCTGTGATTAGAATATGGTGTTAAAGAAAAAATACGTACCAAAAGAAAATTGTAACCCCTTCACATCTATAATGTGAACTGTTCATCATGATTTAATACTGTCATCCTTGTAAATCTATAAATCTTCCCCAACTAAATCATATAATACTTTTACAAACTATCAACTAATATTTATTTTTTCAATTGGTAAGAAATGATTCATATTCATCAAAAAATCAATGAAGACCTAGATAGAATCAAACTCTATGGGAGTGTCTAATGCCATAGAAAAATCTACGGAAATGTCCTCCCTATTAAATTGGGAATCATGTTGGAGTTGGTGCCCTATAAACAACCATTTTCATAATTTATATTTCATAAATATTCATCAACATGAATATTATTAAATACCTTATCATATATTGATTATTATTCAATGTGAATTTAATGTGATAACATCCTAGACTATTTTTCACATTGATAATTTCATTGAATTTCGTTTCTATGATGAGAACCTTGATATGTTATAATGATATTCATTAACTATATGTCTTATGGTCATATGATGTCATCTGATTAGACATTAATAATAATAATAATAAATTGTTGGATACTCAAAAAAGGATAAGACAATATGTCATGAAGTTCACAATTTTATAATCTCCAAGATAGCATATTATGAGGACATACCCACCAGTATGAAATCCACATGTTTGTGTGTCATTAGATATTCCGGTCTACAAATGTGTATAATGATCCTTAGATTAAAAGATTATTTTTAATGAACATTATGTATCACACACTTAGATGTATTTTCATAAACCCTAACAACATATTTTTATGATGAATTTGGGAATATTGGGAACATCATGACTGATATGAATTAATGAATAAGTTGAGGATGAAATTGTCACTTCCATCTTTATGGAAGTAGATATCTTAAACCTTTAATTGGAATGGAATTGTCAAACTAAATTTCATGGTCATGGTGTATTGACTAGTTCATTCAATGAAGTGAAAGAAATATATATCAAACATATAGTTTTATGACACTATTAGGAAACCTACTAAATAAAATATCATGATAAAGGGATTGTATTACGTAGTGTGCCTTCAGAAGTGGTTTTCATAATGGAAACATTAACTTCATCCACTTGGGTTCCATTATGTATCGCTAGACGTTGATATTGTACTTTAGTTGAACCCTCCTAATGCAACTAACGAAGTATCCCATAGGGTCACACACATAATGTTATTATTTATATCAATTAAAGTAAATTTTAATTTAATTATGGGAATGAATATTATTCTATCACCCATTGAATAATATTTATTTTTGATTTATTGGTTGTAAAATATCCATTCACCATATTTACATTTGAGAAGAATATTAAAATAAATATCTATCTATATGACCATGAATATTTTAAATATATGATTATTTATGAATTAATAATATTTATTATTCAAGGATTAGTAAATGTGAATGATGTTCAAATTGATCTATTGGGCATCGTAGGAATTTTATATTAAATATCATTGAAATAAGTATTAATTAATTTATTTAAATAAATGATATTTATTTTTTCAATGAGTTTTAGCGCATGTCATGTAAATAATAAAAATATTATTATTATTTATACATGGGGTTCACTGAATATTAATATAATAATAAAGGTAATATATGTAATTAATTATTATCTAACCTACCACCTTCAATACCTGATTCTATCATTTCCTAGTGTTAAATGTTTTTACACATAGCACAGTACTCTATAGATTCTCTTAACATTAGAGAAACAATTATCTATTCCTTTCTCAATATTGAGATAAATTATTCTACCATCCTCCATATTTTCAATAATGAGAAAACAAGAATCAATCCTACAACCTTTAAGTATTGAGTGGTGATCAACGGGAGAAAAAAAGATGATTGGTACTGTTGTTCATTCATCGGATGTACCATTAGCGACACATATAGATCATAGGAGAAAATATGGATCACCGCTATAGATAATCTACTTTGAATACTCTCAAATCAATGATAGTACTGATGAAAAGAGGTTTGAATAATCAATAGCTTCTTCGATGAAAGAATTACCAAGACCGAGGTATTTCTTTATTTAAATTAATTATAAATTAAATGTGATAAATATATTTTCTTATTAGTTATGACATATATATCAATTAATCTTCATATTTAATTCATTAGTAATGTCATTTCATGTCATGCATATCTCAAAATATTCCTTTGTTATGAAAAAAACTATGTTTGGCATGACCTTAGTAGGCATTTTTTATGGGTCAGGAACATTATAGTGGTATCTAATATGTCACATAATAAATTTATAATTATTTTATTTTCTGGTCATTATATGTATTTTTGGATTTTTTTTTCATTTATGGTAATTGTTTATTTAATATGAATTTGGATATTTCTTCTTCTTATTTTATGTTCATATAACAAAAAATACATTAATAAAACATGGAAAACATCTAAACAACCCATCTGGAGGTGTTCATAATTCTGTCCAGGTAGCAGGAGACTACATGGTGTGTATCCTAAAGGCACAAGTTGTGTACCCATGTTCAATGCATCATGATAAACCTAAAATTTTATATGGAGAATAATTTATTGAATCATATGAAATTCTTTTAAAACACTATTTGTTAACTATGTTAAGGTGGTTCATGGTTTTTTGTACTACACACCATGTACCTTACTTAAACATCATATAGTCCACACATTTTTTGTGGTGGGAAACACATAGTCAAATACGAGTCGCGTACTAATAAATGACGTATGTGGATAGAATACATGTAACTATAAGTATATGGTGTGTCTGGATAGCCTGTACAAACCTTTTATCTCATAAACATTTATGGATTTCATACACACCTAGTCCCTGGGAATGTGTCACGAATAGACGAAAGAGTGAAATACATGACATGTAAAAATCTTTCACATGCTATGTATTCTTCCAAATTATACGAAAATTGAAATTATTTCATTACTCTGTTAAACCTAATCAATACATGTATTTGTGTCATTTATTTGTAGTACAATCCATGTGATAGTTTTTTATATTTTAAATACTTAATTAATTTCTGTCTAAATTTTGTAACTACACGATGTGTATGGTCATCATACACCATGTACTCAGCATGAATTAATGCCATTACCCACCATGTAATTTACATGTGTCTATGTGTCACTTATTTAAATTACATTATATATGAATATGGAACACTTTGTGTATGATAGATGTCATGTGAGTTCACAGTGCATGATAAGGACCATGTTGGGTAGTTCAGAAAGGTACACGTTGTGTTGTCTCCAAGTACATTCTTTATACATAGATAATTATAAATAAAATTAATAAAATTAATTTTTTTTACAAATATATTGTATATAAATCCTTAGGACTATTTTGATGGATATTAATATAAATGAATTTATTAATTAATAACTATAATTAATTAAATTGAGTGTATTTTATCTTAATTAATGATGACTAAAATGAATGATACTTAATTAAATGTGTATTCATTCCATGCATAGATAACCAATATCTTGAATTAATTGTGTATGGTTTATATTTATTTTAAATTTAAAAAAGTATATGTTTTTCAATTATTACATTAAATTAAAATAATATCATGTGCAACATCCCCTCCTCTTATTATGTAAGGACCTCTGTGTCTCTGGTTTCTTTTATGTAAACCCCATAACCATTATATTGGTTCCCTTCCCCTTTATGTGTGTAAAGTATATATAAGTATAGAGCTCTCAGGTGATTAGCGGTGGTTTTATATGGAGATGAGATTAAATAAACCTTGGTGATACACATGGAATAGGTGGAATACTACAACGTGAGCCAAGACTGGCTCATAGAGTTTTACCCCATGGTTAATGGTTTTTTTATTATTTGGTCAATAAAAAACTGTTAGGTAATGGTCATAATCATGCCACATATTTTATTTTTTAACATAAAAGGTTATTTGTTTTATTGATGATTTATGACTATCACATAAATAAATGAATTTAACAACAATAAAGATCAAATAAAATAAAATAAAAAGGATTATGTGTAAACATTTTATAAACACATGGTTAGTCACTTAAGTAAAATCCACTCAATATTAAAAAGTCATGTAAAAAGATAAAATATAATAATTTACTCATAATAATAAATTCTTCAATAACTTATTAATTCAAACTAATCATTCCATTATCTGAACTAAGACACTCTCATAGCTAAAGTGTTAGGTACGACCTTTGTCATAAGAACGTTTAATTATCATAAATTCTTAACGAAGATAGTGGATCAACTCAGCCAAAATTTTATTGGATTAAATTTTATATGTTTATTAAATATAAAATTTTATGAAAATTTTGTGGAAATCCAAGTCAAGATTTTAGGATTGGGAGTCCACTCAATGGATCAAGGAGTTAAAATCAAGCTGTTGGCAAGACTGTCTACTTAAATAGCATCTCATAATTTACATAGCCTTTGTCTAGGTTATAAAAAGGGACATATGGATCTTTTACACTAGAATTTCTACACTATATGACGTTCTAAGTGTAACTGTGGGGGCATTGGAACTTAATAAAACAGTGGGAGACATATAATATAATTAAATTATTTTATCTCACATATTTTTTGGTAATCAAGATAATATACTAAATAATATACTTTTATATTACTGTAGTAAAATGTAATGTTTTTGGACATGATAAAACTATGATCATTCTTTGACTCGGACAATTTATTTATAGTCATAAATTTTCCACAGTGGTTATAGATGTTTATACACTAATTTATAATGAAAAATTTGTTCTATGTGTTGGAATCCTATATTTCTGATCTACCTGATAAGGGGGAAAAATGAGGATATCTCTATCTATGATAACAATATGGATGAGGTTCCATATGTCTAGTGTTTGATGTTATATTCCATGTCTAGTGAACATCAAAAGTCACATGAGTCTATGGTAAAACATAATATTCTCATACATCTCCATGATATTTATTGGAAGAGATAAATACATGATTGGTATGTGATTTATAAGGTAATATTTAGGAAAAAAACATAGATAGGATGAATACGATGATACTTGCATTTTTGAAAAGATTTTTGGTATTTTCAAAATGACTGTCTACAATGAGAGACCTGATATTCTTAGGTTTAAGCTAATTGTATAACTGTGAAAAGATCACATAATTATATCACTCCCTTAGATATTTTCCATATTTATTGTAAATTTTAATGTGAACAACATTGGTAAGTCTCTCCTGGATATCTTCACTTTTCTTCTCTATGTTGATATGGACATAAAGCATGAAAATCCTTCTATTCACATATTGAACAATAGGATGGGAAAATCAAAAAGGTCCAACACTGATACTATGTCTAAAATACCCTTCAAAGAGTAAGAAGATAAAAGGGAAAAACAAATAATGGTATTTGATTTTCTTCTCATGTGGCAAGAAGGGTCATCAGAAGAGAAACTACAATAAAATGAAGTAGATGTTTCAACTTCAAGTATATTCATCAATGTAATTCTTCTATCATACTACTTGGGTATTAAATACAATTTTTCTTATAAGTGTATAAAAAAATAAGAACCAAGAACATATAGAAATATTACTAGAATAAAAATGTGTTCTATAGAGATTTAAACAAGGGTGATTCCTCAATCAATATGGAGTAGTGCCTGACTTCTTGATTTCTTAATAGATTCAAGTTGAATTATTATTTAGTATTTTACCAGAAAATATATCTTAGAGGAAAATTTTTACATAATGAGACATTATTTCATTTTGGAATAGATTATTGTATGTTATTTTAATACTCAATTAATAGTTCATTAATTCTTGATTGAAAGATATATAAGATCAGTAGTTATTGATGACTATAATTATAAGTTTTATAATACCTTATTATATGAAGATAATTATTTTTCTATTAAAATTTATAGTAGTTATCAATTTTATATCCAGAAGAGTGGTCTAGTCTTTTTTAAGTAAAGACACTAGGTATACTGACTAATATTCTATAATGTTTTTGATAAAGAGACCATTAAAAATAAAGATACGCTATAAAATTACTTGATTTAGTTCAGATAGACCGTGTGAACTATTTTAAATATATTTCTATGTGGTAAGTGAATTTATTTCATGAGATTCGTTTAAGATATTATAGGAATTCTCAATGAAGAAATGAATACACTTGGTAAAGGATAACAAATACCTTTGGATGGCTTTTTGGAGTGTATCATAACCATGTATTCACTGATTATTAATAATTGTAGTGAAGGAAATCTCAAAATCACATTACCTTATATATAAAATATTTTAAGGTAGTAAATGTGATCAATGAAATTTCCTATACATATTACAATTCTATCAAAATTTCTTCCAGGACATGTTTCAAAAATAACAACATAATCACTAACTACATGCTAACTATATTTATTAATGGATATAATATTAACTTCAATGTGATAATTATGTCATTAGGTATATCTTAAATTGTTTGATGATAATAATTATCTAAAATATTGATTTCATTACAAATAAACATCAAATAAAACACTAAATGCATTTCAATTAATTATATTATAACCACTAGTGATATTAACACCCCTTGTTAGTCTTGACCAACTATATTTATATTTTATAGGGAAGCATGTCTCATTTGAGATTGTAGGAGCATGCTAGAATTTTATGAATTATAGGCTTCAGGTGCAGATGAGTTGTCATAGGAACATACACTTCACTAAGCATTGTTGGAGAATTTGTTCAAATATACAAAAACGATGTAGGAAGATAAACTCAAAAGGTTGTTTTGTATTCACTAAGACTAATAACATATTATTCAATATGAATAACGGATCCTAAAAATAATCAATCACAGGAAATCTACTAGGATTGAAAATTATTCATTAATGGAATCTGTGTACCAAAATTCATGGGGAACTGTAATTTGGAAATTTAAATATATATATTTCATATTATTGGTGAGTATTAAATAGAAATATTATATGTATGGTACAATTATGCATGAATAAATGATTGATTGATTATTGAAATTATTTATAAGACATAGTTTATGAAAAAATCTTCACTTCAATCATCATGCTAAAATCCAATTGAGATTTATTTATTATATTATCATTTTATGATCATATTATTAGGAAATTGGATATCAAGGCCAATTTTATTAGTAGAGACCCTATGGAACATGTTAATATGAAAAAGACAAAAGGGATGGTGACACCAATGAATGAAAATAATATTTGAAAAATTACCATATCATTCTATATATATAAGTAAGAATGGTGATTATAAAATATTAATTTGGAATGAGGGAGTTCCATGTATTGTAAAAGGATTAGCGGGAGCATTTCTATTTTCTGGGAAAAATATATTGATAACATATAGTCAGTCTTACCAACTCACTAAGATTAAGGATGGAAATTTCTCCAAGAATGGATAAAAATAGCTACCATGTTCCAGGGAACAAGATCTATTGATATTGGATCTATGGGTTTCTTAATCTAACAATTTCATATACCTTGGAAAGATGGAAAAATTAGATACCAAATTATTATCTAGTCAAATGGAATAAAATGTCTCTATGACAACATGTGTTTGCTTTAGAAGATATTATAATTAGTATTTCACAAGCTTTAGTGAGAGGAATCTATCTAATATTCCATATATGTATTAATTTTTGACATTATTTGTGAATTTTGTATGATGTTTTATTATAAAAAACCATAGGAACTACACAGAATTATAGTTATAACTATCTAAAAATACTTTAAAAGTATAACATGATGAGTTCATGGTAAAAGGAGAAATGGGAATACACGTGTTTAAGGGGATATAACCCAATTTTTCATTTAGATCATTTTGATAAAATATCATAGTAAGGATGAGGTAATATGAAAAAAAAATATTACATCTAGTGGTTTCTATATCTAGAATAGCCAAGTACATTGTGACTTATGATGTTGCATAAAAAGTGTCTTATCAATCATTTATTCAGTTTTAGGTTAAACAAAAATAGTAAGAGTATTATCTGAATTATAATAATCATTGACTGTGGTAATATCTAATGTATCATATTTATGATGGGGGGTCAAGAAGTGGATACGTGGGAATATTACTACTTGAAGGATTTTCTAAAAGTAGTGAGGTTGCGGTAAGAATATTCTTAACACCAATATGTGGATATGTCAACCCTAAACCTGGAAAAGTGATAGGTCAAATAGTTATAACAATACATAAAAAATCATGTTTAACATGTGAGAACTAAAATTTCATTTATTAGTTGGATTTAGTGAAAGTGAGAGTCTTTTGGATTTGTTTCCCTAAAACCAAATTCAAGTAGTTAGGTCATGGTAAGAATATTCAGGACACCAATATGTGGATATATGAACCTTATACATGGAAAATTGATAGGACCAATTTTTATAACCATACTGAACAAAATAATGTTTCACATGTGAGAAATAAATAGTCAGTTAGCAGTCGAAGAGAGGTCCTGAGCTTCGGGGGTCCCTAGGGTTTCACCGGTGTTAGCCGTCTTTGCGATCCCTCCCCCACCTGAGGGGGAGGAAGGAAATGATTTTTCCCCATCGACCTTTGAAGACCCTTCCCAGAATTTTATTCCTTTTACCAACCCATGGATTCTCCCTTGCTTTAGTAGTATTTATTTTTCCCCAATGGTCACTGGCTTTGAAAATGGAGGCTCGTCGCTTCTGATCTCTCCCGCAGAATTCTTAGAATCTTCTTCTTTGAACAGCATCTCCATGGTTTCCCACATTGGCCACCGAAGGCCTTATAGAGATGTCATTGACATACATGTCAACACACAGTGGGGTCTCCATCAACGATCAGAGGTTGTCTTCCCTAATTCCCAGAATATGATGATTCGATTATCCTCATATGATGAAATGTCTCAAGCATGGTCTGTTGGCTCGCGCTCCGTCAATCAATTTCATTTTACCATTCTCAGATGGTCCTTTTCATGGAACATGAACCGGGATCCAGAGACCACAAAAATTTGGATTCTTATTCCAGATTTTCTCCCCGCATTCCAAAACCCCACCATTTTTCAGATGTTAGGAAATAATGTTGGTCACATTCTAGTTACGGATCTTAGAACCCAAGTAGTCTGTTATCCCATTGAGCCCTGAATTTTTGTTGAGGATGACATATCAAAAAAAACCTTGGATTTCTTATGGATCGAGATTTTTGGAGATTACATACATAAAAAACCAATTATTTATGAATCATGGAATCCATAAAAAACCAATTATTTCTTTAACGGACATTCAGAACCGAGATTTCGGCATAGGGGTGCTTCTTTAATTGAATTAAACCTACTGAATGAGGATTTCTCGCTCCAAAATGCAGTTATTGTGGGAAAGGGGATTGTTGTTTCTGAGAGTCTGGAGCCTAATGGAAATGCTCAAATAGAATTCAACCAATATTATTATATGGAAGTGGTAAACCAATCCCTCCCCTCGTAAATGAGTGTTGGAGAAAATTCATCTGAGATTAGACATTAAAGGATGATGGTAACTCCCCCAGTTGTCGCCTTATGCTTGTCTGGTGGTAACAAAAGGGTAAACGAGGGCCTCTCCAAGCTCTATGATTTAAAGATAGACATGGAATAGGATAGCATGAGACTTAATGGAAACTCCACTGGATTTGGAACCCTGAATAGGTGTACGGTGCTAGGTAAAGGTGAGGTAATTCCATTTGAAGTAGGGACTCATGAGATTACAAGCCACAAAAGGGATATTTCTCGAGGAGGGAACATTGAATAATTCTATGCTAAGATGGATTCTGACATAGGTACATAGTCTACCGAGAGAAAGGAAGTGGAACAAGTGGAAAAATACATTTTTAGCCCTACCAAGAAGGGTAATAATGTCCTTATAGGCTTAGAGGGCTTCATCTAGCTTGCGAGGAGGTCATGGACCTGGAAAGACTACTCTCATTTACCCAGACCTCAAGTCACAAGATCTGCCAGTAAAGTGTCTCTCATAAAAAAAATCCTCATTGTAGTGAGAACATCTATGAAAAGTGGATTATAAAAGACAATATTTCTTTGAAATATTAACAAGAAACTTCTCTTAGTGAAGTGGTTTTCGGTCTCATCCCAGATGGAAAGCCGATTCTTATTTGAAACTGGAGACTTTTGTTGGAGTCATGAAGGGCACTAGTAAGGAAGAAGCTCTTGTGCCTCCAAACCCAATGTGTTCTGAGAGGATATTTTCCCTTATTCCCCTTACTTTACCCATTCAATTGAATTAAATGGTTCAAGCGACCTAGAGTAACACACAAGACTCAGATTCCCCCTACTGGCTTCATCGGAGGTCTTGTTGGAGGTTGATAAACCAGAACTAGTGGCCCTTGAAGTCCTGGATCTAAGAATCTTCCCCCCCCCAAACTTTTCTAAAAAATGTAGAAAGACCTTGTTACTCATGAACTAGCATGGAAATATCTTCAAGCATCGTCGGGCCAAATACCATTTGTTTCATAAGTGGTGTAAGAGCTTGTGCAGGTATCAACTTTGTTTTTCTTCTGCTTTCGTTTCTTGTTCTTTTCATTGAAAAAATGTTAGCATTTGGATTTAGTGAAAGTGAGAGTCTTTTGGAGTTGGTTCCCTAAAACCAACTACTTTTGTACTTTATATTTTCTATATATTTATATACATTAATATTAATAAATAACTTATCATATATTATTTTTATTCTATGCAAATTTAATGTGATAATGTCCTAGAGTATATGTTTCATTGATTGTTTTACTTGGTTTCCTCAGACAAATAGATTTTATATTTATTACATTTATATTCAATGTATTGAATTTTAATTAGACATATTTTGACATATTTTTCATTTGTCTGCATGACATTAATGTAATAATGTCCTTAATTATTTATCATATTGAAAAGTTCATAGCAGTTCCCCACTATGAGGAGATCTTTAAAGTGCTATGACTATATTCTTAATATGGTTATGTGTTTGGATAACATTCCATGATGGGATACATAGTATTCACCCCATTTGGTGTGAGTACTCATAAGAGGATGAGTCTCCTTCTCAATAAGTTCACACTTGGTAGTCTCTATGACTATAGATTATGAGAACAGACCCTCTAGTAGGAATTCTACATGTTTTACTGTCATCGGATTTTCCTATCTATGAGCACGTGTAATGATACATGGACTTTAAGATTATTATTAGTACATTTCATGACTCACACTCATAGATTATCTAATGAAAATGGTCAGTCCATATGATGGTGGGAATTAGGGTGTGTTGGGTGTGTCATGATTGATATATCATTAATGGATATGTCGAGTAAGGATTGGTCCATTATATCTTAATGGAAGATAATTTCTCATCCCTTTGATTGGAATAGAATCTGTGCTATAAATTTTATAGTCATGGGGTAATTATGTGTTTATTTTAGATAGTCAAATAATGTCATATCGAGCATATAGGATGATGAAATGGTCGTGTAACCAGCTTGATCAAATATTGTGACAAAGATACTCTATTCCATAGTGAGTTTATGTATGTTGTTTTTGACATTGAGACATTAAGTTCTTTATCGTGGGCGACTTAACCCATTAGTAGATGGTAATATTGGACTTTAGGAAAACTCACCTAATGCCGAAGATAAATAATCATAGAGTGTCACACACTAAGTGTTTCTGTTGACCTCAATTAAATTTTATTTTAATTTAAATAATGTAATAAAAATTATTCTCATGAATGGGGGATATTTTTTTCACGTTATATTGAATGCATAATGTAAATAAGTATTTATTCTTCAGCATGTAAATAAAAATATGTTTATTTTTTTGTTAAATATTTAATAAATATTTATTTCATGGTTTGTAAGTACAATATTTATTTATGAATCAAATATTTATTTAGGTATTCAATAAATATTGAGGAGTTCAAATGGACCAAGACTTCATCCAGTGATTAATAATTATTTACAAGCCGAAAAATATTATTTATCAGTATGTTCAAGTTAAAAAGAACCACAAAATAATAATAATAATATTATTATGTGGAATAGGGTTTTAATAAAGGTTGTAATATTATTTAATGGATGGAATGAATTAAATAATTATTTTAACCTAAACATTTACGCTATAAATATATGATTATGATTATTGTGTAGATAATCAAAAAACATGCAATTGAAAAATATAGAATTTTTTCACAAAACAAATTCTCTCTCGAATCCTCCTTCTCTCTCCCTCTTAAGAATGAAAAATCATGGAGAATTTTCTTCCTGAACAAAAAATAAGTGATCAATAAAGAACAACACAAGGCATTTGATTCTCAATGATAACACATAGAGATCAAGTGGAATTTTTTAGAGATCATATAAGTATGTATGGATCAATAATAGAGGGATTGTATCCCTAGATCCTCACGGTGCAATGAAGGAAATCCGAAATATTCTTTTCGAACAATAAACATTCATTAATGAAGAAATTTCTTAATCCCAGGTATTCATTTCATCAGATATTAAATATATTAATTATAATTTAAATGTGAAGGATCCTCTCTTAGGGTTTCAAGAAATGATAATTAAAAGAAATTTTAATATATCCCCTACCACCACATGCTTCCACTATGCCCAGTACCAAGAAGTGGTATCAGAGTGATTAAATTTTAATTTATAATTATTAATTTGATTTTAGATCTATCCAAAAGTGTGATTATATTTTCATTTAATGTTATTCATTCGTTAATTTTATTTAAATGAACATGTTTCGACATATTAATAACTATTTATCAAGTGTTTCATTTTCTTAATGGTTTAAGAACCAATGAAGAACAACTATAGATGCCATCAGGAAACTACAAATTATTTGTTGGTAAGATATGGTTACATGGTGTGTACTTGGAAGCACACATCATGTATCCTAGTTAGATACACCTGGATGTGCTGATAGATACATTGTATGCCATAGAGTATTTAGATGGGGTGTACACTACATGTTGACTGGCCATCCTGGAACACGGTTGTTGGATTACACCGCATGTATTGGTGTACACATAATGTAGTCTGTATGGGTTAGCGATGTAAATAACACAATACCTGTGAACATTATACACGGTCAAAACCATGTGAGACTGAAAACATGGAGTATTTATGATATACACGTTGTTTATGCGGTGTACACAACATGTAGTTCATCAAATCCCACATCTAAAGAACACATCGAGCCACTCTGTGAGAAAATGGAAATAGGACTCAAAGAGATACATGGCATGTAATTATCATTCACACATCATATAGTCTACCAAGACAAATTGAAAATACCTAGTCATGCATCCCAGACACACAAAAAGTATAAAAAATAACATGTAACTGGTTTTTACATGTTGTGTAGTCTGATCGAGGTACACTCCATAGTCCCAAGAAAGTACGTTGGATACACAGCAACTGAGATTCATAGTTCATTGCTGGATGTACATGTCATGTAGTCTCGCATTAATGGATTTAATTAAAAAATACCTTTAATTAGAAAATTACAACATTAAAACCTTATGATATTATTTGGCACCTAATTTTGTGTTTGAGATTTTAATAATGGTTTTAAAGAGTTTCAAATGATTAATTAATTTATTGTAATAAATATTTCATTATTAGTTCTACTATTTATTTTCCATGAATTCCATAAATGATGGGTATATCTAATAATGTTCATTTTATCATTAAAATGAAAGGGTATTAATTAATTAATGCAAGCATGTTCATCTAAATAATAAAGAACAAATTAAGAAATGAATACTAGCTAGTTACTATTTTATATTTGTTGTATGTATGATTGTTCATGAGATTGACTAAGACCATTGTATTCATTGGATATTTTAATTTAATTTATTTCATGGGTTTTAAATTATTTATTATTAAATTAAATATGATTTCCTGCAAGTAATCCCTCCATCCATTATTATGTAGGACCGACATGTCCAAGGATATTTATGTAATACCCTTTTAAGAAATCCATAGACACCCTCACCTCTATGTGAGTCATAAATACATGTAATTAATTAAGAATCCCAAGGTATGTGGAGGTAGTTCAAGATTTAACCATTATGATACCAACTTAGGTGATACATAGGTGTATATGTGGAATGTTGTAACTCATTCCACGACCTGAAAAAAGAGTTATTTCCCCTAGGTCGTAGGTTGATTTAATATCCTCTCATTAAATCAACTATTAGATGAAACTATAAAACATGTCTTCTAATTAATTATTTATTTCTATCTATTAAACTATTTATTTTATTGATGCAAGGTCGTGATCGCAAATATAAATGAATTAATGTGAAAATATGGAAATTAAATAAATGAATTATGCGTAAATGTTTTATCTAACATGGTTAATTAATTAATTAACATCCACTTAATACTAAAAAGTCATGTAAAATATAAAAATAGATAAAATTTATTCATAATAAATTAAAATACCTATATTAAATACTAAATTAGGCTTATCCACCCATTACATTATTTGGAATAAAACTCAATAGAACTAAGTGTTTGACCAAGACATGTTAGGACACTTACGTTTATAAGGGAAGTTATTATGAAGTTATTGGGTTGAATTAACCCTTTTAAATTAATAGTAATACCCTTTTCTAGACTTGGTGTAATTTAGAGGCAAGTGTTGAGGAAATTCATGTCAAAATATCAGGATAGGGGAGTCCACTCAATGGATCAAGGGGCTACAAGCCCACATTTAGAAAAGACCTACCTACCTAAATACCTTTATGTAGCTTGAAAAAACTATGCTGGGTTTTTGAAAAGAGGAATATGGATTCTTGAAACTAGAATTTCATATAAACTAGACATTATAAGTTCAATGGTGAGGGGTATTAGGACTTGATAAAATAGTGGGATATATAATAATTAAAAAAAATTAATTTATGATTTCTCATATAATTTTCTAAATAATAAAAGTACAAATAATATTTTATTTTAGTTATAGAGTAAAATATCAAGATCATCTTCCACATTATCCATATGATCAATATTGGATAAAGGCAACCTCCTAACTGGAAATAACTTCTAGGAATGGTACATATGCTTTCGGGTTGTTTTACTCCATGAACAAAAATAATATGTTCTAGAATCCTCATTTCATGATCTTCTTTCTCAAAAGGTGAGTGGTGAAGAGTTTTTAGTCGATGATAAACATATGAATGACATGGTTGATGTTCAATGTTTGATTCTTTTGTCTATGTCTAGTGAACTCGTGAAGTCTCATGAAAACATTGATACATATAGAATGTTTGAGCACATACATGCCCTGTAACACCCCAAGATTTTATGAGAATTATTATATTTAATTTCATTGATGTCTTTTGTTATACACTACACCAAATTTAGCTTGTGCTATACGCAACACTGTATTAGCTTGCAGTATACACAACGCTATTGTTGCATCGTGTTACACAAAATTTCAAGTTCATTTTGTAGAAATTATTCTATGAAACATTATGTATTGATTTTTATTAATGTATAAATTAAATAAGTTTTAATTATGTTATACGCAACAACAAAGGGAGCTTAAATTACATACAACCTTGACATGGCTTGAGTTACACGCAATCGTGACCATCCTCGATAGCGTGTGTAGTACGCAATATCGGGTTTCACTAAACAACGATATATTGTTATAATATTATTATGGACTAGTCATTATGAATTTTATTAACAACATTTTTAATTTTATGACATTATTATTCATCTTATAAATTTTCTAGAACATCCTAGAGAAGAAAAGAAATTTTTTGACTAAAATAATTATTTTTTAAAAAATGTAGTTTTGCAGCCTTTTGATGGCGCATCCTCATTAAATCTAGTTTTTTACATGTTAATAAGTTAAATTTGACAAAATAAAATTCTTTTTTGGAATCAAAATATAAAAATTTACATTGGACAAAATTTTCATATTATTCTGATAACTTCCATATTTTAATGAATAGTAAAAACACACTATATTTTAATTGAAACCCACTATTTTCATTGTAATAACTTATATGGTTAAATTATAATATTTAAATTTTTTTATAGTATAAATAGAATATATTTTTTCTATTTAATATAATTTATGTCATTAAAATTGATTTTACATTGAATTCATAGGTAAAATCATTTCAATCTTCTGTAATGTTTTAACTTTTAAAACCCGTTCTCTTAACAACATGATTAATTTTAAATTAATATCTGCAACTTCATTTATTTGAATTTGTAAAGATTGATTCCATATTTGGAATAATTAGGTCTAAATTATATTAATAAAATACTTTTAATATTTAGTCATTATGAATAGTAACTACGGTAAATTTTATTTACCATAGTTAAAGGTAAATTGGGTAATTAAGGGTAAATATAATATTACAAAATTACCCCAAAACTTGTCCTAATATAATTGGATGGCTATATTTTACCCTAAATCATACTTGTGTATAAATAAAATCTAATGTAACCAACTTGAATTTGATTAAGAACTTTTATTTATTTTATTTAAAGGAAAGTGAAATGTCTCACTCAAACTTTAATAATTAGATTATTTTTAATACAAGGTTATATAGAATATAAATTCTATTATAAATAATAATTTGGAAGACAAAATGTTTTTCTTTATCATGGTAATGTATTTGTAATTTTTATGCAATATTTAATTACCTTAATAACTTTTAGATTAATGATGAAGAAATTATTTATTTAGTGAAAAATCAATAATATAATTTTTATTAAAATAACAATACCTATACAAAGTACCATAAACTTGACAAAACATTTTTGGTCGAGTATATATATACCATAAGAATCCAAGGGTCGATTTATGTACCATATGGATCCTTATAAAACCGATTACGACATTTATATTATTTTATTTTAAATGATGTCAAATAGGTCACCTTCATAATTTAATAAATATAACAATTTAAATGTTGTAATTTTAAGATGATAAATTAGAGTAAAAATATTATTATGATAGGTATTATTATTTTATTCATCGTAGGATTTTATTATTAATTTTTATGCATCAAATAATTATATTAAATAATTATACAAAAATGTTGTAGTAAATATTCTATAATGATATATACCAAATAAATGGTTTTAAAAATATTAAAATAAATAACATATTAACAAATTAATGTGCCCCATGAAATAATTTGATGAATATGACATGTTAGATATCTATTATATATTTTGGTTTGAACATATCTTCTGTGTTATTTTAATTTAAATTCAAATAATGAATACTGTCAAAATATACACTATTGATATTTTATAAAAATAACATTTTAATAAATTTTATAAAAATAAAAAATATATTTAAAAACTAGAAATGAAAATTATATGGTCGAAAAGGTTATAAAGTCTCCAATTATGGAAATTTACAACATTTAAGTATGTATTTTTTAAAATTTAAAATTTAATATTTTATTACCACAAATTAAATTAAATAGATTAAATAATGATAAATCAAGTTGATAAGGTTTGAAATAAACCTAAACATGTCTAAATTTTATTGGTTGATGAGATTACAACACTATATCATCTTATATTCAATTTGAGTCATTTTTGAATGTTTTTATGTGGGTTTTCATTTTATTTTTAATTAATATTTCTAAGGTTCCCAAAAGTGTCCCTCTCCTCTCCTATATAAGGGCACCTCCACCCCTCTCCTCTTCACACACATTTAAGCCTTCAATATCAGCCAAAACCTGCCCATTTCACTTCTCCCCTTCCATAGAAACCTACTAGAGGTCCTGGTCTTCTTTAAAGACCATCTTTAGTGCCCTAAGAGGAGGATAAGAGGAGCCGTGTCGAAAAAGAGGTAATCTCTTCTACCGATTCTTTCAAGTTTCTTTCTTCTTAAACTTCTTATTTATTATTAGTTTCATGATAAATTAATAACATAAGTATCACTCATAAACTTATATGTTATTATAAATATTAAACAACCCTATTTCACCTTCTATCCATCCTACAGAAAATGAAATCACCGCGCATGCGTACCTACAGAATACCGTCTCCACACCATGGTGTAATCTGTTTTTCCACCACCACATTACATGGATGGGAGTAATGGGGTAATGAATAACTATATATAGTTATTATAAAATCATATAGATTATGAGATATTATATCATCCACTCGAATTCAATTCAGTAATTATGGGTACAATATCATCGCTCGTGCGTACGTACGGATTACCGTCTCCACGACGCGATGAGATTCATTCTCCATGTTAACCATTCAAGAATGATTATAAAGTATATATAATGAATAATAATGAAATATATGAAATTATAAAGCTACTATATCTATGTATATATCTATTTCATCTACTTACTTCCATTCATGTCAATAAGGAAAGGAAAACATCGTTCATGCGTACGTACGACCTATCGTCTCCATGAACGGTGTATTTCATTTTATTTATCTATATATAATGTATATATATATATAATGAATATATACGTTATATAAATCATGATTTAAATTCTAGATTCAATTAAATCAGGATATATGAAATAATAATATCAAGAACAACAAGTCCAAACACGTATGATAAATAAAACTATTTTACCCAAAACGCTGCTTTGACATGGAATTTACAAAAGAACCGGTAATATAAAGTCATAAGTGAACCATATATGATATCATAACAATAAATATGAATCTTTAATAAGTCAATGACATTATTTAAATCATTATATAGGAGGTTCAGATACGTATGAAGCATATCGGACCTAAGTTAATGGATAACTATTCCAATCTCGTTCTTATCTGAGATTGTTTTTTCGAAAGTATTTACTGGGGTTATTTTTATCATCCATGTCCATGTTTTATAAAAATGTTTTCATGTATGTTTAATTTCCTTTTACCCATTTTTGACATTAACCACATGTTATGGAAGGAATGTTTCTTTTGTTTACATATGAGGAACTTTTAAAATTTTCCGACAAAAGTACGAGGAAAATGTTTTTTTAACGTATATGGCATGAAGGGATTTTTACGGTTTCATAACGCCTAATTTTCATGAGGATTCCTATACAAGATTTCATGATTATTTTAAACAAAATCCATTTCTTTTAAATTTCATGGGATTTTGTGAAAAGAAAATGATTTTGAAGAAGAAAGGATATTTTCATTAAGAATTAATTTCAAGTGTATTATCAAAACCATTTTCCATCTAAGATGTCATTATTTAATATGTTTATATTTCATGTATAATATCTCTATGATTTAAATGTTTTCACTTTTCTTATGAGGAAATGACATCCATTTTGTTATATGGATTATGTTATGATTGGATGATGTTAATGAAACCCATTTTATTCTTTGGGTAATGATGAATGATTTATGTTCATGTTGTGGAACAAGTAAGAATGGTTTCATAATGATATGGGTGGGACCTATATCTCCCTCCAATTCATTTGGTAAATATTTATATCTCTTGAGATAGACATGGCTAGAATGGTATGTTAATCTGGTTCAGTGTTACAGGACTGGAACGAGGAGTGAACTCGATTCAGAAAAAAACTTTATCCACTAAGATGGTCTTGGCAGAAATGCCTTGGCTACTATAGAAATCATATCATGTGCTTAATGGTATTCCATAATCACATGTTTTATTCCCATGCTATTTTATCATGATTGATGTTCCATTATGATATATTCCCTACGTACTGCAATGTTTTTTGTCATTTCTCAAGATTTTTATTTTTAAATATTATGTTCATGTTTTGAAGTTCAAATGTAAATGGTTTGTTTTATTCTCTCCATAATTACCCTTACTGATCAGTTGAGCTCACCCTTTATATGTTTTGTTTTCCCAAGGATATAAAAAAGGAATTAGGTAAGAAAACAAAAGGGAAAGATCATTATGGGAGATGTTCAAGATCTTTCACCATGATTAAATGATTATGTTTCAGGTTTTCAAAGACACTAAACTATTTTGGTCGTTGTGTGTTGGTTTTTGTTATTTATTATGTTTTCGAAAGAAGTAATGTAATTTCCATGTACATAATGATTTAGGTCTCTACAGTTGGTATCATAAGAAAGGTTTAGTTAAACATTGGAAACTAGGATGCGAAGACTTTAATGATATCCCTAGATATATTTATAATGTATGTCTAAGGATGTCCCTAAGGATTAGTATAACTATAGTTTATAGTCCTAGAATAATTTTGACGATCAAGAATAACCTAGGGTTAACCTAAGGTGTCTTGGATTAGAGAATGTGTGATAAGTTGGACATCCCATAAGTGACTTTTTATGATTATGTGGTTCCTTGTTATTTTAACTATTTCTTACACCATGGATTTTGGTTTTAGTCAATGGAGGGAACACGAAAGAATTTGGTCAACATTGAATATAATGGAAAAATTGGTGTCTATGAGCAATGAAATTTCATAATTCCTAGAAATACAGATTTTGTGATTATGTCGAATCAGTCATCGCGATATATGAATAACAAGGTGAACTTTAGTGGTATTCCTAATTCATCAAATAAGAGGAAGATGAAATTTTATGAATGTTTTCCTGTTGAGGAGAATAATGAAAGGAATATTGGTATTTATAAATAAGGGAAGAAGAACCTTGATGAATACATAAAATGGAGGGGAAGATGAAATCTGTGTGGAGAGAAGGGTCATAGAGTGACAGACTGTTATAGAGTTCAATGTCTTATCTATGGAGAACATGGGCATTACCCAACTCAATGCCCTGACCAAAGAGGTTACTTATAAATCAAGGAAGTACTTATTCCATTAAAATCATTGAATATGATGGATTGAATTGTTTATATATTGGTATTCAAGAATAATGTTGTGGAGGTACTTTTATGGTATATTGTAATATCTATTTATTGGTCCATTGTGGTTTTCCATAAGAATATGGCATCAGTAACAATGAAAAGTGATTGAAATATTTATGGAAAGCAGATGATAAGCGCATAATGAAGGGATAAAGAGAAAGTAATATTTTTGAAAGTATTCATGGTCTCATGAATAAAATAAGGATGAAGTGATATCATGGTTTGGGTATAAAGAATTTTTGGGATTTTGGTATGTGGAAAGAGATAACTTTTGACAACATTATTGTTTTCACTAAGGTTCTATGGTAATAATTGTTACAATAGAATACAAGATTAAGGTATTCACATATTTGGAATGTGATCAAAAAGATATATCTTGTGATATATAAGGTATAAATGATGGTATTCACATGCTCGGTAGATGAAATTTCTAGTAATTGTTTTCCTTATACTATGAGCATGGACATAAGTATTTTGGATAAGCCTAAAGATTGGAATGAATTATGTAATACATAAGATAGTATTGCATAAGGCTAGAAAATTTTTTGGATATAATTTTTGTAATGATATAATAGTGTCGTTTTAGAAAAAAAGGACAATCTGTAGGACGAGTGACAACCCATCACGTCGGACAAGTCTGTGGGAATCAAACCCACAACTGAAGTGTGACATGACTTATTACCTATCACTGGACTATAGGAAGTCCCTAGTTAGTATAAATTAGTTTTAATTTATTATGTGGTATGATATATGAAATATAAGTCAATTTTTAGAACCGCATACGATTAATCTCACTATAGATGGACTTATGTATATTTAATAACTTTTTCTAACCTTTTTTTTGAGGAAGATGGAATGACCTATCATTCTATCCCATAATCTACTAACACTTCATGGAAGACAAATTCAACTTCATTTCATTAATATATGAAGTGGAAATCGTTCAAGGCACATAAAATAGTAAGATTGTACCAAAATCAAGTATGTATTTCTTTTAATTCAAAATTTTTTCATCTTTAGGGAAATGATCTTGAAAACAAAAAAATGTTGTCCTAATGTTCATATATTCGATGAATCAGATGGTACCATAAATCATCACAAATTTATGGATTTTTGAATGTTGGCTTTATCATAGCCATGTCCTCTACCACTCTCCATAAGAACTTGATGGTAAGATTTTTCTTCCATATCCATATTTTTACCTATGTTATCCTATGTGGAAACCTAGTGATTAGTTAATTTGGGTAACTGTTACGTTTCATAAATTAGTTTTTAAAGATATGTTTTTGTATTCCTTTTTACGATGTGAGTTTCTAAGAAAGAAACTCTCATGTAATAAACCATTTATAACCCAGAAGAATTTCGAGGGCAAAATTCATTTTAAGGGGGGTAGAATGTAACACCCTGAGATTTTATGAGAATTATTATTTTTAATTTTATTGATGTCTTGTGTTGTATGCTACACCAAATTTATTTTGGGCAATAGGCAACAATGTATTAGCTTGCAGTATAGGCAACACTATTCTTGGCTCGTGTTACACACAATTTCAAGATCATTTTGTAGAAATTATTCTAATCAACATTACGTTTATTTTTTAATGTATAAATAAAATAAGTTATAATTATGTTATAATCAACAACAAAGGGAGCATTCATTACTCGCAACCTTGACATGGCTTGAGTTACAGGTAATCACGACCTTCCTTGATAGCATGTGTAGTACGCAATATCGGGTTTTTCTAAACAATGATATATTGTTATAATATTATTATGGACTAGCCATTACGAATATTATTAACTAAATGTTGAATTTTATATCATTATTATTCATCTTAAACATTTTTTGAAACATTGTATGAGGAAAAAATAATTTTTCTATTAAAATATGTATTTTTCAAAAAATGCAGTTTTGCAGCCTTTTGATGGAGCATCCTTTTTAAATCTAGTTTTTGAAATTTTTATAATTTTAATTTGAAAAAATAAAATTCTTCTTTGGAAGAAGGATTAAAAAATTTATTTTCGATAAATTTTTCATATTATTCTGATTACTTTCATATTTTAATGAATAGTAAAAACACAATTTATTTTAATTAGAAACAACCTTTTTCATCGTAATAATTTATATGGTTAAATTATAACATTTAAATTTTTTTAAAGAATAAATATAATATATTTTTACCATTTAATATAATTTATGTCATCATCATTGATTTTACATTGAATTCATATGAAAAATCATTTCAATATTTTACAATGTTTTAAATTTTAAAACTCATTTTCTTAACAACGAGATTAATTTTAAATTAATTTATTCAACTTCTGTTATTTGAATTTTGAAAAAGGGATTCCATATTTAAAATTAGTAGGTCCAAATTTTGTTAATATGCTAATTTTTATTTTTAGTCATTATGAATAGTAACTACGGTAAATTTTATTTACCATAGATAAATGTAAATCAGGTAATTAAGGGTAAATATAATATTATAAAATTACCCCAACACTTTCCCTAATATAATTGGATGATTATATTTTACCCTAAATCATACTTGGGTCGAAATGGAATCAAATTTAACCCACTTGTATTTTATTAAGACCTTTTATTTATTTTATTTAATGGAAAGTGAAATGTATCACTCAAACTTTAATAATTAGATATTTTTAATATATGGTTATACAGAATATAAACTCAATTATGAATACTAATTTCAAATATAAAAAGTTTTTTTTTATCATTGTAATTTATTTGTGATTTTTATGAAATATTTAATTACCTTAATAACTTATACATTAATGATGGAGAAATTATTTATTTAGTGAAAAATGAATAATATAGTTTTTATTAAAATAACAATACCTATCAAAAGGACCAGAAACTTGAAAAAACCTTATTGTTCGAGTATATATATACCCTAATCATCAAATTGTCTATTTCTGGACCATTATGAGCCATATAAAACCGATTACGACATTTATATTATTTTATTTTAAATGATGTCGAATATATCACCTTCATAATTTAATAAATATAACACTTTAAATGTTGTGATATTAGGATGATAAATTCGAGTAAAAATATTTTTATGAAATGTACTATTTTTTTCTTTATCATAGGATTTTATTTTTAATTTTTATGCAACAAATAAGTATATTAAATAATTATACAAAAATGTTGTAGTAATTATTTTATAAAGAGATATACCAAATAAATGGTTTTAAAAATATTAAAATAAGTAATATATGAACAAATTAATGTTACCAATGAATAAATTTGATTAATATTACATTTTATATATCAATTACATATTTTGGTTTGAACATATCTTCTGTTTTGTTTTTATTTAAATTCAAATAATGAATACTGTCAAAATTGACACTATTGGTATTTTATAAAAATAATGTATTATTAAATTATTTAAAAATCACAAAAATATTTAAAAACTACATATTGAAAATTATATGGTATAAAAGGTTATAATGTATCCAATTATGTTATATTTATAACATTTAAGTATTTTTTTATATCAATTTAAAATTTAGAATTTTATTACCACAAATAAAATTAAATAGATTAAATAATGATAAATCAAGTTGATAGGCTTTAAAATAAACATAAAACATGTTTAAATTTTATTATATTATGATATTACCACCCTATATCTTCTCATCCTATAATTGAGTCATTTTTTTGAGGTTTTTAAGTGGGGTTTCATTTTATTATTAATTTATATTTTTAAGGTTTCCAAAAGTGTCCCTCTCCTCTCCTATATAAGGGCACCTCTTTCCCTCTCCTCTTCACACACATTTGAGACTTCAAGCTCTCCAACCCCTGACCATTTCACTTATCCACTTACATATAAACCTACTAGAGATCATGGTCCTCTTTAAACACCATATTTAATTCCCCAAGAAGAGGATAAGAGGAGCTGCGTCGAAAAAGAGGTAATCTCTTCTACCGATTATTTCAAGTTTATTTCTTCTTCAACTTCTTCTTATTTATTTGTTTCATCATAAATTAATAACATCAGTATCACTATTATACTGATATGTTATTATAAATATTAAACAATCCTATTTCAGCTTCTATCCATCCTACGGAAAATCAAATCACCGCGCGTGCATACCTACGGAATACCATCTCCACGACATGGTGTAATCTATTTTTCCACCACCCCCATACTTGTATGGGTATAATGCTGTAACGAATAACTATATATAGTTATTATAACATCATGAAAATTCTAATATATTATATCATCCACTCCAATTCAATTGAATAATTCTAGGAATGATATCATCACTTGTGCATACGTACGGATTACCGTCTCCACGACGCGATGAGATTCTTTCTCCATGTTAACCATTCAATAATGATTATAATGTATATATAATGAATAATAATAAAATTTATGACATGATAAAGCTACTATATATATGTATATATATATTTCATCTACTTACTTCCATTCAAGTCAATAAGGAATGGAAAACAATGTTCATGCGTACATACGACCTACCGTCTCCATGAACATTTTATTTCATTTAATTTATCTATCTATTATGTAAATATATATATACCGAATATATATGATATATAAATCATTAATTAAATTCTATAAGTAAGTAACTCATGATATATTTAATAATAATATCAATAACAACAAGTCCAAACACGTACGATAAATAAAACAATTTTACCCAAAACACTGCTTTAACATTGAATTTACAAAAGAACTGGTAATATAAAGTCATAAGTGAACCACAAATGATTTCATAACAATAAATTTGATTCTGTATTAAGTCAATGACATTATTTAAATCATTATACAGGAGGTTCGGATACATACTAAGCATATTGGACCTAATGTAAGGGATAACTGTTCCAATTTCGTTCTTATGTTTATTCATAAGTATTTACTGGGGTTATTGTTATCATCCATGTCCATGTTTTATAAAAATGTTTTCATGTATGTTTAATTTCCTTTTATCCATTTTTGACTTTTACCACATGCTATGGAAGGAATATTTCTTTTTTTTTCCATATGAGGAACTTTTTGACTTTTCCGACAAAAGTATGAGGATAATATTTTTTTAATGTATACAACATGAAGGGATTTTCACGGTTACATAATGACTACTTTTCATGAGGATTCCTCTAAATGTTTTCATGATTATTTTCAACAAAGTCCTTTTCTTTTAAAATTGCATGGCATTGTGTGAAAAGAAAATGATTTTGAAGAAGAAAGGATATTTTCCTCAAGAATTCATTTCAAGTATTTTATCAAAACCATTTTCCATATAAGATGGAATTATTTAATATGCTTATATTTCAAGTATAATGTCTCTATGATTTAAATGTTTTATCTTTTCTTATGATGAACTGATTTCCATTTTTTTATATGGATTATGTTATGATGGGATGATGTCTATGAAACCCATTTTATTCTTTGGGTAATGGTAAATGATTTATGTTCATGTTGTGGCACACGTAAGAATTATTTCCTTATGAGATGGGTGGTACCTATATCTCCCTCCAATACATTGGGTAAAGATTTAAATCTCATGTGATAGACATGGTTGGAATGGTAAGATAATCCGGTTAAGTGTTACAGGACTGGAACAAGGAGTAAACTCGATTCAGAAAGGGACTTTGTCCACTAAGATGGTCTTGGTAGTAATGCCTTGGCTACTATGGAAATCATATCATGTTCATAATAGTTTTCCACAATTAAATGTTTTATTCCGATTATATTTTATCATGATTGGTGATCCATAATGATCTATGCCCTACGTACTTCCATGTTTTATGTCATTGATCAAGATTTTGATGTTTGAATATTATTATCCTGTTTTTAAGTTCAAATGTATATGGTTTGATTTATTTTCTCCATGATTACCCTTATTGAGCAATTGAGCTCACCCTTTATATTTTTCTTTTCCCCATGATATAAAGAAATGTTTTAGGTTAGAAAACAAAAGGGTGAGATCATTTTGGGAGATGTTGAATATATTTCACCATGATTAAAAGATTATGTTCCGAGTTTCCAAAGACACTAAACTATTATCGTCCTTGTGTGTTGTTTTTTGTTATGTATTATGTGTTCCGAAAAAGTAATGTAATGTCTATGTATGTCATCATTTGGGTCTCTACATGGCCTTTACTAGGAGAGAGTTAGATAGGAACAACTTGAGATTCACAAGGCACTCTTTCAGAGCAATCTCGAAGTGGGTTCCCCTATTAGGCCTCACATAGTCGTGTTCATTGGCAACATTGAGAGCCTATAGGTTATAGGATCAAAAATCTCCGAAGAATTGGGCACCAACCTCATTATAGAATCACTCCCTTAGGAATTCTCCAAATTTTTTTTTGAATTTTATTATGAACAACATTGAGCAGTATCTACTATATCTTCTTACTTTTATTCTCCAAGTATATAATAATATGAAGAGTGAAAATCCTTCCATACTTATAGTGAAAAAATGGAAAGTAAAGGGAATATTTTTATGCCTAATTTTTTTTAAGGCCTTCCATGAAGTGGAAGATCAAGGGGAAAACATGGGAACATGATGATATTTGTTTCATATGTGGAAATTAGTGCTGTTAGAATAAAAAATGCACCTATCCAAGGAATCAAGGGGAAGCTTCATATCTGTTTTTTATCGAGTTCAATTTATCTATTTCTATAAATGGGTTATTAGATACAAATTTTGGTGCTCACATCTATATTCAAATGTAAAAACTATGTAGATTCATAATGATTGACTGAGGGGGTAGATATATAAGTAGCCAACAGAGCTAATCATATTGTTGTAGCTATCAAAAAATACCACCTCACATTGCTGACTAGAATGATATTGGTTTTGAATGGTTGTTATTATATTCTATATATTACCAAATATATTATTTCTATATCCAGACATGATATAGAGGGATTTTTTTTCAAATTTGGGAGTAAATTTTTCTTCTTCTTTAAAGATAACATTTATTGTGATAATATGAATTTATGTAATGGTCTTTGTGTGCTGGATTTCACTGACCAAGTAACGGGAATGGATAACAAAGTTACTTAACATGACTCATATCTGACACAACTTTGGCCTCATCTTCTAGGTCATATAAATGAAAAATGCTTGAAAAAAATACATCAAGATGGATATTTCTATTTTTTTGAACTAAAACCACTTGGTGTTTGTCACACATGTTTACAAGGAAAAATGACCAAAGATCCATTTTGTGGGAAAGGTTAAATTACTAAATAGATTCTTTAATTAGTTCATAAATATGTGAATGAACCATTTACTATTGAATCAAGGGGAGGGTAATTATACTTCATATATTATACTGACGATTTTAGTAGATATGGATATGTCTACTTAATGACTTATAAGTTAATTTATTTTTATAAATTCAAGAAATACAAGAATGATGTTGAGAACCAACTTGGTAAGAAGATTAAGAAACTTAACTCAAAACATAGTAGAGAATATCTAAATCAAGAATTCATTGACTACTTATGAATGGTTGGGATCCGATCCCAACTCACTCCTCCTTACATGCCATAGTGGAATGGTGTAAGTGAAAGTAGGAACCACACCATGTTGGACATGGTGAGATTGACGATGAGTCATGTGTGTAATTTCCCTATTCTAGGAACTTCCTAGAGGTGCCCCATACCCGGTTGGTCACATGTCCTCAAGAACATTTCCCCAAATGCCAGAGGCTGCCGACTAGAAGAGAGGGCCTTGGGTGTGATAATGGGGAAACTATGCCCTCATTGGAAGAGTAATGCAGTGGAAATAAATAGATAACAATAGAGAAATTAGTAAAACATGAAATAAGTAAACATCAGAAGGAATAAACATTGAGATCATGCATATATAAATGATGCATGATACATATGTCTAGGAAAGAAGCAAAAAAAAGTCACAATTCTAGAATACGGTACTATACCAATGTACAATGAAAAAAAATAAACTCCAATAGCATCACAAGCCTCATCCTGGTCCCATGCTCCCCAGCTCCATAGTAATCCAGTACTTGAAGAAGAAGGGAGCTTTGCCTTATCTAAACCTGCATCAATATAATCTATTGGGGCCCAAAAGCATGAACCAAATAGGGTGTGACAAAATTCCCAGTATGCATCCACCAAATGATCTATGCCTAATAGTCAGTGAATATATATATGGAAGGAAATAAGAAAAAAAAAGCAGTAAATAAGGAAGTACTCAAAACTAAACAGTCCTATATTTCATTTACATACAATTACTTTTAATTATTTAATCAACCAAAAACAAATACAAGTAACCCTTTGGTTATTTATCACAGCCTAACCCCTCTGGTTCAAAATACAAGAGAAGATATAACAAAGACTCTCTAAGGAAGACCTCACCATCAATTCTCCCTATAGTCATTGTAATCAACGACTCTCTGAGGAAGCACTCAACATAAATTCCGTATGTGGTCTCATAACGTAACTAGAGACACTCTGAGGGAGCACTCAACTATAATCCCCCATATGGTCTTGTAGCATGATAAATATAACATACACTCTGGTCAAGCCCTCAACGTTAATTTCACCTATGGTCTCACTACACCAGGTTCCTGCAGCACCGTGTAAAGAAATCGTGCACAAACTATAATCAGTATCCAATGTAAACCTCAAAGTACTACTTGGATAAATTATTTACAAGGCATGGCACAATATATTAGATAAATAATCACTCCATCCTAACAACACTAGGAATGGAAAACAATATCCTAATAGGCAAGGCTAGATCAAATGGTCAAAATCAAACAATCATGGGAAAACACATCCATAGCTTAACAATTAACCCTATTCTCAATCAAACAACATCAATTCAATCAAAAAGGCATATAAGACATTAACAGGGTTAAAATACCTAAACACGCAATACCCTAAATGAGGGTATTGGGAACTTTTGCACATATAATATAAAGACTAACTACGAAAAGGCACAAACCACACACCTTGGCATTGTAGGAACTATATACATAAACCTCAAGACTTGAATTTACATATAATGACATAGATCTAAAAAACACTAAAACTGTTCAACCATGGATATCCCATGAAAGAATAGAAATAAAGAAATAAGGCTCTAGTAGAAAGAAGATCTTACCGTGGATAATCCAACGCAGTAGACGACGGTCGATTTGGAGAACATATGAGGAGTCAGGGGATCAGAGATGATTTGTGGCCTACTGTCGCTCTTGGATGAGACGGACAAAGAAGAAGTGTGTTATGATGATTAGACGTGACCCCAGTCCATTTAATAAAAAAATTACTGGGCATGTCTTTTAAAAGTACACGGTGTGTACATACCTTTATCGAGCTCTAATTTAAGAGGTTTCTAAGTCACCCCACATGGCCATGTGTTTGGCCATTACACGGGTAGCACATAACTACCCGCGACAACCAAGTACACGACATGTACTTATAAGTACATGTCATGTACTCCTCAAATTTCTAGAAACTCATATTTTACCCAAATACACTAGAAAACAAGATTTGTACCTGAAAAGAAGATCTGGGTTCTTACCAACTTCCCCCCTTAAAGAAATTCATCCCCAAATTTCCCAAGAAAGGTGGCTTAGAAGAAGAATCATAAAACAACTCTTGACACTGCGATCATACATCGGCCTCCCTCTCCTAAGTCTCTTCCTTTACTCACCTGTGCTACCATAACACTCATACCAGATGAACATACCAGCCATGTAGAACCTTCACATTACGATCAAAAATCTGGATAGGATGCTCCATGAACGATGTGTCCACCTCTAACTCAAATTCCTCCAGTTGAAGGACATGAGATAGGTCTAAGAAGTAACGTCGTAACTGAGAAACATGGAAAACATCATGAATAGGCTAGTACCTATAAGGTAACTACGTCTGATAGGAAACATGCATGACTCTCTCGAAAACCTCAAACAGTCTTACATATCTTGGAAAAATATTACCCTGTCTCTTAAACCTCTTATTTCCCAACCTCAACATGACACGTAGGATAACCAGATCTCCGACCTCAAAGTCTAGAGGTCACCTCTTTCGATCAGCATAATACTTCAATCGTGACTGTGCAGTAGATATCCTCTTCTTAATCAACTCTATCGGCTTGGTGGTCTCTTAGAAAAGACGAGGTCCTTGCAAAACTTCCTCACCTACTTCCAGCCAACATATGGGTGTTCGACATGTCCTACCATACAAAGCCTCATAAGTTTCCATCTGAATAGTTTCTTGAAAACTATTATTATATGAAAACTCCAAAACAGTTATGTTCTTCTCTCAATAACCTCCAAAATCCAAGATGCATGCTCGATGCATGTCCTCAAGACCCAAAATTGTCTGCTCGAACTACCTATCTGTCTGGTGAAGGTAATCTGTACTCCAAAGTAACTGTGTACCCAAATCCCTTTGTAATCCCTTCTAGACCTGATAAGTAATATGGGATTCTCTATCTGAAACAATGGAGTGGGGAACCCAATGTACAAATACAATATCCCAGATGTACAAATTTCACTACTCATCACCACTGAAGGTATCCTTGATCAGAAAGAATGAGAAATATTCGTGAGTCTTTCAATGAAAAACCATACTACATCATTCCCTCGAGGCGACCTCAGTAAACCATTCATGAAGTCCAGCATGACATCGTTCCACTTCCAGTTGGGAATGGGTAACTACTTCAAAAACCCTACTATTCGCTGATGCTCCACATTCATCGGCTGATAGGTGGAACACCTCATCAAAAAACCCGAAACATATCTCTTCATACCTAGCCACCAGTACTGACGGTGTAGATCACGATACATCTTTGTGACACCAACATGAACTGCCCATAATGGGGAATGAAATTCCCACATCATCTCCTCACGTATGTCTGCTGACACCCACACACGCCCATGAAAACACGTGATCTTATCCTCACATATGGTCCATCCAAGAATAGGTTCCTCTCCTATGACACTCTTCTATAGGACTAGGAATTTAAAATCTGATAGCTGCCTCATTCTCACTCGATCTAGTAGAGTAGAGGTAACCGCTACAGAAGAAAGGAAAGTCTACACCTTTCTATCGTGAACCTCCAAATGCATCTCAGATAATAGAGCCATAAGATACCACTCACTACATGCCTCTTGATCTTCTAGTATCTGAGTCCTCCTTCTCAATGCATCAACTACTGTGTTTCCTTTCCAAGGCCTATAAGAAAGCTCAAAATCAAAGGACAGAAGGTAATCGACCCACATCCACTGTCTCAAATTTAGATAGTACTGAGTGAAGATATACATGAGACATTTGTGGTCGGTGAAAACCAAAAAATGCTCTCCCAGAAGATAATGTCTCCAATAGCGTAATGAATGACCAACTCCATCCAACTCGAGGTCATGCATCGGGTAGTTCCTCTCATGTGGCCTCAACTACCAAGACCCATATGAAACAAATCCTTCCCCCTACATAAGTACAGTTGTCGGCCTGATACTTGGTGCATCACAATAAAAAATATAGCTCATTCCCGGCTCTGGAAATACTAGTATCAGTGCACAATTCAACCTCCGTTTTATCTCCTGAAAGGCTGAATCAGAAGAATCTGACCATAAAAACTTCTCACCCTTCTTAGTGAGCCTCGTAAGTGGTGCTTCTAAGCATGAGAAGTCCTGTATAAAACACCTATAGTATCCAGCCAACCCTATAATACTTCGTACCTCATATAAATTCTTTGGCTGCTCCCATGAAACTACTGCTTTCACTTTCTATGGGTCTAATGATACTCCTGTCTCTAAGATAACATTACCCAAGAAGTGAATTTGGTCCATCAAAAAGTGGAATTTTGATATCTTATCATATAAATGATGCTCTATTAGTATACATAGAATGATCTTAATATGTGTAGCATGGTCGTGTCAAGTGTGAGAGTACACCAAGATATCTTCCCCAATAACCACCACAAATGAATCCAAGTATGGATGGAACACACGGTTCATCGGTGCCATGAAAACTACATGCACATTCGTGAGACCGAACTAAATAACCACATACTCATATAGACCATACTTAATCTGAATGGTAGTAAGAGGTTTATTGGAAGGTCTAACGCGCTACTAATGATTACCGAATCTCAAGTCAATCTTCAAAGACACATGGGATCCTAGAATCTGATCAAAGAGATCATAAATCATCAGCAAGGGAAATCGGTTCTTGACCGTCGACTGGTTCAACATTCAATAATACACAGAAAGTCTGACGGTACCGGCCTCCTTCTTCACAAACTAGACAGAAGAATCCCATGGAGATGTACTGGGTCAGATGAAACCCTTTTCCTACAACTCCACTAACTTCTTCTTAAGACCCTGTAACTCTGGTGTAGCCATCCTATAATGAGGAATGGACCTTGGTTCCGCTCCTAGCATGAGCTCAATATAAAAATCTACATCACGCTCGGGAGGCGAACCTGAAAAGTTCTCAGGAAATACATATCTGAAATAATCTAACACTAGAGGAAAGTACATATTTAAAGTCCCCAAGTCATCAAGTTAGAGACTAGAAATATGGGTTGTAACTCCTCCCAACCCCTGATGCTCAGGTCCCACTATGCTCTCTTGGACATCCCACTCGCCCTTATGAAGAAATGTACCACCCTCTATTGATGTAAAACTCACCCTGCAACGATAGCACTCGACAACAACCTATAAGGGTACTAACTAGTCCCTTATGAGAAGGAAATCATAGCTCATCATCTATAAGATATATAGGTACCATAAGAAGTGAAACCCACCAACCTCTAGAGGGCACTCCTTGAACTGTCGGACACTAGCCGTTCTAGTCTCCAAAAGAGTTTCTAGTGTCATGATATTAGGAAGTCAAACCATACAGATCCCAAGGATCTCCAAAATAGAATCAAATATAAATCTATTGAAATCCATTGTATAAAAAATCACAGAATCTAAAACTGAGGTATCTAGGATCGTACCTCAAACTGTAGAGGGTCTGGGATCCTGCTCCTACTATGTCTGCTCCACCACAAAATCCTGACCTACCCCGCGGCCCAATGAAGCTGACTGAGATCCCTATGCTGGTCCACCCTACGGCTGTTAAAAACCCTACATCTGAAAACTATGGTCATGACAGCCACCACGACCGTAACAACCCGAATAACTCCAATTCCCATTATGATGAGAAACTGTTGGAGCTTTTCCTGAATGCAGAGTCATAGAAGAACCCCTCTCACCCATTGCTGGTGAGAGGAACTGACATAAGTGCTGAAGATGGACCATCTTGCCACAAGATCGTCCCACGACTAGGTATCTTGGGAAATATAGCCCGGTATTCCTGTCCTTTCCGTACTAGTAGCATACCACCTGGCTACCTGAAGGCGCATCCTGACTACTCAGATCTCCACCTGTAGACTCCCTACGGTGCTTCCTACTATCAGCTAGAGAAATACCAACTCTGGATGTTGAATCACCCTGGACCACATCTCCAGAATCCCTCACGTTGCGCTCCATGATCACCTCCTAGTTGACTATAGAGGTGATAAAATTCTACATGAATATGTTCACCTGAGCCAGAATTTCTTGCCTGAGACTCTACTCAAACTTCCACACTAGGAATAAATCATCTCCTCCTAGAAAAGTTGTCAAGTTTTTCATCTCTATAAATAAAGAATAATACTCTATAACTAAAAGAGTACCCTACTTCAAACTCATTAACTATCGAGCTTGATCATCCCTCAAGGACTCCGGATAGATGTAATCATAGAAGGTACGCTGAAACTCATCCCACGCCATAACCTGTTGGCATCCCGCCTGTGAGATCACATCCCACCATCTCTTGGTGGAGTCCTGAAGCATATAAGTAACAAGATTCAACCTCCTCTTTGGAGACATCTCTAGATGATCGATGATAAAAAGCAGGGATTCTAACCATGACTCTGCAGCCTGAGGTCCCCGGTCCCCTGGGAAGGTGGGAGGATTCTGCTGCTGGAAAACCTGTGTCAATTCTTCCATTGATGGGGAATGATGCAGTGTTCACTGAAAGGTATGGATCATCATCATAAATCCCTCTCAGAACTATGCAACGACACCTATATCCAGGATAACAGCTGGGAAAATACCAACACAATTGGAGGATCTGCTGGTGGTCCCTGGTCTGCCATGTTTGGAGTCTGATCACCACACTGAATTGGTGAAGAACCGTAGGACGTATCGGTGGCATGAATATCCAAGTTCAAGCAGACCCTTTAGAACGATATTATCATGGACTAAAATGTAGAAGTGTAAAAAGGCAACAGGAGAAGAAAATCATTAATTTTTTTCAAAACATGGTTACACGGTGTGTATAACCCTTACACAACGTGTTCCTTCAAGCCTCCACATGGACATGTACTTCTTCCCAAAACTGGTCGTGTAACACCCCATACACATGGCACGTTGACCTAACACACGACATGTACTTGAATCCTCCCCTCCTTCTCGAGTTAACATACATGGATAAGCCACATGGTTCTCCTAGAAAAAGACTACATGACATGTTAGTGCTATACACCGCTAGTATTGGACTAACTTCACTGACCTGTGTTGTTGGTCACACAGGTGGACACATGGATGACTCTACACAGCATGTTTATGCCATACATGGCATGTACTAGAAAGATTCCACCGCCCCGTGTTGTTCGTTACATGGTCAGATACAAGGGTTATACTACACGATGTGTTTATTCTTGACGCAATGTGTATAACCTATGTTTTATCCATCCATGCTGTTAGTCACACGGGTGGACACATGGTCTACACAACACGTCGTGTACATTCGGTACACGGCGTGTCCGACAAATGATTTCCCAACCCTGTGTCTCTTCTCACATATCCAGTGACATGGTCAGAGACTAAAGGTCATGTAAAAATAGTACACGGTGTGTAATTAAGAAAAATAGTTCCTCCACGAATTGAAAGACACATGGTGTGTATTCATCATTACAAGCCGTGTATTTTGGGTTTTTCCAGACAGTAAGCCTCATAAACTACTCTAGAACACAGAAAACACTGAAATGAACATTAAAGTGCCAAATTCTGATCAGTGAGGGACCATACTCCCCACAAATCAAAGCCTGACATCTTCTACATGTTATATATAAACATAATAGAGCAATGATCAACCAAATTCTGGTCCATGAGGGCCCATAATACCTCAAGAACCAATGTTTGGCATTCATTAAAACTAATTCTTACATATTATAAATACCATATCGAATGGAAGGAATTTAATCAAGGAATCTATCACAACATAATGCATATCTAACACAACATCTATCACAACAAAATGCAATCAGTAATTCAACCTTAATGGAATGGGAAGAATTGATGCCATGTGATCTCTAGAAAGTGCCTATATGACGCATGAGATAACAAACCCTCATGTAATCATGTTGCAATAGAAATATAACCTCAATTATATCAACAATAATAGAACAAAACATGTGAATCACCCAACGGTGAAATCAAATCAACTGTAAAATTGCAAAACCATAAAATTGCAATAACGAGGTAAATTGGCTTTTCCCCTGTACACAGGTTAGATAATCTTCATAACATCTTATTACCAATTACCTATTCCATCCTATCCCTCACTATAGGCTCCAAAAATCAATTCAAGAAGAAAATAACCCTTTTATAGAACTTTGTAACATCCCAGTTCTGGGAGCCAGACAAAGGTGCCCCGTACCTAGTTGGTCACATGGCCTCAAGTGCATTTCCCCAAACACTAGAGGCTTCCGGCTAGAAGTGAGGGCCTTGGGTGTGATAGTGGAGAATCTATTCCCTAATTGGAAGAGTAATGTAGTTGAAATAAATAGATAACAATAATAGATGCAGTAAAACATGCAATAAGTAAACAACAGAAGGAATAAACAACTGGGGAACACATATATAAATGATGCATGATACATATGTCTAGGAAAGAATCCAAACAAGTCACAATTCTTAAATACAGTACTAAATCAAAGTAAAATAGAAATAAAATATACTCTAATAGCATCTCAGGCCTCAGTTTGGTCCCATTCTCCCCATCACCATGACAATCAAGTACCTGAAGCAGAAGGGCGCTTGCCCTTATCTACCCCTATAGCAGTATAATCTGTTTTGGCCCAAAAGCATGACCCAAACAGGGTGTGAGACAAATACCAATAGGAAACCACACAATGTTCTATCACTAAGAGTTAGTGAATATATATATGGAAGGAATTAAGAAAAAAGAATTAGTAAACAAGGAATTACACAAAAGTAAATAGTTCTATATTTCATTTACAAACTTTTACTTTTATGTATTTAATCTACCAAAAAAAATATTAAAGTAACCCTATGGGTAGTTCTCATAGCCCAACCCCTAAAATTCAAAATACAAGAGAATATATATCAAAGACTCTCTGAAGAAGAACTCACCATCAATTCCACCTATAGTCATGTGTAATCAAAGGCTCTCTTAGGAAGAACTCACCGCCAATCCACCCTATAATCTTTTAATGGTAAACTAAAGACACTCTGAGGAAGAACTCAACGTTAATTCCTCATGTGGTCTCGTAACGTAAGTATAGAAACTCTAAGGGATCACTCAACATCAATCCCCTATATGGTCTCGCAGTGTGATAAATATAACAGACACTCTGGGAAAACCCTCAATGTCAATTTCTACTATGGTCTCACTACACCAGATTCCTATAGCCCCGTGTAATGAAATGATGGAAAAATGATAATTAGCAGCCAAAGTAAACCTCAAAGTAATACTTGGCTAAATTAGCTACAAGGCATGGAACATCATATCAGATAAATAATCACTCCATCCTTATAACACTAGGAATGAAAAACAATATCCTAATAGGAAAGGCTAGAAGAAACGGATAAAATAAAACAACCATGGGAAAATACCTCTACAGAATCGCAATTAAGCCTATTCTCAATCAAAAAAATTCTATTCAAACAAAAAGGCATAGCATACATTAACAGGGATAAAATCCCTAAACACGAAATTATCCGAATGAGGGTATTGGGTAATTTTTCACATATAACTCAAAGAACAACTACGGAAAGGCACAAACCACATACCTCAGTGTTGTACGAATGATATACATGAACCACAGGCCCTGAATCTCCCTAGAATGACGTAGATGTACAAAAACTCTAAAAATGTTCAATTGAGGATATCTCGTGAAAGAATAGGAATAAGAAAATGAGGCTATATAAGAAGTAATAGATTACAGTGGCGATTCCAAAGCAATCGTTGACCATCGATTTTGAAAATAGATGGGGAGTCAGGGGCTTAGAGAAGATTCATGGCCTTAGATTTCTCCTGGATGAGATAGGTGAAGAAGAATTGTGTTCTGCCGATTAGACACGACCCCAGTCTGTTTAATAAAAAATAAAGTACATGACATGTATTTTAAAAGTACACGACATGTACTTTCCTTTACCTATATCTGCTTTAGGGGGTTTCTAGGTCACCCCACACAGCCATGTGTTCGGCCGTTACACGACCATCACATGGATACCCGCAGAATCCGAGTGCACGGTTTGTAGTTATAATTACACAACGTGTACTCCTAAAATTTCTAGAAACTCTTATTTTTCCCAAAAACACAAGAAAACAAGATTCGTACCTGAAAAGAAGATTTGGATTCATAAAATGTGTGTCTTCCATTATCATATTGGGGATATGCATTATGAAATTATGCACACATAGTAAACCAAGTACAAACTAAATCAATAAATGGTATTACATATGAACTTTGGAGTGGAATAAAAACCATGTTATAGAATTTTCTTGTGTGGGGATGTAAATAATTTTTTAGGTCCTATTCAGTTAACAAAATTTCACTTAGAGGTACAAAGTATAAATTTATAGGATACACAATGGAATAAAACGGATATTGCCAATATGACCTCTCAGAAAAAAAAAGTTTATCAAGGAAATACCATCTATATTACTTGAGAGGGGGTGTATATTTAAAAGTGATAGTGGTAATGAGATAGAATTCAATGAAGTTGAGGATAAAGGTGCATAAGAGTTGGTACAAGAATAGATTCCACAAATCCTTGTGGAAGATAAAACTATTCTGGAGACACAAGTACTATATGGGAGTACAAGATATGTCAGAGAACTAGAATATTAAGGTTGTCAAGTCATAGAGGATGGTGACTCATTATTAGTTTATAATAATGATCCTCTAACCTACAAGGAATTAGTATGTGTTATAGATTTTTCCATGTGGCACAAAACCATGAATTTAGAAATGGATTCCATATACCACAACCAAGTCTAGATTTTAGTAGACCCTCCAGTAGATGTAAATTCAATTACTTGAAAATGGGTATTCAATAAGAAACTGGAAATTGATGGGAAAGACAGTATATATATAGTGTGACTTGTTGAAAAGGGGTTTAAACTGCATCAAAGCAATGAATAGGATGCAACCATTTCACTAGTTGCAATACTTAAATCCATCAAAATTATACTTTCCATTGTGGCCATCCATGATAATGAGATTTGGAAAATGAATATAAAATTAGATTTCCTTAATGGGAACATTTAGAAAGACGTCTATATGACACATCATTAATGGTTTGTGACTTCAAAGGATGCGAACAAGGTATTGAAGTTTTAAAGATCCATTAATGGATTAGAGAAATCATCTATTCCATGGAACATTAATTTTGATGAGGCCATAATGGGATTTGGTTTCATAAAGAATGAATGTGAGCCTTGTGTCTATAAACAGTTTAGTGGGAGTGTAGTCATTTTATTTATAGTATATGTTCATGACATATTGCTCATTGGAAAAAAATACCATTATTGAAATATATTATGGTGTGGTTGAATATATGCTTATATATAAAGAACTTGGGTGAGGAACCATAAATTCTTGGGACCAATATCCATCATGATATATCTAAGAGACTGCTCAGCCTAAGTCAAGGTACATACATTGACAAAATACTAAAGAGAATCTATATAGAACAATCAAGAAAGGATAGTTTCCAATGTCACATGGCATTCATTATTCTAATAAAATGTGTTTTCAAACACACAAGGAATGAAATATAATGGAAATAATTATACACCCATTAGTGACTGGGTCAGTCAGGTATGCTATTCCATGTACTAGTCTAGATTTTTACTAAGAATTGAGTGTGTTAGGTAGATATCAAGATGATGCAGGTGACCATAATTGGATGGTTGTCAAGACTATTCTTAAGTATTTCAGGCGTGCAAAGGATATGTTCCCTGTCTATAGAGGATATGAGGAACTAGTCATCAGAGGATATATAGATGCTAGTTTCCAAACTGGTCAAGATGACATGAAGTCACAAACGGGATACATATTCACTTTAAATTGAGGTGTTTTTAGATGGAAGAGCTCAAAGAAGTGTGTGATTGAAGATTCTATAGAAGTGTCCAAGTATGTTTCATCTTGTAAGGTAGTTAAGGAAGTAGTATGGATGCACAAATTCATCCAAGATCTTAACACGTTATCTATTATTAAAGATCCTATCATGCCCTATTGTGATAATACTATAGTAGTGGATCTCAAAAAAGAGCCAAGGTCATATCAATAGATGAAGCACATTCTTTATAAGTATCACCTCTTGTGGGATTTTTCTTAGATAGATGAGGTTATAGTTATCAGTATTTCTATGGAAGACAATGCAGCAGACCCCTTGACTAAATCCTTGAATCAATAGAATCATGATTATCATTTGAGGTCTAGAGGACTCAAAGCCATGGGAAGTTAACTATAGTTCAATTGGATGGTTGTTATAGTTGGTGTCCTAGGACAAACTTATTTTAATTTTATTACATGCATATTCGATGTATTAAATATTAATTAAAGATCATATTACATATTTTTCGTTGTTCTTCAAAGATTTAATGTGATAATTTCCTAGAGTATTTTTTGTATTGATAATGTCATATCATTTCCTTGATATGATTAGGACATTGAAGATCTATGATAATATTCTTAATATGGTTCTACAATTGGATAACATACTATGATGAGAAGCTTACTATTTAGACCATAATGTGTGGGTATTCATAAGCATATGAGGCTTCTTCTCATGAAGTTCTGACTTGGTAATCTCCAAGATAGTAGATTATGATAACATAACCACCTGTTGGAATTTGTCGTGTTTTGGTGTCATTAGATATTTCTATTTCCGGGCATGTGTTATGGTCCTTAAAATTTAAGATTATCATTAGTGCATGTCATGACTCAAACACTTATATTTTCTATTAAAAACCATCATTTCATAAGTGGTGGGAAATATGGTATATTGGGTGCATCATGATTGATATATCATTAATGGAGAAGTCGAGGAAGGATTTTTCACTTTCATATTTATGGAAGTTGATATCTCGGCCTTTTGATTAGAAAATATCATTCACTCAATGTTTCATGGTCATGGTGTAATAACATATTTATTTCAAATAGTCAAAGAACTATGTATCAAGCGTATTGGTTTATGACATTTTCGTGCACCCTGCATGATGAGATATTGTAAAAAATTGATTATATTTTATAGTGAGCGTTCATATGGGGTTGTTGACATTTCAACATTATGTTCATTTTCATGGATTACATGACCCATTGGTAGAATGTAATTTGGGACTTTAGTCAAATATAACTAATGTCGAAGATAAAGAATACAATTGGGTCACACACTAATATTTATATTGATCTCAATTAAATTATATTTTAATTTAATTAATGGAATAAATATTATTCTCAATACCAAGGAATAATTTTATTCATGTTTTATTGATCGCATAAATTTAATAAATATTTATTCATCAGCATGTGAATAAAAATATATTTATTTTTTTATTGGATATTTAATAAATATTTATTTTACAATGTGTGAATAAAATATTTATTCATGTTTTCAATAAATATCGAGGAGTTCAAATGAACTAAGACCACGTTCGGTAATAAATAATTATTTACATGTTTGTAAATATTATTTGTCAATTTTTGCAAGCTGACACGTGCCATAAAAATTAATAATAATATTATTATATACCATGGGGTTTGATTAAATGTTATAATATTTTTTAATGGTTGGAATGCATTAAATAATTATTTTAACAAAAAATTTAACTCTATAAATAAATGATTATGTATATTATGTATATAATTGATTAGTGTGACATTGAAAAAGAACGAATTTTTTCCCATAATGAATTCTATCTCGAATCCTCTGTATCTCTCCCTATTTAGAACGAGAAATGCAAGAGATATTTCATTAATACTGAAGAACACGTTATCAAGAATGATCAACGCAAGACATTCAATTATCAGTGTTAGAACCCATAGATTGAGTAGTGTTGTTCGGAGATCATATAAGCATGTGTGGATCACTGCTAGAGGGATTATATACTTGGATCCTCATAATACAATGAAGGAAATCTGAAAGGGTCCTTTCAGACGATCAACATTCATCAATGACGAAATTTCCTAAACCCAGGTATTCATTTCCTATATATTAAATAAATTAATTATAAATTTTATGTTTTAGATCCTCGGTTATAATTTCATGAAATGATAATTAAAAGAAACTTTAATATATTACTCACCACCAAATGCTTTCATTTCACCCAGAGCCCACATTTATAAGTCCAGGACAGTTATCCGCTGTGATGATAACCTTGATATGTTATGATGACATTATTCAACTATATTTCATATGGTCGTATGACATGATCTAATGGTACATGGATGATGCAGACTATTAGGTGTTGGATACACATAAGAGGATGAGATGTTATCTCATGAAGTCTGTACTTTTGTAATATCCAAGATGGGATATTATGAGGATAGGCCATCCAACATAAATTCCATATGTTTTCATGTCATTGGATATTTTTATCTATAAATGTGTATAAGGATCTTTAGAATTTATGATTATTATTAATGCATTTTATGACCCACACACTTAAATATATTGACATAAACCATGACAACATATGTTTATGAAGAAGTTGGTATATTGGGTGAATCATGAATGATATTTTATTAATGAATACGTTAAGGAAGTATTTGTACCTTCTATATTTTATGAAAGTTGATATCTCTACCCTTTGATTGGAATAGCACTTTTCATCCAAATTCTATGAAAATATTTTGTTGACGGGTTCATTCCATGTAGTCAAAGAAATACATATCAAGCATATATGTTCATGATGCTAGTAAGATATTTTCATGTTGAGATATCATGAAAAAGTGATTATATTATACAATGTTTATTTGTTTGTGGTGTTTTTCATTGTTATATTAAATTTTTTCTTTTCTGGTGTCTTTACGTTTTGCTAGAAGTTGAAATTGGGATTTAGGTGAACACATCTAATTTCACTAAGGAAGAGTAATAGTGGTTCATCCACTTATCATTTCTATTGATATCAATTATATTCTATTTGAATTTAATTTTTGAAATGAATATTATTTTTCTAACCATAAAATAATATTTTTTAGGATTTATTGATCACAAAATATTTTGTTACCATATTTTCATGTGAGTTGAATATTAATATAAATATTTATTCAAAACACTATTAATATTATAAATATTTATTTATTTATCTAAGGAATAATATTTATTATTCTAGGTTTCCTAACTATTGAGGAACTGTCTACCAAGATATTGGGTCCGGTAAGAATTATATATTAAATTCCATTTAAATAAATATTAAGTTATTTATTTAAACAAATGATATTTGTTATATTTACGAGTTTTAGCCCATGTAAAATAAATAATAATAATATTATTATTTAGACATGTGGTTTTCTAGAGACCAAGATAATAACAAACCATCTATGTGAAATTAATTATTCTAAAACCTAGCACTTTTAATACTTGGCTATATCATTTCCTAGGGTTAGATGTTTTTTAACACAACACACCCCACTATAGTATCAATCAACCCTTTAATGAAAATTCTCTAAAACTCTCTCGAGATCAAGATAAATTCTTATACCTTCTTCTATTTTGCCAAGTGTTAGAAAAAAAAATCGATCATTCAAACTTACAGGATTGAGTGGCAGTCAAATCGAGCAATGCAAGATGATAAATACCACCATGATAGCTCCCAAAGTACCATCAACAAGGATTTTATTCCATAGGATAATGTGTTTATCAACATTTTAGGGATTCTTATTTAGATCCCCTTGAGAAAATTATAGTATAATAAAATGACAGTTTAGATGAACTATAGATTCTTGGATGAAAGAATATCCAAGATTGTGAAAATTCTATATTTTAATTAATTATAAATTTAACATGAAAATGATCTTCTAATATTGGTTCTAAAATCTATGTTAATTAATATTTTGGGTTTAATTCATTTTTCAAGGCATTTCTTGTTATGTAAATTTCATATTATTTGTTGATTACGACACAAATGAGTTTGACATAGTCCAAATATTCTCTTTCATTGCGTCTAAAACTTTTAAAATACCTAAATGATAAAATAATCTAGATGAAAACAAATTTTCTCATTTCACCTATTAGAAAACATAATATTGGGATCCAGGTAGGCCATAGGGAAAGACAACTGATTCCCTGAGTTTGGGAAACAAATTAAAAAGTGGAAACCCAGTGCCTCTGCCTCCAACCCCTCCAACGACGACGCATATCACTGATAACACCTCCCTAACCCGCCTCCTTTTTTAGCACCCCGACATAATTCTTTCACGATTTTTATGGCATCTACTACAATAGTAATAAAGTATTGACCACTTGTTCTCAGTAGATGTTGGTCGCAGTCGTCAAATCCTCGTGTAGCAGTACCCCCTGCCATCCTTGTCATTCCCCGGATGCTCCCCCTCTCTAGAATGCTACCTTTTAGCCTCACCGCATCGTCACCACTAAAAGTGCCTCCCTTCCATCATTGATGTGTTTCCCCTATAAATTCAAACTCAATCCCAAATTCCTATCATTTACACTTATTTTCACATGTTACTGTTATTTCATTGATCTTGTAATTTATTGTAACTATTCTTATTATTATTATGCAATCAATATTTATTTGAAATTGTGGTTTCTACGTGTTTATTTAATTATAGAGAATCATTTCAATGATCAGTCTTGGAAAGTCGTGTTATCACGGTTGGCTCTGCCTACCAATGTCGGGCCTTAACAACTTCTTGCACAGGCACTAACATAAATTCTTACATGAGGTCCATTCACCCCATAAGCCCTACTAGATGTATCAAATGCTTTAATTTTATTTTACAAATTATATTCTATTTTTTCCTAATTTAAATATTATTTTTAATGGAGTTTTTTTATAATGGGATTCAATAAAAATATTTCCTAGGTTGGCCCTATTTTGGATACAAACTTAACCACCGGTTTCATTATCCTAGACCAACAAAAATATTTCTTTAAATTATGCTATGTATTTTTAACACTCAAATGTACCACCAATGATAAAAATTATTCCTTCATGTGGTTTAATAATTATTCATTTTTGTTTGATCACAAATATCTCCTCACCAGTTATTCGGGATAATATAAAATGAGTGGATTATTTAATAAATATTTATTTTCTATTTAGTAAATATAATATTTTTTTATTTATTGGACAATAATGCAGTGATATTTATTTAATAAATAAATATTCATTATTCAGGGCCCAATAAATATTTTTGTGGAACGGGTGACCGAGTTTAAATGGTCATGTGAGAAATAATAAATATTGAGTATTATTTAATTAATTAAATAATATTTAATTTAATTCGCAAGTTAATCACATGTCGAGAAATATTATTATTGTTATTATCATTTAACATGGGGAGCCATAGGGATTAAATAAATAATGAAGGTCACTTGTTCAATTATTTTATTTTAACCCTAGAAATATATGAACTCAAATATATTATTTTCTACTACAGCCAAATCATTTATTTTGGTTGTGCATAACAGATTTAGAGAATCCTATAAAGCCCTATAGAGCTCCCTTTCTCCAAGAATGCTCCCAAGAATGGAGACCGATCTTCCTCCACCTCTCACTCTCATTTATATAGAGATCAAGTAGAACTCTTTTTAAGTGGTTCTTGTGATGATAAAATGCGGACGATGTAAGCGATATTATTTTTTGTGTTATCACCTGGAGATTTTGATGAAGATGTCCAAATATTTATAGAACTCGTGTGGATCACCACTAGAGGGAATTTTCTCTGGATTCCTACAATGAAATGATTGTACAATGTAGATCTATTTTAAAATCGATCCACAAAGAATGAATTCCAACAAGGTAATTATTTAACAAACTATATTAATTATAAATATTATGTGATGATCCTCCCTATGGTTCCAGTGTGATTTCCATTTTTTGTTTTCTTTGATTCAATTATATTGATCATGATGTTTACCATCATGTAGATCTTGGATTGACCATCAATCATGACAAACAACAATTTTGGGCATGACCCATCACACACTTCTACTATGCCCGAAACCTCTATTGTTTATTTAAGATAGTCAATGAACTACGTATTGATCATATAGGTTGATGGCATCGTTCTGCAGCTTGATTGATGGAATATTGTAAAAAAGTGATTATATTTTACAATGAGCATTAGTATATGGTTGTTGATGATGCGACATTATGTTCCTTTTCTTGAGTGTCTTGACCCATTACTAGATAGTAATCTGGGACATTAGGCAACTCCGCCTAATGTCAAAGAGAAAAAATCTTATTGGGCCACACCCTTAGTGTATCCATTGATCTCGATTAAATTCTATTTTAATTTAATTAATGGAATAAATATTATCTGCAAGACTGAGGAATAATATTATTCATGTTTTATTGATAACAAAAATTTAATAAATATTTATTCACCAATATGTGAATAAAAATATATTAACCGGTATGTGAATGAAATATTTCTTTATGAATAAATTATTTATTCAAATATTCATTAAATACTGAGGAGTTAAAACAAACTAAAACTGAGTTTGGTGATAAATAATAATTTAAAATCCAATAAATTGTATTAAACAATTTTTCCAAGTTGAGACATGCCACACAAGATATTATTATTATTGTTATGTAGCATAGGGTTTCATTAAATGGTATAATATTATTTAATGGTCTTAATGCATTAAATAATTATTTTATCCAAAACTCTATATCTATAAATTGACGATTATATATATTTTTTAGATACACAATAAGTGTGCAATAGAAAAAGAAATAATTGGTTCACAGAAAAAAATCTATCTTGAATCTTCCTTATCTCTCCTTCTATAGAAAAAGAAATGAAAGACAGAGTTCTCTAATACCGAATAATGGGTGATGAATAATGAACAATTAAAGACATTTGATTCACCATGTTAGTCACCAGAGATTGAGTAGAATTGCTTGGAGATCATGGGAGCATGTGTGGATCACTACTGGAGAGATTCTATCCTTGGATCCTCACAAAGTAATGAAGGAAATCCAAAAGGGTATTTTTGGACAATAAACATTCATCAATGAAGAAATTTCCTAATCTCTGTTATTCATTTCATCAGATATTAAATAAATTAATTATAAATTTGATGTGCAATATTCTCACTCTTGATTTCATGTAGTGATAATTAAAATATATTTTAATATATCACCCACTACTACTTGCTTTAGTTGTGCTCAGAACCAACACTGATAAGGTTATAACAGTTATCCAATGTGAGAGAACCTTGATGTGCTATGATGATATTATTAAACTATATTTTATAAGGTCATATGAATTAATGTAACTGGACATGGATAATGCATTCTATTATGTGTCAGATATTCATAAGAGGAAGAGAATTTATGTCATGAAGTTCAAAATTTTGTAATCTCCATGATGGGGTATTATGATGATGCACATGCTAGTGAGAAATCCATATGTTTTTGTGTCATTCGATATTCCAATCTGTAAATTTTTTAATGAATCCTTATAATTTAATATTATTATTAATGCATGTTATGACTCACACTCTTAGATTTATTGACATAAACAATGATAACATTTGTTCATGAAGAATTTGTTATGTTGGGTGCATCACAAATGATATGTTATCAATGAATAAGTTAAGGAAATATTTTTCCCTTATATCTTTTATGAAAGTTGATATCTCAAGCCATTAATTAGAATGGAATTATTGAACTAAATTCTGTGACCATAGGTTATGGACAAGTTCATTCCAGGTATTCAAAGAAAGACATATCGAGCATATAATTTGATGATACTAGTAAGAAATTTTCTGGATCATATATCATGACAAATAGATTATATTACACAATAATAATTTGTTTGAGAATTTATTCATTGTGATATTACCTTTTTTTATTTTTGGGTGTCTTCAAATTTTTCTAGATGATGTGGTTGGTATTTAGGTGAACTCATATAATGTCACTGAGTAAAAATACTAGGGGATCATACACTTAGTGTTTCTATTGATCTCAATTATATTCTTCTTGAATTTAATTGTTGGAATGAATATCATTTTGTTGACCGTGGAAAATATTTATTCAGGATTTATTGATCATAAAATATTTAGTTACCATATTTGCAAGTGAGTTAAATATTAAAATAATTATTTATTCCAAAGACCATTAATATTATAAATATTAATTTCATTATTTAAAGAATAATATTTTTTATTCTAGGTTTGGTAAATGAAGAGGAAGTGAAGACTGAGCTATTGGGTCTAATAAGAATTATATATTAAGTTACACTTAAATAAATATTAATTTATTTATTTAAATAAATGATATTTATTTTATTTTTGATTTTTAATTCTTTTTAAATAAATATTAATAATAATATTATTATTTAGACATGGGTTTTTCTATAGACCAAGAGAATAATAAAGGGTCTATGTCCATTAATTATTCTCAAACCTAGCTATTTTAATACCTAGTTATATCATTTCCTAAGGTTAGATGTTGATGAGAACAACACACCCCACTAGAGATTATCTTAACCCCCTAATGAAAATTCTCTAAAACTCTCTCAGGATTTAGAGAAAATTTTCTACCCTCCACTATATTCTCAAGATCGAGAATACAAGAATCGTTCCTTTAGCCTCAAAAGATTGAGTGTCAATCAATGGGAGCAATTCAAGATGACCAATACCACCACAGTAGCACCCAAAATACCATTAGCATGTCTTTGAGACCATAAGATTGTGTGTGGATCACTGTTATATGGATTATTATTTGAATCCTCCTGAGGAAATGATTGTATAATGGAATGAAGGATTATATGAATGATAGTTTCTTTGAATAAATAATTTCCAAGACTGATATAATTCTTTTTTAAAATTAATTATAAATTTAACATTGAAAAAATATTTTCTTCTTCATTATGATATCAATTTTAATTATTATTTTAGTTTAATTCATTGTGCATGACATTTCTTATAATGTACATTTCATATTATTTGTGGATTATGAAAAAACATAGTTTTCCATGTTTCAAATATGCTATTTCTTTGTATCTAGAACCATTACCTTATATAAATGATGATATAATATAGGTGAAACCAAATTTTATCCTTTCACCTATTAGAACACATGATATTTGGATCAGGTCCAGTAGGAGGGCCAGACAAGCGAGACCCCATACTAAGGAAACAAATTAATAATGGGAAACCAACTACCTCTACCTCCAACCCCTCCAACGACGACGCCTCCCACCGATACCACCTCCCCAACCCCCATACTTTTATGGAACCTCCCATGCCTAATTCTCTCCTACCAGTTGCTGGTCTCCACTAAAGATGGAACAACAGATCAACCACTTGTGTTTTCTAGCTGCTGGTGATATCCTTGTAGGGATTCATTAGTTCCCTACAATACGATGAAAAATATATATATATATAACCCAAACTATTTTACTCAATTAATTAAAATGTAGTGTTGGTAAGTTCGGGGTCGAATCCATAGAGATGGTTGAATTAGTTTAATTAGGTTTTTAATTGATTTTATTGAGGAAAGATATGATAGAATATGGGTTTGATTTTATTTTGGGAAAACAAATGAAGAAAGAAAAGTGCAACATATTGATTGGTTTTTTTAAATAATTTTATGAAGGATTCCAAACTTTTTTAATTTCTAGGTTTAGGTGAAATTGTATTTAAGAAAATATATTTCTTGATTGATGATTAGTGTCGGATTCGAGATGAGTTTGATCCAATTATTAGGGTATCTCTTTCTTGATATAACAATATCACATTTCCCTTGGTCTGGTAGTTTAGGGTGTTTCTGAATAACGATGGTCAATATACCATATTTAAAACTAATTTCCTATAATGCCGAAAATGGTAATGCCATCTTTTGGGTAGTCAGTTGCGCAATTTTAATATATCCTTTTTTATTCGAATATTTATGGTCATGATAAAATAAAATTAAAAGGGATTGGAAGTTGAAGAATGAGATTTCACAATTCAACTTCATGATTTTATAATAAAGAATTAAATCCATGGACCTTCCCCCTTCAATTACATCACCCTAGAACATGTTAGTTTACCCCATCATCCTAGTGATGAGAGAATAAGAAGGAAGGGTAGAATAAAATAAAAACACAAAAGAAAATAGAGAAGGTACTTGGGGACACGTAGCAGCTTCGCTCCAGGCTTCGATCTCTAGCTCAATTTGAATGCTCCATAGGTGAAGCTAGGGGCTCTATTTATAGGTGCTAGAACGGTTCTACCTGAATGATGTCATGTCATGTACTTGGTGGTCACATTTTGTACTGGTGATCCACTTTTTTTGAATCCACGTGACGTGTTTGTAGATCTCCACTGATATTTTAGAAATTTTACCACCTACATGACGTGTACATGGCGTATACGTCGTGTACACCTTGTCTGTGTTGCCTCCATGTCTACGAGAATCATTCACTAATCTTGTTTACAAATTTTATGTTTGATTACTGTCATGTCATTTATTGAAGGTACACGACATGTACTTACATTTCACAGTGTGTTTTCTTATCATGGATTGCTATGGTAGTGGCATGCTTCTCGGATGAAGTCACAAAGTGTAATTTTGGTACATGATGTGTAATCGAGTTTTTTTTAAATTTCCAGCTTGATTCTTCCTAAAAAATATAGTGTTTCTCCTTTTTCTCACATTTACACCTTTTTCCATTCCTTTCCAATAAATTCATCATTTCCTTCGATAAAACATAAAGTAACTCAATTCATTCCAAAATAGTCAAGATTATTCATTTAAATACACAAATCAATGTACAAAAACAATATAAAATGTATGCATGAATAACATTTATCAGGTGATATCCATCATCAAATCCTAGGAAACACCACATACTAACATCCTTATCATTCTCTAGATACTCCCCCTATTTATGATTCTACCTCCTAGCCTCTCCACATCATCTCCACTAACAGTTCCTCCTTTCCATATTTGATGCATTGCCTCGATAAATTCAAACTCAATCCAAAATTTTTGTCCTTTAATCCAAATTTTACATGTTATTTTTATGCCACTGATCTTGTAATATATCATACATGTTCTTATTATTATTTTGTAATCAGTATTATTTGAACATTTGGTTTTTATGTGTTTATTTAGTTATAGGGTAACTTTTTAATGGTTAGCCTTTGATAGTCATGTTATTATGGTCGACTATACCTACCATTTTTGGGCCTTCACAACTCCCTACACAAGAATATACAGAAAAAACTATTCATTTTCCTTTCTCCCTTGGTCTCTCCCAAATTTACCCAAGATTTTAGGGTTTTACGGTCTCGTGTATTTTATCTTGGGTTGTGTAATCCTCACAAACCTATGAAGTAACCTATAGAAACGTACATTCTATGTATTGTTTTTGGCTATGAAGTGTCAAAATTGGATTTATTTTATATGTGTTTAAGTAAAAAATAAGAGACTTAAGTTAATTCAATTTACAAGAGTGGGTTGATCCTTGGTTATCACTTGGGGTGGAATGGATGCATTCATTTTTCATCTTTTTCAATTTCTTATATTTGAGATGGGTTCAATTATGAAGATCAAAAAAAAATTATCACTTACTGGTTTAATACGTACACACCCTAATATGAATCACATATACACTTGTAGGATCAATTTTTTGAGCACTCCAATGTAAAGTTTCATATTATCACTTTATGTGTCTGGCCTTAAATTCAAGAAGGACGAAAAAGTTTAAAGATCGTCAAAAAATTCTCAATTAAACGAAGTCATTATATATAAATGGAGTGAGAAATAAAATCTAATAGAGACCCATGTTACTCCCTTGGATCAACCCATAAGAGGGTTATCCATCCATTGATGTTATGGTTTCAATTGAAGCGGTAAGTAGACTCATGAGGGAGGAATTGAAGAAGTAAATAAAGACAATGAAATAATGATCACTCCACCGTTGTGTGATAATTTCACAAGGTTTGGTGTGAATAAATACACACCATGAGATAAATATGTCAACATTATTTGAATAAGAATATAATAAGAGGATAATAAGAACATTTATTAATAAACTAAGGTGAATTGAACATCTTACATAAGGAAGAAATGAAATTACAAACACAAGGGGGCAGTATAAAAATACAATTAAATCAAGGACAAAGATGATCAAATCCTTTACCATGACTACCTTAAATAGGAATTTCAAGATACATGGTTTGATTCCCCAATATTACGGGTCTCCTCAATTAATTTTTTTAGTCCATAAGTGGGTGTAAATTTGAGGGAGAGTTGATTTTTCCACACCTGACAAAAAAGATGATGCAACTTGCATGACTCGATAGATGTGTTCAAACAAGAATCTATATGGCTGAATTTTGGTTCTCCATTGAGGTAAAAAATTAGGATAAGTATATATCCCAATATAATTTATATATTTTTTCCAAAATATTTTATTTTTTTCTAGATATGATTAAGATGGTGGGTGGGTTGTCTAGGCCACAAAATATGGCCCAAAATAGTATCTTTAACTTGGAATACCTATAACTCCATTAAAACATATTAATTAGCTTTTGGAAACTATTGAATTAAAATTTCCCCATGATTTTATCTATCTTCAGTTAATGTTTTAGAATAATTGGTCTTGGATATTGTCTGATACATTCTCATTATTGTGCTGTTGTTCAGTTCACTTCACCCATAATATTGTTGGTTCAAGGTCCACTTTGGTGCTCTTCCAATTTGATCTTCAAGTATTCCAAAATTATGAATTGTTCCTTATAGCATGGTTTTCCTGAAAATAAAATATTAAAATAAAATCAAGATCATTTTGTATTTTTGGATGTGTTCAAAAATGTACCATGAAATAGATAATTTTAAAAGGGAATTACAATCATAATGTGAATTAATGTTCAATTTGTTAAATGCACTAATAATGGTGTGTATGAATAATTAAGAACATGAATATTATAATATAAACAATGAATATTAGTCTCTTTCAGTGGCTAATCACACCCCCAACATGAGTTTTTCTTGTCCTGATCCAAATATATCTCAAAAATATGAAATTCAAATTCCATTTTCCAAAAACATTTTATCAAACAATGGACACCAAAATACCTCATACCAAACAATTATGAAACCCATAAAAATAATTTAAAACAACCTTGGTCTAGAGGAATATCCCAAGCCCAGGCTGATTCCTTTATTCAAATTCATCTCCACATTTCATCCAATTTCCAATAAGAATTATAAAGTGTTGTGTGCCACAATGGATGTGGGGGTTAACCTTAATTCAAGGGAGAAAATATGGATGAGTTAGGTGGAATCAAATTTTAATATTAAGTTCAGTATTCATTTTCTCAATTTTTTTAATTCTTTTTATGTTTTTGTTGTTGTAATATTTCCATGTTAATTAAAATTGAACTCAATCGAGACATCCCATATATCAAGACTTTTTTGATGACTCCAAGGCTCAAAGACCTTAGGGCGCCAAGTGATGCTCACATACTCGGGCATCATCTCGAGTTTACTCAATCAAAACAAATTTCAAATTACCCAAAATAGAGGTCAAGTTCCAAGCTCTAGGCCAGAAAACTGTGGATTCATGATCCTCAAGTTCCTAAAACAACACATTAGGTCAATCCATTTCCCTATGCACAATTAATATTTTTTTCCTCGATTTTTTTTGTTTTTAATGTAAGTTTATGTAAGTTTGGTTTATCTCATGTGCATTATGTTTTTTTAATTAAATGGACTAAAATATAAATAGTTAAAAATCCCATCAGATAAAAGAACTTTCCAAAATATATGCACCTGAACATAAACTTACATTAAAATTAGAATCAAGGAATTAAAAATTATTTGATATTCAAATTTAAAGTGTGAAATTTTTATCATAATCTTCATGGTTAATTTTTTTCCTTCCACGCATTTTTTATGCGCAAAAAGGTATTTGTTTTCTTTTCACCCCCCCCAATTAGAATAACATTGTGTGTAGTGTTTAAAGAAAATAAAACATAGAAGGGGTAGAGGATAGGAGTTCAAATAGGGCATTGAAAAAGTGGATCATTGAATGAAGTCACCTATTGGTTGAAGTTTACATTCATGCAGCTCCAATTTAATCCTTTGATATACATGTCACTCGTAGAGTTCCATAGTGGAACAACGAAAAACAAACAAACAAACAAAGAAAACAAAACAATATTTATATATAAAGTAAAATATAAATATATATACAAAAATTATATAATAAGGAAGCATTATAAGCCGTAGGTTAGTGGAATCTGTGTGCCCCTATCTCCCTTTGGTCTTAGGTTCATGTCCCTACAGCTTCGTTGATTGTGATGACGTATTCCCCATGACCTACAATGTGTCCTTTTTTAATTTTTTAATTATTATTATTTTGTTATTTTTCATTTAACCTACATATAGATAAAAATAAAATAATTTGATGATACTTTTTCTTCTTTTTAAATTTATGGGTAAGGTATTATTCATGGATCACATATGACACAGATGAATACGGCGCTCCCCTTTCATATCTATCCATGCTCATAGTTGAATAACATGTCAACACTCTAAGGTACTACCATATTCAAATTTGATTGATTAAGTTATTTTTTTTAAAATATCAAAATGATTCATTAATTATATTTAAAAGAAGATGATTATAATTTGATTGGAAACATGAAAACCACAGGTTGACTCCCATGAAGTGATTATGTTTAACGTCGCTAGATTGACTTAGACCCTTAATTGTGTAATTATTTTCCTCATATAAGGTCGGTTCACAGAAGTCTTCATCAAAATCATGTTTTTGGAATGTTTCAATGAATGGTTTGACTCTATGACTATTAACTTTAAAGGGCTGATCATTGGTGGGATCTTGAAATTCTACATCCCCATGGGGGTACACCTTATGCACTATGTATGGACCTAACCATATGGACCTCAACTTTCTGGGGACTAAATGATGTTTTGAACTATACAAGAGGAAACATTTTCCCAGTTCAAAGTTTTTTAATTTGAGATTACTTGATTGGTAAACTTTAACTATAGCTTTATTTATCTTTGAATTTTATTAAGCCTCCATCATAATTTCCTCAAGCTCATTAAGATCTAATTTTCTCTTTGCTTCATCCAAAGAAACAGCAATGTTCATATTTTTGATTCCCAAAAAGCCTTATGCTCAATTTCAACAGGTTAATGGAATAATTTTCCATAAACCAACCTACATGGTGACATTCCTAGGATGGTTTTGAATGTTGTACAATATACCTGAATTCAATCCAAGAGTTTCTCATACCAATCATTATTAGAGGGATTTACTATTTTTTCAACAATTTTCATAATCTCCATATTCTAAAACTCATCTAGACCATTGGATTGAGGATGGTATGTAGTGGAGACTTTTTGAGAAATCCAATACTTAGAAATCAGTGAAGAGATTGGTTGGTTTCAGAAATGGGTTTCTCTATCAATGATTATAGTCCTAGGAATTCCAAATCGAGAAAATATTTGCTCTTTCAGAAATCAAATCACAACATGATTGTCGTTGAACTTGGTGGGAATTACGTCAGCCCATTTTGAGACATAATCAATAGTTAAGAGGATGTAGAGGTGTCCCCTAGAGTTTGGAAAGGGTCCTATGAAATCAATTCCCCAACAATCAATCATTTCGATGACCAAAATGGGAGTGAGGGGCATTTCATTCCTTTTGGTAATGGATCCTAATTGTAGACATTGATGAAAACATTTTAAGATTTATAAGAAATACTTAGTGATGTTAAGAAAATAGAATCCACTTTGGAGGACCCTTTTAGTGGTTTTCTTTGTGGAAAAGTGGCCTCCACATGCCTCTCCGTGAAAAAATTTTAGAGCGGACTATTTCCCATACTCAGGAATACATCTCATAATGATTTTATTAGGATATAATATCAATAGGTAAAGATCATAAAACCCATAGAGTTTGACATCATAAAATAAATTTACTCTTATCTTGGGTCCGTATGAATTTGGGGATGTCACCCATCACCAAATGGTTTTCTATGTTAGCATACCATGGGAAATCACTCACATAATAGAGGTACTAATCAGGAAATGAATCAGAAACACAAAGGTGGTGTGAGTTATATTTGAATTTCATCCTAAATAGGTGATCAACTACAACATTTTCAACACCCTTTTTGTCCTTAATGGTGAAATCATTGGCATATTTTTTTGGAAAAGGTATTTTAGGGCTGAATGGTTGGGGAAGACAATGATTGGTGATACAAAGAGATTAGACCTGAATTTATCTAAGTCAATAACAACAGCAAGAAACTCTTTCTAAGTGGAATTGTAGTTTATTTTTGCATCATTTAAAGATTTTATTTCATAAGAAATGACACATGGAGTTTTCTAACAGCGTTTTCCTAAGACTGCTCCAACAACGAAGTCACTAGAATCACACAAGAGCTAAAAAGGATGTTTGAAATTTAGATATCTCATGATAGGTGGATAGATAAGAGATGACTTGAGTTTATATATTGGTTCCTCATAGCTTTCTATCCATAACAAATGGAGCATCAATCACCAATAGAGAAAAAAGTGGTCGAGAAATAGGGATGAAATTCCAAATGAACCTTTTATAGATACTATTATATCCTAAGAAGGACCTCACTTCCTTGATTGTTTTAGGAGAGTGAAGGTGATGAATGATCTAAAAATTAAAATTTTCAACTTCAATCACTCTACTAGAGACCAAATGGCATAGAAATAGTCCATCCATTACCATGAAATGGAATTTTCCCCAATTTAGGATGAGATTCTTATCCTCACATCATGACAAATCCATTTAAACATAGATAAGGGAGCCCTCAAAGGTGTCCCCAATGATCGATAATTCATCCATGAAGACCTCTAAACAATCCCCCACCATGTCTGAGAAGATTCTCATCATACACCTCTAGAAGGTACAAAGGCCATTACATAACCTAATGGGAATGTGCTTGAATGAAAAAGTGTTGAATGGAAAAGTGAAGTTTTTTTCCTTTATCCTCTAAGGAGACCTAGATTTGATTATACCCTAAGAATCCACCTAGGAAGAAGTATAATTGATGACCTTCCACTCACTCAAGGACTTGATCGATATAGGGAAATGGGAAATGGTCTTTCTTGGTACAAGAGTTGAGCTTCCTATAGTCAATGCAGACTCCCCATCCACTACTCACCCTTGTGGGGAGAAGGTCATCATCCCCATTGGTGATTATAGTGATTCCAACTTTCTTTAGGACAACTTGAATATGGCATACCCAATCTCTCTCAACAATGAGGTAGATGATAACTACATTTAATAACTTACGAATTTATATCCTTACCACATCTATAATTTTTGGATTGAGTCTCCACTGGGGTTGACGACATGGTTTGGATTCAGATTCAAGAAAAATATTATGATTTCCAATGATTGGGATAATCCCAAGAATATCAGAAAGGGTCCATCAAATTGCTTTTTTATGCTTTATTAGGACATCCAGATGTATAGTCTATTGATTGGATTCAAGAGAGGAATAAATGAAAATAGGAAAGGCTCAATTTCCCCAATGAATTAATACATGAGTTATGAAGGTAGGACCTTAAATTTGAGATCATATTGGTTATCACATTCCAAGGAAGGATGGGACTTTGTATTGAACTCAGTTTCTTTGTCTAGTTTTCTTGACAGAATTGGTTCCTTGTGAATAGAATTTTCATCCACTAAATTGGCCAAATTAGTTTCATGAATGGGTATGTACTCAATGTTATTTAATTCATCAATGGTATAATTGATTGTTTATTCAATAAAATCATCAATAGATCAATCTTAATGAGATTCAAGACAAGGAGACAAATTTCCCTCACGTGGACAAAGAAAATAAATAGCTTATTAACTTAAACATCCTTCAATAATTCCTTGATGTTCAAAAAGTTAACTATCAACACTAACAATCCAATTAACCTCATGTATCTCTTTATCATCCCCAATTTGAGAGTTTTCATTGTATAATTTTAGATCAAGGCTCATGCTTCTGATGGTTATTTTCAAGTTCTCATTTCTAACATGGATGATTGAGTTAATTTTTACTAAGAAGGGATGACCAATGATGATGGGGGTTTTATCCATAGGACCCAATCTTGGGTCATTTCCAAGGACAATGAAGTAAGTTGGTTAAATGAAAATTTCATGTTTCACGAAAACACCCTTTCAGATCCCCTAAGAACTCAAACATTATGATCAGGAAGATAAAGAGTGGAAGATGTGGGTTGGAGATCTTCGAGACCGAAATGGAAATACATGGCATAATGAATGAAGTTCACACTGGCTCCCAGATCAAAAAGGGATTTGACAACATTATTCTCTCCTAACTCAACATTGACGTATGGAAATCCTGGATCTTTAAAGTTTAGAGGAATGGTCCCTTGAATGGTGGTACCCACAATAGCATCCAAAATGACTTTGTTTTTATGTTGAAAATAATTTTTAGAAGTACACAAGTCCTTAAGGTACTTTGAGTTCATAGGAATGGTATGTATATCATCTTGAAGGTTAATGTTCAACTTAACATGAGAGAATATTTCCCTCAAAGATTCATTCAATTCTAGTTTAGATTTTTCTCTCATGTGTTGAGGGAAGGGAGCATTTTGTTTGATTTTTTTGTTTGGTTGTAGTTCCTTCACATTCCCATTTGATTTTTTTGAATCTTTAGATGGTTCTTCATCATTTTCGTGTATTTTGGAATATTTTAATGGTTCTGGAATGTCTTGTTCTGGTTTCTAAATGTATTTCCCACTTCATAAAATAATCAATACTTTGAGTTGTTCATGAGAGGTTTGTGTGTAACTAGATTATCCCCTTAATGTTGAGGACTATACCACCTGAGTAATCATGGGTGATTTCCCAGTTTTTATGGGTTTTAGTTCATGTTTAAGGTATGAGGCTTATGAGTCCATTTTATTCATTTAATTACACAATTTTTCAAGGATTGGTAGAGTGATAGATTGGGTAGGGTCTTGTGCTGGTTTGTTTATCCTAGGAAGAAACTTTGGTTATTGTATTGGTTGTTGAATGGGTTGCTGGATGGGTTGTTGGTATTGGACAGAAGGATGTTGGTATTGGACTGGTTGTTGTTGGAATTGGTTATGGTTGGAACTGTTTATGGTGTTGAATTTTTTTGGAGGGTAGTGGTTTGGACCTTATGGATAACAAGGTTGTTGGAAGGGCTACTAGTTATCTTTCCAACAAGATTCCTGGATGGGCATTGTAACTTGTATTGAAAGTGTTTTGGTACTATGCTTCTAAAAGTTTAGAGTATTTTCCTTTTCTACTGGTCCTCATAAAATAACATCTTTAAAAGAGGGGATTGTTGGGAATTTTTCAGTCTTGTGGTCATGTATGTCACAAATTGTGCAAACCGGGTCAATAGTTTGAATTTCATGGACATTCCTAAGATCGGTCTCCTTGACATTCCTAGAGAGTGCATCAAGTTTCACCCTAAGGCTTTACTCCTCCCTAATTGTGTGAATTCCACTAGATTTATGTGGCTTCTCATAGTAAGTTGATGTTCCCCATGTTTGGTTTTCATTGTCCTGTATTTCTAGATTGTTGTAAGCATCATTTGGGGCTTCGTTTTTGAATGTTCCATTACACATCATGTCAATGAATTGTTTGTTTCCCAGACCCAACCCTTCATAGAAAATTTAATCTTGTTCTGGGATTGAAAATCCATGGTGAGGTTACATGTTGAGTGTGTCTTTGAACCTTTCCCAAGTTTCAAAAATTACTCCCCTTATTTTTCAAAAATGTTTTGGATGCTCTTTTTAAGTGCAATTATTTTGTGAAGGGGGAAGTATTTTTTGTAGAATTCTATTTTAAATTAATCCCATGATTTGATTGATTCTCGTATCTAATTGTTTAACCAATTATTTTCTTGATCATTATGTGAGAAAGGAAAGAGAGTCATCTTAGCTGACTCAAGTTGATGTGGGGGGCACATGGTTTCAATAATGTCGTTGAAATCTTTGACATGAAGGAATGACATTTCCAACTCCATCCCATTAAAGGTTGGAAGGTGTTTTAGGACATATTGTTTGAAGACATAGTGGTATTCTCTTAGGGAATCATGTGTAAGGAAATAGGGTGCATTCATCTAGGTAAGTGTGAGGTAGTCATTCAGGGTTTGATCGACTGCATTCCCCAGGATTGTGGCTGCCTCATTTTGATTTCCATTTTGGTTCATACCTGGGTTTATGAGTTGATTTATTTGAAGAACCTCCATTGAAATTGACTCTATTTTTGATTCCTGAGTATTAGTAATATTTGGGTCTAATGGGAAGATACCCCTAGGTGTGCTTGAATCCCCATCCCATGGACTATCCACCCTAACAAGATAATTTGATTGGTCACCCATGTAGGCGGACATGCACCATGAAAAGTGACAAAATAGAATGAGGAAAAGATAAGAGAAGTTGAGTAGAGAATAGGGAAATGGGGGAGAATTGAAGGGTTTTTTATATGACTTAATTGGGTCCCCATCAATGGTTCCAAAATTTTTTCTTTCCCAAATTTACCCAAGATTTTAATGTTAAGCGGTGGGTTGTAGTTTTTCTTGGGTTGTCGAATCCTCAGAGACCTAAGAAATAACCTACAGTCACCTACATTATATGTATAGTTTTTTGCTATGAAGTGGTCAACTTGGATTGATTTTAGATGGGTTTAAGTGAATTCTAGGAGACTTAAGTGAATTCAATTTAAAATAATGAAATGATACTAGGTTATTACATGGGGTGGATTAGATTCCTTAGTTTTTCAACTATTTAAATTTCTTATATTTGAGATGGGATTATTTAATAAGATCAAACAAAATAATCAATTATTGGTTTAATACCTAAACACCATAATACTAATCAAATATGCAAATGTAGGATTAATTTTTCGATCACTTCAAGGTAATGGTTCGTATTAGTACTTGAAGTGTGTGGCCTTAAATTCAACAATGCCGAATGAGAATAAAGATCTCCAAACAAAATTCTCAATTAAACAAAGTTATTTCACATCAATGGAGTGAGAAATAACATAAAATCCAGTCCCTTGATACTCCCTTAGATCACCCCATAAGTGAGTTATCCCTCCATTGAATCTATGGTTTCAATGAAAGAGGGAAGTAGACTCGTGAGGGAGTAATTGAAGAAGTAAAAAAAGACAATGAAATAACGATCACTCCACCATTGTGTGATAATTTCTTAAGGATTGGTGTGAATAAATTAACACCTTGAGACAATGGTATCAATGTGATATTAAGAATAATAGAATAAGAGGAGAAAAATAACATTTATTTAGAAACCAAGGTTAGTTGAACAACTTACATGAGGACGAAATGCAATTACAAACACAAGGCGGCAACATAACAATACAATTAAACAAATCACAAAATATGATCAAATATTTCACCACCATTACTTTAAAAAGGAATTTCAAGAGTCATGGGTTGATCCCACAACAGTACAAATCTTCTCAATTAATTTTGGTAGGCCATATGTGGGTGGAAATTTGATGGAGAGTTTAATTTTCCACCCTTGACAAACAATCTGATCCAACTTCCATGACTCGATAGATGTGTTAAAACAAGCATCTAGATGGAAAAATTTTGGTGTAATATAAGAAAAAAAATAAAGATAAGGATTTCCATGATAGCCTATAAATTTTTAGTCCAAAATATTTTATGGTTTGTGATATATGATTAAAATGGTGGGCTAGTTTTCTAGGCTGCAGAATCTGGCCCAGAATTTCATCTTCAGCTTGGGCCACCTGTAACTCCATTCAAAAAAAAGAATTATCTTTGGCCATTATTGAATTATATGTTCCACAATATTTTATCAATCTTAAGTTAATGTTTTAGAATAATTGGTCTTGGATCTTGTCCGATATAGTCTCTTTATTGGGCTGTTGTTCAGTTCACTTCACCCTGAATGTTGTTGGTTCAAGGCCCACTATGGTGGTCATCCATTGTGAATCTTCAAGTGTTTCAAAAGGATGAATTTTTTCTAATTGAATGAGAGTCCTGAAAATAAAATACTAATATAAAATCAAGACTGTTTTTTATTTTAGGAGGTGTTCAAAAATTTACCATGCAGTAGTGCATTTTACGAGGGAATTACACTCATAATGTGAATAAATTTTCAATTTTTAAATTGAACAAAAAATGGTGTTTATAAATAATTCATCACATGTATATTATAATATAAAAAATTAATATTATCATATTTTAGTGTGTAATCATCCATAAAAGACCTATTTCATGTATGTAGTGCTTTAATTTTATTTTACAAATTAAAATCTATTTTTTGTCTTTATTGAAATATTATTATTTTTAAGGGAAAAATTTCTGTTAATGGACTTAGGAATCAATATTTAATGCGACAACCATGATTTGGATATAATGTTAACCTCCAATTTCTTTATCCTAGACCAAAAAAATTTCTTGTTTAAATAATGCTAAATATTTTTCACACACAAATGTACCGCTAAAGACAAACCATTGAACTCACAAAAAACCATTTTCCGCATACTGAAAATGAAAAAATAAAATCCCATGAAATAGAACCTAATGTTCCTCATCCTAATTTTATCAAACAAATCAACACCATTCATGATCTAATCTCTCATCGCCTCTTCATATCCCCAAACCGAGTCTTCTCCACCCGTTACATTGACAAAGATGTCACAATTATCCGATAAATACATAATCCATCACGATTATCCTAAAACACAAGATGAAAATTTTCCAAATACTTCATAACATTCCAATCCTCTCTCAACTATTGAACAAAGTTATTATAAGACTTTTAACTCAGACCATAATTTCTAATATTACCCTTTCATGGGTATATGTTATTTCTAAGTCATAATCTTTTAAAATTCAACCCATATTATCTATAAAAAATCAAATATTTTTGAGAATTTATATGATTCATGTTAATTTAATAAATGTTTCCACGTCAATTTTGGGGATTTTGTTGAGTTTTTATTACCCAATTGAGATTTTATTAGAGATTTATTGAATTTTGGTCAAATTGTGTTGAAATTGTAATTTATTATATATTTTTTAGAGAATCATATTTTTTGGGTTTAGTTTATTAAAAAGTTATTTGGTTTAATTTTCATGATTCTTAAAAAACATTTTTTTTGTTTTTTAAGGTTTTAATTCAATTTTTTATTTTTAAGGAGTATTAGATTTTTTGAAATTAAATGTTTAAAGTTCTGTATTTTGTATCTAAATATTCTTTTAAGGGTCAAATTTGTAATCAATTTTGAGGAAGTTGGATAATTAATGAATTATTTTGTTATAGAGTTATTTCATTTTGAAGTTGAACGAGGTTGTGAATGCTGATCTGGGAACTGGGTTGAAACTAAAGGAAGAAAGTCGAAGAAGGAAAATTGACCTACTCAAGATCATCCGAGCATGTAGAAGATGAGACGAAACTAAAAATCTCAGAATCCACGAGACCTGAACCTGAAGCCATGAAATAAACACCATTCATGAAGAAGAACCAAGATTACTGTCATGAGACTTGGCCTTCTCCCAAGCTCTCATGCGACACCCAGCTAGCTTCCTTTCATAAATCCCATATGTGTTTAGCCTTTCAACACTCACAATAGAAGTAAGGATCATAAGGGAAGTGCTTGACAAGATCTCAAGACACAAGTGCAATGAAGCTCTCAAATTCTCTCAACTTCTGTGTGTCTTTAAAAATGAGGAGCCACTCCCTTTATATAGTGTTTGGTGGAAAAGTATACAACATTATAGAATATGTACACTTCCACATGATTCTAGAGTATTCTTGGATACTCTACTAGAATTTACAAGGAGCATTCTAGAACCCTTTGAGATCCACAATCTTCCATGGAGGCCTAGAATGTTCTGGACCCTTCAAGGCCCATGTGGTATTCCGCAACACTCTGGAGTAGTCTGGAATATTCTTTAACTTGGTGGAGATGTAGAGAACTCTAGAGGATTCTAGAGAACCTCACCATCAGGTCTCCTCTCTATTTGACGGGGTGTGACATCCTCCCCTACCTATTCTGGCGATGTCCTCAGCGCGTCCATGATGATAATCCTCGATAGCCCACGCGAACTACCACAAGTTCTCTGTAGGTTCCCAGGTTTCCTCGCACTCTGGTAAGCCCTTCTACATGATCAGTAACTCCTTACTTCATGGCCCTCCACATCTCCGAACTATCCAATCGTCGAGTATGAGATCCACCGGCATGTCATATGACTCGACAACAACTGTGGGATCCCTTGTAGACACCCCTCTACTTGGGTCCTCCATGTCTTCATTATATGGATTTAGTATAATCACCTGGAATATAGTGTGGATCATTAGCTTGGGAGGCAACTCCAAGCGGTATGATACCTCCCCAACTCGGTGCACGCCCTCATATGGTCCCTCATATCACCGAATCAGGCCCTTGTGCACCATTCTGAAAGCTTTGTGTTTCCGAGGTGTGAGTTTCACCATTACCTTGTCCGCATGTTGTAAGATCACATACCTTCACCCTTTTCCATCCCACTTCTTCATCCACTTGGTAGCTTTGTGCAAGTGGGTTCTCGTCATGTCGGCCTACACATGCCACTCTTTGGCCATAGTGTAGGTGGTTGGGATGCTTCCTTGGAACATCTCCCCAGGTTCCATTGTATGAGGAGTAAGGGGTTGTTGTTCAGTCACCACCTCAAAAGGACTCTTCCACATCAACTCACTCCTTTGAACATTTTAGGAGAATTGAGACGCATCAAGAAACTTGGCCCAATCTCACTGGTTGGCACTCACAAAGTGCCTCAAGTAGATCTCCAAAAAGGCATTCACCTTCACTGTCTGCCCATCTGTCTGGGGGTGATATCTCATAGAGTAGTGGAGCTTTGATCCCAACAATCCAAAGAGCTCAGTACACAACTTACCAGTGAAGCATGTATCCTGATTGCTAATGATGTGTCATGGTATCCCCAAATACTTCACCACATGCTTGAAGAGTAGCCTTGCGGCGAGCTCTACTGTCAAATCTCCTGGTGTAGGGATAAATGTGGAATACTTTGAGAACATATCCACCACCACAATGATTCTCCCATACCCTTCAGACTTTGGTAGTGCAATGATGATTTCCATGGTGACTGTCTCCTATGGAATCTCCACAATGGGAAATGGTTTCAATAATCCTTAGGCAACTCATTGTCCACCTTGTCTAGTTGGCACACAATACAAGTCTTCACATAGGACTCCACATCATCTACCATCCTTGGGCAATAATATTCCACCTCTAGCAAGGCATTGGGGCGGTGCTACCGTAGATGTCCTGCCCATCTCGAGTCATGTCACCCCTTGATGAGATCCATCCATAGGTTCCCCCACATTGGGACATATATCCTCATTCTTGTGGTAATAAGAGTGCCATCCTCCTCCAAAAATCTCCTTGTCTTGCCCTCCTCCGCGAGAGCCAAGACGTTCATGGATATAGGATCACGAGCCATGCCTTCCTTGATCCTACCTAAGATCCCATCATCCACACATGACAGGTTGCTAAACACCATCGACCTGATAAGTGTATTGGCCACCACATTGGCTGTCCCAGGCTTGTACTCCAATGTATAATCAAACTCAGCCAATAATTCCTTCCATCTTTCCAACTTTGGAGTTAGCTTCTTTTGGATTTGGAAGTAGCTTGTGGAAACATTGCCGGTCATCACCACAAACTTGGACCCCAAGAGATAATGTCTCCATGCCCGAAGACAATGTACCACTACTGTCATCTCCTTCTCTTGCACTGTGTACCACATATCAATTTCATTCTACTTCCGGCTCTCAAAAGCTATGGGATGTATTTCCTGTAAGAGCACACCCCCAATAGAAAAGTCTGAGGAATCGGTGAGTACCTTATAAGGCTTGGTTAGATCTGCCAAGCTCAAGACCAGTTCCTCCATGACCATCTTCTTCAAGCCTTCATATTCTTCCTCACATTTTCATCCCACTCCCATGTCTTGTTCTTCTTTAGAAAGTCGGTGAGTGGAGCCTCCTTTTTCGAGTAGTCACAAATGAATCACCGATAATAGTTCACCATCCCATGGAATGATCTCAACTCAGGAATCTTGTATTGCCTCTTCCATTCATCAATAGCCCGGTTCTTCTCATGATCCATTATGAGCATGCCTCCATTGATCTTGTTCCCCAGGAATAGAACTTCATCCCTCATAAATGAGCACTTCTCCTTCTTCACATATAACTCATTCTCCCTCAATACCATGAACACGGTTTGTAACTGTTCCACATGGTCCTCCATTGTTTCAATTTTGATGAAAATGCCATCAATGTAGACTACCAAAAAATTATACAAGTATCGTTGGAAGACTTTGTTCATCAATGTGAAAATTTTTTCTTGGGCGTTAGTCAAACCAAACGGAATAACAAGGAACTCATTGTATCTAGACCTTGTGACACATGTGGTCTTCGGCACATCTTCCATGGCTATGCGGACGTGATAATATCCCGATCTCAAGTCCAGCTTGGTGAACACCCATTCATTGCCCAACTGATCAAAGAGATCCTCTATCAATTGGATAGGATCCTATTATTCACCGTGACTTTGTTTAGTGCCCGATATTCCATGAACATCATCAAGGAGACATCATGATTCTTTTGGAATAGAACGGGAGATCCATATAGCGACTTGGATGGTAGGATTTTTCCTGCATCCAATATCTCCTTCAACTACCTCTTTAACTCCTCCAACTCGGGTGAAGCCATATGATAGGGTTCCATGGATGGTGTCTTCAACCCCAACACCAAATCAATTTCATGATCCACCTCCCTCTTGGGTGGAAGTCTCTTGGGAAACTCCGGTGGCATGACATCGCTGAACTCCCTTAGCACGCCCTCCACTTCCTTCGACAACTCATGGTTTTCATCCACCGACCCATCATCTTTCAAAGAAAACCAAGTAGGTATCCTCTCCCATATTGAAACCCTTCTTCACTTTCATGGCAGAAAGTACAGACAAGTCATGGTTTCCACATACCTTCATTGTCACCATGCATGGGCTTCGCTCCTCCATGATCACCATTTGCTCCTAGTCAGGTCTTAGTATGGACTTTGCTTTCTTGATGAACTCAATCCCGAACACTTTCTTGAATTCATCCATGGGAACCACTATGAGATCAATAGTACCCCTCCATTTTTCAATGCAAAGGGTCACCCCACAGACAATGCCACTCGCCAGTTGAGGTGTGGCATTCACGGCTTTCATGCGACTAGTCGTCTTGGCCACCACTAGCCCAAGTCTTATCACCTCATCTTTGGCCACAAGGTTGTGTGTGGCTCCTGTGTTGAGAATCACATATGTGGACGCCCCATTCAAATCCAACATGGCATAAATCAACCCATCTTTAGGTGGCGCCTTCAGTGGGTTCTTCACCTATAACACATTGAAGATCCTTAATGTCCCCATTGTCCGCTTTTTGGGATCTTCCTCCTCTTCGAACATGGAGTTGAGTTCCATTCTCTTGGGAAACCCCTTCCATGTGTGAGCCCCATAAAAAAAGTAGCACCCTCGGGGCCTGAATTCCCTTGAAAAGTCTTTAGTGTACTCCATGGGCTTCCCCTTGTCATGGGAATCTCAGTTCCACCTCCTCTCTTTGTCTCCCATCCCTTTACCCTTGAACTCCTTCGGCTTACGGGGTTAATCCTTCTTCATGTATTCCACTAAGGACTCGACAATGGACACGCCTTCGGTGAAGGTCTTAGGCCTTCGACCTCACACCTCTTGTTGTGCGCACGGCTGATGTCCTTCAAGTAAATCATACATATGATCAAAATCAGGCTTTCCATGTACTTGGAGCTTTAGTGAGACATACTCCCAAACAAACTCATGGATTGTCCCCATATGATTCAATGTTTGCTGCTTGTACCTTCCTTCCCAATTAGCTTCCATGGGGTAGAACTGAGCATAGACCCATTGCTTGAACTCTTCACATGAAGGAAGTGCCTTTCCGCCATACGTGAGCTCTTGATGCTTCATCTTCCACCATAGAGATGCATCGTCACCAAAGTAAAGAACCATGGTCTTCACACGGCTCATATCCTCCATCAATTCTATCGCCTCGAAGTACTGATCCACATACCAAAAGAAGTTGTATACCTCCTCGGAATATCTCTTGCCATTGAAGTGTTTTGGAAGAGGCAGATCGATCTTTGGCATGTCCCATAGAAGCACCCCACTAGTCAACTCTCCACGGTAATTTTAACACTCCCTCTTCAGTTGATCAAGAGTTTGGTCATACCTGGCCCTAGAATCTCCATACTGTGCTATGATCCCCTTCGTCCAATCCATGAATGCATCTTTCTCGGCAGAATTCTCCTTGACATACCTCTCAACTGACTCCACTCAGTCTTGGAGAATGAAGAGCACATCACATAGGCCCATGATGCCTAGTGCCCCTTCATCATCATATCCCTCGACATACATGATCCATTATTTTACATCATTAAAGAACTCCTCCGCCCTTAAGAGACGCTACTCAAGAGTTTCCACGATCTCATGAGACATGACTTCCTTATTCCTAGGAACGGACTACATGGCCTCCTTCTCAGACATGATAGGATCCTCCACATTCGATCTTTCCATCACAAACACTTACCTTGATCACCTTTGATACCAACTGTCATTGGACTTGGCCTTCTCCCAAGATCTTGTGTGGCACAGGACTATATTCCTATCACAATTCCTAGACATGTTACACCTTTCAACACTAACAATGGATGTAAGGATTGTAAGGGAGGTTCTTGACAAGCTCTCAAGACACAAGTGCAACGAATCTCTCAAATGATCTCAACATCTGTGTGTCTTTACAAATGAGGAGACACTCCCTTTATATAGGGATTGGTGGGAAAGACTACAAAAATCAAGAATATGTACACTTCCACATGATTATAGAGTATTCTAGCCTACTATACTAGAATATACATGGAGAATTATAGAACCCGTTGAGATCCAAAACCATCCCTAGAGGTCTAGAATGTTCTGGAACCTTCATGGGCCAAGGGGTGTTCTGCAACACTCCGGAAAAGTATGGAATATTCCAGAACAAGGTGGAGATATAGAGAACTGTATAGGATTCTAGAGAAAATCACCACCAGGAATCATATCCATTTGGTAGGGCGTGACATTATGGTGAGGTCAGATGAACCAGTGGAGCCAATTCGAGCAGCAGATGAATGTCAAGGGGGGAAAATCTGGACCCGATCTTGGTCAAATGAAGGAGGTCCGATTGTACCAGATCTGCAAAATTGCAGCGCCGCTCGCTGAAAGACCTATGGTCTAGATGAAGTCAAAGATTATTCGACCTAGAACCGAAGACAATGAACCCAAATAAATGATTGAGTCCACTGAGTTCGATGAATTGTGCCTGAACAAAACCGATCTGAATGATCTGAGCTTGATGTCAAAGAGGAAGACATGTCGTGTCCGACCGAAGAAACTTCAAAAGCTGGGAAATCGATTTTATTCAACGTTGAAGAACATTTATACTGGTGTTTGTTCCCTATCTGCAGGCTTATTTCAAAGGAAATGGAGGCTGTGACGCTAAGTAGAAACCTCAATCCATCTAGAATAACAAAAAACACAAGGAACGAACTGAATTCTTGGAAGAACGAAGACAAATAGTAGAGAAATAATAAATTAAATATGGAAAGAAAAGAGTAAATAACACTGAGATTTAATGCGTTCGATTGCATAGAGACCTCAAAAACATCACCACCAGTACATGAAATTTAATAAACTCAATGAAAACAAATGTTACAAGATGTAAAAACTAGCAAAATCAAGAAACATCATCAAATGTAAAAAAACTACAATGGGTTAAAATAAAAAAAATGAAAACTCAAAAAACAATACGTATTGTGCAGGACGGTTCATGGTCCGACTTTCCTGATCACTTCAATCTTGAAGACCATCAATCATCATGTGTCTAGACACATCTCTTCTTTCTCCTCTTCGTGGGAGAGGAACTGCCACTGGGAATGGCAACACTCCTTCCACCATGGAAGGACGTTGTCTCCACCAGACAACTTGCAATGAGATAGATCCATGAGGATAAAAAATATGAGACAAGTCTATATTAAATAAGGACCGGCAAGTTAGGGTTTTGCCAAAGAAAAATCGAGAGTAGAGCAACATGAGAGCAGGAGAGACTGAGTCTCGAGAAATTAAGAGATCATGGTGCAAGGTCATAACTCCCCTAACACTGGCATAACCAAGAAACCACATGCCCATCCAGAGTATGCCAAGCACACGTCTCTAGAACAATACCTAGGAGCATCAGTTTATAAAAGGGACCCATGGACGATGTCGATCGACAAGGTGGTGCAACTGATCAATGACCATGAATCAAAGCAAGCAGATTGCCAGCATGACACGAGAGTGTGCAAGCAACAGGCGAGCTGAAAGGCTAAGGCCCAATAAACAAGATCTCACACCGAACAATAGCCCAGAAACATAAAAGCCAATATAATTTGATAATTTAATTAAATCCAATGAATATAACTTTTCATGCATGGTTTAAAAAATAAATGGCAGAATGAACGTGGAACAATTTCAATGTGAAAAAAATAAGATACAAGACATAATTTACAGATCTTCACCTTTTTCAATTGAAAATGACAACATTCTTGCACCTATGGTTATCGAATAAAAACCAAGATCAACCTATCTAAACAAAATACGAACTTAGACAAGATGAAACATCTAATGGTTTTGAAAATAAATTGAAATTCATGAAACACCGATTCTCTACTTAATGACACTTTTTTAAGGAGATAGTTATAATGTAGCCGTTAAACATAATTTTAAAGATACTATGATTTGAATTTTGAAAAAAATACATACACGGTTGAGATTAGTAGTTTATTTGGAGTCAAAAATGACAAACATAATTTTTTGTGAATGGTAACCTACCCATTTGAATATTATCCTACCCTTATTAATAGTAATATGAAAAAATCTATCGTAACCTCACAAATTAATGTATTTATAATAATTTATGATACCATGATTAGTTTTTCAAGGTATTATAAAATGAGTTATATTTTTAAAATTGTTATTTTTTGAATAAATTATTATTTTATTTATAAATTAAATCTCACATATGTATAAAACTATTTTCAAAAAATGGTGTTCATTTTTTAATTATACACATCAAAAAATTGATTAGGTGGTTTTTAGAATTTTTCAGAAATACATGAATTTTTTATGAAAAGTTAAATATGGTAAAATATGGTATATATAAATTATATGTTAAATACACTATTCCTAGAATCATGGTTGATGTAATCAGACATGGTTCGAACTCACATTCTTTATTTATTTTTTTTGGTCTCATGAATCATTACTATTCAAAGTAAAGAGAAAAAATTTTAAACTAATGATTAAAATAATGTAAAGCCCCTCCTCTCCTTCACTATAAATACCACCCTCACGACCCTCTTCCAATCACAACTCTCAAGATATGAGAATTATTGAAATACTGAGAAATATCCTTCCCAAGGATCTTTACCATTCCCTAGACTAGCTGGTCTCACCAGAAGGTCAAAACCAAAGGCCTTAAGGAGGATCTCATGGAGAAGAGATCAAGAGGTAAAAATCCTCCATCATTTTCTTGTGTTTTCTTTTCAATTATTTTTCATTTCTTATAATATCTCCCCTCACCTTATCCAAGAGGAATTAAATATCCATAATATTATATATTCTGTATTTTATCATGTTTATGGAAAAATTCCTCAACTTACTTCATCTCCTCCCCCTCTTATAAAAACACCATTCACGATGTTTCGTTTTAACAAAATTGTGGATGATGTGTTTGCAATTTCCATTACATCCTTAAAAAGAATTTGTAAAATCATTTTAATGGTTGATTTTTATAGTGCATTATATAATCTCATTTATGTTCTAGAATGAACTTATATGCATGATATTAAATTATATAATGAAACAAGTTCATGATTATCAAAGAACCACTAAAATGATCTAAACAGATATCACTAAAAATTTATCTAATGATTCATCCTCATACTATATAACCAAAAATATTTATAGAATCATTTAATATTACGTAAAAATATGAATACCATTTCATTCCACTTTGGTAATTTCATTTCCATATGATAGGAAAATCAAATACGAACCGACCATGGAAACAATGTAAAGAAGACACTCGAAACAATGGAAAGAACAAAATATTATTAATTAATGGGTGGAATTATGCCATAAAATGATCATATAAGGTGTTATAAACATCAATATGTTTCTATAAAATATTAATAACACTCATTTAACCTTTATACAAGAGTTGTAACAAACTTTGATGTAAGACAATCCCGGGGTAAGGGAATTATTAACCCAATTTCCGTTCTTTGGGTTATCCTTCCACTCTATTGATTATATGGTACAAAGAATATTTGTGTAATAATATTTTGTTTATAATATGTTTTATCATGTTTATTTATAGTGTATACACATAATTATTTCATTATATTAATTATCACTTCAATTATATGATATTTTTAAGGGAATTTCCTTTAAAAATCATCTTTTAATTTTTTTATGAAAATCAAAATAAATGTTTTTATGAAATTTTTCATGTTTTATGATTATGTTCTAGTTCTTAGGAATTTTTTATGATGATGTGTGGGAACTATATCTCCCTAAAATTCATTGTTTATTTTTATGTTGGAGGTCTGTCATATGGTTACTTCAAGTGTAACTGTGATGATTACACTATAAGGTAGCCATGAGGGTTACATTATAAGGTAACTGTGAGGGTTAAAAATCATATGGTAGCCACGAGGGTTACAATATTAAGTAAGTAATTCACTAAAATTCCTTTATGGTTATATTCATGTTCTTTTTGTTTTGTGGAAATCTCTTGTAAATCTCATGTTTCACAAAGTACATATATATGGGTGAGAAGTATGTCTTTGTGAAAATGATATCATAGGTTTACAAGTATTCATTGAATAATGTTTTCTTTACTTATTTTTATATCCATTATTGAGATTTTTAAGCTCATCCCACGTATTTAAATGTTTTCAGAGGATGATAGGATGTGTAAGACAAATAATGAATTTATGTTAAATGTTATGAAGATTTATCAAAGAAATAATGTTTTATTTGAAATGTTTTATATTTTGTAAGAAATGGATACTGTTTTTGTGGTATCCAATCTCTATTAATTTGGAGTTCTATGTATGTTTTATATCCTAAATCTCTAAAACTATTTACTTAAAACGATCCTCAATGATAAAGGAATCCAGTTCTTCAATAAAATTCAAGATTATATAATGTTTTAAGACCAGGTTCTTAACGATGGTATCAGAGGATGGTTTAGAAAACATTAGGTGTTAGGATGATGTTAATAGAATACTATAAATAATTTTTACTCTATCTTTAATTTGAAATGATATAATATTTAAATATTACCATGTTTCTCTAAATAGGATATATTTGTTTAGAATGGTTTTCCATAGAAGAAATAGAGAAGCTGAAGTGTAAAGGCACTGACAGAATGATATCCTTCCAAATCTACAGCCTGAAATGGTAGGGATTAGAACCAAGAAATTTTTGATGGTAATGGAGTAGCTGATTCATGAAATAAATGGTAGTGGAATCCATGAAAGTGAAAAATCAGAGCCACCATAATGAAACATGATGATAGTGGCACATTTTATGAGGCAACACCCTCCTGCTTCCAACTGATCTTCTAACCCAGTAGCAACTAAAGGATAGATTAAATTCCTTGAAAAGATATTCAATGTTATGGGATGTTCAGATAATCAAAAGGTAAGTCTTTCAATTTATCATTTTGAAGGTGGATTTGATTAGTTGTGGTCAATGGTTATGAATATCAAGGATAGAGCGAAGATTTAAGCCATAGAGTGGGATGAATTTAAAAGTATTTTCCCTGAAAAATATTTTCCTAAGGTTGTTTAACTTAGGACGAAGAAGAAATTCCTTGAATTGAAATAAAATGAAGAATATTTAGTTTCTGTGTATGAAGAAAAATTCACCCTATTGGCGAGTTAAGCTTCAAATATTATTCTGAATCTTGATAGAAAAAAGCAACTGTTTTTTCTTAGGATTAAATCGATATATCGAAGGGACTTGGATTCCTGTGAGTTCAAAAGTTATGTAGAACTTGTTTGATGATCTCAAAAGGTAGAAATGATGTTTTATAATGATCATGTGCACTTTGAAAATAAGGAGAAGAATAGGTCCATATGGAAAGTGATGGTAATTAAACAATATAAGAATTATGATGGTAATAAAGTTCAGTTTCTAGTTTGGGAAAAGTGTGGTAAGAATCGCCCTGGGGAATGCCTTACTAAAACTAGGAATTGTTTTCGATGTGGTATGTTTGGACATATGGACTGAGATTTTAATGAAAATGATCCTAAGAAGAATCCTGATAAGAAAACTGAAAATTGTTTTAAATGTGGTGAGATAGGTCATTATGAAAATTCCAACACAAATAATGATCTAAATGATGCAAAGAAACTAGACTATAAGAAGAAAGGTGTAGTGATATCCTTTGCAACTACGTCACTAGATGTCAGGGCAACCAAAAAGTGGTATCACATACTTTGTTTGTTTACCCATATTTTTATAATATCTTTTTTGATACGGGGTCTACACATTCTTTCATTTTTGAAGATTTTTTTGGTAAATTTGGAATATCACCTCAACAAATGAGACAAGAACATATTGATAAAACACCAAAGGGAAATTTTACAACAAAAATTCACTTTAAGAATCTTCCTATTGTTATCTATGGTAATATATTACCTAAAAAATTTATTTTTTCCCTTAATAGAGTTTGATGACATTCTGGGAATGGACTGGCTTTCTGTTTATCATGCTAAAATAGATTTTAGAGCAAAAGAAGTTGTTTTTCAGAAAGAGTTTCAGTTTTTATACAAGAATTAACCCATACAGTTGATAACATATTAGGAAGATGAGAAACAATTGAAATATGGAAATGAATTTTTCCTTGATAATATTGTTGAAAATAAGGTAACTATTTAGATTAATGATGTTCTAGTGGTAAATGAATACCTAGATGTTTTTTCTGATGAGTTACCAGGTGTTAGACCTAATCACGAAGTTGAATTCACAATTGAATTAGTTCTTAATTCTAAGACAATTTTAAACCCCTATTATAAAATTACTCAAATGGAGCTTATTGAATTGAAAATTCAGTTGTAGGAGTTGCTTGATAAAGGATTCATTTATCCTAGCACTTTACCCAAGGTGCTCCTTTTTTGTTCGTTAAATAGAAATAGGGTTCCATGAGACTTTTAATTGATTATTTATCCTTGAATAACTTCATTTTTAAAAACATGTATCCTTTTACACATATAGATGACTTGTTTGATCAGCTCCTTGGATCACAGTATTTTTCAAAGGTTAACCTGAGGTCAGGGTACCATTAGTGGAAAGTAAAGGAAGTAGACATCCCAAAAACAGCTTTTCATACTAGATATGGGAATTATGGGTTTGTTGTTATGCCATTTGGATTAACTAATGCACCTAATGTATTCATGGATCTTATGAATAGAATATTTCATGAGATCTTGGATAAGTTTTTAGTTTTATTTATTGATTACATTCTGGTATTTTCTAAATGTAAAGAGGAGCATTAAAAACATCTAAGGTTTTTTTCAAACCATAAAGGAAAATAAACTATATAGAAAATTCAAAAATTCTGATTTTTGTTTGAAAAATTTTATTTTCTTGGGAACATAGTAAATAAGGATGTAATAATAGTTGAACCTTCCAAATTTTGTTTTTGAAGAATGGCCAAGACCTAAAAATGTTACAGAAATTCATAGTTTTATTGGATTAAAATGTTTTTACAGATTAGATGTTAAAAACTTTTCAGGGTTATCTAACCCGCTAACTAAGTTAACACAAATGGGGTTAAATTTATTTGGACAGAATAATGTGATGTTTATTTTTAGGAACTAAAGAATATATCAACCAATGCTTCTTTTTTAGATCTGCCTTCTAGAAATAGTGATTTTTTCATCTACAGTGATGATTAATTGAAGGGACTTGGTTGTGTTCTGATGAAGAATGATCATGTAATTTCTTATGCTTCAAGACAAATAAAACCTCATGGGGTAAATTATCCAACATGTGATTTGGAATTATCAGTTATGGTTTTTTTCTTTGAAAATATTGATCCATCATTTATACAGAGCCAAATGATAAATATATACTGACCATAAAATCCTGAAGTATATATTTACTCAGAAGGAATTAAACATGATGCATAGTAGATGGGTTGAACTGATAAATTATTATGATTGCAAGATCAATTTACATCCTAGAAATGTAAACAATGTGGAAGACGCCTTGAGTTGAAAACCTCATTCATCATTAACCATGTTATGTTTGGAACATGATCCCCTGGTTAATGATTTTGATGAATTTTGTCTTAAAAGTTATTGGTGCACAAAATACTTCTGTTTTTTTCAGGTTTTAGTGCAAACATTTTTATCAGACAGAATTATGAAAACACAGAAGGAACACCATGAGCTACAAAAAAAATTTAGAATTGGTTAAAATGTATAAGTTTCAATAATTTAACCTTGATAAAGATTTTGTTTTAAAATTTTGAAAGAGATTGTGTGTGACTTGTGATTCCCAATTGAATAAAGATTTATTTGGTGAAGTTAATAGTTCTCCATTTTTAGTTCATCCGGGATGTACTAAGATGTATAGAGACCTCTGAGAGTATTACTGGTGTGATAGAATGAAAAGTGATATGCAGATTTTACTGTAAAATATTTGACATGTTTACAGGTTAAAGTAGAGTGATAGTTACGAAAGGGGATGCTTTAGCCCTTTCCAATGCCAGAGTGGAAATGGGAAAAAGTATCCATGGACTTCATGGTGGGACTACCAATGACATATAGAGGTAAAAATGTGATTTGAGTGATTTTTTACTGACTAACTAAATCTTTACATTGCCTTCCTATTCGATATATAATGTATTTGGATCATCTTTCTCGACTATACCTCGAAGAGATTTTCAAGTTACATGGAGTTCCAATTTCCATTGTATCTGACTAGGATCTCAGGTTAACTTATAATTTTCTGAAGGGCCTTCAGATTTTCTTGGGCACAAAAACTAAATTTCAGTACAACTTTTCATCCTCAATCAGATGGGTAGTTAGAATGGACGATTAAAACATTGATGGACATGATTTGATCTTTTTCAATGGATTACCAGGGAATTTTGGATCAATATTTTTCTTTAGTTGAGTTTTCTTATAATAATTTTTTTCATTTCAGTATATAGATGGAACCTTTTGAGGCATTGTATGGGAACCGGTGTCGAAGTCCTGATTTTTGGGATGAAGTTGGGGAATGGAAGTTGATGAGACAATAATTAGTAGGGGAAGTATTTGAGCAAGTGAAGATGATCCAGAAACACATGAGGACATCTCAGAGCAGGTAGAAAATGTATGCAAACAATAGAAGGAAAGACTTTTCTTTTGAGGTAGGTGATCATTTTTTTCTTATAATCCCACAATGAAAGAGTGTTATGAATTTGTTAAGAAAGGAATGCCAAGTCGACATTTCATTGGACCATATGAAATCATGGAGAAAGTTGGACTAGTTTCCTATCAAGTAGCTTTGCCAAAAATTTTATCTTAAGTACATAATGATTTTCTTGTTTTGATGTTGTAAAATTATGTGCCAGATTCTTCTCAGATCTTGAAAATAGAAGCAGTTTAGTTGGAAGATAATCTTTCTTATGTAGAGAAACCAGTTTAGATTCTTGATCGTAGAGAGAAAGTATTTCTTAATATGTTTATCCACCAGGTAAATGTTTTGTAGTGAAACTACATTGTTGAAGAAGAGACATGGGAATCTGAAAATTCAATGAGGGAAAGGTACCCAGACTTTTTTAATAAGTAAATAAGTAAATAATAATTATGAGGACACAATTTCCAGAAGGTGGGGAGAATGTAACACCCTAAGGTTTTAAAAATAAATTAAAATTAATGAAACACTTATTCTCTAATAAATGAATTTTTTTTAAGAAGACAGTTATAATATAACCGTTAAATATAATTTTTCCACTACTATGATTCTAATTTCGAAGAACATACATACACGATTGTGATTAGTAATTTATTAGGAGTCTAATATGACAAACATAAATTTTTGATGAATAGTATCCTACCCTTATAAATAGTTACCTACCCTTATGAATAGTAATATGATAAAATGAATAGTAAACTCACTAATGAATGTATTTATAATAATTTATTAGACTATGATTAATTTTTCAGGGTATTATAAAATGAGTTATAATTTCAAAATTGTTATTTTTCAAATAAATTATTAATTTATTTAAAAATTAAATTTCACATATTTAGAAAAATATTTTCAAAAAATGGAGTTAATTTTTTAATTATACAAGTCAAAAAAAATTTTGGGTGAATATTTGGGATTTTTCTGAAATACATGAATTTTTGATGAATAGTTAAATATGGTAGAATACTGTATATATAAATTATATGTTAAATACACTATTCCTATAATCATGGATGATTTAAGCACACTTGGTTTGAACTCACATGGCCTCTTAAATATATTTTTCTATATGAATCAAAACTATTTAATGTCTTGAGAAAAATTATTAAACTAATGATTAAAATAATGTAAAACCCCTCCTCTCCTACACTATATATACCGACCTCGCCCCTCTTCCTCTCACACCTATCAATATTTTATAATTGCCTAAATTATACCAAAAACCCTTCACATGGATATTTCCCATTACCTTGACCTTCTGGTCTCACCAAAAGGCCAAAACCAAAGCCCTTAATGAGGATCTCAATGAGAAGAGATCAAGGGGTAAAAACCCACTTTCATTTTCTTGTGTTTTATTTTCAATTAATTTTCTTTTATTATATTATATTAACCAATAATTATAAATGAGGAATTAATGATCCAAAATCTTATATATTCTATATTTTATCATGTTTATGGAAAAATTCCTCAACATACTTCATCTCATACCCCCCTTTAAAAACTCCGTTCGTGATGTGTCGTTTTACAAAAATCATGGATGAGGTGATTGCAATTTCTTTGAAATCCTTAAAAAATATTTGTAAAACCATTTTAATGGTTGTAAAATTTATAAAGTCTATTATATAACCGCTTTTATGTTCTGGAATGAACTTGTATCCATGAAATTAAATTATAAAACGAAATAAGTTCATGATTATCAAAGAACTATAAAAATGATATAAACATATATCACTAAAGATTTATCTAATGATTCATCCTCATAAAATATAACCAAAATGATTTATGGAATCATTTAATATTATGTAAACATTGGAATACCATTTCATACCACTTCTGTAATTTCATTTCCATATGACAAGAAAATCAAATACGATCCAACCATGGAAACCATGTAAAGAACGCACACGAAACAATGGAAAGAACAAAATATTAATAATTAAGGGATGGAATGTTGTTATAAAATGATCATATAAGGTGTTATAAACATCAATATGTTTTTTTAAAAATATTAATAACACTCTTTTACGCATTATATAGAAGGTGTAACCATTTTTTAAGTAAGACAAACCCAAGGTAATGGAATTCATAACCCAATTTCCGTTCATTGGGTTATCATTCCACTTCATTGATTTTATGGTACTATGAATATTTGTGTAATGAAATTTTGTTTATATTATGTTTTATATGTAAATTTATAGTGAATAAACATAATCCATTCATTTTATTGATTATATCTTCAATTATATGATATTTATAAGGAACTTTCCTTTTAAAAATCCTCTTTTAATTTTTTTTTTACAAAATTCAAAAGTAATGTTTTTATGCAATTATTCATGTTTTATGATTATGTTCTGGTTCATGGGAATTTTTTATGATGAATGGTGGGACCTATATCTCCCTCAAATTCATTAGGTATGTTTAATTTGGAGGTTTGTCTTATGGTTACTCCAAGTGTAATTGTGATGGTTACACCATAAGGTAGCTGTGAGGGTTACATTATAAGGTTACCACATGGGTTAAAAATCACATAGTAGCCATGAGGTTTACAATTGTATGCAATTAATTAAAAAATATACCTTTTTGGATCTATTCTTATTCTTTCTATTTTTGTCGTAATCTATGGAAAATTTCTAGTTTCACAAAGTAAGTATATATGGGTGAGATGTATGTCTTTGTGGAAATAATTTCATAAGTTTATACGTATTCATGGAATAAGGCTTTCTTTCATTCTTTTCATATCCCTTACTAAGATTTTTTTACTCATACCAAGTATTTAAATGTTTTTATAGTTTGTTTGGATGTGTAATAAAAATAAGGAATTCCAGTTAAATGTTATGAATATTTTTCAAAGAAATCATGTTTTATTTGAAATGTTTTATATTTTGTAAGAAATGGATATTATTTTTGTGGTATCCAATATGTATTAATGTGGAGTGCTATGTATGTTTTATGTCCAAAATATATAAATCTACAAACTTAAAAATATCCTCAATGTGAAAGGAAATGATTTCTTTAAAAAAATTCAAGATTATGTAATGTTTTAAGGCCATGTCATTTTATAAGACCACCACTTTAGTAACACTATTATATAGGTTTATGTGAGTTTGTATCTTTTTGACACACACCGTTTCTAATTCAACAACATCTCCAATAAAGTGAAACCTAATATCAATGTGATTTTATTTACGATGGAAAAATAAATTTCTAGATAAATGAAGTGATGATTGAATATCAAAAGATGCATTAATAATATAATTGTACAAGTGTAGTTCAAAAGACAAACCCTTCAACCATAAGAACTATTTCCCTACTTTGACTAGGGAAATATACATAGACTCTATGGTGGATAGTGAAACCATATATTTCATATTTAATTTCCATGAAATCGGGCCACCAAAGGTATTAAACACAAAACTAATGATGGATTTTCTTATATCTATATTACCCGCATAATCAGCATATACATATCCATTAACAAATTCAGCATATTATACAACTTTACAATAACACAAAGCAATATTAGAGCTACAAGAGATGTGTCTTAAGATCCATATAAGGGAATTCTAGTGTGGTTTCCAAGGTGTGACCACAAATATTCTTAAAGTACATATTGTATAGACAATATCTGGAAGAGTACATATCATACAATATATAACACCACCAACTATATTAGAAAAAGTTATTCAAGACATAAATCAAATATCATCAGCAGCTATGGGTGCTTTTGTTAATGAAAATTTTGAATGTTTCCCAAGAGGTATATTTTATGGTTTGAGAGATTCAAAAATATATCTCTTAAGAATTTCTAAAACATAATCATATTGAGAGAAGTATAACAGCTTATTTGGTTTCTCCCTTATGATTTCAACACCCAATAGTTTCTTAGATGCACCTAACTCTTTCATTTCAAACATTCCTTTTACTTAATATTTAACATAAAAACTGAGGTTCATATTTTTTTCAAATGATAAAAATCTCATCAACATATAATAATTGATAAATCATGTTGTTTTTGGTTCATTTAAAATAAACACATGTATCATATTGAATCATAATGAACTTGTTAGCTAATATAAATGAATAAAATTTTACGCACCACTCCCCAGAGGCTTGTTTTAGCCCATATAGTGATTTTTTTAGTAGGGAAATTTGATGAAATTTTAATTCATTAGGATAACCATAAAGAGGTTTCATATTAATTTTCTCATTAAAATAACCATGAAATAAGACACATTTAATATCTAACCATTCAATTTTAAAATAATTGTATGCTGCAAAGGCTAATAAAAGTGCAATGGAATAATGCTTAAAAAAGGGGAAAAATTTTCATAGTAATAAATTCCCTCTATTTGGAGAAAAAAATTGTAACTAACCTTGTTCATTATTTATTTTATTTCCCTTGGTGCTATCATATTTTATTTTAAATATCCAATTAGAACAACTATTTTTTCATTAGTTGTTTTTTCACAATATTCCAAGTTTGTTTATTTTCTAAAGATTCAATTTCCTAATTTATGAAAAAGAGGCACTTCTTTGAGTATTTTTCATTTAAATATTGCCTATATATTTGAGGATCATAATCAACATGATCTTGGGCTATATGGAAGGCATAAGATTTCATATTACACTAACTAAACCGAGAAGAGGGTCTTGGAACCCTCATTTATATTTCTTGGGTATGTTGGTAATCCATACTAGGGTAAGAATGTTTTGATTCAAGATATGAATTAGAAGAAGACTTAGAATTATCCCTAACAATGTACTGAGGAGCAGGTGGAGCAGTCTAGACAAGAGCCTCAAACTGAGATGGACTCTCTATTTCATTAGTTATTCCTGGGGCTAGATCAATACTTCTAGGAACAAAAACCTTGGTTTTATGAGAGAAATACTGATGAAAGACAACATCTCTACTTATAATTCACTTTTGATGACTGAGTTTATCTACCCAATGTTTATAACCATTTACAACCTTAGGATACCCAGCAAAGATACACTTTAGATCTCATGGTTCTAATTTGGTAGTCTTAAAATGAGTATAATTTGTACAAACAAAGACTCTTAAGTAGGAATAAAAAGGGGGATTACTAGTCCATAATTATTTAGGTGTTTTAAACTATTTATAAGAAGTGGGACACCTATTAATTATGTGTATAGTAGAGCCAGAAGCCTTTACCCAAAAGAATTTGGGGAGGCTTGAACATGAAATAATGCTCCTAAATCATTTTAGGATAAACCTATTCATCTTTTCAAGTAATCCATTTTGTTGGGGAGTTTCCATAACTGTTATATGTATTTTAACACCATCAAATTCAAAAAATTGTATAAACTCAGTGGATAGGTATTCAAGACCATTGTCTACTCTTAGTTATTTATTTTTCATCCCCATATGATTTTCAACTAATGTTTTCAAGGTTTTAAATGTATGGAAAACATCAGATTTATTTTTAAGAATGTAAATCCACACTTTTCTAGAAAATTCACCTATAACGGATTCAAAATTGAAACCGCTACCTTGGGGGGAATCCCAATATGGACCCCATATATTAGTGTGGACATATTATAAGGGGCTGGTTGATTTGAAACTATACCTACCAAAGCTTAACCTCACATATTTTACCATCAAACTATCTTCACAAAAAGGAATATTTCATTGTGTGATGTCACTCACCCATCCTTTCTTGTTGAGTTATTCAAGACATTTGGATCCAACACACCCCAATCTCCTATTCCAAAGCAATGTATTATGAATATTAGTTAAATAAAAACTACCCAAATGCCTTGAATGGGATTTCCATTAAATACATATAGCCCATTTATTGTAGATCCATTAATAATGGGTATAGAGACTTTTGAGATTCTAAGAGAACCTATTTTAGACATAATGGCGAACCACTTTTTCTCAAGGATTACTATGGAAACAAGGTTTATTTAGAGGTTAGAACCCACCTAACATCAACTAATGTATTGATAATATGTTTATCAAGTTATAACATAATATAACCTCCACCCTCAACCTTACACATCTTGTTATTACCAAAGAGGAAAAATCCTTCTACCCATTCAACCAACTCTAGAAAGGACTCTAAAAGGACACATATTGAAAGAGAATCCTGAATAAAGGACCAACTATTGATTGAGTGCATGGGTGGACACATTAATGACCTTAATTGTTTCATTACCAATGTCTACAAGAGGGAACTGATTAGTGGGTTGTTTAGACTCTAACTCATGATTGAGTTTCCTACACCCAAGTTTAATGTTCCCTGGTTTTCTACAATAAAAACAGGTGACCTTTATATCCATATAATTAATCATAGTTTTGTGTTCTTTATTGATTTTGTTATTATATGTAACAAAATATTTCTTTGTAGTATTAGTTTTTGGTCTACACATAGATAACAAGTTCACAAACCCACCTTTTATTATAGGTTTAGAATGTAGTTTCGTATAAATGAGGGTTGATTTAACATTTTCTAGGGTTAAAGAGTCTCAACAATACATCATGGTCTCTACTAGGGTTCTGTAGGCATTATATAAAGAGATTAAGAGGATAATTTCTTGATCATCATCATCAATAAAAACATTAATGATAGATAATTCGGACATGAATTTATTAAATTCATCTAGATGGAATTTAATTGAAGTACCAAGTTTTATTGTAAATGTAAATATATGATATTTATTTATAATTTCTACCTACTAATGAAGAATTCAGGTAATGTTTTCTTGTTTAAACCAAATTATAGCAGCATAAGACTCATGAAAAACTTCTCTAAGGACTTTATCACGTAAAGAAGGTAAAAGGGAGCTATAGGTTTTAAATAACACATCAGGGGAAACACAAAATATTCTGTAATAGGATGTCTATTTTCATTCACATTAACAACATGCTTCTTCGGCCCATAAAGGGCATCAATGAGGCCCTGCTATATAAGAAAGGATTCCATATTAATTTGCAACAAATTAAAGTCACTATAGCTATCTCATTTCTCATTTTCATGTCACATTTTTGGCATGATTACCCACAGAGAGGATGCTGAGTTCTTGTGGACAACATTAAGCATACCCCCACCCCCCAGACAAATGACAAATATCTTGGGTAAACAATGTTTTATTCAAAGTGATATGAAATTAATAGATATATAGAAAGGATAATGACATTAAATAAATGAAATAAATAGTGGTAGTGGTGATTTACGAGTGAGATTATTGAGTGGAAAATCAAATAGAAACAAAACTATAAGTAAATAAAATAGGAAACAACAACTAAATTTGAAAACAAAAGAATAAGTAGTAGGGATCTGATACAACATTCTGAGGCTAAGTGGAAACCCAAATCAATGTAGAATACCAAACAACATAATGAAAGAACTGAATTCTTTACATAACTAAGACCAATAGTTTATAATGAATCAAACATAACATATGAAATGAAATATTGCAATAAAATAGTAATGAACAAATAGATTTAACATGATTCGGTCACTTGGGGGCATACATGCATAGAAAGCACACCACCAAACACACAAAAATGTTATTATGCTCAAATAAATCATGCGTCATAATCTAAATATCTTGATCTCTCCAAGATGGAAGACCAATATGCTTAACGTTCCTGGACATGTCTCTTATTTCTCCACTCCATGCTAGAGAAACTATCATTGGGTCAACCACATGTATTCCACCATGGAAGGATGTTTTCTCCACTAGAAAACCGGAAAGAGATAGACTCACATGGTTCAATAGTCTAGGAAAAGTCTCCATTAAAGTAGGACTGTTATGCTAGTGTTTTGGAGAAGGAAAATTGAGGGAAGAGCCACATGAGAGTATGAGATATTGAATCCTAAGACACAAATTGATCAGGGTGCAGGGTTCGTCATTCCCCTAACATTGACAATGCCTTGAAACATCATTCCCAAACAGATCATTCCTTGCACATGTCACAATAACAAAACATGAGGGTATCAAATAAAAAGAGGGACCCATTGATGATGTAGAAAAATAGGGATGTGTGGATAATCAATGATGATAAATCAAAGAAAGAAGATAACCAGCAAGGAATTATTGTGTGAGGGAAACAAGTAAACCAAAATTCCATGGTCCAATAAACAAGATCCCATGAGGAACAATGTCCCAAAAAGATAACATAATCCCAACTATATAAAATACAATATAATTTTAGAATATAAATAAATAAAATGAATATTTTTTTACATGCATGGTTCAAAAAATAAATGTAATAATCGAAAAGGAATTATTTTAATGTGAAATAAAATAAAATACAATCCATAATACATAGAGGGTGACCTCTTATTCTCTAATGATGTGGATTTAGTATAGGATACTAACACACACCACCTATTCAACGAAATGCCTCAAATTGAATTCATGTAGTTTAAATGTATGAGAGACACTAGTTCAAGATAAATCTATATTAAGAAGGATGTGATTTTGAAAAACTTCCAGGAGCTAAGAAGAAGGATGCTCAAACTGAGATTGATGAAGAGGAATCATCTGAGTTCGACTGTTGAATTGATGATTGGAATAAGGTTTTCATGACTGAATATTCGTATGCATCAAAGAAAAAACAACCAAATTATAGTGATTGACTAAAGATGAGAATTCAAATTAAATAACATGAATGGTGTTCATTGATCTATATAAATAGGTTCCAGATTATTTTTATATAAAGATGGTAAACTGGTTAACTAATTCTATTGAATTAGGATTTTTTAGGGTTATATTTATGTTTTTTTATTTAAATTGAGAAATTAATGAACTTGACACAATTTCCAGTGGTGGTTTTCTTATACCGTGTTACTTATTATGGAAGTAGAATGTTGGTTAGTGTGATACCATCAACCTACTCTCATACTAACATAAATGATAGTTGGATATAATTAATATAGATGTTGAAGGAATTAAATGTAATATGGATAAATCAATAAATGACAAAAAACTAGTTAGGAAGTTCTTCTTTGATGAAAAAATGGTGACAGAAGGTTAATAAATAGAATCATACATTAATATATAATGTAAGGTAGTCTATAAAACCTTTTAAAAAGTTAAAAATAAAATAATTTATATTCTCGATAGATAAACTAAATATAGAGATTTAGACAGTAAAGAATGATACTAACACTGATCGAGAGTGGGGGGGGGGGGATTCTTCACAAGCACAAAATACACATTAAAGATGAAATGAAGCTTGTGGATCAATGGGGGAGAGATATATGATCTCAAAAGAGAAGATTTATTTTTCCTTTTTTCTTTTCTTTCCAATTTATTTGTCCATATTTCTCATGTTTTTCTTTTCTATTATACTACACTGTAATTAGAATTCTTGAGTGGAATTAAATTTTTATTTGTTTGTTCAAATATTTTTGTTCATGAATTAATTTCTTTGAAATTACTGTTCATTCATCAGGACATATCTTCCCTTCGATTCAGTTCTAGAGTTGTTTGATGTATTGAACAGTGAGAATAAACTCAATATAGGTCATTCCATTTCACTGATTTTAATAAAATGATGTATTGGGTTTTGACACTAGATGAATAGACATTCATCAATAAAAATAAATAAATACATGAATGAATTATTTTTCTACAGTTCTTATTGTACCCATTTCTTGAACACAATCTCTTTATTAGGCTATATTATTTCTTTCCACCCCAACTTTTGGCATGCCTCTTTCTCATAATATATAATATTAGTTTCTAACTCTTCTATCACAACACTCCCTCATTTTTATCCAGCCTATTTCTCTTCATCTCAGTCTCATATTCACACTTCATCCTTACTTTATCACTTTCTTTAATTGTTTACATAGGTTATGTCTTTAATGGAACATTTGATTCTCACCCACCTACCCTTGGGATCAAATTTTCTTTCCACTATATTAGTGTGAGTAGGAGATATAAATTTTATTTTGAGAGAGTTTAATTACACTCTCATTATTATATATCTAAAACCATATGATTCTTATAGAACTAAATATATTTAAAATGAAAAAAATATCTCCATATTTTATGTAGAAATACCACCATTATAATCTATAAAAAATGAATCAAATAAATATGTTCATGGTTGTGTAACTATATAAACCATAATAAATGACTACTCACTCCTATATCAACACACATCCAAAACCCTAATGAGTTGAATAATAAGATACCTCTAGAATAATACCCTTTTTATGTAATTTATGACCGAGAGGACTCATTAAATTCTCCATTAATTTTTTAAAAGAAACTTTACATTCGTTGTTTCCTGAAGGAACGGTCCCTTTGTCAAATAAAATAATGGAGTTTTAATCAATGAAATTTTTGGTTCAAACTTCCTGTAATAACCAAAAAATCCAAAAAAAATCTATCCTTAATTTTTTTGGATTATAATAAATGACTACAAAAATATTTAGTATGACAACTAATATACCATGATATAAAATCATATAACCTAGAAAATGTACCTCATGCATCTTGAATTGTAATGATCCATACCTTAATGCCCCATTACATAGCTAGTTTGGGAGTTAAGGGTATTCAAAGGAGAATTGATGAGGGTTCAATTAAGTTGGAGTTTCAATTATACTATAGTAGGTTTTTTATGATATGAATTGTGTTCTTGATGTGATAATGTTTGTCTCATCGATCGTAATGATTCACGACTCAATAATTCATATGGGAGATCAACGTTTAAGTGACTCACATCACGAATGAAAAATTTATGATGTGAATTAATTGAGTATAAGGTTCCATTAAAATCATAGAATGTTCAATGAGTTTGGAGTATAAGGGTTTAATGATTTGAATTTATTTCTTGTCCTAAATTAGAGGGTCTCATGAAAACTCACGATGTGAATCTAGGTTTCACATCATGAATGTTCCAGAGTCTAACTTGTTTATGAATTCCAAGACACTGTAGAATTATTTCATTACTCTCTCATTTCCCTCAAACCTTGGAAAAACTCTAAGAAAATTCAGAGGATATTCCAGCCCATTTCCCCTATTTTTATCCTTAGATTCTAGAGGTTTGTCTTTGGAAATCCATGGTGAGTAACTCCCCTTTTCACCCTCGATATCTTTGATTATTCTTCTTGAATTGTTAGTGGTGACATTTTTTTAGTTTGAGGAGTGTTTTTGAGATAATATTTTGATAAACATTGTTTTGATTCAGGTTGATTTTAGTGTTTCCTTGTGTGGTTATGGTCTTTCAGTAGTTTCTCCTTCCCCCTATTGTGCACAGAGATTTAGAAATCTTCATTGAGGTAGCCGATCCTTACTCTATCCTTATTTATGTTCATGTGGGTGGATTACTTGCATTTTTACTCCTTTTGGTGGATAGTAAGGATCGAATTAAGAAGATAATTTTTTGGCTAAATCTAAAATTTATGGAAATGTAGATAAATCACATGTTTTTTTTCTTTTTATGATATTTCTATACATGCTAGTTACCATTGATGAAAATAATAGTTGTTGGGATCCATTATTGTGCTTTAGTTTTGATAACTATGAAACTCTTGTTCTGTTGATTATTTAATCTCACCCTGAATGAAAGGTATAATAACTTATATATGGTTAATTAATTTGTTACCCATGGAAATAAATAATCTTGTGATAATGCGCTTGATAAGAAATGATGTAAAATAATGAAATCCCTTTTTGTTGAATATGGAATGTGGTGTTGTGGAAGTTGGAATGTGTTGATATGTGTAGATGTGTTTTTTATGTTTCCTTATGTGATGTGAGCTATTGTGTGGTGATATTAGAGACTAGATGGGTTACAAAATGTGTTGGAAAATGAGGTAATGGTTATTTGGCATGGGATGTGAGAGGGGCTGGTGTGTGGTTTTTGTGATGTGAGGTCGTTATGGTGAGGTGCTTAGGTTGCAGAGATATGGTTTGGCTTACCTAGTGTTTTGGTGTTCGGGTAATTGATATGTTTGAGTTGTTATATGGTGTGGTTGTGTTAGTTTCCTAGTTATCCATGGAATGAATTTGAAATTATAAAACTGAAAAGACATGTTTTGATAAATGAATAATTATGTATTGAAATTGATGTGTGGTAATTAGCTAAAATGAAATGAATATTAAATGATTAGGATGTGTTAATGTGAATGAAATGACTTAGAGAATGGGTGTTAGTGGAAAATAATTCATTCTATAAATGGTGGAACCTATAATAGAAAATGGAATTGTATGGTTATGTGTGGTGGTTATGTGGTGTGATATATTTAGTGTTGGTAGCAGTTGTGATGAATATTGTGTGGTGTTTTGATGGGATGTAAAGTACATTATTGTATTTGATGTTAACTCATTAGTTGTGTGTTGAGTTCTATCCATATATCATGTAATTTTATGTTATTTCTATCTATTACCCAACTACATTGATTAAACATTCCAATGTCCAAATGTGTTGGGTTCTGGGTGTTTTCACCAATATCCCAGCCGATGCTGATTTATATGGATAGCTAATCTCTCTTCTACTCTCTCTCTTTGATATGAGAGATGATACATGGTTGTGTTAGAGATTCACCAATGATGATACAAGTTGGTGTTGGAGATTACCCATTGATGCTGAGGATGTGATATATAGTGGTGGTTATGTATGGTGGGAGGAGGGCACTGGATTGAGGCACTTCATGTTCATGATATCTTACTTCCCTGATTATGTGATGAGGTTTTTATATGATGATTAGGGTTTCTAGAACAATATTCTAGACCCTACAAGAGGTAGGGATAGGTAGATATTAATCCCGAAACATATCAGAGATATTTGTATATGTGATGTGATATATATGGAAGAGATGAGAGTAGAATACATTTTATGTTGGGGCATGAGAATAACAAATCATTATGGAATAGGATTCAAGGATCATTTTCTTTGTATTGTTTTGATACTATGTTACTATATTGGATTCATGATTTAGTGAGCGTGCCATAGTGAGGCTGATATTGGTTAGTTGATCTTTTTAAGAGAATGTTGGATCAATTATTTTTTCGCTGGAGAATTAGTATGCACTTTCCCACATGTGCACTAGAGACCTTGGGTATGATACTACTGGGTCTACATGTTATTCTCACATGTTCTATCAAGTATAATCTATGTTACCTATTAAGGATCAAAGAATTTTTTGAGTATGGAGACTCAAAATTTTGTGAACATTTGATCCATTCCTATGCTGGATGAAAATAACTACCATATATAGAGGAATAATATGTTTCCCTACCTCTTATCTCTTGGAATATAAGTGATAGATGCTAACACATTTAGTTTTCCACAAATTATTTTCAAAGTTATTAAGAAACTATTTAAAAATATAAATTTTGATGTTGATGGTAAAGCATAAAATGTTATATTGATTTCTATTTTATAGATGGTGTATATAGAATTAATGAGACACTAAACCTTTATAGAGATTTGGGTTAAGTTAATAAGTAGTTATGAAGTAAATATCAAATTCAAGGAGCCAAATTAATAATTTTAAGGATATAATTTTATTACATAGAGTTTGTTGTTGATGATATCATTGAAGAATAATTTACAAGGTCTTATGATATTGTGAGTAACATATAAGGGTTTGGTGAGAAGTTAGATGGTTCCACCATTTTAAAAAAAATGATGAAATTTTTTTCAGACCATCTTGATGAAAAATTATCTTCCCTAGAAGATAGAGTATACTTGACAATAGATGATTTACATGATATAATCATTACTTATGAGATTAAAAATTCTGTTACTTTCAAGAAGAAATAAAAACATGATATGAATTTTGAGGCCATGAGAGAAGGAAATACCAAAGAAGGTGAACCTGTAGAGCTAAGTGATTTAGATGATGATGGGGATGAAGAATAATTCAACAAAACATTTCTATTCTATAAAAAATATTAATTAAGGGAATGTGGAATGGGAAGGTAAATAAACCACCTACCTCCTACAATTTTAATGACATTGATCATTTTTTGAAGGAATGCCCAAGGAAGAAGGTTGATGTTTCTGAATCCAGAAGAGGATGGAAAATATCAATATAAAAAATAGGTAAAAGTAAAAAAAACATTCTATTAGTAAGAAGAGGATTCATTGAGTAAGAAAGATAATGATGACACAAACAGTTCATTAAATGATGATGTAAATTTCTATTCCCATGTTGAGAAATGGTTTTATAGATCTAACTGTGATAATGGATAAAAAAGGACAGAATGACAGTGGAAACTGAATGGTGAGATAGAATCCTATCTTGAGTATATTAAACTACTCATGAATGAAAACATAAATCTGGTAAAATTAAATTAATATATCAGATTTTAAAAGGACTAATATAAAAATAAATAACCATCTTGTGTTAATGAGATTAAAAAGAATAAATTTATGGTGGCTGGGAAACAAAATATTATGAGAGAATTGGAATAAAAGTTTGCAGAAATAGTAGAAGAGATGGCTAGGACACAATCAATGTGTATAGAAGTTAATAATGGTCTGAATAATATGGGGGATGACTTCCAAAATTGGTTAAAGCTAATGGAAAATATTTTGTAGAAGGGTAAATAATGAGTTCCAATTGTCAGGTAAAATATAGATCTAATAATTCTCAAAACAAAACTATTACATCTGACTGTGAAGGCCTTAAAAATAAACCTTAACATGTTTAGAATGATAATAATGATGGGTAATAATCTTCCACATTAATGGAAATTAGTAAACTATCAAAAGGATCAACGCCACATTGGAAAATTAAATCTCATTTTACAGTAGGATAACAAGAATATTAATCTAGATAGATCTAGAATCAGTTGAGGAGACCTAAATTTCAAGGGTTTTTTTGTCTTGTGGAAGGGATTGACAAAAATAATATTCTTTTTGGTTTAATATATCATTTACATGAAATAGTTAATAACCAAGGGGAGATTTGGTGACCATTTTAGGGAAAATTTAAAGCAGAATCATGCTCGTTTCAGGAAGGCATCAAATCCATCCACCCTAAATTGATTTGGGTGTTATAATGAAAAATATTGAATATGTGGTAAATAAGGTCACAAATATAATAAGTGCATGACTATTTCATCTTAATAACGTCATTATGCATTGAAAAGGAAGAAACTTATGAAGATAATAAAAGATAATTCATGAAATATTGAAAATTTCATGAAGTCGTTTGAGCAACCCAAGGAGGATGGACATATAAAAAGAGTGAAAATAATTTGGCTAGATCTATTGAATATGTTTAAGTAAATATGGAAATAAAAACATGGATGTTGAGTTTAAATTAAATTGAGTGATACTAGAGAAAGAGAATGAACATTATGAGGAATATTCAATAGGTTTTCACCTAAAGATTAAAAATAATCTATGAGATAGGTGTGGATAGATAATAAATCATATGAAATATTTCATGACAATAATTCCAGCCTAAAATGAAATAATGGAAAAGGTGATTTAATCATAAGGAAAAGAATTTTACATAATTATCAAGGTTTAAGAAACTTCACCACAGAAAGGAGTGGTTAAATGTAAGAAAGAGATAATTTAATATATTAATACTAAAAATATGAAAGGATATTGGGGAAAACATGACATGCTATGTTTATAAGGAATGGTAAGCCTTGGTTGAGAGGTAACTCTCAACCTCAATGTTACATTTGAGAAGAAAAAAGTTTCCCTCATAATTTCCTGTTATCCTTGTTTATTTATACTAAAATACAAATAATTTAAGGAGAATAAGGAATTTTTCACTACTAGATATAAAATAATTTGTTATTCATGAAGTGTTCCAACTTCCATAAAGAGAATAAATAGAGTGCACCCCTTAATGGGGGGGGGAGTGAAGGTGGAGATATCATATAGTGAATTTGGAAACTATGGATAGTTGTGAGAAAATGAAGACTATGGTATTTTAATCACACATAGATATATTATTATTTTTTATTTCAAACATATTTATAAAGGGTTATGCTAGTTTATGAATGGATGAAAATAAGGGTTAAAACTATTTTGCACTAGAAATTTCTACTGATTTCTTTAAAGATGAGTTCATGCTACATATTTTGGGTAAATCTATTATGAGAATCATAAAAAACTGAGAACGTATGAATGGAATCACATTCAGGGTTTTTTATGGATACAATTTTCAACCTTTGTTAAATATATCTTAATTTTATATAATGGGGAACCCATGTAGACTTAGAGTGGACTAAATAAATGAAATTTTCTAAGGTAAATCTTGTGGTAAAATAATTATCTCACAGCTGTCTCAAGTTATGTCATTAATTTAAGGAAGATAAAAACATTTCTTGGTGGTATATGGAGGAAATTGTTAGATGAGAAGAAACCCATAGTCCATTTGGATTTATTTTCAATAATGGGGAGATGAATGTCTTTAACATTAGAAAGATAAGAGGGATGTTGATCAATAAATACAAAGGTGGATATTGAAGAGTCCATATATGATGTTTTATTTTTTAAAATAACGTATTTAAAATTAATGTCAAAGTGTGTGGGATTAGGTTGGGTTGATGAGATTCTACCATGTCATATAGAAAAGGAGTTTGAGGCTGTATCTAGAAATTATATTTTAGAAAAATTAAAGAATATTAAAGATAAAGAAACAAGTAAAATTTTATTATTGTTGTGATTTTCTTCATGAAAGTCAATGTCATGTATTAAAAGATGAAGATACACTATCTGTAACATTTTGGAAGTGAGTTTTTAGGGTTTATGATGAACTTATTTTGACATGAATAATTTCTATGTTTGTCGGAGTGAAGTAATGAATTTTAGAGTTGAGGTATCTAGAAAATGGATAGGTATTGAGATATTCATAAACAACATTTGCACTGTTAAAACATAATTTTACCCTTATGTGTAAGAATAATCTCCATAATAATGATTTGTGTAAACATCATCTTTGATATTTAAGCACTGAATAAGAATCATCTAACTACATACTAGTCTGTGTAAGCAACATTTTATGTGATGTATAAAAATCATCCCTGAACTACATACCCATCATTCTTGATGTTGTGTAAGAATCATATATGTTTTCATGATTTTTGAAATCATCCTGTACATAGTTGTATTTGGAGAAAATTTAAAACTGGAAAGACATATTAAGGATGAGTTTCAGAGAAAATTATGAGGAATATTTAGTATAAATATTCTGATTAAATGAAGAATGAAATTTTATTATGCTTGTGATATTAACTTCATAGATTGAAAATATAATTATGAATCAAATGATCATGATCCTAGACAAGGATGAAGGAAGACCAATTGAGGTGGATGATGGTTTTTTAAATATTAACTTCATTTAGTAAGTAGGAGTTCCACAACAAAATAAATGAAAAGGAATGCATATGTTGAAGATTTAAAATATAATAAAGACATTTATTTTATGACAAGAAGAAACTATGATATTCATATATTTAATATGGAAATAATCCTAACCTTCAAAGAGTATTAAAAGAAAAAATTGACTAGGGATTACATGAGAAATAATAAACTATAAAATATCTTTTAGTTAGAATAGATGATATCACTGCTACTAAAGATCAAGGGTGTTTCAAAAATTCTATTTTGGTAACTATTATTCACAATATTTTTTTTTAATATATATTAACTTTTACTGAAAAAATACGTAGGGAGTAATTTGAGAGAACTCACAAATACTGAGTATGAGAATTTTCATTTACTATGATCTTGATATATCATGGTATTTAACAGAGAAGAAGAAGTCAAAAGCCTAGAGTTATTGAAGAATAATGATATTAGATTTACTTCAGTATTTCAAAGTTACAAGGAGAAAAATATCACACAAAGACCTATAATTATGAGTAAACCGAACAACCAAGTTTTAAAGAATACTTATGTATAAAAAATTGAAAGTGTTTACATTCAAATATGTTGATCTATATTGTTCATCGAAGAAGATAATTTTTCACGTTGTGAAGTAGAAACTAAGAGTAGACATAGATATTTCTATTTTGGATCATAAATTGTAGTGGGGTAGTACAAAGCTAAGATACTCTCCTATGTAACTCAAGAGATAGAATAATGTGTAACTTTAGGTTGATTGTATTGGTATGGTTAGTGGTTATATCCTTGTGTGTTGTTAGTGGATGAATCCATGGTTGAGTGGACTAACCAATCATGGAAATGAGTATAATATTTTGACAAACCATGTAAATTTGGTGTGTTATTCTATATTTACATTCTAACGAACATGAGGTGTAGATATGATAATTAATTGAGTAGATGGAGACCTTCAAAAATATAAGTTTTTTATTTCAAAAAATTTACTTTATAAAATAAGACCACTGATTCACCCCCTCTTAGTGGTCAACCAAACCTAGGGTATCACACAGTGACTTGATGTGGATTCAAAATACTAAAAAAGTTTCTTTTGAAAACATATATTATGAAATCATAGATATATTATGAAAAAAATAATTATTATTCCAAGAATGAGACTACATCAATTCATACATAGGTATTCTCAATCACATCAAATTAACTCCAAGTCTCATCTAAATATTATCTTATTCAACTTATAACAGATGTGACTTCCAATAGCCTTTAGACAGTCTTTTGGCTTGCCTATTTATATTATAATTTTAATCGTTCAATTTATTTACTATATGGATCATCTCAAACACATTTAAAACTTTTTAGACAACGCATATTTACCCAACAACACTTTTCTATGGTCTCTATTAAAAAATCTCTATAATCATTATATTTAGTGCTTCTATATGAAGTCTCTCCACACTAATGTAGTAATAAATTTACCACTTTTTACATCATATAAATGAATCAATAAATTCACATTAAATAATTCTTCAATAAAATGTACCTTCACCATCTATTTATATATTATCCAACACATATAGAAACCTTATCATTATTATAAAATCCATCCTTATTGATAAAAATACAATCCATGCTTGAGATCTTCATTCCTCCCATAGAGACCTTACTATACAACATAATTATTAGGCAGATAACCACATATAAGGACTACAATTGTTACTAGGTGTCCTCCTATTGTGACTCTCCCCATAACATCCCAAATCCTTATACAAATCAAACCATCCAATAATAGATTAAAAAATCTCTACCCATAGTGACTCTATATATTATCAGTTTCCCACTCACATGGATACTATCCACCTCAATCTGTCTCCATTGAAATATATTGGATAGAAATCTATGAACCCATAGAAACTCTTGTTGTTTTAAAATATCAACATATCATGTGTCTATATACTGAAAATTGAGTCATCAACATTATGAAACCCATAATGTCAAAGACACATGTTCAGTTTAATATTTATTTTTTTCTTTTAGTTTTATATGGTTTGGAGTAAAGGGGTGGAAAATATATAAAATATCTCATGTTTCATGATTTTTTCGTTTTTTTGGAAAATATATAGTCATAATTTTTATGGATTGAAGTCTGAAACAAGTGGTGGATGCATGGTTTGAGCATGATTTAATACATCTTGCAGTATAAAATGTTTTTTCCTAGAATTATCATATTTAATAATTTTTACACCCCTTTCTATTTTTTCCTTCTTTAATTTCTAGGGGATTTGAAGGTCCTCTATGAGACTCTCTATTAGAGAGCCCCTCTTCTAATTTTTTATTGGGAATTATATCTTGATCTCTAAATGATTCTTCTAGGTATTCACTTCATTATCTCTTCTTCTCTCCTAATATCATTATTCGTTTATTTTTCCCAAATACTCTATGGGGTCAAATTTATGGTGAGGGGTTGTTGATAAATAATGAGTTTTGGGATCTACAGTGTGTTAATTCACTATCTCACCATTTTATACTATTATTTGAGGAAGGAGCACAATTTTTCTTGGATTTAGGTAGGTGTTTCTATACATTTACATTTATTGGACATGGACCTTAATGATTAATATTTTTAAATCATAAACTTATAATTATACGTGCTACCTAAATTATCATTGGTAAATTTCAAATGGTTTAAAAATTCATTTTTTATATTTTTGTTTGAAATAAAGGGTATTTCTATGATACATGGGTAATATTATACCAAAATCATGTTTTGGGAATATAAGAAGTTTGATAATACATTTTCCAGATATATTATCATGAAAATGAAGTCCTAAGTGATGTTTTGAGTTATCAGTGATTTTTAAAATGGTAATTTAATGATTTTACATTATATTTTAGTTAGTAAAATAATTTTTTCCAAGAAAAGTATTTTTTATGATTATTTGACACTATTTTTGTTATTCCCCTTTCTTTTTTGATATAAATATCGATTCGTTAAATATTTATCGATATGATATAGATGTTGAAAGGATTATTTTCTTTGGAGGGTGTTTGAAGGTGACATGAATTTTTATTTATACATTTTATTAGTTTTTTATAAATTAGATTTGGGTATAATTATATTTTAATCCTTAAATATCTATGATTAAAAATAGCGATGAGTTCCACACTGGTGATATTATGAATAACTCGTTGAGTTAGTTTAGATTATTGAACCAACTAAAGGATTTACCTCTTGATAAGTCTAGGTTTATTAGGGGAATTCAATATTATCACGTTAAATATTCTAAAAAGATGATTCTTAATAAGTCAAGTCATAGGTTGTCACCTTAGACACTAAGCAGTTATCACATTCTATGTATTACATTATATTACTCATTTGGTGATTTACATAATGTTCATATATTTATATTTCCATGGTTATGTTTTGTTTAAGTACAATGTATTTGAATTAAAATAATGATATTAAAATTTATTTGATTTACTTGTCACCATTATTTCATAAATTTACACTCTTATAATTTTATTCAAATTAGAATTTTAGGGTTTATATTTTAAAATAAATTGCATAGAATCATGAAGTTATCATACCAGGATTCTGCTCACACCATATTGAGTCATGTAGAAATCATTTTATGTTTAAAGGAACTAGAACCATCAGAAGGAGAATCTCTGTTAGCCTTTTCGAGATCACCAGATGTTGCAGACAAATGACATGTGATAATGTGTAGTGAAATAAACATCCATCAAATGATGATTTACCAAAAGAAACACCATACAATATTTCTTTTTATATCATTGGTTGGTGGTAATAGTGCATTTTCATAGAAGTTTTAGGTGGTGGGATACTTTTAATGAACATAGGATCTTTTGTGATTATCATCGTAGGTGGATGGAATCCTAGATGGATTGGAAGGCAATGGAAACTTGAAGCATTGGTTAAGAACTCTGTATATTTGTAGGGTGAAACCACATTATGATGCACTAATAAATTATTTTATTATTCTATTTTTTTAAATAATGTGAATAAAAATCTATCATGGATTTGGATGAATGTTTGAACTATAGTATATCTTGTGTTTTTTTGTGCCACATTTAATTTTAAATCATTACAATCAATAGTTCTTGTACGTGTCTTCCTAAGAAGGTGTTCTGTGACATGGTGCATTTGGTGTGGGTATAAAATTCATGTTCTATTCAATATAGCATGAGTTCACATTCATTATTATTTTTTGTGTTATGTTATTATGGAATATCATCCAGTGGTTTAACTGGAAAGTGATCGTAGACCCAACAAGTGGTATCAATGCTCTAGGTCATTGTGTTTATAGAAGGACATACCCCATTTAAGGTGTTTTAGAGATAGGATTATTTGCATCATTATTCCCTTTTCTTTTCAAAGGAAGAACAATAATTATTTACAAGACTCGTAATTTATGTTTCCAGGAAGTAGTGGTAGTTCACAATTTTTAGAGGGATGTTGTCCAACGAGAGTATGGTCCAGGTGAAAAAGTGTGATGGAATTGATTTTGGGATCTATATGATATAGATGGTGGAATTTATTCAGTATAAGGATCTTTATATTATATTGGATAGAGATAATATGGAAGTGATAAAAGTATATGAATTGAGGAAGATGAATTGGAAATCACTCAGGTCAATGAAAATATCACTTTCCATGAACATGACAGATAACATCCAAGTAGGGAAAGCACCATCAAAAGTCATGAATAGCCTCACAAAATTATTTGAGAATCCCAAGAATATCAATAAATTATTAATTCTTAGATACAATTCAACAGGAAAAATATAATAAGGTAAGTTCACTTTTGTTTATATTGACAATGTCAATGTTATCAAATGTTAGTTGGATTCAGTGAAGATAACATTCAACGTACTAGTTTAGGTGATGTTGGTATTTTATTCACTCATGGAATCATGGGACATGATGTTGAATGCTCTATTTAACTCCAATAAAAATGTATAATTGATGTTTACAGATGTTAGAGACCTATCCTTGAATAAGTATATTCATCAGAAGGAGATCCATGCATCTACCTAAAACACATACAATGAAAAAGGGAGAGAACATACTAGTAGATAGAAAGGTTATCAGAATGGTAAAGGAAATAGGAGGCACAAAATGAGTATCTTGAAATATGGTTCCCCCATGTGCTATAATTATGGGAGAAAAGGTTTCCTTAAGAATGATTTTGATGAAATGATGGAGAACATTGAATGGTATACATCTAGAAGTGGGTCTGCTAATCTTGTATGAGAAGATAGAATGATATTTCCCCTAAGTGATACTAGTTAATTGGTGAATTTGGTTATAGACTCATGGGATTCATTTTACTCAAAATATGAGATAAAGAGTATGAAGAATTATACTTCCAGACAATATGTTAAGGTTCATCTTTCAAACTATAAAACTCTCAATATAGTAGGGAAAATATATGTTTCAATCTGGATAAGGGATGGACGGAATGTGGATTTGAAAGAATTTGATCACATCCCAAATTAAAAGAACTTTAAATCCAATAGATAAATAGATGATATTGGTTTCTACATTACTTTTATAGATGGTGTGAAAAAGATTTCATGCAGATTTATGTTCTTCAATATAGGAGTGAAGGATATTATTCTCTATATCATGGGATCACTAGAAGTAGTGATTCATGAATGAGAGTTAACTTTTAAGGATTGATTTTTTAGGTTATTTTACTGAGAAGGAGATAAAAATGTTAGCGGTAAAAGTGTTAGTAAAGGCTGGAAGCAAGGAGTATGGAATGTGCAATTATTTAATCTTTGAAAACTATTGGAATGTGTCCTTTTGGATGGAAGGGGTAATAAAAAACAACTAAAAGTTAGAGTTGATTCACATGGATGTTTGGGGTCCAAATCTAGTGATTTCTTAAGTAGGATAACTCATTTATGTTACTTTCATTGATGAATCCACATGAAAAGTGTGGGTTTAATTTATAAGGTAGGATTTTGTGGTGTTGGATAATTTTATCCAGTGGATGCCCATTGTGGATAAAAATACTACATTAAAATTGATGTTATTACAGTTAGAAAATGAGAGAGGGTAAAGAAGTAGGGAGTTATAGAGGCTCCGTTATCAGAAGGAGATTCGGTTATAGAATACCATTCTTGGGACTTTTGAACAAAATATAGTTATGAAGAAGCTGAATAAGAATTTGTTGTAAAGGGAAAGGCGTATATGGATTCATGAAGGGTTCCCACTGGTGTTTTGGGTGGAAGTAGTGAATTTTGTGGCATAATTATTTAATCAAATCTCATCATAACTAATTAGGAAGAAACATATAATGATTTTTTATATAGGATAAAGGTAGATTTCAACCACCTCAATGTATTTTTAGTTCTCTCCTATGACCACATTGATTCTGTGGAATGAGATTAACTAGAATATATGTGATGATAACGTTACATTATTAACCATAATGAGGAAGAGTTTGGTTTTTAATTCTAGAATAAGGACTCTTAAAAGGTATTGAGATGTTAAAATATGATCATCAATTATGGGATCCTATAGAAGGATATGAACTTATAAAAAAGTTCCAAGGAACGAAAAGTATGTTGATAAGATAATGTTTATCTAGATACAAACCCATATGTGAATGTTTTATATAATTTGTTGAGCACAATAGTACCAAAATCATAAAACTCTCGAGAGGAGCTAGGGAAAGGGTGGTTCAAGTTATGATGGTATTTCCTAGGTCAGATATACGAGAGAGTTCAAGGAATATAGAATCTCGAGCACCAAAAGTTATAATTCAATAAATTTCAGTACTAAAATGAACTCGGTCAAAGTAAAACTACTGAGATCTACTAGGGAAAGATTCACAATGAAAAGGTATGGTTATAGTTTTCGATATCTACTTCTAATGAATGATATAATCTAGGATATCAAAAGAGGTGATTAATTTGAAATAATCATAACAACGAGAGTTCAATATGGGGGATGAACTTCATTCCATCCATGTATCTTGAACATGAGATCTAACAAAATGGCATACTCAGAAGAAGGACATATAAAACTATTTGATTTTATTGACTAAAGGAAGACACAAATGATTGAAGAAGGTATAAGTATATGCTAGTAGTGAAAGGGTTTTCATAAACAGAAGGTAAAAATTTATTAGAGATTTTTTCACTGATTGTTAAGGACATGACTATATGAATGATTTTGAGTATGGTTTCATCAGAAGGACTTTATCTGAAATAGTTAAATGTGAATAAAAAATTACTTCATAGGGACATAGATGAAGGGATATATATAGAGAAGCTGGTTGGTCTCAAAGTTCACTATAACCAAGTAATTTTGTGGCAAGTTGAACATATCCTTTACAGTTTCAATCAAGAACCATCAAATCAGAAAATTATTTTCAATTAATTCATTAAAGAGAATATGTTTATTCAAGGAAATTTTGATCATTTATATTATCAAAAAAAGTTTGGTTATAGGAGTTTTATTATCCAAATTCTATACATCAATTAAATCTAGATTATATGTTTAAAAAATGAAATAATCAATGAGATAATGTTTCAGGTTTCTAGAAGTTTTGGGATTAAGGATCTTGGTTAGGTGGAGATGATTTTGGGGATGTGGATTTTTAGAAACCTATGTTCCGTTACATTATATCTAACACATGAAGACTATGCCTGGATATATGTGGACTGATTTAGTATGTAAAAATAAAAAATATTGTCCACACCCTAGGCTAGAAACTTTAGGCCTAAAATGAGTAATCACCATGAATTGAAGATGTGGTTTAGTACATAAATATGTTTCTATATACATCATTTGTCATATGTTTAATGTATTCCATGGTATGTAATCACCCAGACATTGCAAAAGAAGTGGGAGTAGTCAGAAGATTTATGTCAAACCATGGAAGATATAACTAAGAGGATATAAAATTGATTCTATCATACATAAAGGTTTACATAACCACATCATCTTTCTAAAAAATGAATAATCCACTGTAGGGTTTTACAGAATCATACTTAAATGGAGAATTAGATACATAGAATACAAACTCTAGATATTTGTTTACATATAGTGGAACAATGGTGAGTTATATGTTGAATATTAAACCAATAGTTCCACTCTCAATAATGGAAGTGGATTACACCACCCCAATAGAAGTAATAAAGGAGTTGGTATAGTTTAAAGGGTTGCAGGAGGATCTTAAAGGAGGACTAAAAATTAGAACATTGTTTTATGACTCATAGAGCACAATTAACTATGCCATAAATATAATGTTTGATTCATGGATAAATCATATACATATGAATTAACACTTTATCTATAAGTTATTATAAGATGGATTGTTAATCTTATTGAAGTTGTTGGGTGTTCGAAATCTGGTGGACATGACAAAGAATGTTATTTTCATTGAAGTTATATAGTAATCATATGACTATGTAGGAATTGGATGACCAAAAATAATGATTAGGAAACCATGTAGATGCTAAATATATGTTCAAAAAAGAAATGGAGTTAGTAGAAGATAACATAAGAATTATATATAATCCTATGTAATAATATTAAGTGGAAGATTTTTGGGTAATATGAGAATCATTTCTAGGGTGAGGGAACTGAGACCACAAGAAGGATAAACTATGGTATCCTAGTTAAGATCACAAAAAGTTATAGATGGATAACAACTAAGAAGGTTTATTGGAAACCAATCCATTAAAAAGTGGTTGAATAGAATATATTCCATGAAATATATCATATGTTGTCTTCAGGAGGCTGTAATAGTTCACTAGTGGACCAATTTACAGTTGTGGAAGCCTTTGGTTGAATAATGGATACTCCATGAAGACCAAAATAGGTGGATGAAAACCCTGATATATAGTAAGGTGGTGGAAACCTAAATTTCTGGTAGAGAACTATATATATTAGTACGGTGAGATAAAATTGTGATTCACTGATCATTCATTATACTCTTTTAATTTCATTAAATAAATAGAAGCAGTATTCCCCTATGGATTAGGATACTAGTCTAAACCATGTTATCTATTGTGTTGTTCTTATGTCTAATTTACTTTATAATCAATATAATTGATAGTTCTCATATTTTTCATCTAGTGAGTGTTCATCTTAGTGATGATACTTTGGTGTGGGTATGAATTCCAAGTTCTTACTGATGTTTCATAGGTTCAAATTTGAGAACTTTGTTTCTACATGTTATGTTTTAGTGGTGTCTTGGGTTTTAACCATAATGTGATCTTGGAACAAATACAAAATACCTTAAAAGATTTTTGTGTGTATAAATATTTGGTTTTAAATGATACAAAAAATATTAAATACTCTTATTCCTTTTGTGACTTTCTATAGGTTCTTTTTTAGAGTTATGTTGTTGGATGTTCAAGAGTTAACCTCATGTCACATCAAATTGGATCATTTTTAGGACATATTGATTCATTTGGGTTGTAATTTTTATGAGGATACATTGGTAGTATATATACTTTTGGTTATATTTTTTATTTTCAATTATCATGTATAATATTTATTATATATTTTTATCTAATTCCTTATTTGTATAATTTTCATTAATTATGATGTATATTTCATGTTTAGTTTGATTTATTTTTGGAAATTTATTTTTAGATAGCATGAATTCCCAACATATAGAAATATAATGTTATATTCTTGGTATGAATATAATATTTTGTACTTAGATTTAAAATGTTATATCATTCCCAATGTGTATGTATTATATCCTCAAAAATTGTTTCCAACCTATGAATATCATGAATGCACATTAGGACTTGTGTTGGACTAGATCTGGTTTAGTAATAGGATAAACCAAGTCAATCTATAAAAAAATGGAATGAGATCCCAATATATTACATTGGGAATCATGGTAGAAAGTATATATGATCATCAAAACTCAAGGGGTGGGTTATGAAGAAGTGACTAGCCAATTTTATAATAATTGTCCTTGAGTTTCCATGGTTAGAAAATCTTGTGTATTATGAAATTTAGTTTTTTTATTTATTTGATATATTATGATTTAAATAAATGATATTATGTTTTATATTTATGTTATATGAGTTTAATTGATAAATTCCTTGTTTTTAGTATGAAAAGAGGAAAAACCTAGGTTGAATATTTATGGTTAATGGCTTGAAGAACACCCAAAAAATATACATCATATAATATAAAATTATTATAGAAAATTCACGGTTGATGCATAGTTACAAAACCATGTGTTCAAAACTATGAATCTATGAAAACCCTCCAATTTTGGTTTGTTTTTATTCTTTATAATTTTATATAACTCTTATTATTATTTATTTTTTATTTCAGATAAATTTACATGTTTTTTATTTTGAATTAATTTTATTTGGTTAGGTTATGTTTAGTATTTTTTTGTTTTGAATTTTTTGGTTATGTTTTGATTTGGTTTATGTTCCTTATTTATTATAGAAATATGCATCCTAGAAGAGAATTGATGAATCTTTGAGGGGTGATGTGGATTATTTTCCATAGGGAAACCCTACATTTGACCCAAATATAGTTTATTCTATTAATTATACCATACATACATTATAACAAGAAGTTGATATAGATATGACTTGAATAATGGGTTATGAACTTTGGTATACTAGAAAAAACCTACCATACTTCCATGGAGACTAGGGGATTTAGGAATCTGAGAAGTCATTAGAGAGTATCGATATATATTTTTTTATTTATTTTAGACTTCTGATTCTTTTAGAGTGATGTTCAAAACTTATATTCTTAAAGGACCAAGCCAAAAGTGGTGGGATTTGATTTGAAATTCCATATATTTATTATAAAATTATTGTGTTTTAAGCTTAAATTGTTGTTTAATAGGTAATATTATACATCTTGAACATTTTTGGTGGAAAACATAATTCTTTAAATATTTTTGGGAATATGAGGTATATTAGAGATAATTTGATCAAATTTTTTTTTATTTAACATAAATATGTTTTATGATCATATAATTTGTAAATTTCATTGAAATTATACTTTTAAGTGATTATAAAAGGTTTTTTTTGTATTTTGGGTTACAATTTTCCAATGTTCTTTGTCTATATTTTAAAATTGATTTATTGAAATAAATTTTAATTCTTCTTTTGATTTTTTTAATCTATAGTTTACCCTATTTTGATGTTTTATTTTCTTATATATTGGATTGATAATTTTCACAATGTACTAAAATTTTCATTATAGGATCATATTTATGATTTGTAGTTTTTTAATCTACCTAGTGGAAATTGAAAAACCTAAAAATGAATGGGATTTAGAAGAGGAGTATGAAAATATTTAGAAAAATTCATGATACATAAGATACATTTTATGGAGGAAGTTTGAAATGTAAGATGAATTTTCCACTAAAGTTTTATATTTGAGATAAATTATGCGGAAAAGAAAGAATTCATAATATAATAATTCCCCATTACAGAGACCATATGTAAGATAATTTACCAAATATAGGGGATATTTATGATCCCAGAGTTTTTAAAATTTACCGGTGGTCATAGTTATGATAATTGTTCCCCAAGGGAATATCATATATAACATAATTTTTATAGGAAGAGGTTTATATATAAAATGATATATTTTTACAAATTCATGGAGAGTTCATATTAGAGTTCATATATAAGAATATTTCTCTAATAGAGGTGATATGTAAGAAGATTTATTCCAAGATCGGATAATGCCTAAGAACATAATTTTTTTCCAAATGTGTCAAAGTTGTATAGAAGGGATAAAATTATCTAGTATCGTTATTAAATAAAATGATAAACCTTTATTAAAATACAGAGAAACCAAATCTATTCTCAAGAATAAGATACGTGATATAATTTCTGAGTAGATAACGATATATAATATCGCTTAGTTTTTAAAATTTGATGGATCAGATGAATCTTTAGAGACTGCAAACATTATTAAATTCCACCTGTTCTCTATTTATTTCAAAAAAAATTAATGTAGGTTTTCAAGAAAATGAAGCTAAGTAAGGAGAGGCTACTAGATGATTTTTTAGTAATCTTTGATGATCAAATTAAGTAGGTAAATTCATACTGGTACATAATGTGAGGATTTAAATCAAGATATATGTGGGGAGAAAACATTTTTGGGGAAGTTATACTCGTGACACTTTGAGAAGATAATGAATAGTGACTAAATTCTATATAAATAATGGGTATGTGAGGAGATTAGTTTATTTTTTTGAGGAAATGCATCAGGTATTACTTCTTATTTGAGTGGAAGATTTATTTTACAAGGAAAATTTGGTAAGGGGAAATTCATATAAGGATTGGCTATGTTTTCATAGGGATAAGGGGGTAGTACACAAGGGCGAAAGATAAGAGGGGGCTAGATTCGAAGAGAGGACACATATCAACAGAGAAAGATCCTCAAATTATTATTAATAATACATTTCCCACACTTTTTTATGAGATTATTTATTTTTTATATTATTGTTTCTGTCATGAATATTTGAATCTAAACTTAAATTAGAGAAATCAATTTGAAGTGAGTTAAATTTATTTATTATTATTTCTCATGTTTTCCATAATTTTATACTATTTTTGGTCTTTCTCTTAATGATTTTCTATTTATATACTCTAATGATAACTCAATTAAAGTCAATTATGGATTATAAATTTTCAAAGTAATAAGTAATTAATTCACTTCCCAATAATAAGTTGACAAATTAAGGTGGGAGTTTTTAGGAGAGCAATAGTGTAATACTTTTTGTCTTATTTTATTAATTTTATTTCTTATGGATAATTATTTTTACACTATTCTAAGTATCAATGGGCGATAAATAGTGGATTATTTTCCTTAAAATCATTAAATATGTTATTAATTTATAAATGGATAAAAATTATCTTCTCTATACAAGAATCATTCATTCCATTTTTTTGGTTGAGAAATAATTTATTTTGGTGAGTTAATTGGGATGTAATGATAATAGATAAATAGTGAAGTGATTCAACTCCTTTATATCATATATATATTTTTCATAATTTTTTTGAAGTAAGAACTTCAATATTTTTTTTCAACTAAAATCAATATAGTCTCCATGATTAATTAAATGTTTGAAAATTATCTATTTATCTACTATTTTCACACTTTCACTCTATATTTTTTATTTCATTCACCCACACATCAATATTCACTAAATCTTTTATATTACTATTTTTTATAGTTTTCTTTATTGGTTTTTTCTTGTAACACTAAATATTCCTTCTCTTGGGATCAACCCTACCCACCACTTTGTTAGATTAAATTTCACCTTGATACCTTTTTATGTTTTTCATTATTAAAAAATTTTGACACATGTATAGTGATTACACACTATGTTTAATTCTGATCATCTAGATCCATTGATTATTTAAATTCATAATCGCTTTAGTGAACTAAATAAATAAAATAGAATAAAAATAGAATATTTGAAGAGAGTGTTGTGTGTAATAATGAGTAATTTAATCATGAAAATCTTACTATACCAAGGACGAGGGAATATCTACACTCTTAAGTTTCAATAAATCCCCCTAGTAATAGAAAAACCCAGAGAGCTCAAAATAACTTGCTCAAATGTCATACCTATCACTAATTATCTCATTAAATGGTTTACCTAATGTAGAATCCTTATCCTTCATTATAGATTTCTATAATATAGTGAAATAGTATTTGCTACAAGTGTTAAGTGAAAATGTTATAAAAATGAGCATGTCCCCCTTATATCTAAAAGGTAATGCTAAAAACTGGTTCCTCCAACTAAATAAAAACATATTTAAATCATGATGTAAAATATACAATTCCTTCAAAATGAATTTTAACATATTAGGATAATGGTAAATATTAAAAATATTCTCACTAGTTTTTGTTATGAGGAAGGGGTGGATTTTCATGAAGCCCATGTTAGGTTTGAGGGTATTTTTAGGAAATGGACTCATCACCTTCTCCCCACCCATCTATTTATGGATTCCTTCTATGAAGGATATATAACTTCAGGTTAGAATATAATAGATCATTAATCTAAATGAAACTATACATAAAAACCTAATGAGGATTTGGGATAGATTTACAACACTCTTTTTTTTAATTTAAAACATAAACATTCTAGGATAAGAAGAATCAATAGGGGAGAAAAAAACTTTGGTATGAGTTTGGAAATAAAATTAAAACTTTTTTAGATTAATGAAACACTCCAAAACATAATGAACCAAGATGTGAAACAAATTGTTAACCAAGTTGGTTGTCAAAATTAGAATCACTACCTTAGAGAATAGTGGAATCATTGTGGAAGGTTTGGGCACATTGAAAATAACTATCCAAACTCTAACATGAATACCCAATCTAATGAAAATTATAGATTTACTAGATATATCTCTAGGATGTACTCCAATTATAATACCTTTTGAAATAAATTCAACCATGGATATAGGATCTTTCATAATCTGTCTTGGAAAGAGAATGGAATCATTAGATTAATAGACACACTATGTTTTTGAAAATTAACTACGAAAGTAGTTTCAAAATAAAAATAAGGCTGAGTCCTATAATTCGAAAGGGTATCTAAGGGGAATTATGAATTAAATTTTAAGAATGATTTATTCGCAAATGGATGAGATTGATTATAAAAATCTAAGATAGATTGTTGTATCAAAAACCTAGGATTACAAATTATCCAGTTGGTCAAATACATAACTTATAGTGATAAGGGAAATATTTTTAGTACAATAGATATAAATCATCAAAATATGAAGTAGATTATACCATAAGAATTAGTTTAAAAATTCAAGATGATATTAAGGAATAATCTAGGGAAGATGTGATTAATTTCTTAAGTGACACAAATAATTAGATTTTAGAAAATAAAAATATGAAAATGTGGAAAAAAGGTCTAAACTAAGTAAGATTATTATTATATTCTTAATATAAACAATTGATAAAGGAATATAAAATAGGATATAATCATGGAAGTAAATAATAAATATTATATTGAGAGGAAAGAGAGGAACAAACCTATTTTTCATAGTTATGAACATCCTGTTATTTTTCCACAAAGGACTATGAAAAAAATGATTAAACTTACTCTCTAAAATTCCATGATTTTTTAACATCTTTAATATGATCATTACCTTTGTATATTCCTTAAAAAAAATTCCTTCATATGTAAAATATCTCAAAATATTTTTGTCCAAAAAGAGGAATTTGGAAGAATATATCAGCATTAACTTAACATAAGAAAGTAGTGTTGTCTTACAACATAAGTTACCTTGAAAAATAAAATACCCCAAGAGACATATTATTACATTTAAAGTAGGATAAAGCATGGAGAATAATTTTTTTATGAATTAGGAGCTAATGTGAACCTTATTCCTTACTCCTTATTTCAACAACTGGATCTTAGGGAGTAAAAATACACTTCTATTTCTCTAACGTTGGTTGATAGGTACATATATTCATTTATAATAATGGTGCATGACTTATTAATTAATGTTGGAAAGCTCACTTTGCCCACTAATTTCTATGTTTTGGAAATTGAGTGTGATAAGAAGGTCCCAATAATCTTGGATAGACTATTCTATGCTTCAAGTGGATCTATGATGGATGTATCAAAAGGAAAAATGATTTATTTATATTAGAGATTGTTAATAAGAGTTTAATATATTTAGAAAATATACACTAGAGGATAGTTTTATGTTGATATATGTGTCTTAAGAGGTTTTTAAATATGAGTTAGGAAGGATACTTGTGAACATTTTAGAGAAATAACTCAATGTTTAGTTAATGATAAGTTTAATTCTAACATTTCAGAAACTAAATCTATTAATGAACTTATAATATTTTTTAGTATTCTATAGAATTTTAGGAAAATCATTACTATGAATCTTAATGTAGTTCAACAAGAACAAGGTTTCTATGATGAAAATGCTTTTCAGGTTTTTGGTAATCACTCATAAATTTCTATTTATGAGAAAATACCTTCCCTTGTAACCAATTTGAATTAATATATATTCATATAATATCTTATGGAATATAATTTTATAATAATATGGTTCTCATGTGAAAATTATTGTTTCAACGTTAATGAAAAATTAGAGGCATATCCTCTCTCATTAGAGGTTCATATAAAGTTTTTATAACCATTAGAGAGTGTGAAAAGCGAGAATCTATACAAAATTCCAAATATAGATAATAAGTCTATTCATGTTGATAAAATTTATTTAGGCGAAGTGATTTTAATTATTGAGTTTAAGGTATTTTCGGGAGATCATTAAGAATATGATTTTTCTTTCATCAAAGAAAATCATTAAGAGTGTGAATTTTGTTTAAAAATAGTGTGTAGGTTATAGTTGTTTTTGACAAATGTTTTTGAGTGGTTGGATGCCTCAAGCATAGGGGAACACTATGAGGATAATGTTTTCTATATTTATCATTTTATGGGTTGATTTCATCCATTTTTGGTCTTTTTTGTGTAATTTTGGGGATAAAAATAGTAGTGGGTAGAAAAATTATTCCTATGACCTTGGAGGATTTTAGGAAAAAATTAAGAGATACTGGTGTTTTATAAATGTGAATATATCATGTCGATATTTTCATAATATATTTTAAAATAACAATCATTAATAAATATCATCCTATAATGACCATATTTAGTCTTATAGGGTGGAAATATAATTGAACAATATAAACATATCATTGTATACATGGGAACCCATAGTTCAATAAATAGCTATTTTTATATTTTAATTTAAAATAAAAATACCTAAACCATATTTTTATGCAGCCATTGTTTATCAAGAAAGAGCTACCCATTCTTACCTATTCCCTATTCTGAAATATAAATAGTTTTGGCAATTAACTAATTATATTATCAATGGCTTGTAGATTCTTTTCCACATTCTCAAATCTTTTAACTTCGTTTCATATGATTGATGTTATATGATTGGATTTAATTATTTATTTTTATAATTTTTCTGAATCTTTAATGAGGGAAACAACCTTTTATTTCGAGTGTTTTAAAGAAGAGTGATCATTTGGATTTTCATATAGGAAAAATAATAAATTTTCAGGGGAGTTTTACGTTTTATAATTTTCATTATATTTTTAAAATTAAAGGGGTATAAACCATTTCATGACTCCCTAATATTTGTTTTAAACTATTAAAATATTATTATGTATTGTTTAAAATATCTTTACTACTGTAATCTCAATGTGATGAGAAAATTTTAAAAATTACAGAGTTCTTTGATTTCCTTAATATAAATGGTTGAAAATTATTATAAATCATAATTTAAATCCCATTTTAACACCCTTTTTATAGATTGTTTGAGAATTTTTTAATTTATTTTAGAGATCCACTGACTACTAGAAATAATAATTAACATGTTATTTTTTGACCATTCATGAAAATTTAAACCTTTCTGACCATAAATAAAATGCATGTACTTTCAAAATTCTATTTTGGAAGTTGGTAATGAATTTATGTGAGGCATGATTTTTTGTGTTTTTAGTGTATTCAAAGAAAAATCCAATAAGAAAAACAAAAATAATAATAAAACTTATTTAATGGATGATAGTGTAGTATTGAATGAAATGATAAAATTATGAATGAAAAATAGAGAAATAAATTTAGAAAATAGAAGAGAATGAAAGAATGGTTGGACAATTGATGAATTAGGGTAAACAAAATTATCTAATTTGATAATACTATTTCAATTTTTTATTTAATATTAATCAAAATTATATAAAAATATATGATTGAAAAGATTTGAATCACCTCACTCCCACTCGATTATCATCATTACTCTTTCAACTCAACTTAAGAAATTATTTTTCTACCAAAAATCATGTAATGAATGATTCTTTCATGGAGAAGATAAAAGGAAAACTTTTCCAAATAAATTACTTTAGTTTATGAATTTATGGAAAATTTTATACTATTAATTCCCATATTTATATAGAATATTTTCAAAATAATGCTCATAATTAATAAAATTTGAGAAAATAGAACAAAAAATTACATTGTCGTTATCCTAATAAAATCCACCTTAATTTGCTAATTTATTGGTTAATATTTAATCAATTAATAACTTCTAGGAAAATTTATATTATCTAATTTAATTCTGTCGAATTAATATTAGATAATTGGAATAAAAAAGATACAGGTGAGTGAAAAAAAATAATATAAGATAATTATGAAGAACTAGAAAAAGAACATTAAATATATTTAACTATTTTTAATCTCATTTACCGAATTGAAATTTAACTACACATGATTATAGAAAAAAATAATAAATAAATAATTTATCTTGAAATCAGGCCTTAAAAAAGTATTTACGTGAAATAAGTTGAGAATCCTTCTCAGGCGAGATGGGTCCTCCCTCCAACTCTAACCCCCTTTGATATGCCACCCTCGAGCACTACCATCTGTCTATGTGACTTCATGGATAAGAATCATACGAATGTCCCCAAACCAAATTTTCCCAATAATTAAGTCCTCATGAGGGTAACGAAGAATTCATCAAGAAATCTCCTTGTATCCCTATTCTCTAAATAATATTTTGTCACTATTTATCATCTTCTCCAAGTGACTTGAATAGAAATTCCTTTAAAATGTCATTTCCCTATATTTATTTCTCTTCAAATCCATTCATTTACTACCTAGATTGATTTCCGTACTCCATTAAATCTCCAAAAATCCTAAAAAAAATCGAGTATCTTCCCGTTACTCATCATTGTTTTCTCAAACTCGAAATTGATTTAATTTTCACTTTTATGAAATATGAGACATATGAAATTTAATCAAGTTTTATGTCTATTAACAATTCGATATTCATTAGAATATGATAAATTAAGGTATATAACACATCAAAAAATACTTAAAAATTATATAATGTCTCATTTCTTGAGTATAGTAGTAGTTTCTATGAATTTTAACAATGGTCAGTCATATAATGTATAATATTTATTAGTGAATTTATCTCAGGTATACACCTTAACCACATTTATAAAACCTTAATGTTCTTATCTATTATTTGGTCATGGAGAAATATTCCTATATATCATCTATACTAGATAAATATTCTTATGTATGAAATCCAATATGAAAATTACATGAATATCACAAAGGATATCATATCATGTATCAACATCTTCCCCCGAAATTCATATTAAATGAGATCTTCAAGGGGGAAAAATTATCATACATATCACCTCCAATAAATTTTAAAAACACTATGATCTCATGTATCCTCTACACTTAGGAGTATTTATTAAGCATAAACACTCCAATAGGGAAGGATTATCTTACAAACTATTTTATCTACTCAGAATTTATTTCACATATGAAACATCAATGAGAAAAAAATCTTAAATATCAAATTTCCTCTATAAAAATTATCTTTAGTATCACTGATGCTTCTCAAAATATCCTTATGCGTTAACTAGATCACATTCCTATTTTTTTAATTTTTAATTTCCCTAAGGCAGAACACAAAAACCACCAAATCATGTGATGAACCTATAATGAAAATAATAATACTTTGTGAAAAATATCAATCCAATATGTAAGAAAACAAAACATAAAAATAGGATAAAAAATAAATTCCAAACTCTAAAAAAAGAATTAAAATTTATTCCAACAATCATATTAAAAATATTAACATGGAGCATTTGAAATGTTGAACTAAAAAAACTAAAAACCTTTTATAATCACTTTAAAATATTATTTTATTTAAATTTAGATAATATTTTATCACAAAACATATTGAAGCTAAATAAAATAAAATTTAATCAATTTAGGATAAAAAGTCCTCATTTTTACACACATAATGAAAAAATTGTATTTTCAACCGAAAATGATCAAACATCCGAATATTACTTATAAAAACACATTTAAATCCCCAAAACAAAATAATTTCATTAGATGACATTTCGAACATGTATTAAAGTAAAGGAACATCAAATTACACCACACTTAAGAAATAGGTTGTCCGCATGAAATCAATTAAACATATTTTGTGAATGTTAATTCATCTTAAAAATAAAGAATTGTATGCTAAAAGGGATGAATTGTAAATTTATTTTCCATTATAGAATCCACTATGAAAAAAAATTACGATTAATATTAAAAAAAATTTTAAAAAAATTTGGTTTCCTATTTTGAAAAAGATGATCAAATTTGAAAATTTTGAAATGGCTTTAACTAACATAGTTTTTGATTCAGATTATTCATACAAACTTCTCAATTTCTCTTAAGTGAACATACTCATATAATTTAGTGTCTTACCACAATTTTACAAAAATATATAGATTAATGGGTTGAATAGTTTATATACAAACTTAATTAAAATCATCAATTAATTTTAACACACATAGCTGAACTAGGATTAAGAGTTCATTTTTTGACCATTTTAATACAAGGATTACTAATATAAATACAATAATGAAATTAATATTCCGTTAAAAATATAAATATCACTCTTAAATGTTCATAAATAATAAGTGTTTTCAAGATAGAAAAGGAATAAAAGTTACTGAAATGAATTCATGGAGACATTAAAATGATTAATCACCTAATGGTTGGAATACATTATCTATTTTTTAGAAAAATTCATGACTATTGAATAAACAAATTTTAATATGAAAAATAGGAAAATTGGAAAAAAATTTAGGGTACTTTGAAATAAAATTCATGAAATAAAGTTTAGCACAAATATTGATCCCTACCCCCACTGAATACCCAAATTTATCTAAAATGGTTACTTTAAAGTGGGAGAATAATTTAAATAGTTTAAGGATCAATATTATCGGTATTTAAGTAGTTCTAAGTAATTAGGGAAGGTTACAATAAAATAAAAACAACATGTTTACCATAAATTAAAAAAATTACAAAATAGAATTAATATTGTACATGAGTTTTCGTTATGGATAGAACAAATTATTTTTTTGGTAAAGATTAGAAAAATATAATTTTAAAAATTATTTTCAAAAAGATCTAGAAACATAAAATAACTTCTAATATTTTCGAACAATCCACAAAATTTTTTAGACTACTAAAATAGGAATTTAATTCTTTTCCCTTATAATTTTTTACTACATAGATTAAGGGAAGAAGAGAACCCCTTAATTTAGTAGGTCCCCCCTATAAATATATTTTAATAGTAAATAGATTTTAAACTATATCAAATAAACATTCCATAATTTAATCCAATGATTAGAGAAAAATATAATAGTTTAGAACCTATTAATTTTCAAAATAGAAAGAAAATTAAAATCTTATGAAAGTTGATTATTTTTCCATTATGAACCACCAAATGAACAATCTACTTTATAACATTTCAATAATCACTTGGTTTCTCTCATTTAAGGTCATATGAAAATAGAATAAATAAATAATTGAATCTAATCATAGAAAATTAATAAAATGAAACCAATTAAAAAGAATAGGGGATACGGTAATGAATATCCAATACATTTATCAGTAAATTAATTATATAATGGACTAGATGTTTTTATTTCAACATATGGAATATGTGAGTAGAGATTACTCCATATTTATAAGAATATGTGTAAAATCCCAATTAAGTAATGAATAATAAATATTTTTATCTATGTCTATTAATGATTAAGATAATGTTTTAGAGGCATAAAATTAAAATAAATACAATCTTATGCATGGAATACACTAATATTCTTAAAAGATTGTCTTACTGCCTTTTGATGGAAAACCCTTTTTAAATAAATTTTTTTCCAATTTTATAATATATATTTGTCAAAATAAACATATTCATTATTATTGGGACATTGAAATTTACATTGGATAAATTTTTGGTATTTTTCTGACAATGTTCATTTTTTAATGAATAGTGAAAAATACTGCATTTTACATCACAACTGCTCTTTCATTTAATTTAACTATATGGTTAGATTATATTTATAATTGGTATTAAATTTTAATCTGAATATATTTTTACCATTTAATCTAATGGTGGTCATTAAGATTAATTTCACTTTGGAATTGGTCATAAACTAATGCCAAACTTTTCATATATATTGTTTCAAAAAAACCCGCTATTTGTTTTGACAACGGGAATTATTTTTAATTCAATTATTGCGATTTATGTGTATGTAATTTGGTAAAATGGATTACATATTTGGAATCATAAGGTCCAAATTATTTAATCAAGACTCTTTTGTTTTTGGACATTATGAATATTAACGACGGTAATTATCTTTAATTATCTTGATTAATGAGTAATCAGGTAGTTAAGGATAATAAAATAATATCATAATAATAAAAAAATGACACAAAAAGGTGTCCTAAGGCTACTGGTTGTCTCATGGCCGACCATGGGATGCCTTTTGACAAACTTGGGGGCCCCATGGAATCACTTTTGTGAGAAAGTGACTTTTTAACTTTTTATTTTAAAAGAATGTTAATTGTGACAAAGAATGTATCACCTAAGTAAAATATTTTTAATTTTGTCTACATAAATGATCTTTTGGACTATAAATATTCATTAGAAATCTAAAACTATTTCTTACATCATGATATTTTTTTTTTATAATTTTTATACATTAGATAAATTAAATTATTTATGACATCATAATGATGCAGCGATGACCTCATTATTTGACGATTTAAATAAAATGGAAAGATAATGTAAAATCTAAGACCTACACCTATCCCAAACCTATTGGGTGGGTATATTTAGAACCCTTATCACCTTAGCCTATAATTATATCAATGTGGGACCTTTAAAATCTGAAACCCATTTGAAAATAATGTAACATTTCTTTACATTCCAAGAGTGCCCCTGCTCTCCTCTTATAAAAGGCCCCCACCTCTACCTCCTTACCCACACATCCAAAGCCTTTGGCTCGGCCAACCCCTGCCCATTTTGTCTCTCCACTTCCCTCTCTTACTCCTTGAAGCCTCACTTTGGGCATAAGTCTTCCTAAGTAAGCCTTTGAGCTCAAACCAAAGGGAGTTACCCAATTTTAAGGAGATTAAAGAACGACCGAGTCAAGTCGGACCCGGGGTATGGGGCTTCGTCTCAACCTCCTTTCATTGAGGCATATTTTGTTCTATACACAACCTTCTTTTATACGGTGTATAAACCCCTTTGACTTTTACGTTTATCCAAAAGGAATCTTTTTTATACGATGCATTTTACTAAATGGAAAAAGGGAATGTTTTTGTCATACATATGCGGCGACAACGACTTCTCTGCCGCCGTGACCATTATTTGCGTTTCGGCTTCCTCTACAAGCCATACCTTTTTTTAAAAGAAAAATAAATACCATGTTTTACTTTTCTTTTGTTTTGGTATTGAAAATGGTTTTCATAATGTTTTTATATCAATGTGTTGTATTGATATCTTGTGATTGAAAGGTGGAAATGTTATGTTTCCTATATGCATGTTTTATGTGATACAATTATGTTGAGGTTCTTGGGCATTATTATGAAGACGGGTGGTTCCATGATAAACTAAGGGCGGGAGAGCCCGATATAGCTCTTCAAGGCATTTGGTAATGCGAAGGAGTGAAACGTTAAGGTTTCTCCGAAGTGATTTAGGGAATATGTTGTGATGGGTATTCCAAACGTAACCAATAGGGTTACTCCCTACGTAAGAATGTTATGAATTCCTCAAGTTACCTTTATGTCTTATGATTTCTTTGATTTATTCATGATTTTATGAGGTATGTTAAAGTGCTTTTGTTTTATGGGTAAAGTATGATTTCATTCTTATGTATATATGAACTAATGTTTCCTTTCCATATTTTCATAACCCATACTGAGCTTTTTTATGCTCATCTAAAGTTTTTTTGTAATGTTTTCCACAGGTCAAGGGAAAGGTACATGATAAGATGATTGTGTCAAGGATGTTTCAAGAAAGAATCCATGTTTTATTTTAAATATATTTCCATTGATGGGAAAAATGAATACTATCTTTATATAACCACTTTGTTTAAATGTGGAATGTAATGCAAGTTTTATGATCTAATTCTCTAAAACTCTAAACCTGAAAAGATCCTCAATGTGTAATCTTGTAATAATTTAAGATTAAGTAAGGTTTATGGTCGGGGCCTTATAGTTGGTATCAAAGGTCGGTTTAGATAACTTTAGGAGTTAGAATTCTATCGAATTTTTTTTTGAAATGATATAGAATTTGAAGATTACCATGTTACTTCATCTAATACCTGTTTGTTCAGAATGGTTTTCTGCAGAGGAAATAAGGAAGCAGTGCTAGGAAGGAATACAGAAGGAAATAGCCTTGCGAATCAGCATCCTGAGATAGTCGGAATTGGAACTGAACAGTTTGTTGCAGTAATGGCGCAATTGACTCAAGCGATAAATGGTGGTGGTATCCATGCACGAGATCAGCCAGATCAACCGCAGAGGAACATGTCAGTGGTGGAAGATTTCATGAGGCAACATCCCCCATCATTCAGAGGATGATTTTACCATGTGTTAGATGAAGGGTGGATTAAAGCACTGGAGAATATTTTCGATGTCATGGGGTGTTCAGATAATCAAAAGGTTAGTCTTTAAATTTACCGTTTGGAGGGTGAGGCAAATCAGTGGCGGTCTATGGTAAAAAATATCAGGGACGCCGATGAGATTGATGCTCTCAACTGGGATGAATTCAAAGGTATGTTTCTTGAGAAGTATTTTCCTAAGGCTGTTCGACTTAAGATGGAAAAGAAATTCTTGGAATTGAGGCGAGAGGAAGACTCACTGGCCACCTATGAAGAAAGTTTCACTTGATTGGAAAGGTATGCTCCAAATTTTATCGGATACCTTGATAGTAAAATCAATCATTTTTACTCAGGATTAAAGCCAAAATATAGAAGGGAATTAGCTTCTCGTGAGTTTAAAAGTTATGAAAAGCTTGTTCGATGTGCTAAGAAGGTGGAAACGGAGTTTTCCGATGACCAAGTGTTCTATAACAACCAACAGAAGAAGAGACTGAGGTGGAAGGAGAAAGGTAAGAATTGTTCAAAAAAGTCTGATGGTAAGAAATCTATGTTTCCAGTTTGTGATAAATGTGGCAAAAGGCATGCTGGGGAATGTCTTCTGAATTCTGGAAAGTGCCACCGATGTGGTAAGATGGGACATAAGGCTCGTGATTGCACTGAAAAAGATCAGTTTGATGGTAAGACTAAATTTGATTTATAGTTAGTGAAATTTTATAAGTGCAATGAGATGGGTCACTATGCAAACGAGTGTCCGAAAAAGAGCTTGAGTGATGGGAAGCAGTTAGAATAAAAGCATAAATGAGTGGTGAAATCCTTTGCAACTACTTCAGCAGATGCCAGGCCATCAAATGAAGTTGTATCAGGTAATTTGTTTTTTTTCAGTTTATGCCAGTGTGTTGTTTGATTCGGGGTCTACACATTCCGTCATCTATGAAAACATTTCTAGTAAAATGGGAATACCATCTCATGAAATGACTCCTGAACATGTGGTAAAAACACCTGGTGCAAATGTTGAGGAAAAAAGAATTTATAAGAATCTTCCTATCCTTATCCGCGGAAAGAACCCACTTGCAAACCTTATTATTTTACCTCTAGTAGAGTTTGATGTTATCTTGGGTATGGATTGGCTCTCTATTTACCATGCTAAGATGGACAGTAGAGTTAAAGAAGTTTCTTTTCAGAAACACTTTCAGTTTGTGTACAAGAATGGACCCTTACTATTGATAACATATCAAGAGGTCGAGAAACTTGTAAAAGATGGAAATGAATGTTACCTTGCACACATCGTTGAAAATAATGGAACTGTTCAGATTAATGATGCGCCCGTGGTAAATGAGTATCCTGATGTTTTTCCTGATGAGTTTCCTGGAATAATACCAGATCGGGAAGTTGAGTTTACTGTTGACATATTTCCTGATGCTAAGCCAATTTCAAAACCCCCTTATCGAATGGCTCAAATTGAACTTTTAATGTTGAAATAGAAATTGCAAGATTTATTAGAGAAAAGTTTCATTTGACCTAGAACATCACCATGGGGTGCTCTTGTTTTATTTTGTTAAAAAGAAAGATGGTTCTATGATACTTTTCATTGATTATAGAGCCTTTAATAAAATCACTATTAAGAACAAATATCCTTTGCCTCATATCGATGATTTGTTTGATTAGCTCCAGGGAGCTCAGTATTTTTCAAAGATTGACCTGAGATTGGGGTACCATCAGCTGAAGGTAAAGGAAGAAGATGTTCCGAAGACTACATTTCATACAAGATAAGGCCATTAGGAATTTGTAGTAATGCCTTTTGGGCTAACCAATGCACCTTCTGTATTCATGGACATAATGAATAGAATATTCCATTAGTTCTTGGATAAGTTCCTAGTGATTTTCATTGATGATAATTTGGTGTTTTCTAAAAGTAAAGAGGAGAATTAAAGACATTTAACGGTTATCTTGCAAACCTTAAAAGAAAAGAAACTATATGGAAAATTCAGCAAGTTCGAGTTTTGGTTGCAACAAATTTCTTTCCTTGGTCACATTGTTTCTAAAGATGGGATAACCATTGATCCTGCAAAAACAAAGGTTGTTGAAGAATGGACAAGACCCACAAATGTAACAGAGATTCGTAGTTTCCTTGGCTTGGAAGGCTATTACCGAAGGTTTGTTAGAAATTTTTCACGGTTATCTAGTCCAATGACTAAGCTAACTTGGAAGGGTGTTAAGTTTATCTGGAAAAAAGAATGTGATGATTGTTTTCATGAATTGGAAAGATGATTGGTGAATGCTCCAGTTTTGGCACTACCTTCCAAGAATGGTGAGTTTGTTATATACAGTGATGCTTCATTGAAAGGACTTGGTTGCGTCCTAATGCAGAATGATCAGGTAATTGCTTATGCTTCACGATAGTTGAAAACTCATGAGGTAAATTACCCTACACGTGATTTGGAATTAGCTTCGGTTGTTTTTACTTTAAAAATTTGGAGGCATCATTTATATGGAGTAAAGTGTGAAATATATACCGATCACAAAAGATTAAATTATATATTCACTCAGAATGAATTGAACATGAGACAAAGGAGCTGGCTAGATTTAATCAAGTATTATGATTGTACAATTCATTACCATCCGAGAAAAGAAAATAAAGTGGCTGATGCTTTGAGTCGAAAAATTAATGCTTCATTAAACATGTTGCGTTTGGAACGTGATCCTTTGGTTAAGGATTTGATGAACATTGGCATAGAAGTTGTTGGTGCCGGATGTTCTTCTGTATTGTTTTAGGTATCAGTGAAATCTTCTCTATCATACAGAATCAAGCAAGCACAGAAGCATGAAAGTGAGTTGCAGAAAAAGGTAGAACTGGTTCAGAAAGGTATGTTGCATGAATTCAACATTTATAGTGATTGTGTTTTGAGATTTGAGAAGAGATTGTGTGTGCCTTGTGATTCATAGTTGAAGAGAGAGTTGTTATTTGAAGCTCATAGTTCTCCGTTTTCAGTTCATCCTAGCAGTACTAAGATGTACAGAGATCTGCGGGAGTATTACTGGTGGGATGGAATGAAAAGAGATATTGCTGATTTTACTATGAAGTGTTTGACTTGTCAGCAGGTTAAAGCAGAGCGGAAGTTACCGAAAGGGATGCTTCAGGCTTTACCCGTTCCATAGTGGAAATGAGAGAATATATCCATGGACTTTGTTGTGGGATTACCGAAGACATCTCGAGGTAATAATGCAATCTGGGTTATTGTTGATCGCTTGACCAAGTCTACTCATTTCCTTGCTATATGAGATAATTTTTCCCTAGATCAACTTTCCTGTTTGTATCTTAAAGGGATAGTCAGGTTACATCGAGTTACTCTCTCCATTGTATCTAACCGTGATCCCAGTTTCACTTCTAACTTTTGGAAAGGCCTTCAGAAGTCGTTGGGTACTGAATTAAATTTTAGTACAGCTTTTCAACCTCAATCAGATGGGCAGTCGGAATGAACAATTCAGACCTTGGAAAATCTACTACAAGCTTGTTCGATGGATTATCAGGGAAGTTGGGACCAACATCTTTCTTTGGTTGAATTTTCATATAAGAACAGTTTTCATTCTAGTATACAGATGACACCATTTCAGGAATTATATGTGAAGCAATGTCGAACTCTAGTTTTTTGGGATGAAGTGGGTGAAAGGAAGTTGATGGGACTGGAATTCATAGAAGAGATGGCAGAAAAAGTACAGTTGATTCCGAAACACATGAGAACAGATCAGAGTAGGCAGAAGAGTTATGGGACAATAGGAGGAAGGATCTCTCTTTTGAGGTAGGTGATCATGTTTTTATCAAAGTATCACCATTGAAAAGTGTGATGTGATTTGGTAATAAAGGAATGTTGAGTCCAAGGTTCATTGGACCATATGAAATTCTGGAGAGAGTTGGATCAGTTACATACCGAGTGGCTTTACCTCCGAGTTTATCTCAGGTACACAATGTTTTTCATGTTTCAATGTTGAGAAAGTATATGCCAGATCCATCTCTTGTTTTGAGTCCAGAGGTAGTTCGGCTAGAAGAGAACCTATCATAGAATGAACAACCGGTCCAGATTCTTGACCAAAGGGAGAAAGTGTAACGGAATATTGTGATTCATTAGGTAAAGTATTTGTGGAAAAACCACATGATTGAAGAGGAAACATGGGAATCAGAAAATGCAATGAGGGATAAGTACCCCCATTTATTCGATAAGTAAATAAATTACAGGGACACAATTTTCTAAAGGGGGAAGGATGTAACATCCCAAGTAAGTAATTAATAATAAATATTTTTATCTATGTCTATTAATGATTATGATAATGTTTTAGAGGCTTAAAATGAAAATAAATACAATCTTATGCATGGAATACACTAATATTCTTAAAAGATTGTCTTACTGCCTTTTGATGGGAAACCCTTTTTAAATAAATATTTTGAAAATTTTATAAACTATATTTTTCAAAATAAACATATTCATTTTGATTGGGACATTGAAATTTACATTGGATAAATTTTTGGTATTTTTCTGACAATGTTCATTTTTTAATGAATAGTGAAAAATACTGCATTTTACATCAAAACTTCTTTTTCATTTTATTTAACTATATGGTTAGATTATATTTTTAATTGGTCTTAAAGTGTAATATGAATATATTTTTACCATTTAATATAATGGTGGTCATTAGGATTAATTTCACTTTGGAATTGGTCATAAACTAATGCCAAACTTTTCATAGATATTGTTTCAAAAAAAACCCGCTATTTGTTTTGACAACGGGAATTATTTTTAAATAAATTATTTCAATTTATGTGTTTGGAATTTGGTAAAATGGATAAAATATTTGGAATCAGAAGGTCCAAATTATGTAATCAAGACTCTTTTGTTTTTGGACATTATGGATAGTAACGACGGTAATTATCTTTAATTATCTTGATTAATGAGTAATCAGTAGTTAAGGATAATAAAATAATATAATAATAATAAAAAATGACACCAAAATGTTTCCTAAGGCTACTGTTTGTCTCATGGCCGACCATGGGATGCCTTGTGCCAAACTTTGGGGCCCCATGGAATCACTTTTGTGAGAAAGTGACTTTTTATCTTTTTATTTTAAAAGAATGTTAAATGTGACAAAGAATGTATCTCCTAAGTAAAATATTTTTAATTTTGACTACATAAATGATCTTTTGGACTTTAAATATTCATTAGAAATCTAAAAAGATTTCCTACATCATGATATATTTTTTATAATTTTTAGACATTAAATAAATTAAATTATTTATGACATCATAATGATGCAGCGGTGACCTCATTATTTGACGATTTAAATAAAATGGAAAGATAATGTAAAATCTAAGACCTACACCTGTCCAAAACCAATAGGGTGGGTATATTTCAAACCCTTATCACCTTATCATCGAATTATATCAATGTGGGACCTTTAGAATCCGAAACCCATTTGAAAATAATGTAACATTTCTTTTCTTTCCAAGAGTGCCCCTCCTCTCCTCTTATAAAAGGCCCCCTCCTCTACCTCCTTACCGACACTTCCAAAGACTTTGGCTCGGCCAAACCCTTCCCATTTTGTCCTTCCACTTCCCTCTATTACTCCTTGAAGCCTCACTTTGGGCAGAAGTCTTCCCAAGGAAGCCTTTGAGCTCAAACCAAAGGGAGTTACCCGATTTTAAAGAGATTAAAGAACGACCGAGTCAAGTCAGACCCGAGGTATGGGACTTCGTCTCAATCTCCTTTCATTGAGGAATATTTTGTTTTATACACAACATTATTTTATATGGTGTATAAACCCCTTTTAATTTTACGTTTATCCAAAACGAATGTTTTTTTTACGAATCATTTTACTAAAGGACAAAAGGGAATGTTTTTGTCGTACGTATGCGGCGACAACGACTTCTCCACCGCCGTGACCATTATTTGAGTTTCGGCTTCCTCTACAAACCATACCTATTTTTTAAAAGAAAAATAAATACCATGTTCTACTTTTCTTTTGTTTTGGTATTGAAAATGGTTTTCATAATGTTTTTATATCAATGTGTTGTATTGATATCTTGTGATTGAAAGGTGGAAATGTTACGTTTCCTATATGCATGTTTTCTGTGATACGATTATGTTGAGGTTCTTGGAAATTATTATGAAGATGGGTGGTTCCGTGATAAACTACGGGCGGGTGAGACCGATATAGCTCTCCAATGCATTGGGTAACACGAAGGAGTGAAACGTTAAGGTTTCTCTGAAGAGATTTAGGGAATATGTTGTGATGGGTATTCCAAACGTAACCAAGAGGGTAACTCCCTACGTAAGAATGTTATGAATGACTCAAGTTACCTTTATGTCTTATGATTTATATGATTTATTCATGATTTGATGAGGTATGTTAAAGTGCTTATGTTTTATGGGTAAAGTATGATTTCATTCTTATGTATATATGAACTCATGTTTCCTTTCCATATTTTCATAACCCATACTGAGATTTTTTATTCTCATCCCAAGTTTTTTTGAAATGTTTTTCACAGGTCAAGGGAAAGGTACATGATAATATGATACTGTCAAGGATGTGTCATGAAAGAATCCATGTTTTATTTTAAATATATTTCCATTGATGGGAAAAATGAATACTATCTTTATGTAACCACTTTGTTTAAATGTGGAATGTAATGAAAGTTTTATGATCTAATTCACTAAAACTCTAAACCTGAAAATATCCTCAATGTGTAATATTGTAATAACTCAAGATTAAGTAAGGTTTAAGTCCGGGGCCTTATAATATGAGGATGAACAAAAATAAGGTAAAAAATTTTCTATTTAAAAGGAAAAAACCAAGATTTCTTAAACCACTAGTTTCCTCCCATGCTTTAATAAATTTATAATCTGCATACACACTTCCTACCTATAATACTAACCATGATCACTAGGTGTGTGATTTATTGATGATTGTGATTTCACTATTTTGTAAGGAATCATCACCATTTTATCATAAAATGTTTAAAACACCATCATCTAGTAATGTTTTATTGAAATATTGTATGTCCATACGACTAAATTTTCTACCCAGTGTTGTTTCTATTCCCAAAACCTCACAAAAATAGCCAAAAAATGGATTACAATGTCCTAGAGAAATCACCATGATACCTAGAATCATCCCCACATTGTTACCCCATAGTTGATTCATCTAAACACTCAAATATAGGTATAAGAATTACTATAAACTATTTAATAATTCCAAGGGAATAACTATTATTGTTTTTTATTTTTTAAAAGTATGATAAGAATCCACAATCTCTCCCAATATTTCCTTAAGATTAGTGACTAAAAAGTATTATTCTGAATAGATCTTGTTAGTATGAACAAACATTCTATCCTTCTCTGGGATTAATTCCATAAGTTCACCCTTGACACTATCTAAGGGTTGGGAAGACGTGTTATCAATGTAAAAATATATAAGAACATCCTAAAATTACACCTTATATTTAAAAAAACTCATTTTTAGGTGACAGCCTTATTTTAACAGGCCCATTGTTCACAATATAGAAGATGTAAATACTTGAATCTAAACTAGTTATAAAGGAAATGATTTTGTCACAAATATAATGTGTGAGTATTGACTAACAACCTATGTAAAAATTTTAAAATAGTATAATTTTTTCTTCCCAAATCACTTAATGACCCATAAAAATAATTTTATGAATTTTTCTCTCAATACTCCCTAACCTTTTTAGTTATTTAGTGGATCCAAACCCAAATAAATTTATCCTTGAGTTTTGAAATAACTAAAATTGGAATTGTTTATCCAAATGGGTCTTGAATATCCATTCTGATATCATATATAAATACCCATTCATCTACATATATCAGATGATATCTATTCTCTAGTGTATATTTCCGGATGAAATTAAACTATTATTGAACATCACTGATATGAAAAATCAATTTTTATTTCGAGTTATCTATCATATCCCCACTTATAGTGAGTAATGGTCAACCAATGATGATTGAGGACTTTTAATCACACACAATCTCTTGAACTATGAAGTTATTGTGTAATGTGATCTTCACCAAATTAACTAATTAGTTATCTACCCTTCCTATGGTACATGTGATGGACTCATTAACCAACTACATGGAAATAGAAGTGGATTTCAACTCCCAAAGACCAAAATCCATCCTAAATTAAGATTTTTTATTAAAAGAAAAATGATATTAAGGGATAAAGTTGTTCTAATGTAATGTAACTTGATGAAACAAACTCTCAAAATATCAAAATAACTATGAAGGGGGGAACCCATGCTATAAAACAATGTAAAAAAACTATCATGGGGATCCCTTGAAATTAGAAAATTAACCATTTTATTCCTACCAAACCATGTGTGAAGAAATTAGTAATAGTTTCTGATGAGGTTCTTAAATATAAAAATATGATATATTATGGACCATGGGGCAGAGATATTCACTGAATAAAATTGTTTATGGATAGGGAGTCTGTTTTAACTGAGATCAAATCAATGATATTTGAACTTCATAACTCGAGCTCAGTAAACATGGAACATGCCTTTGGAAAGAGAGAGTGATTATTCCCATAGGAGGTGCTTAAATATATTATGAATAATCCCCATGGGTCATGAATGATAACTCCCCTTGCTTGAATAAAGGGTTTCAAGATCTATAAATGTTGAGATGAAGGACACAGATGAAGAGATAACAATGCATCTAATGACCCTATGGGAGTGGAATCAGTGTGGGAAGGTGGGATGGATCCTACGAACCATGATATTCATTAAATAAGGGGAATTATCACACCTCTTAAAAAGGAGAAAAACTCAACCACTAGACTTTTAGTCATGGATACTAGTGCTAACCACATATTGGGGTAGCCATCACGATGAGACATATTGCTCACATTCCAAATACACCAGTAGCCAAGGATTAAGAGAATAAGACTCACCTTTATTTAGAGTTTGTTGTTGCATGTTCATGAAAACAGATAAGGATAAATTTTCCCATGTAAACTCCCGAAACTCAAACCCTATAAACTTACCAAAGGAGAACTATACTGAAGTCACCAACTCTATTTCAAATAATAAATGAGTAGCAGACTCTTTTCTAGAATTCTGCCAATATAGGAACTGTAACACCCTGAGATTTTATGAGAAGTATTATTTTTAATGTATTTGATGTCTTGTGTTGTATGCTACACTAAGAATATATTGCGCTATATACAACACTGTATTAGCCTGCAGTATACACAACACTATTCTTGGATTTTGTTACGCAATATTTCAAGTTTGTTTGATAGATGTTATTCTTTGCAACATTGATTATATATATATATATATTCAATGTATAAATGAAATATGGTTGGATTCTATAATACACAACACCAAAAAGATATTTCACTACATACAGACCTGACTTGTCTTGCTTTACACGCAATCGCGACCTTCCACGATAGTGTGTGTTGTACACAATACCGAGTTTTCACTAAACAACGATATGTTATTAAAATATTATATAAAATAGCCATTATGAATAGTAATACCCACTTTTAAAAATTTTATAAATTTAAAATGGTCTTCATTTTTGGATTCGGAATATCAAAATTAGCCTAGGGTGAATTTTTTGTATTTTTCTGAAAACTTTCAATTTTTGATGAATAGTGAAAACACTAGGTTACTATTTAAAAATAGAAATTTTATTTAAATAATTATATATTTTATTTAAATTTATTTTAGGTAAAAATTGATAAATAATACCTATATAAGTTCAAGGTAATTCATTGGAGTCATTTTATAATTATTTTAGATATATAAAAATTTTATTGAACTTATCACCGTCTTTTACCCACCTCCTAGGAGAATTTGAAAATTTACATAAAACATAATTATACCATTTCTATGAGTGGAATTTCAAAAATATGAGAGGCAAGGTTAATATCAAGGAGTAAAATATGGTTCAGTAAGATAATAATAATTTTTGGTGAATAGTAACTTTTTACTTTTATTTACAATGGTTATAAATAAATAGGGTAATTAATGGTAAAAATGATATTATTATTACCCTAATGCATGTACTAATTCTATTTTATAAGTGTAATTAGTCCAAAAATAACCTTAGGAATAAAATATTACTCTTTAGGTCAACTTGGATTAGATTTGGACACTTATTATTATTTTATTTAATGAAAAGTTAAAAGAGTTAAAATCAATGTTTAATAACTAAAGCATTTTTAATATTGGATTGTACATAATATAAATTCGACTATAAATATTAATTAGAAAGATATCAAGATTTAATACATAATTGTATTATATTTAGTATTTTTAGACATTAAATAATATAATTTATTAATGACACAATGATGATGCAATAATTAAATTATTAAAAAAAATTAACATAATTGAAGTTATAAATACCCAAGTAAATGTAATTTGATACTTTTTATACATTAAAATAATTTCTTAGGATAATATGACATGTTCGTATTGATTAAATTAACTTTTATCGAACTAATCATGCTGTTATGATTTTCAGAAAAATAAATTACCAAATAGTGTCAAAATTGACATAAAATAGTCTTTTAAAAAAGTATTATATTATTAATTGTTATTCTTTTCCCAATGATCTATCATTCAGCCAAATTACGTAGATAAGGTTATATATATTAATAATTAACCACTTGGGGTTCTTTTGGCTTGTTATTGTATGTTTATTAACAATATAGTGTATGAAAACAAGAAGACACGATAAAAGTTAAATTATTTAACTTAGAGTTAAATATAAATTATAAGGATAAAATAGTAACCTAAACATGTCTAAAACCTATTGGTTGAGAGTATTTCGACCCATACTCACTTTATCTTCTAAATAAATCAATTTTGAGCTATTATAAACCGAATATTACTTTATTATAAAATAATATTTTATGTTTTTCCTAAGGTGCCTCTCTCTTACCTTATAAAAGGGAACCTACTCCCTCTTCTCCTTATACAATTTTGAGCCTTCATGCTTGGCCAAACCCTGCCCATTTCCCTTATCAACTTCCCTAGAAACATTATAGTTGTTCTGGTCTCCTCAAAATACCAACTATAGTGCCTCAAGAGGAAGCTTAAAAGAGGTGCGTCGAAGAAGAGGTAATCTCTTCACCTGATTCTTTCAAGTCTTCTTTTTTTTCTTCAAATTTTTATTCATTAGTTGTTTCATTATAAAGTAACAAAATAAGTATCACTAATATACTTATATGTTATTATAAATAGGAAACAACCCCATTTCACCATCTATCCACCCTAAAGAAAATGAAATCCCTGCACGTGCGTACGTACGTAATACCGTCTCCACGCAGTGTTGTAATCTATTTTTAAACCACCTTACTTTGATGGTTATAATAGAGTAAATAATAACTATACATAGTTATTATAAAATCATACTGATTTTGAGATATTATATCATCCACTCCAATTCAATTCAATAATTATGGGAATGATATCATTGCTCGTGTGTACGTACGGATTACCGTCTCCACGATGCGATGAGATTCATTATCCATGTTAACCATTAAAGAATTATTATAAAGTATATATAATGAATAATAATGAAATATATGACATGATAAATCTAATTGATTTATGTTTATATATATGTCATCTAATTACTTCCCTTCAAGTCAGTAAGGAAAGGAAAACAACATTCATGTGTACGTACTGCCTACCGTCTCCATGAATTGTGTACTTAATTTCCACTATCTATCTAATATATATATATATATACTAAATATATATGATATATAAATCATGATTTACATTCTAGAGGTAATTAAATCATGATATATGTAATAATAATATCAATAATAACAATTCTAAACATGTACGATAAATAAATGAATTTTACCCAAAACGCTGCTTTAACATGGAATTTACAAAAGAACGGGTAATATAAAATCATAAGTGAACCATATATTATATAATAACAATTAATATGATTCTATAATATGTCAATTACATTATTTAAATCACTATATAGGATTTTAATATACGTACGAAGCATATCGGATCTAAGGTAAGGGATAACGTTTCCAAACTCGTTTTTATCCGAGATTGTTTATTCGTAAGTATTTACCAGGGTTATATTTATTATCCTTGTCCCTGTTTTATAAAACTGGTTTCATGTATGTTTAAATTCCTTTTTACACATTTTTTACTTTTACTACACGGTATGTAAGTACTCTTTCTTTTGTTTACCTTACGAGGTATGTTTTTGACATTTCTGGCAAAAGTACGAGTAGAATGTTTTTTTAACTTATACGGCATGAATAGATTTGTACAGTTTCATAACGCCTTATTTTCATGAAGATTAGTCTAAAATATTTAATGATATTTTCAAAAAAATCCTTTTCTTTTAAAATTTAATGGCATTTTGTGAAAAGAAAATGATTTTGAAGAAGAAGCGATATTTTCCTCAAGAATTCATTTCAATTGTTTTATCAAAACCATTATCCATATATGATGGAATTATTTATTATTTGTATGTTTCAAGTATAATGTCTATTAGTTACATGTTTTCCCTTTTCTTATGATGATATGATATCCATTTTTTATATGGATTATGTAATGATGGGATGATGTTTATGAAACTTATTTTAGTCTTTGGGTAATGATGAATGATTTATGTTCATGTTGTGGCACATGTTAGAGTGATTTAATTATGAGGTGGGTGGGACCTATATCTCCCTCCAATGCATTGGGTAAATATTTATATCTCATTAGATAGACATGTCTAGAATGGTATGTTAATCCAGTTCAGTGTTACAGGACTGGAACGAGGAGTGAACTCGATTCAGAAAGAGACTTTGTCCACTAAGATGGTCTTGGAAGCAATGTATTGGATACTATGGAAATAATATCATGTGCATAATGGTTTTCCACAATTAAATGTTTTATTACCATTATACTTTATCACGATTTATGTTCCTTTATGATCTATGCCTTACGTACTGCCAATATTTATTTCACAACTCAAGATTTTGTTGTTTAAACATTATGTTCATGTTTTGAAGTTCAAATGTATATTGTTTGTTTTATTTTCTCCATGCTTACCCTTACTGAGAATTTGACCTCACCCTTTATATGTTTTCTTTTCCTCAAGATATAAAGAAAGGTTTTAGGTAAAATAGGGATGATCCTTATGGGAGATGTTGAAGATCTTTCACCAATATTAGAAGATTATGTTCTAAGTTTCAAAGACACTAAACTATTACGATCTTTTAGTCTTTGATTTTATTATGTATTAAGTATTCTGAAAAAGTAATGTAATATCTATGTACATAAATATATGGGTATTGATAGTTGGTATTATAGGAAATGTTTAGTTAACCTTTGGAAACTAGGATGTGAAAACATTAATGAGATCCCTAGAGATATTTCCAAGGTATGTCTAGGGATGTCCCTAATGTTATGTATATGTATAAGTTATAATGATTGAATTACAGTAACAATATTAGAATTAAGACAATGATGTTAGATATTGAAGGTACTCCCTATTTATTATGTTGTTTTCCTATCATGATTTTGCCTCTCACACTATTCTTTTTGGGTTTTAGAGGATGGCGGTAACCCGAAGGAACCGTGTTGATCAATGTAATGGACGATGCAATGATTTTCCTCCAGAACAAACCAACGTTATGGGAGATGTTGAAGATATTTCACCATGATTAGACGAGTATGTTCCGAGTTTCCAAAGACACTGAACTATTACGGTCCTTGAGTGTTGGTTTTTGTTAGATATTATGTATTACGCAAAAGTAATGTAATTTCCATGTACGTCATGTTTGGGGTCTCTACAGTTGGGTCTTATAAGAAAACATCCACCTTCATTCAATTGGTCTTCTGATCCACTTGTTGCTGAAAAATGGATTAGTACCATTGAAAAGATATTTTCCATACTTATCTATTTAGAACATCAAATTTTCATTTTAGCTGTTTACCATTTAGAAGGTGAAGCAGACTAGTGGTGGACTCTAATTAAGAATACAAGGCCCCAAGATGAAATTGAATCAATGGAATGGAATGAGTTCAAGAACTTGTTTTTCAATAAATAATTCCCTCGTATTCATCGAAAAAAGATAGAGAAAGAGTTTATTTGAGCTTAAAAAAAGGATGATGAATATGTTGGTATATTGGAAGCGAATTTTACAAGGATTGCAAGGTATGCATCTGGGTTTATCATCCAACCTAAAAGTAAAGATGATCGATTCCTCAGTGGATTTAAACCCAGTCTTCGAAGGGAATTAGCTATAAGAGACTTTAGTAGCTATGAATAAATTGTGCGTTGTTCTATCAAGGTTGAACTGGAAGTTGGTGTTACATATCCATCTCATGGTTTTGACAAGAAATGAAAGATATAATTCAAGGAGAAATATCATAACAATGGTGAAAAGAAGATTAATGTTTCTTTATTCTCAATGTGTGGAAATAAGAGTGGTGGAGATTGTCTATCAGGTAATAGAAAATATTTTAAGTGTTGAAAAGAAGGTCATCAACCAGTTGAGTGTCAAAGTAATGGGAAAAAGTGGATAATGATGTGAATAGAGGAAAGACTATAGATAATGCTCTAAAAACACTTCAATGCTTCAAGTTTAAGGAAATGGGGCATTATGTTAACCAATGGTCTAATCCATGGGATAATGATGATCGACATCAACAACCTCTTAAGGTAAATGACAAAGGGAAGTCACATGCGATCACTATTGGAAATATTGATTTTGACAATGATGTAGTGGAATGATTATAATCTCATTTATAGTATTGTGGAATATTGGGATATCTATGTATTGGTTTATTATGGTTTTCAATAATTATATGGTACCGGTAACCATGAAAAGTGATTCAAATATTTTGGGAAGCAGATGATATGCGCATAATTAATGGAAAAGGAGAAAATAATATGTTTGATGGTATTCATGAGCTCATGATTGATATAAGGACTAAGTGATTTCATGGTTTGAGTATATAGAATTTTTGGGATTTTGGTATGTGGAAAATGTTAACTTGGGGATAAATGACAGTATTTACAAGCTTGGTAGATGACCTCTCTATCTATATTTTTCCTTCTACTGTGAGTTTGGGTAAGCCTAAATATTGGAATAGATTATGTTAGACATCAGATAGTATTGTTTAAGGCTATAACTTTTTCATATTAATTTTGGAATGTTATAATAGTATGGTTTTAGAAAAAAGGAAAACCAATAGGAGGGGCGACAACCCATCTCGTCGGAAAAGGATGCGGGAATCGAACCCAAAACCGATGTGCGTCATGCCTTTATCGTGTACCACATGCCTACATGAAGTCCCTGGTTAGTATAAATTAGTTTTAATTTTTTAAGTGGTATGTTATTTGAAGTATACGTTCATTTTAGGAACCATATACGATTAATATCACTATAGATGGACTTATGTATATTTAATAACTTTTTTATCCTTTAGTTTAAGGGAGATGGAATGAACTATCATTCTATCGCATGATCTGCTAACACTTCACGATTGAAAAATACAACTTCATTTCATTAAGAGATAAAGTGGAAATTTTTTAATGAACATCCAACGGTGAGATTGTACCAAAATAAATAATGTATTTCTTATAATTCAATTTTTTTCAACTTTAGGGAAATGATCTTGAAAACCAAAAATGTTGTCCTATTTCCCTTATATATAATGAATCAAATGGTACCTTAGATCATCACAAATTTATTGCTTTGTGATTTTTGGCTTTTTCATAACCATGTTTTCTACCACTCCTCATTAAAAGTTGATGGATATATTTCTCTTCCATATCCATATTTTCACCTATGTTCTCTTACGTGGAAACCCAATGATGAGTTAATTTATGTTTCCATTACATTTGATACATTAGTTTTTAAAATTAAGTTTTAATATTCCTTTTTATGATGTGGGTTTCTATTTAAGAAACATTCAAGTAGTAAATGATTTATAACCCTGATGAATTTCGAGGGAGAAATTCATTTTAAGGGGGGTAGAATGTAACACCCTGAGAATTTATGAGAATTATTCATTTCAAGTTATTTGATGTCTTGTGTTGTATGCTACACTATGATTATATTACGCTATACGCAACACCGTATTAGCTTGTAGTATACACAATAATATTCATGGATCATGTTAAACAAAATTTCATGTTCGTTTGATAGAATTTATTCTACGCAAAATTGAGTGTATATATATATATATTCAATGTATAAATGAAATATGGTTGGATTCTATAATACACAACACCAAATAGAGCTTTCACTACATGAAACCCTGACTTGGATTGCTTAACACACAATCGCGACCTTCCACGATAGCGTGTGTTGTACGCAATACCGAGTTTCACTAAACAACGATATGTTATTAAAATATTATATAAACTAGCAGTTATGAATAGTAATAACCACTTTTTGAAATTTTTTAAATTTAAAATGGAATTAATTTTTTTATTCAGAATATTGAAATTATCCTAGGGTGATTTTTTGGTGTATTTCTGAAAACATTCAATTTTTGATGAATAGTGAAAACACTAGGTTACTATTTAAAAACCGTCTTTTTATTTAAATAATTATTTATTTTATTTAAATTTATTTTATGTAAAAATTGATACATAATACATATATAAGTTCAATTTAATTCATCGGAGTCATTTTATAATAATTTTAGATATATAAGAATTTTATTGAACTTTTCACCGTCTCTTACCCACCTCCTAGGAGAATTTGAAAATTTACATAAAACATAATTTTACCGCTTTTGCGAGTGGAATTTCGAAAATCAGAGAGACACGATTAATATCAATGAGTAAAATGTGTTTCAATAAGATAAAAATAATTTTTTTTGTGAATAGTAACTATTTACTTTAACTTACCACGATTAAAAATAAATAGGGAAATTAAGGGTAAAAATGATATTATTATTACCCTAACACATGTCCTAATTCTATTGGATAAGTGTAATTGGACAAAAAAACCATTGGAATAAAATATTACTCTTTAGGTCCACTTGGATTAGATTTGGACACTTATTATTCTTTTATTTAAGGAAGAGTTAAAAGAGTTAATATCAATGTTTAATAACTAAAACATTTTTAATATAGATTTATACATAAGGTAAATTAGACTATAAATATTCATTAAAAATAAAATAATATTTCATACATAATGGTATTTTATTTATAATATTAAGACATTAAATAATTTAATTTATTAATGACATAATGACGATGCACTAATTGAATTATTAATGAAATATTGACATCATTGATGTTATAAATACCCAAATAAATGTAATTTGACACTTTTTATAAATTACACTATTTTTTAGGTTAATATGACATGATATTATTGATTAAATTAACTATGGTCTAACAAATCATGCTGTTATAAATTTCAGAAAAATAAATTACCAAATAGTGTCATAATTGACATAAAATAGTTTTTAAAACAAGTATTATGTTATTAATTGTTATTCTATACCTAAATATCTATGGTTCTTCCAAATGAATTATATAAGGTAATATATATTAATAATGAACCACTTAGGGATCTTTTGTCTTGTTATAGTTTGTTTATTAACCATATATTGTAAGAAAACAAGAAGACAATGTAAAAGTTAAATTATTTAACTTAGAGTTAAATCTAAATGATTATGTTAAAATAGTAACCTAAACTTGTCTAAAACCAATTTTCTGAGAGTATTTCTACCCATACCCACTTTATCTTCGAAATAAATCAATTTTGATATATTATAATCCTAATATTACTTTATTATAAAATAATATTTTATGTTTTTCCTAAGGTGCCCCTCTCCTCTCTTATAAAAGGGCACATCCTCCCTCTTCTCTGTACACAATTTTGAGCATTCTTGCTCAGAAAAACTCTTCCAATTTACCTTCTCATCTTCCCTAAAAACATTATAGAGGTTTTGGTCTCCTCAAAATACCAACTCTCTTGCCTCAAGAGGAATCTTAAAAGAGGTGTGTCGAAGAAGAGGTAATCTCTTCTACCGATTCTTTCAAGTTTTCTTTCTTCTTCAACTTCTTCTTCTTTAGTTGTTTCATTATAAAGTAACAAAAAAAGTATCAATAATATAATGATATGTTATTATAAATATGAAACAACCCCATTTCACCTTATATCCATCCTACGGAAAATGAAATCACCACGCGTACGTACGTACGGAATATCGTCTCCACGCCGTGGTGTAATCTATTTTTCCACCACCACCTTACATGGATGGGTATAATGGTGTAAGGAATAACTATATATAGTTATTATAACATAATACGAATTCTGAGATATTATATCATCCACTCCAATTCAATTAGAGATTTATGGGAACGATATCATCGCTCATGCGTACGTATGGATTACATTCTCCACGACACGATGAGATTCATTCTCCATGTTAACCATTAAAGAATGATTATAAAGTATATATAATGAATAATAATTAAATACAAGACATGATAAAGCTACTGGATTTATGTATATATATATTTTATCTACTTACTTCCATTCAAGTTTATAAGGAAAGGAAAACAGCGTTCATGCGTACATATGGCCTACCATCTCCATGAACGGTGCATTTCATTTCATATATCTATCTATTATATACATATATATACTAAATATATATGATATATAAATCATGATTTAAATTCTAGAAGTAACTAAATAATTATATATGTAATAATAATATCAATAACAACAATTCCAAACACGTATGATAAATAAACCGATTTTTTCCAAAACGCTGCTTTAAGATGGTATTTACAAAAGAACAGGTAATATAAAGTAATAAGTGAACCATATATGATATCATAACAATGAATATTATTTTTTTAATAAGTAAATTACATTATTTAAATCATTATACAGGAGGTTCAGATATGTATGAATCATATCAGACCTAAGGTAAGGGATAACTTTTCTAAACATTTTTTTATCCGAGATTGTTTATTCATATATATTTACTGGGGTTATATTTACCATCCATGTACCTATTTTATAAAAATGGTTTCATATATGTTTAAAGTTGTTTTTACCCATTCCTGACTTTTACTACATGGTATGTAAGGAATCATTCTTTTGTTTTTGTTATGAGGTACTTTTCTGACATTTCCGGAAATGGTATGAGAAGAATTTTTTTTAACTTATACGGCATGAATCGATTTTTACGGTTTCATAACGCCTTATTTTCATGAAGATTACTCTAAAAGATTTAATTACTATTTTCAACAAAAACATTTTATTTTAAAATTGAATTTCACTTTTTGAATAGAAAATTATTTTGAAGAAGAAAGGATATTTTCATCAAGAATTCATTTCTAGTGTTTTAACAAAACCATTTTCCACAAAAGATGGAATTATTTCATATGTTTATGTTTCATGTATAATGTATCTATGATTTACATGGTTTCAGTTTTATTATTATGAAATGATATCCATTTTTTTATATTTATTATGTTATGATGGGATGATGTTTATGAAACCCATTTTATTCTTTGGGTAAAGATGAATGATTTTTCTTCATGTTGAGGCACACGTAAGAAAGATTTCATTATGAGATTGGTGGGAACCATATCTCTCTCCAATGTATTTTGTAAATATTTATATCTCATGAGACAGACATGGCTGGAACTGTAAGTTAATCCGCTTCAGTGTTACAGGAATGGAATGAGGAGTGAAATCAATTCAGAAAGGGACTTTGTCCACTATGATGGTCTTGGCAGCAATGCCTGGGCTACTCAAGAAATCATATCATGTACTTAATGGTTTTCCACAATTAAATGTTTTATTCCCATTATACTTTATCTTGATTTATGTTCCTTTATGATATATTCCTTATGTACTGCCAAGATTTATTTCACAACTCAAGATTTTGATGTTTAAACTTTATGTTCATGTTTTGAAGTTCAAATGTATATGGCTTGTTTTATTTTCACCATGCTTAACCTTACTGAGCATTTGATCTCACCCTTTATATGTTTTCTTTTCCCCAAGATATAAAGAAAAGTTTTTGGAAAAATGGGATGATCTTAATGGGAGATGTTGATGATCTTTCACCAAGATTAGAATATTATGCTTCTTGTTTCCAAAGACACTAAACTATTACTATCCTTTGGTGTCTATTTTTGTTATTATTAAGTATTCCGCAAAATTAATGTAATGTCTATGTACGTCAAGCTATGGGTCTCTACATGAACCTAGAAGTTTCATTGGTCCCCTTATGCTTGACCACCTCATTCATGTATAGAGCATGGTTATATATTTTTAAAATTAAGACTTTATACTTAATATTTAAGTCTCTTTACAAAAATAAGGCAACCCTGGTTAGCTTTCTCTTTGGTTACATGAAACACATAATAGTACACCTTCACAGAAAAGGACCATATTGAGGCACTTGTAAAAATTAATTTATCATGGCCTTCATTCATTGAGATCAGGTAAAATATATTATGTTGTTCCCATTTCAAACTATCCTAGATGAAATTGGGGTGCTTACTCGATTGATTAAATTTATCGTCTGGATTCAAGAACCCAAAGACATAGTTTCTGAAACAAGGAGTAAGTCATAACATTGACACTAGATTCAAAGATAGAAAAATTATTTTCTCCCCACTTTCTTTAATTTTACATATAATAAAAAATCTCCCAATATCTTTTAGATTTTGAGGTAAATTGTTTTTTATGATAGAATTACATACCTAATTCACGTTAATGGTGGAATATTCATCGAAGTTCCTCTTATTAAATAAATATATTTTTTTCGAGATTTCACATAAGAATGAACATTGTTTTATGAATAAAAAAGGCTATGTTCATCTTAAAAGGATTGAAAATATAAATTAATTTTAGACTATCAGGTTTATAATTTATTTGCATGATCCTTTGGGGAAATGGAATGAGAGGTTTATAACTATGAAAAACATATTGGATCTTTTATTTTACATCAATATAAAATTTAGTGTTTTCTTTTTTTATTTTCCCTCATTTTATATTCTTTTTTAATTTTTTTTTTCAAGAGGTGAATCATCAACCAACTTAGTTAGGGCCTTACTATCCACTTTTATATAATTATTCCTTTCCATTTTATTCATTATCAAACCCACTTATGACCTCTATCTCATATTCCCTAGGTTATTCCCAAATATATTAATGAGTTTTATAACATTTATTATGAAGAAAACCATCAAATTTTCTCTTGGATTTATCTATATTTTATTAAGAATGATTCAACGATAGTTGGATTAAACTACTTCTAGTTTTTTTAATATAGTTTAAAATATATTTACTATTGGAAGCTATGTATGGGGGGATTGTTTAAACAAAGGTGTTATTTCCTTGAATTAATATATGTGGATGAAAATTATTATGAAACAAAATTGAAATAAAATTTTATAAGCCTAAAAATTTATATGATTTTTTTTGGTAATTTTAGAAGTTATTTGAATGTGCTACTACTTGTAGAAATTAAATCTTTTACATGTTTTTTATGTTACTTCTCAAAAAATCACTGATTCAATCCATTAAGAAAATTAATCTAAATTCTAAATTATAATTTTGTAAATTTTTCATTAGTTTTAAAAATACATACCAATTTATATTTTTTAAACCTTTGATTTTTTAATCTTCTAAATTACAAACTATTTTGAGCTTTATGCTATTTAAATTATTATTTGACCTTAATGATTAACATTGGGGATAATTTTGGGTTTTATGTATATGGGATCAATCATCAATTTTTCTAAACTATATTTCATGGATTTAAGATAAAAAAATACTTAAAAAATTTAAAAATTAGCTATTTTAGCACATCTTTTAATATTTTGTTGTTGCAATTTTTTATTAATATTGATGATTGTTTTGCTACCATGAGGTGGTTAATAATTTTCATTTCTCTATGAAAGAAATAAATTAAAATATTTTAATTAATATGAATAAAATAATTTTTTTGGTAATGTTCTGGGAGTAATTTTTATACTTTTAGTTGAATTGTAATTTCTTGATTATATTTAAACATATAACCTTTTCAATCAAATGGTCTGAAAATGAACTCCAAACCCTAGTTGAGATGTGTTTCTTAAAACTGATGGATGATTTTAATTATGTTATATTTTTAATTATTGTACTCACTCATTCATTATTGATTTCTAATGATTCAAAGATATTAAATCATTTGTGTATGTTAACCAGATATAAAAAGAGAATCTTTTTACAGAAAAATTGATTTCAAAATAGGGTTCATTAATTTATTTTCAAAATTTCCAAAATTTTCAAAATTTGAGAATATTTTTCAAAAATATAAACAAAATTTTGTCCAAAAAGCTTTTGATTCATGATATAAATTCAATTTTTTTTTAGATATTTTATGAGGGAAAATACTTTTGAAGATGACCTCTTTTTTGAAATTATAATACTTCATTTTTTAGATGAGTTTCTATTCACTGAATATGTTTAATTTATTACTTAAGGATAAATAATGTATTAAGTGTGGGTGAATCCAATATGGATTTATTTTAAAACATGTTTTCTATATATATCTTATGAAATTATTGTGTTTGGGTATCTATTAGTGTTTTAATTTTCTATATGTCGATTCCTGATTATTTGGTATTGAAAATGTAATTATTTTAGTATTTGTTTCAATATGTTGAATTTTTGAGCTAAAATTATAAAAAAATTCTTATTTAATTTCCATATGATTTAAAAACTTTTTTTTTGTTATTTTGTGGAACATGAATTGAAATAATATTTTGATACTATTCTAGAGATTTTTTTATAGATCAATATTTCAAATGTTTCATTTTTATTATATTAATATGATTTTTTAGAATACATTTAAATTCTTATTTTTGAGTTTGGGATTTTTAACATATATTGTTTTTTTATGTATTAGATTATGTTTTAAATTGATGATTTTATGTAAATACTGAAATTTTCATTTTAGGTTCATATATATTATTTACTAGTTTTTTTATAAAGAAAAGTGATACATAAAAGTTTTACATAATAATGTTATAAAATTAGTAAATGGACTTGATATGTAAGAAGATTTATCCCACTAGATGATGATATATAATAAAATTATTGAAAATAATGTAATGCATCATATCCTTTAGATTTTTGAATTTTGAATTTAGTTTGATACATAAGATGATTTTATCGAGGGAGATATTCATATGTATGATGATTTAATAAATACATATATGGTGATTTTTTTGAGGGAGATGTTCATATCATGGCTGATCATTCCCAGTGTTGAGCATGATTAATTATATACAATACTTTTAAAAATCTAAAAATGTTTCATACATAGGATGTTATTTCCCATTTTAGTTCACAAGGAATATGATTGAGTTTTAAAAACATTTAAGACATGCATATGTAAATACAATGTGATACTTTTTTTTAATTTCTCAATATTATTTCTTCATGAGAATAATTTTGACACCATTTTATGTGATAAAGAGTGACAAATTGTGGGTCCTTTACCTTAAAAGTATCATCCCAATTATTTTTTTAATTGAAAGAGTTGATATTTATCCTCTCAATTGAAGAATCATTCATTCCCTGATTTTTGGTTGATAAATAATTTCTATGGGAATGTTAATAGGTTAGTGTTGATAATCAAGTGACAGTGTGGTGATTCAAATCATATCTACTATGAATTTTTTCATAACATTTGGTAATATTGAAGAGAGAAATGAAATATTTTTTTTCAACTCATATCAGTCTGGTTTTCTCGATTCATAAATTATTTAACCTTTGTTTGTTTCTCTATGCTTTTCACACTTCTATTTTTCATTTTTCATTTGTTACTTTTTCCATTTCACTCACCCTAACACCAATATTCACTAAATATAAATAGAAACTATTTTTTTTATTTACTGGAGTTTATTTAGAACACAAAAGTCCATCTCTTAGGTTCAAACTTATATACCAATTTTCTAGTTTTATGTTGGTTTTATATATTTTATCTTTTAGCACGTGTTTGATCAATTTTTTTGTTTAAATTAGTTTCATGATTAATTCGTTTGTGCTGGTAAAAATATAATACCTTGAGTGTTGGAATCAGAAGTTAAAAAATTATTGTGTATATTGTAGCTATTATAGGTATACTTTTTAGTAGTGTGATTCTATCCATACAATGAATCTCCATAAATTAAAAAAACCATTTTTATGCCTATACAAAAAGATTAATTAATTATAAATCAAATACTAAAAAAAGAAGAATGATAATATTGACCAAATTCTTGAAGCTAAATAAGATAAAATCAATAAATTAAATCTAAAACGCATGAGATCGATATAAAATGGAATGATAAGAATAATAAGAATTTTAAAAATACAAAAATGAGGAAGAATAATTTCAAATGGTGATGAATTTAATTAGTGAAGAAAATTATTTTTATGACATTGCGATTGATTATATTGTGTAAAGTGAGGAGTAGGACCATACTAGTGAGAGAGAATCTAATAATGAGGTAATTTTCAAAAAAAATATATTCCAATTCATTCAATAGGTTATAGAGGTAGAATAAATGGAATCCACCATTGCTAACTTGTCACCTAACCCAATTTTTTTTCTGAATTTTTTTGGGTATTGTAGCATGGGTTGTGTACATAAATGAAAATGAGAAATCAAACTATAAAAAATCTTTAACCTATTTTTATGAAATATTGAGTAATGATATAGAGTTATATGTTTTTTAATATAAGTAAGAAAATAATAATCTTAAGAAATTTATTGTAGAAAATTTTGAAATTTCATTCCAATGTGATCTTTATTTTTTAAAGTGTTCACCCAATAATATTTCATATGGTTCTTGATGAAGAATAAGAGAGAGTATATTTTAAACTTAAATCAATTTGAGAACACTCATTCCTTTATCATATCACTAGATATTTAACTTTAGAATTTAATGATAATTGCGGATCAATTGTTAATTAATCAAATAAGGATTACATAAATTTAGAAAGTTCATGATTAATATATAATTGTATAAATTGAATTTCTCATCATCAAATGTTGATATAGAAAGGCCAAAATTTATTTTATTTTCCTCAGGGGATGAATTTTTGGAACATTAAGAAAAATTCAAACAAACAATATTTTTCTTAAGATGAAAAAATTTCATATTAGTAGTTACTATTTGTGATCTTTTGAAATTTGAGGAAATTTCAAAGAAAATAATAACTCGAAAAAAACAAAATTTAAAAATTTTCAAGATGAACATAAATAAATTCTTCTTTAGTCCTCATTGTATTCCTCAATAGTTTTATGTAATTAGTTTTAATTATGATTTGTGATTTCATTGGAATAATATTTATTTTTTATTACCAATGGTTCAGAAACTACTCAAAACATCATTGAAAATCCACTTCCAAAATCCATTTTCCAAAACTCACCGATTTTCACCATTTTTTAGATAACATAGAAGTTTAAAATGAGGAATAGACTTGTGATTATTACGAAAAACCTCTAGAACTCCGTTCACATTTCTATACCTCAAATAGATATTAAAATGTATCAATTTTAAATGAATTCTAGATGTTAATGACATTCCAATTTCTGCTTCCAATAGTAGTTATAAAGAGATTTTTTTAGTTGTTAAGATTGAAATATTGTTATTATAGATTGAGGGGGTCTCTTATTTTTTACATGTGTATGATAATTTAAAATTCAATATGGTGGTGTAATTTTTTGAGGTATCATCTACTATTTTATGAGATTTTTTGTGGTTTTCCATATTTTTCAAGGAATTTTTTAATGAGACATTTTCTTATATAAATGGAGTTGAGTGTTCCCTTAAATGTATAGAATCCTAAATAACTAAATTCTCACTATAAAATATATTTTCTTTCAACATGTTATAGTTTATGGATAATAAAACACATCCTCTTATTGGCTATGTATATAAATTTAGGAATGTTTGGATAAAGTTTATAAATTTAGGGCTACATATGAGAAAATCCATGGTTTAATAAAGCACAATTTTTTGTTTGAATTTAAAATAAAAAAACCTAACCCTTGTTTCTTTGCAGCCTCAAATTCTTTCCAATATGGATTATCCCCTGATCGCATGTTCCCTAAGTTTAAAAAGAAACTTCCAATACACTATAATAGAAATTATATGAAGAATGGTTTGAAGATTTATTTCCACATACTATCTCCTTTTAACTTGGATTCATTTTATTGACTCTCTATGATAGGATTTAATTATTGAGTGATTTTATTATTATAGGTAATTAAATGGGAGAAACATTTTTGTGATTGAAATGATATAAAAGAGGGTTATTATTTAGCTATGCATAAGGGAATAATAATAAATTATCAAGGGAGTTTTCTTTATTATAACTTTCATTATATTTTGAAATTTAAAGTGGTGTAAACTATTTCATATTGCCATGATAGTTGGTTTTAACAATTGAAAGATTTTTTATATTTTTTAAAATTTGTTCATTATTTATGATAAGTATTGAGGGGAAATTTTCAAAATTGTTTACTTATTTTTTGTTAAATTTGTTTTTTAACTAATGGAGTGTTATTCTTACTTAGATTGACATTATCAAAAATCATTTTTATTTATATTTAAAATCATGTTTTATCCCCCTAAAAAAATTTCGATTACATGAGAAATTTGTAATTTGATTGAATGTACTAACTTCTTACTCGAAACATTACTTATGATACAATTTTTCTATGTTTTCTTGAAATTTTTGGTGTTATTTATATAAGTAAAATTTGTATAAATTATAAATTCTATTTGGGATGTTGGTTGGGGATTTTTGTAAGACATTATATTTTGAACTTATTGTGACCATTGAAAATTATTTGTAACTATTGAATTGAAAATAATTTGAAGCATTAAACTATTTAAATTATTCTCTAACCTTGAAATTAAACTATAGGTAAAATGATTGGTTTGATGTGTGGGAGAGTGGAATTAATTTTTGATAAAATATATTTTATAATTTATAATTCAAATCATTTTTATTTTTTTTTCAAAATTAATCATGTTTTACCTTTATTTTTAATATTAAATGGTTTATTTTTCTAAATTGAAGACTGATTCACTAATTTGAGGTGATTAATCATTTTCATTTCTCAATGAATTAAATTGGGAAACATATTTTATTTTTCTCTCTAAATATCAATTGTTTTGGTGAAATGCTTCCTGTAATTTTTATACTTTTAATTGAGTTTTAACGTCTTAATGTAATTTAAACTAAAAATCATTTTATTTAAATAATCTGATAATAAACTCCAAATCCTTGTTGAGATTTGTGTATTAACACTAATGGATGTGTTTAATAATGTTGTGCTACTAGTTATTATACTCACTCATCTATCTAGTTGTGAATAAATATTCTATGCTCCTAAATGATGCATGTGTGTTTAGTAGTGAGAAGAATATAAGTTTCTAAAAATAATGGAATAAAAAATTAGGTCAGTTAAATTTCCCTCAAAATATTCTAATTTGATCATGTTTTTCAAAATATTAATTTTTTTAAGAAATGTTTTTCTTTTTGATTGTGAAATAAAAATTGTTGATTATAGATTTTACATGGGGGAGAAAAACCTTTTATAATCCTTTATTTATGGGAAAAATCATTATTTTTTAGATAAATTTCCATTCACTATAAATGTTTATTGATTTCTTAAGAGTTAGAAATTTATTTAGTGTGGAATAATTTGATATGAATTTATTTTAATACAATTTTTACACATCATTTTTATGATATTCTTTTGTTTTTGGTATTTTAATGTCTCATAATTTTAAATATATTGAATTTTTATCCTTCTCTATTCGAAATGATATTATATGATTTTTTTAAAAAAAATAACGGTTTTATTGATAAATTTATCAATTTCTTCTTTTATTTAAATTCCATATATTTTAATTTTAAAGACATTGGATTCATTTATTTAAATAATATTTTGATGTGATTAAAAAATTTAATTGGTTTTTGGTGTATAATAATTACGGTGTTCCATGTTTATATATTTATTTTGATTTTTTAGAATACATTAGAATTCTTATTTTAGAGGTTGTAAATAATTTTTTATCATATTTTAATGTTTTATTTTATATATTGAATTGATATTTTTACAAATTATTGAAACTTTCATTACATGAACATATGTAATGTAATTCTTTGCAGTAGGGTGATACTTGATATCCTAGGGTTTATAGAATTTCAAAGTCATTTTGATGTGAAAGATAATTTTTCACTAGGAGATGATCATACGTAATGTTCATGGAGGAGTGTGAGATGTATAACATAATCTTTCCTTAATGAAGAGTTGATGTGTAAGAGAATTTCCCCAGTGTAAATGATATATGAGATCCTATAGTTTTCAAAATTTATAGGAGATAATAGGTATGATAATTTAACTCTCTAAAAGATCAAACATAATATAATTTTCATAGGAATAGGTTGATACATAACATGGTATCATTTTTCGAAATTAGGGAATGTCTATACTGGAGTTCACATGTAATAAAATGGACTTTTCAAATTTGGGTAAAGAGAATACATAAGAAGATTTATCCAATAGAGGTGATATGTATGAATATTGGAATTAGATGAATTTGAGGAATATTTTGAGCCAGCTAATACTTAAGAATATTTTAATATGGCAATGATATGTAATATCCAATACCGTTCCCAAATTTTAAGGATTAGATAAATCTTCCTAGATAAAAAATCATAATTAAATAACCATAGTTCCCTAGCTTAATAAATTAAAATAAAATCAAATAGGAGAGTGATCCATTGAGAGGAGTGATTAAGAAGATACTAGAGAGTGTTAAGTGAAATTAATCAATGCTAAATCAAGTTAAAAATGTGTTCAGATATATAATTCATGGATCAAAATTAAGATTCATGTGAGGAAGTGATTTTTAGGGATGTTTTATTCATGTAACTTGGCTGATATGATTAACAGAGAATGAATTACACAAAAATAATATATATATGAGGTTATTATTGGATTCATATAATGAAATGTACTAGGTATTCCATATTATTTGGGTGGAAACATCATTTAAAAGAAATTCATTAATTGAAAAAAATCATAGAGATAGATTGGGATATGGATTAACTTAGAGAAGATGGGTAGGAGAATCTAGAATTATGACCCAGAGATTCAAAGAGATATAAAGTGGAAGATCGATTGGGAAATTTGATGTTATCTCAATAATGAAAAATATGTTCTTCCTTATTCTTTTTTCTAATATATTTATTATTTAATTTTATTATTCTATCATATTACACTTCTAAACAATGTGATAAGGTTAAATTCATTGATATTAAATTATTGAGTTATTTTTTTAATATGTTAATGTAGTTTTTTATTCCATTGAGACTGAAATTAATTTTCTTTTTACATATTACTTTCAACTAATATCTTATTTTTTCTTGTTGTATTGATTAAATAAAATCAATTTAAATACTATTTTGAATTATTTTAATCATTATAATTAATTTAAATATTTATAATATATTCTTGTTGAATAAAAATTTATAAATGAATAATATTTTATATTATCCTTCTTCAATATTTAATGTGTGTCCAGGTGAATAATTAAATAACAGAAAAAACACACAAAAAACACACAAAAAAAACAAAAAAAAAATATTGTTAAAAACTATATTTTAAAATTGTTTTTATTTCTGTGATTGATTTAAACTGCACACACTTGAATTTTCATGCACACCAGGGACACATCTTCCACTTAGAAATTGAAATATTTATTTCCTGAAATTATAAAACACTACACTACCCTAAGGAAAAATAATAAAACCAAAATAAAAAACATTAAAAATGATATAGAGGTCAATAAAAATGAAAAAAATATTCCACCTAACCCTAGGAATCCAATTTTTGAGAGATCTATACTTAGATAGTTTCAAATACCTATTATTTCAAGTAAACCTTCATGTGTCTTTTTTCCTCCTAGGCCTATAAATTATGTTTGAATCAATTTTTATCTCCATGACAACACTCTATAGTGTTATTCATAATAAGGTATCTTTAGAGGTCATTATATAATATTACGATGTTGTTTAACAGATTACTTTATATGATTTTATTGACGAATAGATTAATTTGAGGGTCCTTAATTTTTTATAAGTAAAATCTAGGAGATGGATATAGTAGTTAGAGGAATTAATATTTGATACTTGGGATGATTTTTGGAATGAATTTATTATAAAGTTTTATACTAGGAATATGAATTTCAATGTGAATCATAAAATCATCTTTTTCCTCTAGGATGAGGGTTATAAATTTCATGAAAAATTGGAAAAATTTATAGGTATTCTTAGATAGTGTCCCAATGATTATCTTCCCCAATCCTCTTAATGGACACATTCTGTAATGGTCTCACTACTTACCACAAAAAATAGCTAATCAATCATCTGGGGATGATTTCTCTATAATGACAGCTATGGAATTAAATCAAACATTTAATAAACTCACTAAAATATACCAATATAAATGTTATAGGAGGAGCACTATCCCTAGGAGTGATTTAAATTCTTTGGATTATAGAATTTATAATGATAGTGAGGAGAGTTCACATAGGAAGTACTCTCAACATTATTGAATTTTTTTCCATTCCAGGATTTACTATCCTAATTTTGATCAATATATATCATGATTAATGTGACCAATTTTTCAATTTAATATTGATACAAAAGAGTAACAATGATCTATTATCAAATAGTTATAACCTAATATATAAAAACATACCAAACCTATCTTAGAGAGATATCAAAATTATTGTATAGCCTATAGTCCTTAGGTTAACAAATCATCAAAAAAATAAAATTTCAATAACAAAATAAGTTTGAGTCCTATAATACTCATGGGGAATTAAAATAGATTATACACTAAATTTTGTGTAAATTTTATTCACTAACAGCTAATACAAGTACTAGGATCCATAATATGAAATAATAAATGGGAAAATTAGATAGAGACTAGAATTATAGGGTATGGGGAAACTAATTAGTATAATAGATATAAATCCTCGAAAAAATGTGATAGATGTCTCCATAAGAAGTAAGGTGAGAACTCAAGAAGATATTAGGGAATATCCTTGGGAAGATAAAATATATTTTTTAAGTGAGACTAATAATGAAACTCTGGAAAAGATAAAATATGGAATAGTTAATAGCATGGTACAAACTAAGATGGATGATGATCCTTCACGTGAAAAAAGGGAATAAAAAAATATGAAATGAGAGTTAATAAATAATGAAAAATAAATAAATTATTTATTATGGGAAAAAGGAGGAACCGAACTATTTTTCATAGCCATACACCTACCCTTCCTTTTGACCAAAGGGTCAAGGAAAAAATGAGGAACCTAAATATATAATGTTAATTGATATGTTCACTACTTTTAACATAAAAATTTCAATTTTTGATGCCATAATCAAATTTCCTTCATATCTAAAATTTCTCAAAATATTTTTGGCCAATAAGAGGAAGATAGAAGAATATTCCACCATTAACAGAATAGAGTAATGTAAAACTGCCTTATAAAATAGGTTACCTCCAAAACACTATGACCCTAATAGATTTTATATTCTATGTAAAATATGATAAATTGAGGAGAATTTTTTTTGTGACCTATGAGATAATGTTAACAATATTCCTTACTCATTGTATCAATATCTAGATTTTATATAGTTTAAATCCACTTTTTTCTCTATTGTTAGTTGATGGGTCCATCACTCAACCCATAGGATGGTTGGATTACTTAATAGTTAATACAGGTAAGTTCCCTTTACCCGCATATATTTAGTTCTATAAATGTAGTGTTAAACGAAGTCCCCAATAATCTTGGGAATACCATTCCATTTTAATAGTGGGGAGGTGATAGATGTCTCAGAAGGGAAAATGAATTTTCATGTAGGTTATGATCAAGAAGGCTTTAATGTTTTGTTGAAACCCTCACTAGAGGATAGTTAGAAGCTGATAGATATGGATGAATAGGTTTTTATAACTGAGATTGAGTAGGATTCTCATGAACCTTTTGGAAAATAATTCATGGTTTAGTTATTGAGAAATTTAATATCGACTTTATTAAATATGATTCTAATAAATAACTATAAATGTTATGGAGGCTTGAGAGAAAAATTTAGAAAATAATTTTTAGGCATCATAAATTGTTTTAGAATAAATAAACTACATTAAAAATTTTCGTTAGGCTGTTTTTTAATGCTCAAAACTCTCTATTTGTGAGAAAAAACCTTCCTTTATACTCAATTTACATTCCGATCTTTATATATACCATTGTGTGAATTGTGATGCTTTTATCGAAGGTTTCTTAGTTAAAAATGAGTATTTAAATGTTGATATAAAATTGGAGGCAAGAATTATCCCTTTTAAAGTTAATAATAAGTCTTACCAACCATTAGATAGTTTTAAGGGTGATGATCTGGAAAAAATCCTTAATAAGGAAAAATAGTTATGTTCCTACTAATAATATCTAATCAAAATTAGAGTGTTCTTTTATCGAGCTTAAGGAATTATTTAGAGATATTGTGTATTATTATCCTAATTTAAATAAGAAAAAACACCATAAGGTTTATTCTTAGGGAAATTGTGAATAGGTTGGAGAATTTTATGAACCTATTTTTGAATGTATAGATGACTAAAGTTGTGGGGAACACTATGTGGATGATGTTGGATATCATGTATATTTTTATAGGCTGATGCTATCTATTTTTGCTCTATTTTTGAGATTTTTGGATTAAAAAAAATATTGGGAATAAAAATAGTCTTATAAACATAGAATAATTTAGGAAAACATTACTAGATGTTATAATTTTAAAATTTATAATAGATCATGTTTATGTTTTATTTTAAAACAATAATATAACAATCATCATGAAATCAAAACTCTATGTAATCATGGTTAGTATTATAGGGAGGAAGTTTGGATTAAGATTAAAAATTTTACACTATATGAGAGGAAACCCATGGTTTGATATTTTTTTAATATTCTAAATAAAAATACACAACCCTTTCTTTTGTGTATCCAAATATTCATATCATGATGGAGTATCCCCTACTCACCTATTACCTATGTTGAAATAAAAACAAATAGTCCACTAAAAAAATATATCATCAATGGTTTGGTGATTCATTTCCAAAAAAAATCACTTTTAACATAATTACATTTTATTTGTGTTCTATGATTAGATTAAATGATTGATTTTTTAGATTCGTGTTAGTGATTAAATGGGAGAAATAAAGTCGATCTTGAAATGTTTAATAGAGAGTAATCATTTGATTATGCATAACTATATAATAACAAACTATTAAGGGAGTCTTATTTTTATTTTTTTTGTTTTATTTATGTTTTTAATTTTAAATGGGTATAAATTATTTAATTCTTCCCTAATAATTGGTTTAAACTATTTAAAGTTTATTGGATAATATTTAAACTCTTTTAACAATTGGAAGTTTAGTATAGGGAGAATTTTTCTAAATAAAGGAGATATTTTATTTCCTTAATATATGTCGTTTAAATTATTATTAAATATAATTTAAATAATATTTTATTTTCCCAAATATTTATATGGATTATTTTAATAAATTATAAGTTATTTGAAAGTGCTGTTACTTGCTAGAAAAATTGCATACCATGATATTTTATCTAATATTTCTTGAAAAATTTATTTGTTTTGTACTTAAAGAAAATTAATATAAATTATAAATTATATTTAGGAATTAGGAAGTGGATTTTTGGTATAAATTCTATTTTTAGTTTATTTTAACCATTAAATATTATTTTAAACTATTTATTTGCAAATAATTTGGAGCATTAAACTATTTAAATAATTTTTCTACCTTGAATGTCAATATTGGAAATAATGTGGGACATTAAATGCGGGGGATGTGTCTTCATTTGTGCTAAATTGTATTTCATAAATAAATTTTCAATTGAAATTGTAATTTTTAAAAAAATTGGATTTTTTAGCACTATTTTTGATATTCAGTTGTTAAAAATGTTTCATAATATTGGTGATTATTTTACTAAATTGAGGCGATTAATCTTTTTTATTCCAATTTGAATTAAATTAAGTTAAATATTGTAACTAATCTCCGGAAACACATGTTTTTTAGACAATTTTGGAATACATTTTAAAATTTTAATTGAATTTGAACTTATTTATTGGATTTAAACTAATATACTTTGCATTCAAATGATCTGAAAATGAACTCCTAATCTGGGATGATCTTTTTATGTTAAAAATTTTGGATGATTTTTATTATGTTAAAATGGTAATTATTGAACTCACTCACCCATATAAATTTGTCTATTTATTTCAATATACTAAATTGTGTGAGTGTGTTCACTATGAAGAATAAGAGAATTTTATATGGACAATTGAATGAAAAATTTATTTGGTTAAACCCCTTTCAATATTTTCAAAATTTATCATCTTTTTTTTTTAATTTTAAACCATATTTTTTCCATAACATTTTTTTGTTTTATAGAAAAATAAAACACTTCTATATGAGATATTCTAAGATGGAAACACTTTTAAAATTTACCTCTTTGTTGGTGTTATAATTCTTAATTGATGAGATGAATTAAAATTCACTATTTTTTTTTGATTTATTACAAGAATGTAATGTCTTAAGTGTGGGTGAATTGAATGTGACTTTATACTAAGAAATTTATCCTCATTTTTATTATTAATTTTTTGTTTTTTTGGGCACTAAATGTTCTTTAATAGGAAAAATTCTGAATCTTGGTAATATTTAGTTTAAAATGTAATTATTTCATTATTTGTGTAAAAATAAGGATTTTTGGAACTAAATTAATCAAATGTTATTATTTATCTTCTATATATATATTTTAAGATCAAATACATTTTTACTTTCATTTAAATAATAATTTTTATTATTATCACTGGTTTTATGTTTTTTGGGTTCAATATTTCTAATGTTCCATTTCTACATCTATTATATGATTTGTTAAAATAAATATAATTTATTCTTCTAAATTATGGAATTAATTTTTAATCCAATTTTGATGTTTTATTTTCTTACATATTGGATTGATAATTTTCAAAAATTACTGAATTTTTTATTATAACATCATATGTATGATTTTATGGTTTTTATTATTCTACCGTGGGAAAATGATCATAGTTAAAGTGATATGGTCCAGTTGATGTGTAATGAAATTTAGAGAAGAATTAGTTGTACATAAGGTAATTTTCATTGTGAAATTTTGATACTTATGATGAATTTTCCCATTGGATTTTCATATATGAGATAAATCCTAAAGAGAATAAACAATGCGTAAGATAATAGTTCCCCAACGCTTAAATGGTATGTAAGAAAATTTCTCTAGTGTAGTAGATTTGTGAGATCCTAGGGTTTATGAAATTTTGGGGAGTTGACATTTATAATTAATTTTCCCCACTATAAAATTATATATATCATACTTTTCAGATGAAGAGGTTGATAATAATATGATTTCCTTTTCCAAATTTTGAGAATGCTCATACAAGTGTTCATACATAATAAGATTTCCCTAGTAGAGGAAATTTTTCTAAGGATTCACCCTTGATAGAGATAATAAATAATAATATATGGGTTTTATAAATGTGAGGAAAGTTAATATGTGATATAAATTTTCTATTTCAGCAATTATGTAGTAATAATAGTATTTGTCAAAATCTAGAGAAGTTATTACTGCACCCAATAAGATGATACATAATATAATTTTTGAGTAGATACTAATTTGTATTATCCCATTATAAAATTTAATGTATTGAATTGAGATTCCTAGGAATAAATGTTAATTAAACTCCTTGTGCTTCCTTTAATATAAAAATGAAAATCAAAGTAAGGAGGAGTTTAATATGACAAAGCTGAGTTTGGGGAATCTAATGAATGATTTATGAGGAAGAATAAAAAACCAAATTGAGTTGGGAAATAAATTCAGGAACATAATGAATAAATCCAAAAAAATATTTATTTGGGTCTATTTCATTATTAGGTATGTTATTAATGATTCACTTAAAGAGGATGATGAATTGTGATCAAATTCCATGTGGATAATGGTGACATGAGGAGATTAGTTGACGGATGTGAGGAAATTCACCAATAATACTTTATTATTCAGGATATAATATAATTTTAAATGAAGAATTTGGATGGGGTAAATTCATTTAAGTCCTGGATGTATAGTCATTGAGACAAGGGGAAGCACTCGAGGGTGGAAGATCAGTGGTAGTAGGATCAGGAGAGAGGTCTCTTCTTGATAGAGAAGGATATTCATCTTTTTTCCCTTAATCCATGGTTAATTATTAATTATGAGTGGTATTTTATATATATTTGAGTTCCAATAATAAAAGTGTGTTTCTAAACATTAATTATGGAAATTAATTTGAATTATTTTGAATTTATTTACATTTCATGCATGTTTTTCAAAAATGTATGATGTTCACTATTGAAAAATCAGGCTATTATCACATTAAAAATGATAGAAATAACCCTGTTAACCATATCCATATCATCTAGACATGGATGTAAGGGTTATATATTCTATACTCATCAGAATAACCTTTGAACACGGTTATGATATGATTATAGCCATAGTTCGAGATATCCATGCCTATAGCCACGATAACCTACGGCCGTGTAGGGAATTTGTGGCTGTAGCTATCAAAACAAAAAAAGGACCCACCTAGATTCTATTTTATGACCTCCACTTCAGATATTGAGTCTTTAACACTCAACCAGAATATGTTATGTATCTACGTGTATATATATATATGAATATTTACCCCCTTTTCATGCCATTCCGACACCACTCTTACATGTTTTTCCTTGTTCCCATGCCCCCAACCACCATTGTCTATGTTGACCTTGTCAGTTGGATGATCTTATCACCATGATTGAATTTATCCATGGATATACGTGACCTATTTCCACAATACTTTCTTCATCATGTATTTAGGCTACCCAACAACCACAATTTTTCTGACCATGGATGTAGAGGCAAGGCCATAGCCTACTTTTCTTCTAGTGATTCTTTTTAGATTTTCAATTACTAATTTTCTATTCTTATTCACTAATGATAAATCAATATAATTAAATTGTAGATAAAATATTTTCATAGTAGGGATTAATTTTTCCACCCTTCTCCAATATATTGAAAAATTGAGCAGGGTTTTATTAAAATAATTATAGTGTGATCCTTTTATACTATTTTCATATTTTTTATGAGAATAATTTTCACATTGATTAATATACCGACATTTTAAAAACATTGGACCATTTTCTATAAAATCATCTCCAAATTACTATAATTGGTAAAGGTTAATGTTTATATTCCCCTTAAAATAACCAATCATCAGAGTTTTTTGGTCAAAAAAGCATTTCTTAGGGTTCGTTAATAGATCATTTTCAAAAATAGAGTGATAGTGAAGTGAATAAACTCCTTTCTATCACATATTTTTACATAATTTTTATTAATCATGAAATAATAATATTTTTTTGAAATTAGATCTATATAGTCCCCATAATTCATCAATTGTATAAAATTTATCTCATTATCTGAAATTTCCAAACATTCTTTCTATATATTTCATTAATTACCATTTCATTTCATTCTCACCTAAAACACCATTTACTAAATCTATTTGAGTACTATTTTTTTGTTGTTTTCCATGTTAGTTTTTTTTAAAACACACAATATTCTTTCTATTGGGGTTTTCCCTACACACCATTATGTTATTTTTAAGTATGTTTTATAAATTTTCGTTTGATATCTTAATGACACTTATTATGAATCAATTACATGCTAATCAACATGAAAACCTTATTTAAAGGGTTTAAAGGATATGTTCAACCAACAATTCTATTTGGAAACCATGAAAATGGAGAAGTGTAGGGAGTTTGTGAACCTTTATTTAAGAAACCATTCAATAATTGATTATCCCACCCATTTCATGAAACTTCTTCATCTCACTCTTAATATTGTCTCAAAATAATACCATTAAATATCATGAGTTTGAAATGGGACTATGACCTCATATCAATTTAAAGGACTTTATTTTTCTTTCATGAATTTATATACTAATACGGTCCATAAAGTAGTGATATTTGCGAAAAATATTCATAAGAATGAATAGTGTAGGATTTTATTTTTCTATAATTAGTGGAATATTTTTTTTCTAGTTAGAAGAGGAAACATGAGGAGTATCAATGGGGAAGTATTGAAAGTGTTCAATGACCTTCTTACAATGTCACGTTTTCTTTCTTTAGATGTAATTGTCAATTTTTCTTCTAATATGAGAAGCTTGGTCATTAAAAACAAGACTATTACAAGACAATAAATTCTTATAATGTCAATAAATTACTAGACCATCTACAATATTTTTATAGGAATTATTATTAGGGAATGTAATGATGTATCTTATTTTACCAGTGATTTTCAGTTGTAATAAAATGTATTTATGGGGGTCATGAATAACTTTAAAAGTCAAAAAATTGTGAATTTAGATATAGGGGGAGTCTCATCCTTCTAGTATACATTAGGTTAATCCGGAATATGTGTAATTATATAAGATCGATCATGAACATATAGAATTAGAGCTAGGGAAACAATAGATTAAGGTATAATGCTTATTTCATATTCTATGGTTATATATTTGTTCGATAATGTTACCTAAAATTATCTTATATAACTAAAAGTGATTGATAAACTAAGTTTTTAGAGGAGATTATGGGTTGTATAATAGAAACCAAAACTCCTTTGGGATGGAATAAAGATTAAGGATTGGAATTCGATTATTTTCCTATAGTGGTCACTGATGCTAAAATCATGTGGGGTTTCCCAGTCCTAGATCTGGTTGTTTTTGACATTAGTATTATGATTTTTTGGATTATTATCTTGAGGGATCATATCAATTTTTATCATAAAAACTACATATATCTATCTACTTATGGAAATAATAACATCATACCTAGTGAGTGGGATCCAAGATTAGGTAGAGAATGGAATATTCTTCTAGATATTAGGACCATCACTTGTCAGTTATCAAAACATCTACAGGATAATATAAAATGGGATATAGATATTGGATTCCTATAGTCATCAATAGGTATCTGAAGATTTTTTATGAAAATTTATCTATATTATAACTAGAGAGGGAGGTTTGATTTTCTACTAATATACTTTTGAGGATGAATACCATTTCTTACCTTAATATTGAATAACTCATGATGAATTGAAGGAACTTAAAATCCACCTTAATGTTTAAGAGGGAAAGGGTTTCATTCACATGAGTTTGTCACCATGGGTGGATATGTTATTATTTTTAAATAATGTAAAAAAATATTCGTCTTTGTGTAGATTATCAAAATATCAACCTAACGACTATTAGGCATAAATTACAATTTCCTTAGTTTAATGATATTTTTATCAGCTTAAGGGAGTGAGATAGTTTTAAATAATTAATATTTGGATGAGATATTAGTATTTGAGTGTGAAATAGGTTGATATTCAAAAGACCTATTTCATTAGAAGAGATGGTAAATATTAATATATTGTGATTCCTTTTTGGATGAAAAGTTCTCATATAGTTTTCATAGATCTAAATATTAAAATATTCTATAAATATCTCAACGGGTTTTTGTGTTATTTGATGATGGATTTTATTTTATTCTAATTCTATGTAAGAGAAGGGATATCATATAATGAACTTGTTAAGAACGTTGAAATATCATATCCTATATAAAAATCCATCTAAACACAAATTCATGAATTATGAAGTCATGTTCTTGGGTCGTGTCTTAGTAATAATTTTTTTATGATGTTTAATTAACAAATTTTATAGTCAAGTGTGAACTCTAACATGAAATAATATTTAATACCACATATATAAAGTTAACAGTAATTTAATTCTAAATTAAAAAAACAATATTGAAATCATTGTTTCAAAATTTAAAAATGAATTCTTGGATTATTTTTTGGGAAATTGATTATCAAAAATAGGATGGGCATCATGTAGCAAAACTGATTCATGAAAAGATGTATCCAACATTATTCCTATAACCTTGTTCCTCCTGCACTAACCAAGACTATAAGTTTCTCAAAGTATAGTGTGATCACTTAACACTGATCATGTTTGATGATTGTTAATTTCTAATTTTTTCACCATCAGATTCATCTTCACTATTAGGAAAAACCACTCCATCCAAAAAACATGAGTAGGAACCAGTACTAGACCACCTTATAAACACTAGATAAGCACTCTTCTCAAATTCCATATTCTAAATACATCAAATTCATTAGTAATTTAACTAACTATATCAACAAAAATTGTTTACCCTTCACCTTCCAACAGTAGAAATAACAACCACCGTGATCCCACCACAAAGATACCAACAAATAGAAAAGAGACCATAAATATTGGAAAAAATGAAGCCATCACTAAAGAAAAAACAAAAACTAAAATGAATGACATTCCTTAGAGATAAATTGAAACTCCTATGAACCCTCTATAACTCAAATAATTCCAAATTCATGAGAGGCTACCACAGTTTCATTAATTTTATTACTACCAAGGAGGAGGAGAAATGGTAACACCATTATGAACTCTCAATATGAATAAGATTATGAAACAAAACCAAAAACCATAGACAATGTAGAGATTATGATAAAAAATAGGAAACTAAAGATGAGAATAGATAAAAAAAACCCAAGAAAACATTAGCACATTCTTACACTATCAAAATCCGAAGACATTGCTGAATGATAACATAACCAACCAAATATGGGGTGTAACATAATGGGTTAAGATAAAATAGAAGATAATGAGGAAATACAAGGTAATAATTTATATGAATTACCATGACATACAACAATCATATATTGAGGAACTAAATACCATATATTAAAAAAGGATAATATGAAGGGGTCGGCCACCAAACTCTCCACTATTACTATCCAATGTCCCCAATTAACCTTTATGTTTCATCAAAGTGGGTCTTAAAAGAAAGGTATGGATTCAAGGGCAACGGTGGATGCCCAACATGGTATTAAAACATAAAAAACCATAGATATGGAAATAAAAACTAAAATTAGAGTCCAAGAAACCATAAATATAATTTTAGATGAATATGATGAAAAATAATAAATCTAAGAGGAAAAATGGGAAAAGGAGGAGGATCAACGCATAGGGCAAGAACCATAGCATGATGAGGAAGAAGTCATAGATAGAAAACCTAGAGATAATGGTTACATCAATTTTTTAGTAATTGGGTCATGTTATTTATTAAAAAGTAATTTATATGAACTATAATAGGATTAAAGCTATGATTTATTATGAAAACTAAAAGAATGTTTTTGAAATTAATCATTTGTTAGGTCTAGTAGTACAGTAAGTGTGATTTGTCTATGATTTTTGAAATCCAAAATCTTATATGGTTATAGGGACAGGATAAGGAGAAATTTTAATGGAATTTTTAATGATAGAGATATATTTATGAGAAGAATTAGTGGTTGATTTATTCTCTCATATTTATCATTCCTAATTATGATGATGGCTACACTATGTATTTGACACCTTATGTATGATATTTAAATGTGTTTTAATGTATGATAATCATGTAGTGGAACATTTCCCTCACCTATTACTACCTCATGAGAAGAATTAACTCACCCAAGAAATTGAGTTACCAGTTTCAAAGAATTCTGACTGAAATTAATTTTTTATTCAAAAATCACTTTTTAGGAAAAGTATGAAACTGAAATAGTTCAAATAAAAGGGCCAGTTAACATAGTAAGAGATAAAAAATCATTAAAAAAGACTAAAAATATTGGAATTTCTTAACCTATATATCCCCTATTTAAGTGCATGTACCTTCATATATAGATTTTCTTTAACTAAATATTTAATATGGGTGGATATCTTATCCCAATATTAGATGTATTACTTGGCATTTAACTTATTTTAATTGAAGACTTGTGATAATATTTGGTCTTTTATATTGATTCAACCCCTTCGGTATTCATTGACATGAAATCATAGGATTATTTCTAAGATTATTTCACCCCCTACTTTGAATCCTTATTCTGGAAGGATCCTTCCTGCAGTTCTTTATTAGAATTTAGGATGAGATCAAGAATTTTTCACTTTTTTTTTCTTTTTCTCCATTATCCTTCCCTGCCCCACATCCCTTCCCATGTTCCTTGGGGTCATCACTTATGGTCATTTTCTCTTCATATACCTAGAGCCTTCTTGGATTCTTGGACATGGGATGTTGTTCCTCTAACCATCATCTTGTTCCTTATTGAAAATTTTGTTTTCATTGGCTTAGGTAGTTGAGAGTAATCCTTTTGACCTTTAGCTTTCTTCCCCTTGACCATAATACATCCCCCTAAATCATGGTTCCCCTTTCATACCTTCTTCTTCCTTAGACTATGAAGACCTCTATGATGTGATCCCTATACACTATCAGTTAATAATTGGATAGATTACTCTTCATCATAATCAGCCTTAGAGAAACTTTGGTCAACTGTGGGGTTATCCTATGATAAATGTGTATACCTGCCAAATCAGAAAATTCTAGAGTCCCCTATTCCCAATCCAACTATGAGTGTCTTTTATCCTACACTGGACCTTTCTCAACCATCCCTTCAAATCAATTAATTAGATTAATATGAAAGCTTCTCAAACTTGCACTTATCTTCCTCATAGGCCTCTCTTAACCCCCTATAAAGCTTGAGGTTATTGAGTGGAATTCTCTTGAGAATTTCCCCCCAATGAGTCACTTTTATTATCAACCTAGGTTTCCTCATCAACATTAGGTAAGGAATGAGGATTAGGGGATCCTAGTTCCCTAGAGATAGATCCACACACCTCCATAAACCCTAAAGGACCTGACAATCCCTCTCTATAATTGGAATCATCCTATGATATAAAAAGTTGGTTTAGTATAGGTTCATCAGTTTCCTCTTTAATAAATACCAGTCTTAGGATAGATTTTTTCCCACGATGGTCTATGTGTCCTCGATGACATGCTAAAATAATATGTCCCATCCGTTTGCATGATGAGAAGAAATCAAGCCTAGACTCAAAAACCACTAATTATTTCCATCAAAATTATCCCCTACATTGATACAAATATATTCCATCAGGGGATTTGAAAAATCATCCTTAATATATATTCGAGGGGATATTGAGTGAAAAAATAGTAGCTCAACTATCAGAACATAAATAACGGCCTACCATATTCCCCAACATACTGATAATCGATAGATTCTAGAAAGGCAAAGGTAGTTCTGGAAACTTTCCAACACTGATATGGAAGTAACATATTATTTTAGGTGGAAATAATAAGACTATTTAAAAAGTTATAAGTGGCTCCAATTTAGGGATCTTGGGGCTCTAGACTAGGCGATAATTAGATCATACTCCAAAGAAAATCATATAATCATGTGTTTCTTTTCGAGAAGAATGAACAATTCTTATTCTTGAGAACCCCAGGATCCAAAAATGAACAAATCAAAGGCATCGACAAAAGGTTTATAACTCCATAATTGATTCACCAGTTTTATATTGAGAAGATCTAAAGCCTCTGTGAAATCTTTAACTGAAACCTTTAGTTGAGGAGAAACGTTGAACATGTGTAGAACCTTAGGTCTATTAGAAATCACTTGGAGTAGAGGGAATAAATTTGGATTAGAGAAAGTATGTAAGGGACGATTCCTAGAAGAATATGACTAAGAGAGGTTTCCCTTCCTCACTGAGGAGGGATGTTCTGAATCCATAGCCATCACAACCTTAGAGATTCTCTATGAAAAGAGGGTGATCACTTTCTATATATGTCCCTTATGTTACAATGAATTCATTGAAGTGTTAGTGATACAATGTATCCTAAGATAAATACATTGTGTATATAGGATATAAGAGTCTGAAATATAGTTTTTCTCACAAGGATAAGAATCTAGAGAAGTGGTGATACGTGGAATATCTTTAGACATTTAAATTTTATCCCAAGTGAAGGTAATATAGTGACTAAATAACTAAATAATTTATTTCCAATGAAATTTGTAAATTAATATAAGGAAGGGTGGAATTTGATGTGTTTTCTATTATTTCGCATGAAAGACACACCCTCTATAGTTGATAAAATTCCACAAATGAAGATATAGAATCCATCTTTTAAGTCTATAAGAGAAATTCTAAATAATGGGGATACCAGTAAGGATTAATCATATTCTCATAACGGTGCAATTTTTTAGAAATAGAGTATTGATCCCTTAATCCCAGAGACTAGAGTTTATAAAGGATATCCATAATTTTCGTTATGGTAATAATTCTATCCCCAAAAAGATGTTTTACAATCATAAAAATCAATACTAGTTGACAGAGACGAGGTACATATTTTTGGAGTTTGTTTCTCATTTTACTACTTGTGGAAAAGTAAATTCTAATCACTAAAATCTCATTAGATTTTTTTAAACATATTTTATGTCTTCTTTTAATGTGGAATGTAATTTACATGGAATTTATAATTAGTTTTCCTTGATATCCTTGTGGGAATAATAAAAAATGGGTTATAATTTATTTCATAACTAAATCAATCCATTCTATTATTTTGAAGGAAAGTATAAAAGTTAAGAATCTTGTATGTATTTATATGTAGAAAATTACAATGTTAAATGGGGTGAATTATGTGATTATTTCTGATTAGAAGCCACATTTCTCCTCTCTATTTTTCAATGGTCTCTATGAAACTATGATAACCCAAGAAAAATCTTAGTTCAACTTATCATCCATAGATTAATGGTCATATGGAGAGAACCATCCAAAAATTTGACGATATGCTTCATGATTGAGTACTTGACTTTAGAGGATTATGAGAGATCAATTTTTCATTGATTGTGTTTAATTATAATAATAGTTACCAATAATTAATAAAAACAGATCTATTTAAATCTATTAATATCATTCTAAGTTAGTATCTCTTATGTTATGTTGAAATGGGTGAAAGTGATTTATTATAGAAGAGCACTGATCATGAAATTACAGGTAAGATTTAGTAAATTCATAAAATACAATAGATGGATCAAATATTTTATAAACCCAATACATACAAAATTCATCATCCTATAGAATATTTTATTAGAGATTATATATTTCTCAATGAACCTCCCTGACTAGGATATTAAAAGGTAGGAAAATATGGTAAGTGTATACCAAGGTATAGTAGACAATTTGAAATTATGGAATATCTTGGAATAGTTTAATATTACCTATAACTATGTAGTCATTTAACTATAATCATAAATTTATTACATATATGCCTATTTAAGAAGTATCATCTTGATCCCTCACATGTGGTTAATATAAAGACTTGTATTTTGAACTTGATGCTTCTATGGAAAATCATCATGTTTGAATTATTGATTATTAGAACAAGGTGTTATGGGATAAATCTATTACTGTAGTTTATGTGTTATGGTATAATAGAATGCTTAACCATATAAAATTGGATTGTGAGGCCTTTTCTGGGATCTATGGCCTCATATATTCTCTATCAAGGTTCACTGATGACTTTATTGAGGAATAAAGTAGTGTGGTGGGTAGAATTGTGATACTCATGATGTCACATATATTTTTTCATTTTATTATTTATTTGTTTATTTTAAATTTCTTGGTTTTGGAGGAAATTTTTGAAAATATTTAAATTTAATTAGATTTCACAGTATTCACATGCTTTTGGTAACCATAAAATAAAATCTTGTAGGGGTTAATGTTTAAATATAGTAATGGATTCAATGTTTGTTCACAACTATAGAAACCATGCATTCTATTTATAAAATTTTCTTGAAATAATTTTTTTTATTTCATATAGAAATTTCTTGAAATTTATGATTTAATCATTTCTAGGGGCCTCAAGGGTCCTTTGTGAGACTCTCTATCCAATCCCCCTCTTATTCTGTACTCCATTGGTGCTTCTATTTTGATCTCTAAGTGATTCCCCATGGTAATCCCTTCATTCTATTTTATTATATTCTCTATTTCTTCTCATATAATCCAACTATTGCTCCCCTTTTCCATAATAAACCATTTGACAATATTTATGGGGATATTTTATTGATAAATTGAAGGTTTTGGTGTCAAGGGTGTCTGAGGTCCATCTCTCAAATTTTTTACCATTATTTAAATATATAAAAATGTTTCTATTAAATTTAAGTAGGAGTTTATATGATTTTCCATTTATTTGAAATATACCTTGATTATTCATATTTACATATCAATATAATGTCTATCTAAATTATAATTGGTGAATTTATAATTGTTTAAAAATGTATTTGTGGACTGTTTTTATTAATATAAGGTGATTTACATGGTACTAAAGTGATATTTCATTAAAATTATGTTTTAGGAACAAATTATGTTTGATAAGATGTTTTTTTAGTTTATTCTGATTCAATTGAACTTAAAAGTTATTTTTTGAGTTATTGAGTAATTTTTAAATGAAAATTTCATGATTTAATATTATATTATATTTTATAAAATATTATTTAGTATGAAAAGTATTGTTAGGGATTATTTGACACTCTTTCCATTATTCTTGATAATTTATTTATATAAATGTTGGATCTTGTAATAATGGTCAATATGATATGAATATTTAAAGGTGTTATTTATTTTATGGGGTTTTATAGGTTATATGAGAGTTTATTTATATATTTTTTTGGTTTCCTTTGGTTTTGATTTTTTAGATTTACATAAGAATCATTGGATAACTACAATGAAAAATTATGAAGAGTGGGACACTAGTGAGAATGAAAACTAAAAGTTAACCTTGTTTATATTATTATATTAGTTAGGGGACTTTCTTTTATGAATAATGATGTATGATTTTGTGTTCTAATTCAATTAACTAAAAAGATGAATTCTATAAGATAGTCTCAGCCTAATAGAGATATAAGTAGCATAATACTAGTGGAGGAAGGTGCCAGATGTAATTTTCCGTAACTAAATGTATGATTGTCATGGTTTAGAATTTGGACGTGTTAATGTTTGGGTTTATAACATAAAATTCTTTTGTTGGGATACATGAGGTTTTTCCAATTATGTTTTTTCACAAATTATATTATATCAGAGACTTAATAATTGAACATAAGAGAGACATTAAATTCTACTAGGATATAATAGTCAAGGAAGAGGCATGTAATAGTGATTGGAGGTGGACAAGGGAAATGCAATGGCCCCTGTGATTATTGGTGGTAGGTAGAACCAGTTGACCGGATGAACCCCGCTATAATGTGCGGGATGATATCATGTAGATGTGTATCAAAAACATTAGTGATCTAGTTATCTAAATTTCCAACAAGGATTATAATCTTGTAATTTTAGATTAAAAGGAAGGTGAAATAGTATTGTCCTATAGATATAGTACTAACATCCGAACCACATAAATACTTTTTATTTCTTATTTATGTAATTTATGATTGATTTTTCGTTTCATCTTACACAGGTTTATTTGAGTGTGTGAGTGCTAGAAGACTCTGTGCAATGGCTTATGTTAATTTTATTTCAATGATTTAGAACAAAAAAATTGAGGGTCCTTCTGATTTAAGGAGTTTCTGGTTATTTTTTCTTCATGTTAATGTTTCAGTGGTTTAACTTCCAATAATTAATGTCCCAAATCCCAATAATTGATATTAAATATTCGTTTCAAGGGCCTGATAACACACTCCACAATAGTCTCATGTAACATTATTGTATTGGAATTATTTCTAATTTACTGAGAGTTAACTATACCTAAATATATGGTGTTGGAATATGGAAAGGTCTGCATTAAAAAGTTTGATGGGAAGGTCTTTGGATTCTGGATGATGAAGATGAAAGAATATCTTATTTAGAATGAACTAGAAGTTCCATTGATTGGAATCAAATAATTGTTATTTTAGAAATAAAAATGGGAATGTCCAGATAGAAATGCACTTAGATTGATTCTAATGTCATTAGCATGGAATTTTTCTTATATCATGTGGGAAGTGAATACGATAATAGAGCCAATGAAATCTATACTAGACATGTATGAGAATATGATAATAATGAAAAACGTTTTCATGATTTTTAGGTTATTAGTTAGGAGGATTTATAAAGTAATACTAGTTACTAATCATGAAAGTAAATGTACTATGATTCAAAGTCAGCTTGAATTATTTAATGTAATGTTCATGAAAGATGTGTTGGATCTTCTCCTATTATCATCGCTTCCAAAATCCTTGGATATTATGGTAGCTACTATAAGTAACTATTGTGGGAATCTAAATTTGTTCTAAAGGATTTTATAGGACTCATTCTGAATGGAGACCTAAAGTGAAGATAATTCTTGGTCTGTAAGAACATTCAATGTGGATGGTAGTGTAAGGTCTCTTTAGCAGAATGTTTAGAAGAATTTAGATGGTAGATCAAAGAAGACGAGTCGTGGTGAATTGATTAGACCCAGACCTTCTTGTTAAGAACTATTGTAAATGTGGGAACATGAAGAAGGATTATAAGTATCATATAGTGAATTCAATAAGGGTGTCTTCAAGAAGGTCAATTTCTATTAATGATATAACTGAAGGTAGAACCAGTTTCCAACTGAGTGTCTATGTTCCAGTAGAGTCATAGATCATTATTTTTAGAGTATCATTTCATTTCCCTAGAGAGAATGAATACATGGTGGATTATATATCTAGATGGTTTGATAAGGTTCACATATCATATGATTAAGAACATGAGATCATGGGTAATAGAGATATTAATGTTCGAATAAATAATAAAATCATTCTTAACTTGAAGGCTGTTTAGAATAAACTAGGTTTATGTAAGAACATAATTCATATAGGTAAAATGGATGATGTTGGTGTTAGAATTAGATTCATGAATGTAGAATGAAATATTTATTTAGGATCCATGTTCGTTGATAAAGGTGTGAAGTATGATATTTTGTATCTAACAGGAAAGTTATATGGAGAAATATTTACTGGAATGATAACTTTTGTAATTTTTGAGTTATGGAATTTTCATCTCGGATACATCAATGATAATAACATGTTAGTTCTACTGTAAATGAGTACCCTAAATCTTGATAACATAGAATTTATATGTTTTTAATGTTTTATACATGAAAATTAAAAAAAATTGTTCAATATGATGGGAAGGACAAGTAAAATACAGATTTAGGACTCGAGAATATAGAAGTTTAGGGTATAACACAAGTCCATTCTCACGGTGGTTCAATATAATTTATTACATTTATATATGATTTAATAAATAAATTTTGGTTTTAATTTATTAATCACAAATTTCAGGTATTCAAAGTGATTTTTTGGATTAAAATCTTTCGTGGAGAATGATACTAAAAATAAGATGAGGTGCCCGAGGTTTGATAATGATGGAGAATTTAGTAATAAGGGTTTTTAGAATATCTGTTGGGTGAAAGGAATCAGGTTTGAAAAGGATTTACCCTGGACATTAGAGAAAAATGGTGTAGTAGAGTCGATGAATAAGGCATTAACATAGAAGTTACAACATATGAGACTACATTCAAAAATGTTTTCATAAATTTAGGCAGAAGTGGTCAATTGCATAATGTACCAAGTAAATAAGAGTACATCCACACCATTGGGGTAAGAGATTATAGATAAGTATAGACTACAAAACTAGTAGATGTTAGTCACATAAAAGTCTTCATATGTTTTTACAATGTCCACATAGATGCTATGTATCATGATATACAAAAAACTATGTCCCATTAATGTTTCTTTATGGTATATGGTGATGAAAACTTTTTTTTATGACTTGAGGATAATGAAAATTAGAATGTCATTAAAAGTTGAAATGTTTTATTTAATGATAATATATTTTAGGATGACCATAACTTTGTGGAAAAGGAAGTTCAGAAAAATGAATCACCTAACCATTTCTAATTTGATCTAAATGGATATTCCAGAAGGGAATAATTTTGTGAGAGTTCATAGGGCACATAATTTTTAGAGGTTCCAATTAGGCTAGTGAAATATGTACTAGAGAACTATAGAACTACAAAAGCGTGAAGAAGAGTTATAAAAGGAGATATTATAAATGTTATAGTTCTAGGAAGAGAAAAACCATAAGTTGTGTTATTGAGATTAGTATTGGAAAAGAGTATTTAATGAAAGTTTTCAAAACCATCCCTAAATGTTTTTTTAAATTTTTTCTCATTGGTTTTAGGAAGTTGTCACTAGTTTTTAGAAGTTATTAAAAAGCACCCTCATTTACCAGTGGTTGTTTAGTGGATTTTATTGATTGTTAAATCAAATATTTTATTTTTTATATTATTTATTTAATTTTAGTTGTGGATTTTTAAAAACCACCATGAAATAAGTGATCATAAATAAATAATTAGAATTTTCATTACTTGTTAATAACTAATAATTATTTAATAATAATTATTTAATATTATAATCATTTAATATTTACTATTTAAAATTTTAGGTTATTATTAATTAATTAAAATTATTAGTTATTAAAAATTTTAAACATATATATTTATGTGTATATATATTTAAATGTTTTTATATATTGATATATAATTATATTTAATTATATATATAGTTTTACATATATATATTGAGTGTTAATGTCACCTTGAAATTCTGTATCAAACTTGAGTTCAAATCCATGTAGGGGTGAGTTTCTATGGTATTGTATCAGTACTATAAGACTATATGAGTGTGACTATTGTAATAAACATACAGAGGGGGTGTTGTATTAGAGGTACTATTCACCACATATGAGTTTTCTGTCCTTGTATTGGGCCTTCGAGCCATAGGGCCTCATGCTAATATACATTGGGACTTTGAGCTATATTCTAGAGCTGCACTAGACCTAATGGAGTGGGATGGTACAACCATGGTTGTTGGCGAGTCAGATTGACATGAGGAGTTCGATGAAGGAGTTTCGATCATGTGACCAATTTCTAGTGCCAGTAGATGACTCACCAATCACGAAATAGGTTGAGGTGGTGATGATAGGGTATATGGAGCTAATGAGCATGTGTGGACAGATGATAGGTAAGCGGGACGATTTGTTACAATGCATGCCTTTAAGCCATTATTAGGCTATTGTCTCTATGGGATTTCAGGCTATGTATCTTGAGCATTTAGGTTATGTAAGGGTTCCTTCTCAACTTAGTTAAAAAATGGATTATCTAGAAAACAAAATAAAAATTGAATTGCAGATACTTATTTATAATGATATATATTCATTTATAATTCATATATATTTTTTGTATATTTATTTATAATTTAAATATATATATAAGTATTTATGTATATTTATATACACAAATATATATATATATATAATTATGTATATTTATAAGTGTTTATAAATATACCCAGATTTATATGTATTTATATATATTATGTTGTTATATATATATGTTTATATAGAATTATATAGAATTATATATATATATATATATATGTATTTATATATATTATGTTGGTATATATTTATATATGTGTGTTCATATATATTCATATATACTTTAATGTTTATACACTACGATTATTAATTATATATTTGTATATATATTTTAGTTAATATGTATTTATATATATATATTATGGATATATATATGTATGTATGTATATTTAAATGTGCTCATATAAATTTATGTTTATATATAATTAAATTCAATTATTTATATATGTATTTATATATTATGTCTCTATATATAAGTATGCATGTATGTATGTATATTTATATATGTTTATAAACATATATGCTTATATAAAATTACATTTAATTATATGTATTTATGTATGTATTTATATATATTTATGTAAATTGATTTACTTTTATAGATATTTATAAATATTTATATACATTTATATATATTATGTTTCTATATATATATTTATATGTGTGTGTATATATATTTATATATATTTATTTTTATATAATTCCAATTAATTGTATATATGTATTTATATTTATTTATGTATATATATATTTAAGAGATATTTATATATATTTTAAAATATTCATAACTTTACATATAACTATATATATATATATATATTTGTATTTAAAAATTCTGAATATATATATATATATGTAATTATATGTATTTATCATTATATATACAAGTATATTATTGTATGCTTAATCACTATAGGAATGACTTGGTGGAGTGGTAAATGTTTAGCAGAATAACCAACAGGTAAGGGGTTCAAATCACAAAATATATATATTTAGGCATAATTTTATTGTAGCATGTAATATGCAATAACTCATACTATATTTTTAATGATTTTTATTAAAAGATCCATGAAATGATTCACGATACCGCTAGACATAGTGATTTAATCCACCAAAAAATGCTTAAAAATCATTATTAAATGACATGTTTGGTGTAATGGATCTATCAGTGTCTGAAAATTTATTTACTGGTTCAAAATAAATTGGTATTAAATTCTTGTTATATATGGAGAAGAGATTTAATGCTCCTAATAAGCATATATCCTCAGTGATTTCAGAATGTGGGTGTTGGATATGAAAGAAAGGGTGGAATATATGGATGAAAATGAAACCACTGTGCTAAAGGAGCTACCATAAGGGAAGAAAGAATTGAAAGAATTGGTTATTTCATTTTAAATAAGAATCCAATGGTAGTAAAATGTACAACAGTTAAATATTTGTGAATGGATTTCTGTAGAAAGGTGTGAACATCTCTATTTATTTTAACTAGTATCTAAACATACTTCCATTCTGATAGTACTGAGTTTGGTTACTTCAAAAAAATTTCAATAAGAGCACATGGATGTAGAATGGAAGTCCTTAATGGTGATTTTGATAAAGATATTTACATGAAGCAATTATATGTTTCCAAGGATAATAGAGAAATGTGATTGGTGTGAAAGCTGAAGGGATTTCTATATAGATTAAATCACACACCAAGGTATTGAAACTAGAGGTTTGATATTTTAACGATAGATAATTGTTTCATATTGAGAATCATTGAACATTATTTCTACAAGAAGTCATTTGAAGATGACATATTTATCATCCTACTCTATTTTTTGGATGTAACACTACTAGATGGACCAAACATTAAATATACTGAGGAGATAAAAGTGATATTTTGTGAATACTTGATATGAAATAAAACAGTGAAGCTAAGAAAATATTGGTAATATAGACTCATAGGGGTAGTAAAGATAGAAGTTTGGATTTTTATAAAATGTATTCCATTTATAAGATCCTAAAGAGATTCAAAATGTCTTAATATAAACAAATTTCAACCCCATTGGATTGAAAATTCAATCTATCCAAAGGGTTACCATTAAAATTAGAAGATGAATTCATGTAAATAGAGAAAGATTCATTTTCATCAATAGTAGGTATACTGATATAATCTATGGTATTTATATGATTGGAAATTGGATTTTTAGTGAGATTCATGTGGCAGTTAATGTTGAATCTAAGGAAAGAACAGTAGGATACTATAAAGTGGAATATCCAGAATCTAGAATGTTTCGATGATATAACACTATGTTTTGTTGCAAAGTTATGTATAACTAGACCTTTAGATAGGTGTAGACACATGGAATAGTTCCAAAGGCTTTGTATTCACACTCAAAGGAATGTAAATTAACTATATATCATGGATATAACTGAGGGTATAATTTCCCATAATGGAAGAGAAACATGTAGTCTGAATAGAAGTAGGGAAAAATGTTATGGTTATTGATTTTATTAGAGGATCATAGAAGGGATTAAGATTATGATTTTTTATATGACTATTATAATATAATAAATTTTCCAATAATCTACTGTTTAACTCAAAAATAAAATTTATCAACCTGAAATATCATTTCACTTAAAAAATGCTAAAGGATGGTGCGTTGGAGCCAGAACAAGTTTCTAGAAGAGAGAATCTAGCTGATATGTCGACCATGTGTTTATTCCAAGAAAATACAAGCCAAAATTTTTCCTCAATGTGGAAAGGATTATTAGAAGGTTTTGTAAATTAGAAGGATTAGTTTTTTCCTATGTATTTTTAGTTTACATGGGTTCCTTGAAATCAATCTTAAATTAAAAGAATGTTAGACATAGTGAAGTTTGATTTGATGTTTCAATTATATTAAAGGCATGGAGGAACTATGGAGGATAGTATTAGAAAAATGAAGATAATTGTAGTGGAAGACCAATAGAGGTATGGTTCCAGATGTTATAATCTAGAACCATGTCTACAAACAGATAAGGTTTAGAAGATGGATGTGTAGATGTTATGGTTTATTATGTAAAGTTTTTCTATTTCGATATGAGAGTTTTTCCCATTATAGTTTTCCACAAAATGGAATTTAAGATTTATTATAATGAAATTTAACTATAACATTCTCCGATAATGGGAGATAAAGATCATGGAAAATAAACTTATAGGTGATTGGAGGCGGTGATGTTAAATAGTGGGACCCCATGATTATTAGAGGTTCATGGAACCTATTGGCCAGCTATGCCCCATTATAATTTATTTTAGGACAATATGTACATGTGTATCAAAAAGATCAGCGGTTTAGTTTCTTGAATTTTCAATGGGTATGGTAATTTTGTAATTTATGATTAAATGTATAGTGAAAATATATTCTTATGGGGATATAATACTGATGTCTGAACCATGAAAATCTATGTCATTTATTTACTTCTTTAATTTCTATATGATTTTTTATTTCATGAACCTTGTATTTTTTTGTTTTCGTGAGTTGTAGATGAATTTTTTAGGTGGATTAGGTGCATTTATCTTCTATGTTTAAAGACACTAGAGTTGAGGGGTTCTTTTGGTTTGGAGTGTTTCAATTCTTTTTTTCCACATATTGATGTTTGGAGGTTTAAATTCCAATAATTGGTGTTCCAAATCCTAAAATTTCTCTCTCAATGAGTTTGAGTTAGTTGAGGTTGTATTGTAAGATTTCATCAAATATACTATCGTGGTGATTCCATGGAGGTTAGGTCCTAGGTTGTTTTTATAGGCCCCCGATAGTTATCACTGATCATAGATTATTTATGTTGGTTATTTTATGATTTCCAAAGAGTTCATAATTTTCTATGTTCATGGTTTTGTTTTATCAAAGTATAGTGTATTCAAATAAAAATAATTATATCAAATTTATATTTTTTCTTTTTTACCATTTAAAAAAAATGTATTTTATAACATTTATTTCAAACTAGAAATTTATGACTTTTCTTATAATTGAAATTACATCAATTCATGGTGGTATCCTATTGGGAATGTGGTTATACCCTATATAAAAACTCTTTTTGTGTAGATATATTTGGTTTTACAAGATTCAATAAATGGGAAATTATTTTCATCCATTCATTGTTATCTATAGGTTCATTCTTGGAGTTATAGTGTTGGTTGTTCCAGTTGTGACCTCAGGTCACACATAGTTAGATCAATTGGTATTTTTATGATATGTTTATTCATTTTGGTTTTATTTTGTATATGGAAACATTAGTTTTTACATCCTTTTTGTTATGTTTTTTTGATATCCTTTATAACTGTAATTAATTTTTATTTGTAATTCATTATTTGGAAAATTAACATTAATTATGATTCTTATTCCATATTTTGTTTGATTTAGATATAGAAGTTTCTATATAGTTAGTATAAATTACAAATATATGTGCACTTCATAATTCTTAATAAGAATATAATTATTTGTTTCATGTGGATTTAAAGGTTAAAATCATTACCAATGTGTATGTTTGATACCGTTGAAACTGGTTACCAATCTATGGTGATAAAAAAATACACTTTAGTCCTCATGATGGGCCAGGAAGGGTGTTATGGTAAGTTAAAACGAGTTGGTTTATTACAAACTCTACACATATCAATCCAAATAAACATATGAGAATCCTCCACAACATAAAAATATTCATCACCAATTTAATCATCATTGAGAGTAAGAAATGGATTCATACTCACACTATCAATTAGTTAACCACATGAACAACATAAAACACATCACCAAGCACCATAAATGGATTCATACATTGACCATCTATTTTATATCCCACCTAGGACAACTCTATAAACAAAGGAAATAGATAATATAATCATATCCTGTTGATATACCGTGATTCATGCTAAATCTACCATAAACCATATCCTATAAATTTTATTACTACATATTTAAAAATCCTCATATCCTAGGAATAAATAAGATTCAAAACCTCTGTAGTATCCATATAGCATTAAAATTTATCTACATTTAGGATCTATTCACTATATAATTCTACATACACCACTATCCCATCACATGTTACTATAATTCATACAACTGCATTACCCTCGTATAGTGATAGAACAACCCTATGCCCATGTTACATGGATTGTATATAAACTATGATACCCATTTATCCCTCATTACTAAAATTCACTCTCGACAAAATTGTGTTATGGACCTATGAATATGTGGAATGTAACCCTTGTATCTCACTAAAACTCCATCCATTTTTATCACCAATAATTGGGGAAAATTCTCCATAAAGTAGCATGACCCCATGTCGATTTGGGATGACCCATTCTAATGTTTATAAATTCCCCATTCCCAAATGTTCGATCATTTTTCACCTATTTTAATCATTTTAGGATCAAAATTAAATATGGGGAATTATAAAATAATTAGAAATAATTATAAAAAATAATTATAAAAAAATACTTCTAAAAATTAATATTTATATAATCTTCTCATTTCAAGGTTTTCATAATTCATTGTTAGTATCATCGATAATATATTGAAATCCTAAAAAAACTATATATGTTTATAGAATATTTTATCACATCAATTACCATATTTCATCTATACCATTAAATAATTCACAGCCATCATTTTCTATATCATATTTTCATAATCATTTCAAATAATATTATATAATATCTATCTTATTAGTCTCATATCCATCATACATAGATTCAATTTACCCATATAATCATTATATCAGATTATTGTGAATTATCCATTAGTAATAGAAGTATAAAAGCATGATGGATTCATATATATTATTAAAAATATTAGAAAATGAAGTTTCCTTTATCAATTCCATGATGACCATTAATCCTAAATATTTCAGTGATAATTTGTTTATATTTTATTCTTCATTTATCTCATCTCGATCCACCATTTCACAATGATTTTTGAAGTTTCATTATTGACAAAGTAGATAGAAATTGAACGAAATTGAATTTATTGAAAGAAATACCAAAAGTGAGTAAATACTATATCCCCTGCCAAAACATGATACAATTCCCATAAAACATTCCATAAATAACTTTCTCATTCAAATTCTTACATAATGATATTTAATAGACCATAACTCATGACACTATCTTAATGAAATATCCATGCCTTTAAATCATCTAATATTTCATGGTAATAAAACCACATAAACCACATAATTTATTTTTTAAAATAATTAAATTAAAATTTTAAATTCTTAATTAAATAATAAATATATAAATTCCAATAACACGTGACATTCAATAAAAAAATTTATAATCCTCAAAAAATTACCAAATATTAACCCAATGGAGAAAATTATTTCCGAAATCCAAAATATCTCTCAAAATTTCATTTTGATATCAATAAAATAAATATTATACCCTTAATAGTGAAATAGTCCAAAATATCTATAATAATTAAAATTTCTCCCAAACCTCAATTTTCTGGGCCCCTACATTACCATTTTAATTTTAATTATTAATTAACAAAACTAGAATATTAATATTAAATTAGGTTTAACGTTAACATTAATATTATTACTAATCGTACTTTAACATTATTATATATATTATTATTAATTATACTTTATCATTAATTATAGAAATTTAGTACCCAAATTTACATATTACTATTAATATATTTATTTTATAATAATATACATATGGTTATTAATTATTATCTATTTTTATATAATCATTATTTTAGGATTATTATTATTAGGTTATATGATAATTTTTTTATATAACATAATCTAAGTAGTGTAGTGCTATAAAATATTAATATTGGGGTTAATTTTTTTGTTACTTGATATATGAAACTATAAATATTAGAATATATGTTAATTAATAGTATTTTTATTAATTATATAATTAATTAAATTTAATTCACTTTGGGTATGATATGGGGGAGGATGTAGGTCACATATGGGATAATCCATATCATTGTGGAGCTCGATATTGTAATATCTATTAACAAAAATAAAAAATAGACATGTAGAATAAATCAAAATAATAAAAATTATAATCCACGTCATGATCATAGATCGAACATGCCATGGTTTCTTGAAGACTCATTTTAGAAAAAATATCTATTCCATTAAGGAGATAAATGATATTTCCAATTGAAAATATTTTATCCATTTAGTGTAATTGAAGATGAAGAAACTATGGGTTCATCCATGATTTGGTAGAATTATGAGACTCCATTTTAGACAATGATCTAATAACTGACTGAAAAAATAACTACTAATTATTCCATGGATTAGTGTTTTCTTTTAGTGAAAAAGTTTAAAATCATAAAGGTTATATTATTTCTCATCCCTATTGAATTCATAGCCAATTGGATATCATAACACAACAAGTTTTATTTTTACCATGCCTTTCTAATGGTTAAATATGGATAATGTGATGTTTGAATATTTAAAATAACCAAAGAAATTTCTATTTTCATGTCATGTACTTTGAGGATTTGAATCAAATATATAAAAAACTGCAATATGGATAGAGGTATCCACTTATTGTTTGAGTTTTTTTATTTTTTTTATAAATACAAAGATCTTTCAGTTATAGTTATGGATTTTGAGATGTTATACTTGTCTACTGGTTTAGATTTAATTATTTTAATATTATGAAAAAGTTTTTACTGAGTGTTCAGTTGTGGATTAATGTTTGTTTACCTGGGTTTCATTTGATAGTAGTTTTGGTTATATTAGGGCTCGACTATAATCAACAAATGGTTACTACTTAAACATTGGAATATTGAAGTTGTTAATGAAGAGTTGGGAGACTATGGAACACTCACCCTGATAATAGTTTTTTTGTTATTTTTACTTAAATTATTAAATTTCTGATAAGTAAATTTAAATTAAAAAGTTGATAATTAATTGGATTATTAATTTGTTTTAAGTAGACATATACTTTATTTTAATCATTAATTAATTTTAATAAGAAATATTTTATACTTTCTTCATTATTCTATGATGTATTGTTCAATCATAGTTGATAAAGAATCAACTATTTGTAAAAAAATCATAGAAGAGAGGAAGATCAATGGATGATGATATGTACAAAAATATTTTATTTTAAACTCTATTGTGAATTGAAGTAAATTAGAATTATAATATTATGATTTATTTCATTAACTCATTAATTATTATATCAATGTGAAAATTAATTTAATAATGAAACATTCCGAATATGATAAACCTAATTAATTAATGGACATTGAATTGTATTTTTCCTTTTAATTTTCGATTCATTCAGAAAAAAAAATTATTTTATTTTATTTATTTGATTATAGAAAATACAATTTATTAAAAAAACATTGGTTATGTTGATCACATATAAATCAATTAAAATTTTAATCACATGACTACTGAACTTAAAAAACTTATAATGAAAGAAAGATATTTATTTTTAAGAAAAAATATATTTTGATATTTTTCACCTCTACTCAATTTTAATTTTTTATTTAGTATTTTTGACATCTTTTAAGAGAAAAAACTAATTTTTAAAGTGTTTTTGTGATTTAAGTTTATTACTTTCTACTTCCATTATAGAATTTCATATTCTATATAGTATCAAACTCAGACTTATACTAAAATAAATATTAGTATTCTAGTGTTTATTTAAATTTTATAATTTTCTAAACATTAATATCATCAAAAAGAAATAATGAGAAAATAATAAAATTATCAAAAATATTTTCTACCATATTCCCATTTACTACCATACCAATCAATACAAACTTAAGGAATCCTATGTACCACAAATAACCCTTTAAGGACAATGTCATAGAAATAAAACCAACATTGAAAACCTTATGATCAAGAAGTGATCAAAATAAGAATTCCAAAGTAATATTAACCCCTCAAACATCACCTTACTTAACATCCCTCTATCAATTATTATAAAGTTCAAGATCATAAAAAAATCATATATTAAAAAGAACACAAAAACCTTAAACCCAAAATAAATTACTATGTTCTTATTTGGTATTAACTATTAATTATTCATTAACCACCATATAAAATGATCTGAAAAATATATCACCCATTCTGCAAAAATATTTAGAACATCACTCTTAGATCATAATATTATATTGACATATTTATATTTACCACAACTACCATTGAAGATAAATATCATGTAATCTCACCAAAGGTAAAATATCTCATTCAAATCCAAAACTATCCACTATCCCCACCTAAAACATCTTAATTCAATGTTCCTCCGATATTAGTCCCCACATTTAAGATATTATGAAAACTATTTTATAACATAACCCATACCACCACATGTTAACTAAACTAATCCCAAGTCACCACCAGAAGTTTATGATCTATTTTATCTTCCTCAATATTATTATCATTATCTTACACATTATGATGTTATGGAATGGTAAAAGTAAATTTAAGGGAATTGTAAAACCTAAAAATTTATCATTCATTTGCCTATGAATTTCAATCAGTAACATATAATTAAGAGACTAAAAATAATATTAATTTTCAAAGAAACCATAAAATATAAAAACTTCCACTCAGTAATTTTACAACAATAGAACAAACTCCTATAAGGAAAGAAATTTTAATTGTTAAAACTACATCATTAATGAAAAAAAAGATAATGAAGAATAAAAAATAACTTAAAGAACAATATATTTACATCCTTTATTATTTTAATTTACAATAAAACAAATGATATATATATTTAATTATACATTATAATTAATTTTTAACAACTATATGTTGAATGATATTACCTTTTACCATACTTATTCCACCATAATATTTATAATGTTGGATTCTACTACAAAGATCGAAAACCTATCATTAAATCATTTCAAATGTTTTCTTTTAAATATTATGTTAATAAATTTCCATTTTCTCACATTCAAGGAATGTTTTATCATTTATTTTGAAAAAGCATTTGTTGTAATTACACCAATAATAACAATAAATAAACTAGTGAGCACATAATTCATCTTATTATAAAAAAATTATATGCCATATTAATAACAATTATAAAAAATAAATTAAAATATTATAATAATTGAAATGAAAATTTAATTATATCATCAACATAAACTTTCTCCCAAAAATAACACTTTCATTATATTTAAATGAAACACTTGTAAATCTCTAAAAGAAACCAAATTTAATTTTTTTTGAGATTAAAAATCCATAATTATGAATGAATATATATTTGAGAACCAATCACATAAATAAATGTATAAAAAAACTTATATAATATAAACTATGGTCTATGCCATGCTTACTGTCATCCTACTATCAATATATGCAATCACCATGAATTGAATGAAACTATATGATAAATGTTATCATTCCTATAATAATACAAAATAGTGAATATTATTTCACATATAATGATCTATATATGATAATATTCCTTGTGTTATAATGCTTCATCCACAACATATTAGTTAGTTTTCTATAAATCTAATTATTAATTTCAAGGATACCACTAGTTTAGGAAAACTAATTCAATCCTCACAAATGTATACTCAAAAAACCAACCTAAAGAAGTAATTGATAAAAAAATTTCATGAATGGAACTCAATGTTAATACTCCCATTCTAAGAATGAAACTACATATGCAACCTTAATCCCACATCTGAAAGACTATGGGCCTATAAGAAACATTATGAGTATAAACTCTCAGATTGGGTGGTAATTTCCATAATTAAATTAGTATAATAAAAATAAAAAAACTCCATAACATGAATGATGGAATATACTTGATCAACATAAATCATAATAAATAAATTATATTTATGAATAATATAAAAATTAATTCACTAGTGGAAAAAAACCAAAAATATAAACTCCAATATACCTTAATTAACTACATAAAATAATTAATGCTCATGTAAACTTATATGTTATTGCTTAAATAAATTGAAACACTTAAGGGATAATGTGAATAAAAACATAACAATGCTGAATTTGAAGTGAAATCATAGAAATAAATAATTCCAAACCTATCCCAAAAGAATGTCCAGTATCTAGAGATACTCATAGAAAAATAAATACACACTCCCCAAGCTATATAATATATATTTTATAATATGACACACTCACACTAATATATATATAATGGATATATTAGATTACATCCACTAGATAGCGTTCCATAATTCCAAATTTATAACGTATTTCATCCATCTTATAATCACATATACCACATAATATCATCACGACATGTCATATTATTTTTCTAATATCATCATCCTTTCCTTCATATCAACCATATCATCATATTATTACCATTTTTTCATAATAAAAATAGGTCTTTTATAGTCTCATTTTAATATGGGAGAGGGAAAATAGACATTTTTAGATGATCATCCATAATCTACCATTGAACTGGATATTAGTTGCACCAAACCTCGAATCTTAGAAGGTTGATACATAGAAAATGAAAAGCGTTCACTTTAACATAAAATAAAAGAAATTATAATATATATAATCATCCTCATACTCAATACATGTTTTATCATTCTATTTTAAATTGAAACCATTTATATCCATCACTATAATCCAAATGATAATTGTGATTCTCTCACCAAGAATATGATTCTTTTAAAATAATAAATATATATTAATCATAGAGAAATAATACATAATAATAGATAATTTTAATAACCCATGTCATCAGTGGTAGGTGGAAATAGATAAAGGGTAGAATATAATAGAACCATATACATAATGGAATTGGATTTTTGGTGCATTTAATTTAAATTGAGTATGGTTCTAAACATTCATGGTGTTTTTGGTGGGGGTTTAGAGGTTAAATATAATGATTCATATGAGGTTTTGGGGTTTATTAGGGAACCCATCACCATGAAGTATATAGGGTTAGTTTTCCCTTCACCCAATGAATCTTAGTCTGATAAAATGTATAATTTTCCACCATATACCCTGGGAGGGTGTATAAGATACCTGAAAGGGTATCCAGAGGATTAGTACTCTTGGGGTGGCCACCAAGTACCTAGTGAGGGTGTAGAGGGTATCCAATAGAGCCCAAGTATGGTTTTTAATAGAGGTGAAAATGAAATAATGGGGTTTTTAAATTTAACTCACTTCTAGGGGATTCATTTCATAGTCGGCTAAATTATAGAGGTTACTCCCCCTTCTCAACCCTTTATATTTCTTCTTTCCCATGGAGTTGAGTCTATTTAGTGGTGTTTCTTTAGTAGATTGTTATCAGTAACATCATTTTTTTGTTCTAATATTCTTGTTTACCCTGTTCCAATGATTTTTTGTGAATGAAATTATGTATCAAATAATGATTATACTAGATCATGGTTAAATCATGTTAATATAATGAGATTTTACTAATGGTTCCTAGAGGAGGATTGGGAAGAATAATTGTATGTAATTTCACTTCAAGTTGGGGAATGTGTGTCACTACTTTTATTATATTACGAATTTCATTAATTGAGTATGAAATTAACAAACAAATTTGAGATAGGGAATTAGTTAATTTTTATTAGTGAAAATAAGATTTTCTTAGGAGTCATCTTCCATTAGTTACTCAAGGATTCAATGATGGTACATCACTTGATGGATTTTATGATTTTATGACAACTTTTCTTCTTTATGAAATTAAATATGAAATGAATTTCAAATATTATATAATTAAATTGATTGGGTCCTTATATATAAAGATATTTTTGGATATGGTTGATGGACGATGAAAGCTTGGTTGAGGTTTGTGAGGGAATTTCAAAAAGGGATGAATCATTATTGAGGAAGGTGGTACCTAATTCTACCTCACATATAGAGAAGTTCGTGGATCATGTGGGGACATAGAGGAAGTATATGGGTTTGAATAAACTAAATTATAAATGAGGTGGGATATAGTTTTTGAGGTGATGTGTGTGAGCTTCATTAGGCTCATATCTAGACATTTGAATTCTTACAAGATTATAGAGCCACTAAATGATTTTATACTAATGAATGTATAACTGAGAGTGAAATTGGGACCACAGAGTGTGTGAAAACATGAGATAAGGCCCTGGTGACCTAGGGATGTTCATGTAGGTAGTGATTTTAATTTACATAGTGTGATGGGTTAAGTAGTGAGTATCATGTGATGTTTCTTAGTCAGCCTAATGGGATAGAGGTCATCTTAGAGGATTGAGTTTTTTTTTGGGATTTGTAACTATTGAGAGTTTCTTTAAGGGACCTAGAATGATTGTGAATGGTGATATAACAATGGGATATTAGTGAAGTAACTACCCAATGATTATTATTTTTCTGGAGGTTCAATTATGGGATGAGTTACATGTGATCCATAGGGCCAAGTCACCATGTGAAGTGTGACTTATAAGATGGTTATGGGATAAAAAAGGGTATAGACCAAGAGAGTCCTAATATTAATGTGATAAATGACATACTATGGTCAAGGTATGAAGTTGGTTATCTTGTGATAGAAGAATGTGGAGTATAGATTATGGTCTATGATACCACATCACCAAAAAGGTGAGTGTTGATATTGAAGGTCTAATACTAGGATAGTCAAGGAACACTGTGAGTACTTAGATTCAAGATACATATGATAAAATCATTAAATTAGTCACAGGATAGGGGGTCAAAATCTGTATTCTTTATTTATTTAGGGTTATGATAAAATATTTAAGATATAGAGATAGCGAGGTAGATAAAGATATGTTTTAGAAAAGATATAATATGCACGTGGTGAGATAAGTTATAGATAAGATCATGGGTTGTCCATATCAATTTCATGTGATTTTGATTATTTTAATTATGATCCTTTATTTATGTGTATTTTTTTATTTCGGGGCTAGTGGTAGAGACGTTGTTCATACTTTTGGGAATCAATGAAGGATATGATTATGATTATCGATAGGTTAGTGGAGTATAACCTAGTATCCCAATTTGATTATGTATGGATGGTTTAGTGGAGTCCATCATAGTATGTTGTTTTAACTGAGACTGGATGGGTTAGTGGAGGTCAATATAGTATCACATTATGAATGAGTATGAACGAGTTTGAGGATAGAAACATAATATCCTATTGTAACTAATCTTGGATGGGTTGGAGGAGGCTAACCAAGTATCCCATTATGACTAAGTGCGGATAGGTTTTTGTAGTCTAACCTGGGACCCAAGATGGGATAATGTGTGGATAGGTTAGTGGAGTCTAACCTGGTATTATGATATGGATGTGATATTAAGGGAATATTGGAAGCTAACCCAACCCATTATAGATGCGATCACACTTTATTAGTATTGGCTAAAGTAAGTACGATTTGAACATTAGGGAGGTATCTTGAGTAATTAATAATTTTACAAATACATTTATGTGATTGTTTTCAACTCAATTATTTGATTATATGAATCAATACATATATATATTAGTGTAAATTATAATCCGGGAACATTTTGTTGTTAACTTATTTTTTTCTCACACCATGCAAGTACACCCCGATGGATGTGTAGACCTTATATTGGACTACATGTTAGTGGATTAGTCTTAATATTAGCGAGAAAGATAGTGGTAATCAAATAAGATACAAAGATATTTCCATGGTAAGTCTGAGGATAGAAGTGAGTCTCCTTAGTATTTTCTTTACAATTTTGTGTCTTCATTATATATGACTGGCCTTTTGGATAATCTCAGTTGGGATGTTTAAATGTATAACCTATATTGTTTTCATAGGTTATGACATGGTGTTACTATTTATTCACTGTATTATTTCCTCTATAATTCTACATATCATTTTATGATGGTATACCTATAATAATTTTTTTATTAATTTTTTTTAATTTCTCTATGATACCATGTGTATATTCTCCTAATGTAGTTTTATAAGATCCTGACACCTAGTTGTAATATTTTAACATATTTGGAAGCATTCCTAAGGTCATGTATTGACTTGGATTGACTAATGTGGGTTGTGATATGGAAAAGGATAATAAAAAATAAAATCATATGACTTTTTATTTTTCTTATGATCTAAGATATGGTAAATAAATCTATAATTAGTTGGAATTTTGTATAGAGGCTATATTTATATCTATCCAACACAAGTGTAAGAGAAAATTGTAACACCCCAAGATTTTATGGGATATATTACATTGAATTTCATTGATGTATTCTATTATACACTACACCAAGATTAGCTTGTACTATATGAAACACCGTATTATCTTGCAGTATACCCAACACTATTCTTGGCTCGTGTTATACACAATTTCAAGTTCGTTTTGGGGAAATTATTCTACCCAACATTAAGTATCGATTTTGTTTAATGAATAAATGAAAAATATTTTGATTATTATATACGCAGCACTAAATAGAGCATTCACTACAGGCAACCCTAACTTGGCTTTCATTACACGCAATCAAGACCTTTTTCGATAGCGTGTGTAGTACGCAATACCAAGTTTCACTAAACGATATATTATTATAATATTTTTATGAACTAGCCGTTATGAATTTTAATACCTAGTTTTTGCAATTTTATAAATTTGGTCATTCAAAATGGACTTCATTTTTAGATTCAGATTATCAAAATTATCCTAGGGTGAATTTTTGGTATTTTTCTGAAAACATTCAATTTTTAATGAGTAGTGAAAACACTAGCATACAATTTAAAAACTGAATTTTTATTTAAATAATTATTTATTTTATTTAAATTTATTTTGGGAAAAAATTGATACATAATACCTATATAATTTCAATTTAATTAATTAGAGTCATTTTATAATAATTTTAGATATATAAAAATTTTATTGAACTTTTCACCATCTTTTACCCACCTCCTAGGAAAATTTGGAAATTCACATAAAACATAATTTTACCGCTTCTGTGAGTGGAATTTAGAAAATCCTAGAGACACAATTAATATCAAGGACTAAAATATGGTTCAATGAGATGAAAATAATTTTTTGTGTGTAGTAACTTTTTATTTTTATTTACCATAGTTAAAAGTAAATAGGGTAATTAAGGGTAAAAATGATATTATTATTACCCTAAAACATGTCCTTATTTTATTGGTTAAGTGTAATTCGACCAAAAACAACCTTAGGAATAATCTATGACCATTTAGGTCCACCTGGATTAGATTAGGACATTTTTATTAATTTATTTAAAGAAGGCTTAAAATAGTTAAAATCAAAGTTTAATAGCTAAATCATTTTTAATATAGGGATATAAATAAGATAAATTCGACTATAAATATTAATTATAAAGCTAAAAAAAATTCATACATAATGTTAATTTGTTTATAATTTTTAGAAATTAAATAATTTAATTTATTTATGACACAATGATGATGCAGTAATTATCTTATTAATGAAATATTAACATAATTAATATTATAAATACACAAATATATGTAATTTGATACTTTTTATGAATTAAAATTCTTTTATAGGTTAATAGGACATGTTAGTATTGATTTAGTTAACTTTTTTAGAACTAATCATGCTGTTATAATTTTCAAAAAAATCAATTACCAAATACTGTCATAATTGACATAAAATAGTTTTTAAAAAAATTATTATATTATTAATTGTTATTATATTCCTAAATATCTAAGGTTTTTATAATATACTTATATCATGATAGTTGTATCATTAATGGACCACTTGGGGGGTCTCTTGGATGTATATGATACGTATATTAACTATATAATATAAAAATACCAAGTGACATGGTAAATGTCAATCTAATTAACTAATAGTTAAAACTAAAAGATAAGTACCCAAACCTGTCTAAAATATATTGGATGATAGGATTTTGACCCATCCCCACATTAGCTTCGAAATAAATCAATTTGGAGCTATTATAAACCGAATATGACTTTATTATAAAATAATATTTTAAGTTTTTTCTAAAGTGCCCCTCTCCTCCCTTATAAAACGGGCACCCCTTCCCTCTTCTCTTCACACCCTTTTGAGCCTTTAAGCTCGGCCAACCCCCGCCCATTTCTCTTCTCCACTTACCTAAAAATATTCTGGAGTTTCAGGTCTTCTCAAAAGGCCGACTCTACTTCCATAAGAGGAAGCTTAAAAGAGGTGCGTCGAAGAAGAGGTAATCTCTTCTTCCAATTTTCTCAAGATTCTTTCTTCTTCTAATTCTTCTTCTTTAGTTGTATCATTATAAAGTAATAACATCAGTATTACTTATATACTAATATTTCATTATAAATATTAAATAACCCTATTTCACCTTTAATCCATCCTACGGAAAATGAAATCACCGCGCGTGCGTATGTACGAAATACAACTTCCACGCCGTGGTGTAATCCTTTTTCGACCACCACCTTACTTGGATGGGTATAATGGTGTAAAAAAATAACTATATATAAATTTTTGAAAAGTTATATTGATTCTGAAATATTATACATACACTTCAATACAATTCCATGATCAGGGGAATGGTATCATCGCTCGTGCGTACGTATGGACTACCGTATCCACGAAGCGATGAGATTCATTCTCATTGTTAACCATTTATGAATGATTATAAAGTATATTACATAAATTTATATATACATAAATCATGTATTATTATACAATAAGGAAACGAAAACAACGGTCATGCGTATGTACGGCCTACCGTCTCCATGAACGGTGTATTTCATTCCATTTATCGATCTATGATATATATATGTATATTATGAAAATATATTATATATAAATCGTGTTTAATATTCTGGAATTAAGTAAATCAGGATATAAGTAACAATATCAAGAATAAAATGTCGAAACTTGTACAATAAATGAAACAATTTTACCCAAATCGCTGCTTTTACATCGAATTTGTAAAAGAACGGGTAACATAAAGTCATAAGTAAACCATTTATGATATCATAACAATAAATATGATTCTATAATAAGTCAATGACATTATTTAAATCATTATATAAGTGTTTCAGATACATACAAAGCATATCAGACATAAGGTATGGGATAACAATTCCAATCTCACTCTTATCTGAGATTGTTTATTCGTAAGTATTTACTTGGGTTTTTTTATCATCCTTGTCCCTGTTTTATAAAAATGTTTTCATGCATGTTTAATGGAATTTTTACCCATTTTTGAATTTTATAACATGTCATGAATAGAATATTACTATTGTTTACCACATAAGGAACTTTTTGACATTTCCGACAAAAGTACGAGGAGAATGTTATTTTTAAATTATACGGCGTGAACGGATTTTTACGGTTTCATAACGCCTCATTTTCAAGAAGCTTACTCTACATGGTTTCATTATTATTTTCAAAAAAATCCTTTTCTCTTAAAATTTCAAGGCATTTTGTGAAAAGAAAGTGATTTTGGAGAAGAAATGATATTTTCCTCAAGAATTCATTTCAAGTGTTTTGTCTAAAAAAAATTCCATCTATGATGAAATTATTTATTATGATTATGTTTCAAATATAATGTCTCTATGATTTTCATGGTTTAACTTTTCTTATGATGAAATTATATCCATTTGTTTTATATGGATTATGTAATGATGGGATGATGTTTATGTAACACATTTTATTTTTAGGTTATGATGAATGGTTTATGTTTATGTTGTGTCACACGTAAGAATGATTTCATTATGAGATGGGTGGGACCTATATCTCCCTCCAATGCATTTGGTAGAGATTTATATCTCATTAGATAGACATTACTGGAATGGTAAGTTAATCTGGTTCAGTGTTACAGGACTGGAATGAGGAGTGAACTCGATTCAGAAAGGGACATTGTCCACTAAGATGGTCTTGGCAGCAATTCCTTGGCTACTATGGAAATCATATCATGTGATTAATGTTTTTCCAAAATCACAAGTTTTATTTCAAAGATATTTTATAATGATTGATGTTATTTTTTGATATATGCCTTATGTACTTCCATGAATTATGTCATTGCTCAAGATTTTGATGTTTAGATTTTATGTTCATTTTTTTGCATGCAAATGTTTATGGAATGTTTTATGTTATCTATGTTTACCCTTATAGAGAATTTAGGCTCAACCTTTTTATGTTTTATTTTCCCCTGGATATAAAGAAAGGTTTTAGGTAAGAAAGCAAAAAGGTGAATATCTTTATGGGAGATGTTGAAGATCTTTCACCAAGATTAGAAGATTACGTTCCAAGTTTTAATAGACACTAAACTATTACAGTCCTTTGGTGTCTGTTTTTGATATGTATTAAATATTCCGTAAAAGTAATGTAATGTCGATGCACGTCAAGCTTCGGGTCTCTACAATTGGTATCCAAGGGAAGGTTTTGTTATCCTTTGGAAACTAGGATACCGAAACATTAGTGAGATCCCTAGAGATATTTCTATGGTATTTCTAGGGATGTTCCTAAAGTTAAGAATAACTATAGGTTATAGTACTAGGATTACGATAAAGATCATATAATTAAACCTAAGATGTTAGATATTGAAAGTAATTCCCCTTTATTAGCTTTTTTCCAAGAATGATTTCATACTCTAACACTTTTCTTTTTGGTTTTTAGACGATGGTTGTAACACGAAGTAACCGTGTTGACCAACGTAATGGAAAATGCAATTGTTGTCCTCCTGAACAACCAAATGTTATGTGAAATGGAGTGAAAAATATTATTGTTATAATTAGACAAGCTATGAATCATTCTGAAATTATGAATGAGCAGAGAAGGGAACAATATTCTATTGAGTCCTTCATAAGGCAACTTCCACCTTCTGTTAATGATGTGAATAAAGAAAACTCTGTAGAGTACCCTTCTCTGGTATGGTTATCAGTCCTTCATGAGGCAACGTCCACCTTATGAGTGTCGAAGTAATGGGAAAAGAGTTGTTAATGATGTGAATAAAGAAAAGACTGTATAGTATGCACCACCAACACTAAAATGCTTCAAGTGCAAGGAAATGGGGCATTATGCTAATCAATTCCCTAATCCATGGGTTAATGATGATCATCATGAGCAACCACTTAAGGTAAAGGACAATGGAAAGTCACATGCGATCACTATTAATGATGTTGAATATGTCAACAATGTGTTGGAATGATTAAGTGTTTATGTAATGAGATTCCAAAATAATGTTGTATATAGTATCGTGGAATATTGGAATATTTATGTATTGGTCTATTGTGGTTTTCAATAATTGTATGGTACCGGTAACCATGGAAAGTGATTGAGATATTTTTGGAAAGAAGATGATATGTGCATAATTAAGGGATAAGGGGAAAATGATATGTTTGACAGTATTCATGAGCTCATGACTCATATAAGGAAAAAGTTATATCATGGTTTGAGTATATAGAATTTTTGGATTTTGGTATGTGGAAATAGTTAACTTTTGACATCATTAATGTTTCACAAAGATTCAATGGGTATTCATTTTTCAATAGAATACAAGATTCAGGTATTCACATGTATGGAATGTGACGAACAAGATATATCTTATGATAAATGATGGTATTCACGTGCTTGTTATATGACCTTTTTTGTAATCTTTCTCTTTATACTATGAGTTTGGAAAGAAGTATTTTGGATAAGGCTAAACATTGGAATGGAATATGTTGAACATAAGTTAGTATTGTTTAAGGCTAGAAATTTTTTCGATATTATTCATATAATGTTATAATGGTGTAGTTTATGAAAAGGTACAACCTATAGAACGGGCGACAACCCGTCACATCAGACAAGGATGTGGTAATCAAACCCACAACCAAAGTGCGACAGGCCATTATCGCCTACAATAAGCCTAAAAAAAGTCCCTGGTTAGTAGAAACTAGTTTTATTTTTTTAAGCGCTATGATAGATAAAGTATAAGTCCATTTTAGCAACCATATATGATTAATATCAACATAGATGGACATATGTATATTAAATAAATTTTGCTAATGTTTTTGCGATATAAATAGGTGGAATGACCTATAATTCTATTGCATAATCTGCTAACACTTCACAGAAGACAAATTGAACTTTATTTCTTTAAGAGATGATGTTGAAATTGTTCAAGGCACAAACACTTGAAATATTGTACCAAAATAAAGTAAGTATTTCTTTTAATTCAACAATTCTTTATCTTTTGGGAAATGATCTTGAATACAAAAAAATGTTGTCCTAGTGTCCTTATATCTAATGAATCAGATGGTACCTTAAATCATCACAAATTTATGGCTTTGTAATTGTTGGCTTTTTCATAGCCACATTCTATACCACTCTCCATCAGAACTTGATTTTTAGATTTCTCTTTCATATCTATATTTTCACCTATAATCACTTATGTGGGAACCGAAGTGATGAGTTACTTTGGGTATCCTTTCTATTTATATCGTTCATTTTTAAAAGTAAGTTTTTGTATTTCATTTTATAATGTCGGTTTCTATGAATGAAACTTTCAAGTAGTAAACCATTTATAACCCTCACGAATTTCGAGGGAAAATTCATTTTAAGGGGGGTAGAATGTGACACCCCAAGATTTTATGAGATATATTACATTTAATTTCATTGATATCTTCTATTATACACTACACCAAGATTAGCCTTTACTATACACAACACCGTATTATCTTGCAGTATATGCAACATTATTATTAGCTCTTGTTATACGCAATTTCAAGTTCATTTTGTGGAAATTATTCTACACAAAATTAAGTATAGATTTTGTTTAATGAATAAATGAAAAAGTTTTGATTATGTTATACGCAACACTAAATAGAGCTTTCAATACACGCAACCCTAACATGGCTTTCCTTACACGCAATCAAGACCTTCTTCGATAGCGTGTGTAGTACGCAATACCAAGTTTTACTATACGAGATATTATTATATTATTATTATGAACTAGACGTTATTAATAGTAATACCCACTTTTTGAAATTTTATAAATTGTATCTTTCAAAATGGACTTCATTTTTAGATTCAGAATATCGAAATTAGCCTGGGGTGAATTTTTGGAATTTTTCAAAAAACATTCAATTTTTGATGAATAGTGAAAACATTGGGTTACTATTTAAAACTGACTTTTTATTTAAATAATTATTTATTTTATTTAAATTTATATTAGGTAAAAATTGATACATAATGCTTATATAAGTTCAATGTAATTCATTGGATTCATTTTCTAATAATTTTAGATATATAAAAATTTTATTGAACTTTTCACCGCCTTTTACCCACCTCCTAGGAGAATTAAAAAATTCATATAAAACATAATTTTACCACTTCTGTGAGTGGAATTTCGAAAATCCGAGAGACACAGATAATATAAAGGACTAAAATTTGGTTCAATGAGATGAATATAATTTTTGGTAATAGTAACTTTTTACTTTTATTTACCATAGTTAAAAGTAAATAGGGTAATTAAGGGTAAAAATGATATTATTTTTACCCTAACACATGTCGTAATTCTATTGGATATATTTAATTCGACCAAAAACAACCTTAAGAATAATACATGACCATTTAGGTCTACTTGGATTAGATTAGGACATTTATTATTAATTTATTTAAAGAAGTGTTAAAATAGTTAAAATCAATTTTTAATAAATAAATCATTTTTAATATAGGGTTATGATAATATAAATTCGACTATAAAAATTCATTATAAAGATAAAAATATTTCCTCAAAAATGGGTTTTTATTTATAATTTTTAGACATTAAATAATTTAATTTATTTATGACACAATGATGATGCAGTAATTATCTTATTAATGAAACATTAACATAATTGATGTTATAAATACCCAAATAAATATAATTTGAGACTATTACGAATTCAACTAATTTTATATGTTAATATGACATGTTTTTAATGATTTAGTTAAACAATTTAGAACTAATAATGTTGTTATGATTTTCACAAAAATCAATTACCAAATAGTGTCAAAATTGACATAAAATATTTTTTAAAACATATATTATATTATTAATTGTTATTATATTCCTAAAAATTTAATGTTCGGAAAAGATACTTATATCATGATAGGTGTATCATTAATGGACCACTTTGGGGTCTCTTGGATGTATATGGTCTGTTTATTAACTATATAATACAAAAATACAAAGTGACGTGGTAAAGGTCAATCTAATTAACTAAGAGTTAAAACTAAATGATAAGGACCCAACTTGTCTAAAATCTATTGGATGAAATTATTTAGACCCATACCCACATTATCTTATAAATATATCAATTTTGAGCAATTATAAACCGAATATGACTTTATTATAAAATTATATTTAAAGTTTTTCCTAATGTGCCCCTCTCCTCCCTTATGACAAGGGCACCCCTTACCTCTTCTCTTCACACCATTTTGAGCCTTGAAGTTCGGCCAACCCCTACCCATTTCTCTTATACACATCCCTAAAAACATTTTGTAGGTTATTGTCCTCTCAAAAGACCAAATCTACTTCCTTAAGAGGAATCTTAAAGGAGGTGTGTCGAAGAAGAGGTAATCTCTTCTTCCGATTCTCTCATGTTTCTTTCTTCTTCTACGTCTTCTTCATTAGTTGTATCATTATAAAGTAATAAAATCATTATTACTTATATAATTATATGTTATTATAAATATTAAACAACCCTATTTCACCTTCTATCCATCCTACGGAATACAAAATCACCGCGCGTGCGTACGTACGGAATACCGTCTCCACACAATGGTGTGTAATCTGTTTTCGACCACCACCTTACTTGGATGGGTATAATGGTATAAATAAATAACTATATATAATTATTGTAAAGTGATATTGATTCTTAAATATTATAAGTACACATCAATACAATTCCACAATCATGGGAATGGTATCATCGCTCGTGCGTACGTACGGACTACGGTTTCCACGATGCGATGAGATTCATTCTCCATGTTAACCATTCATGAATGATTATAAAGTATATATAACAAGTAATCATGAAACATATGACATAATAATGATACCAAAATTATGTATTTATATATGTATTTCATATACTAAATTCCATTCAATTCAATAAGAAAACGAAAACAATGTTCATGCGTACGTACGGCCTACCGTTTCCCTGAACGGTGTATTTCATTCCATTTATCGATCTATCATATATATATGTATATGACAATTATATATTATATATAAATCATGTATTAAATTCTGGAAATAATTAAATTATGATATATTTAATAATATCAAGAACAACAATTCGAAACACATACAATAAATGAAACGATTTTACCCAAATCGCTGCTTTTACATCGAATTTATAAAAGAACGGGTAATATAATGTCATAAGTAAACCATATATGATATCATAGCAATGAATATGATTCTAAAATAAGTCAATTACATTATTTAAATCATTATACAGGAGTTCTGGATATGTACAAAGCATATCAGGTCTAAGGTAAGGGAAAACTATTTCAATATCGCTCTTATCCGAGATTGTTTATTCGTAAGTATTTACTGGGGTTTTTTTTGTTATTCATATCCCTATTTTCTAATAATGTTTTCATGTATATTTAATGGAATTTTCCCCATTTTTTAATTTTACAACATTTTATGAAAGGAATTTTAATTTTGTTTACCACACAAGGAACTTTTTGACTTTTCTGCCAAAAGTACGAGGAGAATGTTATTTTTAACTTATACGGCGTGAACGGATTTTTATGGTTTCATAAAACCTAATTTTCAAGAATCTTACTCTATAATATTTCATTATTATCTTTAAAAAATAATTTTCCTTTAAAATTTGAAGGCATTTTGTGAAAAGAAAATGATTTTAAAGAATAAATGATATTTTCCTCAAGAATTCATTTCAAGTGTTTGGTCAAAACTATATTCTATATGTGATGAAATTATTTAGTATGATTATGTTTCAAGTATAATGTCTCTATGATTTACATGGTTTCACTTTTGTGATGAAGAAATGATATCCATTTGTTTTATATGGATTATGTTATGATGGGACGATGTTTGTGAAACCCATTTTATTCATTGGGATATGATGAATGATTTCTGTTTATGTTGTGGAACATGTAAGAATGATTTCATTATGATATGGGTGGGACCTATATCCCCCTTAAATGAATTGGTTAAAGATTTATATCTCATGATATAGACATGGCTAGAATGATATGTTAATCTGGTTCAGTGTTACATGACTGGAACGAGGAGTGAACTCGATTCAGAAAGGGACTTTGTCCACTAAGATAGTCTTGGCAGCAATGCCTTGGATACTATGGAAATCATATCATGTGCATAATGTATTTCCAAAATTAAAATTTTTATTTCATAGAAATTTTATCATGATTGATGTTCCTTTCTGATATATTCCTTACGTACTTCCATGATTTATGTCATTGCTCATGATTTTGATGTTTAGATTTTATGTCCATGTTTTTTGCATTCAAATGTTTATGGATTGTTTTATTTTCTCTATGTTTACCCTTACTGAGCATTTGAGCTCACCCTTTTTATGTTTTATTTTCCCGAGTATATAAAGAATGGTTTTGGGTAAGAAAACCAAAAGGGGAAGATCTTTCACCCATATTAGAGGACTACGTTCCGAGTTTCCAAAGACACTATACTATTACGGTCCTTTGGTCTCTATTTTTGTTATGTATTAAGTATTCCGAAAAAGTAATGTAATGTCGATGTACGTAAAGATTCGAGCCTCTACCAAAATAATATATTACAAGGATTTGGGATTTTTTTACTTTTATTATTATTATATTTTATATTTTCTATAATGCATGATGTTGAGGTTATAGTTTACCATAGCATTATTGGTCTAGTGTGGAAATAGGTAAATATTTATCCATCATACATGGAATATCAGTATATATAATATATGTATTCATGTATATTATTGAGAAATTACTTCTAAATATTGAAATATTCTTTGGTTATTTAATGTGATAATAATAACTTATTTTATGTTTTCTAAAATAAATTATTGGTGGGATTCTACTTAATCAATCTATTATATGATGAATTCATGAATAAGAATCACTATATAATGATTTAATTAAGACACACTTAGATTTTATGATGTTCAACCCTAGAGTTGGTAGTTTTGGTATGGTTATGGGGATACCCTAATATATATGGGAGCTTTAATTTTGGGGTGATGAAATATGAGTTCCCATGGGAAATGTGATATTGAATCATGGGAGTTTCTTTTTTGGACATGAACTACATGGATGTGTAGTCCAGAAACTATATAGGGAATCCTACAATTGATATGATTCAACTTGAGATAGTGTAAAGGCCTGTAGGTTAGTAGAGTAACAAGGTAATTTTCCTATCACTATTCATCATGGGTGGTGATTTTAAGGGTATCTAGAGAGATAGGGGTTGGATCAAGAATAATGGTTCATTTATAGATGGTAGGCATGAGTAGAACTTTCTTGTGATGTAAATAAAAAATCAGTGAAATATGATTGTATGGAGGAAATATACTTATGGGATACCTTGTACATGCATCATAGATAGAAGAACAGTGATGGTTCTTTGTGTAAGGGATGTAACTAATATTATTGGGGATTATTTTTCATCTTATTAGTTGTGTGAGACTAGAATATCTGGGATGTGAATCCTGATGGTATGAGTTGAGCCATTTGGTAGGGATTCACTAGGGTGTATCCCTAATAAGAAATTTGATTCAATAGTAAATAATGGTTTCTATAAACCAATAAATGGTAGTACTTTGGATGATCTCTCACCTCAGGTATGAGAGAGTAAGTATTTACATGGAATAAATTGTATGTGGGTAGAGATAACCTAAGATCATCCTTGGAATGATAAGCTTAGAGATCTATTATGCATGATCAGACGTGGGTAGTATGTATGGAATATTGATTATAGAATTTTGGAATATAAATTCAGTGTGAGATCGAGTAGTGAGATCTATTCCACTCCTAGGGGAGTTTCATACTGATGATCAATGATACATAGTGATTTCATGTGATTCATTTCCAAAAAAGGGTTAATATGACCGAGGATTCATGTTTAGGTTCTTGAAAACTATATAGGATGTTGAACTAAAGAAGTGAATTTTTGTTGTTATAGAATCTGGGAATCCATAGTTTCTCTAGAATACTTAGCACTTATTCATGATAGTCTTTTATTTATTAGTGTATTATCACATTTGAGGTGTGATTAGGTTTGAGATGACTATGAAAGGTGAAAGATATGTTTTTTAAGAATCAGATAAGGGAATTTTCCTTATAAAACTACATTGTTAATTAGTAAGGGTAGGTTTTACTCTAGATTCATCCAAGTTCATATTTATAAGTATAAATTTAGAACAACTTATGACCAGAGTAATAGATGAGATATTTATAGTGAGGTGGTGAAATTACATAAGGGATATGATGATCATGGTCAAAATGATATAGTCAGATCAAGTGGGTGATGAGATTCCACATTATGATTAATGAAAAATATAGTAAAATAACTAATTTTATTATCAAAATATCGATGGATTGAGTAGCCCATCTCAATTCTTAGGGAAATGAAGAGTAATTCAATAATGCTGGGTTGGAAAATAATGATATTGTAAAATTATTAGTGGGATGGGTTAAAATCATTATCGAGTTTAAATGGGAGATTCATGTGGCTAGGATCATGGTTTTAAACCATAGGGTAAATCTATTAAGGATGGGTTTTATGTCAATGGATTATTGGTGGAAATTGGTTAGTGGTAGCATAGAGATAATTGTGGCTATAAATCCTAGTGTAGGGATCTTGGGATGTGTATACTAGATTTTAATGATCATGAATTATGAATTATGACATCATGGCTGTATTGTATTCTAAAAAAATTGGTTCTCATTGATCACATATAGGGGTAATCTTACAGTGGGGATCACACTATTGATTTTTTAAGGGTGAGACCCTCATTTCAATAAGATTTTAGTAAACATCATAGGTGTTGTATGAGATCACCAAATTAAGAGTTGATGATGCTACATTTCAATTATTCGAAGTAATCATCCAAGATATATCTATTTATACATGGAATATGGATGTAGTTATTGAGATATGATGATATGAAAAGGTCACTTCATTCAACAACTCCCTTGGTGTATGATTTGAGAGATGGAAAAAATTAGTCCTTAGGTTTGGAGTACGTTGGTACCTGTAGTGTGTATGATGATCATTGAAACAAATTGAGACTTTTTGTAATAGAGAAAGTATTAGGAGGATATTGAAGATATTTTTATGTATTATTAAGACATTATTAGGCACAACATGAATAAGATAGTGGTTTGTAATAGACCAACAACATAAACCTTTGGGGTTTTATTTTGGTTATTATATAAAAAAAATTTACTAGGATGGGGATACTGTGATAGAGTCATTGAATTTTATTGGTGTCATAATATGCAGAATAATGAGTTTTCAATGGCAGTCTATATAGAAAGGTTCCTAATAGAATATTTCCTGAATGATTAATAATGTTGAGGTATGAATTGTTGTGTAAACATCATTCTAGGTACAACTAACTTATATGATAGATTTTGAAAAGAAAAATGTAATGAAAAATAGTTTCATTGGTTTTAGGATGGAGGTCTATACATTAACTAGTTCAATGTTAAGGATTTGGATTATGAATCAAAACATTTTGACCAACAAGGATCACTAGAGATGCATGAGGAAGAATCATGGGAACGATAAGCTGTATAGTGGGGATTTTGTAACAAATTATATTATTTATGGTTGGTAGAATAGGGTAAAGGGTGGAATGTAGTGGTATTAGAACCATGGATGAATTTCATATTTTGATTCATATTGAGTTGTTGTTAGGTCGACTTTGAATAGAGTTTGGTTTTAGACGTGATTAGTTGTTTTTAGAGGGGGTTTTTTTTGTTTAGGAAAAGGAGTTGTGTTAGTTGGTGGTAATTCCATGGGGTGTATATAATACAAGGTATTATATGGTAGTGTACCAGGTACCCAATAAATCATGGTGGTTTATATAAATTTTTCATCTACAACCACGTACCAGATAAGGGTTTACCAAGAACATATTGGGGTGTTTAAAGGAGTGTTGTGGTTGGAGTGGGACCCATGTTTTAATTGAGGTTGTACTAGGTACATAATAGTGTATATTTGTGTTTTTTATTTGAGTAAAAATGGAATTATAGGGTTTTTAAATTTAACCTCTATTTAGGACCCTCCTTTCTAAACTAGTCAAAGTAGAGAGTCCACTCTCCCCTTCTTCCCACATTCCCCTTTCATATTTCCCAGATATTTGAGCCAATTTATAGGAATTTCATTAGTGGGTTGAAGACAGTTATAACAATTCCTCCCTTTTACATTATTCTTCTATAATAAATGTTATTTAGAGTAAATGGAATTTGGGACTAGATAATGATTCCACCCATGCATGGTGGAATTATGCTAATTTGATATAGATTTTACTTACAGTACATAGAAGATTCTAAGAAATAACATTTACATGTACTTACATGATAGGTTGGTGATTTTATCTTGAAATGTTTTTTGTTTAATAAAATTTTTCAATTTTTTTGAAATTGACAAATAAATATGAGAAAGAAAATTGGATCTTTTGTTAACAGTGAGTTTTAGAGTGTTTTGAGTTTTATATAACCCTGGTTTCTCTAGATCTCATCAAGTATACACTACTTACTAAGTTGATGGTTTATACCTAATTAAATAAGTTATGAAATAAATTATAAATTTTCTATAATTAAATTGATAGGGAATTTGATATATATAAGGACTCATAGATATGGTCGATGGTTGATACGGGCTTGGTTGAAGGTTGATTGGGTATTATAAAAATAGAAAATAACATTTTGAGGTAGGTTACCCATAATTTTAAGAATATTATATATAATTTCATGAATTATTTCATTTGAAAGTGGGGGTAAGTAGATGTAAATAATTTTATTTGGAAATAATGAAGGTTTTCTTGTGTGAGGTGAGGTATGTAAGAACCAGTAGGCACATAGTGGTCCCTCAGATTATTATATATTTATTACACATTCACATATTGAAATGATTTTTATTGGAAGAAGTTGTTAAGGTTAACACTTAGCATTTAAAATGACCATTTGAAAATACAAGAAAATGTTTTTTGGACATTGTGAAATGGTACCTATATAAAAGTCTAGATTATATTGTAATTGGGACCAAAAATGGTGTCAAACCTTATCTTAAGGCTCTTGTAACCTAGTGAGGTTTGGGGTGGTAGGAAATGACCTTTACCCAGAATGATGGGTTAAAAGGTAATTATAATGATAAGTTTATTAGGAAACCTTTTAAGATTGTGGTTATCCTAGAGTGGTGATGTAACGCCCCTAAATTTATTTAAAGGAATTCTATGTTCGATAACATATACAACATGAGATTCTGATCTTAAACGAATAAAAAAATATTGTTAATTTACTATGAACATTATAACCAAGATATTGAATTAGAGGGTATGAATAGGATTAAAAAAATTATAGAATATATATATAAATTTCCTACTTAATACAACATTATTGATTAAATCTTAGTAAAATAGCACTTAATTTCTAGTAAAGATATTTTTTTTATTAAGAAGACATTTTCTTCACAAAATGGCTTTTATTTCTTCTTATGATCGAATATTATAATTAATTTCTTAAAATATTAGATATTTTATTTGATAAAAATGATATAATTTTTTAAATAATAATTTCAAAATTATCCTATAGTGATTTTTTGGCATTTTTCTAAAAATATTGATTTTCCAGTGTATATGGAAAAATATTGATTTTCATTTAAATCTGTATTATTATTTCAAGAATTTTCAAAGTTATATTTTATTTAAAAGTAAAATTATCTCTCTTATATTATTAATAATCCAATTAAGTTAATTTCAATCAATTTTATGGTAGAAAATAGTATACCAACAATTTTACATTTAAAAGGCAATTTTCTGAAAATCTATTTTTCATTGAGTTTTGTGTTTTAATATTAAATTAGTTTCTTCTAATTATAGAAATTGAATCTTGAAAAATGGATAAAATATTAACCATAATCTCTAATTTTTTTAAATATCCCCCTTTTATTTTTTTCATTATTAAATAGTAACCATAATAAATAATTTTCACCTAGTTAAGGATAAACTTGGTAATTAAGGTTAAAAATAATATGATAAAGTGTAGAAAATGATCTTAAAAAATTCATTATCCGATCATTTTTTTGTATTTTGACCGTTTACATACATTGATCTACAATATTATAACATTATTCCATATTAATTTGATTTTGACCTTTACAATATTTAAGTAAAAGATGAAGTAAAAAATGTCACTTTCTTGCTTTTAATATCAATAATATTTTGTGATAGGGATAAAGAAAAAATATGATTTGTTATAAAAGGTTATTAAAAAGATAATTTATTTTTTTAACAGGTTAATTTATTACTAATTTTTAGTGATTATATAATTACATTAAAGGCTTATAAAACGCTAACATAATATTCATTCAATATATAGGAAAATAATATAAATGATCCTAAATAAATTAAAAGTATTATTATTTTAAAAAATTATTGTATTCCATGAATTTTTTTGATAAATTAAATATTTTAGGGATGTGTGAAAGGATTATATTCTAATTCCTTTCTTTTAAAATTTTTTTGAATGTCAAATTAAATGTACCGTTCCAAAAATAACATTAATGATATTTTATAATAATCAATATTTTATTAACTGATTTAAAATTATAGAAAATAATTTATCTAGAAAATTTATTGAGATATGGTTTAAAATATAAAAAATAGTTCATTTATGGACCAATTTTAATTTATATTTAATATCGTGACTCCTAAAGAGTAAAAAAACATTGTTATCTTGGTAATCTTTAGAAAGGGTTAATAAAGGTTTAAAACAAAAAGATATGTGTGACAAAATCCACTAATGTGTCCAATTTTTTGATGAGAAGACTTTTCATCATCCTTATATTATATTCAAATCTTGTCAATTTGGATCCATTTGAACTTGAAAATTAATTTTAATTAATTTAATACATTGAAAAATTCCAAGAATTCCCTTTCCTCACTTATAAAAGGACACCCCTCTCTTCTTATATCCAAACATTAATATACATTTTTTTTACCATTATATATCCAAATACCTTAATAATATCTATACACACATTATATAGGTCTTATTTTGAGTATAATATCAACCTTAGAGGGATTAAGGAGTAAAAAAATTGAGGTTGTACAAAGAAGAGGTATAGATTTTAACCAAATGTTTTAGATTTATTTATTCCACTTCCTCTTTAAAGTATTATTAAATGATGATAAAATAATAAAATATTATCTTTGATATTCTTATATATTGTTATGTTATTGGAATAACATAAATCTGTCTCCTCTTCCATTAAATGGGATACAAAACCATCGTTCACGTGTATGGTGGACTACCACCCCACAAACCGATGTAATTTTTTCCATCATCACCTCTCATGGATGGTTATAATTATAGATTTACTATTTATATATTATATTCATGACATAATTATAATTCTTAAAAGATAATTTATCATCTAATTTATTATCTTTCCATTCATTAAAAAATGAAAAATTGTTCATGAGTATGCATGGACTGCCGCCTCTATGATGTGATATGATTCATTTTCCATCATCAAACCAAATAGAATATATATAAGTTTATTTAAAGAAATAATATGTAATTTATGATATAATGATTATTATTTGAAGATAAAATAATACTTACCTTATTTCCTTCGTGATCATTGAAAAAAATGAAAATGGTTACTCATGCGAACTTTTGGTTTACCATTTCTATGATTGTAACATAATTAATTTTTCATAACCATATTTTATGTTTGGTTTTAAAATTATAAGTTATGTTTGAAAATGATAATTATTTCTTGATTATTATTATTCATATGATGTAATAATTACACTTTTACCATAATTAACCTACCAAATTCATTTTGAACATATGAACTGAATATATTCGAAGCACACAATGAAAATTTAATTGATTAAGTAAATATATATAAAATGGAAATAAATAAAATAAAAAGAATAAAAAATGATAATATTATTGAAAATTTATATAATTAACAAATTTTTATTATTTTGTATGATAAAAAATGTATTTCATGAGTCATACCTATGTTGGGGGGTTTCATAACTCAATTTCAATTCAATGGGTTATACCTCAACTTAATTAACTATGATATGCTAATATTATGTGTAAAATAATCTATTAATGTGTTATTTTACATTTAAATTTTTTATATATAATGACTTCATTGATTAAATTATTACTCTAACGATGCGATCATTATAAGGGCTTCTCATCTCACTTATGTTTCTATGAGACATATGTCGTATTAAGCACTTACTTCATTCATGTGGGGAATATAATGACCCTTTGATATGATATATCAAGAATCCCTTTATATGTATAATATTTAAAGATTCATTTTAATTTATTTATTTAATGGGAATTATGATTAAAAAGTAACTAAATAAGTAAAGGATTTTTTCACAATCAAATCATTTTTTAGGATTGTTTTTGATTAAGTCCCCACTAAGAGAATTATTTGATATTTCTCTCTTAAATAAAATATATTTTATTATTCGTTGGTTATTTCTATAAATTTCAAGTTTTCGTTTCATATTTTTCTTTTAATGAACTCAATATACCAAAATTATGTTTTTAAGGAAAACCAATGTTTCATTCCACATGGTAGTGAATATTTTTCTACTATTCCTGTATTCTCCTAAAAATATGTTAAAAAATGTTTTTAATATTATCAAATGATTTATTAAATTCTTTTTTAACCTTATTTTAATTTTTATAATTATTATTAAATGTAATATTCTAGTATTTTCTAGAATAGGAAATTATTGAATTTTTAACTGAAAATATGAAAGGATAATTTGTTTTTATAGAGTCAGTATGAAAAAAATTTCATACCCTAATGAATTATGAATTATTTGAATCTTTATTTAAATATCTCTATGATTATTTTAAAATAAATTATTTTTCATAATATTCTATTAATTTTTAGTTTTTAAAATCTATTTTCAAAGTAAAAATTTTATTTTCCTCAACAATTTTTTTAATGATCATTTTATGATATTTCTATTCATCAAGGACAAAAAACCATTATTATACTTATGATCCAAATTGTATATATGGTAATGATACAATCCTTATTATTTATATGTATGGTTAATTATCATCTTTAAAGGGGAATGTATTGACATTCAGTATTTTAGTTCTTATACATATAGTTTTTTATTATGAAGGCATGTTGATTAAGTTGTATTGTTCATTCATATGAGGAATGAATTATACATAGTAATTAATTAATGGGGCCTGTTTTATACTCTAGATGTATCAGTAGGTCTCATAAGACAAACTAGTTTGGGTATTTAGCATATAACATAACCATTTATGTATGATGTCCCAACATGAGGCCTTGATGATATGTTTTTGATGTTCGACATTATTTATTGCATAATTATTAAATTCAATATTAATATCCATGAGATTATTTGAATAGTTATTATATTCATATATATGGTTAAATCTAATTTTATTATTTACATGGAATTATTTTATCATCATTTATCCTTTCAATATTTTTATTCATATTAAAATTTTTAATTAAATGGAATGTGTTTTGAGTTATTCACTTTTCTATATTGATCATGTATTATTTATTACGGATTCTGGTATTCAAAATTATTTACTAAAAATTTTATATCACCCATATTTTTTTCATTTACCCAAATTATGAAGAATTAATAATTTAATGAGTTCAATGATGGATAATGTTTTACATTCATTATGTTTAAATATTTTCTTAACAATGTAAAATGAGAATCATGTATGTATCTATTTCCTAATGGCTACTAAAAATCTCAGTCCTTTATAATGTTATTACTTTTATCTTATACCAATTTAATAAAGTAAATACTAGTTATTGGTTTCTATGGAAGGGGTATCTACAATTGGTATCAGAGAAATTTTTGTAGAAACCATGGAAATAGGATTTAGAAAAAAACATATATTAAAGAATATGACCCTATAATAATCTTTGAGGTTATTTCTAATTATATAATAATATTATAATGTTTTTGGTAAGTTGGAGATTATGTGGTTTTACTAGTAATAAATCCCTTCTTGGATACTATAAGTTGGCATGGTTTTATAATATATGAATATATGGGTAATAACACATAAATGAGTGGGTTCAATATATCTCAAACATCATTGAGTGTATGGTGAGTATGCCATTACTGCACACCTAGTTTGATAATCCTAGGACATAGGTTTGGGTTAATTAAAATTTTATTTACGAACCAGTATGATGAATGATAGAATATAAACTACGGAATCTTATGATATTCCATAGTGATATGAGATAAACCTAAAGTGTCTTGGGTTGATATGTATAATATTGATTTTTATGTTTAAAGGAATATATTACCCATTTAATTATTTAAGTGATGAAAGTCTAAGATGAATAAGATAGTTTAGGGAGATATTTATGTTAATATAACCATGGGTTTTAGTATAGGTTTTAGTGAAAAAGTTATTTTAGGAAGATTGCCATTATATTTTATGCACATAAGTTTAAAGATATTAGAAACCATTAGGGTTCATATTATATTCGATGTTGAGGTAATTATGTGTTATTTCAATTTGGGGACATATTATTAATCATATATTTAACCATGGGATTGAAAAGGGAATTATTGAAAATATGAAAAAAGTAATTTTGTATGAAGTTCAATATTATGGGGACATTATATAATTAATGTAAATAGAAATAATTTTAGCTAGCATGGGTTTTTTATTTTAGGAATAAAGGTTGATTTATCTTTTGGAAGAATAAATTATTTTATTGTGACATTATTTTGGGAAATGATTAGTATAATTGAGAGAATATATGAAAAATGAAAATATATTTTTGACTTGATACTTTAAGAGTGATTTTTATTATTTAGAGATAAAATTTAACTTTATCTTGGGAGAATATGTAACTGAATCATTATATTCTTTGGGAATCAATATTAGTTAATAATATTTTGAATAAGTTTGAGGATAATTATTTATAGAATAATTTAGTTTTTAACTTTGGGTATTATTGTTGAATTTTTGTGATTAATTTATTATTTCATCAAAATGAGGTTTATTCATTTGTGGCATTATCTGACCTAGTGCAAATTTTTTATTTTGGCTTAAATATAGTAAGAATATATTTTCATCATTTTATATAATTTATGGTTAATCATAAGTCTATCTTAGTGCTTCATGCATGAAAAATTCTTCTGGAATACTAATTATTCAATGCAAGAGATAATATTGTAGTGGAAATCGATTAAAGGATAAAATTAAACTGGTCATGTAAGTATATTTCCTTATGATATTAGTCAAAATGGTAACATAATTCTTTAAATCTATAAAAAATATCTTGAAAAAAAAAATTTATACCATTAAATTTATTTCTAATGAACTGATGATTTTTTCACACCTTATTGATTTATGGTTTGGTGGTCATTGACTTTATCATGACTATTCAATTTCTTATGAACAATTTTTTCTATCACTCTCCATCATTATATGGAAATTAATTTTTACTAAATTTCAATATATTCACTTACCACTAATGTTATCCAATTTAAAAACCATGATATGTATTATTATTTATGAACTTCATATTTCTCATTCCATATTTTCAAGAGGAAGTTATATTAACCCTTTTTATAATGTGTATTTTCATCATAGGTATTTTTAAATGTAAAACCCTTAATTATTAATATGAATATAAAATTTTTATGATTAAATTTATTAGGTGGTGGGGATAATCAAAAAAACCCATATTTCTTTTAAAGGAATGAAATGTTAAATAATGTATATAACACATAACCCTAAGCTTAAACGAACAAAAAAATATTATTATTAAAATATGATTGTTATAACATAAAAATTGAATTTTAGGTATGAATAGGATTTACCATATTATGATATATATATATTAAGGTCATACTAAAACAATTATTGATTAATTCATAGGAAATAAGCACTAAATTTTTAGTAAAGTCATTTTATTCTAAAAAATAAATTTTATTCAAAAATGGATTTTATTAATTATTATGACAATATATTATAATCAATTTTTATATATTTTAGAAATAATATTTTATAAATATGATATAATTTTTGAAATAAGTAGATCAAAATTAGGTTAACGAGATTTTTTTGGATTTTTCTAAGAAGCCTGATTTTCCATTGAATCGTGAAAAATACTAATTTTATTGAAAATTACAATATTATTTCAAGAATTTACAAAGTTACAAATTTTTTCAAAGTAATATTAGTTATATTATATTTTTAATAATTTAATTATGTTTATCTGAATCAATTTTATAGTTGAATTCAGTATAATAACATTTTTATACATAAAAATACATTTGTCTAAATAATAGTTTTTTTTGTTGCCTTTATATTTTGAATTTTAAATTAATTCCTTAAAATTATAGAAATTTTAAAATTAATTCTATATTTGGATTCAAGAAGTAAAAATTTGGTAAATAGGTCCCCTTCTATTTTTGGGTTATTTTGAAATAGTAACCACAATAAATAATTAGCATCACAATAAGGGTAAATTAGACAATTAAGGATAAGAATATTACGATATGGACTAAAAAAAGACGAGAAAACATTACTTTATCCTATTTAATGTATCTAGTTTGGAAATTTCCATTCATGTTTTTAAATTATGTTAAATTTATTCATATTTCTTTTATTTTGGCCTTTATAATATTTAAGTAAAAGATGAAGAACAAAAATACAATTTTCTTACTTTTAATAACTATATTATTTTTTGACAAGGATCAAAATAAACTATTTTTATTTGAAATATATTTCTTTTTTATCATGGTAATTTATTTATAATTTTTGATTTTGAAATAATTATCTTAAATTCTTACACAACACCGACATAATATTTATTCAATTAATATAAAAATAATAAAAATGATACAAAAAATATTAAAAGTAATATAATTTGAATGAGTTATTGTTCTCTGTGAATTTTTAATAAATATAATATTTCAATAATATGTTAAAATATTATATTCAAATTCATTTTCTTCCAAGTTTTTTTTAAAGTTTAATTAAATGAATTGTTCAAAAAATGACATTAATTATATTTTATAATAAATAATATTAAATTAAGTGATTTAAAATTCCTAAAAATCATATATTCTGAAAATTGATTAGTAAATGGTTTAAAATATCATCCATGACCAATTTATGGGCAAATTATCCATTTATAATAACTATATTGGCCCTAAAATAGTAAAAAAACTTTTTTATTGTGGTATTCATCCAAAGGGTTAATGGGGGGTTAAAACCAAAATACAAGGGTTAAAAAATCACCTAAATTTGTCCAAATTTTATTTTATGTGATTATTTTGAATAATAATAATATTAGATTCTAATTTTATCTATTTTGATCAATTTAAATATGAAAATTAATTTATATTTATTTAATTTTTTAAGAAATTCCAAGAATGATCTTCCCCCACTTATAAAAGGACACCCCTATCCTATTATATACACACTAAAAGAGAAATTTGGTTCATACAATAACTTTCCAAATACATTAACACATTATATAGGTCTTATTTGGGGAATAATATCAACTATATATTTCATAAGGTATAAGGAAAATGAGGTTGTTCGAAGAAGAGGTATAACTTTTAATTGAATGTGTTAGATTTATTTCTTGATTTTCTAACATTAAATATTATTAAAACATAATTAAATAATAAAAAGTATCTCCCACATAATAATATGTTTTTATTTAAATGTAATAACCTATACACATATCTTCTCCCATTAAATGGGATGCAAACCCATCATTCATGTGGACGACGGACTACCGCCTGATGAAACGATGTAGTTAATTTTCCATCACCACCTCTAACGACTAGTTATAATGGTAGTTTTAATTTTTATATATGATATTATTTAATTATTTATAATTTTTAAAATATAATATATCATCAACATTATTACCTTTTTATCTGCTTAATATGATAATGTCGTTTGTGCGTACATGTGGACTACCACCTCCACAAAGATATTCGATAATGTTTCCATCACCACATCACATGGATAATATATATAAGTTAAATTAATGAAATAATATGTTATTTATGATATAATTATAATTATTTAATGTTAAAATTTTTATTTTATTCTTTTAATCATGATTGTTCAAAAATGGAAATGGTACTCATGCGTACGTATGGATTACCGTCTCTAGGATTCAAGCATAGTTCATTTTGATAACCATATTTATGGTTTCATACAAAAGTATAATTGATGTATAAAAATAATAATAATTTTACAATTATTATTCTAGATATTACGGAACAAGGACCTATTTTACCAAAATCAACCTACCAAAGTTATTTTGGATATATGAACTGAATATCGGTAAAACGACTGACGTGAAATTAACTGGTTATGTAAATAAATATGACATGATAATAAATAAAATAATAGGAATAATAAAATTAAAAAGTGTTCTTATGAAATTAAATAATTAACATAATTATACTAATCATGATGATAAAGAACTTATGTGACGAGTCACACCTGATGTAAGGGGTTTCTTAAATCAATTTCCATTCATTAGGGTTATACATCTACCTCACTGAATATGTTATGATAATATTATGTGTGATATAAAATATAGTTTTATTATTTTTTTAGTTCCAATTGATTTTTTGGATCTAAATTTGTTACCTATAATAACTTCATTGATTAAATTCTCACTACAATGATATGATCTTCATAAGGGTTACTCATCTCACTTTTGTTTCTCTGAGAAATATGTCATATGAAACATTTCATTTTTCATGTGGTTTATATAACACCACTTTGATATGATATATAATTATTCCATTTATTTTAATTATATTTTAATTTTAATTTAAATTTATTTCTTTCAGAGGGATTGTGATCCAACGTTACCAAAGTGGTAAGGGTTTTTTTTACAATCTTATCATTATACATAATTGTTCTTATTTAAGTCTCTATTGTGGGAATCCTTTGATCATAATATGCTAAAACCAATATATATAATTCTCTTATACTTATTTCTAGAAATTAATAGTTTTTCTGTCATTTACCTCTCTTTATGTACTCAAGATACATAAATAATTTTTTATGAAAACTAAATTTATTTTTATACTCAGTCGAGATTCTTTTTTTCCCTATATATATTTTCCTTAAAGAAATTTAAATAATATTTTTAACATTATCCAATGATTATTGAAGACTTTTTGACAAATTGTTTAATTTTTAGAAAATTATTTAAAAGGAATATTCCTATCATTTTCCAAATGAGGAACATTTTAAATTTTTATCAAAAATATGAATGAACGATTTTTTTAATATACCTAGCATGAATGGAATATTATATTTTTCATGAACAATAAATTATTTGAATATTTATTTAATATTTTATATGATTATTTTTATATAAATTTTTTTCCAAATATTATAGACATTTTTTTAAAGTGAATTTCAAAGTAAAAAATGGTATTTTCCTCAAAAATGTTTTTAACGATCTTTTGTATGGTATTTATATTAATAAAAAACAAAAACCTTTTATTATAATTATGTTCCACTTAAGATATATTATAATGATACCATCCGTATTCTTTCTCTAGATGGTTTATTATTGGTTTTATTGTGGTAGTATTTATATCATGTATCCTAGTTCTTCTAATATGGAAAATTATATATTATTAAAGCATATTTATTAAGTTATATTGTTTATTCATATCTGAAGTCACTGAAACATAGTAATTTATGGGTGGGGCCTGTTATACACCCTCGATGCATTAGTAGTTATCACAAGACAAACTAGTTTTGGTATTTGGTTGAGGCCTTACTCATTTATGTAAGATGTCCTAGAACGAGGCCTTGATGGTATGTTTTTGATTTCTATAATTATGAATTACATAATTTTGAGATTATTTATTGATTTACATGTGATTATTTGAATAGCTATGGTACCCACTAAAATGTTTCAAGATTATGTTATTTTTTATATAGAATTATTTTACCATTACTTATTCCTACCATATTATTTGTCAGAATAAATTTACTAATTAAATGGAATGTGTTTTCAGATATTCCCTTTTCTATATTGATTATACATGATTTATTATATATTATTCTATTAATTTTCTTTTACCGATAAGTTGATATCACACTTATTTTATTTTCTTTCCATAGGATATGGAGAAGGAATCGTTGAATGAGTTCAAGGGTGTATAGTTTCTTACATTCATTGTGTTATAATATTTTATTAACAATGGAAAATGAGAATAATGTGGGTATCTTGTTCTTTAAGACTAATAAACTATTTTATTCTTTGGGATGAGATCACTTGTATCTTAAAATAATTTAATAATGTAACCACCACCTCTAGTCAATTACGGATTGAGTCATTATAGGTGACCTTCGGGTTAGTGTTGTGGTTATTGATAAAGGCTTTGAGAGGCCTAGTATGATTTAGAATAACTATATTATATGGGTATATTATCTAAATAATGATTCAATGATTATTTGGTCTTGAGGGTTTGAGTATGAGGTGAGTTTTAGGTTTAGTTAACTTTATAATAGAAGCCCAGAGCCAGTTCTAACTACCATTATGTTGGAATATATACAAAAAAATCGTATCCCAAAGGACTAAATATTTTTGTAGTCTTGGTAAACTAGATCTATACATGAGTTTTATATTATATTTGTATACAAAAATTTATGCTTCATTATTTTGTGAAAATAACATTATTCCTTATAGCATATCCTTTCATATCGTTCATAGTAAATGTCTTTGAGTTCCTAGGGAAAGGAAAGAAACAACGGTGAGCTAAAATTCTTAGTAAGGGTTAAATAAAGTGGAAGAGATAATAAATCATTGAGAATAATCAATATGGTATGGTAAATAACTGAACAAAAATTCCATATAATCAATAAACTAAGAAGGAAGTTCATTAATAACATGGACAAGTAAATAACTAAATACCCTTTCCATTTAACTAACATGACTACCATGAGAAGATAAGACATAATCAACATGGAAAGTTAAAAAAAGAAAAAAAATCCATTTAATCAATAATCTAATAATGAAATACATCTATTGAATTCATTATAGTGAAAATATCTTGGAGAGTAATAATAACTGAAATGGAGGAAATTTCTTAATTATCAGATGTCAAGTTTCCAAGGTACATGATAACTTTACCATCAAGATATATCCCATAGATAGTTTAAAACATACTGGATGGAAACCCGTTAGATGAGGCTGGCCAACTGATTCATCCCATGAGACTACTGGTGCATCGAGGGGATTGTATTAATTGGTCCTCGACTCATGTTTTACATATCCATATAATTACTCATATATTGAATAATCAATTTAATTAATAAATAATATGCCTTATCAAATATTTATATTAAGTAAAGGATACAGATTTATCAATATTTCCTCAAATAATAAAATAACCGTTAAAGTAAACATCATACATAAAAATTTTATATATTTTAGTAAATAATTATATCGATTATAAATAATGTAGATATTTAGGGGAAATTTAATGTTCAATTATCACTAGAAAGTGAATAACTTAAGGGGAGGTTAATAAATAAAAAATGATCTGAGGAAGTAAATTTTAGTACTATACAGGGTCAAAATAATCATAAACCATCTAGAGGATGAATAAGGATAGAATCAATATAATTTATACCCATTGGAGTAATAATAATGGTTTTTATCTTTGAAACTAATAGAAAAATACCCTATACCAATGGTTTGGAACGATTTGTATAGGTCATAAAATTGTGGGTATATCCTATACCAATAGATTGGAGAACTGTTTGCTAGTTTGGACTTAAGATTGGTCTCTAAAAATAGTTCTGGGAAAATCATCGGTATAGACCTATACCAACGGTTTTGTAAAACCATTGGTATAGGTCATATAAAAAACCTATACCAACTGTTTCATAAAACCATTGGTATAGGTAATTTAAATAAAACCTAGCATGGTTCTGATCCCAACACCTTCTGCTTATAATCTAATGACCTAAACACCAACCTAACATGACTTTTTTGAACACAATTTCATATATATATATATATATATATATATATTCATACTTATTTTCTCTTTTTATTTATTTAATGTTATTTGAAAAAATATTCGACAAAAAATATGTGTACCTATACCAACGGTTTTGATAACTGTTGGTATAGGTCCTTTGATTTTATGAGCTATACCAATGGTTTTGGTGAAACCAATGGAATAGGGTAGACATATAACAATATATTGGAAAAAAAATTTGTATAGGTTAATAATTTGGACATATACAAATGGTTTTGTCCAAACCTTTGGTATAGGTCCAAATTAGTGACCTATAACAACTATTTTCGCCAAACCATTGGTCTAGGTTCATATAAGTGACCTATACCAATGGTTTTGGAAAAATCATTGGTATATCTCCAAATTAGTGACATATGTCAATGGTTTGGCCAAAACCGTTAGCATATGTCCTATTTCTTGTAGTGTGATGAACTAAAAATAAATTACTTTAAAAAAAAATTCATGAAGAAAATATCTGTTTTGTTTTAATGTATTTTTTTGAAAATCCTTTTCCATGAAAATTAATTTTAAAATATTTTTCTTAAAAAAAATCATGAAATTTTAAAGGAATCTTTGAATAAATGATGGTCATTTTAGTGGGTAATTTTGTACATGCTATAAATTACATTCCTTCTGAATGATCAAAGGTTAGAAAAATGCCTTGTTCGGGAAGTGGAAAATATATAATTTTGAAACAAATTGGTAAAAAAATGATTAAAAATTTCTTTTAATTAATAATTTTGAGAAGGATAAATAAAATATTTTGAAATCATTTTTTCAAAACATAGTTTTTTAAGAAACTGGATTTCCGACTAAAGAGAGAAATGCTGTAGGATTTTATGAAAATATTTTATCAGCAATTTTAAGTAATAAATAGTGAAAAAGTGGTATTAAAACTTAAAAAATATTATGAAAAACTATATGATAGGAAAAATAAATTTGTTATTAAATAATGTTCATATAATTTCCATTAATGTAAGTTAAAGAATAAATAATCTCGATTAGAATGAGATTGTGAAATAAGCACTTAAAATGATCTTAAATTGAGGTGAGAATTAATAAATGAATAGATTATTTATATCAGATATAAATACATATAAAAAAATATGAATACAATATAATATAATAAAAAAAAATTACACACAACTTTAGAATATTAACAACACTAATGTAGTTATAACCCAATGAAAATAAATCGAGTTATGCAATTCCTTACAACTTTGTAACTTTAAATTCAAATACCCATAGATGAAATAATTAAAATTGAAACATAAAATACCATTAAGAGTTAATTATTACTAATATAACATGTCAATGGGTATTATATACCATATAAAAGTGAATTGGTTTATAATAACAAATAATTCTCAACAGAATGCAAATTCAGCTGAAATATCATACCTTACACTTTATTTCGGTAGAACACCCATTAACCTAATGTATAATGGTTTTATGTATATTATTAACTTATAAAAGTATTATATGAATATTAATAATATAATATATTTTCCTTTTATTACATTTTATGAATCTTTTGTTAATAATAATTCATTATTTTCATCATTTTAGGTGTTAATTCCCTTGTTTTTTGAGTAGGTTTTGGTTTGTTATTGTTTATTCAACTTATCTAGTTCATGATTTAATAATATAAATTATTTAAAAATTATTTAAATATCATATATATACATTATATATGTATTTATATTTGTCCATAAAATTTGTTGATGGGAAATGAAATGAACCATTCATGGAGACGGTATGTCGTGTGTATGAATGAACACTGCATCCATTTTCTTGTTGTATTGATGAAATAAAAGTTATTGATATAAATGAATATTATAATTAAATAATTATATTTATTTCTTATGTACCACATATGTTTATTAAATAAATCCTTAATACATTCAATGTAAAGTGTGAATAAATCACAAAGCTTCGCAAGGAGGTAGTTTGCCATATGTACAAAGAACGTTATCATATTCCAAAAAATTGAAATCATGAAGGTATGTGGTATACTTTTTTTTTATAAAAATAAATAAATGATAAATATCATATAAAAAATATATATATAATTATTTAAAAACATTATTGGTGGTAATGGAAAAAGGAATGGCATCCGTTTGCGAGACAGTAGTCTGTCATAAACATGAATAATGATTTCATAACAAATTTGATTGATGTGTGTGAAGTTGTAGGTCATAACATTAACATAAAAACAAATTAGTATAAAAAATATGTTTATTTTATAATAAAATAATGATATAAAAATAATTTAAAGGGTTTTAGGATGAAATAAAACAATAACGTTCAATGATGAATGCCACCTCTTTTTCAAGTATAACTTTTTGGTTTACACAGAAGGACTTATTTTTTTGGATTTATGACAAAATTAATGATTCAAGAATGAGTATATGGGGTTTGTAATTTAATATTTTAGGTTTTGATGATCCAAATGTCTTGGGATGTATTAATAAGTGAGGAACATGAGTTCCCCTTTATGGTGGAGGAGGAGTTTCATTCTTGTAAATATGAAAAAGTAATCACTATTGGGAGGTCTCCCTTGCCTCATGTGACTCAAATAAATAATTATTTTTTGATAAAATTGGGGAAATTACTTATATATGTCCATCCAAAGTGGTTTTACATTTTCTGGTTCTTCTCTATACCTTATCTTTTACGATTAACCACTAAGTAAACTCATTTTTAACTTAAACACCGTGATTAACATTAATTATTTTAACAAATCACTTTAGTAAAAAAAAATTTACCTTAATAGAAATTATAAATTAAAAATATTCCAAATATGGAATCCATATTTCCAAATTCAAGTCACATATGTGGCATAACTTACTTTATAATTTATCCTGCAATGGTGACATAAAAGTGAGTTTTAATGTGGAAATGTTTAAAAGATTGAAATGTTTTTATATCAAAATTAAATATAAAATTGAATCAAATTACATAAATTGGATTAATATATATATAATTTAACTAATTAACCTCACAACCAATTTAATATATAATTTATCCTTAATAATTATTTATTCTAAAAGTCAATTTTCAAATAAAATTCTGTATTTTTCACTATTCATAAAAAAATAAAACTTCTTAGAAAAAGTAACAAAAATTCACCCTGGGATAGATTATTAATTAATCATTAAAAAAATGATCTTGGTAAATAATAATTTTAATATTTTTAAAATTTAGTTTTAAAACAATTACACCATTAAAAGATAACAAAATTACCTTTTAGAATAATATATATATTTATGCATAATTTTTTTTTCTTACCATATGCCTATAAAATATATTTAATGAATTTTATTTTTTTATTTAACATATAAAATATAAATTTAATTAAGATCATTCACTAATATTAATTTATTTAATATATTAGTATAAAAAACCTTCGATAGATAATAATAGTTTTTTATAAATCCATTTCGTTAATATTAAATTGGATTTTTATTCATTTCCAATTAATTGGTAACCAATGAATTCCAAAATATATTTTCATAAGTTATTTAATACTATTTATAACTGAAAATTTAATATCCAGTAGATAATTTTCATTTTAAATAATAATATTAATAGTATTCGGTAAAACTTAATCTTGCATGTAACGCAATTTATCGACGAAATTCGTTGTTGCGTGTAATGCAAGCTAACTTAGTATTGTGGGCATTGTGATCAATAGAATATATTTTATTTATTTAAAATATTAAATATAATATAAATTTTAATATTTTTATATTCCCCTATACATTTGGTGTCATGTGTAATACACACTATGGAATAAAATATTATTATTTTAGAAATTCAAGGAGTTAAATTCTCCCCACCTCAAATAATTCCATCCTTTCAATTTATACTTGATCTTGATAATACACGGTTTGATATTTACAAATTTACTTTCTTGAAAAATCCACCTCATAAAAAGGTTAATAAAATATATTCTTAATAAGAGAGATATATAAGTACCAATGTTATATGGAAGAATAAATAACTCCGTTTTTATATAAGAGAACATTAGTGGAAAGTGAAGATATGGACTTAGAGGAAAAGTGTAAATTATTTTAAAGAGTTTTTATGTTTATTGATCAAAAAAAGTGAATGATAAATAGAATGTTGAGGGGCTCAAAACCATAATTCTTTGATGATCTAAAGGACCATTTTGATTATTCTTAGGGTTCCCATTCATGCAATCATGAATGGTAAATCTCAACATAATTATTTTTTGGTGTTCTATCTTGATAATATATTTTAGAATTCAAAATATAGAGATTTGGCTATTAATCTGTTCATTGATGATGATGTTTCAATTATACATGGACATAAATCCCATCACATCCCATATTAAAAAAGAGATCATTTTACTGGATAAAAAGTGTCCATAGAGCTAGGTTTAAAGGTATTCCCAATATAATTTCTTGATGAAGAAAAAATTAACATGGTCTAATATTAGGTTATCTGACCAAATGTTGATGTAGATGGGGACCATCCATTGGGAGATTTTTCTCATGAAATAATAATATCCAAATGAACATCATCAAGATCTAAAAATGAACTATAGTGATTTGGGGATGGGGAATGCCCAACGGTCAACAAAAACTCTTAGCTAGGGAGTCCCAGGTTCATAAAAGATGATGCATCATCCTTCATAATTGAGGATTGAGGATTATCCATAGAGGAGACTCCCATAATGGATGTTAGCACTAACTCAACTGATCCCTCCCCCTAAGGATCCTCCTATTGAGAGGGATCTGAGGAACTAACTACAAACTAAGAACCTAGGTCTAAGGTGTCTATGTTAAATAATTTAAAATATACTAGTATAATATCATTAAAAGGAAAATGGATATTTCTTATAAAAAAAATTCCTAAAACATAAATGAAATGAGGCGAAACAATAGGAGGATAGAAAAATAAAACACCTCACAGAACACTTTATATTCACAAGGGGAAAGAGACTTCTTAGATAAGGGGTCTTCCACCAGCCAGACCATCTAGAAAGTAAGATTTATTCACTTAAAATTTTAGAAAGAGTTCCCTTGTATAAATCTATCAGTGTTGAATCTCTAAGAAAAATTAAAGAAAATTCATTTCCACTATGAAATGTTTTCACTTCCATGTAAGAGAATCCATGTTGGTAAAGGATATGAGTGATCCATTCTCACAAATATTCATGATATTATATTATATTTCTTATATAGAGTTCATTCATCTGTAAAAAAAGAATCATTTAAGAGTTCTAAAAATACATTTAAGGATTATAGATTTTTGGAATGATATGTTTATTATCGGGAGGTTCACCTACATCACTTCCAAACATGAGTCCTTACCTAAGTGGATTCCCTATGACCATAAAAAAAATTGAACATCCAAATACCACAAATCCAAACCTCCTAATCCTATTAATTCGAGATGTTATCTTTGGAGAATAGGTAAATAAAGAAATACTTCCTATTAAGAATGGAAACAACCACTAGTGATGATATTCCCAAGGTTCCAAAAATGTGGAGAATAACTAGAGTCGTCAGCCACTCTACACTAAAATTGGAAGAAATAATATACTAATTGTAGTATTATACCAATTTGAACTAAACTATAGATATGTTTAAGGTAGGAAAACCATCGACCTCATCATAACACAGATGATCGATAAGAACCAGTGTAATTGGAGGGGTAATACACACCTCTAATACAACAAGGGATCTATATAGAGCCTTCTTAAAGGAAACTAGACCAAAATAAAACCCTATATATACTAGATGCCACATATTATAATTATATAGAACCATCAAGTGGTAGAGTATGTAGTGAACCAAAAAACTAGGGGACAGACCTCATGATGACCATGTGAAACTATCTAGACAATGTCCATAATAGATTGGGGTGGATGTGATTATGACACCGAGCCCTCTAAGAGAGTCATGTGACTAGTAATGGTCAACACATTCTAAAATATTGGAGGCGCATGAGGTTTACACTTCATGGAGAACAAATAATATTTAATGATGAAAAATTAGAAGGTGAATATTATATAAATTTAAGAGGATAGACCTAAATAATTCCATAGTAGTTTACAAATTATATCAAAAGATAAAAATTAAATATATGTGGAAGAGCCTTTTTTGGAACTAAAAAATTCATCCATAAATGAATTAATTCCAGTAAACATAATCTTGGGGAATATTTTATTCCCCATTCTTTGATTTGACTATTCATGGATCCAAAATAGGCTTATGATACAAAAGTTATTATCGTTCAAAGTTAAACTAAAAATGCCAGTAGAAGCATATATGGAACAAAGTACATAATTGAATGAAATTCAAATGTCTTAAGAATAAAATTAAGAAAACCATGAAAATAAAATTTTATAGAAAATTTTAATTATTCTAAAATCATATATATTAATTGAGATCCTTTATGAAATATAATCAATTATGAAGAGGTTGATCCTTCAGGAAATTTATCTTCTGACAACCCTGGAGCCTATAAATCCCACTACAGTCATGATTTAAAGGAGGATAGTTCATTTATTGATATCATTCTCTCAATTCATGAAACTATAAAGATTTTATTTTATTATCATAACTCATTTCCCCCATGAACTAAACATTCATAAATTCCACCATGCATGACCTTCCATGTATGTGGGTGTTTGAGGATGTTTGATGAATGTTTTAGCCGTGGATAAAACTATTCACATAATGTAGTTATTCCTCAAAAAATATGAATTTTCTAAAAACTATATTGTTTTATGAAACTATGTTATCCACATTATTTTGGATCCATCATTTCACTGAACACACATTTTTGAACGTTGATCGTAATTTTGAATCTTTCTTTGCATGGAACCCTTTATCAGGGACTATTACCTTAGTGACCATTATTCTATAAATATGCCGTATATGCCCCCATACCCCACATTTATAATCACTGCTGGGATATGATCCCAGGATCCATCCCGACTCATTCACTACTATCACTGGTCTTTATTAAAAATGTAGAGCCCCATCATAATTTTTTTGGGTTTGGATTTGGACATTTTTGTTTGAAACATATACTATCACAATTTCCACACCATATTATAGCATGGGTCCATATACACCTATAAACTCCATAGAATACCTTGATTTGAGATATTTCTCTTGGTCCCTTTCCCTTGACACAAGCTGATATTATACTCTTGGTTTCCAAGAATACCTCGAGTCGAAATACTCCTAACTTTTTCTTGAATTCTTATTATCTTATGTATATTCCAGGTTGAACCATAAAGGGATGTTTCAACATAAGTCCCTAAAAACCATTTATAGGTGTTTTCTACCTATAAATCATCACTACATGATGTTAAAATATAGTATTACCTATGTAAAAATCATAATATGCCTCCTATCACAAGCATGATATGGCTTATATATCTAGAGTAATATTCCTCATGTAATGACCATCTGCTGAACACCAACCGGTCCCCACTATTTGACTCAAAACTATGAGGAACATGGGTCCTAGAACTATGAAATTTAAAGGAATCTCCCCATGGTCCTTCTACTCAAGATTAATACCCAATCATAATCCTCAACCTATCATTAGGTTTATATTCCTTCATGAGCCAATAGAAGGATAAAATAATGTGTAACTCAACATGTAATCCCCAGACACAACATCCATGAACATGAAATTAAATTGTGCACATACCCTGTGCAATGAAAATGAGTTTCATTATAAAATAATTTCATGATTCCTTTTATGATGATAATGAGATTCCTCATGAGATATTTATGGAAAAATGCCCTTATCCTCAGTGTATCTCCCATGAATAATCCACAATAACACCTTCACCTCCCCTTATCAGCACTCAGGAAGCACTTAGACATAAGCCCCAATCATACCATCAATTCTCCTTAGTAGTAATTGGGTAGCTCCCACATGAAAGGCTCTATCATACCATCACTCCTCCAAAAAAACCCTAAGGAATCTCCCAATCATGATCCCCAATCATTCTAGTATTTCTCCTCATCAAAACTCAAGAAAATTCCACACATAAACCCCAATCATACAATTGTTTCTCCTATAAAAATAAATCAAAATAAATTCATAAGACCCAATCATACCATAACTACTCTCCAACTGTTGCAACCACTTTGTGTATAGGATTGTATTTGTTGTCAATAGTTGTCAATGGAATATCAAAATGAAGGAGATCATGAAGTACTCCGATGAAGTAGAGGAGTAGTGATTCAGACGATTGTTGTGCTGATCTTAAGTTCAAAGAACATGTGTCAAAGGTGATACATTGTTTACAACAATGAAGAATGTGAGGAGTAATCCATCCAAGGATGATTAAAGAAGGATGGTGTTTTTGGTTGAAGACCATGCAATTCCTCCTTATTGCATAAGGACCATGGGCTTTGATGAAGACCATGCAATTCCTCATTATTGCATGAGAACAATGGGTTTTGATGAAGACCATGCAATTACTCATGATTGCATGAGAACCATGCTAGAGATTTCTTGACGGATTAAATTACATGGTTAGCATGAATTTGATCATGACGGTTGATGAAGGAGGCAATGTGACAATGAGTTGACTTATGAAATGGCCATGCACATCACATTGTCATAGAAGATGATGGCACTAAAGCTGTTCCTTCAAAGAATACATATCACAATAGTGGAGTTCATGATAAAGGCAAAAGAATTGCTGAAGGATACAGATCACCAATAAGAAGTGTTGTTGAGGTGATCGTGCTGGTCGACAAAGCAAACAAACGACATACAAATTTGTTGACAAAGGAGATTCCGTGGTCACATGTCGAGTTCAAGAGTTGTGGTCAACGATCTATGTTTGATTCAAGAACTTTGACAGAGGAATGGATGATCTGGAGGCGGTACAAAAAGAGCAGATACAAGGTGGCGCCGTTTTCCAGTGTTTGCCAAATTTCAGGGCCTCAAAATCGACAAATGAAGAAGTGTGATTTTGGCAAAGGGACTTGCGCGCCATACTCTTGGAGGATAGGAAACTTGCACGCCATATGTTTTTGAAGATCAGAGGATCAAAATATGGCAAAGGCATTAGGGTCGTGCAAGTGTTGGTTAAGTCGCACAAGTGGACTTGCGCGACATCACCTACAAGGAGTGGAACTTGCGCGTCTATGGTTTTTCGAGATCAGAAGATCAAAATTTGACAAAGGCAAGAGGGTCGCGCAAGTGTTGGTTAAGTCGCGCAAGTGGACTTACGCGCCAAGGAGAAACTTGCGCGCCGCCGCGCAAGGGGTCTAGTTTGCCTATAAATACTGGACCACCCCTCCTCATTTCCAACGGAGCTCAAGACTTTGAGATTGTTCGAGCTCTCGTCGCGCAGGTGGTTGAGCCGCGCAAATAGGGGTTGCGCGCCGAGTGAGGGTTGCGCGCCCTAGAAGATTTGGGGGAGAAAGGAAGTGTGTCGCGCAAGTATTATGTTCAAGAAGGTAGTGTCGCGCAGGTGCTTCAGTGACACTTGCGCGCCAATTTAGTCTTGCGCGCCCGAGACTTGCGCGCCGCCGGGAGACTTGCGCGCCGGGCTTGAAAAGGAGACCCAGACACTGTTTAAGCATGCCCGCCTTTCTGGAGCTGCACAAGAACTGAAGATAGCCTGATACTTTCGGTGCAAAGCGAGATTGAAGAATAAATCTAAATGATACATGCATGATCTCATGCATACATGGCAAACGAAGACAAGGGCATCTACTACATCCAGTCATTGCACTAAAGAAGAAAGGTTGAACTATAAAGAGCATCAACTCTGAACCCTGATACAAGCAAAGTCTCATGCTGAACAGGAGACAAAGAACATCAATGCACATTTATTGAAGAGACCTTCACGTCTATAAACTGAGTGGGACTTCACCAACGGCAGTGAGCCAGGGGGAGTCAACAGGAGTGACCCGAGGGACACAGTGAGCTATCCCTGAACAATTGTAAAGGCAGTGAGCCTGGGACAGAGTGTCTGTACCCGAACACTTGTAATCTGCAACTAGTGAAGCATAGTGGATTTAGGTACGACCGACAACCTGTCGGCGTATGCTCCATGGACGTAGCCCTTAGTGGTGAACCAAGTAAAAATAGCTCTGTCATTTCTCTGCATGTGAATGTTTAATTGCTATTCATATCCATCATACAGGTTTAAGTAGTTCCTACCAACGTGGGAACAAGATCCACAACTTTAAGAAGAAAAAGTTGCCACCCTGATTCACCCCTCCCCTCTCAGGGTGTCCCGGGGTCCTACACCAACAACACTTGAGACGAATGTACACACAATCCCTACTCATAACATCACTTCTCCTTAGAATCACTCAAGATGGTCACATCCATAACCCCCAATCGCACCATCACTTATCCTTTGTATGACATGGGTATCCCCATGCATAATCCATAATGAATATTTAGTGAAAAAGTCATTAAAATATATATCCCAACATCCTAGTCACATGATGTTAAAATTCATGAAAATATCCTCACTACATTATTATAATATGTAGCCTTACCCAATTAGAAAAGCATAGGATACCACATGTGATAAGAATAAGATGTATACCAACACTCTGGAAGCTCCCACACATAATCCCCAATCATAAAACCACTTCTCCTTTGTAGAAACTGGGAAAAATATCTATATAAGCCCTACATAATACAATTTTTTCTCTTATCAATTCATGATCATCCTTTCCCCTTGAAATTATACATTATGGAATTGTCATGTTATGTGAACATACACCGTGGAATCAAACTAAATGGGGTGTTATCCCTTTCCCCTTATAGGTTTCATCATTTAACTCCCTTTGGCTCAATGCTAACATATATGGTACACCTCCCCAATGTTAAAACCCATCATCTGTAAATTCAATATCCCCGAAGAGGTAGTAACTACAAACCTTCCATTAGTATGAAAAACCTCTCACCATCCAAATCAGTTTTCCACAGTGGACTTTGGTGCTTTCATGTGATACCGATCCACATATAGCCCTATAAGTGATGACTGTAGATGTGAAGCATCCCCATAAGAATCTAAACCTATAATCATGTCACCATAATACTATAAACCTATTAACATTTCCCAACATGGAAAAAAACCTATCATAATATCCCTTGAAGATGTTAAACCTATAACCTAAATTCCCCCACAAGATATTAAACATATTAGCATAGTATCACCACAATACGTTAAACATGGGAACCAACTATCCCCATAAGATGATACACCTGTGACCCAAATTTCTGTTCAATATGTTAAAAATATGATCCAAATTTCCCCACACGACATTAAACATGTGACCCAACTATACCCATAAGATGTTAAACTTGTAACCCAACATATCCCCACAAATCATTAAACCTGTAAACCCTTTTGACATAAGAGAACATTTACTACATGTGATGTGCATGAAATTCCTTGGTCGATGACCCTAGGAAGACTTATATGATTACCACATATCACTCGACATAAGGAGTTTTGTATGCCTTGTGAAACATATGCCAAACCTGATTCGCCCTGTATGAAAGCTAAAGGATTCCTAAGGTAATGAACCTTGGATGTCTGATGCCCCTCATATAAGTAGATATATAAGGAATATGTGATGCCTTGGGTTCAACACCTGATATTCCCCATACATGGGGTTCTCTTAAATTCAATAGAGAAAGACATTTTGATTCCCAAACATTCCCAAGATCCCCCAAGTTATCATCACCATCAAACTATAGGTTTCTACCCCTTTTTGATGACAATAAGAATAATTTAATGGTCTCCACATCAAGGTGCAACTAGGAAAATTATTCAAAAACATGTATTATATTTGTGAGGGAGACTTGGACTGGGTGACAAACTCCATGGATAGATGCATGGATTGAAGAGATGATATCCCATAATCTCATTCTGATCAAGGAGAGAACATCATTAACCATGGAGGTAGAGTTTTCCAATATTTATGAAGTATTAATGGGGGTTAACACACCCCATAGGGTTCATGACCTTTCCAAGTATACTTACCAATCTAGAGGAGTGTAATAAGCACATCCTGATGTGTTCCCTAGTAGAATGTTTTGGAAAAATATCTCATATGGAGGATAAATCATGAAAAATGATAAGATGGGGGTGCATAAAATGATGAAAATTGTACAAGTTTGATTAGTCTCATAATAGATATAGATCCTCATAAATAGATGTTAAATATCCCAAATAAAACATATGTAGTTAATTCTATATGGGTGGCATAGAAAAATGACCATTGAAAACACAGGGATGATAGTAGAAGAAAATGATTGGTCTACCAAGAAAATCCACATTCCGCAATATGGGGATGTCTATAAAGAACTGCTCTCCCAATGTTTTTGATGTCTCTAACAATAGATTAATGTGCTTTATATTTAAAGGGGAGATACAATCCATGAAGATTAATTTTGGTAAATAGAGCTATCTTCAACAAATGGGTTTATGATTACTGAAGATATTCATTGGTATCTAGACTTAAAAAAATGTACAAATAATTTAAAGGCATATTTAACTCAATAAGTGGTTTCATGGAATAAATTAATATTTAAAAACTAAATATGTATTTTTACAATTAAAAGAATATGTTCAAATAATGTACAGTCTGATCTGGAATTAATGTTGTGTCAAAGTCAGATATGAAATATATGATGGTTTCAAGAAAAATTTGGTGATCAAAAATTAAATAAAAAACTATTTAATATGATATAGTAAAACCAAATTATGGATATGAAAATTTAAGAGTATAAGCAATAATATTCATGGAATTGTTTTTTTATTTTTTCATGTACCAATCATGTAGTATTAATATTTTTTTTCAGGATACCAAAATTTAATATGAGGGTAATTGCAAAAAAAAATGTGTTTCCCGATGATAAAGATTATATAAATATTTAGAGTAATGAAATTAATGAATTTTGGTGAATTTGGTGATGAGTATTCAAAGGCTAGTTAGACTTATTTAAAAAAGAGAAGCCATGTGAAGTAAGGAAGGACCAAGGGTATCATGTGACAATTATATAATACACATGTGGTATTAGTTTTTTCAACACGTGGTATGACTCACACAATTGGTTATTTAATGTTTGTTCACAAATATTTATTCATAAGTGTATTGGAGATCACTGGAAGAATTATTTATGGAATTACTATATGTATTTATGGAAGTAAGTGAGTGACATGGACGTATTTGGTAGTACTGACTTAGACTATTATTTCCTAAACAAATTTCCAACTCATTAGTCTTAAAGGGTTTTTTAATGATTCATTTCCAAGTGATAAATTCACTTGCTAAAAATATCATAGTAAAATATAAATGAAGATAGGAAGCTGTTTAGAGATTGAAAGGGGAAAAACAAAATAGCTTAATTTAACAAGTATAATCATTGATAAAATTAAAATTTGGAGTTCCCATAGTTTTAAAATATAAAATATTTTAATAAAAAAAGTGGATAGAATATCTTAAAGGTTCTAATGTTAAAAATGGTGATAATATTTAAATATTTAATGCTAATTTGGACATGGTTAAAACATATTATTATTATTAGGGTAAACATTCAAATGGTTATAAAATACAATAATTATGGATTCCAAAAGGTTCTATAAATAAGGTTTTGAAAATGTTGTAGTTTTCTATAGGTTTTAATATTCCAATATAAAATGGGATGGTAAATTCTTATATGACAAAGGGGTAGAAAAACTTTTCAATTTTTTCTTGAAGTTGAGTTGAATCAACATTACCAAATAAGATCATGGTGGAGAACATAATGAAAATTTGGGGAATGATTGGTATTGGAAAATAGAGAGTTGTTTTGAGAAGATATACCCCCTATATAATTCTATTCCAAATTGGGAGAGAATGAAAAGAAAAATTCAGATAATAATACTCCTTGTATTCTATTTAAGAAGGGGGAGTGAAAAGATTACTCAATAAATATATACATTTATTTAACATATTTGATATTAAATATGTGGAGAAAAATTAATGATAGTATTTGTAACCTAACAAAAAGGTGATAATATTTCAACCAAGTGGTTTTGTGTTGTATTTTTTTAAAATAAGTGTTAGAAGGATGATTGAGTCTTGAGAATAAATATGGATGAAGGTCTATAAGTATCATTACAGATGTTAAGGTGTTTTGAATTATAAACCAGAAGTTAACTCTAGAATTTTATGTGAAGATATTTAGGTTATAAATTATATAAGTGGAGAATAAGTAATGTGTGAGAAGTATCAAAGATGTTAAACAATTGGAATTTTGGAAGTCATTCTATAAGTGGATGTGAAGGTAAAATTATTTCTAATGATATTTGAAAATAAGTCTTAAAGATTTACTGAAGGTAGAGTCAGTCCAGATATTATTCTATAAAGGCTTGTGTGTTTTAGAAATTAGATTTTGTGAGAATATTTTTGGATGTTGAGATGTTGAGTCTGAAATATAGACTTTTGTTAGAATCTATAAAATTCATGAATCACCTTGAACATGTAAGTGTATGTTATGGAAGAGTGAGAGGAATTACCAAAGGAAAAAAACATTCTCCATGTGTACATAAGAGTCATCCATGAAATTATGTAAGGCTCAATATTCTAAAAATTAGAAAAGGGTTGAACTCTCTTTGATACATAAATGTAAATAGTGATGATAAGAGAAAAATGAGGAAAATGAATTAAATTCCCTAAATATGTAAGATTCATTCACTAAGAACCACATGGTTAATATTGTCTTTGAGAAGATTTAATAATAATGGAAATGTTTCATTCATAAGAGTCACTTACTTAGGTAATTTAGTGTCACTATGTATAGTAACATAAATATTTAAAAATGTGGAGGTATACCTATATACATTATAATATCATTACTTAATATATAAGGGTCACCTAGATGGAAAGTAGAAAAGTCCTAGTATGTAAGAGACATTTCCACATAGAAGTTATGATACACAAGAGTCATTTCTGTGACTCAAGGGAAATATATAAGAGTCATTTCCATGAATCAAAGTAGGTATTTAAGATTTATTTCCACTAAGAAGGCATGTCACATAAGATAAAATCCCATTAATCAATGGAAATATTTAGAGTCATTTCCATAACTCAAGGGATATATATAAGGATAATTCCCTTTACTATTTGAGGTGAAAAATAGGTCAATCATACATTACGATACACATTATCAATTTTAAAAATAGGATTGACAGTGTACGTGCTATGATAGGAATGTCTACGCCATATAGAAACGTAGATGTATTGTAGTGGTTTATACTCTTTGAATGTGTCCATTCTATGAAGATAAAGATTACATTACAATATGTTAGGAGATAAAGAAGATTTATAGGATAACACCATGATATTCGTTGGGGTTAAATATATAAGTCCCCAGACTTAAAACCTACTTAATCTTGAGTTATTTCAAGATTATACATTGAGGATCTTTTCAGGTTTAGAGTTTTAGAGAATTAGATCATAAAACATGCATTACATTACACATTTAAACAACGTGGTTACATAAAAGATAGTATTCATTTTTCCCATAAATGGAAACATATTTAAAATAATACATGGATTCTTTTTTGACACTTCCTTAACACTATCATCATATCATGTACCATTCCCTTGACCTGTGAAAAAAATCATTTCAAAAACTTGGGATGTGCATAATAAGCTCAGTAAGGGTTATAAAAAAATATAAACTGAAAACATTAGTCCATGCATGAAATCATACTTTACTCATAAAACATAATCACATACCTCATCAAGTCATGAATAAATCATATAAATCATAATACATAAAGGTAACTTGAGGCATTCATAACGTTCTTACGTAGGGAGTAACCCTCTTGGTTACGTTTGGAATACCCATCATAGTGTATTCCCTAATTCTCTTCGAAGAAACCTTAACGTTTAACCCCTTCAGGTTACCCAATTCATTGGAGAGCTATATCGGGATCACCCTCCCTTAGTTTATCACGGAACCACCCGTCTTCATAACAATGCCCAAGAACCATAACATAATCGTATCACATAAAATGTGCATAAAGGAAACATATCATTTCCACTTTTAAATCACAATATATCAACACAAAAAGTTGATATAAAAACATTATGAAAACCATTTTCAATACCAAAATAAAAGAAAATCAATACATGGTATTTATTTTTCATTCAAAAAAAGTTAAGGCCTGTAGAGGAAGCCGAAACTCAAATAATGGTCACAGCGGCGGAGAATTCGTTGTCTCCACATACGTACGACAAAAAAACATTCCCTTTTTCATTTATTAAATGATTCTTATAAAAATATTCTTTTTGAATAAACGTAAAATCCAAAGGGGTTTATACACCATATAAAAGAAAGTTGTGTATAAAACAAAATATGCCTAAATGAAAGGAGATTGAGACGAAATCCCTTACAAAGATCATTTTTAAATAAAATAGATCTATTATGTGTATTCACTATAAGTAATCATAATGAAAGTAAAAATACAATACATGAAATAATAATATCATGACATAATTTGAAAGTAGGACATTAACCCAAAGAACGAAAATTTGGTTAAGAAGTTCTCGTACCTCGTGTCTGACTTGACTCGATCGTTCTTTAATATCCTGAATAATAAACTTGAGTTAATTTATACTTGGTTAAGAACCTTTTAAAGTTTTTTATTCCTTTTATATCACTTATTACCATGTCATGAACACTATGTAATTATTTATGTTAATAACGGTCGTTTTAACGATCGTTGGTACTTGAGTCAAAAATAAACTCTTTATAATTACAATTTGATCATATATCCCTTTTATCCAGAGTTATACTCATGATTTAGATATCATATATATCATATATATCCAGTATATACATGGATTTTTAATATTACATAACGTTTAGAGGTAAGAAATGAAATGCACCGTTCATGGAGCCGGTAAGCCGTACGTACGCATGAACGCTACTTTCATTTGTATTTCATATTTTATAGAATGGAATCATAATGATATAAAGGTATATTATAATTCCAGTATAATATAATATATAATATAATTAACTAAATCCTTTATGCATCTCACATATGACATTAACGAATCAAATCACTTTGAGGGGGCGGTAGTCCGCACTTCCTAAAATGAAGATTTCGCGTTTACCCATAATGGTAACCATAAAGGTATGCCATAAATTAAAAATACATAAGATTAAGTAAAACATAAAAATTATATATATCATATATAAATATAGTGTCACATTAATGGCCACCTTTGAAGGTGTTAAAATATTATTGAACAATCATCGTTTCGTGAGGCAGAAATTCGCCATCCACGGAAACAGTATGTTCATTAACCATTAGATATAGGTGTGGGAAAGTGTAGATCGAATAATTATAATAACAACATCCTAGTATATGGAAGAGACTGGTGTTGTTACAAAATAAATTAATAAAAAGAGTTTAGGGGGTTGGAGAATCAAAATAAAACATAAGAACACAAGAGAAGACACTACCTTTAAATCGGGTAACTCTTTTTGATTTGAGTTCAAAGGCTTCCTTGGGAAGACTTATGCCCAATGTGAGGATTATAAGAGTTAAAGAGGGATGTGGAGAGACAAAATGGTCAGGTTTTGGCCGATCCAACGGCTTTGGAAGTGTGGGTATGGTGGTAGAGGTGGGGGCCTTTTATAAGAGGAGAGGAGGGGCACTCTTGGAAAGTTATAAAAGGTTACTTTATCATAAAATGATTTTCATATTTAAAAGGTACCAAAATTATATATTTAGAGTATAAGGTGATAGGAGTTAGAAATATACTCATCCAATAGGTTTTTGACATATGTAGGTCCTATATTTTACATTATATTTTCATTTTATTTAAATCGTTAAATAATGAGGTAATCACTACATCATCATGATGTCATAAATAATTTAATTTATTTAATGTCTAGAAACTATAAAACAAATATCATGATGTAGGAAATATTTTTATCTTTATAATGAATATTTATAGTCAAAATATGACTTGTATAACCCCATTTAAAAATTGTTTTAGTAAAACATCTCATGTTTGTGACATTTTAACTTTAACATTAAATAAAAAGATATTAATGACATTTTCCTTCCAAAGTGGCTCCATGGGGTCCCCAAGTTTACCCATGGATTGTCTTAGTCGGAAATGACACTTCCAATAAGGTTAGGACACATGTCATGTTCTTTTCATATTATTAAAACATTATTCTTACCTTTAATTACACTAATTACCACTAATCGCGGTTAAAAACATAAAAGTTATTATTCACCAAATAATTATTTTAATCCCATTGAACCATATTTTACTTCTTAATGAAAAAATGTATGTAGGATTTTTGAAATTCAAAACACAGAGGTGGTAAAATTTCATTTTAATGAAAAATCTGTTTTTTAAGTACCACTTAGTGGTTTCAATATTCATAAAAAATTGATGTTTTTCAGAAAAATAGAACAAATTCACCCTAAGCTATATTTGATTTTATGAATTAAAAAATGATTTCAATTTTACCAAATTCAAAACATATAAGTTTCATTAATTAATTTAATAATTAATACCCGTTGTCAAAACAAATAACATGTTTTTATGAAACAAAAAGTATCAAAAGATTGACACTAGTTTAAGTCCGATTTAAAAGTTTAATTAATTCCAAAACCACTATTGGATTAAATGGTAAAAATATATTCTAATTTTACTTTAAAACCAATTCAAAAGATAATATAATCATGTAAATAAATTATACTAATAAGAGGTTTGAATTAAAATACAACATTTTTCACTATTCATTAAAAATGATCTTTTTCAGAAAAATACCAGAAATTTACCCAAAGTAAATTTCAATGTCCCAATAATAAATAATAATTTTATTTTGACAAATAGATCTTATAAAATTTTCAAAAGTTTGATTTAAAAAATGGTTTTCCATCAAAAGGAATTAAAACAATCTTTTAAAAATATTAGTTTATTTCATGCTTAAGATTGGAATTATTCTCATTTTAAGCCTCTAAAACACTATCTAATTCATTAATATAAATAGATAAAAATATCTTTTTTTCATTACTAACTAGGGATATTACATCCTTCCCCCCTTTAGAAAATTGTGTCCCCGCAGTTTATTTACTTATCGAATAAGTTGGGGTATTTAGCCCTCATTGCATTTTCAGATTCTCATGTTGCCTCTTCAATCATGTGGTTTTTCAACAAAACCTTTACCTGATGAATCACCTTATTCCGTAACACCTACTCCCTATGATCAAGAATCTAGACAGTTGTTCCTCATAAGATAGGTTCTCTTCCAGCTGAACTACCTCTGGACTCAAAACATGAGATGGATTTGGTATGTACTTCCTTAACATTGAAACATGAAAAACATTGTGTACCAGATATAAACTCAGAGGTAAAGTCACTTGGTAAGCAACTTATCCAACTCTCTCCAGAATTTCATATGGTCCAATGAACCTTGGACTCATCTTTCCTTTCTTACCAAATCGCATCACAATTTTCCATGGTGAGACATTGAGAAAAACATGATCACCTACCTCGAAAGATAGATCCTTCCCCCTGTTGTCGGCATAACTCTTATGCCTGATCTGAGCTGTTCTAATGTGTTTCTGTATCAGGTGAACTTTTTGTTCCAACTCTTCTACCAATTATGGTCCCATTTGATTCCTTTCAACCACTTCATCCCAGAAAGATGGAGTTCGACACCGCTTCCCATATAATGCCTCAAATAGTGACATCTGTATACTGGAATGAAAACTGTTATTATATGAAAATTCAACCAAAGAAAGATATTGGTACCAACTTCCCTGATAATCCATCGAACAAGCACATTGCATATCTTCCAAAGTCTGAATTGTTCGTTCTGACTACCCATCTGATTGATGATGAAAAGTTGTACTAAAATTTAATTCAGTACCCAACGACTTCTGAAGGCCTTTCCAAAAGTTAGAAGTAAACATGAGATCACGATCAGATACAATGGAGAGAGGAACTCCGTGTAACCTGAATATCTATTTAAAATACAAACGGGAATGTTGATCTAGGGAAAAAGTATCTCATATAGAAAGGAAATGAGAAGATTTAGTCAAGTGACCAACAATACACCAGATTGAATTATTACCTCGAGGTGTCTTATGCAATACCACAACGAAGTCCATGGATATATTTTCCCATTTCCACTCTGGCACTGGTAAAGGCTGAAGCATCCCTTTCGGTAACTTCCGCTCTACTTTAACCTGTTGACAAGTCAAACACTTCACTGTAAAATCAGAAATATCTCTTTTCATTCAATCCCACTGGTAATACTTCCACAGATCTATGTACATCATAGTACTGCCAGGATGAACTGAAAACAGAAAACTATGAGCTTCAAAAAACAACTCTCTCTTCAACTGTGAATCACAAGGCACACACAATCTCTTCCCAAATCTCAAAACACAATCATTATCAATGTTGAATTCAGGAAACTTACCCATCTGAACCAGCTCTACCTTTTTATGCAACTCACTGTCTTCCTTCTATGCTTACTTGATTCTGTATGATAGAGAAGATTTCACTGATAACTAAAACAAAAAATAAGAACAACCTGCACCAAAAACTTCTATGCCAAAGTTCATCAAATCCTTTACCAGAGTATCACGTCCCAAACACAACATTGTTAATGAAGAATTACTTTTTCGAATCAATGCATCATCCACTTTATTTTCTTTTCCCGGATGGTAATGAATTGTACAATCATAATCCTTGATTAATTCTAGAAATCTCCTCTGTCTCATGTTCAATTCTTTCTGAGTGAATATATACTTTAAATTTTTTTGATCAGTATATATTACACACTTTACTCCATACAAATGATGCCTCCATATTTTTAAATCGAAAACAACTGTATCTAATTCCAAATCATGTGTAGGATAATTTACCTCATGAATTTTCAATTGACGTGAAGCATTAGAAATTACCTCATCATTTTGTATTAGGACGCAACCAAGTCCTTTCAATGAAGCGTCACTGTGGATAACATACTCACCATTCCTGGAAGAAGTTCCAAAACTAGAGAATTCACCAATCTTATTTTCAACATCTTCTGTAGTAAGCTGCCAAACCAAGAAAACTGATTCAACTGAGCCATCACTGCAGTAAACTGGTCAATTCTAATTTTGACCATCTCAGTATGCTGATTTGGAAGGTCATTTCTGTCAGTATGCCTTCCCAAAAAAACTTCTATGTTTCCTCTACGAAAAACCATTCTTAACACTGAAATACCTTAGGTGATGAAAAAAGAAAATCTTTAAATTCTATATCATTTCAATGATACCATAAATAAATTTGTAATTTAAAAATTTCCTAACTCCTAATGTTGTCTAAACCGACCTCTGATACCAACTATAAAGCCCCATCCATAAACCTTACTTAATCTTGAGTTATTACAAGATTACACATTAAGAATCTTTTCAGGTTTAGAGTTTTAGAGAATTAGATCATAAAACATGCATTACATTCCACATTTAAACAAAGTGGTTACATAAAATATAATATTCATTTTTACCATCAACATAAAAATATTTAAAATAAAACGTGGATTCTTTCTTGAAACTTCCTTAACACTATCATCATATCATGTACCATTCCCTTGACCTGTGAAAATAAACATTACAAAAACTTGGGATGAGCATAATAAGCTTAGTAAGGGTAATAAAAAAAATATGAACTAAAACCACTAGTCCATACATGAAATCATACTTTACTCATAAAAAATAATCACATACCTCATCAAGTCATGAATAAATCATAGAAATCATAAGAAATAAAGGTAACTTGAGGCATTCATAACATTCTTACGTAGGGATTAACCCTCTAGGTTAAGTTTGGAATACCCATCACCGTATATTCCCAAAATATCTTCGGAGAAACCATAACGTTTAACCCCTTCACCTTACCCAATGAATTGGAGAGCTATATCGGGCTCACCCGTCCTTAGTTTATCATGGAACCACCCGTCTTCATAACAATTTCCAAGAACCATAACATTATCGTATCACATAAATCATGCATAAAGAAATCATAACATTTCAACTTTTCAATCAGAATATATCAATACAAAACATTGATATAAAAACATTATGAAACCCATTTTCAATACCAAAATAAAAGAAAAGTAAAAAATGGTATTTATTTTTCATTCAAAAAAAGTTATGGCATGTAGAGGAAGTCAAAACTCAAATAATGGTCACGGAGGCGGAGAAGTTGTTGTCGCCGCATACGTATGACAAAAAAACATTCACTATTGTCATTTATTAAAGGATTCATATAAAAGTATTCCTTATGAATAAACGTAAAAGTCATATGCATTTATACACCGTATAAAAGAAAGTTCTGTATAAAACAAAATATGCCTCAATGAAAGGAGATTGAGATGAAATCCCTTACAAAGATGATTTTTAAATAAAATAGATATATTATTTTTATTCACAATAAGTACACATAAAGAAAGAAAAAATACAAGATAGGACATAATAATATCATGACATAATTTGAAAGTAGGAGATTAACCCAAAGAACGCAAATTGGGTTAAGAAGTTACCTTACCTCGGGTCCGACTTGACTCGATCATTCTTTAATCTCATGAATAATAAACACGAGTTAATCTCTACTTGGTTAAGATCCTTTTTCAAGTTCATTATTTCTTTTATATCACTTATTACCATGTCATGAACACTATGTAATTATTTATGTTAATAACGGTCATTTTAACGATCATTGGTACTTGAGTCAAAAATAAACTCTTAATAATTACAAGTTGTTCATGTATCCATTATATACAGAGTTATAATAATGATATATATATCATATATATCATATATATCCATTATATACTTTCATTTATAATATTACATAACGTTTAGAGGTAAGAAATGAAATACACCGTTCATGGAGACGGTAAGTCGTACGTACGCATGAACGCTACATTCATTTTTATTTCGTATTTTATGGAATGGAATCATAATGATATAAAGGTATATTATAATTTCATTATAATATCATATATAATATCATTATATAAATCCTTTATACATCCCACATATGGAATTAACGAATCAAATCACTTTGAGGGGGCGGTAGTCCGCACTTCCTAAAATGAAGATATCTTGTTTACCCATAATGGTAACCATAATGGTATGCCATAAATGAAAAATACAGAATCATAAGTAAAACATAAACATATTATATATCATATATAAATATAGTTTCATCTTAATGGCCACCTTTGAAGGTGTTAAAAGAATATTTAACAATCATCGTTTCGTGAGGCAGAAATTCGCCATCCACGGAAACAGTATGTTCTTTAACCATTAGATGTAGATGTGTGTAAGTGTAGGTAGAATAATTCTTATAAAAACATTCTAGTATATGTAAGATACTGTTGTTGTTACAAAATAAATTAATAAAAAGAGTTTATGGGGTTGGAGAAGGAAAATAAAACATAAGAACACAAGAGAATACACTACCTTTAAATCAGGTAACTCTTTGATTTGAGATCAAAGGCTTCCTTGGGAAGACTTCTGCCCAATTTGAGGATTCTAAGAGTTATAGAGGGATGTGGAGAGACAAAATGGGTAGGGGTTGGCCAATCCAAAGGCTTTGTAAGTGTGGGTATGGTGGTAGAGGTGGGGTCCTTTTATAAGAGGAGAGGAGGGGCACTCTTGGAAAGTTATAAAAGGTTACTTTATCATAAAATGATTTTTGGATTTAAAAGGTCCCAAAATTATATATTTCTAGGATAAGGTGATAGGAGTTCTAAATATACTCATCCAATAAGTTTTTGACATGTGTAGGTCTTATATTTTACAGTATCTTTTCATTTTATTTAAATCGTTAAATAATGAGGTAATTGCTGCATCATCCTGATGTCATAAATAATTTAATTTATTTAATGTATAAAAATTATAAAAAAAATATAATGATGTAGGAATTATTTTTATATTTCTAATTAATATTTATAGTCAAAAATATGAGTTGTATAACCCCATTTAAATTTTTTTTTATTAAAAACACTCATGTTTGGGACATTTTTACTTTAACATTAAATAAAAAGATATTATTGAGATTTTCCTTCCAAAGTGGCTCCATGGGGTCCCCAAGTTTACCCATGGATTTTCTTGGTCTGCCATGACACATATAAAAAGGTTAGGACATGTTTCATTTTCATTTCATATTATTAAAACATTATTCTTACCTTAAATTACAGTAATTACCTCTAATCGTGATTAAAAACATAAAAGTTACTATTCACCAAATATTTTTTTAATCTCATTGAACCACATTTTACATCTTAATGACAACCATGTATGTCATATTTTTTATATTTAAAACACAGAGGTGGTAAAATTTCATTTAAACGAAAAATCAGTTTTTTAAGTACCACTTAGTGGCTTCACTATTCATCAAAAATTGAAGTTTTTCATAAAAATACCAAAAATTCACCCTAAGATATATTTGATATTCCAAATTAAAAAATTATTTCTATTTTACCAAATTCATAACATATAAGTTTCACTAATTAATTTAATAATTAATTCCCGCTGTCAAAACAAATAGCGTGTTTTTATGAAACAAAAAGTATCAAAATATTGACACTAGTTTAAGTCCAATTTCAAAGTGAAATTAATTCCACGACCACTATTGGATTAAATGGTAAAAATATATTCTAATTTCACGTTAAAACCAATTCAAAAGATAATATAATAATATAAATAAATTATACAAAAATGTGGTCTTGAATTAAAATAAAACATTTTTCACTATTCATTAAAAAACGAACTTTTTCGGAAAAATACCAAAAATTTAACCAAAGTAAATTTCAATGTCCAAATCATAAAGAATAAGTTTATTTTGATAAATAGAGATTTTAAAATTGTCAAAAGTTTTATTTAAGAAATGGTTTTCCATCAAAAGGCAGTAAAACAATCTTTTAAAAATATTAGTGTATTCCATGATTAAGATTGGATTTATTCTCATTTTAAGCATCTAAAACCCTATCTAATTCATTAATAGTCATAGATAAAAATATCTTTTATTCATTACTTACTTGGGATGTTACATCCTTCCCCCCTTTAGAAAATTGCGTCATCACAATTTATTTAATTATCGAATAAGTGGGGGTATTTAGCCCTCATTGCATTTTCAGATTCCCGTGTTGCCTCTTCAATCAAGTGGTTTTTCCACAAAACCATTACCTGATGAATAACCTTATTCCGTAACACCTGCTCTATGTGGTCAAGAATTTGGACCGGTTTTTCCTCATAAGATAGGTTCTCTTCCAGCTGAACTACCTCTGGACTCAAAACATGAGATGGATCTGGCATGTACTTCCTTAACATTGAAACATGAAAAACATTGTGTACCTGAGAAAAACTCGGAGGTAAAGACACTTGGTAAGAAACTGATCCAAATATCTCCAGAATTTCATATGGTCCAAGGAACCTTGGACTCAGCTTTCCTTTCTTACCAAATTGCATCACACTTTTCCATGGTGAGACTTTGAGAAAAACATGATCACCTACCTCGAAAGATAGATCCTTCCTCCTGTTGTCCGCATAACTCTTATGTCTGCCCTGAGCTGTTCTCATGTGTTTCTGTTTCTGCTGAACTTTTTCTACCAACTCTTCTACCAATTCTTGTCCCATTAGCTTCCTTTAACCCACTTCATCCCAGAAATCTAGAGTTTGACACCGCTTCCCATATAACGCCTCAAATGGTGCCATCTATATACTGGAATGAAAAGCGTTATTATATAAAAATTCAACCAAAGAATGATGTTGGTCCCAACTTCCCTGATAATCCATCAAACAAGCACGTAGCATATCTTCCAATGTCTGAATTGTTCGTTCTGACCACCCATCTGATTGAGGATGAAAAGCTGTACTAAAATTTAATTCAGTACCCAATGACTTCTGAAGGCCCTTCCGAAAGTTAGAAGTAAACCTGGGATCACGATCATATACAATGGAGAGAGGAACTCCATGTAACCTGACTATCTCTTTAAGATACAAACGGGAATGTTGATCAAGGGAAAAAGTATCTCGTATAGCAAGGAAATGAGATGATTTAGTCAAGCGATCAACAATAACTCAGATTGCATTATTACCTCGAGGTGTTTTTGGTAATCCCACAACGAAGTCCATGGATATATTTTCACATTTCCACTCTAGCACTGGTAATGGCTGAACCTTCCCTTTCGGTAACTACCACTCTGCTTTAACCCGTTGACAAGTCAAACACTTCACTATAAAATCAACAATATCTCTTTTCATTCCATCCAACCAGTAATACTCCTGCAGATCTCTGTACATCTTAGTTCTTCCAGGATGAACTGAAAACGGAGAACTATGAGCATCACATAATAACTCTCTCTTCAACTGTGAATCACAAGGCACACACAATCTCTTCCCAAATTTCAAAACACAATAATTATCAATGTTGAATTTAGGCAACTTACCCTTCTGAACCTGCTCTACCTTTTTCTGCAACTCACTGTGTTGCTTCTCTGCTTGCTTGATTCTATTTGATAGAGAAGATTTCACTGATACCTGAAACAAAACAAAAGAACATCCTACACCAAAAACTTCTATGCCAAAGTTCATCAAATCCTTAACCAAAGGATCATGTCCCAAACACAACATTGTTAATGAAGCATTACTTTTTTCGACTCAAAACATCAGCCACTTTATTTGCTTTTCCCGGATGGTAATGAATTGTACAATCATAATCCTTGATTAATTCTAGCCATCTACTCTATCTCAGGTTCAATTCTTTCTGAGTGAATATATACTTTAAACTTTTTTGATCATTATATATTTCAGACATTACTATATACAAATGATTCCTCGAAATTTTTAATGTGAAAAAACAACAGCTAATTCCAAATCATGTGTAGGGTAATTTACCTCATGAATTTTCAACTGATGTGAAGAATAAGCAATTACTTAATCATTCTGCATTAGGACACAACCAAGTCCTTTCAATGAAACATCACTATAGATAACAAACTCATCATTCCTGGAAGGAAGTGCCAAAACTGGAGCATTCACCATTCTTTTTTTGAACTCCTTCGGTAGTAAGCTGCCAAACCAAGAAAACTAATTCAACTAAGCCATCATTGCAGTAAACTGATCAATTCTAATTCTTACCATCTCAGTATGCTGATTTGGAAGGTCATTTCCCTCAGTATGCCTTCCCAAAAAAACTTCACTGTTTCCTCTATGAAAAACCATTCTTAACACTGAAATACCCTTAGGTGAAGCATCATTACAATCATTAAATGGTTTATCATTTCAATCATACCATAAATTAATTTATAATTTAACAATTTTATAACTCCTAAATTTGTCTAAACCGACCTCTGATACAAAAAATAAGGCCCCAGCCTTAAACCATACTTAATATTGAATTATTACAAGATTACACATTGAGGATCTATTCAGGCTTAGAGTTTTAGAGAATTAGATCATAAAACATGCATTACATTCCATATTTAAACAAAGTGGTTACATAAAAGATAGTATTCATTTTTTCCATCAACGGAAACATATTTAAAATAAAACATGGATTATTTCATGACACTTCCTTGACCCTATCATTATTTCTTGTACCATTCCCTTGACCTGTGAAAAAAAAACATTTCAAAAACTTGGTATGGGCATAAAAAGCTCAGTAAGGGTTATAAAAAAAATATGAACTGAAAACATTAGTCCATGCATTAAATCATAATTTACTCATAAAACAGAATCACATACCTCATCAAGTCATGAATAAATCATAGAAATCATAAGACATAAATGTAACTTGAGTCATTCATAACATTCTTACGTAGGGAGTAACCCTATTGGTTACGTTTGGAATACCCATCAAAGTATATTCCGTAAATATCTTCGGAGATACCTTAATGTTTAACCCCGTCACATTACCCAATGCATTGGAGAGCTATATCGGGCTCACCCACCCTTAGTTTATCACGAAACCACCCATCTTCATAACAATGCCCAAGAACCATAACATAATCATATCACATAAAACATGCATCAAGGAAACATAACATTCACACTTTTCAATCAAAATATTTCAATACAACATGTTGATATATAAACATTATGAAAACCATTTTCAATACCAAAATAAAAGAAAATAAAAACATGGTATTTATTTTTCATTCAAAAAAAGTTATGGCTTGTAGAGGAAGCCAAAACTCAAATAATGGTCACGGCGGCGGAGAAGTCGTTGTCGCCATATACGAATGACAAAAAAACCTTTCCCTTTTTTCGTTTATTAAATGATTCATATAAAAAAATTTATTTTGAATAAACGTGAAAGTCAAAGGGGTTTATACACCGTATAACTGAAAGTTGTGTATAAATCAAAATATGCCTCAATGAAATGAGATTGAGACGAAATCCCTTACAAAGATCATTTTTAAATAAAATAAATCTATTATGTGTATTCACTATAATTACACATAAAGAAATTAAAAATACAAGATAGGACATAATAATATCATGACATAATTTGAATGTAGGAGATTAACCCAAAGAAGGAAAATTTGGTTAAGAAGTTCCCTTACCTTGGGTCCGACATGACTCGACCATTCTTTAATATCCTGAATAATAAACTTGAGTTAATTTAAAATTGGTTAAGAACCTTATTCATGTTCATTATTCCTTTTATATCACTTATTACCATGTCATTAACACTATGTAATTATTTAAGTTAATAACGGTCGTTTTAACGATCATTGGTACTTGAGTCAAAAATAAACTCTTTATAATTACAAGTTGGTCATGTATCCATTATAGCCAGAGTTATAATCATGATTTAGATATCATATATATCATATATATGCAGTATATACATGCATTTATAATATTACACAACCTTTAGAGGAACGAAATGAAATGCACCGTTCATGGAGACGGTAAGCCGTACGTATGCAGGAACGCTACATTCATTTCTATTTCGTATTTTATGGAATGGAATCATAATTATATAAAGGTATATTATAATTCCAGTATATAATCATATATAGTATCTTTAATTAAATCCTTTATACATCCCAAATATGTAATTAACGAATCAAATCATTTTGAGGGGGCGGTAGTCCGCACTTCCTAAAATGAAGATATCACATTTACCCATAATTGTAACAATAATGGTTTTCCATAAATGAAAAATACAGAATCTTAAGTAAACCATAAACATATTATATATCATATATAAATATAGTGTCATCATTATGGCCACCTTTGAAGGTGTTAAAAGCATATTGAACAATCATCGTTTCGTGAGGCAGAAATTCACCGTCCACAGAAATAGTACGTTCTTTAACCATTAGATGTTGGTGTGTGTAAGTGTAGATATAATACTTATTATAAAAAAATCCTAGTATATGGAAGATACTGGTGTTGTTACAGAAGAAATGAATAAAAATAGTTTAGGGGGTTGGAGAAGAAAAATAAAACATCAGAACACAAGAGAAGACACTACCTTTAAATCAGGTAACTCTTTTTGATTTGAGCTCAAAGGCTTCCTTGGGAAGACTTCTGCCCAATGTGAGGCTCCTAAGAGTTAGAGAGGGATTTGGAGAGACAAAATGGGCAGGGGTTGGCCGATCCAAAGGCTTTGTATGTGTAGGTAAGGTGGTATAGGGGGTGGGGTACTTTTATAAGAGGAGAGGAGGGGCACTCTTGGAAAGTTATAAAAGGTTACATTATCATAAAATTCTTTTCGGATTTAAAAGGTCCCAAAATTATATATTTCGAGGATAAGGCGATAGGAGTTTGAAATATAATCATACAATAGGTTTTTGACATGTGTAGGTCTTAGATTTTACATTATCTTTTCATTTTATTTAAATCGTTAAATAATGAGGTAATCGTTGCATCATCATGATGTCATAAATAATTTAATTTATGTAATTTCTAAAAATTATAAAAAAAATACCATGATGTAGGAAATTGTTTTATATTTCTAATGAATATTTATAGTAAAAAATATGACTTTTATAAACCCATTTAAATATTGTTTTAGTTAAAAAACTCATGTTTGTGACATTTTTACTTTAACATTTAATAAAAAGATATTAAGGACGTTTTCCATCCAAAGTTGCTCCATGGGGTCCCCAAGTTGACTCATGGATTTTCATGGACGGCCATGACACATCCAATAAGGGTAGGAAATGTTTCATATTCATTTCATATTATTAAAACATTATTCTTACCTTAAATTACACTAATTACCTCTAATCGCGATTAAAATTTTAAAAGTTACTATTCACCCAAAAAAATTATTTTAATCCCATTGAACCACATTTAAATTCTTTATGAAATCCATGTATATCGGATTTTTGAAATTCCAAACATAGAGGTTGTAAAATTTCATTTAAACGAAAAATCAGTTTTTTAGGTACCACTTAGTGGTTTCACTATTCATCAAAAAATGATGTTTTTCAGAAAAATACAAAAAATTCACCCTAAGTTATATTTGATATTCCAAACTCAAAAATGATGTCTATTTTACCAAATTAGATACATATAAGTTGCATTAATTAATTTAATAATTAATTCCCTCTGTCAAAACAAATAGCGTGTTTTTATGAAACAAAAAGTATCAAAAGATTGACACTAGTTTAAGTCTGATTTCAAAGTGAAATTAATTCCATGACCACTATTGCATTAAATGGTAAAAATATATTCTAATTTAACTTTAAAACCAATTCAAAAGATAATATAATCATATAAATAAATTAGACTAAAAATAGGTTTTGAATTAAAATACAACATTTTTCACTATTCATTAAAAATGAACTTTATCGGAAAAATACCAAAAATTTACCCAAAGTAAATTTAAATGACCCAATCATAAAGAATAAGTTTATTTTGACAAATAGAGATTATAAAATTTTCAAATGTTTTATTTAAAAAATGGTGTTCCATCAAGAGGCAATAAAATAATCTTTTAAAAATATTAGTGTATTCCATGCTTAAGATTGGATTTATTCTCTTTTTAAGCCACTAAAACAATATCTAATTCATTAATAGACATAGATAAAAATATCTATTATTCATTACTTACATGGGATGTTGCAAAATATAATATGCTACTTAGTGTTTGGGGATCTAGTTATTGATTAAGTATCACATCATGAAAAATGATACCATTATATTATTTGGCATGATAATATTGAAGGTTATGTCATAATGAAGAAGTATTGATATGAATAGGTGTTTTCCTAAATATTTGGAAATTTTTTTAATGTTTGAAATTAAGAGATCGCTCAAAATTTCATGGTGATTGACTCTAATTTGAATTATCCTTTTTACCACACTAAAATTTTTTGTACACCTAGAATGATATTGGAGATTTGGGTAGAGGATTGATCCCAACCATCATATCAAAATTTCAGTGCATGGAAGACTATATAAAATATAATTTTAGCAGTTTTAGAACTAGGTAAGTAAAAATTATAATATGAAAAATAGAATCATGTTTGATATATCCAATACAAAAGATAAGAGGAGAGTGGATGAGTAGTGCTAAGTATATGGAAATTGTATATTTTGAGCATATAGATATATGTAATTCAAAGGAGGATAAAAAGGAGAAATATTTAATATATGTAATTTTTATAAAAGTAGAAAAATGTTTATATTTTCATATCTACTTCTTATAGGGAAGAATAATTACACTACTAAATCTAGATGTGGAAAACTGAGAGCAATGAGATAACTCAAATATGGATTTTTCTTCATATGGAAGAAAATTTAACGTTACTATATTTTTTTACATAAAAATACTCAACCCTCAAATTGTGTTATTAACATTATCAATCCTTGGAGGAATAAAAGATAAGAAGACATGGATTTCAAACAGTTATCAAATATAGAGTTATGATCCTTGATAACTACTATGATAAACTTTTCTGAAACATGATGTCTATAAATTAACCATTTCCTTCAATGAAGTATTACATAGAGGAGAAGAAGCATGAGTGGTCCTTGGATAAAAAATGTGACTTTTTGAAACCTAGTAAGAGAAGATAGGCTTGAAATAGAGTGACCATGAAATAAAAAATAACCCACTTAAAGTGTGTATAGTGGATTCTAGTTCTCTCACATATATATATATGTGTGTGTGTATACTCCTTAGATTAACACTTAGTGGCGAATAAAATAAAATCCAATTGAATTGTACATGCTTTACATTCTACATTTGTATTTTTTTACTCGGTGTTATAATATGAAAGAGTGAGAGATATTATATGAGTTTCTTGTAACATGGGGACAATATCCATATATCCTAGGTGAATAAAATAATAGAGAATTTATAATCTGTATTTACGCTGATTCACCCCCTCTTATAGTTCTTTTAAGAAGCATGGTCCCAATATAAAAATATAAACTAAAATTATTTTTGGGGATATTTATGTTGGTTAAATATCATTTTATGTATGCATGATTTGTTATACATGTCTCAAATAAATTTCAAGTGGGATTAGTTCTCATAGAACAAGAAGTAGGGAAATTAATTTGGGTCTATACAATAACATAATAACTAGTCCAGTTTTGGGATGGAAGTAGGAATTTTTTCTAAGGTGATCTACATATAAATAATGGAAATAAATTTATAGTTAGGCTGAAAATTTTATGGGTGTAGGATAAAACATTATGAGTTATAGGTCTTATGTGATCACACATTCTAGTAGAAAAATGGATATTCTGTAACAACCAAATATTTCACATACGCTCTCCTTAAATGAATAATATATTAAATTGATTGTTTCACAAACAAAACCAATATAAATGAGACAAGTCATATCAGATTAATATTATAAGAAATATAATAATAATAACTACTAGTAAATAATGGTATTTTAATTAAACCAAAATTTTTACATGTAGAGGATAAAAAATAAATGATATTTCATAATAAATTTAGTTGTTCTTTCTCAAATAATTTTTTAATGTATTGTTTTTTATAAAGATAATTAAAACAACCAGTATTAATTATAATATTTTAGATTATGAACTATTATATTATTATTATTTAAATTAAAAATTCATATGAAATAATATTAAAACATTTAAGGTTTAAAATTTTATTTTTTAATAAAATCATTTTTTCATTATTTTTTAATTTCATTAATTTTTTTTTATAAATTTTAGAATTAAATTATATAAAGATAAAATATTTTTTATTTATAATGTAAATATTTTTTTATCATGATGTTTTTATATTTTTTTGAAAAAATTTATTTTTTGGTGAATAGTGCAATATACAGTTTTTACCAATACTTTGAATTTTTATGCCATTATTAGTATATTTGTATAAAATAGAAATTTGTGAAACATTTTATTGAAAAAATATCTAAATTAAAATTTACATTACATAATTTTATATATTTATTATATTTTATAGACTAATATATTATATTTTAAATACCAAGTAAAATTTGTTCTCAAAAAATATTTTAACATATTATACATTTATTATATTAAAATTTATTTTTAACACTTTTAGATATTGAAAAATAAAAAAATGAATTAAAATTTTATAATTAGTGGGACTAAATTATCTATGATTGTGGACATTATTTTTAGGCATCATGATTAATTTACATTGGATAAATATTAGTTACCTTGGTAAAACTGTTATTTTTAAAAGAAAATTAATTTTATAAATATTTTTTATTCATTTTAAATTAAATTGATATATTTTAAATTAAAAATCTAATAATATATTTAAATATTAATTAAAAAAAATTAATATATATTAAATTGGTAATTAATGTTAAATAATATTAATAATTCCCAATAATTAAAAAGTCAACATTCTATAGATAACAAAATTTCTACACATTATATGTTTTGATTGAAAAGTTAATTTTATACTTGTTATAAGTTTTATTTGGATAAATAGAACCAAAATTCTTATTATTCATGTATATATTGATTAATAAATACCATATTATGGGTCTAGTAATAAAATTATTACAATGAGTAATTTTTAATCAATATTAATAAGGGAAATATTGGTAAATGGGGTTTCGTGAATTTTTAATAATTACAAGATCCCTTAAACCTTACAGAAATAATTTTTATGTATGAATTTAATACTCAAATTTTCGTTCTACCATTTCTTTACCTAATACAAATAACTAACCAAACCCACTTGTCACCCATGTGATTCTATTCATACCCCTTACGAAACTCTAGTTTTCCTTGAAAAATCCCACATTTTTCAACTATAAAAGGAGTTCAGTCCAACTTATTATCCCATAAATATCCAAAAAAAGGATTTTATCATGAATTATCGTGACTCTCACACTCTAAATCCCTCTCAATAAGATTCTAATGTTCTAATGATTCCTCCTATGATTCAATAATATAATTAGAAAGGTATGGGTTCTCATCCCACTTTTTGATTTTAGTACTTATTTTCTGATAAAACATTTTAGTTTAAATTTATTATACTATAATATGATTATAATCAAAAATTTAATGTCAAAATTATTCCATTTTAATGAGATAATATAATTCCATAATATTAAAACTATCATATTTTTTTTTCATAGTTGTTTTTTTTCCAAATTCACTCCTTGATTCTCTGTCTATTCCTTTCAATTCAAGTAATTATTTTGTTATAAAACATTTTATTTCCATGTGATTTTTGTTAGAAATATTCCAAATAAATCCTTTACAGTACTAATGAAAACCTATTGATGATATAATATCTTTATATCTAATTAATCCATTCAAAATCTGTAATCTATAGTCATTATGATTCCAAAATAAATCCTTTATTTTTTTTCTTCATGTTGTGAATACTCAACTCTAATATAATTAATGGGTGTATACATAAATGATGTTTATAAAAAAGTCATGGATGTTAAAAGGTTCCTAAAGAGAAAAATATCATAGTTAGGTTTTTTATGTAGGAGGTTAGAGTGTGATTAACTAAGAGATAATAAAATGTAATCGGTTTTCATGACTCAAATTTCTTCCCTAGATTCACAATCACTCTTCTTTGTCTATTATTGTTAAAGATTTATCTATGCCCAAATATTATTAGTTTTGTATGTATTTAAACCTTATTATTCGTGGATATCATGTTTCTCACCAAATATTTCTTCATTAATGATTCTATTGTGTTGTTAAAATAAATTTTTGTTAAGGATAATTCTCATTTTGTTGAATATTATTTTCTTCAATATCCATGTTTTTTAATTCCCTCCAATGTTATCCTATATTTTGGGGAAATATAAGATTGATTATTTTATATGATTATCCAAATTATCATTATCCATTTTCAAAATAAAAATTTATTTCTCTTTTTATGATGTGTGTTTTCAAACAAAAGTATTTTAAAATATTAAAAAAATGTTTTAAATCCAATTAACAAATAAAATATTTTATCATGAACTCCAATTTGTTTATAAATTTTATTTAATTTCAAGGATATTTTATTTGGAAATAATTATAGTAATTTTTTCAATAGTATTCTACTTCCATCCACAGAAATGAATTTGAAAGGAATTTATACTTCATCTTTTATAACGATGTTTAAAAGATTTTTTGAAAACTTTTTTATTTTCACTGCTATATTTCTTCGACGTTTTATCTCTCATGATGCTTTGTTTTTTTCATACTCTTTATTTTGTTATGATATTTTTTTCCTTTACTAAGGATCTAATCTCACCCATTCATTATGTTTCCAATCTACTGGTTATGAATATGAATATATCATGTGATATATCTAGAAAAATTTCTATTGGGGCATGATTATGGAGAAATGATTACATGTTTTGTGAGATAATATGTTTATATATCTAATTTATCAAACACTAAACCTTTTGGTATTTAATTTGTGTTATTGATTTTGAGTTTTATTATTTAAATTATCAGATTAGTTTATTATTTAAATCATGTTTATATTTGGTTTCATAAGTTATTATCTAAGTAGGTTTTAGATATTTTTAGATATTTGTTTAGTCATTTTGGGGAATATTTTAGTGAAATTTAGTGAAAACTATATGTAAAAGAATAAGGTATGAGACTAAGTGTAGGATAAAATCCTGATGTTTTTTGTAAGAAGATAATATGTGGATATCTTTGTAATTATATCCCGGCATGGATACTATAAGTAGATACAGGTTCTTGTATAGATATACCTAGTGGTAATAATCTTAAAGAGTGAATGTTGGGTATTAACTCAATAGTGACTTGGTGCACAAAAATGTGGTCTAACTCCACACCAAGTTTGACACTCCTAGGGGATATTATTTGGTTAATCACATTATCTATTCAAACCATAAATAATTATTTTAGTATGATGTTAACTATTTATGTTAAAGAAACTAATAAGAAAATAAATTTGGAGAAACTAGGTAAAATTGAAAGAGTGATAGGTTTGTCAAATTATGTCATAGATGAACCAAAATTATCATAGGTTAGAGTGGATGTGTCATTAGATAAGACATGCAAGGATTGAGTATTCATATTCATTTGATCAATTACTCTGATATGATCATAACCATTTTGGTTGTAGTATTTAGTTAGAAACGTGAGCATGAAAATGAATCTATGAAATTTATATTACTAATTACGTCAAAAAACCACATTTGAGATAAATATTTTCTCAGTCATACCTAGGACAAGTGAGGTTGATATCCTAGTAAAAGATACATCATAAGTATCTTATGTAACCCTTAACTTATTCCTTTAGTGAATGATAAATAAAATTATGAGGACTAAATTTATTTAGGGGGGATGTAACAAGACATGATTTCACATTATATTGTTCCAAAGTAAATAATATTTTAAATATGTTACTTCAAATACAAAATTGAAATAAATGATCAAAATAATATTAGATGAATATAATTAGAAAAATTATAAGGATAATAAAAAAATCTAGTAAATAAAATTTTATTAATTAACAAAAATTCTTACAGATAGAGGATAAATAATAAATGATATTTAATATTAAAATAAATTATTCATTATCAAATAATTTTTTCGAAGTATTGTTTATTTTATCAAAATATTTAAATAAAATAATATTTAATATAATATTTTAGTAAATTAACTAATATAATATCATTATTTATATTAGAAACTTATATGAAATAATATCCAGAATATTTAATGATTTAAAACATTATTTTTTGAATAAAAGGAAATTTTACTTATAATTTATTTTTTTATTTAAAAACAAAATTGAAAAAGTTTATAATCTGAATTAGATAAAATAAATTTAATTTTGGATCTATAATTTCAAATTTATGTCATCATGAATTTTTGATATTTTTATAATGATTTTATGTAAATATTTAAATATACTCATTTCACTAATGCTAAAATTTTTTAGGCCAATATTAGTATATAAGTATGACATCGAAAATTTTAAAATAATTTAATTAAGAAAATATTTATTTTCAAATTTAAATAATAAATTTTCATATATTAATTATAGTTTACAATTCTATATTTAGTACTTTAATTCTCCAATAATATTTTTCTCAAAAAATGTTTTGTCACATTATACATTAATTATATTAAAATAAAATTTTAATAAATTTAGAAATAAAACCAAAAAATTGATTTAGAATGTATCATAATTTGGTCCAAAATATCTATAAAGTAGCACTTTATTTTTATAAATTATGATTAAGTTAGCTTAGGTAAATATTAGTTACACTTATTAAATGGTTATTTTCAACGAATTATATTTTTCTAAATATAATGTATTTTTCTTTAATTAAAATAATATATTATAAATTAATACTATTATATTATTTTTATATATATAAGTAAATCAATGTTAATATAATTTATAATTAATTTCAAATAAGATTAATAATTCCGAACAATCAAAAAGCTATATTTTTATAACAAATAAATTTTCCACAAAATATCAGTTGTTATTTAAAAGAAATTTTTTTACTTTTTAGAAATTTAATTACAATAAATGGATACAAAATTATTATTCATTATGTTGAGTTTTTTTTTTCAAGGGTAACCTTATATTTTTTTGCGATAAAATAATTACCATGATTACTTTTTAATGAGGATTAATAAGGGTAAAATGGGAAAATGAGGTATCTCAATTTTTTAATAATTAAGAGTTTACTCTTACATGTTATATTATTAATTTTTAGGAATAAAATTCATACCAAACGTCTCACATACTATGTATCCACCCAATTAACCTAACTCACTAATCCTTGCTAAATCCCATGTGATTCTATTCTTACACTTACCTAACTCTAATTTTCCATGAATATCCCATTTTTCAACTATAGAAGGAGATCACTCCCACCTATTCTCTCATACCTATCCATATAATGGATTATATCCTGAATATTCATTCTCTATACCTCTCTAAATTACTCACATGTAGTTACTATATTTCAAAGGATTTCTCTTCAGCTTTAAGACACTACTTATCAAGGTAAGGGTTTTCCTCCTCTTTTGGATTCAAATAATTATTTTGTGATAAGCCTTTTGAGTTTAAACTGGTAATAATTTCATATTTTAATAATTAAATATTTATTATCTAAATTATTTCCTATTTATTCAATAACACCCTTTACTATTATTAAACCATTTATATATAATTTTTTAGCCATTATGATACTAAAATCACACCATGATTCTCTCCCTCTTCCATTGAATTCAAGAACATCCTTTGTCATAAAACATTTTATTTACATGTCATTATTCTTCCAAATTTTCATAATAAAAACATTACTAGAGTAATTATTACCTATGTATTATAGACTATATTTCTCTCCCAATAATCCTTTTCACAATCACTTTTCTATAGCTTTCATGCTTCCAAAATCATTCTTTGATTTTCTATCTTCATGTTGTAAATAACAAACTCTAATATAATTAAAGGGTATAAATATACATGAATTTTATAAAAGGATATGGATATTAAAATTTTCATAAATAATAATATAAGATAGATATGTTTGTGACATAGGAGGTTATAGTGCGATCATCTAAGCGATAATTCAAGGCAATGGGTTTTCATGACATAAATATATTCTTTATGTTGTGATCATTATTATTTTTCTATAATCCTTAAATATTTAACTATTATAACCTATGATTATTTTGGGATGTATTACCACTATATTGTCTTGGAAAATCATGATTTTCACAATGAAATTTCTTCATCGATGTTTATATTGTTTCATTAGAATTAATTTTTTACAGAATAATTCCCAATTCTTTTAATAAATGTTTCATCAATATCCATGTTTTGACATCCCACTAATGTTATCATATATTTTTGGGAATGATTATATGGATTATTTTAGATTATTATAATAATTCTATTTACCCATTTTCCAAATTAATTTTTAATAATCTTTTTACAATATTGGTTTTCAAACAAAGGTATTTCAAAATATTAATGAAACGAGTTTTCAATCCTTTTAAAAAATAAATTTTTTTATCTTCCAATCCATTTTTTTTGATTTTTTTTATTTTAAAATATATTTTATTTTTTACTCTTATAATAGGGTTTTCAAAAGTATCCTCTTTCCATCAACAATTTTATTGAAAGTAATTTTCACTTCATCTTTTATAAAAATGTATAAAATATTTTGTGAAAACTTTGTTATTTTAAATTCTATTTTTACTACAAGGTTTATCAATCATGAAGTGATGTTTTTATTATCCTATATATATATTTTATGATATGATTCCTTTTGGAAAATGGTATTTTTGATATCCTATGTTTTGTTAATTTATCTTTATGTGATGTTTTTGGAATGTTTAAGAAAACCATTATTTTTCCCTGGGTTCTATAAGTTATTATGATGATTGATTTTAAATTGAACACATAAGTATAAATGATTGGGGGTGGTATTATATCACACTATAATAAATTGGTTGATTTTTAATATCATATGAGATGAAATAATTTTGTGTGAATGAGGTGTAAGAAGATTTGTTTACAATTGTTTTGTGAGAATGAGATGTTGGAATATTTGTCCATATGATTGTTGTGTCAATGAGATGCAGGAAGATTTGTTCACAAATTTTTATTTGAACATGATGTAGAAATATTTTTCACAATATTTTCTATGTTCTTCAGTATCCCACATTTCCATGTTGTTTATTATGTTAGGAAAAAATTTCAATTTGCAATCCATTTCCATGAAATAACACATTTTCATGATTACGCCATATTTTTAAAAAGTATTCCACACTTTTGTTTCATGCCCACATGTTATATTATTTTTGAGATGTTCTTAGAGCTAGGTAATATCTTTTAGGATTTCTTATTGATCTCTTTATGAACTTATGTTGATTTAACACGTTTTATTACAATCATGTATAGTCTTTTGATTTTTTATTATGATATTTATGTCTTCCTCATGTTCTTATCCATGTTAATAACTTGATATATTATGATATATTTTATCCTTATTGAGAATATGAGAGAAACCCTTTTTTATGTTTCCAATCACCATATTATGAATATGATTATATAATATGACATAACTAGAAAAATTTCTAAAAGTACATGAATATGGAGAAATGTTCCCATGTATTGTGAAATAATGTGTTTATGTTGATAATATATAAGGCACTAAAACTTTTGTTCCTTGGGTCATGATATTTTTGTTTGTTTGTAATATTTAGACCATCAGATTAATTTTTTATTTAAGTCATATTTAGTTAGTGTTTATTTTTATTCATCTTAAATACTAGTATGAATTGTGTGTGTACTCTGAGGATAGTACGGTGGAAATAATAATTTATATTTCTCATGTTGTTAATGAATATGCACTATTTTATGGATGATTTGAGAGGTGCAAGTATTTTTTGGAAATGGTTAGGATGAAAAATGAGGATTAGTTAGTTGGTGGTTTATACTCTAGTGTCATGAGTGAAAGGAAATCATCCAATTCATTGAATTTAGGGTATCGAGTGATTATCTAGTATAACTAAAAGATATATTGAAATAGAATGTTTGTGTGAGAGTTTTTTAAGAAGTTGATTTATTTTTCTATTATTAGATAGTGAGAGAAATTCCATAACGGTGGGAAACACTTAAATGGTCATTTTAGTAAATAAATATTTTTTTTAAAAAGTAATTTATGATTTGAGTGATGAAATATAGTGATTCAATCATGTATTTTTGGTCAAATAACGCATGAAATATATTAATTTTAGGGATGTAATGGTGCATTTCAATTTTAAATATCAATTAACTAATGGGGGGTTGATGAAAAAGTCTTTCATTGACTAGTGAAATGGAATTATGAATGGGGTAATGTTTCTGGAAAATACTAAGAAACCCTTCTTAGGTTTGAATATCTTATTAAAAATATGTAATTAAAACAGAAAAATAATCAAATTATTCGTATACAATATATAACGAATGGTATGATTAATAGTTATATAGTTGCGATATATATGAGTTTCAATTGTACAATAAAGGATGAATACAGTATCAGATGAAGATTATTTTATATATTAGGTTGCATGAGTAAGTGAAACTCAATGTTGTTGTGATGTGTATTCTATAAGATTATTTATGATGAAAATTTTAATGGTGGAGTGATTATATTAACCGTCATATTGGTATTTTTAATATTTTTTTTACAATTGTATTGTGAATTTTTAATAATTTTTATCAATTAAGAAGTGATATTGAAAAAGAAGATGAAAATTTGGTATGTTTTGAAATTTAACAAATTTTGTGGCTATATCAGAGGCCCAGTGGGAATCTTGTGGGAGATCACCAGAATCTGAGTGAGATGAGGTAGTGTTAGAGACAAATTACACTATAATAAGAAGTTTTGTGGTATAACACCATAAATATAAAGGCTACATGAAATCATATGGCATGCCACATGTATTCAAGTAGAGTTTCTAAACCCACTTTTAATTGTGTGAATTTATTTCATTTTTTAATAAACTCCACTAGAGTATTAGTCTATGGGTTCCATTTGAGAAAAGGGGAGCACTCTCTCTCTCACTAATTTTATATATAATTATATATTCCATTATGATTATTTATCACAAATAGAAAACTAGGTTTATCCAGTGCTAGGGAATTAATAGTGCAAGCTAAAAGAACTGTTAAAGACCCTAATTTTTAGTGCTAGATAAAATACTATTAATGGGAGTCTATAATGAAAATTTATTAGCACTTTTAAAGGTGGTATTTAACAATGATAAAAAAAATATTTTTAAAGGGTTACATTGATCATCACTTGAAAAAAATGATGATAGAGGCCCCCTTTATTAGAAATAGTAAAAAGGCACGGATAAAGGGGGACTCTTAATCAGAATTTGAAAATTTGAACTGATAAGGGGGGGATTTATCATCATTTTTAACTAGCACTAATAAATGTTATATTTCGGAAATAATTTATATTTCATTAAAAATAATTTTTTAATATATAAATATAAATATAAATATATTTATATAAATATAATATAAATTTTTTAAATATGTTTCAGATAATGCTAAATAAGAATTTAAACTTTATATATAAGATATTTTGTGAAAATGGATTATAAAATAATTTAAAAAATATTTTTTTAAAAAAAAGTTCTATTTATTATTGATTAATAGTCATTTAATAAAAAATTTAAGATAATAAAAATAAAATTAATAATAATGGATTGAAAATAGTTTTAAAACATAACTCAAACTTTAAATGACCATAAATTTTGATAAAAGTGTCTATTTAGGCTCTATGACATATCAAATAGAATCATGTGATGAGATATACTCCATTGTGACTAACATAACCCTAGTCACATTTATTGAGGCCAAAAAGGCCTATAAGGCCTACAAAAAAAGAGTTTTTAGATTGGGTGCCCTTATTTTTTATCATTCGATGGAATTTCAGCCTCTTTTAAGTTGGCCCTTTTTCGTAATTTTAGTGGGTCGTGAATATATTCATATGGAATATATTCATATTGACATTATAGTTTTTAAATATAATAATTTTCACAATTAAGTTTTATTTATAAATATATATATTGTAACATCTCGACCCAACTGACCACTAATACGGTAGTCGGACTTGTGGGTCACATGACCTCAAGAGAATCTCCCCGAATACTAGAGGCTATTGACTAATACTGAGGGCATAGGGTATGTCAGTGGGGAGACTATGAACCTATAGATTAGATTACGAACATCAATAAAGAGTATATAATACGAAGAATATGCATAAACAGAAACAAACAACAATATAAGTGCAGTATAATAACAACTAAATATAAAATATGGTAAACACCAATTTACAATAGTTCATGTATGAAATATTATCCTACAAGTGAAATATCCATGAAATAAAAATAGAAATACAATGTAATAAAAGAAAAATTGCCCAATGAATTTCTCCACGAGCATCTCGAACATCAACTCAATCCACTAATCATAACTCCCATGTACAAACAAAGAAACTCAACATAAGTAATGAATCCAAATACCTGTAAGCATGTAAGAATACTCAGGTACCCTAGTGAAATGGTGGCCCAAGTAGGGTGTGAGAAATAAATCTCAGCAGGATGACACCACTGATGTCTAGACCATTCCTGAAAATGAAGTATAAATTATGAAGTTTTCTTTATATAATAAATTTATAGTGAAAAAAAACTAATAACTGAACATATTTTAGGTTCCTAAATGGCCACCCATTCCATACTACCTACTTCAGCCTATGACTGAAGTTTATAATGTACACAAGTGAAAGGATTAATATATATACAAGGTCTAATAGTTACCTAGAAAAGTGAGGAAGGAATACCCCCAAGAATGAGCTTTGGCTTGGGGTCAAAATCAAATGTCATCACAGAAGTATACTAGTAATTTAAGGAAAACATCTCATATGAAAGAAAAGTACCTAATAATATTGAAGGACTCATCTCATATGGTTCAACAATCAAACAGAATGATCAATCCAAACAATCCATAAAATCTAGGTGTGGAGTCCCATGCTCATACAATGTGATCTAAAAAGAATATCAAGTATCGCAATGGGAACATATGATAATCAAATACTACTGAGTCAATCTAAGGTGATCCATATAGATTCTCTTGTATCACTACAATTCATGATAAACTATAATACCCTCCTAGGTATCTCATGTAGGGGAATAAGTATCACCCAAGGCATGGCGTAGACATTATTCCAAGATTTCCTTCCATGATTGATCCCCTAGGTAACAGGTATCACTCAAGAGTATACGAAATCTCCTAGGAATCCCTCTCATAGAAATCCAATTCACCACCACCAGCACATCGATTCGTAACAAAACAAACATGATGATTCCATCTATGGGTACTTAATGAGGAACTCATGTTCTCTCCATTTCCATATCAAGGGATTCATAATATCGATGAAAATAACAAGTAAAGAATATATCAAGGAAATACATATATCAAAAAATAAATTCCAATAAGGAATCATCTCAATATCTTATACTTACCATGTATTTCATATAGTTCAAGCCACTAATCAAGGCCAAAGGCATAATGAAAATTTCATAAGAAATAAAATATAAAATAAGGCATAAGGTCACAACTTACCTCTTATAACATGTCATAAATACATTTTTTTGGACCAACCTATTAATATTGATGACACATTTCATTCAATAGAATTCAATCAACTTGGTATAAGTAATATGTATAAACAAGAACAACACATGCCACTTGCCACAATGAAACAAGTAAGAAAATACCATGATCATAAAATGGAATAAAATTTATATATAAACACATGCCATCAATGAAATTTTTGTAATTCAAGCTACTAATAATATGAATTCAAATATAAGATGAGACGTATATAGCTCAAGCCAACCAATAATGGCATATGGCTGAAGACAATAGGCACTATGCCTAAGAATAATCAAGGGGGAATGACCTTAACATTCCTTGGGGTCATTCCATTATAAACCAAGTAATTAATTTTAGAAAAGGGTGAATTATTTAATATTTCTGAATAGTCACTTAAGAGGTTCCATGGTAAACTGGGTATCTACCTACATGGGTAATCCCATTAACAAAGCAAGCTATTCCACTATACAAACAAGGAAATTTATTTATCATGTTTCAAGAGACACATAAAAAGTGTCATTGAAAAATATGAATTTACCTACTTGGGTATTACTAATTATTAAAAATGATATTCCATTTATAAGATGTTCCATGTACTTATAAGGAGAAATTAGAAAGGGGAAATCACTTATATGTTTAATTCTAATTAAAAACTGGGCCAAGAACTTAGAAGCTGTCTGGGGTTATTTAAAACATATTTTCAAGGGGGGAAATCCATTAAAGCACATCTATAAGAGATATGATATAAACATTAAACATTCTAACAGTGATAACAAGGAATAAAGAACTTCCATGAAATATGGTCAAGGAAGCAAAATAAACATAATTTATCACTATGAGTTTTTGAAGACAGTGCACCTCCGTTGGAGGGGTTTTATTATAAAAACCATGATTTTGATTAGAAAATAATTCAATTATCATAACTAAGAATTTATTATACAAATAATCCATCGCTAATTAAATTCAAGAAAGTGATAAATAAATAAATTAATTCAATTTTAAATTTAAGGGAAAGGGAATGAGATCCTACCTCAAGCATTAGACCAAGACGACACTCGACAGTTGTCAGATTTGGCGGTGACCACTCGAACCTGCCACACACTCGCACACACATACATTCTTAAACATACATACATACATACATACATACATACATACATATATACATAAATACATACATACATACATACATACATACATAAATACATACATACATACATACATACAAACATACATATATACATTCATTCATACATACATACATACATACATACATACGTACATACATACATACATACATACATACATACATATATACATACATACATCCATACATACATACATACATACATTCATACATACATTTATACATACATACACATACATACATACATACATACATACATATATATCCTTTAATCCAAAATGAATATTCCCATTTCCATGAGGTAATATTTATGAGGAAGATATATATATACACACACACACACACACACACATACCTATGTATGAGTGTGCGCACCAGCAAAGATGACCAAACACACTACCAAAATTATTAAGAACTCAAAAAAATATAGAAAGGACCAAAACACCCAGATTAAAGTATACGGTGTCAGAAAAACATTAAGGAACCTAAATAAAAAGTATGAAATCATGATGCGAGAAGAAAACCACACCTCAAAATGTTGGTGGTGAGAAAAAACCACCTGAACCGCGTAACCTTCAGCAGCGGTTGCCGGAATACGCAAGATGACATCCCGGGAACCCTTCACATACCCTAACAATGGATGGAAATTGAAAACGAGATTAACTATAATCCTTGGGTTTTCAGATGAGTATGAGGGGGGATGAGGAGACCACAAATTTGTTGAAAATGGAAGGATAAGGCAGGAGAAGACCATAACTCAACAGAATAGGGAAAGAAAGAAAAAAATGGTGAATGAATGAGGGAGTCAGAGGGGGTCACATGCACCTAAGGGGTAGGCCCGGGGTGCACTACCCCTAAGGGGTTGACCATGGTGTGTTTTTCCATGGGTAACGGGAGAGGAAAATGGGAACACCCTTTATGGGTCTCTTAAAAAACTAAACTATAATAATAATATTATTATTAATATTATTAAAACATTATTTTTATTTTTATTTCCCATTTTAATATCATTTAATTGACTATTATTTTAATTTTAATTTAATTTATTTAAAATTAACACACCGCATGGATTTATAAAAACCATGCGACTCTTTCGGCAACCCAAACCATAGATTTTCAGGGTCTGGCACTACCAAACATCATTGAGACACCCGAGGTACCTCTCAACATTCACTCACATCCAAAATCATCAAATTGAAGTGTTCCACCATTCATAATTTTGTTACAAAGCTCGGTTAAAAAATCATCTAGCCCACTAAACAATAAAGTTCAAAAATCAACTAGAATTTTTGTCCACATTAAAACACGGGATGTTACAACCTTCCCACCATATAACTTTTAATCCCCAAGAAGAATTCAGGGAAAAGGTAACCCTCACCCAACTCACAAGTGTTGTGATGATTCATTCAAATGGTCATGTTTCATTTTCAAATGACCAACACACCTCTGAGCATTTATTTATCATTCAACAACCAAACCATCAACACCCAAGATAGTGATTGTTCTATAACCGAAACAGAAAGATGGAACTTATCTGATCCCATTCTTCTAGATACACAATCACATCATAATATCATTAAAAATATTTACAAAGGTACTTCCCACCTTAATGATTAACATTAAATAGGGAAAATTCCAAGTCACGACATCTCTTCCATTAGATATACCTTTCAAAGAATGCTCCATTCATTTTAATGATGCTCCTGTCATGATTTCTCACATACCAGATGGTTGATCCTCCATAAAATTCTTGAATTCACCGATCATTACATTGGGAAAAGGGATGAAAAGTAAAGCCACTATGATTGACCATTCAAGAGGACACTCATCTTTGACAACATACATTTTACAAGATGAACTATGATGTCTCCTCTTAAGGAATTTCACATTCACAACGAACACATACACCTAAGTACATACTCAAATTCTAATGACTTCCCTGACCAAACCATGAAGGAAACCATGCATCCATCATGAAACACTGAAATAGGACCACCCAACAAGCTCAACATATTTGTAATATTTAGCACGGTGTAATACTGGAGATCTCATAGTGCATATTGAAAGAAATAAATACATGGGATATTTTCTTCACTAGGTTTAATATAGTAAGAGTATTTTTCATGGTTTCCAATCAGTCACTCTCAATTACTAGAAATAAGAAAAATCAAATAAATATTAGTCAACTTCAAGGAACTCAGCTTCACATGTTGGCACACCACCAACAACTGAACCATTAGCCTTCACCCTAAGATGTATTCCTTGTTCATTCAAACATTACCACCGAAGTCTTTCGATGACCAAATATGTTCTTCTAGGTTTTAATACACCAAAAACATCATCAATTTAATTTCACCAAGAAAGCACCGACAATTACAAAAACCAAAATCCCTAAGTGATTTAATTAAACAATCCCTTACCAATTTTCCTTTCTTGGTTTATTTCCAAATACATTGAAGGACACTAAAGAAACATTATATTAAATTATTTTTAAAAAGTTTTTGTATTTGTTGAAAACTATTTTTTTGGATAAGACTGTTTTTGTTATCAAAGAATAATGATGTCCCTGAAAAAGAAGTTTCTCAAGAAAGAAGTTTCTGAATGAATAAGTCTTTTTGTTGCTGAAGAGTTTTGAAAGAGGATGTTGTTGAAGAGTGGGAAGTCAAAATATAGAAGTTTTATCAACCTTTTTCGAAGCAAATTAGATGATGCTTTTCTAATTAAGAATTTATCACAAATCATGAAAGCTTTCATGATAAAATATTTTGAAGAAATGATGGAGAAGTTTGAAAGAATCATAATCACTTAAAATAAGATGACAAATGGATACAAAAATATTGTTATGGAAAAAAGCCATAATTCTACAAAATTCAGAACATAATTTTTAAACATTCATAACCAAATTTCTGAGCAATTCAGAACCTAAATTATGAGCAATTCAAAAACTTATTTCTGAGAAATTAAAAACCTGATTTCTAAGATATTTGGAAGCTGATTTATAAAAATATCAGAAAATAATTTTTGTGCAACTGGGAACCCGATTTTTGAATAACACAGATCCTTATTTCTGGCCAATTAGGTTCCTAATTTTTGAATAATTCATAACCTTATTTTTGAGTAATTTGGATCCTAATTTCTGAAAAATTCCAAAGCTGATTTTTGAGAAATTTAGAGCCTAATTTCTGAATAATTCGGAACTTTATTACTATGCAATTCAGAACATGGTTATTGAACAATTCCTAACCAGATTTCGGAGAAAATAAAAACATGATTTCTGATTAATTCAGAACATGATTTCTGTGAAATTTGGAATGTTATTTCTGAAGAATTTAGAACCTAATTTCTAAGTATGTTTTTGAGAAAATCTGAACAATATTTTTGAGCATGTTTCTAAAAAACAAGAACCAAGATTCCAAATTATTACACAGATTTTGATAAGTCCAACATAAATTCAAATATTTCATAAATCAAAGATAAATTTGAGGAGGATTGATGATGTCAAATTTGATGTATTAATGCAAGTGATTTTTAGAATTTTTGATATTTGAGGAAGTGTGAATGTTTTTAATGTTTCACGCTGTTGTTTTTAAAGTTTCCTATAAATTTTTCTTCAAATATTTTGGTCAATTTTAACATTAAACATGCAAAAAAGGCGAATCAAGGGAGAATTCAAAGTGAAAATTTTCCACCAGACTGAAGAAGATATCTTTAACTATTTCATTATAGGAAAATCAAAACAATCTTCACCATACCGAGAGAAACAAACTTATAAAAATCAGACTAAGGATTTAGACAAAGGATTTATACTGAGATTCTCTAGAGAATATTCAAAAAAGTTTTTATTATTTTTATTTGATCAATTTTTTTATAAGAAAACATTTTAATCTAATAGGATTTAGTATAATCTTTCCTATTAGTATATAAAAGGTTTCTAATGGGAGTTGGAACAAGTTTCATTCACTTTTTCATTATAGTGGATTTCTATAGACTAATAAAAGTGGATAAGATAGGTATATATGTTCTCACATTGAGGCCAAACCTTGTAAATTGTGTGTTATTTACTTTCTTTACCATTATTGCATGTATAATTCATTTCTAAATGTTGACAAGGAAATAAATCTTAATAGGTTGTAGGGGTAATGTTTCTTAAATTTTTGAATCTTATAAAAAGTGAAAAAATGATTCAACCCCCCCCCCCTTAGTTGTTATTCGATCCTTGGAAGTTCAATTGGTATTATATGTAAGTTACCTTATTGAATCCTTATCATGGATAATATCAATTCTATAAATAGTAGAGTAATTCCTTCATTTTATGGGAAAAATTACTATGGATGGAAAAATAGGATGATTTCATATCTCTTATCTATTGATTGGATGTTTTAGATGCTATTACTATTGATTTTACACCTATTGATAAAGATTCTCCTATGAAATTTGATTATATGAGAAATATAGAAGTTGATGGAAGGGATATAATTTTAATCCTTATGCACTTATCAGAAAATGTTTATTAGAAGTTTATTGGTCTCAAAAATTCATAAAGTATATGGGAAAAGATAGAAACTGTATTCTAAGGGAATACTAATGTCAAGGAAGAAAATCTAAAAATATAGTGTGGTAAGTATGAAGAAATTAGAATTAGGGATTAAGAAACCTTGGATGAATACTTCACCAGATTAAGAGAAACGGTTTTCAACATCATAGGATTCGAATATATCATGGAAGATTTTAAAATTGTAACAAAACATATGAAAAACCTTCCAGATAGATTTCATTTTAAAATTTATTCATTAGAATATATGGATTATTTATCTATTGATGAATTGCGTAACTTTCTTGTTGCTTATTAAATGAGGAAACCCATAATGTTTAAAATGAAGATGAAAGATGAAATGGATTTTAAATCTTCGAGAAAGATTAAAATCTAAGATATTGAAGATTCATATCCTTGTGAGTCTGAATACAAAGGGGATGATGAGGTGAATGAAAAATCATGTCTCCTTTATCAAAGAATTATCAAAGAAGAAGATGAAAGTATGGAGGTAAAATCTCTCTCAAATATTTTGAGTGCAAGGGAATCAAACAATTTGCTATAAATTTCCCTAAAAATAATTTTGGAGAATATTGAGATGATTCTGATGAAAAACCCCGATGGAAGATGTGGAACAAAAATGATAAAGACGAAAAGTCATCCAATAGAAAGAAGAAGATGTTTACAGGAAACAAAAGAAGTTTGTTGAGTAAGACAGTTGAATTAGAATCAACTGTCAATAATTCATCTGAAGATAAATGGTCAAAAAATTCCAAAACATTCTTTAAAAAGTTTAGAAAACAAATGATTCATCAGATAGCGAAGAAGGTAGTGAAGAATCTTATAGATATTTTCACTTCAGAACCAAACTCATTTAATTTCTTGAGCAATACAAAACTCTCAAGAATAAAATTAGATTAATAAAGAAATATCATAAAGAAGTGTTAATGGAAGAAAAGTTGTCATCAATCAAGAGCATGAATACATTCAGAAGATTCTAGGTTACAAAATTAGAATTAATGAATAGGGAAAGATGAGTGAAGATATTAGAATGATGATGGAATCCTAGGAAGAAGAGTTTATCATGTTTTAATCAAAACATTGTTAAGTCTGAAATTACCTTCATGAAGATGAACGAATACTTTAACAAAGCTTCAAAAGTAAAAGTTGAGACTTCTAAAGTTGATGAGAAAGCTCAATACGAGAATCAGGTGAAATATTCTCTTACAAAAAAATAATGTTTTAGTGGATTGAGGAAAAATAATTGGAAAAAATGGGTGGAGAAAGGAAGTGAGAAACCTATAAATTATAAAAAAGTAGAAAACTCAATCAAAATAGAAGATGGCCCACATCATGAGAATATTAGAGATTAATGATTCCACAAACCTAAAAAATTATTCTATAGTAAAAGATCTTTCTTGAATAGAAAATACAGATTTGATGGATACTACTGGTGTTATAGAATCAATGGCCAAATAAATTATTATTTTTGGCACAAATTACCTTTACTGGGAATAAGGTTTGAGAAAAATAGAAGAAATAGTGAATGAAGAATGAGTATCATTCCTAACTTACAAGATGTTGAGAAGGTGAATTATCAAGATGTTTGAAACATTCCAAAAAATAATCAATTTGAAAGTTTGGATGAAGTTTGTGAAAGATATGATTAGTCTAGTCATCATGCAGAAAGATGTATGAAAATCCTTCTATAATATGTTTCTTATGATAGAAAAGAAAATAAACCTGAAAAAAGATGGTTGAGGAAAGAGATTTTGTTGTTGATATATCTATGATGGAATGTAAGACGAAAAAACTGTGGATACAAGATTTTGGTTATTCTTTACAAAAGAAAGGTGATATAATAATTTTTAAACATGGTGAAAGTCTCGATGGAGGAGCAGTAACTTTTGAAAAATGATAGTTCTTTAAAAATTAGAGGAATCCGAATGATAGAGATTGAAGTGGAGAAATTTAAATCTAAGTACGTTTTACATGTAGATGGGCTAAAAAATAATACATAATATAAGTCAACTATGTGATGATGGAAATGAATTAATCTTCAGAATGGATCATTGTATCATCAAAAGTATGAAATATAAAAAAGTCATTACAAAAGAAAAAATAACTAGTGGAAATATCATTCAAATAGAAGAATTCAATAACTCATGTTACTTGATCGCTAAGGATGAAAATAAGTTGTGGCACTGAAGAATTGGCCACCTTGGGTAGAAAAACATGTATAAACTTTCTAAAGAATATACTATCTAGAAATTTACATAAATTAAAAGAAGTGATGAAGATGTTTGTATTACTTTTCAGAAAAGAAAAATGATTAAAAAATGTCATAAAATATTTGATATTTAATCTACCATACCACTTGAGATTATTCATTCTGATTTATATGGACCGATGAGATATAAATCAAAAAAGGGTACTTATACTTTATAACTTTTATTGATGATTTCACTTGGATAACAAACTTCATGTTCATGAAGCACAAGTTAGAGGCTATTGAAATGTTAAAATTCGTCAGAAAAGATGTTGAGAAATAATTGGGGGTTTCCGTAAAAAATCTAAGAATAGATAATGGTACCAAATTTAAAAATAATGCGTTGAAGTTTATCTGAGGAAACATTCTATCAAACATCAATATTTTCCTCCCTGTACTCCGAAAAAAGGAGTAGTAGAAATAAAGAATAGATGCTTGGTGGAAATGGAAACATGTGTGTTAGAAGAATACAAAATTTTAAAATTCTTTTGGAGAGAATCTTTTAGTACTGTCGTAAATGTTCAAAATAGATTTTGTTGAGACTAGAAACCATCATTAATTCTTAAGAAATGTGGTATAATAGAAAACATTCATTGAAATAATTCAAAATCTTTTTAAATCCATTTTTTCTAAAGGTAAAAAATCTGGATTTGGGAATGTTTGATGAGAAAGTTGAGGAAGAAAATTTCTTTGGATATGCAAAAAATAGGAGAAATTAAAAATGTTGGAATAAATATTTAAAAAGATTTGGTGGACTCATACGATGTGAAGGTAATTTAAAATAAATGTTCCTTAACCATGATCGTTGAGAGCTCTTAGGAACATAAATTGGATATTTCAAACAATGGTGAATGTAATTAAAAATTCATTAGAATTCAAAAGAATCATGTGAAAATGAAATTACAACTAAGAAAGAAACATTGAAATTTCATACCTTACAAAAACATATTTAAAATGAAAACATTATTGGGAATCAGAAGGATCCATTTTAGAGCAGAAGGATATTGAGATTAGAAAATTAGACTTCACTTATCTCAAAAGTTGAACCAAAATTAGTTTCAGAGGATATTGAAGAAAAAAATGGGTTGATTCTACAAATGAAGAGTTGGATCAGATTGAGAAGAATGAAACCTGGGAACATTTTTCAATGCCAGCAAATAAAATGTTATCAGAACCAGGTAGGATTATAGAAACAAATTGAATGAACATGGATAAGTTTCATGAAATAAAGAATGACTTGTTTGTAATGGATATTTATATGTGGAAGGTGTGGATTTTGATGAAACCATTTACCCCGTCTCATGGCTAAAAACTAATAGAATGTTCCATACAATGTCTACTCATTGAAATTAAAAAAATTATCAAATAGATGAAAAGTCATCTGTCTTAAATGGTGAGATCGAGGAATTAGTTTACATTTGGAAACCTTGTGGGTTTCTACATTATTAGGATGAAATCAAAGTTATTTAAATTGACGAATGCTTTGTATGGGATGAATCAAGAGCCATGTTCTTGGTATTAAATTCTAGAAAATTGTTTGATAATGGTGAAATTTTCTAAAGGAATATATATATAAACATGTTTGTGAAAGGTATTGAATCTTGAACAATTATTGTAATTGTTTATGTGGATGATGTAATTTATGAAGGGGATGAATAAAATTTTTGTAAAGAGTATTTTAAAGGAATGTAGAAGAGTTTTGAAATTTCAATGTTGGGAGTATTATGTTCTTTCCTTGGCTTACAAGGTCAACAATAGGAAAAATATATTTTCTTATCTCAAGAAAAGTATTCCAGGGAATTGTTAAAGATGTATGGACGAATCTAAAGAAGTTTCAACTCCTATTTTAGTGAGAAAAAAGTTGTGTAAAGTTGAATATGGAATTAGTTTGAATCATAAAAGATTTTCAAATTTTATAGAATGTTTTCTTCACCTTACATATTACAGGAATGAAATTGTTTATGATGTGACTTTATGTGCCAGGTATCAAAGTAATATGAAAGAATCACTTATGTTGGATGCAAAAAGGATATTGAGATATATAAAAGGAACTACTTCACATGGGTTTTTATAAAATAGAAATAGTGAGATAAACTTTCTAGTTTATATTGATGCTGATTATGTTAGAGATTGTAATGATAGAAAGTCACCCATAATAGGAACACTTTTTATGGGTGAATCTTGTGTGAGTTTTCAAAGTGAAAAACAATGTTCTATAACTTTCAGAATAGCTAAATCTGAAGACGTTTCAGCCACTCAGACTTGTACTCAAATGTTGTTGATGAATGTTTAGTTGGAAGATTTGAATGTAAATGCTTATAAAACATTGAAGATACAATGTGATAATCAGAGTGAAATTGTTCTCTCTAAGAATCCTATCAAATATTAAAGATCAAAACATGTTGATATAATGTTTCAAATTATAAAAGATAAAGTTATTACTGGAGATATTTTTCTGGAATACATTTCAACAAAGTATCATATTTTTCATATCTCTATAAATGAAATGTCTAAGTAAAGGTTAGTTTAATTATGGTTGCAACTTCTTGTTCAACATCCTACCATGTATTCCTAAATTTAACAAGGAATCACCCCCACCATTTGTGGATTACGTTGAAAATGGGAGGGGGAAATTAACATCTTTATACTTTGAAATAAGTTTTACATATTTTCATTTTTTATAATCTGAAGCTGGGGTTATCATATAATGGGAGAGAGAAAAAGAAAAGTGTGAAAATAAAAGATCATATTGAGAGAATAAGTAGAGAGAAGGGGATTTATCTTTACATGGACACAAAATTTCCTTGCAATCAATGGATATAATTCCTTCAAAAAATTACTTTTTCTTGTAGTGTGGTTATAATGACCTATAGTTTACATATATTTTTTTTACTTCTAAAGTGAAGCACACTTTTTAGAACATATAACAAAACCAGGAAAGGACTGTATAGGTATAGTGTCTTTAGAAACTGGGAAACATAAACAACTAGTTCCTAAAGAATCTACATTGCCTCCCTTTTATTTCATCATCTCTAGAGTCCCTTTTGGCATATACTACTTAATATCCTTCTTCTTGTCCTGGGGATAGAAAATATTCAAAATTGTGAGCTCATATTCTCTGTATGGGTAAACAATAGAAATATCAATCACATAATATTCATAAGAACATAACATTTTGGAAATCTTAACCTGCAAAAGAGATCATAATTTCATAACATGGGATAAATAATTGTAGTGAAATGTAATCCCAATAATCATAACATAAAACATGAAACATTGTGGCATACACACATAATCATAGATAATCATTTCATAGTAGTCAAGACTAATTTCCAAGACTATCTTAGTGGAAAAAGTCCATTTCTGAACCGAGTTCACTCCTCGTTTCGGTCCTGTTTCACTGAACTAGATTAACCTGCCATTCCATCCATGTCTATATCATGGGATATAAATCTTTACCCAATTCATTGTAGGGAGATATAGGTCCCACAAATCTCATAATGAAACCATTCTTATGTGTGCCACAAAATCATAAATCATACATCATAGCATAACCCATGTAATAAAAATGGGATTCATAATCATCATGCCATCATAACACAATCCATACAAGATAAAAGGAAATCATAAAAAAAATTCCATCATAACATAATAAAAAAAATGTAAAAATAGGGCGAGAAACAGAACCCTATATTATCTTAGATGGAAAATAATTTTGATAAAACACTTGAACTCCAGTCCTGAGGAAAATATCCTTTCTACTTCAAAAACAATTTTCTTTCTTAACATGTCAAATAATTTTAAACTAAAGGAAGTTGATTAAAAATAAACATAAAAAGTTGTAAAGGAAGCTTCATGGAAATAATGTTCTAAAAATCCATTCATGTCGTATAAGTTAAAAAAAATCTTCTCGTACTTTGGCCGGAAAAGTCAAAAAAGTACCTCATACGAAAAACGACAAAAATTCCTTTCATATATTTTACAAAAAACTCACCGAAGGGTAAAATTGGATTTAAAAAATTGTAGGAGGATATAAATAATTTTACATATTGTGGAATCATGGATATGGATGAGGAGTATTCCGCAGTAAATTCTGATGTATAAACAATCTTGGATAAAAATTGAGATTGCGAGATTTTCCGACACCTTAGGTCCGATTTTCTTTCTAAGTGTCTGAACCTCCAGTATAATGATTTAAATAATTTCATTGACTTATTCCAGAATCATACTCATTGTTATGATATCATATATGGTCATATTCTTATCTTCTTATTAGTAATATTTCATTGCTACTTGTTATTTGTGTGTATATTACTTTTTGTTCTTATGCATGTTCTATCGAATAAATTCTTATTCTTATTTTTAGGTTATATATACCTCATTAAAATAATGGTATTATTGTAATATATATCATATTTATTCATTAAATTCATTTATATAATCATTATGGAATGAAGATCATGTAGAATGAGTCACATCACATCGTGGAGACGGTATTCCGTACATACGCATGAGCGATGATATCGTGCCCATGATCATGTAATTGTATTGGAGTGTATGTATACTATTTTAGAATAAAAATCACTTTAAAATAATCATATATTGTTATTATATATACCATTATACCCATCCATGTATGGTGGTGGTAGAAAATAGATTACACCACGACGTGGAGACGATATTCCGTACGTACGCACAAGCGGTGATTTCGTTTTCTGTAGGATGGATAGATGGTGAAAAAGGTTGTTTCATAAATATAATAACATATCAGTATATGAGTGATACTGATGTTATTACTTCATAATTAAACAACTAAATAAGAAGAAGTAGAAGAAGAAATAATGATAAAAGAATCAGTAACGGACATTATATCTTCTTTGAAGCGCCTCTTCTTAACCTCCTCTTAGGGCACAAAAAATGGTCTTTGAAGAATACCAGGACCTATAGGATTTTTCTAAGGAAGTGGAGAAGAGAAATTGTCAGGGGTTGGTGGAGAATGAAGGCTCAATGTGGTCTGAGGAAGAGGGGGAGGAGGTGCCCTTTTTTAAGGGAGGAGAGGGGCACCTTAGGAAAAACTAAAAATATTATTTTATTATAAAGTCTTATTCAGTTTTTAATATCTCCAAATTGATTTATTTATAAGATAAGGTGGGGATGGATCGAAATCCTCTCATACAATAGTATTTAGACAAGTTTAGGTTTCTATTTTAACCTTATCATTTAAATTTAACTTTAAGTTAAATAATTTTACTTTTACCGTGTCTTCTTGTTTTCTTACACTATAAGGTTAATAAACATACTATAACAAGCCAAACGAACCCCAAGTTGTTTATTATTAATATATATAACCATGTATAAGTCATTTGGCCTAACCTTATATGTTTAGGAATAAAATAACAATTAATAATATAATATTTGTTTTAAAAACTATTTTATGTCAATTTTGACACTATTTGGTAATTGATTTTTGTGAAAATCATAACAGAATGATTAGTTTGAAAAAAGATACTTAAATAAATAATAACATGTCATATTAACCTAGAAAATTAGTGGAATTCATAAAATTACACTTATTTGCGTATTTATAGCATCAATTATGTCAATATTTCATTAATAAGATAATTACTGCATCATCATTGTCTCATAAATAAATGAAATTATTTAATGTATAAAAATAATAAATAAAATACCATTATGTAGGAAATCTTATTATATTTCTAATGAATATTTATTGTCTAATTTAGCTTATGTATAACCCTATATTAAAAATGTTTTAGTTATTAAACATTGATTTTAACTATTTTAACTATTCATTAAATAAAATAATATTAAATGTCCTAATCTAATCCATGTGGGCCTAAGTGGTCATATTTAATTCCTAAGATTGTTTTCGGTCGAATTAAACTTTCTAATAGAATTAGGACATGTGTTAGGGTAATAATAATATCATTTTAACCCTTAATTACCCTATTTACTTTTAACCGTTGTAAAAAAAGTAAAATGTTACTATTCACCAAAAAAATATTTTCATCTCATTGAACTGCATTTGAGTCCTTCATATTAACTGTGTCTCTCTGATTTTTGAAATTCCACTCACAGAAGTGGTAAAATTATGTTTTATGTAAATTTTCAAATTCTCCTAGGAGGTGGGTAAAAGATAGTGAAAAGTTCAATAAAATTTTTATATATCTAAAATTATTATAAAATGACTCCAATAAATTACATTGAACTTATATAGGTATTATGTATCAATTTTGACCTAAAATAAAAAATAATAATTATTTAAATAAAAAGTCGGGTTTTAAATAGTAACCTAGTGTTTTCACTATTCATCAAAAATTGAAAGTTTTCAGAAAAATACCAAAATTTCACCCTAGGCTAATTTCGATACTCAAAATCCAAAAATGAAGTCCATTTTGAAAGATAAAATTTACAGAATTTCAAAAAGTGGATATTACTATACATAATGGCTAGTTTTAATAATATTTTAATAACATATCGTTTTTTAGTGAAACTCGGTATGGCGTACAACGCATGCTATCGAGGAAGGCTGAATTTGCGTATAAAGAAATCCAAGATAGTGTTGTGTGTTGTGAAAGATTCCTTTGATGATTTATATTACATGAAAACACAATATTTCTCATAAAAATCTCAGGTGTTACATTCTACCCCCCTTAAAATGAATTTCGCCCTTGAAATTCGTCACTTGGTAACAAACAGATGAGGATACCTCTCCGTCATCATATCCTCAAGCTCCGATGTAGCTTCTTCTAATTGGTGGTTCCTCCATAAAACGTTTACCACGTGATTGGTCTTGTTTCATAGGACTTCTTCACTACGATCCATAATCTCTATCAGTTGTTCTTCATAAGAAAGATCTTGCTCCAGCGGTACAACTTTTGAAGTGAGTACATGTAGAGGATTGGGTATGTACTTTCTCAGTAGAGATATATGGAAATCATCATGAACTTGAGAGAGATTTAGTGGATGCTCCAATCAGTAAGCTACCTTCCCAACATGATACAGAATTTCGAAAGGACCGATATACCTGGGGCTCAGCTTTCCCTTGTTTCCAAATCTCTTTACTCTCTTTCACGGAGATATTCATAAGAACACTTTATCACCCACTTCAAACTCTAGGTCTTTTCTTCAATTATCGGCATAACTTTTTTGTCGACTCTGAGTTACTCTAATGTGTTGTTGAATAGATCTGACCTTTTCTTCCATCTCATCAACAATATCAGGTCCTAATAGATTTCTTTCCTCAACTTCATCCCAGCAAGTTGGAGTTCGGCATTTCTTTCCATAGAGAGATTCATAAGGAGCCATATGAATACTAGAGTGAAATCTATTATTATAAGAAAATTCCACCAAAGGTAGATGTTGATCCCAACCACCTTTGAAATCCATAGAGCAAGGCCTTAACATATCTTCTAGAGTATGAATTCTTCACTCAGACTAAACGTCTTTATATGGATGATAAGTAGTGATGAAACTCAACTCTGTATCCAGAGTATGCCAAAGACTTCACCAGAACATTGAGGTAATCCTCGGATCCCGATCAGATATAATGGAAAGTGGTACTCCATGCAATCATACCCCTTCCTTTACGTATATCCTGGAAAGATGATCTAGTGAGAAATCCTCTCTAATAGAAATGAAGTGTGTAGACTTTGTAAGACGATCAACTATGACCCAGATAGCATTATTGCCTTTGGATGTTTTAGGAAGTCCAACAACAAAGTCTATAGTGATGTTTTCCCATTTCTATTTGGGTATGGGTAATGGTTGTAACATCCCCTTAGACTTCTGTCTCTCAGCTTTAACTTGCTGACAAACCAAGCATCGAGAGACATATTCAACAACATCTCTCTTCATTCCATCCCACCAGATGTACTCTTTTATGTCCCTATACATCATTGTTCTTCCATTATGAATAGAGAAAGAAGAACTATGAGCCTCATCTAGAAGCTCCTTCTTTATTTCTAGGATGGGAGGAACACAAAACCGATTCTTAAAACATATTATCCCATCACAATCAAGGTTGAATTCAGGAACATTTCTCACCTTCTTTTGTAACTCTACATCTTCTTTTTGTGCCTCTTTAATCATCACATGTATAGATGGTTGAACATTCATTTAAGAAAAATTATATTTCTCCCCTTCCATTATAATTCCAAGATCCATACTTTGTAAATACATAAATATTGGATCTTTTGTGATCATCATAATGAATAAGATAGCATGGTCTTGTCGACTTAATGTGTCGGCCACATTGTTTGCATTCCTTGGGTGGTAATGAATTTAGCAGTCATAATCCTTAATCAACTCCAACCATCTTCTTTGGAACATATTAAGCTCCTTTTGTGTGAAAATATACATTAAACTTTTATGATCAGTATAAATATCACACATTTCACCATAAAGATAATACCTCCAAATCATTAATGCAAAGATTACCGCAACTAACTCCAAATAATGAGTTGGGTAATTTTGCTCATTGATTTTCAACTGTCGTGAGGCATAAGCTATCACCATATCGTTTTGCATAAGAACACACCCTAGCCCCATCTTGGATGCATCACTGTAGATCACAAACCTTTCTCCACTACAAGGAAGTGTGAGTACAGGTGCACTGGATAACATTCTTTTCAACTCCTTGAAATTCTCTTAACATTCCTCCATCCACAAAAACTTAACTCCTTTTCGAGTCAACCTGGGGAGTGGATTAGATAATAGTGAGAAATCTTTCACAAAATGTCAATAATATCCAGCCAAACCAAGAAATCTTCGGATCTCAGTTACTGTTGTTGGTTTCGACCATCTTTTGATAACCTCTGTTTTTGCTGGATCCATTGATATCCCCTATTTTGTGATTATGTGACCCAAAAATGAAACTTTTTGAAGCCAAAATTCACACTTGGTAAATTTGGCATAAAGATTCTCCTTTCTCAGGGTCTTTAATACAATTCTCAAGTGATCTTCATGTTCTTCCATGCTCTTTGAATAGAAAAGAATATCGTCTATAATGACTACCACAAACTGATCAAGATAGTCTCTAAGGACTCTATTCATCAGATCCATGAAGATAACATGGTAATTAGTAAGACCAAATGGAATCACTATAAATTCAGAGTGTCCATACCATGTACGGAATGATTTCGTTGTTATATCCTCCCTTTTGACCCTTAATTGATGATACCCTGAACGAAGATTAATCTTGGAAAAGTATTGAGCTCCGTGTAGTTGGTCAAATAAGTCATCAATGTGTGGGAGAGGATATTTGTTCTTGATAGTGATCTTGTTCAGTTCTCGATAATCAATGCAGAGTCTCATTGATCCATCTTTCTCCTTAACAAACAAAACAGGTGCTCCCCAAGGTGACACACTATGGCATATGAATCCCTTATCAAGATTCTTTTGGAGTTTCTTCTTCAATTTCTGCAACTTAATTGGGGGCATTCTATAAGGTGTCTTTGAAATAGGCAAAGCACCCAGTACGAGTTCTATTGAAAACACAACATTATGATCTGGTGGATGACCCAAAAATTCCTCTGGAAATATATCATCAAACTCTCGTACAATGGGCATATTCTTAATCGTGAGTTTCTCTCCAACCATTTGAGATAAATAACCTTCGTTTAGTGGAATCAAGACCCATAAGATGGAAGAAATTTCCACTGGAAGGTTATGTTCATCCTTGCATCGATAGACGATCATAGATTGATATGGAATATGAAATGTGAATTCCCTTATTTGGAAATTGATATGAGCTTCATATAAAGAAATCTAATCCATGTCAAGAATCACATCAAATTCCACTATAGGAAGGATCACAAGATTTGCAGGAAGCACTTTCCCACAAACTTCAATCGGAGAAGAATTATAAACTTTTGATGCGACTGTTGTGCCATTAGGGGTTGTCACATCTATCTCAACATCTAATTTGTGAGGTAATATTGAGATACCCTTAGAAAATTCTTCAGAAATAAAAGAGTGGGTGGATCCAGAATCAAATAAAACATTTGCTACTTTAGAGTGGATGGTAAGTGTACCTTTCAGTAATTCGTTATCGTACTCCACATCGCTGACAGAAATTGCATGTAACATTCTATTTCCTTTATCCTTAAGAGTTTGTTGACATTGATCATCATAAAAAACCCTTGGATTAGGGAATTGATTAGCATAATGTCCCATTTCCTTGCACTTGTAACATTGAAGTGTAGGAGGTGCACCCTGTGTAGCCTTTTCTTTGTTCGCATCACCAGACATCTTCTTCCCATCATTTCGGAATTCAAATGCTCGATGACCTTATTTTCCACATTTGAAACATTTACATGTCCCTTTAAGGAAACTCCCTCCATGTTTCTTTCCACACTTTGAGCATTAGGGAAAACTAATCTTCTTTTCAGTGTGCCCTTTAGATTTTCCTTTGAATTCCATTTTCTTCTTCTTATCAAACCCATATGACTGATGGGTTACTCCAATCACCATCTCAACCTTGAGTGTACATCGATCGATTTCCTCATAGCTATTGAAGTCCCTTATGGATAACGCCCTTCGAAGACTTGGTTTTAATCCACTAAAAAATTGATCATTCTTGCTCTCAGGTTGGATAATAATCCCAGAAGTGTACCTTGCAAGTCATGTAATATTTTCTTCGTAGGTACCAAAAGATTCATCATCCTTTTGCTTTAGTTCAAGAAACTCTTTCTCCATCATTGTTCGAAGAATACGAGGGAAGTACTTATTGAAAAATAAGTTCTTGAACTCATCCCATTCCATGGACACAGTTTCATCTCTTGGCCTTGTATTCTTGATAAGATTTCACCATTGATCAGCTTCACCTTCCAAATTATATACTGCTAAGATGAATTTATCATGTTCAGAACATTGAAGAACTGAAAATATCTTTTCAGTGGTACTGATCCATTGTTCAGCCACTAATGGATCAGTAGACCCGCTAAATGAGGGTGGACGTTGCCTCGTGTAGGATTCAACAGAATTTTGCTCATTCCTTTGCTCGTTTTGAAGTCCTGCATGATTCATAGCTTGAGAATGTTGTGTGAGAATGGCTAAAAGATTTTACATTCTAGCTCCCATAATGTTTGGTTTCTTAGGGGGACAATCATTTCATTTCCAGTCGCATTCTGCATTAACACGGTTCCTTCGGGATCCATCCATTGACTAAAGCAAAGAATAATAGTGTGAGAAACACTAATTATAATAGGAAAACCACATAATCTAGAATAAAATTTTACACTTAAGGTCTTATCATATGTATTTCATGGCCATGTCTAAAACACTAAGATTGTGTTCTATGATTAGGTATATCCTTAGGGTTCTTACTAAGGCTTTCACATCCTAGTTTCCAAAGGTTGACTATACCTTTCCTCTGATACCAACTATAGCAGTCTGGAATTACTTCTAGTGGACTATAATTGATACCAATCAGGGAATTCCATGGGTGGCTACACCCCCTGGGCGGGACACACCACCATCCCCAGTGGTAGCTATTTCCTCATGATGCCCTTGGGCGAAGAGCCATGCTTCGTCCAACGCTCACAAGTGAGAGTTCCCAAGGATCAGATACATTCCTACCTCCTTTTCCTCTGATACCAACTATAACAACCCATACTTTACATACATTGTTATTAATTCAAATTCAAACACACTTATTAAAACATATAACAACACCATGAAAGGACCGTATAGGTGTAGTGTCTTTAGAAACTGGGAAACATAAACAAATGGTTCATAAATCATCTAAATTTCCTCCCATTTAATTCATCATATCTAGAGTCCCTTTTGGCATATCCTCCTTAATAACCTTCTTCCTGATCCGGGGAAAGAAAACATGAAAAATGGTGAGCTCAAATTCTTTGTAAGGGTAAACAAAAGAAATATCAATCACATCATATTCATAAGAACATATCATTTTGGAAATCATAACCTACAAAACAGATCATAATTTCAAAACATGGGACAAATCATAGTAGTGAAATGTAATTGAAATAATCATAACATAAAACATGAAACTTTGTGGAATACACACATAATCATATAGAATCATTTCTTAGTAGTCAATAATCATTTCCAATACTATCTTAGCGGACAATGTCCATTTCTGAACCGAGTTCACTCCTCGTTTCAGTCTAGTTTCACTGAACCGGATTAACCTGTCGTTCCAGCCATGTCTATCTCATGGGATATAAATATTTACCCAATCCATTGGAGGGAGATATAGGTCCCACCCATATCATAATGAAACCATTCTTATATGTTACACAAAATCATAAATCATACATCATAGCATAACCCATGTAATAAAAATGGGATTCTTAATCATCATGCCATCATAACACAATCCATATAAGATAAAAGGACATCATACAAATAATTCCATCATAACATAATCAAACCAATGTTAAAATAGGGATAGAAACAGTACCCTATATTATCTTAGATGGAAATTAATTTTGATAAAACACTTGAACTCCATTCTTGAGGAAAATATTATTTCTACTTCAAAAACATTTTCCTTACTTAACATGTCATATAATTTTAAACTAAAAGAAGTTGATTAAAAATAAACATGAAAACTTGTAATGAAATATTCATGGAAATAATGTTCTAAAAACCCATTCATGCCGTATAAGTTAAAAAAACATTCTTATTGTACTTTGGCCAAAAAAGTCAAAAAAGTACCTCATACGAAAAACAACAAAAGATTCCGTTCATATCTTTTACTAAAAACTCACCGAAGGGTAAAATTTGATTTAAAAAATTGTAGGAGGATATAAATAATATTATATATTGAGGAAACATGGATGTGGAAGATATATATTCCCCAGTAAATTCTGAAGTATAAACAATCTCGGATAAAAATTGAGATTGCGAGATTTTGCCTTACCTTTGGTCCAATTTGCTTCGTAAGTGTTTGAACCTCCTGTATTATTATATAAATAATTCCATTGACTTATTCTAGAATCATACTCACTGTTATGATATAATATATGGTCATATTCTTAGCTTCTTATTAGTTTTTCTAAAAGGTTGGGGCCGAAGCCTCATTTTTATTATTGAAACAAAGTAGAGACCTCTTTAACTGGGTAGAGGGAGACCCATTACATAGCCTGAAGGCCCAGTGGGCATTTATCCCATTTCATTTCTACTTGTTATTCGGGTGTTTATTACTTTTTGTTCTTATGCGTGTTTTGTCGAATAAATTCTCATTCTTCTTTTTAGGTTATAGATATCTCATTTACAGAATGGTATTAGTTTAATATATATCATATTTATTCATTCAATTCATTTATATAATAATTATTCAACGAACATCATGTAGAACGAGTTGCATCACATCGTGGAGATGGTAGTCTGTATGTATGCACGAATGATGATATCGTTCCCATGATCGTGGAATTGTATTGGAGTGTATGTATACTATTTCAGAAACAATATCACTTTACAATAATCATATATAGTTATTATTTACACCATTATACCCATCCAAGTAATGTGGTGGTGGAAAATAGATTACACCACAGCGTGGAGACATAATTCTGTATGTACGCATGCATGATGATTTCGTTTTCTATAGGATGGATAGATGGTGAAATAGGGTTGTTTCATACTTAATATAACATATCAGTATATTAGTGATATTGATGTTATTACATCATAATGAAACAACTAATGAAGAAGAAGTAGAAGAAGAAATAAAGTTGAAAGAATTGGTAAAGGACATTACATCTTCTTTGAAGCACCTCCTCTCAACCTCCACTTAGGGCACTAAAAATGGTCTTCTAAGAAAACCAGGACATCTATGATGTTTCAAGGGACGTTTAGAAGTGAAATTGGTAGGGTTTGGCTGAGAATGAAGGCCCAAAGTGGTGTGAGGAAGAGAGGTAGGAGGTGCCCTTTTATAAGGGAGAAGAGGGGCACCTTAGGAAAAATGAAAAATATTATATTATTATAAAGTCTTATTCAGTTTTTAACAGATCCAAATTGATTTATTTAGTATATAAGGTGGGTATGGGTCGAAATCATCTCATCCAATTTAAGTTAGACAAGATTAGGTTTCTATTTTAACCTTATCATTTAGATTTATCTTTAAGTTAAATAATTTTACTTTTACCGTGTCTTCTTGTTTTCTTACAATATAAGGTTAATAAACATACTATAACAAGCCAAAAGAACCCAAATTTTTTTATTATTAATATATATAACCTTATCTAAGTCATTTGGTAGAAATTTATATTTTTAGGAATAAAATAACAATTAATAATATAATATTTGTTTTAAAAACTATTTTATATAAATTTTGACACTATTTTGTAATTGATTTTTGTGAAAATCATAAAAGAATGATTAATTAGAAAACAGTTACTTAAATCAATAATAACATGTCATATTAACCAATAAAATTATTTTAATTCATAAAAAGTCTGAAATTACATTTATTTGGGTATTTATAACATCAATTATGTCAATATTTCATTAATAAGATAATTATTGCATCATCATTGTTTCGTAAATAAATTAAATTATTTAATGTCTAAAAACTATAAATAAAATAAAAATATTTAGGAAATATATCTATATTTCTAATGAATATTTATAGTCTAATTTATCTTATGTATAACCCTATATTAAAAATGTTTTAGTTATTAACCTTTGATTTTAACTATTTCAACTATTCTTTAAATAAAATAATATTAAATTTCTGAATCTAATACAATTGGGCCTAAATGGTCATATTTTCTTCCAAAGGTTGTTTTTGGTCGAATTAAACTTATCTATTGGAATTAGGACATCTGTTAGGGTAATAACAATATCATTTTTACCCTTAATTACCCTATTTACTTTTAACTGTGGTAAAAAAGTAAAACGTTACTACTCACCAAAAATATTTTCATCTCATTGAACAAAATTTTAGTCCTGGATATTAACAGTGCCTCTATAATTTTCAATATTCCACTCACCGAAGCGGTAAAATTAAGTTTTATGTAAATTTTCAAATTCTCCTAGGAGGTGGGTAATAGACGGTGAAAAGTTAAATAAAATTTTTATATATATAAAATTATTATAAAATGAATACAATGAATTACATTGATATTATTTAGGTATTATGTATGAATTTTGAACTAAAATAAATAAAATAAATAATTATTTAAATAAAAATTCGGTTTTCAAATAGTAACACAGTGTTTTCACTATTCATCAAAAATTGAATGTTTTCAGGAAAATAAATAAATTTCACCCTAGGCTAATTTTTATACTGAGAATCCAAAAATGAAGTCCATTTTGAAAGATAAAATTTACAAAATTTTAAAAAGTGGGTATTACTATTCATAATGGCTAGTTTTAATAATATTTTAATAGCATATGATTGTTTAGTGAAACTCGGTATTGCGTACAACGCAAGCTATCGAGGAAGGCCACGGTTGCATATAAAGCAAGCCAAGATGGTGTTGTGTGTAGTGAAATATTCCTTTGATGATTTATATAACATAAAAACAAAATATTTCTTATAAAAATCTCGGGTGTTACAGGGGTGTCAATATGATCTATTTTTAGAAAGGCTATGTTTTGATAAAAGTAAAAAAACATGAGATGCTTGAAAAGATGAATTATAAAACATCTGAGAGTTGGAAAAATTGTTAACAAGGGATTTCAACAAATCCAAAGGGGGTGATTGATGTACCTTTGTGAAAATTTATTTTTTAACAATGTTTTCTATATTTGTTTAAAACTATTTTTTGTATAAGAATGTTTTCGTTATCTAGGATGAATGAAGTCACTGAGAAAGAAGTTTCACAAGAAAGAAGTTATTGTGTAAAAATGTTTTTTTATTACTGATGAATTTTGAAAGAGGATGTTGTTATTGTATGAAAAGTCAGAAGATAGAATGTTTTTCAAAAGTTTTTAACAAAATCATACAATTCTTTTATAATCAAGAATTTATCATAAATCATTAAAAAATTCAGGATAAAATATTTTAAATAAATTATGGTGATGTTGGAAAGAATAAAAAACACTTGAAGGAAGCAGAAAAATAGATCAAACATCATTTTTCTGATAAATGTAAATATAATTTGGTGAAATTTGAAACTTGATTTCTAAACAATTCTGATCTTGATTTCTGAGCAATTCATAACCTGATTTTGAGAAATTTAGAACCTGATTTTTGAGTAATTTGGAACCTGATATATGACTAATCCAGGACTTGATTTTTTTATAAATTCAGTACCTTATTTATGAGTAATTCAAAATGATATTTTTGAAAAATTTAGAACATGATTTCTGAGAAATTCAGAACCTGATTATTGAAGAATTTAGAACATGATTTCTGAGCAATTTGGAACTTAATTTCTGAGCAATTTAGAACAAGATTTTTGAGCAATTCAGAACCTGATTTCTGAACAATTTGGAACATGATTTCGGGGAAATTTATAACCTCGTTTCTTAAAAATTTGAAACTATATTTTTGATCAATTCAGAACCTGATTTTTGAAAAATTTTGAACTTTATTTATGAGAAATTTATAACCTAATTTCTGAACAATTCAGAACCTAATTTCTAAGCATGTTTTTGAGAAAATACAAACAACATTTCTAAGCATGTTTCTAAAAAAACAAGAACAAATATTGATCATTATTCTTCTGATAAATAATTGAAGAGTCAAAAAAGTCCAACTTGAAGTTAAATCTTGTGTTAATATCATAGAAATATAATGAGTTTTGACAAATTCAAAGTTGAATTTTTATTGTGAGAGATTTTCAGAGTTTTAATATTTGAGGAAGTGGGAAGGTTTTTCATGTTTCCCGCCATTTTTTCTGTGTTTCCTATAAATATTTTATGAAATCATTTGTTCGTTTGTAAATTTACACACACATAAAAGGAGGTGCACTATAGAATTCAAAGAGAAAAGTTACCACTAGATTGAAGAAGTTACCTTTAAGTGTTTGAGCAGAGGAAAATCAGAACCATATTTACTATACTGAGAAGATCGCACATAGAAAAATTAGACCGAGGATTTGGACTGAGCATTTGTGGTGTAGATTCAACAAATTTTTTATTATTTTGTTTTTTTCAATTTTTCAATAAGAAAACATTGTAAACTGATGGGAGTCAGTATAATCATTCATATTGGGATATAAAAGGTGTCTAATGAATGCTGCCACAATTTTTATTCACTGATTCATTATAGTGGATTTCTATAGTCCCATGGTAGTCTAAATGGAAAGGCATAGGTTCTCACATTGAGGCTAAACATTGTAAATAGGTTGTTCCTTACTTGCATTACCATTATTTCATGAAAAATTATTTTATAAAGGTTGATAAAGAAATAAATTTTATCCAGTTGTAGTGGTTAAGTTTTTTAAAGTTTTGAATCTTATAAAAAGTGAACAATATATTCAACCCTCCCTTCTCAATTGTTATTTGATCCTTGGAACTTTAGAAATATTTCCCATAATCGATCTGATACTCCCCACCTCATGAGTTTCCTAGTCAATGATAAAGAACATAAACTAGCCACTCACAAATGCACTCGATCAAGTACACTATAAATGAACATGTTATCCTCCTCTAACCCACAATCACCGTGTAAATAACATAAGAAATCCAAACCAACAAGACCAACTTTTCATAACTCCCAAGTCTCTAGAAAATACTCATATGCATTGGTGAAAACTTTATTCATTAACTCACAAGTCACTATACTACAAAGATTACCTATGACCGTACTCAACAACATAGGAGATTTATTTCAGATTGATATTGCCTCATAGGACCATTATCCTGGATGAAACCATAACCATTTATCCATAACTAGAAGATGAAACGGTCAAATAACCTACAAAGCAGCCTTCTATGTTTGAGGCATGTCTAACCTACTGAAACAAACCATTACCCAATGATCACTCCCGTATCATGGGTAAAAGAAACCATGAAAACCTGTTTGAACAAGGGTTTCATAAAAAATTTAAACATCGTGTAAGGGAAAATGACACATGAATGACATTGAAATCATAAAACACATAGCACTAGAAATTCATTAATGTTATAAGGGTGCTACCTACCATGGTTTTCCCCCTTATGGAAACACAAAAACAATGACCCTAACACTTCGTAACTCTAACAAAAGTCACTATTCTCAAAAAAACCATTAATCTATTTCTCAAAGGGAGAAAGCCAATGGGAAACACATACGGTTCTGTTCCAAGTAAACATAGGGAGAAACTTAAAATACCCTTACAGGAGGGTCTCTACCCAGGTTCAATTCCTTAGACCACTATATTTTATAATATTTTAATAATTAACCACTAAAATATTTAATTCAAAACATCATGTACCATTTTAAAAATAAAAAATTAAAGTTACTAGATTCAACTAACACCCTAAGGGAAAAAATTCAATTATATAAAAATTCCATTAAAAACATTTTACTCTTCTTTCAATTCAGTAATAATTATGAAATTTATCAATGTAAATTCCTTTTTATCATGTAGTGTAATTCATGAGTTTCCCACGAATCCAACCTAGGTTTTTGAAAAAGAAACCCAATAGTAGTTACTTAATTTTATATATTTCAGACAACCATACTTGGTCATCTCATAAAAACATTCCCCAAGTGACATAATTTGGTCCAATTTAATTTTAAAATCTAAATAGTTCACTTCAGATTAAATTTAAACAGCCTATACATTTATACCATCTAAATATAAAGCATGCCTTAATATTTTACATGGGATTTCATTTCCTAATTCATGAAGTGCACATAAATAAAATGGATTGAAAATTGTTTCCCAATAATCAAAACCGATCTCATTTAAAATTATAACATGATCATTTACATTGGTCTAGTCATAGGGGTGCAACCAAACAACCTATAAAGCACCCATACACTTTATTTAATGGAATTTGGTTACCTTTAGTCAAAACCTATTTCACTATATCATTTTATCTTTGCATCCTTTACATGATAACAACATAATTAAAATGTATGTATATATTATGATCAAGATATTTTTAATATAAGAGTTACCCTATCCCATTTGTAAGGATCCTATATACCACATAATTGAAAAATGGTTCATGTTCATTCGTAACCCATATATTTTCATCCCGTTCGACCAATTACATATTAATAACACATAACATGTTATTATTAGAAGTAACATTGAAGCATGATATAATATCGAATCATGGAAAATCAAAAAGGAAAACTAAATAGTCAAGCATTATGGTATATAAACATTAACCCATGTTATGTGAACATGCGTGATAAAGAATACAAGGAAAGTCATAGCATATAACCGGGATACGATAAATGAAACTACATGGCATGAAGCATGGATGAAATGTTAATCCCTATGTACCTATAATGATGCATGTAATGATTCATCCTATATGAACCAGCTATGGGAAAAAATAAAACAAAATCATAAATCAATAATGAATGGAAATTACACCAGTCACTCCAGGTGAAATAATATCAAATGTAACATCAATCAACATGGAAAAAAATACCAACTCTGGTCACTTTTTCATTTCCCATATGTGGGGTGATCAATTAGAAGCCCGAATATAAACCAAGTGCTGACACATTCCTAGTATCCTTTTTACTGACCCAAAATAGTATGAATAAGGAAAATTTTCCTTTGATACCACTTTGTAACTTCTCAACCCAACTGACCACTAATATAGTAGCTGGACCGGTGGGTGACATGACCTAAAGAACATCTCCCCAAATACCAGAGGCTCTCGATTAGCAATGAGGGAATAAGGTGTGTCTATGGGGAGACAATGACATAATATATTAGAGTATGCACAATGATAAATAGGAGATAATAGATATAGAATGTATAAACAATAACAGACTGTGTAAAAAGTGTATTATAATAAGAAATAAATATAAAAGATGTTCTACATCAATTTACAACATTGCATTTATGAAATATGATGATACAGCTGAAAGAAACAAGAAATAAAAATAAAAATATAATGTAATAAAATAAAAAACCCCCTAATGACTAGCTCCATGAGCATCTTGAACATCATCTCAATCCCCTGCTCCTAACACCCATGTACATGTAAAGAAACACAACACAACCAATGAATCTAATGACCTGCAAGAATGTAGGACTTCTCAAGTACCCTAGTGCAATGGTGTCCTATGTAGGGTGTGAGACATTAATCTATGTAGGGCTGACACCACTAATGTCTAGACCAATCTAGATAATAAAATCCAAATTAAGTAGTGTGACATATATAATAAATTAAGAGTGATAAAAAATTCATTATAGAAAGTTCGTCTGGGTTCCTAAATAGACACCCACCCCATACTACCTACTTCGGTATAAGACGAATGTTTATAAAGTATACAAGTGAACTTAAGAATATATATAAAATGGCCAATAATAACATAAAAAACCAAGGAATCTATATCCCCAATCTTGAGCTTTGGATAGGTTTCTAAATCCCATGTCATCATAGAAATGTTCTAGTAATGTAAGGGAAACAACACAAACGCAAGAATAATACATAATAATAATGAAGGATGCATCCTGAATGGTTCAACAATAAAAAATAAATGCAATACAAACAATCTATCAAATCCAGGTTTGGAGTCCTATGCATATCTAAGAAAATAAAAAAGAATCCCACCTATCATAATAAGAATATCTACTAATCCAATAATACTGAGTTTGTCCAAGGTGATGCATATAATGTCCATTAAAACTTGTAAAGGAAGCTTCTTGGAAATAATGTTTTAAAAATCCATTCATGTCGTATATGTTAAAAGAACATTCTTCGTACTTTTTTCGGAAAAGTCAAAAAGTACCTCGTACGAAAAACGACAAAAGATTCTTTTCATATATTTTACTAAAAACACACCGAAGGGTAAAATTGGATTTAAAATTTTTTTATGTGGATGTAAATAAAATTACATATTGAGGAAACATGGATGTGGATGATAAAATACACCCCAGTAAATACCAAAGTATAAACAATCTCGGATAAAAATGAGATTGTGATATTTCCCTTACCTTAGGTCCGATTTGCTTTGTAAGTGTCTGAAACTCCTGTATAATGATTTAAATAATTACATTGACTTATTCCAGAATCATAATCATTATTATGATATCATATATGGTTCACTTATGACTTTATATTAACCATTCTTTTGTAAATTCCATGTTAAAAAGTGTTTTGGGTAAAATCGTTTCATTTTTCATCCGTGTTTTGACTTGTAATTATTCATATGATTACTTAGATCATTATTACTTAATTCCAGAATATAAAAAATGATTTATATATAATATATATTCAGAATATACATATATATAATAGATCAGTAAATGGAAAGAAATACACCGTTCATGGAGACGGTAGGCCCTACGTACGCATGAACGATGTATTTGTTTCCTTATTGAGTTGAATGGAATTAAGTAGATGACATACATATATATACACATAAATCTAGTATCATTATTATGTCATATATTTATGATTAATTATTATATATACTTTATAATCATTCATGAATGGTTAATGTGGAGAATGAATCTCATCGCGTCGTGGAGACGGTAGTCCGTACGTACGCACGAGCGATGATATCGTTCTCATGATTGTGGAATTGTATTGGAGTGTATGTATACTATTTCAGAATCAATATCAATTTACAATAATAATATATAGTTATTATTTACAACATTATACCCATCCAAGTAAGGTGGTGGTGGAAAATATATTACACCATGGCGTGGAGACGGTCTTCTGTACGTACACACGTGCGGTGATTTCGTTTTCCGTAGGATGGATAGAGGGTGAAATAGGTTTGTTTCATACTTATAATAACATATCAGTATATGAGTGATACTTATTTTATTACTTCATAATGAAACAACCTAATAAGAATAAGTGGAAGAAGAAATAAAGTCGAAATAATCAGTAACGGACATTACCTCTTCTTTGAAACGCCTCTTTGAGATCTCCTTTTAGGGAACTCAAATTGGTCTTTGAGGAAGACCAGAAACTATAGGATGTTTCTTGGGAAGTGGAGAAGATAATTTGGCAGGGTTTGGCCGACCTTGATGGCTCAATGTGGTGTGTGGAATAGAGGGAGGGGGTTCCCTTTTATAAGGGAGGAGATGGGTATCTTTGGATAACTAAAAATATTATTTTATTATAAAGCCAAATTCGGTTTTAAATAGCTCCAAATTGATTTATTTCGAAGCTAAGGAGGGTATGGGTCGAAATCCTCTAATCCAATAGAATTTATACATGTTTAGGTTCCTATTTTAACCTTATCATTTATATTTAACTTTACGTTAGATAATTTTACTTGTACCGTGTCTTCTTGTTTTCTTACACTATAAGGTTAATAAACTTACTATATCAAGCCAAAAAAACCCCAAGTTGTTTATTATTAATATATATAACCTTATATAATTCATTTGTCCGATTTTTAGATTTTTAGGAATACAATAATAATTAATAATATAATATTTGTTTTAAAAACTATTTTATGTCAATTTTGACACTATTTGGTAATTCATTTTTGTAAAAATCATAAAATCATGATTAGTTCTAAAAAAGTTAATTAAATCAATAATAACATGTCATATTAACCTATAAAATTGGATTAATTCATAAAAAGTCTTCAATTACATTAATTTGGATATTTATAACTTCACTTATGTCAATAGTTCATTAATAAGACAATTAGTGCATCCTCTTTCTGTCATAATAAATGATAATTATTTAGCCCTAAAAATTCTAAATAAATTCCTATGATGTAGATAATTGTATTATATTTCTGTATACTATTAATTTTCTATGTTTCTTGAAGTGTATCACTAAATTAAAATTATTATACTTATAAGATTTAAGAAAGTGACATGTTGTCACATTCTTTGGTTTTAATAATAATTAAATTATTTTCATTGACAAAAGTCCATTAAATGAATCTAATCCGACCCTTAGATGATATGGGTCAACTTTTAGTCATCCAATAGGATTTTGACATGTGTTAGGGTAATTTTTTAATATTATATTTACCCTTAATTACCCGATTTACCTTTAACTATGGTAAATAAAATTTACCATAGTTACTATTCATAATTCCAAAAAATAAAAAGTAGCTTATTAACATAATATGGATCCACTAATTCCAAATATGGAATCCATTTTTCCAAATTCAATAGAAAAAAGTTTCAGAAATTAAATTAAAATTAATCCCGTTGTCGAAAGAAAACAGGTTTTTCTTTAAAACATTGCAAAAGATTGAATTGATTTATCCTACGAATTCAAGGTAGAATCAATGCTAATGACATAAATTATATTAAATGGTAAAAATATATTCTATTTATACTTTAAAACCATTCAATATTATAATTAACCATATAAATTATTGCGATGAAAAAAGTTGTTTTTAATTAAAATATAGCGTGTTTTTACTATTCATCATAATATGAAAGTTACCCGAATGATATGAAAATTTATTCAAATTTTAATTTTTTTTAATTATTCCAAAGAAGAATTTTATTTTTCCAAATTGAACTTATAAACATGTCAAAAACTATATTTAAATTGGGTGCGCCATCAAAAGGCGGCAAAACTGCAATTTTTGAAAAATACTTATTTTACCCGAAAAAATTATTTTGTTCTTATACCATATTTTAGAAAATGTGAAAGGCGAATAATAATGTTATAATATTCAAAATTTAGTTAATACTATTCATAATGGCTAGTTCATAGTAATATTATAATAATATATCGTTGTTTAGTAAAACCCGGTATTGCATAAAACACTCGATTTCGAGGAAGGTCGTGATTGCGTGTAATGCAAGCCAAGTAAGGGTTGCGTGTTGTGCAAGAATCCTTAGTTGTTTCGTATAACATAAACCAACCATATTTCATTTATACATTGAATATATATATTTATATATACTCAATGTTGCGTAGAATAACTATTATCAAAATTGTGTGTAACACGATCCAAGAGTAGTGTTGCATATACTGCAAGCTAATACGGTGTTGCGTATAGCGCAAGGTAATCTTGGTGTAGCATAAAAAACAAGACATTAAAGAAATTAAAAAAATATTTTTCATAAAATCTCGGGGTGTTACATTCTACCCCCCTTAAAATGAATGTCGCCCCCGAAATTCGTCGGGGTTATAAATTGTTTACTATTCGAAGGTTTCTTTAATTTTAACCCACATCGTAAAAAGGAATACCAAAACCAATCTTTAAAATCAAAAGTATGAAACATTACGGTTACCCAAATAAACTAATCACTGGGTTTCCACATAGGTGAAAATATGGATATGGAAGAGAAATCTAACCATCATGTTCTGATGGAGAGTGGTAGAGAACATGGCTATGGAAAAGCCAGCAATCACAAAGCCATAAATTTGTGACGATCTAAGGTACCGTCTAATTCATCAGATATAAGAGCACTAGGACAACATTTTTGGTTTTCAAGATCATTTCCCTAAAGTTGATGAAATTGGAATTAGAAGAAATACTTTCGTGATTTTGGTATAGTCTCACCGTTTGGCTTTCTATGGACAATTTTCAGTTCATCTCTTAAAGAAATGAAGTTGAATTTGTCATTCGTGATGTGTTAGCAGAACATGTGATAAAATGAAGGGTCATTCCATCTGTCTCAAACAAAAGGTTAGAAAAGTTATCAAAAAAATACATAAGTCCATCTATAGTGAGGTTAATCATATATAGTTCCTAAAATGGAATTATAATTCATATATCATACTGATTAATATAATAAAACTAGTATCTACTAAACAGGGACTTCATATAGGCCAGTGGTAGGCGATAAAGGCCTGTCGCACTTCGGTTGTGGGTTCGATTCCCACAGCCTTGTCCGACGCGATTGGCTGTCGCCCGTCCTGTAGGTTGTCCTTTTTCTAAAACTACATTACTATAACATCACATAAATAATATCAAAAAAAGTTCTATCCTAAAACAATACTAACTTATGGATAACATAATCCATTCCAATCATTAGGCTTATCTAAAATACTTCAGTCCAAGCTCATAGTATAAAGAAAATGATTACTTGAAATGTCGTCAACCAAGCATGTGAATACCATCATGTATCCCCCATATATCTTTTTGGTCACATTCCAATCATGTGAATAACTTAATGATGTATTCTCTTGAAAAATCAATACCCATTAATCCTTAGTGAAAACATGAATGCTGTCAAAAGTTAACTCTTTCCACATACCAAAATCCAAAAATTCTATATACTCAAACCATGATATAACCTTCTTCTTATATCAGTCATGAGCTCATGAATACTATCAAACATTTAATTTTCTCCTTATCCCTTCATTATGCGCATATCATCTACATTCCAAAAATATATGAATAACCTTTCATGGATACTGGTAACATTAATCACACACTTTCAAAACTCAAGGAAAGACAACAGTATAACAATCCTTAGATGTCTCTTTATTCCATATTACCATGAGATTACTTATACAACAATACACATGATAAACATGTAATCATTCCACTACATTCTTAAACCATTGACCGAGCTTCAACAATTCCTTCATCTCACATATCATTTGTAGTATCTTCATCATCATCCACATAAATACTACCCATACAACCATACTGATTCTCTTCATGAGACTTTCCCTTAGGGCATTGGTTTTCATAATGCCCGTACATTCCACATTTAAAACATTTAACCATTATTGATGTCATAGCAATACCATTATCCTCATCCCTGGGGTTAACTGAACCTTTTCCTTTGCACTTACTGGCTTTGTGTCCTTCTTTTCCACACCCAAAGCATCTTCCAGTTCCTTTGAAACAATCTCCTTGATGCCTCTTCCCACATGAATTACATAGGGGAAATTGATCTTTCTTTCCTCTATGATCATCATGAAACTCCATCTTTCTCTTATTAGCCGAGTCCGGAAACTTACCAAATTTTACTTTATTGATCATATTTTGAGATTGCTGATTCGGCATAATAATAATGTTTGGACTTCCAAATCCCCTTTCATTTGGTTGCTCATGAATAATATCATTCCATTGTCCATGATATCCTCCATTATCGTGAATCATCTTGTTTCCAGCGATTTTCTAAAACCCAAAAAGAATAGTGTGAGAGGAAAAAATTATAATAAAGGGGGATTAACTTCAATATCTAACTTCTTTGGTTTAATCTAATATCGTTACCATAGTTCTAGGACTATATCCTATACGTATACTTATCATTAGGGACATCCCTAGACATACATTAGAAATATCTCTAGGGATCTCACTAACGTTTTCGCATCCAAGTTTCCAAATGTTGACTAAACATTTCCTCTGATACCAACTGTACAGACCCGAAGCATGACGTACATGGACATTACATTACTTTTGCAGAATACATAGTACATAAAAAACACACACACACAAGGATCGTAATAGTTTAGTGTCTTTGGAAACTCAGAATATAATCTTCTAATCGTGGTGAATGATCTTCAAAATCTCCCATAAAGATCTTCCTTTTTTTTACCTAAAACCTTTCTTTATATCCTGGTGAAAAGAAAACATAAAAGGGTGAGCTCAAATGCTCAGTAAGGGTAAACAAAATAAATATCAATCACATCATATTCATAAGAACATAATATTTTGGAAATATTAACCTGCAAAAGAGAGCATAATTTCATAACATGGGATAAATCATAGTAGTGAAATGTAATCCCAATAATCATAACTTAAAACATGAAACTTTGTGTCATACACACATAATCATAGATAATCATTTCTTATTCATCAAGACTCATTTCCAAGACTATCTTAGTGGACAAAGTCCATTTCTGAACCGAGTTCACTCCTCGTTTCAGTCCTGTTTCACTGAACCGGTATAACCTACCATTGAAGCCATGTCTATCTCATGAGATATAAAATCTTTACCCAATGAATTGGAGGGAGATATAGGTCCCACCCATCTCATAATTATACCATTCCTATGTGTGCCACAAAATCATAAATCATACATCATTGCATAACCCATGTAGTAAAAATGGAATTCTTAAACATCGTGACATCATAAAACAATTCATATAAGAAAAATGAATTCATAAAAATAATTCCATCACAACATAATCAAATCAATGTAATGATAGGGATAGAATCAGAACCTTACATTATCTTATATGGAAAATAATTTTGATAAAACACTTGAACTCCATTCTTGAGGAAAATATCCTTTCTACTTCAAAAACAGTTTTCCTTTCTTAACATGTCATACAATTCTAAACTAAAAGAAGTCTATTAAAAATTAAATTTAAAACGTTTAAAGGAAGATTCTTGGAAATAATGTTTTAAAAATCCATTCATGTCGTATAAGTTAAAAAAACACTCTTCGTACTTTTGTCGGAAAAGTCAAAAAGTACCTCATACGAAAAACGACAAAAGATTCTTTTCATATATTTTACTAAAAACTCACCGAAGGGTAAAATTGGATTTAAAATTTTTTTATGTGGATGGAAATAATATTAAATATTGAGGAAACATGGATGTGGATGATAAAATACAACCCAGTAAATACCAATGTATAAACAATCTCGGATAAAAATGAGATTGTGATATTTCCCTTACCGTAGGTCCGATTTGCTTTGTAAGTGTCCGAACCTCCTGTATAATTATTTAAATAATGTAATTTACTTATTACAGAATCATAATCATTATTATGATATCATATATGGTTCACTTATGACTTTATATTAACCGTTATTTTGTAAATTCCATGTTAAAGAGTGTTTTGGGTAAAATCGTTTCATTTTTCGTCCGTGTTTTGACTTGTAATTATTCATATGATTACTTAGGTCATGAATACATAATTCCAGAATATAAAACATGATTTATATATAATATATATTCAGAATATACATATACATAATAGATCATAAAATGGAAAGAAATACACTGTTCATGGAGACGGTAGGCTGTACGTACGCATGAACGCTGTTTTCGTTTCCTTATTGAGTTGAATGGAATTAAGTAGATGACATAAATATATATACACATAAATCTAGTATCATTATTATGTCATATATTTCATGATTAATTATTATATATACTTTATAATCATTCATTAATGGTTAACGTGGAGAATGAATCTCATCGCGTCGTGGAGACGGTAGTCCGTACGTACACACGAGCGATGATATCGTTCTCATGATCGTGGAATTGTATTTTAGTGTATGTATACAATTTCAGAATCAATATCACTTTAAAATAATCATATATAGTTATTATGTACACCATTATACCCATCCAAGTAAGGTGGTGGTGGAAAATAGATTACACCACGGCGTGGAGACGGTATTCCATACGTACGCACGCGAGGTGATTTCATTTTTCGTAGGATGGATAGATGGTGAAATAGGGTTGCTTCATACTTATAATAACATATCAGCATATTAGTGATACTTATTTTATTACATCATAATGAAACAACCTAATAATAAGAAGTGGAAGAAGAAATAATGTTGAAAGAATCGGTAACGGACATTACCTCTTCTTTGAAGCGCCTCTTTGAGATCTCCTTTTAGGGAACTAAAATTGGTCTTTGAGGAAGACCAGAAACTATAGGATGTTTCTAGGGGATTGGAGAAGAAAATTTTTCATGGTTTGGCATAGATTGAAGGCTTAATGTGGTGTGAGGAAGAGAGGGAGGGGGTGCCCTTTTATAAGGGAGGAGAGGGGTATCTTTGGAATAACTAAAACTATTATTTTATTATAAAGCCAAATTCGGTTTTAAATAGCTTAAAATTTATTTTTTTCGAAGATAAGGTGGGGATGGGTCTAAATACTCTCATACAATAGAATTTAGACAAGTTTAGGTTCCTATTTTAACCTTATCATTCATATTTAACTTTATGTTAGATAATTTTACTTTTACCGTGTCTTCTTGTTTTCTTACACTATAAGGTTATTAAACATACAATAACAAGAAAAAAGACCCCCAAGTTGTTTATTATTAATATATATAACCTTATCTAAGTCATTTGTCCGAACCATATATTTTTATGAATAAAAAAACAATTAATAATATAATATTTTGTTTAAAAACTATTTTATGTCAATTTTGACACTATTTAGTAATTGATTTTTGTGAAAATCATAACAGAATTATTAGTTCTAAAAAAGTTACTTAAATCAATAAAAACATGTCATATTAACCTATAAAATTAGTTTAATTAAAAAAAAGTCTTAAATTACATTTATTTGGGTATTTATAACATCACTTATGTCAATATTTCATTAATAAGACAATTACTGTATCATCATTGTGTCATAATAAATGGTAAATATTTAATCCCTAAAAATTCTAAATAAATTCCTATGATGTATATAATTGTATTATATTTCTGTATACTATTCATGTTTGAAGTTTCATGAAGTTAATCACTAAATTAAAATTATTATACTTATAAGATTTAAGAAAGTGACATGTTGTCAGATTGTTTGGTTTTAATAATAATTAAATTATTTTCATGGAAAAAAGTCCATTAAATTAATCTAATCCGACCCTTAGGTGATATGGGTCGACTTTTAGTCATCCAATAGGATTTTTACAGGTGTTAGGGTAATTGTATAATATTACATTTACACTTAATTAACCGATTTACCTTTAACTATGGTAAATAAAATTTACCATAGTTACTATTCAAAATTCCCAAAAATAAAAAGTAGCTTATTAACATAAATTGGATCAACTGATTCCAAATATGGAATCCATTTTTCCAAATTCAATACACAAAAGTTACAGAAATTAAATTAAAATTAATCCCGTTGTCGAAAGAAAACGAGTTTTTCTTTAAAACATTGCAAAAGATTGAATTGATTTATCCTACGAATTCAAGGTAGAATCAATGCTAATGACATACATTATATTAAATGGTAAAAATATATTCTATTTATACTTTAAAACCATTCAATATTATAATTTAACCATATAAATTATTGCGATGAAAAAAGTTGTTTTTAATTAAAATTTAGCGTGTTTTTACTATTCATCAAAATATGAATGTTACCAGAATGATATGAAAATTTTTTCAAAAACAATTTTCTATTTCATGATTCCAAAGAATAATTTTTTTTTTCAAATTGAACTTATAAACATGTCAAAAACTAGATTTAAAGTGGGTGCGCCATCAAAAGGCGGCAAAACTGCATTTTTTTAATAATACTTATTTTACCCAAAAAAATTATTTTGTTCTTATACCATATTTTAGAAATTCATCAAGGCGAATAATAATGTTATAAGATTCAAAATTTAGTTAATACTATTAATAATGGCTAGTTCATAGTAATATTATAATAATATATCGTTGTTTAGTAAAACCCGGTATTGCGTACAACACACGCTATCGAGGAAGGACGCGATTGCGTGTAATGCAAGCCAAGTTAGGGTTTCGTGCTGTGAAAGAAACCTTCGTTGTTTCATATAACATAAACCAACCATATTTCATTTATACATTGTATATATATATATATACTCAATGTTGCGTAGAATAACTATTATCAAAATTGTGTGTAACACGATCCAAGAATAGTTTTGCGTATACTGCAAGCTAATACGGTGTTGCGTATAGCGCAAGGTAATCTTGGTGTAGCATACAAAACAAGACATTAATGAAATTAAAAAAATATTTTTCATAAAATCTCGGGGTGTTACAAAGGTTTTAGTCATGGTTTACTAATAATGGAGCGTACAAACAATTGGTCACACCCAAATCACATGTAGGAGGGGTGTATTAATACATAAAATTACCCACCAGAGTAAAAGTTTATAACCATTTATCATCATGGAGTTTCAAGATTATGTTAGTTTTATGGGGTACTGGATTCATAGTTTTAGGAAAACTATTTAATTTTCACCTTAAAAAAAAGGTTTGGAAGTAAATATCTTTTGAAAAAAACACTTTTATGAAGAATATAAATACAAAAAGTGATGTTGTAAATTTTTAAAACGTGTAATATAATGACTTTATTTCATAATATTAGAAAACTAGACCCTATATATAATCCAAACAATTATATTTAGATGTGAAAAATCATATGTTTTAAGATTTGAACATTTCCTTCCAACATTTCTATCAGAAATGTAACCTCACCACTGATGAAAGATCATAGAAAAAGTTTACTTTTTCATATTTGGATTATGAGTAGCATATAATTAAGTATAATGATATGGTTTCACCGTATCATATACAAAAATCTCAAAATGATACTCCTTAATACAAATTAAAATGATTTTTTATAAATATTCAATTCCATGGTCAATGTTTGAGAAAAACTCCCAACACCTTATTACCATATTTTTAAGTTCAGAACCCAATAATTCTTAAGTAACTACTAATTCTATGTTTATAAAATCATACACCAGTTTAGTAAAATTTATAAATAAACCTCAGAGGTGGAAAATACAAATCCAAATTAAAAACAATTCAATTACACTTTTTGTTTATGTACAATTATAACCTAGGTAATAATTATGTTCTATCATGTTATAAATGGAAGTTAGAGTGAGGAATATACATTAAGAAAATAAAGCATAGACATGTGTGACCAACAATATAAAAAATTAAAAATCTTACACATGTTTAATTATACACAGGTAATCTAACATTATTTTAAAAATTCACATGGATGAAATTGTTGTAAACACAATATTAAGATAAATATCAATTTAAACAGGTAATCTTTTTATATATATTTTTTAAAATATCAATCATTTATAATTATTAAAATAGAGGCTATTAATTATTACATATTTAGGAAAATAAGTGGAAGGAATGTTCTTTGAGTAATATAAAAAGCACCTAGAGGGTTGATACCTCCTACCGTAACCATCAAAGAGTTTTATAAATTCCATGGACCACCAAGAAAAGATGACTGAACATAAAATTGACCCTATAAAACATTAAATAACATTTTATAATAAATGAATCCTAATTAAATAATTTCCAAAATTCAATAATGTTCATAAAGAATGATAAACTTAGTCATAATACTCCTAGAATTATTCCAATACCAGAATGAATAGATTCACTAACTATAAACAACCAATCCACTTTACAATATCATTACCAAATCTAAAATACCTTAAATAAACCAAACCCTAATCACTTCACGTTAAAAAATATTTTAATGGATGGAAAAGAACTCATTTGGGATACCTCTAAATGAGGTAAAGGAATACCCAAGTCTTGTAGGTGATATATCCATTCCATGATGAAATTACAAACCCAAATACTATAAAATATTGAAGGAAATATAAAATTAAAAAATTGAAATAGTAAGAAGAGATGGTATAGGATTATTATATTGGGTTCAACCATAATAATCACCCTCAAATCCACCTTTAACCACATGGATTATGGAAAATTTGAAAACGCTAAATGAGAGAAAGGGAGAGGCCCTTGTTTGACTAAATAAGAATGACATAAAAAAGAATCCATTTAATGGGTTTACGGATTGAATGAAAAATATTAAAATTATAGTCTAATAAGAAACCCATTACTGGACCACTGGGTACTCAGTGGCATCCCATCATTTCCTGGACTCACAGGCTACCCAAAACCTTCCACTAGGTACCCAATCCCACATAAAGTTATAAAATATAGGCTATTCCATATAAAAATATAAAAAATAGAAATTCCTCATATGGAACCTCAAACCACGATAAAAACGCCTAATATTACCCACCTTAACCAAAAGTTTATTAATTAAATGTCAAAATGAAAATCAAATCCATATCAAACGCCTGAATTTCAAAAATAAATACCATCATTATGACATGACCATTAAAATAGTTTTACTTGACAATTAATATCACATTGCATTGATTTATTGTCCTACACCAGGATATATTGATTTATTGATAATCATGTGATGATAATAAAAATTATTTTGAAACATTTCCATTTGAATTTCCAATCATTTGGTTTCATTAGACATTCCTTGGAGATCCTATATAGGGAGGATTATAGTTTGTGATGGGTAGGGACTTCCAAATAATCTCAATGCTATGATTCTTCTAAAGTTTGATGCACACTAGAACCATGAAATTTTATTATATTCTTCTTTATACCATAATTTTCATGCTATTATTCCAAATCATATCAATGATATGATTCTTCCAAATCATCTCAATGCAATGATTCTTTTTATGTTTTTTGCAGTCTCGTTCTTCATGGTGATGATACCATGAATAATATATGATGGTGATGGTGATTATAGTTTTCCATGTACTATATTTATTGATTTATCATGTTTTCCCCCTATTATCCTTCCCCTAATTGGTACTTTACCTCACTATTTATTTGATGTTTTCCCTTGATGATTACATGTTCTAAATATACCATGAAAGAATATTTGAGGACTATGAAGAAGGATGTAAAAAAATATTAATGTTTTATATGTATTGATATTGTATAAACCTAATTTTATAAGGGCGGTAAAGGTATTTATTTTCGAAGATGTATTATTATATATTTTTTCCATAAAAATGATTTAATAATCATGTATTATTTGTTGAAGTCACTATATATATCATGATCATATGGAATATCATGGATAATTTGAATCCATAGAGAATATATGAACCTTTATTCATTTAATTTAATTGGTTTAAATAGATGGAAAGATAACAAGGATTTATAAGTTATATTTGATTATTTCCACCTCATATGGATAATTTTTATCCCATAATAACCATCTATTTAATGAATTTTATTATCTACAAATGTTTATATCTGTGGGTGATTATTTTTGTTTAATATGATTTTAATATGGAATATTTTTGGAATATATTCCATTTAAAAATGATGACCATATATGTCATATCCATTTAATAGGTTATGATCTATATTTCATAATGAATTAACACATATAATCTCATAAATAAATTTGTTACTATATCTAGTAAACAATAATTTTCATTATATAACATATGACTCATGGATAGTTAATTGGACAACTCCATTACCAATTCACTGTATGAATTATCCCAACTCCATTCCCCTTGGAAACTAATGGTTAGTGACACTGAACTAAATAAAACCTAAAACTCACTTTAGATATATAAAACAAATGGATTGGGTGAAAATTACTTTTATTAACTTGAATAAGAGAATTCATTAGCACCTAATAGTTGTGATCATCTTTAAAAAATCATTGAATTTATGAGAAGTGTTCAATTTGGAAGGAATGTCATATTTAGAATTTTAAGGGGATTCTCAATCCAATAATTAATACCTAAATCCTATGTAAATTATATATATTTTTCATCTCATACAATATTTATATATCAAGTAATATATATATTTATACATGTTTATAGTTGTTAAGTTTTTAAATTCCACTCTTTAAACTAAATTAATATGTTCCAAAAATATTATTGTATAACACCTTATACAATGCATAATTTTTGATTCTCCACCAATAATAAAATCTAGTTATATATTTTCATTTTTAAATGCATCCTATGAATATGATATATGAATCCCTTTCATATAATTTCTTTGAATCGAACAAAAACATAATCGACACAAGTGAAAATATGATTTGATATGTAGATAACACCCAATATTCTATAACAATGACTAATCCCCTATGCTAGAAAGAAAAACTATAAAACCCCTACCAAAGTCACCTAGTCTAGGATAGAGGGTCACATTATCACACACATGCCTCCCCATACATAAGAGTCCTTTGACTAGTAGTGAGGGATTATGTAGTTATGTCAGGAGTCTATGACCTCGGTAATATATAACAATAAGAGTCCACAATAGTGGAAGAAATTATTAGAGTAATAGTTGAAAGAATTTGGATGTATTAACATGAAAATCATCCAATTCTATAATAGGATGACATATAATATCCAGTTCAACAAGTTAGGAGATCCCCACATATGGAAGCTCTAAATTAAATAATTGAGAGAAAATAAATAGAGTAATCATTATAATCGACCCTAGAGTATGGCTTGATGTCACCTCAGTCCACCCATATCATCATACTCAATTTCCCTATGTTGGGAAATTTATGATATCTAAAATCTAGGTCAATGGAGTATTCCAATACCCTAAGATATATGTGAATTGTTTGGTAATAAAACTGAGTAGGACACCAAAAATATGTCCTTTAAATAACTGAACCATTATATATAATTGTATATGATGATAAGAAATTATCCCTAAAAGAAAAAAATCACTTACTAGGTCATCCAGTGCAAACCATGTTTCCACGAACATCATCCCTACATGCTTTAGCTATATGAATGAAGATAAGTTATTTCCAATTTCCATGAATATCATAACAATACACAGGTCCAATATAAATCATAGAATAGGATAAAAATACATCATGCCTTGGCATAGTCCATTAAGATTTCATGACCAACTAATTATCTCAGGTTAGGCCCCAAGGCGATCATGGACCACTTCTAATCTCAGACTAGGGATCCAAGCCATTATTTTCTACCATTTTTCATTCAATACCCTACCATAATCATCATGTGTCAGATCCCATATATTCCCCCTACAAGGGATTTATGAAGCCAGGAATATTTAACCAATCACTTTGATACTAAATAGAAGAAGTATATGAAACACACATAGACACAAATAAAAAATCCATAAAAAAATTGTTGAGTTACACACACAAAAACATTAAATATCAAAAGATGTCTCAAAATCCACACGCACACACACATTCTCAACCATATCATATAAGGAATTTTTTTTTGAAAAGTACAAAAAAATTACATAATATTATCATATAAATAAAAATCTCATGATCCAAAACACACAAGTATGACAGAACTTATTGTTTTAGACAATTATTCTAACATGGAAAGGAAATTCCTACCATAAGTGTATTGAAGTGAAATTTCATGGTTTTCTACCTGAATAAATCTCACACACAAACGATCCCTATAAGTATTCTAAAATCACTAAAAAGTTTTCAAGATTGAAGATCCCAGAATAACATGGCAAGGTATAAAATTAGGTTAGACTTACCCAATGATATCTAATGTAAAAAATGGATCTATATTAACATGAAAATGATCAATAAAAAAATGTATTTCCACTTTCCTTTTTTCTTTGAAAATCTATAAATAATACCATTACATTATGTCATAACTCTTTCATTCGATCATGAAGATTCATATTTGGGTTATCTCTATGGAGAAGTGAGAATATCTATTAAGGAGAAGAAGAATGGTGGATTAATGACCTCTTAAATTAAAATCCCTAGGATCAACGTCTCTATATCTAATGAAAGTTTTCTCTAGAGGAAAGGAATTTACAAATAATGGAAAATAGAGTCTCTATGTTTTAAATACTTAGGTATAGAGAAATAATGATGAGTTTTGGGGAGGTTTGGGATTAAAAAAAATTTCTGATTAATTAATTTTTTGTACATTTTTTGGTCACATGGTTTACCTAATCATGTTATAACCATGAAGGGATCACTACATCTCCTAATAACCCTCATGGTTTAGTAAACCATGTGCTAAACATGATTTGGAATTTTTTTGCTGATATACATGGTTACATAGGGAATTAAATATATTCCTCTCTAACCATGTACCATCCATCCACCCCATACACCTCTGTATGAAGGTTCAAAACTACGTGGGTAAAACCAAATGGTTTTCTATAAGCATGATCAAACTATACTATCCCTTAAAGGTTTTCAAAACTCTCCAAAACAAACCAGAAGCCACTTAAGTCATCAGAAAAAAATAATAACTCTAAATATTTTAAAGAAGAGATATAACCAAGGCATCAAGCACATGAAAATATGATATTGTTACAATATCCCCTAAAATAACTTATTATTAACAAGAAGTGTATATAGTGTTCCTAATTGAAAAACTCATGCCACTAATACCACACATCCAGTTTATGATCCCATGTTTCATCTTGAACATGTCCATGCTTCCATAGAATTTGAACGGGAGGAACCATTTTTAGCATCCCATGTTTTTGGATTGGATGAAATTTTTTAATGTAGCTAGAACATCAGTTTGGGGATGGGATCATAGGACATTCTTCACACCATAAAGGGAGTGATACATGGGATTCCATTTATGGATTTCCTTGGATATTCTCTTATGGTGATGGATATTTATAATTCCCATCGAGTGATACTTGGGATTCCATTTATAGATCTCCTCAGAAAGGCTCAAGGTGTCCCTTTTTAAATTCTAATAATGCCATAAATGTTAAAGACTAATATTGCACAACTTTTATCTGGGTAAGCATCCGAGAATCCAAATAAAATCATTGGGTTCATAACATCTTATGATACATGGTTACAACACATTATTTTTATTATACCTTATCAAATTCATATAGGATTACCATTAGTATAGATACATTCCAGCGTGGGCCAATGTGGGTATGGTCTTCCAAATTTACTTGAGGAACCTTATCCGACTTCTTCAATTTTTTTATTTACTAATTTACCATTCATACACAAACACAATTATTATTTATATTCAAGGGATGAATTTTGATTTAAACACCATTTGTGGTGTCCTACTAAGTATATCTCACACCCATCCTGGGCCTCCTTTCACCAGGGTAGCCAAGAAGATCTCATGTTTAATGTTTTATGGATTATTTCATATGTTTTACAATATAATTGGGAGATATGGTAAAAAGACTGAGCTATTAATCATGATACTCATGGAGACCACCCTTGAGGCTTTTTATAATTTCTCTTAGTTCATGTATTTTGTTTAATTGTTTGATGTATTTTTATGCTTTTACTACAACATCATATGTACAAGCATTCATTTTTGTATTAGGTATTGACCATGTATTATTTTTTATCATTAGTAATTATTAAATTTATACTCATATATATTTTCATTATTTATACTACTTATACTATTGTTTTGTTTTGATATATTATTGTACCACATTGACTATGAGGGTATAGTCACCCCACCGTACCACATCACTGATAGTTGGTATCCTCTGGCATACGGGGAGTGATTGAGGCCATGTCACTATTGGTCTAGCTACTAGTTTTATAATCATTCAGGCTGGGATGTTACAAAGTGAAACCATAATTGTTTTTCATTCTTTTTATTTTGAGCTGGTAGACAAGAGACTAAGAATGTGTCTGCACTTGTAAAATAGTTGTTTCAAGGATCAATCAACCATGCACATGAAAAATTCCTGATTTACAAGGATGTGATTGTTTTTTTGTCGTTCATTGTTATGGTTGAATAATATTTCACCTCTAGTTATTGGAGTACATCCTTGTTGTTACTAATTTATGATATTATAGTATTTACCCTTGGTTTGGTATGGAAAGTATCTAGCAATACTTGCATCATTATAAGAACATAGTTATTCACAAGCCATGCGTATTCCATGCCATGCATATTCCATGCCATGTAGTTTTCAATACATGGATGTTTGATAATTTTTAATGTGCCTTTTTTATTGATAGCATGATGGTTATATAAAATGATAGGTATTTTTGTAAAATTATTAGTTTTATACTAACTTTGGTATTTAATTAGAATTATTTTTTTTATAAAATTTTCTTTTATTTTTGCATTTTATGCCATTTTTATGTGATTATTTGGCATGTTCATCAATATAACATGACTAGAAAATTAATTACCATGTTTCTTTGAATTACTTCTTATCATAGAATTCCTATTTATAAATTTGATATGCAATTGGTTATTAATGTTCCAACATCAATATAAATATTGTTTTACTCTATATATTTATGGTGAAACCTGAACTAACCAGTAATGACATGTTTTATCCACGAACCATTGGTTTCATTTGTTGAAACATATTGGTTGTGATTAAATGATAGCTAATTTTAAATCTATGATGTGTATATGCACATTATAAATTGGGAAATGGTGACCCATATAATAAAACCATATTTATAAGCTTGATATATATATATATATGTATAATATTTTATAAATGTAAAATATTCTCAGCCTTAACTCTTATAAAAATCTGTTACTTTTGAACCTTTTACATGAAACCACCCAAGTAGGTCATTCTTGACCATTTATGGTTATGGGATAGACTGGACTCAACCTTGGTAGGTTTTTCATGGGGATAAATTCTAATAAGATGAACCCAATAAAGGTGTTTTAAAATTTAATTTTTAAAATGTTTTGTGTTGTATTTAGTTGAACCCCAAATCTCATGAAAAGACCCTCAAAGATAACATTTTTTTTGTTTTTCCTTGTATTTAAACCCAAGGGGATATGATTTTTATATACAGGGATAGTTATTTAAAGTACCCATAGTCACCTATATGGGTTTACATATTGAATTTGGAGGCATTATTCGGGATCAATCCCCTCATTAATTTATAAAAACAATTAACATGATTTTAATCTATGTGTATATAAGGTGTTGGTTAAATAAAAGGGAAATTGAAACCTAAAGGGTATATTCCACTATAGATTGGGATAGAATTTTTCTTTATGTAATCCATGTTGTGAAATATTGTGAATAAATAGTTGAGGTCTAAAATGGAGTTATGTGATAAATCGCCTAATTATGAAAGGATATTATTTAAATAATTAATGTTGAAAAGTAATTTTGGTGAAATATGTCCTGTGAATTATGTCTTTATCAAAATAAATTACAATGTATAAATGTTTTCCTTACTGGTACTTGACATAAATTTAAGCCTTTAAAATTATTAAATAATTAAATGTAAATTTAAGTGATAAATTAAAAATGAACAACAAGTGGGTTTCTTAGCTCATCCCTCAAATAAGGGTTAATTTACATGTTTCATGACTAGTTTCTTGAAACGGGAATGTGATCATTTCCTATAAGCGTATTATTTTATAGCTTGAACATAAAAGATATTCCCTTAATCCTAGTGACTTTTTAGGCATGAACCCATTGTTGTGTTGAAACATTATGCATCTAGTAAAGGGGCTAGATATAGATAGGTAGGAACCTCGGATCCATTAAAACGTTTCTAATGCTTAAAAATATTTCCAATCATTTGTAACTGTTCCAGTTCGATAGTCCTATGTAGGACTCTTAGTCAATAAAATGAAACTTTATCGGGATTAATATTCCTTTAGTAGTATGATCCTTGTTATAGGATTGAGCAACATGTAATGATCATCATTAGTAGGATGAACATTCCTTAGTAATGGTCAGAAACTTAGTAGAACCTGTGACCCTTCATCATGTTCCTCTTCAGTGTTGGAAGACTAGAGAGTTTATCAACTAGATTTGTAGTTGTATAGGATATTGTGACTCTTGGATAGAACTGTTTACAATCTATCTGATATAGGGATGCATTGGGATGTTAATACTATGGATAATATCATGTATGTACCATTTTATTGGTAAAACCCCAGGGTAGTATGAATTGATACACAAAGTACCCTTCGAGTATCTAAAATGATATAATGAATCATTTGATATTGGTGGGAATTATTAAATACTTGAGCTATGTTGTGAAATTCATGGGTTATCTCTGAATTAGAGTGACCTGGGTGTTAATGGAAATCATACTCGTTCCAATGTCTGTAATGATGTTGTAAGAAGGATCAAGTGTCTTGACATGTTGTTTGGGTTGTTTTTGGATTTTATGCCTAAGATGATGGCCCATGTGGACGTAACTCTGAAGGAGTGTCATGTGTGCGTCAAAAGTAAATATAACCTAGTGCACATTTATGAAGTTCTTCTATCATTATTTTGGTCTATAACATTCTAAAATATAATTTTTCACCTCTAGGACTGTGGTTATTGGTTGATGGATCATTTTATATGAATCTAGTTCCATTATTTGTAAATCTAATGACTAGGAAACTACTTAGGTGGGGAGAATCATATCAAACATGTTGTGGTATGACATTATAAGTAGGGAGGAAAAAACCCAGAGCCATTTGATGATTGTTCATTACAAATTATAAAATTCCATTGAGGATGGTGAGTTTCAAAATATGTTTGTTCTTGCAAGGAAACATGATGATGGATTGGTTGTTTGTGTATAAAACCATTTAGAACACCGTTAGTCAAGGATGTACTTTGGTGGTTATGCTTGAGTAATCCCAGAATTCCTTAGTGGTGAGGTCATCATGGTCAAGATAGGAAGATGCATCAATAGATGATTCTAAGATCCTTCCACATAGTCAGCCTTCTATGGATCAACTATTCTTCCATTTAATTATTGGTTATATTTGGGTGGAAACCATATCAGGCACTTCATATTAGGTTTGAATAAACTGTCTCCAGTACTATTGGGAATTTTTAATTCCCTCTTGGTGTTGCCTTATTTTAATGATGGTCATTCCCCCTATCTTAAAATCATTCAGAATACACTGAGAGAACATTATTTATGTGTTGTTCTACTTTTGAAGATGCCAATATTGATAAATTATCTCTATCAAAGTTGAAAAATGGAAGTGTGGTTGTTATCGAGGAATGTTTAGTCCTAAGCAAAACATAGGTACCCAAGTTGGAACCCCTTGTATGGACTCATGTACACAAGCCATCCCTTTGACCTAACTAACCACTAGTTGTCGCTTTAGGCTTAGTTAGTGTTCATGATACATGGGAATTCAACTATGTACTGGAACCTCACATGAAAATTTGAGAGAATTTATTACCTTGGATGATCTCCTAGGACTCCATTTTATGATTTTGAGTATACCCTAATCCTCAGCTAGGATCAAATGGGATGTTTTACGGGTGATGATTTAAATGTGATAGATAACGTTTACATCCATGTTCATGTTGGGACTTGACAACTTTAAGGATGTTTTTTCAGTGGCATCACTAGAATTAAATTACATTCATTAGTGAATGTTCTCAGAGAAAATATTATAGTTCATTATTTTAAGGGAATCATGCTTAACATTTCAAAAGCACTGACCCTCTAATACAAGTGTTTGAGGGTAATCAAACAAAGGTGGTTTGACTTGATATATATATTTCTCTCTCTTACCATATGAGGATGATGGGGAGAAACTTATAGAATATCATCAGGATGAGGTGAGTGAAGTGTAGTCAATCAAGGATCTTCCTGGAATGATGATTTGACTATTCATTCAAGATAAGGATAATGTGAAAGTAATAATTATAATTCTACGGGATTCATATAATACGCAATCATGATGGTGGATGCCTCATGGATCAGAATCTATAGTAAAATTATATAACCTATGATGTGAATCACCATATGCTAACTATTTAAAGAGATGATGTCTTGATCCTGTCTCTAATTAGATGGGCTTGTGTAAGCACCTCTCGTTGATCAATTTGAAAAACAATTGTTCGCTCAAATTTTAATGGTTAATGTATCATATTCTTAAATGATCATTGGTCATGAATTGTGTGTTTGGGCATGTAAGATGACCATTTGAGTGAGACCTAACTTCTTGAGTAGGTCGGGTGATGTTTTCATCATTTACCCAAGGCCTCATAGGGATGATATGTCCTAAGGTTGGTAGATTTTAGTACCCCTTGTTTTTGGACCAGATGAAATTTTTTGAGGTATCTTGAAATTTAGTTTGGGGATGGGCATGTAGGGTTTTCTTCACACAAAACTGGGAGTGATACTTGGGAGTCATTTTATTGTTCACCATGGATAGAATCTAAAGTGATTTGTATTTATTGTTCCCATAGAGCGATACGTGGGATTCCATTTATGGATCTCCATAGATGGGCTCAGGGTTCCACTTTTTAAATTCAAATGATGTATTAAATCATAAAGCCTAATATTGTATAACTGTTATCCAGGGACACATTCACCAATCTGAATCAAACACTTGGTTTTATACCATATTATGATACATGGTTATGACGCCATATTTTCATTGAACCCATATCAAATTTGATCAAGTTGAATATATTTTATATAATTTATGGCTTTAGCTAATGTAGGTACGATTGTCTAGGTGTCGTTAAGGAAATTGAGTTGACTTGTTTAATTGTGTTTATTTACTACTTTCCCTATCATACCTGAACACTGTTAAAATTTATATTCACAGGTTTGGTTAGGATTTAAAATCATTGGTGGTATCCAACTGATTATATATCGAACCTTCCATGGGCCTCCATTACAATGGGGTACTTCAGAAAATAAAATTTTCAAAGGTCTATTATTTATTTCTTATGATGTGCATTATACCTGGGAGAGAGGAGCATATTATAGAGTTAGTTCTCAAGATATAAGTAGTGATCACCCTCATGTATTTTTTTCTATTGGTTCATGTATTATGTTTTATTATTTGTTTTAATTTTCTTCTTTTATTGTAGAATCATCTAGAAATGAATAGACTTTTGTATTTGGAGTTGTCTATTTCTTATAATTTCTTATTAGTTATTATTATTCTTCTACAACTCTGTATTTCCTTTATTTGGACTTCTTCCACTATTTTTCTTATGATATAACATTGTACCACTATGAACATGAGGGTATAGTCTACCCACCATACCCACCATACCCCCATTAGACTGACGCTTCTAGTCAAAAACTTCTAGTGTGTGGGGAGGTGCGCTTGCAGATATGTGTTAACTGGTCTAGGTACTGGTTTTTAGTCAGTTGGTCTGGGACATTACCCCATATTCTATAACAATACCATTTTCTTTTTGATAAAAAATGTGCACCATATGTTCCTCGAATACATCATATGCTTCTAGCGTAAAATATTCTCTACCAATCACATGTAAATATTTGAGTAAAATTTTATAAGATGAGACACATAGAAAACAAAATTTATACCATCATGTACTGGAGGATTATGGAATTGGTATGCTACCATCCCAATATAATTTACTATCTCTAATGGTCCCAAAAACCATGGTGTCAATTTTCCCAACCTCTGATATCAATGGGACCGCAATCGTGTTGAAATTCATAATAAAATTTGGTCATCGATGAAAACAATCAAAATGTTACCACCATTATTATTCATAAAAACACTAACATCCATGAGAGGCAACCAAATGCTTCTATAACACCCCAAAAATTTTATGGTATGTTTATATTAAATAAATTATATTAATTTGGTAGCCTATATTTACTAAATCATTGAGTTTCATTGAAACCACACTGGGTTATTTAGGAGATAGTCATAACGTAACCATTAAACATAAAATTTCCACATCTGTGTTACGAATTTCGAAAGATGGACATACAAGGTTGTGATCTGAGTGATATTTGGAGTCTGATAGAATTAACATAATTTTAGGTGAATAGTAACCTATCCTTATGAAAATTAACTTACTGTTATGAATAGTAACATACCCTTATGAATAGTAATATGACTCTTATGAATGGTAACCATACCTATGAAAGTGTAAATAAAATTTAGTTACCATAAAAAAGAACATGAATATTTTTAGTGTTTGTATTTTTTGATTAAAGAATGATTTTAATTAAAAATTATATTTATCATATTTAGAAAATTATTGTTGAAAAATGGTGTTCATTTTTATATATACACATCAAAAAATTGTTGGGGTGATTTTTTGGGATTTTTCTGAAATATATGAATTTTTGTTCAATAGTAAAATACATTAATTTACAGTATAAATACATTATAATTTAAATTAACTATTCCTAGAATCATGAGTGATTTACGAACCCAAATCTCAATCTCACATGAACTTATTACTATTCTAGGTCATTGAATACTCACAATTACTTGTCTTGTGGAGAAATAATAAGTTAATGATTATAATATTAAGAAAAACCCTCCTCCCCTCCACTATGTAAACCACCCCTCACACCCTCTTCCTCCCACACCACTCAAGATTAAATACATGGATAAATTCAGATCAAATATATCCCTAAGATCCTCCCCCACGTCCACGTCCTACTGGTCTCACCAAAAGGCCAAAAACAAAGCGATTAAGGAGATTCTCAAAGAGGAGTACTCAAGAGGTAAACCTCTCTTTCCTTTTCTTTCAAATTCTTTTACAAGTTCCATGCTTTTGTTTCTCTATCATCACCTCCCAATATAAAAATTATATTATAATTATAGTACCTTACATGTCATTTAATTTTATTATTCTAATGGAATATTTCATCATCATCTCTCTTTTTCCCATCCTCTTACAAAAAAAAAAGAAAATATCGTCCAAGATGTGTTAATTTATCACATTCAATGATGAAAGGTTTTTAATTTCTATTAATATAATTAATCTGGGACATTAAATTTTTTTAATGGTTTACCCAGACCATTATATATTCGTTTTACCTTATACAATGTTCTCGAATCCTTACACAATCATAATATAAAATAATAATATGAAAAAAGTTCATTATGCACAAAAATGCCAAGTTAATTCAAGTGTTTATCAATAACTTTTAACTAACATGTAATCCTAAAAGTATATAACCAAAAATCATTATAAGATAATTTATAATGTCACTAATAATATATATTAACAATTATGGATGTTTAACCATTTTTCAAACCAACTTTCATTGATGAATACAAGTAAATCGATCATGAAAACCAAGGAAGAAAATGCTTCCAAAACTATAAAATTAAACATATTAAACCCATAAAAGGGCATGAATTAACATAATAATTTTATAAAAATTCAATTAAATTTTTATGAGGTTCTCTAATTATTAATTAATGAAGCTAAATTTGATTATTTGGGTCATTAAGATCAATCGAGAACACATTTGGTCATAATGTAAATGATTCTCTCCCTCACTTTTATCTAAGAATTTTCCCATATGATGTGTCCTTTTATTTTTAATTCATAATGATGGGTTATTATTTCACACATCCCCCATACTACCCTTATGATATATAAATGACTAGATTCCTCTTTACCTCTCATTAATATCTCATAAGAATACCTGTTACAATGCTAAAATGTTTGTACGGAGTTTCTCATCTCACTTTTAATTCCCTGAGATTTACATTGTTCGCCACTTATTTCTGGTATGCAGTATAAATGTTCTTAAATTTGATATATAATATCATTACTCTATTAATGTTCATGGTATAATTTTATTCATTTGGTGATTAATGATTTTTGGTCATACGATTCAATTGATTATAATGTGTTAAGGGACTTTGTCTCAATTTCCATATCATTGAGACCTATTTGGTATTATACACATAATATTAATTATGTGGTGTATCTAATGTACATTGGAGATCATTTTTAATTGAAATTATAGTTCTTGTAAATATCCATTTTCTTGTTGCATGGATATGGTTATTCCCTTAAGTCGTTTACCATTTTACAAACGTTGTTTATTTGGAAGTTGTTTTAACTATGGAAATATTGGTGTATCCATATTCTCTACTCTATATGGATATTGAGAATGAATATTGTACATAATATATTTATACCGAATTATTTGGACTTTCAGGGCTGGGTGGGGCTCACTATAGCCCCTCAATACGTCGATAGGTCTCATTAGTCAAATCAGTTGGTGACAACCCCTTCAAGTTTGTGTCTAAAAATCAGACAGGTTTCTGCCCACAGACTTAAGCCATTTTGATGGTATAGTGTTATCATGTGATAGATAAATGACAGAAAATTAATAATCATTCACTTTATTCATTTCCAGTTATTTCTATCAATGATATTTTCACTCTGAAAAAAATCTATGGATGTAGTTTTATTAGGAGTTTAATAATGGCCTGTGTTTTTCATTTATTTACCATGACATTTTGACTAAGCCTATTGGATTATGATCCAATTATTGTTGATTCATGCTTCTACTATTTTTAACCCTTACTGATCATTTCAGATTAACCATTTCATTGTTTTTACTTTTAATAGGTTATGAAGAGGAGACTATTTGTTGAGTTCCCATGGATGTAGTTTTTTAGTTTTTGTTTTGTATTTTATCTTGTTACCTATATCATTGTAATATGAGTTTCATGTTTGTATCTATTTCCTCCAATACTACTGATATGATCATTCCTTCAGGATTTCATTCCTCTAAATAATGTGAATGTAATAAGTAATTCACCAAATCAGGGTTTAGGGGTTTGGGTGTAACAATTGGTATCAGAGGAAGTTTAGTAGCAAAGTTGGAAACTAGATTATAAAATGTAGATTAGGGAACACATCCCTAATGTATTATTTAAAGATAAAACTACAATAACGTCCTAGAATTTTGGTATGGAATATATTATTTGGATATTTCTAGAAAATACATCCCTATCTAGATATAAACAAGTAGAGGTGGCTCTAGCATAGATTTACCTAGGAGTAAAAACTTCGACAAAGGATTTCGGGCTTGACCCTGGGCATCCTGGTACATAACAATGAGTATTGATGGACTCTTGGTTTGACACTACTAGGGGATATTCTTAGGATAATTCACATTTTATTTACAATCCATTATGAATGATTTAAATGTAAATTTTTCCTCATAGAAACCATGTTTATGAGATTACCTATGCATAAAAATTAAATATATGATAAGTAATTTTATAGTTGAGATTATAAATTATGATTCATATCCTAATCTAGTGTATTCCATTATTTAGAAATTTCACCTTATAAAAGAAGGGGAATCACTACTCTTGGGCAATATAGGGATTTCCCCACTGAGCAAGTCAAAAAATTCAATGTTTGAGCATATCAAATCATGATCATATTAGGAGAAATTACTCTAATTATGGCGAATAACCATGATTCAACTATTTTGGATCGATTCATGTAGTAAAAGTCCCAATCATTTAGTGGGACTACTAATATAGTGGTAGATGAGAAGTGGATCAAGACTCTTGGTAAGATATTCATGGCATTAAGATGCAATGAAAATGAAAAGGTAGTGCTGGAAGTATATTGTCTCAAGGGTGATGCTGATCAATGGTGGTCCTTGATCTAGAATACCATGGAAAATTATTAAATAAAAGATATGGAATGGTAGACTTTTAAGAAAATATTCTTTGACAAATATTTACCTCATGAGCAATGAACCATAATGAAGATGAAATTATTTGTCTTACAGTAAAGGGATGAAGACAGTGTCACAGAGTATGAGGATACCATTACAAGACTAGCCTAGTATGCCATAGATTATGTACATGACTCGAAAGACAAGATTGATCATTTCTTTGATGTTCTTATGACACGTATTTTAAGGGCACCAGCTTCTCAAATATTTTCATCATATGATGGAATTGTATTACGTCCCATAAAAAAGAGAAGGAATTTTCTAGATCATATTTGTTCAAGTGAACCAAAGATAAGAAGAGGTACTTTGATAACCATGGAAAACTTGAATCTATAATGAAGAACAAGGGAACGAAGCAATTCTCATTATGTGAGAACTATGGAAAGAGTCATCCTGGGTAATGCATGAAAGGCCTGGGAGTCTGATATATGTGTGGAGAAAATAGTCATCTATATAATGAATTCAAGGGGAAGAAACAAGTCAATAATGTTCAATGATATAATTTTATAGAGATAATTCACTATGAGGATGATTTTTCTAAGAGCCAAGGAAACATTCCTCAAAAAAGGCCACAAGAGAAAATAAGTATTTTGCGATTACAACCATGGAGGTTGATGTTCCTAATGATGCAGTGGCAAGTAATTTAATTGTTTCCTCAATCTTTTCCAATGAATTATTTGATTTGGTATCAACACATTAATTTATATCTTCCTAGTTTTCCAAGAAAATTATACATGTACAAATTGATTTAATATAGGAGTTGTGAGTCAGTACTCTTAGAGGATATATCGTTACAACAAAGGCATGTCAATCAGTCCCTATCATGACTCATAAACGTGCTATAGTTGCTAACCATATCATAACACCTATAATTTAATTTGATATAATGATCATTATGAATTTTCTATCAAATTATGATATGAAGATCTATTGTAAGAAGAAGGAAGATACATTTTTTGAAAATGGTGTAGAATCCATTATCATTGGAGTAGAAACCTTTCCATTTGATTCTTATCTAGGTCCACCCCCAGTATCTCTAATGAATTCAATTATTGGAGAGTAAGAGAACACAATATCTATGGATGAGGAAAGAAATCAGCAAATTATAAATGTACATATAGTGACTGAATACATTGACATATTTCGGAGGATTTACCTGTACATCCTCCAGAGCGGGAAGTTGAGTTCTCTGTTGATTTAATTCCTAGAGCAGACCTATATCAAATACACCCTATATAATGACCACAAATGAATTAGTGGATCTAATGACACAACTAGAGGAATTGAGTAACAAAGGATTTATTCAACCTAGTGTTTTTCCATGGGGAGCCCCTATCCTCTGTTTAAAGAAGAAAGATGGATCCATGAGGCAATGCATTGATTATAGGGATATCAATGGTATTAAAATAACAAATAAGACTCCTATTCCACAAATTGATGATTTATTTGATCAACTTCATGGAGAAAAATATTTTTTGAAGATGGGTCTTAGATCTGGATATCATCAATTGTGTGTGAGGAAGGAAGATATTCCAAAGATAGTATTTCGAACCAGGTGTGGGCATTATGAGTTTACAGTGATGCATTTTGGACTGACTAATGAACCCTCTATTTTCATACATCTAATGAATAGAATTTTCAAGGAATATAATGATGAATTTGTTGTTTTATTTATCGATGATATCATAGTATACTCCAAAAATACGAAGACCATGAGAATCACATGAGGATTATTCTGAAAACTCATAGAAGAAATGAATTATATGGGAAGTTTAGAAAGTGTGAATTTGGGATTTAATATGTTTATTTTTTGGTCATGTTGTCTCTAAGGATGGAATCTTAGTTGATCTAGCGAAGGAAAATGCAATACATGAATGGACCATGACAATGAACATAACTGATGTACGTAAATTTATTGGCTTAGTAGGTTACTATCGGCATTTCAATTAGAATTTCTCCCATCTGGCTAATCCACTAACCATGATTACACGAAAAGGGGTTGTGTTTATATGGATGATAGAATGTACAAAATTCATTGATGAATTGAAAATAAGAGTGGTCAATGCTCTAATTATGACCCTTGAATCAGAAAATGATGGATTTGTGATATACAGTGATTAATCAAAGAATAGACTGGGTTTCATCCTTATTAAAAATGATAAAGGTATTTACTATACCTCACAGAAGTTGAAGACTCATGAGAAAAATTATCCAACTCAATATCTTGTGTTGGAATTTGTAATCTTTGCTCTGAAAATATGGAGACATTATCTCTATGGTAAAAGATGTGAGATATATACAGATCACAAGAGTTTGAAATACATTTTTACACAAAAAGAACTCAAAATTAGGCAAATTAGATGACTTGATTTACTCAAAGATTATGATTTTTTAATACACTACCACCTATGAAAGGAATATAAGGTGGAAAATGCATTAAGCCAGAGAGACCATGGTGTTCTAACCTAAATGAGGATTGAGTGAGATCTCATATCCATGGATCTACGAAAAATGGATATTGTAATTTTTAAGGAAGGGGAATCATCTTTCCAGTTTCAAATGATTTCTCAACCATATTTAATAGAGAAGATAAAAAGATATCAATCAGATTATGAGAATCTACCTAGGAAAATTAATGTTGTTATGGATGGGAGATTGGAAGACATTGTGTATGATTAAAGAGTTCTGAAATTTGGGATGAGGTTATGCATTCCATTAGTACCTAAGATAAAAAGTGAACTATTAGATGATTCTCATAGATCGAATTTACCTATACTCCATGTTAGAACAAATATTTATATAGATCTGAAGGAACATTTTTGGTGGGATAATATAAAGTGAGAGATTGCTGACTACGTTTCAAGGTGTGTAGTTTGTTAACAAGTGAAGGCAGGGAGACAAAATCCTAGAAGGGTGATGAAACATCTACCTATTATTATGTGGATGTGGGATGAAATTATAATGGATTTTATCACAGGACTACTGAGGAAACCTAGAAGGAATGATGAAATATGGGTAATTGTTGTTCATCTCACAAAATCACCACATTTCCTTGGTATAAGAGAGGATTTACCACTTGATTTCCGGCCAAGACTTTATATTAATGAAGTTGTATGACGTAATGAAGAGCCTATATCAATTATTTCTGATCGTGATCCATGGTTTAGATCAAATTTTTGGAAAATTCTTCAGAAGGCATTGGATACTAAGCTTCACATGTGTATGGCTTATCACCCCCAAACTGATGGACAGTCTGAAAGGACTATTCAAACACTCAAAGACATGTTAAGATCATTCTCTCATAACTTTCATGGTTTGTGGGATCAATAAATTCTTTTGGGTGAATTTTTCTATAATAATTGTTTCCATTCTAGCATTCTAATGGCACCATACGAAGCATTATCTTATAAGGGGTGTCGAACTCCAACTTGTTGGGATGAGGTTGGAAAGAGGAAAATTATAGGTCTAGAACTTATCGAAGAGACAATTGTAAAGGTAATTAAAATATAGGATCATATTAAAAAATCACATAGTAGGAAATGGAGTTACCTTGACAATTGGAGAAAGTATTTGGAATTTCATGTAGGAAATCTTGTCTTTCTAAATGTATCTTTGTGGAAGGGTGACATAAGGTTTTTTAAGAAAGGGAAACTGATCCCAGATACATCGGACTGTTTGAAATTATAGAATATATCAGATTTGTATCTTACCATTTAATATTGCTACCAGGTCTCTACAATTTTCATAATGTGTTCGATGAGATATTATTAAAGAAATACATTCCATACCCAACGCATGTACTCGCCTATGAAGAAATAGAACTAGAACATGATTTTTCATACTGTGAAGAGCATATCAATATTTTTGACACAAGAGAGCAGGTATTGTGAAATCAGAAAAATAAACTTGTAATGGTTCTTTGGATAAACCATAAAATGGAAGATTCAATGTGGGAACCTGATGATCTTATAAAGAAGAACCACCGACATATTTTTAGGAATCATTATACATGAAAATTTTTTAGGGTGATATTTCTGAAAGAGGGAATAATATAACACCCCAAACATTTTATGGTATGTTTCTATTAAATACATTCTATTCATTATATAGCCTATATTTCATAAAGAATTGTGTTTTTTTGAAAAAAAAACTAGGATATTTAGGAGATAGTCATAACCTAACCATTAAATAAAAATTTTAAACTTCTATGTTTTGAATTTCAAAAAACGTCCATACACAGTTGCGATCAGGGTGATATTTGGAGTTTGATAGAATCAACATAATTTTTGGTGAATAGTAACATACCCATATGAATATTAACTTCTCTTAATTAAGAGTAAATTACACAAATGAATATTAATACGACTTTTATGAATGGTAACCATACCTATGAAAGTGAAAATAAAATATAGGCACCTTAAAAAAGAAGATGAATATTTTAAGTGTTTTTATTATTTTTATTAAATAATGATTTTAATTAAAAAATAAATTTATCACACTTAGAAAATTATTTTTGAAAAATGTAGTTCATTTATATATTCTACACATCTAAAAATGGTTAGGGTGAATTTTTGGGGTTTTGCTGAAATACATGAATTTTTGTGAATAGTAAAATACATTAATTTATAGTATAAATATATTAAAATTTATATTAACTATCCCTAGAATCATGAGTGATGTAAGAACCCAAATTTAAAACACACATGAACTAATTACTATTCTATGTCATGGAACAGTTAGTATTTTTTACCTTATGAAGAAATAATAAATTAATGATTATAATATTAAGAAAACCCTCCTCTCCTCCACTGTGTAAACCACCCCCCACAACCATTCCTCCCACCCCACTAAAGCTTGAACATATACATAAATTCATCTAAAATATAACCCTAATATCCTAACCAATGTCCAAGACCTTCTGGTCTCAACAAAAGGGAAAAAACAAAGGCCTTAAGGAGATTATCAATGAGGAGTACTCAAGAGGTTGACCTCTCTTCCATTTTCTTTCAAATTCTTTTACAAGTTCCATGATTTTTTTGCTCTCTATTCAACTACCCATATCCAAATTCTTTGATAAATCTATTAAATTTAATGTAATGTAATTTTTTTTATGCTAATGGAATATTTCATCATCATCTCACTTTCCCCATTCCTCTTACACTAAAAATAAAAAAAACCATTCGTGATGTGTTAATTTATCACATTCAAGGAGGAAAAGTTTTCAATTTATATTACTATCTTCAATAATGTTCATGAAACCTTTTAAATGGTTGAACCAGATAATAATATATGTTTTTACCTTATTCAATGTTCTGGTGTCCTTACACCCTCATAATATAAAATAATAATAAGAAACAAGTTCATTATACACAAAACCACTAGGTTAGTCCAAGCGTTTATCAATAACTTTTAACTAATGAGTAGTCATCATTGTATATAACCCAAAATAAATATAATATCATTAATAATTCCACTCATAGTATATATTAAATATTCTTGATGTTTAACCACATTTCAAATGAAATTCTGTAAATGAATACAAGTAAACTGATCATGAAAACAAAGGATGAAAATACTTCCAAAACAATAAAATTGAACCCGTTAATCCCATTAAAATGGAGATGAATGAGCCTAATAAGGTTATGAAAAATCAATTATATACAAATGAGGTTTGGTAATTATTTTTAATGTCCCGGATCTATGTGCCACTCAACTGGAGCCGCGGACCCGGTTGGTCACATGACCTCAGGTGCATTTCCCTAAACGCTAGAGGCTGCCGACCAGTAGCGAGGGCCTAGGTCTGATAGGGGGGAAACTGTGCCCTCATTTGTCAAAGTGTAGCGCATCGTAAAAGATAAATAACATACAACAGCAGATGCAGTAAACAATATACAATTGAAATGGACAACTGAAGTAAAAAAGAACCACCAATCATATATATAAAGATGCAGTATGTCACTAATTCAATAAAAACAGCTAGAACTAGATACACTAAAATACAATACAATACATCTCAAAGTACTGGGTACATCCAAACAAAACAAAGTAGAGTAAACAGAAAACAGCAGTATCACAAGCCTAATCTCGGTCCCATGCTCTCCCACTCCTCTGCTACAATCAAGTACCTGTATAGGGACCCTTGGACTTATCCACACCTGCAGAAATGTAATCTATTTGGTCCAAAGACTTGAACCAAACAGGGTGTGAGAAAAAAATCCCAGTAGGCAACCACCAAAGGCATGTTCCCAACTGTCACTGAAAACGTGCATCAACATTGTGTAGTAGTAAATGAAATAAACTAAGCAGTACTCAAAAGTAACTAACTTTACCAGTCATATTGCCACATTAATATTCATTTCACCATGCCAAGAATTTACTTTATCTTTGTAGGTATAACATATAAAAATCACCACTTTGAATATTCATGATAACACTATCCTCAAACATACAATCCTTACACTTAGTTAATCAAAATCGAATCCCGCAGTTGATTACCCACAGGAAAAACAAATATTTCCTGTAGGCGTACGAGGTGTCGACCACAGGCACAGAATCTACTGCCCACGAGCAGCGAAAGGTTACCCGCAGGCTAAATTAAACACTTACAATAGGATAAAAGATTCAATGCTCACAGGCTAGGAAAGTAACTCGGCCAAACCCAACACATAAGAAAATAATTTATATTCCATTCCTCTCAATGAAATTCAAAACATGCTACAATTCACGGTATACCTACAGGTATCCTTTCCAAACGGCTAAATAGAGGAACGCACCCCCGGGGTGGTCCTCGATCCAAGCGGTGATCCCAAACAGTAGTTTTATCTTATGAAAAGTGTATTTATGAAATTCAATATAACTTTCAGCAAATTCCACAACCATAAGACACCCCAAACATGGGTGTGTAGCATACCAATACAAAAAAATCAACTGAAAAGTTGGAAATAAACACAAGACCACCTACCTTGATCACTTCTGATCAATATATGCGAAAACGCCTCTCAAAATGACCATGAACGGCGTAGATTGGGGATAAAATAATTTCTGTTCAAATGTAAATAACATCCATTTAAATAATAATTGGTAAAAACATCGCAAAAATTGGGGAGTGCTTACCCGTATGGTCCCAACGTGATCGATGGAGGTGGAATCGGATTCCCGGTGCATGATTGGGTTATCCTCCATGGTTCGGACGTCCTCCAAAGCTCCAAACGGTGGTTGTAATCTTCCTCTATGAACAGAGGAGGCTACAACCCATTTTAAGAGGAAAAAACAATCTACACGGCATGTACTCTCAAGTACATAGCGTGTACTTTTCAATTTTTTAACTGTTCGTTTGGCGGCTACTTTTCACCAATTGAACTATTCATCTGTCAACACTGGTACACGATGTGTACTTTGGAATACACGATGTGTACTGTCACTCATCTGGCATCTACATCCACCACCTTACTGTTCACCTGCCGACTGAGTACACGACATGCAAATACCTAATACACGGCGTGTAGTTAGTTTTTACACCTTTCTTCACTGATAGGCCTACCCGCCCTGTGTACTCATCCCACACGACCAATGTACATGGCGTGTCGAAAATTACACGGCCTGTTTTTCCCCAGCATCCGTATTTTCTCACAAACACATAAGGAAAAGGAAAAGAAGAAACTCATACCTCAACAATAAGAACCATGTTCTTACAAACATCTCCCCTTAATGAAATTCGTCCCCTAATTTCCCTTCCAATGGTGGTGAAGATAATGTTGTGAAGAACTCTAGCCACTGAGCATGTACGTCCGTCTCCCGCTCCCAGATTTCGTCCTGCACTCGGCCATGCTACAATAGAACCCGAAAGAGAGGAACAGAACAGCCTTAAAGAACCTTCGTGCTCCTATCAACAATACGAATAAGATGTTACTCAAAGGATGCATCGAACTAAAGCTCAAACTCCTCATGCAGAAAGAATAGAGATGGGTCTGTGGGATTATGGCGAAGCATAGATACATGGAAGATGTCGTGCATGGCCTGATACCTCTGTGGTAACTGCAACTGATAGGAAATCTGCCCGACTCTCTCCAGAATCTCAAATGGCCCCACATACCTCGATGAAGGTTTACCCTGCCTCCATATCATCCTTTGTCCCAACCGTGAAACATACAAGAAAATATAATCCCCGACCACAAACTCTAAGGGTCGTCTGCGGCGATCAGCATAAGATTTCTGATGAGACTGTGTTGTAGCCATCAGCTTCTAAATCAACTGGACCAGCTCATAAGTCTCCTGCATGAGACATGGTCACAGTAAAGCTATCTCACCATCCTCCATCTAGAACATAGGTGATCAGCATGGCCAACCATACAAGGCCTCATAAGGTGTCATATCAATAATTTCCTGAAAACTATTATTATAGGAAAACTCGACCAGGGGTATATGCTTCTCCCAAAATCCCCCAATGTCTAGGACGTATGCACGCAGCATGTCCTCTAGCACCTGTATCATATGCTCTGAATGGACATCAGTCTGAGGGTGGTAAGCTATGCTCAGAAGCAACTGTGTACCCAGTTCCATCTGAAAGCTCTGTCAGAAAAGATATGTAAAATAGGTGTCTCTATCTAAAATGACAGAACGAGGGACCCCATGAAGACGTACTACTTCCCAGATATACAACTTTATGATCTCGTCATCACCAAAGTTATCCTTGATCTGCATAAAGTGAGCTACCTTCGTGAGTCATTCCACAACATCCCACAAAACATCATTGCCTCGAGGTGACCTCAGAAACCTAGTCACGAAGTCATTCGCGACATCATCCCATTTCCACTCTAGAATGGGTAACTACTATAACAGCCCAGCTGGCCTCTGATGCTCTGCCTTCACCTGCTGACAGGTGGAACATCTTACAACAGAACCAGCTACCTCCCATTTCAAACCTGACCACAAATAATGTCATCTCAAGTCACGGTACATTTTGTTAACTCTAGGATAAACTTCCCAAGATGAATCATGAAACTCCCTCATCAACTCCTCATGTATATCCCCTGGAACCCACTCTCGTCAATGGATATGCATCACCTCATCCTCACCTATCATCCATACCTGAGGAGGGTCCTCACTTTCCACCGACTCCCATAGAACTAGTCCTTCGGAATCTGATATCTATCTCATTGTCACTCTATAAAAGAGGGTATAAGTCACAACTAAGGATGAAAGATAGGTTTTCCCCGGACTATCGTGCATCTCCAAATGCATATCAAAGAACAAAGCCATAAGCTGCCACCCACCACTTGCCTCATGAACTGCATGTACTTGAGTCTTCTTGCTCAGTGCATCAGCAACTGAATTACCCTTCCTAGGTGTATAGGCAAGTTCGAAGTCAATGGATTGAAGGTATTCAACTCATCTCCTTTACCTCAAATTCAGGTCACGCTGGGTAATGATATACTTGATAGTTTTGTGGTCTGTGAACACCACAAAATGTTCTCCGAAGATATAATATCTCCAACAGCATAACGCTTGAACAACTCCAGCCAACTCGAGGTCAGGAATCCAGTAATTCCTCTCATGTGGCCTTAACTGCCGAGACCCGTACGCAACAACTCGATCGCCCTGCATCAACACTGCTCCAAGCCCATTACCTGATGCATCACAGTAACCTGTATAGCACTTCCCTTTCTCTGGAAGTATCAGGACTGCTGTTGATGTCAACCTTCCCTTCAGCTCTTGAAATGATGTCTCACAAGCTTCTGACCAAACAAACTTCACACAATTCATAGTCAAACTCATCAACAGCACTGCTAAGCGGATGAAGCCCTGTATAAAATCCCTGTAGTAACAAGCCAGCCCTAAGAAACTCAGTATCTAAACACATTCTTAGGCTGCTCCTAGGAAACTACTACTCTCACTTTCTCTGGAAATATCGAAACTCCTACCTCTGAGATGATATGACCTAGGATGTGTATCTGGTCCATCCAAAAGTTGTACTTTGAGAGCTTAGCATATTATTGATTCTCTCTTAGTGTACTCAGTACAATATCAATATTGGTGGCATGGTCATGTCGTGTGTGAGAGTACACCAAGATATCATCCACAAATACTACCACAAAAGAACACAAGTATGAATGGAACACACGATTCACCGGGGCCATGAAAACTACTGCCGCGTTCGTGAGTCCGAACAACATATCCAAGTACTTGTATAGGCTATATCTGCTCCGAAAGGCTGTTTGCGGTATGTCTGATGGTCTAACATGTAACTGATGATATCTGGATCTCAAGTCAATCTCCGAGAACACTTTTTATCCTTGAATTTGATCAAAATAATCATCAATCATTGGTAATGGATATCGGTTCTTGACCGTTAGCTGGATCAGCTTCCGATAATCCACACAGAGTCTGAGGGTACTGCCTTCTTTCTTCGCAAAAAGGATTGGCAAACCCCAAGGAGAATTACTAGATTAGATGAAACCCTTTTCCTATAATGCCACTAAATGCCTCATGAGCTCTTGAAACTCATGTGAAGCCATCCTATAAGGAGGAATGGACACTGGTTCCACTCCTGAAACTAGCTCAATAGAGAAATCCACCTCACACACTAGAGGTAGACCCAAAAAGTCAACCAAGAAGAAATCCCTGAAACAATCAACTATTGGAAGGAAATCATTCTAACAAGTTTCTTGACCATCTAGAAATATACTCGCAATCTGGTTGGTAACTCCTCCTCGCCCACGATGCTGGGGTCTAGCTCGGCTCTCTTGGACATCCCATTCTCCCTTGTATAGAAACTCTCCACCCTCTAGTGGCGTGAAACCCACCCTGAGATGATAGAAATCTAAAATTGCTCGAAAGGGTACCATCTAGTCCATCCCAAGAATGAAATCATAAGTTGTCATCTAAAAGACATAGAGGTCCCATATAAGGTGACACCGACCAACCTCAATTGGGAACTCCCTGCACTGATTCACACCTACCGTCCTCTCTCCAAACAGAGTGTCTAGCGTCATTATATCAGAGGAAGAAGAAACACATAGCCCAAATCTCTCCACAATTGTTATAGATATGAAGCTATGTGTAGCACCCATATCGAAAAGCACTGAAGAAAAAACAGAATATACTAGAATATTACCTATGACAGCTGAAGGTTCAGGATCCTTCTCATGTTGGGTCTGTTGCACTGAATATTCCTGCCCCGTGCCGCAGCCCTGTGACACAGCCTGGCTACCCTGAGCTAACCCGCCCTACGGCCTCGGAGATCCGGGTTTCTGGCTACCACGGCGACGACCACTATCTCTGCCTTCACACCATGATGTATTCCAGTTTCTCGACTGGTAATAAGCTTCTGGTACTACTCTTGCATGCAGAGTCAGCACAGAACCCCTCTCACATGATACTGGTGGAATCACCCTATAAAAATGTTGTAGATGACCCATCCTGCCACAAGCTCAGCACTCCACTAGGTCACATGGAAAATGCGGTCTCTTGTTCCCCTCCTTACCACACTCGTAGCACATGACCTGACCACCTGATGTATTCTTTTGGATAGTTCTACCACTATGAGAAATGTACATCTGCCTCTTCCTCTTACTAGTATAAATAGTACCATAAACTGGTGTCGAACCGCACTGGCCTACATGAATACCTTACCGATGGTTCCGCTCAATAATCAGTGCATGGTTCACAATATCATGCACTGTACAAGACCTGAAAACATTCACCAGTGCTCAGATGTCATACCGAAGACAATCCTAAAAGTTTCGAGCCCTCAACTCCTCATCACCCACCAGAATTGGTGAAAAATGATGAAGCTTGGTAAAGAGAGCATAAAAACCCATCACTGAAATAACGTCCTACTGCAGATTCATGAACTCTCGAGCTCGATTTGACCGCAGCGTCTCTAGGAAGAATAAGTCATAGAAGGATTCCTGAAAATATTCCCATGCCATGTCACGATGATTCTCAGACTGGGAGGTAACATCCCACCACCTCTTAGAGGAATCATGTAGCATGTATGTCATAGCCTTGACCCTCCTCCCACGAGGAATCTCCAGATGCTCGAATATCGTCTAAATCGAATCCAGCCTTGATTCTGCAGTCTGTGGTCCACCATCCCCTGAAAACACAGGCGGATGCTATTGCTGGAAGATACACATCAACTCTGCCATAGATGTGGGAACTGAATGTACTCCCAGGAAGGTCTTCATGAACCACAAGAAGCCTTCACGGAACTGCGCATCCGCACCTATGTTTGGAATAACGGCCGGTGCTGCATTTGGCACTACTGGAGGTCCCACTAGTAGCCCATGGCCCACCATCTCAAGAGTATAATCATTACCGCTCTCCTGGAGAACAACAAGTGGTCATCTCGGCGTCATGAATCTACAAGGTCAAAGCACACCATAGATCATAATTTATCAGAGACTAAAACTAGGAGACCAAGAAGGGAATAGGAAATTGAAATCATTCAAGAGTTACAAAACATGACTACATGGCGTGTATAAATAATACAATCTGTGTTCTCACAGGCCATCCACATGGGTGTGTACTCTATCTAAAACTGGTCGTGTAACACCACAAACACACATCATGTCTTTTTAATACACGGTGTGTACATGAATCTTTCTTCCCTTTTCATGTCCTTCTACAGGGCTAAGCCACACAGATCTCCTAAAAAAAGACAACACAGCGTGCCCCACAGGTACACGTCATGTACTCTACAATCTTTCAAGGCCCATGTTGTTCGTGACACTGACTGTGTACCCAGGTCACACTACACAATGTCTTTTAAAAAGACACAACGTGTAAAAAGAAGCCCCAGACCGACCCATGTTACTCGCTACATGGCTGGCTACACGGATGACACAAAACGGTGTGTTCCAGGAGGACACGGTGTGAAATAGGTAAGATAACACCGACCTGTGTTGTTCATGACACGACTGGGTACCAGAGTCAAACTACACAGTGTGTTCAAGGTAGACACAATGTGTATGTCTTATGGTTTCCTCCTTCTGTGTTGTTAGTTACATGGGTGGACACCGGGTCAACACTACACGGCGTGTATAACATATACACGGCGTGTTTCCCCAATCCATTCCCTAACCTGTGTCCCAACCCACACAACCTATGACAATGAAAGGGACTACATGGCCTGTACTTAGGGTACACGGCGTGTACTTAAAAATTATTTCATTCTTCCCAAATAGAAGAACACACGACATGTGTCCATAGAACTACTCAACGTGTATACTGGATTTTCAGAACTGTAAGCCTCAAAAACAACTCTGGAACCCTGAAAAAGCCAGAACAAACACCTATGTGCCAAATTCCGATTCGTGAGGGCCCATACTCCACGCGAATCAAATCATAGAATCTTACACATGTTATAACAAGGAAAATGCGTTAATGACCCACCAAATTCCATTCATTGAGGGCCCATACTCCTCAAGAACCAAAGTTTGGTGTTTTTTCTATGAACAACCTCTTACAACAATACCCTATAAAATATAAAGTATTTATCAAAGTAGCTATCACAACAGCATGCTTTTCTAGCACAACAACTATCACCACAACATGCAATTTCCAATGCACCTACTTGGCATGGAAAGAATGCATGACATGTGATTTCTAGCATGTGCCTAAATGATGAATGAGGTGGAACACCCTCATTTCATTCGGTTTCAACTAAATGGAACCCATGTATAACATATAAATAACACAATAACAAGTGTGTCACCCAAAGGTGAAAATAAAATCAACTATAAAATTGCAAAACCAGTAATAATTGAAATAATGAGGTAGATAGGATTTTCCCTATACACGAGTTAGCTAATGCTGGGCACAACTTGGTACCAACTACATGGTCTATCCTATCCCTGAATAAGGCTCCATACAGTAATTCAAAGAAAAGAACTTCTCTGATACAACTTTGTAACATCATGGATCCGGGTGCCAACCAATGGGTGCCCCGGACACCGTTGGTCACATGACTTCAAGCGCATTTCCCCAAACTCCAGAGGCTGCTGACTAGCAGTGAGGGCCTAGGTCTGATAGTGGGGAAACTATTCCATACATTGTCAAAGTGTACCACAATAGAAAAGATAAATAAAATACAACAGCTGATGAAAAAATCAATATACAAATGAAATGGACAACTGAAATACAAGAGAAGCAGTTATCATATATATAAAGATGAATCATGTCACTAATTCAATAAATACAGCCAGAAAATGATACACTTCAATACAATACAATATATCTCAATGTTCATGGTACAACCAAACAAAACAAAGAAGAGTAAATAGAATGTAGCCGCATCACAAGCCTAAGCTAAGTCTCATGCTCTCCCAGTCATCTGCTAGAATCAAGTACCGGTATAGGGAACCTTTCCCTTATCCACACCTACAGAAATGTCATCTGTTTGGGCCAAAGAAATGACCCAAACCGGAAGTGAAAAATAAATCCCAATAGGAAACCACCAAATGCTCGTGCCCAACTATTAGTGAAAATGTGCAACAAAGTGTGAAGTAGTAAATGCAATAAACTAAGAAGTACTCAAAACTAACTAACTTTACCAGTCATATTTCTATTTTAATATTCATTTAACCATGCAAAACTTTTGCTTTATCTTTGTTGGTATAGCATATAAAAATCACCATGGTGAATATTAGTGATAAAACAATCCTCTTACATACAATACTTACCCTCAGGTAATAAGAATCGAAACCTCCAGGTGATTTCCCATAGGCAAAATGAATATTGACCGCAGGTGTCACCCACAGGCACAAGATATACATCCCACGGCCACATAAAGGTTATCCATAGGCTAAACAAAACACTTCCATCAGGCTAAAAGAAACACTGCCTGCAGGCTAAGAAATTAACTAGGCTGATCCCAACACATAAGCAAGTAATTTATATGAAATTCCTCTCACGGAAACTCAAATAATTCAACAATTCATAGTATATCCGCTGGTATCTTGGCCAAATGGTTAAATAGAGGAACGCACCCCCGGGGTGGTCCTGGTTCAATGTGGTGATCCCAAACAGTTGTTTTAACTTATCAAAAGTTTATCTAGGCATTTCTATATAACATTAAGCAAAGGCCACAGCCATATGACACCCCAAACATGGGCGCGTAGCACAATGGTACACAAAATTGAACTCAACAGTTGGAAATAAACACCAGACCACCTACCTTGATCACTACTGATCAATATGCATGAATGACACCACTCAAAACGACCAAGAACACAATAGAACTGGGATAAAATAATTCCCATTAAAACTTAAATAACATCCCATTGAGGAAGAATTGGTATGAAGAACGCAAGGAGAGGGGAGGGCATACCCGTATGGTCCCAACCTGATCAATAGAGGTGGAATCGGATTCCCGGTGCACGATCGGGTGATCCTCTAAGGTTTGGACATCCTCTCGATCTCCAAATGGTAGTTCTAATATTTCTCTATGAACAGAGGAGGATACTGCCCGTTTTAAGCGAAAAAATCTACACGACATGTACTATTAAGTACACGAAGTTTTATTTTCATATTTTTTTAACTATTCCTCTAGTGGATACTTTTCACCGCGTGAACATTTCATCTATCGACTTGGGTACATGGCGTGTACTTCTGAATACATGGTGTGTACTGTCGCTCAGCTAGCGGCTACTTCCACTGCCATACTGTTCACCTGCTAACTTAGTACACGGCATGTAAATACCTAATACATGGAATGTAGTTGGTTTTTAAAACTTTCTTCACCGATAGGCCCACACTCCCTTTGTACTCATCCCACATGGGCTATGTACACGACGTGTGGAAAAGTTCACGACATGTACCCACAAAATTGGGGAATTTTCCCCATCTTCCTTATTTTCTAAAAAACACTTAAGAAAAAGGAAATGAAGAAACCTGTACCTCAAGAATAAGAACTGGGTTCTTATATTATTAATTAATCAAGCTAAATTGGATTATTCAGGTCATTAAGAACAGTCGAGAAAACCTTCGGGCATAAGGTAAGGGATCCTCTCCCTCACTTTTATTCAAGAATTTTACCTATGTTGTGTCCATTTATTTTTAATTCCTAATGATGGGGTATGTATTATAAACCTTCCCATAATCCCTTGTGATATATAAATGATGGGATACCGCTTTAATTATCATTAATCCCTCATAAGAACAGCCATTACCATGCCAAAATGTTTGTAAGGGGGTTACCATCTCACTTTTAATTATGTGAGATTTCCATTATTCGCCACTTATTTCTTAAATGTAGTATAAATGTATAGAAATTTGATATATAATATCATGATTATCTTTATATTAAGGGTATTCTACGATTCATTTTCCGATTATTTATTTTTGGTCATATGATTCAATTGATTACAATGCGGTAAGGGACTTTGTTTCAATTTCCATTTCATTGTGACCTACTTGTTCTTGTTCACCTAATTTTTCTTATGTGGTGTTTCTACCTCACATTTTAGATCATTTTTTATTTTAAATTATAATTTTGGTAAATATCCATTTTCTTGTAGCATGGGTATTTTTTATTTCATTATGCCATATGCTATTTCACATATGGTGATTATTTGGAATGTTTTATTAATTATGGAAATATTGATGTATCTGTATTATATACTCCATATAGATATATAGAAGTAATATTGTACATAATATATGTATAAACAATGATTTTGACTCACAGTGATGGGTAGAGCCTGCTATAGCCTCTTGATGCACCGACAGATCTCATTAGACAAATTAGTTGGCAACAAACCCTTTGAGTTTTATTCCAAAAATCAGACGGGTTTCTAACCGCAAACTTAAACCATATTGATGGTATGGTGGTATCATGTGTCATATACATGATTTCCAATTAATAATTATTCACTTTATTCATTTTCAGTTATTACTACCCATGTGTTTTTCACTATGACAAAATCTATGGATGCAATTTTATTGTCAATTTACTAATGGCATGTTTTTTCCTTTATTCACCATGCCCTTTTGACTATGAAAATTTTATTATGATTAAATTATTATTTATTCACGATTCCTCTATTTGTAACCCTTACTGAACATTTGACCTCACCCCTTTTATTTTTTAACTTCAATACGTTATGAATATGAGAATATTTATTCAGATCTCATGGATATAGTTTATTAGTTTTTGTTATGTATTGTATCTTGTTACCTTTCCCTCTGTAATATGAGTTTCATGTATGTGTCTAGTTTCTTCAAGACTACTAAACTTGTCATTCAATTGGGATCTCAATTCTATTCATCATGACAATGTAATAAGTAATTCCCTGGCTTCGGGCTTTCGGGTTCGGGGTGTTAGAACTTCCTCATTAACAATAAACTCATAGAGGTTTCCTATTCTAAACATGAACCAATAATCCAATTCCCATTTTAGTGTTTCCCTCTAGAGACATCCATGTAACCAAACAATTGAGTGAGTGGCTCTACCGAATCTCATATTCTTTTCATCATTTTAGTCAAAAATGTGTGTTTGATGCTCCTCAAATGAAACTTCCCATGACATAATGTTTTTGATAATGACCGACTCATCAGGTCCCTCTCCTGCCCACAGGTCACGATACCAATGTTTCTTACATTCCAAAGTATCATTATCCCAAATGACACTTATTTATGATTTTAAAAATAAGTTATCCTAAGAATAATTTCATTAAACTTACTATCTCCCATCAGCATGCTTACCTAATGAACCATTTGTTTCTCCACAGTTTGTATCAAAATGGGTATCATAGTCCACATTGGCACACATACACATGAATGCCATAAAAATATAAGTATAATGGGCCACACACAATTGTATAATCATTTCATATCATGAAATTTCTAATGGGACACACACACAATCATGGAATAATACATTGTTTTATACAATCAATGTGAAATGGTAAATACCTTCCTACCATAAAACAATTTAAGCCCAACATAAATTTTCTCCAACCAAATCATCAACACCCCTATGATCTCTCTCACCATCCCCAAATCACAACCTTAGGATTAAATATGGAATATCCCAGAAGAAAATGTCAAGGGATAGGATCTGTTTAGACTTAACCAATGGAATCCAATACAACAAATTGATCTATATGAAAAAAAGAATTATCTATAGAAAATATAATTTACACTTTAATTTTACTTGATAATCAAGAAGGAATCACCATAGATATTGTTGGAAATACATTATTCAGCCTTGAAAGTATATATATAGAGTCTTAATTAAGGATAATAAAGAATATGTAGTTATAATAATATTAATTAAGGAATAATGATCACTTACCGTGAAATATCTTGGATTTTCATATCAAAATCCAACATAATTGCTCTCTGGAGTGAAAAAATTCACCATTTGTGACAAATGGAATCCCCGGGCTAGAGAAACATATTTGTAGGAGTAATAATGAAGGGGTTCAAGTATAAATATTAGTTTTTTATTATTTAATTCTGCTCACATGATTTGGTCACATAGTTTACCAAACCATGCACCTATCATGCGAGGCTCACTAACTTTTTTGGATACATACAGGGTTTGTCCACATAGTTTGGTAATACATTTTACAACCATGTATTCTCTTCTATTCTACATTACACAGTTACTTGGGGAATGTCTCATGGTTATCTCTAATCATGTTCCAACCATGTTCCACCCACTTCTCTTCTCCAACTTGCCACAAAGATACATGGATAAACTGCACAATTTATCTAATTGTGTTCAAACCGGGATCCCCTGTAAAGGCTTCTATAACCCTAAAAACACACCATGAAACTACTGAAGACCTCACCCAAACAATGAATATCTCAATAAATTTTAAATATGGTATGAAAAAAAATTATAACACTCCAATAAAGTATGAGATAGTTAAAAAACCTACGCAAAGCCACACTATTAAAAGATAAATACCTAAGGGAGACCTTAATTATATTATAACTCAATCTCACAGTAATTATAAATCATAACCAACCATTATTATTAAATTATAAACTATAATTACAAATCAAGTATCATTTGAATGAAAAAAATTTATGCCATACAGATCTTGTAAGTCTTATATACATGACATGAAAACTATAAGAAGTTGTTTAACAATTTAATATAATGAATGAAACATTCATAATATTTAATATATATATATATATATATATATCTGTGTGTATAATATCAATTAAGATTTCATAAGTAAATAAATAGTTGAAATATTTACCATGATATATAAGAAATGTAGAAAATATTAATAAAAAAAGTTTTGATAGAGTCTAAATTTAGGTAGAGTAGGTGTAGGCCCTATAGGCCCATCCTATAAAATGTTTTTACTGATTTTCTTTTTAATTTTACAAAAATTGTTTCTAAGGACTAAAATGTTATTTTTATGACCAACCAAATTTGGATAAATAATTTACATAAAGGTCCTACCTTGAACCTTAACATAGTTTATAAGAACAATTCTTTTTCCTTATTTAGGAATAATATAGGCCATGATATGGTAACTCTTTCTCTGACATGTATTTTCCACTTAGAAAAGTTATTTCCTTAAATGATGATTGTTTAGTTCATGAAAATATGATTTAATTGTTTTTATAATTGATTCTTTATTTTAATAAATTAAAACCACAACGTTTTTGAATTTTTTTTGTAATTTTTCAAAAAAATTATCTTTAAACCATGAAACTATTTTATAAACCTTGCCTTTTTGTTGAAAAAAAACATAAAATAGGATGTAGTTTTATATCTCCGGTCATGGTTCATGAAAAATGCAGAACTTTTTTCATTTCTTGATATTTATCATATGGATTATTCATTAGTATTTCTTATAATACAAATAAAGGGTTTTATATGTCATCAATATTCCCACAAGTAGTGGAAGATAATATAAAACTCATGTATGAGATACAATAGTACATTAATCAATAAAATAAAATAAGAAAAACCATTAAACAAATCATACATCACTATCTACAATTAATCCTCTACACCAATATGTTTGATCAAGATCCTTCAAAAACATTTTATGGGTTCCTACCACCAAATGTTTCCACCAACCACTACATTCACTAAATTACTCAACATGATCCATTATATTTTAATGGCATTCTAGTACCTTATACTCAATGTAAAATGAAATGAAAAGAGTTTGAGAGAACAATAACATATAGACATTAAATTTGTTTACTATACAACGAGGTATACAAACTCAATTATATAGGACTCTATCATTGAACATTTGATCGTGTTACATTCAAATGTTTCATATATTATAAAATGGTAATTGTTTTGGATTTATACAATTGTAACTATTTAAAATAGTAACCTGATTAATTATGTGAAATATTAAAAATCCTTTTAATATTCACTTAATCTATATATCATTATATGTTGTTCCTTTATAATAAAAAATAATTTCAATATTGGTAGGAGAATTATTTTAATAGAATTAGTTATCATTGAACGTAAGAACCATGTCATGGAATGAAAAAATACAAGATAATATAAAACTAAGAATGGAATCTATAACCATAATATAATGTATACATGGGTGTATATTTTCAAAATTATCAGGGTTAAGTGCGGTTGTGTTTGCCTTGTTATTTATTTATTTAGTCCCACTTTTATTTTCTATTTGTTTTATGATTGAGATATTTTTTAATGGTTGTAATTTGTTTAATTTTTTATTTTTTTTGTTTCTTTTTAAAATGGTATTCATCTATTATATTGAAATCACATTACTATATAATGTGGCTAGGAACAATTAATGGTAAATAAAGGATTTATATATGGATTTTTTTTATAATGACTATTTAGGTATAACAACTAGTGTTCTTGAGTGATACCTATTTTTTTCCAACTCCATGGGTTAGTATAATTATTTCATATCTTTATTATTTTCAAGTATTAAAGGCCACATCAACTCATTCTATTATAATATTTTATTGGGGTCCAAAGACCAATGTGAATTGTATGTTTGGTATACAAATAATTCAATTTTTTAATAATTTTGGGTTATTGAAATAGTGATTCTATGTTATTATCTCTTTACCACTGGTGATAAGAGGTTATTTATGAAATTTACAATATTTACACTGTGGTAATATAAACCCTTTTAGTTTTGAGGTAATTAGAGGTTACCTGATTTTTTTAATCGATGATGGTTCTTGATATATGCTGAACCCTCTTGGTTTTCATGAACAAGTTATTTTTCCAATATCTCATCCATGGTCTAGGGAATATAATTATACATTATTGTCCTTTTGTTAGAGTATAAGAGGACACCTCATTTGATATTAGTATTTCATTGTGAAGGAATGTAGATTATTTCTCATGATTTCATTTACCCCGGAACCTATAATCAAAGGAGGTTATTTATTATGCCTTAATTTTTCACTGGATTCTTTATAATAGGACAATATTTCTTATGGTTTCATTTACCCTTATATATACAGATAGTGATGGTTATCTTTTATGAATTCATTTCCCCTTAGAAAAATGAGAAATTGAGGATACATTTTACAATTATAAAAAACCACATAGCTTATTAGTAAAAAAGGTTATGTGATATGATAGATTGATTGTTGTGTGGATCATGGGAATGATGATATTACCTAATGATATACTTTTTACTCATTAAACAAATTTGGGTTTGGATGATGCAGTTATAGTAAGGGATCAGGGTGGATTGGTAATCACATTAAATACTAATTTTGATTATTACATAATTTAGTTAACAATATTAGTGAATATTTTTATTATACTTTTATTCTAATTAATATGTGAATTGAGTTTCATATTGAATATTATCTCATGATATGATTTTATTTATATACATTGAAATATCAACATGTGTTTGTTGCGACCAATATGAATGGAAATATTTTTCGGATGATGGATGATGTGGTTCTTGGTTTTTTTGTCTTTTGATATATTTTCTGTGAAATTAATTCACTTTGTAAGTGTGAGTGATTGGAAAAATTATGTACCAAGAATAGAATATCAGACACATTTTTGAAAACATGGACCATTATTTTTAGTTTTTTGTTTTGAGGATGTTTTATGGGTGAAATTTTTTAGACTGATATTATATCTGGAATGATGTTTTTGAATTGATGTAAGATTTTGGTTCAAACTCACAATGTCTTTGAGATTATCATCACTAAATCTGATGATGATTTACTGTGAAAAAATGTCTCAACATTATATGTTTCATATAAACATGTGATCCAATATTTGTAAAACAAAGTGGGAGAATATTAGTTTTGAAAGAATAAATCTGATGATGCTTTGACGTGATAATAGTTCTCAACACTATATGTTGTATTCAAACATATGATCCATGATTTGTGAAAAAATGGGGGGAAAAGGTGTTAATGGTAGAAAAGGGAATTCAAAGTCAATGTATTCGGGTCATAGATCATTAGTGTAAAATTCAAAGAATGCATAAATTGTATAAAGGATGGGAGCTTGTTGTTTCTGAATTTAGTGGTTTTGAAAAAGTACTGATCGGATAATCTATCAAAAAATGAGATACATTAGATGAACTGATTCATTGAATGAACAATTAGTTGCTGAGTTTTAGAAAGAAAAAGTTCTCTAATGATACTACTCTATCAGGTAGGGCATTCCACTGACATATCGAAAGGGTAAACAAAATGATCTATTTGAGGAATTTCTGAAACCAATCCATTTGAATATTTTTTTTGTATCAATATGGAATCAGATTCATAGTTATATCAATAGAATTATGGAGTTGTGGTATGTGACTACGCGCAAATTGTTTTGATTTTGGTCAATAAATTGGAGATTTTGGGACTGATGAATCCAATGATCTCCACAGAATGATCCTTTTGATGAGATTAATGTACTATTAATCAAATGAAGCAAAATAATGTAGTCAACAATTTTCCTAAAACATGCAGCATTAGAGTGATGACTCAAGTTAATGTTTTCCAGTTTGTTATGAGAAATTGTTTTGAATTTTTTTCAATTGAGACAAAACTCATTAGAAATGATTTTATACTAATAAATCATGAGAGTCTTAGTTTAATCTAATGGTATTTTCATCAAGATAATTAATTTATGAACATATCAATAAAGGTGATACATATGTATGTTGTTATAGGAATGATTCCAAAGGGTTCTAAATTTTATAAAAGATTCAACAATGGTTATGTGAGAGTAGTTTTAGTTGGTTTGGAGCATCAGAATGTGATGTTTTCTATTTTTCATGCTTTAAATCATATCAAGGTAATAATAGTGATGATCTGTATCAAATTGAAATGTTTTCAAAACTAAGCACATGAGAAGTTCTTTTCAAAGAGGTTTTGAAGAAAGGAGTTCTGTAGATTTAAAAAATATTTGTGAAGAATCCATAAGATTTGATAAGTATTTAGAATTGGTAAAAAATAAATTTGAACTGAATTTGAAATTTGCATTTTTAGAATTTGGGTGAGAGGGAAAGTTAAATTGGTTTTGTTACATTTTTCACATTTGAGGAACCTATAAATAGAGTTCAAAGTATAACATACTTTAACATTGTTCACATGAGGTTGAAAGTGATATCTCTAGAGTTTTAAATTGGTTGAGGATGATTTCTGAATGAAATTTTCATGCAAAACATTTCTGGATAGAAGAAGTGTTCAAAACAAGTTGTGTTCAATTTTTATCAAATTATACCAACAAATTGGACCAAATATTATAAGAAAAGATAGAATAAATTAAGAATTTTTTTTTGGAAAAATGATTAAGCTAATTTTTTGAGTGAATAATTCAACTAAAAAATAATTATGACCTATCAGAATGAGTTTTCATATGAATTCCAGAGAAGTTTTTTTCGTTGTTGCTGGATTGGAAAGTGAATTATTATTTTTATAGAAGAATTAAAAAATTTAATGTTATTGAAGAAACACAATGAAATGTTCTAAACCAATTGGTAAATGTTTGTAAACTAGTTACAAATAATTATTTACATTATTCATAATTTAATAACAAAAAACCATTTTGTATTGATCCTAGTGCTACACAAGTGTAAGGGTATATCATACTTGTTGTATCGACAAAAAATGTTTTTTTGTATTTGATTATTTACAAACCATGAAATGGAATTTATACTCTTATTAAGTAGTAAAACCTGTAAATACTAGGGTTCTTACGGATTTGTGAATGTTTTGTTTTCAAAAAAGTGAAAAGACATTAATATGATTTTATTTTTCTTATACAAGAAAGATAAAATAAAAGAAAAATATATCATCAATTTACCCCTCCCCTATCCTTGATTATTGTGATCTTGGATGGGCCTTTTCAATTGGTATCAGATTCATGTTTTCTCCATATTTTCTTTACTGATGATTTTAAAGAGAGATTTTATATAGAATTTGATTTGTGTGAAGATTAAAGGGATTCAAATATACAATTAAAATAACTATCGCATCTAGAAAGTTAAAATGCTATCATAACTTTTGTTTCTTGGGTATGATGTTTTGGAAGATTCTGTGAATGGATTTCCTCCTCTAGTTGAAAATGATCCTCTTACATTTATTGTTAAGATGAATCTCGATAGTGAAGGAAAGGATATGAATTATTTACTATAATCACTTTCATAAGATATATTACTTAGAGTGAAGGGTGTTGGGGTATCTAAAGGTATCTGGGAAAAAGTTGAAACATCTATAAAGGTTGTACAAAGGTGAAGAAATCCAAGATACAAATCTAGAGGTTACTGTATTAAGTTCTAGTAATGGGTGATTAAAAATCTGTTGGTGAGTTATTAACATGGGTGAATGATATTTACAGAACCAAAATATTTCTTGGTGAGAAGTTATAATGTTATAATTTTGTTGAATATATCTTACAAAATATTCCTAACATGTTTGATTGTATTGTTTTATCATTAAAATATATGTATCATGTAACATTATATTTGGATGATCCTTATAGTAACCTCATTACATATGAAATGATTAATGAGAATGTTTTGAAGAGAAATGAAAAATCTTGAATGAAAATTTACTTCAAATATTATAATGAAAATATAATAAGATTATCAAAGAAGAAGAATTTGATGATTCTGAATCTAAAAATGAGGTTAGTAACAATCTTGATGAATTTTTATCCTAATTTTCTAAAAATGATAAAAGGGGTACAAGAAATTATAATGGGAAGCTACCCATAAAATGTTTTTAATGTGGTGATGTTGGGAACATTGCTACAAATTGATCTCAATGAAAAGATGATGTGGAAAGTGATGAAGGTGAAATAAGTCTAAGATTATCATGGGAGAAACATTATGAAATACTAAAACATTATTCCAAGGTAAAAGATAAAATGTTATCAAAATAGAAAAGGATATGTTTTTTGTCTAAATATAAAGAATATGAGAACAATGAAGTTGAAACTAAAAAATTCACTAATGTTGAAAAAGAAAACATGTTTATTAATATAGCTAATGATGAAGAGGTTGGAAGTGGTAGTTATGAATAATATGAGATTCAGATATAGATTTATGATAAAATAGTATTGACATAATGTCTCAAAAAGATTGTAAGAATTGAAAGATAAATAAATAAGTTGAAAAAAGAATTTACTACATTAAACAATTAGGAATATTTTATTGAAGATATAGCTATGTTATTATAATATATTTATTTCTTCAATAAATCACAAGAAAAAAAAATTATTAGAATGAAAATCATGAATTGAAGATACAGTAAAAGGAATGGGAGTTGTGATATTTTCAACAAAAGGTTTATAAAACTAGGAAGGGAGTTACAAATTTAAATATCTCTATCACTAATGTTAGTTAATGTTATGGAATGATTAAACCTAAGAAAAATCAATAAAATTTATATTCAATGTTTTTAAATAAAAGTTATTTTTTCTTAATAAGAAGAAAGCTGTGAAAATCAAGTATGTGGTCAAAACCTAGAATGTTGACAATTCAGACGATTCTAAAATTTATTCATCTGAAGTAAAGGATTCTACATATCCAGATTCTATTATAGTTAGAATGAAATCCAAATTGAATAAGTTGAATTCAAGTGTTAACAGAAAGATTAGGGCTCAACAAAGCTATAATGTGGAAGGTAAGATGTTTTTTTAAAAACATGTTCACAACTATAAGATGGTTGGAAGTTATAGTGAACAATATTCTTTCTATAGATACTTATTGCATTGTGGTGGATTTCGTATGACAAAAATTATGTTTTGGTTCAACTAAAAACACTAAAATTATACCATGATTAATATAAATAAATGTTGTATTGAGATTCAATCCTCCAAAATAATGAAATATGAGAAAAATTATTTGAATGTTGAAAATTTATTCCAACCACTAAAAACTATTTTTGAAAATTGTGAACAACTAGGACATGTTGCAAAAGGACATGTTATATTTATTTAATATTCTATATATGGTAGAGGTTATATATGTTTCAATAAAGAAAATAGAAAGATATTTTATTTCATTGATGTAAATGCTCCTGAAGAAATTGAGGAGATGTCTAACAATCACCTGAAGTACATGAATATGATGATGTTTAAATAGTTATTGTTACGAAACATGAGAAAATGTATAATAGTGGTGACTCCACATAAATGGATGAATAAAACCCTGCAAGTTTTAGTGACGAGGATGATCATCATATATCTCATCGTAGTTTATGGAATTAGGTGCACATTGAGGACATTAATATTTATCAACAACTAAAATATCAAAAAATAATAACATCAATGGTTGTTACACATACTTCATTGTATTTAGAATTTAAGCCAAATTTTTTTAATGAATATTTTGAGAATCAAGTGTGGATTCATGTTATGAATGATGATTTCGATCTGATTGAGATGAATAATACATGGGGACATGTACCTAAACCAAATGATAAAATAATTATTGGAACAAAGTGGGTGTTCCGGAACAAGTTGAATGATGATGATGAAGTGATAAGCAAAAAATCACGATTTATTTACAAAGGTTACTCATTGATTGAAGATATTTACTTTACTGAGGATTTTTCACCTGTTTAATGGTCAGAAACAATCAAAATCATTCTTTAAATTGATGCACAATGATGTTATAAAATTATACAGATGTATTTTAAATAAGTATTTCTCAATGGATAACATTATTAAGTTGTTTATGTTGAAAAAACATTTTGTTTTTTTGTTAATGATGAAATTTATGTGTGAATGTTGAAGAAATCATTTTATGGGATAAAGAAATATTTTGAGATCCTGGTATTGAAAATTGCATACCTACATAAAGAAGATGAAATTTGAAAACATATGAATTGGTTGTAATATCTAAATAAATTAAAACAATGATATTTTTGTAATTTTTATTGTGTATGTTTATGAAATTAACTTTTATTTTAGTAATGGAAGACCTTGTGAAAATGTTTCTAAAGAGGTGAATAATTTTTTTGAAATGTCTATGATTAGTGAAATGAAATACATTCTTGGCATACAAATCTATCAAAAGAAGAAGTATATTTTTCTATATCAAGAGATGTATTATATGTAAATTCTTATGAAGTTTTTAAATGAGAAATCATAACCTATTTCCATACAAATATTGGTGGAACCAATTTTTCCAAGGAAGGAGAAGGAATGGAAGTGGATCCAAATGAGTTTCGAAATATCTAACTGCTTACACACCTGATATTGTGTATGATGTAACCTTATGTGAAATATTTTAATGTTATCTATAGTAATCCCATATAATTGTAGAAAAATGTATTCTTAGATATATTATATGCATAACACATTTTAGAATCTAATAAGACATCTCAAGAAGAATTTATTTGTCTGGGTATACAGATGCAGATTGAGTAGGAGGTGTAGATGATAGTAGATCCACATGTGGTGATGTTTTCGTTACAGTGGAAATTTTTTGAGTTGTAATACTAAAAAATTTAAAATTTGTAACTCTTAAAATGGTTGAAGGTGAATATATTATTGACACTAAATATGGAACACATCTTATGTCGTTTAAGACAGAGTTGGATTATTTTCTAGTTGAAGTCATGTTACCTCTTAACATGGTTTCTAATTATTTGAGTGCTATAAATCATACAATAAATCCATTACAAATTCCCATTTAATATATATTTATGTCAAATATCACTTCATCAAAGAGATGTTAGAGAAGAATGAACTCAAGATGGAATATGTTCCAATAAAAAAACAAGTTGTGAAATGTTTTAGAAACCCATTACCAAAGGAATCATTTTTAAACCTAAGGTTGAGATTGGGTGTCCAACCTATTTATCTACAAGGTTTAGATAAGTGTTTTTATCCCCTATTTAATATTTTTATTGGATAGTGTTGTACGTGGGGAGTTTCCAATACGATATTAAATTAGCAAGTAAGCGTGTGTAATATTCTATGAGTTTGTTGATGTGGTTGTAAGAATCTTTTTTTATAGGGAGGAATAAAGATGATATGAAATTGTGAAATGTCTGAAGTTCATAGGAAGTTTCATAAGTCACTAATTATGGAAATCATGATTTTTTATCAATGATTTCTTATTCCTATAATTAGTTTTCTCATGAAGTCTTAGAAATATAGATTGTTGATCCATTACATGATTTACAAATTTTTAGTGATTTTTGAACCTTAGTTAACAAAAAAATAAAAAGGTGTGATTGTTGGGACAATGTTGGTTTGAAATATTTTTTAGATGATGGAAGAAGTACATGTAGGTTTTTTTTATTTTATTATCTTTTTGAGAAATCAGTTCACTTATACGTGTTGGTGATTAGGAAAAATAATTACATGAATCAGAATATCAGATGTTTTTTATATGAAAATCCATCATTTTTAGTTTTCTATTTTGTTGATATTTTATGGGTGAATTTATTTTTAGAGTCATATTTGTTTAGAATGATTTCTTTGAATCTGAGTAAAAAGTTTTTTTGGACTCAGAATATGTTTTTAATGTTTGACACTAAAGCTGATGAAATGTTACTATAACAATTTTTCTCAACATAATAAGTTGTCTACAAAATTGTGATCCATGGTTTTTAGAAAATGTTGGAGGAAATGATTTTTTAAAGAATAAATTTGATGATGCTTTTTTGTGACAAAATTTCTCAACATCATAATTTTTCTAAAACCTTATGATCCATGCCTCGTGAAATAATGGTTAATAAAATGTGTTTTTGGAAGAAAATATAATTCAATGTTGAAGTCTTTTAGTCACAGATAATCAGAGTAGGATTATTTGGATGAATAAATTGTATGAAGGATGGGAGTTTTCCATTGATGATGAGATATGTTTCGATAAAGTGCTAATCAACTGATCAATCAGGTGGTATGATTCATTATATTAATATATTCATCGAATGGATAATTATTTTTTGAGTTTCAAAAGGAAATAAATCCCTATTTATACTGGTTCATTAGAAAAGTTGTGCAATCGAATCATCTGAAGGGTTTATATACCGATCAATCAAAAGAGTTTTGGACACAAATCCATAAAAAAATTAATGGTGTCCTTATAAAATCCGATGTAGAGTTCAATCATGAGCATTCTAGATTTGAGGTATGTGGCCGAGTAGGGTATTAATTGACATAGATCAATAAGTTGAAGTTGAGGGGCTGATGAAACAAATGATCTCATGAGAACAATATGCAAGATGAGATCAATTCCAATCAATCAGATGAAGAAATATAATTTAGTAAATCATTTTCATGAAAACCGAAGTATGAGAGTGAAGACTCAAGTTGTTTTTATATTTGGTTATGATAAAATTTTTTGAGTTCTATTCAATTGGTTCCAGACTCCTCAATAATGATATGACATCGAAAAATCATCAATGTCTTAATTTCATCAGATTCTATTATCATCGGTTTGAGGAAGTTATTAAAAAATAATTAAATATAAAATATATTGATGTTACTACCAGACTATTTCTAATAGTTTTTGAACACTATATAAGTTGAAAAAATATTATGGAAGAAAAGATTCAGTTCGATTGGAGCATTGGAATAAGAATTATTCTATTTTTCATGTTCACAATTGGATCAAGGGAATTAGAATGAAAAACATTATCCGAATGAGAAGTATTATGTACTGGGCAATTGAGATATTCATTTCAAATAGGTATCAGAGAAAGGATTTCATGATTTCCCAAGAAGATTCAAGAAGAATTCATAATAGTTGATAAGTGTTGATATTTGGTCCAAAAATGAAGTTGAATTTAGTTTGAAATTTGAATTTCGTAAATTTTGGTGAACCGGATAGTGAAATTGGTTTCCATACATTTTTAACTTCCAAGGAACTTATAAATACGGTTCAAAGTATAGTGTACTCTGACACTATTCATGTGTGGGTGAGAGAAATAGATCTAGAGTATTGAATTGGTAGAGGAAAGTTTATGTATATAATTTTATTGATAAAAATTTCCATACAGAAGAAGTGTTTAGAAGATGTTTTTGTTAGTTTTTTATAGATAAAAACAAGAAATAAAAACTAAAATTACGGGTAAAGGAAAAATAAAATATGTTTTTTTACAGACTAATGATTCTGAATTGTATGTATACTAAATAATTAGAATGACGAATCAGAGTTGGCTATCATAGTAAATTTTCTTATAAAGTGTAGAGAAGTTTTTTCAATTTTCTACTAGGTATGAAAGTGAATAATTATTTTAGTTGTAGAATTTAAAAAGTTGAATTTGTTTGATCAACACAATGAAATGGTTAGAAGAAACTATAAAAGGTTTCTAAAATTATTACAAAAACATATTTACATAATTCATTATAGAAGAATAATATGAACTTTGGTATTGATCATAGTTCTACACAACTGTAAGGTTATTTCCTGCTTGTTGTATGCACACCAAAGAATTGTATTCTAGTGTATTTTGTGGCATTAAATAATTTCTAAACCATAATAAGGATTATCGAATATTATTGATTAGTGATCCTTCTAAATATTTTTTTTCATATGGACGATTGAATGTTTTTTTTAAAAAAGTGATAAGTTATTCAAAAGAAGATAATGTTCTTATACAAGACATATAACATAAAATAAAAATACCTGAATGATTCCCCCTTCCCCTATCATTGATTATATTGATCCTGGTTGCGTCCTTTCATTTTTAGGGCCCTATTCCAATGCCTAATGAGTTAGGACATGTTCTTGGTTGTACAAGTGGTCAATGAGACCCGTGTGGGTATAAAAATTAGCAGTATGTTACTTGTGATTTCTTGAGAATCACACTTGAGATGATTTTTTTATATATTAATAAATTATTTGGTTAACTAAATGGGAGTTTTATTAATTTATGATAATTATAAAATTACATGATATATTTATTATCTATCTAGTTGATAATATAGTTTAATTTAGGTATTTAATTATTTGTTATAGTTTATTTCATATTCATGTACCTATAGGGTAAATATTAACTTAATGATTACTATATACAATGAACTCTAGTCTTTATCCTCCAGTGAACATGGGATATAATTAAGTCCTTGTAAGACCTATATTAGGAAACAAAATCATTTTTATACAGTTCATTATAGTTTTAATTAGATATGATTCAAATTTTCATTGATAAATATCATTCTTATTAAATTTAAATTTTATTTTATCAGGTATGAAGAACAATGTGAATGATTTAAAAATTTTATATATCAATAATAAAATATATAATATAAAGAATAAAACGTATCAGATTAATGAATAAAATAATAATTAACCATTAAATTTTCATGTTGTTTATTTAAATGGGAAGCACATTAAAATATTTCATATGGATAAGTTTTTTGAATTAGTTTATTACATACATTTAATACTTGAGACTAATGTATTTTTTGAAATATGACCAAAATGAGTTTTATATGAAGTTGAAAAATTGAGTGTGAGATATTATTCATAGATGTATATAATAAAATCAAAACACATTCATGCATTGTTTATAGGTACTTTGAATCATTTAATATTGAATTTGGTAGATATGTATTTTTGCTTCAAAAGAGACACAATTTTTAAAACTAAGAAACGTTTAGATTGTTCAAAGATGTAGTTCCAACAGAACAAGAAAAATTATTTTATAAATTACCATTTGATTGAGATTGGAAATACTTTATTCAAAAAATTAGTACTAATCTAGTTGAGTATATAATTATATCATAATTCATTACTCTATGAAGATTATAAGGTAATTTTATATCTAAAAGTATAAATAACACATTTTTATACTATTCTGGTCTATTATAAGCAAGATAGTTATTTTTATTTTGATTTTATGGTTCTAATATAGATATATTTTCTTTAGTTCTAAACTAGAATTAATTTAACGATACTCAAAATAGACTATAGGATATATGGACAAAAAAAAGTAAACAACTTGTATATGATGAATTTTTAATGTTATGAATATTATTTTAAAGATATACTGTTAGATATTTTGATCATAAATATGAAAATTTATATTTTATTGGACAACCCTAGGAAACAATTGGGTATCATTTATATAATATTTCTACGAAAAATGTTTATGTGGATCATACTCGTATTTTTATCAAGAAATAATTTATTTTCATAGGAACTAGTAGGAGAAAAATTGAACATAATAAACTGAAATACAAATAAACAAGAAGTGTTCACGAGATAAAAGACACAATAATTATAAAAATTATTTGTGTAAACTTAACTAAAATAGTTTTAGGTGGTGTCAACACTTTCCAAAAAACAATGGAAGGTACCCGTTAAATATATTTTTCCACAATATCCAACCATTAATTTAAATAGAAGAAAAAAATGAAGAAAAAAAGTCAGTACTGCATAAATTCAATATTTCTATGATATTATAGATAATATTAATGAATATATATTTGTGTCAATAAAAAACTCACATTTCGGTTGTTATCCTTGGGGTTAGTGAATACACTAATTCTTTGGATGGATTTATCTCTTACACATGACCAACTAAATCATTATAACTATAAAGAAGAGTGAAATAAGAGTTATATCTTATAGTTTCTCACAGAATACCCAATATAATTCTCATTGAAAAATTGAACAATGTTTGTATAAAATTTCATATTTTCTGAGGATATTCCATATACTCTTAAATATTTATTAAATATTTAGATATAATTTATACATTTCAAAATTCCTTCCAAATATTATTGATCATTATAAATTTTCATTTTACCTTTAATTGATTTATAAAATTTAAATAATCAATATGGGTATTAAAACTCTGTAAGAAATAATCAATTAATGTTGTAATATATCATAATAAATTTTAGTTGGTGAAATAATCTACATGTATTATCACATAACACATTCACTGCTATGCATAGAACCATGACCCAAAAATATTCAATATGACAAATTTTACATCAATTAAAATCCCAACAAGGTAAATACCTACATGATAAGGTTTTTTTTCAGAATATATATAAAAATATATCACTTACATAAATTATGATAGACATACTTCACTTTCACCTAATGTCTTATTATATGAATCAACTTGTGAAACCATTTCTAATTTTTTTTATATCCTCCAAAACTCCTTTTAGAGAAGATATCATTATCCTCTCAATATTTTACCTACTCAATTTTTAATAAAACATATCATCATTCATCCAAGTCTAATTTTGACCCAATAATCCATTCTAGCATTGAGAAAAACATTAATTTATAATCTATATTTATAATAAATGATAATCTAGTGGAAAATCATTAATTCTATGTAATATAGAATGGGATTTATGATAATCTTCATAAAAAATATGAATCAATTTAAAAACATATATCTCTATTCCTTGTCCCTCTATCTGTATTATATATAATATTAATAACCATTCAATACATATTTCTATGGCATCAAGGGAATATAGAACATAGAGTATTTAAATCTCTTAAATAAAACTCACAATTAATCGATTCTATGATTATAGAATGATTAGATAAATGTACACATATCCTGATATTCACTTAGATGTATAAGCACCTTATATTCCATTAATCAAAAAATGTCATCAACTTTAACTTATATTTTTATGTTAATAATCTTCCATAGTCTATCTATATTAATTTCATTAATTACATAATCATTATATAAGAAGAAAAATATCATCAGTATTAAAATAAATGTTATATCCCAATCTCTTTTGGAGATGTCTTGAGCTTATTTTTTGGTATTACTTTTCCTTGTTTTGAGTAATTTTTTTGGGTTCCTCTTTTGGATTTATTTGGGAGAAAATTAGAAAATTTTATACGGAAGAGATAATCTGCATGATTGGTACACAAGTTACCCATACAATGTTCCCAACCCAAAAAACCATGTGATCCCAAACAGAGGGGATTCACATGGCTGCCACACATTTTTTCAAACTGTCTTCGCTTTTAGGAGAAACTGTGAAAACCCCAGAAGAGGTGAGGAATTTGGAAAATGGTGTGTCCTTACCTATGAAACCATTTATTAAATTTTAATTAAAGAAACAATTAGATTATAAATTATAGAACCCTCGATATTAACCCCAAATCAACCCTAGCTCGGCCCTGAACACTTTCACTCATTTTTTGAGGCTCTCAGAAAAGTTCCTACATCATAAAACCTCTTTTATTGATGATTCAATGATAGATTAATAATGTAAACCTCTTCCATTAATATATTCTTATCTCATGTGGTTTCCTCCCCCTTTCCTATTATTCTCCTAGCCTGTGATGGGATTCTTTCTCATTTTATTATTTTATCTAGATCTACGATTAATGGATCCTGATCAATTTGATATTTCTTCTAAGATTTGAGTCACGATCCAATTATTCGTCAGAGGTTTTACCTCTCCATTTCAATTTGGGGGATTTATATTGTGATATATCTCATCAACGATTTGAGGTAGGTATTCTAAATTCAATTCCAATAGTCTTGAATTCCAATTGTGTGTTTGTGTTGTGAAATTTCAACTGGAGTGATTAAATATTGAATATTTAATTTATTAAATTAATTGATTAATTAATATATGGAATCAAGGAATTTTTTTAATGTAATTTCCATGTAAAGTTTAATTCAGTTAAATTTGGGATAATAGAATTGGTTTAATTGGATGAATTAATTTTTAATTAATGAATGAAAAATTTTATGATTATGAAATTGTAATTTTTTTAATTAATTGGTGAATTAATTGATGTGATATTGGAATTTTGAATAGGATTAATTAAGTGGTGAATTAATTAATGGATATTTCATATTGTGGAATTGAGTTAATTAATTTTTTAATTAATTAATAGATTGTGTAATTGGTGAATTAATGTGATATGAATTATTAAAAAAATGGGGATTAGGAGTTGGTGGATTTTACTTTCATGGTTTAATGGATTATATGAATAAAATATTTTAATATGTTTTAATGGTGAGTTTCATATATAATTTCATGTGACTAAAGTGATGACCACGATTTTCTTTGATAACTGAAATGGAATGTCATGATGAGAAATTCTATAAGAGGGTTAATGTTCATTATCCTTGATAAATGTGATATCTGTGATATTGTTATATATGTGACATACAAGTGTGGGACATAGTTTGCTACATCAAATGACTATAATGATAAATCGATAAATGTGTGTCAGACATGGTCTGGTGCATCAATATCCCATAGTGATAAATTAATAAAAGTGTGTGTGACATGTCTTGATGGATCAAAAGACTATAGTGATAAGTTAGCATGGGACATGAAATCTGGATTTAAAGGAAAGCTTGTGTCCTTTTTTGATAAATTATTTGATTGTTATGGACCATTGGTTTAAATTCCCAGAAGGTACTTGGAATAGAGATCTTAGCCCAAAATACTATCATTTGACTATGGTTCCAATTTTTTTTAATAATGAATTGAATTGAATGGATATTGGATGACAATGTGATATAATGAATTTTTAATTCAATATGTTTTATGTTTCAAACATCTTCATGGGATGAGGAATGTATTGAGGGTTCATGTGTCCTCGAGAACCCATGAGTCATGTGTTTAAATAAAGAGTAATTGAATAAATGTAAATTATTTACTTAACTGACAATATTTTACACTTAAATAACTGTATACAATTTTATTGACATAATATTATTTTAGACACTATTGGTGGTGACCTACTGAGTCATACTGACACCCTACATGGGCTTCTTGATCAGTACCTAAATAGACTTCATGTTTTTAGGATAATATAAGGTTAAATGACCCATGTTAGATGGATAGTCGAGACGGATCATGGATGAGGGAACCTGAATTTGTGTCCGGCACCTCTTGGGTGTTTTTAGTGTCTGTTTTTTTCATATTGACACTTGGAACGTATTTGGAAAGAAATCTATACTGTTTAGTTTTGGATATCACATTTCATTCTTTAGTTATCACATGATACTAGTGTGGTTTGAGAATTGGTTATAACATTGGTTATTATTACTTATTTATTTTATTTTACTACGTGGATAAAGAGGTTATATGGTCCCCATGATTTATATTAGACCCTCAATGCTATTCAGAAGCCTCGGGCATATGGGGAGCCATGCTTGAGGACATGTGACTTACTGGCTTGGGGAACCAATGTGTGGAAACAAGGTTAGGATGTTACACTCAACAAATGACATGATCGTCAATATAACAAATTAACCCTAATTAGAAAAAAATTATGGACTATGACATCCTTATGTTAATTTCAAGTATATATATATATTAACCCTATTTTTTATTGAACATTCTTGATTTTTTCTGGGTGATTGTTGATGTATTTTGTATTTTTTTAGTAATTTTCATATTTTGGGAATGGGTAGGAAAAAACATGTGGGATTACCATGAAATTGAAAGGATTTTTGTGGTTTAGGATAGTGCTATTTCACATAATTAGAATACTGTTAACAAAACCATGAAACTAAATCATTCAGTTTCTCCAGTTTACAGAACCATGTGCATGGTTGGCACATGGTTAACCAAATTGGGCATCTAAAATGTGATATGGGAATTATTTGATTCGAGTATTCTTTTTTGGAACCTAAATAATAACCTATAGACCTAAGTCTTTCACATATTTCCTAATATATCAACCCTGGGCTTTCCTCTTATAGATTTTGGAGACGAAGAACCTTTTAGAGATAAATTCCTATGAATCATGAGGCATTAGATATGGGAAACTCAAAGAAAGGTGTTGTTCTTCATTGTTCATCATTTTTCTTCTAGATCTACTTTATTTATATTTAATGGAGTTATATATGGAGGAATTTTTAACCACGTATATGGAATGTTTCATGATCTATTGGGATTTCTTATATATATATTATGAGAAATTATGGTAGATTCCAGATTTACCTATATCTATGTAAGATTTTTTTGGAATTGTCTTGGTGAGTGGTTTGCCTTACCTCAATTGAACTAGGATTTACTGAATCAAAGTTTCTTGATATGGGTTTTATGATTTTCTGTCTTCTCATTTTACATAAGTTCCACCTTTATCTTTTTCCCATGTATCCCATTTAGTTTTTATAAATTCTACGTGTTTGAGGAAGTTGGTCTCATGAAAATCCTTTTTTTATGACCATGCTTTCTTTCTCATATTAATTTTTTTGAAAATTTTATTATGGAATGATTTAAAAATATTGAAATGTGATATTAAAAGATTATTTTGTAAATTTTTTTTCAATTTATTATATTGAAAATGAAAATTTATTTTAGATAATTTTTTATTATGAATCTTGGAAGTATGATTATTGTTGGGTGATATTCGATTGAAATGGTTTGAACTATGAATGTGATTTATCAAAGTGTGTAATAAGAACATGTGAATATGTGGTACTTTGGAGTTGTACAGATTCAGAAAAGTACACTAGGATATTTAGTGGCTAACTAGTATTGATTTATGATAATCTCTAACTAAACTATGTTATGATTGCGGGTTCACTTGAGATGGTATTCTCCTATCCCTTTTCTTATTATTATAAGGATTAATGTGAACATATTTATATATTTATCTGGGTGTGAGGATCCTATCTTACCATGACCTTATGTAGCATAGGACTCATTTTATAGGTATATCTATTATGAAATTGTTATTTATACATGGTTTGAAAAGCAGTTTCCATGGTAATTTCTTATAATCATCTATAAACGGATGAATTTCCATGTGTTGTATTAAATTGTGAAAAATTGTATTTCTTGCCATAATTTTATTCAAATGAGAATAATTGTTCTATTTTTTAGATAATTATTAGATAACATATTGTGGGATTGTACTAGTTTTGTTTTTCCCACATCCTATACATACATTTAGGTTTATGTAGATTTTCTTTGATCCAGGTAAAGGACAGAAATCACATGGAAATAGTTGGTATAAACATAATTAGGGTGTGGGAGTTTTAGTTTTACATGGTGGTATGTTTGCCGACATATCACATGGATATGTGTTTTCTATTATAGTATGTACTTAAATTCATCTGTTTGATATTTTGTACTTGTATTTGCCTTGTAGTCATCATCTTCTATTGACTGAAGTTTTATTGTAATGATTTTCTATTTAATATATTTTATCTTTTTATTGTTTAGTTTATTATGGGAAAATTAATTCCCAAATTTAGTTATTGATGTCCATCATTTTGTCCCTAACCGGTGGGGGTTGAGAATGCCCTTTAGGCCTCAATATGGGCTTACATGGGTGTCCGGTTCTAGGATAACCAGGCAGGTTTATGAAAAACTCGTATAAATGGTGTTTTTTCTAGGGTCTTCATGTCTTGGGATGTTTAGTTACACTTGATATACGATGGTAGGGACATATAGGGTAGGTTATGAGGGAGTTCCTAGTTAGATCTAATTGTTACAATCCTTATGTTTCCATGAGATATTGGGATGTGTGTCTCTTATACAGATTTTTTATATAATATTAGTTCATTGACTATGTTATCTTAGTTAAAAATAATATTTTTCACTTGTCTAATATTCTTTCTTATTTATTTCATATGGAACCATACACATGTGAAAAACTCTTACAATTCTTTAATAAGTTTTCATGGATGATGTTCTATGTGGAAACTCTCCATTTGATCAAAATCATGTTCATGTTGTATGGTGAGTGGTCCTTTCAATGAACCAAGGTGTTGTACCTACCCCAGATAAAAAAGGTAAGTGAAACCAGGGAGTAGAGGAGATAGTGATCGCTCCAAAGAGTTTCTCGGATAGAAAAATTTTCCATCCGAGGAATGAATGATGCTCATGATGTGGAGGGTTGGTTGGAAATTTTTGAGTGTATTTTTAAATTTTTAGAGACCTTGGATTATGTTAATGTGAAATGCACTATCTTTATGCTTTCATCCTCTATGAGGAGGTGGTGGGACGTGATTGTTTAAGAAAAAAATGAAGGTTTTGTGTGGAAAGACATTAAGACCATATTTTTCAAGGTATTTCTCATTGAATATTTGATAATGGATAAATCCTTGAAGTTACACATCCTTCAATATGGTGATTGGAATGTAATGTAATTTTCCAAACCCTTCATCAAATTGGATTTTCTCTTTCTAGAGATTGTATCGATTGATATACTGAAGGATTAGAGGTTTTAGATGGGATTCCAATTGGATATTCAATCTCATGATTTTATAAAAATTTCCACCAACCATGATAATGTTTTTAATGAATAGAAGACTATAAAAATTTACATCAAAGGAAATTTAGGCCTAGTTGGGATTCATCTTTTTTCCTCATGGTGGTTTCATTGGATCCTATAGAATTAATAGGATATTGAATGAGATTCATAAGTGCAGTATTATGGATCCTAGAGTTAGAACTATACCAAACCATTGATAACAGCTATTAGTAGACCATTGAATGGCTACTAGCATGTAAAGATAGGGCACAAGATACTTATATGACCCACACCTCCTAATTTTTTTAACTATATGGATTCCAAGGTCACTTAAAAGTGATCTGTCAAGATAATTATAATCCCTTTTATAGAACATGTGAGTAAACACCTAAAGGGTATTTTGTGTTGTCAGATGCTTCAATGACTATAGGGTTTGAACCACATTATTCTAGAATAAATTAGTTGCATTCAGTGTAAGCGTTTCTGAGGGAAGTTAACATATGCCCTACAAATATGAGAGATACATTATTTATCACATCATTATTAAAAACTAATTTATTTAGTACTTTTATATCTCATTACTTTATATCAACCCACATCATAATCCATTTAATACATTTAATGTACCTCATTCCATTTTTTATCGAGTTATAAAAAACTCTATAAAAGATGAAGGAGTTTGGTTTTTAATCCCCCTCGTGTTCTCTTTTGATATAAGAAGTCAAGTTAGTTTGGTATATTATAGTTCTCAACATATATTTCTTTATTATTATTATTGAAATGGATTTTTTTCCCCATAAATTAAATATTTATTTTTATCATTGGATGGTTTTATTCACTGCCTCAGATGTTAGATCCTAAGTGGTTCAAGGAGTGTGGGATATGAGGTCTCGTTGAGAACTAAATCCTCTACTAGATCATAGAGAATTGTTTTACATTTCAGAGTTTAACATAGAGATGAACCTATGGGTCATGAACATCCTTTGGGGGTTAAGGAATTTATTTATATTTCATAAGTTTATTTATTTGGTTTTTCTCGAGAGAGGGTAGTTTAGTTTTTAATCAATTTTGTGCTCGAAATTGAGAAGATATCGATTCTATTATACTATATGTCACTTTAAAATTTTATGGAATTAAATATTTAGCTGGATTTTTTAAAAGCTAATGTATTCATTTATCTTAATGTATCACCTTGGGAAGCCCCTATTGTTTTTTTCAAGAAATGCTTATAAGAATCTCTTTTTGGGTGTAAGTTATCAAATTACAAACTGAGTGATGATTAAGAATACATATTCATTACCCAAAATCAATGATTTTTTATCAATTATATAGAGAAAATATTTTCTTGAAAACAGAACATCAATATAGATATCATCAGATCAGAGTTAAGGTGTCAGATAATCCAAGGATGACAATCAAGAGTAGGTATTTTCTATTTTAAAATCTTGTGATGTCATTTGATATAACTAATTATCATGTTGATTTAATAAACCCACTAAATCAGATTTTCTATTGGTACCCTGATTCCTTGGTCATGGTATTTGTGGATTGAATTTTGGTTTACTCAATAAATGAAGAATAACATGAGTGTTATATGAAATATTTTCTATAAATATTGCGTGATCAATGCCTTAATTCTAAATTTTCACAACCTCATTTCTTGATTGGATAATTTATGTTCTTAGGAAATATGGTTTTCGAACAAGACATCATAGTTCACCCGGAGAAGCTGAAAACTATCCTTTCTTGGGAGGATCCAATGAATGTCTATGAGATTAAAAGATTCATGGGTCTGGTAGGATATTACCAATGGTTTTTAAGGACTTCTCGAAGATTTAATATTCATTTAATATTCTTACCATGAAATGGGAAAATTTAATATAGGATTATATATTTCATAATACATTTGATGAATTGAAGGGACATATGAACTGATCATCTATTTTGATCTTAACAGAAGCATGTAATGGATATGTTGTTTTCTTATGATGAGTGATGTTTGGATCTATTTTGTAATGTATAATTATCATATAGTTAAATACATATTATTTTATATTTGGATACATGAGAATAGTTAAACCACCCATGTTTTAGAACATACAATAGTTCTGCATACTCTTAATTGTTGGAGACATCACATCTTTGTGGAAATGTTCACTATCTATTCTGACCATTAGAGTTTACTTTGCATATTTTCTCAGTAGAAGATGAACCACAGATAGAGGAGATGAGTGGAGTATCATCATCATTCAAAATTGACATTGCCTATACCCTATAGAAGTGGAATTTTTTTCAAATGATCTATGTAGAATGTTTCTTTCTCATGTAGTGATGGAATCCATAGATGAATAGTGTATCATGAGAATATATTCTTGGAAACACCTAGATGTGTTGGAGGAAGATATTTTAATCCCTATACCGAGTTCCTAACTTATTCCATATCATGTTGAGTTTAATTTAATGGAGAAATAGTTGTATAAAGAGTTTATGATCATTAAAAAAAATTAATGGTGGGGAGACAATTGTTGAGTGGTCTCTCTCCCAATAAGGATTTATTTTTCTAAAACTGGTATTTCATTCCTTCATCTACAAGGACAGATATAGTGGAAAGTTTTTGTTATTATCAATGGTCTATTGATCCTAGTACAAAAATATGTACTATGACATGAAGCATTCATTTTGGTGGCCATGTATCAAATGTGACATAATTGATTTTGTGTCTAATTTTTATACCTATCAACAGATTAGTGTTGAACAAAAAAATCCTTATTTATTTAATTAGGCTCCCATTTGTTCCTGTTTTTAAATGGGATGATTTTTCTATTTATTTTATCTTTGTTTTAACAAGTACCTCCCATGAGAAGAACTCCATATGGTTCATAATTGATCGAATAACCAATTCGGATCATTTTATTCTGATTTGAGACACCTTCAAGGATAATGATTTGGGAAATATATATATTTAAGAGATAATGAGGCCATAATGGGTAACATATACTATTATTTCAAATAGCTAGACTCAGTTTACCTTTCAGTTTTAGAATTTCCTCTAGGAGGTGATGGATTCTCATGTAAAATTGAACATGATATACCATGCTCAGGAAAACAAACTAATGGATTATGAAATTCAGATTGTGGATGATATGATATGAGATTATGAAATGGAATATAGAGATCTTGAGTTAGATATTTGGAAATGGATGAGTTCAATTGTAATAATAATTATGAAACATCCATTAAAATCATTCTATTTGAGGGGTTTTATGGTCAACTATGTAATTCACATCTTTTTTGGTCTGTGGTGGATGAAGTTTCTCTTGTGGGTCCAAGAAAATATAGTACATGTTTGTGAAAATTCATATTACTTTTCAATGATTAGTGATGGATAAAATTCATCAGAAATATTAGGTGGATCATTGGATCCTTTAGATTTTTAGGTAGGTTTATGAGTGTTCTTGAATGTATATCAATGGTTGGGTCACCGTCATCATGGGAATTATGGGAAACTAGTTACAAGATTTTTAGTTCCATTAAATATCATTAAAAATAATGGAAAATAGAATTATTAGTTATATTTTTCATCTCTATAGACTTATACCCATGATTTTTTCGATGTGTCATAGATTATGAATTGTCATCCAGATCCCTCTAATGTTATTAACTAGTAATAGTTTTATTTATAACAAGATATGATATTTTAAAGATAGGTGGTTTATATTTTTTATTCTCATGAAATTATTCTACATGGTATATCTATTCCCTTGGAAAATGTTTTTTGGAACACAAAATAGATTCTTATGATATTTGGTAATGAGCATCGATGATGTGGGTGAAATGAACAAATGTTTTATTTGATGAATTTTCATCTTCTTGACTTTCTTGTGGAATAAAGAGAAATGGTGGAGATAATTATAACAACTAGATATACCATTAATTTACATACATTCATTTTTTGGAATTTCTATTGATTGTAACTATTCTCTGGTCACCCTTGGTGTTTTTTGTTGGGAAATTTTATAGTTTTCATGGAATGTTCATAGGTTTCACATGGTTAGTCCAACCCATGTATCATTATAGGGAAACCATGTGAATTATAGTGGTTTGGGAAAATGTCATTTCTCATTATTGGAACATGGTTAAGTATACTGTGTGGCCAAAACATACAGCTTCTATAGTTTATAGAACCAAACACACAGTTGGAAAACAGTTTATTAAACCACATAATTACAATTAAATAATACAAAATTATTCTTTCCACTAAAAAAGACCCATATTGACCTCATTTTTTCTCATAAAACCTTGGTTCTCGACCCTTGGGATTCATCTTAGATATTTTGGATACCCCAACCCTTGTAGTGACTGATTTTGACAGATATTTTGGCATTATGTCTAGGGATCTGAATGTAAGAGATCATTATTAATTATTCTACATAATAATTATAGATATCCTGAATTTTTCTCAAGAGGAAGAATACATTGGGGATATTTTTCCTAGATATAAGGGTTGTTTAATGATCTAATTTGTTTTATTATAGATCTATAATGAGGAAGGATGGTAGATACAAGATCTGTTTATATAATTTTGTGCTTATTTTTGTATTTTCATGGTATGTGGTTTCTCTTTTCTCCATCATTTAATAATTTTTTAAATATTAGTTTCTTGATATATGTTTCATGGTTTTAGGTATTCTACTAATATATAATATCCATCCTTCTCGATAGATTATGTATCCCATTTTTTTGTTGAAAATTCTATGTGTTTGAGGTAGGTGGTTTCATGAAAAGCCTTTGTTTTAGGAATGATTCTCTATTTGTCATTTTAATTTTTTTTCAAAATTGTTAAATGAAATGATTTGTAATTATTGAAATTATATTTTTTGGTATTATTTTGCAAAATGGATTTCCTATTTTTTATTTAAAATGAAAATGGATTTCAAATACGAATTTATTATGAATTTGGGTTGTTTGATTATTGATGTGTGATATTCTCTTCAAATGTTTTGAACTGTGAAAATAATGATTCCACGTGTGGAATACAATAAAACTTGGATTACTTAAGGAGATAATAGGTTGCGTAAAGAACAGATGGATGTATTATGGATACCTAGTAAATATTTTTTCTATAACTCTAAAAAAATAATGTCAGATAAGGGGTACTCATTGGGGGTATTGTCTCTACCTATGCCAATTGTTCTTAACATTCATGTCCACATATTCATTTTTTCACTGAGGTGTGATGATCCTAGATAACCCAAGCAAAATGTATACTAGGTACCATTTTACATTCTTGTATACAGTGAAATGGTTTTTTATTCATGCTTTTAAAATGGTTTACATTGCAATGTTTTATAAACTGGTATGAAAGGGGGGATTTTAATGTTTTTTTAAATTATGGGGAACTGTATTTCATATGTTTATTTTCCATAGATGAGAATACTTGGATTTTTATTATTGATTTCTTATGAAACACTCACTGGGTTCCTATTGGGATTATTTTTCTCACACGTCGAACATAATTTTAGGAGTGTGTAGATCTTTTTTTATCTTACATAAGTAAAGGAATGGTGATGCATGGTGGAAGTGGGTATCCATGTTTGTGGGGTGTGGGAGTTCGATGGTTACATAGTGGGGATTTGACCCACATATCTCATGGATATGAGTTACTTATTGCTTTATATAAATAAATTAATATTTTAGAGATTTTGTAACATGTATTTACCTTTCACTCTTTATCTTCAAATTTCTGACTTTGTATTGGAAGTTTGAGTTTATTTTATATATTCTATTTGTTTATTATTTGTTTTATTATAGTTAAAAACATTACCAAAGGCATTTCTTGATTCTAAAGATCTTTTCACCAGCCTGTGGGGATTGGTAATGCCCTTCATGCCTTCCCACAGGCCAGTTCGGGTGTCTGATTCAAGGATGACCTGAGTTGGTTCATGAACGGGATAATGCACAAATGGTATCTAAGTATATTAATTAACATTATAAGTATCTTTCCCATCTCATGTAAAAATAATTCCATATTAATCATTCAAACATTATCGAATAAATACAAAGTTCATGAATCTGTATGTGTTATAAAAAGAGGGGCATCTATTATACTAATCCCTCTTTGTTGCTTTTGAAATAATTTTATATATCTATATAAAATCCAACCTATGATAATAAACACATTTCATAAGGACCTAATAATATTATTGATTTCATTGATTAGTGATAAAATCAACGATATACTTTGAGAGGATAATTATAATTTCCCTTTGTGTAATATATGCATCAATCAAAAATAATAATAACTTGAGTATTCCTTCCATATAACATGATTAAATAAATATATTCTTAAGGAAAGATAAAAATATTCAAAAAACCCCTACAAAAAAATTTATTTAGTTAAACACCATACACAGAACACCAGAGAGAAATTATATTTTTGGTATTTCTATACATTTATTAGACTCATTACATCACTTTGTAATTAGTTATATACTCCAAATAACCATCTGACAAAATCCCCCAAAAAATATTTTAATGGGTTAACATTTTTGAATAAATAATTTTTTAATAATGGTGTGATTAAGATTCATAATCCTCATGTTTATGTATTTGAATATTATATTCAAATTTCTTTACCTGATAACATCCAACGTTACAATGATAGTAACATATATTGATTTAAATACATTGAAATATTCTATGATTTATACCGTCATAATCATGGAACATTTCATTTAATCATTCCTTTGGAGATTAATTGTTGTCAAATTTAAATGTATCTCTTTTCCTTGTGATGTTCTTTACCAACATATTATAAACATATTTAGTATGTAATATAAATTTCTATTTGTATTATAATAGCATAATCAATTATGTGTTTACATTCATCTTCCCTATGATTAAATATTCTACATCTAATATCTTATAATTTATGCCTGAATACACACAAACACATTTTTTATGTAAAATAATTTATATTTTCATTAGTGAGAATATTTTAAAAAAATATATCTTAACTACCATATATTATATTGAATTTTATGTGTTCAAAGATCACTCTAGAAAATAAAATCATTATTTACTAAAATATAACACTGAAAAAAGTGGTCAATCATTCCCTTACTATAACATCCCTATTCCAGGTTCCGCCTATAGGCGCCCTGAACCTGATTGGTCACATAACCTCAAGAACATTTCCCAAAATGCGAGAGGCGACCGACTAGAAGCGAGGGCCAAGATGTAATATTGGGGAAAATATTCACTCATTAGTAAGGTATACATAGTTGATAAGAAATATTAATCAATAGATGGAGCAGTAATACCACATAGTATAAAGTAGAATACTGAACATAAATCCATCAAAAGCCACAATATATATATATGATGCATGGAATATGTATCTATGAAAAAATCCAAACAGGAGACAATGCTGGAATGAAATACAGAAACTATTGTACAAAGGAAACAAGTATACTCATTCAGTATCGGAAGCCTCATTTTGGTCACATCCTCTCTATCTACAACATACTGAAATCATGTACCTAAGGAGGCAGGGCTACTACCCTAATCTATAATTTTCAACCATATAATTCATTTGGGTCCAAAGCATGACCCAAATAGGTTGTGAGATTAATCCTAGTTAGAAAAAACCAAAACATCTATGCCTAATTGTTAGTGAATATATATATTAGGAAATTTGAAATGAAGCAATAAACTAGGAAGTACTAAAAAAATCCTACTATTTTTAATTACATTCATTTTTATTTATTATTCATCCTTATAATCATGTAACCTCAGGATATAGCCTAATATTTATATTGCCTCGTGAAATAGTAACAAACAGATGTTTCAAAAGACCATATAAACAAATAAAGTAATATTGAGTCCATGATTGTTCATTGGCTTGGATGACTTGTCACAATAATTCAATCATTCAATAACGAACCTTAGGAAATGATCTCATAGTCTAATCCCATTGGTCATAAAAAAAATTCATTTAATAATGACCATCTGGGATGCTCTCACGGTTTATCCCCTTTGATTTTAACTTAGCATATTCATTTATAAATGACCATCTAGGCTGCTCTCATGGTCAATACCCCTTGGTCAACATTGTATCAATAAAATATAACAACCACAAGAAATCTCTCAAGGTGAATATCCTAGGGTCCAACATGCTATCAAACACTTATAATTAACTACATGGGAAATCTCACAACGTCTAGACCCCTAGGTCGACGACCACCTGAAATATCTCATGGTTAATGACATTTGGTCACACAATAATAAAAGATACATAAATGACCCAACCTTGGGAAGCTCTCACAGTCAAATTCCACTTGGTCAAAAATTAACAATGCATTTAATAGATACATCATATAATCGGTAACTCCATCCTAACAACACAAGTCATGGAAAACAAGGCAAGCCTAAATAGAATTCTAGACCAAATGACCATAATCAGTCAAATAGAGGAAACACCCCCACAAGGTGTCCCATAATGAAGGTATATAACCTCACACAAATAAAACTACCCTTTATCAGACATCCAAGCGTAATATGTAATAAACAGGGTTTAATTTCAAAACACAAAATACCCTAAACAAGGTTATATTGATCATTTATCATCTATTATCTATATAAAATCATCAAAATGATCAAACCACATAACTTGATGGCATATGATCAAAACTCTTGAATGTCAGCCCTTGAATTAGCCTAGAATGGTATATATCTGCAAAAGGAGAAAATGTTCAACCTTGATTAAATCATGAGAGAGGATGAATCAGGAAGAGAGGCCCTTGGTGAATTGATAAGTCACCGGTGGGATTCAAATGCACCTTAAGACATCTCATTTGGAGGTCAGATGGAGAATCGGGAGGGGTTTGGAGTTCGTCGTCCCTTCCATCACTTTTCTGTATGAACTAAGGGGAGAAGAAGATGTTTCTGAATATGAGACGTGACCCCAGTATTATTTATCAAATAAAGAGGAAATAACACAATGTTTTCATTTAATTTAAACATTGTGGATTAGACTCAAAAATCTCATGCTTTAGGAGGTCTTCTGGGTCCCCACACGACCTTGTACATGGCTGTTACATGGAATTTACACGGCAATACATGGTATCAGGTTACACAGTGTGTACTTAGAAAATTTCAATTTTATTCATTTTTCCTCAAAAGTAACCTGAAAACAAGATCCACATCTGAAATGAACATATGGGTTCGTAAAAAATTCCCCCTTAAATAAACTAATCCCCAAATTTCCCTTGCAAGGGTGGTGAAGAAGAAGTTTCAAACAACTCTATCCTCTATGATCGTACGTCAGTCTCCCTCTCCCATGTCTTTTCATGCAGTCAGCTGTGCTACCATAGCACTCATAAAAAAGGAAGAGACTGGTCATGGAGAACCTTCATGGTGTGATCCACAACCCAAATAGGGTGCTCCTCAATGGATGAATCCACCTCTAACTAAACCTCCTCAGGATGAAAATCATGAGATAGATCTGAAATGTAATATTGTAACTGAGAATCATGAAAGACGTCATGCATAACCTGGTACCTCTAAGGTAAATAAAACCAATAGGAAACCAGACCAACTCTCTCCAAATCCTGAAATGGCTCGACATATCTTGGTGAATGCTTCCCCTATCTCTGAATCATCCTATGTACCAACCTCAGTGCGACATGTATGAAAGCCTAATCCCTAACCTCAAACTCTAGATGTCATCTCTGTCGATCATCATAAGATTTTTTTCTAGAATATTCAGTAGACATCCTATTGAAAATCATCTACACCATCTCAGTGGTCTCCTGGAGAAGATGAGGTCCCAAGATAGCGACCTCTTCTGCCTCCAACCAACACAGGTGTGATCGACATGGACTACATTACAAATCCTCATAATGTGGTATCTGAATAATTTATTGAAAACTGTTATTGTAGGAAAACTCCACCAGGGATATGTGTCTCTCCCAAGATCCTTTGAAATCTAGGATGCATGATCGAATCATGTCCTCCTAAACAAGAATTGTACACTCGTACTATTCATCTATATGGGGATGGTAAGCTATAAATAGAAGTACCTATGTACCCAAATCCCTCTATAGTCCCTACTAGACATGAGAAGTAAACTGAACATCTCTGTATGAAACAATAGAGTACGGAACCCCATGAAAATGTACAATATCTCATATGTACAAATTTCCATTCTTGAAAATACTAAATGTTTCCTTTATTATAAGTAAATGTGAAACCTTTGTGAGTTTGTCAACAAAAACACATACATCATCATTTCCTCTGGGTAGCCTTGGTCAACCCATTACAGAATCCATCACAACATCATTCCACTTCTTCTTGGGAATGATTAACTAATATAAAATCCATGTCAATTGCTGATGCTCTACATTCACCAATTGATAGGTGGAACATTTCATAACCAAACTAGCTACATACCTCTTCATTCCCACCCACCAATACCGATGATGTAGATCTTGATTCATCTTGGTAAAACCAGGATGAACTGCCCACACTGAGACGCGAAAATCTCACAAAATATCTTCACATATATCTGATAACACCCAAACATGTCCATGAAATCATAAAACATCATCCTCTCCTACATTCTATACTAGAGTAGGGTACTCTCCTGAGACACTATCCCATTGGACATGGCCTTTATAATCTAATAGATGCCACATTCACACTTGATCAAGTAGATTATAGGTAACAACTATAGAAGAAATAAACATCTGACCCTCTTTTTCATTCACCACCAAGTGCATCTCAGGGACCAGAGCCATAAGATGCCACTCACTACTGGCCTCCTGATGTACCTATATCTGAGTCCTCCTACTCAATGCATCAGCCACTGTGTTGCCTTTCATAGGTGTGTAGGAAATATCAATGTCAAAAGTCTGAAGGTACTCTACCCACCTTCAATGTTTCGTAAACAAATCTCACTATGAAAAGATATACATGAGTATTTTATGGTCATTGTATACCAAAAAATGTTATCCCAAAAGATAATGTCCTCAATAAGCTTTCAAAAATATAGGTAACCTGAGATCATGTGTCAGGGTGTTCTTCTAATGTGGCCTCAACTGTTGAGCCCCATACACAACGACTCCTTCTCCCGACATAAGCACTACTCTTATCCCGATACCTGATGCATCATAGTAAACAGTATAACTCTTACACAACTCTTGAAAAATCAGTATCAGTGTTGATGTTAATGTACCATTTAGATCTTAATTGTTGAATCAAATGAATCTATCCAAAAGTACTTTTCACCCTTCTTATTCAGGCCCATCGGTGGTGCATATAAGCGTGAAAAGTCCTGAATAAAGTGCATATAGTAACCATCATAGCCAAGAAAACTATGTACCATAAATATTATATTTGACTATTCCCAGGAAACTACGAGTCTCACTTTCCCTATGTCTATTGATACATCTGTCACTGATATGACATGACCTAAGAAGTGTAACTGGTACATCCAAAAGTGGAATTTTGAGAGCATAACATATAACGAATGCTCTCTCAGTATAATCAATATGATCTCAAGATGAATGGAATCATCATGTCATGTGTGAGAGAACACAAAGATATCATCCATGAAAACTAACAGAAAAGAATCCAAGAATGGAACACTTGGTTCATCAGTTCTATGAAAAATATGGGCACGTTCGTGAGAAAGAATGACATAAAAATATACATGTATATACCATCCATGCTCCAAAATGTTTTAAGATGTATATCTAATGGCATAATTCATAACTGATGATAACCGGATCTGAATTAAATCTTTTGGAACACCTGGGCTCCTCGAATCTGATCAAAGAATTCATCAATCCTCGGTAAGGGATATCGGTTCTTGACCATCAACTGGTCAAACATTTGATAATCCAAAAAATGTATGAGGGTACCATCTACCTTCTTTGAAAAAAGGATAAGAGAAATATAAGGAGAAGTATTGGGTCAGATGAAACCATTTTCTTGCATTTCCTTTAAATGCTTCTTGAGATCCTGTAACTCTTCTGTAGCCATCCTATACGGAGGAATAGACACCAGTGCCACTCCTGGAACAATATGAATAGATAAATCAACCTCTCTTTTTGGAGGTAAATATAAAATTTCATCTAGAAAGAAATGTTTGACATGATCCACCACCAAAGGAAATTCCATATGTGATGTCCCCTTGTCATACAAATATAAACTAGTAATCTGGGATGTAATTCCCCACAACCCATGATGCTTGGGTCCCGATCTACTCTCCTGGACATCCTATTCATCATTGTGAAGAAAAGACTCACCCTCTAGTGATGTGAAACTCACTCTACGACAATAGTTGTGTAAAAAGTCCTGAAAGGAGACCAACCTATTCATTCTGAGAATTTCCTCGAAGCCTTTCATCCCTAAGACAAAGAGGACCCAAAATAAGTGACACCCACCAACCTCAAAAGGGAACTCATTACACTAACGTGCACTAGCCGTCCTAATCGCCAAAAAATTTTCCGGCATCATAACATCATGATAAGTAAAGGGAAAGATCCTGAGTCTCTCCATAATGAAAAAAGTATAAAACTATGTGAATCCCTTATATCAATGAGAGAAAAATATAAAACTGAGACAATTAGAATCACACCTCTAACTGTAGAGGGTCACAGATCCTACTCCTACTTGGTATGTTCCATTACAAAAGTCTAACCTATACTAAAACCCTACGACCTTCCCTGGATCCCCTGAGCCGATCCACCCTATTGTTGTTGAAAACCTAAAATCTGCATTCCATGGCCATGACCACCTCCATGTCTTGAATTACATAAGGAACTCCATTTCCTTTACTGATGATAAACGGGTGGTCATGAACCTGAATTTGGAGTCATAACAGATCCCATATCACTCACTACTAGTGAGAAAATATGAAAAAAATGATGAAGATGGCCAATCATGCCACAATATCGACACATGACTGTGTCCTTATAGAAATTTGGTCTATTATTCCCACTCTTCCTGCACTGGTAGCATACCACTAGGCTACCTACAGACATTTCATGTGAAATCTCCCTACGACGATTCTTGGTATCTGTCGAAGGAGTATCATCCCTGGATGCAGAACCGCCTTGGCTCATAGCTCCGAACTCCCTTATATTACACTCGGTAATCACCGCATGGTTTACAATAAAAGTTACCGAATTCTACCAAAAAACATTAATCTATGATCAGATGTCATACCTAAGACCATCCTCAAATCTCCATGCCAAAGATAACTCATCACCTCCCAAATCAGGTGTGAAGCACTAGGGTTCTATAAAGTGAGAATAGTAATCTATCACCGAAACAGTTCCCTGCTCAAAATACATGAACTCATGGGATCAATCGTCCCTCAAAGTGTCAGGGTATAATTAATCATAGAAGGTGCTCTAAAACATTTCCAAATACATATCCCGATGGCGTCTCTCCTGTGAGATAACACCCCACCATATCATCATAGAATCACATAGAATGCATATCATGAGCATCACGCACCTCTCATGAGGCGTCTCCACATGATCAATGATAGATAACATGGACTCTAACCATGACTCCATTAACTATGGTCCTCCATCCAAAGAACAAATGGGAGGATGATGCTACTGTAACACCCTCGTCAACTCCACCATAGTTGGGGTAATATGTGGTGCTCCCTAAAAAGTTTTCATCATCCTCAAAAATCCTTCATATAACTATGCATCAGTATCGGCATATGGTATTACAATTGGTGCCAAAATGGGCATGACGGGAGGATCTACTGGTGGTCACTAATCTACCATTTTTAGTGTCTAGTTATTTTCATATACCTAGAATTCAACTAGAGGAAGTCATGTTAGAATGAATATCCAAGGTCAAGCACACACCTCAGCATAAGATTATCATGGAAAACAACTTATAAGTGCAAGAATGGAACATGTGAAGGAAAAAAATCAATTTTTACAAAACAGGGATACATGGTGTGTATAACTACCACACGACGTGTTCCCATAAGATTTTAACATGGGCGTGTACCTCTTCAAACTTGGTTGTGTAAGACCCCATACACATGACGTGTTCCTCCTAGGACATGGTGTGTACTTGAATATTATGTCCTTCCAAAATTCTTCTACATGACTAGAACTACACGATTCTCTCTTGGTGTAACACTTCATGGCATACACACTTTACACCCAGCGTGTACCATGTAACTTCCATCCATCCATGTCATTAGTCACATGGTGGGATACAAGATTGATTACTACACGACATGCATAAATGATAAAAAACATGTACACCATATGTTTCATGCACCTGTGTCATTAGTCACACGACCACATATAAGGCTGAAAACAGCATGGTGTGTACTCCCAGTACATGATGTGTACAACCAAAAGTTTAATAACCCTATTTCTATGCTCAAATAGTCTTTCACACCCTCAAAAATACATGGCATGTACATATGGTACACGACATGTACATAAGAAAAGTCAGTTCTTCCATAATAGAAGAACACATTGAGTGTGTTCATAACATCACATGCCATGTTGTCTAGTTTTAAGGAAATAAATCCTCTGGAACACTTCTGAAACCACTAAAAATTAAAAATTTATAGATGGTATTCCTTGTTTTGATCTGCGAGAGTCCATAATCTCAACTAATGAATGTTTGGAATTCTTATTCATATCATAACTTGACAAAATTATATTCAAGTTCAAACATGATCCACTACATACTAATCCAAGAGTTCCCATAATACCTCAGGGACCAAATCATGGAATCCATCCAAATGATAATTTATATGTAAAAATACCCTATCAAAATAGTATGTATTATATCAGGGAATATATAACAACAAAATGAATATCTTGCACAAAAACATTCAATCAGTAATGCATCCTAAATGGCATGAAAAGAATGCAAGACATGTGATCTCTAGATAGTTCCAATATGATGCATGAGATGGAATACCCTCATCTCATCAAGCTTGAATAGAAATATGACCATAATGATATCGATTATAATAGCCCAAAACAAGTGTGTTTCCTAATGGTGAAATCAAATCAATTGTTACAATTGAATAACCAGAACAAATAAAATATTTGAGGTAACATGGATTTCCCCTATTAAAAAGTTAGCTACTTGTGAGAATAAATTATTACCAACTTGATATTCCTTCCAATCCTAGTCTATTGGCACTAAATTGTAAGGAAAATTAGAAAATAACTCTTTTGATACCACTTTGTAATATCCTAGTTCCAGGTGCTGCCCATAGGTGTCCTGAACCCAGTTGGTCACAAAACCTCATGCACATTTCCCTAAATTCAAGAGGCTACCAACTAGCAGTGAGGGTCAAGGTGTAATATTTGGGAAACTATGCACCCATTGGTAGAGTACACACAGTGGATAATAAATAGTAAACAATAACGGAAGCATTAATACCACAAAAGTATACAGTGGACGACTAAAAGTAAATCTAAATGAATCCACACTATATATATATATATGATGCATGGAATATGTATCTATGATAACTTCCAAACAATTCATAATGAATGAAATCAATATAGAAACCAAAGTACATAATAAACTAGTAAACTCCCGCAACATCCCAATCCTCAACTTGGTCCCATACTCTCCAGCTCTATCATACAACAATCAAGTACTTGATGAGGATAAGAATTTTCCCGTAACTATACCAGAAACTATATAATCAGTTTGGGTCCAAAATAGGACCCAAATTGGGTTTGAGATGAATCCTAGTAGGCAACAATGAAATGATGTGGGCCTAACTTTTAGTTAATATATATAGCAGGAAATATAAAAAATAAAGCAATAAACTTGGATGTACTCAAATGTAAAAAATCCTACAGATTTTAGTTACATTCATTTATATTTATTATTTATCATTTCAGTCATTTATCATCGGGATCTAGCATATGCTCGACATCCCCCTGTGAAATGGTAACAAATAGATGTCTTAGAAGACCATATAAACAAATCAAATATGTCTGATTCCATGCTTGTTCTTTGGCTTGGTAGACTCATCACAACCATTCAATTATACAATAATGATCCTTTGGAAAAGATCTCAAATTATTATTCTCATGGTCTACCATAACAAAAATTGTTTTATTAACAACCCAATGGGAAGCTATCATGGTCTAACCCCTTTTTTCTAACTCAGCACTATCATTTACAAACAACCACCTGGGAAGCTCTCACGGTCAATAACCGTTGGTCAACATAGAATCAATAAAATATAACAACCACCTAGAAGCTCTCATGGTTAACTCCCTAGGGACCAACAAGCTATCAAATAATTATAAAATACCATTTGGGGAAGCTCTCATAGTCTAAACTTCTGGGTAGACGACCACCTGGAAACTATCATGGTCAATTCCCTTTGGTCACACAATAGTAAAACAAACATGAATGACCCTACCTCAAGAAGTTATCACAATCGAATTAACCTTAGTCAAACATCTAAAATACATATCATAGGCATCTCATATAATTAGTAACTCCATCCTAATAACACAAGGAATGGAAAACAAGGTAATCCTAACATGCATTCTAGATCAACCAACCACAATCAATCAAACAAGGGAAAGACACCCATAGGGTCTCCCATAAGCATGGTATCTAACCTCATACTTTTGAAACTACCCATTATCAATCTACTAACCATAACAAGTAATAAATATGGTATAATTTCAAAACATGCAATACCCCAAACATGGGTATATAACAATTTTAGCATATATAATCCAATGATAATAAATGAAAGTCCCAAACCATCTACCTTGATATCGTAAGATCAATAATCTTGAACGTAGGCCCTCAAATTGGCCTAGAACAGAACATATCTACAAAAAGATAAAAAATTTTCACCCTTGAATAACTCAGGAGAGATGTGGAATCAAGAAGAAAGGACCTAGGGGAATTGAGAACTCACCAGTGGAATTCAAACGCACCTGATAACGTCTCAATCGCTGGTCGGATAGAGAATCAGAAGTGTTTTGGAGTTCGTCTGCCCTTCCATTGCTCTCTAGTACAAACCATGGCCATAAAAATACGTTTATGTGGACAAGATGTGACCCCAATCAGATTTATCAAATAAAAAAAGTACAAGGTGTTTTCATTTAATGTACACACCATGTATTATCCTCAACCACCCCCAACTTCACGCGGTCTTCCAGGTCACCACCTAGCCATGGAATCGTTGATTACAGAGCTAGTACATGGTTGTACACGGTATGACGATACATGTCCATGCACTCGGGATCTAGCCTATGCTCTATACCCCCTAGTGTAATACTAACAAACAAATGTCTTAGAAGACAATCTAAAAAAATCAAGAATGACTTACTCCAAGCTTGTGGTTTGGATTCATAAACTTGTCAAAATCATTCAATTATTCATTAATGACTCTTAGGAAAAGTAATAATAGTATAATAACCTTGGTCTACCATAACAAAAATTCAATTAATAATGACCATCTGAGAATCTATCAGGTTCTAACACCTTTGATCTAACTTAGAACTATCATTTACAAACAACCACCTAGCCATCTCTCGCGGTCAATACCCCTTGGTCAACATAGTATCAATAAAATATAACAACCAACTAGAATCTCTCAAATTCAATTTCTTTGGGTCCACCATTCTATATAACAATTATAAATAACCACATAGGGAAACTATCATAGTCTAAACCCATGGGTTGATGACCACCTGGAATCTCTCACTATCAATGCCCTTTAGTCACACACCAGTAAAATATACATAAATGACCCTTGCTTAAAAATATCTCATAGTCAAATTCCCCTTGGTAAAATATCTACAATCCATATCAAAGATATCACATATAATCAGAAACACTATCCTAACAACACAAGGCATGGAAAACAATGAAATCCTAACAAGCATTCTAGGACAAATCTCCATAATCAATCAAACAAGGGAAACACACCCACTGGGTTTCCCATAATGAAGCTATCTGACCTCATGCATATGAAACTATCAATTATCAGTCAACCATGAATAACAGGTAATAAATAGGGTTTAATTTCAAAACACACATTTCCCCAAACGTAGGTGTACACCACTTTTTTTCATATATAATCCAAATAAAGTAAAATAAAGGGAAAAACCCCTACCTTGATGTCATACGATCAATAATATTGAATGTCGGCCCTCAAATCTACTAAGAACGGTATAAATTAACAAAATGGTGAAAATGTTCAACCTTGAACAACTCACGAGAGATAAGGAAATGAAAAGAAAGACCCTAGGGGAATTTATAACTCACTAGTGGGATTCCAATTCACTAGAAGACATATCAATCAGAAGTCAGATAGAGAATTGGGAGTGGTTTAGAGTTCATCGGCCATTCCATCGCTCTCTTGTATGAACCATGGGAAGAAGAATATGTTTCTGAAGATGAGATGTGAGCATGCTTCAATTTGTCAAATACAAAGAAAAGTACACTACATGTTGATTTAATTGACACGAAGTGTATTAGCCTCAATATTTCTATGCATTAGGTGGTCTTCTAGGTCACCAAATGACTGTCTAGTCATCCATTACATGGCTAGTACATAGTTGTATGTGGAATCAGGGTACACGATGCATACTCCAAATTACACGTTTTGTACTTAGAAAATTTTACATTTCTTCCTTTTGCCTTGAAATTAACCCTAAAACCAGATCCATACTTGAAATGAAGATCTCAGTTCTTACACTCACCTTTTAATAAATAAAATAGAAATCAATTTTATTTTGGATAAATATTCTTTTATCCTTTTTCTTAAACCATTTCATAAATGTATGAAATTATAAAACATGTGTAACATAACCATTATCTCATTTATTGTTCTAAAAAATTGTTATCAAAAATAATTTTTTATCACATAAGAGAAAATGATATAAAAATATAAATATTTTATAATTTCCAAATACAGTAAACTTGAGGTAATCTTTTATAATTAAATTTTATACATTGGAAATCCATTCCTAAGGAATGTAATTGAATTAATTAAGATCCATCATTTTTAATTAACTATAAAAGACTATATATTCTCTTAATATTTATATTAACATACAGTTAGTATCAAGTATCTTTTATAATATAGAAAATTATTCTTATAAGATCAATACCTCAGGTGTATTATCTATGGAGTTCCTCACACTCAAATAGTTATTCTAGGATATTGTGTCTTTAAATTCAAAACGTACAATAATAAAAACATATCCCATACCCCCAGACTCCTACTTTTGGTTTCAATGAACTCATATGATGATTGGTACCTTTAGAAATATTCATGAAGTTTAAATGCTTTACCTTGTGTATGATAATCATAACACCAGATCCAGGACCACCAATATCCTACTCAGCTATCACCAGTATGTTGAAGGGATCGGGTAAATTTTTATTAATCCGATCTATATTATAGTTCACAAGGGTTCTTCCAAATATTTCTATTAATTATTTTATAATAATGGACCCAAATTCTTAAAGTCATTAATGTACCCAATCTTATTGAGGACATTTCTGGATATTTATGCTCCTTTGGTCATTTTTCATCTAAATGATGCCTTTTAAATCCAATATCTCTCAGTCCTAAAATTTTATTTATAAAACCTTTTAGAGTTATCTATTATCTTGAATGACTCTATGTTCTTATTTTTTTTGTAACATTAGTTCCATATATAGAAGCATGAGAGTAGATACATCAAGTAAATCCTTATTATGATTCAATAAAGTAACATGATTTATATGTTTAATATTTTCTCTCATTGGGTACATAAAATTGATTTTTATGGCGTTTAATACTTTTCATTTTTCATAATAATTATTCTTAAGTTTCTATAGTAGTATAATATGTATGTTTTATTAGGATTATACTTCTCAAAGATTGATCTCAATGTCAATTTTGATGATGGGTATGCCATTTTATCTATTATTGAATCGTTTCTCATAAATGTATCAGGTTTTTAATAATTTAATTAGTAATTGTACTAAATTTACGCAAACAAAAATAATGATGCCATTTAATTTTAATCATTGTAATTATTGGGACATGATAGATATTTCCCTATGACATACCCAAATATGTATGATAATTAATCTACAACTATATCTAGTAGACAATCATGTCCATCATATCACAAATAACACATGGATAGTTGAGTGAATAAATAATTTCCAAAATATATATAAATTATTTTCCTGAATATATTCCTCTAGTTTTCTATGAATTCGGATTTGTATCTATGTGTATCTCAAAGATCACAGTAAAAATAGTAACCTTAGAACTACGATCACCAGTACTAAATGATAAAAGTCTTGATGAGTGTTTTCCTAGATAGGAATGTAACAATTAATACTATAAAGGTTCATTTAATGTCTGAATATCTTATCTTATAAATTACTAACATGTATTCACGATTTTAGTAATTTAGATTTTCTTTATATTCCTCAAATAAAATTAATCTATTTAAAACATATTCATGTATAAATATAATATCCAAGAATCCATGCTCCCAAATATGGTGATAAAAACATAACATTCACTTTTTAAGGATTTCATATCATTAAATATGATCCAATTTTAACCCTTAAAATATAAAATTATGATATTGGATCACTTAAATACCTAAGGATATTTTAATTTTAGAGATTTATATAATTATGAAATAATTTTACATAACAACTTAGATACATAAATAAATGGTTTATATAAATCTATATTACCCCCACTTTTAAGAATTAAAAATTGAATATCATTAATGATAACTAGATGATCATAAGGGGTATAATGAAATAAAAAAATTGCATGAGCATAATATAAGAGAACTCATACCAAAAAAAACCAAGATTAGTAAAAATGTGAAAATGATACTAATCTTTAACATAATAAAATATAAATATTATTCAAAAAACACATACCATTTGAAAATAATCCTTGAGAAAATGATTTACTAGAATTTCATAGAATTTATAGATAAAACATGATGTTATCATGGAACATTATATTCAAAGAACCATTATAAGTAAAATAACTAATACATTCAACTTCCAATATAATTATCCGAAGGACATAATCATTACCCAATACATTTAAGTGACATTACAAACCCACACATCTTTGGTTTATAACATATCCAACCATCCCTAATTTATAATGGAACCACCCATCCTTGGTTTATAATGGAACAACCCGTCTTTATTTTATAATGGAACTACCCATCAATAGTTTATAACATAATAACCCATCATCATAAATAATATAGGAACCATAACATGAATAAAGTACATATATCTTAAATTTCATTATAAAAATCATAGAATAAACCATCACTTGTTTCAAATCACTATTAACCTGTTGAAAATAAATGATATTCCATGAAAATATCTTTGAAATAATAAAAACCCATCAAAATAAAAAATTAGGATGTTATTATTACAAAATTTCCCTACTTGAGCATATATAAAATCAAGTTTTGACATTATTGATTAATATAAATACTATTAAATTTTCATTAAATAAATTCTTGAGGAAAATAATATTTTCACTTTGTAATTCAATTTCAAAAAAAAAAATTCAAAAAAAATTAAGAAATAATTTTCTTTGAAAACAAATATGGAATGTTGTTACGGTATATTGCAATCATTGATTGATTATTATGGTGGGAAATTACATTCTTATTTTTGTGGTTAACATAAAGATTATTTTTATAGATTTAACAAAAAGTACCTTATTTAAAAAATGACAATAATATTGTTTTTAAGCCTTTTTGAGAAAATTAAAGATAGGAAAAATTAAATTTAAAAAACATATAATAACCGTAAAAAAATTATTGAAAATATTTTTGAATGAATGTGTATATAAGATAAATATTGTCTGACTGAGAAAGGTAAAATAAGGTTAGGTTTTCTTATTTTTTTCAGAACCATATTGATTACCAAATAGAGAAAAATGGGACCTAAACATAAAAATTTTAAAATTATATATAGGATAAGATAAATTAAATTTGTTTATAAAATAAGGATAATATATTTTTTTCAAGGGAAATTCAAGAATAAATAATCCCAAATCTAATGGGATTGAGACATAAACCCCATACCAGTTTTGTAACTACTGAATCATTAGCCCATGAAATAATAACATAAAATAAATCATTTAATATCTTAAACATATTGATATTCATGAAAACAAATATCAAAGTAGTGGTATATATAACTAATAAACGCATTTTCATAAGATAAATTTATGTCCCAATGAAAACAATTTTATATGAATAATCCTTATAAATATTATATAATTAAATAGATAATTAATCAATGGAGTGACTATGCATAAAAAATTTAAACTAAACCACAATAAGTGTAAATAAAACATAAATTAAAAAAATGAAATTTTACAAATAATCTTGATTTAATATAATCAACTAAGAAGTGATATAACCCAATGAAATCGAATTGAGTTAAGAAAACCTTTATCGACTGAGTAACATTCCAATCGAACCCCCATTGGGTCAAGTGATAATAATTTTATCTCAAAATACCATGAATTATGAAATATTCATGATTTAACATGTACAAGTGGATGTCTTCATACCATATAAAGTAAAATAAGTGAGAAACATCAAAACACACCTCACTGAAGGGAAATGGAAGAAAAATATCTTACCTTGATTCTAGACATTCTATTTATGTAGTTGAACTCTAGTATAAAAAACTTTTATAAAATATTTTATTTTTTTATAACTTTTTATAGAATTAATCGCTTATCCTTAATCTATTTATTCCATTTATTTCAATGACATAATTAATTAGTTAATCAGTTAATTAAACAACGTGTATCCTATGAATGTTTAGCTCATAATTTCAAAATGACATTCTTATGTTGATTGTGGCTAATGAGTCCATTATTCAATAATTTTTAGAATAATCACTATGAAATAATAATCATTTTATACATCAATTATATATTTAAAACTAATAATGAAATATGGTCATAAAAATTAAATGCATCACAATGTTTAAAATGATAGGTCATACGAACAAGTGAGTAACGTTTTAATTATCCAATTATTATGATGGACATATGATAAGTATCATTAAATATTTTAAAAATAATGATTACATCATAAATTTAATATTGTCTCTTTAAATAAATATATATGTATTATCCATTTGATGTGGTCATGAAATTGAATCACATACTTTGTAGAGGTAGTAATACAAACAAACACAAGATCAATGCTGTCATTTTTCAATGAATTGAAAGGTAGATGATATATTATCTTTAAAAAATGATAATTATGTATGTAATGTCATATATAGGCATTAAATGCATTATTATAAACAGGAATGAGAGGTGGTTATGGAAAATGATTTACATCAGTTTACGTACTCACAAATGACAGTTTCATTTCCCACTTGATGGAAGAGGAGATGGATATAGGTTCCAAAATGCGGATAACAAAATATCAGTATATGGAAGAAAACATCATTATTATCTAATCATTTTTTAATAATATTTTTATGGTTTATTATAATATATAAAACAAAAAACATCGGTTAAAAGCTATACCTCTTGTTTAGACAACCTACTTTGGTTTACACACAAATCCCTCTATTGTTGGTATTATGCCCAATATAAGGTCAATAAAATATGGGTATGGATGTCATGAAGGGATTTGTGTGGTTTTTGGATGATCTAAATGTATTTTTAAGTGTCTATAGGATATTAAAGGGGGTTCTCTTTTTCATGTGATTGGAGGGGATCATTTGGAATTACATAAAGTATTAAATTAATATAAATTATTTATCATGATAGAATGAATAAAAATTTATATAATTAAAATATAATATGAGGATGGGTACAAATACTCCTATATAATAAAATTTTAACAAGTTTAGATGCTATTTTAACCCTTATTTTAATATTTTTACCCCCATTAACCATTTTTCACAATTAGCGTGATATTGATGCTTTTTAATATTTAGGTGACATTAAAGTTACTATAAAAGGACATGTGACATGAAAATGGAAAATGACTGATATTTTAAAAAATATTTCAATTAAATGACCTAATATATTATTTTAATTAATATTAAATAAACTAATAAAATATTATATTTTATAAAATATCATTTATATAACTTTTGGAAATACAAGAAATATTATAATATAATAAGTGTTTCACTCATTTAAAACTGTTCCAAAATGATATGTATTAGAATATAAGAATTATATGGACATAATATAAATATATTATAATTTTTATAGGTTTTTAAATCATATTAAATATTATATTTTTGTTTAACCCATCAGTTAATTTTTTTTTCCATAATCATTATAATGCCTTTTTAATTTTAAAGTTTAATAATTTTACATATAAGTTAAAAATTTTCTCATAAGTATCCAATTGATGAAATTTTAGAACCTTTATAATCCTAAATGTACTCGTTTAATTATTTAATTATTTTTTAATAATTTAATAATATATGTTTGGCGTAAAATACTATTAATGTCATTTTAATAAATATTACATTATTTGACTTCAGAAACAAAAAAAGAGTTATTTTGAATCAAATCAATTTCAACGTCAATAATAAATTATAATTAAAAAATATTTTTTTCGACAAAATAATAGATCAAATAAATACTTTTGATGACTTTGAATTCATTTAAATTGATTTTTCTACTATATGAACAAGCACCATGTCAATGTTGTGTAAGAGTTTAAGGTTATTATACAATTAATAAAATTTTAAAATAAATTATCATGATAAAAATATGAATTTATATTTTCAATAAATATTAATAACTTAACATAATATATTTTTATCAATTCCATAAAAATATATAGATATTGAATGTAAGAAAGTGACATTTTTGACTTTATCTTTTACTAAAATATAATAAATGTCAAAAAAATCCAAATTTAAAAAGAGGTAATACAGTAATTTTATTAATAATTATATATGAACTATATCCATTAAATAAAATTAAGTAATGTTTTTGAATTTAATTCAATAAACATCACATTATTTTTAACAAAAATTAACCTATATTCCTTAAATATGGTTATAAAGAATCACTATAGTTACTAATCATAATGAAAAAAAAGAAAAGTGACCAATTTATAAAATTTAAACCACCTTATTCTAAATTTGGAATATATTTTTAATGATTACATCTATAAATTTTTATAAATTAATTAAAAATTTAATTCGCAAAAATACGACAAAAAATTGTTTTTAGAAAAATGTTTTTAAGAAAAAAATGATCTTTTAATCAGAAAAGGTATAATGATGATTAAAATATAATTGATTAGATTATATATATTTAAATAAATTAAAATAAAAATGTTGATTTTTAATTAAAATAAAAAAAAATTGAAAAAAAATTATTTTTCATAGTTTATTGAAAAATTCAATCTTTTTAGAAAAATACCAAAATTTCATGGTAAGATAAATTTGATTTTTCTAAACTCAAGAATTAAAATATTTTCATAAAATATAATTTATAAAATTACTAGTAATTAATCATAATATTCTCTCATAATAATAAATAGAAATCATATTTAAAGAAGACATCTTTCAAAGCATAAAATGGCTTTACTAAAAATTATGTTCATATTTATTATTAACTAATCAATAAATATTCATTATAAACTAACTTTATATATTTTGTCTATAATATTTTTGTTACTATTCATACCTACCAATTTAACAACTAGTTTATGTCATTAATATTTAAATATTAATATTTCATTGTACATTTAAGCTCGGTTTTTCGTGTCGTATATTCTTTAAAAAAGTATTCTTCTAAAATATCATGATATTTAATTCTCCACCATTTAAAAAATTGGGTCCTCGCAGTTTGAAAATGATTTCTATAATCAAGAATTTAAATTTTAAAAATACTATTATTTAAATCTCACATCTTAAAAAGTGTTAATAAAACACCCTCTTTAAAAGTGGGAATGGGAAGCAAGAAGGTCATCTAGAGTAACACATATCTAGGTTTCCAAATAGGGGAGAATTATTTGGATGTGGAAATATTTCTATTAAGAAAAATCATAATGTGAAAATAATTATGGGGAGTAAAATAGATCATTGACAAAAATAAAGTGAATGATTATTAGAATGTTAATGAACCCAAGACATCAAACCAAATATATTCAAAAGAGACCCTAATTTCATCAGAAATGAATTTAATAGGATAATTTTTTTGATTTAAGATACTTCTCCAAGATTGGAGGAAATACTTAACTATCTGGCCAAAGAACATAAGGAAATATAATTACTTGATTATTTTCTAATCTATTAATGTAATTTTATCCTTTGATTTATTGTTTATAAAATATTCCACGTTTATATCATATTTTACCCCAATGTATGTGTATTCATTATGAAATTTTAATGCTTGAGGCACTAAAATATACTTTTCTAAGATTATATAAATCACTAATGGGTAAAAATATATAGCTCATATATTTATATATTAACCAATACTAAACTGTTTATAAAAAGGTAAGATAACATAAAAAATGTGTAAACATTATTATGAGGAAAAAATAAATTAATCTTTAATGCTCAACAATAACACAAAAGTTTTAGTGTTGATCATTCCATAAATAAATATCATCATATCTGGAATAAGCGCAATAACTAAATATTGAAGAATGTTTTAACCTCAAATTTTATCTTATACCTTTCAGTATACATCCCTAATCAAATTTAATATAATTCGTCTAAAATAATAATTTATGATAAACCTAAGGGTTACATATAACCCTATATAAAAAAATACATCAAAAGATATCATTAATCCCCATAAAATCCCTTTAATTAATCCCTAAAAAGGTTGTATTATGAATTGAACTTCTGATCAACCTTAAAAATATAAACCCAAGATGGTATCCATAACTCTTAAGTTAACCACATATTTTAACATCCTATTATATAGGGTTTTGTAAAATTTTCCTATGATATAAACTATAATAGTCCATAAGCCACCCTCTCGGATCTAGTTCTAAAAGTGAAATCCTTACATTTCTTGCTATGATGTGAATAATTATGACAAAATTTTAACACTTACAACATAAAATTGAAATATTATATCACTTACTTACCCATGTAACTCTTAGGTTTAGAGTTTTATGGAGTTAGGAAAAACACTTTTATAAAAAATTGAATACCTAAATAACTGGTTCCTAAAAATATACATGTTGCCCCAATATGTTATTCACATCTAGTAAACTTCCAAGGAATAACATAATTGAAACCATTATTCAAAACTTATAGAAAATGAAACATAATAAGGGTGATCTGAAATGATTAGTAAGGGTAAATGCAAGAATTAATAATTGAGTGTTATAAATCAAAAAAAGATGGGTGTAGAGGTATGATGATATCAATAAAGTGTACGAGTATAACATAAGAGATTCATGCCTATAAAAACATGGATCATTAAACAAGTGACATGGAAGAAAGAAAAAACATAAGATAAGAGTCATATAAGTAAACAATAATGTGGTCTGTGAAAATAATCCTTGAGAAAAGGACCAACTAGAAACTCATATAAATCATATAAAAAACATGTTGGAATATTGGAACATTATTTTATAGAACCTTTACATGTCTAATAAGTAATAAAATCAACTTCCAAGATAATTCTAGAAATAAAATAATCCTTACCCAATGCGTTAGAGAGATATAATAGGCCCACCCATACTAGGTTTATAATGTAACCACTTATCCTTGGTTTATTACAGAACCATCCATCATTTTTTTATGATGTAACTACCCTTACATGGTTTATAATGGAACCAAAAATTCATAGTTTATAACAAAACCACCTATCATAAATAACCATTTCCAAGAAACATTAAATGAATAAAGTACATAGACCTCCCATTTTATTTTAAACATCATAGAAACAACCATTATCCTTTTCATAAGTTGATTAACCTGTGGAAAAGAAATGGTATTCCTTGAAATTATCTTTGGAATAATAAAAATCAGTCTAGATAAAAAAAATTATTGTATCATTACAACATATCCCTATTGGAGCATAATTAACATCAAGGGATGATGTTGTTAATGAAATGAAATACTATTTAAATACCCCTAGAAATATTATTCAGGAAAATACCATTTTCAATTTAAAATCACATTTAAAAACCAAATATTAACAAAATATCGTGAAAATAATTGTCTTTTAAAATAAAATTGAAAATTTTTAATGGGATATTAAAATAATTGGGCAATCATAATTGGATAAAATCACAGTCAGGAAGTAATTTCAAAAAAAATATTCTTTTCAAATATTTGGTTAAAAATACCTTGTTATGAAAATGGAATGAAAATAATTTTAAAAACATTTTATAAAAATTAAAACATAGGTATAAATTAGTTTAAAATTATATTAATAATAATAAACAAAAATCAAAACAATTTTGAAAATATAGATAATGAATAAAAAATGTTTCTAACCAGAAAATTATAAACAATATTGGACTTCATTAAAAACATATTCTGATATATTTTTCATTCCAAAGATATAAAAACAGTTCTTAGACAAAGAAATTATATAAATATACATATTATAATAAAAATTAAATGGGTTTATATAATTTTTGTCATATAATTTCATCAAAATAAGTTCAATTTTAAATAATCTCAATTAAAATCAGATTGATACATAAACACATCATCACATCAGTATATTTTTGATTTTTACACCACAATAAAGAGTAAATTCAAATTAATTTTAAAATATTTTGAAAATAATGAGATTCATGATATAAAATGTACATGGAAAAAATATATACTCATAAAAAATAGGTGAATAATATAAATGTATGTCCTAAAGATGGAAACATTGACATGAATAAGTGTTGAAAATATCATATCATTGAATTGAGAATTAATAAAATGAGAGATTTTGAGAAATAAATTTAAATATATCGAAAGAAAGTCGATATAAAACATAAATCAAACACGGTACATTTGACACATAATATTGACATAATATAATCAATGAAGAAATGATATTATCCAATGAAAGGAAATTGTGTAAAGAAAACCATTACTAATTTGGTAACATCCCAACCAAATCCCGGTAGATGAAATAAACAAAATTGTTACATAAAATATAATTAAGTATGAGGGATAGTGTATACACTATATAAAATAAATTGGGAGCATAACATTAAAACATGCCTATATAAAGGGAAATTGAGATGAAATCCCTTACCACAAGTCCATATTTTATATTTATGTCCTTTAACACCTGTATAACAAACATATCTCTAATATTATATATATTATGAAAAAATTTATAATTAATCGCATATCCTTAAAAAAATTAATTTATATCAATGACATACATAATCACTTAATAGGTTATGTTAACAATGGGTATCATGAGTAAGTTCGGTTCGTATTTCAAAATGAATTTGGTCGGTTGACTATGTTGAATAAGTTATTATTCCATCAAATTTAGAATAATAATCATGAAATAATTTGTATTTTTATACATCAATTATACTTTAGAAACGGATAATGAAAGTTGGTTATGGAGAACATACTACATTAAAATCATATAGACGGTGGGTCGTACATACATATGAATAATTTTTTCATATTTCAATGATCATGATTCAGATAAATTTAGTATTATGTCTATAATATCCTGATATTTAGAAATGAAGTACTGTGTTTGATATCAAATAATATATGAAACACCGACCTTAAATGAACATAAAATAATTATTGCGTGATCGTTATAACATCTTTGTTAAAATAAAGGAATTTAATATAATTAAAAACATTATGAAATATATAATTGTGTTATTAAAATCAAATTTATTAGTTAATTTATTTAAAATAAACATTATATATTTGAGTAAAGTCATTTTATTCTCCAAAAATAAATTTTCTTCAAAAATGGGTTTTCTTAATTTTATTGAGTAAATATTATAATTAATATATAAAGTTTATAGAAAATATACCTGAAAGAAATAATTTAATTTTTTAATTTAGAATGTCACAATTATCTTATGATGATGTTTAGATAACTTTTTGAAAATATTTTTTTAGTGAATATTGAAAAATACTAATATTTTATAAAACATTAATTTTCATTACATTAAAAACTACCTTTATGATTTTAATTTGATCTAAAATTATATCATGTAATTTTAAGTTATATATAACCTAATTAATTAAATTTTATTATTCCTTATACCATATTTTTGTATAAGTACATTTTTGGTATTAAAAATGCATTTTAAAGGAAAGCTGTTTATTATTGCATTTTAAATTATTCATATTTAATTAAATTATCTCAGTTAGGTTTTATGAATTTTTAAAAATGGGTTAATTTATTTTGAAATATGATGTCTAAATTTATTAAATAGGTTCTTTTTTGTAATATTAATAATAACTTTCGTAAATTTGGTTTCCATGGTAATTAGTAAATTAGGTAATTAAAGTTAAAAATAAAATAATAAGGATTATATAATTACCCTAAAACTTGAATTAGTTTATATTTATGAGTCAATTTCGATCATAATAATCCATTATTAATTTATATGGATTTTTGATTCAATTTGGATGATATTTTAATAGTTATATTATTTTATTTCCAGAAAGTTCAAACATGTGACACTCTTGTTTTTAATAACTATATATGTTTTCATAAAGGTTAAAAGAGAGGGATATTAAAATATAAACAGTATTTTGAATTATATTATATTCATATTCATCATGGTAATCTATTTTTAAATTTTATTTAAGAAATAATTACCTTAAATGCTTGAAAAACGTTGATGTAGTAATTATATAATTAATGGGAAAATAAAATAAATGATATTAAAATTTTTAAAAGTAATATAATTTGAGAAAAATAATATTATCCAAGAATTATATATATTACCATTACATTTTAGGGACGTGTTAAATTAAATTGTGTTGTGTTGAGTTTTTAAATGTCGATGTAATGAATAGTTCGAAAAAATTAACATTATTGGTATTTTATAATAAATAATATTTTATTAAATGTTATAAAATTCATAATAATTATATATTTGGATTTTTTATTAGTATATGGTATATAATTTCATCCATGTTACATTTATGGTATAATTTTTCTTTTATAGTATGTATCTTAACCCTCAAAATTTAAAAATAATTGTTGTCGTGGTATATTTAAAAAGAATTAACGAGGGGTTAAAACCAAATGATAAGGGTTAATATATGACCTAAAATAAACCAAAAATTAATGTATGATTTTATTTAGTCCCATAATCATACTAAATTTTATATAAATAATTTTTGTTCCATTTTTAAATGAATATTAATTCATATTAATTTAATATTTTTTATAAATTCCATGAGTACCCCACCCCTCTCTTATAAAGGTCGCCTATTATTTTATATTATTCACCCTAATAAATTTATTTTTAAGAAAACAATTACCCAAATAACTAACTAGAATCAATAAAATAATTCTACATATATTTATATAGGAATAAAAATAATCATAGAGGAATTAATGTGTTTAGGAAATGAGGGTTTCTAAACAATATGTATAGTTTTCAACTGCATGTTTTAGTTTTATATATTCATCCCCCTTCATATATTCTCTATAAATAATTATTTAATAACTAAAATATATTATGTATACTTAAGATTCTTTATTTTAATATCATAACCTATATCCAAATCCTATTCCAACAAATAGGAAACAAAACAGTCTTTCATTTGTACGAAGGACTACCGCCTCACAAACAGGTGTAATTTTTTTTCCATCACTGTCTATCATTAATATATTATAATGATATAATTAATGTTTATATATGATACTCATTAAATATTTATCATTTTTTAAATAAAATATATCATAATCCAAGTCACTTTTCCATTCATTGAATAATGATAACATCATTCATGCATACGTGTGGACTACTACTACCACGAAGCGTTGTGATTCATTTTTCATCATGATAAGAAAAAAATGATATATATAAAGAAATAATATGATATATATGATATTATTACCATTATTTAAATATAAAATAATATTTACCTTTATACCATAATGATAACTGAAAAATTAGAACATTACTCATGCGTAAGTACAACATAACTTCTCCATGATTTCAATGCAGTAAAGTTTTCATAACAATCATTATTATATTGTTTTAGATGTAGAATTTCTGTATAAATTATATAATTCGATAATTATTATTATTATGGAGTTGTTGTAATTCGTTCTTATTTAACCATAGTAAAATTACAAAAGTCATTTTGGCCTTATGAACTGAATATTATCAAAACATCTGATGTGAAAACAAAAATATTAAATAATTATATATAACATGTTAATAAGTTATATAAAATCAATAATAAACACAGAAAAGGTTCTTAATAAATTAAAAAGTTATGATATATTTATTATTTAGGAATTTGAAGAACACACATGATGATTTGGACTCAAGGTAAGGGGATTTATTTCGAAAATCATCTTTTAATGTTTCTATTTAAACACCATTTTTCATCCATATCCAAATTTTATTAAAAAAATATGAATAAGGTTTTTACTAGTATATTATGATTTGTTAAATTTATTTTCACCCAATTTTAAATTGTTTACAAAAAGGATTGAAATTAATCTTATATTTCATTTTCCAAATGAGGTAGTTTTTGACTTTTACGAAGAAAGTATAGAACATATGTTTTTCTTAATTTATAGGTAATGAGCATATTATTTGGACATAATGAATAATTTTTTCCATGAATATTCCTTTTATAATTTTACAAGTATCATTTGAAAGAAAATTATTTCCTTTATAATTTTACAGCTGTTCAAATAAGTGATTTCAAAATGGAATGGTTATTTTTCTCAAGAATATTTTATATGTATAATGATTGAAATGAAATATATCAGGTTTTATGATTATTTTCTGTTTCATGGAAATTTTTATTGTGATGTGTGGTTCTATTATAAAACATGTATGGGTGGTTACCTTTTTAATCAATTATGGGTGGTGTAACGTCATAGATCCGGATGTCACTCAAAGGTTCCTCATACCCGGTTGTCCACAAGCCCTCAAAAAAATCCCACCAAATGCCAAAGGCTACTGACTAGAAGTGAGGGCCTAGGAGTAATAGTGGGGATACTATTACCACATTGGTAGAGTATAAAATAGTAGAATATAGTGATAAAACAATAGAAGACATCACAATATCATATAACAGAAGTAAACAATAGAAGAATAATAACACAAACAACCAGATTCCATATCATTCAAAAGATGATGTGGCATGATTAATGTTCTTGGAAAATTGAAAAAACAAGTAACCCTGTAGTAATACATGATATATGTACCAATACAAGAAAAAGTACAACAGAAACTTAGAGGAATCACAAGAATCAATGTAGTCCCATTCTCTCTTTCTCCTAAGCAGCATATCAAGTACCTAGAGAAGAGAGATTTCCCTTATCGACACTCACAACAATATAATATATTTGGTCCCCAAAAACATGAACTAACCATGGTGTGAGACTAAATCTCAGTAGACAACCACAAAAGGTATATTCTAATCTATCATTGGATATATATAATAGGCAGTGGAAAATAATGAATGCAGTAAGATAGGATGTACTCAAAAGTAAACAGTCCTACAAAAATTGTTTTCCATTTAAAGTCATTTCATTTTCATTAATAGTTCCAGTAAATTGAATTATATATGTCTCGGGATTCAACACAATCCTGGAAACCCTTGTGTAAAAAAAATCACAACAGAGGCCTCAAAAATCTATCTAAGCAAGTACAGTGAAGATTGAATCCAATATTGTTATTTGTATTGGAAGACGTCTCATAAGTCATTCCATTTCAATATCCAAATTATTATCTAAGTATTTTATTGACATTCATATGTGGGAATTCAATTATTACTCTAGGTGAAATTTCACTACATCCTATAATCCCATACAAATGATCTCTCAGGAACCTAGTATCACTCTATGTTTGGGGTGAGTATATTTCAACTGATCCATCCTTGGATCATATGAGTAAGGCCCACGTATCCCCCAAGACATTTAAAATGTGGCAATAGAACCCATACAAGACATCCCTCTATTGAACCATTTTTCGTTCAACATTTTAATAAATCCTCCAGTAACTCGTCCACTACATTCATGGTTTTCTCAAAACATAAACATATATATGACATTTTAGTCTATCTATGGGATCCCTTAATGGATCCATGGGCCGCCTAAGGTATAAGGTAAAATAGTCACATGAACCCATCCATGGAATTCCAATCTAGATCCATGATTCTCCCATTGATATTTACCCATTAAAAATTTAATATTTAATTAAATATTTCGTTAGGAATTAAAAGGTCAAAACCAAAATCAACCAATATAATCTCAATAAAGGATTAACCTCATAAGGATTAGACTTTTGATTACTCAGAAGGGAAAAATTCATATAACAATCATAACATCGAAATCCAACAATTATATACGTTTATCATTAATAAAATCCAATGGCCAATCCATATAAAAAGACTATCTTGTAATTTAAACTATCAAAAGGATTAACCATCAATTATTTGACGTGGGAAATTCATTTATTTAAATAATTTAGTTTTAAACAACCTATGGGGGAAAACGGCATGCCTCATAGTTATCCTAGTCCAAAAAACCATAAATATTCCTCCAAGGAAAACACACCCTTGGGGTGGCTCTAATTTAAGGTAGAAATCCTAAAACCGTTTTAAAACACGTATTAAATTACATTGAATTCAATATAAAACAACAAGGGTCAATTCCAGTGAATGACATGAGAACACCTACCTCACACTCGTACGACTCTCCTCATCCATCATCAGATTCTAATTAGGCCTAAAACAGAGTAGATCTAAAAAAATATTAAATGACCAAACATCGATAATTAGTTTGAGAGAAGAAGAGATGAGTAATAGATCAAGATAAATCAATAACTAACCAAAGGGGTTAGAACCCAACTTATTTCCTTTGAAACAGAGTCTATATGGAGAATCAGGAGGTAAAAATCCCCTCAGGTCGACATGGGCACTACTATATGAAATCAATAGGTGAGACTTCTTTTCAATCTAATGAAGATAAGGATATTACATGTTTTTGAAAAAAAGAATCATATATTATATGTAATAGAAAATACATGTCATGTAGTTGCCTCATTTTCCCTTTGTTTCAAAAATGCCTTACACATCTTATATGAAAATTACACGACTAGACCATTACATGGAATGTATTATGATTACATGGTGTGTAACCCCATGTAATGTAATATAATAAGACTTCAACCATCACTAATCCTATTTTCATCCCCGTTCTGAATTATAACCCGAAATTAGAATATTCATACCTTAGAGGATGAACCGGGTTCATACAAACTTCCCCTCTTAAAGCAATTCATCCCTAAATCTCCATTACATGGGTGGTGAAGAACATTATAGAAAAACATCGGCCACTGTTATCATACATCAGCCTCCCACTCCCATGACTCATCATGCACTTGACCGCGATTCCATAACACACGTAATAAATGAACAGAACGACCCCCGAGAACCGTCATGCTACGATTGACAATTCTTATAGGATGCTTCACAAAGGACACATCTTCCAGTCACTCAAATTTCTCAGGATTAAAATCCTAAGACAGGTCTGAAAAGTAACATCACAACTGAGAAATGGGGAAGAAGTCTGCATAGCCTGATACCTCTGTGGTAACTATAAATGATAGGTAACCGGCCCGACTCTCTCCAGAATCTTGAATGACCTGACATATATCAGAAAAATCTTACCCTGTCCCTTGATCCACTTGTGTCTCCACCTTGGTGTAACATGAAGGAAGACTTGATTCCTGACCTTGAACTCCAACGCTCATCTACGTTGATCGGCATACAATTTCTAATGACACTACAATGTATAAATCTACTTAAAAATAAACTACACCTACTCAGTGGTCTCCTAGACAAGAAAAGGTCCCAACATAGCTGCCTATCCTACCTCCATCCAACACAAGGTTGATCAGGATGACCTACTATACAAAGCCTCATATGGGTCCATCCTAATAGTAACCGAAAAATAATTATTGTTGGAAAAATCAACCAGTGTTATGTGTCCCTCCCACGGACCCCCGAAATTCAGGATGTATGCATGAAGCAAGTCTTGCTACACCTGAACCGTGCACTCTAAGAAGACTTCTTTTTAGGGGTGGTAATCTATACTCAGAAGCACCTGTGTACCCATCATCTATTGTATCACTTTCCATAAATGAGAAGTAATCATAGTGTCCCTATCTGTAATTGTAGATTATGGGACACAATGCAGTCATAAAATCTCACAAATTTACAACTTCCTAATATCATCAACAATAAAGGTTACCTTGATTTGTAGGAAACATGAATCATTTCCGAGCCTATCAACAACTACCCATATAACATAATTATCTCAATGCAACCTCAGTAATTCCTTTAGAAAATACATCAAAATATCATTCCATTTCCACTCAGCAATTGGTAGCTACTGTAAAAGCTCATCTTTTCAGTGGTGTTTCGCTTTCACATACTGATTGGTGGAGCACCTCATGAAAAAACAAGCTACATATCTTTTCATACATAGACCCCAATACTAATGATGTAAGTCCTACTACATCTAGGTGACACTTGGATGAACAACCCATATACAGACATGAAAACCCTTCATCATATCCTCACACATGTATGCTAAAACCCACACCCAACCATGTAAACGTAGATCCTCATCCTCACATACAGTCCAACCAGGAGGAGGGTCCTCACTACCACACTCTCCTATAGAACTAGGCCTTTAGAATTTGATTTTTGCCTCATCCTCACTCTATCCAGTATGGTGGAGGCATCAACTATGTAGGAATGAAAAATCTACTTCTACTTATCATGCACCTCCAAATGCATCATAGAGAATGACACCCTAAGCTGCCACTCTCTACTGGATTATTTCACCTCCTGTATCTCATTCCTATTGCTCCATGCATTTCCCACTAAATTTCCTTTATTGAGTGTGTATGAAAGCTCATAGTCAAAATACTGAAGGTATTCGACCAACCTTAATGGCCTCAGATTCAAATCATGCTGTGTAAATTTTTACATGAGACTTTTATGGTCTGTGTACACCAAAATATTCTCTCACAATAAGTAATGACTCCAAAAATATATAGAATGAACAACTACAACTAACTTGTGATCATGTGTTAGGTAATTCTTATCATGCAACCTCAACTGTCGAGATCTTTATTTCATGACTCAATCCCTCTGCATAAGAACTACTCCTATCTTCATACATGAGGTGTTGTAGTACACCGTGTAACTCATGCATGGATCTGGTGAAATTAGTATCATTGTATAATTCAATCTCCCTTTCATAACCTAAAATTCCTTCTCATAGGAATCCATCCAAAAATACTTCTACCCCTTTTTAGTCTGACCCTTCAACAGTGCTACTAAACATGGAAAATCCTATATGAAGTGCATGTAGTAACCAACGAGCCATAGGAAACTCCACACCAGAATTAAATTTTTGGGATGCTCCCAGGAAACTACTTCTCTAACCTTCAATGGGTTTACTGATAATCCTATATCTGAGATGATGTGACAATGGAAGTGAATTTGATCCATCCGGAATTTTCAATTTGTGAGCGTTAAAAATAACTAATCCTCTCTAAGTGTACCCAAAACGATCTCAAGTAGTGTGGCTTAGCTGTGCTAATTATGAGAATACACCAAGATATCATCAATGAAAACCACAAAAAATGAATCAAGATAAGGATGGAACACTCAGTTCATAAGTGCAATAATATCTTCCAGCACGTTCATGAGACCGAACGACCTATCCAAATACTCATACATACCATACATACTCTGAATGGCTCTATGGGGTATGTATGATGATGTAACACACAATTGATAATAACCGGATCTCAAATCGGTCTTAGATAAAAACCATGATCCTTAGATTTGATTTAATAGATCATTTATTTGAAGTATAGTACAAGAGTTATTAATTATAAAATGGTTAAATTTCCAATAATCAATATATAGCATGATGGTAACTTCAACCTTTTTTGCAAAAAGGACTAGCGAACCCCATGGAGAAGTACTTGGTCTGATGAAACTCATGGATTCTAAATCCTCTTATTGTTGCTTGCGCTCCTTTAACTCTATCATAGCCAACCAATAACAAGGAATGGATACCAGAGTATCTATTGGAACTAGATCGATAGATAACTGTACCACTATCACTGGAGTTAAAAGTAAAAAGTAATGTGGGAAAATGTCCCAAAAATGACCAAATACTGGAGGGAAATACATCTGACATGTTCCCTGGTTATCCAGATATAAACTCACAATCTAGGCTATCATTCACCCCACCCACAATGCTCTAGTATATCATGGCTCTCCTGGTGATCCCATTCACCTTTATATAAAACATTTCGGCCCTCCGGTGGCGTGAAATTCACCCTACAGTGATAACAATCAACAAATCCGTTGGAGTTAACTGACCAATCCATTCTAAGAATGAAATAAAATCATGTCATCTCTAGGACATAGAGGTATCATATGAAGTGATAGCCAAAAACCTCAAGGGGACACTCCATGCACAAACACACAACTTCCATTCTAATCCTTAATAGAGTGTTTAGTGTCATAACATCATTAGAACTAATAACATAGAGCCCAAGGCTCTCCACAATGGTCACATATATGAAACAATGTGAATACTCTATATCAAAAACTGTAGAAGCTAAAATAAAGGCAACTAGAATAGTACCCATGACAATAGAGGGTTTGGGATCCTTCTCTTACTAGGTATGATTCACTACATATGTATGACCTGTCATGCGGCCCTATGACACTACCTCACTACCCTAAGCCGATCCACCATGTTTTCACTGAGAACATGGGGTCTGGAAACCATAACCACCATGACCACCTAGGTTTGAATTTCCTGACGTACCCCAAATACATGTGTGATGAGAAGAAGCTAACCCTTCCCCTAAACATGGAGTTTGTGTAGACCATCTCCCACTAGTTCATGGTGGAAACATACTATAGAATAAATCCAGATAGCCCACCTTTCCACATGATCGACACTGTACTAGTTCCATCGAACACTGTGGCCTTGTATGAAAAATCCTACCACATAGGTAGCACCTCACGTGGCTACTGGATGAAATGTTCTGAATTATTATATCACCAAGAGATGGCTCCAAAAGATGCTTTTTTACTATTGGTTAAGACGGTACCTGATCTCGGTGCAAAACCCTCCTCACTCTCAACTGTAGATTCCCATAGATTATACTCGGTAATAAATGCAAGAATTACTATAGGAGATACAATAGTGAACCTGAAGATAGTTACCTAAAATTAGATTTCATTCCTGAGACAATCCACAAATCTTCTAGCTATTGATTCAACATCACCCATTCGAATAGGTGAGAAATGATGAAGCTTGGTAAAAGGGTATAATAGTCCGTAACAGAAAGTGTTCCCTAATCTAGATGCGTTAAATATAGGGCTCTACCATCCTCAAGAATCTCAGTAAAATAATAATCATAGAAGACTATATGAAAATCTCTCAATTCAATATCCCAATGACATTATGACTAAGAGATAACATCCAACCATCTCTTGGATGAATCACGTAGCATATACCTTTTTATATTTAAACTCATCCTTATAGGGGTATCTAGATGCTAGATAATCAAGAGAATAGACTCGAACCATGACTCTGCAGCCTATGGTATGCCATCCCCGGAAAACCTAGGTGGATACTACTATTTGATCACTAGCATCAACTCAACCATAGGCATGGTGAACTGTGGTGATCCATGAATGGTTTGTATTAACCTCATAAATACATCACATAACTATGCATCTGAACCATCATCTGGTATAACAACTAGTTCCGCAACTTGCATAACTAGAGGATGCACTAGTAACCCATTACCTACCACCTCTAAGGTATGATTACTGCTGCCCACCAGGAATATAACTGGAGGGTGTCATGGTGGTATAACTATAATTGGTCAAACACAGACCTCCTTTGATGTTCATTATCAAATATCATAGTTCAAGAGCATAAAAACAAAACAAGAGAAGAAACCCCTCAAAGGTTACAAGAAGAGGAGTATATGGTGTGTAGACACCATACATGGAGTGTACCCTAAAGCTACAACATGGGCATGTACTTCTAATGACCTGGGTGTGTAAAAACCCCAGGTATATGGTGTGTAAGTCTCTTACAAGATGTGTACTCATGTATCACCTCATGGCCATGTACATTTACATAGCTAGAGACACAAGGGTTCTGCCTGTGGAAAACAACACATTGTGTATCTAAAGAACATGGCATGCACAATCCAAAAATCATCACTATGAGATCATCTTCACATAGCTAGACAGATGGTAATTTACCACACGTCATGTACACATAGTACATGGAATTTACATAATATGAGTATTTCATACCCGAACAGAAGAACACTTAGAAGGTGTTCATAGAACCACATGTCGTTTTGTTAGGGTTCATGAACTGAAAACCCCTAGAACTTCTTCAGAACCCCTGTTTTATAAAATTAAACCAATGGTGTGCCAAATTCTGACTTGTGGGGGCCCATTATCCCCATGAATCAAAGACTGGAATCCACTTATAGCACATTGTAACACAATTCACCATAATTCCGAAACATGATCCACTAAATTCATATCCAAGAGGGCACATACACCTTAGGGACCAAAGCTTTCTATCCATCCAATTAGAACCATAACATGTACCAATTTACCTATCATAACAATTGGTATATCTATCACGGTACCTATCACAAAAACATGCATATATAGAATGACATGATTCAAAATATCTTGAAACTAGTAATGTTCTATAAATGGCATGGAAAGAATTAATTGAATGAGATTTATAAAAAGTATATATATCATGCATGATATGGTATACCCTCATCTCATTGGATTACAAAAAATAGAACCAAGTTGATATAAATAATGGAATTATAATACAAGTGTGTCACCCAACGCTGAAATCGAATCAATTATAATAGAATAAAATCCAAAATCACATTTTTATTTAAAGCAATTTGGATTTTCCCTACACATGGTGTAGAAACTCCAAGGAACAAATTATTACCAAATTCCATTGAATTTCTATATCATTCTTTTACCATGAAATATTATACCAAACCCAAAAAGACTCTTGTGACACTACTTTGTAACATCCCAAATCTGAATGCCACTCAATGGTTACCCATACCCGGTTGGCCACATGGACTCAATTAAATCTCTATATACACTAGAAGCCATCGACTAGTTGTGGGGGATTCAGAGTGATAGTGGGGAGAATATTCCCTAATTGGAAGAGTATAAAACAGTGGAATACAATGATAAAAAAATAGCGGAAGCAGTAATACGATACAACAAAATTAAATAATGGAAGACTCATAACATAAATAATAAAATTTCATATCATTCAAAAAATGATGTTACCTATTACATGTTCTAGGATAACATCCAAAATAGGTTAAATTGTAGTAATAAATGATATAAGTATAAACAATATGAATAGGGAAAAAGAAACTCAAAAGCATCACATGCCTTTGTTTGGTCCCATGCTCTTCGGATCCTAAGAATAATATCAATTCTCCGGAGAAGGGAGCTTTCACTTATCAACACCTACAAAAATATAATCTATTTTAGCCCAAAAACATGACCAAAATAGGGTGTGAGACTATATCCCAATAGGAAACCATCTAAGGGCTATGCTAATATATTATTGAATATATATAACATGTAGTGTACAATAATGAAAGTAGTATGCTTGGAAGTAATCAAAAGTAAAGACTCCTACAAACAGTGTTTTCAATTTATGGTCATTTAATTTAACTTAATAGTTCAATTACAATGAATTATATAAGTCTGGGGATCTGGAATAAGTCCAAAAACACCCTTGTAAAAGTAAATAAAATAGAAAACTCAGAAGGCTATCTAAACAAGTATAGTGAAGCCAGAATCAAAGCTTGTCCTTTGGATTGAAGGTGCATCATACGTCATACTATTTCAATATTCAAATAATAATTTGAGTTATTCCTTGACATTATTATTTTGGAATTCAAGTATTACACTTGGTGCAATTCCAACTACATCCTTTAAGCTCACCCGGATGATCCTCTCAGAAACTCGGTATCACACTAGGTGTTGTGTCAGTATATGTCAACTGAGCCATCCTTGGATCAAATAAATAATCCCCATGAATCACCCATGACATATAAATAGTGCCAATAGTACCCATACATGGAATCCCTATGTGAATCCATGTTTTTTTGACATTTAAATAAATCCTCTATGAACCAATCCACTACATTCAAGGATCTATAATAGCTTAAACCTATAAACCCCATTACAGTACATCCATGGAATCCCTCAGTGGATCCATGTGTCACCTGAGGTATAAGTTACAATATTACCATGAACCCTTCCATGGGATTTAATTCTGAATCCATGATTCACAGATTTCTATTTACCCTTTTACCATTTATGATTTAATTAAATATTTCACCATGCTTGAAAACGTCATAAACAAAAGCATACAATATAATCTCAAGCATGGAACAACCTCATAAGTCTTGGCCATTCAATTACTCACATTGGAACAATTTTCATAATAATAATAACATGTAAATTAAACTATTACCTGGCTTTATCAATAATAAAATCTCCGGGGGAAGCCATATAATAAGACTATCTTGTAATTTAAATGATCACATGTATTAACCATCAATTATCTCACATGGGAAATTCATTTATTTAACTAATATATTTTTAAATATCCCTTAAAGGGAAGAAAGGAAAGCCTCATAGGCATTCCAAATCAATTATCTAGAATCAGTCATCCAATGGATATACACCCATGGGTGGCCCTAATTCATGGTAATCAACATAAAACATGATTTAAAACTCTTATTAAATTACATTTAAATCAATAGGAAACAACAAGGGTAAATTATAAATCAAGGAGATACTGCAAAAATGGGCATGCAACACTCCAATATATGTAAATAGATTGAATACTAGTGAATGGTATGAGACAACATACCTCCTACTCATATAACTCTCCTCGTCCAGTGTTAACCTCTAATTTGACAGATCTACAAAAAGAATAAATACCCAAACCGTGATTATTTTCTCAAGAGAAGAAGGCATGCGGAATGGATCAATAGGAATCAAGAACTCACCAAAGGGGTTCCAACACAACTGATAGACTTAGAAACAGAGTCTAGATGAAGAATCAGGAGACCAAACACCCCTTGGTTTGACTTGGGCAATGTTGTATGAAACTAGTGGGTAAGCCTTATATCCATAAAAATAATTTGAGGCTGCTACATGTTTTAGAAAAAATAAATGAATAATATGTGACGTATAATAGAAAATAAATGCTATGTAGTTTCCTTATTTTTCCATTATTTCCGACATGCCTTACGCATCATGTATGACCATGAAATGACTAAACCATTACACAACATGTACTTGGATTAAATGGTGTGTAACTTGATGTAATGTAATGTAAAAGGTCTATAATCATCACTTGGCATGTTTTCCTCCACTTTCTCAAGAACAACCTGAAAATAATTTATTCATACCATAGAGGAAGAACCGAGTTATTATAGGTGGTTCCCTTAAAAATGAAGGATGGGAGGTTAAATTATATACTCTAATGCATTTGGTTTGTAAGTTGAATCTATGATTATTTCATTTATAAGAGTGATTGTTCTAGTGATATGGGAATAATATACCAAGTAACCACTATGTTCCATCTATTCTTTCTATGGGGTTAATGAGAATCTATATTTTTCAGGGTTTGATAACAATCATATGTTTAAAGGAAATTATATGATACTTTTTAAAGGGAGAAAAATATAACTTTGTGAAAAAGTTATTTTGAGTTTCTCATGTTTTTAGCGATACCATTATAGGTTTTATTTTTCCCTTTTATATTTATTATGTAATGTTTTATGATAATATTTGGGTAGATAATGAAAATTTGTTGGCAAGGAAATGTCCATTTTAATCCCAATGATTATGTTTTAGAAGGAATATTTTTATCTGTATTCATGGAATAATGGTTTATTTATTCCATTTTATGTCCCTTAATGAGTTTTTTGTTCTCATCCCATATTTTAAAATCTTTTCACAAGATGAGTATGGAAAATGATGAGGTTTAGTCAAAAAACAGTGAATATTTTTCATGAAAAGAAGTCGTGATTTATTTAATATACGTTTTTTAATGGACAAATGAATACTGAGAAGATGTATCCACTTCTAATGAATGGGTATAATATGTAGGAGGTTGAAATGATAATCTAAAAGAGTAAAAATAAAATATATTTGGGGAAAAAGTGAATTATAGTTTAAAATATCAAGAATATAAAATATTTAAGGATACATACTTATAGTTTGTATAAGAGTAAATGAGTGATTTCAATCCTTAGAAACTATCACATGTGACTAATGGTCAAAGAATGGATCTATACCCCAGGGGTTCATAATGAAAGGGATTCCTCTAGGTATGGTTGTGGGAGTCCAAACATGGAAGTGTACCTACCTTTAGTGTTCTTTGTTAGGTATCAATTGTAGTCTACTTGTAATATTTCTAGTCCGTTACAGTTGGTATCATAGTTGGGTTTATATAACATTAGAGATTTGGATGTTTTTAGGTTTAGTAACATGAAGAGTTCTGAATGCCATCATGGTTTTAAAAGTTTATGGTTGATCTTAAGATTAATGTCATAGAGACCCCTTTTGAGGTTTTAAGTGGTTGATGACTAAGATGACTATGATTATTTTGAGGTAAATTAAAGATTATAAAACCTTTAGGTTTAGTATAGTTTTTAATAAAAATATTATTTGATGAAGAATTACATTAATTATTGGTGAAAATTTGTTTAAAGTTATTTGTAACCTTTATCATTTATATGATTTCTAATTTTGAGATAATTATGGGTTATTAAATTTTTGAGTTTGTTCATCATATATTTGGAATTTTATTGGGATTATATTAATATAGTTTTTATAAAAGGATAACCTAATGGTCAGGTCATAACCTGGCACATGTAGAAAGTCCATGAGTTTTGTACCCAAAACCAATGGCTTAAAGGGGTGAAACACCTCACCCGATAATACGTGATGTCCTGTTTAGTTTATAACAATTTTTTCATTGAACAGTTTTAAAGATAAATATTATGTTAATTTTGGGAACATATGTATTATCATATAGATAACCATAGTATTAGATATTGATTTGGTGATTAATTGAATAATGTTATTTCAGTATAGGTTCACTACAATTTATGAGAAAATTATTGGATTAATTTGAACATAAACTATGAGATTTTATTTGATAAATAAGGGTTGAATTATCTATTAGAATAATAAAAGATTATATTATGGATTTATTATTATTCATGTTATTTTTATAAATTACTAGTATATCTTAGTGATTATATGACTTGGGAATATGCTTTTTGGAATGATACATTATAATTTATTAATGTTATATGGAGATAAATATTATGAGATCAAATAATTTTTTTATATTTAATAATAGTTTGGAATATTTTGTGAAATTTTAAGTGTAGTTATTTATTGAATGATCTATGTTGAATGTCGGGTATTACTATTGAATTTATAGATTAAAAAATGTTTTTCTTCATTTAATGGTTTATTAATTTTAGAAATTATCATAATATTTCTGGATCATTTGGTTTTGGTTAATTCTTAAATGTATGATGAATGGATTATTGTCATTTTGTGAATTTGTTGATCTATAAATGTTTTTTCTAATTCTTCAATAATGAAAAATTCATTCTGAATACTCATTATTTGGGGGGGAAACTTGATATTATTTTGGGAATTGATTAATGAATGGAATTATACTTGTCAAGTATGTATATTACATTGTGTTTGTAGACTAGACTAAAAAATAATTCCTCAAATATAGGAAATGGATTTTGAAACAAAAACATTATCCCTTAACTTTTCTTACTAAGAAATCCATGGTGTTATGGCTTTTTGATGGTTATATTTCTAATAACCATGTAATCTATAACTATCTATTAGTCATTGGATATTAGTTTTCTATTATATATATATATTCAATTCCCATAATTTTTCCCTATATGAAATCCCAGTATGTTTTACTCTAGATTAATTTCATACTCCACTTTCTCTCTTTTAAATATGTAGTTTTATTCACACTATTTATGATGTGAGGTTTCAATAATGGTATTTTCAAAAGTCAAACCCTAGTTACCGAGAATGATTTAAATTTTTAAGGTTTTAATTTATTAATGGGGGATATTGTAAAATCCTAATATTTTAAAGTGAAATTCCACTTTTGATAGTGCATAAGATACCCAAAACTGAGCTTAAATGAATAACAATTTTTTATTATGTGACTATTATAACATAGTAATTAAATTGGTGGGAATGAGTAGCATTAAATTCATTATAAAAATTATAATGGTTCTATTCATTTTTACTCTATAAATTAATTCTTTTTAAATAATCACACTATTTTTTGGTAAAGTCATTTTATTCTTTAAAAATCTGTTTTCTTCAAAAATGATTTTTCTTTCTTTGTTATGAGTAAATATTATAAATAACTTCATAAAATTTTAGAAAATATATCTGAAACAATATATTTATTTTTTTAATTAACAATGTCAAAATATTTTGAAGATGATTTTTTGAGAATTTTTTGAATGGTTTATTTTTTAGTGAATATTGCAAAAATATATATTTTTATAAAACAATAAATTTTTTATATTAAATATAATCATTATGAATTGAATTTGATCTCAAATTAGCTTATGTAATATTTTTTTGAAATAATATAATTAATTACAATTTAATCATTCATATACCTAATTTTGGTACACATGCATTTTTTTTCTTAAAACACATTTTTCAAGTAAACCGGTTTTCATTTCATTTTCTTGGATTAATTTAATATTATATTATTCCACATATATGTTATTAATTTTTAACAATTGATAAAAATTATTTAATTTTGAGGTCCATTTTTAATAAATATCACGCTTTTATTTTTGGTCCACGTGTATTGTAACTTTAAAAATATTGATTACTATGATAAAGTGTGAATTGTGTAGTTAATGTTAAAAAATAAAATGATGGGATTATAAAAAAACCCTAAAAATTAAATTAATATAATTTTATGAGTCCATTTAATCCATAATCCTCCAATATTAATTTATATGACATTTTTTGGCAATTTGGATGAGAAACCATTATAATATTTTATTTCAAATAAAGTCAAAGATGTCACACTCTTGTTTAAAATAATTATTGTTTTTTCAATATTGGTTTATAAATAAGATATATTATAATGAAAATATTTTTTTAAATATAAATTATTTATCTTCATCATCGTGTTTTTTAAATTTTTTTGATTAAATATTTACCTTAAACGCTTGTACAACATTGATGAAACGATTATTTAATTATTAGAGAAATATAATAAATGATATTAATAATATTAAAAGTAAACATATTTGAGATAAACAACGCGATAAATTGATTTTATATGTCACCACAATATTTTTTGGATGTTTTAAAATAATTTATTTTTTATTTCCATTTTTAAATACAATATAATGAATTGTTTGAAAAAATTAGATTATTGATATTTTATAACATATTATATATTGATAAATGATATAAAATTAAAAAAAATATAATATTAATAAAATTGATTAGGATATGGTTTGTAATATAAAAAAATTTCTATTTATGGTCCAATATTTCATTTATAATATGTATATTTATCCTCAAAGGGTAAACAATTTTTTGTCATGTTACATTTAGAAAGGGTTAATGAGAGGTTAAAAACAAATGATAATAGTAAAAATGTAACTTAAACATGCTAAATAACTATTATATAAGATAATTTAGACCCATAATAATCCTAAAATCTAAATAATTTTTTTTTTCCATTTTCAATTGAATATTAATTTGTATTAGATTAATATTTTGAGAAACTCCAACAGTTCCCCTACCCTATCTAATTAAAGGGAACTTATTCTTATTAATAATTCAAAGTTTTAAAACCATTTTTTCACTAATTATTAAACAAATTACTATAATATAATAGCAAAACTCAATATTGTTGTATTAGATTTTTAATAATACTAATATGATTGGTATTGTGGTGTTAAGAAGACCAGGTTTTTCAAAGTAGATGTATAGTTTTCAACTACATGTTTTAGTTTTATATCTTATTACACCTCTTTAAAATATTATATTAACATGATTATATAATAAAATAAATATATTTAATTTTATAATTTGTTGTAATTTTAATATCACAACCAATATCAATCTTTTATTCTATCAAATTGGGAACAAAAACCTCATTTGTACGTACGATGGTCTACCATCGTGCCAACCGATATAATTCATATTTCATCACCATATCTCATGGAAGAATTATAATGATGTTATTTATGTTTATATATGATATTCATGACATATTTATCATCATGAAATTATATTAGATCATTTACCCTAATACATTTCCATTCACTGAAAAATGATAATTACGTTCGTCCATACGTGGAGACTACGACCTCCATAAAGAGATGCAATTTGTTTTTCATCACGCCATCTCAATGATGTTATATATAATTATATTTCATGAAATAATAATATATATATTATATATTTTTAATTTAATTTAAATATTTTATAATATTTACCTTCTTTCAAAAATATTATTGAAAAATGGAAACATTACTCATGCATATGTATGACCTACCGTCTCTATGATTATAATGTGTTTCATTTTTCAAAACCATAATTCATGGTTGGATTTAAATTTATAACTGATTTTAAATATTAACATCATTTAATTATTATTATTATGGAGATTTTTTGATAATTAAATCATTGTCTATATCTACATTACTAAAGTCATTTTAGAATTATAAACAAAATATCATCAAAATGTCTGAAATGAACATAATTGATAAAATTATTGTATATGACATGGTAATAAGTATAATAAAACTAATAATAATATTTTTACTGGATTTTGATAAATTAAATAAATAACCTATATTTATTATTCGCGAAGATAAATAATGTAAATGAAAAGTTGGACTCAAGGTAGGTGTATTTATTTTAAAACCCATATTTTAATGTTTCCCGTAAAACTCCCTTTTTTATTTCATATCCATATTTTATAAAAAATGTCTTAATGGATGTTTCTACTACTATATTTAGATTTTGAATTTCATTTTTACACATGTTTTACTTTTTTACATAACCATTTGGAATGAATCTTTTTTTCTATTTATAAACAACGTACATTGTGACGTATCTAAAAAAGTATAGAATGGATATAATTTTTAACTTATATGACATGAGAATATTGATCTACCATAATTAAAATTTTATTATTTGAAACCTAATTTACATGTTTATAATTCAGATTTAGAATAAATTTTATTCGTTTATAATTTCATATATTTTTAAATAAGTGATTTCAAAATGGAAGGGTTATTACCCTCAAGAAAATTTATGAGTATAATGATGTAAATGAATGCTTACTTGTTTTATTATTATGCTATTGTTATTTGGAATTTTTATGATGATCAGTATCTTCCTAATAAAACAAGGATGAGTGGTTACATTATTGACCAGTGATGGGTGGTTCTATGATATTCAAAATATGGGTAGTTACATTATAACTTCCAATGCATTGGGTCTAGATATTGGTCGTATGGTTATTACTTTTGTAAGAGTGATTATAAGAGTGATATGAAAATGATGTCCCATGTGACTTATATATCTCATCTATGATTTATATAGGGTTTTATCGAAATATTATTATTTCTAAAGTTAAGATGATGATTATATATTTAATGGAAAAATATGATGATTTTAAAGAACGAATAGTATAACCATATAAAATTATTGTTATGAGATTTTCATGTTTTCAAAGAAACATTTCTGAGTTTTATTTTTTTCCTTTAATATTTCTTATTTAATGTTTTATTAGAATATTTTGGTAGAGACGGAGAATTATTAGTTAAGGAATTTTTTATTTTGGAAAAATAATATTTTTGTAGGTATTCATGGAATAATTATTTCATTCTTTGTTTTTATGTCCCTTACTAAGAATTTTCTTCCAATCACATTTTTTAGATTTTTTTTACATTGGACGAGTATGGAAAATGGTGATGTCTAGTGGAAAATGGTGAAATTTTTTCATGAAATATAATAATAGTTTATTTTAATGGATTTTTTAATGTAGAAAATGGATTCTTTTTAGATGTTCCTACCTCTAATGAATGGTTTTACTTTGTAAGAGTTTTTCCAAAATCTATAAAAATATAAGCCTAAATGATCATTAGGAAAAGAAGGTAAATTATTGTTTAAAATCTCTATAATATGTAATATTTAAGGATGTATCCTTAAAATTTCATTTTATAGAGTGATTGTTAAATAGAAAATAAAATATTATATATTTAAATAAAAGTATATATATCAACCATGTGATGTGGTTACGAAAAAAATCACATCAAATTGTGGTGGTTGTAATCTGCATGTACACACAAACAACATTATAATTTTTCAATGAATAAATAGGTAGATGATATATTATCTTTAATGAATTATAATTAAATCATGAATATAATATATATATACATTATAACTTTCATTATAACTAGGATGTATATACGATGATGGGAAAAAATTATATTGGTTCGTGTGGGGGTAGTCCACCATATACAGGAATGACGATTTTATTTCCCATTTGATTTATTGAGGAGATGGATATAGGTTATAATATTATAATTAAAAATATATCTGTATATGTAATATAATGGCGTTTTTAGTTCGTCACGATTGAAAAATATATGAACATGGTAGAAGATTAAATAAAACTAAAAAATTATATTAAAATTCACACATCTTCTTCAGACAACCTCCTTTTTATTACACCTTGATCCCTCAAATGTGGTTATAATTACCAAAATAAGGTATTTGGAATATGAGGATTGATGTTATAAAGATATTTTCACAGGTATTGGCTGAATGAAAAGGATTTCTAAGTGTTGAGTGAAGAGGAGAGGGGAACACTTTTATAATTTAGGGGAGGGAATCATTTGAAATTACATTATGTATTATATTAATATAAATTAATTATTATTTTTAAAAAGAAAATAATTGATTCAATTCAAATATAAGATTAGTGTGGTTCTAAATCCTACCAAACAATATAATTTATACACATTTAGGTGATATTTTCACCCTTATCTCTTTGTTTTAACCCCCAATAACCATTTTGAAAATTTACATGATATTAATGATTTTTACTATTTAGGGGTTACAAAAGTTACTATAAAAGGAAATTTTACCCATAAATGAAGATTTTTTAATATTTTAAACCATATATAATTAAATTTTCCTATTATAGTATTCTTTATATTGTTAAATAATTTAATAAAATATTGATTAGTACAACATATCATTAATGTCACTTTTTGAAATATATGAAATATTATAATATAATATGTTTCTAAATCCCAGAAAAGGGTCATTAAATGACATGGACTAGAATATAATGAGGATATGGTGTTAATATGATATATCAATTATAATTTTAAATGGTTTATATCATTTTAGAACTTATCATTTGGGATTACGCATTTTTATCCAATTTTAACCATAATGGTGGAAATAACATTATAAACATTAGAGGGAATAGATCATTGATCATAAGAATGTGAATGACCATGACAAATTAAACATCCAGAAAACAGTAAACCCATGAGGTTTTAAAACGTCCATCAATTCATTAGAAATAAATGTAATGGGATAAAATTTTCCTTTTTGAGATCCTTTTCCTATTGTTGAGTAATTCATTACCAAATATATTAATAAATAATGAAATATACTTACATGGTAAGTCTAATTTTATCCTATTATAAATTTCCACCGCAATCTCACCTCTATCCAAAAGATGAATAATAATGGAGATTATTTCATCCTAGAAGCACTATATTATCCTTGTTAATAACCAGATAACCATAAATGTATATCTAGATATTCCTCATATATATAGATATTAACCGAAACCATAATGGGTAGTAGAAGGTAAGATAATTCATAAAATGAATAGAACATAATATATTAAATTTCTAAAACTAAAAATAATACATTCCATAATTATATATCCTTAATATTCTTATAAATATTACTTACTATCATTGGGACCCAAATATCAGATTGGTTTGACCACATATTCTTCCAATTTTGATATACAATTTATCTCTAAAGAAGACGAAAAACTTTTAAAATCTCATATGAAAAATATATGTTCATTAATCATATAATGTTTCCAAAAATTTAATAACACATAATTTCATCAACATCAATGATATGATAAACATTAATTATAACCAATATCATTAAACATATGTCCATAAAATGAATGGTATTCTTCATCAAATAATAAATCATGTTTAACTTAACTGTATTATATACCTTACTATAATAAAACATCTCCCAAAATATTCTTAATCCATATTAACTTTTAACACATAAATCATAAAAAATTGTATATAAGACATTAAACTTTTAACTATAATAATATAAAACCATGATGGAATCCATATATCATAGGATAAACACACATGAAAACATCATCATCTCTCGATTTACCTAAAACGTACAGTGATACCAACTATAATTGCCCTAGAACAACACTCAGAGAACAAATTATAAAATCATAATAATTAAATTTCTAAATTTGATACAGATAAATGAGACATTATATTTTCCATTCATACCTTACAAAATCAAAATGAAATATTGATCACTTTCATGGCCAAATAATAGTTAGATTTATTGTTTTATAGAATTTGTACAAAATCTTACATAAAAAACACTCATTGCATAAACAGAGTATTTTCACCACTATACCCACATCTTCATATTCCATATTTCGTTATAATCATAATCCATATGAAAGACTTCTAGAAATATTTAATTTAACATCATTTTTATAACATATGGAAGAAAAAACATAAAAAATTTGATATAAAATGATTATTAAGGGTAAAAATAAGCATTAACAAATGAAATTTTATTAGTGTGAATATGATGACCATAAGGTAATGATGACATAATTAATGTGAAATTGAAAAACATAAGGGAACTGATACCCATGAATCCTAGGTCAATAAACATATGGCATGAAATAAATAATTAACAAAGTAAAGAGTAACGAGAATCAATAATAATGATCCCTGTGATGTCAATATTTATGAAAGAAAACATTTAAAACCCATAAAATTCATAAAGAAAAAGTATTTTTATCTTGGAACATTATATTCATAACCCATTTTAAACCCATATAAGATATAACTTGATCCAATTAAATCTAAAAGATAAACCATATAGTAACCCTCTCATTGTTTCTTATAATAAAATGGAACATTACCCAATATATTGGATCCTTATCTGGGAAAACCAATCATAAATATATATCAGCCAAACCTGATGCTATCTCGGTGAAAAAACATCTAATCTATATTGGGATCACCCAGATCTATATGGAGGTACCTATTATATAAACTAAATAATTCTCAACCATGAGATATAATGGGGGTAAAACCTGCATATAATATGTATCGTGCTTACCCATTGATCATAAATAATTTCCAAGTACCATTAATGAATAAAACATTTATAGTCCTTCACCTTTCAATCATAATTATAATCAATGTTTTTTAATAACTTGATTAACCTATGAAAAAGAAATAGGTTCCATGATAATATCATACTCTGTCTAAATAAATAATAAATATTATATCATCATAATATATCCCAAGTGCATCGAAAGAACAATGATGGGTTTTTAACATTGATGAATAGAAATACCATTAAAAGATCACTAAATACGTTCATGAGTAAAATAATGTTTTCACTTTGAAGATCAATTTCAAAAACAAAAAATTCAAACAATATTATAAAAATACATTTATGAGAAAATAAAATTGGAAACATATAAAGGAAGGTTAAAATAAAATCATTTTCAGTATATTTTAAACTTATGTTCATGTCTTAAATATTAAAAATAAACATTATTTAAATAAAATTAAATGGATTCAAAAGTAACTCAATTAAAAAACATTTAGAAATTTTATTTTTAGAAACATTTAAAATCGTGTCAAATATTATGTAAAATAGTTTTACTAAATAATTTATGATTGTAAATTAACATTTTTAAAAACATTTTAGATGTATGTAAATGGCAGACAATGATTCCTGATCTATAAGAATGATACATGGTTAGTATCACTTGCAAAAAAAATCTTTACATTTCCTCAATAAATAATGGGTAAATTGAAATTATAAATTTCAAACATATTCATAACCTAAGTAGAATAAAATATATGTGGTTTGATAATATATGATCATATTATTCCCACCAAAATAACCTTCGACATAAATAACCCCAAAAAGAAAGAATATTATACCATAAAGCCTTTTCAACTATGGTAAATGCTTAATCATAAGCCTCGTGAAAGAATAACATAAAATGATAATTTAAAAATCATGATCATATGTATATTCATGGTATAACATATAAAATGGTAGTAGATACACCTCATAAAATAAGATAGGCATATAACATAACATATTTCCCAAAGAAGACAATTTTAGATGAGAAACATTTACAATGAACATAATGTTCAAGTAAGAATTAATCATTGAATCAATTGTGTGTACCAAATGCTAAACCACATAAAAAATTTGGAAATAAAATAAAATATAATTTGAATTAATTACACATATAATTATTGAATAAAAAATACAATGAAAATTTAATATGTTATATTGAATTGTACATGAGCCTCAGCCTGGTTGGTGAGGAATCTTAATTGCATCCTGGCGACACCGAATCAAATACAAGAGGAGGCACATTTTCTAAGGTACTGTAGAAGTACAGTAGCAGTACTATAGTAGAAATTGTGTAGTACTATAGTAGGAACTATTATGGGAAACTGTACCACGCAGTGTAGCAGCCGGGAATTTTCCCCCTATAGGGCCTTCGGGCCACCGATTTGGTCCTGGAGTCCTTTAAGGCCTTCGAGTCACCCCAGCCTTCGTGCTAGTAAGGCCTTCGGCCTACTAATGGCCTTCAGGCCACCTTAAGTGCAGATAAAAACTAGAAAACCTACAAGGAATGAGCTCTATTGAAGTATGAGAAAGGAGCATTCACCATAGCATAAGCTACACATATTACAAGAATGAGAGGTTATGGAACATGTCATTGGGACAAGCCTGGGAATGGACAAGATAGCCTATCAAAACAGCCATGTGAAGGTGGAGAGATGATTTCACAATGGAGATCCTAGGGAAGAGTAGTATCACGTAGTTATCCAGGCTTGTACGTAATGTTTGATTCATATGGGCAATGAATTCATCTAAGGCCTACGAGCCATGTAATACTTTCACCTATGTGCATTGTAAGGGTTCTAACTCACCCCATGAAAGGTGTACTATAAAAAATCTATAAAAACTGAAGGCCTTCAGGCCGTTGGATGGTAATACGATATAATGAAAATATAATTAGTTTTCAAATTATTTACCACTTCGTAACATTCAAGTCAAATAACATTGGATTTAATAATTCTAATTGAAACTAAAAATACTATAATATATGAATTATCAATGATATTACAAGTAAAAGGGGATTTATATACACCATATAAAATAAATTATGCATAGAAACATAAAATATATCTCAATGAAAGAAAATTGAGATGGCGTCCCCTACCACGAGTCATAAATTTCCATATACATCCTTTAACAACCATATAATAAACATATATAAAATGCATTATTTATTAGAAAATATTTATAGGTTTAATACCTAATATATAAAAAATTTATTTTATATATTTTAATTCTATATTTAAATACATTATTAGTTAAGTCGACATCATGCATTTTGTGGACATTTAAATCGTTGTTTCAAATGGAATCAGTTTGTTGACTAAGGTCAAAGAGGGCATTGATTAAAAATATCCTGAATAATAATCATGAATATTATTATCATTTTTATAAAAATTTTTTAATTTAATATTAAATCATTAATATGTTTCATGAAAAATGAACTAAGTTACAAATGTGGAGACTGTAGATCATATTTATTCGTGTATAACATTTCCATTTTTCAACAATCATTATGGAAAGTGGGTAAGTATTATTATATATTTATATGGTGATAATAATATTATATGTAAATTATTTTTTAATTATATATAAATAAATATATCATCCATGTGATGCAGTGATGAAAAAAATAACCACATCGCTTCGTTGAGTCTTTAGGCCACAAGTATGCACGAACAAAATTTTCATTTTTACATGAGTGGAAAGGTAATGAAAAAAATCATATTTTATATTTTAAATATTATAAATATATAACTAATATAATATTTATTTAATATATATAAGATATATTAATTAAAAAAATTCTTATCAACATCCAATAAAATCGTTAGTAAAAGACCAATCAAATCGCTCTGTAAGGAAGTAGTCCATCTTACACACAAATAATGTTATTGTACCCCCACAAGAATGAACGTAAGAAGGTATATATAATATAATAATGATAGAAGTACAATTATGTTACAAATATCATATATATTCGTTAAAAAATTATTAGAATAATCAATTATGGGTGATGATGAAAAATGTATTACATCGGTTCGCGATGCGGTATTACACCGTACAAATGAATGATGGTTTCATTTCATATTTGATGGAAGAGGTTATGGATTTATCTAATTAAATTAAAATAATTAAAAATCATTATATGGGATATATATATTTTATTATATCAACATAATTTAATTATATTTCAACGAGGTTTAATAATAAATAAGATAAAAATGTTCAATCAATCACTATACCTCTTTTTCAGACAACCTCCTTAGGCTCACACCAAAAACCTTGTTATGATGAATTTATGATAAATACTAGGGATATAGGTTATAGGGAGTGAATTATGTAAGGTATTTGTTCTATTATTGTCTAAGGAAAAGTTATTTTATGACGTCAATATGAGAGGGGAAAGGGTGAAATTTTATAAGTTAGGTGAGTGGAACATTTGTAATTTTTAAAAATAAAAAGTGGTACCCATGTTTTTCATATTCCCAAAGGATAAAAAATAGACAGTTATTGAGACATATATAGTATATGTTCTAAATAGTCTTATAAAATAGATTTTAGACATGTTTTTAGTTAATTTTTACCCAAATCATTTTTGTTTTACCTCATAGTAAAAATGTTTTTACCTTAACCAGAGTAAACAATTTTCACTATTTTCACTGTTAATTATGATAAAAAGATTATGTTTAACATATTATATAATATAAATTATTATGATTAAAATTTTGGAATCCATTTAAACAAATTAAATTCACTGAAATGGTAGAATATAAATTTAAAATAAACCCTATAGATGTGGTGAATGAGCAGTTTTTCAAGAAATAAATATTTTTTAAGAAGAAAATTATTTTATATTAACTATATGAATATAAATAATCTTTTTAAGAAATTAAATTAATATTTATTGATATATAATCTATAAATTTTATTTAAATAATCCCTCATTATGGGTTTTTATTAATTAAAATGTAATAACATTAGTCACTTTAAAATAGTTTTTAGAAAAACCTGGTTTTAAATCAAAAAATAAAAATATAATAAATTATAGTATAAAGATTTTTAAAATATTATTATGTAGATTTAATGTAAATAAATAACAATGTTTTCCTTGAAATAAAATCCATATTTTAATGGAGATTTTATATTAATTCATTTATAGGAACAAAATGGATGTTTTACTATAATCATCCTTTTTTACAATTCATTGAAAAGTTAATATTTTATAAATAAATAACAATTTCACCATAAGTGAATATTTAAATGATGGTTTAAAAAATTCAATTAATTTTATGAAATAATTTCTTTAATATATCTAAAAACTAATTATATTAATTTCTCAGAAAAATAAATTAATGTCAATTTTGATGAAAACATGCTTATGATGATTAAAACGTATTAAAAAAAATTGTTTGATTTTTTTCAATGAATTTACCAAGAAATTTATTTCTAATAGAACACACACACAGATATATATATATTATTATAGTTAATTATTTTCATATCTTCCGACGTAATAGCTAGGTTATAATGACCATATTTAAAATAATATTATTTCATAGTTCGTTTAAGCTTGTTGTTGCATATCTTGCACACTATTGAGAATAGATTTATTTTCTAAAAAATTCTGGTGTTTTACTGTTTCATGGAATATTAGTGTTGTGGGATATATGATCACAATGAGGATACTAAGGATATGGCACTGATCTTATATACATCCATCATTGTTCTTATCCATATTGAATAAATATATTTTGATGACGACTGATGAAGAATTTGGGGATGAGGTAGTGGATGTTGGTTGAGATATTATAAAAAAGATTTATATGATTCATATCCTTTGGAATATTTTATAAAAATTATTTAGGTTTATTTGAAGATATTATAAATTATTTTAGTGATTTTTAAATGAATATGAAAAAATTTAAAGCTTTATTTTTGAAATTTCTAAATTTTGTGATAAATTGAAAAATGAATTTATCATAGTGTTTTGGTAAGAATTATGGATCCTTATAGTTATAATTTAAAAAAGGATATTTAATATTAATTCTATGATTTCGAAGACTTATTTTATGATTATAAAAAAATAATAAGTCATTAATTTTTCAAAAGATTTGATCAGTTTTCTTTAGACAGTTATAGTTTTATAAGGCTTGCTCATTTTTTGATAATTCATTGGGTTAATATCATAAGACATCATGTAAAATATAAAACATATGCTAAATATCACAATAATTACATGTTAATAGAATAGAAAATTCAAAAACGAACATTTTAGAAGAATTTTAGTGTTTCATAAGAATCTTTTTTTTCATTTAATTTTGAAAAGGAAATCTGTGTAAGACATTGTTTCATTTAGAAATTGAATTTGTTTCAAAAAATCTAATTTTTTTCAAGTTAATAGTTTTCCAAAATTTAAATAACTGGGATCTAAAAATTTATATTCTAGAGGATAATTCTAAATGATGTTGTGTTGTTTCTAAAAAACCTAATTATCATGATTTTTCTTATTCATGATTCAAGTCATGCTGTTTGGTAATTAATGGGGAAAACAAAAGATTTCTTTTCTCAATCCTAAAGAATATGACAATGGGTATCTTTTTTAGAGATAGAATGAGGTTGCATCATTTATATGAGTAGAACATTATTCCATGAATGAGAGAATCATGATGCAAATATGTATGACACTAATAGAAAAAAACCCTCTACCAACTGTTTGGAACCACTGGTATAGATCTCCAATCCATTGGTATAGCCTATAAAAATGGTTCGGATGTCAATTCGATATTATAGCTTCAAAATAGTCTTATTCTAATGGTTTTGTAAAATTTTTGGTATATGTCATATAAAAAACTTACACTAATGGTTTTTTAAAACAGTTAGTATTGGTAATGTAAAAATAAAATAAAACCCTATTAGTTGTTATCCCAGCGCATCCCATTTATTGTTCGACGACCTAACCACTAACCCAAAATGAATTTTCTGAAAATATTTTTGTAAATATATATTTATATTCATATATATTTTAACTTTTTATTTATTCAATTTCATTTGACAAAATAATCCATTAGAAAAATATGGGCTCTTATACCAATAATTTTTTGAACCATTAATATAGGTTCTTTGATATATTGAGCTATTCCAACGTTTATGGTGGAACTAATGGAAAATGGTGGGCCTATAACAATGGTTTTGAAAAAACCATTGGAATATTGTCTCCATAGTGGACCTATAAAAATGGATTTTTAAAAAATCATTGGTATAGGTCTATATAAGTGGAATATACCAACTATTTTGTCCAAAACATTTTCTATATGGTATATCTATGGTACCTATACTTATATTTTGACAAAAACCATTGGTATAAGGTCTCTATAAGGTACCTATACCAATAGTTATATCCAATGCATTGGTAATGGTATACTATACCAATAGTTTTCCAAACCATTAGAATATGTCCATTGGTATTGCTCCTATTTCTAGCAGTGTGTTGAGATAAATAGAAATAATATTTTTATGATGGTTGAGTCCTATTTATACTGTGAGTTATGGTATTTAACTCATCTAATTCTTATTTTATGAAAATTGATGTTTTCCTAACATCGTGACGTGAGAGGTTACATATTGAGGTTCTATACATGTTAAAACGAATGCCAATGTGGAATTAAAAGACCATATATTTCCTGAATGATTATATTAATATTATCATGATAATTTTGGAGAAATTAATGATGAAATATTAGACTGTTATTAAATGATATCTATTAGGGAGAAATGTTTTCTCAAATTAATGTGATTTACATGTTCACTTATGGAAACTATATTGAAGACATTTTCTTTAAATATTATAGAGAGGAGAAGGAAAGGAATAAAATGGTGGTATGATGTTTATATTATCTTCCATATTCAGAGATTCAAAGTAGAAGAAAAATATATATTCAATATTGTATCCTCTTATGGACATTGATTATTGAAGAGGGAAAGAAATCCATAAGATCGAGGTGTAAATTATATATGTGATATAATTGAAGGGAAGAAATGCTATTTTGAGGAAACGATGATGTGTGTTGAAGAATAAGAATCAAAAGAGTGAGAGACTATTCGATCATCTATTCATAATCTTTCATGCTGAAGGAGAAGTCTATGAATCATAGACTCTAATATCCCAATAATTTAAGGTCAATAAAAGAGATGAAGGAGTTTCTAGGATTGATACATATTTAATAAGGTGATATAGTCTATTTTATATAGGGCGACATGAATCATTAATTTCTAATCAATTTAAAGGTGTTTTATGATAAGATTAGTATGTTAAGAGAAACAGGTTTTTTCTTTCATTATACCTGATTGGTGTTAGGAATATGGGTCCAAGGATATACCCTCAACCAATATTATCATGATAATAAAATAATATCCATGTTTTATATTAATAATAACCATCTTACATTAGATATGTAGTCATCTATCCTGGTGGTAGACCTTGTTAACAAATCATTCTGTCCTTTGTTTTATGATTTCTTATTCTTATCACTTGTATAAAAACTAAATGTATATAGGGGAAAGGATGTGGGATCCATTCACTGAAGAATTGTAGGTGTATATAAGGGTATTATTACTCCCCAAGATTTTAAATGAATAAAATTTTTATTTATTTGTGTATGTGATAGATAAAACTGAGCTTAAACAACCCATGAAATATATTTCCTTAAATTTAATATCTATGATATCCTTCAGAATAAGAAACCCCGAGCCTAAATAAACCATAATATAGTATACCATTATAACTTAGAAATTAAGATGATGGGTGTTAATACTAAAAACTAAAATATGAAATTTATGGTCATGTTTTCATTTCAAATAATATAAAAACCATTTAAATGTAAAATAAATGTTTCCTAAAAAGCATTTATTTAAAATATTTTAGCCACACATTGAACACATAGTTTATAATTTTTTTATAACTTTTATAATTTTTTACGAAAAAAAATTGAAATAAAAATATCAAAATTATCTTAGGGTGAATTTATGGTTTTTCCCAAAAAAGTTTCATTTTTCTATAAATAGTGAAAAATACTGATTATTATTGAAAATCATTTTCTCATTTAAATAATTACAAGGTTAAATTATATTCTAAATTAATTTTAATGTAAAAATAGTTATATTATATTAAAATTAAACTAATTTATGTCATTGGAATTAATTTTACATTGAATGTTTTTATTAAAACCTTAAATAATTATGATAATTTTCTCTTTAGAAACCTTCTTCTTCATCAGGTATGTGGTTATAATTTTAAATTAGATTATTCCACTTCTATGAATTAAAATTGGATAAATAGATTAAATATTTTGAATCAAAACATTTTATATTATCAGATAATTTCAAATACAGTTTTTACTATAATTAATAGTAAAATCATTAAATAATTAATTACAATATTTAAGGTAAAAACTTATTTACTGGGTAGTTAAACTAAGAATATAACGGTTAAAATGAACTACTAACATGTCCAAAACATATTTTATGGACGTATTAATAACCAATCCTCTATAATGGTCAACAATAACCAATTTGTTTTCTTTTTGAATGATAAAAATATTGGTGTTATTGATTAATTTATAAAAATTCATGTGTTCCCTTTCCCACACTTATAAAAATCCTTACCTCTCGTACCCACCTAACACTTCAAAAGACAATTGATTTCAAACAAAATATGAAAAAATAACTTCTTTAATAAAATAATAACATCCTATATATATTTTTATGATCGTAAATATAACATATGATGGATTTTGGTCAAAACCTAAAAAATTTGTCTGATGAGGATGTAACGTTCTTAAACGATAGATTTTTATTTTTATTTTTCTTCCACATTAAGAAAATATTTTTAAACCATGATCATATTCTAACCCTGGTATCTACCATATAATTATTTTTTATTCTATCAGTATAATTTCCAATATATATATATATATCCATTCCACCATCAATTGAGAAATTAAATCATCGAACGTGTGTATGGTGGACTACCACCTCGCGAACTAATGTAACTCATTTTCCCTCAAACATATCATGATTTGATATAATGATGGATTAAAAATATTTATATTATATTAATGGTATTATAATAATATATAATTTTTATATCACATATAAACCCTTACATTCAATTTCGTTTAAAATACAATAACGATGCTTGTGTGTACGGTCGACTACCGCCTCATGAAGCGATGAGATTCATTTTTCACTTATGGTTTAAATGGAATGTAATAAGGATATAATTAAGGAATATAATTGATATATATATATATGAGAAGATATTTATTATTTAAAATTAATATATCACCTAGTTTAATAACCTTTCACTTTTTAAGATAATGATATTGTTACTCATTCTTACGTACGACCTACCGTCTCCATGAAGCGATACAATTCATTTCCCATGTCCCAATATCATAAATGATTATAAAAATTCATATAATGACTTAATATGATATCTATAACATTAATATAATTATGTATAATATATATATCTGTATATGTATTCTATTCAAAATAACTGGAACATTTATGATAAAATGCTCCTGAAAAAACATACAAATTAACACACAAAATAATTTAAACAATGAAATATTATTAACAACATGGTTGTAAAATGTAATAATAGAATAATATATAATATTAAAAGTATGAATATGGTTCTATTATAAATTAATAAGATGATTGAAACCAATATAAATGAGTTTAAATCATTTTCAACCAAATGAAATCATTTGGTACGAGACTTCTCCTTAATTTCCAATTATTGAGCATATTGTAATACTATAAACCTAATTTAATTTATACAGTTTATATATTTCTCCTTTTACATGTAAGAACACAATTAATTAATAATTCATGGTTTCTAATTCTTTATTTTAATAATTTCATCTAATGTGATTTTAATTAAAAATTACCTAGTGGTAAAAAATTCAATAACTCAATTTATTTTTATTGGGTTATATTACTTCTTTTTTGTCATTGATATTTTAGGATTATGTGTGTATTGAAATATTACTATATTATATTTTACATTCACTTTTTTTATGTGTATTTACATTTTATACACATAATTTATTCCCTATTTAATTCTTACTTATATTTTATTATCTATCTAAGGGTTTATTTCTCAATATCATTTTAATCGGGATTTTTTATGTTTGAATTTAAATTGAATGATATTATTTTATCACTCTCTTAGAAAATAATTTTTTCTTATATTATAGTTATTAATTAATTTTTGCTGTAATAATTCCATTTTTACACTATTTGGTACCTAAAATAATTGGTAAGATGTTCTTAATAAAATCCAATGTTATTTTTATCTTCGGTCAGAAACATTTTCTATTCCAAAACAATATTTTGTAAACATGTTTGATAAAATGTTTTAAAAATTTTAAAGATGATTTATCGAAGTCATTTTTACCCATGTAGGTTTTTAAAAAAATGTTTTTAAATGAAACTTCATTTCATTTTACAAATAACAACCATTTGGATTTTACCAAAAATGATATAGGAATAATTGTATTAATGTGTACGAAATTTATGGAATTTTCTACCATAATGAACAGTAAATTTTTTAAATATTTTTTTATAACTTTCAATCGTTATTTTAAAATAAAATTATTTTGAAAATATTTTGTTAACTTTTAGTTTTTAATAAATATATTTTCATATTGAAAAGGATATTTTCGTCACGAATCTTTTTAAAGATCTTTCTCAGGTATATATATTAATCATTGAAAACAAACATTTATTTTACTTATACTACATTGGGGATGTGTTTTATTGATATAATTATTATTATGTATATAGACAAGTTATGATAATTTTGAGCAATAAAATTATTGAAATTCACTTTCTTTTTTTTTTGTAGTCAATAACTTTGAGTTGAAATATTTACTTTTCTATGATCATTGGACATTAAATTTCCCCAAAATATCCATATTATTTATAATGGATGGGTTTATTTTTTAAAATTTATATAATTTATAAATATTTGGTTCTATATTGAATATTATTTATTTATCTAGGGATATAATAAGAAATCTTTATTTTTTAATAAATAATTATATTCGACGATAAAGAACATTTTTCATGAATTAATAATCAATATATGAGGAATTATTTGGATATTCAGTGATGTGTGGGGACCAAAACTATATATACACTTGTTGAATTAGAAGAATCAGGACGTAAATTAGTAATCATGTATCAAATGAGGTTTTAACCATAATTTTTAACTACCTTGTGAAATGTATTTACATTAGATGAATCATGATTCTTGATACAATGACATCCAATAATTAAAAATTTCCTTCAATAATAATAATTTTATTATAATCCATGATATTTTCAAAATGATGTTATCTCTAAATAAATTTCAATTTCAATTATTGATTAAATGAAATGTTTTTTATTTATTTACCTTTCTATATTAATTATTCATTTTCTATCAATGATAACAATGTTATTTAAATGAAATGTGTGTTTAGTTATTTATCTTTCCATATTGATCATTCCTAATATATTTTTGATAGTCACATTATTGATTAAATGGAATGTCTATTCAGTTACTTTACTTTTCATTTTGATTATTACATATTGATTATTCATCATTTACTTATGATAGCTTCTTCTTTAAATAAATCTTACTAAAAATTTGATATCACCATTATTTTGTTTTCTAGGAATCCAATAATTTTACTATGAATGATATGCAAGGATATCCTATAATTAAAAATGATATTTAAAAATTTTTGTTCTAATTTCCCTATGCACATGTAATATGAGAATCATGTATGTATCTAAATTACCAAGACTAAAAAACTATTCTTTTTATACGATTTGAATCCTGGTATGTTTTTCAAATGGAATAAATTATACAATGGATCCAAGTTACTAGATTTTATGTTATTATAGGTAATGGTTTTAATTAGATAATAAGATAACCACACTTATTCACCCCTCATAATTTGGGGAAAATACCAACTATTCCTAAAATTATTATAAATGTGAACCCTTAGTATTTAATCATTTACATTGAATACATATGGACTCATTAAAATTAATAGATATGATTCTCTAAGAGATACAAAACCTTTATTTTTTAAATATAATATTGAAATATATTAGTAACGTAATGAATTTTAAATAATTTAAGGTAATATGTTTTAAATTTATTTAAAAAAATATCAATTACTTGAATTTATTTTGATTTTGGTATAAATATATTTCCCATGCATGGTATTAAATATAAATCATTCATATTATCATTTATGACCATTTTATAAATCAATAATCACTTATATTTAGAATTAATTTATAATTTAAATTTTTTTAAAATTAATTAACCATATATATTTAGTTTTAATCCAGATCGAGTCCCTTTATAAAGTTTTGCTATGTCTCAAATTCTTTTTTATGACCCATATCAATAATAATTTTTCATCCTTTTATAAAATAAATTGTTTAAAAATTATAAAACCATTACATGTTTTACTATAAACCATTCCATGATTATTATATGACCTCCATTTAAAAATGTACAATGATTTTTTTAGTGATTAATATTCATAAAGAGACTTTAAAATTTAATCAATTAAGTAATTATGTGTTTTTTTCACAAAACTATCATGGTTTTTTCATATTGAGACTTTATTCCCATACAAACTGTGATTTTTTTAATTTAGAAAATTATTTGAAAATCAAAATTTTTCAATTAATTATTTCTCAAAACATTTTCCATATACCTTTATTCTAAAACCATGATGTTATTTTATTCATTCACTATAAATCAAAATATTTTTCTTACATTTTGCCTTATCTTGATGAATTTTAATAAACCAAAACTTTTTTTATCCACAAAAAGTTGTGTATTCATGAAATATAGTTATTTCAAATAACTTAACTATTAAATATTGAATATATAAAATTGATGTTCATCTGATACCACTTTAAGGTTTTAATGGGGAAAACACATTCCTAAATATATTGTAAACTAACCAAAAAATCATTTTTTTCTTATACGATCAAACCATTCATTTGATTTTAATTTAATATAAATAAAAAATATAAATTTTTTCTATGTGAATATGAGTAGTCTATGATTTTATAATTGATCCTAATGAAGATCCATAAATGGAAATAAATAACTTCCAACTTATTAATGTATTAATGGGTTAAGGGAATATCTTATTTCTCACCAAGGATTTCTCTCTTACACACAACCTTCTAGAACTATATATTTAATGGGAAGAGAGAAATATGAGTTTTGTTTTTTAGTTTCTCACACACTATTGAAAAACATTACACATAACAATTGTACATGGAATATATAATATTATATATCCTACATGTATTCTCCTTATACACACAAATTTATTACAAATATGTGGATATAATTGAAGTATTTTATAATCATTTATGAATGGGACTACACATTTTATGTTTTATTATTATATTCAAAATTTCTTTTTTAAAATTTAAGTAATCAATAATGATGTTTAAACTATTGAAAAATTTATCCAATGATTTTAAAAGTTGAAATCTTACAAGTCATTGTGTAAAAAATAATCTAAAGGTGTTTTATTTTAATACATTAACTGACATACATAGAACCATGATATAATAACCTTCAGAAGGAGAAGGTTTACATTATTACAAAACATGTTGTGGAGAATACCTCCATGCCCTGGTTTTTCATTAGTGAAAATTTTTATAATAAATATTCTCAGGGGATTGGCGGGGTCTATCATGATATAAATTTAGGAGAATTTATCCTTTTAGATAATTTTGGTGTAATTTTTATTGAGGAGGAAACTACATCCTACCACAATTATATCAAGCATTTTGTATTTAACTAATGGCTAGAGTCTAGAAAATTAAGGATTGATTTTATATATAATAACCATTTTTGAGGCATTCAAAATGAACTTAATGGAATTATACACATTTTTTTCAGGTGTTAATCTGAGAATAAAACTATAATGAATGGTAGAGTTGCTTCCCATGTATATTTTTTGATAAAAATGGTATACATTAATTCATTGTATTATTTCATAATAAAAATTTCCATTAGTAACTATGTTAATCATAACTAGATTATACATTTGAAAACAATATTTTAAATTTATATATAACAAATAGATATGAAAATCATTTTTTAAGTATAACTTATTCCCAAACATGTATATAATATAATATAAATATTCTGAGTATCTAGTTTGCTCTATTAATATTTTCATGGGGAAATAATCCATTTATTGATGGAGTATATATTTTATGATTTAAAACATCATTTTTCGTAATGCAATTATAGAAATCGGTTTCTCCGAGACTGAATATGAATCTTATATATACAAGTGGGTTAATAGGAGAGAAATAATCATTAAGAATTTTTATATAGTTGATATTATTCTCATAAAAAAGAAAATATAGAATTCATAATTTGAAAATGATTCGTAATTAAAGATTTAATAATATTTTCCTACAAACAAACCATGAAAATATATAGAGATAAATTAATGAGGCTACTCGGTCCTTATAAGAAAACATATATTATTAATGTTATATTGAGTTTTGGGATATAGAATTCCGAAAAGGAATATTTACACATATTACATGGATTATTATTTCAAAGGCGCAATTTTATTTTTAAAATATTGATATGGAACATATAATTAATATTAATTATAAATTTATAATAGGATATATGATATATGAATTGATGTATTCATGACATAATATCTCACATGATTTAAACATAATGAGTATGTACTAGTCATAGTATTATTTATTTTTGGTGAGAGTCACTATAAAAATATTAAATACATGATAATAAATAAGTGTGAATTATAGATCCTTGTATATGATTAAATAATAATTGAATATGGTTAAACTAATATTAACATTCAAATCAACAATAATGGTTATAGTTCCTAGATAGGGTTTTTGATTTATCTGAATGCTAGCGTAGTGAACTAGAATAGTTCTGAATAATAAATCATGTTTGAATTTACCAAAAAAGTTGAATATATCAGAACATCAAATATATATATAATAAATTCATTTATATAATGAAATATATTATAAATTTACTGGTTGATCTAAAAATTAAAAATACTATATAGCTCCACACTAACAACAATTAAACTATCATACAGGATAACGAAATTTTATATCATCAAAGGTACAAGTATATATTTAATAAATTCCATATCATTATAGAAATCATAGAGTGAGGTGATATGATTTCCTATGGGTTGGTATAATTAATAATGTGGTGAATAATCAAACAAAACCATTAGTCCAATAAAAACATGATATTCATGTAATGCATTTGGTTATTATATACATTGATATGTGGAGCTAATATATATGATATTTAGTAGATGTGTTGTATATATTTTCATATGATGTAATCTTAGAAGCTTACTTTATTTAATTATTTATAATAAAATTAAAATTTCTAAATTTTAATTATATACTATTAATGTGATATGATAATGAACCCCATAAAACATTAATTTTTTTAATTGATGTATTTTGTCAAAATTCAGGGGTTATGATGATATATTAATATTTACATGACTATAAACTCTTATAGAGATATAAATTTTATTTATGATAAATAATTTTGAGAACATATAATCTAAATTGATCCAAATTAAGTACACCACATATAATTTTATATTTTCTGTATTTGGATAATTTTTAGTTATAATATATGCTATTCTCAATCCTAGTTAGTAAAATATCACAACATGTAAATTGTCTGAAAATTATACCCAGATTATGCCTTTCTAGATAATAATTTAATATATAGATGATCCATTATAGTTATAATCACTTGGATAAATTTTCATTACTAATATTAGACTTTTACACCTATATAAAGGGTATTAAATATTTTTCCTAGATTGAGTATAAATAAAAAATAATTTTTAATGGATATATTAGAGTCATAATATATACTGATTCATTTTCATGAATGACCTGTGATGTATTAATCTATGTTAGTTAGAATTATATGAAAAACATAGAACGGATGAGTAATTCAATATGATATATACATGTATTATGTATCGTAGATATATTTTATGTCTTGGATAATGAGATCTTTTGGGTATAAATGTATCCTTTGATGATAATATAATAAAAATCCATAACATAATAAAAAAAATTATATACTAGTTAAAAATTTTTTCTTATGATTTTGAATTTAGGATTCATAATCATTTTTCATCATTCAATGGGATATAACATTACTCTTCTTATTTTGAAAATGATAATTTATTTTTCTATAAAATATTTTTCTATAAAATGAAAAAGTGTATGGATTTTTGTTTATATATAAAAATGTTTTATATGATTTTAAATTCAATGATAATTTTATGAAAGTGATATATATATTGAATTATTTCCTAAAAAGTATTATTATTTACAGTTGATATCAGCATTAAAAAAATATGACTGGTTTTAGGATTAATTTAAAATGGAATGAATGTAAGAGATTTACGATTTTGTTGGTGAGTAACTTATGTTGGACACATTTATTATCATTAATTAGTTTTCACATCATCATATGTTGTGTATTTTATATTAAATATTATATGATTTTGATATTGAATAGTTAATTTTTTTAATTAGAATTTATATTGTTAATGAAGGTATACATTATAAAAATAAATTCTTAGCTTTGTATTCTAATAAAATTATAAAAATATTGTAACTTTTTATAAATTCTCATTCATAAATTGCCCTTAAATATAAAAGGATGATTAAAAATTCACACATAATAAATAATGAATACTCGGTGGACCCCCATGACTAAATATCCTTATATATCTATCATTAGACACACAGACACAATTTAATGGTCCATGCCTTCCCAACATCTTAATTTTCAATTTTGAGGTGTTGGAGGTGCTTTAGAGGTGGATTGGGTAGGTTCGAGAGGTGTCTTGGAGTTAGAGTTGAAGTTCTGTTGTAGAAGTGTGCTTTACTGTGTAAAAATGGGTTTTATATCATAATACATTAGCTTACTACTTGATCATATAACAATCTAAAAATGATGTATGGTGGGAGGATGGTCATAAAATTAGTTTATGACATAACATATGGGATTACACCGTAAGATAATTTGTCCCCTAAGTGCCATGTTTTTTAAAATTTAATGGATTTATGAGGATTTAAGGGGAAAAGATGTGTTTTCAGGGTTAAATCTATGTCCCATAGAAATTAAGGCTCCATTTATTAATTTATGGTGTATGATGGATGTTTTACAGTTTTACATTGGTTTATTCAGATGATTTTTTCCATTATACCATATATTGATTCTCTCAATTTTGGAGGAGCCCTAGGGAATTTAAAAGGATCTTCCATCCCTCCTTATACTTCTTCAATCCCTTATTTCTATTTGTTTAGTTTTGGTGATTTATGGATAGTTCTATATCAAATCCATTATTTCTCTTATGTTCTTTCTAAAAATATTTTAAACAGCGATGTTGATTTTTTTTGATGTGTGATTGAGAAACTATTAAGATTATTCCCTTATGTGATATAGGTTGAGCTTTCAACCCCTTATATAGTTGTGGTGTGTGGGTTCTTCTTATTTTCCCTGAGGTGTGAAGAGAGAAGTGAATGATTTTTTTATGTTAGGGAACCCCTTATTTTTCATTATTACAATTCATGCCGGAGGTCTATACTATTTGTTTCATTTGGTAATGGTTTGTATTCATGTTAATAAAGATCACTAACTCGAAATTGTAATTAGAGGTGAAAAGGGGGTATATTTGACATGTTTTTACCGTTTTGATATTATTCTTTATATTGTGACTGTGTAGGATAGATTCCCTACTAAAAAAGGTGACCATTAGAGGATTTCCATGCACTAATTTGGCATATTATGTGTAACCATTTTTTCAGATTATTTGGAATCAACCAAAAATGTAAATTTTCTAAAAACTTATATTCAACTAATAAAACAATTTCTACAAGATATTTAGATTGTGTGAGAATACTGTAAAAAATGAAGTTAATGTGATAATATTCCCCCATACTAGATCTCAAAACTGTTATATGATAAGTGTGGATTCAGTGTTATGGTGTGACCACAATGTGGGATAGTGTGGGGGTGATGTGTGGTTGGTGTGACCATGTTGTGGGGTAGTGTGGGGGCAATGTGAGGTTGGTCTGAGGCCATTTAGTGGGGTGGTGATGTGTTGTTTTTATGTTGGGTGGTGACATGTGGTTGATATGTGGTTGTTCTGCGGTGGATGTGTTTTTTTATTCTCGTTACTTGAGTAGTAATGTAATTAATGGATAATTTCAAACACAAAATTAATTGTTTTGAATAATGAAACTGAATTGGAAATGAAAAGAGAGATGTGAATTTGGGATTGTAGTGTAGTTTTTTGAATATAGTTCTGGCAATGAAAATGGGTATTGTTGTAAGTTTTTCAGTATCATTTTAGTTGTGAACACATAGGTTATGATTGTGTGTGGATATATATATATATATATTAATTATATATTCATTGTTATTTTCTATGCATACCCCACCTGCATCGAGCACCATTTACTAAAACGTGTATATTTATATGTGGGGTGTTATTCCCAACATCCTAGTGATGAGGATTGGTGGATGGATACCCATTATTTGTTATACTATCTTGTAGGAGATGTTGATATGCATGGGATTTAATGGCCACTATTCAAAAGCTCACTATCAAGATATGGGTGTCGGGTGATTTCCTAGGGGTCATCTGGTGATAAGTAGTGTGATAGTCATGTTGTTGGGTGGAGGGATGTGAGGATATGGCTTATGGTGGAGGTCATTCATTATTGGAATAGTGAATAATTTCAATTTGAATCATATTCTTGACACCCTAATATTTTAGTTATGGTTTTGATGTGATGAACTAGGTGTCTTCAGGAAATATGTGATGTGATGACCATGATTTGGGGCAATGAGATGTTATATTATGTGAAGGAGACAAGAGTTCTTGGTTGTATGAAAAAGGGTTTTAAGGATGGAAAATCAGTGGGAAATTAGTGTGGGGTACCATATAATGATATTATTATTATTATTTTATTAGGAATAGATTATATTAAGTAGTGAGTGAGCCCTGGTGAGAATGTTATTGGTTTGTTAACCTATTCCAGTGTTGTTTGTTTATGATCTTTACGAATAGGTTCATTGTTATACTCATTTCACATGTTTATGAGAGACATTTATTTCTGTACTATATATACTTGTATGATCACAATAAATATATAAATTGATTTTCAGGTTTTTGGGGGGGACTACATAGACCTTACTAGACATTTCAATCAAGGACCATTGGATAATTATTGTGTCACTACTTTAGACTTACTTTTGGGTATTTACATTATAGATTTATCTATATTGTTTCACTTTATTCACATGCATTGTGTGTTGGTTTTCAATATTTATTTTTTATATTATGTAATATAGATATTTTATGTTGACCTATCAACTCCCTTGATCCTATATTAAAGAGTTTAATTCCTCCCATTTATAATATTTTTTTACCCTTAGTGCTAGTCACCATCCCGGTGCGTACTGGAGTAGGGACATGGGGGTTATTATCTCTCTTCCATAATTGTTGTATAATTAGAGGGAGTGGGTTGGGGTAAAGTGGTATCATAGTTGTTTCTTGAGAGGCTGGATGTAGTTTAGAGTAAATAACTCTGAGGATTGATAGGTTTCTATGGAAATAGTTCCAATTGATCGTAGGGCACAAAATATACTAGAGAGGCTGGAAACAACTTGGGATTTTAGGGCGCCCATGAACTTGTGCATAAAATCATAAATTTTTGAATGACCAAGAGATATAGACCTATTTTTAGTGTAGATAATTTGGAGAGATACATGAATCATAATGAGTTGAGTTATTTTTTGAATTATTTTTTTTTTATTTTGGAAGATTGAAATATGTTTAAATGAATAAAAATAATTATAATAAAATTACATATTACCATGATTAATAAATTTTTATATCTATTTCATCCATGTATCAAAGTCATCATCCATGTGTTGTTCAGGTATTGGAGGTTTAGTAGGCTGATTTGGTTGATCGCTTGTTGGTTAATACGGTTGGGGAGGATTATTAGTTGAAGATGATGATTCATTATTTTCAAAATCATTCATTGGGGAAGTATTAGGGTTACATTTATTATATGGAGGAAGATATATGGTTGTAGGGGATCAATATTTCCTTCATCGTGATGTAACCCTGATATAGTACTATTTCCCACTAGCAGTTAGTCAAATGCGACCATCTATAAGTCTATTTTGGACATTATACCTTGGTGAGAGGAAGGAGGTAGATGTTTCATGGGTTACTTTCATAATGTGTTCTGAGTAGATTTTCATTCATCAATAATTACGGTAGTGAAGTAGAATCAGCTGCCGACCTTTTAGGAGTGGAGTATGTAATTATGGGAGACTGGGATCATGATCGAGGTAATGTTTCATTTTACCCTTAACCGTTTTCTAGATGGGGAGTCTCATGTGACACATCTTGATAACGCACTACGTACATATATCTAGTATATAGTTACTCCATTTTTGTTGATGTCATATATAGAAGATTATAAGAACATAGAGGTGATCTAGAACATGCACTGATGAGGAGGTTTACCCTAAGAGGGTAAAAAACATGGTTTCTTGAGGATAAGAGCTGTTAGTGGAGGGTATCAGGCATCAAGACCTTTAAGGATTCTACCAGTAGGGAATCTACCATAGTGACTTCCTTTCAAGCCTTATAGGGATAGTTACTTCCATACATTTCATGGGGGATTTGGGCGAACATTTTTTCGATTTAGGTTTCTTGTTCATCACTAGTACCAGTTTCTGTTGGTTCTTCATGATTAGTTTTATGGGGGTGGAGAGGTTAAGCATCATCCGCAATACTAGTTTTTAGTGAGGCCATTTTAGCAGTAGGGGAAACAAGAGTATAATCCTCATAGAGAAAGAGAAAAAGTTGGAGGCTATATTTAGGATGTTCCTCATGTTTATGGACCCTTTCCTGAGTGTGGTCATGAAGGTGGCCACCAGTAGAGAGGTAGAGGATCTAGTTATAGTCATTATCATACTGTGGATACAGCAACACAAGAAGGTCCAAATATCATTTGAGGTATGCTCAACTTTTTATCCACCCCTATTTATATATTGTCTGATTATGGTTATTCACAATCATTTTATTCACCCACTATTTTACATGATTTTGGAATAAATGTGTAGTGGAATCCCATTCTCCTAGTGTTAAAAATAGATATTAGAGTTTAGAACCTCTTTTTTGAAGTGTGTTGGGGGTGTAAAGTAATGATGAGGTGACATAATTTTCGTGGGGATATATTCTTACTACATATTCATCCATATGTTTTCATACTTATCATTTATTGGTTGTAATCCATGCATGCTATTATCAAATTATTCAATAGGAGATTCGTATTCTCAGATGTGGATAAATAGTTCATGGTTTTCATCAGTGAGCAGTGCAATCAGGTGGGAAGTAGATTTGTGAACCCCCTTTCCCCATGATAGATATGTTGCCTATGGAATAAGTAAACATTGGGATAGTGGAGGTTACCAAAGTTTTTGGAGGGTTTTCTGATATTTTCCCCAAGGAGGTTGTGACTCTACCCACTCGATGTGATGTGGAGTCTAGGATAGACATTCAGCCGGATGCTTCTCATATTTTTATGGATCCTTATCAAATATAACCTTATGAGTTTTTATACTTGATGATTAAAATAGATAATCTAATGTAGATGGGTTTCATCTAGACCATTGTGTTTCCATTGGGTCCTCTAATGTTCTTCTCCAAGAAGTAGATGTTTTTATGAGGTTTTGTATCGACTACCGAATGTTGAATTAGGTGATGATTAAGAACTATTTCACTTTCCTAAGTTATTTGATATTTGTGGCTATCTGAGACGGGTGAGTTGGTTTTCAAAAATTGATATGCCATCTGGATATCAACAGTATATAGTAAATAATGGAGATATCCTGAGGACTTCACTTAGATGCTTGTATGGGCACTTCGAGTTCATGGCCATGCCCTTCAGTGTCATGTCCACCCCAGATATGTTCATGGGGCTCCAGAATAACATGTTTCATAATATTTTAGACCAGTTAATAACTGTTTTCATTGATGACATATTGATCTACATGATGTCATAATAGGAGCATGTTAGGAATATCATAGATGTCTTTTAGTTTCTTCGACACTATTAGAACTTTTGAAATTCATCCAAGTGTATGTTATAAAAATGAGAGGTGTGTTTCATTGGAAATGTGGCGTATCAATTAGGGTTTTCTATAAACCCATAAAAGATAGCGGTACATTTTTCATGGCCAGCAGTCAATAACATGGAAAAGGATTAACATTTACTTGGTATTGCTAGCAATTATTGGAGGTTTTTTCCTGATTTCTCTTCATTTATGGTCCTTATAACATCATTTAATATGAAGTATCATAATTTTTTGAGTTTTGATCAGTTTTAGGAATACTATGGTTACATAGAATGTTATTTTTTCAGCTATCTAGATCTTCACTTACATAAGGAGATTCTGTTGTTTGATGTCTTCTTCGATGAATTCTATCTAGGTCTCAAATGAATGTTGATGTATCAGAGATCAGTGATTACTTATGGGTCTATGAAGTTATTTCCCCAGAATAATAACTATTTTGTAAATGATCTAGAGCTAGAAATGGTTATGTTTGTGTTGATGTTTTGATGACATTACCTCATAGAGGAACACATTTTGATCTTCATGGATAACAATAGTTTGAGTTATATCATTTTTCAGAACATTTTAAATATGGGACAGTGTGGGTAGATAGAGTTTCTTCAATACTATGACTTTAAAATCTCTTAAAAATAAAAAAGCGAAATGTTGTGGCTGATTCTTTGAGTTGGAAGTCATGGAAGTATTTTTTTTCTAGAATCTTTGGAAAGGAATATAAGAGTAGGTAGCCCTATTCCTATATATATGGGAGGTTGATGGTGGAGGTTACTTCTTTAGGATGACAGATCAATGTTCCATGATTTATTAGGTGGAGGGATCATAGAGGGGAGACTCGGAGGAAGTGGTGATGCATGATCATGTGGACCATAGAGAAGCTATAGAGGTATGGTCGTAGGTTGGTCAGAACCAAATATCATTTCAGGGGATGTTTGTTGTTCATGTCATAGTGAAAGATGGAGTCCTTTAGGAGTTTCATAACTCACCTTTCTAAGTACACACAAGATTATCTAGGATGTACCATGGATTGATGGAAATTTTTTGGTGGATCAGTTTAAATGAGTAGTTTTAGATTTTGTGGCTTTGTGTTTAGTTTTTTGGTAGTTAGAGGATGACAATCATTCGAATAGAGGTTTTCTACAACCCATGGATGTTCCCATGTAGTAATAGGATGAAATATTAAGAGATACCATCATTGGATTACCTTATGTATATGGAGGATGTTATGATATCTGGGTAATTGTGGATGTATTTAAGAAATCGGCTCATTTCCTAGTGATCCAGGAATGAGTCTCCATTTATGTTTTGAAATGGAGTTATGCAGACATGGTGGTGCAGTTTCATGGAGTTATGAGTTCCATTATCTTGGGTTGGGATTCAAATTCTACCTCACATTCCATGATGGGGTTTCATCATTTTTTTCACACATAGTTATGAATTATAACTACTTTACACTCATAAATGGATGGACAAAAGGAGAATACCATATTGAAGTTAGATGATATTATATGGAAATGAATCATAGAGTTTAGTAGATAATAGGAATGAAACATTCACTTGAATAAAATTTCTTATAATATCATTTATAACTAATCAATTGGAATGGCCCAATTTTATGTTTTTATGTGTGATCGTGTTGTTCCCCATTATGGGGGACAACAGTTGAAGTGTTAGTAGTTATTGGTCTCGATGTGCAGTAGGGAATGAAAAAAGGTTCCAGTTGTTCATGATAGGATGAAAGTAGTGAAGGATCATCTAAAGTAATATACCGGTCATTGGAGGAGGCTCTTAGAGTTCAAGGTTGGGGACCACATATTCTTGATGGTGTCCCCTCGACATGGGATGTGGAGGCTTTTCAATGGGTGTATGTTATCACACTAGTTTGTGGGACCTTTCATGTTGTTGGAGCATGTTGGTGAGGCCAATTATTGTTTGAAATTTACACAATTGATTGACCAGATCCACAATGTCATCAGGTATCTCATCTCTATTAGTATCTTCATAATGAATCCCACATCATTGACTAGTGACAGTAGGATGTTGAGGATGGCTCAATGATTGTGGATCATTTAGTAGAGATCCATGATCAGTGAGAGAATGTTCAACCTGGATTGACTATTCCTTTGGATCGCATGTTGTGGAGGTATGGTGGCCTGAAGGAGAGTACTTGGGTGTGATATATATAGATTCATTCCAGTTACATGAAGATATTTTGAGTTTTTTTTTTCTATTTTTTATTTTTAGGATGTGATGTTTTTATCCTTTTCTTTCATTACATATGTTTTTCCTTGATATGTGATGTGTGATAAAGGTTCTTATATATTAAAATGGTAGGGATATAAATTTAATCTGGATGTGATATAATTTTACCTAATTAAAACCATGTGAGAGAGTTAGTTCCTCCCAGATTATATAGTACCTATACATGTGTGATGTAATTCATTTATTTTTTGGTGTAGGGATTGTTTTGTGATGGTTGTTGTGGTTCTTATCCTAGGATGTGTGATGGTAGAGGTGGTTTTCAAATAGTTCTGGGAATATGTGGTAGTTTTTAAGTGGTGTGAAATGATGTGATGTTGTTCATGGTGAGTGGTGGTGATGTGTTTTTTCTGTTTGTTTGTGGTCATTTTTGTTAGGTGAATTTGGCTGGTTGTAGCAGTTGAGATTCAATTAGACCCCTGATAGTTATCTTACATGGTGTTTGATTAGTCCCATTTTTCTTATCTGTGGTTTTTTATTATTATTGAAGGATTGAATAATTTTACAGGTATATAATATAATGTTCCATGCTTTCCTAGCATACTAAATTTACAATTTTCGTTGTTAGAGGTGCTTCAGAGAAGGCATGACGAGGTTCAATTGGTTTTGTGGTGTTAGTGCTATAGGTGTGAAATAGTTCAGTAGTTTATGAAATTAAAATGGGTGTAAAATATATTCCAGTGTTTTATGGATTGAGAATATGACTATCTTATGGGTTGTGTTTGGAGAAGGATTGGGTGTGAAATCTGTTAACTCCATAAGTTGGGGGTTTACTATGTAAGATAAATTGAGATGTATGAAACATTGTTTCATATTGTTTTTGATTTTAAAGGGATTCAAAATAAAAATGTGTGTTTTACGGTACCAAATCCATGGATCAACAAACTTTTATTGTAAAACCATAATTTAATCCATAATCAATGAGTTTTGTATGATATAAATAAGTCTTTTTGATTGATTTGTCCCAATTCATATGATTCCTATTTCTCTTATTCTTGTAAGAACCCTAGGGTATTTTGGAGGATCTTATATCCCACTTTCTCTTTCTTATATTCAACTATTATTGCGGCTGATTTTGGGTGATATGTGGTGTGTTCCTTCTCATATCCCATTATTTCACTTTTTTTATTATCATACGGACTGACAATAGTAATTTGGCTATTGTTTATTGTGAATTTGGGATTTTTTTGATGGATAACTATTGTGGTTTAGGATGATATGTCCTCCCCATGTGAAAGTTTGGTGTCTGGGTGCTTCTTCGTCACCCAATGGTGTGAAACGGCATCAAAAAGTATTATTTTAGGTAGAGAATTCACATTTTCCTGTTATTATGTATCACATGGGAGGGATATGATCTTCTTTATCTTTATAAAATGGGTTGTATCTTAGTTATTAAAGATAATTTTCTAGATATTGAAATTAATGGGGAAGTGAGGAATGTTTCACATGTTTTTATAAGCTTGGTCTTATTTGTTATTTTGTGATTATGCGTGCTGAATTCCCTATTAAAAATGTTGGTTGTTGGAGGCTTTTCATTCACTGATTTGGCATGTCCTATAGAACCATGTTTTTTGTTATTGTTTGGCATCACCCAAAAAATACGTTCCACTCCACTTATATTCAACTAATAAAATGGCTTCCCAAGAATTTATGTCTTGTGTGAGAATGCCCATAATAAATGATGATAAAGAGATAACAAACTCTATGTCAAATATTAATACTATAATTTGATTAGTGTGGAATGTGTGTTGTGGTGGAAACATTTTCTAGGGAGGTGTGGGGCGATGTGTTGTTAGTTTAACCATACTATGGGGTTTTGTGGGGGTGTTGTTTGGTTGGTATGATGCTATTTTATGTGGTGTTAATGTGTGGTTATGATGCATGATGGTGATTTTTTGTTGATATGTGGTTAGTGTGCAGTAGATATATCAACTTATGGTTGTATCACTGGTAGTTTAGGTATTAAATAAAAATATTGAATTTTCAATGAATGGGTTGGAATAATGAAATTGAATAGAAAATGAAAAGTGGGAAGTGTCTTATGTCCCGTGGATTGTTGTGTGGTTTTCTTCTTTTAGAGGTGTTTGAAAAAGTGGATATTGTTGTGATTCGGTTAGTATAATTTGGGGCATGAACCATTTGGTTGTATTTGTTTGTATATATATATATATATATTTAATTTATTTATAATTTTCTATATGCACCCAACCCAAGTCATGCACCATGTAATGAAACCTATACACTTAAATTGGGGTGTTTTTACAAACATATCATTAATGATGTTGGATGGATGGGTACAAGTTCATTATCACCCTCTCTTCCAGGAGATGTCGACATGAATTTTTTATGATGACCATATGTGAAAAGATAACTATCAAGATATTGTTGTGGGGTGATAGCTCAAGTATCTCCAGATGAGATGTAGTGTGATGGTCATACTGTGGGGTAGTAGGATGTGATGATATGTCTTCTGGTGGGGGACAAGCATGGTGGGAGGATTTCATGGGGTTTATGACCATGATGTTCAAGATACCTAAATAATATGGTTATTGTTGTTATGTTATGGACTAGGTGTCTTTGTGTGTGATGTGATGTGATGGAAATGCTATGGGGTGGTGAGAAGTGATGTTATATAGATGAAATAGGAGCTCTTGGGAATATGATGATGGGGAGTGGGGATAAAAAATCAGTCGGAAATCATTGTGGGGTTCCCTCTATCAATATGATTCTTTTTATGTATACCTATCTTGATTTATTTAGTTTTTTATCCTTTGGGATGATGGGATTGGTGTGATTACTTACTTAGGCGTTTTTTTGTTTTACTTCATTCTCTTGAATTCATTAGTATGATTTTTCCACATATTTATGAGAGAAATTGGTTTTTCTACTTGGAATAATTGTATACTGACTCTAAGTATATAAACATATTTGTTGGTTTGTAGGAAGAAATCAGGAACCATTCTAGACATTTCTATCTCATATCCTTAAACACTTGTTGTGTCACTACATTAGCAATACATTTTTTTATTTACATAGGATAAATTATTTTTATATTTTCAATTTATACACATGCATTTTGGGATTGTTTTAGTTATTTAATTTTTATATTATTCCATGGAGTTGTTTTAGGTTGAGTTATCATATCTAATGAACCTATATCAATGAGTTTAATGATACCCATTTGTGAGATTTCTATACCCTCGGTGCTAGTTTCCAACCTAGGAACAACTAGATGCGGGACTCAGGGTGTCATTATCTCTCTTTCTTTGTTGAGGTATCTTTGGAGTGAGGGGTTCATGACATTGTTATACTTAGAGTGGTTTTTAAAAACATTTAATTAGAGACAATTCATTTTTATTCTATATATGATTACTATAGTTTATAGAAAAATCAAGGAAACATAGTTACATTAGTTAGTTCTTATAGTTTTCAGTATATTATATTTTAACCTAAATATAATCATTTTTTAAATAATTAATTGTTATTTTTTATTATATAATTAGTCTTTAGGAATTAATAATAACATTCCATTTATCTAGACTTTATATTGGGATTTTGAAGTAAAATGAGTTACGAGATGATATTAACCACATATAGTATAATATATTTAGACTAGGTTATGCCTAGTCAGTGTTCATAATGGAAATATAAGTTATTATAATATATTAAGTCTACTATGATTAGGGAAGAAAATAAATATACAACAGACTCAATGGATACTTGTTATTGAACATTTATAGCAAATTAAACCCATTTAAAAATATCACATGGATGGTTATACTTATAATTAATGTTTCTCAAATGTACAATTATAGTTGATTCATTAAAATAATAGTAAATATATTTTTACATGATGATTTCCATTCTATTAAATTAATATAATTCTATTTTTAAATATAGATAAATGAATAACATTAGGTATTATACTAAAAATGAACGAAAAATAATTTTATAAAAAAAATGTTATGTGTATGCTTGTATGAATTTTAATTCATAGAGATATTACACAATTCCTATATTATATTATAGGATCATGAGTTAAATTATATACTAATATTAATATTAAATCATATTATAAATAAATATTATTATTTGGTAGTATGTGATATTTATTATGGATAACATCAATCATCCACTTGTGCTATCATTAATTGGTCACATATCAACTAATGATGTTACATAGGGTTACATGTATAGATAATAAAATATATGAGTGTTTAACATTTTATTGAGTTTTAATGGATTTCAGAAGTATGTTTTGAAGTGTAATGTTCATCCTACATAATCACTTATCATTTGAGAATATTATAACACCTTAGGGGTATTGTTATAAAAAACTTCATCAAATCATTTCTTAGGTGTTTTTATTGGGAAAGATAATAGAGATACTTCCAAATAGGTTCAAACAGTCTTAATGTGATGATTCCATGGATTTTAGAGTAATTTGAATGAAGTTATATATGTTCTATCTAGAATAAATTATTCAAGTTGCAATATCAGGTATCATGTTGTACTGTAATTCATGTAAGAAAAAATTATTGTGTTTAAAAGTGTAAGTAAACCATTAGAAAAGATGATTCAACACTATGGATAGATAGAATAATTTATTATAATTTATGTAAGAAAGTTTGTGGATACATATGATTTATTACAGTATAAGGAATAATAATAGGTAAAAGATAACCTAAAAAGAGTTATATCATACCTTAATTGGGATATATTAGATTAACATATTTTTAAGGTGAATATTGTTAGAAACAGTTCACACCGTGATGGACTCCAAATGGAAATCTAGGTAAGCTCCATTTTGAGTTAGAAGGTAAATCACACTGTGATTTTTTTTGTACTTCGTGAAGAGGAAGAAAATAATCTCTATATTTTTACCTATAAGAAAAGGTCTACATCATTCAATGAAGCATATTTCCAGAATAGACAGTCAAAGGTGTTTCTTACTATTTCTAGAAACTAAAAAAATTAGATCCATGTAGAGAAAGATAGATGATAATGAATTATTCCAGGTTACCATGATGACACATAAATTGGGAATAACCCAATATGAGCTTTTTATGAAAGGAAAATCATTAAGATGTCATTCAGTTGACCATACTGTAATAAATTTGAGATAAGAAGAATATCTAGAATTCAATGTTACCCTCTTTTATGGTTTTTTGTGACAAAAATTATAGAAGTTTGACTCAAAATATTAGTTATGTTTTGTATGAATTTTCCCATTCTAAATAAGTTTAATTTAATATTAATTAATGGTAAAAACATTGAAATTTTTTTAAATTAAAAAGTTATCATTCACTACAATACATTAATGGAAAATCATGGATTAAAATGGGTATTTGGAATTCAAGATATTTGATCAAATGAAAAATTTATAAAATTAGAATATATAGGAGTCTATCTCACTAAATGATGAATGTGTTTCATCATAAAAAAGAAGGATGATTTGAATCATACACCATTTTTGGTGTATTATCATTCTTACTTAGTGAATATTTAGATGGTTTTTCATGGAGGATCAATGAGATTTTTTGGGTGACTAAGATCAATGATCTCTCTATTTTATGGGGGATATAAGCCTAGAGAGTCTATGAAACCACACTAAAACTATAGAAATAAGTAGTGTTCATAGTGAATTTAGAACATTGTTACAAAAATGATGTATTGTAATTGGGCATAACCAATTTTGTGTGAACATGGTAAAACATTATTATTCTATACTTTTATGGATTTATCACTTCATATTTTGTGTGAGGGAGTGAAGTGTTCCTACAAATTGTTGAATAGGGTCACTCTTAATGGTTTCTTGAATGAAATTGAAATACATTGATTAAACCCTATATCAATGTATTTACATTTTTTTGGGACCACGAAGTGGTGTTAGAGTATATTTTTTAGTGAAAAATGTAACATGGATTTCAAAGTTTTGGTTATCAATTATAAGTAAATTCTATGTAAAAATGGTTTAAATTTTTTTATTATGGATGAATCATATTCAAAACTAATTTTGATCATTGGTTAGGTATATCTACACATCTAATATAGACAAGATCCTGATTAACAAGTAAGGTGAAGGATTATTATATAATGACTTAAGGGAGATGGATATTGTTTCTAAGTTATTTAACATATTGAAGGGGGATTTCTCCAATGTTATCTATATGAATGTGATTTTGTTTAAATCTTCTCAAGAAACATGGGAAATATTTCTAAATATTTCTTGGACTATAACACACATGAAGAAAAATTAAAGGTTATGTGGAATAAGTATATGTTCATTATGATGATCTAGAATGAACATATTGATGCATTCATTGATCATATGATTGTTATAGTGGAGGAAATTAATAGACTCAAAAACCCCTCGATGATATAATGTTTGTATTTAAGATATTGATAATACTTCCATAATTATGCAATTAAAAGTTCTCGGTACCTAAAGATAAATATTCAAAAGAAGTTATAATATTTATTTTTTGTAGAAATATTGTTGAATATTATTTGAGCAACAATGAAATCGAGTCCCTGGAAGAGGAGAAAAATTAGGATATGGTTTTTAAGGATGTGAAGATACCCACATTGTAGTATGATGATAATGATAGGTATGTCAATGAGGTTATGTATTTCTATGCATTAAATCTAGAAAGGGGAAAGGTAAAATTGAATATAAATCTTTCTCTCACTTTATTTTATTGTGGAAACATTTGGAACCACATTTTATTATGTCCTAAGAAGTTTTGAGATAATGATAAATATGAATAATTCATGAAGAATTCCCTAAAATAAGAGAAATGAAAAAATTTATCATAATGTAATTTCTTTAAAAAATAGAACCTCATTCCATTTGATTATTCTACTATGGAAGAAATAGTTATGGAATGAATTAAGTATTATAATTAATTAAAGGATGGATTCCCTGTATATATCATGGGAAAACCCCAACTGAAGGATGTCCATTAAAAAATATTACTATTAATGGGATAGTATACCTCAACAGTTAACTAAAGGCTATGATTTATGAAATTTAACTTTGGAGGGAAAAAATAAATATGTGTAGTGGTTTTGTTCATAATTAAAAGATTTACATGCAACAAGAACAGAAAAAAAAAATTGGGTTATATGTGGAACATGACCATATCAAATATAAAAATCCATAAAATATTAGAGGCTGAGTACCATATAAAAAATATGCCTAGATAACTTATATCATGAATAATATAATGAAGGATATTGAAATATAGATTTATGATCATAAAGTTGAAATAATTATCTTATGGTGAATGATTGAAGATCAAGAACGTTCATGCCTCGCAATATGACATCGAGAAACTAAAAAGTATGAGATATTGATAATTCAGATGTAAAACATAGATATCTAATAAGAATGTTTCAAGATTTCTAAAAAACACTGTATTTCAAAAATAAATGAAAATTTGATGTGGGCCTAGACCCTAAGTAAAAAAATAAGTGGTGTTTGCTGTAATGGAATTTTAATGCACACATTAGAGGATAATCGATTTGGGTGACGTACAAAAACACAAAAATTATTCTAGAATGATGAAGAAAAAAAATTCAAAGATACACAAAAAATATAAAGTTATTATTTTGGAAAGATAACACATAGTCAATACCATTTTCCATAAAAACGTAGTACTATAAGGTAAAAAAAACAAAAACAAACAAGTATAAATTCATAGACTCCATTTTTTTAAATAATTATTATTTTTTGGGTGATGGTTTTAGATAAAAATCCATGAATTCTTCATCAAGTGTTCAAAGGATGATTCCAGTAGAGGCCTAGTGAGTAAATTCATAGTTGTTAATAGAATCATCACGTGGGATGAAAATAAAAATCTAGTTTTTGTCCATATAAGATAAAAGTGACACATCATACCAAGAGGAGGAAAAAAGTATTCACCACCCCAAGAAGTGAAGCAATGGTTTTGGATTAATAAAGAAATGGTTAAGAATAAGGATAACACAAATATTTCATGGAAATCAATGGATCGAGTGGGAGTATGGGTCTTTAATAATATGTTCACTTCCCATGGGATGGTAAACACTAATCATGTCATGGACATCAAGTATAAGAGAGAAAGTGCTATTTGATTTTGGAAATGATGACGATTTTAATGTTATTTTCTTTTTGAAATACATAATCCTATTCAAATAATTGACATACATAAATTTCTTGGTAATTGAATCCCATGAAATAATTTTCTAAGCATAAGTCAATTATATGACGTGGGGAATGCTATAAATTTCACTAATAAGACTTTAATTTTTAAAGAAAGGAAAAGAAAATTTGTAATAAATAGAAAGAAGGATAATCTATAATGTCCATGTTTTTTTATGTAATAATTTTGAATATTTATGGGAATATTTATGAAGTTAGGTGGTGATACAATGTGAGATCGTGGGGACCTTTGTGATTGAAGTAAATTTTTGAAATATATTAATATTTTACATGTGTAGTTTTAATTAATATAAGGAATAAATACAAAATGTATTCTCATATTTCAAATTTTCTACCATCGTTCAGTTTTTGATATGAGTTTTAACCTAGGTGAGACAAAATCTTGGTCGGGCTTGGGCATTTGTGAAAACGGATCCTTAGATGAAATTAATAAAATAAAATAAGTTTATTTATTTATTTTATTCAATTAAAATAGTGATATATTTTCCTTTATAAATACATAATTATAACCTATTTATAGGGCTAGCCTCATAACCATGAGAATTGAGTGGACAGTGTGGATGATCATTGGTAGGCATCAGGATCATGGATCAATGATCGGAGTATCATAAGAACCACCAATGAAAATGTTTCTTGTGGATCTAATAAAAAAGGTCATGTGACAATTTCTCATGAGTGATTTATCCAAATCAAGAAAGGATGTTTGGTTTGTGGCTTTATCACCATTTTCTTTACCCATGAATAATGAATGTTAATCACATATCGAAATAATTCAAGGATCAATATTTTAATTTGGATAAACGTTTTATCATCAATCATTGTGTGTTCTATCATGAGAAAATTATCACAATCTTGAGTTTTTATTTGAACTTTGGAGACTTGAAAAAGGAATGGTGATTACAATGGTAACCCGAATTTGGATCAGGTATTGGTGGTTTCTAAGCCGGATTGATCGGATCTCTCTGAATGTGAAATGGTTTATGTTTTTGATGAATGAGTGGCCATAATCTAGCCACTGATGATGATGAAATTTGGTGTTGGTGCAGACAAAATTATTCCCATGACCCAAGACATGGTGTTAATAATAATGATTTTAATAATGGTTATTAATATATTATCATTAAAAAAATAATCTTGATGAGTTTATAAAATTAAATGGGAGTCTTTTATTTTTATTATATTAAATAAAAATAATAACGATTGAATGGAAATTGTGGTTTTATAATAAAATTAAATGAGATTTAATATTTATTAAAAATAAAATAAAACAGAGTGGGTAACGACCTGAATTTGACCTTCTAGTGAGGTCCTTACACAATTAATATTATTATTTCATAAAATAATATTAATAGTGGTAAAAAAATAAAACCCACATGATAATAATGAATTGGGGTGAGGCATATAAAATGTGATGGGAGAATGGGTGGAGTGGAATGATATCTCTATTAAATAATATTCACAACTAATAACAATAATATTATTATTATTATATTATAATATTTTTGGATAAAGAATATCATATCAATTATATATTTTAACTATGATTTTGGATTAGTGATCTATTTTTGACATCACGATTATGGTATTAATGTGGTTATTTCTAGACCACTGATTAACAACTTTTTCCAACCCATGACATCGGTACAAGAAGTGTTCGATAATAATAATAATAATAATAATATTAATAATAATAATATGGTTGTTTATGTTGTGAAACCTAATATATGATGTAATATTTTCTTACAGTGTCCGAATAAAAAATGGTCTATGACATAGAGACCCTGATATTGAGGAAACATTTTAAAGACCAATATTTCATATTTAGTTTTTATTCATGGATTGATCACATGAAGCACAAATCATACATTATATAGAGAAATGTGACATTTACTGTAAATAACCATAAAATTCAGAGGAATATTTTTCTTAATTTTCTTTTGGATTTTACAAGAACGCAGTTTTTGACAGCACTTGATTCCGAGGTCCGGTGAGCCTGTAATAAATTTCCGAAGATTACCTCGGGTACGTTCAGTGAAAGAACGAGCGGGATTTCCTAACTTTTGAACTGGTGCTCGGAATTGAAATATAAGGACACCGATGGAATCGCAGCGCCGATAATTGCTTAGGAACAGCTTTTCTAGAGTTTTGTTTGCTCTGGTGTGGTAATTAAAATTTTGGGTTAAGTTAAAGAATAAAATAAAATGGTGCAACCAATTTTATTTTATTTAAAGTAGTTTAACATAAGCTATGTGGTTGGATTGGGACCCACTATATCTTACTCCACTAGGTAGGATATTTTTGTGGTGGGGCCCACACCATCCCCACATATTCAACTTCCTTAAACCCCCTCTTTTAATTAGGTAATGCACCCACACACCCATTAATTGAAAAGTCAACTCATTAATTTATTAACTTATCCAAAGTAATTAATTATTGAATTCAATTCGAATTTCAAATTGTAAGTTGTCTTGTGTGTTAATTACATAAGACAAGGTCTTATTTCATTATGTTGTTGTTTGGTTGTGGGAGAGGATTTTGGGAGAGGATTTGCTCTAACTCTTGAAGAACATCTTCTTCCTTATCGATGAACGGAATGAACACCGATCCTTCGACGAATAACTTTGTCACCGAAAAGGGGAGTTCATCTTACCATCTTCTTCCCTCTCCGCAGCCGGTGTAAGACGCCATCCTCGGAGATCGATGACGTCACACCGACGATTCTCTTCTCCACAACGCTGACGATCCTTCTTCCACGATGCTTACAGAGTCTCCTTCCGCGACGTCCCTTTTCGTGAAAAACCTCGCTCGACGAAAAAGCTTGAGGTAGGGGATTATTTTGTTTCTGTTCATGAATACATTCATCACTGATCATCATCTCTAATTGAGCCGCCTGTTATCGCAATAACAAGAGGAGGTCAGACCGCATGAACACGACCGACCCTCCTCCCCCCCTTGATTGTTTGAATTGTTTGTGGCACGAGCAAGGTAGCGCAGTGCCGTTGCACCGTGCAGAAATAATAAGGAATGGGCGGATATGCGTGGCGCCGTAAAAGACGAACAAAGCCGCGGTGCCGTCACGCTGTGCCAGAGAACCTTGAAGAGGCCGCGGCAGAGTTGGAAGCGGTGGCCGGCTTCCGGCCGCCGGTGCCGAAACAAGAAGGTGAGACCACGGCGGTCCTGCGGTAGTAGCAACCGGTCGGCCGGACCGGGACGGCTGGCTTCCAAGAAGACACGCATCGTAACCCCCGGCTGGCCGATGGAGCGGCCCCCCACATGGGGGCCGCGGTTTAACAAACAGGGGGGCAGTGAGCCCCCCCCCCTTTCCGCTGGGCCGTTTCGGCCGAGCTGCCTGGCCACGCTGGCCAGGCCGAGCGTGCCAGGCCAGGCCAAGCCACACCCAGGACGAGCCATGCCCTAATGGGCCGGACATGGACCCGGGTCGGGTCGATCCAGTTCGAGCCGACCCAGGGGGTATCGGGGCGGGTCAGACCGGGCCCGAACCCCCTTTTTCTGGACCTCTTTCGGTCTTTTTCCCATAACATGGGCTGTGGACCTCCAATCGACATAACGTCAGTTGCGATGCGATCATTGGATCAAAATGGTCATTTAAGTATACTACACTCATGGTTTCGCAGAACACTGGGTTCGTCCGGGTTGGTTCGAACATGAAACCAACCGGGCCCTCGGAGCAGAAACACTTATAACTTGAGCTCCGGACGTCCGATTGATGTGCCATTGACTTTGATGGATTCCTCATAGTGAGACAGACCTTTTGGAATACTCCGCTCGAGGTTTGGACGCAGTTGGAGTACGTTAATGTTGGATTTGACTTAAAAACCAACCGGGCCCCTGGGACGAAAAAGCCAATAACTCTCAGACTGGTCGTCCGATTGGCGCGCCGTCTGTGACGTTTAGTCCTGTGGACGATACAGAACTTTTGGATATATCAACTCCGGACTTCGTGTTAGTTGATGTATCAGCCCTCGACACATAGAGAGGACCTTCCCCGAACGAGCTTGCTATGTGTGGGAACCCTAGAGCTAGCTATGACTATGACGACGATGACGACTGTACAGAAACCCTCCGTGGGTTCGACTGCGATGACTACAGCACTCAGCGATCCTGTGTGGATCAGTGCCTACCGATCTTGTGTGGGTCAGCGCTCAGCGGTCCTGTGTGGGCCAGCGCATACCGATCATGTGTGGGTCCGATCCGGTGTGGGTCATTGTGGGGGTTAGTACCTATCAATCCTGTGTGGGTCATTGCGGGGGTTAGTACCTATCGATCCTCTGTGGGTCCGGCGGGTTAGATGAATCACTGGCTACATCTGATCATCTCTATCATCTTATGATGATGTATACCTGTGTGAGCTGAGTCTTGACTTACAATCATTATCTTTGATATGATTAACTTTCTTTCCTATGTGGATTGTGTTGTGCTATCATTAGTGGACGTGATCGAACTTGGGCTCGGATGCTGAAGCCGAGCTGGAATTGATAAGTTAGGTATATGTATGGGAATATACCTAAGTAGTGTTGGTTGTTACTTCATGATTATATCCTTCTTTTATGAATTATCTTTTGTGGATTCTGGGAATTTTTTGGGGGTCTCGGGGTCCCTACTGAGTAGCTTATACTCACCCCTGCACGAGCAATGCCCGCACTACGTTGTGTTGGATGCAGACGACGGAAAACGCTAATCGTGGAAGAGGCTAGTGGAGTAGTCGGTACCTGGAGGTGGACCACTGGGTGGGATGTACATGGAGTGGACGGCTGGACCCGAGGAGCTGAGGTGGCTATCTGTACCCACCCTTCAGGTGGGAGTACCAGTGGACGGCTCGACGTTGCTGCTTTACTTTCAGTTGTTGTACATTCGTTCCAGTTGTACTTTACTTTTAGTTTGGGTTTGTATTCAGGCCCATTTACCATTCTGCACTTACTGTTGTTCCCAGTTTTACTTAGTGTTTACTTATTCTTGCTTACTCTGTGTGTTTTTTACATTATAAGGGCAATGCCTTCCCTTTTTATCAGGAATTTCGCCTTGGTGCTAGTCGCCAGCCCCTGGCCTATGGAAGGTGGGCTTGGGGTAGTCACGGCATGGGCCCTGAGGATGGTTCCTGACAAATTGGTATCCGAGGAGTTTAGTTCTACCGCAGAACTCATGACTCTAATCTTTTTCTATGTGAAGCAATAGTGTTAAGAGTATTGAGTGTGGTTATCATTCCAGGGAGTCTAGTGTCGGTGCGGAAGCCGATGTATCCATACACCAGGGCCCTGACTTCTGATTTCGAACTTAGTGCATGAAAACATTGATTGAATGTGTGTTTCAAGTTTTCATTGTGTTTACTTTGTGTCAGCTGACATGGTATACTGTATTAACCTTGGCGCACCTATCTCTTTTCAGGATGACCTCACGACGGCAGTCATCTAGGGTTACGAGTTTTGTACGTGACGACAGCCCACCAAGAGATGGGGCCTCAGTACAGGGCCCTATTACTGCAGAGGCACCGGTGGTACAACCACCAGCTGAGCCACCGATGCTACCAGCTCCAGCCGCTGAGAGTGCACGTCGCCTTGGTGCACTGTACGAGTTTCAGTTTCAGAGACCTTTGAGGTTCCATGGGGATACGGACACTCAGGTAGTCGAGGATTGGATGGAGGCAGTTGTACAAGTTTTTTGATTGGTAGGGACAACATCAGACCTCATGGTGATCCTTGCAGTGAGTCTCATGCACGCGGAAGCATGTAGATTGTGGAGATTGATGCTCCTGGTGCACGATGAGGCATCACTCCTCTGGACGGAATTTGAGAGCCTCTTTCACTCGGAGTTCGTCCCAGCCACCCTCCGTGCGGTGCGCATCATGGAGCTACTACAGCTGCGATAGGGCAGCTTTACAGTCGCCCATTACTCTGCGAGATTTACCGATCTCTCGCGCTATTCGACGGACATGGTATGAGACCCATTCGTCCAGGCCCTGACCTTCGAGTAGGGATTGAGGCATGAGATCAGGGCATCACTGATCTCCCTCACCATTCCGATGTAGGCAGGGGTACTGGAGCGAGCCCTTCTCATTGAGAACTTTCATGCTGAGCCTACACCAGTAGTGAGACCTGCCACAGGGCGACACATAGCAGAGTCTTCTGCAGCAGGTATTCGACGGATGACACATGGGTCCAGGCGGACCAGAACTTCAGGAGGACGACCTCAGGACACTGGCTCAGAGGTGAGGGGCACACAGCGCAGAGCCATTCTTTCGAGAGGCAGACATTGTTACGCATGCGGCAGGAAGGGCCACATGGCTCGTGACTGCCCGACCCACCGTGCCATGAAGCAGAAGACGGTTGAGGGACCACCCAAGCAGAGGAAGAGGGTCGACTGTGGCAGTCTTTAGGGAGCAGGTGGACGAGGCAGAGGATCTGGCCAAGAAGTAGGTGGTGGGCGACTCTTTGAGGCTCTACCACTACCACCACCAGGAGGTCCACCCCGACCACAGAGAGCTGGTAGCAGAGACAGGAACAGCTTCAGGCAGCGGAGGCCTATGAACCAGGCACGCCCGAGAAGATTCGAGGTACCATCTGTGTCTATTCCACCCTTTCTACAGTTTTTATAGACATAGGAGTGAGTCATTCATTCATTGTTGCTGCCCTTGTTCGGAGCTCGGAGATTCCGACGGAGCCATTGGCTCGATCATTATGGCTAGAGACTCCTATGGGAGCAGACTCGACGATTATGCACTGGTGCCGGAAGTGTGAGCTTACTCTAGGAGGCGAGAGCATCAGCTGGGATCTTCTTGTAGTAGCGTCGAGGCCTTACGATATCATCTTGGGCATGGATTGGTTATCTACAGTCCATGCCCAGATTGACTGCATTAGGCACAATGTGTGATGTGTTCGCACCGATGGGAGTAAGTTCACCTTCACTGAAGAGAAGAGAGCCTTTGCAGTGCAGGATCGACTCACGCATAGGAGAGGACAACCCATTACTCATCAGTTTGCTAGCATCATCCTAGGATCAGTTGACGTGCGGAGTCCGAGCTTACCTACAGTGGTGGATCAGTATGCTGACGTTTTCCCTGACGATGTTCCAGGACTACCTCCTTGCAGGGAGGTAGAATTTTTTATTGAACTATACCCCAGGACAGCCCCGATATCCACCCCATCATATCGGATGGCTCCCGCTGAGCTTCGAGAGCTATGTTTACAGCTGGAGGACTTGCAAGGCAAGGGATTCATCCAACCCAGTGTTTCACCCTAGGCTTCCCCAATATTTTTCACCAAGAAGGCGGAAGGGAGCTTGCGACTGTGTGTCGATTACCGTCGCCAGAACCAGGTGATCATGAAAAACAAGTATCCTCTACCAAGGATTTAAGACCTCTTCGATCAGCTCAAGAGAGCACGGTGGTTCTCAAAGATAGACCTCAGGCCAGGCTATCATCAGATCAGAGTTCGTGATGAGGACGTGCAGAAGACGAGATTCAGATGTCAGTATGGAAACTATGAGTTCTTGGTTATTCTATTCGGCATAACCAATGCTCCAGCAGTGTTCATGGGCCTCATGAACAGGATCTTCCAGCCTTACCTCGATCGATTTATCATGGTCTTCATTGACGACATTTTGATATACTCGACGACTGAGGAGGAGCACGCCTACCACTTGCGGGTTGTACTGGACACACTTCGCGAGCACAAGCTTTATGGTAATCTCTCGATGTGTCAGTTCTAGATACGTGAGGTCCACTTCTTGGGACACTTCATCTTTGAGGTAGGAGTTGCGGTGGATCCTAAGAAGATCGAGGCAGTGCTAGCTTGAGATCCACCTAGGAGAGTGACGGAGGTGCGGAGTTTCATGGGACATGCTGGGTACTACCAGAGATTCATGCTAGACTTCTCCAGAGTTGCGACACCAATATCAGCTGTAAAGAATATGGGGAAACCCTTCGTGTGGTCAGAAAGATGTCAGTAGAGCTTCCAGGAGATGAGATAGAGATTGACCAGCGCGCCTATCTTGAGGCTACTAGAGGAGGGAGTAGGGTACGTAGTCTATTGCGATGCATCAGGGACCGGACACGGATGTGTCTTGATGAAAGAGTGTGCCATGATTGCCTATGGATCACGTCAGTTGAGGCATAATGAGCAGAACTACGCTACCCTTGACCTGGAGTTAGCAGTAGTGGTCTTCACTCTGAAGATGTGGCAACACTATCTGATGGGCGAGCGCTTTACAGTCTACTCTGACCACCAGAGTCTCACGTATATCTTCTTGCAGAAGGAACTGAACCTGAGACAGCGGAAATGGCTCGAGTTCCTCCAGGACTATGACTTCGAGATCGTCTATACTCCTGGAAAGGGGAACGCAGTAGCCGATGCTATCAACAGATGGATGGGCATTCAGCTACTTGGGGAGGCGACAGAGCAGCTAGCAGCTTTGCAGATATCCTTCATGGATAGAGATGGAGCAGCCATTCTACAGTCACTTACAGTCACTCCTCCAATTCTATAGTGGGTCAGAGAGGCACAACATGGAGATGATTATTGTGAGACGCGGCATGCACAGATATCCTCAAGACATGCACCTGATGGATTCTCTGTGGGAGGAGAGCATTTCATCCTTTTCAGAGGACGTACCATGGTACCAGTTTCTTTACAGGAGGAAGTGCTGAGAGAGTTTTACACTTCCCCTTTGGCGGTACATCTAGTAGTGAGTATGATGTACCAGGATCTCAGGTGATATCACTGGTTTCCGGGTATGAAGAAGGTTGTAGCAGAGTTTGTTTCTCGATGCCTCACCTGCCAGAAGGTGAAGGCAGATCATCAGGTACTAGCAAGCTTGGTACAACCCTTGGATGTCCTGGAGTGGAAGTGGGATGGGATATCTATAGATATCTTGACTGGACTTCCACGCACTTCCAGAGGTCATGGCTCCATTTGGGTGATAGTCGAACGACTCACCATGTTAGCCCACTTCTTACCCATCAGAGAGCAGAGCTCAGTAGAGAGATTGGGGCATCTCTACGTTCAGAAGATTTTGCGGCTTTATGGTGTTCCATCATCTATCGTCTCTGATCGAGATGCTCGCATTAATTCTCGGCTTTGGAAGGGGTTTCCTGAGGCATTCGGGACACAACTACGTCTAAGCACCTCCTTTCACCCTTAGACAGATGGTCAGATGGAGAGGACCATTCAGACTCTCGAGGACATGCTTCGTGCATGTGTCCTCGACTTTGGTCACAGTTGGGAGGATCACCTACCCTTGCTGGAGTTCGCGTACAACAAAATCTACCACTCCACCATATGGATGGCACCATACGAGGTGTTGTACGGCCGACCATGCAGATCACTACTGTGTTGGGAAGACCCTTGGGAGTCAGCACTTGTGGGACTGGAAATGGTCCAGGCCACGACATAGAAGGTCCAGGTCATCCAGGAGCGGATGAAGACAGCTCAGAGCCGGGAGAAGTCTTATGCTGAGAGGAGTTGGATACCACTAGAGTTCGAGGATGGCAACCATGTCCTCTTACGGGTCTCACCATGACGTGGATTACAGAGATTTGGCCGAGGCATCAAGTAGTCTCTGCGCTTCATCGGACCATTCCAGCTCCTCAGCAGGATTGGCGCGGTGGCTTATCGCCTAGCTCTACCACCTCAGTTGCACCGGGTGCATGACGTCTTCCACGTATCTCAGCTGAGGAGATTCGTGCATGACCCAAAACATATCATTTACCATGGGGAGCTAGACATTGATGATGGGGTGACATTTGCGGAGGTCCCGGTGGAGATCGAGGATCGACAGGAGCAGTTCCTACGTGGACGGTCGATTCCTGTAGTGCGAATCAGATGGCAGCACGGGAACATCTAGGAGAGCACTTGGGAGCGGGAGGCTCAGATGTGTGCTCAGTACCCACATTTGTTTCCCTAGTTTATGATGTATCTTTACGGGGACGTAAAGCCAGGAGGTGGGAGTAATGTAAAGTCCCGTAAAATTCAAGGGAATTTTTTTCTTTATTTTCTATTAGATTTTACAAGAATTCAATTTCTAACGGCACTTGATCTCGAGGCCCGGTGAGCCCGGAATAAATTTCTGAAGTTTAGCTCGGGTACGTTCAGTGAACGAACGAGCGATATTTCCTAACTTTTGAACTGGTTCTTGGAATCGAAATCCGAGGACACCGATGGAATCACAGCACCGGTAATTGCTTAGGAACACCTTTTCTGGGGTTGCGTTTGCTCGGGTGTGGTAATTATAATTTTGGGTTAAGTAAAAGAATAAAATATAATGGTGCAACCAATTTTATTTTATTTAAAGTAGTTTATCCTAAGTTAAGTGGTTGGAGTGGGACCCACTATATCCTACTCCACTAGGTAGGATATTTGTGGGTTGGGGCCCACACGAGCCCCACCTATTCATCTTCCTCAAACCCATTCTCTTAATTAGGTAATGCACCTGCACCCCCATTAATTGAAAAGTCACCTCATTAATTGATTAACTTATCCATAGTAATTAATTCTTGAATTCAATTTGAATTTAAAATTTTATGTTGGCTTGTCTGTTAATTAAATAAGACAAGGTCTTACTTCATTAAGTTGTTTTTTGGTTGTGGGAGATTATTTTGGGAGAGTATATGCTCTTACTCTTGAAGAACATCTTCTTCATCGTCGAAGAATGCGACGAATGCTGAGCCTTCGATGAAGAACTTCGTCACCGCAAAGGGGAGTTCGTCGTACCATCTTCTTCCCTCTCTGTATCCAGTGTGAGATGCCATCCTCGGAGGTCGACGATGCGACGCTGATGATTCTCTTCTCCGCGATGCCGACAATCCTCCTTCTGCGACACTTACGGAGTCTCCTTCCACGACGTCCCTTTCCGCGACAAACCTCGCTCGAGGACAACGCTTGAGGTAGTGGATTATTTTTTTCCTATTCTTGAATACTTTCATCACCGATCATCATCTCTAATTTATCCACCTATTATCGCAATAATGGGAGGAGGTCGGACCACACAAACACGACCGACCCTCCCCCCCTGATTGTTTGAATTGTTTGCGGCACGAGCAAGGTAGTGCGGTGCCGTTGCACTCTGCGGAAATAATAAGGAATGGGCGGAGAAGCGTGGTGTCGTTGCATCGTGCCGTTAATGACGAACAAAGCCACGGCGCTGTCGCACAGCGCCGGAGAACTTCGAAGAGGCCTCAGCCGGAGCGGTGCCGCGGCGGAGGGGCGCGGTGCCGTCGTGTCGCGCCAGTCAGACCTAGGCCATGCCCTTTGGCCGCGGTGGAGCAGGAAGCGGCGACCGACATCCGGCTGCTGGCACCGGAGTAGGAGGGAGGGACCCTAGAGGTCCTGCGGTAGTAGCAACCGGCCTGCCGGACCGGGCCGACCGACTTCCAAGAAGCCGGGGGTCGTAACCCCCGGCTGGCTGAAAGTGCGACCCCTCACATGGGGGCCGCGATTTCACAAACAGGGGGGCAGCGAGACCCCCTTCCGCTCAGCCGTTTCGGCCGGGCCGCCTGGCCACATTGTCCTGGCCTAGCCCCCCAGGCCGATTCGGGCCGCGGCCTAAAGGGCCGGACCCAGACCCGGGTCGGGTCAACCCGGTTCGAGCCATCCTAGGGGGTATCGGGCCGGGTCGGACCGGGCCCGAACCCCCTATTTCTGGACCTCTTTCGGTATTTTTCCCATAACATGGGCTGCAGACCTTCGATCGATGCACTGTTAGCTGAGATACGATCCTTGGATCGGGACGGTTGTTTCGGTATACTACACGCAAGGTTTCAGAGATCTTTGGGTTCGGCCGAGTTGGTTCGAACACAAAACCAACCGGGCCCTCGGAGTGAAAACGCTTATAACATGAGCTCCGGACGTCCGATTGACGTGCCGTCAACTTTGATGGATTCCTTATAGTGAGATGGACCTTTTGGCTTACTCCGCTTGAGGTTTTGAGGCATTTGGAGTATGGTTGGGTAAGATTTGACTTAAAACCCAACAGGGCCCCGGGGACAAAAAAGCCAATAACTCTCAGACCGGACGTCCAATTGGCGCTCCGTCTCTGACGTTGAGTTCCTGTTGACGATATGGATGTTTTGGATACATCAAATCCAGACTTCGTGTCAGTTGATGTATCAGCCCTCGGCTCGTGGAGCAGACCCTCCCCGAACGAGCTTCCTATGTGCAGGAACCCTAGAGCCGGCTACGACTACGACGACAATGACGACTGTACAGAAACTCTCTGTGGGTTAGACTGCAATGACTACAGCACTCAGCGATCCTGTTTTGATCAGTGCCTACCGATCGTGTGTGGGTCAGCACTCAGTGGTCTTGTGTGGGCCAGCGCATACCAATCCTATCTGGGTCTGATCCTGTGTGGGTCATTGCGGGGGTTAGTACCTATTGATCCTGTGTGGGTCATTGAGGTGGTTAGTACCTATCGATCCTATGTGGGTCTGACGGCTTAGATAATCAGTGGCTACATCTGATCAACTCTATTGTCTTACGAATATGTATACCTGTGTGAGCTGAGTCTTGACTTAAAATCATTATCTTAGATATGATTGACTTGCTTTCCTATGTGGATTGTGTTGTGCTATCCTGTGTGGACCTGATCGAACTTGGGCTCAGATTCTCGAGCCGAACTAGAATTGAGGACTTAGGTATATGTATTGGGTATATACCTAATTAGTGTTGGTTGTTACTTTGTGATTATATCCTTGTTTTATGGATTAACCTTTGTGGATGCTGGGAGACCTTCTGGGGTCCCGGGGTCCCTACTGAGTAGCTTATACTCACCCATTCATAGGTGATAGAGCAAACATTTTCAATTAATTTATATTGAATATAATTGTTTTAAACCCACAAAATTGTTCCTCTAAGATGAATTGTTTCATTTTTATGATAATGGTGTTATTTTGAGCTGAATAGTAAAAATTGGCCATTTTGGATTTTTAACAGTTTTAAATTATTTCGGTAGGTTGGCCATAACATTTTCTAAAATGCTCCAAATTGAAATATTCTTTATTTTATAGATTCTACACATCCATGGATTCATTTAATATATTTCGACCAAAATCTGAATCGGCCATATGGAAGCTCAAAATAAGCTCACAAGTTGGCTCAAGAAAACTGTTTTCAGTTCTGCCTAGTTTTGATGTGGGATCCATAACTCATCCACTGTGGGCCCAAAGCTAGTTAACTTCGGTGGGTGTATGAGCAAGGAGTTTTTGAAAATCTTTTCATGAAGGAATAATCGAGTGAATTTTCCGTTTATTGGGTTATTAAAGCACCATAATCCGGAGGATTTCGTTTTGGAGAGTCTGACTGGACAGAATAAATGCTCAAGGTAAAACGGACATAACTCTCGGAATACATGTCCAAATCCGCTGGAATTTTGAGGAGACACGGACAAGGGGAATTATGAACAACATTAATTAAGGGATCAACGCGTGAAGATGTCATTTAATGGGTATAAAACACGTCGACATTAGGGGGAAGCATTCTGGCTATAAAAGGAGGAGAGCTCCACCCTCTCAAAGCATCCCATTCTCCATCAATTCCTTCAAGGCACCAAGTAGGAGATCTCCACCGAGGGAGGCCGGCCACAAATCTTCCACATTTCTTTTTATTTTAATTCTTTTCTTTATTTTTAGTTTTTAATTGTAATTTAGATTTCTAATAAATTCATGCATTGTTTTTATTTTTGTGTCCACCGATTCACCCTCTTTTCTTCCTCTCATCTTACCATCGTGAACTATAATACTCATGATCATGGGTAACTAATAAGAGGAATATCCCAATGGAGTAATCAGGTTCTTGAACCCAATACCATCTTTTTAATATTCTTTGAGTTAATTCTAAGGATAATTTATAGTGGGTGTAATCCTCACTGTGGTCGTCTAAAGGTTAACTTCTTAATCTACAACCCATTTTCCCTCGATTGAGGAGGTGGATGGAGGGTGTGCTTGGCGATCTCTAAGTAGGATTTTCATTCACAACAGGGGTAGAATAAGGTGTGCACACATACAATGGAGTGTGTACACTAAGAATATTTGAAGCTGGCCAATGAAGGTGCTCCCTGAATATTCTCTCGGGAGAACTTCCTTTCTTCCCTAATTACATTCTGTTTAGCATTGCATGGTAATTTAGAATTAAATTTTAGATTCTTCTGATTTATGAATTTCATTTATTTTATTAAATTACATTTATTTCATAAAATATTAAACAACCAAAAAGAATTAGATTAGGTGGAATAGAAGTAGTGATTTATTAACCACAAAAGCTCCTCAAGAGAACGACCTAGGTCAGCCACTATGTTGTACTTAGTATAAATATTTTTGAGAGCGCACATGACAATGCTTCGTCAAATTGGCGCCGTTTCCGGGGATCCAAGTGGTTTTAATTCACTATTTTTATTCACATTTTGTAAATAATTTTCCTTTCATTTAAAAAAAAACAACAAAAAAATCATAAATTTCAAAAACTAAAAAAAAATATTCTTTTTTCATGATGTATTCAAATTATGATTATTATGCATGGAATGATCAATCTCAACTGCAAGAAAATTTTTACAATGAACTAGATGCGCAGTTTCATAGGATTAGTAATAAAGTGAACAAATTGGAAGGCCAAATAGAATTGATTGCAGAATATGTACGCGCATCCCAAGAACAACCCGAACCTGAACCGGAACCTGAACCAGAACGAGTGGTGGAAGAGATTTCACCCATCATTTTTTATGCTAAAGAACCTGAGGAGGGTGAGAAGGAGCTACTAAAAGAATTAATCACATCATCCCGCACTCAACCATTGCTCGAGGAGGTCCCAGAAGTAAACATTCCAACTGATGCACTGATGGGAGGCCAACATTTTTTAGAAGAATCTTGGAATAACTTTTTCGAATATAATATAAAACATGATCTTCCCATGCTTGATATTGAAAAATCAGTACCTTTTGACCTCACTCTTGCTTTGGAAGATAAAGAAGATGATGCACCTGCTGAGATGGAGTTGCCAATGGTCCTATCAAAAGAAATCAATTTCCAAGATGGCTTACTTGAAAGGGAAGATTTCTTTATTGATTCGTCATGTTTTAATTTTATTCAAACTGAATTGTTTTCTGACTTCTCCTTTCCTGAAATTTTAGATATAGCACAAATGGATCGGGCCTTGGATGTTGATGATGAGACCACACAAGTGGTGGTAATCAAGGAAGAAGATCCGAAGAAGGTGGCGGTGGTGCGACTACCTCCTCAACAAAAATTTTGCATACCATATGGAGGAGGACACCACCGAAGTTAACAGGGAGCACCCTTATCATTTATTCCCTCCCACTTCGAACCACAAATTTCTTCTTTATTCTTTCTCGGGGGTTGGGAACATTCAAATCTTATTTGGGGTTATCTACTTTCAGGTTTTACTCATGGATATCGGGAAGAGCCACATGTGGTGGTTCAAATCAAAGAAACCTCACCCACCATCAGATTGGGGATAACCAATTACAACTGCCCCTCTAGAGGCAGTCAAAACCCAGAGCCCACTTGGGGGATTAGACCATGTTTTATCCTTCTATTCTCATACTATTTCTATTTTCATTTCTTTCAATAAATATCTTATATTTACTATTGTTATTTTATTTGTAGATTTTTAGAGTGAAACACATAGGAGGTTAACTCAATGTTGCACTGCAAATAAATCAGGTTGTACCTCTCCTTCACACATTCTTGCTGTTGTGATTCAATCAGAAATCTTCTTACATGTTAAATCCATATAAATTCATTGAGGACACTGCATCATTTAAGTGTGGGGTAGGGAACCTTTGTAGTATAGGATTTTCATTTGATGTTTGTTTTCAAAAACAAAATTTGTGTGTTTTCAAATTTGTGTTTGTTTGTTTTTCAATTTTTGGTATGTTTCTTAAACTTTTGAGCTGAAATGATTATCAATAACATTTTTGAAACTCATTTCAATGAGTGAACCAATCTATTCCATAAAACTGAGTTTAAATGATTGCTGAAATAACTTTGTTTCAAGTTCAAATCTTTTGGAATTTAATGAAAAGTACACTAATTTTTGAAACCCAGGCCATATTTCACTATCTGTATCTTTAAGATCACGTTCCTGTGAGGCTTCTGAACCATTTTTGTCATATTCTTTTCATTCACCTCATTTCTTGAGAGAACCAGACCATGCTTGCTTTAACCAGAATTTGATTTATTCCTTTCAAAACATGAGGGTTGGGGTACGTTTGTTTTAAATGATTGAGGCATTTATTTTGTTTGAAGCCCCCTTTTAAAAATAATCTTTTTCATTATGGCCCACCTTTACATTTATCCTTCATTGTATCCCCTAGTATCCATGAATTTCCTGTTAGGTTAGCCACATTACAAGCCAATTTTCCCTATCATACCTGCTCTTGAAGTAAAATTGCATGATCTAGTTGAACTTAAGTGTTGAGGAAGATGTCTTGTGGTGTAATACCTCATTTGGTTATACTTTGGGTGGAAAATAAATTGTTGAAGAGTTGTGTGTGATGCTGAAAAATTATTCTATTGAAAGCTGTGCCTTTTCTAGAGCTTTTATAACAAGAGAAGTTGTGCCTTTCTGGAGCTTCCAAAAGAAAGATGTGCCTATCTAGATCTTTAAAAAAAATTATGTTTGAAAATATTGAAATGGTTTCTGCTGAGCTGATTGAATGATGATGGAGCCTATTTTCAACAAATGGGAAGTGAAGGAGACCATATTTGAGTGAAAACTAGAATCTTGCAATTCTGCTTCAATAAGAGCCAAGCCTTCCTTTTTCGGCCTCAGAACTTTTAACATCTAAATCCTACCAACCGGAAGCCACAGAACAACCCTGAAAAGTCCTCATGAGAAACACATGTCCTTGACTCACATCAGGTGGAGAAGTAGGAATTTATCAAACCTATGGTGACTCTTGTGTGAGTTTGGATGAGAAAAGCCTTGTTCAGCCTTTACATTTATTATATGAGAGAAAATTCATGTGAGGTAGGTGTTTTGTGTGCATGGGATAAGAAATGAAGTGGAAATATATTAAAATCTTAAATGAAGAACTTGAAATAACAGTTTTTGATGAGGCATGATATCTTTTTGTTTCTTGAAATTGATTTGATTGATCTCATTGATATGTGTTTTGATTTTGATTTGATTTGATTTTTACATATCAAGGAGTCCAAGTGCTAAGTGTGGGGGAATTGATAGAGCAAATATTTTCAATTAATTTATATTGATTATCATTGTTTTAAACCCACAAAATTGTTCCTCTAAGATGAATTGTTTCATTTTTATGATAATGGTGTTATTTTGAGCTGAATAGTAAAAATTGGCCATTTTGGATTTTTAACAGTTTTAAATTATTTCGGTAGGTTGGCCATAACATTGTCTAAAATGATCCAAATTGAAAAATTATTTATTTTAAAGATTCTACACATCCATGGCTTCATTTAATATATTTGGACCAAAATCTGAATCGGCCATATGGAAGCTCAAAAGAAGCTCACAATTTGGCTCAAGAAAACTGTTTTCAGTTCTGCCTAGTTTTGATGTGGGATCCATAACTCATCCATTGTGGGCCCAAATCTAGTGAACTTCGGTGGGTGGACGAGCAAGGTGTTTTTGAGCATCTTTTATGAAGGAATAACTGAGTGAATTTTCCGTTTATTGGGTCATTAAAGCACCCTAATCCGGAGGATTTCGTTTTGGAGAGTCTGACTGGACAGAATAAATGCTCAAGGTAAAACGGCCATAACTCTCGGAATACATTTCCAAATCCGCTGGAATATTTAGGAGACACGGACAAGAGAATTATGAACAACATTCATGAAGGGCTCAACGCGTGAAGATGAAAATTAATGGGGATACAACGCGCCGATATTCGGGGGAAGCATTCTGGCTATAAAAGGAGAAGAGCTCCACCCTCTCAAAGCATCCCATTCTCCATCCATTCCTTCAAGGCACCAAGTAGGAGATCTCCACCGGGGGAGGCCGGCCACAAATCTTCCACCTTTCTTTTTATTTTATTTCTTTTCTTTATTTTTAGTTTTTTATTGTAATTTAGATTTCTAATAAATTCATGCATTGTTTTTATTTTTGTGTCCACCGATTCACCCTCTTTTCTTCCTCTCATCTTACCATCGTGAACTATAATACTCATGATCATGGGTAACTAATAAGAGGAATATCCCAATGGAGTAATCAGGTTCTTGACCCCAAGACCATCTTCTTAATATTCTTTGAGTTAATTCTAAGGATAATTTATAGTGGGTGTAATCCTCACTGTGGTCGTCTAAAGGTTAACTTCTTAATCTACAACCATTTTCCCTCGATTGAGGAGGTGGATGGAGGGTGTGCTTGGCGATCTCTAAGTAGGCTTTTCATTCACAACAGGGGTAGAATAAGGTGTGCACACATACGATGGAGTGTGTACACTAAGAATATTTGAAGCTGGCCAATGAAGGTGCTCCCTGAATATTCTCTCGGGAGAACTTCCTTTCTTCCCTAATTACATTCTATTTAGCATTGCATGGTAATTTAGAATTAAATTTTAGTTTCTTCTGATTTATGAATTTCATTTATTTTATTAAATTACATTTATTTCATAAAATATTAAACAACAAAAAAGAATTAGATTAGGTGGAATAGAAGTAGTGATTTATTAACCACAAAAGCTCCTCAAGAGAACGACCTAGGTCAGCCACTATGCTGCACTTAGTATAAATATTTTTGAGAGCGCACATGACAACGCTTCTTCAAATTGGCGCCGTTGCCGGGGAGCCAAGTGGTTTTAATTCACTATTTTTATTCACATTTTGTAAATAATTTTCCTTTCATTAAAAAAACAACAAAAAAATCATAAATTTCAAAAACTAAAAAAAAAATTCTTTTTTCATGATGTATTCAAATTATGATTATTATGCATGGAATGATCAATCTCAACTGCAAGAAAATTTTTACAATGAACTAGATGCGCAGTTTCATAGGATTAGCAATAAAGTGAACAAATTGGAGGGCCAAATAGAATTGATTGCAGAATATGTACGCGCATCCCAAGAACAACCCGAACCTGAACCGGAACCTGAACCAGAACGAGTGGTGGAAGAGATTTCACCCATCATTTTTTATGCTAAAGAACCTGAGGAGGGTGAGAAGGAGCTACTAAAAGAATTAATCACATCATCCCGCACTCAACCATTTCTCGAGGAGGTCCCAGAAGTAAACATTCCAACTGATGCACTGATGGGAGGTCAACATTTTTTAGAAGAATCTTGGAATAACTATTTCGAATATAATATAAAACATGATCTTCCCATGCTTGATATTGAACAATCAGAACCTTTTGACCTCACTCTTGCTTTGGAAGATGAAGAAGATGATGCACCTGCTGAGATGGAGTTGCCAATGGTCCTATCAGAAGAAATCAATTTCAAAGATGGCTTACATGAAAGGGAAGATTTCTTTATTGATTCGTCATGTTTTAATTTTATTCAAACTGAATTGTTTTCTGACTTCTCCTTTCCTGAAATTTTAGATATAGCACAAATGGATCAGGCCTTGGATGTTGATGATGAGACCACACAAGTGGTGGTAATCAAGGAAGAAGATCCGAAGAAGGTGGCGGTGGTGCGACTACCTCCTCAACAAAAATTTGCATACCATATGGAGGAGGACACCACTGAAGTTAACAGGGAGCACCCTTATCTTTTATTCCCTCCCACTTCGAACCTCAAATTTCTTCTTTATTCTTTCTCGGGGGTTGGGAACATTCAAATATTATTTGGGGTTATCTACTTTCAGGTTTTACTCATGGTTATCAGGAAGAGCCACATGTGGTGGTTCAAATCAAAGAAACCTCACCCACCATCAGATTGGGGATAACCAATTACAACTGCCCCTCTGGAGGCAGTCAAAACCCAGAGCCCACTTGGGGGATTAAACCAAGTTTTATCCTTCTATTCTCATACTATTTCTATTTTCATTTCTTTCAATAAATATCTTATATTTACTATTGTTATTTTATTTTTAGGTTTTTAGAGTGAAACACATAGGAGGTTAACTCAATATTGCACTGCAAATAAATCAGGTTGTACCTCTCCTTCACACATTCTTGTTGTTGTGATTCAATCAGAAATCTTCTTACATGTTAAATCCATATAAATTCATTGAGGACACTGCATCATTTAAGTGTGGGGTAGGGAACCTTTGTAGTATAGGATTTTCATTTGATGTTTGTTTTCAAAAAAAAATTTGTGTGTTTTCAAATTTGTGTTTGTTTATTTTTCAATTTTTTGGTATGTTTCTGAAACTTTTGAGCTGAAATGATTATCAATACCATTTTTGAAACTCATTTCAATGAGTGAACCAATCTATTCCATAAAACTGAGTTTAAATAATTTATGAAATAACTTTGTTTCAAGTTCAAATCTTTTGGAATTTAATGAAAAGTACACTAATTTTTGAAACCCAGGCCATATTTCACTATATGTATCTTTAAGATCACGTTCCTGTGAGGCTTCTGAACCATTTTTGTCATATTCTTTTCATTCACCTCATTTCTTGAGAGAACCAGACCATGCTTGCTTTAACCAGAATTTGATTTATTCCTTTCAAAACATGAGGGTTGGGGTACGTTTGTTTTAAATGATTGAGGCATTTATTTTGTTTGAAGCCCCCTTTTAAAAATAATCTTTTTCATTATGGCCCACCTTTACATTTATCCTTCATTGTAGCCCCTAGTATCCATGAATTTCCTGTTAGGTTAGCCACATTACAAGCCAATTTTCCCTATCATACCTTCTCTTGAAGTAAAATTGCATGATCTAGTTGAACTTAAGTGTTGAGGAAGATGTCTTGTGGTGTAATACCTCATTTGGTTATACATTGGGTGGAAAATAAATTGTTGAAGAGATGTGTGTGATGCTGAAAAATTATTCTATTGAAAGCTGTGCCTTTTCTAGAGCTTTTATAACAAGAGAAGCTGTGCCTTTCTGGAGATTTCAAAAGAAAGTTGTGCCTATCTGGAGCTTTAAAAAAAATTATGTTTGAAAAGATTGAAATGGTTTCTGCTAAGCTGATTGAATGATGATGGAGCCTATTTTCAACAAAGGGGAAGTGAAGGAGACCATATTTGAGTGAAAACTAGAATCTTGCAATTCTGCTTCAATAAGAGCCAAGCCTTCCTTTTTCGCCCTCAGAACTTTTAACATCTAAATCCTACCAACCGGAAGCCACAGAACAACCCTGAAAAGTCCTCATGAGAAACACATGTCCTTGATTCACATCGGGTGGAGAAGTAGGAATTTATCAAACCTATGGTGACTCTTGTGTGAGTTTGGATGAGAAAAGCCTTGTTCAGCCTTTACATTTATGATATGAGAGAAAATTCATGTGAGGTAGGTGTTTTCTGTGCATGGGATAAGAAATAAAGTGGAAATATATTAAAATCTTAAATGGAGAACTTGAAATAACAGTTTTTGATGAGGCATGATATCTTTTTGTTTCTTGAAATTGATTTGATTGATCTCATTGATATGTGTTTTGATTTTGATTTGATTTGATTTTTACATGTCTAGGAGTCCAAGTGCTAAGTGTAGGGGAATTGATAGAGAAAATATTTTCAATTAATTTATATTGATTATCATTATTTTAAACCCACAAAATTGTTCCTCTAAGATGAATTGTTTCATTTTTATGATAATGGTGTTATTTTGAGCTGAATAGTAAAAATTGGCCATTTTGGATTTTTAACAGTTTTAAATTATTTCGGTAGGTTGGCCATAACATTGTCTAAAATGATCCAAATTGAAAAATTATTTATTTTAAAGATTCTACACATCCATGGATTCATTTAATATATTTGGACCAAAATCTGAATCGTCCATATGGAAGCTCAAAAGAAGCTCACAATTTGGCTCAAGAAAACTGTTTTCAGTTCTGCCTAGTTTTGATGTGGGATCCATAACTCATCCATTGTGGGCCCAAATCTAGTGAACTTCGGTGGGTGGACGAGCAAGAAGTTTTTGAGAATCTTTTATGAAGGAATAACCGAGTGAATTTTCCGTTTATTGGGTCATTAAAGCACCCTAATCCGGAGGATTTCGTTTTGGAGAGTCTGACTGGACAGAATAAATGCTCAAGGTAAAACGGCCATAACTCTCGGAATACATTTCCAAATCCGCTGGAATTTTGAGGAGACATGGACAAGATAATTATGAACAACATTCATGAAGGGCTCAACTCGTGAAGATGACATTTAATGGGGATACAACGCGTCGATATTCGGGGGAAGCATTCTGGCTATAAAAGGAGGAGACCTCCACCCTCTTAAAGCATCCCATTCTCCATCCATTTCTTCAAGGCACCAAGGAGGAGATCTCCACTGAGGGAGGCCGGCCACAAATCTTCCACCTTTATTTTTATTTTATTTCTTTTCTGTATTTTTAGTTTTTAATTGTAATTTAGATTTCTAATAAATTCATGCATTGTTTTTATTTTTGTGTCCACCGATTCACCCTCTTTTCTTCCTCTCATCTTACCATCGTGAACTATAATACTCATGATCATGAGTAACTAATAAGGGGAATATCCCAATGGAGTAATCAGGTTCTTGAACCCAAGACCATCTTCTTAATATTCTTTGAGTTAATTCTAAGGATAATTTATAGTGGGTGTAATCCTCACTGTGGTCGTCTAAAGGTTAACTTCTTAATCTACAACCATTTTCCCTCGATTGAGGAGGTGGATGGAGGGTGTGCTTGGCGATCGCTAAGTAGGCTTTTCATTCACAACAGAGGTAGAATAAGGTGTGCGCACATACAATGGAGTGTGTACACTATGAATATTTGAAGCTGGCCAATGAAGGTGCTCCCTGAATATTCTCTCGGGAGAACTTCCTTTCTTCCCTAATTACATTCTGTTTATCATTGCATGGTAATTTAGAATTAAATTTTAGTTTCTTCTGATTTATGAATTTCATTTATTTTATTAAATTACGTTTATTTCATAAAATATTAAACAACAAAAAAGAATTAGATTAGGTGGAATAGAAGTAGTGATTTATTAACCACAAAAGCTCCTCAAGAGAACGACCTAGGTCAGCTACTATGATTCACTAAGTATAAATATTTTTGAGAGAGCACATGACAACGCTTCGTCAATAGGCTATGCCCGCTCTACGTTGTGTTGGATGCAGATGACAGACATCGCTGATCGTGGTAGAGGCTAGTGGAGCAGTCGGTACCAGGAGGTGGACCACTGGGCGGGACGTACACAGAGCGGATGGCTGGAACCGAGGAGCTGAGGTGGCTATCTGTACCCACCCTTCAGGTTGGAGTACCAATGGATGGCTCGACATTGCTGCTTTACTTGCAGTTGTTGTACTTTATTTCCAGTTGTACTTTACTTTCAATTTGGGTTTATATTCTGGCCCATTTACCTTTCCGCACTTACTATTTTACCCAGGTTTACTTAGTGTTTACTTCGTCTTTCTTACTCTGTGTGTTTGTTTACTTTATAAAGGAAATGCCTTCCCTTTTTATCGGGAATTTCGCCTTTGTGCTAGTCGCCAGCCCCTGGCATATGGAATGTGGGCTTGGTGTAGTCACGACATGAGCCCCGAGGACGGTTTGTGACATTTACACCTGGTTTCCATTTGGAGGATGTGAATTTCCTCCCTTGAGGATTTTCCAATAATGATGAAAATGACGTGATCTATTTTTTCAACCAAGGATGTTTGTGGTGACATTATAGATGATTTATGTTTATATGCCTTCGTACCGATGAATATTCCAATGTGTTCATCAGGATTTTTCTTAACCCAGAAATGTGTTGTACAAGACTTGGTGAGACACACCATGTTTCATAGGGACACATTGTGTAATCCTTCATGATGGAATCCTCTCCCTTCTCAAATCAGCTTTTGTGAGTTTCTTTGGACCAATATCGATTGAGTGATTTTTTGGTTCATTCCTATGAGGGTTCCACATAGTAACCCATTCTCATCATATAGGTTTAACCCTCTAGAGATTCTATATGATACATGTAGTGAGGGTGAGTTCCCTTATTTTGGAGAGATTTGACTCAGACCACTTTGACTGCTGAGTTAGTAGCCTGGATCGTGTAACCCTCTGAGGGGCCCTAACATCCCCTCATTTAACTTCCTATTTCCATAGATGGGGCTGTTGGAATTCGAGTTACCAATATTTACATGGTCACTAATCACCTTTCTAAGATAATATTTCATGTAGGGTTTCATTCTCCCAGATGAGCCTTTGATGTTGACCCCTATCATTGTATCATGATCTGATATTTTCGATGTGGTATAGTATGAGAGAGTTGGTATCCCGAATAAACCCTATCAGTTATCCATTGTATCAATACGTGATGAATGTGATCTCTAGGATGAGTGTCATCGGGGGAGGTATTGTTTGTGGAGTGTGTTTTCTAAAAAAACATTGTATATAACCTTCATGTAGGAATCCTATGATGGATTAAGGGGTGTGACTTTACCTTGAGACTGTGTGTATTTATGTAGTATATCTTGGTATAGTTATTAAATGTGATTTATATACCTCTCTCTATGGAGATGTCTATTTCTATTTATTCTTTGTGATTTGTTATTTTGGAGCGTCCTACTATGTATTGTTATAACCACCCTTTCACAGGCTTTGCCTGTATGTGTCATGTCTTATATAGAAGAAAACACTTTTGTGGTGTCCTGTGTAGACTATGGGTCAATGGAGCTAGGTTGGTCTAGATATACCAAGGTGTATACTAGTGTTTTATTTTATAACAATACCCTCCTTCTGAGCATGTTGCAATTTATATTACAGTTTTGTTTGGGCTTGTTTTCCCCCATTTTATGCTTTCCAGTACTTTTTTTCATATATTGGTTGTGAGATTATATATGTATGCATGAATTTCCATAAATTGATTTACATTTAATCATTTTATGGGCATGAATATGTGTTCGTGTGTATTGGTAATTTAGGAAAATTCCTCCCATGTGTGTGATATGCCTTCTGGGTGCTAATCGCCAGCCGCTAGCGTATTGGAGGTGGGAAGGAGATATTTGTTTCTTGGGACTCTATAGGTTAGGTTGTGATAGAATGGAATCTATGGATCATCCAATGTGAAGTGTTTGGAGACTTCTTGGGTTTAGGACCTTAGTTTAGAGTTTCTTCTGTATAGCCCTGAGATTTATTTGGAAACAATGGAAATAATGTTAAAGTATTTCATGTTTGAATCACATGCTAGGTTGTCTAGTATTGGGGGAGAGGACAATGTAACCATTCAAAAAGATCTTGATAACATTATTTTTGACTCATTATATGTAGAAATTGGTTATAGGGGAAACATTGGTACATTCCTCATACAAGAATGGGTTGTGGTTTCCATGTCCTTCTTAGGTCATCTCCCCATATATACTCATTGACCATGATACACCGTGATAATCATTAGGATTCCTCTATGATGAAAACCATCTAGTATTGTGATATGGTTTCAAGAGAAAAATCATATGAGTGATGAGGTTTTAGTTTAGGGAACCGCTAGTGAGGTTTATTTCACCAAGTGGTACCAAGTAGTGTAACCCAATGTTGGGTAGCTAATGGAACCTTTTGTTGACCAAGAAGTTTATTTCCCGCATGATGAGAAATCAAAAGCTATAGGTAGATACTAAAATGGTACACATAGTCTTGGAATGATTTATGAGTTTCAGTGATGGGGATCACTATGGATTTGTGTATATACGGACCCTCAGGCAGTAGAGGTTTGACTCGAGGTAGTGGTTTGGGATTCCAACATGTGTGGATCTTGATCGATAAAATAGTTACACATTCTACTAGCTATCTCAGTGGTGTAGAAATTGACTCTGGTGGTATTGATAGATGACACACATATACTGAGTATCAATTTAGAGTTACAGACTTAGTGATTTCCATGGTTATATGGTAGGAAAGACACCCTTATATAGTGTTGTAGGACTAGAGTGAGCCTATCGTGTGAATGGTTTTCCAGGATGAGATCCATCTCGGATGGTGGTCCAGGTGAAGAGACATATCTAGTGTAACACGGGGAGTCCATAGAGCCCTGTGTTGTGGGCATGTTTCTCTTGATTGTGTGCTAGTAGTTTTTAATTCACTAAGGTGTTAGAGAAAGCCCTGGTTGCGGTAAACATGTGTTATAATGAAATAATAACTTCTAATTGGTAGAAAATAAAGAGAATATTCAGAATAATACTAAGAAATTAATAGATTGTTTGAGGTATACTTATTCAATGGAGCCCTCATGTCCTTGGAATTAGATTTAGATCATTTGAGACGTAGAAGGATGCTTCTTGACATGATCCAAGAGTGATAGTCGTATACAAACTATCATCGAGGCAATCCTCAGAATATTTCATCTCAGGAAAGGAACTGATAGTGGGCCACACAGATGATGAGGTCGAATGAGCTTGAGATCCACAAAGAGAATGTCCATGGAAGCAGATGTTCACCATAATGTTTTCCATCTACAATTTTCGAGCATGGTGACACATGATATGGCGTCTTCTTAGTTTACCCCATGTGGGTGAGGATGGTGCAGTCTACATCCAGTTGATATTTGTTACCATTTCTTCTTATGAGATCCAAGGAGGTATGAACCAATGATATCGATTGTGATATTTTGCAAGAACAAACTTCCACTAGATACATTCTTCATGGAATTCCTCGAAGTAGGGAATCACAATATCATTTTCTAGGGATAGATAGAGATTTTAGTAATGATGTGAGAAGTGATGCTAAAGAAGTTTCATTCCATTAGTAGTGAATCTCGTGTATGATAGGTTGTTCTTGGTTATCCTAGAAATAGTTGGATAGCCCAGGGTGTGGAGACATATTTTAATCTTAATTTTTTTCTCTCACATATCTAAGGGTTCTGAATGAGAATGATTTTTGAAGAGTATGAGACACTTTTGCATGTATGAGTTATTCTGGATTTGGTGAATTCCCTCAACAATAATTCTATACTATGATTATTACTTAATTTAATGATTGGGGATAGGATGCAGGAAGCCTTTGGAGACTCAGTTTTATTTGAGCACTGTGGTTTACCGTATTCTGTTAGTTATGTAAAGTGGACCATTTAGGTTCTTGTGTACATGCTTCATTTTTTCTTGTTTGTTTTTCAATACAAGGATAGGAGGATCATCTACCATCGGTAGATTTTTCATATCATGATGATTATCACTCCACCATCAATGTATAAACTTTTCTAGTCCATGTAATAGTGACCTTGTAGGACACTTTTATACTGGTCGGAGCCAGTGGGTAATAGCTATTATGTCCTAGTATTAGTTATAGTGAAGGTTGTTAAGGGTGAAGTTCATATAGGGGGGGATGATTACTTCCTAGTAAATCATAGGAGTCCTATCTAGATTGATTTTGGAGTCCTTTGAATATAGATACTTCTAGATTCTTATTCAGGGTGGTAGGCTATCTCTGGGGGTCTGGGGCCCTTACTTTTCTTACTACTATGTCAAATTACCGAGGTGGTGTTCTACTTAACCTCAAATCCTTAATAGTTTTTGGTTTTAGGGTTTTATCCGCATGTTTTATCTCAGGAGGTACGTTCATGACTCAATACGATATGAACATAGGTGAGCTAGGCTGTGAGAGTGGAGTTTCCTTTTTCAAGGATCCAGTGTCATTGAGGATCGATAGGAGAAATACCCCATCAAAATTTTATTATTCCCACCTTTTTCATGGGTTGTGCTTTTCATGGAAAAAATCCTTGAATGATGGAATAATTTAATGTCCTAGTTTTTCCATGTGAGGATTTGGATAAATTCTAAGAATATTTCTAAATCCTGGAACTGAGCTAACATGATATTTCGAGTCCAGATGTGTCCAAAATTAATTTTTAGATTATATTAATACCTCAGGTGGGAATGTTTCCTAAAAAACGTGAAATAAATCCTAAACATATTCTCATATTGAAAATCTAAATAAATAATTTAGGTCATAATGTTTAGTTTACCATATACGTGATATAATCTTTGTCGAGCATGGGTGTTTTTGAAAAATTCACCGTGGACACTATTCCTAAAAAAATTAAATAAAATTATTTAATTTATTTCATTGGTGCAATTATCTATTTTCCTCTATAACTATGCTATTATAAAAAAAATTAGGCTTAGCCTCATAACCTTGAGAATTGAGTAAAGAGATCTGAAGAAAAATAGCATACATTAGAATAATGGATCAGTGATCAGAGTACAAAAAGGAATGTTAAAGAAAACATTACTTATGGATATCAACAATGATAATGAAATAAATTTTTTCTTAATTATTGATTGATCCAAATTGATATAGGATGTTTTTTTGGCTTTATCCCTATATTATTTGCCCATGAAAAACCGAAATTAATTTACCAACAAATCAATTCATTGATCGATCATTATATTCGTGTGATTGTTTTATCTTCTTGCGGTATTGGTATTGATATGGCTTTAGTTTACTACATTATCTTTGTTCTGCATCCTATGAAAATGAATCAAGGCCAACATGAATATTGGATGAGGTTAATCCCTCATGTATGTGCTTCATGTTTTTCTCTCTCTGTTCTATACACGTTCATTGTTGCTATCCATTATGACTTGTGATTTGATGATATCTGAGAGTATCCATCGTTGTGTGTTCTTTCTTGGGAAAAAATAAATCTAATTTATGATCTTAGATTTGGATTTTAGAGTCAAAACTATGGAGTTGTGATTATTATGGGAACTTGAATTTGGATTATGTATTAGTGGTTTCTGCTCTGGATTGAGCAGACATGTCCAAACGTTCATTGATTAATGTTTCTGAGCAACAAGTGTCCGGAATCTAGCCACTGATGATGATGACATCCATTGTTGGTGTATGAAACAATGTTCATGTGACCCAATACATGGTTTTATTAGTAATAATGTTAATAATGATGATTAATATTATTATTATTTTTAACAATAAGGGTGATGAGTTAATAAAATTAAAAGAGGGTTTGTTATTATTATTTTATAAAATAATACTTATGAAGGTGGCATGAATAGTGTGGTTGTGTAATAAAATTAAATGAGATTAAATTTTTAATAATAAATAATAAAATAGGAGGGGGAGTGACCTACACATGATCTTCCAGTGAATTCCTTCAACAATTAATGTTATTACTACATAAGATTATAATAATAGTGGTTAAAAAAAAGGGAAATCCCAAATTATAATAATCAATTTCGGGTGGGTAATGTGAATAATGAAGGTATAATGGTAGGGGAAGAATGAAATCTCCTTTCCAATAATATTTAAAATAATAATAAATATAATATAATAATAATATTATTATTATTATTTCTGGATAATGAATCTTGTATCAGATATATCTTTTAACGATGATGTTGGATTGGTGATCCATCTACGACATCATGACTGTGGTATTAAAACATTAATTTCGAGAACAATGATGAAAACAATTCTCTCACACATTTAATGGGTCTCCAAAGTGTCCAATAATAATAATAATATTTTTATTATTTTTCTTATAAAACCTAATATCTGACATACCTTCTTCATATAGTGTTGGAATGAAAAACTGTCTGTGGAATAAAAACCCCGATACTGATGTATAATTTTCAAGACTAATATTGGGTATTTAATTTTGATTTATTGCTCATGAAGCACCGTTCATGCATTATAAAGTGAAATGTGACTTTTTCACCAGTGTCTATTTGGGGGAAGTGAATAGAATATTCTAAGAGTTTTTATACAATGGTAATAATGGACTTATCAATTATTTCATTCATGGCCATTTATGGTGACATGTTAGTAGATTTATTCTTTTATACCTTCATATCAATGACTATTCCCATGAGTTAGTTAGGTGTTTTCTAGACCCAAGAATATGCATTATAAGATGTTGTGAGACACACCATGTACGCCTAGGACACATCATGCACTCCTTTTAATATATGATAGATTCCTCTTCCTTCTCAAATTAGCTTGTATGAGCTTATTTAGACCAGTATCAGTTGAGTGTGTTCCCTTGGTATGTTACTACCTCGGTTTGGTGATGTACCCTGTTATTATGATATAGGGTGATCCCTTTATAACTTACCTATGATCTATGTAGTGAGGGTGATTTTTGTTATTCTGAAGTTAGTTGACTCATACTACATTGACTACTAACTCAGAATGTTGGATCTTGTATCCCTATGAGAATCCCAGAGAGATCATAATTTCCCATCGTGTTTACTTTTATGACGTTTTTGGAATTATCATCACAAATATTTACATGATCATTGATCCACTATATGGTAGGATGTTTCCTGTAGGGTCTGGTGTCCCCCTAGCGATCCCTAGGTGTTTAACCACTATCTATGTATTGAGATTAAATCTTTATGAAGAGGTATATTCTGATAGAGTGTGTATCTCTGATGAACCCTATCAGGTTTACTTTATGGCAATACCTAACCAGTGTGACCTATAAGATGATTTTCTTCAGTGAGGATTTAGATTTTATAGTGTCTTCTCATGGATGGGCATTGTATGGAACCCTCAAGTAAGAATCCTAGGCTGGATTTACGGTTGTGTCTTTATCTTTAAACATCGTTTCCTTATGGTGTATATCTGTGAATTTTTGTTTTAGGTGTTATGGACATATATCTGTGTTAATATGACGGCTACTCTTGATTCTTTGTGATATGTTATTTTTTGGTGTCCTACTAGGTATTGCTATACTCACCCCTACATGGGATCTTCCCACATGTGTCATGACTTATGCAGATGAGAAACCTTTTATAGGGTATTTGGTGGATTTGTAGTAGGTGGAGCAAGATATGGCTAGATTAACTGAGGTGTACACCATGTTTCATTTGATAGTAGTAAATTCTATCTAACCTAACCATATTTTTCTTTCTAATTTTGGTTGGGCTTGTATTTGGACCCTTTTTAAACATTCATGTAATTTGGTGTTGTACTCTTGTTCTGGGATTATATATGTATGCATGTGTAACGTTATGTTGTTTAATATTTCAGCATTGTATGGAATTGAAGACGTGTATGTGTATACATTTACTTATGGAAAATACCTCCCAAGTGTGTGATATGCCTTCTTGTCACTAGTCACCACCCTTGATCTATTGGAGGTGGGTATGGGGTAGTTCTATCTCGAACCCCACTGGGTTGGGTCATGATAAAATATGTACCTCATTAGTTGATAAGAGGACATGTTTTTTCTATCCATGGATGATGAGAACAAGTTGTGGTAGAAATGGCTTAGATAATTGAGGAAATTTCATTGGATGATTTTGAGAAAAAATAATAGTGTATGTGATATCCTTAAACATTCACACATTCATACCCACCAGTATGATACATTCCAAAAGGGATAGATTATTAAAAATAAATAAAATTTTATGTAAAATTATTCATTGATGTTTCTTAAGTCAGTGAACATTAATGTGTATGGGCCAATATCACCTAAAACATGTGCATGAAAATTGTTCTATGTTTTATTCATTTACAATTATAGATTTTTTTGGGTTTATGGTGATCTATCATAAATATGTAGTGTTAAATTGTATATTATGTTGTCAATTATTGGAGAATAAGATGATTGGGATTGAAATTTATATGTTACAGCTTATAAAGTTATAATATTTACTAATAATAAAGGGTAAAATAATCAAGGGATAAGGTACCAGCATTCAATTGTAAGGACTCCCCAGCAAAATAGAGTCATTGATAATATGAACCAGATCATTAAAAGTATGGACAAAAATTGATCATTGAAGTAGAAGTACTAGAGATATATAAGATGGAATTAAACTTTAGATTAACAAACATGTCTAACATGGTTTTTTGTGATTGATTAAATAGAAAAGGCACGATGAGTTGAATTACTGGAATATTCCAATAATAAAATACTTCAAAATTTTTAATTGAATGTTCTATAATTTCAATAAGGAGTAACACTAGAAGTTGAAGTCTCATTGATATTATGAAATAATGTTTAGATACATATAAAAAAAGTCATATAAATTATAATATAAAAATTATATAGAAACTATTGAAAATCAAGATGTCACTACTGTTGAATGGAGTAGAATTCTAAAATTAGGGAGAATATTTCTGAGGAATTTAATATCAAAACAAAATTTTTAGGGGGTATAAGTTGTTATAGATGATTTTAATGACTATTCTGATGATTATTTTGAGGAATAAGCATTATTGAATAGAAATAAGATTTGTATTGTGGGTAATGTCAATGAAGAAAACCTTAATGGTGACTAAGAAACCCATGTATCAACATGAAAGATGAAGACATAATGAAAATACATAATTTCACTCTCAATTAGAGAGAAATAATTTTTGATATTGGACGAGAAAAGAAAATTCGATCAAGGTGATTCGTAAAGTGATTGATTTAATTGAGAAGAATCAAATAATTGATTTTTTTCAAGGATACAAGATAAAACATTCATTATTAAGAAATGTTTCTTTAATAAAAAAATCAAAATTAAGATAAAAAGTTATATTATAATAAGACACTACAGGTTTTCGACTATTTTTAACAAATTTAATGGATTAACATTGATTTCATATTTTCTAATGTGTAAATACTAGATAAAATTTTACTTTTCTTGGTCATTGTAGTCTAAATGGGATTCATGGTTTCTTAAATGGACATAAAATATGCACTACAAAATTGATATCATGACGATAAAGTATATATCAAACTAGAAGATTGCTTTTTATTCATGAGGATAAAATTAATGTTTTGTTATTGATGAAACATTTTTATGGGATAAAAAAATAAAAAAGAGCTTCATATTCTAGACATGATAAATATTTGAATAATCATTATTTTCATTGAAGAGGATTAAATCACAATATATTCATCAAAAAAGGAAAATTATAAAAGGATGATGTTGATCATTTATATTTATGAAATAAAATTTAGGGACCAAAATGATGCATTATTCATTCAGTTTTTCAAATCAATGAGGTGCAATATTGATATTTCATTGATTATAAAAATATGGTTTCCCCTTGGTTTTTATGTAACATAAAGGCATGTATTTTTATTTGATATTTTAAATATTCAAAATCAGTACACAAAATATTCGTAATAGAGGATTACAAAGTGATGATAACAGTAGTAGCTATCTAGATAAAGTTGTAATTGGATGGTTAAGTCAAAGTGGTTGATGTGACAGAATATAGGTAAATCATTTGTATCCAATTATTCATATAAGCAACAAAAATGACATTGTATTTTCCACTTGTTAATCCTCATAGTACTAATGAAATCCCAAATAAATTCACTAATATATAGAGAAAATAATACAATGGTATATTAATTTAATAATGGAGTTGGGATTATTTTAGAATTTTTGTTCATATTATTATTTATTGGGATTTATAGACGTATATTGTGATGGTTCAATGGATGATAAAAAATCCACATTAAGAGGTTTATTCTATTTTAGATAATTTTGTATTTTATTGTCTATGAAGGAAGAAAGATCATTTTTTATTAAATTTTATAGAAAATCAGTATACTGTTTGTAGTCATGAATGTACTCAATTTCTATGGATGAATACACAACTTAAAGATGTTCGAGATGATGTGAAATATCATATTTCTATCAAATATGATAACTCTATGAAACAAATCTGAGAAAAACACTTTCCTATCACTCAAGGAAAAATCATAATATGATTTTGTATCATTTCAACTAGAATAATATTGAATAAGTAATAGTGAATTTGAACACTAAAAAAGGAATTTGACCACGTTTTAAGCTATATTTTCTAAAAAAAATAGATAAATATAAATTTAGGAATTCTTTTTAGTCACATTTTAAAACCTCAATAATTGAACATGTAATGATTGATACTTTATTAGTGAAATTGTTTTCATGAATAAATGTGTGGAATATTATTGTATAGTACTATACAGGTACAAATCTTAGTGAAAAAAAAAATAAATAATTTTATTATTCAAAATAATAAATTATTCAAAAGGTGAACCCATGAACATTCAATATTTTAAAATTTGTAAAAAATATATAATATAAAAACTTGAATGGGAAAATTTGGATCACCCCAATCGTCTAGAATCATTACCCTCAGGAACAATACTATAAAGACCAAAAAATTTTGTATATATGTTTTTAAATTATATTGAATTATTTCGGGACTGAAAAATTTGACGACACATAATTCTACGGCTTGGAGAGCTCAAAATGGAATTTTTAACTTTTTTAAGGTACATTCAGTAAATATGTGACCAGGTTTTTCTATCTTTTGAACCAGCACTAAAATTGAAAATATGATGGCACTGTTGAATTCATAGTGTCGTGATTCACTTAGGTTGGCCATCAAGGTTCGAACAGAAAAGTTAAGTTTTTTATATTTTGGAAAATAATAATAAAATAACTAAATTAGTTATATTATTATTTCTTCAACCTTTGAGCGACAGTTAGTGGAACTGTAATGTAACTACAACCATTAAATGAGAGACATTGAATGACCGATTACATTTTTTGGGAAACCGCAACACTCACATAATTAATGGTTCATTAATTAATGTACATTAATGAAACATATTAATGAACAAAAAGTGGAGTTTATTTCTCTTTATTTATTCTTTATATTGGCGAATGAATGATTGTCTACTGAAGATACCACTGACGTAATGCTGACGACACACCCATGAAAGAAGAATGGGGAATGAATGATGACCATTGGAGGAACCGATCTGGAGATTGACGAGTGAGGACGAATGTCAAACAACAATGAATACAAAATTCCTTCCTTCATTCGCAACGAATTCCACAAAATCTAGGTAGGGGATCTATGTGTTTAATGATTCCTCTTTTACGTTCTTGAAAAATACAATGAACATGGATCAACTAACTAAAGGGTAGATCAATGAATAATTCTTTTTTGTGGGAGGTAGTTGCGGGGTCTTGATTTTGGTATTTTCATATTCTATTTGTTAATTGTTAATACTAGTAGAATAATACACTAACACACAGTGCGTGGGCCAAACCAAACAAGGCCCATACCCTCCACCACTCTTGGATATTATGTGTTTTTCATGGGTGACTGATCAACAAGGAGGAAAGGTGAATCCAAGGGTCTTGCAGTGAAGACAAAGACTCGAGAGAGCTGTAGGAACAGACGGGAAGATAAAAGGACCAATGGGGCATATCTGGTAGTCTATAGAAGGATCCACTGCTGTGGAACCACCAGTGCGGTGGTGGAGGACGGCCCCTTCCGGCTACGGGGAGGAGGCAGTGCCCATAGCTTCCATGGAGGAAAGTTCTCCAGTTGGATGACTGCAACGGGTGGAAAACGTGGCACTGATGCACAACGTGGAGGTGGAGCGGACCATCGGGTGATGCACAACGGCCGAATCATGCTGGCCATTTTGGGAGATAGGCCGACAACCCATGTCCAATCCAGCTCAACCCGCCCGCACCACGCGGGGTGAGTTCTCCAGGTAAGTTGGACCCACCAGTCAGGCCATACCCCACCATATGGACTGGTCCCTACAAGCCAGGATGAACCGTGCTAGTTGGATCGGACCCGTGGGACGAATGGGCTAGCCGTGCCGAACCCCTACGGGACCCAGATTCGACCGGACCTGTTTCATTAAAACTTGCATAACTCATAAACTGAGCGTCCATTTGATGTTCCATCTGTGGCTTGAGGACCCCTACAATGAGGTGGTCATTTTGAAATAATTCACTTGATTTTTTGAAAGATTTGGTTTAAGGTCGGGTTGGATTGGACTCGAATCCAATCGTGACCTATTTACAGTTTTCCCTATGTCTTACAGACCGGGTGTCTGATTTATGCACCACTTATCATGCTGGAACCCTTCATAAAAGAAGACCATTTTAGTTACTTATATGTGGGAATATATAGATGTTGAGATATGTCTAATTCCATGAGGATCAGATCCTCCAGAAATCAGGCATGTTAAGTGAGTGATTCTAGTGGCTGGCTATGACTTGATGAAGGAATAATGATCCCATGTGGGTCATTACATAGCGATCATGTGTGGGTCAGCACTTTGTGATCCTCTGTGGGTCACCACATAGAAAATATCTTTGGTTTAACACTTAGATATCTTCCATGGGTCAGCACGTAGCGATTCTCCATGGGTCATCTCTTAGCGATTCTCTATGGGTCAGCACTTAGTGATCCTATATGGGTCATCACCTAGAAATCCTCTGTGGGTTAGCACCTAACAATAATCTGTGGGTTAGCACCTAGAAACCTTAAGTGTTCCAAAAGAAAAATCCTCTCAACAAAATAATATGATCTAGCTTTATGACTAATCATCTTTATTAATGTTCTTTAATTTGTATACCCGGTGTGATATGTATTTTACTTTATGCCCTTTGATTGAGATCATGTTTTGGGGTTTTTTCCTTATGAAATTCCAAGATGCCTTCAGGGGTATGCAGGTCCCTACTAAGTATTATTATAATCCCCCTTCATGGGATTCATCCGGACATTATTGTGTCTTGTGCAGATGATGTAAAACTTGATGGAGACTTTGGAGAGCCATGGCAAGATGGTAAATGGATGTGTCTGATTAATGCATTGATCTGTTGTGATGGGATATACCTACACTTCAAGTAGGATCATTGGAAAATGATCTCTTGAGATTGTTTTTCCTTATTTATGTATAAATCTTTCATTTGGTCTTGTATACTTTCCCCTTTACAAGCAGTAATTACTTTTACTCCATGTGGTAGTTTTTAATGGTGGTTGTTCTACTTCTTTCCGTTGTGTTTGACTTGTATGTTGTGTGCCCTGTCTATGTGTGTATAGGATGAAATGCCTTATCGTTTTGGTTTTTTTATTCTCTGTTCTAGTCACCAGCCCCTATCCTATGAAATTTAGGCCAGGGGTAATCACAAAACGTTCCTTGGGGGATTGGTCGTAATAAACTGGTATTAGAGGGGTGTTCATTTATATCAGAAGAACTAAGTTTATGTGTTTTAAAAATAGAAATAGTGTTAAGTGTCTTGAGTTCAGATTACAGTATATGGAGTCTAGTGTTGGTGCGGTGGCTGATGTATCCATAGACAAGGAACCAAAATTTTGTTTTTCGACTCAGTACATGAAATCACTGGTTTCATGTGTTTTGGAATTTTTGTTCTTTTGATCTCTTTTAAGTCGGCTCACCAGGTATAACTCATTGACCCTGTCACATTTTTTTCATTATAGGATACCTCTACATAGAATGTGATCCGTTATTCTAGTGAGAGATCATGATTATGGACCATGGAGTTATGAGTTGTCGGTGTAGAGCTCTCTTACAGTGATAGCATCATTGGGTTGTATATCAGCAGCACCCCCACCTGTAGGGCAGGAGTTTCCACCAGTCCCACCCGGGGATTGTTCGCTCTGATTGATCATGTTGTACGAGTCCCAGAGAGAGTGTCCTCTATGGTTTTTAAGAATGAAAAATCCTAAAGAAACTAAGTACTGGCTAGAGGATTTGGTATGAGTTTTTCCCTTGGTTGAGACCGCAACATACCAAATGGTGATCTTAGCTTCTAGTCTCTTTCAGGACATAATAGGGAGATGGGGGAGCTTGACGCTATAGATACATAGGGAGAAAAGTCTCTCTTAATTGGACTTCAAGAGACTCTTTAGGGATGAGTTCATACCAGTGACTCTATGATCTGTTCATTTGTAGGAGCTGGTAAAAATACAGTAGGGAAGCCTGACAATGGCCTAATAAACGACGATATTTTCTAACCTCTCCCGCTAGTCCAACGACATGGTATGAGACCCATTATTCAGGGACCAAACCTTGGAGCTGGGTCTGAGATGGGATATCAGAGCATCGATGATTTCACTCGACATTCCAAAATAGGCTAGACGTATAGAGAGGGTGCTACCAGTGGAGGGGTTCCTTGCCGAGAAGGCACTAACAACGAGAGTTACCACCGGATGAGATTCAGCTGAGTCATCTAAAACATGTAGTAGCTAGATGACGCAGAGGCCCAAGTAGGCCAAAACATCAAGAGGATGAACCTAGGATGCAGGGTAGGAGGTGTGGAGCTTATGAAGAAGTGGAGGTCAGTAGAGGAGCATATTGTGCTACTCGTGCGGTGGGCTGGGTCACATGGCTCGTGATTGAACGACCCGTTGTACTGATGATCAACAGATGGTTGAGGGACCACCAATACAATGATAGAGGTTTGAAAAAATAGGTACACAGTGCAACAGATGTGGCTATGGAGCAGGAAATGCAGTATGTAGTGGGTGAAGGTTTGCGGTACTACCACCAACTCTAGCAAGTGGTCCACCGCGACCTCAGGGAGTAGGTGGATAGGGATGAGATCAACATCAGGCAGTAGAGGCCTATTACCATGATGATCAATAGATTATTTGATGTACGATCTGTGTCTACTCCACCATAGTTACAGCTGTTATTGGCACATGTGCCAGTCAATATTTTAATTCCATGACTATCGTTCAGTGCTTGGAGATTCCAGTGGAGCCGTTTGCTCGATCTTTATGATAATTGACTCTTACATGAGATGATTCAATGATTAGGCACCGGTTCCAGCAGTGTCAGATTACTCTAGTTGGAGAGAGATTCAGCTGGAATCTCCTAGTAGCATCGCTGAGGCCTTACAACATCATCTTGAGTATGGACTGGTAATCAATGGTCAATGCTCAGATCGATTGTGTTCGGCACAAAGTACGGTGTGTCTATGAGTATGGGACAAGTTTTTCCTTCACCGGTGATAATGGCACCTTTTTAGAACATGATATACCTTCATAGAGGATGGTGAAGCCGATCACTCATTAGTTGGCTTTCCTCACCCTTGGTGTAGTGGATGAGAGGTGTCCTAGATATCCGGTAGCGGTGGACCAGTATATGAATGTATTTCATCATGATGTTCTCGGACTACCTCCCCATAGAGTGGTAGTCTTCTACATCGACATGTATTCCGGGAAGACACAGATTTCTACACCAGCATATCGGGTGGATCCCATGGAGGTTCGTTAGTAGAGGGTACAAATAGAGGACAATCAGAGAAAGGGGTTCTTAAGGCCCAATGTTTCTCCATGGGCAGTCCCATTTTGTTCGCCAAGAAGGAATATTGGATTTTAAATATTTTCATGGACTATTGGAATCTAAACAAGGTGAAAGTGATGAATAAGTATGATCTTCCAAGGATTGACGATCTCTTCGACCAGATGAAGGGAGCATGGTGGTTTTAAGAGATAGACTGCATATCAGGTTATCATAATCCTAGGGTATGTGATGAGGACATACCGAAAACAGGCTTCAGATGTAGGTATGGACATTATGAGTTCTTGGTGATGCCTTTCGGGATGACCAACACCCTATAATAGTTCATGGGACACATGAACGTGATCTCCTAGCATTACGTCGATTGCTTCATGGCAGTCTTCATTGACGACATCTTGGTGTACTCGGTGTTGGAGGAGGAGCATACCACACATCTACAGATAGTTTTGGATAAACTCTAAGATCCATAGATAAATGGTAAGCTCTCCAAGTGACACTTCTGGATATGGGAGGTCCACCTTCAGGGACATGTCATCTCGAAAGATGGAGTTTCAGTGGATCCAAAGAAGATAGAGGCAGTTCATTCTTGGTAGCCACCAAGGAGTGTGATTGAGGTGCAGAGTTTCCTGGGGTTTCCTGGGTACTACCAGAGATATGTACCTAACTTTTCTAGAGTTTCATCACCCTTGTTAGATTTGAAAATTAATGGACAACCCTTCATATGGATGTAGATATTCTAGATGAGTTTCTATGAGCTGAGGAAGAGACAGACGTGTGCCCCCATCTAGAGGATACTAGAAAAGGGAATTGGGTATGTAGTCTACAACGATGCATCAGGGACTAGACTGGGATGTGTCCTGATGTTGAGGCAAGTGGTGATCTCCTATGTCTCCTGAAACATGAGGCAAAATGTGCAGAACTATGTGTCCCATGGCCTGGAGTTAGAAACAGTGGTATCTGCATTGATGATGTGCGACACTAATTGATGGTGAACATTTTACTGTATACTCCGATCATAAGATTCTTAGGTATATATTCTCATTGTAGGAACTAAATCTGAGAAAACAATAATGGATGGAGTTCCATATGAACTATGACATTGATATAGTCTAAACTCTTGGGAAGGGAAACTTATTTTCAAGTGCACTCAACATGAGGTCGAGGCTACAACATGGGACATTGATTTCGAGGTTCGACATGCCCAGATATCCTCTGGATAGGATCCTGATGTATTTTTGATAGGTATTGAGCACATCATCCTTTTTAGAGGAGGAACCATGGTACCCGTGTTTTTTTGGGAGGAGACATTGATGTAGTTCCACACATCCCCTTTAGCGGTACATCCTAGAGTGGAAAAGATGTACCAAGACCTCCAATGTCAGTACTGGTGGCCAGGGAAGATGAAAGCAGTGGTAGAGTTCGTTTCACGATGCCTCAATTTCTAGCAAGTGAAGTCGAAGCATCATGATTCCTAATTTTTAGCACAACCATTAGAGGTACCGGAATGAATGTGGGATCATATCTCCATGGACATTCTGACTGGGTTACCAAACACGTCCAGGGGCCAAGAATCTATCTGGGGGTCATTGATCGACTCACCATGTCAGCCCATTTTCTACACATTTGAGACAATGGATCAGTAGATAGCTTGGTATGCCTCTATGTCTAGTAGATAGTACAACTTCACAGGGTACCATCGATTCTAGTTTTATATTGTGACGCTCGTTTTACATCCTATTTGTGTAAGGGATTACAAGAGGAATTTTGGACTTAGATATGCTTGAGCACCACCTTTCACTCTCACATAGATGGTCATATGGAGCATATCATACATACACTTCAAGATATGTGTCGTGCTTGTATCCTGGATTTAGTTCGTAGTTGGGAGGACCACCTGCTACTAGTGGAGTTTTCATAAAACAAAATTTATCACTCCACCATTAGCATTGAACCATTTGTGGCTTTATACATGCGACAATACAGATAACCTTTATGCTGGAAAGACCCAAGGGAGTCAGAAAATATGGGTGAGGAGTTGGTACGAGCTACAAAAAAAGGTGTAGATAATCCAGAAGCAGATGAAGAATGTATAGAGCTAGTAGGAGTCATATGCTGATAAGAGATAGAGACCCTTGGAGTTCATGGAGTGATATTATGTCTTCTTGAAAGTCTCACCCGATGTAGATTATAGTGATTTGGCTAAGGTAGTAATCAATCTCCAAGGTTCATTGGACCTTTCTTGATTCATGGAAGAGTTGGCGAGGTGGTGTACCTCAAATCGCTTCCCCCACTGATGCACTGATAGCATGATATTTTCCACATGTCCTAATAGGGGAGATACGTGCATGACCCATCAAACGTCATCATCTCAGGAGAGTTGGATATTGATGATGTGGTGACTTTTACCGAGTTCCTTGTAGAGATAGAGGATCGACCAGAGCAGGTCCTTCATAGATGGTGGATCCCTGTCATGCGAGTTCGGTGGAAACACAAGAACCTCTAGGAGAGAACATGGGAGAGGGATTCTCAAATTCATGGTAAGTACCCCAATTAGTTTTCTTAGTTGTGTTTTTGATTTCGGGGAAGTAATTCCCTAAGGTGGGGAGAATGTAAAGACACATAAATTATATATATATATATATATATATATATTAAAATTATATGGAATTATTGCGAAACTAAAAAATTCAACGGTACATGATTACGATGCTCAGAGAGCCTGGAATAAAGTTTTCCACTTTTTTATGGTACATTGAGGTAATGTGCACGGGGGTTTTTTCAAAATGTTGAACTAGAAGTCAGATGAAAATTTTAGGGTACCATTGAAATCGATGCGCCATGATTTTCCTAGGTGAAGCATAACATAGGTCGATAGGGGTCAGACAGAAAAGTTAAATTTTTGAATTTTTGGAAAAAAATAATAAAATAACTGAATGAGTAATTTTATTCATTCTTCATCCATTGAGCGACAATTTGCGGAACCACAACGTAATGATAATCATTAAATGAGATACATTTAATGAATTATTAATTTTGTTATGAAACAACAACTCTCGCTTAATTAATATTTCATTAATTAAGAATCATTAATAAACTATATTAATAAAAAAAAATTTGGATTTTGATTACTTTTATTTATTCTTTCCATTGAAGAAAGAATGATCAACGGAAGGAGAAACCTCTAATATAATGCTGACAAAATCACCCATCAACGAAGAATGGAGAAAAAATGAGGTCCATTGGAGGAACAAATCCAGAGATCGACGAGAAGCGACGAACGTAGAACAACAATGAATGTGGAATTTCATTGCATGCAATAGATTACATATAATCCAGGTAGGGGATTTATGTGTTTAATGATTACTCTTTTCCATTCATGAAAAATACAACGAACACAAATCAACCGACAAATAGTTTGATCCACAACTCATTCATTCTTGCGGGTGGTTGTTGCGGGGTCCTGGTTTGGGGATTTTTGTATTCTATTTGATAATTGTTATCACCCCCACAATAAAAAATTAATGAGGATGGAACGATCCAATCTGAACAAGGCCCGAACCCTCCACCTCTTTTGGATATTGTGCATTTTTTGTGGCTAACCTAGAAACGAGGAAGTAACGCAAATCCATGGGGCTCGTAGTTAAGGTGTTCACTTGAGAGACCATAGGCGTAGACGGGAAGAAAAAAGGACCACCAGAGTATCTCCAATGGTCTGTGGAAGGAGTCGTCTGTGTGACACCACCGTTAGTGGCGACCGTCCAGTGCTGGACCCGTGGAGGAGGTAGGGACCACAGGCACCGTGATGACATGTGATGCGGCCAGACGATAGTGGTGTGGGGTTAATGCAATGCCGATGATTCTTATGAAGATAGGGTGTCCCAGTCAGGTTGCTTACCGGGTGCACAATAGCCCGCTCATGAAGACCATTTCGGGAGACGGGGCGATGCCCCGCTGGCATCGCTAGCTTGGTGAACCAGATGCCACATGTCTGGTCCATCTCAACCGGATTGCACTGTGCTGGCCTGGTTCTCCAGGCAGGCCGTACCTGCGCCAGCTGGGCCAGACCCGTGCTAGCTGGGCCGGCAGAGCAAGACCCCTACCTGACCAGATTTGACCAGCTATATTTCACTAAAACTAACATAACTCCCAAATTGGACGTCCCATTGAGGAACCGTCTGAGGTGTGAGGACCCATGCGATGAGGTGTTCCTCATTAATTACTCCACGTGAGTTCTGGAAGAAGTTGGTGTATGGCTATTTTGGAACATAGTCAAATCTAATCAGGCCCAATTTACGTTTTTGCCTATATCATACAGACTAGGCGTCCGATTGACGCACCATATGTTTTGCTGGAACCCTTACGAAAAGACGGTATTCTAGGCTACTTCTAAGTAGGAATTTGTGGCAGATGAGATAGGACCAATGTCATGAGGATAATACCCTCCAAGAAATCAACCTTTCTTAGTGAGGGAATCAAGTGGATAGCTCTTACATGATGATGGAATAGAGATCCTCTGTCGGTTAGCACATAGAGATCCTCGGTGGGTTTGACTTAGCAGTATTCTGTGGTTCAGAACGTGGGGATCCTCTATGGTCCAGAACGTAGTGATACATTGTGGGTCAGCACATAGTGATCCTCTATGGGTCAACAGCTACCGATCCTCTATGGGTCAGCACAAAGCGATCCTCTTAGGGTCAGCACCTAGAGATCCTCTATGGGTCCTCACCTAGTGAGCCACTGTGGGTCAGAACCTAGAAACCCTCTACCGTCCAACAACAAAATCCTCTTGACAGAATAAGATGATCTAGATATATGGATAATCTTTCTTTTATTAATCTCCATTAAGTGATATACCTGGTGAAAGTTGTCTTTTACATTGTGCCCGATGATTGAGATAATGCTTTGTGGGTTTTTCGTGTGGAATTCTGAGAGGCCTTGTGGGGTCTTGGTGTCCCTATTGAGTATTGTTATACTCACCCATGCACAGGCTTCACATGCACCATGTTTTTTCTTGCGTAGATGACATACATCTCGACTGAGACTTTTGAGAGCCAAGGATATGTGGTACACAGAGGTGACTGATTGACGTGGTGAACCACAATGACGAGATGTACCTACCCATCAGGTAGGATCCTTGAAAAATGTTATATGAAGATTATTTTCCATTATTTCTGTACTACTCTTTTATTTGGGCCTTTATATTGACCCATTTACTTTCAGTACTTACTTTTACTCCCAATAGTGGGTTTTGGTGGTGGGTTTTCTACTTCAATCCATCGTGTTTTACTTGTATACAGTGTGCCCTATCTATGTGTGTACTGGTTTAAATCTAATGCCTTTTGTTTTTGGGGATTTTCTTTCTGGTGCTAGTCACCACCCACTGGCCTATGGAAGGTGGGCTAGGGGTAGTCACAACATGGGCCCTATGGGACGAGTCATGAGAATATTATGAAAAATAAAAATTATATTATTAAACCAATAAAGATCATAGGAAATAAAAATATAGAACCTTTAGTGTAATTGTGTTGAATTTTGAATAATGGAATGATGTGGTATTTATATGGGGTAATATGATCCTTTAATGAGTAATTTGACAATTTGAATAGTAATGCTACCATTGGGAATAATAACCTGACTTTTTGAATTGAAATTTGATCTAAAGATAATAAAATGTAATATAAATAATATTTAAAATGAGTAATTTAATAAAATATAAATATTTTTATAACATAAAATAAAATTTAAGATTAAAAACTGAAAGAGTATATAAGCAAAAATGAATATATTTTATTTTATTATATTTCATTAAAATCATAATTTTTTTATATTAAAAATAAATAATTACTTATGTAAAAAAATAATTTTGATAAAATTAATTACATTTTTAGAATAAATATTTTGAAATTATCAAATGGTTTTTTAATTAATTTTTAGAAACATCATTTTTTATGTGAATAGTAGAAATACGATATTTCAAATACTATATTATTCATGATATAAAAATTATATAATCGGGACATAATAAATGTTAAATTGGTTTTATCATTCAAAAATAAATTTAATATAATAAATGGTAAATATAAAAATAATAAACTCAGTTTCAAAACTAAAAAATAATTCTTTAATGTCTAATGTCAAACTTATTCCATTGAAATAACAATTTTTCATTTTCCTAAAATTTACATTTCAATGAACTATTGAATTTAGTTTATAAAGTGGTTAAGTGTCTTAAATACATTTTATTTTTTTTATATATGATTTATAATTTCAAAAATATCACTATGATATGTTTTACCTTAAAACTACATTTTATTTAATATTTCATCATAAAAATACCCCCCTCATCAAGTATAAATAACCCCCACCCCTCATTTGTAAAAAAACATACCTTCCACACGAATAAGACAAATATCTACCCAATTTTCCATCTCCAATCCCATTATAATCTATATGACTTTTCTTTAGTAATAAAACTCAATGTTTTCCAGAAGTTAAGGGCCATAGAACAGGAACATCTTTAAAAATGTTAATGTCTGCCCATCAATTATTTTTTCTTCCTTTTCTAAACTTCTTATCCCCCTTTTAATCTATTATATAAACATTTTTAAAATAACTAAACATAATGTTAACCTGATATTTATATTTTTAATTTCATAAAAACATTATTTTATATATAAGCACATAATATATATCTCACCCCTCCTCTTTGGATTATGTCCCATTAATGGCAGGTTTACTTCCAACACAGATGTTTCCAATTATTTTCTAATAACAACCCTTATAGAAGATTACAATAAATTATATATAATATATAAATATATATATATATATATAAATGTATTTATAATATTATATATTTAAACATAGAAATATATAATTAGTAATAAAACATGATCGCTAAATCAAAGAAAGATGAGATTTTTTTTAAAAAAAAAATATGTTTTAAAAACATTTCATATTTGTCAAATAGAATTATGGAATATAATACAATGATTTTAATTTATAAATAGTGAAAATATAAACAAAAATCAGTTCTTTTTCGTTGTTTTAATAAACATATGTTCACTATTTAGGAGGGGGAAAAGAAAAATATAATTTAGGATTTATGGTAAAGGGATTCTCGAACCCAAATCCCTCTATTTTTGGTTATGGAATCTTTCACATAATTTTGAGTAATTATATTCCTCTAATATAAATAAAATTTTCATTAATAATTCTTTCCCTTTTATTTTTTGGCATATAAATTTTTCTGCCTTTCCAAAATGATTTCTATGTAAAATACAATGATTTACCCAAAATACATTATTTATTCAAGACACATATTTGACTCTTCTTGAGTTGTTTTTTTATCAATGAATAATGATATTTTATGCCAAGGTATGACATCCATTATTCATTTGGAACCCCAAAGGTTATTCCATAAAGATTAATATATATAATTCTTTAAGAATCCCATTTTTTTAATGTGTTTATTTCAGGAAAATGAATGTTATATGTTATCTTTCCATGTGGCATGCAGGATTATATGAATTTTATGATGTTATAGGGGGTATAGAATTATATAGATCTCCAATACATTGGTTAGTGTTATATAAATCACTATATTATTTGTGAAAATGATGATAATTTTTTTCAAAATTATGATCTTATAATTTATGAAAATATGTTATGTGTGATCATGATTCTAGATCTCTTCCAAAATATGAGTGGTATTTTACCACAATGTTATGATGTTACGTTATTATGCATATGTCACATTCCATGCCCTTATCAAATGTTTCTCTCCTACTTATGATGATGTTCCCATGATTATGATATGATTATAAGGATTATGATCACCCATGTATTTTGGTTTCATGTATTTTATTCCTTATTTGTTATCCCTTCCCTTACAGAGCTATTAGATTAGGTTTTCCATTGATGTATATACTTAGGTGATTACATGTACTAAGGATAATGGGAGTGTTTATAGGAGGTAAAATATTTATTTAAATAAAATTTTAGGTTTATTATATACATGTGATGTATATGAATATTTTCTCTAAGATACTAATCCTTTGGTTCTGGGATTTTATCACTATTTTTTTTACCTTAAAAATGATGTAATAATCAGGGACCATAATGTCGGGTCTTTATAATATATATTTTAATTTTTTTCTAATTAATTTGAATTTTAAAAAGGTCCTAATTTTGTCACATTTTAAAATGTCTTTAATTTTTCATGTTTTAAAATTTCCCTGATTTTTCCACATTTTAAAACATTGAAAATGTATCCATGTTTTAAAATTTTGATAATTAGTCACATTTTAAAATATCTCTAATTTAGTTACATTTTGATGTTATTAAAATATGAGTTATATTTATTTTAAGTTCATTTTCTAGGTGTTAAATATTAAATACAAAATTAAAATACTGTTTTTGAATATATTTTTGTGACAACATTATAATTAATTATAAATAACTAAAAATCCCTGAAAAACATATATGAAACAATATTATAAATATCTAATTATATATATATATATAACAATATTTAAGATAATATATATATTTATGTATGTATATATATGTAAGAATGCACATATATATTAATTTATCATATATATATATATATATTAAATTATATATATATATATATGAATTTTTTTTTGTATTTATGTAAATTATCAATGTTATATATATATATTAATTTATAAAAAATATATATTAAATTATATATATATATATATATAATTATATTTAATATATATATTAAATAATGTGTATATTAATATATAAATATATAAATAAATATATAAATTTACATGTATTTTTCTAAATTAGAAATGTTATATATATATATATATGAATTTAGATATGTGTGTGTCTGCCTACATGTATTAATTTAGAACACATATTGATATACATGTAAATTAATATTTTAAAATATAAATAATATAAAAGATTTTAATTATTTATGTAAAAGTCCATGCATTCTAATTCTGTTACATTGTGAGTTTGGTTATTTTAATTTCTTGGAAGAGGCTTGATCGTGTTTGGAGATATTCAGTTGTTTAAAGCTCGATGCAGGGAAGTTACTCATTTTGTAACATGATTTCATGACATAATGTTTGGTTTCACTGCTTTTCCATAAATTATTATCAATGTGAAGACTTTTACACTATGTGAAAGAGGTAATTTCATAGTGTGAAAGGGGATTTCATAGCATGACATGGGATTTCATGTACTGTAATCCACAGATAATATACTATTTTCAAACATTCCAGCCACTTAGGTATTCAAACATCCTAAAGCTACAGTAGTCTCTCTCATTCCAGATGAAGCCTAGGTTCCATGAGGAGTTATTCAAATCCTCTCCATCCCTCTTCGATCTTTTGGTCATGGTGATCATTTTTTGGAGATCTTTGGTTATCCAAGGTATATTCTCACTTCATTTTTGGGCAGTTTTCATCAATGAGGTCTTATTCTCTTCCATATCTCCTTGTGATTCCATGGAGTGTGCTTAAACATGATTCTTAAATGGTTCTATATCAATTTTTTTTGGTGTGGTGTAATCATTTCATTCTCGTATGGATGTATATTTTTAACGATAGGTGATCGGAGAACCGTTACATGACCGGTTCTCGTGTGAAAAATGATGACACCCCTTCGAGGTAAGGATTACATTGTCTATATTTATTTGTGCATCATGCGGGAGGGGTTTTATTTTTTTGACCCTTGGATAATGCTTGTGATGACATTATCAAAGACAAATAACTGGATAATTGAATTGAAAGGTTAGATGGGTTATTTTATGCTTTTCACATCATTTCATATTGTTCGTGATATTGTGATTATACGGGCTGAATGCCATGCTAAAAATTGTTTCCATTTGAAGTCCTTGGTTTCACACTAAAATATTTGTTGTTGGTTAGTTTCTATTAAAAACATGTATATTGAAATTTTTAAATCACATATACCAGGGTAATAAATGGATTCTGTAGTATCAATCCTTCCGTGGTAAACACAAAAGTTATAATGTGGAATTAATGAATTGATGACTTGTTAAACCTGAATTTATATATTTTTTGGTTTGTGTGCTGATAAATACGCAATAATGGTTTTATATTTTGTGTGGGTATTTTGGTTGTGTATGGAGGTATGGTTTATAAGGTTTGATGGAATCTCAGCTTGAGATATCGATTGATCATGGAATGGATGAGTAGTGTTGTGCACCATGGCTATAATCGGAAAGTTCTTTGGTTGTGTTGCTGGATGTGGATGAGAGTTGGGGACTTGTTTTGGTTTTTATGTATATTTCATCCAGAGATACTCCATGTTTGGATATGGATGTTTTTCTTGTTGTGTGTTGTTTTTGGTAGTTGACTGGATAGTAATGGAATAATTGAATAAAATATTTGTGAATAAATAATGGTAATGGTTTAACAAGATTTGTTAAGAATTGGAATGAACTTGTGGCTTGTTGTTTTGAATTTAGAGGTACCAATTATGTTGGATGTTTTTTGAGTTGGTTGAGTGTTTGATAACCCATAGGTTTTTCAGATTTTTTTGGTATTATAGATATAAATGTATTTTCCTTTGATTTCTATATACACCCCACCCTAGTTAAGATCTATGTACCAAACACCCGCATCATCATGGGGGTTGGTGTCATTCCAATACATCACGGTGGGAGGATGGATGATTGTCCACCGGATCATCATTTCACCGTCATCCAGGTAGAAATTACATACTTTTTTCATGAATGTTATGTTTTGTGGGGCTCAAATGTGTGCAGGCGAGTTGTGTTTTCCCAGGTGACTTTTATATGAGATGTGTTGTGTTTTCCCAGGTGTCTTCTTGATGAGATGGTTGTGAGGCCCAGGTGTTTGTAGGAATGATATGGAGTGGTTTGTGGCCTCGGTGATGGGAAAAGGTGTGGCTGCGTGGCCAAGGTGTCTGCAAGCATGATGTGATGTGGCTCATGGGCCCGAGGAAGGGATGAGTTGTGGTTGTGAGTCCTAGGTGTCTTTGAGCATGATTTGATGTTTCTTGTGGCCCCGAATATGGGACAAGTTATTAGTTGTGAGGCCCAGGTGTCTATGAGTGTGTTGTGATGTTGTTATTTTGGAATATTTCGGAGCTCTATGACATTTTATATTAGGAATGAGTGACTAAAAAGTTTTGCATGGAACCCTATTATCGATGTTCATTATATTACATTTCATTTCATTAATTATTTTGTGAACATGCCTTGGTGTGGTTGGGTTGGATAGTGTACCTATAGAGGTTCTGTTTGTTTCAGTTATTTTCTAATAGGGCCACTCGAAAACATCTTTCTCATGTGCTCGTGAGACTTTAGTTTTTTTATCGAGTATACCAATATTCTTACAATACTTATATAAAATTTTTGTCATGTTTATAGGAGTACATCACTGGTTGTGCTAGAATTAATAGCTTGGATCATGATAGTTGTTGTGTCGCTGTCTGGATATACTTCTGGTACTTACATTGGAGACGTTTTTTTGTATCTGTGATGTTTTAAACATGCACGTGTGATGGATTTTTCTTTCATATATATATATATATATATATATATATTCAATTTTTTTGTGATGAATCATCTTATCGCCCGATCATATTACAAAAAAAGGGTAATGACTTTCATATTGTGTGACCTGTATATCCTTGGATCTAGTTGCCATCCTGAGGCCTCTTGGAGGTGGGAATCAGGGGTCGTTATCTCCCTTTCTTCATTGCTAGCCGAGGAGGGATACCTTTGGAGAGAGGGGGACATGAAAAAATGGAATTATAGGTGATGGTTGAGAGATAGGATGTTGTTTGGAGTTAGGATTAATGAGGATTGTATGGGTTGGTAGGAAAACAGTGTTAGGTTACCTAGGCATAAGACTTGGGAAAAAACATTGGCTGGGAAATAATATTTTTTTATACTGTGATTCGATATAAGGACTATGATTATAAAGATCAACCATGTGCGGCGACACTATTTGCAGGGTTGAGACCATGGGAAGGTACATTCATCTTAATGAATTTTTTTCTTGTTTTAATTGGGTTGTTTTGGGAAGGTTAAAATATATAGGATGAAAGGAATGAATTAAAATAAATCATAAATATAAATCCATACTACTAGGGCTTAGGAATTATTTTTTTACTTTTATGTTATGTCACCCAGTCATTGTCCATGTGTGGCTCGAGTAGTTGAGTCTTAGCATGATGATCTGGTTGATTGGCGGAGGTTTGATCCAGTGGAGGAGGACGACTAGGGTAGAGAAAATTACCGGCTATCTAGCGGTAAGACATGGGAAAGAATGAGGGTAGTGTTTCGGACATGAAGATACAGAGCTAGCTCGAGGAGTTTGAGATAACCATTAGTTTTATCAAAGAAATGATAGAGTACTGGGTTTCTTTGGCAGTGATTATGATTCAGGGAGATACACGTTATTGGTGGACAATTTATTTGGGGGAGAGGAAGAAGGCAGATGTGTTCTGGTTTAGATTTTTGAATGAGTTATTGGAAGAGTTCCTTTCATCGACTATGAATGATGGGAAGAGGTAGGAGTTACATCCCCTTTAGTAGAGAAGTATGTTAGTGTGGTAACATGGGATCATGTTTAAGGATCCTATTTTTTTCACCGCAGATCTCATTCTATATGAGGAGACTGATGATAGATGTCTGGAGGAGGCCCTCCACCCTTCAATTTAGAATATTGTTACACCTTTTACATTGCAAATGTATCTAGAGGTTAAGAAAAATGTGTAGGTAATCAAGAATATGATCTCTCAAATAGGTCTATCGTGAGGAGGGATATAACAAAATTCTTTGAGGTTCATGGATTTTAGTGGTAATTTTCAGTACCAGGACCATTGGGGATTTCACTGGAAGGGTATCAGCATCCTTAGGTTCACTTCTGGCCTTCTAGTACTAGTGGTTTCTATTCCGTTTTTGTGGTCATGGGGACTAGGCGTTTCTTCTATGGGTTCCATTTACATCTTAAGTTTTAGTTCCTAGTTTCTGATCAAGCTCAGTTTGGTGTGGGAGGAAGGGTTTAGTTCATTCCTAAATAGTAGTTTCTAGTCAAGAAGTCTCAACTGTAGTGAAATTAGGATTTTTCTCCACTAAGAAAAGATGGAGCTAATAGGGGATGACAAAAGGATGTTCCTCAAAGACCACTACTCAGGTGTGGCCAAGGAGGCAGTCATCAGTAGTGGGTAAGAGGTGATGGGCATGGTCTATTGCACATAGCTGATGTGGTAGTTCTGGTATGTCTAGAGAACATTAGAGGTATGATCAGTTTGTTTAACACCCATTATTGTTTATTGTTAGATTCAGGAGTTTTATACACCTTTTATTAACTCGATCTATCCCTTTCTCTGGGAGAAGACATATTGAGGCTTCTCATTCCCCTGGTGTTGAGTACGGTAGTCATAGGTAAGACAAAATTATTTGATGTGTGCAGAGGATGTATATTGATGATGGGACCACATCAGTCCTATGAGAATATCTTCTTGATATATATGAAATAATATGATTTCATTCTCAACATCGACTAATTTTATTACATTTATTCTATTATTGACTACTTCTATAGAAGGGTTATATTTTAAGATGTGGATGGTTGGTGCATGGTTTTCATTGGTGAGCGTAGCTGCCGGGTGAGTTGTTGGCATATAGATCCCCTTATTTAGTTGTTGGTTGAGTTGTCAGTGGGATCCACATATGTAAGGATCATGTAGGTTCCAAAAGCTGTTGGGTAGTTCCTAGATGTTTTTCCTATGGATATTTTGACGCTACCACCGCGACATGATGTTGAGTATTTGATAGAATTGCATCCTAATGAATCTCTAATTTCTATAGATCCTTATCAGATGACACCTTCTGAGTTATGGGTGACATGTATTCTGACATATGATATGATTAAGAAGGTATTTATCTGGCCTAGTGTGTCGTCATGGGTTGTTATAGTTTAGTTTGTGAACAAGTCAGATGGTGGTACAAGGTTGTGAATAGACTACTAAAGGTTGATTCAACTGACGGTCAAGAACTGTTACCATCACCTAAGGATATATGATCTTTTTGAATAGTTGGGATGTGTAGTTTGGATTGATAAGATCAATATGTTTTTTTGATATCACTAGTTCAGGGTGTACATAGATATATTAATGATAACTTTCAGATATAGGTATGGGAACTTTGAGTTTGTATTCATGCCATTCAGTGTTACGAATTCACTATATGTTTTCATGGGGGTTATGAAATCTCTCATTCATGAGTTCCTGGATCGGTTTATCATCATATACATTGATGATATCTTTATATACTCGAAGTAATATGAGGATCACACTGAGAATCTTAGAACTATCTTTCATGTTTTTTGATGCCACTATATAAAAAAATTTATAGGTGTATGTTTTGGATATGAGAGGTGAGTTTCCATGGGTATGTGGTGTCCCAGAAGGGTGTGGCAGTAGACCTATAAAATGTTAAAGTAGCTTATTCTTGGGAAGAACCCAAGAGTGTGGAAAAAGTTCTTGGTTTTCATGGTCTTGAAGACTACTATCTGAGGTTTTTACCAGATTTATCTTGAGTTTCAGCACACTTGATAGCTCTGAATATAAAAGAACAATATTTTGGGAGGAGTGAGAAGTCCCGTATGTTGTTCGGTTATCTAAAGGGGATGTTGGTTAGTGCTACAATTCTCTAGTTTCCATATGAATGGGTGTTGTCTATGCTGTTCTGTGATACTTCCCATATGGGTTTGGGATGCATCTTGATGCACCAGTGAGAATTGATTACATATTGGTCTAGGAAGGTACATCCCCAAGAGAATAAGTATTCCACTAATGATCAAGAGTTAGTAGTAGTCTTGTTTTAATTTATGATTAGGTGACATTACCTCAATGGGGAGTGTTGTGTGGTCTTCACATATCACTAGAGTTTGTGGAATATCATTTCCTAGCATGATCTGAATCTTTGGTAGAAGTGGTGGATGGTGTTTTTTAGGACTGTGATTTTGAGATATTATACACCTCAGAAAAGTGGAATGTTTTGGATGAATCCTTGAGTATATAATCACATAAGGATGTTGTTTAGGAAATTTACAGATACTTGGAAGGAGATTGAAGAGTTAGAGGACATGCACTTATATTGAATAACGGATGGTGGTAGATGATGTTTTTTATATATGAAAGTGCAGTCTTCTTTAATGAAGTTGGTGGGGGAGTCTTAGTGGGGAGACACAAATTCAGAGGTTTTTTATGATCATTTTGTTAATGGTGATTCTCAATAAGGATGGTCAGAATCAAATGCTATTCCATTAAAAGTTTTTTTCTGATGGAAATGAAATAGGGGGTTCTTCATGAGTTTCATAACTCACCTTTAGCTATACACCTAAGAATTCATAATATGTACCATGGTGTGAAAATGTATTTTTGGTGTCCTGGGATGTGGTGGGAAGTATTAGATTTAATGGAAAGATTATTGTCCTGCCAGTAGGTAAAGATTGAACATCATATTCCTGTAGGTTTTTTAAAACACTTGGATGTCCCCATGTGGAAGTGGGATGACATCTCAATGGATTTTTTCATAATGTTACCCAGGGATCAGAGAGGCTATACTGTCATCTTGGTAGTAGTGGAATGTCTGATGAAATTGGATCACTACTTAGTGATCAAGGGGTTGGAAATAGTGGCTCCTTTAGAGAAGAGGTATATGGGTGAAGTGGTGTTGTTTCATGGAGTTAAGATGTTCGATGTCTCGGATAGTGTCATGCGATTTACCTCACGAGACTCAAGGGGATTACATCATTCTTTTGGAACCCAGTTTCATCTCCACTCTACATTCCACCCATAGATAGATGGGGATATAGAGATGACTATCTAGATGCTAGAAGATATGTTGTCTACATCTTAGAATTTGGGGGATCTTGGGTACAAAACCTGTCCTTGGAAGAGTTTACTTATAATGAAAGCTATCACTCTTCTTTTGGAATGGATCTATTTGAGGTATTTTATGGGAGACTATGTCATTCTCATGTGTTCTTGAGAGAGGTTATGGAGACAGATATTCTTTGTCCAAATGTGGTGAAGCATAGGAAAGAGATGGTTCAAATTTTTTGTGAGAGGAAAAAAGCGGGGAAAGGTAGAAAAAAGTCATATACTAATCGCAGGAGGAGTCCCTTGGAGTTTGAGGTTGGAGACCACATGTTTTTGAAGTTTTCCCCTTGACGTGGGTAGGAGAGGATTGGTAGGGGATAAATCATTCACCTCAGTTTGTTACACCCTTCACGGTGTCATGATGTGTCCTGAGAGTGGCATACTAGTTTCCCTTTTCACCGAAGTTGTAATGGATTCATGTAACACCACAAATTTTCATGGTACATTATCTTTTTAAATAAATTCTTTTTCTTATATTTCATAGAACACCGAGTTTGATCCCACCATGATCTATCAAATTAGGCACATAAAAAGCGGTTATGAATAGTAATAACCACATTTAGAAATTTAGAAATTTTATTTTTCAAAATGGACTTCATTTTAGAATTCTAAATTTCAAAATTATCATAGGGGGAATTTTTGGTATTTTTTTGAAATAATTTAATTTTTTAATGAATAGTGAAAAATACAGCGTTGTTATTAGAAACTAACTTCATAGTTTAAATAATTAATTTACATTATATTGATAATAAAGTTACAATTGATAAATAATATATATATTAATCCAATTTAGGTCATTGGAATCATTTTTATAATAGAACTGGATATAAAAATTTATTGAGCTTTTTAATACCTCTTTTACCCATCTTCTTGCCACATTTGCGGGATTAACATTAAATGAAATTTTACCATTTCTGTGAATTGAATTAAAAACCAATACATATATGGTTGTATTAGTATAATAAATTTGGTCTAATAGAGTCAAAATATTTTGTTTTGTGAAAAGTAAATTTTGATTTTTATTTTCCACTGTTAATGGTAAATTTGGAAATTAAAAGTAAAAATAATATAATTATAATATAAAATTATCATAACACGTGTCTTAATTTCACTGGATAAGTGTTTTTAGACCCAAATAATCCTTTTTTAGAAAATTTGATATTTTTTATGGGACTTTTGTAACATTAAGACATTAATTTTATTTTTTTAAATATGCGTTAAAAATGTCATATTCAAATTTTGATTACTATATCATTTTTAATATTAGGATACATATGTTTTACAGTCAAATATAAAGATTATTTATAAATATAAAATAAATATATACATAATTTTAATTTATTTATAAATTCGGGAAATAAAATATTTATTTAAATGGTTACTTAATGAGGATGTAGTAATTGATTTATTAAAATAAAAATCAATAAATGATTTTAATAAAATAAAATAAAATATAATTTTACAAATTTGATGCCAAAAAAATTGAATGAAAATTTTATGTTATGTATTATTTAATTTTTCTTTTTGAAGGAATAAGGATATTCGTACTTTAAAAAAATCATGTATTAAATAGTGTCAAAATTTATATAAATGAAATTTTAAAATAAATAATATTTTAATAAATTATAAAAATGTTGTAAAAATATGAGGTTCTTCCTAATAACTTAGATAGTATTAAAACTTAATAAATGATACAATTAAGGTTCTTTTGGTATTTGATAGTAACTATTAACCCTATAGTGTAAAACAACAAGTAGACACGATAAGAGTTGAACTGATTAACTAAGGGTTTAACCCATAAGATACGGTTAATTTTGTGACCTAAACTTCTATATAAATTATTTTTTTGAGATGATTTAGGAAAATATTCATATTATCCTCTAAATAACTCAATATTGAGTTATTTAAAATCCAAAATCAATTAAATAAATAGTTTTGGTGTTTCCAAAACTGCCCATACCATCTCTTACAAAAGAGAACCTCTCCATATCTTTTATTGACACATCAAAAGACATTATTATCCACCAAAACCTAGATATTTACTATAAAAAATTACCTAAATTTATCTTAGAGGCCATATTTTTTCATTAAATACAACCTAGGAAGTCCTTTTGTGAAAATAAAATTGAGATACTCGACGGAGCGGTAATTATTTTACCAATTCAATTCAATTTCATTTCTTCTTATACATTATATTACTATTTTGTTTCCATAATAAATTAATAAATATTGTATCATTTAAATTATAATATTATATTATAATTATGGGACAACCATACTCTCCATTTTACATATCATATGAATAATATATCATATTGTGTGTGTATGTACGACTTACCATATCCTTGTAGTGGTATAAACTATTTTTCATGTTTAATTTATTTTGATGGGTATAATAATAAATATAATGGTTATAAATTGTTAATATTACATGTAAATTATTCTATATAATTGATATACCTTAAATTTTTTTTCCATTTAGCCATTAAAGGAATGATACCATCGCTCGGGCATACATACGACTTACCGTCTCCACAACGTGATGGGATTCATCTTCAACATTAACCATTAAAGAATGTGCATTAAAATATATATAATGAATAAGTATGAAATATATGAAATAATAATACTATTGGAATAATATATATATATATATATATATGTCATTTACATACTTATATTCAATAGATAAGAAGACAAAAACATTATTCATGCGTATGTATGAGCTACCATCTCCCTGAATGGTGTATTCCATTTCATTTATATATATTTATATATATTTATATACTAAATATATAAGATATATAAATCATTTTTTACATTATTTAATTAATTAAATCATGATCTATGTAATAATATCAAGAATAAAAATCCAAAACACAGATGATAAACAAGACAATTATTAAATAAAATGTTTCTTTAACAAGGATGTTATTAATAAATAAGTCATATAATGTCATAAATAGAGCATATATGATATTATTATTATTATTATTATTATTCTGGTAGATGTTAATAATAGTTACAAAACCTTTAAAAAAGAGTTTTAGACAAGTACGATGAGTATCAAACCTAAGTTAGGGGAAACATTAACTTAATTTCCATTCATTGAGTTAAACACCTATGCCATTGGTAATGTTCTTACATGAATATGTGTGAATGGACCAGAATTATTTTATACCGAATATCCACTTTTATTGGGTGGATTTATATTTTTCACACATAATTATCTCATTGATTTATGATCCCTCTAATGATGTGATATTTGTAAGGGTATTCCGACTCACTTTAATTATTTTGATATATAAGCCTTGTTCACTACCTATTTCTTATGGGTGGTGTATATTCTACACCTATTATATTTTATATATTGAATAATTTTTTCTTAATGGAATTTAAAGAATCATTTTAATATATTTAGGTTAATTATATAAATTTTTAAATTGGTATGGAACACATTGAATGTTTTTAGAATTAATCATTTCTCCATTTCAATATTCATGATTTTATGAAACATATATTTATATATAAAGTATTATAATGAATATTTTATGTCTATTTTTAAGTTCATTCAAATTTTATCAAATGGATTATTTTTAAGGTTTTTTGTATGGAACTCTTTAACTAAAACATCATTTAAATTATTTAAATTATTTTTTACTCAAAATATTTCTCATTAATGTCCATGTTTTAAAAATATTATCAAGGACTTATTTATAAGGACATGAATGTTTTGAAAAGAAAATTCCTTTAAAAAATATCATAGTGGTATGCCACACTTTGATTCAAAAATCACTTTTTAAATGCATTGTTTTATTAGTGCGCGGATTTTGTATAAATAATTTCAAAGAATGAGTGGTATTTGTCTAAATATATTTTAAATTATTTTATAAGAATATTTTTATCTATGTCAACATAATTTGTTATATCTTAATCTTAATTAGGGTTGATATCGTAGGATATCATTTACCATATATTATTGAATAGTTTATGATTAGTGATATTTTGGATGATCTATTTAGATACCATTTTGGTTTATGGTTAAATTATTCATATTTATTATACTTGTTTTTAATATGATTTATTATATTGTTTATGTTTCACCATTTTCATATAATTAATATATTGGACTTAATAACTGATGGTAGAGGCCCACTATAGTCTCTATATGAATCAATAGTTATGTTGAGACAAATTAGTTTGGGTTTCGACTAACATCATACCCATTTATGTATGGTCTGGGAACGAGGCCTTGAATGTGTGGTTATAATGTCAACTATTGTGAATTCCCTCATTTATGAGATTAGTTATTGATATTACATGTGATAATTTGACTAGTATAATATCCATGTGATTGTTTATGTGGAATTATTTTATTTATTCTTGAAATATTATTCTCTTGATTTGTTTAAAAGGATAGTGCTTCAATTTATTACTTTTCCATAAAATATTACTCTTATTTATGAAATCTTAGGCTATATTGTTTATCCTTACTGATAATCTGAGTTCACCCCTTTATTAGGTTTTATTTTACCTGTATGACAAGAAGAGTTTTGTGAGCGTTATACGGGGTTAATCTAGGAGAATAATGGTGTTATTAAAGAATTATCTATGTTTCATACTATGTTTTGGATTGAAATTTAAATTTCATGTATGTAATCTATTTTCTAAGACTACTAAACTGACCAGTCCTTCGAGATTTGATTCCTCATAATCATGCCAATGTATTGAAATAATGCACCGGCTCTGGGAATCTAGGTTTATGGAATTATAGTTTGTATGATATTATGTTTATAAATAACCACGGAAACTAGATTTAGAAATCAAATATTAGCGAACATAAACCTAATATAGACATTGGGGACAAGTCTAAGTGTAATATATTATCCATTAGATTGTTTAATCGATATCCTAAGTTAATCTTATGGAATTATGGATTGAGAAAAAGAATAAATAATTTAGAGATCCTATATATGATTCTTCATGACTATATCTCCATGATTGGTGTTTCTGATATTGTGATTTAGGTTTTGGTTGATGGTCATAATAAAACAGGTTATACAAGTAATGGTTATACAATTGATAATAATGAGATAATGAAAGAAATGAATTGAAGGATGTATTAATGAATGTGATGTTGATGTGTAGTTAATGGTTTAATAGTGCAGGGGATTAGTTAAGGATATTTTTTATTTAGGATCAATAATTATTACATCAATTATTCTATGGTTATATTATTCATGAGATATATAAGGATTTTTCAGCAATACTTATTCTTTAAGTATTTGGAATCATAAGAGTTCTGAATAATAATTTAAAGGTGAAAAAATATTTTGTATGTGACAATAATAGCCACATTATGTTGTTTGGGGAATCTGATTCTAAGATTTATTTCTTACATTGAGAGTCCATTTTGTATAGAGAATTTGGATGGAAGTATTATGGTCATGTCTTATGGTTGTAATGGGTTATGTTAAACATTGAATATTATTTTTTGTAGTTTAAGTATGATTTATTCGATTGGTTTAACAAACATTAATGTAATGAATGAAATACTTAGGGACTATATGATTCATTATAATTTCTTAATGAATAAATAATAATCTTGAATACCAATATCCATGTGAATAAAATGAAGGGAAAATAGGACAAAGCACAAAAAGGGATAACATTGAGACAAGGAATGGAATCAAGTAAGTTCTCTCAATTTCTTATCTGGATAGTAAAATAGTCCCTCAACTCTAGAAAAAAGTAACAAAAAATGTCTTATCCTAATACCATTTATTTGAACTGATGTTATTTTAAATTAATATAGATTTTTAGGCCCTCAAATTTCCATTTATTATTCACATGTTTGTGATTTATGACCTCAATAACTTATGATAGATATTTATGTTTAACTATATCTATATATCTCTAATTTTGTTTGATTTTCTCCTCCTATAATTCCTAATTTACTGGTGACATTAAAATTTCTCTTTACCTCTAATTAAGAGTAAATATTATTAACCCTATTTCTGATGTGTGATTTCCAAGATGGTATTTTCTAGTACCAACCTTTTATTTTTGAAGTGAAATTTCAAATTACGGGTACACAATGTTTTGGAGGGTAGAATGTAACACCCCATGATTTCATGGTACATTATCTTTTTATATAAATACAATAACATACGCTCCATGCAATACCAAGTTCGAGAGCCCCATGATATATCACACTAGCCATTTAAAATGATGTTATGAATAATATTAACCAAATTATGAAATTTATATATTTTATTATTGATAATAGACATCATTTTGGAATTCATTATTTCAAAATTAGATTAGCGTGAATATTTGGTATTTTTCTGAAAACATTCAATTTTTTATGAATAGTGAAAAATACTTCATTGTTGTAAAAAAATAACCTTTTCATTTAAATAACCATTTTAATTATATTTTGTTTAATGTAAAAATAGATAAATAATACATATATTAATAAAATTTATTTAATTATAATTATTTTAAAATAGAATTAGATATAAAAAATTATTGATCTTTTGAATGTCTCTTTTACCCACCTTCTAGCCTGATTTATAGGATTATCATTAAACTAAATTTACCACTTATATGAATTGAATTTAGAATAATGGACATATATGGTGTTAATATGTATGAAATTTTTTGTCTAATAGGATAAAAATATTTTTTTGTGAAAAACATTTGGTCTAATAGGATCAAAATATTTGTGGTGAATAGTAACTTTTGGATTTTATTTACCATAGTTAAAGGTAAATAGTGTAATGAAAGGTAAAAATAATATTATAAAAATATAAAATTACTATAAAACGTATCATAATATAATTGGATAAGATTATTTAGACCAAAATCAACCTTATTTAGAAAACACGATCCTTTTAAAGCCACTTGTGTAAGATTATGACATTAAATATATTTTATTTAAATACGAGTTATAAATTGAATATTCAAATTTTAATAACTATATAATTTTTAATATGAGGTTATATAAGTGTTATGGTTGACTATAAATATTATTTAGAAAAATATAATGTTTATTTACATAATGGTAATTTATTTATAATTTTAGTAATTACATGATTAAATTAAATGGTTATTTAATGACGATGTAGTAATCGATTTATTAAGAGAAAAACAAAATATATGATATTAATAATATTAAAATTAATATAATTTAAAATATTTTATTCCATAAATGACAATTTTGGATGACACTAACAATATAGGGATGTGTAAATATATTTTTTTTCAAAGGAATCAAGTTGATATGACTAACAAAAATGATGTATTAAAAAGTGTCAAAATGGACATAATTAAGATTTAAAAATAAATACTATTTTATTAAATTATATAAAAGTAGTAAAAATTTAGGGTTCGGCCAAGTAAATTTTATATTTTGAAATATTTCATGAATAATCTAATTGGGGTTCTATTGGACTTTTATACTATATATATTAACCCTATAGTGTAAAAACACATGTAGACTTAATAAGAGTCAAACTGTTTAACTACGAGTTAAACCCAAAGGATAAGGTTATCATCATCACCTAAACTTGTATAAAAATTGTTGTTGGAGATTATTTAGAACCATACTCTTATTATCCCTCTAATAAATCAATTTAGAGTTATTTTAAATCTAAAATCAATATATATTAAATTAATAGTTTTGGAGTTTCCAAAAGTTCCTCTCCCATCTCTTATAAAAGGGAACCTATCATTATCTATTATTCACACCTATAATTCCCATTAGATCAGAAAAATAATTCCCATTTCCTCTCCCAACTTCCCTCCCATAATTCTAGAGGCCATAATTTGGGCCAAAATCGTATATAATAATTCCTTTTGTGCAACTCAAAAAAAGATACACGAATAAGAGGTAATTATTTTACCAATTCATTTCAATTTTTTTCTACTTCTACGTACTCTTCCTATGTTGTTTCTTTAATAAAGTAACAAAAGTAGTATCATCTAAATGATTATATGTAATTATGAATATGCTACAACCTTGATCCTTATTTTACCCATCCTATGAAAAATAATATCACCACACGTGTGTACGTACGACATATTGTCTCCACGAGGTGGTGTAAACAGTCTTTCATATTTACATTATTTGGATAGGTGAAATGATGAATATAATGGGTAAAAATATTTAATATTACATTATATTGATTCATTATAATTAATATACCCTCCAATTCTAGACCATTTAACCAATAATGGTATTATACCATCGCTCATGTATACAAATGGCTTACCGTCTCCACGACATGATGAGATTCAACTTCCACATTAACTGTTCAATAATGTTTATAAAAATATATATAATTAATAATTATTAAATATATGATATAATAATACTATATAAATAATATATATATACAAATATTTCATTTACGTTCTTCCATTCAGTACGATAAGAAAAAAGAAATTTGTTCATGCATACGTATAACCTACCATCTCAATGAATGGCATGCTACATTTCATTTATTTATCTATTATATATTTATATATAATTAATATATATGATATAAAAATCAATTTTTACATTATTTAAGTAATTAAATCATTATCTATGTAATAATATAATGAATATCAAATCCAAACATGTACGATTAACAAAGCGATTATTATAGAAAATGTTTCATTAACATTGAATTTATTAATAAAAGCTTAATATAATTCCAAAAATGAATCAAATATGATATCATAAACATTATTTTGATTCTGGAAGAAGTTAATAATAATTTTAAAATCACTACAGAAGATTTTCAGACACGTACGAAGAATATTAGACATACGGTAAGGAAAATCATAACTCAATTTCCATTAATTGATTTAAACATCTAGGTAATTGTCTATGTTCTTCCATGAATATGTGTGAATGACTCCTGATTATTTTATAATTAATATAAAATTATATTCGGTGGATTTAAAATTTTCACACATAATTATGTAATTGATTTATCCTTACTCTAATGATACTCTCTTTTTAAGGTAATTTTGTCTCACTTTTAATTTTTGTGAGATATAAACCATGTTTACTAAAAATTTATTGGGTGTGGTGTATATACTATACATATTATATTTGATAGCATGAATAAATTTATCTTCATGCAATTTAAATATCCATTTCATGATTTTGGGTTTATGATTTATATATTCAAAGTAGTGTGTGATGCTTCAAATGTTTAATAAATTAATCCTTTATCTATTTCAATATTCTTGATATTATCATACATATTTATTTATATGTATAAAATGGATTATCAAGAAAAGTTTATGTCTATTTTTAGTTTTATTCAATTTGTTTCAAAATGAATACTTTTAATGTTTTATTTATGGAACTCGTTAACTAAAACATTATTTTAAATATTTTAATGATTTATTCTTCTAAATCACTCTAATTGATGTCCATGTTTTAAAAATGGTTTTATGGTATTTTTTTATATAGGAATTAATGTTTTAAAATGATAATTCATTTCAAATATTTTGAAGTGGTATGTGGCACATTGATTAAAAAATATATTTTTAAATATCTTATTTTATATGTGTTTTGATTGTTTATAAATTATTTTAATGAAAATGGTTATTTTTTCTATAGATTTTAAAATATTTTTTATGAGTATTTATACATATGTCAACATAATTTTTTGGATCTTATAATTAATGGAGTTTAATATATTTATGATATAATTTTCTATATTTTATTGAATGGTTTATGAAACTTTTTATTGTGGATGATCTATTTCGATACTTTTCATGATTTATGGTAAAATTATTCTTATTTAATATACTAGTTTTTAATACGAATGAATATGTTGTTTATATTTCACCACATTCATATGTGGAATGTATTGGATTGACAAAGTGACTGGATGATCCTACTATAGCCCTTCAACACATCGATTGTTCTCATGAGACAAATTAGTTTGGGTTTTAACTAACATCATTCCCATTTATGAATGGTTTTTCCACGAGGGCTTGATAGTGTGGTTATGATGTCCAACATTATGTATTCCATCATTATAAGATTAGTTATTAATATTACAAGTGATTATTCGACTAGTAGAATATCCAATTGAATGTTTATATGCAATTATTTGATTTATTCATTATATATTATGATTAATATTTGTTTAAAGCCTTGTGATTCTGTTTTATACCTTCCCTTAAAGTTTTATGCTTATTTATAAAAGCTTCTGTTGTATTGTTTTTCCTTACTAAGTATCTAAGCTCACCCTTTCTTATTTATTCTTTTCCAAAGATTCCAAGAAGTGTTTTATGATATATATTCGATGTTAAGATATGAGTATAATGTTATTATCAAAAAATTATCCATGTTATATAATTTATTTAATTTTAATGTAATGTTCATATATTTAATCTATTTACTGTCACTAAAAAACTAATGAGTCCTTTAGGATTTGACTCTTTATAATCATTCTAATGTATTAAAATAATGCACATGCTCCAGGAATCTCTGTTCATGTAGTTATAATACATGAAATCTTTCACATCTATCATCTTCATCAGTATCTACATGTTGGATCACATGTAATTGACTTGGGAGAGTTGGATATTGAGGATGTTGTGAAATTTATAGAGTGGCCATCGGAGATCCAGGATCATCTAGAGAAGGTGTTCAGTGGACAAAACATTCCCTCTGGTTAAGGGGTTGTGGAAGGATGGTTTCTAGGAATAGAGTACATGGGAGTTAGAAAGATAGATGCATTACCTGTTCATGCAGTTGTTTTTAGTTTTGGACCTTTTTAGATTTGTTTTGAAATGTAATCTTGGACCTTTTTTTAGGAAATGTACTATTCCCCACTTAGTTATTCTATTTATGGTGAAATGTGTGATAAATTCCTATCATGTGTAAAAGGTAGTACCAGATTCATAATCAATAATAATTAATTGAGATGCAATTAAACCTATGTGGTAGAGTTAGTTCCACACAGAGTAGATAGTATCTAGACATTAAGGATGGAATTTACTAGTTATCATGTTCAGATAGTGTGGTTTTTCTACTCGTGTGGTGTGTCTTGTGGTCATAGGTGTTGAAATGATAATTTAGGGTTATATGTGTTGTAGGAGGTGTGGTTTGGTGTAGGGATTTCTACTCTAGCTTTCAGAAAACACATGGTGGATTATCATTGAACATTGATGGGATTGATTGTTATCAATGTTTCATGTGTAGTGAGATCCTTAAGAGGTATCTCAAAGGGTAGTTGTTCAGACCCCTTTTTCTCATGGTATTGGTTTTATATTCTCATGTATGAGAATCATTAGAGAGGTATCTAATGTAATGGTATGTGCCTTCCCTGTCATTACATTGCGATTTTGGCCATTGGAAGTTCTTAGAGGAAGCTTAAAGGGAGTTTAAAGAAGATCAGCTGTGAAATGTTTAATGAATAAAGGTTACACATCATGTTACATGACTTCATGGCATGAAGTTTGGTTTCATGGTTTATCTTGGCTAGCTTCACATCAAATATAATTTTACATGGGATGATAGAGGTATTTCATGGAGTGAAAGGTGATTTTACACCGTTTAATCCCCTGATGTTGTTTTTTTAAAAAAATCATAGATTCTAATGTTTTCACAAATACTATGGATGCAATAGTATCTATTGTTCTAAATTAACCCTAGGCACCTTGAGGATTTATTTTAACCAAATTTTTTCCTCTTCAATATGTTGATGTTGGTGATCATTATTTGGTGATATGTGGTGATCCAATGTATGTTATACCTCAATTTTCTAGAAGTTTCCCTTGTTTTGGTCTCTTTCTCTTACATATCTCATCACCGTTCGATGGTGTGTTCTTATACATGATTCCTAATGGGATCTCTCTCAGTTGTTATTGGGGCGGTTGTGTCGCAACATCCTTATATGGATACTGATCTTATAGGAAAGGTGATTAAATGACAGTTATGTGATCTGTTCAAAAGAAAAGAATGTTGACACCACTTCAAGAAATGGATTACCATGTATCTCATTATTTGTGACTCATGCAGGTGGGGTTTTTCTTTTATTACCCTCAAATTATGATTGTACCAGTATAATCAAACATAATGATCTAGATAATTGAATTGGAAAGGTAGAGTGGTTTATTTCAGGCATTTAGAATATTTTCTTATTGTTTGTGATATTGTTATTATATGGGATGAACTCCACATTGAAAATCATGGTCACTGGCGCTCCTTTGTTGTGCACTAAACAAGTTGAATGTCAGTTAGTTTATATTGAAATCATGTATTTCGAAATTTTTGAATCACATATACCTAGCTAATAAATGGATACCCCCAGATCATATCTTCTGTGACAACCCTGAAAGTTAAAAAGTGGAATTAAATAATGGATGAATTGTTAAACATGAATTTGTATTTATTTTGGTTTTTGTGGTGATACAGACTTAAGGGATGTTATGTGTTGTGTGTGGGTTTCTTGGTTATATAGGATGAAATGGTTCATAAGTTGTTATGGAATTTTATGCTATGATATTGATTTATCATGGAATGGATGGGTAGTATTGTGCCTTAGGGATGTAATCCGGTTGTACTTTGGTTGTGTTGTTGGATGTGGTTGTGATTTGGGGACATGTTTTGTTTGGAAATGGTAATAAGTATAGAGTTTCTCTATGTTTGGCATTGTATGTGTTTCTCATTTTGTTTTATGATTGGTAGTTTCCTAGATAATAATGAAAAAAGTGAATAAAAGAATTGTGAATTTATAGTGGTATTGGTTTAAAAATAATTTGTTTGCAATTAGAAAGATTTTATGGCTTGTTGTGTGGTAATTGCATTTAGAGGTAGCATTGATGTAGATAGTTTTGTGAGTTGACTATTTGTTTGATAACACATAGGTTGCGCAAGAGTGTTAGGAATTATATATATATATACATGTATTTTCCATGTTATTTATATATTTGTCCACCCTATTTTGGCACTATGTTCCCAACACCCCCATCATCACGAGGGAGGGTGTCATCCCCAAACATCTTTGGTGGGAGTATGAATGGATATCCACCCGATCTTCCAATCTTCTTCTTCTAGGAGGTGGTAGTGAATGATTCTTCTAGAAGGTTTTGGTTTCTAGGGACTAGGTGTTTGTGGTAAATATTTGTTTTCCTAGGTGTATTTCATTTGAGTTTTGTGGTGTTTTCCTAGGTGTCTTTATAATGAAATGGTTGTGAGGCCCAGGTGTCTGTGGGAGTGATGTGATGTGGCTGGTGGGCCCAGTTGTGGGATGAGGTGTAGTTGTGAGGACCATGTATCTACACGCATGATGTGATGTGGCGCGTGGCCCCATTTATGGGACGAGTTGTGGTTGTGAGGCCTATGTGTCTGTAGGTGTGAGTTGATGTGGCTCGTGGCCCTGATGATGGGATTATGTGTGGTTGTGTGGGCTAGGTGTCTTTGGATGGGTTGTGAAATGGTTATTTCAAAAGAGGTGGGATCTCCAAAACATTTTCCATTATTCAAGAGTTGAAAATTAGAGGGAATGTGGTGTGGGGGTATCCTATAATCAAATTAAATTATATTACTTTGACATTCATTATTTGGTGATCATTCCTTGGTGAGGATAGGGTGGTTAGTGTACCTTCTTCGGTGTTTTTTGTTTCTACTATTTTCTCATAGGGGAATCAATATTCTTATTTCACATGTGAATTAGAGAATTATATTTTCCTACTAAGTATACCTATATTCTAACCCTATATACATAAAGTTGTTTTTATGTTTCCAGGAGAACATCGCAGACTGTGTTGGACTTTACTAGCTCAGATCATAACAGTTGATGTGTCATTGCCTAGCTATACTTTCGGCACTTACATTAGAGGCTATTTTTATTTATCAGTTCTTTTTTAAACATTCATGTGGTATGGATTTGGATTTATTATATATATATATAAATCATGGAGTTGTTTCGGGATGAAACATCTTATCTCCGGATCCTGTTTGAAAAAAGGTACCACCTTCCATATTGTGTGACATGTATACCCTTGGATCTAGTGTCCATACATGGGCATAATAGAGGTAAGGATTGATGGTAATTATATCCCTTTCTTCATTTCCAGCATATAAGGGGAATAATTGTAAATAGGGGTCATGGAAGAATGGAATTAGAGGTGACGGTTGCGAGATAATATAGAGTTTGGAGTTAGGTACAATAAGGATTTCATGTCTTGGTAGGGAAACATTTCCACGTGACCTAGTTGTGTGACAAGGGATGTGGAATACCAGCTTGGACACATGATTTTAGTGCCCCAAATGATATGTTTCAAGGATTATGAGTTACCAAATAACTAAGTGAGGCTACACCATTTGTAGGGTAGAGACCTAGGAAAGGTACAATCATTTTATTGACATCTTTTCTCATTTTAATTGAATTTCTTTTGGAACGTTAAATTTATAGGAAGAAAGTAATTAATTAAAATAAATATTAAATAAAATTCCATACTACTCAATCTTAGGATTTCCATTTTTACCATTTAGTTATGGAAACCCTTTCATCATCTGTGTGTGGCTCTATTAGATGAGGTTCAACAGGATGATCTGGTTGATCGACGGAGGGTTGATCCAGTGGGGGAGGATGACATGTGGATGAGAATGTTTGGTTATTTCCAGTGTAAATCCTCGGGAATGTAAGAGGGAGGTGTTTTATACATGTACACAAATAGCTAGATCAAGGAGAATTATATCAATTTTAGTTTAACTAGGGATTTGACAGAGTACATGGTTCCTTTTCTAGTGAGTCAGATATGAGGATCTATGTTTCAGTAGTGGATACATTATCTGGGGGAGAGGAAGGAGGTAGATGTTTTGTGGGTTGACTTTCTAAAGGAGTTCCGGGAATATTTTATTCAGTTGACTATGAAGGATGAGAAGAGGCAGAAGCTACACTCCCTTCAGTAGGGGAGTTTTTTAGTGCGATAACATGGGATCAAGTTCAAGGATCTTATTCTCTTCACATGTGATCTCTTTCTGGATGAGGAGTATTGTGAAAAATGGATTGATGAGGTCCATTACCCTTATACTTTGTACATAGATACTGATTTTATCTTGCCACAATATCTAGAGGTTCAGAATATGGTAGAGGAAATCAAGCAGATTCACTCATGAGGAGGTCTAATATTAAGAGGGATTTAGAAGAGTTCTTTAATGGGAAGGTTGTTAGTGGTTGGTTCTTGGTTCCTGGACCTTCAAGGATTTAACTGGTAGAGAGTTGACCTTTATATATTCCCTTGTAGCCTTCAGTTGCAAATGGTTCTTATGCCCTTTCTGTGGGATTCATGATGAGGTGTTTCTTCAATGGGGTCCACAACCATCATTAGAGTCAATGACCAGTCGATACTCGAGCATAGTTTGGTGAAGAGGATGGGTTTACCACCAGAATCTGTAGTACATTCTAGTCAGGTAGTTTTAGAAATAGGGATATTAGGATTTTTTTATGTCAAGGGGAGAAGGAGAATGTTGGGGCCGACCTCATGGTTTTACTCAAGGACCTCGACCCAGGCATGGTCCTGGAGGCAGTCATCAGTAGAGGGTAAGAGGAGCTAGGCATGGTTAGTTGCATGCAGTAGATGATGTAGTTTTGGTTGGGATAGAGACAATTAGAGGTACAATTACTTTGTTTAGTACCCTTTCTTGGGATTTGGTTTATTTTGATGATTCTCCCTTCTTTGTGGCACCCGCTCTATCCCATTCCTTGGGACTAGACATAGACAAGATTCTTGGGCCCCTGGTGTTGATTATGCTAGTCAGAGGTCAGACCAAATTGTATGATGTATTCAAGGGATGTAAACTGATGGTGGGACCGCATCAGTGTAGTGGGAATATATTTTTCCTATAGACTCAACCATACGATATCATTATCGACATTGACTGGTTGTATTCCATGAATTCTATTATCGAATGCTTCTTAAGAAGTGTTTTATTTTCAAATATGGATGGTCAGTTTGCAGTTTTCATCAGTGAGCAGAGCTATTAGGTGGGATGTCAGCATATAGACCCTCCTCTTTGCTTTTTTGGTGAGTTGTTAGTGGGATTAGAATATGTTGCGATGGTGGACGATCCCAATGTTTTTGGGGGAGTTCGTGGATGTTTTTCCCAAGAGGGTTGTGACTCTACCCCCTCAACATGATTTTAAATTCCTAATAGATTTCTAGCCTAGTGATTCTTCATTTTCAATGGATCCTTATTGTTTGAAACCTTGTGATTTTCAGTTGTTGAGGATTCATATAGATGATCTAACAAATAAGGGATTTATCTAGGCCAGTGTGTCGCTGTGGGGTACTCTAGTATTGTTTTCAAAGAAGGTGAATGGTGTTATGAGGTTATGAATATACAATGGGTGGTTAAATCATTTGACGGTTAGAAATTTTTACCGTCTCCCAATGATAGAAATTATTTTTTACTAGATGATAGGGGCAAGTTGGTTTTCTAAGATCTAAATACTATCTGGATATCACCTTCTGAGGATGAAGGAGCGAAGTATCCTGAATACTTTTTTCAGATGCCGGTATGTGAACATCAAGTTCGTATTTATTCCATTCATTGTTATGAATGCACTAGACTTGTCCATGGGGATTATCAACTATAAATTTAGTGAGTTCCAGGACCATTTCCTCATCGAATTCATTGATGATATCCTAATATAATCGATGTTATAGGAGGATCACACCGAGCATCTCATAACTATCTTACAGGTTCTTAAACACTATAATATATAATGAATTCATTCCTGTGTATGTTCTTGACATGATAAGTGTGTTTCCTTGGGAATGTGGTGTCCTAGTAAGGTGTCAAATTTCACCCATCAAAGGTTGATGTAGCAATTTATTAGGAATCCCTCAAGAGTTTGGTAGAAGTTCATATTTTTCTTATTCTCACATGCTATTATAAATGTTTTGTTCCTAATTTCTCTCAATTTGTATCTCCTTTTTTTAACTATAACTATAAAGGACCATGCTTTTATGTGGAGGGAGATTTTCTATAATTTATTATTTTATTAGAAGGGGAAAATAGTTAGTGCTCTAGTGCTCCAGTTTTTAGAGGAATGATTGATTTTAAGGGGTTATAAGATGATTTTCTTAAGGGTATTGGATGAATCTTGATGCAACAACTGGAAATGATATTATATGGTTCATGTATGTTACATCCCCAAAAATGTAACTATGCCACCAATGACATGAAGTTAGCATCGGTCATGTTTGGACTAATGATGTGGTGGAATTACCTCATGGGGGTGTGATTTGTGGTCGTTTTAGATCGCAAGAGTTTGATGTATATATTTTCCATGTGTGTTGTGAATCTGTGTAAGCGGAGTTGGATGGAGTTTCATTAGGACTATGATTTTTAGATCTCCCAAACCTCATGAAAGGGTAATGTTTTGGAAGATTTATTTTATAGAAATTCAAAAAAGGAAGTTTTTTAAGAATATATGGACACATGGAATGCGATGTAGGAGTTAAAAGCCTTGTAATTAGATGCATGAATATATAGTGGTATAGGATGTTTGTTCCAGATGACAGTGCAGTCTCCCTTGATGTAGTTGGTGGAAGATTCTCAGTGTGGAGAATCAGAGGTAAAGGCGTTGCTTGATTGTATTATCCATGGTGATGCTTTAGAGGGATAGAAGGAGGATGGTCAGAATAAGATGTTGTTCTATGTATGTTTATTTAAACTGATGGAAATTCATTAGGTAGTTCTTCATGAGTTTCATAACTAACCTTTAGTGTTAGAACCTAGAATTTGTAAGATGTATTGTTTATTGATAATGTAGATTTGGTGGTCCGGGATGAGGTTGGAAGTATTCATGTTTTTGGAAAGATACATGGCCTTCAAGTATGTAAAGGATGAGAACCATGTTACCGATGGTTTGTTACAGCCACTAGATGTCCCAGAGTGGAGGTGAGATGAAATCTCTATAGATTTTTTCAAAGTTTTAACCAAAGATTACGGAGGCTAAAATGCAATTTGGGAAGTAGTGGATCAACTGAAAAACTCAGATCACTTCTTAGTTATCAAGGGGTTGGCCGTAGTGGCTGACATAGCCAACAGGTATGTGGATGAAGTGGGGGTAATTACACAGAGTTCCAAGGTCCTTTATCTCAAACTAGGAGGCATGGATTACCTCACGAGTCAAGTGGGGATTACATCATGCTTTTTTCATCTAGTTACACGTCACACTGCTTTCCACCCTCAAATAGATGGGAATATTTAGAGGACAATCCCTATATTGGAGGATATGTTGTGGGTGTGAATCTTTCAATTTTAATGTTCATGGGAAAAACACCTTACCATTTTATAGTTCTATAATAATAATAATATATATCACTCTTCCAATGACATGTTTCCATTTGAGGAATTTTACAAGAGACTGTGTCATTGTACATTGTGCTAGATTGTGGTTGGGGAGACAACTGTTCATGGTTTGGATGTGATGTAGCGCATGAAAGAGAATTTTCATATTGTTCGTGGGAGGATGAAAGAACCATAGGATTGGAATAAGTCAAATATCAATCGTACTATGAGGGACTTGGAGTTCAATGTTGGGGACCACTTGTTCTTGATGGTTTACCCTCGATGTGGACAATGGAAGATAGGTAGAGGGAGAAATATTTCTCCTAGGATTGTTGGAGCCTCCATGTTTTTGGGGAGAGTTGGAAAAGTGGCATACTAGTTGGAATTTACACCATTGTTGGATTCGATCAATGATGTATTCCACATCTCTCAGATTCTCTCGTATCTACATGATGACTCCCATGTCATTGACTGCGGAGAGTTGGTTATAAAGGATGAATCAAAATTTGTAGAGCGGCCAATGGAGATCTAGCTTCATCAATATTAGGTGATATGTGAAAAAACCATTCCCTATTTTCATGTGTTTCTGGAAGAATGGTGGCCTTGAGGAGAGTAATTGGGAGAGAGAAACACATATGCAATCCCAGTACCTAATGTTTTTGTCAGTTTGGGCCTTGTTCTATTTTGTTTTTAATTTTAATTTTGGAACCTTGTTTTATGAAATGAGTTGTTTTCCCCTTGGTGGTATTATTTGTGGTGCAATGTTTGATAAATTTATGATGTGTGGAAAAGGAAGAACCTGATTACTAATAAATATGTATTAGTTAATATGTGATTAAACCCATGCGGGTGATTCTGTGCCACACAAAGTGCATAGTATCATGAAATGGAAGATGAAATTACCTAGTTCTCTTTTTCGAATAGTGTGGTTGTTGTGGTCATGTGTCGTGTCTTGTGTTTATTTGGGTTGACATGATAAGGTCTAGTTATAGGTGTCATATGAGGTGTTCTTGTATGTGGGGGTTTCCACTATAACTTTCGAACAACACATAATGATATATCATTTAACGATGATGTGTTGGTTATTAGCGACGTTTCCAGTGATGTGAGATCCTTTAAAGGTATCTCGTGGGGTGGTTTTTTGGACCCCTTTTCCTCCTAGTATTGGTTTTGGATTCATGAGGGTGAAAATCGTTTGAGAGGTATCTAATGTAATATTTTATGCCTTCCCTGTCTGTTTCATAGTGAGTTTGGTCATTGGAAGAGTTTGGAGGAGGCACATAATAAGTTTGGAGAAGTTCATTCGATATAAGTTGGATGTAGGGAAGTTACATGTTGTGTAACATGAATTCCATGTGTAATGTTTGGTTTCAAGGATTGTCCTTGAAATAATCATGATGTGAAGGAATACATGGTGTGAAAGTGGAATTTCATGACATGAATGGGGATTTCACATTGTTTAATCCCATGATTCTGTAATGTTTTAAAACATTCCATTCGGTTGGGGATTCAAAAATTCTATAGAAAAAGTCATTTCTCTCATTCTAGATGAACCCATGTTCCCAAGGAGTTCTTCAAAACCACTTCCTATTTCTTAGATTAGTTGATCTTAGTGATCATACATTGGTAATCTGTGGTGATCCAAGGAATGTTCTCCCTTCATTTTCTAGCTATTTCCCTCAATTGAGTCTCTTTATTTTCCATGTCTCCTCATCATACCATGTAATGTGATTATCAATGATTCCTAGTGATATCTCTCTTGATTGTTATTGGTATTGTGGTTCTACAACGTCCTTGGATGGATGGATGTCTTTCGGGATAGGTGATTGAAAGACCGTTAGATTATCCATTCTCTTGTGAAGAACATTAACACCCATTTGAGGTAGGGATTTCCTTGTCTCTTTTTATTTGTGCATCACGTGGGAGGAGTTTCTCTTTTGATAACCATGGATTATGGTTGTTCCCACTTAATCAAAGATAAAGAACTAGATAATTGAATTGAAAGGGTGTATGGGTTTATTGAATGGGGTTTACATATTTTATTATTGTTTGTGATATTGTGATTATAGGGGATGAATGCATTGATGAAAATCATGGTTTTTGGTGGTCCATGGTCGTGCACTAAAAAAGATACATGTTGGTTAGAATCTATTGAAATCTTGTATATTGAAATTTTTTAATCCCATATACTCGAATAATAAATTGATTCCCTAGTATCATTCCTTCTCAAATAACACTGGAAGTTAAGAAGTGTAATTAAAGAACAAATGACTTTTTAAACCTGAATTTATATTTTGTTTGATTTGTGTGGTCATACAGACAAAAGCAGAGTTTTGTGTTTTGTGTGGGTTTCTTGATTATGTACAATGGGATGATTAGAAGGTGTGATGGAATTTTAGGTTTATAGATTGATTGATCACAAAATTAATGAGTAGTTTTGGGTAGTGGTGCTCTAATAGAGCTGTTATTTAGCTATGTTTCCATATGTGGTTGATAGTTGGGGACATGTTTTGGTTGGTATGGGTAATTTCCCCAGATTTTCTCAATGATTGGATTTTACTACACTCCTCATTTTGTGTTGTACTTGGTTGTTTCCCAAATATTAATAGAATAAATGAATAAATGAATTGTGAATAAACAATGGTAATTTTTTGAATTTTTTTTGGGGAATTAGAAAGATGTCGTGGCCTGTTTTGTAGTAAATAAATTTAAAGGTAGCAGTGAAGTTGGAAGTTTTTTGAGCTGGTTCATTGTTTGAGAACCTTTATCTTGGGCATGAGTGTTTGGTATTATATCTATATATACAGATTTTTTCCTTGTTATTTATATATGTACCCAACCCTAGTTGTTCACTATGTGCCAAAACACCCTATCATCATGGGAGAGGGTGTCGTTCCCAAACATCCTGGTGGGAGGATAGATGGCTAGAAACCAACTCTTCCATGATCCTTATTCCAAGTACAGATATCCCATGTTTATTTCGGCATGATTTTTTTTGTGAGGACTAGGATTGTAAGGGAGTGTTTTGTTTTATGAGGTGAATTTGAGATGAGATGTGTTGTGTTTTCCACGTGTCTTTATCATGAGATGGTTGTTAGGACCAGGTGTTTTCGAGAATGATGAGTTGTGGTTTTTGTCCCTCGTGATTGGAAGAGGTGTGGTTATGATCCCCAGGTGTCTATAGGCATGATGTGACGTGGTTTGTTTCCCCGGTAATGGGAAAAGGTGTGGTTGTGATGCCCATGTGTCTGCGGAAAGGTTGTGACATGGTTCTTTTAGAAGAGGTGAGAGTGTTAGGACGTTTTACATTAGGAAATAGTGGCAAATCAGTGGGAATGTGGTGAAGAGTTCCCTACTACAGACATGTGTTATATTAAATTAATTTACTTGAATTATTTGGCGAGAATGTCTTGGTGAGGTTGGGGTGGTTAGTGTACCTCCTTATGCCAAGTTTTTTTATGTTCTTTAATCATTGGGTAATTAATATGATTCATTAACATGTGCATGAATGACTTTGGTTTTTGTACAGATTATACATTTATCCTCACCCAATGTATATAAAAGTATCTTCAGGTTTCCAAGATGAATTCATTTACCGTGATGGAATTTAATAGCTCAGATCTTGAGAGTTTATATAACGCTACAAGTATATAATTTTAGAACTTACATGGGAGAGTTTTTTTTAGTATCAGTTCTATTTTAAACATGCATGTGGGATGTATTTTTCTTTCTTATATATATATATATATATATTGGATTTGTTTTGGATTGAAACTTATTATCTCCCAATATTGTTTCAATAAGGGTAATGCCTTCCATATTGTGAAACCTGTATATTGTTGGTGATAGTTTCCAACCCGAGGCCTACTGGAGGTAGGACTTGGGGGTCAATATCTTTCATTCATGATTGACAGCCCATGAGGGGTATCTTTGGAGGGAGGGGTCAAAAAAATTTAAATACACACACAAATATATTAACAGATTATATAAATACAATAAACACACACATACACACATGCTACAGAAACATACATATAAACACATATACGTATAAGTTAAATCAGAATTATAATTAATTGAAAATAATGAAATAGATAATCATTAATATGATAGTAAGTATATATATTTATATATTTACATGTATATTTACATTAATTTATATACATTGTTTAATTTATATATGTTTATAATAACAAAATAAATGATCATTAATGCCTAATTAATATATACATCGACACACACATGCACACACACACAGACACAAACATATATATATATTTATATTAATTTATATAGAAACAAAAAAATCGTTCAAATTATTTATTAATAATGTATAAAAACTAAATAAATTTTCATTAATTTATATACACAAACATATATATTGTGCTTACTTCAATTGTTATGAAATTCCCATGGAAATCGGTTAATGTTTAATATTTATCAATGATAAGGAAACTGATATATTAATGTGCATATATTAGTTTTCACATAAATGTGTGTGTATATATATATATTTACTTATATATATATGTCTATGTGTGTGTATGTATAAATATATATATATCGACATAGACACATATTAGATTACATGTATTAATTTCCACCCACATTCACATTATGGTATTATAAATAAATATCTTAGTTTACACACACACACACACATATATATATATACACATATTTTTTATATTTTCTCCTAGATATATATATATGTTTAATAAAAATACATTAGTTTAGATATTAGTGCATGTATATTAATTAATTAATTTATATATAATTTTTAAAATATGAATTTATATATAGATTTTAAAATATGAATTATATATATATATGAATATATATATAATTAAATAAATATATATATTAGCTTATATATAATGTAGTTTTAATTTTATATAGAAACTAGTTCCGAGATGATTGGTCTCGGTGCCTTACCTAGAATAATTCCATTCGGGGTTCGAATCATGGGTGACACAAACATATTCCCCCATGATGCATATGTGTGGGTGGGATCACACGTGAAAGTGGATTATGATAATAGGCTAGCTATAGTGATGGTTTGGGGAGGGGGCTTGTGAATGTGAGTAGAAAATGATGATAGGCTTGTTACAACGATGGTAGGTTGGGGAAAGGGCTGAGGCCAATTCTCATACTAGGTGGGGGGGTATTTATTTTTTTAAAAAAATCATTAATCTGAAAAACAATTGAAACCCCATTTAAATACATAGAAATAAAAATTACCTACATTTGTAATAAACATGGGTAATTATTGATTCATTTACCTATATTTAAAAATTAGAGGTAAATGTTGTGGGGGTAAAATTTATGTATTTAAAGAAACTTATGAATGTAACTAATTTAAAAAAATTTATAAACTCTGGTATTTACCATTTTATATAAAATAATGTGATTAGAAACTTATATAAAGGATTCTAATTAGTAATGATTATAAATTCAGCTAATTACATATAAACTATTTCCTATAATTTTTTAGAAAATGTCAGTAAATGGTTTAGACACATTAATAAAATAGGTACACATAAAACCAAACTATGATAAATGTAACTTTTTCTATAGTGAAATTACATGCTAATAAAAATCATGTTATTAAAATTAAGATAAAGAAACTATCCATGTCCGGTTTTTAAAGAAATTGGTTTTCACTTGGAAACAAACCATCTCTATCAAACACAACTTGTTTGGGGAAAATATTCTCTAGATCCCTAAGGGTTTTTATATTTATAGTATGATATGATAGTTCAAATGAATTTATTTTTTGGGTTTATATGAATATTTTTTGATATTTTAAATAATTTCTCTTTGGGATTAATGATGAAGGGGGAGATGTTTTTCTTGATATAGAAATGGATAAATTTTTCCTCTATTTTTTCAAATGAATGATTTATCCCATAAAAAATATCCTCAAAGGGGAGAGAATATTATTTACTATATTGTGGTATTTTTTAAGTTGATTATTATAGGACATGATGAAGAGAATGATGATCAATTGTTTTTTTCATGTCGAGATTTTCATTTATCTCATTTTTATCATACTGATTTTGATGCACGTGGACATAGAGTGGATGATTATTGAGTCAGTTTTACACTATATAAATGAAATAGATTTAAAATATATTGTAGGTAAATACTAAAGGTTTATGGTGAATAATTGTTGAATAATATTTTTTAAAAAATAGAGATATTGTTAGAATTTATCCAGTTATTGATTCTATGGTTTGTTTTTTGATAACAATGATAATAGCGATACTTATAAATAGGTTAATATAGACTTGAATTTGTAATTAAAGGGAGTGTAGAGTTGTTTGGATGTTTATATAGAACTTAGTTTTACAATATGAATGTCTTCTAGCAGCACTATGAATCACACCACATTTACTTTCATGTAATATTAAATAATTATGTTTGGAAATGTGATTTCACTTTATGGAATAAGGGAACAACACTAAGGACTTATGAAATACTAGATCCCAACATATGTAAGAAAATAGTATTGTTTTACAGGAATTATTCCATATTAATGATTAATTGGAAATAGATCACTCTAAAATCATTTATATCACACCATAATTACATTACATCAGATTAACATATTATAGAGGTGATTATTGTGGGAAAGAATTCAGGACATGATGGATTACTATAGGAATATTAGTTTATATTTATCTATACATAGATGTAAAATAATGTTGTGATGGTTTTTACAACATTGTGAAGAATAAATGGATTACCACTAGAGATAATTATAGAAAATGGTAAATGTATCCTAATAATAAGCTCATTTCATCAATGGACATACAAAGGTGCTTCTTATTAATTCTCCATGACATGATTATATGAGTCTATGCTAAGGAACATATAAGAAGAAGTAATTATTCCATGATGGAAGTGTATGAATTGTGATGATTACTAACCTTGAGGTAGATTTACATGAGTTTTTTATGTGATGAAAGATATTGCACGATGAAGTAGATTCCTATACTACATTAGCTTGGAGTCAAGCCATATATCTTGAATTCATAGTTCATATCATTTTGTGAATTTATGTGACTATAATTATGGATTTATGACTCAAAATAGCATATACGTTTTAGATGAATTTTACCTTCTTAATCAAGGAAATTTAAGAATAAATTCAAATAGAATCATAGATATTATCTCAGATTGAAGAGACATATTTATATAAAAAATAATGAATGACTTTCATTGTTAAAAAATGAGATTTGTAATTCTAGATATCTGTTAGAAATAAAAATATAAAAAAAGAATGTGATCTTGGAGTTTATCTCACTACAAAATCAAGAAGGTTCATCATATGGATAATGGATAAGCTCATTAATACCCCATCATGAGTGTAATCTCATTTATTGTTCATAAAAATCAGGATTGTTTATCTTGGAGGAATAGTGGTCTTTCTAGTTTATTGATAGTATTTATTTCCATACATTATGATGGTTTTAAACTAAGTAGGATAATATTGCCACACCAAAATTATAGATAAATAAGAAGTGCACTAAGTGAATGTAGTACATAAGAACATAAAAATTTTATAATTATTAGACATAGCCTAGCATAGGTGAACTAAGTATAAAATTCTTGTATATGTTTTTTATTTCTTTATTTCTTGATAATTGTTTAGGGAGAATTTTTCCAACTGATTGTGGAACATGATTATCGGCTAGGGTAATTTTATCAAAACCAACATAATTAGATTCACACTTGTCTGAGGGTATTTAAATTATTTAGGAAAGAAAAATATTCATCTTTAATTAATGTATTGTTATAAAATAAAGTTCAAAGATTCTTTTCAAGAAACAATTATTTAGTGATTCCTCTAACCAAGTATCTTTAACTTTATATAGTTTCATTAGAGGTTTTAGTTAACCGTGATTTAGGTTGAGACCATTAGAATTGAATCAATATTTCCACAACTAGTAGATTTACTAAGTGGGAATTAATTATTTTATTTTTAATATTTATGATCATTAAATTGAAAAATAATAACCAAAAAATGATTCTAGGAGAGTTATTTATTTTATTTCATTGAATGTTTCCAAATCCCATCCCATATGATCTTGTATAGGTTTTATTATTTTCTTTTATAATATCTAATGTATGAAATAATCCCCTAAGAACTAAAAATGGTATAAAATAAATCAGATGTATTTTTTGATTTATATATAATTTTTATATATAATCCTAATTATATAGAAAATAATACCGGAGTCATAATGTATGAATTTTTTTTGTGATTTTATTGTCGTTTTGTTTTCTAGTAATATATTTTATCATAATATATAGTATTATATAATATAGTTATGATAAATTTTTTCATAATATTGACTGTCATATTATAGTTATAATTTATACCATAACATATATTACAAAATATTCAAAACTCATTTTCATTAATATGTTTAACTATATGATTGTGACATGTTATAGAGTTCAACCTCAACCCATAGAGGGTGTGTAAAAACCTCTAAATTCAAATTCATTTTATTATTTAAATTATAATGGTTAATATTTCATTTAAATTTTAACAACCTTAAGCTAGTATATAATTCATATTTTATATTTTAGGTCTTTCTATTATGAAAATAGTGGCTGGGGGAGGTTTCTATTTATGTTTATGGTAAAAAAAAATTTAGTCTATTTATTCATTTTGAAAATTTAATGGGATATAGAAATTTAAAATTTGGAAAATTGTGATAAAAATTATGAGTTAAATCATGTAGTTTCATGTTTTCAATGGAGAAAACAATGCTCAATTTGGTACACGATTAAAAATACCAATGATAACCAGGAATTTTTAGTTTTTTCAATATAGTAGTTTATATATAGTTTATCGCATGATCACATAATCATTCAAGGTAATGTCTTCATTCTAAGTAATATGATTAGGGGGAATACATATTTAATGCATATAGTAAATTAACCTAGATCCCAGACAAATTTTGTTTATTAATTTTCTATTTAAATTTCTGTAATAAACACATCAAATGTCATATATTTGATTGAAATAACCTTAGGTAACATATAGAGTAATTTTATAACCATTTTTTATGTATTTTCCGATTTTTTATTTTCGGAATGATTGACCAATCATTTGTTCATGGTTACGAAAACCCCAAGCTTTCACATTCTCCCATCACACTATTTCCCCATTTTCTTATAAATAATATTATGATGATTTATATCAAGAATTATTTAGATATTATAATTGATATGGTTATAAAATAATAGGAATTAATGGATACATTATTGGACATCTAGATCAACAATACTAGATATATTGAATTTGGAGGATTTTAATTGAGGTAGGAAATTAAAATTATTAATCATTTTATTCTATATAAATATATGTTATTTTTTGATGAGTAAAATTTTTTTACAATTTTCTAAATATTAATAATAATTTTGAAATAAAGAAAAATCATATTTTATTATTGAATATTTGAAGAAGCAATGATCAAAATTGATATATATATACATACAAATTTTTAAATGATTATTATGATAATAAAATGTTGTGAATTTTAAAATATTATGTTAGTGAATGAAATATAATGAAATTAAATGTTGTAAGTCAAATATTTTTTGATGATATAAATTGTATAAATTTGTAAAAAGAATCATGAATAATATTTATGTGGATTATTGTTTTTTTATTTCTTTAATATCAATGAATGTATTTGTTTATTAATAAAAGGACATGTGTTATATGGAAGAGATGATGTATATTTGTGATTATTATAATTTTAACTAGATGACATATAGAGAATTTTTTTTTCTAGGAAATTATCCTCATGAAGAATCAAGATATGATATGTGACTATTGACATGGGTGGTACATGAGTATTATTTGTATTTGTAGGGATGAATTTATAAATGAATAATATAGTTAACATGATTACATAAAGGGTTGGTTTTTTTAAATGGGACAGGTTTGATGTGAAAGCACTACTTACTCAATATCACATATATTACATCTTTTCATTCACTAGGAATTATTCCCTTACATCTTGAGTATGTTTATGTTGTAAAAAATTGGATATGGGTAAATGATTATGGTCATTTTTGTAATTAAATAAAAATTTATTTTGGGTGTAACTATATTGTATTTTTATTAAAGATATGTATTTGTTTTTGTTGTATCCGTATTAACATGTGATTTTACTATTAATTATGTGGTATATGAAGTGATGTATGATTGATGTTTTCTATGGTTTATGTCTATATATGAAATATATATGATGTTAGTGAGGTGGGTATTATTTATAAAGTAATTTTTTCATTATCTGTATATATATAAATGTGTACATAAAGTGAGTTATGGGTATAGATAATGAATTGAATTTTTCTAAATTATTTAATTTTTTTTTCTATATCACTCACAAATTCATCGGTATTATCTAATTACGTAGGGTCAAGATGTTTTGAGAAGGAAAATACTAACTCTTTTCATATGATCACTCCTAAGTTATATATTGTTCTTATAGATTTACATGATCATGTTGAAGGTGATGGTGGGAGAAACTTGCTTGAGAACAATTAAAACTACTTGGATTAAAATTATTTCATTTATATATATTCTAATGATAATATTTTGTATCTATTATACCATATTTATAAAATGAACCATATTTTATACAAAATAATTCATTTCTAAATAAACATGTTTCCTATATATATGATAATATTATTGAACAAAATAAATGAAACACAAACTAAAAACCAATAACACTTATTCCCTTAAATAAGAACATTACATTTTGATAATAAATATTCCCTATAAACTTAAACTAGTACAATGGGAAAATAAATAAAATAAAATTATATTACTAAAATAGGATAATGTGAATCATTTTGATCCCCTTTAATTATGACACTCATGAATAACACCATATAAAATAATTTCAACATTAGTAATGAATCCAAAATTTTAAAAAATCGATCAATTTATAACCTTGAGAGGAATTAAAGTGAATGATAAATGATTTACATAAGAAGATTTTATAGGAATTATAAAAATAATATTTTTTCTATAATAGTATTATGATATTTAGGAATAGTAACCTAATTGTTTGAATAGTAAAATTACAAATAGATTTTTAAATTAATTAATAAAATGGTATATTGAGAGGTAAATATTATTTAAAATAAATAATTAATGTAAATATAAATACTATAATACAATAATATAGGTATGAATATTAGATACTAAGATAATGTATATATAAAAATAATTATTTATTTATTAAAGGTATAAAGGATTACCGTAAACTGAACAAAATACAGACATTGGCACACTAGTGGGTAAAACCTCATCCCTCCAAAAATGTAATGACAAGAACCCACTAATGTGGTTTTACTTCAATACCTAGCCAGAAGTCTTAGAGGCCCATAAGCCTTAGAACATGTGTGTATTAAAGGCCCAACATAATAAAATAAATATAAATGGTATCCCCTAAAGGATCAACCCATTTCATTCCATGTATTTATTATTTACATGATTCCACCCATGTTAGTATTTATCACACAGTGTTACCAGTAAAAATGTTGCATCTCCTATACCAAGAATCATTACATCGTATTTTTAAAAATCCAATATTTTACAATAATAATTAAAAATAAATAAAATAATTTATTTATAAAATGACTTATAATTTTGGAATCAATAAATTGAAATTTTTTAAGTGTGAATTTTTGATTACATGATTAGAAAAATCAATTTTTTAGGTGAATAGTAAAAATATAGTTTTTTACATACTACATGTTTTATGAAATATTAATAATGCAATAATTAACTAATAAAAAATAAATTGGTCAAATATTACAGAAATTAATATAATAAGATAAATTATTAAATTTAAAAAATGAAATTAATTTTCAAACCGAAAAATATAGTTCCAACCTCTAAAATGGTAATGTATTCAATAATTTTTTATTTCCAAATTTCTTATTCCTTTTCAATAAGAAAGTAAATTAATTGGTACAATGGTTTAAAAGTATTAAAAATATGTTAATTTTTTAAAATAAGATTCATAGTATCATTAATATTACTATTACATGTCTTACTTGGGAAAACATAATATGTCAATATTTTAACCTAAAAATATCTATGTTCTCATGTCTAAATACCCTCTCTCCCTTACCTTTGAATATAAATTTTGATTCACTTATCAAGATTATGATCGAACAAATTCCTATATATTATGCTTCTATATACCTCTAGGTAATGTTATGTTTCATTAAATTCCAATTCATTTAGTTGTTAAGTTCATATAAATTGACATTCACCATAAACAAGAAAATGTCTTCTCTTTTTCCTTCATCTCAAATTTCACATCTTATTATTTTTTATTTTACGACTCTAATATATAAAAAATCTTACCTAATTATATAACAACTATAATAAAAACATAATAATAGTATTAAGAGGGTGAAATTTTTTAAATAATATATAAATAATATATCTCTCCACATCTATTTTTAAGACGTTCAATTGATGGTTCGTTTTATCCTCCAAAAATAACGTTCAACAATATTTAATTATCACCACTCTATTATATGGTTATAATGTTTTAATATATAAACATGTATTTCTATTTATTTTATATATTTTTGAATTATTTTTTGTAAAATATGCATGAAATTTAATTACATAATTTTTATCAATCCTAGATGAGAAAATTTAAGGAATACATGACATTATTTCAATTCACCTTTAACAAAGAAGATAAAATGATCTAATGATGTTAATGGTCAAGTGTGAAACAAAGAAATAAAATTTAAATATAGATTAATGTTATACTATAGATAATTTTATTATATATAAGGGCTCAAGATGACGTAATAAAGCGAGACATAATGTAAGGAGAATCTCAAACCCAACTCTTTTCATTTGGTTTAATCACATCTACATATTTATTTTTAAAATTGATTCTACTTAAATACCTTATAAATCTACTTCAAATATTTTTACCATTTTCTCCATAATATATGCATGATAATAGATACTTGATATGAATTCATAGCACCTAAAATGATTTTTTAAAAAGATATTATTTCCCAAAATATCTTAATAATTATTCTTAAGTTCTAAATTTATTTCTAAATAAAATATGACCATTTTATACAATAATAAAATTCATAATTTTATGATTTCCATTATTATTCTAGTATCCTATAAGGTAATTCATTGAAATATTATTTGTATTATCTTTATAGAACCTATTTTTTAATTGTTTTATTTCATGTCTTTGATTTTTATGTGTTTCCATTCTATACGGAATGCATGATTATGAGAACATTCTAATTGTATGTGTGGGATCATAATTATATATCAACTAAATTCATTAGATAATTTGATATTTCTCTAGTGATTAATATTATTTTTCATAAAAATAATGAATGAATTTTTACATTTTAATAAATGATAATTAGAACACATATGTTATGTCTGGAAACAATTTTGTATTTGGTACAAAAAATATGTGTGGGGTTTGAAATTTTTTATGATGCTTCAATGTTATAAATATTTCACATTACATTATTTTTTTTATGATTCCCCCATGTTTATGATGATGAATATTTTCTTATCAATAATGATGATGTTTATGATCAACCATGTAAAATATTGATTCATTCCTCATTTCCTTTCCTATTATTCCTCAAATAAATAGGATTTTATCTCAGCAATTCCTTGATGTAATTACTTACTTCATTACATTTTCTATAGAGAAAACGAAATTGAATAGGAGTAATTTTTGGAAGGAAATATATAATCATTCATGTTTCATGTATGATAATTTGGTATAAACATAACTTTGAAAATATAATAAACTATTCCATTATGGGAAGTATTAGTATTATTTATTATCTTATAAATTATAAAATAATCATTTATAAAATATTTTTGTTATTATAGTTGATAACAAGTAAATTTATAATTAATTTGGGAAGTTAGTTAGTATAATTTAACCTATGATTAACTAAGTTATCACATACATCAAGACTTTGTAATTGATTTACATAGGTGAATAATTTATTTATTTAAGATTTATTTAATTATGAATTATTTTAAAATTTAATATTATAGAAAATATTTGTAACTCAGTGAATCCAATTCAATAACTCATGTCATGGATAATCCAATGATTGTCCGAATGATATTCATGATGAAATGAGTGTTAGTGGTTCAAACATCATGGTGGTACTTATATAGTTTTCTCAGGTTATGAGTAATATCCTAAACCATCTCAAACATTCAAAAGCACCTAATAAGGGGAAATTATCCATTGATTCCTTTGTGGACTAATGAACAATGAAATTAAGTGGATCATCTGATAGACATGTTGTTCAATAATGTATGAACACCATGGAAAAGATTATTTATGTTGTTCAATATTCAAAGAAGGATAAAATTACTATTTACATCAATAATTATAAGAGTAAGTAAATTATTGAGGGAAATTTATCATTGATAAGATGAAAATGTATGAAGATGAAACTATAGAATGACAAGAATTCGTGAATTTTTACTGAAACTTGAATTTCCCTATAACTTTTCACACGAAGATAGGGAGGTATTTTATTGGATCTTAAACAAAAAGGGAGATAATATATCCCAATTTACTAAGTTAAATTCTAATTATTTTATTTTAATCATTTAGTTTTATTATTAATAATGATATAAAAATGGATAGATTCTTTAGTGTTTTAAATCAATGTATCTGAAAGGATCTAGCCATCTAAGACATTATGAGTTATGAAGAAGTATTTATGTATGTTATAAAAGATGATATGGAGTTTCTATAATGGTCTCATGTACAGGAATATAATGAATAAGGGATTTATTTTCAGTCTATAATATCAAATGATAATGGAGGCATGAAAATCTATCTACCAACATAGAAAAACTTTTGAAATCATCAACTTTTAAATTTCATGAAAATATTAAAGAAATTATTCCATTATAGAAGATAAATAAATAATGCTCTTATTGAATCAAGATTCATGAAAAATATGATCAATATAATAGGGTAAAAGAAGGTAACACCCAATTCCCCACATATAGTATAAAGATTTAAATGAATGAAATTTGGACCCTGTGAAATCCAGTGTACTAACCTAGGGTTATTTGATGGAAATTGAAGTTTATAACCAAAAATTTTGGGGGAATTAGGTAAATATTTCTCTAATACCACCACCTAGGTGGTTCAAGAAAAATATGTAGTGAATGATACATGTAGTACCATGATATTTTCTGATTTTTTCAAATTAATTTTATATTTTTGATATTTTTCACTACACACAAAACAGAGTTCATCATGAATTACAAATAAAACATAGTTTAGATTTCATGACTCCCAAAAAACGAGATTTTATTAAATTACATGAAATAATGAGTTTATATTATGTGACACGTGACAAAAAGTTTAAATGAAACATCACATATTATTGAATTATTATTATTTAATAAGATAGTTATCAGCTATGTATTGGAATGGAAGGTAAGAATAAGATTCTATCAATTAAGAAATTATATGATTTAAAATATCATATGAAGTTAATTATTTTGTTACCAATTAATTATAAATAATAATAATAATTACTTGAGAATAAATGAAATATTTTTCTAGAAAACTATTTTAATGGAAACAAACATGTTTCACTCTAATAAATTAAAAAAATAAATATTGGTGAATTATTTTAATGATATCTATATATTTTATAATCAATAAAAAAATTTACATTCTTCTTATGGTTTTTCCAGATAATATATAAGAACAAATACAATTCTAGACCTAAAATATTATTTTATTTAAAGTTCTGTTTCCTTTTTTTGACATTATTTAATATTTAAAAAATTTTGAAAAATTATTTGAAAAAATAAATTTCAACTTTTGAATCATAATTTCAATATTTTTTAGGGTATATTTTTGAGAAATTTCTGAAAAGATTAACTTTTTTTCTGAATAGTGAGGATCATTGAATTTTAATTGAAAAAAATATCTACTTTTAAATTTTCAAAAAGTTAAATAATATTTTAATTCATTTTTAAATTATAATTAGATAAATAATAATTATATTAGTAAAATTTAATTCAATGGAACTATTTTAATATTAAATATTGACATAAAAACCTTATAAGCTTTCAAACATTTCTTTTTGAAAATCTGCATTCTTGTCCCATCTGTGATATTAATTTTAAGTTAAAATTTTCCACTAAAAGGAATAATATTTAGAAAAATGGATTCAATATTTGGAATCATAATAATTTATATTAACTAATATTGTAAAATAAATTTTTAACTATAGTCAATAGTAATAATAATAATAATTATTTTCCACCATTAAGGAGATAATCAGTTTACCAGCAGTTAAACTAAAAAGATAGGGTATAAAATGACTACAAAACATGGATAAAATATATGTGATGGATATATTTTGATACTATAATGTATATTTATTAATAAAAACCCATTTTGATCATTTTTTAGATATAAAATGATGTTAAACCTTTTATTTATCAAAAAAAATTATGTGTTCCACTCACCTCACTTATAATAGGCCACCTCGTCACCTCCCTTATTCACAAATTCAAAAACTATTTATTCTTCCAAGAACTACCCAAAAAAATTATAAATTTCCTAATATCATCCAATAATCGTTACTTTGGGAATAAAATCATTCTATTAAGGATTTTGGTGAATACATAAGGAGGTTACCTGAAGAAGAGGTAACGTTCTTCAACGATCATTTTTATATTATTTCTTCCACCACCTCCATAAATTATAATTAAATAATTAAGATAAAATAAACATAATATATTAAATATAATTATACGTTTATATTTTATTTTAATAACCTACAACAATAAAAAAATTATATCAAATGGGTTTCAAAATCAACATTCCTGTGTACGACATACTACCACCTCGCGAACCGATGCCATTCTTTTTTTCTACTACCACCTCTCACTGTAGTGTATAATAATGAATATAAATTATTTATATTATATTTAATACTTAAATATTCCAATTAATTAATTATATCATATATAATTTTTTTAATTTACATTCCATAGAAGACATGATAACATTAAACATGTGTACGATAGACTACCGCCTCACAATGTGATGGGATTCATTTTGAATAATGCATAACATTGAAGATAATAATTATAAATTTAATGAAAATATATGAAATTAATGACATCATTATCAAATTAATTAAAAAATTATCATTCTTAAATAACTATATTACAATTTATTTCTTACATTTATAGCCTCTGAAAAATAATTATGTTTTTCGTGTATGTGTGGACTACCGCCATCATGAAGTAATGTGACAATATTTTCATTATCATAACAAAATAATTATATGTATAAGTATATATAAATAAATAATACTGTATTTATGATACTATTATAATTCTATAAATATAATATATTACTTAACTCCCTTCCATAATGATATATGATAAATGGAAACATTACTCATGCTTATTTACGACCTATGGTCTCCATGATTGTAACTTACTTCAATTCTCAAATACATTTTTATGATTGATCATAAAATTTTAATAGATTTATGAATATGATAAATTTTTATTGATTATTATTATTTATATAATCAAACAAGGAACAAATTAAGGGTACCATATATTAAAACTAAAAAAACATGTGAAAAAAGTAGTTATTACCCAAAATGTGACATTAACATGGAATTGTTAATAAATGGGTAATAAAAGGACACAAGTAAGTTATATATGGTATGATATATGTATTTATTATTTTTACTAGATTTATAATAAAGTTATATGTATTATACATGAGGTTGTAATGAGTATTTTGTATGTTGAGACTTACTATAATGGATTTATATTCTCCCTTTTATTTCCTACTGTAATTTAAAAATTCCCCACATATTTGTTTTGTATGGTTTATATGTTGAAACTTGTCCATGTTATAAATTGAATAAAATAATTTTAATTATATTTTTTTATTTTATTTTATTCCTTATTTGGGCATACAATTTAAATGATTACTAAATCAGTAATGGATTTTTACCTCACTTTTATTTTCAGTGAGATGTAGGCCATATTCATCACATGTTTATATTATCTGGTATATATACTAGCCCATTTTAATTTAATATAATTAATATCTATATTTTAATTATATTTAATGTTTTATTTTATGTTATGATTTATTGGGGATTATGATTCAAAAGATTACTAAAGTGGTAAGGGACTTACATATCACTTTAATTAACTTTAAGCCACAAGACATATTCACAAATAATTATTTTATGTGTTGTATATATTTACCATGAATTTATTTTATGGTTATTATAATTAATATTATTGGGATTTTCATATCCATTTGAGGATATTAGTTTAATATGTTTTTTATTCAAAATAAACCAACATGGGAATGGATCGTTATCTTAATTTTCCTTCTTTGAGAAATTTTTTTTGTTATACACCAATATTCTTTTATAAGGTGTTTTTAAATAAAATTTTAAATTAATTATCATAAATTTATTTAATTTCATGATATTTTATGTTTCATTTAATTTTAATCTTTTATGTGGAATATGATAGAAGGTTTCAAAAGAGGTAATGGTTTTATGGTAAAATATCATAATTTATCATAATTATTTATGTTTATGATCTTAATAATAGAATCTTCTGGTATGTATCCAAAGAAACTCATAAGTTTTATTATTATATGGTTATGTCATGAGAATACATGTTTCCGTTGAATTTCATCTCTTTATGTAATCAATATTTCAAAAAATTGTTTTTAAGAAAAGACTGCTTTTAATTTGACCCCCCCATTTCATCCAAATTCATGTTTTCTAGAAATACTTAATTTTTTTTAATGATTTAATAGATAAATTTTTAATTATTCCATAATTTTTAATAATTATTATAAAAATAATATTTTTTTTTTATTTTTCCAAAATAATGCATGTTTGTCATTTATCAATAGTGTAAAATTAATCATTGTGTACGACATGAACATGATTTCTGACCATCATGAAAACTTTTATCCCTGAAACATCCATATTAATTTTCTAGGTTTTCTTAAAGGAATGGATTTTAAAAATGTATTTTTGAAAATTTTATTCAGATAGGAAAGTATGTTTACCTTAAAAAAAATTCAAATTATTTTTTAACCATTCGTTATAAGTTTTCAAGTTTTTTTAAATAAAAGGATTTAAAAATTGATTTTGGTTTTTAAATGTGATTTTAAAAGAATTTTATCTTCCTAAATAATTTTTCATTATCATTTTTCATTCAAAATCATTTTCCATCTAAGATGATATCCTTTGATGATAAAAATTATTTAATAGTGATATTATCCAATGATACCATTATTATTGTTTATTTAGATGGTTTATGTTTTTGGGGAAAATATGTTTACTAAACCCATATATTTTATAGGGTTAATGTTATGATTAAATAATTATAAAATCCATTTATTCCCCAGGAGTTACAATTTGATGAAATTTTTTATGAAACCCATTTATTTTTATGGTTTATGGTATAATGAATATTCTATGATCTTGGGGGAAAAAATATGTATTATGTTAATAGTGGGAAATATATCTATCTCAAATGCATTGGATAATGAATATAACTATATGAGATCATAGGGTATGTGGGAGCTTATCCAAATCACGAAAAAATAGGTTACACGAGGGGTTATCCAAAGACCAAAACAATTGGGTACATAAGATATTATCCAAAGCTCAAAATAGGAAGTTACATGAGAGGTTATCCAAAGCCAAAAACAAGAGGGTATATGATAGGTTATCTGAAGCATAGAGTAGGTAACCAGATGGTTAGCCCGGGCCTAAAATGTTCCCAATGTCATGGTGGGAAGCGTTGACATCATATTTTCTTTGTGTATGTGTATGCCACCAATATATGTCTTATATTATTGGTAGGATCTCATGGATAAAGTTATTTTTTACACTTTTGATTCATGCCGCATAAAAGGCCAATATTTAGAACATGACTCAAAACACAGTAAACTATTATAGTCCATTGGAATGTGTTGGTGTAATGTAATGAATTTTCACCAAAAAACATGTAATATCTATGTATGACAAGACAAAGATGTTATAGTTGGCATGAGAGGAATGATTAAGTTAAAAATTAAGAAGATATGCCATAAAAAACTTAGTGATATACCTTGGGATTTTTTAAGGATTTGTCTTGGGACATATTTATGGATAATTCAAAGGATGAGTCAATGTACTGGAAAATAATGTTGAATTTTGGTAAAGGATAGAGCAAGTTGTTTCAATGAAATTTCATCCCTGTCTGGATACTAAAAGTGGATGTGGCTCTATCAAATAGGTACCTAGGGGTAATTCCTAAAAATGTATCATTAAGATGGACTTGATCATCACCTACTTTATGGAAACAAGGCATGATTCAAACATGGTTTAACACATATGGGGATATTTTTTTAATATTCCAAAATATTTATGAATTTTCATGAAGAATATAAATAGTTGATGACTATGAATCACCAATGATAAATATAAAGTATCATATATGAAAAATAAGTTATTATAATTTATACATCAAATTATTTATTTTTTTCACAATTATATGGTCACACACTATGATTAGTGTTTCCCAGACTTTGCTTTTTAGTTTTATCCAATGAAAGGAAACAACAGGAATTGGGTTAACAGTGAATGTGGTAAAAAAATTGTTGATGATAGGATAATTGGGATGGTGAATAGAGTGAAGGTTATTGTGATTGTTCTTAATCAGTTCTCATAGAACATGGTTACCAATTTTCTCTTTAACCAAATATTGAACTCGCTAAAGAATAGAACCATAGAGTTTTTTCAGAGATAGTGTAAAAACTCAAAATTTTAGGAAATATATTATAAAATTAATTTAATAATGTTTATATTTGGTGATACAAGAAACACTGAGTTTTTCTTTGATTAAATGAAAAACTATTTTTTGATTGTGTGGTATGAAACACCAAGAATAGATTGCATTACACAGAATATTGAGATTAAATAAATGTAACAAACTATTATAATATTATTACTTAATGTGAATGGTATCACCTATTCATTGGAATGGAGGGTACGTATACAAATATTGAAATTATGAAAATATATTTTCAATAGATTTATATAAATTAATTCTTTGGTGAATAATTAATCAGAAATAAAAATAATAACTATTTGGAGATAAAAGTAATATTTTAATAAAAAACTATTTTTACACACAAAAATTCATTTTAGATCAGTAAAATAAAAAAAATAACCTTGTAAAAATTATTTTAATGAAATTAATACAATATATATTCAATCAACTAATTATCATTCATCTTCTGTTTTTTACTAGACAATTTATAAGAATAAATCCAACTTTACACTTAGCAAGTGTATTTCTCTAAAAATAAGTTTAGTTATATTTTTGTATAATTATTTTAAAACATATTTTTGAAACATTTATAAAATTTATTTTGTGAAATAAAATTCTTTTTTAAAAAAATAATATCAAAACTAGAATTAGATTAATTTTTTATTTTATATTTTTTTAAAAGATTAATTTTATGATTATTTGTGAAAAATACGTAATTTTATTTGAAAACATCCTAATCCTTTAAATTTTTTATAATGTTGATTTTTATTTTAAATTTATTTTAAATTAAAATTAGTATAATTAAATATATATGAATCCAATTTATTTAATTATAAAAAATTTAATTTTTAAAATAGATAAAAAATCGTTTTATACTTTTGAACATTTTCTTTTGGAAAACCCGATTTGTTGTCTTGTCTATGAGAAAAATTTTTAATTTAATTTCTAAAATTATATGAATTGAATTTATAAAAATTAATTCTGTATTTATAATATTTAAAAGTTATATTATATTATATGTTCAAATAAAATTTTGAACAATATGAGTAATGATAGAATTAAAAAATAATTATCACGGTAAATGTAAAAATGGGTTTACTGAGGATTAAACTAAATAGTTATGAGTAAAATGACCTAAAAAATGTATAAAATATTTCAAATAGTCAGATTTATAACTTAAAATTTATTAGCCTCAATATTACTCTATTTTTATGCCTTTATCCATGTGAAAAATGTGGTTACACCTATTTAATTTAAACAATTACAAGCATGCCACTCATCTCAATTATAAATAGCCATCCCTCTCTTGTCTTCATCACACATTAATTTGTTTTGGCTTAGAACAGAAAAAATAACTTCCAAAATTCTATAGTATCATCCTAGAATCATTATTTTTGGCCTAAATAAAACTTATTTATGCTTTTTGTGAAAACCGCAGGAGGTTACCCGAATAAGAGGTAACATTCTTCAACAAGTGTTTTATGTCATTTAATACTCCACCAAATTCATTTATTTTTAAACCAAAATGAAATAATAATATTTATATATTTAATATACTGTGATATTTTAGGTTATTTTAATTACCTACAAGCATATCCACTTGCATCAAATGGGTTACAAAATCATCATTTCTGTGTATGGCAGACTACCTCTTCACGAATTGATATAATTCATTTTTTACATTACCTTCTCTCATAGTGGGGTATGATGAGAGATATAAATAATATATAGTCTATTTATAAAATAATTTTACCTATTTATTAATTATATCCCATATACCATTTTACATTCTATCCTCTAAGGGATATCATTACGTCGCTTGTGTGTTTGGTGGACTACCGCCTCGCAAGGCGATGCAACTCGCCATTCCAAAATGATTTAAATAAATGATTATAAAGGTAATTTTAATTATTATAAGAGATATGAATGAAATAATTATGATATTCAAGACATATTTATCTTTCCAAAAGATAATATGTCATTTCCATTTTTAATAAAATTGAAAAAGGATAACATCATTTCTGTTCGTGTGGACTACTGCCTTCACCAAGCGATCCAACGCTATTTCATCACCAAAACACATGGAAGATATATATAAGTATATTAAAACAAATAATCTAGAAAATTTTATATTATTATTATTATATAATGATAAATTATTACATATATTATATCAAAAATCTTCATTGAATAATGGAATCATTAATTTTGAGTATGAATGGCTTACCATCTCCATGATTGTAATGTGGTTCATTTTTAAAAACCATATTTAAAGGATGGTTTTAAAATTATTATTTAACTATAATTATGAAAATAAAATCATGATTATTATTATTAATACAATATATAATATATGAAATATTAATATCTTTCATTAGAAACATGCATATGAAAACAAGACAATTAACACATGAAACAATGAAAATATTGAATGACTATTAACGAGTGAGTGATAATATATTATTAAATATTTATACATTATATTATAAATATTAATATGGTATTATATAAGTTAATATTTTGTTAAAAAACACTATACAAGAGTTTAAGGAATGATTATCCAAATAGAAGCATGAGGTAAGGGTTTCTTGTCTCACTTTTAATTCTGTGAGAAATACGCCATATTGCTTAGTTATTTTTTTATGTACGGTATATAATGACCACTTTTTATGTTTAATAATGAATTATTATATCTTCAATATATTTAGTGTCTAATTTTAAATTATTTATTTCATCATTCGGATGGTTCAAATGTTACCAAAGTGGTAAGGGTTTATTTATTAATTTCATAATTAATCAGGATTGTTTATGTTTATGTATATCATAGGGGAATTATTTGATATATTTGTCATAAAAATAATATATCTTCATATCCTATGATATTTCTTAAACTTTCTCTAGTAATATTTCCATTTTTTCACTCTTTGATATATAAAATGATTAAGAAAATGTTTTTAATAAAATCTGACTTTATTTATCCATTTGGTCAGAGATTCATTTTCATTAAAAATTGTTTTCTAAAGGCGTTTAAATTTTATTTAATATTTTAAATATTATTTATTTAATTCATTTTTACCCATTCTTATATTTTTATAAAACAATTAAATGAATCGTCATGTTGTTTTGAAAAAGTTTCCCATTTGACTTTTACCATAACTTTAAAAGGAATGTTGGTTTTAACAAACACAACATATATGGAATTTCCTTCCATCACAACCACTCAATTTTTTAACTATTCCATCATATTAATAAAAGGTTAATTTTAATTAAATTTTTTCATAATTTTTTGGGGAACATTATTTTTAACACCATTATTAATGTGAAAAGTTTATTTTCCTCAAAAAATGTTTGAACAATATATTTATGGTTCTTATATTCATAAATGGAATCAAAAATTTATTGTACATAGGATACAATGAGGATATTATGTATTTATATTATCCTTGTACTTTATTTGGAGGAATTATTATCTGTTTAATTGAGGATGTTCAATGTTTTCACTATTCACCATTTTACTTTGAATGTTTAATGATTCTGGTTATTGATTGGAGTAAGAATTTAAATTTTTTTTGTTAGTTTTTAAAAATGAATATTTATATTTATTATGTTTCACAAATTTCATATGAGGAATTCATTAAATTTTTTGTGATTGTAGGGGCCTTATGTATCCACTCGATGCATCAGTATGTCTCATGAGACAAACTGGTTATTGTTTTAGCTGAGTAATTACCCATTTATATATATGTTATAGCACTAGACATGATGATATTAAATGTATTGGAATAATCATTGGTGATATTAGATGTATTTTCACAGGACTCAATGGAATGTTCTAGATGTCCAACATTATGAATTACCTTATTATAAATTCATTTAATGATATTCAATGTTATTATCTAATTAGTTAGAATATCTATTGTCAAGTTTCCTAATCCTTTGATTACTTATATGTCATTATTTTAAAATCTTTTATTCATATCATATTATTATCAAGTAATTTATTAATGATTATGTATTTTAGTTATTTTATTTTCCTTATTGATTATTCCTAATATATTCATAGCTTCTGTTGTATACTTACCCAAGAAAATAATCTGAGATCATCCCTTTTTGTTATTTTATTTTCCCCAAAATACTAAGAAGTATTGGGTGCTTGATATACATGGATATTATAAGGGGAACAAAGGAATTATATAATAAAATTCCATGTGTATTTTATGTTTCTAAATGTATTTTTAACATCAATTATGTATCTAGTTTACCAAGACTACTAAACTATTTGGTCCTTTGGGATGAGATTCCTTGTAACATATGCCGATGTAATAAAGAAACCACTTAATTCATGATTCTAGGGTAAATGGAGTTAAAGATAAAAAATATTTAATGTACATAATTTGACCATATCATTTTTTATCCATAAGGATAATCCATCTTTGTTCCCTATGTCATGATAAAAACATTGGTATACCTTTTTCTTGTCAAAAAATTACATGCATTACACTCACTTCACTTTTAAAAGTCCACCCCTATTATGAATTATTCACACCATAAAACCCTATTGGATCAGCCAATAATTTCCCTAATCAATTCCAAAATTATCTCCTCTCATCTTAGAATCCATAGTTTTGGAGGAAAGCCATCCGAGGATGGATTTTTGGGAAATGTCGCGTAGGTTACGTGAAGAGGATGTAACTTTCTTCAATGAGAATTTTTACATTATTTATTCCTCCACCTCTTTCAATTATTATTAACCCAGTAATATATAATAATATAAATATATTAAATATACTCATAGTTTTTATTTTAATATCACGATTTAAAACCACCTATACTTCTATCAAAAGGGTTAATAAATCATCATTCATGTGTATGAGGAACTACCACCTCATGAACAGATGTCATTCAATTTTATATTACCACCTATCATAGTCACTTATGATGATGGATATAAATTATATATATGATATTTATAACATAATTATAAATCTATATTAATTATATCATACATACCATTTTACTTTCCATTCTACAAGGGACATGAAAACGCCACTCTTGTGTTTGGCGGACATCCACCTTGTGAAGGGATGTGATTTGTTCTCACTAAAGCTTTACCTGGAAGATAATACATATAAATCTATTTAATATAAATGAAACACATGAAATAAATTTTATATTCCTGACATTTTAATCATTATAGAATTATATATCATTTTATTTCTTAACATTGTCTCTTTTAAAGATGACAACATCACTAGTGTATGTGTGGATTACTTCCTTCAGAAAGCAATGTGACTCTCTTTTCATCAGCATACCACATTGATGATATATATAATTATATATTAAAATATAATATTTTAATTATGATACTATTATCATTCTATTAATTTAGGATATTTCTTACCCTTTTTCCATAATTATATTAAAAAAATCAAATGTTAATCAAGAGAATGTATGATCTACAAACTACATGATCGTAACGTACTTCATTTCTGATAAAAAAAATTCACAATTGGTATTAATATTATAATTTTTTTTATTAAAATGACAATTATTTCATATTTATTATTCTGGTGATTATAGAACCATGATCAAATGTAGAGGACTGAAAATAATTTATCAAAACATATATGGAAAACAATGTGATGTAGAATGTGGTGTTTCATACCATGATGGTATCTGTCATTTTATGTTTTAGGATTCAATGATTTTTTGTTGGGGTGAGATGGTCGATGAGGGAGAGTGAAGAAAGTGTGGGTTCTTCTGTAATGGGTACTATGTTGGGATTCTCTTTGGTGGTGGATCCCATAGGGAAGAATGATGATGATGACATATTAGTTTTCGTAATGATGATGGTAGATGGATGATGACATGAAGACTGATGTGGTACCTTGTTGTTAGGGCCACCAATGTCTTCCCCTTATTTATGTAAATTTCAAATTTTGTCTTTGGTTTTTGTTAGTCACTAGAGTTAGTCAAAGTGTAGTTCTAAGAAAATTCATGGAGGCTTCCAGTCCCCATGCGTTGGGATTGGTTTTGTTTTCAATTTTAAATTGGATGTATTTCTGTAGTTGTAGTGCTCTTTATTTTTTTTATGCCTTGAATTGGGTTAGTGTTTTGAATACTTGGACCAATATAGTATGTTGGATTGCAGAAATTGATAGAGTTTACACTTAGACTTTAAAAGAGTCTTTGCAAAAATACAAAAAAATGTATTTGGGTAATAAAGGAATAGAAGTGAACTATATGTGGTATGATATATGTAATTCTAGTTCTACAATAAATTTTTGATAAATTTATATTTCTTATTTAGTAGGTTCAAATAAGTACAAATAAAGTAGATACATACATTAAGGGATTTCTATTCCATCGATAATTATTGGGATAAATATGAAAATTTACCACTTTTTTCTTTTAGGAGGTGTATATACATCTCCATTGACATGTTATACATTGAATATCATTATTTTCTGGATATTTATAACTTAATTTTATATTACTATTTATTCTTATTTATGATTCACTAGATTATTAATGTGGAAAGGGACTTCCATCTCACTATTATTTTCTGTGAGACACAATCTATATTCACCATAATATTCTTTTATGTGGTGTATATAATTCCCCTTTTGTAAGGTACCATGTTTTTTCTAGACTGTATTTTTGAGAATAAATTTGAATTTTTTCTTAAAGTTGGTTAATTGGGGGTAAAATGGGTTTTAACCCTAGAAGAAGTCTCAATTAATTTTTCATACCACTCTATTAGTTCAAGAATATGGTGTTTACCATAGGATAAAAGATTTGTTAAATACTGATCTGTTCAAATTTTAGTGTAATAATTAATAATTAATATTTACTAAATTAAATAATAAATTATTTGAACATGTTAGTTTGAACATAACTTTTGAACGAAGCATTGGATTGAGATTCCATCTTTGTTTTTGTGTCTTGAATGAGGAATTTTTGTTAGGTGAGGCATAAAAAATGGATGGGCATGGGGGCCATCATGTTCCCCATTTTCATTTATTTTTTATTTCCATATTTTATTTATTTTCCCTTTATTTATTTACATTAATTCTATCTTATACTCCTACTTCGGCACCAACATCACCAAAAACTAAGAGACAAATGGATGAGGATAGGGAAAGACAGAGAGGGAGAAAAGAGTGTACCATGGTAGGGCTCTCGATGCGCTGGATCGATGTGCGACAACCAATGACCACAAAATCGAAGGAAGCTTTGGATTTTTCCACTCAAAGGTTGGATTTTTTAATTTGTTTGAAAAAACCATTTATATTTGTCATTTTATGTTTGAATCCCCTCATATGATTTTTTGTGGCCTCTTGTAGCATGCTATACTATTTTTTTGGTTGAAATGAGTGTTTTGTGGTGATATGATGGTTTTCTATTCGGGAAAACATGATAACATGATTTCTAGTATAGGAAGACACACCATGGGATCTTCTTGTTCGGGGAAGATCATGTTTATGGAGTACACTCTAGGATGAGGTGTGGACATGCTCTGTATTGGTATCCAACCATTTATCCGAGAACTTTTCTAGGTGAACTCGTGTTGGAGTACATGGCTATGTAGATTATAAAATCATACCATATAACGGTAGCACACCATATGGAAGTTCCCTACATGGCTAAGAATACGGCTTGGCTTGTTGTGGGACTCAGGAATGTACCCTATGTTAGATGCATGATGAGTACCATCATTACACACCATGTAACTAGGGAATTTTTAGGTCCATGCTAGTGGAAGTACATGCCCATGTGGGCCATTGGGATTAAATTTTATGTATTTAGGGTGAGATGCAATGTACGATCCCTTTTCAAACATTTGAAAGGTTTTAGTGTCTTCATTACCTGATGTAAGAATTGGACTCGGGATTAGTTCTTTCAGAGTATTTTCCCCATTGACAATGATGGTGAAACTTGTGGTGTATTATGAGGATTCATAATGGGTGTTTTGATATTTCAACCTAAATATGGGTGTTCATCCTCAAGAAAGAAAATTTAGTTATCTATGGAGGGATATAGATGAATTTGAATTATATGATGGGTGTTTGGACCAACCTAGTTTGAAACCTTTGATCTGAGATGTGACATGGGCTATCTCTCTTGACCAATGCATGGTAGACCTACTATTCAGACGTCTCATTTAACAGGTTTACCCGTCTGCCGTAGAGGCCATAAAACTAGTTACTTTCATGGATACCCTATCAGATCCCTCTTCCAATGTGTTGAACTTGACGATCCCATGTTGGATGCCTCTATCTTCATTCTATTACAAAGGATCCCCTAAGGGATTCCATTTCACACATGTTGAAATAAGAAGTCCCTTATATGATCCATTTACAATTATGTTTCTATGAGGATCCTGTGTGGGATTCCTATCAATGTATCAATTTAGGGACCCAATTGGTTCCCTATTGTTTGACCGACCCTATGTTTGTACATCAGGATTGGGTAGAGATGGTAGTAGGTGCCACCTTAGAAATCATGCAGAACTGGTAATCCCATGGGGCTTTGGATGTGTTGTTGGGTGGGGAATTTGAGCTACCCACACACTTTTTTTATGTTTTAAACAATTATTTTTGATGCAACGGTGTTTCAAAGAGTTGATTCTTAGTCAGTGGTTGTTGAGAAAGGCCTGAGGCATATTCATTTCATTTGGGATTCAAAAACATTAATCTTTGGATCCTTCTTTCTTTTTGGGATTCCCATATGTGAGTTCATGGGGTTTGGATTCTAATCCATTATATTTTTGATATTTATTAGTAAACTCAGAGGTACTACCTAGGGTTAGGCTATTGAGACTGTATATTTGATTATTATAATGATGGGATGTCCATAGATGTTTCTTGGAATCCAACTATTGACCCTTATATTATTTTTATTGTATAAATTGAGTGATACTTGGATTCAATTTATAGGAATACCTTGGATAGACTCATTTGTTAGATGAAATGTTATGGGGATGATTATGATCTCCATGGCCCATGATAGGGATGATCATGCTCTCCCATATTAGTTACGAGTATCAATGGGTGTTTCATGTAATATCACTGGTGTGTTCTCTTTATATTGGCATGGAGACCCATGAATAATGGATTATTACACTCTCCTGAGTGGTTGGAATGATGAATATATCCTCACCCTATTATTATGATGATTATGATCTCCATATCAATTACCGGACTTGAGGGGTGTTTCATGGAATCCCACCATTGAGTTCTCATTATATGGGCTTGGTGACCCCAGAATCGTGAATGATTATGCTCTCCTGTGTTGTGGGGATGATTACGATATCATAGACCTATTATCAGGATTATTGTGCTCTCCCAGATCATTTATGAGACTCTATTGGTGTTTCATTAAGTCTCACTAGCAAGTTATCTTTAATGATAGCCTATGTTTCAATCCCATAGGGATTATCTGAGTTAGGAATGTCATGGATGCCTATAGACAGAGGCCTAGGGATCAAATATTAGTCTTGATTAACAATCCTAGGAAACATGGTGAATACCTCGGTAACCTTTTTATAGGATCTTCACATGTACTCCCTGTAATCATTATTTGTAGAATTGAAAACTGATATACATTATCCTCGTTTTTTATTAGAGGTTAGTTTGGGTGAACTAAGGTGTAGGATGAGTTTCTATATGTGGTTATGTTTCTTACTCAGATAATATTCCTGTGTTTTCATAAGAAGATACACGTCTATTTGGATTTTAGACCCAGATATAAACTTAGTGATACATGTCTTGAGTGGCACAACATCCAGGTCAATGCCCATGCACATGATGTCTATGTGATCAGGATTATATACCCAAGGATCAAATTCTAATGTTGTTTCATATTATTTGATTCACACACCAAAGGATATTCATATTTATGAATATATTTATAGGTATAGGACTATACATGTATACAAATATAGATATGTATATTCATGGTGGGACTTTCCTAGTTGGCCAGGATTACAGACCCGAGATTCCATTGTGGTCTCACATTTGGTTTTACATTCTTTTTAGATTATTTTTTATTTGGTTGGGTAGTTTACTTTTTCATAAAACTATAAGAGAAAATATTTATAGATTGATTGTAAAGGTGACCTACAATGATTATTTATCACCCCTACACGTGCTCCTAAGTGTTTGTGTATACCTTAGGTTTTCTTTTTTATTGAGCACAAGTTACATGGAGGACAAAGATCAGGCCTAAAGTGGGATATTGGAGCAGATATACTCATGTGGGTTCTCCTGATCAGGGTGGTGCAATTCAATAGTGTCTGGAATCAATGTATGTTGTCTACCTCAGAATTGTTATTAGATAGCTTTAAATTTACTTTCAATCTATTTTTTATTGTATAATCTATATGGTTGGGAAAATGGGTGAGAAATGTTATATTGTATGCAATTTTTCTGATTTTATGAATTTTCCATCTATTATTACATCATATTTTATTTTAGTTATTTAATTTATCCTCACTCTGTTTAATTTCTTTTATGTATGATACATATCTATTTTTCTTATATTTCTTAATATAATACAAGGGAATAGTCTCCAAAATATCACACCCTAGGTCCTCTCTACATGTTGGAAACCTCTTGCATATAGGGAGGCATGATTGAGGACAAGTAAACCACCATATTGGGGAACCATTTTAGTTGAATCCAGTATAGGATAGTATAAAGTGGTATTAGGGGAAATTTCGTTTCTTAGACTTTACTATTAGGGATATGGTATATAGGATTATTAGATATGGGTTAGAACATACAATGGACATCGGTTTGGTGCATTAGGAATTCATAGATTCTAGGGGTATGGTATTGTTGTTCTGATCTATGATGTTAAAATTGTATATTATTTTCTCCTTGAGTGACACACATGATGTGTGGATGTTATTATTTACTATGGATATATAGCTATTGGCCATTAACAACAGGCCATGGATGAATTTTTACTGTTGGCCAAATAATTTGAGAGGCAACACATTCATTATATTTTTCATGTAAGATTCACATCATATAAGACTGCTAGTGTGTTATTTTACTAATGAATGAGCCTTATGTTATTAGGCCTACTTAAATATATATTTTCCATTATGATGGTAGGTAATGTGGATCTACATTGAGGAATTGGTTTTGAGGATGATAACTTAGTCCTTCTATACAGGTGGGGAAATGACCCTAGTAAGTCAGAATAGAACATGATACATTTCTATTTTAAACCTTGTAGGGTGTTGTTTCTTAGGCCCCTATTATATAGTCAGATTACAAAGTATGATAATGAAAGGTACAAGGACTTTTCTTGTGAACTGGACATCCAAGGGTATTACAACACGCAGATGGTCGGTGAGTGTCAGTTTAATCTTTCTTCATCATTTGTATCATGTCATTCATGGTATAGTTCATTCTGAGGATGATTGGAAGGAATCAGACCCTTATAAGATGTGTTTTCATTTTTGTCCCTTCTAGTTAGTTGTGATATTTACCTTCTATAGAGAGCTTTGATCTTTTGGGATATGTGGTTAGACCTTGTTACACGGTTGTTAGACTTTTTCTGTTGGTATAGGTTGGAGACATGGAGGTCCTTATTTTGACTCAGAACCTTGTAAGTCCACATTCATTTTGTTCGATGGAAGCTTTTTTGAGTGTTTGGTTTGTGTCTTCAGATTCATTTTTATGAAGTGGGGTTGGTTTTATGATCATTTTGAGATCAAAGCATGAATAATGATTCTGTTTTCCACTATGGGAATGTTTATGCCTTTATCTTTTTATAAACCACTATTGGTTCTTGTTTTTGAAGATTAAATGTAATGGGAAGGACTATTTAGGTTTCTGGCCTGGTCAAATAGTGTTTCTGTTATTGCTAATGTAGTCAGAGCATGGTTAGATTCTCGATACCAAAATGTTGTCAGTTAATGGGTGGTTGAGGAATTAATCATGAGTGGTCCAGGTGCTTTATTTTAAATAGGTGTTATAATGGAGATTATATATGAATGGAACTAATGTTTAGTGTATCACGATCAACTTAACATTGTTGTTGACAACTCTCTAGAGTAAAAGTCAGGATGTAAGGGTATACACCAGTTACATGTAGTGTGATTGTATCATAAATTGGTGAGTGGAAATGTTTGAGATGAGGAACAATTTTTTCTAATAACCAATGTGGATGTGTTGCACAACAGTTGTGGTTAATATGGGAATGTCCCTCCTTGGTAGTGGTTGCATAAAAAGTGAATGAGGTACTATAAGATGGTTGAACTAAGGATAAATCCTGGTAAATTTTGAAAGGATGTGAGTGTGTCTTATAGGGTGTTGCACATTCTGTTTTGTTGAATCTTATTGCACTCCTTTTTGAGGAAATCATGCTTAACTTGACTTCATCTTGAGTGTGGAGTGATAGATTTTACCCTATACAAAGCTCATTTTGCTTTTTAAATGTCCTCCATGGTTAAAGGAATCTAGTTGGTATTACTCTCACGGAGATGTGTATGGTTATTCATATGGTGAGGAGTGCACCATTTGTTGTTTGAAGGTTGTTACCCTAATTTTCAATTGAACAATGGTGATTTCTATGAGCCTCTCAGTTTATAGTTTTCTTTTGAGAGGAAAATAAGACTATTTAAATGGTGGGGAGTACCAGATTGGTCATAGCTAAATGTATTCCATGTATGAGACGGTTGTGGATTCCCTAAGGCTAGTCATCAGACAATCCCAACAAATTATTTGTGTAGATTATTTTGGTATAGCCTAGTTTTTAGTATTTTCACCAGGCTTATTGGGGACATGAAGATTAATAATAGGGAGTTTTAAGGACCCATGTTTTTCTGGAAGACATTTTTGAGAAGAAATTTTATTTCTTGCTTGAATGTTCTTGTAAGGGGGTAAATGGTCTTTTTCTCCTAGTAGATGATCTAGGATAATTTTTATGACCACACTATTGGTCACAAAATTGGGTGTTTACCATAGAACATGGGTTTGGTAGACCTAAAAGACACCCAGATTTTAGTGGAATAATTAATATTTAATATTTAATAAATTAAATATTAATTTATTCACAAATGTTTGTTCACACATAAATTTTGAGCGGAGCATCGGATTGAGATTTTTTCCCTTCCGCTAAGTTGGTGACATGGATATTTCTTATGTGAGGCATTTACTCAGGATGGGTTACAGGATTGGCCCATGCCCATTATTATTTTTGTTTTCTTTTTTCATTTTTTATTTATTTCTTTCTTTATTTCCCTTCTATACATCTCATGTATTATCCTCCTACGGCTCCTACTTTTCAAAAAAACTAAGATAGAAAAGGAGTTGGATATTGAAAGAGAGAGAGAGGTAGAGAGAAAAGAGGGTATGTAAATGGATCTCTCGACACACTATATAGACTTGAAATAGTCGTGGACTATAAAATAAAATAAAGATATAATGATTTTTTCCAAAAGGTAATCCATTTTTAATATTTAGCACAAAATCCTTTATTTTTTTAACTTTTTAATCCCTTAATATTCTTATATTTTGCCTCTTGATGACCAATGTAACATTTCAGAGGGTGAAACTAGGGATTTAGGGTGATCTGAGGGTTTTCTGTTCAGGAAAATCTGATTACCCATTGTGTAGTCTTGGGAGACATGTCAGGTAACATCCCATGTATTTATAAAATAATACATTTTCACATCTATCAATATTTTTGAATTTAATATTAATTTTAATTTAAAGGGGAGACTATGTAAAATAGCATACCATACACACAATAATGGGTTTTATAAAATATTATGTTGCACACAACACTGAGTTATACAAAAAAATAAGATAAATAATATTATTATTTTAAATGGTAGTTAATGCCAAGCTTTTTTATTTGTGGAAATGAAAAAAATTAACTATATTATTATTGAAAATATTTTTTTAAATTTTTCTAAATTTATCCAAAAGATTTTAGAGGCTTAAAATGAGAATGAATCCAACTGTAAGCATAAAATAGTCTAATATTTTTAAAAGGGCTCTTTACCGCCTTTTAATGGAGAAATTTTTTTAAATATAGTTCATGTAACTTATATAGGTTCTATAAAAAAAGTAAACTTATTATTTAGAAATGGGACATCATAATTTACCTTGATTGATATTTTTTAATTTTTCTGATAAAATCCATATTTTTATGAATAGAAAATAATACTACATTTTAATTCAAAACTACAATTTCATCTAATTTACTTATATAAATATATTTTCATTTTAATTGGATTTAAGATTTATTTAGATTATATTTTTAATATTTAATTCAATTATGTTCATTGGAAGTATTTTCACATTTAAATTGGACATAAACACATGTCAATCTTTTGATAGTTTTTACTTCTTGAAAAACTGCTTTTTGGTTTTGACTGCACGAATTAGTTTTCAATTAATTACTGAAATATATTTATATTGAATTTTTAAAAATGGATTCTATATTTGTAATATTAAGGTCCAAATTTTTTATATAGGTACCTTTTATTATTTGACATTACAAATAGTAACTTCAGTTGTTATTTTTATTTACTATGGTTAAAGGGTAAATTAAGTAAATAAGGGTAAAAAAATATTATAATAATATAAAAGAACTCTAAAACGTGGATTAATACTATTGTATTATATTTTTCCAACCATAATAATCCTTGGGTCGATTTAAGAACCCCATTGGGCCACTTGGGTGTGATAATGACCTTTTATACTATTTATTTCAATGAAAAGGGAAATATAACATAAACAAGTATCTTCTAACTAAAAAAATTTAATCTGGTTTATATTAATGATATATTCAACTATAAATATTAATTAGAAATTGAAAAATATTGCCTACATCATGATATATTATTTTAAATTTATAGACATTAAATAAATTAATTAATTTATGACATAATGAGTATGAAGTGATTTCCTAATTAATGAATAAATCAAATAAATGATATTATAAATACTAAAATAAATTTCATCTGATCAATTTGATGAGATACAATATTTTTTTGAAATACATTGACATGTGAGAGATGATTCTAATACTTTTATTTCAAAAACATAATGTTTTTATGACTTTACAAAAAATTAATTACGAATTGTTTCAAAATTGACATAAATTAGTTTTTAAAATAGTTAATATTTAATTAAATGATATAATAGACCTATTAAATATAATATTTGGTAAAATTAAATTTATAATGATAAAATTTTCATTATTGATCCACTTTTGGTTCTATTGGAATCTAATATTATTTATAGTAACCTTATATTATGAAAATAAAAGAACACATGGTAAGAGTTATTGTTATTAACTAATGGTTAAAGTTGAATGATAAGGTTATATTTGTGGCTTAACCATGAATAAAACCTATTGGTTGAGAGTATTTATACACATAATAATATTATAGTCAAAAGTTATTAGTTTTTAAAAATTATAATTCTAAAATTAATTTATAATAAAATAATATTTCAAGACTTTCCTAAACTGACCCTCCTCCCTCTTATAAAAGGCCTCCACCTCTACCCACTTACCCACACTTCTCAAGTCCATTGGATCATCCAAAATATAATAAATTAATCTACCAACATTCCTACCATACCCCTATAATAATCGACTTGGGTAGAAGAACAATAAAAGAATCATTTTGGCTAAAATCAAAAGGAGTTACCCAATTATGAGGTAACATCTTCTCTCAAGCATATTTCCATTATTTTTACTCTCCAAACCCTATGCTTTTTTTATTCAATTATTTTCTAAAAAAACCAGTAACCTCAATATACTAGGATATTTTTATGCTATGTTTTGGAGCCACACTTATACACACCACTATCTAATAGATATATAACATACCATTTTGGTGTACGACGAACTACTCCCTCACAAAATGATGATTGGTCAATTTTCTCCTACCACCTATAATAGTGGAAATTATTATGGAAGAATATTTATATATGTTATGTATTATAATTATATATTCTCCATAGATATTTATTTTTTATTTACAAAATACCTTTATGTTTTCCATAATGTATAAATACAATAATTTAATTTGAGGAAGCGTGCACTACCGCCCCTTCAAAGTTATATGACTCATTAATTCCATACATGGAATGTATAAATTATGGAATTAATGAAATTACTTACATATATATCATATTTATTAGAATATAATTATAATATAACTATGTATCATTTAGTTTTTTTATTTCTTTAATATCTCTTCAATTTTATAATGAAATGAAAGCAGAGTTGATGTGTACATACGTCCTACTGTCTCCATGAACGGTGAATTTAATTTCGTATCTCAAAATGTTATGGAATATTATAAATAAATATATAAATTATATATATATCATATTTAAATCATGAATAATATTTTTAAGATAATCAACTTATGAACACATTGATAATTTTCATCAAAACATGTTCATTTTTTACTGAAATATCAAACATTAACAAAACATCCAATATAAACTAAAAAAATAAAATAATTACTATAACATGGTAGTAAGTGGTATTATATGAACAATGAAATATTAAAATTTTCTAAATCAATTAGAAATTAACTGAATTTTATTATAATGGAAATTAATGAACAGACGAAACAATTCGTACTCAAGAAATGGGATTTGGTCTAATTCTCCCTTCATTGAGGCATTTATTGACAATATGCACCATTATTATTTTATAAAGTGTATATAAAACCACATGAAACTTAATATACATATATTATATACATTAATGTTATTTATTAAATAATTCAGATTAATATTTCAACATTCGATGTTGTATGTGACACCTAGAACATTTAATTATTTAATGATCATGTATTTTTCTTCAAGAAATTAAATTACATATTTATTTATATGGGAATAAAAAGAATGTATATAAAATTTTATGTATATATTGAATTTCATTCAAAATTTTCTAATGGAATATTTTTATATAAATCATTTTACATTATTTAATAAATGACAAAATGTATGGTTTTAACATATGTAGTAACAACAACCTCTCCGTTGCTATAACCATTATTTGATATTTTTATTCCTCTATAAGAATTAATGTTTTAAAAAGAAAATAAACACTTTATTTACTTATTTGGGTATATTGGTATTTAAAATGGGTTCTTAAATGAGAAATTTATTTTTTATGAATATTTTCTTTCATATGGGATTAGTATAGTTTTTCAAAAGGGTTTTATGTGGAATTTTTTTTTGAAATCGTACATGAGCATTATATGAAATAGGTGAGACTAATATTGCTTATATGAAGGGTTGGCCCCCATTATAGCCCATGGGTGAGTCCAATATAATATACATAAAGGGTTAAGCCCCATTATAGCTCACAATTGATCCCAATATAGCTTATACAAAGCCTTGATCCCCATTATACCTCATGGGTTATCCCGATATTAATTATACGAAGGGTGATCCCCATTATAGATCTACAATTTGAAAGACAACCATATGGTTATTCCAATTGGAATATGTTTGAAAGGGTTTTAATTATATGATTATATAATTCCCCTATAAGAGTTTTATTTTATTTCAATTGGTTTTTGTGTTTTTAATTGAGAAAAAAGTATCAGTGTTATTCATGTGAAAAAGTTTTATTTCATACGCTCAATGAACATTGAATGGGTTGTCATGTTTTTACTAGAATAATGTTATTTATTTATTTTTTATGTCACATAATGATCTTTTTATTCCCATACCATGTTTTTGAAATGTTTTTTCATTGGGTATAAGTAAGGTAAAGGAAAAGTAAGAATTCATGAAAAATATTATCAAGGAAAAAGTCTTGTTTTTTATGGGGTTTTATTTTTTTGAAAATATTGGATAGAGTAGAAGTGTTCACTTTGTAATATTTTATATGTAATGTAATATTTATGACATAATTATTTAAAAATATAAACCTAAAAATACTATCAAAGTTAATTCTTTACTTAAATCAAGATTATGTAATGTTTAAGGATGAGGCCTTATAGTTTGTATCAGAGGATGGCTTAGAAAACTATGCAGATTATTATGTTTTCATAAGTGTTATGGATATAATAATTGATTTAAAATATTATATTTAATTGTAAGTTTAATGTCTTAGAAACCCCTTTTTAGTCTTTTTGATCTAGAATATTAATGTTATTAATGGTTTTTTTGAAGACATCCACCATTGAAGAAATTATGGGTTATCAACTTTTTGGATGGAAAATACGAGGTAAGAGATAATATTTTAGGTTAAAATATGTTAGTGTTATTTTTATGATTTAATATAATTTTCTGTAATGTTATAAAATTTTATAGTTTTTGAAAAATGACAACATGAAGACCATCTGATACCGGTCGTGTTAAACAATGTTGTGAGAATCTAACCCAAAACCGATGTGCGGCCTAGATTGATCACCTACCACTACCATATGTAAAGTATCTGGTTAGTATGACTTATTATTTTTAGTTAAATAATTTTACGTATGAAGAATAATTTTCTTTTGGGAACTTATGTTTTATCAGATTAATGTCCTTAGTATAGGAAAATGATTTGGTGTTTAAGTGATAAATGTTATTTTAGAAGGAGTTTTATATTTTTGGATCACAACATGCCTAAGGAAAAGGTAATACTATAGTATTTCAATTGAGGGGTAATATTTGAATTATAATTTGGATGAATCATTTTTTTTATTGTGAAAATATTCCGAATTGGGTAATTTATTGAAATGATTAACCTATCACGAAGAATATGTGATTGGTTTAATTACTTTTAAGTATGAGATTTTAAGAGTAGTTGATGTTATTTGGAGATAAATTTTAAGATCGATTATGGAAGAATCTGTGGTCAAATCCTTCTAAATATTGGGTTTTAATATTAGTTTTGATTATTTTCAGGAATTTTAAGAATTTTTTTTATTCAATGCTATATCTAGAACATGGGTATTTCTATTCAATTTTGGAGATTAAAAGTAGTCCTTACCTTTATAAAATATTATACTTTTTGTGATATTATCTGATATTTTAATAACCATTTTGTTTCGGTTAATTTCTAAAGACAAGGAAAATATATATTTCATCTTTTATTGACTATGTGATTATCTATATGATGATTCTAGAACTTTAGGTGTGACCAAGTCATCTTGAATAATCATTGTTGGGAGAAAATAAGAGTGCGTGGTAGATATTTATTAAAATGTGGAACTCTACTTGACAAGTATGTAAATTTCGTATGTTATTAGGAAGGATTATAAATAAATTTCTCAAAATAATGAAAATTATATTAAATCATAAATGTTTTTCATATAGGTTTTCTACTGGGAAATCAAAGACCTTTTAACCCATCATAAGATTATGGTTTTCTGGTTGTTAACTATCTCTAGATCATGTTTTCTATCACTCTCCATCAGAACATGATTTTCAGTTCTTCTACGATATCCATTTTCTCAAACATGTAATCCTAGTATGTGATATCTCAGGTGACCTTTTAACGTCCCTTTAATTATTTTAATGTTATAAATTTATTGAATCTTTTTCAGATGTGGGATTTTTAGTGAAGTTTTTTTGGATAATTTTAAAATTGCGAGGACACAATTTCTAAAAGGTGGGAATGATATAACACCGAAGTTATTTATAAAATAATAAATATCAATATATATTAGTATTTTTGAATTTAATATTAATTTTAGTTTAATGGTTAAACTATGTTCGATAGTTTACTCGATACACAACAACGAGTTTCTCTAAAATCTTATATTGCACAGAACACTGATTTATACTGAAAAACAATACAATAATAATATTATTATTTTATATGGTAGTTAACGCCTATCCATTATGTTGGAGGCAATGTAAAAAAATTAATTATATTATCATTTTACATATTTGTTAAAAAAAATTAATTTATCCAATAAATTTTATAGGCTTAAAATTGGAATGAATCCAATTTTAAACATAAAATATTATATTATTTTTAAATGTCCTTTTTAAACTCTTTTAATGGATATACATTTTAAAATATAGATAATTTAACTTTTATATGTTCTATTTGAAATAATAAAATTATTATTTAGATGCAGTACATCAAAATTTACCTTGGTTGAAATTTTGGCATTTTTTGACAAATCATTTTAGTGAATAGTAAAAAATGATACATTTTAATTTAAAAATGTCTTTTCATCTAATTTATTTCTATATTTATACTTTGCATTTAATTGGGTATAAAGTTAAATTATATTAATTATTTTTCATTTAATCCAAATATGGTCATTGTAATTATTTTCCCATTTAAATTGGACACAAACACATGTCAATCTTTTGATAGTTTTTATTTTTTAAACTGCTTTTTAGTTTTGAAAATGGAAATTCATTTGAAAATAATTAATGAAAATTATGTTTTATTAATTTTGAAAAATGGATTCTATATTTGAAGTCATACGTTACAAGTTATTTAAACATGTACCTCTTATTTTTGGATATTATAAATAGTAACATAAATAATTTTTTTTACCCTGGCCAAAGGGTAAATCATGTAAATAAGGGTAAAAAATAATATTATAATAATATAAAACTACTATAAAACATGTCCTAATGATATTTTATTTTATATTTCCGACTATTATCATCCTTGGTTCTATTATATCACCCCATGGAGCCACATGGTTGCGACAATGACCTTTTATAATATTTATTTTAAACAAATGGAAAATATAACATAAACATGTATCTCCTAACTAAAACAATTTCAGTTTGGATTATATAAATAAAATCTTAGACTATAAATTTTAATTATATATATAAAAATATTTCCTACATCATGGTATTTTATTTATAATTTTTAGACATTAAATAAATAAATTTATTTATGACACAATGATGATGCACTGATTACCTTATTAATGAATGATTCTAATATATGATATTATTAATATTAAAATATATTTAATTTTAAAAATTTGATGTAATACACAATTTTTTTGGATTCAATTGACATGTTATGGAATATTTAATTATTTTTTTGAAGGAATGCAGTTTTTATGAATTTGAGCCAAATTAATTACAAAGTAGTATCCAAATTTACATAAATGATTTTTTAAAACAAATACAATTTTATTAAATGATATATTAGTCCAAAACATATAATATTCTTCAAAATGAGTTATATAATGCTAAAAATTATATTAGTGATTCTTTTGTGGTTCTATTGTCATTTTATAGTAACTATAGTAACCATATCTTATGAATATTCAAAAAGACATGGTAGGAGTTATTGTTTTTAACTAAGGGTTAAAGCTAAGATATAAAGTTATATTTGTGATCTAAACTAGTAAAAACCTATTGGTTGAGAGTATATAAACCCAACTTCATCTTATCCACGAAATTTATCATTTTTAACTATTATAATGGGAAATTAAATTTATAGTAAAATAATATTTCAAGACATTCCTAAAGTGCCCCTCCTCCCTCTTATAAAAGGATACCAAATATACCCACTTAATAACACATATAAAGACTCTTGAATTATCCAAATTATACAAACATAATTTACCAACATATATCCCTTACTCCTAGAACCCTCAATATGGGAATAAGGCAACTCAATGAAGCTGTTTGTCTCAAATCAATTGTCGTTACCCAATTTGTTGGTAATGTCTTCTCTCAAGCTCCATTACTTTATTTTTCATCTTCACCTATACTCTCTTTTTATTTCATTATTTTATAAAAAAAAGATACATAAATATAACAGGATCTTTTAATGCTATGGGGTTGACCTAAATTTACACACACATCTATCTAATGGATATAGAACATACTGTTTCTTTGTACGACAAACTATTGCCACACAAAACGATGATTGTTCAATTGTCTTATACCATCTATCATGGAGGCCATTGTGATGGAAATATATTTATATATGATATATATTATAATTATATTGTCTCTATGATTCATTAATTTATATTTACAATATACATTTATGCTTTCCATAATATGTAAATACAAGAATTTTATTTGAGGAAGTTTGGACAACCGCCCCTCAAAGTGACATGGATCATTAAGCCCATACATGGAACGTATAAAAGATGTAATTAATGAAATTATGTGACACATATAACATGTATATAATAATTGAATTAAAATATTCCAATTTAAATTATATTTTTTTTATTCCTTTTATATTCTTTTTATATTACAATGAAATGAAATTAGCGTTCATGCGTACGTACGAACAATTGTCTCCATGAATGACACATTTCAAGTATTATCTAAAATTTTTATTAAATATTATAAATAAAGATATAAAGGATATATATATGATATTTAAAAAATGAATAATAATATGGGGATAATGGAAAAATGACCACATGGATAATTTTCATCAAAACAAGTTTATTTTCTACTCAAATACCAAAAATCAAAAAAACATCCGATATTAAATAAAACAATTAAATGATTGATAAAAAATTTAATAAGTGATAAAATATTAATTAGAAACATTAAAAAGGCTCTAAATAAATGAATAATTAACCTATGTTTATTATTCAGAAAATAAATAAATGAACGAGACAATTAAGACTGAAGGTAAGGGACTTCGTCTCATTATCCATTCATTGTGGAATTTCTTGAAAATATAAACCTTTATTATTTAATAAGGTGTATATACAGCCACTATGAAATTTCATACCAATATCATATCTATACAAATTTTATATATTAGCTTATGGATATTTGTACTAAAATTTTCAAAGTCTTATGGCACTCCTTGAACGTTTAATGAATTAATTATCAAATATGTTTTTCTCATGATATTAAATTACATATTTATTAATATACGTATAAAAGGAATGTGCATAAAATTTTATGTCAATATTTAATTTCATTGAAAATTTTTCAATGGAAAATTTTTTATGAATCATTTTACTTTATTTAAAAATGGTAAAAGGAATTTTTTTAACGTATATGGTGACAACGACTTCTCCACCACCATATTTGTTATTCTATATTTTTCTTCCTCTATATGTATTAATGTCTTTCAAAAGGACAACAAATACCTTATTCCTCTATTTGGGTATCTTGGTATTTAAAATGTGTTCTTAAATAATAAATTATTTTTATATGGATTTTTTTTTCAAATGCTATTAGAAGTGTTTTTCAAAAGGGTTTTGTGATGAACATGTTTATAAAATGGTACTTGAGAATTATCTGAAATGGGTGATCCCGCTATAGCTTATACAAAGGGTCAAGCTCCATTATAGCTCACGGGGGTCCCGATATATCTTATACAAATGGTAGATCAACATTATCGATCTCTATAGATCCCGATATTTCTTATACGAAGGGTTGATCCCCATTATAGATCACAAGTGAGCCCGATATGACTTATTAGAAGGGTTGATCCCCATTATAGCTCATTGGTGAGCCTAATATAGATTATATAAAGGGTGATCGTCATTATAGATCTCAAATTTGTATGTTAACCATATGGTTATTCCAATCGGAATATGTTTGAATGGTTTTTACATATATGATTCTCTATATCACCTAAATGAATTATTTTCTACTTTTTATTGGTTTTAGTGTTTTTAATTATGAAAAATGTATGACTGTTATTCATGTGAAATTTTTTGTTTCATCTTCTCAAAGAACATTGAATGGGTAATCTTGTTTTAACTAGAAAAATGGTTTTTCTTTATTTTTATATCCCCTAATAGGCTTTTAATGCTTATACTATGTTTTTTATTTTTTTTCACCGGGTATCAGGAAGGCTAAGAGAATGGAAGAAATCAAGAATATTTTTATCATGAAACGAATTCTTTTTTTAAAGGGTTTTATTTTTGTGAAAAATTTGGATAGAGTAGAAGTGTATATATTGTAATATTTGAGATGTAATGTAATAATTATGTCCTAATTATCTAAAATACTAAAATTGAAAAGATCCTCGATGTGAATTCTTGACATAACTCAGTATTATGTAATGTTTAAAGATGAGGCATTATATGTAATGTGATGTTCATATTTGGGGAATATTATTTTTAAGGAATATAACCCATTTAAATCGCTGTACATGCTATATACTGGTACCTAGCTATGTATCCAATTACTTGGCCTGGAGAATTTATGTAGGGGTACATGGCCGGGTGGATTACATGGCCAAACCCAGTGTGGGTAGCACATCATGTAGAAGTAAAAGACTTTTTCAAGTATATGATCGGGCCAGTTGAAGGACACAAGTATATACCCCATCTTGGATAAATGATGTGTACCCTATTTAAACACCATGTATCTAGGAATTTATAGGCCTAGACAAGCTTAAGTACATGCCCAGGTGGACCATTTGGGGTACACGCCATGTAATGAGGTGACACACTGTGTGATGTCCCTTTTCAACCCTTGGGGGGTTTTCATGTCTTCGTTCCTAGAAGAAAAAATTAGACTCTAGAGTAGTCCATTTATAGTAGTTTCCTATGTGGATAAGGTTGGTAAATCCCATGGAGTGTTTTTTGGAGTCCTAATCATTGTCATGGGGTTTCTACCTAAATAGAGAGTTTTCTTATCTTAATAGAATTCATTCATCTACTGGGGGTGATAATTGAATACGAAAGGTGGGATGTGTGTTCAGACCTACCAAATTTGAGAAAATTTATATAAGGTGATCTATGTGATATATTTCTTAGACAATTCATGGTAGTTATCCTTTTAGGATGTCTCCCTTGAGAGATGTTTCATTATTTCCTTAGATTCCATGAGACTACTAAATTTTTAGGATCCCATGTTGGATTCCTCTACCTTTATATTGAAATGGAGGATCTTGTGTAGGATGCATCTATCTTCTTTATATTACCATGGTTCTGTTGAGGGATGAATTTTCCCACACACTGACTTAGGGAGTCCATTATAGGATCCCTTTTCCTTTATTTTTTTCTTTGGATCCCATGAATGTTTCGTCTTAATGATTGACTTGAGGGACCCAGTGGGTGCCCCGTTGATTGACTTACCCTATGTTAGTATGTTGGGTTTGGGTAGTAACAGTATCTGGTGTAACCGTAGAACCTATGCTGCACTAGTAAGCCCATGGGATTTGGATGTAGTGTTCGGTTGGTATTTTGGACCACCTTACACATTGTTTATATTTCACATGTTTATTACTGATGCATCTTTGTTTACAAGAGACGCTTCCTAGTTGGTGGCTGTTGAGCGGAGTAGAATGATTATTTATTCTTTTTGGATGAAAATACATTATTGCTGTTATCCTTCTTGATTGTTGGGATTCGCAGACTTGATTTCATGGGATCCTTCTTATGATCCATGATATTTCTATTATTTAATGGTATACCGATTTTTACTACCTAGGGTATGGCTTCTAAGCACGTCTATATGATTATTATATTTTTGGGATGTCCAATGTAATTTCATGGTATCTTACTATTGATGCTTATAAGATTTTTCTTCTATAACTTGAGTGATACTTGGATCCCCATTGTTCAAATGTATTGGATAGACTCATTGGATATATGATATATGGGTGGGATGATTACAATCTCCTAAACCAATGATTGAGATGATTATGCTCTCTCGGATCAGTTAAGAGACTCAACATTTGTTGTGTGGCATTTGACTGGTCAGTTCTTTTTATATGGGAATGGAAACCCAAGACATGTGGATGATTATTCTCTCCAAATTGGTGGGGATGATTATGATCTCATAGTCCTATGTTCATGATAATTACACTCTCCCAGATTAGTTACGAGACTCAATGGGTGATACATGGTGTCTCATCGGTGATTTATCTATATACAGTCCTGGAAACCCAATACTCAGGGAAAATTAAACACTCTAATGTTCTAGGGATGATTATGATATCCTCATCCTATTATAGGTATTATTACACTCTCCCAGATCAATAATGAGACTCAAGGGGTGTTTCATGGTATCTCACCGGTGAGTTCTCTTTACCGATTACCTAAGGTTCAGACGCTTAAGGATTATCTGAGGTCAAAATGTCATGAACTCTAGAGTACCGAGACCTAGGGCTTAGAAATTGTAATAGACCTACAATCCTGGGAATCATGGTGATAGACATAGTGACCTTTTTATTGGATTTTTGGATGTACACCCTTTAATCATTGTTTATAGTATTGACCATCGGTATATGGTATCCTTGTTTGTGATTGGAGGTGTGTATGGGTGAACCCAGGTGTATGACAAGTATACCTTTTTGGTGACATAGCTTGGTAAGAGACTTTTCTAGAAATGGGTGAAATAGGTCCATGTCTATTAGGATTATTTACCTAGAGATAAAATTACTGATACATGTATTTAGTTGAATGATATTCGACTCAATTCCCTTGCACATGTTTTCCAGGTGATCAGGATTATAAACCCAATGATCAAATGCAGATGTGGTTTCGTGTTATTTGATTCACATAATAATGTATATTCATATTTATGTATATATTTATTGGTATTGAACTACAAATGTATAAATATATAGATATGGACATCCATGGTGGAACTTTTCCAATCGATTTGGATTACAAAATTGAGATTCGACTGTGGTTTAATGTTTGGTTTTACATTCCTTTTAGATGTGTTTTAAAAAGGATGGGAAATTTACTTTTTCAACAAATTATAGAAGCACATTTTTATAGGTTACTCATCATGGTATCCTACTAAGATTATTTCTCATCCCTACACAAGCACCTTAGGGTACGTGTAAACCTTATGTATTCCTTTTAGGTTGAGAAAAAGTTTCATAGTGGATGGGGATTAAGACTAGAGTTCCATGTTCAAGTGAAGCTACTAATTTGGGATCTTCTTACTAGGATGGTGCAGTTTGATAGTGTTTTGAGACCACCTATGTGGTAAATCATGGAGTTAATAGCAGAGCCTTTCAAATTTACTTTGAATTTCCATTTTATTACTTTTATATCTATATGGTCAGCCCAAGGGGTGACTAGTGTTATATTGTATGCATTGTTCTTATATATTTTATGTTATTTTCATCCATTATTACAGTATGATCTATTTCTATTATTCAAGAATTTTTCATTCTTTTTTACTTTTTGTTATGTATAACACATATCTATTTTTCCACTTTTTCGTACTCTGATATGAGTTAATAGTCTTCCCATTTTCACACCCTAGCCCATCTCTACCAGTCAAATGTTTCTGACATATGTGAAGGTATGGTTGAGGCATAGTAACCCACTAGATCATAGAACTGTTATAGTGACATCTAGTTTGGGATGATTCACCTTTGTCATTTTATATCATAAATCTACCTATTTTCATGGTATTTAAAAGTTTCATTTTATTTTATGCTTTATTGGTGATTCTGATTCTAATTATTAAAAAATAAGTAAGGCATTTTTATATCACTTTCATATTTTATGAAACACAGGCCACATTCACTATGTTGTTCCTTTATGTGATGTATATACTACCAATGAATGTATTTTATTATTATTATCCTAATTATTATGGGGAATCAATATCCATTTGTGGATATATATTTCATGGGTTTTACGATTCAATGGATACATAATGGTATGGGATTTTGTCTCAATTATACATCATTGAGAAATATGTTATATTATGAACCTATCTTATTTTATGAGATGTATATACAAACACATTGACATGTAGTATCATGGATTTATTTTTTTATAATGATATTTTATGTTTAATTTAATGTTATTATTTCATGATGCTTATGATTCAATGTTACCAATGTTGAAATATTTTTATTATACAAACTCATCATTTATCAAGATTGTTTATGTTTATGATTCCAATGATAGAATATTTTGATCAATATTTCACGAAACTCATAAATTTTATTCACCAATGGTTATGTCATTATAATAAATTATTTACTTCAATTATTCTCTCATTATATACTATGAATTTTAAAAATAATTTTTTTCAAGGAATATCAACTTTTCATTTGAATAATCTATTTCTTTCAAAATCATTTTTTTTAAATTTCATTATGGATTAATGTAAAATGATTAATTAATAAATATTTTACCCATTACTGAATTTTGGATAAATTTTATGATGTGAATCACCATGTTGTTTTCAAAATCAATTCATTTTTGGATTTTATGAAAAATGTGAAATGAATCTTTTTGTATGGAATATATGAATTTCCCCACCATCATAACCATTATTTTCATTGAAGAAGGATATAAAACAATTCAAGGTTATTTTCATTGGAAAGGATTTCCAAAATTTATTATGTTTAAAAATGGGTTTCAAACTAGAAACTATATTTTAAATAAGAAATTTTTTAATTTTTTTTAAATAATACTTTATAAGTTATAAAGATTGGTTTTAGAAAAAAGGATATGAAAAATGATTTTTATTTTAAAAAATGATTTTCAATGAAAAGTTATCTTCCTCAAGAAATGTTTCAAGTGATTTATCTTTGAAAATAATTTTCTATATAAGATTAAATCCTTTGATGTTACTTATGATTTACTATGTATATATTCCCAGGATACCATTCATAATATTTCACAATAAAGATTATGTTAATGATAACCAAATGTTTATGAAACCCATATCTTTTCCTTTGGTTAATATAATAAGTAAATGGTTATGAAACAGATTTATTTTCTATAGTATATTTTGTGATAAGATGTTTTCTAATTACAATTTATTTTCATGGGTTCAGATATGTCTAATGTTTTATGATCTCATAGAACTCAAATGTATGGATTACGAGATGGGTGGGACCTATATCTCCCTCCAATGTATTATGTAAGTATTAATTCTATTTGATCTCAATGGGTACATAAGTGGTTGTACCATGCCCCTAACAAGAGGGTACCTCAGAGGTTTTCAAATGTCTAAAATAATAGGGTATATGGGAGGTTATCCCAAGATTTAAATAGGAGGGTTTATGGGAGGTTATCTAATGCCACAAAAAAGTTGGCTCCTAGGAGGTTATCCCAATCTTGAAGTAGGTACATGGGTTTTTTACCAAAACCAAACATGTTAGGAATGTATTTTTGGGTATCCATGACATAAGATTATATATTATTATGTTTATTTTAAAAACCTATGTCTTATTCCATTGATATGTAATTATAGACAATGTTATTTTATTTCCTAACGATTCATGTCATATTAGTTTCCAATATTTACACCATGAATCAAGATTATGATATATGATATAAAGGATTTGGGTTTTTCAATTTAATATCATGTTATTAAACACTTATGTTCATGTTATGCTTATGCATTTCACTTGATTTTCATTACATTGCATATGAACTCACCCTTTATTATATTTACATTCCATTTTCTATGAATAATGTTTTGATTTAGGGAATGTATATGATGATTATTTTAGGGGAATATCTTTATGGTAGAAATTGAAGTTCATTCACTAAATTAGAAGATTATATACCTTGTCTCCAAATACACAAAACTATTATAACCCTTAGGTGTGTGTTTGTGTAATGTAATGAATATTAATTTGATTTTATGTAATATAAATGTATGAAAATCCTAGGTTTCTATAATATACATAATATTTACTCAATAATAGTGAATATTTTATTTTATGGCCTTCCCTCAGATCGTGAGGTTGTTTTTTTGAACTTATACCAAGAGTTACCCCCATATACAATACTTTATATAGGATTTCCATGATAGAACTAAATGAGATAATGAAGCAATTATAATAACATAAGAAAAAGGGTTCAAACTCCCTAATGCACCACCTTAGGCTTCACCAGTTCTTTATATCATGAACTAGGATGGATAATTGAAATATTTCATTAACTACCATGAGCTGAAAAAGACCAATATAAGGAGAAAGTATCCTCTATTAAAGAATGTTTAATTGTTTGATCAACTTCAATGATATTGATACATATCAAGATTTTATATTAATTCAACATATTATTAGGTTATGGTAAAGATATAATATATTCAAAAGTGAGACTTATTTATGAGATATAGGCACTATGTGTTTATAGTAAAGCATTTAAGACTTAATAATGTCCATACAATATTCACTGAAATGATGAATTGAATATTTAGGGCCAACCTTGAAATTGTTTTAGAGATATTTATATAAAATATTCTCATATACTCAATGGAAATGAATAACATAATGAGAACCTAATAATTTCATAAGAACTTATAGGGAATGAGATGTTCTATTATAAGTTCATAAAGTGACTTTTGACTGTAATAAGTCACCATATCGAGAAATATTAACATTTATACAGGAATATTTTTGGGACATTCTATGAAATATGATAATATGGAATGGTAAAAACAATATCTATAACAGATATATGCATTTTCCTCAAATTATAAGATTATTATTTGTCGTTTTGTGAGAATGTTCTCAAAATTTTCAAAATCCACTAACCAAGCTAACTTTGAATGGATTAATATTTTTCTGGACTAATGAATGTGAAGAGAGAATCAAGTATATGTTGAAGAGGACAATAAATACTCCTTCAATTACAATACCCTCATGTATATAATTGTTTTTGATATAAATAGACTCATCACAGAACGGACTGAGTTGTGTACACATTCGAAATGATAAATTAGTTGCCTATGACTCTAAAACATTAATGATCCAGTAGTAGAAATATATGGAACATAATATAAATTATAATATGAAATATTTTTATTGAATATTTATATAAACTAACATTGTGGAGAAAAATGGGTCATATAAACTGATAACATCAGTTTAATGTATATATTGACACAAAATGTGCTCGATATGGGTCAATGAAGATGGTTGAAGTTAATTAATGGCTATGATTTCTGAATTCAACACCATCCTAAAAATATGATAATGTTGTTTATTATCTTATCTAAAAGAAATGTGATACCTTATTTATGATGAGGAATGATAGATATCATATATTCATCCTTATATAACGGATAGATATGGAAATCTTAATGTCAGGGATGCTAATCTAACTTACCTAGAATATTAACCAACAATCTTTCCCAGGGAAGATCATTGAAGAACAAAGTGTGATTAAGAGATAAAAAGAGTGAAAGATAAGAAATGGAATAATAGATTCATGAATCCAATACCTATATAGATGGATCCATTTAGTTTGGGACCAGACATTATGTTCCATCAAGAATTGATAATAAAAACATCTTTTGGATGATACACATAGATCATCTTTCTCCATAAACCCAAGACATACCATGATGTATGCAGATATTTGATATAATTTTTCGTGGTAATATATATACATATTTGTTGATAAATATATCTATAATTTCATAATATTTCAACACGTTATGTATGAAAGGCAATAATTCCGATGAATGATGCATCTTTTTCCCAAAGTTATAAGAAAATTGGGAAACATCACCTTGTATTTTTTAAATACATATTTAAAATATATCCAACGGAAATAATTCCATATGGATTCCATTAGATCATCATAAAATAACTACATATGTTATTTCCATTTTATAGAAATAGTCACTAAATTAACATTAAATGATATATATCAAAGAAGTGGTGAGTCATTATAGAACACCACTGTCGATCTGATCAAGATCCATGTTTCACCATAATGTTATAGAAAAGTCATTAATATTTCTTGGAGAAAAGTTTAACTTCAATATATACAATCACCATGGTACTAATAGAAAATATGAAAGGACTATAAAAAATGTTTATATTATGAAAGACTTATCTATTGACAGAAAAGGAGGTTTTGATTAATATTTCATCTTTTTTATGTTATTATAAAAAATACATTTCTTCCACACATTCACTTATATGGTAGATTATAAAGCCCTATATTCAAAGAAGTATAAAACTCCAACATGATGGGATAGATTTGGAGAACATGTGTTATTGGTACTTGGACTATTTGGGGTATTTTCATAGACAGTTGAATCCATTTATAGAAACATCAAAACACAACCAATTTGATAAAAAATATATGATGAAAATCATTAAAGCGACTAGGAATTTTATGTTTGTGTTAAAGTATTCCTTCAAGAATCACCATTGAAGCGAGTCTTGTAGTTTGTAGTCAAGGAAAAGATTAACCCTAGGAACACTAACCCATTTGATATCCTTGATTATATAGGCATTATGGCCTCTCAATTAGAACTTCCACCAAATATAACTCAAGTTAATAATGTGTTCCATGTATCTCTCCAAATAAATTACATACTCAATCCCTCAGAAGCACTAATTCTAGATGTGGTACAACTGGACCATGAATTATCTCATGAGGATAATATGATGAATATCGTAGATCATATAGACATTGTATTATGAAACAAGACTCCTCACCTTGTTAATGTACTCTAAATAACACTTTCATAATGAGGAATCATAGGAAATAGAGGATGTAACGAAATATAAGTAACCTTGATTAATCTCAAATGAATAAATGGTTTGACATTTCCCTAAATAAATTTCTAATTGGGTACGAGGGAAATGTAGAAACCCATAATTTTATAAAAATTATTCTATTTTTGGATAAACAAGTGTATTAAAATTAGTAGTACAATATAGTATAGAACACATGAAACACATAATAAAAAATAACAAAAAATTATTCCATTAATTTTGAAAATTATATTTTGATTGTAATTTTACCGAATAAAAATAAAAATAATATTATGGAAAATAAACACATGATAATAAATTACTAAGATGAGAAAATTTTGATCACATTGATCCCCTAGAATTTCCACTCTCCTAAAAAAAAGTGTAGAAATGAAATAAAACATTAGTTATGAAATTCTAATTTTAAAAAAATTAATATTATTGAACTATGAGTATAATTTATCTGAAATATGAATGAATGTAATATTATGTATTTATATGAAGTAAAAACCAATATGATTGTTGGAATTATAATATAACTCATTGAATAGTATTATGATCATTTGAAATAGTAACAAGACAATAGAATCATAAACTAATAGATAAAATAGTAACTGAACCAATAAAATTGTATAGTGACATATAAAATATATTTACCAAATTTAAATTAAATATATTTATTTTAATATAATAAATTATGTACTCAAATTAAAAACCCGCTGATATTATAAGATCATTTTTTTGATAAAGTGTTTTTTAATAAATTTAATAAAAAAATAATTTTTATGTTAATAATATAAATAATCATAAAAAAAGATTATAATAATATGAATTTTGGATTAATAATTAACACAAAAATTATTCAAAGTGAAACTTTTTTAAAAAAATTGGAGAAGATTCAGTTTATAGGTGAATAATAAAGATATAATTTTTTAAATACTACATGTTTGAGGACATAATAATTATATAGTAATGAACTAATAAATCTGAAATTTATTAGATATGCCTAAAATAATTATGATAACATAAAAGAGTCATTTAAAAATAATAATGATAATTTATAAACCAAAAATTAATTTTCTAGAGTCTAAAAATGAAGTGTATTACATTTAATGAAAATATGAATTTGTCTTATTCCTTTTGAATAAACATATGAATTATGTGGAACTATGTTTCAAAATTCTGATTTTTTATTTAAATGTGAGAAAATATATAAAATATCACTCTTATAGGTCTTAAATTGTAAATAATAATTTATTAATTAATTTAACATTAAAAATAACCCTCTCTTCATGTATAAAAATTCCCCCTCCCTAGAAAAATCACATCCAAATCACTTCTCAAACACTAGGATATACCTAATTACAATCTATTAAGCCTATTAGTGACCATATGGATGTATCAGGATCATAAATTAAAATTCATAATGTTACTAATATTTCACAAATGTCTTGACCTCATAAATAAGGAAATCCCCACATTTTCACTCATCTCAATTTTCACCTTCTATTTTATAATCCTTCAACTCAAATTCCCACCTAATATTAATAAATTAGTTAATAAGTATATCAAAATCAAATTAAATATATTAATATACTGTAAAATGGAATCTAGTACATATACATAATATATATATATCTCTCCCCCTTTTTTCAACATAACCCATTTATAGATAGTTTCACCTACCAATGATGACGTTGTCAAGTATTAAATTATCACCACCATCATGAATGGTTTGAAAAAATTATCTTTAATACATATATATATACACATAAATATAATTTCATATACATTTTTATATTTATTTATTATGTAATTAATTTTACTAATTTATAAATTGAATTGAATTAAAACCATGAAATCTAGACAAGACATGACAATTTATAAAATACATGATATTGAAGAATTTCACCATTTAATAAAGAATATTAACATATGATGTTTATTGATGAAAATTGATCAAGATTGAAATAAATTATTGTAAATTATTTATGGATTCATGTTTTAATAAACATAGTTTTTTGATACAGGAGGTGGTGAGGTGAAGAAAAAAAATAGGACCTATGTTAATGGAAATCTCAAATGAAAATATTTATTTTTGGGTTTATCCCATCTATCTGTTTGTTCTGAATAGTTATAATTATTAAATAACATTAATGTGTCCTTTACCTCTTATTTCCCTTTTAATTTCACATAAATAGTAATTATTATACTTTATTGATATGATTTATAATCCTCATATAATGAATTTTAAAAAATAATTTATTAGATAAAACATCAGATTAATTCATCGTATGTATTTTTCCCATATATCCATGACATAAGATATTTGTATAATAATATTTCATGTATAAATTTATGTTTTCCCATATTATTATAACTGTTATAACTATTTATTAAAATATTATTTTTTACATCACTATGAATCCCATTTTTTCATGGGTACATTTCATGTCTATGAGTGTAATGTGTTTTCATTATATATATAATGAATGATTTTGTGTATATTATGATGTAAATTTGTGAAATTAATTTTATTGGACTCAAATTATATGGTTAATATTTTATATGTCAAGATGTTATCTGTATTATACATTAACAAGATGTTGTATTTGTTCATAACATATGTGAGGGATTTCTGGAAAATATTAAAATGTTTTTTATTAAGAATATGGCTTATTACATGACTTTTTTCAAGTGACTCCCCCATATCTATGATGATGATACTTTTTACACAATATAATTATGGTTATTATGCTCGCCAATGTACTATATTTATTTATGTCTCATGTTCCATTCTTATTAATCATCCCATTATTGATATTTTATCAAACCATTTCCTTAATGTATGTCTTCAGGTGATTACATGGACTTAGGAGAAAATGAAAGCTAATAGGATACCAGGATGAAGTAATTAAATAATTTTAAATGTTTAATGTCTGGTTATTTTATATGAACCTAATTTTCCCAATATAATAAACATTTCATATATATTTTATATTTTTATTATGATCATTATCTTAAATAAGTAATCATAATAATTTAAGAATTATATGGGTTACTATATTTTATTTTACGGTATGATATTATTTGTGATATTATATTCATTGAGAATTCATTTTTTCATTTATAGTGAATATTTTATTACTCTATCATTTAGTTTGTTTAATACTTCATATTGATTTGTTAATAGTTTTTATTTTTTTATAAAATGATTCATGAAGGTTTTTTATTGGGTCAAAATTTAATATAATGGAAAAATGATATGTTTAAGATAGTTTTCAAATGAGGAATGAGTGATGATTTAATAGTTTTGGTGAGATAACATCATCATTAGTACCATATATGTAAATTTGTCCTGATAATTGAGCACCGGTCATAAAGGTCCCCTTTTATTATAAGTACCAACTTAGATCACCTATAGATATTTTCCAAGGAAAATATACAAATTATTGGGTATTTTCAAATGTACTATTTTATGAATAATATAAAATATATTAATAATGATTTCATATAATGAATATAAAATAATATTTTAGAAAATTATTTGGGTTAATATTATAAAAAATATTCATATATCCTCATGAAAAGTATATTTACATTATTTTTTTCATTCCTTAGATTCATCATAATAATGGATTGTATTTTGAAGAGGTGTTGTTGGTATCGATGACTATTCCCCAATGTAGAGACACAATAACAAGCGATTCTTATTGTGTGAACATGAAAAATTATTGAATCCATAAAATTTTATTACATTAGTCTTTGAACTAGAGATTGAGTGATGGTTAATATAATAACCCAAGATAAACATATATTTAATAAGCATCATTTCCATTAGTTAAACATTACACCTCACAAATTTTCACATACTCTAAAGAATGGGCGGTATATTTTCATTGAGAACTAGCTACATAAGAAACTTATATTATATCACTTTGGAACATTCATTACAACAAAACAGGGCAAGGGACGCACTGCCCTTTATTAGTGCTAAACAGAAAGCGCTGATAAAGGGGTGTGCCATTATTTATTCTAGATAAAAGCGCTAATAAATCTAACCTTTATCAGCTCTAAAATAATCACTAAAAAGGTGTATCCTTCTTCAGCAAATTTTTTTCACTGATAAAGGTAATATTTATCTACTCTATTATTAGCTCTAATAATCGTTTTTATTCTTAATTTCATAAAATTATAATATTTATAATAAAAAATAATGTTTTTTTGTTTATATTAACAATAATATACAAATATTTATAAATATATAATCTTTATTGTTATAATTATTAAAAAATAATTATATATTTAGTTTATATGTCATTTTAATTAAATATATAATAATATATATAAATTATTTAATAAAAATCACTTGAACCTTTATCAACACTCATTAAAAGCGCTCATAATGGAATGTTTTATCTGCACTTTTATTTTAGCACTAATAAAACATACCTCTATAAGCACTTTTAACCAGCTCTGATAAAGGATCCAGTAGTTTTATTTAATAACCCTAACATGCACCTCCTCTCTCGCAAGTGGTCATGCTTTCACAGAAGCTGAACCAAACCCCTTTTCCGCCGTGATCTCTCCACCACCTCATCCTCCTCCTCAGCCGCCGCCGCAGGGTTTTCCTCCTACGCCAAAATAGTCATCCTCCTCTGCCATCGCTACAACCATCATCACTGCCTCTACCACTACTACCTCCATCGACACTTCCTCTGCTGCCGCTGCCTCTGACACCGCAGCCTCTAGCACTGCTACCTCTTCCGCGGCTGCCTCTACCGCGACTGACTACCTCCACTGCCGCTGCCTCAGTCACCACTGCCTCTTGTTTACGGAACCTGGGTTAGGGTCCTAGTTTTAGAAATGGGAATGAAATACCTATACTTTACTTGTTTCAACATTGTTTCCATTTTATGTCCATCTTTTATATTATAGAAGTCTGTTGAACTTGTTCTATCAAAGGTGTGTTCTATAATTTCTTGTTATCTTAAGGTTTGTTTAACCATGCTATGAGTTTATTTCAGTTGTATTGGGTTCATGGGGTTTGTGGTATGTGGTAAATTGTGTGCTCAGTTTTGGATTATTTTATTATAATGGGTTTACCCAATTTTATATTTTATTTTCAGTTAGAAATCTCATCAGTTGTGTGCCTCTCCTCTACCGCGAACACACCTCTACCGTGTGCTGAATGACACATTCATGGTGAGTTATCTCATGTCAATCATTTGTTTCTTTTGTTTTCATGTAATTAATGTTTGATATAGATAGTTATAATGTAAAATTTATGGAAAAAATACTCCTCTAAAAATTGTGGCTGTTGGTGGTCCATGTTTTCACACTAAATTAATTGCGTGTTGGTTGGTTCCTATTGAACATTTGAACATAAAAATTGGTAATTTACATTTAATTAACATATGAATGAATTCCCCATGATGATAAAACATCTGTGAAAACCCCTGAATTAACAAAAAAATTGAATAAAGGATTCATTTTAAAATCTAAAATTGTGATTTTTTGGTTTGTATGGTGTTGTGATTGTGAGAACGATTGTGTTTCTATATGGTGTTGCGGTGGATTGCATGATTGTTATGCCATTTGTTGTCCATGTTTTAGTTCTTCCACCATTGAATATCAATCCAAATATTAAACATTTCAATGGCACCACCACTTTGATACTAGTGCAATTCCACTGAATCCAAGAAAGCTAATTCTAGAGGTCTCTATGAGACACATTATGGACACCCTCATCAAAAATGGATCTCTCATAATTCATTTTTGTGTGGGGAAAATATTGGAGAATAATGACTCATATTCCTATATATTTATAGAAAAAAAATTCATCGTGTTGCTCATTTTCAATGCAGTGGTGGACACCAAAAAATTGAGGAATGTGATGTGATCATCGAGGTTTAGGTAAATTTTAATGATATATGAATTTATTATATATGTGATTGACTCATTCTCCAAAAACCTAGAATTCACTTCTACTTCTTAAAAAAATGCTTTCAATGATGAACATATTATAAGGATAAAATGATTATATTGAGAAAATAATGAAAATGAATAACAATTAAATAAATTATTCTTTTTATCATAAGGTGCACAAAATTAAATACCTCATCTTATCCCATTAAATTATCGTTATGTGACTTTAATTATTTTAGGATTTGTATTTCATGTAAATAATTATGTTCTTAAAGAAAATGAGATTATATAATTGAATTATATTATTTTATAAACACATAAATAATGTAATATGTTTACATTGAATAAATTTTACCTATGTTCATGCTAGATTAATTATTTTAATATTTTATTTCTAGCATGGAATGAACATGATGATGAAGCATTTACATGTTTTCTAAAATATTATTTCATGGATTTTTCCATGTATTTTTTTTATAATGTGGGTTTTTTTGTATTGAATATTATTTAAATTTAAAATTATCCTCAATATTAATATTATTTGGTAATATATTTCTTTGTCGAAGAAAGTTTAGTTAAAATAATTGTAATACATTAAGAACCATTTCCCCCATGAATAGAGAATTATATAATTGTATAATACTAATGTTTTTTTGATTAACCTAAATATGAGCTCATACATGGGTGCTTGAGTATTTTTCCCACCACCACCGTCACAAATATTAGGATGTAATACACATTTGAGTTTGATTTTTAATATGAAATGTAACAATAGAGTAAAATAGAATAGCTCTTGGGTTTAGAAGCATGATGATAATCATATGGTGAGTTCTAGGTGTATTTTAACGAATAGTTGGATGATGATGGATTAGACAGTGATAGTTGGAAAGATATTAACCCAACACGGTTCATTGGATGCTATAAGGTTGAAAAATTTGGTCAGTAATGGAAACACAACTATGAAATGAGGTGAAAGTGGTGTGTATGGTGTGAAGATGATGTTTTTCAAATTATATATAATTTTAAAATACATGGTATGTAGTCTTGTTAAATGGATCATGCATCACCATACATGGATTTTATATATATTTTAATGCCACACAACATTTATCTCCAAAATTTATGCCACATGACTCATCTTTTGAATTAAAACTTGTAATAAGTTTCATTTTAAATGTTACATTTAATGTAAGCCTAAATCACACACAATGTACCCCCAAGACATATACTTCAGCATGAAACCATGTACATGCCAGAAAATAATGGTAGAAGCCCATGATATGTGTTTTACTTCACTCACACCATGTATATATACCATAAGAACATAATGTGTATAGACTATACACCACTAGTGGTCATGTATGGACTACAAAACGTGTACTCCTCAAAAATGGGATGCATAGCTGGTGAGGTAACTCAGTATGTATCTAAAGCAAACACCTTTAGCTAAATTTGTTCTATATTTCATGTATTTTTATAGGCATCATGCAGTCTTTGTAATACTAACATGGAATTAATTTGATATATTTCAGATTAAATCAGGTAAATCATATCCATAAATGATATTTACCCTACTAGACACACCATGTATATGGATTTTACATGAGTTTAGAAATGGTAGTGTACAACCAACCCTGACTGATAACCCTACACATTGTGTATCCATTGAAAACATTATGTGCTTTGTTATTTCAATTATTATTATTTATTTTTCACTTAGATGATAGTATTTCATGTATGATTAGCCAATTATAAATATAATCTCATGTAGATCACAACAGTATGATTCCATCAATCATTGGAAATTTTACATGATGTGGTTTGGATATTTTAATTATCTTCACTCTACTTGAGAGTTGACAAGTGACAAGTGAGATGTTTGGAGAAAATATTGAGTACGGTACTACCCCACATTTTCGTGAGGAGTACACCATGTATAGGTATTAGGTACTCCATGGAGATATACAAAAGACATGGCACAGTCCCCCATATGTTGATATAGTTCATGTAGTTTAACATGTTTTGGGGTAGGTTCCTCTATTTCATGTATGAGTATCCCATTATATCCTTACATTGTTTTTTGAGGGTGTCCTTCTAGTTATGTTTACAATCACAACTGTATGGCCTTTATAACCACATTTGATGTGTTTATTTTTATATTTTATTTTTTAGAGATGAATTTTGTGGTCATAGTGTTAGTGAGGTTAGAGTAACTATTAAATTGTATACAATGATGGTTCACGGTAGATGCATTTGTACCATGATTTGTTTTTATAAAACTCAAACAAAGATACTTGATTAATTAGAACATAATATGAGGAATCTTTCAGATTGATCCCCTAAAGGCGATGAATAGAAAGATAGAATGGATGAATGCCAATTAGTTTACAAAAGAGTATGAAGATGATGTGAAAGTGTTTATCTGGTTTGCAAAAGATCATTCATGTGACCTTCTCAAATCCTTTCTCTGTGATTACGCTGTTTTTATTCAAGACAAATTAGTCTAGAGGAGTTGGATGAACACCTGATCAATCTCAGAATAGATAGATGTTATACATGTTGGAATAAACACAACGATAAAACGAATGTAGGTAGTGGCTCAGATAACACAACATTTTATGGATCATATAATATAATTAAAAGCATTAACAGTGAATAAAATCATATAGATGATTTTATTACAAATGTGAATGATGATGAAGATCATATTGAGGAAATGACCAAGACAGTTGAAGATGAACATCAGGATTTCCCAAAATTGTTTTAGAAGTTAAAGAGTTGTCAAAAATACCATTGTATGCTGGTTTCAATCAATATATAAAATTTTCAGTCGTATTAAAGTTGTATAATTTGAAAGAAGGCAACAGGTGGTGTGGTGCTAGTTTTACAGAACTACTTTCTCTCCTGAATGACATGCTCCTAGAAGATAATGATCACCCTAGCTGAACATACGCTACCAAACGAATGCTACTATCGATGGGTATGATCTCTGAAAGGATACAAGCCTTCCCAAATGACTCTATATTGTTTCGAAAGGACCAAAAATCACTTAATGAATTCCCAACATGTGGTTCTTATCAATAAAACAAATATTATTCTTGTCCTACAAATGTATTATGGTACATTCCAATAATTCCCATGTTTAGGCTCCTATATAGAATTTAGGAGATTGTAGGACAATTTGCATGGCATGCATATACAAGAATTAAAGATGGGAAAGTACATCACCCGGCAAACTCTACTCCGTGAAAGAGAATTTATCATGAGAATCCTGAGTTTGGAAATGAGTCGGAAACCTTCATATGGAGATATCAACAAATGGGGTGAATCCTTTTGGTTTTCAAAGAATCATTCACAGTACATGGCTAGTTATGTTGGTAAATTATAACATGACACCATGGTTATGCATGAAACAAAAATACATCATGTTATCTATTCTTATATCAGGACCAAAACAACCAGCTAATGATATTGATGTTTATTTGGATCTATTGATTGAGGATTTGAAAATATTGTAGGATTCAGGTGTTATGTTGTATGATGCTTAAAAAATGAATATTTAACTTTAAAATTATTGTACGAAATGATAAATGACATTCCTTCTTATGAAAATTTGTCAGGATATAGAATTAATGGAACTCAACAGTGTCCCATTTTGGAACAAGGTACACAGTCAATTAGGTTGATACATTTATAGAAAAATGTGTTTCTTGGACATCGTTGTTTTATACCCTGACAACATAAGTACTGATCTAGGACGACATCATTCGACGGAAGTTCAGAAGAACGTAAAACACTGTCTCCACTAACAGGTGATCAATTATTTGATAATGTAAATAATTTGGACACTATATTATGTAAAACGTTTTAAAAAAACCATACAAATTTTTTTTTGAAAAAGAGATTAGTTTTTTTCAATTACTATACTGGATTTGTCTATATTTCTGGAAATTTCTTGATGTTATGCATGTTAAAAAAAATGTTATTATTGTGTCATCGGCACATTGCTAAATTCAACCAACAAAATAAAGGAAGGAGTTTAGGATATATTGGACATGGTTGATATGGGAATTCAAGAAGAGTGAACACCAGTGAAGGGTGAAAATGAACATTTATTCTTTCTGCTGCTTACACTCTTTCCAGGAAGGAGAGATATCAGTTTTTCAAGTTCCTGAATTATGTAATGTCTATAGAGGGGTATTCATCAAATATCAAGAACATCGTGTCAATGAGTGATTTAAAATTAAAGGGCATGAAATCACACGACTACCTTATATTGATGAAAGATCTTATTCCTATTTCTTTACCTTACATTTTCCCCAGAATGCCTTCCATACATTAACAAAGCCCTATTTCTTCTTCAAAGAAATATTAATCAATGTTATATACATGAAAATTTTCCATCTACCGAATGAAAAATTTCCGTCGTATTATGTGAATTGGAAATGTTCTTCCCACCAACATTTTTCTATATGATGGTTCATTTGATGGTTCATTTGGTGAGATATATTCGACTATGTGGTCATGTAAATTATAAATGGATGATAAAACACTATTTATTTGAATATTTTAATGATAATAAATGATATAATTTAATAACATTGTGTTAAATATGTTTATTTATAAAATATTTGGGATTTGATAATTCATTTGAAAATTTGGTGAACATTCCAGTTTTACCCTTTATAGTGCACTGTAGTATTTCAAAGATAAATATTTTAATATTTATTGTTTTAATTTGACATTTTGTAAATGTGTTTCTAACTTAATTTTATACAACTTTTATTCAGGACACTAGAGCTAAAGAGTGCATTTGGATGGAGTAAATGGGCCATTAATCCAATGGTGGGATGGACTCAGTAGAATGGACATGGGTTCTGTATTTGGGTCATATCTTCTTCATCTAGGCTTGGATTGAGGCCAAATTTTTAGGAATTATCGGGGACATGATGTGGCACAAATAATACATCTGGAATGCCAGTCAATGTACGAGTTTTGATGGTAAACGTGGCGGTGAAACTTGGAATAAAATATTTGTCCGAGTTTTTCATTTCACACTTAAAAGTTTATGTAACCCTAGCCCTCACAAACTATATTTAAAGGGGGTATTAACTCTTTGGGAGGTCTGGTCGAGGCTTTGGGAAGGTGTGGCCAAAAGGGTGTCTCTTGAGATCACCTCAATACTCTTGGAATAAGTAATCCTTTGTGCAATCCTCTCTTCCAAAAAGGCTCTCCTCTCCCACCTCTTCTTTGTATTTCTTTTATTTCATGTTTGTTTATTGAATTTTTATTCAAATAATCTTATGTGTTATTACCTATTATTCTTATATTAATCTTATTAATTAGGTTGGAATCAAGAGTGGAGACAATATTGGGTTCTACCCTTTCAATCCTTTGCTTATGCAAAATGTCTCCACGATGACTACACCGCCCATGGAAGAGTAGTTCTTTTTAGTAATCGATCGATCTCTATCCTTATTCAATTAATTATTTTGAATCATTGATCTAATTTAATTCACTTAATATTATCCAGAAATTGTGTTTTTAAATAGTAAGAAACTAATCAAGCAATTTAACAATTAACACAAAACACGTGAGGTCGGGAATTATGTAAATTGCGAGAGTGCGATCTTAATCGGTAATACAAGACCATACGGGATAAATTTGTAGAGTTCAAATATAATCCCTAAACACAATTCATACTCATTTCCAGAATGCATATGTTATCTAATTAACCACTAACCATAAGCTAACCTTAGAACAACAATCAAAGCAGGGTGCTGCGATTGCGTGTTCCGAAGCTAGCCTAGGGTTTAAGTAATTTCATCATTGTGGTTAAGTTAACTCTCATAGGGTTCGAGGGATAACAAATTAGGGGATCATAATTAAGTGTATATTTATTTAAATGAAAATGATTAATAATTGAATGAAGTGGTAGAGTTAGATTGATTACGCCTTTTAAATTATTTTTTAAAAAAACATCTTTTTGTTGTGTCATTTTAATCAATCTTCGTTTCAAAACTAAAAACAAAAAAAAATACAATCTTATTCCAGAAAACATCTTCTAGATTCATAAACTATAAACATCCACCCCATCCTTTCAATTAGTGTTTTTATTCTATTTTATTTTATTTCTAGAATACCTCTAAAAATTGTTTTAATTCACTTCCTCCTTTACGAAACGACCTTGGTCTGCCACTCTACTGTACATAAGTACCCGAAAATCACACTAATCATTTGAGGGTGTCCATGACAGCGCTCATTCAAATTGGAACCATTGTCTGGGAGGCAAGTAATTATTTCAACCAATTAGAGGTATTTATTTTATTTTACTTTTTATTCTATTCCTCTCTTCTTTCTTCCTTCTTTACCCAATTTGATTTTTCTTCTTCTTCTTTTATTTTCTTCTACTTATTTTTGGAGCATCAACTCAAACTTATAATTTTTATTTTACTATGGTCCACTTTACGTCTTTTTATCATTCATTGATTTATGACACGAACTAATCTCGAAGACCTCTTAGATATTGACCCTGATATTGAACATAGCCTTAGGGTTCAAATCGGACATTCTCAGTCTACGGGAAGTATCAATATTCAACCAGTTGGTGAATTGCTATCTTCTGGAAACATTGAAATTAGAAGCTATTCAAATTCAGACACAAAAGAAGAACTAATGGCTGGAAATAATAATAATGAGCTATATAGAACCATTCAAGAATTGGATACACCTGATTTTAACTATCAACCAAATTGTATTGGATACCCAAATCTCGAATCGGACTTTGAACAGAAATCTGGATTAATTGACTTACTTACAAAGTTTCATGGCCTCTTTGGTGAGGATCCTAATAAACATTTGAAATAATTTAATGTGGTTTGCTCAACCATTAAACCAAGAAATGTTTCTGAAGATCAAATTAAATTAAGAGCATTCCCATTCTCAGTTGATGGAGCTGCAAAAGATTGGATGTATTATTTACAACCTGAAGATGTAACATGTTGGAATGATTTGAAATGTCTTTTCTTGCAAAGATTTTTTCCTACATCAAGGACCACATCCATTCGAAAGGAGATATCAGGGATCAAGCAACCCCAAGGGGAGTCAATGTATGAGTATTGGGAGTGATTCAAGAAGTTGTGTGCAAGATGCCCACATCACCAAATCAGTGAGCAATTACTCATCCAATACTTCTACGAAGGACTTACACCCATGGAGTGGAGGATGGTGGATGCTGCAGCAGGAGGGGCATTGGTTGAAAAGATACCAGTAGCCGCACGTGCATTTATCGACAAGATGGCACAAAAATCCCAACAATTTGGCGATCGAGGTACACCACATCCTAGGGGAGTACACCAGGTAAGTCCTTCTTCTCTTGAAAGTCATTTGATTGATACAAAGTTGGAAGAATTGACCACTATGGTGAGGCATATTTCTTTGGCTCAAAAGACATCCCAACCCACTGCTTCAAGGCCTTGTGGCATTTGCGCTGATACAAGCCATCCAACTTACTGTTTCCCCCAACTACAAGAAACAGAAGATTGTGCAACAGTATTCCCAGGGAGACCATTTCAGCAGCAACAACAATCATATCCACAAAAGAAGTTTGATTCATTTTCTCCAACACACAACCAAGGGTGGAATGATCAACCGAACATGAGGTATGGATCTTGACAACAACAAAGGCCACCCTTTCAACAAAACTTCCAGCAGCCTCCACCTTACCAGTAGGGTTTCCAAAAACCTCAAAGGAGATTTGAAGCCCAAGCATCAGTAAGTCACCAACAAGGGAATCCCCCAACCAAGGTAGATTATAACACTGATGACCTTTTGAATAAAATTGATCATAATCAACAGAATGAGCTAAAGAGTCAAGGTTCAGAGCCGAGGGAGTTGAAGACTCAAATGAGACAGATTTCCACCGCCCTCCATGAACTTGTAAGTAAGAATTCCGGAAATCTACCCTCCCAACCCACTCCAAATCCAAAGGGTAATGTTAGTGCCATCACATTGAGAAGTGGGAAGGAAATGAATGACACATATGTACCTACCATTCCACCGGGATTCACCTCAACTCTAGAGAAGCCACATTTCATACCAACTGATGATCAATCCAAGGAGAAAGATAAAGGTAAGAAAAAGATTGATGATGTTCCTCCTAAACCCATTCCTTTTCCAAACAGGGTTGTTCAAACCAATAAGATGGCTGATGAAACAATGAAAAAAGATGTTTTGGAACCATTCAAGCGTGTGGAGATCAACATTCCTCTACTTGAATCGATTAATAAAATTCCAAGATATGCCAGATTCGTAAAAGAAAACTGCACCAATCGAAGAGGGCTCAAGGGAAATGGGAGGATCAATCTTGGGAATAATGTGTCAGAACTTATTACACGAACTCTAGCAATTCCGACAAAGTTCACGGATCATGGGACATTCACCATCCCATGTACCATAGGGTAGTTGCACTTCTCTGATGCACATTGTGATTGAGGTGCTTCCATAAATGTGAGGCCTCACTCTGTATTCTCTTCCTTGCAGGTTGGTGAGTAGAATCCAACAAGAGTAGTGGTGCAGTTGGCGAATAGAGATATGACATATCTAGTGGGAGCCCTTGAGGATGTACTTTTCCAGGTAAGAGACATGATCTTTCTAGTATATTTCAATGTTCTTAACATGGAGGATGATCAGGTGTGCTCTCATGCTCCCATAATCTTAGGTAGGACCTTCCTCAAAAATTCAAAAACTATCATAAATGACAATGAGGGTACACTTTCCATGGTGTTTGGAGATGAAGTTGTGATATTTAATGTTATGGATTCCATGAAGTACCCCTCAGAGGATCACTCTGCATTTTTTATTTCCCATTTTGAACCACTAAATAAAAACTCCAAGGAATTTGATTGTCCTATGCTTAGGGAGATTATGAATATTGGTTCGAGTTTGATGTCTAAGAGCACTTCAACACATGTTTCTGATACACAATCCTCTTTTGGATTTGATTTGGATTCATATTCTGATTTTGATCATGTTCACTCTGATTATGACATGGCTGTTGAGTATGCTGATGGATTTGATGCTTTATTCTCTGATTTTGATGATGTATATTCTGATACTGATGCTCTTTGTGAACATATTTCAGTTCCTTCAATGTCTCCATCCATAATACACCCTCCTTCATTAGAACTGAATCCATTGCCACCAAATCTGAAATACTCATACTTGTTGAGTGGTGAGAGATTACCTGTTATCTTTTCTAACAATCTCCCTTTTTAACATGAAGAAAACCTTTTGAATCTTTTGAGGGAGAACATCAGGGCAATCGGGTGGACCTTGGCTGATATATCAGGTATTATCCCCTCCATTCTCATGCATAGGATTCTCGTGGAGGATTGGGATAAACCAGTGAGACAGCTACAAAGGAGACTCAATCCAACCCTTCTGGAGGTTGTTAAAAAAGAAGTTGAAAAATTTCTGGAGGAATGTATAATCTATCCCATTTCAGATTCTCATTGGGTAAGTCAAATTCAGGTTGTGCCTAAGAAAAGTGGTGTTACTGTTGTTAAAAATGAGAAATATGAGTTAGTTCCAATGAGGGTGAAAAATAGTTAGCGTGTGTGTATTGATTATAGGAAACTAAATCATTCCACTCACAAAGACCATTTCCCCCTCCCATTTATTGATCAGATGCTTGAGAGACTAACTGGGATGACACACTATTGTTTCATGGATGGATTTTCTGGATATTTTCAGGTTCCTATAACTTTGGAGGATCAGGAGAAGACTACATTCACCTATCCCTTTGGCACATTTTCCTACCGTAGGATGCCATTTGGACTTTGCAATGCCCCAGGTACCTTCCAGAGATGCATGGTGAGTATTTTTCTGATTTTATTGAGACTTTCATGGAGGTATTTATGGATGATTTTACAGTGTATGGGTCCTCATTTGATGAATGTCTAATTAGTTTGGAAAAGGTGTTGAATCATTGTATTGAGAAGAATCTTGTCTTAAATTTTGAAAAATGTCATTTCATGGTCGAAAAGAGAATCGCCATAGGTCATATAGTCTCACAACATGGAATTGAAGTGATAAATCTAAGCTAGACATTATTTCATCCCTCCCATATCCTACATGTGTGCATGATGTTCGATCATTCCTTGGAAATGCTGGATTTTATCGATGCTTCATCAGAGATTTTTGTAAGATCGCTCTACCCTTATCTCGATTGCTTCAAAAAAATATTGACTTCAATTTTGATGATTCATGCATGGTATCATTTGATGGGCTAAAGAAGTGTCTGACCACTCCACCGTTCATACAGCCCCCGCGGTGGGACCTTCCATTTTAGCTTATGTGTGACACCTCCAACTTCAGGGTTGGAGATGTCTTATCTCATAGGCTGGAGGGACATTCACATATGATCACCTATGCATCGAGGACACTAGATTCGGCCCAATAAAACTACACAACCACGGAAAAAGAGTTTCTTGCTATCATATTTGCTTTTGATAAATTCCGTTCATATTTATTGGGCTCTAATGTAGTTTTTTTTTTCTGACCATGCAGCTTTGAGGTACCTCCTAAAGAAGCCAGATGCAAAGCCACGACTTATCCGTTGGATTCTCATTCTTCAGGAATTTGATATTGAGATAAAGGAAAATAAGGGATTAGAGAATTTGGTGGCAGACCACAAGAGTAGGCTTACTCACACACTAGAGGATGAAACCTTGGACCATGTACCACTTCGGGACACTTTCCCCGATGAGCATCTCTACACCCTCTCAGGTACGCATCCTTGGTTTGCTGATTTAGTTAATTACATTGTTTCCTCTAAAATCCCAGCAAATTTGAAGAAGCATCAAGTCCAAAAATTAAAAATTGAGTATAGGTATTATGTGTGTGTTGATCCTTACCTCTGGCGCATGTGTAGTGACCAAGTCATTAGGAGGTGTGTTCTTGATCATGAGTTTGAGTCTGTTTTGCATTTCTGTCATACACTTGCTTATGGTGGACACTTTGGACCCCAACGGATATCTAGGAAGGTTTTAGACTCTGGATTATTTTTTCCTAGCTTGTTCCATGATGCCCTTGTGTTTTGTAAGTCATGCTCTCATTGCCAACACACTATGAATATTTCAAGGAGACATGAGATTCCCCAAAAAACCATACAATTCTATGAGATTATTGATGTATGGGTCATTGATTTTATGGGTCCCTTTCCTATTTCATTTGTATTTTTTTATATTTTGGTTGTTGTTGATTATGTGAGTAAATGGGTGGAGGCCAAGTCCACCAGGACTAACGATTCTCATGTTGTTGTGGACTTTGTCAAAGAACAGATTTTTTGCAGGTTTGGAGTACCAAATTCCATCATCAGTGACCAAGTGACACACTTTTTCAATAGTAATTTTTCTTCCCTCCTTTGAAAGTATTGGGTGACACACAAAACATCAACACCATACCACCCCCAAACAAATGGTCAGGCTGAGGTTTCAAATCGTGAGTGGAAACAAATATTGGAGAAAACCGTGCAGCCAAATAGGAAGGATTGGAGAAAGTGATTGGATGATGCATTGTGGGATTATAGGACAGCATACAAGACACCCATTGGTATGTCCCCATTTCGGATTGTTTTTGGGAAGGCGTGTCATCTCCCCGTGGAAGTTGAGCATCGGGCTTATTGGGCTATAAAAAATGCAACATGGATTTGGCCCAAGATGGAATCCAAAGGAAGCTGTAAATTCAAGAGCTTGAGGAGATTAGATTGTCTTCATATGAGAACTCAAGGCTCTATAAGGAAAAATCAAAAGCATCACCTAATAGAATAATCAACAAAAGGAGTTTCATGTTGGAGAGAAAGTCCTTCTCTACAATTCACGACTGAAGCTGAAGCCTGGTAAGTTGCGTTCTAGATGGTTAGGTCCTTATATTATGTCTAATGTTTTTCCTTATGGTGTAGTGGAGATCACACAAGAGAACAATGGAAGGAGCTTTACAGTCAATGGGAAACGTTTGAAGAGATTCATCGAGGGACTTCCTACCGATGTAGTTGATTTTATCACACTACATGACCCCATCATCACTTGAGCACATCAGGCTGTTCCTAACCCTTTCACTTTTATATTATTTTTCCTATTTAAAAATTCTGCATTCCATGTGCATATATCATCTCATGGGTTCCCATTGAGGACAATGCAATATTTTATGTGTGGGGGAGTAAGGAACCGTTTAGTTTAGTAATTTCAATTGTTTTCCTGCTTAAAAAAACCAATAAAATTGTTTGTTTTTCAAATTTTGTGTGTTTATTTTTCAATTTTCATTTTGTTTTTGAAATTTTTCAGCTGAAATGATTCTCATCACAATTTTAAAATGTATATCAATGAGTGAAACAATTTATCCATTGAAACTAAGATTAAATGAATGCTGAAATAACTTTGTTTCTAGTTCAAATATTTAGTAATTTCATGAAAAGTACACCAAATTTTGAATCCCATGCCATATCTCACTATCTTTATATTTGAAATCACTTTCCTGTGAGGCTTCTGAACCATTATTTTCATATTCTTTACATTCACCTCACTTCTTGAGAGAACCAAACCATGCTTGATTTAACCAAAATTTAATTTATTCCTGTCAAAACTTAAGGGTTTGAGGTACTTATGTTAAAATGATTGAGGAATTTGTTTGGTATTAAAGCCCCTATTTCAAATAATCCTTTTTTATAATGGCCTACCTTGAACATTTAATCCTTGTAGCCCTTAGAATCCATGAAAAGCCTGTTAGGATAGCCACATTACAATCCATTTTTCCCTATCCAACCAACTCTTGATGTGAAATTTCATAATCTAGTTGAGCTTAAGTGTGGGGGAAGCTATCTTGTGTTGTGCTACCACATTCTGTGATACTTTGGGTGGAAAATTAAATTCTTAAGTGATGTGTTTGATGATGAAGAAAGTCATTATATTGAAAGCTGTGCCTTTTCTGGAGCATTCATGACACGTGAAGCTGTGCCTTTTCTGGAGCTTCTAATTGAGGTGGAAATTTGTGCCTATCTGGAGATTTCAAGAAAATCATGTTTGAGAAGATTGACATTTTTGATGCTGAAATGATGAATGGTGTAAAATTTTCATGACTTTTCATGATGATGGAGCTGAATTGATACTATGGGGATTGAGGAGAAGACCATATTTAAGTGAAAATTAAATTAATGAAATTTTGCTTCAAAAAGAGTCAAGCCCTCCTCATTCAGCCTCAGAATTTTTCACATCTAAATCCTACCAACCGAAAGCCACAGAACAAGCCTGAAAAGTCCTCATGATAATCATATTTCCTTGACTCACATCGGGTGGCGATGTAGGAATCTATCAATCCTATGGTGACCCTTGTATGAGTTTGGATGAGAAAGACATTGCAAAAAAAATTGATATTTGAGTGATGAGAGAAAATTCAAGTGAGGTAAGTGTTTTGTGCATTGGAGGATAAATGAAGTGGAAATATATTAAATGATATTAATAGAGAACATTAAATGAGGTTTTTTATGAGGCATGATATCTTTTTATTCTTGGTGCGGAATTGATGGATCCCAATGATATGTGTTTTAAAATTGGTTTTCATTTGATATTGGTGTTTACTTGACCTGAGGTTTTACCCAGGAGTGCAAAAGGGTAAGTTTGGGGGAGTTGATAAAACACTATTTTTTTGAATATTTTATTGATAATAAATGATATAATTTCTTCACATTGTGTTAAATATGTTTATTTATAAAATATTTGAGATTTGATCATTAATTTGAAAATTTGTTGAAAATTCCAGTTTTACCCTTTATAGTGCACTGTAGTATGTCGAAGATAAATATTTTTATATTTACTATATTCTTTTGAAAGAATGTAACAGTGTTCCTAACTTAATTTTATACAACATTTATTCAGAACACTAGAGCTAAAGAGTTCATTTGGACGGAGTAAATGGGCCATTAATCCAATCGTGGGCTGGACTAGGCAGAATGGACATGGGTTCTGTATTTGGGCCATATCATCTTCATCCGAGCTTGGATTGAGCCCAAATTTTGAGGAAAGATCGGGGACATGATTTTCCACAAATAATCCTACGAGAAGGACGGTACATTCACGCTTTTTTAAGGTCAACTATGCGGTAAAACGTGGAATAAAATATTTGGTCAAGTTTTTCATTTCACAGTTAAAAAGTTATGTAACCCTAGCCCTCATAAACTCTATTTAAAGGGGGGTTTAACTCTTTTTGAGGTCTGGTAGAGGCTTTGGGAAGGTGTGTCTGAAAGGGTGTCTCTTGGGATCCCCTCACAACTCTTGGAAGAAGTAAGTCTTTGTGAAAACCTCTCTTCCAAAAAGGCTCTCCTCTCCCACCTCTTCTTTGTATTTCTTTTATTTCATGTTTGTTTATTGAATTTTTCATCAAATAATCTTCTGTTTTATTCCATCTTATTCTTCTCTTAATATTCTTAATTGGGTTGGAATCAATAGTGGAGACAATATTGGGTTCTACCCTTTCAATCCTTTTCTTATGCAAAACGTCTCCACGGTGACTACACCGCCCATGGAAGAGTAGTTATTTTTAGTAATCGATCGACCTCTATCCTTCTTCATTTAATTATTTTGAATCATTGAGATACTGTAATTCACTTAATATGATCCATAAATTTTGTTTTTAAATTGTAATAAACTAAGCAAGCAATTGAACAATTAACACAAAACACACGAGTTCGGGAATTGTGTAAATTCTGAGAGCGCGATCTTAATCGGTAATATAAGACCATATGGGATAAATTTGTAGAGTTATAATATAACCCCTAAACACAATTCATCCTCATTTAAAGAATGTATATGTGCTCTAATTAACCACTAACCATAATATAACCTTAGAACAACAGTCAAAGGAGGGTGCTGCGATTGCGTCTTCCGAAGCTAGCCTAGGGTTTAAGTAATTTTATCTTTGTGGTTAAATTAACTCTTGTAGGGTTAGAGGGATAATAAATTTGGGGATCATAATTAAGTGTATATTGATTTAAATGATTATGATTAATAAGTGAATGAAGATGTATATTTATATTGATTATCACTTTTAAAATATTTTCTAAAAAAACATCTTATTGTTGTGTCATTTTAATCGAACGTCATTTCAAAACTAAAAAAATACAATCTTCTTCCAGAAAAAATCATCTAGATTCATAAACTATAAACAAACACCCCCATCCATTCATCTAATGTTTTTATTCTCTTTTACTTTATTTCTATAATACCTCTAAAATTTTTTTAATTCACTTCCTCCTTTGAGAGACGACCTTGGTCAGCCACTCTGCTGCACATAAGTACCCGAAAATCACACTAATCATTTGAGGGAGCCCACAACAGTGCTCTTTCAATGGATGTACCACATTCAAGGGTATATGAAGATTTTGAAATGGTATGTCAAAAATCAAAGTCGACTAGAGGGTTGTATTTCAGAGTAATATATTGTTGAGGAAGTCGTTGAGTTTTTTACTGAATACTTGTCTGGTGTTGAAAACGTTGGCCTATTGAAATCTCATCACACGGAGCAGCTTGAGGGTGAAGGAATTTCTGGAAGAGAGGTTTTCAAAGTCAATATTACAGATCCGGAGAAGGCTCTCCTTTACGTTTTTCATAACAGTTCGGACGTTGATCCATATGTTCAAACCCACAATGAAAATCTTAGGCGTTTGAATCCTTCTAGTTCTGAAAAATTGATATCAAATACACATAATCGACAGTTTATATGATGGTTTTAGGACCATATTTTAATGAAGATAAATGAAAATCTAGACTCAATTTCAGAACGGCATTGATGGCTAGCCGTAGGATAATGTGTGTATGTATTATCTTACAATGCTTATGCAGTTAATGGTTATACATTCTATATTAGTGAACACGATGAAGATAGTATCATGAATAATAGTGGGGTTACACTTGTGGACGAGGATATGCATGTTTCCAGTGCTAAGTACAAAAATCCAATTTATGTGTATATGTCATACTTTGGCATCATCAAACGAATATGGGAGTTGGATTATACGAAATCCAATGTGTTTATTTTTCAATACAAGTGGGTTGATAACAGGAGAGATGTTAATAAATATGAATTAGGATTCATGAAGGTTTATTTCAGTATGGAAGTGGATAAAGACGAACCATTTATAATGGCATCATAGGCAGTACAAGTATTTTATGTTCCAGTCCCCGCAAAACGAAATTGTTCAATTGTTCTGTTATCGACTGAAACAACTAAAGTGTTAGATGGAAGTTCAATAGAGGATGACCCTTTTATGGGGACTTCACAATCATTTCGCAGCGGTCCCAATGTAGATGACCATTTTTATGTCATATGAGACCATAATGAAGGGATTTACATTGTCGATAGAGGGGTCAAATCTCTTCAACCTTTAAAAAAGAGGAGAGTATAATAATCAGGTTATTTTTTATTGTAATATACATTGGGTCATGTTATGTTATTATCTGTTCTCTGATGATTTAATGTAATCTAAATTAAATGTTAAACCACTTCTGCAAATAAAGACTTTTCACCTACTGATGCACCAAATCTCGAGGCACAAAAGGTCTCTCAAATAGCTGCTGGTGGTCCAAGTGTAGAGAAACAACATGTTTGTCAACCTGTTGTTACTGGTCCCTATGTTGAGGTACAACATGTTTCTCAACCTATTGATGCATGTCCCAGTGCTGAGGTACAATAGGTTTCTCAACCATTTGTTGCTGGTCCCAGTGCCAATGCTAGTGCTCCAGAGGAACATAATGATGTTACTTCTGAGTAAATGGTAGGAAATGAAACTCTTAAAGTGTAAAAAAACAAGAGGACCATAGTTTGATAGTGTTATCCAAAATCATTAAGGTAAAAGGTAAAGGCATAAAATTTGATGTGGTATGGAATAAGCGAGGCCCAAATGTTAACTCCAACAGAGACATGTTTAGTAGCTACATTGGAATCATCACTCGGCAATGCGTGCCGGTTGATGTAATGTCGTGGAACCATGTTTTCATCGGGTTTAAGACACTAATGTGGGAATAGATTATTATAACATTATGATATCATTTTTTTAATTTAATAAAAAAATATTTGAAAACATTGACTTTCTCTTCATCATCCATTGTAGAGTGCATTAATAGTGGATTCCTCTCACATGGAATATGTAATAATAGTTCCAGGAAGGTTTCATAGAGATTTCCACACAATTTTAATGAAATATCATCTTAAAGATGCTGATGGGAATATCAAGACGCACCCCTCCTCTTTATGCACAGTTGATATCCCAAGGAGTGTGGGATGCATTTAGAAACCATCGTGGGGATAAGACTTTTTAGGTACATTGTGTGGGGTAATATGTTGTTTGGAGTTGCATGTATTAATCACTTTGATCAGAAGTTTTTTATTTATGAAACATCAACTGAGTGTTGAAAATATAAAATTTGAAACAGATCCAGTGTACCCTTACCATAAAGCAAGGATGGGGTACGCTTCACTTGAGAAAAAATTGGTATGTCTTTTAAATCTATCGTTCTACTTGTATGTGACATAAAACAAAACCATAAAAATTTTTCTTTGTTTATATGATTATTGATGAATTGAAATTGTAATACATATCCATCCCACACCATGTGATATTGAAGGAAGCTCGTGTAAATAAAGAGGGGATACTGATAGATGAAAACTCACCAAACATTGTGGGAAACATGTGTAAGTATGAATTAATATAAATTTGATTTTCTTTAAATCTCTATTACATTACAATGAATGTTTATTTTTCTATATTTTCTATTTTTTTCGTCATAGGAATCAAGAACACCCATACCAGATGCAGAGATACATTCAGCGGACTTGAAGCATCCAGGATAGTATGGCCGCGACAGAGGTGCGGGTTTTGGGGTGACACCCCGAACATATTTAAAAAAACAAGCGGAGGATCAAAATGAAAAATGGAAAATATTCAAGAAAAATTAGCTATATTTCAATAAGAATTACAATAACATAGGGATATGATAGCATGTTTTATGGGGGAGATGCAAAGAGAAGAAACAACTCAACAACAATCCTTGCATGACGATCCTGAACCACCCCCACCAGCTTTGATGTGAGCCATTCCCCTAAAAGAACTGACTATCCTGAGGTAATCAATGTTTTAATAATTGTTTCTGTGAAATGTGAATCACATAGACACTGATACCCTTCCTGTGATAATATTATACATTTTGAAAATGACTGTGATTTATGTCTATCAACTTCCACCTATCACCTTGTAGCGAGGGATACATTGTTCAATACGCTGAATGACATGATACACAATAAAAAACATTTGACAGATCATTTCAGAGTGTCAATTAGCATAGGTAATGTTCCAAGTTCCGAGATACCTATTCCAAATGACAATGAAAACATTCATACGGTTGAACATACTATTGAATGATTCATCACAATACCCTCAATTCCTGTAAAACAACATGTTGAGAAGGAGGTATCCATTTCTAATTAATTATTCAAGCTGGACCTTTAACATTTAATGAAAAAAGGTTTTAACTGATGAATGTTATTACAGAATGAAAAAGAGAAGGAGTCAATGGAAATATCATCTAAAAACAATCTCAAGGATCAACCAAATGATGGAAACGGTCTTTTGAGAGCACTTTCACCCTGCCCATTTTATATCCACAGTTAATAACATTGCAGGCTCATGTGGATACAATGTTGGTTGATGAAAATGCTCACATAGTTGATTTTGAAAAAAAAATATGTACGGAGAGGAAGTATCAGATTTCATTAGTGTTGAAAATGTAAAAGAAATCCAAATGTATGAATGGCTAGGAAACTTAATTGTAAATGTATACATGAGGTATGTTTTCCTGATTTGATTTTACAAAAGGTGATGTACTCTGATAATTATGACCAAATACATTTTATATTTTTCACAAGTGTATATATGAAAAACAATTGAAGGGATTTCCACATGACCAAAAATTTGGACTCATTAGTCCTCACATCACCTCTTCCAACAATGAAATAGATTCTAATAAAGTGGCTGCAATAATTTCATCCCTGGTCAAACCGTTTGAAATTTTTTTTACAGATGACAGACTCTTTTTATTACCAACAATTCATGGGTAAAACTCTAAAATTTAATCATATCAACTATATTTTAATTTCATTCATTACTTATTCCTTTTTTTGTTTATAGGCAGTATTGGATGCTGATGGCAGTCAATTTGGATACTCCAGATATTTATTTTCTGGATTCAATGCATGAATATCCAACAAACTGACCACACATAATGGAATTTTTTAATTTGTAATACAATAGATCCAACATTTTATAACTAAAAATCTAGTTATATAATTTATATTATCTTTTAGTGAGGATTCTGTTATGATAGGGTGGTGCATCAATATCATCAACTATATGGAATGAATCCTTGGCCAAAGGATTAGAACACTGACAAGATCTACAACTGGAATAATATCCTGGTATATATAATAATATTTCACTATCCAAACACATATCAATACAAATTACTTATTTTTAGCAATGTATCTACAGTTTCCAAAACAAAAAATGGAAATATATATGGTTATTATGTTTTTAAATTTATGAAAGAGATCATATTTCATCAAAAAAATAGTATCCCTGACAAGGTATTTTCGAAAATAATTACGAGTTCAATTAAAATATTTTTTAATCCATTGTGTCTTTTTATTTTTTTAGTACTACCATGACTATCACAAAAACTCATATTCACAAGATGATATAAATGTGTTTATAAACAAATGTGAAACATACCTGATGGAAGATTGTACACAAATAGAATGAAAGAGAATTCATACTACTTATGTTATCCATATATAATCATTGATATCTCCCTTTTTTAAATTTATTGAGCTTATATGATCTCCCTTTTTTCTGGTTTATATCCTTAGGTTATGATGAATGGGTTTGAAAACTATTTTCCTATCTATTAAAGCATAACTCATTGGACTACACGGATCAATAGTGTGGATGTAGACCAATTCATAGTCATTCAGTCCACTCACGAGCATCTTAAAAGCTTGATGAGAACCAATATCTTGGATTTTTAATTTTTATATTTGTTTCCCTTATATGTGGGTGGGGGTGTCCAGAAGGGAGGGGGTGTAAAAAGAGTGTGTGTGGGAGGGGGTGTCTAGGAGCGGTTGTGTTCTAGAGGGAGGGTGTGTGAGGGTGTGAAGGTGGGTGGGGGTGGGGGGTGTCCAAGATGGAGGGGGTTGTCCAGGGGGTGTCCAGGAGTGGGGTGTGTCCAAAATGGAGGGGGTGTCTAGGGGGTGTCGATGAGTTGGGTGTAAAGGAGGGGAGGGAGGGGGTGTGTCCATAAGGAAGGGGGTTACAAGACAAATATCCATTCAGTTCCATTCAATACTGATAATATACAATGGGTAGATCACTTCTAGTGTAGCCTGAAGTGGGTCCATAGTGAGGCATCAAAACATCCAACCTACCAAACCAATTCCAAGCCCAAATAAAGGCCGACAAATTATATTCCTTTTCAATTTGGGGACCTATATATCTTATTTATTTTCATAAAGACCGAACATATGCATAATTTACCTTTCTCGCATTAGAATTATGTGAAATTTCGTTCATATTCCTCAAATATAATTTTTGTTCAATGTTTTTCCGTGACTTGTTGAACTGTATCTCTTCAAGATACATATGATTTTATATTTCATATTATTTAATGATGGTGTATAAATAATATTTATTTCATTATCAAATACATGATGAAAATATAGTTTGATATAAAAGGTTATTAATAGGTATACATAAATGATCTATGAGTGAGGGTGTGTCCAGGAGGGAGGGTGTGTCTTGGTGGGAGGGTGGGTGGGGGTGTCCAGGTGTGGAGGGGGGTGTCCAGGAGGGGAGGGTCTGTCAAGGGGGTGGGAAGTGGGATGTCTAGGGAATGGTAGGGGGTTGCAAGGGGAGGGAGGGTGTTGTCCATGAAGAGGGAGGGGGCTGCAGGTGGATTGGTGGGAGGGGGGTGTCCAGGGGTAGAGAGGGGGATGTCCAGGGGGATTTCTTGGGGTGGGGATGGAGGGGGTTGTCCAGGAAAGAGGGGGTGTCCGAGAGTGGAGGGGCGATGCCAAGGAGGGGGGGGCTGTCCAGAAGGGGAGGGGGCTATCCAGGGGGTGGGACAGGGGCTGTTCAGAGAAAGGGGTTGTAAGGGGAGGGGGGTTGTCCATGAGGAGGGAGGGGGCAACAGTGGAGTGGTCATGGGGGGTGTGCTTTCTAGGGGTAGGGTGGGGGGCATTGATGTTAACCAGAGCATCGAGGTAGATCAGAAAACATGATAAAAGGAAGTTTTGATCCCTTAACATGATCACCGTGTTGACTTTAAATAGACGTTAATATCTTCATTTAGTCTATCAAAGACATGACTAAAATCCCATAACATAAGACTGAAAATCAGTTAAATGTAGGCATTATAAGAAATGCATTCTGTGCCTAGTTTTTTTAAAAAGATTCACCCAGGTGCTTAAAATAAGAATCTGTTGCAGTTCACTGTCTCATGAGTAATGGTGTGGTTCCATCAATGGGTGTTTTCCTCAAAACAAGAACATTAGATGATACAATTAGATTAAACAACACTTATTCATAATCAGCAATGGTCTGAATGGTAGTGTAAACATCTTTTATGGCTATGTTCTCGCATTTTTCCACTCATGTGTCCTATCTCTTCAGTTACCTACTATCGAACAAAGGTTTTTCAGTTCCTTAGAAAACTTGGTTCCCATCGCATGCGAATTTGATCACATTCTCTTTGTTGTTCTCACCTCTGTGCTATATCCTTCATGATCACTATTGCGGAAGTGTTGTCTTCCATAGTTTTTTGACTCCAGACGCATGATTTGACAGTTTCACCATACATTTCGACTATCGCACGTGGTCTCATGGAAACATAGTGTAGACCACTCCTATTTCTCGGTTTCAGTCACATTTTACACCAATGATGTGACCAGCATCCTGATCCCATCTCTCCCATTCGTCTCCCAATTTCTACCTCTGTCAGAACGTGTCAGTCTCCTCCATAGCCAACATCAACAGATCATCTTACTTTTCCTGCATCTCAGTCATTCTCATTGCCAATTCAAGTTGCTCCCCTATTGTTGTGGCACTTTATCCATGCTGCGCAGCTTGTCAGTGGTTTGTTTTCAGTATTCAGATTATTATGTTAAATAATGTTCCCAATGTCTCTACTCTTGATCCCACCCCTGCTGGTGCAACGTGAGAGCTTCTGTTTTGGATATAATGGATTAATTATGAAAATTTCAAGGGTTTATTCCCCTTTTTGAAATTGAAAAGTTTTTTATGACAATATGTTCATTTGGTCATACCCACTAAAATCAATTATTATTATTATTACTATTGTCATTGATAGATATAAAGTTAATTTTCATTCATTGTCTGAAGATATCATTTGGTTTTTGCTAGTTCAAGTTCACTATATGTTTGGAGAACAATATGCTTTTGTTAGGTTCAGTGGGGCTATCTCGAGGAGGGGAGGGAGGGGGGTTTTCCAGGAAGGAGGGGGTGTCCGGGAGTGGTGGAGTGGGGGGGTGTCCAGGAGGGGAGGTGGGGCTATCCATGAGGGGAGGGGGCTTTCCCGGGGGTGGGAAGATAGATATACAGGGAAAGGGAGGGGCTTCAAGGGAGGTGGTGGTCCAAGAAGAGGGAGGGGGATGCATGTTGAGTGGTGGGAGGGGGAGTCACGGGGTAGAGAGGGGGTTATCTAGAGGGGCTGTCTCGAGAGGGGAGGGGCTCTCTAAGAGGGGAGTGGGTTGTCCCGGGGGTGGGAAGGGGGGTGTCTATGGAAAGGGAGGGGGCGGCAAGGAAAGGGAGGGAGGTTGTCTAGGAGGAGGGATGGGGCTGCCGGTGGTATGGTGGGGGGGGGGGGGGGGTTTCCATCTGTAGAGTGGGGGGCTATCTAGGGGGGGTTGTCATGGGGAGGGGATGGAGGGGGTTGTCCATGAAGGAGGGGGTGTCCAGGAAGGGAGGGGGGGCTTTCCAGGAGGGGGTTTCTAGGAGGTGGGAAGGGTGCTTTCTAGGTAAAGGGAGGGGGCTGCAGGGGGGTTGTCCAAGAAGAGGGAGGGGTTGCAGGTGGAGTGGTGGGAGGGAGGGGGGCTGCAGGGGGGGGGGGTTTCCAGGGGTAGATAGGGGGCTGTCTAGGGGGTCTATCGCGACGAGGGGAGGGAGGTGTTTTCTATGAAGGAGGGGGTGTCCAAGAGGGGAGTGGGGCTATCCAAGAGGTGTGGGGCTATCCAAGAGGTGGGAATTGGGATGTCCAAAGAAAATGGAGGGGATGTAAGGGAAGGGAGGTGGGTTGTCCAGGAGGAGGGATGGGTTGTAGGTGGATGGGTGGGAAGGATGGGGGCTACAAGAGGAGGGGGGGTGTCCCGGGGTAGAGAGGGGGTTGTATTGGGGGTATGTCTTGGGGAGGGGGGAGGAAGTTTTCCAAGAAAGAGTGGTTGTACAAGAGGGGAATGGGATATCTAGGAGAGAAGGGGGCTGTCCAGGAGGTGGGAAGGGGGATATCCTGGGAAAGGGAGGGGGATACAAGGGGAGGGAGGGGGTTTTTTAGGAGGAGGGAGGGGGATGCAGGTGGACTGCTGGGAGGGGGTTGTCCAGGGGTTGCGAGGGGGCTATAGGGGTATCCAGGAGGAGGGAGGGGGGCTGTAGGTGGAGTGGTGGGAGGGGGGATGTCTAAGGGGGTTGTCTCGAGGAGGGGATGGAGGGGGTGTTTGGATAATCACACTAAAAAACTATGATATCGAAAGAAAAGTGAACCGGTATGAACATGGCATATCTAATTTTGTAGGTTATCATCAGGCCCTCTCTAAAACTAAGAAATACATTCCTTACATACCTTCAACGAGACCTTATATATTTTATGGGGTCCGTGGAGAGGCATAAATACTCAGGTTCTAAGCAGGGTTGGACCCAATGCCTGATGCAGATGCAGTAGCACTCATTCTCTTTGACCTGGCATGAGAGAGTACACTCTTAGTGGCTCCTGATATATGTAACTAATAGGTTTATATCCTATCTTTGATGGTGGTATCACTACGAAAATGTTACAGTTTATTCTAAAATTTAAAACTCCTATAAAATTAAAAACTCCATCATGTATATGACATATTTTATAACCTTTGGAGATTCCTCACTTTATTTTAATTTCAATAAATGAAACCATTTGGATTCCTTTATGTTGTTGAATTTTATTCCTATTATTTTCTCGTCTATGTAATCATAACAAAATAATATTTATAAGTCAATTAATCATGTTAATCCTCTTCTAAAATATTAATCAAATCTTAGGATATATGGCCATGTAAAGGTTGTAACGTGTAACAATTAACATTTTATTAAAGTATTTTTTCATATTAATGATTAATTTATTTCATTACTATATTACTAACATAATATTTGTTTTCTTATTAGGTGAAATATTTTTCCTTTGTTCAAATTCATTGATTGGAATCTACTACAATGGACGAAAAATTTTTAGAGTGGATCATGGATGAAAAAATGATGACACATCAATGTGTTTAACTGTTTTTGGGATAATTATAATTTTAACCAATTAAACATTATTTGAAATGTATATATGAGTTTTTTTTGTTTTATTCATGATTTCATGTAAATGTATATACCATTTGTGTGCTTCTGTGCTTTGTGTGTAGGTGTTGTTTTTGTTGTGTGTGCAGGTGTTGTCTCATGTGTGCAGGTGCTATGCTAGTTTTGGGTTGGAGCTGGAAATTTGGCCTTTATCAGCCGAAATTAAGCACTGATAAATGTATAATATATCAGCGCTCAAAATAGCACTGATAAAGGTAGTATTTTTCATCGTTATTTTTAGCGCTGATATATTATCCGATTATCAGCTCTAAAAATAGCACTGATAAATACTACCTTTATTAGCGCTAAAGAAAGCACTGATAAATATGGTCCTTTATTAGCTCTATTTTTAGTGCTAATAAAGGGGACCCCCCTTTCTCTCCACCGATATTAACAACGGGTTTTAGTGCTGTTAAAGGTAGTTTGTAGCTCTATTAAAATCCATATGTGTAGTAGTGATTTCTCCTTCATTATTCCACAATATAATCAATTCAAGGTTTCTTGTAAGTTATACTCATCTTTATAACCTTAGGAATGGAAACCTAATAGTGGGTGTGATAAAGTCCTCAATAGGGTAAATCTTATCATCATATCATCAAGGGTTAGATCATAAGAATATGATAAAGAAATATCATGGGAGAATTATCTTATTAAAAAAATAAGAAAATTATTTTTGTTCATAAGTCATGATATAAAGACATGTATTCTAAAATGATCAAACATATACCATATAAAATGTGTGTGGAATCATGAGAAAATAAAATTGATACATGGAGCATAATTTTAGGAATATACCATATAAATTTAACTTGAACTTGAGATATAGATCAATAATGAACATTGGAATAGACTTAAAAAAATGGTATCATCATAATGTGATAATATCCAAGAAGTCTCACCTATTAGTTTTTGAGCATATCCAAGAATGCTCACCCTTTAATTTATGATCATATCTAGGATTTCCATTGTTACATTATCTAATAGGATATAAAACTTTAACTGACCCATTAGAGGGTGATAAAGGACCCCACCCATAATCATCCCTACATATGTCTGTATATGATATCAATTTTCATAATATTAAATGAGAAACTGTGTGAAGAAAATGGGTTTCATTCATCACACTATAAATAACCCATGGACAGAATTTTTATAGAATTTTCTGATAGTATCTCCTAAATTAACCTCATGAATGTAAATGGTTTCCAACACATATTCTATCACCCAAAAAGGAATTCATATGAAAATTTAATTCATGATTCATGAAAAATAATTTCCCTGAAAATGAATAATTTTTAAATTCAGGAAGATGGTAGAGAAATCCAAAAATAGTTTTTTCGAAAACATTTTTTTGTAACAAGAACCCTGAAATGTTATGATATTTTTATCGTTAAATAATTTTTTTCGATATCTTGTGTTACATGATACACCGATTTCAAATAAACAACAATATAATATTAAAATATTAGGATTTATTATGAAATTTATCCCCTATCCATTTGAATGGTGTGTATGAATATGGATAAATAATTTTTTGAAAAAATATGGCTTACAAATGCATAAAATTAATTCTTTATTTATCAATTAATTTCAAATGAAAATAAATTTTTTTTTAATAAAAAACATTTTTCAGAAAAATATTTTTGAAAAATATAATGATAAACATTTTTAATAAAATCGATTACATATTTTAAATTATGAGGTATAAATTATTTTAAATATTTCCCTTTTATTTTTAGATATTATGAATAGTAATCATTATAAAATTTATCAACATGGTAAAGAGAAAATTAGGTTAACGTAGGGTAAAATCACTATTAAGGTCAAAATTTATCATTTTAATTATTAATAGAAGTGTTTAATAATTCCCTTATAACTATAGGATTTAAATATAAATGAATAATAGTTAATTTTCCATGAAAATGACGAATACAATATTTAATGTAAAGGAAACTACAAAATGTTATTCTTTTGAATTTAATATCTCTAAATTCTTTACATAAGGATAAGAATAGGATATGTTTTAGTTTAAAAGTTTGTTTAAATTTTAAATTGTTTTTTATAATATTAATTTATATATAATTTCTCTTGATTGAATAATTATATTAATCTCTTATTCAATGTCGATATAGAATTTATTAAATTAATTGATAATTAAAATAAATTATTTTAGAAATATTAAAAGTAATATAATTTATCTTAATTTGTACGTTCCAAAAATATTTTTGATAAATATTACATATTTGAAAATTTTAAATTTATAAAATCTAATTGAATATTTTTCTTGGTGTATTTAATGTTATATTAAATGAATAGTTCTAAAATTGAAATTAATTACATTTATAATAATGATTATTTTATTAAATGTTTTCAAGTTCATAAAAATATGATATTTTGGAAATAAAATGAAATGTGGTTTATAATATCAACTACTATACATTTATGATTCACATTTTCATCTATGGTAACATTTTAAACCATTTAACATTGAAATAGTTGTTACCGTGGTTATGGTAAAAAATGATTAACGATGGGGTTAGCAAACAAAATAATGATTAAAATAAAACCAAAATGTGGGTATATTTAATGGAATGAAGTTATTTAAAACATATAATATTTTTTTTATATTTAATGGTTATTTTGAATAATTTTTATTGAGAATTTCTTAATTATATTTTAAACATTAGTGAAATCCCAAGTGTGTCATCGCCCTCCTGTATAAAAGGACACCTCTCATTTCTCATCTCTAAACCACATTGAGCCTTGTTGATCTACCAAAACTAATAAAATTATCAAATAAATTCCCTTGAAATATTATATATTCATTATTAACCACAAAATATTATCCTTGGGGTCATTAAAATGATATCCAATGGAGTTATTTCAAAGAAGTGGTAATTTCCTTAACTGATAACTTTTACTTTTAAATTATTCTTTTACAGGCACTAAATCTGTGGTATTTATCATAAAATAAAAAAAATAATTATCCTAAATAATTTTATTATTATTATTATGATGCCACCAAGATCAACAATCATTGCTATCAAATGGGAAGTGAATGTATCTCCCATGTGTACGTATGGATTACCATCTCCACGTAGCATTCAAATTCATTTTTCATCACAATATATTATGGATAGTTATTATGATGAGTTTAATCTTTATATATAATATTTATGAAATAATATTTCTTATATAATGAAAATATAATATCTACCTTATTTCCTTATAGTCCTTTGGAAAATGATAGTGTCACTCGTGCATTTTTCTGGACAACTACCTCTATGGATCAATGTAATTCATTTTTCATTTATTATTGACATGGATGGTAATAAGGATGTATTTAATTATTAAATATCATGAATTTTATTTAATAATTATTCTCTAATGGTGAATTATTATTCAACTTTCCTTTTTTCCATCCTTCTAAAAATAAAATCATATTTCATTAGCATGTATGACATTTCATATCTATAAAAGTTGTAATTAATTTTTCTATATATAAATTTGATGGGTACCCCTAAATATGTATATAATAAATATATATTAAATTTAAATCATTATTGAGAGTGTTTATATTACAATAACATGATAAAAGAACAAGGACTAGAGCTTCTGAAACCAAATTATCATGAATAACAAAATAGCTAATAACCTGAAACGATGGGTATAATAAGGAATAACTAATAAGTGGATATTGAAATGTTAAAAGTGGATATTCTATGATCTTATATGTGTGTTCATGATTTTTTTATAGAATATAATAAATTTATATTTATTATAAATGATGTTAGAGTTTTTTCAAACCACGAGGAACTTGTGATATGGGTTTTATGGTACAATCTCATTATTTATGTGGATTGTTTATGATTAAGTTTATAATAATGATATTTAATGATACAACTCTGCATAAACACATAAAATTTATTATATTCATATTATATCTTTAGAATACATTTTTTCATTTCATTTTCAGAAATTAAGTACTCAATAAAAAGAAACAACATTTTTATGAGAACTAACATTATTTATTTCATTAGTAAAAAAAAATCTAGTTTGATATAAATTTTCGAAAAACTCTTTTAAATAATATTTTTACGATTTTTTTATAATTTTTTAAATGTATTTATATACATGGTATAATTTATTAAAAAATTAATTAAAAAATAATCATTCGGTCATTTTCAGAATGAGGTACTATTTTATTTTTTTAACAAAAGAGTGAAAGGAAGGGTTTCTTTTAAATTATATAGAATGAATCGATTTTACTATTATCATGAACACTCAATTAGTTTAATATTCTTGTATAATATTCTTGGGTTATCCTTAATGTTTTTTTAAATATTTATGAAGTCTTTAGATTTTAAATAAGTGATTTTAATGTTAAAAGGGTATTTTCGTCAAGATAGACATCGTGTGGTTTTTCTAAGGAGTTATTCATCTATTATTAAATCCTTTGATTTTAATTAAATATATACTATTGATATAATCCAATGATAACATCCTTAATATTCCTATATATTTTTTATGATTATGATGATAATATGTTAATGAACATCGTTTTTCCACAAGATAGGATATAATTAAATTATGAAATATCTATGAAACCTATTACATTTCTGTTATTTATATTACGATGAAGTGTTTATGAAACCCATTTAACTTTCTGGGGTTATGATAATATGAATGTTTTTTTGACTTTAGGAAAAAATATTTATTGTTTTCCTTATGTGACTGGTGGGTCCAAAATTATATCCCTCCATTGTGTTTAGTAAAGATAGATATTCCATGAGATAAATAGAACTAGAATGGGGATTGTACCCATTTTAGAAAATAAATTTGTCTAATACTATAGTATTTAAATTAAACCATTACTTTTACGATGGTTTTGGAAGTTAACCCATTCCACCATGCATGTCTTTGTGGTAATAATTGACTACAAATTAAATGATTTTTTATACTTATGTTCATGGAAAGAACTTATATCTTATTCCAATGTTATAATATCATAGATAATGTTCCATGAATCCTTTACGATTCATGTCATATGAACTGTCGATATTTATGTCAGGACATAAGATTATGATTATCATATAAAGGATATAGGTTTTAAATGTCATGGCCATGTTACCATACAATTATTTTAATGTTTTATTTAAGTGATCATTTTTAGCTTGCTTGTTAACCCTTATTGAGACTATGATCTGACCCTTTCATACGTTTCCTTTCCTTAGGTTATAAAGAAAAATGTTTTTTATGATATGTCCTAGAAGGGTTTTAGTTATGAAGAACTTAGCAAGAGATATTATGTTTAACTTAAGAACTAGTTGTTTATGTATTCACATTTTTAAAAATAATAGACCAATATGATTATTAAATAGATCATTATATTTCAAAATTAATATTAATGTAATAATATGTAAAATATATGTATGAAATGTATAGATTTCGGAATTTGGTATCATATAATAGTTTAGTTACCTTGGGAAACTAATATGAGAAAACATTAGTGATAACCATGAGGAATGGTTTACGTATTGGAAAACATACTAGTGTTTTCGTATTTATCATTAATGTGCAAAGATTAACACAAGGTGTCGTAGAATTAAAATTAGATGTATTGATTTAGAAATAATATAAATGATTTTTCATTATTATTTAAATTCCTAATTTGATTATTATTGATAATAAGATACTTTTTGGTTTTAGTCAATGGATGAAACCTAGATTAATCATGTTAGTGAAAAATGAATTTGACAATGAAACAATAGACCTATTAAGAATCCAACTATTTTTGGAGATATATTGAAAAATTGCATTATTATTCATAAAAAACAGCATCAAGATATTAATAATTGTAAACATACTAATAAGAAATGGTGGGAACAATATTATATTGATTCGTACATGAGGAAACATCCAACTTTTTTTAGTGGTTCCTCTAATCCAGAGATTTTTTAGAAATGGATCAGTACCACTGTAAAGCTATTTTCTATTTTCTAATGTTCATAGATTGAAAATGTAATTTTTCCAATTTATTTATTGGATGTTGAAATATAAAAATGTCCATGTATTATCCAAAATATGAGTCAGGAGGATGTAGAAGGGTCTATGGAGTGAGATGGGTTCTAGAGATAATTTTTTAATAAGTAAATTTCTAATATTCTTTTTATGAAAATTGATAATTAATTCCTTTAGAAAATGTATAAGGATTATAAATCCATGAATAAATTTGTGGAATTTTTTGCAACACCTGTGAGTTATTCATATTGTATTATAATTGATCCAAAAATTATGATTAATCGATTATTCAGTGGTTTAAAATCTTGTCTCCAAATTGTGGTACCCCTAAGAGACATTAGTAGCAATGAAGAAATCGTTATATGTGCTATCAAAGTGGGGATTTATAATATATTTACCCAATAATATCCTGGTTTTGATAATAATATAAATATAATATTCATGTTTAATTATAAAAATAATTGATAGAAGAATATAAACCTTCAATTATACTCAATGTGATGAAGGAAAAATGGGGGAATTTTTCCTATCGGGACCAGTAAATGATTTAATTCTATAAATGAATGTCATTGGTAAATATAATGATGTAGTAATGGGATGATTTTAACCAATGACGTATGAAAATAAAATAATAATGCACCACCTATACTTTAATGTTTCAAATACAAATAGTTTCAGAATTACTCTAATATGTGTTCAATACCAATGGTTAATGTTAATGAATGATGTTAAAATCCTCGGATACCTAGAGATAATGGGAAATAACTTGAGATGGCTATTGCTGATGTGGAGTATGAAAATGAACTGGTAAAAGTTACACATACCATCCACTGTAGAACTACTAATGTGTTTTTTAATTTATGATATAAGTAATCTTTTATATATGAAGAATTTTCTATGAGTATCACTTAAGCACCATAATGATTAAATATTGAATTATTAGTTAAACCCTTAATGATATTATAACCGCATCATAATTCTATGATTATCCTCCAATTGAATACTGTGGGGATATGGTTCTTACCAATCTCTTTATAATACTTATAGTTGAATGAAATGTCATTTTGGTAATGTATTTAATTTCATTAAATAATTTTCACAATAATATCAAAGTAAGTGACAGAAAGTTTTTTTGTTATGAACTAACCTATGAATTTAAATCAATAAAATTACAAATATGAACTTCTAATGAAAATTACATCTATTTATGGGTCATTATTCCTTTTCAAAATGGGTGTATATTCTAGCTTGTTGGAGAGAAACACTAAATTGATGGTATAATTATTGTGTGGGTGTTTGTCGATGTCTTTTTTAAATTATTACCTAGTTTCCCATTTAATCATTTAGTGGATTTCTAAAAATAACTCATAAATTAGGATACACACATTTTGAATAATCTATATAGAACAGACCCAACTAAGTTGTAGGAATTGAAGAAGAAACTCCCGGATAATATTAAAAAGGGATTAATTTAACCTAGTGCATCACCTTGGGGTTCACATGTTATTCTTGTTAAGAAGAAATGTGGATCAATGAGACTCTAAATTTATTAATAGGAACATAACAAGATCATTATCTAGAATAAATATGATGTTCATGATGTTGTTGACTTTTTTTAATCAACTGTAGAGAGCTCAATACTATTCCAAGAATTATCTTCATTCTGGATATCATCAATTTAGATTCAAGAAGTAAAATATACCGAAGAAGAAATTTCATAAAAGTTATAGAAACCATGAATATATAGTGTTTCCATTTGGTTTTACTAATACAAAAATTATATTCTTGTATTTAATGAATAAATACAATAGAGATTACATTGATTTATTTTTTGTATTCATTATAGATATTACTCATATATATTCAAAGTTTAAGGAAGGGAATGAAGATAACTTAAGGATTGTAATGATGTCACTAATGAAGGATATTATTTTGTAAAAATATTAATATTTTTAATTTTGGATACAATTTTTTTTTTCATTTTTTGGTCATATAATCTCAAGATAGGGTGTATTAGTCGATCCGTCAAACAAATAATTTATTAAAAGTTATCACAGAACAACCAATATGAATGAGATCAGTAGTTTTCTCGGTTTTTATAGATATTATCAATGTTTTTAAATGAATTTCTCAAGACTTACTAATGTAATTGTTGCGTTATATTTGAATGGAGATAACTTCCATTAGGAAAATTATTGTGAATAAAATTTCATTGAACTAAATATCAGTTTAGTAAGTGCACCCATGCATACATGACCATATAATAGAGAAGGTTTTGTAAGTTGTAGTGATGCATAAAAGAAGAGATTAAGATTTATTCTCATGCAGAATGAAATGGTTATATCCTATACCTTATGAAAATTTATTATTAATGAAAAAATTACCCAACTCGTGATTTTGAGTTAGAAATATAATTTTTTTATTTAATGATATTCTGGAATTATCGTTATACTAAAATATGTGACTTATAGACTGATCATAAATGTTTAAAATATATATTCACTCAAAAGGAGTTGAATATAAAGAAAATAATATGTTTGTATTTGATTAAATATTATTATTTCATAATATATTACAATCTAGGGAAAGTGAAAAAAATGGAAGCAGCTTTGAGTTGAAAGGGCCATGCTAGTTTATTTATAATGAGGAAAAAAGATCCAATATTTCTATATTTTTTAAGAGTAGATATAGAAATATTATTATAATTAGAGAATTATTATCTTTCTAAAATGATGGTTCAACCATCTAACCATGTGAGGATTAATGAGGGGTATAAGGATGATATGGATCTGTAGAATAATTTTAAAAATGTTCCAGAGTTGAAAACTTATTATGATGGAATTATAACATTCAGGAATGATGTTTTTGTTCTATACATACTATAATAGAGTAAGGATCATTTATATGAATATCATAATCCATCTTTCACTATTCTTCATTGAAATGTGGAGTTTATAAGGATCTAAAATATTATTTAGGGTGGGATAATATTAAGAGAGATATTTCTTAGTATTTATCTTAGTTATTGCAATGTCAAAAAGTTAAGGATGAGATAATGAAGAATGAGGGGACAACACAACCCTTACATAAAACATAATGGAAATCGGAAAAAATCCCCAAATATTTATTCATCAGACTCCCAAAACATATCTAAATGACATTATGATATTTCGGTTATAGTGAATCACCATATAAATTCATCACCCTTCACTACTATAAGATAGTATTTATATATTTATCATCTTACAAGAATATATATTATGGAAGATATAAGGTTAAATACATTGCCACATTCGATTATATTATATCTAGAATCGAGGATTATATTGAATTTTGAGTGAAGTCTTCAACAATATCAAAACATAGAGTTTAGTTTCATAATATCTTATTATTATCATTAATATGGTTAGTATAATAGAACCATTCAAATTATTTATGATATGATGAGATCTTTTTGTATGGATTTAAACGGTGGTTGGGATTAACACCTTCTTTTAGTTGAATTATCTTACAACAATAGCTCTAAATCGATAATTCCAATTCATCCTTAAGAAGAACTCTACAAAAAGAAGTATAAAACTAAAATACAATGGGACAACTTTAGAGAAATATATATATTGAGACTTTATATAGGTTAGTAAATAATAGATAAAGTCATATCAATTTAATAACACATAAATCTAGCTTAGAGTCAACAAAAATTATATACTGATATTTGTTTGGTGAAATATGGTGTTCTACATGTGTGTGAGAAGGTTTTTTGTGAATTTATACGTAGAATAAGTCTATAAGATTTATTAATAATGTAATGTTATGTACTTAGTATATAATTGGCTTTTAGATTCTTGATTGAGTTGAAACTGTATCTTATCGTTTGGTGCTACCACAGAACCTCTCTAAAGTTCACAATGTGTTCCACATATCTCTCTTGTAGAATAAAATAACTAATACATAAAATTTATTAAACTTATAGGTCATTAAAATATAGAATTATATTTACTACGATGTAAAACCAGAAAATTTTTAGATCATACAGATAAAGTGCTATAAAGCTAGACTACTCATCTAGTTAAAGCTCTCTAGAGGAATCCAAAATTTGAAGTAGCTACTTGGGAACCCAAGGATGTAATGAAAAAGAGTTATCTCAATTTTTTTATCAAAGTGATATAATTTCATGGTCCAAATTAATTTTAATTGTTTTATAATGTAACACCCATTGTATTTATGAAATATTTCTCTAGAAGTAATTTTTTTTCGATATATTTCATTGCACGCAACACCATGTTCTAAAAATACCATGACATGCTATGAAAATATTATTATATAATTTCATATATATCATCTAGCCATTGGATTACATGGTATGAATGAAAATAATGAAATTATGAAAAAATATGGTTTACATATTTTAAAAAATTATTCATTTCTTATCAATTAGTTAGAAATGAATATGAATATTATTTATAAGAAAAACAGTTATTTTTATGAAAATAGATTTTTATGCACACATTGTGTTTTTGTATTAAAAAATTGAATTAATAACTATGGGTGAATGATTTCAGAAAAAAATACATAATATATATTCAATCATATGTTTTAACATTCATCTAATTTTTTTACAATTGGTAATGTAATAAATCCAAATTTATGGTAAACAAGTATTTTTCTAATAAATAATTTTTTTCGCATTTAACAAATTTGTCTTAAAATTAATTACTTAATCTTATATATATTGAAATTTTAAAAAATGGATTAAAAATATAGAACAAGGAGGTTAAAATTTGGTAAATCAAGCCCTTTTATTTTTTGGCATTTTGAATAGTAACTGTGGTAAAATTTATCACCTCAGTAATGGGTAAATCAGGTAAACCTAGGATAAAAAAATAAATTTCTGTCACCATTTATTCATAATTATATTTTATTATATAATTATTCCCCTACCATTTTATTCTAAAATTTAGTTTCTTAATGGGCACTAATCCATTAAAATGTCCAATATAATTTTTGAAGTAACGAAAAAAATGCGCTCTCTCGACATTAATATCTATAAATTTTATACATAAAAATCTAAATAGTATTTGTTTAGAATTAAATATTTACATTAAAGACAACTTATTATCCATATTTATTTATATCTAAATTTTAGTGAATGAATAATTACAGTAAATGGGTGTGCAACACTAACACAATATGTAAAAAATTAATTGAAAATTAAAATAAATGAATTAAAAAATATTAAAAGTAATATAATTGAAGTGATTTATTTTGTTCCAGAAATTTTGTGTGTATATATATATATAATTTTTTAGGGATGTATGAAAAGATTATATTTAAATTCCATCTTTGTCTAGTTGTCTCAAAAGTCAAATTAAATGAATAGTTTTCAAATTGATCTTAATGTCATTTTTTAAAATATTTTAAATTTAATAAAAATATTTTCTATATATAATTAAAGGGAATATGGTTAAAAATATCATTCTTGTTTCATTTATGAGTCATTTTTCATTTATGGTCACATTCTTAACCCTTTAATATTGAAATGGTCATTACCACTATTAAGGTAAAAATGATTAATAAAGGGGTTAATATAAAAAGATAAGTTTTAAAAGGACATAAACAACTATCTATGTTTTATTGGATGATGTTATTTATACCATTGAATATTATTATTTCTATTTATGAAAATTTGGAATCATTTTTATTAAAAAACAACTCACTATATTTAAATATTTTAATAAATTCCAAATATGTCATCTCCCTCCCTTATAAAAGGAAACACAACCTTTTTCTTTTAACACAAATTATGCCTTATATCATGAAAAAATAGTCTTCTAAACTCTCCTAGACACTTTATAGGGGATTTTTTCTCTCGAAAAGTCCATCCCTAGGGCCATTAAAAGGATATCCAATGTTATTCTATTAAAGAAGAGGTAATCGCCTTAATTAATCAATTTCTTTTTTTTCAATTCATTTTTTACCTTCTCTAAATAAATGGAAATTTTCATAAAATCTATACTTATGTATCCAAAATATTCTAAAATGTTATTATGAATATGAAAACATCATTATAAAAATTCATTCCTATAAAATGGGAAATGAAAGTTCCTCTTTTACGTACGCAAAACTTACCATATCCACATAGAGATATAATTCATTTTTATAACCCTATTTTAGGGCTATGTATTATGATATATTTAGTGTTTATATATCCTATTCATGAAATATTTACCTTTATTTAATTACAATATCATATATATCATCTTAACATCCAATATGTCTAATGACAATAATATTGTTTGTGCATACAAGTGGACTACCACCTTCACGAAGCCATGTGTTTTATTTTTAATTTCTACTTTACATGGATGGAAATAAGGTTGGATTTGATGAATTTATATGATAAATACGATATAATGTTTATGAAATAAATTTTTATTATTATTTTCCTTTTATTCAATCTATTGGTCGAAAAGGTAAAACAACGTTCATGTGTACATACGACCTACTCTCTAAATTAAAGTGGTAATTCATTTTTCTATATCTAAATTTTATAGATGAATGTATATATATATATAATATATTATATTTTTATAGTTATTATAATTTCATAGATGATGGTTCCATGATCAATCTACAGTTATCGTAACTTGCAAACTGAAATTCTTTTAAAGAAGAAAAGAGTTAACACATTAAAACAATGATTTTAATAAATAATAATTAATAAAAGGATATTTAAATGTTAAAAATAATTTATATATGATATTATATGTATGGTAATGACATTTTTATAGATATATAATAAATTTTAATTTCTTATATAATAGGGTAGAGTTCTTTTGAAGCAAGGGGAACTCAGGGTGTGGGTTTTGTATTAAAATTTAATTGTTTATCTTAATTGATTATGATTAAATTAATAATGATAAAATTTAATTATATAGCTAAAAATAAGAAAATTAAATTTATTATATTTTGGTTATTTCTTTAGAATAAATGTTTTTATTTCATTTTCATCTCATAAAGTACTCAAGAGTATGAGAAAACAATTTTAAGGAAATGTTTCTTTATTTCTTTATTCAGTACAAAAACATTTTTATTTGATATCCATGATTTCTAAAAATGTTTTGAAAATTATTTCATGATATTTTATTTTTATTTTTATCCATGATTTAATTTTTTTAAAATTTTTTTATGTAACACCCCGACCCCAGCTACGCAGAGTCGGTGCATTACTTCGTAACATTGGCATGATCACAAGAATGATCAAATCTCGAAAGACCGATTGGTTTAGTAGCCTTGGAAACACTAGATATATTCATAAGTTTTACATTACATTCTAAAATGAAAAAAATAATACAACAACATAATGTCTCCACAGTCCACACTATTATCCCCTCATAATATCCCTGCAGGTCATTCATAACTTACTTCTTCACGTCCTGGGGAAAATAAAACATAGAAAAGGGGTGAGATCAAATGCCCAGTAAGGATAACAATATAGCGGAACATTCAAAATAAGCATAAACATTTAAGGCAATGAATTACTAAAACAAAAGCCTTTTAAACTTGAACTTCAACATAGTATGGAAAAAGTAAAATGAAATAATGTCATTTACTTATTCACATGGATATTCTACTAATCGAATAATCACATAAAAAATCAATAACCACTTTCATAATGATGTAATTCATAATGCTAAACTTTAATTTCTTTTCAAGGCCTCATCCCAAGACCTTGGGGATAACTGTAACCGGAACCCAACCCGGAGTGCCTCTAATAACCGGACACCAACCCGGAGTGCCTCTAATAACCGGAGACCAAACCGGAGGGCTTACTTTTACCAGTCCCTAACTTGGAGGGCTTACATTTACCAGTCCCCAACCTGGAGGGCTTACTTTAACCAGTCCCCAACCTGGAGATACTTGTCTAACACATTAATATGAAGTAAAGGTTAAAATATAACATAAAAATTCTTATTGGAACTAGCATATGAAATGTCAATAATTTACTCATAAACCATGAATGCTATATAAATGACACATCTACAGTCAAACATATCACAAAAATTCATTACAATATGGAAGTTTTATATCATAATAAGTCAACTTCAAATAATCTTAAAATCCATCAAAGGATGTTGACATAGAGGAAAAGGTTTTTTTTAAAAATTATTGAGAGAAATATCCCTTTTTCATGAAAACATTTTAATGTTACACAATTTAGAAAGTAAGGCATTTAAATACATTTTTGAATCATAGTGTCCCATACCACTTTGAAACTTTTGAATGGAATTAACACTTTTAAAACATTCATTTTCATATAATAAATCCTTACAAACCATTTTGAAAACGTGGACATAAATGATGATGATTTAGAAGAATAAATATTTAAAACATTTAAAATGATGTTTTAGTAAAAGTTCCCTTAGAAATAATCCCTTTGAAAACTCTTTTATGAAATATGGACATGGATTGTAAATATGTCCATGTAGATACTTACGTAAAGACAAACTCAGATATTAAAGAGATTGTGAAGTAAACCCTTATCAATTTGGTAACTTATGAAACATACAAACCATGAAAGAGGTATCATACAATGAAAATTTAAATACACATAAGGTAAAGTGTATTACACAAAGAATACAATTATGGGCAGTACATACACCACACAAAAGATAATAGTGGAAATTTGGCATGAATCTCACGGAAATAAAGAGTGAGATGAAAACCCCTTACCATGTTAATCAACTGAGTCGTATGGAAAAAAGTTAATAACCACCAAATTATTTATAGAATAACATGAATATAAAGATAATCATGATAATATATATCAAATTCCAGTACACAATACACCACTTTCAATAATTTAGTGGCGAATAATGGAAATCTCACGGAATTGAACGTGAGATTAGAAAATCCCTTACCTTGTACTTTTACATGGTTGGGGTAGGTTAACCTTTTGTATAATATTGAAATAATTGTTATTAAATTATACAAGAATCATATATATTAATATCATATCATATATGATCTTTTAACTTTGCTTTGTTAATAATGTCTTAGTATTATCGTTGTTTCGGGTGTTAACTTGCTCATTTTATTTTATATGTTTTATTACGTAAGTCATGTTTGTAATGGATAGGTTGTATATTATTCATATCCAGAATGATATCAAGTCCTTAAACATCATTTTTAAATCATCAAATGATAATTATACTTGAATGGATATGATGGAGAATGAATCTCATCGCGTTCATGGAGACGGTAGTCCGTACGTACGCACGAGCGACAATATCATTCTTTTGATAATATATAAATGGATGGTATATAATATATACATAATCATTAACATGATATATTTTTTATTTAAATGAGTTACACATCATTATTATACCCATCCAAATAATAATATATTGAATAACAACTACACCACGACGTGGAGACGGTAAGCCGTACGTACGCACGTATGGTGACATGTTATTCAAAGGGTGGATAGAATACTGAATATGGTTGTACCATATTTATAATAACATCACAGTATATTTGAGATACTGGAGTTATTATTTTAGAATGGTATGAACAAATAATGAAGAAGTGGAAGAAGAAAGGAACTTGAAAAGGGGTGGTGAAAACATTACCTCTTCTTCGGGTTCTTCCTTTTGATTTGATCAAAAGGGCTCCTTAGGTTGGCTTTCTGATCAAACTAAGGCATCTAGGTTGTATTGAAGGATGTTGGGAGAGTATTGGGGTAGATTTTGGCCGAACCAAAATGCTTTTATGGTGTGAAGAAATGAGAAGGAGGAGTTCCATTTTATAAAAGGGGTGAGGGGCACCTTTGGAAAAGCTAGAAATATTAATTTATAATAAATTAATATTCGGTTTCTAATGGCTCCAAAGTTGATTATTCAAAGGTTAAGGTGGGTATAGGTCTAAAAACACTCAACCAATTGAATTTAGACAGTTTTTGATACTTATATTAACCTTATCTTTAAGTATTAACTCCATGTTAATTAGTTTCACTTTTACAATGTCTCTTTGTATTTTTATATAATATGGTTAATAAACATACAATATACATCCAAGAGACCGCCAAGTGGTCCATTAATGATTAACCTATCATGATATAAGTCTCTTGGCCGATCCTTAGATTTTTAGGAATTTAATATCAATTAATAATATAATATTTGTTTTAAGAACTCTTTTATTTCAATTTTGACACTATTCAATAGTTGATTTTTGTGAAACACATAACAGATTGATTACTTCGAAAAAAGTCAATTAAATAAATCATAATATATCATATTATCCTAGAAAATTAGTTTAATTCATTAAAAGTTTCATATTATATTTATTTTGGTATTTATAATATCAATTATTTTAATTTTTCACTATTATAGTAATTACTGCATCATCATTATGTCATAAATAAAATAAATTATTTAATGTCTAGAAATTATAAATAAAATATCATTATGTAGGAAATATTTTTATATTTCAAATGAATATTTATAATCTAAAATCCAACATATATAACCCTATGTAACAATTGTTTTTCTAAAAGCTATATGCTTGTGTCATTTTTGTATTCATTTTAAATTAATTAAAATAAAGTGTCATTACCACTTACAAGTGGATCCATGGGGTCCCAAAATCGACCCAAAGATGCCCATGGTCGACCATGTATCAACCAATAGTGTTAATACACGTTTTAGGGTAATTTAGTATTATTATAAAATTATTTTTTAACCCTTATTTACCGGATTTACCCTTAACCATGGTAAATAAAATGTTTACCGCAGTAATTATTCAAAATGTCAAAAAATAAAAGTTACCTATTTACACAATTTTAACATCCTGATTCCAAATATGGAATCCATTTTCCTAAATTCAAAACACAGAAGTGGCAGAAATTAATTTAAAATTAATTCCCGCTGTCAAAACAAAAAGCGTGTTTTTAAGAGATATTAACTATCAAAAGATTAACACTTGTTTATGTTCGGTTTAATTGTAAAATTATGTTCAATGACCATCATTATATTAAATGGTAAAAATATATTCTAAATATACTTTAAAACCACTCAATTTTATAATTTATCACTATTAATTATTTTGATTAAAAAGTTGTTTTTAATTAAAATTTAGTAATTTTCACTATTCATCAAAATATGAAAGTTATCCAAAAAGTACCAAAATTTCACCTTAGGCTAAATTAGATATTCCGAATCCAGAAATGAAGTCCATTTTAAAATATAAAATATATATAATTTCTAAAAGTAGGTATTACTATTCATAACTGCTATTTTGATTGGTTGTGGTGTGTGTTAAAACTCAAGGTTGCGTACAACACACGCTACTGTATTTGTCAAAGAAAGCGTACCGTGGAAGCTTGGGATGCTTCATTTAAATTTTTTTTGATGTCCCCATTTAGTCAAAAAGTTTAAAATATTGTATTTAAAAAGGTTTTACTATTAAAAGTTGATAAAATTGGAATACTGAAAATGAATCTGTTCTTGTATTATGTCTAAGAAACTCATAATATGGATTCTAAAATTATAAGGATTATATAAAGTTTAAAATTTAGTTAATACTATTCATAACCTCTTTTGAACGGCTTGTTTGGTAAGTCACGGTGTTCTTGAACTCGGTGTTGCGTGTAGTGCAAGTTATTGTATTATTTTAAAGAAATAACACACTATGAAATCTTGGGGTGTTACATTATCCCCTCCTTCAATAAATTGTGTCCTCACAATTTGAAATTGTTCTTCGAAAATAAAAGTTTGAAAACAAAAAATATCTTTGTGGGAAAACCCACATCGGAAATTGGGTTACTAAAATTTAGTCTTAATATGAGGAAATGAGAAATTATAGGATCACCACCAAATTATGATCTCGATTAGGAGAACATTGGTGGCAATTAGAGACTTATAATTGGAGGGAAAATGTAAATATTTATAGGTAGTTATTGAGGTCATCAATCACAAACAAGTATAAAATTGAGGTCCTTAAACTCATCAATCAATGATGATTTGAAATACCATCGGTTCAACAAAATATAGGGTATTAGGATAACACATTTTTGACGTTTCAAAATATCTTAGTTGAAATCCCACATCGAAAAATGAATTAATGAGGCCTCTATTTAAAATAAAGAGTGGAAAGTATGAAGATTACCGAAAATAACACATACTAGGGTTCCATGTAGGAAAATATGGATATGGAAGAGAAATCTAACCATCAATTATCTGATGGAGAGTGGTAGAGAACATGGCTATGAAAAGGCCAAAAATCCCAAAGCCATAAATTAGTGATGATTTAAGGTACCATCTAAGACAACATTTTTGTTCTAAGTTCCTTTTATTAATGATGAGGAATTTATTTACGAGATTGGCTAAGATCATAAGGAGATATACTTACTTTATAATTAGAGTTTTATCCATTAATAAATTTCTACCACATACTCATCTTTCACTCTAAAAGATAATAGAATGTAATTTTTTTTTCTATTTATACTATTCGTACAGGGTTCCAAAATAAATGAATTTATAATTCATCTACCAGATCTTTTAAAAAAAACTACATTATTTAATCCAGGACATCTCTTGGGCCAGTGGTATGTGATACACACTTGTCGCCCTTCGGTTGCGGGTTCAAGTCTCGCGGCCTTGCCGGACGCGACGGGTTGTCGCCCGACCTCCGGGATGTCCTTTTATGGCAATCCAAAATAATCCAAACTAGAACTATCCAAAATACTTCTGTCTAAACTCACAGTCCAACATTTATAAGGAAGGTAAACATAATATAGATCCTTTTTACCCCGTAATATCATATGAATACCTTCATCATGTATTACCATATTCCTTATTGATTACATTCATGCTCCCTTATTCCATATAGAATGCTGGATATACATCATTAATCCAAAAATGTTTTAAACCCCAACAATGATGGAATATACAAATCATTAATCAGTTCCAAGGTAGTCAAGAATATCCAATATAATTTATCCAAAAAAATCACATATTATTCCAAAATCACTACCTCAGTATCAGAACTATATTATGATTTATCATTCTCTCAACCATATATTTTCCAAAAATTTATCCTGCTATTGAGTCACTTTTTTTGTTCCACACAATCTCAAGTCCTTAATGAAATAGTACTGTAGTACAATCCATATATACTCCATAATTATTATAACAAGTACATTGCTGATACAACACTCAAATGACATAATCAACAGAATAACTCTAATCATTCCTCTTCATCTGTGGTAGTATCATAACTTGATTATTATCCAATAACATCATTAGAGGCATAGTCTGATGACCGGGACATAGGTTCGCGTAGTGTCCAAACTCATTGCAAATGAAGCATTGTACATTTGAAACCATTTTCTAACCCTTGCAGTCACGTACTTTGTGCCCTTTTCCTCCACACTTATAACAAACTCCCATTCCTTTCAGGAAAGTTCCAGGGTGTTTCTTTCCACAGTTATCACATATGGGAAAATTCTTCTTTTCCCTCTTCCCTTTATCAATCTTTCTCTCTTCCATCCTTTTCTTCTCTTGCTTCCCTTCAAAGCCATAGGACTCAGTAAACTCTTTACTTATCTTATCAACACATGATATTATTTCTTCATATGATGATAATACATGCGAGACTATTTCTCTTGTAAATTCTGGCTTAAGACCATAAAATATATGATCCTTCTTTCTCTTTGTATCATGTGCATTGCTAGAGTTCTCATTCTTTCTACTAGGAGCCATTTCTAAACAATGGCATAATCTAGATCAGTTTATGAATCAAAATACATAATCCCATACTTATAAAACACTTAACATAAATTGAACTATTTATGGATATAATCCATAATCATAAAAATTTCTCCTTTGAGGAAGTAAATCCACATAAACCCTTCATAATGGTTTGTAAAGAAAATTAGAATTATTCTAAGCATATCTCCCAGGAGTGTCATAACCAAGAGTTCAACAAGGCCCGTTGTCGTGCACCAGTTCCCGTTCGAGTCTAGCTCAAAGCGGTGTTTTTGGGTTTTACCCCTAGGTACATCTGTGCCAGAGCCGCCTCTACCAGCTCGTATCCAGACAGGGATGTATTGCTCGGAAAACTCAAAAAATTTCTACAATACCAAAATTCTAGAAAGTTTTCTATACTAATCCTCAAAGTCCATCTTAAATCTATGTGCTCTAATCAGAGTTTATCTAAATCTAGCTTCCAAGGTTTGTACTAAACTTCCTCTGATACCAACTGTAACGCCCCGACCCCAGCTACCCAGAGTCGGTGCATTACTTCGTAACATTGGCATGATCACAAGAAAGATTAAATCTCGAAAGACCGATTGGTTTAGTAGCCTTAGAAACACTAGATATATTCATAAGTTTTAAATTACATCATAAAATGAAAAACTACTACAACAACATAATGTCTCCACAGTCCACACTATTATCCCCTCATAATATCCCTGCAAGTCATTCATAACTTATTTCTTCACGTCCTGGGGAAAATAAAACATATAAAAGTGGTGAGCTCAAATGCCCAGTAAGGATAACAATATAGCGGAACATTAAAAATAAGCATAAACATTTAAGGCAATGCATTACTAAAACAAAAGCCTTTTAAACTTGAACTTCAACATAGTATGGCAAAAGTAAAATAAAATAATGCCATTTACTTATTCACATGGATATTCTACTAATCGAATAATCACATGCAAAATCAATAACCAATTTCATAATGATGGAATGCATAATGATAAACTTTAATTTCTTTTCAAGGCCTCGTCCCAAGACCTTGGGGCTAACTGTAACCGGAACCCAACCTGGAGTGACTCTAATAACCGGACACCAACCCGGAGTGCCTCTAATAACCGGAGACCAAACCAGAGGGCTTACTTTTACTAGTCCCTAACCTGGAGGGCTTACTTTTAACAGTCCCCAACCTGGAGGGCTTTCTTTAACCATTCCCCAACCTGGAACATACTTGTCCAACACATTCATATGAAGTAAAGGTTGAAATATAACATAAACATTCTTATTGGAACTAGTATACGAAATGTCAATACTTTACTCATAAACCATGAATGCTATATAAATGACACATCTACAGTCAAACATATCACAAAAATTCATTACAATATGGAAGTTTTATATCATAATAAGTCAACATCAAATAATCTTAAAATCCATCAAAGGATGTTGACATAGATGAAAATGTTTTTTTAAAAATTATTGAGATAAATATCCCTTTTTCATGAAAACATTTTAATGTTACACAATTTAGAAAGTAAGGCATTTAAATACATTTTTGAATCAAAGTGTCCCATACCACTTTGAAACTTTTGAATGGAATTAACACTTTGAAAACATTCATTTTCATATAATAAATCCTTACAAACCATTTTGAAAATGTGGATATAAATGAGGATGATTTAGAAGAATAAATATTTAAAACATTTAAAATGATGTTTTAGTAAATGTTTCCTTAGAAATAATCCCTTTGAAAACTCTTTTATGAAATATGGACATGGATAGTAAATATGTCCCTGTAGATACTTACGTAAAGACAACCTCGGATATTAAAGAGATTGTGAAGTAAACCCTTATCAATTTGGTAAATTATGAAACATACAACCCATGAAAGAGGTATCATAAAATGAAAATGTAAATACACATAAGGTAAAGTGTATTACACAAGGAATACAATTATGGGCAGTACATACACCACACAAAAGATAATAGTGGAAATATGGCATGAATCTCACGGAAATAAAGAGTGAGATGAAAACCCCTTACCATGTTAATAAACTGAGTCGTATGGACAAAAGTTAATAAACACCAAATTATTTATAGAATAACATGAATATAAAGATAATCATGATAATATATATCAAATTCCAGTACACAATACACCACATTCAATAATTTAGTGGCGGATAATGGAAATCTCACGGAATTGAATGTGAGATAAGAAAATCCCTTACCTTGTACTTTTACTTGGTTGGGGTAGGTTAACCTACTGTATAATATTGAAATAATTGTTATTAAATTATACAAGAATCAAATATATTAATATCATATCATATATGATCTTTTAACTTTTCTTTGTTAATAATGTCTTAGTATTATTGTTGTTTCGGGGGTTAACTTACTCATTTTATTTTATATGTTTTATTATGTAAGCCATGTTTGTAATGGATAGGTTGTATATTATTCATATACAGAATTATATCAAGTCCTTAAACATCATTTTTAAATCAGCAAATGATAATTATACTTGAATGGATATGATGGAGAATGAATCTCATCGCGTTCGTGGAGACGGTAGTCCGTACGTACGCACGAGCGACAATATCATTCTTTTGATAATATATAAATGGATGGTATATCATATATACAGAATCATTAACATGTTATATTTATTATTTACATGAGTTACACATCATTATTATACCCATCCAATTAATAATATATTGAATAACAATTACACTACAACGTGGAGACGGTAAGCCGTACGTACGCACATATGGTGACATGTTATTCAAAGGGTGGATAGAATACTGAATATGGTTGTACCATATTTATAATAACATCACAGTATATGTGAGATATTGGAGTTATTATTTTATAATGGTAAGAACAAAGAAAGAAGAAGTGGAAGAAGAAAGGAACTTGAAAAGGGGTGGTGAAAACATTACCTCTTCTTCGGGTTCTTCCTTTTGATTTGATCAAAAGGGCTCCATAGGTTGGCTTTCTGATCAAACTAAGTCCTATAGGTTGTAGTGAGGGATGTTGTGAGGGTATTTGGGCAGAGTTTGGCCGAACCAAAAGGCTTTGAAGGTGGGAAGAAATGAGAAGGAGGAGTGCCCTTTTATAAGAGGGGTGAGGGGCACCTTTGGAAAAGCTTGAAATATTAATTTATAATAAATTCATATTCGGTTTCTAATGGCTCCAAAGTTTATTATTCAAAGTTTAAGGTGGGGATAGGTCGAAAACCACTCAACCAATAGAATTTAGATAGGTTTGGGTACTTATATTAACCTTATCGTTAAGTATTAACTCTAAGTTAATTAGTTTCACTTTTACAATTTATCTTTGTATTTTTATATAATATGGTTAATAAACATACTATATACATCCAAGCGACCCCCAAGTGGTCCTTTAATGATGAACATATCATTATATAAGTCTCTTGGCCGATACTTATATTTTTATGAATTTAATATCATTTAATAATATAATATTTGTTTTAAGAACTTTTTTATGTCAATTTTGACACTATTCAATAGTTGATTTTTGTGAAACCCATAAAAGATTGATTACTTCGAACAAAGTCAATTAAATCAATCCTAATATATCATATTATCCTAGAAAATTAGTTTAATTCATTAAAAGTTTCATATTATATTTATTTGGGTATTTATAATATCAATTATTTTAATTTTTCACTATTATAGTAATTACTGCATCATCATTGTGTCATAAATAAAATAAATTATTTAATGTCTAAAAATTATAAATAAAATATCATTATGTAGGAAAGCTTCTTATCTTTCTAATTAATATTTATAATCTAACATCCAACATATATAACCCTATGTAAAAATTGTTTTTCTAAAAGATATATGTTTGTGTCATTTTTGTATTCATTTTAACTTAATTAAAATAAAGTGTCATTATCACTTACAAGTGGATCCATGGGGTCCCAAAATCGACCCAAAGATGACCATGGTAGAAAATGTATCAACCAATAGGATTAAGACACGTTTTAGGGTAATTTAGTATTATTATAATATTATTTTTTAACCCTTATTTACCGGATTTACCCTTAACCATGGTAAATAAAATTTTTACCGCAGTAATTATTCAAAATGTCTAAAAATAAAAGTTACCTATTTACACAATTTGAACATCCTGATTCCAAATATGGAATCCATTTTCCTAAATTCAAAACACAGAAGTGGCAGAAATTAATTTAAAATTAATTCCCGCTGTCAAAACAAAAAGCGTGTTTTTAAGAGATAATAACTATCAAAAGATTGACATTTGTTTATGTTCGGTTTAATTGTAAAATTATGTCCAATGACCAAAATTATATTAAATGGTAAAAATATATTCTAAATATACTTTAAAACCACTCAAATTCATAATTTATCACTATTAATTATTTTGATTAAAATAGTTGTTTTTAATTAAAATTTAGTAATTTTCACTATTCATCAAAATATGAAAGTTATCCAAAAAGTACCAAAATTTCACCTTAGGCTAAATTTGATATTCCGAATCCAGAAATGATGTCCATTTTAAAATAAAAAATATATATAATTTCAAAAAGTAGGTATTACTATTCATAACGGCTAGTTTGATTGGTTGTGGTGTGTGTTAAATCTCAAGGTTGCGTACAACACACGCTACTGTATTATTCAAAGAAAGCGTACCGTGGAAGCTTGGGATATTTCATTTTAAATTTTTTTGATGTCCCCATTTAGTCAAAAAGTTTAAAATATTGTATTTAAAAAGGTTTCACTATTAAAAGTTGATAAAAGTGCAATACTGAAAATGAATCTGTTCTTGTATTATGTCTAAGAAACTCATAATATGGATTCTAAAATTATAAGGATTATATAAAGTTTAAAATTTAGTTAATACTATTCATAATCTCTTTTGAAAGGCTTGTTTGGTAAGTCATGGTGTGCTTGAACTCGGTGTTGCGTGTAGTGCAAGTTATTGTATTATTTTAAAGAAATAACACACTATGAAATCTTGGGGTGTTACAGTTTAACAATTAAACATTATTTCATTTTCCAAGCGAGGTAATTTATGACCTTTTAAAAAAATTTAAGGGATATTTTTATTTAAACTTATATCAAATTAATTGAATTTACTAAATTTATGAACACTCAATGAAATGATTATTACATTACATGTTACTATGTATATTTTAAAATAAAATTTTTCCTTTAATATCTGTTAAATATTTAGATTTTAACTAATTTATTCCAATGTGAAAGAGGTATATTCCCAAAGATAGGCATCAAGTGATCTTTTAAAGGGTTTTACATCGTTGATGAAATACATTGATTTTAATTTATTTATATGAGGATTTGTTCAAATATTACAATATTTTTTATTTCTATGGTTTATTTATGATTATGTTGAAAAAATGATTATGAATCCCCTTTATTTTGAATGGGTTCTGCTATGATGAATTGATGTTTTTTTTATAAAAAACGATTCTTTTCCATGGGTTATGAAAGGATGAAATGATTATGAAACCCATTTAATTCCCACAGTTTATGATATTATAAATTTTTTATGATCTTATAGAACACATACGAATAGTTTTGATTATGTGTTTTTTGAGGCCAAAATTATATATCCCTCTAATGCATTGGGTAAATATGGATATCTCCTGAGATAAATATTACTAGATTGGGGAGTGAAACATATTCAGTAAGGGACACTTTCCATTATGATTGTCTTATTAATCAACCATAACTACTATGATGGTTTGATATGTTGACCTAGTCCACTATAATTGTCAAAGTAGTGAGAATTGTATAATAATGAAATTATTTTATTTTCTAATGCGTATGTGAAAAGGTTATTTCATATGGAATTTTTATTAAATAATGTATTATACACTGTGATTAACTTGTGATTCACTTCTAATAAAATTCATATCTTTATTCTATTACCCATGGTTATGATATGCGATATTCAGGGAATGGCTTTCAAATTTTATTCTCATGATTTTATACCCATATTCTTAGTTTATGTTTATATATACATTGATAACTATGTTTTTTATCTATATTATGAATCTAATCCCTCTATTTCTTGTGTTTTATTTCCACCAGGTTATGAAGAATGTTATTACATATGATAGGTATAACAAGGGTTATAGTTATGAAGTATGTATTGGGGGTTATGTGTTTCACTTATGATAAATTTGTTTATGTATCCAAATTTTAAAATATAATACTCCTATATGATTATTTCCTAGATAATTATGTTATATAATGAATATTAATTTAATAATATATAATATCTATGTATAAAAATTATGGGTCACTATAGATGGTATGAGAGCACATTTGGATTACCTTTTAAGAATAGAATGTGAAACAATTAGTGAGAACCTAATGTATATGTCTATGTATATGAAAAAATTATATTTTTTGGTAATTATCATGACTAACATAAGTTATACCTAAGGATTCATATATTTAACTGAAGTATTCTTGATTTGGAATTACATTAAATTGTTTTTTCACGATTATGTGGTTTCCCACTATGATTATTATTTTTCACAATATTCATTTTTGTTTAGGTAAATGGTTAGGACCTAGAGAAATCATTTTAATGTTGAATGTAATGGAAAATCCAATTATTTTTATCTTGAGTTACAAAATGATATTGGAGATAAAATGAAAATATCATTTCTATGTCTATGTAAATTTCACCAGATAGGAATGATTCTGAAAATATAAATGGGGACAGGAGGGAACAATGTTTTTTCTATTACTTCATGTGGAAATACCCACCTTATTTTATTGGGTCTTAGAATCCAAAAGTTTATGAGAAATGGATCTATACCATTGAAATTATATTTTTTTTTCTCCAATTTTCAAAGAATGAAAAATTATTTTTATATTTCAATCATTTGGAATAATAATAAGATCAATGGATGAGTCTTATAAAGAAAATGGGGCAACATGATGAAATTGAATCTATATAGTTGGATGAGTTTAAGAGTTTATTCTTAATTAAGTATATTACTCATATTACTTATATAATAATAGAAAAGAAATTAACTTAGATAAATCAAAAGGATGATGAATACATTAGTTCATATGAGGAAAATTTTATAATACATTTTAGGTATTCTACTATTATTATTATTTATCCATATTGTAAGATTTATTGATTCTTTAGTGGTTTAAAATCAAATCTTAGAAGGGTGTCATCCATAAGTGACATGAGTATCTACAATGAAATCATTTGATGTTTTATCAATGAGGAGATAGAGAATGGATTTTCCAATCAATCTTAATGTATTTATAGGAAAAGAAATATTTAATTCAATGGGAATTATAATATGTATGGATAGAATAACATGTTCTTTCCTTTACGATTGATCTATGGAAATAAACATGGTGAAGATTATCATAAGGGGATTGGTAAATTTTTTATGTGTTGAAAGGATGGTGATTATGGAATTTGGTGTTGGATTAATGGAAAAAATTTATCATATTAGTGTGAAAAAGTACCCCAAAATTCAGCACGAAAACTCCATTTTTTCAAATGAAAATGGTATTGACATTATCCTAACCAGTGCACAAACCCAGTAATTAATAATGATTATTAATTTTTTTTATCGTCTTGAACCTATATTCAAATGGAAATATCTTTATATTATGATTTACGATATTGATTATGAAAATGAAGTGGTAAAATGAACACATACAATCCAATATAGAGCATCTAATATCGTATTTGATTCAGGATATGCCCAATATTTTATATCGGAAGAATTTTTAAGGGTATCAGAATATAACCTGAATGACTACACATTGAATTAAAATTAAAAACATATAATGGTATGATGATCACATCACATGTCTAATATTCTTCTATAATATATGATTTTCCGAAACCACTTCTTGATAATGTCATTACTCTAATAGTATTTGAATTAAATTTTGATTAGTTCATGGATTAATCTTATTTACATAAAGACAATATCAATTTTTGAGGTTGGGAAGTTAGGTATGATGTTTTGGAAAAACCTATGATTGTTTATCAGTGAAGTTTTAAATATGAACTTAGAATGTAAATTTCATCCATTATATTTATTTTCATTGATATTCAAAAGTTTTTTTTGTATCATATAGATGGGAAGAAAATCAATAGCGATGGAATGAATTTTGTGTGGGAGTTTGTGGATTTATTTACAGTAGAGTTTAATTGTATTAAATTTAATCATGAATTTTATTTATCAATGGAACTCATATGTAGTGCAACACCTATATCAAAGACTCTATATAAATTGGACTCAATTGATTTAATGGAATTGAGGAAGCACCTCTAGGAGAATATTGACAAGGGATTTATTCATCCAAGTGAATCACCTTGGAGTTCAACTGTTTTATTTGTTATGAAGTAATATGGATTAATGTTATAATGGATTGATTATTGGGAACTTAACATGATCTAAATCAAGAATAAGTATCATATTCTACATATTTAAGAATTCTATGATCAAATTTGCAGGTCTCAATACTTTTACAAGATTGATATTCATTCTAGATATCCTTAATTAAGGGTCATTAAGGAAGATATACCAAATATATCATTCCATATATGTTATAGAACCAATTAATATATAGGTATTCCATTTGGTTTAACTGATTCTCCCTATATCTTTAGGGTGTTAATTAATAAAGTCTTTAGAGATGGTATTATTCAATTTTTTTTTGTATTTATGGATAATATTATTATATATTCAAATAGTAAGAAATGTAATTATGATTACATGATGATTGAGATGAAGACCTTATGGAAGCATAAACTGTTTGAAAAATTTATAGTATGAATTTTGGATAAAAAAAGATTCATGTTTGGATCATATAATGTCAAGTGAGGGTGTATTGGTGAATCCTTCAAAGACTAAACTACCTTAATGTTAAACCCAAACTACCACTAGAATAATGATCTATTGTTTTATAGGTTTAATAAGATATTATCAATGTTTTATAGGTAGTTTCTCATGAATGTTTAATCCACTCAGTAGGTTAACACAGAAGGGAGCCAAGTTAATTTTGCAAGTTGAATGTGAAAATGATTTCAACGAACTAAAGGGAAGGGTATACATTGAAAATGTGATTAAATTATCCTATACTGGAGGAGAGTTTCAAATATATAGTGATTAATTTAATAAGGGATAATAATAAATTATCATGAAGAATAAAATGGTTATATCTTAATCCTCATGAAAATTGGTGGTCTGTGAGAAAAATTACCCAACTCATGATATGAAATTAGCTATGGTAATATTTGTATTAATGATATAGAGGAATTATATTTATATAGAAAAATGTGTTATATATATTTATAATATAATATTTCAGTGTATATTTAGTAAAAATAGTTCAATATATTGTAGAGAATATGGTTTGAGTTAATTAATGATTTTCATTTTTTAATACATTACCACCCTTAGAATGCATAAAAGGATACAGATTATTTTAGTCAGAAGGATCATGCTGGTTTATCTATGAAGTGGATCATAAAATATAAAATATCAATGGATCTATAATTTATAGATCTAGAAATATGTAAATAAGGGGAGATATATTGTCTTTCTCAAATGATTATCAAATAATATATCCATGTGGGGATTAAAGTGAAACAAAAGGAAAATGTGGAACTATAGAATATGGTTAAAATTTTAATGATTTTAGTCATGATTTTAATAGATTAATAAGGTTTAGGAATTTAGTATGTGTTTTGTCCATAATAGACTTAAAGAAAGGGATATTGCATGAGGCTCATAGTTAATAATTTTTTTATCATGTAAGTACATAAATGTATAAATATATGAAAGTTTATTTTTGAGGGGATTGACAGAAGGGAGATATTAAAATGTACATATCTCGATGTTTGGTATGTCAGTATGTTATGGTTGATAGATACAAGTACATGGGGATCTTACAACCATTAACATTAATAAAATGAAAATGGGAAAACATTACCATATATGTTGTCATCAGACTCACCAAAACCTCTCTAGGGTATAATGCTATTGGGATTTTAGTTGATCACCATAAAAAATAGCACACTTAATTTCAATTAGAGATTATTTTACTCTTTATCATATTTCTATAATACAAGTTCATGAAGTGGTATGTTTTCATGTAGTACCACATTCTATATTATCTTATTGGGATCTGAGGTTTACGTCAAACTTATTATGATGTATTCAATAAACTCTAGATATAGATTTGTGTTACATCACTGCATATCATATTCTGATAGATAATTGTCTTGAGAGAACCATTCAAAATTTAGTGTATGTTTAACGATCTTGTTATATGGATTTAAAAGGTGGTACAGATCAACACATGCATCTAGTAAAATTTTCATATAAAAAATAGTTCACTATTGAATTAGGATGGATCCTTATGTATTTGTACATGGAACGAAGTTTATAAATCCAAAATTTGGGGATGTATTTATAGAAATAAATGTATTTATCCCAATAAAGAAGAGGAAATGGTAGTTAATTTTTGAGTCATTCAATATAATAACAATGTAGCTCATAGTTGGTATAAAAGTTATACTAATTATAATCAATGATTTTTGGAGATCAAAGTATGTGAGAATCTATTTTTTTCAATTTATCCATGGAAGAGGATAATGAATTTTAATAAGAAAAGAAAAAATGAGCCCTAGGTATATTATCACTTTTGATATTCATGATTGAGTATAAAATATAGCTAATCACATAATGCTTTCACCGAACCTATCTCAAGTTCATAATGGGTTCCACATATCTTTCCTGAGAAAGTACAAAGCTGATCCATCACATGTACTAAACATATAGGTCATACCATTAGATAATGATATTACCTATGAAGAAAACCATTTCCAATCTTGGATCATAGAAAAATGTTTCTATATGATAATAATACTCACATGGTTATGTTTCTCAACAAAATCATAAATTCATAAAAGACAATTGGGAACCCAAGGATGTGATGAAATAGAGATATACTGATTTTTTCGTATCATAATAATGAAATTTAATCATCAAAATTTATTTTATGGGGGGAATAATGTAACAACATGATATTCTAACACATAATTTCCATTACTTTTTTTCGATAACATACAATACATGGAACCTCGAGTTCAAATGAACCACATTATAATATTATAATAATATTATTTAATGTGATAGTTTTTGTCAAGCTATTGGATTGGAAGGTATAATATGAATAAATAAACTGTGAAAGAAATTTGGTTTAAATATGGATACAATTAATTCATTGACAATCAACTAATAAGAAATGGAAAAAAAAATTAATCAAAAGTGATGTTTTTATAAAAAAAAGTTTTCATGTGAACAATGTATTTTAATCTTAATAAATTAAATTTATAATTATTATTGAAATAAATTTATAAAATTTATATATTTTAAATTCATTTAGTGGTTTTAATGGTAATATAATGTTTTTTTCGGGGAATGAGATATGAATAAATATAATATATATCATAATAATATATTTTTTCTATAAACTGGGTTTCTTCACATTCTACGCACTAATTTTAAAAATAATTTAACAAATTATAGAAGGTAAATTGTGAATAATGGATTCCTTATTTAAAATCAGTTGGTCCAAATTTTGTAAATAGGACATTCCTATTTTTAGTTATAATTAATAGTAACAATTAACAAATTTATCATATCTGTAAAGGGTAAATAAGGATAACCATGGTTAAAAATAAGTGTTAAGGTCACCTATTTTCATCTTAATTAATATTTAATTAATTTAATTCAACTATTGTTACCTTATTCTATAAATGTAATTTAATGAGGGATTATTTTACATCAAAATGATTTTAATAATATTTAATGGAAGAGAAAATATAAAATGTCACTCTCTTCACATTAATATCTCTAAATTTTTTATATATAGATAAAAACAGGATATGTTTAGTTATATCTTTTTATTTGACTTATAAATTGTTTTTTATTATAGTAATTTATTTCTAATTTTCATTATCTGAATATTACGTTAAACACTTATGTAATACTTACATAGAATTTATAAAATTAATTAAAAACTAAAATAAGTGATTTTATAAATGTTAAAATTAATATAATTTAGTTGACATATTATGTTAATTTTTTTTAATACAAATAGATAATTAGGAATTTTTGAATGTATTATATTTTTAATGTCATTAATGTAAAATTAAATGTATACTTTCAAAATTAGCATTATAGATAATGAAAAAAAATATATATTTTTAAATTTTTTTGATATCATAACTATCTTATAATATCAAATCGAGTTAAATATTGTTGAAAACATCATCCATGGTCCATTTATGATTTTATTTATTTATGGAAACATTCTTAGACCCTTAATTTTGGAACTATTTTTATCACTATTAAGGTAAAACATTATTAATAAATAGTTTAATAAACAAATATAAGGCTTAAAATGACACCAAAACCAATATAAATTTTCATAAATAATTTTATTTCATAACTATAAGAAATTTTGTAACATTAATTTCCATTTAGAAACAATGGAATTTAGAATGACTTTATTACATTTTAATCATTAATAAAATTTCAAGTGTGTCCTCTCCACCCCTAATAAAAGGACACTGCTCCTTTTTCTTCTTCAAATCACATTTTTCCTTCTAGATAAAAATTATATAATATTATTTTATACTCTTCAAAAGATATGTTATTTATGTTTTTTTCTCCCTAAAATAACAAACTTAGTGCCATTAAGAGGAGATCCAATGGTTCTCCTTTAAGGAAGGGGTAGTCTATTTGACCAATCGCTTTAATATTTACTTCTTCCATTACCTCCAATAAATTTATGGAATTTAAAAAAAATTAAAAAATCAATAACCTAAATATTCTTATTTTTTTCATTATGAAAAAACCATTATCCACCCTCTCTCTGATGAAATGGGAAGTGAAAGCATCTATCATGCGTATGTATGACTTAACTTATCCACATAGTGATATAATCCATTTTCTATCACCATATTATATGTATGGGTAATATGAAGGGTTTAAAATATATATATTATATTTAGGAACAAATTAATTTTATTTAATGACAATATCAGAACTACCTTCTTATCTTTCATTCCATTAGAATATGACACGATTTCTCATGCGTACGTGTGGACTACCACACCCACAAAGCGAGGTGCTCATTTTTCTCTTTTTTGTATATATGGATTGTAATAAGTATGAATTTGATGAATTTACATAAAGAATGTGATATAATAATGATTCCATAATGGTGAATTACTCATTACCTTTTATTCATTCCATTTCTTGAAAAATGAATCCAACATTCATGAGTACGTATGACCTATCATCTTTATGAATTGTGAAATTAGTTTTTATATATGTAACATTCAAGTATGACTCTAAATATGTTTAAAATTAATATATATGATATTTAATTAATGATTAAAATTATTTATATAATGGATCCATGTTCAAATAAAATTGACCAATGCTTTAGAACTAAAATTTTTATAAACATTGAAACAATTAAAAACATGTAACATCAATGTTAATAAGGGATAATTAATAAATGGTTGTTAAAATTTTAAAAAAGGGTCATATTTATATTATAATTATTTAAATTACCATTTTATAGATTTATGGTTAATTTTTATTTATTTTAGAGGAGGTTAAAAATCATTTAAAAAAAAGGAACTTGAAGTAAGTATTTTATGTTACAATCGCTTTGTTTATCAGGATTGTTTTTTATTATGTTTAAGATAATGAAATTTCATCATCTACCTTTCAAGAAACTGGAAAATATTATTATAATATGGTCATTTCTTGAGAATAGTTTTTTAGTATTTCATTTTTTTCACTTTAAATACTCAAGATACTAACAGAACATTCTAAAGGATAATCTACTTTATTTCTTTCATTGGTAGAAAAATAATTTTGTTTGATAAATATCTTCAAATATTATTTTCGAGAATTTTATTTTCATTATTAAATTATTTTTAACATTATTTTTTCCATTATTTTCATATTAAATATTATAAAAATAATAATTATTATTATTTTCTAAACAATGATCTTTTCTACTTTTTAAATAACTTTTAATGAAATTTTTTATTCGGACTAATATGATAATAATAGAATTTCATGCCATTAGGAAAACAAAATTAACGTAATAGTTTTTTCATGTTACCAAATATCATTTCAGGAAATTTTCATTCATTTATATCTGTGAAATTTTTAGATTTTAAATATATGATTTCATAGAGAAAAGGGTATTTTCCACAATATATGATTCAAGTGATATTTTAAAGGAATTTTCACCTATGATGACATCATTTTATGTTACTAGAGTTTACACAATGGATATGATAAAGCAATATTATACATAATATTTCAGTTTATAATTTATTATTATGATAATACAATGTTTATGAAACACGTTTCTCTTCAACATGGGTTTTTAAAAAAAATTGAGTCCGGAACATCTTTATTATTATGAAAGTAGAGACTTATTTTTATATAGTTAGAGGTAAAACTATTACACATGCCACGAGCCAATGTCCATGTGGCATAATACTATCCTAATATCCCCGTGCAGCACCCTTCCTGCAATATCTCCCCCATCACTGTTTTTTTCCAAAGGTTTTTGTTTGAGGGAATGTTTATAAAACCAATTTAATTTTCATGAGTCATTGTGACTTAAAAAAAATTCATGTCCATAATAACCTGTTACATTTATTCTTTATTATCCAAACATCCACTAACCCCCTATATCATAAATATAAATATCCTAATAAGATATTTCCTAATGTTATTTATATTAATAAACTTTTATAAAATCAATTTATAATAAATTATTACATTTATATTATTGAGGATTATTTTATTCTCATTACTTGTTGTTATTTGTTTCGATAGTTTTTTTTTACTAGCTTTGTAATGGGGGAGATGACTCTAGTTTATAGATTCAAAGTTAATTATTTAGAGACAATTATATGCAATTAAATATGTGTTTTACAATTAGTTGTAATGTCATACTTTAATTTAATATATATTATGGTTTTGATTAGTGATGGTGATGTTGCCAGAGAGATTATTTCAGTAATTTTTAATAAATAAAGGGTAAGTTAAATAAATATTTAAATACCATAATAATATTTTTATAACCACAAAAAATATTATTTTCCCATAAGTTAATAATAATAATAGTATTTTGGTTTCTATAGTCATCCATGGTGGAAATTTATATAATTGTTCAACTAGGTGGTTAATCTAATCCAAACAATAACATGGTATATCTAAGGGTGATTATGGTTAAGAAAAATGTTTTTGGAATAATATCACCATTAATGAAACATAATGATATTATTTATATATTTTTATGATGGTGAATAATATTTTAAAAGAGTTTTATAGGGAATAAAATATTAGATGAGAAAAATATGTCACTTTTATGGAGGTGGTAGTTTTCCTATATGAATAGGGATCACATTCATTTAAATTGTTCATAATGTATTCAAAAATTTGATTATATTTTTAGGATACTAATAATTTTTTTTAAATCTAATATTTATTCACCAGATTTCTCCTTTTAAGAATCCATATAATGAGGTTATACAAAATATATATTTCCACTTATGGAGGTTGTAGTGTTTATGCAACCTAAGACACATTTTTGTTTTCAAAAAGATATGAAGGAAGGTAGAAAAGTAGTGTTACAATAGTATAATAATATTAAAATACCAGGAATGCTCAGCAAGAGACAAAGTCCCTGACCATTTATTAAAATAAAAGGAAAATTACAACAAGTGAATAGTGAGAAGAAGAGCATACAAATACAAGTTATAAGCCATACCCGCCGTCGAACCCATCACCTACTCTATGATCAAATGACTCATCCGTGGTTGCCGACTCCCATTCCGAACTTTCATATTGCTTCATAATCTTCACATATTTCCGTTTAAGATTTAACTTCTCCAGTTGCAAGAAATCCTTAGAAGAATTCATCCCTTTACCTTTGTTCAAAGAAGATCTAGTAGACATTGGCCTTGCAAAAGATGAGTAATCTTTCCTCTACCTTCTTTTTGGAGGGGCGGTCATAATACCCACACTCCCTGCAATCTCCTTCTTCCCAAACTGAACAACATCACTAAATGAGGTTCAGTATCGGCCATCATTCTCCTCCTCACTATTAGAGAAGTCCCCCCATTTCCCAGGTACAGACACCATTTGATGACCCATATTCATACCTTGCTCCTGCTCCACATGACTGATAAGGTCAAGCAGTGCTAAGCACTATGGTTGTACCATTGTGGTTGTACCACATTCCCGAGAACATTTCATCTCCCTTATATGTTCTCCCTTGTATAAAACTTTAAGGATCATTAACTTGGTTATTTGGAATGAAAAAGGATTATAGTACATAGGGATAGATTTTATAAGATATTTGGGTATGTTCCTGGTAGATATAATGATTTATAATAATTTTCAAAATTTAGTCGAAGTGATCTTATTTTATAAGTGAATAAAATGACAATATCATAAATAAACATTGATTTTTTTAATGATGGAATGGTACAATTCAAAGGAAAATAGATTAAAAATTAGGAAATAATACGGTCAATAAAGTGTCTACCATAATATTTCACATTTTTTATAAATATATTTTATGAATATTCAACTTGTTTTTTAAATTTTAACATTTTAGGTTTTACCTTGGTAACTAGATTTACCCAAGAAATTCATATTACAATAAAAATATAAGGTAACAATTTTTATATAACAATTATATTTAAAACAAATTCAGGATAAATAAAATATTATAAAATTTATAAATAATAAAAAAATATATTTTTAAATTAAAACATTTATCATATAAAAAAATAATTTTTTTAAAAATATTATTTTCTGGCTTAAGTGATTTTAATTTTATATAATATTAATTGAAAATTAAATAAGTAGTAATATAATATTAAATATGTTTACAAATAATATTAAATTAATCATATAAAATATACCAATTTAAATTATTAGATAATAATTAATGACATTAATAAAATAATTCGTTGTAAATAACCCTTAAGAATCCTCATGACCACTAACTTTAATAATAGTAATCATACATATCTATATAAAAATTAAAATTAAATTATTATATAGTATTAAAATAAAAATATGATATATGAAATATGTTTTTATGTTTAATATATGCTATTTATGAAAAACAGTTTTTAATATTAGTGAATAAAAACATTTTTTATAGTAAATTATTACTTATATTCAAAAAATGAAATACGTGGACTTCATAAATTCAACATTGTATTTTTAAATGATTTTACTAAATTATATAAAAAATATTATAAAATATTTTTAAATTTATTTAATTCATTTTTTATTATTATAAATTTTTAAGAGGAAATATTAATAATATTTTTATGAGAATCGGTAGGACACCAACAACGACCCTTAATATATGTCTAAATGATATACTAGTACATTCCATGAAATTTAAAACAATAACATAAGTATCAGTTTATAACATAAGAAGAATATATATATATATATATATGGGGTACTCAGATACTGATATTACCTGTCCCATCACAATATTAGAAACAACATCAACAGACCTCCTAATACCCCCTTGATAAAATTTCCAAAAACATTTCTAACACATACTAAATGAAAATACATCCCAAATGAATGTAAAACAATAGTCTAACATACCCCCCGAAGGTGATATTTCATATAGATCAACCTTCATGCACAACTATAAGGAAATAAGAATATTACATATAATAGAAGATACAAATGACTGGTCAACATCACATCATAACATGTAATAAAAACAAGCCATAATAAATAAATAAGTGAGAAAACATAATGCACTGTTTTATAGGCTATAAAAACACACCCCATGTGATGAAGCATTAATATTGGTCTCACTGGGATATACATTCATAGAAAAACTCATTTCAAGAACCCATAAAAAATAAGAACTAAAGTAAATGGATTCCTATATTATGATCAATAGTGATTTAATGACAAGGGTTGGCTTCTAAATCCAACTACATCGATGAATCCTAGAACAATTCTCAATATATCATGATTTAGAAATCATGAATCATGTTTCAGAAGAAAACAAACCCTAAAGGTAGTTCATGTACAAACATACCTAAGATGATCCACTACAGAAAATTATCTAGGTCTTATTAATGCGTAGATTCCAATTAAAAAAATCATGGATCTTATTATATCAAATATCAAATAAACCCTTATTAATCCTCTTCACAAAACCCTTTGTATGATCAAAATTTATATGATATTGTTTGTTCATGAATAATATTAGAGAAGTGGGGTGATTCGGAACAAATAAGAACTCATCAGATTGAAAACGTATGATCGATCAATTGTCAAAGCATCAAATAATTGAGTTATAAGGAAGGAGCTGGCTTCAAAATGAACCGATAGAGTTCTTTAGTCACTATGAATAAAATGGATAATTTTTTTTAAAAAAAACTGACATAGGGTCAGTTTTTAAAAAAAGACTCCAGAAAAAGTGATGGCCCTTACAAGGTCCTAAATGATTCCACTAGTGGGTCAATCACCACTGGGCATAAGTAGTTCATCCCAAGATCCGCACCTACTTGTCCAAATCTTTTCGGTAGAAGTTCCTCTTCCAAAATCCACACTAGTGTTCCAGTGGGATTTTGGAAGGTTAAAAATCCACAGTATGTTCACCGACCGTGCCATCTTAAATTTTCAGCCTCCAAATGAACCATAACCTACCATATCTTACATTAAAACATACTCAAATTGCTATATAGAATTAATAAAGAAAAATACATGAAATATTGGTTAAACAATTATCCCCCTCTTTGAATTCCAGTCCTTGAGAAGTATCCCTAGAGGTATTTTTAAAAAAAATATAGGCTACTGCGAAGAAACGCCTATTTTATGATCCGATGTCTTTTTGTGAAAACATTTGTTCTATAATATTACCCATACAATAGGAACAATATTTACTCATATTACATTCAAACATCAATTCATTATTTTAATAGGAAACTCTATAAATGATTCAACCAGTTCCAATTCAACATCCTCACAATCGAGTACATGTACAGGACAGAGGTCACCCCTTTGAAGCTAAGACATGTATAACACATTATTAAGGCATTGGCACCATGGAGGATGGGATAACTAATTCTACACCATCATGATTCATATTATGATCACAAACAACCCAATATAATATGTCACAAACATTCCATGACTCATAAAATGTTTATTCCTAACTGAGTAGACACTGATAAGAAAACAGTGTTTCCCACGATGAACATAAAGGCTCATCTCCTTTGGTAAATATAAAACATCTACTTCTTATAAGACATAACCATCAATTTTTGAATCCACTACACCCGGTCCAAGGTCTCATCTGCCATAATTGTACCAAAAAATAGGTTATTCACCCATCTCATTCTATCATAGAAGTGAATTACATAGACACCTATAAAAAGCCTAAAATTAATTTATCTTAATACAGTAACAAAAGATTTTATTGTTGGGAAATTATCTAAGATCCAAATTTCCATACCAAGATCCTATAAAATCCAAAACACACACATGGTGAATTCCCTCTTAGTTTAAGGTAATTATTTATGAGTACCTATTAGTGTGAGTATAAAATGTTATACTCGGATTCATTTATTTAGCCATTAATTTATGCAATCATATCCTAAACATGGATGTAAACCATTAAAACCATATAGATACCACACATGGAATCAGTCCATGATTCCACATGACCTATCAAAAATGGTTTTTTCCTAAGAAATCAGTTGATTTAGTATCTATGACCATTATTAAGTGATCCACATTGTTCATATAATATTATACTACCAAAATGGTATGTTGATATCTCAGGGTCCTGGGAAACCCTATCATGAATTATGTATTCCCCTAATTCCATTAACACACATGAACTCTATGTCTCTAGATTAGACCTATATGTCTCTAATTTCTGGACTTAATCCTTTTATAATTCAAATAGTAGGATACAAGGCCTATAATATTTCTCTTCATACCAAGCCACATGAACAATCGTTTAACATCATGATATATATTGGTCGATCATGAGTACACTTCCCACTAGGAAGAATAAGTGGATCTCATCACCTCATCTCTCTTATAAGATTAGCCCATCACCATATCATGAACTATAAGTAGACCACATCAATCCAAAACATGTCATAGAATAAAACCTTTCACATCCAATATCTCTTGCATCAGGAAAAACTCTAGATCAAGCTCCTTATTAGCCTTAAATTATTCCAAAAAATGAGCATGTGATTATTGAGGGTTTAATGAAATTTAAATTAGATCTTCCAATAGATATTTTACCTTCATTCCACTTATAAAGACTATTCTCCCAATTTTTTCATTTTCATATTTAATGAATATATAGCTACATTACCTTTCCCCAGAGAATTCACCATCTCAATGTAAAAAAATTATAAGTACTCTACCCAATGCCTCTGATTGATATTTAGGTAATGATAAGTTAATATATACCATATAATATTATGGTTGGAATATATGAAAAATCTCTCACTAATGATGTAGTGTCACTAAATTTTCAATGCATAAACCAACGCCGCAAAATCAATGTATTGGTAGGGTAGTTCCACTCAGAGTGACCTAGATACTGTGGCCTTTAAGTAAAAAACATATCACCCTACATCAAAATATATGTTATGATGACATTAAATACATCACAATAAACTACATACCCAACTCTTGGTTAATGAGTAATTAGTATTATAGCTGATTTCAACCTCTTCATTCACAATAATATGAACTTTCACATTGTTATGTGTAATAGAAATTCAGTCCCTTCATGGTTAGTGTGATTATTAGAATTTCTAGTTGTGAAATGTATTGAATAAACCACATTTAGTACTCAAACAACCTTTTAAAACCCTTAATACTGTACATGTTCCTCATCCTTGCCTCTTTTTTAACCGCATCTAACTTTTCCAGATCAACTGATATCCTTTACTGAGAAATTATGGGCACAAGAAAGAAGACCTCCCATATCCAAATGTGAAACATCGAATACATGGAATAAAGAATATGTTCTCAAAAATTACATTGTTTATCATCTGATTATACATATTTTTAAATATTATTATTTCATAAGCGAACACAATAATGTTGTAGTCTATGTATGGGTGAACATTCTTATTAATGAGATTAATGAAAACATAATGAGCATTTATCTATCCAAAATACATAATAACATAATAATGAGTCTGGTACTACATCAAAGATTCCATCTTTGGTATGTATCTATTTATTTCCTAATGGTGATAGAATATCATACATACTAAAATCATAGAAAAACAATGGGATCCCCTCAATTGAGCAAGGAAGTCATAAATTCTCATTAATAAGTATATATTCTTTAAAATGACATAATTTCACTTTTGGTAGTCTATCCAAATTCTGGGGCTACCATCTGCCTTCATGGAGGAAAACATTAAGGCACCTGAAGGGGATGATCTCAGTCTTATAAAGGCTTTAGCCTCAAGAATATTAAGTATCACCTTGATCACTTCAAAATCATTTGGGGCCATATGATATGAGGGAATTGATATAAGTCGTGCATTATGAATGAGCTCAATCCCAAATTCAAGACCCTTATTTGGTGGTAATCCTTATAAATACTCTGAAAATACATCCCAATGATGGTCTACCACTAGAGGAAAACAAGAGGAAGTCATTTCCCAATCCATTGTTGGGTATATACTAGCCACCTAAACTAAAACATTTTCTCTTTAATGAGGGAATGGTCCTACCTAGACTATATTGATTTCCCATTAAATTTTGAACATAAATTTATCCCCTTTAAATGATGGAAAATCCACTCATCTCTGATAAAAATTTATTCATTCACGTAGCTGGACAATAAGTCCATACCAATGATCACACCGCAACCTATTAAATATATAATTGTGAATCTCCCCACATGATCAATTCTAGAATCTACCATTGTATAGTATGGATAGATATAAATATGATTTACCTTTTTTTCTAAGGGTGTATCAATATAAAATAGCTTAGAAGAGAACATAATTGAACATTCAAACTCAGCAATCACCTGAGGAGATACGAACAAATGAGATATTCCTCTATCAAACAACTATATAGATATTAATGAAAAAATTAGGAACATACCATTGACTATTGAGGGTTCATCTCCACCAAATGATGAAGCCTGATCAACTACATAATCCCGTCCCGTAACAACTCCTTGATTCTTGAAAGGATCGTGAGTATTCTGATTCACCAACACTTTTGGGGTCTACACGTAATGCTAAGTTTCTATGTCCACTCCATAAACATTAATTTCGACATGAACCCATAAAAAACTAGAACAAAACCACTTCATATGACATCTATTACTCAACCAATGAAAATTATTGAGAGAAACATTGGAATCCTTGAGAATGTTCCCCTTCATCCCACAGTTCAAGAATCTAGAAGAGTCATCTCCAATGGAGGTAGTTCCGGAAACTCAGCTCCAATATAACATTAAACTATCATTATTTCTTATATCCTATGAATTAATCTTATCGTTCCTTGAATATTCATTTAGGAATACACTAGAGAATGAACCTATCTAGGAACTAACAATAGGGTGAATACCTATAACTATTTATTCCCAAGATCCCTTCTTAATTGGTAGTTCTTCATGAAGCACTACATCATAGGTAACCAGATTAATGTTTTTGACCTTTTGTATTAGATCTTGAAGTATAATACTCTCAGACATTATATCGTTCTTTTCCTTATTCTCTTATAGAAAAGGAGAAATGAGAATCATCTTAGTGAAGCATCCAGAATATATAGTCACCATCACTATCGCTTGATAACGATCCATTTACTCTTGACCATGATCTATATTTATTTAATAAGGGAATGAATCCTAAAAGAATAAGTTATTTATGGTATTACCGGTCTCCCCATAAGGTTTAATATCAACCATTATTATATCCTACCATCATCTAGTTGGGACTTGTTGTGTAAAGTCCACAAGTTTCACATTATCATCCTTGGGCGTCTCTAGAATGTTGATAATACTTACAATGACCCATACCCAGTCATTCTCTTATTGGGGGCCTCAAATTCCATATAAGGATAATGAATGTAGGAGATGTAAGTCGTGAATATAATATACCAATGTAGTCTCACCCCCATGGGTTCCTCCTCCCAAAAAAAGAACCACCTAAAAGAAGACTAGTTTGGATGATTCTATAGTTAGACCTGCTAGAGAAACCAAGGAAACATACTCAGTTTCATCCTCGTGAATAACATGTTGTTAAACTGTGTGAATGATACATATATAGATGGTGTAATCTCCCTTAATTATAGATATCATCATAGTGAAACTCAACAGTATAAAAATAAACTGATAACAAACATAGTTTGACATAAGGGATTATAATAAGGTTCAGCCTAAGAGGCTACTCATATTAATAAGGCACAAACCCCTATACAATAACCCTACCCCAAGTCAATCATCTATTACTTGTGTGTTAGTTAAACTAAATCATATACACTACTGTATTGAATACTCATTTTCAAAAAAAAATGAATTAAATAATGTACAAAAACAACCTAACGAGATATTAATAGTCATTTTAAATATTCGGGATCTACATAATGAAAAAAATATTTATATGTAATGTTAACATACATTTTTAAAAAAATTTCTTGAACATACATAAAATTCTGTAAATCAGTATAAAAATGGTATTAGAGCACTTGGTTAAGTAAATTTTATCTTCACTTTTCCTTAGGCTGGGATATGATATAAAGGAATTAAGATGTTTGTGACTTAGATAGGGGAGCAATGTCAATATCTAGCCAACACATTATAGTAGACACAATTCCTAGGATCAAAACCTAACTGTTATACCATTTTTAACTCAATGACCCAAACCACTAGGTCCATGTTAGAATTCCACCCGACCTCATGTGCCCCACCTAGTACGCCAGAGGACATTGACTAGTGTAAAGGGCCATAGGGACAATGTGGGAAGACTATACCCTTAGTACTAGGTATAAATTATTGTAAAATAACAAATGTAATATAAATTAATCTTTAAATAAATAATTTATAAATAATCATAAGTGTATCCAACATAAAGGAATGTTACCAACCCATGAAATATTAGTATGGTATTCTCGTCACATGAATCAAAATAAGATAAATGAAACCCCATAGTATGTGGATAAATTTAAAAATATCAATCCTAATTATCATCCAACAATGCATGCATCTATAGTCAAAACAACCCAATAGACTACCATATTTTCTATAGGGTTCATTAGATCCCTAATTTTAAAATCTACAAGAACAGTAGAATAATTGAGTAGGGTGTATGTACATGACCCAGTAAGATACCACCAAAACCCTTAAAATAAATGCATAAGAAATATTGGTGAGTTCCAATAAAGAAACGAGGATATAGATACGAGGAATAATATCACATATGAAATATATATATACATTCAGTCCTCATAGAACGACTTGACATTCTTAAAATCTATGTTGAAAATAACATAAATTGGCTAACTAAAACACCACCTTAATGCGATAGTCCAAAAAAATTTCTAACACATCCCGCATGAAGGGATCTCCCAAACTCATTCCAACCATGCATATAAAATATCCCCCTCATTGGATAGAATATCTGGCTCAGAATACATGCTTAAATTTAAGGATTAATAAACAGAAGCATATGATAAAATATTAAAAGGAGAGGTTAACATCACATCATAGCAAGAATGATACATGATTAATAAAAAATTGATGTGTGAGAAAACATCAATAGATGGTTATAAATGCAATAAAAACACACTTCATGTGATAAAAAATCAATATAGGACTCACTAAGTGATACATTCTTGTGAAAAACATTGCTAAGAGTCAAGGAGAAAATAAGTGACAATGTCAAGGGATACCTTCATTAGGTTGAATAATGTTTATAAGACATTGGTTGGAATATAAATCCCACCACACCATAGAATTCAAGAACCAATTATAACAAAAAATGATTTATATTTCAATTAGAATGGATTAGAAGAAACCACATCATAAATTTTGTTTATAGTCAAATATACCTAAGAAGATCTGCTGCCAACCATGATTTAGTTTGATTGATTCTGAGATTCCATGTCCTTGAATCTAGGTTCCAATTCAATCAAAGATCAAAAAAATAATTATTAGGCCATGAAAAAATACATATACCTAATCCTAAAATCTATGAACTAGATGTTTATTATAAAGGAGAAGAGAATTTTACTTTTCTTGAACATAGAAATACTCACATGATTGAAAACCAAAGATTGATACTTTATTTGGGAAACAAACGGAGGAGTTTTAATGGAGTATAGGGATAAAAATTTTAAAAGGGGGATCTTTGGTCCTTATGAATTAATGAGAGAAAGATATAATTAGGCAAAATGAGCATAGGTTAAATTTTTTCAAAAATGCCACAAAAATTTGTGGGATATACTAGTCCTCGAACCAAGCCCTCAGCAAGATGATTCTATCTAGGAAAAAGTAGTTATTCCAAGGAGCACCATTTGTAGGTTGGTGGTCTCCACTGAAAAGATGATGGATTCTAGGAAGAATTGCATTTTCCTAAACCCACACTGACTATCTGGTGGGAGTAATAAAGTGTTTTATGCTACAATAAGTCTAGTGACCTCTCATTCTTCCATTTTCATCATCCTAAACACCCACAACCTTTATCAAGTTACATTAAATCATGTTACAAAATATATATAGATGTAAAAAGAGGCACACCTAAAATATAGGTTTCTCAATAAGCAGTACTGGAGTTCATTTCTGACTACAATTATTGTGGAAGGCTTCCACAGAACCTTGATGTTAACCTAAGATCTTTATTTGATACAATAAATAGTGGTACTCTGCACACCATTACCACCTTTATTTTTTATATCATTGTTATTTTTTAATTCAAGAAATCATCAACGATGGTAATGAAATGCATTGAATTTATAAGTTTATTGAACACAACACATCATGAATTTTGGGTTTTAGATGTCTTGGTATGTTCATAGATGAAATCCATGGTGATTCTTTACCATTTCAACACTAGTATGTGTAATGGTTTCATCATACCCTTAGAATTATAATATTATTCTCCATGTTTCTAGCATTAAAAGCATCATGATATGTATTATGCAATATCCATATTCATTTTATCCCACAAGAATATTTTATTTATATCTCTATACATCTTCATACTTCATAGATGAATATATATGGATGAAATATTGGAATCCATAAAAAATTACCACTTTAGTTTTTTTATTTAGGGGATTCATTTCTGGTTTCAGAAATGTATAATCCCCTATTTATTAATGTTTAACTCTAGAATAATCACAAAATCATGACATCATCACCTGTATATTCTCATATAGTAGGCATGTCAATAATGTTGACTTCATCCCTGATCATTTGGACTATAATTTCCTTGTTACAAGGTACCATCACCCATATTAATGAAATTTATTCTATTGGGAAATCATGTTAATCCTTATGTTAATATTTTATGATATGATGATTGTAAATATTAAAGTGGATTTTGTTATCTGGAAAACATTAGTGAACCCTATTGAAGGAAGCTAATCCAAAACCAAAATTATATTAAATTCTACCATGTGGAGATTAATTAGAACCATAGAAAGTATCCTCCCATAAATGTTTATTAAAGAATCATTATATATATTAGACATGATCATTGTGCACCATGTGTTTTCATAGATAGTTTATTATCCAAAGCTTTAGGTGGTGATTCAACATTTTTTTGAAAACAAGTATGTTATTACTGAATGTGAAGAACTAGAATAAAATAAGGCACTCACATATCATTAATAAATATTTAGTGTACATTGTAGTACATCCTTATCATGAAACACCTTAGTACTAATGAAATAATACACTCTTCAATGATCCATTAGTTTATGAGAATATTGGGGTCAATTATATTTATTAATAATATTTTTAAAGAATTTCTTTTCAAAATTCCTAAACTAATTTTATTTAGAGAATTGAAGTGTGGGTGGTGCATTATTTGTGAATTTTTTTTTCATTTTTATGTGTACTAGTCACTTCATACCCTTGTGAAAATAATTATTTTTTATCCAATATTCCCTCACTTGAAACTCATACATCTTCATTGCATGAAATTACACTGGTTATTCCTCTTTCATTTCTGATGTGTATGTAGTTAGAATTTCTTTCCCCTAGATGAATTATCATCAGAGATTTTATGATTCTCTACTTTTCATTTTTATATATCAAAAATGATGAGAGTATCTAGTATCTATCTCCAATTTCATTTCACATCAGGAAATGTCTTTACAAATTCCTAATCCTCCAATGGATAATGAATTTCAAAGAAATGGTTTTATGACACTAAAGAACCAATCTATTATACTATATAAACTATAGAGAAATCTAAATGAATAACTCAAAAACTGCGTGATGTTTTTTTCATATATTCTTATGGATTCATCCTCTATTTATTTCAAATCCTATATTTATTTCTCCGTCATCATGAAATTATGATAAAGAAAATAAATTTTAATAAATTCATTATTTAACTCATCTCATTCAATACAGTATACATCCTCTTTTTTGTGGTATTTTTAATGAGAGTCGATAGCCTCACCATCAAAATGATATCATACCAAAAAAATATCTTATATTATAAGCATTAATGAATGAAAAATATATTTCCAATTGCATTGATCAATTTCACAATAGAAATTAGTTATATAAATATAATGAATGAAGGTGGATGTTATCGCATGAAAGTATCAATTTAATGTTTCTGATTTTGTTATATATTTGAGATCTCAAAATGGGCTGCATTATTATTTATATATAGGGATAATTGTGTGAGAAAAGCTACAAGATTTTGTTCTCTTTCTCTTACCCCATTTAGTTTCTCATTTGTACAATCATCACACTGACCATCACACCAGTTTTAATCCGCTATATCCTTTCTATTACCATTGTTGAAATAAGGTAATGTTATGGATAAAAATACATAATCTAGAAAGGAAATTATTTTCATAAAAGGGATTTATCATAAATGGAATATTCTACCTAACTTATTTATTTATACGACCCAATATGGAATATTAATTATATATATCCTTTTGGGATCTCTAACCATACCATAGGGATTCACAAAATCCTTCTTAATGGGTTTTGAGGAGAATATTGAGTGTCTATCTAGGCTTGAAATTGTATCCCACTAATAATTCAATTTGTTATGATCAAGTTGATACTAAAACATCATTTTTTTGGTTGATTACCCATATTTGAATTTCTGGTACTGTGGTATACACTTTCCAGTATCCAAATAAAGATGAAATTTAAAGAAAACCACACAATCTCTACCTTTCCAAAATTCAGTATGATATCACATACACTGAATTATCTATTTTTCTTTATGTAATGCTCCCTTATCCAAATCCACAAAAATAATTCGGCTACTCCTCAAATATAACAAAATTTATCTATAATATAGACTATAATAACAACATATATACATATTTTTATTTTAGATCATCTCCCATAGTTAAACACTATATCTCACTAATAGGCACATAATCCCAATTATTAAAGATTTAGTGAGTTTTAGAACAATCTATATACGAAATTAAATTTAAAGGATTATGAAAATTTATTTATAATTGACCCACACTATACTACCTTCATGGCATATCATAAGTTACAATCATTTCCATAACCATGATAATGATGTAATTAGATTGGGGAGATCTAAAAAACCCAATAAGGTAAAACATATCATCATGTAATCACAGTTTAGATATTAAGAATATGATAAAACATATATAGTGGATAAATTTTTATTAGAAAGTACATGGAACCATAAGAGTTGTCGGAAATTCATGATAAATGGACATTCGTTCTCAAATAAACTAACATGTTCCAAAGAAAATGAGTGATAAATAATTAGATAAAAAACATAATCCATAGATAATAATATTATTTTTTTTGAATATAAATGTTACATTCCATTTGACATAGAATAGAAATAACATTGGAAAAAACATAAGAATAAGTTTTCCTTATATTATGAGCATATAAAAGTAGTCAAATACTATATTATCTAATGAGATATAAAACATTGACTAATTCATTTAAGGGATATATTGGTACACAAAAATCATCCACCACACACTTATTTATATAAGTCATAAATCATTTAATATATATAGAAAACCCAGGGGATGTAAATGGGTTTCATTCATCACGCTGTAATGAAATTGTGTAAAGAGAAATTAGATTCAAAACATTTCCAGATTTTATCAGAAAAAATACCCTCATTAATATAAATAGTTAATAACCAAAACTTAATCAAATAAAAAAATTAATTTACTAGAAAAAGTGGAGGGTAATTCATGAAAAATAATTTACATGGAAGAAAAATATTTAGGGATTAATTTGATAATGGTAATAAAATAACAATGGTGTCTTTAGAAAATGTTTTTAGAATTTTCGTAAAAGAAGAATTTACAGATCACCATAAAAATTAATTTCTGAAAATGAAATGTGAAAATTTTAAATAAATTTACTTTTAAAAATAACCTCCAATAATATTTCATGAAAATAACATTATGGTTTTCCAAAATTAAATTTGGAGTGGATGATTAATCAATTGATTATGAAATGATGTAAAACCATTTTTTAAATTTTGAAATAATTTTATTGGAAACACACACAATAAATAATCTAAAATATCCTTTTTAATGTAGGATTATTGAAATATAGGGGTCTCATGAGATGAAAAAATTGGGTTCCGAAATATAAATGAGAACATTGGAGGGAAGAAAAAATCATGAATAAAGTATCAGATCTTATTTAGAGAGCTTTGGAATTATTCTAAACATCATCGAATTTCGGGAATAATTAAATCCATCCATTTTATTCTCTTTAAAATAAGAAGGAAGGACATGATTTTATTTTCATAGAATTGAATAAATTAATCAAGTACTGATATAGTAAAAAAATAATCACTATTAATTTAGAAATGAATTTCAGTCAAGCAATCTACCTTACATGTATTCATGATTAGTCAAATATACTCAAACTTATTTTATATAAAAAAATTATTAATCACATATTTCTAAGAATTATTGATTCTAAAAAAAATTAACTCCATTTTTAATTATACATTAAAAATATATTAGTCAATTATATTTTATTTTAATCATCGGATGTTATTACTTTTGATAGTTTGTTTTTATTAGTTTTATAATGGAGGTTTCCGCTCATCCTTATAGATTCAATGTTTATAAATTAGAAATAATTTTTGTCACAATAATATTTTTTTATAATGATTTATATTTTCTAAATTTAATTTCATAAAAATTTTGGTTATTATTCATGATGTTGAATTTAGTGTCGAGCTTATTTCGTTAATTTTAAACCAATAAGGTGAGATATTAATATTAAGATAATTATTAGGATAATATTTACGGAACCATAAACCAATAATGAATTTATAATTAATTTTTAATAAAACTAGTAGCTATCTTTCTTTAGTTATTCACGATAGAAATTTATCGCATTGTTCAACTATGTAGTTAAATCGAACCAAATAAGAACATGTTAAAATCTATTGGAGATTATAGTAAGAAGGTTTTTCTTGTGGATAATCTAATTATTATAAAATAATTTTGAAAATTTGAACATAATTTTGAGTTTTTTAATAATATTTTAAGATATTTTGATTTGGAAGAAAATGATAGAGTAAAAACAAAATAGGCCACTTTTGTGGAGGTTGTAGTCCGCACATATGCATGGGTGACACGTTTTTCTATATCGAACACACATAAGGTGGGAAATTTGTTATAATTTTAAAAAATTAATAATTTTTAAATTCATATTTATTTACTTGATTTCTAATTTGAACCATTCATATAAGGAAGTTATAAAAAATAGATCACAATACTTCTGGAGGTGGTATTCTGCACATAAAATGGTGAAATTTTCAATTTATGAAGGGTTTAGAAGAATATAGAATTGTGTTGTCAAATTTTTAAAATAACATTAAATAAAATTGTTTATATTTATATTATTCGCCAATCTAATATTGAAATGGTTTTAGTGGTTAAATGAAAAAATGAATTAAGAGATCTTAGTTGAGAACATTGAATCTCCCTTAGGATGTTCTCTCTTTTGTAACACCTTAGTGCTATTTAACTTCGTATATTTTAAAGAACATGGATTACAGTACATGGGGAGAGAGATTATGAGAGAACATGTCCGATTTTTTGTAGATATATTTCTTGATATTATGTTTATAAATGCGGTGGAAGTGGATAACTATTACAAGTGATGAAAATGGATATTTTTAGATACCCCATTCATCTTCAATAATGAAATTACACTATTTAAGGGAAACTAGATCTAAAAGTGAAAAAATGAAGTTTTGGTTGATATTTGGTTGAAAATCCTCCACCATTCATTTTAACTCATATTTTATATATGTTTCATATCTTTTTCTTCTATTTTTTTATATAACATTTTATTATGTAACATTGTTACTAGTTAAACCCATGTAATTAATATTTTAGAAAAACTATAAGGGAAAAATTATTAAAAAAATATTGATTTATATTACTAAATTAGTAATATATATAATCTAATTTTATTTTTAAATAATGGAAAATTTACATTTAATAATACTATTATAATATATAGAAAAACTATTATGTATAAAAATGATATTTTTAGTATTTATTGTTCCTAGAAGTAAGTAAAAATAATTAAAAACTAAATGTGTGATAGATTATTTATATATATTTATATGCTTAATCCAAATATAAAATTTATTATATAAAATTGTTCAATTTAATTATTTATATAAATATTACACAAAATTAATAATATAATTCTTTGAAAATAAAAAATTCACGATTATCATGGTCATTAACTTAAATACCAGCAATCGTGATTATATATATATAAATGAAATTGGCTATATAACATAATATTATAATGGTCATATAAAATATGAATTAATTTTTATTATATATGATCTCTAAATGAGATGAAAACTAATTTCTAATATAATAAAATAAAACATCTTTTAGAGTAAAATATTACTTATATTTCCAGAAATATAAACATGGGTTTTATAAATTAATTATATTATTCATAAATGATTTATATTATTTTAAATATATAATTTTTCATATAATAACAGCTATAAATATTTTTAAGTCATTATTTTTTGTGATAATTTCATAAAAGAGATGGTATTTGAATAATAGTGATTTTTTCATATCTGATCTAAAAACAAATTATTTTCAAAAAAACCTTAAAATACAACATAGGGTAATTTTTTTACGTGGAATTAAAGAAATTAGTCTAACATTATCATATTAAATTTATAAAACACATAGAAATGAATTTTAATATAAATACTCATTTTTGGAAAACAAAAGTATTTTTAAGAAAAGGAAAGAAGCTTATATTAATATACACTATTACATAATTTTCATTATTTGGTTACTTTTGATGGTACCATCCAATTAAATAGAAATAATTATTGGTCATATTGAATAATTTATTATTTTTTTCAGTTTTTGGTTTTTGTGGTATTAAGTGTAAGACAAGATACTCAACATGATTTTTATTTAAGGAATAGTATTTACTAAAATCAATGGTCATAACATTTAGAGGATAATGATGTATATTTTAATCCCATTTATAAAAATTAAGAGTATTAAATACCTTTATAAATTGTATTATTTATGGAATCTTGAAGACAATAATAAAATATTTTCATTGGGGATCCCAATGTTTCCAAAACATTGTAAATTAATTTATTAGATTAATTTATCAATCAATTATTATTAACTACTCATTAAAATAAAATTCAATAGATTATATTGAACATTTAATAAAATAATTCATTTTTTCATGATTGTGTGGATGATTTATTACTATTCAAAACTACCTGTAGATTATATATTTTAAATAAAGTGGGTATCATATCAATTTTCGAGAGGATTGCACATAGATAATAAGTTTTAGTTTAGTTACATTACACTTAAACCACAAATGAAGGTTATAATGGAGGATGAAGTGATTAATAGGATATTAGAAAGAATTATATTTATTCTAGTGTGTCTATAGTAATGCTTTCATAAAAGTATAGATATGAGTAATTAACTATATATATTTGGATAATTGGATTCTTTATGAGTGTAAATAACATATAATGTATGTTTTCCAATAGCTAGGGGTTTACATAAATTATATGGGGTTCATGTTTATATATATTATTTTATATAGTGAGAGATGTATCATTAATTTTTTTATACATTCTTATCGAGTATTATAATGTAGAAAATATTATAACATAATTGTGGATGGTCCACCTTATTAGCCATAGGTTCTTCCTTGACTATTTCCCCAAAAATAGGATAGATGATGTGGCATCCCACCTCTTTATAACATAACTTTTCATTACATTTTACATACAGAGGATCTTTAAAGTCTAGAGTCATGGAAATAAAGAATAATAAAACATCAATACAACATAAAAAATTATTATAAACCACTTGTATGGAGTCATCATAGGTTCATCTTATGTACATCTATTGCATCTAAAATCCTAGTGACATACATCAAAGTAATGTGTGAGCAGAATTCCCGGTATGGGTAAACAAGGGAATCAGTGTACTTGTGATATCATTATGAACTTCAATAGCAACATATATATATGATAAATGGAAGTATAGGCATATCATAATGAATAAAACGTGAAACATAACATCAATATGTGTCAACAAAATTTATTTTAGACATTCATGAATATATCACCATGGTCCATCCCCATGGTGTCATAAAAATTACCAAGGTTATTAACCAAGGTATCGTGAAACGTGTCATCTCTAGAGATTAAATCTTTACCCAATGCATTGGAGCGCTATCGGGGAACAACCTTAATATATAATGACCCATACTTTACATAAATTGTTATTACTTCAAAATTGAAGCACACTTATTACAACATATATCAAAACTCTGAAAGGATAGTATTGGTATAGTGTCTTTATAAACTGGGAAACATAAACAACTGGTTCATAAAGAATCTATATTGTCTCTAATTTATTTCATCATATCTAGAGTCCCTTTTGGAATATCCTACATAATAACCTTCTTCCTGACCTGGGGAAAGAATACATACAAAAGGATGATCTCAAATTCTTAGTAAGGGTAAACAAAATAAATATCAATCACATCATATTCATAAGAACATAACATTTTGAAAATCTTAACCTGCAAAAGAGATCATAATTTCATAACATGGGATAAATCATAGTAGTGAAATGTAATCCCAATAATCATAACATGAAACCTTGTGTCATACACACATAATCATAGAGAATAATTTCTTAGTAGTCAAGACTCATTGATAAGACTATCTTAGCAGACAAAGTCCATTTCTGAACCAAGTTCACTCCTTGTTTCAGTCCTGTATCACTAAACCGGTTTAATTTTACATTCCAGCCATGTCTATCTCATGAGATATAAATACTTACCCAATTCATTGGAGGGAGATATAGGTCCCACTCATCTCATAATTATACCATTCTTATGTATTCCACAAGATCATAAATCATACATCATAGCATAACCCATGTAATAAAAATGGGATTCTTAAACATCATGCCATCATAACATAATCCATATATGATAAAAGGACATCATAAAAATAATTTCATCATAACATAAACAAATAAATGTAAAAACAGGGATAGAAACATAACCCCATATTATCTTATATGGAAAATAATTTTGATAAAACACTTGAACTCCATTCTTGAGGAAAATATACTTTCTACTTCAAAAAGATTTTTCCTTTCTTAAAATGTCATACAATTTTAAACTAAAATAAGTTGATTAAAAATATACTTAAAAATTTGTAAAGTAATCCTCATGGAAATAATATTCTAAAATTCCATTCATTCCATATATGTTAAAAAAACATTGTTCTCGTACTTTGGCCGTAAAAGTCAAAAAGTACCTCGTTATAAAAATGACAAAATATTCCTTTCATATCTTTTACTAAAATCACACCAATGGGTAATATTGGATTTAAAAAATTATAGGAGGATATAAATAATATTAAATATTGACAAAACATTGATGTGGATGATAAATATTCCCCAGTAATTTCTAATGTATAATCAATCTCGGATAAAAATTTAGATTGTGAGATTTTCCCTTACCTTAGGTCTGATATGCATTGTACGTGTCCAAACATCCTGTATAATGATTTAAATAATGTCATTGACTTATTCCAGAATCATACTAATTTTTATGATATCATATATGGTCACATTCTTATCTTCTTATTAGTAATATTTCATTGCAACTTGTTATTCGGGTGTTTATTGCTTTATGTTCTTATGTGTGTTTTTCAAATAAATTATTATTCTTATTTTTAGATTATAGATTCCACATTTCCAGAATGGTATTAGTGTAATACATATCATATTTATTCATTAAATTAATTTATATAATCATTATGTAATAAATATCATGTAGAACGAGTCGCATCACATCGTAGAGACGGTAGGTCGTATGTACGCACGAGCGATGATATCATTCCCATGATCGTGGAATTGTATTGAAGTGTATGTATACTATTTCATAATAAATATTAATTTAAAATAATCATATATATTTATTCTTTACACCATTATACCCATCCAAGTATGGTGGTGGTGGAAAACAGATTACACCACGGCGTGGATACGGTATTCCGTACGTACCCACGCACGATGATTTCATTTTCCGTAGGATGGATAGAAGGTGAAATAGGATTGTTTAGTATTTATAATAACATATCAGTATATGAGTAATACTTATGTTATTACTTCATAATTAAAAAACTAAAGATGAGGAAGTATAAGAAGAAATAAATTTGAAAGAATTGGTAACGGATATTACCTCTTCTTCGACATGCCTCTTTGAAACCTCCTCTTGGGCAACAATGATTGGTATTTGAAGTATCCCAGGACCTCTAGAATGTTTCTAGGGAAGTGGAGAAGATAAATTGGCAGGGTTTGGCCAAGATTGAAGGCTCAATGTGGTGTGAAGAGGAGAGGGAGGAAATTCCCTTTTATAAGGGAGGGGAGGGGCACCATTAGAAAGTGTGAAAATATTATTTTATTATAAACTATTCTTCAGTTTCAAAAGGTCCAAAATTTATTAAAGATGAAAATAAGATGACTAATGGTAGAAATAAAATCATAGAACCATAATTGGACATGTTTTGTAAAATATTTCAATCATTATAATTTTATTTATTTAAATCATTTATTAATGATGTAAATACTTCATCATTATTGTGTCATAAATAATATAATTTATTTGATGTCTAAAAATTATAAAAAAATATCATCATGTAGGAAATATTTTTATCTTTAGAATTAATATTTATAGTAGAAATGATAATTTATATATCCCCAAGAAAAATTAATTACTAAACTATTTTTGTTATTGTCAATTTTATCTTTACATTAAATTAATTAATCTAATGTGTCATTGTCTTTCATAAGTGGCTCCATGGGGTCCCAAAATCGTCCCAAGGATGCCCATGGTTGGCCATTACTAATACAATAAGGTTTAGAGAAGTTTTAAGGAAATTTATAATTATTATAATATTCTTTTAACCTTATATTACCCTATTTACCTTTAATCGCAGTAAATAAAAGTCAAAAGTCACTATTCACCAAAAATTATTTTCATTTATTGAACCACATTTTACTTCTTGGTAACAACCATGTATGTTTTATTTTTTAAATTCAATTCATAGAAGTGGTAAAATTTTATTTAAATGAATGATACAATTTTTTTAAACTTCCACTAAGTGGTTTCACTATTCATCAAAAATTGATGTTTTTCTGAAAAATACCAAAAATTCAGCCTAAGCTATATTTTATATTCCAAATTCAAAAATGTTGTCAATTTTCCAAATTAAAAACATATAAGTGGAATTAATTAATTTTAAAATTAATTTCCATTATCAAAACAAATAACGTGTTTTTAAGAAACAATAACTATCAAAAGATCATCACTTGTTTATGTCCAATTTCAAAGTGAAATTAATTACAATGACCAACATTGGATTAAATGGTAAAAATATATTCTAATTAAACTTTAATACCAATTAAAAATATAATTTAACTATATAAATTAATGTGATGAAAAAATTTGTTTTTAATTAAAATATATCCTGTTTTTATTATTCGTCAAAATCTGAAAGTTATCAGAATAATATGAAAACTTTATCGAAATTAAATTTTTATATCCTGATTCTAAGAAGGAATTTTATTTTGTCATATTGAACATATAAACATGTCAAACACTAGATTTAATGTGTGTGCGCCATCAAAAAGCGGCAAAACTGCATTTTTTTAAAAATACTTATTTTATCCGAAAAAACCGATTTTGTTTTCATACCTCATTCTAGAAAATGAGTAAGATGAATTATAATGTTATAAAATTAAAAATTTAGTTAATACTATTCATAACAGCTAGTTTATAATATTATAATAATATATCTTTGTATAGTGAAACTCGGTTTTGCGTACTACACACGCTATCAAGGAAGGTCGTGATTGCGTGTAACGCAAGCCAAGCTAGTGTTGTGTGTAGTGAAAGATTCCTTTGTGTATAAAATAATGAATAAAAAATATATATATCTCATAAAATCTCTGAGTGTTACATTCTCCCTCCCTTAAAATGAATTTCACCCTCGAAATTCATCACTTCGTAACAAAGAAATGAGGATACCTCTCCCTCATCAAATCCTCAAGTTCCCATGTAGATTCTTCTAATTGGTGGTTCCTATATAAAACATTAAACAAGTGAGTGGTCTTGTTTCATAGAACTTTTTTACTATGATCCAGAATCTCTATCGGTTGTTCTTCATAAGAAAGATCTTGCTCCAGCGGTAAAAATTCTGAGCTTAGTACTTGTGAAGGATCAGGTATGTACTTTCTCAAATGAGATACATGGAACACATCATGAACTTGAGAGAGATTCGGTGGAAGTGCTAATCAGTAAGCTACCTTCCCAACATGATCCAGTATTTCGAAAGGACCGATATACCTAGGGCTCAACTTTCCCTTCTTTCCAAATCTCATTACACTCTTCCAGGGAGATATTCGTAAGAACACTTTATCACCTACTTCAAACTCAAGGTATTTTCTTAAGTTGTCGGTATAACTTTTTTGTCAACTATGAGCTTCTCTTATGTGTTGATGAATAGATTAGACTTTTTCTGCCATCTAATCAACAAGATCAAGTCCTAATAGCTTTCTTTCCCTAAATTCATCCCTAAAAGTTGGAGTTTTGCATTTCCTTCCATAGAGAGCTTCATAAGGAGCCATCTGAATATTTGAGTGAAAGCTATTATTATAGGAAAATTCCAAAAAAGTAGGTGTTGATCCCAACCACCTTTGAAATCCATAGGGAAAGCTCTTAACACGTCTTCTAGAGTTTGAATTGTCCTCTCAGACTGACCATCTATTTGAGGATGACAAGCAGTGCTGAAACTCAACTCTATATCTAGAGTATGCTGAAGAATTTTCCAGAACATCGAGGTAAAGCTCGAATTCAGATCAGATATAATGGAAAGTGTACTCCATACAATCTTATCACTTGTTTTAATGTATCCTAGCAAGATGATCTAGAGAGAAATCATCCCTAATAGAAATTAAGTGTGCTGACTTCATAAGATGATCAACTATAACCAAGATAGGATTATTGATTTTGGATGTTTTAGGAAGTCCAGTGACAAAGACCAGAGTGAAGTTTTCCCATTTACATTCTAGTATGGGTAATTGTTGTAACATCCCTTTAGACATCTGTCTCTCAGCTTTAACTTTCTGAAAAACCAATCATCAAGAGACATATTTAGCAATATCTCTTTCCATTCCATCCCACCAGAAGTACTCATACATGTACCTATAAATCTTCGTGCTTCCAGGATGAATAGAGAATGAAGAATTATGTGCCTCATCCAGTAGCTCCTTCTTTAATTCTAGGATGGGAGAAACACAAACCCGATTCTTGAACCTTGTTATCTCATCACAATCAAGGTTGTATTTAGGAACATCTCCCACCTTATTTTGTAACTCAATATCTTCTTTTTGTGCATCTTTAATCTTCACATGTATAGATGGTTGAACATTCATTTAAGAAAGATAAGATTTTCCCCTTCCATTATAATTCCAAGATCCATCCTTTGTAAATCCGTAAATATTGGATCTTTTGTGATCCTCATCATGGATAAGACATCATGGTCTTGATGACTTAATGCATCTTCCACCTTGTTTGCTTTCATAGGGTGATAATAAATTGAGCAATTATAATCCTAATCAGCTCTAACCATCTTCTTTGGTGCATATTCAGTTCCTTTTGCTTGAAAATATACTTTAAACTTTTATGATCAGAATAAATATCACACCATTCACCATAAAGATAATTCCTCCAAATATTTAATGCAAAGAATACCGCAGCTAACTCCAAATCATGAGTTGGGTAATTTTTCTTATGGATTTTCAACTGTCTTGAGGCATAAGCTATCATCATATCGTTTTTCATGAGAACACACCCCAATCCCTTCTTGGATGCATCACTATAGATCACAAACCTTTCTCCACTACAAGTCAGTGTGAGCACAGGTGCACTGGATAACCTTCTTTTCAACTCCTTGAAATTCTCTTCACACTCCTTCATCCACACGAACATAACTCTTTTTCGATTCACCCTGGTGAGTGGATTATAAAATCGTGAAAAATCATTCAAAAACGTCGATAACATTCAGAAAAACCAAGAAAACATCGGATCTCAGTTATTGTTGTTGGTCTCGACCATCTTTTGATAACATCTATTTTTACTGGATCCACAGATATCCCCTCTTTTGAGATTATGTGACCCCAAAATGCAACTTTTTGATGCCAAAATTCACACATGGTAAATTTGTCATTAATCTTCTCCTTTCTCTGGGTCATCAATACAATTCTCAAGTGATATTCATGTTATTCCTTTCTCTTTGAATATACAAGAATATAGTTTATAAAGACTACCACAAACTGATCAAGATAGTCTCTAAAGAATCTATTCATTAGATCCATCAAGATAGCAGGGGCATTAGTAAGACCGAATGGCATCACTATAAATTCATAGTGTTCATACCTTGTATGGAACACCGTCTTTGGTATATCCTCCATTTTGACCCTTAATTGATGATACCCTGAATGGAGATCAATATTGGAAAAGTATTGAGCTCCACGTAGTTGATCAAATATGTCATCAATGCGTGGGAGAGGATATTTATTCTTGATAGTGATCTTGTTATGTTTTTGATAATCAATGCAGAGTCGCATTGATCCTTCTTTCTTCTTAACAAATATAATAGGTTCTCCCCATGGTGACACACTAGGGCGTATGAATCCATTATCAAGATTCTCTTAGAGTTTATTTGTCAATTACTGCAACTCAATTGGGGCCATTCTATAAGGTGTCTTTGAAATGGGCATAGCACCAGGTATGTGTTCTATTGAAAACTCAAATTCCCGATTTGGTGGAAGACCTGGCAGTTCCTCTAGAGAGACATCATCAAACTCCAGTACAATGGTCATATTCTTAACCACGATTTTCTCTCCAACCATTTGAGATAAATAACCTTCATTTATTGGAATAAAGACCCATAAGATGGAATAAATTTCCACTGGAATGTTATATTCATCCTTGCATCGATAGGTGATCATAGATTGATCAGGAATATGAAATGTGACTTCCCTTATTTGGAAATCTATATGAGCTCCGTATAAAGAAAGCCAACCCATGCCAAGAATCACATCAAATTCCACTATAGGAAGGATCACAAGATTTTCAGGGAGCACATTCCCACAAACATCAATCAGAGAAGAATTGTAAACTTTTGATGTGATCGTTGTTCCATTAGGAGTTGTCACAGCTAACTCAACATCTAATTGGTGAGGTAATATAGAGATACCCTTAGAAAATTCTTCAGAAATAAAAGAGTGGGTGGATCCAAAATCAAATAAAACATTTTCTACTTTAGAGTGGATGGTATGTGTACCTTTCACCACTTTTTTTTACTCCACATCGCCGATAGTAATTGTATGTGACATTCCTTTTTCTTTTTCCTTAAGAGTTTCTTGATGTTAATCATCGTCAACAACCCTTGGATTTTGGCATTGATTGGCATAATGCCCCATCACCTTGAACATGAATAATTGAAGTGTAGGAGGTGAATTTTGTGAATCCCTTTCTTTGTTCACATCATTAGACATCTTCTTCCCATTATTTCAACATTCAACATCCCGATGACCTTCTTTTCCACACATAATACATTTGCTTGTCCCTTTAAGACAATTCCCTCCATGTTTCATTCCACAATTTGAGCATAAAGGAAAACTCATCTTCTTTTCAGTGTGGTCTTTAGATTTCCCATTGAATTCCATTTTCCTCTTCTAATCAAAACCATATGACGGATGTGTTACTCCAATCTCCATATCAACCTTGAGAGCACATCAAACAGTTTCCTCGTAGCTATTGAAGTCCCTTATGGCTAATGCCCTTGGAAGACTAGGTTTTAAGCCACTAAAGAATCGATCGGTCTTACTCTTAGGTTGGATAATAATCCCAGAATCATACCTTGCAAGTATTGTAAAATTTGATTTGTAGGTACTAACAGATTCCTCATCCTTTACCTTTTGTTCAAGAAACTACATCTCCATCTTTGTTCGATGAATACGATGGAATTACTTATTGAAAACTATGTTCTGGAACTCGTCCCATTCCATGGACCCAATTTCATCTATTTGCCTCGTATTCTTGATAAGATTCCACCATTGATCAGCATCACCTTCCAAATGATACAATGCTACGATGACTTTGTCGTGTTCAGAACATTATAGAACTGAAAATATCTTTTCAGTGGTACTAATCCATTGTTCAGCTACAAATGGATCAGAAGACCCTCTGAACGGAGGTGGATGCTGCCTCATGAAGGATTCAACAGAATGTTGCTCCTTCCATTGCTCGTTTGGAAGTCCTGCATGGTTCATAGCTTCAAAAAGTTGTGTGAGCATGGCTAAAAGATTTTTCATTCTAGGTCCCATATCATTTGGTTACTCAGGAGGACAATCATTGCATTTCCCATCGCATTCAGTATTAACACGATTCCTTTGGGTTCCAGCCATTGACTAAAACCAAGAAGAATAGTGTGAGAAACACTAATTATAATAGGAAAACCACACAATCAAGAATAAAATTTCACACTTAAGGTCTTATCATAGGTTGTTCATGGCCATTTCTAAAACCCTAAGACTTTTTCCTATGTTTAGACATATCTTTAGGGTCCTTACTATGGATTTCACATCCTAGTTTCCAAAGGTTGACTATACCTTTCCTCGGATACCAACTATAATGACCCATACATTAGATACATAGTTATTACTTCAAAATTGAAGCAAACATATTACAACATATAAAAACCATGAATGGACCGAATAAGTATAGTGTCATTAGAAACTGGGAAACATAAACAACTGGTTCATAAAGCATCTATATTTTCTAACATTTATTTCATCCTATCTAGAGTCCCTTTTGGCAATCCTACTTAATAACATTATTCTTGACCTGGGGAAAGAAAACAAACAAATGGGTGAGCTCAAATGATCAGTAAGGGTAAACAAAAGAAATATCAATCAAATCATATTCATACGAACATAACATTTTGAAAATATTAACCGGAAAAATAGATCATAATTTCATAACATGGGATAAATCATAGTAGTGAAATGTAATCCCAATAATCATAACATGAAACCTTGTTTCATAACCACATAATCATAGAGAATCATTTCTTAGTAGTCAAGACTCATTGAAAAGACTATCTTAGCGGACAAAGTCCATTTGTGAACAGAGTTCACTCCTCATTTCAATCTTGTATCACTGAACCTGTTTAACTTTTCGTTCCATCCATGTCTATCTCATTAGATATAAATCTTTACCCAATGAATTTTCAAGAGATATAGGCCCCACCCATCTCATAATGACACCATTCTTATCTGTGCCACAAGATCATAAATCAAACATCATAGTATAACCCATGTAATAAAAATGGAATTCTTAAACATCATGCCATGTAACGCCCCGACCCCAGCTACCCAGAGCCGGTGCGTTACTTCGTAACATTGGCATGATCACAAAAGATCAAGTCTCGAAAGACCGATTAGTTTAGTAGCCTTGGAAACACTAGATACATTCGTAAACGTTACATTACATCATAAAGTGAAAAACTACAATAACAAAGTCTCCATAGTCCACACTCATATCCTCTTCTGACTATCCCTGCAGGTCATTCATAAAATACTTCTTCACATCCTGGAAAATATTAAAACATTGAAAGGGGTGAGCTCAGATGCTCAGCAAGGATAACAATATTGCGGAAGCTTTCATAAATAAACATTAACATTTAAGGCAATGTATAACTAAAACAAAAGCCTTTTAAACATGAACTTCAACATAATATGGCAAAAGTAAAATGAGATAATGCCATTTACTTCATCACATGGATATTCTACTGGTCGAATAATCACATGCAATATCAACAACCACTTTCATAATGATGGAATGCATAATGCCAGACTATCATAACCACGTAGTCAAGGCCTCGTGCCAAGACCACAAATAAGATTTTGTCAAGGCCTCGTGCCAAGACACTAGTTTGTCTCATGAGACCTGCCGATGCATCGAGGAGCTATAGCGGGCTCCACCCGTCACTTATTAAGTCCAATGCATTCCTCATATGAATAGGTTTAAACATATCATAAACCATAACATAATCATATCACATAAACAATGCATAAAGGAAACATAACATTTCCACATTTCAATCACAAGATATCAATACAAAACATTGATATAATAAAAACGCTTTCAAAACCATTTTCAATACCAAAATAAAAGAATGTTAAAACATTGTATTTATTTTTCTTTTAAAAAAAAGGTATGGCTTGTAAAGGAAGCCGAAACTCAAATAATGTTCACGGCGGCGGAGAAGTCGTTGTCGCCGCATAAGTATGGAAAGAAAAACATTCCCTTTTGTCGTTTAGTAAAACGCTTCGTATAAAAAAGATTCCTTTTGAATAAACGTAAAAGTCAAAGGGGTTTATACACCGTATAAAAGAAAGTTGTGTATAAAATAAAATATGCCTCAACGAAAGGAGATTGAGACGAAGTCCCATACAAAGATCATTTTTAAAATAAAATAGATATATTATGTGTATTCACTATAGGTACACATAAATAACATAAAAATACAAAATAGGACATAATAATATCATGACATAATTTGAAAGTAGGAGATTAACCCAAAGAATGGAAGTTGGGTTAAGAAGATCCCTTACCTCGTGTCTGACTTGACTCAACCGTTCTTTAACCTCCTGAATAATAAACTAGAGTTAATATATACCTTATTAAGAACCATTTTCAATTTCATTATCCTTATTATATCACTTATTACAATGATATGAACATTATGTAATTATTTAAGTTAATAACGGTCGTTTTGTCGATCTTTGGTACTTGAGTCAAAAATAAACTTCTTATAATTACAAGTTGTTCATGTGGTGAAATATCCATTATATCCGGAATTATATTCATGATGTAGATATCATATATATCATATATACAGTATATACATTCATTCATAATGTCACGTAACATTTAGAGGTAAGAAATGAAATGCACCGTTCATGGAGACGGTAAGCCGTACGTACGCATGAACGCTACTTTCATTTCAATTTCATATTTAATGGAAGTAAATCATAATGATATAAATGTATAATATAATTCCAGTATAATATAGTGTATAATACCATTTACTCCATCCTTTATACATCCCACATATGGCATTTACGATTCAAATCACTTTGAGGGGGCGGTAGTCCGCACTTCCTAAAATGAAATTATCGCGTTTTACCCATAATGGAAATCATAAAGTATGCCATAAATGAGAAATACAGAAGCATAAGTAAAACAAAAACATATTATATATCATATATAAAAATAGTGACATCTTAATGGCCACCTTTGAAGGTGTTATATGAGTGTTGAACAATCATCGCTTCGTGAGGCAGAAATTCGCCATCCACAGAAACCGTATGTTCTTTAACCATTAGATGTAGGTGTGTGTATGTGTAGCTCGAATCCTTCTTATAACAACATCCTAGTATATTTAGGATACTGGTGTTGTTACAAAAGAAATTAATAAAAAGAGTTTAGGGGGTTGGAGAAGAAAAATAAAACAAAACAACATTATAAAAGACATTACCTCAAAATCGGGTAACTCTTTTTGATTTGAGCCAAAGGCTTCCTTGGGAAGAGTTCTGCCCAAAGTGAGGATTCTAGGAGTAAGAGAGGGATGTTGGGAGAGAATTTGGGCAGAGGTTGGCCGAGCCAAATGGCTTGAAGGTGTGAATAAGGTGGGAGAGGTGGGGGCCTTTTATAAGAGGAGAGGAGGGGCACTTTTGGAAAGTAAAGGAACATTACATTATTTGAAAATGTGTTTCGGTTTTAAAAGGTCCCACATTGATAGAATTCGTGGATAAGGTGATAAGACATCGAAATCCACTCATCCAATTGGTTTTGGCCATGTGTAGTTCATAGATTTTATATTATCTTTCCATTTTATTTAAATCGTCAAATAATGATGTCATCGCTGCATCATTATTATGTCATAAATAATTAAATTTATTTAATGTCTAAAAATTATAAAAAAAATACTATGATATAGGAAATCTTTTTATCTTTTCAATGACTATTTATAATCAAAATTTGGACTTGTGTAACCCTACTTAAAAATTGTTTTAGTAAAACACTTTATGTTAGTGTCATTTTCACTTTAACATTAAATAAAAAGTAATTTATGTTATTTCCCAACAAAAGTGGATCCATGGGGTCCCCAAGTTAGGCCATGGCTTGTCTTGGTCGGCCATGACTCAACCAATGAGGTTGGGACATGTGTCTAGGTCATTTAATATTATTAAAGTATTATCTATACCTTAAACTACACTAATTACCACTAATCGCGATTAAGAACTTAATAAGTTACTATTCACCAAAAAATTATTATAATCTCATTGAACCACATTTTACTTCTTAATGACAACCATGTATGTCGGATTTTTGAAAATCAAATCACAGAAGTGGTAATATTTCATTTAAACGAAAAATCAGTTATTTAACTACCACTTAGTGGTTTCACTATTCATCAAAAATTGAAGTTTTTCAGAACAATGCCAAAATTTCACCCTAAGCTATAATTGATATTCCGAATTCAAAAATGATGTCTATTTTACAAAATTCCAAACATATAAGTTTCATTAATTAATTTTATAATTAATTCCCGCTGTTACGACAAATAGCGTGTTTTCAAGAAACAATTTATATCAAAAGATTGGCAATTGTTTATGTCCAAATTCAATGTTAAATTAATTCTAATGACCACCATTGGATAAAATGGTAAAAATATATTCTAATTATACTCTAAAACCACTCAATAGTATAATTTATCACTATGAATTATTTTGATTAAAAAAGTTGTTTTAAGTATTTTTCACTATTCATAAAAATATTGAAGTTCTCAGAAAATTACAAAAAATTCAACATAGGCTAATTTCAATATTAGGAATACAAAAATGAAGTCCATTTTGAAATATAAAATTTCTATAATTTTAAAAACTGGTTATTACTATTCATAACGGCTACTTTGATTTGTCGCGATGTTTTAGAACTCGAAGTTGCGTACAATGCAAGCTATTGTATTATTGAATGAGAAGCGTATCGTGGAAGCTCGGGGTGTTACATTCTCCCCTCCTTCAATAAATTGCGTCCTCGCAATTTGAAATTTTTCTTTGATAATAAAAGGTTGAAAAGAGACAATACCTTTGAGGAAAACCCACATCGGAAATAAGGTTAATAAATATATAACATTAAAAGAAAGCAGGATAAATACAAAGGTCACCCGATATAGCCCATTCTAGGATTATATAAAAATATGGATATGGAAGAAAAACAAACCATCAAGGTCTGATGGAGAGTTATAGAAAACAGGATTAGGAGAAAGTTTAACCATAAGAAAATCACAAACTTGTGATTGGTTAAACGGTCATTGAATTCCCAGTTGGAAAAGTTAACCGACAACATTTTTGTTTTAAGTTACCTTTTATAATGTTGAGGAATTTATTTATGAGATTTACTAATAACGTAAGGGAATATACATACTTGTTATGTATACTTTCATTCGTTAATAAATTTTTACCACAAACCCAAATTTTACTCCAAATGGTAACAGAACTCAAAAATATTCTATTTATCTTAATTGTATAAGGTTCAAAATGTTAACACATACCATTTAGATTAGTAAAACTATTTTGTAATAACCAGGGACTTCCTGTAGGCTAGTGGTAGGAAATAAAGGCTTGTCGCACTATGGTTGTGGGTTCGATTCCTGCAGCTTTGTCCGACGCGACGGTTTATGCCCCACCCTGCAGGTTGTCCTTTTCCTAAAACTATAGTATTATAATACTCCAAAAATAATCTTCATAAATTTTTTAACCTTAAACCATACTATCCAAAGATCAACTTAATCCACTCCAAAATAACTCTGTCCAGACTTTCTCTAAAATGTCTCTTAATTCCAAAATCAATTGTAGCATCAGATTCCCCATAAAAAGAAAAGTTTCTCTTATTGTCACATACTAAAAATATGATTACCTTAATCATATTAAAACCTTACTGAAATCAAAAAGTACTGCAGTACAATCCTTATATAGATCACATTATTCTAATAACCAGAATATAATCCATGAGTCCAAAAGCACCAATACATTAGTTATTCTGCTTCAACTGTAGTAATAGCATAAGATTGTCCTTGATCCCTTGTCCTTTTCTGAGGTAAGTTTCCTTGACGCTTAGGACATTAATTTGCATAATGACCCATTTCTCTACAATTGTAGCATTCAACTTTGACAGCCTCTTTCTTTCCCTTGCAATCACGTGCCTGGTGACCTTTTTCTCCACATTTATAACAGACTCCCATTCCTTTTAGGCAAGTACCAGGGTGATTCTTCCCACAATTATCACATAATGGAAAATCCTTCTTTCCCCTTTTCCCTTTATCTGTCTCTTGTTCCACCGTTCTCTTCTTCTCTTGCTTTACTTTGTTGTCATAAGACTTAGAGAATTCCTTTTCTGTCTTGATAGCACATGAGACTATATCTTCGTATGTTGAGAAAGATTGTGACACTAGAGCTCGACGGAGAAATGGTTTTAACCCATCAAAGAAACGATCAATCTTACTTCTTGGGTTACGTATATAATCTGCAGCATACCTTGCTAACCTTGTAAAGTTAGCCTCATACTTTGCGACATTCTCATCCTCCTTCTGCCTCAGACTCAGAAATTGCCTTTCCATATCTGCTCGATGGTCACGAGGAAAGTATTTTTCTAAGAAAAGCTCTTTGAACTCCCTCCATTCTATATTCGATATGTCATCATCTTCCTTTGTGTTTTGAATCAGCGACCACCACTGATCGGCATCTCCAGTGAGGCGGTAAACTGCCATGACAACCTTCTCCCTTTCACTACTCCCCAAGGCATGGAATATTTTCTCTAAGGAATTTATCCATTGCTCAGCTACTATAGGATTTGTACTCCCATTAAAGGTTGGTGGTTGTTGCCTCATGAAACGATCTAGCATTGATCCTCCACGTTGCGGATCAGGGTGCTCCATACGAGTAAGGTTGTTATTCATAACCTGCGTGAGTTGTCCCAGTATGGTAATAAGTTGATCAGCACCAGTTGTCTCTCCAGGTCCACAATAATTATCTTGAGCAGGAGGGCAATCCCTACACGGAGTTCGTGCATTGATACAGTTTCCATTCCTTCTACTAGGCGCCATTTCTAAACAATGGCATAAACCAGATTAGTTTATGAATCAAAATACATAATTCCATACTTGTATAATACTTAACATAAATTGAACTATTTATGGATATAATCCATAATCATAAAAAGAAATGTTTTCTTTGAGGAAGTATGTACTCATAAACCTTACATAATGGTTTGTAAAGAAAATGAGAATTATCCTAAGCATATCCCCCGGGAGTGTCATAACCAAGAGTGCAGCAAGGCCCGTTGTCGTGCACCAGTTCCCGTTTGAGTCTAGCTCAAAGCGGTGTTTTCGGGTTTTACCCCTAGGTACATCTGTGCCAGAGCCACCTCTACCTGCTCGTATCCAGACAGGGATGTATTGCTCGGAAAACTCACAACATCTCTACAATACTAAAATTCTAGGAAGTTCTTCTATACTAATCCTCAAAGTCTATCTTTGGGCTATGTGCTCTAATCAGAGTTTATCTAAATCTAGCTTCCAAGGTTAGTACTAAACTGCCTCTGATACCAACTGTAACGCCCCGACCCCAGCTACCCAGAGCCGGTGCGTTACTTCGTAACATTGGCATGATCACAAAAGATCAAGTCTCGAAAGACCGATTAGTTTAGTAGCCTTGGAAACACTAGATACATTCGTAAACGTTACATTACATCATAAAGTGAAAAACTACAATAACAAAGTCTCCATAGTCCACACTCATATCCTCTTCTGACTATCCCTGCAGGTCATTCATAAAATACTTCTTCACATCCTGGAAAATATTAAAACATTGAAAGGGGTGAGCTCAGATGCTCAGCAAGGATAACAATATTGCGGAAGCTTTCATAAATAAACATTAACATTTAAGGCAATGTATAACTAAAACAAAAGCCTTTTAAACATGAACTTCAACATAATATGGCAAAAGTAAAATGAGATAATGCCATTTACTTCATCACATGGATATTCTACTGGTCGAATAATCACATGCAATATCAATAACCACTTTCATAATGATGGAATGCATAATGCCAGACTATCATAACCACGCAGTCAAGGCCTCGTGCCAAGACCACAAATAAGATTTTGTCAAGGCCTCGTGCCAAGACACTAGTTTGTCTCATGAGACCTGCCGATGCATCGAGGAGCTATAGCGGGCTCCACCCGTCACTTATTAAGTCCAATGCATTCCTCATATGAATAGGTTTAAACATATCATAAACCATAACATAATCATATCACATAAACAATGCATAAAGGAAACATAACATTTCCACATTTCAATCACAAGATATCAATACAAAACATTGATATAATAAAAACGCTTTCAAAACCATTTTCAATACCAAAATAAAAGAATGTTAAAACATTGTATTTATTTTTCTTTTTAAAAAAAGGTATGGCTTGTAAAGGAAGCCGAAACTCAAATAATGTTCACGGCGGCGGAGAAGTCGTTGTCGCCGCATAAGTACGGAAAGAAAAACATTCCCTTTTGTCGTTTAGTAAAACGCTTCGTATAAAAAAGATTCCTTTTGAATAAACGTAAAAGTCAAAGGGGTTTATACACCGTATAAAAGAAAGTTGTGTATAAAATAAAATATGCCTCAACGAAAGGAGATTGAGAGGAAGTCCCATACAAAGATCATTTTTAAAATAAAATAGATATATTATGTGTATTCACTATAGGTACACATAAATACCATAAAAATACAAAATAGGACATAATAATATCATGACATAATTTGAAAGTAGGAGATTAACCCAAAGAATGGAAGTTGGGTTAAGAAGATCCCTTACCTCGTGTCTGACTTGACTCAACCGTTCTTTAACCTCCTGAATAATAAACTAGAGTTAATATATACCTTATTAAGAACCATTTTCAATTTCATTATCCTTATTATATCACTTATTACAATGATATGAACATTATGTAATTATTTAAGTTAATAACGGTCGTTTTGTCGATCTTTGGTACTTGAGTCAAAAATAAACTTCTTATAATTACAAGTTGTTCATGTGGTGAAATATCCATTATATCCGGAATTATATTCATGATGTAGATATCATATATATCATATATACAGTATATACATTCATTCATAATGTCACGTAACATTTAGAGGTAAGAAATGAAATGCACCGTTCATGGAGACGGTAAGCCGTACGTACGCATGAACGCTACTTTCATTTCAATTTCATATTTAATGGAAGTAAATCATAATGATATAAATGTATAATATAATTCCAGTATAATATAGTGTATAAAACCATTTACTCCATCCTTTATACATCCCACATATGGCATTTACGATTCAAATCACTTTGAGGGGGCGGTAGTCCGCACTTCCTAAAATGAAATTATCGCGTTTTACCCATAATGGAAATCATAAAGTATGCCATAAATGAGAAATAGAGAAGCATAAGTAAAACAAAAACATATTATATATCATATATAAAAATAGTGACATCTTAATGGCCACCTTTGAAGGTGTTATATGAGTGTTGAACAATCATCGCTTCGTGAGGCAGAAATTCGCCATCCACAGAAACCGTATGTTCTTTAACCATTAGATGTAGGTGTGTGTAAGTGTAGCTCGAATCCTTCTTATAACAACATCCTAGTATATTGAGGATACTGGTGTTGTTACAAAAGAAATGAATAAAAAGAGTTTAGGGGGTTGGAGAAGAAAAATAAAACAAAACAACATTATAAAAGACATTACCTCAAAATCGGGTAACTCTTTTTGATTTGAGCCAAAGGCTTCCTTGGGAAGAGTTCTGCCCAAAGTGAGGATTCTAGGAGTAAGAGAGGGATGTTGGGAGAGTATTTGGGCAGAGGTTGGCCGAGCCAAATGGCTTGAAGGTGTGAATAAGGTGGGAGAGGTGGGGGCCTTTTATAAGAGGAGAGGAGGGGCACTTTTGGAAAGTAAAGGAACATTACATTATTTGAAAATGTGTTTCGGTTTTAAAAGGTCCCACATTGATAGAATTCGTGGATAAGGTGATAATACATCGAAATCCACTCATCCAATTGGTTTTGGCCATGTGTAGTTCATAGATTTTATATTATCTTTCCATTTTATTTAAATCGTCAAATAATGATGTCATCGCTGCATCATTATTATGTCATAAATAATTAAATTTATTTAATGTCTAACAATTATAAAAAAAATACTATGATATAGGAAATCTTTTTATCTTTCCAATGACTATTTATAATCAAAATTTGGACTTGTGTAACCCGACTTAAAAATTGTTTTAGTAAAACACTTTATGTTAGTGTCATTTTCACTTTAACATTAAATAAAAAGTAATTTATGTTATTTCCCAACAAAAGTGGATCCATGGGGTCCCCAAGTTAGGCCATGGCTTGTCTTGGTCGGCCATGACTCAACCAATGAGGTTGGGACATGTGTCTAGGTCATTTAATATTATTAAAGTATTATCTATACCTTAAACTACACTAATTACCACTAATCGCGATTAAGAACTTAATAAGTTACTATTCACCAAAAAATTATTATAATCTCATTGAACCACATTTTACTTCTTAATGAAAACCATGTATGTCGGATTTTTGAAAATCAAATCACAGAAGTGGTAATATTTCATTTAAACGAAAAATCAGTTATTTAACTACCACTTAGTGGTTTCACTATTCATCAAAAATTGAAGTTTTTCAGAACAATGCCAAAATTTCACCCTAAGCTATAATTGATATTCCGAATTCAAAAATGATGTCTATTTTACAAAATTCCAAACATATAAGTTGCATTAATTAATTTTATAATTAATTCCCGCTGTTACGACAAATAGCGTGTTTTCAAGAAACAATTTATATCAAAAGATTGGCAATTGTTTATGTCCAAATTCAATGTTAAATTAATTCTAATGACCACCATTGGATAAAATGGTAAAAATATATTCTAATTATACTCTAAAACCACTCAATATTATAATTTATCACTATGAATTATTTTGATTAAAAAAGTTGTTTTAAGTATTTTTCACTATTCATAAAAATATTGAAGTTCTCAGAAAATTACAAAAAATTCAACATAGGCTAATTTCAATATTAGGAATACAAAAATGAAGTCCATTTTGAAATATAAAATTTCTATAATTTTAAAAAGTGGTTATTACTATTCATAACGGCTACTTTGATTTGTCGCGATGTTTTAGAACTCGAAGTTGCGTACAATGCAAGCTATTGTATTATTGAATGAGAAGCGTATCGTGGAAGCTCGGGGTGTTACATGCCATCATAACATAATCCATATATGATGAAAGGACATTATAAAAATAATTCCATCATAACATAAAAAAATCAATGTTAAAATAGGGATAGAAACCGAACCCCATATTATCTTTTATGGAAAATAATTTTGATAAAACACTTGAACTCCATTCTTGAGGAAAATATCCTTTCTACTTCAAAAACATTTTTCCATTCATAACATGTCATAAAATTTTAAACTAAAAGATTTTGATTAAAAATAAACATTAACAATTGTAAAGGAAGCCTCATCGAAATAATGTTCTAAATGTCAATTCATCCCGTATAAGTTAAAAAAACCATTCTTCTCGTACATTGGTCGGAAAAGTCAAAAAGTACCTCGTTCTAAAAATGACAAAAGATACCTTTCATATCTTTTACTAAAAACACACCAATGGATAAAACTGGATTTAAACAATTATAGGAGGATAGAAATAACATTACATATTGGAAAAACATTGATGTGTATGATAAATATTCCCCAGTAATTACCAAAGTATAAACAATCTTAGATAAAAATTGAGATTGCGGGATTTTCCATTACCTTAGGTCCGATTTGCTTTGTACGTGTCCAAAACTAATATATAATGATTTAAATAATGTCATTTAATTATTATAGAATCATACTCATTGGTATGATATCATATATGGTCACATTCTTATCTTCTTATTAGTAATATTTCATTGCTGCTTGTTATTCGGGTGTTTATTGCTTTATGTTCTTATGTGTGTTTTGTCGAATAAATTATTATTATTATTTTTAGGTAATAGATACATCATTTTAATAATTTTAATAGTGTAATATATATCATATTTAGTCATTAAATTCATTTATATAATTATTTTGCAATGAAGATCATGTAGAACGAGTCGCATCACATCGTGGAGACGGTAGGACGTACATATGCACGAGCGATGATATCATTCCCATGATTGTGGAATTATATTTAAGTGTATGTATACAATTTCAGAATCAATATCACTTTAAAATAATCATATATAGTTATTAATTACACCATTATACCCGTCCAAGTAATGTGGTGGTGGAAAAACAGATTACACCATAGCGTGGAGACGGTATTCTGTATGTACGTACGCGCGGTGATTTCATTTTCCGTAGGATGGATAGAAGGTGAAATAGGGTTGTTTCATATTTATAATGACATATCATTATATTATTGATACTGATGTTATTACTTCATAATGAAACAACTAAATAATAATAAGTATAAGAAGAAATAAATTTGAAAGAATTGGTAACGGATATTACCTCTTCTTCGACCCGCCTCTTTGAAACCTCCTCTTGGGGAACTATGATTTGTCTTTGAAGTAGACCAGGACCTCTAGGATGTTTCTAGGGAAGTAGAGAAGATAAATTGGTAGGGGTATTTGGAGCATGAAGGCTCAATGTGGTGTGAGGAGGAGAGAGAGGAGGTGCCCTTTTATACGGGTGGAGAGGGGCACATTTGGAAAGTGTGAAAATATGATTTTATTATAAACTTATCAATTGTTTAAAAAGGCCCAAAATCAATATAGATGAAGATACAATGACTCATGTTGTAAATAAAATCATCCAATCATAATTTTACATGTTTTGGAATATATTTTAATCATTATAATCATATTTATTTAAATCATTTATTAATGAGGTAAATACATCATCATTATTTTTCCAAAACCAATTTAATTTATTTGATGTCTAAAAATTATAAAATACTATCACCATGTTGGAAATATTGTTATATTTCCAATGAATATTTATAGTCAAAAAGATAATTTATATATCCCCTTAAAAAAACGTATTTCTAAAAGATTTTTGTTAATGTCAATTTTGCCTTTATATTAAATTAATTAATCTAATGTGTTATTGTCTTTCATAAGTTTCTCCATGTGGTTCTAAAATCGACCCAAGGATGCCCATGGTCGTACATTACTAATCCATTAAGGGTTGGACAATTTTTAAGGTAATTTGGAATTATTATAATATTCTTTTAACCTTGAATTACCCTATTTACCTTTAACCGTAGTACATAAAAGTCAATAGTCACTATTCACCAAAAATTATTTTCATCTTGTTGAACCACGTTTTACTTCTTGATAACAAACATGTATGTATTATTTTTGAAATTCAGTTCACAGAAGTGGTAAAATTTCATTTAAATGAAAGAATCAGTTTTTTAACTACCACTAAGTGGTTTCACTATTAATCAAAAATTGATGTTTTTCAGAAAAATACCAAAAATTCAGCCTAAGTTATATTTGATATTCTGAATTGAAAAATGATTTCCATTTTTCCAAATTCAAAACATTGAATTTTCATTAATTAATTTTAAAATTAATTCCTGTTATCAAAACAAATAGCATGTTTTTAAGGAACAATAACTATCAAAAGGCCATCACTTGTTTATGTCCAATTTCAAAGTGAAATTAATTCCAATGAACTACATTGGATTAAATGGTAAAAATATATTCTAATTACACATTAATAAAATTAAAAAGATAATCTAACCATATAAATTATTGTGATGAAAAATGTTGTTTTTAATTAAAATATAGCATGTTTTTACTATTCATCAAAATATGAAAGTTATTAGAATAATATAAAAAATATATCCAAATTAAAATTTTATATCCCGATTCCAAGGATGAATTTTATTTTTTCATATTGAACTTATAAACATGTAAAAAAATATATTTAAAGTGGGTGAACCATCAAAAGGTGGAAAATCTGCATTTTTTTAAAAAGACTTATTTTATCCGAAAAACTGATTTTGTTTTCATAACTCATTCTAGAAAATTTGTACAATGAATTATAATGTTATAAAATTCAAAATTCAGTAAATACTATTCATAATGGCTAGTTTATAATATTACAATAATATATCATTGTTTAGTGAAACTCAGTATTGCGTATTACACACGAAATCGAGGAAGGTCGTGATTCCGTGTAACGCAAGCCATGCTAGTGTTGTGTGCGGTGAAATATTCATTTTCCTATAACATAAGAAATAAATAAAATATATATATCTCTCTCATAAAATCTCTGGGTGTTACATAATATGTCTTTACTTACATGTTATCGACATAAATCGTATTCAAACATTTCATAAATAACCCATAGAAAATAAAAAAAATGGGTTTCATTTCAAAATCGTGACGTTTTAAAAGAACTTAAAAATAAGATCATTATATCATTTATAACCCATGTAAAGGGAGGGAGGGTTATATGTATTTAAATTATTGAATCAAATATAAAATATTTATATATTTATAAACACCCATAAAACGAAATAGGTCTGGGTATTCACATAAATAAACAAGGGAATTTCTTGAGAGAAAGTGATAGAAATTTTGAGACGAAATTTCTGCAGCATTACATCTATATAACATGGTTTTAAATAACATTAAAAATAGAGGTGACAAGGGTCACCCAATCATAAAAAGTTCATAATACATTATTGGCACTGAAGTAGATCATGGTATGGAAATTTGAATGACAAACCAAATGAAAAGGAAACATGAAAGAAATGAGAAGATGTGATTTCTTTTACGTGAAATTCAGTAGCCTAACGACATCACATAAAAATTCAGAAAACAAATTGTTGAGAGAAAAAAGGGTATCTCATCATTTTTAAATGAAATGGACAATAATAAAAACATATAATAACATATCCTCAACATAAATAGATGGAAAATATAAGAGAAAAGATAAAGGAAGTCATGACTTAAAAGAGGAGGGTGATAGAATCCCTTACCATGAAGAGTAACTTCGAAAGCATGAAGGTCAGGACCTTGGGAGGTACGGAGAACATAAAATCATTGAGGAGGATTTTTAAATGAAAATAATGATGTTAATTATTGGTATTTATATGATAAGTTAGAGGACAAGTCATTAATGGCCAAAGGGACACCTCATCGGTGGTATTGGAAAAACCATGGTATTGCCCATGGTATTTTCCCATGGTATTGGGAACTTGGGACACCTCATACCTTATATTACTATTCATAAGTCGACCAGAAATATTATATTATTATTACATCCTTAATGATGTCATTAAACACCCGAAACAAAAACTGTATTTTCATTATTCACCGAAAATTCATTTTTTTCTGAAAAATCCCCAAAATTAACCATAACCTAATATCGATGATCTGAAATCAAAAATCAACTCCATTTTATAAAAATAATTTTCTAAATATTTTTAATATAAATTTTAATTAAATAACACTATTCACCTAAAAGACTAATACATGAATAATAATTTCCAAAACATTTATTTACATATTTTATTGAATCACATTACTAAATCAAGGTGCATAAGTTATATTAATAATTTCGTTAAGTTATATTAATAATCCATTTAGTCACATTAATAATCCTAGGAATAAAATCACTATTCCAAATTTACTACTCACAAAAAATTTATGTTGATCTTATTAGATTTTGAATTTATTACTGAACACATTTCTAGAAGACCATTTTTTTAAATTCATTACACATCATTAATTATTTAAGGATTACATAAATATTTTAAAATATCCACTTTCTCCGAAATTCATCAATATACATCCTATATTAATTCACACATCTTAAAAAACAAAAACGTAACCATTGGAAGAAATCACAATTTTATTTATCTCAAAAGATTGTGCAAAGTAGCTATGATCTAGTTACATAGCTCCTTATAACCCCAGAATAGGACCTAAGTGTAAAGTGTGCTAAGGTGAGAGAATCCGAGGGTGGCTCGACCAACATTGCTCGAGTACTGGTTTCTATAAGCTTGAACTTCTCTGAAAGGCGATTCTGCTCCAGCTTTACATGATGAAGTTCAGCTTTAGCTTGGTCTAGAGCAAAGCCCAGTGGTGGTACTTCCCTCCCATGTTTCATCAGATGGGCTTCGATAGGCCCGAGACTACTGGATGATTCCACCAAATCTTCTTTCTATATTAATTAACCAAGATCAGTTGTATTTATAGACAACAATAACAACATTTAGTTTCCAACAGTCATATTGAACAACAGTCATATAAAAGTCAAAACCCAACCGTATCATTCTAATAATACTCACATCATTAGTTAAAGAATATAGTTTCGTGGAGTATAAACTAAAATAACACTCAAAATTAGGAAATAAAAATTCATTCAAAATTTCATGTAGTTACATATGAACCATTGATCCACTAATATTTAATGAAAAATTTTGGATCAAATTTAAAATATTCCTCATCCATTGGGACCAAAAGTTAATCATAAGTGTGGTGACAGTAGGTAATATTGATGACTTGGGATATAGGTTGTTCAATAAAAACACCACATTGTTAAAGGACTTGTGGTAGTGTGTGGTATAATCCATGTCTCATTAACACCAAAATTTAGTCTATTTTAATAATATTTCATAATATTTTGTCATAAAAAGTGTAGTAGAAAGATGGTTAGACCCTCAAATAAATAAATTTAATGAAAACATGAGTTGAACTATCTAGTATGGAGTCACAAATTTTTTTTTGAGGTATGAAATGACCTTGAATTAGTAATTGGTTATGAACATGTAATATGGTACCGAGTATTATTAAAAATTAAAAAATATGTTTTCATTTTTACTTTGCAATTACAATATTCTATGTGATTTTATACTGATTATTACTATATAAGGGTTATCATTTTTAATTTTTTGGAGAATCATGTGTTTTTTGTTTGTAAAAGGGGTTAAAAAAATGGATGAAGATATATTGAAACATAAATTATCACATTTAGTGTGGAATGTTTAATGATTTTGGAATATTAATTATAAATATATAATTTTTCCAGGGCTGTATGGTCTTTTATAGATTTTTTATGGAGTTAATTAGAACTCTTAAATTGTGATGAAAATCGAGCATAATAAAGAATTAAACCATGGTTTTAATCAAATTTAGATGAAAAAAATCAAAAGAACCACATAATCATGGAATATTAAATATTTAAATAAAGGATACGCTATAGAGTGTGTTTAATTTATATTTCATATCACCAAGAGCTAAACTATTTTTTTATAACAAATAATATAGTAGTTTACATTTATTTATTCATAAAAAATGTTTAAATAAAATTATGGTAAATAATTTACATCCCATACTACGGATTAAGTCTATATTTTTTATAATGAGTAGATTGAAGTTGTTATCAAATATAAAAATTCCATTAGGATATAATAAAATTATTTGAAATATGTGTATAGTCCTAAAATATTTTTTTTTATGTTTTTAGACCTTTATAATTCATTATGATAAAATTTTGATTTTATAATTCGCCTATAACATTTACGCGGTGAATGAATTTTTTATATTATTAATTCCTTAATTAATTTATTGTATAATTTATATGTGATATTAAAGTTTATTTTAAAATAGATAAAGGGTGTGAAATTAATTTTTTGTATATTATAATTTTTTTTGAATTACTTGATTATATGAGAATATATCTAAATATCATTTAAAAAAATCAGAATAATATTTACATTTTAACATTATTTTAGAACATGGTATTGTTGTGGACCCAACCAATATTGAGGGTATAGTGTTTTGAATGATTCCGATGAATGTGTCAAAAGAATACATATTTCTGATTTCACTAGATTAATGTTATATGTATTCAATGAACATATCTAGAGTAATTACACTGAACACATAATTGACTAAGAAGGACATTCAATTGAGTATACATATATGTGTTTGTCACCCTTTAAGATCCTAAGTGAAAAAATAAAAAGTTCACCTATACATCTGTTATAAGTAGAGGCTATACATTTTGAGGTAAATTAAGATGTTTTAGATATAAATTTAGGAAGTGTGATGGTTTATGAAAAAGAATTTATTGCATTTATTTCTAGGAAAATTCTCCCTCGTAAACATAAATATGTTTCCCATGATATAAATCAGGTATTATTGATTTTTCCATATGAACTGATAAATGGATTACTTATGTTTACCAAATTATATTCTATAAAAATCATAAATAAATGTGTTATATTTTCTTTTTCAGACACTTTATTCAAATATAGTGGTAATGGGTGGAGTTTTATTTGTATTTATAAATAAAGATCATGTTTAACCAAGGGTAGGGTAGAATGGTAGCCTCCACTTTAGAATAGATGTCATGTAGTGGTGATTCTCAATATTCAAGTTTCAAAAAGAAAAATAATATAGTAATTCATAAATTTATATATATATATATTTAGTAGATTGATATAAGATCATGTTTTTGTCAAATATTAATATCTTCGAAGCTGGTAAAATAAGTAACAGAATATAAAATTTATGATCCCAAGGATATGGTTTAAATGAAAAATATTATTTAATGTGATACACCAAATGTTATATCGAAATAATGAGTACATAAAATCTCTTTTCAATGTTAGTAACACATTTCATAAAAAATTGTGAATATGTAACATTAGAAATTCATAATTCCCCTCTAACAATATATCCTATATTTAAAATGATATATCATGGTATGTTATAGTACTATCAGTGTCTGAGAATGATGTGATCAACAACATTATATGTAGCTAAATTCCTAGCCATTTAGTAGGTAGAACTAGAAATTAGGGGTTAATTTATTTGATTAAGGTGATGAGTATTCCAATATTTAAATGAGAATGTATATCTATGGATTTCAAAACCATATTACCTTGTATATATAAGATTCATGATTCAATTTGGGTAATTTTTTAATTATTAATGAAATTGGATAATTTTTTATTAATGATGAATTATATTTTATTTGAAGTATATATTTATTTTTTGTGTTGAACATGTTACGGTTACATGGAGAACCTCATACAATTATATACAATAAATTTCCTTTTTTTATATCCCATTTGTATAAAGGATTAAGCTATTATATTTGTAACTAACCATTTCATAGATAAACAGTTAAATCACATATAGAATTTTAAATTAATTTAAACATTAAAAAATAGAGGATAGGTTTGTATCATGTATTTTAAATATTGGTGGATCACAGTTTGAATATTTACACATGGTTGAGTATATTTACAATAAATTATAGTAGTAATTCTATAGAATGACATCATATGAACAAATACTATATTAATCTTTCCATCCACCATTATTATAGGTTTACATTAGTGAGTATACCATTATTGAAAAAAAATATTGTATATGCAATTAATCAACATGAATTTATTATAAGAGACTTTATGAAAACTACAAATGATTGGAAAAAATCTTATAAATATTGGGAATAGAGAAATGTGGAGTTTATAGAATATATCATTTTTTCAATGGGTTTCATTAAAAAATGTACCATTTTTTTAAAATGAGAAGTAAATTACCACCTTGATTTATTTGACCTTTTGAGTCATTTAATTAATTATTTATGTTTCTTGTAATTTGGGGCTTATAAAATTGTCGTTAAAATTTAATAGAATATTTTACTTATTTCTTCATTAAAATAACATTCTTTATCCATGTCAATGGGATTTTTAGAGAAAAATTTATATTAAAGATGAGTAAACATTATTGGAAAATTCTGTGTTGATTCAGAAACATCAATTATAACAACCCCCATATCATAATCATAAATAACCAAAAAAAACATATAAACTTATTAATCTAGATTATTTATGAGATTAGTTACATATTAAATCAAATTAAAAATAAACTACATCATATTAATTTTGGGCTCAATAATGTTCTACTAATTCCCATTGTACTTTTATCACTCCATATGATACCTAAGAGACATACATAAATGAAAATAGTGAGATATAAATCCATGTAAGAGATTATCCAGAGTAAAACATGATGATTAAGTAACAAATATGAGTCAATAAGTGTATCATGGTGTAATAGAATAGGTGGAGTATAGGTAATCATATAGAAACATAAAATAAAATAAATTATTTCATAAAATAATGGAATTATTTATATGGAGAAAAAAAATTAACATATAATCATAAACAATATATCGAGGCTCACTCCCAACACAACATAACAAAATATTATATGGTAATTTTACATGCACAGTACATGATATCTCATTATATTATGAATTAATCAATAAATTTGGGAGATATATATTTATAGAACCATCCAAATAATCCTAAAAAATAATTGAATATGTGTGTCATAAAAACCGAAAAATATATAAGAAAAACATTTAGAAAACTCATGAGAATAGAATTTGTCACATAATTACATCATAATACACAATCGAATAAATAATCATAAATTATCATAATTAATAGAGGGATTGGGGAATATAATACATTCGTCTATTAATAAAGAATAATGGTTCTTTAAAATAGTTCCAAAATTGAATAGAAAACAATAATAATGGGGTGACAGAGTAAGAAATTTTATAAACCCCTTAAAAGATGATTTTATGAAATTGTTAGTGAATTTACAAACATGATAAGATCAGAGGGACTTCCTTCAATGGAAAAAATATTATAAAATAAATGGAACAAAATTATTTTTTTATCAAGGGGTTTTTGAAATAATAGGATTCATAAGTGTGATTCTTATAAAGGAATCAAAAATTGAAATAGTTCCCATTTATCAGGTTTAATTTAAATAAGAAATTGTAATGTGTAATAAAAAAATAACCGTAAAAAAGAAATGGAAAATAAAATATCACACATATAGTATATATATATTTATGAATTTTATGGATCAGATGTTTGTAGAATAAATGGGAAAATTCACAGGGGAATGAATTAATAATGAAAATGAAATATAGGGTAATCCCTTTAGTCAAGTAATGAGTCGGTATCGAATCCCTACATAAACTAAAAAATAATCAAATTTATTTTGTTAAACTAATTTTTGAGTGTTCTTCATTTCACATCCATTTTGGTTCATTTATAAAAAAATTATTAAAACAAGATGTTTGTGTCATATGTTTTGGGTTTGATTGCGTCACGGTTCAAAGGTCATATCAATTCTACAGTAATGTAAAAAATTATTTTCAAATGCTTCTATATGTCTAGAGGATTTATTACATAGATTTAATGTATTTAAAAAACATTAGTTGGTTATATATTTTTAAAGGTTTTCTAATGTTTGTACAATTGAGTAATCATAAGTGTTCTTATATGTTGTTGTTCTCATTTCGGTGGGTTTACCTCCCATGGTGAACCATTTTGTTTTATTTAATATTATAATCATTTATCCTATTAAAAAATATATATCATATTAAAATATAATTATAAATTTTTCATTTAACCATATTATAATTTATTAAATCTTTTTTTGAGGGAGATAATATATTTTTTAGATGAAACATCACTAAAAATTTCTATAACTTCATTGAATGTAATTTTTTTTAAAAACAATAATTTTGTTCATTATAAGGTATTAATATTCATATTATAATATCATAATATCTATTACATTGTGAAATGGACAATGTCTAATATATTTATATGGTGAAAAAAGAATAAATTATTGAATGGATGTGAAAAAAGAATGACTTCGTGTTCTTACCTTACTCTTTGGGATGACACCATTATTAGTCTACTGTGACCTTATAAGGATTGTCTTTTGATGATAATAGAACCATTAAAATGGGTATAATAGGGTTAAGGGGGGGGGGGTAATTTTTTTATAAATTTGGAAATCCAAGAAACATATGGTGTGAGGATAAGTGAGGTAGTGAGGGGTGGTATTAAGTAGTGGAAGATGTAGGTATTTTAGATGAAAACATGAAAATAAAATATTATATGTCCAAATGGTGATAAAAATTATGATTTATTCGTAAGGGTATTATGATTTAACACTAAATGGGACAATAATAAATTAAAAAAAATTATATAAACCACATAAAAAAATTTCTATACAACATTACAAATCACAGTAATAATATTATAATTCAATATTCCCTGATATATTTTACTATTCTTGAAAAATACCAAAAAATCACTACTACTAGATTTCAGTGTGTTGACTTCAAAAATATCATTCATTCTATCAAAATAATTTTTAAATATGATAATTTTGATTACTAAATAAAACAATTATTTATTGTAAAAACCAATTGGTTTTAAGATGATCAGGTTTTTTACTCTTAGAAATATTACTTATGAATTTCTAAAATTGTAGAATTATTTACATATTAATAATTAATGTTTTATAAGAACATTTTTACAAAATAAATATCTATTATATATATTTTTTTCTTATCATAAAAATGAGTTTTACTAAAAAACATATATTTTTCCTAAAATTACAGTTTGGATTTATTGACATTGAATATTTATTATTTTATGTTTAAAACAATTATTTAATAGTTTTATGATATAAATTTATTATATTTTAATTTCAAAATATTTCAAAATATTATTTTACAATTCAAATTACAACTATAATATTCTAACAATTAGATTAATAATCTAAAATAACGGATACTATTAAAACTATATGATGTCCAACCACCATGTAATATTAAAAAACATATAATAACCTATTATTTCTATAGTCATTCATTCACTCAATTTTATATAAACTCAATTTTCAATTCATTTAAAAAATTCAAACCTATTTTGTTATAGTTTTCATTCACCTATAATGTTTTTTATAATTCATAGTGATCACAAAATAAAAAATATATATGTATAGTTTTATTATTTAAATTTTTTTCTTATCTAATTATAATATTATTAATTTTATTTAGTATATTTATAATTAACTTAATATTTTCATATTAATTAAATAAAATATTTTTTATTCTTATGAAGCAGTTCATGTATTTTATTTAATCATATATTTATTGGAAAGTAATATTCATATTCAAAATTTATATCATTGCATTACCCCCATTAAAAATTACATCCTTGGAATTTCAATTCAAACACGAAGATAAAAATAGATGTGGGTATTTTCATTACCTTTTTCCTCATCCTATTTAGGTTTTTCAAAATGTATTTTGGAAATTTTACTTATCATTTTTATATAAAATTTTCTCTAATGTCTATACTATTTTTTAGTTTTCTCACATAAGATTGATCATTGTAAAACATCACCCCCTCTATATTTTGAATATATATTGAAGTTTTTAGGTGCATACTCTATAGGTATAAATAGGATACTTCATATATATGATAAAATTATGGAGTTATTGATAGTGGATAGTCCACAACACCTAGCTGGTCAAAAATATCAGTGGGGAAAATATATCTTCTGATTAGTTTTTTCTTCTGGATAAACATCATCACTAACTTCAATCGGGATAAACTAAGGTAAATTTTTTCTCTTACCTCAACATAAATTTCTCTCCATGTATTATCATACTAATATTACTTCATCTTAATTTTTCACTAATTTTCTGAATATATTTGATATTATCAATCATTTGTTGAGAAGTTTAGGTCTCAAAAATATATTGTCTCCAATTGAATCCAATTTTTTGGAATTATAAAATTCATCCGAAATATGAATTCATATATATCTCGATAAACTATTAAGTGGAAACTATTTTTTTGTGATAACTTCATCAGGTAAATATATTGATCTCATACACCTTTGAAGTTCATAGAATATACTCTCAGTATGAATTCTTGATATTAAATGGTTCTTTCATATTTTCTATATGTTTTAGGATAGTATACCATACTAATATTGAGATATATGTTTAAGTCATGTTTAATAAATCTTTATAATATTTAATTGAACCTCATTTATCTATCATATATAATTTATAGTGGTGTTCTTTTTCACCCCACCAATTCTCAAATGTATATATGTAATTTTTTTTCAAGTGGGAAGTCTTCTAAAATGAAAATAAAGAAAGTCATATTTAAAATATTATCCACCAAAACCCATTTGGAATTATTTCCATTATATATATATATATATTTGAAATGACTTTACAGAAAACTAAGCCTTTTATACTTATTTTTTAATGATTTTTAACATAAATATCTAAAAAATAGAATCTAATGATCAAAAGGCATAGTGTATATGGAAGGATTGGTTCAAAAAATATAAGAATTAAAATAAAATAAAAATCAGTATTTAAATATCCATAATGATCTCTTAAATCTCTTGGATCTCCTAAGACATCATATAATAGCCTATGAATAAGTAAACAAAAGTGGTAAGCTATAAATACTAATAATGTAATAAACACTATAAAAAATTTGACACATGAGTTATAAGGTATAACAAGATATCATAAAATACAGGGCTCATGAATAATCATAAGTAGGAATAAAATAATGAAAATATAATCATATAACCATGTAAACATAGGAATGTGGAAAAAATATAATACATGACACGAGAATATGTAAAGGATAACCACCAAGTAAAAATTACATGATGGATAAAGTTACATCATGGATTAGGATTAATATTTAATCCCACACATAAAATATAATGTGACATAAAAATCACTTCAGGAATTGAAGCATTAACTAGGTATACCGATTATAACTTTGAAATGTTTACGTGTGACACGAAGGGAAATAAATCATTAGGCATAAACCTATGAATTACCAATAGAAAGAAGTGGGTTTCATAATCTAATAACATATCTTAATCAAATGGTTCATAATAATTTATTGATGGAAATATTTAATCAAATAATTCTTGGATGTTAAAAATCATAGTCCTTGAAAAGTGAATTCCATCTGAATTTCATACATGGAAAAGAGTAGATAAATTACTTTGGAAATATATCTCTAAAGATGTTTTTTAAGAAAAAGGGTAAAAGTGTTTAAAGAGTGTAAGGTAATAATATTTTCTAAAAAACCACAACTGAACTGAAATTTTTTTCCATGATAAAATGAGTGACTTTAGAAAACATAGAAGGTTTAAAAACATTTAATGAGTGGTATTTGAAATTGGGTTTGAACAGATAAATTCCCATTAATTGGGTTCACTTATCATGAGAAATTGAGAAAGGAACATTTAATAAATATATATAACCATCAAATAAAGGTTAATTAAACATGGAATATATTTTTGGGACATATATACCAAATATAGAATATGTTTATTTGAATAAATGAAAGGTAAATTGAGGTAAAGAGAGAGAAAACACAACCAAATGGAAATAAGGTGTTTTAGATAGATCACTTACCAAGTGTTTTAGAATCATTTTCCACTTTCACTTAATGTCCTCAAAAATAAAATTTACATTATTAACTTTGTAATTCAAAAAAAATCTCCATCTATATTATATTTAGTTCATTTATAACCATTTCATTGAGATATAAATACTCATTTTGTTGTTCCAAGGGTTTTCGTTTCATGGTTTCAAGGATAGAGAACTTGTATATAATTTTTTTTGTTCTTATAAAATAGGAATATTAGTCTAGAAATGAAATAAATAATATTAATATATATTTAAAAATTAAAAATTTCCTAAATACCCATATTTGTTCTGAAATAGGGGAAATTCAAATGTTAGTGTGATATGGTTAGTTTATTTAGGTGGTTTTACCAACATTTTCAAACATTTTTTGTTTTATTTAATATTACGGATAAATGTTCATTCATGAATATGGAAAAAGTTATAATATACATATTATAAACTTATTTATCCAAAATTAAATTTTTTATGACATGCCTTGAAGGTGGGTAAAAAAGATGAGGTATGTTGTTAATGGAGGAGGTGAACCTACTATATTATGAAAATCATTTTTTTCAGATTAGGAGAGAATAAAATAGCATGGATTATAAATATTACATTAAAAAATTAAAATTATAGTATATATATACTATAATAGAGTTATTATTCTATGTTAGATGGAATATTTTCGGAGGATGAGGGGGAAGAAAAATTGAAAAGGATTAATTGAGGGAATAACTTTCTCCTATAGATGTCTATTCTCAATATTCCACATAAGGTTCAATGGATGATTTTAATACTAATAATTATAGGGGTGGTATATATTAGGGGAGAGTTATAATGATTTCGGTTATGCTCCAAGTATTGGAACTTGTTAGATGATGGGGTGGTATTTATAAGTGGATGGGTGGGGTGTTTTGAATATAAAAATTTATTACTTTATTATTTTGTCACAAGATTACCAATTGTATTAATGATTATGGCAATATTAATTAAATGGTTAATTTGATTTTAATATAAAGGGTTCCTAACTCATCAATGAAAACAAAATTCATATTTTTCTTATAATTCAATTTACTACATGTTTTCATATTTTATATTTCTGAAAATATTCACCTATTCGTGAAAAATTAAAAATCATGCCTTAACCATTTTTGTTTTGAATATCTCAAAATTTAAATACATTTTATTAGAAATTTTAAAATTATTATAAATTTAATTTTTAAATAAAATCCTCATTTATTTTATAAATACAAATGTTTGGATTGTGATCAATTTTTTACCCTTAAAAAAATTACATATGTAATCACAATATTATATTATAATTATAATAAAACATAATAACGATCTATAAATCCATTTTATTAAGATAAAATATCTTCTTGATCATTATATATATTATAAAAGTGTAATTAAGAAAAATTATGTTTTATGAAAAATAAAAACACTTATTTTCTCATTTGTAAAACATTTTTCTACCTTTACCATTGTATAAATATAACGAATTTATTTTTTAGGATTACTAAATATTATATCACACATATATAAGAAATTATACTATTCTAATGGTTGTGATACTATTCTGAAAAGCTATATATTTACTTCAATGGTCAAATTACTATTCCAACATTTAGATTTTAATTTTAACGGTCAATTTTTTACCATCATACGTGTTCCATAATTCTAATAAAAATCACCAATTTCATTCATTAATTATTCAATTATATTTTCTCTCAATGTTATATATATATATGTATATACTATTGTCAATGTTTGTACATCATTAATAATATTCCTCTACATTTCTATAGTGTTTTTCATGAGTTCGACTATTTTGGGGGATCGATTATATCCAATCATTATTATTATTTTTTATCTTATTTTCATTTTTTTCCACTATAATTCTTTAAATTATTATGGTAATTTTTATTCTCAATGTTTTATTTAAAATTAATATAATAAAAATTATTTGGATTTATCATGTGGTGCATGTTCATTGTATAATATTGTATTACCAAATATGGTATAATTACATATTTGGAAGGGTATTTTTCTTAATAAAAATAATGGGTCATTACACTTTCTCCATTAAGAAATTTCCCCCATGAAATCTCATTTTTTATAATATGTTGAATTAAATTGATGGTAATTTTTCTTCATGAATTTTCTGGTTCCCAAGTTGCCAACTTGTACTTTTGGTATCCTAATAGTACTTTGACGAGGTGAGTTGTTTTGTGGTGTTGGAAATTATCTCTTTAGTTCATGTTTTTCAAATGTTTCCATTAATAAGATATATAATTTTTCATCTGTATCACCTCTAAATTTAGTACATGTTATGGACCTATTATGTCCGTCATCAAGAGGTAATCATGGATCATGTCATATACTTGAGACGAGGTTAGTTAGAGTTCTATTTGAATGGAAATAGCTTCTTTGTTATCAAAAATATCAAATGGGATGATGTACCTAGGAAAACAAATTCGCTTATTCTTAAATATCATAAATCTCTTCAATGGAGACATATGGATGAACAATATATCTCTATCCTCATACCTCTAGGTCTTCCCTATGATTATCAGAATAGTTCTTTTGTCATATCTGAGCATCCGAGATGAAATAATGAAGGGAATTGACATTTTAAATCATTCCCTAGACCATTTCATATGTCAAAAACATTCATTCAATAACTACATAACAAAACAATGTTGTTTTTCATCTATTCTCATAAAGGTATTCATATGGTGCAATTTGGATTGTTGAGTGGAAGATATTACTATATATGGAATAAAATAAAGAAATAAACTGATCTTATCCCCTTTTTAATCCCACAAAGCATCCTCTCAACATTTCATTATGTATCTTAATAGTCTAAACAGATTGGTGATCAGTTTCGGGGTGATAAGTAGTAATAATGTTTAACTAATATTTTGATAATATTGGGGACCCTTCTATAATATGGAGGTAAATATCAGATCTTAGCCAGATACAATCCATTTGGGTGTTCCATATTTCCCCACTAGATCCCTGATGTGTATCCTTAAAATTTTATCGAGTTATATGTCCAATCGAATTGTAATAAACTGGGAAATATTTTTAGGCTTCTCTAATAAAACCTATATATAATGATTTCCTTATTATATATTTTTTAATGAACAGTGAAAAATTTCATGGTTATGTTTTTTTACTTCCATATATTTATGGGTAATGGTTGTGTCATTCCATTGTATTTTTTCTTCTTAGCCTTAACCTAATGACATACAAAGCATCTTGATATATATTTCATGATTTGATTCTTTATATTTCATCACTAATAGTATTGTAAGATATTTGGATACATATTCATAATCCCTAGGGGGTGTAAGAGACCATACTATATAAATCATTCATAATATCATTATTTATCTTACTATTAGATGGTGCACTATACCATGAACAATGTTTTACAATTTTTTATTCATCAATTTAAAACTCCGGGGATTTCCATTTCTTGATAGCTTACTCTTTCTTTTTTCTATATTTCCTCATCATCTCTTGTGGAATAATTTATCTTCTCTAGATGGGATGATTGAGAAACTACCTAATAAATGAATTAAAATTTTTCTTCCTTTATGATTCCCCAATTCATTCTTTTCAATTATAAGAAGATTGAATCCTTCTAAATTTTTATCATGGATAATGTTACATGATCATTCTTTACTAAGGTAGCATTCTATATTATTCAATATCCTAGTATGGTAGTGGATTGAGAAGTAATAGTCATTGATCATCTCTAACCATATTTACTGGTTTATATTAAGATATTTCGATGTGAATATATACTTGATACTCTTATAATATATAAATATTTCACACTTCTCCACATGTATTTAATACTGCTAGAATTTCAAAATGAAAATCACTAAAACCACCACCATATCATGAATTTCACAGTTATACTCATTAAAATTCTATTAAATCTATGAATAAGCTATCAAAATATCATTTTACATCAACAAACATCTTAAATCCTTCTTTGAAGCATCACATTATACCAAAAAAAATATATGCACATGAGGGAAGTGTGAGTATTGGTGAATTGATAATCCACCTTTTCAAATCATTAATGATCTCTTTGCATTTAGTATTCCAAAAAGAACATTATCCCCTTTTTAATCATCATGGTTAGTCACATAGAAAAAAATGTGATCTGTCACACAAATCAATGATAATACTTTGATAGACTGAGGAAACAACGGATCTCTATTACAAATATTGATCTTGGCCCCACCTCAATTTTCATTGTATTATAAGGGTATATATATAAATACCCAATTTATAGTGATAAAATTATCCAATAGTGGCACTTCCTCTATAAGGAAATCACATTTAATATACTTTTCATATAAATCCTCCATTTTCAAAATATTTGGCACAATATTCAAATGATACTCATGATTCTCCCTGATTTTAGAGTATATCATAATATCATTTATAAAGATGAACATAAAATTTTCAAGGTGATATTTAAAGACTCTATACATTAATTCCATGATTTTTTATGGGGAATTATTATGTTTTATGGGAATCAATATGAAATTATAGTGTCCATACAATGTTAGAATGATAGTTTTGGTAATATTTTCCTTATTCGCCATTAATTGGTCATATCCATAATGGAGGGATTCCATTGAGAAATAATAAAATCCATAAAATTTGAAAAACCATTCTTCTATCCTTGGTGGGGGATACTTCTTCTTTATCATGATTTTTCTTTATTTCAGGATAATTAATGAAGATGTGCATTAAACTATCTATCTTCATGATGAAGAGGATTTGATCACCCCAAGGTGAAGAATTCAATCATTTGAAACCCTTTTATAGATTCTCTTGTAACTTATTCTTCAATTATTCCAACAAAATGTTGGATATTCTTTATAGAGACATGGATATGGGCATAGATCTTGGTATAAGATCAACTGATAATTCAACATCATGGTCAAGAGAAAGATAATAAAACTCTTTAGGTTATAAATTACTATAGTACCTCATAATATTCATGTCTTCATTAAAAATTATCTCCTTTTTTCCAATAATTTGATCTAGATATTATTTCTCAAAGGGAAATAATACCCACACATGAGATGAATATTCCCAAGTATATTTAACTTCTTCCTTACACTTTTTCTAGAATATGAGGATGACTTGAGGTTTGAAGAGTGAACTCTCTTTCCAATAATTTCATGTTGGTTTTATATGAGAAAAAGTAATCTATTACCAATATAGAATCAATATTTTCAAAAGGATGTAACAAAATATTTTTTGGGAGGGTAATTTGACAAATATTAACTATGGAGGTGTTATACACATGGGATTAAATAATTCCTCCATTTCATATTATAATTAATAGGTTAACCCCCATATTTTAAAGTGGTGTTTGAATAGTTCTACTAAAAATAAAATATATTAAAATATTCATAGAAATATAATCATATAGGAAATATGATGTTCATGAGATGGTAATGAGCGGATATTTCACTATTTTATTATGGTTCTATTTATTTATAATATCCAAAATAAATATAGGGATAAGAATAATTAAAATAAAAATCATAAAAAAAAGAAAGTTATAAACAAAAAAGAAATATGATATATATGACACGTATATAATACATTATGAGACACTATAAATTAATCTTTTTTATCCATGATAATTTTATCATTAGGTTTTTTAACCAAACAATATATTCCTGTATATCATAACGGTTTGTAAAGAGATTCTAAATATTCCCCATAATATCCCTTGGGAGTGTCAAATGTAGTGTACAAAAAGGAAAATTTTCATTCACTAGGTGAAGATTTACATAATACACAATTTTCTATTTTTAGGGTTATTACCCCTTGGTACAAAAATTTAGAGGAACATCCACTTTTATTTCACAAATATGGATGTAATTTATTAGAAACCACTCACTCAATAATTCACAATAATTTTAGGATATTATCATATACAAAGATTTATCCCTAGGGTAATCATTAAATTATTATATCCCAAATACCAAAAAATAACTATACCACTCTCTAATAACAACCATAGATACTCAATCCATTACACATATAGTTATAATAGACTCAATATAAATATCCAATAAACACACCCCATAGATCAAAAGTCATTGTATCTTTTGAATATTTGGTACATATGTCCTAAAATTAAACTAAAATTAATTTTTTTTAAATATCCATAATGATCTCCTTAATCCCTTTTAACTCCTAAAATTTAAAATGATAACATGAAAAATTTATAAACAAATTTGGTGAGCTATAAATCACGATAACGGGAATAGATGTGTTGAAGAAACAAAATATATGATTCAGAGGGATGACATGATATCATAAAATATAAGGATCTTGAGTAATCATATGGAGGAATAATATAAAAACATGGAATCATAAGATTATGAAAACATTGGAATGTAACAACAACATAAAAAATAGAATAAATATATGTTAAGGATAATTTCCATGACAACATCACATGGATGACAAATTCCCATATTGGATTCATATTTTACCCAAATCCCATACAAAAATTCTCATGAGACAAAAACATTACCCAATTCATTGGTACGATAACTAGGTACATCCATAATAACTAGTGAATTATTATCCGCACAACGAAAGGAAAACAATAGAAAAGCATAAACCAAAGAATTACACATGAAAAGAAATTTTTTATAATATTTTCACAAAAAAAGGCATATCATAATGTGTTCTATGAAATTATATATTTAATAATTATTAGAAATTCATAATCATATTCCATGAGAAATTTTTTTCATGTTAATTGAATACTTGAAAAATAGTAGAGAAATAATTTTTAATATGTACCACTAAAGCGGGGTTATATGAAAATTATGAAAAAGTGTTTAAAGAGGTTAATAGAATAATATTTTATATAAAACTATAAATTATGTAAAATGGGTTTTCATAATAAAATTTTTGACTTTTGAAAACATTGATGGTTTGAATACTTCTAATGAGTTGTATTTGAAATTTTGTAAGAATAGAGAAGTTCCCATTAATTGGGGTCAATTATTAGGAGAAATTGAGATGGGAAACATTAAAACATTTATAAAAAATCAATGAAATGTTAATTAAAAATTTTATATATGTTTAAGACATATATAAATAATATATAAGTATTATATAAGAATAATAGAGAGGTTATTTTTGTTAAAGAGGGATAAATTTTAACATTTCTGAAATAGGATGGTTCAGAGAGATCCCTTCCTTATGTTCCAGAATCATTCTGACCTTGTTTTTAATGTCTATTTTAATAAAATTAAATTCATTAATTATTAAATTTAATCCCTTTTCCATATATATTATATTATTATCATTTACAACAATTTCATTAAGATATAATGGAAAATTTCATTTTTCTGAGGGAATTCATTTCATCGTTCGAAGGATGGATCACTTGTATATAATTATTGTTGTTCTTCTCAAATGAGACTGAAAATACAAAAGGGAAATGAAATAATATCCATTTCCACTATTAAATTCAATGGTCTAATATACCCATTTTCTTTCCGACATGGGGGTGATTCAAATTTTAACATTATATGGTTATTTTATCTAGGTGGATTTACCAACTATCAAGAACTACTTTAATTTTATTTAATATTTTGAACATATATTAATTCTAGAGAATAAAGTTAAATCTAATATAAATATTATAACCATATTTATACATAAACATATTTTTATGAACAATCATTAAGGTTGTAGAGAAAATTAAAATATATTGTTACTCGAGGTGGTGAACCAACCATATTGTAAACAATGGATTCATTTTAGAATGATTTGAGTAGATAATATAAGAGAATTAATGATAAGTATTCCATAAATAAATTCTAGTAAATATGATATAATGGAGTTATTATTCCATATTTTATGGAATTCAAACTAGAGTATGAGGAGGATTAAAAATTGAAAAGTTCGGTTGAGGGAATTTCCTTCCACATTGGTTTTCTCCTTATAGGATTCCTCTTAAGGATACTTGCATAAGTACTTTGACCAGACCATGTAGTATAAGGATATGAGGGAGAGATGAGAGAATATTTGGGCTGATTTGATGTAAGCTCCAAGGATTCTGTGGCATGAGTAAAAGGGTCTGTATTTATAAGGGGGGTGGTGTTTTTGAATGTAATATTCATTAGATTATTATTTTTTATCAAGATTACCAATAGTGTTGATTCTTTTGACTATATACGTAATGTGGTTAATTTTATATTAAGATAATGGCTTCTCAAATTAAGTATTTCAAAAAAATTCTAGTATTTTTCTAATAAGGAAATTTATCATAATTTACATATTTTAATATTCATTAAATATTAAACTATTTTAAAAATATACCAAAAATTCATCCCAACCATTTTTCATAATTTATATTTAAATAATAAAATCCATTTTATGAATATTTTTTTCTATATATGAGAAAATAAAATTTTTAAAAAAATCCTAACTTATTTGAAAAATAAAAATTTTAATATTAGGATAAATTTTCAGAACCATTAAAAAATTACATATTCTGTATTAAAATAATATTATCATAATAAAAAAAATTAAAATATAAATCCATGTTATGGAAATAAAAATTCATTTAAATTATTATATTTATTATTATAGTAAAATAAAAACATTAACGTTTATGAATAATTCCAAAGCATAATTTCTCATATTTTAAACATTAATTTACACATAAAAATTTATAAATGTATAATATTTTATTTTATAAGATTACTAAATATTATTTTATACTTTGATAAGTGATGATACTATTATAATAGTTTTGTAAATATTCATAATAATCATATTATTATTCGAAATGGTCATATTACTATTCCAATAATCCAATAAATTTTTTAAAGATCAAATTTTTTATAGTCTTATGGGTTCCATAATTCTTATTAATACATAATAATTTATTTAATAACTATTATATTAGATTTTATCTCATATTTGTGTATATTTTCATTTTAAAAATTCATTATTTATTAATAATATTCTGCTTCATTTCTATTGTTCTATACCTAAATGTTATTATTTTAGGTGATCAAGAAGATCATGATTTTCATATTATCATTATATTATTTATTATTTATTATACCATTATAATAATTTCAATTATTATGGGAGTTTTTATTCACTAAAGTTAATGTTGAAATTAATATAATAAAATTTAGTTTGTTTTGTCATGTGGTGTATGTGAATTTTATACTATTATATTACTAAATATGAAACTATTATATATTCATAAGTCAATTTCAATTGATAAAAATACTTGGTTTTAAAGACTGTGTAGAAATATATGGTATTATTTTCTTATTTTTTGGTTTTTATTGCTAATAGTTGTGTCAAACCATTAGAATATTGATATTTATCCATAAAATTTTCGTATACCACTCACATTTACGGACATTTATCAATTTCATTCTATTTATTTTCCCACAAACAGTTATCTAAGTGATCTATATACATATTTGTACTCTTAAGGTGTATAGAGAATGTTGAGATTTGGTCATCATCTAATATAAAATTATTTTCTCAAAATAATATATTATACGTATCCTGACCTCAAACCATATAACATCATCTCCATGAATGTTAAACATTAGTATTTCTAACTTATTTTGAACACAAAATTTTTGTCTCCAACCACCCCTTTCAAATTCCATTATCTAATTAGGAATTTCTGGTTCCGAAATCTCTTAACAAAGGTATGAAGTAATATTATCAATTATGATTCCGATATTCAACATTTTATTAAAAATATATTTGTATCCCATTAAATCATAATAATGGATATTGTTTCTAGATAACTTCTACTACGAGAAAATCTCCCTTTATTCACCTTTATAGGATAGTTATGGAAGGATCATCCATAGACCTTTATAAGCAGTAGAAATATTCACCAGAAAATATTTAGCTCCTTTATTATGAATATATACATTATGGTCCTTGTATTGGTATATATATCAAACATCTCTCAATAGTGCAAATATGAATAGATATCCCATATGAAGATTACTAAATGGAACCCCAGATCATGTTATTGGAGATTTATCTGATGTGCCATCAACATTATTAAGGAATATACAATCAAATTATAATTTCTAATGAGTACAGAACAAAATCCATTCTTTAAAGAATCATTATAGATAAAAAATAACTCCTTTATGAGGTTAGTTTTAATTGAGGTGAAGTTATTAAAATCTTATTCAACTATTTAATTCTATCATCACATTCACCAGTACAAAAAAACATTACTAATTTCCATGTTTACATGTATAGTGGGGATTGGAATCATAATAAACTCCTCACAAATTGTTGGTAATAACATGAAAATACATAGAAACTAGATATATATTTTCTAGATATTGATCTTGGCTATTCCTCAATTTCCATTATTTTTTATGTATATTTAAATTCCCTTTTTCATGAGTTATAATACTTTAAGTATTTAACATCATCAATATTAAAGTAACATTTATTATACATTTCATATATCCTATCCTTCTAATGATTATTTATCATGTCGTTAAAATGATCCTCATGTTATTCATTGATTTTAGAGTATTCAATAATATCATATATGAAGAAAACATTTAATTTAATGAGGTAATCACTAAAGACTATTTTCATCATGTCTATAAGCATTTAAAATACTTAATTGTGTTACTTTATAATCATTGTTCCAATATCATATATGAAATGATTCTTCATGAATATTATCTCATTCACATTTCATTAATGATATCTTAATTTAAGATACATCTTTGAGATGTTTTGACCACCCAGTAGTTGGTGGAAAAAGTCATCAATCCATGGAGGTGGATACTTGTTCTTTATTATGACCTTGTTGATCCAAGATTCACTTATTGTTCTTTATAATGTACTCTTAGTTAGATGGAGGCATTATATTGGAACTCCTGGATATAGGATGTTCTCTAAGTATATGATTGATTTAATATTTAAACTATCAATCAAGATGAAGATGAGACAATATTGCATGGTATACATCAAAAAATTCCACCATAATGGGTATATCCCAAGGGTGGTACATTAAACTTACATAATCATATGACCATGATATTATTTCACAGAAGGAAACATCATCATTTCATAAAGATTATTTTCCAACCGAGGTTCATTATTCTCCTTATAGTTGTATATAATTACAGTATATTTTGGGATATAGAAATTGATTTCCCTCTCTTGTGGGTTGTTAATGGCTCCATATAGGTAAAATTGGTACATTCGAATTATAACATAAATTTCTACTAAATAGAATGTAATAATGCTTACATAGAGAATCATCTATAATTTTTTAATTATTGAAGGGATATATAGCTACGATTCAATTATCCCACCCCTTGGTGTTTTCCATAAATAACTCAACCTCTATGTCTTGAGGTGATTCTTGAATATTAATGAAGAAATTTAATGATATAAAATAAATCAAATGAATAAAATCAAATAAAACATTAACTATTTTTGAATGATCAATACGAATACATATAACTACTTCATTTTCACAATCCACCTCAATAATAGCAATACAATAAGCTCATCCTTTTTTCTCCTTGATTTATAAATTTTTATTTTTTTCATTATCATTTAGGACAGTTAGCTAGGTGTACGGACATTCATAGTTCCCATATTCAATATAGATGAAACAATGGACTATACCCGGAGGATTGATTATAACCTTAATTTATTGTAACCATATTTATTGGATTAAACATGTAAATTAAAAATTTATTTTTTAATTCCCATACTTAACATAATTTAAAAATAGCGTCATTCTATTTTTGAAGTTCTTGGGGTTATTTTTCTAATAGTTTTGTCATGTGGGAAAGAGGATAGTCAACCATTTTTGAGATTTATACATCGATCCTATAGAATTAATCTCTATTCTAAACGTTTCAACCTAATCTATATGAGAATTTTGGAAATCATTTATCCCCATATCTTATTTAATGGAACTTTGAAAAATTTTACCACAAATGTCATATCCTCGTATATCTAATGATTTTTGAAGGATTATCTTTAAGAAAGTAAAGAAATAACCCCTATTGTTTTTACTATAATTCCATGGGATATTGTTAGATATCCCTAAACCCTGTATAGATCATGCTTTGGTTGGGTTTCATTTGGGGTGTTTTTTGTGATGTTTGGTAATTTTTGAATGTTTCTGGGCTATGTATAGTTGGTACACGGTATAACCAAACCTTGCTTCCTCTTAGTGGAAACCACACTAATAAAAATAGTGGGCAATTTCATTTCTAGTGCATGGTTTGAAAAACCATGTTCCTACATAGTAGAAACTATGAACCTTGACATAAAAGGGTTAATGGTTAGGGAACATGTTTTTTCTAACTATAGGGCCCTACCCATGTAACTATTCTTACATGATTTATTAATTCGAAAGTAATTTTTTTAAAATTCCAAAAAACACTTTTTCGGTGCCCAAAGGGCCTGTATGACCCGATATCATTTTATTATACCTTGGAGGCTATCATGTGTTGATTTTATCCCTTTACACACTTTTATATGAAAATCAAATCTTAGAGAGTGATGTATGATATCTTCCAAGAAGGTTAACTATTTTTTTTCTTCTTATCTTAATTTATCTTATTTACTCATAGAGACTTATAGATAACTTTATTGTTGGAGGATCTACTACTCACTGTTTTGGATCTTGAATCAAGGTTTGAATCATTCATTTTTATTTCTAACATTCTTCATTGGAGTTCCCTATTAGGTTATTTTTTTGAGATCCCATGATCCTAATGTTGGTGGTTCAGCATATGATGGCCAACTTGTTTAACTATAAATTGCATGATTTATATTCTATTACATGATTTCAATTAAATTAATTTCGATTAGTTTACTAAAAAATCTATTCTATTTAATTGGGGATTTTTGGTTGATTTGGAATTAAATTGGTAAAATCACCAATTCCGATGAATTTGAGTGTGTTGTGAAATTGGATATAAAATTGAGAAAATTAAATCCTTGAATTAAATTTTCAAATTGAAATTGAGAAATTGATCTGTAAAATTTATTTCAAATTGTTATTTGAGAAAAAGTAAAATTGTTTTGATAGAAACCAATTGTTTTTATACAAAAATACCTAATTAGATTAAAAATCCACATTGGGTTTTATATGGAAATTTGCATATTAAAATAGAGAATGTGACAAATTTTATTTTAAATAGTTTTAAATTAAATTTTCTATCATCAATTTATATTAGATAAAATTAAATCCTAAGTGGTTAGTGACTTAATTGGAAAAACTATTCTAGGATGGGAATTTCGTAGCAATAAATTGATGCTTGACAACTATACAATAACTTTTTTTGGACATTTTATTCCATTTTACGATGTCGATGGGTCCTCTTTGTCCGGTTCGAAAGGGATGTGTGTAAAAATTCCCATTGTCTTTATATAGTTCTGTGAGGATCCCATAACATTAAACTATCATTCCTCTATGTATATAACCATGTTTTTCATTGTTTATATTTGAAATATATTCCATTGTTTATCAAATATTTTATACATTCCTTTGAAATTTATATAAACTATTTTATATAGATTTTTAATTATGGAACTTGTTTAATGTATTTCGATCCTTTTAAATATAAATCATAATTTTTTTAATATTCTTTTGAACTGCCAGGTCAGTTTTTTTAAAATTGAAAATTTTAATTGGTTTATTAATTATTGGAATCCAATTATAGAATACCTCGTGAGTGCCTACTGGGATATTAGCTTAATCCCAACCTGTGCCTTCAGGTGATTTTATATTATCTTCATCTTGGTTTAAGAAAAGGTAAGGTTCCAGTTAGAGGTGGTAGTAGCTATGTATCATTTGGATTGGACTGTTGTTTCCACCAGGAATTTGGTTTTTATACTATTTTTCATGTACTTTTGGAGTACTTTTTGGATTCATACATGTTTTACTTCTGGTTGAATTCTCCCTATAGAGTTTCTATTGTATGAATACTGAATTTTTTTTATTTCTTCTATTATGTTTTTGGAATTTTTTTTCCACTTTCATATTATATGATTCAAGGTGCTACTCTCCAACTCATGGGTATCTAGAATTCCCCCTAGGTAATGTTAGGACAGGCTTGGTTATTGGGATACCAGGACACCCAGAATGGTTCTTGACAATGTGTTATCAAAGCACGATGTTGTGAATTTTTCCTCAATGTTAGTATATAGTTCTGTAATATTGTTGGGACTTATGAGCTAGTTTTGAAAGAGTTCATGGTCTTATGTCATCTAAATGTGCCTTGAGTCACCAGTGGTTGTTTTGGGAAATAATTATTCATTATTAGTTCTAGTAATTACATTGATTTTTTATTTGTATAGTTTGAAATACACATCTTTTTTTTTCTATCCACTAGGATTGACTTCCATTGTTTCTCTACTAGAGTGTAAATCTAATGTATTTAATGTTGTATACTGTTGTGTTATAACATCATGCCTCTGAGAAGACATGAAAATTAGATCGGTGAAGAAGTTGTTGATGAAGCATTGTGAGTGGATCCTCTTAGGGACTAGAATATAGAAGAAGTTATTGTTCATACTCTCCAAGCTCTAGGATGTGAACTTGAACTAGATTACATTATGGTTACAATTGTGGAACATAAAAGGGATGTTTTATGGAGTCATGATCAGGAGTTCCTTCACCATAATCCACATGTTTTCATGGGTTAAAATGATCCTAAAGTGTATGGGGAATGATTAACAAGGATTGAAATTTTTTGGGTCCTTAGAGACACCTGATGAAATCAAGGGGAAGTGTGCCACATTCATAATGGATGCACCATGTAGGAGATGGTGGGAAATAATTGTGACAGAGAAGATGAATGGGGTATTATAGTGGAAGGTCTTCATGGAATTTTTCAATGACCATTTTTATCCAGATTCAATGGTGTTGGACAAGGATTACCACTTTATCAGACTCGTGTAGGCTGACAGGACTATGATAAAATTTGCAGATCTTTTTTATAAGCTTATGAATTTCACACATGAGATAATATCAAATGAGATGTTGAAGACTCTACAGGTTAGGATTGGAATTTGATTTTATATATGTTCTAATGTTTTATTATTGATGCTTCCTTCTATAATATGGTGTACTTGATAAAGCACTACTGGTCAAAATGGACGGAGATGGAATGTCAGGGGTGATTTGCTACATGTGTGGAATGCTTGGAAATTCTATGATTGTTTTCATTGCGGAACCCAAGGTATATGATTATTGTGGATTCTCATGTAACATGAATATGTTCTTCCATATCTATTAAACTCTTTGTAGTGTAATGATATCATCATAATATTCTAAAAAAATAAGGAAATCAGATTATTCAAGGGTAATGGGGTTACAACCATATGATTCTAGATCTAATATTATTTACATAATGGAAGAGTCTCCATAGGATGAAGATATAGTTCAATCGAGTATGATAGGTAACATCACTATAGATTAATCATTATTGCTTCTATATTTGATACTAGATCATCTGCTTCATTTATTTCAACCCATATTTTTAATCTCATAAATATTCCTACAAATCTTTTATCTTATATGATGTATATTACTACATCCTCTGGAATAACGTTTATGATGGGAATCCACATCCCCACATCTATTTTCTGTTTATCTGATTCCAGTCATGCTTGGAGTTTTTCGATTATTAACATGAACCCACTTGGCATAATTTAAGGGATGGATTCGATCATTGATAATAAAGTCCAAATTTATTTTTATATTTAATGGGTCTCCTTCATTGTACTATAGGGGGTTTATCGTATCTTTCAGGGAGAATGGGCCTCAAGGTTGATTAGAGCCAGACATTCCAATATAGAGCTAGAGAAAGTGGTATCTTTGTTTTCCATTGATATGGATTTGGAATCTTTGAGCAGGGATCTCTCTCCAATTTCCTTCATGTTTCCTGACATTTTTCCATTTGACTTCAATGGATTTCTACCGTTAATAGAGCATTAGTTATCTATTGTATTAGATCCCTTATATATTCATTATCTATTCTTTCTTACTAATTGGACCCGACTAAAATTAAATGAATGAAGACTTTGTTGGATGACATTTTAGAGAATCATTGCATACTTCCTAGTGTGTCAAATTGGGAGGTTCCAATTGTCTTTTCTAAGAATGCTAATTGGTCACTTTGAATTTTTGTTGATTAAAAATATCAAAATAATGTTATAATAAATAAATTTCATCCATTTTCTTGGATTGATCATCTATTTCATAAATTTAAAGGATAAAAGTGGTTATCAATGATTGAAATTTGATCTGGTTACCATATTTTGAGGATAAAATAATCTAACATTTCTAAAACCGCCTTTCGAAAAGGTACGACAATTATGAGTACCTTGTCATGCCGTTTGGTCAAACCAATTCTCACGAATTTTTCATAGACATAATGAACATGATTTTACATGAGTATCTGGGTACATTAGTTGTAGTATTTTTTGATGAAATCCTTTCTTACTCAATGTCCTAGGAAGATCATGTGTGTTATCTAATAGAAGTTTCGGAATTGTTAATAAATCACTACCTTTATGAAAAGAAAATGAAATGTTTTTAATGGTTTAGGTATGTGAATTTATTTGTACACATGGTGTCAAAACATGGAATTTAAGTTGTTATAGAAAAGGTGAATACTGTTATGACATGGTAACAACAGTCAAATGTTTTCAAGAATAGGATATTCTATGGATTAGCTAGATATTATCAATGGTTTGTAAAAAACATCTTGAAGATCGATTCTATGTAGATTTCTCTACCTTAGAAGGAAGAAATGTTTAGTTATGATGAAAACTATTAGAATTATTTTGTTGATTTAGAACATATTTTCACTACTGGGTTACTGTTGACATTTCTAGAGGCCGAGAATTATTTTTTGGTCTTCTCTGATACATCAGGTTTGGGTTTGGGAAATGTTGTTAGGTTGGGTGATCATGTTATTTTATTGTGGATCAAAATGATCAGGCCACATGAGGATAATTATACAACATATGAACATGAACATGATGTTTTGATGCACACTATTAAGAGTTGGTGACACAACCTTTTCAAAAAAAGGTTTAATGTGTATTCAAACCACAAGAGATTGAGTTATATCTTCTCTCAAAATGATCAAAACCTCCAACAGAGTAGTTGGGTGGAATACCTACTGTCTTTCAAAAATGAAATTTACTATACCCTGATGAAATTAAATTTTATTTTTGATTATTTATGAAGAAATCATCAGAACTATTATGTGAAAGAATCAATAAATAAGTGTAATTTTGTGGCTCTTTTCGAACAGTTTTATATTGTTGTACGAGAGTTAGGGGATTAGATTACATTAGATAGTTTTTATTTAACATATTCTCTTCTCAAGATGACTCTTTAAGAAAAAAAAATATTTATGATGTGTTACAATTAATTAGAGACACTCTTTATGGTGGGGAGACTGTGCCTAACTAGCCATTCTCCACCAAGGGAATTATATTCCATCATAATTTCAATGTTGTTCCATTAGTGATAAAAAAATCTATGATAATGGATTTTCATAACTCCTAGTGGCCAGTGCACCTAGTATTAATAAATATGCTCTATGACATGTAGAGGAAATTTTTGTGGCTAGGTATGAGATGGGGTATTTCTGAGATTGTCTCTCATTGTTATACATGTTAATAGGTTAAGGATGAGCACTAGAAACCGTCAATTTTACATAACCCACTTCCACTTCCAACATGGATGTTGAATGAGATCTCTATATACATTGTGCTTGGGTTTCCTCATATCCAAATAAAAAAGTATGTTATTTGGGTTGTGATAGATAAGATGACCAATTTGGATCACTTTATACACATTTGTGATATAACAAAAGTTGAGGAGTTGGGATTTCTCCAGTAGAAAGAGATTTTTAATTTGAATGAGGTTACATATCCTATAGTCCCTTGAAGGTATCTTCAGTACACATTACATTTGTTGAGAGGAATTTATGGGGAATTAGGATCTCAAGTCCATTAGAGCATGTAATATCATCTGTTTTCTAATGTAAAGATAAAAATGCTATAAAGATTCTTGAGTATATGCTATGTGCTTGCGTTCATGGCTTTGGTGGGGCGTAGTATGAGCATATGGAACTGATTGTGTTTTATTTTAATAATAGATATCTATTTGTGATCAGAATGGATCCTTTTGAATACATTTATGAATGCATATTTAAATATCCATTATGTTGGTCAGAGACTAGAGAATGTTTATTGGTTGGACCAAGCATGGATAAAGAGATGAAAACAAATGATTCAATTAATTAATCAATAAATATTGATAGCACGAAGATGGTATAAATCCTATACATATTTTCATCAAATAATGTGTAAATTTTCAGTAGGTGACTTTGTGCTCTCCAATTATTAACCCTGTTTTGGGTCATCTTTGACTTGGGAGGCAAGGGAAGCATTCTACTCATTTTAGGGGACCTTTTTATATTTTTGATAATATGGTAAAAGTGGATTACAATTTAAAACTTCCACCATAGTTGACATTAATAAATAATTTATTGGATGTATCCCACCTAGTAACTATTCATCATTCAAAAGGGGTTGAAAATTAGGGTGCATAGTTTGTCCTACCATGTTCCCCTACCCATCTAACCGTGCACACATGATTTTGTAATCTGAAAAATAAATGATTAAATCCTAAAAACCACTTTTAGTTTCATGATGGGCTTGTATAACCCCCTACAATTTTCATCATCCTTTGTGTCTACAACGTGTTTATTTTGTCCCATATACAGCCTTTTTGAAGAGAATAAAATGTAGGTAAATGATATCATATGTATTAGTGTTGGTTTCCAATTCCCATTTTATTTCTCCTTATTTTTCCACTATCTCCACTGGGGGTTTATAGATATTTATATTTCGATGATCCAATCCCTATATTTTTTGATATTGAATCTTTTTTTGATTCTCTGATCCTCATTTCCAACATTTTTCATTGGAGTTTCCAAATTTTGGATTTTATTCTATAGAACTCCTGGCCCTAAGGTAGGTTTTTTAAATGGTTGAGGGTTAAGCCCCATTTTTTTATCATAAAAAATATAGAGCGTACTTTAATAGTGTGAAAGTAGAAACACATTACAAGCAGGAATAAATGAAATAAAAACTAAACAAATGTCAAAAATATCCTACAAGTCCAAAAAAAATCCAAGAACGAACAGGAAAATATTATTACACCTCAAAGGATAGCACAAATGCGAGATCAATAAAAAAATTATATTACCACCTCTGGTAAGATGATGCACTATTTTAGTGGAACAACATGGAAAATTACTACTCCAATCAATATAGAAATGTGGAGGGGATCCAGATGTAAGGTTCCATCATAGGCTTCTATCTTTGGAGCCTCACACCTGAAAAATCATGACTAGAACTCACAAAAATATCAACCTGATGCAACACAAAAAAATTATCAAAAACATTTAGAATCTATCATAGAAAGGAACCCATCAGTCCATCCAAATGATGACGCCTGGTGGAATGATGGGTGTCATCAAACCCATCCCTCATTCAATGTCACCCACAAAACAACACTAGAAAAATGATCCACCTTATCCAAATACAATGAGAAAACCCAGTACCCGTGATGAAATTTAATTTCTAAAAACACACCAAATCAATGTGTACAATAATGAATAGGTTGAAATTCTAGAGAATCACTACTCTGTAGTGCAACAATACCAATTTTTTTTAAATGGATATTTGGAAATTAAAATTGAGAATGTGGTGAATTATATATTTTTGATGTTTTTAAACAAATTTACAATAATTTATTTTTATTATAGCACATGGAAGCCTACAATGTTAGTGAGTTATTTTTGAAAAACATGTTATGATATCAATTATGTATCAACATATTGATGATTTAAAACTACAATATAAACAATTTGAATCATTTTATTCCTCTCTAGGATTATGATGAGTCTTCTTTGACCAGTGCCAACAGGACATGTGTAAACATTTCAATTTTTGTTATATAAGTGTGCGAGGATCCTATAACCTGGTACTATCCTACCTCTTAGTATATGACCTTGTTTCATGTTGTTTATATTTGAGATATATTCCATTGTTTGTAACATTTTTTATAAATGACTTATATATATATAAAATATTTTATATAAAATTATTAATAATCCATTTGATTAATTTATTTCCATCATTTTAATTGTTATGAATGATTTGTTTTAAATATTATTTTTTTTTCTACCATGTGAATTTATTTGGAATTTATATAATTATATGATTAATATAATGCTAGTGAATTATTATTGAATCCTTGGTGAGAACATATTTTTCTTTTAACTCACACCGTACTTATGCCTTTGGCTATTTGTTGAATATCTTCCTCCATGTTGGACTAAGCATAAGGAACTACTTGGATTTGGTAGTAGTAGTTGATACATAGGCATGGAGTGTTGTGTTTGTATGGACTTGTGTTTCTATAATCTTTTGATAGTACTTGTGGTGAACATTATGTTTTATTAGATGTTTTTTTTAACTCCCTATGGAGTTTTTCTTGTATGCATACTAACTTGTTAATCTTGACTCTGTTGTGTTTATGGATATTTTTTTCCCAAATTCATATTGTAATTTTCTAGGTGTTAGTCGACAACCTATGGGGATCCGGAACTCGCATCAGTCTATGTCCAGATGGGCTCTATTATCAGGTTACCATGGTACATGGGCTAGTTGATGATATAAAATGTTAATGATAAAGAAATATGTATACCTTAAGATCCCTATAATTTTTGTATCATGTCAGAAAATTGATTCAAATTCTTTTTTTTAATTCCATGAAAATATCTATCTATTTTAATATTGAATTTGAAAAGAAAATATTTATAAAAATATAATTTCATGAATTGTCCCCACACTATCGATTATATTTACTCTATGGGTTTTTTATTCTGGACCTCTATCTACCGATAATTTCATTCTACCATCTAGAAAGATATGAACAATAATATCTTCTCATACATAGAGTTGTAGAGGGAACAAAATGTGTCCTAAATAGAGTTAATACCCCTTTTTTTATTAGGTTTTCATAATATACAATATTCCAATTATTTATTTATTATACAAATGACTCAACAATATCTGTTCTTATATTAAGAGAATGAGGAAGTTACACATGTTTTATGATATTACCTGTCACTTGATTCAACTGGGAAAGTAAAAACATGAGGTCTTCATTACCTATTCCCATGATATTAGGAATCTCATTTTAGAAATCAATACATTCCTGAACATATTTTTTGTTTAAATGGTTCCTTATATTTACTACAATGGATAAAAATAAATGAAATTTAGGGATGATTATATTATATTTAATAAGAATTAAAAGTTAAAATTCTGTATTTTGATATAATATCTCATAAATGGATTCAATAACAAAACTACAATATTTTATGGTTTCAATATAGGTTTTTTGTAATTTCATTCCAATTATATTTTTTAACGTTGTAAAGACCCGTAAAATTAAAGGAAAATGTTTTCTTAATTTTCTTTTTGATTTTACAAGAACACAGTTACTAACAGCACCTGATTCCGAGGCCCAGTGTGCCAGGAATCAATTTTTGAAGTTTAGCTCGGGTACGTTCAGTGAAAGAAAGAGAAGGTTTTCCTAACTATTGAACCGGTGCTCGGAATCAAAATCTAAGGGCACCGATGAAACTGCAGCGCTAGAAATTGTTTAAGAACACCTTTTCCAGAGTTGTGTTTTCTCGAGTGAGGTTGTTAATTAAATGGGTTAACTAAAGAAAAAAATAAAATATTGTGCAACAAATTATATTTCTATTCTAGGTAGTTTAAACGGATGCTTGGTGGTTGGAGTGGGACCCACTAATATCCTAAATCCACTAGGTAGGATATTAGTGAAGTGGGTACCACAAGACCCCACCCCTTCAAATCCCTTTTTAACCTCCCTCTCGGGCATTTAATATGTAACTCACCCGCACCCCTTTTAAATTCCATGTGAACCCTCAAATTAATTTGGATATTAAACGCTCTTCAATTATGTCAATTAATTGAATGAGATTTGTTTTTGAATTTCAAACTAATGGAATGCATGAGTGATAATAAAATAAGACATGACTTATTTTATTGGGTTGTATTGTTGTGCGGAAAAGAGAATATTTTCTCAAGCCTTGGAATATTCATCTTCCTCCTTGAAGAACGTGAAGAACGCACTATCACCGACGAAGAATGATGACCTTCGTCGAAGGACGACGATTAATGCTGATACCTGGGAGATTGACAACATGATGCCATGAACCGCGACACCGACGGTCCTCTTCTTTGTGATGTCATGTACCATGACGTCGTGTATCGCGACGTCGATGGTCCTCCTTCCACGACGCTATCTTCCACGACGTCTCTTTCTCGCAACAAACCTCATTCAATGACTTCATCGAGGTAGGAGTTTGATTTTTGGTTCATGAATTTTCTTATCTGTCCAAATATCAATTTCTTAGCCTCTAGATATCGGGTTAACGGGAGGTGGCCGGACCGCACGAACATGATCGAACCTCCTCTCCCTTTGATGATGTGTTTGAAAAATATTTTTAGTATTGAAAATAAAAAACTAAATAATGTTATACATAAAATATGTTTTATTTAAAACTAATATTTTAATAAACTATGATGTATTTAAAAAGAAATTATTTATGAAATATAAAACTAAATAATTTATCATTAATTAAATATTTATTACTAGGAATTTATTAAATTTATTTTATGAATATAATATACAAGTTTCATAAATTTTTTTATACGTTCATATTTAAATTAATTTTAATGAAATTTAAAATTAATTTTTTCTTTATGATATAAATATTTATAATCCAAAATTTTAAATTAGGTAGTTATATAAATTTATTTTTTAGTTAGAAAGTTAAGTTACAACGATAAATATTAGTTACCATTGTAAAACTAGTATTTTTCATGGAAGAATACTTTTTCTAAATATTGTGATTTAATATTAAATTGATGTATTTTAAAATAAAAAATATAATATGATGTATAAATCTATATAATGTGAAATTAAAACTTAGTCAATTTGAAATAAGTGTTAACTAATATTAATAACTCTTAATGATTAAAATTAATTTTTTCTTCAAAAACAATTGTTAACAGAGTATATGAATTAATTTTAATGATATTTTTCTCATATATTAAAATTGAATTCGAATAAATTGATCCTAAATTCGAATTCAAGACATTTAAATATTTTCATATGGTTCATATTATTTTTTTAATGATAAAATAATCATCATGGTTAAATTAAATGTATATGAATAAGTGTTAAAATTGTTAATAAAATGTGAGTCGAATTTTACTAAATCACATTGTCACATAGAATTCCAAGAATACTATGTCTGGTTATAAATTAATACCTAAATATCTCTATAATGTTCCCCCCCCCCCTAAATTACCTAGTTCTCATTAAATTCAATTATTACCCCTTACCTAACATTCCATTCCAATGATTCCCCCCTTTTCACCTGGTAATGGAGCTCACTATATCCCTTTTTTATTTCCCTATGTCCTTCAATTATAATTTATATCTTTACTTGATTAAATTTTCATTTTAATTTAATTGTAAATCTCTCTCATGTTTTTTTATTATTATGTTACCATTATCCTAAGCGTTTTTCTTAAAATAATTCATTCATTGATTTAAAGAGATTCCACTAAAACGTATTTCCTCTAAGATTGGTTTCATCCACCATAAGATTTTAATTAAAGGAATATTCTCCTCCTATATAGTGGAAAATTTTAGTTTAGTTAAAAAACATTTCCTTATTAATATTTATTTCCCATAAGTATATAATTGTTGAGAAGAGTTCTCATTATCTTTAATGTCATTTTACCATCCTTGTCTATAATTTCCTTTCATTCCAATGTTTTTATTTATAAATGGAAACATAATTATTTTATTTATCGTGTTGTCTCTATATAATTTTATTATTCCCTTTTTTAATGAATTTTTTTTACTCTTTTTATTTTTAGTTTTTTCAATAAATGAATTTTAAAAAATATAAAAATCCCATTATTTCAGGTGAAATTTATTATCTTTCATCTGACATGTCTTTTGATAAAATTTATTTAAATTCCAGGAATTATTATTGAAATTTTTTTAAAGGAAAGTGTATGGAAACTTTTTCACTTCACCTTTCCATAATAATATTTTGAATGTGTCTCGTAACTTAATAATTTTCTATATGTCTTCTAAAATCACTTTTTATCATTTTACCCAGGATCAAATATTTCTCCAGACTTTTTCAATTTATATGAAGTTTTATCTATATTTTTTTGGTTTCTAATAGAAAATATTTTTTCCAACTATTTCATAAACATTCCTTCCAAAATTATATCAAATAATAAAGAATAATTATTATTTCCAAAGTGGTTTTTCTAAAACTCCTAAAACATAATGTTTATCTAAATAATTGTTCATTGAAATTTCTTGCACTATACCGAGGATAATATTCAAAAAATATCATCCACATTATTTATCTAGATTATGTACCAAATTTCATCCTATTTTTTGAGGAATGATATATCGCTACCTTTATCATTCCTAATCATTCACTGTATATATATATGAGATATATTCAAAAATAATTCCTTTGTAAACACTATAAATTTCCTCATTATTATTGAAGTATCATTACCTAGATAACATTCAATGATTGATTGGTAAAATTATTTACTTAACTATATACCCTATATCTATATTGGGTATATAATATATTATCTATTATTATTATTTAATTATATTTACCATGAATGTTACTAAATAAATTTAGATAGCCATGTTTTTTACTTGGGATTATCTTTTTATAATAATGGTTTATCTGTTCATATGATCCCATTTGAGAAGTACATGAAATAAATTTTTTACATGGGTTCTTTGTGATATAAAAAAATTAAATTATTTTCAAGTGGAACTAATAAGTATGGATGATGATAGGTGGCATATTATATTAACCTATAATTCATTGGATTAAAGTTTCAAAATCTAGAGATATGTATATGTAGTCACAATATATATTTTTAAAATAATTTGTGATAGTGTTTGACTCATGGATGTGATGTATATATGGGTAAAATTAATTTGTCTCAAAAGAATGGGTGTAAGTGTGTGGCTCATGAAACTAATGCTTCCTTATACGAGTGTTTGTGTGATATTTTAAAGACTTCATCATTTTTTGATTATTTTTATTCTTATATTTTAATACCATGGATCATGTTGGTTGACTCATGTTACAACATTATTTTTGATCATGTATTATTTCATGAAATGACTTATTCAATGATTTATTATTTTTTATTTTTTATTTATATGTTTCTTATTCTCATAATTATAAACATAATCTCATGTTATGGTCATGTAAGCTCTCTTATTCCTATCCCTTAAATTTACACTTATAGAGTTTTTGAGATTAAAACATTAATAAGTTTCTTTTTCCCAAATTTATCTAGAAGATTATAACTTATAATATGTTTATAAGGGAGTCTATTGGGGCACAATTATAGGGAAACTTTTCTCAAGGGTTGTAAAATAAGTTTCAAACAAACTATAAAAAAACAGACTTAATAGACATGGATATGAAATCATTTTATATGAATATCTAAAACATTAAAAATGTACATTCTCGAGGTCATTAATAGTTTAATATCTTTGAAAACATGGAAAAAAATATTCTAACATGGTGAAATATCTTAAATGTTTAACAAAAATATATTCCCATTTTTTACATATACATAAAAACATTCTTCATAACCTGGGGAAAGTAAACTTAATAAAGGGTGAGCTCATATTCTCATTAAGTGTAAATAAGGGAGATACGTAAGAATAACACAAGAATAGGGGTATGCTGGTTTGAGAATTACTATTGAAGATCATAATATTCATATCAGAGATCATATACATGAGTTATGGCATAATGATTGGTAGTTCATAATATGTGATTCATTAGGGAAATAAGAGAACTGCCCATGATATCATAACATAGGAATAATACATAGAATTTGGGGTGGAAAAATCATATAAAATAAATCTTAATTAGTCAAACATCATTGCCAAAAAAATATGTTAGGGGAATATATAGGGGTTATAACTACTATGTGGGACACACCACCATACATAGTCATATAACTTTACTTGTATTAGAGTGGTTTCACTCCCTAAACCATATTAATATTCATGGTTCTCTCAATAGTCCATATTAATTGTCAACGTCCACTCCTAAAACCATATTAGCAAGAAAAAGTACTTTATTGAACTATATTCACTCCATATTTTATTCATGTAAATATCATGTGACATAAATATTTACCCAATTCATTTGAGGGAGATATATGCCCCAACTGTCTCATAATGAAATCATACATATATTCTTCAAAATATAATAAACATTAATCATATCATAACACGTAAAAAGAAATGGGTTTCACAGAAATCATATCATAACCCATGAAATATAATGGGTATCCTAAGAATTTTATTATTTCAAAACCTATGGAAGTGACATAGGTTTAGTAATCGAAGAATAAAACATGGGAAAAAAGGTTTTCAGAAGTGTTATATCATGTATAACATGTGAAAGAGAAACCTGTTTCATAAATATATTGTCATCTAAATCATAAACCATTAAAATAGAAAATAAAATTGGTTTCCTTATGTCATATCCTTAGTAAAACATAAACTATATGATAGGATATCATATTAGATGGAAAATGATTTTTAAAGATCACTTGGGGAATTTATTAATGGAAATATCCATTATTTGAAAATAAATTTTTAAAATAAAAAATATATTCAAAATCATTTTCATTGAAAATCACATTGAATACATAAGAATTAATCTTCCAAAAAAATTAAAACATTTCATGAGGAATATATAAATTTTACATTAATATTTTTTTTTAAATAAAAATTCCATAAAAAATTTTCCATTTATAATATACTTGAAAACATATAGAAAAATATTTCAAATAATGGTAATAATTTTCCATGAAACTAAAAATATGGAAACATATAAATGAAGCTTTGAAAATCATTTGAATTTTTTAAAAGAGAACACATTTTTGAAATTTTTTAAGAAAATGAATGTCCAAACTTTTAGTAATAAATTTTTAATAAAAGAAATAATCTTATAATCTTGCGCAGGAAACATAAATTAAATGATGGTCATGAAAAATGACAAATACATAAATGTAGAACATTAATATTTTGTCATAATAAGTTTAGAAAATATCCCTAATCGAAAAAATAATGAATATTCATTTTTAAAAGTCAATTTAATAATGGTAAAACATGGTTAAATATTTCTTTTAAATATAATATAATAATATTAAAAAATTGAAACATTTTTTTAGAAAACATTTTTTTGAAGAACAAAAATTTCAAAAAAAAAGAAAAATAAATATTTATTTCATTAATTTTTTTGTTCGTAATTATATTAGTTATCAAATAGTGGAAAAATGGTTCCATTACATTATTATATCAAAAATAAAAAAAGGATAATAAATATCTACATTATTCTTGAGATATAGATCTTAATATTTCATAAATGTAAGAATAATGAAAAAAATTCCTAATAAATAATGAGATTATATAAATAAACTCTTACAACATTGGAAATTTTAAATCATAAATTACATTAATGAATAACATTACATGGATCTTAAAATATTTTTAAATTATTTATATTCTTGTTACAACATTTCTTATGGTAGTATATACAGATCGTAAAATAACATAGGTGCATAATATAACTTCTGTCTCAGAGAAGGAAAATTGAGACAAAATTAAATTACTGAGTTGGAATCATTTGAACCATAAAACCCATGAAAGAGACATAATAATATATATATTTAAATACCCATAAAAATAATTATAATAATAAGATATAATTTTCATGGTTAGTATATACACAACACAAATGAAATGAGTGGTCAATAAGTCATATGTCTCATAGATATAAAATCTACACTAGAAATCTACATACTCTTTGATTAACCATTGAATAATGATATTTGTGGAAGAATAGAGTCAATTAAAAATTTATATATCATAGAATAAATGAAATTTAAAATATAATATTTCACATGGTGGTATACACCCCACACAACATTAATAAGTGGTTAATAGAGTATATATCTCAAAAAAATTAAAATGAGACGAGAAAACACTTATCTTAGGTCTTGAAATTCTTCAAACACATTCAAAACTCAAATATATTTAATATAAATTTATTATAATTTTACCATAGAACCATATTATTATATATAATACCATATATGATTTTATTAAGAATTTATATTACCCTTTTACTAACAATTTATGGATAAAGTAATGTTTGATGTAATGACCGCTTTGTTTTTCAAAAATATTTTGACTTTTTATTCTTGATCCTCTTATATAGATTGTAATTTAATTATTTTAAGATTAAATTTTTTTCTAAATATTATATATATTAATTAAATAATTATTTATTATATGCAACAAAATATAATAATATAAAATGTTATACATCATTCATAGAGATACTAGGTTGTACGTTTGTATGAACGCATTTTCGGTTTTATTATCGCATTGGAAGAAATAATGTTAATGATATATATATATATATATTATAATTATATTATAATTAATCTGTAATATATTTATAGAAGTTTTATAAAACCCATCCTTCAAACAGTCCATGTAATGTGTGAATAGATCAAATCACTTTGAAGTTGAAGTAATCCACATGTCCTCAACCATTGTTATCTTATTCCCAAAAAATTAAAATAATTGTGGTATATGATATATAATAATTAAATAATAATAAATAAATCATAAATATCAAAAATTTAGTATAAAAATTTATTTTAAATCATTATTCAAAATTTTTAATTGTGGTAATGGACGAACAAACAACATCAGTTCACGAGGTTATTTTCTACTATACACATAAGTGATGATTGTGTATCCCATTTGATGGAAGTGTGTGAGAGTTTAATTCATACCCATAACATAAAAAATGATAGTATATTTAGTATATTGAAGAAATTATATAACCATGGAACATAAATAATTTATGGGTTGGAGAATGAAATAAAATAGAAGTTCTTGTGGAAGGACAATAATTTTCTTTGTGTAAATCCTTTTTGTTTGTGACAACAAGCATCCACGGTTTGATTTATTCCCAAATGGATGAATCTAGGATGAAGGGATGGAATTTGGGAGCTTATTTTGAAAGGTTTTTTATTATATAATTGTTTGAAATTTTTGAATAAGTGAGTTGGAGGGGGGGGGGTGAGTTCATTTTTATAGTATAGGAGGGGTTCCATTCTTGTAAATACAAATAGAAAAATACTATTGAGTGTTATACATTACATAATGTTCATAAAATAATGTTAAAATTTCAAAATAATGTGGGATATGGTCGAAATATTTCAATAATATTTCTTTTTTACATGTTTCTGGGTTATTTGGACCATTTTTTAATGTTTACCTAGTGATTAAACTGGTTTTTACATTAAATGATGTAATTAATTATTATTTACATTCACTCATATTTTTTTCAAAAAAGAATTTGAACATAATATAAATTATTAATTATAATGATAAAAAACGGTATCAATTTTTATTAATTACAATAATATATGTGGAAGAAATTAATCTCATATAATCCCACAGACGGGACAAAACAACATGTTTTTAATGTGAAATTGTTCAAAAGTTTGAACTGTTTTTATATAAAATTTAAAAGTTAAATTTATTAAAATGACCAATTTTTTTAAATATATTTATAAATTATATAAACATAATTTAAAACTAATACAAAAAATAAATTTAATTTATAAAAAAAATAAATGAAAATGATGTTTTAACTAAAATTTCGTGTTTTCAATATTCATCAAAAAATGATATTTCTCATAAAAACACCAAAAATTCACACAATGTAATTTTTTATATTAAAATTTGTAAACAAAATTTTAATTTTTCTAATAAAAATTAAAAATGTGTAAAAATTAGTTTTATAAAATTTTAGAATTAAAAGGTGGTAAAATTACATTCTAGAAAATTATTGTTTTTGTCTAAAAATAGAATTTTTTCTTTTTTATTCCTATGATACTTTGGGATAAACATAAAAAATTTTCATTCAATATATAATATATAAATTTTAATAAAATATATCACTAATAGTGATTTATTTAATTTATAAATATAAAACTACTTTGTTGGAATGAAAATAATTTTTTCATAAAATCAATTCATTTTTATTCATTGGGTATTTTTATTTTCATTTATAATCGATAAAACTAGAGAACATTAGGTAAAACCCAATGGAAAAGTGTATGGGATGTGTCTATGTATAGGAAAACATCCCAATATATTGGAAAAGTAGATATTATGTGGTTTTATTAGAAATTATAACCCTATATAAATGCTAGCAAGAATATGCGATTGGGGAATAGATGCACCTAGGGGAGATCAACATGAAAAATATTGGTCGAGAATTGAATTGATCATCACAAGGGTGTGTAGTGAGTGGGATTATGATTTTTCGCCTAGATAGAAAATTATGGTAATATTTTATTTACATAATCACATACTCATTATAGGAGAACAAGTAGGATTTATATTATTAAGAAATTTTCTTATGTAATATGATAGTAAAAAATATAAATCTACCAATATTAAAATAATATTTTTTTGGATTGAAATAAAATATAGTGTAACAATTTCAACAATTAAGACAATCTTTGTATGAATTATTTCATGTAATTTTCTTATAATAATTCACATATGGTGTTAATAACACATGTTCACTCCTTGTGGTTTTAGTGATGGTTATAACATAAATAAATGATGATAAAAATTAATTCCATGGAAAATGAGAGATTTTACTACTGGGAAACTGAAAAAGAAAAGGGGTTGAGGGATAATTCTAGAGATTATAGTAAATTAAATATCATGAATAATGATTTAGAATAAGGAATAAGTTGAGTTTCCAAACACACCAAATAAGATAAGCATTGAGTATCATATAAGTTTTTGTGATGTTTATCATGAAGTAAAAATGATTTGATTTAATTCATATTAAATATGTTGTAAGAATCACTTAAGGTAATTTCCTAAGAAAAATAAGAGATGTTTTATTTGTGGAAGATCATGTCACAATGAATCTATTTTTCATGTAAAATAGAAGACCTAATTGGTAATTTTGATTGGAAATAATGTTTTTTATAGGTACCAATAATAGTTTATGGTTAAAAATTTGGGAAAAATGGTAATTACAAAATTAAATTCTCTAACCCAAGAGAAAATGAATATGATAAGAATATAAAATTTACGAGACCAAGAGAACAATGTAAATACTATGAAATAACAAGTACAAAAGTATATTTTGAAAATGATGTAGATGGAAGGATGCCTGTAATGCACTTAGAATCTATGATTCTTGTAATTGCATCATGTTCATCCAAATCCATCATACCATGTATGTTTGATAAGAAAATCAAAACACCAACATGATTACGTGATGTTAAATTATTAAAAAAACATCCAGTGGTGCGTTTATTATATCCCAATAATATAAATCCCCACTAATAGATGTCTATAGAAATTTTCTTCCCAAAAATCCTATTATAAATTTTTATTCAAATTTAATGTCATATTAGGAAAGTATTAACACTATTTACAATTACATTTGACAAGATATTAAGATAAAAGATAAATATAAAATTATAATAAATTATTAAAATAACGATGACTATAAACTACATAAAAAAATTTACCCCAATTATATTATGATATTTAGTAAAAAAGGTTATCATAAAATAAAAGATAGTTAAATTCCTATATGATTTAGAAGATTATATCATTAGTCAAACCAGAAATAGTGAGGATGAAACCACATTAAAAATTTAAATCCATATAAATGTTTTCTTATAAACACCTTTAACTATTCAATTAATAATGATTAATAATTTTTTGAAGAAGTAATTTATTTAAGGAGGAGAATTTAAATACATGATATTTATCATTATATTATTGTTAAATAATTATGATTTTTGACCACTTTGTACAACCAAAACACTGAACTAATGTGAAATATAAAACATTATATGTAACACCCCATGCTTCCACGGTACGCTTCCCTTCAAATAATACAGTAGCGTGTGTTGTACGCAACTTTGAGTTCTAACACCCACACCATAACCAATCAAACTAGCCGTTATGAATAGTAATACCCACTTTTTTGAAATTTTATAAATTTCACCTTCCAAAATGGACTTCGTTTTTGGATTCGGAATATCAAAATTATCTTAGGGTGAAATTTTGGTATTTTTCTAAAAACATTCAATTTTGATGAATAGTGAAAAAAAACTGAGTTATAGTTTAAAACCGAATTTTTATTTAAATAATTATTTATTTATTTAAATTTAATTAAGGTCAAAATAGATACTTAATACCAATATATGTTCAATTTAATTCATTGGAGTTTAGAACAATTTCAGATATATAAAAATTTTATTGAAATTTTCACAGTCTTTTACCCACCTCCTAGGAGAATTTGAAAATTCACATAAAAATTAATTTTAATGCTTCTATGAGTGGAATTTAAATAATCTGAGAGAAATGGTTAATATCAAGGAGTAAAATTTGGTTCAATGAGATGAAAATAATATTTGGTGAATAGTGACTTTTTTCTTTTATTTACCACGGTTAAAAGTAAATAGGGTAATTAAGGGTAAAAATGATATTAATATTACCCTAACACATGTCCTATTTCTATAGGACAAGTGTATCTCGACCAAAAAAACCTTAGGAATAAACTATTATCATTTAGGTCCACTTGGATTAAATTAGGACATTTATTATTATTTAATTCAAAGAAGAGTTAAAAGAGTTAAATTCAATGTTTATTTACTAAAACATTTTTAATATAGGGTTATACATAAGATAAATTATATTGTAAACATTAATTAGAAATATTATAAGAATTCCTACATAATGGTATTTTATTTATAATTTTTAGATATTAAATAATTTAATTTATTTTTGACACAATGGTGATGCTGTAATTACTTAATTAATGAAATATTAAAATAATTGATATTATAAATATGAAAATAAATGTAATTTGAGACTTTTTATGAATTCCGCGAATTTTCTAGGTTAATAAGACATATTAGGATTGGTTATATAAATTTGTTTCGAAGTAATAATGCTGTTATGAAATTATCAAAAACAAATTACCCAATAGTGTCCAAATTGACATAAAAGAGTTTTTTAAAAAAATATTATATTATTAATTTTTATTATATTCTTAAAAATATAATGATTGGCCGAAGGACTTGTATCATGATAGGTGTATCATTAATGGACCACTTTGGGGTTTCTTGGATGTATATAGTAAGTTTATTAACTATATAATATAAAAAAACAAAGTGACATGGTAAATGTTAAACTAATTAACTAAGTGTTAAAACTAAAAGATAAGGTTAATATAGTGACCCAAACCTGTCTAAAACCTATTTTTTGAGTGGTTTTAGACCTATCCCCACATTAAACTTTATATAATCTACTTTGGAGCCATTATGAACCGAATATGAATTTATTATAAAATAATATTTCTAGCTTTTCCAAAGGTGCCCCATCACCCATCTTATAAAAGGGAACTCTCCCTTCTCACTAAATCACACATTAAATGCCTTTTGGCTTGGCCAACCCCTGCCCAAATACTCTCTAAAATTCCCTCAATTAAACTTAGAGGCCTTATTTTGATCATAAATCCAACCTAATGATCCCTTTTGATCAAATCAAAAGGAAGAACCCGATGAAGAGGTAATGTTTTCACCACCCTCTTTCAAGTTCCTTTCTTCTTCAAATTTTTCATTATTTGTTATTCACATTCTAAAATAATAACTCCAGTATCTTATATATACTGTGATGTTATTATAAATATGGTACAACCATATTCATTATTCTATCCATCCTTTGAATGACATGTCACCATACGTGCGTACGTACGGCTTACCGTCTCCACGTCGTGGTGTAATTTTTATTAAATAAATTATTATTTGGATGGGTATAATAATAATGTCTAATTCATGTAAATAATAAATATAACATGATAATTATTCTTTATATATGATATACCATCCAATTATATATTATTATAATATGAAATGAATGATATTGTCGCTCGTGCGTACGTACGGACAACCGTCTCCATGAACGCGATGGGATTCATTCCCCATCGTATCCATTCAAGACTAATTCTCATTACTGATTAAAAATAATTTTTAAGGACTTGATATCATTCTGGATATGAATAAGATACAACCTATCCATTACAAATACGACTTACGTAACAAAACATATAAAAGAAAATGAGTAAGTTAACACCCAAAACAACGATAATACAATTATATTATTAACAAATCAATGTTAGATGATCATATATGATATCATATTAAATTATATGAGTCTTGTATAATTTAATAACAATTATTTCACCATTATAAAGGAGGTTAACCTACCATCAACCAAAGAAAAGTGCAAGGTAAGGGTTTATTTCACAATCTCTTCATTATCCGAGGATGTTTATACGTAATTATCTACTGGGACCTCTTCATCATCTACATCCATGTTTCTTAAAAATGTGTTTCAAAACATTCTTAATATTTTTCAGAATTTGTGTTAAAGTCATTTATACCCTTTTTTGACTTTTTATAAGATGATTATAAAGGAATCTTTCCGTCTTTTTTCAAACAAGGTCCTTTTTAACCTTTTCGACAGAATTATGGTAAGAATGTATTTTTAACATATATGGCAAGTGCGACTATTTTCTGCCATTATAAAATCTTCGAAGCTTCCCTTACAAGCTTCTAATAATATTTTCAAAGTAAAAGTTTTATTTTATAATTATGTGACTTTTAAATGACTTCAAAAAAAGAGATATTTATCTCAAATAGTTTTGATTTCATCTATGTCAACATCCTTTGATGGATTTTAAGCTTATTTGAAGTTTATTTATTATGATAAACATTTTCCATATTGTATTTAATGTTTTGTGATATATTTGACTGTGGAGGTTATATTTTTATACCATTCATGGTTTATGGAGAAAGTATTGACAATTCATATGCTGGTTTTAATACGAATGTTTATGTCATGTTTAAACCTATTCATATGAGGAATGCATCAGACTTAATAAGTGACGGGTGGTTCCAACTATAGCTCATCGATGCAGCAATAGGTCTCATGAGAAAAACTAGTGTCTTGGGACAAGGCCATGATAAAATCTTATTTGTAGTCTTAGCACGAGGCCTTGGCTATGTGGTTATGATAGTCTGGCATTATGCATTCCATCCTTATGAAAGTGGTTAATGATATTGCATGTAATTATTCGACTAGTAGAATATCAATGTGAATAACTAAATGGAATTATTTCATATTATTTTTTCCATATTATGCTGATTTTCAAGTTTAAAAGTATTTTGTTTTAGTTATGCATTGCCTTAAATTTTTATTCTTATTTATAAAAGTTTCCGCTATATTGTTATCCTTACTGGGAATTTGAGCTTACCCATTTCTATGATTTATTTTTCATAGGATGTGAATAAGTATTTTATTAATGACCTTCAGGGATAGTAAAAGTGGATATGAGTGTGGATACAAGATGTTGTTTTAATTTTCAATTTATGATGTAAGGGAAACTTTATGAATGTATCTAATGTTTCCAAGACTTCTAAACTAATCGGTATTTCGAGACATGATCTTTCTTGTGATCATTTCAATGATATGTACTAATGCACCGACTCTGGGAAAATGGGGTCAGGACGTTACATTATATAACCATAAAAATTTATATGTTGAGATGGTGGGAATATATATATATAACTAAATTATGAAATATATGTATAAATTAACATTAATTTCATTTTTAATGCTAATGATTTTGAAAAACTCATTTATCAAATAAAAATAAAAAATAAAATCATTTTATGTGTAAAATATATTTTCATAGAAAATTAACTTTACATATGTTAAGAATTTTATTATATTATGGCTTTATAATGGGTTAAATTGAATGTATAGATAATATATACAATTAAATAAGTTAATTTAAATTTACTAGTTATTTCGAAGAAAGCGGTAAATTTATGTTATGCTTAGAAGATTCATGTTTCATTAAATAATTTTTTATGTGTTAATATAAAAATTTATTTTTTTCAAATTATAAATTGAATCTTAGAAAATAATGGTAATATTTTTAAACAAAAAATAAAATTTTTTAATGGTATCAATTTCAATTTTAGGGAAAAAATAATTTACCAAGATAAATATTAGTTGGCATGGTAAAAATTTTATTTTTCAAGATATAATAATTTTAAAATTTTTTATTTTTAAGATAAGTTTATATTTTTTAAATAAAAATAAAAATTTTATTTTGAAAAATATACATATAAAAATAAAAATCATTTATTTTATAATAAATGTAAAATAATGTTTTCAACACTTCAAGATTCAAACAGCCTTATCTGTATTTTTTTTCAACACATTATATGTATTAATATAACAGTTAAAATTTCATAGTTAGAAATTTAATTAGATTAAATGGAGTCCAATTTTAGATTTAACATGTTTAAATTTAGTAGGAAGGTTCTTATTATATTTTGTTGATAAATAAATTTCAGGATTAAATTTTAATCATTATTCATATGTGTTAAAAAGATTAATTAAATGTGATTCAAATTGTACATAATAAATTTGAAACATAGTCCTTGTATAATAACTTTTTTATGTCATAAATTCATACATAAATTTCCCACCAACATTTACCCACCCAACTAAGAAAAGTGTCATGAAATTCCATTCTAACACCATACCTATCATTCTTTTTAAATTATTTGACCCTCCTTTTATCCTGTAAATAGATTTTAATTAAATAGATTTTAAGACACACATCTCTTAATAAATTTCTAAAAATATCTTCCCAAAATACCTCATTTAGTTCACCTATATTATTTTAGATTCCACTAGGCCCCAACAAGATCCTCAAGTCCATTTTCTCCAAATGATGATTTATGAGAAGATATAAATTCTCAACATAAGTATTTATTATCCTTTATATTTATTATTTATTTTTGACATAAAAAATCCTCTAATTTGTTTAACTAAATTTATATAATTAAATAAAATTATCTAATCCCCTCCAATTTAATTAAATAAATGGAATTTTTTTTATCCATGTGCGTGGACTACTACCTCCCAGAATGACACATTTCTTTTTTTTCTCATTTCCACATTTCATGGATGGTTCTAGATATGATTTTAGGGAATATATATTCTATTTGTGTCATTGTTGATACTCTATAAATATAATTTATCTATTATATATGTAATATCAGCAATATGTGATTGTTGTTAATCAAATTTCCTAACACGAAAAAAGAAGGATGAAAATTTTTTTATTTATAAGTTAAAACATCATTTTCACTTACCTTTTTATTATAAATTTGCGTAATTATGATTAATCATCAAAATAAAATCTAAATATTATCATTATACTTTCTTTATAATTAAATTATAAAAAAACTATCTTCCATAGCCATACTCATACATAATTGTGACATGTTCTTATTGGTTATGATAAAACACCTACATGAATAATGAAATAAATTTCTATCAAAGAGGCATTTTAAAACATAATATACGATATAGATAATTAAATAATTTTATTTTTGTTTAAGGAATGGTAATTTTAATATTTAACTCACTAATTATGTCAACACTTTTCATTCATGATGAATTATCGAAACAAGACCATCAACTACATTATCATCATGAATAATAAAAACAAAAATTATGAAATGAAATTAATAAATTATAAAAAATTTAAAATAAAAAATTAAATTACATTTTTTGATCCAAGAATGATGAATGTTTTGAGAAGAACTAATAAAAACACTGTAATTATGAAAATAGTTCAAAACCATCATGATTATTCACATATTATAATAAAAATAGAAAATAACTAACCAATATATATGTTGGGAATAATAATAAATTATATTTATATAAGTTAATAGATATGAATAAGGTTATAAAATAGGATATTATGATACTTCTATTTTTTTACCCTATATTAGAGTGCATCCAACAAATCATGTATATAATTTAAGGGATTCTAATTCCAAATTTCATACCTTGAGACAATTTTCTTATTATACATCATCATTTATTATGAACGGTGTACGTACTACCATGTTGATATTTTTTACCACAATCCCATCATTTTATTTATGGTGTTTAATTTTTCATTAGGAATCATATCTTTTAAGCAGTTTTGAATCTAATGTTTCTATTGTTTTAAGGGGTTCTCCATATAAAATATATATGTATTAAGATGTATTTTATAGTGCACATCATAGTTTATTTTTTTATGGTATAACCATAATAATATTTATGTCATATTTAATTAATATATTTAATCTCATGATACATTAATGTACTTTTATTATAACTCTATCTCATGTTCTTTGATTCTTAAATTTCAATTACCTTATGTGTTTTTTTAACTCAACACCCTTAATTTATTTAAAATGATTCTTCTTGAACTTCTCTCTACCAAGATTGGATTCTTTCACCAGATTATATTATTTAGTGTTATATTATCTTCCTCTATGGTAGAAAATGAACTTTCGATTCAAATATTTTACGTTGATAAAATTAATTTCTCAAATGTATATCATTATTGAGAATGATTCCCATCATCTTTAGAGAAATTATCCCCTCCTTGTCAATAATTTCATCCCCACTAATGTTATAAATTATAATTGGAAACCTAATTATATGTTATCTCATGTAACATCTCTATTTTCATTCCCCTATTTTAAAAAAATAACTTTTATTACACCTTTTACAATTTGTGTTTTCAACAAAGATATATCAAAACATTTAAAATGATTCCCCTTCATTGAAAAAAATATTTTATCTTCAAAGGAATATTTATTTTGATAATATTCATCTTTTTTAAATAATTTATTATTTATTATTTTTATCAATGGTCTATTTTTTCACTATTTTAACAAGTCAATTATGAAAATAAAATCCTAAAATGACCTAAAACATCACATTTTTTATGATTTTATTCAATAATCTACTTTTTATCATTTTACATGTGAGCATGTATTTACATCACCATTCTGGTTTTTTATGAAGAGTTTTCTATATAAATTCTTAGTTTTGTAATGAAATTATATTTTTCTCAAATTCAAAAAAAAAATATCTATGAAAATGATATCAAAATATCAAGGATATTTCTTATTTTTTAATTGATTTTTCTAAAACTCATGAAAAGTATTTTTGATCTACGTCAATATTATTTTAAATATTTTATAGTTGAATAAGAAAAATACTCAAACCATTCTATCAACCTTATTTTTGTTTATTAACTATATAATTTCCTTCCCTTTTGGAGGAATGACCCATCACTGACTTCTTCGTGATTAATGTTCCACTATGTATAAATACATTGAATATGCCAATGTTTCCCCTCTATGAACACTTTAAGATTTCTTAATATAATTGAATTTTGTTCAGAATGATTCTATAAGTCCATTGATAGAGGAAATTATTAACATAACATTATTTCCATTATATATATGGTGTAAATAATGTATTATTTATTATAGAGATTGAATGTTATATACCTATATTTTTATTGAATATCTTTGGATAACTTTTTATTTACAATGGTTTTATCTTGTTATAACTATAGATGATTTTTTGTGTGATTCAATTTGAATTGGATATGAAATTCATTTTATTTCAATGGATTCATCATCCTATGAAACACGTTAATAATTTTTAAGTGGTATTCATAAGTATGTTTGATGATGGATGGGTTCCTATATCACGTATGAATCTAATAGTTAAAATTTTATATCATATTAAATATGTCAGATAATACACAATCAATTTTTTTTAAATTTGCGGGTGCAACTATGTGACCCAAAAATGTGATATATACATGGTTACAATTCAGTTATCTCACATACATAGGTCAAAGTGTGTGACTCGTGAAAGCAATTATTCTATATTCAAATTATTAAGCCATAATTAAAAGGTTCCATAATTTTAGTCTTACTCACAATATTTTCTCATGCTCTAAATAGTCATGTTTATTTACTCATGTTATCATACTCTTCTGTATCATGTCTTATATTATGATTATCCTTATTCCACAATGTATGATCTATGATATTTTTATGTGTCTTGTGTTTCATGAATGCACCCTTATGCCCATCTTATTCACACATATGATATTTTATTGTTATTGCTTATGTCTTCCCTTAATAAGTTTTCGATATCATCTCTTTCTCATGTTTCGATTTCCCTATGTTATGAAGATATATAAAAGATATAATAATTATATAAGGGATTCTAATGTGGATAATTATGGAAAAAATTTCAGAACGTTTGTAAAATAAGTTTTGTCTATAGCCGGTCTTAAAAGAAGCTAAATATTTGGATCCCTAGTTTGAATGACTATTTGTAGAATGAAATGATTAATCATGTAAAATAAGGAAATAATTTTGTTTATCTTTCATTGGTTTCTATATCATATGTATAAGTTTAGGCTCATTACTAACACAACATGACATAATATTCCATGAAAACTATTTATCACCATGACTCTAGCTACCTAGAGAAGGTGTGTACTTATTACATTTTTAGATGATAAAAGAGATCATGCCACCAAAATTTTATTAGTATGGATGATTTCGAAAACTGGATACATATTTTATTCCCATATGAAATTGGAAATATAAAAAATTAATATAAGAAAAATTAATGATTCCTTGAAATCATGTATAATATCCTTATTTGTATACAAGTGAAGGGAAAACAAATAAAGGGTGATCCTAAATAGTCATTAAAAGTTATGTAAAATTGAATCCATCATCACTAAATAATGCTTCATTAATTAGGAATAGTTGATAATGAAAATGCATTCCATTTAATCAAAAACATTTATTAAATGATCATCCATATCAAATATCAACATATCCATCAAATAGTTTATGTAAACAAAATTATTAATAATGGAAATTAATAAATCCAAGTATTAATTCCCTTTCCTTTAAGGTCTTATAAATAACATATCAAGAATCTTACTATAAAAATAATCAACCAATATATAATTATTTATAAATGCGTTTAGGTAAACCAAATACCCACCAAACATGGACACATGTTTTGTATCATGAGACATTATGATGCATAAAAGTTCTATATATATCAGATCCACACCAATCATTCTTATGTTCAATTAATTATTCATATTTTTAAAGATCGATGCAATTAATTATCAAAATTGTTTATTTTTATTTATTTATTCATATTGAATAAATAATAATAAAAATAAATATTTCTCAATTAAATTAAAATCATATCTTAATATAATTCCATCAATGAATAATAATAATTGAAATGTTTTTTTGTTGGAACCACATCGATGTAATAGAAATTATTATTAATTCATCCAGGACATTAAAAATATAGATATAAAGGATAAAAATAATGTGCCATGAATAATGTTGAGTAATAGAGAACATGATCAAAGGAAAGTTAATTGTCTCAAAATAATGTAATGTCTATTATTAGTAAGGAGGATAATTGAGGGTCAATGATGATATATTCGATTCTTAACGACTTGCGGTTTTTTATAGTGGTAATTATAACTTGTTTTTAGTTCTAGAGGAACTGTAGATTCCTGAGACTTTTCTTTCTCTCATCACTTCTAGAGTTCCAATCCTAGATGTATTTCCTAGATCATTCTATATCGCCTCCAAGGAGATGGTTAAGAGTAATCTCATTGAAGTGTTGTAGGCATTAGTTATCGATGGATGTATCCCTTATGTGGTGAGTTTCCCTTCCCTGGTTTTCATTATTTATAATAAAGACACATAGTCTTTGAAAATTTATAGACCTAAATTCTTATATAAAGTCCATATAAGGTTTTTTCCCATGTGATCAACATAAATTTGTCACAACACCTTCACTAATGGTTATTTGATGAACAATATGGTGTTTTCAAGCTTAGAATGATCTAGGGCTCCATCATTGTGGGTCAATGGTTGATCACCCTATTAAATAAACTATTCAATAGACCCAATATTTCCATCATGTTATACATAGAAAAAATCATGTGATCAAGATTAATGGTTCTTCATTTTAATGGTAATATCATAAATTAGTTTATGTGATTGGATCATTTATATTGTGTTTATGAGCTTTATATCATTATGGCTATCCATTTTCATAATGGGAAAGAACTTTGGTTTCTCCACATCGGTTTTGGGTTTACACTAAGAGACCCTCTATCGCCTATCATTATCTTATGTATGCATGATAATCTTTATTAATATATCAATAGGAGCATGTATGATGGAAGTGTCCTTATATTTCATAGCACGCCTCATTTTAAGGGAATATACCAACTTTTTTTTGCATATGAACCTATCTTACTTAGCAATTTTATAAATCATTCTATCCATAAAATCTACAATGTCATCAAAAATTATTATAAACTTAGTGTATATGTCATGAACTAGGAGAATATTTTTGTATATATTTTGAATCCATGTTTGTAAAGGTGGAAAAAATACTTCGAATTTAATCTAGGTATTCAAAGGAGGATCGTTCATAGGGAATACCTAGGTGCACTTGGGAAGGCATCATATTCGCCATTATGACCTGTTGTTCGATAGGATTACCATATTTATCTCTAATAGAAACATCCACTAATTATCCCTTAAAGGAATAATTATCCTAGTTGATTGCAACCTATCTTCCATTACGGTAAACATTTTGTTTCCCTCAATGTTTCCAAATTTTTTATCTTGGGAATTTAAAACATAATGTTTGCTCTTATATGGGATGATGAATCAATGGAAGAAATAACTAGAATTCATGGGAAATATTTAACAATTCAGAGAGGGAGGGTTCTATGAATGTTAATGATACATCCTTTGGAGAAAAAAATTTCCTAGGAAGTCATCAAGGGATTTACATTATAGGGAAGGTCCATTAGTGATAAGTATGAGAATAATCTAGGGTCACATAAGGGATAAAAATCAACATTATAGGCCAAAATTCATCCTCACATACAATTAATCATAATCTGTTTTCATTGGATCACCTTTTGGGGTGATATCAACTGTTGGCATCATTATTTGGATAGTAACAAGTTGGTTTCCCTAGGTATATTTCCTAGCATATTTCCTTCATGCATGCCAGCTGATACCCAAAATTCAAACAATATATTTTGGATATGGATCAATATTTTATTTTAATCTCATTTTGTTTCCTATGAATCATGATACATGTTTTTTGATAGGTTCATCATCTTTTTCTTTCTTTAAAAATGAATGTCACAGTGTGTCACAAATGATTTCTGAGCTAGAATATTGGGGTGAGTTGCTTTAGATCCAGGATAAACCTGCCAATTTATAATGTCACAAACCATCCCATGGGGCCCGTACCATGACATACCCCAAGCTAGCATCCGGAAGGATAGGGGATGGATACTAGTGTCGAAGGTGTCAACCTACATGTGGGAGGAATTCGAATGAGTACCAGTACACATACATACACAACCACGTCCAAAAACCTGAAAAGTAAACAACCATGACACAAAACAATAACTGAGTACAAGTACAATTGAATGTCAAAAGGTATTAAATAAAAACAAAAAAATGGACTAACCGTAAAATAGGAATGTACAAAGAAACATTGGATATCAATATATGGAAAACCCCACATGATGGGTCAGTATAGAGTAGTTGCTGGAAGATGAAGAAGTATTTCCCATCTTCCTGGTCTCACTAGGAACCGCGAGGTCCTGGGCCACTGAGTCCTCCATCGTACCATCGATCATCTCTACCAAACACAACATGTGCGACCGACTCCCATTTATGGATGAGTAACAAAATACACAGTAGGGGAAGATGAAACACAAAGGAAAGACCACCAACCTAACCTCAAAGAAAAGAAAGAGGCATAAGAATGAATCAAGATAGCTCACACCAAGTATATTCTAAAGTAGGATAGTACAACCATTAGTCAAAATTCCTAACACCATGGGATGCTGGAGAAATTTTTATCAATGAGTATAGTTTACTTGTCGGGTCACACAAAATCCACTTTCTACTGACTTCTATGGTTCTCATACATGATGAGTAATGTGGGTATGTCGGGTCACCCAGAAGTTGCTTCCCACTTATGGTCATACTGAGGTACTCCTCATGTCATGTAATATGGGTCTTCCGGGTCACAAAGAAGTCATTCACCAAGGTGGGCCTTCCGGGTTAGATAGAAGCTGCTACCCACTAGGTTATAGTATCTGATCCCAAAAGGGTCACTTGTCAGTAGTCTTTAGGTATCATCCAACTCTAGGGTTTCCACATGTAGCATGCATAATCTTAGTAGAACGAATCCCTAAACTATTCATCGAAATCCAACTTCCCTGAAATCCACCTTAGAGTGTAACAAAAAATATGCCTCATCGTGATGATTTTAATTCAATAAACGGCTCGTCAATAAGACGCATAGTTTGCATGTTATTGGCTGTGTTCTAAAAAGGGGTCAATTGGGTTTGGGTCCGGTGCGAACAAGTGGGACTGATATGCCCTGACCTGGCTCAGAGTCCACTAACCTGACCAAGGTCTGTCGACCTGACCTAGACCTAGCCCAGCCTGGGTCTGGTCCATTGGGCCATGGGTCCAGCCCATTGGTCTCCCAGGTCTGCAAGAGGCGGACCGTCCTTCTATCTGGTCGGGACACAGTTGGTTGCCACCTCCAACACCCCGCTCACCCCGTAGTCGGCACAGGGCCATTTTTTCCTTTGAGTTCAAGAATCCCTGGCCAGACTACAATGCAATCAGCAAATCTGACTGGTAGGAATCTAACACATGGTTGGGAGATCGCATGCCCATTAAGAGCACTACCTGCATTTGCGGGTGGCTTCACTAACATGGTCGAGGACCGTGTCTCTCTTCAAAGACACCGGCCCAGCCTGCGGCTCTTCCTAGTATGGTGTTCTAGAGCACCACCTCAGTCCGCTGCCACCACTATCGCCAACCTGGCGGTGGGTTCTTCCATGGTTCATCGGGTTCGCACCGATGGACAGTTCACTACGGTGAATGCACCTCTGACCTTCATGCTATGATTCCTTCCCTATAAAGGCCTCGAACATTCAATGTATCCATTTTGAAAAAAAAAATTATTCCACCATGAACGCAGACAGTGGAGGGGGTTCGGGCCTTTTTCTTGTCAGCCCGCAACCATCGTTGTAGTATATTAAAACTAGGGATGCTTCAGAAGGATGACGTATAAACCAAAATTCAACCCAAATTAGAAATCCCAAAAACATCACCCTCATGCAAGAACGTACGATCCTCAGATCAACCTATTTGTGGGTTGATCCATGTTTATTATTTTGAATGAGGAATTTGGAAAACATAAACCAAAACAGACCCTTACCTTGATCAACGTTCCCCTTTGGAGCGCTCTACCCTCGTGGATTTTAATAAGTCGATGGTGTTCATTTCTTCTTGAATCTGTTCATAAAGATGCATCGAAGTTGTTAAAATTCCTCTGGAATTCATCATTCATTATTGGTGAGAATACTTGGAGTTGGTTCATCATGGAATTTTCCACCATTTAAACCTCAATTCTCCAATGATAAATTTCATAAAAAGGAAACACGTCGCAGTGTATATATTAAACTATTTCATTTATGAAATTTCGTATCTATTAAGTTTTATTTAAAGAATCGTTATGCCACCCACTAATGAGCCATTAATGATTCTCCTTTAATGCATCTCATTTTATCCTAATCGCTGCACCGCGACACCTTATTCCACCACTCAATGGTGTGAAATTAATATAAAATAAATTTTTATGTTATTTTATTATTTTATGAATGTCCTGAAAAATAAATTTTACGTCCAATCATTTTTGATCAAAGTTATGTACTTTCTAGTAGAATCCCAGTGTTCTAAGTTCAATAGTTCCCTCGTATTTTCGATGCGTGAACCAATTCAAAAGATATAAAAACCCATCTCATGTTTACTTACGAGAAGATGAAAAAAGTTCAAAAATCCGCTCTGGGATCACATGGCCTGGAAATCACATACCGTCAAAGCATACGGTCTCGATATAATTCAATATTTTTTTTAAAAAAATTATATAGAAATTTGGGGACATTAAATTCTCTCCACCTTAGGGAGTTATGTCCCCAAAATCCAAAACAATGGCTAATAAAAAAATTGGGGTACTGACCACCAATCAAAGCCTCTTGATGCCTTATGATCTCATGGAGATTCATGTCCTACCACTGAATGCACACAAGAGGAATTGACTGTCCAAGAAGGATGCCCTCATGTCAGTCCCCTATCTCCTCTGGTAACTCTGCAAACATCATCCCTTAATCAATTTCCAGCTCACCCCGGTTGATGACATGTCATAGATCATGAATTTACCTCATCAGCTGTGACATGTGGAAAACATCATGCACCCAGTTCATCTATTGGGGAAGATCTAGGTGGTACACTACCTATACAACTCTTCTAAGGATATTGAAAGGTCAAATGAACTTAGGAGATAATATTTTCCAGTCCAAATCTCTGCAATCCTCATCAGGGTAAGACCCGATGTGAAACATTATCTCCCTCATTGAAATCCTAGTGTCACTATCTCCTGTCAGCTAATTACTTGTGACTTCTCTATCCAGTCATAATATTCTCCTAGAAAATATGTACCTTCTCTGTGGTTCCCATACTAACTCTTCACCCACGAGTGTTGGCTCTACTGGGTCTATCCAATATTTGGGTGATCTGCGTGTCTTCTTGTTCAAGGAATCAAAAGGTGCCATGTGTATTGTGGAGTGATATCTATTATTGTTCAAAAAATCCATTAGTAGTTGGTGGTCCTCCCAACTATGAAAAGAATAAAGGTCACAGGAACAAAGCTTGTCCTCAAAGGTCTTTATGGTCCACTCCATTCGACCATCTGTCTGTGGATGAGAAGTTGTGATGATGCGAAGATGAGTCCCAAATCCCTCTTACAATCAAAATAATAACTGGGATGTAAATCATGCATCACGATCTGAGATGATTGTCAAAGGAAACCCATGAAGCTGCACTATCTTTTGGACGTAGAGGCATCTTAAGCCTTATACTGATCCCTGCTCTCAGATGGGTAGGAAGTGATCTGAATTGGTGAGTCTATCAATGATCATCCAAATAGAATCTTTTCCCTTGGATGTGTGTGGTAACCCCGTCATGAAGACCATGGATATACCATCTCATTTTCATTATGACACCTCAAGTAGTTGTTCCAATCCTACTGAGACCTGATGCAGACCTTAAATTTTTGACAAGTTAGGCATCATGAAACAAACACTACCACTTCTTTCCTAATCCATGCCCACCAGTATTGATGTCAGAGGTCCTGGTATTTGTTCACCACACCCGGATGTACTTCAAAAGTGGATGTATGGAACTCCCTCAACACCACATCTCGTAACATCACTGGTACTATGGTGCATCCTCCCAAAGGGATGACATCTCCCCACCTATCAAAAATTAATCAGGTACCTACACTTAGGATAACTGATCACGTCGGGCCTCGCAGTCAACATCCACAAGTTGTTCCTTACTAAATCTCTATAAGAGTGAGGGGTGAAAGTCATCGACAGATTGTTATCTACTCCATAATTATCCATGAAGGATACATACATTGCTCCAAGTTACTCCTTCTCCTCACTCAGAAGCTGTAAACCAGACCTCCATCTTAGCGCATCTACCACAATTTTCCCCTTACCAGGAGTATAGACTATCTCAAAGTCATAATCTAGATGAAACTCCCACCATCACCATTGTCTCAAGATTAGGTACTTTTGTGAGAAGATATACCTGAAACACTTGTGGTCAGAGTGGATGGTAAATCGTTCTTCAACCAAGTAGTATGCCACATCTTCAAGGAGAAAACAACTACTGGTAACTCTAAGTCAGGTTTCACGTAGTTCTTCTCATGCTACCTCAACTGCTATGATCCATAGGCAATCAGCAATTTCTCATGCATGAGGACCCAACCTAGTGTATCCCCGGATGCATTGTAGAAAACTACATATCGAATTCAATCTTCTGTTAGTCTCAAGAAGAGGGAACTCATCAATCTACACCTTAGCTCCTAAAAACTGTATTGGAATATAATCATCCACCCGAACGGCTTTCACTTCTATTTCAAGGTTTATAATGGTGATTATACTCTTGAAAGGTCAGTCACGAGCCTCCATTAGCATCCAACCAAACCCAAGTGACTCCATAACTTAGTTGCGCTCCAAGGTGGCTCTTGAGAAAGCACTACATCTATCTTCCAAAGAACCACTATATCTCAAGTCTCAGAGATGACATGTCCTAGAATGTGGACCTCTCGTATCTAGAACTAGAACTTCGAAATCTTGCCATAAAGATGGTTCTCTTAGAGTGTATCCAGGACTATCTGTAGGTGTGTACCATTCTCTTCCTCTAACATCGAGTACACCAAGATTTCATCAATGAAGACCACCACAAAATTAGCTAGGTAAGGCTGGAGGATCCTGTTCATGAGTCACATGAACACAGCTGGGGAATTGGTCACAGTAAAGGGAATCTCCATGAACTCGTAGTGGCCATTCCGGCATCTGAATGATGTATTCGGTACATCCTCATCCCATAACTGAAGCTAATGATAGCATGATCTGAGGCTGATCTTAAATAACCACTTCTCTCCCTTCTGCTGATCAAAGTTGTCATGAATCCTTGGAAGTGGATACTTGTCCTTCATAGTAAACTGGTTCAAGCACCGAAAGTCTATTCAAAGGCTCAATCTCCCTTATTCGTTCATGGAAAACAACATTGGGGATTCCCATGGGGAAACACTAGGCTTTAAAAATCCCTTCTCTTGAAGGACCCCCAGTTGTACCCTTAACTCACGTAGCTCCATGGGAGCCATCCGATATGATGGTGTGGATATTGGTTCAATCATGGGCTATAAGTCGATGAAGAAGTATTTCTCCCTATGAGGAGGAAGTCATGGGACATACTCAGGAAATACATTAACATACTCATCCCCCTATAGGTAGACTCCGATTACTCTTGTCCACTACACCGAGGGTGAGGCTAGCCAACTGGTTAGTAATCAGCTGCACCCTTCTTCGAGATATTCCATCTTTTGCTGCAAAGTTTACCTTCTTTACAGTGAAGAAAAAACTGGTCCCATACTCATGGAAACAACTCACTTTTCACCTAAAATACTCTATTTGCGCATGGACTATGGGTAACCAGTCCATACCCAAGATGATGTCGTAAGACCTCGACGTTGATACTAGGAGATTCTAGATGAATCTATTGCCTCCTAGAGTAATATCACACTACTGACACCAGTGTTTAATAGTCGAATCCCCTATCGCAGGAGTCTATAATATTAAGTATCCATCCAATTGCTCCAATAGAATCTTCGAGCTCCAAATGAGGTCTATGGAAAGGAAGGTTTTCCTGGAACCTGTATCTATAAGAACAACAAATAATCTAGAGGAGAAATAGATCATACTTCTAATCATATCTGGACTATCATTTTCATAGTCCTCCATAACCTTATGCTAGACTTTCCCTTATCCACTAGCTCTCTAAGACCATGGTGGACCGCCTAGTTATGGTGGTGGTAGATCCTTAAACCTTAATCAACCGCCTACTACCCGACCTACTCCTTTGCCACGTCCACCACCCTGCGGACCTCCTCACTCAATCCTCTACCTCTTCCTTGGTGGTCCCTCGACTTCCTATTGATCATCTATGTAGAGGGTCAGGAATTCATGATCCATGTGTCTCTGTCCGATGCACGTGAAGCACATCCTGGTTCCATGCTGACTCCCTCTTCTCTTGGAGCCCCATACTGGTGGCACCATATCTTGAGGTCATCCCCTGAAAGGCCTAGATCCATTGGGCCCCTATGTCTGCATCTAGCTACTCAACACTGAAGACTCTTCCACTTGAGGTTAGGTGGTGTCTCCAGCTGTCGGTGCCTACTCCACTAAGAAAATCACTAGAAGAAGGGCTCGCTCTAGCACTCAAGCCTATGTGCGGATACTGAGAGACACTATTGATGATATGATCTCCCATATGAGTCGTTTTTCAATGATCTGGGCCCAGAATAAAGAGTCTCAAAACATGTATGATTAGTAGAAAAAGAGGACTATAATCCCCATATAGTACATATCCACTGATAGGCTACCCTTCCATAGGTGAAGCAGCTCATGGATGTGGATAGATGGAATGGTCGCGGGAAAAAACACTACCAGGAAAATCTGCTCCATGTATGTCTATTTGAGGGCCACTTCATCATGATTCAAAATGTTCTAACTCCACCATATCCCCACTAAGCCCAGGAGAAGGCTCATTTCTAATTTCACCATATGTTCAATAGGTTTCCTCATTAAGAAGAATGCCCACATCACTGCCTTCATCAAGTGTAATGAAACATGAGGATCGATCACACCCATGAACATAAAAGATCTCTGTATCTAGAACTCATGAAAGGGGATGATTCGGCACGCATCATATACCAGTAACATTGGTAGTAACTGATGATCAAATGGTGATGGAAACACCAATGAACCACCCTGTCAGGCCATCTCCTGCATTGTTCCCTGAACCGATGCCTCATCGCTTGCAGACTATCCATATGATCACACATCTGAATCCTAGCTGGCTGTCTACGTGGAGGAATCCAGAAATAGAAGAAGATGTGCCACAGTCTGAAGATTATACCTGATGAGCTAACACTTATTCAAGAAAATCATATGTAGACACTTATGCAACTAGTGTTTTCATTTATAGTGCTAAAAAGAATAATCTAGGGTCCTAATATATTGGTACGTCATCTGCCATACCAATACTAGACTCCCCAATTCTAAATGAAAAAATCTTTAGATTCAACACTATTCCCCCAAAAAAACAACATAATATGGTCATTGAGTTAGAATAGACCACCTCTGATACCACTTTGTCATCACCTGTCCCCTGGGGCATGTGTCATGACAAACCCCAATCCAGTCTCCTGAAGGCCGGGGGTTGGTGACAAGCGTCCAAGGCATAAACATTAATGTGGGATGAATTTTCCCTAGTACTTGTACATATGCACACAAAACTACGTCCCAAAACTAGAAAATTAAACAATCATGTCACTAAACAGCCACTGATTACAAGGTCAACTGAAAGTAAAATAGTCCAGAATAAATTCCCAACATATGAGTAACTAGAAAACAGGAAAGTACAAAGAAACACCAGATATCCATCCGCTGAAAGAAAAACTAATTGGTCATTATAGAGTACCTTTTGGAAGCTATAGATGTATGTATTGTCTATCTTGTCTCACTAAGATGTAATGGGTCCTAGTCCAATGAGTCCTCCTTTGAAGTGTGATCGTCTCCACTAGACAGAACATGTACGGGCGAAGCCTATTCAGGGGTGAGTAACAAAATACTCAGTAGGGGGCCCAGAAACACAATTGAAAGACAACAATAAATTACTCAAAGAAAATAATGAAGCATAATAATGATGCAAGACAACATACACAAGGTATATTCTAGAGTAGGATAGTTGAACAACTAGTCACAACTTCGATAACCATGGGCTGCATGGGAACTCCTCCTCAATGAGGATATGGTGAAAGCCGAGTCACACAGAAGCTGCTTCCCACTAATCTTAGGACTGTTGAGGAACTCATCTCTGATTAGTACCATTGGAATATTGGGTCACACAAAAGCCGCTCCCCACCATGGGCATGTTGGGTCATATAGAAGATTCTTCCCAATTATAGTCATACTAAATTAATCCTCCTGTCGAGTATCATGGGTCTGTCATGTCACGTAGAATCTACTCCCCACAGTGGGCCTATCAGATCACACAGAAGTCGCTTCCCATAGGGCCACAGTATCTAATTCATATAGGGTCTGTCATCAGTAGTCTTTAGGTCTCATCCAACCATAGGGTTTCCTCATGTATAATTATTGATCTCAGGAGAACTTCTCACCAAGACTTACATCAAATTAAAACATACATGAAACACACTATAGATTATATAAAAATAATTTCCTCATCACAAGGATTCCAACACTGAAAAAGGATCATAAAACAGTCTTATGGTTTTCATGTTATTTATTTTTTCCAAAATTGGGTCGGTGGGGTCTGGGTACGATCCAACACAGTCAGACCGACCTGACCCGACCCGAGTTCCAATGACTCGACCAGAACCTGGATCGGCCTGGTTCTGGCCCGTTGGGATGTAGGTGTGGCCCATTATGGAGTGGGTCCGGCCCAGACCAATGGGGATTGTTCGAGCCACTTTTTTCCTCGGTCCGCCAGAGGCGGACCGACCTTCTTTCTGGTTGGGACGTAGATAGACGCCACGTCCAGTACCCTGCTCGCCCCACAGTCAATGTGGGGTCATTTTCTCCATTGCGGTGAATCCACCGTGGAACGACTGTGATGCAACAGACCAATTCAACTGGGTAGAATCTCACACTCATTTTGAAGACCACATTTCTCCAAAGAGCGCAACACATTGATGTTGGATACTCCACCGATACAGCTGAGGGCTGTGTCTCTCCCTCCAGCCATTGACTATTCCCAGTGTGATGTCAGGGTACACCACCTTCATCTATGGCCGCAACCATAGGCCATCACCGACAGGCTCTTAGGGAGGCCGTCGGGTTTTCAATGGTGTTTTTTTCTTCATGCTAAATGTGATAACAACCTCCGTGGGGTGCTTCCTTCCCCAAAAGGCCTCAAACATACCTTTTTGTCATTTCAAAAAAAAAAATCCACCGTGAATGCACAGGGAAGAGGGTTTGGGCCTTATTTGTGTGTGCATGCACCCTCTGCATTAGATATATAAAAAGGGGAGGCTTGGGAAGGGTGTTCTATCAAAAATAAAATCAACGATGAATTGAAATCTCAGAAACATCACCCTCCTGTAAGAACAGATGATCCGCGGATCAACCTGTTCATGGGATGATATGCGTTCATCTAATAGAATTATGAATGGGGAAAAAATAAACCAAAACGAACCCCTAACTCGATCAACATTCACCATTGGAGTGCTCCTACCATGAGGAATTGGAGAATTCGAAGACATTTGTTGCTTCCCTGCTCCATTCTTAGAGGTGAATTGAAGTCATTAACATTCCACCGGTATTCGACATTCTTAGTTAGAGATAAAATATCCTAGTGGTTGACTAGATAATTGTGTGCCATTTACCTCTCAATTATCCAACATATTATTCCATAAAAAGGAAACACATCACAATTATTACGTTACACTATTTCATTTATTAATGAGCATAGCTTTTTGGCTTCATTTAAAGCGTCATTATTCAAGGCAATTACGAGACATTAATGACTCTCCTATAATGCACCTCGTCGTCACCTCGTTGCCACACCACAGCAGCATCGTCCACTACTCAACTGTCTGAAAGAAATATAAAAATAATTTTTATGATATTTTAATATTTTCCAAATTCTCCGAAAAATAACTTTTCCATCCGACCCTTACCAGTCAAAATTAAGTGATTTTTAGGAAAATATTGGCCTTCTTGAGTTCAACGGTGACCTTAGATTTTCGATCTGAGCACTGATTATAATGTTATGAAAACCTTCCCGCAATTTTACTTAAGGGAACATAAATAGATTTCAAAATTTCATTATGGGCGCACCGGGCCACAAAATTACATGTCGTCAAAGTGTATGGTATCAAAATAATTCCATACAATTTTGAAAAAATCAATATAGACTTTTCAAGAAATTTAATCTTCATAATTGTTGGTGCATCATGAATTATTAATTATCCACTAATGACAATGTCAATATCATTAGTAATAACATTATTTTATGGTGAAACTACTACAACTAACCTTATAAAGAAATCCCGCGCCACCAATTATTTGAGGTCCAATTGGGGATATAAACCTGGAACTCCTTTGGATGTTCCACATATTTTTCTTCCCATGAGTTTTTTAGGATGACGATCCATGAATTTTTTTTTCATGGTGTGGGAAACACAAAATATGAGAAAATGGTGAGATTTGTTATTCATGAAACAATATGTTGGTATATAAGGAATGTGAGGAATAAACCCTGATTTGAGGGGATTTATTTCTCAAGGATGGACATAGTTTTCAAAACTAGTACCATTAAGGTTGACCTCATTTGGATGGTCATGAATTGGGATGCTTCTCCCACTATAATTTCCGTCATTGTCACTAGGATACCCCTTACTACTGTCGTATTTTCTTCCCTTGGATGATGAACCCATTTTCACCCCATTATACTATGGTCAAGCTCAATATAGATGGTTCACGAAGTATGAGAGTCATCTGGGGTTGTGGTACAATGTTAAATAGTAGTGAATGAATCATTATACCTTTCGTGAACATCTTCTGGAATGGTGAATCTCTTCGGGATGGATTCAATACCCTATTAATAGTCTTTTTGCTATGTAGTAAGAAAAAAATTATTCTCACCACATTCGAAAAGGACTCTTTATCAATCTATAATTCCCCACATGGGACCAACCCCATCCCTTGGACCATTACCTACCAAATATATAAGTACAAATAGGCTCATTTCCTGGCTTATAATGCCCCAAAAATGGTCTGATTACATGATTTTACAGCTTGCGGTCCATTCCCCAAAAGGTGTGAACATTGTTATAGGGGATTCTCTCTAACTCCAATACTTTTGACGCATATAACTATTTTTTCATTATGTTTTTTTGGTTTCTGGGATTCCTCTAATTATTAATAAAAATATGAGATTTGAGTAGGTTGATGATTATTTCTTATGAATTAATAAGTAAATTTATATTGATTATGATATATATATATATATATATCAAAATGTGGTTACTCATATTCATACCTAAATATTCAATGACTAGCTTATAATGGTCATATTTAAATTGTACTATTTCATAGTTTTTAAGATCAGTGTTTCATGTTCTACATGGTAATCTAATATTTAATATAAAATACAAACTAAAATATTGTTCTATTAAATACTCCCCTGCCTATAAAAATTTCTTTCTCAAATTTAAAATTTCAAATTTTAAAAATAAATAGTAATAAAATCATATATATAATTTATAATAAGAATTAATTTTAATGATAATTACAAGGAAACCTATTATGCATGTATCATTATTTGACTCATACTTTCAAATTTGTTTTTGAAAGCATACCATTGTAATTGAGTGTTGCCTCATAATAATCAATAGATATATCCTCAGTTTTAACATATATTAGAAATTCATTTACCATTGGGATATGAGATATGAAAAAATGATTAATTCCCATTTAATTGGAAAAATATCATACTTCAATGTGTATCATCATGATCATATTGAATTTTTTCTGTCTAAATTACTAAAATCAACATTTAATTTACTAAAATATAAACAAGATGATGAAAATATATTCCTCATATCTGAATTCGAAATGGTTTGTAGAAGATAAAATAATAACTGACATGAACAATCACTCACATGGGAAACACTAATGTAATATCCAAAACCTCTAAAATAACACCTAATGTTCCAATTAAATCAATTTAAAAAAATATCCTTAAGACCATTCAAAAATATTGTTCACTATGTTGAAATCTGAAAAACTAGAACGATTTGATCAAATATTCATCAAAGAATAATTTTACACTTATCCCCAAAAAAATTAATATATCATAAATTAATATACCAAATTTTATTCCATATTACATAATCACTAAAATATTAAATTATTTCCCATTTATAACCTGAGTCACCATAAATCCATAACAAAATCATACATGATTTTAAAAGACAACTCAAACTATTTTCATAAAATAAAATCCCATATTATCCAATAATTTTTCAATTTACCTTGTCATATATGGTAACTAATATAGTGGAATGTTTCAAAAATAACCTAATTCACATAGTTACCAAATCCATTTTTAGTCGCATGCCAATTGATGTGAAAAAAAAATATTAAAAAAAAATATTTCCCTTTTATCCCAATTAACTAAATTAGTATCAAAGATCATTTTAATCATAATTATTATCAATACCTCTCATCCAATGTCCTCAAAATATAAAATAATTCCTCCTAAAATGAAATTTCCACTAAAAAATACTAAATCCAAGGGTTTTATTCCCATGAAAGTCTCTAAAAATTTACTTAATATTCTTAAAATCCCACATGATAAAACAACAAAAGGTTTATATATACCATTAAAATTATGAATAGATTTTGAAATACCAAAAAATGACACTATATTTTTATCCAATATAACTATTGAATATCATAGGATTCTATAGGTTCTATCCTCTCGACATAAAAATATTTCATTTAGAAAATCTGAATTTACCTAAGATTAAAGCCTATGAGTGTATAGATAGGTGTACTTTAAGATTAAATATTCATCCAGTAATGTCCCATATTTAATATTTTTGTTATGACAATTTTACTTGGGTTATTATTCTCTTATAACATGATGGTTGATAATTTTAGTGACGAAGAGACATTATAACAAAATGAAGTAATGTTTGAGGATGTATGTTAGTTTGTATTAATGGATCCTAGGTATAAATTATTCTATGGCTTTCAAGGTGTCGCTCTTAGTTTGGAAATATTTTACAGTGGTTCAGATTTTCTATACGGAATTTGAGTTATGATCTATTAGTTGGAAACTTCCATGTCGTGAGTGAGTTACAAGATGTGAACCTATTTCCAAGAATATGTCATGAATTGGTTCAGATCATGAAATGTTTACACAATGTGAAATTGGTTCACATCATAAAAATGTTGATCAATGTAATTTTAACCTGAGGTGATTCGTTTTTTATCATATACACCTCATAGTACAGTGACGTAGTGAATCATGGATCCATATCTATATTTACTCAGTTTTAGAGAGGGGTTTTACCGTGACATCTATAAAACATTTCATTCTCAATATAGAAACTTCTCTCAGACACTATAGTTAATCTAGGGGATTGTTTGGGTGATCAGATCAATCTAAAAAGCCTTGGTCTATTAATTGATCTCTGGTGAATTCATTCACTTTGGTTTTCACTTTTATTCCACTACCCTATTTTATGTAAGTTTAATATCCTATTATCCAATAAATCAGGTTTTTAATCAAGAAGTTCATGGGATATATATCTTATTTTTATATCTCCTATTCATTTGTTTCTCCATGGGTGTTCCCAATTATGGGTGTTTCATTTATAACTGGATTAGGTTTGGTGGTATAGAACGCTTCCCTAATGTCAATTTCCAGTTATTTTGTTATGTTGAATAATTCCATTCACATTGGAATGTCGTTCGTAAGACCCCAATATTTTATTAAATAATTTTTATGAATAGTAAGTTCTTGTACCTCCAAATGGACCTCGATGGATTCATTCTTGTTGATATTGATCTCTGCAACTAAAAGGGAGAGCCTTCCCATGAAGTTATATAGAATAAAAAAAACAAGAAAATTTGTTTTTTGAATTATATATGTTAATTGAGTATTCATCATGTTGTGTCTTGGAAAATAGAATTGATAAAATAAGAAACATGGAATGTTTTGATTACAATGATTGATAAAATGGAAGGTGGATCTACCAATTTAGAAATTATAATTTGTTATGACAATGAGATACATTAACCAACTATTCATGTGATAATAATAGTGATGAAAGGTATACATGGTTTTCTTTTATATATGTTTGCTGATAGGATCATTGAGTTATAGACCACTATCTCATTGGACATGGTACTAGTGGTTCATCATGGAATAAGAGAACCCACTACATAGGCAGATATTCAACCCTTGTGATGTGCACATGGGATGACCAAAGTTACTCCAGCATAGGAATTCACATTGAGTACACTATTAGATTTTTACTTTCTCTATGGCATAATATTGTTCCCTAGGAAGATATGACTAACTCGAGCATGAGAATTCGTATGGATCTTAGTTGTTCTTATTGTGTCATGGTACATTTGATTCATCTAGATGTAGGAGGATCATCCATGTGGGAGAGAAATCAATCATATATTCGAAGTAGGTTTGGCTAGTCATGATTGTCAGCTGGATGCCAAGGGTTTGAAGGTATATATTATTTGTTCTAATAATTGAGGAAATAATTCCCTTTTATCACATTATTTAATGATCAATATATTAGAATGGTTTATAGGTGTTGTGGTTTCAACCTATATAGTTTTAATGACACCCAATTGAAGAACCCTTTGGGTACCTAAGAATATTTCATGGATACACATTTGGATAAGGGTAACAGACCTTTATGTTTATTTCTACTTTCTGGATGGGTTGGAGCATAAGGATAGGACTAACATGGGGTTTAGGATCGAGGGTTTTTGAGTTTATACAATGTATTTTTATTTTATATGTACGTCTTTTAGCATGAAATATAGTGATATTCAACCTTTTCATTACAATTTTCTATTATTTTTCGATGGTTCTATTGACACCCATTGTATGGTCCTTCTTTTTGAATGTATACTAATTTTTTTTTTCAGTTTTTCGGTTTCTCAAATAGTTTTTATTAATATTTTTTAAATCTATATTAGGGTTCATAGTCTCCCCCACATTGTTCTATACACCCCCAAATTTAGTTTGCTACATCTGGTCAATGGGTAAGTTCTCTTGAGGTCTAGTAACCAATCCGGTTTTTTCATTTCTATTTTTTATATTATATGAAAGCTATAATATAGACTTGAAAAATTTTGGGACTTTTCAATGAGCATGTGTGTGGGAGTATCTGACAATATACTATGGAAAAACTGAGTACCCAAGGATGCGATTGTTGTTCATAAAATTCAATACTTACAATTGATGTTATTTCATAATGGGTGATTCATATGATTTGTGATGTTATTGTTTCTAAAGATTTATACATGTGGACCGATATGCATTGATATGCATTTTAATGTGTCATGATAGGCACATAGTGATATATTTATATTTATATTTATTGTTCATTAAATGGATATATTTATTTCATTTGATATATTTTCCAATATGAACAGTGAAATGAGACTATGGTTGTAATAGATAAATGAATTGAAATAACATTTTATGTAATTCTAATTCCCCTATCAAGACATTTTTAACGAGACCATGAGCTGGTGGTTATCTTTTGATGATACCTATTGAGGTTTACCTTTATGATTATCCATTATTTTAATGAGTTTGTTTATATTTTAAGGTAAATCACTCTTTGTCATCATCGAGTAGAGAGTTAGAAGAGAGGATATTTGAAAAATCCTAACACAATTGATGGGGGGGCCTCCAATAGATCCTAATGACTAGATTGATAATCAATGTCATGAAATCTTCCCAAGGGTCATGAAATCATCAAGGGGGAGACTTTTGAAACCATACCTTTGATGTCTGAGTTGGCGAAAGAGTACCAATTTCAATATTTTCAAATTGTTTATTGGGGAGGGAGGTCCCGAGGCGGCTAATATCTGGATTGATTTGAAAGAGAAAATATTAAATACCTTGATAAACCTTCTTATAGGAGGATTAATCATGATGAACACATGATTCATGGATCGGCCAAAATTTGGTGGGAAATTATGGTACATGATGATTAGTAGGAGGAGCTAACATGGAAGAACATTGAGGGGAGGATTATGAGCCAAAATATCTTAAAACTTTTATGGATCAAAAGGCTCTCAAGTCTATAGACCTAACATGGGGGGTTATGATAAACTACACGAAACATGTCATCCACATGTAGCATTTTACCTCATCATTTTCAACTGATGAGGTAAATAGGGTGAACCATTTTCACGATGGGACTTTCTATGAGATATTGATCACATATCCTTAAATTACATGTTGAATCAAGATCTCATTATAGAAGGGAATCTATCAGAGGCCCCATGCAATGGATATTTTCTTTTTAGGGAGATCTTGGAGATCTTCTATTATAAGCATGAAACACCATTACAACAATTACTACTATTTCAGTAGTAGGAAGACTAGTTAGGTAGTAGGAAGCTGCATTAGAATCATGACTAGTTGGAGTGGTTTTAGTGTGGAAAATATGGTCAAAAGAACCATTATATTACCTAATCCACTATAGAGTGTCATGATTTTGGAATGATCTTCCATCAATAGATGTTCTATAGGAGCTCATAGTAACAGAGCTGTTGTAAGGGATCATAATAGGAACAAAAATCACGAAAGGACTTTGAAACACCACAGATGAATGGTAGATTGAGTTCCATTGGAAAATCAAGCTATGGTAAGGGATGTGGAACTCTAGTGCAGGAGATATAACACCACTTAGAGGGAGTGACAAATATGACTCAAACTAGAGCCTATGGTAGAGGGGAAATTTTGATACATGTGATGTAGTCTACTCTGACAATCATGGATACAATATTGTCTACCATCAGTGGTATGTTTATCAAATCATGTTCTGTAGCTTGTGATTTTTTTGATATAAGAGAATCATATACCTTTATATCAGGTCCTTTTACAATTTGTTTGGGATTGGTTGTGGAATTCATGAATGTTGTATTCATCATCAATACACCATTGGGAGTGAGGTAAGAGAATATCAAGCATTGAAATAAATTTTCTCTATAAATTTTTTTCTACCATTTCTTTTAAATATTTATTATGATAGTTTTTATTGGTTATGATTTTATTATAGTTATGGATTGGTTATTTCTATAACATAATCATATCAATTGTTACTAAAGGATGGGTACCTTTCAATGTCCCAAAGAATGAAACTATTTTCCTTGGGGTGAGTGGGATATTATGGCTAGTCATTCATGACCAATTCAATTCAAATTGAACTGTCTCACGGATCAGATAACAGGCCTTTCTATTGGTGATTGCAGAATGTTGCCTGATATATTTCACCCAATGGTGGACAATTTTAAGGTTGTTTTATTAGTGAGTTATATGGATTACAACCCAAGATATAAATCAAGTACATGATTGAGTTGGTGATGATATAAGTGACATTTTTTATCCTACCTTATAGGATTGAACCATTAGTGAATTGTGAGTTGAATGTTTTGTTGGAATATCTAGTAGAAAATTGATTAATATGGACTAGTATGTCACCTTGGGGTTCTCTTATTCATTACACCAAGATAGATTTTTAGAATTTTTACTTATGTGTAGACTATTAGGGATTGACCAAGATGAAAATCAAGAATTATTATCCCCTAATGTTCATAGATGAAATCATTGATCAACTAAGAGATTCCCAAATTTTATCTAATATTGACTTGGGATTTGGGTATCATCAGTTGATATTGAGACTTTTAGACATACCTTAGACAACTTTTAGTAGATCGTATGGCTTGTACGAGATCACATGGATGTCATTCGGTCAAAAGAATGTACTAGCCATATTCAAGGACTTGATGGATTACAGGAGAGTTTCTCAAAAGATGAAGATTCGGCTGAACTCAATAGTAATCCTCACATTTCCAATACTGGTTAAGTCATAAAATGTCTAAAATAATACATTAGTAGTTGGGATCATATCTATTCTGATACAGGAGGATCAAGTGGTTTCTTATAGCTCCAAATAGCTGAGACTACAAGAGAGGATTTACTATACTCACAATATAGTGTTATCTTTGGTGGTACACACCCTGAGATTCTAGATGCACTATATTTTTGGAAATATGTTTATGGTTTACATGGACGATAACAACCTTAGGTATAACATTTCTCAAAATGACATAAATCATCCACAGAGGAGGTGTGTTGAGTATCTATAGTTTTTTTAATTCAATCCATATTATAATCAAGGTAAGGAAAATGTCATTTCTGATACCTTGATCATGAAGACATAGGCAATGGAAATGTAGGAGTCTTATGATGGGAGGTGGATGATTGTTTTTTTGAAGACATCCATCTAGATGTCTTAGAGTCCAAGATATGAGTATAATTGATTTCAATATCTATCATACCTATGATTTTGGTTCAGATCAAGATTGAGAAGTTATTTGATCTAGAGGACTTATCTCTTAGAGACATAATATACGGCGGGGAGTCACCACCTAGATGGTATCATTGCGAAATCGTCGTTCTTCTTATACATGGATGTGTATAGGTTCGTATGGGCTTCATGAATTATTTAATGAGAGAATTTAATGCTTATAAAAGGGTTTTAAATATAGGGATAATAACAATGTTTCGTTATCTCAATAGAAATTAATGGTATCGAGGAATGAAAAGAAGGTATCAGGATTTATAGTCGGATTTTTCACTTTTTAGAAGTTATAATCCATTCATGGAAGGCCTTCTAGTTTATTAAAGAATATTCATGTTCATGAATAGAAATGTGATAGTATATCTATAGACATCATAATAGGATTGTCAAAGTCACATCATATTAATGATTTAGTATAGGTTATTTTTGATAGATTGATGAAGGTCTCTCACATTTTTCCATCAACGAGACCTTCACTATTAATGATATTGGTGGTCTTTATGTGCATGAAGTAGATCAACTGAATACTATTATTAGAAGTATATTTTATTACAGAGAATCTCATTTCATGTCCTGGTTCATTATGAGTATTAATAAGGCTCTAGAATGATAGGTTCTTCTATGTAATAACTTTTATAACAAATTGATGACTAATGTGAATAGATGATTCAGTTTTGGGGGGATATACTATGGGCCTATGTGCTATATTTTAGTGTATTTTCAAACAAGAATTAGGAAATTTTGGAGTTTCCCTATTGTAAAAGCTTCAATCAATAGTTCCAGATGGAATGCTTATATTCATTTTATAGATGGTTGTGTTGATCACTTAATTGGTGAAAAAGGTAGGTGATTTAGTGCTTATTGGACATTGTCTCATACATGATATGTTTGATAAAGATAAGTTGATTATAAAGCAGTTTCTGACCACATAGGGATGGAATAAATCATACATTGACCATCAATGATAACCTAAAAATTTTAACATGTGTCATCATGTTTTTCATCAGGTGTATCCTAGTTTGGGTCAATGTCGTATCAAAAAATAGTGGAAGACAACTCCTAGGATTTTTGGTCCATTCGAGATAATAGAAAGGGACAGTCCACTAGAATACCAATTATCCTATTCACTGTGCTACAGTTTCATGCACTATTTGGTCCATGTGTCATAGCTCTATATCTATCATCCAAACCTTATCAGGTGATATTAATTGATGACATTTAACCTGGTTTAGATGTTACCTTTTAAGTATATCCGATTGAAATTATGGACCATAGGGATAATTATCATTGGGGATAATGAATGTACCTTTTGTTCAATTGCAGTGGTAGCATGGATGTGTTCAAGAGGATACCCAAGAGAGGGAATCCAATATGCAACCATAGTGGTAAGATATTTTTTCCAAGACACTATAGTGATATTTTTAGTAGCTTAGGTTTGATATTATATATGATGGGGAGTTTGTAAGATCCCACCTTATTTTATGTATGTCGCACATTGTATCTTTTTGGTTAAGTCTATTTTGGTTGTTTTTTATTTTTATAAGTCATGGTAGTTGAGCCTCTTAGTGATGGAAATAATTTTTTTGGTAAATATTCTAAATTCCAGGGAAGTATATTTTTTTAAATAGTGAATTCTAGGTATAAATGTGTCTATGGTTTTGGATGGTTCTCCCTAGTTTTGGAAAATATCAAATATGGTATGGTTTTTTTCTTCTTCAGAATATGGGTTTTGATTTTTTTTTCAAAACACATTCATGATGTGAATGGGTTTCAATATTTGAACCCATTTATATAAAGATTTCAAGATCTAATATAGAGAATGAAATGTTTGCATGATATGAAACTAGTTCATAACATGAAAATGTATATTTGGGTTATTTTAACACAAGATGATGCCTTTTTCAGCATATATTCCACAATGTACATTCATGTCATTCATCAAGGATTCACATCATGAATTACCCGAGTGTAGTTTGTTTTTGTACATTGAGGCCTAAAAAACATTTCATTTTCTGTGTGACCACTTTTATCAAACCCTAGGGTGACTCCTGGTTATTTTTGTGTAATACATTCCCTCTTGATTGTCTCGGTCTAGAGTTTGATCTCCAGTGAGTTCTATAGATTAGGTTTTCTTATTTTTCTATCCTCTGGACTCAATTATGGAAAAATGATCTCCTATATTCCATTTAATTGGAATTTTAATCAAGATATATGTGTGTTCTAGTTTTTCATTATCGATCTTTATCACGGAATTTCTCCAGGTGAACTCTCTATTGTGAGTGTTTCTTTGGATGATATATTTGGGAATATTTTTTATATATTTTTATTAATGTATATTTAAAAATTATCTATGTATGTGAATTAATTTTGATCATGATGTAACTATATATGATAGACCCTAATATTTTATTAAATCTATGTTTGATGAATAATATGTTCCTAGACAACTCGTTTGACCACCATCAGCCCATTGGCATTGAGATAGGGCTTGCAGACAACAAAGCAGAGAGACATCCTGTGATGTTATAATTAAAAAGAAAGTATGAATGTTGGGTTATGAAATTGATTTATTGGAATTTTAATTCATGGAAAATAAATTACGATAAGTGGTAACATGGAATGATTTGACTGCAATGGTTTTGCCTATCGTCAGAGGATCTACCAATTACAAATATATGCCTAGTTTATAGAATGAAATAAATTAACCTATTTAAAATGTGTTATGAATGGGGATGAAATGTATACATGGTTTTCCTATATTTTTGTTTACTGAAAGGATTCCTGAGGGATTTGACCACTTTCTTAGGGGATGTAGCCCAAGTTGTTCATCATGGCATAGGGGAACCCACCACATGAGATGAGATTCATTCCATGGGACATGAATATGGGAATATGTATACGACTTGAGTATGGTAATTCACATTGTGTCCTATATTAGATGATCAATTTCCCCTTTTCATGGTATTGCACCTTGGGAAAATGTAAGAGACTCCAACAAGGGAATTTTCAGGGAGCCAAGATGTGCCTCCTGAGACTTGGTACATGAAATCCATCCTTATGAGTATGGATCAACATTGTGGAAGAGATGTCTGAAATGGATCCAAATAATCATTGGATGGCCCTAAGTGTCAACCTGGGACTTATGTGTTGACAGTTTTATGTTATTTTTTTTATAAATTGATTAAATAATACCTAGTTATTGCTTAATTGCATGCAATTTCTATCATACTGGTATTTCAAATACATGGTGGTGTCATCATATTGACTTTTTCTGACACCATATTTAGGTTTTAGTTGGGTACCCAAGAATATAAAAATTACTTAGGTTTAGAAAAGGGAGAAGGACATTGTTGTTGATTATTTCTTGTGGGATTACTTAAACCATGGAGAAAAGAATGATGTGGGGTTATAGACTAGGTAATTTGGAGATTATAGAGTCTGTTTCATCTTTTATCTATATACCTTTCATCAGGAAATTTATTTACATTCCATAACATCATTACATTAGAATATTTTTTTACAATTGATTTTACATGAATTGTCTAGTCCTTCCAGTTGAATGTTGCATTGTTACTAATTTTTTGGTTACATTGATATTTATTTATTTATATTATATTGAAACTCTATATCATCTTGTATAGTCTCCCCACTATGTTATCTATATCTCCTCTACTACTAAGTAGCCTTTGGATTATGGGGAGGTGTGCTTGATGTCTAGTAACCAACTCGTTTTGGCCATGTGAGAGTGTGTCTGGCTAAAGGATGATACATATCTAGTATTAGGCCCACCCCTCATAGACTAGTTAAGATCTAATTAATATCAAATCAACCATATTCAGAGTTTTTACCCCTTGATGTATCTATTCCACAACCAAATCCACCTTCCAATATAAGGAAAATGTAGTTTTTTTCTAGAAAAAACAACACAATCTATAATTTACCCATGATTTATGATATTACCATATATATAGACATATCCCTAGAATCTATAATAGGGATTTTTTAATATATGTTTTAAAAAATCATGTTTCCAAGGCTCCCACTAAAAATGATCAAATACCAAATATAAAACCTTGACTCTAGTAATCCAAAGGAGGTGTTTACTTGTTACAATAATAAAATATATAAGGGATCAGACCACCAATATCGATTATTTTAACAATATTTGACACAAGATACATAATTTAATATGATATTAAATTATTATTCCAATAAAATATCACAAGAAAACTTATTTGATCAGATAAATGATTCATAATATCTATTGTCATTCCCCAGGGAAAGAAAAAAAATAATGGGTGGGGACAGATGCTTAGTAAAGGTTATAAACAATTTAAGCTATCATGAGTATATAAGGAATAACAAATAAGGAATATTTTATAATAAAAACACATTCCATTTTACAAAAAAAATTATCACAGTAAACTTATTAGGCTAATATAAACATAACAATCACGTGGATAACAAAAACTGAAGTATCATTAAAAGAAATTTATAATTCCTTAAATTCATGAAATTCCCATCAAGGACTCTCAACCATGATATCATTCTAAATAAATGGATGTGTGTAAACCAAATACCCACTTATTATAGGCACCTATTTTTTCTCATGAAACATTTTCAATGCATCAAGGTTCTATCTATAACCCGACCACACCTATCCCTTATATGTTATATGAATTCATCATTAATACAATTCATTTTCCAAATGAATTATAAATCCAAAATTATTTGTACTATATAATTATTATAAAAATATATATTTCCCTAGTAAATTAAATAACTCGCATATTAATCTTCCTTCAACAATATCATATAGACAAATGATATATAGGTGAAACATCATAAATGTAATAAACATTATGTTAAATTAATCTATGATATTAAAAATATGGACATGAAGGGGAAAATAACAATTAATGAATATTGGTGAGTGATAGAGAACATGATCAAAAGTGTTTGAATTATCTCAAAAGAATGTATATATATTTTTCATCAAATGAATACCATCTATTCAATATAAATAAAATGTTCTAAGAAAATAAAATAATAGTAACAAATTAAACAAATTTCCTTGTGTTATTTGTATTAATAGAGATATAAACCACATTTGAATACTATTTTCATCCCTCTAATAATATAATAAATTTTCAGAAAATATTAGTTTAAATAATATTTCAAAAAATATTTTTATTTTTTTTCATTTAATATAATGCTTGTATGTTTTCAATGGAAATTCAAAGAAAAGAGTGGTCCTGATGGTGAGAAATCATATTCCTCTAGTGTATAATAAAACAAATAATATGTTCATACATTTCTTAATATGTAACATATTTGGAAAATGATTACGAGATTAATTTTATAACATTTTATATAATGTAAAAAAACGATAAATGTGATATTAATAAATCTTTTTAGAATAAAATAAAATATGTTAATGGAAGAAAACATGATGAAAAAAGAACATATAAACTATATTTATAAAAGAAATTCCATTACATGAAATTCAATTATTGATTATTGATTTAAGAAATGAATAAAAAAGCATATAAATTCCAAATGTAAAAAGTGGTGAAGAAAATGGATGGGTTTTAAGAGTTTAGGATCATATAATTTTTCCAATGTAAGTCTAAATATAAATAATCCAATGACAAAATAAGTCATTAATAAAAATAAGTGAATAATATGATATATTTAGAATAAAAACCAATTGAAGAGAAAAAATAAAATTAAATACCTCGAATAACATTAATAAATAGTGATTCTTGGTAAATTTTTTAAAACGGGATATTATATATACTGCTTAAATGAAATTAGTCACATTATGGAAATGATTAATATTTAATGAGGAAATTGAGATGAAATTTCCCTTACAGATTTGGAAGTCATTCAATGAGATATTCATAAAAAATATAAACTAATTGGTATTTTTATATAACAAAAATATACGTCAAAATAATAATGAAATACATTCATATATAGTATATACAAAATATAAAATAAATAGGTTGTGAATGTGGCATATTTCACTTAAAAATGAGATAAGAAATCCTTAACACATGTCGGATATACTTAGAAACTGATTTTGACCTTATAAATATATAATTTAAATTTATTTAAAATATTTCAAAAAAAATATTTTCAATTATAATATATTATAATATCTAATTATAAAATCGTAATATCTTTTTGTTAATAAATATTTAATATAACTATCCTTTCTAAGTGTTTATAGATTACATTTTGCATATATGTTTCAATTTTGTAGATTCAATACTTGCATATTTCTAAAGTATAACTTATCTATAGATTATTATTATTGATATAAATATCATATATATTCACTATAAAAATATTTATATTTATTAGTGATTGGCGGATATGAAACATGACTCACATTTCATCAGGGAAGTGGTAGTCCAAATATACGAACAAGTGATAGTATCATTTTTCAATATGTGGAAGGAAAAGAAGTTAAAAGATATATTACTTTTAAAGAATAAGAATTATTTCATAAATATAGTATATATAAAATAGTTTTATATAACTAACCATGCATGTAAATTGGTGATGAAAAATTAATTACACTACTGCATGGAGATGATAGACTGTACATATGCATGTGTAGTGATTTTATTTTCCATAGGATTCAAAGAGGATGAATAATGGTAAAAAAATACAATTTTCATATATGGAATATACTAGAGTTATTATATTATTTTTATATAATATTTGAAGAAGGTAGAAGAGGAAATTAAATGAAAACACTCAGTTAAGAGTTAAAAATCTTCATTAGAAAACCAATTCTTTCTTACACCATAAGCCTTATTGGTTTGTACTTTGATGAGACCATATGATCTTGGTTATGGGGAGGATGTATTTGATGTTGTTTCTGATGGTATTCATCGATATAGATGGTTAAATAAGTTTGAGTAATAGTGTAGGTGTATTGTCTTTATATAAGATAGTAGAGGGGAACCTTTGAAATTATATATTAAAATAAATATAAATTAGTTTTAAAGATAAATTAGAATTTTTTATAAATTTTCATTATATGGATAATATAATTCAAAATGATCTTATAAAATAAATTTTAGGAAGTTTCATGTTATTTTTTACCATTATCTCTTTGTTTTAACCACCTATTTTCCCTTGTGATGATTAATATGATATCAAAAGTTTTTATACATTCAGTACCACGAATGTTAGTATAAAAGGTAATGTAACCCATTAGTGTACAATGTTTTATATTATGGATCATATCCAACTAAATTATTCTAATATAAGAAATTTATTAATTTTAAATAATTTAATAAATTATAATTTAACATAAGATACCGTTAAAGTCATTTATGGGACTATTCCCATAGTTAAATTTACCAAATTATTAATAAAATGATATAGTTATAATATAAAATTTCAACTCATAAATAATAAATTATATTTATCAATATAAAATTTGACGCTATAAATCACAAACAATAAGATTACATTTCATACTTTTCATAAAACTTACTTGATTTTTTAACTATTTCAACATGAATTAAACCATATTTTCTTAATAATTTAATGTAATTAATTCCTAATTAAAAAATAAAAATAAATTACCATCATAGATAAATATTTATATTAAAAATTAAAATTTATAACCTTTCATAACTTTTTTTATCCATATAAATCATATAAGAGATATTCAAGCAAAAAAAGTATCATTTATGAAATATTCATTACATAAAATATTATTAGGGACATTATCAAATAAAAATTTGATAAAACATCCATATTTTAATATATTATAATAATTTTTTAGAAATAAACTCATCAAATATGTTAAAATAATTTTTCTTTGTGATTTTATAAACTATTATCTTTAGTTTTGAACCTAGTTAACCAAATTTCCCTTTTACCGTGATGATACATTTTATCATGGATACTATTAATAATGAACATACATAATGATTAAATGTTTAAAAATTTAAACATGATGACTCCAAACATTTAAACCACTTTTATAAAATTTAATTCCTTTAAGATAAACATACTACTTTTAAAACAAACACTCAAAACAGAAAGAAAAAGTGATTTACCAAAAAATAGAAAAATATTTTATACAAAAAATAATCATAATGTTGATTTAAATATTATTAATTAGATTATTTTAAATAAATATTAATGATTTTTTTTAAAACAAGTTAAAATAAGGATACATTATAAAAAATTTAACTGGAAATAATCTTTTATATAAAAATGATATTATTTACTATTCCCTGAAAAATCAATATTTTAGTGATAATTAGAAAATTTTATTGTCTTATAAATACTATATACTGATTTAAAAAAGTATATACTATTTTACAAATAATTTTTATTTAATATTTTTGAATTTAATTATATTATTATTTTAGAAAAAAATAACAACCTATTTAGGCGAAAACATTTTGTCTAAATATAAAATGACTTTAAAAAAATTGAGAGTTTATTTCTAACAGTTAATCAATACATCTGTATTGTTTAATATATATATATAATGTAATAATTTATTCACTCATAGTATAACTCTCCAAATCAATGGTTATGTTATAATAGTCTTATTAAATTTTATTATATCATGGTTTATTTAGTCTCGGTGCTACATGTGCTACACGCTATGAAATGGAGTAATCATATTAAAGGAAAATATAATCTTAATTTTTTGAAACTACTAGTTGTTCTTATATCGCACATGTTATCTCAAGATATATATGAATTACCGGATCAATTGTAAATCTTTATAATTTTGGTTTCCCCCATTGATCAAAAAATGTGCATGCATTTGATTTCTATAAAAGAAGAAATTATATATATTCATACATTTGGAAAAAACATGAGAAGGAAATGTGTTACATAATCATATCATAATTCATAATCAAAATATATATCACAGTTTATCTTATGAAAAGAAGGTATTAGAATAAATAATTTCTCATAAATGAATATAAAATCACGTTTCATTAAGATAAATCCAAATGTGAAAGGAAAATTAAATGAAATTGGTAAAGAAGTTTTTATTTTAATGAACCCTTGAAATTATGTTTCAATTAATGTATTATGTAATTTGGATGAAAATAAAATCATAGAGAGTTACTCAAACCCGGACATGAAACAACATAATTTATTTTAAAATAGGAGGTTTTTAGGAAATTGTAAAATTTATAACGGTGATTCATATAAAGGAAAAATTAAAATTATAAAATTCCCATTTAGCTAATTATATTTAAATAGTAGGTTGGAATGTGACATTGAAAAACTTATATTTCCCCTAAAAGGAAATGGGGAATTAAATAGTAAAAATAAATTAAATATCATTAATGTAACTAGACAGAATAAACGTAAGAATAATAAAGTTTAAATTAAAGAGAAATAGGGAGAGTGTGTGTGTGTGAGAGAGAATGATTTAAAGGAAAATGAAAGTGAGGGATCTCATATACCATGTGAATAGGCCTAACATGGTAATCCTATTTAACATCATAAATAATTCCAAAAAAATTATTAAATACATTTTTTTGAAAATAATTATTTTTAATTTCATTTAATGTTGTTATTCTGTATTCACATTATTGATATATTATGTCTATGTCATTCGTCATAGGTGTATATGTTTCATGGTTTTAAGGTTGCATTAATTTAACAATAATGGTAAAATTTATTTTAAAATGTGTATAGAACTACATAAATGTGATCATAAGTAGGTGATATATTTCCCAAATATAAAATGATTTAAAAAATTAAATTTTACTCCAATGTTGTCACATTTCAGTAAATTTTTATGTTATAATATAATGGTTTGTGCATTTAGGTAGTTTTACCAACTATGATATAGTCTTTCTATTTGGTTTAATTGTATTATTATTAGACATTACTAATTATAAATAATATTTAAAATTTAATTATTACATTTGTAATTAACCATAAATCATAATATTATTTCAATTCTTGCATGAGTTAAATGTTTTTTAGAAACAAAATAATTAAAGGAAGTTATATTGATAATTATTTGATGTTAGTTAGGAAAACCATTGTTTTCATTGTAGGGCCATAATAATGAATATTAAAATAACCCATTTTAATTTTTTATGATATTTATTTATGTTTAAAAATAAGAAATAAATAAATGTAAGGGGAAATGTATGAATAGGTGTTATTACCTTATTCGTTAGGAGAACCAATTTTATAATTTATAACAACCTTCTAGTGGATAGAATCTTGATTGCATTTGGTCATATAAAGAGAATATTATTTTTAAATAAGTTAGCTGATGAGGTGGTGGTATTTATAATTGTAGGAGGGTGGTATTTTTTAATAAAATATTGGAATAAAATAGTACATCTAGAAAGTGTGTCCAAAATTGTGATTATATATGATGGGGATTGTGATTTGATAGTAAACCAGACATTAAAATAATATCCAAATTTCAATAAGTCTCATTAATCTATTCAAGAAAACTATTAAAAAATATGACAATTATAGGGGACTAATATGTTATTTTATTATTCAGATATTCATTTTACTATTCACATGTGCATTTTACTATTCATTTGGAAGGAAAAACTTTGACCATTCTGAATTTCAATGAGATGAGTCTAAAAATGAGTTCAAATTTATAAAAAATTTAGAAATACTTGAAGTTGATTTTTTAAGTATAATATATATTCATTAGAAATATATATATATTATGAAAATCTAAATTTACTGACATAAAAAAATTACATTAAATTACAAAATAGTCTTTTTTAATTATACATAAGAAATAAGAGATTTATAAAACTATTATATGTAAATAAATTTCAATATGATACTTTTATGATTATCAAAAAAATGAATTTTAATGAGTATAAAAGATATTAAATTTCAAAAAATATAATTACACTTTTTTAATATAATATATTTATTTAATTATGTCTAAATATTTTATTTAGTAATTTTATGATAGAATTTTCAAGGACTTTTATTTCATAAAATTAAAAAAAAAATTTACTATTTGAATGACAATGTTACTATTCTAATATTTAAATTATTATTCTATTTATTAGTTTAGTATTCCAATGGTCACATCTCTAATGGTCATATAATATTTATAATGCCAATAAATACATTTTATTTCCACATTTTGTTATTCATGTATTTTTATCATATGGCTATTTACATTTATTTTTAAAAATTCCAACCAATTTTCTAATTTTTCATTTTCATTTTAGAGTATTATTGAGGACTGCGATAATTCTTGGAGGCCACGATGTTCCATAATATCAAATTTGAGCTTAGTTATTTACTTGTGTTTTTTGACCAATTATTTTCTTTTTAGTTTTATGGAGTGTTTGTGTACATAATTTTTAATTTTACATATTGACGAAACCATTTTTTTTATTTATGTTATTTGGTTCTTGGGTTTTATTTATTCGCATATATACTGGGAGGTAAATTTAATATAAAAAATCATTGGTTTTAAATTCATCCCCACTTCTGAAATTTTATCCTTAAAATTTGAACTCTAACTCTATGATAATAATATAAGAGAATATTTTTGTTTCATTACATCCTTAGGATTCTTTATTTCCTCTTCATACTTATTTATTAAAAAAATTTAATTCATATGTATGTTTTTTGTATAGAAATATGTCTATAAAATCTATGAACATCATAAATTTCTCATTTTAAGAGAGAGCATGAACCAAGAACACAACTCCTATATTTATTATAATAGAGGGATGCATTATGATCTTCCTCTAATAGGATATATGGAACATATCATGTAGTTAAGGCATTTTTTGTGGGAGTTCTAGTCAATATATAACCAGTCCAATAAGATCAAGAATCTCTAATGGGGAAATATATTAAGGACACAACCTTTTTTTATTCCCAAAACTCACGAGTCTCTTATATATGAATATAACGAGGAATAATTTATCTATACATATAACTTCATGTCCTATTGAAAATTGGAAAATTAACACTTTTATAAACATTTTGTTACAATGATGTGTTATTAAATGGATTTGACTTTATCTTAAATTTCACTAACCCATTCTATCTACAATAACATATAATATCCAACTTTATCCCATCACGGTGGAGTTATAATATTCTTCACATATGGATTCATATAGAACAATACAAATTCTTGAGTGGAAATTATTATTGCATGATAACCTGATCTGAGGAAGATTTTGATCACAACCTCCTTTTATGACCAAATAGTAGGATCCTAGTAAATCTCATAGGGTTAGAATAGTTTTCTAGATAGACCATATTTCATTGGTTGGTATGTTGTAATCAAGATCAACTATTTTCTTGATTCATGTTGAAGACTCTTCCATGGATATGTTGTCTCATTTTAATATTTTTATGGATAATGATTTCAAATTCCATGTTTACTTTTTTCATTATCCCTAAATATATTGAAATAAAAATCATATTTATGTATATTTATTAATTTTATAATTTATATTTTCCCACAAATATTTATATTAGATATCTCAGTATATAATTTTTTTCTAGGGTGGATAGAAAATTTTGTCATATGAGCATCATCTAATATCTCTTTCTTTGTCTCATGCTCAGAAGTTATATATATTAATTCCCCAAATCATAAAACTCAATCAATAACAGTGTTAAAATATAATATTTCCATTATCCTTATTTCATAAAAAAATATTATATATCCCCACATCATCCCACAGAGTCTCTATAATCATTACAAAGTTAGCTGGTTAATAAATAATTTTTTAAATGATGGATTTATTTCATTTTTTATTCCAATATACTTCATTTCCATTTTAATGTATATTTTATCCCATTCAATGATGATAATGGTTAATATTGTAGGATCTTTTCTATATAAAGAATCTTACAATTTATTCACCTTTCTTTGGAGGCATCTAATTGGGCGTTCATAGTCCTTGATCATCATTAACCATCTCCATTGGAACATGATGAACTCATTTTAAAAGAATTTACACATTAACCTTTTATGGTCATTATATATGGAAAAATTATATAAATAAATACAATATAAAATCTATAGAATTTTAGAATATTAATTATGATGGATTTTATTATAATTTAAATAAATCCAAAAACATTCATTTAATATTTTGGCTAAAAATTTAAAATTATAAAACATTCCTCTAATTATCTCATTATTTATGCTATTATGAAATATATAATTTTCAAACATGATGTTATTAGATTTTTAGATAAAATATTATTTTCAAAAATTAATACATTAATATATTAAATAAATTTATATATTCTATAAATAAATATATTTTTTAAAATAAAAAATATTAACCATTATTTAATGGATTATTTTAATAATGAATGTTTTGAATATATTATCATTTTTCATGTAAAAAAATATTATTTTTATAAAGTCTATGTTTGTATATTTTTTAAATGATTATAAAGGTCATATACAAATTATATTTATAATTGTATATGTTTTAATATTAACTATTATCTTTTAAAGAATATAAATAATTTGTGATATCAAAAATATTAACATCAAACATCTTAAATATTATTTTTGAAAAAAATAAATGTGTTTAATTTATAATATATTTGAATATAATTAATATATATTATGATTATAATTACCGAAATTTTATTTATAAAATCTAAAAAATCAATAATAAAATTAAAATAAGAATTATGATTAACATGTTTTATAAAATAAAAATTTCAAAAAAAAATTAAATGTATATTATTATTAAAAAATGAATATTATTGTATAAAATTCGATTAAATAAATAATAAAAAAATAAATAATAAAATTAGGTAAGATGGTTCAACCTCATTTGAGGTAAATTTAGGGTAGCCCTCAGTAGAAGACTTCTTCTCTCGAGGCCAGATCGAGCCAATAAAAGGGGATATCAAGACCAAGGTCCATCGCGAGTGATATGGAGGCTCAAGCACCAAGGAATTCATATTTGGGAGGAATCTAACCCCACTGGGGGTAATGTTTCAAACACCTAAGGGCTTCTTCAACCACGAGTGAGGGATCAAGCGTAGATCTGTGGTTCGACTATGAGATCGACCACCATAGGTGGTTCGATTTGTTGTAATGGGGCTTTGTGTGTGTGTATTTAGTCGTCTCATTCTCTTCTTCTCTGGCTTCCCCAATATGAGGTTGGTTTTGATGTCTTTGGTGTCTGAATCACCATTTAGGGTAATTTTTTCATTATTACCACCTTGTTTGTCTTTGATATAGATTTTTTTACTATCCCTATTTGACAGAGTAGTGAAATTACTTCATTAATTAAATCGATTTTATTTTTCCAAAAATTTCATCAAAAAATTTTCACAATAAAATTTAAATTAGTTGTTTCCATATCTATACAAGTTTGTGAATGTATTAGAAGAAAAATTTGATTTATTGTTATTATTTGTTTAATCTCAAAGTTTTTACCTCTTTTGTATCCAACATTGAATGTGGATGTCTCCCTAATCATTTATTTCATTTATATATATAATCAATATCCTCCCCTTATCAAATTTAGAATACCAATAGTGATTAAAGTAAATATATATCTATATTTAACATCGATATACATATAAAATAGTATTAAACCATCAATGATTCGAATAATGGATTCCTAATCCACTGACCTTTAATCATAATAGAATAATTTAATTTAAATGATGCATTATTATAAATCTACATATAAGGTATTCATTTATTATTATATAGTAGAATTTTTACTATAAATTTATAGCATTATAAAGAGCGTATGGGGATTCAGAAAATTTTGGAGACTCTCAAAGGATGGATGGTTTCTCTTGCCTTTTTTTGTTTATTTTTCTGATGAGGTGAAAATCTATCGATCATCAAAAAAATGTTTACAGTCTTGTTCGATGTTCAAAAAATTATAAACTCAAGGGAACTATTTTTAAAGAATTTATATATTTTAGAACTTTTTCTTATAAAGATGAGTTATTTTAGAACAATTTTCTATAAAATGGGGAATTTGTTTTTTAAAACATTTATTTTATTTATTATAAGATATTTATATAATCATCAAAAAGTATTAGTATTCTAGAGTTATTCAGAATTTGAATGAAATTTTGTTTTCAAATTCTGGTTTTCTATATTTGTATGAGTTTTATCTCAATTTGGATTTATATTTTAAAACCATTAATAAAAAATCAATTTTATAGAAAATTATTACATGATTTCAAATGAACATTTTAATTTTCAATGTAATATCCAAAATATATTCATCTAGGAAATGGAATAAATAATTAATAATGATTTTCCTATTATTTTTTAACAATTATTTATATATAATATTTTATTTTTACAAATACCTATGGTTTAATATTTCAATGTAATAAAAGTTATGAATTTATGATATCATTATATGTTATTTATTTGTATTAAGTTTTAAATAATAAATAGTATCATGTCATCTATTTAAAGCACATGAAAAAATGGATGTATTTTTTAATATATGATATAACCATCATCTATAACTCATGAAATGTCATGAATTTATAATATATACACTAGTTTTATATTTATATAGATATATATGTATGCATGTGTATTAATTTTTAATAATTTTATTCAATGGAATACTGGGATTATAATTATTCTTTCATTTAAATACCTGGAAAATTCCAAATGATATGATATTTAATTGTTCTAAATATAACATATGTTTTGTTAGGAATGTAAACACACACACACATAATGATACATATATATATAACCGTATAATTGTATGTAAATATTTTTTCATATTTTGAATGTAAAAAACCCAGTGAATATGTACATATATTTATGTAAAGCTTAATTAGTTTTTATAAAATTAGGAACATAAATGTTTTAATAATGGTAGGTTTTGGGGAGTGAACCCATCCCTCGGGAATGTTGGTAGACCCAAAAAAACTTCAATTTTTAACGTTTCCCAATGTTTTTTTCAAAATTCCTGAATAATGTTGTCTAAAAAACCATTGGACTATTTTTTAATTTTGTTTTGAGAATATGAATATTCAAAGTATTTTTGTTTTTTTTAAGCGTAATTAATTTCAGTAATATTTTGGAATGTTAGTTTTTTGAAAGTATTCTTAAATATATTTTAAATTTACATTCAATAGAAATTTTCAAAAGATATCTTTAAAAAGAGATTTAATAAAAGGGTGTTCACTAATTTTGAAAACCCCTTACTGGGAAATTTAATGCTCATCCCATGTTTTAAAAATATTTTCCCATGTATCGTATAAATTATAAAAAGGGTGACTTCTCTTTTGATGTTATCACATAGGAAATGAGATTGTTTTTTTATTTTAATTTTATTATAAATATAATTAAATTGTATGGAGTTTTCTAATTTTCCAGAACATAGAAATAAAATGTTTATGTATTTAATTTACTTTCTTGTAATTGTTCATATTCAATTATTAAAACAAAATATACAACATTATTATGTACTGAATTGTGAAGCACATGTTTGGGGATTTTCATTCTCTATCATAGCAACAACCAAGAATTTTTTTTGGAACAATCATTTCATTTTGATTAAAAATTTATGAAATGAAATTTCATTTCCTAATTTTAGGTAATTAAGTTCACTTAAGAATAAATAAGTTCTAGTTTTCGTTATTCGAATGATGCAAATTAAGAATTTTCAAAAATTATGGTGAATGAATTGAAAGGGTGAATTTTTTTAAGTAATTGGGGGAGAATGTAACATCCAAGAACTTAGGGAATATTATATTAAATTGAATTCTTTATAATTTAAATATATCAATACCAAACACTAATTTAATAGTTAAGATAAAAAATTACAATTACATAATATTACTTTAATTATCTCATCATATATGCGGTAATGAAATTTATAACTTTCAATTAACATGTTTTAATATTTCAAAAAAAATATTTTAAATAAATAATAATTTAATATATTTAATAAATTAACATACTATTTAAAACAATATTTTGTAAATAAGCCAATATATATTAGTTTTTATTTATGAGTTTGTTTTAATGATTAAGGTTTTAATATATTATTTTTTTTCAAGAACAAACATTTTTTTTATAAATTCTAACTTAGTATATTTTTATAATGTTTTTAAAGGAAATTTTTTATTTTATGTTGCAATTGGATAAGTTTTAATATTCGCAATTATGTTTTTAATAAAATAATAAATTTATTCTATCCAAAATTTTAACATTAGTAATATTAAAAATTAATATTGAAAACGTAAATGTGTTTATTTTATAATATAGATCAGTCTAATTAATATAAAAATTATGAATATAATTATTAAAATATTATTTGTAAAATCTAAAAAAAGAATAATAAAATTAATATATGAATTTTAATTAATTAGTTTAATAAAATTAATATTTCTTAAAAAGATAGAATATTATAAGTATTATTAGAAAGGAATATTATTGTATAAAAAATGATAAAACTAATAGAAAATAAATAAATAAATAATAATTAAATTTAGTAAGAGGGTTCTACCATATTTTAGGTAAATAAAGGGTAGCCCTTGGTAGAATCCATCTTCATAGGAGGTAAGACTCAGCTGGTCAAAGGGGATATTGAGTATCAGGGACATCACTAGCGAGATGGAAGCTCAGGCGCAGAGGGATTCATCTTCAAGAGGATTCAAAGTTGACTACGAGTAATGATTAAATCATCAATGGGATTCTTTAATCTCAGGAGAAGGCTCAATTAGTGATTTTTGGTTCAAGTAAGAGATTAGCTACTATTAGTGGTTCGACATCCAAGATGGGGGATTTGAGATTGGTGATATAGTCATCTCTTTCTCATATTATCATGTTTCTTATATCTGAGGTTGGTGATTAATATTGGGGCATCTGAATCTCCTTATAGTTTCATTTTTTTGGCTTAAGAATATTTTCTTCTTCAATGAAGATAGTTTTGTTGTCTCTGTTTGACAATGTTGTGAAATTAATGCTAAAATTTAATTGATGTAATTTTGGTTCAATAATATCATCTCCCATCAATCATAATCAATTTTTTAGTGGTTATCATGTATTTATACTAGTTTACATTTATTAGATGGAAAATTTTATTAATTGATCATCATTGTAAAGGAGGAATTTTTCTTCCTTGTTTGTTTTCATCTTTCAAAACAAGTGTATCTCCATTAAATTATTTCAATTCTGGATCAAATAGACACCCTTACATTATCTAATTTGTTTTGCCGATAACAATTTAGTTAAATATTTATTAATATAAAACATCATAATACTTATATGGCAGTATGAAATAATGAATGATTCATATATATAATTCTTAAGCTTATGGCATTCTAACAGAACTGAATTTTTTAAAAATTATGAATTATTATATAACTATGTATAGGGTTTTCCTTTAATTTTATACAGTATCATTTTGACTAAAAATAAGAATCTTTATCTAGAGCCTATGAGTATTCTGAAAATCAGGGAGACTGTAAGGGGAAGGGTGGCGTCCCTTTTATTTTTTTCTTGATTTTTTTTTTGTGGAGAAGAACTCTCAATAATAAAATAAAAAGTTAATTGTCATGTATAGTGTGCATGAAATTATAATAGTATGGGAACTAATTTTCAAGTATTTATATATTTTCAAACTTATTCTTAGAATGTTAATTTATTTTATAACTATTTTATGTGGAAGGGAAAACATTCCTTTTCAAAATATTTATTTCTTTTACTCTACGAGATATATTAATTCTACAAACAAATATTTTTAATCTCATGTTATTCACACTATGAAATCAAATATGTTCTCAAATTTGATTTTTATTGTATGTATGATTTTTATTTTTATTTGTATTTATATTTTAAGACCCTTACTAATTAAATTAAGTTTATAGATATTTATTCATGATTTCAAATGAAATTTGTTATTTTCAGGGGTTGGTCCATAATTTCAATTTTTTGAAAATGGAATAAAGAAATAATAAAACTTCTCATGTTATTATTTAACCTTTAATTCTTAAGGAAATTCTATTTTTTACCAATATAATTTTTTTAATATTTATATGTAAAAAAGTTATTAATTTATGATACAATTATATGTTATCTATTTATAATATTCTTTAAATAACAAAAACAATCATGTCACGTGCGAAAAGTAACTAGATAATCAGGGATGTCATTTATAATATATTTTATGGCTATCATCTATAACTCATGAAATTCCTTGAATTGATAATATATCTAATAGATTTATTATTTGTGAAAGTATAAATGTATCTGCATTAAAAAATGGGTTTTCAGAGTTTTATGAATGAAGTACATGGTTGAAAATTATTCTTTCATTAACATACCCTGAAAAGTCCAAATTTCAGGATATTTTTTTCATCCAAATCAGATATAAATTTTCTTATGAACGAGTTCATATGTATATATATATATATAAACATATAGATTTATGTAAAAATGTATACAAGTTTTTAAAGTAAATCCTCCTATGGAAATATACATATAATTAAGGAGATATTATAATATTTTTATAAAATTATGCACCTAAAGGTTGTAAACATGTTATTAAATTGGGGAGTGAACCCATCTGTTGAGAAAGTAGGCAGTCCCACACAACCATCAATGTTTCAGGTGGCCCCCAAGTTTTTTTCCAAATATGTCATAATCTTTTCTCAAAAATCATAGGATTAATTTTCATGAATTTTTTTATAATATGTATTTTGAAATTATTATGGTATTTTTAATACTTAAATAATTTCAATGATATTTTTCAATGGTATTTTTTTCAAAAAATCATTACGGATATTCCAAAGTAATATCTATGGTATTTTTAAAATGATATTTTCAAATAGTATTTCAAAAATGTTTTTTCACCAATTTTAAAAACCCTTTATTGTGAGACTTAATTCTGATACCATGTTTCATAAATATTTTCATTGGTATTTTATAATTTATAAGATGTATGACTTCCCTTTTTAATTTAGAACATGAGAAACGAGATAATTAATTTATTTTAATTTTTTCACAACTCCAATTAAATTGAATGTTTTTTTTAATTCTATAGGAACTAGATAAGAAAAGGTTCTAGATTATAATTGTTTTTGTTAAATTGTTCAATTTATTTTAAAAAAATACACACATTTTTTTACCTACTCTAGAAGTGAGGCTCAACTAAATTACAACCAATTCCTTTAAATCATTATTGTAATGATTATTTTATCTTTTTGAAGACCATGGATTGTGTAATTTTTTCCATGAACCTTCAACTATCCAGAGGCATATGTTATCATTATATCATTATTCATGATTACACAACCTGAGAAATTTATTGAAGTATCAATGTTGAATGAAAATACTTCCCCACATGAGGGTAGTATGAGTGTAGGATGAGTAGTTATGCACTTATTCAACTCGTTGAAGTTATCATAAAATTTATTAATCCAAAAATCCTTAATTAAATATATTTTAACACGGATAGTGGATTTAAAAATCGTGAGATGTTACTCAAAAACCACAGATAATTCCCAACTAATCCTAGGATACTATGGATCTCTATTGTAGATATTGATCTATTTTATTACTCCATCATCTTATTAATTGATTGATCAATAGGTATCCCATTAATTGTGGTTTGTTACACTGTTAAGGTATCATTATCCATCATGAAGTTTCATATTCTATATTTTACCCATAACTAAACCTTTATCAATGCCTTTAGAGTAGTACTAAAAATCTACCCAAGGTCCTCCATTATTTTATTGTATATGAGAAAATCATCTATAAATATATCTAAATATTTATTTAAATAAATAATAACGAATATATTCATCATTTATATAATTATTAGTAAATAACTTTGGAGTCCTAATGTCCTTAGATAATAGTTAGTATTTGATATATCTACATTCTTCAGCTTCAATTTGTGGTGTCCTGATTGGATATCCACATATGAGAAGCACTAATTCACATTGTGATGACCAAATAACAAATATATAAGTATAAGGGGTTAATTTTTCATTATCAACATCTTTCTTAACTCATGATAGTTAATGTAGTGATATGTTAACCCACCTACTTTCTTGATAGAGGACAGGTTCACCCAAAGGTGATGCCCATTAGAATATGAATCCCTTGTATAGGTTCTCTTATAGTTACTATTTATATTATTATTGTTTAATGGGGGATATTCTATACATACACCAGGATATATCTGGTTAACTAGTTGTATGTTAATAAAAAAAATTACACATTAATATGGAGGTTGGCGAGATAACTATTTAGGGGAATAAATCAGTAAACAATTTCAAAATAGGAATGTACTCAATTGTTATCCTATCATTTTTTAAATTATTTTTATCAAGACATTCCTACTCAAAAATAAATAACTCCCAACCTTGATAAAGTTTTTCTAAGAAGTTTCACCTTTTTCATTGGACTTTTAGGTAATTGAAGAATAGATTTTGATATTAATACGTATATTACTATCCATATAGTTTATATTGGATATATATAAGGACAAATAGTCCCTACCAAATATAGCATTAAATTCTACCAAATGGATTATAATAAAGTTTTGTGGGTGAAAATTCCAATAACATTTAATTGGGGAAGATTTAAATATATGAGATATTTATCAATTTCTCCACATGGCATTTTCATTGGTAATTAGGACAATATTTTTTTAGGTGGTGAATAAATATTAGAGTAAAACTGTATTATATAAAAGAAAGTATAGAAATAGAATTTGACATTGATTTAATTATTCACTATTTATTAATATGTTTACCTATTACCGATTAGTTTTCACAATCCACCTCATTAGTAATGATAAAATAATATTGTCCATAATCCCTATCTTTTATAAATTGTTACATTCATTATCCTCAATGAATCTAGGATTAATTAATTATATTATAGGGTGTTTATATTCCATAAAATTGAAATAATACACCATCTGTGGAAGGATAAATTGAAAATTCCATTATTCTATCATATTTACTAGATTATTCATGTCCCTTCAGAATTCATTGTAACGCCCCGACCCCAGCTACCCGGAGTCGGTGCATTACTTCGTAACATTGGCATGATCACAAGAAAGATCAAATCTCGAAATACAGATTGGTTTAGTAGCCTTGGAAACACTAGATATATTCATACGGTTTACATTACATCATAAAATGAAAAACTACTACAACAACATAAAGTCTCCATAATCCACACTCATATCCCCACATAATATCCCTACAGGTCATTCATAATTTACTTCTTCAATTCCTGGGAAAAATAAAACATATAAAAGGGGTGAGCTCAAATGCCCAGTAAGGATAACAAAATAGCGGAAACTTTCATAAATAAGAATAAACTTTTAAGGCAATGTATAACTAAAACAAAAGCCTTTCAAACATGAACTTTCAACATGGTATGGCATAAATAAAATGAAATAATGCCATTTACTTATTCACATGGATATTCTACTAATCGAATAATCACATGCAAAAATCAATAACCACTTTCATAATGTTGGAATGCATAATGCCAGACTATCATAACCACATAGCCAAGGCCTCGTGCCAAGACTACAAATAAGATTTTGTCAAGGCCTTGTGCCAAGACACTAGTTTGTCTCATTAGACCTACCGATTCATCGAGGAGCTATAGCGGGCTCCACCCGTCACTTATTAAGTCCAATGCATTCCCATATGAAAAGGTTTAAACATAACATAAACATTCGTATTAAATCTAGCTTACGAAATGTCAATGATTTCACCATAAACTATGAATGGTATAAAAATAGCACATCCATAGTCAAACATATCACAAAACCTTCAATACAATATAGAAGTTTTGTATCATAATAAATCAACTTCAAATAATCTTAAAATCCATCAAAGGATGTTGACGTAGATGAAATCAAAATTCTTTTTAAAGAAATATCTCCTTTTATTTTGAAATCATTTAAGATCCATATAAAATAAAACATTTTCATTGAAAATATTCTTATAATCTTGTAAGGAAAGCATTGAAGATTTTATAACGGCGTAAAATAACCGCACCCGCCGTATAAGTTAAAAAAACATTCTTACCTCAATTCTCTCGAAAAGGTTAAAAAGGAACTTGTTTTGAAAACGACGGAAATATTCCTTTATAAACCTCTTATAAAAAGTAAAACAAGGGTATAAATGACTTTAACCCATATTATTGTAAATAGTAAAAATGTTTTGAAATACATTTTTAAGAAACATGGATGTGGATGATAAAGATATCCCAGTAGATTATTACGTATAAACAACCTCGGATAATGAAGAGATTGTGAAATAACCCTTACCTTGTACTTTTCCTTTGTTGGGGTAGGTTAACCTCCTGTATAATGGTGAAATAATTGTTATTAAATTATACAAGAATCATATACATTAATATGATATCATATATGATCTTTTAACATTGATTTGTTAATAATATCTTAGAATTATCGTCGTTTCGGGAGTTAACTTACTCATTTTCATTTATATGTTTTGTTACATAAGCCATGGTTGTTGTATCTTATTCATATCCAGAATGATATATAGTCCTTAAACATCATTTTTAAATCATCAAATGATAATTAGACTTGAATGGATACGATGGAGAATGAATCTCATCGCGTTTGTGGAGACGGTAGTCCGTACGTACGCACGAGCAACAATATCATTCTTTTGATATTAAAATAATATATAAATGGATGCTATATCATATATACAGAACCATTAACATGTTATATTTATTATTTACATGAGTTACACATCATTATTATACCCATACAAATAATATTATATTGAATAACAATTACACCACGACGTGGAGACGGTAAGCCGTACGTACGCACGTATGGTGACATGTTATTCAAAGGGTGGATAGAATACTGAATATGGTTGTACCATATTTATAATAACATCACAGTATATGTGAGATACTGGAGTTATTATTTTAGAATGGTAAGAACAAAGGAAGAAGAAGTGGAAGAAGAAATGAACTTGGAGAAGGGTGGTGAAATCATTACCTCTTCTTCGGGTTCTTCCTTTTGATTTGATCAAAAGGGCTCCTTAGGTTGGCTTTCTGATCAAACTAAGGCCTCTAGGTTGTAGTGATGCATGTTAGGAGAGTATTTGGGCAGAGTTTGGCCGAACCAAAAGGCTTTGAAGGTGTGAATAAATGATAAGGAGGAGTGCCCTTTTATAAGAGGGGTGAGGGGCACCTTTGGAAAAGCTAGAAATATTAATTTATAATAAATTCATATTCGGTTTCTAATGTCTCCAAAGCTTATTATTAAAAGGTTAAGGTGGGGATAGGTCGAAAACCACTCAACCAATATAATTTAGACAGGTTTGGGTACTTATATTAACCTTATATTTAAGTATTAACTCTAAGTTAATTAGTTTCACTTTTACAATGTCTCTTTGTATTTTTATATAATATGGTTAATAAACTTACTATATAATCCAAGCGACCCCCAAGTGGTCCATTAATGATTAACCTATCATAATATAAGTATCTTGGCCGATCCTTAGATTTTTAGGAATTTAATATCAATTAATAATATAATATTTGTTTTAAGAACTCTTTTATGTCAATTTTGACACTATTCAATAGTTGATTTTTGTGAAACTCATAACAGATTTATTACTTCGAACAAAGTCAATTAAATCAATCCTAATATATCATATTATCCTATAAAATTAGTTTAATTCATTAAAAGTTTCATATTATATTTATTTGGGTATTTATAATATCAATTATGTTAATTTTTTACTATTTTAGTAATTACTGCATCATCATTGTGTCATAAATAAAATAAATTATTTAATGTCTAAAAATTATAAATAAAACATCATTATGTAGGAAATCTTTTTATCTTTCTAATTAATATTTATAATCTAAAATCCAAAATGTATTACCCTATGTAAAAATTGTTCTTCTAAAATATGTAAGCTTATGCCATTTTTATTTTTATTTTAACTTTATTAATATAAAGTGTCCCTACCACATACAAGTGGCTCCAAGGGGTCCCCAAATTGACCCAAGGATTATCATGGTCGGTTATGTGTCCACCAATAAGGTTAGGACACGTTTTAGGGTAATTTTGTATTATTATAATATTATTTTTTAACCCTTATTTACCGGATTTACCCTTAACCATGGTAAATAAAATATTTACCACAGTAATTATTCAAAATGTCTAAAAATAAAAGTTACCTATTTACACAATTTGGACATCCTGATTCCAAATATGGAATGCATTTTTCTAAATTCAAAACACAGAAGTGGCAGAAATTAATTTAAAATTAATTCCCGCTGTCAAAACAAAAAACGTGTTTTTAAGAGGTAATAACTATCAAAAGATTGACACTTGTTTATGTTCGGTTTAATTGTAAAATTATGTCCAATGACCAACATTATATTAAAAGGTAAAAGTATATTCTAAATATACTTTAAAACCACTCAAATTCATAATTTATCACTATTAATTATTTTGATTAAAAAAGTTGTTTTTAATTAAAATTTAGTAATTTTCACTATTCATCAAAATATGAAAGTTATCCGAAATGTACCAAAATTTCACCTTAGGCTAAATTCGATATTCCAAATCCAAAAATGAAGTCCATTTTCAAATATAAAATATATATAATTTCAAAAAATAGGTATTACTATTCATAACGGCTAGTTTGATAGGTTGTGGTGTGTGTTAAAACTCGACGTTGCGTACAACACACGCTACTGTTTTATTCAAAGGAAAGCGTACCGTGGAAGCTTGGGATGTTTCATTTTAAATTTTTTGATGTCTCCATTTAGTCAAAAAGTTTAAAATATTGTATTTAAAAAGGTTTCACTATCAAAAGTTGATAAAAGTGCAATACTGAAAATGAATCTGTTCTTGCATTATGACTAAGAAACTCATAATATGGATTCTAAAATTATAAGGATTATATAAAGTGAAAAATGTAGTTAATGCTATTCATGACCTCTTTTAATGGCTTTTTTTTGGTAAGTCATGGTGAAATTGAACTCGGTGTTGCTTGTAGTGCAAGTTATTGAATTATTTTGAAGAAATAACACACTATGAAATCTTGGGGTGTTACATTCTCCCCTCCTTCAATAAATTGCTTCCTCGCAATTTGAAATTGTTCTTCGAAAATAAAAGGTTGAAAATAGATAATATATTTGTGGGAAAATCCACATCGGAAATTGGGTTACTAAAATTTAGTCTTAATATGAGGAAAAGAGAAATGAAAGGGTCACCACCAAATTATGATCTCGATTAGGAGAACATTGGTGGAAATTAGAGATATATAATTGGAGGAAAAACGTAAATATTTATAGGTAGTGATTGAGGTCATCAATCACAAACAAGTGTATAATTGAGGTCCTTAAACTCATCAATCTATGATGATTTGAAGTACCATCGGTTCAACAAAATATAGGGTATTGGGATAACACATTTTTTGACGTTTCAAAATATCCTAGTTGAAATCCGACATCGAAAAATGAATTAATGAGGCCTCTATTTAAAATAAAGAGTCGAAAGTATGAAGATTACCGAAAATAACACATACTAGGGTTCCATGTAGGAAAATATGGATATGTAAGAAAAATCTAACCATCAATTAGCTGATGGAGAGTGGTAGAGAACATGGCTATAAAAAGGCCAACAATCCCAAAGCCATAAATTAGTGATGATTTAAGGTACCATCTAGGAAAACATTTTTGTTCAAAGTTGCTTTTCTTAATATTGAGGAATTTATTTATGAGATTGGCTAAGATCATAAGGAGATATACTTACTTTATAATTAGAGTTTTATCCATTAATAAATTTCTACCACAAACTCATCTTTCACTCTAAAAGATAATAGAATGTAAAAAAAATTCTATTTACACTATTCGTATAGGGTTCCAAAATAAACGAATTTATAATTCATCTACATGATCTTTTAATAAAATCTACATTATTTAATCCAGGACATATCATGGTCCAGTGGTAGGTGATACACCCTTGTCACCCTTCGGTTGCGGGTTCAAGTCTCGCAGCCTTGCCGGATGCGACGGGTTGCCGCCCGACCTCCGGGTTGTCCTTTTATGGCAATCCAAAATAATCTAAACTATAACTATCCAAAATACTTCTGTCCAAACTCACAGTCTAACATTTATAAAGAAGGTAAACATAATATAGATCCTTTTTACCCCGTAATAGCATATGAATACCTTCATCATGTATTACCATATTCCTTATTGATTACATTCATGCTCCCTTATTCCATATAGAATGTTGGATATACTTCATCAATCCAAAAATGTTTTAAACCCCAACAATGATGGAATATAAAAATCATTAATTAGTTCCAAGGTAGTCAATAATATCCAATATAATTTATCCCAAACAGTCACATATTATTCCAAATTCACTACCTCAGTATCAGAACTATATTATGATTTATCATTCTCTCAACCATATATTTTCCAAAAATTTATCCTGCTATTGAGTCACTTTTCTTTGTTCCACATAATCTCAAGTCCTTAATGAAATAGTACTGCAGTACAATCCTTATATACTCCATAATTATTATAACAAGTACATTGTTGATACAACACTCAATTGACATAATCAACATAAGAACTCTAATCACTCCTCTTCATCTGTGGTAGTATCATAACTGATTATTATCCAATAACATCATTTGCGGCATAGTCTGATGAATGGGACATAGGTTCGCGTAGTGTCCAAAATCCTTGCAAATGAAGCATTGTACATTTGAAACCATTTTCTTACCCTTGCAGTCACGTACTTTGTGCCCTTTTCCTCCACACTTATAACAAACTCCCATTCCTTTCAGGCAAGTTCCAGGGTGTTTCTTTCCACAGTTACCACATATGGGAAAATCCTTCTTTTTCCCTCTTCCCTTTATCCATCTTTCTATCTTCTATCCTTTTCTTCTCTTGCTTCCCTTCAAAGCCATAGTACTCAGTAATCTCTTTACTTATCTTATCAATACATGATATTATTTCTTCATATGATGACAATACATGGGAGACTATTTCTCTTATATATTCTGGCTTAATACCATGAAAGATATGATCCTTCCTTCTCTTTGGATCATGTGCATTTCTGGAGTTCTCATTTCTTCTACTGGGTGCCATTTCTAAACAATGGCATAAACTAGATCAGTTTATGAATCAAAATACATAATCCCATACTTATAAAACACTTAACATAAATTGAACTATTTATGGATATAATCCATAATCATTTTTTTTTCTTTGAGGATGTATATACTCATAATCCCTTCAAAATGATTTGTAAAGAAAATGAGAGTTATCCTAAGCATATCCCCCAGGAGTGTCGTATCCAAGAGTGCAGCAAGGCCCGTTGTCGTGCACCAGTTCCCGTTCGAGTCTAGCTCAAAGCGGTGTTTTTGGGTTTTACCCCTAGGTACATCTGTGCCAGAGCCGCCTCTACCTGCTCGTATCCAGACAGGGATGTATTGCTCGGAAAACTCACAAAATCTCTACAATACCAAAATTCTAGGAAGTTCTTCTATACTAATCTTCAAAGTTCATCTTAGTTCTACGTGCTCTAATCAGAGTTTATATAAATCTAGCTTCCAAGGTTTGTACTAAACTTCCTCTGATACCAACTGTAACGCCCCGACCCTAGCTACCCAGAGTCGGTGCATTACTTCTTAACATTGGCATGATCACAAGAAAGATCAAATCTCGAAAGACCGATTGGTTTAGTAGCCTTGGAAACACTAGATATATTCATAGGTTTTACATTACATCATAAAATGAAAAACTACTACAACAACATAAAGTCTCCATAATCCACACTCATATCCCCACATAATATCCCTGCAGGTCATTCATAATTTACTTATTCACTTCCTGGGAAAAATAAAACATATAAAAGGGGTGTGCTCAAATGCCTAGTAAGGATAACAAAATAGCGGAAACTTTCATAAATAAGAATAAACTTTTAAGGCAATGTATAACTAAAACAAAAGCCTTTCAAACATGAACTTTCAACATGGTATGGCATAAATAAAATGAAATAATTCCATTTACTTATTCACATGGATATTCTACTAATCGAATAATCACATGCAAAAATCAATAACCACTTTCATAATGTTGGAATGCATAATGCCAGACTATCATAACCACATAGCCAAGGCCTCGTGCAAAGACTACAAATAAGATTTTGTCAAGGCCTTGTGCCAAGACACTAGTTTGTCTCATGAGACCTACCGATTCATCGAGGAGCTATAGCGGGCTCCACCTGTCACTTATTAAGTCCAATGCATTCCCATATGAAAAGGTTTAAACATAACATAAACATTCGTATTAAATCTAGCATACGAAATGTAAATAATTTCACCATAAACTATGAATGGTATAAAAATAGCACATCCATAGTCAAACATATCACAAAACCTTCAATACAATATAGAAGTTTTGTATCATAATAAATCAACTTCAAATAATCTTAAAATCCATCAAAGGATGTTGACGTAGATGAAATCAAAATTCTTTTTAAAGAAATATCTCCTTTTATTTTGAAATCATTTAAGATCCATATAAAATAAAACATTTTCTTTGAAAATATTCTTATAAGCTTGTAAGTAAAGCTTTGAAGATTTTATAACGGCGTAAAATAACCGCACCCGCCGTATAAGTTAAAAAAAACATTCTTACCTCAATTCTGTCGAAAAGGTTAAAAAGGACATTGTTTTGAAAACGACGGAAAGATTCCTTTATAAACCTCTTATAAAAAGTCAAACAAGGGTATAAATGACTTTAACCCATATTATTGTAAATAGTAAAAATGTTTTGAAATACATTTTTAAGAAACATGGATGTGGATGATAAAGATATCCCAGTAGATTATTACGTATAAACAACCTCGGATAATGAAGAGATTGTGAAATAACCCTTACCTTGTACTTTTCTTTTGTTGGGGTAGGTTAACCTCCTGTATAATGGTGAAATAATTGTTATTAAATTATACAAGAATCATATACATTAATATGATATCATATATGATCTTTTAACATTGATTTGTTAATAATATCTTAGAATTATCATCATTTCGGGAGTTAACTTACTCATTTTCTTTTATATGTTTTGTTACATAAGCCATGGTTGTTGTATCTTATTCATATCCAGAATGATATCTAGTCCTTAAACATCGTTTTTAAATCATCAAATGATAATTATACTTGAATGGATACAATGGAGAATAAATATCATCGCGTTCGTGGAGACGGTAGTCCGTACGTACGCACGAGAGACAATATCATTCTTTTGATATTAAAATAATATATAAATGGATGCTATATCATATATACAGAATCATTAACATTTTATATTTATTATTTACATGAGTTACACATCATTATTATACCCATCCAAATAATATTATATTGAATAACAATTACACCACGACGTGGAGACGGTAAGCCGTACGTACGCACGTATGGTGACATGTTATTCAAAGGGTGGATAGAATACTGAATATGGTTGTACCATATTTATAATAACATCACAGTATATGTGAGATACTGGATTTATTATTTTAGAATGGTAAGAACAAAGGAAGAAGAAGTGGAAGAAGAAATGAACTTGGAGAAGGGTGGTGAAATCATTACCTCTTCTTCAGGTTCTTACTTTTGATTTGATCAAAAGGGCTCCTTAGGTTGGCTTTCTGATCAAACTAAGGCCTCTAGGTTGTAGTGAGGGATGTTAGGAGAGTATTTGGGCTGAGTTTGGCCGATCCAAAAGGCTTTTAAGGTGTGAAGAAATGAGAAGGAGGAGTGCCCTTTTATAAGAGGTGTGAGGGGCACCTTTGGAAAAGCTAGAAATATTAATTTATAATAAATTCATATTCGGTTTCTAATGGCTCCAAAGCTTATTATTAAAAGGTTAAGGTGGGGATAGGTCGAAAACCACTCAACAAATAGAATTTAGACAGGTTTGGGTACTTATATTAACCTTATCTTTAAGTATTGACTCTAAGTTAATTAGTTTCACTTTTACAATGTCTCTTTGTATTTTTATATAATATGGTTAATAAACTTACTATATACATCCAAGCGACCCCCAAGTGGTCCATTAATGATTAACCTATCATAATATAAGTCTCTTGGCCGATCCGTATATTTTTAGGAATTTAATATCAATTAATAATATAATATTTGTTTTAAGAACTCTTTTATGTCAATTTTGACACTATTCAATAGTTGATTTTTGTGAAACTCATAACAGATTGATTACTTCGAACAAAGTCAATTAAATCAATCCTAATATATCATATTATCCTATAAAATTAGTGTAATTCATTAAAAGATTCATATTATATTTATTTGGGTATTTATAATATCAATTATGTTAATTTTTTACTATTTTAGTAATTACTGCATCATCATTGTGTCATAAATAAAATAAATTATTTAATGTCTAAAAATTATAAATAAAACATCCTTATGTAGGAAATCTTTTTATCTTTCTAATGAATATTTATAATCGAAAATCCAACATGTATAACCCTATGTAAAAATTGTTCTTCTAAAGGATGTAAGCTTATGCCATTTTTATTTTTATTTTAACTTTATTAATATAAAGTGTCCCTACCACATACAAGTGGCTCCAAGGGGTCCCCAAATTGACCCAAGGATGATCATGGTCGGGTATGTGTCCACCAATAAGGTTAGGACACGTTTTAGGGTAATTTTGTATTATTATAATATTATTTTTTAACCCTTATTTACCAGATTTACCCTTAACCATGGTAAATAAAATATTTACCACAGTAATTATTCAAAATGTCTAAAAATAAAAGTTACCTATTTACACAATTTAGACATCCTGATTCCAAATATGGAATCCATTTTTCTAAATTCAAAACACAGAAGTGGCAGAAATTAATTTAAAATTAATTCCCGCTGTCAAAACAAAAAACGTGTTTTTAAGAGGTAATAACTATCAAAAGATTGACACTTGTTTATGTTCGGTTTAATTGTAAAATTATGTCCAATGACCAACATTATATTAAACGGTAAAATTATATTCTAAATATACTTTAAAACCACTCAAATTCATAATTTATCACTATTAATTATTTTGATTAAAAAAGTTGTTTTTAATTAAAATTTAGTAATTTTCATTATTCATCAAAATATGAAAGTTATCCGAAATGTACCAAAATTTCACCTTAGGCTAAATTCGATATTCCAAATCCAAAAATGAAGTCCATTTTCAAATATAAAATATATATAATTTCAAAAAGTAGGTATTACTATTCATAACGGCTAGTTTGATCGGTTGTGGTGTGTGTTAAAACTCGCCGTTGCGTACAACACACGCTACTGTTTTATTCAAAGGAAAGCGTACCGTGGAAGCTTGGGATGTTTCATTTTAAATTTTTTGATGTCTCCATTTAGTCAAAAAGTTTAAAATATTGTATTTAAAAAGGTTTCACTATCAAAAGTTGATAAAAGTGCAATACTGAAAATGAATCAGTTCTTGCATTATGACTAAGAAACTCATAATATGGATTCTAAAATTATAAGGATTATATAGAGTTAAAAATGTAGTTAATTCTATTCATGACCTCTTTTAATGGCTTTTTTTGGTAAGTCATGGTGCAATTGAACTCGGTGTTGATTGTAGTGCAAGTTATTGAATTATTTTGAAGAAATAACACACTATGAAATCTTGGGGTGTTACATTCATTACCATAAATACATCCTTTTCGACACATTAAATGAATTTTTATTTACTTAAATAACATCATAGAGTGATTATTACCAATCTTTTGAAAAGTTGGGTGTTGAATATTCTTCCGCCACTGAGATTTATCAAATTTTAATCCAAATTTAAACTGAATTATCATTTGTTTCCCATCTTTATGGGATAATCATTAATCACCAAGATCAACCCCTTTATCTGGGAAGATCAAAAAGAATACTATAAGAAATCAAATTCATGGATGGGTAATTATTTTCAATAACGTACTTTTACAATACTAAATAAATGGACCAGTATGATTTCATAGTCAATGAAAATTATATAGGTTTATATTTCAATCCTTTTAATTATTTCCTTATAAAACTAAATTGATTAATTCTACCTTTTCATGTGTAAATGAAACTCCATACCAATTTTAAATAGGATTGAGAATGTAAAATATTTATTAAAAAATATTTTAATGAATTCTTTCCACTATAATGATTCAATGTATTATATGGACTCTAAATTGATTATATATGTATACAATTGGCCACATTATCCTTCTATGTGATATATAACGAATAAAACCATTTCATAATTAGTGATTTCGTGGATATATAATATATTATCAACAGGTTTAATCCATTTATCAATGATTAGGGGATCAAGATACTCAAAAAAGAGGGGGTTCTATATTTCATAAAAAAAATACATTATCTTTTTCCGTCTTTGATGAAGGAGGGATTTCCACACAATTCATGTTGTTGATAATTACTCTAGTAAGTTTATCATGTGCCACCATGTGGTTCTCAAATACCACTCCCATTATATTAGGAATCTAATTCATGTAACCTTTTCATTTTCCATTGTATTAGCTTTTGGAAGGATTCCTCCCAAAACTAGACATTATCTATAATAATTGAATGGTAGGGATGAGAATATCCAAATGAATAAGCACATTAGTTGATCATGTACCATAATGAGGTTCATTTGGGGAACCGATATCCTATCCATGTGTAACTTCAAAATATGGAGGCTTTGCAATTATGCTCACTCCACAGATGAAGAGGTGTGTCAAAGATGAATTTAATTTTTCCTCCAAATTCTATTGTTGTTGTGATCCAAAGGAGGAGATGACCGAGCATTTATTATTTATGGGAAACCGGGAAAACTGTATATAGAATATTATTAGTGACATAGTAGGTTGTGAAATAGAAGGTCTCTCTAGGTATGACTTCCTCTGACCCTGGTTTTTAGCATGGAGGACTGCGTGCATGAGCAGAGGGCACGCTCCATGGAGTTCGCCGTTGGCTACTAAATTTTATTGGAAACTCGTAATAGATCTTTGTACAAGTGATATTCATTCTCCAACACATCTTTGAGTTTCAGGGAGAAGTCACTGATGATGGAGATTTTATTACTGCTCAAGATGGGGAGGACTGGCCCCTTACCTTTGGCGCTTCATGGCTACCACCATGATTCATCTTCCATCTATAAGGGTGTCCACTCAAGGTAATTGGGTTTGATGGAACCATCCAATATTAGGCTTCAAGATGAATGTTGATGGCTCATATATGAATGGTTTCATGTGGGGTGTGGGCATGGTTCACCATCAGTATGGATCGGTTGTCATGGCATTCAGTTGCTAGTTTGTTTCAAATGATTCCCTCATGGATGAGTGGACTTCTGTACTCACTGGGATAGAGTTGGGTTAGTCCCACAGATTCCTTATTCACCACGTGGAAATAGACTCCATAACACTCATTTGGTATATTCAAGGTATCTCTATCATTCCAAGGGATATCACTTATTTACTACACCACTACAAGAGGCTTGTTCAAGATGAAACTAAACATAATAACATTTGGAAAAAAGACAATAAATTTTTGGACTTCATGGTGTCATAGGCTTCACCTGCTAACCCTCAGATTATTTTATGTAGTGTTGGATCTCTCCCCCTGAGTATGTTGGCTTGGTTCACACTGATGCATTAGTAATGCATTATTTTAGACATCCTTGACTTGTTTCAGGCCATGTCCCACTTCTATAATTTAATAATATTTTAAAACATTCGATCGATGGAATAATAAAATAAAAAGAAAACTATAAATATAGAAAGAATAACTCTTAAATGTATTGTAAATACTATATTTTGTCTTTAAATGTTTTAATATAGGTAACTCATGTTGTTTTTTCTATTATTTACTCTATCATAATCCCTAAAATAACTATACATTGACTAGATTGAATACATATAAACCCACATCTCATAAATAGGAGATTAAATTGATTTTATCGTTATTAATAATAAAATAAACCTATAAATCTAGAGGTGTAGTGTACTTGGGAAATTTGAGACATATAATATAATCTTAAAAATAAAACACCTTATCTTAATTTATATCAAAATAATATACATCAGAATACCATTGTACGTATGTTACTACATTGGATACCATGGGGAGATACATAGATTAAAAGAGATATATAAATACCAGTAGGTGAATATTTAGAGTAAATAATGATGATGAATTAATATATATGATTCAATAGGAATATCATGTTGTTCTAAAAATTTATTATCAAATGTAACCATAAGGAAAAATATAATACTAGAAATGATATCATAAGAAAATAGTGTCATGTGCATTGTTACTGGCCTAAAAAAATTCATCAAAAATATTAGTTAAGTCTCATTTCCAGTACATTGAAACATAATTTTCCCGGATAATATTCTATACACTACACATGATATCTCAGGAGATGTAAGAACAAACCATTTCATTTAGGTTATGTGTAATTCCTATGCAAAACATATAATTATAAAATTTAAAGTCATACATGTGACATAATAAGTAAAATAAAATATAAGAATAACCTTGAGAAAAACCCTGAGAAAGAATTCAGTTACATAATAATATCATAATACAAAAATCAAATTAATCATCATAATATATCCTAGGATAATTATTGATTAATTAATATTTGGTTTCTACAAAAATATAATGAAACATTGGTAATTAAAATGTATCTTATATAAGAAATTAAATCAAAAGAAAAGGTGAATATGTAGGGATTTAAATGATAATCACATACATTATTTTATGAAATTTGTGAAAAATATTAGAATTTTATAAGATCTTATTAATTTCATAAAAACTAGAAATGATCTAATACACTATATTATTAAATAAGGTAGTTTTTCAAATAATATCATTCATAAGAGTAGCTCGTGAAAGTGAAGAGTAAAATTAAAAATATCTCTTTTATAGATTTTGATTTAAATAAGATAATAGAAGGAATATATAAAAAAAATGTACATAATAACACCTATGTCATTTCAAGGTATAAATATAATTAATTTTTTCATGCATCATTTTTTTGCCTTTATTAATTAATAGGGTGTTTTTAGGGAGAATTAGAGTCATTTATAAATTTATATTGGGATTGGGGATAAGAATTTGTTATTGGTTACTGGAGTTTTTCTATAGAGGTACTATAACTATTTAAGAGTTGGTGGTCATTCCACGTTTGGTTTCAGTGTTAAATTGGATCCTTTTGGTGAATCCAAAGGTTGTACATTATCATAGGGATTCAAAATGTTTTCGGTACCATGAATATGTGTTAAGGTATTTTTATGATCACTTCATGACTATGGGAATTATATCATAGTTAGTGATATTTATGATTAATCTAATTGAATGTAAAGGTGCGTTATAAAGGGTATTGTGATAAAATCATGGCTAAGGGTATCATTCCATGACAAAGAACTTTACGTATTGAATCAAAATGTTTGGAAACCCTTACATTTAGGAATTATGCCTCTGAGAACGAAATCAAACTTTTATTGAAACTATGACATATTGAGACCCTTCGTTTTTCTTTTGTTAAATTTCAAGATAAAGTCTTTTCATGATTTGGAGGAGGGTTCCATGCTATGATAAATACTATTACATATCATGTAAAAATTTCTTACATATTTCCTTGGTTATTTTGAAAATTTCATGATTGTTAATAAATTGTATATATACCCACGCTATGATGATAAATAGTATATATCATTGAAAATATCTTATATATTAATAAGCATCTATTTAATTAAGAAATTATTAACGTGTGACTTGTGACTTTTTAGTATAGGGGTCGGTCATGCGCTGACCAGTGGAATGCACAATGATACCTGTAGAGGGATCCCTCAATTGTGAGGATTTCATGCTACGATGGATGGATTTAAAGGAACTTTGTGACATGGAGGGGAAAGTTATATCATAATCTATTAGAGTGTGTGATTCACATTTTATCCAGGGAGAGTATCACAATTCCATGACTATAGGAGGCCATTACACAAGGGAGATACTTAACGGCTTTCATAATGTTAATTTTTTAGTAACATCGTGATACATAAACTGTACAATTTTTTGAATGAAATATATTCAATAAATAGTTTATATATTAAAGTTTAATTAAAGTGCTTGTCCAATTTTCTTATTGGAAAACACTTATCTCCCTATATATCCTCTTGACCAATTTTATTCTGATGTTGGTTCTCATTAATTTCTCATCTGATACAAGTAAAATTTGATTAGTGTGATTTCTCTAGTAAATTCAACCATTCCTCTTAAATTATTCCTCTTTTATCTATCTGTTTTTACATAATCTTATGCTATATATATCCCTTTATGGATTATTTTAGACACATTTTCATTATATGCATTGATTTTTTCCGTTTGAACATTTTTTAACTAATGATATTTAATAAATAGGTATTTCCAGGAATAAGTTTGTTGGAATCTAAGTTACCCTTAAGTATAATCTCACTCTATGTGCACATATAGTGTAGTTGTGCTGACCTAATGTCAACTGAACTAAAAGTTTAACAAAATGGTATAATTATTATTGTTATGTAGAAATATAGTTTAATGGGACATGTTCAGTCCATTAATATATTTTTAGTGCAATCCTTTGGCCTCCATGTGAGTGGTGCCTTGATAAAATGTAATATGAAATATTGGAGGCATCTTAAGGGGTTTGGTAAATGATATTGTGACATATTAATTAGATCATATAAGCCATATGATGATCTCTATGATGAAAACATGTAGTATAAGTGGTCTATGAAGGTTTTAAACCCAATTGAGTAAGAATGGGAATCCTTGGATTGGTGACTATAAAAATGTTGAAATAAATAATAAAATGATACTAAAAGATATTAAATTGAGAACTATTTGTGACTTGTTAATATTAAATTACAAAACTATTTTGAGGTATCATTTTTTTATAGACAACGGTTATTTATTTATATGAGAATTTATATTTTGGATCTAGTCCCCCAAATTATTTGGAGAATGGTTCTGGGGGTGTAATAACCCAAGGGTGGTTATTTTTTAGATAGTTCTAGGTTTAGGAACTCCCCTGGAGTATTGATTTTTTGGATGGGTTCATATAAGAGTTAAATTCACCTCATGTAGAGATTTTCACGATGGGATTGGGGTTGGACACTCTTCTCCAATAGGAGGTAAATTTTGAGATGTGTCTATGTTGGGAAGCTTTTCCCCATGGGGGGTGACTTTTAAAATGGATCCAGAGTGGGGTCCAAATCCCCACTAGGATGTGATATCTATGATGGTAATGGGGTTTAAGTTATTCCACTTCCTAGATATGTATAATAATTATAGGAATCTAAAATTGGATGAAGCCGTTATTGTCCGGCCCAGATGTCACCAGGGAACCCAAATCATACCAATGATTTATTTATATATTCATTCAGGTATGTATTACTGAACATTAGAAAGAACTATATAATATTATATATATTTTGGGATGAAATTGTTTGTGTACTACTGAGTTATACTCAAATATTGTTTGGGTCACAATCGGTACTTGAGAAAACATCATTGTTGAAGCCCAAGATAAGGGAAATGTCCAAATACATGTTGGTTGATCTAGTTTCCTAGTATGAAGTTTGGGGTATAGAATTAGAAAATATCTCAATAATAGTAATATGTTTACCCATATAATTTATTTAATTTTAATTATTTTGGATCACAATTAATATGATCCACCCACTGGGGATCTTTATTGCTTCAATATCCTTATAAAAGCTACACAGTTTCTCATCATTATATAGCATGGGTTGGTATATTTATGGATTAGTTCTTATTCAAAAATTTTTATTCTAGTATATCTATATGGAATTATTTTGATACGTTGACTTCTATTAATGGTTACTCAATGCATGTGAGTATAGTTTTCCGATGATATTATAAAACCCTTATGTATAATCGGTGTCAAGTGGTTTAGGATGAGGCGTGCTTTAGTAATGTAGTGACCAGTTCTGGTCACAATGGGAGTGAACATGTCTAAATATCATAAAAAGTATAATTATATCATTTTTTTCTTATTATTCATTCACGGTATACTAGTGATATGATTTTTTTTATAACATAGTATTGATCTTGTGCTTATGCACACCTAACCCAATCATGTTGGAAGTCTATATTACTCATTATAAGGTAGTTTCTCTTATTTATTTCTTTTATGGATAATTTTTTTAATTAATATGATTAATTTTTTTTGATATTATGATTTATGATATATTACTCATTTACCTAGGAGGAAGAATGGTATATGTTCATGTGTCATGTTACACATATAGGATTCAGATGATGTTTTTATACATTCATATTATTGGGTATTATTTTATGTTATAGGGGTCAGTTATTTTAAGTGTAAAAAATACATTATACAGTGGAATATGAGGTATATTGATGGTGGTAATGTATCTAACAAATTTATCACATTGATTTGTTATAGATATCTACAACTGATTATATTGTAATTCCCCTGGAATCAGTTAAATAAACTGTCCATAGGAACTTATAAAATTTTCTCCTTTATAATTTTGGACTGGAATTTCATTTTATAGAGTCAATGTATAGATACTACTGTAATAATTAAATTTAAATGAGATGATTCAAATTCAATATAAAATTTAAAATGGCCATAGAAATGTGTATACGAGTCTAGAGAGAGAGAGAGACCTCAGGTTGTGAACCATATAACATATGTGGATATATAGACTGATATTCCATTACAGGTGTGATACAATAGTATTAAAAGGTATCATGAGTATTCTGATTGATTAGTAGTAATATATTCCCTTGGTATTTTTTCAATCTTGAGAGGATAATTTTTTAATGAGGTATTTAGAATAGATTGGATAACTTAGTATCGATCTCATATCAAATGTTATTTATATGGAGTATGATTTATATCTTTTGAGGGAGACTAGAATATCTATATTAGAAAATGGTATATGCTGGTTGGCTATTCAGGACATGAACATCTGCAGTAATTGGGTGAGATCATAATCCCATTATCTAGTGTCATATTAGATGTTGGAGAGATGCCTTAAGCAATCTTTCCTTATATTATTGTCATTTTTCGTGGTTTTTTTTACAAATTATTCATCAATTCATTAAATTGATCATTAGAATGTGTTGAATATTCATCTATTTACAAGAACATATCCTATATATATTCCATTATATAGGATATAACTTACCATACATTCAAAGATGAATGACGAGATATAATATTTAGATAATAAGGGGGGGTTTTAGTTAATTATCTCCCCTTGGGGTTATATAGTATTGTTTGTTAAAAATGATATTGGTTATTTGATATTGTGTGTAGTTTATAAAATTTTTTACTTGGAAATGATCAACAACTGATATCAACCACAATGTATAGATAATTTATTTTCCAAGATGAGTGGGGATAGGGTATTCGATAAGATTTTTTTAGGACTCGGATATCATCAATTGATAGTGGGTCCATACGATATATTTCGTAATAATTTTAGGATATGGTATGGCTTGCAAGAGTAACTTGTGATCCCATTCAGTTTAAATAATTCACTAAATGTTTTTTCAGGCATGTTGAATCTAGTTTTTCATACTTAATTTAATTATGTTGTGGTCGTGTTTATCAATGATATAATTATGTACTCCATATAAAGGGAGGAGCCTTCTTGGTCTCTAGATATTATTTTTAGCACACATATAGTTTAATTTAAATAATAAAATTTCTTCAAAGGATAATTTTGGTTTAGAGAAGTGATCTTATTAGGGAACATGTTATTTTCTGAATTTATATTGACATAACCTAAGGTTATCGTTTCTTTGTAGTAGCCTAAGAAATTTTTTGATATCCACAATTTTTTCGGACATGAAAAATATTACATGTGGTTTTTATATGACTTCCCCTAATTGGTGATTTTTAGGAAATCCCTTGATAAGAAGTGGGTAATGTTCCTCTAGTTGGGTTCTTGTGGGTTCAATTTTTCATAATTGAAATACAATTTGATTAAATTTCCAATCCAGAAAATACCTATGTTGTGTGGAGTATATGATGTATTTTCAATAATCTAGAGTTAATCATGGAGTAGTTTTGATGAAGTATAGTCATGTGGTCACTTATGAGTCCATTATATTGATTTTAGAAGAGATAAACTACCCATGTCATGATCTTATGTTAATAGGGGTGGTTATTTCTCTATGGTTTTGGTTCCACAATAACATAGGACCATGGTTTTTGTTATATACATAATAGAATAACACGAGGTATATATTCACATTACTGGGATTGAATTTTAATTTCTGAAAATGGGTTGATTACATTAATTAATTATATTTTGAGGTGGAATATAACAAAAACATGGGAAATTTTGTTGTGGATACAGTAAGTATTAAAACCCAGGATTAGGTGGTACATGTGTTGAACATAAAGTGGAAGATAATGGACTTTTTTCTATTATAATCCTTTATTTTTAGTATCGAGGAAATAAAACACTTATGTATAAATATATAACTACCTTTCTCCATGGAATTATTATGGGTATTAAAGTATTATATTTAGAGTATTTGGTGATAAGGAATAATATATATAGTTAGGGTGCCACAACAATATTTTTTCATTATGATGGTGAGGTTTTATATATCAGTGTTCATTTTGGTCCATAAGAGTATGCATGAAGATCCAATGAGGGAATAACCTACCTTGATATGGGTTGCTCAACAAGAAATTACCAACATATAATAGGATATTCTCATGTATAATTGGTGGCCCTAGGTAAATAATGGTATAACTAGGTTTTTCACATGTTTCAATAATAGTTGGTGGGTGATGGTCGAACACCTATGGCTCATTGATCATCCCGAACCATTAACCATCCATGAGTGTGGTGTGGGATAGTGTGAGTATATATTTTTTTGATGTGGTTAGTAAGGATTACAAAAATATAGGATATTGTTATTGATGTTGGGGATCAGTTGAATAAAGCTTCTAATTTTATAATGATCCAGTACAACATATCTATTGATGATCTGGGTACGATCTATATTTCCAGGTAACATGTTTTTGGAGTATCGATTCATTCCATGATCCCCATTTCATATTTCTCTTTTGGAAAGGTTAATATAATGTTTTTTACACGTACATGTATTTGATAAAAAATATAATCCTCAGAAGGATTGTATTCTAGAGAGAACTCCCTAGATATTATAGGATATTATTTGAGTGCTTATCCTATATTTAAATGGTTTTGTGAGAACTATTTGGAGGTCATGGAGTATTTATATGATTATAGTTATTATGATTTTATTTATATGGGTCATTTTGGGGATTTTAATGTTAGGACACATCAATAATTGGTTTATTATATCCATGTTTTGGAGTTAGTGTCTATCAGGATGAGTCTCATGCATGAGATGGCGGAGTACATACTTATTATCAAGAAGCTGTGGGGTATTATTTTATGTAGTTATAGGTATCATGTTGATAGAAAAATACATATAAGAGATTTTTACCTTGGTTAATATGTATTTTTTGAGCCTTTCCAATATTTATTTTTGTTTTATTTAAAAGAAATGAAAATTAGGACTTATGTTTTGCTTTCCATTTTAGATTATAGAGATAATTTTTACCACATTATTATTGATGTCTTTTCCCCACTATATTGGAACTATATATGACATGCATTATGTAGAAAAAATATGCTGAAATCTCCCCATCCCTTTCCACATGGTCAATACTAATGATATCAAGATTTTGGATGACACATCATTTGTGGAGTGTTTGGTTAGTTATGTGGATCATAGAGACATGTATCTAAGTAGGAAGACCATTTTTATATTACAAGTGTAGTGGAAGAATTATTGTTTCTAGGATTCATGGAATATGGAGAGTACATTGTGAACATAGTGGACACATTTATTCATTTATGACCCTGATGATGACAGTGGTGCAAATTTAGGAAGAGGAACTATATAGTTGGTAGGTTATAAAACACAAGACTATGTTTATATATGGACTTATTTTATATTTTTCTAAACAAAATTGTTTTTTATATTTATAAGTGTGTAAGGTGTTATGAGGTAACTCGATAATTATTTATAGAAGTTTTCCAGGGAATGAGGCGAATAATTTCTTATAGGTGAATGAGTTTGTTTTTGTTGAGAGATCACTATATCATGACTGGTGGACATCACATTATGATGGGTTTTTGTGGTTTATTATATCCTATTGGAATCTAGAGAGGTTATTCCATGGAAAATAATATCATAACATGACGGGGATAATGATTTTGTGTTAATGGATGGTAAAGGACCATACTGCATCCATTGGTATCATGGAATGGATTATGATTCTAGGAGTAAAATCCCATAATGTAAAGGTACATTCTAAATATTGTCATGATATCACTGTGGATGGGGGAATCACATTATGATGAAGACCATTTTGTACTAAGCCCTATAATTTTGAATCCCTTTTATATGGGAATCAATCCATGAAGTAGGGAATCACAATATCACTCTGAACCTTAAACATTTAACCCGTGTCTCTTTCCTGTTTGAATTTTAATGAGGAAGGGTTGTCATGTGTTGATGATATATTTTACATATAAGATAAAAAAATTAATATGTGTTGTACCGTTTTTTAATGAGTGTGAGAGTCACGTTGTAGCTGAGGGATCTATTCTATGATGATAAATATTACTTTTCAATGATATTTTTTAGGCATTAAATCCTTAGATTTTTTCTAATAATTCATAATGTATTCTATTGCGGCATTTCATAAGGGAGGCATGTCAAATGGTGACCTACGGATTTTGTTATGATTCCTATATATAGATCCCACCACAATGTGGATTCCAATTTATAAATAAATTAAATAAGGTGACTCATGCTTTGGCGAGAAATGGAACACCCTGATGGCTTGGATTTCAAGATTCCTGAATCTTTATGGGAGATGTGCTTCAAGTCATGATAGGAGGAGGCCACACCATTTGGGAAACCCGGAAGGATCTTCATGTTGCGACCTATGTGTAGACTCAATGATGAATGACCTAAAAAATTTTAAACTAATTATAATTAAATAAATGGTATTAAATATTGATGGTTAATTAAAGAGGGAACCCCATTTTACTTTAGTAATTCACTTATCTAACTTCTCTATCTCTCTTGACCCAATATCTTCTATATTTTATGAAATTATTTTTTTTCATGAGATGTGACTGGAATTTGATCTTAGTGATAACTATAGATATATTTATCTGTACTCATTGATTATTCCACATTTTTTTCTTTTTTTATTAGGATTGACTATATATTATCAGTTATTCAATATATCAGGGTTTTTGTTAGATTTATCTATTTTTTCTATTTGATGTTAGATAATTTAATCACATTCAATAGATTATTCCTATTGAGCATAATATAGGTGGTCACTATGTTATTTAAAAATTGGATTATAGTTCTACATGTATATGATATGTGTTCACACCAACCTAATTTATTCTGAAAAAAATGATAATTAAATGGAGAAATATTTTGTTTCATGTGTAAATATAATATCCTTGTCCATTACTGGTCCATTAATAAATTTAGAAACCAAAACTATGGAAAACAAGTGAGGCATGCATTGAAGAAAATAAAAATGAAATATGGGATGAAACTTGTTGGGGGTTCTAAATAAAAGAATGTCATAATAATTATATCATAGTTTCCCTGGATGATCCATATGATGTGAACATGTTGTAAATGTTTCCTAGTACGGTATTATCTGTTGGTGAATTTAGATATGTAATCATGGTGGGGTGAGATCGAGTGTCTTGAATTAAAATCTTATGATGTTATACAAGGATGGTAAATTGAAAAATATTTATTTCATGACCAAATCCAAGTAGGGGATCAAGCCACAACAATCCCAATCCCACCTCTATATTCCCTGGGCAGATTGTAATGCCCCGACCCCAGTTACCTAGAGTCAGTGCATTATTACATAGCATTGGTATGATCACAAGAAAGATCAAATCTCTAAAGACCGATTGGTTTAGTAGCCTTGGAAACACTAGATATATTCATAAAGTTTTACATTAAATCATAAAGTGAAAAACTACTAAAACAACATAGTCTCCATATTCCACACTCATATCCCCACATACTATCCCTGCAGGTCATTCATAAATTACATCCTCACATCCTGTGAAAAATAAAACATAGAAAAGGGGTGAGCTCAAATTCCCAGTAAGGATAACAATATAACGGAAACTTTCATAAATAAGAATAAACATTTAAAGCAGTGTATAACTAAAACAAAATCCTTTAAACTTGAACATCAACATAGTATGGAAAAAATAAAACAAAAAAATGCCATTTACTTATTCACATAGATATTCTACTAATATAATAATCACATGCAATATCAATAACCACTTTCATAATGATGGAATGCATAATGCCAGACTATCATAACCACATATCCAAGGCCTCATTCCACGACTACAAATAAGATTTTTCCAAGGCCTTGTGCCAAGACACTAGTTTGAATCATGAGAACTACCGATACATTGAGGAGCTATAGAGGGCTCCACCCGTCACTTACTAAGTCCAATACATTCCCATATGAAAAGGTTTAAACATAACATAAACATTCTTATTAAAACTATCATACGAAATGTCAACACATTCTCCATAAACCATGAATGGTATAAAAATAACACATCCACAGTCAAACATATCACAAAACCTTCAATATATTATGGTAGTTTTGTATCATAATAAATCAACTTCATATAATCTTAAAATCCATCAAAGTATGTTGACATAGAGGAAATCGAAACTATTTGAGAGAAATATCTCCTTTTTTTGAAGTCATTTAAAAGTAACACATTTATAAAGGAAGTAATTAAAAAGTGATTTTTAAATCAAAGTGTCCCATACCACTTTGAAACTTTTGAATGGAATTAACATTTTAAAAACATTCATGTTCATATAAATAAATCCTTAAAAACCATTTTGAAGACATGGACATTAACTAAAAATATTTAGAAAGATAAATCTTTAAAAGATTTAAAATTCTGATTTTGATAAAGAGTACCTTTCTGAAATTCTTAAAATATTCCTTTTGAAATTACTTAAAAGTAACATAATTATAAAATAAAACATTTACATTGAAAATATTCTTATAAGATTTTAAGGGAAGCTTCGACGATTTTATAATGGCAGAAAATAGCCGCACCCGCCGTATAAGTTAAAAAAGCATTTTTACCTTAATTTTGTCGAAAAGGATAAAAAGAACCTTGTTTGGAAAACAATGGAAAGATTCCTTTATAAAACTCTTATAGAAATTAAAACAAGGGTAAAAATGAATTTAACCCATATTCTAGTAAATAGTAAAAATGTTTTGAAATTCATTTTTAAGAAACATGGATGTGGATGATAAAGAGATCCCAGTAGATTATTACGTATAAACAACCTCGAATAATGAAGAGATTGTGAAATAAACCCTCACCTTGTACTTTTCCTTGGTTGGGATAGGTTAACCACCTGTATAATGGTGAAATAATTGTTATTAAATTATACAATAATCATATATATTAATATGATATCATATATGATCTTTTAACATTGCTTTGTTAATAATATCTTAGTATTATCGTCGTTTCGGGTGTTAACTAACTCATTTTCTTTTATATGGTTTGTTACGTAAGCCATGTTTGTCATGGATAGGTTGTATCTTATTCATATCCAGAACAATATCAAGTCCTTAAACATTATTTTTAAATCATCAAATGATAATTATACTTGAATGGATACGATGGAGAATGAATCTCATCACGTTCATGGAAACAGTAGTCCGTACGTACGCACGAGCGACAATATCATTCTTTTGATATTAAAATAATATATAATTGGATAGTATATAATATATAAAAAATCATTAACATGTTATATTTATTATTTACATGAGTTACAAATCATTATTATACCCATCCAAATAATAATATATTGAATAACAATTACACCACGACGTGGAGACGGTAAGTCATACGTACGCACGTATGGTGACATGTTATTCAAAGGGTGGATAGAATAATGAATATGGTTGTAACATATTTATAATAACATCATAGTATATATATGATACATGAGTTATTATTTTATAATGGTAATAACAAAGGAAGAATAAGTGGAAGAAGAATGGAAATTGGAAAGGGTGGTGAAATCATTACCTCTTCTTCGGGTTCTTCCTTTTGATATGATCGAATGGGTTCCATAGGTTGGCTTTCTGATCAAACTAAGGCCTCTAGGTTATATTTAGGGAAGTTTTAAGAGTATTTGGGAAGAGTTTGGATGAGCCAAAAGTCATTGAAGGTGTGAAGAAATGAGAAGGAGGAGTTCCCTTTTATAAGAGGGGTGAGGGGCACCTTTGGATAATCTAGAAATATAAATTTGTAATTAATTCATATTCGGTTTCTAATGGCTCAAAAGCTGATTATTCAAAGGATAAAGTGGGGATAGGTCGATAAAAATTAAACCAATAGAATTTAGACAGGTTTGGGTTACTATATTAACCTTATCTTTAAGTATTAACTCTACGTTAATTAGTTTCACTTTTACAATGTCTCTTTGTATTTTTATATTATATGGTTTATAAACATACCATATACATCCAAGAGACCCCCAAGTGGTCCATTAATGATACACCTATCATTATATAAGTCTCTTGGCCAAACCGTAGATTTTTAGGAATTTAATATCAATTAATAATATAATATTTGTTTTTAAAAACTCTTTTATGTCAATTTTGACACTATTCAATAGTTGATTTTTGTGAAACTCATAACAGAATGATTAATTAGATATGTGTTAATTAAATAAATTATAACATGTCATAATAACCTAGAAAATTAGTTTAGTTCATAAAAAGTCTCAAATTATATTTATTTGGGTATTTATAATATCAATTATTCTAATTTTTCATTAATTATGTAATTACTGCTTCATCATTGTGTCATATATAAATTAAATTATTTAATGTCTAAAACTATAAATAAAATATCATTATTTATGAAATCTCTTTATCATTCTAATTAATATTTACAGTCGAAAATCCAACATATATAACACTATGTAAAAATTGTTTTTCTAAAATATATATGCTTGTGTCATTTTTGTATCCATTTTAACTTAATTAAAATAAAATGTCCCTATCACCTAAAAGTGGCTCAATGGGGTCAAAAATCGACACAAAGATGCACATGGTCGGACATGTATCAACTAATAAGGTTAGGACACGTTTTAGGCTAATTTAGTATTATTATAATATTATTTTTTTACCCTTATTTACCGGATTTACCCTTTAACCATGGTAAATAAAATATTTACCGCAGTAATTATTTGAAATGTCTAAAAGTAAAAGTTACCTATTCACACAATATGAACATACTGATTCCAAATATGGAATCCATTTTTCCAAATTCAAAACACAGAAGTGGCAGAAATTAATTTATAATTAATTCCTGTTGTTAAAACAAAAAACGTGTTTTTAAGAGATAATAACTATCAAAAGATTGATACTTGTTTATGTCCGGTTTAATTGTAAAATTATGTCCAATGACCAACATTGTATTAAATGGTAAAAATTTATTCTAAATAAACTTTAAAACCACTCAAATTCATAATTTATCACTATTAATTATTTTTTATTAATAAAGTTGTTTTTAATTAAAATTTAGCAATTTTCACTATTCATCAAAATATTAAAGTTATCCAAAAAGTACCAAAATTTCACATTAGGCTAAATTCGATATTCCAAATCCAAAAATGAAGTCCATTTTTAAATATAAAATATATATAATTACAAAACGTGGGTATTACTATTTATAACGGCTATTTTGATTGGTTATGGTGTGTTAGAACTCGGTGTTGCGTACAACACACACTATCACATTATTCAAAGAGAAGCATTCCGTAGAAGCTTGTGGTGTTACATTCTAAATTTTTGATGTCCACATTTAGTCAAAAAGTTTAAAATATTGTATTTAACAAGGGTTCACTATTAAAAGTTGATAAAAGTGCAATACTGAAAATGAATTTGTTCTTACATTATGTCTAAGAAACTAATAATATGGATTCTAAAATTATAAGGATTATATAAAATTTTAAAATTTAGTTAATACTATTCATAACCTCTTTTGAAAGGCTTGTTTGGTAAGTCATGGTGCGATTGAACACGGTGTTGCGTGTAGTGTATGTGATTGAATTATTTTGAAGAAATAACACACTATTAAATCTTGGGGTGTTACATTCTCCCATCCTTCAATAAATTGCGTCCCCGCAATTTGAAATTATTCTTAGAAAATAAAAGGTTGAAAATAGAAAATATCTTTGTGGGAAAACCCAAATCAGAGATTAGGTTACTAAAATTTAGTCTTAATATGAGGAAAAGAGAAATGAAAGGGTCACCACCAAATTATGATCTCTATTAGGAGAACATTGGTGGAAATTAGAGACATATAATTGGAGGAAAAACGTAAATATTTATAGGTAGTGATTGAGGTCATCAATCACAAACAAGTGTAATATTGAGGTCCTTAAATTCATCAATCTATGATGATTTGAAATACCATCGGTTCAAAAAAACACAGGGTATTAGGATAACACATTTTTGGTTTTAGTATTCCTTAAATAAAGTATAAGAATTAATTTCTTCATAGAATAAGAGAAGAAGAAAAATATATTCTTGACAAGTAGAGTTCCATCCTTTAACTAATTTCTATCACAAACTCATCTTTCACTCTAAAATATAATAGAACGAAAAAAATATATTCTATTTATCCTATTCGTATAGTGTAAAAAAAATGAATTTACAATTCATCTACCAGATCTTTAAAAAAACTACATTATTTACTCCCATACATCACGTGGGTCAGTGGTAGGTGATACACCCTTGTCGCCCTTCGGTTGTGGGTTCAAGCCTCGCGGCCTTGCCAGATGCAACGGGATGCTGCCCGACCTCCGGGTTGTCCTTTTATGGCTATCCAAAGTAATCCAAACAAGAACTATCCAAAATACTTCAGTCCAAAATTTATAAGGAAGTTAAACACAATGAAGATCCTTTTTTTCGCGTAATTACATTTGATCACATTCATCATGTATTCTTTTAAAACAATGCATCATCCTGAATTATCATAAAACCTTATTGATTACATTCATGATCCCTTATTCCTTATAAAATAATGGTATACTCCTTCAATCCAAAAATTTTGTAAACCCCAGCAATGATGGAATGTACATATCATTAATCAGTTTCAAGGTAGTCAAGAATATCCAATATAATTTATCCAAAACAATCATGTATTATTCTAAAATCACTACCTCGGTATCAGAACCATATTATGGTTTATCTTTCTCTCAACCATATATTTTCCAAAAAATTAACCTGCTATTGCGTCACTTTTATTTGTTCCACACAATCTCAAGTCCATAAAGAAATAGTACTGCAGTACAATCCTTATATACTCCATAATTATTATAACAAGTACATTGTTGATACAACACTCAAATGACACAATCAACAGAAGAATTCTAATCATTCCTCTTCATCTGTGGTAGTATCATAACTTTATTATTATCCAATAGCATCATTTTCGGCATAGTCTGATGACTGAGACATAGGTTCGCGTAGTGTCCAAACTTTTAGCAAATGAATCATTGTACATTTGAAACGATTTTCTTACCATTGCAGTAACGTACATTGTGCCCTTTTCCTCCACACTTATAACAAACTCCCATTCCTTTCAGGCAAGTTCCAGGGTGTTTCTTCCCACAGTTATCAGATATGGGAAAATTCATATTTTCCCTCTTCCCTTTATCAGTGTTTCCCTCTTCCATACTTTTCTTCTCTTGCTTCCCTTAAAATCCATAGGACTCAGTAAACTCTTTACTTATCTTATCAAGACATGATATTATTTCTTCATATGATGATAATACATGGGTGACTATTTCTCTTATAAATTATAGCTTAAGAATATGAATGATATGATCCTTCCTTCTCTTTGGATCATGTGCATTGCTGGAGTTCTCATTCCTTCTACTGGGCACCATTTCTAAACAATGGCATACACTAGATTAGTTTATGAATAACAATACCTAATCCCAAACTTGTAAAACACATAACATAAATTAAATGGTTTATGGATATAATCCATAATCATAAAAAATGCATCCTTTGAGGAAGTATATACTCATAAACCCTTCATAATGGTTTGTAAAGAAAATGAGAATTGTCCTAAGCATATCCCCCAGGAGTGTCGTAACCAAGAGTGCAGCAACGCCCATTATCGTGCACCAGTTCCCGTTTGAGTCTAGATCAAAGCGGTGTTTTCTGGTTTTACCACTAGGTACATCTATGCCAGAGCCGCCTCTACCTGCTCGTATCCAGACAAGAATGTATTGCTCAGGAAAACTCACAAAATCTCTACAATACCAAAATTCTAGGATGTTCTTCTATACAAATCCTCAAAATCCATCTTAGGTCTATGTTCTCTAATCAGAGTTTCTCTAAATCTAGCTTCCAAGGTTTGTACTAAATTTCCTCTGATACCAACTGTAACGCCCCAACCCCAGTTACCTAGAGTCGGTGCATTATTACATAACATTGGCATGATCACAAGAAATATCAAATCTCGAAAGGCCGATTGGTTTAGTAGCCTTGGAAACACTAGATATATTCATAAAATTTTACATTACATCATAATGTGAAAAACTACTAAAAAAATATAGTCTCCATATTCCACACTCATATCCCCACATACTATCCCTGCAGGTCATTCATAAATTACTTCTTCACATCCTGGGAAAAATAAAAATAGAAAATGGGAGAGCTCAAATGCCCAGTAAAGATAACAATATAGCGGAAACTTTCATAAATAAGAATAAATATGTAAGGAAGTGTATAACTAAAACCAAAGCCTTTTAAACTTGAACTTGACCACAGTATGGAAAAAATGAAATGAAATAATGCAATTTAATTATTCACATGGATATTCTACTAATCAAATAATCACATGAAATATAAATAACCACTTTTATAATTAAGGAATGCATAATGCCAGACTATCATAACCACATAGCCAAGGCCTCGTGCCAAGACTACAAATAATATTTTGCCAAGTCCTTGTGCCAAGACACTAGTTTGTCTCATGAGACCTACCGATGCATTGACGAGCTATAGCGGGCTCCACCTGTCACTTACTAAGTCCAATGGATTCCCATATGAAAAGGTTTAAACATAACATAAACATTCGTATTAAAACTAGCATACGAAATGTCAACACTTTCTCCATAAACCATGAATGGTATAAAAATAACACATCCACAGTCAAACATATCACAAAACCTTCAATACATTATGGAAGTTTTGTATCATAATAAATCAACTTCATATAATCATAAAATCCATCAAAGGATGTTGACATAGATGAAATCAAAACTATTTGAGAGAAATATCTCTTTTTTTGAAATTATTTAAAAGTCACACATTTATAATGGATGTAATTAAAAAGATATTTTTGAATCAAATTGTCCCATACCACTTTGAAACTTTTGAAAGGAATTAAAATTTTAAAAACATTAATGTTCATATAAATAAATCCTTAAAAACCATTTTGAAGACATGGACATTAATTAAAAAGATTTAGAAAGATAAATCTTTAAAACATTTAAAATTATGATTTTGATAAAGAGTACCTTTCCAAAATTCTTAAAATATTCATTTTGAAATCATTTAAATGTAACATAATTATAAAATAATACATTTACATTGAAAATATTCTTATAATCTTTTAAGGGAAGCTTCGACGATTTTATAACGGTAGAAAATAGCTGCACCCTCCGTATAAGTTAAAAAAACATTCTTACCTTAATTTTTTTGAAAAGGATAAAAAGTACCTTGTTCGGAAAACAATGGAAAGATTCCTTTATAAACCTCTTATAGAATGTCAAAAAAGGGTATAAATGAATTTAACCCATATTCTAGTAAATAGTAAAAATGTTTTGAAATTCATTTTTAAGAAACATGGATGTGGATGATAAAGAGATCCTAGTAGATTATTACATATAAACAACCTCGAATAATGAAGAGATTGTGAAATAAACCCTTACCTTGTAATTTTACGTGGTTGGGAAGGTTAAACTCCTGTATAATGGTGAAATAATTGTTATTAAATTATACAAGAATCATATATATTAATATGATATCATATATGATCTTTTAACATTGCTTTGTTAATAATATCTTAGTATTATCATCGTTTCGGGTGTTAACTAACTCGTTTTCTTTTATATGTTTTGTTATGAAAGCCATGTTAGTCATGGATAGGTTGTATTTTATTCATATCCATAATTATATCAAGTCCTTAAACATTATTTTTAAATAATAAAATGATAATTATACTTGAATGGATACGATGGAGAATGAATCTAATCGCGTTCGTGGAGACGGTTGTTCGTACGTACGCACGAGCGACAATATCATTCTTTTGATATTAAAATAATATATAATTGGATATTATATCATATATACAGAATCATTAACATGTTATATATATTATTTACATGAGTTACAAATCAATATTATACACATCCAAATAATAATATATTGAATAACAATTACACCACGATGTGGAGACGGTAAGTTGTACGTACGCTCGTATGGTGACATGTTATTCAAAAGGTGGATAGAATACTGAATATGGTTGTACCATATTTATAATAACATCACAGTATATATATGATACTGAAGATATTATTTTAGAATGGTAATAACAAAGGAAGAAGAAGTGGAAGAAGAAAGGAACTTGGAAAAGGGTGGTGAAATCATTACCTCTTCTTCGGGTTATTCTTTTTGATTTGATCAAAAGGGCTCCTTAGGGTGGATTTCTGATCAAAAAAAGGCCTCTAGGTTTTAGTTAGGGAAGTTGGGAGAGTATTTGGGCAGAGTTTGGCCGAACCAAAAGGCTTTGAAGGTGTGATGAAATGAGAAGGAGGAGTTCCCTTTTATAAGAGGGGTGAGAGGCACCTTTGGAAAGTGTAGAAATATTAATTTATAATAAATTCATATTCAGTTTCTAATGGCTCAAAAGATGATTATTCAAAGTTTAAGGTGGGGATAGGTCGAAAAAAATTCAACAAATAGAATTTATACAGGTTTGGGTTACTATATTAACCTTATATTTAAGTATTAACTCTAAGTTAATTAGTTTCACTTTTACAATGTCTCTTTGTATTTTTATATTATATGGTTAATAAACATACCATATACATCCAAGAGACCCCCAAGTGGTCCATTAATGATACAAATATCATGATATAAGTCTTTTTTCAGAACCGTAGATTTTTAGGAATTTAATATCAATAAATCATATAATATTCGTTTTTAAAAACTCTTTTATGTCAATTTTGACACTATTCAATAAATGATTTTTGTGAAACTCATAAAAGAATGATTACTTCTAAAAAAGTTAATTAAATAATTCCTAACAAGTCATATTAACCTAAAAAATTAGTTTAGTTCATAAAAAGTCTCAAATTATATTTATTTGGGAATTTATAATATCAATTATTCTAATTTTTCATTAATTAGGTAATTACTGCATCATCATTGTGTCATATATAAATTAACTTATTTAATGTCTAAAAATTATAAATAAAATAACATTATGTAGGAAATATTGTTATCTTTCCGATTAATATTTATAGTCTAAATTCCAACATATATAATCCTGTGTAAAAATTGTTTTTCTAAAAGATATATGCTTGTGTCATTTTTGTATTCATTTTATCTTAATTAAAATAAAGTGTCCCTATCACCTAAAAGTGGATCCATGGGGTCCCATAATTGACCCAAAGATGCCCATGGTTGGACATGTATCAACCAATAAGGTTAGGACACGTTTTAGGGTAATTTTTGATTATTATAATATTATTTTTTAACCCTTATTTACCGGATTTACCCTTTAACCATAGTAAATAAAATATTTACCGTAGTAATTATTCGAAATGTCTAAAAATAAAAGATTCCTATTCACACAATATTAACATACTGATTCCAAATATGGAATCCATTTTTCTAAATTCAAAACACAGAATTGGCAGAAATTAATTTAAAATTAATTCCCATTGTTAAAACAAAAAGCGTGTTTTTAAGAGATAATAACTATCAAAAGATTGACACTTGTTTATTCCTGTTTAATTGTAAAATTATGTCGAATGACCAACATTGTATTAAATGGTAAAATTATATTCTAAATATTCTTTAAAACCACTCAAATTCATAATTTATCACTATTAATTATTTTGATTAAAAAAGTTGTTTTTAATTAAAATTTAGTAATTTTCACTATTCATCAAAATATTAAAGTTATCCGAAAAGTACCAAAATTTCACCTTAGGCTAAATTCGATATTCCAAATCCAAAAATAAAGTCCATTTTTAAATATAAAATATATAAAATTTCAAAAATGTGAGTATTACTATTCATAACGGCCATTTTGATTGGTTATGGTGTGTTAGAACTCGGTGTTGCGTACAACACACGCTATCACGTTATTCAAAGAGAAGCGTACCGTAGAAGCTTGTGGTGTTACATTCTAAATTTTTGATGTCAAAATTTAGTCAAAAAGTTTAAAATATTGTATTTAAAAAGGGTTCACTATTAAAAGTTGACAAAAGTGCAATACTGAAAATGAATTTGTTCTTACATTATGTCTAAGAAACTCATAATATGGATTCTAAAATTATAAGGATAATATAAAATTTTAAAATTTAGTTAATACTATTCATAACCTCTTTTGAACGGCTTGTTTGGTAAGTCAGGGTGCGATTGAACTCGGTGTTGCATGTAGTGAAATTTATTGAATTATTTTGAAGAAATAACACACTATGAAATCTTGGGGTGTTACACAGATGACCAAAACTGAAGTCATAACTAACATAGAGAGGTCACTGCATATGTTTCTAAAAGAAAACACACATCCATATCAATGTTTTAGTGAAGAGGAATAATAGTAAAAGATGAAAAAATATGACGGGAACTACCATTCTTGGAAAACCTCTAGATAGTACATGAGTATGGTAGTGGAAAAAAAAGAAAAAGGAAAAAATATTGTTCCCAATAGGAATATGTTCCAACCTAAAAAACAAGAACATACAACATTGAGATATCCAATCATTTGATCTTCGTGACGCGACCAACATACACAGTTCGATGTACCAGGTATCGCTAATCTCTTTGGTACTCATCTCCAACCTATCTACCATCTTCATAAGACACACCACATGTAGGAAAATCCTATGAAGGTGTGTGTATATACATACTGATTACGATACCCTGATATTTGAATGGCGATTAGTAAAAGATACACCAGGAAAGGGAAGACAATAGATAAGAAACATGATGTATTTCAATCCAAATAAGGATAAATGGTAACGTCAACTAAGAACTTGGATCTCAATAGGGTGTGTAGATGAACTAAACATGGAGAATTTTCCACCCATAGTAGAAGTGTATCCTCATCAAAGCCAAAAAAATCTAAACACAGAACGTACTTGGAATACCATATGAATCTTCCCAAAACAAGAAAATAGAGTAACCAAATATGAATGAATTGATTAAATTTTTTATATATAATAAGTAAAATTTTCCCAAATGGTAGATAATGGGGATCTCCGTCTCATATATCAGCCAAGAAAAAAAATTCGAATAGTCCCAAATATTGTTCAATGATTCCCAACAACTCTTGCATCATCCCCTATGTAACCATGTGAAGTCCCCTACCTCACCACTTTTTCTCACAACTGAGGGTCCACATACTCCAGGTAGAGGGACTATGCCCTAGTGTGTCGAGGGTGGGGGGTTCCACTATATATGTATTTGTATGGGACCCATGACCATGATGATGGGGGGAGGGGCGGGGTGCCAATCTAGTATCTCTATGGTTGGTTCCCTATTCAATAATGGGTTCCACTATGTAATTATCTTTAGAGGACCCACACCCAATCATATGTGGGTGGGGTCCACTATATTGTTAGAAGGACCCATTTATTTTCTTTGGGGGGGGGGAGGGTTCCTCTTGATAGGTATACACTCGTACCCAAATGGATGTGGGTGGGGGGGTCCGCTCTATTGGTCAAGGACCCACACCCTGGTGTGATGGCGGGTTCTGCTTTGGTCATTAATGAAATTCACCCTATCTAATAGGGGGATCCACCGGATAGGTTGGGGACCCATTCCCATGTTGATGGGGGGGTTATACTATACTGTCTCTGGTGATCCACTCTATATTCAGTACTTTCATTAGTCATTTCAAAAATAATTTTCATTCCTATAATGTTTTACATCATATCCAATAAGGCACAACAGAGGGAACCAATGTGGTCTATGTGAAAAATACATTGGATCGGCTAATAATGGGCCAATATATGATTTCATGTGGATTATATATGGTAGATTGAATTTTCCTCAAATGTAGATAAGGGGTACACATCAAATAAGAGGACCAACATGGTGTGTGGTCCAACTTCATCAACTTTCTATATACCCGGGCGTACATGGCTCACAATATGTGCCTGGAGAGGTGTTTTGAATGTTTTTCATAGTTGTTCCATGTCACATTAGGGTCCCTCCTATGTGCTTCTCCATTCCATGTATTCTATAACATGTTCGCGTATTGAAGTCATGTTAGTGTACTCTAGCCATACTCATGTTCTTTAATTCACAACCTTCCATGATATTCCCATTCCCATGTACTCCAAGAGTACACATTGATTCCACCAGCATGAGGTCACACACTGTGTGGGGTCTCACAAGGCATGTGATACATATAATCCACTAAAACAAAATCCTCCATAGCCAGGTCCTAACACAATGTGTGTTCATCAAACTACATGACATGTAGTCATGATTTTTCTAAAAAACAAGATCTTTTCATTGAATGAAATATCCAATTTTTATTCTAACAGATCTTTTGTCACCATCACTAAAAAAAGATTGATCTAGTCGCTGTTGGTTGATTCCATCCCTAGGGTGACCATTAATTTCTCCTCCACTCAACATAGTGGTTAATTATTTACCTTGTATACCTTGGGTTCCTTCAACATAGATGATTTGATCTCAAATCCTCAAAAAGATTCCCCATGTCCTATAATATTTATGTAAACACCCTTTATTATACTTCTACCACACAAATATGTATAACGATTTTGGGGCTTTGATTGGGCTCGGTACCACCCAACAATGTCGAGTCGTGATCACAATGGTCCCACCGGGGATAAACAGGGATCAATTGAAGAGGAAAAGCAAAAAAAATTCTTCGAAACCATTTAATGTTTTTCTTGTAAATTTATCAATAACATGGATATCTAGGGTTATAAACCCAAATAATAATCAATTAAACGGGTACATAGGCCCATAAAAATGAAACTCTTGGTTCAGATCGAAGGTGGGGATTGATTTATTCAATCAATGTTATAAAAAAGGTGTAATACTATAATTGATGATTCCTACATTGATATTGGTTTTAAATTCATCAAAGAACACACTCACTAATGATGGAATGAATTCACTACATTCACTATGCTTTGAAATGCTACGATAATGAGTTTCATCGTCGTTAGAGGTGATTCACTAATGGAAGGGGAGTAAGTGAATCTATTTATGGTCTTATGGTTATGACGATAACCCAAGGAAAATTTATATGAAGATACTATTATAGGAGTTTGAATATGTGAAAATGATAAAATAATTTAATTAATTTAATAAATTTACCAGCTGAACATGCCGCCAATGAGACAGATGTCTGAACGCCCCCACACCAACTTATCATAGGACTCCTATGGTAAAAAATGTATTCTAGACTCATACAAGGTATCATATTTATAATACATGATTTTTTTATGATTTATCCCATTTAATTTAAGAAACTACATGAATATAAAATAAATATATCTAATGTTATAATAATATTAATTAGGGGCACACCAGGCCTTAGAATCGCATGTTCTCCCATCATATGGCTCTGGAAATATTTTTTGAAATATTTCAATGTCTTACAATGTACAAATTGGGTCTCTACATAACTCCCTCATTCAAGACTTTCATCCACGAATAGCTAGAATAAACATGCATCTTAGGAAGCTGAAACCACATCTAGATATCTCGACCCCATGAGCTCTCCTACATGGTCTCGTGCTACCACAACACATAAACAATGGGATGGTCCATCCACATACGGTTCACTCTTGATGGTCATTGGGCATCTCTGGGTGATCCAAAAAGGTCACTTCGTCCTCAACATCCAAATATCCCTAGTCAATGATGTCCATAGTGTCATGCATGTATCTAGTCACCCGTTATATGTGGAAGATGTTGTGCACCCACTCCACCAGTCTGGGTAGGGTGAGATAGTAAGAAACCTCTCTGATTCTATGCATGATTACAAATTTCCCAATGAACCTTAGGAATTTATTTCTTACCCATCCAATCCAACACAATCCTCAACATGGGGATATTTGTAGGAACACATGGTCATCATAATCATACACCAAGGTCCTATAATGTTGATTTATGTAGGATTTCATCCAGCTCTGGGCCATCCATATCCACTAATTGAGGGAATTGACTTTTTTTGTTGTCAGATGCACCAACTCTGGGCTCATAAGAGATGTATCAATCATCACATTCCAGCACGTAGTTGACTTTTATGGTATCTTATACATGGCCTCAAAAGGTTTCATGCCTGCGGTAGATTTGTATATGTTGTCATATGATAACTCCATAAAGGGAATGCTATCCTCCCTGCTCTAGTTGAAGTCTCACACAAAATCCATCCACATATCCTCCAACACCAGGATAGTGTGTTCGATATTCCCATCATTCTAGGGGTGATTGTTTGTACTCATCATCATCAACATGAAAATTAATCATACATTCCTCTCCATAACCGTGATGTAAATCATGTGACATGATATTATGAAATAATAGTTGGAAACCCATGGAGAATAACATTCTTTCATACATACATATACCCCAAACACTCAACAAAACTCAACCCCCTAATTGAAAAGAAGTGTGTTGACTTCATGACCTAGTTAACAATTGACCAGATGGAATCATGGACCTTTTCTATCGATGTAATACTCGTTACGATGTCTATGAATATTACATCCCACTTCCACTCTAGGATCTCAATGGGATGCAACAATCTTGATAGAACATTTTTATTGGTGAGGCACTGAGAGATGAAATAGGAAACACTCCATCTCATTATAAACCAACAATAATTATGTAGAAGTTATCTCTATATCGTCCCCACATTCGGACATACGTCCAGGGGAGATGTGTGGAGCTCTCACATCACCTCCTCCCGCATCATGGATGCGTCCACCTTCCATCCCTAGAATAGGATGAAATCATTATTTATTTTATAATATCTATATTTTTAGTGTCTTATAGATATATGATCATGTAATACCTCATATTTTATGTCTCCCATATAGGAATATCTCACATGATTGTGAAGTGGTGGAGTCAACACCATCGAATGCCGAAATGTTTTACCCTACAGCTCCACTTGGGTCATAGGCAAGGAAGCCAGTTTTTAATAATCCTCACACACTAAGAGAGTCTATGATATCCTACTCTGGGAATCTAATACTACATTTACCTTAACTATAGTATAGTCTATATCAAAATTATAGTCCTTTGGGAACTTCAGCCGGTGCTACTATCTCAGGTTCAAGTCTCTATGTTAAAATGTGCATGAGACTCTGACAGTATGAGTAAAGAATAAAGTGCCCACCCAGAATATAGGTCCTCCACATCCTCAGGGAGAATAATACCGATTCTAGCTCTAGGTCATGTGTCATGTAGTTATTCTTATGGTTTTTCAACTACCTTTACTCGTATTTGATATCTTCCTGATGGTACACCAACATGAAGCTAAGCCCATTTTTTTAGGCCTCCTTATATTCTATATATTCCACACCATCCTCTTGTAGTCTCAACAACAAATCACTCATCATCATCATCCTAAACTCATAAAATACCCTATGAAACTACTTAATATATGTAAAATAAATCAATTTTCACATTAGGGTGGTCAAAGGGGATAAATTATTGGAGACTTCTACTACAGACCTCATGTAGTAACCACCAAACCAAGAAGGATTCACACATACTACATGATTTTAGGTGGATCCCAAGAAAGTACTACATCAACCATTACTAGGTCCCTGGTTAAGGAAAGATAAAAAATGGAATTCCCAATAAAGTGAACCTCATTAATTTTGAAATGACACTTCGAGAGCTTACCATAAATTTGGTTCCCCTGAAGAGAATCTACAACCAAACACAAGTTCTTTCCATGTTCCATCTCCGATGTAGAGTATATGTGTGTGTCATCTATGAGGAAATCCAAAAACTACTAGAAGTGCTACTGGAAGACTTGGTTCATAAAATCCATGAACATATTGGGGGATTCGTGACACAAAATGGCATCACTAAGAAATCATAATGTCATAGGAACATCAAAATTCCATCATTTGAATATCAGACTCATGTATCCTCAACATATAATAGTAGGACCAAAGATCGAACATAGATAACCAAATCACACTTAAATTCTGATCAAATTTTTCATTAATCCTCAACAAGGATTACTTTTTATTTATCATTTCCTAGTTTATGTGATGATAATCCACAAGAATATGAAAACTACCATCCACCATTTTCACAAAAAAAATCCAACAGGTCCCTAAGGGGACACACTAGGCCTAATGAGACCCTTTTTATTAGGGTCCTCCAACTACATCCATAACTCCCTGATCTCAATTGGGGCCATACAATATGATACATAAGATATTAGAGAATTATTGAGATTCAAGTAAATAAATAAAATAAATTGAACTCCTTTTTGTTAGTCTCAAAACATATTTAGGGAGGAAGTCCCTATAATCCTCCATAATTAAAGGGATCCAAATTTCTGAAGAGCCTATTGAATTGAGGGATATACCTACCAACTGATGGGTGATTGGCTATAGCTTCCCACTCATAGTAGACACATATCCACCCATGAGATGTCTCCTTCCCATAAAAGTGAATCTCATCCCATTAGTGCGAAGACATATGACTCATCTATGGTGATAATAAATTGGGCTCATAACAGGGTCAAACGATCCATACCATATATGAATTCATAGGGTTCCATGGTGATGAATAAAAGACCCCCCATGAACCTCTCTCTACTGTGTGATAGATCACACTTCTTATAGATAATATATATAGAAGAAGTGTTCCCTATAAGAACCTCAAGGTGAAGCTTATGGGATAGAACATTAACTAGGAGATCTAGATGTAGCACCAAGAGTATATAGATAATGGAATGAATGGAAAATATGTCTAATAATACAAAAGAAGGATTATAAAATAAACTAATCGTATATCTAATCATCTCATGAGATTCATGGCTATATGCCTTGAAAGCCTGTAGTTTTTCGTGGCCCCGACCGCCAGCTCCCAGATCTTGATGTGGTATATTTGATGGCGGTGGTTCCAAGATCTCATCTCATTGTCCAGTACTCATAGATCCTCCTACTCCTCTAATAGCTCTGCCTCTATAGAGAACACCCTGCCCTATCTTGGGAGATCCCTGATCATAGTGTTTCATATGATGTGGTGTTCCATCATAAATTTTACTATGCTCTTAAACATGTATGTTAAATTAGTCTCATTCCATGTGACCTCACTAATAATAATCATAGTATCACCGCTCTCCTAGCTTACATGGACCTTTTTTCTACCCATAACCACATGAATGAGTCTGTTGAAAGGGAGGTCTCCTATGTTTAGATCATGTCCTTTGGTTCCTTTTAGCTTCTACATATGACTAAGCCCTATGACACCCACTATTAGATCCAGTTTCTTTGTATCTCTCTTCTAAGAATATCTCTTTCACCAGTTCCAAACCCAAAACTCTAGCATAGTTGAAGATGCTTGGGGGAACTAAACTGACACTAATATCTATGAGGAATCCTTGGAAAAAATTACGTAATTAGAAGTATCCATCTTAGACCATGTCTACAGATTATTGTGAAAGGTATGTAAACCTCACTGTATACAAAACTACCATAATACTTTCTTATTGTAGATCTATATGTTAGGAAATCTTAATTGAGCATAAGAAGTAGGGGTATTACTCCAAATGAAACAACTGTAGGAATTTGGGTCATTGACTCATCATGCATTTGGGTAAAGAGGATACACCAACAACCGATTTTATCCATAGAAACGGTTAACATAAAACACAACCACCAGATCCATTGGTGTCTAGATGATCTTGAACACATGGACCATTGACTCTAGCCAATCCTATGCTGCTTGAGGATATGGAACATTGCAGAAATTCAGTGTACATTTGTGCTGGAACTCATATACTGCACTAATAATACACTCATACTTACCCTTCTTGGATTGTATAATCTATTTCTTGATATGTTGTGGTGTAGTTACCTTCCCACATGGAGGAATATGTTCTTAGGATGGACCATGAACGGTTTCCTAATCACCCATTGGATCATAAACATGATATGGATCTAGTATCCTGGAAAGCTATTATCATGGAGGCATCATGAAATTTAATCATGATATTCCATATCTAGATGAGAATATATGTATAAATACAATGGGGAGATTACTCAAGAAGGATAGTAAAATACAAAATCATTTATGATTAATGTCTCATTTCACCCTGCAACCAATGTGTCTTTATTACAAGTCGACAATTAGGTATTCAGGGTACTGGTAAATGGATATATCGGCCTCCAATACCATCATTGGAATCCCTTTCCTGAGAGCCGTACAAGATACTCGTTAACATTGTTTCCCTAAATACCAAAAATATCTTCATAAGATGACAACTCCAAACATCATCCCAAGGACCAATCCTTTCTTTGATACCAATCCATCATGACCAGACACAAATCGAGGCTCGATCCATATCTATCCCCAACTTGACTCCATAGGCCAGGGGATGGAGGCTAAAACCGAAGGTATATCTAACATGCGGAAGCCTTTTTTGATGTTCTTTTATACACAAACATAGCCATAATGATTAATAATTATATAGGAATAATAGTATAATATAAAAGGATACTTGGAAAACAAACATGCAAGGAAAACCTATAGACAATATAAGAGTAAAATAGTGAAAACTGAAAAATAAAGGGAAAACATTAATGCCCAAAAAAATTATATACCAAGATAGAAAAAATAGAAATTAGAATGTTGAAAACGCCTATATCAGGATCTCTAATCTATGACCACCATACAAGGTAAAAAACCATGTATCAGTAAGCTCCTCTGGGGTCACTGTCGACCTATTTGTTGTATGTATAAGACACAACACCTGCGGGAAAATCCCATGTAGGGGTGTGTATATAAAAATAAGTACGAACACCCGAAAACTGAATGAGGAGCTATAAGAGTTACCTGAATGGCCCAAACGCCTTCTTTTTGTTGATTTTTTGATAACCCCCCTTTCAAGGGATGATCGAGAACCCTTAAAAAGCCTTTATGCTTAGAGAATACATGACTTGTAGGTCATAGAGGAAATATCCAGACTATAACAACATGGAAATTCTCCTATCTATCTTTTTCATCTTTATATTAGCTCTCCACCTTCACACGACTATTCAGCTAGGCTTCTCGGGCATGCACAGGATGGTCCTGATGGGAATTCCATACCCTCTCTTTCTTACATATCTGATATCTTCTGTTATGGTGAATATGTATGCTCTGAATCCTCATCTAGTGTCTGCTTCTAGTAGATTCTACCTTGTTAATTAATCCAAATTTCAGGTTGACCAAAATCCATGATAATTTCTTGAAGTCCTCCAAGTGGCCCATTGGCCATGATGTGGCCTGAAAGACTTACTGGACCAAAGGAAATGGGTATCCTGAAGGCCTTGGAGGACCCGAGGACCAAACTGGTGGCCTAAAATGCCAAACAGATGAATAGTTACGGCTGCCAAAGTACTAAAAATTATAAAGTATAGTGTATTCTACAGTGCTACTATAGTACCCAAAATATGTATCCAACCCAAATTGATATTGGGTATCAGAGATGCACTTGTTGTGTCCTCAACAACTAGGATGAGTATCTTTTGCAAGATGTGAGAGATACAATAATAAAGTAAGGACTATATATAGTAAAAATGATACATATCATTCCAATCAAATTAAAATAGTTACCTCATCGATTCATATGGGAATCAAAACTATGAGTATATGAACTACACATTGAGTGTTCTCCACCCATAGTAGGAGAGTATCCTAATAAAACCATGATTAGACAAACAAAAATACCATGTGGAATACCCCACACATCGTAACATCCCATGGTAGGAGAGTAACACAATCCAATGGTATGGATACATATATATTTAAATACATAGAAAAAGAATCCCAAATGAGAGAGAAAGGGTATCTCAATCTCACAGATCAGCCTTAGAAAAATAGTTTCAAATTTTTTGAAAAAACAATCAATGATTCACAATATCTCATAATGTTTTCCAAAATATTCTGTTTGAAGGACCACACCCCTCTGCTGTTCCACATAGTCGAGGGGGAACAAACTCAATGTATAGGACCTGTTCCCTAGTGCATCGAGGGGGGGGGTCGAGGGTAGACTCTTTAACTATCCATAGAGTACCCACACCAAAACTAATGGGGGGGGGGGGTTACACTCCAGTATTATGAGGTCCTATACTCTATCGAATAGGTGGTTCCACATGGTACATATCCGAAGAGGACCAACACCCAAGCAAATGGGGCTTCCACTCTAGTTTCATGAGGACCCCACACTATTTGATAGGGGGTTCCACTCAGTAGTTGGAGGACCCTCACCCAAGAAGATGGGTGGTCCACTATTATTTAAGGGCCTAGACACTGGTGCGATAAGGTAATTCCACTTTTCTCATTGAGGACTCACGCCCTATCTGATAGGTGGTTTACACTCAATATGTAGGGGTACCAAGCCCAATATGATTTGGCGGGGTGGTTCTTCCATAGTGTCTTTGGTGATCCTCTTCTATAGTATTTCCATCTTCAATCATTACATAAATATAGTTTGTACACAGAAAATTTTATATCCTATCCCAAAAGACACAATAGAGGTTACCATCATGCTCAATGAGGAAAAAAACTCAGAATAGGCATCTTACGAGCCAGAATATATGCACAAAATAATGGTTATACTCAATATTGTAGTTTACTATAGAAAATACAAGGGGTAATTATGTATGAGGTGACCCAATCAATGTGTGGTCCCACTCCTTCACCAGGTCATGTTCCTGTAGGTACAAGACTCTCCAACCATGTATGGATACATAACATGTTGGGGGATCTACATGGAATTCCCATTCCTGTTGGGTCTCTCTTATGTGCTTGGCAGTATCAATGTACTCCATTCCATGGGAATATACTCAAAAAATTCCCTTCTAATAAAGCAGTGTCTGTGTACTTTGGTACACGATATTTTTGGCTCTCTATGTGTCTATTTACTGTAAGAGTACACTTAAGGTTTTATACCACGAGTTCAGATGGTGCATGGGGGTCCCACATTGTGTGTGATACTTATAATCCAATCAAACTCTATCTGTAATAGAAAAGTACCAACACGATGTGTGTTCTTCAATCTACATTATGTGAAGTTCGTGTTTTTTCAAAAATCCATATCCATTATCTATGTTCTATATTAGATATCTCATCCATCAAAATCTACTTCGTCTTCACCTGAAAAAATGGATACAGTCACTGTTGTTTGTTTCAATTCATTTGGTGGGACGAAATTGTAATGCAATCATCATGGTGGTTTATCATTCATCTGGCTTGCCTCAGGTTCCTCTGACAATGAATAATTGATATGTGATCATAAAAAAAATCACCCACATCCCATCTTTATCCATAGACACCCCTGGATTTTAGATCCATCCATTACATGTGGATTCATCATGATTCTAAGGGTTTTATTCAGATCAGTACCACTCAATAATGTTGAATCGGGACAATGGGGTCCATCAAATAATGAACTCAATCAATTTTGAAACAAAAGGTCTGAAATAACTGGTTATCGATAGATTCTAAGAATTCATGCACATAGATCAAGAAAAATGTTATCAAAAGTTAAACAACCAGAGAATAATCATTTAAATAGGTACAATAGAATATAAAAAGGCTATAATTGGTGCACATCAAAGCAGGGGATTGATCTCCTCAATCAATTTAATAAAAAAGTGCATAATACAAAAATTAATTAGTCCTACCTAGATACTATATCTATCTTCATTGAGGAATTTGATCCCCAATTATTTAATGAAGTTTTGGAGTTTATTATGCATTGATCTACATTGATCTAGAGTTTTTTGTCTTCTGAGGTAATCTCCCTAGTGGTAGGAGAGGAAGATAAGATCATGATAATCCCATGGTTATGAAGCTACCCTTTGGAAAATAACTATGATGAAATTTTTGTAGGAGTCTTATTAGGTTAAATTAGTTAATTAGTTTAATTTAATTAATTATGTAGCTGTAAGGACCTCCAACAAGTGAGATTTCCAATCACCCAGTACCAATGTATCTTAGGTCACGACTAGGGTTGAAATTACATTTCAGATGTACCTATGGTATCCCATTTTTAATACATGCTTCCATTTAATATTTATGACATTATCTTTATAAAACTGCATGAATGTAATATAACATCTATTTAATATTATTATAAAATAAATCACAGGCACATCGATCCTCAGAATCACATTTCGTCTCAGTTATTGTCTCTAGAAATATATGTAGAAATTTTTTAATGTACAACAAGGAAAGAAAAGTTTCTATACCTTATTACATGGTAAAATTAAACGATAAAATTTTATTGATATATTAGTTTCATTTATAGTGACTAGATATTTTTTTTATTGGAATTATGGGTAAAATTCTTATCCACCCAAAGATATTGAGACCAATTCTAGGGTAAATAACTCTTCCACCATTGGGTGCTTATTTATGACATAGTTCTGGGGCAATGAACTCATCCCACCCGTTTGGTGATTATTGAAATGGTATTAAGTAATATGTGAACTTCCCCAAGGTTATTAGTTCTATGATTGTTTTGGGGAAGAGAACTCATCCCTCAATGGTGGTGACTTTAGAGATGGTTTCAGGTTGAGGAACTCTTCCCCCCTAGGTGGTGATATCGGAGATGGTTATTGGGTGGGGGACTATTCCACCTGGTGGTGATGTATTTTGTTTAGAGACATCCTCTATTGGTTGAAGTAGGCATGTTTGGTGTCAGGTTCCACTAATGAATCCAATTTCTAATATTTGATTGTTTTTTATTCTTTTAATTATATATTCAGAAACATCATCATTCACTCAATTATACATGATTTATTTTGGGACACCATTTAGATATGGAATATGGAGTAGTACTCATTTAATTTTTTTGAATTTTTGGGTACATGAGAATAAGTAATGGTTGTAGGTTAGTACAAGGAAAAGGGTCATACACTTAATGGTTGATCTAGTTTGTTGGTAGATAATATAATGTATGATACCTATTTTTTAAATTTTGATTATTGAAAATATCTATTAATATGATCCTCCCATGGGGAATCAGGATTATATTCATGTTCTTCTATGACATATACAATTTCTCATATTGATATATTGTGGGTTATAATATTCTTTCATTCGTTCATAGTCATGAGAATTGTTTTTTTCAACTTCATCTAGATGGATGATGTGTTATTAATATCAATGTTATTTATGGTTACTGGATCCATGGGGTTAGTCTCTCCATTAAATTATTGTAGACCCACAAAATTTTTTTGAATCCTTTTTAATATGGTGAGGCATGCCTATGGTGAGTAGTTACCTAGTCTTGTAATATATGAGGTTACTAGGGTTGGTGAAATTATTTATATCCCCTAAAAAAAGAAGGAAGGTAAAATATTATATATAAATAAAGAATGAATATTTAAACTAGAAATAACACAAGTTAAAAGAGTAATGGATAATATATGGGAGGAATAGAGCATGAATTAATGTAAATAATAATGTTTCGGCAGTTCCCAAAACATGTGTATTAGATTAGCATAGAAAACATGCATAACCTCAAAAATAATAAAATTAAATTTATTAAGTTATTTTTTAGAACATTATTCCTATTTAATTCATTAATTATTTTAATTTTTAATTTTTATTAAAATATTATATTCACATATCTCATCTAGGTTATGTTTTTTTCATGGTTCCACAGTCAAATCAATTAACCAAAAATTGTAAAATTTCGTTTCAAATGAATATAAACCTTTGGAAGTGTGATTATATAGAGTTATTATCTTTCCTGAAGTTGAAATAGTTAAAAATTTTGAATGTTTCCCTAATTCTCATAGTATTCATTTAATATGTTTTCCCACTAATGGTGTGTTCTTTTTGGGGGTTTTACAAGCTATGATTTGATTTATTTATGTAGTTAAAATTTAAAATTATTTTAGAATTCAATAAAATAAGTCCTATTATATCATTCTTAATAAGATTATATTTAACTATAAAATAATTTATTATAACCATTCATGGATATACCTATAGTTTTATCAGAAATATATTTTTATAGGTCGTTATACTGGACCTAAATAGACATCTCAAAAATTACATTCTTTAAATTTTCGAACAACCTTATTATATTAATATAATATTAAATGTATTATGAAAAGAAGTTATTTTAATTGATTTATAAGGTAGAATAAGATGAAACATAATAATGGGATGGAATAAAGCATGGATAGCTGTTCTTACATCACTCTTTGAGATGTGCACATTTTTGATCAACTAAGTACTTATAATGATTGTATTTTGATGATAATTTCGCCTCTTCAGTTTGGATAAAAATCATAATGGATAATATCTGGTATAATATTGTGTTGATAATGAGATTAATGTGTAAGGAGATGTGAGGTGGTATTTATAAGAAGAAGAGAGAGGTGATATAGAATAAAATATTATACCTAAAAACAATGATCAACTATGCGACTAAATATTAAGGGGATTGTGATTTGTTTTTTGTAAATGGAACACTTAAATTTTCCATTAACATTTGGAAATTTCATTTAACCATTCATAGACACTACTAGAAAATATGGAATCTGTATATTTTGTTACTATTCATGAAAAATTAATAAAATCCACCATAGTTATTTCAATGTGATTATATGAAAAATGAAGTCCATTTTATCAAATTAATTTTCTAAACTGGAGAAATATAATTTGTAAATAATTTTTTTAATTTTTGGGGGAAAGTAAATTTTTATGACAATTTTGATTTTATGAATCATAAAAATATTCTTTATATTATTTTTTAATTTTATTATTATTTAAATATAAATAAATTTATTTTATTAAATTTTTTATCATAATAAATTTCTATTTTATATATTTATGTTTTTCATTGATAATAATTTTAACAAAAATAAAACATACACGTTTACCGAAAAATATAAAAATGTTTTCTCTTTTTCAAATATTTATTTTATTATTTTTATAAATTTTATTTAATAATTTTATGACATAAGATTATAATAGGATTACTTCATAAAATACCTAAATTTTATTTTTCTATTATAATGACCAAGTTACTTTCATAATGATATAATTAAAAAAATAACATTCATGTTATTATTCTAATAATCATATTTCATATGGTTATATAATCACTACACATCCTATAGATTCCTTTAATTTAAATATTTTTCATTCCACTAAATTTAGATGGGTGGAAATTCAAATTTCCTTTCTAGAAATTAAACCCTTGTTTTACAATTTCTTGTTTTTTAGTGTTATTCACATATATGATAATTATAGGAGATTATGATGTACAAAAATATCAAATTCTGGTATTGTTATTTACTTTTATAAATTATTATATTGCACTATTTTTAATATTATAGATTTTATCTATAATTTATAAGTAATGATCCATATTTATGAAGTAAAATAATGTTTATTTTAGTTACGTTTTTCATGTGTTTTATTTTAACACATATATTTTGGGAACATAGTTTTATAATGAAAATTTCAATTTATTAGAACTAGATATTTTTTTATGGATGAGCTATACTATTATTTTGAGTAGTATAAAGTAATTATGGATGTATTTATAGGAATTTTTAGTGATATTCCTTAAGGAAAGTTTAATATTATAATTTTTTTGGTTAATCTTATTGAAATTGAAGGGATAATAAGCATGGATGAAAATTTATTAAATTATTATTTATTTTTTATATTTAAAAATTCTTGGTGCATGTGTAATAATATTTTTGATGATGAGATAATTTTTAAAAGGTATTTATTAAAGACAACTATAAATTATTATCCCATGACTTTGTCAAATTACTAAGGGTACTTTCATTATTTTTAAAATAAATGGTTATTTAAAGATACTTAATATGATATATAACTCATCACTTTGGGTTTGGTTGGTTCTAGATTAAAAATCATGGTTGGGGGATGTTTGTAGCGACTTGGGTTTTTGGCCCTGTCAGACTTTGGAATATTTCTAGAAATAATTCCCGAGCTAGGCGCGAAGACGGCGTGCGATTCCGTGGCCCGGTGTGCCCGGAATTAATTTTATAAAAAATATTATGTTTTTTTATACTATGCACGTGGCGGGGGTGTGATATCTCCTAAACGGTAGCTCAGAACTGGAATCTGATGGCATGGTTGCGTCCGGAATGTGCCGTTTACCCTAGGCGGGGTGTAAACAGTGCGGGCGCGGGCCTGCAGTGAGAAACACCACCAGGGGCGTTTTCGTAAATAAGTGGCGATGTTAGTGCGCGCGTGTCGGCTCGAATAATTTCTGAACGGAGTGCTGGATCGCAAATACGAGTCCACCGTTGCATTTGGAACAACGCGTTTACCCTAGTGGTGACCTTACCTTGGTCTGCATCGGGATCCGAGACGGAGGCGAGTTGGTGGGGAGTGAAATGTGTTGTGTTATATAAAAAAAGAAAACATTTCATCTCCCCCCACCCTTATCTGCTACGCAGCGGAACGACACCCCCTCCCGACCTCCATTTTTTCGCCAAATCGATCCAGAATCGTCCATTTTCTGCGCCGTTCTTCAGCGGATGTAGCTTCAGGGCGTCGCCGGTGTCGTTCTGCACCCAAAGCTTCGGCGATCCGCCAACAGGTAGGCAGTTTGAGTTTTGAAATCCCGGACCCCGTTAATTTTTTGTTTTTCTTCAAATCGTTATAAGGGTTGTATAATTTGGGTCCCAAGGATTCCGAAACTTGTTTCGGATCTGATTTTGGAGCACCGGGGTGCTCCCGGGGGTCCCCAGATGTTTTCCGGCGGAAATCCCGGATTCCGGCTGCGGCCAGGGCGGAATCCTGCAAGGCAGGGCGGTGGCGCGGCGGTTTCCGGCAATGGCAGTGGCGGCGGCGGCGTGGTGGTTTCCGGCGAGACTGGCGGTGGTCCGGCCAGGATTTTCTGGGGGTTCTTTAAACCCCCGTAACTCGCAAACCGAAACTCCGATTTGCAAGCCGTTTGCGACGACATGTTCCTTGCGTTGAGACGGACCTTTTGAAATCACTTTGAGAATTTTATGGTTCAGGATCATGGCCCGGGAGTTAGAAACGTCGTATTAAATAATATTATTTTATTATTTTATGACTTCGGGCTGTTGTAACTTCTACCCGGAGCGTCCGATTGACATTCCGTCAGTGGCGTTGAGACCCTAATGGTAGGACGGACTTTTTGAGATGGCTTCCGGGTGTTGGGACTGAGAACAGGGTGTGGGCCCCACGAGGCCGGGTTTTGGCGTTTGCGGAGAAACGCAACTTTTGCACCAGGAGTCCGATTTTGGCGGATAAATAGTCGATCATGTGTGTTTTTCCGAGAGGATCGAAGTGGTGTGATCCATTCGATGAGTTTCGAAATCCAGGCGTGGGACCCACCCGAGCTGGCCTTCGGTAAATAGTACCTTTTTCACCGGGTGTCCTTTTTGGACGAGCGAGTAGTCGATTCCGCTTTTTTTTTTTGAGGAGATCGACGTGGTGTGATCCGATCAATGGGTTTTGGGATCGTTGTGTGGGCCCCGCACGAGCTAGCTATGGTGAATAGTGCCTTTTTCACCGGTGCTTCGTTTCGGGCGAGTAAATAGCCTATCCTGCGTGTTTTTTTCGTGTGGAACGCGATGGTGGCCTCGGTTTTGGCCTAGGAGGTGCGCAGTGTGGCGTTGTGGCGGGTCGCTCGTGTTAGCGACGTTTTGACCAGTAGTGGTTGAGGGTTCTCCCTTGGTTCGTTCCTACGAGGGTTCGTGTGGTATCACAACCTTCGTATGGGTTTGTGATCCTCTCAATGGGATGTTTAAACTGTTAGAGTTGTGGTATCCCTCTGGTGGGTCCGGAGTGGACCCTCTAGCATTTTTACCATAGATCGGGTTCTTGGTATCGTTGTGACCGGTTATTTACGGGCGGTGATCCCCTATCTAGCAGGTTAACCCCGTAGGGTTTGTGGCATCATCAGGAATATGATCCCCTACGCAGTGGGTCGTGCACAGTAGGGTTGTGGCATCATCGGGTTTACGATCCCCTACTCAGCATGAGGTTTATAGTAGGGTTGTGGTATCGTTGGTTATACGATCCCCTACTCAGCACTTGGTGTCGGTAGGGTTGCGGTATCGTTGGTTATGCGATCCCCTACTCAGCACATGGTTTTGCTAGGGTTACGGCATCGTCGGTTTGATCCCCTACATCACGAGTTATACCAGATAGGGTTCCGGTATCGTCGTGAGCATCTTTATATGGACGATGATCCTCTATCTGAGTGTTGAGCTTCTGTCGAGTGCTAGATCGGGTTGTGGTATCCCCCAGCGGATCCTGGGTGTGGTCCCCTATCTGTGAGAACTACGTATGCCAGATCGGGTCGTGGTATCCCCCAGCGGATCCTGAGAGTGATCCCCTATCTGTGACCTACGTATTCTGGAGTGGGTCTTGGTATCCCCTAGCGGACCCTAGCGGTGATCCCCTATCCGAGGAGTTCAGTGGTTATGTTGTTTCAGCGATGTTTCCTCAGTGATGTTATCCAACGAGCGTGATCTCTCAGGTGAGCATCTGAGATGTTTTTTTGGGACCCGATGGAGTGTATCTCTCGGATGAGTGTCATCTGGTATGACAGTGATCATGGGGTGTACTCTCCTTTTTGAGACAGTTGCAGGTGATGAGGTCGGTACCTCTTGGGGCTTTGTGGCGTGAGCTGAGTATATCTGGTTTGTTCAAGGTGTATGTATGTGCATACACCTGAGCTAAGCTGACTAGTTGTGTTTAGCTGAGGATGGTCACGAGATGGAGTTTCTCTCTCGTATGGGTTCCCTCTGGCTGGGTTGAGCGGACTGTTGCCTTTCAGTTTCTCCCTTTGGTTTTGGGTTTTTGGGGTGCCTACTGAGTATGTTTATACTCACCCCTGCACGGGCTTTGCCCGCACATGTTTGTGTCTTGTACAGACCACAAGCCTTTCGACGGAGTCCCAGGAGGACCCGGAGTAGGCAGAGATTAGTGAGCGAGTTGACCGGGGTTTTACCGGAGCTGTGCCGAGGGAGCTTTCCGGTGGGTGTTTGTGGCAGCGTTCTCCTCGTCAGAGCAGGTTGGACGCGCTTGTAGTTTTCTTTTGGTGGGCCCTGTTTTGCCCTTCTGTACTTCTGCTGTACTCTGGTTTGGGATAGTGTGTGCATGCTTTTACTTTTCAGTTTCTATATCTTTGCACTGTTTCATGGAGGTGTTTGTGGGTGCGTGTGTACAGGTACCTTAGGCTAATGCCTCCCATGTTTGTGATAGCCTACTCGATGTGGGTCGCCAGCCCATGGCCTATTGGATGCGGTCTTGGGGAGTCGCGGATCGAGCCTCACTGGGTCGGGTCGTGACAGAGTGGTATCAGAGGAGGTTCCACCTTTGGGATCTCATATCGTAGCTGGTCTAGCTGTGATTTTGGTTTGGGTTGCATAGCGGTAGTGTTAGGATGTTTCGAGTTCGGCTTTCAGGCCAGAGACTCCAGTGTTGGTGCGACGTCCGACGTATCCATACACCAGGACTCTGATAACCTGCCTTTCGACTCGGGACATTCGTACACTATTCACAGGGACATAATGGTACATGCATCATTTAGGACTGGGTTTTTTGGGTTTTCCTTGTCCTTCTTGAGTCATCTCTCCAGATATACTTTTTGACTGTGGTGTGTCTTGAATTTTTTTCAGGATGCCTCCACGATGACAGCCAACGAGGGTTCCGCAGCAGGATTGTGCTGACGACCCACCCCGTGTAGAGGCTGTGGAGCAGGGTGCAGGTTCGGAGGTTGCACCTCCAGGTGGTCTGCCAACTGAGCCGCCACCTGTGGAGCATATGGTTGTACCTGCACTACAGGACGAGGATGCGCGCAGGCTGAGTGCGCTGCACGAGTTCCAGAGGTAGCGACCTCTGAGGTTCCAGGGTGATCTAGACCCCCAGGCAGCTGATGACTGGCTTGAGGCAGTCACCCGAGTTTTCCGCTTAGTGAGGACACATCCAGATCAGATGGTGGTCCTAGCGGCAAGACTTATGCATGGTTCTGCCGGGCGATGATGGATTTTGGTGACGCAGTCCCATGACGAGGAGACGCTCACATGGGCAGAGTTTGAGTGGCTCTTCAGGGAAGAGTTCTATCAGGTGACGCTGAGGTCAGTGCGGATTCAGGGGCTTCTGTAGCTTCGATAGGAGAGCATGACCGTATCGGAGTACTCAGCAATGTTTACAGACCTGTCGCGCTACTCCGTGGATATGGTTCGAGACCCATTCTTTAGGGCTCAGACCTTCGAGCAGGGCTTACGCAGGGACATCCGAGCAGGTGTGGTTTCCTTGTGCATGCCCACCTATGCTGGAGTGCTGGAGCGAGTGTTGGTGGTGGAGAGTTTTATGGCTGAGCAGATTCCCCCTGTTAGTGCTGGGCACTCGAGAGCTGAGACCTCGTCGGTCGGATCGGCATCTGGTAGTCGACGACAAACTCAGGGGTCTGGACATGGCGAACGTTTCAGGAGGCGACCCCAGGATGGAGGATCTGAGCCTCACGGCTCACAGGACTCGCATGCATGTTTTGGTCAGCCGCAGGAGAGGCGGTGTTACGCTTGCGATGGTTGGGGACATCTTGCTCGAGATTGTCCGACCCGACATGCTGCTGAGTGGGAGTCGGTCGATGGACCGCCTTGGTAGAGGCAGCGTCTCGAGCAAGGAGGTCTGCAGGGCAGCAGACGTGGCGGCGGAGCTGGTGCAGCAGGAGGAGGTGGTAGGCAGTATCAGTTGCCACCACCCCCACCCCCAGGTGGTCCACCCTAAGCTCAGGGAGCTGGTGGCCGAGGGCGACGAGAGCTGCATGCCCTGGAGGCAATCGACCCAGAGGCACCGTGGATGGATAGAGGTACGCCTTGTGTCTTTTCTACTTACTGCAGTAGGTTTCCAGACATTGTTTAGGGTTACTCTTTCCTTTTTGTTTCTTGATCGAGTTTTCTTTAGGGCGTTGGTAAGACGTTGTGTGGGTGTTTTTTGGTGAGCTCGCTGGTGTGTGAGACCCAGTTGAGAGTCCAGTCGCTTTTCTTGTGCTTAGAGATTTTCAGGGACAAAATGTTCTAAGGGGGGGGAGGATGTAGCGACTCGGGTTTTTGGCCCTGTCAGACCTTGGAATATTTCTAGGAATAATTCTAGAGCTAGGAGCGAAGACGGCGTGTGATTCCGTGGCCCGGTGTGCCCGGAATTAATTTTATAAAAAATATTAAATTTTTTATACTATGCACATAGCGGGGGTGTGATATATCCTAAACGGTAACTCAGAACTGGAATCTGAGTGCACGGTTGCGTCCAGAATGTGCCGTTTACCCTAGGCGTTGTGTAAACATTGCGGGCGCGGGCCTACGGTGAGAAACGCCACCAGGGGTGTTTTCGTAAATAAGTGGCGATGTTAGTGTGCGGGCGTCGGCTCGAATAACTTCTGAACGGAGTGTCGGATCGCAAATACGAGTCCACCGTTGCGTTCGGAACAGCGCGTTTACCCTAGGGGTGACCTTACCTTGGTTTGCATCGGGAGCTGAGACGGAGGCGAGTTGGTGGGGAGTGAAATGTGTTGTGTTATATAAAAAAAAGAAAACATTTCATCTCCCCCCACCCTTATCTCCTACGCAGCGGAACGACACACCCTCCCGACCTCCATTTTGTCGCCAAATCGAGCCAGAATCATCCGTTTTATGCGTCGTTCGTCAGCGGATCTAGCTTCAGGGCGTCGCCGGCGTTGTTCTGCACCCGAAGCTTCGTCGATCCGCCAACAGGTAGGCAGTTTGATTTTTGAAATTTCTGACCCCGTTAATTAGTTGTTTTTCTTCAAATCGTTATAAGGGTTGTATAGTTTGGGTCCCGAGGTTTCCGAAACTTGTTTCGGATCTGATTTTGGAGGAAGAGGTGCTCCCGGGGGTCCCCGGAAGTTTTCCGGCAGAAATCCCGGATTCCGGCGGCGGCCATGGCAGAATCCGGCGAGGCAGGGCGGTGGCGGCGCGGCGGAATCCGGCGGCGGCGCGGTGGTTTCCGGCGAGACCGGCGGTGGTCCGGCCAGGATTTTCCAGGGGTTCTTTAAACCCCCGTAACACGCAAACCGAAACTCCGATTTGTAAGCCGTTTGCGGCGACACATTCCTTGCATTGAGAAGGACCTTTTGAAATCACTTTGAGAAATTTTATGGTTCGGGATCGTGGCCCGGGAGTTAGAAACGTCGTATAAAATAATATTATTTTATTATTTTACGACTTCGGGCTGTTGTAACTTCTACCCGGAGCGTCCGATTGACGTGTCGTCAGTGGCGTTGAGACCCTGATGGTATGACGGACTTTTTGAGATGGTTTCTGGGTGTTGGGACTGAGAACGGGGTGCGGGCCCCATGAGGCCGGGTTTTGGCGTTTGCAGAGAAACACATCTTTTGTACCAGGAGTCCGATTTTGGCGGATAAATAGTCGATCCTGTGTGTTTTTCCGAGATGATCACAGTGGTGCAATCCGTTCAATGAGTTTCGGAATCCAGGCGTGGGCCCCACCCGAGCTGGCCTTCGGTGAATAGTACCTTTTTCACCGGGTGTCCGTTTTGGACGAGCGAGTAGTCAATTCTGCTTGTTTTTTCGAGGCGATCGTCGTGGTGTGATCCGCTCGATGGGTTTTGGGATCGTTGTGCGGGCCCCGCATGAGCTAGCTATAGTGAATAGTGTCTTTTTCACCGGTGCTCCGTTTCGGGTGAGTAAACAGCCTATCCTGCGTGTTTTTCTCCGTGGAACGCGATGGTGGCCTCGGTTTTGGCCTAGGAGGTGCGCAGTGTGGCGTTGTGGTGGGTCGCTCGGGTTAGCGACATTTGGACCAATAGTGGTTGAGGGTTCTCCCTTGGTTTGTTCCTACGAGGGTTCGTGTGGTATCACAACCTTCTTATGGGTTTGTGATCCTCTCTATGGGATGTTTAAACTGTTAGAATTGTGGTATCCCTCCGGTGGGTCCGGAGTGGACCCTCTAGAATCTTTACCCTAGATTGGGTTCATGGTATTGTTGTGACAGCTTATTTACGGGCGGCGATCCCCTATCTAGCAGGTTAACCCCGTAGGGTTTGTGGCATCATCAGGAATATGATCCCCTGCACAGTGGGTCGTGCACAGTAGGGTTCTGGCATCTTCGGGTTTACGATCCCCTACTCAGCATGATGTTTATAGTAGGGTTGCGGTATCGTTGGTTATACGATCCCCTACTCAGCACTTGGTGTCGGTAGGGTTGCAGTATCGATGGTTATGCGATCCACTACTCAGCGTGTGGTTTCGGTAGGGTTGCGGCATCGTCGGTTCGATCCCCTACATCACGAGTTATACCAGATAGGGTTCCGGTATCGTCGTGACCATCTTTATATGGACGATGTTCCTCTATTTGAGTGTTGAGCTTCTGTCAAGCGCCAGATCGGGTTGTGGTATCCCCCTGCAAATCCTGGGTGTGATCCCCTATCTGTGAGAACTACGTATGACAGATTGAGTCGTGGTATCCCCCAGCGGATCCTGGGAGTGATCCCCTATCTGTGAGCTATGTATACCGGAGTGGGTCTTGGTATCCCCTAACAGACCCTAGCGGCAATCCCCTATCTGAGGTGTTCGGTGGTTATGTTGTTTCAGCGCTGTTTCCTCAGTGATGTTATCCGACGAGCGTGATCTCTCTGGTGAGCGTCTGAGATGTTTGTTTGGGACCCGATGGAGTGTCTCTCTCGGATGGGTTTCATCTGGTATGACAGCGATCATGGGATGTACTCTCCTTGTTGGGACAGTTGCTGGTGATGAGGTCGCTACCTCTTGTGGCTTTGTGGCGTGAGCTGAGTATATCTGGTTTGTTCAAGGTGTATGTATGGGAATACACCTGAGCTAAGCTGACTAGTTGTGTTTAGCCGAGGATGGTCACGAGATGGAGTTTCTCTCTCGTATGGGTTCCCTCTGGCTGGGTTGAGCGGACTGTTTCCTTTCAGTTGCTCCCTTGGATTTTGGGTTTTTGGGGTGCTTACTGAGTATGTTTATACTCACCCCTGCATGGGATTTTCCCGCATAGGTTTTGTCTTGTGCAGACCACATGCCTTTCGACAGAGTCCCAGGAGGACCTGGAGCAGGCGGAGCTTAGTGAGGAAGTTGACCGGGGTGTTTACCGGAGTTGTGCCGAGGGAGCTTTCCGGAGGGTTTTTGTGGCAGTGTTCCCCTCGTCAGAGCAGGTTGGACGCGCTTGTAGTTTTCTTTTGGTGGGCCCTATTTTTCCCTTCTGTACTTCTGCTGTACTCTGGTTTGGGATAATGTATGCATGCTTTTACTTTTCAGTTTCTATATCTCTGCACTGTTGCATGGAGGTTTTTGTGGGTTCGTGTGTACAGGTACCTTAGGCAAATGCCTCCCATGTGTGTGATAGCCTACTCGGCACTGGTCGCCAGCCCCTGGCCTATTGGAGGCGGGCTTGGGGAGTCGTGGCTCGAGCCTCGTTGGGTCGGGTCGTGACAATTTTTGTGAAAGAAATATTATATTTTACGGTAATGTGTCCAAGTAGGTTAACTATAAATTTAGGTAATCTTATATTTCAGAGTAATTAATGGTTTAGAGAATAAAAAAATAAATGTCTTTATAAGGTATGAATTTTTATTACATCATGGAATAAATGAATGGGATATTTTACTCATAATTAAATAAACATGGAAGCTAATAATAATTTTAAGATATTATATGGTGGTAGGGAATTCATAATTTGGGGGTATAATTGAATATGTTTTTTTGGGTAAACACTTAATTCTTATGAATTTGGAAAGATGTAATGGTTGATTAATATGAATATCTAAGTAACCGGACATTCTAGACATGTATAAAAATTCACAAAATGTGTGTTTTTTTAAAATACCCCAAAAACAATCTTTAAAAATCATTGAAATTTATATAATATATTGGGAAACTTTTTGAGTCTATTATCTAATATCCATTTTTTCCCAACATCTATATTAGTAATATTGTATATAATAAATATTTAAATAAAAAATAATAGGGATCTTTTGATTAAAGTGAGGATATAATAGTAATAAATGTTAGATTATTATTGCTAATAAATATTTATAAAATTAAATATATTTAATTTCTATAATATCAGCTGACATAAGTGAATTTTAATCTATATTTTTATATAGTTATATTTTTATTTTTATTTTTGAAATGATTAGATATTTTATGATGTTTATGAAATATTAATAATGATATTTTAATGACTAAATATGACAGAAAATGATTTTATGTGATATTTATTTATAACATTGGTAGATATATAAATATATATTTTTATATGACAAGAATTATATGGAAGCTTTGGTAAATTAAACTGGTTTTTTTGTAAATATTAAAAATACAATGAAATGGAGGGTAATAAATTTTGTAGTAATTGATGGTAGTTATTATATAGTTTGGTAAAATTATTCATGAATCCTATTTATATGGATATATCTTTATTTTTCATCATCTATTAATGACACATAATTTTTTATTCATTAATCATGGGATGCGTCTTATATGGTAGAGATAAACTATTTTAGAGAATATTAGACCGTTATGAGGATGTCATGATGAGTAGTTATTTTATCATTAACATATCATCTATAATAATTAAGTGATGAGATGTGATTCTCGACATGTATGGTGTGATAGTTTTCAATGTAATTTGATGGATAAAAATAAATAAAGTGGATACTATAAGATCGAGGAGAGTTTATGTTGTTAAACTAGTTTGGTAGAAAGTGTGAGGATAAAATATTATAATGGATTATGCATAATTATATCATTTCATAGAAATAAATATAAATATATTTTTAATTATGATTTGTTAATAAATAATATTTTGTCTGATATATGTTTTTTATTGTAGAAATTGGAGAAACAATTATTGTTGTTGTAATTTTATTATCCAGGATGATAGCGATAGGAATTTAATTTTTTTGTTATTTTTATCATATTAACATATAGTTGTGGTGGTTGTAGATTCATTGTGAATTTCGTACGATATATTGAATGTTATTATTTAAACTCTAGTTTAATAATGTTTAAATATTAAATACAAATGTGAAATATATATAAGATATTTGATGGGAAGGGCTTACTAGGAAATTATTTTTCATATTTTTTATATATATTTTACATCATGATTGGAGTGTGATATTTGTATTGTAATGAATTTACCAGTTATTTTTTAATTCTACTTATAAATATCATTAACTATTGAATTAGTATTCTCTATTCACATAGAGACCTGAGTGATAATAAAAGTATCGTACATAGTATATTTATATGATCACCCATAAATTATATAATTTGTTTATAGGTTTACATGATAAGGTTAAATGTTGTTTATGGGAAATAAATCATCATTACATTGAAATCTAGTTAGAGTATGGCTCATGAATCGATAAATCATTTTGATATAGTATCATGTGGTTTTTTGGTGTGTTTAATTTCATGTAATTTTTTTATGGATTCCATACACTATAATAGAATTTTTTTCACAAATAAATTATATCACAAAATTTTAAATGGATATGATCATATGTGATATGATGTTCATGGAATATGATATAGGTATTTCTCTTTGCATGATATGAAATGTTGAGCAATATATGGATACCATATTATATGATATTTGATAACATAACACTTTTATATGATATTTTTTATTGTTTTTATTTCTTTAATTTTCAACTCAAAAATATTTAAATGCTATTAAAGAGAGTTATAAGGAATAAAAATTACTATTCAAATTTCATTGAATATCATTCATTGATGGTTTGATATTAGAAATGAATTATTAATTACTACCATTTTAGTATATTGAGATTTATTGAATTGATAGAGCTATAATTAATCCTTATAATATCCAAGGATGTATAAATTATAACACCCTATTATTTTATGAAATATCCTTCATTAAATACAGTATTTTTTTTACATCTTGTGATACATGGAACCCCATGTATAAATTAACTGTAATTATGTATGCAGTTATCACGTAGATGTTGTATTGTCAAATAAAAATATACATATCTATATTATAGAAACATTATGTCTTAATCATTTATAAAGATAATAAATTGGTCATCAATAAAATAAGAATAAATATAAAAAGAAATTTAAAATAATGGATATATTTTTAATGTTTTTTATGCACAAAAAATGTTTTTATCTTACTAAATTAAACATTTCACTATGCATGACTGAATTTATTAAAAAATATTAATTATATTTTAATCAAAATGTTTTAAAATTAATCTAATAAAATTTCTAGGCATATTTTAAGAATAAATCTGGTTTTATGCTTAAAAATGAACTGTTTTTATGAAAAGTGGTTTTCATCGCGTTTTGCACACTTATTTTAAAATTAATTTGTTCCACATATAGAAATTGAATCCTTTCGATGAGTATTATAATTTTTTTGAAATAATTCCCAGTGGTTTTTGGTCAATATTAATAGTAAAGATAGTAAATTATTATCATCTCGGTAAGGGTAAAACATGTAAAATAGGGTTAAAAAGTTGGGATAGAGCTTTAACATTTTCATAACACGTTATGCTATCCTAATTTGTTAGAATATTTTGGCCATTTATATTCTAGTTTCAATTATATGGACACATGGAGCCATATTTCTTTCTATATGACTATTATATTAATTTAAGAAAATAAAAAATAAAAAATTTCACCCTTTTACCATTAATATTCCAAATATTTTTTCATATGGAAAAAAGTGGATAATTTTGAAATAATTTTTTTATGGATAAATTATTTTTCGAAATATTAAATAATTTCTTAATTTGGGAGTTTTTATAAATACATTAAACACTGATGCAACATAAAAATAGTATTTATTAAATTGATTTAATAATAAAAAATTATATTAAAAAATTTTAATGTGATATAATTTAATTGAATTATTGAGTTAAATATTTTTTTAAAGACATATGTAAAATTAGGGATTTTTAGAAATATTAGATTAAAATAAAATATTTCTCTTCATTTCATTAAGGTTAAATTAGATGAATATTTTGAAAAATTACTTTATTAATATTTTATATAAATAAAATTGTATTAAATGATAAAATTTATAAAAATATTATATCTTGAGAATTTTATGGATCATGGTTGAAAATATCAACCATGGTCAATTCATGAGTTATTTTATCATTATGGTAACATCACTAACCATATAAAATTAAAATAGTTGTTACCATAGTTGGGGTCAAAAAATTATTAAAGAAGATGTTAATTAAATTTATAATGCTTATAATGACACCAAAACTAATATAAATATAAATGGAATTTTTTTATTTATATAGTAGACAGTTTTTAGTTAAATTAATATTTATTTGGAATAATTTTGATTTAGAATGATTAATTTTATATTTTATTCTTTTAAGAAATTTCAAGTGTGTCCTCTCCCTCCATTATAAAAGGAAACCCATAACATATATTCTTTAACTAACTTTGTGCATTCTAGCTTGACCAGCAGATAAAAAATTATCTTCCAAAAATTCCTAGTAACAATATTGAAGTTTTAATCTCCCCAAAAGTCATACCCAAGTGTACTTTATAGGATATACATATGAGTTGTTTCAAAGAATATGATATCACCTTAACCAATCACTTTCCTTTTAATTACCCATTTACGTCATATAAATCTATCATATTTATAAAAAGATAATGATTTTAGTATAGTAAAAATTATGAATTGTTATTACAATAAATAAAAAACATTTATTCACCCTTGTTTCCATCAAATTTGAAGAGAATATATCGCTCATATGTACGTACGACCTACCATCTAAATATAGTGATATAATTCCTTTTCCCTAACCATATCTCATGGATGGTTAATATGATAACCATAATTATCATATATGAAATTTATGAGATAATTATAAATTTTTAATTATAATAACACTTATTACTTCTTACCTTCCTATATTTTGGAAAATGGTAACGTTGCTCAAACATATGTGTGGACTACAACCTTCACAATGTGATGTGATTTTTTCTTCAATTTTTTATGTCAATGGTAATGTAGATAAATATAATGAATAATTATGATATATATGATATAATAATGACTATTAAATGTTGAATTACCATTTTACTTTCATTCCTTCCATGCATCAGAAAATGAAAAAAACGTTAATGTGTATGTGTGACTTACCATATCCATTAATGATGTAATTAATTTTTATATCTATAAATTATATAGATGACAATAATTATGTACATAATTATTATATATTATATTTATATCATTAATAATATTTTGGATATGATATAACCATGATAAATATTTACGGAATAGAACTTCCAAAAGAATGTTTCAAGGTAGAACGAAATAGTTGTCACCAAAAACCGTCATTTATAATAATTAATAATATAAAATTGGGGTTTTTAAAGTTTAAAAATTTATCATATTTGATAATACAAAATTTTTAGTGACTCTTTAATAAAATTATAATATATTTATATTTATTATGATATTATTTATAATAATTTTGAAGAAAATAGAACTTTAGGTAAGGATTTTATATTACAATATCATAGTTTATCATGGATTTTTTTCATTATGTTACCAATGATTAAATTTCCTAATTAAACTATTAATAAACAAATCAATTTTATTCTCTTATGTTTATTTATATAAAATAAATTTTCTCCTTTCATTTTACCCTCTTTGTGTACCCATGAGACCAAATGAACATTTTAGTGGAAAATGGTCATTATTTCACTCTTCAGTCAAAAATACTTTTCTGAAACGTCAATATTATCAATAAAAAATTTTCTGTTTTTTTAAATATAATTCTATGATTTATAATATATAGTTTTACCCATTTTTTAATTTCTAAAAAATTATTTAAAATAATAATTCATGTCATTTTCATAACACGCTACTTTTTGATTTTTTTAAAGAAGCATGAAAAAATGATTTGATTTAAATTATGAAACAAGAAATGAAGTTACAACTGTCATAAAGAATCAATTCTTTAAAGATTATTTTACCACATTTCATGATTCTTTTTTATAAAAAAATTTTCCTTAATTTTTTTGAAATTTTTATATTTTAAATAAGTGATTTCAAAAAGAATAGGGTATTTTCCTATGGAAATATTCAAAATGATATTTTAATATAATTGTTTATATATTATGACATCCTCATATGATACTTATATTTTAATTGGGATATTATTCAATGATACCATCCTTATTCATTCCATCAAATGTTTTTTATTATTATTACAGGATGTTTATGTAACCCATTTGTATCCCACATGTTTTACAATGATGAAATGTTTTTCAAACCTGTTCCCTTTTCATGTTCTATCTTAATGGCCTGGGTTTTTAGAGTTCCATTACTTAGTAAAAATCTAATATTTGAGGTGTTCTAGGTGGTCTGGAAGGCCATCCCAGCTTCTCGGTGACTCCTAGAGGTACCCTTGGTCTACTGGTAGCTCTCGGTCATCGGTAGCTCTCGGCTACTGGTCGTTGTCAGCCACCCGTAGGTCTCAACTACCGGTCACTCTTGCCTACCCCCAGGGGTTTTCTAGTAGCGCCTCCTTTTTTCACAAATTGGGTTTTATACCCTGTTTTGACCCCTTTAGGCTTCTTTTAACACCCATTAATGTCGTTTAATTATATGTTTGATGTGGAAACCTAGTGTGTGTCGGTTTAAACTAACCATAAAGATGGAGACCCTTTAATGACGTGTGGGGATGCATGGTCCTCCCACGACCCCGATCCTTACGCTGTTTTGTGTTCTTATCTCAGTTTCTCAACCGTCCTCGACCCTTATAAACTAAAGGGTTCTCCCCGGGTATCTTTTTCTCGATCACCATGCGATCAATTTTTCAGCTCATCCATGAGTTCTCGAGGTCACACCCCTACAATTTATGAATCCTCTATTCCTCACGTGTGAAGAGAAGCTTCGATCGTTGATCAATCAAGCAGGGGATTCTCCTTCATCTCTTCTTTATGGGTATCTTGCGGGGTGGGTACTCTACTGCTTCAATAGAATTGGATGAACCAAACATTAATGAAGATAATAAAAGGATTCAAAATAATTAAGGGGAGGGGTGTGACTGATGATAATAAACGGATTCTCCTCTTTCATGATTAATGAATTCTGATTTGTACATGGTTACGCCTACTGAAAATCATGGTCGTTGATGGTCTTTCTCTGTGCTCTAATAAACCTGTACCTCTTGTGGTGGTTGTGTAAAGTAAATTGGTTAATTACGTATATTTGGATAAATAAATTGAAAGCACTAGGATAAATCCTTTTCTGTGATAACCCCGGTAAAAGTACAGAAGAATTGGAATTATGGAGGGTGTTAAATCTTTTAAATATAAAAATACCGGCATGGGACTGCTTTGTGTTGGTGGTAGTGGTTTGGTTTTTTTACATTCACGGGCCCATTATTGGGTTATGTGGGAGGTGATGGGATCCCCTAATGTTAGGTTTTTGCAGGTTTTGAATTTTGAGTCCGTGTGGTTACTTTATTATATCAGGAATTGGGGTGGAATCCTCTGTTTTTGAGAAACTGTTGGCTCCTGGGTTTCAGGAACATGGGTTAGTATCTTGGCTTGTGTAACGCCCCGACCCCAGCTACCCAGAGTCGGTGCATTACTTCGTAACATAGGCATGATCACAAAAGATCAAGTCTCGAAAGACCGATTAGTTTAGTAGCCTTGGAAACACTAGATACATTCATAAGTCTTTCATTACATCAAAAAGTGAAAAACTACAATAACAAAGTCTCCATAGTCCACACTCATATCCTCTTCCGACTATCCCTGCAGGTCATTCATAAAATACTTCTTCACATCCTGGAAAACATTAAAACATTGAAAGGGGTGAGCTCAGATGCTCAGTAAGGATAACAATATTACGGAAGCTTTCATAAATAAACATAAACATTTAAGGCAATGTATAACTAAAACAAAAGCCTTTTTAAACTTGAACATCAACATAATATGGAGAAAGTAAAATGAGATAATGCCATTCTCTTCTTCACATGGATATTCTACTGGTCGAATAATCACATGCAATATCAATAACCACTTTCATAATGATGGAATACATAATGCCAGACTATCATAACCACGTAGCCAAGGCCTCGTGCCAAGACCACAAATAAAATTTTGTCAAGGCCTCGTGCCAAGACACTAGTTTGTCTCATGAGACCTGCCGATGCATCGAGGAGCTATAGCGGGCTCCACCCGTCACTTATTAAGTCCAATGCATTCCTCATATGAATAGGTTTAAACATATCATAAACCATAACATAATCGTATCACATAAAACATGAATAAAGGAAACATAACATTTCCACATTTCAATCACAAGATATCAATACAACACTTTGATATGATAAAAACGCTTTCAAAACCATTTTTAATACCAAAATAAAAGAAAGTTAAAACTTTGTATTTATTTTTCATTAAAAAAAATGATGGCTTGTAGAGGAAGCCGAATCTCAAATAATAGTCACGGCGGCGGAGAAGTCGTTGTTGCCGCATAAGTACGGAAAGAAAACATTCCCTTTTTTCGTTTATCAAAACTCTTCGTATAAAAAAGATTCCTTTTGAATAAATGTAAAAGTCAAAGGGGTTTATACACCATATAAAATAAAGTTGTGTATAAAACCAAATATGCCTCAATGAAAGGGGATTGAGATGAAGTCCTTAAAAGATCATTTTTAAAATAAAATAGATCTATTATGTGTATTCACTATAGGTACACATAAAGAAAGTAAAAATACAAAATAGGACATAATAATATCATGACATAATTTGAAAGTAAAAGATTAACCCAAAGAATGGAAGTTGGGTTAAGAAATTCCCTTACCTCGTGTCTGACTTGACTCAACCGTTCTTTAACCTCCTGAATAATAAACTAGAGTTAATATATACCTTATTAAGAACCATTTTCAACTTCATTATCCTTATTATATCACGTATTACAATGATATGAACATTATGTAATTATTTAAGTTAATAATGTTCATTTTGTCGGTATTTGGTTCTTAAGTCAAAAATAGGCTTCTTACACTTACATGTTGTTAATTTGGTCAAAGGTTCATTATATCCAGAATGGTATTCATGATGTAGATATCATATATGTCATATATATCCAGTACATACATTCATTTATAATATTACATCACATTTAGAGGTAAGAAATGAAATGCACCGTTCATGGAGACGGTAAGCCGTACGTACGCAAGAACGCTACTTCCATTTCTATTTCATATTTTCTGGAATGGAATCATAATGATATGAGAGTATATTATAATTCCAGTATAATAACATATATAATATCATTAACTTTATCCTTCACACATCCCACATATGGTATTAACGAATCAAATCACTTTCAGGGGGCGGTAGTCCGCGCTTCCTAAAATGAAGATATCGTGTTTTACCCATAATGGAAACCATAAAGGTATGCCCAAAATGAAAAAAAACAGAAGCTTAAGGAAAACATAAACATATTATATATCATATATAAAAATAGTGACATCATAATGGCCACCTTTGAAGGTGTTAAATGAGTGTTGAACAATCATCGTTTCGGGAGGCAGAATTTCGCCATCCACGGAAACCTTATGTTCTTTAACCATTTGATGTAGTTGTGTGGAAGTGTAGCTCAAATAAATCTTATAACAACATCCTAGTATATTTAAGATACTGGTGTTGTTACAAAAGAAGTAAATAAAAAGAGTTTAGGGGGTTGGAGAAGCAAAATAAAACAAAAGAACATGAGAGAATGAATTACCTTAAAAAGTGTAACTCCTTTTGAGTTGAGCCTAAAGGCTTCCTTTGAAAGGATTCTGCCCAAAGGGAATCCTCTAGGATGAGGAGAGGGATGTGGAGAGAGCAAATGGGCAGGGGTTGGCCGAGCCAATGGCTTGAAGAGTGTGTGAAATGAGGTAGAGGTGGGGGCCTTTTATAAGAGGAGAGGAAGGGCACTTTTGGAAAGTAAAGGAACATTACATTATTTGAAAATGTGTTTCGGTTTTAAAAGGTCCCACATTGATAGAATTCGTGGATAAGGTGATAAGGCATCGAAATCCACTCATCCAATTGGTTTTGGCCATGTGTAGTTCATAGATTTTATATTACCTTTCCATTTTATTTAAATCGTCAAATAATGATGTCATCGCTGCATCATTATTATGTCATAAATAATTAAATTTATTTAATGTCTAAAAATTATAAAAAAAATACTATGATATAGGAAATCTTTTTATCTTTCCAATGACTATTTATAATCAAAATTTGGACTTGTGTAACCCTACATAAAAATTGTTTTAGTAAAACACTTTATGTTAGTGTCATTTTCACTTTAACATTAAATAAAAAGTAATTTATGTTATTTCCCAACAAAAGTGGATCCATGGGGTCCCCAAGTTAGGCCATGGCTTGTCTTGGTCGGCCATGACACAACCAATGATGTTGGGACATGTGTCTAGGTCATTTAATATTATTAAAGTATTATTTATACCTTAAACTACCCTAATTACCACTAATCGCGATTAAGAACTTAATAAGTTACTATTCACCAAAAAATTATTTTTATCCCATTGAACCACATTTTACTTCTTAATGACAACCATGTATGTCGGATTTTTGAAAATCAAATCACAGAAGTGGTAATATTTCATTTAAACGAAAAATCAGTTATTTAACTACCACTTAGTGGTTTCACTATTCATCAAAAATTGAAGTTTCTCAGAACAATGCCAAAATTTCATCCTAAGCTATAATTGATATTCCGAATTCAAAAATGATGTCTATTTTACAAAATTCCAAACATATAAGTTGCATTAATTAATTTTATAATTAATTCCCGCTGTTACGACAAATAGCGTGTTTTCAAGAAACAATTTATATCAAAAGATTGGCAATTGTTTATGTCCAAATTCAATGTTAAATTAATTCTAATGACCACCATTGGATAAAATGGTAAAAATATATTCTAATTATACATTAAATCCACTCAATAGTATAACTTATCACTATAAATTATTTTGATTAAAAAAGTTGTTTTAAGTATTTTTCACTATTCATAAAAAATTAGAAGTTCTCAGAAAAATATCAAAAATTCAACATAGGCTAATTTCGATATTACGAATACAAAAATGAAGTCCATTTTGAAATATAAAATTTCTATAATTTTAAAAAGTGGTTATTACTATTCATAACGGCTAGTTTTATTTGTCGCGATGTTTTAGAACTCGAAGTTGCGTACAATGCAAGCTATTGTATTATTGAATGAGAAGCGTATCGTGGAAGCTCGGGGTGTTACATTCTCCCCTCCTTCAATAAATTGCGTCCTCGCAATTTGAAATTTTTCTTGGAAAATAAAAGGTTGAAAAGGGAAAATACCTTTGTGGAAAACCCACATCGGAAATAAGATTAATAAAATTTAGCCTTAATAAGAGGTAAATGGAAATAAGAAAGTCACCACCAAATTATAATCTCGATAAGGAGAACATTGGTGGCAATTAGAGACATATAATTGGAGGAAAAACGTAAATATTTGTAGGGAGTGATTGAGGTCATCAATAACAATCAACTGTCAAATTGAGGGCCTCAAAGCCTTCAATCTATATTGATTTAAAATATCATCAGTTCAACAAGACATAAGGTATTAGGATAAAACATTTTTTTGTTTTAATATCCCTTTACTAAAGTTTAAGAATTAATTTATTCATTGAATAAGAGATAGGTATATATATATTTATGCTTGACAATTAGAGTTTCAACCTTCAACTCATCTTTCACTCAAAAAGATAATAGAACTCAAAAATATCATACTTATCCTAATTGTATAAGGTTCAAAATGTTAAAACATACCATTTAGATTAGTAAAATTATTTTGTAATAACCAGGGACTTCCTGTAGGCTAGTGGTAGGAAATAAAGGCTTGTCGCACTTTGATTGTGGGTTCGATTCCTACAGCTTTGTCCGACGCGACGGTTTATGCCCCACCCTGCAGGTTGTCCTTTTCCTAAAACTATAGTATTATAATACTCCAAAAACAATCTTCATTAATTTTTTAACCTTAAACCATACTATCCAAAGATCAACTTAATCCACTCCAAAATAACTCTGTCCAGACTTTCTCTAAAATGTCTCTTAATTCCAAAATCAATTGTAGCATCAGATTCCCCATAAAAAGAAAAGTTTCTCTTATTGTCACATACTAAAAATATGATTACCTTAATCATATTAAAACCTTACTGAAATCAAAAAGTACTGCAGTACAATCCTTATATAGATCACATTATTCTAATAACCAGAATATAATCCATGAGTCCAAAAGCACCAATACATTAGTTATTCTGTTTCAACTGTAGTAATAGCATAAGATTGTCCTTGATCCCTTGGCCTTTTCTGAGGTAAGTTTCCTTGACGCTTAGGACATTCATTTGCATAATGACCCATTTCTCTACAATTGTAGCATTCAACATTGACAGCCTCTTTCTTTCCCTTGCAATCACGAGCCTGGTGACCCTTTTCTCCACATTTATAACAAACTCCCATTCCTTTTAGGCAAGTACCAGGGTGATTCTTCCCACAATTATCACATACTGGAAAATCCTTCTTTCCCTTTTTCCCTTTATCTGTCTCTTGTTCCACCGTTCTCTTCTTCTCTTGCTTTACTTTGTTGTCATAAGACTTAGAGAATTCCTTTTCTGTCTTGATAGCACACGAGACAATATCTTCGTATGATGAGAAGGATTGTGATACCAAAGCTCGACGGAGAAATGGTTTTAACCCATCAAAGAAACGATCAATCTTACTCCTTGGGTTACGTATGTAATCTGCAGCATACCTTGCTAACCTTGTAAAGTTAGCCTCATACTTTGCGACATTCTCATCCTCCTTCTGCCTCAGACTCAGAAATTGCCTTTCCATATCTGCTCGATGGTCACGAGGAAAGTATTTTTCTAAGAAAAGCTCTTTGAACTCCCTCCATTCCATATTCGATATGTCATCATCTTCCTTTGTGTTTTGAATCAGCGACCACCACTGATCGGCATCTCCAGTGAGGCGGTAAACTGCCATGACAACCTTCTCCCTTTCACTACTCCCCAAGGCATGGAATATTTTCTCTAAGGAATTTATCCATTGCTCAGCTACTATAGGATTTGTACTCCCATTAAAGGTTGGTGGTTGTTGCCTCATGAAACGATCTAGCATTGATCCTCCACGTTGCGGATCAGGGTGCTCCATACGAGTAAGGTTGTTATTCATAACCTGCGTGAGTTGTCCCAGTATGGTAATAAGTTGATCAGCACCAGTTGTCTCTCCAGGTCCACAATAATTATCTTGAGCAGGAGGGCAATCCCTACACGGAGTTCGTGCATTGATACGGTTTCCATTCCTTCCACTAGGCGCCATTTCTAAACAATGGCATAAACCAGATTAGTTTATGAATCAAAATACATAATTCCATACTTGTATAATACTTAACATAAATTGAACTATTTATGGATATAATCCATAATCATAAAAAGGTTTTATTTGAGGAAGTATATACTCATAACCGTTCATAGTGGTTTGTAAAGAAAATGAGAATTATCCTAAGCATATCCCCCGGGAGTGTCGTAACCAAGAGTGCAGCAAGGCCCGTTGTCGTGCACCAGTTCCCGTTCGAGTCTAGCTCAAAGCGGTGTTTTCGGGTTTTACCCCTAGGTACATCTGTGCCAGAGCCGCCTCTACCTGCTCGTATCCAGACAGGGATGTATTGCTCGGAAAACTCATAACATCTCTATAATACCAAAATTCTAGGAAGTTCTTCTATACTAATCCTCAAAGTCTATCTTTGGGCTATGTTCTCTAATCAGAGTTTATCTAAATCTAGCTTCCAAGGTTAGTACTAAACTGCCTCTGATACCAACTGTAACGCCCCGACCCCAGCTACCCAGAGTCGGTGCATTACTTCGTAACATAGGCATGATCACAAAAGATCAAGTCTCGAAAGACCGATTAGTTTAGTAGCCTTGGAAACACTAGATACATTCATAAGTCTTTCATTACATCAAAAAGTGAAAAACTACAATAACAAAGTCTCCATAGTCCACACTCATATCCTCTTCCGACTATCCCTGCAGGTCATTCATAAAATACTTCTTCACATCCTGGAAAACATTAAAACATTGAAAGGGGTGAGCTCAGATGCTCAGTAAGGATAACAATATTACATAAGCTTTCATAAATAAACACAAACATTTAAGGCAATGTATAACTAAAACAAAAGCCTTTTTAAACTTGAACATCAACATAATATGGCGAAAGTAAAATGAGATAATGCCATTCTCTTCTTCACATGGATATTCTACTGGTCGAATAATCACATGCAATATCAATAACCACTTTCATAATGATGGAATGCATAATGCCAGACTATCATAACCACGTAGCCAAGGCCTCGTGCCAAGACCACAAATAAAATTTTGTCAAGGCCTCGTGCCAAGACACTAGTTTGTCTCATGAGACCTGCCGATGCATCGAGGAGCTATAGCGGGCTCCACCCGTCACTTATTAAGTCCAATTCATTCCTCATATGAATAGGTTTAAACATATCATAAACCATAACATAATCGTATCACATAAAACATGAATAAAGGAAACATAACATTTCCACATTTCAATCACAAGATATCAGTACAACACTTTGATATGATAAAAACGCTTTCAAAACCATTTTTAATACCAAAATAAAAGAAAGTTAAAACTTTGTATTTATTTTTCATTAAAAAAAATGATGGCTTGTAGAGGAAGCCGAATCTCAAATAATAGTCACGGCGGCGGAGAAGTCGTTGTTGCCGCATAAGTACGGAAAGAAAACATTCCCTTTTTTCGTTTATCAAAACTCTTCGTATAAAAAAGATTCCTTTTGAATAAATGTAAAAGTCAAAGGGGTTTATACACCATATAAAATAAAGTTGTGTATAAAACCAAATATGCCTCAATGAAAGGGGATTGAGATGAAGTCCTTAAAAGATCATTTTTAAAATAAAATAGATCTATTATGTGTATTCACTATAGGTACACATAAAGAAAGTAAAAATACAAAATAGGACATAATAATATCATGACATAATTTGAAAGTAAAAGATTAACCCAAAGAATGGAAGTTGGGTTAAGAAATTCCCTTACCTCGTGTCTGACTTGACTCAACCGTTCTTTAACCTCCTGAATAATAAACTAGATTTAATATATACCTTATTAAGAACCATTTTCAACTTCATTATCCTTATTATATCACGTATTACAATGATATGAACATTATGTAATTATTTAAGTTAATAATGTTCATTTTGTCGGTATTTGGTTCTTAAGTCAAAAATAGGCTTCTTACACTTACATGTTGTTAATTTGGTCAAAGGTTCATTATATCCAGAATGGTATTCATGATGTAGATATCATATATGTCATATATATCCAGTACATACATTCATTTATAATATTACATCACATTTAGAGGTAAGAAATGAAATGCACCGTTCATGGAGACGGTAAGCCGTACGTACGCATGAACGCTACTTCCATTTCTATTTCATATTTTCTGGAATGGAATCATAATGATATGAGAGTATATTATAATTCCAGTATAATAACATATATAATATCATTAACTTTATCCTTCACACATCCCACATATGGTATTAACGAATCAAATCACTTTCAGGGGGCGGTAGTCCGCGCTTCCTAAAATGAAGATATCGTGTTTTACCCATAATGGAAACCATAAAGGTATGCCCAAAATGAAAAAAACAGAAGCTTAAGGAAAACATAAACATATTATATATCATATATAAAAATAGTGACATCATAATGGCCACCTTTGAAGGTGTTAAATGAGTGTTGAACAATCATCGTTTCGGGAGGCAGAATTTCGCCATCCACGGAAACCTTATGTTCTTTAACCATTTGATGTAGTTGTGTGGAAGTGTAGCTCAAATAAATCTTATAACAACATCCTAGTATATTTACGATACTGGTGTTGTTACAAAAGAAGTAAATAAAAAGAGTTTAGGGGGTTGGAGAAGCAAAATAAAACAAAAGAACATGAGAGAATGAATTACCTTAAAAAGTGTAACTCCTTTTGAGTTGAGCCTAAAGGCTTCCTTTGAAAGGATTCTGCCCAAAGGGAATCCTCTAGGATGAGGAGAGGGATGTGGAGAGAGCAAATGGGCAGGGGTTGGCCGATCCAATGGCTTGAAGAGTGTGTGAAATGAGGTAGAGGTGGGGGCCTTTTATAAGAGGAGAGGAAGGGCACTTTTGGAAAGTAAAGGAACATTACATTATTTGAAAATGTGTTTCGGTTTTAAAAGGTCCCACATTGATAGAATTCGTGGATAAGGTGATAAGGCATCGAAATACACTCATCCAATTGGTTTTGGCCATGTGTAGTTCATAGATTTTATATTACCTTTCCATTTTATTTAAATCGTCAAATAATGATGTCATCGCTGCATCATTATTATGTCATAAATAATTAAATTTATTTAATGTCTAAAAATTATAAAAAAAATACTATGATATAGGAAATCTTTTTATCTTTCCAATGACTATTTATAATCAAAATTTGGACTTGTGTAACCCTACTTAAAAATTGTTTTAGTAAAACACTTTATGTTAGTGTCATTTTCACTTTAACATTAAATAAAAAGTAATTTATGTTATTTCCCAACAAAAGTGGATCCATGGGGTCCCCAAGTTAGGCCATGGCTTGTCTTGGTCGGCCATGACACAACCAATGAGGTTGGGACATGTGTCTAGGTCATTTAATATTATTAAAGTATTATTTATACCTTAAACTACCCTAATTACCACTAATCGCGATTAAGAACTTAATAAGTTACTATTCACCAAAAAATTATTTTTATCCCATTGAACCACATTTTACTTCTTAATGACAACCATGTATGTTGGATTTTTGAAAATCAAATCACAGAAGTGGTAATATTTCATTTAAACGAAAAATCAGTTATTTAACTACCACTTAGTGGTTTCACTATTCATCAAAAATTGAAGTTTCTCAGAACAATGCCAAAATTTCATCCTAAGCTATAATTGATATTCCGAATTCAAAAATGATGTCTATTTTACAAAATTCCAAACATATAAGTTGCATTAATTAATTTTATAATTAATTCCCGCTGTTACGACAAATAGCGTGTTTTCAAGAAACAATTTATATCAAAAGATTGGCAATTGTTTATGTCCAAATTCAATGTTAAATTAATTCTAATGACCACCATTGGATAAAATGGTAAAAATATATTCTAATTATACATTAAATCCACTCAATAGTATAACTTATCACTATAAATTATTTTGATTAAAAAAGTTGTTTTAAGTATTTTTCACTATTCATAAAAAATTAGAAGTTCTCAGAAAAATACCAAAAATTCAACATAGGCTAATTTCTATATTACGAATACAAAAATGAAGTCCATTTTGAAATATAAAATTTCTATAATTTTAAAAAGTGGTTATTACTATTCATAACGGCTAGTTTGATTTGTCGCGATGTTTTAGAACTCGAAGTTGCGTACAATGCAAGCTATTGTATTATTGAATGAGAAGCGTATCGTGGAAGCTCGGGATGTTACAGCTTGTGCATATGCTTTCTAGTTGCTGAAGTAGGTACAAAAACTTATTTAAACATTATTACTGAACATGAAAACAAGGATGAGACAAATGGGTTTTGTTTTAGTGTGAGTTGTGACTTGGAAATGGGTGTTGATTGTGTTCTTTAGGTTGGCAGAAGAAAAACCTAGAATTGGGTGAGTGATTTTTACCTATACATATACTTGTAGTTTTTGTGTTTTTTTATTCGCGCCCCACCCAAGTCGATCACTTAGTGTCGAACACCGCCATTTCATGGGGGAGGGTGTTTTTCCCTACACTTCTATTAGTGGATGGTTATTAGCTCCTTTCTTCTCCCTATACAAGATATCACAAGTATCTTCGGTCATGCTGTGATGGCCTGATATCCATTATTATCCCAAGAATCTTTTGGAAGGGTGGTGTGGTGGTAGGCCCAGTTGTCTTCGGGCAGGTGGTTTCCCATGTATCCTCAGGATGAGTCCAAGGAGACTTCGGGCGTGGAAGAAGTTCTTCTAGCCCAGGTGTCTTCAGGCATGGCAGTGGTTGTTCTGGCCTTAGTGTTTGCAGGCATGGTTACATGCGACAGTTGTGGCCCAGGTGTCTGTGGGCGGGGTTTGGCAGTGGGACTGCGGTGAGGTTGTGGTCGAGGTGTGTGTGGGCGGGGTATGGTAGTGGGGCTGCGATGTGAATGGCAGGATTGGTTTGATGAGTAGGATGTCTTCAATAACTAGTGGGAAAGTGGAACGGGGTACCCAAACATCGATGTGCTATTACTATATATTACTTGACATGCGTTATTTGGGGAGTGTTCCTTGGTGAGCCTTGGGTGGTTAGTTTCCTTGCTAGTTTCTAGGTTATCTATTTTCTCATAGGGAATTAGTATGACTCCCCACATGTCCATGAGAGTCTTTTCCTTTTCCCTACTGGGTATACTTGTATGCTCACCCTACGTTTATAAAACTGTTTTCAGGTTTTTAGGAGGCCTTCAGGGATCGTGTAGGACCTTACTAGCTTGGACCTTTGGAGCAGTTGCTGTTGTTGATTTCCTTTTTCTTGGTATCTTTTTACCTATAGAGTTTGTGACTTGTTTCTTTTACCTTTGAACAGGAATATGGGAATGGTTTATTATCATCCGTATTTAAACTTTCAGTTTTCGTGTTGTGGGATTTTCTTTCTTATCTCCTGATCCTATTAAAATAAAAAGGGTAATTCCTTCCATATATTGTGTAATTATATAACCTTGGAGCTGTTCGACACTCTGGTATCTATTGGCGGTCGGTTTTGGGGGACATTATCTATTATTCAACCTAAAGAAGGAAGGGCCTGGCAATCTGTTGAACCTTCCCTCCTTTTGGTGAAGGCGGGTTGCGACAGAATGGTATCATAGGCAGGTTGAGAGATAGGATGGAGTATAGGGTTAGGCACAGTGAATATTTCATGGGATTATAGGGCAACAGTGTTGGGAGACCATGGTGCGTTAATTAGGCTAGGGAAGACTAGATAGGACACGAGATTTTAGGCCCCCCCATGATCCGATGCAATGACTCTGGACCTACCGAACGACCAAGTGAGGCCATGATGATTGCTGGGTAGAGACACTAGGAAAGTTAAATGCATCATAATGACTTCTGTTCTCATTTTTATGGGTTGTTTTGGGAATTCTAAAAAAATAGGAAGTTTAAGAATTTTTAAGAATAGCATTCTGCACTAATTGGGCTTAGTCATTCCTTGTTTACATTAAAGCTATGGCACTCGGGAGACGACCACGAGTTGTACGGGCGATCAAGGACCTAGAGGTTGACTTGGCCGATCAGCAGAGGGATGATCGAGAGGAGGAGGATGAACAGTGACAGAAGAAGCTTCAATCCTTCCAATGGAAGACCCTCAAGAAGTACAAGGGCAGCACCTCTGACATGAAGATGGAGAGCTGGCTAGAAGAGATGGAGATAGCTTTTGGCCTGATTCGAGCTCATGTCGATTATTGGGTTCCTCTGGCCGTCAGCCATATGTAGGGAGTAGCGCGTCAGTGGTGGAAGCTCTACCTGGGGGAGAGGAGAGAGGCTGAGGTGGCATGGTCTGATTTCGAGAAGGAGTTCCGGGTAGAATTCCTCTCTTCTACGCTGAAGGCAAAGAAGAGGCAAGGGCTACTCTCCCTCCAGCAGGGGAGTATGTCGGTAAGGGAGGTGGGGATCAAGTTCAAGGACCTCCTTCACTTTTCCCTGAACCTCTTTCCAGATGAGGAGTCTCAGGAGATACGTTTAGAGGAGGCGCTCTTACCCTCCCTCAAGTACACCATTACCCCCTTCACCATTCCAACATACATGGACATCCAGAAGAAGGCAGAGGTGGTGGAGAGGATGCACACACTAGGAGGTGTGTTGCGAGAGGGGATTCAGCTAGGCCTATCAAATGGAAAGGCTGTCAGCACCAGACATCCGGCATCGAGACCCTCTAGGTTCTGACCAACCCGGAGCAGGACGCAGCTGTTCCAATTCCGGTCCCTCGGTCCTCGCCCTTTCCCTTCAGGACCAAGACCTAGGTGCTTCATCTGTGGGGGACATGGATATCTCCAGAATCAGTACCCAGACTATGTTCAGTACGGCAGTGGAAAACATGCCCAGCAGCCACCGCATCAGCAGCTTCTAGCTAGGCCCTTCCAGTAGCAGCAGTAGGGGTAGCGAGCTCCCACTCCTCTGAGGGCAGACGTTGCAGGGGGGAGTCCGACCTCAGGGCACTCCTCAGGGACCACGACTAGGGAGTGTTCGGGGAGGTAGCCGATATTCGAGGGGAAGAGCAACTGGTCCTGGATAGTTTCACGTTGTGGAGGTCACAGTTCCAGCGGGACCAGAGGCTGTTCGAGGTATAATCAGTTTGTTCAGTACCCTTGCATATGACTTGTTTGATACTGAAGCTTCGCACTACTTTGTTGCACCTAGTCTGGCCCATGATCTGGGCTTATATTCCGAGAGACTTCCAGTTCCCCTGGTGCTGACCACACCAGTCGGAGGTCAGACAGACTTATTATATGTTTGTCGAGGATGCAGACTGATGATAGGGCCACATCAGTTGGTCAAGGATTTACTACTGGTATAGATACAGCCATATAACGTCATTCTAGGAATCGAATGGCTGTTCTCTATGGGTGTTGTCATCAACTGCTTCTGAGGATGGGATGTGTTCTTAGACTTGGGTGGCCGACATGTTACTTTAACCAGTGACCAGAGCAGTTAGAAGGGCAGCAGGCAAGAGGAACCCCTCCTCTCCTTGTTAGCTGATCTGTTAGTAGAGTCAGTAGATGCTGAGATGGTGGAGGTGTCAGGAATTTTCGGTGAGTTTATGGGCATCTTTCTTGAGGAGGTAACGACAATACCCCATTGATGTGATATTGAGTTTGGGATAGACTTGCAGCCTAGTGCTCATCCGATTTTGATGGCTCATTACCGGATGGCACCTTCGGAGCTACGAGAGCTGTAGATTCAAATCGATGATCTGATGAAGAGGGGTTATGTTTGACCAAGTGTGTCACTGTGGGGTGCTCTAGTCTTGTTCGAAAAGAAGGAAGATGGTGGTCTCAGGTTGTGCATAAAATACATGAGGTTGAATCAGGTAATGATCAAGAATCGCTACCCTCTTCCGAGGATAGACGATCTCTTTGACTAGATGAATGGGGCAGGATGGTTCTCAAATATTGACCTACGGTCTGGATGTCACCAATTGAGGGTGAATTAGGGATACATCTTAATGATGGCCTTTAGGTGCATATATGGGTGCTTCATGTTTGTAGTCATGCCTTTCGGCGTTACGAACGCCCTGGCTGTGTTCATGGGGCTTATGAACACCGTCTTCCGGGTGTACCTGGATTGGTTCTTAGTTATGTTCATCAATGAAATCCTGATCTATTCAAGATTAGAGGAGGACCATGTGGAGCACCTGAAGATGGTTTTGGAGGTCCTCCGACATCACCAGATTTATGGGAAGTTTTCGAAATGCATTTTCTGGATGCGAGAAGTGCACTTCCTTGGGCACACAGTGTCTGGGCAGGGGGTATCGGTGGACCCATCAAAGGTTAAGGTAGTTGTTTCTTGGGTAGCACCCAAGAATGTGGTAGAGGGTCACAGTTTCCTCTGGCTGGCAGGTTACTATCGAAGGTCCGTACCCAACTTATCCTGAGTTACAGCCCCTTTGACAGCCTTGACCATGAAGGATCAGGTTTTCATGTGGAGTGAGCGGTGCGAGACAACCTTTAGCTATATGAAAGAGAAGTTGGTTAGTGCCCAAGTTCTGAGACTACCAGAAGAAGGGGAAGTGTATGAGGTGTTCTGTGATGCTTTAGGGCACGACCTCAGATATGTTTTGATGCAGCGACAAGGGGTGATCTCTTATGGGTCTAGGAAGCTATTCCCATATGAGCGTAATTATGCCACCCACGACATGGAGCTCACAGTGGTCATTATTGCTCTAAAATTAGGATGGAATTACCTCATTGGAGAATGCTTTGTGGTTTTCACAAATCACAAAAGTTTGAGGTATATCATCTCCCAGCGGGACATAAACGTGAGTCAGGGAAGGTGGATGGAGTTCCTCTAGGAATATGACTTCTAGATTTACTACACATTAGGGAAAGGGAATATAGTAGCTGAAGCCTTGAACAGGAGGTCGCAGAAGGATGCTGTCCGAGAGTCAGCGGACGCCTGGAAGGCAATGGAGGAGTTGGCTGCCTTGCACTTGGATGCGAGGATGGACAGCGGTAGAGGTTGCCTGTATCAGATGACAGTGAAGTAATCATTGTTTCAGCAAGTGGAGGAGTCTCAATGGGGAGACCCAGAGTGTGAAGTGATGCATGGCCGAGTTTACCATAGAAATGCTCCGTAAGGATGGACGGAGGATGGTCAAAACTGAATGCTTTTTAGAGGGAAGTTGTTTGTTCCAGAGGCTTTGTGTGGCCAGGTTATTAGTGAGTTCCACAACTCAACCCTAGCATTACACCTAGGAGTTTCCAAGATGTACCAGGGTATGAAGAGATAGTTCGGGAGGCCCGGAGTAAAGTGATCAGTGGTAGAGTTTGTGGCCATGTGCCTAGTGTGTTAGCAGGTGAAGGCTGAACACCAAGTTCCAGATGGCTTGCTATAGTCTATATTTCCCCGAGTGGAAGTGGGAGGACATCTCAATGGATTTAGTCAGGGGACTACCCAAGGTCCAAGGGGGGTATGATGCCATCTGGGTAGTATTGGACCTGTTGACTAAATCAGCTCACTTTATGGCGATTAAGGAGTCGAGTGCAGTGGATTCTTTGGCATGAAGGTACGTGGATGAGGTGGTGCGGTTGCATGTAGTTTCGAGGTCCATAGTCTCATATTGGGATGCATGGTTTACCTCACGAATCTGGAGAGGATTGAAATATTCTTTTGGCACCCAGCTACGTCTTAGCACTGCTTTCCTTCCCCAGACAGATGGACAGACAGAGCGCACCATCCAGACCTTGGATGATATGCTGCAGCCATGTGTTCTAGACTCAGGAGGATCGTGGGTGCGACACTTACCTTTGATAGATTTTTTCTACAATAATAGCTATCATTATACCATTGGTATATCCCCATTTGAATCATTGTATGGGAGGCCATGCCTCTCACCTATGGGTTGGATCGAAGTTGGAGATGTAGGCATCCTTGGCCCGGTGGTGGTGCAGAGCATGACAAATAATGTTCATCTTATACGAGAAAGGATGAAGGCGGCCCAGGACTGATCGAAGTCATATGTTGATAGCAGGAGAAGGCCCTTGGAGTATGAGGTTTGAGACCATGTGTTCTTGAATCTCTCCCCTCGGCGTGGACAATAGAGGTTAGACAAGGGGATTAAGCTTTCTCCCAGGTTCATCGGACCATTCGAGGTGTTGCGATGGGTCGACGAAGTGGATTATCAGCTAGAATTACAACCGCCACTACTGAGGATACGTGACGTCTTCTATGTGTCCCAGCTCTGTCGTTATGTGAACGATGATTCAAACATCCTCAACTAGGGAGAGCTAGATATCGAGGATGACGTGAACTTTGTGGAAAGACCAGTGATGATCGATGATCGTGAGGAGAAGGTGCTTCATGGGTGAACCATTCCCTTGGTTCGTGTGTTATGGAGACATGGTTATCCTGAGGTGAGTACATGGGGGAGGGAAGAACAGATGCCTGCCCAGTACCCAGAGTTGTTTTGAGTTTTTTACTTTCCTATTTATACTTGTTGTGGTGGGGCATTTTACCTTGTTGGCTATGAAATATGCGGTTTTTCTTTGCTCTGAATGTGTGTGAGAAGTCCTGGCTATGGGGAGGGGAGGACTCGACCCCTAATCAAGACGCATTAAGGTGGATGCGATTAAACCAGTGCCGACGAGTTAGTTCCACCCAAAGCGGATAGTATCTTGACATGGGGGAAGAGACTCCCCAACCCACATGACTGGGTTGCTTGACATGGTATGTTTCTTGGTTCTTGAGAGGGAGGCGTTTTTAGTTAACAATGAGGTTTACTCCTGAGAGGTATCTTTAGAGATGCTTGTTCGGACCCTCTCTTTCCTTCTGGGATATTTTGATTTTCTAGGGTGAGAATATGTTGAGAGGTATCTGATGTAATGTCCTGGGTTATTGGAGGTCCATTACTTATTAAAAATCTGATGTCTGAGGTGTTCTGGGTGGTCTGGAAGGCCATCCCAGCTTCTCGGTGACTCCTAGCAGTAGCCTTGGCCTACCGATGGATCTCAGCCATCGATAGCTCATGGATAAGGGTTGATTTCAGCCACTGGTAGATCTCAGCTAATGGTAGCTGTCAGGCACCGGTAGCTCTCAACTACCGGTCGCTCTTGCCTACCCCCACGGGTCTTCCAGTAGCGCCTTCTTTTTCCCCAAATTTGCTTTTAAACCCTATTTTTACCCATTTAAGATTTTTTTAACTCCCATTAATGTCGTTTAATTAAGTTTTTTATGAGGCACCCTGGTGTGCGTCGATTTAAACCGCCCCTAAAGGCGGGGACCCGTTAATGACGTGTGGGTCTGCGTGTTCAACCCATGAACCCGCTCCTTACGTGGTTTTGCGTTCTTATCTCAGTATCTCAACCATCCTCGGCCCTTATAAACTAAAGGGTTCTCCCTAGGTTTCTTTTTCTCAATCACCCTGCTATCAATTTTTGTTCCCATCCTTGAGTTCTCGAGGTCACACCCCTGCAATTTATGCATCTGTTGTTCCACGCGCGTGAAGAAAATCTTCCATCGTTGATCAATCATGTATGGGTTTCACCTTCATCTCTCATTTCTATGTATCTTGCGGGGTGGGTACGCTACTGCTTCTGTATAATAGGATGAACCAAACTTTAATGAATATAATAAACAGATTATAAAGAATAAATTGGAGGGGTGTGACTGATGATAATAAACGGATTCTCCTCTTTCATGATTAATGATTTCTGATTTGTACGGGGTTACGCCTTCTAAAAATCATGGATGTTGGTGGTCTTTCATTGTGTTCTAATAAACCCTTACCTCTTGTGTTGTTTGTGTAAAGGAAATTGGTTAATTATGTATATTTGGCTAAATCAATTGAATGAACCAAGATCAATCCATTTCTGTGATAACCCCGGATAAAGTACAGCAGAATTGGAATCATAGAGTGTGTTAAATCATTTTAATCTGAAAACACCGGCATGGGCCTGATTTGTGTTGGTGGTAGTGGTTTGGTTGTTTTTCATTAATGGGACGATTTCTGGGTGATGTGGGAGGGGATGGGATCCCCTGTTGTTAGGTTTTTTTCTAGTTGTTAATTTTGAGGCAGTGTGGTTACTTTGATTATATCATGAATTGGGGTGGAATCCTCTGTTGTTGAGAAACCATTGTCACCTGGGTTTTGGGATCATGGGGTCGTATCTTGGCTTGTTCTTATGCTTTCTAGTTGTTCATGTAGGTGTAGAAACTTATTTAAACATTATTACAGAACATGAAAACAGGTATGAGACAAATGGGTTTTGGTTTGGTGTGAGTTGTGACATGGACAGGGGTGCTGATTGTGCTCTTTAGGCTGGCTGAAGAAAAACCTAGATTTGGGTGAGTGCTTGTTACCTATACATATACTTGTAGTTTTTGTGTTTTATTATTTGCGGCCCCCCCATGTCGAGCACTTAGTTCTGAACACCCCCATTTCATGGGGGATGGTGTTTTTTCCAACACTTCTATTAGTGGCTGGTTATTAGCTCCTTTATCCTCCCTTTCTCGGATAGCCCAAGTATCATCGAGCAGTATGTGATGGACTGAAGTCCATTATTAGCCCAAGAATCTATGGTCAGGGTAGTGTGGTGGTAGACCCAGTTGTCTACAGGAAGGTGGTTTCCCAAGTATCTACGTGACGAGGCCTAGGTGTCTTCAGGTGTGGCAGTAGTTCTTCTAGCCTAGGTGTCTTCGGGTGTGACAATGGTCGTTCTGGTCTAGGTTTTTGCAGCCGTGGTTATGTGCAACAATTATGGCCCAGGTGTCTTCGGTTGGGGTTTGGCAGTGGGACTGTGGTGAGGTTATAACCCTGGTGTGTGCGGGCGGGGTATGGCAGTGGTACTGTGATGAGAATGGATGGATTGGATCGATGTGAAGGTTGTCTTCAATAACCTTTGGGAAAGTGGGGTGGGGTACCCAATCATCGATGTGTTATTGCAATATATTACTTGACTTGCATTATTTGGGGAGTGTTCCTTGGTGAGGCTAGGGTGGTTAGTTTCCTTGCTAGGTTCTTGGTTATCTATTTTCTCACAGGGCATTAGTAATCCTCCCCACTTGTTCATGAGAGTCTTTGGTTTTTCCCTACTGAGTATACTTGTATGTTTACCCTACATATATATAACTGTTTTCAAGTTTCCAGGAGGACTTCAGAAATCGTGCTAGACTGTACTAGCTTGGACAGTTGGAGCAGTTGCTATTGTTGTTTTCCTTTTTCTTGGTATCTTTTTACATTTAGAGTTTGTGACTTGTGTCTTTTACCTTTGAACATGTATATGGGTATGGTTTATTTTCAATGGTATTTTCACTTTCGGTTTTTGTGTTGTGGGATTTACTATCTTATCTCCCAATCCTACTTAAAGAAAAAGTGTAATGCCTTCCATTTATTATGTAATTTTATACCCTTGGTGCTGGTCGCCACTCCAGGATCAATTGGAGGCGGGTTTCAGGGGTCATTATCTCGCCTTCATCTTAAATAAGGAAGAGCCTGACAATCTGCTGACCCATCCCTTCTTTTGGTAAAGGTGGGTCATGACATCTATGATATGATTTATTATCCTCTAGGACACATATGTATGTTTTTTATTATTTAATTGGTGGATTTGAAATTATTGACTCCTCAAATTAATTGGGAAACGATTGATATCTATTGAAATATACAAGACTTATATGGGGACTAATCCAAAATTAGTATTGGATTTTGTCCATTATGATAGCATTGGGAGTGAACGATGACTAATATGATGGAATGGATAGTGAACTCAATCCAATATGTTCATCTTGGAAGTGATCCTTGATTAATAATGATATTACATTCTATTATTATATGTATTCCACAAACATCTGTCTTATGCCAATTTAATGCTCTCATGGATTATGTTCTTTATCCCATCATGTTTAATGACTTACAAAGTACCAATATTATATTCCATGACTCAATATTATGATATATTACATAAAGGGTATATTTTTCAAATTTTATTATTATGTTCTCGAACCCTTATGTTCATGTTAGGTTTTTGTGATCACTTATGTCTCCTTTATTTACACTTACCAAGCATCAGATCCCATCATTTCTCATATTTACTTTCCAAAAGTTATAAAGAATGGTATTAAGAATTATATTTCTAATATGGGTGATAGTTATGAAGAACATAGTTGGAGATGATGTGGTTCACTTATGTACTAGTTTTTTATATATCCATGCATCCAAAGATACTAGTCCTATGTGATTCCTATATAGATTTCTATGTTATATAATAAATATTTATCTCTATATATATAATATGTGTGTATGAAACATATGGTTTTATAAATATATATAGAAGATAAAAAAAATTATAAATATGGGTGATTTTTGGAAAATAAAATTATATCAATCCAAATTCACTCATATATTCTATATTTTCTATAAAACAAAAGAAGTATCATATTATAATGTTAATAAAAATACTTTTAAAAATTACTGATGATTAATATATAATCTAGATTTTTATAATTATTAGAGTCCTTTGAATATTATTTAGAGATGTATTTCCAAAATTTTGTATATAAGAATATTTTGAAATACAGTAATGTTGTATTATTTATTTTTTATAATTTCATCTAAACCTATCATGGATGATACTAAATTATGTTTTTTTATATTGTTATTATATATAATTTTGGAAAGATTTTATTTCATCATAAAATAGTGGTATGAGATCTAGATCAACAATAATTTAAAAAAATTGATTTTTAATAAAAAATAAGAGTTGTAAATAACATTCATTAAATAAATTTATATATATATATATTATTAGAGTAATTATATTGTATTTTATCATGACATAATCATCATCATCAATCAGGATATTATAAATAAATTTATAATATATTGTTTCCCATCACAAGTTTAGGTTATTATTATAAAACCCATGCATCATAATCCAATAGTGATATTGGGATATCAATGTTTTTGATATTGTTCAAACCTCCATTTTCAGCATAATTCCAAGAGGTATATTGAAAAAAATCAATTGATGATAGGAAATTAAACAATTTATAGTAATATATGTTTATGGAACTGAATGTGATATAATGATATTTCTCATTGTGAAATATATATATATATATTTTAAATTATATAAAATTTCAGTACACATTATAACTATACATTATTGTTTTTTTTCATATCACAAACAAAGATGTAGAGTATATCAATATCTATGATATATGTACTTTAATACTTTTTTATTTATGTAATTAATAATAATTTATAAAATATGATTAAATTATTTTAAAAAATTTAGTTGACATATGGATGGTTCATAAATTATTTTTATATTTATGAATTATTTTGATTATTATTATATATTGATGACATATTTAATAAGGAAGTTATTTATATTATGTTTTGTATGTTAAAATATATAATTGTTTTTTATTTTGATCTAAAATTTTTATATTATCATTTATATGAAACTTATAATGTTTTTATAAATTAAAAAAAATATATAAATATATAAATTTTTATTGGTTTTCTAAAATGTTCATAAAATATTTAATATTGAATTATTATATTACCTTATTTTTAAATTATTTTCAAATATAATTTAAATATATTTTGTTGATGGGATAATCATTTAAACAGATATGGGAAATATTATATTGAAATAATGTAAACTATTTATATTTTAAAAATCTTGATTTTATTTGTATTTTGAAATATGAGTAGTTCATGATTTTTGAAAATCAAATATTACTCATCTGATGATGTCATAATAATACAGTATAAATTTTAAATTTTAAGTGTTTAAATTTAATATATAAATGTTAAATGGTTATAATGATATTTTATGGAAACACCTTTTCCTTTGTAATGTAATATAAATTGATTACATTCATTCTTTTTTAAAAGTTTATTATTTGACATCATTACATTTATGATTAATTAATTAATTTATTCCCTTATTTTTGAACAAAAATTATTTACATTGGGAAAAATAGTTTAATCAATGTTAATTTTTTACTATTTTAATATTTTTCATAGTTGAAATTTACCGATTTACATACTTGGTATAACACATGATTTATTTTAATTATACCATGGTTAGTGGCTTATTGGTCATAATTTCAATGAAAAATTTTCAATTTAAATATTATTATATATTTGGATATAAAATATGGTTGTGACAAGAATTCAATCTAGTGTAACGATATATTTACAGTGGAAGCTTGATTTGGACCACTCACTGATCTAAGGATGATGGCTCTATCGAGAAATCTAGTAGCTGGATACCAGTCACATCACATATTAAATTGGGTTGGGTTTAAGATTTATAACCTTGAAATTAATTATATGAATGATTTTTAATGTACTATCTTTATTGGAAGAATATGGACTTGTGTTTAAAAATATTATTAAATATTAATATTGATTCATAAAAATATCAATAATTATATAAAGGGTTATACATTTAAAAATTATAAACTGTAAATTTAGATGATTGACATAATATGTATAAATTATTTTATTTTAAACATGCATACATATAAAGAAATAATTATATAAAAGAGAACATATTTATATAAATAAATAGATGTTGAGACTACAAAAAAACTATCAAAATACCTATGTGTATGATCCCATCTAATATAGTAAAACATCAAGATAATGATTAATCAATATGGGTGACCTATAAATTTAGGTTCCCATGGATTATATTGTGTAAGGTGGGAATAGAATGGATAAACATCCTAAAACTATTATAAAATTTGGGATACACTTAATTGGGTAACATTAAATGGCAGTTAACTAGAGAAACAAATTTGACCTAATGTATAAGATGGATCACGGTATGTCATTATCCTCATAAATATTTAAGAGATCTAATTGATATAAATAATCTGATTTCATTTTTAAATAAAAATTAAATTGATTAAATGAAAAATATAAAATGAAGAATAATTAAATATGAATCAGGACCCACTAGTAGATATAATGTAATTAGTTATTCAATACTAAATTTCAATTTTATTTACAAAATTTACATGTTGAATATTTATAAGACATCAAACTCATATAAGAAATGATTCAATTATATATTAAAATAAGAATGAATACATCATCAAATCAATCATTGAGATTAAATCTTCAATGATAAAAAATATATTATATAAATATTAATGATTATATTAATTACCTAGACATTTATATTTGGAATTATCCATTATAATAAATGTCATATTTAAGAATGTTTTATTAGAAACATGCACTATATGAAAAAAAATTAAAAAATTGTTTTATAATAATTTATATCATTACTCATTGATATTAAAGTAATCAATAATATTTAAATTAGTTTAATTAGAATTAATCAAAAAATAATTATAATTATAATTTGAAAATTTAAATCATTTTGGTCTCGTAAAAAAATCACAGGTAGAAAAATCATTATAAAAAAAGAAAATTACTAATGTATGTTATATTTTTGATTGTGAATATTATAATATTTAGTGTAATTTATGTAAAGGATCAATTATGGAAATACGGTGTAATCATAGGATGTATAAACCCTGTAATACTATTGAAAGTATGAGTGTAAGAATAGTAACCTTACCCTTAAGAATAATAACTTGGATATTTGAATACTATCATAATTATTTTAGTACTAAACAAATATGGTTATCTTATGAAATAAAAATATAATTAATTTATATCAAAATATAATTAAATGAATGTTTTATATATGATATATATATATATATGCAAAAAAATGAAAAATAATTGCTTTTTTCAAAAACATATGTCTTTTACTTTCATAAAAATATTTTTTAATGATAAATATATAATTGTAAAATAAATGTTTATTTGAATAAATTGTTTTGAATTAAATATATATATAAATAATAAAATAATTTTAAGCAATTATAAGTAACTTTTTCAGTGGTTAGAAATTTGGTTGTGTCATAAAAAATTTTATTTTTCAATAAATTGTAATTTTACTTAAAAATGAAATTTATCTTATGTAGAAAATAATTTTTATAAAATGAATGTCATTTTTGGAATACTCCCATCATCATCTATTTATGATTATTTTTTTGGTATCTTTCATTAATAAATAAATATAGTGGTGAATAGAAAAATACTATATATGTATTATATATTATTATAGTTTAAATTAATTAATTTTATATATATATAGAAAATTTATGAATATTTTAATTTTTAATTTAATTTTATTTCATAATTTAATTACAATCAAATAATATGTTTGATCGCTATTTAAAGATATACTATTTTATTCCAAAACCCCCCTAATAGCTGATCAGTACCACAATCCTCTACTCATTTATCTTCACATTATAAATTAATTTATTTTTTCAATATTTTGGAATATAGCCCCCAAAATATCTTATACACATCATAGAAGTATTTTTATCACTAACATAACATTCTATGAAGGGATAAGGTGTGGTACAGAGGAGCCACAACAAAGTGATAATGTTTTATGTTTCCCACATCTTTAAATTTATTTTCCATAAACCTCCCCAATATTATTTTAAATATATTAATCCTGATATTATGATATTATATAAATTATTATACACATCAATGTGGTTATTTATAATCCCCATATTCTATGAAATTATTTTATTCTTCTTGTCTCTTATGTTTTAATTCATTGTCATGTTTTTAACATACAAGGGAATATAATTTTATAATTTTAATTTGTGTATATCTTTAGGGAATCATATTTAGTATTATATGTTTAATTGAAATTATTATAATATTATGTATATGAAGAAAAATTCGTTTTTTTTTTATTTTTATATTGATGAATTATGTATTTTTTCAACCCTAAGTCACTAAATCTATTGATTTATGGGTACAGATTTATTGTTTTTATGATAAAAATCAAGTAATGAAATCTACATGAGACTCTGGTTTCTATAGTTGGTATTAGATAAAAGTCATGTTATTTTTAGAGAATATATTATAGAACATAATTGTACATAAAACATAAATAACCTCGATAAAACCTATAAAGTCATGATATATGATTCAAATATAATTTATGAGTTAGTAATCTATTTTTATGTTTTTTCCATTAATATGTTCATTAATTTGATTATTCTCATCCCTAATTTTCCTTTATTTTAGGGAATTTATATAAATAAAATAAAATCACTAAATAACTATTGGTATGGTTATTGTAATGATTTCTAAAATTATATTATTATTATTATGGGATAAAGAGTCGAGAACATCATGTAGGATCTTGAAAAATGTACTCATGTTTTGAGTAATAACATAAATAACTCAGAACTACCTACTTATCCCATGAGAGAACAAGTTGAGGTTGAGTTTTTTATGTGGACATGAATTCCATTTTTTGTGTTTCATTAGGTACACTAATCATAATAAAAAAAATTAAATTCCATTGATAAGATATTATCTATCAACTAATTCTCAGAGTCAGTGAAATTTATATTAATCGTTCACCAATATTGGCTTAAGATGATCTGAGGAGGTAACTAATAAAAAATATAAATCCCAACGAAGAATTATAATCCATGGAGTTGAAGGAAATCCATAAAATATTTTTATTAATTATTTTCCTCAGAATCTTTATCTAGAAACAGAGAGGGAGTTTAATGGACTCAAGAAAAGGAATAATGAATAAATCATGTATTATGATGAAAAAATTATAGGGATTTCTTATTCTACTCAATCATTATGATTGACCTAATATTTAAGGTTGATTGGTAATTTAGGGTACTTAATTAGATTAATTTACAATATTTATAAATTTAATGCCTTGAAAAATATGGGGAAATAAATCTATGTTCCAAAAATATTTTGATAGGAATTAGCAATTCTCAATTGTCTGGTGGTGTTATAGATGAAAAGATGATAATGTATTAGAAATATAAAGGTTTGATGAATTAGTATAATAGATGTAAGAAAATAAAAATGAACATAATTATATTTTTAGGATGAATAATATTGGAAACGACCTCAAAGGAATAAATATTCGTCTTAATGTTGAAACCAGAGGCATAAAGCTAATGAACTTCAATGATAGATTAAGAATCCCAACAATATTTTGGATGAATGAATGGTTTTTTTTCAATCCTCTATATATGATACAATGTTTTAACTATAATTAATATATTCACTATCTAAGTCATTTCACCAATCCAAGTGTTGTGAAAGATAACAAAACCCAATAACATCCAAGGCCAAGAAGTCAAGGATAATCTTATATTGTCCCTACAACTGAGGTGGATCATGAATACAATGTAGTATTATTTAAAAGTGTTATTCCGTTATTAATAGTGAATTTCATTTCACATATATTTCATGTTTGATGGAAATATTCTAATAAAACCCCAATGAAGTGAAGTTTTGTTGTTAGAGAGAACATTAAGATAAAAAATTATTACATATAAAGAATATAACACATCCCCATTTAATATTTGTTACATGTGACTCCTATAAAACCATTTTCCAATACATTTAGTAAAATTAAATGTTTGATTGGGAATGGATTGATTGTATATATATAAAGACAACATTAATAGATGGGGGATGGAAATAAATTTCAATTTATAAAATTTCCCTTATATTTTTTAAAAGTTAAATAAGAATGATGAAAATCCTTTGGAATATATTTGTAAAAAACTGATATTTCTACATTATGGGAATTCATATGTTGATCAAATGAATAAAAAAAGGGCGGGGATCACCATTGGGGATATCCCCATGGTGATGTAATATGATTATGGGCTCCCAAATTAATTTACTAGTCTTTTTCTTGATCTAATGTTTGATTTCACAATTAAACTTATACCCTACGCTGCAACCATTCCCAACAGTTCCAATAGAATAACAACTATTTAATTAAATGACTGTAGAATATAATGTAATAGAATATAGATAAGGTTTTCATATGCACATGTTTATCCCCATGTGTTAAATTATTCCTATTTTTCAATAAGGGTAGGTAAATGTTCCATGACATTGATTTTCATGAACTCAATAAGAACATGATAAAGAAAAAGTCTCCCCTTCCATTGATTGATGAATTTAACAATCAATTGGGAGGGAATAAATACTTCAATAAAGTGAATCTTTAGTCTAGATGTCATCAATTTAATGTTAAGAATTAAATTATTCCCAATATAACCTTTTATACAAGGAATATACACAATATGTTCTTTGTGTTAACATTTGGATTCAAGAATTCTCTAGGAATTTTATTGCACATAAAAAATAGTGACTTTAAAGATCACATCATCAAATCTTTTTTGTGGTATTAATGTAGAAAAACAACCTACGAATCCCCATAGATGGTTTCTACTATCAATTACATTAGCATGATTACATTGAATTAATCCCAGAAGGATTGATCATTTTAGTAGTGTTGGTAAAATAGATACATAAATGATTCATGTATTACAAATGAATTGACTAATTACAACATTTCATTATTCGGTATAAAAAAATATCATCCTGGATATCTCTAATCCATATATTAAAATCCTTTAATATATTTTATAGTACTCTTCTTGGATTCCTAGTGAAATAAACATAATAACGGTTAACTCCAATACCCAGTGAGGAAATCAAATAATGGATGAAATATTGAATCAATGAGAATAATAATTATGATATGGTCATAACTAAACTCATATTCCATATATACAATAAATTTTGAAGTAAGTGCATAAGAAATATGGAAATTTAATAACTAGAAACACATGTCATTAAAATAACTAGGTAAGGAAAAACAAATGTGTAAAATTAAATAACTGAACACACATTTTATGTAATCTATAAACATAAATTAAATGTATCTATAGATATGTCAAACGAAAATAGCATGGATGAATAATAACTAAAACTAAAATGAATGAAATAATTTCTTATTAGACATAACGTATATTGAACATGAAAAATGATTACCAACAAGACCTTTCACAACATAGTTTGGCTATCAGGTAAAAGCCCATCTTAGGGGGTTGTCCCACTATTTCGTCACATGATACTATCAATAAATCATGGGGGTTTCATTAACTGGTCCCCAACCTGTATCTTTCCAGTTTAATATTCTATGAAACATATGTGAAGGGTTTCTCATCAATAGAATCATCCCATGATACAACCGACACATCGTGGTGTTATCATCCACTAGTCCCCAACCCTTAGAGTATGCATTATCTAGTCTCTAACCTGTAGGGATTTCATTAAGCAGACTTTAGCCCTTGGGGATTACATTCAACGATCCCCAACTCGTATACTACATTTAAAAAGCAATTAAATATATAATGTTCCTTATAATATATCTGCACTGAATAAATGGTTTAGTTTTATCATCATTTCCAAAAATAATAAAATAAATTTAAAGGTAAAAACTGTTTGAAAAATGGTATATGGATCAGGCAATAATAATATCCATGGAACATAATATGAATATTTAGGTGACTTTCAGTTTAAAAGGATTATAGGACATTAAATATTTCAAGGGGACTAAAAGGCATCAAGGAAGTGAATGAGAATAATATCCCTATCAAAATCAATCAGATTCCATCCAGAGGATGACTAAGTATGGTAAAAATAAAACATAAAACTGGTAGTGTAAAATAAAGGGTTGTTGACATTGAGGAAATAAAAGAATAACTCATTAAAATATTCATGATGAAAATATATTTTTCTCTTTAAAATTATTTTGAACGTATTATTCATTGGAAATAGCCTTTGAAAAAATTTTAAATAAAAATAAAAATATTAAACAAGAAAATGTTTCTTCAATGAAATAATGGTTGATAAGTCCGTACATGTTGTATAATGTAAAACGAACATTCATTTTACACGGTTAATGGTTAAAAGATGCCGTCTTCATAATTTTACAATAATATTACATAAAAAAATATGGTAAAACAAAAAAGTGGTAAAAATTTAATTACCATATCATTTTAAAATAATTTTTATTTTTTTTAATAAAAACGTATTTTAGAAGAAAACAAGTTCTCTGAATAAATATTGAAATAATGTTAGTTTTTTTTAAAAACATTCTCTAAAACCTTTTGAGTAAAAAATTGTGAAAAAATGTACTAATGATAGAAATCATAATTAATAACCAGAGGATAATGAAACAGTTTATTGAACAATGGTTATATTATTTTTTGAAATGAATATTCAATTGAAATATCTTTCCGATTATTCTTGAAGAAAATATCTTTAAACATTCAAATGTTTCCCATACAACTTTTAATCATCTTAAATCATAACCCCATGAAGGAATAAAATTAAATGAATGTATAAGATACCATTATTATAAAATTATTATTGATATAATATAGAAAAATGGTTAGTAGATACACCACATAAAAGATTTAAGTAGTGGACATGACATATATATCAAAGATGTAACAACCTGATATTTTATGAGAATTATTTTTTTAATTTCATTGATGTCTCGTGTTGTACGCTACACCAAAATTATATTGTGCTATACGCAACACCGTATTAGCTTGCAGTATACGCACCACTATTCTTGGCTCGTGTTACACCCAATTTCAAGTTCGTTTTGTAGGAATTATTCAACGCAACATTAAGTATAGATTTTTGTTATGTAGAAGTGAAATAAGTTTTTATTATGTTATAAACAACACCAAATTGAGCTTTCACTACACACATCCCTGACATGGTTTGCATTACACGCAATCGCGACATTCCTCGATAGCGTGTGTATTACGTAATACAGGGTTTCACTAAATAATGATATATTATCATAATATTATGAACTACCCTTTATGAATAGTATTAACTAAAATTTGAATTTTATAACATTATTATTCATCTTACACATTTTCAAAAAGATGGTATGTGAACAAAATAAAATTTTCGGGTAAAATAAGTATTTTTTAAAAAATACAGTTTTGCCGCCTTTTGAGGGCACACTGACTTTAAATATTGTTTTTGCCAGTTTTATAAGTTCAATTTGACAAAATAAACTTCTTAATTGTAATCAGGATATATAAAGTTACTTTGGATAAATTTTTCATATTATTTTGCTAACTTTAATATTTTAATGAATAGTTAAAACACGCTATATTTTAATTAAAAACAACTGTTTTCATAGAAATAATTTATATGGTTAAATTATAATATTGAATGGTTTTAAATTATAAATAGAATATATTTTTACCATTTAAAATAATTTATTTCATTACCATTAATTTTACATTTATTCATAGGTAAAAACATTTCAATCTTTGGCAATGTTTTAACTTTTAAAACCCATTTTCTTAACAACGGGATTACATTTAAATTAATTACTTCCACTTTTGTGTTTTGAATTTTGAAAAATGGATTCCATATTTGAATTCAGTGGGTCCAAATTATGTTAATAAGGTACATTTATTTTTTTGAATAAAACTACGTTAATTTTTATTTACTACAGTTCATGGTAAATCAGGTAATTAAAGGTAAAATAAGATTATAAATTTCCCTAACAGCTTCCAAATTCTATTTTATGACTAAAATTATACCAATATAATATAACGGTCGTAATAGATTAATTTTATGAACTTTTAGCCATGAAAATAATGTAATTATTATTAAAACCAAAGAAAGTGACAACATCTCACTCTCTTATATCTTATATGTATTATAATTTTAATTTAGTGAAAATCATCATGAAACTTCGAATATGAATAGTCTCCAGAAATCTAATAAAAATATCTACATCATTATAATTTATTTATAATTTTTAGGGATTAAATATTTATCCTTAAAGGTGACACAATAGTGATGTTGAAATTATTTTATTGATTGAAATATCAAATAAATGATTTTTAAAATATTAAAATAAATATTATATGAACTATTTAATGTGATCCAATAATTTTCTAGATAAATATGACATGTTATTAATATATTAAATCTTTTAGTTCTGACATATCTTCTTTGAGGATTATATTTAAATTCAAATAAATGAATAGTGTCAAAATTGACACTATAGTTATTTTATAAAAATAACATAATATAAATTTGTTTAAAAATCACAAAAATATTAAAAAATTATAAATTAAAATTTATATTGTCTAAAATTTCATATATTATCCAATTATGGAATATTAACAGCACATAAGTAATTATTTATAACAATTTAAAATTTAGAATCTTATTTCCAAAAATAAGATTAAATAAATTAAATAAAGATAAATCAAGTTTATAAGGTTTAAAATAAATTTCCAACATGTATAAATTTTATTGGTTGATTATATTAAAACTATATATCATATAATATTATAATATGAGTAATGTTTGAGGTTTTTATGGGTGGTATGATTTATTATAAATTAATATTTTTGGGGTTTCCAAAGGTGCCCCTCTCCTCCCTTATAAAAGGGAACCTCCTCCCTCTCCTATTGAAAACACCTTGAGACTTCAAGCATAGACATCCCCTGACCATTTCACTTGTAAAATTCCCTAGAAACATTCTGGAGGTTTTTTTCTTCTCAAAAGACCAACTCTAGTCCCTTAAGGGGAAGCTTAAAGGAGGTGCGTCGAATAAGAGGTAATCTCTTCTAGCGATTCTTTTAAGATTCATTCTTCTTCATCTTCATCTTCATTAGTTGTATCATTGTAAATTAATACAATAAGTATCACTAATATACTTATATGTATTTATAAATATGATACAACCCCATTTCACCTTCTATCGATCCTATGGAAAATGAAATCACCGCGCATTCATCCGTACAAAATATTGTCTCCACGTTGTGGTGTAATCTGTTTTTCCACCACCACCTTACTTGGATTGGTATAATGGTGTAAAAAATAATTATATATGTTTATTATAAAATCATAATTATTCTTGGATATTATATCATCCACTCCAATTCCATTCAATAATTATGGGAATGATATAATCTCTCGTGCATACGTACGGATTACCGTCTCTACGACGCGATGAGATTCAATATCCATGTTAACCATTAAACAATGATTATAAAGTATATATAATGAATAATAATGGTATATATAACATAATAATTCTACTTGATTTATTTATAGGTTATTTACTTACTTCCATTCAAGTAAATAAGGAATGGAAAATAACATTCATGTGTACGTACGACCTACGGTCTCCATGAATGGTGTGTTTCATTTCATTTATCTATCTAATATATATATATATATATATACTGAATATATATGTTATATAAATATTGTTTTACATTCTGGAAGTTAGTAATTCATGATATAAGTTATAATAATATCACGAACAACAAGTCCAAACACGTACGATAAATGAAACAATTTTACCGAAAACGTTGCTTTAACATGGAATTTACAAATGAACGGGTAATATAAAGTCATAAGTGAACCCTATATGATATCATAACAATGAATATTATTCTTTAATAAGTCAATGACATTATTTAAATCATTATACAGGATGTTCGGATAAATACGAAGCATATCAGACATAAGGTAAGGGATAACTTTTCCAATCTCATTTTTATCCGAGATTGTTTATTCATAAGTATTTAATGGGGTTATATTTATCATTCATCTCCATGTTTTTTAAAAATGGTTTCATGTATGTTTAAAGTCCTTTTTACCCATTTTTGACTTTTACTCCATGGTATTTGAGGAATATTTATTTTGTTTAACATACGAGATACTTTTTGACTTTTTTTTAAAAAAGTATGAGAAGAATTTTTTTAACTTATACGACGTGAATGGGTTTTTACGGTTTCACAACGACTAATTTTCATGAATATTCATCTATAAGATTTCATTACTATTTTCTAAAAAATACTTTTCTTTTAAATTTTCATGGAATTTTTTGAAAAGAAAATGATTTTAATGATGAAATGATACTTTCCTCAAGAATTCATTACAAGGGTTTTGTCAATAATATTTTCCATCTATGATGATGTTAATGAGTATTATTATGTTTCAATTATAATGTCTCTATGATTTAAATGGTTTAAATTTTCCTATGATGAAATGATATCCTTTTTTTATATGGATTATGTTATGATGGGATGATGTTTATGAAACCCATTTTATTCTTTAGATAATGATGAATTATTTATGTTCATGTTGTTCCACACATAAGAATGATTTAATTATGAGATGGGTGGGACATATATCTCCCTAAAATGCATTGGATAAAGATTTATATCTCATGAGATAGACATGTCTGGAATGGTAATTTAATCTACTTCCGTGTTACAGGACTGGATCGAGGAGTGAACTCGATTCAGAAAGGGACTTTGTCCACTAAGAAGGTCTTGGTAGCAATTACATAGATACTATGGAAATCATATCATGTGATTAATGTTTTTCCACAATTACATGTTTTATTCCCATGCTATTTTATCAATATTGATGTTATATTATGATTTATGTCTTTCGTACTGCCATGTTTTATTTTATTGATCAAGAATTTGATATTTAAACATTATGTTCATGTTTTTAAGTTCAAATTTGTATGGTTTGTTTTATTTTCTCCATGCTTAACCTTAATAAGCATTTTATCTCACCCTTTATATGTTTTATTTTCCCCAGGATATACAAAAAGGTTTTAGGTAAGAAAAAAAGGGAAGATCTTTATGTGAGATGTTGAAGATCTTTCACCATGATTAGAAGATTATGTTCCGTGTTTCCAAAGAAACTAAAATATTACTGTACATGGGTTTTGGTTTTTTTAATGTATTATGTATTCCAAAAAAGTAAGGTAATGTCCATGTACATCGAGCTATGGGTCTCTACTACATATGTAAAAAGTGATATGATAATCCCTTACCTTGAGCTTCCATTCAGGTAGACATTCCGTAAATTAATGTATAATAAAATTAAATTAATTTCATACATTTTTCAAAACCTTATTAATGTTTAAAATTTCCTTTATTTCCCTTATTACCATGTAATTTACAACTAGTTAGTCAATTTAGTTTACAGTATGTGTTTTTAAAAAATTATGTTTATTTGTCAAAAACAACTTTTCTTGGTCAAATATTGTTAAAGTGGTCATTATATAACTTATATTGAATTAAATAATTATAATATTTTTACATAAATTATAATTTTATGGCCAATAATTAAATATGGTAATGAAAAATTAATCAATGTTTCAATCATGGAGATGGTAGGTCATACATACGCATGAGAAATGATCCAATTTTTCAATGATCGTTATGGAAAGAAGGTTTGTAACACCATATATTTCCAAAATTATCATTATATAATAAATATAATTTTATTTAATAATATATAATTATATATATAATTCTTGTTATGTAAAAGGAATCACATCATGTTTAGGAGGCATTTGTCCACATGTCCACGACAGAGGCAGTCACTTTTTAAGTGTGTGAATCGGTAATAATGAAAATGATAGATATATATATATATATAAAGAAATTTAATTATGTATTTAATATAAAATATATGTTTTTATATGAAATATGTTTAATTATAACCATATTTTATATATTCCATGTATCGTGTGAATGAATCACATTGCATTGAGGGGGTGGTAGTCCAAACATCCTCAGACGATGTCATCAAATTAACGTAAAATGGAAAAAATTAATCCTATGTTTTATAAAAGTATTCAATAAGTATAAATACATAATAAATATCACATATAAAATATAAAAATATATTTTATATCATAATTTCATCTATGATAGGTGGGAACAGAAAAATTAAAAATCATTTTTTCATGAGGTAGTAGTTCACCACACACCGAAACAATAAGAACATTACTTATTATATGGAGGTGTGTGTATATGTATGTCTAAATATTAACATAAAAAATACTAGAATATTTCTGATACGTGTGTTTTTATATAATAATTGATTAATAATAAAATAGTAAGTGGAGAATGGAAATGAAACTAAAAAACATTAGAGAAGGCGTTACCTCTTAATCAGGTAACTTCTATTGGTTTATAACAAAAGGCTTCCTTGGAAGTATTTCTACCAAAATGGGGGATTAAAGGTCTAAGGGAGGTATTTTGGATTTTTGTTTTTTCAAATATTATCTGAACCTATGTGGTTTTATAGGATTGATTTAGTGGGAGTGGTGGTGGACTTTTAATGGGAAGGAAAATGACTCACTTGGAATTTATGGAAAGATGTTAGGTGTAAACAATATATTACATAATAAAAGATACAAAAAACTAATAAATTATATAATATATGTTTAATTTTTGATATATTTCCATAAATTGGTTGTTTTACAGGTTCTTACATCAATTTTTTCCCTATGATAAACGTTTAGTTATTTATTAAGATTAATTTTTCATTAATAATTTTAATTAATTTTAAAAACTTTCACTAATAAATTTTGTCCAAAACTAAGTTGAAAATATTATACATTATAAATTATTCTAATTAAAAATATGGAATCCATTTTTCTAAATTCAAATAATATAATTCATGGAAATTAATTTAAATTTTATCTTGTAGGTGGGATTACAATGAATGTTTTTAAAGTAAAAAGGTCCAAAAGATTGATAAGTTTTTACATTCAATTTCAATGTTAAATTTACCGCAATCACCTATAATGTATTTATATGTAAAAAAATTTTCTAATTAATCATTACAAACAATATGAAAAATAATTTAACAATATTAATAAAATATAACAAATATAAGTTTTAAACTAAAATTCAGTATTTTTCACTATTCATAAAAATGATATGATTATGATAAATATTAAAAATTTACTCTAACATTATTTTCCTATTTCTATTTCAGATATTAAGTTTATTATTACATATAAAATCAACTAAAGTGTCAAAATTATGATTTAAAATTTGATCTTTATTAAAAGGTGAAAACGTTCCCTTAAAAATTATAGGTTTTTAATGTATAAAAAAGTCTTTTTTCATGTTGTATGAACATAAACCCTAATGGATTAATATAAGTAATAAATTATTGAATATAAAAAATATATATTGACTCATAATAATTATTTATTTTTATTAATATAAATTCCTTTTGAAAATAATAACATTTCATTTTTATATCTGATTTGTTCTTATTTTCATTTCTCATTAATTGGTTACCCATAAATTCATTTTATATTTATATAAACCAAATATTTTCATTATTTAGTTAATAATATTCATAACCTCTAATTTATATCTTATTATATTAATAAAAATATTTTAAAAATATATTACTATTAGTTAAATCTCTGTCTTGCCTGTAACACAAGCCATCAATGAAGTCCATTGTTGACTGTAATGAACTCTAGCATGATATTGCGTGAATTGGGAAACATAAAATTAAAAAAAAATAGTAAATATATTTTAAATTATCATGGAATTATATCACATTATGTTGTTATTTTCGTGTGTCATGCATGATATCAAATACAATACTCATAGCCTAGAATTTTGGGGTGTTACATTCTCCCCAACATAATTAAATTGCATCCTCATAATTTAAACGTAATCATGATGATATATTGTTTTTACCAATGTTGGAGTACCACATCATTGTAAGGGTTTATATAACATCCTCTTGAAAAGAGATAATTTGAATTATGATGGACACATGGACTACCATGTAACAATGCCTCTATGTAGGATAACATTAGTGGAATGTACAGATACATACTTAGAGGAAAATCGTAATGTTTTATAGAGATTGAGTGAGATCATCAATCAAAAACAATTGAGAGATAAATAGAAATATGAGGGCCATAAATCCATAATTTTTTATGATTTATAAGTCCATGTATTCAATATTAATTATGGTATTAGGAAAATATTTTATTTCTATCTCATTTTCTTAATATGGGGTTATTATTTTACTGACCAATAATATAAAACTATTTTCCTTCATGATAGGAGAAAATTGAATATGAATAATCATAAATTTTGTTTGTGATTTGATCAAATTATAATTCATCCCTTTTCTCCCAAAAATTAATTACCAACAATGATTTTTATGCCTTATGTAGTGAATAAACTTTTAAAGGGTCGTATGGCCTATAACAGAGTCAAATGTTTATCTATATGTCTTTAACTATATTCTAAAAATAATATGGCTAATAGATTAATATATAACCCTCAATGCGACACTATTGGTTCATTATTAACATTTATAGCCAATTATTTTTACTAAAAAAATATAAAATTAAACAGGGCATTACGTAGGACATTGGTAGGATAAAAATGCTTATTGTCCTTCGGTCATGGGTTCATGTAATGCATCAATGTCAAACATGATTGTTTATCATGTGAATTATTGTTTTTAATTTTCAACAACCAAATTAATATAATTTCCAAAAAAATATAATGTACAACCTTAAAATATGTTTAATCACTAAACTAACATTTCACAAAGGTTTTTAATACAACCTCCATACATAAATACATCATCCATTTTATTTTTAAATAGGTCTTTCCGTGGTCTAATGTTTATCTACAACATTATCTCTTGGATTTATAAATTATGAGACCTTATATTCAATATAAAATACATTAGGTTTAATATTTATTATTCATTTTCTATATCCATTCAAATTAATCATAATAGTTTGTAAGGAAAATGTGAATTATCTTAAGAATATCCCCAAGAGTGTCAATCCAGGTGCATAATAAGGCCTATTTTTGTGTAATAGGTTACCCTGAGTTAGGCCTAGAACACCTTTTCAATGTTTTTACTGCTAGGTAAATATGTTCTAGAAAAAAACCCACTTATTGTATACATATTGGGACATATTTATTGGAATACCTACAAAATCACTAATTTACCAAAAATCTATGGTGTTATTCTATATTTATCCTAAAAGTATACCTTAGGGTTATGTTCTGTAATCACTGTTTTCATAAATTATGTTCTTATGGTTTTTAATAAATTTATATTGATATGAACAATAGTGAACTGACCCCATATTACTCAGGATTCAGTGTTCGTTGTCAATTACATTAGTATGATTAGAAGGAATCATGTCTTGAAAGACCAACCAGTTTAATTGTTTTGGAAAACCAGATGCCTAAATGAGTGTTTTATTCCCAATTAATAAAGTAATCACAACTTATTTTTTTATTCTATATAAACAAACTACTTTAAAAAAAATCAAATAATTCCAGTATATCCATACATATCTTTCATAGTATGCTTTTTGGATTCATGGGGAAAGAAAAATAATAACAGTGAGCTAAAATTATTAGTAAGAAAAATGTATAGTAGAATAAATAATGAACTAATGAGAATAATAATTATGGCATGGTAATAACTAAACTCACATGGAATATTAACAGAAAATTTAGAAGGAAATGAATTGGAAATATGGAAAGGTAATAAAATGAAACTTATGCCTTTCAAATCACCAGATAATGAAAAAAATATTTAAAGGTAAATAATTGAAAACACATGCCATGTAATCAATAAAATGAAATGAAATTTATCCACAGATATGTTAATAAAAAATAACATGGATGAATATTAACTGAAACTTATATGAAGGAAATGGTTTTGTGTTAGACATCATCTCTGAGGCACATGAAAACCAATTACCATTATGACCTTTCACAAGATGGTTTAGATATCAAGTAAAAATCCATTTTCGGATGATAAACAACTATTTTGTCACCTGATACAACCATTTCATCGAGGGGATTTCATTAACCGGTCCCCAACTCATATCATTCGACTCTATTCTACTTGGAAACAAACACGAAGGGTCTGTTGCCAAATGATTCATCTGATGAGACTATTGATATCGGTTTATCAATAATTCCCCAAATTAACAAATAACATTGAAAAAATACATCCTATGAAAAATGGTATTTGGTTTAGGCAAAAATCACATACATTAAAATTGATAAAGATATTTAAAGATAATTTCAATGTTAAATGATTATTGGAAATTAAATATTTCAAGGGGATTAAAATGATAAAATAAGTGATTGGAAATACTATCCTTATCCAAATAAATCCTAAAAAATCCATTGGAAAATTAATTATGGTATCACATATCGCAAGTGGAGTAAAATAAATGGTTGTTGACATTGAGGAAATAAAAGAACAACTATTAAAAATATTCCTGAGGAAAATATCATTTTCTATTGAAATTTTTTTTGAAAGTATTTTTCTTTGAAAATATATTTTGAAAATATTTTCTTTAAAAGCATCCCTTTTTATTTCAAAATGGAGGAATCAATGAAATAATGGCACATAAATCTGTAAAAGCCGTACAAGGTAAAAAGTATATTCCATTTTCATGATTAAATTTTAAAAAAATGCCTTATTTAGAAAGTGACAAGAATATTCCAGTGAAACAATTAGTAAAATAAAAAATGATAAAAACATATTTAACAAATAATTTTAAAAACATATAAATAAAACAAGGATTTTATAAGAAAACATGTTCTCTGACTAAAGAGGGAAATAAATTTGCGTTTTCTAAAAAACATTTTCTAAATCCTTTTGAGTACAAAATATTGGGAAAATGGAACTAATAATTGAAAATGGTCATGAATAACTAGATAATAATTAAATGGTTTGTCTAATAATATTTATATACATTCTTGGAATGTAATTTCCATTAATATATCCTTAGGATTTGTCTTGAGGAAATTAATCCTTCATCATTCCTAAGTGCCCCATACCACTTTGAATCATTTCAAACCATAAACATCAAAATTAAATAATATTAAATAAATGTTTAAGATACTATGAAGATAATATTATTAAGGATATTATATAATAATAGGGGTATTAGACACACCACACAAAATATGTAAGTTGTGGACTTTACATTTATATCATAGATGTAAAACATCAAATGATAATCACTTACCTTGTGTATCCATTCGGGTGACCATCCTTTAAATTCATTTATAATAAACATATGATAATTTTATAGTATATTATGAAACTTTTTCATTTTTATAATTAAATTTATTTCAAATATTACTATATTGTGTATAACTACTAAATCAATTATGTTTACATCAGTTTTTTTGACCAAATGCAGTTTATATGTCAAAAAAACATTCTTATGTAAATAATGGTCAAAGGGGTCATAATATATCATATAAAAAATGAAATAATTATCATATTTATAAATAAATTATATTTTAAAAACCAATAATTAATTATGGTTAGGAAAAATGAATCAACTTTACAATCATGGAGACGGTAGGATGTATGTACGCAAGAGTATTGTTCCCATTTTTTAATGATCATAATATAAAAAAGTTTTGTAACACCATATCTTTATATAATGATCGCCATATAATATATATAACTTTATTTAATCCTTTTTATTTATAAATATAATTATTATGAAGTAAAAGTAATCACATCGTGTCGAGGAGGTGATAGTCCACACATCCACGACCAACATAATCACTATTTAAGTGTTTGAATATATAAAAAATGAAAATGATATATATATATATATAAATATAATTATGAAATTAATTTAATAAATATATTTTCTTATGTCTAATATGTTTAATTATAACCATAATTTTTACGTTTCATGTATCATGCGAATGAATCCCATCACTTTGAGGGGCGATATTCCACACTTCCTCAAACGATGTTATGGTATTAGTGTAAAAAGGGAATTATTAAACATATATGTGATAAAATTATTAAAGAATTTTAAATACACAATAAATATAATATATAAAAAATATAAATTTATTTTCCTTTATAATGGCCTCCGTAATAGGTGGTAAGGGTAAAAATGAAAAATCAATGTTTTGTGAGGAAGTAGTTCACCATACACAGAAACAGTATGTTCCTTACCCATTAGATGAAGGAGTGTGTAATTGTAGGTAGAAATATTAACGTTAAAAAATACTTTTATATTGTGTATACTTGTGTTTTTACGTAATAATAGAATAATAAGAGCACATGGAGTTGATATTGGACATGAAACAAAAAAAAGTTGAGAGAATATATTACCTCTTAATCAGGTAACTTCTTTTGATTTATACCAAAAGGATTATTTGGGAAGCTTTATTCAAAATGTGTGGATACGAGGATGAGGGTAGGGATTTTGGTAGGATATCTAGGAAGATCATGGATGACCCTAGGTGGTCTGAGATGTTTGATGAAAAGGGATAGTTGGTGGATTTTTATAGGGAAGGAAAAGGGCTCACCTAGAATATTTAAAAAATGGTTTGGTATGCACATTGAATTACATAAAAAAAGTCATAAAAACCATCCAAACTAAATAATGGTAGGTATAGGTCCGAGATATGGACCACCAATGTGTGTTTGATAGGTGTATAGGTCAATTGGTCTCTTAAGATAACAGGTTAGTCCTTAACATTAATTTTACCTTAATAATTGTAATTAATATCAAACACTTTTGATAATACTTTTTTATAAAAAACTTATTTGATCATATTATACCTTATATGATATTATTATTACTAATATTGAATCCATTTATCCAAATTTAAATTACATAAGTGGAAAAAAAATATAATGCATCTCGTATGTGGGACGACAATGCAAGTTTTTAAAGTAAAAAGGTCCAAATGTTTGATATGTTTTTTATTCAATTTAAAATATAAATTGATACAAATCACCTAAGTTGTATTAATTAATAAAAATATGAGCTAATTAAACTCTAAAACTACTATAAACCACAATTTATCCTAATAAATAAAATGGAACAAAAATCCGTTTTAAAAAAAATTCAATATTCCCAACTTTTCATTATAAAATGATGTCTCTGAAAAGTTGAAAAAATGTATCCGTGACTAATTTTTATTTTTCAATTTCAAATATGATGTTTATTTTGACATACTTAATAAATTATTATGACAAAATTAAGATTTAAAATTTGTTCTCCATTAAAATGATAGAAAATATTCTTTCTAAAAATATGTGTATTTAATTTTTAAAATAGGATTAGTTCTTATCTTATATATCAAAACTAATAGATGAAGATCAATAATATTTGATTGAATATATGAAATATATATTTAATTTAAATAATTAATTATTTTTAAATAATTATTTTTATTAGGTTCAACTCATTTGGAGAATAATAATATTTCTTCTTATATGCAATTGGTTCTTATTTTTATTTCTCAGTTATTGTTAACCCATGAATTCATTTATTATTTATATAAACTGTTGATTTACAAAATGTATTTAGGAGTATTAATAAATTATGGTTTATATATTATTATATTAAATATTTATATATTAATAATATATTTTTCTTTTCAAAAACTCGGTCTTGCGTATAACACAAGCCATCGAATAAGGGATCTATTAAGTGTAACACATGCAAAATAAATGTTGTGTAAATTTAAAGATATAAAATATAAAATAAGTATTTAAAATATGAAATTTATTTTAATTTATCTTAGTATTATACCCCCTTACACATTTGGTGTCGCGTGACATACAGTCCGTCGAATAAAATATTCATAGACCTGAATTTTGGGGTGTTGAACTTTATAGAAGATATTATTATATACATAAATGGGAAGGAGGAACTTGAGGAGAATTTGAGTGCTGTATAAATGATTTTGATAATAGATAAGTTTTATTAAAATTAAATCAAATGTGATATTTTGATAAATTAGGTAAAATTCATGGGGAATCATATCACAATCATGGGGATATATACAAATCCAACAAAGATAAAAAAAATATTTTAAGAATATACTATGCCAATATCTATATCATAGATTCGATTTGTCAATAGATTATCTAGGTAATATAATTGATTTGTGGGGAACCTCTCATGAATTTCAAACCCACTAACCATGTTATCTAAAAGGTGAGTAATGTTTGATAGTAATGGTGAATGTTAATAGTGTTTCATGGAGTTAAAGAAGAATCTAATAAACCAACTTTAATCATAATAACCTCAAGAGGGGATGCGTTTTTAATAATCAATGATCTTTAAAACGATATCTTTAGTTATGTACTCCTGAAAAATGATAAATTAATAAAATATACCATATGAAATTTAAAGGATCCAAAAAAAAATTCTCATATACATGATCTATCTTACGAGGAGAATCCAATAATGATGTTGGACCATAGATAAAAATTTCTATACAATAAGAAAACAAACCCAATAAATATACTTTGGAAATCCATAACTATAAAGGGGGGATATTGAAACCTATAAAACTAATGAATCATGAATACTATAACAATAGTTCTCTTTATTAAACACATAAACATGATTTATTACATAAATATTTACAAAATACAGTATAGAAGATAAGGTGGTCTAGTGTATTTGTGGATTGGGAACATTACATAACAACTTAGAATATTATAAATGACATCGTTATTGAAAACATCCTTTACATGACCAAAAAATTACTTTGTACTTATCATTGCAAGGGATAACATGAGGACGTGAATATGAAATTGGTGATCTATAATGCACAATAAGGGAGTAAATAAGGAATAACATGAAGAATAAGGTGCATTCTTGGAAATAGTCATATCAATAGAGCACAAGATAATCATGGACTTAAAGGCATGATATAGCATGATTATCATAACATGGAAATGTGGCAACAAAATATCACATGATATTAGCATGATCTAAGGAAAATTTCACATGGAGAATGTGTAAACACTCATTACATTTGAATTATCATGAGTAAATATTCATTTAACATGACGTATCATGATATTATTCTTTACCCAATACATTGGAGAACTATTAGGGAACATCCTACTTAATCATTTCATTTCAAACATAAGTGTGCCACATGGATCATAAAAAATGGAATCATTCAACATCATCATTTATTACACAATAAAAAAATGAGGAATACATAAATAAAACTATATAATAAATAAGTAAATTGTCATATAGGTGAATTACCTTAATAGAGAAATGGGAAGGGTATTCACTACACAATGACTTTGGCTTAGAAAAACACGCTGTAATTTTAGCAACATATCAATGTGACATAAGAATTCATAAAAATGGTTTATGAGAGAGAAATTGGTATATAATCATATTTACATGAAATTGATTTTAAGGGGGTAATATAGATACATTTCCCAACACATTTAATCTAATTTAGATGCATAATATAAAATTATTTCTTGAATGTAAATGAGAAGGGATAACTAACTTATAGAATTTCTCCATGGTAATGGGTGCATGTGGGACACATTAATGAGAGATAATGGGTTCTCTAGTTATTAAAAAATTATTAGGACAATTTAGTAGACGTTCAAAGTCATAACCCAACATTTTTAATTGAAAAGAAAAAGACAAAATGACATAAACAAATTTGGACAAAAATGAGAAAGGAAGAAATCCCTTACTTGGAAGTGTGATCCCAAAGGCATGGGAGAGGCTTGAGATAGGATTATTGGGAGATTTGGGTGCCTTGAAAAGATTATAGAGGGAGGAAATCATGTGTTGGTCATCCTTAAAATGGTTTGAGTGAAGAGGAATGGGAGATTGAGTGGGTTTATATAGGAAACGAAAGGTAACTCTTTATTATTTAGGTTTTGGACACTACACATTAAACTAATAAATACCAAAAACAATCCCATGGTTTTTTCACATAATTTCTGGGAAAGGGAAGTGAAAAAAACTATTTTATGAGTCAAGTGGCCAAACACATTAAAATATTAGGATTTATTTTGTGGTGGTGAGTCACACATTCAAGGAAATCATTTTAAAAAGATAAAACAATTTATAAGTCGTGGAGGCTCCACTAAGGCATAATAAAATTAATCAGACAAATAAAAAACTATATAATATTAATGTTAAACCATATATTTTTTTAAACCCATTTAATTTATTTTATTAAAACACTATTCGGTCATTATGATGTCATAAAATACATTATATATTTAACCGATATTTAATGTTTACCCAAAAATTCGACAGTCAGAGAAAATTATTTAACATTCACTATTAGATAATTTAGATATCATGATTCCAGAAATAATATTCATTTAATCTTAATAAATTTCTAAATATTTGATTTTTTACTTAAAAAATGGCATTTATATCAAATTCAGGGGTTTTGAATAAAATTATTTTCAAACAATAATAAAAATTTTAATTGTATTCATAAAAATTATTCAATAATTTATAATTATTAAAAATAAATTTACTAATAATATTTTTTTAAAATATTATTTAATTAATAAATCCATTAATCCATCAAATTAGATTTATTTATTGAATATTAACCAAAAATACTATTTGTTACTTAAAAACTATTTACAATGTAACAATAAAATGAATGTATGTTATTTATTATAAAAAATAATGCACATACATAAAGTCCAAGAGTCTTGTTACATAACCACTTATACCAGCTGCATAAGACCTATGGGTAAGGTGTGTAATGGTGACAGAATCTATGGGTGGATCAGATATCATCGCTCAGATGGTAATCTCCACCATCTTCTATTTCTACCATAGGATGTTCCGTTCAAGGGTAACATGTTAAATCACGTCTTATTCTTGGTGAATAGCTAAGCCTAGTGATGTTACCTCCTTTAAAGCTCTTAAAAATGGTCTTTGTATGGAGCTATTATACTGGATGATTCCATCGCTTTCATTGTTTGAGTAAATTATATTTGTTAAAGCCCTATATTTATTCTAATCATGTGATCATTTTTCAATGGCTATATTAGTAACGGTAACAATACACAACAGTATTTTAAAATCCAAATACATAAAACTAAGGAGGTGCATTTTTTTACAAATCCATTTTACATAATAATACATTTAATCATATTAAGAGGAATTTTCCTTAACAAAATTTTGGGTGGTTACAATCATCACCTCTTAAGAAATTTCACCATCAAAATTTCCATTTCCTACATTAAACAGATGAGGGTAACTCTACATCATCACTTCCTTTGATTCCCACATTGCTTCTCCAAACTTGTGTTTTCATCACAACAACTCGATGATGGGCATTGTCTTATTTCATATAACTTTTTCCCTACGATATAATATCACCACCAGATTATCTTCACAAGAGAGTTCATTATCCTATGGTACTACCTCTTGATTGATTATATGTGATCGATCAGGTATGTACTTTCTCAAGAGTGATACATTGAATACATCACTTACTTGAGACTGGTTCGGTGGGATGTTTAGCCAGTAGACCACTACTCCAACGCAATAATGGATCCCAAAAGGTCCTATATACCTTGGACTACGCTCTCCCTTCTTACCAAATCTCATAACACTCTTATATTATGATATACACTGGAATACCTTGTCTCCGACATCAAACTCTAGGTCTCATCGATGATTATCAACATAGATATTTTTGTTGAATCTGAGTAGCTTTAATTTGTTACTAGATGGTCTTAACATTCTCCACCATTTCATCAACCATTTATGAACCTAGGAGTTTTCTCTTACCAACTTCACCCCAATATTCCAGTGTTTTTTCAACTCTTCCCATAAAGGGATTCATAATGATCCATTTGGATTCTTGATAGGAAACATTTATTGTAAGGGGAAAAAACCATATGAATATGTTGATCCCATATTCCTTTGATGTCCATTGAGCATGTTCTTAACAAGTCCTCAAGTGTGTAGACAGTCTGCTCAGATTGGTATTCAATTTCAGGATGATAAGCTATACTGAAGTTTATCTCAATATTCTGAGTGTGCTGGAGACTCCTCCAGAACATAGAGGTTAATATTGGATCTCGATCAGATATAATCGATAATGGAACATCATGCACCCCTACCACTTTTCTGGTGTATATCCGTTTCTAGTTGATCTAATGAGAAATCGTCTTGAATTGGAATGAAGTGTGTAGTCTCTGTAAGATAATCCACAACAACCCAGATATCATTGTTTCCTCTGTATGTCATTGGATGTTCAGTGACAATGTCCATGGTGCTGTTCTCTAATTTACATATTTGTATGGGTACTGGTTGCATCATCCCCTTAGACATATACATCTCAGCATTCACATGTTTATATACCAGTAAAATGATGTTTACTCAATGGTCTCCTTCTTCATGTTATCCAACCAATAATTCTCTCATATATCTCGATAAATCCTTGTGTTTCCTAAGTGAATGGAGAAATGTAAACTATGTGCATTTTCCAAAAGATCATCCTTTAACTCTGGATTTGATGGAACACATGGCCCTTTCCCAAATCTCACAATTTCATCTTCATTAACAATGAACTCTGAGGATTTACCATTTTTGATAGTTTCATATTTTTCTGAATTCTCACATCATCCTTTTGAGAAACCTTTAACATTTCAAAAAGAGATGTTTGAGCAATAATTTGTGAAAAGATTGATGATGTTACCTTCATAATGATTCCCTATTCCATCTTTATCAAATCTAAGTAGATTTTATCATTTCCAATTCTCATCAATTATAGAATTGTTGGGTCATTTCTACTTAGAGAATTTTCCACCTTGTTCACTTTCCCAGGGTGGTAACGGATTATGAAATTATAGTCTCTGATCAGATCTAACCATATTATATTGGAATGTTCAAATATTTATGTGTGAATATATACTTGGGGATTTTGTGATCCATTAATATTTCAAAAATATCCTCAAAGAGGTAATGCCACCAAATTTTCAAAGAAAATATTACTACAGAGTACTTTATATCGTGTGTTGGATAGTTTTTCTTATAAAAATTCAATTTCCTTGAACCATAGGCAATGACTTTTTCATTTTTCATCAACACACATCTCATCCACTTCTTTGAAGCGTCACTAAATACCACATAATGTTCTCCACTTGTTGTTAATGTGAGAATGGGTGAAGTGATAAGCCTCATTTTCAAATCCTGGAAGATATATTCTCATTCATCACTCTCGGAAAACATGACTCTATTTCAGGTCATCTTGGTAAGAGGGTTTGATAATTGTGAGTAATTTCTCACAAATCAGCAATAATATCTAGCTAATTCCATGAATCTATAGGTATCCTTTACTACGGTTGGCCTCATCCATCCCCCAATTGTATCTATCTTGGAGGGATCCATATATATCCCATTTCATGAGACGATATGTCCCAAAAATGAGACTACCTAAAAATAGAACTCACACTTGCTATACTTTGAATAGATCTAATCCTTTCTCAAGGTCTCTAGTATAGTTTATAGATTCTCCTCATAACCCACCATTGTATTTGAGTATATTAAAATATTTTCTATAAATACAACCAAAATTTTCCGAGGTAATCTCAAAAAACTATTTTCATGATGTCCATGAAGATTTCTGGAGCATTAGTGATTCTGAAAGGCATTAATATGAATTCAAAGTGCTTTTACCAAGTATGAAAACCAGTATTGGTGATATCCCCCTTCTTCACCCTTACATGGTAATATCCTGACCACATATCAACCTTGGAGAAGTATTATGCTCCATGTAGCTGATCAATCAAGTCATCAATTCGGGGCAGATGATACTTGTTATTTATCATGATTTGATTGATCTCACAATAATCAATGAAATGGAGCATTAACCCATCCTTCATCTTGACAATGAGGACTGGTGAAGCACTTGGTCGTATAATCCCTATATCTAGATTCTTCAGAAGTTGTTTCTTTAGCTCCACATACTCCACAACAACCATACTATACATAGTCTTGGATATTGTCAAATCCCCAGGTATAAGATCAACATATAATTCATCATCTCCTCTACAAGAAAGACCGTGAAATTCCTCAAGAAACACTTTAGCTAATTCACTCACAATAGGCATGTCTTCATGGATGGTTTATTCTTTAGACTCAATATTCCGAGAAAGATATGAGTTCTCATAGGGCAATAATATCCATGCCTGAAATGATGGTGCTAAATAAGATTCCTCCTCCTCCTTGAATTGTACAAAATCAGGGGTCAATTTTCCATATGGAGAGTGATTTCCCTATCATAGAAATTTATATTGATTATATACACATAAAACCAATCCATGAAAATAACTGAATAAAATTCCAATAGAGGGTGTATGACAAGATTCACCAGGAAGTTCAATTCACATATTGTGACAGGGGGTGTGTTATATTCATGGGATTCAATTATTTCACCATTTGTTTTTCTCACTGACATCCATACGTCCATGATTTGGGGTGGTGTTGGGATAGTTCTACAGAACATTTGAGATATAAAAGAATGCGTAGAAACAGAATCAAAAAGTAAGTTATCTATTTTTGAATGAATAACTAGCATACCTATCACCACCTCATTGTTGGGGTCCACCTTGGTAGTAGTGATGACCAAATTTCACCCTTGATGCATTGGAGTTTGTTGGGTGCCTCCGAAAACCCTTGGATTAGGACACTAGTATGTAAACTGAAATAGTTATTTGTAGTTTATGAAATGAACAATGAATTGAAGATCGAACAGAGTGTTCATATCCTCTGTTGCAACATCTAGTTTTCTTTGTCGGTTGCTAATATCCAGGTTCCCTTCTCTTCGGCACCTAAATAATTTCCTCACCCACTATAGGAAATTTACGGGTTTCTTCTTTCCACACCAATGGAATGTGGGCTGCTATAATTTCATAGCACTATTAGATTTATCCATCAAAACACGAGAATTAAAATTTTTCTTATGATTCTAGTCCCCATGATACCCTTGAGATTCACCAATCTCTGTTTTGACTTTGATGAAAGATTTCAATATTTCCACATAGCTCTCGAAGTCGAAGATCGCAATGGCTTTCTATTGGGAATTTTTTATTCCACAAAAGAAGCGATAAACCTTAAATGAGGGTGTAATAATAATGATTGATGCATATCGTGCAAGCCTTGTGATGTTTTTTTCATACGCTCTGATGGGTTATTCATTATTTTTCTTGATGAAAAGGAAGTCCATTTCCTTTTTATGTGAGATGGTTTGAGGAAAATATTAATCGAAAAACATTTTCCAAAAATACATTAATTCCAACGCCTCGATCTCTTCCTCAGACTTTGTATTCTTGATCAATGTCCACCAATGATCAACTTCACCCTCCATATGATAAGTATCCATAAGAACCATATCATGTTTGTAACATTGAAGGACAGAGAATATCTTTTCAATAGAGTTGATCCATTGTTCGGTGATTGAGGGATTGGTTGATCCGTTAAAAGTATGAGATATTTTTCTCATGAAGGTCTCTATTGAGGCTCGTAATTTTTTTTTGGGGGGGGGGGGGGTTGAACGTTTCCCTTGACCCATTTTTTTATATTGTACTTTAGTCAACTGAGATAGTATCATGAGGATGTTTAAAATTCCCACTCCCATCGGATTGGGCATCTCATTAGATCAATCATCACAATGATATTCACTTCAATTTTTTTCCCAATTCCCACTATTATCGGCCATTGGATAAAATAAAAGAAATGTTAGGGGTAACACTTAAAAGGAAATCCAAATAAATAATTTATAACTTATAAATTTCATTCATTTCCTAAACTTATGAATTAATAGGCTTCAATCTATGTTATCCATGATCTACTTCCCAACATATATTTTTAGGGATTTTTTTTTACTCCCCTAATAATGGTTCATACTGAGCATAGAAATTTACCAAATCATATCCCCTGAGAGGGTCATAACAAAGAGTGTAGAAGGTCCCATTGTTGAGCATTGGTTCCCGTTCGAGTCTATCTCAAAGAGGTGGTTTTAGGATTTACCCCTAGATGCATCTGTGCTAGAGCCACCTCTACCTTATATTAGCCAAATAGGGATGTATTCTCCTGATAAACCAATTACTAAAAACACAACAAAATTTATGTATATTTTTATTATACATAGTCTAATTCCTAACTCTTTCACTAGGGTTTTATAATCAGAATCCCAAAAATAACTAAACATATCCTCCGATACAAACTATAACAACCCTCATCTTTATTAAGCACTTAAACATGATTTATTACATAAACATGTACTTAATAAAACATAGAATATCAAGATGTATATTGTCTTTGGGGATTAAGAACATTACATAACAACTAATTACATAAAACACAATATCTATATTGAATACATCTTTTACATGACCCAACATTCCATCGTAGTTAGCACTGCATGGGATAACCTGAGGACATAAATAAGAAAAGGATGAGCTATAATGCCCATTAAGATAGTAAAAAATGCAAAAAATGAAGGATAATTTATATTCTCGGAAATATTCAAATCAGTGGAGCCCAAGAGAAACTTGAACATAAAGGCATGATATATCATTATTATCATAACATGGAAATGTAGAAACAACATTTATCATGATATTAGCATGAGTTAAGGCTCATTGAACATTGAGAATTATTAAACACTAATTGAGAAAGACTTATCATGAGTAAACACTCATTTCACTTGATTTATCAAGATACAATTCTTTATCCAATACGTTGAACTACTATCAGGGAGCACCCTTCTTAATCATTTCATTTCAGGTATTGGTGTTCCACATGGATCATACAACATAGAATATTTCAACATCGTTATCTATTCCACAATAAAGTAATGTGGAATAAATAAATGAAACTATATAATAACTATGTAATTTTGAGTAATGGTTAATACCCTTGATAGGGAAATGGGCATGGTCTTCACTTCACAATGACATTGGTTTGAAAAAACACAGTGTAATTTCTACAGCATAATGACGTGACATAAGAATTCAAAAAAAAATTGTGAGAGAGAAATGGGTATCACAAAATATTTACATTAAATGGATAGTATTGAGGTAATATAGATACATTTCCCAAAAGATGTAATGGAATTTAGATTCATAATATAAAAGAAATGATTGAATGTAAATGTGGAGAGATAAATCCCTTATGGAATTTCATCAAGTTAACAGGTGTATGTGGTTGGCATAAATGAGATATAAATGGGTCTATGATCATTAAAAAATAAGAAGGGAAGTCTTAGGGAGTTGAGAATTCATACCTCATAATTTTTAATATAACATAAAAGGGATTAAAATAATAAGGAAATTTGGAACAAAATTAGAAAGGAAGAAATACCATACATGGAAGTGTGATACCAGAGGATTGTGAGTGGATTCATGGTAGATTAGGTTGACTGGAGAGTATTATAAAGAGAGGATGGATGGGGTTGGTCGTGATCCAAATTGTTTTAGTGAAGAGTAATGTGAGATTGGGTGGGATTATATAAGAAAGGAGGGGGAATTATTTATTATTTATGTTCTGGACACTACACATTAAACAAATCAATACCATAAACCATCCCATGGTTTTTTCCAAAGGGTAGTGGAAAAAATATTTTAGGAGTCCAATGTATGATCTTATTAAAATAGTAGGCTTGATTATATGGAGGTAAGTCACACATTCAAGGAAATCATTTTAAAAAGATAAAACATTTTATATGTTTTGGAGGGTCCACTAAGGCACTATAAAATTAATAAAAAATTATAAAATCACATTATTTTAAATATAAAACATATATTGGATGAAAAAACAATTTATAGTTTTTTATCAGATCACCATAGGGTCATTATGATGTCATAAAACACAATATATATTTAAATGATATTTAATTTTTAACAAATAATTCGAATATCTTAGAAAATTCTGAAAAATTAACCATTGGATAATTTCAACGTCCTTATTCCCAATATAATATTCATTTTATATAAATAAATTTCTAAATATGTTAATGTTTACTTAAAAAATGGAATTTATCAAAAATTCATGGGTTTTGAAAAAAATAGTTTTCAAACCATAATAAAAATATCCATTGTATTTATAAAAATTGTTTGATCATTTATATTTAGTTAATAGTTATTTGGTAATAATATTTTATCAAAATAATAATAAATTATAAAATCCAATAATTAATCAAAATAGATTTCTAAATTAAATATTAACTAAAAATACTATATGTGCTTTAAAATCTATTTACAATGTAACAATTAAATGAATGTATGTTCTTTATTCTATAAAAAATGAACATAATTATAGTGCTAGGGTATTTTTACATAACCCTTTATAATGTTCACACATGACTAAAGGCTAAACTATGTGGTGGTGATAGACTCTTGGGGAGGCACGAATAACATTGCTCGGGTGGTAATCTCTCTCAACTTTCACTTCTACCATAGGTGGTTCTGTTTAATCATAATGTGTTAAAGCTTAGCTTGGGTGTGACCAAGAGTGAAACCCAGTGACACTACCAATTTACCAAGCCCCATCAAATGGGATTTGTATGGATAAACTCTATTGGATGAGGTCATCTGTTACTTTGTCTGAGTAAGTTGGATTTGTTAAAGCCCTATATTTACTCTAATCATGTGAACACTCTTCAATGGAAATATTATTAACGGTAACAATTCTTAAAGGTATTTTAAAATCCAAAAACATGAAAACAAGGAAGTGGATATGTTTTACGTATCTATTTTATATAATAATACATTTAATCAAATCAATAGGAATTTTCATTAATAACATTTGGGGTCGTTACATATACCATCCTCATTATTCATCTTAATCTACAAAATGAGATTTCATGGATTAAATTTCAAAAGGTGGGGATGTAATTAACCAAACATCTAAAAATGGATTTTTCCTTCAAAATAAATTCAATAAATTGGAATATTGTATAGAAAAACCCAAACATATAATAAAATTTTTTATTATATTAATTTATAAAATTTACATTTTAGAATTTATATAACCAATAAAATTGAAAACAATATAATGTGATAACAAAAAAACCAAAATAAGAAAATTATGTTCATTTTAGTCTACCTAAATAATCATACATGAAAACAATGATAAAAACTGAAAAAAATTACTAATATAACAATTCGTTATGTAAATAATGAATATAACCATATGAATAATTAATGTGAATGATGACTAATGAAAAAATGCGGTATTTATAGAATATATAAAACCTATATTTTCTTTTTAAATTTAATTAATTGAATAGTAACCTAACGGTTGGGAGTAATATGATGGCCATTTGAATTGAAAAATAACAATTCGATTATTAAAAAAAATATTGATGTATTATGAAAAAAAATTGAAGGAATTTATATCGTGATGAAATTAAATAAAGTGTTAAATATGATAATTTAAATATTAGACACTATTAAATCATAGTTATATTTTTGAAAAAAACATATTTATTTTACTTTCATTAGAATAATGTTTTTTGACAAATTTGAAAACCGGAAATAATTGTTTATTTTGAAAAAAAATGTATTTATAGAAAAGTATTTAATTTTATGTACATAATTATATAATTTTATGTCATCTTAAGTAATATTAATAAGGGTAATATTTTTTATCATGTCTCTAAAAAATAATTTTTTTATTAAAAATGGATTTTTTGTAAAAATATAATTTCACATTATTTTAATTTTTTTTATTAAATTAATTTAATTTTTGAATCATAATTCTGAAAAAACAATTAGAGTAATGGTTTTGTAGTTTTTATAAATTATAAAACATGTAGTTGGATATTAATATATAGTATATATACCATATTTTTTTTTCTAGATTTCCCTTCTTCTCCCCTTATAAAAGAAACCCTGCTACAACCAATTGTCATTAATTTATTAACATATTTACTTGAAAACTTCCATCTGATATACCTCCCTAATTCTCTTAACCCTGTCCAAGATGTTCTGTTCTCACTAAAAGACTAATTTAAGATGGCATAAGGGTTATTCTAATGGGGCCACTTCAATGTTTTAATGTTATTTTTCTATTCAATACAAATATGATGTTTTTCTTTATTCATCACACATCCCCTTTTAAATTATAATAAATATTAATTTCATCATACAATTAATAATATAATGAAATTTTAATATGAATTATTCCATCATATAATCCATTCCTACATTTTTATTGTTATTTAAAACTGTCACCCCATCATGGATGATTTTCCCATATATATAGATGATATTATAAAACTTATATTACTATCTTATTCGGATGGTTTTAAGAATGTTATTAATGAATAAATATAATTTTTTTGACCTTGTTAATATTCAATAATGATAAATTGAGCATTATATATATAATATTAAAACAACTGGTCATGGAAATTTTAATCGCCTAAAATGAGTGGATTAGTACACATTTCAAAATTTTAATCTATTTTTGACCATCTATTAATATATATATAACATATTTACTAAAAACATAATTAATATATACCACTATATTTATTAATATCATGGATCTATATTCAAACCAATTTTACCATGAACAACATACAGATGTAGTTTTAAAAGTGTTGACCTAATAACCCAAAGTAGCCAATATGAGAAACAACTATTTAATAATTGAATGATTTATGATAATAAACTTAATTTAAGAATTGTAATATAAAATAATTTTGTCATCAATAAATATTTTATTAATATTAATTTTATTATTTTGGAGTTCAAATGGATTCCGGGAACATGTCAGGACATGAGGTAATATAACTCCCAAACCCCCTTTTTCATTTTAATTATGATATTTCTCTACTTCCAACTCCTTTCATTATCTTATTAACATTTAATGATTATATTTTCTCTATATTTTATTCTTATATATATCTAGTTTAATTTCAATTTATTTCCTAGGTATATATATATATATATGTTTTTATGGCTATTTTATTAGACTTTTCATTGAATAAAACCAGATTAAGGCTAAATTTTATATTCCTTATTCATGTCATGTTCCACTCATTAAATTATTTTTAATTCCATAATTTATAAAAGAATTAAATATTTAATGGATAAATATTCTAGTTCATTTTGGTTTTAATAAAGACAATACTGTCTTTACTTCCTTAAATGTTATTTACTCATTCCATAAAACTCAGTTTTAGAGGTTCATTTTTATAACTATATCTACACTCCTTTATTGTGAATTTTTCTTCACATGAACTTTATGTTAATTACCTATGATTATTTAATAAATTATAAAAAACCAAAATTCAGAAATCACTTAATCTGTAGAAAATAAAGATTATATAACATTTGGTTATGGTTTGTGGAAATATTCTGTACGTCATTTCATTCTCATGGGTTTTCTATTTCTTATTATATTTGTATTTTTTTAATTTCATTATGAGGAAAACATTGGAATGCGCATTTTATAATTTGATGATTTGGGAAAAAATTTACATATACCCTATTCATTGGGTATTGTTTTCATCTAATTAGATACCATGTACGGTGTACATGCAAAAATCCTAGCACACTATGTGCTATTATCATAGTAGTGAGCATTGACATATGGTGATAATGTCATGTTTTATGTTATTTCCGAATTATTTTGATTCCATTATCTTATGAGATCATCTCCTTTATGACATGATTCTATGTGATTATATTGGATCCTCTTCTTGCATGAAATTATTTTTTTCCTCCTAAATAATATTTTTACATTATTATCATGTTTATTTCTTTAAAAGGATTTTTTAGCTCACACTTTTCTTTTATATATGTACTGAGGGTATCCAATGATGTAATAGATGATTAATGGGATTTAATAGAACATTATAGATATTTAAATAAATATGATTTATTTTATTTTTAGGTTTATGTATTTTATATATAGCCCACTAAAAACAGGACCTCTTCATCTATGGGCAATGAATAATGGATTTTCTTTATTACAAATCATGTAATAATATGTGTATGAGACCCAAGAATCTATAAATACTATATGAAAATAGGAATAAATCTAAAAAATGAGGAAAATTATATTAATTAGAGTAATTAGTTCTTGAATGGTCACTCATCCATGAATCTAATATAGAAAATAGATTTATACTTATAGTAAGCATAATAAAATTTCTCTTCATATTTTTCTACTCATGATTATTTCCAAAACACCTAACCCAAAAATATTTACATATATATAAATTTGGATTCTTTTGGAATTAGTGTTATCTTATGGAGGATATATTTGGGTCAATAATTTTATGAGAGTTATATGTTTTATATAGTGGAGTTTAGGTGTAAAATCATTGTGTGAAATTTTGTTTCCACTTATAATCTCAATATAATTTGTTATGTGAATGATCTAGAAAAGATGAGGTTACTAGTAAGATTAGAAATTATAAGATCATGATATATTTTATTAGTTATTATTTGACTTTTTTGTATCATTTAATAATATGATTTATTAAATTGTGTGCTTTCCGGGAATAGATATCCTTTGCTGGGGAAAATGAACTAAAGTAAGGGGATGAATAATTGATTGGATTAGTATAGTCTAAGTACTATGATGTTATTGGATTTATAGGGAGATTATTGTGACTAGATATCCTTATGTTATGGTTCAAAGGATTTCTAATGGAAACTGAGAGGAGCACTTCAAGATGGACACATTCCCGAAGTCAATGGGCCGCAAAAAGTGAATTTGTACAGGGAAGATGTCAGGAGACTTTTACAGGACATGAAATGTTTACAATCTAAGACTCTATTACATGATGTGAAAATATTAATTGGTATTTAATTTAAAGCAAGGGGGAAAATTTTTGACATATTATTTAGTCAGGGGTTTTTATGTTGTCAAAAGGATTCCTATTCCTCACGTACATTAGTTTCAAATGGGATGAATAGATGAATCTTTTTTCAATTTTTTTAATGGAACACCCAATGAAAAAATGGTGATTTTTGTTGATCTACCTCCATAAAAATGACTCTATTAGGCATTTTAATTTTGTGGTGGCTGCATCACATATCGTTGATAAGTTTCCTTTCTGAATCTCCATCTACTATGTCCATAATGGAAACATTGTATGTTTTATGTTTCAGATTCCCGATTAGTTGTAGTTTTTTTGGTACATTATAGTTTATTATCATTTCTTTTCATTAAAAGGCTGATCTTTGGTTTTTTGATCTCTATTTTCAAAGTAATACATATTTCTATCAGTATTCAGGTTGGTGGATCTATATTAGAGATAAAAATTCATGAAATTCTATATTTTCTTATAGATCACTTTTTTCATGTTCATCAAAAAATATTTTAGTTGTTCGAAAATGGTTTTTATTAAATGTGAGCATTAGCTCTGAAAAAGAATGTGGAAAATATTTGAACATTGGAACCATTTGGTGCATCAGGAAATAGATATAAGAGACCCTAGAGTATATGGAACCAATATGGGTTACTTTTGTGTCAAAAAATATTTATTATTGGACTTGGCATCATTTGGAACCAACATATGTATTTCCTAGCTTATTTTATGTCGTTTACATATTCCCATTTTCCAAATCCGAAATGGGGTCTTTTTCTTTTATACTTGTTTTATCACATAATGCTTTAATTGATGGCTATTTACTCACATGTATAGTGTACCCATTATTAATTATACCTGATATTTTTTTATAATTTGTGAATATTGAATTCATTTATGGTAAACAAAGGAAATTTTGACAAGTTGTTTTTTATGGAAATGAATTATAAATTGGTATTTTTTAAAAGATAAAACTTATGAGTTATTGATATTAAAACTTGTATATATTCTTTTGTGGTATAATGATGGGCTTTGTGTACACATCATAGTTTTACATCTTGAAGGTTTTATACCTTCTGTTGGAGGAACCAGGGAAAGGTAAGGGAATCATGTAGCTTGATAGGTTATCATATCATTTTATGCCTTTTTAGTGGTATGGTTTAGAGGTCATTATTTGTCACAAGGGTACCTTTCGATCTTATCCTATCTTACTTTTCTATTTTATCCTTTCTAGATTGGGTTCTATGGATATATTTGTATTGACATATTCTGTATTGTACTCTGGGTTTACATATTGTATTTTATAATCAATACCTGTTTACATTAACTTCGTTATCCCTCACCAAGGGATGGCTGGATCATGTAGATAGTTTAGATGACCAGGGTTGGTTTGTCAAAAAAATTTATTAGAGGGATGCTCAGATTAATGTGTGGTAACACTGGAAATGTTTTTTTCTATAACACAGGTGGATAGGATTTAGGAATATAGAAATTCAGGTAATAATTGTGGTATGAGGATTGACTTTCTCACTTCTGTGCCTAATAATGAGTTGCCATGGGTGGTCATAAATTTGTTACTGAGTTTGAATCATGGTGTTTGAGGTCATTTGAATGAATTTTATAGGATTTTTATTTAAATTTAATTGTTCTATTTTAAAATAGTCATATGTAATTCACATATTCATAGTCACATTAAATTCTTATTATATTAAATAATTGACCTTAAAACATGATATTTGTCATATGGTTTTAGAATCCACTCGTGACTGACTTGTTTTTTCTTGTTTGATTGAAAATTCCTCCTAGAAGATCTCCTCCAAACCTTAATGATGAATCCACAATATAGGTTTTCTAGGAAATCTATTTATATAACCTTATTTTCTAGAAGCTATAATCCACACTATTTAGACTTAATGTCTGGAATATTTTATAAAAATGGGATGAGAAGTGGGTCATGACCAATAATTTTCAATGTAGCATCCACAAAACTATTTTGGAGAAACAGGACCACCATAATTTAAATAATGGATTGTGATAATTAAAAGGGAATTGAAAATTATGAAGACCCCGGAGGAATCTAAGGTGGGGATTTCCATGTATATATCTTATAGACAAGGAAGGTGATGATATGACTCTGTCGTTCAAGATACATAGCATGATGATCTTACATTGGAGTCTATAAAGAAAATATTTAACCAGTAGTTTTATCATGATATATTACATTGTAAAATCTCCTTGTAGTTTTTGAACATAGAAAATATAGATCATACAATTTTGGGATATTCCAACCATTTTTTATAGTTGGCCCACTGGGAACCAGATCCAGTTACCAATGATTAACTGAAGTTTTTGAGGATTGAGTTAGGGGTGAGGGATGATATTCATTCGATAGTGATTCTCATGTTTCTTATGAGATTTATAAAGGTAGTTTATAGGTATTAAATGGAGGTTGAAGTAGATGAATAAAAGTTTGATAGGTGTTTTAGTTGTAACTTTTGTTAGAAAAGGTGTATCTTCTGTACAAAAACAAAAGTGCACTGGTAGTCAGTATTCTTTAGGACTAGTTTCAATGTATTTTTTTAGATAATAGTATGTTATTTGTTTTCATTTTGGGGGTCCTTGTTATATTAAGACATAGTGTTCAATGGTTCTTAATAATTTCATCATTGTGAAAAACTGTCTATCTGAAACTTGTTTGTTATAAGATATCACAATGTAGTAAGGGTGAATACATATTCACTAAGGGATCATTGGTTCATAATAATTCTTCCATGGGTTAAGGGTAATATCCTTAGGCTATGGGAAAAATTAATGTTTCTATTAAATTTCGGGGAGGTGTTGCGACTAGCGGTCTTTATGTACCAGAGTATATAGTAGAATAATTTGAAGTAGGGATGCACAAAGTTAGAGGTGAAATGTTTATTTCATATTCTATGGTGTAAAGATTTTTTTGAAAAATTTTATTCATATTATTTTATATCTCAAATTTATATTATGTTTTGTATTTTAATTTATATATTAATTCATTCTTTTTGGATCTTTCCATACTTTGGAAAAATGGTCTGAACAAGGTTTCATGATCCCAATATATGGAGTGATTATAGAAGACCATGAGTTAGAGTGGGATTTTTATGTTCTTGATATTGAAATACTCAAACTGATACATGTAAATGATTGGATGTACATTATTAAGTTAGAGATAGGATGTTATCATCATTGAGTTCAATTTGTATCATCTTATGGGGTCACTCATGTTTTCCCGAGTGAGTGGGACTATAGATAGGGAAGGGAAGGTCATGTTGTTGCTTAAGCTTTCATAATATAATTCTAGTTTTATAGATTTTTATTTACTATGATGACCATTATTAGGGTATTCCTCTTCCTCTAGTTGTGTTCTGATACCCTAAATAATTTTTAGATGATTTCCTTGGTTTAACATCATATAGAGATTCTGAGTATACTAATGACATTCTACTAATAATGACATCCATTTCCATTGAATCTTATAGAATGACACCTTTCTATTTGATATAACTGAAGGTATAGATTTTTGTCCCAAAGGAAAATGGAATTATTAATCATACCATGTTACTATGGGCCTATAATATCCTATTTTTTAAAAAGGTTGTAGAGAGTATCAAACATTATATCAGTTATCATAATTTAAATTTCACAACCATCAAGAGAATATATATGTATCCCAGGATATATGATCTCATTGATCATATTATAGGTGATTATTAGTTTTTAAATACTGACCAACAGTTATGGGGATACGTGTTTATAGTCTGAGATTATGATATACCTAATTCAACATTTGGAGATAATATTTTCATTTTTAGTTTTTGTTTATTCTATTCAGACTAACTAACCCTCATATTGTGTCTAGGGAATTGATGTATGAATCCATTTCTTAGTTCATGGAAAAAATTAGTTTTTCATTCATGGATGATATTTTTCAATACTCTAACTCAGAGGAGGATCACAAGAAACATTTGAATATCATTAAATGAACATTGAGGGAACATATTTTGTATGTAAATAATTCAACATGATAGTTTTTTATTCAAGAAGTAATGTTTCCAAGGAATGAAATATCTAAGAGGGGAATATCAGTGGGTCTTGAAAAGGTGTTGATATTTATATCCATGGAAAATCCTCTAAATGTGTTTTAGATCCATAGCATCACGGTATTGGATGATTATTACCAAAAATTTGTTCAAGACATCACTGATGAAAGAATTAACCCATATGGTGTAAATTTTGAGTGTAATAAGAAATTTCAGAGATATTTAAAGGATCTAAAGTTGCGGCTAAATTTAGAAATAGTCTTGATTCTTTTTAAAATAGGTTTGGGTTATTATTTTTTTATATTTCTTCTGGTATATGTTTTGATTGTGATTGGATGCATTGATAATAGGTGTTGGCTTATGGATCTCAATAGTTATTTCTTCATGATAAGAAATACCTAACCCGTGATCATGAGTTGGAAATGGGTTTAAATACACTAAAAATTTGGTGAAACTATATTATTCTGGGAGGAGTTTACAAATAATTATGATCATAAGAGCCTCAAATATAATTTTACTCTAAGTTATTTGAACAAGTGATTTGTGAACAAGGTAGAGTATATTCAAAATTTTGATTTTTTAAATTTAATAAAATCATCGTAAAAATATGATTATTGATAAATTGAGAAAAATTTACTAACACATGTTGTGAATGAGTTGGTTGAGGAGTGGTCTCTGATGAGTTTGATCGCTGAGAAGAGATTGGGAATGATAGAAGTTGGTCGGAAGATATTTCTAGATTTTATGAAGGATAACTCCTTATTTGTTGATTGTGTTTTACATGAGAAGATCTTTGACCATGACCACCATGGTTTTAGTAAAATATTTCATGGGGGAGAGACCATAGGTGAGCGATCTCATTCTCCTGATGGATTTTCTAATTTTATTAAATAGGATGGTTGTTTCTTATTCTCTGAGGATAGAGAGTCTAGATAGTGAAAACCATACATTATGGTTTATAAATTCATGTGAATCAAAGATGTATCCTGATTTTAGATGTCGATATTTATGGATGGTGATGAGATGGATGATTGTTGATTTTATATCATAGTGTTTTAATTCTTTGAAAATTCATGCAGAAAACCAGACACCCGCTTTATTGCTGCATCCCATACCAATTATAGTATGTAAATGGGTTTATATTTCCATGGATTTCATCATTATTTTACCAGAGACTCCTAGTGGAAAGGATGTGATTTGGGTGATAATTTATTAACTCGCAAAATCATCACATTTCTTCCCTATAAAGGTGTCGATGAATGTGAAACAACATTGGGGGCTTGTATGTTTGAGATATTGTGAGACTTCACGGGGTTCCATTTTTAGTTTTTTTGATTGGGAATCAAAGATCACATCTAGGTTTTGGAATGGTTTTCAGGATGAGATGGGTTCCTACTAGGAATTGAGATTTTCATATCATCTACTAATGGATGGAAAATTTTTGAGGACTATAATGGTTCTTTAGGATACAACAATATATTTTATGCTTGATTTTAATGGATCAGGTTAGAATCATTTTACTTCAGTCATGTTTTCTTATAACAATATTTATCTTTCCCCAATTAAAATGTTATCATTTGAGGCTTCATATGTGTTTCCATATATATCACTCTTTTTCTAGGTAGAGTTGGAGGATAATTCATTGATTATACAAGACTTGTTTAGGGTATGACAGAGAGGGTGCAGTTGCTCCAAAAATATTTAGCATGGAAGAGAGTTTTTAAAAATTTTATGTGGAACATTGTCAATGACCACTGGAGTTTGTGTTTGGTGATCAGGTCTTTGGTAGAGTTTCACCTGACATGTGACATCATTAGTTGGGTAAGTAGGGTGTGTTGGATGTTATTTTCATGGGACACGTTATGATAGTTGGAAAACTGGGAATGGTGGCCTATCAGTTGGACATGTCATTTAATTTGTCTTCCATGTAGAACTTGTTTCATGTTTCTCAAAAAATATTGTATGGACTGGATCCTCCCATTGTTATAAAATGGAGGGATGTTAATTTTTTCCCTACATCAATATAGTTGAGAAATATGTTCATATTATGGGTCATTCGAAGAAGGTTCTGTGAGGTAAAATGATTAATTTAGTCCATGTACTCTGGTAATGAAGATGAGATATACATGGTATAAGGGAGTGATAATTCATGATGAGGTAACAGTGGCCTTCAAATTTTTCTAGTCTAAGATCATGAGTAATTTCTAAGGATTAAATTTTTTATGGTTGAGAGATTCTAACACCATGTTATCTTCTTTTATTCACATGTGGTCTTTTGTTTATGGGTTCCCTTTAGTATTGGGTGCATTGTGGGATTCCTAGAAATGGATAGCCTTTGATGGTGAAAATGGCATAATGTTCAAGGAATTATGTGTTTTTATATTAATGGATTCTGTGTATTAATGTGTAAATGAATTTAGAGGGTTCTCCTAGGTAATGGAGATGCTTAAGTTTTGGTTTGGAGGTTTTTTCTAGGAAACCGGGTCGATAAATTCCTAGTAAACACATTCATGTTTTTAATGGTCCAAACAAATTGTATATGTATAGGGAATACGTCATGAGTCTTGTGTAGGTTTTCAAAATTTTAAAGGATATGAAACTATTAAAAATTGTGTTTAAATTCATCAATATTTAATTCATTCTAAGGTGATACCTTTTTTTGGCATATATTTAAGTTATGGAATTTCACATCGTGATAGGTATTCAAAATGTAAATTTCTCATGCACTATTGTTTTAAATGTGACTCTTTCCTATATAATTTATCATTTATTGTGTAAGATATCCTCTTGAAACCTATAGTGATTTTTGGTGATGTTTCATGATCTCCTTGCTTCCAGATTTTTCCTTTTAGAGTTAGATTCATGTGGTGGTTGCACCACCTATCCCTAGTAAGTAGTCATTACACTTCTTCATTGGCATTTTTTGTGGTTGTGGAATTGGTTATGTGGGGATTTAGATTCATCATCCACAATTTTTTTCTATTGAACCTTTTCATTTTACTATAATTCTTTTACATTCAAAGGCCCATTTTTGGTTTTTTTATTTCTATTATTAAAGGTAGATAAGTATCCATAATTATTGAGGTTAGTGGATCTATGTATGTATTTATAATTTATTAATATATATATTTTCTTGTTGACCCCTTTGGGTTGTTTGTTAAAATGGATTTTCTTTGTCAGAAATAGGTTTATATTAAATGTGGGAATGTGTTTTGAAAACTATTTTGGACATTATTTTCCCATTTAGAACCTTGGTTGCATCAGGAAATAGATATTGCGAACCCTAGAGTTTGTGACACCACTATGGGATACTTTTTTGATATCGGAATACTATTTTAGGACTTGATATCGATTGGAACCAATATATCACTGGATTTTGTTTTTTGTATGTCTACAATGTATTCCCACAGTATATAGACCAAATGGAATGCTATTCCTTTTATACCTAGTCTATTTGATGAAGGCTTATTTCATGGATATTTTCTCAAATGTATAGTTTACCTATTATTTTTATATATGATATGTTACATGATTTGGTGAATATGGTATGGATTTAAGGAAAAAAAGGAAATGTTTAAAATGGTTTTATTTATGAAGTTTTTTTAAACTACTTTATTGTTTAAAAGAATGACCCGGTGAATTATTGATATTAGAGCTTGTATATATTATTTGGAGGTATCCTACTACGATCTATTCTCGTACTATACTTTTTCTTTTGGCTGGTTGTAGGCCTTGTTTTTCAATAATTACAGAAAGGGAACGGAATAGTGTAGTATTAGAGGTTCCCATTTCATCTGATGCCTTCATAGAGGGATGTTTTGGATATAATGGTTGGTCACCTAGAGATTTCATAGTCATTTATGGTCATACTTTTTTGGTTTATCCTATTATGTTTTGGATTCATGGATATTTTTTATATCTTTAATACACATTGTACTATAATTATAGGTCATGTTTTTTTAATATTCATGACTCTTTTTTGTTATCTTTTTTATTACTTACAATGTGATTATCAACATGGATTGATGGTTTAGTTGAACTAGGTTGGTTCATTACAGATTTGGATGAAAACGTTTTTTACAATTCTATCTTAATTGAATTAACTAATTCATTACTAACTATAACATCAATGGAATCAATAAAAATTTAGTTGATTTTAATTTTATGGAAATGTTTGTTAAGAATGATACTATAGATCTAGGAATAATTTCTATAATTATTTTACAGAGAAATAAGAGATTAGGTTTTCACTAGAATATAATATAAAGGTTATATTGAGTGTATTCCAATATAATTAAAATTTAATGGATGTGTGTTGAACAATAAAAAATATTTTTATTGGATGCATATTGGACATTAGAAATGTGACTTCTCTAAATACCAAAAAGATAAGATAGTGGTTCATAGATAATCTACATTTGGATTTAATGTTATTGATTTCAATTATTCTATTTCCAATGGGTATATGAGACCATCTCTACATTATAAAATTATTGTAAATATGTAAATGAGTTCATAAATGATAGATGATGGATCAAGGGAGTTGTTCTTATATGTATATGGAAGTAAGAGAGAGTTTCTACTTTAGAGGGATAGATTTTTGACCTACCATGGATAGATGGATTTGATTGATGAACAAATGTTATGTGTTTAATAACACCATTTTATATTGAATGATTGTGAAGAAACATTTAATGTATAAAAATTGGTATTTTGAATGTAATACAATTTGGTTTGATGAATGTGTTTCATGTTATTATAATATAATATGTATCATAACCAAAATAGTTTATATGAAAGTATTTATAAATTTTTAATGTAATAAAAATAAAATATTTTATCTTTGGATTAATTATATATGAACAAATTATATATGATTTAATAAAATCATATAAGATAAGAAATTAAATATTTATTGGAATCCTATAAAATAAAATAATACATAGTTTATTTGGTGTATACAGTGTTAATTCTTCAAAATAATATATTTAAATTAAGAAAATATATTTTCTATGAGACTATTGGGTCATACTATTGAGCATAGATTTAAGGACCCGAACTTTTATAATTGAAAATTTTCATTTTGATTTAATAAATATCTTATTTTGTACAATAGATATGGAAAACTCATGCACTCCATTTAATATATTATATCCAATTATATATAAATGACCATATAGTTCCATTACCATTGATAATATAGAATTTTAATGGTGATCACATGACTAGTATAAATATATTCTTTTAAACTAGGCTTTCGGCACAGAAAAACTAGGTAATGGCCTCAATGAATTAAATCATTCCCTATGAAGTCCATTTATCAATGATTACAAAGGATATACCATTTTTTGGATTTTCAAAAGACTATTCGCAAGCTACAATCCATCAAATTAAGAATGATCAAAGCCATTTATGGGAGATGTTCAAGCTCATCGAGATCACGACCCAAACCATGTTCATTAAATGGCCATGTGATATTGCCACCATCGCACACCTTATTATTAGGGAATATGCTAGTGTCATAAAGTGATATGTATCAATACCCTAGAATTATGTCAATGTACGTTATTGTTTTATAGAACAACAGATGTACTTTCATTTTAAAATTACTTTTAAAGCACAAATAATATTTGGGATTAATATTCAAATTTAAACAAGAAATCTATTTTAATGAATTAATAAATAATATTATAATAAAATATTATTAATCAATTAATTTTTTTAAAAATAACTTGTCATTTTTTTATGAGTCCAAATATAATTATTATTATGGTTTAAAAACCTTTTTTATCATATTCCATCAATTTTCATTAAATGTCGGTTTTTTATTTTTAAAATAAAAATTGAAATATTTAGAAAATTAGTTGGATAAAATAGATACAATTTTTCGAATATGGAGGGTTAAATTATCCATAGGTGAATTTTTCAAATTTTCTGAGAGAATCATATTTTGGGGTAAAATAATGTGATTTTAGATTTGTTTGAATTATTTTATAAATCCCTAGTAAATCCACCAAAATGTATAATATATATTATTATTTGATGTTAATTTCATTAACAATGTGACTCAACTCCACATAATAAAGGATATTATTTTAGTATATTTGTCTAATGTCCTTAAAAAACGTTTTCCACTATTTTTTTGGAAAAATCCATATGAAGAAACCATGGGAAGTTTGTTGTTTTGAATATTTATTTATATAGATTCCCAAAATGATGTTTGTGAAATATTAAAAAATTCCGCTCTTATTTAATTTATAAACTACCAAAGATCTAACTTCTCTTCAATCAAAATAATTGGATAATGTCCTTAGTCATTCATACCCTCTCTAGAATCCTCCCAAGGGCCTCAGGCTCTCAAGAAGCTAATCTTCAAGCTTTTGATGTCACAATCTCAATAAAGGGTTCTTTCCTTTCTCGTTTTGCATCAATGTTTTGGTATTTTGTTACACCATTTTATTATCAATTACAAATGATGGGATATATTTTCACACCTCCACCATATTACCATTTTTTTTAATGATGAGAGACCCATTTACCTCTAATTAGTCCCTCCCATATACACGCGTTAACATGCTGATATTTTATAAGAGTTTGTCCATTTCTCATATCTCATTAATATTATCAGTATGTTATGCCTTTTGTTTCCAAATTACATATGTTTTTTCATGTATTTCTATGAGAATATTTCTGTCATTTTCATGTATATAATATTAAAGTCACATTTATCTCCCATAAACCCTTTTTAAGAATTTTTATGTCACGCTGTTAGGATGTCGAAAGTGCACCACCAATTACCTTCCATATATATGTTTGTTGTTAATATTGTACCCATTACCTATCAGGGGTGTTCAATTTTGTTCACATATACCATGTTATTGGTTACTTACATGTATTTATTCCACACCCCTTGATCGTGGAATAAATTATGATGTTGAATGAATCCATGTTTTATGATATTTTTTGAACAGTTAACCATGAGAATGAAATGAATGTGATAGGTGAGCCTGGAATAATATAATGCTCCAAAGAATTGGTTAATTAATAATATCATGATACATTAGGTTGCGACTTGGTGATTTCCTATTTCCATTATGGGTCTTTGTCCACTATGATGTATTGGCAGGTTATCCTTGACCCATGATGTACTGTTTTATATTGTTTCCACACTTCCATGTTATGAATATGATGTTATATAGTACATTATGATTCATGTTCAATTATGTATCATGGATCATTCAAGCCTAATATGTATTATCATCTTATTGTTTTTCCATGTTAACTCCATTACTTGGCTTTATAGCTCACCCCTTTCTTATATATGATATGAGGTTATCCCATGAAGTGTTAAGTATAAAGGAATGTTGTGGTCAGGTAAATAATGTGTTTAATAATGATTTTTTATTTCAGGTTTAATATTGTTATGTAATGATTCTAATTTCCCAAAACAAAATACTTCTCGACATTTTGGGTTATATTTAGTGTAATTTTATAACATTAAATCCTGTATAGTTGTAACAAAATGAACATTTTTGTTATAGTTGGTATCAATGAAAATATTAATAATGTTTTGTATTTGGGATAGAAAACTCTAGTGAAAACCATATGGATCAGACTAAGCATAATAAAAACATCCCTAAATCTTATTGAGTATAGATTATATGTTTTATCAATCAAATAAATCCCAATATGGATACAAATAAGTTGATGCGGCTCTGGAACAAATGTATCTAGGGGTAAAACCTGAAAACACTACATTGAGCTAGACTCGAACCCAAACTAGTGCATCACAATAGGCCTTTCTTAAATCATGGTTTGACACTCTTATGGGATATGATTTGGGAAATTCACAATATTATATTGAATCAAAATTAAGGGGAAATTATCCCACAAGAGTATATATTAGCAAATAGATCTTGTCTAAATTTGAAATAATCAATGAAATTCAAACGGTAAGGAATAAAATGTAATTTAAACATTATCCCTTTAATTTCATTTGATTCCCCTTTATGTGTTTCATAGTTTCAAATAATTACCCCTAATTGTTTCTTTTATTCAATTCAATGTCTTGTTATTGTAGGAATAAGGATAAAAACTGATTTAATGATCAATGTAATGACTACCCTATTGAGATTTTCAATCCGATTGTAGCAGGATTCAAAATATTTATCATAATACTCTCTAAGAAAACACATTTTTCAATAGATCCTAGATCAAGATGACATCCCCCCAAGAACAAGTCACAATCGAGAGCTTCATAAGATAAATGCCTCCTCCTCTTAATGAATCATCTTATCCCTCAATATCCCAATAAGTGAACAACTCCATTGGGAATATATTCACCATCCTTCAATGCTTAGAACAAGAGAATGTTCTTTTGGATATTTATTATATAGTGGGTGAAGCCGATCAATGGTATAATTTGATAAAAAATATGATGCCTAAGGAAGAAATCAAAGTGATGAGATGGATGGATTTATGGATAATGTTTTAAGGTAAATATTTTCCTCACACCCTCCAACTTAATATGGAAATGAATTTTCATTCCCTCTAGAAAGTAAAGGATGAATCTATCAGATTTTATGAGGAAAACGTCACAGGGATTGCATGATATGCCTCTCGATTTGTCATTACCCCAAAATTCAAGGTTCCCTACTTATTTGTTGGTATAAAACCTAGCCTATGGAAGGTCCTGAGGATCTGTGAATTTGATAGATATGAATATATTGCCTGATATTCCCTCAAATTCAAAATAGAGATCATAGAATCTCAATGGAATGACGAGGATAAGAAGTGGAAGGTGGAGTCAAATTCTGGTAGTTCGATAGAGAGATCTAACAGTGATAAGAAACTTCAGCATCCTACTTTCTAATGGTGGGGAAAGAAGCACATAGAAATTGTCTGATGGTGATGCGGAAATGATTTAGGTGCAGGAAGGAAGGGAACCTAGCCAGTGATTGTCAGCAAGAAAACCCCACTACTGCGAATTAGAAATGGAATAAATAGGTAAACCTGTAGAACATTTTTCATTGCTAAAACTACAATAAAACAAGGAATTTAAAAAACCAATTCACTAAGCCAAGAGAATTTTGAGGCAACCAAAAACCTCAAAGGTAAAAAGGGAGAGCATTCGTAATCAAAACCCCCGAAGGGAATCCCCAAATTGAAGTGGTGAATGGTATTATAGTTATTCATTCATGAATATCAAATGAACATTTTGATTCATGTTTTACTTATTCCTTCATATCATGAAAAATTTAGTAGAACTATTCAATCACCCCCATAATTCATGGAATTGGAGTTATAGTTAAAAACATAAAATGGGGAAATTATTATATCCCAAGCATATAACTCCTCCCCTACAACATGTTTTGGGTTGAATGTCCCAAATAACCATGTCATACTCTCTTTTGTGGAATTTTATGAACTCTAGGCATGGATTGGATTTCCCTATATAGAGCCAACATAATTTGTTGTGAGAAGAAAATCACTATCTGTATTGAAAATCATCCATTAATTATATTAAAATTCATGGAAACATATGAATTTTCAGTAGCAGCATCATCTCATGGAATGATATTATTGACTTATGAGAAAGTGAATCTAGCTTAATGATTGAGTCTAAGGAATGAATCATTCTCTAAGACATTCCCATTGTAACGGAATTCACTGATATGTTTCCAGAGGAATTGAATGGTCTTCCTCCCACCCAAGAGGATCAATTTTTAAGTGATATCATTCTTTGGGTGGTAAAATTTTCCAAGACTCCGTATAGATTTTATTTTGTTGACAATTAGGAGATGAAGAAACTACTACAAGAGAATTATGAAAAATGATTCATATTACATAGTGCTTCACCTTGGGGTGCACCAGTCTTCTTCATGAAGAAGAAGGATGGGTCAAAGTTCCACCATATTGATTATCATGAACTCAACAAGATCATGATAAATAAAAAGTATCATATGCAACAGATTGATGACATATTCAATCAACTATGTAGAGAACAATACTTTTTCGTGATGGAACTACCGCCAGGTAATCACCATGTTAGGGTGAAGAAGGAGGATATACTCAAGACTTATTTTCGTACTAGGTAAGGGCACAATGAATTCATAGTAATTCCGTTCAGACACACTAATACTACAAAACATATTCATGGATTTGATGAATAGGGTCGTTAGAGATTAAATCGACAAATTTTTGGTAGTCTTTATTGATGATTTTGAAATATAATATAAAAGTAAGAAAGAGAATTTGGATCACATATGTACTGTGGTGATGACCTTATTAAGGGAAGCACTTTATGCCATGTATAGAAAATGTGAGTTTTGGTTAAAGGAAGTCTCTTTTTCAAGGAATATCATCACAAATAATTGGGTTTATGTTAACCCTTCAACGACTAGGGAATTTGAATTATGTATAATGAAAACATCTATGAAGGATATTTGTAGTTTTATTGTATTATGTAGGATTTTTTTTTATTTTTTATAAATTCCTTGTGATTATCAAACCCTCTAACCAAGATAACTCGGAAGGGAGTCATGTTTTTATTGAATGATGAATGCAAAGAGATCATCGCAGAGTTGAAAAAGTGTCTTATCCATTCACCCTTGCTCACACTACCCAAAATTAGAGATATATTTTTGTTATTAAATTATTCTTCCATGAATTTAATGTGCTCTGTGTTGATTAAAAATGAAAAATTCATTTCTTATGCTTCAATGTAGTTGAATGTTCATGGGCAGAACTACCCAAAACATGATCTAGAGTTTGCTGTACTGATCGTCACTTTGAAAATTGGGTGACATTAACTCTTTGGGGATAAGTGTAAAATATATATAGATCAAAAAATCATCAATAATATATTCATAGAGAAAGATATGAATATGCGCCAGCAAATATGGTTAGAGCTGATCAAAAACTACAACTGTTAAATTCACTACCATCTAAGTAATGAAAATAAAGTTGTAGATTCTATAAGTATAACGGATATATCAACTCATTCATTGATGAAAATTTACTGGGATCTGATATTATTAGACAAGTAGAGGATGGGCATGGGAATCATAATGGATGGAGCATCATCAATCCTTTCAAAAATGATTTCTCAACCATCTATTCTAGGGACATTAAAGAATTCTCAAACATATGATGTGGAAATTTTAAAGAAAGTAAAAACTATTAGAGAAGGGAAATCCACATATTTAAATATCAATGATGAAGGTTTTGTAATATTTGGGTCAATAATATATGCACCATAATGTGCTGAGATAAAGAATGAGTTATTGGATGATGCATATAACTCAACCATATCTATACATCCTAGAAGCATAATGATTTATTGAGATATCTAGGAACACTATTTTTTGGAAAATATGAAGAAAGAGATTGTACAATATACATCAATATGTCTCATATGTGTGAAAGTGAAGGAAGAATAGAACAAATATAAGGGGATGATGCAGCCATTATCCATACCTATATGGAAATGGGAAACACCACCATGGAATTTTTCGTTGAGATACCTAAGACATATTGAGTAAAAAATGAAATATGAGTTTTGGAGGATTGACATATAATGACTGCATACTTCATTGCAATTTGGGAGGATTTATCATTAGATATTCTTATGCAGAAATATATCAGAGAAGTGGTGAGGTTTTATGGGGTACCACTATCGATTTTATCTGATCAAGATCCAATATTCACCAATATTATATAAAATATTCTCCAACATTCCTTGAATACTAATTTAAAAATCAGAATGACCTATCACAGTTAAACTGATGGAAAATCAGGGAAGACTATCCAAACACTTGAGTACATGTTTAGATCATTCTCAATGGACATTAAAAGAGGATGGGTTCAACATCTTCCTCTGGTCGAGTTCTCTTATAACAACATTCTCCACTCAATCAACCAAATGTATTCTTATGATTCCCTTTATGGGAGGATGCACAAAACACCAACATATTTGGATGAAGTTGGGGAATGAAAACTATTAGGTCTTGAAATGATCATGAAAATGGTGGAAAAGGTTATGACCATTCACCCACACATCTAGGATAGTTAGATTTTATAGAAAATCTATGCGAACTATCATTCACAAGACTTAGATTTTGATGTTTGAGACCTAGTATTCCTCTATATATCTATGTGGAAGAAATTGATGTGATTTGGGAAGAAGGGAAAGCTTATTATATAATATATCAATAACATTGAAAACCATAATCGAATCTGAGCGGTGCCCTACCATCTAGCACTCCCACCTAACCTATTTCAAGTACATGATGTATTTCATTTATCCCACTTCAGAAAGTCCATATAAAACACATCTCATGTACTCAATCTAGAGGTGGTAGCATTGGATAACGTCATCTCTTACAAAGAGAAACCAATGAAGATCTTACATCATAGAGACAAAGATATGAAGAATAAGACAATGCACCTGGTCAAAGTATTGTAGAGAAACTACATGTTTGATGAACAAACATGGGAACCATAGGAGGGGATGAAACAATGTTACCCTAATTTATTATAGTGTGGAAAATAAATATTGTGAGGGAAAATTTCTTAAGAGGGAATATCCTAACAACCCAAAATGTTATAAGTGAATTTTAAAAATTGATTTAATAAAATGTATTATTTTGTAAAATAGATACAGAAAACACATTCAATAATTTTAATTTACTATATCCAATTGGATTTAAATGATTTTTATGTATCTTTACCATTATTAATATATATGTTGTACAGTGATCAAATGACTAATATAACTATTGGGTTATAAACATCCATTTAGACAATGAAAACGGAAGTAATCTCCTCAAAAATTAGGTTCATTCCCTATAAAGCTCAAATATATGATCTGTCAAGGGACATAGAATTTATGAGCTTCTCCCTATACCTATCCCAAGTCGAGATCTAACAACTTATTCATGATCGATACTGTTTACGGGAGAAGTTCAAGCACATCATGATCATGAAGTAAACCATTTTCACCAAACATACCAATGAAATCCCCATCATCTCACACCTTACCCTTAGGGATTATGCTGGTGTAGTAATGGGATATGTATCAATACCATAGAATTTTTATTATGTAAATTATTTTTTTAGAATAATGAATATAATTTTATTTTTATATTATTGTTTTTAAAGGACAAATAGTATTTTGGGTTAATATTCAAATTGATTTAATAAATCTATTTTTTTGAATGAATAAATAATATTTTAATAAATTATTATTATTAAATTATTCTTATTAAATATAAATGGTCATTTAATTTTTATGAAGCCAAATTTAATTTTTATTAATATTTAAAAACTATTTTTTTTCAAAACCTATAAATCTTCCATAAATGATAGTTTTTAATTAAAAATTTAAAATTGAAATATTTATAAAAATATTTGTATAAAATTAATATTATATTTTGAATCTAGACATCAAAATTATCCAATAGTAAATTTTTCATAAATTTATAAGACAGTCGAATTTTTTGTTAAAAAATAAATACCATATAAGTATATAGTGTATTTTATGACATCATAATGACCTATTAGTGTGGTAATAAAAACTATTAGAGAGTTATTATTCAACATATATTTTTTCTCTTTAAAATAATGTGATTTTATATTTAATAGGCTCATTTTATAAATCCTTAGTCAATCCTCCAAAATGTATAATATATTTTTTGATAATATGATTATTTCATTAATATATTCAGCCCATAACCATATAAAATAATGTATTCCACATTTCATAGGAAAAAAAAGTTCAAAAAACATTGGGAAAGATTTTGGTTTTAATATTTAATTATCTAGATTCTAAAACCTATGTTTGTTAAATATTAAATAATTCCCCTTTTATTTCCTATATAAAACCACCCATGCTCACACTTATCCTCAATATAAATATACTTATCACGTTATTACACAATTATACACTATCTAAAATCCTATCAAAGATCCCAAAGCTCTCATGATTCCCCTCTTTATGATTTTAAAATCACACACTCATGTAAGGGTTACTTCCATTCTTATTTTTTTGTCAATGTTACCTTATATAGTTACACAATTTTATTTTTAAATTAAAAAGGATGTGGTATGTTTTAAATCCATCCATGTAATTATTATGTTTGAATAATGGTAGATCCCTATCTCTCTCATTAATCCCTCCCTTTTACACATGTTACCATGCTGAAATTTCATAAGAGTTATTCCATTTCTCCTCTTTCTCCACGTTTCTTCATTATGTTATGAAATGTATTTCAAAATTCCATATGATGGGTCATGTATTCCTAAAATTATATAATTTTAATTTTAATTTATATATTATGAGATAATGTTTTTCTCTCATAAACCATTTTATGAAAATTTATGCCACGTCGTTAGCCTATCGAAATTGCACCACGAATTGCCCTTCCAAAACAATTGTGTACTGATTACCTTATGCATTCCCTATCAAGGGTGGTTACTTTTGTTATAATATTAATTTTTATTGATGACTTACATGTATTTATTTTAAAACCATTGATCCTGAAAAAATAATGATGATAAATGAATTCATGGTTTATGATATATGTGGCACAGTTATGAATGAGAAATAATTTTATGTAACGGGTGCACCCTGAAATTTATAGCGCTCCAATGCATTGAGTAATTTTTAGCATCATTATAAATCAAGTTGGGATACGGGGATACCATATTCCTTTGTCGGATATTGTACACTGTGATGTCTTGGTAGTCTATCCTTGACATATCATTCATTGTTTTATGTTGTTTCCATATGTCAATGTTATGAATAACAAATTATAGCATACTTTATGATCCATATTCTTTTATGCCTCATGAATATTTATAACCTATAATTTATTTCTATATTCTTTTTATTCCATGATTACTTCCTTACTAATATTTATAGATCACCCTTTTCTTATGTATCTATCAGGTTATCCCATGAAGTGTTAAGTACGAAGTAATGTTTTGGTCATGTAAAGGATGTTTTCAATAATGGTATTGTATTTCATGTTTTTAGTTGTTATGTAATGTTCCTAATTTCCTATTAAACTATAATTCTTGATATTTCATGTCATATAAAGTGTAATTTTAGGTCATAAAATCATGTATTAATGTAATAAAAAGAACATGTTTGTAATAATTGATATGTTTAAATACAAATAGTAAAATTAATTTTATATGAATGTTCATTTATGAGATACTTTTTTAGTTTAAGTGAAATTACAAAATAAAATATACATGAATATTAAAGATATTTTGGAATTATTCATTATTTAATGATATTTTTAAGAGTTAAATTGATATTTATATCTATGTTAAACATTCACAAATAATGTTTATATATGTTAATTAGAAATACTAGAAAGGATACAAATAAAACATAGAGATTCAAAAAGTTATAAGCATTTAAAAATTTTCAAATTGAAGATTTAAAATATAATATAATATTTGATATTATAATGTTATATTCTAAGATAAAAATATCAAGAATGGAATATAAAAAATTATAATTAAAATATCTCAATTAATTAAATACTATTTACTTATGTTTGTTATCCCACTAAAGAGTTTAGGGGGAGGGTTGATTTTTCATGTAACTATATTTAGTTGTATTAGATAGTCATATAATGAAATAATAATTGATAAAGGTGATGTCATATGTTTTAACGAAACAAATAATTTATAAAAAAAAATATCATTGGAGGTTTTTATATATTTTGATGTTGTATGACTGAGGCTTATTTATATGGTTTTGTAATAAAATTATCAATGTAATTTTTAGTATTAAATTAATTCTTGTTATATGTAGAACTTTTTACCTTACCATTCATTCTTCATGATTAATTTTTAACTAGAGTGTGGATTGATAAATACCCTCTTAGAGATAAATATATAATTAATTAATATTAAATTATTTTCATTGAAATGATTTAGTTGTAAATGTCTGTTTTGATTGGTGCGAGAAGGGTATCAGTTAGAGATATTTAATTAACTCAGGAGAGTCATTTATTAAATTATGATGGGATTTAATCCCTTGAGTGTTCCATATTGACTATCATACTAAATTTTAATTTTATTCCTCAAGTGAGTGATTATTAGTATTCCCAATACATGATGTAAACACAATACCCATCATGAAATAATTTATACAATGATGTATTTTATATTCTGACCATAGGTCTAAGATAAACCGAGGACGGGGGGGGGGGGGGGGGGGGGGGTTTAATCAATTTGTGAGATATTATTAAATAATAATCTATTTTTTATCATGTATGAAATGAATTCAATTTAGGCACTAAATGGATAATTTTATGAAGTATAACTTCATACCTAATTGGGTGACATGTGATTTACCCATCTATAAGGACGAATATAGTATTATGCATTCATATTTATGAGTGAAATGTAATATATTAATCAATGTTTGTAAATATTCACTAGGATAATCTGGAATGTAAAATTTGTCTTATAAATTATGTACATGTTCCATGTCTCATGGATGTATTCTATGTCATTAAAAAATGGGTTGGACGTTTATGCATAATGTATGTGATATATCTAGAGGATCCTTTTATGTTGATAAATTTTTTAATAGATATCACACTATATCTCTTTTTGATAGATTAATATTATTTCATTACAAGATGTATCTCATTGATTATGTTTAGGAAGTAATTAATAATTATTTATTATTAAAAATTGGATGTTATGAGTAGAAATTTTTGAAAAATACTACTTTACTTTTTGAACAATATATAAATGATGAAAAAGTCTTCAGAGGACATGGTGACAAAGATGAATAAACCATGTGTGGTTAATTATTGTTTTGAAGAGTAGTTATTGAATGAATTAAATTTTCATACATGGAATTTGTTTTGATAATGCACGATAATGATATATATGAAAAATTAGTCATTATGGAATATAAAAAAAATTATTTCTAGAGGCTATTCTAGTAGTGGACATAAAGGATGCATTGTATAATTTATTGTTTGAAAAGAGGACCTGAAATTATATTAAAAGTTGAGATGGTTTGGAATTTATTCTTTAATTGATTTTATGTTTCAAAAATTAGATGAAGTGATAAAATTTTTATAATATTGGATGTTAACTTGGGAAGATAATATTGGAAGATAAATTGTTAAAGGATAAAATTATACCTATATACGTAGGATAATGGTCAAAATGATATATTGAAATGTGGAAAATTCAGGGAGAAGTTCCTTATTTATGTATGAGTAAATTATGAATGTGGAAAATAAATTATAAAATTTTATAGAATTAAATATATATATAAATTTTTCATCCAAAATAATATTTAAATATCAACCATCTATAGAAATATAAAATTTCATGTGGCATGGGATCATATATAAGAGTCAACCAATGAATTTATTCATGATTAAGATGAAGAGAATGAGGTACTAGATGATATTAAAATGATGTTTTCTTAACATATGTAATAATTATTCATGTGGGTGTAATCATGAATAAGGATGAATAATGTGCTCTGATTTTATATTGATGGGTGTGTGATTAACTTGATGTTTTTCTAACCTTTACAAGAATTATTTATTATTATCAATAAATTAAAACCAAAATTTAATTTCTAATGTATCATTAACTTGAAAATTAATCTTTTTAGGTTTTATTAAATGATAGTTAATATGTTTTTGAACCATGAATTTTATAATATATATATATATTGAAATATTTGAGTTGTTTCAAGAAAATTTTAATAGAGAAAAAAAGTGAGAAATAAATAGATAATTTTTATGGGAATTCATTCGATATGTTCAAGGTCTGGGAAAGACTTCCATTCCCTAAGATTCTTGTCATTGTTTTGATTATTTATTATATTTTGAGATTTTTAAATGAAGTAATAATTTACTATAATAATAGGTTGTAGGATTATATCATAAATATTACTAAAGATCATAATTATGAAATAAATAAAATTTATGTTTTTTTGTTGAGAAGTAAATATATTGAGATTGGGTTGCCAAATATTTAAAAATTAGTAGTCACATTGTTTTGTGAATATTTATATGAATAGAATAATAATAATATAGATATTTTTGATGACATATATATCAATAAAATTAATGATTCAAAAAATAAATAGATATATAAAGAGAGTATAGAGACAACTATATTTGATAAATCCTATTCAGAGTAGATGAGGGCAGTCTAGTCATATTGAGATATCTAGTTTAAGGGAAAATAATGGAGTGTAGATATATTGAATATATAAAAATAAGAATGGTTAATTTAATTAATGATCTAGTATCATGAGATATTAAAAAATTAAGGGCATGAATATATTCCCAAATATAGTTCATGAAGTGAAAAAATGTATCGAGTAAGGAATTAAGCTACCAAATTCCTCTTTTGAATAAGGGGAGGGAATCAAGACAATTCAATTGTATAAGTACCTATATCATGAAGAAGTATTTTTTATGGTATATTTTCAAGAAGATAAAAACAGTTCCCTCACATATATCTCTTGATCTCATCATTCATTATATGATTATAAGAGTATAAAATTAATCCTTTAAAGAATAATATATTATCGAGGTATTTTTGAATTATACAAAAATTTTGGACATGGAAAGATCCTAAATTTGATAAATTAACCATATCATTCACCAAAGTAGTGTGTAATGTATAAGAAGAGGAAGTGACCCTTGTATAAATAGTGAATATTTTCTAAACCTTGTATCATTAATATTCCACTGTGGACAGTGACCATGTCACATCCTAACACTTTATTTTTATGATCCTTTGGTTTGTATTATATTCTTTATTTTCATGTTGATTCGTGGTAGTTCCATATTTTTTATATCCTTTGACGGTTCATGGGTGTTGTGGTTTTGATTTATTTTGAGAGGATGGGAGGTGATCATGTTTGGTGTTTTTAGGTGGACATAAGCCTATAGATGACAAAAATGGATTGAATTTTACAATCTAGTTAACGAGAACCATCAAATAGATAGTGGAATACAAGGAGTAGGTATTTCAGACAATAATGTCACCAACTACCATGTAGAATCCCAATTATCAGTCAATTATATTTCTAGCGGTGCACGATTTTTATATGTAACCATTAGGTAGACAACAACACTGATATGGGTGAGTATGTTATGTGCAATAACCTAATTTACTTCCTGAAAGCTGCTATTTTAATTCTAAACTATTCTCATTTCACCCCCATCCCATACATACTACCATGGTGGAAATCTTGAGATTATTTTTCCATATCCAACCTTCAGTTTCAATATATTTACTTGATAATTTAAATGTAAAAACTCATTGAATAAGTGCGACCTTGATCTGAATGTGAATTACACTTTCTTTATGTCTCTCCTTATTCAAGTGTTGCAGATCCATATATTGTTGATTGATCTAGATTTTGATTTAGTATTTTTGTTTCTATATTTTATTTTTTGTTTGATATTGATCTTCATCTCTCCAATTGTGGATCACTTGATTGGTGTTTGAGGATACAATAAATTATGTTATGTTATTTTATAATGAAGTCCCAACCAATTATAACTATTGTTGATTATTTGAACTAAAATGGTCTTTTTAATTGATTTCATGGAATTAATTGATAATCATGATAAATTTTTTCAAAAGAAATGGAGTGTGAAGAAAACTATTACGAAATATATTTTTAAATAAACAATTTATTATTAGAAAAATGATTTTTAATTGAAAATAATGATTTGAGGAATGAGCATGATGATGATTCTGGGAAATGATATTATAAATGGATTATTTATTTAGAATGAAATGATTTTTTTGAATGGCCTGCGCAATGATGAAAATCATTCGATGTTGGTTTTTTAAATGAGACTTCATGTTGAAAAAATATTTTTGGAGATTCTGGAATGAGAAATGATGAAATTGATAAAAGATAACTGCATTTATCCTTGATTGACTTCTCTAAAACTCATGGGATCCTGATTAGTTTGGTGGGTATCCCTCTATAAGAATGATTTGAATATTTATATCCATATAAAAATGGATTGATGATGAAAATTATATATATACCATGATGAGGTTATGGGTTTAATCGTTAGGTTTGACTCTTATTCCATTATGCTTAAGAAATAGGGATGTGTTCACACAAGGATCCATATTTCACTAAATGTGTGAATATCCTCGATCCTTGATCTAACAAAACTAACAGATTATAATAATGGTTTTAGGATGATAAATGAATTTCCCAAATGATTGTTTATAAAATTTTATATTCAAACATATTTTGATCGAGATTCTTATTCATTCCTCCTTTTATAGGAATTCTTAATCATGCTTATTTTATAATTGATATTGAAATTATTTTAATATATTATCTTATAAATGTTTGTGGAAAAAATTAGAATGAAATTTTTTATTTAAAATTAATCATATTTGGTTTATTAGATGTTGATTTTTGATGGAATTTATGGTTGGATCATAATGGGTTAGTGTTGCTGGAAACCCACATATACTTTTGGCCACATGAATTTTTTTATTTTTTAGGTATATGAATAGGGAAATAACCATATAGAAGAGGTGGGTTTTCTAGATATTTTAACCCCAAGAGTTAGTGGTGATACGGGAAGCCTGTGTTCCACATTTTACGAAGAGATCATGGTTGTGAAAGTATCAGTTATTTATTTGATGTCTTGGGTTTTTATTCTGTCTTAGGTTGTGTACTATATTATTTCATGGTGCATTTATATTTTCGATTAAATTTGAATTCCAACTATTTACTAATTATTATCGACTAGATATTTTTTTAATATTAATTTTTTGTTAAAATAAGTCCCATTAATCATTATTAATTCTTATGTGCTAGTCACCATTTTGTAGGGAATGAGATTTCACTTCATTCCAGGTCAGGTTTGACATAAGTCTATGTTTAGTGGGTAATCATATTTGGTTAATTACTAATTGGTATCAATGTGAGGTTTTGTATCTTCTTGGATGTTAGTATGAAGTTTGTGATTAATCAGTATATATGAGAAACTATTTTTATGACTTGAGGGGTAGGTTATGATAAAATTCCATACTAGCTCTCCTCAAAGAGTGTAACACCCCATGATTAGGGTAAATAATTATTTTCAAATAAATTTATTATTTTAAAGATTTTTTGTTACATGTAACATATATTTTAGCTTTTCTTACATGAATCATTGATTTTATCTTGCATTACGTGAATCATATAACTTATCTTATGTTGCATGCATCACCGAGTTTAAACAAACCATGACCTAGTATTAATCTAAAATTATTTTATATTATTATTATCACATAGCCACTGGGATGGAGGGTATCAATATGATTAAATCATATTTAAAACTATTCTTTACACATGTATATATAATTAATTTCTTTTTGACCAATTAATTGTAAATGAAAATATATACTAGTTTAAAATAAATAGAATCCTTTTTGGGAAAACTATTTTTACACACATAAATAGTTTTGACATAAATGAAAAAAAACAATTATTGGTCAATTATTTAGAACAAATTTATATAATATATATTCAATAATGTTTTTATCATTCGAATTATTTTTTTCTTTGATAGGGATAAGAATAAATCATATTTTACGCTTAAAACAATATTAAAAAACGTTTTGACTCCTTTTTGCACACTTATAAAAATATTTTTGGGAAATTTATGAAATTGTATTATAAAAAATAAACTTCATATTTTAAATAATCATATAAAAATTATCTTATGGTGAATATTTCATAATTTATGAAAAATGTTTTTTTATGATTATTGAAAATTAAGGAATTTTAATTGAAGGATTACTTTTCATTTAAATTATTTATAAAGATAAATTATATTTTAAGGGGGGTTTTAAGTAAAATTAATGAATTATATATCTATTAATCCAATTATGTTGATATTTATAATTTTAATATTTAATGTTGATATTAAAATAATGTAATCTTTTTAACATTTTCTCTTTGAAAATTCACTTTCTCATGCATCTATGAGTTTAATTTAAAATAAAAATTTTCAACTAATATAAATTTAATTTCCAAAAACTGATTAAAAATTTTAAATTTTAATCATATATATTTTAATGTATGTCCAAATTTATTTTTATTCAAATGAATGGTGATAATAGTAATAACTAATTACCACATTAAAGAAAAATTGTGATTTCCAGCGGTTTAAACTAAATATATAAGGGATAAAATGAACAATAAAATTCTATAAAATATAATTAATATCTATATTAAGACTCTATAATATCAATATATCATGGATAATGTTTTTTGGACCATTTATGAATGTAAAAAACAGGGGTACACCATTTTCTTTTCAAAAATTACGTCTATTCCACTGACCTCACTTATTGAAGGTCATACCACTCCTCTCTTATTCAAACCATAATTTCTTAGGGTTCAGCCAATGAAATTTCCAAAAAAAACATCCCAAAATCCATTATATTATCATAGAATTATTATTTTTGGATCAAATCCATCTTATATGTGCTTTTCTGAAAAACCTAAGGATGTTACCCGAAGAAGAGGCAACTTTCTTCAATGAGCTTTTATGTTATTTCTTACTCAACCACATTCAATTCTAATTAATAAATTATGATATAATATACTTATTTTATATCATATAACAAGATATTTTTGTGTTAATTTAATGATATAATAACATATTCAAAAACATAAAATGGGTTAAATAATCTTCGTTCTTGTGTAAGGAAGACTATGACATCGTGAAACGTTGTCATTCATTTTTTCAATTACCACCAATCATGTTTGTGTGTGTTGATAGATATAAAGTATATATATGATATTTGTAAAATAGTTATATCTATTGATTCATTTTATAAAATATATATATATTACATTCTATTTTTAAGGGATATGATAGTGTTTATTGTGAGTATGGCGTACTACCCTCTCACGAAGCGATGTGATTAATTTTGACCACTTCTTTACATTAAAGATAATAAGGATAAATATATGCAGCATATATGAAATAATTATGATATTAATGAAATATTTATCATTATAAAAAATATAATATATAATTTTATTTCTTAAAATTTCACTCACGTAATGAGGATAATTTCGTTCGTGTATGTGTGAACTACTGCCATCACAAAGCGATGTGACTATGTTTCTGTCACCACACCACATGGATGATATGAATAAGTATATTTAATAAATAATATTTTATTTATGATATAATGATAATTATATAAATATTATATATTATATATGACCTTTCATTAATGATAATAGAAATATAAAAACATTACACTAGCATACATACACCCCCATCATCATGATCATAACATACTTCATTTCTCAAAACCATCTTTCAAGATTGGTAAAAAAAGTATAAATGATGTATAAATATGATAAGCTTTTAATTATTATAATTATTTAAAGTATTAATCAATGATCAATTAATGTGGACCAAATGTAAAAAAATTATATCATATATGAAAAAAAGTTGTCATTACCCACAACATGAATTTAACATGGATTTTATAATACATAGAAAATAAATGGACATGTGTAATTTATATGTGGTGAAATATATATAATTATGGTTAATAAATATATTTATAATAATCATATATTTATTATATAGTATTTTGAAACACATATGAATGATTTCGATACCTAATGTAAGAAATTCTGGTCTTATTTTATAATTTTGTAAAACACATCCCACATTCACCACCTATTTATTATAGATGTTATATGTACTAAAAATGAATTTATTTCTATTGATTATTAACCTTAATTTTTTTGGATTTTAAAATTCCTTTAATTTTATCTATTTCTTAGTGTTTATGGTTCCAATGTTAACATATAATTATGTGAAATTTGTCTAAATTTACCTTCATTGGGGCTTATGTTATGTTATTATCCTATATTAATTTAAGAGGTTTATATATAACATTGAAATTTAATTCCATGATTTCATTTAATATCATGATATTATAAGATTAATTTATTGTTTTTATTCTATGGATTGTATAATTAAAATTAAACAATGTGATAAGGGCTTTCCTTCACAATCTCAATTTTTATCAGGATTTCTGATGACTATGCATCAAATGATGAAATATTACATAATATATCTGATGAAACTCATATATTATCCAATAAAATAGTTATTCATGATATTTTAAATTAAATTTACAATTTACCAACTTTTTTTAATTAAAATAATATTAAATATTTTCTTAATAAAATTCATCTTTATTTCGCTCTTTGATCAAGAACCACTTTTCCCCCATAACCATATTTTTTTAAAATAGTTTTATAAAAAAAATTTAACAAACATTAAAATTATTAATTGATTTCTTTTTTACCCATCTTATAATTTTTTAATTTTTTAAAATGATTCATATTTTATTTTTCCAAACAATTTCAATTTTTCTTTTTCCAAATAGTTTACAAGAAAAAATGTTTTAAAATGCATGACATGAGAATTATTCTCGATTTAATGATTTCTATAACATTCCAAGATTCCCAAAAAAAGTGTACATTCTCATAAAAGGAAATTATTTCAATAATATTTTTGAATATTTTAAAATTTCAATAAATTACTTCAAAAGGAAAATTTTTTAAAATATTTTCTATTTTAAAAGATATTTTTCAAGAAGAATAGAAAATTATATCTAGAAATGTTCTAAATTATTGTAAAGATTATTTAAAATGTTTCATTGTTTATTTTCAATTAAAAGTATTTTGATAATTTTTTTCCTTTAATATGTATTTTAAAAGGGGATATTAAATATTCCGCACACAAAAATTCCATGTTATTTTTATTTCAAAATAATTCTCCATATATGATGACATTATTTAATGTTACTTATGATTTACTATAATTATGATAAAATGATATTGTTCTTATTTTTTCACTAAATGGCTTATATTTATGGTAAACTAATGATTATGATACGTCTTTATTATCCTTGTTCCATACCATGATATAATTTTTTTAAACTCAGGTTCTTTGTCTATGGTTTTTGCATTGCTAAAAATATGAAAATATAATGAAACCACATTCCCGTATACTGGTTATATTATAGTGAAATTTTTATTAAACCCAAATAATTTCATGGGTTTTGATATGATGAATTTTTTATGATCTCGTGGAACATATATATATATATACAAATATCATTATGTGACCTGTTGGAAAAATATATCACATTTAATGAATTTGGTAATGACTAATGTTTTTTTAGATCAATGGGTACATGACAGGTTATTCAAATACCAAAAAAAAGTGAGTGCATGAGAGGTTATTACATGCCTGATGTAGGTACACTATTGGTTATCCCATGCAAAACATGTTTTTAATATTTTTTGTGTATCCATGACATATTATTATATATAATTATGTATATGATAGAAAACTATATATTTTTTCGGTGTTATGAACTCTTGGATCATGATCCTTCATTTCCATATGAACCATGTCTTATGAAATACCAATATTTATTAAATTACTAAGTATTATGATATTTGATATGTTGGGTATGGTTTTGAAATTTCATTCTCACATAATAATAACCTTATGTTCATGTTAAGCTTATATACAGCCCAGGATTACCTTTACTACTAATTTTAGCTCACCCATTGTTATGTTTCATTCCCAAGGATTTAAATAGGGGTTTTAGTTGGGGTATATATATATGTAAGGTACTTAATGGGAAGATATTTATAGGAGGAATTGAAGGTATTTAAAAAAATTAGATGTCTCTGTACCTAGTATTCAAAGAAACTAAACTATTAAATTCTTCTGGTGTTTTGATATTATATTGATTATTCATCTCAAATAATTTAATATATATATATATATATATATGAATTTCCTGGTTCTCTATAGTTGGTATTAGTGTTAAGGTTTAGTTAAACATTGGAAACTAGGATGATAACGATCTATGGAGATCACTAGAGATATTTAAAAGTATATTTTCTAGGACGTATTTAAGGATAATTCTATGGATGAGTCAAAATATATGAAAATTTACTGGGATTTTGTTAAATGATAGAGAAAGTTGTTTCCAATAAATTATATCCTTGAATGGATACAAAATATAGATGTGTATCTCAAATAGAGTTACATAGGGGTAATAAATTCAAAAAGGGTGCTTTGAGATGGACTCGATCATAACCTTCTGCAAAAAAATGAGCACTTGTACACACATGGTTTGACACTCTGATGGGATATGATTTAGCCATTCCAAAACTCTTTACCATGTAGCATGATGAATTCAAATAGATGATGACTCTGAATGAGATACGGTAAACCTAAGTTTTCATAAATTAAAAATAAGGTGTCATGATATATAAATCATTTATGTGATTTTCCTAATTATTTGGTTTTCCATTAAGATTATCATTTCCCAACTACTCATTTCTGTCGTTAGTAAATGGAGGGAACAAGAAGAAATATGGAAAACATTGAATCATATGGATAATTAGATGAGTTATTTTCAAATGTGGTGACAACTATAGTAATGGTTGTTTTTATTATTCCAAATTATCTATCATGATATATGATTAACAACATGCACCTAAAACAAACTCTAAAGCTCACTAATGAAGAGAAAAATATGGTTTATTGAGAGTTGTGGTGGTGGAGACCAAATATAAAATAAGATCTAGTTTCTAATATGTTGAGAAAGTGGAAAAAAATCAAATAGATATTTAATACATATTGGAATATTTTTTGAGTTGAAAATAAGGAAAAAAATAAATTGTTTGAAAAGAAAAAATGAAAAGCGTGTTTAACATAATAAATGATAATAATTTTCTCCCTATGGAATTAACTAATAATGAATATTTTTAATATGTAATGTATGGGCCTTATGAAGATTGTTTTTCATAAAAGAATTCATCTAAAGAGAATATGAAAGGTAGTATGAGTAAGAGTTTTTCTATTGATTATGAGATACTATATATAACATATGAAAGAATAGAAGTATTAAGGAGTAATATTATGAATCCTAGATTATTGTTTGAGAAAAAAGATGTATGATTGATGTTTTTATGTATTTTATTTCAATAATTATGAAATATGGAAGGATTTTTTAGTATAAATTTTTCATTATGTTTTTGAAATAATATATTCAATGGTACTGATTACCTAAAAAATTTATTTAGTGGTATGGTTATATTTTTTGAAAACACGTGATTATAGGAAATATAACCCTTAATATGTTCTTAATTTTGATATAATGGTGTTTAGAATAAGAGATCATTGATATAAATAAGCTAAATATTGTAGTATTGAAAACCTTGAAATTTATTAAAGATTTGTTGAAAAAGTGGTTTTTATATCATTGATAGAGTTAACAATATATTTTATTTATGGAATATATATAACAATCTATGTTTTATTTAAATATTATGTTATCATTACTTTTTTTATCATTTTATGGTAACTTAGGATATTAACATGTACTAAGATAATATGTGATGATAGTATTCACATGTTTGGTATGTGACAATTGAGATATAATTCGTGTTGTTTTTCAGAATGATGATAAGTTCATTGGGGAGATTTAGGGACCTTATTTATAATATTTTTGATATTAATCTTTTGGATGGTTTATATGGATAACCATTTATGAAATATTTTATATTGACCTTTGTAATATGATTTAGATATTAGTTTATTAATCCACCACATTTTGATTTATGAATATTGGTTAACCTGTGCTGACTAATGTTTTTAATAATAAATATTGATTTATGGAATGACATATCATTATATTATTGATCTTAAGAATTTTTATATGTGAATTTTATCGCATCCTAAAAAATGAAAAATCTTTTTTGGATATTCATTTTGTGGAGTATGTAATTAATTTTAAATTTTTAGAAGGACAACATTATATTATACTATTGATATAGAAACATATGAAGTATGGTTATTTTTTTAGTAAAATAATTACTCTTTTCTTGGAGAATGATATTAGAACAAAATTTTATCTTAACACCATCATTTTATTTGAATCGATTGTATTTTATATCATTACTTAATTAAGGTTTTTAGAACCTTAACCATCCATTTATCAATCACTTTATTATGATATATGATCTCTTTCACTCACTATAATTGTTTACTTTTTCCTTCCATGTTTATATCATCATTTCCCACTTATTTACTTGTATATGGAAACCTAGTTAGGAGTTAATAGAGGGTCACTTTTTTTATAACTATCACATTTAATGGATGTTTTATTATTCCTTTTTATGATGATTGAATTTTAAAATGTTAAACCTTTGTTGGTTATGATTAACTTTGATGGAGAAAATCATTTTAAGGGAGGTAGAATATAACACCCAACATTTTGGGAAATGATATTTTTAAATAAACATATACATTTCAATTTTTTCAGTTACTCACGACATGAATTTTAGATTTCGATACTTATAACACTTTTTTTAGCTTTCATTACACTCAATATTGAGATTATCCTGTGTTCCATGAAACAACGAGTGTAAATGTTACATGATATACGTATAAAATGTAATTATTTAATATTATTGTTATCACCAAGCTGTTTGAATATAAAATATGAATTTAATTTACTAAATTAAGAAAATATGGTTTACACATGTATATATTTTTATTTCTATGATGAAAAAAGAATTATAAATTAAAATAATGACCATTAGAATATAAAGGGATAATTTTTAGAAAAATTATTTTTTATGATAAAAATGAATTTCACTTCAGTAAAATAAATAAATAACTTTGGGTGAATTATTTTAACTAACCTTATATATTATATATTCAATAAAATTCTTAACATACATATTTTTCCAAGACTATATATTACAATCAATCAAATATTACTGTTAAAAACTGTATTATTATAAAAAGTAGTTATTCTCATTTTTTGTATACTTATTTATAAAACTATTTTTTTAAACCTCTTGAAATTTAATTTTACAAAAAAATAATACTTTAAATATTCACAAATTTTTTTCATAGGGTGTCATTTTGTTACTTTTCTTAAAATATTAATATTTTGATAAATAGTGAAAAGTAATGATTGTTAATTGAAAAATGATTTTTGAATAAATTATTTATAATTTTAAATTATATTTTAATTTTTTTGATTTAAAAATTTTAAAATTATTTAAATATTAATCCAATTTATGTCATTTTAATAATTTTCATATGAAATTTTGATATATAAACCACATAATATTTTGATCCTTTTCTATTGGAAAACTTACTTTCTCGTCATGTTTGTGGGATTAAATTTAAATTAAAATTTCCCACTTATGAGGATTTAATTTTAAAAAAGAATTTCATATTTGGGGTCCCGTAATTTTATATTTTTTGATAAAGAGAAATTAATTTTTAAACAAAATTATTATGAAAATAAGAAAAAACTATTTAATTCTGTTAAAGTTAAAATTAGAATATTAGAGGTTAATGTAAAACAATAAGGGTTTATATGAACTATAAACATTTATAATGTCTATTTTATATCTATATATAGAACCTATAATATATATGTATAAATTATATTCCATTTTTTAACCCTTTTAATGTTTAAAAAGAGGGTAGACCTTTTTCTTTTCAAAATTTATAAGTGGTGGAAAAATGATAAAATGTTATATAAATGGTAAATGTATACATAATAGTAATATATTTAACTTATATAGAAATTGTAAAAAGAAAAAATTTTGACCTCATATAAGTAAGAGCTATCTAAAAAATACTTATAGTTAAATATTCTTAAAAAAATTATGCAACATATGGGAGATTACATATGGGTCATCCCATTGAGCCTTGTAATAATAATATGAAGATCATGAAATGATTTGTGATATTAAATTAAAGTCCCCTAATCACATATAAGAATGTATCATAAAGGAATAATATGAATTAAGGATGAAAAATATATCTCATTCTAGATTAACATGCATTCAATTAACTTGAGGTTTTTCAATGATATGTAAAAATAGTGGGTAGCTAGAAGGATATTAAAAGAAAAAGAAAATTTATCATGTTATATTAAATTGAATAATTGGATTTATAGTTAGTATTCAAAGAGATGTTTGAATATTTTATACTGTCAATTTATTAAAGGAAATAGACAATGAATTATTTGATGTATTTTAGAAGAAATTTAATATAGAAGTAGATGATAAATAAATGGATGATATGAATAGGAGTTTATTGGAGATTTTTTATGGAAATATTTTCAAACCATATTATAATTTCATAAATCAATATGATGGTTGATATCATGATTTTTATGGATGATCATATGTATGAAGTGGTTTAGAATTATAAGGAATTCATGAGATGATAATAAAGAGAGAATCATGTTGAATAAAATACATAAATTTTGTTCACACAGTTTAGGGAATATTTATTAGAAATAAAGAACAATAATATGGAGAGTATTGATTCTATATATATCTAAAAAATGAATGATTATTGAAATATAGAGGAACATATTTAATATATCTATTTTAGAAGATAATAACCGAGTCTCAGTATTTTTATACAAATGGTTAAATAAAGAATAATAAAAAATTGTAATATGGAATATCTAGATACTCAATAGAGGAACAAAATTATATATTTGGTTCATAGGAAATTATAAAAAATAGATTTAATATATTTTCATATTTAGTTCTTGGAGTGAATAAGGAAGGATGATGGAATTAATATTTCATATCTATCTACTAAATAAGGTGAGTGAATGTAGATAATTATAGTGTTAAATAAGATTCATCTAAAATAAGTGTACATTTTCTGTGTTTTATGGAAGAAAAATACTCACCCCTCACATTTAGGTGTTGATATCATTAGGCCTTGGTGGATTATGGAAGCAGTAGATGTGGTCATTAAATAAGTACACAATTTACAACAATGATGATGTAAGAAAACCATGTTGAACATATAAATACCCAGACATCCATAAATCAATAATTACCTTAACTAATTTTCTACATGAAGTAGAAGAATAAGGGGTATCCCTATGATCAATAATAAAATTTTTTTGAAACTATTATGGTTAGTGCACCTTAGAACATATTGACTATGGCCTAAATATATAAATTAACCAAAACTGAGTATTGTAGATTGTACTAGACCATCACATTTCCATGTGAATACTACTTTGACTATACCCTAGTACTGAATCATATAAAATGCATGTCTTGTGTATAATTTTTTCATTTTTATTTTTTTAATACTCAATGTGATTAATAGCGAGAGGATGAGAGATTTAATGAGTTCATTCCAGTGAGGGGGGAATATTTATATGACACATAAACTAAAATAAGAGAAAAATTTAAATCTATCTACATCTTAATTGATTCCCCCTTTGAGGGTGTTTTTAGGAAGCTTCGTCAATATAATTGTTAATGTTATAAAGATACATTCCATAACAAAAATGGATGTATTGTTGAGGATTTTTTATAAATTATATTTGAAATATTATGAGGGTTTTTTTCAACATATCCAATTTTTTTTATTGAAATCAAAATTAGATTGGTTTTAGTTGTTTAGGTCATCACATATAATGTCGAATATATTGAAATGTTTATAAAATCCTGATAAATTTATTATAATGTATATATTGTTAGATATATATGTACAAACAAACTATTTAATTGTCTATGATTTTTTAAAATGGTTATTTGTGATATAGAGGTTATGGAATATGATATAAACTTGTTTTATGGAGTGATATACATGAAGTGAAAATGGATATAAGCATTTCACATTATTCTATATATGATCATAGAGAAATACAATTGTATCTATTTTATCTAAATAATCAAATGATTTTATTTAATATCGTTAGTTGATATTTAATGGACTTGTAAAACATTATAATTTATTCATAGTCATTAAAAAAATCATGGATAGATTATTATAATTAATAAATTATTAATTAAATTCATTTTAATAAAAATAGAGTCCATTAAACACATGAGTTTTAATCTATCTTATGAGAATACATTTATATTTATATAAAGTGAAATAACAATGAAAATTATTGGGAATTACAAGTGAAGAAAATATTTATAAATCTAATAATACGATTGAATCTATAATAAAATTTAATCCCAAGGTACTAACATACTATAGAGTCATGAGAAATACATAGAAAAGGGTTGGAGTTTCATATTTCTTGTATATACCTATTGAGATAGGATTTATATGGTTACTATGTAGAGATATTAGTCAAATAGATTATGAAAAAATAAATTTAGCAATAATAAAATGTATTCCATTTATAATTATAATTTATTCTTATAATCTCATGTATTCTTAGGTGGAAATTGCTAATTTCTCAAATTATTCTACCACATTTATTAATTATTTTTTTCCAAAAAACAAAAAACTATTTTTTAATTATTCAACCTAAATACACATAAAGTTATGATTGAGTTATCACTATTGATATCAACGCAAACATGAGAGTGTTATATGATTTTATTGTAAAACATTTAATGGTTTTTGTGTGGGTCTATAATAGAATTTGACGTTGGAATGTGTGAGGGTATCATTTAATTTGTGACACAAAAATATTTTCTGATCATATTTTGATTGATAGGATAAAGAAATATATTATGATTGTAGATGTAACATGTGATTATAGGAAATAACATTCATCACTGATGAATATTTACTAGAGGAATACAAAATTAGTGTGGAATATTTCTATATGCAATAGTTTATGTCTCAGGTAATACTAATTTTGGATAATTGAATTTGAGGAAAATGGAATGTTTTTTATTATAGGGAGAATATTTGGATAGTATTAAAAAAACATTTGATATGACTATAAAACACTAGGATCCCAGATGAGTTGATATATAATCCATGTTTTCCATAAAAATAAAACCACAAATAGGTCAATGATTGAGGACAATCATTAAGTGGGAATAAAAGAAAAAATGGGTGAAATTTTTCAGAAATAATTGTAACGTCACATTAGTAAACAAACAATATAGATACATGTACATAAAACCAACTAAATTAATTGAAAATGAAATTAAAAAAAAATGAATTTATACATGTACATCAATATATACATTGATAACCAATATAATACCATTCTTAAGATAAACATACATGAAATCATAAATGAAAAACCAAAATGAAAAAATAACACTATTTGTAATGACCTCCTTATAAATTATAGTACAATAGTGTCCATCCGGTCACAAATGTAGGAAAAAATGAACTATATAACTTCTATGATATCATGGAAAATTATAAAAAACATCACAAAAATGACAATTCAATTACAAAAATCATCATATTGGGGTGAGTATAGTAATAATATGTTAGAAAAAAATATTTTAAGTGTATCTGGTTGTTTTTTTGGAAAAAGAGGATAAATATATTCTATACTATTAATTTTGTCAGTAAAAATTCATCATATAGAGAAATTTAAATTTTGGAGGATGTATGTGTGTATTTTGATTAATATTTGGTGGGAAAAAAATACATCTGTGATCCTACAAATTTTATCATAGCTTCCTCCACATTCTCAAAAAATAATAGAATGAATTTTATTCTTTCTTGACAGGTGTTTATAATATTTTAGTATATACCCTGGTCTTAAACAATTTGATAGTAGACCCCGTCATTTAAATATACATTTAGAAAAATAGGTATCTTATTAATACCATTACATAGTTTATGATCTTGGTTGAATTTTTAATTTTTTTAATTCATAATAAATTCCCATGAAGAATAAAAACTGGAATGGTGTAATATTTTTTAAATAAAATGGGACGGTTTAATATAGTTAATTTTTGATTAAATATTAGATTTTTTCAATAAATATTTACAATCCTTGTATTCCATGAAGAAGAAAAAAAATGTTTTTTTTCATTTAGTTAAATGAAAAAAATGATATGTCTATTACATTGAGTATTTTAGATGGGAAAATTATTGGGATTAATCTCTTTGACAATATAACACAATATTATTAGACTATTTTTATGCTTTTCGTATATATTTTTTTTAATAAAAATAGAATATTTATATTTTTGGATATATAATATTTTCAAGTCATTATTTTAGAAGTAAACTCATTTTAAGAAAAAATGAAATTGTTTTAGGCATTATATCATGGTTTTGTAGACTAATATATATTTATTAAATTTGAATATTTATTTGAGCAATTTTTTCAGATATAATGAAACAAAATTGAATATTATTTTGATGAAACAAATGGATTTTTTATACCAGATTAATGAAAAATGTGAAGTCTTGTGTCAAGAGAAAGATTCAAAATTTCACATGAATTATAAGAAGATTTTTTAAAATCGAGAGTGAGATATTATAATAAATAGTTATTTTTATAGAGAGGGATTTAATTAATTAAAATGTATGATACTTAGAAATCTTTGATAAAATTATCGAAAATAATAGAAATAATATCTGTTTTTTGATGGATAAAATGAATATTATTGTGCATGGTATTGTGTAACATTTTTTTTGTTTTAATTTGGGAGTTTAAAATTAGATAATAAATGTGTAGGGTGTTATTATTGAAAAATAAATTATATAATTTCCATTATTTTGTTTGTTTATAATTAATGAATTATATTAAAAATTCCTTGAACATTAAACATACAGTGAAGCTTAGTGAATTTTGGTAGACCAACACATTTTCATTTGTAATATACTTCAGGATATCATTGTGTTGGGGAACTAAATGAAATTAAATATTATATCCTTTATTTATTTCATATTTGGGTAAGAATAGAATTTTGTGTTTACTAGTTGTAAAATTAGACCCCATGAAATTTATAATTTGAATTAAAATACAATGATTCACTAACTCTCAGTGTTCCGTCACTTTGTGGGGCCTAAAAATTATATCAAAGTTTAATGTGTATGTATTATCGTTATTTCATATTATAAATTATATTTATAAATTATTTTTTCTATTAGGATTTATGGAAGAAAATATAACAAAAAAGGTGTTTTGATCTTTGAATGAAAAAATTTATAAATATAAAAAAAATAGATAAAACACTAATTGTGTTCACATAACATTGAATTTTTTAATTACATTCATTTTTTTCATTTTTAATAATATGTAAATGGCATCATTATGATAACAGTATCACAATAAAATTGATAATGAAACCAATGTAACGTATGATTTAGGGTAATATTTGTACAATACATTGTACAAAAAATTGGTATCATATAAATCCTTAAATTATATGTGTGAAAAAAAACAAACATCTATAAATATGACCCAAATTTAAAAGGATAAAAATTATAATTATTGTGGAACAAGTATGAATTATTGAGGATACAACCAAATGATTATTTTATTCTATTCTTTTATTTAGTGAATGTGATTTTGTAAGAATTACGAATACATTACAATGAATTTATAAATCATCACATAATGAATTTCAAAACCACATTAATGATGTTTTTAAAGTATTTTAATTTTATATGAGATTATAACTAATGATGTAAAACCGGGAGAAGAAGAAAGAGTGATAAAAATGACATTTAATTCAATTTAAAATCACTACGTTTAATATTATTGAGAGGAAATTTAGTTTTATAAGGTTCCATTATTAATTTTATAAAAATAAAAATGGTCAAAAAGAAAATTCAAAGGGAAGAATTCACACACATTCTATTAATATAGAAGGGCTGGGTACATTTTTTTACATTTGTGATGATGTTTTCATATGTAAAATAAGATGATAAACCCATATATAAATCTTGGACATGTTTGAATTGTGTGAAAAATACTGTGTATAAATTCTTGAAAAAGAATAAATGTCATTCATTTAGATTTAAAACATAATGGAATTAGAGTGGATGGAATTTATTATTTAAAATACCTCAATGAAGATGTTCATTTTGTTTTAATTGGAAAAACATAATGTTATGAGAAATATAATTTCGTGGAATCCAGTATTAAGGGGGTTTTTTAGATCAAAAATTAATTTTAGGAATCATTTTAATAAAAAAAACTTTATAGTGTTAATAAAAAATGTTCCATTATTATGGTATGTGATTCACCACTCTATATATGGAAATGATTAGAGGAGAAAAAATATTTAAACATTGATATGGAAAATAATTAAACTAAAATGATTGAAAACACAAATAAAGGGGTTGAGATAAATATCCAATTACATAAGGTGGTCCAAATTATTAATGTTTTTACCAACATAATAAAATAAATTGTCAATGGAATTTAGGAGATAAAATATGAAGATATTGATAATATATAAATGTTAGAAATTCATAAAAGAGCTAAAAATATTACAATGGTATAATGAAGTTGGAAAATATATGATTTGGAAAAGGTAATGAATATGAAAAATGATACCATAAACAATATTGAATATTGAAAATTGAAATTATATTTTCACAATAGAATAAGGGCAGCTATGATGTTTAATAAAAAATACACTACTATGTTAGATGAAATAATATAAGATTCCACTCTAAAGAAGATAATTAATTTGTGATACCAAAAATTCCACTAGATCACAAAATATTAAAAGTAAGAGTACACCAAAAAATAACTTTTATCATTATGAAAATATTTATCACATAACAAAAGGTAAACATAAATCAAACTTTAATAGAAAAAAAATAGTTCATTTAACATGATGGTAATGGGAAACTTGTATCCAAATGAACAAATATTCTTATAATTAATTTATATATGAATCCACCATCTCCAAAAATTAGATGGGATGGTTTAATAGCTCTAGTAGTGGAAGAGCTTGTGCAATGAACAAGCATTGACATGTGTGGTTATCTCATAAAGATGGAAGCACAAGAGAGGTGTAAGATGGAGAAGGAACATGATAATGCAGTGGATGTAGATATTCTGGAAAGGGATAAGTGGGGTATAAACATGGATATCAAAGATAATTATGAGTAGAATGGGAATTCTTAGATGACTTCATCATTCGACATTAATGTTTCACCAACAACACCACATTGAAGAAGAATGAGAGATGAGAGATATTTGTGTATAACGTAGCTATTATAAAAATAGTGTCTCACATTTCTTACATTATAAGAAATTATGTTAATCAGACACTAATGGTATTAATTATAAACTCATGTAAAAATAAAATGGTCCATAACAACAGATCGTGAGACTAATCAATCTCCAATGGAAATGGAAAAAAAATATTGGGATAATGCTTATTATGAGTTAATAGATTTAATTGATGGAACATTAGGAAATTACATTTCAAGAACCATAATAGATTCCCTTGGCTAAATTCATTACTAATAATTAATTAATATTACAAGGACATAATTTATTTATGTGTGGGGGATAATGGATTGACCGATGATTTCACTATTTATTATCCTTAAATGACTAATATACTAAATAGTTTGTTTCCCACACTATACCAAAATAAAATTAAAATCCATGATATATTTGGAATATTAAATATAATTGTTAAATTAGATTTTATATTTCGAAGTAAACATATCAAAAAATCATTAAATAATATTGAACAATGGCATCTGGATGTGGAATTTTTTTTTGAAAAATATATTTTTTAACTATGATGGTGGAAGGTTCAGAAGGTTTTTCAATTATCCAATAGGATGGTAAACATTAGAAATAATTTTTGGTGAAAAATTGAGTACTAGTGAATTTCAATAACTTATAGATTTTGAGAAGATCCCCGCTAGCTAAACTAACACTTATAAATGAAACCAGATATCATCTAAATCATTGGTCTTATATAGATATCATAACGGTTAGTGTTAGTAGAATTCATTATTATATAAAAGTGTCATAAAATATTTATTTGTATTGGTATATGTGATTTTTTTTACATTTCAAAAATGAATGTTTTTAAATTCAATTAATGCTAAAATATAATCATTTAGCATTAATTGAAATTTTATTTCATGGAAAAAAGTTCATATTGATTGAATAATAATCGGATATATTAACACTCTATTATTTGATAATTTATAATAAAAATTCAAATATACCAAGAGTTATTTTTCAATAAAATAGTTTTTTCCTACAGTATAAGTTTTTAAATAATGTTTTTAGAATTTTTAGATATGAAATGTAAAAAATAAATTAATTTTTGGATTAATTATGGGAATATCATCTTAATATGAATTTTGGTTAATTTTTTAGAAAATAATGATTTTTAGGTGGATAGTAAAATTACCATTTTCTATAAACAAAATGAGTTTTATGACATTATTAATAGATTATAATGTAGTGGAATTCATAGAAATAAAATTAAAAGATCAACTATGTATTTTTATGAGATTTTATAAATTAAAAACCATTTGTTAATTTACAAACCAGTTGTTAAAATAAAAAAAATAGTGTTATATTTTTTAAAAGAATATTTTTAATGTTTTATTCAATTTGTATTTATCAAACTAATTTTTATCACTTTAAAATATTGAATTAAATAACATATATTTGAAATATTGAATCTATAGTTCCAGATAATATAAAAATGGACATTTTAATTTTGGGAATAATGGATAAGTAACCATAGGTGTAATATAGTTACATCAAAAATTATATGAAATAGTAATAGTAAATAATAAAAGTCTACAAGTCATATAGCATGTTTAAAACATGTTTATGATGTTTTTTTGAGGACTTGATGGTCTTTATGTAATGAACCAAACTTTTATCTATGTAAATTACCTATTTATAATTATTTCATATATTATATATAATATTAAATCACATAAACTATAGAAAAAACATTATAAATGAATAATTAATAATATAAATTGTATTCCAAAATGTTAAGGAATATATTCCGAAAGAATTGTAACATGAAATTCAGAATAGTAACATGAACATTAAGAATATTAATATAACCAATAGAATAGTAACCAAACCAATGAATGTATAAATAATTTTTCTCTATATGATAAATGAATATATGATATAATTTTATCATAGTTTGATTAAAAAAAATTGTAAATGATAAATTTAGTGTTAGTACTATTATAATGCATAAATTTTTATTTAAAAATTTTTATTAAGAAAATGAATTAAAATAAAATGTAATTTCAAAAAGTAGAATAATGATTTAGTATTATATGTCTTATGATTATAACATGATTCAATAAGACCTTAACTAAATTTTCAGTGTGTTACAAATCAGTTTGAAAATTAAAATTTTTATTTTCAATGTAAATAATTCTTTTAATGAAAAAAAATTAATTTCATATATTTAGAACATTCATATCTTTATACAGTATCTATTTTGGAATTGTAATCCTCAAAAAATGTTTAGGTTTAATTTTTTTTTGGATTTTTCATAAATAGTTGAATTTTTAGTGAATAATAAAATACTGTAATTTACATTATAAGGTAAATAAATGCATGTTTGAGAAATTATTGTGTTAGGGATAATATATGTAGACATTATTTCAAACTAACATTAATTATTAATTATTTTTAGTAACAATAATTTACACAATTCATAGTCATGAGCCCAAATAATAATCTAATGATTAATATTATCAACAAATACCCCTCTCTACCCCTATAAATACTACCCCTTACAACCAATTTTCCTCACATCTCTAAAGCCTTGATGTTTGAACTAATTAATCCAATAAATATATCCATGTCTTTCCCCCAAGTGCATGATACTTTTTTCTAAACAAAACACCAAACTGAAGTTCCTCAAAGATATTCTCTAGGAGAATAATTCAAGAGTTAAAACCTCTTTCCTTTAATTTTAATTTATTTCCAATTAATTTTATTTTATTATAATCTCATACCCTCCCCTTATCCATGTGGAATAGTAACTCAAGTATCTCACATATATTGGTACTTTATTACGTTAATGGAAATATCCATCATCATTTATTTCCTCTCACATTTTTTTTCTAAAAATTAAAACATTAACTATGATGTGTTCATTGTCACATTCAAGGATGACGAGTTTTCAATTTCCTTAACTGCCTTTGAGGATGGTCATATAATCACTTTTTATTATTAATGAATATTATAATATATTTATTAAATCTTATTTAATGTTGTGGAACTAGAATATATACATTAATTAAATAATAGGACAAATATGTTTGTGATGATTGAGAATCCTCCAAATTAATTTTAAATGATTATCATTAACATATTATCTCATAACAAAAACTCATAACATATGACCAAATGACATATATAACAATTTATTCTTTTATATGTTTCTTAATAACACATATCATCAATTTTGGATAACTATCCCAAATTTACATGATCGTTCGTACATGTATACAAAGAACCGATCATGAAAACCAAGGTAAAAAATCCCCCAAACGATAAAATTGTATATTATAAATCATCAAAAAATAAAAAACATGAACATAATTAAATTATAATAAATAATATACAATTATAAATGTTTTTATATTAATTAAATATTGGATTTATTTTCATTATCTAAGAGATTAAGATCATGTTCAAAACACTTTAGAACATATGGTAAGGGATTATCTATGAACTTCCATTTTCCTTTGGGTTACGCTTTATGTAAGATCCTCTTTTTTCGTGGTATGTTTCTATCTATGATTTCATTTGAGCCTTAGTGTTTATGTCTTGTTCAGATAATGTGATCATTTTTTTGGGAAAATGACTTCTGTTTCGGGATGTATGTTTGAATGAATTAATGGAATTATGGAATAATTTGGACTATGTGTTAGAATGGGTTCATGGTTAGTTATGGAGCATTCAAGGAGGCTCGGATAGTTAAAGGGAAAATGGTTTAAAATTAAACTATAAAAATTTTATAATTCATTTAAAGGGTTTATATATCATGCAATTTTTCAGGGGTTTTAACAAAAAAATATTAGGTGATAAGTTTTCCATATAAGACCAATAAAAACATTTAAATAGAGTGTATTTGTATTACATGATGTTTAAATGCCCGATCTACTATTTTAAACATGCTATGGGAATTATGTTTTTTTTGGAAACCTCTAATGTTCCATTCCTCTCACCTAGGGTGACCCTCGAATGGATTTGGAATGCCAAACCCCTTTCCAGACCTCACATTCACAAAATAAATAATTGTTATGAATATTGGTCCCATTTATTCTTTCCTCACTTTCTTTATCAGTCATTGTGGTTAAATACATTACCTAATTGTATTGTAGTTTTCTATCTTCATTAGTGATTGATCTATGTGCCCCTCAACAATAATCCTCACGGTTTTCCTCATGGGTATTAGCCATAGGAAGAATTGTTGGATCATCAATATAATGTAGGTGTCAAAACATTAGCCTTATGGTTTGTGTAACTCCCCAACCCTAGTTACCCAGAGTCAGTGCATTATAAATAACATTGGCACGATCATAAAAGATCATGTCTTGAAAGACCAATTAGTTTAGTAGCCTTAGAAATTGTAGATACATTCATCAGTTTTAAATTACATCATGGAATGAAAAAAACAACAACAACATTTTCTTCATTAACCACATTCATATCCCACTGATAACCCATGCAAGTGAGTCATAATATACACTTTCAAATCCAGGAAAAAAACATAGAAAGGGGAGATCTCAGATGCTTATTAAGGATAACAATATAGCAGAAACATTCATATATAAGCATAAACATTTAAAGAAATGTATCAGACTAAAACAAAAGGCTTTTGAACTTATACTTCAGAATAATACGGTAAAGATAAAATCAAATAATTCCATTTATTTTTTCTCTCAGATATTCTGTTAGTCAAATAATCACATGAAATATCTATAGCCACTTTCATATTGATAGAATGCATAATGCCAGACTTTGTAACCACATAGTCAAAGCCTTGTGCTAAGACAACAAATAAGATATTTTCAGGTCCCTGTGACAAGACACAAGTTTGTCTTATTAGACCTACCGATTCATTTAGGAGTTATAGCGGGCTCCACTCGTCACATACTAGGTCCAATGTATTCCTCATATGAAAAGGATTAAACATAACAAAAACATTCATATTAAAAATAGTATATGAAATGTAAATAATTAATCCATAAACCATGAATGGTTTTAAAATAACACATCCAGTGTCTAACATATCACTAAACCTTCAATACAATGTGAAAGTATTGTATCATAATAAATTAACTTCAAATAAGTTTCAAATCCATCAAAGGATGTTGACATAAAGTGGTCCCAGTAGATACTTAATTTAAAACAAACTAGGATAATAAAGAGGTTTTGAAATTAACCCTTACCTTGTACTTTTATATGGTCGATGATACATTAAACTCCTTTATAATAGTGAAATAATTGTTATTAAGTAATACAAGAACCATATACATTACTATGATATCATATATGATGTTTTAATATTGCTTTGTTAATGATGTTTTAGTAGTATCATCATTTCAGGTGTTCACTGATTCATTTTTCTTTATATTTTTTGTTAAATATGTAATGTTTGCTATGAATAGGATTTATATTATTCATATTCAGAATGATATTAAGTCTTTAAACATTATTTTTAATAATAAAATGAAAATTATTCTTGAATGATTGGGATGGGGAAATTAATCTCATCGCGTTTGTGGAGACGGTAATCCGTACGTACGCATGATCGACAATATCATTATTTTGATTTGAAATCGTTTGAAAATAAATTGTATATCATATATAAATAATCATTAACATGTTATATTTATTATTTAAATCAATTATACATCATTATTATACCCAATAAAATAATAATTTACTGAATAACAACCACACCACGACGTGGATATGGTAAGCCATACTTATTCACGTATGGTGATATGTCATTCATAGAATGGATAAAATAAGAAAAATGGTTGTACCATATTTATAATAAGATCACAGTATATAGAATATACTGTAGTTATTATTTTAGAATGGAAACAACAAGGAATGAAGAAGAGAATGAAGAAAATAACTAGGAATAGGCGATGAAATATTTACCTCTTCTTCAGGTTCTTCCTTTTGATTTGATCAAAATGGACTTATAAGGTATCTTTCTGTCTAAAGGATGGCCTCTAGGATTAGGAGAGGATAGTTGAGAGGATATTTGGGCCAGGGTTGGCTGCCCCAACTAGCTTTGAAGGTGTTAATTTGAGAGAAGGTAAAGTTCCCTTTTATAAGAGGGGTGAGGGGCACCTTAGGAAAAGATTGAAAAATTATTTTTTAATAAATTTTTTTTCGGTTTATAATGGCTCAAAAATGAATTATTTAAAAGCTAATGAGGGGATGGGTCAAAAAACTCTCATCCAATACGTTTTATAATGTTATGGGTCACTATATTAACCTTATCTTTTTATTTAACTCTTAGTTAAATAGATTGAAATTTACCAAGTCTCTTTGTATTTTTATATTACATGGTTAATAAACATACTATAAACAACCTAGAAAACCTCAAGTGTTCATTAATGACATATATAATATTATATAAGTACTTTTTCTGATCCTTATATTTTTAGGATTAGAATATCAATTAATAATATAATATTTGTTTTAAAAACTCTTTTATGTCAATTGTTACACTATTTTTTAATTTTTAAAAAATCTTAACAACATTATTACACCGAAAAATATTAATTTAATCAACCCTAACCAGTCATATTAACCTTGAAAATTAGTTATATTCATTAAAATTCTCAAATTATATTTATTTGGATATTTAAAATATCAATTATTTTAATCGTTCATTAAGAAGGTAATTACTGTATCATCATTGTGTCATAAATAAATTTAAATATTTAATGTCTAAAAATTATAATTAAATAAAATTTTGTAGGAAATATTTTTATATTTCTAATTAATATTTATAGTAGAATTTATATTATTTATAACCATATATTAAAAATGTTTTAGTTATTAAACATTGAATTTAAATCTTTTCACTCATCATTAAATAAAATAATAATAAATGTCCTGATATAATCCAAGGGGACCAAAGAAGTTCATATTTTATTCCTGAAGTTGTTTTTGGTCAAATTATTTTTATCCAATAGAATTAGTACATGTGATAGTTTAATAATAATAACATTTTTACCCTTAATTTCCCTATTTACTTTTAACTGTGGTAAATAAAAGTAAAAAGTTAATATTCACCAAAAAAATATTTTTATCTAATTGAACAACATTTTTATTACTGATATCAACCGTGTCTCTAGGATTTTATAAATTTAATTCCCTGAAGCCGTAAAATTATGTTTTATGCAAATTTTCAAATACTCTTAGGTGGTGGGTAAAAGACGGTAAACATTCACTAAAATTTTTATATATCTAAAATTATTATATACTTAATCCAATGAATTACATTGAATTTATATAGGGATTATGTATCTATTTTGATCTAAAATAATTTTATATAAAATAAATAATTATTTAAATAAAAAAGTTGGTTTCAAACAATAACTTAGTGTTTTTCACTATTCATGAAAAATTGAATGTTTTTAGAAAAATATCAAAAATTCACACAAAGCTAATTTTGATATTCTGAATCCAAAAATGAAGTCCATTTTGAAAGATAAAATTTATATAATATGAAAACATTGGTATTAATATTCATGAAGGCTAGTTTGATTGGTCACGGTCTGTTAGAATCTCAAAGATAAGTAAAATGAAAGTTATGGCATTATTCAAAGGGAAACGTACCGTGGAAGGTTGGGGTGTTACATTCTTCCCTCCATAAAATATTTTCATCCTCAAAATTTCTAGAATATTAAAGCAAAAATTATTTGGGTGGTTCTTCATCATATGTTCCTTGGGTTCCCACATTGCCTCTTACATCTTATGGTTTCTCCATAGATCTTTTACCAGAGGAGTCTACCGGTTTCTCAACACTTATTCTCCAGTATCAAGAATTTTGAAAGGCTCATCACAATAAGAAAAATCAGTTTCCAGTTCAATTTCCTCATAGGTTAGTACATGCATTGGGTCAGGCATGTATTTTCTCAATAGTGATACATGGAACACATCGTGAACTTTGGAGAGACTTGGAGGCATTGCCAACTGGTAAGCTACAATGCAAATTAATTCTAGATTTATGAATGGTCTGATGTACCTAGGACTTAGTTTACCATTCTTAACAAATAGTATAAATATCTTCCATGTCGATACCTTCTAGAAAACATGATCTCCTACCTGAAATTCCAAATCCTTTCATTAGTTATCGGAAAATCTCTTCTACCCACTTTGTACTGTGTTGATTTCGGTTTAGATAACCATCACCTTTTCCATCGTTTTCTCAACATGTTCTGGGCATACGATTTTTCTTTCACCAACATCATCCCAACAAGTTTGTCTGAGACATCTCTTTCCATATAACGCTTCATATAGTTCCATCTGAATACATGAATGAAATCTATTGTTAAATTAAAATTATACCAGAGGTAAATATTGATCCCAAAAACCTTGAATGTCTTGTGAGAAAATCTCAACATGTCATCTATGGTTTGAATAGTCCATTCAGAAAGTCCATAAGTTTGAGGGTGGTAGGCAGTGCTTAAACGATGTTCTGTATCAAGGGATTTTGGAAGTCTTTTCCAGAATCTTGATGTAAAACATGGATCATGGTCAGAAACAATCGATAAGGGTAATCCATGAAGTCTTATAACTTTATTAATATACAGTCATTCTAGACATTCAAGTGGAAAATCTTCTCTTATAACATGAAAATGTGCGGACATGGTAAGATGATAAATAATGACCCATACTGCATCATTCCTTCTAGGTGTTTTTTGTAGCCCCATGAAAAATTCCATCGTAATATTATCCCTTTTTTACTCAGGTATGGGAAGAGGTCGCATGACTCCTCTAGGTTGTTGTCTTCCAGCTTTTACTTGTTGAAAAAAAATACATCATGACACAAAATCTACAATCTCCCTCTTCATGTTGTCCCACAAAAAATGTTCCTTCAAATCTCTATACATCTTGCTTCTCCCAGTGTGTATATAGAAATTGGAGCTATGAGAATCATACAAAACTTCTCTTTTTAGATCAGGTATATTGAGAACACAATGTCTCTTCCAAAAATTAAAAAATTCCATCTTTATATATGAAGTCACTCATTCTCCCATCATTCAATGGTTTAATGTTATTTAGAAACTCCTCAACATCGGTCTGAGAAATCTTTATCCTTTCTAGTAAATATGGTTTGGAAACCATTTGAAAAAGTATTGATGTTTCATCTTCTATGAATTGTCCAATATCAATTTTTGTTAGATCTGTGAAAATAGGATCCCTTTCAACTCTCATCTTGTTTAATGCTCCATGGTCATTTCTGCTCAAATCAACTTCCACCTTATTTTATTTCCCAAGGTGGTAGTGTACAGTGCAATCATAATCCTTGTATAGTTCAAGCCATCGCCTTTGTCTCATGTTGAGTTCTTTTTGTGAGAAAATATATGTCGAACTCTTGTGATCATAATATATCTCACATCTTTCACCATACCGATAATGTCTACATATCTTCAGAGAAATTATTACATTTTCTAACTCAATATCATGAGTAGGATAGTTTTTCATTAATTATTAGTTTTCATGATGCATAGGAAATAATCCTATCATTTTGCATGAGGACACAACCAATTCCATTCATTGAATCATCACTATAAATAACAAGACCATCATTCCCTGATGGAAGAGTCATTATAGTATAATTGACTAATAATAACATCAGTTCTTCAAAACATTCATCACACTCATTTGTCTAGAAAAATTTAACACCTTTACATGTGATCTTGGTTAATGGGTTAGACAACTGGGAAAAATCTCGGACAAAACAGTGATAATAACCTACTAAACCAATAAAACTATGTACCACAATTATACTCACTAGTTCTGGACATTCATGGGTTTCCTTGGTCATTTAAAGATCAACAATGTTTCCTTCCATAGAGACAATATGGTCAATAAAAGAAATCTATTGAAGCCAGAATTCACACTTGCTATACATTCCATATATTTCATTTCTTCTAAGTGTCTTCAGGAAATTTTGCAAGTGATTTTTATGATCTTAGTATCTTTTGAAGTGTACCATGATATCATCAATAAATACCACTACAAATTCATCAATATATTCCTTGAAAACTCTATTAAATATATCCATGAAGAAAAAGGGAGAATTAGTCAGCCCAAAAAGCATTACTGTATACTCATAATGCCCGTACATAGTTCGAAATTCTGTATTCAAAATGTCTTCCTTCTTCGCACACAATTTATTATATCCAGATCGAAGGTCAATATTTGAAAAATATTGAGCTCCATGAAGTAGGTAGAATAAATCATCAACGCGAGGTAGGGGATAATTTTTCTTTATAGTTATATCATTTATTTCCTTGTAGTCAATGCACAACCTCATATATCCTTCTTTTTTCTTAACAAAATGAACACGGCCTCCCCATGGAGATACACTAGGGAAAATAAATCACTTATTACTCAATTCCTCTAGTAGTTTCTTTAGTTCCACTAATTCCATAATGGACATTATATAAGGGGTCTTTGATATGGTCCATTTAATAGGAATTAAATCAATGGAAAACTCAATTTCTCAATCTAGAGGATGTCTAGGTAAATCTTCTAGAAACATATAAACATATTCTTACACAATAGGTACATCTTCTATTTGAACATTCCTTTCTACACCCACAGTTATTTCATTCTCTTCATCCCCAATAATTGAATTTAGTTGAGCTATTGGGGTGGATCTATATAAGAATTATGTGGTGATTTTTCTGCTCTAAAGATAAGGTACTCTTTATCGTCATAGAGAATTGTAACCTCCTTCATATTACAGAAATTTTTCGCATCATGGTATGAATTTAAACCCATATCGGGGAATATATCAAATTCAATCATGGGAATGATGATGATATCAAAAAAAAAGAAAATTTATATGCCCTAATGGGAACTGAATCACAAAAATTTGTTACAATGATACTTCCCTTAGGTGTTTTAACTTACAACTCCCTTGTTATGTCAAATTGAAAATAACGAATAGTCTTAGAAAATTGGAAAGATATAAAATAATTCGATGATCCAAAATCCAATAAAGCATTTGAAAAACATGATGAAACCATTAAATTACCTGCCACCACATCATTCAGATCTTCAACCTCAACAGTAGTGATAGTAATAGCTTGGCATTGATCCATTGGCCTTTTCTAAGGTATGTTTCCTTAGCACTTAGGACATTAATTTTCATAATTCCCCCTTTCACTACAATTTTAGCATTCAACATTGTCATCCTCTTTCTTCCCCTTGAAATCATGAGCTTGGGGGCCTTTTTCACCACACTTGTAACAGAATCTCATTCCCTTTATCCAAGTACCAGGGTGTTTTTTCCCACATTTAGTGTAGGATGGATAATCAACATTTCCATTCTTCCCCTTATTTACATTTCTAGAGTGTTTAGCAGATCTCTTCTTCTATTTCATTTCTATAAACTCGTAAGACATAGAGAATTTCTTTTCGGTCTTGATAGCGCATGTGAAAATATATTTGTATGATAAGAAGGACTGTGAGACTAATGATCGCTGGAGAAATGGTTTTAACCCATCAAATAATTGATCAATATTACTCCTTGGGTTTCGTATATAATCTATAACATGTCTTGATAACCTTGTAATGTTAGCCTCAAACATTGCAGCATTCTCATCCTCCTATTGCCTCAGACTCAGAAATTGCCTTTCCATATCCGCTCGATGGTCATGAGAAAAATATGTTTCTATGAAAATCTCTTTAAACTCCCTCCATTCCATACTTGATACTTTTTTATCTTCCTTTGTGTTTTGGTTTAATAACCACCATTGATCTGCATCTCCCATGAGGCGATAAGCTGCCAGGACAACTTTTTCCCTTTCGATACTCCCCAAACCATGAAATATTCAAAAAGAAATTTATCCATTGCTCAGATAATAATTGATTTGTACTCCCATTGAATGTTGGTGGTTGTTGCCTCATGAAGAGGTCTAACATTGATCCTCCACATTGTGGATCAGGGTGCTCCATATGAGTGAAGTTATTATTCATAACCTGAGTGAGTTTTCCTAGTATGGTTATATGCTAATTAGAACCAGTTTCTTCACCAGCTCCTCTATAATTATCTTGAGTAGGATGGAAATCCCTACATGTATTGTGTGCATTGATACGGTTTCCCATTCCTTCCACTAGGTTCCCTTTCTAATCAATGGCATAAACTAGATTATTTTATGAATCAAAATACATAATTCCAAACATTTAAAACAAAAAACATAAACTGAACAATTTATGGATATAATCCACAATCATACAAATGTTTTCTTGTATTAAGTATATACACATAAACCCTTCATAATGGATTGTAAATAAAAAGATAGTAATCCTAAGAATATCCCTCGAGAATGCCGCAACCAAGAGTGCAGCAAGGCCCATTGACATTCACCCGTTCTCATTTGAGTCTAGTTCAAAGCGGTGTTTTAAGGTTTTACCCCAAGGTAGATCTGTGCCAGAGCCGCCTCTACCTGCTTATATCTAGATTAGGATGTATTGAATGGAAAACTCATAAAAATATACAATACCAAATTCTAGGATATTCTCATATACTAATCTTTAAAGTATATCTTAGGATAATGTTCTCTAATTAGAGTTTTTCTAAATATATCTCCAATGATTTGTACTAAACTTTCTCTGATACCAACTATAATTCCCCGACCCCAGTTACCTAGAGTCTGTGCATTATTACATAACATTGGGATGATCACAAAAGATCATGTCTCTAAATACCGATTAGTTTAGTAGCCTTGGAAATACTAGATACATTCATCAGTTATACGTTACATCATGAAAGGAAAAACAACAAAAACATTGTCTGCATTAACCACATTCATATCCTATAGTCTATCCCAATAGATCAGTCATAATATAATTTTTTCACATCCTGGGAAAAATAAAACATAGAAAGGGGTGGGCTCAGATGCTCAGTAAGGTTAACAATATAGCGAAAAGATTCATAAATAAGCATAAACATTTTTGGAAATGTATAAGACTAAACAAAACACTTTTAAACATTAACTTAATAATAATATTCCAAAGATAAAATCAAATAATTCCATTTTATGATTCACATGGATATTATACTAGTTGAATAATCACATGCAATATCAGTAGCCACATTCATAATGATGGAATGCATAATGCCAGACTTCACAACCACATTCTCAAGTCCTTGTTCCTAGAATACAAATAAGATCTTATCAAGGCCTTCTACCAAGACACCTGTTTGTCTCATGAGACCTTCCGATGCATCGAGGATCTTTAGCGGGCTCCACCTGTCACTTATTATTTCCAATGCATTCCTCATATGAAAACGTTTAAACATAACATAAACATTCGTATTAAAACTATCATATGAAATGTCAATACATTATTCATAAACCATGAATGGTGTAAAAATAACACATCCACTATCAAACAGATCACAAAACATTCAATACAATGTGGATGTTTTGTATCATAATAAATTAACATCAAATAAGCTTAAAATCCATCAATGGATGTTGACATAGATGAAATAAAAACCTTTTGTAGAGAAATATATCTTTATATTTTGAAATCATTTAAAAGTCATATAATTATAAAAGAAATCATTTATTTTGAAAATATTCTTATTAGCTTGTATGTGAAGCTTCGACGATGTTATAATGGTAGAAAATATTTGCACCCACCGTATTAGTTAAAAACATTCTTACTATAATTTTATTGAAAAGGTCATAAGGTACCTTGTTTCGAAAATGATGGAATGATTACCTTCAAACCATTTTATAAAAATTAAATCAGGGGTATAAATTACTTTAAACTATAGTCTATTCAATATTTAAAAAAATTTGGAATACATTTTTGAGTAACACGGATGTGGATGATAAAGTGGTCTCAGTATATGCTTATGTAAAAACAACCTCAGATAATAAAGAGATTGTGAAATTAACCCTTACTTTATACTTTTCCTTGGTCGAGGGTACGTTAACCTCATATATAATAGTTAAATAATTTTTATTAAATTATACAGGAACCTATACATTAATATGATATCATATATGATCTTCTAATATTGCTCTGTTAATGATATTTTAATACTATCATCGTTTCGGGTGTTAACTGATTCATTTTCCTTTATATGCTTTGTTAATTTAGTAATGTTTGTTATTTATAAAATGTATATTATTCATATAAATAATTATATTATGTCTTTAAACATTATTTTTAATAATCAAATGAAAATAATTATTGAATGATTACGATGGGGAAATGAATCTCGTCGTGTTCGTGGAGACGGTAATCCGTACGTACGCACGAATGAAAATGTCATTATTTTGAATTAAAATAATATCATAATAGATGTTATATCATATATGGAGAATAATTAACATGTTATATTTATTATTAACATCAATTATACATCATTATTATACCAATTCAAATAATAATGTATTGAATAACAACTACACCACGATGTGGAGACAGGAAGCTGTACGTACACACGTATGGTGATTTGTCATTAATAAGTTGGATAAAATAATTAATATGGTTGAACCATGTTTATATGAACATCATAGTATATATAATATACTAGATTTACTATTTTAAAATGGAAACAAGAATGAAAGAAGGAGTGGATGAAGAAAATAACTTGGACGAGGTGATGAAATATTTACCTCTTCTTCAGGTTCTCCCTTTTGATTTGATAAAGAGGGCTCTATAGGTTGGATTTAGTCCTAATGGAAGGATTATAGTATGAAGTTAGGATAGTTTGGATGATATTTTGGATGATCTTGGCTGAGGTAAATGGCATTGAAGGTGTGAATCTGGGAGAAGGGGAAGTGCCCTTTTATAAGAGGGGTGAGGGGCACCTTAGGAAAAGATTGAAATATTATTTTATAATAAAATCATTTTCGGTTTCTAATGGCTCCAAATTGAGTTATTTTAAGGATAAGGTAGAGATGGGTTGAAAGACACTCAACCAATAGGTTTTAGACAAGTTTTTCTCAGTATATTAACCTTATCTTTTAGCTTTAACTCTTAGTTAAATCGAATGACATTTACCATGTATCATTGTATTTTTATATTATATTATTAATAAACATACTATAAACTTCCAAGAGAAACTCAAGTGGTTCATCAATGACATATATAATATTATTTAAGACCTTTCTAAAAGCCTTATATTTTTAGTAATATAATATCAATTAATAATATAATATTTGTTTTAGAAACTATTTTATTTCAATTTTGTCACTATTTTTTATTTTTTTGATAAATTCAAAATTTCATTATTAATTAGAAAAAAACTCAATTAATCAACAATAACATGTCATATTAACCTATAAAACTAGTTTAATTCATTAAAAGTGACAAATAAGGTTTATTTGGATATTTAATATATCAATTATTTTAGTCTTATATTAACAAGGTATTTACTGCATTATCATTGTGTCATAAATACATTTAATTATTTAATTTCAAAAATTTATAAATAAAATTTCATTATGTAGGAAATTTTTTTAGCTTTATAATGAAGATTTATAGTTGAATTAATATTATTTCTAGCCATATATTAAATTTTTCTAATTATAAAACATTAAATTTAACTCTTTTAACATTTCTTTAAATAAATTAATAGAAAATGTCATAATCTAATACAAGTGGACCCAATAAGTTTATATTTTATTCCTAATGTTGTTTTTGGTCTAATTATACTTATCCAACAGAATTAGGAGATGTTTTTGGGTAATAATAATATCATTTTTACCCATAATTACCCAATTTACTTTTAATCGTGGATAATAAAATTAAAAAGTTACTATTCACCAAAACTTTTTTTCATCTTATTGAAAAAAAAATTCTTACTGATGTCAACCGTGTCTCTCATATTTTTGAAATTCAATTCACAAAAGTGGTAAAAATATGTTTTATGAAAATTTGCAAATGCTCCTAGGAGGTGGGTAAAAGTCTGTAAAAGTTCTATAAAATTTTTATATATCTAAAATTATTATAAACTGACTCTAATGAATTATATTGAACATATATAGGTATTATGTATCTATTTTGTAATAAAATAAATTTAAGTAAAATAATTAATTATTTAAATAAAAAGTCAGGTTTAAACAATAACTCAGTGTTTTTTACAATTCATCAAAAATTGAATGTTTTCAGAAAAATACCAAATATGCACCCTAAGCTAATTTCAATATTCGAAATCCAAAAATGAAGTCCATTTTGAAAGATAAAATTTTTAAAATATAAAAAATCGGTATTACTATTCAAAATGACTAGTTTGATTGGTCGCAGTTTGATAGAATCTCGAAGTTACGTACAAGGCATGTTGTTGCATTATTCGAAGGGAAACGTACCGTGGATGCTCACGGTATTGCAATTTGATAATTCAATATTTTTTATATACCATTACGATGACCTCATTTTGTGCACTCAAATTCCTTAAATAATTAAATGATATTATCCCTTGAATTTTTTTGGTTTCAAATTGAGTTTTAATTCACTAATGGATTAATGTATATTCAGCATGATATGTGACCTAGGGTGATATCTTGTTATAGAATTCCTATTTTGTGGCTTATTTCTTATTGATATAATTTTTAATCGATTGAGAATATATATTAATGTTTCATTTGAATGAATAATTATAATTATCATAATTAAATATAGATATTTATGATGTAATATTGTAATATCCATGCCATAGGAAAAGAATTATGTTCTATGCTGAGATTTTTATATAATGAAATTGACCTAGGAATATTCATAAGAATATGTTGTAATGCCTATAGTTAACAGGATCAGCCCAGTCTGGATGTTGTAATGCTTAAAGGGAAATGAGCTGGAAATACTATAATGTTTGAAGGCCTTTAACATTTAATACTCTAATTATTACAGGGCTTTGTACATGATTTTCTTGAGACTATACCAAGGGAATATGGTTTTGGATGGCATGGTCATAAAACATGCTAATAGATAACCCAACCTGGTGCTAAATCATTTTGTTTACATTATTTATATGGTTGTGGTCGTAATGATCATAAGACATGATTGGAGATATTTCGGTATGGATCCAAAGCAGTTTGATGTGATTTTGTATTAATTATTGAATTAATTTAATATACCTATTTCTCTCATTAATTTGTAGACATCATATTAGGTTTGTTTTATTTAGACGTATCATTGTGGATATATTGGGTTATACTCACACCCTATTAAGGCCGTTTTTTGCCCTTTAGAAGATTTTGTAGCTGTAAGTTTCGACAAGGTCCAGAGACCTTGTTGTTGATTTATTTTTTTTCTATTGAGATGGAATTTGGAGATATGACTAAAATGGGGTTCAGGAATGGAAACTTTGATTTATTTGTTTGATTTAAATAGTAATTTCCTTTAATATTCTATAATTTCATTGAGTTTCATTATAGTATATCATTACATTATTCTGTTTGTATTATTGGACTATTCAGTTTTAATTTTTTTTGTCATCTTCAAATACTTTCCTTAGTTTTATTATTATTTATGTTCTATTATGATTTGTTCTTCTGCTCTGACACTTCATACTAGATGGTAGAGTCCCACAATCAATATTTCACATACACTTCTACTAGTCACCACCTTCCAGCATATGGGGAGGGGAACTTGAGGCCCTATAACTGTCCCTTTCATGCCATGTGGGAGAGTGATGAATTAGAGGATATAAAAAATTGGAATTGAAGATGTAGGTTGTTCTTCTATTATTTTCATTTACTTTACTATTTAGGGAAGATAAAAAGGAAACTAGGATATGTCGGGTTGTGGAAATAAGCTTTTCCATGGTAGTAGCTGACCCCTATAAGTGGAAAAATTCGAGTACCCATGTTAGGATTGAACTTTGTGCTATGTGTTTTTTTTAAAAATGATGTTATTTTACCTTTGGGGATTCACATGTTGTGTGAGGTTATTGTTTTATGATGTTATTGTTTAATGAGAATATACTCATGGATCGGTATGGAATGAGATATGGATACATGAAACAAATTAGGAATATATAGATATATTGACATGTATTGTTCATGATAAAGAAATATCTATTTTTCATGTTTTATATACTCGCATATTGAACTATGATATGATATATCTGTTTCACTAGATTAAAAAAAGAGTTATTGGGTCAAGGTATAATGCTTTTAAGCCATGTATAGAGAGCCTAGGAGTTAGTAGTTCTCTGTTGCAATCACCTGTTATGATAGACTTGTTGATATCCAGTTTTCTAATGTATGTTTTTGTCTATTAATGAAAATATTTCTTTTCCGTATTCAACTTATGTGTCCAGAGAGTTGGAATTTGCACAATCCTAAAATATTCAAACCAAAATGTCTTGATTTTATGGAGTATTAGAGGGATGTTCATCTTTGTAGTATTTTCCTAATGGTTGAGCAATCCATGGAATGCGAGATTGTTCTGATAATTCCTTCAATGCATGAGCAGAAAAGAGAGTTTATTCATTAGCATAAATAGTGTTTATAGGGGAAGGGGGACCACGAGAATCCATGTTCTATATTGATTCGGTTTAGAAAATCAATATGAATCTTAAGAAACCCATGGAGTGGTGGGTGAAACTTACTCTGTAAATGCTTAGTGGACCTATAAAGTGTTGGTGGGATATTCTAGAGGATGTTGGGTCATGGTATGATATATCTTAGAAGGAATTATAGACAATGTTAAGGAGCCATTTTTACCTTAAAACCATGAGTAATTGAAAAATCTCATGAGCTCGTGTATCATCCACAAGAGGTTTTTTCATTACATGACTATGTTTGATGTTTTTTTTACCTACAAGGATTTGCACCGTCTTGGAAGCTAATGAGATCTCTATAGATAGATGTTTCTAGGTTGGTCTTATCATTGATATCAGGTCATAGGTAATTTGTTTTAATTTAATTAAATTTTATGATACCATTAATCAAGTACACATAATGTGAGGGAATCTAATAGATTCCCTGAGCAGTTTCCAAGATTTTATAGCATGGAAATATAGATATTCATCTTCCAGTTGTAAAAAGTGTTATTAGAATAGTTTCCACCAAGGTAGTAATGGGAAGATTCTTCAGGGAAATATAGTACCATCTCAGGATTGTATTCCATTCCAGTGTTATCAATGTGGACATTTTTTTCATTAGCGCCCACATTTTCATTACCCGGTAGTCGAGTGTCACATTTTTGGTAGACTGGGTTATCTTTATAGGTTCTATTTCATCATTCCGTAGTAGACCAGTGGAAAATGATAATGAAAATAACCATTATTATTAAGGTGCTTAGTTATACCCCATTAGGATTGTAGCTAGAGTTCCACACCTTATTTATGCAGAGGTTGGGGAGATGGTATCCCAATGTAAGAGGAATAATACCACAAAATGGAAGTAGTTTAGGGTAGTCAGACTAGTGTCTAGGGAATAGGAATTAGTATGTTGGAAATTATGTAGACTACTATGACTTACATGGATTCATGGTCATCTACCGCAATAGGTACTATTATTATATCATCTACCTTATATTATTTATTTTGTATATAGGAGCATCACTTTATTTTTTGTCCACTCTTTGTAAAATGATTTGGAATAGGATGTGGAAGTATTAGATGGTGTATTACCATTTAAAATTGTCGGGTGTGATAACAGAAAATATTAAATGTTTCAAGGTATGTCCTTTAGATATTGGTGGTTTTCATTTCTTTGGGATCTATTTGTGCTGGAAATGACAGGTTTCAACCAGTTTCATGGTATGTATTGGATAGTTCCATATAATGAACATTTCAACTATTATATAAGGAGTGTTAATTTCTTCTCTCCATAAGTAAGTAGTTATTCTCACCATGGTGAGTGGGATATTCAAATTAGACATGTGAGACCCATTTAGTGTAGATTAGATTGTCTCATGGGTCAAATATTTTGTCTTTATCTAAATAATGGTGGAATGTAGCAGATCAATTTTCCTTCAGAAGTATATCATTTTCAGGATTTTCCCCTAATGTATTTTATATATTTCTTCTTGAGTGATCGATTGAGGTCACGACCTAGTTGGGGACGAGAGTAGATCCAATTCTATCACACCTTACAGAATTCCCCATACACAGCTTCGATATTTGATGGGCCAGTTGGATGTACAAGAATCTAAAGGCTGTATACAACCGAGTACATATCCTTGGGGTTATCTAGTTCTCCACATGAATAATTGTGATGGATCATTTCATTTTTTTGTGGATTATTTGAGACTAAACTAAATGAAAATCAATAATCGATATCCTCTTCTGTGCATTTATGATATTTTCAATCAAGTTAGAGGTGATAAGATCTTATCTAATATTTACTTGAGGTTATGATATCCTCATTTATGGGTGAGTCTATCGAACATAACTCATACTACATTTAGGAGCACATATGTCTTGTATTAATTTATAGTGATGCCATTTGGGTTGACTAATGAGCCAGTGGTGTTCATGAATTAATGAATAGAAATTTTCATCTTCATATTGATCGGGTTTTTTTCGCTTTCATCGGTGATATCTTAGTGTACTCCATGTCAAAATATTATCATACCAATACTATTGAGTATATTGTTAGAGAATCACCTTTAAACCAAGCTAACTAAAATCAATTTCTATATAAATACAATGTACTTCTTGGGACATTTCTGGTTATAGGATGTGGTTTTAGTGGACCGAGATAAATTAATAATAGTGATAACATGGAAAAAACCAATGAACATTTTTGAAATAAAATTCATTCAGGGTTTAGAAGGATATTATTGTAATTTTATCAAATATATATCCCATTTGGAAGAACCAATATCTAGGCTTACCATGAATGGGATGAAGTTGGTGTGGTATTATTCTTGTGAAAAATATTTTCAAGAGATGGAAGGAAGGACAAAATTAAAACTTCTCCTCACTTTATACGTTCTGAGTAAGTCATATACTATGTAATTTGACACATCCATAGATGGAATCATAGTAGTTCTAATGAAGGAGGATCATCTGGTAGCCTATGGATCTAGGCAGTTGACACCACATGAGTGGAAGAACCCTACTCATCTTTTTGATTTAATGGTAAGGGTATATACCCTGATATGATAGATACATTAGATCATGGGTTAGAGGATTACGGTTTACACAGATCACAAGATCCTCAGCTACATCGTTTCACAGTGATACCAAAACCTTTGATAGAGGATGTGGGTCAAGTATCATCATTCATTGGAATTTGAATTTGAATATATACCTAGAAAGGGAAATCCACAGATGATGATTTTAGTTGAAGGAAATAAACAAAATCATCATCTTATTTTTTTGAGGAATAGTGGATAATGGAAATATTTGATGAAATGCATCTGGATGTTCATGAATCTTAGAGGGGGGTATCTTTGAAATTTATATCTGTTATACTAGTGATTTTGATCATATTATGTATATCAAATTTTTTGATTTAGAGGGTTCTATTCTAAGAGAAAAATTTTATGGTGGGGATAACACATCAAGATGGTCTCTCAGTAGTGGAAATTATTTTAATATCCAATGATGATTATGGGTACATACATGATTGTGTAAGGATATGATAAATAAGTTTCATTATTTTATAAGGAATGTTCATCTAGGTATGACAATGATGTATTGCGATCTTTTTACATAGAACTAGTGGTTAGTATGGAAGAAGGATGTGGTAATATTCATGGCGGAATGCTTCAGTTTTCATCAGGAGAAAGCTGAGCATCAGAGGCATGATGGGATTTTACAGCCTCTACCCATTCAATAGTGGAAATGGAAGGATGTCAAGATGGATTTTGTAACGAGATTACCTAGGATGACCAATAATAATGATGGGGTATGAGTTTTTTTATATTTTCTAAAAAATGATTCCCACTTCTTACCTGTTAGAAAAACCATTAGAATTTTTGATCTGAGAAATATTTACATGGGTGAGGTGGTTATGTTTAATGGTGTTATAAGGAGTAATATTTTAGATAGAGATCCTAATTTCACATCATGATTATGGAAGGGTCTTCATAATTCTCTAGGATCACTATTTATATTAACTACAACCTCTAATCTATAGACTTAAGGTCAATCTAAGTGGAATATTCAGGTTCTGGAGGATATTTTACGATCATGAATTTCTGATTTTTATGGTTCATGGGAACAAAATATGTTACCTGTAGAGCTTTCATATTACAATAGCTTCCAAAAATCGATCAAAATAGAATAATTTGAGTATTTTTATGAAAGGACATTCTGTTTTCAATTTTTAGTCTAGAGGAAGGTGAGTCAGCTATAGTTCGGACTAGTCATAGGAATGATAAATCTATATAGGGTTATTGGATAAGATGATGGTTCACTATGGTGAATAGATGGAAAAAATCAAATGTTGACCATTAGAGATGAAATATGGAGTTTGAATTTGGTCATTATGTTTTTTTCAGGGGTCACCTTGGTTTTGATAAAAATGAATCAAGAAATAGGGGATGAAAGTTCCTAGTTTTGTGTGGACATTTGAAATAGTGGTAGGGGCCGGTTTAGTGGTGTACACTTTTTCCCTTCCCCACTACTACAGATCAATGCATGATGCATTCCATGTGTCACAACTGGGAATATATCTACCAAACACTTCCCATGTGACAGATGTAGAATAAGTTACATTTTATGTTGATACATTCTTTAAGGATCATCCAATACGAGTTGTGGATAGTAGTGAAAAATATATTTGGGGCTAGACTATGCCATTGGTTTGTGTGTAAAAGAAACATGTCCATGTTCAGGAAGATAAATGGGGGAGTGTGTCTGATATGTGAACATAATGGCAATAATTGTTCACTGAGACCTCCCCATGATACTTGGAGAATCTTAGAGATGACCAGTTATATGTTGGGGATTTTGAAAGACCCCATATTTTTTCATTGAATGATTCCATTTGAGTTTTCTTTTGGGCATTAGTGGTCCTTTATTGTTCAGATATAAGGAGTATTTTCTGGGGAAAATGTACCGAGGTACATGGATGTATGATTGTTTGAATTAATAGATTCTTTGTATAAATTGTACTAATTGTTAAAATTATTTCCTTGTATGTTGAGGATATATAATGGAGGTTTTTATAGTTAATGGGAAAATGGGACGAAAAAAGAAATTCAAAATATTTACACTTCTTTCAATGGGATTACATTTCTTTTAATGTTTCATAGGTTTTAATAACATAAATATGATATGATAGGTTTTTCAGAGAATAACATTAAAAACCATTACAGAAAATGTAAATGTACTATACAATGTGTAACTTCATCACATAATGTTTTCAAAATTTTGTGCAGATGATTTTATTTGGAACCGTTGTATCTCTTCTACTCTTAAAATATGGAAACACTCATGGTAATTTTGCAGTTCAAAAACCCTTTCTAGATGTCATGTTCACATAATCAATCCCCGGTAAGTCATTTTGATCTCGTTTCAACATTATTATTTTTAGTTCTTAACTTTTTTGGGGATATACCTTACCCAATTGTGTGGTTGGTTTTGATGTTGATCAATTATTGATCTTGGAATCCCTTCTCAATCGTCTACACCCTATTCCTTGTTGGAGTTGGCCATATGAAGTGTTATTGGATCTTAAATATTTAGTATGGGGACCAAATTTTAACCCTATGGTTTGATAATTACATGTTTATAAAATATCATGATTTCACCCTCATTGTGTGCACCAAAATTCACTAAATAATTTAATCATATTATCCCTTGGATTCCTTTGGTTTGAAATGGATTTATAATTGGAAAATAGATTAAATTAATTTTTTCATGACCTGAGACCTAGAGTGATTTCTTGTTATATTATCCCTAATTTATTTCATATTTCTTATGTATATGATTTCTAATCAATTGAGAATTAAATTGAAAGCGTCTTTTGAAATAATAATTGTAATCCATATAATTTACCATTGAGATATATATTTGATATTTTTATATCCACGATGTATGATAGGAATTTTCTTCTATGCAGAGATTCATATATAATATGCTATTCCCAAGGACATAAACATGAATATAATGCAATGATTATAGTGAGTGGGATATTCCTATTCCCGATGATGTAATTCTTATAGGGAATTGAAATGGAAATGTTGTAATGATTATAGGGCTTTGAACCAAAATTTTATAATGTGTACAGGTATTTGTCCTAGATTGTTGTAGTGACTATACCATTGGTATATTGTTGTGGGTGGAATGATCATAACACACGATAAGATATATTCCATCTTGGTTCCAAAGTAGGTTCTTCACCTTGGATACATGGTAGTGGTTGGAATGGTCATAAGACATGCTCAGATATATTCAACAATGGAGCTGATGAAGGTTGATGTGGTATTTTATTAATTATTGAATTAATTTAATATATGTGTCTATCAATTTATTTCATAAAATTCAAATTATCCTAGTCTCTGTTGGACATGGTGGTGTCGACCAATTGAGTTATACTCACACCCTATTCAGGATTCTATTTTACTCTCAAGTAGATTTTATGGATGCAGGTTTGGGGAAGGGAAATGGATATTGTATTTGATTTCTTGTTTTCTATTGGATTGAAGTTTGGAGATGTGATCAACATGGGTTTTGGGTCTAAGTACATTAATTATTTTATTTGATTCTATTAGTCTTTTCTTGTATTTTTTTACCATTTCATTTAGTGACTTTCCTGTACTTCATTACATTATTCAATTATTATAATTGTATTATTCAGTTGGATTTTATCATTGTATTCCACTATTTCCTTTCCTCGTATTATTATTTCTATTTTTTATCAATGTTTCTTATACTATGATACTTTATACGAATTGTTATAGTCTCACCAGTAAACATTTTACACCCTCATGTCTTTTCAGAATCCGGTGGCATATCGGGAGGCATGTTTTTGGTCCTGTAATCAACCCTTTCCAGCCACATGAGAGAGCATCGTGTATGGGAAAGTTACAATTTCTATATCATTACCCAAATGTATATCTTCATTATTTTTATGTATCACTTCTAAATTATGCATATATATCCCAAACCCATGTATCCATATAAGTTCATCCTTCTTTTTTTGGGGTAATATGTGTGTTAAAAAGTCTCCCTTCTAAATTCTTTTCAATAAGTAATCCAAAATAAAGGGAATTTTGTGATTTTTTACCCTTTATCAAAATCACACCATAATCTTATTTATTCCATGATTACTTTTATAAAATACCTCATTTAATCATGAAAAAAATATTGGTCTATTTATGGTTTTCTAAAATCAATTATACCATTCCTTTTTTAAATAATCTTGAAAATTTTCAATTAAACGATAATAAAATGTTTTATTTCTAATGATTCTAGACACTATTTTTACATGTTTTCACTTTATTTTGACATAACATATCATGATTTATTCCTATATTACTATATTAATTTCAATGTATGATATATATTCATTCTTTCATAAAGACAATTATGATATTCCCTTTTGATATTACTTCTTATAAGATTATGATAGTCAATTATTCTAGGGATAACCCTTTTATATATGTTTGATTCATTATGTATGATTCTTTATATGGGAAAAATATTCACGAACTTGTTATGATGGGTGTTCCTAGATCATATCGCAGTGCAATGGGTAATGTTTAGCCTAATGAGACGACATGTTTAATGGTCTTGGTGGTTTTCATTGGCTCGTGATCCTTGTACAATAGTCTTGGTGGTTATCCTTGAATCATGATCCTCCATGCATAACGATCCTTTACTAATGATTATGTCATGTTTCAAATTGTGTATACATTACTATGATTCCATAATTGCATGATACCATGTTTTGTATGTCATGTTTCCATATGTTTATTCATGTCCTATTTTCATATAATGTAATCATGATTACGACTTCAAACTATTTTCCTATGATTTATTGTTTTATTTATTTCTTTACTGGTATTTTTTTCTCCCCCCACTGTTCATGTATTCCCCATGTTATAAAGTGAAGATGTATGTGCACAAGGATCACAATAGGATGATTAAAAAAAATTATAATGGTTTCATGCTCTCTAATTTTGTATCTAATAATAAAAGATACCAGCCTTTATGATCTATTGGTTGTATATATAGGACAAAAATTCTAAAAATCATGTAGTAATATGTGTAAAGGGTTAGGGTTTTTATTGTTTGTATCTGAGCATGATCTAATTATTTATGGTGATTTTGACTAAGTCACATTAGTAAGATCCTAAGGAAAAAATCTATTTCATAAATAAACTATATTGAAAAATAGGTAATCAAAAGATGTGATATATATTTCAATGATTAGTTGCCTCTTCAATGTTATCAAATTCCATTTTATGTTTCTAAATGTATAAGATATATCATCCCAAATCCTATTTTGGATGATGAAAATTGTTAGAATTGGAACAAAATTACCAAAAGTAGGATTATAATATATGTTCATATTAATTCATTCATATCATTCATGATTCATTGAACAATTTAAACAGCACCTAAAAGTATGGAGATTGATTTATCTATGTGAATAGAAAATGGGAAAATTATTGCATCCAATGTAAAAAACTCCTCCTCAGTTAGTGTTTGTGGACTGAACCCCCTAGAAAATATTGTTTCACTTCCTTTCATGGAATTTAATGTTATATTGGGAATATATTTTCTATCCTTATTCAAATATAAAATTTACTATTTGGAAAAGGAGATCAATCTTGACATCCTAAAGTATCTTACAATTCTGTACAACTATAATGAGGAGGATGAATCTCCTTCAGAATCATCATCTTAATTGTGGATGTTACTACGTTTTGAGAAAGCATATCTGGCTTAAATGATTGAGAAGAATGATAGAAACATGGTCGATGATATTACCATGGTGGGGGACTACAATGATGTGTTACCTGAAGAATTTCATATTCTTCCTCATGATCGATATGTTGACATATATATTTATATTATTTCTGGATCTATACCTGTATCAAAGTCACCTTAAATAATTAAAACCATTCAGCTAGAAGAATTGAAGAAGCAATTATAGGAGAATATGGAAAAGGGTTTTATATTCCCAAGTGCTTTATCAAGGGGTTTCCCAGTACTCTTTTTCATCAAATAGAATTTCTCAATTCTTATTTAAATTTATTATCATGATCTTAATAAAAAAATGAAAATGATAAATTATCCCCTTTCATAGAGAGATGACATGTTTGTTAAACAATGTGGGGATAATGTTTTCTTTAATGTGGAACATCAATCCAAATATCGATATTTAAAGGTGAGGAAGAAAGATATTCTCCATAATTCTATTCAAAAATAATTAAGACATAATAGGTTAATAGTGATTCCTTTTGGTCTCACTAATTATATAGTAATTTTCAGGGATTTAATGAATTTATTCATTAGATTTTATTAGGAAAAATTTGTGGTAGTCTTTATTGATGATATTATTAAATACTCTAAGAAAAAGTACGAAGATTAAGATTATTTTAATACTATGAAAAAGACAATGTGAAAGGATAAAATCTAGGTGAGGTACAATTAATGTGAGTTCTTTATGGAGGAATTATCATTCATAGAGAATATAATAACTAGAAAAGGGATATTTGTGGACCGTTATAAGTCATAGGGAATTGAAGAGTGGGCAGACCAAAAACATTGATAGAGATCCATAGTTTTATTAGATTAGCATGGTTTTAACAGATATTTGGGAAGAATTTATCATGATTTTCAATCCCACTGACCAAGATGACTTAGAAGGGAGAAAAGATTCTATAGATAGGTGAATGTGGAGACTACATTAAAGAGTTAAAAAAAATTAATCGCTGCACTAGTGATCAAACTACCATCAAGAGGCGAACACATTGTGGTGTATAATGATTCCTCAACGAATGGTTTAGGATTAGTACTAATGAAAAATTATAAATTGATATCATATGGCTCAATAATTTGAAAATTCATGAGAAAAACTCTCCCACACATGATATGGAGTTTCCATCTATGATCTTCGCTTTGAAAATTTGGTGATATTATCTACATGGGGAGAAGTGTGAAATATATACTGATCATAAGATCATAAAATATATTTTCACATATAAGATGATTAATATGCACCAACAAAGATGGGTATAGAGAATCAAGGGTTATAATTACTCAATCCACTATAATCCTAGTATAGAAAATAAGGTGGCAGGTGATCTAAGATGAAAGGATCATGCATCTTTATTAGTGATGTGAATTGGGAAGGATCCAATCTTCTTATACTCTCAAAGTATGTACATGGGAATCATTAATGAAGGAACATCCTAAATCCATTCGAAAATTATAGATCAACCATCCCTTGTGGAGAAAAAAATGGATTCTCAAACAAATGACGTTAAAATTTAAGAAAACTGTGGAAGTGATCAAACATAGAAAATCCCCATAGATCAAAATATATGAGGAAGGGGTCCTGAGATTTGGTTCCCACTTATATGTACCATCTGATCATGATATAAATAAATATATTTTGAATGATGGAAATATCTCAACCTTCTCAAATAACATGGGAAGAATAATTATATATCTTGATCTCTAAGAGAACTATTGGTGGGATAATATGAAGAAGGAGATAACTGAACATCCATCAATGTTCCTAGTATGTTAGAAAGTGAAGGAAAAAAGGAAAATGTCTAAAGGGATGATGAAACCATTATCCATATCAACATGGAAGTGGGAAAACATTACAATGGTATTTTTCAATGTGCTTCCTAAGACATCCAGAGGAAATAAAGATATAAGGGTCAATATAGAATGTATTATAAAGGAAACTCATGCTACCCCAATTCTAGAGGATTTGTAACTGGGAAAACATTCACAAATATACGTTAATGAAGTGTAAAGGAAGCATGAAGCATTAGAAAAAATTATCTCTGACATGGATATGAGATTTACCTCAAGGACCCGGAAAATTATCCAACATGATCTGAACACTAATCTGAATATCAGTATATATTATCATCCTCAAACTGATGTCCAATATGAGTGGAATATTAAGACAGTAGAAGACATGTATAGAGAATGCTATATGTAATTAATGGGGGGATGGGATTATAATTTTCATCTGGTCTAGTTCTCGTACAGTAATAGATTCCACTTGGGCATCCAAATGGCTCCATATGAAGCCCTTTATGGGAAAAGATAAAGAACACCCACATTCTGGGAAGATGTCGATGAATGTCGGCCGTAAAGACATGAAATGGTTAAAAAATGGCAGAAAATGTGAAAACCATTCAGCAGCATATCCTGCCATCCCACAGCCATCAAAATATTTATGCTGATAATCGTCTACAAGACTCAGAGTTTAAGGTTAGAGACATGGTATTCCTCTACATATCTCTATGGAAGAGGAGCATGAAATTTGGGATAAAAGAAAAGATAAGTCCCAGGTATATCAACCCCTTCAAGATTCTTGATCTTGTTAATCATGTGGCCTATCATGTTGAACTTCACAAACCATGTCTCAAGTACATGATGTATTCCACGTGTCCCTATAGAAGATGCACACACCAAATATATCACATGTACTCAATTAAGATGATGTTAAATTAGAAAATGATCACTCTTACGAGGGGAATTCAGGGATGATTTTTTTCTATATAGATAAATATCTATGAAAAAAGACCACTCACTTAGTCAAAGTACTATGGTTTAACTATAATTATTAATAGGAAACATGGGATCCTGAAGAACCAATGAAGGAGAACTACCCTCAAATATTTCCCCTTTCTTTTTAAAATTAAATTTCGAGGTCATAATTTATTAATGGGGGAAGAATGTAATGACCCAAAACATTTATCAATAGATATTAATTTAATTTAATTATTTAATATATTATAAATCACATAAAAGAACATAAATAAAACACAAAAAAATTATAAATGAATAATGAAAAAAAAGTAATTTTATAGGTTAAGGAATATATACTGGAGGAATAATAAATTAACATTTGTAATAGTAACATGACCATTATGAATAGTAATATGAATAATAGAATAGTAACCTCAAAAATAAAAATATAAATAAAATTTATCTAACCTAGAAATGAAAATATGATATAATTATATAATACTTCATATTTTTTTAAATAATAAATTAAGTGTATGTATTTTTATAAACAATAAATGTTTATTTATAATTTTGTAAAAAATATAATAATTTAAAATGAAATTTATTTTAAAACAATAGAATTATAAATTAATAATTTGTTTTCTTATGATTCTAACATTATTTTATGATACCATAACTTGTATTAAAATTGTTAAAGTATGAGTTTTATTTTTAAAATCTATTATTACCAAGTAAATGATTATTTTAATTAAAAAATTAATTTATCATATTTTGATAATTATGTTCCTAAAATGGTGTCTATTTTTGAGTTCTACATGTTGGAAATGATTGGGGGGAATTTTTGTATTTTTTATAAAATAGAATATTTTTTTGTGAATAGTGAAAAATTCTAATTTATGGTATAAGCTAAATAATTTATTTTTTGAGTCATGGATGATGTAATATTAAATCAGTTAAATATCACATGGATTACATACTATATTTAGTCACAATAAAGAACACTATTCATATTCATTAACTAGAATAATTAATTAATCATTAAAATAATAAAACAACATCTCTGTCCTATACTATAGATACCACCACAAACCACCTATTTATCTTACACATATAAAGCATTAAAATCTGTAAAATTTTGCCTAATCCTCATCCCATGTATCTATCCCACGTCCAGGATCCTTTTATCAAAATAAATGACCAATCTCAAGTTTGTTAAGGAGGTTCTCATGGAGAATAATTGAAGAGGTAAAAACCTATTTCTTTTTCATTTTATTTCTTTCCAATTAATTTTATTTTATTAATATGTTTTCACCAAACATTATCCAAGTATAATTGTATCTACAATATCTTACATATAATGTAATTTTATTATTTTATTTTATATTTTTTTCATCATTTCGTCCTCCTCCCTGTTTTGTTCTAAAAATAAAAACATCGTCTGTGATTTGTTTATTTATTGCAATCAAGGATAAATATTTTAAAATTTACATTACCTCCCTCAAGGATGGTCATAAAAACATTTTTGTGGTTATAAAATATATAAAAATATATTTATTATATATTATTTAATGTTTTGGATAAAATATATATAATAATATTAAACGAAAGAATAAAACTAGTTCATGATGATCGATAAACCATAAAATTAATCTAAACAACTATGATAGACATCTTATCTAGTAATTCATATTCAAAACATGTAAACAAATGAATTATATAACTAGTTAATAAGTTTAATTTTCATTAATAACATATAACTTCAATTCTAGAATACAATCCCCATTTTATATTATTTTTCATACACATATACAAATGAACTGACCATGAAAACCAAGGTACTGAACACTACCAAACGATAAAATTGTATCTTATAACATTTCAAAAATGATTTAAATAATCTTAAAAGATTATAATAAATTAATTATATTTATAAATTGTTCTAAACTAGATAATTAAAGGATTTAATTTGATTAACCGTGAAATTAAGAACTAGTTCAGATCACTTGTAGACATAAGGTAAGAGATTCATTCCGAACCTACATTTTTTCCTTCAGGTTATCCTTTCTCTCTTTTAACCAAAAATAAACAGTGCTATATATTTATGTTATATTGATAAATTCAGTGTATAAGTTCTAAAAAATTTATCTATATCATATCACTATCTTTTTTGGTGTAATAATTTTTTTTAAATTGTTCATTTTTTAATTTTTCTTGATAAGTAGGCCCAACTAAAGGGAACATCCCAAATTCAGAACCATTTTAAAATGAATTTTACAATCTATTTTAATCCACCATTATTTTTATAAAATCACTACTTTTAACATGAAAAAATTTCTAGGATCATTTATGATTTTATATAAACCAGTATTCCTTTTTTCCTTTATAAATAGTCGTGGATATTTTCATTTAAACCGCACTAAAATGTTTTATTTCCAAAGAATCATAAACACTATTTTTATATGTTCTCAATTCATTTTATCATAACATATCAGGATATATCCATGTTGTAAATTATTAATTTCCATTTATTATTTCAATATGTTCTTCCATGGACACCATTGTTATTTTACCTTTAGTCATTCCTTATGATATGATTACAATACACGGTTCTTTCTATGAGAAACACATATGTTTATGTTTGGTTCATTATGTTTGATTCTTTTTGGTGAACAAATATTGATGAGCATGTGTGATGGGTGCATGAATATAGTGCTCCTATTAATTTTGTAATGTTTTGTCCCATGATATGTCATGTGAAATAGTCTTGGTGTTTATCCTTGACTCGTGCTACATGTGCAATAGTAAGGTGGTTATCGTTGACTCGTGACCCTCCATGTCAAATGAGCCTTGAATCATGCATAAGTCATGATTTATGTTTCTTACAAATTACTATTATTACATGACTACATGATCCCATGTTGTCGATGTTATTATTACATATGTTTATTCATGTACCACGTTCTTGAAAAGTCTTCTTGATTATCCCTTCTAACTCATTTGATGTTCTTTATTATTATATTTTTTCCCTTAATTTTATTTTTAGCTCGTCTCTTTGTTCATTTATTCCCGAAGCTATCCTATGTATATGTAATTACTCAAATGGTTTCATAATACCATTATGAAAATTAATAGAAATATGTTTTTATTATGGATTCATGGTTTTTAATTATGTATCTAATCTTACAAAGACGCCGATCTTTAAGATAATGGTTTTGTATTTGAAGGATAAAAATTATTCAAATCATGTAACAACATATATAAAAGGATATGATCATTATAACATACAATATACCCACTGTATTATTTCACAATTTTAGAGAAAATGTTCTTGAGAGTGACCTCTCAAAATTGAGATTTTTTATCTATTTTCACAAATGCCATCCCTTTTCACCTATAAATATGGGATCCGATCCACACTTTCCCATAATCAATTACCCACTTAAATCAGAAAAAATTTACTATCACCTCTATTAAAAACGTTGTTCTATGTTAAGTATTTTTTCTTCCTCTCAAAAGTCTGCCCCTCAAAATTTTAACCCCTTCATAAAAGAGATAGTCCATGTAATATGGTATAGATTTCTAGGTTCTCCTCACACTTTTCTATTTATTTATGTGTTTTTACCTTATTAATTTATTTTCCATAAATTTTAATTATATTATAAGTATCATTATCATAAATACATTTAATTATATTGATGATATAATTTATAACCACCCACATCTTTTCAATTAACAATAATGAAAATGTGAATAATGCACTGTGAAGACTACCACATCCATGATGCAACATGTAACTTTTTCCACCACCACCATAAAAGAAAGACCCTAATATTGAATATGATATATAATTATTATATTAATGAAATAATTTTAATTTTTAATTGGAAAACCATGTTACTTATTTTATTCATTCTATGGGTAAAATATTCATTAACAATGCATACCTATGGACTACCACATCCATGGAATGATCAATTCCCATTTTTCATTTCATCAAAGCATTACATAGATGTTTATGAGACATGATTGAAAGAATTAAAATGTTTTTCTAGTATTAATAAGGTTATGATAATAAAAATTTAATAACCTATTTATTATGTTAATGATAAAAAAATATTTATAAAGTTAAAAGTATCGAATAAAAAATATGATAAAGGGAAAAAATGTTTTTATATTTTGAAATATTTTCATATCCATTAAAAAAGTTTCTACTACTATAAAATTATGTTAAATGAAAATAATAAATTGTAAATTTGATCACTACATGTATAATATAATGAAATTATAACTAAATAACCTCATAAACATCCTTTAATCAATGTTTGTCCATGTTTGTGTCAGCTTTGACCTCTAACTTGAACAAAAAGAAAAAAATTAAATCATTGATTAAAATAAAGGAAAATTTAATTATATAATAGTATATAAATATTTAATTATTTTTTTTTTATGTAATGGATACGTCAATATTTTACTCAGTGATTAAGAAAAAACCTTTCATGGGTTACGAAAATCACTTATGTTTTCATATATTTAATTTCATATTCAAGGAAAAATAATAAAATGTTTATAGAATGAAATTTCAGCATTATAAATAATTATAAGTCATAAATTATAGTTACAGTAATAAACATGTAATTATGAAATTTCTATGAAAAATGAATACTAACACTACTCCTATAAAATAAGTGAAAACAGTCAAAACTATAAATATCTAATGTTGGAAAGTGAGAAAAAACTAATATATATATATATGTCATTTTTATAAATGAAAATTGTAAATTGGTTTTGGTATTAATATGGTTATGAAATTTGTAAATAATATATTTATTTATTTTATACCATTTTATAGAAAATCCATGTAATTCATGTGTAATGGTATGGGTTTCATTATATAATTTTCATCTATATGGGACATGTTTGATATTTTGTGCCCTAAAATGAATTTTATGGTGTATTAAATAAAAATTTTCACTTAAATATAAAAGTAAATTATATTTGATGTAATTTTAATTTCAATTTCATTATTTTTCTCATGATCCTTTTATTCCCGGATTACTACTTTTATAAAATATTCATCAAATCAATTATGGAATCATTGGGTCATAGTATTTTTTAAATTAATATACTTTTTTGGTTTTATTAATACTAAATTTATCCTATTTTATCCTAAATTTAATTTTTTTTCTAGGTAAATTCCTTCTCATAATAAATAAAAAAAATTGTAATTTTTTTTCCAATATAAAATTATACCATGGGAACGAATAACAGTTATCTTTTTAAATAAATCTTTTCTTATATTTCAATGTTTTCTTTACATCCAATGTCATAATATATTATTTTTGAATGATAATATTTATTTTATTCAATAATTATAAAACTTTTCTTAAACCACATTCAAATTTAATGGGTAAAACTATTTTTTTCTATGTTTATTTTTTTTAAATGATTTATAAAATTTAAATAATATGTATTTACATCCTTCAAAAAGATAATTGTTTAACTAAAACTAAGTTATTTTTTAAAATTTTACTTATTTGGAAAAATATTTTATTTTTGACTCTTCATAATTATGTTTTCAAAATTATCATCATTCCATTATCAGAAATTTATTTAATGTAATTTTCCCATTATATTTTTTAATAATGTTTTAAATGTTTATGAGATTTTTTTATTTAAAAATATATAATTTCTATATGGCTTATATATCACCAAGATATATTTTGATCATCCGATATATTTTATTATTATATTATTCAAATTTGAATTTTATATTTTGGACATCATATGATAATTAAGGTTTATGTGTTGTGAAAATTTTGGAATGTTTAAGAAAAATTTTTTTTTTTCATGGGTCAATTGAGATATGTTTATGGTTCATTTTATGTGGATTTCATATGAATTGATAATGATTAGTGGGGTAATATACCACCCTAAAATCAATTATTAATCTTTAAATATTAGAATATATTAAATATTGTACATAACGTGTTTGTTTACATAATTGTTCACATAGATGTGGACATTCTAGGATTACTCACATTTGAAGGTTGGGACATAATGATTTTTTTCACATATGTGTGGGAATAATGGGTTATCTATCAAATTTATTAGTATACTTATTATTTTTGAATATTTCCATGTTACTCATATTGTTAAACATAATTTTGATGATTTATTTAGTTTCCTTGAAATACAATTTTTTAATGATTATGACTTATTTTTATGGTATTAAACACATTTATGTATTGGTACCATGTTATATGATAATAGAAATTTGTTTTATTTATTTTCATAAATTTTAGGAATCATTGAAAATATATTTATGTTGATAAGTAAATCTAAGATGTTTTATGATAAACACATAAGGGTTTGTGATATATTATTATAAAATTATGGTGTTATTTCTATTCTCCTTACTTTTATGATATATTTTTACCTTACTGATCATTTAAGCACATCAAATTTTTATTCTTCACTTCCCAATATTATTAAGATAATGGAATCATGTCATATGTCTAAAAAAGGGTATAGGTGTGCATAATTATGGAGAAATTATTAAAATTTTGTATAACATATCATTTATATTTATAATATTAATGACACTAAACCATTTATTCATTTAGTTAAGTGACTATTTTTGAGATGTATAATTTAAATGATGATATTAATATATTATTAAATTCGTGTTTATATTGGGTATATTTATTTTTTAGGAACTAAATGATTAAATAAATTTACGGTATTCAATACCATTTACAAAGAAAATTCTCTCATCAAGAGAAAGTGAATTATATTTCAACTTCTTAGTATCTCTTTGATTATATTTGAAATATCCATAAATTTGATTACTCGATGTCTTCTATAGAATATAGTCATTCCTAGATAAGTTAATGATTATCTTCCATCCCTTATTGAAAATGTTATTCCAATACACACACTCATCAATATATTTATGTTGTGGTTGATATGGATATATGATTTGGTAAAATTAATATCCTGATTATAAACCATTTCATAATGGAGAAAAAAAATTATATGCCTAATTTTATAAATGATTTGATTAGTTACATAACATTTGATCATCATTGAAAAATAGATGTGTTGAATACATGGAACCCCTTCAAACGTGAATGAGCTCAATCATCCCATTATTCACCAAATCAATGATGTACCCAATCAAGCAGTATTCATTATTTCAAAATAATATGTAATTCAAGGGATAACATTGTATAATACCAAAAAATAATGAGAAATATCAAATCAGGGATCCATTTACTTGATTAATATTTTTAAACTATTTTAAAAATAGAACAATTATTTCTAATAAAATATTATTGAAACGAAATATATGGAATAATTCCATAATATTTCCCATTAGATGGTATCAAAATCCATCAGGAATTTAAATTTAATCACTAAACTCACATTCCATATAGGTTATATTGATAAGATAATTCATTACCAGGCAGTTAATATATAGTTTTTATTTCTACCATGAACAAATCCATATTAATTTCTATAGACTGACTTATTGATTATATTAGAGATCCTAGAAACCAAAAATTTTCTTATAATGTTGTATACCATATTAACTAGAGCTATAGAAATTAAAATATTAATATAATCTAAAATATAGATTTGGGGGACATGAACTCATAATTGAGAGTTGATGTGCATTGAGAGGATACCATTCCAAAAAATTAAAATCATCATCTTCAATATTTATGTATAAACAATATAATATTTCTCTAAGAAAAATTATATTAGAAAATCCACTAGGTCCAAGAGAAAATTATACATTGTGGGAGATGAAATAAATCCAAACATCAACTAGCTCAAAAATACTTGTATTCATTAAATTATTAGAACCAATCAAAATACTGTGGATGAAATTATCCTTCTCATTGATACTTGAATTAGGGCTACTAGTAAATATTTCATATATGTAACCCAAAAAACAATACATAATTTTCATGTTTCAAGAAATTACATAGCTTTATTGTATAATGTTTTAAATGGGATTTCAATCATTCATAATTATTTTAATTTAATTAAAGAAGGAAATATTTCTTCCACCCTACCTAAACCATCTTCCCTGATATTTTCCTTTAAAATGGCCTCCTTTATGTTTACCATCTCATTAAGACTAGTAAGTAGTTAAAAATTTATATTAAAGATGAATATATATTTTTCCACATCATGTATGTTATAAATTTATTGAAACTACATTTATATTCAGTCAATAACTCAAACCATGCATTAAAAAACATAATTTACACATTTTTCTATTTTGGATTTTAGATTCTTAACCATTAAAGAACAATCTTGGAGATTATTGGGGAATTTAGTACTGACCCAAATCACAATATAAATTATTCTATAGTATATTGTTTTGACTAAATAATATTTATTATAAATATAATTAGACCCCATATCCTTATAAAATGATATAAATGATGATAGGGTGTTGGTAAGATTTCATTTTAATTAAGTTTCACGACTCTACCTCCTCTTATTATTGACGGGAAATAAAGAATAAAAATATCCTATCATGTATTATTAGAAAAATTAAAGCCACTTATTTTATATTCATGTCTTAATATACCCATATTGATGGAATTTCACTCGCTCGTTATGATTCATAAATTCATTAATTTATAGCAAGAAAAGTTTAGTGTACCGCATCCTACCTTTTATGGAATTGTCATGTTGACATAAAAATCCCCTATAATAATTAATAGTCCATAAATAATCTAGTTGAGAGTTCCAATAATTTCACAAAATGTTTTTATCCCGTGATTAATATTATGGGGATAAATTAAGGAACAATATAGAGAAATTTCATTATATGTAATGATGCATGTGATCAACTATTGGATATTGTGAATCACAGAGTAGTTAATGGATTTAATATAGAACAAGACCAAAATTCCTTCTACAAATATTAAGTGTTTATTATAATAAATAAAATAAAAAAAGTAAATAAAATAAATAACATTAAAGGAGTTAAAAAAACTGCTTATTCTCAATAATAGAAATCATTAGAAAACACAGATTTAAAATGAAATTATTAAAACAAATTTTGGTAATAGGGTTTTTAAACACCTATTAATTATTGAATAAGAAATTTATTTCTTACTAGTATTTGATTTGGTTCTAATATCACTAACATGTTGGTTTATTCTTTTAATGTGTGAACCTATCCCAAATTTTTTTGATGTAAAGTCTTTTAGAGTAATCTCACCTTTGTGCGTAATTCATCTACATACACAAAGTTATATTTTAAAAATTTTACAATCATATCATTAAAATTAACCTTATCACCAACATTATCATATTTAAATACATTTTCCTACTTTTAATACAATAATTTATCTGGGGATAACATTTTGTAATGATTAGGAAGATTCTCCTTTTCTGCACATAAGGGGGAATTCCTTTTAAATTAATCATTGACCATGATGAAAATGTGATTGTTGATTTCTCTTTCATTTTCAAGTAATATTCCTTGACGTATAAAAAAAATATAGTTGAACACTAATATTTTTCTGTTGATCCACTATGAAAATAAATAATATTCATTATCTATTTTCTACTCCGCTTGGTCATTATCTGACGATTTTGAAAAAGATTACATAATTTGTCAATATAGAAATTGTTCATCATCCACCGGATCACTCCATATGGAAAAGGAAAAAGTATCAATATATAAGTAAAGTTAATTATTAAAATTAACCACAATCCCCTAGTGTTTCATGGAGGTGGATGGAATGAAGCAAAATATTGAAGTATGAACTTCTTACTAATCATATAAATTTCCATGTTTATGTGGAGTGCTAAATTTTGAAGTCTTCTAAGGAAAGATAAATTACATGGGCTCATTACTTTTATCTTGTTATGGGTAACCTATATGCATCCATTTTTATTCATACTACGATAAGATTCTATTTTTTAGATCTCCATATTATTCATGTCGAAAGAGACTTCATCCACTACAAAGTGGAATTATGTAAAAAATTATGGGATGAACTCATACACAATGTCAACCTCAATAAATATACCATTTCCACTAAACATAAAAAATATGAAAATTTATTTGGAATATAATCATTAATGATTAAAATAGGAGTATTCCGAATGTTTTTTTTCAATTTTTCTCCCATGCAACTTGATTGGTTCCCTGATGCTTGATGATATTCCATTCAACATTTTATGATTCCATAAAATCCATATAATCCCTTGTATACTAACATCTATCTATTTTTTGGTGTGTTTTTTTGTATAAGTATTGAAATTTAAATCCCAATTGGATATTTAAAACACTCTATTATTGAGAATTTTGTACCCTCAACTCCTAGCATTCGACTGAATATCAATTGGAGAAAAACCATATTTCTTGTCACTGGGATATTTTAATTATTTTCCAGTTATTGAATCCCAAAATGTGTTACATTTTTATCATTATAAATCCATTATTCTTCACCTGGTAACCCTTTTCAATATTCAAGAATCCAATAAGGTAAAACAATATGGTTTTTGTCACTTATTGAGTGATACTAGATCAACGATGCTAGAAATAGTTCCATAATCGGATCGACGGATCGATTGTTGAGTAAAATATATACAAGATGGTGTAGACACTATACCAACAAATTTTCTTATAGAAATATCTAATAAAAATATCTAGTTCATATTTTTCTTAAGAATCATTGATGCAGAATACGCCATGATTTACTTCACAAAATTGGTGGTCAAGAAAGGCTAATGTTGGATACTATTGAAACATTTTGGATAGTAGTTTATGAATTATATATCCTTAATATATAAACTATAAATAATAAGGAAATGATAAAACTTGAGTAAGTGATTAATATATTATTAAAATTAATATGATGAATAATAGTTTTCCTTTGGTTATGACAGATGGTTTTGTAATATCAAAAGAGCACACATATACCATAAAGAATGATTTTAGATTCAGGAGATAATAAACATGATAAATAGTGAATTATCATTGTAAATGGGATGTAAAGGTAAATTTATTCTAAAAATTCTGAAAAAATAACATTGGAACAAATATAACAGTTGGAATCACCACATTTTTGAGTTACTCAATAGAACCCACTCTTGAAAATAAACTTAAGCATGTTTGTTAATACACATCTCTTGGGATATATGACCTTATCTAATGAATTGGATAGATATATAAGAACCAACTCAAGCATAATCCATATATATATGTGACACAAAAAAATCAACCATTAATTATATCATAAAGAATACATGGGTCATGAATGACTTTCATATCGTTTCCAAAAAAATATTGTATAAACTAATGCCAATGATTAGATCTATTGATACCAATATTCAAACAATAACAATCATTAATTCAAAGAGGAATATATAGATTTATTCATAAAACATAACTCCATATGAGTTTTATCTTCTAATGATAAAGATTGATGAAAAAACATAAAAATGATCATTTAAAATACATTCCCAAACCTTCTCTTTATGAAATGAAATTATGAATCTTTATCAAAAATAATTTTCAAGAAGGTAATATGAGAACCATTTAAAAAAATATTTAAATAAATTCCAAAATTTTATATATGAAATGGGAATAATGATTTTCTTTAGAAAATATTGATTGGATAATAAAAATATATACTTTAGTGGGATTTATTTTTTATTGTTTTGAAAATAACATTATTGAAACCCAAAATTATAAAACAAAGTGTGAAAAATAATCCTTCTGAAAATAAGGAAAGAAAATTGTGAAGAGTGCTAGAAATTAGACTTATTTATATTTCATAATATTAAAGGTGAACACTGACTAAAATATTTAAAATGGATATGGATGAAAAAAATCATTTAGAGAAAAAAGTAATTACAGTAACCTCACAAAAAATTCTCTAGAAAAAAATAAAATAATTAAATTACATAAAAAAATAATTTTTAAAGAAATATAATGTCATTATATAATTCAAAAAAACTATCTTATAAAACCATAGTGAAAAAGGAATCATTATGACCCAATGAAATAAGTTATGTTATATAATCCCCTTACCATCACACTCTAATTTCAAAAAAGCATACTATTATCTAGTATCATTGAAATAAGCAACATAATAAAATATTTAATAAACATATTCATATCTATCACCATTTTTTATATTTTATAATAATAATTTTTATACATTTATTTATTGCTCATAGGATAATTTCATTATCAAAAGATAGAATATTTGATTGTTTTGTACATTATTTAAACTATAGATAATAATTATCATTCATTAATATCGTTTTAATTTATTCCATTCTATACAAGGTACTATAATATATTCATTATAATGATATTAAAGCTCTATATTTATTATATGACATCTTTAGTAATGATTTATGAATAAAAACCAGTTATAAGATTATTTTGATCATTTCTCGATGAAACCGATTTTTTATTTTAATAATTTATTTAATATTAATATAAATCTTATATTACATTAATAAATTCATATAAATTATTTATTATTCAATATATAATTTCAATTAATCATACTTTTAGGTTAATGTTGAAAATGGAATTATATCATTTCAAAGAGGTCGTTGTCCACATTTACACAATGATGACATTGTAATTTCCTATAGAATGGAAGGAATGGATGGAATGATTTATCTTTTAATAATACTAATATTTTTATAAAAATATTATTTAGTTAATGAAAGAAATTTTAGAAGCTTCCAAATAAGGTGATTATGAAAAAATGTAACACAGTGCTTTATGGAGGAGGTATAATGTATGTACTCAGGAATGAAATCTCATTTTTATAAGGGGAAGTGTATCTAATTATTATATAATAAATATAATTGATTTTAATTATATAAACTAAACATACTTAATTTTATTATAATAGTATAAATAGATTGGTATACTTGATATAGAGAATAAGAAGATTAAAAATTGATTCGTACTCACATTGAGTGGTTGAACCTACTCTAGGAGTACCCCTTGTAAATTTGTTGTTTTGAAATTTTCTATAGATAAAGGTGTTGAAAAAAATGGATTATGGGTTTGTAATATGTAAAAATGTAATATATTATAGAGTAATTTTAATTTTATTTTTTATATAATTGGATGGAATATGTGACCTTATATATTTTAGGAGGGCTGTATTTTTTTAATAATATAAAATAACATGTCACATTCCAAGTAAAGATGCTAAAAAAGTTTAAAATAATATAGTGATGATTATTTTTGGTTAATACCCCATTTAAAAACATATTTTAGATAATTTTTGTGTGATTTTGTATATTTTCCCTATACATTGAAGTCTTTACCAAAAATTAACTTCTACCTAGTAGCTCTATTTTCAATCATTGGAAAACTAACTTTATAAATAAAAATAAAGTTAAAAATAGAATATAAGTTGGATAATTTGATTACAAATATGAAATAAATTTCATAATGATAAATTTTTAGAAAGGATGGAAATTAGTTCTAAGAGTGTAAGTGTTTAACATATAAAAATATTTTTAGGAAACTATAATATTAGGTTTTAAAATGTCAAATACAGGTTTTTAAATTAAACATAACATTTATAAATGATTAATATTAATTTTTTAAACATTAATTTATTTTTGTAAATTGTTTCAGAAATTTTATTGTAATGTTTTTTAAATGATATCATAAAAGTCGCATTATTTGTAAAAAAATTTATTTTATAATATTCACATAAAAATCAATTTTTTAGAAAATCCTAATAATTAATCTAATTATAATATTGTTATAATTGTTAAAAAACTACCTTTATTTTAAAATTTAATGATCAATGTTTAGGAATTTTAATTTTATATATAAATAAAAAATATGAATTAAAAAGTAGTTTTATATAGAGAAATATCATTTTCAAATATAAACTATATTTAGTATTACATTCTCTTAATTTTTAATTAAAATTTAATTAAAATATTATTCATATTAATAATATATTTCTTAACTATTGAGCCAAAATAGAATTACATCCTTAAAATAAAAAAGAATAGTGAATAAAAATCTAATCCCAGAAAATACATTTCAAATGATCTCTTTTGTTGTTTTTGATATACTAAATGAATTTCATTAGCGAGTTAGAATTAAAATTGACATTTATTTTTATTTATACATAAATTTAATTATATTAATACCTTAATTTTTACCCTCTAATTCAAAAAATTCTTTCTAATAATAATATTTGTCATAATAAATTCTTTCGTGGTTAATTTTTGTTTGGTGTTGCATATGCAACAACATATTTAATTTTTTTGTAACGATGGATAAATATTCACTAAAATAAGGGGTCATTACATTTTACGACCCATAAAATTAATTTCAACATCGAAATTATATTATTTAGATGAAAACAATTTTGGATATTTATGTCTAAATATACCCTTAGGGTCCCACACAACTTATTAAAACATATGGTTCTTATAATGAACTATTATCTGATGGGTGGTCATATTGCACAACAGTTGATCTATAAAATCAATAATTTCTATTGGTTTTCCTTCTATCAGATATAATTTTATATTTTCATGGATTCTAATTTGTTTTTATGTGATTGTTATAGTATGCACTTTCTCAAAAGAGATATATGGAACACATCATATATATATATAATATGTCTCGAGGGAGTACTATTATATAAAAAACTACCCAGAAATAATCAATTATTTCAAAGTTACTAATATACCTAACGATCAAATTCCATTTATTCCAAAATGTTATAATCCTATACCATCAAGGTATCTTGATAAATATATTATCACCAACCTCAGTTCTAGATCTTTTCTATGATTATCCGTATAAATCTTCTATCTATATTTTACCACATTCATATGTCACTATGTTGTTTGATCCTACTATATACTTTTATGGACAATGTCAGGTATTATTATATTCCTCTCTCTTACTTATCCATTTAATTTTATGTTCATCACCTATTCATATACAAGTCCTCTTATGGATCAATCTAAATTCTATAATTGAAAATATTTTCCTATGAGAACTCTACCAAGGTGAGGTGTTGATCAAAATATAATTGGAAATTTATGGAATCGGATCTCAACAAATGATCAATAGTTTTATTGGTTATTTTTAATAAACATATATTTTATGGTGATAAGTAGTGCTAAAACTTATCTTTTTCTCTACTTTTGACTTAAAATGTTTCTAGAACCATTAGGTTCGAATCAGTTCTTGACATTATACAATGGGTATTATTACTCTGAAAAGACCTACCACTTCTCTCATGTATATATTTGAGAAATAATTAAGCTATAAATATTCTGCGATTTTAATAAAATTTAATTAATTTTTAATGTGGTCTTCTATAATAAAAATGAGATTATTTCCATTATATTTCATGGGGATTTATTTGAAAATAATCAATAGGGATGTCTTCGCATTTTCATATTGGTATGGGTAATGGTTTCATCATCCCCTTACACATATGTTATACGTCCTTAACATAGTAGAATGCCAATATTGAAGATATTTATTTCATAATATCCCCCTTTATGTTATACCACCATAACATGTTCATGAGATCACTTTACACAATCATTATCCCATTATGGATATAGAAGTATTACAAATATGAATCATAGAAGAGATCCTATATTATTTTTTTTATAGAACACATAACTAAGTTCCAAAACATATATTTCTATATTCATCAAGGATGAATTATATAACATTCAATACATTTTCTATATCTCTACATCATGTTTTGAGCCTATTCGATCATGATATTGATGTATTATTGAGAATTAATTTTTGGATGAAATGAAATTTCAACATTCCTTACAAATTCAATATTAATCCATTGAAACTCATTGAGTATTGGGTATTTTCATCCCTCATCATGGATAACGAGACATCATATTTCTTTTATAAATTATTATCCACCCTTTTTCCATCCCAACGTGGAAATGTATTAAGAATTCATAGTATTTTATTAATTCCAACCATTTAATTTTTTTGATGTTTAACAGCTTCCATGTGAATAAATATTTCATGATCTTTTGGAAAATATGTATATCACACTTTTCATCAAAGAGATAATTATAAAATATAATTAATAAAAATATCACTTCTACTAAGTTCAATTCTTGAATCATGTAATTTTTATCATTATTTTTAATTAAAATGATGAATACGTAATTACACATTTTTTCTGCATGGGAAAATAACCAAATACTGTTAATAAAGAATCAATATATATAAAAATCACTCACCCTTTACAGTGTAATTTAGGTACCTTTAAAATGAACAACCACTTATTTAATTCCTTGATACTTTAATCGTATTACTATAACCCATTTAAATTCACTTTCTCCCATGTTAACTTGGTTAGTGGATTTGGTATCCATTATATATTTCACATAAATCATTGATAGTCGCTAAATAATCTACAAAAATTATTATATCTGGAATACTATAGTCATAATATATTTATTATTAAATGACATCATTATTTACCACATTTATTGATATTCCCTTGATTGTGATTACATAACCCATGGATTATACATTATGTATATATAATTGAAAGATGATAAAATTTTCAATGTTTCACCTTTCATATGGACTATATAAAAATATATAAATTATTTTATACTATTCCTTTATCTTTGAATATATAAGAATATCTCAAATAAATATATGCAAAAATTGATAAATTTGTTCACTAAAGACATTATTCATTAGACCGATGAAGATGGTGGGATAATTTGTGAGCCAAAATTAGATCCTTAAAAATTAATAGTGTATATTTTTTATATAGAAATATTTCATGGAAATATCCATCAATTTGACACTTAGTTGATGATATCTATATCAATGTGAAATCATTGAGAATTACAATGACCCAATTAGTTGATCAAACAGATCACTAATAAAGTTCACAAAATACCTTTTTAATCAATATTTTTTATTATCATTATAATTAATGATAACACAAATCATTATTTTTGGAAAAATATTATAGTTTAACCCTATATTAAGAACATGGGAATAAAATTCCATTCTCTATATTATATTGAAGTTTTTTATCTTATTCATAAAATTTGAATGAAGACATTATTTGTGAAATCGTTGAAATACAGAGGGATCCAAGTAAGTATTCAATAAAAACCCAACTACAGACACTAGGGGAATAACCAAATATTCATCTGGAAATATATTGTAATATTCCTATAAAAAATTCATGTCACCAATGTTGACCTCCCTTATGATACATTTATCATGAATTCCCTTTTTGTTAGTATCAAATCCCATTTTTATAAAAATTTCATCCAAATGTAGTTCATGATTATCCTTATGATTGTATATGATAATCTGACGATTTGAGATGTAAAATGATATTTCTTTAACGTGAAAATAGATATGTTCCCTTATAAATATAAATCCAATCCATACAATATATTTTTTAAAATTAAACTAATGGAGGAAGAGACACATCTATATGAAGTATATTCCCAAAAATATCTAAAAAATATTATATATATCATTAATTTGATGAGAATTTCTCTCAATTTTTTCATAGATTGTTCAATATCCAACATGTGAGGTTTGGAATAAATATTAATTGAAAAAATACACGATGTGAAGTAATAGATAAAACAAAAATCAATTATGAAATTTACATATCTAGTGTGTATACTTTTTATACTTTTTATCACTTCACTATCATGATCTACCTTAGACATATAGATAACATACAATCATCCTTACTTTTTTGGTTCAAGAGTTTCCTAGGGAATATTTTCTTCATCATATTAGTGGTTACGAGAATTATGTGTATAATTCACCAAATATTTTCTTTTTATGAATCTAAGTGTGTGTGAAACATTATTTTGTGCTTTCTTAACCTCTATGGTTTCAATTAGTCTCTTAGTATTGAATTAGTAGTTTGGATCTAAATTGTATCCATTTCCAAAAATTTATAACATTCAAGATCCCTTCAAGTATTTTCACAATTTTTTCCTCCTACATTTTTGAAATGTGGGTAGTTAAAATTTTATTACCCCAATCAACTTATCATTAGATATTAAATGATAAAAAAAATTCATTACTCTATCTAGAATAATGAGACACTACACTTTCTATCTCCAGTTTCACTTCACATTGGAAAGTCTCTTCATAGATCCTAATGCATCTTTGGGATAATTCCTTTCTAAGAATTGGTTTTAAGAAATTACTAGAATGAACAATTTCACTTCTGTGGTTATAGATAAAACTATTTATGAATATTTATTTATATATTCAAATTTATTCATCCTCCTTTTCTTTAAACTGAATCAATTTTCACTCTATATTTATGTGAAGTGTTATAAGAAAATATTTGACAAAGAATAAATTATTGGTCTCTATATATTCAGTAGATTCCGAATAATCCATTGTTATAATATTCTTAATGTGATTTACATATTGTTTAGTGTCACCTTCCACATAATAAACTGTGAGAATAACCTTCTCATGTTCTGAGTAATAAATATCCAAAAACATATTCTCCATCATATTGATCCTATTTGTGACAATAAGAGGATTAGAATATACGTTAAAAGAGGTTGGATTTTTTCATTTGAATAACATGATTTGAAGAAACTTTTGCCTTATGGAGTTAAAGTGATTAACATGGTTCATATTTCAATTCATAGGTTGGAAGAGATTAGTGAGAATCACAACAAGATTTTATACTCCTACTCAAACCCCATTTGGATTCTAATTTGTAAAATCATCACATTAACCATCACACACATTAATAAAATGTTTTATCCTTTATCAAACCATTTATTAAATAAATGATTTTTTATGATAAAAATACCTAATCTAAAAAACAAATAATATAAAAGTGAAAAATCATAAATGACATATATAACATACCATAAAAATTTCTATGATTACATGCCTTTTTTAATTACCTATTCTTTATAGGTTATCAAACCATACTATAATAATATTTTTAACAATTTCATAATGTAATATAAAGAGAAGGTGAATTAAACAAATAATATTCCCCAAGATTGTCAAACTAGGTGTATAGTTATGCCAAATTTTTTCTGTACTAGTTGATGATTGACTCACTAACCATGCGACATTTTTATGGTTATTTAACATATATCAATTTCATTTAGAGACTGAATCCACATTCTTGTATCAAGATAGGGACTCCATAACTAGGAAACAAAATAATCACTACTTTACTAAACATTCTGGATCATATCCTATACATAGACATATCCATAGAGTTTTCACTAATTTTTTCTCATCCTCATCCCCCAAAATAACTAATCCAATAATAATAAATAACCAAAAACTACATTGATACCAAATTCAAATCCATAAACCCGTACATCTAGTTTTGGGTCTAAAAACACATACTTTACAAAAATTATTTAATTCCATGTGAGATGAATTAAGATAAACATTATTTTATTGTAAATCAATTATATATGTCAAACAAAACAAATCATTAATAGTCTCATAATATCAATGATTTAAGGATCAATTTATTTGAGGATTAGTTGTTTAATAATAATATATTAAAATACTTTTTAACATTTCTCCATAACTGATAACACTATAATTCCTTCAATACTTATTATATGGTATTCTCATCATCATAACATGGGAAATAAAAACATAAGAAAACGGTGAGATAAGATTCTCAATAATAGAAATATTAATGAACAAGAACTTAATGGTTAAATAATAAGAATTTGATAAAATTTGAGCATGAGAGAAATTATCTTGTTATAATGGCAATGAATGAATATATTTTTCCATATATCATTATATAAATAAATTTAATAAAAAAATAAAAAACATATAAGATGGAAAACAGAGTATGGATTTGTGATATAAAAACATGATCTGTCGAGTATATTCATAGATATTTAAAATAGAAATGTAACATTCCCTTGAAACAAATCATAACGAATAAATTTAATAAAAATATAATATCATTGAATTATATCCCTCATTAGTCACTCAATTTCACCCATACTTGAGAGAAAATTTAGAAATGTCCACTAATACCTATATTATTCGATATAAATCCTTAACCGATGAATTGAAGAGCTATATTGGACCCCAACAACAAATTATTAACTCATATATGATCCATTTTAAATCCCTAATAAACCATATAAAAAATAACTCATAGAAATAATAGGTTTCATATTATTTCAAAATGATTCACATAATTTGAATTAAATGATTAAATTGATTGATACCAATATGAAATCACTAAAAATGAGTAATTCGGACTATTAATTATATAGTTAATAATAATACATAACTCCAAAGGGGTTTCATATTTTAAATTGGATAACAGAAGTGAAACCATGAAATAATCCTTTAAAAAAATATTTTATAAATTTTTTATAATTTTAAAAAAATTCAAATAAAATTCATTTTTTATGAAGATCACAAGATAAAAATATTATAACACCTGATTAAAATAAATATAAATAATAGAGACTTGAAAAATACATAAATTTTTGATATTAAATGAGGACTGGAAGATAAAAATATGAACATGAATGGAATGTGATTTTTAATATTTTTAAAATAACATTATTGATAACTCAAATAATAAAAGGAGTGATAAATCATGATTTTGAAAATAGATAAATATATATATATAAAAATCCAAAAATAAAATGTATTTTTATTTAAAAATAATAAAGGCAATGACCGGTAGGAGGAGTGAATGTGGATATGTAATATGAAGTGATCATTTGGAGGGAGAAAAAATTATTCATAACATCATACCATTTTTAAAACAATAAAATAAATCAAAGAAATTACTATGAAAATAAATTGGAATGAAATTATAAAATCATCATATAATAAAATAATACCACCTTCAAAAATTATTTTAAAAAAGGAGCCATTATGTATGTAGGAAATTAGGTGAGTGATGGAAACCGCTTACCTTTAATATCAACATCCATAAAAGAACTTTAATCTTTTATATCAAAAACATTACCCTAAAAGTAACCAATTTAATTCCATGATTACTTATTTTGTCATTTTTTCTCTTTAATTATTAATAATTATGATATATTAATTATTTATTTATAGTTTATTTTCCTTATTGGATGTTATCAATACTAATATTTTAACACATGAATGAAATTTTAAATGTCATTTCTCGTTATTTAAGACTATTTTAATCATTATTATTTAATCCAAGTTACTTTTTTTAGATATTTTATAATTCTTCAAAATTATTTCATTTTACTCCAAGTTAAAGTTAATCACAATTCATAAAGATGAAATATTTTGGTGAATTTGTAACTATAATTTTGATGAAAAAATTGGCATGTTAAAAACAATTATAATGTTAATATAACACTTTTAAAACCATAATAATGTTATAATAATCATTTTTATTTGTTATTTTAATGTTTTGAATCATCCAAGCATGATGGTGATGAAAATGGAAATATACAATTTCATAGAAGCCGCAATCCATATATACACATAGTCAAATTTATATTTTTCTATAGAATGGGAGGAAATAAGGGAATGACTTATATTTTAAGAATCTTAATGTTGTTTTAAATATAATAATTATTAACTAAATTCTATATTATATCTATACACAAAAGTTGGTTATGAGAAAAAAATACATGTCTTCCTTGAGGCAGTATTTCAAATGTGAGAATGAATGACGTTCTCATTTTCTGTATGGGGAAGGTAATATAATGGTTTTATAGTAATTATAATAAAATTAAATATATTAATAATACTAATTTAATTATATTTCCATGGAAATAAAAATTATACTATTTAATATATATATATATATATATAATAAGGTTTAGATGTTATTGGTACCCATGTTGAGAGTTTTATCCTTCTCTTTGTGTACATCGTATAAAAGAAAACATTATAGATTTTACCTAGATAAATGGGTTTAAAAAGTGGTAGATATATCTAGGGTATGTAATAAAAGGGTTGTGGGTCAGGATAAATATGATTTTTGAGTGAACATAAGTGGGTGGGGAAGTCCCCTTTTATAAGTGTGTAATGTTAAAATTTTAAACAAAATAAAAGTACAACTCGTTATTCAAATAATGTGGCACCAAAAGTGATAAAAACAATGACGGTCTGAGTGTGAGCTAAGTATCCCCTAAAACACTCACATGGAGAAATTTTTTGAAACATTTTATTTTATCATTTCTTTTAAATGATTTCCAAAAATAATTGTATCCATCATAACTCATATTTAACCTTCATGAATTATTTTATAACTAAAAATTGAATTAAAATTGTTTGAATGTTTGGATATTATGAATCTAAATATGAAAAAAATCATAATATATGATTTTAAAAAGAGATAAATATTAATTTTAAAATAATACATTTTTACGGAAAGAAATTAGATTTAGAATAATATAATATCGGCTTTTAGAATTTATAATATTGGTATGTCAATTAATAAAATATATTTAAAATTTTACATTTTATTTTTTTAATATTTTATTCCTTATTAAAAATGATTCACTATGATTTTTTACATGGTTTCATACTAATAATATGTAAAGACCTAGAAATTTCATGGAAAATTTTATCTTAAATACTTTGGAATATTACAAGTCTGCAGTTTCTGACGGCACCTGATTTCGAGGACCGGTGTGCCTGGAATCAATTTCTGATGTTTTTTTCAGGTACGTTCATTAAACATACGTGCGGATTTTCCTATATTTTGAATTGGTGTTTGGAATTGAAATCTGAGGACACAGATGAAACTGCATTGTCGGTATTCTCTTAAGGGGACCTTTAACGCCGTTTTATTTTATGCGGGTTGAAAGTTAAATTTTAGGGATTTAGAAAAAAATAAATAAAATTATTGTACACAATTGTATTTATTTTTGGAAGTTATATCCTACAAGGGGAAGTTATAGGTGGGGCCCACACCCCACCTAATTTCCCATGGGAGAATATTACTAATGGTGGTTGGGCCCACACGAACCCCTAACCTTTCAACTCCCTTAAACTCCCACTAGTCTCCCTTTCATTTATTATAAAAAACCCCTTAATGAAGTGATCTCTTCACCTACCTCTCCCCTTTAACTTTTACCAACACATCTTAATTAATGAATTGAACTCTTCAAATTAATTAATTAAACGAGTTTGAATATTGAATTACATGTGTGAATAAAATAATAGCCTTATCTATTATTTTAGTTTAGGAATTCCTTGTGTTTGGAGGATTTTGGGGAGATATATTGAGAAATAGAATGAGAGAGTTCCTCTTTTGTTGAAGAACACAATCCTTCCAATGATGAATGCTCCACGAATGAAGAACGTGAAGCAAATTTATCCTTTCTTCTTTCCCTGACGTTAACAGAATCAACATAGTCATCCGCGATGCCCGATCTTCTGTGACGCTCGTCTTCCACTGCTCGACGACGTGCGACATCAATTTCGAGGTAGGGGGATTTTGTATAATCATATTTATGTGATTTATACCCACAAACATGTGCGATTATTGGTTGAATAATTGTTTGAGCCTCTAACGTGGTGGGTACGGGCTAACGAATATGTCTTGACCCATATCCATATCGTTGTTGATGGAAAAAAATTTTGGTGATGGATGAACAGAAGGGAAATGTTGCTTTGAGACTGTCGCAGTGAAGAGTGGGGCCCGAGGAGGCCACATGCTCAGATGAGTGCTAAAACGGACCACCAGAATGACTCTGGTGGCCCGCGAAAGGTCGCAGTGGCACGGGTCCCCGGCACGGCGGTGCTGGCGACTGGGGATGGTGGCGTCGCCCTAGCGCGCCATTGGCAGAAGACCGTTGCGGCACCGGCGGCGGCGGCGGTTGAGCAGATCCCGCGCTGCGCGGGATCTGGGGAGGTAGGGTGACCCCAGCCTGGTGCCACCGTTACGGAAAATCGGGGGAGCACCCCCCCTAGCTTGGCCCCCCACGGGCCGGGCCACAGAAGCCGGTCCAGGACATGCCCAACTGGGCCGGACGCATACCCGGGTCGGGTCGACCCGATTTGGGCTGACCCAGGGTGTGTTGGGCCGGGTCGGACTGGGCCCAGACCCCCCTCTTTGGACCATTTTCAGTTAATTGCCCATAACCTGAGTTATAGACCTCCGATTGATGCACCGTCAGTTGTGTAGGATTTCTCATATCGAGATGGTTGTTTCGGTATATTACACTAATGGTTTTGGAGAAACTTTTGTATGTCCGAGTAGGTTTAAACTTGAAACTAACCGGGACATCGGAGAGGAAACGCTTATAACTTAAAGACCGGACGTTCGATTGACATGACATCAACTAAGATGGTTTCCTTTTATTGATAAGGTTATTTTGGGATACTCCAAATGGGATTAAGATGAGATTCAAGTATGTTCGGGTTGGTTTTTGCTTAAAAATCAACCAGGCCCCTAGAACGAGAAAGCCAATAACTCACATAATGGGTGTCTGTTTGACGTGCCGTCTATTGCGTTGAGACCCCTATGATGAGGCGGTCCTTTGTGATACATCTACGTGAGACTTCATGACACATGGAGTATCTGCTTGAGGCTCATGGAATGGAACCTCCCAGTGACGAGCGAGTAGATTGCAGAGACCTAGTAGCTGGCGGAGACATGACGACTGTTGATCGATCGATTCGGAGTGTTTCAGATGGCCCAGTGGAGACCTCTTGGTTGTTATAGCAGACCCACGGCGGAGGAGTGCTTGTTTGTTGCGGCAGACCCGCGGTACTCAACAGAAGGATTACCTCTTTAGGCTCTGAGGGGGAGTGCTTGGTTGTAGCGGCCGATGCATGGTGGGAAGCGCTTGGTTGTAGCAGCAGGCCCATAGTACTTGAAAAGTGGAGAACTTCATGAGTCCAAGGTTAGTGGGAAGCACTTGGTTATAGTAGCAGGCACAGTGTACTTGTCAGAGGAAGAGTTCTCCAGCAGTCGTGGTTTCAACATCGTGAATAAAAATCCAGGTTTGAGCTGAGTTTTGACCTTCGTGTTTTTCTCATGATTTAGATGGGTTACATGATAAATTAGTTATATGTTTGGGAATATACATAAGTAATGGTTATCTGTTGAAATCATACTTGTTGGTTTATCCTTGATTGTTTTTTTGAGACCTTGAGGGTCTCGGGGTCCCTACTGAGTATCGTTATACTCACCCCTACATGGGAAATTCCCGCACTGCGTTGTGTTGGATGCAGACGACGGACAACGCTGATCGTGGTAGAGACTTTTAGAGCTAGATGGCACCTGGAGGTGTACCACTTGGCAGGACGTAAACGGAGTGTACGGATAGACCAAAGGTGCCGAGGAGGCCATATATACCCACCCTTCAGATTGTATTCCTAGAGGATGACTCAGGGGTTGCTACTTTACTTTACTGTTGTTGTACTTGTCTTTCAGTTGTAATGTACTTACAGTTGGGCTTGTATTTTTGACCCCATTCTTTTCAGCACTAACTTTTGTATACATTTTTACATCGTGCTTACTTCTGTTCTATACTTTGTTGTGTTAGGTTACTTTTATAAAGGAAATGCCTTCCCTTTTTATCGGTATTTACACCTTTGGTGCTAGTCGCCAGCCCCTGGCCTATGGACGGCGGGCTTGGGGTAGTCATGACATGGGCCAAGAGGACGGGTCGTGACAAATTGGTATCAGAGGATTTGGTTCTATTGCAGAACTCAGGACTCTGATCATTATTTTCTATGAAGCACTAGTGTAAAGAGTTCTGAGTGTGTTTTTCAGTTCAGGGAGTCTAGATTTGGTACGACGGCCGACATATCAGTACACCAGGACCCTAACTACTTATTTCCGACTTAGTGCATGAAAAAACAGATTGCGTGTGTGTATCAAAAGTTTTACATAAAATCAACTCAAAGTAGGGATGATCGCCAGGTATAATCATTTGGTCTTGGAGCACCTGTTTCTTTTTCAGGATGTTTTCACCCAGTTAGTCAATGCTAGTTCCAAGTGGATATCGTGATGGTAGGCCACCGACTAGCGAGGCCACGATGCAGGGCCCCATCACAGTGGAGGCACTGACGGTACCACTAACCACTGGGCTACCGTTGCCACAATCCCCAGCAGCAGAGGGTGCACGCCACTAGAGCGCATTTCACGGGTTCCTATGAAAAAGGCCTCTGTTTTTTCTCGGCGGGGCAGATTTTCTGATGGTCGGGTACTGGCTGGAGGTTATAGCACGAGTTTTCCACATAGTTGGGACACCCGCTGACTTGATGGTGTACCTGGATGTTAGTTTCTTTCAGGGAGCAGCTGATATGTGTTGGAGCTTGATGATCTAGTTTTACGATGAGACGACCCTCACCTGGGGAGACTTTGTCGGTCTTTTCATGGCAGAGTTTCTACCAGAAAATCTACACTCTGTGCGGGTTCAAGAGCTATTTCTCTTTCCGTAGGGCTTTCGGACCTTAGCGGAGTCATCTGTAGTCGATTGTAGACATATGAAACAGAAGTCCAAGTGGAATAGGCCTACATGTGGGGGACCTCAGGATACAGTTTTGGTTGTGCGAGGCACATGAAACAGAGCCAGCAATTCGAGAAGCATAATGGGCTATGCATGCGGCGGGCTGGGTCACATGGCTTGAGTCTACCGGACCAGTCCAGCAGATGAGCAGCAGTTAGTAGAGGAACCTTCCAGGAAGAGGCAGTAGTTTGACCATGGTGGTCTTCCGGGAGTGGGCAGATGAGGCAGAGGAGCTTATTGAGCAGCAAGTGGACAGGAGCGGGACTAGCTTCGTTGATGTCGTTGTTTTTGGATGCTTTGTGTGTTTGTACTTTGAGATGCAGTAATAAAAGACACTTTTCATTATGAAGTTTGATTCTCTATCCTTTTTTATGGTTGATAGAGAGAGGTTCCTACAGGAGGAGACCTAGTGACCACACACTGCTGCTGACAATGTGACTCGACCCTTGGAGGCGAGAGTAACGGTTGGATCACTTGGTAGTAGCGTCGATGCCTTACGACATCGTCCATGGAATGAAGTATTATCGTTTATGTCAGGATTGAATGTATTAGGAAAATAACGTGGTTCATCCAGGGGATGAGACCAGATTTCTCTTTTCGGAAGAGGAGAAATCTTAGGAGCTCTTTTAGGATGTAAGTGAAAAAGGGTTGAGTCGAGTTAATTAAAAATGGATATTCACACCCATAGTTCGTGGAGTGAACGGTTTACGGCATACTCTAATCTCAAAAGTATCAGGTGTGTCTTCTCACAGAAGGACATAGACCGGAGACGGTGTTGTTGACTTGAGTTCCTTTGGGACTATGACTTTGAGATAGTCTATACTTCTGGGAAGGGAAAAAGATATAGCAGAGTTTATTTCACAATGCCTCACTTGTCAGCAAGTGAAGGAGGAGCATCAAGTACCAACAGGCTTGGTACAGCCCTTAGAGGACCCATAGTGAAAGTGGGATGGAATATCTATGGATTATGTGACAGGGCTTCCACGTACATCCAGAGGACATGACTCTATCTGGGTGATCGTAGACCGACTCCCCAAGTCGGCCCACTTCATACCAATCAGAGAGAAAGGAAAAGTAGTGATCTTGGGATGCCTCAACCTTCAGAAGATCGTACTGTGTCATGGTGTCCCATCATCTATCGTTTCCGATCGAGATACTTGATTCACATCCTAGCTATGGAAGGGGTTACAGGAGGCTTTGGGCACCCAACTACGTCTGAGAACCAACTTCCATCCTCGACGGGGTCTATGGGGATTTGGTCGGGGCGGCATGTTATCTCCACGATTCAACGGACCTTTCTAGGTCCTCTGTAGAGTAGGTGAGGTGGCTTACCACCTGGCCCTACCACCTTAGTTGCACCGGGTGTATGACCTCTTCCACGTATCTCAGCTGAGGAGATATGTGCACGACCCGACCCAAATCATCGAACACGGGGATTTGGACATCGATGATGGGGTGACATTAATGGAGGTCCCGGTGGAGATTGAGGATCGACAAGAGTGGGTCCTACAATCATGGTCGATTCCCCAGGTGCGCATTTTATAGCAGCACATGAAACTCTAGGAGAGCACATGGTAGTGGGAGGCTCAGATGTGAGACCAGTAGCCCCATTTGTTTCCCTATTGTGTGTTGTATCTTTAAGGGTATGTAAAGACCTATGATGGAAGTAATGTAAATACCTTTAAATTTCAAGGATTTTTTTTCTTAAATACATTGGAACTTTACGAGTCTGCTACTTCCGACGACACCTGATTCTGAGGCCCGGTGTGCTCGGAATCAATTTTTGGAGTTTTGTACGGGTATGTTCAGAAAACATATGTGTGGGTTTTTCTATCTTTTGAACCAGTACTCAGAATTGAAATCTGAGGACACAGATGAAACCACAGCACTAGTATTCGCTAAAGGGGACCTTTACCGTAGTTGCGTTTTATGCGGGTTGAAAGTTAATTTTTGGGGATAGAGAATAAATTAAATAAAATTTTTGCACACAATTTTATTTATTTTTGGTAGTTATATCCTACGAGGGGACGCTATAGGTGGGGCCCACACCCCACCTAAATTCCCATGGGAGTATATATCTAAGGTTGCTGGGGCCCACATGAACCCCTAACCATTCAACTCCCTTAATCTCCCATTAGTCTCCCTTTCATTTATTATGACAACACTCCCTTAATGAAGTGATCTCTTCTACTCCCTCTCCCCGTTAACATTTTCCAACAGATCTTAATTAATGAATTGAACTCTTCAAATTAATTAATTAAAAGAGGTTGAATTTTCAATTACACGTATGAATAAAATAATATCCTTAGCTATTATTTTAGTTTGGGCATTCATTGTATTGGGAGGATTTTGGGGAGAGCTCTTGAGAAATAGAAGGAGAGATTTCCCATTTCATTGAAGAGCATCATCCGTCCTACAATGAATGCTCCACGAATGAAGAACCTGAAGCAACTTTATCCTTTATTATTTCCTTGATTTCAATGAAATCGATATCGTCGTCCGTGACACACGTTCCTCCATGATGCTTGTCTTCTGCGGCTCGAGGATTTGCGATGTGAATTTCAAGGTAGGGGGATTTTGTATAATTTTATTTATGTGATTTATACCAACGATCTTGGGCGATTATTTGTTGAATAATTTTTTGAGCCTCTAACGCGGTGGGTACAGGCTGACGAACTAGTCCGGACCCACCCCATATAGTTCTAGATGCGTGGAATGTTTTGTGATGGATGAATGGAAGGGAAACATTTATTTGAGACTGTCGCAGTGAAGAGCGGGACCCGAAGAGGCCGCAGGCGCATGCGAGAGCTAAAACGGACCACCGGAATGGCTCTGGTGGCCCGCGGAAGGTCGTGGCGGTGCGGGTAGCCAGCGCAATGGCGCCGGTGACAGGAGGCGGCGGCCGGCACCAGCCGGCTACCTGGAGGCGGGGGCGCCCTAGCAAGCCGCAGAAGGATGACCTCCACAGCATCGGTCGTAGTGGTGGTGGAGCGGATCTCGTGCCGCGCGGGATCCGGGGAGGCAGGGCGGCACCGCCGTTATGGAAAACAGGGGGACCCCCCCCCCCCTCGCGGCTGGCCTAGCCGAGCCATGGCCATCTGCGGGTCGGACCTGGACCTGGGTCGGGTTTCCCGGTTCTGGCCGACCCATGCTGGGTTGGGTCGGGTTGGACCGGGCCCTGACCACCCTCTTCAGACCATTTTCAGTTAATTTCCCATAACATGAGCTACAGACCTCTGATCGATGCACCATCAGTTATGTAGGATTTTTTGGATTGATCTAGTCGTTTTCTTATATTACACTCAATATTTTGGTGACTTTTGAGTATGCCGGGGTTATTTCGAACCTGAAACCATACGGGCCCTCGGAGCGGAAACACTTATAACATAAGGACCGGACATCCGATTGACGTTCCGTCAACTATGGTGGTTTCATATTGTTGAGTCGGTTATTTTGGAATACTACACTTGGGATTCATATTATAATGGAGTATGGTCAGGTTGGTTTTTTCTTAAAACCCAACTGGGCCCCTAGAACGAAAAAGCCAATAACTCACAGACCGAGCATCCGTATGACGCGCCGTCTGCTGCGTTGAGACCCCAATGACGAGGGGAATTTTTGTGGTACTTGTACGTGAGACTTCGTGACACATGGAGTATCAGCATGAGTCTCATGGTGCGGACCCTCCAAGTGACGAGTGAGCAGATTGCAGAGAACTAGTAGCCAGCTGAGACTTGACGACTGTTGATCGATCGATTCATAGTGTTTCAGATCCCTAGTGGGGAGATCTTTGTTGTAGAAGCAGACCAACGGTGGAGGAGCGCTTGGTTGTAGCAGCAGACCTGCGGTAGTCGACAGAAGGAGTACCTCTGTAGGCTTTGAGGGGGAGCGCTTGGTTATTGTGGCAGACCCATGGTGGGAAGCGTTTGATTATAGCATCAGGCCCACAGTACTCGACAGGTGGAGTACTTCATCAATCCAAGGTTAGTGGGAAGCACTTGGTTGTAGAGGCAGCCCCACTATACTCAACAGAGGAAGAGTTTTATGGCAGTCATGGTTTCAACATCTTGAATAAAAATCCCGGTTTGAACTGAGTCAGTGACCTTCGTGTTTTCCTCATGATTGAGATGAGTTACATGACACCTTAGGAATATGTATGGGAATATACCTAAGTAATGGTTATCTATTGAAATCATAATTTTTGGTTTATCCTTGTTGGTTTTTGTGAGTCATTGAGGGTCTCAGGGTCCCTACTGAGTATCATTATACTCACCCCTACACGAGCAATATCCGTACTACGTTAGGTTGGATGCAGACGAAGGAAAACACTGATCGTGGTAGAGACTTATAGAGAGATACAGTACCCGGATGTGGACCACATGGTGGGACATACACGGAGCGGACAGATGGACCCGAGGTGCTGAGGAGGACATTTGTACCCACCCTTCAGGTGGGATTCCCGGAGGAGAACTCAGTAGTTACTGCTTTACTTTACTGCTGTTGTACTAGTCTTTCAGTTGTATTGTACTTACTGTTGGGCTTGCATTTCCGGTCCCATTCTTTTCAACACATACTTTTGTATAAATTTTTTCTTTTTTCTTACATATGTTGCGTACTCTATGGTGTTTATTTACTTTAATAAAGGTAATGTCCTCCGTTTTTATCGGGATTTAGACCTTTGGTGCTAGTCGCCAGCCCCTGGCCTATGGAAGGCTGGCTTGGGGAAGTCACGACACGGGCCCTAAGGATGGGTCGTGACAAATGTGACAACTGGGTCTCAGTGATAGCGCATCCACCTCGCCTTAACATGGCCGTCGGGTCTTGGCCCTCCAGGTACCACCAGTTGCCCCCACAGACACGTGGTCCCCACCCGAGGGACCACCCACATGCCCGAACGGAGGTGGACCACTTGGCGGTACATACACGGAGCGAATGGATGGACCCGAGGTGCCGAGGAGGCCATCTGTACCCACCCTTCATGTGGGATTCCTAGAGGATGACTCAGTGGTTTCTGCTTTACTTTATTACTGTTTTACTAGTCTTTCAGCGGTAATGTACTTACTGTTGGGCTGGTATTTCCAGCCCCTTTCTTTTCAGCACTTACTTTTGTATACAGTCTATCTTTTTTCTTACTTCTATTGCATACTCTGCTGTGTTTTGTTTCCTTTTACAAAAGAAATTCCTTTCATTTTTATCGGGATTTACGCCTTTGGTGCTAGTCGTCATACCTTGGCCTATGGAAGGCGGGCTTGGGGTATTCACGGGACGGGACTGAGGACGGGTCGTGAAAAATGTGACAACTGGGTCTCGGTGACAGCACAACCACCCCACCTTAACATGCCCAATGGGTCTTGGCCCGCCAGGTACCACCAGTTTCCCCCACAGACACGTGGTCCCCACCCTAGGGTCCACCCATGTTTTCGAATGAGTTATATGACAAATTATTGTCCCCACACCTTAACATGCCCATTGGGTCTTGGCCCGTCAGGTACCAGGAGTTTCCCCCACAGACACGTGGTCCCCGCCCTAGGGTCCACACATGTTCCCAAACGAGTTATATGACTAATTATTGTCCCCACAGGCCAAAATATGTCATTTCCAGTGTGCATTGTCCTCACTCACACACACCCTGGGAAACTTTCCAGAAGGTCAACAATTCTGATCACTACTCGAGACCAAGCACGCTTAACTGTGGAGTTCTGATCTGACAGGATCCTAAAAAGGATGGTTCCCTTTGTTGACATTAGTCATATCATTTATCCATTTAACCCTTTATAATTTTTTTGGTGTTACAATTACCCCCCCCCCTTTTGAGCACTACATTTCTGTTGTGGGCCCTACATCTTAACCCAGGCAGTGCACTGCACTTAAGGCATGGAACCACCTCTGATACTAATAGTGACAACTGTGTCTCGGTGACCACACAGCCACCGCGCATTAACATGACTGTCAGGTCTTGGCTAACCAGCTACCACCAGTTGCCCCCGCAGACAAGTGGTCCCTTCCCTAGGGTCCACCCACATTCCCGAACAGGTCATATGACTAATGACTATCCCACAAGACAACACATGTCCTTTCCAATGTGCTTTGTCCTCACTCACACACACCCTGGAAAACATTCCAGAAGGTCACCCATCTTGATCACTACTCATAGCCAAGCACACTTAACTGTGGAGTTCTAATCAGACATGCTCTTGAAAAGGAAGGTGCACCTTGTGGACATGAGTCATATCATTTAGCCATTTAACCCTTTATCATTTTTATGGTGTTACATGACATCTACAAAGTCCTATTATTTTTAAAATATGTATTTTTTACTATTCACCTAAAAAACATTTCAAAAAAACACAAAATTTAATTATTAAATTATTTTTTTGGGTGAATCAAAAAATAATTTCATTTTTTCGAATTAAAATATTAAAATTTTGGAATAATAATATTAATAGTAAAATAACATTAAATGAAAAAACCATTTTTTTAAAAAAATTACATGTTCAAATATTAATTTTTTGTACCCCTATTTCTCATAAATTCTTTTTTAGGTTGGTATTAATATATTATTAATATATGAAAATATTTTAACAACATTTTACCATAATATAACTATTTACTCTAAATAATATAGTTTTGGTACTTTTAATTTTTTAAAGTATATTTATAAATTTAAAATAAAAATTTCATCATGAATGTTTGTAAGGTTATTATTATATAATTTATATTAATTATTGTAAAATCACCTTTATTTTAATTATATACTACTAGGGATATGTTTTATTGATACCATCCTTATTTTTTATGGATATTGTATGTTCATTAAGATAAAGGAATGTATTTTCATTCAATTTCTGGATTAATTTTTATATTCATTGACATTTCCTTGAGATAATAACTTTAATTTGATCATTCGACGTTATATTTAAACTAAATATCCATATTATTTATTGTGGATATAGTTATTTCATAAACTGCATATCATTCTAAAACATGGTTTTATAAATTTCAGGTTTTTTATTTATTTGCAGAAATATTGATAAATCTATATTATTTAATAAATATGATTATTTAATGTAAGACACATTTTTCATGGATTAAATTGATTATTTGAAATACGAGGTGTGTTTTGGACATGTAGTGACAGGTGGGGACCAATATTATATAACCCCTCGATGCATTGCTAGTTTTATGAGGAAACAAAAAAATCGAGCTTTAAATGATTTATTACCCATGGTTTTAATCTATCCTATAAATGGATCTGATAGTAGAGGTATCATGATGTCTGAGATGATGGCATACAATAATTAAGAATTTCATTCATTAAGAGTTCATTTATTATTATCACTGACATTTCAACAGTGATATTATCTCTTGATACATTTCATTATCATTTATTGTCTAAATGGATTTTGTTTTTAGTTATTTAAAATTAAATTTTTATTATGAACTATGTATTCATGATATTGAAGTTATTGATTAAATGGAAATTGTGTTCATTTATTTTCCTAGCCATTAATTATTCCTTATATATTGATGATAGTGATGTTATAGATTAAACTTCATGTGTGTTTAGTTATCTACATTTCTATGTGGATTATTTCTTACCTAATAATGAATGTAAAATTATTTACATGGAATATATTTTCCTTTATTTATTATTACCTATTTATTATTCAAAATGATTCATGATAGATTCCGTTATAATGAACCCTAACTAATCATTTTATCCTTCCATTATTTTGTATTCATTCCCATGATTCCAGTAAGTGTACAATTAATGATATGAAATGTTATTTTAGAGAGAATAATGATATTAATTAAAAACATATGTTTCAAATTTTTTATTATAATGAAATATGTGAAATTTTATATATCTTGTTTACAAAGATATCAAAACTATTCAGTCCTTTTGGATGAGATTTTTTATATCATATTCCAATGAAATAAAGAAAATTCATGCTATGTGTTAATACGGTTAGGGACATTAGTGTTTCAGCCTATCCTAAATATCAATCATTAAATTGGTATCATATTTATTAATCATTTAATATTTTAAAATTATTTATATATATTAGTGATAGAAAATGGATCACAGCATTGCGTGGATGTGGTAGTCCAGACGTATGGTTGAGTGATGATATCATTTTCTAAGTAATGGATATTTAAAAAGATATACTATATATTATAATTAAAAATTCAAAATTATTTCATAAATATCATATATAAAAATTAAATCCATCATAATAACAAAGCATGTATTATGGTGATGGAAGTGAATCTTATCGCAACGTGGAGGCGTTAATCCACAAGTATGAAAGAGAGATACATTCATATCCCGTTGAATTGAAAAAAGTGTTAAAATGGCTCTTCCAACATCAAAAAAATATGTATATTGAAGATACTAATCATATTAGGAAATAATTTGTAAACTAGATTTTTATAGGTAGTATAAGGAATAAAATTTATTGTACTTGGATAAGAGTCACACCTCTTTATCTTGAAGCCTCCTCCAGATTACACCTTTTGTATGGAAATATTTTATTAAAATAAAACTTGGACCTATAGGATGTGGGTAGGGATTTTTATAATGACATTTGGGTATGTATTTTTTGAGATATAATTATCAACAATAAGTTAGAAGAGAGGTGATGGGGTTTTTTTATAACCAAGGGAGAGGAAACACATGGGAATTTTGAAAATATTAAAATGTAATAATGGATTACACATGTAATGTGGCTCAAAAATTCCAAATATATAAATATAGTAAGGATAAAGTCTAAATACCATCTTGAAGTAAAACAAATGACAATGTTTTTTTATATTTTATTTCTTAGGTTAACCTCCACTAAATATGTTTTAACCATAACCGTTATAACACTTTTTAACGATTTTTCTTATTCATTATTCCAAAAGATTAATTTAAAAATATTAATTTATAATAATTATAAAAAATAACAATATGGAATAAATTTTTAAAAAATAAGTTTTGATAAGAGTTAGAAATTAATTTTAATATAAGCTTGTGAAACGCAGACAAAAACATTTTTAGAAAAATTCATTTTAAGAAAAATACTAACATTTAATTCATTCCAATACATATAAAAACATTAAGATGTATTCAATTATATTTAAATGATTATATAATCTAAAAAATCCCTAAAAATGATAAATTATTTTTGATTAATTTAATTTATTGTGATAAAAACAATTATGTCCATAAAAATAGTTTTATATAAAAGCATCAGATTTTACATTTATATGATTTGATTATATTTTCTAATCTTTTCAAAAAAGAATTATTTTTATATAAATAATAATAATTTTTATAAAAAATTTATTTTTCTATAAAATACCACTAATATAATGGATAAGAAATAAGCATCACATTAAAAATAAGTCTGTATTCAACTACCTCATCACATATTAAAGTACTAGTATAGCTTCCTCAAATTATGGTTTCACTATAAAACATTGAATACAGTAGTTTTATTTTTCTACATATCATTCTCTCTATGATATAAAATCTACAAATATTTTTCCTTATATTAGATATAATTATTCAATGGAAATACCTTTGAATTTAATACATTTGAAGGATCTTATATATATTTTTTCAGTCAAGATACAATTAATATATGATGAACATGATAGATATTTGGTAGAAGTACCATGGTATGAGAAACAATAAGAATATGATCATGAATTTTGAATGGTATGATATATCATAGGGTAAATTTTTAATTTTCATAAATATAATAACCTTATTCCATATTGATATTCATATTAACACCTTCTAAACATCATTCAATTATATATATCAGCGACAATTTTCAACATTACTTTTCAATAAACTGTGATGTACCCTAATGTGATCCAGAATAGCTATAACCTTTTATGATATTTCATAATGTATCTTTTGTCATAATTGATTTCATTTTATAGCTTTATCCCAACAAGTCTGTGAATTTCATGTCCTTCCATATAGGTCTTTATGATGATCCATCTGTGTGATCGAGTGAAAATATTATTATAATATAATTAAACTACAAAAAAGTGTTGATCCCAAACACCATTAAAATCCATAAAACATATAGTTTACCTATATAATAGGTTTTAACATTCCTCTCAAACTAACCATTTTTCTATGGTTTTTATGCGGTACATATCCTCAACTCATTCTATAGATCCTACTATAAGCTTCTCCATAACTGAACAAAAACCTCACATCCAGATCAGATACAATTTAGGGTTGAAATCAATGTAATATAACCAACTACATAATGAAAATATTTTAATAATGATCAATAAGAAAATATTAATTGATAAAAATGATGTCTGATGAGTTCATAAGTTGATCCTCTATGACCCAAATAACATTATTACCTTTAGATATTTTGGGGAGTCTATCAAAAAAAAATTCACAGTAATGGTTTCTTACTTTAATTTATGAATATCTAATGATTGTATAATACAATTAGAATTATTTTTCTCCGAATTTGATTTCTTATATACCAGATACCATGATACATACTAAAAAATATACCCTTTCATTTTACACCACAAAATATACTCTTTTATATAGTTTTACAACTTCAAACTCATTGAATGATTATAGAATGATAAACTATGTGAATTGTCAAATAACTATTTAATATATTGTTTTGATGGGAAACATTCTCAATTATTTAACTTGATCATTCCATCGCAATCATTATCAAACCAGAGATCATTTTTTATCATCTTCTACAGTTCCACATCCTCCTTCCATACCACTTTAATCCTCACAAGGATCGATGATTAGAAATTTATCTCTGAATATAAAATATGTTCCAATTCCCCATGAAATTAATATCCAGATTTTCCATATCCATAAATATTGGATTTCCTTATATCCTCATCATGGATAAATTAGCATGGTGTTTCTAACTCAAGGATTCATTCACCTTTTTCACCACTATAGGGTTGTACTGTAATGAGATGTTATAATATTTAATCAAACCCAATCATCTCCTCTGGCTCATACCTAACTATTTCTACCTGAATACATATATCAATACATTTTGATTAATTTAAAAATCACACCTTCCACCATTATGATAATGCATTAATATTTTTAGAGAAAAAATAAAAACTGACATCTCTAAATCCCATGTAAGGTAATTTTTCTAATAAATTTTAAATTAATGAAACAAATAAGTTATAACCCTATCATTCATAATGAGGAATCATAATGATACCATCATTTTTTCATTAATAATGATTGAAAACCATTATGTATTATATCATAGTCTATCTATAGGTTATATGACCAATATTATTTTCATCTCCTTGAAATATTCCTCTAATTCCTCAGTCCAATTGAACTTTTCTCCCATTTCATTCATCTAGGTTATTAGATTACACAACCATATAAAATATATCAAAATAAATTTTTAGTATCCTTTCAATCCATGAAAAATATGGATCCCAATTTCCATGGTTGGACTGTGACATTGTTCCATAATATCTATCATTATTGGAAAAATATATAAACCCTTAAATGAGATTATATGACATAAGCTTTTTCGTAGATACCATTTACTCCTAGAAAATTTTACATAAAAATTATTATTCATTACGTTCTTCATAAAAATCCTCAAATTACAATTATGATCTTCCATTATCTCTTTATATAAAATAAAATATTCTAAAAATACTTCAAAAAACTGATCAAGGTAATCTCTTATGACAATATTCAATAGAACAATGATGATATTGGGGATTCTTGAATGACCAAATGGAAGGAATATAAATTTATATTGACTATACCACATATGGTAGGCTATCATGGATATACAATCTACCATGAAACTGAATTTATAAAATCAAAAATTATGTTCAATCATTGAAAAGTATTAATATGAGTTCAGTTGATCAAGAAAGTCATCAATACAGGGTATATGATTCTTTTTCTTAATAGTGGAAATGTTATGATCTCATAAATAAATTAAAAGATACACTACATTATATTTATTATTAAAAAAATAATAGGTTCTCCCCAGAGAATCAAAATAGGTCCCATGAGTCTCTTATCAATATTCAAATGGATTTTCTTTATCAATTCCAAAACCTCAATCATAGGAATTTTAAATTGAGTTTATGAAATTGTTTTATCACCTAATATGCGTTCAATAGAGAGACCAATGTTTTTATTGTAGGAAATACTATTAATGTATTCATGAAATACACCATCAAAATCTTAAATAATGGTTTTATATATGATGTTGAATTTCTCCAAAACCATTTGAGATACATATCCCTCATGAATAGGAATCAGGACCCAATAAATATAATTAAATTCCATTGGATATTCATATTCAGCATAATAATGAAATATAATCACAGTTTTATTTTGAAGATCAAACATGATTTCCTTTTTCCATAAATTCATATGTTCTACATATAAAGCGATAAAATCCATGCCCAAAATATATTTAAATAAAACTAGAAGGATAATCACAATATTTTTAGGAAGCATATTCAAAAAAAAAATTACCGAAGGGGAGATATTGAAATTATATGTGATAATCATACCATTATAGGTTTTTAATATTAGCTCTACATATATCCATTGAGGTGGTGATGTGATAACCATAGAAAAATTTTCTAATATAAAAGAGTGGGTATGTCCATAATCAAATAATTCTTTTTAGAATATAAAGTACACAATAATAATAAACATCACAACATTAATATATTGAACCACATCTGTAGTTTTCATCACAAGTGATTTGTCTTTGTCTCTTAGGTTTGGATTTTGTTGACACCTATCTCCATCATTCAGGCTCAAATTTTTCCACTAATTTATGAAAAATTTTGACTCCTTTCACTTATAGCAATTTAGTGTGGGTTCTATAATAGGATTATTTTTTTCATATTTTCACTTATTGAATGGAATTTTAGCATCACTTTGGAATTTTTTTGATCAATGGAATTATTTTACATAGATAGAAAATTAACCAGATGTAATACCATAATATTTAAAAAACACATTGTTTTATAACATATACTACATTTAACATTAAGCATAAATAAACCATGAATTATTATTATTTAAATGACAACCTTATAACCTAACCATTAAAATGGAAGGTATAAATAAAAATAGTTATATTATAACATTATATGTATAAATGTTTAATTTAAACCAAATGTTCTGATTAATTCATAATAAACATATTATCATTTTTCAATGAAATAATTATATGCTTTCAAAATATATTTTCATAAAAACTTATTTCAATTAATTTTTATTAATGGTTAATATAAATAATACCTACAAATTATAGAAATTTTACATTATATATGTTATATTATTTTTTGAAATCATCATATAAAAATTACGTTATTGTGTTTTTTTAATTTTTTATGAAACAATTGTCATTCTAATGAAAATTGAAAAATATTGTTTTTTGTAAACCTATAATTTATCATCTTTAAAAAGGATCCATTATGATTTTAATTTTATCTCAAAGTAACTAAATTTCATTTATTAGATATATTCTAACTAATTAAATTTTATTTATCATTATTCCTTATATTTATAAAATTTCATCGTTGTGCTTAAGAACACATTTTTTTAAAACCTATTTTCATTTCTTTTTATGCATTTTTTTTAAGATTGATTTCTTACCCATATTGAAACTAAATCTTAATAAATGGATGTCATATACCAAATAGTGTGGATAAAATTTTATAAATAGCTCCCTTTAATAATTTTCCATTATGAATAATAACAATGGAAAAATATATCACCTAAGTAAGGTTAAATGGGTAAAACCATGTCAAAACATTGAGGTAATAACTTAAAATAACCCAAAAAAATTCCGTAATCCTATTGGATGAGTCTATTACATCCATATTCTTATATTTAGAAAAAAATATGGAAGCATGATGCCAATTATCGTTGATGATGAAATTGATTTTATTTATCTTAAGTAGAAAAAAATTATTTTATTTGTTGTAATAAACATTAGTAATTTATTATGATGATTAAAGTGTGTTTTTAATAATGATAAATATCTAAATTAATTTTCAATATGTTTTATTTATGTTTAATTTATTTATTTTTTAAAATTAAGTATTTACATTGAACCCATACACATCATTTATGCATACCTTGAACAAACTGGTAAAAAAATCAAAGAAAATTGAATTAAAACTATTAAATTTAATCTTTTTTGAATAATGTAGAGTATTGAATTCTTTTTATGGTTTCATATAAACTATAAATAATTTTTAAAAAATATATATTCATATTACATTATTATCTTGGTGTTTTTAAATTCAATTTTTATGAATTAAAAAATAATATAGGTTATGATGAGATACAATATATTTTATAACAATATAAAAACATAATATGATAAATAATTTTATAAAACTTATGGAAAAAATCATTAAAAACAATATATTTGTCACATCTCAAATTTCCAATATATTATTTTTAGTTATTATATAGATTATTTTTTATGTTTGAAACAACGACGATGTGCGATTACGAGGCCCAATGTCCCCCAAATGAATGTTTGAGAAATACAAAAGTATTTAATAAAATGAGTGTGCAGTTTTTAAGAAAATGAGGAATATATTCTTAATGGGTTCCCATATAAAACATATGTGTGCAGTGTTGAGTTCAGAACAACGGATTTACCCTAGGCGTGACCTAATATTTGTCGGTATGGGTCTAATGTGGAATCTCATCTTTGGTCATTTTAAAAGAATTAAATAAATTAATAAAAAATATTTTATTTTATTTCATCGACGCATCAATAGGTTTTTTTAAATAAACCATTTTTCAAAAATTCAGGCTTAATCTCATAACCCTGGAATTCACTTGATAAATTAGGGAGAGTGAATTATATAATTATATTGAGTTGACGACAACTAATCTTAGAATCGGCGATTGACGAACACTCATATAGGCATTTCTCACCAATGATGATGACAAAGCTTCATTCATTGTTATTGATCAATCCAAATCATGGTAGGGAATTGACGTTAATCCATTCTTCCAAGATCATGATTAATACGATGAATATAGACTAAATCACAAATGGATTTTCCCACATATTGATCTTATTCAGGGGATGGGATTATTTTTTCGGTTTATCATGATTAATTTAAACACTTTTCTAACCCAAATCGCACTTCTTGATCTTGGTCCATGATTTCTTGGACAACAATGATGAACCTTTGTTAATATGATTTTATCGTTCCTATCTTAGCATTTCACCATTGGATCCTCGTGATCCCTTCTTGACACTGTCGGGTGGTTTTGAACTAGATTGGATCCCCATATTTGAGAAAAATTGAAAACCAAGGCTGGATCAGTGTAGATTGGGGCTGAATGAGCTTGGATCAAAGACCATTTCATTTTTAGGGAATTGATGTTGGCGTGGTGGTATTTGGAATGGTCCACCAGCACACATAACTTCGCAAGATGGCGACCCACATGCGGCCCATGACAGCTGATCCATGGGGTGTAGACATGAGCTTGGGAGGTGGAGCTGTGGGGTGCGGCTAGAAGAGGCGGAGGTAGATGTAGTGATAGAGGGGGTGGCAGAAGACGATGTGGCAGCGAGTGAGGATGAGGAGGCGGATGTGGAGTGGTTCAATATGGGTCGGGCCAATAGGTTTGGGAAGTGGTTCAAAACTAGGTCGAATGAGTGGGCTAGATCTGAGTCGGTTGAGACCGATTCAGATTAGGGTCGGTTGAGATAGATTCGGATCCAGGGTAACAGGGGTAGAGCCAGGATAGCAACTATATGTGGTCGATTGCAGCAGTCACTCTGCATGGTAGGTTGAATGATCATGATGGTTTGTCTATGGGTAGTCGGTCTACACAGTAGGTGGACCTATTGCGGTGTTAGGTGGACTGACCCTGATGGTCAGTCATTATGCCTAGGAAGGTTTTTGGACAGCTTTTTTCAAATGATCATAACTCCTAAATAGAGCATTTAAATGACATGTTGTCAGCGGTAGCGTGACCCTCACAATAATATAGTCAACTCAATACTAATTTTGTGTAATTTTTTTGGTACATTAGGTTATTTATTTTCCTTGTTTATAATAGTATAGGTTGATTCCATTCCCTTGGTCCTTTCCTCAAGCATACTGGGAAACATTACATCACCATAACTGGATTATAATCCCTTCTAGAGGTCAATGCTCAAATATAGTTGTAGCATCCCTATGCGATACTGGAGTGTGATCCTATATCATCCATAGTAAAGTTTTCAGAGTCAATGTGACCTTCATGATTAGTACATTGATACTTCATATACTAGGTCACATCAGTGGGATTTTTGGAATCTTTAGCATATTATCCCCTACGTAGCGGGTTGATCTAGATTGAGTTCAAGGTGTCCCACATTAGTTCTCGGCTTGACCCCCTCTCTTTGCTTCATAATCCTCTTTGACCAATGAATTTTATTTGGGCAAGTCCCAAATTATCTATACTTCTTCATCGAGTGTCTCCAATGATATCATGGTTTCAGGATTGAGTCCTCTTCGTATGAGTGTTTCTTTGAGTAGAATCCATTGGTTGGAAGTTATTTATTACCACATGATGGTGTGGTGTATTTTTTGAGTATATGTGGGATCTTTTTTCATTTCTAGTATATGTGATACATTATTACATCTTGTGTTGATCTAAATATACTTAGTGATTCATGTTTAGTGTTTTCAGGGTGTCCTATTGAGTATTGTTATACACACCCATGGAAGGGATTTTCCCGAATGTTTAATATATTGTGAAGATATCGACTCTTTTAACGGTGTTCTAGGACAACTAGGAGTAGGTGGAAAATATCTAGAGATGGGAATACCATGATGTTTCTAGGGAGCGTACACATGATGTAGTTCTCCCCCATGGAGCAGGTAAGACTTATACAGTTTTTTTCGGACTTGTGTACATACTCTTTGGGGTGGGATTTTATTTTTTTCCTGTTTAATTTTCCTTTACTTCTTGTTGTACTCTGGTTGTGGGATATTAGTTTTATTCTTCACCAATACAAGTTATTTTATATATCTTAATTCTGGGGCATGGATATGTGTATGTGTGTACTGTTAAATTAACATTGTGCCTCCAATTTATTGGAAATTTCATCTCAGTGAATGTAACTAGCCCCTTTCCTATCAGAGGAGGGAATGGGGTAGTCACTGTATGGGCCCATCTGGGATGGGTCATGATTGAGTGGTATTGGATAAAGGTACGTTTTACTTTATTACTAGGAGTCTATGAAGTTGGTTTGTGGAAATAGTGTTAAGTGTTTCGAACTCATCTTTCAAGCTAGGGAACCCAGTGTTGGTGCAACAACCAACATATCCATTCATAAGGAATTTGATTACCTAATTTTTGGCAAGGTACCTGAAAAGAGTCGATTCAGGGGAAAACAAAGTTAAATGCATCATATAGGAATGGTTTTGTCTTCCATGTACTTCTTTTGTTATCTCCCTAGATATACTCTTTTAAGCATGGTACATCCTGTTCTATTTCAAGATTCCTCCATGTAGACAGCCTTGTATGATTCCATTACATGATCATGGGGATGATCCACCTTGTGATGATACATTGGTATATGGTCCAATATTAGAGATAGAAACTGTAGGTTGTTTACTAGCTATATCACCACCCATCGAGAAGAAGCTACCATCAACACTACCAGTTGAGGATGAAAAAAGGACGAGTTTGTTGCACAAGTTCTAGAGGTAGAGACCTCCTGGGATTATGGGTGAACAAGACCCCTAGATGGATGAGGATTGGCTAGAGGTAGTCAACAAAGTTTTCTACCTTTTGAGGACACATGTAGAGTATATGTATGTCCTTTACATGAGTCTTATTTAGTGATATGAGGGGTGATGGTGGAGCTTGTTGGCTAAATAAAATGAATAGATAAATCTCTTCTTGATAGGATTCGATCATCTCATTGGAGAGAGGCTCCATCCAGCCATGTTGTGATTGCTATGCATACAATAGCTTCAACATCCTTAGTAGGGAAGTGTGACCATGGTGGAGTATTCAGAAAAGTTTATTGATACTTTGTGTTATTACTTGGAAATGGTATGAGACCATATCTTCAGGGCTTGGTACATCGAGTGGAGATTACCCCAGAACATTATGGAATTATTGGTCACCCATACAATTTCTACGACTGTGGGGGTAATTCAGTGAGCCTTTATAGAGGAGAGCTTTATGTTAGAGTAGACACTAGTTGTGGGAGATTGTAGTAGGAACTGTGTTGTTGAGACATCGACACCAGGTAGAAGACAGTAGTCACCAGGATTGATGTTGTTCAGGTGCTTCATGAGGGGATTCCATAACACAATTTCGACAGTGCAGGGCTCTATGGGCGTCTTAAACTAGCCAAGGGACCACTATTTTTTGTTATGCGATGATCAGGGAAATATTACATGAGATTACCTGACGTGTCATTAAACTAAATATAAGACAGTTGAGAGTCTTCCTTGACATAGTCATAGACATGAGAACAGTGGTCTGTAGGGCAGCGGACGTGCCAGAGGGGCCAACAGGGCATTATTAGATGGTCGTAGGTTTTACCTTCAACCACCACCACCCCCCAGTGGTCCTCAGTAGGATCAGGGAGCTGGTGGAATGGTACGAGGCTAGTTGTAGAATATGGAGGCATATTTACTAGAGGATCCATGAATGATATAAGGTATGATATGTTTATTTTCTAACATTTACTCAATATTGATACAAATAGATTCTAGTTAGTATTTTCATACCAGGAATATTTTTTGTGACTCATAGATTCTGGTTTAGTCGTTTTCATGACCCTTATATGTGGGGACTAATACAAGAAGAGGCTCGATAATCACACACTAGTGTAGACAATGTGACCTAACTCTTGGATGTGGGAGTTTCAATTTGGATCACTTGGTTGTGGCATCATGTCCTTAAAACTTCATTATTGTAATGGATTGGATATCCAAAATTTGTTCACAAAATGACTATTTTAGGTGAAGCGTGTGGTGTTTCCACTGTGTTGGAACCATGTTTTCCTTTTTTTAATGAGTGGGAAATCTAGGTAGCACAATATATACACACAAATAAGAGGATTTAGCTGATTACTCATCAGTTTTCTAGCCTAACCCTTGGTACCATTGATAATATGAGTCTGTAGTTTCCTGTAGTGGTGGTAGAGTATGAGGATGTCTTTCCTTGAGATGATTCAGGTTTACCTCCATGTTCTGATATTGACAACTACATTGAATTATTCCTTAGAAAGAAACCAATATCGACACCTACATATCGGATGGCTCCTACAGAGCTTCATGGGCTCATGGAACAGTTAGAGGACTTAGATATAAAGGCCTTCATGATTCCTAGTGTTTCAACTAAGGTAGCCCCAACATTTTTTTCCATGAAATAATATGGGAACATGATGTTATGTGTGAATTATCAGATCTTGAAACATGTGTCCATGAAGAACATTTTTACACTACCATGGATCGATGACCTATTTGATCATCTTAAAGAAGTACGATGGTTATTAAAGATTAACCTCAGATCAGGATATCACCAATTGTGAGTAGAAGATTAGGATATTTAAATGTTGTAATTCATATGTCATTATGATCACTATAAGTATGTGGTGATGCCATATTTTATGACGAACGCCCCAGAAGTATTCAATGGACACATGAACCAGATATTTGTTCATTACGTACTCAGGTTCATGGTGGTCTTCGTAGATGATATCCTTGTGTATTGGACGTATGATGAGGATCACATGATACAATTAAGGATATATCTAGACACACACTGAGATACTAGCTTTATCGAATTCTATCAACATGTCAATTCTAGATTCAAGCGGTCTATTTTGTGGGACACATCATCTCATAGGCTAGAGTTGTAGTGGATCCAGTGAATGTTCAGGTAGTGCTTTCTTAGGATCCAACCAAGAGTGTTAACATGGTTTAAGGTTTCCATGGATTGGAATGGTACTATCATGGGATTGTAATTGACTTCTAAAGAGTAGTATCACCCTGAAAAACCTTGACATGAAATGGGAAGCATTTTGTGTGGGCATAAAAAATCAACATTTCTTTTAATAGCTGAGGAAGAGGTTGATGAGGGATCCCATCCTGAGGTTACGAGTGCAAGGCATTGAGAACGTGGTGCTCTGTAATGCATTAGTACCTAGGATTGGTTATGTCCTAGTGCATAGGAATGGGGAGATTTCTTATGGTTTTCTCTAGTTGAGACTACACGATTAGAACTATATGACCAATGCCATTAAGTTAGAGGAGGTAGTCCTGACATTGAATATATGGAGACACTACCTGATGTGAATTTGGTTTATCATCTACTATGATCATAGAAGTCACAATTATATCTTCTATCAGAATGATTATAACATCATATATAGGTGATGAATATATTTCCACCCAGAATATGTCATTGAGAATATCTATACTTCTAGGAAGGGGAATATGGCCGATGTTTATCTTAGTAGAAGATGTAGTTTGCAATTTCTGAACATGTAATCAGAGAACATGGAATAAATTATGGTTTAATTTATGGATGGACATGGATTATCTTACCTTTAGTAGATGGTTTCACCCCTACACTCTAACAACGAGTTAGGGAAGAAAAACTTTGGGATATCGAATATCAGACCCTATGTTCTCAGATGTCCACATGGCATGCTCAGGATGGATATTCCAAATGTAGGAAAAACATTTTTATTTTCAGAGGATGCATGATGTTACTAGTGACTTTGTTAGAGGAGGTTTTGATGGTGTTTCATATATCACCATGGGAGGTACACACGGGTGTGGAAAAGTGGTAATGGGACCTTGGATGCCAGTTTTGGGGGCCAGGGATGAAGAAAAGAGGTGCATAGTTTGTTTCTTGATGTCGTACATAGTAGAATGTGAAGGCTAGGACCTAGGTCCCAATGTGTTTAGCTCTGCACCATGATGTACCAGAATATATGTTGGATGGGATAGTTTTGGTTTTCCATATGGGGTTTTCAGGTACAACTAGGGGATGAGATTCTATATGGGAGATCGTTGACCAACTCACCACGTCATCCCACATCATAGATATCCGAGAGAAGTGTTTTGTAGAGATCATGGGATGAATCTACGTGAAGAATATTTTTTGACTCTAAGTATTTCCATCAATGATTGTTTCTGATCATGATGATCACTTTACATCCTTGTTTTTAAAGGGATTAATGTTTACATTTGGGACCTAGTTATATTTGAGCATATTGTTTCACCCAAAATCTTATGGCCATTCTAAGCAGACCATTTATGTTGTTGACGACATGTTTTAGGCTTTTATGTTAGAATTTTTTTGTAGTACAGAGGATCAAAAACCACTGGTTGAGTTCACATACAAGAACAGGTACCACTCCACCATTGGGATGAAACTATTTTTGGCTTTGAATGGGTGATCATACAGGTCACCAATTTACTATGATAACCCAGTAGTGTCTACACTCATGGTCCCAGAGTGGGTCTGAGCTACTACAGAGAAGGTACATATAATCCAATACTAGATGGAGACTACAAAGAGTTCGTGGTAGTCTAATGTTGATAGGAGATAAAGGCAATTGGAATTTGTTTAAGGAGACCATGTATTCTTTCGGGTTTCACATTCATAAGGATTACATAGATTTGGCATGTGTGGAATGCTTTCTCCATGGTTCATCGACCCTTTCTAGATACTTGGTAGAGTGTGTATGGTGGCATAACACATAGATCTAGCTCCATAGTTAAATAGGGTACATTTCATCATCCACATGTTGCAGCTGAAGAGGTATGTGCATGACCCATCACATGTAATCAATTTGGTTGAGCTGGACATCTCAGATGTGGAAACCATTGCAAAATACTTAGAATGGATCAAGGATAGGTAGGAGTGGATCATTTGGAGGAGATAAATTAAATTGGTACACATTCTTTGGTAGCACATGAATCTCCCAGAGTGCATAGGAGAGCGGGTGGTTCAGATTCATCCTCAGTACCCCCATCTGTTTGAGTGGCCCTTGTTTTGGTATTTCATGTACATAAATCCCCATGGTGGGGGGAATGAAACATCTCATATTTTCTATGTATTATTTATAGATATTATATGGATTATATTTGAGATTAGGTGATGAGAAAATAGGTGTTTCTGAGGCCTGATATTTCCAGAATAAATGTTTGAATAATATTAAAATATATATTTACACGCATGCACATTTTTACAAAAATATTGAAATAAATCCTAAACAGATGCTGAGATGAAAATTAATGGTCACTATTTATTTAAGACCAATTTATTTACCCTAAGAATGACCTAAAATTGTTAGGTGTGGGAAGAATGTGGAAATTTGTCTCAGGAATTTTAAAAGAATGAAATAAAATAATAAAATACTATTTAATTTAATTTATTCGATGTAGTAATGTAGCGACATGATTGTTTTTTGATAGAACATTTTTCAATAATTCCGGGTTAATTTTCTAAGCCTATAATCCTCTAGAAACCATGAAGATTGATAAAGTGAATTCTATCCAGTTGTCACTGATATAGATTCGAATCAACGATTGACAAATTCTGACCATGATAGGTCTCTCAAACTATTACAACTCAACTTCATTCATTATTAGAGATTTATCCAAATCAAGGAAGGGATTTTGATTTATTCTATTAATATCAGATATTGATTCCTAGGATGAACACAGTCTAATACATGAACATATTATCCCATAGATCAATCTTCTTTTCATGATGAGATTATTTATCCGCTTTAATGGGATTTATTTAAAAATCTTTTCTTACCCAAATCTACTGTTCTTGACCATTGGGAAATAATTCATGTAAAATGATGATAAAACATTGTTCAGGTACCTTTCCCCATCCGTTATTATTATTTTTCTCCATTGGATCCTTATAGTCCAATCTTGACGTTTCATAGTGGTTTCGAAATCGATCAGATCCCCATATTTTGAGAGGAATTGACAACTGAGGGTCAATTAATGTATATATAGACCCAATGATCTTGGATCTATGACAATTTAGATTTTTTGGCATCGAAGGAGGAGTATTGGTTCACAGATGGGACCACCAATGGATAGTGGCAGTGACTGGGGATGAACTATGGGACATGAAAATGGCCCCTGTGTTGGAATTGGAGTTGTGTGCAACCATTGGACATAGAGCCATATGATGAACCCAAGATTAGAATAGGTATAGCCATGTGTCGTGGCTAGGAATGATGTATCCAGACATGGAGATAGATGCAAGAAAATGTTGCAGACATGGGTGCAGTAGTGGATGATGATTTTTTAGAACTAGGCTAGGCCAGCAGGTCAGATTCGGGTCAAGGTAGTGGGACAGATCTGGGTTGGGTGATACGGATTTAGATCTTGTGAAACTGGGGTAGAGCCTCATTGTGATGGACTATGGTACCACATCAACTCAAGATTTTTTGACTGTAGTGATGATGTAACTGTTCTGCAAGCGGTCGACCACGGTGGTCAAAAACGTTTGTCGGCATGTACAATAGGTGGATGAACTATGGATATCAGTCCACAAATGGCCAGTCTACATGGTAGGATTACCTATCGTGGAGGTAGGTGGACCTACTGTGGGGGTAGGAGGAATAACTATGGAATTAGGGGGACCGACCATGATGGTCAGTCTATAGACTCTAATAGGTTTGCGGTAAGATTCGTTCAGAAATTAATAACTCATAAACGGGGCATTCAAAAGACATGCCATCAGTAATAGAATGACCATGACTTTAACATGGTCAACTCAAGACCAATGTTGGGTACCTTCATCGGACTTGAGGTTCTTCATTTTCTGAGTATATACTAGTATAGTTTGAGTTCATTCCCTAGGTCCATTACTTGAGGTTACATTGTGGCATTACATCCACATCACTGGATAATAATCCACACTAGAGGTAGAGTCTCAGATAGAGTTATGATATCCCTCTATGAGACTGGAGTGCATCCTCTATCATCCATAGTTGAGTTTATGGAATTGGCGTGACCTCCCTGAGTAGGATATTGATAATACATCTATCTTACTGTATCAATGGGGTTTGTGGAATTATTATAATATAATCCCCAATGTATTGTGTTAATAGATATTAGGATTGTGGTGTCCCGCTGCAGATCAGGGTGTGACCCCCTCTCAATGCATCATTGACTCCGTAGATAAATGTGTCATATATGGGTGGTCCCAAATGAGATATACAATTTTTCTCATTTGTATCTAATGATATCATTTCTCAAGGAGTGATTTCTCTTAGATTAAGTGTTCCTTCAAGTACAATCTTATTGTTGGTTGTTGGTTATGACCGACTGATGGTGTAGCGTTTTTATTAAGTAGATCGAGGTTATTTTAACACTCCTTGTATCTAGGAAGGGTTATGAAAAAATTAAAAATATCATTACAAATAATTAAATGAATTAATTAGAATTTATTTCATGTAAAATATGAAAAAATATTTTCAATGTATACATAGTTCTTTAATAACACTACAAAAGTAAGATTTTGTGAACTAATAATAATAATTGGGAACTAAACTTCATTTTCATGACATGGATTTTCAAATTAAATACAAATTGTGGTTTATATTTATATATACATAATATTTTGTTTCATAATAATATTCACATCAAAAATCGTTTGTAATGCTTCTGTTTGGGGTGGAAAGTCAAAATAACATATTAAATATGATTTACGATAAGAATAAGAATAGATATTTGTTATGAAAAAATATAAATGAAAAAATGGTTTATGATATTTTTTTTTTGTTAATAAAATTTTTTAATTTTTTTATAATTTTCTAAAACACATATATCTTAATAGAATTCCTATATGAAAATTAAAGGAAAATTAAATAAATATTTTTAAAAATAATAAAATTGATAATACATAGACATTTTTGGGTATCACCCTAGTTTTTAAATATTTATTAAGTATAATTAATGATCTTTGATATAAATTTTTTAAATTATTAGTTATCATATAATTTTCAATTACCATATTTGAATAGTTACAAAAAATAACTTAAATAAAATTAAATATTTTGAAATTATTTTAAAATAAATAGAAAAATATAAAAATCATATCATGGATAATATATATATATATATATCTGTGTGTGTATATAAAATGGTGGTGAATATAATTATTTATCCTTATTGGGTCAACTTATCCATTTTAGTATTACATTTATGACCCTTAATGTTTGATAAATTCAGAAAACACCAATGATTTTTTCATATAAAATATACACAGTTCAACAATTTTCCAAGAACCCAAATTTGGTTTTTTTGAGAGAAACACTAACCAAATAATTATATAAAGATATATTCACATATTCTCTATCCAATAAGGTGATCATAACCCTCTAATTCAAAATGCATAATATCAATTGATGGGATGTCACACAGAAGGGAAATATAAGGGTTTCTTAACTCAATCTTGTTTAATTGGGTTATATCACTTCATCATTGAATATATTAAACCAACATAATATGTGAATATACTTTTTTTCTATGATTTATTATATCTAGTTTTTTGTTGATTTAATTTATTTACACATAAAATCTCCATTTATTAATTCAAAATCTAATTATATGATCATTATAATTATATATTTCAAAATATCACTATTATTTTTGATAGATTAGGTCAATGTCTACACAGGACAAATAGTTAGATCTATCTATATTAAACCCAATATATTTTCTTCCCCCTGGATATTTCTAAATTTTAAAAAATTTCCATTCACATTCACCTATTTTTGTACTCTAAATATCAAAATCATGGTTTTATGATAAAACAACATTATTTTTATGCTCATTAAAGTATATTATTCTTCTATATCAATATTATATTTATATATATTTAATGAATATTCTACAATTTCTTCAATTATTTATTAAATATAAAATTTTCCATGTTTTTCATTTCCAAAATTATTTAAAATGTGTATTTCTATCATTTTTCAAACATGGTACATTTTGAAATTTCATAAAAATTTATGAATGTAATGTTTTTATCATACACCACATGAACTTAATATCACATAATCATTGACTACACAATGTTTTATGTATTAAAATATAGGAATAAATTTTTTTCTAAGAAATTATTTTCAATAATGATATAAAAATTTCTATATTTTAAATAAGTGATTTCAATGAGAAACATGGTACCTTCGACAAAACAATTTCCAATGATATTTATGATTAATTTTTTTAGTGTCAGAATCTATTATTTAATATTATTATTTAATGAGGATATACTCTAATTTTACCATTCACCTTTTTTTAAGGTTGGTTTATGTTTTTCTTATTTGGGAAACGTATTTATATTATGGATTTTAGTCTTTCTAGTATATAAATTATTTAATTTATTGGGATATTTATTATTTTATATAGTTTATTCATACGATGAATGGATTAGACTAATAATGTGATGATTGGGGCCGAAAATTATATATCCCCTTGATGAATTAGAAGGTATCAAAGAAAACCCTTTTGGATTGCCTTATCAAGTGGGGGTTTGGTGTATACATTCCCAGAAGATAAACTGTATTATAATAATCCCTTGATTGTAATTTTCGTATGTTTATAATTATGCATTCCATATTTAAGAAATTAGTTATTTATCTCTATGTGATTCTTTAATTAGTTATGATATTCAAGGATAAGTTTCAATAGAAAGTGATTATTTATGTGGAATCATTTTATAATCACTTATTCCTTCAATATTATAATTAATCATCATGTTATTGATTAAATTACATGTTTTTTATATTAGTTACCTTTCTATATTATTCATGACTAATTAATTATTGGATATATTTTAGTATATGTGTTCCTTTAATGATAATTTTAGCCCACCATTATTATGTTTTCTATTTAAAAAGTTCTGGAGAATGGTTTTTGGTATGTTATGTCGGAGAAGGTTACTATATGTGAATAACATTATTGGATAAGATGTATATTTTTATAAACTAGTTTTTTATGCATAAAACTTGTAGTATAAGAGTTTTTTGTAATTCTATAAAACTCAATGAATTAATTGTATTGTGGTATATATGTGATCCAATATCACCTCATTATTTTTTTGTTTTATATGTGTGAAATTGGATCTCATTTATTGGTATCAAATCCAAAAATATAATGATAATGGTTGAGTAATAGATAGTGGAGTGTGGCTTTGTGGATCTTATAGTTGGTATGAGATGAAATGTCATGAACTGAATCTGGTCACAGCCAAAACCGGCACCAAACCCTGCCCGTGACATAACTCTATGGGCTTTCCCTATCCCCATGGGCTGGTACAAGTTCTCGGGTATCATTAATTTAGGTTTGGGAACGATTTACTCGAGTATGAAAGCATAAAACATTAAAAACAATCCATAATATAAATCTGAAATTTTTGAGCCAAACAAGACTTAAGTAAAAACCAGAACTGAGTACATTGGTTTAAAGATAATAAAAGTGGTCCAAATAAATATAATTATAGCATCAAGACAGCCCCATGGACTCCACATGACTAGGGGTCATCGCCCCCAAGCTATCTCCACAACTCCGCACCAAGGATGGGAACTAACAACATGAATTGTCATCACCCATAGCCTTTCATTTACAAGAATCAAACAGAACAAAGTCTACGTACACCCAAGGGGTGTAAGTAGGGTTTGAGCCTAATCCCAGTAGGATACCACCCAATGATTCCAATGAGTAAGAAATACAATGTGAAAAAGCAAGCAGTTTTCAAACGCAAGGAAAAGTGGTGTTAAATTTCATGAAATGAAACCTCTAATTGAAAATAGTTTTCAATCCAAAATTTTCAGAATATTAACACATTAAAATAGAAATGTTTGATACTGTAATTTACTTCCAAACACAGCCTAAGACATGGGTAAATACTATAAATCCAATGAGCAACAACATTGGGAACACCCCTAGGCACTAGGTTGTCTTGGGCCCTATGTACCTCGTATCTCGGTGTAAAGTAACCATATAAAAATCCTTTCTCATGCACGATCCACTAGTAGGGAACATACCCATAACCTAGTGGTCCCCAATAATCATCCACATAGTTTAGCTAGAGTTGTCGTTATCCAAATGCAAAGTGAAACAGGGACAAAACCCATCCGGTCCACTAGCCGTACTAGTACAAATCCTCCCCACCTAGGTACCCAGGATTCCCCTTTTGTGATCAACAAATTTCAGCATGAAACATAAATAAATTTTCATATAAAAAACCATTACTGGTCAAACACAACCAATACAGTAGCTATCAAATTTTATACCACTTAAAACATGCAACAAAACACTCTGATTTTTCATAAAACAATTCCTCAAAATCTCGTAGTGTTTCGGACACAAAACCCCTTATAAACCTCATTTGCATACCATGTGCACATATTTAAGATTCCAAAACATAAAGGTAATCCTACTACATTTTAGTGAAAACACAAAATCATTTTTAGGGAAACCCCATATGGTTCAAGAAACGACATCATTGCAAAGTCACCATTTTTACACAACACAACTCTTAGAATTTCATGTGGTTAACAAACACCATTAAAACTATATTTTTCAGCAACAAACATAAGGTACAATCATTAAAAACAGTATTTTTATCCCTATTATAGTTCAATATAATCAACTAGTTACTTATAGGGTAGCCCCAATTATACTAATAAAACATTTCTATGAAAAACCCCCAATTTCACATGAAATTGGCATTTAGGATTCATTTTAAATACAAACACCACTAAAACTATATTTTTCAGAAATAATAAAATTGAATAAGCATGAAAATACCATAAAAACAGTAGCCAATTTACAAATATTTCATACACAATGGAATAACCTACCAAAACCAAGGAAACCCTTGAATCCATTGTGCGAAAACTCAAACGCACCACCGCCGCATCTCAAGGAAGCAAAACCACACCTAAAACCAGAATTTCAGACCATGAAACACAAGATAAAACCCTAATTTTTAAACCCTACTTCCTGTACATTAGTAACCTCAATGATAATGGATGAAACCCTAAGTAAATTGGATGTAACCCTAAACAAAATGAAATAAGAAAGGAGGAGAACAACTTACTTAAATATCTTGTAGAAATCGCCCCCAAAAAAACCAGTAGCTGATTTTAAAAATACTCAAACCTTCAAGGGAGGTTCGAACAAGGATAGGTAGATCATTTAGGAATTTTAATGGGGTAAAAAAAGTAAGAATCAAAGGAGTTATGAAGGAAACAAATTACCTTTATAAATCTGCCCGAAATTTGAGTTCTTCTGAAGATTCGACCTAAACCGTGATGCATATGAGCTGCAAAGTGGGTGGGAGGATACTGGACGCGCGTCTGGGTTCAAGGGCCGTGTTTGGGGATTGGAATCACAGAAAAACCCTTAAATATGAATATGTTATTAATTAATAAAATTATATTTTTAAAAATGGAATTGGGCTTTCGGACAGGCCCAATCACTTAAATAAAAACACATATACACCTTGGTTATGGATTTACAATGGCTCCAAATTTTAGTTGTGGTGTTACTATATCAGGGGAGGACATTTAGGAGTTGGAATGAGTAAAAACTATTAAAAAATGAATAAGTTATAAAAGAAACAAAAATTATTTTTAAATCTGGAATTGGGCTCACGGTTTGGCCCAATTCATGAAAACTCACCTATTTTTCATAAAAACTTTGGAAACCCCCCCAAAACTAAGAATTAATGGAAATTAAAATAAAAATAAATTTAAAATATGCTATGTATGTGAAAATTATCCCCACCATGAAAAAATTCTACCCCGGAAAGTCATAGTAAGGCCAAAGCAACAACCAAGCCCAACTGAGAAACCAAGAGGTACTCTCTAGCCAGGTTTCTCCCCCAAAGTCCATAACACCTCCAGTGATCAGTGAAGGAAGGAATACTCTCACAAACCTGACTTACACCACTTTCATGAAAGAATCAAGCACATTCAGGATTTATCCCAAATGAAAACTCCTCAAACACAATTTGAACAATACTCAATCAATTTACCCAAATAAACAACAACATCGAAAAAGGTTACAATTGCACTACTATAACTAAACCATTGGTCACTCTTCAATATCAATGTTTACCAAAGTAATATGTAGGTAGTTAGATATATCCAAATGATAATACCTACTTCCCATACAAAACGTAGGAAAAATATGAGTTACTCGTATGAAGAGACACAAATGGGCTCCCCACTGTAAGAGACAACTTAATTTTTTTTTCCGAGACAGAATCTAGACACTAATAGGGGGAGGCCCAAACAGACTCCCTATTACAAAGGGTATACATAAATTAAAAATTTACAAAATAATATACATGATACCCACATTGGGTCTTCCCACTAAAAGAACTAACCATCTTAACTAACCAGCATGGGCCGACACAAAAAGACCCATTTTTTTAAGATTTGGGAAGGGTGCAGGGTTAGTCCGCACGGTTTGGGAAACCGTGCACTAACTATGTTGATCATTCTTTCCACGTGGCTTCCTAGCACACTGTCACTACTAATCATGCACAAAATGTGTGCTCAAACATTCTAGCCAAATTTCCAACCATTCTCCAATGACTCAATGGAAACCAACGTGGGAGGGAAAGAAATTATGCGATGACATGGGTACAAGGCCCTCTATCTATTTCCACCGAATGTGAAAAACAGAAGGAAGATGATGAAACCATAGGTTTAAACACTTTCTATCTTTCACACTGAGGATATGAAATTTTACAAGGGTTTAAACAACAATGGTGTTTCCCCTGACTACGTGCCAGCTTCTCTCTGGGACCTATGGATGGAGCTCAAAATAATGAAGCATCTTCGGCCACGCAGTTAGGCTGTTGAAACCTCTATGCGGAACATCTTCTTTCGGTGCCACAAACAACTGCACCTCATACCCTGATGGGTTTATCAAGACATACCACACTTCATAACCCACTTTACCAAGAACAGACATTTCACTAAACAAGGGATCAGAAGATGCACACACATCACACCTTGTTTCTTTGGGAGAGAAACAACAGAAGGGAAAGACACGTATAAACACCATCCTCTAAGATAGAGGATTTGATATTTTTCCCAAGGTAGACATAATCCCAACATAACATAGAACCTTAGAGGATTGTTTGACATTCACCTTTATGGTCAAAAGAGTACACAACATCACAATGCGTCACCAAACATGACCCTTGCGATTGATAGAAACAATACATGGAAATGGGCCATATTCAAAGTCCCTAAACAACAGATAAGTCCAAAAAGTGGACACAATATCCTATCATGACCGAAATCTCAAAATTGGTTGTTTAATAATAACTTTTTCTTCAAAAAAACTATAATGAACCCAGAGGCCCTCTTAGACACAATGACGACACTCAACCATACTAACAACGAAAGAACACTCCCACCTTTGATGAATCAGGAAGCATAAGAAACTAAGATCTCTTTCAACCTTCCACAAGCACTATCCCACTACAAGAGGATCCACAAATCAACTAAATGAATGGGTGTAGACTCAATAAAAAAATGTCCGATAAAATATTCTTTATATTGATCAACTGGAGGATTTTCCAATGGAGAAACAAACGGGTTGCACTTCAGTTGTGCATTAACCCTTAATGGGGGTGTACCTTATCCAATGAGAGAACCCAAAGACCCAACCAAGCTGGTCCATTGGTCAAAACATGCCACAAACCAGATCCAAACACATGATGGGAACCACCGTAAAGGAATCCCAAATTTTATTTTCAAAAGAGACCACAAACCGTCCCTTCAACACAGCTTACCGACCAAACACTAACCCAAAACATAGTTCAAACAGAAGGGGTTCTTGAACTCAAAACATCCCACAACATCAACATTTTCAAAAACCCATAATAAAAACCATACCAAACTATTCATCAAGACATCATTTTTTTCTTTAAAACCAATTCTTTGATAACAAACGGTTTAGCCGAAAGCGTATCCACCAATGGTACCCCATGGGCCTCACACATGCATGTTTTTATGCCACACCGGGCACCCTCCTCATATCCATCCCAGCACTCATCCATTCATGCCATCAACCATCCATCATCCCATATATCCCCATGCATGTGGTCACTCATGGAAATACCAAAGGGTAAAACAAAACTTCCTTCCACTTTTCAAAAACAAAATGGTCAACCAACCCAACCTTTTTCTCAAAACTGCAAACAATGAGATCAAATTCCCAATTCACATCTTACAAAACATTTCATAAGGACACAACCATTTAGAAAATAATTCATAATTCAATAAAATCACGTATTCATGCCTTTCACAATCATTTAAAAACATTTCAAACCATTTAAAAACACATCTAATTTCATGAAGAACACCATTTCATAAATCTCCATTTAATTAAGAAATCAACTCTTCTCATTTCAAGACAAGGTTCTAAAAGTTCATAATTTTTTTTCAGTAGCCACCAAACCCAAAATCCATCTTCAACCCCCACACAAAAATTCTAGAACAGTTAATTCAATCAAAATCACTTTTCTATGGTTTAAAAAAAATTCCACTAGAAACATATTTTCAAAACCCCAATTAACATAGTTCATACTTTCAAAAGAGGTGTAAAAACATAATTTACCCTTTTGAAATAATTCTGAAATTTCATTTATAGGCATAAAAAAACCATTTTCCCTTTACTAAAAAATAACTTCACAAAAATTCACACTCCTTAAAGTGAAGTCATTTTTTTGGTTAAAAAACCATGTTTCGATGATTCCAAAACAAAGAGACACAAGACAATGTGAGAGGAAACAAGTTTCGGTGGGTGACATGGACATATGGTTGGCATCCATATTCTAATCACTTCACCATCACAGAGAGTATTATAGGGAAATAACCATGGCTCCACACGGCTTTCCAGGCCCTACAAGCTCACTGAGATTATTCGCCCAACTCTCTTTTCATTTCCCATAGTCATCATTAAACCAAGAAAACCAAAGGACTCAGATAAATCCATACGTCCCATGGTGACTTGAATCCTGTCATGAGGTGTGCTGGCCAAGCACACTACCCATGACTGAAATTTCAAGTCCCAAAGATCCTATCTCCAGACTATGGTAACTCTTCGCCAAATAACATGACACAAGGAGCGAACCTCATCTGATACCATTTTGTCACGAACTGAATCTGTTCACCACCAAAAATGGCACCAAACCCAGCCCGTGACATGACCCAAAGGGCGTTCCCTATCCCCACGGGCTGGAAAAAGTGCCTGGGTATCATTAATTTAGGTTTGGGAACAATTTACCCGAGTATGAAAGCATAAAACATTAAAAACAATCCATAATATAAATCTGATATTTTTTAGCCAAACAAGACTTAAGTAAAAACCAGATCTGAGTTCATTGGTTTAAAGATAATACAAGTGGTCCAAATAAAAATAACTATTGCATCAAGACTGCCCCATGGACTCCACATGACTAGGGGTCATCGCCCCCAAACTATCTCCACAACTCCGCACCAAGGATGGTAACTAACACCATGAACCACCATCACCCTTAGCCTTTCCTTTACCTGAATCAAACATAACCAAGTTTACTTACACCCAAGTGGTTTAAGTAGGGTGTGAGCCTAAGCCCAGTAGGATACCACCCAATTATTCCAAAGAGTATGAAATACAATGTGAAAAGGCAAGCAGTTTTCAAACGCAAGGAAAAGTACTGTTAAAATTTCATGAAATGAAACCTCTAATTAAAAATAGTTTTCAATCCAAAATTTTCATAATATTAACACATAAAAATTGAAATGATAGATACTGTAATTTACTTCCAAACACACCCTAAGACATGGGTAAATACTACATATCCAATGAGCAACAATATTGGGAACACCCCTAGGCACTAGGTTGTCTTGGGCCCTATGTACCTCGTACCTCGGTGTAAAGTAACCATAGATAAATCCTTTCTCGTGCATGAGCCACTATTATGGACCATACCCATAACATATTGGTCCCCAATAATCACCCACATAGTTTAGTTAGAGTTGTAGTTATCCAAATGCTAAGTGAAATAGGGACAAAACACATCCGGTCCTCTAGCCGTACTAGTACAAATCCGCCCCACCTAGGTACCCGGACTTCCCCTTTTCTGCACAATCAATTTCAGAATGAAAAATAAATAAAAATTCATATAAAAACCTATTACTGGTCAAACACAACCAATACAGTAGCTATCAAATTTTATACCACTTAAAACATGCAACAAAACACTTTGATTTTTCATAAAACAATTCCTCAAAATCTTGTAGTGTTTCGGACACAAAATGCCTTATAAACCTCACTTTCATACTATGTGCACATATTTAAGTTTCCAAAACATAAAGGGAATCCCACTACATTTCAGTGAAAACACAAAATCATTTTTTGGGCAACCCCGTATGGTTCAAGAAATGACATCATTGCAAAGTCTCCATTTTTACACAACACAACTCTTAGAATTTCATGTGGTTCACAATCACCATTAAAACCAGATTTTTCAGAAACAAACACAAGGTACAATCATTAAAAACAGTATTTTTATCCCTATTATAGTTCAATAAAATCAACTAGTTAATTATAGGGTAGCCCCAATTAAACTAATAAAACATTTCTATGAAAACCCCCCAATTTCACATGAAATTGGCATTTAGGATTCATTTTAAATACAAACACCACTAAAACTATATTTTTCAGAAATAATAAAATTTAATAAGCATGAAAATACCATAAAAACAGTATAAAATTCACAAATATTTCATACACAATGGAATAACCTACCAAAACCAAGGAAACCCTTGAATCCTTTGTGCGAAAACTCAAACGCACCACCGCCGCACCTCAAGGAAGGTAAACCAGACCTAAAACCAGAATTTCAGGCCATGAAACACAAGATAAAACCGTAATTTTTAAACCCTACTTCCTGTACATTAGGAACCTCAATGATAATGGAAGAAACCCTAAGTAAATTCGATGTAACCCTAAACAAATTGAAAGAAGTAAGGAGGAGAACAACTTACTTAAAATATCTTGTAGAAATCGCCCCCAAAAAATACCAGTAGCTGATTTTAAAAATACTCAATCCTTCAAGGGCGGTTCGAAAAAGGATAGTTAGATCATTTAGGAATTTGAATGGGGGAAAAAGAGTAAGAATCGAGGGAGTTATGAAGGAAAAAAATTACCTTTATAAATCTGCACGAAATTTGAGTTCTTCAGATGTTTCGACCTAACCACGATGAAAATGAGCTGCAAAGAGGGTGGGAGGATATTAGACACGCGTCTCGGATCAATGGGCGTGTTTGGGGCTTCGAATCCCCGAAAACCCGTTAAAAATGAACAAGTTATTAATTAATCAATTATTATTTTTAAAACTGGAATTGGGCTTTCGGGAAGGCCCAATCCCTTAAATACAAACCCATATACACCTTGGTTATGGATTTCAAAAGGCTCCAAATTTTAATTATTGTGTTAATATATCAGGGGAAGACATTTAGGAGTTGGAATGAGTGAAAAACTATTAAAAATGTATAGGTTATAAAAGAAACAAAATTTATTTTTAAATCTGGAATTGGGCTCACGGTTTGGCCCAATTTAGGAAAACTCACCGATTCTCCACAAAAACTTTGGAAACCCCCCAAAACAATGCATTAATGGAAATTAAAATAAAAATACATTTAAAATAAGATATTTATGTGACATGTAATATTTCCTTATCATAATATATTAGGATGTTTTCATGTGAGTTTAAATTAACTATTTTGGATACCATCATGGGTTTATAATTATATGGTTTATCATAAGTGTAAAGGCTTAGATACCATATTTGAGGTTTTTGGTGATGTCTATTTATGATTCATTAAATGAGGGGAATTTTTTATGAATATAGGAATACACCTAAAGAAGTATTGAAATTATGTAATATGATCATTTGAAGACGTTTCAAATATTAGAGGCCTCGGGCATCTTACCAAAAAATGTAGCACACTCCGGGGGTAAGGAATTAAGGTCTAAATAAATATGAAGAGGGATTTCCAAGGAACCATTAGAAGCTAGAAAATATTAAATATGATTAACTTCATTCTATATAAATGTTTTTTTTTCAGGAACAACAGTGGACTTTATTCTTATAATGAGATCGATAATGGACCACATAGTGTCCTACCTCCCTTGGAGAGAGTTAATATGACAAGGGAATTAGTTTCAACTACCGATGGGGTAATTTTGTTGGACAAACACACCTCCACCAAAGTAAAAAAGAACTACCCTTTGAAAGAAGAGAGTCACATTTCCAATATAAATCACTAAAATAAATATATATAAAATCATTTCAATCACGAACACCACATCACCCCTTCCAAAATGCCTAGGTTATAAGAGCCATCACTATTGACCTTGAACCCACTGATATGGGGACTCCACTTAAACCATATTTCTAAAAGAGTAATTCTATGTGGGATATGATCGTAACCCCTATCTACCATTGTCATGACCTGTCCCAGTGGGGCTTGAGCCGCAACTCCCCAAGCCCGCCTCCAATAGGCCAGGGGCAGGTGACTAGCACCGAGTAGGCATGCTACTAACATGGGAGGGATTGCATATAAATCTGTACACACGCACACACATCTACAAGCCCAGAAAGTTGAAAATTAAAAACTACTAAAAGGAAAAGATGCATGAAAACACTAAAATCCAACCACAGAGTACGACAGGAAAGTAAAGTACAGTAATGTAAAACCTTGGGCCAAAAGTACAAGCCCACCAAGGGAAAGTCTGCAACAAGTCCAACCTGTAGAAAGAGGTACGGGGACTGCATCCTGTCACCGAATGCACACACCTCGGCCTGCCTGATCTCACTAAGCACTGCCCGATCCTGGTCCGCCTTGAATATTTTCAAAGGCTCACTTGCCTGCACAAGACACGACACGTGTGGGCAAAGCCCGTCCAGGGGTGAGTATAACAATACCTTGTAGGACACCCGAAAACCACAATGGAAAATACAACAGAGGAAAATGCCACAAATAAAAGTACAGTCAGCTCTACATAGTATATGTATACAGAACAAATAACAAGAATATCCAGATATACCCATACACTAACGACCATCGCGATACCTCCATTAGGATCCAGCTCGAAGATTTCCTCTAAGCATACCATCGGGAGGACAAAATCCTTGGTCTGAAGGGAGAGATATAAAGTACTCGTTTCGAGATAACACACTCCACAAGTACATTGGGATCAAGACGCTCAGATGAGGATCACAACCAAGACATTGGGTGATTCCGAAAACTCAGTCTGAGCTATTCAACTAAGTTGAGGATCGGCGCCCCGGGTGAAGTTGGTCACGTCGATACCAAGAACTCTACCTAGGGTCCCATGAATGAATAGAGGATCCGACTCTAAGTCTCATATAGGGGATTCCAACAACTCTATTCGGGAAGTTCTGCGGAAGGGATCATACTGCATGAATGAGTTGATACCAGAACCTTCAGGGGATTACCAAGGGTGCGAACCCTAAGAACTAGTCCAAGTCACAGAAGACGAGTGGCTCAATCCATGAATAAAAAGATACATTGCGTGTAGTATGGTTACACACCGTGTTCCTTGACCCCGGGTACTACCCGTGTAAACGGCCCGTGTCCTTTATTCAAGCCGTGCAAAACCAAACTACACGGCGTGTAGAAAAATACACGCCGTGTTCCTTGACACCGGGTTCTTCCCGTGTAAACGGACCGTGTCATTCACCTTGTCGAATGAAACTACACGGCATGTAGAAGAAAACACACGCCTTGTTCGAGCGCCTGGGCTCGCTCCGTGTACGCTGGCCTTGTGTCCGTACATGGTCTCTGCTCGTGTCCGTGCCACCTGCCTGTGTACCAGTACACGAGGTATCCTGTGAATCTGGTCGGGTCTGGCTGGGTAGGGTTATACATGGCGTGTCCATGGTCGTGTACCCTGCCCGTGTCTGTGTACTCTCGGAGTACACGCCGGGTAACCCTACCGACAAACACACACCATGTATCCCATGCTACACGGCATGTAGTGGGGAAAATCCCAAAAACCGTGTCTTCCTCTGCACGCCTCGGCCGATTCTCCAGATCTCGATTCTGTTGTCCGTTCTTCGCGAAACTCCAGATGTAGGGTCGCCTCATCCTCGTGAAGCCGAATCCGTGGGTTTCGGGTCTTGAATCGCCTCCAAAATCTGATTCTGTCCATCCGATCAGAAATCATCCGAAGAACGATTTCTTCCAATCTGCTTTGATCCGTCCACCGAAACTGTCGTCGCACCACCACAAGACTATTGCAGTTTTGATCCTTCAATTTGGGATCGTTGCATCATAGAACGGATGCGCAACGATCCATTGTTCATCGCCACGTGAAGAACATGAAGAAGGATCACAAAGAACACAAGAATTTGGGGATGAAGAAAACAACAAATTGAGAGGGATGAACCTCGATCGATGTTCGTGTCGATCTTGGTCCTTCACCGTTAGAAGGTTGAACAAAACCAAAATAATATCAAGAATCACATCCACAAAATCCCCGCAAAATCCCATCCCGCAAATATGATCGATCCGCAGGCTAATCTGTTCGTGGATTAGTCTGCGTTCGTCGTAGGAAACCCAAAATGGGGAATGGAAAATCAAAACAATGACCTACTCGGATTCTACACGTTTTTCAGTGAAGATCCGCTCGCCACATCATCTTTGCCATCGAAATCCGTCAAGAACGTCGCTGCCGCCACGTTGGGGGTTTCCTCCAGAGCCGCCAAGGGTTTTCAGAGTTATGGGGTTGTAACCCTGGACCCTGGCCTAAGCCTCATTTTAAAGAGGATAGAGATATAAGATTTTAAAAGATCTTATTGCAGGAATAAAATATTATTATTAAATATTTTATCACTCTGGAGTCCAAAAACCAGATTTCACAACCAACCTCCGTCGGCCGAAGTTAGGCCCCGCCTAAGGTAAAATCACTGTTCTGAACACAACGGTGCTCTCATATTTCTGATCCGATCACTCATTCGGGAGTTATTCCACTTTTTCAGGAAAACTGTACACACTCATAATATAATTATTAAATTAAATTCAAACATTTGTTCCGGGCTCACGGGGCCTCGGAACCGCACGCCATGTCAGATCCTGCTCTCGAAATAATTCCCATAAAAATTAAATAATACAACGAAAAATCCGGGACATTACATCACACCCACATTAGGGCTTTTATGTCCCCAAAAATCCAAAATAAGGGCTACTCAAAATGATGTGGGTACTGCACGTGAATATGAGCCTCTCGCTCCCGCGTGCTCTCCTATATATTCCCGTGCTGCCACCGGACACACACCAAGGGAATAGCTCATCCACGAAGGATCTTCTCCTGCCGATCCTCGATCTCCACTGGGTTATCAGCAATGGTCGCTCCATCGTCGATGTCCAGCTCACCCCAGTCGATGATGTGCGATGGATCATGCATGTACCTCTGTGGCTACGACACATGGAAGAAATTGTGTACCCAGTCTATCTGAGGAGGTAGAGCCAAGCGATATGCCACCTTGCCAACTCTACTCAATACCTGAAAAGGGCCAACGAACCTCGGAGATAGCTTTCCACCTCGGCCAAATCTCGGCAATCCCCATCAAGGTGAGACCTGAAAGAATACATGGTCTCCCTCCTCGAACTCCAAAGGCCTCCACCTCCGGTCGGCATAACACATTTTCCGACTCTGTGCATTCTTCATCCATTCCTGGATGACCAACACCTTCTTTGTAGTAGATCTCACCATCTCTGGGCCCATGAGTGCTGACTCTCTCGGGTCAGTCCAGCAAAGTGGTAACCTGCAAGGTCGCCCGTATAGAGCCTCGAATGGTGCCATACCAATAGTGGAATGATAACTGTTGTTGTAAGAAAATTCCACCAGTGGTAGGTGATCCTCCCAGGTACGACCGAATTCAAGTATGCAAGCTCGTAGCATATCCTCCAGGACCTGGATGGTCCGCTCTGTCTGATCATCAGTCTGGGGATGAAATGATGTGCTCAAGCGTAACTGAGTCCCAAAAGCTTCCTGCAATCCCTTCCACAACCAGGATGTAAAACAGGCGTCACGATCTGAGATTATCGTGGATGGTACTCCATGAAGCTGAACTATATCCTGCACGTAGAGGCATCCCAAGCTCTCTACCGAACTTTCCTCCCGTATGGCTAGGACGTGGGCCGACTTGGTGAGTCGATCAACGATCACCCAGATGTCCTCGTGTCCCCTAGACGTGTGTGGTAAACCTGTCACGAAGTCCATGTATATCCCATCCCACATCCACTCTGGCACCTAAAGTGGCTGAGTCAAACCTGCTGGCACCTGGTGCTCTGCCTTTACTTACTGACAAGTAAGGCACTAAGAAACAAACTCTGCCACACTCTTATTCATCCCTGACCACCAGAACTGACGTCGGAGGTCCTGATACATCTTTTCCATGCCCAGATGTACCGCCAAAGGGGATGTATGGAACTCCCTCAGATCCTCCTCCGACGACATCAATATTACTACCGTGCGTCCTCTAAAAAGGACAACGTGCTCCCCTCCTTCTGAATATCCATCAGCAGCATCACCTGCGGATATCTGAGCACGTAGAGTCTCACAGCTAGCATCCACATGTTGTGCTTCCCTGACTTGCTGTAAGAGTGGAGGGGTAACAATAATCGACTGGAGGTAAGATCCCTCCTCTCCATCCACGAAGGACAACTGAAAAGAGGCCAACTGCCTTGTCACCTCATCCAGCAACTGCGAATTGGATTTCCTACTAAGAGAATATACCACCACGTTCCACATCCCAGGAGTATAAACGATCTCAAAGTCGTAATCCTGTAGGAACTCAATCCATCGCCTCTGCCTCAAATTCAGATCCTTATGAGAAAAGATATATCTGAGACTCTTGTGATCAGAGTAGATGGTAAACCTCTCGCCCATCAGGTAGTTCCGCAACATCTTTAATGTGAAGACTACCGCTGCCAACTCAAGATCATGGGTTGCATAGTTCTGCTTGTGTGGCCTCAACTGACGTGAGCCATAGGCAATCACCGCTTGCCTCTACATCAGTACACAACCAAGCCCGGTTCCTGATGCGTCGCAGAACACTACATACTCGACACCCTCCTCCAGTAATATCAAGATCGGGGCACTCTTCAGACTCTATCTCTGCTTCTGGAAAGCCTACTGGTATTTCTCGGTCCACGCAAAAGGTTGTCCCTTTCGGGTAAAAGCTGTCATGGGTGCTAAAATCCTGGAGAAATCATGGATGAATCTCTGATAGTAGCCTGCCAACCCAAGGAAACTCCACACCTCTGTCACGGTCCGGGGTGGCTCCCATGCTAGCACTGCCTCCAACTTTGCTGGTTCCACTGCCACACCCTCCACTGAGATAACATGTCCTAGAAAGTGGACATCCTGTAAACAGAACTGACACTTCGAGAGTTTCCCATACAACTGGTGCTCTAGGAGTGTGTCCAGAACCATATTTAGGTGTCTCACATGCTCCTCCTCAGACGCAGAGTATACAAGGATATCATCGACGAATACCACCACAAACCGGTCTAGGTAAGGCTAAAATATCCAGTTCATGAGTACCATGAACACTGTCGGAGAGTTCGTCGCGCCGAAGGGCATCACCAAGTACTCATAGTGACCGTATCGACATCTAAAAGTCATCTTCGGTATATCCTCTTCCCGCACTTGCAACTGGTGATAGCCTGATGTTAGATCAACCTTCGAGAACCATCGTGCCCCTCTCAACTAGTCGAAGAGGTCTTAGATCCTTGGCAGTGGATACCAGTTCTTCATGGTTACCTGATTTAAGCGTCGGTAATCCACACACAACCTCAAGCTCCCATCCGCCTTCTTGGCAAACAGTACTGGGGCCGCCCAGGGTGAAACGCTGGGTCTCACAAAGCCCTTCTTCTGCAAGTCGTCCAGCTGCATCCTCAGCTCACGGTGCTCTGCAGGAGCCATCCAATAAGCCGATGGTGATATCAGGGTCATCCCAGGTTGCAACTCAATGAAGAAATCTATCTACCGTGGGGGAGGTAACCCGGGGACATCCTCCGGAAAGACATCCTCGTACTCAGCCACCACTGCTGGAAACTGGAAACTCGCAACATCTGCCGCACCAAGGGCTAGGCTAGCCAGCTGATGTGAAATAGGTTGTGCCCTCCTATGCACAAGTCCATCCTACGCTGCCTGGGCCTCTCTTTCACTGACAAAAGAGAAACTCGTTCCATCACTGCGGACACACCACACCCCTTTGCCTAAAACAATCAATCTGGGCATGAACTATGGATAACCAATCCATGCCATGAATGACATCGTAAGGCCTCGACACTATCACAAATAGGTTCCAACCGAAACTATCACCTTCAAGGGTAAGGTCACACTGCCTGCAAAGGTGTGTGATCTCTGAATCTTCTCCAGTCAGTGTTTCCAAGCGTAAGGGTTGAGTCAATGGGTCAACTAGAATCTCAAGGTCTCGAACAAGATAAGAAGCCAGAAAGGAATGACTAGCACCTATGTCTATCAATACGACAACCAATGTAGAAAATACAAAGATAGTTCCACTAATCATTCCGGGAGTACCTGGGTCCTAAGCCTATGCCGCCTACACCTGTCCCTGTCTCTGTCCACCAGCTCCCTATGCCCGGGGTGGACATCCTGGGGTGGTGGAGGTAAATGGTCGAAATGCCGACCACCTCCAGCTACTCTCCCAGCTCCTCTGCCACGTCCTCCGCCTCGCTGATCTGCCTGCTCCACATGTTTCCTCTGCCTCGGTGGTCCATCCACTACTCTCGTGTCAGGAGTACGGCAGGTCAAGCAATCTCGGGCGAGATGTCCCCTGCCGTCACATGAGTAACATCGTCTCTCTCAAGGCTGGCTGGAAGCACCCTGTGAACCATGCACGGCTGATCCCCTATCCTCGGATCTCCTCTGGAAATGTCTCCCACGCCTGGGTCCCTGACGTCGACTTCCTGCCACCGAGGTTTCTGTTCCAGCTCGCCCACGACTGACAACTGTCGGCTATCCCTGCTCTGCTAGGAAGCTCTCGACCACCAAAGCCCGCTCGAGCACTCCATCATAAGTAGGAATGCTCATAGGGATGATTCTAGCTCGGATATCTATGCGCAAGCCCCACTCAAAATTACAAGCTCTGAAGTACTGATCTCTGACCATATCCATCTAGTACCGCGAGAGGTCGGTAAACCTCGATGAAAAGTCAGCCACCTACATGGTTCCCTACTAGAGCTGAAGAAGCTCCTGTATACATAATGCTCTCAGGGTAACCAGTGAAAACTCCTCTCCGAAGAGATTATGAAACTCCGACCATGCAAGAGTTGCCTTATCATGAGTCTGGATGACCAAACTCCACCATCGCCCTGCCGAGCCCTGCAGAAGGCTCGCTGCCAGGATCACCATCTGGTCTGCTGATGTCTTGACCAAACGGAAGACTCTGGTCACAGTCTCAAGCCAGTCCTCTGCTGCATGAGGGTTAGGCTCACCTTGAAACATGAGGGGTCTCTATCTGAAACTCATGGAGTGCGCTCCGCCTGCGCTCCTCCTCCACTGGTACAACAGGAACTAAATGCTGCTCCACAAGGGGCGGAACAACTCGCACGCCACCTGGTGGTAGAACCGGGGGATCTGGTCCCTGTATCGAAGCTCCATCACTGAGGGGGTCATCCCCATGATCGATCTCCTGGATCCTAGCGGGTTCGCTTTGCGGAGGCATCCTTTTCAAGAAACAAGATGTATCAAAGTCAGCGAGTATATCTAGAGAGCTGACTCAAGAAGGACATGGAAACCACAAACCATACCTATATGATGCATGTCCCATTATTTTTCCCCATGCAACTAGTGTTTTCATGTTCTGGGCCGAAATGAAAGTTATCAGAGTCCCGAAGTATGGATACGTCGGCCACCGCACCAACACTGGGGTCCCTAGCCCGAGAGCCGAACTCAAAACACTTAATATTGTTGCCCCAAACAAAATCACTGACTCTCGGTCCTAAGGTAGAACCGACCATCCTCTGATACAACTCTATCACGACCCGTCCCAGTGGGGCCCGATCCGCAACTCCCTAAGCCCAGCTCCAATAGGCCAGGGGCTGGTGACTATCACCAAGTAGGCATGCTACAAACATGGGAGGCATTGCCTGTAAACCTGTACACACGTACACACATCTCCAAGCCCACAAAGCTGAAAAGTAAAAACTTTTAAAAGGAAAAGATGCATGCATACACTAAAACCCAACCACAGAGTACGACAAGAAGGTAATGTACAGTACAGTAAAACCTTGGGCCAAAAGTACAATCCCACCAAGAGAAAGTCTGCAACAAGTCCAACCTATGGAAAGAGGTACTGGGACTGCAACATGTCGCCGAAGGCACACACCTCATCCTGCCTAATCTCACTAAGCACCGCACGGTCCTGGTCTGCCTAGAATCCTGTCAAAGGCTCGCTCGTCTGCATAAGACACGACATGTGTGGGCATAGCCCATGCAGGGGTGAGTATAACAATACCTATTAGCACACGCCAAAACCACAAAGGAAAATACAACAGAGGAAAATTCCATAAAGAAAAGTACAGTCATCTCTACATAGTATATGTCTACCGAAAAAATAACAAGAATATCCAGATATACCCATACACTAATGACCATCGCAATACCGCCACTAGGATCCATCTAGAAGATTTCCTCTATGCATACCATCGGGAGAACAAAATCCTAGGTCTGAATAGAGAGATACAAAGTACTCATTCTGGGAGAACACACACCACAAGTACCTTGGGAACAAGACGCTCAGATGAGGATCACAACCAAGACATGGGGTGATTCCGACAACTCAGTCTGAGCTATTTCGCTAAGTAGAGGATCAGCGCCCCGAGTAATGTTGGTGACATCGATACCAAGAACTCTACATAGGGTCCCATGAATGAATAGAGGATCCGGCTCTATGTCTCATAGAGGGGATTCCAACAACTCTATTCGGGAAGTTCTGCTGAAGGGATCATATTGCATGAATGAGTTGATACCAGAACCTTTAGGGGATTACCAAGGGTACGAACCCTAAGAACTAGTCCAAGTCATAGAAGACGAGTGGCTCAAGCCATGATGAAAAAGTTACATGGTGTGTAGTATGGTTACATGCCGCGTTCATTGACCTTGGGTTCTGCCCGTGTAAATGGCCCGTGTCCTTTATTAAAGCCGTGCGAAACCAAACTACACGGTGTGTAGAAAAATACACGTCGTGTTCCTTGACATCAGGTTCTGCCCGTGTAAATGGCCCGTGTCACTCATCTTGTTGAAAGAAACTAAACGGCGTGTAGAAGAAAACACACGCCGTATTCGAGCGACTGGGGCTGCTCCGTGTACGCTGGCCATGTGCCCGTACACGGTCTCTGCCCGTGTCCGTGCCGCCTACCCGTGTACCAATACACAGGGTATCCCGTGAATCTGACTGGGTCTGGCCGGGGAGGGTTATACACGGAGTGTCCATGGTCGTGTACCCTACCCGTGTCCGTGTACTCTCAGAATACACACCGGGTAACCCTACCGATGAACACAAGCTGTGTATCCCATGCTACACGGCGTGTAGTCGGGAAAATCCTAGAAACCGCGTCTTCCTCGGCGCGCCTCGGCCGATTATCCGGATCTTGATTCTGTCGTCCGTTCTTCGCAAAACTCCAGATGTAGGGTTGCCTCATCCTCGTGAAGACGAATCCGTGGGTTTCGGGTCTTTAATCGCCTCCAAATACCGATTTCGGCCATCCTATCGGAAATCGTCCGAAAGAACAATTTCTTCTGATCCGCTTCGATCCGTCCGCTGAAACCGTCGTCGCAACTCTACAAGATTGCTGTGGTGTTGATCCTTCAATTTGGGATCATTGCATCGCAGAATGGATGCGCAACGATATGTTGTTCATCGCCCCGTGAAGATCGTGAAGAACGCTCACAAAGAATGCGAGAATTTGGTGAAGATGAAAACAACAAAACAAGAGGGATGAACCTTGATCGATGATCGTGTCGATCTTGGTCCGTCACCATTAGAAGGTTGAAAAAATCCAAAATAATGTCATGAATCACATCCCCAAAATCCACGCAAAGTCCCATCCCGCAAATACGATCGATCCGTAGGCTAATCTGTTCATGGATTAGTCTGTGTTCTTCATAGGAAACCAAAAACGGGGAATGGAAAATCAAAACAACGCCCTACCTGGATTTTCCACGTTTGCCGGCGAAGATCCACTCGACGCGTCGTCATCGCCATCAAAATCCATCAAGAACGACGCTGCCGCCACGTTGGGGGTTTCCTCCAGAGCCGCCAAAGGTTTTCAGATTTATGGGGTTGTAACCCTGGCCCCTAGGCTAAGCCTCTTTTTAAAGAGGTTAAAGATATAAGATTTTAAAAGATCTTATTGAAGGAATAAAATATTTTTATTAAATATTTTATCACCGTGGCGTCCAAAAATGAGATCTCACCACCAACCTGCGCCGGCCGAAGTTTGGCCCCTCCTAAGGTAAAATCATTGTTCTGAATGCAATAGTGCTCTCAGATTTCTGATCTGAGCACTCATTCGGGCGGTATTCCACTTTTTCAGGAAAACTGTACGCACGCATAATTTAATTATTAAATTAAATTCAAACATTTATCCGGGCTCACTGGGCCTCGGAACTGCACGCCGTGTTAGATCCTGGTCTCGAAATAATTCCCATAAAAATTAAATAATACAACGAAAAATCCAGGACATTACAACCATGACCATAATCATAGAACAATAATTTTAACAATGTCTTAGATGATGAGAATGCCCAGTAGCCAAACACCTACACTGGGATTGTAAGGGAAAACATACTCTCCTGAAACCTCCAATCATTAATATATTCATGGAGATTCACATATACTCTAGTAGCCAGCTGAAAATAGAGTTTAACATTCCTTGAATACCATATTGTTGTCCTCCACCCCCTAAATCCATGATTGGAAAAAAAGTGATTTCATTACCTTTTAAAAACTCAACAGCAATGCGGATCCCTAAACCATTCCACACAACTCTAGCCCAATAATTAGGAATGAATATGTTATAAATGAGTTATAATTTGGAATCATTATTGAATATGAGCACTGATACAACCTAAATACCAATCTGTTTGATTAAATCATCAATAAGAACAACCTTATTCTAAATACACCAAACAAGGTTGAAATACTTAATCGAGATTTCTATACACCAAATAACATTCTCCACTCTTACTCGGGGATGCACCTGGAGGTTCATATGATACTATTTATATGATAATTACCCTAGAGAAGTGATAATGAATACCGGTTTATCCCATTCCTTGGAATTCATGATGTTTTTGAATACCTCATGTTATTATTGATTGAGAATAGCCTGAGTGGACAATGGGAAAGTACAAGACTGAGAAAAATTGATATCAGGCATGGGGCATCCTAGAAAACACATGGGAAACCCCACCTTGTTATTTTTCATAGAGATTAATTTTCCAAATCCCACAATACACCATCACCATTGTTGGATTTTTGGTAATTTCCCTCGAAACACATTATACATGGTGGATATATTCCCTTTCAGATGTCTAAAATCCACCCCATACATAATGGAAATAAAAAGATCCCACAATGAACGATCTTCTAGGACCTCCCATGAGAATTTGGATTGAATGATATGTCGGGCTTCCACCACATTATTTAGTTAAATCCACTTTGATTCCACTAGCTTTTCCATTTGGTCCTATCATGGAAAATGGAAATATCATTATATATAATATTCAAAAATAATGGGTGCCATGATTTTTCATTTTTATTAAACACTAATTTTAAAAAATTAAGAACAGATTGTACATCCATCAAAATAGAGGTAAAAAAACTAACCAATGTGATACGACCCCAAAGGAGAAGAAACAACTCTTCTAGTTTATAATGCAAGCTGTAGTCCTGGAAAATAGGCTCCCATCAGGCAAAATGAAAATCCATCCTAAAGAATTTAGAGCCCAGTGTAATCTAGTGGAAACTATTTTACCTTGACTCCTTGTATGTGCCCAATTTATTTGGCATGACTCTTTGATCATCATTGTTTCAAATTAAATTGTTCTAATTGAATAATTAATACATTAAACAATAAACTTGAAATATTCCTTGAATATATTAATCATGACATGGATAGATATCTTATCGTTGTTAATGGAAATCAGGATGTCATTGGAAAATAAGAGGTGTGAAAAACCTTTCAAACGACTATTATATCTATAAGGGAGTGTACTTCTATCATTGATGTAGGTGGAAACCAATATGAAACAAGAGTTTCAACCTAGAATGAAGAGACATGGGAATATCATGCCTCCTTGCCTCATGCCACATACTAATCTTATATATCTGCATCTCTTAACCATGAAATTAAATGTGTTCTAGGTTGAACTGAAACACTTGAAGAAGATATCAAACACCATTTAATAAAAAACCCAAACAAGACATCACCATATGGATTAAGTCCATTCAATTCTATTTAATACCTTATCATATGAATTTTGATCAAAATATTATAGAATGATGTATTCCTATTAATCTCACTAACCAAATCTTGAGTGAGGGTGATGACAGATTGGATGGGACTCCCTCCAAAAAATCCATGTTCTTCCATCAAAATCCACTCTAGAAGATGGGTAGAAACCCACCTATTAATCACTCCATAAAGAACCATGTACAATAAATTTCACATAACACTATTTCTATAGTGCTTAATGGAATTAGTGTCCCTTAACATTGGTATAAGTATAAGATTATCTTCATTGGCCACCTGAGGTAGATATCCATAAGGAAAAAATCCTGAATGATTCTTAAAAGATAATTTTAAACATGATGCTAGGAAGTCACATAGAAAGATCCTGGAAAGCCCTCCATCCCTCAAGAACATTCCTGGTTGAGCAGTTTCACTACATCTCGACCCTCATTCTCCTTTGAAATTTTTGCAAGACCTTGGTTAACATCCTCAGCCACCCAAAATGTATTAACAAAAAAAGAAAAGAATGGTCACTTGGGTAGGCATCCTATATAGCTGGGATCGTGCTTCATTGTGATGATTTAAAATGATCCTCAGCGATACTCACAACTACAGACAAATCATTAGTTAAATAACAACCCTCTATGTGAAAATTAGGCACTAAAATACATTCTTCTCCAATGTTAAAATCATCGAAAAGGGTGTGTTTCTATCAACAACCTTCAACTAGGTCTACATAGTTTACTCCCAATCAAACAATTATTATTTCAAAATAATGAATGATAGGATATTATTATTATCAAAGAGTCCAAAAAATTTAACCACATTCCAACTATATAACTCACTCACCTCCACAAGTTCAATATCATTCTACATAGACTCTAGATCATTTAACTACAAAGGATAATATATATATTAGGCTAGAAGATCACCTTTTGTTCTTTGAGTTTGTTGTCAAAGCCAATCCAAGAGAGATCTGGGATAGGTTTATTCCCTATCTTATGAACCAAGGAAGGATAATTTTGAACAATTTTCCATCTCATGGAGATGATGATGTTATTCCCTATTTCTTCACTAGTAGACAAGAATAGTATGATTGGAGAGTGTTCAGACAATGGAAACACCACATAATACACACAAAAATTATGATACAAAGATATTTCCTAGAGACTTCCATGACATTATTTTTTAATAACCACATCATTTATCTACCCTTTTGATTATTAACCATCTAAACCAGTCCCTAGTGAAACCAAAATCTACCAAGCACTTCAATGGTATGGAATCTATGAAATCATGCATATCATTCCAATGACATACCCCTCCACAATTTTTTTATTTTAAGGATCCATAATAAAATTTATGTATCCAATGATAAACAATGCCATGTTACCCAGATCTAACTATCTTTGTCATACCAGAGTTGAACTCATAGACTTAAGTCACACAAGGAATAGAAAAAGGATATAAAATCTTATAATTATTTAGAATGATTTTCATCGTAATATGGTTTTCAAAGGTAGTTATAAGATTTAATGATATTATGTTCCTAAAAAAATATAGTGATTTTGGGGATCCAAATGAATGAAATTATGAAGCCGTATCCTCGGAGAAATATTTTAAATAAATGGGGAATAATTTTCTTGTTTTAATAAATTGATAATGAATTCCATGTTCATAGATAGTTTACTAGATAAGAAATCTGATTTCACCAGACCTGTGAGGAATAATTAATTCAAGACTATATTGGAGATCATTAGGAAATAATATAATTTGTCATGGCCCCTATAATGAAACCACTTTTGTATTGATGAGAAGGGATTGAATGCCCTATTTTGGAATGGGATCTAGTGAAAACTCTACTGGGTGCAGGGGTAGCTATAACATACTATTCCATTCCTCAGAAAAATAATCCAGCCTCTTTATACTAATATGATCACTAAGAATAATAGAAAGGTTAAGAGATCTAAAAGAGACTATCACCAAGACAATGTGTAGATATCTTACAATGTTAACTAGATTGATAGGGCTCCCATCACAAGGAAATTCCATAGGTAGAAGAGTGTTAAAGGAGATCAGGTGCATGGATGGCTTCAACATAAATGGTTGAAAAGGACCAGAATGGGAAGGAATCCCAAAATAGCAAATAGAAAATTGAAAATAAATTGATGAAATCACAAGATATCTAACAAAATATATTAACAATATTGATTCCATGATGGCCTTACGGTAAGAGTGCGTGATTGAGATGGGATTCGAAATACTAATGTTTGAGGAATAAAAATGTCATGAATCACTATGTTTTTACATCTGTCATATGTATGCAAACAATTGGTGACTGTGGATGTGACAAAATGCATTGAATGAGGGATGGTTCAGATAAACCAATGATTACCTTCACTCGAGAAAAACATTAACATATAGTAGAAGTTTAGACAAGAGAGAATGGGAGATGTCCATTTACAAACATATCTGGGTGACATATTCCACTTCGAGATTCAAAGATCACTTATCATCATAGAGGATCTTTGATCCTCCATAGAATGGTGGTGTTAATGAAATGATGTGGGAGCTAGGGATGAAGGACCCATACTTCCTCCCAGGAGGATTCACACCCATGATGATCCGCCATGGACCAAAGATGAAGGTTGATGACCTATAGGCCTATAGATATAGGAGAAGAAGACCATGCCATGAAAAATCCCACCACAGTGGTGAGATGAATGGAGAACACATGTCCATTGAGAACTAAGACACAATCTAATGATTCCAAACCCCATGAGTCACAACATTTCAAAAAACTGGATAGATATGGCTTGGACACTCCAAATATCACCAAAAGGTTCCATTGGTGATGTTTCAAAGAAACCATGAAAGTATAGGCTGGAGAGGTAAACACCAGAGAACAATAAACTGATTCGGATCTGACCTCCAAAAATTGAATCTCTAGAATCTGGGGTAGGGGAGGATGATTTTCCATTGGAGACAACAAAAGAAATAACTCCTTCTTGGATGGAAAAGAATCCACAACCACATCTGATCAACATAATAAAGAACACGATTAGGGATATAGGGAACTAGAACTATGGGGATAGGATACCTGCACCTGTGTCTCTAGTAGGTAGGGAGGTTCCACAATAGTAGGATCAATTGGTTCCATGGAAGTGGTTGAATGTAATTCAAAACACAGAGGCATGTACAACATGTTGTCTTTCATTCTAGATGGTCACTAGTGTAGAAAACATTTTTTACGATGGTTATTTTCTATTTTTTACATCGGATTTTGGCCAGATTTATTATAGGAGACATTATAAATATTGTTTTTTTGGTGGTTATTTTAAAACCAACATAAAAAACAACAATCCAAAAGGTTTTCACATCATTTCATCAAAGACCGACGTGGAAAATGATTCGGAGCCACGATTTATTGTGGTGGTTTTTAAATAACTGACGTGTCATTTAATTTTTCACATTTGTTATAGAATAACCAATGTAATAAACTGCACCTCCAATGATTTTATCACATAAGTTATGTTCATAACTGATGTGATAAACTAGTCTGCCTAGGGGTTTTCATGACGGTTATTAAATATCCTATGGAAAAACCCATTTCATTCTATTCTATTACATCGGTTATCAAATAACTGACATAAAAACATATTTTTGTTCCATTTATTACAACGGTTATGAAAAAACACACTTAAAAACACATTCCCAAGAATTTGTTACATTGGATTTCCATTAAATTACCTTAAAACCCATAAACATTCATTTTTTACGTCCGTTATAAAATAAACGACGTACGGACAATTTTTTTAATAAATACATTCAACCAAAACTATGCCCTGTATAAGAAAACCTGAAATAGACAAAAAAAAAACAAAACCAGACCAAAACCATCCCACCCCACTAGATATCACTCCCACACCCATGAACCCCCCCCCCCCCCACTGGACACCTACCCCACACCACTGGACTACCCCCACCCTCCTGGTTAGTCCCTACCCCACTGGACAACCATACCACACCCCTGGAAACCACCTCAAACCATTGGACACCCCCACACCCCTAGATACCCCCTGGACAGCCCCCACCCCTCCTGCAAAAGCCCCCACTCACCTGGAAAACCCTCCCACCTACCTGGACAACCTCCCATACCCCATGGACACCCTAGACCCCCACTCCACTAGACAACCCTCCCACACCCTTGGACCCACCCCCCCACTCTGTACCCCCACACCCCTAGATAGCCCCCTGGACAGCCCCCACCCCTCCTGCAAAAGCCCCCACTCACCTGGAAAACCCTCCCACCTACCTGGACAACCTCCCATACCCCATGGACACCCTAGACCCCCACTCCACTAGACAACCCTCCCACACCCTTGGACCCACCCCCCCACTCTGTACCCCCACACCCCTAGATAGCCCCCCCCCCACCCTCCTGGACAGCCCCCACCCTCCTGGAGACCATCCCACCCCCATGGACACCCCAGACACCCCACCCCACTAGATAACCATCCCACACCCCTGGAACCCCCCCCCCCCCACTGGACACTACGACACCCCTGGATTCCCCCTGGACAGCCCCCACCCCTCCGAGAAAGCCCCCTATCTCATGGATAGTCATCCCACCGTCCTGGACACCCTCCCACCCCCATTGATACCGTAAACACCCCCAACCCACTGGACAGCCCTTGCACACCGCTATAAACCCCCCCCCCCCACCACCACCACCAATGGAGTCCACCCCGCAACCCTGGACTCCCCCTGGATAGCCCCCCCCCATCCTCAGGGATAGACCCCACCCTCCTAGACACCCTCCCACCCCCATCGACACCCTCCCACCTGCAGGGACACCCAGGACACCCCCACCCCACTGGACAACCCTCTGACACCCCTAGAAACTACCCCACCCCAATGGAAACCCCCACCCCTTGACACCCCCTATATAGCCCCCACCCTCTTAGACAGACCCCACCCTCTTGGACACCCTGGACACCCTGGACTCCCCCACCCCATTGGAAACCCCTCCAACACCCCAGACCCCCCCCCCCCCGCACCACTGGGCTCCCCACACACCCTCAAATACCACTTTGATAGCCCCCCCCCCCATGCCTCTTGGATAGACCCCATTCCCCTGAATAGCCATCCCACCTTACAGGACACCCTCCCACCCTCAGGGGCACTCGAGACTCCCCCACCCCAATGGACATCTCTACCACACCACTGGAAACCCCCCACCCCTGGACACATCCCATCACCCATGGACACCCCCTGGATAGCCCCCCCCCCCCACCCCCATAGACAATCCCAACCTCCTTGACACCCTCCCACCCCCATGGACACCCTGGACACTACCACCCTACTAGAGAGACCTCCCACACCCATGGAAACCTCGACCCTAATGGACACACCCCACCCCTGGACACCCCCTAGAAATCCCCCCACCCCACCACCACCATATTGGACAACCCCACCACCCTCCTGGACACCCTCCCACCCCCATAGACACCCCACTAGACACCCCTACCACACCCCTAGAACCCCCCCCCCCCACTCCCCATGGACAGCCCTCCCACACTCCTTGACTCCCTACCACCCCCTTGGACCCCTGGACACCACCCACCCAACTAGACCGCCCACACCCCTGGAACCCCCCCCCCCACCCCACTGGACACCCCCACCTCTGGAAATCCCTTGGATAGCCCCACCATCATGGACTGCCCCGCTCCCTCATGGACACCCTCCCACCCCCATAGACACCCTAGACACCCCCACCCCACTAGACAACCCTCCCACACCCCTAGAAATCCACACACCCTGGACACCTCCCTACACCCCTGGACACCCCCTGGATAGCCCCATCCTACAGGATATCCCCCAACCACCTAGACACCCTCCCACCCCCTTGGACACCCGCCCACCCCCATGGACACCCTGGACACCCCTCACCCCACTGGACATGTAATGCCCTGACCCTAGTTACCCGGAGTGTAAGAACCCGGATCTTCGTTTCAAGTATGTTTTTCCTTTTGCTGGGGTTTTTCTAAAAAATAAGTTTTCTGGAAATTTTTGAAGTACACGCCGTGTACTTTCTATGTACACGCCGTGTACTCTTTTCCCGCTTGAAGCCATCTGCTGGTCGTGTCTGGGCCACACACATGGTATGTGGGGGAGACGTGGAGGCCGATTTTGGCAGAGTAAGGAAAAACCCACTACGCGTCGTGTACTCTAAAATTACACGTAGTGTACTTTTCTTTTTTTCATTAAATGGACCGGGGTCGCGCCTAATCACAATAATCCTCTTCCTCTAGGTCTGGTTCGACCAAGAGAAGCCGTACGGCTGCGAAACTTCTCCGGATTCCCGAGCCTCCATCCGTTCTCCGACTCAAGATCTGTCGATTGCGTTGGAATTGTAGCGGTGAGTTCTCCCTTCTTCTTGAGCCTTGTTTTACAATTCTTCCTCCTTATCAAGTTATCTATGGTTGAATGTTTTGTGAATTTTCATAGATCTAAAAATTTATAGGGAGAATTTTTCATCGTGTTTCGAGTATATCGATCTCCTAGGATTGAGGAAGGTGGTTTGTGCCTTACAGTTTAAAGTCTCTGAGTTTTATGTGCGAATTTCCACCGATACCCATGAACAGGGTATTGTGTGTTTACCTTTTTGCCTTATTGTTTTTTTTGGCTTGCTTGTATACTTGTGTAGAGGTAAATTGACCATGTTAGAGGATAATTTGTTGTTCTTGGATGTGTTTTCCCTTTCTTTGTTCTATTTACGACCTTTGGGTCTCGTTTGCCTTTGGCTGTCACACTTGTTTCCATGCCTTATGACTATAGGTTGAAGTGAAAATCATGAAATGCGAGTTTCCATGTTGACTGGTTAGCGAAGTAGCTCTATTGGTGTTCTTTTACCTTATAGAATTATTACGCACTGACTGGCATGGGGCTGAGAGGACTTGGTGCCATAGACTATAAGAGATAGACCGAGTGAGCTTCCCAGAGAGTCTTATACATTATAGACTACAGGGGATTGACCGAGTGTGCTATCAGAGTGTCTTGGATATTATAGAAGACAGGAGGGTAGACTGAGTGAGCTTCCTCAGATAGTCTTACCTTGTTTGAATATCTTTAAGAACCTTCCCAGGCTAGAGGAGGAATTGACCGAGTGAGCTTCCTCAGAGAGTCTGTTGTATACCTGAGGCTATAGGAGGAATTGACTGAGATATCTTTCTCAAAGATTCTCTAGACCTTGTTTCTAAGAGGTTTAGACCACGTGATCTACCTCGGAGAGTCCCTCACTACCCTAGAATATAAATGGAATTGACTGAGTGATCTTCCCCAGAGAGTCTCATAAATTTTAATGACCAAGCCAGAGGGGTTAGGCTGAGTGCACTACCCAGAGGGTTGTGGTAATTTTTGATAGGACCATAGGGGATGGCTGTGAGTACTTCACAGAGGGTTTCAGGTTTATTAGCTATTTGTTTCACTATTGTTGATTGGTTGTGGATTTATTGCTACTATGTATCATCCTATTTTACTTCTTACTTTTTACTGCCTACTTCTTTGCTATTGTTGTTTACTTCTTATTGTAATTTTACATTCAATATACTCACTGACTATTTGGAACAGATCTTCGGGTGAATGCCTACTAGGATTTAGTCTCACACCCAGTTTGGGTCAAGATTTTGGGCCCAAACAGACTATTTTGTTGCAGGTATAGACAAGGGTAAGTTCCCTTCAACTTCTGGTACTTGACTGCTTGGAGCATGAGAACATGGGACCAAGCTTCAGATTGCGATGCTGAGGAGATAACATTATTTTCTTTTGTAATTGTTTTGGTACTGTAGTGTTTTCTGTCACTGTGACTTTTTTGGATGCTTTCCTAGATATGTATCTTGCATCATTTCAATTGTACATATGTGCTCCAGTTTGTTGATTTAGTCTACCACTGTTTTTGTTGTTGGTTATTACTGCATCCGTTATTGCATATTTATTTTTATTCCACTATTTACTCTGCCAATGAGGGAATAGTTTCTCCACTATCACACCCAAGGACCTTGCTGTTAGTCAGTAGCCTTTGGCATTTAGGGAAATGCGTTTGAGGCCATGTGACCAACCAGGTACGGGGTGCATCTCGGTGGCTTCCGGAACTAGGACATTACAAAGTGGTATCAGAGGGTTTATTTTCTCTTGAATTATTGTTTGGAGACTTTAGCCAGTTATAGGATGGATTCAGTACTTGGTAATAAGTTGTGCCTGGGAGTAGCTAACCCATGTACTGGGAAAAGCCATAATACCTCATTTATTGCAGTTTCTGGTTTTGAGAATTTACAGTTGATTTGATTTCACCTAGAGTGATTCAAATGCATTGTGCTGTTATTGTTTTGGATATTATGGTTCTATTTCTGTTGAAACCCTATGAGGTGAGGGTATGCCATCTCATTCCTCATATAGGCACTTGTAGAAATCACATGCCTTAAATTCTTTCCATGCCATCAATGGTGCATTAGAGATTGCATGCTGTTGTGATAGACTTTGTGTAGATAATGCATGCTGTTGTGATAGATGCTTGATATAATATCTACTTCTTTGTCAGAGGATTTTTGTGTTGTATTTTTCTTAATTGAAAGCCAAATTTTGATTATTGAGATGTTATGGGACCTCTTGAATCAGAAGTTGTTGGATCATGATCCTATTTTCTCTTGTACATGACTACAAGAGATGCCAAGCTTTGATTCGCGGGGAGTATGGGCCCTCACAGATCAGAATATGGCACCACTTTGCCTTTTTTTTCTGTATTTTATAGGCATATGTGCAGTTTCTGACCTACTACCCAAGAAAAACCCAGAATACATGGTGTGTACTTTATGGATACACGCCGTGTAGTTTTCAGACAGTGTCTTTGACCGTGTCGGTAGAAACACGGTGTTGTGACAATGACTTCTGGAACACGCCGTTTATGGCAGGTACACACCATGTAGTTTGGAGATATGTACTCTGACGTGTCACTAACAACATGGGTCAGGGAAGCTCGAGTAGAACACACCGTGTTGTTTTTGGAACATGTCGTGTAGTCTTGTTCAGGTACCCAGCCGTGTCACGAACAACACGGGTCGGCGTTACCTTCCCTTATACACGCCACGTTGTTCTGGAACATGCCGTGTAGTCTTCTTTAGGTACCCAGTCATGTCAAGAAAATCATGGTACGATGTCACCTTCTCCTATAAAACTCCGTGTTTGTTCGAAACACACCGTGTATGGGCCAACCGTGTAGACGGCCGTGTAACTAACAACATGAGTCGCCGAGACCGCGTCTAGTACACGTTGTGTCCCTATGGAACACGCCATGTAGTCTAGGGTTAGTTGGACCGTGTGGGTTAGCCGTGTAAGGAGACTCAGAAAGGGGTTTAGAGTTCATGTACATTCCATGTAGTTTGGGGTGTTACACGACTAGTAGTTGCAGAAGTACATGCCTATGTTATTGGATTAAGCAGACACGCCATGTAGTTTTTATACACGTCGTGTAGTCATATTTTGTAAATCTTGATAGTTTCTTTTCCCTGTTCTCATTTTGTACTCTTGTGTTTTTAGTCATTGTTAATCATGATCTAAGGTGTGCTTTTGATCTTTCAGAGCTATGCCACTGAGACATCCTCTGGTCGTACGTCAGTTGTTGGATGGTGACCAGACACAAGAAATGGACAATCAGGGTCCTCCTATTGATCCTCATGTTGTGCCAGCATTGGCACCCGCAGTCATACCCATCACAGGAACCGAGGCGTTGTTCAGAGAGGATTTCATGAGGATGATGCAGACCTTCCAAGGAGAGCCACCTCCTGCCCCATAGATGGTTGAGTTGATGCGGGTTTTCGATCAGCAGCATCCTTCTACTTTTTTAGGGGATGGAGGACCGCAGGCTGCAGAGTCGTGGATAGAGGCCACACTAACCATATTTGAGCACCTAGAGATCCCTCTGAAGAAAAGGGTAATGATGGGTACTTATATGCTTCGGGACACCTCCAAGAGCTGCTGGGAGGTGATCTCATGGTCAGGGCATCACCAGGATATGTCTTGGGATGAGTTTCGACGCACCTTCCATGACTACTTCTATCTAGAGACCCTGAGGGCCGATCAAGCTTGGGATTTTATGAGTGTATAGCAGGGTACTCATTTTGTTATGAAGTACTCATCTCATTTCACTGAGCTACAACATTTCACACCGATCCAATCAGGTGATTAGTTGTTCCTTGCTAGGAAGTTAGAGGACGGTCTCAGGCAGTAGATTTGTTCCCAGGTGAATATCTTCCAGTTGACTTTGATATCCTCCATCATCAACCAGACACTGATTACTGAGCGCAATCAGAGGGATTCTGGAGTAGTGAGCAAGGGCTGTTTGATATCCAGGGCCAGTGTTCCTCCTACGGACAGTAGGAAGCGTCACATATAGACTTCTCGAGGAGATCATGGTTCACGGGATGCATCTTCGGGAGGCCTAGTTGTATGCTACCAGTGCGGTAGGAGTGGGAATACTAGGACTCAGTGCCAGAGAGATCCGATGGAGTGCCGATCTTGCCACAAGATGGGCCATATTCAGCACTTCTGTCATATCTTCTCACCTTCTGCTGGTGGTAGGGGTTCCTCTCTGGCCCCACGTTATGGAGATGCTTCACCAGTTTCCCACCTGTCCGGGAAATGGATTTCTTCCTGCCTCTCGGGATAAGGTGGAGGATGCGGTCGTGGTGGTCAGTCACCAGGTCATCAACGATAGCAGAGTGGGTCAGCTTATAGCGGTCATCCAGGGGCGCAGGGCCGCGGTGTAGGCCAGTCTTTCACCATGGAGAAGACCTATCCGGAGAAGGATCCCGACCCTTCTACAGTTTGAGGTATGATCTTAGTAGCCTCAGTTTTATCTTTTTCTCATTTCGATACTGGTACTTCCCATAGCATTATCTCTGTTGCGGTTGCGGATAGCCTTGTGCTCTGTATCTTTTCATCTACCGACTTGTTGACTCTTGACACGCCATTGGGAATGAGGACATATAGAATATGTCGGTGCAGAGAGTGCCCCCATGAGGTTTCATGGTGTCATTTATTATGCGACCTCTATGTTTTAGAGATTACGGGCTATGAAGTAATTCTCAGGATGGACTGGTTGGTTCCCTTCCAGTCCGTTGTTGATTTCTATTTCTACAGGGTGAGTTTTATATCACTAAAGGGTGGAACATTCCTTTATAGAGAAGAGTGGGATGTCCAGGCAGGTATAGTTGGACCAGAGCATCATGGGCTAGTGGAAGTTACAACCCAGATTTCCAGTTTTTATCTTGATGACCAGGGGACTTCACAGTTAGAATTTCACCCAGTGGTAGATTGTTTCAGGGATGTATTTCCAGAGGAATTTTCAGGATTACCTTCAGATCTTGATGTAGGATTCTTGATTGACCTCGTTCCAGGAGAGGTACCGGTGTCCATTCCTCCTTATAGGATGGCTACACCTGAGTTACAGGAGCTCAATAAGCAGTTGGAGGAGTTGCAGGCAAAGGGTTTCATCCGACCCAGTACTTCTCCTTGGGGTTCGCCTATCTTATTCGCAAATATGACAGATGGTACCCTTCAGCTTTGTATGGATTATCAGAAGCTGAACCAGTTGAAGGTCAAGAACTGATATCCCTGGCTGAGAATAGATGACCTCTTTGATCAGCTTCGAGGAGCCTGGGTGTTCTTGAAGATCGACTTGAGGTCCGACTATCATCAGTTGAGCGTTAGACTGTTAGATATACCTATGACAGCTTTCAGGAGTAGGTATGGTCTTTTCGAGTTTACCGTCATGTTGTTCGGTCTCACGAACGCGCCTGCAGTTTTCATGGCACCGATGAACCAAGTGTTCCATCCGTACATAGAATCCTTCGTCGTGGTCTTCGTGGATGACATCTTGGTGTACTCTCACACTCGACACGACCATGCCACACATATTGAGATCGTTCTGAGTACACTGAGAGATCATCAGTTATATGCTAATCTCTCGAAGTGCCACTTTTGGATGGATTAAATTCACTTCTGGGGTCACGTCATCTCAGAGACAAGAGTTTTAGTGGACCCAGAGAAGGTGAGAGCTGTAGTTTCCTAAGAGTAGCCGAAAAATGTTTTTGAGGTATGGAGTTTTCTAGGGCTGGATGGGTACTACAGATGCTTCATTCAGGACATCTCGCACCTAGCAGCACCATTGACAGGTCTGACAAACAAGGGTGTCAAGTTTTTATGGTCAAATTATTGTGAGTCTGCCTTTCAGGAGATGAAAGGGAGGTTGATGTCAGCACCAATACTAGTCATTCCAATGCCGGGAAATGGATGTAGTATTTACTGTGATGCTTCAGGTATCGGGCTGGGAGCTGTTCTTTTGAAGGGAGATGGAGTCGCTGTGTACAGGTCTAGGCAGTTGAGGCCACACGAGAGGAACTACCTGACGCCCGATCTGGAGTTGGCAGCAGTTGTTCATGCCTTACGCTGTTGGAGACACTATCTCTTGGGAGAGAACTTTGTGGTTTTCACCAACCACAAGAGTCTCAAATATATATTCACTTAGCATGATTTGAATATGAGACAACACAAGTGGGTTTAGTATCTTCAGTCCTTTGATTTCGAGCTCGCCTATACGCAGGGAAAGGGAAATGCAGTGGAAGATGCGTTGAGTAGTAGAACTCAGATTCTGGAAGTTCAGGAGGCTAACAGTGAGTGGAAGCTTATGGTGTTGTCCTCTGAGATGCACTTAGAAGTGCATGACAGGCTGGGACAGACTGTCCTATCTTCTGTAGTTGTTACCTCTACACTTCTTGATCGGGTGCGGATGAGGCAGCTATCAGATTTTGAGGGCTAGGTCCTGCGAGAGAGTGTGTCAGGAAGGAACCCTCTTCCTGGATAGGCAATGGGAAAGGATGAGATCTTGCATTTTTAGGGACTCATACGGGTGTCAGCAGGCATACGTGAGGAGATGATGCAGGATTTTCATTCCTCAGTTTGGGAAGTTCATCCTAGCATCACCAAGATGTATCACGATATTCATTCGCCAATACTAGTGGCCAAGTATGAAGAGAGATGTTGCTGGTTTTGTCATTAGATGTTCTACATGTGAGCAGTCGAAAACATAGAATTAGCGACTAGCAAGGCTTTTATAGTAGTTACAAATTCCGGAGTGGAAGTGGAATGATGTCGCGATGGACTTCATGACCAGGTTGCTGAGGTCACCTCAGGGGAGTGATGCTATTTGGGTTGCTATTGACAGGCATACGAAGGTTTCACACTTCTTGTCAATCAAGGAGACCTTCAGTGTTGATGATTTCGGATGACAGTACATATGAGATATTGTACGTCTACATGGAGTTCCACAATCCATTATTTTAGATAGGGATGCGCGCTTTAACTCTCGGTTCTGGCAAGGATTTCAGAAGGCTTTGGGTACACAGTTACTTTTGAGTACATCATACCATTCCCAGACAGTTGGCCAGTCCGAGCGCACTATAGAGGTTCTTAAGGATATGCTACAAGCTTGAATTATAGACTTTTATGGTTCTTGGGAGAATCATATACCTCTTGTAGAGTTCGCCTACAACAACAGATTTTTAAGAGACCATTCAGATGAAACCTTACGAGGTTTTGTATAGTAGGCCATACAGATCACCCTTATGCTAGCTGGAGGCAGGAGAGGCATCTCTACTATGACCTCATCTTGTTCAGGAGACCTTAGAGTAGATAGAGTTGATTCAGAAGAGGATGGCTACACAACAGTCTCGACTGAAGTCTTATGATGAACATCTGAGGCGACCTCTGGAGTTTGAGGTCGGAGATCAGGTTTTCCTGCATGTCGCACCGATGATGGGACACAAGAGGATTCAGAGATAGGGAAAGATTTCACCGTGGTACGTCGGTCTGTTTGTGGTGTTGGAGAGATTGGGACCGGGTACCAATTGGTTGCAACTACACCAGAGGTACTGGGTTATGCACTATGTCCTCCACGTCTCCCAAATCCGACGTTACATTTCAGACCTGTCTCATGTATTCCAACCCGAGGAGGTTGAGCTTGAGGTGGATGTGTCATTTGAGGAGCATCCTATCCGGATTTTCGATCTCAGTACGGAGGTTCTCTGAGGCCGGATTGTTCCTCTAGTACGAGGGCTGTGGCAGCACGAGCAAGTACAGAACGAGACTTGGGAGAGGGAGGCCAAGGTTCGATCGCAGTGGCCAGAGCTGTTCGGGCTTTCTTCTTCTACCCCCATCTAGTGAAATCCAGGGACAACTTTCTTTAAGGGGGGAAGTTTGTAAGATCCCAGATCATCGTTTCAGGAATGATTTTCTTTTTCATGGGGTTTTTGGGAAAAATAAGGTTTCTTGAAATTTTTGAGCTACACGCCCTGTACTTTATATGTACACGGCGTGTACTCTTTTCCCGCTCGAAGCCATGTGCTGGCTATGTCCGGGCCACACACACGGTGTGTGGGGGTGACGTGGAGGCTGATTTATGCAGTGTACGGAAAAACCCACTACACGCCGTGTACTCTAAAAGTACACATCGTGTACTTTTCTTTTTTTCATTCAACGGACTGGGGTTGTTCCTAATTTCCATAATCATCTTCTTTTAGGTCAGGTTCGACAGAGAGACGTCGTACGACCACGAAAATTATTTGGATTCTTGAGCAACCATCCGTTCTTCGATTCGAGCTCTGTCGATTGCGTTGGAAGCGCATCAATGATCTCTCCCTTCTACTTGATATTTTTTTCCAATTATTACTCCTTCTCAAGTTATCTATGGTTGAACGTTTTGTTTGTTTTCTCAGATATACAATGTTCTAGGGAGATTCAATCATTGTGGTTCGAGTATATTTTTATCCTAGGATCGAGGTAGGTGGTTTGTGCCTTACCGTTCAAAGTCTCTGATTTTTATGTGTGAATTCCCACCGATACCCGTGAATGGGGTATTGTGTGTTTACCATTTTGCCTTGTTGTCTTCCTACCTTACTTGTATGCTTGTGTAGAGGAAAATTGACCATGTTAGAGGATATTTTTTTTGTTCTTGGATGTGTTTTCCATTTCTATGTTTTGTTTACGACCTTTGGCCTCGTTTGTCTTTGGTTGTCATACCTGTTTCCATTCCTTGCGACTATAGGTTGAAGTGAAAATCATGACATTCGAGTTTCCTTGTAGACTGGTTATCCAAGTAGCTATATAGGTGTACTTTGGACTTATAGAATTATTATGAAATGACTGGCACGGGGCTAAGAGAACCTAGTGCCATAGACTATAAGGGATAGACTGAGTGAGCTTCTGAGAGAGTCTTAGACATTATAGACTACAGGGTATGTACCGAGTGAGCTCCCAGAGAGTATTACCTTCTTTGAATCTCTTTAAGAACCCTCCCAGGCTAGAGTAAGAATTGACCAAGTGAGCTTCCTCATAGAGTCTATGGTATACCTGAGGATATATGAGGAATTCACCAAGATAGCTTCTTCAGAGAGTCTCTAGACCTTGGTGCTAAGAGGGTTAGACCGCGTGATCTTCCTCAGAGAGTCCCAGACTACCCTAGACTATAAGGGAAATTGACCGAGTGAGCTTCCCCAGAGAGTCTCATAAATTCTTCTGACCAAGCCAAAGGGATTAGGCTAAGTGCACTGCCCAGAGGGTTGTGGTGCTTCTTGGATAGGACCAGAGGGGATAGTTGTGAGTACCACCTAGAGGGCTTCTATCTTATTAGATGTTTGTTTCACTATTGTTGATTGGTTGTGGATTGATTGCTGCTATGTATCATCCTATTTTACTGCATACTGCTTTGCTGTTGGTGTTTGTTGCTTATTATACTATTACCTGCCATATACTCACTAAAAATTAGGCACAGATCTTCGGGTGAATGCCTACGAGGATTTAGTCTCACACCCAGTTTGGCTCATGATTTAGGTCCCAAACAGACTATGTTGTTACAGGTATAGACAAGGGAAAGCGCCCTTTGACTTTTGGTACTTGACTGCTTGGAGCAGGAGAGCATGGGACCAAGCTTCGGCTTGCGATTCTGAGGAGCAGTTTTTATTTTCTTTTGTACTTGTTTTGGTACTGTAGTGTTTTCCATCATTGTGACTTGTTTGGATGCTTTCTTAGATATGTATCATGCATCATTTCATATATACATATGTGCTCTAGTTTTTGATTTAGTCTGGCACTGTTTCTGTTGTTGGTTATTACTACTTCTGGTATTGCATGTTTACTTTTATATGGTTGTGTACTCTTCCAATGAGGGCATAGTTTCCCCACTCTCACGCCTAAGGCCCTCGCTTCTAGTCGGTAGCCTCTAGCATTTGGGGAAATGCGCTTAAGGCCATGTGACCAACCGGGTACGGGGCACCTCTGGGTGGCTTCCGGAACCGAGTTTTTACACAGAGTTAGGACATTATTATATATCATTGGAATGATCACAAAATATAAAGTCTCAAAACACTGAATAGTTTAGTTTCCTTGGAGGTACTAGATATATTCATAAGCATTAAATTAAATCATAAAATGTAAAAATAAAACAAAAATGTTTCCAAATACAACACTGATATCCCATATACTATCCCTGTAGTTCAGTCATAATATACTTCTTCGCATCTTGGGATAAATAAAACATAGAAAGGGGTGAGCTCAGATGTTCAGTAAGGATAACAATATTTCAGCAACATTCATAAACAAGCATAAACATTTAAGGCAATGTATAAAACTAAAACAAAAGCCTTTTCAACAAAATGTTCATCATAATATGGAAAATATAAATCAAAATAATTCCATTTACTTACTCACATGGACATTATACTAGTCGATCAATCACATGCAATATCAATATCCACGTTCATAATGATGGAATGCATAATGCCAGAATACATAACGACATAGTCAAGGAATTGTTCCAAGACTACAAATAAGATTTATTCAGGGCCTTATGCCAAGACACTAGTTTTTCTCATGAGATCTACCTATGCATCATAGAGTTATTTTGGTCTCCACCCGTCACATACTAAGTCCAATGCATTCCTCATATGAAAAGGTTTAAACCTAACATAATCATTCGTATAAAAACTGGCATACGAAATGTAAATACATTATCCGTAAACCATGAATGGTATAAAATTACACATCCACAGTCAAAAAATCAAAAAAACATCAATACAATATAGAAGTTTTGTATAATAATAAATCAACTTCAAATAAAATTAACATCCATTAATGGATGTTGACCTAGATGAAATAAAAACCTTTTCTAGAGAAATATATCTTTCTGTTTGGAAATCATTTAAAAGTAAAATAATTTTAAAAGAAAACATTTATTTTTAAAATATTCGTATAATATTGTACGGGAATCTTCGATGATGTTATAATGGTGGAAAATAGACGCAACCACCATATAAGTTAAAAAACATTTTTACCTTAATTTTGTCAAAAAGATCATAAAGTAACTTATTTGGAAAACGATGGAATGTTCCATTAAAATATTTTTATAAAAAGTCAAACTAGGGTATAAATGACTTTATCCCATAGTCTAGTAAATATTAAAACTGTTTTCAATTAGATTTTAAAAAAACATTGATGTGGGTGATAAAGAGGTCCCAGTAGATACTTACGTAAAAACAACCTCATATAATAAAGAGATTGGGAAATTAACACTTACCTTGTAGTTTTCCTTGGTAGAGGGTAGGTTAACCTCTTTTATAGTGGTGAAATAATCTTTATTAAATTATAAAAGAATAAGATACATTAATATGATATCATATATGCTCTATCAACATTTCTTTGTTAATAATATCTTAGTATTATCATCGTTTCCAGTGTTAACGATTCGTTTTCATTTATATGATTTGTTATGTAAGTAATGTTTGTTATGTATAGGATGTATCATATTCATATTAATAATGATATTAAGTCTTTAATAATTATTTTTAATCATCTATGGAAAATTATTCTTGAATGGATACGAATGGGAATGAATCTCATCGCGTTCGTGTAGACAGTAATCCGTACGTACGCAAAAGCAAAAATATCATTATTTTGATATTGAAATAATATATAATAGGATGGTATATCATATATAAAGAATAATATTCATTTTATATTTTTTATTTACATCAATTACACATCATTATTATACCAAATGAAATAATAATGTATTGAATAACAATTACGCCATGGCGTGGAGATGGTGTGTCGTACGTACCCACGTATAGTGACATGTCATTCAAAGGATGGATAAAATAATGAATTTGGTTGTAACATATTTATAACAACATCACAATATATATAAGATACTGGAGTTATTATTTTATAATATAAACAACAAAAAAGAGAAAGTGGACGAATAAAGGAACATGAAAGAGGTGATGAAATATTTAACTGTTCTTTGGGTATTACCTTTTGATTTCATCAAAATGGCTCCCTAGGATGAATTTATGACTAATGGATGGCCTCTAGGATAAAGGGAGTATAGTTTAGAGTGTATATGGGATGGTTTTGGCTGATCATAATTTATATTAAGGTGTGAATTTGAGGGAAGGGGGATTTCCCTTTTATAAGAGGGGTGAGGGAACCTTAGGAAAAGTTTGAAATATTATTTTATAATAAAATAATTTTCAGTTTATTATGGCTCAAAAATTTAATATTTAAAGGTTAAGGTGGGGATGGTTCAAAAACCACTCACCCAATAGGTTTTAGATAGGTTTGGGTCACTAAATTAACTTTATCGTTTAGATTTAACTCTTAGTTATATAGTTTGACATTTACCATGTCTCTTTGTATTTCTATATTATATGGTTAATAATATTACTAAAAACATCCAAGAGAACTTCAAGTGGTTCATTAATGAAATATATAATTTTATATAATACCTTTGGCTAAACCTTTTATTTTTTTGAAAACAATATCAATTAATAGTTTAATATTTGTTTTAAAAACTCTTTTATTTCAATTTTGACAATATTTGGTATTTTTTTGCTAAATTCATAATAGCATTGTTACTTAAAAAAAATCATCTAACCAACCATAACATGTCATATTAAAATAGAAAATTATTTTAATTCATAAAAAGTCTCTAGTTAAATTTATTTGGATATTTATAATATCAATTATTTTAATATTTCATTAATTAGGTAATTACAGCATCATTATTGTGTCGTAAAAAAATTAAATTATTTAATTTCTAAATTTTTTAAATAAAATACTATTATATAGGAAATCATATTAGATTTCTAATTGATATTTATACTCTAATTTATCTTATGTTTAAACCTATATTAAAAAGGGTTTAGTTGTTAAACATTGCATTTAACACTTTTAACTCTTCTTTGAATTAAATTATAATAAATGTCCTAATATAGTTCATGTGGGCCAAAGAGGTTCTTAGTTTTTTTTCTGAGGTTGTTTTAGGTCTAATTATACTTAACCAATACAATTAAGACATGTGTTATGGTAATACTAATAACATTTTTACCCTTCATTACACTATTTACTTTTAACATGGTAAATAAAAATAAAAGTTACTATTTACCAAAAATTATTTTCATCTTATTGAACAAAATTTTACTTACTGATATCCACCGTGTCTCTTGGATTTTTGGAATTAAACTCGTAGAAGAGGTAAAAATAAGTTTTATGTAAATTTTCGAATGCTCCTAGGAGGTGGGTAAAATATGGTAAAAAGTTCATTAAATTTTTTATATATCTAAAATTATTATAAACTAACCCCATTGAATTACATTGAACTTATATATGTATTATTTATCAATTTAGAACTAAAATAAATTTAAATAAAATAAATAATTATTTAAATAAATTCCCATTTTATATTATAACTTTGTGTTTTTCACTATTTATAAAAAATTGAAGGTTTTCAGAAAAATACCAAAAATTCACCCTAAGATAATTTCGGTATTTCAAATCCAATACTGAAGCCCATTATGAATGATAAAATTTATAAAACATCAAAAAAAGGGTATTACTATTCATAACAGCTAGTATGTTTGGTTATGGTGTTTTAGAACTTGAAGTTGCGTACAACACAAGCTAGTGTATTATTCAAAGAAAAGCGTACCATGGAAGCTTGGTGTGTTACATTCTAGCCTCCTTTAAATAATTTTTCCTTGAAATTCTGAGAGTATTACTCTGTAAAAAGACTCATGTGGTTCTCCATCATATTTTTATCGGGTTCCCACGTTGCATCTTCTATCTTTTGGTTTCTCCAAATAAATTTTACCAGATGAGTCATCCGGTTTCTCAACACTTGTTCTCTTGTATCAGGAACCTTGACAGGCTCATCAAAATAAGACAGATCATGTTCTAGTTCTAATTCCTCATAGGTAAGTACATGTGTTGGGTCAAGAATGTATTTTTTCAGCAGTGATATGTGGACCACATCATGAAATTTGGAGAGTCTTGGTGGCATTTCCAAATGGTAGGCTAAAACCCCAATAAATTCTTGAATTTAAAAAGTTCTGATGTACCTGGGACTCAATTTTCCCTTCTTACCGAAACGTATAACACCCTTCCATGGAGATAACTTCATGAAAACATGATCTCCAACCTGAAATTCCAAATCCTTCCTTTAGTTGTCGGTGTAGATCTTCTACCTACATTGAGATGTTTTGATGTGGGTTTCGATTACAATATCATTTTTCATTGTTTCACCAACATGTTCTGGGCCTGCATGTTTTATTTCACCAACATCATCCCAATAGGTTGGCGTACGACATCTCTTTCCGTATAACGCTTCATATGGTGCCATCTAAATACTCGAATGGAAGCTATTGTTATAGGAAAATTATATCAGAGGGAAATACTGATCCCATATTACTTTAAAGTCAGGTGATCATTATCTCAACATTTCTTTTAAGGTTCAGATAGTCTGTTATGATTTTCCATCAGTTTTGGGGTGGTAGACAGTGCTTAAATGTTGTTTAGAATCCAGGTCTTTTCAAAAAAAATTCCAGAATCTTGATGTAAGATGTTGATCACGATCAGAAAAAATCGATTGGGGTACTCCATGAAGTCTCACACATTCATTAATATATAGTCTTGCTATATGTTCAAGTGGTAAATCTTCTATTGTAGAATGAAAATGTTCTGACTTGGTAAGACGATCAACAATGAACAATATTGCATCATTCCATCTAGAAGTCTTTGGTAGTCCCACGAAAATGTCCATCATAATATTATCCCCAATCTACTGAGTTATGGGAAGAGGTTTCATGAATCCTCCAGGTCATTTCCTTATAGCTTTCACTTGTTGAAAAACCATACATCTTGACACAAAATTAGAAATCTCCCAGTTCATGTTGTCTCACCAAAAATGTTCATTCAAATCTCTATACATTTTGGTTCTCCCATGGTGTATAGAGAAATGGGAGCTATGAGAATCATCCAACAATTCTATTTTAAGATCTTCTATATCAGGAACACAATGTCTCTTCCCAAATTTTAAAATACCATCTTCATATACGAAGTAAGTTAATCACCCATCATTCAAATATTTAATCTTCTTTAGAAACTCCTCATCATTGGCCTGAGGACATTTTATCCTTTTTGTGAATATGGTTTGGAAACCATTTGAAAAAATAATTGACCTTTCACCTTCCAGGGTGATTAACAAATCCATTTTTACTTTGACCAAGTATATGGGATCCTTTTCAACTCTCACATTGTTTAAAAACCATGATCATTTCTACTCGAAGCATCTGCCACCTTATTTTCCATCTCTGGGTTATAGTGTATAGTGAAATCATAATATTTGAGTAGTTCAATCCATATCCTTTTCCTCAAGTTGAGTTTTTTGTGAGAAATTATAATTCAACCTCTTTTGATTAGTATAAATATCACATTTCTCACCATTGAGATAGTGTATCCAAATCCTTAAATTAATGATTATAGCTGAAAACTCAAGATCATGAGTAGGATAGTTTTTCTCGTGAATGTTTACTGTCTTGATGCATAAGCAATAGGCCTATCATTAGGCATAAGGACACAACCAAGTCCATTCTTTGAAACATCATTATAAATAATAAACCCATCATTCCCAAATGGTAGATTCAATAGAGGAGAAATGATTATTCTTGTCTTCAGTTGTTCAAAACATTCTTCACACTCTTTTTGTCCAAAAATATATAACCCCTTTTCGTGTGAGCTTTGTTAATGGGTTAGCCAGCAAAGAAAAATTCTGGATGAAACGTCGATAAAAACCTACAAAACCAATAAAATTGCATACCTCAGTTATACTCATTGGTGCATGAAATTCTTGGATTGCCTTGGTCATAGAAGTATCAACATAGATTCTATCCTTAGAGACAACATGGCCAATAAAAGAAATATCCCAAAGCCAGAATTCACACTTGCTAAACTACCCGTATAATTCATTTCGTTTAAGAGTCTTCAGGATAATGCACAAGTAATTTTCATGATCTTAATAGATTTTGGTGTATACCAAGATATCATAAATAAATACCACTAAAAATTCATGAATATATTCATTGAAAAATATATTCATTATATACTTGAAGATAGAGGGTGCATTAGTCAATCCAAAAGGCATTACTATAAACTTGTAATGCCCGTACGTGGTTAGAAATTCTTTTTTCGGAATGTATTCCATCTTCACACAAAACTGATGATATCATGATCAAAGGTCAATCATTGAGAAGTATTTAGATCCCTGAATTTGGTCTAATAAATCATCAATGTGACACTTGTTGTGTATTTTTATAGTATTTATCTCCATGTAGTCAATGCACAACCTCATAGATCCATCATTCTTTTTACCAAAAAGGACAGGGGACCCCATAGAGATACACTAGGCAGAATAAATCCCTTATTACTCAATTCCTCTATTTTTTTCATGTGTTACACAAATTCATATAGTTGATATTCTATAAGGGGTCTTCGATATAGGTCTTGAACCAGGAATTAAACCCATGGAAAACTCAATTTTTCATTCTGGAGGATGTCTAGGTAAATCCTCTAGAAACACATCAATATATTCATTCCCAATAGGTACATCTTAAATTTGAAAATTATTTTCCTCTCCTACAGTTATTTCATTCTCATCCTCCCATGTAATTGAATTTAGTTGAGCAACTGGGGGTGGATCTAGAATAGAATTTAGTGGTGATGTTTATACTCTAATGATAAGGTACCCCTTATCATCATCAAAAATTGTATCCTCATTCTTCTTAAAATAAAATTTCTCATCCTAGTCCAAAATCCAATCCATACCGAGGATTATATAAAATTAAATCATGGGAATGACAATGAGATCAGCAGATAAAGAAAATTTATATACCCTAATGGGGACTTATTCACAAAACGTTGTTGCAATGATACTTCCCATATGAGTTTTGACTGACAAATCACTTGTTAAAAAAAATTGGAAATATTTAATTTTCTTAGAAAAACTAGGAAGATATGAAACAATGCGATGATAAAAAATCAAATAAAGCTTTTCCTAAACTTGAGGAAACTATTAAATTACCTGCCACCATGACTTTCAGACCTTCTACCTCAGTAGTAGTGAAAGCATAATCTGGTCCTTGATCGCTTGGCCTTTTCTGAGTTATATTCCCCTAAATCTTAAGAAATTCATTTTCATAATTCCCCCTTTCTCTGCAATTGTAGAATTCATCATCGAGAGCCTGTTTCTTCCCCTTGCAATCACGAGCATGGTGGTCTTTTTCACCACATTTTTAACAGACTCCCAGTCCTTTCAGGAATGTACCAGGGTGTTTCATCCCACATTTACTACAGGATGGATATTCAACTTTCCCCTTCTTCCCCTTATTTTTATTTCTATAGTGTTCAATAGATCTCTTCTTATCTTACTTTGCTTTAAAGTCATAAGACTTAGAGAATTCTTTTTCTTTCTTGATAACACATGAGACAATATCTTCCTATGATGAGAAGGATTATTAGACTAATTCTTGACGGAGAAATGGTTTTAACCCATCAAATAAATGATCAATCTTACTTCTTGGGTTACATATATAATATTTAGCATTCCTCGCTAACCTTTTATATTTAGATTCATACTTTGCAACATTCTCATCCTCCTTTTTCCTCAAACTCAAAAATTGTCTTTCCATATCCACTCGATGGTCATGAGGAAAGTATTTTTCTATGAAAATATCATTAAACTCACTCCATTGCATATTTGATACTTCATCATCTTCCTTTGTGTTTTGAATCAATGACCACCATTGATCAACATCTCCAGTGAGGGGTAAACTACCATGACAACATTTTCCCTGTCACTACTCCCAAAGGTGTAGAATATTTTATCTAATGAATTTATCAATTTATCAGCTACTAGTGGATTTTTAACCCCATTGAATGTTGGTGTTTTTTGGCTCATGAAGAAATATAACATTGATCCTCCATGCTACTGATCAGGGTGCTCCATACTGGTGGGGTTATTATTAATAACCAGGGTGAGTTATCCCAGTATGGTGATTAGCTGATCTGCACCAGTTGCATCACTAGCTCCACTATAATTATCTTGAGTTGGAGGGAAATACCTACATGGAGTGTGTTCATTGATATTGTTTTCATTCCTTCTACTAGGCACCATTTCTAAACAATGGAAAAAACTAGATTAGTTTATGAATCACAACACATAAATCCATACTTGTAAAACAATTAACATAAAACGAACAGTTTATGGATATAATCCACAATCATAAAAATGTTTTCTTTGAGGAATTATATACTCATAAATCCTTTATAATGGGTTGTAAAGAAAATGAAAATTATACTAAGAATATCACCCAGGAGTTTCGTAACCAAGAGTGCAGAAAGGCCCGTTGTCACGCACCAATTCCCATTCGAGACTATCTCAAAGCGGTGTTTTCGAGTATTAACCCTAGGTTCATCTATGCCAAAGCCACCTCTACCTTCTCGTATCTAGATAGGGATGTATTTCATGGAAAACTAAATAAATATCTACAATACCAATATTATATTAAGTTCTTATATACTAATCTCAACGTCTATTTTAGTGTAATGTGCTCTAATCAGAGTTTTTCTAAATCTAGAATCCAAGGTTTGTAATAAAATTCATCTGATACCAACTGTAAGGCCCCGACCCTAGTTACCAAGATTCAATGCATTCTTACATATCATTTTCATGATAACAAAAGACCGAGTATTGAAAGACTGATTAATTTAGTAGCCCTGGAAGTAGTAGATACATTCATAAGGTTTACATTACATCATAAAATGGAAAACTACAACAAAATTCTTTCAATAGACAAAACTGAGATCCCATAGACTATCCCTACAGGTTAGTCATAATATAAATCTTCACATTCTGGGAAAAATAAAACATAGAAAGGGGTGAGCTCAGATACTCAGTAAGGATAAAAATATAGCGGAAACTTTCATAAGTAAGCAAAACAAATTTAAAAAAATTTATAAAACTAGAACAAAATCATTTTCAACATAAACATCATCATAATATGGAAAATATAAATCAATATAATTCCATTTACTTACACACATGGATATTATACTAGTTGAACAATAACATGAAATATCAATAGACACTTTCATAATGATGGAATTCATAATTCCATACTTTATAACCACATAGTCAAGGCCTTGTGACAAGACTACAAATAAGATATTTTCAAGGCCTTGTGCCAAGACACTAGTTTGTCTCACGAGACCTACCGATGAATCGAGGAGCTATAGCAGGCTCCACCCGTTACATACTAAGTCTATTCCTCATATAAAAAGGTTTAAACATAACACCAACATTCGTATTAAAACTAACATATGAAATGTCAATACATTATCCAGAAACCATGAATGGTATAAAATTAACACATCCATAATCAAACATATCACAAAACCATCAATACAATATGGTTGTCCTATATCATAACAAATCAAGTTCAAATAAACATAAAATCCATCAAAGGATGTTGACATAGATGAAACCAAAACCTTTTTAAGAGAAATATCTCTATCTATATTGAAATCATTTGAAAGTAATATAATTATAAAAGAAAATATTTATTTTGAAAATATTGTTATAAAATTTTAAGGGAAGCTTCAAGGATTTAATAACGGTGGAAAATAGCTGGACCCACTGTATAAGTTAAAAAATATTCTTACCTTAATTTTGTCAAAAAGTTAATAAAGAACCTTGTATGGAAAAAAACGGATATATTCCTTTACAAACATCTTATAAAAAGTAAAACAGTTGTATAAATGAATTTATCCCATAATATAGTAAATAGTTAAAATGATTTGAAAGAAATTTTTAAGAAAACACGGATGTGGATGATAAAGAGGTCCAAGTAGATACTTAATTAAAAACAACCTCATATAATAAAGAGATTGTGAAATTAACCCATACCTTGTAATTTTCCTTGGTCAAGGGAATATTAACCTCTTATATAATGGTGAAATAATTGTTATTAAAATATAAAATAATCATATACATTATGTTAACCTCCTCTAGTATTTCATTAATGAAATATATAATATTATTTAATACGTTTGGAAAAAAATAGATTTTTAGGAATAGAATATCATTTAATAATATAATATTTGTTTTAAAAACTCTTTTATGTTAATTTTGACACTATACGGTATTATGTTATTGTTAAAATCATAAAAGAATTATTACTTCTAAAAAAATTCATCTAACCAACCCTAAAATGTCATATTAAACTATAAAATTAGTGGAATTCATAAAAATTATCAAATTACATTTATTTGGATATTTATAATATCAATTATTTTAATATTTCATTAATTAGGTAATAAATGCATCATCATAGTGTCATAAATAAATTAAATTATATAATGTCTAAAAATTATAAATAAAATACCATTATGTATTAAGTCCTTTTATATTTCTAATAAATATTTATAGGAAAATTTATCTTATGTGTAACACTATATTAAAAATGTTTTAGTTATTAAACTTTGAATTTAACTCTTTTAACTCTTTTTTGAATACAATAATAATAAATGTCATAATCTAATCCAAGTGGACCGAAGAGGTTCATATTTTTTTCTCAAGTTTGTTTTTAGTCAAATAATACTTATCCAGAGAATTAGAACAAGTTTTAGGGTAATAATAATATCATTTTTACACATAATTACCCTATTTACTTTTAACCGTGGTAAATAAAAGTAAAAAGTTACTATTCACCAAAAATTATTTTCATTTTATTGAACCACATTTTACAAACTGATATCAACCTTTTCTATCAGATTTTTGAAATTCAACTCACAGAAGTCGTTAAATTATGTTTAATGTAAATTTTCAAATGCTCATATGAGGTGGGTAAAAGGTAGTAAAAAGCTCATTAAAATTTTTATATATCTAAAATTATTATAAACTGACTCCAATTAATTACATTGAAAATATATAGGTACTATGTGTCTATTTTGACCTAATATAAATATAAATAAAATAAATAATTATTTAAATAAAAAATCTATTTTAAACTATAACTTAGTTTTTTCACTATTCATCCAAAATTTAATGTTTTTAGAAAAATACCAAAAATTCAGCCATATCTAATTTTAATATTCCAAATCAAAAAATGAAGTCTATTTTGAAAGATAAAATTTATAAAATTTCAAAAATATTAGTATTACTATTCATAATATCTAGTTTGATTGGTTGTGGTGTGTTAGAACTCGATGTTGCGTACAACACACTACTATATTATTCAAAGCGAAACATACCATGGATGCTTGGGGTGTTACAGGACAGCCCTCCCACACCCCTAGAAAACCGCCACCCCACTAGACAGGCCTCCCCCCCACACCCTCTTGGACTACCCCACCCTCCTAGACACCCTGCCACCCCCATGGTCAACCCAGACCCCCCCCACAGACACACACATAGAAACCCCACACCCCACATGACACCCCACACACACCTGGATACCCACAAGACACCCCCCCTCCTAGATAGCCCCCTCTCCACTAGACATTCCTCCCACCGACCTGAACACCCTCCCAACCCCATGGACAACGTGGACACCCCTACCCCACTATACAGCCCTCCCACACCCTTAGAACCCCCACCCACTGGACACCCCACCCCCCAGACATACCTCCCAACCCTTCAAACCCCACCCCCACCCCACTAGACATCCCCACCCCTAGACACCCACTCGACATCCCCCTACCCCCACCCTCCTAGATAGCCACACCCTCCATGACACCCTCCCACCCCTATAGACACCCCCCATCCCACTTGACAACCCTCCCACACCCCAAGAAATCTCCCACCCCTCTGGACACCCCCCACACCCATGAATACCCCCACCCTCCTAGAAACCCTCTCACTCCCATGGAAAACCTGGAAACGCCCCACCCCACTAGACAACCCTACCACACCCCTAAAAACCCCACCCCACAAAACAGCCCCATCCCCCCCCCCCCCCACAACCCTGGACACCCTCTCCCCTAGAACATAATTCATACTAGAAAAACCATCAGATCTAGAACAAAACAAGAATGATACAAAAATTAAACATTCACATATGTACCATTCAAAACATACAAATGTCAACTAAAAAAACCAAAATCCCACCTAAATGACTACCAAATGCATAAATATAATGACAATATTCAAAATTACATTTTACACTACATATAAACTGAAATCCAACCAAACCAGTAACATAATTTGACCAATCTGCTTGTTTGTGTTTGAAATCATTTTTACTATAGGGTTCAAGGTCATCAAATAGCTACAAAGTAAAACGATAGTATTTAACATGTATAATTAATACATCAAATGAAATATTATGGAAATGTTTAAAAGGAAATATTACTAGATCAAAGTGGACTACTGTTCATGTTGTAATTATTTCATACATAAATCAGTACATATAATATCTGCATTCGCCGATGCCTTGTTGTTCATGAAAATTCTGTTTAAACGAGTGTAAATTCAAAATATTTTTTTATGTAAAACATCAAAAAGTACCAATTATAAATGAATATTAACATTTAATATTACATATTTGATATTGGCACTCCTTTTCTTTGTGTTTTTTCGAAAGTAGAACCGTCCCCTATTAAAAAATAATATAAATGGGATAAATTCAAAATGCATTATAATTAATACAACTATTATGAAATTTAAACTCACTTTTCCTACATATTCTTAAAACATTATTGCATATCACCATGGACATGGAATATCAAATAAAGTGTTTTCTCCCTAGGGAAAAAACACCTTAAATCCAATGATCACTGAAAAAAAATTAAGGTTACTAGTTTTTTTATGATAAAAGTTAATGAAATAATTTCCAAGGATATGTTTCATACCTCACACAAAAAGACATCATCCAAAACAATATGATTATATTCTATTCAAATCCTTCACCAATATAAAGAATTGTTTCTTCCTCATCCAATGCATGTGTATCAGGGGAAATCATATGCAGGTCCGTGAATCCATATACATCTATCCACTCATTCTTCTCAAACATGATATAATGATATCTAATGGAAATCAGACATAAGTATTTTTTTAATAAATATAAAGCAGGGAAAATGTGTTATGACTTATATTGAATTTTTTTTCACTATTTTGATGCCAAACTTATCTCCAGTAACAAGCTCCATGATATCATATTTCGAAATCCCCATATTTATTGCACATCCACACACATCAGCTTCCAATGGAAACTCAAAATGATCCGCCACCAAATTTTAATATCATGACAATCTGTCAAGACTACTAGAATCTATATTGATGTGAGAGTTGCTTATCTTTGTTGTTTTCTATACAATATTTATTTACATTTGAAGTATTCTTGTAAATATAAATAGAAAAATATATTTGTTTTCAAATGTTAAAACTAATTTAATAAAAAAAATAAAATTGAATATATAATATACATACCTCTATGGTAATGAGTCGCAGAAGTCTGGATGGAAAAAAATGTCTGATACTATGTCCAACTGTTATCACCTCATCTGCAGGTAATGGTACTCAAGCTGATCTATCTATAATATCATGTATAGTGACCCTTTAATTCTCTACCTCTAACTGTTGGTGATGAATTATATCTCCAATACAATATATCATCACATATGTAACTATATGATTTTGAGGATCATTAATATACAACTCGCCATAAGTATAATGTTGCAGTGGAGGAGTAGGATAAAAAATGGGGTCCACTGGCTGAGGTGGGGGAGTGGGAGCTACTAGAGAATGTGGAGAAAAAATAATGGGTACTACAAGGGATGGTGAAGGAGTGGGATTTGCAGTCTGAAATTGTCTTTTCATGTCTGCAAACATACACTATACTGACATTCTAATATTTTCCTCCATCATCAGATTAATATTATGAACTCCAACCTCCAAGGATTATTTTTTTATAAACACCCTCAATAGAAGATGTTGAAGAACGTGGAAACACTTTTCCAACTAATACACCCATTGGATAGCCTCGTACATTACTAGAATGTTCGAGTTTCCCAATGCTGCAGATAATATATATTGCCTCCCAACAGCTGTAAATGCCCCTTTTAGCTCTTCTACTCAAGAGAATCCAGTATTAATTAATTGAAAATTTCTGTAACAATTAAAATTATATAAATAATATAGTTAACTTAAAAAATAAAATAAATATCTTAGAATCCTCTCAGTTACGATTCTCGAATCATCTGAAAGATATTACCCCTTTTTTCCAATTCGAGATCTCATCCATTTTTCATGTCTAGATGGAGGGGATGGAGGGGAAACCTCTCCACAACTTGAAGACTCAACTCTCAGATTTTGTAATTTTTTTTCCATTATTAGTTCTTCCAATAATGTATACCCTCCCTGAGATAAACTATTATGGAATACATTTTTGGATTGGATCTCCTGATGAGATGTCCTTGTTTTTAGTAAATTAAGAATAAAAAATCATTAACTAAAAATTAATAAGATCATTTATATAAGAAAGCTTATAAAAATTTACATTTCCCTTACAAAAATTGATTCTTTTCTTCTACATTCAACTAATTTTGTACATGTATATTAATCTATGAAAGTATATATATTACATGGAATATCATGGATCCTATGATAAAAAATGAAACCCGATGTGAGGGCTATTTTGAAATCCCTCCATCTCCTAGCAACCATCGATAGGCATTTGTTCTTATCTCCTCCAATGTCAATAATATCAAATTTCATCTGATAAAGAAGAGGTAAAACATATTATACTAGAAAAATTTATAAAATATAAAAATATTGAAAAATATCTTACCAAAATAATCTCCCACAACTAAGATATTATCTCTTTGTACACACTTCTCCAATCAGCATACAAAATTCTTACATTTTTCTTACCCTGAGTTGATAAAAAATCTTCAAATATTTTTCATTTGGACCTCTAAGAATATCATTATCATAAAACTCAACGAGTATCCTCTGGTCCTACATACAGGCAGGTGATAATTTTGTTAAACGTGTGCACCCACGTTTACCAACTCTTGAACTCTTCTTCATCATTATGGGAACACATGTGGAAGATTGGGGAACATCAAGAGGAGCATGTGAATGTTCTTCACCAAAGGTATGATCATTATGCTCATCTCCAGAATCATGTGGTCGATCAACTGATTGATCTGTCATTATCCTCCAAATAAAAAAACAAAAATTTGTTCACAAATATACAAATTCAAATACTACAATAATAATGTAAATAGAAAATTCAAAATAGAACTAAAATACATAATTGTAAAGATGGTTAATATGGTAAGGATGGTAAATAATGGCAAACAAGGTATACTATAGTAAACATGGTAGTGTAATTTTTATTCAACAAAATCAATAAATATATATGTTATGTAAAGGTAAATTATGGTAAACTATGGTAAACATGGTAAACATGGTAAACATGGTATACGTGGTAGACATAGTAAACTTGGTAAACATGTTAAACATGGTAAACATGTTAAACATGGTAAACATGGTAATGTAATTTTCATTCATCAAAAATAATAGATATATAATTTACGTAATTGTTAATATGTTAAATTAAATTGAGCAAAAATAAAATTAACATAAACATCTACTTATTTGTTTTAATATGCATTTTAATAAAGAAAAAAATAAAATATCTAACATTATATGAAAATAATAAATGTAAAAAAGAAATAAACATACGTTCCCTATAATATTAAGAAAGTATAGATGAATTTTCTTCCCAAATTCCTTCATCATGATCATTCCTTATGGCGCAAAACATGTCTTTAACATGATCATCATTATGTTCTCCTAATCTTTCCATGGAAGTAGGGACCTCACATAAATCTTCACATTCATCAAGATGATCCTCACCAACATATTTTTTCCTCCCTTGTAAAACAACAAACCACTGCATATCTAATTGATCAAAAATATAGAAAATCTAATTTTCATGTGTTTACATAGTAAAAGATTATTCAATGTCTTCCAATCTGATCATATTAACAACATTCATTCCAAATTCATCGTTTCTGACATTGTTGTTACCGACAAACCATTTGAAGTTAAAAACAGGATCATTAATTTTATTGTCATCAACATCCAATATTTCTTAAATTAATCCATAATATGCAGTTGATGTAGGATACAATGGTTTTTCAGCATCACTATATTGATAGAAAACTGTCAGTTTTATCTCAATTTATTCTTCTGCAATATCACGGATCATTTCTTCAATTCCATCAAAGTTATAATCGTGAAAATCAATATCATCAGTATATCTGACATTCTATCTCATTTCACCATGCCAAATCCATGTGCTGTAACCCAGATTAAAACAATGAAAAATTAGATAATCTTTGATCTCTTTACTTTTCAACTTCTTCATATTCAAACATTTCAGGAAAGGAAAGAAAAAAATGCCACTACTTTGGAAATTTTCGTTTAGAAAATTCCAAAATGGGCTCGATACCTTCCTCAAATTCATTACTCATTTGATGTGTCGTAGACTAACTTTGACTCATTATAACCTAAAATATATATCAAAATTATACATCTTGTTAAGATAAGACCAATATATAATTATATAAAAAATATCATAATTTTAATGTAATTTTTTTTGAAATATAAAACGTATCTATTCGTATTTGAAAAATATATGCATGAAAAAGATTTTAAAAATAAAATGTTGTTAGATATAATAGTTTTAAATTCATCTTGTATCCTTTCTTCTTAAGGTGCACAATGAATACATCCTGATGCAACTGGATACCATATTCATCCTTCCGTAAAAAAGAAAAATGAAGTGTAAATATTAATATACCTATACATAAACTACTGAAAATTACACATATCCCAAAAATTTGAAACTATTTGGGATAGCCCCTGAAACCATTGGGATAGAATACCCCAATTAGGGAGCATAATAAATAATGTAAAAATGAGTGAATTGGGTAAGCAGTATTCAAGTAACCAAACCAGATGATGCACCTAGATTATACTCCATTAATAAACAAGTGTCAGAGAACATGGTAATACTTAAGAGATAAGGGGAAAATCTAGAACATATTGTCACCTAATCCATCCTTTGGGTATGCTGGATACAATCAAACAGCCCTAATGCATGGGGGGAACCATCCCCAAAGTAGAGCGTGTTTATAATAAGGGTCGATTAGCTAGAGCATAATCATAAACTACTGCAATAAGCATTCATTAATAATCCACTTCCAATTCTAGGATACCATATTATGTCTAAAATGGGGGTGATCCAAGGAGTATCAAACTATCAACCATATATAATGAATAATCCCGTAACACACATAAGCCACACACCCACAATAATCACCCCAAAACCCCACTCAAATGATGTACCTTTTCCTTAGGGCCATCAACACACAATGGAAGTCTCATTCCAAGGACATTCACATTCCTTTTAATAATGATGAGGCATGAGACACATTCCAAGGACTGTTTTCCAATGAAAACCCACTTTCTAAAAGTGCCAATCGTGGAACACTAATTATTTTAAAAGAAAAACATTTTCAAAATTATCGAAAAACACCATTTAGGAATCCATGAAATAATTGAAACACTATATAAATGGAAAAACATAATTTTGAAATCATAATCCATCCTATAAGGGCCAACCGAGGTTTTAATCAAACACTTGCTCTGCAGGGCTATGTAAAATAATTCCACAAAATTTATTTCAATGGGAATGCAACTTCATTTAATTCATGTAATATTTCAAATAATTATATATTTCTAACAAACCTTAGATCAATGTATAAACATAAATAAATCAAAGATTCTTAAATTTAATTGCCAATATATAGGGAAACCTACCTCAATCCAAGACGCCTTCAGTGAAGACCACTCAAAATTGCTTCAAGAAGGTCCAAATGTGAATGGAATGCCAAGAATAGATGTAATAGGAAAAAACCCAACATTTATAAACAATGAAACAAGAACAAAAGAACAATGGAACCAATGAAGAAGAACAACTATGAAGAAAAAGGAAGAAGGATGAAGAGGGAGAATGAGGATATTATACGAAAAAATAACCCCCAAACATCTAGAAACCACTTGGAATCACCATTGGAAGATGATGAGAGGCATGAAGAAGAGAATGAGGATACTACAAGGGTTTATTGTTCCAAATGGGGGAGAAAGAGGGATTTTGGTGATAAAATTTGAAAGGGGAAATGGAAAAAATAAATTTTTAAAGAACTCGGGCACTGCACATGGTTAGGATACACCCCCTGGACGCCACTCCCCACTACCTACCCACTTGGACACCCCACCTCCTGTATAGCCCCTTCACCACCCTTGGAACCACACCCACCACCATGACACCCCTAACCCATTAGAAATCCCCCCACCCCCTAGACACCACCCCCAAATCTACACCATTGGACACCCACCTAGACACCCCACCCCCTAGACACCCCCACCGCCCAAGAATCCCCCATCACCCCCTACACGCCACCCCATCATCCCCTGGACACCCCAACCCCTTTGAAAGCACCCCCAAGACACCAACCCCACCACAATGGACACACCTTGGACACCCCCACCCCGTTGGATATCCCCCACCCCCTGGACAACCCCCCAACCCCTCTGGGTAGCCCCCACCCCCTGGACCACCCCACCCCCTGGACACCCCATATCCCCTTGGACAGCCCAGACATCCCCCTAAACACCACCCCCACCCCCTGGACACCCCCACCCAAACCCCCATGGACACCCCCACCCCCTAGACTGGCCCCTCACCCCCACGACACCCCCACCCCTGGACTCCCCTACACCATTGGAAATCCCCCTCCCCCATGGACACCCCCCACCGACTTAGACAACCCATGGACACCACCACCCCCTTAGAAATCTCCACCCCTCTGGACACCCCCCACCCCTTGGACTTCCATAACCCTCTGGACATCCCCCACCCCCTAGAGAGCCCCATCCATTGGGACATCCCCCCCCCAATGGACATCCACACCCCTGTACACCCCTACCCTCTTGGACAACACACTCACCCCCTAGACACCCCTCCCCTGCACACCCCTACCACCATAGACAACCCCCTCACCCCCTAGACACCACCATCAACAACCTTGGACACCCCCTGGACACCACCACCCCCTGGGACAGCCCCCACCCCTCTAGAAATCCCCCCCTGGACAGCAACCCAACCCTCTGGACTGGACCCACCCCCTGGACAGCCCCCACCCCTCTCGACACCCCCCCATGGACACCCCAACTCCCAGGGACACCCCTAACCCCTTGGAAAATCCACTCACACCCTCGACACCCCTACCCCCTTGGACTACCCACTCACCCCTGGACACCCCCACCCACCCACACCCCTGGACACCCCTACCCCACTGGACATCCCCCTCACCCCTGGACACCACCCCACCCCCTTGGACACCCCCAACCCCCTTGAAATGCCCCCGAACCCCCTGGAGACCACCCCCACCCACTTTGACACCCCCTGGACACCCCCACCCCCTGGATTGCCCCCCAACACCCTGGACTCCCCCACACACTTGTACAACCCCCACCCCCTTGGAAACCCCCTGTATGAGCACACACATATGATAAAAAACACAAAAATCATAATCCTGCATGATATCACTTCCATAGGCTTATTTTAATAGAATATAATTTATCATGGTATAAATGAACACTATGATACATACCATGTTAGGAAGATTAAAGAAAAATAACATCTCAAAAAATTAGTTTAGGGAATCACGGAAAATAAAAACTAAAACCAAGTCATGTGAGGCTTATTTGCGTGTTGCATGTCGACATGATAGATCTGATGATAATAAATATGAATAATGATATTGGAAAAACGATGCTAGTGGGAATGACTTCGAAGAATTACTTCTAGGATATTCACGTGAGATAGAGGAGTCACAGTTCTCCCAATCGAAGAAAACTAATTGACTAAATACAGGGTGTGATAAATCATTTAAAAGATTTATCACGTCGGTTATTTAATAACTGACATAGTAAACAATTTTTTTTAATTTTTATAATGTTAGTTTTTTAATAACCGATGCAGAAAAAAATTTATCACGTCAGTTATTTTATAACCCATGTGATAAATGTTTCTTTATCACGTCGGTTCTTTTGATAACCGACTTGATAAATTTCCAAGATTAGATTTATCACGTTGGTTGTTTTAGAACCGATGTGATAAACAGCCGAGATCTGATATATCAAGTCGGTTATAAAAGTAATAAAGCTAATCTCAGTTCTTATTTCGTCGGTCATAAAATAACTGATTTATGAAATTAATTCTCATCAATTTATCAGGTCGGATATAAAATAATTGTTGTGATAAATAGATTTTTACAACATTTCATGTTAGTTATATAGAACCGACATGAAACATAATGACGGGGGAAACATTTTTTCCACTAGTGGGTAGCATTTTTCATGAAGGTTTGAAAACCATTTAACATTAATATGAGTATTTTGGGGGATATTTATGGTAATACAGCCCCAGAGTTTAGTTTGGGCTTTAGTCACAAGGTTATTTGAAGAATAAATGTTTATAAAAATATTGTTAATGATATTAAAAACAATTAGGCTTAAGATGATGTTTTTTGATGAGGTAATAATGTTTAATTACGATAAATGAGTTTTTAAATGTTGGGAAATATGATTTATCATTTAGATAACCATGGGATTTAAAATAAATATTACAACTATTTGAATAATGTTATTTCTAGTGAAGATGAATATTTTTGGGGCATTATAATATTATGAAAAATAGGCACACTGTTGGATAAGATGGGTTTTTATTTAACAAAAATAGTGTGATTTATCTTTTAAAATTTTATATAGATTTATTGTTATTTTTTGGGAAATTATATATATATATATATATATTTGAATATATTACCATATCATATACATTTTTGGAATTAATCAATTTGAGTGATTGGTGTTGTACGAAGGTAATTTCTAAATTAGTTATGGAAACTTTTGATCAAATTATTCTTTTTTTTAGGTTTTGGACATGGTAGTTAATATTTTATATGATTTTAAGGGTACATTTTTATTGAATTATAGATGATAGTGATTGTGGTTTATTTTTCATGATTTGGTTTTTATTTTTATACTTAATCATATGAATGCTTATTAATATAGAGACTTATTTTACCTTCTTCTAACCATTTTGTATTTGGTTAATAACAAAAAATATAAGCAATTATTTTCCTCATTTTTTTGGATTATGTGATTGTTCAAAATATTAATTTATTGCTTTGGGAATAAAAACATTATATTGAATACTCATCATTTGGAGAAAAAGATGATATCATGGAGGAATTTGAATAAAGAATGAAATTAAACATGTTAAATAAGTATATTTCCTTATGTTCATAGTCTAGATGGTAAATAAAATCCTCAAATCTATGAAAAGGATCATCAACCAAATTTTTTTATCCCATGACCATCATTTTTTATGAATCACTAATACTTTTCATACCGTAATGATTTAATGTTTTGTGGTCACTTCCTTTCTCATTATCATTCAATTTCTTGTGATTAATGTCATAGTTAAATATCCATCAGTATTTGGATATTATTACTTTCTTATATGTTTATATTTTAAAAAACCAATAATTTTTATCTATATGGATGCTATGATATGTGTTATTCTAGATAGCCTTTTTGTTTCCATTTCCCTCTTTTCAAGAGAATGTTTTATTTTCCCTTTCTACACTATGGGGTATCAACATTTGTATTCTCAAATGTCAATCCCTTTATAACAGTGACAATGTTCAAATTAAAAGGTAGAAATTTATTAATGGGATATGATGTAACAATCTATGATTTTAAAAATAACACATTGTTCGATAATATATTCAACACACAACACCAAGCATAAATGTACCATGAAATATTATTTTTTAAATCACTAAAATAACCATGTTTTTAAAATTTTAGGCATGAATAGTAAACTCTATATTAAAAATAATTTTAACAACGCATTTATATAATCCAAAATTATATATTAAGACATTATAATTAAGTACTCAATATTCCATAAATGCATTTTATGCTTCAAAAATATATTTTTTTTCAAAAGAGTTTTTATTGTTTCTTTTCATGCATAATATATACAAATTTTTCCACTTTTAGAAAGAGTATTTTTAAAATAAGGAAATAATATGTTAAATTATCATATAAAAACAATCTTAGAGTGAGATATCTGTATTTTTCAAAAATGATTGATTTTTTAAATGAATAGTAAAAAATAAATTTTTGAAAACAGGAAATTGAATTTCATTAAAAAGTATCATTACGATTTAAATTTTATCACAATGTAACATAAGTATTATTCAGTTTTATATAATCTAAATAATTAAATTTTAATCAGTCTTATACCATATTTTTGTATATTTTCATTTTTGGTTATAGAAGAGATTTTTATAAAAACTATTTTTCATTTCATTTTATGTATTTATATTACAGTTTGATTCATCCAATTATATAAAATTAATCATTAATAATGTATTAAATATTTTGAAATATTTTTATTAAATTTGACAAATATATCATCATTGTTTTTTGTCATTATAAATAGTAACCATGGTAAAACATATGACTTGGGAAACAGTAAAACGAGTAAAACATGGTTAAAATAATTGGATAAGAATAAAAAATAAAAAAAATACTAACATAATACAACTGTATGGGTGAATTTATGATATTATAATCTATTTCTAAAAAATATGGTAACCTCATTTAATTTTTCATTAATAAGGAAATAAATATATTTTATGTAATGTATAAAAAAACGTCACTTTCTACATTTTAATAAACATTAATATTTTATCAAAGTAATTTAAATTAGTTTGGAATGAGAAAAATTCATTAAATTTTGTATGGAAATATTTTATTAATGGTATTTATTTTTAATTTGTAGAAGTGATATAATAATCCATTACATATACTTATCACTGATGAATTCATTTCATAAACTGGTATAAAAATCAAAGTAAATTGAAATAAATGTATTAAATATTATTTTTTTAGAATAATTTAGGACATTATGTAACCTCAGAGGATATAAATAAAATTTTATTAATTATTTAAACATTTTTATTTTAATTCCATTTGTTTATCGAAGGGTTTAATATCACATTTGTTTGAATACTAAATTAATAATGCTTTTACGAGGTGTTATATATTTTGCGATTTTATCGTAAAATAAATATGATATATAAACTCATGATACTAATTGAATGAGTACTATATTATTATATACTAATAATATAAAAAAATAATTCAAAACATGTATACGAGAACTTATTTCTTGATAAATAATAAAATCATTTTAAATGTCAATGTAGCGCTTGCAAAAAACTAAAAAGGGAAAATTTAATGTCTTAATAAAAATAAGTGAGGAAAATTTTATTGGAATGACTTTTTTATTCAATTTTATTGGAAAATTGATTATTTTTATTGTTATATTTGAAATTTAGAGTTATAGAGGAATAATCTTATCCAATATCATATGCTTCTCCTGTGAAAGGTGATAAATGTCAAAATAATATATTCAGTATGTTATCATGATATAATTTCGATATATATTCCATATCAATAAATATAAATGATAAAAATGGTGAAAAATAATTTTTATAGGTTAATAATTTATTTTTAATATTTAAAATTATTATAATTTTATAAAACACTTACGCCGCAATGGCGCAATGTATATGAAAATAGTAAAATAATTTAATAATTAATTTTAAAAATATAAAAAATATATTATTTATATGAGTATGGATATCCCAAAGAATATTAATGAAATATTGGATTGGTAGGTAATTATCTAATAGAATATATTCTTAACTGGTAGTTGTCATGATGTTTTTAAGGTCATGTATTGTGAATATTAATTAAAAAGGCCATTAATAATGTTTAGTGTTTAGAAATTATTATCAAATAATTATAAAACTCTAAAAATAAAACCATGACACAAATATATAAGATTTATATTAATATCATTCTTTATCATTATTGGTACCACATTTAATTTATATAATTTTCTTTATAACCCTAAAATATTGAAAAACATTGAAAATGTCGTTCATTTTTTCTTATAAAATGGGACACAGTTCAACATTTTTATACAAAAAATAGAATTTTATCTCAAGAAATATCAACAAAATCTATAAAAAAACCTTCTAGAATTTCCCATCAAATTATGTAATCATATACATCTCTTACACAATAGATAAGATCAATCAAAGGGAGGTTACATTGAAGAAAATGCTAAGGTTTCATAACTCAATATTCATTGAAAATGTTTTATCACTTGATCAATGATTATATTATTCCCTAATCATGTGCGAAATGTATTTTTCATTATATAAGTTATATGTACACTTGTTTTTTTATATTTTTAAATTTTATACAAAATCTACCAATTGATTAAATCTTAATTAAATGATATGACATTTGTATTGTTTTATTTAACAATGTCGTCATTATTTAGGATTAGTTATGTTAATGTAACCATGGAGACAACATGTAACACACGAGATTTTTATGAGAAATATTTTGTTTTTATGTTATATACATCATCAAAATAATATTTTAATACACACAACACTAGCTTGGCTTGCTTTATACGCAACTCCAGCCTTCCTCGAGAGCTTGCGTTGTACGCAATACCGAGTTTCACTAAACTATGATATGCTATTAAAATATTACTAAAACTAGCCGTTATGAATAGAAAAACCCACATTTTTAAATTTTTTTAATCTTATCATTCAAAATGGACTTCATTTTTGGATTCGTAGTATCGAAATAAGCCTAGGGTGAAATTTTGGTATTTTTCTGAAAACATTCAATTTTTGATGAATAGTGAAAACACTGGGTTACTATTTAAAAAAAGACTTTATATTTAAATAATTATTTATTTTATTTATTTTAGGTCAAAATTGATACATAATACCTATATAAGTTGAATTTAATTCATTGGAGTCGTTTTATAATAATTTTAGATATATAAAAATTTCATTGAACTTTTCACCGTCTTTTACCCACCTCCTAGGAGAATTTGAAAATTTACATAAAACATAATTTTACCACTTCTATGAGTGGAATTTCAAAACTACGAGAGACACGGTTAATATTAAGGACTAAAATGTGGATCAATGAGATGAAAATAATTTTTGGTGAATAATTACTTTTTTACTTTTTCCCCACGGTTAAAAGTAAATTGGGTATTTAAGGGTACAAATGATATTATTATTACCCTAACACATATACTAATTCTATTAGATATGTTTAATTAGACCAAAAACAACCTTACGAATAAAATATGACCATTTAGACTCACTTGGTTTAGATTAGGACATTTAATATTATTTTATTTATAGAATAGTTAAAATAGTTAAAATCATAGTTTAATAACTAAAAATTTTTAATATAGGGTTATACATAAGATAAATTAGACTATAAATATTCATTATAAAGATAAAAAATTTCATACATAATTTTATTTTAGTTATAATTTTCAGACATTAAATAATATAATTTATTTATGACACAATGATGATGCAGTAATTATCTTTATTAATGAAATATTGACATAATTGATGTTTTAAATACCCAAATAAATGTAATTTGAGACTTTTTATGAATTACGCTAATTTTATAGGTTAATATGACATGTTATTAATGATTTTAATTAACTTTTTTAGAACTAATAATTCTGTTATGATTTTTACAAAAATCAAATACCAAATAGTGTCAAAATTGACAAAAAATAGTTTTTTTAAAAAATATTATATTATTAATTGTTATTTTATTCCTAAAAATAAAAGGTTCGGCCAAATTACTTAGATAAGGTTATATATATTAATAATAAATAACTTGGGGTTCTTTTGGCTTGTTTTAGTACGTCAATTAACCTTATATTGTAAGAAAACAAGAAGACATGGTAAAAGTAAAATTATTTAACTTAAAGTTAAATCAAAATGATAAGGTTAAAATAGAAACCTAAACCTGTCTAAATTATATCAGATGAGATTATTTCGACCCATCCCCACCTTATATTCGATATAAATCAATTTTGAGCTATTAAAAATGAATATGACTTTTTAATAAAATAATATTTTTAGTTTTTCCTAAGGTGCCCCTCTCCTCCCTTATAAAAGGGAACCTCCTCCCTCTCTTCCTCACAAAACATTGAGCCTTCAAGATCTTCCAAAACCTTCCAATTTCTCTTCTACACTTAAACAGAAACATCCTAGAGGTCCTGGTCTTCTTGAAATACCATTTTTAGTGCCCTAATACATGGTTAAGAAGAGGCGCTTCAAAGAATAGGTAATGTTTGTTACTGATTCTTTCAACTTTATTTCTTCTTCTAATTATTCTTCCTTAGTTGTTTCATTATGAAGTAACAACATCATTTTCACTCATATAATGATACTTTATTATAAGTATGACACAACCCTATTTCACCATATATCCATCCTACGGAAAATGAAATCACCGCGCATGCGTATGTACGGAATACCGTCTCCACACCGCGGTGTAATCTATTTTCCACCACTACCTTACTTGGATGGGAATAATGGTGTAAATAATAAATATATATGATTATTTTAAAGTGATACTGATTATAGAATAGTATACATACACTCAAATAAAATTACACGATCATGGGAACAATATCATCGCTCGTGCGTATGTACGAAATATCGTCTCCACAATGTGATGTGACTTGTTCTACATGATCTTCATTTCATAATGACTATATAAATTAATTTACAGAATAAATATGATATATATTACACTAATAACATTCTGGAAATTAGGTATCTATAACCTAAAAATAAGAAAAAGAATTTATTCGACAAAACACGCATAAGAACAAAAGTTAATAAACACTTGAATAACAAGTAGCAATGAAATATTACTAATAAGAAGCTAAGAATATGATCATATATGATATCATAACAATGATTATGATTCTGGAATAAGTCAATGACCTTATTTAAATCATTATATAGTAGTTTCGGACACTTACGAAGCAAATCGGACCTAAGGTAAGGGAAAATCTCGCAATCTCAATTTTTATCCGATATTGTTTATACTTCAGAATTTTCCGGGGAATATTTATCATCCATGTCCATGTTTCCTCAATATGTAATATTGTTTATATCCTCCTAAAATTTTTTAAATCCAATTTTACCCTTCGGTGAGTGTTTAGTAAATGATATGAAAGGAATCTTTTGTCGTTTTTCGTACGAGGTAATTTTTTCACTTTTCCTTCCAAAGTACGAGAAGAATGTATTTTTAACTTATACGGCATGAATGGATTTTTAGAACATTATTTCCATGAAGCTTCCTTTAAAATTTTTCATGTTTATTTTTAATCAACTTCTTTTAGTTTAAAATTATATGACATGTTGAGAAAGGAAAATTTTTTTGAAGTAGAAAGGATATTTTCCTCAAGAATGGAGTTCAAGTGTTTTATCAAAATTATTTTCGATCTTAGATAATATAGGGTTCTGTTTCTATCCCTATTTTTACGTTTTTATTATTATGTAATGATGGAATTATTTTTATAAAGTCCTTTTATCTTATATGGATTGTGTTATGATGGCATGATGATTAAGAATCCCATTTTTATTACATGGGTTATGCTACGATGTATGATTTATGATTTTGTGCCACACATAAGAATGGTTTCATTATGACATGGGTGAGACCTATATATCCCTCCAATGCATTGGGTAAAGATTTATATCTCATGAGATAGACATGGATGGAATGCCAGGTTAATCTGGTTCAGTGAAACAGGACTGAAATGTGGAGTGAACTCGGTTCAGAAATGGACTTTGTCTGCTAAGAAAGTCTTGGAAATGAGTCTTGACTACTAAAAATGATTCTCTATGATTATGTGTGTGTGCCAAAAAGTGTCATGTTTTATTTAATGATTATTGGGATGACATTTCACTAATAGTATTTATCCCATATTATGTAATTATGATCTCTTTTTAAGGTTAAGATTTCCAAAAATGTTATGTTCTTATGAATATGATTTGATTGATATTTCTTTTGTTTACCCGTACTGAGCATCTGAGATCACCATTTTGTATTTTTTCTTTCCCCAGGTCATGAATAAGGTTATTAAGTAGGATATTCCAAAAGGGACACTAGATATGATGAAATAAATGGGAGGCAATGTAGATCCTTTATGAACCAGTTTTTTATGTTACCCAGTTTCTAAAGACATTATACCTATACGGTCCATTCATGGTTTTGTTATATATTGTAATAAGTGTGATTCAATTCTGATGTAATAACAATGTTTTTAATCTATGTGTCATTATAGTTGGTATCATAGGGAGGTTAAAGTCAACCTTTGGAAACTAGGATGTGAAAGCCTTAGTAAGACCCCTAAGGATATGTCTAAGCATAGAACACAATCATAGTGTTTTAGAAATGGCCATGGAAAACCTATTATAAGAACTTATGTGTAAAATTTTATTCTTGATTATGTGGTTTTATTATTATAATTATTTTTTCTCACACTATTCTTCTTGGTTTTAGTCAATGGATTGAACCTGAATGAATCGTGTTAATGCGGAATGCGAAAGGAAATGCAATGATTGTCCCCCTGAGCAACCAAACGTTATGGGAGACGGAATGAAAAATCTTATATCCATGCTCATACAACTTTCTCAAGCTATGAATCATGTTGGACTTCCAAACGATCAAAGGAAGGAGCAACATTCTGTTTAATCCTTCATGAGGAAACGTCCACTCTCTTTCGGTGGGTCTACTGATCCATTAGTGGCTGAACAATGGATCAGTACCACTGAAATGATATTTTCAGTTCTTTAATGATATAAACATGATAAAGTCATCTTAGCAGTATATCATTTGGAAGGTGAATCAGATCAATGGTGGAATCTTATCAAGAATATGATGCCAAGATATGAAATTGAGTCCACAGAATGGGACGAGTTCAAGAACTTATTTTTCAATAAGTACTTCCCTCGTATTCTTCGAACAAAGATGGAGAAGGAGTTTACTAAACTAAAGAAAAAGGATGATGAATTTGTTGGTACCTACGAAGCAAATTTTACAAGACTTTCAAGGCACGCTTCTGGGATTATTATCCAACCTGAGAGTAAGATTGATCGATTTTTTAGTGGCTTAAAACAAAGTCTTCGAAGGGTATTAGCCATAAGGGACTTCAATAGCTAAGAGGAAATAGTTTGATGTGATCTCAAGGTTGAGATGGAGATTGGAGTAACCCATCAGTCATATGGGTTTGATAAGAAGAGTAAAATGGAATTCAAAGGAATATCTAAAGAGCACACTGAAAAGAAGATGAGTTTTCCCTTATGCTCAAAGTGTGGAAAGAAACATGGAGGGAGTTGTCTTAAAGGGACATGTAAATGTTTCAAATGTGGAAAAGAAGTTCATCGGGCATTTGAATGTTGCAATGATGAAAAGAAGATATCTACTAATTCGAACAAAGAAAAGGCTACACAGGGTGCACCTCCCACACTTCAATGTTACAAGTGCAAGGAAATGGGGCATTATGCTAATTAATGCCCTAATCCAAGGGTTGTTGATGATGATCGATGCCAACAAACTCTTAAGGATAAAGACAAATGAATGTCACATGATATTTATATCAGTGATGTGGAGTACGATAACGAAGTGACGAAAGGTACACATATCATCCAATCTAATGTAGAAAATGTTTTATTTGATTCTGGATCCACCCACTCTTTTATTTCTGAAGAATTTTCTAAGGGTATCTCCATATTACCTCAACAATTAGATGCCAAGCTAGCTGTGACAACACCTAATGACACAACAGTCACATCAAAAGTTTATAATTCTTCTCTGATTGAAGTTTGTGGGAATGTGATTCCTAAAAATCTTGTGATCCTTCCTATAGTGGAATTTTATGTGATTCTTGGCATGGATTGGATTTCTTTATATGGAGCTCATATCAATTGCTAAAGAAGGGAAGTCATATTTCATATTCCAGATCAATCTATGATCGTCTATCGATGCAAGGATGAACATAACCTTCCAGTGGAAGTTTCTTCCATATTATGGGTCTTGATTCCACTAAATGAAGGTTATTTATCTCAAATGGTTGGAGAGAAACTCACCATTAAGAATATGCCCATTGTATGAGAGTTTGATGATGTCTTTCCAGAGGAATTTCCAGGTCTTCCACCAAATAGTGAAGTTGAGTTTTCAATAGAACTCGTACCGGGTGCTTTGCCTATTTTAAAGACACCATATAGAATGGCCCCAATTGAGTTACAAGAATTGAAGAAGCAACACCAAGAGAATATTGAAAAGGGATTCATATTCCCTAGTGCATCACCTTGGGGAGAACCTGTTCTATTTGTTAATAAGAAAGATGGATCAATGAGACTCCTCATTGATTATCGAGAACTTAACAAGATCACTATCAAGAAAAAATATCATCTCCCACATATAAATGACTTATTTGACCAACTACGCAAAGCTCAATACTTTTCCAAGATTGATCTTCATTCAGGGTATCATCAATTATGGGTCAAAAGGGAGGATATACCAAAGACGTATTTCTGTACAAGGTATGGACTATAAATTTATAGTGATTCCATTTGGTCTTCTTAATTCCCCTGCAATCTTCATGGATCTGATGAACAGAGTCTTTAGAGACTATCATGATCAGTTTGTGGTAGTCTATATAGACGATATTATTTTCTATTTAAAGATTAAGGAAGAACATGAAGATCACTAGAGAATTGTATTGAAGACCCTGAGAAAGGAGAAGCTTTATGCCAAATTTACCAAGTGTGAATATTGGCTTCAAAAAGTTTCATTTTTGGGTCACATAATCTCAAAATATGGGATATCTATGGATCCAGCAAAAATAGAGTTTATCGAAAGATGGTCAAGACCAACAACAGTAACTGAGATCCAAAGTTTTCTTGGTTTGGATGGATATTATCGACTTTTTGTGAAAGATTTTTCACGATTATCTAATCCACTCACCAGGTTGACTCGAAAAGGAGTTAAGTTCGCGTGGATCGAGGAATGTGAAGAGAATTTCAAGGAGTTGACAAGAATGTTATCCAGTGAACCTATACTCACACTTCCTTGTAGTGTAGAAAGGTTTGTGATCTATAGTGATGAATCCAAGAAGGGGCTGGGGTGTGTACTTATGGAAAACTATATGGTGATAGCTTATTCCTCATGACAGTTGAAAATCATTGAGAAAAATTACCCAACTCATGATTTGGAGTTAGCTACGGTAATATTTAAATTAAATATTTGGAGGCATTATCTTTATGGTGAAAGTTGTGATATTTATACTGATCATATTAGATTATTGTATATTTTCACACAAAAGGAGCTGAAAAGAATATGGTTGGAGTTGAATAAGGATTACGACTGCTCAATTCATTACCGCCCAGGGAAAGTAGACAAGGTGGCAGACACATTAATTCGACAAGACCATGCTAGCATATCCATGATGAGGATAAAAAAAGATCCAATATTTATGGATTTACAAAGGATGTATCTTGGAATTATAATGGAAGGGGATAAATCATATCTTTCTCAAATGAATGTTCAACCATCTATACATGTGAAGATAAAAGAGGCACAGAAAGAATATGTAGAGTTAAAAAAGAAGGTGAGAAATGTTCCTGAATTCAACCTTGATTATGACGGGATAATAAGGTTCAGGAATCATGTTTGTGTTCTTCCCATACCAGAATTAAAGAAGGTGCTGCTGGATGAGGCTCATAGTTCTTCATTATCTAATCATCTTGGAAGAACGACGATGTATAGGGACTTGAAAGAGTACTTCTAGTGGGATGTCATGAAAGGAGATGTTTCTGAATATGTCTCTCGATGCTTGGTTTGTCAGCAAGTTATAGCTGAGAGATAGAAGTCTAAGGGGATGTTACAACCATTATCCATACCAGAATGGAAATGGGAAAACATCACAATGGACTTTGTTACTGGAATTCCTAAAACATCCAAAGGCAATAATGCTATCTGGGTCATAGTTGATCGTCTTACAACGTACGCACACTTCATTGCTATTAGAGAGGATTTCTCTCTGGATCAGCTTTCCATGATATATGTAAAGGAAGTGGTAATATTGCATGGACTACCACTTTCCATTATATGTGATTGGGTTCTGAGGTTTACCTCAATGTTCTGGCGAAGTCTTCAACATACTCTGGATACAGAGTTCAGTTTTAGCACTACTTATCATCCTCAGAAAGACGTTCAGTCTGAGAGAACAATTCAAACTCTAGAAGATATGTTAAGAGCTTTCTCTATGGATTTCAATGGTGGTTGGGATCAACATCTACCTTTGGTGGAATTCTCTTATAATAATAGCTTTCACTCCAGTATTCAGATGGCTCCTTATGAAGCTCTCTATAGAAATAAATGACGAACTCCAACATGCTGTGATGATGTTGCGGAAAGAAAGCTATTAGGACCTGATTGTGTAGATGAGATGGCAGAAAAGTTCAGATCTATTCAACCACAAATTAGATCATCTCAGAGTCGACAAGAAAGTTATGCTGATAATCTATGAAATGACCTAGAGATTGAAGTGGGTGATAAAGTTTTCTTACGAATATCTCCTTGGAATATAGTAATGAGATTTGAAAAGAAGGGAAAGTTGAGCCCTAGGTATATTGGTCCATTCAAAATACTAGATCGTGTTGGGAAGGTAGCTTACCGATTGGCGCTTCCACCGAATCTCTCTCATGTTCTTGATGTGTTCCATGTATCTCTCCTAAGAAAGTACATACCCAATCCTTCACATGTACTCATCTCAGAAGTTGTACCACTGGAGAAAGATCTTTCTTATAAAGAACATCCGATAGAGATTATGGATCATAGCGAAAAAGTTCTACGGAACAAGACCACTCGCTTGGTAAAAGTTTTATGGAGGAACAACCAATTATAATAAGCTACATTGGAGCTTGAGGATATGATGAGGGATAGGTATTTTCTTCTGTTTGTTACCAAGTGACGAATTTTGAGGGCAAAATTCATTTTAAGGGGGGGTATAATGTAACACCCGATATTTTTATGAGAAATATTTTGTTTTTATTTTATATATATCATCAAAGGAATCGTTCACTACACACACCACTAGCTTGGCTTGATGTATACGCAACTATGGCCTTCCTCGATAGCTTGCGTTGTACGCAATACCGAGTTCCACGAAACAACGATATGCTATTAAAATATTATTAAAGCTAGCCATTATGAATAGTAATACCCACTTTTTTAAATTTTTTAATTTTATCTTTCAAAATGGACTTCATTTTTGGATTCTGAGTATCGAAATTATCCCAGGGTGAAATTTTGTTATTTTCCAGAAAACTTTCAATTTTTGATGAATAGTGAAAACACTAGGTTACTATTTAAAAACCGACTTTTTATTTAAATAATTATATATTTTATTTATTTTAGGTCATAGTTGATACATAATACCTATATAAGTTCAATGTAATTCATTGGAGTAATTTTATAATAATTTTAGATATATAAAAATTTTATTGAACTTTTCACCATCTTTTACCCACCTCCAAGAAGAATTTGAAAATTTACATAAAACATAATTTTACCGCTTCTGTGAGTGATATTTAGAAAATATGAGAGACACGGTTAGTATCAAGGACTAAAATGTGGTTCAATGATATGAAAATAATTTTTGGTGAATATTAGCTTTTTACTTTTTTTACCACGGTTAAAAGTAAATAGGGTAATTAAGGGTAAAAATGATATTATTATTACTATAACACATGTCCTAATTCTATGAGATAAGTTTAATTCGACCAAAAACAACCTTAGGAATAAAATATGACCATTTAGGCCCACTTGGATTAGATTAATACATTTAATATTATTTTTATTAAGGAATATTTAAAATAGTTAAAATCAAAGTTTAATAAATAAACATTTTTAATATAAGGTTATACATAAAATAAATTCGACAATAAATATTAATTAGAAATACAAAATTATTTCTACATAATGGTATTTTATTTATAATTTTTAGACATCAAATAATTTAATTTATTTAGGAAACAATGATGATGCAGTAATTATCTTATTAATGAAATATTGACATAATTGATGTTATAAATACCCAAATAAATGTAATTTGTGACATTATATGAATTCCACTAATTTTATAGGTTAACATGACATGTTAGTATTTCTTTAATTAACATTTTTTGAACTAATAATTCTGTAATGATTTTCACAAAAATCAATTACCAAATAGTGTCAAACTTGACATAAAATAGTTTTTAAAACAAATATTATATTATTAATTGTTATTTTATTCCTAAAAATCTAAGGTTCGGCAAAATTACTTAGATAAGGTTATATATATTAATAATAAACAACTTGGGGTTCGTTTTTCTTGTTATAGTAAGGTTATTAACCTTATAGTGTAAGAAAACAAGAAGACACAGGAAATGTAAAATTATTTAACTTAAAGTGAAATCTAAATGATAAGGTTAAAATAGAAACCTAAATTTGTCTTAATTCTATTGGTTGAGAGGATTTCAACCCATACCCACCTTTTTTTCTAAATAAATCAATTTTGATCTATTAAAAACCGAATACGACTTTATAATAAAATAGTATTTTTAGTTTTTCCTAAGGTGCCCCTCTCCTCCCTTATAAAAGGAAACCTCCTCCCTCTCTTCCTCACACCACTTTGAGCCTTCAAGCTCAGCCAACCCCTGCCGATTTCTCTTCTACAATTCCATAGAAACATCCTATAGGTCCTGGTCTTCTTTAAAGGCCATTTTTAGTGCCGTAAGAGGAGGTTAAGAAGAGGCTCTACAAAGAAGAGGTAATGTCCGTTACTGATTCATTCAACTTTATTTATTATTCTACTTCTTCTTCTTTAGTTTTTTTATTATGACATAATAACATCAGTATAACTCATATTCTAATATGTTATTATATGTATGAAACAACCCTATTTCCCCATCTATCCATCCTATGGAAAATGAACTCACCGCGCGTGCATACGTACGGAATACCATCTCCATGTCGTGGTATAATTTATTTTCCACCACCACCTTACTTGGATGGGTATAATGGTGAAAATAATTACTATATATGATTATTGTAAAGTTATATTGATTCTTAAAGAGTATAAATACACTTCAATACAATTCCACGATCATGATAATGATATCATCGCTCGTGCATATGTACGGAATACCATCTCCACGATATGATGCGAATCGTTCTACATGATCTTCATTGAATAATTATTATATAAACGCATTGAATGAATAAATATGATATATATTACACTAAAAAAATTCTTTAAATGAGGTATCTATATCCTAAAAATAATAATAAGAATTTATTCGACAAAACATGCATAAGAACAAAAAGAAATAAACACCCAAATAACAAGTAACAATGAAATATTACTAATAAGAAGCTAAGAATATGACCATATATGATATAATAACATTGATTATGATTCTGGAATAAGTCAATGACATTATTTAAATCATTATACAGGAGGTTCAGACACTTACGAAGCAAATTGGACCTACTGTAAGGGAAAATCTCGCAATCTCAATTTTTATCTGAGATTGTTTATACTTCAGAATTTACTGGGGAATATTTATCATCCACATCCATGTTTCCTCAATATGTAATATTATTTATATCCTCCTAAAATTTTTTATATCCAATTTTAACCTTCGGTGAGTTCTTAGTAAAATATATGAAATGAAACTTTTTTCGTTTTTCTTACGTGATACTTTTTTGACTTTTCTGGCCAAAGTATAAGAAGAATGTTTTTTTAACTTATACGGAATGAATGGATTTTTAGAACATTATTTCCATGAAGCTTACTTTACAAGTTTTCATGTTTATTTTTAATCAACTTATTTTAGTATAAAATTATATGACATGTTATGAAAAGAAAATGTTTTTGAAGTATAAAGGATAATTTCTCAAGAATGGAGTTCAAGTGTTTTATAAAAATTATTTTCCATCTACGGTAATATAGGGTTCTGTGTCTATCCCTATTATTACATTTTTTTTCATTATGTTATGATGTAATTATTTTTATGATGTCCTTTTATCTTATACAGTTTGTGTTATGATGGCATGATTATTAAGAATCCTGTTTTTATTTCATGGGTTATGCTATGATGTGTGATTTATGATTTTGTGGAAAACATAAGATTGGTTTCATTATGAGATGGGTGTGACCTATATCTCCCTCTAATACATTGGGTAATGATTTATATCTCATGATATAGACATGGATGGAATGGAAGGTTAATCCAGTTCAGTGAAATAGGACTGAAACAAGGAGTCAACTCGGTTGTGAAATGGAATTTATCTGCTAAGATAGTCTTGGAAATGAGTCTTGACTACTAAGAAACGATTCTCTATGATTATGTGTGTATGACACAATGATTAATGTTTTATGTTATGATTATTGGGATTACATATCACTATTATGATTTATCCTATGTTATGAAATTATGATCTCTTTTTTAGGTTATGATTTCCAAAATGTTATGTTGTCATGAATATTATGTGATTGATATTTCTTTTTTTACCCTTACTGAGTATTTGAGCTCACCATTTTGTATGTTTTCTTTCCCCAAGTCAGGAAGAAGGTTATTAAGTAGGATATTCCAAAAGGGACTCTAGATATGATGAATCAAAAGGGAGGCAGTGTAGATGCTTTATAAACCAGTTGTTTATGTTTCCCAGTTTCTAAAGACACTATACGTATATAGTCCTTTCATGGTTTTGTTATATGTCGTAATAAGTGTGCTTGAATTTTGAAGTAATAAAAATGTATGTAAAGTATGGGTCATTATACAAAAATATTATAATTATATATTGAAACAAATATATTTTCTATTAAAATTGTTAATTTGATAAATTGCATGTTTTTTTCATTTTTCAATATTTAATTAAGCAATATGATAATATCTTTTTGCTTAAGGAGAACTAGATTGTTTTTCGTATCAATAAGGGATATTTTTCCTTTATATCCATATCATCTAGAAGGTATTTTAATGAATCTTTTTTACTTTTCTCCAAAAAATTATTAGAGTAATTTTTACCCTTTTTAATATTTAAATAATGGTTTAAAAGAAATTGTCCTCTCATATTCCGGAAAAGTTACTTTTTGACATTTATTACAAAACTGTGAAGGGATTATTTTTTTAACTTACATAGAATGAACAAAACTTCCATCCATCATGGATAATCAATTATTTGAACAATCCATTATATTTTTACAATTTTATTTGGAATGTAATTTTCCCTCAATATTTAGGATATTTTTTGATTTTAAATAAGTGATTTTAAAATGAAATGGTGTATTTCCCTCAAGAAATATTCCTTTGATCTTTTCAATGTATTTACATATGTATCAACATCAATTATTATATTATATTCTTTATAAAGGATATAATTCAATGATACAATCTAAAATATATAATTTGGATAGTTTATGGTTATTATTTGGAGAATGTATTGAAATTTATAATGTTATTTATTCAAATATACAAGTTTATTGTTTTTATGGAATATTTATTAGGATGTATATTTTATACATATGATAAATGCACTAGAATTTTATGTGATGGTTTGGGCCTATAATTACATTTCCCATTTATTTATCTATTGGAATCGTGTGAGAATCTAGTTCTCTAACATTATTAAATGTTTTTTTTATGAATATCAATCCATAGTTTAAAAAGTCTTGGAATAAGGTCTCAATGGTAAATTTTAGATGTATTACATTACTAATTCCATCATCCTAAGATCATGTATTTATTTCCATGGGATTATTTAAATATTTATAATATCCATAGATATTTATCATGCACATGTGATTATTTATATAAAACTATGTGATGATCATTTATTCTTTCCATATTATTTTTGGATCAGAATTTATTTATTAATAAAATGTATTTTTAGTAATATACCATGACATATTATTAATACCTTCTTCATTATATTATACCATCCACTAAATTTATTCCACTAATATGATATTTAGCTCACACTTCATTCATTTTCAATTTTCAAGATTATCATGAACTATTTTAAGTATGTTACACCTATGAAAGTTACATGATGTGAAAAACATAATGGAAGAAAATAAAAAATTTTATGAAAATATTGTTTGTATATTCATGTTGTTGTGTATTACTATGTCATAAATCATTAAAAATCTAAACATAAAATTTCCTTGGGTATGTTAGGTATCTATTATTTTTTTTATTTTTTTTGATTTTCTAAATTGGTTCACATTTATTAATATCAAATCCATAAAAAAAAAGATGGTGCTTTATCCCTAGATCATAGAGTGCAATTTTTAGGCTTTTATACCGGACCCCAAATATCAATTTCGTCAATGACTCCTTCTACACATATGATAATAAGGAAAATTAACTTTATTTCCTTCATGGTGTTTATATTAATAATATCATAAAATTTCAAACTGTACCTTTTTCCATAAAACAATAATAACAATATGTGTCTCTATTTTCTAATTCTAGATTTAGATCACATTTTGTTATTTACTCCTAGTTATCAATGCCTCATATATTCAATTAATTTTTGAGATTCTTACTTAATCCAATAAATAATGTGTGAACCTTTCTTTGACTAATGATTATAAAATAAGAAGCATACATTACATTTCAGAAGTTATTTTCCTCGCATTTACTAATGTCTTATTTACCCTCCATTTGTTAATCTAGAAATTCACATTCAAATTTCATATATAGAATTCAGGGAAATTTTTTGTATAAATACTCATTAAAATCGTCCTATGTTATGGATATAATTTATTCCACATGCCTCACATTCAAGATAAGAGTCTATAATTTACCTACATCACCTTCTAAACGATATACTACAATGAGAATGTTTTCTTATTATAAAACTAAATAATAAAAAATATCTTTTCAGTGTTACAGATCGATTTCATGGAAATTAGTGAATTATAGGAACCAATTGAGTAATGTGGAAATTTTTATACAAATGAAACACTTGGGAGTTGGTCATTCCATTGATTTTTGGATGATCAATATGATTCCTTTTGTAATTATTTACTTTAGATATTTGGGGGTGCATAAACCTGTGATTTCTAATCCAAAATACTATTTAATTTTTTTATGAGGGATTTTATTCAATGTCCCATCACATTCAGGGTTAACATGATTCCCCTTTGGTAAATAAGTTGTATAAGATAAAAATATTATTTTTGAGACAACAATCACAGTGATTAATCATGTAATCTGGAAAAATAATTCACAATATGTCTGAATCATATCACCTTCATTTAAATCAATGAACCTATATATTTAACCAAGATCATTTATGTATATCAACTATTAAAATACATCATAATTATTCAAAACAATATGTTTCTTAACCCAAAAATATACCCGAGTAGTTTCTATGAATGTGTGTAGTCTTAGGACCCCTCGTTATTTATTAGTGGTGACTGAGTAAATACCCCATATGACCCATTGAGAGTTTATAACCCTAGTTGAATCATTTCCACAAGCAAACCAAATTACCTATATCCAATCATGGATTTATTTTCACGTAAATTAAAAATATATATAAATTAATAATTGTTTAAAAAGTAATACTATAATTGGAATTATCCCCAGCACTTTCCAAAATATTCTCAAATTCTAGTCTACAAATATTAATAAATGCCTACTATAATTCCATCTGATGTGACCATAAAATTTCATTCATACATGTTAAATCATTTTATAATAATATTTATTACGTTTCATAATAAAAAATATATAAGAAATTATAGGTTTTGACTCCTTAGAAACTAGATATATAAATCAACTTATTTCAAAAAAGTTCTTTATCATTTACCTCAGTGATCTTCTCAAAAAGTGAACCTCTGAGACATACACTTCTTAAAAAAATTCAAAATCTAGGTAAAGGAAACGTAATAAATATTGAACCATGATTTTAAGTAATGGGAAATATAATAGATATCAATCAATGTTCAGTTTTGAGCATAATTAAAGCATAAGGGTTTTGGAACATCGTTATAACTTATAGTAATAATACCCAATTATCCATAGATCATGAACCAAAAATTATGGAATAATTATTTTTCATAACAAAATACATAACTCATAACTGTTAGGTTGATAAATAAACATTTAGAATCCATGATATCTTATCATAATCATAATACATAAGTGTGTGGCATACAAATAATCATATAGAATCACTTCCTTAGTCAATGTTCACATTGAAGTATATGATCTTGGAAAAAGTCCCTTAATAGAAAATTTTACCCAGTCATTTCAAATATTCAATTTAGAGTAACTATCATATACTTAACCTAATTATCTCTTACCACATAAATAACTCTATAATTTCATTGGACATTCCCAATTTTTTCACCAACAACTAATGCATTAGATAGATATCAATTTTCTAACCCACATGTCACATATTGAAAAACATAAATACTTTTACCATATCATCATAATGAATTCAAAATTTTATCATATCAATACCCATTTAAAGGAAAAATGTTTAATAATAATATCATATTTATATCATAGAATAACATGTTGAAATGAAATTGGTTTTATAAAGCATTCATCATACCTTAATTAACCCATGGGAAAGAAACATGTTTTTTGGCATCATCTTTAAATCTCCATAAAGATGAGAAATCATGAGAATTTTTTTTGAAAATATTAGAAAATAATATCTCTAATGAACGTAACAATTCTTAAAATATATTTAAAATTTTGAAAATTAAATTTGAAAAATCATTAAAACCATTATAAAAAACATAATAAAATATCTATTTCATTTGATAATCATTTGATAGAAAATTCTCAAAATTTTTAGAAAATCCATTTTTGTTGAAAATAAACATGGAATCTAATAATGTAAGCTTAAAATTATAGAATAGTCTTGTTATTAGGAAACCCCATTCATCGGTTATATGTTAAAATATTTTATTTAATTCATACATTAGTAAATTTTCATAAATGAGTTTTTCAGAAAAACCTTACAAGGAATTATTTATAAAACATTGTATATAAAAGAATATGTATTGAAATGTTTAATCTAGATTCATTTATAGTATATATAAGAACATTAAATGGTATTCTTTAATAGAATGGGTAATGAAGAAAAGTGTAATAAAACAGATATTCATTTCAGGTATGGATCTTTTTTTCGAATATTTTTTGTGAAAAAAGTAATATTTTTAAATTTTATAGGAACACACCATTTACTCTTGATTACACATTGTGTACCCGGCTGCTGTGGGAAGGCTTGTAATGGTTGTGTAATGGCCGAGTACACGGTTGTGTGGGTGACCTGATAGACCACCTAAAGCGGGGGCCAAGTGATGCTAGTATATGGTGTGTACATTAAATGAAATTTTCGTGTATTTTTAATTTTAATTGATGAGTCCGAGCGATATCTCACCTCATATCCAGAACTCTCTCCTTCTAATTGTGGTCCATCCAAGAGTGACTAGGAGTGATGATCAATATACAAGCCATCGTTCCTCCATCCATGGTCAGATTCGATCTCGAGTGGGTGTGTTGCAATCCCACTGATGAGTTTTATTTATTCATGATCCTCTCTTCCAATTTCATCTTCTCTTGTGGATTATTCAAGGTTGAACATTTTATCATTTTCATAGATCTATGATGTTCTAGCCTGATTCAAGGGACGACGTTTAATATTTTTCATTGAATAATGTCTAGGTAGGTGGTTTGTGCCTTTATTTGGTTGTCTTTGGATAATATATTCTAAAAGTGATCAATACCCATGTTTTGGGTATTTTGTTTTTTGGATGTTATACCTATGTAAGACCTTTTATGGTCTATTTGTTCGAGTATGGGTTATTTGATTATGAATAAGGTTTTATACCTTGATTATGGATTTTTTCAATGATTGATTTTTTATGGTCCTTGGGTCTAGAAATTCCTATTATGATGGCTTCCATCCATGCGTAGAGTTGTTAGGATGGAGTTTCGTTTTATATGAGATGCATGTTTTCCTATTATGAATGTTTGTCCAAGTGGAATTGATAGTGAGAGATTCCCGGAGATAAAGTTTTTATTAATAAATGCTTTTGTGTTGACCTAGAGGTATTGACTATGAGAGTTGCTGGGAGATCATAAACCATAGGGGTATAGACCCTAAAAGTTACCTAGAGAGTCGATATTAAATAAATGTTGGACAATAGGGCATTGACAATGAGAGAAACAAGGGTTCATCATATATTACTATTGTTATGCATACCAGGGGGTATTGAATGTGATAGCTACTTCGGTGGCCATTTATAATTGATTAGGGAAATGTGGGAACCAAGGGGTTAGACTGTGTGAGCTTCCCAGATGGTATTTATTATTTATGTAATTGATGATATGTTAAAGATTAGAGGTCAAACTTTGTGAACATTCCCAGAGTGTTTCTTGAATATTTTAATGTTGGTAATGAGTCTGCCAACCCAAAGAACAAGCTTGGACTTGATCCAATAAGTTTATTTAGATGGTCTCCTGAGATATCTACTTTTCTATTACATAGGGGATACTGATATTAGGCTAGATCCCAAGGATATCATTATTCAACGGTTTGAATAATAAATTATTTTAAGTTCATGTAATTTAAACAATAATATTGATTAATTTTAATTAATTCCTAGTTTAATGATTTATTTCTATATATTTTCTGCTATATACATTCACTAACTGTTATAAACAAGTCTTTTGGTGGTTTCCTACTAGGATTTTTCTCAAAACCAATTTTGGTCATTCTTTTGGAACCAAACAGATTATATGATTGAAGGTATAGATACGGAAAATCACTCTTCTACATTAGGTGCTTGACTATTGTTGGAGCTGGAGAGCGTGGGGCTAAGCTGAGGCTTGTGATGTTGTTGGAGTTTACTATTTTCTATACATTTTTTTTAGTATTGTATTTCCATCATTGTTACTTTTTTGGAAGCATTTATAGAAACATTTGACATGAATCATTTATTTATATATATAATAGAGTTGTTTTTACTATCAGTCTTCCTTTGTTTACATCTGTAGTATAACATTACATCTTCCGCTATAGTTAATTATTTTTTTCCACTGTGTTACTTTTCCTATAAGGTACTAGTTTCCCCAATATCACACCCATGTCCCTCACTGAATGTTAGAAGACTCTGGAATTCAGGGCAATACACTTGAGTCTATGTGACCAAATGGGTATGAGGCACCTTTGTGTGGCACTCATAACCGAGAAGTTAGAAATTATTATCAGAGGATGTATTCTATTTAACATTGTCTTATAGTTTGTATACTATATCCAGGGATAGGAAGGAATATATAGGTGGTAATAAGTTGTTCCTTCGATTAGAAAACCTGTGTATAGGGAAAATAAAATTTACCTCGAATATAGAAATTATTCTGGTTTTTAAATTGTAATAATTGATATGATTTCACCATTGGGTGATTCACTTGTTTTGTACTGTTATGATTTATATCATTTTGGTTCTATATCTATTGAAACCCAATGAGATTTGGGTATGCCATCCAATGAATCATATAGGCACTTGATAGAGATCACATATCATGCATTCTTGTCATGCCATTTAGGATGAACTACTAATTACATGTTGTTGTGATAGACGTTTTGCTAGATATACATGATGTTGTGATAGATTCCTTGATAGAATACCTTCTATTTGATAGGGTATTGGATATGAGAAGTTTCATTTCATCCCTTGGTTTCTAATGTGTTATGGGCCCTCTTGGATCAGAATTTGGTGGATCATGTTTGAACACTGTTGAACTGTTTCAATTTATGAAGTGAAAAATAATTCAAAACATTGATTCAAAGGGAGTATGGGCCCTCAGGACTCTGAATTTGTCATACCAAGGGAAACATTCAATGTATTTACGTGTTACTTTGGATTTTCATAGGTATAATATCTATAATCCCTAAAAACACTGCATGTGTTGTTATGAATACAGTCTATATGTTTTTCTATTCTGGAAGAAAAATCATTTATTAATTACATTCCATGTAATGTATTTACACGCCATGTATTCTTTGACCATGTAAATTAATCAGTGACAAGAGAAACGAGGTTGGAAAACATTTGGTAGAAAACACCATATCTGTATTGTACATGTCGTGTTGTAAGAGCCATGTATCTGGCCGTGTGACCAATGACATGAGTGGAAAAAACTTTTGTAGTAAATTCCCATGTCTCATTTATTCATGCCGCGTAGAGTCGACTGTCTACCAGTCCATGTGACCAACTGCAGTGGTTTGTGGGACTTAACTGGTACATGTCATGCCTAGGTTGAACACACCGTGTAGTGTTAAGCCGGCAGACCCAGTGTGGTTATTCGTGTAGAAGAATTTGGGTAGTAGGGAAAATTAATGTACACATTGTGTCCAAGGAGGAACGTGCTGTGTGTAGGGGTGTTACACGACTATGTTTGGAAGATGTACACGCCCATGTAAGGCTTAAAGGGAACAGATCGTGTGGGGGTTATACACGCCGTGTAACCCTATTTTGTGAAACATGAATATTTTTATTCCCATATTCCATTCATGCACTTATATATTGATTTCATTGATAATCATGAATTGAGTTGTCCTCTTGACCTTGTAGATTCATTCCACCTAGATGTCCTTCGGTTGTACACCAGATACATGGCAATGATCAGACACTAGAAATAAAACATGAAGGTCTAAAAGAAGATCCTACGATTGTGCCTATCTTGGAACAAATTTTTATACCAGATTCAGGTGTTGATGCATAGTTCCAAGAAGGATTTTTGAGGTCTTATAGACATTTTTGTGAACAACGCATCATGGCCCGATTATTGTAGAGTTGACCCTGATGTTCCAGCAGCAGCATTCTCCCATTTTTTCAATAGATGGATGACCACATGCTATAGAGTCATGGTTTGAGGCCATTCTTGCTATATTTGGGCATCTGAAGATGCCTTCGGAGGAGGGTGAATCATGATATGTACATGCTACTTGATTCTGCAATGAGATGGTGGGATGTTATCTCAGATATAATACGTTATCAGGATATGAAATGGGAAGAGTTTCAGAGGACCTTCTATGACTAATCCTGTCCTGAGATGTTGGGGGTCAATTGAGACCGAGAGTTCATGCATTTGGTGTAGGGCTCTCTTTCAAGGCTGGACTACTCATCCCATTTTGTTATGCTTCGACACTTCAAACCTATTCTGGGAGGTGACAAGTTATCTTTGTCTAGGCGGTTTTAGAATGGACTGAGATATGACATCTGATCGCAGGTGAATGTCTTTAGGATGAATTTGGTGGCTGATATAGTGAACCAATAGCTCATTACCTAGCACAGTCTGAGGGTTTTGGGAGATTTTAGGTATAGTAGTTCAACATCTAAGGCCGGTGCCCCATCGATAAATAGGAGGAAGCACCACAGGGAGCATTCATGTAATGTTTCTTTAGGTAGTAAGGTGGTATGATACCAGTGTAGGAATTGTAGGCATATGAGACCACATTTCCCAAAGGTCCCAGTCAAGTGCTGATCTTGAGGAAATATGGGCCATCTTGAGAGATTTTTCTAGGTGTTCTAACCAGAAGCGAGTGATAGGGGTTCTCTTATGACTCCACGTTTAGACGAAGGTCCACCAATTTCTCATTTTTTCTGGAAATGGAGTTTATCAGGCCATTCAACCCAAGGAGGTGGTCATGTATGAGGTATCCAGAAATCGGGATTTCAGCGTTAGTAGGGTGTATCATATTAGGGTATTCAGGCAGGGTCACAAGGCTACAGTATAGGTCATACTTTTATAGTAGAACAGTCTCAGAAGGAGCCGGATCCCAGACCCTCTACAGTTAGAGGTACAATTCTAGTTGCCTCTATTTTATCTTCATTTATTTTTTATATAGGGGAATCCCATATTTTTATTTCGTTTGTCATTGTGGAGAGTCTTGGGATTTGTATCATTTCTTCCGAGGATGTTATAATTCTAGAATCTCTATTGGGGATTATGATGACTATTATACATCAGCTCATGGAGATCCCTCATGAGAATGGTGGGTGTCATTTCTTAGGGGACCCTTATTTCCTAGAGATGACATGCTTTAATTTCATTCTTGAAATGGAATAGTTGGTATTCTTTATGTAATTTTTTTAATACTATCATAATAGGGTGAGCTTCATGTCACCAACAGTTGGGTATTTTTTATAAAATGGGGAATGGGATGTCCAGGGGAGAAGGGTTGGACCTAATCATTGTGGGAGTAGAGGAATTATATCCCAGATTTCTATTTTGTTTCTCGATGACCAACGGGATGTCACAAATGGACATTCATCCAGTGGTGGTTCATCTCAAAGATTTATTACCAAATGACTTTTCAGGTTTACCTCTGGATCAAGAGGAAAATTTATCTATTGTGCTCAATCTAAGAGTGGAACCTGTGTCAATTAATCGTAATATGTTCGCTACAACACAGTTAAAGGAGCTCAAGAAGAAATTATAGGAGTTGAAGAAAAATGGTTTCATCTGACTCTGTACATCTATATGGGTTTCCCCTATCCTTTTTTCGAAGGAGGATGGTACCCTCATAATTTTTTGGATTATCAGAAACAGAACCAATTGACGGTTATGAACTGATATCCTGAGTATTGATGATCTCTTTCATCAGCTTTGAGAAGCCCAAGTGTTCTTGAATATTTAATTGAGATTCGGTTATTAGTAATGGGACATTAGACCATTAGATATACCTCTTACTACCATTCAGAGCAGTTATGGCCTATATGAGTATGTTGATATGTCGTTAGGTCTAACAAAAGTGCCAAAATTTTCATGGAAGTAGTGAACTGAGTTTTCCATTCTCACATGGATTCATTTGTGATAGTTTTCATGGATGATATGTTGGTGTACATTCTCACTCGACAAAACCGTGACAACCATCTTGAGATCCCTTTGAGTAATCTGAGAGAGCATCAATCATATTATAAAATCTCAAAATTGCACTTTTGGATAGACAAGAATCACTTCTTTGGTAATTTTATCTTAGAGATAGGGGTATCAGTAGTCCCATCAAATTTGAGAGAAGTAGTTTCTTGGGAGAATCCATAGAATTTATTTGAGGATCAATCGTTTATGGGGCTTTCCGGTTTCTATAAACACTTTATACATGACATGTCATGATTACGTGTGTCACTAGTGGGTATGACTAAGAATGGGTGATGTACTTTTGGACATATTCCATTGATTCATCCTTTTAGGAGCTGAATGGGTGATTGAAATCAATACCAATAATGATTTTTCCAGAGCTGGGAAAGAGTTACCCCATTTTTTGTGATGCATCAGGTATCTTGCTGGGAGTAGTGCATATATAAGGGGAAGGAGTTGTTGCATACAGGTCACGGACATTGAGGCCAAATTATAGGAATTACATGATGCACAATCTCAAGTTATTTTTAGTTGTTCATGCTATGCGTTTTTTTAGAGATTAACTTTGGAATAACATTTGTTTCACTAAAAAAAATTCTCAGATATATCTTTATATAGAAAGATTTTAATTTGAGGTAGCGAATGTGGGTTGAGTATCTTCAGTATTTTGAATTTGATCATGCCTACATTCATAAGAATGGAAATGATGTGGTTGATTCATTGAGAAGGAGGACTAAGATAAAGATAGTTTAGGAGGCCAGTGGTGGGTGGCAGCCTATGGCTGTGTTCTCTGAGATGCATTTGGAGGTGCATGACCGAAAGTGGCAAACCATTCTTTCATATATAGGTATTACCTCTAATCTACTATATTGAGTTATAATGAGGCAATTATAAAATTTCGAAGGCCTATTCCTACGAGTTAGTGTGTTTGGAGAGGATGATACTCTAAGATGGACCATATGCAAGGATGTGGTCTTTATTTTTCATGGAAAAGTATGGGTGTTAGAAGACATACGTGAGGATATTTTGATGGATTTTTATGCCTCATCGTGGTAAGTTCATCCTAGTGTTACCAAAATTTATTGAGGCCTACAAAAATAGTTTTGGTGGAAAAAAATTGGGATGTAACTAGTTTTGTTATGGGATATTCAACATGTTAGAAGGTAAAGGCGGAGCATCAGTGACTGACAGTGCTTTTACTGTAGTTACCCATTCTCGAGTGGATTTGGAATGATTTCATGATATATTTCATGATGGTTTTTCCATGGTTTCCTCAATGGATTTATGTAGTATGGGTTGTTGTTGACCGACTCGTGAAGGATGCATGTTTCTTACCAATCAAGGAACCCTTGAGTGTTGATGATCTTGGAAGGTTGTACATTCAAGAAATTCAACATCTACATGGGTTTAATCACTCTATATGTTTAGACAGGGAAACCTATTTTTTTCTCATGTTTGGGAGGTACAACAAAGATCTTTGGGTGCACATGTACTTCTGAGTACAGCTTACCAACCCCATAAAAATGGATGTCCTAGGGCATGATTCAGGTTTTGGAGGATGTGCTTTGATCACGCATCTTATATTTTGGTGACTCTTGGGGGAGAAACATATCCCTAGTATATTTTTCCCAAAACAATTGTTTTCAGTAGATGATTTAGATGGAAGAATATGAGTATTTTTATGGTAGGCCATAATAATCACCCCAATGCTGGTGAGGGGTAGGATAGGCAGCTATGTTGGGACGTTGTCTTGTCCAGGAGACCACTACATAGGTTGATCTGATTTGGAAGAGGATGGATACTACATAATCTCACCATAAATCATATGTTTATTGAAAGAGACAACCTCTAGAGTTTGAGGTCAGAGATTAGGTTTTATTATGTGTCACACCGAGGTTGGGACACATGAGGATTTAGAGAGAGGGAAGTATTTCACCGAGATACATCAGGCTATTTTAGGTTTTGGAGAGAGTCGAACTGGTTTCCAATAGGTTTTAGATACTATAGAGGTATTGGGATATACAAGAAGTCTTCCATGTTTCTCAGCTATTGTGTTACCTTTGAGGCCTGTATCACATTTATCACACAGATAAGGTTTAGTTGGTGGTGGGTGAATCCTCCAAGGAGCATCGTATATGGATTGTGGGTCACACCATGAAGGTTCTTCATGGTTGGTTTCTTCCTCTGGTATAGGTGCAATGGAAGCACAGGTAAGTACTAGATGAGGCTTCAGAGAGGGAGGCCGACGTACGATCACAGTGGCTATAGCTTTTTGAAGTTTCTTCTTCTCAACACTTGGAAGATATATTTGGGTATGAATTTATTTTAGGGGGGATATTTGTAAGAACCCGTATATTCATTTCTGGTATGGATCTTTATTTTGGGTTATTTTCATGGAAAATGGAAGATTTGAAAATTATCTATGTAGATGCCATGTAATCATGAATACATTTCATGTAGCTGGTTTCCACAGGTTTCCGTGTACTGGAATTGTAATAGATGAGTACATGGAAGTGTGGGTGATAGGGAAGACTACCTAATGTGGGGTATATTTGAGGCTAATACACGGCATGTACATTAAATGATCATGTCGTGTACTTTTATTTTTAATTGATGAGTAAGATCGGGTATGAAAATCATATCTAGAATTCTTGTAAAGACCCAAAATTTCCATATAAATTCGTTTTTAATTAAATGGTAATTTTACGAGTCTGTGAAATTTGACAGTACACGATTCCGAGGCCCGGAGTGCCCGAAATGATCTGTCAAATTTTTTGTAAAGCATAAGTTAACGTGTGTAAAATTTTTCCTAAAAATGTTGAATAACTCATAAATGGTAATTCAGATCAGAAATTCGAGCGCACCATTGCGCTCTGGATGGTGGGTTTACCCTATGCGAGACTTAAGATTAGTCGGAGCAAGCCTCCTTTGAGAAAACCCAAATTTGGCATAACCGTAAATAAAATAATAAAATATTTTATTTTATTTTTCAGATTCTCATAACTCACAAACTGTAGCTCGGATTAAAAATCATAGACCACCACTTAACTCATGAGGGCATTCTTTATTTAAGAAGATGCTAACTTTTGCTGGCCCAGGTCACCATAAAAAGATAGTTTTTGGCCGCATATAAAATAATTAAGTTACTATTATTTTATTGTAAAATTCATAACCTATAAATAGTAACTCAGATTGAAAATATGAGAATACCGTTCGGTTCGTTGGGGCGTATTTCACCTAGGCAGAGCCTAACCTCAACTGGCACAGGTCGAGGGTGACTGATAATAATTTTTCCAATCTTTTTTTGGGTACGTTTAGTAAATTCTCAAGCGACGTTTTATAACTTTTGAACAAGTTCTCGAAATTGAAATCCAAGGGTATAGTTGAACTTGCAGTGCCAGAATTTTCATTAAGGAGACCTTCACCGCAGTGGCATTCTAATGAGAATGGGAGTTAGATTTTGGGGTATCATAATTAATTTAGATAAAAATAAAGTGCTAATTTATTTTTATTTGAGGTGGTTAAAACCTCCAAGTGGATGTTAGATGTGGGGCCCACCCGCACATATCATCCCTTGAGAGGATATTATTACGTGGGTCCCAATCAATGTTTAAACATCTCTTCCAAACAAAGGGGTGGGGACTACATGGGCTTTAAACCCTCGAACTCCCCAAAAGTGGGAAAAAACACTTGAGCTCCACTCATTAAGGTGAAACTCCACGTTAATTAATTAACTGTTCATTAATAAATTAATTTGAAATATTTATACAAACATTATAATAATATGTGATATTTTATTATTGTGGGGGTTGGCATAATCTTTGGTTGGTATAATTAAGGGAAGGAGGAGCGTTTGGAGAACTTCATCCTCTCAAAAAAATAATGTGAATAAGACCTCTGCATCATCCACCGATGATCGATTAACTACTTCATCAATCTTCAATAGCGCCAAAATTGAATGAGACGCCCATGAAGAATGCTGATGTTCTCATCAACTTTGTCACCTACGAATGCTCATCCGCCAATGATGAGTACCATTTTTTCCTTTTCTGACATTGACGAATTGACGCCGCCTATCCAGGACTTCGCCAAAGATTGTTAGCAATTGAGGTATGGGGATTTGAGTTGATTTATTATTCCTGTTATACATCATTGAATGCATGAAAAGTGTTTTCCATTTGATAACGCCATAAAGAGGAGGTCTCAGACCACATGAACATGGCCCAATCCTCCCCCTTTGTTATTCTCTTTTGTTGACAACAACAGCAGTGCAATGGCGCCGCCGAAAGAGAGGATCGCAGCAGAGAAATAGGCTACGGCCAACGGGATGTGACAAAACATGCGGCGACCAGCACCGAGCTGGTCATGGAAGAAGCCGGTGACGCAAGGGCCGCCAGGCTGCCAAAGGGGCATGGAACCATCGCGCCATGCAATGAACTGGTCCAAGTACAGGTGGGCCTCGGTGGTGCCGGAGGGGCGCGGTTCCGTCGTACTATGCCGGAAGAAAGATTCGCGGCCACGTAGGCCGTGGAAGTCAGAGGGGATGTGTGTGGCGTCGTCGCGCCGCGGTAGACAGAGGAGGGAGTCTGGCTGAGCCGGCCGCCGGTTTGTGCTACAGGAAGGACCTAAAGGGTCCCGCAGTGACATGGAATGGCACCACCTGGCACCGGTTTGGGATCCTACCCAAACATCTTTTCCATTCGGGAGCTAAGGGGCACACGTTTCCCCCCTGGCAGCGGTTAAGGCGGACCCCCGCCAGGATGCCGAGTCGTATGGCCGATTGGGTAGCCAGGTCGACTGGGCCTCCAGACTGACCGGACCAGGCCGCCTTGGGCTGGGGTGCCTCATGCTGGGCTGCCTCGGGCCAGCCCACCTCCAGTCGGGCCACCTCGGGCTGGGCTGCCCTCAGGTCGGGCTGCGCCTTCGGGCCGGGCGGCCCCTTCGGGTCGGGCTGCTCCCTCGCTTCGGGCTACCCACTCGGGCCAGACCGAACACTAGGGATGGGCCGTCCACTTGGGCTGGGCCACCCACTTGGACTGGGGATGACACACGTACCGAGTCAGACCCCGGTTCGGACCGGTTCGGGCGAGGTCGGTCCAACTGGGTCAGACCTGGACCCGGACCCGCTATGGCCCGATTACACCTTTTAGCCAACATTTTGGGTTAAAGGTGTCTGAAAGAAGAACCGTCTATGGCGATGGAAGTCTTAGAGTAGTACGGTTCTTTTGGAATACCCCACTTGAGGTTTTCATGAAGTTGGGTTATGGACGCGTTTGTATGAACCTAAAAACCAACTGTGCCCCTAGAATGGAAATACCAATAACTCATTTTCCGACCGTCCGATTGATGCGTCGTCTATTTTGTTGGGTTCCTTATGATGAGACAAAACTATGGGATACATAAACTCGAGACTTCATTGTAGTTGATGCATCGACACTTGGCTCGAGGAGCGGACCCTCCAGGAATCGAGCGTGCTGGACCTGAAGCCTCCGTGGGTTCAATAGTGACGAGACTAGACATGGATCCTCCATGGGTTCCACAGTGACGAGACTGGACCTGGATCCTCCTTGGGTTTGAAGCTGACACGACTGGACCTGGATCCTCCATGGGTTTTACAGAGACGAGATTGGACCGGGATCCTCCGTGGGATCGACAGGGACGAGATTGGACTTTGATCTACCATGGGTTCGACAATGACGAGACTGGACCTGGATCCCCCATGGGTTCGATAGTGAAGATACTATACCTAGTTCCTCTATGGGTTCGACAGTGACGAGACTAGACCTAGATCCTCCGTGGGTTTTACAGTGATGACTTTTGTACCGAGATCCCAGGTAGGATCGACAACTTCGATAGACTGGTATTTTAGGTTTCTACAGATATCTATTGTTCGACAGTGAAAGATGATTATGTGGCTATAACTAATCATCTCTTACTCTCTTTTAAGTTGTGTATACCAGGTGTGAGCAGAGTCATTACCTTCGTGTTTACCTCAAGTATGAGATGTGGACTCTTGACGACTTAGGTATATGCACGGGCATATACCTAAGTAAGGATGGATGTTTCTTCGTGGATGTGTTGTACTGAAACCCATGTGGCATTCATCTGTGAGTTGTACCTATAGGATACACCTTGTGTTTTACATTATTTGTGGAGTGTTTCTACACTTGTGGAATGGAATGTGGTTGGTCTCAAGACATGGAGCCGGTTTGTGATTGGTAATATAGGTATATGTATGGGAATATACCTAAGTAAGGATGGTTGATAATTTGTGATTGTGTCTCTATACTATGGTTTAACCTTAGTGGACTTTGGGAAACCTTCTACAGTCTCAGAGTACCCTAATATGTATTTTTATAGTCACCCCTCCATGGGATTTGTTCACATCTTCATGTGTTCTATTCAGAAGATGATCAGTAGTGATCGAGGATGAGGGTGACAGATGGGAGGATTCTTGGATCTGGGCTAGATGGGACGTACCTCAGGGATGATTTTTTTGAGATCTGTACCTACCCTTCAGGTAGGATTCACCGTTGGACGATCCAGGAACAGTTTTCCCATTTTATTTTTACTGGTACTTGTTGTTCAGTTGGGTTTGTATACTGGCCCACTTACTTTCAGCACACCTTTCTTTTCTATATTATTACTTGTTACTTCTACTGATTGTGTTCAGACTGTGTGTGTTACAGGTTTAAAGGAAATACCTTCCCTTTTATTAGGGATTCGTCTTTGGTGCTAGTCTCCAGCCCCTGGCCTATGGAAGGAGGGCTTGGGGTAGTCACGACATGAGTCTCGAGGACAGGTCGTTACAAATTGGTATCAGAGGAGTCAGTTATATCTAAAAAATCTAGGACTATGTTACTTATTTTCTATGAAGAAATATTGGTAATGGTACCGAGTGTGGATATTAGTTTATGGAAACCAGTGTTGGTGTGGCGGCCGACGTATCCATACACTAGGACTCTGACTTCTTATTTCCGACTCAGTGCACGAAAACACTGGTTGCGTATGTGCTTCCTTTGAAAATTTTTCTTCGTGATTTCTTTGTGTCAGCTCACCAGGTATATTGTTTTGACCATGCAACACCTATTTCATTTCAGTATGTCTTCACATAGTCAGTCAGCATTGGTTCTGAGAGGAGATCGTGATGGCATCCCACCAAGAAACGAGGCCTCAGTGCAGGGCCCCATCACAGCGGATGTACCAGTGGTACCACTAACCGATGGGATACCATTTCTACTAGCTCTAGCAGCAGAGGGTGAGTGCCTATTGAGCGTGTTGCATGGGTTATTGCATTAGAGGACTCTGAGGTTTTGATGCAAGACAGATTTTCAGACCGCTGGGTACTGGATGTAGTTTGTAGCACGAGTTTTCCACAGAGTTGGGACACCCGCTGACTTGATGGTGCACCTAGCTATTAAGATCTTCCAGGGAGAAGCTAAGAGGTCGTGGAGCCTAATTCTCTAGTTTTATGACAAGTCGAACCTCACCTAGGGGAACTTCGAGTGTCTTTTCAGGGTGTTTTTGTACCAGCGACTCTACGCTATGTGCGTGCTTAGGATCTTCTGCACTTATTGCAGGGCATTCCGACAGTAGCCGAGACATCTGTAGCAGGCAGTTGGCAGATGAAATGGGGGCACAAGCGGTTAAGATATACTGTTATACAACCCTAATATGGGGAATCAGGGGTGCGGGGCACCCGAGGCCGAGGGAGAATTGAACAGAGAATGGTCGGTTATTCCTATAGGAAACTGGGTCATAGAGCGCATGACTTTCCGACTCCCCGCACAGTAGATCAGCAGGAGTTAGAGTATCCACCGAGATAGAGGTAATTGCATGATCATGAGTATCAACCAAGTTATAGATGATGTAGTGGAGAAGGTATGTCATCGGATGGTGGTCAGAGTCATCAGGAACTACTACCATCATCCCTAGACGGTTCACCTCGAGCTCCGGGAGCAGGTGGACAGGGGCGAGACTAGATCCCGGCATAGAGACATGTGTTCATGATGCTTCTAGATTCATTTATGTCATTTTTTGTGGTTGATTTATATATTTTCACGTTGGGCTGCCATAATAAAAGACACTAGTCCTTGTGACATTTACTTTCCTTCCTTTATGTGTGGTTGATACTGAGAGGATCTGGTTAAAACCGTTGACTTGTCCCTCACAATCGATATTCCAACAAGTGGAGACTTAGTGACCACACACTATTGATGATAGTGTGAATCAACCCTTGGAGTCGAGAGTAATTGTTGGATCACTTGGAAGTTGTGTCGAGGACTTACGACGCCGTCCATGGCATGAATTAGAACCGTACATGTCAGGATTGTCTATATTAGGCAAAGGCCATGGTTCATCTAGGGGATCTGACCAGATTTATATTTGTGGCAAAGGAGAAATCTTATCAGCTCTTGTAGGAGGTAGGAAAAGAAGTTTCCACTCGAGTCCTTTACAATTCACTAGTCTCACCCATAGATTTTTGAGCGAACGGTTTTCAATTTACTCTGATCACAAGAGTCTCATGTATATCTTCTCTCAGAAGGACTTGAACCTGAGAAAGTGGTGATGGCTAGAGTTTATCCAGGACTATGACATCGAGATAGTATATACTCCTGTTAAGTGGAACATTGTTGTGGATGATCTCAGTAGAAGATTAGGCATTCAGCTACTAGGAGGGTGACAGAGTAGCTAGAAGCATTAGAGATATACTTTATGGATAAGTATGGAGAAACCTAACTACAGTCTCTTACAGTCACTCCTCCACTTATTCAGTGATTCAAGGATGTGCATCATGGGGACGATGAATGCGAGACACAATGTGCTCAGATATCCATAGGGCACGCACCTGATGTATTTTCTGAAGGTGGGGAGTACGTCATCCTCTTCATAGGATGTACCTTGGTACCAGTTGCACTTCAGGTGGAAGTGTATAAGGTGATACACACTTCCCCTCTTGTGTTACATCATGGAGTGGTGATGATGTATCAGGACCTTCGACGACAGCACTGGTGGCTAGGTATGAAGAAGGCAGTAGCAGAGTTTGTCTCACGAGGCCTCACCTGTCAGCAAGTGAAGGCAGAGCACTTGGTACAAGCATATTTGGTACAATCATTAGAGGTCCCAACGAGGAAGAGAGATGACATATCCATGGACTTCTTGACGGGTCTTCCACGTACATCCAGGGGACATGAATCTATTTGGGTGATCGTCGAACGACTCACCATGTCGGCCAACTTCCTAATGCCCTGAGATGGTACGAGCTACCATGGAGAAGGTTCAGTTCATCATGGAGCAGATGAAGACTATGCAGAGCAGACAAAAGTCAAATGCTGACAGGAGACGAAGACCACTATAGTTTGAGAATGGTAACCATGTCTTTCTATGGGTCTCACCTCGACAAGGTCTACGAAGATTTGGACTAGGCAGAATGTTATCTCCATGATTCATCGGACCTTTCCAGGACCTCAGAAAGTAGGCGAGATGGCTTACCGCTTGGATCATCCACCACAGTTGCACCTGGTGCACGGTGACTTCCACGTATCTCAACTGAGTAGATACGTGCATGACCCTTCTCACATCATCGACCATGGAGAGCTGGACATCGATGATGGGGCGACATTCACGGTGGTTCCAGTGGAGATTGAGGATCAATAGGAGGGTTTCTACGTGTATGGTCGATACCTCTGGTGTACGTTCACTGGCAGCACGAGAACATCCTGGAGGGCACATGGGAACGGGAGGCTCAGATGCAAGCTCAGTACCCCACTTGTTCCCTTAGTTGTGAGTTATGGCTTACGAGGACGTAGAGCCTTGAGGTGGAGAGAATGTAAAGACGTGGAATTTCCATGTAATTTTTTTTAATTAAATGGGAATTTTACGGGTCTGTGAAATCTGACGGCGCACGATTCCGAGGCCCAAAGTTCCCAGAATGATCTGTCGAATTTTTTTTAATCTTAAGTTAATACGCCTAAGAAGTTTTCCTGAAAAAGTGGAATAAAACATAAACAGTATCTCAGATCATAAATCAGATGGCACTGTTGCACTCATGATGGTGGGTTTACCCTATGCACGACTTAAGATTAGTCGGTGTGGGCCTCCTGTGAGAAAACCCAAATTTGGAATAAACGTAAATAAAATAATTAAATAAATTATTTTATTTTTTATAAGCTAATAACTCACAAATGGTATCTTGGATTAAAAATATGAGACCACGACTAAACTCATGAGGGAATGCTTTATTTAAGCAAATACTAACATTGGCTGGCACATGTCACTAGAAAAAGTCAGTTTTTGGCTGCAAATAAAAAAATTAAGTAACAATTATTTCATTGTAAAATTCATAACATCTAAAAGGTAACTAGGATTGAATATCCAAGAGTACCGTTGGGTTCATTGGGGGCGTATTTCCCCTAGGCAGAGCCTAACCTCGACCAGCACTGGTCAAGGGTGACTGATAATAGTTATTCTGAATTTTTTTCAGGAATGTTTAGTAAACCCGCAAGCAGCATTTTATAACTTTTGAACTGGTGCACAGAATTGATATCCAAGGGGACCGTTGAACTCGCAGCGCCGAAATTTTGTTAAGGATACCTTCACCGCTGATGTGTTCTAACAAGAATGAATGTTAGAATTTGGGATTTTTTAATTAATTTAGATAAAAATAAAGTGTTAATTTATTTTTATTTGAGGTGGTTAAAACCTCAATGTGGAGGTTAGAGGTGGGGCCCACCCACACATAACCTCCATTGAGAGGATATTACTAGGTGGGGCCCACCTGATGTTTAATCATATCGTGAAATCAATGAGGTGGGGACCACACAGTCTTTAAACCCTTGAACTCCCCATAAGTGGGGGACAACTCTTGAGCTCCCTTCATTAAGGTGCCACTCCACATTAATTAACTAATGGTTCATTAATTAATTAATTTGTATTATTTATGCCATCATTATAATAAGATGTGATATTTTATTATTGGGTGGTTGGAATAATCAATTATTTGGAGAATTAAGAGGAGGAGGATCTTTTGCAGAACTTCATCCTCTCAAAGAAGAATGCGAAGAACGCCTCTTCATCATCCACTGAAGATCGTAGAACTCCTTCATCAATCATCAACCGTGCCAAAAGTGAAGGAGATGCCCATGAAGAACTTCTATATTGTCTTCGACTTCTTCACGTATGAACACTCGTCCGCCAACGACGAGTACCCTTTTTCCTTTTCCGATATTGACGAATCGACGCCGCCTTTCCCCGACTTCGTCAACGATCATAAACAATTGAGGTAGGTGGGATTTGACTTGATTTATTATTCCCTTCCTATTTCATTGAATGTAGGAAATGTGATTTTACATTTGATAATGCCATAAGGAGGAGGGCTCGGGCCACACGAACACGGCCCGACCATCCCCCTTTGTAATTCTCTTTTGTTGACGACGACGAAGGCGGAACGGTGCCACCACAATAGAGTATTGCATTGGAGAAATGGGAAGTGGCAAACGGGCCACGACGTAACATGCAGTGACAAACACCGAGCCAGCCGCAGAAGAAGCTAGTGGTGCAAGGGCCGCCTAGCCACCAAAGGGGCGCGGTGCCATCACACCGCGCAAAGAACCGGGTTGCAGCCTGGTGGGCAGCGGTGGTGCCGGAGGGTCATGGTACTGTTGCACTGTGCCGGAAGAAAGGGTCGTGGCCATGCAGGTCGTAGCAGTTAGATGGGTTGTGCGCGGCGCTGTCACGCCGCGCTAGAGAAGAACCACGGCCATAGGCCGTGGAGGATAGAGGAGGGTGGCCTGCTGAGCCGGCCCTTGGTTCACGCTATATGCTAGACCCGAAGGATCCCGCGATGACCTTGACAAGGGAAACCTGACATCGGTTTGGGATCCTACATGAATGACATTACAGTTCGAGAGCCAGGGGCACATGTTTCATTGTGGTCACAGCTAGGGCGGACCCCCGCCAGGCTGCCAGGTCGCCAGGCCGACCGGACTGGGCCGCCTCGGGACTGTCCGTCCTTGGTCGAGGCCGCACTCGGGATAGGCTGCACCTTCAGGCCAGGACGCTCCCTCGCTTCAGGCCACCCACTCGGGTCGGGCCGAACACTCGGGTCGGGCTGCCCCCTTGACCGAGGTGGACCCGCGGACTGGGTTAGACCCCATTTTGGACCGGGTTGGGCCACGTCGGTTTGACTAGGTAAGACTGTACTTGAACCCGCAATAGCCCGATTACACATTTTAGCCTGTATTTTGGGCTAAGGGTGTCCGAACGAAGACCCATCTACGGAAACAGATGTCTTATAGAAGGATGGTTCTTTTGGCATAACCCACTTGATGTTTGGATGAAGTTGGGGTAAGGTGAGTTGGTGTGAACCTAAAAACCAACTAGGCCCCTGGAATGGAAATACCAATAACTCACAGATTGGGCGTCTGATTGACACGCCTTCAGTCGCGTTGGATTTTTTATGATGAGATGGAACTACATGATACATCAACTCAAGACTTCATGGTATTTTATGTATCAACACTTGGATCGAGGAGCGGAACCTCATGGAATCGAGCATGCTAGACCTGGATCCTCCGTGTGTTCGATAGTGATGAGACTAGACATGGATCCTCCATGGGTTGGACAGTGATGAGACTGGACCTGGATCCTCCATGGGTTCAACAGCGATGAGACTGGACCTGGATCCTCTGTGGGTTCGACAGGGATGAGACCGGACCTGGATCCACCGTGGGTTTGACAGCGACGGTACTGGGCCTGGATCCTTCGTGGGTTCGACAGTGATGTGACTGGACCCGGATCCTCCGTGGGTTCGACAAGGGCGAGACTGGACCTGGATCCTCTATGGGTTCGACATTGACGTCTTTTGTACGGAGATCCTACGTTGGATCGACAATATCGATAGACTGTTGTTTTAAGTTTATATGGATATCTATCATTCGACAGTGAATGATGATTCAATGGCTACAACTAATCATCTCTTACTCTCTTTTATGTTGTGTATACCGGGTGTGAGCTAAGTCATTACCTTCGTGTTTACCTCATGTATGAGATGTGTACTCTTGATGACGTAGGTATATGTATGGTCATATACCTATATAAGGGTGGATGTTTCTTCATGGATGTGTTGTGGGGAAACCCACATGGATTTATTCTGTGAGCTGTACCTATGGGTAACACCTTGTGTTGTACTTTCTTTGTGGAGTGTTTCTACACTTGTGATATGGAATGTGGTTGGTCTAAAGAGTTGGAGCCAGTTTTTGATTGGTAACTTAGGTATATGTATATGAATATACCTAAGTAAGGATGGTTGATACTTTGTGATTGCATATTTCATTTGTGGTTTATCCTTAGTGAATTCTGGGAGACCTTTGGGGGTCTCGGGGTCCCCTACTAAGTATTTTTATACTCACCCCTTCACGCGCTTCTCCCGCACCATGTTGTGTTCTGTGCAGATGATGGTCAGTAGTGATTGAGGCTGAGGGTGATGGACGAGAGGCTGCTTGGAGATGGACTATATGGGACATACCTCAGGGACGAGTTGTTCGAGATCTGTACCTACCCTTTAGGTAGGACTCCCTGGTGGACGATCCAAGAGTTGTTTTACCTTTTTACTTGTACTAGTACATGATGTTCAATTGGGTTTGTATACTGGCCCACTTACTTTCAGCACACCTTTATTTTCTATATTTGTACATGTTGCTTAAAATGCTTGTGTTAAGACTATGTGAGTTACAATTTTAAAGGCAATGCCTTCCCATTTTATCAGGGATTCGCCTTTGGTGCTTGTTTCCAGCCCCTGGCCTATTGAATGCGGGATTGGGGTAGTCATGGCATGGGCCCTGACGACAGATCGTGACAATGCTCTTCTTCTAACCTTGGTTATTACAAGAGAGAATAAGAGTGATGATCAAAGTCTGAGCCACCATTCCTCCATCCAAGTTCTGATTCAAACTTCGGTGGGTGCGTTGGAATCCCACGGGTGAGTTCTTCATTCTTCTTGATCCTCTATCCTTATTTCTTCTTCTCTCGTGAGTTCTTCATGGTTGAAATTTTTTATCCTTTTCATAGATATATGATTGTCTAGGCTAATTAAAGGGCCGAAGTTCAAGAGTGTTCATCATAAAACATAATGGTAGGTGGTTTGTGCCTTCATTAGTTTATATTTGGAATATATATTCTAAATGGCCTGAATACCCATGTTTAGGGTATTGTGTGTTTTTGAATTTAACCATGTTTGTGATCTTTTACGGGGTATTTTTTCAGAAAGGGTTATTTGATTATGAATAAGGTTTTATACATTGATTGTGGTTGTTTTCCAATGTTTGATTGTTTATGGCCATTGGTCCTACAATTTCTTGTTATGATTGATTGTTTCCATGCCTATAGTTGTTAGGATGGAGTTACTGTTTAGATGAGATTCATGTGTTTTGATTTATGAATGTATGTCCAAGGGGTATTGAGTGTGAGAGCTTGCTGACATAGGGTATTTTATGATTAATTAGAGTTTTGTTGACCCATAGGTATTGACTATGAGAGCTACTAGGTGGTTATAGACTCGAGGAGTATAGACAGTGAGAGCTACCTAGAGGGTCGTTATTAAATAAATGTTGGACCGTAGGGCATTTTCTATGAGAGAAACTAGGGTTCATTATATATTATTGTTTCTATAAAGACCAAGGTGTATTGACTTTGAGAGCTACCCATGTGGTCATTTTTAATTGATTATGTCTATGTGGGACCAAATAGGTTAGACTGTGTGAGCTTCCTAGAGGGTATTTATTATTTAGTGAATAGATGATATGTTAAACTAGGGTTCGGACTGTGAGAACATTCTCAAAGGGTTGCATGAATATTTCAATGTTGTTGACAAGTCTCCAATGACAAAGAATAATTTTGAACTCGATATTACATGTTCATTTAGATGTTATTTTTAGACATCTGTTTTTGAAATTACATAGGGGATACATAGCTTAGGTTATATCATGGGGTTTTCATAATTTAATGTTTTGAAAATTTTATAATTGTAAATGAAGGTAATCGAAGTAGTAGGATTGTTAAATTTTTAATACTTCCTAGTTTATTTCATCATTTATGCATATTGTCTGCTATATACATTCATTGACTATTAGGAACAGATAATTTGGTGGTTACCTTCTAGGATTCATATCACACAATATTTGTGTCTTTATATTGGACCCCAATATATTATATGATTTTAGGTATAGATAATTGCAAGTGCCCTTCTACATCAGGTACGTGATTGTGGTTGGAGCTGGAGAGCACTGGACCAAGCTGAGTCTTGTGATGCTGTTGGAGTTTTCTATTTTGTGTACTTTTGTTTCAGTATTGTAGTTCCAGCTTGTGACCTATTTGGATACTTTCTTTGATACATGTTACCAACAAATATTATTTATATATATGTTGTATTTGTTTTTACTATCAGTCTTCCATTATATACTTCCATTGTATGGCATTACCGCTTATGCTATTATTTATTATTTGTCTCCTCTTTGTTACATTGAAAATGATATAATTGTTTCCCAAAAATCACACTAAGGCCCTAGAATCGGGTCAGCATCCTCTGGTTTTTGAGGAAATGTGCTTGAGGCCATGTGGCCAACCGGTTACGGTGCACCATCGGGCAGCACACTAAACCAGGACGTTACAAAGTGGTTTCAGAGGAGGTTTTCTGTACTTATTTGTCTTAATATTTGGAGCATATAGTTAGGTATATAATGGAATAGGTAGTTGGTAATAATATTTTCCCAGGAGTAGCTAACCCTTGTTTTGGGAAAAGCTAATTTACCTCAAATATAGCAATTTTTATGGTTTTTCAATTTTAACAGTTGAAATGATTTCACTGTTGGGTGATTCACATGGTTTTTGCTATTATGATTTATTTCATTGTTGTTTTATTTTTGTTGCAACCTCGTGAGATAAGGTCATGCCATCTCATGCATCATATAATCACTTGATAAAGATCACATGTCAGTTATTATTTTTATGCCATTTAGGATGCATTACTGATTGAATGTTATTGTGATTGATTTTTTGCTAGATATGAAAGTTGTTTTGATATATGATGTGATATAATACCTTCTATTTGATAGAGTATTGTGTATGAAAAGTGTCATTTGGATAGATGCTAATCTTTGGTCCATGAGATGTTCTGGGGCCTTTTGGTTCATAATTAGGCGGATCATGTTTGTTCCTTAATAGATTTTTTTTTACTTCATGATGTGAAAAATGATACCAAACTTTGATTTTCGAGGAGTATGGGATCACACTGGTTTCAATTTTTCATGCCTTGGAAAAAATTAAATGTTTTTCGGGGTTCTATAGGATTTTCAAAGGCCTACTTTCTAAAAACCCAAACAAGACAACGTTTGTTGTTATAAACACACACTATGTGTTCTTATGTTCTATAAGAAATTACTTTTCTTAAGTATATTCCATGTACTATATGTACACACCATGCAATCATTAATTTTTTGATTGACCATGTGAGTAGAGACATGGGGTTGGGAATTTTTTTTGTAGAACACATTGTGTCTGTATTGTATACACCGTGTTTGAAGTATCATGTATCCGACCATGTGACCAATGACCTAGGTTGATGAAACTTGGGTTGTACAACCCGTGTCTCATTTATGCATGTCATGTAGATTCGACCAAGTATTCTGTCATGTGACCAACGACACAGGTCAATGGGATTTAATCGATACATGCCATGCCTAGGGTGTACACTGCTTGTAGTGTTATGCCGGGAGACCCCATGTGGTTTAACGATGTTGAAAAACATGAGCATGGGGGAAAATTCAACTACATGCCATGTCCTATGACGAACATGCTGTGTGTAAGGGTGTTACAAGACCAGGTCTGGTAGAGGTACATGCACATGTTAGGCTTAAAGGGAACACGATGTGTGGAGGTTATATATGTCGGGTAATCGTGTTTGTTAAAAGATGAATGTTTTTATCCTCCTATTATGTTCCTGCACTTCTATATGGATGTCCACGATAATCTTGATATGAGGTGTGCACTAGACCTTGTAGACTCATGAAATAGAGACGTCCTCCGGTATTTCACCAGATAAAAGGCACTGATTAGAAACTAGAAATAGTATATCAGGGACTTCTAGTAGATCCTCTCGTTTTTTCCTTCTTGACACCAGCTATAATACCAGATTTAGGTGCTGATAGAATGTTCTGAGATGGCTTTTTGAGGATGTTACAGAATTTTTAGAGATCACTACATGCTGCCCTGCCTATGGAAGAGTTCACATGGGTGTTCCAGCAGCATCTGCCTCCCACTTTTTATGGGGATGGAGGACCTCAGCTGCAGAGTCATGGTTGGTGGCCCTGCTTATTATATTTGATCATGTATACGCACCTTCCGAGAGGAGGTAAAATATAGAAATGTACATGCTACTTGATTCCAAAAATGGATGGTTGGATGTTATCTCATAGGAAGGACACCATCAGGATATGGATTGGAAAGAGTTTTTGAGGACCTTAAATGACTAATTCTTTCTCAAGATGGTCATGCCCGATCAAGATCTAGTGTTCATGCATTTGAAGAAGGGTGCTCTTTCAGTGATGGCCTACTCATACTGTTTTACATATCATCAGTGCTTCACAAATGTTCTGGGAGGTGTTGAGTTATCACTGTTCAGGCGATTGGTGTATGGTCTTAGGTATGACATCTGATTGTTGGTGAATGTCTCCAGGATGACTTTATTGAATGATATATTGAAACTGGCACTGATTACTGAGCGCAATATGAGGGCGTTTCGAGCTGTGAGCCAGGAGGATTAGCATCCAGGGCGGGTGCTCCTTCGACGAATATTAGGAAGAACGTTAGGGATCATTCATGTGAAGTTTGTACATGAATCTATGTTGTATGTTACTAGTGCTGGAAGAGCTGGAATACAAGACCAAATTTCCTAAAGGACCCAGTCGTGTGTCGATCTTACGATAAGATGGGACATCTTCAACATTTTTTTATGTGTTCTCACCATCAACGGTTGATAATTGTTCTGTTATGACTCCATGTTCTTGAAAAGGACCACTAGTTTCTCATTGGTCAAGGAACTGGAGTTCACCAGGTCGTTCAAGCCGAGAAGGAGGTCATGGATGGGGTATCCAGATGTCGGGATTTCAGAATCAACTATTTTGATCATCTCAGGGAAGTCTAGAAGGCTTACATGGCTGCGATATAGGTCAAGTTTTTGAAATAGAACAGACCCAGCACGAGTAGGTTTCCAAATACTCTACAGTTTAATGTACAATTCTAGATGCCTCTGTTTTAGCTTCTTCTCATTATGATACACGAGATTCCCATAGTTTTATATTTGTTCTAATTGTGGAGAAGCTTAGGCTCTATATCTTTTCTTATAAGGATTTTATGATGTTATATAACCCACTGGGTATTAGGATGGTTAGTGTTCTTCAGTGTAGGGGGTTCCATCTTGAGGTTGGTGGGTGTCACTTCTTATTGCACCATTATGTCTTAGAGATGACAAGATTCAATGTCATACTCAGAAAGGACTAGTTGGTCTCCTTCTAGGCCTTTGTTGACTGCAGTCTCTATAGTGTGAGTTTCAAGTCACCATAGTGCAGTTATTTCCAACACAAGGGAGAATGGGATTTCTATGAAAGCAGAGATGGACCCGAGAATCTTCAGATGAGATTAATTACATCCCATGTTTTTAGTTTATATCTAGATGACTAGGGGACTTTAGATATGGACATTCCTCCTTTGGTGGATAATTTCATAGATGTATTTCTAGAAGATTTTTCGTGTTTAAATCTAGAGAGGGGTAGATTTCCCTATTGAGCATATACATAAGGTGGAACCGATGTCTATTCCTCTTTATAGGCTGGTTACTCCAGAGTTACCGGAGCCGAAGAAGTAGTTAGAGTAGTTATAAGAAAATGGTTTAATCTCTCCATGTAATTATACATAGGGTCTGCCTATCCTTTTGTGAAGAAGGAAGATTCAACCCTCAGACTTTGCATGGATTATCTGAAGCTGAACCAGTTGACGATTAAGAATTGATATCTTTTTTCAAGGATTGATGATCTCTTTGATCAGCTTCAATAATCCTGACTGCAAAAAAATATTGAAATGAGATCTCGTTAGCATTAGTTTTGTGTTATACCATCAAATATACCTCTTATAGAATTTCAGATAAGGTATAGTCTATACGTGTATGTGGTTATGCCGTTCAGTGTCACAAATGCGCCATCAGTTTTCATGGAAATAATGAACCTAGCTTTCCATAAACACATGGATAATTTTTTGGTAGTTTTTGTGGATGATATCTTGGTGTCCTATCACACTCGACACAACCATTCAAACCATCATGAGATCATTTTGAGTAAATAGAGTGACAATTAGTTATATTCTAAGCTCTCAAAATGAAACTTTTGGAAGGACCAGATTCACATCATGGGTCATGTTATCTAAGATACAGGGGTATCAGTAAACTTAGAGAATGTGAGAGCAGTAGTTTCATGGGAAAACATGAAGAACATCTATGTGGTATGGAGTTTTCTAATGAAATATTGTTACTATTGATGATTTATACATGACTTTTCATTCTTAGTAGTGCCAATGATGTGCATGACTAAGAAGGTTGCAAAGTACTTGTGGAATGTTTCCTATGATTTAGCCTTTCAAGAGCTGAATGAGAGATTGACATCAGTGCCGATAGTGTTTTTTTAGATTCGGGAAAGTGTTACACCATTTACTATGATGCATCATGTATCAATCTAGGAGCAGTGCTTATGTAGGGGAAATGAGTCATTGTATATGGGTCTCGCCAGTTGGGGCCACATGATAGGAATTACTTATGACACAATCTCGAGATAGCTATAGTTGTGCATTATTTACACTATTGGTGACATTATCTTTTGGGAGAGAATTTTTTGGTGTTTACTAACCACATAAGCCTCAAGTATATCATTTCTTAGTTTGAACGGAATTTGAGATATCATAGGTGGGTTGTCTACCTTCAGTATTTGGACATTGAGCTTGCCTACAAACCTAGGAATGACAATTATGTGGATGATTCATTGAGTATTGGACTCATATATAGACAATTTAGGAGGCTAGTAGTGACTGGCGGCATATGGCTCTATTCTTTAAGATTCATTTGGAGGTGCATGACCAACAAGGGAAGTTGATTATTTCTTCCATAGCCATTACCTATACTCTACTAGATCATGAGTGAATGAGGAAGATATCAGATTAGGAAGGCCTAGTCCTGTGGGATAGTGTGTCAGTAGAGGACCCTACTATAAGATATACCATAGGCGAGGATGAGGTCTAGCATTTTCATGGGTGCATAGGAGTGTCTGCAGACATAAACAAGGTGATTTTAAAGGATTTTCATGCCTCATCATGGATAGTTCATGATGGTGTTTCCATGATGTATTATGATCTACACTGTCAATATTGGTGGCACGCAATTAAGAGGGATGTAGCTGGTTTTTTTTGAGATGTTCCACTTGTCATCAGGTGAAGGCAGAGCATCAATGGCTGGTAGGGCTTTGATAGTAGTTAACCATTCTCAAGATGAAGTGGAATGATGACATTATAGATTTTGTGATAGGTTTACTGAAGTCACATCGATGTAACGATGTAGTATGGATTGTTTCTGAAAGACACACAATGGTCGCACATTTCATACTGATCAAGGAAACATATGTGTTGATGAGATTGGAAGGTTGCACATCCGAGATATTGTACGTCTACATGGTGTTCCGCACTATATAATTTCAGACAGGGATTCTCATTTTACTTCTCAGGTCTTACAGCGACTATAGAGCCCTTTGGGTACACATGTACATCTGAGTATATCATACCATACCTAGAAAGATGGCCAGTCTGAGTGCACGATTCATGATTTGGAGTACATTCTTTGAACATGCATCCTTGATTTTGGGGGATCTTGTAAGAGACCCATTCACCTAGTGATGTTTTCATACAATAATAGTTTTCAGGAGATTGTTCATATGGAAACCTATGAGGCTTTGTATGGTGGGCCATGCTGATCACCCCTATGATGGCAGGATGCAAGAGAGGTTGATATTCTAGGACCTCGCCTTGTCCATGAGACCACTAAGCAGTTGTAGTTGATTTAAAAAAGGATGTCTACTACACAATCTCACCTTATCTCTTATGATGACTGACGAAGATGACCTTTCGAGTTCAAGGTCGGAGATTAGGTTTTCTTTCATTTTACACCATGGTTGGGACACAAGAGGATTAGGTGACAGGGAAAACATTCCCCAAGATATGTTGGGCTCTTTGAGGTTTTGAAGTTAGTTGGGACGATTTCCTGTCTTTTGCAGTTACCTCAGAGGTACCGGGCCATGCAGGACGTCTCCCATGTTTCTTAGCTACAACATTACATTTTGGACCTATATCATATTTTTCAAACCGTTGAGGTTGTGTTGGAGGTGGATGCATACTTCGAGGAATACACTATATGGATTGAAGATCCCAGTATGAAGCTTATGCGTGGCCGGTCTGTTAATCTAGTATGGGTTAAATGGAAGCATGAGCGAGTATAGGATGGGACTTGGGAGAGGGAGGTCGTCGTACGATCAAAGTGGCTAGTGTTTTCTGATGTTTCTTCATTGCCACCCTTCAAAGGGAAATTCGAGGGTGAATTTCGTTAAGGGTGTGATTTATTATGAACCTGGATCTTAATTATAGGTATGGATCTTTATTTTAGGGTTTTTTGATGAAAAAAGATGATTTGGATTATTTCAAAGAACACGCCATGTACTCTTGAGTACACATCGTGTACCTGGTATCCTCGTGTAGCCGTGTATTGGTCGTGTAATGGCCGAGAACATGGTCTTGTTCGTGACCTATAAGACCACCTAAAATGGGGGCCAGATATGGCTAGTACATGGTGTGCACATTAAATGAACACGTTATGTACTTTTCTTTTTAATTGATGAGTCAGAGTGGGGTAATGAATCATCTCTAGAACACTCTTCTTTTATCCATGGTTCATCCAGGATATCCCAGGAGCGATGATCAATGTTCGATCCACCATTCCTCCATCAAAGGTCTGATTTAAACTCTATCAGGTGCATTGGAATCTCACTGGTGAGTTCTTCCTTCTTCTTGATCATTTCTTCATGTTTCCTCTTCCATCATGGGATATTCATGGTTGATTATTTTTAACCTTTTTATAGATCTACGACATTCTAGGATGATTAAACGGTTAAGGTTAAAGAGTGTTCATCATACAACTTCTAGGTAGGTGGTTTCTGCCTTCAATATTTTTGTCTTTGGATTATATATGCTAAAAGTTCTGAATTCCCATGTTTTAGGTAATTCCTGTTTTACAGGTTAATCCTGTTTAATATCTATTATTGTGTGTTTGTCTTATTATGTTTTATTTAACAATTCTTAAGGTTTTATACATTGATTAGGGATGTTTTCCCATGTTTACTTTATTATTGTTGTTGGTTCTAGAAATTTCTTTTAGTCTTTTTTTTACAATCCAAGAGTTCTTAGGATGGATTTTCTATTTATAAGAGATACATGTGCTTCGCGTTATGAAATTATGAACATGGAGAATTTATTATTAGGGATTCCTGAGATAAGATCATTTATGTATAATTCATGTAGTGTTGACTTAGTGGTATTGATTGGAAGAGATGTTGGTTGGTCATAGACCCTAGGGGTATAGACTATGAGATCTTCCAAGATGGTCATTATTAAATAAATTTCGGACCATAGGTAATTGACTGTGAGAGCTGTGAGGGTTCATTATATATTATTGTTTCTATGTAGGCCATGGGGTATTGGTTGTGATATTTACCTAGGTGGTCCTTTGTAATTGATTAGGGCTATGTGGGAAAATAGGGGCTAGACTGTGTGAGCTTCACATATGGTCTTTATTATTTATGGAATTGATGATATGTTAAACTGAAGGGGTCAGACTGTGAGAACATTCCCAGAGGGTTACATGAATATTTGAATGTTGATGACAAGTCTTCCAAGCCACAACACATGAATGGAAATTATTTTACTTGTTCATTTAGATTGTCTTTTGATACATCTGTTTTACTATTACATAGGGGATACATAGATTATTCTAGATACAAGGGTTTTCATTATTAAATGGTTAGACAAATTTATAAATGTAATTGAATTTAATTGAAATCGTATGATTTTTTAATTTTGAGCACTTTCTACTTTATTTCATTATTTCTGCATATTTCTTACAATATACATTCACTGACAGTTAGGTACAGATATTTTGGTGGCTGTCTAATGGAAATCGTATCATACCCTGTTTGGGACATGCTTTTTAACCCAAATAGATTATATGATTATAGGTATATATTAGGGAAATAACGCTTATAAATCAGGTACATGACGTCATTGGAGCTAGAGAGTATGAGAACAAGATTAGGCTTGTGATCATATTAGGGTTTACTATTTTTTGTACATTGGTTTTAATATTTTATTACCAACAATTTGAAATGTTTGGATACATTCTTAGTTACATGTAACATTCATAATTTGTTTATATATATGCGGTAGTTGTTTTTACTATCAGTCCTTCACTGTTTACTTATGTTGTATGGAATATCTGTTTTTTCTACTATTTATTATTTTTTCCATTGTGTTACACTGTCAATGAGGGCATAGTTTCTCCACTATCACAAAAAAGGCCCTCAATACTAGTCAAAAGCCTCTAAAGTTCAGTGAAATGTTCTTGATTCCATGTAACCAACCTGGTTTGGGGAACCTTTGGGTGGAACCCTGAATCATGCAGTTATGAAAATAGTAATCGACCAAAGAGGCAATTTGGCTAACTTTTATTTGGAAACATTTTCTCGATCAGTTTAAGAACCCAAGAGAAGAAAATGGAACTAATACAAAAAAATAAAAAAAATAACTAAATTTTAATAAAATATATGGGACATAAAGTCCAATACCCATATAATACATCTTAATTCATATTCAAGCTAAATATTCCTAATTAAAATTTGCATGAATCATTAATAATTTTCCTAAATATCCTTATTTATTTGTATTCTATTAAAATATGAAATATAATAATAAAATATTTATTTTAAATGTATTCGAAAACCATATTCATACATGCAATTCTATTTAGCATTCCTTTATAATTTTCAATTATAATTTTTTTAATAATTACTTCTTTGACAGGAATATTTTGGTGAACACTTGTGCATTTTTTCATGCATGTTTATGTTTGATAGTTCTAATACATCCACCATCCACATGGTTTCGTCATTTTAAGTTCATTTATCATAAAATAATTATAATATATATTCAAAAAATACACTTTTATAAAAATTCATATAAATAGGACATGAAAATTGAATCACATTTCTATGGGGATGTTGTAGTCTACTCGTATTCACAAGCGATGTTATCCCATTCCATTAAATATATATGTGAAAAGAAAAATAATATTTTAAAATTATAGATAATTTGTTATTTCATAAATATAATTTATTAAAATTAAATCCAAATTAACAACCAGCGATAGATTATTATGATGGAAAACTAATAATATCACAATGTGGAGGTGGTAGTACACACATACGCACGAGTGATACATTCCATTTTGATTTGATGGATATGAGATGAAAATTTGTTTTGATCCATTATAATAATAACAATTATATATATTTAGGATACTGGTTTAATTATTTTACAATGGATACCATATATTTAGATGAGGTATAATAAGAAATAAAATTGAAAGTACTCGGTTAAGAGTTAAACATCTTCATTGAGAAACCTCCTTAAACTTACACATTAATACTTTAAAGGATGATAATGTTTCCAAAAAAGTCCCCTAGGAAGTGGGTAGGAATGTTATGTAGGAATTAGGGAATTTAGTTTATAGTATAGAAGGATCATGATGTTTTAGTAATAGATGGAGTGTGGTATCCTTTTAGACGGGATATAGGGGACATGCATGGATCTTCTTTTAAAATTATAATATAATAATGTATTGGTTATTTCATGTTGCTAGAAAATGAAAATTTTAATAGGATATTAAGTATAGGTTCAATAAAAAATCAAATAAGAAAACCAAAAATATTTTTTAAAATATATTAAACACTGTCTCCTAGGGTAACCCATGGTAAAACCATTTTAACTATAACCACGGTAAAACATTTTCAATATTTTTACAAATCATTATGACCAAAAAATTAGTTTCCTTATTATGTAAAATTATTTATATTGAATAAAAATATGGAATATAATTTAAAATAATAATTTTTGAATGTTATTGATATTAATTTTAATATTACTATTCAAGATCGTGCAAAATAGTATTTTTTTAGTAAATTTCACTTTTGTAACACCCTGAGCTTTCACGATACGCTTCTCTTTCAATAATGCAATAGCTTGCATTGTACGCAAGTTCAAGATTCTAACACACCACGACCAATCAAAGTAGCAGTTATGAATAGTAATACCAACTTTTTGAAATTATATAAATTTTATATTTCAAAATGGATTTCATTTTTTGTATTCGGAATATTGAAATTATCCTAAGTTGAATTTTTTGTAATTTTCTGAGAACTTCCATTTTTTATGAATTGTGAAAAATTCTTAAAAATAATTTTTTTAATAAAAATACTTTATAGTGATAAATTATACTATTTAGTGGTTTTAAAGTGTAATTAGAATATATTTTTACCATTTTATCCAATGGTGGTCATTACAATTAATTTCACTTTGAAATTGGACATAAACAATTTTCAATCTTTTGATATATATTGTTTCTTAAAAACACGCTATTTGTTGTGATAGTGGAAATTAATTATAAAATTAATTAATGAAACTTAAATGTTTGGAATTTTGTAAAATAGACATCAATTTTGAATTCGGAATATCAATTATAGCTTAGGGTGAAATTTTGGCATTGTTCTGAAAAACATCAATTTTTGATGAATTGTGAAACCACTAAGTGGTAGTTAAAAAAACTGATTTTTCGTTTAAATGAAACATTACCACTTCTGTGATTTGATTTTCAAAAATCCTAAATACATGGTTTTCATTAGGAAGTAAAATGTGGTTTAATGGGATTAAAATAATTTTTTGGTGAATAGTAACTTTTAAGTTTAATTAATCGCGATTAAAGGTAATTAGTGAAATTTAAGGTAAAAATGGTATTATAAAAATATGAAATGACCATTAAAATTGTCATAAACCTATTGAATGAGTCATGGAAGACCAAGAAAATCCATGGGTCAACTTGGGGACCCCATGGAGCCACTTTGGTAGGAAAATGACATTAATTTTTTTTTATTTAATGTTAATATAAAAATGTCACAAACAAGAGTTGTTTTACTAAAACAATTTTTAAATGGGGTTATACAAGCCATATTTTTTACTATAAGTATTCATTAGAAATATATAAGATTTACTACATCATGATAATTTTTTTATAATTATTATCCATTAAATAAATTAAATTATTTATGACACCATGATGATGCAGCGATTACCTCATTAATTAACAATTTAAATAAAATGAAAAGATAATGTATAATATAAGACATACACATGTCAAAAACCTATTGGATGAGTATATTTCTAACCCTTATCACCTTAACCTAGAAATATATAATTATGGGACCTTTAAAATCCGAAACTCATTATATAATAAAGTAACATTTCATGACTTTCCAAGAGTGCCCCTCCTCTTCTCTTATAAAAGGCCCCCACCACTACCACCTTATTCACACATTCAAGACATTTGTCTCGAAAAAACTCTACCAAAATACTCTTCCAACATCCCTCCCTTACTCCTAGAAGCCTCACTTTGGGCAGATGTCTTCCCAAGGAAGCCTTTGGCTCAAATTAAAAAGAGTTACCCGATTTTAAGGTAATGTCTTCCCTAATGTTGTTTTCTTTTATATTTCTTCTCCAACCCCCTAAACTCTCTTTATCATTTCTTTTGTAACAAAACCAGTATCCTCAATATTATAGGATGTTTTTATAAGAAGTATTCGAGCTACACTTACACACACCTTCATCTAATGGTTAAAGAACATACTGTTTCTGTGGATGGTGAATTTCTGCCTCACGAAAAGATGATTGTTCAACACTCATATAACACCTTCAAAGGTGGCCATTAAGATGTCACTATATTTATATATGATATATAATATGTTTATTCTTTACATAAGCTTCTTTATTTTTCATTTATGGCATACCTTTATGGTTTCCAATATGGGTAAACACGATATTTTCATTTTAGGAAGTGTGGACTACCGCCTCCTCAATGTGATTAGAATCGTTAATGCCATATGTGGGATGTATAAAGGATGGAGTAAATGGTATTATACATTATATTATACTGGAATTATATTATAACTTTATATAATTATAAAATAATTCCATTAAATATGAAATAGAAATGAAAGTAGCGTTCATGTGTACGTACGGCTTACCGTCTCCATGAACGGTGCATTTCATTTCTTACCTCTAAATGTTATGTAATATTATAAATGAATGTATATACTGGATATATATGATGTATATGATTTCTAAATCATGAATATAATTATGGATATAATGGATATTCTACCACATAAACAACTTGTAATTATAAAAACATTATTGTTGACTCAAGTACCAAATATCGACCAAACGACCGTTATTAACATAAATAATTACATAATGTTCATAACATGGTGTTAAGTGATATAAAAGGAATAATAAACTTGAAAAAAGTTTATTAAGCAATTATAAATTTACTCTAGTTTATTATTCAGGAGGTTAAAGGATGGTTGAGTCAAGTCGGACATGTGGTATGGGAACTTCTTAACCCAATTTTTGTTCATTGGGTTAATCTCCTACTTTTAAATTATGTTATGATATTATTATTTCCTATCTTGTATTTGAAAATTATTTATGTTTAATTATAGTGAATACACATAATAGATCTATTTTATTTAAAAAATTAACTTTGTAAGGGACTTCGTCTCAATCTCCTTTCGTTGAGGCATATTTGGTTTTATACACAACTTTCTTTTATACGGTGTATAAACCCGTTTGACTTTTAATTTTATTCAAAAGTAATCTTTTTATACGAAGTGTTTTTACTAAACGACAAAAGGAAGGTTTTTTCAAATGTATGCGGTGAAAACGAATTCTCCGCCGCCGTGACTATTATTTGAATTTCGGCTTCCTCTATAAGCTATAACTTTTTTTAAATGAAAAATAAATACCATCTTTTACTTTTATATAATTTTGGTATTGAAAATGCTCTTGATAATGTTTTTATTATATCAATGTGTTGTATAGATATCATGTTATTGAAATATGGAAATTTTATGTTTTCATTATGATTTTTTTATGTGATACGATTATGTTTTGGTTTATAATATGTTTAAACCTGTTCATATGAGGAATGCATTGGACTTAATAAGTGACGGGTGGAGCTCGCTATAGCTCCTCGATGCATCGGAAGGTCTCATTAGACAAACTAGTGTCTTGGCATGAGGCCTTAACAAAATCGTATTTGTAGTCTCGGCACAAGGCTTGGCTACGTGGTTATGATAGTATGGAATTATGCATTCCATCATTATGAAAGTGGTTATTGATATTGCATGTGATTATTCGACCAGTAGAATATCCTTGTGAATAAGTAAATGGAATTATCTCATTTTAATTTTTCCATATTATGTTGAAGTTCAAGTTTAGAAGGCTTTTGTTTTATTTATACATTGCATTACATTTTTATGTTTATTTATGAAAGCTTCTGCTATATTTTCATCCTTATTGAGAATCTGAGCTCACCCCTTTCAATGTTTTATTATTCCCAGGATGTGAAGAAATATTTTATGACTGACCTATAGGGATAGTCTTAAGGGGATAGAAGTGTGGACTATGGAGACTATGTTATTGTGATTTTTCACATTATGATGTAATGTAACATTTATTAATGTATCTAGTGTTTCCAAGGCTACTAAACTAATTGGTCTTTCGAGACTTGATCTTCTGTGATAATGCCAATGTTACGAAGTAAGGCACCGACTCTAGGTAACTGGGGTCGGGGCGTTACAGTTGGTATCAGAGGATGTTTATTACTAACCTTGGAAGATAGATTTAGATAAACTCTGATTAGAGATCATAGCCCAAAGATAGACTTTGAGGATTAGTATAGAATAACCTCCTAAAATTTTGGTATTATAGAGATTTTGTGAGTTTTCTGAGCAATACATCCCTGTCTGGATACGATTAGGTAGAGGCAGATCTGGCACAGATGTACCTAGAGGTAAAACCCGAAAACACCGATTTGAGCTAGACTCGAACGAGAACTGGTGCATGACAACGGGCCTTGCTGCACTCTTGGTTACGACACTCCCAGGGGATATGCTTAGGATAATTCTCATTTTTTTACAAACCAACATGAAGGGTTTATGAGTATACACTTTCTCAAAGAAAACATTTTTTATGATTGTGGATTATATCCTTAAACCTTTCAATTTACATTAAGTATTTTACATGTTTGGAATTATTCATTGCAATTCATAAACTAACCTAGTTTATGCCATTGTATAGAAATGGCACCCAGTAGAAGGAATGTGAACTCCATCAATATGTATGATCCAAAGAGTAAGAATGATCATATCTTTCATGGTAGTAAGCCAACATTTAGAAGGGAAATAGTCTCCCATGTGTTCTCGACATATGAAGAAATAGTATCATGTGTTAACAAGATAAGTAAAGAATTCTATGAGTCTTATGGCTTTGAAGAGAAGAAAGAGAAGAAAAGGATGGAAGAGAGAATGATGGATAAAGGGATGAGGGAAAAGAAGAATTTTACAATATGTGATAACTGTGGGACGAAACACCTTGGAACTTTCCTGAAGGGAATGGGAGTTTGTTATAAGTGTGGAGAAAAGGGACATAAAGTGCGTGACTACAAGGGAAAGAAAAAGGTTTCAAATGTACAATGCTTCATCTGCAAGGAGTGGGGACACTACGCAAACCAATGTCCAAATCATCAGAGTATTCCCCAAATGAAGTTATTGGATAATAATCAAGTTATGATACTACCACCGATGAGGAGTAATGATTAGAGGTCTTATGTTGTTATTAAATAATTTTGTCATTAGAGTGTTGTATCAATGATGTACTGGTTATAATAATTATGGAGTATATAAGGATTTTACTATAGTACTATTTCATCAAGGACTTGATATTGTGTGGAACCAAGAAAAGTGACTCCACAGCAGGTTAAATTTTTGGAAAATATATGATTGAGAGAAAGATAAACCATAATATTGTTCTGATACCGAGATAGTAATTTTGGAATAATACATGATTTATTTGGATAAATTATATTGGATATTCTTAAAACAGATTAATGATTTGTATACATTTTTGGATAGAATGAGTATATCTAGTATTCTATAAGGAATAAGGGATCATGACTGTAATCAATAAGGATTTATGGTAATTCAGGATGTTGCAGTGTTTTAAAAGAATACATGATAAAGGTGATCACATGTTGTTACACAGAAAAAAGGATCTTCATTATATTTACCGTCCTTATAAAATTTGGATTTTGAGTCAGACAGAAGTATTTTGGATAACTATAAAGGTTGGAGTGGATTAATTTGAACATTGGATTGTATTGTTTAAGGTTAAAACATTTCTAAAGATTATTTTTGGAATATTATAATAATATAGCTTTAGGAAAAGGACAACCTGTAGGTTGGGGGATAACCCATTGCGTTGGACAAAGTTGCAGGAATCGAGCCCACAACCATAGTGAGACATTCCTTTATTACCTACCACTAGCCTACAGGAAGTCCCTGGTTATTAAAAAATAGTTTTCCTAATCTAAATGGTATGGGGTAATATTTGGAACCTTATACAATTAGGATAAATAGAATATTTTTTAGTTCTATGACCTTTTGGAGTGAAAGATGGGTTTGTGGTTAAAAAATTATTAAAGAATGAAAGTCTTCCTGACAATTAAGTATATTTCCTTTCATTCTTAGTAAATCTCTTAAATTAATTCCTCAACATTACGAAGGGTAACTTAAAACAAAAATGTTGCTGGTTAACTTTTCCAACTGGAGATTCAATGACCATTTAACCAATCATGAGTTTATGATTTTCTTGTGGTTAACTTTCTCCTAACCCAGTTTTCTACAACTCTCGATTAGACCTTGATGGTTTGTTTTCCCTCCATATCCATATTTTCATAGAATCCAAATATGGGCTATCTCGGGTGACCTTTGTACTTATCTTTCTATTTTTAAAGTTATATTTTTATTAACCTTATTTCCGATGTGGTTTTCCACAAAGGTATTTTCTATTTTCAACCTTTTTTTTTCAAAGAAAAATTTAAAATTGTGAGAACGCAATTTATTGAAGGAGGGGAGAATGTAACACCCCGAGATTTCATGATACACTTCTCTTTCAATAATGTAATAGCTTGCATTGTACGCAAGTTCGAGATTCTAACACACCACGACCAATCAAAGTAGCAGTTATGAATAGTAATACCCACCTTTTGAAATTATATAAATTTTATATTTCAAAATGGACTTCATTTTTTATTTGGAATACTGAAATTATCCTAAGTTGAATTTTTTGTAATTTTCTGAGAACTTCCATTTTTTTATGAATAGTGAAAAATACATAAAAATAAATTTTTTAATGAAAATAATTTATAGTGATAAATTATACTATTGAGTGGTTTTAAAGTGTAATTAGAATATATTTTTACCATTTTATCCAATGGTGGTCATTATAATTAATTTCACTTTTAAATTGGACATAAACAATTTTCAATCTTTTGATATATATTGTTTCTTAAAAACACGCTATTTGTTGTGACAGCGGGAATTAATTATAAAATTAATTAATGCAACATATATGTTTTGAATTTTGTAAAATAGTCATCAATTTTTAATTCAGAATATCATTTATAGCATAGGGTGAAATTTTGGCATTGTTCTGAAAAACATCAATTTTTGATGAATAGTGAAACCACTAAATGGTAGTTAAAAAAACTGATTTTTCATTTAAATGAAACATTAACACATCTGTGATTTTATTTTCAAAAATCCTACATACATTGTTTCCATTAGTAAGTAAAATGTGGTTCAATGTGATTAAAATAATTTTTTGGTGAATAGTAACTGTTATGTTTAATTCATCGCGATTAAAGGTAATTAGTGAAATTTAAGGTAAAAATTGTATTATAAAAATATTTAATGACCTTTACACATATCCTACCCCTATTTGATGAGTCATGGCCGACCAATAAAATCCATGGGTCAACTTGGGGACCCCATGGAGCCACTTTGGTAGGAAAATGACATTAAAAACTTTTTATTTAATGTTAAAATAAAAATGTCACAAACATGAGTTGTTTTACTAAAAAAATTTTAACTGGGCTTATACAAGTAATATTTTTTACTATAAATATTTATTAGAAAGATAAAAAAATTTCCTACATCATGATTTTTTTTTATAATTATTAGACATTAAATAAATTAAATTATTTATGACACCATGATGATGTAGCGATTACCTCATTAATTAATGATTAAAATAAAATGAAAAGATAATGTAAAATATAAGACTTAAACTTGTAAAAAACCTATTGGATAAGTATATTTAGAACCCTTATCACCTTATCTTCGAAATATATATGTGTGGGACCTTTAAAATCCGAAACTCATTATATAATAAAGTAACATTTCATGACATTCCAAGAGTGCCCCTACTCTCCTCTTATAAAAGGCCCCCACCACTACCACCTTATTCACACTTTAAAGCCATTTGGCTCGGACAAACTCTACCAAAATACTCTCCCAACATCCCTACCTTACTTCTAGAAGACTCACTTTGGGCAGAAGTCTTCCCAAGGAATCCTTCGTCTCAAATCAAAAAGAGTTACCCGATTTTAAGTTAATGTCTTCCCTAATGTTGTTTTTTTTATTTTGCTTCTCCAACCCCCTAAACTCTATTTATTCTTTTCTTTTGTAACAACAACAGTATCTTAAATATACTAGTATGTTGTTATAAGAAGGATTCTAGCTACACTTACACACACCTACATCTAATGGTTAAAAAACATACTATTTCTGTGGATGTCGAATTTCTGCCTCACGAAACGATGATTGTTCAACACTCAAATAACACCTTCAATGGTGGCCATTAAGTTGTCACTATTTCTATATATGATATATAATATGTTTATTTTTTACATAAGGTTCTGTATTTTTTCATTTATGGCATACCTTTATGTTTTCCATTATGGGTAAACACGATATTTTCATTTTAGGAAGTGCGGACTACCGCCCCCTCAAAGTGATTTGAATCGTTAATTCCATATGTGGGATGTATAAAGGATGGAGTAAATGGTATTATACATTATATTATACTGGAAATATATTATACCTTTATATAATTATAACTTAATTCCATTAAATATGAAATAGAAATGAAAGTAGCGTTCATGCGTACGTACGGATGACCGTCTCCATGAACGGTGCATTTCATTTCTTACCTCTAAATGTTATGTAATATTATAAATGAATGTATATAATAGATATATATGATTTATATGATATCTAAATCATGAATATAATTATGGATATAATGGATATTCTACCACATAAACAACTTTTAATTATATGAAGTTTATTGTTGACTCAAATACCAAATATCGACAAAATGACCGTTATTAACATAAATAATTACATAATGTTCATAACATGGTAATAAGTGATATTAAAGGAATAATAAACTTGAAAAAGTTTCTTTAGAAATTATAAATTAACTCTAGTTTATTTTTCACGAGGTTAAAGGATGGTCGATTCAAGTCGGACACGAGGTAAGGGAACTTCTTAAACCAATTTTTGTTTATTGGGTTAATCTCCTACTTTTAAATTATGTTGTGATATTATTATTTCCTATCTTGTATTTGTACTTTATTTATGTGTACTTGTAGTGAATACACATTATAGATATATTTTGTTTAAAAATTGAACTTTTTAAGGGAATTCGTCCCAATCTCATTTCGTTGAGGAATATTTGGTTTTATACACTACTTTCCTTTATACGGTGTATAAACACCTTTAACTTTTAATTTTATTCAAAAGGAAGCTTTTTATATGAAGCGTTTTTACTAAACGACAAAAGGAATGTTTTTTCTTATGTAGGTGGTGACAACGACTTCTCCGCCGCCGTGACTATTATTTGAGTTTTGGCTTCCTCTATTAGATATAACTTTTTTTAAATGAAAAATAAATACCATCTTTTACTTTTATTTTATTTTGGTATTGAAAATGATCTTGATAATGTTTTTATCATATCAATGTGTTGTATAGATATATTGTGATTGAAATGTGGAAATTTTATGTTTCCTTTATGCATGTTTTATGTGATACGATTATGTTATGGTTTATAATATGTTTAAACCGGTTCAAATGAGGAATGCATTGGACGTAATAAGTGACGGGTGGAGCCCGCTATAGCTCCTCGATGCATCAGCAGGTCTCATGAGACAAAATAGTTTCTTGGCACGAGGCCTTAACAAAATCTTATTTGTAGTCTTGGCACGAGGCCTTGGCTATGTGGTTATAATAGTCTGGCATTATGCATTCCATCATTATGAAAGTGGTTATTGATATTGCATGTGATTATTGGACTAGTAGAATATCCATGTGAATAAGTAAATGGAATTATCTCATTTAACTTTTTCCATATTATGTTGAAGTTCAAGTTTAGAAGGCTTTTGTTTTAGTTATACATTGCCTTAAATTTTATGTTTATTTATGAAAGCATCCACTATATTTTCATCCTTACTGAGCATCTGAGCTCACCCCTTTCAATGTTTTATTTTTCCCAGGATGTGTAAAAAAATATTTTATGACTGACCTACAGGGATAGTCTGAAGGGGATAGAAGTGTGGACTATGGAGACTATGTTATTGTGATTTTTCACTTTATGATGTAATGTAACGTTTATGAATATATCTAGTGTTTCCAAGGCTACTAAACTAATTGGTTCTTCGATATTGGATCTTTTGTGATCATGCAAATGTTACAAAGTAATGCACCGACTCTGGGTAACCAGGGTCGGGGCGTTACAACTTTAAGCATAGAACTGAGTTTACCATCATTCCATTCTATGTAAAAAAATTTAAATGAATGCTAAATTTTTTTGAGGTTATAATCATTAAATTTCAGTATTTTAATTAATATAAAGGTATAGAATTAATTAATTAATATAAAAACACGTTTTTCATAAAAAGTAGTTTTTTTAGAGAAATTACTATTTTTTACATTCAATTGTATTAATGTTAATTTATAACCAACTAATAAATAATGAATTATTATTATAAGAATTAAAAAATGAATTGCAATAATGTATTTAGTAAAAATAATACCATTCAAAACAATGGATAGATAATAACTATGAAATTAAATAATAATATTTTAATGTATTATTATAGTTCCTTTAAGATAATTTTCTCATGTAATGAAATATATAAATAAAAATAAATATTTAAAGAGAAATATATCACAAAATCAGGGTGTGTTATACTAAGAGTCTTTTTTTCATGTTATACCTGGATTACTAATTTTTTTAATCTCAATGTATTTCTCTTAAGAGGGAGATTACTTTTCATAATAAATTGGATTATCAGCTATTACAGAAATGTTTTATTAGGGGGAAGTTGGTTATGTAATATATCAGATATTATATTTGGTGTAAAATAATATGTCTAATTATGTGTTTTTTAATTTATTCCTTTAACTATAGTTAATCATAATGATCATGATACATCTGGTCTTTTATTGAATAATTTGTGAATTATAAGACACACTATATACAATACTCTTATTATAGATTTTTTTTGTTTTTGAAAATGTTTATTGTGTTTTCAACAAACCCAAAGTTGAATTATCTCGACTCTTCATCAAGGATCATGTTGTGACTACCCCAAGCCCACCTTCCATAGGCCAGGGGCCGGCGACTTGCACCAAGGCGTAATTCCCGATAAAATAAGGGAATGCATTGCCTTTGTAAAATAAACAAACACCATAGAGTAAGCAAGAAGAAGTAAACACAAAGTAAAACTGGAAAGAAAGTACAACAACTGAAAAGTAAAGACGCAATGTCGTGTCGTCCATAGGATGTCCCACCTGAAGGGTGGGTACAGATGGCCTCCTCAGCTCCACGGGTCCAGCCGTCCGCTCCGTGTACGTCCCACCCTGTGGTCCACCTCTAGGTACCGACTTTCTCCACAAGACTCCACCACTATCAGCGATGTCCGTCGTCGGTATCCAACACAACGTATTGTGGGCATAGCTCGTGCATGGGTGAGTATAAGCTACTCAGTAGGGACCCCGAGAACCCCGAAGGACTCCCATAATCCACAAAGGATAATCCAAAAAGGAAAGATACAATCACGAAGTAACATCCAACACTACATAGGTATATGCCCATACATATACCTAAGTTATCAATTCCAGTTTTGCTCCAGCATTCGAGCCCAAGTTCAGACAAGTCCACACAGGATATCACAACACAATCCACATAGGAAAGCAAGTCAATCATATCAAAGATAATGATTGAAATTCAAGACTCAGTTCCATAGGTATACTTCTTCGTAAGATGATAGAGATGATCAGATGTAGCCATTGATTAATCTAAGCCGACGGACCCATAAAGGATCGATAGGTACTAACCCCCGCAATGAACCACAAAGGATCGTTAGGTACTAACCCCCGCAATGACCCACAAAGGATCGTTAGGTACTAACCCCCGCAATGACCCACATAGGATCTGACCCACACATGATCGGTATGCGCTGGCCCACACAGGATCGCTGAGCGCTGACCCACACAGGATCGGTAGGCACTGATCCACAGAGGATCACTGACTGCGGTAGTCGTCGATGTTGAATCCACAGAGGATTACCATATAGTCTTCATCGTCATCGTAGTCGCAACTAGCTCTAGGGTTCCTGGACACAGCAAGCTCGTTTTGGGAGGGTCTGCTCCACGAGCCGAGGGGATGATACATCAACTGACACAAATTCTGGATTTGATGTATCCCAAAGTTCCGTATCGTCAACAGGAACTCAACGTCACTAACGGCGCATCAATCGGATGCCAGGTCTCAGAGTTATTGGATTTTTCATACCAGGGGCCCGGTTGGGTTTTTTACGTCAAAACCAACCCGACCATACTCCATCTGTGTCCAAACCTCGAGCGGAGTAATCCAAAAGGTCCGTCTCACTAAGAGGAATCCAAAAAAGTTGATGACACGTCAATCGGATGTCCGGAGCTCATGTTATAAGCGTTTCCGCTCCGAGGGCCCGTCTTGTTTCGTGTACGAACCAACCCGGCTGAACCCAAAGTTCTCCGAAACCTTGAGTGTAATATTCCAAAATGACCGTCGTGATCCATGGATAACATCGCAGCTGATGGTGCATCAATCGGAGGCCCACAACCCAAATTATGGGCAAAATACTGAAGAGGTCCGCGAATAGGGGGTTCGGGCCCGGTTCGGCCCGGCCCAATACCCCCTGGGTCAGCCCGAACCAGGTCCACCCGACCCGGGTCCGGGTCTGGCCCATTAGGGCCCGGCCCGGCCTGGGCGCGGCCCGGCCTGGCTCGCTCGGTCTGGTCGGTGTGGCCAGGCGGCTCGGCCGTAACGGCCGAGCGGAACGGTGCGGGGGGCGCACTGCCCCCCTTTGTGAAAGCGCGGGCCCCATGAGGGGGGGGGGCATCTCCTGCTAGCCAGCTAGGGGTTACAACCCTCGGCCCTTCTCGGAAGCTGGTCGGCCCAGTCCGGCCGACCGGTTTCTGCTGTCGTGGTATCACTTTCCTACACCGGTCGCCGCTTCCTGCTTCGTCGTGGCGCGATGGCGCCACGCCCCTCCGCCGCGGCCCCGCTCTGGCCGCAGCCTCTTCGGCGTTCTATGGTGCGGTGCGACGGAGCTGCAGCTTGTTCGACTTCAATGGCGCGGCGCGATGGCGCAACGCTTCTTCGCCCATTCATTATTATTTTCCGCGCGGTGCATCGGCACCGCGCTGCCTTGTTCGTGCCGCAAACAAATCATCAATCAAGGGAGGAGGGGGTCAGCCGTGTTCATGTGGTCTGACCTCTTCTCATTATTGCGATATCAGGCTGCTCAATTAAAGATGATAATCAGCGATGAAATAATCACAAAAAAATCAAAATAACCGCTACCTCGACGAAAAAGTTGAACGAAAGTTCGTTGCGGAATTGCATGTCACAGAAGAAGGCGTCGCGGAAGGGGGATCGTCGCGCCGCGGGGAAAAGATTCTTCGGCGTCGCGTCGTCGATCTCCTAGGATCCGGCGTTCTTATCGACCTTCGTCGGAGGTCGGGGTTCTTCATGTTCTTTGTGTTCTTCGTCGAGGAAGGAGTGCTTCAAGGCATTGAGTGATTTCTCCCCAGCCCTCCCACACCACGAACCCCTTTAATAAAATAAGACTTGTCTTATTTTATTAACACACAAGCCAAATGTTTTGACATTCAAAATTTGAATCAATCAATTAATTGGATTAATTGAGGAGTCTAAACCACCCAATTAATGAGGCGTTTAGTATTCAGTTTAAACGAAAGAGTAGACTTACCTTTTAAGGGGGGTGTGCGGGTGCATTACCTAATTAATTGTGGGGGTTTCGTGGAAGTTTAAAAGGTGGGGCTCATGTGGGCCCCACCCCAAAAATATCTTACCTAGTGGAGTAGGATATAGTGGGTCCTACTTCAACCACTTAGCTTAGGTTAAACAACATTAAATAAGATAAAGTGGTTGCCCCATTTTATTTTATTTATTTACTTAACCCAAAATTTAATAACCACACCTGAGCAAACAAAAATATAGAAAAGGTGTTCCTAAGAATCTTCCGGCGCTGCGATTCCATCGATGTCCTCAAATTTTGTTTTCGACAACCGGTTCAAAAGTTAGGAAAACCCACTCGTTCGTTCACTGAACGTACCTGAGCTAATCTTCAGAAAATGATTCCGGGCACACCAGGCCCCAGAATCAGGTGCCGTCTGAAACTACGTTCTTGTAAAATCTCAAAGAAAATTAAGAAAAAAATTTCCTTTAATTCTACGGGTCTTTACATTACTCCCACCTCAGTGCCTTACGTCCCCGTAATGATACATCATGAACTAGGGAAAAATGTTGGTTCTGAGCACGCATCTGAGCCTCCCGCTCCCAAGTGCTCTTCCGAAGGTTCCATTGCTGCCATCTGATGCGCACTAGAGGAATCATCCATTCACATAGGACCCGCTCCTATCGATCCTCAATCTCCACTGGGACCTCCATAAAAGTCGCCCCATCATCAATGTCCAGCTCCCCATCGTCAATGATATGCGTCGGGTCGTGCTCAAATCTCATCAGCTGAGATTCGTGGAAGACGTCGTGCACCTGGTGCAATTGACGTGGTAGAGCCAGGTGATAAGCTACCTCGCCTATCCTACTGAGGAACTGGAATGGTTCGATGAAGCGTGGAGATAACTTGCCGCCTCGGCCAAATTTATGTAATCCACGTCGAGGTGAGACATGCAAGAAGACGTGGTCGCCATCCTCGAACTCTAGTGGCCTCTATCTTATGTCAGAATAAGACTTCTGCCAGCTCTGAGCTGTCCTCATCCACACCTGGATGACCTGGACCTTCTCTGTCGTGGCCTGGACCATCTCTGGTCCCACAAGTGCTGACTCCCCAGGGTCTTCCCCACACAGCGGTGATCTACAAGGTCGGTCATACAACACCTCGTATGGTGCCATCCTGATGGTGGAGTGGTTGCTGTTGTTGTATGCGAACTCCACCAAGGGTAGGTGATCCTCCCAGCTGCGACCAAAGTCGAGGACACATGCATGGAGCATGTCCTCGAGAGTCTGAATGGTCCTCTCCGTCTGACCATCTGTCTGAGGGTGAAAGGCGGTGCTCAGACGTAGCTGCATCCTCAATGCCTCATACAACTCCTTCCAAAGTCGGTAAGTAATATGAGCATCTCGATCGAAGACGATAGATGATGGAGCACAATGAAGCTGTACAATCTCTTGAACGTAGAGGCGTCTGAAGCCCTCCACTAAGCCCTGGTCTCTGATGGGTAAGAAGTGAGCCGACTTGGTGAGTCGGTCGACAATCACCCAAATGGAGTCTTGACCTCTAGAAGTACATGGAAGTCCAGTCATGAATTCCATAGATATCCCGTCCTACTTCCACTCTGGGACCTATAAGGGTTGTACCAAGCCTACTGGTACCTAGTGCTCCGCCTTCACCTGCTGGCAGGTGAGGCATCGTGAAATGAACTCTTCCACAACCTTCTCCATACCCGGCCATTAGTGCTGTCATCTGAGGTTATGGTACATCTTCGCCACTCCTGGATGTACCGCTAAAGGGGAAGTGTGAAACTCCCTCAGTACCTCCTCCTATAAAGCAGCTGGTACCATGGTACGTCCTCTGAAAAGGATGACGTCCTCACCTACCATAGAGAATCCATCAGGTGCCTGTCCTGAGGATATCTGTGCAAGCCGCGTCTCACAGTCATCGTCCCCACGTTGCACCTCCTTGGACCGCTGTAGAAGTGGAAGAGTGACTATGAGTGACTGTAGAAATGCTGCTCCATCACTATCCACGAAGGATATATGAAACGAGGCTAGTTGCTCTATCGCCTCACCATGTTGTTGAATGCCTGTCCTCCTGCTAAGAGCATCGGCTACTACATTCCCCTTTCCAGGAGTATAGACTATCTCAAAGCCATAGTCCTGGAAGAACTCAAGCCATCGCCACTATCTTAGTTTCAGGTCCTTCTACGAGAAGATGTACCTGAGACTCTGATGGTCAGAATAGACTGTAAAGCACTTTCCCGTCAGATAGATTTTCCACATCTTCAGAGCGAAGACCCCTGCTGCTAACTCCAGGTCATGGGTAGTGTAGTTCTGCTCATGCTGCCTCAACTGACGTGATCCATATGTGATCAAGGCCCGCTCCAGCATGAGGACACATCCGAGACCGATCCCTGATGCATCGCAGTAGACGACGTACCCTACTCCCTCCTTTGGTAGCCTCAAGATAGGTGCGCTAGTCAATCTCTATCTTATCTCCTGGAAGCTCTGATGACATATTTCTAACCACACAATGGGTTCCCCTTCTTCATCAAGGCTGAGAGTGGTGCATCAACTCTGGAAACGTCTGACACGAATCTCCGTGAGTACCCAGCTAGCCCCAAGAAACTTCGCACCTCCGTTAGGCTCCTTGGTGGCTCCCAAGCTAGCACTGCCTCGACCTTCACAGGATCCACCAAAACTCCCTCCACAGAGATGAAGTTTCCCAAGAAGAGGACCTCACATATCCAGAACTGACAGTTCTTGAGATTTCCATAAAGCTGGTACTCTCGGAGTGTGTCTAGTACATCCCACAATTGGTAGGTGTGCTCCTCCTCAGTGGTCTAGTAAATCAAAATGTCATCAATGAAGAGCACGACAAATCGATCGATGTATGGCTGAATGATCCTGTTAATGAGTCCCATGAACAATTCTGGAGCATTGGTCATGCAAAAAGTCATAACCAAGAACTCATAGTGGCCATATAGACATCTGAAGGCCGTCTTCTGCACGTCCTCATCCCGAACTCTGAGCTGATGATTGTCTGATCTAAGGTCTATCTATGAGAACCACTGTGCTCCCATAATCTGATCGAAGAGGTCATTAATCCTCGGTAGATGATAATTATTCTTCACGGTCACCTGGTTCAGGCGACGATAGTCAACACAAAGTCGCAAGCTCCTGTCTGCCTTCTTGGCGAACAATATCGGGGAAGCCTCGAGTGAAACACTAGGTCAGATGAATCCCTTGCCCTTCAAGTCCTCCAACTGTACCCGTAGCTCTCGAAGCTCAGCGAAGGCCATCCAATATGATGTAGTGGATATTGTGGATGTCTCGGGGTACAAGTAAATATAAAAGTCTACCTCTTTGCGAGGAGGTAGCCCTGGGACGTCATCGGGGAAAACCTCTGCATACTGATCCACCACAGTAGGAAAACCAGGACTCCGCACGTCAACTGCTCCTAGGATGAGGCTATCCAACTGATGAGTGATGGGCTGTCCTATCCTCTGTGAGAGTCCATCCTATACTGCAAAGGCTCCCTTCTCACCGGTGAAGGTGAACCTACTCCCTTCGGTGTGAACACACCACACCTTGCGCCTAATTCAGTCAATCTGAGCATGGACTGCAGATAACCAATCCATGCCAAGATGATGTCATAAGGCCTCGGCGCCGCTACAAGAAGATCCCAGCCAAAGCTCTCGCCTCATAGAGTAAGCTCACACTACCGGCACCAGTGTGTAATCGTCGAGTCTGCTCCCGTAGGAGTCTCTAGCAATAAAGATCAAGCCAAAGGATCTTTCAGAATCTCCAAGCTCCGAACAAGGGCAGCGACTATGAAATAATTACTCGCTCTTGTGTCTATAAGAACTGAAGAAAGGGTGGAGTAGACACAGATAGTACCTCGAATCATCTCGGGCGCACCGTGGTCCTAGGACTCCGCTTCCTGGAGATGTTCCTATCTCTCCTATTCACCTCGCTGTGGTCGGGGTGGAGCTCCTGGTGGTGGTGGTGGTAGAGCCTGAAAGCATCGCCCACCACCTGCTGCTTGGCCAACTCCTCTGCCTCGTCCGCCTGCTCCCTTCGGACCGCCACGATCGACCCTCTGCCTCTGCCTGGGTGGTCCCTCAACCGTCTGCTGCTCCTCGGCACGGCGGGTTCGGCAGTCACGAGCCATGTCGCCCTTCCCACCACATGAGTAGCACTTTCTGCCTCTCGTAAGACTAGCTCTGTGCTTTGTGCCACGTACCTCTGAGCCGGTGTCCTGAGTTCTTCTTCCTAAGGGTCTGGTCTGCCTGAACCCATGTGTCATCCATCGACGGCCTGCTGCAGAAGACTCTGCTATGTGCTGCCCTGCGGTAGGTCTCGCTGCTGATTTCGGCTCAGCAAGAAAGCTCTCGATGAGAATATCTTTCTCTAGTACCCCTGACTGTGTCAGAATGCTGAGGGAGATCATCGATGAACTGATATCATGCCTCAAACCCTGCTCGATGGTCCGGTCCCGGAAGAATGGGTCTCGTACCATGTCCGTCGAATAGCGCGAGAGATCGGTAAATCTCATCGAGTACTAGGCGACTGTCAAGCTGCCCTGCCGCAGCAGTAGTAGCTCCTGGATGCGCACAACATGAAGGGTGGCTGGGATGAACTCCGAGCAGAAGAGGCTCTAAAATTCCGTCTAGAGGAGAGATGCCCCGTCACGCACTTGGAGCATCAAGCTCCACCATCTTCCTATTTCTGCGTGCAAGAGACTCGCTGCAAGGATCACCATGAGGTCTGCTGGTGTCCCTACCAATCAGAAAACTCGTACAACTTCCTCCATCCAATACTCGACTTCCTGGGGGTCCGTCTCCCCATGGAACCTGGGCAGTCTCTGTCACTGAATCTAATGTAGTGCACTAAGCAAATGTGCACTATCAGTGGCTAGGGCTTGTAGCATCGGTGGATCGGTGGGTATAGGTACCACCAGTGCCTCTGCTGTCAAAGGGCCCTAGACCGAGGCCTCATCGCTCAGTGACTATTTTCATGTACACAACTCGGAACCCTAGCTAGCTGCCATCGTGGAGCCATCCTGAAAAGAAACAGGTTCCCCACGGTCAAAACAGTATACCTGGTAAGCTGACACAATGTAATCACAAAGAAAACTTTTAAAAACACACATTCAATCAATGTTTTCATGCATTGAGTCGGAAATCAGAAGTCAGTGCCCCAGTGTACAGATACGTCGGCCGTTGCACCAACACTGGACTCCCTGGACTAATAACCACACTCAATACCCTTAACACTATTTCTTAACAATGAAAAAAGACCAGAGTCTTGAGTTTTGCGGTAGATCCGAACTTCTATGATACCAATTTTTCCCGACCCGTCCTCGGGGCCCGTGTCGTGACTACCCCAAGCCCGCCTTCCATATGCCATGGGATGGCGAATAGCACCAAGGCGTAATTCCCGATAAAAGAAGGGAAGGAATTTCCTTTTTCAAGTAAACAAACACCACATAGTAAGCAAGAAGAAGTAAACACTAAGTAAAACTGGAAAGAAAGTACATCAACTGAAAAGTAAAGCCGCAACGTCATGCCGTCCATAGGAAGTCCCAGCTGAAGGGTGGGTACAGATTTACTCCTCAGCTCCACGGGTCCAGTCGTCCGCTTCGTGTACGTCCTACCCAGTGGTCCACCTCCAGGTACCGACTTGATCCACAAGCCTCCACCATGATCAACGCTGTCTATCATCTGCATCCAACACAACTTAGTGCGGGCATAGCCCATGAAGGGGTTATTATAAGCTACTCAGTAGGGACCCCGAGACCCCTGAAGGTCTCCCAAAATCCAAAAAGTATCATCCAAAAAGGAAAGATACAATCACGAAGTAACATCCAACACTACTTAGGTATATGCCCATACATATACCTAAGTCATCAATTCTAGTTCGGCTCCAGTATCCGAGCCCAAGTTCAAACACGTCGACACAGGATAGCACAACACAATCCATATAGGAAAGCAAGTCAATCATATCGAAGATAATTATTAAACGTCAAAACTCAGCTCCAAAGGTTTACTTCTTCGTAAGATGATATGGATAATCAGATGTAGCCATTGATTCATCTAAGCCGTCGGACCCACAAATGATCGATAGGTACTAACCCCCGCAATGACCCACAAAGGATCGTTAGGTACTAACCCCCGCAATGACCCACAAATAATTGTTAGGTACTAAACCCCGCAATGACCCACAAAGTATCATTAGGTACTAACACCCGCAATAACCCGCATAGGATCTGACCCACACAAGATTGGTATGCACTTGCCCACACAGGAACGCTGATCGCTGACCCACACGGGATCTGACCCACACAGGATCGGTAGGCACTAATCCATAGAGGATCGTTGAGTGCTGTAGTCATCGCTGTTGAACCCACAGAGGATTCTCGTATAGTCTTCATCGTCGTCGTAGTCACAGCCAGCTCTAGGGTTCCCGCACACAACAAGCTCATTTCAGGAGGGTCCGATCCACGATCTGAGGGGCTGATACATCAACTAACACAAAGTCCAGGGTTGATGTAACCCAAATATCCGTATCATCAACAGGAACTCAATGTCACAGATGACGCGTCAATCGGACGCCTAGTCTGAGAGTTATTGGCTTTTTCATCCCAGGGGCCCGGTTGGTTTTTTTAATTCAAAACAAAGCCGACCGTACTCCAACTACGTATAAATCTCGAGCGGAGTAAGACAAAAGGTCTGTCTCACTAAGAGGAATCCAACAAAGATGATGGCACGTCAATCGGACGTCTAGAGCTCAAGTTATAAGTGTTTCCACTCCGATGGCCCGATTGGTTTCATGTATGAACCAACCCAGTCGAACCCATAGTTCTCCGAAAACTTGAGTGTAATATACTAAAATGACCATCGTGATCCAAGGATCGCATCGCAGCTGATGGTGCATCGATCGGAGGCCCGCAGCCCATGTTATGGGCAAAATACTGAAGAGGTCCGCAGATAGGGGGTTCGGGCCCGGTCCGATCCGGCCCGATACCCCCTGGGTCGGCCCGAACCGGGCAACCCATCCCTGATCTGGGTACGGCACATTTGGGCATGGCCCGGCCTGGCTCGCTCGTCCTGGCCAGCGTGGCCAAGCGGCTCGGCCGTAACGGCCGAGCCGAAGGGTGCGGGGGGTGCGCTGCCCCCCTGTGTGAAACCGCGGCCCCCATGAGGGGGAGGGGGAGCCCCTACTGGCCAGCTGGGGGTTACAACCGCCGGCCCTTCTAGGAAGGTGGAAGGCCCGGTCTGGCCGGCCGGTTGCTGCCGCCGCGGGGCCGTCGGGGTCCCGCTCTCCTGCTTTAGTGCCGGTGGCCGGAAGCCCGCTGCTGCTTCCTACTCCGCCGCGGCCAAAGGCAGTGGCCTTGGTCTGACCGGCACGGCATGGCGGCGCTGCTCCACTCCACCACGGCCCCACTCAGGTTGCGGCCTCTTTGACGTTCTCCGGCGAGGCGCGACGGCGCGGCGTCTTGTTCGACTTCAACGGTGCCGCGCGACGGTGCCACGCTTCTTCACCCAATATTTATTATTTTCCGCGCGGTGCATGGGCACCGCACTGCCTTGTTCGTGCCACAAAAAATCATCAATCAATGGGGGAGGGAGGTCGGTCGTGTTTGGGCGGTCCGACCTCCTCTCGTTATTGCAATATCAGGAAACTCATATAAAGATGATAATCAGCGATGAAGTAAACAAAAACAAAAATAAAATAACCCCTACCTCGAAGAAAAAGTTGAACGAAGGTTCGTCGTGGAATTGTACGTCGCAGAAGAAGGCGTCGCGGAAGGGGGGTTGTCTTGTCGCAGGGAAAAGATTCATTGGCTTCACGTCGTCAATCTTCGAGGATCCGGTGTTATTGTCGACCTTCGTCGGAGGTCAGTGTTCTTCGTGTTCTTCGTCGAGGAAGGAGTGCTTCAAGGCTTTGAGTGATTTCTCCCCAGCCCTCCTGCACCACGAACCCCTTTAATAAAATATGACTTATCTTATTTTATTAACACACTAGCCGGATGTTTTGAAATTCAAAATATGAATCAATCAATTAATTGATTTAATTGAGGAGTTTAAAACGCCCAATTAATGAGGCGTTTATTATTCAGTTTAAACGCAAGAGTTGACTTACATTTTAAGGGGGGTGTGCGGGTGCGTTACCTAATTAAAGGTGCGGGTTTCGTGGAAGTTGAAATGGTGGGGCTCGTGTGGGCCCCACCCCACAAATATCCTACCTAGTGGAGTAGGAAATAGTGGGTGCTACTTCAACCACTTAGATTAGGTTAAACAACATTAAATAAAATAAATTGGTTGCCCCATTTTATTTTATTCATTTACATAACCCAAAATTTAATAACCACACCTAAGAAAACGCAACTCTGGAAAAGGTGTTTCTAAGAAATTACCGGCGCAACGATTCCATCGGTGTCCTCAGATTTCGATTCCGAGCACCGGTTCAAAAGTTAGTAAAACCCGCTCGTTCGTTCACTGAACGTACCCGAGCTGAACTTCAGAAAATGATTCCGGGCACACCGGGCCTCAGAATAAGGTGCCGTTAGAAACTACGTTCTTGTAAAATCTCAAAGAAAATAATGAAAAAATTTCCTTTGAATTTTACAGGTCTTTACAAGAATACTACTTGGGAAAATCAATGTAGTTGTTCCAAGGATTTGTTTTTTCTAAATAATTTTTTTAAATCAACTAAAATACATAGTTATTCCTTGATATTTCTACATAGGGAGTGTTCTAATGATTATAGGAAGTGTGAAGGACTTTTAATTATTTATTAACTAAAACAATGATATCAAAACAATGGACTTATAAATTACATCTTGGTTTGCAGTACGTTTGTAAAAAATAATTTTAATGATTGTTTTGGTTCCATGATGTGTCTTTAGAATACTTCTATATACACAATGTCTTTAAACCATTTGATATTGGATCCTATAGTTAACTCATATTGTTGAGAAAATATGTTATTGCAGGAAAACTATAACATCCCAGGTAATTATAGAATAATACCATTTTGTATCTATTAATATTTTTGAATTATATATAAATATTACAAAAAATTTGATGTTATTTCTGATGGCGTTCCTGACAAGAAATAATGAGTTTTTCTGAAATCTTATGCTCACAAAATATTAAGTTATGAAAAATAATATTATATTAGTAATATTATTATTTTAAGTTGTAGTTATCACATATCTATTAAAATGGTTTCAATATATGATATTATCTATGTTACGAAAAATTTGATTTACACATGTCTATAAAATGATTCATTGGCTAGAAAATAAACATCAATAGAATATAAAGGATGTGTTTTTACGAAAAACTATTTAAGTGTGAATAATTTTGATTATAAAAAAATATCAGTTTTTGGATTAATATAATTAAATAAATATTAATTATTAGGTTTAAAATTCATATTATATGTTTTCTAGACATTACATAAGAATAAATAAAATTTTACAGATAAAATGAGTATATTTCTAAAAATGCAGTTCTATAGCCTTTTGATGGGGTACCAATTTTAAATTTGGGTTTTAATGAATTTTAATGGTATATTTGAAAAAAAAAATTATTATTAATATGTATATTAATATTTTTTTTGAAATATAGTTATTTTTTGATAAAATTCATATTTTAAGGAATAATAAAAAATGCACCATTTTAATTCAAAATTGCCTTTCGACTATTTTATTTTCATTTTTTGATTATCAAATAATTTTTTTAATGAATATTTAGACTATGTTTTTATAATTTAATTCATATTTTTCATTGGATGTACATTCACATTGAAAGTTGATATAAACACATGTCAATATTTTGAATATTTTTACTTAACAAATAGTTTTCTCATTTTGACAATAGGGATTAATTTTTAATTAATTTCAATTTCTTAACTACTTTGAATGTTGAAAAATTCATTCCATATTTGGAATCATAAGGTAATAATTATATAAATAGTTCTCTTTTATTTTTTGACATTATGAATACTATCTTTGGTAATACGTTTTATTACCGTGGTTAAATGTAAATTAGGTAATTAAAGGTATATATAATATTATAATAATATAAAACTACCATAACACTTATATTAATAAACATGGACGAGTTTATCTTGACCCTTATCATCTTTGTGTAGATTTTAGGTCCTCTTGGATCCCTGTGGATGACTTTAATGGTTTTATAATATTATATTCAATGAATATATATTTTGGTTGAACTTTTATTTTTTTAATTAGTAACATATATTAATATGGAGTTTTAACGGGGATCACTTAGACTATAAAAAGTTATTGGAAATATAAAATTATTACCCAAATAATGATAATTTATTTATAATTATTATAAATTAAATAAATAAATTTTATTATGACACAATGATGATGTAGTAATTTATTAATTAATGAAAGAATAATGTAAACAATTTTAAATGTTCTATAAATATTATTTGACATATTTTATGTCATCCAAGAATTTCCTGGATATATTTGACATTTTTTATCACATAAATGAGTCACTTCAAACTTATCTTGTTTTTATGATGTTTTTAAAAAGTAAACTAATGAATAGTGTCAAAATTGACATAATTGGTATTTTAAAATATAAAATAAATTATTAAAAGTAATAAATTTTCTAAAAATATAAGATTTAGCCAAATGGTTAAGAAAAGACCTAATATTTAATTAACGACCCTTTTGTTGATCATTTGATATGTTATTGTAATTACATTAACCCACAAAGTGTAAATAACAAGATATTAGGATAATATTAAAAAGGGTAAAATAATGATAAAAAAAATAGATAAAGATTAAAAAATATTAAAAACATTTATAATTTTAATTAGATGATACTTATTAGGAATAAAATTAACATAACATCAAAATAATGTTTTTTGGGACTATTTGGAACCAAAAATTAATTTATATTAATCTATCATTTCTAGAGTTTCCAAGGGCACCCCTCTCCTCTCCTATACAAAGGTACCCACTATTCTCTAATAATCTCACTTCCAAATCCATTTGGATTCCAAATTATATTTCCAAAAAACTTCATAATATACCTCCTGACATTATTGATTCTTTATATTAGGAAAAACACCCTTCTTAGAGGTGATACATTATATTTCAATGGTGGTCAACCAAAGAAGAAGTATTTTTTAAGATGTTTTTCAATTTAATTTCATCTAACGGTACCTTGGAATCTCATTCATCCATGATGAGATAATAAATCCATTATCCAAATTATAATTATATTTTATTATTTTAATTTAATCAACAAAATATTTCTCCAATTTCCAGAAATGCGAAATGAACATTTCATTTAGTTGTACGGTAGACAACCACCTCACAAATTTATATAGTTCGTTATTCATTATTGTCCATCAAGATTGGTTATAATTATGGAATATATGTTTATATATGATATTTATGACATATTTATCATTATAAATGAATAATATTCAAATTAAGTTCTTACCTTCCGTGCACATAAAAACAATAATGTCGTTCATCCGTAAGTTTGAACTATCACCTTGACAAATGATGGGAAACGTTTTTGTTCACCACATCGCTTGTATGATATATATAATTATGTTTAAGTTATAATTATTATTTTAACTATATTATGATAATTTGGTATAGATAATATAATAATTACCTTATTTCTATATTGATCAATGAAAAATTAAAATGTTACTCCTATGTAAGCATGAATTAGCGTCTCTAGGATTATAATATTGTTTATTTTTCATAACGAAAATTAATGGTTGGTTTTAAAGGTAAAATTTATGTATAAGGATGATAATAATTTCATGAATATTATTGTTCATATGAAGGAATTTTGACCACATGGAAAAGAGACATCAAACCAAGTTCATTTTTAACTCAAGTACCCAATATCAAAATAAAACATTCAATATGAACATAAGGAATTATGTATTATTTTGAACATGGTTATAAGTGATATAAGAGAAACAAAAATCATGAAAAATGTTCTCAATCAAGTATAAATTAAACTATGTCTATTATTCAGTATGAATAACGAACATACATGATGAATCAAACTTATGTTAAGGATTTTAATCTTAATCTCCTTTTGTTGAGGAATTTCCTATTAATATGAACCATTATTCATTTATAAAGTTTATATATATCTAGTATGAAATTTAATATCTATATATTTTCTAAAATAATATAATTTATTGTTTTAGTAAATTTAATAATTCTTATATATTTTTATTTAATTTTTCAAATTGGTATGGTACAAATGGAACATTTATTAATTTAAATATCAATCCATTTTCTTCATAATATTAATTTACATTTTAATTTATATTGATATAAAAATATTATAAATAAAATTATGTTTCTATTTTTAATTTCCTTCAGTGTACGAAAAATGAATATTTTTATATGATGAATTTGACAATCTATAGAAACGACAAAAGGAATGTTTTTAACGTATGTGGTGATAACAAATTCCCTACATATGTAAACATTATTTTCTATTTGGATTCTTCTATAATCCATAATGTTTTAAAAAGGAAAAAAGAAATACTTTATTTCATTTTTTAGTTTTTTTATTGAAAATTCCATTCAATGTGGAGTGACTATTTTATTATATTTATATGAATTATTATGATTGAAAATGAAATTTTATGAGTAAAATGTTGATACTTGAAATCTTTTATGTGTTATGTTTATGTAATGGTTCATGGAAATTTGATGGGTGGTTACGTGATAAACCAATGATGGGTGGTTATTTTGTAATCCAAATATGGGTGGTTCTGTGTTAAACTAAGAATGGTGGTGATGTTTTAACCTCCACTGCACTGGGAATGGAGGTCGGTCGTATGAGTATTATATTTAGTGATATGTGTGGAAGTCTACCCTAGGGTGATTACTTTTCTTTATTATTATGTACCAAGATAGATTTATATTTTATATGTGGTTTTTATGGGTTTTTCGGTTATATTTTGATGACAAAAGGTTATGCAATGAGCTTATATTAGGTGAAGTGTATTTACTACATCATAAAGGTGAACATTTTTACCTTATGATAAGATATTCATGGTTTATATGTTTTTGCAAGACTAATAGTTTTCTTTCTTTATATATCATCTGCTGGGATTTTTATGCTCAGTGCATGTTTTGAAGGGGTTTTCACTTGATTTATAGAATAATAGTGTGAAGGAAGTATCAAAGAAGTTTTATTAGGTTTAAACATATAATGAAACAATATTTCTTTTTTAAATGTTTTTTGTTTTAGGACAAAATTGATATTGAGTAGAAGTGGAAACTTTGTAATATTTATGTTTCCATGTATTAGTTAAGGCATAATTCTATAAAGATATAATGTTGAATAGATTCAAGATGTGAATTAATGTCAAATTATTGACTTATATCATGATTTTTTAATGTTTATATATGGTATTCATAGTTGGTGTCAAAGGTTAATTTAGATAACAATAGAGGTCTGGGTGTTATTAAACCATAATTGAAAAGTGATATATAACCACAATAGTTATCATATTATAAAGATTCATAATTATTTTAGATAAATTGAAGGATTTTTAGATAATTTTAATAAGTATATCTTACTATTTATCTTCCTCATAAGACATTATACAATGATTTTGTTAATATACTCACACTAAATATTCTGGTTTTAGTAATTTTATGGATCCAAAAGTCACAAAAGTAAAAAATGGATGTGAAGGAAAATGTGGTAGTTCTCTGGATATACAGAAAAATTTATTTCAATATTCTATGAAACTACAATGGTTGTACTAAAACAACTAGAATGAGTCATGCTTAACCACTGGAACCATGGTGAATTTTCAAAGGCATTGTATATGATTCAAATGAATCCATGTGGAATTTTATGTAATGATCAAAATGGTAAGAATACTAATCAACATATGTGACATGTATGGGGAATTAAACACATAGTAAAATGTTTTAATGGGGTAGAAAGGTGTTATAGATGTGGTAATGAAGGTCATAATGTAATTAACATCTATGGAAAATGGAAATTCTTAGATGACTCCATGAAAGGGAAAATGTTATTTTCGAGTTATCAATTGAATGCTATAAATTTGGGGAGTGTGTTCATTATAAAAATCAATTTCCAATGAATAATATTCATGAATGGGTTCAAGAAGACCATAAAAACATGGGTTTAACATTATAAAATTCCATTCTAATTAAATAATATGAAACTGAAGATGACCTATGAATAGAATGTAGTATTAATAAATAACATGGAAAATAATGGTTAAAGTATCATGAGGAACACTTAATTATTTAAATGTCTATATATAATGGACTCAAGAGTTACAATAGACTATAGGATGATGAAATGTTTAAATTTATTAATCCTCTTTTTATGATGGGATTTCTTTAGATGATTTTTTTTCTAATATGTGTAACCCTGATGCTTGATACATGAAAATTACACATAATGAAACATTATATCATATTGTGTGGAAATAATTACAATGTTATGAATAAACATAAGGGATTATAATATCTCTTACTTTGACATAATTTTGGGTTCCTATATTTGGGGTTTCAAAGTGAAATATACAAGACAAACTATGGGGTTAAAACATGTTATGTTTATTTTTTAAAATTTTATCTCATTTTTAGAGTGATATATGAATTATATAGTTTTAGAGAAATGTCATCTAGTAGCTTGTGATACCACCCTTCACTTCTAGTAGGGCCACGTGAATCAAACCCACATCTAATGGGCCACAAGGGCGCCTCACCTACCACTAGCCTACAGGAAATCCCTTGATAATATGATCATTTATTTTTATGTAAAAAGATGATGGAATATGAATAGGTTGATTATGGGAACTTATGATTTATCATATGGATATCTGTATTATAGGTAAATGATTTGGGGATTATGTTATAAATGTTATCTTAGAAGACATTCACTATTTTGGAAAACCTAAATGCCAGAGGAAAATAGGATACTATGGGATTTTATTTGAGGAGTAATGGTTGTTTTTTATAATTGTATTTATTGGGGAATCATAGAGATTTGTGTTATTTATGGAAATTATTAACCTATCCTGGAGAATATTTTATAAGGTTAATTAATATTTGGTATATGATATTAATAGTGATTTGTGTTTTTTGGAGATAAATGATAAAACTTATCCTTGAAGACTATGTGATCAAATCAATCTAAATTTTGGGTTTCAATATTAATTTGGATTATTTTATGGAATTTTAAGGATAATTATATGATTAATAGTATATATTGAACTTTTGGTTTTATAGTTTAATTTGGAATATAAAATGTTTTTTCTTTATCCAATGTTTTATTCTTTTTAGAGTATTATATTATCTTATCAAAACCATATTTGTTTTTGGATAATGTTTCAAGATAGTTGAAATAAATATTTAATATTTTTTGGATTATGTGTTTATATAGAGTTTTAGTATAGTGTTTCTGGTGTCAAAAAATCCTCTTAAATAATCATCATTTGCGGAAAAAGATGATTTTCTAGAGGAATTTTATTAATGGTTGAATCTCTACTTGTCATGTAAGTTTATTTACTTATGATCTTAGTCATGTTAGTAAAATAATTCCATAAATAAATTACAATGATATTATAATTTGTTTTATCCATTTTCATTTCCTGCTATGAAATTTAAGACAGTTTATACCATCATAAATTTGAGGTTTTCAGATTTTTATCTTTCCCTTGATCCTATTTTTTATCACTATCCATTAGAACGTGATGGTTAGATTTATCTTCCATATCCATGTGTCCCTAAATAAAACCATAATATTTTTTTTCTTAGGTTCCCTTCATACTTCAATATATATATTATAAGGTGGATTTCGTTTAATCTTTTTTCCTATGTGATATTGTATGAAATGTATTTTAAAAGAGAAACCATAGTTTTCAAGACCAAATTTAAAATTGTGAGGTTGTGATTTCCAAGAGGGGGAAGGATGTAGCATCTCATGAAATAATAGAATAATATTTTTTGATATCTTTTAATATTTATTACTTATATATTAATTTAAATTGAAAGGGGATTCTATGTCTGATATAATACCTGATATGTAATAATGGGTTACTCTGAAGTCTTACGATTCACACAAGATTGAGTTCTACAAAAATTAATAATATATTATTATTATTAAAATATGTTGAATTTATCTAATATATATTATAATAGTGGGAATGTATGATATTAATTGTGTTATAGAAATAGTGTTTACACATGTTTATATAATGATTCATTGGTTACAATATAAATACCAATTAAACATAAAAGATGTGTTTTTATGAAAACTATTAAACTGTGAGTAATTTTGGTTATAAAATAATAAAATCAAATACTTTGGATTACATAAATTAAAAATAAATTAAATATTATGTTTAAGATTCATCTTTTATGTTTTATGGGCATTATATAAGAACAAATAAAATTTTTTAGTTAAAATGTGCGTTTTTTTAAAAATGTATTTTTATCACCTTTTGATGGGGAAGAAATTTTGAATATAATTATCAAAACCTTTATAATTATATTTGAAAAAATAATATTATTAGTCGTAATAGAGTCTAAAAAATTACTTTGGTTGAGATTTGGGTATTTTATGGATCAAATATATATTTTAATGAATATTTTGAAATACACTATTTTAATTCAAAATATCCTATTCATCTAGTTTATTTTAATTGTTAGATTATCAATTTAATTGGTTATAAATTATATCTAGATTATTTCTTTATCATTTAATCTAATTTTTTCATTTGATGTACTTTCACATTGAAATTTTATATAAACACATGTTAATCTATTGATGGTTTTAACTTAAAATAATTGGTATCTCGTTTTGACAAGGGGAATTAGTATTTAATTAATTTCTATCAATTATGTGTTTATAATTTTGAAAACTATATTCCATATTTGGAATCAGATGAAAAAAATTATTTAAATATGTCTCGTTTATTTTTGGACAATTTGAAGATCATCTTTGGTGATAAATTTTAATACCCTGATTAAAAGTAAATCAGGTAATTAACGAAAAAAATAATATTACAATATTATATTATGACTGTAACACATGTCATACATAAATTGGATGAGTGTATCCCAACCATGATCATATTTGGGTCTATTTTAGGACCACATGGAGCCACTTGGATGTCCTTAATGCTTTTATAATATTTTTTTCAATAAATAATCATTTTTGATAAACTTTTGTTTATAAAAAAGTAAAGTAATTTTAATATAGAGTTATACAAGGGACCACTTAGACTCTAATTATTATTCATAAGCCTATATTTATTAACTATATAATGATAATTTTTTATATTTTTTATAAATGAAATAAATAAATTAAATTATATCCCAATGATGATGTAGTAATTTAATAATTAATGAAGGAATCAAACAAATGTTTTTTGAAATATTAAAATAAAAATTATTTGACATAATTTTTCTCATCCAAGAATTTAATGGATAAATTTTAGTTTTTAGGGATCATTTAGAGTAGTTGGTTCAGACTTATCTTACTGTTATAATATTATTAAAATAAGATAAATGAAAATTTTAAGAATTGACAATATTGGAATTTTAAAATATCAAATATTATATTAAATGTTATAAAATTCCTAAAATTATAAGAGTTGGTCAAATGGTTAGGATAAGTCATTATATGTCATAAATGACTCATTTTTTTAATCTTTTTACCAGTTATGGTAAATAAATTAACTGAAAAATTATAAATAACATGATATCACGATAAGATTAAAAGTGCCAAATAAGGGTTATTCCGAATAAAAAATGATTAAAATATAATCAAAACTTGTATAATATTACATTAATTATAGTAATTCGACACAAAATAATATGAAATTGTAAATAAAGTATTTTTGGTCCATTTTAACTAAAATTGAATTTATTTTAATTTAACATTTTAAGAGTTTCAAATGGTGACCCACCCCTCTCATGTAAAAAGGTTCCCACTCTTCTCTAATAATCAAACATAAAAATAATTTTGATTCATCTAGGATCTACCCCAAACCCTTACTCAAATACCTCCCCACATTCTTGAGGCCTCATTTTATGTTTTAGACCCTTCTATGAGGCATTAAGGTATTCTTCAAGGCGATCAATCGATGAAGAAGTGTTGTTTTTAAGGTGTTTAAATTTTATTTCTTCATACAGTTCATTTAAAGATCCTACATACATGATGAAATAATAACTAAATTATCCACAATATACCCTGATTTCATTATGTTAATATCATCACTAAAAATTTTCTCTAATTTCCTCTTATGGGAAATTAACATTTCGTTCAGATGTGAGGTGGAGTACCGCCTCACGAACATATATAATTAGTTTTTCATTACTGTATATCATGACTTATTATAATGATGGAATAAATGTTTATATATTATATTCATTGCATATATATCATTTTAGAACAATAATATTCAAATTATTTTCTTACCATCCAAGCACATAAAAATGATAACATCGTTCATGTCTACATGTGAATTATCAAGTCCATGAAGTGATACGAATCTTTTTTGTTCACCACATCAATTGTATGAAATTTATAATCATAATTAAATTATTGTTATTATTTTAATTATATTATTATAATTTTATAAATAAAAAATAATAATTATCTTATTTACATAATGATCTTTGCAAAATGGTAACATTACTCAAGCGTTTGTGCAACTTACCATCTCCAGGACTATAAAGTTTTTCATTTTTCAAAACCAACCATCATGGTTTGATTTAAATCTATAATTTATGTCAGAATATGATAATAATTTCATGAATATTATTATAGATATTATGTACTTATGACCACATGGACTATTGACATCAATCCATGTTCATTTTCGTCTCAAGTACTGAATATCGATAAAACATCTGATAATAACATAATGAGTTATGTAATTTTTATAACATGGAAATAATTGATAAAAAAGAAATAATTATCTTCAAAATTTTACCAATTAAGAAGAAATTAACCTACTTTTATTATTCAGATATAATAAGAAACATACATGAAAAATAAAACATAAGGTAAGAGATTTCATCTCAATCTCATTTCACTGAGGCAATTTTTATTAACATGAACCTTTATTATTTTATAACGTGTATATAAAACCAATATGAAATTTAATATCCATATTTTTTCTATAATATTTAAATTTATTTTATTGTTAAATGTATTAATTCATAGATATTATTTAAATGTTCAATGTTGAATCGGAAACCATGAATGATTTAAGACTTATTTATATAATATTTTTCATTATGATATGAATTTAAATATTAATATATATGGATAGAAAAATATTATAAATAACATTTTATATCTATTTTGAATTTCATTAAATTTTACCCAAACAAATATTTCTATACGAAGCATTTTACATTCATTAAAAATGATAAAATGAATGTGTTTTTATCATATGCGGTAAAAAAACATCTCCATTGATGTAACCATTATATGATATTTTGAACCTCTATTAACGATAATGTTATGAAAAGGAAGAAAGAAATATATTATTAACATTATGTTTATTATTGTATTGAATTTTTTTTCAATGTGGAATGTCTATTTCAATATCCTAAAATTATTTATTATGACTACAAATGAAATTTTATTAGTGAAATGTTGATAATTTCTATCTTTTTGTGTTATGATTATATAATGGTACTTGGAAACCTGATGGGTGATTACATGATAAATAAAATATGGGTTGTTATGTGATAAACCAAATATGTGTGGTTCTGTGATAAACCATGGAGTGTGGTTACGTTATAACCTCCAAAAAACTGGGCATGGAGGTCAACCATATGGCTATTCAATTTAGTGATATGTGTGGAAGTATACTATATTTTTATTCCATTTATGAATTATTATATATAACGCAACCTTTATATTATATAAGTGATTTCTATATGTTTTAAGGTAATATTTTTATGACAAAAAGGGTATAAAATGAGCTTATATTATGTAATTTATATTTACTACTTCTTAATGGTGTAAAATATTCTATTATGATAAAGTATTCATGGTTTACAAGTTTTCTAAAGAATAATAGATTTAGTTATTTATATATCTAGTACAGATATTTTTATGTTAAACCCATGTTTTCAAATATTTTTCACACGATTTAATGAAGAATATATCCAAGCATGGATCAAGGAAATTTTATGAATTTTAAATATGAAATGAAACCATGTTTTTTTAAACATTTCATTATGAAAAAATAGACAGTGAGTAGAATTGGATACTTTGTAATATTCAGGTTTTCATGTACAGATTTTGGCCAAATTCTCGAATCCAACAAACCTAAAAATGTCCTCTATATGATTTGAATTCAAATTTTTGACAAATCTCATGATTAATTAATATATGAGGTTGTGGACCTATAGTTGGTATTAGAGGTCTGGTTAGAATACATTAGAGGTTTGGGTTTTATTTAAGTTCAAGTGAAATGGTTTATATAACCCCAAATGTTAGCATATTAGAAATAGTTATATCTATTTTAGCAAAATTTAATGAGTTTGATATAAATTTAATAAGTATATCTTAGTTTTTATCATCATTATAAGATAGTATATGATAATTTTGTAGATTTACTCACGTTAACCTTTTTGGTTTTAGTAAATTGAAGGATCTAGAAGGTAGTAAAGTGATAATAGATGTGATGGAAAATGTGACAGTTCTTTTAATAAGCATCCAAATTGAAATATAAGTTTCAATGAGAACACTCATGGTTATTCCAAACCAACTATAATGATTAATGATAGACCACTGGAACCATGGTGAGTTTTCTAATTTAACATATGTAAGGGAAATGAATCCTTGTGAATGTTTAGGTAATTATCACAATGGTATGAATATTCATCAACATATGTGTCGACTATGTGGAAATAGACACCTAGTAAAATGTTTTGAAGGTATGAGAAGGTGTTATAGATGTGGTAATAAACGTCATATAGAAACAACCATCCATGGAAAAAAACAAACACTATGTTTAATCATGGAATAGGAATGAAGTACATTTGGAGTTATCAATTGAATGTTTTAAATCTAGGAAGTATGGCTATTATAAAAATCAGTGTCCAATGAAGAAGGTTCATGAATGGGATCAATAGAAACAAAAAAATATGTGTTTAGAAATACATAATTCCATTCCAATAGAATATGTGGAAACTGAAAACGACATATGAAAGAAATAGATACTAATAAATAATATGGAATAACATAATTAAGGAATCATGATGATCATTAAATGTTATGAATGTCTACATATAAATGATTCGAGAGTTACAATATATTTTATAATGATGAAATGTTTAAGAGTATTAATGATAATTTGATAATGGGATTACATAAGAATATTTATTTCTAGTGTGTGTAATCCTGAAGTTTTCTATGTGAAAATATTATTTTATGATGAATAATCTCTTCTTGTGTAGACAAAATTAAAAAGGTATAGAAACCCATTACGGTTTATATGAGCTATGATATTGAAGGAATTATGGGTTATTACATTTTCTGTTTCAAAATGAAAGATATGAGATAAATTATGAGATTTAAACATGGTCTAGTTATTCATGAATATTTTATCTCATTTTGGGAATGATATATAAATTATATAGTTTTAGAAAAAGGAAAACCCATTGGATGGGTGGCAACGCTTCATGTTCGGAAATTCCATGTGAATTGAACCCATATTCAAAGGGCACAAGCATGCATCGCCTACCACTGGCTTATATGAATTCACCGATTAGTATTATTTATTTTTTGTAAATGACCTGCTAGAAATAGAATAAGTTTATTTTGAGAACTTATGTTTTATCAAATAGATATCCTTGGTATAGGTAAATGAGTTCTTGATTAAGTGAAAAATGTTATCTTGGAATATGTTTACCATTTTGGCAATCCAATATACCTATGAAAAATAGAATACAATGGGATTTTATTTGAGGATTAACGGTTAATTTATCCCTATGTTTTTTTTGAGGAAATATAGAGGTTTGGGTTATTTATAGAAATAATAAACCTATCATGGAGAATATATTATAACATAAATTAATATTTGTTATAAGACAGTAATAATTATTCGTATGATTTGGGGATAAATGTTAAATCATATCCTAGAAGACGGTTATCAAATATTTATGAATTTGGGGTTTGAATATAAGTTTTTATTACTTTAAGGAATGTTATGGATAGTTATTATTTGACTAATTTTATTGAACTTGAGTTTTATAGTTAAATTTTGAAGAATAAATGTAGTTTTCCTTCATCCATTGGTTTATTATTTTTGTAGAATTGATTTATCTTATACAAATCTTATTGTTTTTGGTTTATGTTTATAGAAAAGATAAATTAATAGTTAATATTTTTTTTATTATGTGATTCTATATAAGTTTATTTTAGTGTTTCAGGTGTGAATTAAAATCTTATTAAATACTCATCATTTGGGGAAAATGATAATTTTTTGGTGGAATTTTATTGATTAATGAAACTATACACGTTAAGTGAGATTATTTCCTTATGATCATAAACATGGTAGTAAAATATCTCCATAACTCAATGAAAAAGATCTTAGATAAAAATTTAACAATTTAATTTTCTTGATATGAAATCAAAGACTGCTTATCCCAATACATGTTATTGGTTTTTTTATTGTTAATTTTCTACTGATCCTTTTTTCTATCACTCTCCGTTATGACCTGATGGTTATATTTATATTTCATATCTATGTTTTCCGAAATGGAACCCTACAATATGTTATCTGATTTGACCTTTTTTACTTCACAGTATATAATTTAATGTGGATTTTTTTAATCCTTTTTACAATGTGAGATTTCCATAACGGTCTTTTGAAAATAAAAACCATAGTTATCAAGCCCAAATATAAAATTGCGAGGATGAAATTTCCAAATATGGGGTGGGATGTAACATCATAGGTAATTATAGAATATATCTATTTCATATATATAAATTTTTGTGAATTAGATATTAATTTTACTTTAAATGGGATTTTATGTTTGATTTTTACCTGACACGCAGTAATGGGTTTCTCTGAAATCTTACATTGCACAAAATATTGAGTTATACCAAAAAAACTTTTTATTAATGTTATTATTTTAAATTTTAGTTATTTAATATTTGATAGAGTGGAGGGAATGAATGATATTATGTAAATTACGAAAATATGGTTTATATAGATTTATGTAATGATTCATTAGTTAGAAAATAAAAACCAATTGTACATAAAGTATATATTTTTACGAAAATATATTTATGTGGGAATAATTTTGTTTATAAAATAATAAAATTACTCATGTTGGATAATATTTATGATATATAAATTACAATGATGTTAAAATTTTGTTTTATATTTTTTCTAGACATTATATACGAAAAAATACAATTTTAATGATAAAATCAGTGTATTTATAAAAATACATTTTTACCACCTTCTGAGGGAGAACCCATTCCAAATATTTTTTAGAATATTTTATAATTTTTATTTGAAAAAAATAAACTTTTTATTTCAATGTTTGACAATAAAATTTATATTGGATGAAATTTTGTTATTTTTCGGATAATATTCATATTATAATGAATAAAGAAAAGTTCTGCATTTTAATTCAAAACTGTATTTTCATATAATTTATTTATGTTGTAAGATTATCATTTGAATTCGTTTTAAAGTAAAATTAGATTGTGTTTTTATCATTTAATCCAATTTTGGCCATTGGAACTAAGTTCACATTTAATATTGATATAAAATATGTCATTCCATTGATGGTTTCTACTATTAAGAAAACATGTTTTCTCATTTTGACAATGGGGATTAGTTTTTAATTATATTATTAAAATTATATGTTTTTAATATATAAAATTTGATTCCATATTTTTAATCATATATTCCAAATTATGTAAATTGTTCTCTTTTATTTTTGGACATTATAAATAATAACTTTGGTAATAAATTTTATTTCCACAATTAAAGTAAAATAAGGTCAATAAAGATAAAAGTAATATTATAATAATATAAAATTACCCTAAAAAAATTACTTATTTAATTATAGGAGGGTATCATGAACATGAAAATACTTGGTTCTATTTTATAAACACTTGTAGACACTTGGATCACATTAATGCTTTTATAATATTACATTCAATGAATAGTCATTTTTGTTACACTTATATAAAGTAAATTATTTTAATATGGATATGGAAGAAATATTAAACTATAAATATTCATTGTAAATTTTATAATATTACCTACATCAGGAAAATTTTATTATTATTTTTTAAATTAAGTAATTAAATATAATTATGACATAAATATGATGTAGTTATTTATTAATTAATGAATTTTTCAAAAAATGATATTATAAATATTGAAATAATTAATATTTGATAGAGTTTATGTCATACATGATTTTACGGAATATATCTGACATTTTGGTGATGATTTAATGGAGTTTGTTCAAAATTATGTTGCATTAATGAAATAATTAAAAATTCAACTAATGAACAATGTCAGAATTGACTATATTTGTATTATAAAATAAAAAATAATTTATTAAATGTTATAAAATTCCTAAAAATAAAAGATTCAAAAAAATGGTTAGTATATGTACTAATATGTCACTAGTAGAACTTTTTTGGATTTTTTTAAATGTTATGGTTATTACATTGACCCTCAAATTGTAAATAACTTAATATCACGATAAGATTAAAAATTGTAAAATAAGTATTAAACTAAAAGGATAAGGGATTAAAAATATTCAAAACATATATAATATTTACTAGGAGATTTTGATTAGAATAAAAATAATAATATAATATAGGTAAATTATTTTGGGACCATTTGGAATAGGAATGTAATATATATTAATTTAAAATTTTAAGAGTCTCCAAGGGTGCCCCTCCTCTCTCCAATAAAAAGGCACACACACATCTATAATACTCAAACTTCCAAATCTGTTTTTCCACCAATATCTACTAAAAAATATTTATTAAATCCTCCCTCACATTACCGAGGCCTTATTTTAGCTTGAACACCCTTGTTAGAGGTGTTAAGATGTTCTTCAAAGGTGATTAACCGATGAAGAGGTGTCATTTTTTTGGGTTTTAATTTTATTTCTTCTCCCACTTCCATTAAATCTACTTCATCCATGATGAAACAATATATACAGTATCCAAAATATACTTATATGTTCTTTTGATATTATAATCACCACCATTCATCTCGAATTTCATAAAATGTTAGATTCACATTTCATTCAGGTGTATGGTGGACTACCACCTCACGAACTGATATAGTTCATTTCCTGATTACCATATATCAACACATATTATATTGATGGAATTAAGGTTTATATATGATATTATTGACATATTTATCATTGTAGAATAATAAAATTTCAATTATTTTCTTACATTACATGGACATAAAAATTATAACTTCGTTCATGTGTACGTGTGAACTGTCACCTCGATGAAGCATTTTGAATCCTTTTTATTCACCACATCACTTGTATTATATATATAATTATATTTAAATGATTATTATTATTTTAAATATATAATGATCAGTATTAAACTGTAAAATAATAATTAAATTATTTCTGTAAGGATTAGTTCAAAAAGGAAACATTACTCCACCATACGTATGACTTACCGTCTCCATGATTAAAACGTGGTTCATTTTTCACAACAGACATAACAGTTTTCATTAAAGTTATAATTTATGTATAAATATGATAATAATTTCCATATTATTATTATAGAGATGATGAAATTTTGAAGACATGGACTAGTGGCATCAAACCATGTGCATTTTCGACTTAAGTACTAAATATCAACAAAACGTCTGATCTGAACTTAGAGAATTAGGTAATTTTTATAACATGGTCATAGGTGGTATAAATGAGATAATAAATAGAAACAAGGTTCTAAATAAATTATAAATTAACCTATGTTTATTATTTATTAATAATAAGAAACATATTTGATGAATTGAACATAATGAAACAGAATTCCACTCAGTCTCATATCATTGAAGCATTTCTTGTTAATATGCACATTTTTTATTTTATAAAGTGTATATTCTGGCAATATAACATTTAATATACATATTTTATCAATAATAATTTCATTTATTGTTTTACTAAATTTATTAGTTCATGTATGTTATTATTTAAATGTTCAATGTGGTATGAGACACCTTGGCCGTTTAATGATTTAATTATCAAATCTATTTCATCAAGATATTAATTTATATGGATATTAAAGGATTATTTGGAACCATTTATTCCTATTTTTAATTTCATTCAATGTTTCCAAAAGGAATCATTTTATACAATTCATTTTACTTTCTTTACAAATGAAAAAGGAATGTTTTTTAACCTATGTGGTGAAAACGACTTCTCCACTACTGTAACAATTAGTTGATATTTGGATTCCTCTATAAGTCAAATTTTTTTAAAAGAAAAATAAATCCCTTATTCCCTTAATAGTAATTTTGTTATTAATTTTTTTTTCAATGTGGAAGGACTATTTCAATACGTTCAAAGGATTTCTTGTGATTGTAAAGGAATTTTTATGAGTGAAATGTTTAAAATTATAGTCGTTTATATGTTATGCTTATATAATGGTACTTGTAAATTTTACGGGTGGTTATATGATAAACCAAAGATGGGTGGTTATGTGATAAACTAAATATGGGTGGTTATAGGTCAAACCAAGGATGGTTGGTTATGTTATAACCTCTAATTAATTGGGTATAAAATTCATCTGATTGTCTATTCTATTCAGTGATATGTGTGGAAGCCTATCGTATGGTTATTACATTTACACATGATTATTTACCATGTTACTTTTATATTTAATATATGATTTCTATGGGTTTCATGGTAATATATCTATTAAAAAAGTGTAATCAATGAAATTACATTAGGAGAATTGTATTTAATACTACATAATGGTGAAAATAATAACTTTATGATACAACATACATGGTTTACATGTTTTTGAAAGACAAACAATATTACTTATTTGTGTACAATAATGAGATATTTATACTCTTACCATGGTTTTAAATTTTCTTCACTAGATTTAAAGAATAATAGAGTCAAGGATGGATCAAGGAAAGGTTATTAATTTTAAACATGAAATCAAAACAAGTTCATTTTTAACAAAATTTTCAATAAAAAAGGATAGTAGTTAGAAGTGTATACTTTTTAATAATCAAGTTGTTTTGTATTTGATATGGATTAATTATCTGGAGATATAAACCTGAAAATATACTCGATGTGAATTAAAGTAAAATTGTTGTCTTATCTCATGATTAGGTAATGTTTATTGTTATGGCCATAAAAAATATACCATAGTTAATGATAATTTTGTGTGATGTATAAGTCATGTAGATAGAAAATGGGATGGTTGAAATTTTTTAATGAAAATTGGAAGTGTAGATAGGGTATAAGTCCTTATGATGATTTTTTAATTCCATGAAAATTTCTAATTTCTCTGTGTTCCTCATTTAATATAAAAATAGTCATGTTTTTAACTATGGAACATAGAAAATTGTGATGTTTTCCTGAAAATGGAAATTATAGAAAGATATTTTATTTGGATAAGTATCTATGAAAAAAATGTATAGGGTTTAATAGTCACTATTTTGTGGTGTGCTGTAGATATGTTTTTCAAGAGAGGTAAAAAAGCATATTTTATAGAGATATAACATTTTCCATGTCACGACCCCCTCTACACAAAGTGTACACCTCATGGGCTGACAATGTGAGAAGGGAGATATTGACCCTCCGAGTCCCGCCTTCAGTAGGCCTCAGGTTGGCGACTAGCACCGAGGGTATAATAAACAGAGAAATGGGAGGCAATACCCTCTAAGAGAATACATGCGAAAGATAAAGATAAGATAGACACCAATAAACTCCATCTCAGAACTGGAAATTTAAAAGAAACAAAAATGCACATATGTAATGTAATGGAAAAGTACTTCAACTGAAAGGGGAAAAACTGAAAGTACCCAAAAGAAGGTAAAACAACTGTAACCACAAGCCCGAACTGCTCCTGCTAACCCAAGATAGTAGAAACCAGATTGATATCCAACCTACTCCAAGTGACCTGAAAAACAATTTCTATATACCTTGAGTGAGTATAATAGTATTCTTAGTAGGATCCTCATCGAAGCCTCTCGTGCAAAGGTAATGAAAGAATTCTATAGCACAGTGAACAACAAGTGAAATTAACTTGTCATCTAACAGGTATAGTATTTTCCCACCCTCACCCTAGCTACTCTCACCAAGTAACACATTAAAGAATATAACATATAATAAAGAATATCAAGGGTACCCCGCTACTACTTCCCCACTGGTTTTCCGATTTCCCCAACGTCGCAAGTTCTATGAATTTATATCCAAAAAGGATTGCCCGCATACACCTAGGCGAAGCACCAAAATCTGCTCCTCATGCACCACAAAGGCTTTCCCACAGACTCCCGGGTGAATAACCACACCATCCTCACAACCAAAAGTAACTATTTTGTTTCCAGGATCCCCCACAGCTCGCATAACATGTAACATACGTCGGGAATTATACCTCAAGCCATTACATCCCATACATGGAGTAAGGATCCTCAATCCATCATAGCCTATACATGTTACCCCTATAGTAGTCCATAGGATACTATATAAAGAGTATATGTGTGTGAATAACCATAATACATTACATCCCTCTACACACATATATGGGGAAAAGTAATAGTTATGCCTAATGGCACAAGTATCTACCAAGAGAAGAGAGCGAGGCCAAAGAGGGTAGTCAGCCATTCATCCTCCCACCGGAATGTTGGTGAAAACACCCCCAGGGCTCAGAATCCCAAGGGTGTCAGTTTCCCTTACTGATAAGGTTGAGTAGCATATAGAAACACAAAAATTACAGAAATATACTATATCTCACAACCACACTATGGGAATAACCTAGTCTTAGTCACAACGCACCTAACGTCTCTCGGATTCTGGGCTGCCACTTCTAAGACTATGAATACTATAAACACTCAAACATTGAAGGGACTTTATTAGATTACTTCATTCCATTTTTTTAGTTCCACTGTACAATAACTAATTCTTTAAACATTAATGAACCATGAAAAAATCCACATTAAATTTCATTAGCATCACACCCAATGTCAATTGTCACTTTAAAATATTACAACCTCATAAATACATTCTAGCAACTCAAACCCCATGGGTAAACACCATTTATTCAATCCTTCATTACAGAAACAATTTCCCGTACTCCCAGGCATTCTTGAAAATCATTCTATGCTACTAACAAAAGGGGGATCAACATGGTGAGTAGATGTACTACGCATTGAGTCTTTGCCACCTATTTAAAGAGTGTTGACCCATTCTCCCTTGAGAATCTAAACACGGAAAGCAAGTGGCATACCCCACGTGTCCTCACCTCTTTTGGAAGAAGGGGAAGCAAGACCAGCTACCTTGACCAGTGGTGAAAAGTAAAGCAGATAAACAATCAAGGAACCCGAACGCATCCAACAATCACATCCAACCCCTTCCATCATCCATGGTGTCATCCCCAACACCCACCCGCATTAAACGATGAATCTCTCCACTCTAGGTGTCATCTGTTGCCACTACTAAAAGGCCTCTATGCCCCCACATATCACAAAAACCATCCAGGATCACATAACAACACAAGCAGTAGGAAAGCACACATCACATCAATTGGGCTTCTGGCCCTTTAAAAATAAATAGGGTAACTCCAAACCCTTCACGGAATTACAAACAATCAAATCATTAAACCATATTGAATTAACAGATTAATAATCCATTGGTCAAATATCAGTAACCTAACCAGTAAGCCATCACAAATGATTATACATTCTTACAATGCCAATTTTATTAACATCAAATTACTAAAATTACTAGATTCGTTCACATGCCTCTTTATCTTTAGCCAAAAAAATATCAATAAGTCTTGGTTTATATTCTTTATCGATTTCCATCAAGGAAAACAGCTAAGAAAAGCAATCATAAATATCACACCATCTAGAAAAACAAGAGGAAATAACATATGATCTATAAATTTTTTTTATCCTGTTGAAAGTATTTATTATGTCAATTCCATTTTCATCTAGCAGGATTAAACATGCTATCAATATATTTGCACGTAAAAGAAAGAGAAGCAACAATTCCTCTACCTCAATGGTTTTTGATGAAAACCACAACGGTCGAGGAACACTCAGGAAACCCGGGTTGATTTTGCAAAACCTCACCTTAGATCTCTCATCCTAGAAAGATCAAGACCGAAGCTCATCGTATTTGGAATCTACACACTTAGATCTTCCATTAACAGGCATAGATCAAAGAAACCGAGAGAAGGGGAGATGTAGATCTAAGTAGATCTAAAAACAAAACAAGAACTGTCACATACATTAAGAAACCGGCTTCGATTCACCAAAATATGCCTTTGGATCGCCTCCCAAACTCGTGGGAGAGGTTCTCCTACCTTTAAGGGAGGGTAATCCCGAGTTATGGCCGTTTAGGGGCTTAAACGAACCATTTAGAGGCAAAACAAAGTTGGATACACAATTCCAGGATCTAATTTAAGTGCCCGTGTGGTTAGTCTGCACGGTTTGACAAACCGTACGCTAACCGTTCGTTAGCCTCTACCTCGTCAAACACTCCTCGCATTGTTAGGATGTACGGTTAGACAAACCGTGCACTAACCGGGCATTAGCCACTGTGTCCAACTCCAACCTTGCACGGTTTGGCCGCAGGGTTTGGACAAACCGTGTGCCGCCCATATGAATGCTATTTCCCTTTAGTCTCCATTAAAAGTCAGCCCGAACATACCCCAAGTCACCTTGATTTCCCGGAACACCTCTATCACTAAATTTTCAAAATGTAATGGATTGATGATGTCCTAGACATTACATTACATACCTCTCAAAACATTCTCATCCTTGAGAATCCAATACCCACCTAAAGAGAAAACTAAATAGGGTCCGAAAAACCACCCATCGATATACCTTTCAAAAGAGATCAATCCACAAAAACAACAAAGGGAGCCATCTAATAGACTTGAATGTTTCAGAACCACATAAGTTACAATGATACATGAAAAGAGTTAAACTTCAAACAACTCCGGGTACTGAGAACGTATTTGTGACTCATGTTCTCAGGTACTATCCTCCATCCCACCATGTTGCCTCAAGACAGGAACTAAGGGAATAGAACGCCCGCACAACACCTTCACCTTGTGATCTTGGATCTCCACATGTCACTCTTCAAAGGATGCATTATCATGAACATCGATCTCTCCCCAATCGATGATGTGAGAGTCATCATGATGATAATGACAGAGCTGTGATACATGGAAAGCATCATGTATTCGACTCATCTGAGGTTGAAGTGCTACTCTATATGCCAAAACTCCAATACGAGATAACACCTCAAAAGGCCCAACAAACCGGGGAGAAAGATTACTTCCATGTCCAATCCTTAACTTCCCACGATGGGGAATCACCCTCAGAAACACATGATCCCCAACATTAAACTCTAAGGGTATCCATCTTCGATCAACATATGATTTCTGACAATCTTGCACTATCATCATCCTCTCAAGAATCACCAGAACCATATCTACTGTATTCTGCACTAGTTACGGTCCGAGAATTGCTGACTCTCTTACCCCAGTCCAGCACAACGGAGAATGGCAAGGCCTTCCATACAAGGCTTCAAATAGTGCCATACCAATGGTGGAGTGGAAACTATTATTGTAAGCGGACTCCACCAAGGGTAAGTGCCTCATCCATGAACCTTCGAAATCAAGAACACAAGAGTGTATCATGTCATTAAGAGTCTAGATAGTTTGCTCTGTCTGACCATCTGTTTGAGGGTAAAAAGCAGTGCTAAGGCATAGTTGATAACCAAAATCTTGTTGGAGACTTCTCCACAATCTAGTGGTAAAACGAGTATCTCGATCAGAAATTATCATCCTAGGTACTCCATGAAGTCTCACCACCTCCTCTAGATACTGCCTTGATAAAAATTCCACTGAGCTCGACTCCTTGATCGCTATTAAGTGGGTGAATTTTGTTAAACGGTCCACTACCACCCAAATAGCATCATGTCCCCTCGGATCTCGAGGTAAACCTGTAACAAATTACAATGAGATGTCCTCCCACTTCTATTGAGGAATCTCTAATGGCTGATGAAGACCACCTGGAACATGGTGTTCAACCTTCATCTTCTGGAAGACTAAACATCGAGACACAAACTCCGCAACCGCACGCTTCAGCCCAGGCCACAAAAACTAAATCCTCAAGGATCGATACATCTTTTTCATGCCAAGATGTACCGCTAAAGGTGAACTATGGAACTCCCTAAGGATAGTATCATGCATCGACAATGGAACAAAAATCATTACATGATACGACACTAAATGTTTTCCATCTTCATACCAACCATCAGGGGCCTCACCACAAAAAACTCGGTCTCTCCAGACTTCCACCTCTAGATCCCCCAAATGGGACTCTTCCACATTTTACATCAGGGATGAATGTACTGTTATCTGAAAAAGATAGCATCTACCCCCAACTTCTCCCATATCAAGATGTAAGGCTGACAGTTCTTCCATTACTCTCCAGGAGTCATAGGATTCATGCACAGCATCACTACGTGACTTTCGGCTCAGCGCATAAGCAACGACAGTCCTTTTTCCAGGTGTATATGATATTTTGAAGTCGTATTCATGTATGAATTCCATCCACTAATGATTTCGTAAGATCAATTCATGCCAGGAGAAAAAATACCTCAAACTCTTATGATCAGCGAAAACCACAAAGCACTCACCAATGAGGTAATGTCTCCACATATTCAGAGCAAAAACCACGGCTTCCAACTCAAGATCATGGGTGGCATAGTTGCATTCATGGGGTCACAAATACTATGAACCATAAGAAACAACTGACCTCTACTACATGAGAACAGAGCCTAACCCCAGATGTGAAGCATCACAGAATACATCAAACTGGACTCCTTCTGCTTGATGATAAAGGAATTGAGCACTTAATAACTTCTCCTTTAGATACTCGACAGTTGCATGGAACTGATTAGTCCATATAAATTCCTGATACTTCCTGGTCAATGCTATTAGAGGGGTCACAACTCATGAGAAATTGGCTATGAACCTCCTGTAGTAGCCTGCGAGACCAATGAAACTTCACACCTCTGACATTGTCTTGGGAGCTGCCAAAGACAAAACTGCTTCAATCCTTGATGGATCCATAGAAACTCCATGTCGAGACACAACATGCCCCAAAAAATAGACTTCCCGATCCCAAAAATCACACTTCGACAACCTCCTGTTCAGCTGATGTAGGCCAAGAACTCCCAAAATGGCTTGTAGATGATCTGCATGCTACTCTTCAGATATGGAGTACACAAGGTTTTCGTCGATGAAAACTACCATGAACATTTCTATGAACTCACAGAACACAGCATTCATCAATCCCATGAATACAGCTATATCATTTTTCAAGCCAAATGGCATTACAACGAACTCATAATGCCCATGACGACAATGGAAAGCAGTCTTCGTAATATCATCATCCTTCCCACGCATCTGATGATATCCTGTCCACAAGTAGATATTTGAAAACCAACTTCCACCATTTAGTTGATCGAATAAATTATTAATCTATTGAAGTGGATAGAGATTCTTTATTTTCAATTTGTTTAAGAGACGATAATTGACACACAACTGCAAATTTCCATCAACCTTCTTCACGAACAAAACTGGTGCACCCCACGATGATACACTTAGCTAAACAAAACAGCAATTTAACAGACCAATAAGCTATATACGTAGATCTCGCAACATAGACGGGTACATCCTATATGGAGACATTGAGATTGGATATGCTCCTAGCTATAGATCAACCACAAACTCGATATCTTGTCGAAGAGGTAATGCTATAACCACTTCTGTAAAGACATCAGGGTACTCCTCTGTGACCCTTGGAAACGCCACCTGTTGAACATCTGAAGAAATCACCATCATCTCATCTATCAAGGATGATAAAGATGGAATGCTCCTGTAACCCATATGAGGATCATGCTCACCAAAAAACACCACTTGTTCTCCATCCTTACCAATGAAAATGACCTCGTTCATGAAGAAATCCATGATATCCCATACTGAATACAACCAATCCATGCTGAGGATGACATCATATGGTTGTATGTTAAAACATAAGAAATCTCCCCAAGAGTTTTTTTTCCCAGACTCTAGCTCACAGTCACTAAATACTTCAGACAAGTCAGCTCGACCTCCAACTAGAACAGTCAACGCCAAGGGCACTGGATGCCTCTCTACCTCAAGTCACAAATCATGGGCAAGGGTAGATGATATGAAGGAGTGTGTCTCTCCTAAGTCAAACAAGGCCTACAACAAGGTAGAAAACATGAAAAGGGTACCTCGAATGATTTCTGGCTCGTCTGGTGCTGGAAACGCTAAAGCAAGAAGCCAACCACAACCTTCTCCATGACCTCTCTAACCCCGATGAAGACCACCACCATGGCCGCGCTCTGCTCTCTAAAGATGAGGAGCGTCATGGGTATGTCCTATATCTTCCCCATCTAACCTCTTCTGATGTAAAGCTGGTGCAACTGGCTGCTGCTGCATCGGTTGGAACTGCCTCAACAGAGGAACTTGAAGCGTAACACCTGGTGCAAGATGACCGCCCTTAAAGGTCATTCACTCCCACTACTGATGGCCATGCCAACCACAAGAAAAACAAGCACATGATCCCTTGGTATAGGCCTGAGAGTTGCGGCCTCTGGAGAAATGAGATGTGAAAGGCTGGAAACTACCCCCAGCTGAACAAAAACACTTCTACCATGAAAACTAGGAACCCCATACTACATCTCTTCTTTGTGAGGGATCATGATGATCTCCCTCTCGTAATGATCTGGTCCTAGTGAAAGTCATATCGACAACCTCTTCCATCGCTAACACCCGAAGATATGTCTTCATCATAAATGGGATGACCTGATGTTGGATCTTAAGATTCAAAGCCTCCTCAAAATGCCTCTCCCTAGCCTCTTCATCTAGTAACAGGTCCGAAACAGATCGTAAAAGGTTCCTGAAACAGATTCCAAACTCTTGAACAGTGGAGCTCCCCTATCGAAGGGTAAGAATCTCCTGGAGACTGGACGCCTTCACAGTCGAAGAAAGGAACTCGACTCTAAACATTTCTCCGAACTCATCTCATGAGATCGTTGACTCCTCACGATCCCTGAGGAACAAGAACCACCATTACCTCGCTGAACCAGACAACATCGTCACAGCTAAGGACACCCAGTGCTCCTTCCAAGCACAGATCGAACTGAAGCCTATCTCGACCTCCAACAATTAGTCTTCCATGAATGAATCTGAAATGGAGCCCTCGTACCTCTGCAGACTCTGGCGTTAAAACTCCCAAAGTGTCTTCCTCCAAGTGTCGTCATCGTCAACCTCTACTCTGCGGCGATCTGCTGGAACATCCTACTGGACATTTTCTATGCAAACCTGATGAGGACGTCGGCCTGAAGCCATAACTATAAAATAACAACCATTAGAGTTCCTAAACCTGGAATATAGAAGACTCAAAATTAATTAATTAATTGTTTTATTTTATTAATTATAGGTTAACCTATCCCAAGGTATACCCATTCAAACATAGGCACAAAGAAGAATGATGCATGATCTTTTCCTAGGTCTCTACCTTGGAACTAGTATCACCTTGTTTATCAGCCATTGTAAAATTAATGGTCTGTACATTAGATCATAGGGGGCCCTAAACGCCTATGTTTCAGCCCATCTCCAGTGTTTACCTCAATTCCTAAACATGAATGACATCGTTTCCCTACCAACCCATGCAACCTCACATGTTCCTAACTCCAAACTCCATCCTATCCATCAACCTGCCTCTAATACCAATCTATCACGACCCCCTCTCCATAAAGTGTACCCCTGCTAGGCCGGCAATGTGACAAGGGAGATAATGACCCACAAGTCTTGCCTCCAGTAAGACCCAGGTTGGCGACAAGCACCAAGGGTATAATAAACACACAAATGGGAGGCATTCCCCTCTTAGAGAACACATGCGGAAGAGAGAGATAAGATATACACCAATCAAATCCAACTCAGAACTAGAAATATAAAAGAAACCTAAAGGCACATATTTAATGCAATTAAAAAGTACTACAACTGAAAGAGGAAAAACTGCACGTACCCAAAAGAAATTAAAACAGCTGCAACCCCAAGCCCGAACTGCTCATGCAACCCCAAGCTAGTAGAAACTGACTTGATCTCCATCCTCCTCCAAGTGACCTGAAAAATATATTGTATATAAGTAGGGTGAGTATAACAGTTTACTCATTAGGATCCTCCCCTAACCCTCTCGTGCAAAGGTAAAGAACGCATTCTAAAGCACAATGAACAACAAGTGAAACTAACTCGTCACCTATCAAGTATATTAAGTTCCCAACCTCACCATGGATACTCTCACCAATTAACACATACAAGAATATAGCATATAATAAATAATATCAAGGGTACCCCAATAATACTTCCCCACTGGTTTTCCGCTTTTCCCCAACGTCGCACGTCCTAAGCATCTCTCTCCAAAAAGGCTTGCCCGCAGACACCTGGGAAAAATAGCACAATCTGCACCTCATGAACCACAAAGGCTTTCCCATAGACACCTGGGCGAAGCAACACAACATCCTCACAACCAAAAGTAACCAGGTTGTCTCTGGGATCCACCAAAGATCGCATAATGTGTATCATACGTCAGGTATTGTACCTCAAGCCATTACATCCCATACACCGAGTAAAGATCCACAAGCCATCATAGCCTATACATGTTACCCCTATAGTAGACCATAGGATACCATATCAAAAATATATGTGTGTGAATAACCACAAGCCATTACTACCCTCTACACACATATATGGAGAAAACTAACTGTTGTGCCTAATTGCACAAGTATCTACCAAGAGAAGAGAGCGGGGCCAAAGGGGCTAGTCAGCCATTCATCCTCCCACCAGAAGATTGGGGAAAACACCCCCAGGGCTCAGAATCCCCAGGGTGTCAGTTTCCCTTATAGACATGGTGGAGTATCCTATAGAAACACAAAAAGTATAGAAATATACTATATCTCACAACCACACTATGGGCATAACCTAGTCTTAGACACACTGCAGCTAACATATCTCGGATTCCGAGATGCCACTTTTAAGATGAGGTATCCTATAAGTACTCAACCATTTAAGGGAATTTATTAGATTACATGATTAAATTTTTATCAATTATAATGTACATTAATTAATTATTTAAACATTAATTAACCATGAACAAATACACATTAAATTTCATTAGCATCACACCCAAAGTCAATTTCCCTTTAAAATATGACAACCTCATCATTAAGTTCCAGCAAATCCAACCCCATGGGTTAACACAATTTATTCAAACCTTCATTATAGAAACACATTCCCATATTCCTAGGCTTTATAGAAAATCATTCTATACAACTAACATAAGGGGGCTCAACACGTTTAGTAGATGTACTACCCATCGAGTCTTTTCCACCTTTAGCAAGAGCATAGACCCATTCTCCCTTGAGAAGCTAAACACGGAATGAACGGGGCATACCCCATGTCTCTTCACCACTTTTGAAAGAGGGTAAGCAAGAATAGAAACATTGAGCAGTGGGTAAAAGTAAAGAAGATAAAAATCAAAGAACCTGCAAGCATCCAACAATCACATCAAATGCATTCCATCTTCTATGGTGTGCTCCCCGACACCCACATGCATAAACTGATGCATCTTGCCACTCTAGTCATCATCCGCTGCCACAACTAAAAGGCCTCTATGCCCCCACATATCACAACAACCATCCATAATCACATCACAAAACAAGTAGTAGGAAAGAAAACATCACATCAATTAGGCTCTTGGCCCTTTAACAATCAAGAGGGTAACTTAGAACCCTTCAAGGAATTATCAAACAATCAAATCTTCAAACCATCATGAATTAACATATTTATAATCTGTTGGTTCCAAAATCGGAAACCTAACCAGTAAGATATCACAAATGATTATACATGCTTACTATGCCAATTTGATTAACATCAAATATAAACAAGAAATAGATTCGTTCGCATGCCTCTTTATATTTAGCCAAAAAATTATAATTTAGTTCTGTTTTACGTTCTTTACCGATTTCCATCAAGGAAGTAGCTAAGCAAAGAATCCATAGATATCACACCATCTAGAAAAATAATAGGCAATAACATAAGATCGATAAAATTTCTTTATCCACTTCAAATTATTTATTATGTCAATTCAATTGTCATCCAGCGAGATTAAACATGCTAACAATATAGTTTCACATAAAAGAAAGAGAAGCAACAAATCCCCTACCTCAAAGGTTTTTGATGAAAACCACAAATGTCAAGGAACGCTCAAGAAACCTGGGTCGATTCTCCAAAACCCCACCTTAGATCTCTTCCCCTAGAAAGATCAAGGCCAAAGATCATCATATTTGGCATACACACACTTAGATCTACCCTAAACGGGCATATATGTTAGAAACCGAGAGAAGTGGAGATGTAGATCTAAGTTGATCTAAAAAACCAAATAAGAAATATCACATACATTAAGAAACCGGCTTCGATTCGCCCAATGAAGCCTTTGGATCACCTCCAAAATTCTTGGGAGAGGTTCTCCAACCTCCAAGGGATGGAAATCCCGAGTTATGGGCGCTTATGGGCTTCAACGAACCATTTAGAGGAAAAACAAGTTAGATCCACAATTTTAGGATCAAATTTAAGTGCCAACATGGTTAGTCCGCACAGTTTGAAAAACGGTGTGCTAACCATGCATTAGCTTCTGCCTCGTCAAACACTCCTCGCACAGTTAGGTTGCATAGTTAGACAAACCGTGCGCTAACCGTGCATTAGCCACATCCTCCAACACCAACCTCACACGGTTTGGCTGCATGGTTTGGACAAACTATACACCCCCTGTGTGAAAGATATTTCCCTTTAGTCTCCATTAAAAGTCATCTGAAATGCACCCCATGTCACCTTGATTTCCCGGAAAACCCCTAGCACCACATTTTCACAATGTAATGGACTAAAGAGGTCTGATCCATTACATTCCAACCATTGTTTCCATATTCAATGCATTGTCTAAAAATAAAAACTATGGATTTAATCACTAGGTGATGGTACATTTAAGTGGTACATGTCTTCCAAATTCAAATATATATTCAAAATAATAAATTTATGGGAATAAATGGCTAGATATTTTATGTGATTTTTAATATAAAAATCGATGGATTTGTTCTAGATCAATATAGGAAGTGAACTTTTCACTCAAGTTAAAAATTAAAAATTTCTATTAAATTACAAATGGGAGATTTAATATATATAATTAGGGAATATAATAATGAGATAAATTTCTAAAGAGTGATGTTTAAAGAAATCTTAAAAGAGTATTCATGTATTTCACCTATAGATTAATCAAACGGAAAATAAATATATAATAATATTGGTGAAATATAATCTTATTGTTATACCAATAGTGATGCAATTGTTTATTATTTTGGAGATCAAAATTATATAATAGATGTTATTCCAGTAATTTTAATGTAGTACAGAATTGAGATTTCATTATTTTAATTGGATGTAAAACAATATAGATACTGATTCCACTGAAAACATTATACAACTAGGGTGATTTATTATATTTTGATATATCACAAAAAAACTATTTATATATTCCTTGTATATGGTTATTTTGAGGTAATCCATGTAAAATATCTTATTTCCTTATGAATCGTTACTTTCACAAAGTATAAATTGTACAATTTTGTTTTTAATAAACATACAACAAGATCACAGGCAAGGGATAATTTTTATTGAGATCACTAATTTAACCCCTCATGCTATTATCATTTGGTGGTAATAACATACCACGTAAGACATTACATGTTATGAGAAATTCTAAATTAAAGCATATTCTTGAATAATTATCAAAGAATATAAAATCATATTTTTTATAATAACCTTATCAATTAATTGTACCATAATGGTTATCTAGTTCAAGACATAATGTACGATACCATTTCATCCAAAGAGTCTAATGATAAACATTTATATGATTGTCTCATCAGACAAAATCATACCCACAATCAGAAAAAAAACTCTAAAAACTTATATGTATATATACTTATTCCTATAAAAGGTCTAAATAAGAACACAATTAATAAACAATTATTGATACTAAATTAATAGGGGATCACAAAAAATTATATAGTTATTCTATAAATAAATTATAAAAACCCAATTATAGTGGATCCATAAATGTAGATAATCATGGGGAAGAGGAATACCCATGTCCAAGGATTTTATAAAGAGAATCAGACAATGAAGATTTTTGTATAGGTAAAATAATGAATAATGTCTATTAAAAAAATATTTATGGATTTCAATGTTAAATATCTTCCCAATGATATGATCCTGCTATTATGAACTCAAGGTGGTGGTATATTGTAACACTATCAGAAAAATAACCTGAAAGCTCATAGGGAATCACTCCCAAACCCATTCACATGACCATATAAAATATAAAAAATTTTATACCATTATCTATAATAATTTAAATTTTTACTGTGGTGTTCATCATTTCTAACATTATCATCATTGAGAATTCAATCCACAAGTAACATCCCCCTAAGTCACCAAGATAGTCAAAAATAATTAATCATTCAGTCATTATTAGTAGGGATAAACACCCAATAATCTATACTATATAGTTAATCACAAGTCAAAATTGTAAATAAATACTTAAGAATAATCCATGTTGAAGTGGTATAAAAAATAACATACATTATTCATTTCATTATTTTTATAATTTAATGTCATAACTCATGATTAAATGATAATCCCATTACCCAAGTATTAAACATCAATTGCTATTAGATATATAAACCCTACAATTTCCTAATACTTTGATAATTTATATAATTAAATTTCTCATATTTGATTAAATTATATACATATAGATCATAATACTATTCTTTATTACATAGGTAAATGGGAATAAAAAATTGTGGGTTGAGAATCCAAGAATATTTAAGAACAATATCAATTCATATATGGTTTATCATTATATTTTAAACATGTGAGAAAGCATGATCATGTTATAAATGACATGATATGTGGAATAAACTTTTTATGTCATTTGGTGTGATTAACATACATGATAGAAAAATCATAGATCATGATATTTGTTGTAAAATGATAAAATCATAATCATGGAAGCATAACATATACTATGGAATAATTATATGGAACTCATAATATTTATCCATGATAACATATGATCAAAAAAAATCATAACATGAATTATTGATCTCTATTAATACCATCATAATAAGGTCAATTAAGATAACTACATCATTCCAATATATTAAATACAGGACTAGGATAACATCCCATGTACCATTCATGTCATCTCATGAGATATAATATTTACCCAATGACTTGGATTGATATATAATTCAAAAAATGATTCTCAAATAATAGTCAGACATAAATATGTTTTCCATATTAAAACAATCCTAAATCAAATAAAATGTTAATATTATTAACTCATTGAAATAAAATAGTTTATATGATATATTCAGAGGGTATCATATAAGAATAAGTAAAAAAATTAATCAAAATATAAAAAAATTTAAACATACAAAAAGAAATATATCATAAAATATTTTAATATCTAAGACTTGAATGATATGAAATAATAAAACATAATGGATCATTTATAGTATAAAATAAAAATAAAATTGAAACGAGGAACGATGTATTATTTACATTTTTGTAACACAATCGTTAAAATAATGACAAAAGTCACATTCAGAATCCTTTTCAAAAACAGAAAATAAAAGTATGTTGAATATTTATTATAATAATAAAAATCCACCAAAAATTGATAAAGTAAATAAATTTAAAATTTTAGAAAAATTATTGTAAACATACAATAATAATTGAATGTAAAAAAATTTAATAATTTTTTTAGGTTTTAAAGTAACCAACATTTGTGAAAGAAATTTAAAATTATTTTTCAAAATAAAATTACGGGAAAATAAAATTATAGAATATAATATTCTCGTATAACATTGAAAATATAAAAATTAGTGATTTTTTTGGGAAAAAATTTGGATATGAAATAGAAATATCCAAAACTAAGACCAACTTCTTCCCATTATAATGTTATGTTTTCTAAGATGAGAAATAATTAAATGTGAAACATTGAGAATTAATCATATGTTTCTTATAAAAAATGTTTAAATTCAATATATGATAATCCAAATGGTAGAATTAAAATAATAAAAAATATAACTCATGACTGATGTTTGAGTCAAGAATACCCTTTCACTATATCCCCACTAGCTTGTATAAGATCTAACTCATTTTATAATCAATTTGAGTTTATTATTAAAATATATAAGAACATTAATATATTTATATAATTAACTATGAGTTTGTTATATTTTATTATCACCAATTTATTAATCATCCATATTTAGTATTTATAATTGGGTGTTAATTATTTCTTTTGTTTAATTATTTCTCTGTTATGGGGGATTTAATTCCTTCTCCATAATAACATGTAGATTACCTATGGGAAGGTTAATGAAAAAATATAGATAATTTTAGTTGTGTTTTTATGTCCCATTACAATTTCATGGATGTTATTATTATAGTTTGTATGGAATCACACATGATTCATTAATTTGATATTATTTAATCATCGAAAATATTTAATTTTAATATGAAATTATTTTTTATATATTATCATTATAGAATAAAAATAATTAAATTCATTGTTAAAAAATCCTATTACTGGTTTTCAAATTTTCATATTGATCCAGGATGAAAATTATATAACATAATTTATGTAGTTGCTTAAACTGAGAAATAAAATATATGAAATAATGAACGAATGAGAATGAATATAATATTATATTATCATAGTATCAATTTTCTAGAATAATAATGATATAAATTCAATGTTATTAGTTTTATAAATGATAATTTGGAAAAGGATCAAGTAGAAGTTAAATAAAATGATTTATGATAAAATTAATGTTATATTGGTTAGCTGAATCATGCCTTAGGTACTATCTTTGAAATAAAGGATTTTCTAAACAGTATGACAAGAAATTAAAAAAAAAAGATTTTGGATAATTATGAAGATAATTTTGATTTGATATTGGTTAGAAAACTATCTGGATGATGTTTATTTTTATATATGGGGGAGGTATCATTTAAAAATGAGTTTGAATGATATATTTTGAACCACACATTTCATAATCTACAAGGAATATAAATTTTCCTGTAATGTTACAAAAAATGGAAAAATAATGGAAATAGATAATGAATTCTCCCCTAAAACTTTTATGTACAATGATTTAGAGATATAAGTGTGCTAATTATTTTAATAATTTCCCCTTGTTTTACAATATATTATAATAATAGACTTTATTAATTTTGTAACATATTTTTGTATTAAAAATCAAAATTTACCATATTACCGAATATCAATGTCCTAATTCCAAATATGAAATATATTTTTCCAAATATAGATTATATTATGAGACACCTAACTATTATATAAAATAATTATTCCATTCAAAAAATATATTTTAGAAATATTTATTTATTTTTTTCACATATTTATTACAAATTACTCATAATTCCATAAATGTTATTTTTTTATAAAAATAAATATAATATATTTTATTAAAATTATATATAAAAATATATATATATATTTTAACTATAATTTATAAAAATACTCAATTTTCATATATAATATCTTTTCATTAATAATTGATTTTCATCTTATTCTTTTAAATAATTATTTATTAAATCCAAGTAAAATATAAAATATTTTATTTTCAATATATTGGCCACTTATACTTAACAATTATGTACCAATAAGAATAAAATCTAAATACTGAATGGTTGAATTTATACCCAACAACAATATATCCAAAGACAGTATATTCAACAGCCATATATACAATTTCTATATACTGAACATATTAACCTCTTATATTAAAATATATTACAACAAATACATCATTAAAATAATTCACCAAATTTCATTCTTTAAAAGGTATACTAAATTTCTAATGTTTTTAACATTTTTCACACTTATACAAAGCTGAATGGCATTCATGGGAGACCGCAAGCATCAATACTTCAAACGTACTACCATTTTATTTACTAGTGACTATTTTAGTCATGTAATTTTCCGAACAATTATTCATGAATCTTTCTTATACCGTATTTTTTTTATTTTGTGTTATAAAATTGAATGTTAAAAAAAGATAAAATATTTTTTTTGGCTTCATATATTTATAAGACAAGTTATGAATCACATTTATGTAACTGAATGAAATTTCTCACTAAAAATATGTGGTGATATATTATCCCTCTTTAAAAAAATATCGATAGAAATTTTATTACTAAAAAGATAACAAATGGGGGTACCATTTTCTCATTAAAACATTGTGTTTACATATCACCACCTCGTAGATATCATTTATCTTTAGAAATTTGACCATGTTAGTTGAATAATTTCAAAGTACCTTATATCTATGATCAAATATGTCAACAGATTATTCCTCATAAAAGAGATCATATTATAGTAGTATAACCTATCTGTATTTCACATGGGGTGGATCTACTATATATATATATCCCATAATGTGAGATGTGGAACATGATGGGAACTTGTGATATGTTTAGTGGAAGAAAAGGTTAATTTGTTATAGTCCCTATAAGAACATGAATCATAATAGGGCCAATATACATATGGGTTTTCTTTTAATTATTATTGAATCTCATAACTGTCTCCTAGGAAGATATATAATGGAATAATATAACTTAAAGCTAAAAATCCATGTCTCTTCAATGATTATAAATATAGATATTCTATTGAGTCACTGATTTTAATGTTCACAAAATTCATTGAGCAATGGATTATAATAATTTTATAAACCCGTGTTAATTTTGGGCCTTTGGATTTGTTCAAGTTACCACATATTTAGGTTAGTAAATTTACAATTTATAAGAATAAAGTAGGCTAGCTGGTGGATGGATAGAGAATAAATACATGATGTGAATTTATCTGGAAATACCCCCTTAGTTTTTATAGAGCATTAATTCAATACATGATGTGAATTTTATGAACACGTTGAATTCAATTCAAAATGTGAATCAATATATCTAGACACATTTCATGATGATTATTGATTGTTCTTTGAGGGAAAAAACCTGAACATTTAATGACACATGAAATATTCACATCATGTATATGTCATGGGTTATTTTTTAACAATGGATAGAACCAATCCTTTGTTATTTCATCTTCTTCATAGAAGTTTCCTCCTTCTGTAGGATCTCACTAACTCCTATTCTATCTTTCTCTATGTATCCTCCATCTAGACTAAGACTGATCCACTATTTATCACATTTGAATCACAACAGTGGGATGTTTGATCGTATTATTTATTTTCACAGTTTTAATCCTTCATCGGTGTAACACCTTGAGATTTTTTGGAAGATTTGTTTCGAATTAAATTATTCTTTTTTATATTCATCATTTCAAGAAACACAAAAAAGAGTTTCTTTTAATTAATAAAATTTGATTGTCAACTGTTATATATAATACCAAGGTAAACCATGCTTTACATGCAACATAAATATTGTATTTATCTACACATAACATCGAGGTAAGCATGTATTATATATAACAAAAACTATTCTTTATGACTTGCGTAACACACAAGAATGAGGTTTACGGAATAAAAATATATATCTAAAATATAATTATTTAATATAATAAGATAAAACCATGATATCAAATTTGATTTTTTGAATATTTTTAACTAGTCTATGAAAATATATAGTTTACACAATATAATATGAATTCATTGGTAACCAAATATTTATAAATGAATATGAAAACTGATTGAATATAAAACGGAAAATTATTATGGTCACAAATATGTTTTAAACTAATAAATTAAATTTTTATTTATGTGTTGAAACTAACGAATTAAATCATTACTTTCACATGGATCTGACATGGCATACATTACACAGAACACCAATTTGTTGTACGATACATTCAACAAAGAGTTTCGAGAGAAAATATTTTCATATATACAATTATTTAAATGAGATAATTATAACCTATACAAAAAAAATTGTTATTGAATTAGTAATAACTACTTTTCAATTTTGTTATTATTTTTTATATAAATAAAACACTATAAAATTGAATGATATGATTTTTTGTGGTGTTATTTTATGATTAAAATTACATTTTCTTGAATGATTTTATTTTTAAAATAGTATTAATTTCAGAAAAATAATTAAATTAAATTTGATAAAATAATTTAAAATTTTTTACTCATAATTTCAAAATTATCTTAGGGTGAATATATGGGATTTTTTTGAGAATCTTCATTTTTGGATGAATAGTGAGAAATACTTCTTTTTAGTTAATAATTGCCATTTTGATTAATTAATAATTAATTTTAAATCATATTGTAATTTTTAAAGTAAAATCAGATAAATATTACATTTATTAATACAATTTAATTCATTATTGTAAATTTCACATCAAAAATTGATACAAAATCTTAATAATCTTTTGATAATTTTTATACTTTAGAAGCCCGTTATTTCGTCCCCACCATGAGATTAGAATTAATATTAATTTTTCCCCTTTTGTGATCATTATTTGGAAATACCAAATCAACCATTTTATTATGTAAAATATTAAGAGTCTAATAAGAATAAAATAATTGAATAGATAAATGATTAGAAAAAGATATTGAAATTAATCACAACAATTAATTCCAAATTAAACTTAATTAGGGACTAAAAATTAAAATTAAGGTCCCAAGTGATATAAAATTTTTCCAAAAACCCATTAGATGTACATATTTATGTCAAAAAGTATCTGTTATTTGGTTTTTTGGTTGGGTATGACTTTTTAGGTAGGAATATTTTCACACCTAGCATTTTATAAAAATTCCATGTGAGTCATTTTACATCCCTATAAAATCCATCACCTATCCAACTTCCCAATACATCTAAAACATATTATTTTAATCCAAGAACATACTCATTCACTTACTATAAATCTTTCATTCCTTATAGGAGCCTTCCCTTGTGTTGAAGGAAATACAAGGAAGACTTTTGGCACAAAAAAAGAGGTGTTACCCGATTAAGAGGTAACATCTTATCTCAAGTCCTTTATTTTATTTTCATTCTACACCCCGCAAAACATAATTTATTATATTATTATATAATAATACTTGTATTATTAATATATGAAAAATTTGAAATGGAAATTTATTTTCCTACACTTACACACACCTCCATCTAGTGGGTATCGAGAATACTGTTTCAGTATAAGGCGAAGTACTGCCTCACAAAACGAGGATTTTTTATATTTGAATTACCACCTATCATGGTGGACATAATGATGGAAATCTTGTTTATATATTATATATAATATATTTATAGGGTGTTTATCCTTCAGTAACTTCTATTTGTAACATAAGTTTTTTCTTTCCATCTTATGTGTATATTATAATTTTTTTTGAGGAATTGTGTACTATCACTCCTCAAAGCTATATTATTCATTCAAACACTACATAGGCTATATGAAGGACAATTTTAGTGAATATATATATATATATTAAATCATAAATATATTTTAATATTGATATATATATAAATATACATATATATATATATATATTATCATCTTTCTCTCAATACAATAGTTAAAAAGAAACATTGTTCATGCATAAAAACGTACTACCATCTCCATGAACAATGTATTTCATTTCAAAATTATATATTCTATATTATATTATAAAAAAATTACATAAAAAGATTTTTATATTATATTTTACATTCTATAATCTTTATATAAATATAAAGACCAACAATATAACAAACTAGGACACATATGAATAACAAATTGAATATTACCAAAAGTAGAACCTTAAAATAAGATGGTTAATAAGAGGTTAATATAAATTCATAATCAGAACATATATTTTATTCAATATACAATTGTTTTTATGTAAAATATTTATAATAAATTTATATTTATTATAAATGTGGTTTGGATGAGTACAACAAGATTCCAGACACAAGGTATTGGTATTTCATATTACTTTTTATTTCTATTAGATACATGCTTTATTCACCACCCATTCCTTTTGAGTGGTGTTTAGACTATCCCTAGATTTATTATATGATCATTATAATTAAATTTATTTGTATTAATATATCTATTATATGATCCCAATTTCCTGGGGTTAATGTTTCCAAAGTTACCAAATCATTAAAGTAGTTTTTCCTGAAATTTCTTTCTTAGAGACACATGTTTTGTTATGCACCTATGTTCTTTAATGATGTGTATTTTTTACCAATTAAAATGATATATAATTAATATAATAAATTTTATTATTTTTTAAGATTCATTTAATTTCATTTTCTTATGTGGAGAGTGTGATACAAATTTACTATGTTATAAGAGTTTATTGAAACAATCTCTTCACTTTTAATGATTGTTTATGATTATGCTTCCATTGATGAAATATTATATAAAATATCTCTAGAACAGTCATGAATTTTATCCACATATATATATTCATAATATATTCATGTATTGGTACCATTATTCCACTTTTGGTACATAATGTAGTTTAGGAATTATTTTTAAGAAAACCCGAATTTACCCACCCTTCGGTCGGAGATTTTTGTTCCATCAAAATAATTATTTCTAAAAGGGGAATTTATGAATATTATACTAATATCCTATAAATAATAAAATAAATTTTTTCCCTTTTAATATTTTACTGTCTTTTTCAACATAATATTATTTCCTCTTTCTGAATGTAGAAATTTTCTAACCCTCTTATAGAGCAAAAGGAATGTTATTTTTACCTCAGACAACTTGTATGGATTTAACCACCATTAATCCATTGATTATTTAATTTCATTTTTAAGGTTAAATTTAATTATTTATTTTAAATTTATTTTCAATTAAATGGTTTTAATTTTTTAAAAATTGTATTTATGTATTAAAACAAAAAAAAATTCAAATGGTTTTATATTTTTGAGATCATTTTCCAAAGAAGAAATGATATTTTACACATGAAATGATTTCAGACATATCATTACATGTCATTTTAAACTAACATAACATGAATTTATGTGACTAAAACCATTATAGAAAATAATCAAAAGGTTTTATTCATATTATTTCTTGAATAGTCTATGTATTGATGTAATGATGCTCAAGAAAAATGTTTCACATCCGCTAATTTTTCTCTCTTGAAACCCATTTATTTTCATGTGTTTATCTTTAATTATTAAAACAATCTCCTTTCATAGGTTATTATGTGATGAAATGTTAATGATACCCATTTAATTTCATTGGTTATGAATTAATGTTTATAAAACCTATCTCTTTTTATGTGCCATGATATGATGGAATTTTTATAAATGATTTTATTATGAGATAGGTTGGACCTATATCAGCCTATAATTAATTGGTTAATGATAAGATGTATATGAGAATAATAGGTACATGGGTTTTATCCTATGCCTAAAAAAAGTGGGTACACAGGTTGTAGTCCTAGCCCAGAAACAAGAAGGTACATGGGTGGTATCCCCAGAATAAAAGAAAGTTGCTACGTAGGTTATAGCCCAAGAAAAAAAGAAGGTTCATAGGTTATAGCCTAAGCCTATAATAAATAGGGTATATGGTTCTAGCATAATCTAAAAAATAATAAGGTTCATGGGTTTTGTCCCAAGCCTAAAAGTAAGAGGTAACATTGGTTGTTAGTGAAATACAACAGTAGGCACATGTGTAATATCTCATTTATAACACGTTATAATGGTATTGGTTGATAGCATTCACGAAACATTCTCCATCCATATTTATATTAAAAAAATCATATGTCTTATTCCTTCATGAATATTCTATGGATCATGATATTTATTTCTTAATGATTAATGTCTTATGAACTACTATGATTTATCCCATAAATCATCCTTATGATCTCTTAAATGTAGGGTATAGATAACCCATCCTTTTACACATATAATTACATTATTTTAATCTTAATAATGCACCATATTACAACCCAAGGATCATAAAGTCTAGTTCCATAGAAAATAGGGGCATAAAACTGAAAACGTGGGACTAAATAAAACATTTCTGTAATTAATATTCCCAAAGATATCTTATAACACCTTGAGATCTTATGAGATATATTCATTTTAATTTCATTGAATCTTTCACTAAAAACTACACCAATATTATCTTTATCTATACATAACACGATATTATACTACATTATATGCATCACTATTATTATCTTGTGTTAAACGCATGAACTACCTTCCTTGATAGCTTGCATTGTATGCAATAACGAGTTTCACTAGACAACAATATATTATTAAAATGTTATTATTTAATGGGATATAAACTAGGAGTTATTAATATTATTAACCAAGTTTTATGTTTTATATAAAATTAGAATTTATTTTACAAATTTTATAGAACAAGATTTGAGAAAAAAATCTATTTTTTAGACAAAAGAATTCTTTTTCAAAAAACAAATGTTGTTTTTCGGCTATTTTTTTGCACACCAATATTAAATCTTGTTTTTAATAATTTTATATAATTTATTTTACAAAATAAATATCTTCATTGGAATTGGGACATAAAATTTTATCATGGTTGAAATTTTGGTTTTTTCTGATGAAATTCATTTATTGGTGAATAATGAAACATTCTGCATTTTAATTCAAATATTCCATTTCATATAAATTATTTATAATGTTTTATTATCTTTTTATTTCTTTTTAAAGTTTAATGGGATTATAATTTTATCATTTAATCCAATTTCAGTCATTATAAGTAATTTCACTGTTAAATTGGACATAAACACATGTGAATATTTTGATAGTTAATAATTATAATAAACCCACCGTTTGGTTTTGACAACTTGAATTAAATTTTAAATTAATTAATGCAACTATTGTGTTTTGAATTTGGAAAAAATGTATTCCATATTTAGAATCAGAAGGTTAAATTGTGTAAATAGATAACCTTTATTTTTGGACATTATGAATAGTAACTCTAGTAATTATTTTATTTATCATGGATAAAAGATAAATATGATATATAATGGAAAAAAATAATATTATAATAATATTAAACTATCCTAAAAAATGTTCAAATCATATTGGATTAGATATTTTCTACCATGGGAACCCTTGGGACAATTTTCGGACCCCATGGATTCACATAGATGTGAAAATGACGTTTTATAAAAAAATTAATTTGAATGTAATGATAATTATAACCTAAACATATATTTTTACTAAATATATTTTAATATATAGTTATATTAATTATATCTATTTCCATAAATGTTAATTATAAATCTTATAATTTTATTACATCATGGTATTTTATTTATTATTTTTAGATATTATATAAATATATTTAATTGTGATAAAATTATGATGTAGGGATTACCTCATTAATGATTGATTCAAATAAATGAATTTATTAATATTAAAATAAATTTAATTTGATAATTTTTATTCCATAGAAGAATTTTTTGGATTACACTAACATGTTAGTCATTAGGTAATGAAATTGGTTCGAATTAATCGAGTTGTTATTAATTTTATTTATAAGAAACTATGAATATTATCCAAAACTCTACAATTATTCACCATAAACATAAAATATTTTATCAAATTATATAAAGTTCCTAAAAATCTGTGATGTGGGAAAATGGTTAATATAAGTCCAAATATGTCATAAATAATTTTTTTAGGGTCGTTTGAAATAATATGGTAAACACATTAACCCAGAATATTTAATAACATGATATCATGGTAATATTAAAATGGGAAAAATAAGGGTTAAACCAAAATGATAAAGTTAGAAAAATCATCAAAACATGTCTAAAAATTATTGGATGATGGGTATTAGAAGAAAAATCAGCTTATAATCTAATTAAATAATATTTGGATAATTTTTAATCGAAATTTAGTTTCTGATAAATTTTCATTTTGATAGATTCCTAATGTGCCACTCTCCTGTCTTATAAAAGGGAACCTCATCTGTCTCCTATTCACTCCATTTTTAGAATTTAATCATATCCAAACCCTACATATTTATATTCTCAAATTATCTAGTTAAATTTTAATGACCCTCCAATTCTCATTGGATTGAGTGTACCATGATTCATTACTAGGCCTTAAGTGATATCCCCAAGGCACCAAAGGCAGGCAATAAATGCCAAAGGGTTTCATGTACAAGTGGGGAATGATTTACCCTTTATGAAATAAACCCATTAACAAACCATAACCAAACATTCACTATATGATGCATGAACGAATGAAAGACTAATGAATACATAATTTATATCAAACTATAAAAAAGTAAAAAATAGTGGAAGACCAAAATAAGAATCAAAGTTCACACCGGATGAACAACTCAAGACTCTCAATAGACACTACAACAACATGTTCCACATGCTCCAAGCTCCACAAAATCTCCCAAGAATCACCACAAGACACTAGTAATAAGATAATTTACCTTTACCTGTGTCCCGGAATATGACATCTGCAAAAGAACCAACGTGCCAATGTAGGGGTGAGTATAAAAATCAGTAGGTTTTCCCTAATGACTTCCCTACTCACGCCACTAAGACAGAAGAGTTAGCCACATTTATATAAAATCATTTTATATAAAAAATTTTCTCAAAAGTAGTTTATAACTAAATATAAACAAGTTTCCAAAACCATTTATAAACAATGAAATTACAAGGTCAATTGAAACCAATTTTCCAGAAAGTTATTTTTCCAGAAAAATAACCAATGATTCTTACGAACCATTTCACAAACATTTCTTTTTAGCATACCCAACCATTCCACAACCCATGAAACCAACCATGAATGTTATGTTATGATAGTTCCTTACTCATGAGTGGTTTCTCATTGATCTACCAAGTCTTCACAAGGTAATTGTTTCCCATGTTCCATTACACCTTTTTCTCCAAGTATAAGGTCCTATTTCAACCATGCCTTGAACATATAGTAACCATGTGCCATTAAAAGTCTGTCACTGAGCACAATGTCCTATTTCAACCAAGCCCCGTTCATTCAATATGAACAGAGACCACATATTCCCATCAATCACGCCAAAACACAATTTCAATAAAAACACTTTTTTATTGAAAACCATTTCCATTAAAACCATTTTAATGCCAAACAATTTCAATTCAAAACCATTTCAATAAAACACCCTTTTTATTTAAAACCAATTCCATCAAATTCATTTCAATCTCAAACCATTTCAATAAAACACCATTTTTATATAAACCCCACATTTCATCAAAAAATCTACGATTTCAAAAAATCCATAATTTAAATTCAACATTTTAAATTCACCAAGCCAAATCACCTTGCACAACAATTCACTAAGATTCCACAATCTCATCTAAACCATAAATCATCACTAAAAAAGATTTATTCTATGCTTTTCATAATGAAATTAATTCTAATAAACCAATTTGAATTTAATCCAATCAATTCTAGCAAGAGGAGTCAAGAGTGATGCCTCCTACCTAAAATGTTTTGACGAAAACCACAATGGTCGAAGAACTCTCAAGAAACGAGGGTCGATTCTCCAAAATCCTGCCTTACATCTCTTCTCCTAGAAAGATATAGACCAAATATCATCATATTTGTAATCCAAAAACTTATATATACCCATAAAAGATATAGATATAAGAAACTGATAGAAGAGGAGAAGTAGATCTAATTAGATCTATGAAACTGATCAAGAACGATGAAGAACAATCACATACCTCAAGAATCCGGCTTCGATTCACCAAGAGAAGCCTTTATATCACCTCTGGAATGATGGGAGAAATTTGTCTGACCTTAGGAGAGTCAAAATCCCTATTTAGGGCCGCTTAAAAGGAAGAATGAGCCTCTTAGAGGAAATAACACGTGAGATCCACCTTTATAGAATCTCATTTAAGGGGCCCTGTGATTTGCCCGCACGGTTAGACAAACCGTGCACTAACTGTGCATTATCCACTTCCTCAAAAGACACTCCATGCACATTTTGGCCACAGAGTTAGTCAAATTGTGCGTCACCCATGCGGAAACTACTGTCTCCAAGATCAACTATGCATGGTTTGGCCGAATGGTTTAGACAACCCGTGCGCCGCCCGTGCGACTTTCCCTTTGCCTCAAAAAATCATTTGATGTTCTCCCGACTCTCCCATTCGTCACCATTAACATTAAAACCAAGAAAATCATCATGAAAGGTTAAATTAATAGAAACTGGGGGTAAAAAATAAATTCTATAGGTTCTGCTATTCTCAAAAGACCAATCGTAGTGACCTATGTGGAAATTTAAATAAGGCATGACGACGAAGACACAACCGCTTATACGGATTCATTCAAATTTATTTTATCTTATACATCCTCTTAATTTATTGTTTCATTATAAATTAATAATTTCAGTATCTATAATACTCTTAAATTTTATTATAAATATTAAATAACACTATTTCACCTTCAATCCTTCATATTAAAATCAAAATCACTGACCGTACGTACGTACAACTTACCATATCCACACCGTAATGTAATCTGTTTTTTACCACCACCTCACTTGGATGGGTATAATGGTGTAAATAATGACTATTTATGATTATTATAACATGATACTAATTCCGAGATACTATAAAACATCAACTTCAATACCATTCAACAATTATGGGAACGATAACTTTTCTCCTACGAACGTATGACTTACCGTCTCCACGATGCGATGAGATTTATTCCCCACGTTAACCATTAAAGAATGATTATAAAGTATATATAATAAATAGTCATAAAATATATGAAATTATAATTATACTAGATTTATCTGTGTATATATATATATATTTCATTTACATGCTTCTATTCAATTTAATAAGGAAACGAAAACAATGCTCATGGGTATCTACGACCTACCATCTCCATGAACCGTGTATTCCATTTCATTTATCTGTATATGATATAAATATTTATATATAGAATATATATAACATATAAATCATGGTTTACATTCTATAAGTATTTAAATCTTGTTATAAGTAATAATATCAAGAATAAAAATTCAAAACATGTATGATATATAAAACGATTATTATTCAAAATGTTGCATTAACATGGAATTGAAAAATTAACAGGTAATATTATGTTGTATGTGAATCATATATGATATCATAAATATTATTATGGATCTATTACTAGTTAATAATAGGTTTGAACCCAGTATACCAGTGTTTCAGACACATATGAATGAAATTCTTCCTAAGGTAAGGGTTAATATTTTAATATCATTTTTTTCCGAGATTGTTTATACGTATGTATTTATTGGGGCTATATTTTTCATCAATTTCTATGTTTTCTATGTATATTCTCATAAAATGTATATTATCCTTCTATGTATTTGTAAATAATTTTTTCCCATTTTGACTTTTACAACATGGTTCTGAATGAATATTTCTTACGTTTAGCATATGATGTACTTTTGGACTTTTCCAAAAAAAGTATGAGGAGAATGTTATTTGAAAATATATGTTAGGAATGGGGTTTTATATCTTCATAATGCCTTATTTTCATGAAGAAACCTCTAATAGTTTTTAAGTGTATTTTTAACTATATTCATTTATTTTTAAATATCTTAACATGTTGAGAAAATAAAATTTTTTTAACAGGAAATGATATTTTCCTTAAGAATTAAATTAAAATTCCTTATGAAAATTATTTTCAATCAATGATGACATTGGGGTATGTTTCTATCCCTAATATTACATTGATTTGATTGTGGTTATGATGTAATTATTATTGTGAAATCCATTTGTTTTTTATGGATTATGTTATAATGGAATGATATATAAGAAACCAATTTTAATTCATGGGTTATGATATGATGAAGGATTCATGTTTTGTGTCACATGTAAGAATGATTTCATTATTATATGGGTAGGAATTATATCATTATCCAATTAATTAGGTAATGTTTTATATCTTTTGAGATAAAAATGGATAAAAATGGATAGAATGGCATGTAAATTTCATTCAGTAATACTGGGCTAGAACGACAAGAAAATCTAGTTCTGTAATACAGGACTCGAACAACACGTAAATATGGTTCCATAATAGATGGATGTTTAACAGGTAAACCTGGTTTATTAAAGGACATTTTCCACTATGATGGACTTGGAATAAATTCCATGGATACTATGGATATCATTTTATTCCCCACAATTCCTTGTTTTATGTCAATACTATGTTATCATGGTAATGTTCACTTATGATTTATTCCATACGAACAACAAATACTTATTTCGTGACTCATGATTTTTTTTAATATTTAAACATTATGTTCCTATTTATAAACATTCTAATGTTTATACCTTGTTTTATGTTCTCAATGTTTACCCATACTAAGCATCTGAGCTCACCCTTTTTATGTTTTATTTTCTCAATGATATAAATAAAGGTGTTAGGTTGGGAAAAAACGTTGAAGATCATTTGGGGAGAATTTTATGTTTATTCACCATGATTATAAGATTTTGTTCTATATTTCTAAAGAAAATAAACTAATATGGTCTTTCGGCATCTATTTGTTTCATGTATTAAGTATTCCCCAAGAGAGGTTTAATTTACATGTAGGTCAAGATTGGGCCTCTATTGTTAGTATCAGAGAGAAGTATTAAGAAATATTTTGAAAATAGGATGTGGAACATTTTGTGTGATCCCCGAGATATTTCTATGTATATGACTAGGGATGTCCTAGTGATATGTACTGTAGATGATTCAAACCTATTTTTTTAAAAAATTATGACCATCCTAGGGTTAAACCGAAGATATCAAAGATTGAAATACTACATGTAATTTACCTTACATATGTGTTTCTATTCTAGGATATGTATTTATCAAACGTTTCATTTTTTGATCATAGTCAATATTCAGAACTAATTAGAACATTTTTAACTAGTGAATGTTTCAGATGTGGAAATTATGAGAAATATGAAGATAGATTTTTTATGTTGATGTAAGAACCCAGATCTTTTTTTCAGGCTTTTTTTTCTTTTCTTGTTGTTTTTGAGAAAAAGAAGAGTTTCTTGAAATTTTAGGAGTATACGCCCTCTACTTTAAGTAAATGTCATGTACCTGGTTTCCGCGGGTGACTGTGTGAGGGTTGTGTAATTGCCAGACACATGTCTTTTTGTGGTGACCTAGAGACCACCTAAATCAAAGGCTAGAAAAGGCATGTACATGCTATTTAATTTTAAATAACATTTTGTGTATGTTATTTTTTTCATTAAATGGACCGAGGACACGTCTGATAGACAGAACACACATCTTCTTGACCTATTTCGTCCAGGAGCGTCCAGATATTGGCAGACCTTATTTGAGCCCCTGACTCACTGTCTATTATCTGATTCGACCTCCATCGATTGTGTCGGAATTGTGTAAGTCAGTTCTCCCTTCTTTATGAAAATCTTCTCCTGATTTCTCACCCTTCATGATATATCCTTAGTTGAATGTTTTTAACGTTTTTGTATATCTAAGGCGTTCTATGGATATTCGAGGCCAGAGGGTCACATATATTGTCTATACAACACTATGGTATGTGGTTTTTTCCTTTTCATATATAGTCTTTGAATTTTATATTCAAAAGTGATCAATACTAAGAACGTGGTATTGCATGTTTATGATTTTTATCCCTTTTATATCCTGATAGGACTCATTTGATTGGATATCAGTTAATTGTTTGAGAATAGGGTTATCATTTCTATGCTATGGATGTTTGTCCCATGTTTTCTTATTTTAAACATTTGGTATATCTTTTCGTGTTATGCGGATACATTGATTTCAATGCATAGTATTGTTTGGATGTAGTGATTTTTATCTGATATGATGTTCCATACCTTATCACATTTTATCCATGTAGTACTTTGAGGTTTTCTTTGGATGTTGATTATTTTTTGTGTATGATTTCTGTACATAGGGATGCATGTACCATGTTTAGTGAGACTATAAGGGAAATTGATGTTGAAGGCTTTCCTATAGTGTCTGTAATAATTATCATGCTGTGATACGACATGTGGGATTGAGATTGAGTGCTCTCTTAGGGTGTCTATAGTTACGTTACGATACCACATAAGGAATTGACGTTGAGTGATTCCTCCGAGTGTCTGTAGTTTACCTTTAAAATAATATAGGGGGAACTGACGGGGAGTGCTTCATATGACTGTCTTTGATTACACATGAATATTGGGGTAATTGACGGTGAGTTCTTCCTCAGAGTGTCATTGATTACACATGACTATAAGGGGAATTGACATTGAGTTCTTCCTTATAGAGTATTCATTATATCCTTTTTTTTAATTGAACTAGAGGGGTTAGGTTGTTAGAACTACCTAAAGGGTTACTTAAGATTGTTAGTTGACCCATTGGGGATAGGTTATAAGAAAATTTCCAATGGTTTTCTTGTATTTTTAGTTGGTTAGATAAATTGTTAAATTTAAATTGATTTGTTATTGAATTGGTAGGACTGTTTACTTTGAGTAATTCCTTGTTTATTAATTCTTTTTCATTTTACCTACCATATATATTCACTGATAATTAGGCATAGATTTTTGGGTGGTTTCTTACTAGGATTAACCTCACACCCTGTTTTGGTAATGATTTTGGGCCCAAATAGATTATACTGTTATAGGTACAGATAAGGTAAAGCGCCCTACTACTTCAAGTACTTGATTGTTGTGGAGCGAGAGAGAATGGGACCAAGCTGAGGATTGGGATACTGCTATAGTTATCTATTTTCCTCTGAATTTTTTATTATTTCTACATTATAGTGTTGTGACTTGTTTGGATGATTTCCTAGACATATGTATCATGCATCATTATATATCTGTTCTCCAGTTGTTTATTTATCCAGTCTTCCAATGTTTAAATATTGCATGCTCTTACTGCTTTCGCATTTTGTATCTATTTTACTTCCACTGTGTTACTCTTCCAATGAGGTCATATTTTCCACACTATCACACCCATGACACTCACTACTAGTCATTAGCCTATGGTGTTTGGGGAAATGTGCTTGAGGCCATGTGACCAACTGGGTACGGGGCACCTCTGGGTGGCTCTTAGAACCGGGACGTTACAAAGTGGTATCAAAGGGGTACTTTTCTTCTTGAAATACCATTTAGAGCCTATAGCAAGGGATAAGAAGGAATATGTTCTTGGTAATATGTTGTTCCCTGGAGTAGCTAACCCACATACAGGGGAAATCAAATCTACCTTTTTATTACAATTTTTCTGGTTTTGCAATTTTACAGTTGATTTGATTTCACTGTTGGGTGATTCACATGTTTTGTGCTGTTATCATTGATAATATTGAGGTTCTATTTCTGTTGCAACCCGATGAGATGAGGGTATTCCATATCATGATTTATATATAAACTTTCTATAAATCACATGTCATGCATTCTTTCCATACCATTTAAGCTGCATTAGCAATTGGATTTGTTGGGATAGATGTTGGGCTAGATATGAATGCATTTCTGAATGATGGCTTGATAATATACATTCTTTTGATAGAGTATTTAATTATGTATGGTTTTGTTTAAATGAACTCCAAAATTTGGTTCTTGATGTCTTATGGGCCCTCATGGATCAAAATATGATGGATTATAGCCTAGTTTTTCTTTTATATAACATGCATAAGTTGCAAATATTTGATTCGCAGGGTGAATAGGACCTCACAGATCGGAATTTGACTCCATAATTTTCGTTTCAGTGTTTTCTAGGATCCAGAGTAGTTTCTATGGCTTACTGTCTGAATGAACCCAAAATACACGACATGTATTGATGAATACAAGCCACATGTCCTTCTATTTGTGAAGAAACTATTATTTAAGTACATGTCCTATACTGTATGTACACTCTGTGTAGTCTCTAACCATATCACAGATTGTGAGGGAAGAGACATGGGGTTTGGAAATCATAGGTAGCACACATCGTGTACCGGACGTACATGCCGTGTTGTATAGACCATGTGTTCACCGGTGTGACTAACGACACGAATGGATGAACCAAAAGTTATTCATTCCATGTAAAGTATGAATACACCGTGTAGTGTAACTCATATATCCGACCATGTAACTAACAACACGGGTCGGTGAATTCCTTCACGTACACACCGTCTCAGAGATGAGCACGACATGTAGAGTGAGTCGTGTAACCGGATTTGTGACTAACAACACTTGTCGGTAAAGTTCATATAGTACACACCCTGTCTGGGACTAACACGCAGTTTAGTCTTGTTCTAGGAGTACCTTGTGGATTATCCATGTAATGGGACTCTCGTAGGGGATGAGGATTCAGGTACACACCATGTGGTAGGACAAAACGTTGTGTGTATGGGGTGTTACATGACCAGTTTTTTCAAAAGTACATGCCCATGTGAAGGCTTTAGGGAACACGATGTGAAGGCATTATACACGCCATGTATCCATGTTTTGAATAACATTAATGATACATTTACCTTGTTTCCTTCTTACAATATTATGTTCCAATCCTTATTAATATTGATCCAAAGTATGTTCTTGGACATGCAGAGTCAATCCACCAAGACGTCCTCCCATTGTCTTCCAGTTATAGGGCAGTGATTAGAAACCAGATATGGCTGATCAGAGACCACCAGCAGATCCTCCAGTCATTCCCATCTTGGCACTAAACGTTATACATGATACAGGTGATGATACACAGTTGAGACAGGGAATTATGAGGATGATAGAGACCTCTCAAGGATCATCGCCTCCTGCCTCATTAATGCCAGAATTGATGAGGGTTTCCAACAGCAACATCCTCCCACCTTCACATGGGAATGAGGACCTCAGTCTATAGAGTCATGGTTAGATGCCATGTTATCTATCTTCGAGCACCTGGAGACTCCTCTAGAGAGGAGGTTCAATATCTCTACTTATATGATTCAGGATTCCTCCAATAGATGGTGGGATGTGATATCATAGGCGTGATGCAAGCAGGTGTGGCGTGGGATGAGTTTCAGCATACCTTTTATGACTACTTCCACTTGGAGAGTTTTAGGGCTGATCGAGCCCGAGAGTTCATGAGTTTGGAGCATGGTACTCTTTCAATCATGGAGTATTATTCTTTCTTCATAGATATAGTCCACAATACACCCTTTCGAGGAGGTGATGAGTTATTCTTAGTGAGTAATTTTGAGGTCGATTTTAGGCATGCCATTCGGGATCAGGTGAACATCTTCAGGTTGACTTATATATATTCTATGGTCATCCATGTACTAATCACAGAGCATAATTTGAGATATTCTGGAGATGTGGGCTAGGGTGGTTCAACATCCAGAGTTGGTAATTTTCTAGATGATAGTAGAAAGCACTGTAAGGAGTCTGCATGTGGAGATCCGAGTAGGCCGGATGCACCTTCAGGTCGCCAGGTGGTATGCTACCAGTGTAGGTAGGTCATGGATACCAGGACACATTTCTCAAGATACCTAGTGGAGTACCGATATTGTTGTAAGATGGGCCATATTAAATTCCTCTGTCAGATCTTCTCACCAGCAGCTGGTGACAGGGGTTCTTCTATGACTCCTTATTTGGGAGAAGTAGCACCAGTTTCTCACTAGTCTGGGTACTGGAGTTCTTCTAAATGTTCAGGCTGAGGTGGAGGTCACGACCATGGTATTCAGCCTCCATTAATTCAATGACAGTACTGTGGATCATCTCAGGGTGGTCAGGCGGAGTCATAGGGCCATGTTGCAAGTCAGACTTTTGGGTGGAGTAGACCCATCAAGAGCAGGATCCCAAACCCTCTATCATTCGATGTAAGATCCTAGTTTCCTCAGTTTTAGCTTATTCCCGTTTCGATAGAGGTTCTTCCCATAGCTTTTCATCTATTGCTATTGTGGAGAGCCTTGGTCTCTGTATCTTTTCTTATGTTGATATCTTGATTCTAGACACTCCGTTGGGAACAAGAACAACTATTGTACGTCAGTGCAAGGAGTGCCCTCTTGAGGTTGGTTGGTGTCACTTCTTATGGGACCACTATATCATAGAGATGACAGGCTATGATGTCATTCTCAGAATAGACTGGTTTGTTCCCTTCCAGGATATTTTTTACACCTATCGCTGTAGGGTGAGTTTCACATCGCCAGAGGGAAGATCGTTTTTTCATAAGGGGGAATGGGATGTTCAGTTGAGTAGAGAGGCACCCGATAACCATGGGATAGGAGGAGTTACAGTTCAGATTGCAAATCTATATATGAATTACTAGGAGACATCCTAAATGGTCTTTCCCCCAGTGGTGGATCGTTTTAGGGACTTCATACCAGAGAACATTTCATGATTGCCTCCAGAGAGAGGTGGACTTTTCTATTGACCTGGTTCTTGGAGCGGGACCATTATCCATTCCTCCTTATAGTATGGCTACACCAGAGTTATATGAGCTCAAGAAGCAGTTTGAGGAGTTGTAGGAAAACTATTTCATCCGACCCAATACATTTCCTTGGGGTTTTCCTATGCATTTTGAGATGAATGCGGACTCTACACTCAGACTTTTTTTGGATTATCAAAAGTTGAACCAGTTTATGGTCAAGAACCGATATCCCTTTCCAAATATTCATGATCTCTTTGATCAGCTTTGAGGATCCTGGGTCTTCTCGAAGACTGACATGATGTCTGGATACCATCATTTTCACATTAGATCATCTGATATACCTCTTACAACCTTCTGAAGTAGGAATGGTCTATACGGGTATGTGGTTATGTCGTTCGGTCTCACGAACATGCCTTTAGTTTTCATGGAACTGATGAACCAATTGTTCCATCCGTTCTATGATTCATTTGTGGTAGTCTTCATAGATGATATCTTGGTGTACTCTCAAAATAGTCACGAACATGATACACATCTCGATATAATTTTGAGTACACTGAGAGAGCATCCATTATATTTTAAGATCTCAAAATGTTACTTTTGGATGCAAAAAATTCACTATATGGTCCATGTTATCTCAGAGATAGGAGTATATGTACATCAAGATAAGTTGAGATCAGTAGTTTCATGGGAGCGGCTGAAGAACATCATTGAGGTAAGAAGTTTTCTAGGGATGTCTAGATACTATAGACATTTCATAAAAGACTTTTCATGTTTAGCAGGGCCACTAACAGGCCTGACTAAGAAGGGTGAGAAGTACTTGTTGTCAGATTCATGTGAGTTAACCTTTCTGGAGCTGAAAGGGAGTTTTTCTCCACCACAAATATTTATTTTTCTAGAGCCGGGAAAGAAATATACTATTTACTGTGTTTCATCAGGTATCGGTCTAGGAGCTGTGATTATGTATAGAGAAGTAGTTTTTGCATATGGGTCTCAGCAGTTGAGGCCACATGAGAGAAATTACCCGACACACAATCTCGAGTTGGCTGTAGTTGTTCTTACCTTACGTTGTTGGAGACATTATCTTTTGGGAGATGATTTTTTTGGTTTTCACCAACTACAAAAATCTCATGTACATATTCACTCAGCGTGATCTAAATTTGAGATAGTGAATGTTGGTTGAGTAACATTAGCCCTTTGACTTTTAACATGACTACACACCTTGAAAATGCAATGTGATGGCTGATGCGCTGAGTAGGAGGACATAGATACATTTAGTTCAGGAGGCCAATAGTATGTGGAAGCCTATGGCTCTATTCTATAAGTTACATTTGGAGATGCATGACAGACAGGGGAAGTCGTTTCTTTATTTTATAATAGTTACCACTACCCTACTTGATCGAGTGTAAATGAGGCATCTCTCAGTTTTAGAATGCCCAGTCTTACGAGAGAGTGTGTCAGGAGTGGACACTATTCATAGATGGAAAGTAAGAGATGATGAGATCTAATGTTTTCATGGTTGAGTGTGGGTTCCAGCAGACATACACAAGAAGATAATGCGAAACATTCATTCCGTAGTTTGGATAGTTCATCCTGGTGTCACCATGATGTATCGAGATCTGAACTGTTTGTATTGGTGGCCAAGTACGCATGGCAATGCGGCTAGTTTTTCCATGATGTGTGCCACCTGTCAGCCGATGAAGGTGAATATTTAACGACCGACATGGATTTTTCACTAGTTACCCATTCCCGAGTGGATGTGGAACGATGTCACGATTGACTTCGTGACAGGTTTACTGAGGTCCCCATGGCGGAATGATGTGGTATGGGTTGTCATTGACAGTCTCACAAATGTTTCTCACATCTTTCCAATCAATGAGACCATAAGTGTTTCTTAGCTGGGAAGGTTGTATATCTAGGAGATTATACATTTACATAGTGCTCTGCATTCCATTGTTTCAGACAAGGACTCATGTTTTACTTATTCGGTCTGACAAGGACTTCAAAGGGTGTTGGGTACGAAGGTACTTCTGAGTTCAGCTTACCATCCATAGATAGATGGACAATACGAGAATACAATTTAGGTTCACGAAGACATTCTATGAGCATGCATCCTGGATTTTAGAGGATTATGGGGGAAGAAAAAACATCTTGTGGGGATTGCCTACAATTTTATTTTTCATACAACTATTTAGATGGAACCTTATGAGACTTTGAATGGTAGGCCTTACTGATCACCCTTATGTTTGTTAGAGGTGGGAGAGGAACCTATTCTAGGACCTCGTCTTGTCTAGGAGACCACAGAGAAAATAGAGTTGATTCATAAGAGGATTTCTACAACATAGTCAACACAAAAGTCTTATGCTGATCGACGGTGACAACCTCTAGAGTTCGAGGCCGGAGATCAGGTTTTCCTGCATGCCACATTGAGGATGGGACACATGAGGATTAGGAGACAGATTAAGATTTTTCCAAGGTATGTCGGACCGTTTGAGGTGTTGGAGAGATTTGGGATGGTTTCCAATCTGCTGCAGTTACCTTAGTGGTACCAGGATTTTCACAACATCTTCCACGTTTTTCAGCATCAGCATTACTTTTTAGACCCATATCATGTTTTCCTAGCTGAGGAGGTTGAGCTTGAGGTGAACGCCTCATTATAGGAGCATCCAATATGGTTTTTTGATTGATGTGTGAAGGTTCTCCATGGCCATTCTTTTACTCTGGTATGAGTGCTATGGTTTCACAAGTGGTTATAGGACGAGACATGGGAGAGGGAAGCTGACATACTATCACATTGGCCGAAGCTGTTTGAGGATTCTTCTTCTACGCTGCCTTTCTAGGGAAATTCAGGGATGAATTTATTTAAGGGGGGATTTTTTAAAGAACCCGAATCTTGTTTTCTGGTACGTTTTTCTTTTCCGGTTGTTTTTTTAGAAAAAAGCGGAGTTTCTAGAAATTGCGAAGGTACACGCCCTGTATTCGGTTGTCGTGGGTGAACATGTTAGGGATGTGAAACGGCCGGGCACATGGCCATACGTGGTGACATGGATAATGAAAAAAAGTACATGACATGTTCTTTAAAAGTACATGGCATGTACTTTTAAAGAACATGTCGTGTACTTTTTTTCATTAAACGGGCTGGGGTCATGTCAGATGGACCAAACAGACTTCTTCTTGACCTATTTCATCTAGGAGTATCCATATGGCCACAAATCTTCTCTAAGACCCCGACTCACTGTCCATTCTCTGATTTGATCTCCATCAATTGTTTTGGAATCAAATCGGTGAAGTCTCCCTCCTTTATGGACATCTTCCCATGATTTCTCCCCTTTAGTGAGATATCCTCATTTGAACGTCTTTAATTTTTTTTAGATCTATGGATTAATAGGGGTATTTGAGGCCTATGGTTCACTTATATTGTCTGTACAATGCCAAGGTAGGTGGTTTGTTCCTTTCCGTAAATAGTATTTGAATCTTATGTGCAAAAGTACCCAAAACCCATGAATGTGGTATTGCATGCTTCTGTTTTTCAGCCATGTTATTATAGGCCATGACTTGATTGATTGGATAGAGGTTAATTTTTTGATTATATGGTTATCTTTGCTGAGCTATGGATGTTTTTCCCACGTTTTCCTATTTTTAACCATTTGGTATAGCTTTTCCTGTTAGGATACTACTTTGTTTTCAAGGCCTAGTACTGTTAGGATGGAATGATTTTTATCAAATATGTTTTTCCATACCTTGTAACTTTTTACCCAAGTATTACGTTGAGGTTTTCTTTGGTCACTGATTATCATTTATTTATGATTGGTTTACACGTGGTGGTGGGAACAAGGTGTAGTGAGATTATCGAGGAAATTGATGTTGAGGCTTTTCCACAGTGTCTATTAAAATTATCACACTACAAGACCATTGGGGGGATTGAAGTTGAGTGACCCCTTAGACTATCCATAATTACATTATGAGACCACAAAAGGAATTGAAGTTGAGTGCTTCCTCAGAGTGTCTGTAGTTTACTGTTAAAAGACTATTGGGGGAATTGACGGTGAGTGCTTCTTCAGAGAGTCTTTGAAAACAAATGACTATTAGGAGAATTTATGGTGAGTGATTCCTCATAGAGTCTCTAATTACACATGAATAAAGGGAGAATTGGAGTTGACTTCATCCTCAGAGAGTCTTCGTAATATCCTTGTAATTAATTGAACCAGAGGGGTTGGGCTGTGAGAAATACCCAGAGGGTTACATGATATTGTCAGATAAACTAGATCAGATAGGTTTTATGAACTTTTCCAAAGTGTTTCTTGTTTTATTAATTGGTTGGAAAAAATTGATAAATGTAAGTTGATTGTAATTTAATAGGTAGGACGGTTTACTTTGATTACTTCCTTGTTTATTACTTCTTTTTCATTTTTCCATCCATTTATATTCACTGACTTTTAAGCACAGAACTTTGGGTAGTTTCTTATTGGGATTCGTCTAACACCCTATTTGGGTCATGATTTTGGGCCCATAAAGATTATATTGTTACATGTATAGATAAGGGAACGATCCCTTCTACTTCAGGTACTTGATTGATGTGGAGTTGGAGAGCATGGGACAAATCGTAGGCTTGTGATGCTGCTGGAGATTATCGATTTTCATTTATACTTTGGTTTATTAATGTATTTCAGTATTGCAAATTATTTGGTTTCTTTACTATACATATGTATCATGAACCATTATATATATATTTTCTCCAGTTTTTTATTTATTCAGTCTTGCATTATTTACTTATTGCGTGATTTTAATACTTCTAGATTCAAATCTGTTTTCCTTCCACTGTGTTACTCTACCAATGAGGGCATAGTCTCCCAACTATCTCCCCCATGGCCCTCATTGTAAGTCTGCAGCCTCTGGAATTCGGGGAAATGTTCTTGAGGCCATGTGACCATCCAAGTATGGGGAACATCTAGGCGGCTCCCAGAACAGGGATGTTACAATGGAAATGTTATGAAGAGAATCATGACGATGATACGAGTATCAGTCATACTACTAAGTATAAAGATATTGAAAATGAAATGTGAATGGTATTTGGTGTTCTTCAAGTATTTTTTAAATTAATCCAATAAAATCATAAATTTGAGAAGCCTTAAGACATGATTCATATTTTAGGAAAAATGAAGATGATGGATCCTGTGTAATGGTTAAATAATAAAGAAGGGTGACTGCGTAGCATATCATTCGGAATTCAATGATTATGAAATATGAATCATGAAATATAATTTTTTTCATTATAAATTTTTCAATAAGGATTTGAAAGGATATTTTTTATAGTTCTACAGAACCAAAAAATGATTTAAGGGTAGGGTTATATGCTTAGAGAACACGTGATTATGTTAAAGATAACCCTTAATATGTCCCTTATCTTCATATAATGATTTTTGGATAAGGATATTTTTGATTTGAACAGGTAAATTGTATTATTCTAGGTTCATGGGAACTAATTATGATGTTATTGACAAGTGGTTTATTATATCATGGATGAAGTATACAACTTTTTGGGACATAATGAATATATCCAATAGGATTTGGAATAAATAAACAAGCATTTTTTCAATAAGGATATATGGTAATTTATGTTTTTACCATGACTCTTAAAAATTCATGAAGAAGTCATGAAAATTCTTGGATTGTGACAACCATGATATATCCTACGGTATTTTAGGGATAAATGATTGTTTTTACATGCTTGTAATATGAGATTTCATGTAATTGTATTTTTTACTATGAGATTGGACAAAAAGTATTTTGGATAAGCCTAAAGGTTGGAATATATTATGTTGGACATCTAATATAATTTTTTAAGGGTAATTTATTTTATATTATATGTGGATTGTTATAATAGTATTGTTCATGAAAATTGAAAACATGTAGGAAGGGCGGGAAACCGTCTTGTTAGACAAGGCTAGGTAATTGGACCCACATCTAATGGGAGAGAGGCCTTTATCGCATACCACTAGGCTACAGGTAGTCCCTGGTTAATATAAATTAGTTTTACATTATTTATGAAATATTATAGATGAAATATAAGTCCATTTTTGGAACTATATACGATTAGTATCCCCATAGATGGACTTTTGTATATTTGATAACATGTGTTAACCTTTCTATGACAGGGATAGATGGAATGACTTATCATTATACCACTTGTTCTACTAACACTTCACGATCGAAAAATTAAACGTCATTTCATCAAATAAGAGATGAATTTGAAATTGTTCATGGCACGGACAACTGTTAGATTGTAACAAAATCAAGTAATTATTTATTATCCTACAAAATTCTTCAACTTTAGGTAATGGATATTGAAAACCGAAAATTAAATCATAGTACTTTCTTACCTGATAAATCATATGCTCCCTTAAATAATCACAAATTTATGCCTTTTTGGTAGTTAACATTCTCCAATCCTTATTATCTATCACTATCCATTATAAATTGATGTTTATATTTTTTTTCCATATCCATGTTTTCACTTTCAACCTATGTTATCCATTGTGGAAACCCAGTGATGAGTTACTTTAAGTAAACATTATCTTTTAACCTTACTTTTAAAAATTATGTTTTAGTATACCTTTTTACATTGTGGTTTTACATGAAATAATGTTTCATGTAGTAAACCATTTATAACCCCAATGAATTTCATGGGAAAAATTCATTTTAAATGGTGTAGAATGTAAAACCCCATGATTTTATGAGATATAATATTTTTAATTTCGTTGATGCCTTGCATTGTACATTAATCCAATATTAGATTGTTCTATACACATCACCATATTAGCTTGTTGTATACGCAACACTATTATTGGCTTGCGTTACATGATAGAATGACTTTCTTCTATAGTCTGCATTGTACGAATACCAAGTTTCACTAAACAATGATATATTATTAAAAAAATATTATTTAATGTGATATAAAATAGACATTAGGAATAATATTAGCCACATTATAAATATTATATATAATTATCATTCATATTACATATTTTCTAGAACAATATATGATAACAAAAGCTTCTTTTGGAAAAAAGTTGTATTCTTCAAAAAAATGATGTTTTGTCGCCTATTGACGGAGCACCAATTTAAATGTAATTTTTAACAAATTTATATATTATATTTGAAAAATAAACATATTATTTTGATGTGTGACATAAAATTTTAACATTTCTGATATTTCTCTATTTTTCTGAGGAAACTCATATTTAGATAAATAGTGAAAAATACTGCCTTTTAATTTGTAGCTTCCATTTAATCTAATTTATTTATATAGTTAAATAATATTTTTAATTGGTTTTAACATTTAATTAGATTATATTTTTATCAATTAAGTCAATTTTTCTTTCATTGGTTTCTATTTCACTTTTAAATTGGACATGAACAGAGGTCAATCTATCGATAGTTATAACTTCTTAAAAACTCACTTTTTGGTTTTGACCACATGAATTAATTATAAATTAATTACTGAAACTTCTGTGTTTTGAATTTTTTTTAAAAAAAATCCATATTTAGATTCATATTTTTAAATTTTTTATATAGGTACCTTTTATTTTTGGACAATATTAATAGTAACTCCACTAATTATTTTATTTATCATGGTTAAAGGGTAAATCCGGTAAATAATGGTAAAAAATAATATTATAATAAAATTTAACTACCATAAAACATGTAATAATACTATTGTATAAGATATTTCCTACCATTTTCACCCATGGGTTCATTTTGGTACCCCATGGATTTAATTGGTTGTGAAAATGACATTTTATAAGAATTAATTTAATGTAAAGATAATTATTAACTAAATATATATCTATAACTAAATATAATTTTATGTAGGGAAATATAACTGATATATATGTCTATAAATAATAATTAGAAATCTACAATTCCTTCCTATATCATGGTATTTTATTTATAAATTTTATACATTATATATATATATATATATATCTTTATTTATGACACAATTATGATGTAGTGATTACCATAATAGTGAATGATTCCAATAAATGAATTCATAAATTTTAAAATAAATTTAATTTGTACAATTTTATACCATCCAAGAATTTTATGGATTCCACTAAAATATTAGTGATGACATAATTCCTTTATTTCGAATGAATCATGTTGTGAATTATTTCAAAAGTCAAGTATGAATAGCGTCTAAGATGGACATAATTTATAACATAAAATATAAAATAGTATATTAAATGATATTATATTTCTAAAAATATATGAATAGGTAAAATGATTAAAATAATTCCAAATATTTCATAAATATCTTTTTTGGTTGTTTTACAAGGTATGATAATTACGTTAACCGACAATATTTACATAACATGATATCACGGTAAGATTATAAAGTAAAAAATAAGGGTTAAAATCGAAATATAAGGATAAAAAATATTCAAAACATGTCTCAAAATTATTCGATGATGTGTATTAGAACCAAAATCTTATTATATTTTAATTAAATATGGTTTGTAACCTTTTTAATCAAAATTTAATTTATAATAAATTAATATTTTAAGAGTAACCTAAAGTACCCCTCTCCTCTCTTATAAAAGGGAACCTCCTCCTTCTCCTACTTAATACAATTTGACCCTTCAATAATGGCCAACCCATGACCATTTATCTTCTCAAATTACCTAGTCACATTATATAGGTGATGGTATTCTCAAAAGACCATCTCTAGTGCCATATGATGCAATTAAATGGAGGCACGTCCAGGAAGAGGTAATCTCTTCTACCGAATCTTTAAAAAAATTCTTATATTTTCTATTCATTTGTTGTTTCATTATAAATTAATAAAATCTGTATCATTCATATAATGATATTATATTATAAATATGAAATAACAAAATTCCACCTTCTATCCATCCTATGAAAAATGAAATCACCACGCGTGCGTAAGTACGACATACACTCTTTACGCTACAGTGTGATCTGTTTTTCAACACCACCATACTTGGATGGGTATAATGGGGAAAATAATAACTATTTATGATTATTATAACATTATACTAATTCTGAGATAATATAAAACAACCATTTCAAGGCCATTCAACAATCATGGGAACGATATCGTCGCTCGGGCGTACATACAACTTACCATCTCCACAACGCGATGAGATTCATTATCCACGTTAACCATTCAAGAATGATTATAAAGAATATAAAATAAAAATCATGAAATATATGACATAATAAATCTACTATATATATATATATTTCAATTACGTACTTCCATCCAATTTGATAATGAAATAAATACAATGTTCATGCGTACGTACAACCTACCATCTCTATGAATAGTGTATTCTATTTCTTTTATCTATATATGATATATATATATATATTTATATACATAATATATATAATATATAAATCATGTTTTAAAATATTTATTTTTGTAAATCATGTTATAATTAATAATTTCATGAATAAAAATTCAAAACACATACGATAAATAAAACGATTATTACCCAAAACGTTTCTTTAACATGGAATTGGCAAATTAAGAGGTAATATAAAGTCATTAGTGAATCATATATGATATCATAAATATAATTTTAGTTCTTTTACAATTTAATAATTTTTTTAAACCTTCTATACAAGAGTTTTAGACACATACGAAAGAAATCAGACCTAATGTAAATGATAATTTTTTGATATCATTTTTATACGAGATTGATTATATGTATGTATATACTGGCCATATATTTATCATCAATTTCCATGATTTCTAAAAAATTACTATAAAATTTCTACAATCCATATGTGTATTTTAATTTATTTTTACCCATTTTGACATTTAGAACATGGATTGGAATGAATCATTCTTACGTTTACCATACAAGGTACTTTTTGACTTTTCCCAGAAAAGTGCGAGGGGAATGTTTTTAACTTATATGGAATGAAAGAGTTTTTAAATATTTATAACGCCTTATTTCTATGAATATTAAACTATACGTTTTCATATGTAATTTTAACTAAAATCTTTTCTTTTAAAATTTCTCAGAATTCTGAGAAAATAAAAAAAATTTAAGAAGAAAGGATATTTTCCTCAGGAATTATGATCAAATGTCTTATCCAAATTATTTTTGATCTAATATGACATAGGGTTCTTCTAATATATCTATTATTAATTTTATTTTATTGTATTTAGGATTGAATTATTTTTATGAAAACTAATTATTTTGTATCAATTATGTTATGATGGAATGATATTTAAGAATCCACTTTTATTTTATGGGTTATTCAATGATGAAAGATTTATGTGTTGTTGAAAAAATGAGAATTATTTCATTATGAGATGGTTGGGACCAATATCTCCCTATAATTCATTGGGTAATGATTTATATCTCTTGAGATAAACATGGCTAGAATGGATAGTAAATCTGGATCAGTAAATCAAGGATGGAACATTAAGTAAATATGGTTCAGTAATAAAGGGTTGGAATGACATGTAAATCAGGTTTAGTAATAGAAGGATGGAACATCATGTAATCCCGGATCAGTAGCGGACATTATCCAATATGATGTTCTTGGCATAAATTCCTTGGATACTATGGAAATCAATTTATTTACCACAATATCATGTTTTCTGTCAATGGTATGTTATCATGGTTGTGTTCACTTATTATTTATTCCTTAAAAACTGCCATGATTTATTTCACGAGTCAAGAATTTTTTATATTTAAAATTTATTTTTTAATTTTTTACATTTTAATGTTTATGGTTTGTTTTAATGTTCTCAATGATTACCCTTAATGAGCATTTGAGCTCACCATTTTTATGTTTTCTTTTCACTAGGATATAAAGAATGGTTTTAGGTAGGAAAAAAGGGGAATATCTTTATGGGAGATATTGAAGATCATTAACCATGATTAGAAAATTATGTTCTGATTTTCCGATGATACCAACCTAATAAGGACTTGATGCATCTGTTTGTGTCATGTATTAAGTATTCCACAAAAAATGTAATATACATGACATTCAATCTTGGGTCTCTATAGTTGGTATAAGATAGAAATTATTTGGAATCTAAGATGAGAAAACATTATTGAGATCTCTAGAGATATTTCTATGATTATATCGAGGGATTTTCTAATGATATTTAAAGTGTAGGTTGCAAAACTAGTTTTTTTATTAATATGAACAACCTTGGGTTGAACAGAAGATATCATATATTGAAATATTATAATTAAATTAGCTTACTTATGTGATTCAGATATCTAATATGTTTTTATCAAACTTTTCATTTTTATCTTAGTTAATATCCAGAACTACATAGAACATAGTTAACAAGTGAATTATTCAGATGGGAAAATTATGGGAAATATGAATATCGATTACCTATGTGGAAGTATCATAAATAGAGTCATGATTATTGCATGAGTATTGGTCAAACTACTGAGGATAAAGAGATTTTAAATGAAATGTGATAGGTATGTGTGGTTCTTCTTGTATTGTTTACATTAAGCCACTGAATCTTAAGGATGAGAAACATTAATACATGATTTATATTTTTCGAAAATTGATGATGGAGGATCCTGAGTAATGGATTATTAACAATGTTTCATGATTGAGGTTTATATGTTTAAGAATTCATAGATTATTTTATATGAATCTTGAAATATAAATGTGTTTTCAGTATATGTTTTTCATTATGGACTGGAATGGATATGTTGAATAGTTTTAAGGAGAAAAAAAGTAATTTAAGGGTTAGGTGATATAACTGTAGAACAAATGATTAAGAGAAAGATAACACTTAATATGTCCCATATGTTTAGATAATGATTTTCAGATAAGGATATATTGGATTGGAATAAGAAAATTTGAATATTCAAGTTTCATGGGAAATAATTATAGAGTTATTGACTAGTGGGTTATACTATCCTGAATGATGTATAGAACTTTTTGGGACTTCTGGAATATATCTAATAATTTTTCAAATAAGGAAACATGCATGTTTTCAATAAGGTCATATGATAATTTAGGATCTTACCATGAATCAATATAATGAATAATGAAGTCATGAAATTGTTTAGAATGTGACAAACATGATATATAATATGGTATATGGGGGATAAATTATGGTATTCACGTTCTTGTTATATGTCTATTCTTGTAATCTTTTTACTAAGATTGAACAAAAGTAATTTGGATAAGCCTAAATGTTTGAATGGATTATGTTGGACATCAGATATCATTTTTTAATGAATTAATTTTTTTATATTATTTCTAGAATTTTATAATAGTATTATTTTATAAAAAGTACAACCCTCAGGATGTGAGACAACCTATTGCATAAGACAAGGTTGGGGGAATCAAACACAGAACTGACATGTGACACGACATTATTACCTATCACTACCCTACTTAATGTCCCTGTTAAGTATTAATTAGTTTTATTTTATATAAGTGACAAGATATGTGAATTATAAGTCCATTTTTTGAACCATATATTATTAATCTCACCATAGAAAGAATTTTTTATATATGATAACTTGTGTCAACCTTTTTGGGATTGAGCCCAATGAAATGACCAATCATTCTACCGCATTATGTACAAACACTTCATGAATGAAAATTTTGACATCATTAATTTAAATAAGTGATTAAGTGGAAATTGTTCAAGGAACAAAAAATGGTGATATTGTACCAACATATAGTAAGTGTTTTTCTCCTTTAAAAATTTTCAGTTTTAGGGAAAGGATCTTGAAAACCAAAAGGTTATCTTTTTATCTAAAAAATTAGATGGTAATTTAAATCATCATAGATTTATGGATTTATGGTAGTTAAATTTCTCCAAGCATTATTCTATATCATTATCCATCATAACATGATGGTACATTTCTTTTCCATATCCTTATTTTCACATCCCACCTATTTTTTCCTATACGAAAACATTGTGATGAGTTAGTTTTGGTAACTATTATGCTTCAAACATTCATTTTTAAAATAATGTATTATTATTCTTTTATGTGATGTGGGTTTCTATGAAAGAAACTTTAAAGTAGTAAACCATTTATAACCCAAACAAATTTTTAGGGAGAAAATCATTTTAAGGGGGGTAGAATGAAACACCACAATATTGTATGAGATTGATTATTTTTAATTTTTGTGATGTATTGAATTGTAAACTACAAAAATATTAGATTGTGATATAAAAAATATTGTATTATTTTCAGCATACACAACAATATAATTCTATTTCATTACACGCAAGAACAACCTTCCTCGATAGCTTGCGTTGTACGCAATAACAAATTCACTAGACAACGATATATTATGTAAATATTATTATTTAATGTGATATAAACTAGATTTTCTAAATATTTATATCCACATATTCAATTATATATAACATTACCATTAACTTACACATTTCTAGAACATGATATTACACAAAAATGTACTTTTCTGATAAAAGATGTATTTTTCAAAAATTTCATGTTTACCGCCTTTTGAAGGCGCATCAGTTATAAATCTAGATTTAACAATTTTATATATTTTATATGATGAAATAAACATAATATTGGTAATTAGGACATCAAAATTTAACTAGGTTTAAATTTTTTAATTTTTATGATGAAATTCATTTTTTAATGTATAATGAAAAATATAGTATTTTAATTCAAAAATGACTTTTCATATAATTTATTTATATAGTTAGATTATCTTTTAATATTTTTTAAAGGAAAATTGGATTATATTTTTTTCACTTAATCCAATTTTGGTCATTGTAAATAATTTCACTTTTAAATTTCACATAAACACATGTCAATCATTTGATTAAAATTACATCACAAAAACCCATCTTTTTTTACAACAGAAATTAATATTAAATTAATTAATACAACATATGTGTTTTGAATTTTGAAAAATGAATTCCATATTTAGAATTATAAGGTTAAAATTAATTAAATAGGTACTTTTATGTTTTGGACATTATGAATAGTAACTCCAGTAATTATTTTATTTACCGTGGTTAAAAGTTAAATCTGGTAAATAAGGGTAAAAAACAATTATATAAATATTAAAATATCATAAAACCCTTAATAATACTATTTTATAATATAATTAATTCCATGTTCACCCTTGGTTCTATTTTTTGACCCCATGGCTTCACTTGGACGTGAAAATGTCATTTAATAAGAATGAATTTAATATAATTATAATTATTACCTAAACATAAATCTTTTAATAAATATATTATAATATAAGGTCATATAACTGATCTATATGTCTATAAATATTTATTAAAAATATAAAAATATTACCTACATCATTATATTTTATTTATAATTTTTAGACATAAGATAAATATTTTTAATTATGACCCAATTATGATGTAGTGATTACCTCATTAATGAATTACTTAAATAAATAAATTTATAAATATTATTATAAATTTAAATTGATTATTTTTATTCCATACAAGAAATTATTAGATTAAAATGACATATTAGTGATGATTTGATACATTTTTTTCGAATTAATCATGTTGTTATGTTTTTTTAAATTCTCGTATGAATAGTGTCTAAAATTGACATTATTAATAACTTAAAAATAAAATAGTTTATTTAATCATATTAAAATGAATAAAAACTATGATTCATCAAAATGGATTATATATGTCCAAATATGTCATGAATAACTTTTTTTGGGTCGTTTGACAAGTTAGGGAAATTAAATTAACACAAAATATTTAAATTACATGATATCATGGTAAGATTTTAAAGGGTAAAATTGGTGTTAAACCAAATATATAAGGATAAAAAAATATTCCAAAATACCAAAAAAAATTTGGATGATGGTTAATCGAACAAAAATAATATAATATTATAACTAAATAATTTTTAGACAATTTTTTATTGAAATTGAATTTATAATAAACTAATATTTTGAGAGTTTCCTAAAGGGCCCCTCTCCTCTCTTATAAAAGGGAACCTCTTCCATCTCCACTTCACTCCATTTTGAGCCTTCATGCCCCACCAACCCATGCCCATATCTATTATAAACACATCTAGTTAAATAATAGAGGTTATTTTCTTCTCAAAAGAAAATATCTATAACCCTATGTGAAAATTAAAGGAGGCACATCGAGGAATAGGTAATCTCTTATACTTATAGTTTCCAATTTCTTTATTCTTATAAATTCTATTAATTAGTTGTTTCATTATAAAGTAATAACATAAGTATAACTCATATTATGATATTTTATATTAAATATTAAACAACACAATTTCAACTTCTATCTATCCTACGAAAAATGAATTCACCGCGCGTGCGTACGTAGGGCTTACCATCACCATGCCATGGTGTAATCTATTTTTCAGCATCGCCTTACATGGATGAGTATAATTGTGGAAATAATAACTAATTATGATTTTTATAACATGATACTAATTATGAGATACTATTAAACATCAACTTCAATACCATTCAACAATAATGGGAATGATATCGTCGCTCGTGCGTACGTATGGCTTACCGTCTCCACAACCCAATGAGATTAATCTCCGTGTTTGTAGATACCCAGAGCAAGATGTACATGGAAATTACATTACTTTTTAAGAATATTTAATACATAACAAAAACCACCACACAAGTACCGTAATAGTTTAGAATATTTGGAAACTCGGAATATAATCTTTTAATCATGGTGAAAGATCTTCAACATCTCCTATAAAAATATTCCCCTTTTTTTCTTACCTAAATCCTTTATTTATATCCTGGGGAAAATAAAACATTAATTAGTGAGCTCAAATGTTTAGTAAGTTTAATCATGGAGAAAGTAAAACAAACCATATACATTTGAACTTCTAATCATGAACTTAATATTTAATCATAAAAAACATGAGCAATAAAATAAATCATAGAAGTATGTAGGGCATAGATCATAATTGATCATAAATAATGAAAAAATAGCATTTTAATAAAACATGTAATTATGGAAAACCATTAAGCACATGATATGATTTCCATAGTAGCCAAAGCAATGCTACCAAGACCATCTTAGTAGACAAAGTCCCTTTCTGAATCGTGTTCACTCCTCATTCCAGTCCTATAACCCTGATCTGGATTAACATACCATTCCATAAATGTATATCTCATGAGATATAAATATTTAACAAACACATTGGAGGGAGATATAGGTCCCACCCATCTCATAATGAATTCATTCATACATGTTCCACAACATGAACATAAATCATTCATCATTACTCAATGAATAAAATTGGTTTCATAAAAATCATCCCATCATAACATAATATATATAAAAAAATGGATATCATTTCATCATAAGAATAGTGAAATTATTTAAATCATAAAGACATTATACATGAAATATAAACATATTAAATAGTGTCATCTTAGATGGAAAATGGTTTTGATAAAACAATTGAAATGAATTCTTGAGGAAAATATCCTTTCTTCTTCCAAATCATTTTCTTTTCACAAATTGCCATGAAATTTTAAAAGAAAAGGAGTTGGTTGAAAATAAACATGAAAACATGTAGAGGAATCCTCATGAAAATTAGTCATTATGAAACCGTAAAAATCAGTTCATGCCTTATAAGCTAAAAAACATTCTTCTTGTACATTTTTTTGGAAAGTCAAAAAGTACCTTGAATGGTAAACAAAAGAAAGATTCCTTTTATAACATGTAGTAAAAGTCAAAAATGTGTAAAAAGGAAATAAAAATAAATGAAACCATTTTAGAAAACAGGGATAGGGATGATAAATATAACCCCATTAAATACTTATGAATAAACAATCTCGGATAAAAATGTGATTGGAAAAGTTATCCCCTACCTTAAGTCTGATATGCTTTGTATGTATCCGAAACTCCTGTATAATGATTTAAATAATGACATTGACTTATTAAATAATTATATTCATTGTTATAATAACATATATGGGTTACTTATTGCTTTATATTACCGGTTCATTTGTGAATTCCATGTTAAAGAAGCGTTTTGGGTAAAATCGTTTCATTTATCATACGGGGTTTGACTTGTTATTATTGATATTATTACTTATGTAATGATTTACATAATTACAGAATGTAAAACATGATTTATATATAATATTTATTCATCATATAAATACATATGATAGATCTATAAATGGAATGAAATACACAATTCATGGAGACAGTAGGCCGTACGTACGCATGAACGCTGTTTTTGTTTCCTTATTAAATTAAATGGAATTTGGTAAATGAAAAATATATGTACATAAATCCAGTATCATTATAATTTAATTTATTTAATTATTATTTATTATATATACTTTATAATCATACTTGAATGGTAAATCATTGAAAATGAATCTCATCGCGTTCATGGAGACGGTAGTCCGTACGTATGCACGAGCGATGATATAGTTCCCATAATTATTTAATAGAATTGGAGTGGATGATATAATATATCAGAATAATTATGATGTTATAATGACCATATATAGTTATTATTTACACTATTATACCCATACAATAAAGGTGGTGGTGGGAAACTGATTACACCACGGTGTGGAGACGATATTCCATATGTACGCACGCGTGGTGATTTCATTTTCAGTAGGATGGATAGAAGGTGAAATGGGGATGTTTCATATTTATAATAAATTATAATTATATTATTGATACTAATTTTATTAATTTATAATGAAAAAACTAAATAAGAAGATGTTGAAGAAGAAAGAAACTAGAATGAATCGGTAGAATAGATTACCTCTTCTTCGATGCACCACTTTTAAGCTTCATCTTATGGAACTAGAGATGGTCATTTAATGAGACCCGAACCTCTATAATGTTTCTAGGAATATTTATAATGTAAATGGTCAGGGGTTGGCCGGGCATGAAAGCTCCAAATTGTGTAAAGAGAAGAGGGAGGAGGTGCCCTTTTATAAGGGAGGAGAGGGGCACCTTAGAAAAAATGTAAAATATTATTTTATAATAAAGTCATTTTATGTTTATAATTGCTCCAAATTGATTTATTAAAAATATAAGGTGGGGATGGTTTGAAATTGTCTCATCCAATACATTTTATACATGTTTAGGTTACTATTTTAACCTTATCATTTAGATTTAACTCTATGTTAAATAATTTAACTTTTACCGTTTCTTCTTGTTTTCTTACACTATATGGTTAACAAACTGACTATACCAAGAAAAACGAACCCCAAATGGTTCATTATTAATATATATTACCTTATATATATCATTTGGACAAACCTTAGATTTTGAGGAATATAATAGCAATTAATAATATAATATATTTTTTAAAAACTATTTCATGTCAATTTTGACACTATTTGGTAATTGATTTTTTTTGAAAACAATAACAGCATTATTAGTTCTAACAAAGTAAATAAAATCAATAAAAACATGTCATATTAACCTATAAAAATAGTGGAAGTTATAAAAACTCTCAAATTACATTTATTTGGGTATTTATAACATCAATTATGTTAATATTTCATTAATAAGGTAACTACTGCATCATCATTGTGTCATAAATAAATTAAATTATTTATTTTCTAAAAATTATAAATAAAATACCATTATGTAGGAAATCATTTTATCTATCTAATTAATATTTATAGTCAAATATATCTTATGTAAAACCATATATTAAAAATCTTTTATTTATTAAACATTGATTTTAACTATTTTAACTATTCTTTAAATAAAATAATAATAAATGTCATAATCTAATCCAAGTGGACCTAAAGCGTAATATTTTATTCCTTATGTTGTTTTTGGTAGAATTACACTTATCCAATAGAATTAGGACATGTGTTAGGGTAATAATAATATCATTTTTACCCTTAATTACCCTATTTACTTTTAATTGTGGTAAATAAAAGCAAAAATTACTATTAACCAAAATTATTTTTATCTTATTGAACCAAATTTTACTCCTTGTTATTAACTGTGTCTCATGGATTTTCAAAATTTCACTCACAGAAGCAGTAAAATTATGTTTTCTGTAAATTTTCAAATTTACCTAGGAGGTTGGTAAAAGACGGCGAAAAGTTCAATAAAATTTTATATGTCTAAAATAATTATAAAATGACTCCAATGAATTACATTAATCTTATATTGGTATTATGTATCAATTTTTACCTAAAATAAATTTAAATAAAATAAATAATTATTTAAATAAAAAGTCGGTTTTTAAATAGTAACTTGTGTTTTCACTATTCATCAAAAATTGAAAGTTTTCAGAAAAATACCTAAAAATCACCCTAGGCTAATTTCGATATTCCAAATCCAAAAATGAAGTCCATTTTGAAAGATAAAATTTATAAAATTTTAAAAAGTTGGTATTACTATTCATAACGGTTAGTTCATAATAATATTATAATAATATCTCGATTAGTGAAACTCGGTATCGCATACTACACACGCTATCAAGGAAGGTCTTGATTGCATGTATTGCAATCCAAGTCAGGGATGTGTGTATTAAAAGATCTTCTTGGTTTTGCGTATAACATAATAAAAACTGATTTTATTTATACATTAAAAAAAATATATACTTAATGTTGCGTAGAAAAATTTCAAAAAAACGAACTTGAAATTGTGTGTAACACGATCCCAGAATAGTGTTGCATATACTGCAAGCTAATACGGTGTTGTGTATAGTACAAGATAATCTTGGTGTAGTGTATAATAGAAGACATCAAGGAAATTAAAAATAATATATCTCATTAAATCTCTGGGTGTTACATTCTACCCCCCTTAAAATCAATTTTTCCCTCGAAATTTGTTGGGGTTATAAATAATTTACTACTTGAAAGTTTCATTCGTAGAAACCCACATCAAAAAGGCATACTAAAACATAATACTAAAACTAAATTTTAAAAAGTAAAGTAACAAATGTAACAGTTACCCAGATTAACTCATCACTGTGTTTCCACACAGGAGAACATAGGTGGAAATATGGATATGGAAGAAAATTCTAACCATCACGTTCTGATGGAGAGTGGTAGAGGACATGGCTATGAAAAAACCAACAATCACAAAGCCATAAATTTGTGATGATTTAAGGTACCATCTGATTCATCGGATTTAAGGACACTAGGAGTTTTTTTCAAGATCATTTCCCTAAAGATAAAGAATTGTTGAATTAAAAGAAATACTTACTTTATTTTGGTACAATCTTACTGTTTTTTGTGCCTTGAACAATTTCCAATTCATCTCTTAAAGAAATGAAGTTGAATTTTTCTTCCTCGATGTGTTAGTAGATCATGCGATAGAATGATTAGTCATTACATATGTCTCAAACAAAAGGATAACGAAAGTTATTAAATATACATAAGTCCATATATAGTGAGATTAATCGTATATGGTTCTGAAAATGGACTTATACTTTATATATAATACCACTTAATAAATTAAAACTAATTTATACTAACCAGGGACTTCCTGTAGACCATTGGTAGGAGATAAAGGCATGTCGTACATCGATTGTGGGTTCGATTCCCGCAACCTTGTCCGACGCGACGGGTTGTCGCTGGTCTTGCAGGTTGTCCCTTTTTCTAATACTACATTATTATAACATTCCATCAAAAATATCGAAAAAAGTTGTAGCCTTAAAAAATACTATCTTTTGTCTAACTTAATTCATTCCAATCATTAGGCTTATCCAAAATACTTCGGTCCAATCTCAAAGTATAAAAAATATGATTACTAGAAATGTCAGCTACCGAGAATGTGAATACCATCATTTATCCCAGATATATTTTGTTTATCTCATTCCAAACATGTAAAAAGCTTAACCATGTATTCTCTTGAAACAAAATCTACCATAAAACCTTAGTGAAAACACTGATGTTTTCAAAAGGTAACTCTTTCCACACACCAAAATCCCAAAATTTCTATATACTCAAACAATGATATAACTTGGTCCTTATATCATTCATGAGCTCATGAATACTATCAAAAATTTTATTTTATGTTTATCCATTCATTATGAACATATCTTTACTTTCCAAATATATTTCAATCACTTTTCATGGTTACCGATTACATATTCTTATGGAAAACCCCAATGGACCAATACATAGATATTCCAACGCACCATAAAAGTACCACAACAACATTATTCTTGAATACCAATACATCAACACTTCAATCCATCCTCTTCAATGATTGTCAGTGAATAAGTCCTTCCTTGATTTGGAAGTAATGTCTTAGGTCAGGGCATTGAGTTGGGTGATGCTCATGTTCTCCACAGATAAGACATTGAACCCCATAAAATTATGTCACTCTATGACCCTTCTCTCCACACAGATACCATCTTCTCCTCCATTTGATGTATTCATCAAGGTTATTATTCCCTTATTTAGAAATCTCAATCTTCCACTCCCTATGATCCTCATCATGCGAACATGCATAAAAGTCCATCTTCCACTTATTTGATGAATTTGGAATACCACTAATGTTTACCTTGTTAATCATAAATCACGATGACAGATTCCGCATAATCACAAAATCATTCTTTCTACTAAATACACAATTTTATTGCACATAGTCACCAATTTGTCCAAAGGATTCAATGTTGACCCAATTCCTTCTGGTTCCCTCCATTGACTAAAACCAAAATCCACGGTGTAAGAAACATGTAAAATAACAAGGAACCACATAATCATAAAAAGTCACTTACGAGATGTCTAACTTATCCCACATTCTTTAATCGAGGACACCTTAGGTTCACCCAAGGATATTCATGGTTGTCAACATAATTCTAGGACTGTAAACTATAGTTATACTAAACATTAGGGACATCCTTAGACATACCTTAGAAATATATCTTGGGATATCACTAAAGTTTTCTCATCCGAGTTTCCAAAGGTTAACTAAACATTTCCTCTGATACCAACTGTAGAGACCCAAAGCACGATGTACATGGAAATTACATTTCTTTTTCCGAATACTTAATACATAAAAAAAACAACACACAAGGATCGTAATAGTTTAATGTCTTTGGAAACTCGGAACATAATCTTTAAATCATGGGAAAGATCTTCAACATCTCCCATAAAGAACTTCCCATTTTTTTCTTACCTAAAACCTTTCATTATATCATGGGGAAAAGAAAACATATAAAAAGTGAGATCAAATGTTCAGTAAGGGTAAGAATGGAGAAATTAAAACAAACCATAAACATTTGAACATTAAAACATGAACTTAATATTTAAACATCAAAATCTTGAGAAATGACATAAAACATGGAAGTACGTAGGGAATAGATCATAATGGATAATCAATCATGATAAAATATAATTGGAATAAAACATATAATTGTGGAAACCCATTAATCACATGATATTATTTCCATAGTAGCCAAAACATTGCTTCCAAGACCATCTTAGTGGACAAAGTCCCTTTCTGAATCGAGTTCACTCCTCGTTCCAGTCTTGTAACACTAAACCGAATTAACATACCATTATAGACATGTATATATCATCAGATATAAATCTAAACCCAATTCATTGGAGGGAGATATAGGTCCCACCCATCTCATAAAGAAATAATTCTTACGTGTGATACAACAGGAACAAAAATCATTCATCATTACCCAAAGATTTAAATGGGTTTAATAAACATCATCCCATCATAACATAATCATATAAATAAAATGGATATCATTTCATCATAAGAAAAGTGAAAACATATAAATCATAGATACATTATACTTGAAATATAAACCTATTAAATAATTTCATCTTAGATGGAAAATGGTTTTGATAAAACACTTGAAATGAATTCTTGAGGAAAATATCATTTGTTCTTCAAAATCATTTTCTTTTCACAAAATTCCATGAAATTTTAAATTAAAAGGATTTTGTTGAAAATAATCATGAAAACATGTAGATAAATCCTCATGAAATTGTGGCGTTATGAAACCGTAAAACTCCGTTCATTCCGTATAAGGTAAAAAAATTCTTCTGGTACTTTTGTAGGAAAATTCAAAAAGTACCTCGTATGGTAAAAAAAGAAAGATTACTTACATACCATGTAGTAAAAGTCAAAAATGGGTAAAAAGGACTTTAAACATACATAGAACCATTTTTACAAAATAGGGACATGGATGATAAATAAATCCCCATTAAATACTTACGAATAAACAATCTCGGATAAAAACGATATTGGAAAAGTTATCCCTTACATTATGTCTGATATGATTCGTATGTATTTTAACCTTCATGTATAATGATTCAAATAATATCATTGACTTATTAAATATTCACATTCATTATTATTATTATATCATATATGGTTCACTTATGACTTTATATTACCGGTTGTTTTGTAAATTCCATGTTAAAGCAGCGTTTTGGGTAAAATCGTTTCATTTATCATATGTGTTTCGACTTGTTGATCGTGATATTATTACTTATATCCTGATTTAAATAATTCCAGAATGTAAAACATTATTTATATATAGTATATATTCATCATATAAATATATACGATAGATCAATAAATGGAATGAAATACACCGTTAATGGAGACGGTAGGTCGTACGTACACATGAACGATGTTTTTGTTTCCTTATTGAATTAAATTGAATTAAGTAAATGAAACATATGTGTACATAAATCCAGTATAATTATTATTTAATATATTTCATGATAATTTATTATATATATGTTATAATCATACTGGAATGGTACATCATGGAAAATGAATCTAATCGTGTTCATGGAGACGGTAGTCCGTACGTACGCACGAACGATGATATCGTACGCATAATTATTAAATAGAATTGGAGTGTATGATATAATAACTCAGAATCATTATGATGTGATAATAACCATATATAATTATTCTTTACACCATTATACCCATCCATGTAAGGTGGTGGTGGGAAAACTGATTACACCACAGCGTGGAGACGATATTCTGTATGTACGCACGCACGGTGATTTCGTATTCCGTAGGACAGATAGAACAAGAAATAGGGTTGTTTTATATTTATAATTACATATCAGTATATTATTTATACTTATGTTATTACTTTATAATGAAACAACTAAATAAGAAGAAGTTGAAGAGGAAAGAATCTTGAAAAAATCGTTAGCAGAGATTGCCTCTTCTTCGAAGCACCTCCTTTATGCTTCCTCTTAAGGCACTAGAGTTGGCCTTTTGAGGATACCAGAACCTATAAAATTCTTCTAGGGATTTTTAGAGGGGAAATGGGCAGGTTTCGGCCAAGCATGAAAGCTCAAAATTGTGTAAAGAGATGAGGGAGGAGGTTCCCTTTTATAAGGGAGGAGAGAGGCACCTTAGGAAAAACATAAAATACTATTTTATAATAAAGTCATATTCGGTTTATAATAGCTCCAAATTTATTTGTTTCGATGATAAAGTGGGTATGGTTCGAAATAATTTCAACCAATAGGTTTTAGACATGTTTAGGTTATTATTTTAACCTTATAATTTATATTTAACTCTAAGTTAAATAATTTAACTTTTACCATGTGTTCTTTTTTTCTTACTCTATATGGTGAATAAACATACTATTACAAGACAAACGAACCCCAAGAAGTTCATTGTAAATATATATGACCTTTTATAAGTCATTTAGAAGAACATAGATTTTTAGGAATTGAATAGTTATTAATAATATAATATTTTTTTTAAAAACTATTTTATGTCAATTTTGACACTATTTTGTAATTGATTTTTGTGAAAATTATAACAGCATGATTAGTTAGAAAAAAGAAAATTTAATTAATACTAAAATTTCATATTAACCTAAAAATATTAGTGGAATTTATAAAAAGTCTCAAATTACATTAATTTGGGTATTTATAACATCGATTATGTTAATATTTTATTAATAAGGTAATTACTGAATCATCATTGTGTCAAAAATAAATTAAATTATTTAATGTCTAAAAAATATAAATAAAATATCATTATGTAAGAAAACCTATTATCTTTCAAATTAATATTTATAGTCGAATTTATCTTATGAATAACCTTATATTAAAAATGTTTTAGTTATTAATCATTGATTTTAACTATTTTTACTATTCATTGAATAAAATAATAATAAATCTCCTAATCTAATCCAAGTGGACCTAAAGGGTAATATTTTATTCCTAAGGTTGTTTTTGGTCGAATTACACTTATTATATAGAATTAGAACATGTTTTAGGGTTATAATAATATCATTTTCACTCTTAATTACCCTATTTACTTTTAATCATGGTAAATAAAAGTAAAAGGTTACTATTCACCAAATATTATTTTTATCTTATTAAACCAAATTTTACTACTTGAAATTAACCATGCCTCTCGGATTTTTGAAATTTCACCTACCGAAGCGGTAAAATTATGTTTTATGTAAATTTTCAAATTCTCCTCGAAGGTGGGTGAAAGATGGTGAAAAGTTCAAAAAAAATTAATATGTCTAAAATAATTATGAAATGACTCCAATGAATTAAATTTAACTTATATAGGTATTATGTATCAATTTTTACCTAAAATTAATTTAAATAAAATAAATAATTATTTAAATAAAAATTCGGTTTTTAAATAGTAACCTAGTGTTTTCACTATTCATCAAAAATTGAATGTTTTCAGAAAAATACCAAAAATTAACCCGAGGCTAATTTCAATATTCTGAATCCAAAAATGAAGTCCATTTTGAATGATAAAATAAATAAAATTTCAAAAAGTGGGTATTACTCTTTATAATGGGTAATTCATAATAATAATATAATAAAATCTCGTTTAGTGAAACTCGGTATTGCGTACTACACATGCTATCAAGGAAGGTCTTGATTTCGTGTAATGAAAGCCATGTCAGGGCTGCATGTAGTGAAAGATGTGTTTTGTGTTTCGTATAACATAAACAAAAACTTATTTCATTGATACATTAAATAAAATCTATACTTTATGTTGCGTAGAATAATTTTCACAAAACGAACATGAAATTGTGTGTAACAAGATCCAATAATATTGTTGTGTATACAACAAGCTAATACGGTGTTGGCTATAGTACAAGCTAATCTTGGTGCAGTGTGTAATAGAAGACATCAAAGAAATTAAAAATAATATATCTCATAAAATCTCGGGGTGTTATAATGTTAGTCATTCAAAAATTATTATAAATTATATAGAATAAATAATCTTGAAATATATGAAATAATTAATATAACATATATTTATATATATCATTTACATACTTCTATTCAATTTAATAAGGAAACCAAAACATCGTTCATGCGTACATATGGCCTACCGTCTCCATGAAGGGTTTATTACATTTTTTTATCCATATATGATATATATATTTATATTCTAAATATATATACTATATAAATAATGTTTTACATTCTAGGATTATGTGAATCATGATATATGTAATAATATCAATAATAATAATTCAAAACATGTATGATAAATAAACTGATTATTACCCAAATGTTTCTTTAACATTGAATTGACACATGAACGAGTAAAATAAATTATTAAGAGAATAATATATGATATAATAAATTTAATTTTCATTATATTAAAAGTTAATAACATTTATAAACTCAAAATACAGCACTTTCGTATACATACAGAAGAAATCAGACAAAAGGGAATGGATAATTTTTCAATATGATTTTTATCTGAGAATCATTATACGTAAGTACTTTCCGGCAGTATATTTATAATCCATTTCCATGTTTTCTAATAAAATTGTTATAAAATGATTATCATTATTCTTTGTATGTTTAATTTCATTTTTATCCATTTGGAATTTTACAACAGGGTTTGAAAGGAATCTTTTTAAAGCTTACCTAATGAGGTACTTTTGGAATTGTCCAAAAAAAGTACGAGGAGAATTTTCTTTTTATCATATATGGCATGAACGGATTTTTACATCTTTATAATGCCTCATTTATTTGAAGCTTCCTCTACATGTTTTTAGGTTTATTTTCAACTAAATTAATTTCTTTAAAAATTATTTGGTATTTTGAGAAAAAAATGTTTCTCATGAAGAAAATTTTTTTGACCTGGAATTAAGTTCAAATGTATTATAAAAATAATTTTACATCTAAGAAGACACAGGGTTATGTTTATATCACTATTATTACATTTATTTTATTGTTTTTATGATGAAATTATTTTTATTAAATCTTTTCATTTTTTATGGATTACGTTATGATGGAATGATATTTAAGAAACAAATTTTATTTCTTGGATTATGCTATGTTGAACAATTTATGTTTTGTGGAACATGTAAAAATGATTTTATTATGATATTTTTGGTAATTATATCCCCCTAAAATGCATTGGTTACATATTTATATATCTTATGATAAACATGGATGGAACATAAAGAAAATCTAGTTCAGTAATATAGGGCTGGAACGACAAGAACATCTTGTTAAGTAATACAAGACTTGAATGGCCTGTAAATCTAGTTCAGTAATAGATTGCTGGGATGGAAAGTAACCCTGGTTCATAAAATGACATTTTCCTCTATTATGGTCTGGACATCAATGCCTTGGATACTATGGAGATAATTTTTTTCCGAAATTCCATGTTTTATGTCAATGCTACGTTATTAGGGTCATGTTCACTTACCATTTATGCCTTACAAACTGCCATGATATATTTCATTAATCAATATTTTTTGATATTTAAACATTCAATTTCTATTTATTTTATATTTAAATGATTATTTAATGTCTTATGTTCTCAATTTTTACCATTACTGAGAATTTTATCTCACCCTTTTTATGTTTTTTCCCTAGGATATAATGAAATGTTTTAGGAAGAAAAACAAAAGGGGAAGATCATGATGGGAGATATTTAAGATCTTTCACCATGATTAGATGACTATGTTTTGAGTTTGAAAAGAAAGTAAACTAATATGGTCTTGGGGCATCTGTTTGTGTCATGTATCATATATTCGACAAAAGAAATGTAATATACATTTATGTAATGCTTGGGTCTATACAAATCCTACTCCCATTATTCTCATACATCATCATAGGATATCCAAAGGATAACATGAGAAAAGGGATAATATAAAAATCCATAAAAGGAATAAACATAAGAATAAAACATCAGAACATGGGTTATAAGGCTTGACATTATGATATAAAAAGGCATGGAACATATGGAATCATATCATATAAGAATGAGATCATATAAACATGGAGTAATAGTGTTGTGGCAGCAATATAAAAAATATCATTAGCATGAGTCGAGGATAGTTTCATATAGGGAATCACAGGTCAACGTTAACCACCAAGACCGTTGCAGATGGTAACACGATTCTAGGCTAACCGCCATGGCCGTTGTACATAACATCTTGTTAGAATCAACTTTACCCAATTAATTCATGTTCTATCTTGTATAAAACTTCATAAAAGGTTTTTGAATATGCTTTCAACATAAATAATTTAACATAATCAATCATAGATAAACATAAGGGTACCCATGGAAGGAAATGGGTATCATTATCATTATATAAGACATAATAAATGGTCGTATCATACAAGTATCCCTAGAAGAAAGGAATTACAACATACATGGACATTAATAAGGAAAAATAGGCATATATCATGGTAAGTGATGTCAAACAGATGAGACAAAATTAGAAAAGTGTATTTAAGAAATGTTATCATTAAAACTTTTTTGTACGGTTTAATAGAAAATAATAAAGAGATTTTAAAATAGAAAAGTGTTTTGGAAAAAATTTCCTCAAGGGGTTCTCTTGGAATATTTCTGGTGGGTTTGTGATTGATGAAAAAGCAAGATGACAACAAATAATTATCGTTGTTGTTTTCCAAAGTCAGGTATTTAGGTGGCACAGCTTCTCAGTGTTTTCAAAATTTTGGGGCCTCAAAATTGGGATTTTAAAGTTGGAAATGGAATGATTTCTTCATAGGAATGAGTTGTTTGAAGAATGTTGAAGAAAATCGGCAAAGGGTGAGAACCGCGTACTATAATTCCTGGGCCATGTACCATGTTCCTGGAATGATAAGCAGAGCCACAAAAATGGTACGCTGGTTCGGATCATGAAACCAAAAATAGTTCATGGTGGAATGAGGTTATGTACGTGGATGGATTTTCATCATTAGAGAAGATTGACTGCATAAGAACAAAGACAATACATAGAATTGTTGGGAGAAACGATTCTTAGGTGGATTACGGTTTGTGGCCGCAGAAGGATTAGTACCGGGTGATGGCTGGATTAAATATTTAGAAAATATTCAATTAGTTTTTCTTGTGGATATATTTTGGTATAAGAGAATTTTTATTTTCATAAATTACTAGAGTGTTCAAATATAATTAAAACAAATATTTGATTCAATATTTCAGCAAATTATGAAAGTTGTTCATGAGGGATAATCCGATGATGGCTAAAGTAGTTCACGGGGAAGAAATCACACTGACATATATAAGTAAAAAGTTGTATCCTATTAATACTCGGTACAATTAGGAGGAATATCTTATATGCGATAGACTGAATTCCACAATTGGTTCGCAAAGGGAGAGCTCTGGTACACAGATGTGAAGGTAGTCTGCGAACAGAGAACTATATGTGGATAGAGGGTGATTCACAGTGGAGGTTTGCAGAATCATTATGTGGTGGCAGTACATGATCGCAAAGGAAAATTCCATCCATGGACGTAGGGTGGTTCGCATTGGAGGTTGTCATATGTGGAGGACGTGACCGCGTATCGGACCTAGTACACAATACGCAAGGGATCAAGGTAGTTCACAGTTCGAAAAAGGAAGCTCAAAAAAGCAATAGTTCAGTTTGTGAAAGTATTTTCTGATACCTAACAGTACCCAGGAAGGTGGAATGCATCTGCGGGTGAAAAAGGGACTTCCATAGTGCATCTACTGATATTCATGGATGTAGGAATTTATTCAAATTAACGGACCCATAAGTCCATAAACTGTGTTTCACCAACAAGTCAATAAATTTTGTGTGGACTCCTTTCTAGAGAAGTAAGCATAGGAAGTGGATGACGATGGTCCTTTCTATAGGCAGTGAGCCAGAGAAAGTGTCATAGGGAGTGACCATTGGGAAATCATTGATCAAACTCTAACCCTTGTAAACCTAGTGATCCTGGGTATGGAAGATCTATCCTGAACATTGTAATCATTATTGGAAATGAGACTTTAGTGAATTTAGTACATCCGAACATTGTCGTTGTATGCTCCTCAGATGTATCCCAGTGAGGTTGATCCCAGTAAAAACTGTTCTGTCTTGTGCATGATTTCATATATATTCGTATGTTTCAATGGGAGGAAAAGAGAATTTAGTTTTTTCTAATAATGACACAAGATACAAATGGGAGAATGTTTTAAAATTTCATAACTTGATTCACCCCACTCTCAGAGTATTCTACCTAGTGTACCAAATAATTGGTATCTGAGCGAATTGTGGAAAATTCAGTGGTTCTCTCTCAAGAAGAAGAAATTTAGGTGTTCACTCAAAAAATAATACTGATCTTTGATGGAAATAATTTTCAACTATATAATAATTGGATGTAGCACTACTTCTGATCAGTCGGGATGGATGTCTTCACAATAGGTATGCATGGAATATCAGCAGACATTAATAGTGTTCATTTAATAGAAGATAAAATAATATAATTTATTCTGATTCTAAGGGGTCCATTGTTTTAGGGGAGCCCTATCAAATTAAATTTGAATGATGGTTATGTACTGTAAAACATCACATGAAATGTGGGAAAATTGTTGAATGTGTATAAGGGTGACTCAAAAAACCAATAATCCAATCTGTAGGTTGCATGGAACATGTATGAAGATTATAGAATGAATCCCAGGGATACTGTTGATACATTCTTCGACAGGATAAATATTATTGAGGAATACATGTGGGGTCTTGGTGATGTTATTGATGATATAATGATTGTGGAATGTATATTGAGGTAACTTCCACCGTGATTCAATCTAGAAGTTTTAGTATTGGAAGACAAAGATCCGAAAGAGCTAACAAAAGATAACCTATACAATACCCTTGTAGTGTATGATATGATAAATGATGATAATGATGTAGTGGAAAAGGGGAAGTCTAACAAAGTGGAATTCAAGGCCATGAAGAATCTCTATATTTATGATTGTCATGAGGAGGATAATATGGATGATATCCTATCATTTCTCTCCTCAAATCATCAAAGAGGAAAAGTGATGTTCAATGTTATACTTCCATTTTCATGCTTTTGATGTAGAAAGATTTTCCATTTTGCAGTAATGTGTCCAAAGATTTTTGATGATGAAAATGAAGAAAATGGTAAAATTACCCAAAAGAACTATTCGTAAAATGAGAAAAGGATAATAAGTACAAAGAGAAAATTATTCAAAATGATTATTCTTATTTCAAAAGTGGATAACAGTTCAAAAGAATATAAGGAAGAAGAATTATAGGACTAAAAGGATCATAAAATAGATGCTTTGGTGGAATTTTTCAGAAACACATTAACACGAGAAAAATGATGCAATGAAGAAGTAGAGATTAATGGAAGAGTTGATCTTTAGGATGAATTAGAATCTTCCCTTGAAGAGGAAGATATTTTGAGATCCAAAATAATGACTGATAAAAAATTTGATGATAAACTCTTTATTCAGAAGCATGATGATGAGAATTCTGAGCTAAATGCAGAAATTGAAAAGATGAGGTCTTTAATGACAGAAATCTCTGAAAACGTGGATGAGTACAGACATAAAATTGAGGAACAAAAAAATGAAATTTATAGTTTGACTAAAACTGTAAATGATCAAATCAAACGTATTGGACAACTAGATGATGAATTTGTAATTCTGTGACAAAAAATTGAATATCAGGACAATATTCTAAGAAATAAGGTCATACATACAACCAAGAAGATGAGATTTGACCAGAGTGCTCTATCAGAACAGAAACACAAATACACTCTGAATGATACGAGTGGTATGAGGGTTGATATAAAATAGAAATTAGTTATGGGTCATGTTAGACCACAAGAACCCACTCCAAGATTGTAGATTGATTTGGGTATGAAGAAGGATCAGAAGATTCATAGATCCCATTGCATAGGTAGTGGAGCATCATTGCAACATAGGAATCTACCTCACATAAGATTCTATTCTCATGGTAATATGTGACACTATCAAATTTAATGTACCACAAAAAATATGTACCAAACGGAACAAGAACAATTGAGGTTATAACACATAGATAAAAATTACATGTCATTATTTGATGATCATTGTTTCTATTATTAAGGACTCAGACATATGGAAAGATATTTCACATCAACAATGAAGTGGAATGTAACGAGGCAGACAGAATTTGTTCCTATGAAGCAGCCTAGTGTTTCATCAAGAGAGATGAAAATTCAAAATCGATTTGTAGCTCTACCAGTTGATGTTGGTACCTCATATACTGAGGAGGATCTAGATTATCATTCCACGTCGAGTCTAAATTCAAATACACAGGTCAAAAAAAGGTTGATCATGCATTAATTGCATAAATTGCATTCAAGGCATCAGATCGTACAAGGATATGGATATATTACTTAAAAACTGCCAAAACATATTTCATGACTAATTATTTTTTGATATTTAATCGGTAGGTTCCAATATTTTTACATAATAATATTTATGGCGTGTTATATGTTCTCAATGTATACCCGTACTGAGCATTTGATCTCAACCTTTTATGTTTTCTTTTCCCCAAGATATAAATAATGGTTTTATGTAGAAAAAAAAGGTTGATGATCTTTATTGGAGATGATGAATATCTATCAAAATGATTTGAAGATTATGTTACCAGTTTCCAAATACTATAAACTAATATGGTCATTGGGCATATGTTTGTGTCATGTATTAAGTATTCCATAAGTGAAATGTAATGTCCATGTTTGTCTAGATTTTGTCTCTATAGTTGGTATTAGAGAGAATGATTAAACAATATTTGGAAAATAGGATGCAGAATCATTAGTGATATCCCTAGAGATATTTCTATCGATATGTATAGGGATGTTCCAGTGATATGTAATGTATAGGTTATAAACCTAATTTTTTTATAATTATGACCAAACTAGGGTTAATCTAAAGATATCAAAGATTGAAATATTATAATTAATTTACATTAGTTATGTGTTTGTAATATTTGATATGGATTTCAAACATGATGATTTTTGATCTAAGTCAATAGTCAAAACTATGTAGAATACACTTAACCAGTGAATGTTTCAGATTTAGAAATTATGGGAAATATGAAGATCAATTTTCCTAAGTCGAAATATCATTAAGAGAATCGGGACGATGGTATGAGGTTTTTGTCATACTACAAAGGATAAAGATATTGTAAATGACATGTGAAAGGTATGTGATGTTCTTCCAGTATTGTTTACATTAAGCCTAAAAATCTTATGGTTGGGAAGCCTTAAGACATGATTCATATTTTAAGAAAAATGAATCTGATGGATCCTCTGTAATGGTTTAAGAATAAAGATGGATGATTGTATATCTTTCAGAATTAAATGATTATGTTATATGAATCATGAAATATAAAACAATTTTCAGTATATTCTTGTCAATATGGACTGGAATGGATATGTTGAATAATTCTACAGATCTAAAAAGTGATATATGGGGAAGGTAATATACTTAGAGGACACCTAATTATGATAAAGATAAGCCTTAATATGTACCTTATGTTTAGATAATGTTTTTTGGATAAGGATATATTGGATATGAATAAGTAAATTGGGTGATGATAGTTTCTAGTGAACTAATTATGGAATTATTAATAGGCAGTTTATGCTATCGTGGATGAAGTATACAACTTTTTGGGACTTAAAGAATATATCCAATAAGTTTTTGAATAATTAAACATGCATATTTTCAAAAAGGATATATGGAAATTTATGTTATTACCACGAATCAAGAGAATTCATGAAAATGTTTGGAATGTGACCAAGAAGTTATATCCTATGGTATATGGGGGATAAATGATGGCATTTACATGCCTGTTATATGACCTTCTAGTAATTGTTTTTTACTATGAGATTGTATAGAAATATTTTGGATAAGCCTTAAGGTTGGAATAGATTATGTTGGATATCAGATAGTATAGTTTAAGGCCAAATATTTTTTGAATTATTTCTGGATTGTTTTAATATTATTGGTTTAGAAAAATAACAATATGTAAGAAGGGATACAACTAGTCATGTCAGACATTTTAGGGGAATCAAACCCACAAATTAAGTGCGACATACCATTATTTCCAACCACTATGATACAGAAAGTCCCTAGATAGTATAAATTCATTTAAAATTATTTATGAAATATGGTAGAGGAAGTATAAGTCCATTTTTGGAACTATATAAAATAGTGTCACCATATATGAACTTATAATTATTTGATAACTTGTTTTTAAGTTTTTGTGATTGAGACCGATGGAATGACCTATCATTATATCACATGAACTAATAACACATAAATAATGAAAAATTCAACTTCATTTCATTAAATAAGAGATGTGGTATAAATTGTTCAAGGCACGAACAATGGTGAGATTGTACAAAAATCAAGTAAGTATTTATTCTCCAACAAAATTCTCCAACTTTAGGGAAAGGAAATTGAAAACTGAAAACATTATCTTAGTATATTCATATATGATGAATCATATGGTCCCTTAAATCATCACCAATTTATGTATTTTTGGTTGTTAAATTTCTCCAAACCTTATTATCTATCATTATCCATCAAAACTTTATTTTTAGATTTCTCTTCTATATCTATGTTTTCACTTCACACCAACATTCTCCTCTGTGAAAACCCAGTGATGAGTTACTTTGGGTAAGCATTATGATTCAAATCATTCTTTTTTAAAATTATGTTTCGGTATTCCTATTTACAATTAGTTTTCCATGAAATAAACTTTGAAGTTGTAACCCATTTATATTCACGAGGAATTTCGTGGGAGAAAATCATTTTATGTGGTGTAGAATGTAACACCCCATGATTTTATGAGGTATATTATTTTTTATTTCTCAGATGACTTCCATTGTAAATTAAAAAATGTTATCTTGCACTATATGAAACTTCTATTAGCTTTTAGTATACGCAACACTATTATTATATTGTGTTACACACAAGAATGACCTTCCTCTATAGTTTGTGTTGTATGAATACCGAGTTCCACTAAACAGTGATATATTATTAAAATATTATTATTTAATGGGATATCAACTAGCCATTATGAGTAGTATTAACCACATTTTAAATTTTATAATACATTATAATTAAACTTATACATGTTCTAGAACATTATATGACAACAAAATCTATTTTTTGAATAAAAGATATATTTTAAAAAAAAAATTATTTTTCCGCCTTTTGATGGTGCACTAATATTTAATATAATTTCTTACAGTATTATATATAATATTTGAAAAAATAAAAATATTATTTGGAAGTGTGACATTAAAATATAACTAGGTTGAAATTTGGTTATTTTTCTGATGTAATTCATATTTTGATTAACAGTGAAAAATACAACATTTTAATACGAAACTGCCTTTTCATCTAATTTATTTATATAGTTAGATAATTTTTTTATTTGGTTTTAAAGTGTAATTGGATTATATTTATATCATTTAATTTAATTTTTGTTCACCAAAATTAATTTAACTTTTAAATTGTACATAAACACATGTCAATCTATTGATTGTTATTATATCTTAAAAAACTCGTTTTTTTTGGTTTTGCCCACGGGAATTAATTTTAAATTAAATACTGAAACTTCTTTGTTTTGAATTTTTAAAAACTTATTCCATAATTAAAATAATAAGGTTAATTTTTTTTATATAGATACCTTTTATTTTTGGACATTATTAATATTAACACCCGTAATTATTTTATTAACCGTGGTTAAAGGGTAAATATGGTAAATAAGGGTAAACAAATATTATTATATAAATAATAATCTACAATAAAACATTTAATAATCCTATTGGATAATATATGTCCGACCATATTCACCCTTGGGTGATTACGGCACCCCATGGATTCACTTGGATATGAAAATGAGATTTTATAAAAAATAATTTAATGTAAAGATAATTTTAAACTAAACATATATCTTTTACTAAATATATTTTAATATAGGGTAATACAATTGATATATATGTGTATAAATATTAATTATAAATATTAAATTATTTAATAAATCATGGTATTTTGTTTATTATTTGAGTACATTAGATAAATATATTTATTTATGACATAATTATGATGTAGTGATCTCCACTTTAATGAATGATTCAAAAAAGGAATTTATAAATATTAAAATAAAGTTAATTTGGACATTTTTAGGCCATACACTAATTTTTTAGATTCCAATGACAAATTATTGAGGACTTAATGCCTTTATTTGATTGAATCATGTTTTTATGAATTTTTTTAAAGTCTTGTATGAATAGTGTGAAAAATTGGCATAATTCATAACATAAAATATAATATATTTTATTAAATGATATTAAATTAAAAATTATCTAAGATTCATCAAAATTGTTTAAGTATGTGAAAATAATTCATAAATAACTTTATTTTGGTCATTTCACATGATATAGTAATTAAATTCACCTACAATATGTAAAAAACTTGATATCACAGTATGATTATAATGTGTGAATTAATGGTTAAACCCAAACGATAAGGTTAAAAAATATTGAAAGAATGTTTAAAAATTATTGGAAGATAGATACTAAAACAAAAATCATATTATCATAGAATTCAATAGGTTTTGTATAGATTTTAATCTAAATTCAATTTATAATAAATTAATATTTTGAGAGTTTCCTAAATTACCTTCTCCTCTCTTATAAATGAAAACCTCATCATTCTCCTCTTCACTCAATTTTGACCCTTCATCATCATCCAAAACCTGAAGATTTATCTTCTCAAATTCCATGGATACATTTTAGGGTTTCCAGAATTCTCATAAAACCATTTCTAGTTCCCTAAGAAGAAATTTAATGGAGGCACGTCCAGGAAGAGGTAATCTCTTCTATAGATTCTCTCAATTTTGTTTCTTATTAGAAATGCCCTTCATTAGTTGAATCATTATAATGTAATAACATAAGTATAAATCATATTATGATATGTTATTATAAACATGAAATAACACTATTCCACCATATATCAATCCTATTAAAAAAATGAAATCATCGTATGTGCTTACGTACGTCTTACTGTCTCCACGTCGTGTTGTAATATGTTTTCACCACCACCTTACGTGGATGGGTATAAGGGAAAAAATAATAACTATTTATTATATATATAACATTATACTAATTATGAGATACTATAAAACAACCATTTCAATTCCATTCAACAATTATTGGAACTATATCGGCAATCTTGTGTACGTATGACTTACCATCTCCACGACACGATTAGATTCATTCTCCATGTAAACCATTCCAAAATTATTATAAAGTATATATAATAAATAATAATGAAATATATGACATAATAATTCTAATATATATATATATATATGTCATTTACGTACTTCCATTCAATTTAATAATGAAATGAAAACAACGTTCATGCGTACGTACGGCCTACCATCTCAATGAACGGTGTATTCCATTTTTATTTATCAATGATATATATATATATACATAATATATATAATATAAAAAACAAGTTTTAAAATCTGGAAGTATGTAAATCATGATATATATAATAATATAATGAATAAAAAATAAAAACATATACGATATATAAAACGATTATTACCCAAAATGTTGTTTTAACATGGAATTGATTAAAATAAACAGTAATATAATGTCTTATGTGAATCATATATGATATCATAAATATTATTATATTTCTATTACAAGTTAAAAATATGTTTAAACCAATCACACAGTAGTTTCAGACACATGCAGAAGATATCAGACCTAAGGTAAGTGATAATTTTTCGATATCATTTTTATCTGAGATTATTTATATGTATGTTTTTACTGGGGGAATATTTATCATCAATTTAAATGTTTTATAAGATATTATCAAAAAAAAGTACAATCCTTTTATGTATATTAAAGTGATATTTACCCAGTTTTACATTTAAAACATGTTTTGGAATGAATCTATATTACGTTTACCATACGAGGTACATTTTGACTTTTATTGGAAAAGTACGAGGAGAATGATTTTTTAACATATATGAAATGAATGGGTTTTTAAATCATAATAACACCTTATTTACATGAATCTTCCACTACATGTTTTTATTTTTATTTTCAAATGAAATCATTTCTTTTAAACATTCTATGAATTTTGAGAAAACTAAACATTTTTTAAGATGAAAGTATATTTTCCTCATGAATTATGTTCAAATGTCTTATCAGAATTATTTTCCATCTAAGATTAGATAGAGATATATTTATATATATATTATTAATTTTATTTGATTATGTTTTTGATTGATTTATTTTTATTAAATCCATTTATTTTTTGTGGATTATGTTATGATGGAATCATATTTAAGAAACCCCTTTTATTTCAAGGATTATGATATGATGAACGATTTATGTTTTGTGGATCAATTGAGAATGATTTTATTATGAGACGTATGAGACCTATATCTCCATATAATGCACTGGGTAAATATTTATATCTCTTGAGATAAGCATGGATATAATGGAAATCAAATTTGGTTCTGTAATATAGGGATATAACAACAAGTAAATGTAGTTCAAAAATATATGGTTGGAATGAAAAGTAAATCAGATTTAGTAATAGATGGAAGGAACGTCATGTAATTCCGGTTTTGTAATGGAAATTATCCACTATGATAGTCATTTAATCAATGCCTTGGCTACTATGGAAATTATTTAATTTACCAAAATTCCATATTTTATGTCAATGATATGTTATCAGGGTTGTGTTAGCTTATAATTTAGTCCTTACGAACTGTCATGATTTATTTCATGACTCAAGATTTTTTGAAATTTAAAATTGGTTTTCCAATTTATTTGACATTCTAATGCTTATGGTTTCTTTTATGTTCTCAATTATTACCCTTAATTAGAATTTGAGCTCACCCTTTTTATGTTTTCTTTTCCCTAGGATATAAATAAATGTTTTAGGTAGGAAAACAAAAGGGGAAGATATTTATGGGAGATATTGAAGATCCTTCACCATGATTAGAATATTATGTTATATGTTCCAAAGACACTAAACTATTATGGTCTTTGGGAATCTTTTTTCATCATGTATTAAGTAATCCGAAAAAGAAATGTAATGTTTAAGTATGTCAATCTTGGGTCTCTGTAGTTGGTATCAGATAGAAGGTTTCACCAACCTTTTAAAACTAGGATGAAAAAGCAGTACTGATATTCCTATAGATATTTCTATGGATATGTCTCATTATTTTCTAATGATATTTAAAGTATAGGATAAAAAACTAGTTTTTTTATAAAAATGACCAACCTAGGGTTAAACTGAAGATATCATATATTGAAATATTATATGTAAATTACCTTAAATATGTGTTTCAAATATATGATATGTATTTATCGCACTTTTCATATTGATCTCAATCAATATCCAGACCTAAATAGAACATAACTAACTAGTGAACATTTCATATTTGATAATTATGGGAAATATAAATATCTATTTCCTACGTGGAAATATCATTAAAAGAATCATGATGATGGTACGAGTATTGGTCAAACGGCTGAGGATAAAGGGATTGTAAATGAAATATGAAAGGTTTGTGTTGTTGTTCCATTATTTGTTTACATTAATCCTATGAATCATGAGGTTGAGAAACCTTAATACATGATTAATATTTTATGTAAAATGAAGACCATAGATCCTAAGTAATGGTTTATGAATAAAGATGGATGATTGAGGTGTATATGCTTCAGATTTAAAATATTATGTTATACGAATATTGAAATATAAAAGCGTTTTCAGTATAAGTTTTCAACATGGATTGAAAAGGATATTTTCAATAGTTTTAACGAGCCAAAAAGTGAATTATTGGTAATGTGATATACTTGTAAAACATGATTATGGGAAATATATCCCTTAATATGGACCTTATGTTCATATAATGATTTATGTAGAAGGATATATTAGATTTGGATAAGTAAATTAGACAATTATCATTTCTTGGGAAATAATTATGGTGTAATTTACAAGTGGGTTATGCTATCATGGATGAAGTGTACAACTTTTTGGGACTTATGGAATATATCCAATAATTTATGGAATAAGGAAAATAATATGTTTTCAATAAGCATATATGGTAATTTAGGTTATTACCATGAATCAGGATAATGAATAATTATGTCATGAAAATATTCGGAATGTGACCAATAAGATATATCATATAGTATATGGGGGATAAATGATGGTATTCACATGCTTGTTATATGGCCTTTCATGTAATTTTTTTTACTAAGATTGGATGGAAGTATTTTGGATAAGAAAAAATATTGGAATGGATTTTGGTGGAAATCAGATATAATTGTTTAAGGATATTTTTTTTATATTATTTATGGAAGGAAATAATGGTATTCTTTTAGAAAAATTACAACCCTCAGGACGGTGACAACCAGTTGCGTCAGAAAGGGTTGTGGGAATCGAACCCACAACTGATGTACGATGAGACTTTATCACCAATCACTACCCTATGAGAAGTCCCTGGATAGTATTAATTATTTTTATTTTATTTACATGGTATGATATATTACGTATAATTTCATTTTTGGAACCATATAGGATTAATCTCAGAATATATGGACTTATGTATATATGATAACATGTGTTATCCTTTTTGTTATAGAGATCGATGGAATGACCTATAAATCTATCACTTAATCTGCTAACACTTCTTGAAAGAAAATTTTTTACTTCATTTATTTAAATGATAGATGATGTGGAAATTGTTGAAGGCCCAAAAAATGGTGAGATTGTACCAAAATCAAGTAAGTATTTATTTTCCTTTAAAATACGTCAACTATAGGGAAAGGATCTTGAAAACCAAAATTCTAATCTTAGTATTTCTTATCTAAAAAATAAGATGGTCCATTAAATCATTATAAATTTATGGATTTCTAGTATTTAATATTCTACAAACATTCATCTATATCACTATACATCAGAACATTATGGTTATATTTCTCATCCATATCCTTGTTTTCACTTCCCGCCTATTTTTTCTATATGAAAACCCAGTGAAGAGTAACTTTGGGTAACTATTATTTTTCTAGATTTACTTTTTAAAATGAATTTTTAGTATTCCTTTTTAAAATTATTTTTTTAGTATTCCTTTGTATAATGTGGGTTTCCATGAAATAATCATTCATATAGTAAACCATTTATAACCCCCAGTGGATTTTGATGGAAAAATTCATTTTAAGGGTGGTAGAATTAATCAAACCAATATTTTATGAGATTGATTCTTTTTAATTTATTTGATGAATTTTGTTGTACAATACACCAATATTATCTTGTTCTATAAGAAACATTTTATTAGTTTTTAGTATATGCAACACTATTATTGGCTTGTGTTACATGCAAGAACAACCTTCCTCGATAGCTTGAATTGTACGCAATACCAGATTTCACTAAAAAAATGATATGTTATTAAAAGAATATTATATAATGGTATTTAAACTAGTAATTATGAATATAATTAACCTCATTTTCAATTTTAAATAACATTTCCATTATCTTACACATTTTCTAGAACATGATACGTCAACAAAGTATATTTTTCCTATAAAAGAATTATTTTTTAAAAAAATGTTGTTTTACTGTCTTTTGATGGAACATCAATTATAAATATAGTTTTTAAGAATTCTATAAATTCAATTTGATAAAATAAACATAATATTTGGAATCAGGACATAAAAATTTAACTAGGGTTAAATTTAAGTATTTTTAAATTGAAATTAATATTTTCTTTTATAGTGAAAAAATACAGAATTTTAATTCAAATCTGCCTTTACATATAATTTATTTTTATAGTTATATTATCAATTTAATTAGTTTTAAAGTGAAATTGGATTATATATTTATCATTGAATCTAATTTTGGTCATTGTAAATAATTTCACTTTTAAATTTTACATAAACTCATGTCAATATTTTGATAGTTATTATTTCCGAAAAAAATCGCCATTTGGTTTTGGCAATATAAATTAACATTAAATTATTTACTACAAATTCTGTGTTTTGAATTTGGAAAGATTTATTGCATATTTATAATTATAATTTAAAATTGTTGTAAATATATACCTTTTATTTTTTGAAATTATATATATAAACTCAAGTAATTATTTTATTTCTCATGATTAATGTGTAAATCTAGTAAATAAGGGTAAAAATTAATATTTTATAAATATTAAACCACAATAAAAAATGTTATATTCATATTGGATAATATATTTTCGACCCTTTTCACCCTTGGGTCGATTTTGGGACCCCATGGATTCACATGTATGTGAAAATGAAATTTTATAATAATTAATTTATTGTAAAGATAATTAGAACTTAAACATATATCTTTTACTGAATCATTGATAATATTGTGTCATATAACAGATCTATATGTAAATAAATATTTATTAAAAAGATAAAAATATTTCCTACATAATGTTATTTTATTTATAAGATTCATATATCATATAAATATATTTAATTATGATATAATTATGATGTAGTGATTACCTCATTAATGAAAAATTCAAATAAATGAATTTATAAATATTATCGTAAATTTAATTTGATGAATTTTTTTCCATCCATGATTTTTTTGGATGATAACGACATATTAGTGATGATTTAATTCATTTTTTCGATGGAATTATGTTTTTATGAATTTTTATAAATTTGTGTATAAATAGTTTCCAAAATTGACATAATTCATAACCTAAAAAATAAAATAGTTTATTAAATGATATTAAATTGAAGGAAAAATAAGATTTGTAAATATGGTTAATATAACTCCATATATATCATAAATATATTTTTTTGGTTTGTTTGACATGATAGAGTAATTAAATTAACATAAAATATGTAAATAACGTGATATCATAGTAAGATTTAAAATGGTAAAATCAGGGTTAAACCAAAAAGATAAGGATAATGAAATATTAATATCTTCTCTAAAAATTATTGGGTGATGGCTAATCAAACCAAAATAATATTATATTATAATTAAATAAATATTGGTCCATTTTTAATTGGAATTGAATTTATAATAAATTAATATTTTTGGAGTTTCTTAATGTGCCCCTCCCCTCTCATATAAAAGGGCACCTCATACCTCACCACTTTACTGCTTTTTGAGAGTTCATGCCTAAAAAAACGATGGCCATTTATCTAATAAACTTATCTAGTAACATTTTATAGGTGATAGTATTCTCAAAAGACCATCTCTATAACTCTAAGTAAAAATTTTAAGGAGGCACGTCGAGAAAAGGTAATCTCTTCTACCGATAGTTTCAAATTTATTTCTTCTTATACATAATATTAATTTGTTGTTTCATTATAATGTAATAACATAATGATTAATAATATGATTATGTGTTATATTAAATATTAAAATACACTATTTCACCTTCTATACATCCTATGAAAAATGATATCATCGCGCGTGCGTACGTATGGCTTACCATCTCCATGCCATGGTGTAATCTAATTTTCTCCACCACTATACTTGGATGTGTATAATCATGGAAATAATAACTATTTATTATTATTATAACATTATACTTATTCTGAGATTCTATGAAACATCTACTTCAATACCATTCAATAATTATGGAAACAATATCATCGCTTGTTTGTATGTACGGGTTACCATCTTCACAACACTATGAGATACATCACCATGTTAACTATTCAAAACAAATTATAAAATATATAGAATAAATAATCATGAATTATATAAAATAATAATGAAACTAGATTTATGTATATAAATATGTCACTTACGTAGTTCTATTAAATTTAATAATGAAATGAGAACAACGTTCATGCGTACGTATGTCGTTCTATCTCCATGAATAGTTTATTAAATTTATATAATCTATCTATCAAATATATATTTATATACTAAATATATATAATATATAAATCATGTTTTATATTCTAGGATTATGTGAATCATGATATATGTAATAATATCAATAATAACAATTCAAAATATGTATGATAAATAAAATGATTAATACCCAAACGATTATTTAACATGGAATTTAAAACAAAAGGGTAAAATAAAGTCACAAGTGAATCATATATGATATAATAAATATTTTTATAGTTCTCTTAAAAGTTAATAATATGTTTAAACCAACTATGCAGCAGTTTCAGACACATACATAATAAATCATACATAAGTTAAGAGATACTTTTTCAATATCATTTTTATCTGAGATTGTTTATATGTAAGTACATATTGGGGGTATATTTTTCATCCATTTACATATTTTTTTCAAAAAATTAATATAAAATTATTAATATCCTTCTTTGTTTTTTAATTTCACTTTACCCATTTTCACTTTTACAACATTGTTTGTAAGAAATATTTCTTTATATTACCATATGAGGTAGTTTTTGACTTTTAAAAAAAGTACAAGAGGAATGTTCTTTTTAACGTATACAGAATGAAAAAGTTTTTATATCTTCATAATGCCTTATTTAGATAAGGATTACTCAACATTTTTTTATGTTTATTTTTAATTGAATTAATTTCTTTAAAATTTCATGGTTTTTTGAGAAAAACATTTTTTAAGAAGAAAGAATTTTTTTCGCGAATTAAGTTCAAATATATTATGAAAATAATTTTCCATAGAAGATGACATAGGGTTATGTTTATATCTAGATTATTACATTGATTTGGCTATGATTATGATGAAATTATTTTTATGAATTCTATTTATTATTTTATGGATTATGTTATGATGGAATTATATTTAAGAAACCCATTTTATTTCTTGTGTTATGATAGGATGGACGATTTATGTTTATTGGAACATATAAGAATGATTTTATTTTGAGATTGGTGGTAAATATATCTCCGTCCAATGCATTGGGTAATGATTTATATCTCTAGAGATGAACATTGATGGAATAGAAATTAAATCATGTTCAGTAATACAGGGCAAGAATGACAAGCAAATCTGGTTCAGTAAAACAGTCCATGAATGGCATGTAAATCCAGTTTAGTAATATATTGTTGGAGTGGAATGTAAAAATGGTTTAGAAATGGACATTGTCTACTATGGTGGTCTTGAAATCAATTCATTGGATACTATGTAAATTATTTTATTTACCATAATTCTATGTTTTATGTGAAGGTTATGTTATCATGGTCGTGTTCAATTATGATTAATTCCTTAAAAACATTATGATTTATTTCATGACTGAAGATTTTTTGATATTTAAACATTATATTCAATTTTTTTTTAATTTTAATGTTTATGGTTTGTTTTATGTTCTCAACATTTACCCTTTCTGAGCATTTAATCTCATCCATTTTATGTTTTCATTTACCCAGGATATAAAGAAAGGATTTAGGTAGGAAAAAATAGGAAGACCTATATGGGGAATATTGGAGATCGTTCACCCTAATTAGAAGATTATGTTCCGAGTTTTCAAATATACTCAACTAATATGGTCATGGTGCATATGTTTGTGTCATGTATTAATTATTCCACAAAGGAAATGTAATTTCTATGTATGTCATTCTTGGGACTCTATAGATCCAAACTAAAATTGTTCTCATACATCATCACAGGATGACCAGAGGATAACATGAACAAAGGGATGAGGTAAAAGGCCAGTAAGGTAGTAATTATAAGAATAAAATTTATCATATTGGTTATAAGGATTTCCATAGTTATATAAAAAGGCATGTAAGATATGGAATCATATAATTTAAGAATGTGATCACATAAACATGGAGTAATAGTAATGTGAAAACAATATAAAACATAACATTAGAATGATTCAAGGATTGTTTCATATAGAAGAGCATAACTCAACATTTACTACAATGACTGTTGCACATGGTAACATGAGTCAAGGATAACCACAAAGACTATTTCACATAACATCTGGTGAGACTCAACAAAACCCAATGAATTGGAGACCTATCTGGTAGAAAATATGATAAATTTTTTTGAATATGATTTTAACATAAATAATCATACATAATCAATCATAAAAATACAAAAGGGTACCCATGTAATGAAATTGGAATCATTATCATTCCATAAGACATAATAAATGGGCGTATCATACATGTATCCCTGGAATAAAGTAATTACATGTTATATGGACATTCATAAGGGAAAATAGGCCCGTATCATGTTATGTGATGTCAAACAGAAGTGATAAAATTTAAAAAGTGTATTTAAGAAATTTTTTCATTAAAACATTTTCGTATGGTTATAAAGAAAAATACTAATGAGATTTTAAAATAAGGAAGGGTGCTGGAAAAAGATCCCTCCATGTGGTCTCTCGGAATGTTTTAGGTGTTATTGTGTTAGTTGACATAGCCAGATTACCGCAAATGATTATTGTTGGTGTTTTCTGAAGACATGTATTTATGGTGGTGCAGTTTCACCGAGTTTTCCAAATTTTGGGGCCACAAAATTGGGATTTTGATGTTGCAAAAGGATTGATTTCATCATAGTAATGAACGATATGAAGAATGATTAAGGTAATAGCCAATGGGTGAGTCTCACATACCATAATTCATGGGTTGCGTACCATGTTCTAGGATTGATACGCAATGATGCAGAAATGGTACGCCGATGCAGATCACTAATCCGAAAAAATATAATAGAAGAAGGGAGTTATGTACATGGATGGATTATCATCGATATAAGAGATCAAATATGTAGGAATAAAGAATTTACGTACACTATTCGGGAGAAATAGTTCACTGGGGGATTGTGGTTCACTTTAGTAGAAAGATCAGTACGCAGTGAAGGTTGGATTGAAGATTTGGTAAGTCTTGGATTAGCATTTTTTGCGGATATATTTTCCAATATAAAAATTGTTAATCCCATAAATTACTAAATATACTTAATATCATTCAATAAACGTTTCGATCTGGGATTTCGGAAAACTCTAAAGGTGGGTTGCGAGGCATAATCCCATGAAGTCTAATGTAGTCTGTGCGGATTAAATCCTACTAAAAGATTTAATAGGAAAGTTGTATCCTCTTCAGAATCAATACATAGAGGAGGAATATATGGTATGTGAGAGAGTGAATTATGATATTGGTGTGTAGATCGAGTGTTCTAGTACACAAAAGAGAAGGTAGTCTGCGAACAGAGAACAGTTCACGTATAGAGGGTGATTCACAGTGGAGGTCCGCAGAATTGGAACGGGGTGGCGATACGCGGTGGCAAAAGAAAAGGCAATCCAAGGACATGTGGGGTTCACATAGATGACACTAGTATGCGGAGTAGGTGATTGCATACCAATCCTTATACACATTACACAGAATAGAAAGGTGGTTCACAGTTTTCCCAAAGAATTTTGAAAAAGCTTTAGTACAGTTTGTCAATATATTTTCAGGTACCTAACAATACCCAGGAAGATGGACTTAATCTATGGGTGAAAAAGGGCCGTCAATAGAGCATTTACCTATAGTAGATGATATAGGAAATACCTAAAATTAAGGGACCTACATATCAATAAACTATGCTTGACCTTCAAGTCTATAAACTGTGTGTGGTTCATTTATAGGGTAGTGAGAACAGGAAGAGGAAGATGATGAACCTTTCAACTCGCAGAGAGCCAGAAAAAGTGGAATAAGGAGTGACCCTTGGGAATGAACTGGTAAGAACCTAATCATTATAAATATAGTGAGGCTGGGTATAAAAGTTATAGTCCAAACATTTTACTCATTTTTCACAGTGAGACATAGTGAATTTGGTACATCAGTACATTGTCGTTGTATGCTCCTTGGAAATAGCCCTGTGAGGGTGAACCATGTTAAAATCATTGTGTCATGTTCATTATTTGATATCTGTTCATATGTTTCAATAGGAGGAAATGAGTATTGATTTTTTTCTAACTACAAAACAATATCCAAATAGGAGAAATTTTTAATAAGTCATACCTTGATCCCCCCCCTCAGGTTATTGGACCTATTGGACATAATAATTGGAATCCGAGAAAAATGTTGAAGGTTAGTGGTTCTCCATCAAGAAGAAGAAATGGAGGTTGTCAATCATAATGGATTTACAATATTTGATGGAAATAATTTTAAACTACGAAAGAATCGGATGTCGCACTACTTATGATCAGTAAGGATGTATGTCTTCAAAGTAGCTATTCATGGCATATCAGTTGACATTAATAGTGGTTCTTTATCAGAAGATGAAAGAATATAATTGAATGCTGATTCTATAGGGATCTATGAATTAGGTTGATCCCTATAAAATTAAATTTAGACAATGATGATATCCTGTAAAATATCACATGAAATGTGGGGAAAATTGTTGAATGATTATAATGGTGTCTCAAAAAATACTATGCAAAGATGCAGGTTCTATGGAACAAGTATGACAATCATAGAATGAATTCCAATGATACTACTGATACATTAATTTATAATATAAATATTATTGTGGAATTCATGCGGGGTATTGGTGAAGTCATTAAAGATATAACTATTTTGAAATGTAACATGAGGAATCATCCACTGTGATTCAATCCTAATGTTTCAGTATTGGAAGGAAATGATCTGAATGAGCTGACACTTGATAAACAACATAGTACCCTTGTATCTTATAAAATGAGAATCCATGATAAATATGTAGTGTAATGGGGGAAGTTTAACAATGATCTATTCAAGGCCATAAAGAATCTCTCAGTTGAAGGTAGTCATGAGGAGGAAAATATGGATGATGCCCTATCATTTTTCTCTTCAAATCTTCATAGAGGAAAAGGTAAGTTCAAGAATAATAAGTTTACATTTAGAAACCAGAGGGTTTTCTCATCCATGAAGATGATAACAACATTTTTTGGTAGAATAGGGCATTATATGGTTTGATACATGAACCAAGTGCATGGTTTTCAAGGATTGATCAGTTCCAAAAAAGCTCGGTTTTCAATGCGGTTTATTTTATTACAATTTGTATCTCAATAATAGAAATAGTCAAAGGATTTTGGTGCTGGATTATGTCAGTGGCATAATCATTGGTGGATCAGATGAAGCACAATGTAGACAGTTTTCAGAATTCATGAAAAGTGAGTTTAAATTTTTGATGATTGGTGATCTGACATTTTTCCTTTTCATGCATGTGAAACATGGATGGAATCGTACATTCATTTCTCAATATAAATATTACAAGGATGTTATGAAGTGGTTTGGAATGGATAATTCCAATGAGATTATGAATCTGGTATCAACCCAAATTAAACTATCAGGGGATGATGAAGGCAAGGAAGTAAATATCAAGGAATATAGGAAAATTATTGGATCTCTTTTGTACCTAACATAGACAAGGCCTAGTATTGTATTTCCCAAATGACAAGTAGCGAGGTATCAATGATATCCCAAGGATAGCTGCATGATTTTAGTAAAAATAATTATTCGTTATATCAAGGGAATAATAGATTTTGTCCTAATTTATAATGATATATCTCAGCTAGAGTTATTGGGTTATACAGATGCAGATTGGTCTAGTTTAGTAGATGATCAGAAATCAACATCCTGAGGTTTTTTTTATCATGGACGGTTGTTTATTTATTGGTTAAGCAAGAAACAATATTGAATTTAATTGAGTACCGCAAAAGCTGAGTAGATTGTGGCTAGTCATTCTTGGATGAAACAATTCTGGATGAAGTAGCAACATAAAGATATGAGAATTGATGAGAAATCTCCGATCAGAATAGATTGTGGTAATTAATGTGCTATATATTTGAGGAAAAATCCAGTCCATCACTCAAGGACAAAGAAAATTGAAATAAAATATCATTTTATCAATGGGATATTGGTGCAAGGGCTTGTGAAGATGGAGTAGGTTCCTAGAGAACAACACGTTTCATATATTCTTACAAAGGCCTTACCCAAAGAAGCATTTTAATGGTATCGAATAACTCTCGGAGTCCAGTTAACTTCATGAAAATGAAAAAGTGTGGATGTTGGACCCCCCTCTTCTTGAGGTATGATGTTTTTTTCCGAATATTCTTATATGTGTTCTTTACCCTATTGCAGAAAATATTGAAGTTGTATTATGTTCAGTTGAAAAATAGGAAGAAGTGACTATTCTAAGGGGGGGGGGAAGACACGGGGAGAAGCTGTTACATGGAGTAGCGAGATAGGGGGAGTGGACACTGATATAAATCTGGTTAGAGGAGCTATAATATTAGGGGATCATTAAATCTAACTATGATAGAAGTGATCGATCAATGATTGTATATCACAATGGGTGAGGTATTGATGAAAGAAGTTCATTGGTATCAATGTATCAACATGTGATTAGTTATTTTTTTTATGAATGAAGTGATTTATTGAATACATTTTCATTATACTCTGGTCTCCCACACTGATCATGGATCATATGGCCATAAAGTTAAATTTTGTGTTATGTAAATCCTTGATCGCTCTCTCTATCACGTGAAATGAATGGTTGTTCATATTGGAAGGAGTATTAATGAGATATCAATGTGTGAAAAATTATTATGAGAAGAGTTTCCAACAAACCCAAAGTGGGAGATTGTTGGGAAAAATCTGTCAAGGTGTTCTCTCAAAATGTTTTGGACGTGATTGGGTTTGTTGACAAATCCAGATGAGCACAAATGAGTATTGTTGGTATTTATAGAATACACGTTATTAAGGTGGGGCAGTTTCTAAGTGTTTTCCAAATTTTGAGACCACAAAATCAATAGTTTGATATTGGAAAAAGATTTATCTCTTACTAAGAATTAAAGAGAAGAAGAACATTTAAGAAAATAGGGAATGGTTTAGAAACATGTACCATAATTCATGGGTTGGGTACCATGTTCCAGGAATGGTATGTGGAGTGGTGGAAATAGTATGAGGGTGTTGTTCACGAAACTGAAAATGGATAATGGTGTGTGGCAGGGTAGTAAGTGGATGGATTCTATTCAATAGAGGAGAACAACCACGTAGGAAAATTGTTAGTACACAGATTGGTTGGGGGAAATAGTTCAGGAGTGGATTGCGGTTCACGACAGAAACAAGATTAGTACACAATGATGGATGGAGTGAATATTTGGTAAATCATTGGATATCATTTTTGGAGGATATATTTTTCTATATAAGAATTTGTAATCTGGTCGATTACAAGAGAGATTTAATATCATTAGAACATCTTTTTGATCTGGGAATTCAGTAACGTCCAAAGGTGTTTTGTGAGGGATAATCCTATGGAGGATAAAGTAGTTCGCGCAGAAGAAATTCCACCATAGGATTTTAGTGGAAAGATATATCCAGTTAAGAATCGGTACGCTGAAGAGGAATATCTGGTATGTGAGAGAGTGAAATCCACCAGTGGTACGCGGTGGGAGATCTCTGGTATGAGGAAGTGAAGGTAGTCCGTGAACATAGAATTGTTTGTACACATAGGTTGAATCGCAGTGGAGGTTCATGAAATTTGTATGTATTGGTGGTACATGATGAGAAAGGCAAAGGTAGTCTATGGATGATGGGAGGTTCTCATCAGTGGCAGTAGTACGCAGAGAAGGTGACCATGTACCAAACTCAGTACATAGTATGCAGAGGGGCAAGGCGGTTCGCATTTTGCACAAGGAATCTTGAAAATGTATTAGTTCAGTTTGAAAATGTATTTTAGGTACCTAATAGTACCCGAGAAGGTGGAATTCATCAGTGAGTGAAAAAGGGACTTCAATAGAGCATCTACCTATAGTTGAGGATGAAGGAATTCATTGAAATGAAGGAACCTACATGTCCATAAATCGTGTTTGACCTACCGGACTATAAATTGTGTGTTGATTCCTTTCCATAGGAGTCAGCATAGGAAGAGGAATATGATGAACCTTTCCCCCAGTAGTGAGCCAGAGAAATTGGCATAAAGAATGACCCTTTGTAATACAGTGGATAGACCCTAAACCTTATAAAGGCATTGAGACGTGGTATATAAGATCTATCATGTACCTTGTAATCATTGTTGGGAATAAACATTAGTGAATTTGGTACAGCAACACATTATCGTTTTATGCTCCTTGTAAATATCCCAATGTGGGTGAAAAAGTATAAATAAATATGTCATGTGTGTGATTTCATATCTATTCGTATCATTCAATGTGAGGAAGAGAGAATTTAGTTTTTTCAAACAATGAAACTAGATCCTAACGGATGAAGGTTTTAATCTATCATACTGTGATTCAACCCCCCTCTCATGGTATTCGACCTAGTGGACCTATCAATTGTTATTATATTGAAAGGTTGAAAGTCAGAGGTTATCTCTCAAAAAGAAGATATGGATGTGGTAAATCCTAAATGAATTATAATATTTGATAGAAATAATTTTCAACTATGGATGATTCAGATGAATCACTACTTCCAATTAGATGAGATGGATGTCTTCATAGTAGATATTCATGGAATATAAACTATCAATATTGGTGGCACTTTATCAGAATCTAATATAAGAGAATTGGATGCGGATGCTAAATGGATCCATGCATTATGGGCAGCACTATAAAATTAAATTTATACGTAGGTGATGTCCTATAAAACATTACATGAAATGTGGGAAAAATTATTGAATGTTTATGAGGGTGACTCAAAAGTTAGTGATGTAAAGTTACAGGTTCTATGGAACAAGTATTAGGATCACATAATGAATCCCAATAAGTCTATTTACACATTCTTCAATAGGATAAATATTATTTTGGAATACATGATGGGTCTTGGTGAATTCACTGAAGATATAAACATTGTGAAACATATCTTGAGGAAATAACCACCACTATTCAATCTAAAAGTTTCAGTATTGGAAGATAAAGACCTAAAATAACTGACACTAGATAACCTTCATAGTACCCTTTTAGTGTATGAAATGGGAACTAACGATAACTATGCAATGGAAAAGTATCAGTCTAACAAAGTGGCATTCAAGGCAATAAAGATTCTCCCTATTGAAGACATACATGAGGAGGAAAATATGGATGACTTCCTATCATTTCTCTCCTCCAATATTCAATGAGGAAAATAGATGTTCAAAGGTTAACTTCCATTTTCATGATTTTGTTGTGGAATGATTTGGAATTTTTCAGAAAAGTGACCTTAGAAGTTTGATGATGAAAATAATGAAAATGATGATATTCAACAAAAGAAGTATTCATCAAATGAGAAGAGGAGGAGAAGTACTAGGATAATGTTCTTCAAAAATAAGAATCTTCATTCAAAATAGGGTGAATGTTTAGAATAATCTAAGTTAGAAGAGTTGGAGTATAGAAAGGGTCATAAAATAGATGATTCTGTGGAAGATGTCAGAAACTCATTAACAAGAAAAGAAAGTGACAATGAATATGTATAAATTAAAGGAAGACTTGATCTTTAGGCATAAATATAAGCTTCCCTTGAAGAGGAAGATATTTTGAGTGTCAAAACGATGAATGATAACAATGTTGTTTGTGATGAAAAACTCTTTATGAAGCAGTAGGAAGAAGACAATTCTGATCAGAATGTAAAAATTGAAAAGATGAGGTCTTTAATTCTAGAAAGCTCTGAAAAGGTGGTTGAGTACAAACATACAATTGAATAAAATAAATTTGAAATTAATAGTTTCACTAAAAATCTAAAAGATAAAATAAAAGTTATCAGACAACATGTAGAATAATTCATTGGACTGTGACAAAAAATTGATGATCGGGATAAAGTGCTTGGAAAGAAGATCATATATGCAATAGATAAGATGAGATTTGAGCAGAGTGGTCCTTCAGAACAGAAGAAAAAATCCACTCTAAATGATAAGGTTGGTATGTGGATTGATCAAAATTAAAAAGTAGTTGTGGATCAAGTCATACAACAAGATCCCACTACATGATTGATGATATATTTGGGTATGAAGAAGAATTAGAAGATTCAGAGATCCCAACCCACAACTAGTGTCACATAATTTCCACATAGGAATGTACCGAAAATAATTTGCTATTGTTTTTGTAAGATATGACTCTCTCAAAATTTATGGTCCATAGAAAAGAGGTACCAAAGGGACAAGATCAGCAGAGGTTGTCAAACAGATCACAGAATTACATTTCATCTTTTGATGGTCATTTTTTTAGGTGTAAATGACACAGACATATGGAAAGATATTACACATCAGCAATTAAGATGAATGTGTCGTGGCAGTCAAAATTTGTTCCTAAGATTCATCAAAATGTTTCATCAAGATAGTTGAAAACTCAAAATTTATTTTCCGCTCTGTAGGATGAAGCTGGTACCTCATATAATTAGGAAGATAAAGATTATCATTCCATATCTTGTATGAATTCAAAGACGTGGGTCAAAATGAAAAGGGTCGATCCAGTCAGGGTTGTAGAAATGTTATTCAAGGCATTAGATTGCATGGGGATATGTATAATTGACATTGGATGCACTTATCATATGTAGGGAAATAAGAATCCTGTATCTTGAATCAGTTATGATAAATAAGGTATTGTAATAATCGGTAATGATAAGGGAATGAAAATTATTGGTTTAAGTGATTCGGATTTTGGAGGAAAAGTCATGAGACGAGAAATTGTCTTGGTCGTTGATGGGATCAGTCACAACTTGCATTGTGTTAGTCAATTTTGTGACTCAGGATATACCATAAATTTTCCTAAGAAATAATGTACCATCATGGAAATGGATGGTGTTGTTGTGTTTCAAGGAAAGCATACAAAAGGGAATCTCTACCTCATGAGTTAAGGAGAATATATGCGCTTTCTATCTAATGATGAAGGTAAGAAATTATTGAATAATCATCTTGGAAACATAATCCATGGATCCATGGAAGATTTGGTGAAACATGATGTAGCTCGAGATCTCCTTATATTATCACATGATCATACTCATAAGTGCGATGCATTCCATCAAGGGAAGATCATTCGAAATACACATAAGAAAAGGAGAAAAAACCAATGAGACTACTTGAGTTGGTGGATATTTTTATGTGTGGACCAATTTCACCATGGGATATTGATAGAATGAGATATTACGTCCCCTTAATTGATGATTTTAGAAGAATTTCATGGGTTTTAATAATCACCCTCAAATCTGAATTATTCTGTTGCATTATATGATATCCACAAGAATGTAAAATGCAGCTTGGTTAGAAATCTGGACGATTCGAATAGATAAATCAACAGAGTTGACAAATATCCAAGTGGAGGATTATATTGAGAAACATGGGATAAGGAATCTAGTTTCATAATTAATAACCCCAATGTTTAATGGATTAGTTAAGATAACAGATCGGATTGTCAACAACATGGCATGAATATTTTCCATTGAGAATGACATTCCAGATAATTTTTGGAAATAAGCATTATTGACAGAAGTATACACATAAAATAGAGATTTTATTTTTTCATTAGAGGATAAGAATCCATTCATGATATGATATGGAAAGTACCCACTAATTAAGTACATTCAAATATTTGGAAGTAATGATTCATTCTCAATATAGAGAATGATATGAAATTTTAATCCCATGGGGAAGAATGGATATTTTTTGGCAACTCAAAGAAGGGAAAAGAATATAAATGCTTCAATAAGAATCTAAGAGATATAGTAGAAAGTCATGATGTGACTATTGTTGAAAATGAAAAAAATATTTAGTAAATACTTTATCAGACTTATGAGGATAGTGATGAAGAGATGAGTAGCTCAGGAGATGCTCCACCTCCAAAGGGTGATTCAGAAGAAGATTCAGATGATGAGAATATTTCAATTTCTATCCAAAGACATGTAAGAAGGGATGAAATTGATTGGAAAAATGTAATTGGTGGTCATACAACAATAGCACATACAATGATAATGAATAATTTACAACAGGAATCATACTTATCATAGGTGGATCCTATATGTTTTAGTGAAGTAGATGGAGATTAGAACTGGGTTCAAGACATGAGTGAATAGCTTGACCAAATTGAAAATAATGAAACATATTGTTTCATGTCCAGTGGATAGATATTTCATAGGGATAAAATGGGTTTATCAAAACAAAATGAATGAAGATGGTGTTGTGATTTGAAAAAAATCATGAATGGTGTGCATAGGGTACTCACAGATAGAGGGTATATATGTCACTGAAACATTCGTACCTGCAGCAAGGCTAAAGACCATCAGATTATTCATGGCCATAGTTGTGCAAAGAAATTTTATGGTTTTTCTGATAGATGTCACGTCACATTTTTGAATGGAGTTCTAGATGAAGAAGTTTACATTGAGGAACCAGATGGTTTTGTCATCTATGAATATGAGAACAAGGTTTTTTGGAAAAAGAGTTTATTATATGGTTTGAAGCATTCACCAAGATCATGGTATTCATGGATTGATCAGTACACCATGGTAGAGTTGATTAAAATTTTTATTTCATCAATGGAAATATTAAAGGATGATGGTTATGGTTTTTGTCAATGGCATAATCTTTGTTGGATCAGATGAACCAAAAAGCAGACATTTTTCATAATTCATGAAAAGAAAGTTTTAAATATCGATGATCGGTGAGATGACATTTTTCCTTGTCTTACATGTGACACAAGGAAGGAATGACATTTTTATTTTTCAATATAAAATTTTCAATGTGGTTTCTAAATGGATTTGAATAGATAATTCTAAAAAGATGAAGTCTCTGGTATCTACCCGACTGAAACTGTCAAGAGATGATGAAGGGAAGGAAGTAAATATCATAGAATATAGAAAAATCATTGGATTTCTGTTGTACAAAACATCGACAATTCTAGATATTTTATTTTCCACATTCTATGTAGTTAGGTTTCAAAGAAATAAAAAGGGGATACATAAGATTGGAGTCAAAATAATTCTTTGGTATATCAATCAAACATTGGATTTTAGAATTTTTTATAATAAAATAATTCAGCTAGAGTAATTGGGGTATACAGATGTGGAATGGGATAGATTAGTAGATGATAGGAAATCGACATCAGGAGGATCCTTTTATCGTGGAGGGTTGGATATTTATTGGATAACCAAAAAATAAGATTTTATTTAATTGAGCACCATAGAAGATGAATAAATTACATGTACTCATGCTAGCACAGAACTTTTGTGGATGAAGCAACAACTTGAAGATATGTGAATTGAAGTGAAATATCTGATAAGAATCCATTGTGAAAATTGAGGTGCTATAAAACTGAGAAAAAATATAGTTCATCACACAAGGACAAAGAACATTGTAATCAAATATAATTTTATTAAAGGGAAATAATTACAATGGTTTTTGATGTTGGATTATGTGCATACATAATAACTAGTTACAGATATTCTTACAACGACCTTACCCAAAGAAATATATGAAAGGCATCGACTGGCCATGGGAGTCCATTCAACATCATGAAATTGAAAAAGTGTGGATGTGGAACCCCCCTCTACTCGAGGTATTATTTGTTTTTTCCTATTATTATTATACGTTTTCTTCACCCTGTTGCAGACAATCATGGAGTGCCCATCGGTTTTCTTGACAATGGGATAGAATTCACTATTCTAGGGGAAGAAAAGACACGGGGAGAAGCTTTATGTGGAGCAGTGAGATATGGGGAGTTGAAAATGATATGAATCCAGTTATAGGATCTATAACATTGGGAGAGAATTAAATATGATGAGACTATAATTGATGGATCAATGGTTATATATCACGACGGGTGGGGTTTGTGATGAAAGAAGATCATTGGTATCAGTTTGTCAATATGGTATCAGTAATTGGAATTTACCAATGAAGTGACTCATTGATTAAATTTTCATTATACTCTTGTTTCTCACACCGAGCATAGCTCATGTGGGATTAATGTATGTGTTAAGTAAATCCTTGTTCACCATATTTATCACGTGAATTGAATGGTGGTTAAAATTAGAAGGAGTATTAATAAGGTATCAATGTGTGCAAAAGTGTTATGCGAAAAGTTTCCAAAAAAACCCATAGGGGGAGATTTTTGGGAAAAATAATTTCAAGGTGTTCTCTTGGAATTTTTTTGGTGTTATTATGGTTGTAAACAAACCGGATTACCACAAATGAGTATCGTCAGTGTTTACCGAATACAGGTTTTTAAGGTGGCGTAGTTTCTTCAGTGTATGCCAAATTTTGGGGCCTCAAAAGCAGGAATTTTCTATTGTATAAGGATGGATTTATTCATAAGATAAAATCGTATGGAGAACGTTTAAGAAAATCCGAAAATGGTGAGAACTTTGTTCCATAATTTATGGGTCGTGTACTGGGTACAACTTACAGTATATTGAGTGCTGGAAACGATACGTGGGTGCGGTCCACGATGTAAAAAATGGTTCAAAGTAGAAGGCAGTGTGGTACACAGATGGATTTTTATCATTAAAAGAGATCATCCACATAGGAAAAATGACAGTACATGTACTATTTTGGAGAAGCGATTTGCAGGTGGATTGCGGTTCGAGGCGGCAGAAGGATCAGTATGCGGTGAAGGATAGAATGATGATTTGGTAAATCATAGATTAGAGTTTTTTAGATATCTTTTTATATATAGGAATTAAAAATCCCATTGATTACTAGAGTGATAAAATATCATTATAACAACTTTTTGATTTGGGATTTTTGCAATATCTAAAGGTGGTTCATAGGGGATAATCCCGCGAAGGATAAAGTAGTTTGCGTGGAAGAAATTCCGCCAAAGGATTTAAGCAGAAAGATGTATCCACCAAAAAATGTGTAAGAGAGGAGGAATCTACAGTATGTGAGAGTGTGAATTCCAAAAGTGGTATGTAGAGGTAGATATCCAGTACATGGATGCAAAGGAAGTCCATGAACAAAGAATAATTCGTGGACATATGGTGACTTGAAACAGTGGTTCGCGGAATTGGTACATCATCATGAAGGCAGCGACTCTCTGTGGAGGAAGGGAAGTCCACATTAGTAGTAGTAGTATGCAGAGTAGGTGGCCACATACCAAATCTAGTAAATAGTATGTGGAGGTGAATGGCGGTTCATGTTTTTCACAAGGAATCTTGAAAAATCTTTATCTTAGTTTGCGAACGTTTTTTCCGGTACATAACAATACCCAGGAAGGTGGAATTTATCTATGGGTGAAAAAGGGGATTAAACAAAGAAAATACCTATAGTTGAGGATGCAAGAATTCATAAAAATTAAGGGATCTAAATGTTTATAAACTATATTTTACCCACAAGTCTATAAACGGTGTGTGGATTCCTTTCCAGAGTTGTGAGCATAGGAAGAGGAAAACAATGAACCTTTCCACCTGTAGTGAGCTAGAGAAAGAGGCATATGGATTGAACCTTGGGAATGTATTGACTAGAACCTAAACCTTGTAAAGGAAGTGAGACTAGGTATATAGGATCTATCATGAACATTTTACTCATTATTGGTACTGAACCTTATTGTATTTGGTACATTAATACATTGACATTTTATGATCATTGCACGTAGCCTACCAATGGTGAACCAAATAAAAATAGTTGTTTCATATGCCTGATTTCATATCTATTAGTTTGTTTCTATGGGAGGAATAGGGAAATATGTTTTTTATAACAATGAAAGAATATCTAAGTGGGAGAATGTTTTAATCTTTCATTCCCTGATTCATCCCCCTCTCAGAGTATTCAACCTTGTGGATGTAAGAAAGGTCCTAATATTTTATTTAAAACAATAATTGAGCCAGGAATTTTTTCATCATATAAATAATTATTTTATAAAAACAATAATGTCTTAAAAAATATAAGATTGTGAACTTTAATTAGTATAAGAAATAGAGAAGTTCCCCTAAATTGGTTTTCTTATAGGGAAGTACTGAAGAAAGAACCACTTAAAAAGATATATATCCCAAAAAGAGAATGATTAGTGGATGAAGATACATGAGTTTTGGGCATTTAAATATAATATATAATATTTGAATAAAAAAGAAAATATAAAATAACATGGTTGTGAAGAAAAATAGTGCAACACGAAGGAATAATTGAGGTTTGGGTATAATTTTTTACCTTATTTATGATGGTGTCATTCACATGATATTTATGTTTGGGATAACAAAATTAAATTCATTAATTTGTGTTTAAAGAATCTATTATTCATGTAATTGATTTAGTATAAACTTATTAATTTCATTCCTGACATTTTTGATGTGATAATAGGTTCAATTCCATTGTTTTGAAGTGTTTTTTCCCTGGTTTTCATGATTGGTTTACTTATATACATGTAAGGATAAACATGTGAGAAGTGAATGGATTTCCATAATTGAAGTTGTATTTTATCATTGAACATTAATAATATTAAATGTTTATATAATTCATTTTTTTATTTGGAGTGAAGATGAATTATTATATAAAACATTAAAGATATTTTTTTGATTAATTGATGGCTTTCGGTCACAACAATGACATTTTACTTTATAAATTTATAAAAAGCCTATAAAATATTATAAAACATTAAATAAGACCTAATACATATATTATTTTCAGGTTCAACCCTAAATTTGGATTCATGACCTTAATTTAATATGTTAAATGAAATTGAAAACTCATCGTCATTCAATGTGATGAATTAACAAATATCGAATGGTGTTTTCATTCCAAGTATAAAAGGAGTGGAAAAGAGAAATGATTATGAATTATTAAATTATCATTAAAAAACTAAAATACATTTATGGTAATGGATCCATAATTAATTTTAGATTAAAGGAGGTGAGGAATGAAAGGAAAATAATGGGGCCTCAAATAAAATAAAATAAATTGAAACATGAATATAGCTCTTGAATATATCTTCTTTGAGAACCAATTTATGGTAGAGAATTTTGTCGTTTAAAGAAAACAAGGGTTGATGGACTTATAGAGGATCTTGGGAGGATATTCTAATATAATTTTAACATGAAAAAAGGATTGGGATTAGTGAATAGAAGAAGGTAAAGAGGGGGGGGGGGTATTTATAGTGGATGAGAGTCGGGGTTTCCAATTTTTTTTCATTTAATTAACATTTCTGATCAAGAATATTAATATTCAATATGATTTTTACCAATATAGAAAATAGAGAATGTGATTTCAAACCCATGGACATTTAGATCATTCATGTCTCATGAATGATGTAGAAATTCATTTATTTACCATTTTTCATAATGTAACATATTTTACTATTAACAAAAATTTCATGTATTTTAGAAAAATGTAAAAAAATCTCCAAAATGAGTATCTTATTTCTAGAATAAAAAAATTAACTCCTTTTTGTGAAAATAATTTTATATGTATTTGAAATTTAATTTTTTAATTAAAATCATAATTTACATATAAAATACTAATTGTAAAATCAAAATGTATTTTCTAACACATTGACAAATTAATTATGATATCTTAAAATAATATGTTAATAAGAAATCATCAAAATAATTATTTATGAATTAATGTTATGAAAAAAAATTCCTTTTAAATTATTACATTAATAATAATATTTTAATAAAATATACATGTCATTCAAAAATAGCAACAACTAATTAATAAATTTTAAAATATATTTACATACTTATACTGCGATATAATTAAATCATATTTTCTCCGTTAATATGGATAAATTTTATTTTTACTTTCGATAGTGAGGTTTTAATTCAACTATCCAAATTATTATTCATAAGGATCACATTCCTATTCCAAAGGTCATGTTACTATTTCATCGGTATACATTCCTTAACATCTAGATATACCTTTTATATTACTCACTCTTAATTTATAAGGTTTTTGTTGTGTTTTATATATAATATTGTGTGATTATACTATAAGAGATAATTATTAGAAGGTAATTTCATTTATAATACATTCAGTAGTTACATTTTTTCACCCTTATGAAATTTCACCCTCAGAATTTCATTTTACATTTTATGATGAAAATAGGTTTCAGTACATCTACATAATTTCCTCCTCTAGTTCACAAGTTTTGTCTTCATACATATAGTTCTACCATAGTACATTGACTAGTTGAGTAGTCCTGTTGTGTATAACATTATCTCTATGATCCAGGATCATCACTGGTTTCTCCTCGTAAGAAGGATAATTCTCCAACTATACCACCTCTAAAGAGAGGTAATGTGAAGGATTCAGTCTGTACTTCCTCGAGAGGGATACATAGAATACATCGTGGACCTTTGAAATGGTATGTGGAAGTGCTATTCGATATTCCATATCTCCAAAATGATCATGGATCTTGAAGGGGTTGATGTACCTAGGACATAACTTTTCATTCATCCAAAATTTTATAACCTTCTTCCATTGAGATTTGTAGAGGAATACCGTGGCAACAAATTTGAACTCCTGTTCTTGTCGACAATTGAATGCAAAACTGTTATGTTGACTTTGGTATTCATTGATGTTATTCTTAGTGGATTTCAATTTCTCCTCTGTTTTGTTGACCATTTCAAGTCCTAAAAGCTTATTCTCACTGAATTCATCCTAGCATGCTGGTTTTCCTCACCTTTTCCCATAAAGGGCTTTATATGGTGTCATTCAAATGCTGGAGTAAAAACTGTTGTTATAGGATAATTCAACTAGTAGAAGAAGTTTTTCCCATCCTCCATTAAATTCTATCGAACACACTCTTAACATGTATCTCAATCTCAATATAGTTCACATAGATTGGCCCTCAGTTTTAGAATGATAGGGAATACATAATTTTAGTTTAATGCTTATAGATTGTTAGATATATTGGAGAAAATCGATATGAATCTTCTATCTCTATCTGATACAATAGACAGTGGTACTCCATACAACCTTACCTCTTCTTTGATACATATATGTGGAAGTTGATCCTATCAGAAGTCCTCTCAAATTGAGATAAAGTGAGATGTCTTTGTTAGACAATCCACAATGAATCAAATAGAATAGTTTCCTATAGTTATCCTTAAAAGTATAGTGATAAATCCAATGGTTATGTTATACAACATCAATGTTTGTATGGGTATTGGTTTCACCACCCCCTTAGAAATTTGTCTTTCAACATTCACTTGTTGACATACTAGGCACATTGATGTAAATTCAGAAATCTCCTTCTTCATATTTCCCCACCAAAAGATCTCTTGGTGATCACAATATATATTTGTGCTCCCTTGTGAGTAGATAAGGTTGAGCTATGTCCATAATTCAGAATCTGCTTCTTTATCACCGGATCAGATGGTAAACATAATTGTGAACCAAATCATACAACTCCTTCTTCATCAATCCTGAAATAAGTGGATTTTCAATTCTTAATAGCTTCCACCCTTTTCATAATTTTCACATCCTTTCTTCAATTGACCTTTATTTTCTCTAGGGGGGAGGTTGAAAACCCATTTGAGAACGGATTGATGATATCCCCCCCGCAAATGATTCCCATTTCAATCCAAAGAAAATATAATAAGATTCGATCCTTTTCGATTATCATCATTAATAATGATGAATGATCTTTTCTACATAGAGACTCCTCCACATTATATTTTATTAGGGAAAATAGTTGATTGAGTAGTCATAATCTTTGATGAGCTATAACCATCATATATAGCACATATTACGATCATTCTAAGTGAATATATATTTGAGACTCTTGTGATCAGTATATATCTCAAACATCTCCCCATAGAGATAATGATGTATGATTTTCAATGCAAAGATCACAACCACAAACTCTATATCACGCATGGAATAGTTACTGATATATTTTCATCTACCATGAGTCATAGGATATCAATTTATCATTTTTCATCAGTTGAAATCCTAAGCCATTATTTGAAGAATCAATGTACACCCCAAAGAGTTATCCACATATCAAGAGTGTGAGTTTTGGTGTAGTGATAAGCCACTTTCATAGTTCCTTAATGATTTCCTCACACTATTGAGTCCAGAAGATCATTTTTCCCTTCTATTTCAACTTTGTCATTCAGTTATAAAATAGTGATATGTTCATCACAAATAGTCAATAATTCCCAGTTTGACCGAGAAAACTATAGATATCTATTAAGGATGTTGTCCTTTCCACTCTTCAATCACCTTTGTCTTCGGAGGCTCTACATATTCCTTTTCTAGTGACAATAATCCCAATGAATGATACATCCTCCATCGAGAAATCACAATAATTATTCTTTGTGTAATGTTTCTCCCTTCAAAAAGTCATCAGCACAGTATTCAAATTCATATAGTGTTCCTCCTTCCCGCAGAATATATTAGAATATCATCGATAAAGACCCCCTATTTTTTAAGGATATCAGTATAGACACTATTAATTAAATCCATGTATATTGATGGACAATTAGTGATTCCATAGGGCATCCCTATGAACATATATGGACCATTCCTTCTTCTAAAGGTAGTATTGGGAATATATTCTTTCATCACCGTTAATTAGTGATATCATGACTAAAAGTCCACCTTAGTGAAATAACTGGCCCCGCATAGATGATAGAACATGTAATCTATCTTAGGATGGGATAATTTTTCATTATCGTGATTTTATTGAGAACATAATAATAAATGAAGAGGTACATTGATCCATGATTCTTCTTGAAAAAGAGGACTAGTTCACAACATTGAGAAGCACTCAGGTGTATAAACACTTCTCTATATTATATTGTAACTACTTCTTCATTTATTATAGATATAAAATGTCAATTCCATAGGGTTTTATTGTTATAGGTAATGATCATGAAATAAGTTTAATTGAGAACACAACCACTCAATTTGATAGAATACATGGAAACTCTTTTGGGAACAACATAGTGTAATCCCTCGTGATGGGAATGTCTTTGATCATGAAAATATCTTTTGTCTCAATCATTTAAGCTAGATATTCATGCTCATAAGGTGGTAATATTGACAATTGTGATAACAATTACGAAAGAGATTCATCTTCCTTGTTACACTTGGATAGGATTAGAGGATGGTTCTAGACGGGAATACTGATTTCCATTTCCCAATAGTTGATGTTGGATTTTTATAAAGATATCCAATTCATGGCCAAGATTACATTGAACTCTACTAAATGAAGTACGATGAGATTTTCTGGGTGGTTTAGTCCACAAATGTAAACCAGGTAGGATTTATATACATTGCATGAAATAATTTCCACATTTACTATTCTCAGAGGTAACTGAATCTATAAATTTAGTGGTGGGGTTTGAATGGTTCTACTAAACATGAATTATATGAATGAATGAGTATCACTATATTCAAATAGTATATCTGATATTCTTAAATGAATAAAAAGTGTACCTATTAACATATCATTGTCTGACTCCACATCAGTAGTAGTAACAAAGTAATCCCTTCCATTATTCCATGGAGGTTATTGATGATTTCATTCGAAAACCCATGTCTTTGGGATGTTGTTCATATAATTCACATGTTACAAGTAGTTGAAACACTATACTACTAGCTATTCAATGACCTAAACCTTCCATTATACTGCCACATTAACAGGGTTCTTTGTAACACACCAATATTTCACAGTATGTTATTTCTTCAATGTAATGCAATAACTTGGACTACACGCTACAATGAGTTCAAGCGCATCATGACTTACCAAACTAGCCGTTCAAAAGAGGTTATGAATTTTATTAACTTAATTATGAAAATTATATAATCCTTATAATCTTAGAATCCATATTTTGAAAAAATGATCTCCATCATTAGAATTGGGACATATGAATTTAGTTTTAATAAATTTTTGGTATTTTTCTAATAACATTCATATTTGGATGAATAGTGAAAAATACTATATTTCAACTTAAAACAACTTTTTTATTCAAAATAATTTATAGTGTTGAATTATAAATTTTTATTTTTTTTAAGTATAGTTAGATTATATTTTTACCCTTGAATTCAATTTTGGTCATTGGAATTAATTTCCCATTGAAATTATACATAAACAAATGTCAATCTTTTGATAGTTATTGTTTCTCAAAAACACTCTATTTGTTTTGACAACGAGAATTGATTTTAAACTAATTAATAAAACTTCTATGTTATGAATTTGGTAAAATATAAATCATTTTTGGATTTGGAATATCAAAATTATCTTAGGGTGATTTTTTGGTATTTTTCTGAAAACATTCAATTATTGATGAATAGTGAAAAACACTGAGTTATTGGTTAAAACATACATTTTATTTAATTAATTATTTATTTTATTTAAATTTATTTTAGTTAAAAATAGATAAATAATACCTATATATGTTCAATTTAATTTATTGGATTCAGTTTATAATAATTTTAGATCTTTAAAATTTTTATTGAACTTTTCACCATCTTTTACTAATCTCATAGGAGAATTTGCAAATTCACATAAAACATAATTTTACCGCTTCTGTAAGTGGAATTTTAAAAATATGAGAGACACGGTTAATATCGAGGAGTAAAATGCTGTTCAATAAGACAAAAATAATTTTTTGTAAATAGTAACTTTTTACTTTTATTTACCACGGTTAAAAGTAAATATGGTAATTAAGGGTAAAAATGATATTAATATTACCCTAACACATGTCTTAATTGTATTAGACATGTGTATCTAGACCAAAAATAACCTTAAGATTAAATATTATCATTTAGGTCCACTTGGATTTGATTTGGAGATTTATTATTATTTAATTCATAGAAGTGTTAAAAGAGTTAAAATCAATGTTTAATAATTAAAACATTTTAATATAGGGTTATAAATAAGATAAATTAGATTATAAATATTCATCAGAAAGATAATAAATATTTACTACATAATTATATTTTATTTATAATTTTTATTCATTAAATAATTTAATTTATTTTTGACACAATGATGATGCAGTAATTACCATATTAATGGAAGATTTATATAATTGATATTATAAATACCCAAATAAATGTAATTTGAGACTTTTTATGAATTCAAAAAAATTTCTAGGTTAATATGACATATTAGTATTGGTTATATGAATTTATTTGGAAGTAATAATGCTGTTATGAATTTATAAAAAACAAAATACCAAATAGTGTTAAAATTGACCTAAAAGATTTTTTAAACAAAATATTATATTATTAATTGATATTCTGTTTATATAAATCTAATGTTTGTCCAAATGACTTATATAATGATAGGTTTATAATTAGTGGACCACTCTGGGGTTGATTGGATTTTTATAGTATGTTTATTTATCATATAATATAAATATACAAAGAGACATGAGAAATGTCAAACTAATTAACAAAGAGTTAAAACTAAAAGATAATGTTAATCAAGTGACCCAAACCTGTCTAAAAACTATTGGTTGAGTGTATTTCGACCCATAACCACCATATTCTCAATATGAATCAATTTGGAGCCATTAGAAACCGAATATGAATTTATTATAAATAATATTTTATGTTTTTCCTAAGGTACCACTCACCCTTCTTATAAAAGGGCACTCCCCCTTCACTCTATTTCGCACCATCTAAGCAATTTGGATTAGCCAAACCCTACCCAAAATTATCTAAACGTCCCTAACTTCATCCTAGAGTCCCTCCATTGGTATTAAAGCCTACTTATAGATCCCGTTTGATCAAATCAAAAGGAAGAACTCGAAGAAGAGGTAATGATTTCATCACCCTGTTTCAAGTTCTCGTATTCTTCCACTTACTTATTCATTTTTGTTTAAATTATGAAATAATAACCCCAGTATCTTCTTTATACTATGATGTTATTATAAATATGACACAACTATATTAATTATCCTATCTATCTTATGAATGATAAAGTCACCATGTGTGCGTACATACGACAAACCGTCTCCACACTGTGGTGTAATTTGTTCTTCAACACTATGTTATTTGGATTGATATAATGATGAGTAATATGTATATAAATAATGAAAATAACATGATAATGTATCTGTAAAATTAATATAACATACAATTCCATACCTTTATGGAAATTATATTGTCGACCGTGCATACGTATGGATTACCATCTCCACAACACTCTAAGATTCATTTCCACGTTCACCATTCATAAAAGATTATAAAAATATATATTACTAATAAGTATGTAATATATGAAATAATAATTCTAATAGAGAGAGATATATATATACTTATGTATATCATATTCACTTAGTTCTTTTAAATACGATATGAAAACAGTAACAACATTTATGCGTACGTACGGACTACCGTCTCCATAAACGGTGTTTTTTATTTCATATATATGACTATTATAAATATTTATATTCTAAATATATATGATATATAAATCATGTTTTATATTCTTGAATTACATAAATCTTTATCTAAGTGATACAATCAAGATTAACTATTTATAACACCTATAGTAATGAAATCGATTATTACCCTAAAATTTAATTTGACATGTAAATTATTATTAAATGGGAAGTATAAAGTAATAAATGAATCATGTATGATATATTAAATATTAATATATTTCTATTATACCTTCATAACATACTATTATCTTTATAAAAGAGTTTAAATGTACCCTCAACTAAAGGAAAGTGCAAGGTAAGTGGTTTTCATGTCACTCCTCATTCCCATGATATTCATACCATACTGCCACTATTACCTTTTTTGTGGTTTATGTACTTCCCATAATTGTATTCTTTGTGTAATAAACTTTAATTTATGTGTATTTACATATTCAATGTATGATACCTCTTTTATGGGGTGTATGTTTCGTATGTTACCAAATTGGTAAGGGATAATTTCACAATCTCTTTATTATCCGAGGTTGTTTTTATGTAAGTATCTAATGGGATGTATTTATTATCCATGTACATGTTTCATAAAAGAGTTTTCATAGGGATTATTTTTAATGGAATTTTTACTAAAACATCATTTTAAATATTTTAAATATTTATTCTTATAAATCATTTTGATTAATGTCTATGCTTTCAAAATGGGTTTTAAGGATTTATTTATATGGAAATGAATGTTTTTAAAATGTTAATTCCTTTCAAAAGTTTCAAAGTTGTATGGTAAAATTTGATTAAATTTTTTTTGTAAATGTCTTCTTTTCTAAATTTTGTGGCTTTTAATTGTTTTCATAAAAAGGGGAATTTCTCTCAAAGAGCTTTACAAATCATTTTCATCTATGTCAAAATCCTTTAATGGATTTTAAACTTGTTTTGAAGTTGATTTATCATGATACAAATCATACATATTGTATTGAAGGTTTTGTGAAATGTTTGACTATGGATGTGTTATTTTTATACAATTCATGGTTTATGGGTAATGTATTGACATTTCGTATGCTAGTTTTAGTACGAATTTTTATGTTAAGTATAAACCTTTTCATATGTGGAATGAATTGGACTTAGTAAGTGATGGTTGGATCCCTCTATAGCTCCTTGATACATCGGTAGGTCTCATTAGACAAACCAGTGTCTTGGCACAAGGCCTTGACAAAATCTTATTTGTAGTCATGGCACAAGGCCATGCCTATGTTGTTATGATAATCTGGTATTATGAATTCCATCATTATGAAAGTGGTTAGTGATATTTCATGTGATTATTCGACTAGTAGAATATCCATGTGAAAAATTAAATGGAATTATTTCATCTCATTTTTTCCATATTAGTTTGAAGTTAAATCTTAAAAGGATTCTGTTTTAGTTATACGTTGCCTTAAATGTTTATGCTTATTTATGAAATTTTCCACTGTATTTCTTACCCTTAATGAGCGTTTGATCTCACCCATTTCTGTGTTTTATTTTTCCCAGGATTCCAAGAAGTGTATTGTGATTCATATGCAGGGTTAATCCATGGGAATAATGTTGTTCATAATGAATTATTTATGTTGTTTTATATGTCTTAAAGTGTAATGTAACATTCATGTATGTAATCTATTTTCGAAGACTGCTAAACCAATAGGTCCTTCAGGACATGATTCCTTGTAATCATGCCATTTTATTAAAATAATTCACTGACTCTGGGGTAACTGGGGTTAGTGCATTATGGTTGGTATCAGAAGATGTTTAACAATATCCATGGAAACTAGATTTAGATAAACTCTAATTAGAGCACATTACCCTAAGATAGACATTGAGGATTAGTATAGAACGACTTCCTAAAATTTTGGTAATGTTTTGATTTTGTGAGTTTTCCAAAAAAATACATCCATGTTTGGATACGAGTAGGTAGAGGTGGATCTGGAATAGATGTACCTAGGGGTAAAACCTGAAAACACCGCGTGGAGCTATACTCGAACTGGAACTGGTGAAAAACAATGATCCTTACTTCACTCTTTGTTACGACACTCCCTGGGGATATGATTAAGATAATTCACATTTTCATTACAAATCATTATGAAGGATCTACTAGTATATAACTCCTCAATGAAAATATTTTTAAGGATTATATCGATAAAATGTTCAATTTATGTTAGGTATTTTACAAGTTTGGAATTATTCATTGCAATTCATAAACTAACCAATTGTATTCCATTGTATAGAAATGGCACCCAGTAGAAGGAATGCGAACTCCAGTAATACGGATGATCCAATGAGTAAGAAGGGTCATATCATTCATGGTATTAATCCAACATTAAGAAAGGAAAAAGTCTCCCACGTATTAGCATCATATAAATAAATAGTATCATAAGATCAATTAATAATTCTCTGAGTCCTATGTCTTTGAATGGAAGAAAGATAAGAAAAGGATGATAGAAATAAAAATATATAAAGGGAATAAGGGAAATAAGGACATTCCAATATGTGATACATGTGGAATGAATCACCTTGGTAAATGCTTGAAGGTAATGGGAGTTGTTATATGTGTGGAGAAAAAGGACACTAAGTACATGATTGCAAGGGTAAGAAAATGTTTTCATATGTAAAATGATTCATCTGTAAGGCATTGAGAAACTACAAGAATCAATATCCCATTCATAAGAGTATACTGAAAATGATATTATTGGATAATAATCTTGTTATGATACTACCTGAGATGAAGAAGAAAGACTAGTGTTCTTATGTTGTTATTATAGAATTATTTCATTTGATTGTTGTATCAACAGTATACATGTTACATGAATTATGAAGATAAATAAGTATTGTTCTATAATACTATGTTATTGAGGATTTGAGAGTATATGGTTCTATGAAATGTGCCTTAATAGTAAGATACACTTTTTGGAAAATACATGGTTGAAGGAAAGTAAATCCTTAATATGGTCTTGAAAATGAGGTAACGTTTTTGGAATAAGAGATGGCTGATTTTGGTAATTTAGGATGTTGCGATGTTGTAAAAGAATACATGATGAAGGTGTTCACATGATATTAACTGGAAAAAGGACCTCTTCATGTTTAACTTCCTTATAAATTTTGGACTGAGAGTTTGGATATAAGTATTTTGGATAATTCTAAAACTTGGAAGGGATTAAGTTTGAAAATGGATACTATTGTTAATGTTATTTTTGGATTTCCATAAATAGGACAACCCAGAGGTTGGGCAGCAACCCATCGTGTCGGGAAAATCCGTGAGGCTTGAACCCACAACTGAAGAGCAACAAAGGTGCATCACCTAAGACTGGACTACGTGATGTACTGGTTTTTATAATCTATTTTTTTAAAAAAAACTGGCTTGACTATTGAATTATAAATTCAATTTTTTTGGAACCTTATATGATTTAGGTAAATAGAATTTTTGTTGAAATAATTTAGAGTGAAAGATAAATTTGTGGTAGGAATTAGTTGAAGGATGAAACTCTACTTGTCATGTATATATATATATATATATATTCTTCTCTTATTCTATGAAGAAATAATTTCTTAAGCTTTAGGTGAGGCATCTTAAAACCAAAAATGTGTTATCCTAATACCATACAATGGTATTTCTAATCATCATAGATTGGTGGATTTGAGACCCACAATTCTATAATTGATTATGATTGATGACCTCAATCACTCCATATAAATATTTATGTTTTCCCAGAATTATGTGTCTATAATTTCTGCCAATGTTCTCCTATCCGAAACACTAATTTGGTGGTGACTTTTTCATTCCCCTTTTTACTCTTATTATGACTAAATTTGATTAACCCAATTTCCGTTGTGGGTTTTCCCATAAAAGAATTTTCTATTTTTAACCTTATATTTATGAAGAAAAATTCCAAATTACGAGGATGAAATTTATTGAAGGAGGGGAGAATGTAACACCCCAATATTTCATAGTACGTTATTTCTTCAATGTAAAGAAATAACTTGCACTACACATAACACTGAGTTCAAGTGCATCGCGACTTACCAAACTAGATGTTCAAAAGTGGTTATGAATAGTATTAACTGAATTTTGAAAATTATATAAACCTTATAATTTTAGAATCCATATTATTACTTTTTTAGACATAATTTAAGAACAATTTCATTTTTTTCATATAAAAGTATTATTTTTCAAATAATGCAATTTTACCGCCTTTTAATGGCGAACCCTTTTTAAATCCAATATTTGAAACTTTTATATATTAAAGTTGAAAAAATAATCTCCTTCATTATAATTGGGACATAATAATTTAGTTTCAATAAATTTTTGGGATTCTTCTGATAACTTTCATATTTGGGTGAATAGTGAATAATATTATATTTTAACTGAAAACAACTTTTTTGATAAAAATAATTTATAGTGTTTAGTTATAAATTTTAATGTTTTGGAAGTATAATTAGATTATATATTTACCCTTTAATCCAATGTTGGTCATTGGAATTAATTTTACATTGAAATTGTACATAAACAAGTGTAAATATTTTGATATTTATTGTTTCTTAAAAACATGCTATTTGTTTTAACAACGTGAATTAATTTTAAATTAATTAATGAAACTTCTATGTTATTAATTTGGTAAAATAGACATCATTTTTGTATTCGGAATATCAAAATTAGCTTAGGGTGAATTTTTGGTATTTTTCTAGAATCTTTCAATTTTTGCTGAATAGTGACAAACACTGAGTTATTGGTTAAAACCTCCTTTTTATTTAATAATTATTTATTTTATTTAAATTTATTTTAGTTCAAAATAGATACATAATACATATATATGTTCAATGTAATTAATTGGAGTCAGTTTGTATTAATTTTAAATATATAAAATTTTTATTGAGCTTTTCACCATCTTTTACCCATCTCCTAGGAGAATTTGAAAATTCATAGAAAACAAAATTTTACCGCTTCTGTGAGTGAAATTTTTAAATTATGAGAGAAATTGTTAATATGAAAGAGTAAAATGTGGTTCAACAAGATGAAAATATTTTTTTATTGAATAGTAACTTTTTTACTTTTATTTACAACGGTTAAAAATAAATAGGGTAATTAAGGGTAACAATGATATTAATATTACCCTAACATATGTCCTAATAGTATTGGAAAAGTTTATCTCGATCAAAAACAACCTTAGGAATAATATATTATCATTTAGGTCCACATGGATTAGATTATAACATTTATTATTATTTAATTAAAAGAAGAGTTAAAAGAGTTAAAATAAACGTTTAATAACTAATACATTTTAATATAGGGTTATAAATAAGATAAATTAGATTATAAATATTAATTAGAAAGATAAAATTATTTCCTACATAATGGTATTTTATTTATTATTTTTATACATTAAATAGTTGAATTTATTTATGAAACAATGATGATGCATAATATACTATATTAATGAAAGGTTAAGATAATTGATATTATAAATACCGAAATAAATGTAATTTAAGACTTTTTATGAATTAAAATAATTTTATAGGTTAATTTGACATATTCAGATTGGTTATATGAATTTTTTTCAATGTAATAATTCTTTTATGAATTTATCAAAAACAAAATACCCAATAATGTCAAAATTGACATAAAAAAGTTTTTAAAACAAATATTATATTATTAATTGATATTCAATTCCTAAAAATCTATTGTTCGAACAAACAACTTATATCATGATAGTTGTATCATTAATGGGCCACTTTGGGGTATATTGGAAGTTTATAGTATGTTTATTAACCATATAATATAAAAATAAAAAGAGACATTGTAAATGTCAAACTAATTAACTAAGACTTAAAACTAAAAGATAAGGTTAATAAAGTGACCCAAACCTGTCTCAAACCTATTGGTTGAGTGGATTTAGACTAATACCCACCTTATCCTCGAAATAAATCAATTTTCAGCCATTAAAAACCGAATATGAATTTCTAATAAAATAGTATTTTATGATTTTATTAAGGTACCCCTCACCCCTCTTATAAAAGGGGACTCCCCCGTCATTATATTTCACACCATCTAGGCCATTTGGCTTAGCCAAACCCTGCCCAAATATCCTCTCAACTTCCATAAATTTATCCTAGTGGCCCTCTGTTGGTCCTAGAGCCTACTTATTGATCCCATTTGATCAAATCAAAAAGAAGAACCCGAAGAAGATGTAATGATTTCACCACCCTCATTCAAGTTCTCGTATTCTTCCACTTAATGTTTCTTTGTTATTTAAATTATAAAATAATTACCCCAGTATCTTTTTAACACTGTGATGTTATTATAAATATGGAACAACTATATTCATTATCCTATCCATCTTATGAATGATAATTTCACCATGTGTGCATACGTACGACTTACCATCTCCACGTTGTGGTGTAATTTGTTATTCAACACTATGTTATTTGGATGGATATAATGATGAGTAATATGTATATAAATAATTAAAATTAAATGCTAATGTCTCTGTAAAATTAATATACAATCCAATTCCATACCTTTAAGGAAATTATATAGTTGCTCGTGCATACGTACGGATTATCGTTTCCACGACGCGATAAGATTCATTTCCACGTTCACTATTTATCGAAGATTTTAAAAATATATATTACTAATAAGTATGTAATATATGACATAACAATGATTCTGGATATATATATATATATATTTACTTACATATATGTTATTCACTTAGTTCTGTTCAAGAAGAAGTCAAAACGGAAACATCGTTTATGCGTATGTACGGACTACCGTCTCCAGAAATGGTGTTTTTTATTTCATATATATGTCTATTATACATATTTATATTCTAAATATATATGATATATAAATAATGTTTTATATTCTATATGTACTTAAATCTTTATCTAAGTGATACAATCAAGAGTAACAATTTATAACACCTACGATAAAGAAAGCGATTATTACCCTAAATATTAATTTAACATGTAAATTATTATTAAATGGGTAGTATAAAGTAATAAATGAATCATGTATGATATCATAAATATTAATATAGTTCTGTTATACCTTAATAAAATAATATGATCATTATACAATAGTTCAAATCTACCCTTGACTAAAGGAAAGTGCAAGGTAAGTGGTTTTCATGTCACTCCTTATTCCCATGAGATTCATACCATACTGCTACTATTAACTTATATGTGGTGTATGTACTACCCATAACTATATTATTTGTGTAATATACTTTAATTTATGTGTATTTACATATTCATTGTATGATACCTCTTTTATTGGGTGTATTTTTCGTATGTTACCAAATTGGTAAGGGTTAATTTCACAGTCTCTTTATTATCTGAGGTTGTTTTTACGTAAGTATCTAATGGGATGTATTTATTATACATATACATTATTCATAAAAGAGTTTTCACAGGGATTATTTTTAAGGTAATTTTTACTAAAACATCATTTTAAATGTTTTAAATATTTATTCTTATAAATCGTTCTCATCAATGTCCATGTTTTCAAAATGGTTTTTAAGGATTTATTTTTATGGACATGATTTTTTTAAAACGTTAATTCCTTTCAAAAGTTTCATAGTGGTATGGGACACTTTGATTAATTTTTTTTAAATGTCGTCTTTTATAAATTTTTTGACCTTTAAAATGTTTTTATGAAAAAGGGGTATTTCACTCAAAGAGTTTTACAAATCATTTTCATCTATGTCAAAATCATTTAACAGATTTTAAACTTTTTTTGAAGTTGAGTTATCACGATACAAATATTCCATATTGTATTGATGGTTTTTTGATATGTTTGACTATGGATGTGTTATTTTTATATCATTCAGGGTTTATGGGTAATGTATTGACATTTTGTATGCTAGATTTAATATGAATGTTTATGTTATGTTTAAACCTTTTCATATGAGGAATGCATTGGACATAGTAAGTGATGATTGGAGCCCGCTATAGCTCCTTGATGTATTTGAAGGTCTCATGAGACAAACTAGTGTCTTGGAACAAGGCATGAAAGAATATTATTTGTAGTCTTGGCACAAGACCTTGGCTATGTGGTTATGATAGTCTGGCATTATGCATTCCATCATTATGAAAGTGGTTAATGATATTGCATGTGATTATTTGACTAGTAGAATATCGATGTGAATAAGTAAATAGAATTATTTCATTTCTTTTTTCCCATAGTATGTTGAAGTTCAAGTTTAAAAGTATTTTGTTTTATTTATTTATTGCCTTAAATGTTTATGTTTATTAATGAAAGTTTTCACTATATTGCCTACCCTTAATGAGTGTTTTAGCTAACCCCTTTTTATGTATTATTTTTCACCGGATTTCAAGATGTGTATTTTGATTGTTATGTATGGTTAAGCCAAGGGAATAATGGAATTCATAAATAATTATTTATGTTGTTTTGTATGTATTAAAGTGTAATGTAACATTCATGTATGTAATCTATTTTCCAAGACTTCTAAACTGATCGGTCCTTCATGACATGATTCCTTGTAATCATGCCAATTTATTAAAATAATGCACCGACTCTGGGTAACTGGTGTTGGGCCATTATATTCTTCATATCCCTTCGTGAGTTTGTAACCAGAAGTCCCATTCTACCAAATTTTAAGAAATTCCGATTTCCCATTAGACAGATTCTAGGATTCGGCTTCCAACAATTTTGACAAGTGAGATATTCAATCTTCTTTCCATAATGAAATTTATTTTTTGAACGACCCATATTAGAATCCATTTTCATAATTTTTTCACTAGGCCTGTGGGAGAACTGAGAGTCTTCGATCTCTATTTAATCCTTGAGGTCACAACACATAATATTTTCATATATATTGATTTCCCAAATCACTAACACGTTACAAAGACTCAGCTTTAGTTCTATAAAGAGGCAATCCACATTACATTTAGTTTTCATGAAAATGTCAGAGGTGTATCATGTAATCCTTGTGAATGTTACTTCATATTCACAGATGGAATCATCCTCCTTCTACTTGAGTCTGAGGAACTCTCTTTCCATCTTGAGATGGATGGTTCAGGGAAAATATTTATTGAAAATAATTTTTTTAATTCCTCCCTATCAATGTAATCAATTTCCTCATGGTACTTTGTATTGTTATCTAGTGTCCACCACTATATATATTTCCCATCCATATGATAGTCTGCCAGTATTAATTTCTGTTCTTCTGAGCACTATAGGACATATAATATTTTTTTAATTGAGTTATTCCACTATTCTGTGAGTAAGAGATCAGATGATCCACTAAACATGGGATGCCTTTTTTTTTCATGAAGTATTAAATTGAAAACTTATATTTTCAAGGAGTTTGAGGGCATTCCAAATGATTCAACAAATTATAAATAATTGAAGCTTGTTGAGAATGTAATTTTATAATGTTTTGAGAACCTATTCCCCTTATATGAGTAAAATCATTAAGGAAATCATTACATTCCTTATCACATTTATTGATGATACTTTTTATTTATTTCCCTCCACTATCTATGAAACAAAATTTACAATTAGAGGGCTTGAATACATATATATTAAGCATAAAAATGAAATGTTAAACATAAAATGATAAAATCATAATGGAAGACTATATATGAATAAGCTATTCAATAGGTTTAAATCAAACTATCCATGATCTTTTTTTAACATATATTCTTATGTGATTTTTTACCTTAATAATGGTTCATACAAATATTAGGAATATACCAATGAATATCCCCCAAGAGTGTTAAACTAGGAGTCTAGCCTATTGTCATGCACCAGTTCCCGTCCGAGTCAAGTTAAAAGTGGTGTTTTCGAGTATTACCGCTAGATACATCTGTGAATGATCCACCTCCACTTGTTCATATCCAGATAAGTATATATTTACTTAATAAACAAAATACTCAATACCTACCAAAATTTACGGATGTTTTCATGTACATAGTCTCGAACATAAGTAACTTACTAATGTGAACTATTCCTAATATCCAAAATAATATACCATCCTCTAATACAAAATATAGAGACCATATCCTTTTACACATAATATTACATGATTTTAAGAATAATAAAGAATCATATTACAAGCCAAGTATCGCAAAGTCTAGTTCCTTGGAAGAAAAGGTACATAAAAGTAAAAACATAGGAATAAATAAAAAATTTTGTTATCTAATCTTAATAAAGAGATCCTAATTCCCATTGTGCCCATACATCATCATAGGATAACCTGATGATAACATGAATAATGGGATGAGATAAAATCCCAGCAAGGGAATAAAAATAGGAATAAAACATTATCACATTAGTTAGAAGGCTTGACATAGTGATATAAAAGAGAATGTAACATATAGAATCATAGAATTCAAACATGGGATAATGTAAACATGGAGTCATTATAATGTTTCTGCAAGATAAAACTTGGATTTAGTATAATTTAAGGCTAATTTTACATAGTGGAGAAAAAGTCAAGGTTAACCACCATGATCCTAGCACATGGTACCATGAGTCAAGGCTAGCTACCTAGGCCGTTGCACAAAACATCCCATGGGACAAAAAAGTACCCAATGAATTGGATAAATATAAAGGTGAATCCCCAATAAAATGTTAATGAATATTAATTCCACATAAATAATCATACATAATCAATCATACATAAAAAAAATAGTACCCGTGGAATGAAATGTCTATCATAATCATGCCATAATGTATCATTAACAGGCATATCATAAAAGTGTCCATGGTATAAAAGAATTATAATAAAAAAATTCATTCATAAGGGAAAATAGGAATATATCATGGTAAGCTATGTCAAATAGAATTCATAATCTGTAAAAAGTGTCTTTATGTAATTTTATCAGTAAAACATTTTAGTGTTCATTTTTGGAAAATACTAAAGAGATTTTAAAATAGAAAAGGGAATAATATTTTATATAAATTCAATAGTGAAACAAAAAAAATTTGCATAATAAAAAGTATTTTTTTTATAAAAACAATTTTATTTTAACCCAGACAATAGAGTGAATTGAAATTGGGTAATAATACAGGAAGTTCCATTGGACATGTTTTCTTATCAAAAATTATTGACGAGGGAACCACATAAAAAGATGTATATACCTGAAAAATAATTACGAATTAGTTTGGCATATTTATATAGAATATATAAGTTTTAAATAAAAATAATAGATAACCTATCTTGTTTAAAAAGATTGATATTGCAAACCGAATAAATAATGGAGGTTCGGTTAGAATCCCATACCTTAAGTCTGGTGGTGTAGATAATTTAATCTTAATGCCTTGCATAACAAAATTAAATTCATTAATTAATATTTATATAACCTATTATTCATAAAAAGGATTTATTATAACCTTATTGTTTCCATTCATGACATTTTTTATTTGTGAAGATGTTTAATTTCAATGTTTAGGAGTGTTTGTTTCTTTGGTTTTCACGATTGATTTACATATATAAAATTATGGAAAAACAAGTAAGATGATAATTTATTTCCATAATTGTAATTTTATGTTATTTTTTATCATATAGAAAATTACATGGATATAAAATTGATTTGGTTATTTGAAGTGTAGATGAATCATTATAAAAAACTATAATGATAATTGTTTTGGTTAATTGACTGGTTTTTTATCACACCGAACACATTTTACATTATAAATTAATATATTGTATAAAAATGAATAAATAACCATTAACTAGATAACATAAATATATTATTTCCATTATTAACAATAAATATGGTTTCATGACCAAAATTAAATATGGTAATATAAATTGAAAACTCATCATCTTGGAAGTTTATGAATAAACACATCTCAAATGGTGTTTTCATTTCTAGTATTCAAGGAGGTGGAAATAGAGATGAGGATAAATTTTCCCATTATCATAACATATTTCGTCAAAATTAAAGGTAATGGAGTAATAATAATATTCTGATGATAATATGTGAGTAAAGAAAAATAATGAAATGAACTAGAAAAAAATAATTGAAATGAAAATAGTAATTTACCTCATGCATATATCTTCTTTCAGAAAAAAAATTGGGGATACTATTTTGTATTTTGTTGAGTCCTTGGGATTATGGACATGGGAAATAGAATTGGAGGAGATTTTATCTGAATTTAGACAAGTCACAAGGCTTTAGATTATTGATGAGAAGTGGTAAAGAGGGGTGGTATTTATTGTAGATAGGAGGGGTTTCCGATTATTTCAAACATTAGATTAATAGTTTTTCTGAAGAATATGAATAGCCATGAATCATGTGACCAATAATAATAAATATATTATTTTAGTTTGAATAAATTTCCATTTACATCATCCATGACTAAAGAATGTTGCACATATTCATTTATTTATCATTTATCATAAATTATCATATTTTACTCTTCACCAAATATTCATGTATTTTAGAAAAATCCCAAAAATTAACCAAAAATAATTATTTTATGTGTAGAATTAAAAAATGAACTAAATGTTGTGAAAATTATTTTCTAAATATGTGATGTTTAATTTTTAATTTTAATTATAATTTACTTGTAAGATACAAATTCTAAAATTAAAAATGATTTTCTAACACTTTGAAAAATTATACAATATCTATTAAAATTATATTATTATATTAGTTAATCAAAATAACAATTTATATATACATTTTATATAAAAAAATTATTTTATATTATTAAATTATAAGTAAAATAATAATTAATTATACAAACCTTACAAAAATAACAACAATAAATTAATAATTTTTAAAATATTTTTATACTTATACTATGATATAATTATATCATATTGTCACTTATGCGATGGATAAATATTTTTTATACATTCATTAGTTTTGTTTCTATTCAATTCATCAGTTTACTATACATAAGGGTTAGATTACAATTCCAAATGTCAAGTTACTATTTCATTGGTATATGTTCCTTAATATCTGGAGATAACTTTTATTTTACACATTCTTCTTGTATAAGGTTTTTATTGTGATATATTTGTAATATTATGTTATTATATATTAATCCATAATTATAATTAGGTAATTTAATTGATAAAACATTGGGTCATTACATAGGGTGGGATCCCTTAATGTAATGATCATGGTATCATACATATATCTTGATATGTGTACTCACATGTCTCTCTTTTTTACCCATATTGAGCATCTAAGATCACCCCTTTTTATTTTTACCTTCCCCACAATATGAATAAATATTTTAGGTTGAAGTGATAAAGGTTTATATCATTACCAAAGATGTTGAAGATATTTTAAAAGGACAGATGACTTTGTTTCCATGTTTATGAAGACACTAAAGGAATTACTCAATGTTAGGATAATTATCAAAAGGGAAAATGTGTTGTCCTAATACCATAATTTTTGTTGGATTGATGGCCTTTAAAACCAGCGTAGATTTATTCCTTTGATTCCCTCAACATGTCTTTGATAATTCAATTTTTTGTGATTGATGACCTCAATCACTCCCTATAAATATGTATTCATTCCTCCATGTCCAATATTCACTTCCAACCTATGTTTTCCTATTTTGATACCAAGTTATATTTTTCATTGGGTAACTGTTATGGTTCCAACATTAAATTTATGAAGGGATTATTAATATTCATTTGTATGGTGTGGGTTTCTATTAATGAAATATTCATGTATACAACATTTGATAACCGAAATGAATTTATAGGGTGAAATTCAATTTAATGGGTGTAGAATGTAACACCCTGAGATTTTTGTGAATTATTTGTCTAAATGAATTTATCGTTTTTAATATTTTTAATTTCATGCAACAATAAAGACATTTTTTTTATTAAATCACTATGTTTTTCGTGAGTTATAACCAACCCCAGGTTAATCATGATTTTCATGAAATATAAACATTTTATTTCTCTAAATGGAACACCAAGGTTGTCTTGTGTTATATGCAACAATGACTTCTCTCGATTACATGCATAACACACAAGGTCGATGTTTACCAAACTAAAATATATTATTACAATATGATTATTTAATATAAGATGATAAAAATATTATTTTAAATTATTGGATATGAGTAAAATTAAATAATATATAAAAATATATGGTTGACACAATATTATATGAATTTATAGGAAACCAATTAATTATAAATGATTATGAAAACCTATTGAATACAAAAGGAAATATTATTATGATCACAAAATTGAAATACCCTAATAAATTAAAATTTTATTTATTTATAACAATGATCTATAAAAAACGTTCCTTTCACCTGTAATCGAGTTAGAATACATTACTGACAACACTGACTTGGTGTATTACTTGGCTTATGTTACCCACAACACCGACATGGATTATGAAGCATGAATCATTGAGTTTCTACAGAATATATTTTTTATAACTATTTATATGATATATTTATAACCTAGATGAAATAATAGTTATAGAAATAGTAATAAATAATTTTCAATTATTATTTATAATTGTTTTATATAAATAATTCTTATTCACAATGAAAGATATGAATTTTGGTCATGCCCTTTTATGTTAATAATATCATTTTCTTGAATGAATTACTTTTAAAGATAAAATTAATTTTCGAAACATTTAAGAGTTTAATTTATAAAAATAATCATCATTTTTGAATTCATAACATCTAAATTATACTAGGATGAATTATCGGAATATTTCTATGAAATTACAGTTTTTTGATAGATAGTGAAAAATAACGCTTTTTAGTCAAAAACAACAGTTTTTAATTTTTTTTAATGTTAACTAATATTATAAATTTTTTAAGGAAAATTTTGAAATATATTAGATCTGTTAATACATTTAAATTCATTATAATCAATTTTACTTTGGGATTAAATAGAGAATCAGAACAAATCATTTTTCTCCTTTAAAAACCCGTTGTTTCGTCCTGTTTGTAGGATTATAATTAAAATTATTTGTCCCACTTATATGTTATTAATATTAAAAAACTAAATTATATAATATTATAAACTATAATATTTAGATTATAATAATACCATATTAATTATTGAAAAAAATTATTAGTATAAATTATTAAAATTAATCATAGCGATTAAAACCAAATTAAGATTATGTAGTGGCTAAACCTTAAAATTAATAGCCAAAATTATCCAGAAACTTTTACAAACCCCATTTTATGTCCATATTTTTTCCTTATACATTATAGTATTGATTTTTCGGTTTGGTATGTCATTTTTTAGCTATTAACATGTGTACACATAACATGTTTCTAAACATTCCATGTGAGTCTATTTCCATCCCTCTAAAAAGATTTCACTTCTCTAATTTTATCACACATCTATAAAAAATTATGTTAGGCCAATAACATCCCAATAAACTTCACTTAAATCCTCCCTTAATCATTAAATCCATCCCTTATGCATAAGTCATTCCATATAAGCCTTTTGGAACAAACCAAAATCAGTTACCCGATTATGAGATATCATCTTCTCTCAAGTCCTTTTTAATATTCCTTATCCACACCTCCAAATATATTTATTATATGATTCTGTAAAAAAAGGAGTGTCATTAATATACTAGCTTTTATTAATTTCAATTTTTATACCTACACATACACACACCTTCGTCTAATGGGTAACGAATATACAATTTTTGTGTATGGCGAACTACTACCACATAAAATAATGATTGTTAATTTTTCAATTACCACATATCCCAGTGGACATTATGATGTAAAATTGATTTATATATATTATATATTATATTTATAATGACTTTATACTATTTAAATTTTTTTATCAATATAGATTTATGTTTTTTATATTTTGTAATTTCGATAATTAAATTTGAGGAAGTGATGGACTACCACCCCTCAATACGATATGATTAATTCATAAAATAAATGGATTTCTTTAAATATGGGTTTAGTGAATACATATGATAAAATAAATATAATTTTAAAAATTATAAATATATATTTATATATATGTATTTTACTCTATTTCCCTTAACATGACAATTAAACAGAGATAGTGTTGATGCATACGTATGACCTACTTTCTTCATGAATGGTGTATTCCATTGAATAATTATATATTCTATATATTATTATAATCAAAATATAATGTATCAAAATTATATTTATTTTATGGTTTACATTCTTTAATAAGGATATATTTATATGGACAAATACTATAACAAATTTAGACACATATGAATAACCAAAGGAATGTTGATGGAAGTGAAAACTTAAAATAGGATGGTTAAAAAGTTTGTAATATAATGAAATAATGACCATATATGTAATTAGATATAAGAATATGTTTCTGAAAAATATTTGTAATAACATTATATTTATTATATAGATTTATTTAATTAGTACAACTTATGTCAAGATACAAGGTAAGGGGATTCCATCTCACTTTTTATATCTATAAAATACATTATTTATTCAGTACCCATTCATTTTGAGTGGTATGTATACTTAACCTATATGTATTATATTATTAATATACATAAATTTTTTTGTACTTACATATCCACTATATGATCCTTATTTCTTACGGTTAATGATTCAAATGTTACTAAATCGGTAATATAGTTTTTTCTCAAATTTCCTTCTTAGATACATATGTTTGTTATGAAACTATGTTAATTAATGATGTATATCTGATTACAAGTGAAATGTTATACAATAAATATCCCTATATTTATTATATATTAAAATTCATTTAATTTACTTTTCTTCTATGGAGAGTGTGATCCCAATTTATGATGTTATAATAGTTTTTTAAAAATGTCTCATCAATTTTCAAGATTTCTTATATAAATGATTCCATTTTAGAAATATTATGATCCATCTCTGATGAAAACTCACGAATATTCTCCTACTCTAGTTATTCATAATATATTCTTCTTTTGGATCCATTCTCCTTGATTTTGGTAAAAAATATATTTAATTTTTTTAAGAATTCCCTATATTATCTTCACTTCAGTAGGAATTCTATCTTCATTCAAAACCATGTTTTTTAAAAAGGGTTTCAAAGAATATTCTACTAATATACTCTGATAATTAAATGAAATTCATTCCCTTTTTTTATTTTAGAAACATTTTTAATGGAATATTCTTATCACCTTCCTAATAAATAATTTTTTATCATTTTTACTCTGAAAATGGAATTCTCTTTTTACCTCATACGACATGTATAGATTTACCTATCGTTAATCCTTGAAAGATTTATTTTCATGTTTAAAGGTTAATTTTTAAGATTTTTTTTAAAATAAATTTTTATTGAATTTTTTTTCAAATATTTTTCACGATTGTTTTTAAATTTTTATAGAAAATGGTTTTCAAATGTTTTTATGTTTATAGAGTCTTTTCCAATAAATAAAGGATATATACATCAATAAATGATTTCTAACCAATCCTTAACAGTTACTTTCCATCTAAGATAACATCCATTGATATTACTTATAAAATTCTAATAAATTATCAAAAGAATCCCATCATATTATTTCATTAATGGTTTATGTTTGTATGGAATCATTCTCAAGACACCCGTTTATCGTCCATCCATTTAATTCTCCCGAAACACACTTCTTTTCAAAGGTTTTAATTTCATTATAAAACAAATATCATTTGATAGGTTATTCTGTGAGGAATATTTAATGATACCCATATTATTTCATTATGATTTTATTTTTATGAAACTTATCACTTTTTATAGGGAATGATATGATAAATTCATTATGAATGATTTTAGTAAGGGAATGGTGGGAGCTATATCTCTATACAATGCATCGGGTAAGGATATGTTTTATAAGCGATCAAAAGGAATATCATTTGTATCCAAAACCAAAAATGAATATGGTACACAGGTTGTAGATGAGCCTAAATATAAGATGGAACCTAGGTTGTAGCCCAATCCTAAACTAAATTGAGTACACGGGTTGTAGCCCAAGCCCAAACACAAGAAGGTACGTGGGTTGAAGCCCATTCCTAAAAGAAAGAGGGTACATGGGTTATATAACAACCCTGAAAACAATAAGGTACATGGGTTGTATAGAATTCTTAAATATAAGAGGGAACATGAGGTGTTATCCCAAGATTGGAATTGTTACATGTGTTATAGTCCAAGCCAGACATGTTATAAAGGTATTGGTCGGTAGCTTTGGCCAAAAAATTCTATTCTTATATGTGCTCAACAAATCCAACATCTCATACCTTAATTATAAATTCATGGTTCGTGATATTTATTTCCTTATGATCCATGTCTTATGAACTTCCAATCTATATCTCTTAACTCATGTATATGATCATTGATATGCGGGGTATGATATCCTAATGTTACGACCATGTTTTAATACTCGTATATTCATGTTTATGATGACATGTATCCCTTCTTTACCAGGAATATGTTTCTGAGCTCACCCTTTTAATGTTTTATTTCCCCATGATATGACGAAATGTATTAGGTACAAGTGATAAATGTATAGATATTTATGGGATATGATGAAGATGTTTCCCTTGGATATAAGATTATGTTTCCATGTATCCCAAGACACTAAACTATTATGTTCAACATGCATGTATTTTTGTAATATACTGAATATTAATGTAATATGTTGTAATATCTATGTCTGTGATGCCTGTGGAGATATATTTAGTTCTATTTTGGTGTGATCTATTATGCTCAATTTTTATGGAATTTTTCTATTTTTCTGATTCCTTCTATTATACAGAAAATGTTAATCCTTCGATGTATGATGGGTTATCTATTATATGAATCTATGTGTTCTTGTATTTTTTTCCCATAAATCAGATTCCTTTATAACATGAACCATCATTCTTTACAATGGAGACTCCATGAATTGAATGAAAATTAATGTTTTCATTATTTATAATTGTTTCTTATGTTATAGGTACCACATATGAACTTGTTTATGGTCCATTTCCCCCACCTCGACTAGTTTCACCCCTTAGGGTGTTCTCATGCGATTCCCATTAAATATTATACATTTATATGGAAATTCTACTTTCTATGTGGTGTTTAATAAAACCCAATGGGATAGAGTGTATAATTATTTGGGAAGCTAGTGTTGTGTCCACTTCCCATTTCTTCTTAATCATTAAGGATACGACCCTTGGTTATATATTAAATGATAAATTAAATGTAATTCCATCATGGATTATTATAATGCATCGAATAACTTCAATTAATGATTATTGTATATGATGACCCTTATAGTTGTGACACATGAGCATGTAGTCCCTATTATTTTCATACTCAGTTAGGGAATCCCTTCTATTTTTGATACTCAAGAATGGATTCCCTATATATGTGACACTCAGGCATGGTGTCTACCAAACATGTGATTCATGGTAAAGTCGAACCATATACACGAGGTAATTTGGAACAATTTCACAAAAAAATATGAGACATGAGAATAAGATATGTTTAAATCCTATGAGACTCATACCATTTACCATATGCACTTGAAATATGTTCAAGGTCATATTTCTATAAAAATCACTATGTATATACACTATATAAATGTATACATTTGGTTAATTATTAAGATATAATCTGGATTAGTCCAAACCATGTAATGTCTTCATGGTCTTATTTTGTAATCAGAGATGATACAATTACCACTTTTTTCTTGTTTAAATTTAAATACATGCACAACACTCAATTTTTATGCAGCATCTTGATTTTACTAGACACCATTATAGGTTTCATACTAATTATATCTCACACCCAATTTTGTATTCATTTGTTTACCATATAAAAATACATGGATGTAGGCGGGAAAAAGGTAAATCGTCCTCAGTGTATGCTTTATTTTCTTCTTATGATTGATTAATGTGGTAGAGGAAAAGGATTAATATGGCGATTCTAGTGAATATTGTTTTTGGGAAATTTTTTATTTTTATATATTCTTGTTCCCATAATTCCAATTTTTTTATATCACATGACATAACATCATATGGGTTAATCATACTAATTCATCATCCATATATATATTATATGTAGATTATTTATTATTATTCCCCTACTAGTTGTTTAATAAAATTTACTATGTATACCATTATTATACACCACTGTGATATGATTTTATTAGGGTGGTATCATTTCCTAACATGACTATAATGGACCCCCATTTATAGTTGGCATCCTCTGGTTTATGGATAGGTGATCTTGAGGTTTTGTGGCCCAAAAAATTGGTTAACCAAATAGTGGATTGTGGGTTGGGATGCTACAAATTGGTATCATAACAGGGTATTTTTTTCTTACTTCATACTCATTGGGTATTATATAATTGACAAGAAATGTGTCTAAATTTATAATGGTAATATCCATGGAAGTATATAACCCACATATTGAGGAATCCAAAATTACTCAAGATGGGATATTTTTTATTGGTTTTCACATGTGACAATTATATTGATTTCTCCAGTTGGTGATGCACATGTTTAGTAACGATATTGTTATTTATATTATCATTATGGACCTATTTTTCATCTTACTTGAAATAAAATGAGGCATCATATCAAGCATAATATTAGGAACATGATGATTCAAATGTCAAGGATTATTCGAGGCCGTATTGGTATATATTTGTTACTTTAATATCTTTTATTTCATGTGATTATTGTGAGTGACATGATTATTATATATGAAACATTTCTAATGATTCTTGAAGGTATAAAATAATTTCACTATTTGACATTTCCTCATCATTCTAAATGGTATATATCCATATAGATTGATTACGGAACCTTAATTAACCAATTATAAATAGATCAATCCAGTGGAAACTTGTTCTGTAGGATGAAATGTTAGTTTATTTGACCACATAAATTCCAATTGTATTTTATATAGAATGTAATTCAATAAATTTAGAATATTTATTCACTTAATAATATTATTTTAAATGAAATGAAACATCTTAATAATATTTGTAAGTGTTCATCCATAGTTTCAAGCCAATCCAATTTCAATTTTTTACAAGTATAGGCCTTTATATATTTTAAATGGGGATGCATGTAACTAGATAGTGATATATGATTATATATAAATAAGTACAAACATTAATAAATGTAAACTGTAAAATCAAATAGCTAATATTCAATAGGGACTCCAATTAAAATGTAATCGGATTTTTTCACTATTCCAAATGATTTTATCTCCATGTAATAGAACAACTATATTGTTACATGTTATATTGAACCTAATACAAATTTATTTGTGGGTTGTTGGTAGTGTATCTATTGGTCTATTGTGACATTTCTTATCACCTATGTCTAGAGTAAGGATTAGGAATAGAATAGTAACTCTTTTATTGGAAGTAATTCCATAGGTACTTTTCTGTTATATTTATTCTATCTATTGATAAATATTCTCTCAGGCATGATGTTGAAAAATTATATAGGCAATCCACCAAAATGTCCTGGTGTTGTGCACTAACATGTTGGTGACGTCTATTCTCCAGAGGTCGTGGAACATGAACCACCTGTATTACCTCTTATTGTTCAATCCTAGACACCTCTTGTTCTTCCTCCACTAACTGATGAATCATAGTGTTTTGAGATATTCTTTTTCATTATGTAGTCTATAGAGGGACCTCTATAACAAACCCCGAGTATGGATGAGTTTACATGGTAATTACAACAAAACATCACAAAAAATTTTAAGTGACATCGGTCTTTCAGATATTGATTCATATATGGAGTTGATGTCATTATTATTCAATTATCTATTGATTCTTATAGAGAAGAGGATCAGGATCATGATTTATATCTTGTATGATTTTTCAACTGTTGGTGTGATGTAGTCTCCCCAAAGGGTCATAATCGGTGTATTTCTTGGGTGATCCTTCGAATAGAATTCTTTGAATATTTAGTTCCATAAATTTTGAGTGTGTTCCATGATAGAGATTTTATGAATCCAAAATAAGATAATATATTCGAGATGGAATGTTCAGATTGTTTCACTAATCATCAGTACTTCGCAATGACACTTACTGATGAAGAATTAGAGATAGTGAGATGGTTTAATGAGTGGATGGTTTACTCCATTTGATCAAAGGTGAATGTTTTTGGGTTGACCACAAGTTCAGAGATTAATCTGGACCACATCACTGAACAAAACATGTGGGATTCTAGCGTTGGGGGTGGGGGGTTCCTTACTAATATTGGGGAGCAGTTTTGTACGTTACATGAAACATCACATTGAGATGGTATGTGGGAGTAGATGTAGTCATATTACTACCAATTATATTTATGTTTTCTTACACTATTATATAAATCCTGGAAATAGGAATACCTAGTGTTCTAGAGATCCTCTTGAATGCCAAGGTTGCGACAGGATTGGTTAGAATTAGCTATTAGACATGACTATTACATCTATTATTAGTGGGAGATGACATTTCTCAGTTCCTCCATTTGAAGAAGTAACTCCTATCTAGGTAATAATCACTATTAATACCAGATGATATGACATAGGAGTTGGTTGTGGACATGGTATTCATGCTCCATACGTCTAACATTAGTTTACTAGACCTGCACCAGGTAGTCAGGTTGTATCTTAGGGACACATATCATGCCATATCTATGTAGTGAAACCCACTTCTAAATAATAGTTCAGTAATAATTTTATATTAATATGTACAATTCTATAATCCATAACTTCCATATCATTCCTTATCTGATAGAGTTTCTTCACAATCTTTTGAGTCCGCTGTAATTGTGAAAAGCATTACCCTAGATAGTATACTTTTTTTGTGTGATGAATCCTGACACAACTATAAGGGTTCAATAAGATATTGTGTTCTAGTGTAAAGAGTTTCCACTTGAGATATGTGGGTATTAATTCTTATGGGTCATCCCTTTCCTTTATATTACTTTCATTAACATTATTAGCAAGAAGGATTGGTTGGTACCATACCATGCACATGTTTATTTATGTCACAAGAGGATGTCTTTAACATCACATAAGGTAAGTACCCATGTTCATAAGAGTGAATGGGATGTGCATCAATGATGATCACATTTAAATAATGATGGGTTGGGAATAGTGATAGCCCAAATTGATAGTATCTTTATGGGTGATCAGGGACCACATCACATGGAATTCTCTCCAATGGTTGATCATTTCAGGGAAATTTTCCATGATGATTTCTTCAAATAACCTCATCTATGATGGGTGGAGTTCACCATTGAGTTGGTGTAATTATTTGTATTAATTTCCCTTCCTCCCAATATTTTTACACCAATAGAAATCTAGGAAATCAAGAACTAGTTGGATTAATTTTAATTTAATGGTTTTATATGACCCAATAGTTTTCCCTGGGGTTCACCAAACATTTTTTCATGAAGGCTGACAATACCCTAATATTGTCTGTTGATTACCATTGGTTGAACCAAATTATGGTTAAGAATGTCTTTCCACTACCTTATATAGAAAAAATATTTAACCATATCTATGGAGTGACCATTTTCTATAAGATGTATTTGAGGTTAGGATACTATTTGTTGCATGCGAGACTCTCAAATATACCACTTATAAATTTTTAATGTAGATACAACATGTAAAAGTATATTATTATTTTTTCTAGCCTGATGAATGAACCATCATTATTCATGGAAATAATGAATATATTTTTTACACGAATCTTGTTTCAGTTTTTGTTGTCTTTCTGAATTATATCATGGTGTATTATAGGTCTCATAATGACAATGTAAAATATCTTGACATTTTGTGGAATACAATTAGAGAGATAAAAATATATAATCTTCTAAATAAATTACACTTTTGGATTGACAAGGTGTACTTCATGGATCCCATTAATTCAAATATATGAGTGTCACTTGATTTAGGGATAGTGATCGCTGTATTTTCTTGGGAGAAGCCCAAGAATTTCATTTATCTTGATAGTTTATTTGGTCCAGATGGATATTTCTTGGATTTGATTTAGTACTTTTCCACATATAATATTCTCCCATCGTCTTGAAAAAAAGGTTGTGGATTTTTTATGGTTAGACACATGTGAGTCCATCTTTCAATTGATGAAAGGGATACTGAATTTAGCAATAATCCTAATTCATCCAGAGCCTTTAAGAAGTTTGATTATTTTGTGTGATGCATCAAGAATCATAAATTTTCCATTTTTAACATAGGGAGATTCAGTTATAGGATATTACTATCACCTTTTGAGACCACATAGGAAAAATTGCACAATAAGTTACCCTGATCTAGCAGATGTGGTACATAATATATACTGTTGGAGGAACTATCTATTAGGGGAATATTTAATCCATTACATAGAACCTGAAACTCTAAAATTATATTCCAAATAGCACGAAATGAGTATCATAATGTTTAATTGGGTAGAGTAACTTCAATCATTTTACATTGACCTTTCAATTACACCCGAATAGTGAAATGAATTTTCTGACACCCACAGCTAGAAGACTCACAAAAATTCCATCTTAGAAACTATTTTTGAGTAGTTGTTGATGGACTTATTTTTTGAGATTCACTTAGAGGTTCTAGAATATCATGGAAAACCTATTTGAGCTTTAATAGAAGTGATATATTCCATAATTTAAGGGGTAATGATGTGATAGTTTTCAAATTCTGATCGCTAAGTCTTGAGGGAGAGTGTTTTATTAAAGGACCCCCCATCTGATTTAGTTATTTATGAGTGTGATACCCGAAACGTTCATGGATGTTTTTTGGTACCATTAAATGTAATATAAAAATAAACAAGATAATATCATGCCTTTATTTGGGATGTGAACCCCAATCTTACCAAGATGTTCCGAGATGTACATCATCAATATTCATAGCCAGATATGGAGAAGAATATTGAAGGCTTTTTCAAATGGTGTTCTAACTCTCATTAGGTGAAAGTGTAGCACCATCAGTCTAAAGGATGTTTATATCCTCTATCCATTACATATTAAATATGCGATGAAATCACTATGGAATTTCATATATGTTTTTTTAAGATCCCCTTGAGGAAATGATGTAGTATGGGTGATCATCAAAATGTTGACCAAGTTAATAAACTACATACCTATCAAAGAGGCATTCTCAGTTTATGAACAATTGAGGCTCTATATCCAAGAGATTTTTCACCATCATGGTGTTCCAGATTACCTCATAATATATAATGATTCTCATTTTTTATGTTTCTAGAAAGGGTAACAAAATGTACTAGGATTCTGGTGTCCTTGAGTAAAAAATATAACCCTCAGAACAACACTCAGTCTATGTTTAGGATATGGGTATTGTAGTATAAGTTATGGGATTTTTTTTAATCTTGGACATTTTTTTAATAAAAACCATACTCTTGTTTATTATTCATACAATAATAGAATTTTTGAAATTATTTAGATTGCACCATATGAGTCCCTATATGAATGGTTTTGTTTTACACCATTTTGTTAGTTTTAGGAAGGTGATGTAACACTACCGAGACCTCATATTATTATATAGACATCAGATCATGTATAACTAATTCAAATGTTTAAGAATAAAAGATAATCTAAAAAAATTATTATATTGATCGTCACTACCAACCACTGGTGTCCGAGTTGGGACATCGAGTATTTATGCGGGTTTCACCTATTTAGCTCATAGATGTAGTCATAGGTAGGGAAATCTATCACCTGTCTACATCAATATTTTCTAGATCATAAACAGATATAGGATGGCATCCTATCCATTAGCCTTACATAAAAGGTATCAGGACATGCATGTTGTCTTCCATGTATCGTAGCTTCACCATTATTATTTTTACCTATCTCATTAACTTTACCCTAGGAATATATAACTAGAGATAGATGGAACAATTGAGGACAATCTGGTATGTATCTTTGACCAGATCACAAAGGATCTCAAATGTAGGGAAGTGCCACTATTTTGGATTCCATGGTAGAATGGTCGTGTGCAGGACGATACCGAAGAGAGAGAGAGAGATAGAGAGAGAGAGAGAAAGGCAGACATATATTCTCAGTGGCTGAAACATTCACCGACGATGTTTTACCAAACTAAAAAGTTATACTCAGGGATGAGTTATATAATATAGGGGAGGTTGTAACCTCCTATGTTTGTAGAGTTTTATGGGATCAATAAATTCAGTAAACCATTGTTAAGCCAATCCCATGGAATATCTCATGCAACTTCATCTTTAGGCCAGTTGAGGTTATATTGATAAGAAGGTTGTATGGAGTTGGAGGCTAGCTACATAATAATTTCATAACATGAAATAAATCCATGATGTGAATTCAAATAATGATGTGATTTTTTATGGCCAAACACAATGAGTTTTTAAAGGGAATGAATTTAATACACGTAGTAATTCAATATACCTCATGAATAAAATTTTAGATGTGAATTAGTTTTTCATGAACCCATTCATGATAAGTAATGGGTTTTACTATAATGTAAACACCCAAAAATTACATGATTTAAATAATATTCATGTCATGAAATAGTATTGTGTTATTTTTTAAAAAGGGACATAACACCTCCTTTATTATTTATTTTTCCTCATGAAAGCTTCCATTTTCTGTTGGATCCCAATAATAGACATGCTAGTTAGTATTGTTCCTCCTCCATATATACAACAATTGATCCACTATTCATCATTTTGGAATAATTATGGTAATATTTTCAATGAACTTATTTATTTTCCAATTTTCATTCTCCATCATTGGTGATATTTTGGTGTGAGCTAATATGCCTAATTTTGTGGGAAATTTTCTATTTTTCTGATTCTATCCATTTATCTTCAAATATCAAGACAAGAACAGATGAGGGGTCCTGTGAAAAACTAAGGGAGGTGGTCTATTTTTTATCCCTTAAAACTAGTTGTTTTATAACCTTCATCATCATGTCGTATTCCTGTCATTATGTGCATTTCATTAAAGCTAATATTTTCATTTTTTAAAATTGTTATCCTCTATAGTTGTTCCTCTATTACAAATGTTTATTGTAGGAGGATTCCAACTACAAATTGTGCCAACCTTTAGGGTGTTATCATCTAATTGCCTTTATATATTAAGTGTTTTCATATCCAAACTACTTTCTATGTTGTAATTATTTCAATCTAATTGATTCAATGTTATAATTAAAGGGTAATCGAGTGGGTGGACACATGCAATATATCCCCAATGGTAAATGATATGACAATTTTTAAAATAATGTTTGATACCTAAAATGTAATTCAACCTTAGATTACTATTAAGAATAAATGACATTCTATTTATGATTCTCGTTCATGGATTGCATTCTATTTGTTATACATAAGCATATCATACTTAAACATAAGATAATCATTCTTAGAGTCCCTTATATGTATGGTACATGGGGATTGTTTCCCTATACATGTGATACTCAAGCATGTTATCCCTCAAAAATTAGATACATTGGAAAGGTGACCCACATACTCTTCATACATAGTCATAGAGTCCATAATAAAATGTGATACACGAGAATGGAATTCCAAGAAATCATATAAGACTCATACAACTACCCATGAATGATTCAATTGTGCCTCAAGTCCTCGCTAGTAGTACTATCAAAATATGTGGCTATAATCATTACCACATATGTAGACCATATATATATATTTTTACATATTCATACATATTCTGAGATCCTCTATCTTATGTCAAAGAATTTAGTCTCTTCATGGTGAACTCCAGGAATGAGATATGATATGTTTACATCTTTTATTCTTATTTATCATTAAATATATTCTCACAAACTATTTTATATGAACTTTCTAGTTTTTAAAGACACCATTGGTGGTGTCCTAGTGACTATATCTCACACTCAGTTTGGGCCTCCAGCTGGTACCTGAAAAGATCAAATGGATTTAGGTAGGGAATAATATAAGAATTTAGGGGTGTCTACTTAAATGAATGTTTAGAATAGAGTGTATCATAACAGGATTGTTCTTAGTATTTTAATGATAGCGGTTAATTTTTTTAAACATTTTTTTATTTTTTATATGCTTGTTCCCCTATTTCCCATTTTTGTATATCATATTAAATTGAACCATTTTGGTATATGTTACTGATTTAGTTTCAACCTATTAGTTACATGTGAAGGAATTATTATTATTCTTCTATTATCTATTTATTATTGTTTCAGTTCTTTAACATTATTATACACCAGTCTGATATACTATGATCATGTGTGTACAAACACTAAACATTTGTAGAATAGACACTCAGTACTTGTCGACAACCTTTGACATTCATGGATTCATGCTTGAGTTCATATGGTCCATCGTCTTAGGGTTCTGCATAATGGATTCTTTGTTAGGATGCTACAATGATTCTTTGATAAATTATCTACTGGTTTTAATATTTAATGAAAGTTATTGAGTATTTTACAATACCAATATCTTTCTCTCTCTATAGCTTAACTTATATTTTTTGAATTCTACATCTCTTCCCATATAGAGCCTTATATAGTCCTATTTGAATTCATGAGTGTAAACCATAATTATAGAATAATAGAAGCAGTTGAATAAATTGATATCAATCACATTTCTAATTCATGAAAATGATCTATGAATATATAAAAAATTATAAAAGGTCCTTTTAGATTAAACGTTTTTTTGAGAAGAATAAAAAGTAATAATAATCAGTTCAATATATAATTATTTATAAGGACATATCTATAACGTTATGGGGAATTTTTAATTTTTATTAGATTTAATAAAATGTTGTAATCTATGAAAACCTACTCCTACAATAATATATATCATGTGTAGTTCACTGAGTAAGAAACACACTCAAATAATTGTAAATTTTTCAAAATTTATAATTATCTCAACCACAAAATTATTTGAACTTTTTCCCTTATAGGCCATTGAAAAAAATATGAAAAAAATTGTTTGTGATTTTCTCTCATACACATATGGCTATGAATATTAATTTCAACATCATCTTAAAAATGTATCATTTCGCCTTATTTTTTTGGAAGAAAAAGCATTATTATGTTTACTCGAAAATAACCAACTGTATGTTATCCCACATAAAAGTCCTCTTGGTATCATTATACTGATTTTTTATTAATGTTTTAATAGGGGATGGTTTTTTATGTTCCTTACAAAAATTCAACTTTATAGTTTATGGTAAATATGGGACACATATTTATTGTCAAAATAATATAAAAACAACTTGTTTATTGTTGAAATACCTAATATTTAAAACAATATTCTATATATCAAAATAATTCTTTTGTACATCCATGATATTACCTTTGATATATGGTTGGTAAATCCCTTGGGATAGATTGAAGTACATTCCTTCCCATTTGATTTGTAGGTTTATCCTTTAAATATCATTTTATTTTGGTTCACATTTAATATTAATCATGTATAATGTAAAATAAACCACTCTTCTCAAAGGACTATCCAATATATTTTCCTCCTAATATACTATTTTATTGGGAAATCATTATTCATGACGGTATCAAACTATATCATTCGGCACATGTTCATATCCATCTATGTGCATATACACTTGAAATTAATATTTTCAAATATTTATATCATACTTTTCTTCATATATATAATGCCAAAAAATATTCAATGTTTAAATTACTACTACTAACACTTAATCATGAACTATATAATTTCCATCAAGATTATTTAATTTATATAATCAATCGGTTTCACCCTTTTAATTCTACACATGAAGACAATCCTAGAACATCATTGAGTCATTACCAAATATCACAAACCCTTTAATACTATTGGTTAACATTATTATTTTATTATTTACCAACCTCTTCTTATACAACGTGGCGTATTCATCAAATTATATTTTCCAGATAATCTTTAACCCCTCCAATTTAATTTATTTAATATATTTGAAAATCATATGAAAATTTCAAAAAAATGTTGACATTATCCATCCAATCTGAAAAAATATGGGTCTATATTATTTTTTATGATATATGGAATTCATAAATCATCATTTTATTTTATGAATTCACATATATACCATTTATTCTAACTATATTTTATAATAAGTGTATAGTTTGAAGAAAAAACTCATAGTTTTTGAATTTATCATTAACTATAAACATTAATAAATTATATAGTATAATTAAAATACTATTTATATCCATCCTAGATCTTGAAATATATGAGAATATCATCAATAAAATCTAAAAAAATTATATAGGAAATACAGAAATAATGTATTCATCAAATCCATGATGATAACTAGAGATTTTATATGACTATAAGAAATTAAAAAAATCATTGGTGTATATATCTCATATTAGTTGATATAATAAGTAAATCATCCCATTTAATCCTCATTTAATGATATCCTAATAGAAGATAAACCTTGAAAAAAATATTTGACCCCATAAATTTGAATAAACAAGTCCATATAAAAAGGTATATGATACATTTTATTTATTATTTTCTTATCATAATAATTATATTTATTGAAATGTTATATATATATATAAATACTATAGGTTCACCCAATGGTGAAAAAATATGGTGTATATACCCATGAAAAAATATTTCTTATTTTTTCCTTTTTAATTCATTAAATTCTATAATAAACATTCAATACAGACTCTTTGATATATGTATAACACTATGTATGAATTCAATTGAAAGAAAAATCTCAATATCATTTTAGAAAACATGATAAACATTTTTAAAATATTTTAATATATTACTATTAAAAATGTTATATCATTACTGTTGAGTTTATCCATTACTATTTGATCAAAATATCTTAAATAATTTGGTATTTAGAACAATATTAAGCATTTATTTTTTTAAGGAGGTTCATAATCAACATTTAATTTAAAATTTATCATAACTTACTTTTATATGAATGTATATTTTCTGATCGCATAAATTAATATGTTCTTTTTATAAGAGAGTCAACCCATTATTAGTATCACAATGAATTAAAATGGTGGAAGAATGGATAGATTTCAAAGACATATTCTTTACAGAAAACTCAGTCAGATAAGATTTATATTATTTAGAAGAATTCTTCAAACCACTTTTTTGTTATATATATAAATCAATATCAATTATTATTGTGGTAAATAAACAATAATAGAAAAATTATATGAAATGATATAATTCATAGAATACGTATTTAATATTTTGATCACAATTCATTAATAAATAATAAGTGTTATTTTAACCACTATTTTAATTATTTTTTTCCAATTTTTTACTAAATGAAAAATATTTTATGTGAGTAAATTTGGTAATATATAATATAATCTTAGAGAAAAATAATGTCAGGTCCACTATATTAGATACCCTGAGTGGGGGCAAGAATTAGGGTATGACACATAAAAACAACTTCCCCTATTTATGTTGACTCCCTGTTAAGAAAAACACTCCTCTGTCTCATTTATAGAGAAAAGTATAAGTAGAAATTAGATCATGCACATGAATTTTTTTTTGTTCAACTAAACTATGATACATCCAAGGAGAATACACCATAAATGAGAGGATGTACCAAATCTAATAAAACACACTACTGATTGTAATGTTTGTAGAAGACTCACTGTCTTTCCTGGTTTACAACCACTCAAAATTTGAAAGCTCACTGATCACTGAACTAAAGTGTCCTCAATATTTCATTAGAAGATCCAATCATAGTTTAACGACATGTAGGTCCCTTAATTCTCATAAAGAAATGCACATTCCTCTGTATGTATATGCTCTGTTGAGGTTCCACTTTCATCAATTGATGAATACAACATTACCACGGGTGTGATGAGAAATCATCCAACATTCACGCAACCCTAGAATGACCTGTGTGATTCTCCATGAATCACACACTAGTGTCACCAATCCACTTGTGTGACACTTACTTAAACTACTCAAAACATGGGGGACTAAAAGCTTTTTATTCCCATCCCAATACTGGAACACAACTATCAAATGGAACACAACTTATGAATAAATTTATACTTGTGCGCCCAGACCACCACATGCATGCCCAAACTTACTCGTGATACTGGAGCTAGAATTTTCTATCTGTTTTGATCTTGGTCCAAATTGAGTAAGGTTATCCCTCTATTTATAGGTATTTTGGTCACCCTGATTGTTGTAGGCATGTTTCCATTTAGCGCACAAGTCCATCTGCCAAAGCCTCTCCCTACCTAGTCACATTGCGTTCCAAAACCAAACCTCAAGAGCATTTCATTACTTTGACATATTTTGATGTTATAATATTAAAAAACATATGGAATGAAATGTTCCATGTCTCCATGACACTGGTGCACAAGTCCCTCCGCCAAAAACACTTTTCTAAATTTTTCAGTTTTGCAGCCAAAAAATTTGGCAAACACTAGAAAACAACACCACCTTGTATATTCTATTTTTATACTTCCTCTAGATCATCCATTCATTTTTCAAGGTTCTTATATCAATCATGTATTTATGAAAACATATCTTGGACATTAAAACTCACCATATAACCACCTTTTATCAACAAACTGAACATCGTGGTATGCTTTGTCAAAAAACACAACACGGGGACCTTCTTTTTCAACAAAAACAATCACCTAGAAAATGATTAAATTATTCCTTGAGGGATTTATTCCCATCAACCCCCACCCCCATTTGGGTTTGTCGACATCCTTTATCAAAAAATGATACCTAGTTAAATTCTTAAGCCAATATTCTCCTCTTGAAATTTCTATAATGATCAAGGATTAACTCAACACATACTCTAACCCCACATTAGAAATTCTTGGTGTGATAAACAAGATAAAATGAAAATTTCATCAATGAATAAGTTCATTTCAAAAACCAATTATTGATATCAAACTGATACCAACTGAAAAACTGATACCAACTGAAAAACTGATACTAATTTTTGATCCCTGGAATCCTTCTGACACCATTCCAACGCCACTCTTATGCTTTTATCTTTATCCTCACCTATCATGATATGTATTCTTTGATCGACCAATTCTTTCTTTGTTAGATTTAATAAACTCTTTCTTCACTTCTTGGGTTCTTATGTCTTCCATGATATGCTCTGGTTGATCACTTTAAATATTGAAGAATTCTCCCATATCTTTCCTGATCCCCTAATCTCATTTCCCCACATGTCAGCTTCACCCCGTGTCTTGACTGAGAAATTTTATACCTTATTTATCCACAGTTCCTCCCCCTTAAGAAGTGAATCTTTCTCCCCTATTGTCAAAGAACTCAAATATCACTCCTTTTTAGAAAAAAAGTAGAGACCACATACTAGTACAGTAAGGAAAACACACCATACCTCCGGTGGGGGTCACATCCACACCTTTTCAAGTGTGGGGAGTCATCTGATCTCCCAGATCCAATCTATGCCTCTCGAAAGATTCTTTGGGTAAGACCTTTGTCAAAAGGTCTGCAAACTATAGTTGTTTGGGCACATACTCCAACTTCATTAATCCTTTTTCCTCATTTTCCTTGATAAAATGATAATTTATCTCAATGTTATTTTTACTTTCCTGAGGGACTAGATATTTTTTAATACTAGTAGCACATGAATTATTACACTTGATTATGATCAGATACTTCAATTGAATGCCCATATCATCAAGATTATTCTTCATCCACAATAACTGTGTGATTTATTGAGTGGAGTAAATATTCTCGGATTCTATGGTGCATAATGAAATGAAATCTTTCTTCTTGATTAGCTAAAAATAAACCACCCACCTTGATAGGAAGCACCTCATGAAGTTGATTTCTAGTAATCCGATGAACTGGCCCAATCTGTATCTTTATATCCCAAAAACATTGACTAAGATTTATCATTCTATGTTAAGGAGAAATGAATAGTTTCCTTAATATAATAAAGTATTATTTTCACTTAAATCTTGTGGATTTCCTTTGGATTGATTTGATATTGTGCTGCTTTTCATGTGGGAAAAATAGTATCAGGTATCATCAATGATAGACAAAGGAAACTCCTAATAATCAGCCTATATTCTATAACACTAACTACCTTTCCATTGTTATCATTTGCTTATTTAATTCAGGTAGCAACCAGAGTCTTCATCTCCTTGTATTTTTTAATTCTATATCTTCTCAAAACCACATTAGCATATTTGGATTGAAAAAACAAAGTTACATTCTTTTCCTGGGACACCATTAAACCAAAGAAAGATGGCATCTCTCAAATCATGGACATTTTGTAACCACTTTTCATGAATTAAGAAAACTATCAGCACTGAGCTTCATCTTATCCACCAAATATAATGTCATCGACATAAACTAGAACAGTCATCCTTTGATTACTGTCATTGTTGAAATTGAGATTGTAACCAACTCCACCACACTGGAAACCAAGCATCTTGAAATAGTGATCAATCCTTGAGTACAAGGATCATGGTTCTTGTTTTAGCCCATATAACAACTTCTTCAATAGAAAAACCTTTTTATCATCCACATGAACAAGAAAACCATTGTGTTTCTCGATATAAACTTCTTCCTCTAAAACCCCATTCAATAATGCAGATTTGACATCCATATAGAACACTTTTAAATTTTGTTTCACTACAATGGCTAGTGATAATTAGAAGGCCTCTATCCTTGATATAGGACGAATTGTCTAATCTACATTAGTTCCCTCTATCTGGGAGTACCCTTTGAACACCAGTCATGCTTTGGTTAAGGTCAAAACATTATCCTCACTCATATTGTTGCGAAAGACACATTTTTTCTTAATGACATTCCTATTCGCTGACCTCAAAACTATCTCCAAGGTCTTATTCTTCTCAATCTGGTCATGCCCTTCATTCATCACCGGACCCTAGTTTCATCATTAACTAAACCAGATAAATATAGGCTCTACCTAAGATAGGAGGGATGTTTGTTACCATGACATCAACCTTTTTTTCTAAACCGGAGCTATCTTGTCACCAATGATATTATGTCTGCCAATCTCATCTCCAATCATTGGAATATTTTACAATACAGATTTTTCTTTCTATTTCTCATCATCAGTGTCCTCTTCTTAATAAGCATCCTCCTCTTCAGATCCCCCTCTATTTCTCTCATACTCATCACATTCATCAGGAAAATATTCCCCACATGGTTGAATATTCTCATCATTTTCCACTAGAGTGACATCATTTATCTCAACAACATTTCCCAGCTTATTCACCATGTGGTTGAATATTCTCTTATGTTTCTCCTTATTGAGAATAAATAAATTACTTCCAAAATTTATATAGTATTTAACTGTTGTATTTTTTTCCATACGACATCTCATAAGTAGTCATTATTTCCTATTGAAACAACATTGCTCTGTTAGAAATGTAGACTAATGTCGACACTTCATCCTTCCAGAACTTCTCTGGTGTGGTTTTTTCAATAAGCATCAAACTAGACATGTTGTTGATGATCCAATTTGTCTTTTCAACCAATCCATTTTGTTTGGGAGTTCTTACAATGGAGATGATGCCTTATCCGATGTCTCTCGAGATATTATTTCACCTGACTCTTTGTGAATTCCGTACCATTATTAGTATGAAACATCATAATTTTCCATCCAAGAATCCTTTGCCAGTCCCTATGGTATTTCATTAAACAACTAAAAACATTCGACTTATGCGAAATAAAAAAAACTCATGCCATTATTCTATAGTCATCAATGAAGAGAATGTAGTACCTCTTTCTGTCAACTATTATTGTTGTGATAGGCCCATAAACATCAATGTGCACCAATTCGAGAACTCTTATTGGCTTATTTTCTTATTCCTTATATGTCTTTATGATGTTCTTATTCTATTGGAATGCATCTCATGTGTGAGAACGATGTCAGGATAGCTTACAGAGGTATTTATCTATATCACAGTTTAACAAATATTCCATGGATGGCTAGCATAGATGATGAATTCGTTTATTCCATAACTTGTTTTTCATCCTCATTGTATAAAAAGAATATATCTTCTTGTCCACTTACCAGATAGATATTCCCCTTTTTTCTTTATCTATTTAGTATCAATTTACCATCTCTCCCCTTGATTACACATGTCTTCTTCGTAAACCGTATGGAATTCCTCGAGTCACACAGTTGACTAACGCTGAGAAAATTTTGACTGCAACCTTCTATAACCAAGACATCTGCACGTCTTATTTATTTTCCCCAAACCTGGCCTTTCCCAATGCAATTATCTTCTGGCCTTCATCATTTCCAAACATGAAAACTCATTCATTGTCATATTTTATGCTTGTAACTAGATCCTTATTGCCAGTCATGTGGACGTGCAACCACTGGTAAGGATCAATACACCAAAATGGTCTGATGCTTTATGGGAAATTTCATCAACAACTTTCTTCTCTTCTCTCTTCTTATAGGACTATTTTTTTTCATCACACCAATCATAGATTTATACATATAATATTTCTCAGTTCATTATTGACTTGCTTTATTAGGAAAATCTGTAAATCAATTTTCTTTTTAAACTCACCTATTGGTTCATTGGTCTGCTTCGTGTGAACATTTTGATTCTTCATTGAAAAAATTATTTAAATGGTCGATGTACAATATCAAGATATTTGCCCAAATCATCATCACTAGATATAGTTTCATTTTAAATATGTTCTAAATAAATGTTCTATGTTTGGCTTCCACCTCTGTTCATGTCCCCATCAGTATCTTCTTGGTACAGTACATAAATTTTGTGTGTTTCCATCCTTCAACAGTAATAACACATGATGAATGGAGAATTCATCCAGGATAATTATTTAATACCAGTAGTCCATTGGTTTTTTTTAGTTTTCTAATTCATCTCTGTACCCGCATCAACTATCATTTTCAGAACAGTTGTGTGTGGTATAACACCAACACTAACTTCTTTCTTTTTCTGATTGATCCCCAAATCAGCCATAACATTTGAGATTGATAGTTTTTTATTTCTATATGAACTAATAGGCTCCACATTAAAATTTTTAGACTAATTAATTATCAGCTTTCCAGATAATGTGATTGGAATCAGAAATTTTTCATGGTCCTTAAATTTTTTTCATAGACCAACTACATTCAGTTCATGCTCATCGATACACTTGATTTTATGTTTAATTTTTTTATTCAAGCCATCTATCTCCCTTTTCTATTATTAATCTATGATTTTAAACTCAGTTATCAATTTTTTGTTCTCTATTGGTGACGTCTTGATATTCTCAATTTCTTCCATTAGCTCAGACTCTTCTACTTCTTGCTTCATCATGTATAGTTTGGCATCACGGAGAACTTTGTTGGATTTATTTGTTATGACTCTCCAATCATCTATATCATCAATAGAGGATTATAACTCAACATTCATATCAATTTGACCTTTATATTTTTATTCTTCATAAATGTCAACTACTTCCTTATAATGAGAACTACCGATAACAACCACCATAGAATTTTCTCCACAATCATTACAGTTTTCAATATCATTAACCTCTTCATCCTTAGACTCATCTGAACTATCAAATTTTTGTTAAAGAATATTATTCATGTTGAGTAAATTTCTCTTGGAATGTTTCTTCAATTTAAAATTGGCTAAATTCTTAATTCTGGGAATTCCAACATCATCGTCATTATCAACATCTTGAAACTATTTGGGGAACAATGCTACAAAATGACTAACCTTTCCACATTGAAAGCATGCTAGTGGAAGTTATCCATTAAACATTCCTTTTCCTCTTTAAAATTTTTAGGAAAGGAATGAAATCACCTAATTAGTCTCTTCTTCTTCCAGAGAATCTTTAATAGAGATCTTCTTCATGTATTAGAATTCCACCTCTTGGGATTTCCCCCTTTCCACAGCCTCTTTATCATCGTTCCTCAATTCATATGCAACTAAGATACTTTGCAAATTGTCCAGTGTCGTCTTCTTCATATCATTATCTTCATATACTAAATCATTTGGATAGAACCGAGGTGGATGTTTCCCCATTATGCACTTTACAATATTTATTTCTTAAATGAAATCTCCAATACCTTTCATATCATCCACAACAAAATTTTCCTTGTCATATAATGCATTGATAGATTCATTTTGGTTCATTCTCATATCATCATACTTCTTCATCAACACTTGTGATGCTGCTTCTCGGACCTTCGAATTTCTTTAATATATCTTCAAAAGTTTTTCCCATATGGCATGTGATGTTTTTCATGAAATCAAATTTGTATAGATAGCATTGGATAGAGATCCCCCAAAATCATTCTATACCATAGAGTTGGCATAAATGTTTCTTCGCTCAGCTTTTGATAATGAACCACTATTAATATCAGAAGTTATATAATTAATTGATGTTGTAAACACATCCACTCTCAAAGATTATAAGGTGTATTTAATCTAATTCATCACTAAATGAAAAATTTTCCCATCGAAGATCAGAATCCCTAGATGATTGGGGACCTCCATTGAGAGAGAAACACTGAAATTAACCCATTCTGATGATTCCAATTTTTAATTTCACTAGGTTAGATATCTTGAGAGGGGGATGAATATGTTCAGTACAAATTAAAACAACTCCCCTATTGATCATGATTCACTATTGACAAAAAATATATTCTCCCCCTTTCCTGTAGCGGAGTATAAATAGAAATTAAATCATGCAAATGACACAACAATTTCACATGGTTCACCCACACTAGTCTACATCTAAGGAGCATACACCGATTTTGTTCCAAAGTTCCAAATCCACTAAAAGTGGTTTTTTGTTTACAAAGATTAGATAAATCTCATTATCCATCCTAGTTTACAACCAATCACAATTTGAATGCTCACTGGGGTCTCTATTGAAACATGCTCACTGATTCTTCATAAGATCCAATCATAGTTTAAATACTTGTAGATCACATAATTATCAAAAATTAATGCATCTTCCCATATTTGTATATTATCTGTTGAAGCTTCGCTTTAATAAACTGATGAGTACAACATTACCATGGGTGTACTGGGAAATCTTCCATCTTTTGAGTTACACTAGAATCACTAGGGGGATTCTCCTTATCTGGAGTGCAAGGTTCTCAAAACCACTTGAAAGAAACATCCTTATCCCACACAGAACATGGGAAAATCAATCTCTTTTATGACCAACTGAATATTCATGAAAAAGTATCAACATGAACGAAACATATGAATAACTTTATACATGCATTTCCAAACCTTCTCGAGCAACTGGAGGTCTAATTTTCTCTAAGTGTTGAACTTTCTAAAAAATAAGGAGGGTTATCCCTATATTTTTAGGCATTTTGGGTACCTTGAGCACTGCACAGATGTTTCCTTCCAGCATGAAAGTCTATCCACTTAAGCCTCTATCACCCTAGTCACCTTGTGTGCCCAAACCAAAACAAGAGAGCCCCTCTTTCCATTGAAATATTTTAATTTAATGATCATAAACAAAATATTACATGAAACTTCCCAAGTCTCTGGGACACTAGTTCCCAAGTCTCTCTTCCAAAAACAGTTTTCTCCATTTGTCGATTTTGAGGCCTTAAAATTGGGCAAACACCGGAAAACGACGCCACCTTGTTTCTTCTCTTTTTTGTACTGCCTCCAGATTGTCAATTCCATTGTCGAGGTTCTTATGTACATCATGGATGGAAGAAAACATATCTTGAACTAAAAAATTTACCATGTAAACCCCATTTTGTTAAAAAACTGAACATCGTGGTCTGCTTTTTCATCAAACACAACATGGAGGCATGAATTTTCGACAAACACAATCACCTCAAAAATGTTTCAATGATACCTTGAGGGATTAATTCCCAACAAATAATATTCATATGAATAATTATTCATAAAAATTAAAATACTATAAAACCATTGGGTCAAAATAAGATAGTTTTTATTCAACCTAGTTTTATTACTTATTATACATAAAATTATCATTAGTATATGTTAAACCCCAGTTTGATCTCAACCAAAGAGACTTAAATTTAATATATATATATATATTACATCATCTTATATGATTCAACATTACAATTAATAACTAAATAACACTCTGATAACCCAAATTATAGTGAAATTGGATATTATCTATATAATAATTTTATTATATAAAAATTATATCTATATGTTCGTATGAGTTGACAATTCCAGAAGGACTTATAACGTTTGTTTATTGGACTATTCAAATTTTGAAGCAACATATGAAATGGTGTTTTGAGAGTTTTATTTATTCAAGGTGTTTTTTATATATCAGTATTGATGCTCAGAATAATGATAGGGTTTTTAGGTGAACCTCAAGAGATTTACATTGTTGTCAGGGGTTTTAGTGTTTTATGGCCATAATGCATGTTTTGTTGTGCACGATTTTGGAGAATTTGTGTGACACTAGAATTTTTTGGATATTTATATTAAATATGAATAGATCAGTGTTATTTCACATGGTTAGAAAATATTTTAGGGTAAATAGGTTAATACATAGGAGAAATAGTGTGAGCTGGTCGATAGACTAAGGTAAGAAACACGTTCTGCACATGGTTTTAGAGAAACCTTGCAACCTTCTATAAAAGGGAGGTAGTATTGTCATCATAGTTGGCACATGATTTTTATAACATTGTACCCTAACCATATGATTAATTTTGTAACACCTATTAGTGGGTTCATGGTTGTGAAAAAGATGTGGATACCCATAATTTAATTAAAAGAGGAGAACAAGAAAATTCAACCATAAATTTTTAGCCACTCCACTATATTCTCTACTTATTTGGTGTTATTTACAAGGGTTTATTCCTCTTATTTCTTATTATCCAATCTCCGATTTTTGTGCATGGTTATAGAGATCTATAGGAATTTTTGTGGTTATAATAACCCTATAATGGCCTTTTCTCTCACCCTTACTCCTCCTAGTCAATATTACAGTTTTCCATCATAGTTTTTATTGATGATTCTATTAGAGAATTGTGGATTCTTTCATTTATCAATGGGATTTTGGTTGACTATCATAATGGAGAACCTGATATGACTACTTCAAATCGTTATGTGGAATTTCATTATAGAATGTGTCTATAGTGAATGTTTGGATTTTTACACATTGAATTAATTTAATTAATTATTGAAATGGTATCAGTTCATAGGGATTTACTCTTGAATGATGCCATGAGTCTATTATGGACCACCCAAGGTGGTTGTGAGATGTTTTAATTATAGGTGAATATAATTTTAATTTTCTATCATCAAGACGTGTTGATGTTTAATTAAGTAATTAATTATAATTTTTATATTTAATTAGTTGTTGATTCCTAGAATGGTGTTTGTGATTTAGTATTGGATGAAAGAATGTTTTGTTGAATAGGTGTTTTGAATAGTCTCATACAGTATTGGGTAATGATTCAGGTCTTTAGAAATGTTTGGAAAGCTTCATTGATGAGGTGGTTGGTCTAAAAGATAAAACCTTATTCTTGATAATTTATTTACATGTGTATGTGAAACATAACTTCAATACCTTGTGTGGAGTGTCTTATTCATTTTTATTTTAATGGTTCAAACATTATATTGATATCATTGTCCTTACATAGATAATGTTGGATTCAATGGTGTTTATGAGACCAAAAATATGGTTTTCCATGGTGTGTCCTGTTTCATAAAAATGGTAATGTGATTTTCTAAATGGTGATGTTGATGGGTCATTAGATTATCCTAATTAATATCATTGATTGGATTAATTTATGGTTTTTGGGATACATTGTAGGAATTGGGAATGAAATTTTATAATATTTTAAGAAGGCAGAATTGGTATTTTTTAATGATATATGCTTTTATAATAGAAAAAATATGACTTTGAAATACATTGAACCATGTGTATTTTATTTTGACAAGGTTTTGTGTTTAACATATAAAAAAATGGTTTTTTATTTTTTAAAATTGTCTTGTTGACCTCCATGTGATTTTGAAAAAGGGATTTTGGGTGAATTTTAAATGATTATTTGAAATAGGTTTGTGGATTCCACTATAAAAAAATTCCTTAATGGTTCATTAATGGGTTTTAAAAAAATAATATTAGTCCTCATTATAAATGTTTTTAGAGCATAAGATTATGAACTCTTTTAATTTTGAAAATATTAAATTATTTTGGTTCTTGGATTATTATATCAGAAACAGTAGTAAAATATATGAGTTATTTTCTAGATTGAAACTCTAGTAATTGGTATTATACTATATAATCTAGGTGTTAGAAAAAATGTCTGGGATATAATAGTATCCTATATGGTTAAAAATTTATATTGACTATATAAGCATGTTGGTAAAATAGGGTGAATGGATTGTGGATCGATGCACTCTATCCATGGTTTCATTTTTGGACTAATTATCTATAATTATTGGTTATATGTATAACTAAATGATAGAAAGATGCCCATAGAACAATTGTTATGTTCTATGATTATAGATGATTAACATTTTTCACCACATATGAGTTTTAGAGAGATATACAAGATGCTCCATAATAAGGGTTCATGATGTCTTACGTGGAGATCTATATATGAGGTTTAGAGTGATGAATTGATTCTTTATGATTTCATTAGTCAGGTCATGGTTGAATATATCATTTATTTCTTTCTTTCCCTCTTTATCCAATGTTTTATGAAATAGATTACTGTCTTAAGTCTATGTTGGTTTGGTTGTCTCGAGAGTGAAAATAGAACTCGAGGGACCATGGGTTGATATGTATATAGTTTTTATTTTTGAATGTATATTTATTAATATAAAATTTATTTATTCAATTGTTTATCATCTTACACTATTTATTGTAATGATATTTTCCTTAGACACCATTGATAGTGGCCTACTATGTTTTTTCCCAGACCCTACTCAGGCGAAGAATAAAATTGGGTTCATAAGAATCTGTCAAATGTTTGTTATTCAAACATGTTTGGGTTGAGGGATGGGATGAGTTTTACATGATCAAGTAGGATAGAATAGATGTTATCAACAGATTCGATGAGATTTTTCTAGGAAATGTCATAGATCCCATTTCATTGTTTTTATTTTATTCTAGAAAATCATAAAACTACAGTAGTGGGTGTTCAATTATATAGGTATTATAGTTTTATGTTACATACAATATTACATAATCTATAAGGTAACATTATAGATTTTTTATTTTTATTTTTATATTTTTGATATTTTGATGTCAATTCATTCCTTTTTGTAATCTGTTTCATACAGTGATTTGATATTTATATTATTATTTTAAACTCTAATATGGGGAATATGTCCTCCTCATAGTACCCCAATAGGTCTCATATAATAGTGGGTATCCTCCAACATATTAGGTGGTGTTCCTGAGATCTTATGGTCAACTGGAATGAGGCCCTGATTTAATGGAACTCTTGATGAGACATTACAATGTGGAATCGAAAGAGTTAAATTCCTATTATTCAAATATATTATATTATGTAATATAGTGATAGAGAAATGTGGTAGATTTGATAATTGATATCATACTGGTGTATTGTGAACACTTATCATAGTTGGAAGTCTAGATTACTAATGATGGGATTATTGATCTAATTTGTGATTTCATGGTTGTATTTTATTTTCTTCTTCAACTGATGCAAATGTGGTTTGTTTTTTGTAATTATTCCACTAGAATGAGGTATGTTATTTAATTTATTCCCTATTAGTATGTAGATGAAATATGGTTCCCCATGCATTATAACAGAAACATTGGATTCATATGACATGTTGGCATGATAGTGTGAGAGTTCCCATAATTATGAGGGATAATTGATTAATGTGTCAAAAATTTGTCATACATTTCATTACACCCTTAAATAAATCGAAATATTCTAGATGATGAGGATGATCATGCATATTAGTAAACGTTCCTATGGTGGGTTGGATTTTCATCATTGTATAACAATGGAACCCTTCTCTATGATTTTTTTAATTTTAGTTTTTTTTTTGTGGTCGGGTCATCCAGGGGGAGTTTTGATGTCCTGATTCATAGAGAGGACGTGTTCTAATTTATGATATTTTTTTTGGATAATGATGTATTTTATATATGATACCATAGGTATTGGTTTTTTGTCATGTTGATATAGTGTGACAATAAATAATGAGTGTGTTTTGTGCCCCATGAGTTATAGCTAGTTGCAATTCAGTATGCACCTAGGTGGTTAGACCAATGAAAATGGAAGGAGCATTTAATGTTTTTATACATAGGAGATCCCAGTGACCATATTTACATAACTCTAGTTTAGGGTATTAATTATGTATGATTTTTTAGGGTGAACCATGGGATCAATCGATCGATTTATTTTTTCCCTTGCGTATGTGATGCATAAGTGGATTATTTAGAATATTTACAGTATTTTAAGAATGGTTCTACCTAGTACGAGGTTAATGCATGTTGAATAGCTATTTTTTAAAAAAGATAACTTCTGTTCTAGTATTTAAGCTTTATAGTTGGATTATATAGGGACAAGCCAGTTTGGGTTCCTGGACTTGATAATGGTTGTATAAGTAAGTTGTTCATATTGGTTATGAGATAAACCAAGATCACTTGTGGTTCTCAAGGGAATCGAGTTTTAGGAAGAATTTTTTGGTTTTATGAGTTATTACTAGTTTTGGGGAAAACCAAGTGAGTTCAATGTCTTCTAATATGGGATATCATGATTGTCATGGATAGTGTATGAGTATTTTGATCCAACTTCTTATGATATGGGTTTCCTAGGTGTTTTAAAAAGGTTATTATGTTAGGATAACAAATCATGAAACAAATAAATTTTTATTTCATCTTAGAAGTATGAATACGTACTGATATACATTGACATTCAGTTAGTGGTTTTGGATCTACAGAGGTATATATTGTGACGATTGAACTAATAATATATCCATGAGTTGTCTCTGAATCAATGTGTGTGTGATGATATGCTGGTGATTATATATGATTGAGACCTTGAAATGAACCTAAGCATAAAGGTAACATTATAAATTTATTGGTTTGTGGTGGTATTCCTACACAATATCTAAGAATACACATGTTCTATGGACAATAATGCCTAAAATATTGACATCATCCATATGATTCTAGGAGATAATATATAATATTTTAAACATTGTAATAATGACCATTTGGCTTAGTTTTTATTCGATTGAGTGCCTTGAGATGGAGGTTATTCCTTGGTTTTGTTTCAAGAATTTAGAAACTGAACAAGGAAGTTTGATATAATAGGTGACTAATGTTGATCGAGTGGTGTGGATAGATGGAAAATGAAACATATCATGGATGTGAAGTATTATGGTGTGGATTATGTAAATCCCACATTTATATGAGTTTTAAATTTTAGAAGGAATTTCAATTTTCATTTACTAAATTTGTGAAATTTATAAATAATACTCAGAATGATGTTTTGAGGGTTGGAATGCCTCAAGGTGTTTTTTAAATATGGAATGATGCTCGGAAGGTGGTTTGGGTGTTTAGGTGATACATGTGATATTTGTGTTAGTATTCAATTGTTTTGACGTTTTCTCACTAGAGTGTATAGTTTTGAGTGTACAGTATTGGAAAAACCATGTGACACCTTGATTATAATTGGGGTTTTGAGTTCATTTTGAATAGATAATATTATTGTTTTACTATTTGTTCAAGGTTATTTTTAACCATGTGAGCCAAAGGGAAAACCATATGAGGTGATGGTGACATTGAAGAATTACTCATTTTATTCACATCATTTCCAAAAAATATGCCTTACTACTAAGGGGAGAAAAAGATATTCACATGACTAGTGCATGGTCAGTCTAACTATGTGAACTAATATAGAGATGGGTTTTTTAATGACCATATAAGGGTTCCATGTTAGAAAATAGTTGTAAAAATATGAATCCAAACCATTTGGTTTCCATGATATCAATTAAACTGAGAAATGGATAAAATCTCTCCTCATGATATTATTTTTCAATCTTAAATTATTCCTTCCCCATTAAGCATGTGTGGAATAGGGGTGGTCCCTCCCCATTAAATATTCTATAACCCCATGATTTTTAGTGTTCCTATGATGATATTTTGGACATTTTTAGGTTAATATCATCCTCAAACAACCTATTCTCTATAAAGTTTTCCTCTTATCTAATTTTTGAGTTCTATATCTTAGGTATATTTTATGAAACCACAAGATCATGGTGGAATAAATCATTTCTGATGGGGGTTGTTGTTGGCTTGTATATAATAGATCACGACATGAATTATACACATTATTTAATGGAGTTTCTTTAACGTATTTATGAATGGTGGATATTACTTGGGTTTCAATGATGAATATTTAATCAATCATTATAATGGTATCACCTCTTAGGTATTTTACAATCAATGGTTTCAGGATTCCGTTATGGAAAAAACATTGTAGTTGTGTGATGTTTGGATAAGAGATGAGTCCTAGTATGTTTTGTAGAATTATTCCATGATTTGTTTAAATTAGATAATTAATTATAATTTTAATCAATAATTAGTTTTCATTACATGGAGTTTTTTCAGAGACTCGGTAGTCGTGACAAGCTGGTTCGAATACTAAGTTTTCTGTAAGAGGCTTAGACAGTCCTTGGCAATGCCGTGGTGATTTGGAAATGTTCATAAATTCTCCATTATGAGGTGGTTGGAATAAGATTTGTTCCCACTATCTTGCTAATTTGTTTACATGCCTATGTGGTGTAATCTATAATTCTTATGTGTGGTCTATTTTATTCCTTAGTATAAGTTAATATTTTTTGATTTAAAGTGATAACATAAAACATCCATAGATCATGTAAAATCTATTGGAGTTTAGAAGATCACACAAACAAATTCCCATGTGGTGTGGAATTTAATGAAAATGGTAAGGTTAAGTTATTAAGGGTATGGTTGGTGGGATATGGGCTTAACCATATTAATCCCATTTATTATCTTGGTTAAAGGGTTAATGGATACATGTTTGGGTTTAGAATTAATGTTTTATAATATTTTATAATGTCGAATTGGAATGTTTTTATGTGTTATGTTTTATGAAAGACCAAAAATGACATTGAAATGATTTTAACCATGTGAATTTTATTTTCAAATTGAGTTGGGCTTGAAAAGAGGAAGATATGTTTTATGTGTATTTTTTATTTAATGTGATTTTTTTACCAAAATGTGATTTTAAAAAGAGTGTCTTTTGTGATGTACTATTGTTTATATGAACTGGATATGTGGTTTACCCTATATTGAAACTCATTAATGGATCATTGAAAGGTTTTGTTGGAAATGAAGGCTTTATGCTTGTTTTAATTCATTAATTACTCAAAATGTTGAACCATATTAATTGAGGTATAATTTAATGTTTTAGGTTTCATACTGATTCACTAAGAACATGTAATTCCCATTTTGTGTTAGGTGTTGGGTTGATACTCCATGAAAAGGTAATATACAATATATAATATGTATAAAAATTATTCTTGAGGATATAATAGTATGATCTATATTTTATGGTTCAAAATCAAGCTTCACAATTGCTTGAATGCTATATGAAATGGATATTTAACTGATTCTTGACAACCATGTTTTAAGGAATATAAAAATTCTACAAGAACTAATATTTGTTTATGATTAGATAATGGAATGATTCTTAAAGGACTACTATTATGAGGTATGGTTCTGGATATCTGACAGGGAAATAAATATAGTAGGGTTATATTGTTGGAATTTATTCTCAATTGTTCTAATTCCAGATGTATGACATAGTTCTCCACATACAAGTAGTTGATAGTTTGATTGGTTCTTTATGATTTCATGAGATATATGACTAATGGAAAGACCCTCAATTTATTTTAATCATTCTTCATCCATTGTTATATGAAATAGATGGTGACATTCCTTTTCTATAGGATTGGTTGGACCAACTGTGACAATAAAACCCAATGGATAATGGTTTACTCTATAAATATTATTTCTATTTGGTGTATCTTCATTCCTATATTATTTAGTAATACTATAGTTTATCTAGATAAAATATTTATCTGAGTTTTATTTTCCATAGATGTAATTCCTCAACCCCAGTTTCCTAGAGTCGGTGCATTGTTACATAACATTGGAATGATCAGAAAAGATCAACTCCCTAAATACTGATTAGTTTAGTAGTCTTGGAAACACTAGATACATTAATAAAGTTTAAATTACATCATAAATTGAAAACTACCACAACATATTGTCTCCAAACTCATATCCCCTTATACTATCCCTGCAGGTCATTCATAAAATACTTCTTCACATCCTGGAAAAAATAAAACATTGAAAATGGTGATCTCAAATGCCCAGTAAGGATAACAATAAAGCATAAACATTTATAAATAATCACAGACATTTAAGGCAATGTGTAACTAAAACAAAAGCCTTTTAAACTTGAACTTTTGAATAATATGGAAAAAATAAAATGAAATAATTTCATTTACTTATTCACATAGATATTCTACTACTCGACTAATCACATGCAATATCAATAACCACTTTTATAATGATGGAATTCAGAATGCCAGACTATCATGACCACAAATCCAAGGCCTCGTGCCAAGACTACAAATAAGATTTTGTCAAGGCCTTGTGCCAAGACACTAGATTTTCCCATGAGACCTACAGATGCATCAAGGAGTTATAGCGGGCTCTACCCATCACTTATTAAGTCCAATGCATTCCTCATATTAATAGGTTTAAACATAACATAAACATTTGTATTAAAACTAGCATACGAAATGTCAATACTTTCTCCATAAACCATGAATGGTATAAAAATAACACATACAGAGTCAAACAAATCACAAAACCTTCAATACAATATGGATGATTTGTATCATAATAAATAAACTTCAAATAATCTTAAAATCCATCAAAGGATGTTGACATAGATGAAATCAAAACTATTTGAGAGAAATATCTCTTTTTGTGAAATCATTTAAAAGTCACATAATTATAAAATAAAACTTTTACTTTGAAAATAATCAAAGAAGCTTGGAAGGGAAGCTTCTACAATTTTATAACGGCGGAAAATAGCCGCACCCACCGTATAAGTTAAAAAAGTCATTCTTACCTTAATTCTGTCGAAAAGGTTAAAAAGGACCTTGTTTGGAAAACGATAGAAAGATTCCTTTATAAACATATTATAAAAAGTAAAACAAGGTTATAAATGACATTAAACCATATTCTGTAAAATATTAAGAGTGTTTTTAAACACATTTTTAAGAAACATGGATGTGGATAATAAAGATGTCCCAGTAGATAATTACGTATAACCAACCTCGGATAAAGAAGAGATTGTGAAATAAACCCTTACCTTGAAATTTTACATGGTTGAGGGTAGGTTAAACTCCTGTATAATGGTGAAATAATTGTTATTAAATTATAGAAGAATTATATACATTAATATGATATCATATATGATCTTCTAACATTGATTTTTTAATAATATCTTAGTATTATCATTGTTTCAGGTGTTAACTTACTCGTTTTATTTTATATGTTTTGTTACATAAGCCATGTATGTCATGGATAGGTTGTATCTTATTCATATACAGAATGATACCAAGTCCTTAAACATTATTTTTAATCATTAAATGAGAATTATTCTTCAATGGATACGATGGGGAATGAATCTCATCGCGTTCGTGGAGACGGTAGTCCGTACGTATGCACGAGGGACAATATCATTATTTTGATCTTAAAATAATATATAATTCGATGTTATATCATATATAAAGAATAATTATCATCTTATATTTATTATTTAAATTAAGTAAACATCATTATTATACCCATCCAAAAAATAATTTATTGAATAACAATTACACCACGACGTGGAGATGGTAAGCCGTACGTACACACGTATAGTGACATGTCATTCAAAGGATGGATATAATACTGAATATGGTTGTACGATATTTATAATAACATTAAAGTATATATAAGATACTGGAGTTATTATTTTAGAATGGGAATAACAAATAAAGAAGAAGTTTAAGAAGAAAGGAACGTGAAAGAGGGTGGTAAAAACATTACCTCTTCTTCAGGTTCTTTCTTTTGATTTGATCAAAAGGGCTCCATAGGATGGCTTTCTGATCAAACTAATGCCTCTGAGTTGAATTTAGGGATCTTGATAGAGTATTTGGGCAGGGTTTGGCCTAGCCCAAAGGCTTTGAATGTGTGAATTAGTGAGAAGGGGGAGTTCCCTTTTATAATAGGGGTGAGGGGCACCTTCGGAAAAGCTAGAAATATTATTTTATAATAAATTCATATTCGGTTTCTAATGGCTCCAAAGTAGATTATTTAAATTTTAAGGTGGGGATAGGTTGAAAACCACTCAACCAATAGGTTTTATACAGGTTTGGGTCACTATATTAACCTTATCTTCAAGTTTTAACTCTTAGTTAATTAGTTTAACATTTACCATGTCACTTTGTATTTGTATATTATATAGTTAATGAACATAATATATATATCCAAGCTACCCCCAAGTTGTCCATTATTGATACACCTATCATTATACAATTCTTTTTTCCTATACATAGATTTTTAGGAATAGAATGTAAATTAATAATATAATATTTTTTTTAAAACACTTTTATGTCAATTTTGACAGTATTGGGTAATTTGTTTTTGATAATTTCATAAGGGCAGTATTACTTCGAAAAAAATTTATATAACCAATGATAATATGTCATATTAACCTAGAAAATTCGTGGAATTCATAAAAAAGTCTCAAATTACAATTATTTTGATATTTTTAATATCAATTATTTTAATATTTCATTAGTTTGGTAATTACTGCATCACCATTGTGTAATAAATAAATAAACTTATTTAATGTCTAAAAATTATAAAAAAATACCGTTATGTAGGAAATATTTTTATTATTCTAATGAATATTTACGATCAAATTTATCTTCTGTATATCCCTATATTAAAAATGTTTTAGTAAATAAACTTTGATTTTAAGTCTTTTATCTTTTCTTGGAAATAAATAATAATAAATGTCCTAATCTAATCCAAGTGGACCTAAATAATAATATTTTACTCCTAAGGTTGTTTTTGGTCGATATACAATTGTTCAATAGAATTAGTACATGTGTTAGGGTAATAATAATATCATTTTTACCCTTAATTACCCTATTTACTTTTAACCGTGGTAAATAAAAGTAAAAAATTACTATTAACCAAAAATCATTTTCATCTCAACGAACCAATTTTTATTCCTTGATATTAACTGTTTCTCTCGTATTTTCGAAATTACACTCATAGAAGCGGTAAAATTACGTTTTATTTGAATTTTCAAATTTTCCTAGGAGGTGGGTATAAGGCGGTGAAAAGTTCAATAAAATTTTTATATATCTAAAATTATTCTAAACTATCTCCAACGAATTACATTGAACATTTATAGGTATTATGTATCTATTTTGAGATTAATTAAATTTAAGTAAAATAAATAATTATTTAAATAAAAATTCGGTTTTATACTATAACTCAGTGTTTTTTTACTATTCATCAAAAATTGAAAGATTCAGAAAAATACCAAAATTTTACCCTTGGATAATTTCAATATTTCGAATCCAAAAACGAAGTCCATTTTGATAGATAAAATTTATAAAATTTAAAAAATTGGGTATTACTATTAATAACGACTAGTTTGATTGGTTGTGGTGTGTGTGTTAGAACTCGAAGTTGCGTACAACACACGCTACTGCATTATTCAAAGGGAAGTGTACTGTGCAAGCTTGGGGTGTTACATTCTCCACTCCTTCAAATAATTTTTTCCTCGAAATTGTCTAGAATACTATCGCATGAAAGGACTCGGGCGTTTCTTCATCATAAGTTCCTCGGGTTCCCACGTTTCTTCTTCCATCTTAAGGTTTCTCCACAAAACATTTACCGGACGAGTCGTCCGGTTTCTCAGTACTTGTTCTCTCGATTCAAGAATTCTGGCAGGGTCTTCGCAATAAGACAGATCATGTTCCAATTATAATTCCTCATAGGTGAATACATGTGTTGGGTCAGGGATGTATTTCCTCAACTGTGATACATGGAACACATCGTGAACTTTGGAGAGACTTGGCTGCATTTCCAAGCAGTAAGCCACAACCCCAATTCGCTCTAGAATTTCGAAAGGTCTGATGTACCTGGGACTCAATTTTCCTTTCTTGCCGAAACATATAACTCCCTTCTATGGAGATACCTTCAAGAAAACATGATCTCCTACCTGAAATCCCAAATCCTTCATTCGGTTGTCAGCATAGGTATTCTGCCTACTTTGAGCTGGTTTGATGTCATTTTGGATTACCTTTACCTTATCCATCATTTTCTCCACCAGTTCTGGGCCTACAAATTTTCATTCACCAACGTCATCCCAACAGGTTGGCGTGAGACATCTTTTTCCGTATACCGCTTCATATGGTGCCATTTGAATACCCGTATGGAAGCTATTGTTATAGGAAAATTCTACCAGATGTAAATATTGATCCCACATACCATGAATGTCAAGTGACCAAGATCTCAACATGTTTTCTAAGGTTTGAATTTTCCGTTCTGATTGTCCATCTGTTTGAGGATGGTAGGCAGTGCTCAAATGAAGATAAGTATCCAGGGTTTTCTGAAGACTCCTCCAGAATCGTGAAGTAAAATATGGATCACAATCAGAAACAATCGATATAGGTACTCCATGAAGTCTCACCACTTCATCAATATATAGCCTTGCTAGACGTTCAAGTGGTAAATCTTCCCTTATAGCAAGAAAATGTGTTGACTTGGTAAGACGATAAAAAATGAACCATATTACATTGTTCCTTCTAGGACTCTTTGGTAGTCCCATGAAAAAGTCCATCGTAATATTGTCCCATTTCCACTCCTGTATGGGAAGAGGTTTCATGACTCCTCCAGGCTGTTTCCTTGCAGCTTTAACTTATTGAAAAACAATACATCTTGACACAAAATCAGAAATATCCCACTTCATGTTGTCCCACTAAAATTGTTCCTTCATGTCTCTATACATTTTGGTGCTCACAGGGTCTATAGAGAAATTGGAACTATGAGCATCGTCCAACAATTCCCTTTTTAGATCAGGTATATTGGGAACACAAAGTCTCTTCCCAAATTTCAAAATTCCATCTTCATACCCAAATCCATTCAATGTCGCATTATCCACAGCTTTAATCTTCTTTTGAAACTCTTCATCACCGGTCTGAGAACTTTTTATCATTTCTAGTAAAGATGGTTTGGCAACCATTTGAAAAATTATCGATGTCTCACCTTCCATGGTAATTCCCATGTCCATCTTCACTAGATCCATGAAAATAGGATCCCTTTTAATTCTCATCTTGTTCATAACTCCATGATCTTTCCTACTCAATGATTCTTCAACCTTATTTTCCTTCCCCGGGTGGTAGTGTATCGTTCAATCATAATCCTTAAGTAGTTCGAGCCATCTCCATTGCCTCATGTTGAGTTCGTTCTGTGAGAAAATATACTTTAAACTCTTGTGATCAATATAAATCTCACAATTTTCACCATAGAGATAATGTCTCCATATATTCAAAGAAAATATTACAGCAGCTAACTCAAGATCATGAGTAGGGTAGTTTTGCTCATGAATTTTTAGCTGTCATGATGCATAGGCAATAACCCTATCATTCTGCATAAGGACACAACCAAGTCCTTTCATTGATTCATCACTATAAATAACGAACCCATCATTCCCCAATGGTAGAGTCAATATAGGATCATTGACTATTCTTGTCTTCAGTTCTTCGAAACATTCTTCACAATCTTTTGTCCAAACAAATTTGAACCCTTTACATGTGAGTTTCGTTAATGGGTTAGCCAACTGTGCAAAATTTTGGACGAAACGTCGATAATAAGATATTAAACCAATAAATCTGCGTACCTCGGTTATACTCCTTGGTGCTGGCCATTCATGGATTGCTGTTGTCATTGAAGGATCAATAGAGATTCCATCCTTGGAGACAATATGGCCATGAAAAGAGATCTCCTGAAGCCAGAATTAAAACTTTCTAAACTTACCATATAATTCATGTCTTATAAGAGTCTTTAGGATAATGCACAAGTGATTTTCATGATCTTCGTAGCTTTTCGAGTATAACAAGATATCATCAATAAATACCACCAAAAAATCATTGAGATATTCTTTTAAATCTCTATTCATTAGATCCATGAATATTGATGGTGCATTAGTCAATCCAAAAGGCATTACTGTAAACTCGCAACGCCCGTACCTGGTTCGAAATGCTATCTTCGGAATGTCTTCCTTTTTCACACACAACTGATGGTATTTAGACCGAAGTTCAATCTATGAAAAGTATTGAGCTCCATGAAGTTGGTCAAATAAATCATCAATGCGAGGTAGGGGATACTTTTTCTTTATTCTTATAGCATTGATCTACCTGTAGTCGATATATAACCTCATAGATCCATCTTTTTATTAACAAAAAGTACATGGGCGCCCCATAGAGAAAAACTAGGGAGAATAAATCCCTTATTAATCAATTACCCTAGTTGATTATTTTGTTCAACTAATTCCACAGTGGCCATTCTATAAGGGGTCTTCGATATAGGCCTTGATCTAAGAATTAAATCAATGGAAAACTCAAATTCTCATTCTGGGGGATGTCTAGGTAAATATTCTGGAAACACATCTATATATTATTTCACAATAGGTAAATCCTATATTTGAACATTCCTTTACTCCCCCATAATCATTTCTTTCTCTTCCTCCCCAATAATTGAATTTAGTTGAGCTACTGGGGGTGGATATAGATAAGAGTTAGGTGGTGACGATTCTGCTCTAATAATAAGGTGTTCCTTATCATCATCATCAAAAATTGTAACCTCTTTCTTCTTACAATAAATCTTCACCTCATGGTCTGAAAGCCAATCCATACCAAGGATTATATCAAACTCAATCATAGGTATGATGGTGAGATCAGCGGATAAAGAACATTTATGTGCTCTAATGGGGACTGATTCACAAAACATTGTTGCAATGATACTTCCTTTATGAGTTTTAACAGAAAACTCCCTTGTTAAATCAAATTGAAAATATCTAATTTTCATTGCAAACTGGGAAAATATGAAACAATGCAATGATCCAGAATCAAATAATGCATTTGCTAAACTTGAGGAAACCATTAAATTACCTGCCACCACATCTTTCAGAGCTTCTACCTCAGTAGTAGTGATAGAATAAGCTTGGCCTTGATCCCTTGGCCTTTTCTGAGGTAAGTTCCCCTGACGCTTAGGAAATTCATTTTCACAATGTCACATCTCCCTGCAATTGTATCATTGGACATCGGTAGCTTCCTTCTTCCGATTGAAATCACGATCTTGCTGGCCTTTTTCACCACACTTCTAACAGACTCACATTACTTTTAAGCAAGTACCAGGGTGTTTCTTCCCACATTTACTGCATGATGGATATTCAAATTTCCCCTTCTTCCTCTTATTACTATTATCAGATTGATTAGAATATCTCTTCTTCTCTTGCTTTGCATTAATGACATAAGACATAGAGAATTCCTTCTCTGTCTTGATAACACATGAGACAATGTCTTCGTATGATGAGAAGGATTTCGAGACTAATGCTCGATGGAGAAATGGTTTTAACCCATAAAAGAAACCATCAATATTAATTCTTGGGTTACGTATATAATCTCCAACATACCTTTCTATCCTTGTAATGTTAGCCTCATACTTTGCAACATTCTCATCCTCCTTTTGTATCAGACTCAGAAATTGTATTTCCATATCTGATCGATGGTCACGAGGAAAGTATTTCTCTAAAAACAAATATTTGAACTCCCTCCATTCCATATTTGATACTTCATCATCTTCTTTCGTGTTTTGAATCAATGACCACCATTGATCAGTATCTTCAGTGAGGCGGTAGACTGCCATGATAACTTTTTCCCTTTCACTACTCCCCAAAGGCTGAAATATTTTCTCTAGGGAATTTATCTATTGCTCAACTACTAAGGGATTTGTACTGACATTGAATGTTGGTGTTCGTTGCCTCATGAAGTGATCTAATATTGATCCTCCACGCTGCGGATCAGGGTGCTCCATACGGGTAAGGTTATTATTCATAACCTGAGTGGGTTGTCCCAGTATGGTGATTAGTTGTTCAGCACCAGTTGCATCACCATCTCCACTATAATTATCTTCAGGAGGAGAGAAATCCATACATGGAGTGGTTGCGTTGATACAGTTTCCATTTCTTCCCCTAGGCACCATTTCTAAACAATGGCATAAACTAGGTCAGTTTATGAATCAAAATACATAATTCCATAATTATAAAAAACTTAAAATAAATTGAACTAATTATAGATATAATCCATAATCATAAAAATGTTTTCTTTGAGGAAGTATATACTCATAAACCCTTCATAATGATTTGTAAATAAAATGTGAGTTATCCTAAGCATATCTCCCGGGAGTGTCGTAACCAAGTGTGCAGTAAGGCCCATTGTTGTGAACCAATTCCCGTTAGATTCTAGCGGTGTTTTTGGGTTTTACCCCTAGGTACATCTGTGCCAGAGCCGCCTCTGCCTGCTTGTATCCAGATAGGGATGTGTTTTTTGAAAAACACACAAAATCTCTACAATACCAAAATTATAGGAAGTTCTTCTATACTAATCCTCAAAGTCCATTTTATATCTATGTGCTCTAATCAGAGTTTATCTAAATCTATCTTCCATGGTTTGTACTAAACTTCCTATGATACCAACTGTAACGCCCCGACCCCAGTTTCCCAGAGTCAGTGCATTATTACATAACATTGGCATGATCACAAAAGATCAATTCTAAAAAGACCAATTAGTTTAGTATTCTTGGAAACACTAGATACATTCATAAAGATTACATTACTTCATAAATTGAAAACTACAATAGAATCTTGTCTGCACACTCATATCCACTTCTACTATCCCTGCTGATCATTCATAAAATACTTCTTCACATCCTGGGAAAAATGAAACATAGAAAAGGGTGAGCTCAAATGACCAGTAAGGATAACAATATAGCATATTATTTTATAAATAAGCATAAACATTTAAGGCAATGTATCACTAAAACAAAACCCTTTTAAACTTGAACTTCAGCATAATATGGAAAATGTAAGATGAAATAATTCCATTTACTTATTCACATGTATATTCTACTAGTCGAATAATCAAATGAAATATCAATAACCACTTTCATAATGATGGAATGAAAAATTCCATACTATCATAACCACATATCCAAGGCCTCGTGCCATGACTACAAATAATAATTTGTCAAGGCCTTGTTCCAAGACAGAAGTTTGTCTCATGAGACCTATCGATGCATCGAGGTGCTATAGCGGGCTCCACCCGTCACTTATTAAGTCCAATGCATTCGTCATATGAATAGGTTTAAAAATAACATAAACATTCCTATTAAAACTAGCATACGAAATGTCAATACTTTCTCTATAAACCATGAATGGTATAAAAATAACACATCCACAGTCAAACATATCACAAAACCTTCAATATAATATGGAATATTTGTATCATAATAAATAAACTTCAAATAAGCTTAAAATCCATCAAAGGATGTTGACTAAGATTAAATCATCACAATTTGATAGAAATATGTCTTTTTTTTAAATCATTTAAAAGTCACATAATTATAAAATAAAAATTTTACATTGAAATTATTATTATAATCTTTTAAGTTAAACTTAAAATATTTTATAATGGTGGAAAATAGCCGCACCCTCCGTATATGTTAAAAAAGTCATTCTTACCTTAATTCTATCAAAAAGGTTAAAAAGGACCTTGTTTGGAAAACGACGGAAAGATTCCTTAATAAACATCTTATAAAAAGTCATACAAGGGTATAAATGAATTTAACACGTATTCTGTAAAATATTAAAAATGTTTTGAAACACAGTTTTATGAAACATTGGTGTGGATGATAAAGAGGTCCCAGTAGATAATTACGTATAAAGAACCTCGAATAATGAAGAGATTGTGAAATAAACCCATAACTTGCACTTTTACATGGTTGAGGGTAAGTTAACATCTTTTATATTGGTGAAATAATTGTTATTAAATTATATGAGAATCATATACATTAATATGATATCATATATGATCTTCTAACATTAATTTTTTAATAATATCTTAGTATTATCGTTGTTTCGGGTGTTAACTTACTCATTTTCTTTTATATATTTTGTTACGTAAGCCGTGTTTGTCATGGAAAGGTTGTATCTTATTATTATCTAGAATTATATTAAGTCCTTAAACATTATTTTTAATCATTAAATGATAATTAGTCTTGAATGGATACGATGGGGAATGAATCTCATCGCGTTCGTGGAGACGGTAGTTCGTATGTACGCACGAGCGACAATATCATTCTTTTGATATTAAAATAATATATAATTGGATGTTATATCATATATACAGAATAATTATCATGTTATATTTATTATTTACATGAATTACACATCATTATTATACCCATCCAAATAATAATTTATTGAATAACAATTACACCACGACGTGGAGACGGTAAGCCGTACGTACGCATGTATGGTGAGATGTCATTCAAAGGATGGATAGAATACTGACTATTGTTGTACCATATTTATATTAACATTAATGCATATATAATATACTGGAGTTATTATTTTAAAATGGTAACAACAAAGAAAAAATATGTTGAAGAAGAAAGTAACTTGAAAGAGGGTGGTGAAAACATTACATTTTCTTTAGGTTCTTCCTTTCTATTTGATCAAAATGGATCCTTAGGTTGGCTTTCTGATCAAACTAATTCCACTAGGATGAATTGAGTGAAGTTGATAGAGTATTTGGGCAGGGGTTGGCCGATCCAAAATTCTTTGAATTTATGAATTAGTGAGAACAGGGAGTGCCCTTTTATAAGAGGGGTTAGGGGCACCTTTGGAAAAGCAAGAAATATTATTTTATAATAAATTAATATTTGGTTTTTAATGGCTCCAAAGTAGATTATTTAAAGGTTAAAGTGGTGATCGTTTTAAAACCACTCAACCAATAGGTTTTTTATAGGTTTGGGTCTCTATATTAACGTTAGCTTTTAGTTTTAACTCTTTGTTAATTAGTTTAACATTTACCATGTCACTTTGTATTTTTATATTATATAGTTAATAAACATACTATATACATCCAAGAGACCCCCAATTGGTCCATTAATGATAAACCAATCACGATACAAGGCCTTTGGACTAAACTTAGATTTTTAGGAATATAATATTAATTATTAATATAATATTTTTTTTAAAAAACTCTTTTATGTCAATTTTGACACTATTGGGTATTTTGTTTTTGATAATTTCATAACAGAATTATTACTTTAAAAAATGTCATTATAACCAATACTAATATGTCATATTAACCTATAAAATTAGTGTAATTCATTTAAAGTGTCAAATTACATTTATTTTGATATTTATAATATCAATTAATTTAATATTTCATTAATTTGGTTATTACTGCATCACCATTGTGTAATAAATAAATTCAATTATTTAATGTATAAAAAATATAAATAAAATACCATTATGTAGTAAATATCTTTATATTTCTAATGAATATTTACAAATGAATTTATATTATGTATAAACCTATATTAAAAATGATTTAGTAAATAATCATTGAGTTTAACTCTTTTAACTATTCTTTGAATTAAATAATAATAAATGTCCTAATCTAACACAATTGGACCTAAATGATAATATTTTATTACTAAGGTTCTTATTTGTTGAGTTAAACTTTTCCAGTAGAATTAGGATATGTGTTAGGGTAATATTAATATCATTTGTACCCTTAATTACCATATTTACTTTTAACCGTGGTAAATAAAAGTAAAAAGTTACTATACACAAAAAAATTATTTTCATCTCATTGAACCACATTTTACTCCTAGATATTAACCGTGTCTCTCGTATTTTCGAAATTCCACTCACAGAAGTGGTAAAATTATGTTTTCTGTGAATTTTCAAATTCTCCTAGGAGGTGGGTAAAAGGCGGTGAAATGTTCAATAAAATTTTTATATATCTAAAATTATTCTAAACAAAATCCAATGAATTACATTGAACATATATAGGTATTATGTATCTATTTTTACCTTAATTAAATTTAAATAAAATAAATAATTATTTAAATAAAAATTCGGTTTTAAACTATAAATTAGTGTTTTTTCACTATTCATCAAAAATTGAATGTTTTCAGAAAAATACCAAAATTTCACCCTAGGAAAATTTCAATATTCCGAATCCAAAAACGAAGTCCATTATGAAATATAAAATTTATAAAATTTAAAAAATTGGGTATTACTATTAATAACGGCTAGTTTGATTGGTTGTGGTGTGTGTGTTAGAACTCAAAGTTGTGTACAACACACACTATTGTATTATTCAAAGGTAAGTGTATCATGGATGCTTGGGGTGTTACAATAGACACCATTTGTGGCTAGATAATGAGTATTAAAAAAATATTCTAAACCACCACTATACTTTGGTACCTACGATGCTCTAATATTTTTTATTTTAGGCATAGTCATAGCTTAAGGATAGAGATGAATTTTTCATGATTCGGCTGGATAGATCTGATGGTATCACGATAATATTTGAGGACCAAATTCAATATATATTAAATTTTGTTTCTTAGTTTTTATATTATTTATAATTTTTTGTAAATTTTCTAGTGGGAGGTTAGTTGAGTGGGTGTCATGGATACTTTGGCCTTTCTACATTCAATTTTATATACAGTAATATTATATTTATCAACATACATTGTTTGTTATTTTTGATATATTGATGTCAATTTCTTACTTATTTATATTATTATTTGTATGTTTATTAGATATATATATTATTATTTAATTAAATTATTCGTGGGTATTTTTTCATCACAATAACCCTTTAGACCGGCAAAACTCGTCAGAAGCATCTAGCATATGAGGACATGCACCTACGGTCTTATGGAAAAATGACTCAAGGAATTGGTTTAGTGGCTCTCATTCTAGGATATTATAAACACACTATTTTTTATTCCAAAAATGTTCTCACACAATTTTCTCATATAGATATATCATATAAAATATTCTTATTTATTTAATAAGTAAATGGTAGACAAAATAAAAGTTTGATATCAATTACTGAATAACTTGAAAAAAATAGTGAGTCAAAATTGATTTATCATTAGATCATGAACATGTGAGACAACCTAAACATCATAGAACATTCATATATAATGTAGTAATATATGTTATTTATAACATGTAATCACAACACATGATATTATAAGTATATGGATTCTGAGTTCAATAAATAGAATTATCTATTAGAATATATAATAGTGTCATATTTAGGGAACACACTACATGATAAAACTAGTAAAATTTTATTTTAATAATTTGATAAATACATTATGATAATAAATAATGATATATGAAATTAATTTATTAATATTATATAAAAAATACTAAATTTGACAATAATTATAAATTTTTTTGGATCAACTCAATCATAACTTTAATCGTACTAATGAACAACACTATTGAAATGAGACAAAATATTAGTAATAGAATTTTTTGAGATAAAATGAAACTGAATATAACATTGATAGAAAAATAAGGGAATGATTAATGAATAATATATAAGGTATTTATAGAAATTTGGGAACACATATGACCATTATAAATTTGAATGTTGGAACAGTAATTTGACTGTTGGAGTAGTAACATAACCATTTGAATTGCAATTTGAACATTAGGAATATTAACCCGACTATTATTATAGTATCCTAACCAATTTATATGTAAATTATTAATAATGTATCACATAAAATTAATGTATGATATATTAAATCAATGGTATAAGTAAATTAATGTTTTAAAATTGAAAAATTATGTATTTATGTTTTTGGGAAACCAAAATGTGTTAAAGAAACATTTATAAAAAATATATTGATTTCAAGGAATGTTTAGTTAGACAAAATTGGATTATAAATGAGTAATATTTTTTATAATAATTATAATAATATTTTATGAGATTGTAAGTAAATATTCAAAGGGACAAAATAGATCATAATTTTAAAATTGGTATTTTTTCAATAAATTAGTATTTTATTTTAAAATTAAATTTATCATAATAATTAAATATTATTAATAATTATATTTTTACTATATGAATATAAAAATCAAAAAATCATTGGGTGATAGTTAATTTATTAAATATATGATTTTTTTAAATATTTAAACATGATAAAATATAGTATTTAACATTATTAGCTAAATACATGAACTTTTAGTCATAGATGAAATAATAGCTCATTACTTATAAATGAAAGACATAATTTTAAGTATTTAGTTACAAGAATGAATAATATTTATATTATTCACCCAAAATAATAAACCTAAGAATATTATATTCAAAAATACCTTCTCCAACCATTATAAACACCACCTTCAGAACCACTTATCCCCACATATTGTGAGCATTTTATCATGAAAAAATTCTTCTCAAATATCGTCCCAATAATATACCCAATTTCTTAGTTCTAATGGTATCAGGAAAATACTAGATCCATGTTCCTTAATGAGTATTTCATAGAGGATACATTTAATAAGTAATATCTCGATTTGTCACCCCTAAATTATATTCTTCTTCTACCTCATTCTCACCACCCTCATCCATCATGGAATAATAACTAAATAATCATATATATAATATAATTGCATATTTGTAATGTATTATATATCATCTAATCCATTCTTATATCTTATTATACTCTCAATTGAAATTGTGTCTTTATTTTGTCAGTTCACCACCATTATGGACAACACATTTTTGTTTTCCACTACCACTTTCATGGAAGGTATAAATCCATTTATAATGGATAAATAAAAACTTTTTTTAGATTATATTTTTTAGACTCTACAATTAATATATGGCCATAATATTAAATAAAGAAAAACTTGTTCCTGATTGTCTGTGAAACTACATAAATGAACATACCATGTCGTAGTTATGTTTTTTACTCAATGATTTGAACCTATATAAGAGAACATATGGAAACATTGGAATAACTAAACATATATAAGTAAACTAATAAAATTGCATCTATCATCTAGTTTTGTGTCTTCCTTTTATAATAACTTCAACAATTATCCAAAAACTAATACAATAATTAAATCATGAAACAAATTCCCATGAAACAGTGAATTTAAAAATTATTCCTCATTAAAATTATTATAAATGAACATAATAGAAATTAATTAAATAAAATATAAATTGAAAGGATTTGGAAATAATTATTTAATAAAATTTATTTAGTGATTCAGAACATTAATTTAATATACATAAGAATTTTGGAAAATAAATTAACGGATCTCTTAGAACCACCCTATTTTCATTGCGGTTTTATTTCATTATTTTTAACTCAATTTATCTATTTATTATTCCTATATGATTATTTTTTATTTTTTATTTATTTCAAAAATAAATATATTATCTTTATTTTAACATTCTTTAATGATAATTTATATTTCTTAGTGGTTACCTTATCAGTATAGTTAAAAAAGTTATTAAAGGGAATATCTATATAATATTTTGTAATTTGAATGTACCATTAATTGAAATATATTAATAAAATATGGTTTCTAAATATGATCGTTTTTTTATGGAAAACCATTTTACCTCACTTCTGGTTATATGGAAGTTATTATGCTCTTTCCCCATTTAATGTTTCTTTACTCTTTTCTGCAATACCCCACTAAAGTTCAACTTTCAATGTTAACTAACCAATATTTTCACATATTTACTTCATTTGGAAATAATTTATCTTAATATATGATTATTTATTCTTTATTACTTTCCATGAATTATTTAATCACTTATTTCATGGAAGTCCTTATTATACTCGCTTTTTAAGCCTTATTACATGATTATAAAACCAATTTCATTCCATGGCTAATCATTAAATTTACTCCCATAGATTGATTTCATTATGTTGTAGAAATATTCATGTACATGTTACGATGGGGTCCCCAGATAGCACCCCAGTTCATTGGGTAGTGATTTAGTCTCATGAGGTTATATGTGTGGGATTAGGGAGTGAACCAAATCAATGGTGAGAATCTCTCCACTATTTGATGTTGTCTTGCAGGTTATCATTAACATATTCATATGTTATTTTTATGTTTCTTCCAAATTCATATTAAAACAATATTATGATTCCATGTTATTTACATTATGATTTTATATTATAATTCATGATCCATGCCATTTATAATATCCACATATTCATTCTAACTCATTTTTATGCTTAATTTACATGTTTATTCATTTACTATACATTTTATCTCACCATTTTTGTCTATGAATTCCACCATTTATCTGATGTTTTTTAATATATATGCTAGTTGATATTTCATTATTGAAATTAAAATAATGATTTTTTATTTTTGTTTTATATTGTTTATTTATGTTCATAGTCTTCAAAGTACGTTGGTATTTTAAATCCTTGGTTTTTATTTAATGGAAATTTAATTTAATATCATTTAATAACAACTTTTTATCATTTGAGTCACTAAAAATTGTATCATATAAATTGTTAATAATTTTTTTAGATTAGGAATTAAATATATTAGTGAGATATAATGGGATACATATTTTATAGGAAAATATCCTGGTATTTTTGTGAAGTATTAAATGAGTGGTTTCAATGAATTTACATACTAGCTTAAATATAACAGTTGGATGTGGATCTCTCACAATTTTACCTAGTTGAAACAACCCCGAAAATAGAATAATGGTATTTTTATTTATGGACAACTAGTTCATGGAAAAGAGGAATTCATTCTCACATGGTTTTACATTCCTGGAAGATATTATACATAATTGAAAAACTATTTATAAACCATTATGGATGATTTGAAAAAATTATCAGGATAGAAATAATAATATATATTACCATGGAAAAAAAATAGAATCACTAGAGACTCATATTTTAGTGTTGGAATTTAATTTATATATTATTCTTTATAATTTCATAGTTTCATTTTTATATTTTTACTATTTAATGTATGATCATCCAATTTTCCATTATTTTAGTTAATTGTAGGAAATAGAAAGAGTTCTACCAACAGAAAATATTTTAGTAAATATTATGATTTCCTCAACAATATTTTTATCTAGATGAGAGATAAAGTATGGAATCATTTTATTATTCCAAAATAGTTATCTTGAACTATGGTTAGTAACCGACATATAGTTGATTTTGCAAACACATCACTAAATAAAAAGTTGAAATATCATAGATGCTCAGGTGATAATGATTATAAATAAAAGAGTATTTGATTTCCTATATTTCATAAATGTTAGAATATAAACAATGAAATATTTATTAAAGGAATTATATAATTTTTTATGGTTGGAAAATGTCTGTATAGATTAGACAATTTAAAAATAAAAATGATGATTCTAGTTAAAAATATGTGGGGATATAAATATCAAACTAAGGGAACACTAAATTACCAATATCATAGATTTGGTGATATTGGTTATTTCCTATTTCAATTCCCAAATCCATGGGATAATAAGGATAATAAAAATTAGTATAATATATGTGGGATTATTTCTAAAAGAATCATTTCACTGAAATAAATGTATTTATTTCATCGGGGAGGAATTATATTATTATTGTATTGCATATTAAATTTTATAGGTCTGTATTTCTAAAAATTCATTTTGTAATTCCTTTTTGCAGAGTATGATGCGATATTTGAAATATATTATTATCCTTATATAAGTTAAACATAAACTGTTGGGATAGGGAAAAAAATTTCACATCCCATGTGAGCATCTGATTCTATAAAATTTTAAGGTGGATGATTAATCTTTTCTGGGATATTCATCTAATGTGTAGATATTATAGCCTTAAAAGAAATTATATCATTTTAAATATATTGAAAAAATAGGGAATCATCCCTGATGATACTCCTATTGTGATGGTTATACTGATCTCTTCCTTGAATAGTTTCCTTGCATTATTATTTACCTTGAGGTTGAGTTCTCAGTCAAACATATACGTGGATCCCCTAATATATTAATTCATCTTTATTGAATAATGTCTATTGATTTGGAAGAATCTAAGAAGTAGTTACAAGATAATTTGGATGAGGTTTTTATATAATTGGGTGTTATACTATGAGGTGTGCTAGTCCCTTTTCACCAATAAAAATTATGGGTCAATTAACCTCTAAATTTATTGTCATGGTCTCAAATATTCATGATAAATAACAAGTATCCCATTCCATGGATAGATGTCTTGTTTGAACATGTATGTGGGCCCTAGTATTTCTATATGGTGGACATTTGGTCGGGTTATCACTAATTAAATGTAAATAAGGAAGATATTCACAAGGATACCATTAGTACATGATTTGGAACCAATTTGATCCTTTATAATCACAAATTCTACAATAATATTTTTGGACATAATGAATACTACATTTACATATTACCTCAATATATTAATTTTTGTCTTTATATATTATATTATGATATACTCTATAAGAAATTAGGAGTGTAATTATCATTTTAGTATTATTCTAAATACTTTGTTAATGGATAATCTATATTGAAAGTGGAGTAAATTATTAATATGGATTGACGATGTATCATTACTGGGGAATATTATCACCGAATATGTGATATCTATGGAATCTTCTATGAAATTATTAACTACGGTGCGGGCCAAAATAAAAATAAATAACTAAAATCATTAGTATCCTTGGAATACATGGTTATTAAAAATGATTAAGGATAAACATATCATGACTGTCAAAATTTCTATCCACTATGACTTGTAAGAGAGTAATGTTTTATTGACTGATGAATTCAGATAAGTTTTAAGAATGTGATAATTATTCTTATCACCAGACCAATCCTCACACTACCCACAATTTGGGGACAATTATTTGTTTACAATGATGCTTTAAACAAGGGCTTTAGATATGTATTGATACAAAGACATAAAGTGATATTCATCTCAAGGATGTTTAAAGTTCATGGCCAAAATGATCTAATTCTAGATCTGGAGATAATTGTAGTGATATTCATGTTCAAAATATGGTAGGATTATCTCTATGTGTAAATGTGTGGATATATAAGGATCATAAGAGCCTTGAATATATATTCAAATGTTATGTTCTTAATACCCACCATTGAAGATAGTTAGTGCTGATCATGGACTATGACGACTCAATCCACTACCTTATTGTGAATAAAAATATTGTGGTAGATTATCTTAGTTGAAAGGACCTGATGACCTTATAAATGATTATAATTCTGAAGGATATTATCATCTTAGTCATGAATAAGATGTGAATGGGAATTATAATGAAAGGAACAACATCATTCCATTCTTAAATAATATTTCTATCATACCTTCTAGGGAAGAAAAAGGAATATATAAAAGATAATGTGAAAATTCATTATATGGTGGAAGATATTTGAAATGTGAAATACCGAAAATTCAAAATTGAATAATAATGAGATTTAGGATGTGGGTCACAACTACGTTCCCCATAAAATCAAATGAGAATGTAGTTGTTGAATGATACACAGAACATGGCCTACTATATCCACCTAGGGAGCACAATTTTTTTTGATATCTTCAAGAGTGGTAGTTGTGGAATAATATGTTGAAGAAGATGATGGAATATATATCAAAATTACCTTTATATCATCAACTGATGGATGGATGAAAAAATAAAAATGGGACGATGAAATCATTACCCAAACCTACATGGAAAGGGGAAGACATATGAAATTAAATTTTCACAAGTAATATGAAGATATAAATATTAAATAATGATATATAGGATTTGGGGGGTGATCTGATGAAAATGATAACATCATTTAAGTTCAAGAGGACTTCTCTGTTGATCAACGTTTTAGTATATTAATTATAGAAGTGGTGAAGGTGAATGGAACACCATTCTCAAATTTATCAGATTTAGATGAATGTTTTTCCTTCATGGTTTGGAATAGTATCCAAAAATTTATAAAAACAATGTTGAACTTCATTATTGACTATCATCCCAAATTTATGTTAATTCTGAGTGGATAATCCAGAAAAATGATTCTATATAGATAGTGTTCATGATGAAATTAATAGGATGATGGAATCAATTTATTATTTTATTTTTCTTTTTAATATTATAATAATTACCATTAATGAATCTATATGGATACATATGAGTTTATTTATGGTAATTGTTTTAGAACTCATGTGTTATAAGATGATGTTTTAGAATATATGATGTTATGGCTTATAATGATTATAGAAATTGTCGAAAAGTTAAATACCATTTAGTAAAAAATCGTGGAATCATAAATTCTAAAAAAGAAAAATTTTAATAATCACTGATGAGACTCAGAGGTTGATGTTAGAGATAAAGGGTTTCTGTACATATCTCAATCGAAGAGATTCCAATATTTTTGGAAGAAGGGATCTATTAGTCCCAAGTACATCAAATACTTTGAGATTCTGAATCTCAATAGAGTTGTGGCATATCCACTATCACTCCCACCAACCCAATATGAAACACATGATGTATTCCACATATAGATATTAGATAATGACAGACAAGGTACCTCATATAGACTAAATTAAAAGGTCGCAATCTAGAAAAATGCCACTCTAAGGAGAAGCATATAGAAATTTTTTTCAACAATAGAGATAATGTTCTTCATAACATGACAACACACCAAGTCAAAGTACTATATATAACAATATGTATGAGGATGTGACATGAGAATAGAAGTAACTGATTTTGGAGAAGCAATGAATCATTTTTTCATTTTAGCCTGAATCATAAAATTTTATGGTTGTAATTTCCAAATTGTGGAAGAATGTTCCAACTGATAATTTGATCAATGCAATTCCCCTTTTAAACATACAATTTTCTCTTATTTTTCACATGTACAACACGATTAAACCAAAAACAATATATTATAATAATTTAAACATTAAATTTAAATGAAAAATATGGACATAATAATCGATAATATTAAAGTGTGAAAATGAATATTAAATGATTTAATAAGAAAAGGAAGATTTGGATATACACAGTCCCCTAGAATAATCGCACTCATGAACAAAATTGTATAAATAAGAAAAAATATTAGTAAAACAATATTCATCTAGAAAATGGAAATATATATAACCATGAGATAAATAAATCTAAATTATGAATGAATAAAATATTAGGTTGTTATAGGATGTAGGTAACGCATATGACTGTTACATATCTATCCCTTGGAATGGTAATCTGATTGTTATAATATTAACCATACAACTAGAATAGTAATGTAATCATTTTTAATAGTAACCTAACCATTAGAATAGTATCCCTACATATGAAATGTGAAATAATATTTATGTATCTTATAAAATTAAAACATGATATCTTTAAACCATGGTATATGAAAATAAATGTTTCTCAAATGAAAAATTATATGTTTTTATTTTGATAAAACGTAAATGTATTTATGAGATGTTTATAACATATATAATGATTTAAAAAAATATTTAACATCATAAAATGCCTTTAAAAACAATATTATCATTTATTATAACAATAATATAATTTTATTATAATATATGTAATCTTTCAATACCAATCCCCCATGGTATAGTTATTATGGTGTCACTAAAAGACCAATTCCATGTTCCTAATTAATATTTCATGTAGGCAACATTTAAGAGTTAATATTATCAATATACCACTTCTAAATTCATTTAATCTTCTATCGTATTCTATATTCCCTCATACGTCATGGAATAATAACATTAGTATCATATATAATTCTTTTATTTGTAATGTAATATCTACCATCCAACCATTTCTTATCTCATAAAAGTCTAAAAAATGAAGAATTATCTATATTTTTTATGTTCACCACATTTGTGGAAAATGAGTTTTTCTAATCTACCACCATCACGGTATGAGTAAATTCAAATATAATGGTCTAAAATATTCTAATTGTACTTATAATATATTTCTTCACATTATTCAATGAATATATAACCATAATATTAAATAAAATGATTGTTCTTTGTGAGTGTTAGTAAAACCGCCTAAATGAACGTACCACATAACAGTAACTATTATTACTCACTGATTTTCCCATATAAAGGAATATATAAGTAAAATTAGAAACATTTAATATTATATAAGTTAATTAATACCATTTCATATCACATATTATTTTATAGTCCCATTTCACCTGAAATTCAATATTTATCTAGAAGTGATCTGACTTTGAAACCATGAATGAAATTCCATCAAAACAATGAAACTAGTCATTGTATATCATTTATAAGATAAAAAATGAACACAATAAAATTATAATAAATAAAATGTAAATATAATTTTTCTAAATTATGCTTTTAGTGAATATATTTTTGTTATTTATGAAATTAAAGACAGGTAGAGAATGAATATAGTTGAGATATCTCCACATACCAACCAATTTTCATTTGTTTACAATTTCCCTATATTTACCAAAATATGTAACTATAGTATTCTTATAAAATACTAAAATATTATTTATATATATCTAAATAATTTATAAAAATTTTATCTATCCTTTCTTTGATGGTTACACACTTGCTTTAAAGGCTCCCTTTGTAGTTTCTATCGAAAAGATGATAAGAGGGAACTTCTTTGTATTCATTGCCTCATTTAGAGTAACAGTGAATGAAATTTATTAGAACATTAATTGATTTCAAAAACATTCATTCATTCATGGAACTAAATTTTCGCTTACTTTTTCTTTTATATAGATTTTTATGCAATTATACTCTTTAAGGACTATATACTATTTTCTGTGAAAGCCTATATAAGTGCCACATTAATAAAGTTACATAACCACAATTTTTCATTTATTAAATTTAGATGGGAATGATTTATATTTTTCAATGATTATGCTTCATTTATTATAGTCCATTAAATATTTAATCAATTATTTCCTATAATCTATTATAATACTCCCTTTGGTTATTCTTTGTGACATGATTATGATACTCATTTCCTTCCATGGGTATTATCTATGTTTATTCATTATATATGATTTATTTTTGTGTCATGCATAACCTTGTAAATATTATTATGGGTGCCACCAGATATATCTAAAATTAAATTTGTATTGTTTTAGTCTCCTTAGATGATATGTACTGTATTAGGGAGTGAACATAATCCATGATTGGAATCTATCCACAATGTGATGTTTTCATAGTGGATAGCCTTTACATATTTTTCTGTCATGTTTTATATTATAGAAACATTATTATGTTTCCATAACCTTATCATTTAATGTTCCATATGTAATGACTTCATATTATTATTCATGATCTATTCCTTTTATGTTATCATGTTATTAATTTTGAAATATATATTATTCTTCTTTTCCATGTTTATTCCCTTATCAGGATTTTTATCTCCTATGTTTTGTCTATGTATTCGTGAAGCTATCATATTCTATTCTAGGAAGTAAAATGGTGATAGGATCTCATTATTGAAATGAAAATAAATATGTTTTTCTATTTCATATTTTCTGTTTATGTACTTATTCTTCTAAATACTCTTTCCTTTTCGGTCATTCTTTTGTAATTAATGTATATTTAGTTTAAAAATCATCTAATAATTTGGGAAATTTTTTTGGTTATGGTAATAATCATATAGAAGGACAGAAAATTTATAGATTATAAAATATTAATCAGGGATGTTTAGCAAGTACCATAAGATAATAATATAGAATCAGTAATCGTTAACTATTATGACTTATAAAAGGAATATAACATATGAATTAGCATTGAAAATCATGACATATATCATTAATAGTTCTCAAAAAAATCATAACATTGTGGAAAAAGCTTTCTACATAATGTCTAGTAATTAAATTATATACAATTATAATCTCCCATTTACCATCCATGTCATCTCATGTGATATAAAATATATAGAATGCATTATAAGGATATAAAATTTTAGACCTTCCCATAACCTAATAATAAAACAGATATATGTATAACACATGAAAAAAATTATAAAACTATTAACATCACACCATTATTAGTTCCTGAAATTAAAATGGTTTATAGTAATTTTTATTTGAGTACACCATAAGAAATGATCAAAAATGAATTGGATGATAAAAAATATTCATTCTTATAAAAGAATCATATCATTGGATAATTTAATTGGCTAAACATATATTATTGAGATATGAACATATAATTTATATTCTATTGGACAAAATGAAAAAGATATAGAAATCATGGAATGAATTTTCTTAACATTTTAAAAAAAATTACTTTCAAAAAAATTATATGCCACAATTGAAATGAATTTTAAAAACTGAAATGAAGTCATTAAGAAACTAATTTTAATAATTAAAAAACAAAAAAAATAATAAAATGAATAAAAAAAATCTATATAAGTAGACACGTGGAGGGAAAGATAAAAAATGGTTTCATGATTCAAAGATACATTTTTCAGTAATTTTTAATCGTTTATGGTAAAATGAATCAATGCAATAGATATAAAATTGTATTTGGTATAAAATTATAGAAATATATCAGAGGTATATAGGAATATATAAATATTTATATATATAACATTAAAAATAATGAAAATAATGTTTTATTGGAATGATGTAATATGAACAGGAAAGGTAAATAACCTAAAAAAGTATGAAAATTGTCACTTTACAATGTCATATTTTATTATTTAACAGTCATTAAAAAAAATTTGTAGGGAACCATAAAATTTTTATAATTGAATACTAAATACAGTATAATATAGTCAATGGGGTCTGATATACCCATATTTAAATAAATAATAAAAAATAAAACTCAATGAAAGGATATTGAGTCAAGAAACCCCATACCTTAGATTCTTATTTACCCAAGCATGATCCAACTCTTTGTATAAACAAATTCGGTTTATTATTAATCTATAAAATAAACTAATATAAAATTATTTTAATTAATACCATTAATTTAGATTCTTTATTACCAAATTTTTAATCATTCATAATAAGTACTAATAAATAGGTGTTAATTATTCCATTTATTATATGAATGATCCATTTTATCGGTTTTTATCCATTCTCTCTGATCATGACCTCAAGAAAGGCCCTGGAATATATATATGTGTGTGTGTGTGTGTGTGTTTTTTGGAACTTATGGATTCTAATGATTATTTCATCGATGTTTCAAGTATAATTTCTTAGGAATGTTTAATGGTTTGTTCATTGGTGATTATTTAATCATAAAAAATGATTTATTTTTATAATGAATAAATATTTATTTATCACCATTAAATAATTATAAACAGAACATAAATTCTTAATTAATACTATCAATTTTTTGTTTTTGATATTTCACACTCATCCATGTTAAAAATTTAATAGTTTTGTTTTTGTATGTATCTAAACTAACCCAAATAAGAATATTCTTTACCAAATGAATGATTATAAATATTTTTTTATTATTATAGTACAATTTTTATAGAATAATATTTATGAAAAATTAATTTCAATAATGTTTTGAATAAGATTCAAGAATTTGTAGACAGTGAGTATGGAGAAAATTATTAATGAAAAAATAATAATTTTATGGAAAAGTGGAAATGTAATTTAAAATAATTCATTCAATTAAAGGATATGTGACAACTTCTAGTGACCAAAATCTCTATGTTGTGATATTGGATTGTTATAAAGGTAATCATTGTAGAAACAAGATTAAAAAATTAGGTGAGTGGTTCTGAATCATCGGAAAATGGGTCCTTTAATATATATTTCGTGAGGAGAATATTTTAAAATCACATTCACTAAAGAATAAGGAAACCAATATTTAAATTAAAGTAACTAAAAAAATAGAATCATACTATAGATATGTAACAAATTACATCATTTAAAAATCAATGTGATACTATTTGATGATAATTCTTCACATTACTCAATATTTTTTCATATATTCCGGTTACAGTCATAACAAATTTTCTTACCTCAGTGACTAATTTTGTCAAAAAAAGTTTCCCCAATTACTTTTTTATTCCCTCTTCAACATTTTTATTACTCCACAATAATCAATGATTCATTTAAAAACCAATATAGTGTGATTCATGTGGGGATCAAAACATAATTTTTTCCATGATTAGAGTCTGAGAGTTGGTTAGTGTTGTGGTAGAGGGTGGTATTAGTGATGCTTATAGGAGGGTCTTATCATGGAATATTCCTTGATTTACGATTCAATGTGGTAAATCAATATAATTTGGTGTGAGTTACAATATGTATCTATTAAACTCATGTATATACTTTTTAACTAGTTCATTAAATCCATTCATTACACTTACCCTAATAAATTGGGTAGATATTATAATAGGTAATATTTAATTACTACTCAAGTTATATTCTACAATAAGAAATTATTGATGTTTTTAAGGTAATTCATGATTACATGATTGAAAAGTAATATTATCATATACTATGATAACTAGTACTATAAAAAATAACTATAAGGATTCATTATTATTAATAATTAGTTATAATATGTTCAAACCTTTGTTGAATTTTACTAGAGAAGGGTTATTTGTTTCTAATTTAAATTGGAATTTCAATGTTTTTATTGAAGAAAAAAATCAATGTAATGGAATATGATGTATTAAGAAATAAATATTCATATAAAAAAAGTATGTTTTGATGTAAATTTCATATCATGTATAAGTGAAATTATTTACCATGGTAATGTGATATAATATCATGGTTTATTAGATGCAATTACAAGTCTACCTCTATTATAGGAAATCATGTTTGGAATTAAATTATATTCTGGTGTCTTCACTTTTTTATGGTTATATATTAGATGAAATAAATGAAAAATATATAACATCGTATTAAAACTACTGATATGTTGTGAATATGATATAAGATATATCATATCACCATGGAATATCCCATTTTTTTAGTCCAATTAGAAATATAATTTTTTAAACTTATGTATTGATTACTGTTAATTAAATCATGTGATGATAATGAATCAATATTTCATACATAGCATTGACGATTTATTTCAAAATCTTAAAAGAGAAATTTGGAATTCAATGGATAATTCTTAATCAAGATTTCCTCATATGTGGACGGGGGAGAATAAATTTGTATAATTTTTTTTGAGGATACATACATTTTAAAAATAGTATATACAATTAAATGTTGTTACAATGTTATAGTTAACTCATTAATAACAACTTGGAGACATGGATATATATCATGTTACAAGGTATATATATTAGTGTCTCTAAATTATGTGATCAGTATTAGTACATGTAGAAATATTTATAACCTACCCATAGATAAATTCCAAACATCATGTGCAATAATATTATTGAAACCATTGAGTATTCTATAATATAAATGAGAAGATATATAATTTGATTATATCACTAAAATAAGACACACACATAGACATAGATATATATATATATACATAGTGATTTTATTTATTTTAGATTAAATTTGTTGATTAGTTTGATTATTTTAATACAAATCAATAATTTTAATTTAGAGTTTCTTTATAATATATGTGGAAAAAATGTAGTTATATTGAGTAATATGGATGATTATTTTTATTCATACGATTTGTTTACATTTCATTTTTGGAATTTATTTTGATATAATTTAGTAACATAAATATATCTTCATATAACATTTCATCCACAAAAATAGTGGCAATGTATTGGTATTATATAAACACTAGTGTTTTTGATGAGATCATGTAGTTTACACAATTTTGGACCGTCGTCTATATATTTTCCCTTTATTGAGTTTTCTAGCTTTAACAATTTCTATTAATCTATATGTATTGAAGTGTAAAAGTAATTATATGGTAAAACATTACATTCACCATTATGTTGGGTTAGCACTGGTGGTATAACTTGTGATGGTCTAGTTATAGTATATTATAGGAGTCATTTTATTAAAACTATTCATGATCATATTCAGAACATACATGATGTAAAAAGAACAAACATATATAAAAGAAATATACCTGTAGGGTTTATGGTGGGTGTAATTCATATCTATTTGTTTCTCTAAATCAAGGATACCCTACGTTCAAATGTTAAATAAATAATAAAAAAATCATTGGACCATATTATGTATTTAATTGAGCTACTGATGTTTCGTACCATTTTGTATCACCGCCATAACTAAAAAATATTTATGACATCATTAGAAAATATAGGCATAAAATTTTGATTTTTAATCATTGTGACATCTTTATTAGATGAAGGTTTTCATAAAACAATATAGAACATGTTTGGAACATGTTGTTCAAATCTAGCAGTTCTAGTTTATTTTTTTAATTGATGAATAATACTACATGTGCGAGTCATGTGAAGGTTGGGTGAATTTGGGAACATATATGGGATTAAAAAGTTTATAGGAGGGTCATAGATACTAAATTTATTGTATTATAATATTTATATAAATGTGAATAAAATAATGATTTAATAAGTAATGATTGTTTTCTTTATTTTTATAAGTAAAATAATTAGTAGATATAGATAAATATTATTAAGGACTAAATTTATTTAAGTGGTATGTATTATAAAGACATATAAATTTCTATTCTTGTACATAATGTAATTAATATATATATATATATATATATATATTATTTTTATATGTAACCTAATGATGGATTGAGAATACCATATACTAGTGTTCAATTTATAAATGGATTTTATTGGTTGATTTGAAATTAGAAATAAAAGTTTGTGGTTTTTTCTAAAAACCATAGTTTTGGAGCATGGTTAAAAAAGTTATATTAACATGAATCTAAGAAATATTATCCAAGATGTTAAGGTACAGTTTATTTCATGGTTAAACAATAGTGAATTTTAAACATTCATTTTCATTTTCTTATAAAAGATAATAAGATATGGTTTAGTCCATAGTTAATTTTTTGAATTAAATAATAGTGTATGTCAATGTTTTTTAATATATTTTGAATGCATAGTTTAGTGAAACCGTAAATAATAAATCAATGTAAATAATTAATACCTAGAAATTTTTAATAAAATAATTTATAGATAGAAAGAAATTTTATGTGTCCATGCTACCTAATTGAACACATCAATAAGAGTTACATGTTTTTTGTTTAAAAATAGTTAAACTCTCATTAACAGTACTTATTCTTTTTATAATGACCAATATTACCCTCTACATATATTTATATTCATTTTTAGTCTATTCCATCATTAATTAACATTTAATAGGTTTGGAGTGACTTAATAGGTTTTGGATCAATGTAATGAAATCCATATCGACTTCACTATATAATATCTAATACATTCTCCCCCTTCCTTCTGATAAATTCAATATGAAATATTTAAATCCTGAAACATTGTTATGTTATTAGTTATTTTGGTATCAAATATTTTTAATTTATGGATTTCAATGGGTAACCAAGATTTGAAACACAAGATCTATAAAATATAGTTTATTTTTACAATTATAGGTGTCTCTATATCTTTATATCATTAAACTATAGTGATAAAATAAATATTTTTTTTGATGGTTAGATTATTTATGAATATTTCAGAAATATTAATAATGCATGTTAAATGAATAAAAAAATTTGGGATATGAGAATATATTTGAAAAATTAATTAAATTGGTAGATAGAAAAATATGTGTTTATATATATTTCATTTAATATATGTATAATTTTAAATTAAATTATCTTATTTATATATTTAAATATATGATAAAACTAAGGGAAATAAATTATGTTGGAATTTATGATAGATATTACAAGGTTCATTATTATAAATCATGAAATGTAAAAAGGTGGATATAATATTATGTTTATTCAATGTTTAATTATTATTAATTGATTTAACTATGATTTTTTTAATATTGATTATATGGTATGGTTGAAAAAAATAATAAAAAAATATTAAGTTAAAAATATATTTAATATATGGTTTAGATGTTTTACCTTTGGATTATCTTGTAAAATTTGAAACCCTATTGGAAAAAGGTATTCTTTAGTTGGATCATGTTTTACCATTTATACCATTTTTGAGGTTTCTATGAGTAGGATGTTTAAAACATAGATTGTTATAGAAAACGGTATGGGTACATGGTTTTGGTGCACTATTATTACTAGATGTGTGGTAATCATGTGGTATGAAACTATAAGGATTTTTTTCTATATTTAATGGTTAGTCAAACATTGTATCTTTCCTTGCAAACCTTGTGGTCTTCCTGTTATGTTAAACCATGTTAGTTTGTTAAAATATTAAAGTGGGTTATTACTAAGACAAAAGCATGATAACACTACACTTTCTTAGTATTGTGTTTGCAAGATTGGATCTAGAAATATTCTGGGCTGAATGAGTTCATGGATTGTATGTTATTGATCACCAAATTTTTATTCAACTATAGGTACCACATGCAGTTAAGATAGTTTTGGTTGTTTTCCAGGTGTGATTTTTTACTACAATACCTTATCATACCTAATGAAATTCATTGGATCCTTTGGGTTATTATGGATTTCTAATGCAAAAAATTGGAGGAACCACATTTTTATGTCCATATTTATTGTCTAATAAACAATTTAGTGACTAGTAAAATGGGTTTGAAAGTGTTATAGGGGTTGCGAAAAGCTTTGTTCATGATCGTCAACAATACCTATAGGTCATGGAAAACTACACTTTCCATTTTCTAGAACCCACGATTATGAGATTCGTCAAGTGGTTCTAATTGATAAGAAAATAATAAATGTGGTAAATTGGTTATGTATATATATAAATAATTATTTTGACCAACAGATATGGAATGATTTTTTTGTGCGGGGATTGTATAATAGATTTATAGCATGAACATATATATCAGGAAATTTTTTTTTCAAATGTGAATATTTATTTACTTACCTTGATGTGATTCATTTTTTCTGGATTATTAACATTTCAAATGGTTGTTGATCCATTAAAATATATAAAATAATTTCATTTTTAATTCAATTACGGATATTTTCTAAAATAATTGGATACACTTGAAGATTAGTTTCAATAAGATATAAATGTTCAAAAATAAATGGTTGTTTACCATGAATTTTTAAATGGTATGTTTTTTATTTTATGTAAAAATCAATGATTATTATAAATATGTAATGTAGAAGAGTAACTGTTTTTTAAAATTGAATAATAAATTAAAAATAATAATCTTGATTTTATGTAAAATGATTTTTCAAAATTTTTAATGGATATTCCTTTTTAAACGAACTTCAAACTCGAATAACATATTTCAAGATAAAAATTAATATAATTTATTTATTTGGAATAAAAAGGGTGTTATTTTCAATGATGTAATTATGGTGTTGTAAATTATCTCTCCTTTTGAATCCCTTTCTAATGCATTTAATGATGTGTACATATAAATCTAATTTTTGTATAAAAATCACATTCATGTGATGTTTGTATATTTTCAATATGAACAAATTTTCATGGATGTTTGTTCTCCTTGAGTGGGTTTTTTGATACCTCGTGAATTTTCATTCATGGAATGATGAATTATATATTTCGAGAGGTCCTTTCTTGTGTGTAGAGGTGTCTTATGTGATCAAAAGTTCATATCTGAATGAATTAATTCTATTTTGTGGGTTTCATTAAACTTCAAATGATTTATTGATTTGGAGTGTGATGCTTTCCTTGAGTGAGGTTCTTTTTAGTTGTCTCGTTAGTCTTTCCCAAAATTTGAGTGGAGTGGAATGTTTTTTATTCCCACTTTATGTTCTAGAGATGGAAGTCTGTGAGGTGATTTTAGGAGATTTCCTTTTGTGCCTTGATAAGATAACATTTCAATTTCAATTGGGTATATGAATAATTAAGGAGATGAATTCGTCTTTCCCATGTTAGTCAGAATGTGTGGAATATCTTGTGTATATTGTTATTTTTGTTATGATCCTTTTGGGTTCACATACACTAGTTTTAGAGTGTTTTTGGTTGTGGGATAACATTGTTTAGGTTTGGTCTTCCATATGTTCATTGGGATACTTTATTGAGTCTAATGTCCATACAGATATTCATCATGCCTCATTCATTGATTTTACTCAGTGAGAATTGTTTAATGGGATATATTTTTTGTGAAATATATTCCATTGTATTAGTATATTTTCCCTAGAAATGGCGATCCTTGGGTATGTGAATAGGTAAAAATATTTATTTTTAAGACTAGTTTGACAAAAGGACCCATTAGTGACATATTATGATCGGTTGGTTTATAGGGACCACCAATTTTATATTTCTAATCCCAAGTAACCATAGATTTATATTCATACTCCATGACTAGGGTGGTGTTGTTTATTGTTGATTCATGTATTTGTTTTAATCTTTTCTTGGCTATGTGAGTTTTGGTGGATCTAGTGATCTAGATTTTTCCATTACATAGATCATTAGGTGTGGTTTGACCTAATGATCATCATAACATTAATATAAGATGAATCATTTTAAATGGATTGTCCTAGATTCCCCATACATGGTTTCAACCTTTTAGATTATTTTTGATTCCAATGGTTTGGGTTGTTTCTCTTAGTGGATTATTATGCATGTAATGTAAAACAAATGTTTTCCTATTCATTCACTCATCTATCAGTGTGGTCAATTGTTTTTGTACAATTTTTGATTTAATTTAAATTTTGGGGAGAATGATGTTGTGTCTCTTTTTTTATTTGAGCCTTGCATCGGATAAGGAAGAACCTAGGAAACCTTTTAATGTTTAGAAAAAAGGGATACATTCAGTAATGATGTTTGTTAAGGATTAACATAGTTTTATCTAGTCCATGTAAATGTAAAGATCATGACATGGTGTTTGGATATATTTAATGTTGGAAATTGGTTGATTGCTTAAAGAGTTATGTAATTATGCCTTCATGAATGGAGTCAATCTAATTTTGAACTTCAGTTGATATGAGTTGTACATGTTTCGGGAACATGGTTACAATACTAATTTATATATATGTTTTTGATATATATACATATATTGGATATATGAAGTGCACTTTTACATAAGGTAATACGATCTTATGATTGAAGTGTTGGGTTAACTGAGTTTAGATATTTGATTTTTCTATTAGTTATACTCTAGGATTATCTAGTGTAGTCAAAAAGATATTTAGTTGGACTTTACCAATACATGTTTTGATAAATAATATTAGGTGGGATCCTTAGAAATCTTTTTTACATAAATTTCTATGGTGTGTTTGAGGATCTCAAAATCTTGTGTGCCTAGATTTTGAGAAAATATATTTCCTTGTGAATTTATTTGTTTGGAATATACTGTACATCATTTGCGAGTGTTTTAATGAATCATTTATTAATGTGGATACCTGGTTTTAGAGTTTATGTCTCTGGATCTGTAACGGCTCGAAATTTTGAATAAATCTTGTTTCCTAATTTCATGTGTTATTTTATTTTATTTTTATACTCAACAAAAATGTTTTATTTGATAAACATGATTATAATTAAAATGAGACCAATGGGTTCTGACTGTTATATGACCATTGGTCAATATAACCACTGGAAACTAAACGTTTTGATTATTGTCTCTAAATACAAGTAATCTTGGTTAATTAATATAGAAAGAAGATTCGATGGCCTCACCTAGTAGTCTTGGACCAATCGAAGCCCATCTAACAGAACTTGGGAAGGAGGTAGCACCACTGGGCTTTGCTCTGGACCAATCCCAAGCTGAACTTCATCGTATAAAGCTAGAACGGGATCGCCTTCGCGAGAAGTTCAAACTGATAGAAATTACTACTCGTGCGATGTTGGCCGAGCCTCCCTCGGACTCTCTCACCTTAGCACACCTTACACTTAGGTCCTATGCTGGTGTGATAAGGGGCTATGTAAGAAGACCGTAACTGCCTTGTGTAATCCTTTGTTTTAAATAAAAATTGGTATTTCTTCTTATGATGATGTTTATGAATTTTCAAATGACCGGATAAATATAATATGCATATTTTTGATGAATTTTAGAAAAATGATATTTTAAAAATGTTTATGTAAACCTTAAATAATTAAAAATGTGTAATGACTTTCAAAAAATGGTCTACTACAATTATGTTCAGTACAAAATTTGGAGTCTAATAAGATCAACATGATTGTTGATGAATAGTAAATTATGAATAGTTATTTTATGATTAGGATTAGTAATATGACCAAATGGATTAGTAATTTCACTTAAAGAAAGTTTTAAAATAATCTAGGCACCTTGATTAAGTAATGTGATTCAATAAAATGGTTAAATAACAGTTTCATAAATTATTATTCAAGTATTAGTTTTTTCGGGTGAACAGTGTTTTTAAATTAAAAGTTAAATTAAAAATATTTAGAAAAATATTTTTATAAAATTGATTTCATTTTTGAACTCAGAGCACCGATATTATGTTATGGTAATTTTTGGGGTTTTTTCTGAAAAAATGAATTTTCGGTGAATAGTGAATTTATTTAAAATTAAAATTAAAATTATTTAGAAAATTATTTTTATAAAATGGAGTTAATTTTTGAAATCAGAGCATTGATATTTGGTTAGTGTGAAACTTTGGGATTTTTCTGAGAAAGTGGAATTTTCAGTGAATAGTAAAAATACAGTTTTAGGGTTTCGGTATGTTTAATGACATCATAACTATGTCACGGTAATTTCATGAGATATTTTAAGGGTTTTCCGGCCTAGGGTGATGAATTATTGTTTTTGGGGCCCCATGTGGCCTAACTCCATGGTAAATGCCAAGGGAGAGCACATGGGTTTGAGAAAAGCACATGTGAGGTGTCCCTTGGCCATTAATGCCTTGTCCCCTCACTATCCCTATAAATACCAAGCCATCCTCTCATCCATTCGACTCCCCACTCTCCCCCAACGATGTTCTGGTCTCATTACCTCCCAAGGAGTCCTCCCATGGTTCCCTCAAGCCCTCAAGGTCCCAACCATTGAGTTTTAAGAGTTATGTTTTAAGGTAAGGGATCTGACTTCTCTCTTTCATTTCAAGTAATCTCTTTTATGTCATTCCTTTTATGCTCCATGTTCTTATTTTGGAGGATGTTCTTTTATACTCCCATTACTGCCCTTTTCATGTTAATATAATGATAGATCCCCTCTTGCTCTCATTATTTCGTTTTATGAAGTTTTAAGTGGCGCCGTTAGGCTGCTGAAATTTTTGTAACGGATTCTTTCTCCCTGCTCATTTTTCAAGATCTATTTTCATGTAAAGTATTTCAAGTTCCTTTTTATTATGTAGGGGTATGATCTCTAAAATTATCATACTGATCTTTTATGATCATATTATGTGAGACCCCATTTGATCGCTTCAATTCAATATTTTGATGTTTTAAGTGGCGCTATTAGGCTGCCGAATTTTTAAGTGGTTCTTCACCCTTCTCGTTTTGAAGTTCTACTTTCATGTCAATTCTTTCACGTTCCTTTCTATTATGTTAGGGTATGATCTCTATATATATCATACTGTACTCTTATGTTAATATGATTAGAGACCCTATTTGACCTTGTCAATTCAATTTTTTTGAAGTTTATGTGATGCCGTTAGGCTGCCGAATTCTCACAAGAGAAATCTTATTTTTTGTCTTCCTTCCATGTTTTTCATTTAAAATGGTATATCCTTGAAATTTCATTACCTTGATCATGTATCCGGCTTATTCTGTCCATATACTGTTTTATGGGTCATTTATGAATGTTTGATCCTTTTTCCCTCTTTTTTTAATGTCTTCTAAAACCTCATAAAATAGTCGTTATGCTGCAGAATTTTCGTCTCAAAATGCCCCTCTCTTTTCTCAAAATTATTTTATGTTATAAAGTGAATACTAAAAGCTCTTATTTCTACAGGGGTATTCACATATATATATAAATGTTCTATTTTAAATTCTGGTTTTTACATACATGAGACCCGCTTTCCCTTTCCGTGGGTTTAAAGTGACGTAAAGATCATATCTTTAAAGCAGTTTTTAAAACGTTATGATTATGAAATGAAACCCATTTATTTTTATGCTATATGGGTTATTTATGAAATGTTTGATGATGATATATGTGGCTCACATGATAATAAAGGCAAATTTAAGGGTGCGCCCTGATAGCGCTCCAATGCATTGGGTAATGATGTAACCACTAGAGATTACAATTTTCACGATACCTTGGTAAATAACCTTGGTAATTTTCAAATGACACCTTGGGGATGGACCTTGGTGATATGTTCATGATTGTCTATGTTAAATGATGTAGCCACATTTTCAAGTTATGAAAAATGTTATTTTTATTATGATATGCCTCGTTATTTCATTCACATGCCTTAATGTTCTTTTTCATGACCTTATTGAAGTATCTCAAGTTCACATGTAAAATGTTTCTCTTGTTTTCCTTACTGGGCTTTTTGCTCACCCTTTCTTTTTATGTATGCTCCCAGGTTATGTGATGCAGTAATGAACCTAGGATGAACATGAGGAGAAGCCTTTCAAGTGTTTTAGAAGAATGTTTTATGTTTTCATGTTTAAAGTTCCTGGTTTCCAAGACACTAAACCTTAAAGATCCTCAGTTTTGTAAAATGTAATGAAAGTCTATGTGATAAAGAGGCGGGATGCTATAGTTGGTATCAAAGGATGGTTTAGTTATTTGTGGAAATTAGGATATGAAAACTTTAGGAAGAATCCTATAGAAATGTTTATATATAGGAAATCTTCCTGGTATTTTGGTGAGTATTGAGTAAGGGGTTTCCAAGCAAATACATCCCTGTTTGGATACGAGTAGGTAGAGGTGGCTCTGGAGCAGATGTACATAGGGGTAATACCTGAAAACACCGCTTTGAGCTAGACTCGAACGGGAACAGGTACACGACAACGGGCCTTGCTGCACTCTTGGTTACGACACTCCCGGGGGATATTCTTTGGTAAATTCATAAGCTTAGTATGAACCATTTTTAAAGGAACAAGGATAAAACAAAATAAAGATTCACATATGAATATATGATCATGGATAACCTAGATGGGAACCTAGGGGATCACATGTTAGGGTATACTTTTCCTCTACAAGTTATCCTTGTATGCTTTAAGTTCCTTTTCATGATTATTGGTTAAGTATTTAAACCTCTAATTATACTTTCTCTTCTTAGTTAATTCTTAGAAATGGAAGAACATGTCCCAACCACCAATGTGATAGGAAATGCGATGATTTACAGATTAAAGGATGATTATTATTTTGGAAGACGTTCACTATTTTGGGGACCCTATATGATCTAGGTAAATAGATTACTATGGTATTTTCATTGAGAAGTAAGGATGGCTTATATTTTGAAGAATCGGTGAATTTAGGGTGGACTTATAGTAATTTAGGTTACTTATGGGAATGATTAAGCTATCTTGGGTAAAATATGTTTAGGTTAGCAAACTTTTTTATAAGATGTTAGGAGAGTTTGATGTTGTTTGGAGATGAACAATGATGTTTATTTTGGAAGACTATGTTATCAAATACTTATTGTATTTGGGTTTCAATCTTAGTTTAGTTTATTTTGAGGAATTTTAAGGACCATTATTTAGGGAGTGGTCTATGATGAACTTTGGGTAGTACCATGGAACCTTGAAGATTTAAAATTAGTTTCCATTCCTATGGGATTCTTTCTTTTGAAGAGTTGTTTTACCTTACCCTTTCGGTTTTTGGGATAATGTTTAAAGATAAAATAAATAGATAGTTAATCTTTTGTGGATTATGTGATTCTCTAGAAGATGATTCTTGTGTTTTGAAGAGACCGAGTAGTTTTGAATGCTCATAGTTTGGAGAAAAGATTAGTTTTGGGTAGAAACTTATTAAAGGATGAAACTCTACATGAATGTAGATATATTTCCTTATGTTTTTTTTCTATGTTGTAAATGAATTCTTCAAAGTTATGAAAAGGAACGTAAAACAAAAACGTTGTTGGTTTATGTTTCCTACTAGGTAATCAAAGACCGCTTGCACACATCATAATTTTCGGATTTTCAGGTGGTTAACTTCCTCCTAATCATGTTTTCTATCACTATCCTTTAGGATGTGACCCTTTGTTTTCTCCTCCATGTCCATATTTCCTACATGGAATCCTAGTATGATTAAACTCGGGTGGCCTTTGTACTCCCTTTTCTTTCTTTTAAAGTAACGGTGTCACTGACTCTTTTTCCGATGTGGGACTTTCAATGAAATTTCAAAACCCAAATTTTAAAATTGCGAGAACGCAATTTCTTAAGGGGGGAAGATTTTAACGGCCCGAAATTTTGAATAAATCTTGTTTCCTAATTTCATGTGTTATTTTATTTTATTTTTATACTGAACAAAAATGTTTTATTTGATAAACATGATTATAATTAAAATGAGACCATTGGGTTCTGATTGTTATATGACCATTGGTCAATATGACCACTGGAAACTAAACGTTCTGATTATTGCCTCTAAATACAAGTAATCTTGGTTAATTAATATAGAAAGAAGATTCGATGGCCTCACCTAGTAGTCTTGGACCAATCGAAGCCCATATAACAGAACTTGGGAAGGAGGTAGCACCACTGGGCTTTGCTCTGGACCAAACCCAAGCCGAACTTCATCGTATAAAGCTATAACGGGATCGCCTTCGCGAGAAGTTCAAGCGGAAAGAAATTACTACTCGTGCGATGTTGGCCGAGCCTCCCTCGGACTCTCTCACCTTAGCACACCTTACACTTAGGTCCTATGCAGGTGTGATAAGGGACTATGTAAGAAGACCGTAACTGCCTTGTGTAAACCTTTGTTTTAAATAAAAATTGGGATTTCTTCTTATGATGGTGTTTATGAATTTTCAAATGACAGGATAAATATAGTACGCATATTTTTGATGAATTTTAGAAAAAGGATATTTTAAATATGTTTATTTAAACCTTAAATAATTAAAAATGTGTAATTATTTTCAAAAAATGTTCTTCTACAATTATGTTCAGTACAAAATTTGTAGTCTAATAAGATCAACGTGATTTTTGATGAATAGTAAATTATGAATAGATATTTTATTATTAGGATTAGTAATATGGCCAAATGGATTAGTAATCTCACTTAAAGAAAGTTTTAAAATAATCTAGGCAGCTTGATTAAGTAATGTGATTCAATAAAATGGTTAAATAACGGTTTCATAAATTATTATTCAAGTATTGGTTTTTTTGGGTGAATAGTGATTTTAAATTAAAAGTTAAATTAAAAATATTTATAAAATTATTTTTATAAAATGGATTTCATTTTTGAACTCAGAGCACCGATATTATGTTATGGTAATTTTTGGGGTTTTTTCTGAAAAAATGAATTTTCGGGGAATAGTGTATTTATTTAAAAATAAAATTAAAAATATTAAGAAAATTATTTTTATAAAATGGAGTTCATTTTTGAAATCAGAGCATTTATATTTGGTTAGTGTGAAACTTTGGGATTTTTCTGAGAAAGTTGAATTTTTAGTGAATAGTAAAAATACAGTTTTAGGGTTTCGGTATGTTTAATGACATCATAACTATGTCATGGTGATTGCATGAGATATTTTAAGGGTTTTCTGGCCAAGGGTGATGAAGTATTGTTTTTGGGGGCCCATGTGGCCTAACTCCATGATAAATGCCAAGGGAGAGCACATGGGTTTGAGAAAAGCACATGTGAGGTGTCCCTTGGCCATTAATGCCTTGTCCCCTCACTTTCCCTATAAATACCAAGCCATCCTCTCATCCATTCGACTCCGCACTCTCACCCAACGAAGTTATGGTCTCATTACCTCCCATGGAGTCCTCCCATGGTGCCCCCAAGCCCTCAAGGTCCCAACCATTGAGTTTTAAGAGTTATGTTTTAAGGTAAGGGATCCGACCTCTCTCTTTCATTTCAAGTAATCTATTTTATGTCATTAATTTTATGCTCCATGTTATTATGTTGTAGGATGTTCTTTTATAATCCTCTTACTTCCCTTTTCATGTTCATATAATTATAGATCCCCTCTTGCTCTCATTATTTCGTTTTATGAAGTTTTAAGTGGCGCCGTTAGGCTGCCGAAATTTTTGTAACGGAATCTTTCTCCCTTATCATTTTTCAAGATCTATTTTCATGTAAAGTATTTCATGTTCCTTTTTATTATGTTGGTGTATGATCTCTAAATTTATCATAATGATCTTTTACGATCATATGATGAGAGAACCCATTTGATCGCTTCAATTCAGTATTTTGAAGTTTTATGTGGCGTTGTTAGGCTGCCGAATTTTTAAGTGGTTCTTCACCCTTCTCGTTTTGATGTTCTACTTTCATATCAATTCTTTCAAGTTCCTTTCTATTATGTTAGGGTATGATCTCTATATATATCATACTGGAATCTTGTTTTCATATGATGAGAGACCCTATTTGACCTTGTCAATTGAATTTTTTTGAAGTTTAAGTGACGCTGTTAGGCTGCCGAATTCTCACAAGAGAAATCTTATTTTTTTTCTTCCTTCCATGTTTTTCATTTAAAATGGTATATCCTTGAAATTTCATTAACATGATCATGTATCCTTATTATTCTGTCCATCTACTGTTTTATGGGTCATTTATGAATGTTTGACCCATTTTCCCTCTCTTTTTAATGTCTTCTAAAACCTCGTAACATAGCCGTTATGCTGTAGAATTTTCGTCTCAAAATGCCTCTCTCTTTTCTCAAAATTATTTTATGTTATAAAGTGAATACTAAAAGCTCTTATTTATACAGTGGTATTCACATATATATAAAAATGTTCTATTTTAAATTCTTGGATTCACATACATGAGACCCGCTTTCCCTTTCCGTGGGTTTAAAGTGACGTAAAGATCATATCTTTAAAGCAGTTTTTAAAACGTTATGATTATGAAATGAAACCCATTTATTTTTATGCTATATGGGTTATTTATGAAATTTTTGATGATGATATATGTGGCTCACATGATAATAAAGGAAAATTTAAGGGTGCGCCCTGATAGCGCTCTAATGCATTGGGTAATGATGTAACCACTAGAGATTACAATTTTCATGATACCTTGGTAAATAACTTTGGTAATTTTCAAATGACACCTTGGGGATGGACCTTGGTGATATGTTCATGATTGTCTATGTTAAATGATGTAGCCACATTTTCATGTTATGAAAAATGTTATTTTTATTTTGATATGCCTCCTTATTTCATTATCATGCCTTAAAGTTCTTTTTCATGACCTTATTGAAGTATCTCAAGTTCACATGTAAAATGTTTCTATTGTTTTCCTTACTGGGTTTTTTGCTAACCCTTTCTTTTAATGTATGCTCCCAGGTTATGTGATGCAGTAATGAACCTAGGATGAACATGAGGAGAATCCTTTCAAGTGTTTTAGAAGAATGTTTTATGTTTTCATGTTTAAAGTTCCAGGTTTCCAAGACACTAAACCTTAAAGATACTCGGTTTTGTAAAATGTAATGAATGTTTATGTGATAAAGAGGTGGGATGCTATAGGATCATTCCTTGAGTTTTCAATGACAGTTGGTTGTTTTAGTTGTCTTGATTTAGGGGTTGATAGATCCTGATCATTGGTCCAGTTGATCCGTGTTGTCTAGGGTCTTAAGATGTTTCATGTATTGAGATATTGATGTCATTCTCCTAGAGTGACATAAAATAAAATTTTCCATGATGCCCTACCTAAAATAAGTGTTGTGAAAAATACCCCATAACTTCTAGTTTAGATTATCCTTATAATTTTTGTTATGTAAATTTGATTTTTAAATTGTATAATTCATAATTATAACAACATAGATACTTTTTAGTGAAGGATAAAAAATTAGGGATATCATGAATTTATTCTTGAAATTAGATTCTATCATTCTTGATAATTACATGTTTATGGGTGAAAAGAATTAACATTATGTTGGGGGGGTGAAGCTCACTAGTGTGCATGATGCTACCATATCCAGCAGATAAACATTATTTTATTCGTAGTTTTGAATGGGATTAATGAATATAATGTGTTCTCGATCATGGTGTAAATTTCATTCGATGTATAGAAAAATGGTTCGATTGGATTCATAATCCCATCATGGAGGATATGTCTCATACAAGTAATCATATATTAGTTGGATTTTTGGGGTTGTTATCTTCTATACTATAAGACAAAAAATATTCACCCTTGATTATTTAGTGGGTGGCCTAGTGAATCTAACTAAACTTGGGAATGGTTAGGTGAGTGTTATCGGGTAGGATGCAGTTTTTTCAAGTGATACAACTGGAGGAAGGAGATACACCAATGGTTCTCAAAACCATTGGCTAGATAGCAGTGGTATTTCCCTATTCCAATATTTTTCTATAATCTACTTGAATATGTGACTTGCATTTTCCCTATAACAATGGTTTGAAATCCATTTTTATAGACATCATTCATGTAAGCACCACTCACATTGACCCAAAATAGGAAGTAAACTGAAATCCAAATACCTACACCAACACCCCCAAAACAAATTCACACCAATATACAATAATTGAGAAACTACATAATGTAGTCAACTAGTAACAACACCAATTTAAAACAAAACATATATTCATTTACATCCAATAATCAAACATCATGTGTTGTAAATATCATTATAAAATATAAAATATCTATCTATCTGTCATCACAACTTATATTTTCTCCACTACCACCAACACCATTATCATCAACATTATCACTATCATACTGATTATCATTATCATTATCATACTAAAAACCCTCCTCACCATCACTATTGATATCTTAGTCACTATCCCAATCTCTATCACTATCACCATCCCCATCACCATCTACACATATAGAAATTTTTTAATCATTACTAGCACTGGGACAAACATCACCATTATACAGTGTGTAAAATTACAAACACATCATTAAATTGAATTTATAAAAAAAATTATACAATGGATGTAACATCCCAGGTAAATAAATAATATTACATTATAAAATTTATCAATATTTGTGAATAAAATGTTAATATTACTTTAAAGGGAATTTTATGCTCGATGGTGTAACTAATACACAACAACGAGTTTTTTTTAAATCTTACACTACACACTAATAATATAATAATATAATAATAGTTAATGCCTAGTCATTGTAATGGAGGGAATGAACAGAAATAACTACAAAATAATTACATATTTTAGGTAAATATTTTTTCATTTATACAATAAATGTTAGAGGCTTAAAATCCAAATGAATGCAATTTAAAGAATAAATTCTCTAATATTTTTAAAAGATTGTTTTACCGAGCCAAAGGCTTTGGATGGAGAATTATTGCCTCACGAAACGATGATTGTTCAATATTATTTTAACACCTTTAAAGGTGGCCATAATGATTTCACTATATTTTATATATGATATATATGGTATTTATGTTTTATATATTCTTCTGTATTTTATATTGAAAACTTACCTTTATTCTTTGTATGTTGTGCAAATGCGATAATTTCATTTGAGGAAGGGAAGACTACGCCCCCTAAAGTGATGTGGCTTGTTCATGCAATACATGGAATGTATAAAGAATGAAATTGATGAAATTATGTGACCTATATAACATGAATATTATATTAGAATTATAATATAAATATATATCAACTATTTTTAATTCCAGTAATATGTCAAAGAAATGAAAGTAGCGTTCATGCGTACGTACGACCTACCGCCTCCATGAACGGTGCATTTCATTTCTTTTTATCTCAAAATTTTATGAAATGGTATAAAATGAATATAAACAGGATATATATGATATTTAAATCATTAATACTATTATGTAGATGATTTACTCATAACTACATGGACGATTCTTTTCAAACAAGTTCATTTTTGTCTCATGTACCAATCATCGACAAATATGTCTGTTATGAACTCACATTATTAACAAATTATTATTACATTATAATATGTGGTATGAACTGAATAATAATTTTTAAATGAGGTATTTACTAAATTATAAATTGACCGAATTTTATTATTCCGGAATTTAAAGAAACGGACAAATCTAGTCGGACATGAGGTAAGGGATCCAACCACTCTCTTTCTTTTAAAGTACTCTCTTTTATGTAACTTATTTTAAGATCCTTTTTCTTATGTTGGGGGATGTTATTATATATTAATATTTCTTTAAATTTTATGTTAATATGATTCTAGACCCTACTTGATCTAATCAATCCATTTTTTGATGTTTTATGTGGCCCCGATAGGCTGCCGAATTTTTATAAGGGGATTTTCATCTCACTTTTTATTCCCGTGAGATTCATGCTACATTGGCCACTATTTCCTTTTGTGTGGTGTATGTAATGCCCATTATTTTACTATTTGTGTAATACACTCTCATTTATGGGTATTTACATCTTCATTTTATGACCCTTCTTTTATGGGGTGTACATTTCGAATGTTTCCCAAATCGGTAAGGGAACCTTTCACACTCCTCTTTTTAAAAGAATTATTTTGTTATGTATTTTAATTTACATCTTTTTATGTTGGGATATATTCTTGTATATCCTTATTGATGTAAATTCTATTTTCAAGTGATTAGATGCCATTTTCTCTCTCATCAGCTAATTTTATGAATTTTAAAGTGACATTGTTAGGCTGGCGAATTTTATAAAGGAACTTCTTAACCTAATGTCGATTTCTTTGGGTTCAACATGTAGTTATTGAATATGTCATCCTATGAATGTGTGTATGTTTCCTCTGGATGTTTTAAAATTAATATCCACTTATATTGGTTGTATTTATATTTGACAAACATAATTATGAGATTGATTTATCCTTAATTTAAGGATACCTTTTTATAAGGGATTTTATCTCGTTTTACATTTCTATTAAGACATCATTGTTGTTATGCACCAATTAACTGTTATATGGTGTATATACTGTCCTATGGAATATTATATCATGAATCCATTTATTCTAATTATATTATAAAGTTCTGAATAAATGTTATTCATTAATTATTGTATTCAAGTGTATCTCATTTTGATAAAAACCCTTTAAATAAAATATCATTTTAAATATTTTAATGATTTATTCTTATAAATATTTCTCATTAATATCCATGTTTTCAAATTGGTTTTAATAATTTATTTATATGGATATTAATAATATAAAATGTTACAATCTTCAATGTGGTATGGAACACTTTGATTCAAAATCTCTTTATTAAATGTTTTAAATTGTTTTGAAAATGGTTTTAGAATGGATTCATTATTTCAATATGTTAAAATGTTATATTGTTATTGCAATGTGGGAATGTTATATTTAATTTATGCTGATATTTTGTGCTATGATTATGTTATGGTTCTTGGGCATTGTTCATGAAGAAGAGTGGTTTCAGGATAAATTATGGGCAGGTGAGCCCGATATAGATCTCTAATGAATTGGGTAACCTGAAGGAGTTAAACGCTAAGGATTCTCTGAATAGATTTAGGGAATATACTGTGATGGGTATTTCAAACGTTACCATGAGTGTTACTCCCTACGTAAGAATGTTATGAATTTCTCAAGTTACCTTTATGCCTTATGATTTTTATTATGTTATGCATAAATCTTATGATTTCATGAGGTATGTTAAATTGATTATGTTTTATGAGTAAAGTATGATTCATTGATTCTTATGAATACATGGACTGATGTTTTCTTTCCATACTATTATCACCCTTACAGAGCCTTTTATGCTAATCCCAAGTTTTTGAAATGTTTTCACGGGACATAATGTTTAATAGGGTCAAGGATGGGATCAAGGAAATTCCAGGCTGTCTAAAACAAGGAACTAGACATGACTCTTTTGTTAAAGAGTTTTTATTTTGTGGAAAAAATGGCAACTGAGTAGATTTGACTACTTTGTAATCTTTGAGATGTAATAGCTATGTCCTAATTCTCTAAAACTCTAAACTTGAATAGATCCTCAATGTGAATTATTCAATTTAATTCAAGATTATGTTAGGATTAAGTCCAGGTCCTTATAGTTGGTATCAGTGGCTGGTTTAGATAACATTATTTGTTAGAGTGTTGTTTAAGAAAAAGTGAAAAGTTTTGTATAACCACATTGGTTAGTATATTAGATGGAGTCACTGTTTTTTTGAAAGTTATAATGAGTTTGAGATAACATGGATAAGTATATCTTGGTTTTTATCTTCCTCTTTATGATGATTTTACTGATATACTCACACTGAACTTGTTGGTTTTAGTTAATGGCTGGATCTAGGAGGCACCAAAGTAACAGTGGATTTGAAGAAAACTATGACGATTTTATAAAGGAACAACTGAATGATATGGGAGTAGCAATGAGAAATCTTGTGGTTATCCTCAACCAACTATCTGGAGTCATGATTGACCACCTGAAACGTAGTGATTTTTATAAGGCATCCTATATGCTAGAAACAAATCCCTACAGAAGTTCAGGTAATAATCATAAAGGTAAGTATGTTAGAAAACCTTTGTGTCAAATATGTGGAAAGAAACACATAGGAAAATGTTTCAAAGGGACAAAAAGATGCTATAGATGTGGAAATGAAGGTCATAAAGCAAGAACCTTCCATAGAAAAAGGGAGCGTCTAGTTGAATCTAGGAAAGGGAAAGAAGCTATTTCTGAAGGATTCATTGAATGTTTTAAATGTGGTGTGCATGGTCATTATGCAAACACATGTCCTAAAAAGATGTTTCGGGAATGGGGTCCCCAAGATAGAACAAATATTCATTTACCAATACCTAATTCCCTTCTGATTGAGGATGAAGAAACTGACAATGACCAATGAAAGGTATAGATTATTTCTTAACATATGTTTTCCTATTATTGGAATCTTAGGATATGATTCATGATTTTGTTTTTAAGAAATAAGTATTTCAGAATAAGTTGAAAAAGAATGGTTAATGGATCATGAAAAATGTTTAATGAGTAAAAAGTCAACATATAAGGGATTCAAGAGTTATGGTAGATTTTAGGATGGGGAAATTCTTAGATGTATTAAGTCTATTTTGATGATGGGGTTACATTAAAAGACTTTTTATAGAATATGTAACCCCGATGTTTGATATACGAAAATTTTATTCAAGGAATAATTATCCTTTATTTTGTGGATCTATTTATAAAGAACCATTCGGGTTTATATGATCCTTGAAGTTGAGGCAATTACTGGTTAATACATTTTGGGTTGCAAAATGAATGTTATTAGATAACCTTTGTGGTTAAAATATGTTATGGTTATTTTTGAAGATTTATCTCTTTTGGGGGGATGATTTAAGAATTATATTGTTTTGGAAAAAGGACAACTCGCAGACCGTGTGACAACCCGTTGCGTCGGACGAAACTGCGGGAATCAGACCCACAACCAAAGTGAAACTGGTATTTATCGCCTACCACTGGACTACGTGAAGTCCCTAGTTATTTTGAATGATTCTATTTAGTTATATGATTTCATGAATTAAGAGTAAGTTGATTTTGGGTTATCAATGGAAATGATTAGCCTATCATGGAGGATATGTGATTAGGTTAATTACTCTTCAGTATGAGACTGTAAGAGTAACTGATGTTATTTCAGAGAACAATATTAAGATTTATCTTAGGAGACTATGTGATTAAATCCTTTATAGATTTGGGTTTCAATCTTATTTTGGTTTACTTTGAATAATTTTATGGATATATGTTTATTGAATGGTCTTTGTTGAACTTTGGGTTTTGTTTCAAAAAAATTGGAGATTAGGAGTAGATTTTCTTTTTTGTAAAAAAATATCATTTTTGGGAATTATCTGATCTTGTACTAAAATTTTGGTTTGGTTTTGGTTGAGATCTAAATACATGGGAAATATATAGTTCTCTTTTGGGGATTAGGTGATTCTCAATAAGTTGATTATAGTACTCTTACTGTGACCAAGTCTTCCTAAATACTCATCTTTTTGAGAAAATATGAGTTTGGTGAAGGAATCTAGTAAAAGATTAAAGTCTACGTGAAAAGTAATTATGTTTCATTATGATTTATTTATGCTCAAAAATAAATTCCTTAATGAAAAGTAACTTCAAACAAAAATGTTTTCTGTTAACTTTTCCTACTGGGGAATCGAATACTGTTTAACGCATCACAAGTTTGTTATTTTTTTGTGGTTAACTTTCTCCTAGACATGTTTACTATCACTCTCCATCAGAACATGAAACATTGTTTTCTCCTCCATATCCATATTTTCCTATATGAAACACTAGTATGGGTTAACTCGGGTGACCTTTGTACTTCTCTCCCTTTCGTTTAAAGTGATAGTTTTACTGACTCTTGCTTCGATGTGGGACTTTCACTGAAGTTTCCAAGCCCAATATTGAAATTGTGAGGACGCAATTACCAAAAGGGGGGAAGGATGTAACATCCCAGGTAAATAAATAATATTACATTCTAAGGATTATCAATATTTTTGAATAAAATGTTAATATTACTTTAAAGGGAATGCTATGCTCCATGGCGTACCTAATACGCAACAACGAGTTTCTTTGAAATCTTACGCCGCACACTAATAATATAATAATATTATAATAGTTAACGCCTAGCCGTTGTAATGGATGGAATTAAAATAAATAACTACAAAATGATTACATATGTTTGTTAAATATTTTTTCATTTATCTAATAAATGTTAGAGTCTTAAAATCCAAATGAATCCAATTTTATGAATAAATACTCTAATATTTTTAAAAGATTATTTTACCGCCTTTTGATGGAGAACCTTTTTTTAAAACTCAATTTTCAAAATTTTATAAGCCATATTTTTCCAAATAAACGTATTCATTATGATTGGGACATTGAAATTTACTTTGGTTAAATTTTTGTTATGTTTCTATCATTGTTCATTTTTTAATGAATAGTGAAAAAATACTGCATTTTACATCAAAATTGATTTTTCATCTAATTTAAATATATGGTTAGATTATATTTTTAATTGGTTTTAAAGTTTAATTAGAATATATTTTTACCATTTAATTCAATGGTGGTCATTAGAATTAATTTCACTTTGAAAATGGGCATAAACAAGTGCCAATCTTTTCATAGATATTGCTTAAAAAAACCCCTATTTATTTTGACAACAGGAAATATTTTTAAATAAAGTATTTCTATTTCTGTGTTTATAATTTTGTAATATGGATTCCATATTTAGAATAAGAAGTTCAAAATTATGTAATTAAGACTCTTTTGTTTTTGGACATTATGAATAGTAACTATGTAATTATCTTTAATTATCGTGATTAATTAGTAATCGGGTAGTTAAGGATAATAAAATAATATAATAATAATAAAAAATGACCCCAAAATGTGTCCTAATGCTACTTTTTGTGTCATGGCCGACCATGGTTTGCCTTGTGCCAAACTTTGGGACCCCATGGTATCACATTTGTGTGATAGTGACACTTTGTCATTTTATTTTTGAAGAAAGGAAAATACAACAAAAGTATGTATCACCCAAGTTAAAAAAATTAGTTTTGTCTATGTTAATGATCTCATAGAATATAATTATCCATTGTAAAGATAAAAATATTTCCTACATCATAGTATTTTTTTTAAATTTTTGTACATTAAATAAATTAAATTATTTATGACATCATGATGATGCAGCGATAACCTCATTAATGAACGATTTAAATAAAATGAAAAGATAATGTGAACTCTAAGACATACAATTTAAAAAAACCTATTGGATGAGTATATTTCGTACCATTATCACCTTATCCTCGAAATATATCAATTTGGGACCATTAAAATCCGAAACACTTTTTAAAATAAAGTAACATTTCTTGACTTTCCATGATTGCCACTCCTCTCCTCTTATAAAAGGCCCCCACCTCTACCTCCTTACCCACACCTCTCAAGCCATTGGCTCGGACAACACCTACCACTTTCATCTCTCCACATCCCTATCTTAATCATTGAAGCCTCACCTTAGGAAGAAAGCTCTTTAAGAAATCCTTTTGGTTCAAACCAATTGGAGTTACCCGATTTAAAGGTAATATCTTCTCTTATGTTATTTTGCTTTATTTTGCTTCTCCAACACTATAAACTCTTTTTATTCCTTTATTTTTTAACAAAACCAGTATATAAAATATACTAGTATATTTTTATAATAAGGATTATAGCTACACTTACACACACATCCGTCTAATGGTTAAAGAATATATTGTTTCTCTGGATGGCGAATTACTGCCTCACGAAATGAAGATTGTTCAATAATATTTTAAGACCATTAATGGTGGCCATTATGATTTCACTATATCTTATATATGATATATATGGTATTTATGTTTTATATATTCTTTTTTATTTTATATTTAAAACATACCTTTATTCTTTGTATGTTGTGCAAATGCGATAATTTCATATGAGGAAGGGCGGGCTACCGCCCCCTCAAGTGATGTGACTCATTCATGCAATACATGGAATGTATAAAGAATGAAATTAATGAAATTATGTGACCTATATAACATGTATATTATACTGTAATTAAAATATATATATCTATCATTTTTTTAATTCCATTAATATGATAAAGAAATGAAAGTAGCGTTCACGCGTACGTATGACCTACCGTCTCCATGAACGGTGCATTTCATTTCATTTTATCTCCAAATATTATGGAATGGTACAAAATCAATATTTACTGGATATATATGATATTTAAATCATTAATACTGTTTTGGAGAAGATTTACTTATAACTACATGGACGATTTTTTTAAATCAAGGTCATTTTTGACTCATGTACCAAACATCGACAAAAACGTCTGATATGAACTCACATTTTTTACAAATTAATATAACATTATAATATGTGATATGAACTGAATAATAATTTTAAAAGTATGTAGTTAATCAATTATAAATTGACCGAAGTTTATTATTCAGGAATATAAATAAACGAACAAGGCAAGTCGGACGTGAGGTAAGGGATCCAACCTCTCTCTTTCTTTTAAAGTACTCTCTTTTATGTAACTTATTTTAAGCTCAACTTTCTTATGTTGGGGGATGTTATTATATATTAATCATACTGTAATTTTTATGTTAATATGATGAGAGACCCTATTTGATCTCATCAATCCATTTTTGGAAGTTTTAAGTGGCGCCGTTAGGCTACCGAATTTTCATAAGGAGATTTTCATCTCACTTTTTATTCCCGTGAGATTCATGCTACATTGGCCACTATTTAATTTTTTTGTGTGTATGTACTGCCCATTATTTTACTATTTGTGTAATAAAATCTCATTTATGGGTATTTACATCTTCATTTTATGACCCTTCTTTCATGGTGTGTATGTTTCAAATGTTGCCCAAATCGGTAATGGAACCTTTCATACTCCTCTTTTTAAAAGACTTATTTTGTTATGTCTTTTAATTTAAATAATTTTATGTTGGGATATGTTCTTATATATCCTTATTGATGTAAATTTTATTTTCAAGTGATGAGATTCCATTTTCTCTCTCATCAACTAATTTTATAAATTTTAAGGTGACGTCGTTAGGCTACTGAATTTTACCAAAGGAACTTCTTAACCCAATGTCGATTTCTTTGGGTTCAACCTGAAGTTATTGAATATTTCTTCCTATTAATATTTGTGAATTACCTCAAATTGTTTTACACTTAATATCCACTTATATTGGGTGTAATTATATTTTTCACACATGATTATGATATTGATTTATCCTTAATTTCAGGATACCTTATTTATAAGGGATTTTATCTCATTTTACATTTCTATTGAGACTTTATAGTTTTTATGCACCAATTCACTCTTATATGGTGTATATACTATCATTTGGAATATTATATCATGAATCCCTTTATTCTCATGATATTATAAAGTTCTGATTAAATTATATTCCTCAATTATTGTATTCAAGTGTCTCTCATTTTGTTAAAAACCCTTTAACTAAAATATCGTTTTAAATGATTTAATAATTTATTCTTAATAATATTTCTCATTAATAGCCATGTTTTCAAATTGGTTTTAAGGATTTATTTATATGGATATTAATGGTTTAAAATGTTAAAATCTTCAATGTGGTATGGCACACATTGATTAAAAATCTCTTTATTAAACATTTTAAATGGTTTTGAAAATGGTTTTAGAATGGATTCATTATTTCAATATCATAAAATGTTATATTGTTATTGAAATGTGGGAATGTTATCTTTACTTTATGCTTATGTTATGTGATATCATTAGGTTATGGTTTTTGGGAATTGTTCATGAATACGGGTGGTTCCATGATAAACTAAGGGTGGGTGAGCCCGATATAGATCTCCAATGCATTGGGTAACGCGACGGAGTTAAACGCTAAGGTTTCTCCGAAAAGATTTTGGGAATATTGTAACGACCAGAAGCTTAACGTACATGGACATTACATTACATTTGCAGAATACTTAGTACATAACAAAAACAGACATGCAATGATCGTAATAGTTTATTGTCTTTGGAAACTCAGAATATAATATTCTAATCATGGTGAAAGATCTTCAACATCTCCCATAAAGATATTCCACTTTTTTTTCACCAAAAAGCATTGTTTATATCCTGGGGAAAAGAAAACATAAAAGTGTGAGCTCAAATTCTCAGTAAGGGTAAACAAAAGAAATATCAATCACATCATATTCATAAGAACATAACATTTGGAAATCTTAACCTGCATAAGAAATCATAATTTCATAACATGGGATAAATCATAGTAGTGAAATGTAATCTCAATAATCATAACATAAAACATGAAACATTGTGGCATACAAACATAATCATAGAGAATCATTTCTTATTAGTCAAGACTCATTTCCAATACTATCTTAGTGGACAAAGTCCATTTCTGAACCGAGTTCACTCCTCGTTTCAGTCCTGTTTCACTGAACCGGTTTATCCTGCCGTTCGAGCCATGTCTATCTCATGAGATATAAAATCATTACCCAATGCATTGGAGGGAGATATAGGTCACACCCATCTCATAGTGATACCATTCCTATGTGTGCCACAAAATCATAAATCATACATCATTGCATAACCCATGTAATAAAAATGGGAATCTTAGACATCGTGACATCATAAAAAAATTCATATAAGATAAAGGAATTCATAAATATAATTCCATCAAAACATAATCAAATAAATGTAATAGTAGGGATATAAACAAAACCCATTATTATCTTAGATGGAAAATAATTTTGATAAAACACTTGAACTCCATTTTTGAGGAAAATATCATTTCTACTTCAAAAACACTTTTCCTTTCTTAACATGTCATAAAATTCTAAACTAAAATAAGTTTATTAAAAATAAACTTGAAAACATGTAATGGAAGCTTCTTGAAAATAATGTTTTAAAAATCCATTAATGCTGTATAAGTTAAAAAAAACATTCTTCTCATACTTTTGTCAAAAAAGTCAAAAAGTACCTCTTACGAAAAACGACAAAAGATTCCTTTCATATCATTTACTAAAAACTCACTGAAGGTTAAAATTGGATTTAAACAATTGTAGGTGGATGAAAATAATATTACATATTGAGGAAACATAGATGTGGATGATAAAATACACCCCAGTAAATACCAATGTATAAACAATCTCAGATAAAAATGAGATTGTGATATTTTCCCTTACCTTAGATCCAATTTGATTAGTAAGTGTACAAACATCCTATATAATCATTTAAATAATGTTATTTACTTATTCCATAATCATACTCATTGTTATGATATCATATATGGTTCACTTATGACTTTATTTTACCCATTCTTTTGTAAATTCCATGTTAAAGAGCGTTTTGGCTAAAATCGTTTTATTTTTCGTCCATGTTTTGACTTGTAATTATTCATATGATTACTTAGATCATGATTACTTAATTACAGAATATATAACATGATATATATATATAATATATATTCATAATATACATATATATAATAGATCAGTAAATTGAATGAAATACACCGTTCATGGAGACGGTAGGCCGTACGTATGAATGAACACTGTTTTCTTTTCCTTATGGAATTAAGTAGATGACATACATATATATACACATAAATCCAGTATCATTATTATGACATATATTTCATGATTTCTTATTATATATACATTATAATCATACATGAATGGTTAACGTGGAGAATGAATCTCATCACGTCGTGGAGACGGTAGTCCGTACGTAAGCACGAGCGATGATATCGTTCCCATGATTGTGGAATTGTATTGGAGTTTATGTATACTATTTAATAATCAATATCACATTACAATAATCATATATAGTTATTTTGTACACCATTATACCCATCCAAGTAAAGTGGTGGTGGAAAATAGATTACACCACGGCGTGGAGACGGTATTCCGTACCTACGCACGCGCGGTGATTTCATTTTCCATAGGATGTATAGATGGTGAAATAGGGTTGTTTAAAACTTATAATAACACATAATTATATGAGTGAACTAATGTTTTTACTTCATAATGAGACAAACTAATAAGAATAAGTGGAAGAAGAAATAAAGTTGAAAGAATCGGTAATGGACATTACCTCTTCTTTGAAGCGCCTCTCTGAGATCTCTGTTTAGGGCACTAAAAATGGTCTTTGAGGAAGACCAGAACCTATAGAATGTTTCTAGGGAAGTGGAGAAGATAATTTGGTAGGGTTAGGCCGAGCTTTAAGGTTCAATGTGGTGTGAGGAAGAGAGGGAGGAGGTGCCCTTTTATAAGGGAGGAGAGGGGCACCTTTGGAATAACTAAAAATATTATTTTATTATAAAGCCAAATTCGGTTTTAAATAGCTCCAAATTAATTTATTTCGAAGCTAAGGTAGGGATGGGTCGAAATCCACTCATCCAATAGAATTTGGACAGGGTTAGTTTACTATTTTAACCTTATCATTTAGTTTTAACTTTAAGTTAGATAATTTTACTTTTATCGTGTCTTTTTGTGTTCTTACATTATAAGGTTATTAAACATACTATAACAAGCCAAACGAACACCAAGTTGTTAATTATTAATATATATAACCTTATCTAAGTCATTTGGCCGATCCTTAGATTTTTAGGAATAAAATAACAATTAATACTATAATATTTGTTTTAAAAACTATTTTATGTAAATTTTGACACTACGTAGTAATTGATTTTTGTAAAAATCATAACAGAATGCTTAGTTGGAAAAAAGTTAATTTAATCAACCCTAACATGTCATAGTAACTTATAATATTAGTGGAATTCATAAAATGTCTAAAATTGCATTTATTTGGGTATTTATAACATCCATTATGTCAAACTTTCATTATTATGATAATTACTGCATCATCATTGGGTCATAAATAAATTATGTAATATAATGTCTAAAAATTACAAATAAAATATCATTATGTAGGATATCTCTTTATCTCTCTAATTAATATTTATAGTCTAATTTATCTTATGTATAACACTATATTAAAAATCATATACTTATTAAACTTTGATTTTAACTATTTTAACACTTCTTTAAATAAATTAATAATAAATGTCCTAATCTAATCTAAGTGGGCCTAAATGGTTATATTTTATTCCTAATGTTGTTTTTGGTCGAATTAAACTTATCCAATAGAGTTAGGTCATGTGTTAAGGTAATAATAATATTATTTTTACCCTTAATTACCCTATTTACTTTTAACCGTGGTAAAAAAAGGTAAAAAGTTACTATTCACCAAAAATTATTCTTATCTCATTGAACCACATTTTACTTACTGACATCAACCGTGTCTCTCAGAATTTTGAAATTCCACTCACAGAAGTGGTAAAATTAAGTTTTATGAAAAATTCATTTTTTAACTACCACTTATTGGTTTCACTATTCATCAAAAAATGAAAGTTTCCAGAAAAATAACAAAAATTAGGCCAAATATATATTTGATATTATGAATTAAAAATGATGCCTATTTTATCAAATTCAAAACATATCAGTTGCTTTAATTAATTTAAAAATTAATTCCCGTCGTCAAATCAAATAGCGTGTTCTTAAGAGATAATAACTATCAAAAGATTGACACTTGTTTATGTCTGGTTTAAATGTGAAATTACACCCAATAACCAACATTGTATTAAATTGTAAAAATATATTCTAAATATACTTTAAAACCACTCAAATTGATAATTTATCGTTATTAATTATTTCTATTAAAAAGGTTGTTTTTAATTAAAATTTAGTAATATTCACTATTCATCAGAAAATGAAAGTTATCCGAAAAGTACCAAAATTTCACCCTAAGCTAATTTTGATATTCTGAATCCAAAAATTATGTCCATTTTGAAAAATAAAATTTAAAAAATTTAAAAATTTGTTATTAATATTCATCTCTTGGCCTCGTATTATGGATAAGATTTCACCATTGATCAGCTTCACCATCCAAATGATACACTGCTAAGATGATTTTATCATGTTCAGAACATTGAAGAACTGAAAATATATTATCAGTAGTACTGATCCATTGTTCAGCAACAAGTGGATCAGATGACCTGCTGAAAGAAGGTGGACGTTGCCTCATGAAGGACTCAATAGAATATTATTCCCTTCTCTGCTCATTTGGAAGTCTAGAATGATTCATAGCTTGTGTAAGTATAACAATAATATTTTTCACTCCATCTCCCATAACATTTGTTTGTTCAAGAGGATAATCATTGCATTTTCCATTACATTGATCAACATGGTTCCTTTGGGTTCCATCCATCGTCTAAAACCCAAAAAGAATAGTGTGAGAGGAAAAAATCACGCTAGGGAAAAAAATATAATAAAGGGGGAGTAACTTCAATATCTAACATCTTGGGTAACCGTAATTCTAGTACTATAACCTATATTTATACTTAACCTTAGGGGCATCCCTATACATACCTTAGAAAAATCTCTAGGGATCTCACTAAAGTTCTCGCATCCTAGTTTCCAATGGTTGACTAAGCCTTTCCTCTGATACCAACTGTAACAACCCGAAGCTTAACGTACATGATCATTACATTACTTTTTCAGAATACTTAGTACATATAAAAAACACACACACAAGGACCGTAATAGTTTAGTGTCTTTGGAAACTCGGAATATAATCTTCTAATCATGGTGAAAGATCTTCAACATCTCCCATAAATATCTTCCCCCTTTTTTTACCTAAAATAATTCTTTATATCTTGGGGAAAATAAAACATAAAAGGGTGAGCTCAAATGCTCAGTAAGGGTAAACAAAAGATATATCAATCACATCATATTCATATGAACATAAAATTTGGAAATCTTAACCTGCAAAAGACATCATAATTTCATAACATGGGATAAATCATAGTAGTGAAATGTATTCCCAATAATCATAACATAAAACATGAAACTCTGTGGCATACACACATAATAATATAGAATCATTTCCTATTAGTCAAGACTCATTTCCAAGACTATCTTAGTGTACAAAGTCCATTTCTGAACCGAGTTCACTCCTTGTTTCAGTCCTGTTTCACTGAACCGGTTTAACCTTCCTTTCCATCCATGTCTATCTCATAAGATATAAAATCTTTACCCAATGCATTGGAGGGAGATATAGGTCCCACCCATCTCATAATGATACCATTCTTATGTGTGCCACAAAATCATAAAACATACATCATTGCATAACCCATGTAATAAAAATGGGAATCTTAAACATCGTGACATCATAAAAAAATTCATATAAGATAATGGAATTCATAAATATAATTACATCACAACATAATCATATCAATTTAATAATAGGGATAGAAACAAAACCCATTATTATCTTAGATGGAAAATAATTTTGATAAAACACTTGAACTCCATTCTTGAGGAAAATATCCTTTCTACATCAAAAACACTTTCCCTTTCTTAACATGTCATACAATTCTAAACTAAAAGAAGTTGATTAAAAATAAACTTGAAAACTTCTAAAGGAAGCTTCTTTTAAATAATGTTTTAAAAATCCATTCAAGCCGTATAAGTTAAAAAAACATTCTTCTCGTACTTTTGTCAGAAAAGTCAAAAAGTACCTCGTACGAAAAACGACCAAAGATTCCTTTCATATCTTTTACTAAAAACTCAATTAAGGTTAAAATTGGATTTAAAAAATTGTAGGTGGATGAAAATAATATTACATATTGAGGAAACATGGATGTGGATGATAAAATACACCCCAGTAAATACCAAAGTATAAATAATCTCGGATAAAAATGAGATTGTGATATTTTCCCTTACCTTAGGTCCGATTTTCTTCGTAAGTGTCCAAACCTACTATATAATTATTTCAATAATGTTATTGACTTATTCCAGAATCATAATCATTGTTTTGATATCATATATGGTTCACTTATGACTTTATTTTACCCCTTCTTTTGTAAATTCCATGTTAAAGATCGTTTTGGGTAAAATCGTTTTATTTGTCATCCGTGTTTTGACTTGTAATTATTCATATGATTACTTAGATAATGATTACTTAATTTCAAAATATAAAACATTATTTATATATAATATATATTCAGAATATACATATATATAATAGATCAGTAAATGGAAAGAAATACACCGTTCATGGAGACGGTAGGCCATACGTACGCATGAACGCTATTTTCGTTTCCTTATGGAATTTAGTAGATGACATACATATATATACACATAAATACATTATCATTATTATGTCATATATTTCATTATTACTTATTATATATAATTTATAATCATTCATGAATGGTTAACGTGGAGAATTAATCTCATCACGTCGTGGAGACGGTAGTCCGTACGTACGCACGAGCGATGATATCGTTCTCATGATTGAGGAATTATCTTGGAGTGTATGTATACTATTTTATAATCAATATCACTTTAAAATAATCATATATAGTTATTATGTACACCATTATACCCACCCAAGTAAGGTGGTGGTGGAAAATAGATTACACCACGGCGTGGAGACGGTATTCCGTACCTACGCACGTGCGGTGATATCGTTTTCCGTAGGATGGATAGATGGTGAAATAGGGTTCTTTCATACTTATAATAACATATCATTATATGATTGATACTGGTGTTATTACTTCATAATGAAACAACCTACGAATAATGAGTGTAAGAATAAATAAATTTGAAAGAATCGGTAACGGACATTACCTCTTCTTTGAAGCGCCTCTTTGAGATCCCCTTTTAGGGCCCTAAAATTGGTCTTTGAGGAAGACAAGAACCTCTAAGATGTTTCTAGGGAAGTGGAGAAGATAATTTTCCAGGGTTTTTCTGAGCATGAAGGCTCAAAGTGTTGTGAGGAAGAGAGGGAGGAGGTTACCTTTTATAAGGGAGGAGAGGGGCACCTTTGGAATAACTAAAAATATTATTTTATTATAAAGCCAAATTCGGTTTTAAATAGCTCCAAATTAAATTATTTCTAAGCTGAGGTGGGTATGGGTCAAAATCCTCTCATCCAATGAAATTTGGACAAGTTTAGTTTACTATTTTAATCTTATCATTTAGTTTTAACTTTAAGTTAGATAATTTTACTTTTACCGTGTCTTTTTGTGTTCTTACACTATAAGGTTAATAAACATACTATAACAAGCCAAAAGAACCCCAAGTTGTTTATTATTAATATATATAACCATATGTAAGTCATTTGGCCGAACCATAGATTTTTAGAAAGAAAATAACAATTAATAATATAATATTTGTTTTAAAAACTATTTTATTTCAATTTTGACACTATTTAGTAATTTATTTTTAAAAAAATCATAACAAAATTATTAGTTCGTAAAAAGTTAATTAAATCAATAATAACAAGTCATATTAACTTAAAGAATTATTTTAATTCATAAAAAGGCTCAAATTACATTTATTTGGGTATTTATAACATCAATTATGTCAATATTTCATTAATAAGATAATTACTGCATCATCATTGTGTCATAAATAAATTAACATATTTAAAGTCTAAAAATTACAAATAGAATATCATTATGTAGGAACACTTTTTAGGTTTCTAATGAATATTAATAGTCGAATTTATCTTATGTATAACCCTATATTAAAAATGATATACTTATTAAACATTGATTATAACTATTTTAACCCTTCTTTAAATAAATTAATAATAAATGTCCTAATCTAATCCATGTGGGCCTAAATGGTTATATTTTATTCCTAATGTTGTTTTTGGTCGAATTAAACTTATCCAATAGATTTTGGACATGTGTTAAGGTAATAATAATATAATTTTTACCCTTAATTACCCTATTTACTTTTAACCGTGGTAAAAAAAGGTAAAAAGTTACTATTCAATAAAAATTATTTTCATCTAATTGAACCACATTTTACATACTGACATCAACTGTGTCTCTCTAATTTTTGAAATTCCACTCACAGAAGCGTAAAAATTAAGTTGTATGAAAAATTCATTTTTTTAACTACCACTTAGTGGTTTCACTATTCATCAAAAAATGAATGTTTCCAAAAAATAACAAAAATTAGGCCTAAGCTGTATTTGAGATTATGAATTAAAAAATTATTTCTATTTTACCAAATTCAAAACATATAAGTTTCTTTAATTAATTTAAAAATTAATTCCCATCGTCAAAACAAATAGCGTGATCTTAAGAGATAATAACTATCAAAAGATTAACACTTGTTTATGTCTGGTTTAAATGTGAAATTACATCCAATAACCAACATTGTATTAAATTGTAAAAATATATTATAAATATACTTTAAAACCATTCAAATTAATATTTTATCACTATTAATTATTTCAATTAAAAATGTTGTTTTTAATTAAAATTTAGTAATTTTCACTATTCATCAGAAAATGAATGTTATCCGAAAAGAAACAAAATTTCACCCTAAGCTAATTTCGATATTCCGAATCCAAGAATGAAGTCCATTTTGAAAAATAAAATTTACAAAATCTCAAAAAGTGGTTATTACTATTCATAACGGCTAGTTTTAATAATATTTTAATATCAAATTGTTGTTTAGTGAAACTCGTTATTGCGTACTACCCATGCTATCGAGGAAGGTCGCGATTGCGTGTAATGCAAGGAAAGTCAAGGATGTGTGTTTTGCAAGCTCCTTTTGGTGTAGCGTACAACAAAAGACATTAATTAAATTAAAAAGAATATTTTTCATAAAATATCAGGGTGTTACATATATACAATGATGGGTATTCCAAACGTAACCATGAGGGTTACTCCCTACCTAAGACAGTTATGAATGCCTCAAGTTACCTTTTTGCCTTATGATTTCTATTATGTTATGCATAAATATTATGATTTCATGTGGTATGTTAAATTTCTTATGTTTTATTAGTAAAGTATGATTTCATTGATTCTTATGTATACACAAACTGATGTTTTCTTTCCGTACTATTATCACCATTACTGAGCCTTTTATGCTCATCCCATGTTTTTGAAATTATTTCACAGGACATAAAGTTGAATAGTGTCAAGTATGGGATCAAGGAAATGTCAGGCTGTCTAAAACAAGGAACTAGACATGACTCTTTTATTCAATAGTTTTTATTTTTTGGAAAAAATGGCAAATGAGTAGATTTGTCTACTTTGTAATCATTGTGATGTAATAGCTATGTCCTAATTCTCTAAAACTCTAAACCTGAAAAGATCCTCAATGTGAATTATTCAATTTAATTCAAGATTAAGTAAGGTTTAAGGCCAAGTCCTTATAATGGAAATGATGTACATTGGTCTACCATAGCATTAAAAAATTTCTTATTAGATTTTTAATTCCATTCATGCTCTTATGTGGATATTTTTTAGAATTTTCTACCTATGTATGAGATTTTTATGCCTTAGTATGAGCTATTTCTAACTCAGTGATACTTGAACTATAACATGAAGTGGGAAAATATCTACTATGGAAATAAACTTTCTTTGTTGACATCATACTCTATCATGGTTCTCATATCCTAATACCTTGTGAAAATGAATATTAGGCCCAAATTTTTCAGCATCCTTCTCATAAAGGTCCTCTAACACACTTTGTCTCAAATATAATCATATTATTTATTTAAAAACTAAAGTCATGATTTAAATATAATGTAATACTTCTAATATGACATTGTGTCTATTATTTTACCGTTAATCCATATTTATTATTTTCACTTGAGAAAAAGAAAATTTGTCAAGGAAAATGTTCTATATTATCAAATACCACCATATGTAATTACATTTAATTTAGAAGAACATTATTCAATAATAATATATTTTGAATAAAAAATTAATCATTATAACTAACATTTAATTGAAAAATTGTAACAAAAACCAATTGAATTATATTTCGTAGATATTTATTATATTATACACAATTGATTGAAACATTAATCAATTTAACCAAAATGAAGGCAGTATCAAATAAGAATAGATACACATAATAAATTCTTCATGAAAGGGGAAGGTAATAAAATAAAATATTTGGGAATTAATAAAATTAAATTTTATTTACAAAGGATGACTGATTAGAATTCACAATTAATCAATAAACTAATTTTAATAAATTTTTATTAAAATGGTGCATGTTATTTATAGCAGAATTATTAAAAAAGGCGCACGGGGGGATAAAATTTTAAAAATGAGTTCATGGTTTGTATTTGATACAGAAAAATTTATATATATTGACAAGGAATTTTACAATAATATTAGAAAAAATGTTCAATCTGAAGGTGAAAAGGATGTTTACCAGACACATGAAATCCACATTTAGATTTTGCATGATTTATAAAAGGAGGTAATTTATTTTTTCTACATTGTTGAAGGTTATATAGGGTGAAATAAAATTAGATGTCAATATATTTATTATGTGAGTTTTCATATATTGGTTCTAGTGGTGGATGTTATTTTTGTTCATGAAGTTATATGTTTTTCATGTTTTCTTAGATGAATGGAGATTGTTTTTATGAAATTAATTGAATTTCTATAAGTTTTTAAAAAGTAATAATTCTTTATTAAAGTTAAAATAAAAGTTTTATAAGAGTATTTTCGTTATGTTTGTTTATTCAATACAATATGGTTTCATTTATTCTTTAGGTTTTATGAAAATTTTTAGGGTGTAAATTCATGGTAGGAATATAAATATTTTTCTTGTTACTAAAGTCCATGAAAATTGAAACCCTTTTTTGTTTTATATTTTGGTAATTTTTTTTAATTTTTCTTGTTTCATGTAATGATTGGAAGTTTTATTATAATGTATTTACAATCTATAATGGGAAAAAACAATTTAATGATATCCTTTCAAGGATATAAAATGATATGGTTGATTGGAAGTCATTTTAGTTTCACCAAATGGAATAAATAAATTCCAGAATACCTAGTCATTTTTTATTCATCCATGTCACTGTTTTTATTAAAATGTTCCTACATAAAAATAGAAACATCCATAAAAATAATAATGGATGTAGACTTATGTATCACTATTTTTTAATTTTTCTTGAATAGAATAAATTACCCCATCATTTAGGGTATATGATAATATATCAATGTGTTATGATGTTGAGTATATATGATCTTTTAATAAACGAATATTTTTAGTGAGTCTGAAACAATTATAATGATATTTGTACAAATTGTTTGATATGGAATGAATAAAATAAATCAGTTCAATGCCATGGAATTATAATGATAAAAAAATAAATCATGGGCTAGAAGTCAAGAACTAATATGGTATTTCATAAATGTGGTAACATTTAATTTTAAAATAAGGGGGTTTAATTTTTTAGATAATTTAAAAACATAAATTGTGTGACTTTCATGATGAAATATATAAGGATGATAATAGTGTAGATGGATGTTTTTTGGAAGTGACAATTTTTACAATGAAGTGGTTATATAAGAGATAATTAATGGACATTAAGCCTTGTATTAGAATGTTCATAAATTTTATATCATTTAACGTTTCTTTATTAATACATGACACCAATTATGTTGAGTAACCAATGATATACATATACGATTTTTGGGGTATCAGATAAACCCAAAACATCCATGATATTGTGGATATGGATAATTAAATACTCATCATGTCCTAGTATACCGTATATCAATGAATTTAGTTGATGTTACGTTTATTTAGTCATGTGGTTTTGGTATGAGGTGGGATAAGATATGGTTGTGGAATTATGATATTATTTTTATTGAATCATGTAGTATGTGAATATGAGAAGGATGGTTATTCTAGGACATGTGTTTCTTGGAAACGAGTGTGACTAGATTAGTGTTGATGTCTCTATATGGCACCATCATAGTCATACATACATCATTTAATTTTATTAATAAAATATACATATATTTTGTAGAGTATATTTATTATTATATGGGTCTATATATTTATCAAGGAGAAGAGAATGTTTCAATTTTACTATTTATTCATTGAGGATTTAGTATGGGTTTTCAATATTAACATGATAGTTCACTGATATGATCTTGAAATGTATATTTATATTCATACCATGAATTACAAATATTTTTTATATATATTTAATGAATCTTTTCAGGGTAGGTTATACATTACTATATTTGGATCTTAGTTTTTTTGCATTTTTTAGGAGTTTTTTCTTCCAATTGGAGTTGCAGATTATCTACATATTAACTATTGGATATATATAGTTATATTTTCCTAGATATAACATTAATTTTATATTAATTTCGAAGGATATAATAATTTAATTATAGGGTTTTAGGTGTTTATTTGTAGTTTTAATTTATTAAGGGAACCCAAGTGTGTGATTCAAAACAAGTTTCATATTATAAAACCTCTTAAATATGGGTATCAATGTTCAATACTAGTTTCACTAGTAACAATAGAGGCATTTAAATGGAATTGAATCATTATAGTTTTGTAATTTATATTTCCTCAGGTTTTTAATATTTTTATCTATATAAAGAACTTGTAATTCATTTCAATCACTTGAAATTCATTGAATTTAAAATATTTATTTTTTTATTTTGATGAAATTTAGGATTTTTTCAATGGAGGAAGTTTAATTTAAGAAATAGAATTATAATAAACCATTAAATAAAAATTATCTATCAGTAGGATTTCTCATGTTATAGAGTATAGATTGAGGGTACCACTGGATAAGTTAGTATTTTTTATATTTGAAATGTAGAATTAATTGAATAACTAGGTCTACTTAATGATAATAAAAGAAATATTTATTAATCTATAAAAAATAATTCATGAATTTTTTTTATTCATGGTAGTAAATTGATAATGTAATAATAGCATATTGTAGGCATTCTAAGAAGATAGAGATGGAAAATTGGATTGAGTAATTTTTAAATACAATAACAATATCATAAATACTACCACTGAGTTTTAATGTATTTTTGGGGATGATCATAGAGTCGTTTTATTCATGATCCAAATGTTTTTACATAATTAATTGAAATCATAAATAATGAAAGGGTCAGTAATGAATTAATTATAAATAAAAATTCATTAATATAATTATCTAATTTTTATGTTTATGATAAAATATGATTAAAACATATTGAATTATTGATTTTTTTGGAGAACCTGGCCAAATAATTAAATCTAACCTGAACAATCACCCACATTATGTAATGGATGATCTATCTCACCCTAACACATTATTTTAATAACACTTACTTACAAATATATTTTTCCATTAAACGTTTCTACATTTAAAAACTATCTTAATAATAAAACCACCGATAATCTTAGGCATAATCAATATCTTTAAAAAAAATTAATTTTCAATAGTCATAAATTTAAGAAAAAATGACACTCTTATAGAGAACATTGATTTTGTTTTTAGAATGGTTATGGGAGGGTAATGATTCATTGCTAGTAGGTCAAAATTGAATTTAACACAATTTAACAAAAACCACCCACTAATCATAACAATGTAGTTGTAAGGAAAAGGTTAAAATATAAAAGAGTTTGTTCCGCAATAATGTAAATATATCCAAAAATAAAATATTTGTAAAGAAAAATGAACACCAAGATAATTAATATGAAGGTGGAATTATTTAAATTATGGTTACTAATGATATTCCTCTTTATCCTATAGGTATGACAACAAAATAATGTGTTAAATTTATTATCTTTGATATAGGGATCCATGAATATGATATATTCATTCAAATCACTTACAAAAAAACTGGTATAACATGAATAATTATCTATAAATAGGGATAATATCATGAATAAACAAGACATGAATATTTTTAGACTATGAAACATTGTCTGAAACATAAAATAGATATTCATAGTGGTGTTTCAATGAACAATAGTAAGGTATTGAAAACTAAGATGAAATGAATGGGAAAATTTGGGTCCCCCTATGTTAACCCAAATTTTCTAGGAAGTAACCACTATAATATATTTTGATCATAAAATTATAATGGGATAATTAAACACAACACATAATCTAATTAATTTTTTAAAATTAAATCTAATGTCCTTATTAATATTTGCTAAAAATTCCAATAAACTACGTCATAATCATTATAAATATTGACCATTATAACACACCTCATAATAATTTATTTTTGTTTATATTAACAAATAAGATATTATAAAAGTATATTTTTATATAATATATCATGAGAAGTAAAAACGTCATATGATCATTAGTGATAATACTTAGAAATACAAATTAATGATTGAAATCAACGAAATTGGATAAACGTTTACAAAAAAATATGGAAATTAGTGATTCAAAAGTCATATATAGTATTAGGACTATCCACTTTTTCAATATGAGTAATAATTTAATCATTAAGATCCTGAGTAATATAATGTTTATAATGGAATTCATTACTTTTATAGAAATAATAGAGTTGATAATTCCGTAGGATTCCTAAAATAACGAAGATAATTGAATACATGAAGGTATATGGCCTAATAAAATCCTATATAAAAAAATATCTTCAATCTATTTATCTGAAAAGGGAGAAAAAATATCAAAACACTAATTCACTTGAACCAACATACCATGACTATATATTTATAGTGTGATGCCCTGGTTGGGTTGTAGAGACCCTTGAATAGCTAAATAGTGGTCATGAAATCTATATTGGATTCCCTATAAATTATCCAAACCATGCAAGTAATAATTTATAATTATAAAACTAGTTTTAAAATAACCATGATATTTGATAAATGTATTTAATAAATTTATAGTTTGTATCCACTTAATTTTTCTATTGAACATTATCCCACGATTTTCGTAACAATATCTGAAGATATAGAATATTGTTCATATTATAGACTGGAAAAATTTACATAATATAGAGATATAGATAGATAGTAAATTTTATATTTTTATATGGATATTGTATAAATTACGACAATATATTTTTGTGAACAACTATTAAATAAAGTTCTTAATGTCATAAGACTGTACTATAGTGGAACAATCCAGGGGAAATCTTAAGGAATCCTCTATCACACACATTCATCAAATTGACAATATAAATATTTTAAATAATATAAAAACTAAACTATTAAAAATTACACAGTGATTAATGATTCCGGACACACACACACACACAGATATATATATATATATATGAAATTTTTTTGAAAAAGAATGAAATGAAAAAATGAAACTATCAGAAGAAAATTTATTCTCCCTTGGGTTTATAGTGATGTGATCATTATTATTAAAAATAAACTCATCATTATATTACTTAATGTAGAGATAAATATATATAACATTACACCCCTTTTTTGAATTTTATTACCATACATCAACACACTTGAATGATGTTGTAATCTCTTCCACATCAATACATATGACAAAATCTACAATATGAATGACATAGATAACAATGAGAAGGAAAAAAGGGTAATTTTGACGGTCGAATGCAATATTACAGAATGTGGGGGTACTAAACACCAAAATTAGTTCAACCACTAAGGAAATGATATAATAAATACAATAAATCATTGAATCAATATAAACTAGAACCCCACCACTCCCCATATTCAAAAAATATCGAGGCTTATCTCCCAAAAATCATAGAGTTAAAACATGTCTGGTGTGGGAAATAAAAAAAGAAACAATATAATAGTGGAGTAATAGAGAGATAAAATAATATATATTTAAATTATAAAGAAATATTACATCAACAAATATCCACCTTATCCACTAAAAAATAGACTTCCTTTGGAATAGAAGATGTGGTATATATTTATATGTATAGTTGTGGAAATTTTTTTTCTCCAATTCTATCATACAATATTTATTTCTTATTAGACCTATTATATTTCTATATTTTGGAATTGACCTTGGATGAGAGTTTTCCACTTTTTTCATTCATATTTATATATAAAATTTCATATTTATTGTACATTTAATGATTGGGTTATAGATGCTTTACTATAAATGATTATTCTTTCCCATTAACTATTCAAAGATCAATGCTCCATCATCACATGAATTTAAGACATATTAGGGGAAGGATTTAGGAAGTTACATTGTAAATGAATTTTCCCCCTAGCATATTTTACCTATCCTTGTCAATTTTAAGATCATTGTGTTTTCTTGTTTTCATAAATATGCCTATCATCAAAACTTTTCATATATTTGAATATCTTTTAGGGAATACATTGTAAACTGAATTTAGGCCTCTAAATGTTTGAGTTAATTTTTCAACAGATTTAAAGAAATAAATCATAAGAATATTGGTTGTGATAAAAATAAATTTCACATTTTAAATCATTATAAAAGATATTATGACTGAAATTAAAATGTAAATTAAAAAAGTTAAAAATATATATTTAGTTCACTATTCCAATTTAGTTCAAATTATTACTAAAAACTAAAAAAATTTTAAATTTCTTATTGAAATAAAACCATGATAGTATTAAAAACATCAAATTATAGTATTAAATGTTGAAAATATTATCTTTTTCACCCCCTCAAATACCCTTTTCCCTCCCCAACAAACATAATCTAAACAAATGAGAATCTATACCAAAATAAAAAATGATATAAATTTCATGATATTTTCTAGAATAGAATAAAATAATGCCACCTAATTTAATCAAATATCCTTTCATTCTCACCCCTCACATTTCATATTTTTTAACCTAAAAAATCCTTCTATAACCAATAACAACATACAACACATTGAATTTTATTTGTCTCCCTATACTAGATTGATTTAATTTGCAGTTTTTATATACATTGATAATTTATATATAACCATTGGCCTTTGAAATTTCACATCTCACCACAATTTGAGACATGGAAATTAATTCAATCATCATATAATTTCTAAGTATTCTTTTTGCGTTATAAGGTTGGGGGATCATTTTAAATTTTATGTCCAAAAAAGTGGATGGTGAAATCTTAAATACAATGAATGAATATTTATTTGAAAACCATGGGAATTCCTCACTCAATTCACCTTAAAAATTAGAATCCCAAATTCTCCATAATTTTTGATATGGGACATGAGTCATTCCGTAATTATAATGAATTGTATCATCAATTTTTTTGTTTATTTTTTGATGATTTTAATTTTTTTCATTTTTTATGGTGTATTAGAAAAAAAATTGAATAAAATAAATGAATTAAAATTGGAGAAATCTATTTTTTAAAAGTACATGAGTCATACAATTATATATAATGAACAGTTCATGCTCATCTATATTTTTACATTTCATCAATTCTTTTAATGAGAACCAGATGATCCACATAAATCACAATGAAATGATCAATCATTTCCAATTATTTATCTATCATCTACAAAAAAGGATGACACACCATAACATCATGTTTTTACGAATTAGTTATTTCACATCCCTTATTTTCCAAATTTATTTGGATGAGTTTTGTGAGTATTGATGATATAGAGCATTTACTATTGAAAATTACCTAATGTTTGGGGAGAAATTCTTGTTTGAAATAATAGATTATATTCATAAATGTGTTAAAGGATTTTATGGATTCTTCTTATGTATGGAGAATACCAAACTTGTTTAGGTATATTGTGAAGAACATGAATATTGTCTAAATTCTATTTATTAAATGTTGTGTAAAGGGATTAAAAATTGTGTAGTGGTCATTGAGAGGATACCATGAATTAGTTTCAGTGCGTGAAGATTATAGTTTATGTATTTGGAATTTATATTGTGTAATGGTAAAACTAGGTTTTTAATAAAATATTAGATGATTTTTTTAGTGTACTTATTCTTTATGGATTTCCCAATGTGAAACAAGTTTTCATGCCCTATGTATTTATGGATTTCACATTTTAGGAAACTGCACAGTTATAGTTTTTTTGTTTGGATGCAATATTCTTCCTTCTCAACCTAGTATCTCTCCTATGTAATTATGGAGACATATGATCATTATCGATCATTTCATTTAGTGGTTAATCATTTTTGGTGTAGCAGTGAATTTTTTAGTTGAGTAATCCTTTCTATTTCTTCATTGCCTTCAAACTTAGTAGCCTAGTGGCATTCTATTTACCAATTTATTTATATGTTATATTAATTATTCTGGTTTACTTATAGATCCATCTTGAAATATTCCCCTAGAGGATAACCCTCATTTTGGCTATGTTGAGATTTGTTAGTTTCTTTTGGCTACATAATTTCATAACCATTATAATGAACCTTTTTCTAAATTGGTTTGATTATAAGATATGTGCGTTAATTATAAGTCCTATGTTATCTTCATTTTGTTATTTGTTCTGGAGGATCCATTTTTGGGTCTGTGTAATCTGAGTCTTGGATATGATGTTCTCTCTCTAGAATATGTTGGATGAACCGTACTACTATATTTCATTGATAAATTATTTTAAAAATGTAATGGAGTTACTGATTGATTTATATAGAGGTGTATGGAAATGATTTTTTGATAGATAATTTTTCCCATTTTATGGAATATAGAATTTTTTTTCAAAGAAATATGAAATGGATTTCTAAAATTGGTTTTAGATCTTAGGTTTAACCAAATGGTTTTGAAAATGAAGCACAAGGGAAGCCTTGGGAACGTAGGTGGAAGGTGTAGCAATTGGCCTCGTCCATTGATATTGTAAACGGGTTCACTCAAGGGGTGTTCTTATACATCCTAGGACAATAGTTATAGGGAATTGATTGAAATTTTGGGAGGTTCACTTTCTTGGGATTCCCTCTTGTCTCTATATTCGATGCATATGTCTAGTAGATTAATTCATGTAATTTCCATTGTTTTGGTTCAACTGTATTAACTAGCCTAACCTGTAGTGATTCTTGGCATGGCGTTACATGTTTTTTGGTTTATACAGTTTTTGTTATACTGACATGGATTGATATGATATGTGATGAATGATTTTTTTTATTTGATATATGAGACATAATTTCTACTGTTTTACCATGATTATTTTGGTAAATGTTTAGAAATGAAAAATTACCTTTTTTCTATGAAATTGATAAAAAAATATAAAACCATTTATCCAGACATTTTTATTAATTTTTAGAATGTTAATATTAATATAGAAAGGATTATTATGGAACACTTTTATAGGATCCTACTAAATCTATTAGCTAACGCCCTATGCCCCCTTTTGGTCTTATATAGACCATTGCTTGTATTTTAAAATAGGGAATGAATAGGAATTGTTGTGAGGTGGAAATGTTGTGTATTTCCTATGTTGGTTAATTGGTGGTGAGATGGCCGGAGTTTTCCCACACTATCACATGGAGGAGTGAGTTTTTTTCTAGATGACATTCAATGTTGGACCTGTACATTGGGACATTCTGGATTCATTGAGTTGGGTTGTTTATACTGTCTTCCTTCAGTTATGGGATATGTTTATCTCTTCTGTTGATTCTGTATATTATATATATATATGTCATGTTTTTTCTTCATATTTGGTGAAATAATTACTGATGGTTGTCTTTGATGTTTAGGTTCCGGTCGATATCCCATGTTTATTTGGAATTCCCATTAGGAATGTGGAAATTCGGGTAGGGTACCAACTGGATTGGTTATTCAGGAAAGATCATAATGGTTAGGTATCATAGCTCGGTTTTTAATCATTATTTCTTTACATAGTATGGATGGTAAATAGGAGATCGATCCTTCAGAAAATGATAGGTTAGTTGTGGTGAGTGAATGACCATCTCATAGCATGAAGAGACTCATGTTTCCAAGGTATATTGGGATGTTTGTATCCTATTATGTGTTCATGATTTTAATATAAGTTTATCTTTTGTATTATTAGTATAAACCATGATTATTTTTATGTCAAATAATTTATTTTATTTTGGCGTTCAATAGTATTACTACAATACATCTTCCATGGGTTTCTCTACTGGGTGAATCCTGATTCTCCTAAAGAGAATACTCATATTGATCAGAAATTTATTGGGGATATAATACTATAAGAGCACGTTGTCAACTATAATCATCCTTATATTCATAAAATATTAAATACAGTACATAAAAAATTCGGAGGAGAAAGGGATCAATCACGGGATATCTTGCATGGGAATCAACCATCCATTAAATATATTAATGAACCATAAGAGGAGGAGGAATGGATAGAATAGATCAATATGATTTTTGACTTCCAGATATACATACGAGTATCAATGTTGTTTGTGAAATGGTAAGACATGAAGATCCAAAAAAACTATGGTGTGATTCCATGGTACATGTAGAAAGGCATGTTGGACTTTATGGTAGATATTCAAGACTCTTATTCTAGTAGTTTTAATGGGGGTCATTTATGATGTTGAATTCTTCTGGATATCCTATATTTGTATTAGGGATATTGGTCTTTATCAATGTAAAATAATTGGTTATCTGAGATGGTTCAGTTTTCTCTATAGATAGAAAATAATTCCCAGCTAAATGTTTATATGTACCATTAGATTTTCTGACTGTATATCATATCATAAGTGTTCATAATGAATCTTACTACAAATATAATGAAAAGAGATTGGATAGTAGTGGAACAGATAAATAAGGTATTTAATTATGGTCATACACCCTTCACACACACCAAATGTAAGCGCTAAGGGGAATAATTAAAAAATATTATATAAAAAGATCATCACATGAGTGGTGGGGGGTTTTATTAGTGGAAGAGCTCCATAGAACCCTCATTTATAGCTTGTATTGTGCGTTTGAACTTTTCTATGTGTATATGGGTTTGGAACATCCCATATTCGTTTCCTTCACCTGAGAATATGTGCAACAGTTGTGGACATTAGAGTCATTTTTCCCTTTATTGGGTTTATGTATATGCCTTTATATGGGCATGCATCGTTGGATCCAAAGGCACTACAATTCAATTAGATTCATTATAGGCTATAGGGCTCTAGAAAAAATCATCCAGAGTGAATCACCTTCATCTAGTTAAGGTGTTTCTGGTGGAGAATGAATTGTGTCTAGAAGTAGTGATAAGTACAAGATTTATTTCATCTTTGGTATATATTTCATTATTGGATACTTGTTCTTCCCACTAATTTAAAATATTTAATTTAATTTATATGCATAAAAATCCAATAGAGATTGCATCCATTGTTATGGAGTAAGAGGAATCTCTTTCAATGCAGAAGGATAAGGGTTTCCAGGATAATATTGTTCTCTATCAGTGATGATGTAGAGTTAGTCTTGGGTATTCTGGTTCTCATTCAATATTTCAATGAATTTATTATCAGCATGAATTTTGATTTCTCTCATCAGGATGAGGTTGATTGTTATTTTTTTGAATGTCTCATTTCGTGAAATTAGTGGGAGATATATAGTGTTTTAGATAGAGTGGGATCTGAATTCGATATGTGAATGAACTTATTCCTAGATTTGAAGAGTTTTTTATACACTTTAGTAGTTGATCCAGATGTTGTTTGTTCTATCAGTTATATTCTATCTATTGTTCTAGAATTCATTGAAATTTTTTTAAGGGATATATCTGGTCTTCCTCAAGATATGGAGGTAGAGTTTATAATCATCTTGGTGTTAGGTATGTAGCATATTTCTCTATCTTCTTTTCTTATATCACCAAAAAAAGTATTAAGAGATCAATATCCAGTTATAAAATATGATGCATAATAGTTTTTTTCACCCTAGTGATTAACCATTTGAAACCCCGGTGCACTTTTCTATGAATATATAAGGATCAATCAAATTGTCTATGTACTATTGGATTTTTAACAGAGATATGATTAAGAAAAAGTATCACATAACTTTTGTGGATGGTTGGTTTGATCTGTTAAAAGGGAAAAATTGGATTTCAATGATTGACCATTGATCAGGTTATCTTCAAAATAGTTTTTGGAGTTTGATATACAAAAGGAAGGTCTCACATGAAATGTATGGCCATTACGAATATAACAGGATTCTATTTGGTCTCACTAACACTACTTTAGTTATTAGAGATTTGATGAATTAGATATTTTATCATAATCTCGACAAAGTTGTGGCAGTTTTCATGGATGATATTTTGGTTTGTTTTGGATCTGAGAATGAGAATAAGAAAAATTTGTGGTTAGTTCTGGGAATCATGTGGAGTCACAGTTTGGATATAATTAATTCAAAATAAACTTTATAGATCCATGATGTGATGTTTTTGAGGCATGTTATTTTTGATCAATGCTTTTAAATTTTTCCTTATAAGGTGAAGGCTATTTTTTATGGTAGGAGTCACAAAAAATATTTGAGACATAGAGAATCAATTATATTGAAATATATATTTTTTAGTTTTCAAGGTTTTCTAATAGTTAGAGTCACCTTTGAATACTATTACTAGGAAATGTGTGAAATTAACAGGGTATGAAATGTTTTAGTATTTTTTCAATGAATTTAATTGAATTCTGGTGTCAGAACTTATGGGGTTCTTTCATAATCCCAATATAGGGTATACAGGTTTATGTGATTCTTCTTTCCCTAGTTTGGGTTGTTTGCTTTTATAGGATGATCTTTTGGTAGCAATAAACTCTCATATGCTTTGACCGAAATGGTTGAGTTACATCACTCATTATTTAGAGTTATCTATTATTAGACATGATCTTAATTGTGGGAAGAACAATATTTTGGGTTGAGGATCATGGTATTTTCTATCCATAATAGCATGTTCTATATATTTTATTGTAATGACATAAATCTTAGAAAAATGTGGAGGGTGTAAATACTTAATAAATTTGACATTGAAATACCATATACCCTGTAGAATTTGAATGTTGTTGGAGAAGATCTCTGTAGCAATATTCCATGATAGGCTGTTCTAAAATCAATGGAAGAATGGAACCTTATGGGGATCTTTACTCAGTGGCATCTTGATGATCAATATCATATGTCTGTTATTATTCTAAATTTTTTTTAATTATTATTTTTGATCCTAGAGTATATTTAGTTTATTTAATAATATGAATAAACGTTTCTAGGAATTTGATAAACCCAATATGGTGGGGAGACCATTTTTGGTTAGTATCCCTACTCATGGGTATTTTGTGTATGGGGATTATTTTTATCTCCTTGTATATGTGAGGTTATCGATTCTATTTTATTTTCATGATCCTTCATGTTCTATTCATCTATTCACTATGACGATGTATTATTACATAGACGGTGATTCTAGTGCCTGGTTATGAACCATGACATTTTAGATTAGGTGTTATAATGATACACCTACCAAAGAATTAATGCAATGAATCAGAATTATTTCATTTGGTTGAAACAAATTTTGTTTCTTGTTATGAAATTGGACGACGTTTCAATGGAATTTGTATTTTTATTACTATGTGAACCCTTCTATCCCTTTAATCCAAATAGGGACACCACAAAATTTATGATATGGTTAAACTATATATGGAAGATATTGTGAGGATGCATGGGTCTCCATTTTCAATTCTTTCAAAAAGGATAACATGATTACATTGTGGTTTCGTACGAGTATCCAAGAGGTGGTGGGGACTCATTTCAGGATTAGTATAGAATTCAATCCTCTTACCAATAGCTTAAAAGATCATTCTATTCAGATGTTTGTGGATATGATCCACAACAGTGTCTTGGATTTCAGTTGATCATTGGATATCCATCAAAGACTGGTTGAGAATTCTTATTATAATAGTTATTAGTAATTCATAAGAATGGATCCAATAGAGGATTTTATGGTCATCCATGAAGATAACCTATTCATGGTGAAGAGTTGGGTGATTCCTCTTTTGTGGGACTAAGCTAGATTCTAAACATTCCACTGAGGATTCAAGATATATACGGTCATCTAGTTATTGATCACTGTTGTTACAATGCTTTTGTAGATATAAAAATTCATCCTTTGAATCTTTTCTTATGTGATCAAGTTTTAAAGAGTGTTTCTCCTTGGATAGTTCACTATCATACAAGGAATGTTTAAACTGAGATATATTAGACCACTTGAGGTCATTAAGTGAATTGGTAAGGTTTCTTATATAATATAATTTATTGACTAAATAAAAATAACCCCTGAGGTTTTTCATATATTACTTCTACAAAAATTATATCTTAATCCATAAAAAATTTGGTGTTCGAGTATATGTTTCTATTAAGGATCAGCCAGGGGAGATCAATGAATCATAAGTGGAAGTCTATCCTGGGATTTCCATTTTATTGGTAAGAGTGTTATAGTGATAAGGATTGAATTCTCATGTGACTTGGGAGCCAAATTCGTTAATGATGTTTCAGGGGACTAATTTCTTCTTTCAAAATAATTATTCTTCTGGGATTTATTGGGATATAAAGCCTTATGGTAGGGATTTGTTAATAGATATTAACCCACATTAAGGTATTTCTCTTTTCTCTTTTCATTTTACCTATCTATTTGTGTGTGTATAGGGACTCTAGAGTGTGGAGATTATTTATAGGGTAAAAATATTTGATCATTAGGGGCTGTATGTTTATTTTAATTAATTGAATTAAAGTATTAATGTTTTAAAACACTTTTGGATTCATCCAAAATTAATAGAATACTAGAGTTGGTTTGCAATTTTATGTAGAACTGGATTGTTTGCTGTCTAATGGATGATTACATGCCATGTAAATGGATTAAACACCATGTAATGGTCAGCATGAATATTCTGTGAATCAGTTTCATGGAATGATATTTACTTTTCACGTATTTGGAATCCAAATCGTGTAAAGGTAAAATAATATTTTTAATAAAAGGTTATCTAGTTTTTTTAGTGTACATGAGTTTCATGGATTAAATGATGTAAAAAGTGTTTTCATGTAGTGTATGTTTTTTGACTTTAGATTTTAGGGAACTACACCAATGATATATTTTTTTATTCATCATTATATTTCATTCTCCATGACGTAGGAAAAAAGGATTTTTAGGGACCTATGACCCATCTATTTTGTTTGGTTCAGTGGTTGATCATTGTTGTGATTGTGGTGTGTCTCTATGGGTGAGAAATAATTTATGTTTAGTTTATCATTGACTATAGTAGTGTATTTTCAATCCATTTACTGATTAATTGATAAATAATGGTTATTAATATTGTTCCCTTTAATATCCATCATGAGATAATCCATTGGAAGTCATCCTTCATAATGGTTATGGTGTGTATGTGATTTTATTCAGGTTATGTCATGATCTATCATCGCCGTCGACCTAATTTTAAATTGAATCTATTCAATGATGTTTGTATTGAATCTAGGTCCTCTATTTTAATAATTGTGTTCTCTCTTATAGTGGATCTCATTACGAGAATGTGAAAACTGAGATTTATGTAGGTCAGTACATCTATTAGCTATGTTGGATGAATACATCCAATAAATATATAAATAGTCTAAACCACTATGAGAGATAGAATAGGGAATTTTAGGTATATATTTGGAGGCAAAAAATAATTTATTAGTGCGCTATATGTTGTTTAGTTGGTGGGGTGGTGTCCACTGGTGGTGAATATAGAAGAATATTATGTCGATTATCTTATATATTTGGTTCAAAAAATTAATTTTGAATTATTTAATGCTTTTTTACATCATACTCATATAAACCCATGTATATATGCACTAGATTTTCTATTCTCTAATAAAAAAATGCATCAAATTTATCTTCTTTTTTCATGGGAACCCATCATTTGGTTGAATCGTAAAAATGCAATAAATAGTAGGTAAAACATAATATATATTCCATAAAATTAAAATTAAATGAAAATATGAAAATATTATCTCCCATTATATCCACGTCTTCTAGTCCCTCTTATTTTCTTTGATTTTGTTGGGGTAAAAATGTTGTGAATAGAATTTGGTAGTTACGATTTTCCAATTTTTCATCAATTTACATTTTCTTAGAGTTATACTTTTCTATATATAGAGATAGTTTCAATGTTACTAAATCTATGTATTAATATATATGAGTATCTCTAACAATTTTTTATTTAACCATATGTATTAAAATTTGACGATTAATTTGGTTATGTTTTCAAAAGAAAAATGATAATCAAATCAACTTGTCATGGTTTAAATAAATTATTCATGTTGGCTTTTAATTTTATAGCAAGTTAACTTGTTGAGGGATTTAAAAATAGATATAAATATAATGAGTCACCAAAAAATAACAACTGAATAAAATTATTTCACAAATGAAGAATGAAATAGAACAGTTTGGTAAACTCACATTTTGATTGATTCCACTCTCCCCTACAGATTTAGCCAATCATTATTGGGTGATCACAAATGATGAGTAAACATAAAACCAAAGGAGATAGAAAAGAATATATGGATTTAAAAATAAACAAATTTATAAAAAGTAGTAATAATTTAATAAACACCAAATCTTAAATTAAATGTTGATAACCAAAAATAAATGAAAAACTGAACTATTACTGGTTAGAACTCTAGCAGTAGAAGCATCATGGTCAAACTGAAATGATTATAAATAATAAATGAAAATCTTGGTAAAAAAACTATATTCATAATAATAATATTCATCATCCAGATTTTGTGTGTCAAAGAAGGAATTTAATGGTGTTTCTGGTTATATACATAGGACATGATCAAAAGATACAACAAAGGATCATATCTAGGCTAGCTGGGCACGTTTCACAGTGTGAAACATGTTCACGTTGTGAAAATCAAGGAAAATGTTTTTACTGGGTTTATACATCACATTATATAATGGGTCATGTACATGTTTCTTTTACACTGTGTGATCCTGATTCACAATGTGAATCATATACTTACACACTATAAGTGTCTTTTTTTAGCTCTATCTATTTATTTTGGAGCCTCCTATACATCATGTGATCCTGCAACATCATGGGACACCATCATCCAAAAGAATTCTTGGTCATTTTGAATCCATTTGATCATTTTATATCAATCATTTAATTCTTTTTGATTTAATATTTAATCATATATTCATAATTATTTTTTATTGTAACACTACATAACTTCACATCATAGTGCGTAATTCCGTTATCATTCTAAAGTTCCACAATTTCCTTTATATTTTTATAAATGTCAGTCTTGAATAAGAATAAATAAATCATTAATATCATGCACGAATATCAAATTCCTTTAATCAGTATGAAACTAAAATTAATTTAAAAACACAATAATATAATTAGACACAATATAAAGATTTCATAATATAAGCATATATTTATTATATAGGAGGATTGGAAATGCATGAATGATGTCAAGAATTATGGTAATGGATTTAAATCTCCCATTGTTTCCTACAAGACACATGTCATATAAACCACATGTTTTTTATATGTTGTATATACTACCCATGAATGTTTTTATACGATTCGTATGATTATATTTATTATGATTTAAATATCAATTTGAGGATCTATAATTTTTGGGATATATAGTTGACATGTTACCAATTCCCTAAGGGATGTTTTTGTTTCAAATTTCCTTTATTATGACATAAGTTATGTTTTGATCATATATTCATGTTTGAGGTGTATGTAAATCCACATTTACATGTTATATCATAAATTAATTTGATTTTATAATATATTTTTTTTAATGTTATCATTTCATGGTGATTATGATTCAATGTTACAAAGTTTTTAAGGGTTTTATTTTAGAAAACATAATTTATTAGTGTTATTTACAATCAATTTTTCAGGGACAAAATATTATGAACATTCTCAAAATAAATTGATGAATTTTCTTCTCCTATGGTTATTTCATGATAATTTTTTTTCAATTCATTTCCATCTAAGTACTAAGGAGTTAAAAATAGTGTTTTTATGAAAAATGTTATTTATTTCCCTCTTTCATCGAATCCCCCTTTTTTCGAAAATAATTTTTTATAAAAATGTTTTCAAAATTTTTTTAAAATTAGTCCAATGATTTATTAAATAAATTTTTATGGATGTTTTAATTTTTAAAATTATTTTTGAGAAGAATATTCATTTTCTTTCCTTGAAAAATCTTATTTATATTTTACAAAATATGTGTATGGAATATTCATTTTATCATGTACGGAATGAATTTAATTTTTTGTATTATTAAATAATATTTTAATTGATTATTATTTTATACGATTTAAATATTATTAAAAATGAAATGCATTTTTTTTGTTTTAATAAAAATCAAATAAGAAATTATATTTTCATCATGAAATGATTTATTTTATTTTCAATGATTCATTTAAATATTTTCATGTTTAGTTGCATGAAAAATTTATTTTTAAATTTTATTAATAGATTATAAAGTGTTATTCAATGTATAAAGGATATTTTCCTCAGGAAATGTTTTAACTGATTTTTAAATGTGAATTTTTATGTAATCAAGGATATTTTTGAAGAAATTAATTTGAAAAAATATTTTTAAAATGATATTTTCAATGAATGGTTATTTTCCTTGAGAAAAGTTCCAATTGATCATTGAAAAAAAATTCCATTAAGTATGATAACTATTGATGATATTTATGATTTACTGGGGATATTACCATTGGATTCCATTATTTTTCATTATATGGATGGTTTATGTTAATGATGAAAATATGTTTATGATCCTTTTTCTCTTCCATGTGTTAAACCATGATAAAATTCATATGCGATTTGATTCTATTTCTATAGGTTATAACATGAATAATTTATTGTGATATAGATATCCTTTTTTATGGGGTACTCTGTGATTAAATTGTGATATGGTTATGATACATGTTTCTTGGTTATATTTTATATTGTGTTAAAATGTTTATAAAACCCATTTATTTTCATGGTATCAGATATAATTAATGTTTTTTAGTCTCGTAGAACAAATATGTGAGATTTTAATTTTTTGATGATGGTTATATCATAAACAATGATGGTGGTTGCTTTATAACCAATAATGATAGATACATTATAATCACATATGGGTGGGACCTATATAAACCTCTAAATAATTAGGAAAAGATTTATTTTTTTGGATAATACTAGTAAATATATTAATGGGCCTCATCCACTTAGGGAAATAGGGGAATCCTAATACACAATTGTAAAAAGGTGACATGTCCTCATCCACTATATTAATGGTCTTGTTGGTTACCATGACATATGAAATGATTTTCTATATTTATGATGGTGACACAATTTTATGACATTAATTTATGGTTCGTGATTCATTTATAAAGATTTCTCTCTCTTATGGCCCATATTTTCTAAAATTATAATGATTTATAATCACTACTTGTTATGATCTATGACATGTTAGGTATGAAAATCATAAGTTATGTTCATGATCACATACCATTATTCTTATATTATGACTTTATATGATCAATGTTGTAAATATCCTTTATACACCCATAGTTTGTATATGAGTTCACCCTTTCTTATATTTCCTTCCCTATGTTATGATTAATGTTTTAGGTAGGGTACGTTTTATTAAGTTAATATGTGAGAATATATTTATTATAGATGTTTCTTATCTTTCAAAAAAATACCAACATCTTATTCTAGTATATAGGGAAAATAAAATATTATGGTCAACGAGTGTGTGTTTATGAAATTTATTAAATATCTAACCAAAAATTGTGATATTTAAGTCTAAAAATTAATGGTTGAAACATCTAGGGCGTGACATAGATTTTCATTGGGGTAATAACCCTAAAAAATATAGGATGGGTATTAATGTAATAAAAAATTGGCTCATAATATGTGGTTTTAACTACATGATTTTTTTGAAACTCCCAATGGAAATTCATTGGTTAATTCAAGTGCTCTCTATAAACAATTATTAAGGATTTAAATATGTTTCTCAGGATTTGAATTTGGATTAATGGTTAATTTGGTTGATTGGATAATATATTTTGGGAGTATAGTATATAGGTATGAATAAATTTTTTAATTAATGTGTAAGTTTATGTTAAGGTGATTCAATTAATTTTTGGATGGATTTATATTTTTCTTAAAGAATATATTTTCATTAATTTTTATAATATTTTTATTATTACTAAGGTATATTTATTTTAGAGATAAATTTTACGATTATTAATTCATTATAATTTTTGGATATCATATTTTTTCAATCAAATCATCAGTAATTTTAATTATTATGCGATCATTTATATTAAAAATTCAATTTATTATTGTGGGTTTTGACATTGGTTTATTACATATTCCTAATAAGATTTATTCATATCGAGTATTATCCCAATTTTAACAAATAATTTTTTAGTAAGTGGATTTAGATGACTGTAATAAATTTATACCATTTTATATATATTAAGATAAACTAAAATTTTATTTTCAAGGTATAGGAATGAAAAAAATACATCACGATCTTTCATCATTTAGTATATGAGATGAAGCTTCTATGGAAACATGAGCAAAAAATAATTAAATAAATAAATTATGATTATTGGGTTCGAATAAATCAAGTATGTATATATTCTCATATTCTTTATCTAGATAGTAAAATAATTAAACAAATTAACTAAATGTAATGATGTATCTATTGAGTCTAATATGGAATGTATCACTCAAATATCATAGTGTTCTTTTGGAAACTCATTCAAATGTATAAGATATATATGGTACATATTTTGGTTTAGAAGTATTTATTTAAGAGATAATAATTTTCCTAGTGGTAATATAGGAATTATTTATAATTATAATATTTATAATGAATATAATGTTAATTTCAAGACACATTCAATTTCACCGAAAAAAATTTACAAATTGTGAGCGTATTATTCATTTATATGGGGAGAATGTAACACCCTGATATTTAAATACAAATCTCCCCCTTTAAATAAATATTTTTTTTAAATATCTTGTTATATATGAAGCATGGAAGAAAATAATCCTTTTTATGTTTGATGACAATGATTAAGAAAATCAATTTTACAATATTCTTTAATCAACTAAAATTTACACTATTGAAACTTAACATGTAACAAGGTATCGTATGACAACATACCTAATAACAAATTACCCTCGTAGAAGTTATCCAATAACAAGTAACCCAATAAAAAAACCCTATAATAAAACACCCTATTACAACATATGCTAGCATGTATTAGCCTATATTGTGATAGATATTTACATATTACCTTACAATATTTTCATAATCTTTCTATATTGTAAATATTACCAAATTATCAATTTTTTATGGTTACAAAATGAAAAGAATATTTATTTTCATTTTCCAAAGAACTATTTATATAAAATATTTTTTATTTTTTTCATAATAAAATAAATTTAGCACTTTGAAATTATTATTATGATGATATCTATTATTTCATTTTATGGACTAATTTATTATAATTCATTATAATTTTATGTGAATTAATATTAAGAACTACTAAAGTATAAAATTTCATTTAACTAGAAATAGAAATTTTCTATATTTATATTTTCATATAGAAAATAAGTATATAGATTTTAGAAGTTTAATTATATTAAATTTATTTTATATATTAATTCATTATTACAAAATTATATTTCGGTGAGTTTTGTGGATTTTTAAAAAATAGTTAATTTTTAGTTAAATAGTGAAAAATTGAGGTTTTTCAAATATTATGTCTTTTATGAAATCATCATGATATACGAATGAAATAATGTTTTATAAATAATTTTTATTGACAATAACGTTTTAGTATTAACATAATATATTTTAAAATATTATCCATAATTAAAAATCCTATTATTGGAAATTTAAAATCAATGTGATATTTTAATCTAATACAATTATGAAATTTAATCATTGTATTTAATAATGTTTTTATAAAATTACATTCTATTGTGAATTTTTTAAAACAAATCTCATTTTTTATTCATAATAGAAAAAATTTCACAGGGATCACTTCTATACATGATTTTGGTGTTAATTCAATTTAATTCCTAAAATTAATTTTTCTAAAAACTACATTAAATTGTTTTTTCACAATTATATTAAAAATAATTTTTACCACCACATAAAATAGAATATTTGAAATTTTTTTAGATAGTTTTATTCAAAATAATTAAATAATTTTATAATTTCTATTTCATTTTTTTCTTAAATTTATGTTAACAAGGTAAATGTTAGTAATAATGGTAAGGGTTGATTTTTTAATGAGGGTGTTAATCTAATTGATTAACCTTCAAATATAACTAAATATATTCTAAATAATATATTATGAGTGTATTTAGGGAAAAAATATAATATATTTTAAAATTTCCATTTGGTGGCACTATCACATTATAATGACTTTATTAAATTTTAATGTTAACTGTATAAAAAAAGGATCCACTCCCATCACTTATTAAATGTTCTCTTAATCGATTCACCAATAAACACATATTTATCATCTTATATCAACCGATATAAGAAATATATAACATACAGAAATTCATAATCTCTATCTAGAAATTCTGACATTATAAAAACACTGACATAAAAAATCTTAAGGAGAGATCCAAGGGATGTTTCAAAGGCAACAATTAATTGTAGTCAGTAAATTATTTCATGTTCTTTCGTACATAGTATAATACAAATATTTTATAAACAACACAATATAATGATCTCATTATCACTAGTATACTTAAATACTATAATTTGTATTTAAAAACTAGTCAATACCTCATTTCCTTCCTTTGGTAATGAAGAAAACACATATGCATACATATAGAATACTACCTCCATGGAGGGTGTATTACAATTTTGGTCACCTCCATACATGTAATGTTATAAAAGAAAAATATAATGAAAAAAATAATATATTTATCAATATATATTTAATATGTAATTATTATCCATTATTTGGCTTATTACCGTCCCATTCATTAGAAAATTAAAACGACGGTCGTGCTAATGTGCGAACTACCGTCACCATGAATAATATGTTTCATTTTATATAACCACATAACATATATGGGTGAAATAAGGAATTTAATTTTTAAATATGATATTTATAAAAAATTTAGGTATTTGTAAAGGTTATTTGTAAAATATTTTAATAATATTAATAATAAATATCCATCGTATAATTTATGCATTTATAATGAGAATATTGACGAAATTTCATTATATTAAATATATTTTTGCTAACATATTTTATGAAACCATTTATTCTATTGTAATTATATAAGAATAATATCCATATAATTATGTATATTCAATATATATTCCATGAATCTTTTAACCATGGTCAACAAACCAAATAAGTTTAAGAAAAGACTGATTAGCCTCAGGAGGTCAATGTAAGAAAAAAAATGCACGAAATGATTGGAATAATATCAAAAATAAACCCTAAAAAATAAAATATATATTAAAAAATTTATTAATAAATATTTTTAATTTTTAATTTAATTTTCCAGAAGGATATAATGAATACAACAAAAAATAAATCTATGTTTGGGGTTTCTTTTCTCAAACTCCCTTTGTTTATACATGTTTGAATTATACACCTATTTAATTTATATGGTGAATAAACTAACAGATTTATATATTGTATAATGATTCAATACTTTATAATTGTTATTAAATTTACATTTCATCTTCTATCTTTTAATAGTTTTGTATTTAAGTGTTATAAAGTATTTAAGGGTTTATTTACATATCTCACATTTATTGTGATAATTTATGTTCAGATTTCCACATGAGGAAGTATAAGTTATTTATTTTGATGAACCAAAATTACAATTATCTATTTAAATTAATTTATATTTTTAAACTATTGTCTCTAATTTTCCACTTTTTATTAAAAAAATATACCAACATATTGATTATAAGAATATTCAACATTATATGCCCATTATTTACGAGAATCATTTTCTTCCATGTCCATATTCATTATTTTTCGTCAATAAATCTCTTCAATATACATAAATGATTTTTTTAACAATATCTATTCTATTAAAAAAATCTAAATTAGGATTCTTAATTTTTTCCATGAATTTCCATTTAGATTTTATTATTTTTTTGGAGAGAATAAGTTTTAGAAAATTTTATGCATTAATTTATTTTCCTATTGTTTTAACGAGCCATTAGGATTTAGCTTCTTTTCCATGTTTTGATGTTATTAAAAAGTGTTATTTTTTATTAATATTTTATGAATGTTTCAACTAAAAATGATATTATTTTTTTGAAATGATTTTTGGATAGTCATTTTAGACAATACATGTTTATTATTTTCTTTCAATCCACTTTTATTAACATAATTATGGATTATTTCCCCGATTCTATTATTAAAAAGTATGTTAAAAATAGTTTTTTTAATTTATTATTGAGAAATAATGAAAATTTATTTTTAATATATATAGATTATTTACAATAAGGTTTAATTAGTATTAAGGGAGACCCTTTAAAAACGATTCATTTAAATTTTTAAATTCATTTTCCAAGGGACTAGAATTTAATAAAATGACATAATTTTGGATAAAGTAACTGTTTTCAGGTTTTATTTATTATTTATTAGAGTAAATTATTCTATAACATTAAAAATATTCACATAGAAATATATTTTTTTCTCCATATCGTGGAAGGACCCTTTTTTAAATAAATTAGATTGACATTGTTTACTAGGAAAGGAAACTAAATTATTTGGTGAAGAAATATGAACAATTTATATAATATTTTGTTTTATATGGTAGATTATTTACTAATGATGCAGGTTAATTATATAATGGGAAATTATTGAAAATTAATATTATATTTATTTCAATAATGATTCGTTTCTGAGGAAATATGATCACGTATTGTTTATTTATCCCATTAATATGATGAATGCATTAGACATATTTTGTGAAAGGTGGTTCCAAAAATACGATAGATTCTTGATGAATTAGTCGTTCTAATGAGATAAACTATCTAGGGTATTCAATGTCTGTCTGATTAATTATTTATGATTTCCTAGATGAGGTGTTGACAATCGATTTTATGTATTGGTTGATTCTTTGATAGTACGATTATAATGATTAATATTATGCATTCTACCACCATGATTCCACTTATTGTTTTCTATGTGATTATTTATATTTCAGTGTTATCAAAGGATATATTAAATTCTTATGATATTAGTTATTTAAAATTATTTTCTTATGATATATTCATACCCTATAATTTATTCCATGTTTATTCAAGGATATATTATAATATATGATACAACATACTGAATTTTTGAGATTACCCTTCTAATATTTATATACCAACAAGATATGAAGAAATATAGAAAATATGTAAATTGTAAAGGGACATCAAAAGTGATGAATTATTTTTGGTGGTGTCGATTAATAATTATGGTATATGAAAATATTGAAAAAATAAGAAAAAATATCGATTTCTTGGGAAAGATATGGGTTTTATTGATAATGATTTCTCTAGTTATATGATTATCTAAAACAAAATATATCTTCGGTATGTATGTGAATAAATTATAAGATTGGATATTATAATTATGGATGGTCAAAATTGGGTCTCTTGATTCATTATCAAATATAGTCTATAGAGGTTATGTTTTTAGAATTGGATATGGTTTGATGGGTATCAGTTTTCCATAGTTTAGTAGAACCATTAGAAATATGGAGGAATCCACTAAACTTCCAATGGCCTACTAGGTTCTGGGTGGCCATCCACTAGCCTTATGGTGGAGTATTTTATAACTAATAGCAGAGACACATGATCTCTATTAGAATTAACTAGGGTTCCAGTATCCTTATGTGAAAAAAACCATAATCCATCCCATTTATAAAATTGTTGAAAAAATGATTATTGTATTTTCATCACAAAAAAACCTCAAACATCATTTTATAACTTAAATAATGGTTATTGAAAATAAATCATTCCCAAAATCTAAAAAACTATTACATGGTTCTACTCTTGTTGGATCCTTATCTTCATTGAAATTATTTTATTTATTATCATGGATCTTTAAAAACTCCCCAACATTAAGCATCTCATTCCTATGTAGTGTCCTCATTCATCAATCATTAATAGTCGTATACAATGAACTCTGATTCCTTCCACATTTATCAATATATATCTAGTAAATTCAATTTTTTTCAACACAACAAAAACAGTTAAACTATCAAATCAATGGAAAATTATTGCATTGGTCCAACACACACTTTAATAATAAGGTGAATAATGTTATTTTATAAAATATAGGATTCATTTTACTCGATCATGAGAGAAAAGCACCTAGTAAAACCCCACTACATAGTTTTCCTATGATAACATGATTTCCATAACAGCAAGGAACTAAATAAATAAACATACACCACCAAAATAAAAATCTCTCAATGTAAATCATGGATTCCATAAAAACACTATTTTCAACCTCCTTTTGTTGGCATCACTGGTCTATAGTGTTCGATCAATCACTCTGCTGCACATTATAACTCCCTAATCTACAAAATGATAATATTAAAATCATGAAATTGATACCCTGTCTTTGTTTAGAGTACTCAATACACTGTTTATATTGTCACAACTTCCTTTTGTATTGAAATTACCTATACTGGATCATCACACTAGTTTATTTAGTAAAATTTATACTTATTCACTTGACTAGAACATAACCCACATATCATATCAATGATTTTATAAATATAAAAATGTTTCAAATAATAACTAATATACACCAAAATATTTTAATTCCATATTTTATTTCAATATCTAAATCAAATTGTTCAAATATTGGATGTAAAAACCAAAACACTTCTTGGTTTTCAACTAAAATTTTTCTCCTTAAAATCCCTCAGAACTAACCATAAAAAAGCTCTATACCCATAAGAATTTGACGGTGTACTACAAAACATAGTATTTTATTTTTCATAAATCAATATGAACTAACCTTAAAAAATTCAATCAGCTTCAAAATATAGATGCCCCAAATCCTTTATTATACTATCCTTATAAACTCATCCAATGATCTCTACTCTTCTTTTTTAGTTCATCAAGGTGCTGAAAAAAACATTATCTTAATTATATCATTGAGTCCATCACTAAAATACATAAATCCTAATGGATGATCCCAAAAAATGACCTCACTAACTTTTACGCAACTCCGATGTTATAACATGATGTGGATCACATATCTTTACCACTAGAAATGCATAACCATATGAATTGTCATATCACCTTAGTTATGTCACTCCAAAATTCCCCATTATTCATTCCTCACAATCAATCACATGACATAACATTGATCAACATGTATTTATAGATTTGAAATGAATATATATTGTCTTCTAAATTAGTTACACATCAGTTTAAAAGTTCCTATTTTCTTGTTCACACTCTGAAAGTTAATGAGAATCCACGAAAAATACGGTAACTATCATAACATTAAATTCAAATTCTATAAATAATTTTTAGATCAATAAAATGTATCTTATACCTCCACAAATTGTCATATCATACCGGATCACATCCCATGTGATCACCCACATAGTCTTACTTGATTCTAATAACCTACAACTAAAAACTCCATGAAAACGATGATTTATAGACCCTTTTTATAATATAAAAGAAACTATAAAGGACTTATACTATATATAAGTCTCAAAGTACTAAAAATATGACCACGATTATATCAACCCTCATACTGGGATAATTTCAATTCAAATCATCTTACATTGATGATATCCATAATATCTTCACCCTTGTTGTCACATGACCTTCTACATCCAACTATGTTGTGTGAGGGAATTTATAAAAACCCACATCTGATAGAAGGAAAATCAAACCAAACCAAATAATAATTTCACTATCCCAAGTCCTAAATAAGTTTATATAATAGAACATGTTAGATATGAAGTGTGAGGAACAAATTTAAAATTCCACTTTTAAGAAAGTATAAGAAACAACTCACCTAATTTTGTATAACCACCCACATTTTTGTTCCAAAATCATAACTAGTAATTTGTACACCTAAGTTACAACATTATGTATAACTCAACTAAATACATCGTGAGTTATATGTAAATAATAATAGTCTCACACATATAATCAACAAAGGATAACTCCTTTCATATAAGCTCGATGAATAAAAAGTTGACCACAATATGTTATCTTGAATCAATAATATGTGAGGCATCCCCATGCCTAACCAGATATCCAAATGGACATCACATGTATTTCATATCTATCACCCATATCATTTACGCATTATTCATATATCAATATGAATCCACATTCATGAGATATACGCTATCTTTAAGGTTACCGAGATATATAATATCTCATGTCGAGTAAAAATAAGAATGGTTCCCATTTATTCTTTTATTATTCCATTTCTCAACATAATCTGAAGTTGTAATTAATCATTACATGGATTATCCACCAATTATGAGGACCGAACACCCCTATGGGTCACAAATAATTATCAAACATCAATATTCTGATTTCAATATAATAAATTTATCTACATAACAATACATTAATCATAGTATTTCTATAAAAATAGGGTATCCAAATACCGTACCCAAAATATTTTCTCACAGGTGGAAATTTCAAATAGGTATACAAATAATGTATTACAATATCAATTCCAAACCATTTCAATATCGATGATATATCTCTAGTTTTTCATATCATGAAAATAATCACTATATTTTTTAGTCAAGTAATGTTCTACTGGTACATTATTTGGCCGAGTGCCAAATAATTTTTTTTATTCTTTAAATATTTAAATATATTTCAAAAAACCAGTATACATATTCATACATGCATGGAAACATATTTTAAAACTATATTACAATAATGAATTGTTTAATTATAATTCTTAACAATCCTAGATATGGGAGAACCAACACATGTATAATCCAGAACATCATAAATAAAAAAAGTTTCTCAAAAAGAAAAATAAAAAGTAACACCATCAAAACCATATAATTATAATCTTACACTTTATAATATACATGTACTAGACCTAAAAAAAATAGCTTCCATCATATTTCATGGTAATACCAATCATTTTACACCTCATCCCAAATGATGAAATATTGAAAAACAGTCCTCAAATTCCACTTTGTAATTCCTAATACATGATTACACAAAAAGTAATAAATCAAGAACTCCACATTAACTCATTCACCTCTCCCCACATTCTAATCACTACTTAATAGTGTTTAGGTTTATATAAAACATTTTGTGGGGAATATTCAATCAATATCACTGCACAAAATTATAGACAAATAACTAAAAATACTGTAAGTGTAAAAAATTCAATATACACATATCTGTTGATATTTTAAAACATAATATAATAATATTTGAGCCTATGTAATAAAAACTATTAATAATATTGGAATACTATCATACAATTATGTGGGGGAACCCAATAACCAAATTATTTTTCTCTATATGTATTTATTATATCCATACCCATAATAGGGCCATTATTCATAGGGTTTAAGATATATTATTAACTTATTAAAAATAGTATAATAATATCAAAAAAACTTTATATCATATAATTTATCTTTATGGATGATATATAATAAAATTTTAATTTTGTTTTGCCTATAATAGTATATACATCACGTCAAATCATTTAACATATGGTAAATCCTGATTATGGATAATCAATCAAAAAAAATACATCATATGGAGTAGTCCCTATAATGAAAAAATTGTTAATTATATGGAAATATCTCTCTCATGAAATGGTCTAGTACAACCATGGGTTTAAATGCATGAGAGAAAAAATAGATTAAAAATCATCTAAGGAGTTTCATATTTTCATAACATGATTGAATAATTCAAAATATATACATTGATTGAACCTATTAATATATCCATATATGGGAAATCATAGAATATGAAACAATATACCAAATTGATTGATCATTTCACAAAAATATCAAAATTCTAAAACTCTTGTAACACACAGTTCAATTTTTATGTTTTTTATGACATTTTGTTGATTATATCGGGATATTAATTATCTTATAATCATTATAACAAGTTGATTCAACTAAAAATGATATATTGTAATTGATAATAGAGGATGAACCAAGTATTATCATAGGTTATGGTAATCTCCATAAATCACCACTATGACATAGTTTCTCACACTACATCATTGTTCACATAAAGAAACACTACTATGTGTTATAAACCCTAAATCTATTATTGGACTTATTGTTTATAGATCGATCATTCTCTAGCTTATTTAATAATCCTTATATCCATAGTTCACATTCACCTTATGGAACATAATAATAAATAATTCATAAAACCCTATAGAATTTTTTTTTTATTTTTGAAATTTCTTTGGGAAATTCAATCATTCATTTCCACAATATGTTACTTCATATGTGAAATTTTTTCAATAAAATCTTCTGAATATCCTATAAAACACATTAGGGGTAGCTAATAATGTTTTATAAATTTTTTCCCTATTGACATGAAAACAAATTGTGACTCGATGAGAAATTATATAATTAAATACCAATAAAAAATCATGAATATATATGTTTATAAAAATAAATTCTTTAATCTAGGATTGGAGTCAACTGCAACTACAGTGGGATATAAATTTATCTCTATCAAACACACACATATATATTACTATGTCCACCAACGAAATCATATGAATGTAATGATTTTCATATTATCCTTTTTTATAATACATCACGTAACCATTAGACATAGAGTATGTCAATCATGAATAAATACTCATATGTTCTCAATATTATAACTAAAAACTGACCAGGTTGATGCATTCCTCACTTATAATTCATAATAAGTGAATGATCACATCATTTTTAACTTATAAAAATAGATAAGAACATCTTATATAATAAACCGGTATGACATTACATTTCCTCAGTATATCACAAATGAGTCTGCAATTATCTTGGTTTTCATATAAGAGGATATATCCCATATTGGTTAATCTCAAACCAATGACATGATTTAAAACATACCAAACCGCCCAAATATTTGTTATAATTCAAGGCATGTGTACGAAATGTATCAAGGAATGAACATTCTGATTATATATGTATCAAACTAGAAAATACATATTAGAAAATACAAATATAAAACATGTTCCACATGTATACCAAATATATATTATATTGCACTCCATGATGTATATACTGGGCGGGCATCTAGTGAAGAAAAAAATGTTTTTTCTTCATGGATATATTCCACATCTTTATAAAAAATCCTGATCATGTTAGCTATAATTTTTTTCATAGAAACTATAATACTCCATAATTATCATACATTGTGGATAACTCAACATTTTAGATGATAATTATCAATAAATTTAATCTATGATATGAAAATAATGTTAAATGACCATAATATTATATATTTATACTATATAACATGATACATTATATATTCATAAAATCTTTTAATAATACATAAAAAACCATACATAAGAACCAATCTAACCAAATAATATATTATATACTAGAAGATTATTTTTATTTTTTCTATTCTTTTTGTTTTTGTTAAACTGATTTCACATATATATATATATATTTCAAAATATTTATGTGACCATATGATTTATAAAGACACTAACTCCTTAATGGTTAAAATCTATAAATAAATCCAATTTTTTTAATATTGAGGGATATTAATCACATATAGAGTGTTTAAATCAATAAATAGTTATTTATACCCCTTTACATGAAAACATCAAATGTTATGATGTTAATAACTCATGTTTTCTATATAAAACTCAATTTATATTCATCATCATAATTAAGAGTTCCATTAAAACAATTTTTTTAGATAATTTTTTAAAAAATGTGAGTCATTACAATATTTATTTACAAATATATTCTAATCTATCGTAGGGCATAATGTGATATTTACTTTTCTATATAAAGAAAATATAACACATGAAATTTCTATTTATTGACACAACCCAAACTCTTTTGGGATATTATATTCCACTAATGTTAAATACTAAATAACTCAATCATTTATTTTTTTTATCATTCACATACTTATCCCCAAATTTACTCCAAAAATCCACTTAAAAAATATTTTATCCATAATAACATGATAATAAAAATTTAAAAAATTGTATAAGAAATAACACGTATTTCCTAAAGTGTTATATATTAAAAAATAAAGTATTATATCAATATCATAATCATGTTTTATGTGTTTGGAGAAATGTTATGAAAATAAAGAATTATTTTTTAAAATATTCCATTTTTGGTGGTGGGAACTCTTTCCATCATATTTTAATGAATATTATATATAACCCCTCTCATTCTAGATAAAACGCCTTATAAAATTATCTTACTATAATCCATGTTATAAAATGTATTGAATCAATAACTATGTGTATTAAATCCAACATCACAGATTTTTTTTATACACATCTTCTTAAAAGGCATCAAACCATCTTATATTATAGAATGAGGTAAAAATAAAAATATTTTATAAAGGTCCATCCCAACATGAAAAAATTACATTTTTACCTGGTATGGACCATCCATTGAATTTTTGAAACCTTTTTAGGTATTACAGAAAATTCCATCATATGGAAACATTACACCTCTATAATGACATGAATTTTGGTTTCAGTGATTGTGTTTGACAATTATAATAATATGAATCTATATTATCTAGTAAAAACCATTAGCATTCTATACAATTAACTCAATACTAGAGTTTCATAAATAAATTTCTTTCTCATATATCATCAACAATTATTTAGAATATGGTTAAATAATAATGAACAAATTCCCATTATAAATATTTTTATGGTGATGTTTATACAAAAAATTATATGTCCAAATCAATGCTTAACGTACACCACCATTGTCTCCCAGTATTTTTCCATACTTACTCCTATTGAGAACATGAAAAAACAACAATAGTTATTCTAGAAATATTACTCTAGATACTTTTAAACTTCATATAAATTTTATTAACATCTTATAAGAAACAATATTTCCTTATCTAATCAATTCAAAAGTAAGTGACTCAAGATAAACTTTTTCAACGTATTTTTATATTATATATTTCTTAAGAATAATTTTTATGTTCTAATAAAAATCTATGAAGTTTATTAAATTTAAAATTTTATTCCTCTATGATTGACCTAAATGCATATTTGGATTATAATAATGATATTTTATATAAAATAGAAGCTTCTATGTGATGATAATCCCTGATTACATTCAATAGTTAAGTAATTTTCTTAAATTTGGTAGCTTTAAATTTAGAACAACCTTTAGAATCCATCACATCCAATATTGGAGAAATATAGTTACAATAATAAGATATTAGTATAATATTGAATTTACCCAACCACATATTTATTTAGGTCTAGAGTCAACCAATAATATCATATAAAAATCATTTAAATATTTTCATAGAACTCATTTCCCAATCAAGAATATGTATAAACTCAATTCAAAAACCCTAGTAACCAACTCCTATTAATGTACCATGACTAGAATATCCTTAATCAAATTCATATAATGGGAACCTGATATTAATATGATGAACCTTTACATTAATTAATAATAAAACTTAATATAGGGGATCCCATATTGGTAATGAACTACCCAATTTGATGATTAATGTTATGATAAGAGTTTTATTTATAAGGAATCTAACCCTAGGAATTTTTAATCGAAATTTAATGTCAATGTCTAGTCTCCATAAATCCCATTATATATATTAATTATTCTACTAATTTAATTTAAAATAGACATTATATCTAACCAATAAATATGTTTAAACATTTTTTTATTCAACCATTTTCACATCTCATATCATCAGTTATTAATCCAAATTAGATGATACATTACCTCGCCCACTGAGACCCCACATATGTCAATGATAATATGATGGATCCACCCAATTTAAACGTAAAATATTCTATATTAAAGTGACTAACTCAATTAATTCATAAAGTACATGGTAGGAAATATAAAATCACAACCTAAAATAGGAATGCAACACTAATATAAAAAAAATTCTACAACACAAACAAAATGATATAAAAAATAAAACCATATAAAATGTTATCATGGGAAATTGATAATAATTTCATTTAAATGGAATAAAATTTCAATGTGATATATATAAATGCATAAGAAAATTAAAACCATGTAAAATTTACTATTTGAATGGGATATCACCTCATTGCCATAGGGACTCCTAGAACAATTTTTTTTTAAATTTTCATCATCATGAAAAATTATCAGATACTATGTAACAACTACATGAACTTCAGTATCTATATCTCTTCTTAATTTATCTCTGAACTATTAATCATATATATATATATACATAGATTGTGTGGGAATTAATTCTTTGCACAGGTGAGTATAAATATATCTTGTAGAAATAAATGATAACACAATGTAATTATAGTGATGTAAGAGGATATCATGGGCCTCATAAAAAATATTGAAAACATAGAATACATTTAAATTGTACTAACTAGTTACTTTTTCAAAGATATTTCTATCAGTTCCTCATAATTCTCAATCAATTATTTATATTTTTATTTAATTTATTTTTATTTAATGACATATAAGTTATGAGGTTAATGGGTATAGTTTTCCTTGTTATGAAATTATTATAGAATTTAGATAGTAGACACATAATTTTAGGGTGAAAGGGGTTGGATAGAAGCATTGACATAATGAATCTTAATTATATAGATGTTTTATCAAATGGAAATATAGTTACTATTGATAATCAATTTTTCCTCTCTATAGGAATTTTGGAACTGAACATAGTAATGAAAAATATCTCTACATATCCAAAATCAACTCCTCTATTGTTTAAGGGAAATTAATATAATTTCTAATGAAATTAAAAAATCAATAATACATTTTTTTTGATGAATTGTCAATATATTACCAAACCACATTCTATAGGACCATAATATGTTAGATAATTTTCATACATGGTTCAGAATATCCTAATTTGGTTATGGGTATCAAAAGTATTCTATAAATTAATTCCCTTTGGTATTCTTACAAGACATTACCTACCTAAAATGATTCTTCATAACCTTGTAAAATTACCCATAACAATATGTGAGACCAAATTCTCTTTATTGGTAAAAATGAGAGATGCATAACAATAAAATGACAATAAATGTATGATAACAAGATAATATCATTTTTATACCTTTCCATTATTATCAAAGATCATAATTTTGAGTCATGGAATAAAAATCTTCAATTAATAGTAAAATAATCATAATAGAATAAATGATCATGATTCATGTGATTGTAACAATGTCAAAAGATTGAAAATTGTGGGATAAATAAAGGCATGGAATATCATTTCAATAGCAGGTTAGGATAATTTCCAAAGCTCTCATAGTGGAATGGGTCCAGTCGTCAAACTATCAAATTTGTAAATGTCCACACCCAATACTATCATAAATGATAATATCAATTATTGAACTAGGTTCACTCTCCTTATAGTCCTTTCCATCTTGCGAGAAATAAATCATTAACCACTACATAGAGTGAGATATTGGTACCACCCATCGCATTGTGAAAATCATACTTATTTATGTGAAAAGAACATAAAACATTCATATTATCAAAACACATGAAATGAAACTTGTTTCATAAAAATTTCATCTTATCCTATTTTATGGAAGAGAGAAATGTTTCTTAATCATTTCATCATTTAATCATGTAATATCCCCTGGAAAAAGAAGTGGGTTGTATTAGAATTATTTATTGAAAACCCCATTGAAGAAAATGGGATTAAAAATAATATTTCCAACAAACCCCATTCAGATAAATATTAATAATTGTAGCATTGGTTCATAACACTATAAAAGAATATGTTACATCATATGATGTAATCTAAGATGGAGAATTTTTTTGAAATATTAATCACCTATAACATTTCCTGGGAAAGAAAAATCTTCTTTTAAAATAGAATATTAATAGTAAGAAATCAGTAAATATTTTGGAAATCGTTTTCGTTGAAGATAAACATGAAGACAAAAAATAGAAGCATTAAAAATTATTATAACATTTGATGGTGAAAATAATATTTCCACTATTGAAAAAAATATTTTTTTAAATTATAAAAAAATTGAAATCCTTTTTTTTAAAATAACATTGAAAACATATATTGTAATTCTCAATGAAAATAATGTTCATAATGGTTCGGATTCTATTCATTCTATAAAAAAAATAGTGTTTCCATTTTGTTTTTAGTAAATAGAAACAGTCATTATTAGGAAGAAGAAGTGAAGAAAACATGAAAAAACCTAAACATTGCTGAAAATTTCTTTAAAACATAATTTTAATAATTATATAATGATATTTTTAAAACATTTTTCACAGAACATGTTTTGGAAATAAATAGTGATTTAGTCTGAAGAGGGATATAAATATGTTTTTTCATAAAAACATTATTTTTAACTCATTATTTTATAATGTTTGTAAAATTACGGGAAATAATTTATCATATTTAATAAAAAGATGAGAATAACATTCATGTGGTCATTAAGATATATATCATACTATTTCATCATTTTGAAGCATTATAATAAACAATCCTAATAAATAATGAGATTATAACATAAATATATCACCACTTTATTAACAATGAATTGTATTCCCCATGAAATAATATACCTAAAAGCGTATAAAATAATTATAAAACAAATATTCCAGAAATTTCATGTCAATTGGGATGTATATACATCTCATAGATGAAGATAGTTGTATAATATAACATATGTCTCAATGAATAATATTTAGACAAAACCCCTTATGATTTTGGTATCTTTTTAACAATGAACCCCATGAAAGAAATATATTTAAATGGATATTTGAATGATAATAAATTATAAGTTGAATAATTATAAAATTCATTCATGGAATTTATGTAAAAAACGTACATAAAATAGGTTATGAATATTATATGTGTATCAGAGTTGTAAAAAGTGAGATGAAAATCACATACCGCTTTAAAAATATTTTGAAGTATATACCTAATAAATAATAAAATAAAACGAAACATTATATGAAATTAAAATGTGTACATTATTAACATAAACTTGTTTAAGGGTATTATGTACTATTAAAAAATTGGTGGTGAATTTTCATTTGTTACCCTAAAATAATAGAGAGACTAGAAATCACTTTCCTTATGTCTTGACTACCGTTAAAAAGGTTAAAACCCCAATTATAATAAATATAATATTATTATAAATCTATTATAGAAAAATAATAATATATTATATTATATATCTTATTTATTTTTGGAAATTGATTACATTATTTTACCAATTCCTTATTGAAATCGTGTTAATAAGTAATAAGCTCTTTGTTTTTTATATATGTTTTGATTTACTATATTTGGTCCTTGTAAATTGTTAATAGTAACATAATATATAGAATAGTAATCATATAATTACAATAATATATGCAACTCAAATATTCTTTAATGATCAATCATGATTTTTTCCTTAAAGAATTAATTATGTTATGAATAAAGAGATAGTTATTTGTAAATATTCATGAGTAACATATCCATATTCAATGATAATAATGGAAAAAGTTATAATTTTTTAACCAAAATATAATAAAAATAATGTAAATAATATCATATTATTTCATTAAATATAATTATACATATCATTCATGTGTTTGGATGATAAAAATAGAGATTCCCATCACTTTTTGGAGGTGGTAGTCCACACACTTCTGAACCTAGTTATCATCTTCCAAAAAGTGAAAAACTAAATTAAAAAATGGTATATTAACCATTAATAATGATTAATATGTCATGATTTTGGTTTATTATTTCAATAAAATCACATATATTTATTAAAAGTGACCTTATTATTTTCAATGTAATGCATTAATGAAAACAAAACACATGGCTTCGCGGGGAAGTAGTCTGCCATACACACAAGAGATGTTTTCACATCCAATAAAAAATTTAAAGTAAAAAAGATATTTATGATATTATTAATAAATAGGAATAATTATGTTAAAATAATCATATATATACATTATATCCATATTCATACTCTACCATTAAAGTAGGTAATTGAAAAATTAATAACATCAGTTCATGAGGTGGTAGTTCACCACAAACACAAATGATGGCTTCATAACACATTTGATGGAACTTGAGATGGTTTCAGGTAGTGAAACATACATAGAGAAATAAAATTATATGTATGGAAATGTGGATATTATATCTGCTTGGTTTAATTATAATTTAATTTTCTAGAGGAATATATAAAATAAATCTACACATTGAAGAATGTTTTTTATTATTCAGATATTGTCCTTAGGTTTGCACCAAAATAATTCCTAGGTGTAATTCAACCTAACATAAGGCCTCTAAGATTATTTTATTTATTATTGGAATTTATTTTGGTATTTATTCGAAAAAAAATGTGTTTTATGTTGTGAATAAAATAGGAGAGTCGAGATATTATATAGGCGAGGTGAGTGTCATACTTTTAATTTTTTTGAAAAGGAATTTATGTGCCATTTGTTTCTCATGAATAAAAGAAAACAATATGGTATGAATGATAATGAGTAATTATAGGTTTGAAATATTGGCATAAAATATATTTTATACAAGTTTTATTTTCATTTTAACAATTATCTTTTAATTCTAACCCCATATAAATCAATTATTACCTTTAAAATAGTAAATAATTTTTTTTTGATTTTACTATTCATTGTTGGGAAAAAAATATGTTAACTATATTAGGAAAAATATATTATTCAAATTATAAATATGGAGTACTTTTTTCCAAATTCCATAAACATATGTATAAAATTTTACATTAAAATTACTCCCACTAATACGACAAGAAAGCGGGATTTAGAAGAGAAATATAAAAACTTTTATAAAGTTTATATATTAAAATTTAAATATTATTATTATTCCAATTTCCTAAAATAGATTTATATATATATTATTGAACAAATATTACATTTGAAATGTATATTATATAATTTTACTTCTTATATAAATTATTCAAAATCGTTGTTTCCAATTAAAAATCTGCAATTTCACTTTTATTTAATGAAATTACCTTTTCAAAAGATTTATTAAAAATTATCCATTAGACAATGTTGAAATGGATATTTAAAAAAATTAAAAAAATTAAAAAATTTCAATTTTTTTTAAAAAAATGTGTTCACCAAGGTTAGAGAACAATTCTATAAAAAATATTAGTTTATACTTAATATAGGATTTATTATCCAAAATTTATTTCAAAAAAATATGAATAATTTCAAACATTTAATTGAATATATAATTTATAAATTTCATTAATATTAATCACATATTGTTTTTTTTTGAATACATCAAGGTTAAATGTATTTATCATCATAAATATTGTATTTAAGGGAAGGATTACATTTATATTCAAATATTTTTTATTTTTATTTTTAATAAATTTGTCACAAAATAATAAATTGTATCTACATGTGTAAACAATAAATTTCCCCAATTTAGATAATCATATTTTTTTAGTCTGTTATAACATCTAGGTGATTAATATAATATAAAAATATTTTAATAATATGGAATGTTTCTTTTAATCAAATTGGTCTATGAAACATATGCAAAACTCAATGTTACGTGTAGAAAAAAATATAAAATCTATGTTTCATGTGACACAAAATACAAATAATATTAAATTAATTTGAATAAAAATATTTCAAAAAAACTCATATTTTTATATTCTTTCTCCTCCAAAATGAATGTCACCAAAAAAATTCATATACATATTCAAATGTTTAATATTTGAAAATTCATTCAAAGAAACCCACACTGTAAAAAGGGTAATAAAACATCTTCTTGAAATATAGAATGGGGTGTTTGAAAGTCTTCTAGAATAACACATAATAGGTTCCCAAATAGGATAACATTGGTGGGAAGTGATAATATAGAAATGCTAGAATATCATATATAATTATAGAGTGATAGAGATCATTGATCACTCTAAAGTGGCTGATCCAGAGAAGGCTATTGACCAAAAACAATATATCAAATATGTATGAAAAAGGCCATTGGTATCATAAAAATGATTATCATAGTAATACTTTTTATTTCAATATCATTTCCCTTATGTTGGGGAATTTTTTTTCAAGATAGAATGACAACATATGATAATGTACATACTTAATATATTTTTATTCCATTGGCCCAATTACCTCATTTATTTTTTCCTTGATTAATTTTGACTTCATCTCATACTATAATATAAGAATTTTTTTATTGTCCAAAGAAGTAAATAAAAACAATTGAGCAACCTGAATTCATTCCTTTTATCACTAGTAAAAAAATGTTAAATATTTTTATCCATTGTGGATAAATATTCATATAGTAATGTAAGACATTAATCCATAAAACCACATCCAAATACCATTTCATAAATGGTTAACCTTATGAACCTTCCAAAATTAAAAATTTATAAAGAATGTCACTAAATTTTATAAACTCTACATTAATCCTCCAGATATCAATATAGATCACTTAATGATCACATACATAATATGTGTATACCTAATCCATATAATCTCCTAAATCATTCTAATATAATGAATTAAGATAAAACCACAATGAAAACATTCATGATTTATCGTTCATATAATAAAAACAAATATTTTAAAACAAATTACATAGAATATATAATTTTTAAAAAATATATCAATGATAACATAATAAAGTTTTTCAATAAATGCTTTATCAGTCTGGAGATCATCAATACTATAATGTTTAAATTGACCAAAACAATCATCACATATTCATAACTAAAAACTATTTTCTAAACATTGGGAAAATATTAAGGGGTTTCTTTCCTTAATCATGTGTTTTATATAAAATATCATAATCCCATTAAATATAATTTCTAGTTCATTAGTTCTATTCATAATATTCTTTCATACACATAATGAAAAAAATATACTAAAAATTGTTATATTTTTCATGGTTCTTGTAACATAAATCTTTAATTCCAATACATAATCACATCCATCATATTAATTTCTACATAAGCCACTATACATGCATTATAATGTAGTTCCATAATAATTATTTCCATTCATCTGTATTTTTTTGTCTCGTCATCATCAACATTATAAGAATTACTCCCACAATCATGAAAATTCTATTCATGTTAATTTTACAAAGGAAATCGATTTCTATATTTCCAATTATTTTTAAATTTAAACATTCAATAATCAATAATACATTAGAGAGGCCATTATTCTCATTGATTGTTTTAAAAAAAATTCTTTTTCATTTTTAATTACATTATTTTTTTCCATTTACACACCATAAAAATATCTTCATTCCTATAAGACATTTTCTTGAGTGATTCTTTCAATATTATTAATATACTAGGAATAGAATATTTTTTCCTCAATATTCTCCATTACCTGAAATATTAGTGTACTATAACCTTCTCCTCTCTAATGAGACCAATAGTAGGTTAAGGTCCACATTGACAATCATGTTACGTCATAATTGTCGAGGAATAATCAAAAAAGACTTCATTATAGGCATACAAAAATTTTTATTTTTTCCACCACATTAAATGTTAACCTTGTTCCTTATCGTACCCTCCATTGAATGACACCTAAATTCATAGTGTGAGAAAAAATAATTAAAGTTTGGAACCATATAATTATGAAAAAAACTCATATGATGTCTATGTTAGGAAACATTATTTTAAATCTATGAAACCTTAGGTTTATCCTAGGAATTTACTAGTCATAATCTATTGTACTAATTCAAGATGGTTCATAATGAGTTAGTGAATTTTCATTAAATATCCAACAAGAGTGTCAAACTAGGTGAGAATCAAGCCCCATTTTTTCCCTTGGGGATGATCAAGTACTACTCAATATGTCCTATTCAGAGTTATTAAATCTTGGTACTTCTATTTTAGTGACACTTATACATGTAGTATTCCGATAGGTGTGTAATTTCATAAAACCACACACTAAAACCATTATCAGAATTCATGTACATTTTCAAATACGTTGACTCATCCATAGAATTATCCTTAAGGAAAAACCTATAAATATCCTTAGTAGTAACCATACTGATCTCACTAAAATATTATCATCCTAGTTTTAGAAGGTCAAATAAACCAATCATATGATACCAAATATAAAGAAACTATATTTTCAGATATTAATTTTATAAAAAAATTTGTTAAATATTAAATAAATTAAAGAGACATGTTCATTCGGAACATAATTATTTTTACTATTTGGAGATTAGGTAAACATAATAAAGGGTGATCCTAGATTCTCAGCCATGGGAAACAAGGAAGATACATAATCATAATAGGAACATAAGTGTATGAGAATATGGCAATAAAATTTTAAAACGATATGTTTCTTATAAAAGATAAAATCATGAGTCATGGAATAAATATTTTCAGAGAGTCTATAAGAATCATAAGTGATTCAAACAAAATGTTCATTGAGATCAAAACATTATCATATGATATAAAAATGTGGCATACACATAAGCATAGAAAACCATTTCCATTAGTATCGATGATAAATGTTAATTGTTTAAATGTTAAATGGGTTTACTCATCAAAACATCATTGAAGTCAAAATTCAATCCCATGACTATCAGAATTGAAAAATACCATTATTGAGTCAGGTTCACTCCCATTCTGGTTCTTTCAGTCTCATGATATATAAATATTTACAAAAATAATTGATAGTGATATAGGAGTCACATATCACATAATAAAAATCATCTATATGTAAACCACAATTATATAAAATAATTATTCTATCATAAACCATGAAATGAAATAGATTTCATGAAAATTTCATCATATCATAACCTATTGAAAATATACAGGGTTCATAATCATTTCATTTTCTCATTATCACATAACCCATTAAAATAGATTTGGGATTGATAAGAATTTTGTGATCATAAAAAATATGTAAGGTAAACCAATTTCATAAAAATATTTTAAACATTAAGCATTCAGGAAAAGAATAATAATGGTATATTGGGTCTATATCACTAGTAAAGCATAAATTACATAAAATGATTTCATCTTATATAGTGAGTAATTATTATAGATAAATCACTTGGAACATTACATTTGGAGGGTAAATCGTCTTTGAAAACCATTTTTTAACACTAAACATTCAGAAGAGAATTTTGGAAAATTATTTTTTTAATATATACATGTCAACATATAATATAAGATTTAAAAATATTTTAAATTAGTTCATGAGGAAAATAACATTTCCAATTTTTGAAAACACATTTTTTTAAACAAAATTCAATTTTAAAATATATTTCATACAATATATCATTGAAAACATATAAATAAATATTAAATGAAAATTATTTTCTTGATATTCAGAATAATTTTTGAACCATTAATGTTAAAATAAGGATTCTTTTAACATTTTCGGTAATAGTGAAGCACAAATTGTTTGATAAATTACATTAATATTATTTTTTCTTCATTTATAATAATTAAATCATGTGTAAAATTTTCATTAATAAATTAGTTGGATAATGTTAAAAACATGTTTATAATATTTTTATAAAAAAATAGTTTTGGATTAAAATGGGGTTTCAGCGAAAGATAAAATTATGCATGATTTTTCATTGAAAAATTTATTTCAACATTTCAATAAATAAAGAGAGGAAAATAAATGAAAACATGGATCATCATGTAACAAAAAAAATTGAATAAAATTCCTGGGTTTCATGAGGGATAAATCATTATATTTGATCGTTATTAGAAAAATCATTAAAAATATCAATAAATGAGGAGATTGTAAAAGAAACACTTTCCACATTTGTAATGTTGAATTATAATCCTCATTAGTGAATAACATTAAAATAATCATTATATATCATAAGAATAAAAAAATTCATGGTACTATAAATCAAATAGGATATATATACATATCGTATTATATTATAGCTGTTTCACATAACATATGTCTAATATATGGAAAATTGAAAAAATATCCCTTACTATTGTGATATTATTTGAACCAGGAACACCATGTTACAAAGATATTGTAACAATCTAATCATTTATGAATAAAATTCTCTTAATTTTAATGAATTATTGATGTAGGAAAAAATGAAATTTTTATTGGGTTTAAATAACCATTAGGTATCATTATCATAGATAATATGGTCGTTGAACAATGATTACAAGATTGATATAAATATAATGTTTTTAAAAAAATCCTTACAACCCAGACAATCGAGAGAATGTGTTCATCCAATTGACTCGGCCTATATGAAGTTCATTTGTCTGAGATAAAAAATGAGGTAGTGTCATTATGATGCACTTTTTACCAATTCCAATCTGAGATTCAACACATTATTCATTAAGGGAGTCATCTACTCTGGAAGTTAATGTTAATAGAGTTTACCACCCATGCGATGATATCAAAGCCGCCCCAGTATTCTATCACCATCGCACACATTACCCAATGTTCATATACATATGTTATAAGGGGTTATGTAATAATGTATTATCTACTTATTCTGTAATCCTTTTTTTAAATAAAAGTCTTATTCCATCAATTCCATTATGAGAATTTACTTTCTAAAAGAAGATGATGAATAAGATAAATTGATTTTTTGGGTAAAATGATAATTCTGATAAATATAAAAATTTGTATATCAAACTGTTTTTATTAGTAATTTTAATATAATAGAGTTATATGAACACTCATTTTAATTATATGTTATTTTTATATTGATTGCATATTATTTTTACTCTATAAATGGTTAAGTATTCAGTTATATAAGAGTTATATTTTTATCTGATATGAATAAATTTGAATATTTAATTAAAGAATTTATTTTGATTAAATAATAAATTTTGGGAATAAATAATATTTTAACAAAATATTATTGTCATATAATATTTATTAAATATAATAAATCATATAAATTTTATGATGTTAAATGTAAATTTTAGTATTGTTTGGATACTATTTTTATCAAAACCCATTAATTTTCAATAAATGATGTTTCTTTATTTAAGTGAAAATTAAAATAATTAGAAAATTATTTAGATAAAATGAATATTAATTTTGAAATTAGGACATTAAAATTATCCAATAGTGAATTTATCATAATTTTTTGAGACGATCAACGTTTTTGGTAATAATTAAAAACCATATTAATATATAATAATTTTTTGACATCATAATGATCGTATAGTGTTTTAATAAAATAATTTAAATAGAATATTAGAACAATATATTTTTTACCTACAAAATAATGAAATTTTATATTTGTTTTATTAATTTTATAATGTCTCAGTGAAACCGCGAAAATTTATACAATATTTTAAGATTTTAAAATCATTTCCTTAAAACTAAGACTCACCTCCACACAAGTATGGGAAATATTTTAATATCATCTGACCTTTTCCTAAAAAAATAATTTTTCCAAATCCACTTTTTCACAAACCGTGGGATAAAATCATTGTATTTTTTGTGTGTTTTCATATTTTATTATATAGATTTCAAAAACTGATTTTTCTGAAATATTAAAGAATTCATATCTAATTTCCTATATAAACCCACCGAATCTCCCTCTTCTCTGCAGTAAAAATATTTTAAGAACGTTTTTACTCTTTTGTTCTCTCTATATTTTCCTCCCAAGGTTCCCCAATCTCTGAAGGAGCCCCTCTTCAATCTTCTCAGGTATCAAACTCACGTAAGGGATCCTCACATTCCTTCCTTTCCAATTTTTATCCATGTTTCCTTATATTGTTATACCATTTTATTTTCAATGAATAATATTTTGGTATGACTTGGAACCTCCCCCATACTTCCATCCTTATGGTTTAATTATTATATACACCTTTATCTCTCATCAATGCATTTTGTGTACAAATGTTACCATGGAGATATTCCGTAAATGATTTCTCTCTTCGTATTTCCATTCAATCTTTCCTTCCATATTATGCATCAAAGTTAATTTTCATATCTTGGGATATTATGTTAAATGATCCCCAAACTATCTATTTCATGTATAAATTATGATATAACCCTTTATCTCTCACCCACCCAACATGATAATTTTCATATGATGCCATCATGCTGCCGAAATTGCACAACGATTTATCCTTTCGAAAATCATCATATAGTGAATACCATACACGTTTCTCTTTAAATGGTATTAAAATTTATGAATATATATTTATATAATGGGACATAAATGTATGTATTCCTCATTCGTTGATTGTGGAACAATGTATGATGTCGAGTGATTCCATGTTATATGATCTATGTGCCACATTTATGCATGAAATTAATTGTTTATGAAGAGTGAGCCATGATATCGCTCCAATGCATTGGGTAATGTTTCATATCATGATAATCCATGTGTAATGTGGAATTAATCATACAAATTCATGTGCAATAAGGGTTTACTAATTCTAATCCATATGAAATGAGCCTCGGATCATGTTAATATCACATTGAATGTTGTTGCTACATTTCTGTGTTATGATAATCACGGTATATCATTCCATTATGTTCATGTTTCTATTTGGATCCATTGATATGTATATTTACTAAATTTTATTTTATTCATTATGTTATTTCTTATTTAAACCCTTACAATTCTTTATATCACATCAGTTTCTGTGAATGTCCCCCAGTTATCCCATGCAATGATATGTAGAAAGTAATTATGTGGTTATGTAAAAGATTTTTTCAATTATGGTTTTTTATTCTACATATTATGTTGTAATTTAATGTTCATAATCCCCAAAGACACAATACCTCTCAATATTTTTGGTTTTATTAAGTGTATTATTATGTACTAAATCATTTTAAATATGAAATAAAGAGGAGGTTCATTATAGATGTCTAAATGGATATGTAAATACCAATAATTTGATTATTTAAGGCATCAAAAAATACAACGTTGGTTATAAAATACACCAAATAATGGAAATATATGATGAATATTACATGTGTCACATAGAAGTAAACACTGAGATGATAATCCCTTACCTTATTTTTAATTTTTTGAATTGTATGCCCCTAATAAAAAAAACATAAAATGTAACATTAAAAATTGTGAAAAGGAGGATATTACATAGATTAAATGTAAAATAGTCATTATATACACCATACAAAATAAATGGAGGTTGAATTTTTATATGTATCCCAGAAATTGAAGAGATACTAGAAATATCTTACCTTATGTCTCTAATTTATTAGTACATGTTACAACCTAATATATAATAAATATAGGTTTATGAATAATATATTATAGACCGATAAATATAAATTTTACACAATACATGATTTAATTATGATCATTCTTTACCAATATATTAAAAATTCCTTTTTAAAATCAAATTTTGAGTTATAACCAATTTGTATTACATATATTTTTTGATTTTTTGTTTTTAGTACTCTTAGAATGATTATTGTTCAATCATAACTAGAAAATTAAAAATTATATATTTATAAAATTTTATAATCAATTATAATTTAATGAAAAATCATGAAATATAGTATTTATAAATGAAGTACATTACGATCATAGAGATGATATGTCAAAAGTACAGATTACTAACATTTCCATTTTTCAACGATAATTATGGAAAACTGTTATGAAATAATTTATAATTAAAAAACATTATAATATATTAATGAAGATATTATTTTATTTTTATTTACTTAAAAATATCATCCAATCGGTTCTTTGTTTAGAATTTAGTGTCTCATCACTTTGTGAAGGCGGTAGACCACACATAAACAAATAATATTATCATCTTTTTATGAGTAAACATTTAAAAAATAATATTATTTATTATTGATGAATTATAATAACTAAATCATTAATATCATAATTTTCATGTGAATAAAGCATTTATTCATAAACATTGTCATTATAATTTTCCTTGTAAAGAGTTCGTGAATATGAATCTCATCACTTCGTGAGGTGGTAGTCCTCCGGCCACATGGGGATGTTATAGTATCACCTACTTAATGAAAATCTAAAATTATATATATATTATATAATGAATAAATATGTATGATAATTTTCCAAAAATAATATATACACTTTATTTCCATGATAAATCTCAACTCTGAAAGGTGGTATTTGAAAAACGAATGGCATCAGTTCACGAGGTGACATTCTGCCTCTCAAAAACATTATGAATTCATAACCCATTTGATATATGTAGAGTTGGTTTTAGTTAATTACATTAACATAAAAAAAATTAACTATGTTCAATATAATGAAATTATTATAAAAAAATATTTTTATAAAAATCGGAATAGGTGGGGGAAGAAATAAAAAAATTCTTATCGAAGAATTTTACCTATTCTTATGGTATCCACATAAAAATTTCATCTAAGGCTTAATATGTTGTATTAATAAAAACAATTGATCATATACAATTAAATTAATGAAGTTTTTATGTTATTCTATCTTCTATTATCTGACCTAAAAGTGTTTTATGGTTTGATGAATATTGGATAGTGGGTGGCCTTTTATAAGTGAACTTACCGGCACACATGTAATTTTATTAAAAGAAAAAGGATTACCCACATTTGTATCTTTCTAGAAGGCTAAAAATGAAGTATTATAAATAATTATTAATTATATTGTCTAAATATATCAATAATATATATTTTAAACATTTTATTGGCCATCTTAAGCATTATTTGTTTAGTTGAACCCCCAGTAATCATGTTTTCCAATAAATGTAATAAATATTTTTTTTAAATATTTAATATATATTATAGTAAAAAATAAGTTGAAAATATTGGATAATATAATATATTATTATTCAAAATATGTAATTTTTTTTTTCAAATTCCATTTTCAGAATATGTATAATTTAGTTTAAAATTAATCCTGAAGACACGATGTGAAAATTGATTTTCCAATACAAATGTTCAAAAGTTTATAATTTTTAATAATACAATTAAATTAGAACATTATTGCAATGGACTAAATTATATTAATATATATATAATTTTAATAATTTTATATCAAAAAAATTTAAAATATACTTTATCTATATAATTAATTTTAATTAAATGGAAATTTTCTATTACAATTTATTATTTTTCACTATTCGTCAAAAAAATAATATTTCCAAAAAAAATATTAGAAATTGATCATAGGAAAATTTTTAAATAATGATTTTAAAAAGTAAATTTATTATCCAAAATTAATGTTTTAAATACTTCAATATTAACTTATTATATAACTGTGTGTAAAATTAGAACAATATTTATTTAGAAAAATATAGTTTATTATCATATAATTGGATTTATTTTTATATCATGTTTATAAAAACACAAAAGATAAATGCTAAACAATTTATTAAAAAAATATTATAAAAATATAGTTAAAATAGATCACAAAATTTGGGTTTTAAACATATTATGGTGTAATGTGTTTTTTCTAAAAAATAAATTTTTCGAGAATGATTTATTTTATTTTAAAATATATTTTTTTTCATTTTTAATTAGTTGGTCACCAAATAATTCATTTTATATACATCTGTAAACCATATATTTTTATAATTTATTTGATCTTATTCATAAAATATATTCCATAATCTAGTTGACAACTACCATATAAAAATATATTATTAATATGAAACGTTTCACTTAAACACAATGATGCATGTAACGTAGGATAAAATCATATTTTACATGTTCCATAATATAAATTCAGTGCTTCATATAACACAATATGTGGAAAATATTAAATTCATTAAAAAAATTCCACAAAATTTCAGACTGTTACAATGAACACAATAGATAGAGGCATCCACTTACCCTAAATCCAAATCCAATCCTATATTGTACATCCCTAAGTGTAGAAAAATCTAATGGAATGAAAGGTAGATCTAGAAGATGGATAATGATAAGATTTTAAAATTTAACAATTTTTCTGAAAATGATATAATAAGATAATTATTTACAATATTCATTCCACTAAATAATTCAACATCGAGTATGATTTTCATAAATTAAAGAATTAAGTTGATTGGATTTGGAATACCTTTTTGATCTCTAATAGGGACAAATAACATGAGTCTGATATCCATAATTATAGATAAAATAGATCATATTCCCAATATATGGGATTAATAAAAAACAAAAAATAGGAGGATAAGTGAAAATGTAACATTCTAAATAGTAATCATAAAAAATGAATTTAGGATTTGTAGAAATTAAAATAACATAATCCCTAATAAAATTAGTAAGAGGAAAATACAATCTAATTAGATAATGCAAAAGTATTTATAATCATTAAGTCCATCTTCACACCTCTATGAATTTAGTGTAGATATGTTAGTTTCTTCATTAGCTATACGATATTCACATGTACACCAATTATGGTTATTATGGATTTAGTAGATAGAATCATAATGAATATTATTTCATAAATGATTGTATATAGGATATGGTCTATACAAATTCATGGTAAATAATAGTTGAATTTTTTTCACTATCACAGCTATATTGAATGTTGAGTTCTCCTTATAAGTGGTGATCAAATTCATTCTAGTGTGAGTTTATTTAAATAGTTTTTTGGGAAAAAGTTGGGTGATGAATATTTTGGATGCAAAAATTATTTTCTTTTGTTGTTAAGAAAGTTTCAGATGAATGTAAATCACTTCACTTTTTATAAGTGGATGAGGGAACAAAAGGAAAATTCAAAATTTTCCAGGGTAAAAAAGATGATTCTCTGCTAATTGTTATTTCACATATATCATAAGATTTTTATAGAACTAGTGAAGAAATATTTATGAATGAAAGAGAGAGGAAAGATGTGGCCAATCTGCATGGTAGGTTTTGCAGAAGAAGGTTTCTAAGGAGGCACAATTCTTGTAGTGTTTTCCAAATTATTAGGGACCAAAATTTAGAGTTTGGACAGAATTGGAAAATTTGGATTCCCTTAAAGATGACATCTAAACATGGTAATTTCATGCATTTATTGAATATAAACATTATGAAGAGTGAATCACAAATGTTTTAAATGATTATGACTGTGAGCATTGTGAGTATGACTAGCTTCATGAATAGAAGTGGAATGAAGCATTATGGGTGAGAATTTTGGTGATAATTGTAGTAGTGGACAAAAAAATAAGGAGCATCGTGGTGTTGAAAAGGATTATATGAAATTCTTTGTGATTACGACAAGAATTGTGATCCAGAAAATAGAAAGTATCTTCATGAAATATAGATAATTTTGGTAGAAATTTCAGAGCTTTGTGATATGGTGAGGATGTGGAAATACGGTGGATGGAAGGTTCTAGAGTACCTTGGAAACACTTAAAAATAATCCTTGACACTCTAGAAATGTGTATAGATACTCAGTGAAAATCGTAGAACTATCGAATCATGAATATGGTTCGAAATTTAGTGATCTCCCCAAAGGGAGTATGCTCTGGGAAAGGAATGTGTATCGCGGCGGGACATTGAGATGTTTGGAAAGAAGTTTACTTCAGATTGGTCAACTTGAACACCGTGAACTAGTGATCTCTATGAACATGTGAGATTTGGGAACTAGTCTGCATTTCAATGGTTGTGAGAATCATGAAGGATCTTGGTTAAGGTGTTCTGTGAGTAAATTAATTGTGTACCCATATTATTTGGGAAGTACATTCTAAGTGCATCAACGATAGACTAGGGTATCATACTAAGTGTCATTACAATGTACGGGATGTCCTTATCAGCTTCTATGTAGAAATGTGAAGATTTTTTTTGAGAGATCAGATTTTAAAATGATTATTAAGAAGCACATAATAGTTGTGCTGCCCTATTTGTTCTAAGAGGGTCGACACACACTTTAGAATTATTTTTCGTGTGCCAAATGAGTGTAAGGGTATATCCTAGACCTATTCCACATTAAAAGATTATTTTCTAGAGGATTTTTTAGTACTTGATTGTTTTTGTATCATACCAAGGATGTAGATACTTTTTTTGTGTAGTGAACCATATAAATCTTGTGTTCTTGTGGATTTGTGTTTTGATTGTTCTCAAAATCTAAATAACTCTTTAATGAGGGGATAAGTTTGTTTCAAAAAATAGGAGACACAAAAGAAAAACATTTCACTAATTCATTCCCTCCACTTCTCAGTGATACATGGATCATGACTAGGTACATTCAATAAGTTTTAGAGGTACATGTTCTCTTCGTTTGTTACTTTTCATATTTTTAAAGAGTTGTTATGATGGAATATATGAATTATGTGAATAGTAAGGGGATTAAATATTTTATCAGAAAAATTATCATATTTGGAATTTGAAAAGGTTCCCTTATATTATGTCCCATGGGTATGTTGTTCTTAAAACAACATCATATGGATTTCCAGTTATTGATGAAGAGGTTCCTCAAACACCCCTGGATAAAATGAATATTATGAATAGTGGACTTGATAAAAATGAACTACTTCCATTTCATTATAAGAGTGAGTTTCTAAGAGTGAAGGGTTTCTCTATTGCTAAAGGAATCTAGGTTAAGCTGAAGAACATATATGAAGGAAATACAAAAGTGAAGAAGGAAATACAAAAAATCTAGATGATGATGTATGGAGACATGAAAATGTGAGAATCTGAATCTATTGGGTACTTCATTACTAGGGTAGAAGACATTTTCAGTACAATCAGATGGCTTGAAGAAATGTTAGGGGACTCTACAATAGTTTAAAAGGTCTCGATAATTATTCTCATCAAGTTTGAAGGTAATGTTTCTTCATTAAAATATATAGACCCTGAAACATTATTTCTGTATTATTATCTTAGAACTTTTATCATTTATTAAATGATAATGGTAAATACTATGAAGATACAAACAGAATATTATAGTGAAATTTATTTTATGGATGGAAATAAATTGATGTCTAATAAGATTCTTATTAAAGATGAAACAGGATAATTTGATTATGATGATAAGGTATGTCAAATATTTGTTGATATTTTTTCCATGGTTTGTAAGAATGATAAAAGAGGTTCTTGTAAATAAAATGGGAATCATTCCTTGTTATATATTGAATGTGGAGTTTTTGGACAATGTCTAGAGAATTATACTCAATGAAAGAAAGATGAAGACAATGTTGGAGATGAAGGAAGGCGAAGAAGGGAATGGAAGAAACAAGGCAAAAAAGAAACTTTTTCTTCCTAGGGTAAAGATAAAAAGTTATTCAAATCAAACAGAAGTATCATTTTCCCCAAAGAAGAAGAAGAAGAGGATATTGAAGCTGAATATGAAAATATTTTTGTGGAGAAATACAGAGACAATACCTTTATCATATTTGTTAATAATGATGATTACGAGAGAAATATATCTGAAGAAGATGAAACTTAACTTGTATATCATTATGAAAGAATATTAGAAAGAATTTATGAGGAATATTTGAATGCATAAGAAGGAACACAAGAAGTTGATAAATAAATATTCCACATTAAAAAAACATGAATGTTTCCTTGATGGGAATATCATGTTGTAAATGGAGATTGATTATTTTAGGAATTATATTGAGATTAAAATGAATCATATTGAGAATTTTGAAGTAATGAAAAATTCAAAAGAAGATTAATTAGAACATGTCTAAAAGAAACACTCTGAAGCTCAACAGAAGAATATATTCTTGAAAAAATCTATCTCTAAAGCTGCTGAATGTTCTAGTAATAGTTATCTCAAGAAGGATCAAAAAAATTCATTCAAATGTTGAAAAGAATAATATAACTGGTTCTGATAAGAACAAATATGGAAGGGATATGTGTATGGAAAAAGTTTCCAATACTTAAAAATCATATGTATCTGCAAATATTGATTCTATAAAAAGTTATACTACTTCTAGTTCTAATATGTCTGAATAGAAATATTATTCAAATAAAAATATCATGACTAAAAATATCATGGCTAATGGTCATCAATTTGCATCTAATAAGAGTGTTGAGATGCATGTCCATAACTCTAATTAGTATGGATGTTTTAGGGGGAAAATACACATTCTTTGGGTACTTCTAGTATTTTGATTGATTCTGACACATGAAAAATATGTTTGGTTCAACCAGAATCATTAATATTATTCCACAAATAATGGAAGACACAGTTTTAGGGGGATTTAATCATCTCCAATGAAGAATTATAGAATAAAGTTCAGATGAATTATGAGAAGCATAGAGTGAATGATGAAAATATTTTGCAACCATTGAAAATTATTGGTTATAGTTGTGAACATTATAGAAATATTTCCATGGGATTTCTTCATTGGTTTCAAACATAACAAAAGGTTTTTAAAAACTATAAGAACCTAGAGGTGTATGCTGAAAAGGAATAATAGAACGTTTTTTTTAAAAACCGTATTTAAATATAAAAAAGGAGAACATTAGTGGTTTCTTTATAGTGTATGTTATTATCATATGATAGGAGGATTAACATTATCATAGAATGAGAATGGTTTCAAAAAAATGAAAAATGATATTTTGAAATGATGAATCACAGAGGATCCAAGGTGTTGGATCCGCCATCATTGGGATTGAAAATTGAAATAAAATAGAACAATATATGTTGATGGAATGACTCACAATATTTTGAGTGTTTCACAACTCAGGGATAAGGGAAACAGAGTTATTTTCAGAAAGTATGGGTTTTTTGTGAAAAGTGTATAAGATGGAAATATTGTTACAAGAGGAAAACGTAACAAAGAGAACATGTTCAAAGGTGGTGATAGAAAAAACAGTTTTTACATGGGTTTAGTGGACGAAAATCAGTCGTGGCATAAAAGTCTAGGACATGTGTGTCATAGAAAAATATGAAATTTATTGATGTGATACAATGTCCGAGTTATTCCATATATTTCATGAAGAAGAAATTGGAGTTTCACTATTTTTGAGAAAGGGAAAATTATAGAACTCTATTCATAAATATTTGACATTTCTTCAAAAGGAACAATAGAACTCATTCATTCTATTATTTTTAATCCAATGAGAAAACAATAAACAAATGGAAATGAGTACTGTAACACTTTCATAATTGACTTAAATAAAACATGATGTGTTATGTATATGAAACGGAATTCAGAGGCAGTAAAACTTATTATGAGTTTTGGGAGGAAAAGAGAGAAGGAATGTAAGTATGCTATGAATAATTTTAGAAATAATAATGGTCCTGAGTAAAAGAATGATTAATTAAAAAAATATCATGAGAAGCATGGAAATTTTCATGATTTTAGTTCACCATACACACCTCATCAAAATGGGGTTTCTGAATGAAATAACTAAAGCCTGGTGGTAATGGGAAGAACTATGTTACATGAACATGGTCTCTCTCAATATTTTTGGTAGAAATCCATGATATACAACTGTATATATTCAAAAACAATGTTTCTTAATGAAAATACAGATATATATCCCTATGAAATTTTATATGAAAAAACAACATGTATGAAACACGTAAGAGTTTTTGGGAGCCCATGCATTATAATGAAGAAAGCTGGAAGCCTTAAAAATATTGATAAAAGAGGAGATTATAGAATTTTTCTAGGATATTCTCTAGAGGGGAGAGGATATAGATGCGTCACAAAATAAACAGCAAGAATTGTTGATTCTACTAGAGTCAATGTTGATGAAAATATTGAGAAAATAGTGAAGCCTTATGATGATGTAGAATTTGAGCAGGATAAGGAATGTTTTATTAACAATTCTAATAATGATTCCAATAGTGGAAATACAACTCAAGAAGAAGAATCCAACTTAGTAATTTTGAATGATGAGGATTAAATTCAAATTTATAATCATAGGACGAGGAAGCTTGTAGAAGCTCATAACATTATTGGATATCAACATCAGAGGGTTCAAACCATACGAATAATGAGTACTGTTACACATACATCTTTGTGTTCAATAGTGGAACCTAATGACTTGAATGAATATTTTGATCATCTATTATTGGTTCAGGATATGAATAAAGAGCTTGATTAGATTGAAAATAATGATCCTGGGATCTTTTTCCCCAGCTAAATAACAAAAATGATATTGATATAAAATGGGATTTCTAGAACAAGTTCAATGAATAACGTGAAGTTAAAAAAAATAATGAATTATTAGTTTGAAATGGTTACTCAAAAATTGAAGGCATTGATATTTATGAAACCATTAATCTTGTGTAATGGTTAGAAATTATCATAATCATTCTTTCTGTTTCTTGACAATGACGTCACAATATCTTTCAAATGAATGTTAAATCATCATTATAGAATGGTCAACCTCATGAATAAGTCTATATTGAACAAACTTGTGGATTTATTGATGGAAAATCCCAAAGTAATGTGTGTAGCTTGAAGAAATATTTTTATGGAATAAAACAATCCCTAGGGGGAATGGTATTAAAATTTGGATACATGTTTGAGGAATATGAATTTTAGGAAAGGTAGAGTTGAAAAAAATCATTACATCATGTAATGTCAAGATTTCAATCTATTTTTAATTGTTTATATTAATAAAATTATGATTTTGGGGAAGAAGAAATATATTGTGAATGATTTTTTGAGGATATGAAGAAGTTATTTGATATTTCTATTCTAGGGAAATGAAATATTTAATTGGTTTTCAATTCTTACAAATAAAGTACCGCATTTTTCTTTCTCAAGAAATGAAAGTGAAGGAACTTCTGAAGATTTATGGCACTGAAAATTTGAAACAATTTTCCACAAAAAATATTGTGGGAAAAAAGTTCTCTAAATATGGATAAGGAATGTAAGTTGATCAGAAATAGTTTTGAAAGAAAACTTGAAGTCTGTTATATGTGACTGCCTTAAGACCCGACAATGCCTATGTTGATACCTTATGTGAAAGATTTTATGTCACTCCTAAAGAATCATATTTTATAGCAGGAAAACGAATTATTAGACATATTAAAGGCAAAACAATTTGTAGTCAGGTACGATGGCTCATTAAAATATTGATATGTTCAGGTATTTAGATTATTATTGGGTAGGAAACATTGATGATAGAAGTTAAACATCTAGATAAGTTTTAATTTTGGGAAAAGCTGTATTAGTTTTCATACAAGGAAATATAATTTAGTGAATCTTATTATGGCTGAGTCTGAGTATATTTCTTCCACTAAAGCATCTATCCAACTTATGATGATGAAGAATTAGTTGGATGGTCTATATATTAAAGTAATGTTTCATTTTCTCTTGGGTTGTGACAATAAAAGTGAAATCAATATTACACGGAATATGGTACATAATTATCCTTCAAAGTATATTAACATCATATAACACTAAATAAAAGAGCATGTGGAGAAGAATGATTTGAAGCAAGAATATGTTCCAGCATCGAAACAAGTTACTGACATTTTCATGAATCCTTTACCAATGGAAACATTTTCTAAATTTAGGATGAACATTGGAGTCCAATTTCCTTCTCATCATGGTAGAGGTATATGATTGTAACCACTCTCTCATATTAACTTTTTATAGTGTTTTCAATGGGCATAATTGGGTCATAAATCTTCCCTTACAAAATAACTCATAAAGATATAGTTGTGCGAAATATGTGATTCCAGCATGCATGTGTGTGAACTCTTCAATCCATTTGTTAGAGTGGTGGTCAGATTTTTCTTCTTCTAGGAATTATGTCATGTTGGATAATGCAGAGGAAAAATTTTGATGAAGGACGAGGGGGAAATTTGATGTGGGTTAATAGTCACTTTTTTAGGACAACATGGTCTAGCTATTAAAAATTATTATTTCCTATAATGATTTAGCTCACGTAGGCTTAAATATTTTTATATGTTGTTCATTGTTTAAGGATTCAAATCTCAGTGATTTAATGATCTTAGTTGATAAAACAAAATCTGAAGGGGGTTATTTGTGGGCCCAATTCGGGTGATGAAGTTTTTAGATGCACAAAATGTTGTTTTTTCTATCATGGTTGTTTTAAAAGAATGGAAATCACATCCCATTTTATAAGTGAATGAGTGAATATAGGGAAGTTACAATAATATCCATTGTAAACTAGAAAATGATTTTCTAATTTTTTTTAAATAACATTTTTTTTAAAGAAATTGTGATGTATGATTTATGAAGGAAATGGAGGGAAATGATGTTGTCAATACACATGGTTAGTTTTGCAGAATCAAGTGTCTAAGATGGAAGGATTTTACAATGTTTTCCAAATTTTTAGGGTCCAAAATTTGATGTTTGGTGAGAATTGTGAAAAGAATATTACCATGAAGATCTCATGAAAAAATTTAAGAGGCATGAATTTCACGAATACGGACATTATAAATATTGAACTGCAAATTTTTAAAGGATTCATATTGTGTGATCTTTGAGTACGATGATCTTTTTGAAAGGTAAATGAATGGAGCTTTGTGGATGAGTGTTTTGGTGATGAAGGTGATGATAGTTGAGACAACACAATTTAACTAGGATAATCACTGTGGCATAATGTATTTGAATAAACGCACAGCAATTATGATGATAATTGTGATCTAGAAAGTAGCCCTGGAGCATCGTGAAAGAGAGATAATTTCTGCAGAAATTTTGGAGTTATGTGATTTGGTGATGAAAAGGAACTAAGGTGGAAATATGGTTATAGAGTCAGTGGTAAACACCAATAAAGAGTCATTTATCCCCATGAGATGAGTAGAGAGTCTTAATGAAAATAATAGAACTCTTGAATGATGTACAAGGTTTGCAATGGTAGTGAGCTCTACGAAGGATATAAGAACATCGAATGGAAGGAGCTTCATAGTGGGATGTTGATATTTCGGAATTACATTCACTTAAAAAAGGTAAACATGAGCTATGTGAAATATTGAGAACTATAAACATTTGAGCTCTATGAACTTGTGATCTTTGAGAATGAGTGTGCTTTTTGAAGTTTGGGAGATTCATGAAGGAGTTATGTGATTTGCAGAATTGTATACCCAAATTTAAGTGGGAAGTGCTTTATATGTTCATCTAGGTTAGACAAGGGTATCATACTATGTATAATTACATTTTTCAAGAAGTTCCTACCAACATATTGGTAGGAAAGAGAGAACTCTTTTGATAGATCAGATTTTTGAATCTTCTTTATGAATCATAGATATAGTGTACTTCCCTATTTGTTCATAGAGGGTTCAAATATTCTTGCAGATTGTTTTCCAAGTGATAATATGTTTAAGGGTGCATGATACTCATTTTATTCCATACAATATATTTTTTCCATGTTTATTGTGTGGTACTTGATTGTTTCATTACTATACCAAGGACGTAGCCACTTTTGTTGAGTAGTGAAACTTATAAATCTTATGTTCATGTGGATGTGTGTTTTAATTGTGTTAATTATAGATTGAACTCTTTTATAGTAGGTGAAAATTGTTTTAAAAATATGTAATCATAAAATAAAAAAGATATCATTGATTCACCGCTCCCCCTCTCAGTGATACATGGATCCTGACTGATAAACTTCATAGTTTAGGGCATGATTTAATGAATATGGACATGATACTTTATATTTGGATATATTTCAATTCACATGGGTCTCATTATAGAGATTAAATGAAAATATTTTAATCCATAATTTCATCAAGCATCTAGTTTTCTACTCAGTAGATACTTTGAAACATAATATGAAGAAGGTTATAGATGAAAGGTTGAGTTATTTTGGTCATAAATCATGTGATAGGAGATGAAAATATATGACTAGATTGGGGAAGGTTTGGTCCTCATTGGGGAAGGTGTTGTCCGTGGAAATCAAAACTCGGGTGCAACATTGATTTTTTTATGTTAGAATGGTTAGGTCCAATAATTATTATAGGAACATAAAATATTTATAAGGACAACATTTAAAGAGATGTAAGGGTAATAATTATGTTATTTAGGGATTTTTTGAATGTGTCATTGGACTAAGATTATGATTTCATGTGTTGGTGGTAGCAGTGGGAATTAAAACATGTCAAAATAAATGATAAACATGAGTACTACACTATACAAAAGAGAAAATAGGAGACTTGAGATAATAATTAGGTGTTCATGACTAAGGATACAAAATTTCTAGAATGAATATATCCATAAAGAATGATGTTCCTCGTTTTTGGTAGTTCAAGAAAGCTACTATGTATAGGATTGAATTTATATCCAAATTGAGGTATATCATCAAGTATCAAGTGTTCTTTTAACATAAAAATCCATATATAACAATAGGGAACACTGATATCCCATCATCTTCAAATGAATACATAAGTAACAAAACAAATCGAATAGAAAATAAATTTACTTCAATAAAATAAAGAAAATTTTATTGGTAATTGATTGGTTTTAGTTCATCATTGATAATAATTATTATTTGAGTTAAACACAACAATTTCATCATATATTATTCAAAAATGAATTAACAATTTCTCTTTAACTTCAATCATCTTTTTTCATAGCACCCCCTGGTTCGAGCTTCCTTTGGAATTGAAGAAAATCAAATAATTATCTTGGATTAATCCTTAAATTAGTTATAACTCTTGAGTAAATCTAGATTTAATACACATGACCTTCCACTACTCATAATGAGATACTTTTATTTTATCATTCTGAACAAATTTTTCATAAAATTTGGTACATGTTTGGGAAATATTGATCTTTGATTAGGGTTTGTATGTCGGTATATTGGATGATAAGTTACTATAGGGAAGAATAATAGTTGGAGCATTATCCGTGAGGGTACTCTGGCTTGAGGTATAATGATTGTGATTATGCTGCGGTATAGTATTGATACCAGTGATTCATTAATCATGGTCACCTAGAAGATTTAGTGGGATGTGTTGAGTGCGTTCTGATGATCGACTATGATATCTTTCATGTCGATTAAATGTGATGGCACATCAACTTTATTTTCACCATGATTTCACCTGAGATAGTTTGAAGATGCATGATAGCTTTCTCTTTCCAGATTACAGTGTAGTTGATGGACTGACCATAATGTTAATTTCCATGGTTGATCAAAAAATCATGGGGAATATAGATAGTGAACGTGCAATTGACTATTAGTGAGTTATGTAATAGATTAAGGAATTTATTAAATTTAATTCTCATTCTATACATAGTGAGAAATTTTTTTCATTTATTATATTTCAGAATTAAAATCCAAATGAATTTCTCACAAAAAATTAAATTAAATAGTTAAATTTCAATGTTATATAATAAAATGTGACATCTTTGAAAATTAAAAAAATCATAAAATCATTAACAACCATTTATAAGACATTTCATAAATAAAAAAATATTTTAATAATTATAAACAATCGTATGATTTTTTATGGATTTAATGGAGAATGAGAGAGTTTTAAATATGAAAGTTCTGATAATAACGTTTAATTTTCCTGTTTTATATCTCTAATAATGTTGAATTATTTCACTCCCAAGAAATTTTTTATAATTTATTTTTCCATAAAATTTCACAATATTGGTTAAAATATATATTATTTTTGTGAAAATAGTATACAACACAATATTTAAAATTATATTATCAATGAAAATAAGATTCCAATATATTTTTTTGAAATTTCAGTTGACATTTTATTATTTATAGGAATCAAAATTTGAAATGATATGATTTGACCATAGGAAATTGTAATAATGAAAAAATGAGGGATTTTTTTTGATTATTTCCATTTAAAGTTTCATCATTCGTGATACATTAATTTAATAAACTACACTCACACTAATCCAAGAAAAACTTCAATGTCCTCGGTTAAAATTATTATAATTATATAGAATTTATGTTCCCATATGTTTACTTCCATTTACCACTTTCTCCTAAGTACCATAAACCAATGTTCTAATTTCCACTTCATTGATTCAACATAAGTGAAATTGTTATAAGAAAATGTTCCGATTCATTACATATGTCAAATATTCCATTAACCAAAATGAATTCTTTTTTTAAAAATTATGAAATTATTATTCATACATATATACATTACAACCTTGATTTTCCATAACACTGTGAATATAAATCATTTAATATAAACACATTTAATTTAATCAATCACATGGTTCTTAATGTATTACAGGTTAATTGTGGGATCCACATTAACCATTTTACATATATTTCAATAAAATAAATCACATTTATTTTGATTCATCTCCCTAGGGTATTATTTTTCTCAAATTCAAAATTAACTTTATTTATATTAAAAAATATAGTGACCTCATGTTATAATTACAAATCCATAAATAAATTTTCACTCACACTTGTTAAAAGAAAATATTTCCATGAAAAAAATAAGTGGACTGAATCGCCAATAATTTTAGATTTTAAATTCCAATAAAATAAATTCCTCATAAATTAACGTGGCGTAAAAGATGAAATGAATTTTTAATTTAGGCTAAAAATGTTTGAAAACAAATCAAAATTAATAAAAATAGAGTACATGTTCTAAAAAGATTTATTTTTTATGTTTTAGGTTTTTGTTATTTTTTTAAAAAAAATTCACTAAAAGTAAATTATAAAAAATATGAAAAGAGGACAGAGTGCTGAAAATATATCCTGGAGGTATCCCTCCCAAAAAATATCAACTATATTGAAAAAATAATTCATCATATAGTAGAATATTTCCAAAAAAAAATTGGACCGACTATGAAAAATAAGTGACATATATGGAGTTCAAAGGGATGTAGTTATACCTTGTAGACTGAGTGGTGTGATGTAAATATAATTTTTATTATCTTAAAATGGCTTTCATTCTATAGTTTTAGTTGTCGTCCAATTCGCTTCCTTTAAAAAAACAAGAATTATTGAGTCTATTGTTACAACTAAAACAAAATATTGAAATTAAATGAAATATCATTAAAAGGGATATGGGATAATTCGAAATATCCTTCCAATAGGTCCATAAATATAATCTATCTGATGCTAGATTTTATTTGGATTATCCCCAATCTATTGGCGGGTTGATATTTTCTTAAAAGATCCTCCACATTTTTCTTTTTCCCCTGCTCGTCCATTGTTTATTCTTCTTTTGGTGGTCTCCATTTTCAATTTTGTGTAGTGAGTGGCAGACATTTTTATTATTTTATAGAATAAAATTTAATTATAGAGGTGTAAAATATGAAAATGGTCAGTATATTTTACCACTATCAATATTATAATCTTGATACTATTGAGTGGGATATTTGACATCATCATTTAATATTTCTTATTTTTCGAATAGGACTCCATTAAATTCAATGTAGAACTCGTAAAAATATGAATGAGAATTTGAAAAATCTTATAATTCACCATATTAAATAAATTGAAAATTATTTATTAATTTATATTGTGTAAAATCAATAAATTAACTCCCGATATAATCATCTCCCCCAATTTTACCATCATATATTTCATCGAGGAGGTGAAATGAATCTTCCATATCATTTTGGGTGGATTAAGGTAGTATTTGGAATCCCATATGTCCCACATCTTCTAAGCAATAATCCCATAATTATATTGGGATGATATTTTTGTATGCTATCTCCAAATGTTGATAAAAACCTGGGAATTATTCTAAGAACATGGTAAGTTCCATGGACATAGATTTAAGTAATAATGCTTTGATTCCCTCACTATGGTACTTGATGATATTCATGAATTCCTATTTATCTTTTATTGAAATGGATCTCCACATATATAAAATCCATGTTTCAATGGTTTTTTTATATGATGAAGGTGAATCAAAATCATAATCAATTATTTTGAATTTTAACATAAAATACTAAATATTAATTATTAAATATTAAATATTTTATAAGATGAAAAAAAAATATTAGTTTCCAAACTAACTCTTAGGAAATGATTCCAGTGATATGAGAGGCTATTTCATACCTCACATATGAAATTTATAAAATCTATAATATAGTATAGTCTGACTTTCTACAGTCCTTCTAAATAAGTAATGCACAGGTTCTTCATAATCATCACTGAATTATATATATATATAAATTTTTTCATTGGATATAAAGTCAAAAATGTAATGAGTTTGATGTGTTTTTTATTTAATGAAATTATAGAGAATAGAGATAGTAGAATGAAAATTTTATGGTGAAAGGGGTTGGAACCTTATATGATCACAATTAAAAGTCATTATTCTATAGTGTTATCACACAAAAATGAGTCATAACCAATCATAAATTTATCCCCCATATTAGAATATTATGATTGGATATAATAGAGTAACATACCTTTGTGTATTCAGCAACACTTAATACACAATTTAGTGGAAATAAACACACACAATTTACACATCAATTATCACCACTCTTATACAAAATCCATATTTTTCATCCTTCCTTCAAAAAAATATATTGGAATAAATTACATACAAAGATAATATAGAGAGATAATATTTGGATAATTGAATAGTATAGTTGAGAATGACAATATTATATTATTATTAAATATAAAATTTTCTCTGACTCACTACTACCTCAATGATTAGAATAAAAAATTTAATAATTATGAATTAGTGATTTGGATGGGCAGGGAGGTCTACCCTAGGGATAAATCCATCATGTATGTGTTGGGTAAGTATAGATATCCTAGATAATGTTCATAATGTAGAGGAAGAAGATAACCAATGAAAAATTGGGGGAGAAAAAATATTGAAAAACATAGAAAATAAGAAAAAAAATGGAATTAAAATTTCCAAAAATAAAAAAAAATACATAATCAGATCATAAAGATTAAATCCTTTATAATGGTATAGGAAAAAATATTTAAATAAAATTATGATCTCATTATCCCACTATGAATTTTTCATTGATAAGGGAGTCTCTTCATCAACCGGATATGTTCCATCTGTAAAACATAGATGGTTAGGATGAATTTAGGTTAGTGACACTTTAGGAATATTATATTTTCAGATATTCTATATGTGGTTGATTTCTATATTTAATTATTAGAATTCATATTGGAAGGGTTTTGTTGTTTTACATAAATAATTCACATCGTTGGTTGCTCAAAATAATTGGTCCAATTCTAGTGAGTGTGAGTTTAATAGAATGACAGCATGGTTAAATGAAGTATTTGGGTCTCGTGTTGTAATTGTAGAGGAAATTCACCACACATGGGTCTAGTTATAGAGTTAGGAGGAGTTGCCTTGAATTTTACATATATCCAAGGATCGGATAGTCAACTATTCATATACATTGAACTAGAATTTGAATAATTTTATAGTGGTGTGGCATGATTGTTTGAATTAGAAATCATGTGCAATGAGATGACACTACAAGGATAGAGTGGGATTGTTTCACATTCATATCCATTATTTAAGGTACTTTCTCTTCTATTCATGGCCTATATTACCACCCTATGTTTCCCATAGGCTCTGCATGAATTTGGATGATTCTGGACATGTTTTTTCTGGAAAGAACTGGGCCCACAGTTTGGCCAGACGGTTTACTAAACCGTGTAGTAAAATCATTCATAGTTGTCTAATTCATTAATTTTTTTTCTAATTCCAATTTTTCCCTTTCAAAATAAAACATATCCCATCCATTTCTTCTGAAATTTGACCCTATAAGCCATGAAATGCTCCCAATCTCACTAAACCACTATTGGAAATCATTTTTGGAGGGTATTTTTTTGTGGGGAAACTTGATGATTCTTCAAGTATATTATTATTCTTGTTTTTCGTGCATTTAAATAGGTATTCATCATCCATTCCCAAAGATTCATTTGTACAGATGTTATGCAATGGTACTTAGGGTTAGATTTTGTGTTTATTTGGTCCAATCATATGGTTTTGGGTTCGTTTTCACTCCCTTTTGTTGCGGCGTTGGTGGAGTTCAGGTTTTGCACAAGGATTTGGGGTTTTTGATATATGAGGTAGGTGTTTCAATGGATTATCATTCAAGGTTGAATTTATATTGGTTTCTTAACTAATTCATAATGTTTCCATATATTTATTGTGCTTTTAAAATCCTCTTTGGTAGCTTTGGATGATCATTTAATTTTAAAGATGCATATTTGGCATGAAATTGAGTGTCTTTGCATTTGTTTTATACGTTGTATGATTTCGGTTTGTTTTATGATCCATAAAATGGTTTTGTTAAAGGTTTTTAGGGGTGAAAATTCTTGTTCGGTAGGGTATTGATGTGAATTTTCCCTCGAATGATGGGTTTTGAAGGGATTTTGGTGTGAAAACCCTTGCATTACTTAATGGAATTTTTTTTATAAATGTTGTGCATGGTTTATTGGGTTAGATGTGGGTGAAAAGGTATTTTAGGTAATTTATTACGTGTGTATGTTTTCGAAGTTGTTATTATATATATAAAAGGTATTTTTATCATGTGAATCATGATTGAGAACAGTGAGGGAAACCCAGGTATTTTGGTGGGAGGAGTAGGACTTAGGTGCCAGTGATCAGGTAATGGTATAATCACTATTTTACATACCATGTTTTATGATGACAACACTAACTAAAATTTCATCATGTTTAGGGACCACTGATCAATTTTGTTTTCCCCTCCTAGTGGCTCATTCATGAGATGCTTATTGATCATGGATATGTTAACATTGAGTTACGATATACCAATGGCCCTAAAACTATCTAGTATATAGGGTTGTTCTCGTGAATTTTGATCATTAAATATATGGTACTCACAATATTTATATGTCATGATTTTCTAGAAAATTTATATTCATGTGTGTTTTATTCAAATGATCCCATTTTTTAGGGATGTTCCCTTCAAATATGTTTTCAATAAAAGTTGCATCATTTTCCAAAATTGTCACTAGAATTTCTTGTTAATATATATTTTAAATTGTATTCTTAAAATTTTTATTATATGGAACCTATTGGGAAGAATCCTATTTGGATTAGGATCACACCGTACTTACACCATTTTTTTGTAAGTAGAAATGATTATGTTTGACACTAGTAAGGCAAAGGCCTTTCAAGATGGAAGTTTTGGTTGTTAGCTTCCATCCATGGTGTAGGGTTTTAGAGAAGTATTGGTGATGTTTCAACCTCTTTATTTGGTGGTTCTTGAGTTTTATTTGCTGCTAATTTTTAGTTTTTTCCCTCTTGTAATTTGACTAAAACCATTATTTTCTATTGTGTATTTTTTTAACCATTGTTTGGAATTAATTTTCATATTATATTTATTTATTATTGTCATTTTTTCTGATTCTAAAATTGGTTTAATCATTCCCAAAAAAACTATTTATGATACATGGGCTATTGTTCTATCCTGTAGGGATAAAGAACACCCTTGAGGCACTTTCAGGGATTGGGTCGGGTGACACGTTATGATGGGGACCAAATTTGGTTCATAAAAAAATGGAATCAGAGCATGGTTATGATTCATAAGTTAGGTTAATATTTTGGAAGTGTCTGGTTAGATAAGAGATAGGAATACTAGGGAATACATTTTTAGATGATAATAAGGTTCTTGGAACACAACTCTCATGATAGAACACTGAGTTTCCATGGGTTGTTGGGATTGTTTGTTTATGTTCTCTTTTAGGGGGATGTGCCGGGTGATGAATGTATGTGGACATTGCTCAAGAATTATTTATTTGCTTATTTAATTGTTGTGATGGATTTTATTTATTTATATTTGATTTTGTTGTTAGAAATTTTATGAATTTTTGTACTACTGTTTTATCATGTGAAAGATACCTTTTGTTGAACCATTCCCCCCTATAAAGCTGACCTGCACCCTTAGGAGGAATCTAGAGAGAGTTATCCCCAACTCCATGATAAGTGGTTGGTAGCATATATCGTCCAATTTGTCCAAGATCTTGTATTGATAGAATCTCTTTTTCCATCACCAACTACAGCTAGAGAAGTTTTTTTTAGTCGTAGAAAAGATGAAGACCATGAGTTTATAAAGAACAAGCCTCCTACATTTTGTGTTAGCACTAAACGCTAGGAAGCAGTGGAGTGCCAAGAGAAGATAGAGTGCATGTCTAAGTTTCGTGATACACTTGAGGAGGTCTTATTTAAATGTTCCTCATTTCTGTTAGATGGTCCTAGCTGTAGGTGGTGGTAATCAATGCTTTTAGAAAGGAAGAACGAGCATATGAGTTGAAAGGATTTCAATGTTATCCTCAATAACCATTGCTTCCCTAATGTCTTGGATTATGCAATGTCTCGGTAGTTTATGGAGCTCATTGAGGTGTTCCAGTTCTTGATAGAATATGCCAACCTCTTTGTTGAGCAAGTCTCATATGCACTAGAGGTGGTCTCCAATGAGAAGTTAAAGGCCATGAAGTTCGAGAATGGTTTTCGGTGAGAGATATATTAAAATGTGTTTCAGTTTAATCTTATACCTGTGATGAAGTGGTTTATCGGTATTTAATTGTATTGATTGACTATGAGGGGAGGGAGGGTTTTTTCGGAGCAATATCAATGATCGGAAGTGGAAGTTCATATAAGAATAAAATGAAGATATATGAGCAGGGGAATAATGGAGTTTGTAGTTTAGGCCATCCTTGCAAACTGTTATCTTATATGGATTCTTATGTGTGATCTCTCATGTTACACTTGTGTGGGAGGACAGGGAAAACCTAACCTACATGTACATTTTTGAAAGGTGTCATGTCCACTCTCGAGTGGAATGAGATTTGTGGCTTTTAGGGGAGTTCCAAATCTATAAGAGCCATCATGGGTGGTGATTTCTTTGTTTTGAGGTCACGACATCCAAGCTGGATCATCTTCTAGGAAGATCACGTTCAGGGAAGAGCCAGAGATGAGCGTTGTTCACTAGGAGAGAAGAGGCATCTCAATGCAGTGGATTAAGCAACGTCGGGATCAGGTGTAGGGCTTTGACTATCTGAGATACAATTTCTATTTCATCTTCTATGGCATATATTATCTTTGATAATAGTGCTTATATGTCATTTATCTATGCCCTTATTGTAAAAATACTGAATTTTCCAATTGAGTGGAAGTCTTTCACGATGGAGTTGGTGATTCCATTAGGAAAGGAGAGGGAGAAAAGATTCTGGTGTCTGTCATGTGCCCTTTTCTTGTCATGTGACAAGATGTGGTTGGACCTCTTGGTATTGGATATGTAAATATTCAACCAAATCATAGACATGTATATGATGGTGAATTTTTAGGGTCATATCATTTCAATAGGTGTAAGGAGAGTTTGATGGAACCGGGTGGGAGTCCTCATGTTTTTTATGGGGAAGGGGATCCTCAATATGGTTGTGTGAGACCTCCACTCCATGATTTGGGAAATACTACCTTCTAGAAATCGTTGATCATGATATAGGAAGATGGTTTTACTCCTAAAGGTGGATTATCTCATTTAGTGGATGAGTCCCTAGAGTTATTTCTAGATTAATTTTTAGGATTTCCCCTAGAGTAGGATGTGGAGTTCTCAATTGATTTGGTGTTAGGAACACAACTGACATCTCTTCCATCGTATCATATCTCCTAAAAATGTTGATTGAATTAATGATACAACTGGTGGATTTGGAATCCAAAGGATTCATTTGCCATAGAATTAGTTGTTGGGTCGCATCTATTCTTTTTTTGAAGAAGGATGATAGATCCCTTTGGTTGTTCATTTTTACTGAAAGGTGAATAAGGTAACGATCGAAAAAATATACTTTTCCTAAAAAAATGACATGTTTGATCAATTAATGGAGTAAATATGGTTTTCCATGATATACTTTCATTTTGGTGACCACCATGTCTGGGTGAGATATCTAGATATCCCAAGTTCAACTTTCCAATGTAGGTACGACCACTATGTGAACTTGGTCATGCCCTTCGGATTAACCAACACTCCCATAGTGTGTATCTAACATATGAATTGGGTGTTCCACTAGTATCACAACTCCATCATTACAATATTAATGGATGAAATCTAGGTTTACTCTAGAACTGAGGAAGATCATGAGCGTCATTTGTGGATCATGTTGGGATCTTTGTGGGATCATCGCCTTTATGAAATGTTTTCCATGTGCACTTTCTTGATTAGGGAAGTAATGTTTCTAGGACAGTTCATCTCAGAAAAGGGGGTTTCATTAGATGTCGAGAAGATATGTTTAATTATGTAAGGGGAGCATATGAGTAATGTGTTTAAGATCAAGAGTTTTCTCGGCCTGGTAGGTTACTATAGGCAGTTCATTCTTGACATCTCCCTCCAATCTTTTCCCATGACCACACTCAACAATATTGGGCTAAAGATGTTATCAGCCCCACAATCGCATGAATATTTTGAGGATTAGATGTTGTGGTTTACTAATTCCTCATGTTGATATTTATGAAATCTGGAAAGGGAAATGTCGTGTACTGTGATGCTTTAGGTTGGGTCTAAAATGCAAGCTTAGGTCGGGTGATTATGTGGTGGTGCATGGCTCTCACCAAATCAGCCCACATGAAAAGAATTACCCTACTAACAAATTAGAGTTAGTTGTAGGGATTCATTATTTTAAGAAATTGATTAACTACTTTTTTGGGGATATGTTTGTTGTGAACACTAATTAGAAGATCTTACACTACATATTTTGATAGAAGGATCTTAATCTGGTGCAGCACCGTTGGATAGAATATTTGCACGGGTTAGACATTGATATCATCTATCCTATAAGAAAGGGTTATTTTTTGGTTGACACATTGAGCAGAAAAGTACTAGTTATGTTTTTGATAAAGTCTAATGATGAGTGAACTCTGAAGGATCTATTTGTGCAGATTCTTGTGGAGGCCAAGGAGCATAGTGGAGGTGTGTTCATAGAAATAATTAATTTGACTCGTTATCTTTTGGATTTGATTTAGTAGGAGCTTCCATGTGATGATCTATATCAACAGTCTATACAGTTTCATCATGGATGTGAGTAATCTACAGATTGATATTCTCCTCAAGAGGGAATCTTGTGATTCAAGGATATATCAGTGAAGCTGTTGTCTCCAAGGAAGGTGGTAATGTAAGATATCCACCAATATTAATGGGTCATTCATCCATGAGATACAAAAATTCACTATTATAATCTTCGAATATTCTGGTGGACGATTATGAGGTGAGATATCGCTGATTTTATATCGATGTGTTATACTAATTAGTAGGTGAAAGAAGAGCATGAGAGACCCTATAGTTTTCCTTAGGCATTACCCATTTCTACTTGGATGTGTGATGAGGTCTCTATGGACATAATTGATTGATTAAATCATAAATATCAGGGTATGAATTATATTTTGGTGGTGATTGATCGTCTGGCCAAATCAGATAACATCATTCCAATTAGATATACTACTAAAGTGGATGAGTTGGGGAAATTGTATATTCATGTGGTGGTAAGGATTCAGGGTATTTCATCTTGAGTTGTGTCAAATAATGACCCCCACATAACCTATCAATTTTGGAAAGGCCTTTAAAAGGCTTTGGTGTCACAGATTATGATGAGCATGACTTACCATCCTAAAAAAGACGGCTAGAAGGAGTGGAAAAATTACATTTTAGAAGAAATTCTCTTTTCATGTGTCTGGTAATTTTGTTTTTTGTGGGATAGACATTTGGGATCAATCAAGGTCTTTTGTAATACAAGTTACCGATACTTTATTAAAATTTATCCTTTTGAGGTTCTGTATGGTCGGCTTTGTCGGTCCCCCTGTATTGGGATATGTTCGGTGAAACATCACTATTGGGGATAAGCCTTGTGTAGGAGACATATTTGAAGGTAAATTTGATCATATATCAGTTATTGAATGATCTGAGTCCCCCTAAATCTTATTATGACTAGAGGTGTCATGATATAGGGGTTTCATTAGGTGTTAGGTATTCGTGAAGGTGTCCCTCATTTGGGTCATCGACTTTTAGGAATGCAGGGAAGCTAACGGTGTAGTATGTCAGACCATTTGAGATAACTGAGCTCATTGGAAAGGTGGAATACATGTATGATTTTCCATCTCCTTTGAAATCTATTCATGTAAAATTTCATGTATCCTAATTGAGTATGTAAAATCCATACCCATCTAATGTGCTGAATTGGGAGGATTTATAGATAGAGACTGATTTATGAGTGTTTGAGTGTCTTCTAAAAATAGTGGATTATCGAGAGAAATTTCTTCTTGGGAAGTCTATTGTACTAGTCAAGGACCTTTGGAATCATGGTAATTATGTGAAAGAGATGTGGGAGTTGAGGTTGAGGGTTGAGAAATAGTACCCATTCTTGTTTTCCAATCACAAATTTGGTTGAATTTCTAGGGCAGAATGTTTTCATGGCAGGGAGAATTACCACAACCATATCCTTCATTTAAGTTACTCTTTTATGTTTTATTCATGGACTAACATCATCCCCTAATTTTCCCAGAGTCCCCATTTTAATTTGGAGATTTTTGAAAAATTTATGTGGATAGAACTGGGTAAACGATTTGGCTGCACAGTTTACTAAATGGGAAAACCGGGAATAGATTTCCAACTCATTAAAAATTATTTTAATTCCATTTTTTTAGTTCTAAAATTAAACTTATCTCACCCCTTTCCTCCCCCATTAGACCCTATTATCCATGGATGGAACCCAAGCTCCATTATCCTTTCTTAGAACTCATTTTTAAGGGAATTTTGGTGGGTAAACTTCATGATTAATAATGCAAGTGATTCCTCCTTTGTTTTCCTTCCATTTCCTTAATGTTTATATCACATTTCTTGAGGTTTCATATGTACAGTATCTAGGAAATCATTCCTGGGGATTTATTATGTGTTCCTTGGTTTAATATTGTTGTTTAGGGTTCATTTTTACTCCCTTGTGCTGCAACGGTGGTGCGGTTGAGGGTTCACACAAGGATTTGGGGTGTTCGACATATAAGGGAGGTGATAACATGGATAAGAATTATTAGATAAATTTAGTATTCTTGATTAACCTGTTTAGAATGTTTTCCATCCTTCGAGTGTGTTTTGAAAATCAAATTCGGTAGCTTTTGTAACGACCCAGAAATCCCGTGGATTTTTTTATAAAACATGGGATTTTCATGAGTCTGCAAAAACTGACGGTGCTGGATTCCGAGGATAGGTGTGCCCGAAATCATTTTATGAAGTTTTGTTCAGGTACATTCAATAAACGTACGAGTTGGTTTTTATAACATTTGAACCGTTGCAAGGAATTGAAATCTGAGAGCACCGTTGAACTCGTACTCCCGATATTCACTTACAAAGACTTTCACTTCGACGACAATGAGTCAAGGATAAAGGTTAGTTTTTGGCTTTTCGTGCCAGGTAATAAAATAACGTAAGATCAATTTACTTTATTTTTGTCCTCCATTTGGAGGTTGTGTGGTTAAAACCTATTCATGGGAGTTGGAGGTGGGACCGCCCCACCATAACCAACCTTGGCAGGTTATGGTGGTCGGGCCAACCCGAGCATAACCTCCGGTGAAAGGTTTTGACGTGGGGACCACACAAGGCTTACCCCATATTAATGGACGAGGATAAAACCTCCTCAACTATTCATTAAATGGGGAGAATCCCTTTTACCTTATCCACATTAATAGAGGAAACTCCCCTTTAATTTAATTTGTTCCACCTCTGAAGCATTAATTAGGTGGAGCCACTTAAATTAAAACACTCAATTTGAATGTACTCCAATGAACATAATAGATACTAATCTATTATTTGGCTACGATTTCATTTTGGGTGGAGTGGATAGAAAGGGGTAACTTGAAAGAAATATTGGGAGAATGCTCCTAACAAAGAATGCTTCCATCAAAGAACTCCTTCGAAAATGAATAATTATCTTCCTCAATTGTCTTCCTCAAAACCCCCCTTCGTTGTGTTAAATATTCGACCAATCTTCCCTCACTATTGCCGTCAATGAATTGACACACGAGCTTGTATTGAAGTGTGTGGCAGACGCGACTAACGATGACAACATCATCTTCTTCCCGCAACTTCAACATCAAGCAACTATCAAAGGTAGGGGGTATACCTTGAGTATTATACCTTTCCTTCTTCTTATCGTCATTTAAAATGAATTGATGCGATGTATATTAAACATTTTTTGTTCAAAATTCTTCCCCGTTGTTGAAAAAAGTGTTATCATCACTATACGTGGAGGGTGTGAGCCAAACTAACCTAGACTCACTCCCTCAAACGAGCTCTTTGTGAATTTTCTTTCGGCATGGAAATGAAGCGGCAATGAGGAGATGAAGGCCCCAAAGATAAAGGCTGCACTACCCATCGCCTCTGTGAATTGTGACGCCCCCGTGGTGCACTGGTGTTCCCAACTGACCACCGCCAGCCCGCGTCGGCCCATGCAGTGCCGAACCGGCATGCCCGACCCCCACCGGCCACCGGCCCGCCTGCCCGCGTGCTGCCCAGCACCCCGCCGGCCTGTCCTCATGCTGCGCGGTGCTCCCCGCCCTCCCCATGAGCTTCCCGGCGCTTCACCAGACTCCCCGCGCACTGCCTGGCGCCCAGCTGTCCTCCCTGCATGCTGCCCGCCCGCCCCGCGGTCTAGCCGCACCCTCCCCGCGTGTCCTGCGGCCTACCTGCGCACCCTGTGACCTGTCTGCGCACACCTCTGCCATGCTGGCGTGCTGCCCGTGCCCCACCGACCTGCCCGCCCACTCCCTGAGCCACGCGCTGCCTTCCCATGCACTACCCAGAACACTGTATGCCACCCTTCCAGCCCGCCAGTGCCCAATGCGGCCTTCCCACCCCCTGCATGGAACCCCGTGAGGCCTGCCCGCTCCCCAGCTCCTGGCCAAACCGGTTGAGCCGCGCCGAAAACCCGATCCATCCCACGACATCCTTCGCGGTGTTGCTTGCCGAACCGTCTCGACATTCCCAGACGAGCCGCATGAGCCGCGCCCCATGTGGTGCTAGCCAAACCATCCCTAGCCTTCGGGCTGGGCTACCTACACGGCGACCATCAGGCCGAACCACCCCGAAAGTCCGCTCGAATGGGCCTAGTGAATCAGGATGAAACTAGCGAGCTGACCCACCAAGAGGGTCAGGTTAGAACTAGTGGGTCTGACTGGGTCGTCCTATACAGGGTTGGCCCCGTCTGGGTGGGGCCAAGTCAGTCCGATTGGGTCGAACCGGGCCCAGGCCCATTTCTGACCCTGTTACTTCCTTTGGATATATCTTTGGAACTGGATGACCGTTTGAACAACCGTCAGCGGTGTTGATTTTCATGGAGCAGGGCGGTCCCTTTGAGTTTAACCCACTGTAGTTTGGGGTAATTTTGAGATATGGTCCGGATGTATCGTACACGAATCCAACCGGGCACCTGGGACTAAAAAGAGAATAACTCACTAACAGGGTGTCCGATTGATGTGATGTCTATTGAGTTGAGACCCTTATGGCGAGATGGACGATTGAGATACTTCTCCATGAGACATGGTGGTAGTTGAAATGTCGAAACCTGGATTGAGGAGCAGACCCTCCGGGAATCAAGCGTGCTTTGTGGAAATCCTGTGGCTGGATGTGCACTGACGACAGTTCCCAGATCATGTGTTGGTATGACAGTTCTAACTTATGTTCCTAGATCATGTGTTGGTCTGACAGAATAGATGGTCCTCGATCATTTGATAGTCCAACAGCTCTGACAACTGTTCCTGGATCATGTGTTGGTCAGACAGTTCTGACTTCGGTTCTTGGATATTTTGTTTTTCTGATAGAATAGCTGGTCTTGGATCATGTGTTGGTCCAACATCTCAGTTGATTCAGTGGCTATATCTGATCATCTCTATCTCACCACATAATTTTTATACTTATGTGATCTGAGTCAGTAACTGTTGTGTTTCTTTGTGATTGAGATGGATTACTTGATAACATAGGTATATGTATGGGTATTTACCTAAGTGGAGTTATCTATTGATTTCATATTTTTTGGTTTATTCTTGTTGGATTTTGTGAGATTTTGAGGGTCTCGAGGTCCTTTCTAAGTATTGTTCTACTAACACCATCACAAGAAATGCCCACACCACATTGTGTTGGATGTAGGCGACGGACAATGCTGACTATGACTAAGTAGCAGGACTGGACGGTACCAGGTGGTGGACCTTACGACAAGTTGGTTCATGGGTCGGTTCTATCACAGAACTTAGGAGTCTGATATTTTTTGTGTGTGATGCAATAGTGTTAAGGGAACTGAGTTTGGTATCTTGTTCAGGGAGTCCTATGTCAATGCGGCAGCCAGCGTATCCATACAGCAAGACCATGACTTCTTATTTCTGACTTATTGCACGAAAACACTAGTCACATGTGTGTTTTCATGATTTATCTTTGTGATATCTTGAGTTAGCTCACCAGGTATAACATATTTACCATGGCGCACCTGTTTCTTTTTAGGATTCCACCATGCAGATAGATATCTAGGGTTCTGAGAGTTGTGCGTATGGATAGCCCACCGAGAGAAGAGTCCTCTTTGCAGGGCCCTATCACAATGGAGACACCAGCAGTACCACTACCCGTTGGGCCACCGATTCCACCATCCCCTGCAACAGAGAGTGCACACTGCCTGAGCGCATTGCACGAGTTCCAGCGCCAGAGGCCACTGAGGATCAAGGGAGAGACAGACCTGCAGGTAGATAAGGATTGGCTGGAGGCTGTGGTGAGAGTCTTTAGAATGGAATGGACATCATCCTACCATATGGTGACCCTTTCTGTGAGTCTCCTCCATGAAACAATAGGTAGATGGTGGAGCCTAATGCTCCAGGTGCATGACAAGGCGACACTACTATGGGCAGACTGCGAGAGCTAGTTTCGGGAGGAGTTTGTCCCAGCCACCCTATGTGCAGTGCATATACATGGGATACTACATCTATAACAGGGTATCATGACGGTGGAATTGTACTTAGTGAGGTTCACAAAACTCTCTCATTACTCAATTGATATGGTGCAGAACTCATTCATCAGGGCCCAGACCTTCGAGAAGGGGCTCAAGTGAGAGATCAGAGTTTCTATGATCTCTCTAAGAATCCCGACACAAGAGGGGGTGTTAGAGAGAGACCTCATAATGGAGAGTTTCCATGGTGAGCAGTCACCAGCAGCGAGACCCATCACTAGTCGACATGCATCGGAGTCTTCTACAGCTGGTAGTAGACAGATGTCATAGAGGTCCAAGTGGACCAGGCCATCTGAAGGATGCCCTGGGGATGTAGGTTCAGTTGTGCATAGCATATGAGACAGAGCCAATCATTATAGGGGCGGGCAATGCTACTCTTGTGGCGGGCAAGGTCACATGGCTCAAGACTGTCTGAACCGCCGTACTGATGATCAACAGACAGTTGAGGTACATCCTTGGTAGAGGCAGAAGTTCAATCGAGGCGGACCACAGGGAGAAGGCGGACATGGTAGAGGAGCTGGTCGTGCAAGCAGTGGTGGACAACGATTCGAGGTGTTACTGGGACCACCACTAGGAGTTCCACCCAGAATGCAGGGAATAGTTGTAAATGTGAGATCTCAGCTCCAGGCAGCTGACACATATGACCATAGATCTCTAGAGAAGAATCGAGGTACGATCTCTATCTACTCCACCTTATATGCAGTTCTTATAGACACAGGTGAAAGTCACTCTTTTATTTCCACTACCCTCTTTAGAAGCTCGGAGATTCTGACAGAGCTGTTGGCTCAATCTTTATAGCAAGATACTCCTACAGGAGAATACTCAATGATTACACACTGGTTCCAGCAGTGTGAGCTTACTCTAGGAGGTGAGGGCTTCGGCTGGAAACTCCTCATAGCGGTGTTGAGGCCTTACGATGTTATCGTGGGTATGGACTGTTTATCTACAGTTTTTGCTTATATTTTCTATATCAGGAGCAATGTACAGTGTGTCCACACAGATGGGACAAGGTTCACCTTCACGGACGAGAAGGGTTCCTTTTCAACACAGGACATACTTACTCGGAGGAGGGTGCAGTCGATCACTAATCAGTTGGCCTACCATACCCTCAGATCCATTATTATGGATAGTACGAGCTATCCTGTAGTGGTGGACCAGTACGTAGATGTTTTCCCTAATGATGTTCCTGGAATACCTTCTCATAGAGAGGTGTACTTCTACATTCACATGTACCTTGGGATAACACCGATATCCAAACCAGCATATCAGATGTCTCCTGATGAGCTTCGTGAAATGAGGGTACAACTAGTGTACATGCAGGGGAATGGATTCATCCGGCCCAGTGTTTCTCCCTAGATAGCCCCGATTCTGTTCGCCAAGAAGGCAGATGGACGCTTGAGGGTTTGTGTCTATTACCGTCACCTAAACAAGGTGACTGTGAAGAACACGTACACCCTCCCGAGGATTGACGACCTCTTTAATCGGCTGAAGGGATCACAGTGGTTCTCAAATATAGACCTCCGATCAGGCTATCCATAGCTCAGTGTACGAGATGAGGATGTGCAGAAGACGACCTTCGGATATCGGTATGACCACTACGATTTTTTGGTTATGCCCGTGGATTAACCAACGCTCTAGCAGTTTTCATGGGACTCATGAAAAGGATCTTCCAGCCATACCTTGATCGCTTTGTCATAGTCTTCATTGACGACATTTTGATCTACTCAACTAGTGAGGAGGAGCATGCCTCCCATTTGCGGGAAGTACTGGACACACGCCGAGAGCACCAGCATTATGGAAAGATCTCGAAATGCCAGTTTTGGATCTGAGAGGTTCACTCTTTGGGTCATGTCATGTTTGAGGCTGGATTTTTAGTTGATCCATCAAAGATCAAGGTGATACAAGATTGGGACCCACCGAGGAGTGTGACGGAGGTAAGAAGTTTCCTGGGATGGGCTGGTTAATACCCGAGGTTTGTACCAGACATCTCTAAAGTTTCTGCACTACTATCATCCTTGAAGAACATGGGGGAACCCTTTGTGTGGTTGGAGAGATGCAAGCAGAGCTCTTAGGAGATTAGGCAGAGGCTGACTAGTTCCCACATCTTTAGGTTTCTAGAAGAAGGCGTAGGGAACATAGTCTACTGCGACACGTCAGAGACCGGACTTGGGTGTGTCCTAATGCTGGAGAGAGCAGTGATCTCTTATTGTTCTCGTTAGCTGAGACAACATGAGGAGAACTATGCTACCAATGACCTTGAGTTAGCAAGAGTGGTCTTCACCTTGAATATGTAGAGACACTATCTTGTGAGCAAATGTTTTACCATGTACTCTGATCACAAGAGTCTCAGGTATATATTCTCTCAGAAGGATCTGTACCTGAGATAGCGATGTTGGCTGGAGTTCCTCCCGGACTATGAATTTCATATTTTATATACTCTTAGGAAGGGGAATGTTGTTTCGGATGCTCTTAGTAGAAGATCTGGTATACAAATGCTAGGAGAGGTGAAAAAGCAGCCAGCTGCCTTACATATTTCATTTGTGATTAGTGATGGAGTAGCCTTTCTACAGTCTCTTACAGTCACTCTCCCACTTCTTCACCGAGTTAGGTAAGTACACCATGGAGACACTGACTGTGAGACACGACGTGCTCAGATATCAATGGGGTAGGCACCTAATTGATATTATGAAGGTGGGGTGCATGTCATCCTCTTTAGAGGACGTACAATGGTACCAGTGTCACATCAGGATTAAGTGTTTTAGGATTTACACACATCCCCTCTAGCGGTACATCTAGGTGTGGTGAAGATGTTTCAGAACCTCAGACGACATCACTGGTGTCTAGGTATGAAGAAGGTTGTAGAAGAGTTTGTCTCACGATGCCTCGCTTCTTTGCAAGAGAAGGCGGAGCACCATGTACCAGTAGGCTTGGTTCAGCCATTATAGGTCCCATTGTGGAAGTGGGATGGGATATCTATGGACTTCATGACGGGTCTTCCACATAGATCCATATTTCACGACTCGATTTTTGGTGATCGTCAACCGACTCACAAGTCGGCCCACATCCTACCGATCAGAGAGTAGGGTTTAGTAGAGTGTTTGGGAGGCCTATATGAGTAGGATATTGTGCGTTTTCATGGTATACATTCGAATATTGTCTATGATTCTGATGCCATGTTTACTTCTCTGCTATGGAAGGGGTTGCACTAGGATTTTGAGACACAGCTTCGTCTAATCACTGCCTTCAATCATTAGACAGATGGTCAGACTGAGAAGACCATTCAGAGCTTCAATGACAAGCTACGTTCTTGTGTCATCGAATTCGGTCATAGCTGGGAGGACCTAATACCATTGTTGAAGGTTTCATACAGCAACATATATCACGCCACCATAGGGATGGAACCATTTGAGGCATTATATGGGCGACCTCGGAGATCACCCTAATACTGGACAGACCCTTGGGAGTCAGCACTGGTGGGACCAGAGATGGTATGATCTACAACAGAGAAGGTGCAGATCATCTAGGAGCAGATGGATACTGCACATAGCAGGAATAATTCGTACGCTTACAGGATACGGAGACCTCTAGGGTTCGAGGATGGCGACCACTTATTTCTATGTGTCTCACCTCGACACAGTCTATAGAGGTTTGGCTGAGGCGGCAGGTTATCTCTGAGATTCATCAGACCATTCCAGGTCCTCAGTAGAGTAGGTGAGGTGGCTTAATGCTTGGCTCTTCCACCTTAGTTTCATCGGGTGCATGACATATTCCACATATCCCAGTTGAGGAGATACATGCACTACTCTTCTCACATCATCAACCATGGAGAGTTGGACATCGATGATGGGGTGACATTCTTGGAGATTCCAGTGGAGCTTGAGGATCGATAGGAGAAGCTCTTATGTGGATGGTCGATACCTTTGGTGTGTGTTCGTTGACAGCATGGGAACCTCTAATAGGGAACACAGGAGCGGGAGGCTTAGATGCGTGCTTAGTACCTGCATTTGTTCCCTTAATTTGAGTTGTAGATTACAGGGACGTAATGTCCTGAGGTGGGGAGAATGTAATGACCCAGAAATCCCATGGAATCTCTTTTGTAATACATGGTATTTTTACGAGTCGGAAAAAACTGATGGCGCTTGATTCCGAGGCACGGGGTTCCGGGAATTAATTTTTGATGTTTTCATTGGGTATGTTCAATAAACGTACGAACGAGTTTTTATAACTTTTGAAAAGGTGCTCAGAATTGGAATCTGAGAGCACAGTTGTACTCCCAACGCCGATATTTGCTTATGAAGACTTTCACATCGATAAAATTGATTCGAGGATAGAAGTAAGTTTTTGGGTTTTTTTTGAGAAGTAATAAAATAAAGTAATCTCGCTTTATTTTATTTTTAACTGGCATGTGGAGGTTGGGTGGTTAAAACCTCCTCATGGGAGTTGGAGGTGGGAACACCACACGTTATACTCTATTGGGAGGTTATGTTGGTGGGGTCCACCTGAGCACAACCTCCTGTGATATGTTATGATGTGGGGACCACACGATTCTTAACCCCCTATTAATGGAGGATGGTAAAACCTATTCAACTCTCCATTAAATTGGGAGAAACCCATTGACCTTCTCCGCCTTAATGAAGCCAAATACCCTTTAATTTAATTTGTGCCACCTCTCAATAATTAATTAGGTGGAGCCACTTAAATTAAATCACTCAATTTGAATCTACGCCAATGAAACTAATATATCATAATCTATTATTTTGATACTATTTCATTTTGGTTGGAGTGGAGAGAAAGGAGGAAATTTGGTGAAATATTGGGAGAAGGATCCCAATGAAGATTTCTTGAAACCAAGAACACCTTAAAAAATAAAGAACGATCTTCCTCGACTTTCATTCTTTAAACCCCCCTTCGATGCAGAACGTCTTCGACAGATCTTCCCTCCTCATCGACGTCAACGAATCGAAGCAGAGCTTGGATTGGAAGTGCTTAGCAGACGCGACGAATGATGGAAACATCGTTTTCTTCCCGTGACTTTGTCGTCGAGAAATGATCAATGGTAGGGGTCTTACCTTGAGTATTATTCCTTTCCTTCATCTCATATTCATTTTAAAAGGAATCGATGTGATGTATTGTACACAATTTTTGTTCAACATTCTTCCTCTTTGTTGAACCAATTGTTATCATCCCTTTACGCGGAAGGTGTGGGAAAAACTAACATGTCCCGACTCCCTCCGATGATCTCTTTGTGATGTTTCTTTTTGCATGGTGATGAAGGAACGAATGAAAAAGGCAGCACTACCTACAGCCTCCATGAGCCGCGCCGCCCCCGCAGCGCACCTGTGTTCCTGGCCAACCATAGCTGGTGCGCGCGGCCCGAGCCGTGCCGAACCGGCCTTCCCGGATACCCCCGGCCACCGGCCCGCCTGCCTGTGGCCTGCCCGTGCCCTGCCCACGTGCTTCTCGGTGCAATGTAGGCCTCCCCGTACGCTGCCTGCGTGCCCTGGGGCCTCGTCGTACGCTACCCCTGTGCCCTGCTGCCTAGCCGTGTGCTGCCTGCGTGCCCCCGCAGCTTGCCCGCGCACTTCTCGCACATCGTCGGCCTAACCACGCCCTCTCGATGCCCCACGCCCTTCCCGTTTGCAGCCCACGTGCCCCATCGAAATACATGCGTGCTACCCACACGCCCCGCCGCCCTACCCACGAACTGCCTGACCCCCTGCCCGTATGCCCGCACCCCACGCGGCCTACACGCGCCCTGTTCGGCGCCATGTCTGGCTAGCCCACTCCCCGGCTCCAAGTTGAACCTACCGAGCCACACTGTCCACCAGAGCCGGCCGACGACGACCTTCCCGACATCGATGGGCGAATCGGCTCTGCTTTCTAGGTTGAGCCACCAAAGCCGCTCCCCTTGTGGTGCTCGCAGAACCGGCCCAGACCTCTGGGCCGAGCCTCCTATGCAGCGACCTTCGGGCCGAACTGCCCCTGCAGTCCGCTGGGCTGGGCCCAGCAGACCGGGCCGAACTTAGAGTGTTGACCTGCCCAGTGGTGCAGGTTAGACCCATAAGATCTGACTGGGTCGACCCAGTCTGGGTTGGGACGAGTTGGTCCGACCGGGTCGTACCGGGCCCAGTCCCATTACCGACCCTGTTACTTCCTTTTGCCGTATCATTGGCACCGGATGACCGTTTGATGAACCTTCAACGGCACTTGTTTTCTTGGAGCATGACAGCCCCTTTAATTATACCCCACTGGTGTTTGGGGTAATGTTGAGATATGGTCAGGTTGGATCGTACATGAATCCAACCAGGCCCCCGGGACTTAAAAGCCAATAACTCATAGACCGAGCATCCGATTGACGTGCTATCTATTGCGTTCAGACCCCTATGACGAAACAGACCTTTGAGATACTTGTTCATGGGTCTTGGTGGCAGATGACGTGTAGACACTTATCTTGAAGAGATAACCCTCAAGGCATCAAGCGTGCTTTGTGGAAACCCTGTGGCTGGCTGTGCACTAACAATTGTTCCTGTACCATGTGTTGGCCCGACAGTTCTGACTTCTGTTACTGGATCATGTGTTGGTCCGACGGAATAGGTGAACCCGAATCATGTGTTGGTGCGACAGCTCTGACGACTGTTCCTGGATCATGTGTTGGTCCAACAGTTCTGACTTCTATTCATGTATCATGTGTTTGTCCGAGAGAATAGTTGGTCCTAGATCATGTGTTGGTCCAACAGCTCTGATGTTTCAGTGGATATATCTGATCATCTCTATCTCTCTACATTATTTCTATACTTGTGTGAGCCGAGTCAGTAACTCTTGTGATTCCTCGTGATTGATATGTATTACTTGATAACATACGTATATGTATGGGAATATACCTATGTGGGGTTATCTTTTGATTTCATACTATGTGGTTTATCATTGTTGGATTTTGTGAGAATTTGAGGGTCTCAAGGTCCCTACTGAGTATTTTTATACTCTCCCCTCCATGGGCTATGCCCGCATCACGTTGTGTTGGATGCATACGATGTACAACGCTGACTGAGGCTAGGTAGCAGGACTGGATGGTACATGGAGGTGGTCCTTATGACGAGTCAATGCATGACGAAGACTGACTGACATGGAGTGTCGAGGAGGACATCTGAACCTACCCTTCTGGTTGGAGCCCCAGAGGATGACCCTATGTCTATTTTACTTATCTTTAGTTTTAGTTTCTTTTCAATGGTACTTGTACTTTCCTGTTGGGCAAGTATTTCTGGCCCCTTTACTTTTTAGTACTCTTTTGTATAAAGCTTTACTTAGTGTTTTGATTTCATCTCGTACTCTGTTGTGAGAGGTTACTCTACATAAAGCCAATGGCTTCCCAGTTTTAGAGATTTACGCCTTTGGTGCTAGTCGCTAGCCCTTGGCCTATGGAAGGTGGGCTTGGGGTAGTCATGGCATGGGCCCTGGGGGACGGGTGATGATAGCTTTGATTGGGTGTTTAATTTTAAAGGATCATTTTTCACGAGAAATTATTTTTCTAATGAATATTATTTTTTGTATATTTTGGGGTTGTTTTATTATCCACAAATGGGTTTATTAAGTGGTTGTAGTGCTGAAAAATCTATCTGGGTATGATATTTTTATGCATTTGGCCTTGAAATTTGGTTTTTGAAGGGATTTTGGTGTGAAAATACTTTCTTTACAACATGGAATTATTTAATAAATTTTTTGAATGGTTTATTGAGTTACACAAAGAGTTAAAAGGAATGTTAGGTAGTGTTTGGTTTGTGATTTTTTCAGATGTGGTGTTTTATTTGAAAATTGTATTTTTAACATGTGGAAGATGATGGGGAATAAATATGGAAACCCAGGTATCTAGGTGGGCGGACTGGGACTAGTATGCTAGTGATAAATAAGATGTATCATCCCTATTTCACATATCAAGTTTGATGATGATAATATGAACAAAACATGGAGTATTTGTGGGGTCCACCAGGCTATTTGGGTTTCCACTCCTAGTGGATCATACACAATAATATTATATAATATAAACTTGTTTACTCTGAGATACGATGTACCTATGGCCCCATAACTATCTAGTAACTTGTGGTGTTCTCTTAACTAGTTATCATAGAATATATGGTAATATCCATTTGAATATAGTGTGGTTTTTATAATATTCATGGGAATGTGTTTTTTATTTTAATGTGCCCATTTTTAGATATTCTCCCTTAAAAGCTATTTTCAATTAAAGTTACTTCCTTTTTAAATATTTTCACTAGCATTTCTTAATTTTAAAAATTGAAAGCATTGTGTCAAGAAATGTTTATCACATAGAATCTATTTGGTGTAATCCAATTATTATTGGTCTCACAACCTAATTACACTTTTGAGTGTAATTATACTTGTTAATGTTTGACATAGGTAAATGAATGGTCATTGGAGATAGATGTTCGGGTTGTTAGCTCCCATACCTTGTGTAGTGTTGTGGAGAAGGTTGGGGGATGATGAAGCTATTCTATGTGGTGGTTCGTGAATTTTATATTCTGATAAATTATGTTGTGGCCCATTTTTCCATCATCTAGAACCATGTATTTTAATTCATAATTTTATATAATTCATGTTTCGAATGAATGTTAAGATTTAATTTATTTATTGTTATTGATTTTTATATGATTCCAAAACCTAATAAATCAATCCCAAACCACTATTTGTAATACATAGGAACTTGTGCCATTCTGTGAGGATAGGGAAATCCTTTTGGTCCATGCCATGGTCTAGGTAGGGTGTCGTTTGTGATGGTGACTAGATCATGTTAGTGAATGATGTGTCTGACCACTACTGAGGAAGGACATGTTAGTCGTGATGTTTTCATGGTGAGGACATGAAATTGACAATGGATATCCATATTTTTAATATTTAAATAGTACATGACATTATATTTTAGGGATTAAGGTACTTTAAAACCTGTTTGATCATTTCTAGGACTAGAATTATGATTTGAGGTGTTTGTTCTGGTTGTGAAAATTAAAGCATGTCGAAGTGGGTAATCTAATTGAGTTCTCGGCCACAAAAAGTGATCGTCAGAGACTTTATATCTTGTTTGGGTATTTAGTATATATGATATAATCCTACAAGAATATAGATATCTTTAACATGGATGTTGATCATGTTTGGAAACATGACATGTTTTCTATATCATGTCTCAAATAAACCATCTTCATTGAGGCATATAATTGAGATTATATTTTTTGAACATGATTGTGATACTATAATAATAGGGATCATTGAGGTCATTTTATTATCAATACGTATATAAGGGAGAAGGATAAAGGAAAAATTAAATAAAATATATTTCAATCATTATTGTTTTTAGACATATCCTTTATTATTTTAAGTTTCTCATCAAGCATCCTTGTTATTTGAGATCCTCTTAGTTATATGAACATATCCTGATTGTAACTTATATTAATTTCACCCTTCATCATTAGTAATATTTATTCATATAACCATATGGTTAGATCCTCCTTATGTATTAGAAAACATCAAATTATCAGCATGGGTTTTTCATTAGATAATATGAACTCATCAATGCATTGAGAATAAATAGTCACAATACCCCGTTATTCACAATGATGATCGTTTTGTTTTTCTAATATAAACATCAGTTTCATAAAATGTGTTTTCAGTTTGGGAAATATTCATCTTAGGTCATGGAATATTCCTTTTCTTGGGGCATGATTAGTATCTCTAGGTATGAATACCAGTTTAACCATGGTCAGTGACAGTACATAGTCCTAGAGTATGGTGAGAGTGAATATCTTGGAGTGTGAGCTCATGGTATAAAAAAATATTATTTATTCTCATTAATAAATTTTTTATTAAATATAATACAAAAAATAATATATATAGATATAGTTTATATGGGAAATTGTGTACCTTACATAACAATATAAAACACAGAATGAAACATCTTTATTCAAAACATCCTTAACATGACCAAAACGTTCCTTCGTATATAACATTGCATGTGATAAGCCGAGGAAATATATCAGAAAATTTTGAGATATAAATCCTATTAAGGTAATTCAAAATTAATAATATCAAGAATAAAATACATGCTAGGAAATTGGAAAATCAATGGAAAATAAAAAGAACATGAATAACAAGAAAAGTTGTAGCATGCTAATAATATCATGTGAAATGTAGAAAAAACATCAAACACTACATAATAAACATAGGTAAAGTCTAAACCCTCCAAGAAATCACGGTGGAAAAATTAATATAATGGAATTAGGAAAACCCCTAGTACCAATATGAGCTATCATGTTAATAAACATTATCCAATGCAATGGAGCAATATCAAGGCACACCCTCCATAATAATTTCGTTCTAATTGTTATATGTTCGACATAGATCATATAACATGGATTTATTCAACATCATAATTTATTCCATGATCTAGAAATGTAGAATACATACATTTTTTTCAACAACCAACTTGTAAAATTGAATAAAGCTTAACACCCTTGATTGTGGAATGGGTATGGTATTCACTACACTATTATTTTGGAATTGAAATATTGGTTCAATTTCATCATCATATCAGTAGTCATATAGATATTAATAAAAACATGTTAATGGGAGATAAAGGGGGTATCATCATTAATAAATGAAATGGAATTTAATGGGGTGTTTAAGAACATATCACAACATTGGAAAATGGAAATGGGAAGATAAAACATAAAAGAATGCTTGATAAAAGGGGGTGATGGAAGATACCATATGAAATTTCAGCAAAGTATTAGCATAGGGAAGTCACAATATGATAGATTATGAAGAGTATATCATTAAAATAACATTAAATAGACATTAAAGTATTAATTATAATTGAATGAAAATATAACTAATTAATATTATATAGGATAATTTCAAAAAAATGTTCATTAAAATAATAAAACAGAGGAAGGCGAGGAACCCTTACCGATTTTCCTCATATTAACAGCTTATGTATGGGTCCAAATGAGGGGGAGTGGATGAACGCTCATAAAAATAATATCAGTTAGAATGTAATGTCATTAGTCTAAATGAATGAAAATATATGAAATTGAAATTAGATGATATAATCACAAATAATGTGCTTGAATCTAAAGGAGAGGAGAGAAAACCATTACATGAATGTGTTACTCCAAAGGATTCGAAGATGATTTTTCGGATCATGGGGTGACTTGGGAGGAGTTTAGGGAGTAGAGGGAAGAGTTTGGATCTGATTAATGTATTTTTTGTGAAGATAAAGGGGAGCATGGGTGGGATTATATAGGAAAGTAAGGGGATTTATTTTTCTATTTTGGTTTTTCACTCTATATAATAAAATATTAAAAAACACCAATCCATCCCATGTTTTTACCTATAAGTTCCCGGGATTTTCTAGAGTCAATATTGGGAATTTTTTTAGGTACATTTGATGTTTTTGAGTAACTCTATTTTGGAGTAGTTACATGGGGTGCGTTTGGGTGAACTTTTAAGTAAAGAAAAAGGACGGTGGGTTGTGCATGATTTGCACAAGGTTTGACAAACTGTGAGACCAAACCATGCCTACCAAGAAGAACTGGAAAGAGTGGTATGCAGGATTTAGGCATGGTTTGACTATCTATGTTGCCAAACAATGCACACCATGAAAATATGGATAGTGAGGTCCACAGAGTTTGCACACGGTTCGACAAACCGTGCACCACTGTCCAGGAAACCATGCACGCGGTTTTTTATTCCAAAAATCCTTTTTAAAACCACCCGAACCCCGGGTCTTCCTTATTTTACAAACATGGCTTAGGATTTGAAATTTTTAGGTGTTTCCAAATCCTCTTGGATAGATTCAATGGAAATCCAAACATTTTTACTTTAGATTGAAGGCACAGATTGAAGATCCGATCTCCTTTCGGTAAGTAGATTTCTTACTGTTGTTTCTTCCATTAATTCCTCTATCATTCCTAGATATTTTCATAGAGGATTTCCATTTTTTACATGTAGGTAAACTTATGAGTTGAGGTATAGATCTAATATAGTGGATATAGATATAGTTTTGTAAGATCTTAATGCCTTTCATCTTAATTTTGGTTTTAAGGATTTAGATCTAGAACATGATCGACGACGTTGTACTGCTTGGATTTTGGGGTTTCTCATTGGGCTTCCTTCTGTCAATAAATCAAGGTAGGTGGTCTAAATTCAATCTCACTGTATCATCTTTTTAGGCATAAGCAGTTGTATAAATGTCGTGGAATAGAAAATTAATTGGTGGTTTGGTTATGTTGTTCTTTGTTAACTATGGATCTAGTTGAATATGGGTGAGAGTTATGATAGAAGGATAAAGATGATTAAACATTTGAATATTTTTGTATATGTGAATTGGGTATTTATTTTAAAAAAGGGTTGTGGAACATGGAATGACGCTCTTAATACCCACATTGGTTCTAGACATGGATTTTTAGAAACAATGACATGCCTGAATTTGATATTTTATTAGACAAGGACTGATACTCCAAATACCCATGGGGTTGTGAGACAGGGACTCATGCTCCAAATACTCACATGTGTGCTAGAAATTATGTTCTACACTCTTTCATTTATTTGGTATAGCAATTCATTTTGTCTATGATGTAACTTGATTTTGTGAGTTAATGATTATAAATAGAGCAAGAAAATAGTTTAAGCTCTGACATGGGCCGAAGTAGGTATTGTGTTTTGGGCGTTCTCAAGAACCTGGGTGTTTATGTTATTAAATAATGGTGAATTGGATAAATTCAAATATTCTCCTCAATTACTTTAATTTATTATTAATGAAAATTCATATAGTTCTTTTGACTAGATTGTCTTTAACACTGTTGGTGGTGTTCTACTGAGTCGTACACACACCCTACTCGGGCTGCCTGATCGGTACCCCAAAAAACTTTGATGGTGTAGGACCAGACAAGGGAAGGTGCCCTGGTTAGATAGCTGAGTTGGGGATGGAGCATGGGAGTCAGACATGGTTCGGGACACATTGGGACTCGTTCTGTCTTTACTTTAGTTTCATTTTATACACTTGTAACTTTCATTGTAACAACATGTTTTACTTTCAGTTGAGTATTGTATTTTCTATTTTGGTTATTCTAGTAACATTTGTGATATTATATTATTTTTGTTTCCTATGTGGCTTGGTTAATTCCACTGGTATTTTATTCTGATAACTGAGGGTATAGTCTCCCTAAGACTGACTTACCAGACCCTTGCTGCTAGTTGGCACCCTCTGGCATACGGGGAGGTGCGCTTGAGGGCTTGATACCAACCGGCTCAGAGCACCTTTCAGTGGCTCCCGGGTCAGGACATTACAAAGTGGTATCAAAGAAAAAGGACTTTTATTTATTCTTTTGTTTTTCATACTATTTGGTGAAGTTATAAAGGAGACTATGGATTGTCAGGGCTTGATAATGATCTTGTTCAAGGGTGTTTCAAACCCATGTATGGGGGAAAACTCATGTACTCAAGGTGGGATTGTTGTTTTTGCTGTTTTTCATTATAGTTGAATATTATTTCACCTTGGGTGATGAAAATGTTGTGTAATGTGATTATTATTTCTGGAATTTTGTTGAGTATTGATTTTTGGCACAAAATGGAAAGATTGTCTTCTCTATATGCATAATTATAGTCTCTTGGGATTATTGTGACATGCATCATGTTAGGCACACACGGGAAAATGGATTATGGGTAGAATGTTGAACTTAAACTATTTATTTTCCTTTCTTGTGAAATTAAAATGAAAATGGTGTCTAATTTTGAAATTGAAATAAATAATTTTGATGTTATATGAATAATTTGGTACTATTTTTGTGAATTCTACCTTAGATAATGCATTTTTTGATACCGGTGCCTCTCATTCATATATATCTACAAATCTTGTTAATGGTTTGAGTTTGGCGGTGGAGTTTGTGAGCGGGGATATAACGATAATCACACCATTGGTGGTACAATATAGAGACATATGTATGTGCAATGGATATTCTCTTGAGATCGGGGAATACTGTTTCCTATGGGATCTCTATATCCTTCATATCACAGGCTTCGACCTAATCCTAGGTATGGACTGGTTATTCACATACCGAGCCCACATTTATTATTATCGTTGGAGAGTGACCTTTATGTCGCATGCGGGTGACCATTGCATTCACCATGGGGAGTGGGATATCCAGGCAGGCCGAGCATGGCCGATTACTCAGCAACAAGGAGAGCTCACAGTGCAATTTTCTAGTCTTTTAATGGATAGCGAAGGTGTTAAGCAAGATGTTCTTCCACCAGTGGTTTGTTTGTTTCAGGATATATTCTCGGAAGATTTCACAGGGCTGCCACCTAATTGAGATTTTGAATTTACTATTGATCTCATACTAGGAGATGATCCAATATCTATTCCACCATATAGAATGGCACCGACATAGCTTCAAGACATAAAAGTTCAGTTGAAAGACTTGAAGGATAAAGGATTTATCCATCCATGTATGTTGTCGTGGGGATCGCCTGTACAGTTTGATAAAGAAGGCTGATGGGAGTTTACGTTTTTGTGTCAATTATCGGAGGTTGAACAAGATGAATATGTAGAACGGATATCCTCTACCGCGTATTGATGATCAGTTTGAACTGTTGAAGGGATCCTTTGTTATCTCAAAGATCGACTTAAGATCGGGGTATCCTCAGTTGAGTGTTCGGACTTCTGATATACTGAGGACTGTTTTCCGGAGTAGGTATGGGCTTTATGTGTTTGCTGTAATGCCATTTGGGTTAACAAACGCATCACCATTGTTTATGGCCATGATGAATAGGATCTTCCATCTATACCTAGATCAGTTTGTTGTGGTATTTTTGGATGTCATCTTGGTGTAATCTAAGACTCATGACGATCATGTCCAATATCTTGACATCATCATGAGTACATTGAGATAGCATCAGCTATATGCTAAGATATGTAAGTGAAAATTTTGGATTGATCATGAACACTTCATGGGACACATTATCTTGAAAAATTATGTTTTAGTGGATCTTGGAATGTCTAGGAAGTGGTTTATTGGGAGCATCCCAAGAATATTTTCAATATATTTTGCCTTCTAGGGTTAGAAGGATATTACAAGAGATTTATCCAAGACTTTTCCCATTTGGAAACACCACATTTGTGCTTGACCAAAAAGGGAGTAAAGTTTGAATGGTTGGAGGCTTATGAGACAACTTTTTAGGAGTTGAAGAAGAATTTGATGTCCGCATCAATTTTGGCTCTACATAAGTTAGGTGAAGAGTACACGGTGTATTGTGATGCTTCTGGAATAGGACTAGGAGCTGTGTTGATGCAAAGGGATAAATTTGTGGTGTTCGGGTCTCAGTAGATGAGGCCACATGAATGGAATTACCCTACGCATGACCTTGAGTTGGAAGTGGTGGTTTATGCTTTGAAGTGTTGGCAACACTGCCTCCTAGGTGAAAGGTTTACAGTTTATACTGACCACAAGAGCATGAAGTACATCTTTTATTTGCGTGATTTGAATCATCGAAAGCGTAGATGGATTGAGTATATGTTGTCTTTTGATTTTTGAGCTAGTATATACACCTGGGAAAGGAAACAATGTGGCTAAGGCTTTGAGTAGAAAGATTCTGGCTCAGATTTTTTCAGGAATCTAGTGGATATTAGAGGATGATGTCGTTTATAGATGAAATTCACATTTTGGTTTAGGAGATACTGGAGAATATGACACTCGTGTTAGTTGCAGTAGAGTCTACACTCTTGAGATGGATCAGGGACAAGAAATTTGGGGACACAGAGTGCTTGTCCTTGAGGAAAAAATCTGATGGCTGGGAGACACCTTCAAACTGGAGGATAGATGAGGATGATATCATTTATATGAAGAATCAGGTTACTGTTCCAATGAGCATACGAGAGGTGCTCGTGTGGTAATTTCATGCCTCAAGATGGGATGTGCATCCTGGTGTGACTGAAATGTATTGTGACCTGTGATGCTAGTTTTGGTGGCCAGGAAAGAAGAAAGAGATAGTTGGGTTTGTGTCACGATGCTTCACCTATTAGCAGGTGAAGGTGGAGCATCAACGACCTGGAGGTTTACTATAACCTTTGTCCTCCCCATAATGGAAGTGGGATGAAGTTACCATGGACTTTGTGATAGGTCTTCCTAAAACACATTGGAAGAATGATTCTATTTGGATCATTGTAGATCGATTAAAAAAGGTACCACATTTAAATCCTATAAGGGAAACTTTTACAGTTGAGTAGTTGGGAGAGATGTATTTACAAAAGATAGTTCGATTGCACGGGGTGCCACAAACTGTAGTTTCAGATCGCGATTCACAGTTTACTTAGTGCTTCTGAAAAAGGATTGCAAAAGGAACTTGGTACGCATGTTTTTTTGAGTATGGCTTTCCATCCACAAATAGATGGACAGTCACAACGTACTATAAAAGTGCTTGAGGATATGCTGAGAGCGTGTGTACTTGACTTCATTGGATCATTGGAGAATCACCTAGCTTTAGTGGAGTTTGACTAAAATAACAGTTATATAGAATCTATACATATGTCACCATAGGAGGATCTTTATAGTTGGTCATGTAGATCATCACTTTGCTGGATAGAAGCGGGTGAGTCAGAGTTTTTGGGACCGAGTCTTGCACAGGAGACAAAAGAGAAAGTTCAGTTGATTTAGAAACATCTGACTACGGCTCAAAGAAGGAAGAAATATTATTCTGATAGAAGGAGGTAACCCCTAGAGTTTACAGACAGGGATCGCGTATTCCATTAGGTGTCGCCTAGGTTGGGTCACTGCAGGATATGAAGTCAGGGAAAGTTAGCACCCAGATTTGTTGGAACTTTTGAGATCGTAAAGAGAATCGGGCTGGTAGCATACCGATTAGATCTTCCAAAAAAATATAGTGATATGAATGATGTTTTACATGTATCAAAACTATGATATTATCTCCCCAAATCTACTCATGTGATCGATATAGATGATGTTGATCTTGAGATAGATGCATCCTTCGAGGAGCATCTGATACGCGTGTTGGATCGTAGTGAGAAGGTGTTGAGGGGGAAAACTATACTGATAGTTCGTGTCTAATAGAAACCTGGATGTGTGTAGGAAGATACATGGGAAAGGGAGGCAGATATACGTGCTCTATGGCCCGATATTTTTAGCTCAGAATCTTAGAGATGTTCAGGAGTACAGCTCAAGGAAGAGTCATTATAAGGTGGGGATAATGTAAGATCTAGACCTTTTATGGAGTCATTCTCGTGCATGTTTTCAGGTACTTTTGATTTTCTTGAGTACCTCTATTTTGGAGTAGTGACTTGGGGTGAGTTTAGGTGAACATTTAAGTAAAACAAAAGGGTAGTGGGTTGTGCATGGTTTGATAAATTGTGTGACCAAACCGTGCCAACCAAGCAGAACTAGACAAAGAGGTATGCACGGTTTATGCATGGTTTGACAAACAGTGTTACCAGACCATGTAGACCATGAAAATCTGTACAGTGAGGTCCGCACGGTTTGTGCACGGTTTGACAAACCATGAGCCACTATCCAGGAAGCCGTGCGATGAGTTTTAAATTCTGAAAATCCTTTTTAAAACCACCTGATCCCCGAGTATTCTTTATTTATTGAACTTGGCTCGGTCATGGAAACATCTAGGTGTTTCCAAATCCTCTTGGAGAGATTTCATGATGATCTAAACACATTTTCTCAAGATTTAATTCTCAGATAGAAGATCTCCTATCCTTTCGGTATGTATATATCTTCATGTTGATTCTTTTGTTCTTTCCTCTATCTTTCCTTGATCTTTTAATGGGGGATTTCAATCATTTCCATGGATCTAAACCTATGAGTTGAGGTAGAGATCAAGGATGGTGGATCTAGATCTAGTTTCCCTAGATATTAATGCCTTTGATCTTAATTTTGTTTTTAAGGACTTAGATCCAGAACTTGATCAATGACGTTGTGCTGCTCGGATTTTGGGGTTTCTTGTTCGGCTAACTTCTGTCAATAAATCGTGGTAGGTGGTCTAAATCCAATCCCACAGTCTCATATTTTTAGGCTTATGCAGTTGTATAAATTCCATGGCATAAATAAGTAATTGGTGGTTTTTTTATGAGGTTCTTTATGAATTGTGGATCTACTTCGATATTGGTGGGAGTTATGATGGTAGGATAAAGATAATTAAACATTTGAATATGGTTGTATATGTGAATTGGTTATTTATTTTGAAAAGGGTGGTGGGATACAAACCGACGCTCCTAATACCCATAGAGGTTCTAGAAATGGCGTTCTAGAACCAATGAAATGCGAGAATTTTATATTTTATTGGACAAGGATGGATGCTCCAAATACCCATGGGGTTGTGAGATAGGGAAGGATTCTCCAAATATTCACATGTGTGCAAGACATGACGTTCTACACTCTTTCATTTATTTGTTACTATAATTTCTTTTGGCTATTACATAACTTGATTTTGTGACTTAATGATTATAAATTGACAGGAAAATGGTTTAGGCTCTAACACTGGACGATGCTGGTATTGTGTTTTGGGGGTTCTAGGGAACCTGGGTGTTTATGTTATTTAATAAAGGTGAATTGGATAAATGAAAATTGTCTCCTCAACTGCCTTACTTCATTATTAATGAAACTGAATACACTGCTTTTGAGTGGATTTTCTTTGACACTATTGGTGGTGACCGATAGAGTCGTACTCACACCCTACTCGAGCTACCTGATCAGTACCCAAATAGACGTTTTTGTTGTTGGACCAGAAAAGGGAAAGAGCCCTGGTAAGATAGCTGAGTTGGTGATAGATCTTGGGAGATGTACACGGTTCGAGACATGATCAGAGTGGTTGTGTCTTTACTTCAGTTTCATTGTGGACACTTGGAAATTGATTTGTAATAGCATGTTTTACCTTTATGTTGAGTATTTTATTTTTTGTTTTGGTTATTCTAGTAACATTTTTCCTATTATATTTATTTGTGTTTCTGCTATTTATTTATTATATCTGATGGTATTTTATTCTGATAACAGAGGGTATAGTCTCCCCAAGACTGACATACCAGACCCTCACTGCTAGTTAGCACCCTCCGGCGTATGGGGTTGTGCATTTTAGGGTTTCTGACCAACCGGCTCAGAGCACCGTTCAGTGGCTCCCGGGTCGGGACGTTACATTACCCTTGGTATCTAGGAAAAGGTATTGACTTAAATTAATTTATAAGTAAAATGTACAAACATCATAAAATATTACCCTTTCTTATGTGGAGGTGAGTCACACTTTCAATGAAATGATTTTAAAATATTTAAATATATTATATGTCTTGGAGGATTCAATAAAGTTTTATATAATATATTAAAAAAAATATAATCAAATTTTATAAAGGGAGACCTGTATTTGGAATAAGATATCTTTTATAGTGTTTATTATATCACTCTTAGACCATTGTGATGTCATAAAGTACATGGTATATTTGTATGATATTTATTTTTTACCCAAAAATTCAACCATTTTAAAAAAATATACGAAAGTAAAAATTATAAAAATTCAACATCTGGATTCCAAAAATAATATTCCTTTCATCTAAACAATTCTATGAAAATGTTAAATTTTACTTTTAAATTAAAAACTCACATTTATTTAAAATGATGGGCTTTTACAAATAATTTTTTTAACAGCTATTAAAATTAATCATTACATCAATAAACTTATATTATCACTTATATATGATAAATATTATTTTATAATATTATTATATTAGAATAATATTTGTTTAAAAATAATTTAATTGATTAATTAAATAATTTAATTTTAATGTTAGCTGATAATAAAATTTTTTTCATTATAAAATCATTTACAAAGTGAAAATAATAGGATGAAAATATATTCATTATTTTATTAAAAAAATTATGTACATATTCTAAATGATGGTGTCTTGATTAATATCAGTTTATTACACCAGAATATTCTCTAATAGTAAGGTGTGTGTGGATGAGGCTTTCACGGGGCTGTTCGGTGAACATTGTTTGGGAAGTGACCTCGATTAGCTAGATCTTCTCTTATAAATAGTTTCAATAATTCTTATGTCATTTGATCTCATATTTGTATTATTCTAGGAGATAACACATAAATTCAATCTCCCATGGATGCTGTAATATATAGGATTCATATGGTACAATCCTACTGGTCAAGGCCTTCACATCATTTGTTTATGTCAAAAGAATTTGTTAAAAAACTATATATATTCTTTCCATTAGATCAATATTCAGTGAATATATTGTCAATGGTAAAGATACATAATGTTAATTTAAATCTTATTTGATATAAAAAAATAAATGCATGGGTTTTCTATAACTAGAAGTCATTTATCAAATCAATATATGGAATTTTATTCATAACTATTAGGGTTTTTACAATCTTCATCCCTTTATAATTTTTCCCTCATAGTTTTATTCCCCACAAAAAATAGATGATAGTTACTATACATAATCACCTTATCTAGTTCCCACATCTATTCAGGAAAATTATGGTTTCTCTAAAACACATTGATGAGGGGAATTGTCTTATTTCATAGTTCATTTTCTTGAAAATCTATGATCATAACTGGATACTTTTCAAAGGAAAGGTCATTATCAAATAGTTCCATGTCTAGATTTAGTACACGATATGGGTATGGTATGTACATTCATAAGAAAGATACATGGAATAGATCAGGTACTTGAGATAGGTTTTGTTGTTGTGCTAGTTGATAGGAAACTGCTCTGATACAAACAAGGATATCAAAAGGGATGACGTAACTTGGACTAAGATCATCATTATTTCCAAATATCATCAATATTTTCCATGTATATATGGAGAGGAATTGAATGTATCCAACATAAAAATCATTTTCAAATTTATGATTGAAAACATTGCTCTTTATATTGACTTTGGGAAGCCATGATGTGTTGATGAATTGTATTAAACTTCTCCACCATTTCATCAACCATTTCAGGACCACGATGTTTTTATTTCCCAACATCATCCCAAAATTCTAATGATCCAAACCTATTCCCATAAATGGGTTTCATAAGGATCCATTAATTTTATAGAGTGAAATCTTTTGTTGTGTGAAAATTCAATAAAAGGAAGATGTTTGTCCAATCAATATTTGAAATCCATATAGTATGTTATCAATATGTCCTCATTTTCATAGATAGGCCACATAGATTGGAAATCAGTTCGAGGGTTATAAGCTGTATTGAATTTTAGCTCTTTGTTTGGATTATACGAGAGAATTTTCCAAAACATAGAGGTGAACATTGGATCTCAATAAGTAATAATCATTTCCAGTTCTCCATGAAGCCTTACCACTTCTCTGATGTATACCTATGCTAGTTGATCCAATGAGAAATCCTCTAGTATATCTATGAAGGGTGCATTCTTTGTAAGATAGTTGAAAACCAAAAAAATGAAATTCCTTCCTTTAATTTCCTTGAATGTCTGGTGACAAAATACACAATTATGTTATCCCATTTCTATATTGGTATGGACAATGGTTGCATCATCCCAATGCATTATACCATTTAGAATTCACTTGTTGACATAATAAGAACATTGACGTATAATTAGAAATATCATTATTCATGTTATCCCACCAATAGTTCACTCAGGGATCTTGAAACATCTTTTTATTTCCGGGGTTAATGGATAATGTCCAACTATGTGAATCATCCAATAGTTACCTCTTAAAATCAGTATTTGTTGGAACACATTGTCTTGACACAAATCAAAAAATTCATTCATCATTAAAATTTAACTAAAATGATTACCCTTTTATTCAAGTTTCCACATTTTTGTGAATTCATAAATCAACTTTTTGAGCATCCTTTAACCATTCAAGAAGATATGGTTGAGAAATAATTTGTGATAAGAATGATGATGTTCCATCCTTAATGATTTCCTTATCCATCCTTTTGATGTCTAAGAAAACTGGATCCTTCTCAATTCTCATTGATGATAGAATTTATAGATCCTTTATACTCATATCATCTGAGACTTTGTTTTCTTTCCCAGGATAGTAGATGAATAAGTAGTCATTATCCTTGATGAGATCTAACCATATTCTCTTACATATATTAATCTCTTTCTTTGTAAATATATATTTAAGACTTTTGTGGACTTTATATATTTAATAATTCTCCTCAAAGAGATAGTTTCATGAAATTTTCCACATAAACATCACCGCTGCTAACAAAATATCATTTGTTTTATTTTTGTTCTCATGATTTTTCAAAAGACATAAATCCTAGGATATGAATTTGTTATTTTTCATCAACATATAGCCCAATACCTTCTATTAAGCATCACAGAGAATTAAAAAAATCTCTCTACTTTTGGGTAGTATGAGAACATGGGTTGTTATAATCCTCCTTTTCATCTCCATGATAATTTCATTTAATTCATTATTCAATGATACTTTTACTCCCTTCAAATTCATCTTCGTAAGAGGGTTTGAAAATTGTGGAAAATTTCTAAAAAAATAGAAATAACATCAAGCTATTCTATGAAAACTATGGATATCTATCACAGATGTTGGCCACATCCATTCGTTAATTTTTATTGACGAATCAACATATTTTCCATTGAATTTGATGATATTCCACAAAAAATATACGTCCTTCAAGTATAACTCACACATATTATAGGTTTCATATAGATTCTCTATTATGAAGGTCTTTTTCAAAATGCTTAGATTCTCCTCATGGTCCTCCTTGGTTTTGGAATATATTAGAATATTATTTATAAATAATACTATGATTTTTTGGTAATAACATCTAACGATTATATTAATCAATTACATGAATATTTTTGGTGCATTAGTGAGTCTGAATGGAATCACTATGAACTCATTGTGCTCATACCTTATAAAAAGTAGGCTTGGGGATATCCTCATTTTCACCCTAACATGGTAATATAACAACCATAGATCTACCTTAACGAAGTATTGTTCTCCATGTAGATGATCAAAAAAGAAATATATTTAGGGAACATGTTACTTTTTCTTTATCATGATCTTGTTAATGTCATGATGATCAGTGAAAAGGTGTATTAAACCATCCTTCTGCCTGAAAAATAGTATTGGTACAACACATGGTGAAGTAAGTGCACATATAAACCATTTATTCATGTTCTAATCTTGTTGTTTCTTTAGCTATTTAGGATATGTAACAACCATCCTATATAATGTCATGGATTTTGGCAACATCCCATGTATATGATAGATTGAAAACTTGACCTCTCATCTAGGAGGAAGACCAGGAAATTCCATGGAAAACACATTAGCGTATTCCATCACAATAGGCAAGTCATTCAGAATGGTTATTTCCTTATACGTTATCATTAAATCTAGATATAATTTTTTCTATGGAAGTAATATCCATTCTTGATATGATCATGCCAAATTAAATTCATCTTACTCTTTGTACTTTTATATAATCGAGGGTCGATTCACCAAATGGATTTTGATTTCCCTCTTGTAATAATTTTTTAAGGTTATATATGTGTAAAGCCAGTCCATGCACATTAATTCATCAAATTTCACTAAGATATTTATAAAACATTTCTATAGGATGTTCCACCTAGAAATATTGATAATGAAGGAGTTATATACATGGGATAAAATAGTTTCACAATTTTTTGTTTTCACCGTAATCCCGGATTCCATGCTTTGTGGTGGTGTTTGAATTTTTCTACTAAACATTCATTTTATAAAGGAATGTATAGAACTAAAGATGATAAACCTAAATTTAAATTTTTGATTGTGAATCTTCTTTATCAAATATAGAAAAATGGATGAGAAATTTTAAACTATTAAAAAATATAAATTCGGGATCCAATAAAATTAATGGGGTAACATTTAAATGACAATTTTCTCCATAACATATGAGTTTATAAGTTTATATCATTATTCTCCCTAATCTAATTCTGAACATATATTCTTAGGATAATTTTTTTCCCTTAATAATTTTTTGAAATAGATTATGAGTTCACCAAAGAAAATCCCCCAGGAGTGCCAAACCTGGTGTGCAGTAAGGCCCATTGTTGTATACCGGATCACGCCTAGTCAGGTCTATAACATCTTGTTAATGTTGTTACTACTATATACATCTATTCCTAAACAACATAGACTTATATTATTCAGAAGGGGATTTATTTACATAATAAACAACATAATATTTACTTATGAAATCTTAGGGATGTTTTCTAACACATAGTTTTATTCTTCGTGGTTTTTAATAGGATTTTACAATCCTAATAAAAAAATAACTAAACCTGTTATAAGATAACAACTACAACAACCATGATATTTATTACACATTAAAAAATGTTTAATTTATCTTAATATAAACTAGATTATTGAGGGGTTTAGTGTATATGGTAAATTAGGTACATTATATAACAACATAAATCATGAAACACAATATCTTTATTGAAATCATCCTTAAAATGACCCAAACATTCCTTTCTATGTAACACATTGCGTGAAAACATGAGGAAATATATAATAAAGGGATGATATATATGGAATAGTGATATAATACTAAATTCATAACCTATGGAAGAATAATCTATTAGATAATAGGCATATAAATGGGGCAAAAAAAGAAACATGAATAAATAGAGATGATATAGCATTATAGTTACAACATTGGAAATCTGGGAACATCATAAAACACTAAATCATAAACATATATCAAGGATAAAACCGAAAAGGCATCTTGGTGGAAGAATTTACAATAAAGTAATTAGGTATCCCCCTATACCAAAATGAGGTATCATGATACTAAACATTATCAAATGCATTGGGAATCTATTAGGGCACACCCTTCATAATCATTTCATTCTCATGCTTAATTATTCAATGTAGATCATATAACATGGATTAATTCAACATTATAATTTATTTCAAGATAATGTAATATAGAATACATACATTTATGTTCCCAATAATTTATTATATGTACATAAAGGTGAATATTCTTAATAAAAAATTCGTATGTTATTCACTACACAATCATTTTTTAATGGAAATCGTTTTCCAATTTCATTAGAAAAAATTGCGTAATATAGATATTTAAAAAAAATTGATTAGAGGTAAGGGGGTATATAATAATTTATAAACGAAATGGATAGTAAGGGGGATACTTATGAACATATTAAAACACATGGAAAATGGGAATTAGAATACATAATATAGAAATAATTCTTGATAAAAGTGGAGGGCCGAAGATTCCTTATGGAATTTTGGCATAGTAACATCTTAGGAAAGGGTCCAAATGATATATTATGAATGGTAACATATTAAAAATAACATCAAATATAATGTAATCGAATTATAAAAATTTAATTATTTCATAAAAAACTAAAATTATATAGGCCAATTTCAAAAGATGGTTCTTGAATTGATGAAAAGAGAGGATAGTGAGGATCCCTTGCGAAATTTTGCCATAATAAATGTTTAGGTAAGGGTACAAATGAGGGGGATTAACTGATAACATATAAAAACAACATAAATTTTAATGTATGGTAATCATTATAAATGAATGAAAATTTAATCAATTGATATTAAAATAACTATTCTAAATGATGTTTCTTGAATTCAAAAGAGATGATGGAAATCACTAGATGAATGCGTGAGTCCAAAGGCTTGGGAGAGGATTATTGGGAGATTTGGGGTGTCATGTGAGGAATAAAAGGATTATAGGGAATATTTATAATGTTATACAATGATTTTTAGTGAAGTAAAATGAGATTTTAGTTTGGATTATATTGGAAAAGAGAAAGATTTCCTTATTATTTTGGTTTTGGACAATACAAAATAAAATATTAAAACCCACCAGCAATAACATGGGTTTGGGCAACGATTTTAGAGAAATGGGATTGGATTAAATTAATATATATGGTGAAGTGAAAAATATATTAAAATAATTCCATTTCTTATGTGGAGGTGAGTCGCATTTTAAACAAGTGATTCTAAAATAATAAAATATATTATAACTATTTTAAGATTTACTAAGGCTTTATAAAATATATAAAATAACCATAAAATCACACTATTTTAAATGTAAACATATATTTTCCAGATGATACCTATTATAGTAACTATTACATTACTATTTAACCATTATGACGTAATAAAATACACTGTGTTTTTATATAGTATTTAATTTTTACCCAAAATTTTGACTGTATTAAAAAATCATTAAAAATTGACCATTAAATAATATATAAATTATGATTCCAAAAAATATTCATTTTATATTAATATTTTTATAAATATGTTAATTTTAATTTTTAAAAAAATGTTATTTATGGAAAATAAATGGTTTTGAAAGAAAACACTTTTTGAATTCTTATAAAAATTACATTTGGCCTCATAAAAATAATATAATAATTTATATTTGATAAATATTATTAAATAATATTTTTCCATTAAAATATTATTGTTTTTAATAAATATTATAATTCATATATTTAATAATTGAACTTAAATATGAACCAAAAATAAAATTTATGTTTTAAACAATAATTTTCAAACTAACATTAATTGGATAAAAATATAAAAATTATTTTATACATAAAAATTATGTACCTATTACTAATGATAGGGCCAAAAAACATATCCCTTTATTTCCCCCATTATATTCCATAAGAGTAAGGTGTGAGTTGGTGGGGCTTTCATGGGGCCATTCTGTGATCATAGTTTGGGTCGTGATCTTGATGAGATTGATCTTCTCCCGTTAATGTTTTGGATCATGCTTATGTTTTTCGATCTTAGCTTGGAATTGGACTAGGGAAAATCCTCGAAATTCTATTTCCTTTAGAATCTCGAAAGAATTGGCTTCATATGGAATGATCCTACTAGTCGAGGATATAATATCATTTATCTGTGTCAAAAGGATTTGTTAAAACCCTATGATTATAATAATCATTTCATCACTTTTCTACGACTATATAATCATATGTAAGGGTACATAATGGTCATCTAAATACTATTGGATATTTTTAAACAAAATAACTTTAACACCCCAACCATATTTAACCAGAGTCGGTGCATTATTACATAACATTCACATGATTACAAGGAATCAAGTTCTAAAGCACTAATCAGTTTAGTATTCTTGGAAAATAGTTTACATACATGATGTTTAACATTACAACTTTAAAATAAAAAATACAGCAATTTATTCCATTACAAACGTCCAAGACTCCTAGATTATGCCTACAAGTCACTCATAACTAACTTCATCATATCTTGGGAAAATAAAACATAAGAAATGGGTGACCTCCGATGCTCAGTAAGGGTAAATAATTTAGCGGAAGCTATAAAGTTTTAAGGCAAGATGTGTAATAAAACAATAGCCTTTTTAAACATAAACATGAACATAATTGAAAAAAAATAAATCAAACATTACCATATAAACATGAACAAGGATATTCTACTCGTCGAATAATCACATGCAATAACTAATTTCATAAGGAGGTAATGTTTAATACTAGAATTTAATTTCTGTGTCAAGGCCTCATTCCAGGACCTATGGGCTAACTGTAACCGAACCCAAACCCGGAGAGCCTCTGTAACCGGACTCTATCCTAGAGAGACTCGGTAGCCTAACTCCAACTCATAGAGCCTCTATAACCAGACTCCAACCCAGAGGGTCTACTGTAAACGGACCCCAACCAAGAGGGCTTACATTTATTGATCCCAAACCAAAAACGTAATAGTCCAATATAATTATCATATGGAAAGCATGAAATGTAATATAAGTATTCTTATTAAAACTAGCATACAAAATGTCAATACTTTATCAAAAAACCATGAATGGTCTAAAAATAACAAACCCATAGTGAAACATATCACAATACATTCAATTAAATATGAATTATTTGTATCAGAATAAGTCAACTTCAAACATGTTTTAAATCCAATAAAGGATGTTGACATAGATGAAAATGATCAGTAAAATGCTTTGAAAGAAATAACCCTTTTTCATGAAATCAATTAAAATTATCACAATTTTTAAATATAGTCATTGAAATGTATTTTCGAATCAAAGTGTCACATACCACTTTGAAACTATTTAAAATAATTTTCATCTTAAAACATTCATTTCCATATAAATAATTCATTAAAAACATTTTGAATACATGGACATCAATAAAAGGGTTTAGAAAGATAAATCATTGAAACATTTAAAATGATGATCTAGTTAAATAGACTCTCCTGTAAAACCTTAAGATATTCCTTTTGAAATAATTTTTATAATATATGGGTATCAATGATAAGTATGTCCCATAAAATTCTTACACATGAACAATCTCAAATAATAATGAGATTGAGAAAATAACTCATACCTAGTTGTAATCAATAGAGTTGTATGAACATTAGTCAATAACCACCAAATGAATCATAGAATATCATGAATATAAAGAGAATCATGATAATATATATCAAATGGAAGTACACAATACACCACATGCAATTAATTAGTGGTGAACAATAGAAATATCATGGAATTAAAAGTGAGATAAAGAAACCCCTTACCACGTGTCCAACTTGACTCCATCGTATGTTCCTTGTTCTTCCTGAATAATAAAAATAAGTTAATTTCTACTTGAATAAGAATATTTTAAAGGTTATCATTTCTTTTATATCACTTATTACCTTGCTATAACAATTAGTTAATTATTTGATTTCATATCAGACATTTTGTCGATGTTCAAAACATGGGTCAAAAATGAACTTGTTATAATTATAAATTGTCCGTTTTGTAAAAAAAAATTTATATATTGAATGATATTACTTATTTAAATTATATATATATATCATATATGTCCAGTATATATATGTATTTATAATAGTACTTAACATTTTGAGATAAGAAATGAAATACACCATTCAGGGAGACGGTAAGCCGTACATACGCATGAATGATACATTCATTTCAGTTTTGTATTTAAATGGACATAAAACATAATGAAAAATAGTTATACTGTAATTCATATATAATATCCTATTTAATATCATTAATTACACGCTTTATACGTCCCACATTATTCATTAACAAGTCATATCACTTTAAGGGGGAGGTAGACCGGATTTTGAAACATCCCAAGTAAGTAATGAATAATAGATTTTTTTATCTATGTCTATTAATGAATTAGATAGTGTTTTAGAGGCTTAAAATGAAAATAAATCCAATCTTAAGCATGGAATACACTAATATTTTTAAAAGATTGTTTTACTGCCTTTTAATGGAAAACCATTTTTGAATATATCTTTTGAAAATTTTATAAGCTCTTTTTGTGAAAATAAACTTATTCTTTATGATTGGGACATCAAAATTTACTTTGGGTGAATATTTGGTATTTTTTCGATAAAGTTCATTTTTTAATGAATAGTGAAAAATGTTGTATTTTAATACAAAACCTCTTTTTAATCTAATTTATTTATATGATTAGATTATCTTTTGAATTGTTTTTCAAGTGAAATTATAATGTATTTTTACCATTTAATCCAATGGTGGTCATTGGAATCAATTTAACTTTGAAATTGGACATAAACCGTTGTCAATCTTTTGATAATTATTGTTTCATAAAAACATGCTTTTTGTCATGACAGTGGGAATTAGTTATTAAATAAATTAATGTAACTAATATGATTTTAATTTTTCAAAATAGACATCATTTTTGAATTCGGAATGTTATATATATCTTATGGTGACGTTTTGGTATTTTTCTGAAAAACATCAATTCTTGATGAATATTGAAAGCACAAAGTGGTAGTTAAAGAAACTGATTTTTCGTTTAAATTAAAGTTTTCCACTTCTGTGATTTTATTTTCAAAAAATCTGACATACATGGTTGTCATTAAGAATTAAAATGTGGTTCAATGAGATTAAAATAATTTTTTTTGCTGAATAGTAACTTTTATGTTTTTAATCGCGATTAGAGGTAATTAGTGTAGTTTAAGGTAAAAATAATGTTTTAATAATATGAGATGAGCTTGACACATGTCCTACCCTCATTGGATGTGTCATGGCCGACCAAGACAATCTATGGGTCAACTTGGGGACCCCATGGATCCGCTTTGGTTCGGAAATGACATAAATAACGTTTTATTTAATGAAAAAGTAAAAATGACACAAACATGAGATGTTTTACTAAAACAATTTTTACATGGGATTATACAATTCATATTTTTGACTATAAATTTTCATTAGAAAGATAAAAAGATTTTCTACATTATGATAGTTTTTTTATAATTTTTATACTTTAAATATATTAAATTATTTATGACATCATGATGATGCAACGATTACCTCATTAATAAAGGATTTAAATAAAATGAAAAGATAATGTAAAATCAATGACCTACACTTGTCCAAAACCCATTTTATGGGTATATTTAGAACCCTTATCACCTTATCCTTGAATTATATCAATGTGGTACCTTTTTAATCCTACAATCATTTTAAAATAAAGTAACATTTCTTTAATTTCCAAGAGTGCCCCTCCTCTCCTCTTATAAAAGTCCCCCACCTCTACCTCCTTACCCACACTTACAAAGCCTTTAGATCGGCCAAACCCTGCCCATTTTGTCTCTCCACTTACCTCTCTTACTCCTTGAAACCTCACATTGGGCAGATGTCTTCCCAAGGAAGCCTTTGAGCTCAAACCAAAGGGAGTTACCGGATTTTAAGGTAATGTCTTCACTTGAGTCGTTTTGTTTTATTTTACTTCGACATCCCCCTAAAATCTTTTTTAATTTCTTTTGTAACAACTCCAGTATCTTCAATATACTAGGATGTTGATATAAGAAGGATTCGAGATACAGTTACACACACCTACATCTAATGGTTAAAGAACATACTGTTTCCGTGGATGGCGAATTTCTGCCTCCCGAAACGATGATTGTTCAACTTTATTTTAACACCATCAAAGGTGGACATTATGATGACACTATATTTATATGTGATATATAATATGTTTATTTTTTTTCTTAAGATTCTGTATTTTTCATTTTGTGAATACCATTAGGGTTTCCATTATGGGTAAACGTGATATCTTCATTTAAGGAAGTGCGGACTACCGCCCCCTCAAAGTGATTTGATTCGTTAATACCATATGTGGGACGTATAGAGGATGGAGTTATGATATTATGTATGATATTACAATATAATTATTATATACCTTTATATCATTATGATTCCATTTCATAAAATATGAAATAGAAATGGAAGCAGTGTTCATGCGTTCGTACAGCTTACCGTCTCCATGAACGGTGCATTTCATTTATTACCTATAAATGATTATGTAATATTATAAATGCATGAATGTACTGGATATATATGACATATATGATATCTACATCATCAATACCATTCTGGATATAATGGATACATGAACATCTTTCAATTATAAAGGGTTTATTTTTGACTCAAGTACCAATGATCGTTAATACGACCGTTATTAACTTAAATAATTACATAGTGTTTATGAAATGACAATAAGTGATATAAAAGGAATAATGAACTTGAAAAAGGTTCTTAAACAAGTAGAAATTAACTGAAGTTTATTATTCAGGAGATTAAAGAATGACCGAGTCAAGTCGGACCTGAGGTATGGGACTTCGTCTCAATCTCCTTTCAATGAGGCATATTTTGTTTTATACACAACCTTCTTTATACGGTGTATAAAACACTTTTACTTTTACGTTTATTCAAAAGGAATATTTTTTTGTACGAAGCGTTTACTAAAAGGCAAAAGGTAATGTTTTTGTCATGCGGCGACAACGACTTCTCTGCCGCTGTGACCATTATTTGAGTTTCGGCTTCCTCTATAAGCCATACCTTTTTTTTAAATGAAAAATAAATACCAAGTTTTACTTTTATTTTATTTTGGTATTGAAAATGGTTTTCATAATGTTTTTTATTATATCAATGTGTTGTATTGATATCTTGTGATTTAAATGTGTAAATTTTATGTTTCCATTATACATGTTTTATGTGATACGATTATGTTATGGTTCTTGGGCATTGATATGAAGACGGGTGGTTCCGTGATAATCTAAGGGCGGGTGAGCCCAATATAGCTCTCCAATGCATTGGGTAACGCGAAGCAGTGAAACGTTAAGGTTTCTCCTAAGAGATTTATGGAATATACTGTGATGGGTATTCCAAATGTGACCAAGAGGGTTACTCCCTATGTAAGAATGTTATGAATGCCTCAAGTTACCTTTATGTCTTATGATTTCTATGATATAACCATGTTTTTATGAGGTATGTTAAAGTGCCTATGTTTTATGGGTAATGTATGATTTCATTCTTATGTATATATGAACTCATGTTTCCTTTCCATGTTTTTATAACCCATACTGAGCTTTCTGTGCTCATCCCATGTTTTTTTTGAAATGTTTTTCACAGGTCAAGGGGAAGGTACATGATAAGATGATAGTGTCAAGGAAGTGTCAATAAAGAATCCATGTTTTATTTGCAATATGATTCCATTGATGGGAAAAATTAATACTATCTTTATGTAACCACTTTGTTTAAATGTGGAATGTAATGCAAGTTTTATGATCTAATTCTCTAAAACTATAATCCCGAAAAGATCATCAATGTGTAATCTTATAATAACTCAAGATTAAGTAAGGATTAAGGTTGGGGCCTTATAGTTGGCATAAAAGGTCGGTTTAGATAACTTTAGGAGTTAGAATTATATTAAACGATTAACCAAAAATATTTTTTATGGTCAAATTGAAATGACAAAGCATTTGAAGATTACCATGTTTCTTCATCTAAGACATGTTTGATCAGAATGGTTTTCCGCAGAGGAAACAAGGAAGCAGTGCTAGGAAGACATACAGAAGGAAATAACCTTCTGAATCAGCATCCTGAGATGGTCGGAATTGGAACTGAACAGTTTGTTGCAGTAATGGCACAGTTGACTCATGCGATAAATGGTGGTGGTATCCATGCACGAGATCAGCCAGATTAACGGCAGAGGAACATGTAAGTGGTGGAACATTTCATGAGGAAACATACCCCATCATTCAGAGGATCATCTGCCTTTTTTTAGCTGAAGGGTGGATTAAATCACTGGAGATGATTTTCGATGTCATGGGGTGTTCAGAAAATCAAAAGAGTAGTCTTGATATTTACCGTTTGGAGGGTGAAGTAGATCAGTGGTGGTCGATGGTTAAAAATATCAGGGATGCCGATGAGATTGATGCTCTTGACTGGGATGAATTCAATGGTATGTTTCTTGAGAAGTATTTTCCTAAGGCTGTTCGACTTAGGATGGAAAAGCAATTCTTGGAATTGAGGCAGGAGGAAGACTCAGTGGCAGCCTATGAAGAGAGGTTCACTCGATTGGCAAGGTATGCTCCAAATTTTATCCCATAACTTGATAGTAAAATCAATCATTTTTACTTAGGATTAAAACAAAAATATCGAATGGAATTAGCTTCTCGTGAGTTTAAAAGTTATGAAAATCTTCTTCGATGTGCTGAGAAGGTGGAAATGGAGTTTGTCGATGATCGAGTGTTCTATAACAACCAGCAGAAGAAGAGACCGAGGTGGCCGGAGAAAGGGAAGAATTCTTCAAAAAATTCTGATGGTATGAAAACTATGTTTCCAGCTTGTGATATATACGGTAAAAGGAATGCTGGGGAATGTCTTCTGAATTATGGAAAGTGCTACCGATGTGGTAATATGGGACATAAGGCTTGTGATTGCACTGAAAAAGATCAAGGTGATGGTAAGTCCAAATTTGATTTACAGTTAGTGAAATGTTTTAAGTGCAATGAGATGGGTCACTATGCAAACGAGTGTCCGACAAAGAGCTTGAGTGATGGGAAGTAGTTAGACTACAAGCAGAAAGGGGTGGTGAAATACTTTGCAACTACTTCAGCAGATGTCGGGCCATCAAAAGAAATTGTATCAGCTCCAGGGAGCTCACTTTTTTTCAAAGATTGACCTGAGATCGGGGTACCATCAGCTGAAGGTAATGGAAGCAGATGTTCCGAAGACTGCCTTTCATACAAGATATGGCCATTATGAATTTTTTGTAATGCCTTTTGGGCTAACCAATGCACCTGCTGTATTCATTGCTTAATGAATAGAATTTTCCATGAGTTCTTGGATAAGATTGTGGTGGTTTTCATTGATGATATTTTGGTGTTTTATAAAAGAAAAGAGGATCATGAAAGACATTTAAGGGTTATTTTTCAAACCTTAAAAGAATATAAATTGTATGGGAAATTCAGCAAGTGTGAGTTTTGGTTGGAACAAATTTCTTTCCTTCGTCACATTGTTTCTAAAGATGGGATAACCGTTGATCCTGTAAAAACAAAGGTTGTTGATGAATGGGCAAGAACCAAAAATGTAACAGAGATTCGTATTTTCCTTGGTTTAGAATGCTATTACCGAAGGTTTGTTAGAAATTTTTCACGGTTATCTAGTCCAATGACTAAGCTAACTCAGAAGGGTGTTAAGATTATCTGGACAAAATAATGTGATGATTGTTTTTATGAATTGAAAAGAAGATTGGTGAATGCTCCAGTTTTGGCACTTCCTTCCAGGAATGGTGAGTTTGTTATATACAGTAATGCTTCATTGAAAGGCCATGGTTGTGTCCTTATGCAGAATGATCAGGTAATTGATTATGCTTCACATCAGTTGATAACTCATGAGGTAAATTACCCTACCCATGATTTGGAATTAGCTTCTGTTGTTTTTTCTTTAAAATTTTGGAGGCATCATTTGTACGGAGTAAAGTGTGAAATATATACTGATCACAAATGTTTAAAGTATATATTCACTTAGAAAGAATTGAACATGAGACAGAGGAGATGGCTAGAATTAATCAAGGATTATGATTGTACAATTCATTACAATCCAGGAAAAGCAAATAAAGGGGATGATGCTTTGAGTCGAAAAAGTAATGCTTCATTAGCAATGTTGTGTTTGGAACGTGATCCTTTAGTTAAGGATTTGATGAACATTGGAATAGAAGTTGTTGGTGCAGGATGTTCTTCTGTTTTGTTTCAGGTATCAGTGAAATCATCTCTATCAGACAAAATCAAGCCAGAACAGAAGAAAGACAGTGAGTTACAGAAAAAGGTAGCGCTGGTTCAGAAAGGTAAGTTGCCTGAATTCAACATTGACAATGATTGCGTTTTGAGATTTGAGAAGAGATTGTTTGTGCCTTGTGATTCACAGTTGAAGAGAGAGTTTTTATGTGAAGCTCATAGTTCTCTGTTTTCAGTTCATCCTGGCAGTACTAAGATGTACAAAGATCTGCGGGAGTATTACTAGTGGGATGGAATGAAAAGAGATATTTCTGATTTTACTGTGAAGTGTTTGACATGTCAACAGGTTAAAGCAGAATGGTAGTTAACGAAAGGGATGCTTCAGCCTTTACCAGTGCCAGAGTGTAAATGGGAGAATATATCCATGGACTTCGTTGTGGGATTACCGAAGACCCGTCGAGGTAATAATGCAATCTGGGTTATTGTTGATCACTTGACTAAATCTTCTCATTTCCATTCAATATGAGATACTTTTTTCCTAGATGAACATTCCTGTTTGTATCTTAAAGATATAATCAGGTTACATGGAGTTCCCCGCTCCATTGTATCGGACCGTGATCCAAGATTTACTTCTAACTTTTGGAAAGGCCTTCAGAAGTCGTTGGGTACTGAATTAAATTTTAGTACAACTTTTCATCCACATTCAAATGGGCAGTCAGAACAAACAATTCATACCTTGAAGGATATGCTACGAGCTTGTTCGATGGATTATCATGGAAGTTGGGACCAACATCTTTCTGTGGTTCATTTTTCATATAATAACAGTTTTCATTCCAGTATACAGATGGCACCATTTCAGGAATTGTATGGGAAGTGGTGTCGAACTATAGCTTTCTGGGATGAAGTGGGTGAAAGGAAGTTGATGGGACCAGAATCAGTAGAAGAGTTGGCAGAAAAATTTCAGCTGATACAGAAACACATGAGAACAGCTCAGAGCAGGCATAAGAGTTATGCAGACAACAGGAGGAAGGATCTATCTTTTGAGGTAGATGATCATGTTTTTCTCAAAGTCTCACCATGGAAAAGTGTGATGTGATTTGGTAAGAAAGGAAAGATGAGTCCAAGGTTCATTGGACACATGAAATTCTGGAGTGAGTTGGATCAGTTGCATACCTAGTGGCTTTACCTCCGAGTTTATCTCAGGTACATAATGTTTTTCATGTTTTGATGATGAGAAAGTACATTCCAGATCCATCTCATGTTTTGAGTCTAGAGGTAGTTCTGCAGGAAGAGAACCTATCATATGAGGAACAACCGGTCCAGATTCTTGACCACAAGGAGCATGTGTTACGGAATAAGGTGACTAATCAGGTAAAGGTTTTGTGAAAAAACCACATGATGGAAGAGGCAACATGGGAATCTGAAAATGCAATGAGGGATAAGCACCCCCATTTATTCGATAAGTAAATAAATTACGGGGAAGCAATTTTCTAATGGGGGGAAGGATGTAACATCCCAAGTAAGTAATGAATAATATATATTTTAATCTATGTCTATTAATGAATTAGATAGTGTTTTAGAGGCTTAAAATGAAAATAAATCCAATCTTAAGCATGGAATACACTAATATTTTTAAATGATTGTTTTACTTCCTTTTGATGGAAAACCATTTTTAAATATATGTTATGAAAATTTTATAAGCTATGTTTGTAAAAATAAATTTATTCTTTATGATTGGGACATCAAAATTTACTTTGTGCGAATTTTTGGTATTTTTCCGATAATGTTCATTTTTTAATGAATAGTGAAAAATGTTGTATTTTAATTCAAAACCTCTTTTTAATATAATTTATTTATATGATTAGATTATCTTTTTAATTGTTTTTGAAGTGAAATTAGGATATATTTTTACCATTTAATCCAATGGTGGTCATTTGAATCAATTTCACTTGAAATTGGACTTAAACTGGTGTCAATCTTTTGATAATTGTTGTTTCATAAAAACACGCTATTTGTCATGACAACAGGAATTAATTATTTAATTAATTAATGTAACTTAAATGATTTGAAATTTTAAAAATATACATCATTTTCGAATTCGGAATATCAAATATAGCTTAGGGTTATGTTTCGGTATTTTTCTGAAAAACATCAATTTTTTATGAATAGTGAAACCACTAAGTGGTAGTTAAAGAAACTGATTTTTTGTTTAAATGAAAATTTTCCACTTCTTTGATTTGATTTTCAAAAAATCTGACATAAATGGTTTTCATTAAGAAGTAATATTTGGTTCAATGAGATTAATATAATTTTTTGGTGAAAAGTAACTTTTATGTTTTTAATCGCGATTAGAGGTAATTTGTGTAGTTTAAGGTAAAAATATTGTTTTAATAATATGAGATTTGCTTGAAACATGTTCTACCCTCATTTTATGTGTCATGGCCGACCAAGAAAATCCATGTGTCAACTTGGGGACCCCATGGAGCCACTTTGGTTGGGAAATGACATAAATAACTTTTTATTTAATGTAAAAGTAAAAATGACAAAAACATGAAATGTTTTACTAAAACAATTTTTACATGGGGTTATACAAGTCATATTTTTGAATATAAATATTCATTAGAAAGAAAAAAATATTTCCTACATCATTATATTTGTTTTATAATTTTTATACTTTAAGGATATTAAATTATTTATGACATCATAGTGATGCAGCGATTACCTCATTAATAAAGTATTTAAATAAAATGAAAAGATAATGTAATATCTATGACCTACACATGTCCAAAACCCATTGTATGGGTATATTTAGAACCCTTATCGCCTTATCCTCGAATTATATCAATTTGGGACCTTCTTAATCCGAAAATCATTTTAAAATAAAGTAACATTTCTTTACTTTCCAAGAGTGCCCCTCCTATCCTCTTATAAAAGGCCCCCACCTCTACCTCCTTACCCACACTTCCAAAGCATTTGGCTCGGCCAACCCCTACCCATTTTGTCTCTCAACTTCCCTATATTACTCCTTGAAGCCTCACATTGGGCAGAAGTCTACCAAAGGAGCATTTGAGCTCAAACCAAAAGGAGTTACCCGATTTTAAGGTAATGTCTTCACTTGAGTCATTTTGTTTTATTTTACTTCTCCAACCCCATAAACTCTTTTTTCATTTCTTTTGTAACAACTAAAGTATCTTGAATATACTAGGATGTTGTTATAATAATGATTCGATCTACACTTACACACACCTACATCTAATGGTTAAAGAACATATTGTTTCCGTGGATGGCGAATTTCTGCCTCCCAAAACGATGATTGTTCAAAATTCATTTAACACATTCAAAGGTGGACATTAAGATAACACTATATTAATATATGATATATAATATGTTTATTTTATTCCTTAAGCTTCTGTATTTTTCATTTTGGGCATACCTTTATGGTTTCTATTATGGGTAAACACGATATCTTCATTTAAGGAAATGCGGACTACCGCCCCCTCAAAGTGATTTGATTCATTAATACCATATGTGGGACGTATAAAGGATGGAGTAATGATATTATGTATGATATTACATTGGAATTATTATATACCTTTATATCATTATGATTCCATTTCATAAAATACGAAATATAAATGGAAGCAGCGTTCATGCGTACGTACGACTTACCGTCTCCATGAAGGGTGCATTTCATTTCTTACCTCTAAATGATTATGTAATATTATAAATGCATGAATGTACTGGATATATATGACATATTTGATATCTACATCATGAATACCATTCTGGATATAATGGATACATGAAAAAATTGTAATTATAAAGGGTTTATTTTTGACTCAAGTATCAATGATCGTTAAAACGACCGTTATTAACTTAAATAATTACATAGTGTTCATGACATGACAATAAGTTATATAAAAGGAATAATGAACTTGAAAAAGGTTATTAAACAAGTAGAAATTAACTCAAGTTTATTATTCAGGAGATTAAAGAACAACTGAGTCATGTCAGACCCGTGGTATGGGACGTCATCTCAATCTCCTTTCATTGAGGCATATTTTGTTTTATACACAACCTTCTTTATACGGTGTATAAACCCCTTTGACTTTTATTTTTATTCAAAAGGAATCTTTTTTTTATACGAAGTGTTTACTAAAATAAAAAATGGAATGTTTTTGTCATACATATGCGGTGACAACGACTTCTCCACCGCCGTGATCATTATTTGAGTTTCGGCTTCCTCTACAAGCCATACATTTTTATAAAATGAAAAATAAATTCCATGTTTTACATTTCTTTTATTTTGTTAATGAAATTTTTTTTCATAATGTTTTTTATTATATTAATGTGTTGTATTGATATATTGTGATTTAAATGTGGAAATGTTATCTTTCCTTTATGCATGTTTTATGTGATACGATTATGTTATGGTTCTTGAGAATTGTTATGAAGACGGGTGGTTCCGTGATAAAATAAGGGCGGGTGAGCCCGATATAGCTCTCCAATGCATTGGGTAATGCAAAGGAGTGAAACGTTAACGTTTCTCTGAAGAGATTTATGGAATATACTGTGATGGGTATTCCAAATGTAACCAAGAGGGTTACTCCCTACGTAAGAATGTTATGAATGCCTCAAGTTACCTTTATGTCTTATGATTTCTATGATTTATTCATGTTTTTATGAGCAATGTTAATGTGCCTATGTTTTATGGGTAAAGTATGATTTCATTCTTATGTATATATGAACTCATGTTTCTTTTCTATGTTTTTATAACCCATACTGAGCTTTATGTGCTCATCCTATATTTTTTTTGAAATTTTTTTCACAGGTCAAGGGAAAGGTACATGATAAGATGATAGTTTCAAGGAAGTGTCAAGAAAGAATCCAAGTTTTATTCTCAATATGTTTCCGTTGATGGGAAAAATGAATACTATCTTTATGTAACCACTTTGTTTAAATGTGGAATGTAATGAAAGTTTTATGATCTAATTCTCTAAAACTCTAAACCCGAAAATATCCTCAATGTGTAATCTTGTAATAACTCAAGATTATGTAAGGTTTAAGGTTGGGGCCTTATACATTTACCCAAATAAAATTATCACGTATTACCCATAATGGAAACCATAAAAGTATGATATAAATGTAAAATACATATTCAGAATGAAAACATAAACATAATAAATATATCATATATATATACAATTCCATGTTAATGTCTACCATGAGAGGTGGTAAGAGATAATCTAACAATCATCGTTTCGTGAGGCATTAGTTTTCCAACCACATAAACAATATGTTCTTCACCCATGACAATGAGGTGTGTGTAAGTGTAGTTAGAATCATTATCTTAAAAAAACATAGTATATTGAGGATAATGGAGTTGTCATTAAATAATGGAATAAAATGATTTTAGGGGGTTGTAGAATTAAAATAAAACAAAATAAAAAAAAAGAATTTAAGAGAAACTATTACCTTTAATTTGGGTAACTACCTTTGATTTGAACCAAATGGATTTTTGAAGTGAATTATTCCTAAGGTAAGGCTTCTAGGTGTAAGATGGGAATCTTTAGAGATTATTTGGGTAGGTTTTGGATGAGTCCAAGGGATTGAGAGGTGTGTGGAACGGGTTAGAAGTGGTTTCCTTTTATAAAGAGGAGGAGGGGCTCTTTAAGAAAGTGTGAAAATGTTATTTTATTATATAGTGATATTCGGTTTCTAAATGTCCAAAACTAATTTAATTCAAAGATAAAAATACTCATGGACGATATAAAATCATTCAATAAAAATTGGATAGGTCTTTGATATAGTTGTAATATTAAAAATTTTATTTATTTAAATCGTTTATTAATCAGGTAAATACTACATCATTATTCTGTCATAAATAATTTAATTTATTTGATGTCTAATTTTTTTTTAAAAATATAATGTAGGAAATATTTTTATATTTCTAATGAATATGTATAGTATAAATGATGACTTATATAACCCCATGTAAAAAATTTAAATACTAAAAGATATTTGTTTATGTCAATTTTGACTTTACTTTATGTTAATTAAAATAAAGTATCATTATCATTCATAAGTGGCCCCATGGGGTCCCAAAATAGAATCAAGGATGATCATGGTTGACCATGACTAATCAAATAAGGTTAAGACAAGTGTTAATGTAATTATTTATTATTATAATATTATTTTTACCTTGAATTACCCTATTTACCATTAACCACAGTTAATAAAAGTCAAAAGTTACTATTCATCAAAAACTATTTTCAACTTATCGAACCACATTTAAATTAACGAGGTTATCTATGTCTCTCAGATTTTTGAAATTCAACTCACAAAAGCGAAAAAATTATGTTTTATGCAAATTTTCAAATGCTCCTAGGATGTGGGTAAAATATGGTAAAAAGTTAAATAAAGTTTTTATATATCTAAACATATTATAAAATGACTCGAATGAATTATATTGAACTTATATTGGTATTATGTATCTATTTCTACCTAAAATAATTTTAAATAAATATATAATTTTTTAATGAAAAAGTCGGTTTTAACCATAAGTCAGTGCTTTTCACTATTCATCAAAATTGAATGCTTTCAGAAAAATACAAATAATTCAACCTAAGCTAATTTTGATATTCCGTATCCAATAATTAAGTCCATTTGATAAGATAAACTTTATAAAATTTCAAAAACTGGGTATTAATATTCATAACTGCTAGTTTTATTAGTGGCAGTGTGTGAGAATCTCTAAGTTCTATACGATGCAAGCTATTGCATTATTTAAATGGAAATGTATCGTGGATGCTTGGGGTGTTTCATTCTACCCTCCTTTAATAAATTTCTTCCTCAAAAATTGAAATTTTTCTTTGAAAATAAAAGGTTGAAAAAAGAAAATACCTTTGTGGAAAACCCACATTGGAAATAGGGTTAATGAAAATTAGTTTTAATAAGAGGGAAAGGGAAATGATGAAGTGACCACAAAATTAGGGTTTCTAATAAGATAACATTGTTAGGAATTATAGAAATTTAATTAGAAGAAAAATGTAAATATTTATAGGGAGTGATTGAGGTAATCAGTGACAAACAATTGTTGAATTGAGGCCCTCAAAGCCATCAATCATGGATGATTTAAAATATCACTGATTCAACAAAATATAAGATATTAGGATAACACATTTTTAGTTTTAAGATACCCTAACTAATGTTTTAGAATTAATTTATTCATATAATATGAGAAGAAAAAAAATATACATGACATGTATATTTCCATCCTTTAACTAATTTCAACAACATACTCATCTCTCAATTTAAAAGATAATAGAAGAAAAAAATATATTCTATTTATCCCATTCGTATAGGGTTACAAAAAAATGAATTTATATTTCATCTAACATACCCCTTAAAAAACTACATTATTCAATCCAGGACATCACGTGGGCCTGTGGTAGGTGATACACCCTTGTCGCCATTCGGTTACAGGTTTATGTATCACGACCTTTCTGAACGTGGAGGGTTGCCGCCCGACCTCCGGGATGTCCTTTTTATGGAAATACAAAAATAATCATAAACTAGACTTATCCAAAATACTTATATCCAAGCTCACATTCCAATATATATAATGAAGTTAAACACAATGAAAATCCTTTTTTCCACGTAATAACATGTGAACACCTTCATCATGTATTCTTTTAAAACACTACAACATCATGAATTACCTTAAAACCTTATTGATTGCATTCATGATCACTTGTTCCTTATAGAATACTGGATACATTTCTTCTATACAAAAGTGTTGTAAACTCCAACAATGATAGAATATAAAAATCATTAATCAGTTTCATGATAGTCAAGAATATCCAATATAATTTATCCAAATAAATCTTGTATTATTCCAAAATCAGTACCTCAGTATTAGAACCATATTATATTTTATGATTCTATGAATCATATATTTTCATAAAAAATTAACCTGTTATTGAGTCACTTTTATTAGTTCCACACAATCACAAGTCCTTAATAAAATAGTACTACAATACTATCCTTATGTACTTTATAATTCTTATAACATGTACATCATTAATACAAAACACAAATGACACAATAATTTAATAACAACGTACAAAATCTAATCATTCCTCTTCACCATAGGTAGTATGATAACTTTTTTTATCCAATAGCTGCGTTTTGGGTATACTATGATGATTTCGACGTTGATTCGCGTAGTGTCCCAACTCGTTTTAGATGAATCATTGTACATTTGAAACTTTTTTACTACCCTTTCAATCACGTACATGATTTCATTTTTCTACACACTTATAACTAACACCCATTCCCTTCATTCATTTACCAAGTTGATTCTTTCCATAGTTATCACATATAAGAAAATATTTATTTTCCCTCTTCCCTTTATCCATCTTTCTTTCTTCTATCCCTTTATTCTCTTACTTCCATTTAAATCCATAGGACTCAAAAAAATCTTTAATTAACTTCTTAACACATGATATTATTTCATCATATGTTGAGAATACATGGGAGACTATTTACCATATAAATTTTTTCTTAATACAATGAAATATATGATCCTTCTTACTCTATGGATCATACGTATTGCTAGATTTCACATTCTTTCTACTGGGCGCCATTTAAATACAATGGCATACACCAGGTCTGTTTATAAATTTCAATGAATAATTAAAAACATGTATAATACATAATGTAAATTGAACAGTTTATGGATATAATCCATAATCATAAAAATATTTTCTTTGAGCAGGTATATACTAGCGAATCCTTCATAATGATTTGTAACGAAAATGGGAATTATCCAAAGCATATCCCCCAGGAGTGTCGTTACCAAAAGTGCAGCAAAGCCCATTGTCGTGCACCAGTTCCCATTCAAGTCTATCTCAAAGCAGTGTTTTTGGGTTTTACCCCGAGTACATCAATGCCAGAGCCACCTCTACCTGCTCGTATCCATACAAGGATGATTTTTCTTGGAAGACTCAAAAAACCTCAACACTACCAAAAGTATAGGAAGTTATTCTATATTAATTATCAATGTCTATCTTAGGGTAATGTGTTCTAATCAGAGTTTATCTCAATCTAGTTTCCAATGTTATTTCTAAACTTCCTCTGATACCAACTATAACGCTCCAACCCTTGTTACCCAGAGTCGATCCATTGTTACATAACATTGGCATGATTACAAGGAATCACGTCCCGAAGGACCAATTAGTTTTGAAGTCTTGGAAAATAGATTACATAAATGAAGTTAAACATTAAAACTTGAAATGAAATACAACAGAAAATTATTCCATTAAAAACGTCCAAGCCTCCTAGATTTTTCCTGTAAGTAACTCATAACTAACTTCTTCATATCCTGGGAAAATAAAACATGAGAAAGTGGTGACCTCATATTCTCAATAATGGTAAATAATTTAGCGGAAGCTATAAACATTTAAGGAAATATTTGTAATAAAACCACATCCCTTCTAAACATAAACATGAACATAATATGGAAAATATAAATAAAAATTTATCATATAAACATGCACATGTAAATTCTACTAGTTGAATAATCACATGTAAAAACTAATTTCATAATGAAGAAATGTTTATTATATGACTTTATTTTCTACATCAGGGCCTCCTACCAGGGCCTATTGGGTAACTATAACTGGATCCAAACCCAGAGAGCCTTTATAAATGGACTCCATCCCAGAGAGCCTCTGTAACCGAACTCCAACCTGAAGAGCCTCTATAACCAGACTCCAACATGGAGGGTCTACTGTAACTGGACCCCAACCCGGAGGGATTAGTTTTACCAGTCCCCAAACCAGAACATACTAGTCTAATACATTCATCATATGAAAAGGTCGAAATATAACCTAAACATTCGTATTAAAACTATCATACAAAATGTCAATAATTTATCAATAAACCTTGAATGGTTTAAAAAATAACACATCCACAGTATAACACATTAAAAAAAATTTAATTATATATCGATGGTTTGTATCATAATAATTTATCTTCAAACATGACCTAAGTGAGGGCCGTGGGGCTACAAAGACACCGACCCTTTGGAGTTTCTGTAATCTTTTGTGCATAATAGATGAGGAGTTGGTCAATAAATGGAAGAGATTGGCCCTGACCGACAAAGAAAAGGCATCAATTGAGGCACAGCGAAATGAAGACACGTTCCTAGAAAAGTGCTTGTCTCTACTCGTGGTGGGAATGTTTATGGAAAACATATCGGTTAACCAAGGGGCGCTCAAGAACACTCTACAGAATATCTAGAAACATGAGGCAAGAGTGGCTATTCGGGAATTGTGGATAAACCGCTTCGTCTTTGAGTTCTTTAAATAGAGAGATAGAGATAAAATCTTGCACGGCAGACCATGGTCCTTCGATAGTCAACTCCTTCTCACGGAATATTTAAAAGGGGGGGATATCAAGCAATTGATTTTAACCCGTTCCCCCTTCTAGATACCAATTAAAGGAATCTGCTTCCATGCAAGAATGGAACGTACAATTAGGGGAATTGGAGATTGTTTTGGGAATATTCTTGAGTGGGACAGCTCAGACCCAATACAATGGGGTCCCGAGGTTTGAATTAAGGTGGATTTCGATGTGTCAGAGCCACTGATGAGGGGAATGTTTTTAAATATTGAAGTTACCAACACTTGGATATCATTCATGTTTGAGAAACTCTCAATTTTCTGCTTTCACTGTGGCCGCCTTGGCCATCTGGAAAGAACGTGCAGCACTAAACATAAGAGTGATGTGGGTAACGCTATCCTCCAGTACGGCCCCTGGCTCCGTGCCAAACCGAATAAACATGCCTTCATCCCGGAGATGGAAAAACAAAAAGAGCATGACCGTCTCATTTTGGCACATTCTAGTACGACAAACCCCATACCTGAAAAATCCTTAATGACTCGGCCAATGAATTCCCTAAAGTATGGCCCTCCCACTCAGGGAGAAGCTAGCACTCAGAGAGAATCTAGAATGCAGCCATAACCCCTGAGGGAAAACTCTCCAACACTGTTACTGTTGATGATGATGCAACAAAATTCCCCGTCATATTGCTCAAAGCCGATGTTGATGCATGTCGAACCTCCAGACCCGGACCCTGACTTACCTTTGACCGCATCTAGCACTCTTACGATGAAGGACCGTGGTATGACAAGACCTTCACTAATGGGTCCAATCACCCATCGAATGTGGAAAAGGAGGCAACGAGGCGAGAGTGATGGGCACCGAGAAGACCCAAAACTCAAGGTGAGGACGATAAAAAATGAAACATTTCAACTAGGAAGGAACCTCACCAAAAGATGGAAAATGACAGATGGAAAAGTAATATCGGAGATACCAGAGGCGGTGGCGGGAGAGTCCCAGCCCCGCATAGAGCATTGATTGTCTTATGTTGGAACTTTCGTGGGCTTGGCAACCCCCGAACGGTTCACATGCTTCAGCGCAATTGCACTCAATGTCGCCCCGATATGGTTAGCCTATCCGAAACCATACTGGAATGCAATGACACCAATGGTATTTCTCTGAAGTGTGGCTTCCACGGCTGTTTCCCGGTGTCTAGACAAGGCAACTCCAGGGGACTCTGTCTCCTTTGGAAGGACAATGTCGATGTTAAAATTTTGTCCTTCTCCCCGCACCATGTGGCAGCGACTATTCATACGTACCTTCACCCACCATGGACTTTTGTGGGTTTCTACGTCTGGCCATCCCATAATGACAAGGTGAAGTCATGGGATCTTCTATTCAATCTACGATTTGACATACTGAGCCCTATTATGTTCGGTGGAGACTTCAATGAGATCATGTTCCATAAGGAAAAGAGGGGCGGAACCACCCAACCATCAGTTCTGATGTCATGTTTCAAGGATTCAGTTTCCAGGGCGAACCTGGTCGATCTGGGGTACTCAGGAAATCTGTTTACTTGGTTCCGTGGCAACTCAGAAAGCACCCGTATCGCTGAGCGTCTTGACAGATTTCTGAGCTCTTCTGATTGGATTAATATGTTCGGCATGTTTCATATCGAACACATGGCCCTCAACTACTCAGACCACTTTCCAATCCTCATTGACTGTACCTGTGGAGAACATACTAGACCTTTTTCCAGACCCTTCAGATATGAGAGATTCTGGTCAAATGACCAGGAATGTGAAGAGGTGATCCAATCAAGTTGGAAATGTACTCACGAGGATGTTTGCCTCAACCTCCAACAGGTCGCATCGAATCTGAGGTCATGGAGCTATAAGAAATTCTGACACCCTGACCGGCACTACAGCTCCCTTGAAAAGAGATTGAACTTTCTCCTCAAACAACCCACATCCAATTGCAATCTCTCTAAAATTGGCTCCATACAAAGAGAGCTGGACACGACCTTACGTATCAAGGAAAGTTTCCAGGCTATGCCCGTGTGGGACAATCATATCAAAGAAGGGGACGCTAACACCCATTATTTTCACCAGAAAGCTTCCGCCAGGCGTCGGAAAAACTCCATTACCTTCTTATCACATGTCGATGAAAGAAAAGTTTATGACACCAATGGTATCCACGAGGCCTTGACTAGATTCTACCAGAACATATTATCTGCAGGAACCCCTTTAATGTCTGTTGTGGTGGAAGAATGTATCAGACATGTAATCATCGATGAGATCAATAGGAAGCTCTACAAAGAGGTGATTGATGACGAGATAAACCTGGCTTTGAAACATCATCATCCCACCAAGGCTCTAGGACCAGATGGGTTCTACGCCCTCTTTTTTAAGCAATACTGGCACATATTCAGTCCTAACATCTGCAATTTGATTAAAAATATCTGTGCTAGCAACACCATAATTACATCCATCAATGAAATGGTCCTTGTCCTAATCCCCAAAAACAAGAAACCTATGGAGATCCCTGACATTCGACCTATCAGCCTCTGTAATGTCACTTACAAGATCTTATCCCAGATCCTTGTCAATCGGTTATGACCTTGGCTACCATATATTATCTCTGAAAATCAGAGCGCATTCGTGGCCAAGAGACTGATCACGGATAATGTGATTGTGGCCCATGAAGTGTTCCACTCTATGAAAGCATGCTCCATGGAGAAGAGAGGAAACATGGACTAGAAATTGGATATGTCCAAGGCCTAGGATAGAGTTGAATGACATTTAGAGCTGTTATGCAGAAGATGGGTTTTTACGCTAAATGGATATCTATGGCCAGGGACTGCGTCTCGACTGTCTCGTTCAAAATCAAGGTCATTGGGGAGCATACCAGAGTTTTCACCCCTTCTCGAGGCCTTCGCCAGGGAGAACCTCTACCCCCCTTCATCTTCATCCTGGTGGCTAACATTGTTTCTAATCTTATCTCCAGTGATGCTTCTTCTAAGTCTATTCATGGGGAAAATTTTTGTCAAGTTATCCCTCCAGTGTTGCATCTCTTCTTCGCTGACGAATGCCTCCTTTTTTCTAGAGCAACAATTAACGAATGCCGGGTGATCTTCCAGGCGATCCTCCAGTATGAGAGGGCGTCTGGACAAACAATCAATCATGGTAATTCTGAAATTTCCTTCATTGCATGTGTGCATCTATCTAAGAAGAATAAACTTTGTGATTAAGCTGGCATCCATATGGTTGTTAAACATCAGAAGTATCTCGATCTCCCCACGGTGATTGGCCGGTCTAAACAAGAAATCTTTTCTTCCATCATGGACAGGATTGAGGCTAAAATCCAAGGCTGGACCCTTAAAAGAATTTCAAAAGCTGCCAAAGAGACTCTCATCAAAGCCATAATCCAATCTGTCCCCAACAACTTTATGTCCCTTTTTAATTTCCTGGTGGCCATCACTGATCAGATCCACACACGTACTGCCAATTTCTGGTGGGGGATGCACGATGGAAGGAATCAACCCCATTGGATGGCCTGGGAAAAACTCTGCAAACCCAAATCAGAGGGTGGGATGGGGTTTCAGAATCTTCCTCTCATCAATGACGCTCTTTTGGCCAAGCAAGGATGGTGCCTTTTTGACCACCCTTCATCTCTTTGTGTCCTAATTTTACGAGCTAAGTATTTTCCCGACACGGAATTTCATGCTTCCTCTCTTGGTCCTCGATTCAGCTTCCTCTGGAGAAGCATCTGGGGGGAAAAAAGATCCTGGATAAAGGACTGGGTTGGAGAATTGGGACTGGATCATCTGTCAAAATTTGGTTTGATCCCTGGCTTGTTGATAAGGATGGCTTACGGGCTACATCCCCCACCCAACCAGGTCTAGAAGACGCCACTTTCAGCTGCCTCCTTTCCGACTGGGGATTAGGGTGGTGTTTGGATAAGATCCTCGAATGGTTTAACGAACGATATCAAAGAATTATCCTCAGTATCCCCTGGGTACCTGACGCAGGCCCTGACCGTCGCTTATGGATCAATGACATTTCGGGCGTTTACATGGTGAGATCCGGCTATAGACATTCTCTTGGAATCCACCCAGTTGGCAGGGACGACGGTCATTGGAAATCGATATGGTCGCTCAATGTCCCCCCAAAAATTCATCATTTCTGGTGGCATGTTTGTACGGGTACTATCCCAACAATGAGCCTTCTCGTTTTTCGACATATGGCCAGCATCGCCTCTTGTCCTTTCTTCCCGAACACTCCTGAAACCCCTATGCACACTATCATTCTCTGCCCGGGAGCTAAGGAAATCTGGAATCTATGGGGCTCAGCTTCTTCGGCTTCGCTGGCATTGGCCTCTGACCTTCCCGATCTTCTGACGCATTGGTACTCCTCTCTCTCCCCAGCTGATGTTGGTTCACTCTGCACTCAAGCCTGGATTATTTGGGTCCGGCACAACGGCGCAATTTTTCATCATGCCTTTAGACCCCCCAAATTCTGGATTGATTGTGCTACCTCTTGGATTGAAGGCTGGGAAGGCCACAATAGATCTTCTATACCGGGAGCCCGCACCTCTCCTCATGTTCCCTGGAATCCCCCAATGGAAGGTATTCTCAAGATCAATGTGGACGCGTCGCTTCCAAAAGCTGGGCTTGTTTCCCTCAGCCTCCTTTCCTGAAATCATCTGGGGAAAATCCTTACTGCTAAGTATGAACCACATCAGACATTCTGGGAACCGGTGGTCACTGAAGCCAAGGCCATCCTTGCTAGTATGATGCTCGCTATTGAATGTGTATGGGGTGACATTATCATTAAGTCTGAATGTCTTTCCGTTATCGACGCTATCAATCACAACGACAATAGACTCCAGTCATTTGGCGCCATTGTCAGGAGAATTCTCTCACTCAGCCAACGTTTCTCATTTTTCACCTTCTCTTTTACCAAAAGGGAAGGGAACAATGCAGCCCATCAGCTAGCATCCTCAGGCCCTTTCGGCACTAACCAGCTCTGGCTAGACAATTTTGCCTTCATGGCTTCGTGTATGTACTTCTGCTGATCTTTGTCATTAATGATACATGCTTTTCAAAAACAATTAATACGTTATCTTTAAACGAGTTTAAAATCCATTAAATGATGCTGACATATATGATATTGTTCAGAAAAAACCATTGAATGAAATAACCCTTTTCATGAAATCGTTTAAAATTCTCACAATTTATAAAGGTATATTTGAATAAAAGTGTCCCATACTACTTTGAAACTTTATAAAATAATTTTCATTTCAAAACATTCATGTCCATACAAATAAATCCTTAATATCATTTTGAATACATGGACATCAATTAAAGGGTATAGAAAGATAAATCTTTAAAATATTTAAAATGATGATATAGTTAAATAGACCCTCCCATAAAACCTTAAAAGATTCCTTTTGAAATTATTTTTATAAAATATGGGTATATATGATATGTATGTCCTAGAAAATACATACACATGAACACTCATGGATAATAATGAGATTGAGTACATAACCCTTACCTCATTGTAATCAATCGAGTTGTATGAAAAATAGTCAATAAACACCAAATGAATAAAAAAATATCATGAATATAAATGGAATCATGATAATATATATATCAAATGGCAGTACACAATACACCACATGCAATAAATAAGTGGTGAAAAATGGAAATCTCATTGAATTAAAAGTGAGATAAGAAACCCCTTACCAATGTGTCCGACTTGACTCGCTCATATGTTCCTTGTTATTTCTAAATAATAAACATATGTTTATTTCTACATTATTAAGAATATTATCATGTTTATAATTCCTTTTATATCACTTCATACATTTTTATAACAATTAGGTAATTATTTGAGTTCATATCGGACATTTTGTCGGTGTTCAGAACTTTAGTCAAAAATGAAGTTGTTATAATTATAAATTGTCAATGTGTTAAAATGTACACTATCTATAGAATTATATTACTCATTTAGATTTCATATATATCATATATGTTTTGTATATATATGTATTTATAACAATACATAAAATTTGGAGAGAAGAAATGATATTTATCGTTCATGGAGACGGTATGTCATACGTACGCATGAACGCTACATTGACTTCTATTTTGTATTTTAATGGAATTAAAACATAATGAAACATAGTTATATTATCATTAAAGTATAATATCGTATATAATATAATTAAATTTATACATTATACCCCCACATATGTCATTAATGAGTCATATCACATTGAGGGGGTGGTAGTTTGCACTTCCTCAAATGAAATTATTGCGTTTACGAAAAATAGAAACCATAAATGTATGATATAAATGGAAAATACAGAATCACAAAGAAAACATAAACAATATGTATATATATATATAAGATATATAAATACACATCCATCTTAATGGCCACCATGATAGGCAGTAGGAGATAATGGAACAATCATCATTTCACGAGCCGTTAGTTTTCCAACGACAGAAACAGTATGTTCTTCATCCATTAGATGGAGGTGGGTGTAAGTGTAATTATTATCCTTCTCATAAAAAATTACTAGTATATTTAGGATACAGGTATTGTCATAATGTAATGGAATAAAAAGTGTTTAGGGGGGTGTGTGAAGTAAAATAAAACAAAATAAAAGAAAATAATTTAAGAGAAACTGTTACCTTAAATTTGTGTAACTTCCTTTGGTTTTAACCAAAAAAGACTTTTTGATGTGACTTATGCATAAGGTAAGGCTTATAGATGTAATATAGGGATATTTAGTGCTTATTTCAGTATGGGTTGGATGATCCAAGGGGATTGAGAGTTGTGTGGAATGGGATAGAAGTGGTGTCCTTTTATAAGGGGGAGGATGACGTCTTTAGGAAAGTGTGAAAATGTTTTTTTTATATAGTGACATTCTGTTTTTAAAAGTAAAAAACTAATTAAACATGAAGATAATATGACTCATGATAGATTTAAAATAATCCAATAATAATTGTATAGGTTTTGGATATAGTTTCGATATTAATAATCTTATTTATTTAAATCATTTATTAATGAGGTAAATACTACATCATTATTGTGTCAAAAATAATTTAATTTATCTGATGTATAATTTTTTTTAAAAAATAGCATAATATAGGAATAATTTTATCTTTCAAAAGAATATTTATAGACGAAAATATGACTTATATGACCCTATGTAAAAATTGATTTACCAAATGATATTTGTTTATGTCATTTTTGCCTTTACTTTGACTTCATTAAAATAAAGTGTAATTATCATTCATAAGTGGCTCCATGGGGTCCCAAAATTGACCCATGGACGCCCATGGTTGGCCATGACTCATCCAATAAGTTTAGGGGAAGTGTTATGATAATATTGTATTATTACAATATTCAGTTTACCTTGAATTACCCTATTTACCTTTAACTACTGTAAATAAAAGTCAAACATTACTATTCACAAAAAAAATTATTATCATCTTATTGAACCACATTTTACTTAATGAGGTTAAACATGTCTCTCAGATTTTTGAATTTCAACTCACAGAAGTAGTAAAATTATTTTTTATGCAAATTTGCAAATGCTCCTAGGAGGTGGGTAAAAGACGGTAAAAAGTAAAATAAAATTTATATATATATAAACATACAAAAAAATGACTCCAATGAATTATATTTAACTTATATAGGTATTATGTATATATTTTTACCTAAAATAAATTTAAATAAATAAGTAATTTTTTAAATAAAAAGTCAGTTTTAACCAATAACTCATTGTTTTTCACTATTCATCAAAAATTGAAAATTTTCCAAAAAATACACATATTTTACCCAAAGTTAATTATGATATTCTGAATTTAAAAATTAATCCTATTTTACCAAATTCAAAGCATATAATTTTCATTTATTAATTTAAAAGTAATTCTCATTGTCAAAACCAAAAAGCAAGTTTTTATGAAATAATAACAAACAAAGGGTTAAATGGTTATGTTCAGTTTCAAAGTGAAATTATTTCCAATGAATGACATTGGATTTAATGTTAAAAATATAATCTAATTATACTTAAAAACTGCTCAATAGTATAACTTAGCACTATAAATTATTTTTATTAAAAAAATTATTTTTAATTAAAATTTATTTTTTTACACTATTCATCAAAAATTGATGTTTTCAGAAAAATATCAAAAACTCACCTTAAGATAATTTTGATATTACGAAACCAAAACTGAACTCCATTTTGAAAGATAAATTATATAAAATTTTAAAAATTTAGTATTACTATTCATAACAGCTCGTTTGATTGGTCGCGAGTGTTAGAATCTCAAAATTGCATACGATGCAAGATATTGCATTATTAAAAGGGAAACATGATATGGAAGCTTGGGATGTTACAATAAGTGCATGAGTATTCCATAAACTGGAGTTATTTAATGAAATAAAAAGGATTAATTTTATTCATAATAGTTTGGGTCGATACATGGGCTTGAAGATTATTTGGTCTTGGTTTGTTGGGAGTTGTATAATGGATGGGGGAGTGTGGTCAGGTGAATGACCATGAGTGGCAATTAAATTGGTTTTTAGCATGATATTAATTGAGTTACCATAGAGATGTGTGGTATAATTCCTTATATTTATTTTGAGTATGTTTGATGTACAGAATGAGATGTTGGTTTCCTTGTTGATTCAATCATCTTAGAAGTTTGTAGTAAGAATACAAGTTGCAGATAGTGAGTGCTTCTTATATACTATTTAAGGTGTCAAAAAAAATATAAAAAAAAATTATTCCTTTTTTGATGAATATTTAATATAACTTATAATAATACATACCCTCGATCCAAAAAGTTTTAGTTTATTTAATAACTAGATCTATAGTCTTGTTATTTATAAAAAGTTCAGAAACATCACACAAAATGTTCTTCTCATATAGTACATATCATAGACACTCCATTATTATAACAATTCATCCCATCCTGGGGATGCTAAACATGGAAAAGGGAGAGATAATATAATTAGTATGGTAAAAAGTGTTGGATGTCAATCAATGATCATATGTAGGTATATCAAGAAGAAAAAGGGTATTAGAACATGATATTATTATATTAAATTCATACTAAAAAATTATAGATCATAATCCTTACATATGTATTTTGATGATCATAAGACTAGAATCATAGGCAAATTAATGATCATGAGCCACATGATAATATCATAAAAATAAGAAAATATCATATATATTGGTATAAAATTTTTAACATAATAATATTATTATATATCATACATTAAATAATCCCACCAACATATTCATTGCTTGTTAGGCTTGGGATAACCACTAGTGTACCGAGTTCTGGATTGGCATAACCTCACGTTTAACCTTTTTTGGAAAAGGTATAAACTCTCATATACACCCTTTTAAGAATTGGATAACCACTAATTTTCCAATTGAAATGATAATCATTAACAATAACCCAATTTATTGGAGGTCTATGTGTGACCCACCCATCATAAAATAATAATAAATTCATATATATTTTTAAATATCATAACAACTTTTATAATTTCATCGTAACATAACCCATTGAAAATAAAATGGATTTAGTTAATATATCATCAATATAGTCATAAACCATAGATAGAATTAATAAATATGAAATCATTGGACTATATCCCTATTGAATCATAATGAACATCAGTTGATGTTTTTAGAAGTGAAATTAGCTATATAAGATAACTGGAATATTTATCTAGTAATAGAGCCCTTTCATTTTGAAACCGATTATGATAAATAAAAAATGGGTTGAATATTTAAAAAAAATAATGTAAAAGAACCATTGAGACATTTAATTTAATCCTCAACCAAAATAATAGTCAATATTGTTGGAAAATTCCATTGTAGAGGATACATTAAAATAAGAATTTCACAAAAAATGTTTTTTAAAAAGTATGTCATTCTTAAAATGACATATTGATATAATTAATTTTTTTAAATAATGAAATAAAAACATATAATTTATATTAATGTATTTTGGATTAAATAATAAAAATTATTGAATACATTTTATAGAAATTATGGAAATGGAAGAAAATATTACATTTTGAAAAGAAAAAATTGTATTCTTTTTAAAAAAATTATTATAATCAATGAGTATATATATAGGTGAAAATGAAAATGAAAACTGTTATTTTTAAAATTAAAAGTCGTAAATAATAATGATAATGTTTTTATGTATATATTATAATATATTATCTTTTAAAATATTAGTATAAAGAATCTTGGTTAAAAATGATTTTGTAACATATGAACCTTACTACATTGGTATCCTTTCATTAAAAATTCATATAAAATATATACAATAAAATGAAAACATAAATTCCCAAAATGATAAGGATATTATTGGGATAAAAATAAATTGTTGTAGTCAATAAACCTCAGAAAATAATATACCTATTTAAAAAACATATGTCCAAAGAAAACCATTTGAGTTGATAAACCCTTATGACTTTTGTAACTTTTGAATCAAAATCTCTTAGATCATAAAATTTTAATTATAAATTTAAATGAAATAAATTAATAAGGTTCCATGTTATAAATTTTCATTTCTGGATTATATACACCATATTATAAAATATCTACATAACATTAACCATGTCTAAACAAAACAATATTCTGAGGAATAACCATTATCTTATATCCAAATTGAGTAATATCTTCCATAATTATGCACTATAAATTATTAAATTTTATTATTGATATGTAACAAAATAATTTAACTATTTATAATATCATATATTATTCAATTATAACATTTCAGTTTTCACTTATTAGTAATTCATTATTAAAATAACATACTCTGGGTACTAACTATTTTATTTTTCTTGAATGTTCCCTTTCAGAAGCTATGGTCCATTCATGTTGATCATGGTTCCAATATATCAAAAATTATTTTCGTTTCATGTATATAATATATACATATTATATAATTATATATATATATATAATAGTCTATAATAATAATATATAAAAAATCAATTACATCAATCAAAGAGACCGTAGTATGTCTGTATGCATGAACATTATTTTAATTTATTAATAAGAAGATTAAAATAAATATTAATAATATTAAATCATTATATAATCATAAATATGGCATAAATATAATATATATTTACTAAATATATCCTTATAGGCAGATATGTGTGGGGATGATGGAAAAATAATCACATTGCTTTGTGGAGGTGGTAGTGCACCCATATGCATGAGTAATAATTTCATTTCCCATTCAATAGAATATAGGTGGAATTTGTCTTCCCCAAACAATAATAAAAAATTAGTATATTTATAATTACATAATAAAATTTTTATGATGGATACAATAGTTTTATAAATGTGTGAATTAGATATAGACATTGAAATAGTCAATTTAGACGACCACTTTTTTTGGAGAACATCATTGGATAACACCTTAATCCATTTTGGGTGAACTCCGGCTATGGAATGAAATATAGATTGAAGATCCTAACTTTTTTAAGGTATTAGTGAGGTTTTAATCTGATATATAATTCCAAACATTGTAAATAAGGTAGGAGAGGGTGCTCCCTTATATAATAGAGGTAAAAGACGAACATGGAATCACATAAAATATTAAAAAACATATATATCATAATCATTTAAATTTTATAATGTCTTTGAAATATGAAAAAAAATGTTATTGGTTCAAAATAAAATCAAAAAATTACATTTAAACATTTTTAGACACAATTTAGGGCTTTTCTCATAGTTAAAAAACATTAAACCCAATTTTTTACACTATCCATGATAACATAACACTTTTATAATGATTACATAATTATATGAAGAATGATAAATGTGAATTTAAATAAAAATTTGGACATGATGAATCCAAAATTGAAATCAATTTTATCATATTTAGAATCTATATGTGGTAGATTTTTCTTTCTATATAAGTCCCCAAAATGCAGGGAAAATTGCATTTAGAAAATATCTGATTTAAGCGAAACAATTACATTCAAATGATGAAAAAAATATTTAAAAAATATAATATTTTAATTAATAAATTTTTATGGTATATATAATTATAGATGATTCGAAAACCAAATTGAACCACAAAAAATACCATTAAATAAAAATGCTGAAAAATATTTTATAATTTGAATAATATATAACATATGTTCACAAAAGGTAAAATTAAGTTACCAAATTCAAAATTATTTTTTAAAATAATAATTGTAATCTATAAACATATATTTTTTCAATATAAAGGTTTTATACTTTTTATGGTATACATAGATCCAAATTATATCATAATATAAACAATATTTGAAAGATCACTATTTTCTCTATTCATTCCAAAATCAATCCCATTATAAAATTGATAATAATTCAACTAAATTATATTAGAACTACTTTATTAAAAAATAATTTCCATTTAATAAAATATAAAATATATATTTTTTATAAAATAATTATATTATTCACTCTCAAAAAAGAAAATATTATCTATTATGAAAAAATTAAATGTTTATGCTTTAAAAGACATAATTATCATTCCAGAACTAATATAGATTGATAAAATAGTGTAAATATATTTGATTGATTATATTATATATAAATATTAAAAAACATCAATATTAATTAGTTTAATTTATCATGATAACGACCTATTACATGTATAAAAATCCTTTTTTGAAAAAAACTCTTTCAATCTTTAAATGTAATGTATTTTTATTTCCAAAAAAAATTGATAACCAATTCTCTAATTTTAAACTTATATAAAAAAATTTCCTTGATTTAGATATTGTTATTCAACCCCACTAATCCCTTGTGCTGGAGACAACATAATATAATAATAGTAATTAAATAGAATGTCATGATTTATTAAAACATGGTGTTTTTTGTAATAAATGATATCAATGAAATTATATTTATATAGAGAGAAATATATCATAAAATATCAGGGTATTACATTATAAACAATTAAAATGTATTTATCCATCAAATTTATATCACTCTAATGAAAATAAATGTTGATACTTTTGCGTCATCACATTTTCTAGATCTTATGTAGCTTCCTGGAATTTCTGAATCCTCCAATGAAATATATCCGAGATTATAGTGATGATTTATTTATATGTATCTCTATAATAAAATAATTAATTTAGATTTTATTGATATTAAATATCATTTCTTACTGTTAATAACTTTAAGACTTGTGCATGTGAAGGGTTATGTATGTTTTTCCTTAGGAGATACACAAAAAACACGTCACACATATTAATGAGATTTTGGGGAAGCACCCTCTGATAATAAATATTCTTAATACCATCAGTAATTTAAAAAGGAATGATGTAACTAGTTCTAAGATTTTCATTCTATAGAAAACTCATAACCCATTTCAAAGTATATATTCATAACAATTCATAGTCACCAAAATTAAATTCTATATCCCACTGATGATATTATTCATAACATTTCTATCGACTCTAATATACCATGAAGTGTTACTGATGTACTATTAACATTTATGTCATTTACTCATCTATATATTTTACCAATTTACTTATTTATCAAATATAATTTATGAAATCTATATTAATGTGCATATTTACTTATATTTATTCATAAAGATCATTCAGAATTCTCTAGTAGAAGCTAATATTGTACGAAAATTCTACCAAAGGAAGGTGTCAATACATACAATAGCCTAGATTATTATAAGTTGGAATTTGGGGGATGGGTTGAATATCCATTTCATAATAAATTGAATATTAAATAAAATAACAAATAATAACCTATTTATAAATTATTGATGACAATTAAATTATATGTTTACTTTAAATATATTTATTGAAATACAAAAAAACAATTTTCAAAGTGTATTTATATAAGTATATATGATTATAAATGAGGAAGAATGAAAAAAAGTTTGATTTTTAAATCAAATGATTAAGTGCGATTATGTATTAAATAATTTATTATTCGAATTGATTAAAGTGAATAATAATTAAAAATGTTGACAGTAAATTAGGCACACAATTTTTTAATGTATCTATACAATAACCCAATAACAGCCCATAAATCTACCAACCAATTTGATTAAGGATTTAATTTATTCATCTCATTAACATAATGGTATTTGATGTAAAAAACGCCCTTTATTTTTTAGATTATTTCTTGAAACCACAATTACAGTTGATAATAATTTTTTGATGAGTATAGTAAGAAACTTCCAATAGGATTGTCCCTTAAATTTTAGAAGGCATAAAATGAATCAAATTTCAATATATTTAATGATTAGGTTTATATATAGTTGAAAAAAATATGAGGAATAGAGTATTTAAATAACCAAATAACATTTTGTATTGGGTTAAATTTTCTTAAAAGAATAAAGACCCACGTAGAGATAATATTTTAAATGGTGGAGACTGGTATGATTATTATAATGATATCACAATATATATTAGAATATAATGTATTTGAAAATATATTACTTTAGATAAATTGTAGATCATGAATCATTGGAATTGGAGAATAATTTAGAATTTATGTTTACAAAGACATCAAGTGGTCTATTAATAGTATCAAAAAGTATTGGGAACATTTGGGAATTTTTAGGGGTTAATGACGCTGAAGGGGAAATATTTAATAATTTTTTTTCATTAATATAAATATTCATGAAGATATTATCTTAACACTACAAGATACTTGGAATCCTTCAATACTTAGTCGGTGGACCACATGGAACTTCATATATACTGCCCATTTCTACAAGGTGGTTGGTGATCCTCTACTAGACTCTCAATGGATACCAGGAGTATGAAATGATTTTCTCTAACTATAATGGCTAGATGTTTCTCCACAACCATGTAGTATGTGAACATATATTACATGTAGAATTGAATTCATTTAGTACCGCCATTTTAGTTTCCATGTACCTATAGGATGATCCTACTTGTTGGCTTTCAAAAACCTTCATATCCTCTTAACATCAATTATTTTCCTTAAATGATTCAAGACCATCACTCTAAGGTTTAAAAAGTAATAAGTACTAATATAAGGATCCTTAAATTTTCCTCGAGGATTATAAAATTATTGAATCATCATTTTATCTTCCAAATACATATATAAAATCAATAGTTGCAATATAGAGTTATTGTGATCGTTAAAAAAAATATGGTGGGATGCACAATATTATCACCATTTTTTATGATCACAAACACTTGAATAACAAGAAGATAATAATATAAGATTTAGAAAAACTTTTCATAATTGAATAACAGAACATGTGATATAAGAAAACAATTTCCCACCGTAATTACATTTATTTTTACACTATAATAGAATATAAATTAAAAAATATATTTCGATAATAAAATTATATTTTTATAAATACTATAATATATTCAACGATTTATCCCCCAATTTAGTTATTAAAAATGGGTTATATATTATTTTAAAGTAAATATTATTATTTTATAACTTAAATCATTACTATTGATTATTTTTTGTCTCGACGGAAAAAATGTTTTGTAAAAATATAAAAATATCACAATTTAAAAAGATAAATTTTCATTAATGATCAAGATAAACTATAAATTTTTTTTCATTTATGCATATTAATTAATAGATAAATGAATCATTGAATGTTAATATAAATTTTCTAGAGTATATTTTTAAAAAAAATTATAAATGGGTTTTCTCTTTTATGATCCTTTTGATTATTACCAAGAGTAGATCCACCTAAAAATAGTCATTAGATGATATAAAGAGATAATAAACATTAATGAAAACTAAATAACTATTAAATTATTGAAAAATGAAATTCAATTCGTGATTAATATTTATAATATATTATTTTAATAATCCATAGTGAATTTTATGAGAGTATCAAACTACTTGTGCAATAAAATCCCACTTCCCATTCCCAATGTGATGATAAGATTAAGAAACCAACCATAATTTCTCTAGGAAATTACTTCGAGGTGAAACATTGATTAAACAACACAATATTTTTTATATAATTATATGGATTTTAATAAATGAATCAGGCTAACATTAGTTTAGTAAAATAATAAAAATACTGAAAATACATTTTTTTCATAAAACTTGTAACAAACAATTTTTATTTTGGAAAAAATTGAAATATTTTTCAATACATCCATGTTTATTAGATTAGTCTAAAAAATAATCATAATAAACTCATAATTAATAAATTCAATGAGACAAAGTGGAGGGATATTATTGATGATATTATAATTTTATGGATGGTGAAAATAAAGAAATGAATGATATTATATTTTGTAAAGTGATACCATATAAAATGATTTATTAGATCAATGTTCATAGTATGATACTATAGGAAATGGTTTTTCTAAATACTTATAAAACTATTAGTTTCACACATTTTATGGAAATGATCGTATATTATCCCAATGTATAAGATTGTATGTTGAATCTATATGATTTGAGCACAAAAACACCCAGTGGATATATATTCCGCTATGAATATGGAAATAGAAGTATAATTTTTATTCATAAAACTCCATGAGTAAATAGATTTTCCATGTTGGATGATGGTCCAAAAAAATGCTGATTGTCTAGTTTTAATCCATTAAAACAAGAATAATAGAAACAAGTATGTTCAAAATAAGATTCCATATGATTAAAAAATCAATGAAATGTAGTTTCATTCAATATCAATAGATTATTTTGATAGATTTTAAATGATAATACTTTTGATTTAATTGAAACTGAGAACAATTGATGATTCCAATAATGAAGTCCATCTAGGTCATAGTATGGTATTTTACACCTCTACACATATATATATTATATTTTTTTCTAACTAAATTTATATCTTCATATGAAATTAGATTATAGTTTATAATAATTATTGTTCTAATTTCTATAACATGATCTATGGAATGAATATTTATAATCTCATTATTTTATTTTATTTGTTTTAAAAATGTTTGATTTTTTTAAAATTTAAAAAATTAGGAAGAATTAAATTTCTTCCATAAAATTAATTTTAAATAAAATTTCGTTAATTTATTAAAATAACTAAAAATAAATTTCATGACTCAATCCAAAAATAACATCATAAACATATATTTTAATAATTAATAAATAATTTTAATTTTTTAGAAAAATAGTGTAATCAAATATCTTGATTTTAAAATCAATTGAAAAAATAAATATAGATAAACTCTCATATAAAGACAGATGATATTTTTTTTAAAAAAAGTTCTCTAGATTACATGAGAGAATGATTGGAAATTTAAAATTTTTATAATAGTTTTGTTGATACCGAAAATATTTTCTGAAATACAACCATTTATAGAAGAACCAATGAAATTAATTGGGAATAGATTAAAATTTAAATGAGTGAAAGATGAAAATAATATTCTAATAGATAATATCCATGAAATAGTTGAAATTTATTCACCATAATCAATACACCCTTAGGGATTAATGCCTATAGAAATAATTAGAACCATGTTATGAATGATGATATCATTATTTTTATGTCTGTTTTAAAAATCCCACTTCGTATTAATAATTTAATGATTATTTTTTTATTCAATGAAAGTAAAAATGTTTTTAATTTTAAATTTCCTCATATACATTTTTATATAATGTATCCAATTATCATCACTACCAAAATATGCACGGGTTGAGGTTAATGGTGAAAGAGAAATTATTGATCTCAACCCTCATTTAAGAAAAATAGATTAGTATGAGTTCAAGATTGTAATTCAACAGTAATGTTATCAAGGGGGTGGTCTTTAGATTCAATACGTGACTTGGTTGAGGGTGTATTAGTGGGTTCTTTAAAATATTTAATTATATTAAAAAACATTGGTTGAGTTATTTTCACAATAACTTAGTAAACAACATCATCAATTTGAGGATTTTTTAAAGGATGACTGCAATACAATTTGACATAAATCGACTCTTACATGTTATTGGTCATATTATTAGTAACTCAGTAGGATTTATATGATTTTTTGTTCCCAATAAACATACCTTCCTCATATTTTTGATAAAACATTCTTTTATTATCCTTTTTATTTTGGACAATTCATTTTCTATGAATATCATTAAAAAAGAGACATTGTGTCTTTTACCTTATCGATGTACATGGTGTGTTATTTAAATGATATGTGTTAAGAGATCATATTTATAGTTAAAGGAAAATATATTTTCTAATTCATTAAAAAAAAACTAAGTATGGTTTAACTCATTCAACAGAGTCATATATAATTCATGGATGGTAAAATGTTTCGCTTCCACAAGCAATTTTTTCATCACATTCTAGGAGCATAAAAGGAGGGATGATAACCTCGAGATACACAAAAACTCTAAAATCATTTGTTATTAAATTATTCATCATGATCAATTCAATGGTAAAACATTTTATATATTTTTTCATTTTCAATATTCCTTGGAAATTTGATAATGAATTACCAGCAACATTTTTAATAGTAAAGTATAAATCCTATGTAAATATAGTTTATCAATCTATAATTACCAATGTGTAAGACTTACTTATGATACTAGATACATGATTTGGTTAAAAAGGACATTTTTAACGTAGTCTAACGATTTAAATGAATAAAAAAATTTACATGTCAAATAATATTTATGTTCATTTTGATGATTGAATGGTTTGAAAAAGTTATATTTGAAAGCAAATTTTATTAAATATCATACATGTATGGTGTGTTTAATCATTATTAGGGGTTTAATGTTACAATAACCTAGGTATTGATAATAATTCCCATAGTATTTATATTTTTCACTTAAAAACTTAAAATTATTACTTATAGGATTTTTTAAATAAATAATGTATTCATTTTGAAAATAATATGGGGTAAATAAAAAATTATATTAAAATATAATACATTACTAAATAAATTTTCAAAAAAATAATTTCAAAATTGTATGAAAAATTGACTAATACATTGTATATAATGATTAAAAATTTGAAAAAGGAAAAAATATTTATTAAATTTGTATTTTTAGAAACTGATCCTACAAATATCATTAATTTGACATTTGATATTATCTGTAAATGTGGAATTTCCTCTAATAAATATTTTTTGATGATTAAATTTGGAAGGTTCAAAATACATGTTCTTCAGTCACCCAAAATCAATATATCATGTTCTTTCATGGGTTTTGATTATGACACCCTTGTCTTATAAAATATTAAGATACTATGGACTTTGGTGCCCTTATATTGGACCAATATAATTTATCCAATAAATACATTAGAATCCAAACTTTCTTAGAACATCCTTCTCTCATTGACAAAAAAGTGATGAATGAAGAAATCTATTTGGTTCGCTAAAATGTAATTTTTGAAATTTCTTTCTTAAACAATGTTACCAAATAACATATAATAGTTATAAAATTTATTTTTTGAGGTTAATTTTTCTAAATTATTATTTTTATAATGGTTTTGGAAAATCACTTTTTTCAAAGAATAAATCTAGTAATTATAATTATCAAAATTCTATGATTAAAATACAATATTATATATTTCTTAATCTTGGGTAAAACAAGAATCTGAACTTTTATGATCTCTTATTTGAGATACTAAATTCTTAACATTTAGTTTGTATTTAGTTTTAAGACCAAATATTAAATTCTTTCAAAAGTGAATCATTTTCAAAAATAACATGGATTTAATTTATTTTAATATATCTATCTTCTGAATTAATACAGAAATCATTATTATATTGGTGTTTAGCATAAATTAGACATCACAACATTTAGAATATTTATAATAAGTATTTTATTAATAAAAAGAAGCAAAATTTCTCAAAAATGGTGTGAAATGTGATTTTTATCCCATGGTAATAAAAATATATTTAAATTTAAAAGGGAAAAAAGTTCTTGGATTTATAAATATAAAAACAAAATACCCAAATCTAGGAAAAAATAAATCAAGGCCCAGAGTGATCCAAAAAATTCATTTACTATCTTCCAATATCTCCCATCCAAGAGTGTATTGGTCTGGCATCCATGTTCCAATCATATATTCACATAGGGACACTTTTTATTATGTCTCGGAATCATTGGTATCAATTGTAGTTATTCATAAAATCTTTTCTCAATCATTCAATTAATTATTATCACCGTTTATAGGTGGTTTCTCAACCTTTGTAGATTAATTTTTATCAGTAATTAGCTCAACCAGATACGTGATTCCCAACACTCGTTGGTTCTCCACATTACTAGATGCAGTTAAGTAATAATTTTATTATTTTTTATAATAATAGTTATCGATGGATTTCTCCAATTCTCGTAGGTTGGGTTACATTCGACAAGTATCATCCATATGATCCATCATTGTAAAAAAATATAGAGTGGTTATTTTTTTAGCCAGTTAGTGAGTGGACTGTTTCCTAACCACAATGTCCTGCTTTATGCCTATGGGGTCTCTAAAGCTGTTTGTCAAAACCTCTAACACCTTTAGATCTACTAATCTCAGTTATAATGGGACTTATCATTTATCATATCCAATACAATGTATATAGAAACATGTTATAGGGGTTAAAATATTCCCTTATTAGTGTGTCCATGGTTTCACATGACTCAAAAACATGGTTTTAACTACTCATTATAGTATATATTTCAGGATTTGGTATTGGAAAATCGTTTTTTGAAGTGGGAATGATCCAACATACCTTTTTTTATTTTAATTTTATGTTGACATTTCAACCCTAAATCTCCTTTTCCCACTTGTTTTCACTTGTAATTAAATTTGGATCTTATATTAATTCAGTTTAATGTATATCATGATCGGCCAATGAGGACCTCAATTCATCAAGAGAACAATAAAATTTTATTGAACCATTTAGTTTCATTTTATGGGTTACCATAACATTGGATTTCCAGTCATGGGATGGTGAGAAAATTCCACAGTCTTCTTCTTGATTGACTAGGCAGGCTCATACTGAGGCATCTTTTCGGTTTTGATCATGTCTCTATTTCATGAGATGTGAAACATCATGCCACATAATTCTTCATAGGGTTACCAATTATCCATATCATCCATATAATATATTATATTTCCTTCTTCAACATATAAAAACAATTACATAAATCCCCACTGCTCTAAGGGGCAGTCGAGCCATCCACTTCCAGGACGCTTTCATCAATCCATTTATGAACCTAATATTTTCTACAATTCTTTAAATCATGGGTTTTTAACCAATAGTAATTGAAAATAAATATCCTTTTGAAAACCTAAATGGTATTAACAATTTTATTTCACCCCTTATAATAATCAGGATTATTCTCTGAATCAATAATGAGATGAATTTTCAAATCGTTATATAGTAGTACAGTAGATTTATGTAATGATGTCTTAACATAATAGTCTACAAAAATCCTTGAATGATGCTCATATATTTTCCTTATTATCTTCTTGGATATATTTATTGGGAGCCAAACCACGAAATTAATTTCCTGAAGGATTTGAAGGTTTCAAACAAGCCAAATCATTCTTTGGATACAGAACCGAACATGGGTGATTGAGTTCTTAATATTTAATGGGATAAATGAGGGAACTGATTCCATAATTGTTAAAAATACATGATTCAAATTAAATAAATATTTCTCCCATGATTTTTATTTCAAATCTTCATAGGGGAAGAATAAAATTGTAACGATTAAAAAATTAAAAAATTTAGTAAATAATTGAAAAACATGTTTCATCCATTTTAATAACTAAGTAAATTTTTTTATTAAAAAAACACATCTTTAATTGTGATATAATTTAAAATAATGGAGTTTCAAAAGATAAAGTCTTGATAATTTGTTTTTTATTTTTCATGTGTCATCAGATAGACCAAATGAAACCAAATGTCTATATGTGAAATGTCTCATGAGACTGGATCTTATTGTCATTGATAAATATTAATCAACCAATCTAGAAATTATATGATAAATCACATAACATAGAGATAAAAGTATACTGATCATGGGGGTACCTGAACCCTATGGTGTATCATTCCATGACAATGGTGGGAGTACTGACTTCGTGGGTGGAGGGCTATTCCTCGAGATATACGGTGGTACTAAATATACTAATTGATTACCCGTCCATGTCATATGGTGGAGTTCATGATAACTATCATCGTATGCGGGATTGTGTCCTATTTGGTACATTTCACTAGAGGACTACCAAAATCCATTAAATAGAGGAGCATACCCAAACACATGAGGGAGCACCTATCACATCTCATCTCTAAACAACTCACTTGCTTCTATTCACCTTTTCATCAGAGATACAAATTTTAAACTATGAAAACCACATCATCAATAGAAATCCATGAGAGAGGAAAAACTTTATATTTGTATGTTATAAGATAGTTCAAATGGACTACTCATACCTCTAGGAATATCATTTGGGAGAGGAATAAAAAAGAATATTATAAATATTGAATTAATGATGTAGACAGTTTATAGGTATCCCGAGTAAGGGTTGTTTCAAAATATCCAAACACAAATCATTTTAAATAAAAATAAATGATGTGTCTCGTAGTGGAACAAAAATATATTTTTATATTATAACATCATATATTATGTCTTATAAGACTATAAACATCGTGCTTAAATGAGATTTGAAATATAAATTTAAATATGACCATTATAAAGTAGAAATTTAATTGGCTGATATGAATATGATTAAGTGAATTATGAATAATATATTGAGTTCTAAATAAATAAAATTTTATTGGTAAATTATTTTTAAATATTCACTAAAATTCATTGTATATTAATTTTTTCATTCAAAAATATGTTTTCTTCAAAAATTGTTTTTATTTATTTTTATGAAAAATCATATTAATTTACAGAACACCATACAATATTCTGATATAACATTTATATAATTTTATAAATTTGTAATTTCATAATTATATTATGGTTATATTTTAAATATTTCCAGAAAGGGATTATTTTTCAGTTTCTAGTGAAAAATATCTATGTTTAAAAATATAATTATTTCTTTTCGTTAAATTTATTGAATATAAAGACCCCAGAAGATTTGGTTTTAATTTAAAAATAATATTTTTATTATTAAAATATATTTAAAATATTTAATTTACATTTAATGATGTGTATAACTTATTTTGGACAATTTTTATTTTTAGACATCAAACACATTTTTATGAAAATTATTATTAAGTACATAATGTTTCCACATTTATATTAATTAAAAAACTCATAATCTAGAATTATTTAAATTATATTTATAGAATATATTTGAAAATATATTAATCTATATCAATAAAATGACTATTAGTAGTCTTATATTTAATTTATTCTCATTTTATTTATGAAAAAATAATTTATTGAAAAACTTTTTTTACACATTCTGAATGTTTATTTGTTATTTTAAATTCTGCCAATTATATGAATTGAATTTATAAAATATATAAAATATTTTTAATCATAATAAACAATATTATATAATAAATTTTAATTAACTTTTTTCAAAATTATTTGTATGTTTAGAGAAATTTTTTTACCATGATTAATGAAAAAATGTTATTTTGCGCATTACATGAACGTTGGATAAAATAATGTCTCCAAAAATATAAATTTTTTTTGATATATTGGATATAATGTTAAAAAATATTTATTCCTAATTAATTAATAAGTTTGATCCGATGTTATTTTTAAATGATAAATTAACATGGTTAAAAAACTAATTACTGGCTTGAAAATTAAAATGGATAAATTAAACATAGTGGGTAAGGGAATAAATTTTTTAAAACATGTTTTTATTGTTTAATTGAGGGTGTGGAATGATATTATATTATATATAATTCATTATATATAAATATTTAGGCACTTCTGGTGATAGTGACTTCCCATTATTGATTAGTTTTTGGGATATACAAAAACGCCACACCACCTCAATTATAAAATAGAATATCCTCATCTGACTTATTTTTAACTCTCAAATCATTTAGATTTAAAAAATAGACACAATTATCTCCCAGACATCATTATACACATTATATAGCTATTTTATTTCTAAAATCCAAACCCTAGGGGTCTTTTTTAACGGAACCAATGAAGGTTTTTCATAGAAAATGTAATTATTTTCAAAAAGATCCTTATATTTTTACATATTTATTTTCAAATTTATTTATTTCATAACAATTTTAATATATTTTCTAAACTAACTTCAATATATTTATTTTTTATTTGGTTTATAGGATTATATTTATCCATCATTATCTCTATGAAAAGGGAAATATGGCCATCACTCATGTGTATAGTGGACTATAACCTTTTGGATCGATGTAATTTGGTTTTCATGAATCATTACGATTAATATTCATATTTTCAGAAATAATGAATATAAAAAACAAATATGACATGATATTAATTTATTAAAATCAATAAATCATCCACATCTTGATCATTTCACCCACTAAGGTAATGATATTATCGATCAAGTGTATGTACGATCTATTGTCTCTACAATACGATACAATTAATTTTTCATGTACAATATTCTATAATTATTATAAATATTAATAAAATGACTAAATATAATATTTTTAAGGATATGTTTTTTAAATTATGGATGTATATCATTTGAATACGAATAAGAACTTTTGAAACATAACAATCAAGATAAAACAATGTAGTTAACACCTAAATAATGTTATACTGAACATTTATTAAATAATCGGGGATACTATTTTATAAAAAAGACCACATATTATATTAAAAATATAAATATGGATCTTTTATGAGTTAATATATATTTTTAAAAACTTATAAATTTGGATAACTAATATTCATCCAACGGGAAATATAAGGTAATGGTTTCTATAATAGTTCCCTTTAATTGTGGAATGTCTTAATGTTATGAACCAAATTTCATTTATATAGTGTTTTTAGAACCCCTTTTATATATAATATCATGAATAATTAATATTTCGTTCTACTTTATGTTACAAATTTTTTTATTTCATCCAAGGATTTTGAATTTAATGTTACAAATTGGTAAGGAATTTAATAATTTAATTTTCTTTTAATGGTTTATATTACTTCATCATTGTATTTGATAATTTAATATTACATGATTCTTGTATTTTCAATATTTTATGTTTTTAAAAAATTATTTATATTTATATTTTTTAAACATATTATATATATATATTAAACATCACGTAAATTTAATGATCTTTATTAGAAATTTCATCACAATTTCCACTAAAATGGATCATATTTTGTATTACGAACCAAATTTTTTTTGAGGTATATATAAATATACTTTTAGATTTTATATCATTTATATCTATATATTTTTGGTATTGAATTTTTCATTTTATATTATTTCTTTCATGGTGTTTATAATTCAAAATTTGTTGAAAAATTGTTTTATGCTTTAATATCATTTTAATCAGGATTATTTATACATGAGTTTACATTGAATGAAATTATTTGATCATTATTAAATAAACCCATTTATTTATTCCTCTATTAGTTTTTCATGATGTTTTCATGTAATAGTACACATTCCCCAATTTATTAATTAATGTGGTTGAAAAAATTAATTTAAAATATGTCAACATTATTTCTGTGTGTAGTTGAAATTTTTTATTACATATCCATATTTTGTTTAAAATTTTATATGTATTTTTTTATATTCTAAAATTAAATATTAAATATATTTTTTACCCATGTTATAATTTTTATAATTTTTATTAAATGGTATTAACTTATTGTTTTTTGGATAAAGGGATTTTTTACTTTTAGAAAAAAAAAATACGAAAGGAATATTTGTTTTAACATACTAGAAAGGAATATAATAATTAATTAATCATGAATACATATTTTTTAATGTTTCCATTATTATTATTTATGTTCATATTGAAAGAAATTGATTTCCCAATATTATAGAAATTTATTGTTTATAAATGTTATTCTGAAAGTGAAATGTTTTGTCTCTGTAAGAGTATTTTGGTGCTCAAATTATGTTAATTCCATTAATCAAGGATAGAAACCCTTTATTAATTATAACCCAATGGTGATATGTTGTAATAATACCATCTGTATTGATTCCTTAAATTTTTTATTATTAGTTTGAACAGAGAATGTATTGAAATTAAAATTATGATAAATTTTATAATCATTAACATTCTGTAGAAATATTATCATTCTTGTTGTCATTAGAAATTTCATTTTACTATAATAAACTAATTATTTGAATCATGGGTATGATTATTTATGAGAAAAATTTTCCATTTTATATATCTTGTTTTATTTTGATAATTACCTGCTTGAATGGGGAAATCATGAAAAATTCATATTCATTACTCAATAATGATATTTATTTATAAGAAATTATTTTTATGAATGAATTAAATAATTTAATATTGATGGAATACCGTGGACATATAAGTAATGTTTGGTCCTAGAATAATAAAGAACCTAGAAGCATCAAATTTTCTCATTAGACAAACAAATAAGATAACATTAAATAGGTCTTTAATTATATCTTAAAACTATCATGGAAAAGATATTAATGGTATTTATATAATGATTTATATGATCATTACATCCAATATAAATCATTTAATACATTTATAAATCTATTATTATAATACATTATATTACAAAATTGATATTATCCCAGTACTATCTTCGAAATCATTTGACTATTTAAATTGAATTATTTATTCCGAATTAATACCTACCATATTTTTCATTATTTTAATTTCATTGATTAAATACCATGTAAATAAGATTAGATACATTTTCATATTGATTATGCATTGTAGATTCTTGATAGGGTCTTTTATTTGTAACCCGTAGTGGGTATTTGAGATCACCCATATTTTTTGTCATTTTACCCTGATATAAATAAGGAATTATTGAATATGGACAAGGATTTAGAAATTTTAATTTTAATTTTTGTAATTTATGTTTTCAAATGTAATGTATGACTAAAGTATTTATTTATGTTACCCAGACTTTTAAACTATTCCTTCCTTTTGGATCCAATATCATTTATCTTTTGAATATGAAATAATTTTACCAAAGGCTTTTGGAAACAAGAGTTGGAGCCTATAAAATTGGTATCATATGATGTATATTTAAATACCTAGGAAATAGATGTAGAAAAACATTGATTTTTTAATATAACCATATAACATACTTTGAGGATAAGAATATGTATAGGATAACAACCAAAATGTTTGGTTATGTAAGTATTATATGGATTTACTTTAAATAAATCCATATATATATACTAAACATGTGGATGTGGTATTGTAATTTTTTTCACCTAGGGGTAAATACTCTTAAAATCAATCATTGGTCTTTGACAATATCCTCACATAGTGCCTAATAACATGCCTTATAGCACAACTGGTTTTCCATTCTGGGGGATGATACCTATATTAAATTATATTTATTTTGAAATAATCATAAATTATTTGAATATATAATTAAAATTAATAACCAATGAGAAACCTAAGGTTTCAAAGATTGGACATAAGTTGTCATGCTGTAGAAATTAAATAAATTACTAAATGGTTTTCTACTACAGTTATTGTTTCTCGTGATTTTTTTAGTTATAGTAAATTGATTAGACCTAAACTATCATGTTAACGTTGAAGGTGATGGAAAATGTAATGATTATGAATAAAAAAATGGGATTAAGACAATTGTAAAAGTTATTATGATTATCCTTGACTATGTTTTAAAAATATATGATTAACAGTCTACAACATATCAAACTCTATAACTCTTCAATGAAGAGAAATATGAATTCCACTAAGAGTTCAATTGGTTGATACCATGGATGAATTTCGTCTCAATTTTCTATATTTCAAAAATTTATAAAGAGACTCCCTATATAAAGGATAAACTGAATGTGGCTATGATTTTCGTGTGGAAAAGTTTATCATAATCCAAAATATTTCTATGTAAAAAGTGTGGAGTTCAATGCATGGAAATTAATTTCATCATTGGAATCCATTTATTGTTCATTATATAAAATGTAGTGAACTTGTGGAATTATCTTAGTTAATTCAATCTTATAAATGTCAACTCATAGAATATGGAAGTGTTTAGGTTATGTTAATCATTGAATTTCATTACTTAACTGTTTCTATATTTTTTTTTAATAAATATATTGTAGAATTATTTTTATCAATGATCATTTTCATTTAATATTCACAAAATATCTAAATATTGTGTTAATTATTGGAATCTTATATTTTTCCCCTAATATTAACTCAAGTGTGATTGATACCTTTATGGGATTATGCGTTTATGGTTGATCATAAGTTCAATGTATTGGATTATCATTTTGAGGTTCTATGTGATTAGACGTTCATGTTATTAATGGAATTTTGGGCCTTTTTTTATTGAGTTATATTTAACACAGTGGTTGAACATGAAGTGTTATTTGAATAAACATTATATATTAATATGTTTAAATTTATTGATATCCATTTGGGTTAATATAATAATTAATGATATAGTAATAATTAACAATTAAGAATATATTATTTTCAATAAAAAATTCAGTCATATTGAAATCACCTATGGATAAAAAGTAATTTGATGAAAAATTTAATTTTTTAGGATATTCAGCATATTTTATTGTGTGTTATATTTTGTTTATTAATATAGTTTTATGAAAGGTACAACCCAAAAATATGTTGAACAAATCCAAATTTGGAGGGGCGGTGGGGATTTATCCCATAATAATAGGTTGATACTGTTATGAAACATACCCCTAGCGTACATGATTTACTAGTTTGAATTTTATTATATTTAATTTAAATACATGAAAAATAAATACCTATAGAATGGATGAAGTTGATTTTTTTGTGTTACTATTAACGTTTTAGGGATTATTGTATTATATTGGATCTATTATTTATCCATTTTAGTTTTTGTAAGTATTTAGAGATATATAGAAATGATTTTCAGACATTTAAAGATCTTATGATCTTTTAAATGTTATTCTTTGTGCATCAGGTATAAAAACACATATTGAATATTCATTTAAAGAAGTATCAAATGAATTATAAATTGATCAATGTAGAACAAAAGGATGAAAATGTTATAATGAAATAAAAACATATCATGTTCAAAAAATTTCATCATTTTCAAGATAGTAATAGAGTCCCTCAACTATAAGAAAATGACTTGGAAATAAAAAAAATATGCATCTACAGTCAAATCATATGAATGAATGATATTTCCACACATCATTATTTTATTCTTTTATTTACACTACCATTCTCTTGATCATTAAATTTCATGTTATCATTGATCTCTATCACTCCCTTTAATATTTTAGTCCTTACATATGTGTCCATATTTTCAAATCAGAATTTTTATCCCATATAGAATACTAGTTTTTTGTTACTAAAAATAACCATTCAATATCACTTTCTCTGATATCAAGATGATGTCAAATTAACCAATTGTATGAAGTGGATTTCAAGAAATAAATTTTAGAATGTCATATAATTGATTTCATGGAATAATTTAAGGTTTTTAACATGATTTTTTTTTATTTTTGGATATTATAAAAAAAATATTTCAATGAAGAACCATGTGTTTTGTAGAGTATATGACATAAAATACTGATCTTAAATGACCCAAATAATACATATTTTTAAATATAATCATTATAAAAATTCTTAAAAATTTGTATTTATGAATAGTATAATCCATTTTATGAAATAGATATTTAGATCTCTTAATAAATAATATATAGTATATATATTTATAGTAAATAATCATGCTTTTTTAATGTCATTTGATTCATAAAAATTATGTTATCATCAAAAATTGTTTTTATTTTTAACTATGAGATTATATAATTAACTTATGGAACTATTGAAATTTTTTTTATTTAAATGAATATTAAATTTATATCATTATATTAAAGTCATATTATGTTATTTTATTGAGATTTTCCACAAAATATTGTTTTTTCAGTGATTATTGTCAAATATTGTTTTTTGTAATAATTTTATTTGTTTCAATTACATTATTTAATTTTAAACAACCATTATTATTTTAATTTAGTTTCAAAGTAACATAATTATTATGTAGTTAGATTTAATTTAATTAATTTTATTTTAATCATTTTATACATTATTTTGGTATATCATTATTTTTATTTATAAAAACTCATTTTTTGAATTTGTTTCAATACATAATGTTTCACCATATTAATTATTTAATATTAGTCATAATAATGAATAATTAATGTGAAACTTAAATATTATGTATCTTAATTTTTTAAATTGAATCCATATTATAATTATTAAATTTATTATATTTAATGTATGATCGTCTTATTCTTGAAAAATGAATTTATTTAAAGAATTTTTTTCAAAATGTTTTAAAAGTTTATTTTTAAATTAAAATTTACCAAAAATATGAATTAAAATTAAAAGAATTAATTCCATATATGGGGTCATAATTCCTTATATTATATTATAATGCTTACGTAATTTTTCTTCATAATGATTAATAAAGGGACGAAAACTTATTTATTGCGATTAAGGTTGAAGCAGGGTTTTAAGCATTATATGAGCGTGTGTTAAAATTAATTTCCTAAAAAAATGAATTTATATTTGAAAATTTTTATTTATATTTTAGAATATATGAGTACATGTTATTTAATATTTTTTCATATTATTTCATTATTAAATACTAAATTACCAAGGTAATAAAGATAATTAACATGGTGGAAAATGAAATAGTAAAATTAAGTAATCATAAAGGATAAGGGAATAAAATGAATAAAATTCAAATACTCATAAAAATAAATGGGAATAACCTTTCGTCACTTATTAACACCAATGAAGAAATTTCGTTTAAGAGAACCATACAAAATTCACACCACAATGTCCAAATAAACATTATTTGTCTTTTACTATTTCCAAAAATCCAACCCTAGGGTCCTTAATAAGAGATTCAAAGGAGGTTATGGTAAGAGATGTTAATTATCTCTAAAATGTTAACTAATTTTAGTTAGTCTTTTTTCACTATAAATTATGTATTAAAAATTACAATATAATAAAAATATTTCTATCACATAAGGAAATATTTTATATTATATTGAAAGAATAATATTTACCATACACTTCTCCATGAAATAGGAAAAAATCCATCACCTATGTGTCTGACATACTACTGCATCATGATTTTATTTAATTTTTTTACCTCAAAAAACTCTTGTGGATAGTAATAATGATGGAAATAACAAATATATATCATAAATATGAAATTTTATAAATTCTCTAAAATTTATAAATCATCCAATTCCCTAACATATCTTCCATTAAGGGAAATATATGACTACTCTTGCATAAAAATAGTCCACCATCTCTATGAAGTGATTTGATTCAATTTACATTTAAAAAACACAAGGTATGTTATAGAATCTAAAAAATGAAAAAATATTTCATTTATAACGTAAATATAATTTTATATATGTTTTATCTCTATCTTTTACACATCAACCAGAACATAAAAAATAAAATATTCACGAGAACACAAAGTAGTTAATACATAAATCAAAGGTAATAAAGAAATAATATTAATGAATAGGTGATATGATTTTAATATAATATCTAGTATTATATTATAAATATGAATATTCTCATGGTATATTTTAATTAAATTTTTATAACCATTATATAGGAATTCAATTCACATTCAAATAAATGGAAATGTTTCGTAATGAATTCTGTATGAATTTCAATTCATTGAGGAATATTTTAAGGTTTTGGGTTTAATTTCATTTAAAGGGTTTCTTATTATTCCTTGAGCATATTATATGATAAATCTCTAAAATTTCATGGAAACTATTGTTTTAATTTGATTTATTTAATCCCTTGGCATTTCAATTGAATGATACAAAATAGAATGGAATTTCATAATTGCATTTGTTTTCATTAGATTATATTTATTCATCATTATATTTGATGATATAAGATTATTTTTTTAGTTTTTAAAGGTTATATTAAGTAATATTTCAACTTTTTACAGCGGATTTACATTTTATTAACATAAAATATTCATTTATTATTCCTCACTTCAACGCTATGATCATTGTAAGAGATTTCATCTCAATTTCCACTCCATTAGAACATATTTTTTATTGTTATTAAACTGATTTTTATTAGGTTTTTCTACATCCAATTTGATATGTTATCAAATAGATCTCATTATATTCATGGAATATAATGGTTCCTTTCATGTTGTTTATTTCATGGGAAAATAAATCAAATGTCACCATAGTATTAATCGATTATGCTTCGATTTCAGATTCATGAGGACTAAATATATGTGAAATTAAATTTATTTAAATTATTTGATTATTCATTAATAAACACATTTAAGTATATTATCATATAATTATCATGAAAATATTCATATAAGAAAACCATTTTAGCCTTTGTAAATTAAAACCATTGAGAGACAATTTCTCAGAAAAGTCAACATTAGTTCCCTTTTTGTTCAAAAAATAATTTTATTAGATGAGGAATTTTATAATCGTGTAGAAAAATTATTATGGAAAAAAATTAAAAATTAAATAATTTTTACATTAATATCCAAAAAACAATTATCAATGGTGAACCAATAAAACATTTTTTAATCTATTTACAATTCATATGAGTATTTTGATAAAAAATAATACTTGAATAATTCACCATAATATATTTTATAATTAATCATCTTTAAAATCATTCATGGTATATATTTATTTCATCACCAAATATGTATAATGTTATTTGGTCATAATAGAAAGCGGATTGAGAACATAATGAAAATTATGTGAAAAAATAATTTGAAGTTTTACCTCAATGGTGGATTATTAATTCGTGATGATCATGCCATAATAAAAGAATATAATTATCTAAAACACCATTAAATGACTATAAAAACCCAACATGGAATCAATAGTTGGTGGGAGATGAATTTTCCAATTTAACCCACCCATAAAATTCGAGATGGATATTGAATAATTTCTACTAAAGGAATAAGTTTATTACGTGAAAAAAATTTCTCTTAATTTAAATCACATTTATTTCCCCAAATAGAAATCCCCATAAAATAATATAATTTTATACTAAAAAATAATGACTAATAAATTAAAATAGTTATTTGTTAATGGACTCTTTAATTTAACATATCTTCAAATATTACATTTTGATGACATATAATTACCATGTGGCCAAGCCAACACAACCTAAACATTTCATAATTAAAATATTAAAAAATGCACAAAAAATCTTGATCTATGGGTTGATATTTGAGAAGAAAATTTATAAATATCCTGAAAATAACACAACATTAATGAAAAAATCATGGATTCAATATTTTGATTCGAGCCATCATTGAGGATTTGTTATATGTTCACATGAAAATGACTAAAAAATAGAATATTTAATATATTCTTCTAAATAAACACAACTCTAAAATTAAATAATTATGTAATGACAACATAAAAAACCATTAATTATTTTGAATGGAATCAATCATGATATACAAGGCTCTAGAGGTTTATTATTTTATTATTGTCACGAGATAAATATTTATACACATAATAAATATTAAATATTCTAGATATTCCAACTATATAGAAATAAAAAAATAAACCCAATGGAAAATATCACATTATGATTTTAAAAAACTATTTCCGTATTGTTTCATGGTAAATTAACTGCGTAATGTAATTATTTTAAAATTTTAAAATTTCATATCATGGGAAAACTAAACCTAAATTAAGTCTCATTGATGTAAATTTGGTGTCTCTACCTCATCCCCACATTAAAATAATTATCATTGAAATGAAAACGACATGATATATTAATCTAAAGCATGATATATAATCTTGTACACAATATGAACATCCATCATGTATATGTAATTCACCCTTAGAGGTTCTTTCTCAAAAAATACTCGAGACACAACTACATGGGGAAAACGCTTCACCTTGATAAATGAATCTTTAAGAATAATACAGTCCTAACATGACATTAACATGGTCGTAATTTTTCATGACACTTCATCGGCCAGAATTTTTTACTGATAAAACTTCTAACCATAGTTTATATATCCATATTAAAATATTAAACAATACATTATAAACATCACCCTTATAATTAATCAGTATCAATTTCAACATCAAATAGGCAATTAAAATCCCCACATTAAATGAGATATAAAAAAATGATTGAATCCACTAGTAAATATCTCATTATTCTATTTCAAACACAATATGATAAAGTGACTGAAATGAATATAGATACATCATGTAAACATCAAAAAATACACATGAAGCAAACCATATGATCTAAAATGTCATAATCAATGAAAATAAACAAGTGAGGGTCCAGACCATTCAGGTAACCCTAATGTTTTATCTCTAAACCCTAGAATAACACTAACCAAAATCGGGTGACTATAACTATAATACATAAATAATATTCTTTCATTATATTGAAAAAATGGAAACATAACAAAAACCAATGATCCATTGTCACTAAGGTCACATACCATTCGAGGAACTGTATATATTAAATGATGACCACTACCTATGAAATTTCCTCAAAAAATATATATAACTATTCAATTAAAGAAGAAATATGATGAAAACCACACCTATAAAATAATTCACTGAGAGAATTATATTTGAATACCAAATTCTACCAAATACCTAACTCATAACATCTATACATGGTCTCTCGCATTATTAGAGATTTTTTTACCATTAGAACTGGGTGTATTGATTCCAACACTTTCACGAAAACTATCCTATGACGCTATCACCTAACACCTCACTATAATCCACCTATAATAGAAAATAATTATATGAAATTGTTAAACATTATATTTATTTATTTTATACTAATAAAGAAGGCCCAATTTTAACCATTTCATAGTGAAAACATAAAATGAAAAATAATTTATCACATGCATACCCCTAGTGATTTTAGGTTTAGAGTTTTATAGAATTAGGTGGAGCACTTACATAAATAATAACCATGAATTTATGGTATTATTTTCCAAATATACCCAAATTTTCATATTCCTTAGGAGTTCATCATCATCATTCAAATGAATCACTTCTAGAAATTAATAATTCGACATCATTATTAATAACATGGTGAAAATGAAAAATATAACGGTGATATAAAATGATCAGTAAGGATTAACATAATCATTAGATGATAAATTTCATGAATGAAAAAAATAATTGCATAAGGGTTTGATGACATAATCAAAGTGCATGAGAAAATAAGAGAAATAACCAAATCAATAAATTATTGGATAATTAATCATTACATATGGCATAAGGATTTAACAAAGGAATGATTTTTAATAATCAACAATCAAAATTAATGTGGTATCAATATTGATCATGTAAAACCTGACATACCCATAGAAAATCTGAATAAAGCATATTTGAATCTTGGAACAACATCATTAAAGAATCCTTATAAAACCCTTAAAATTTTAATAACCATACATTGTAATTTCATTATAATTATCCAAAAAACATAATCACTACCCAATGCAATGGGATACTATCTTGGGGAAAAAAATTTAAGCTATATAATTCTCACCTAGAGCGATATCTATGTACCGATCATATAAAATATTCCACGAACAATAAAAAATGTACATAGATCATTAATTTCACTGTGGAACTCATATAAATAATCATTATTCCATTTATAACTTGATTCACCCATGAGAGAGAAATAGGATACATGTTAATCTATTTTAATCAATATTAACTAGTGGAAATGAAATGGGTTCTATATATATCTCTTTGAAACATGATTTATCTGTAAAGAACAAATGGGTTCCATAACAATCTTATTCAAACATGAATGCCATGTTTAAAAGAAACTGGTTCTCTAAAAATATCATTGAAACATGTTTAACTAGTTGAAAATAAATGTGTTATATAAAAATCCCATTGGAATATGATTAACCCTGGTAAATGAAATGGGTTACATATAAATCTATTTCAATCATGAATAACGCATGTAAATGAATTGGGTTCTATAAATTTTTTTTATTGAATCATGGTTAACCAATTGAAATGAAAATGGTTCCATGGAAATCTATTTGAAAAAATAATAACCATTCTATATGATTAATTAATATGGTATCATTTAATAATATAACCCACTGGATCAAAAAAAATTAACAAATGTTATAGAAATTGATGAATGTAAATACCATTATAGGATAATTAAAAACATTTTGGATGACGATAAACATTTCATTTTGAAATTTACTTTTAAAAACTAATAGTTAATAAAATATTTGGAATAGACATTTAATTGAAAATAATGGAAACATATAATATAATATTTAACTAAAATATTGGAAATGACAATATGAAAATAATTATATGTTAAAAAATAAAAAATAAACATCCCATTGAAATACATTTTGTAAAAGGGTTAAAATTGTGACCCATTTTTAAAAAAATTGAAATATCCTTTAAAATTATTTTTAATGATAATAAAAGATCTTGGAAATTTTCTTTATGAATTAATTTATTTCTATAAAAGATAATTTTTAATACTTTTTTGAAAACATGAATTCGTAAGATAAAGATAATAGATATTTAAATCACATTAAAATGACATTCTCAGTGTTTCTATAAAATATAAGGGAGGAAATATGGCTCAATAATTTTAACTACATTCATAAACCATGGCTACAAAATATGGGTTTCAAGAAAAAAATACCATATTATTTCATCTAATATAACATTTAACATAAATTATCCTGAATGAAAGGATATTATAACACAATGAATTTTCCAATTTAGTAATCATTTCAATTACAATCCTCAAGAAATAATAAAATAATGTGAAGAATTAAATGTCTTGAACATAAGGATAATCATGATATAAAACGTAAAAATGGAATGTGGATACGGCACAAAAAATAAAATAGGTCTGTAACATTATAATATTCCTCAATGAAGTGAAATTAAGATGATGTCCCATACAACATTGGTAATCTCCAGTCCAAAATCCTGAGAAATGTAGAACTGAAAATGGGTTTTTAAATGAAAATAATTTATGTTGGAATAAATTTAAAATACATCAATGGAATTGATATACACTACACAACAAATTACTGTTGGTGAATATGGAATATGACTCCAAAAAAATAAAATGTGATACAGGAAAACCCTTCCCATGAGTCCATACATTCTATGTGAGTCGCTTAAAATTTGTCTAAAAAGATTTTTCAAATTATATGAATTTATAAGAACCATATTTAGTTTTATTATCTTATACAGAAATAAATTGATTTTTTTTTGAATGACATATTTCTACACATAATTATTTATGTTTGCATTAGGTATTTTGAGGATGTTCATTTCAATTTTTCAAAAACGATTTGGTGTTGAATGTCGTCAAATATGTCATTATTTTATCATATATATAATAATTATTATTATATAATTATTATATTTATTCATCAATTTTATTTTGAAAACCATTAATGAAAATTATTATTGAAAAAGAACAATGTTACGATCATAGAGAGGACATGTCATATGTGTTCCTGAGTAACATTTCCACTTTACATATATACTTTTTTAAAAATTGGTAAATTTTATTTTATCATTCCATAATTTATTAATATCATATATACTGTATAATAAAATTATATATACATATATATATCATTATTGTTATATGTTAATGAAAAAAAAATCCCATGGCTTCATAGATGTGGTAGTCAAAATCTACAAAGCTATCATTATCATTATTCTGTGTAAGAAATAAAATGTTATAACATATTTTAATGTAGAGAAGTATGTCATGATTTTATGTATTATTTAATTTTTTAAACATAAATTCTATATATTTCCAATAATTACCTTCAATTTTAATGTTTTAGTGAAAAACAAGTCACATCGCTTTGTGAGGTGATAATCCACCATACTCATGCGTGATGTTATTGTATGTCCGACAAAATGGAAAAAAAGTAGGTATATGTGCTATAATTACTAAAAATGAATAAATTTTTTAAAAATAACAAATATATAAATATACTCTTAAAAAATAGTTTATCTATATTTTTAGAGGTTATGTTTCCAAATGAATGACATCAATTTGCATGGTGGTAATTCCTTGTACCCACAAATGATTATTTGATATCCCATTAAATTGATGACAAGATGTATTTGGTTTATTAATTTAATATAGTAAAATATGAATATATATGAGATAATTTTTATATAATATGATCATATATGAAGAATATTTTATTATGGTGGAAGAATAAATAATAAAAAATCCCAATGTTTGGAATTTTTACCCTTATTGGACCACCTCTTTAGGACTATGACATAGTTATTCCAACAATGGAATTACCACAAAAACAAGGCTTCTGTAATGAGTGGTTAATGTTTGGATATTTTCTGGGTAGTTACTCGATGATCGAAAATTGGTTTTAAGGTATTAGTAAAATAGGATAACAAATAGCCTTTTATATGTGTGAATAGTTCCACACTAGTATTTTTTTAAAAGAAAATGGTGTACCGATGTTTTTTACAAGACACGAGGCTCCAATAAACTATTGATGATAATTCGACAGGATAAATTAAAAATATTTTCATAAAATAGATTTTATAATATTTTTTTAGGGCTTATTTGACAAGATCATTTTATTTTATCCCCTGTCAAACTCGCTTCCCTTAACAACGGGAATTACTTTTTACAGTTTTAACTATTCAGTATGGTATGAAATTATGATTACCTTATTATATTAAATATATTATTTACATTACAAATACGGGATATATTTTACCAAAATAAGTTAATAGAAGAGGAAATGAATTATTTAAAATCAAACCCATAAATGTTAAAGAAATACGGATTTCACATTGTTTATTTCACAAGAAAAAAATATTATTTTATATTAAATATATAACTAATAATAATCATTGAATGAATCTAAATTAATAATATTTTTTATATAATAAATCAAATAAATTTAAAAAAATGCACTTTTTCTACATTTTATTTAATATAAATGGACAATCATTATGTAGTTTAAAATAATTCTAAAAAAATCCCATTAAAAAAACAACCTTATCCTAAAATCCAATATTGCTGATTAAAGAAATTATGTTTATTAAATATAAACAAATAATTATTATTTTAATATAAATAAGATTGATTAAATAATGGTAATTTTTTATTTCTTAATTTATTTATGATAAATGGAATTTTTAGAAAAATCTGCATTTTTCATTATTCATCAGAAATCATTATTTCACAAAAATAACCCATAATTTCACAGAACAGAAATTAATATATTATAATTTCAAAAATGTATTTCATTATATAAAATTTTCATTTTATATCTAAATAGTAATAATTTTATTTATTTTATTAAAGGAATTAAATATCACTATTTAAATAAATAATATTTTTTAAGTATAAAACTACATTAATAAAAATTGATTAAAAATTTAATAAAACATTATCTATAATTTACATTTAGAAGGATATATATATATATATATAAATTAGTATAAACTAGTTAATATTATTCATACGTATGATTTTAATAGATTATTTATAACCATTATTTATTTTACGAGTCATTTATGATCTATGTTTCATTTTGAATACAGTATAGAACATATTGTAATTTTCTAAATTTTTTGGTGTTATTGTTTGGAACATTGTTTTTTGGCACTGAAATTTAGATCATAAATTTGAATTATTGATATCATATGCTTTGAAGGGGTAAAATGGTCTCTTTCCCAGAGAATATAAACATGGATAATTTTTCTAACCACTCCATTGGTCAAAGAAAATAGTGATTACGCTTGGAGTAAAGATAGATTAAAAACCAAGTCATTCTAATTTTAGTTGAATTTGAAATATATAATATTTAATAAATTAATTATTAATTTATTCACGTAGATTTGTGCTGTGATATCTTCTTAATGGTGCGTGATTTTGATATTCTCTCTATTATTTTGAGTCTGGAATTGGTATTTTTTCCTAGGCTGGGCAGAAACATTAGTTCGACAATGAGTTCAAGACAGACCCCATTTTCATTTCTTTTTCAGTCTTCTCATTTTAGTTTTTTCTTGATTCCAATTTTTATTTATTCTATTTGCTTCACACACATGACTAGTGGGATACCCTTATGAGAATAAAATTAAATTGAATTTAGGGGAGGGAGAAAGAGAATGAGATGAGGGAGGAAGAGGTGTCATCATGAAGCTCTCGATGGATTGGATCACTCTGCGGAAACCATGGACCGTAAATTTGAGAGAATCATTGGTTCTTCCACCAAAAGAAGTTCAATTTTTATGATATACCATAAATCCCCATTATATTTTTTTAAATAATTTTAATCCCCCATTATGATTTATTATGGACCATTGTGGCCCAATCGGTTGATTTGGGCATAAAAACTCGTGTTTTTGGTCTTTTGGGTGCTTTCTATTTAGGAAAACCATGTTCTAGACATCTTGTTCATGGAGACACACCATGGGTAATTTTTTGGGTAAAGTGATGTTATTAAATGTACACTACTTGTACTAGGGTGTACACAATGGGTATTGGGTCTCGATCATGTAGCAGGGTACCAGTCCAAGGATGCCTGTATAGGGGCACACAACTATATAGAGTAGATAGCTAGACCCCATGTGGTTCACAACCTTGTAGAATTATATATCTAGTCTAGGTACATGGATAGGTTGTCTAAGGTACTCATGAAGACACCCCATGTTGGGAACATGTCATGTAACCATTTTACACACCATGTACCAGAGGCGTTTACATGCCCAGGACAGTGGGAGTACATGATGAATTCCAATTTTGGGTGTACACACTACATACTGATGGGTGACATGTCATGTACTTCCCTATTATAACCCTTTTAAGGGTTTTTATATATTTTACCCCATGATCTAAAATTGGACCCATAAGTATTCTATTAAGAGAATATTTTTTCTTAGTGTGCAATGGTAAGACCCGTTGGGAGTTTTTAGGAATCATAAGTTGCATTTTTGTTTCATTCCTAAAGGATATTTTCTACCTCTAGTTCATGTATTCTATTTACCCTATGAATGAAAACTTATCTGAGATTATCCATTAGTTATCTCCATTGACCTATTCCTTTGTAGAATATCTTTTAAGAATTTCTCCCTTCATATTTGTTCCACTATAGCCTATGAGTCCATGATACAAGTTATTATCATAGACATCTTATAGGATTACTCTACCTAATTTTCATCCTATAGGATCCCATTGTGGAATTACCTACATTCTATATATTGAATATGGATACCCTGAGGGATGCCTTTTCTTATGAGTTGATCCATAGAGTCCCTTATAGGTTCCCTTTACCTTTGTATCATTCAATTGATGTATTGTCAAATACCTCTACCTTTTTATATGGTCGTAGAGTTTCCATGGGAGGATTTCATCACCTTCTATTATTCTAAGGATTCCTTATAAGATGCATCTATATTTATTATCGTTAGACAATCCCATGTTTAATTCTTCTTTTAACATTTTTCATTACAATCTGAGGTTGGATGAATTAACTAATTTACACATCGAAGATCCCATTTTGGATGGCTCTTTAATTTTTTGACATGAGGGACCCAGTGGGTTCCAGCTATTTTAATGACCATGAGTTGTACATAATAATTGGTTATATATGTTAGAATGATTCAACATAGAACACATTACAAACTTTTATATTCATGGGGTAATAGATATTGTGGTGGCATAAGGATTCCAAACAACCACACTATTTTGTTTCATCATTCACATGTTTATTGACGATGAAGAAATGATTACAGCATGTTCTTCTTGGTATATATTTTTTTGATAAAAATGTGAGTATTCATTTTTTTCCTTTTGAAAGCCCATTCATTCTTCCTAGGATCCATTTTTCTTGTTTGGATTCCCAAATATTCAATCCCGTGATTCATCTTCTCATCCATTTTATTTCATAGTTTTAATTGAATACCCAATGGTACTACCTAGGATTTATCTATTGAGCACATATGATTGAATATTACATTTTTTTTATGTCCAGGATTGTTTCCTAGAATCCTATTACTGATCATAATATTGTGTTATACAGGCATGTCGTCACTAGTAATTATACTCGGGATGATTATGCACCCCCCAAGTGATGAGGATAATTATGCTATCATCTATTGATATATGATTATGATTATTATTCTCTCCTCAATATAATTATACCCATGGATGAATAAAATCTCTTATATTATAGACTTTATATGTGTTGTAAGGCATCATAACATCGAGTTCTCCATACAGATCGCTTACAGTTCTGGCCCTTAGGGAATATTTGAGTTCTGAATATTGAGACAACCTGTAGAATTGGACCTAAGCCTTAAACATTATAGTGTATTTACATGGACTGGGTAGAATGGAATGTATATCAGTTAGCAGTTGGAGGATGTCCACATGTACTTCCCAAAATCCATTATTATAGTGATTGGAGGTGAGTATGGGTGAATAAAGATATATGATGATTATCCCCCAATGGTAATTTTTTTGTTAGATATATGTACAATGTTGGACAATGATTTTACATTTTGATTAGTATTATAGACCTATATATTGTCTTAGTGATACAAAACATTATTGGTATGACATCCTACTTAATAACCTAGCATATGATGTCCAAGTGATGGATATTACAGACCTAAAGATCAAATTTTGATTGGTTTTAGGTTATTTGATTCAATTACCCATGAAGATTCATATATATATATATATGGGTATATATATAGGTATGTGACTATGAATTTCTATTTATATTCATATGGATATCCACGGTGGAACATGCCCAATTAACCAGGATTACAGACATGGGGTTGAACTATGGGATCACATTTTGACATAAATACAATTTCTATTATTTCTCGTCTAGGATGACTACGTTTTCTTTTAATACACATTTAGTAGCATATTTTTATATGTTCCTCATTGGGGAATTACCTGAGATTATTTCTCAACCATGAACATGAACCGTGATGTACACAAAAATCATATTTTTTTTATTTTGAGCATATATTACATAATTGGTAGGGCCGATGACAACTTTTTCTTATTTGATTGAATCTGCTCAGGTGGGTTCTTCTAATTGGTTGGATATAGATTGACAGTGTTTTGAGACCAGGTATGTGTTTTGGATTAGGGTAATTAGTAGTTCCATTTTATTTTTTTATTTTATTTTATGTATTTATATGGATGATCTAGTGAGAAACTAGTCTTGTATTGTGCGCCTTTTCTTTTTGCATATTTTTAATATTTTCATTTACTTTTATTTCTTGTTCTACTTCAGTTATTTTTGAAATCTAAATTATGTTTATTTACTATTATGTATGATATGTAGCTATATACTCTATTTTATTACTCAGATATGAGGAAATAGTCTCCCCACTCTCACAACTGATGCCCTCACTACTAGTAAGTCACTACCAGTGTAGGAGAGGAGCAGTTTTGGTATCATAAACATTGGGCTCAGATAAATATTTGAGTGGAATACCAGCCAAGATGTTACAAAGTGGTATAAAAAATGTTCTTTTCCTTTTATTTATTATTTTTGATATGGTAGGAAAGTGTATTATGTATGTTTTTAAAGCCGTGATAGATAACATACTGGTTCACCAAGAACACTTGTTTGGATAATAAGCCCTAGTTTCTAGAATATATTTTTTTTCTAATCTTTGATGTTATATATGTGTAGGATTTTTGACATGAGAAATTTACATGTTGCATGGATGTTATGAATTACTAAATATCCTTGACACTTGGCCATTTAATGTGTATATATATGAAATTTGACTCAATTTCAGGAAAGGTAAGAGGAGTCTCATGCATTATATTTGGCACGTGGGTCACAAAACATATATTCCTATTACAATGTAATTTTTACTAATGACTGACACAAATTCAATTGGGCCTACATATATATATATATATATATATTTATCATTTTTATGGATGTTTATGTGGATCTACGTCTATGAGTTTGTGTTGAGTATGATCAATTAGTCTTATTAGATGGGAGGTGCAGTGACCCTAGTAGTTCGATGTTTCATGTGATTCCCCTCTATGTAGCCTTTGTTGGGTGTTGTTTCTATGGTAATGGATATCTAGTCAGATCACATTTTATGATGCCGGTGATTACTAGGAAGTTTCTTGTGAACTATACATCTAGCTGTATTACTGTATATGGATTCTTATTCAATGTATGTTCATCCCAATTTCCATCATTGTATCATGAACTACAGGGAATAGTTCTTTCATTGTATTCTTGTTAAGTATGAAGAACTAGTATGATATGTTTTCAATTTTTATCATTGTACATATTGGTGACATTTACATTCTTTGGAATGATTTTATCTTTTTGATATGGTGGGTAGACCATTTGACCCAGTTATGAGACTTGTTTGATCAGGCTTAATTGGAGACCTAGAGTCCCTTAGTATGGGTTTAGAACCTTGTGGTTCTATGACCATTTTGTAAAATGTCATCAAACCTGATAGAGGTTATACCATGTTTCTAGATTCCATTTTAGGAATTAGTCTTTGTCTTACACTCATTTTTTGATTGAGGAATGATGTGTGCTCGATATATTCATAATAGTATTGTTGATTCCTTCATCTTTTGATAATCACTTTGTGTTCTTATGTTTTATTGATTGTATTTGATGGTAATGAATATTTTTTTATTGGCCTAGTCATCTTGTTTTTCTACTATTTCTAATGTAGTCAGATCATGGGTAGAGTCTCATGACTAAAATGATGCTTGTAGAATATGTTTCATGGAACATATAATAAAATAAGTATGGTGAATGAATTTGAAGACCATATCCAAGGGAGATTTTGGATAGTTAAAAATGATTCTCTATGTTTCATGATCATCTTAGCCTTATAATGGAAAGCTATCAAGTATTTGAGTTTGATGATAAGGGTTTATACTGGTTTCATGTGGTCCCATTTATATATTAAATCGATCAGTGGGTGTGTTTGAGGTGAGAACAGATGATTTCATGACATGTTTTGTGCTAGGATACCCATGCATCGTGGTTAAATTAAAAAACCCATATATTATATAGAGGAAATTATGATTTATAGGTAACTAAAATATGTTTTACCCATGTTTTGACGAGAATACACATTGTCTAAAGATGTTGTGTCACGTGTTGGTAAACAGTGTGTTAGCATGTTTGTTTTGAGCGTGTCTCAAAGGGATTTGTGCAGAACCTTTTATGGAATATTAGTGTACCCATATCTAGAGATGATTGTGATATATATTAAATTAATCTTGTTTATTTTATGAGAAAATCATCCTTATATCAAGATATTTTTCATTTAAATGTTCTTCCCAGATTTCATATGTGAACTTGTTGATATTATGCCCAAGCCAATGTGCAAGGAAATCCATATCGAGGGGAGTGAACCATTAAGATTTTGAGGGAAGTCAACCTCATTTTATATTTCTATTTGGTTATTACATGGTGTTTTGAGATCATAGTTTTGTTTTGAGATGATAATAATGTTCTTCCTATGGTGGGGAGTACGATATCAGTTATAATTAAATGTTTTACTTGTGGGAGATAATTGTTAATAGTATAAGTCTAGTTTTTGGGTAGTCTAAATGATCTAGTTTTTTCGAAGCATGTGTTGAGAGAATGGATTCTAGTGTTTTAATATGAATTATCATGGATTATAAGATATATACTAGGGGGATTTTAGGGACCCTTGGTTTTCCAAAATATAATTTTTAGTATTAATTTGATTTTTTTGTATCTCATGCATGTATGTTTAAAATGGACTTTTCCCACAAACATATGATATCTGATTATATTATTGAACACTTCATTAGTCGTAGAATATTATTTTTACACTAGTATAGTATATTTAAAGAGAACAATATGTTTGAATATTTGGAGAATATTTAGTATTTAAAATTTAAAAAATTAAATATTAATTTATTCTCATAGGTCTATTCAAAGATATTTGATGACTAGAGTATCATATTGAAATTTAGACTATACTGATGACTTTATAATGGGAGTCTTTACTTGTGGGGGGGTGGGTATAAACTTTATTTGGTTGTCGTGGTCAGACTGGGCCCCATTTTCTTTCCTTTTTTTCATTATTCTCTTTTATTTCTTTTTCCCTTTATTTTGTTATTATCTTAACTTATCAAACATGCCCAGAGGTATCCTCCATTGATTAATGAATATGTAAGAATATATGGGTGTGGAGAAGTATAGTTATAGAAGAAGAGGAAGAGGTACCATCTCATAGATATTGATATGATGGATCTTTGTGCGACACCTATGGACTATAGATTCGAGAAAATATTCAACAATGTTCTCCTAATGGATGGATATTTTTAATATTTACCACAAAACAATTTTAGAGTTTACCTATTATAATTTTTATCCATTATTATTCATTTTTATAGGACTTTGGGTCCCTATATATAGATTTTGGGGTAAAGACTGGGGTCTGAGGCTTTTTGGTGTTTCATTATTCAGAAAAACCAGGCTTCACAATATGTTGTTCTGGGAGACATACATAGTTTTATTCCTATTTGTGGAATAATAGGTATTTTGATGAAAAAACCATGTGATAGGGCGTAAACAGAATGTACTAGATCTCAACCTTCTATTCGAGTACTTATCCTAGGATTCCTGTGTAAGAGAACATAATGGTCTATTGTACATGGACAAACACCATCTGTGTCCCTCACCGTGTAGAAGAACACCCCAAGCTATCTGAAGGACACATGAAGGTACCCCGTATAGGGTAAATTCCATTTACCCATATTATATTCCCATTACCTAGATATTTTTCATCCCCATGCCAACAGTTGTCCACAACAATGCAGAATTCTAGGAGTACACACCATGTACTGAAGGGTGAATCATCATGCACTTCCCTCTTGTATGATTTTGAATGATTTTCATATCTATTAACCAGGAGTCATAATTGGACCCATTAATAATCCATTATAAGAATATTTTTTCATGTATTTAAATGATAAGACCCATGGGGTGTTTTGAAGACTCCTTGGTGGAATTTAATGATTTTTTTATTGGATAGCTTCCTCATCTAGTTTTTGTATTTAGTGTCTCATGAGAGAATAACTTTTTTGAGACCATCCATGAGGTATCTCCCTTAACGTATGCATTTGTAGATTCATATTTCAGGACATCGACATTGTGAGATGTTACCATATGACCTATGTGACCATGGGACTAGTGATTATCAAGGATCCCCTATAGGATTCCTCTAATTACATTGTGTGTTAGAGGATACCATACAAAATTCCTCTATCTTCTATCTCTTTATAGATGATCACAAGAGGGATGAAATTTCTAATGAGTTAATCATAGGAATCCTGTGTAGGATTCCATTACCTATTAATTGTTTTCATTATTCCTTGTAAAACTCCACAGACTTTTTATATGTTTGTTGAGGGTCCCCTGGTGGATGCCATCATCTTATTTTCTTTTGAGGATTCCTTATAGGATTTCCATGTCGTGATTTCTATTAGATAATTTCATATATGATTATTCATTTTCCATTATGGCTAAGATTACCATGTAAGAATCATTCAATATTGTACACCTAAATGATCAAAATTAGGATTCCTCCTTAGTGTTTTATGTTGTGGGATCCATAGGTTTCCCATTATTTGACTGTATGTGAGCTATACATTGGGTTTGAGTAAAGATGGTATTGGCGGCCATCATGCAACCCACTCTAAAATTTCAATACCAAGGGGATATGGATGTAGTGTTGGGTTTTGGAATTCAACCACCCCAAATCTTTAGAATATTCATTCACATGTTTTTTCTGATGCAAAAAATCTTAACTGGAGGTTATTTCTAGAAAGGGGTTATTGATATTGATGTGATGCATATTTCTTTCCCTTTGGGATTCTCGAGCTGTCAAATTGGGTGTTGTCTAGCTTGTTGGGATGTCAAGACAGGTTTTCTTGGTATGTAGATTCTAATACATTGTATTTCAGAGTTTTATTTTTATACCCCGAGGTACGACATTGGATCTAGTTTTTGAGCCTTTATATTTGATTATTATATTACTGATATTTCTAGAGTTGTTTCATAGAATCTGGTTGTTGAGCCTACTACTATGTTATACGGGAATGGAGTCCCTGTTAATTGTAATCATGGTAAATTTTTATCTATTGAGTGACGAGAATGATTAAGATATCCTATTTTGATATGTGATGAGGATTATTACAATCTCCTTGATTTGATTATACTAATGGATGATGAAACTATCCTTTATTAGAGACTCAAGGGGTTGTTCATGGTGTGTTACTATTGAGTTCTCCTTTCCAATTACCTAAGGGTTAGACCCTTAGGGATTTTCTGTGTTCTAAATGTAGTGACTACCTATAGCTATAGAATAGGGGATGATACGTTAGTCTATATTTACGAGGCTTTAGAACCATAGTTTCAAGATTAGTGGCAATTTACAAGATGTCCAGAAGTACATCTTTAGAATCCATGAGTATAGTGATTAGATACGAGTATATGTGATCATAGGTGTAGTATGAGTAACCCCGTATTGTGACGTAGATTTCATTGATATATTTCTAGAATTGGATGATGTTGGTACATGTCCACTAGGACTACAATACTAGAGACTGACTTAATGATACAGAACTTGATTGGTAAGACATGTAGATCAATTCCCTTTCATAGGATGTATAGGAAAAAGGGATTATGATCCCAAGGATCGATTGTTGATTAGATATATATATATATATTAATGGGTCTATACATTTACATGTATATAGATATGGATATGAATTTTGGAAATTTCCCTATTGACATGGATTACAGACCTGGGGTTTGACTCTGAGGTCATGTTTTGACTTTACATAACTTTTTTGTCGTGTCTTCGCATAATAGTGTTATTTTCTTTTTCATAAATTTTTAGATGCATATTTTAATAAGTTACTCCTTTAGGTGGACTAATGAGATTATTTTTCAACCATTCACCAGAACCCTTGTGTACATGTACACCTTTTGTATAATTTTTAGTTTGAGCACTGAAATCATTGTAGAGAGGGATGAGGCTTGATGAAGCATGTTTGAGTGGAGCTATATATCTGGGTTCTTCTGATCCTGAAAGTGTAGTTGGATACTGTTTGGAGAATGGATATGTGGTTCATCTCTGAGTTATTACTAGATCCATGCACTTTTATTTCATTTTCGTTGTATCTATATAGTCGGCCCAGTGAGAGAAAATATTTTTATTATATACAATACATGACTTTTCTTAATTTTCATTTATTATTACAACACGTTTTATTTATGTTATTTATTACATATAATCTTATTTTACATACTGTAGTGTATGATTCATTGTTATTCACCTAAATATATACTCTCTAATTTGGGAATGGTCTCTCAAATATCACACTCTAGACCCTCACTACCTGTCGCCAGCCTCCTGCATTCCGGGTAGTGCGGTTTAGGCCTCATAACCAACTAGTTTGGAGAACTACTTCAATGGTATCCAATTAGGGACATTACAGTTACATCCCCAAAATTAAATTTAATTACATTATTATAATTTAAAGTTAATCAAAGTAATAAATTCTTAGATAGTTAAAAATACTTTTTTTTGGTAAACATGTATTTCAAAAAGGATTAATAAGATATCCTCTTGATAAAATAGAATTTAAAGTACAATGAAAATCACGAATAACACATACTATGAATCCAAATGGAGGAACATAGGTGGGAAGTGTGGATTTGGACATGGAAGAAACTATTAAATCCCATATAATGATATGGAGTGTTAAAGATCATTAAGAGAATGAAATTTAATTATCAAGAGAATCTTATATACCACAAAACTATAACCACAAGCATTGTAAAAACGACTATTGGATTCATTAGAAATGATGTTACAGGTTTCAATATCTTTTTTCGAGAGTTGAATCACTCCATTAAAATATATACCAAGAGAATATAATAATATACTTACATGATGTGTAAAATTTTATCCATTTTTCAATTTCCACCATAATTTCATCTATTACTCCAAATGTTGAGTATTCTGAATAATTTATTTATTTCATGTCTAAAAAAAACTAAAATTAAAATTTAAAGGACAAGATAACTGTAAAAATAATAATAATAAAAATTCAAACTATATTTAGGTATTAACAAAAACCAAAATTGATAACATGGAAATATTTTAACATAATGTCTAAACCGTCATATGAGGAAATATTACATTAATATAAAAAATTCAATAGTAATATAAAAAGTTCAAAAAAATTATAATAATAAGAAACCATCAACAATAAAGAATGTTCTAAACTAAAATGTTATCTCATTAATTTCATATCTGGAGCCCAAAAATATGTAGTTTTTTTTAAAATCATAAATCATGTAGCAACCAAATCGCTGTTTAATTTCATCGATATATTTATAATTTAATACATTTTCCCATAATTACCTAAATATACAATGATCGTATAAAAACTAAATGTTATCAATACCTTATATCATATTAACAAATAATTTTATCCCATACCTTAAATTAATCAAATGAGTTACATATACATATACCTGATAAAAAGACTTAGAAATTTCATTAATCACCTTAAGAACTCATCACGTAAAACCACAAAGAGTTTTTAATAAATTAACCATATGATAATACTTAATAATATAGATCTATGATGGTATCCGTAACTCGTAAGATAACATTATATAAAAACACCATATTCTAAAATGTTATCTATACCATTACTTTTAAACCAACATTAAAAGATTCATACCACACTCTCAGATCTTATGCTAAGAATAAAAAACATGAAATTTTCATATTTGATATTGATAAATTTGAAAAACTTTCCACCATCTATAACATTCAATATAAAAATGAAAATATTGGAACACTTAAATACCCAATTAAATTTTTTGTTTCTAAATTATTATAATTAGGAGAAACTTGTAAATATACAATGATAACGTCATTATAAAATTATTTTTTAAATTATAACTATATTTTAAAATTCTATTTTCAGTCGTCATCATCACACAAATGAAACCCGTCTAGACATAAATAATTCAAAAATATTTTTAATAGCTTGGTTAAAAGGGAAAAAAATAAATGAAAGCTCAAATTTTCACTACTGTTAGACATAAAAATTAACAACAAAATTCCATAAATGACTATAATAAGTGTCAAATTTTATCATAATATAATTAGGTTTCATGAAAAAATCATAAATGATATTATAACAATCAATACCTTAATAACCAACAATGAATTATGGAATTAGGTATTAACAATGGAAGGAGTTGTAAGAATGAATAATATTAATCCATGTGTTACGAATCATGATCAATGTAAACATTATAAACTCAGAGGAAGAATAAAAATAATTTGTTGGTATCTTGGAATATCATTATAATAAAACACTTACAGAACAATTACAATTTGAATAACCACAACGATGACTTAAAATATAATTTTATATTGAAAATAATAATTACCCATTGTATTGGATTTCTATTTTAGATCACCCATTGTATAGGCTATACCAGGATCACCTGGTAATCTATGGGTGCACCATTCATATGAGCTTTATATGACTCACCCGACAATGTCTAGGGGGATCCCGTCATGTCACACCCTCAGATTTTGATCAAATTACATTAAAAAAGTACTATTTTTTATATTTTGAGTTATAATAAACTTCATGTTTAAATTTTGTTAAAAAACACTATATTTAGCTAATGCTACATGAAATACATTGTTTATCCTAAATTTCATATATTATTGAAATATTATTATATGAAAAAAATCAACAATCCATTGGAATAGAGGATATGAACATGATTTACTAGATTATGAGAATATATGGCCCACACAAGTATATAAAACCAATTATATGGTTCTGGTTTAATTAAAAATGGAAATAATGGAAATCTAATTTAGAAAAAATAATTTCATTAAAATGTATTATTTTTACATCAATAAATTAAAAAACAAATCTTTTCGAAATTAATTTTAAAGGAAACTCTATATTATAGATTCAATATACCTTTTAAAATTCGTCTTATTTGATTGATAGATAATTGAGAAGAATAAATAATGTATTATTATTTAAAACTATATTTTTCTATGAAATATTTTTTTCACATTTTTTCAAACATATTTTATTTTAAAAAATTCCTTTTCGACACATTTAGAAAAGTTATTTTAAAATTTTAAAATATTTTTTGGAATTCAGTATATCTAAATTACATTAGGGAGAACTTTTATAATCTAATTAAAAGTTCAATTTTTAATTAATAATGAATAAAACAGAATATTAATTGAAAAATAATTTTCAATTTAAATATTTTATAAATTTAAAGTTTATTTAAAATTGGTCTCCAACTAAATTTTGTAAAATTATATATCTATTAATCTAACTTATATCATTATAATAATTAAAAAATTGAATTTTTATATCCAAACTATATGAAATTTTGAACATATTCTCTCTAAAAAAATACATTTCTATAATGTCTTGGGAATAATTTTTAAAATAAAATTTTCCACATCTATAATTGTATTTAGAAAAATCATTAAATATTTTAAATAAAATTATTTTTACTATCTATTTAGATAAAATTATTTTTTTTCATAATGAATATATATTATAGTAAAACAATTATAGTGGTTATGGTGGAAAAGTGTTTATCGATGTGTTTAACTAAAAAGATATGGTTTATAATGACCAAAATGTTTTCTAAAAATATATATTATGTCAATATTTCAGCCCTATAAGGTCTAATTCTCATTAATAATCAATTTTTTACACTTTATCCAAGAATAAAATGTGGTTACAAGTTTTTTATTCGAATGATTATTTGGCTTCCACTCACTTTAATTAAAAAAGTTCACACATCTCCACTCTTCACAACGTTGAAGACAATTGGATAATCGATGAACAACCCAAATATTTTCCCAAATTTCCTCCTCTTATCCTATAAGACAGATTTTGAGCTTAAATCCAACATATTAATTCTTTTTCTAAAAACCATAGGAGCATAACTATAGAAGAGGTACCGTTCTTTAAAAATCATTTTTAATTTAGTTATTCCTCCAGCTCCATTTATTGTTATTAATACATTAGGATATAAAAACCTATGTATCATATATATATATTTGTTTTATTTTTTATATTCATGACATAAAATCATCTCTACTATAATCAAATATGTTATGAAATCATGATTCCTTTGTATAATGAACCACCACCCAATGAACTAATTTCATTCATCATTTCTTAATCACCACTAATGGTTTGGTATGATTAAAAATAATATGTATATATATATATATATATGATATTTAAAAAATAATTATCCTATAGATTCATTATATCATTATTATTTTTCTATTTCACAGGTTATATGATAATGTCAGTCATGTGTACTGTGGAATACCTCTTCCCGAACAAATGTGAATCATTTCCCACTAATGATTTAAATTAATTATAATAATGTAAAATTTAATGAATATATATGATATAAATTACATATTTATGATATTATGAAATGATTTATCAAACATGAAATATAATATATATGTTTATTTATGACATTTTAACTCATTGAATAATGATAATGTTGTTCATGTATGTTTCGACTACCTCCCAAAGGAAGTAATGTGGCTCTCTCTTTTCATAAGCACACTAGAAGGATGATATTAAGAAGTTTACGTAAAAATATAATATTATACTATAAACATAATATTAGTAATAAATATTACTTACCTTTTTCGAAAATAATAATGGACAAATTGAAATATTACTCACGCATATGTATGAACAATAATCTCCTTGATCAAAACCTACTTCATTTCTAAAATAATTTTTTCATAATTGATATTAAAAGTATAATTTTTTTAAAAATATAAAAATTATTTAATTATTATTACTCTTTATGTTATCTAACCATGATCAATGTTATATAACTGAAATTAAAAAATCAAAACATATATGAAAAAAAGCACTTATTACCTGAAACATGATTTTAACCATGGATTATTAATAAATTTGAAATAAATTCTCACTTATAAATCATATAAGGAATAATATATTTAGTTATTATTATAAAATAATTTTATATTATACATATATTTATTATAGTCGTGATTCTAACGTGTGTAAAATAATGTGATACTTAATTTAAGGGTTTTCTAGTCTCTCTTTTAGTTTTGGGAGACATATGAAATTAACCGAATGTCTCTTTTAGGTGATGTATATATTACCGATTTGACATGTTATATTAGGATTCTCATAATTTTCATAATTTTAAAATTTTAATTTTATGTTATTCTTTATTGGGGAATATGATTCGAATGATTACTAAATCGATATGGGATTTCAATCTCACCTTTATTTTCTATGAGTTATTATCTATGTTCACAACATGATACATTTATTTTTTGTATATACTAACTATAAATTTATTTAATAATTTTTATCCTTTATATAATAGTGATTCAAAAATCCATTTTATGACATCTTTTTCATAGGGTTTACAGTTAAAAAGGTGTCAATGCGGTAATGTATTTTTGTATCATTATTCATAAATTCATATATATATTATGTTATGTACCTACGATATTTTATGAGTTCTATATATAGACCCATTAACATGTAATATAATGAATTTATTTATTCTAAATATATTTTAAGTTTCATTCATTGTTAATCCTTTTAGAGGAATATAATTTAATGTTACCAAGGTGGTAAAGATTTTATGGTAGAATCTCATCGTCTATCAAGAAATTCCTTTATTATGATTATAATGATTGAATATTATGGTATATCTATCATGAAAATAATTAATTTTATTATACAATTGGTTATTTCAGATAATACATATTTTCTATTCATTTTCCACTCTCAATGTACTCAATAGAAAAAAATATTTTTGTTATGAAAAAACATCTTTAGTTCTCTTTTCAGTGGAAAACCCTTCTTCATCCAAAATGCTGTTTTGTAGAATTTTTTTAAAATTTTCCAATGATATTATATAAAAGATTTATTAATGAAATTTTTAACATTTTTTTATTTCTATCAATATTTGTTTGAATGGAATATTCATGTCATTTTACAGAAAATTCTTATTTTTAATTTACCAAAAATGTGAATGGAATATTTTTATAACATGTAATGGGAGAATAAAATTTTACACTATCAGGAATATTATTATCTTAGAATACTTATTTATATGTTCTCTAGGGTATTTTCAATGAAAAAAAATAATTAATTTTGAATTAAATTTTAGTTTTAAAAGGTATTTTCAATGAAGAGTTTTTGCACAAGAAATTATGTAAGTGATCCTTCAAAAATATTATATATATATATGATTATAAACTTTGATGAATCTTATTATTTATAAGGTATATAAAAAATGTAATTTTTTTATTATATCTATGAATATTTAATCATGAAATAATTTTGTTTGAATCCTATATCGCATCCATGGGTTATACGATGATAAAACACTTATAAAACTCCAATATTTTCCAATGGGTTATTAAATAATGAAATGAATAAATAATTATGAAAAGTATATCTTTTACAAAGGTTATGACATGAAATTTTTTTTATAAAACCCATTTCATTTTTATGTTTTTGGAATGATTATTTTTTTTGAAATTATGCCTTACATACTTATTATTTTTATTAAGTGGCTGGTATGACCTATATCTCAATCCAATGCATTGGGTAAATACACATAAAGAATTAGAAAATATTTTTTTAACATTAATACATGTTAAAAACATTATTTATGAACCTGGTTGCATGTTCACTATGTTATGTGTGAACCTGATTGCATCTTCAAAATTTTAAACATGGACTCGAAAATATGATCACAGTGTTTTGTGTTGATATGTCTCTCATGTGCATAATGTTATGCGTGGACATGGTTTATTGTCATTAAGATTTTGAGAGGGACCGATATCATGTCCTAAACAAAATCGGTGATCTTTCCTCTACATATTAAGGTAAAAAAATTTATAAATTGTTTTGTATTCCCCAATTCCATGTTTTATGACAATTACAAACCACCCAATTTAATATTATTTTAATTCCATTTGTTTCATGTTTTATAAACTCCCAATTGTAATCAATGAATCACTATTTTTATATTTGATATGTGTGTTATTTTTTCACATGTCATTGTCATTATCCCAAACACTTATGTTCATGTTATGATAATTTATATCCACTCATTTCCCAAACTATGATTCTGAGATCACCCTTTCTTATGTTTCTGTTACCCCAGTTATCAAGAAAGTGTTTAATTAGGGTATGTTTGTGTAGAGTACAAATGTGAAATATATTAATTGGAGATGTTGATGATATTTCAAAAAACAAGGATTATTTTACCTATTATAAACATTCAATAAACTATTATGGTCCTTAGGCATGTGCATGTGTAATTTACTATCTACTAAAATAATTATTTGTAATATAATCTTATGGAATGACCAATTCTCTATAGTTGATATAAGAGAAATACTTTTTTTATATTCTAAACTATGACTATAAATCATTCCTGAGATCCTTGGGGATATTTCTATGTATATTTAATTGAATTCTTCTAAGTAAAAGTCAATTGATGATTCAATGTATAGAAAAATTTCCTAAAATATTAGTAATGGAAAGGGAAACTGATTTCTGAGTAATTATAACCACAAACAGATACTACAAGTGGGTTTGGCTCAAGTATATAGATATTGAGAGTTAATTAATCAGAAATTCGAATATTAATCTCGACTAGATTGACTCCTAGATCATGATAAGAGATCTTGTTTCACATCATGTATGAAAATCCCTTTGAATATTCATTGCAAATTCACAGACTCATCATGAACTATCACAATGGATTTTAATAGATGATGACTATGAATGAAATATGATCAACATAAGGTGTTATAGATTTAAAAATTATATTTTTCATGATTTAAGCATTTTAAAATGGATTTCCATGATAATTTTGTTTCCCATTATGATTCACATTTCTCACTCTAAGCTCTTTAGTTTTATTCATTAGAGGGAACATGAGGTGACAATGTTAACATTTAATGTGATGGGAAATTTCTTGATGATCAAAAAAATGGTATGATTGCTATTGTGATGTATATTTTTTATGTCTATTAATCTATCGCAGAACATTATTAATAATTTAATCTCAAAAAAACTCTTTGACTCGACAACAAATAGATGGATAGAGTTATCTAAGAGTTGGGGTAGTGGAAACCCAGGAGAAAAGTTAATTCAGTTTTCATATTTGTCAAGAAAATAAAATGAATAACTCATAGGAATATCTCAAAGTGATGAGAATGTGATTTTGGGCTTGTAAAAGGATCCAATGAAAGTACAAAAAAACTGAAAATTTGGTTAATATAATGGATTATAATAATGTTCCCACAAATGTAGCATCAATTATGGATTGTTTTAAATATAAAAGTATGGAAATTATGATAATAGATTTCCTAGGGGGTATGATCTTGAATATAATCATATAATTGATATGAGTAATGGTTATAATAAAAATATGGATGAGACTACAAATGAAAAATGAATATAAGAGGTGTTAAGTAATATTATTATGATTCATAGAAAACTATTCGAGATGGAAGTAGCATGATTGATGTATTAAGGTATTGCGATTAATGTATTATGTTATATGAATAAAGAATTGTACAATGATTGTTATGTATAATACATTATTTAAGGATTTGAAAAAACATGTTTAATGTTACTCATGTAAAATAAAATATTTTTAACATCAAGGGTAGATTTTGATTTAGGGAAGAAAACTCTTAATATGTTACATCTATTGAGATAATGATGTTCAGATAAAGAGTTTTTGGGTATAGATAAGTAAATTGGATACTGTTGAATACTTTTTAATGGGTTGAGGATTTTTTTAAATTTTTTTTATACAATCATTGATGGATTTTACCTCATTTTTTAATTTAAATAATATATCCAAAAATCTATGTTTTATGTGAGGAATAAAGAATCATGTAAGTTTTCAAAACTTTTTTATAGTGTCTTAGGTTATTACCATGTTTCATGAAAATAATTGATGTTGATAATCATATTTTTTGGTATATGAAAATCAAATGATAGTTTTGATATATGGTATTTAACACACCAAACCAATATGACTAATAATATAATGTCTTTCATGTGTATGGTAGACTACTCCCACATAAAGCGATGTGATTAATTTTTCACTAATGGTACACATGAAAGATAATTAGGGTAATGTTATTGAATATATGTTATATAAATAACATAAAAATAATATTCATGAAATTTTTATCATTCCTAAATGATAATATATAATTTAAATTATTACATTTTCACTCATTGAATGATGATAACGTCGTTCATATATGTGGGGATTATTTCCTTCATGAGGTGATGTGACTATTTCACTTAATCACCAAACCACATGGATTGTATTAAAATTTTCATTTAATGTAACTATTTAATGGGTCAAATGAATAAAAATTTTAATAAAGTGGAAAGTTATTTCTATTTCAGTATTATTTTCAATGAGACACAAGCCATGTTCTCCACGTGTTTTCTTAATCTGGTGTATATTTTTCCCATGATGTTATTTCATTATCAGTTTCATTAAAATTATGTGTATTTAAACATCCAATTTATTATTTCTCTCTCTAGGGGGTTGTAGTTCATTAGATACTATATCAGTAAGGGATTTTGGTCTCAATATTCAGTCCTTGAGACATAAATTATGTTATACACCTATTTCATTTCATAAGGTGTATATACCGACCCATTGACTTGTAATATCATGATTTTTATAATTATAATTATATATTAGGTTTCATTTAATGTAACTTCTTCATGTGGATTATAGTTCACTATCACCAAAGTGACAAATCAATTATGTTACAACCTCGTTTCTAATCGAGATTGTTAATGATTATTCTTCCAGTGATGATATATTACGATATATAACTCAACAAAAACAAGAATATTATTATCCTATAGTTATGTCCTAAGAATAAATTTTTTCTATTCATTCACCTATTTTTATATAATAAATAGATCAAAAGTGTTACACCTACAATTTCTTGTAAGTAACCTTTTATTGATGTATTTTAAGAATATAATGTGTTTGTGTGATGGTTGGGAGGCTATAAAAACATGTTGTTATTTTTTTCTTGATTTTATATACGTTTTGGGTTTGAACATTGTTTTTGGAAATCATGTAAACTCTATTGGAAATTGTGAACGGTTATAAAAATTCATAAGGTAACAGTGTATTGGTAGTCATGTGATTTCATTAAAACATGTGGATGCCTATGGGAACCATGAAAATTGGGATATTGGGGTTCTTCACTATTGGAACATGGGTTTTATAACATTTTGTACCAAACCAAGTGAGGTCCTCCTTGACATAGTATTTATCACATGGTTAGATCATAGTTTTCCTAGACAAGAAACTAACCATGCATGGTTAAAAAAACTAGATCATAAAATTTTGGGTATAGTTTGGGATTATGCTTGAATCCATTGTTTTTGTTTCAAATAGGTCTAACACTAGAATTCTTCACCACAAACTCTATACAAAATTTCTACATATAATTATAAGTAATACATCGGCGTTTCATGGTGTATTGAGACCCAATTACTATTAAACGTCATTATTTATCATGGATTTTAAAAGATCTTCATAGATATACATTTCTCCTTCCATTATATTCTTAGATCTAGTCCACTGTGGATATATTTATGCTTTATGTTTATAATAAGGGTCATATTTTTCCCTTTTTATGAATGTTAATGTTTTCAAAGGTGTGTTTATGGAGATTTAGCATGGTTATATTAACATTTTCATTCCATTCTTCATTTTTCTCATAAATATTGGGGAATGTGACTTCACACTAAGATCATACTAATAGAAATACAGGGTCAGATTTGAATTTTATTTATTTTTAATACATTAATTTTGAATTGTTTGTGTATATATTGGTGGATAAATGTTTAGTGATGGTTTGTGTAATTGTTGATTTTTTTTGAAAATTTCATTGAAAAATGACATTAAAATGTTCATTTTGAAATAGTTTCTTAGTGCGATTCATCAAAAAAATTTCTATATAAAGTTTTTCAATTAACATATTATCTTATTGAAATGGTATTGTCATTAATATGGTTAGGTATGAGTTCCATGGAATTGTTTTGGGCATAAATGGTGGTACGAGTTCATATTTCATTTTATGAGGCCTAATAGAAATACTAAATGGTGCTCAGGGTGAAATGCATAATGCCACAATGGATTTTAATTACATTGTGGAGACTCGGTAGATCAACGAGATACCAATCATCAGTATGTAACTATCACAATGAATCATTAATGTGTGGATGAGAGGGTTTGTGGATAGAAATTAGAAATTTCCAAAAAGGAATATGAAATGACATTGAAGAACTATCTTGGTTTCTTCCATGAATAATCATTTTGGTCTGGAAAACTATTTTTTTAGAAAGAGTTTGGGTTTTTTGATAAATAGTTTTAATTTCATTATATTTTTTTAATATAAATTTTATAACATGTTTTATCATAGTGGGGTGAGTTTGGATTTAATTTGGGGGAAATCTACTAATTTTTATTACTCACCCCTACTTTGGAACATTGGTTCTTTTGTAGATAACATTTATCATGACATGGGAAAAGGTAAAGTGTCACAATTCATTAGTGGTGAATCATGATACATTTTCTATTTTGTGGAGTTGAATCAAGTAGCATGTTGGAGAATGGGCATAAAGTGTGTTGTTATTGAGTTTGTTGGATTTATCTATCATTGGGTGCTTTGATATTTGTATTCATCTATTATGGATCATTTTTATTGTTTTTGTTGACACCAATAGAATTAATTGATTTTCCTTAGAATGCAATCATGAATCATTTTGTTGTTATTTTTTATGACATGCTTTGTTGGTTTGTTTTATTTTCAAAATGGAAAATAGTACCCACTTTTTAATGAATCCCTTGGTATTTATTTCAAGCTTTCAGAATATTGTGAATTTAACTTAAGGAAAAGTATTTTCATTCTTCATTTTCAAGACAATCATAAGGGGAAATATGACACAAGTGGTATCATTATCTTTCCATCAATTAGACTCATGGGAACTTGTGGTCCTCAATTATTTTAGTCTCAGAGTTGGTATTCATTCTGATCAATTCCTTGGGTTGGGTTCAAAGAATGGAGTAGGAATTTCGGTACATTAATTTTACAACTTAAAAATTTGATGAAAATTATTTATTCATAACATCAACTAACTTGGGTGTTGAGTACTTATGTTTTTTAGAGTAACTTATAGGGGTGTTATCACATTAAATATGGTTTATCCCATGAGAAGATCATGAAATGAAATTTAGAAAATAATTCACACTATACATTTATATTTCAATTTGTGTAATGATATATTATTTGTTTCAAAATGGTTGATTTTTTGAAATTTTAATGTTTTTTTTCAAATGTTTGATACTGAAAAGGAATTATTTGGTTACTTTGAAAATGGTTTTATTTCCAAAAGCATGGATAAATTTCAAAAAAAAATTTGAAATTGGAAAATGTTTATTTTAGAAAGAAATGTTGTGATTGTATGATAGGATAGAATTTTAAATTATTATGTTGGTAGTGGAAATATATCTAGACTTGTGGTTTTTTCTGTCATGTAATGAAAATTGAACCTGGTAGGCATCATAGAAACCAACTGGAGGAGCTACTATGAATTCGGATTCACCTGAGGCAGAGGTGAACCAATAGCTGGTTCAAAGTATTTTACAATATTTTCATGATGTGGAAAGAGGTAACTGAAGGGATGAACCCAGTGAAGTGTTCACTATATCGAATGACATCACTAGAATACCCCAATCTTTTTGGGTGATTTTAAACTTGATAATAAGGTGTGACTAAAAAGGATGAATCAAATCTTTGATTTTGTTATAACAACAACATATTCGAATGTAAATATGCTGATGTATATGCTGGAGGATCATTCATACCAATGGTGGGTAATTTCTTTTCCTGATAAATAGACTACAACTTGCAAATGGGTTATTTTTAATATTTGTTCAACAATAGCTGTTTTCCTCATATGTCCAACATATAAAGAATGATGGACTTTGTAAAGACCTGTAAATTTCAAGGAAATACTTTTCATAAATTATTTGTGATTTTACGAGTACGCAGTTTCTTACGGCACCTGATTCTGAGGCCCGGTGTGCCCGAAATAATTTTACGAATTTTAGCTCGGGAACGTTCAGTAAACGAACAATCGAGTTTATATAACTTTTGAACCGGTGCTCGGAATCGAAATCTGAGTGCACTGATGAAACCACAACGTTGGTAATACCTTAATAAGACCTTTATTGGAGTTGTGTTTTCTTGGGAGGAGTTGTAGAAAAATGTGTGGATTAAATAAAGAATAAAATAAAATTTTGTTACAATTTTATTTCATTTCAATGTGGTTTAATCCTAGAAGGTGAATCTGGGGTGGGACCCACTAGATACTAACCACCCTTGAGTGGTTAATGGTGATGTGGGGCCCATATGAGCCCAACCCCTCACTTTCCCTAACTCCTCTAACCCCCCCCCCCATTAATTTGTAACTCACCCTCTCTCCCTCTTTAATTGAATGCCAACACACTTTTATTAAATTAATCGAACCGCATTAATTATTTGAATTTGGTGTTTGAATTTTGTAATTTTTAAAAGATTGGCTTGTGTTAATAAAATAAGGGAAGGCATTATTTTATTTTGGTTTGCTTGTTGTGTGAGGATAATTGTCGAGATAACTCTATGTCTTGAATAACTTCATCACCTTCGTTGAAGATAGTCAAGACATCGATGAAGAACATCGTCACCACAAAGATATACAACATGTCGTTCCTTATCCTCTCCGTAGCTGGTGTGAGACACTGCCCCCTTCTGGGACGCATACCAACACCATCATCACAACCACCCCCGTGATTCTAGCTTCCATGAACATCTTTTGAGGTAGGGGTTAATTTCATTATTGGTGAATTAATATTGGATATGTTTTAACGTTGACGTATCTCGTTTAATTTTTCCAATTTTTACCAACGTAACGGGAGGAAATCAAACCGCATGAACACAACCTATTCTCCTCCCCATCTCTTTTTTATTAACAATAGTGTTTGAGGCGAAGACAGCACGATGTCGTTACACCGTGCAGGAATGATGAAGACTGCAGCCGGAGCGGGCCGTGGCGGTGGAGGGCGGCGCCATCGTGCTGCACCGGTGAGGCAGAAGGAGGCCGCGGCTAGGAGTGGGCCACAACGGAGTGGTGCGGCACCGTCACGTCGTGCCGGTCAGGCAGGGGCCAATGCCTAATGTTTTGGCGGATTCAGAGGAGGTGGCCGGGCTCCACCGGCTGCGGGCACACCAGGAGGCGGGATCCACGGGGGTCCCGCGGTAGCTCACCGACTGGCCAGTACGGCCGACCGTTTTTTGGAAAACCGGGGGTTGTAACCTGTGGGAAGCAGGCATTGTGGTCCCTAGTAAGAGGGGGCCGCCGTTTCAGAACAAGGGGACCTACGCCCCCCCCCCTTTCGCTTCCCGCTTGGCCCAGAGCCGATCAGCCGGCCACGCGGGTCGGGCCGCCCATGCCGGGCTGGGCCGCCAGCGCCGGGCCAGGCCGTACCATCCAGGTCGGGCCACACCCAATTGGGCCGGACCCATACCCGGGTCGGGTCGACCCAGTTCGGGCCGACCCATGGGGTATAGGGCCGGGTCGGTCCGGGCCCAAAGCCCCCAATTTCGGATAGATTCAGACAAATTCCCATAACATGGGCTACAGACCTATGATCGGTGCACCATCAGATGAATTGGTATCCTTGCATTGAGACGGTCCTTTCGGTATATTACACTCATGGTTTCGGAGAACTTTGTGTACGGTCGGGTTGGTTTGAACACAAAACCAACCGGGCATTCGGAGTGGAAACAGTTATAACTTGAGTTCCGGACGTCCGATTGATGTACCATCAAATTTGTTGAATTACTCTTAGTGATATGGTTCTTTTGGATTACTCAACTTGAGGTTTGGACGTATGTGGTTTATGGTCAGGTCGGTTTTATCTTAAAAACCAACTAGGCCCCTAGAACGGAAAAGCCAATAACTCTCAGATCGGGCATCCGATTTATGCACCGTCTGTCGCGTTGTGTTTATTTTGATGAGATAGAACTTTGGGATACATAAACTTAGGACATCGTGACATTTTATGTATCGAATCTCTTTTTCATGAGGAGCGGACCCCCCCCCCCCCGGAATCGAGCATGCTGTGTGTGGGAAATCTAGAGCTGGCTGCGACTGCGATGATAACGACTGCACTTGGATCCTCCATGGGTTCGACAGCGAGGAAAACTATACTGGGATCCTCCTTGGATTCGACAACGATGACGATCGTACTAGGATCCTCCATTGGTTTGATGACGACGACTATTATTCTTTTATCCTATGTGGGTAAGGTAGTATTTGACTCAGTACTTGTATCCTTTGTGGGTCCGGCAGAGTAGCTGGTCTGGTATCCTTTGTGGGTCCGACAGCTTAGCTGGTCTAGTATCCTATGTGGGTCCGACAGCTTAGATGAGTCAGTGGCTACATCTGATCATCTCTATCACCTTATGAAGTGTATACCTGTGTGAGCTGAGTCTTGACTTTCAATAATTATCTTCGATATGATTGACTTTCTTTCGTGTGTGGATTGGGTTGTGCTTTCCTGTTTGGATTGGGTTGTACTTTCCAGTGTGGACTGGGTTGAACATGGGATCATAAGATGGAGCTGAACTGAAATTGATGACTTAGGTATATTTATGGGCATATACCTAATAATGTTTTGTTGATAATTTGTGATTTCATCTTTCTTTTGTGCTTTATCTTTCATGGATTATGGGAGACCTTCGGGAGTAACAGGGTCCCTACTGAGTATCATATACTCACCCCTGCACGGGATATGCCTGCACTATGTTGTTTTGGTTGCAGATGACGGACAACACTGGTCGTGGTTGAGGCTTGTGGAGAAGGACGGTACCCGGAGGTGGACTATCAGGCGGGACGTACACAGAGTGGACGGCCGGACTCAAGGATCCAACGAGACAATCTATACTCACCCTTCATGTGGGGTCTCCGGAGGATGTTTCAGTGGAGGCTACTTTAATTACTAGCTATTGTACTTTACTTTTCTCTATTGTACTGCACTTTCAGTTGGGTTTGTATACTGGCCCGTTTAATTTCCGGTACATACTTTTGTACTCATTTTACTTATTGTTTACTTCAATTTGTGTACTATGTGGTGTTTGTTTTCTTATATAAATGCAATTCCTTCTCTTTTATCGGGATTTACGACTTCGGTGCAAGTCACCAGCCCCCTGTCCTATGGAAGGCGTGCTTTGGGAAGTCACAGCACGGGCCCCGAGGACAGGTCATGAAAAATTGGTATAAGAGGAGTTCGGTTCTACCACAAAACTCAGGACTCTGATAATTTATTCAATGTTAATTAATAGTGTAAAGGGTATTGACTGTGGTTATCAGTCCAGGGAGTACAGGGTTGGTGTGGCGGCCAATGTATCCATACACCAGGACCCTAACTTTTGATTTCCGACTCATTGCTTGAAAACATTTATTGCATGTGTGCTTCAAATGTTTTATTCGTGATTACTTTGTGTCAGCTTACCGGGTATAATGTATTGACCGTGGCGCACCTGTCTTTTTCAAGATGGTCCCACGATGGCAGCCAGCTAGGGTTCCAAGCTTTGTGCAAGACGGCAACCCACCGAGTGATGAGGACTCAGTGTAGGGCCCCATTACAGCATAGGCACCGGCGATAACTCTACCCACCGAGCCACGGATGCCACCAGCCCCAGCAGCTGGGAGTGCACGTCACCTTAGTGCACTGCATGAGTTTCAACGTTAGAGACCACCCAGGTTCCGCAGAGGGATGGACCCTCAGGCAGCTGAGGATTGGATGGAGGCTATTGTTTGAGTCTTCTGATTAGTTGGGACACTAGATGACCACATGGTGATCCTTGTAGTGAGTCTCCTACACATGACATCACGTAGATGGTGGAGCCTGATGCTCCAGGTTGACGACAAGGCATATCTTCTTTTGTCGGACTTTGAGAGCCTTTTCCACTCATAGTTCATTCCAGCCACCCTCCGTGCGGTGGGAATTCAGGAGCTACTACTACTGCGGCAGGGCAGCTTGACAGTAGCCCAGTACTCGGCGAGATTTACTGACCTCTCGCGCTACTCCATGGAAAGGGTACGAGACCCATTCTTCCGGGCGCGGACCTTCGAGAATGCACTGAGGCATGAGATCAAGGCATCGATGATCTCCCTCAGCATTCCGACGCAAGAAGGAGTACTAGAGCGAGCCATCCTTGTAGAGATATTTCTTGTTGATCCTACACCAGTAGCGAGACCTACTGCATGGAGGCACATAGCGGAGTCTTCTACAGTTGGATGTTGACAGATGTCACAATGGTCCAAGAGGACGAGACCATCAGGTGGACAACCTCATGATACTGGTTCAGAGGTGTGGGGAACACTTTGTAGATCCAGTCAGTCGAGAGGAATATAGTGAAAGGCATGCCGCTGGCAAGGCCACATGGCTCGTGACTGTCCAACCCTCCATGGAGAAGAGCAGCAGACTATTGAGGGACCACCTAGGCAGAGGCAGAGGTTCAACCGTGGCGGTCCGCAGGGAGCAGGAAGACGAGGTAGAGGAGAAGGCCGAGTATCAGGTGGTGGACGATGCTTCAGAGCTCTACCACCTCCTCCACCAGGAGGTCCACCATGACCACAAGAAGCTAGTGGATAGAGGCAGGATCAACTTCAGACAGTAGAGGCCTATGACCACGGCACACTTGAGATTATTCGAGCTACTATCTGTGTGTAATACACCCTTGCTGCAGTTCTTATAGACACGTGAGCGAGTTATTCTTTCACTGTCGCTGCCCTTGTTCGGAGCTCGGAGATTCTGATGGAGCCATTGGCTCGATCCTTATGGATAGAGACTCCTACGAGAGCAGACTTGACGATTACGCACTAGTGTCGGCAGTGTGAGAATACTCTAGGAGGCGAGAGCTTCGGCTGGGATATTTTTGTAGCGGCGTCGAGGCCTTAGGACGTCATCTTGGGCATGGATTGGTTATCTACGGTCCAAGCTCAGATTGACTATTTTAGGTGCAAAGTACGGTGTGTCCGCACCGATGGGAGTAAGATCACATTCACCGGTGAGAATGGAGCCTTTGCAGCATAGGATGGACTCACGTAGAGGAGAGGATAGTTGATCACACATCAGTTGGCTAGCCTCATCCTAGGAGTAGTTGATGTGCGGAGTCCGAGTTTTCTTGTTGTGATGGATCAGTATGCCGACTTTTTTCCTGAATACGTTCCAGGACTACCTTCATCCAGAGAGGTAGACTTCTACATTGACATGTACCACAGGACAGCCCCGATATCTACTCCAGCATATCTTATGTCTCATGCTGAGCATTGAGAACTACAGGTACAGCTGGAGGACTTGCAGGGAAAGAGATTCATCTGACCCAGTGTTTCACCCTGGGCTTCCCCGATATTGTTTGCCAAGAAGGCGGATGGGATCTTGCGATTGTGTGTCGATTACCGTCGCCTTAACCAGGTGACTGTGAAGAACAAGTATCCAATTCCGAGGATCGACGAACTCTTCGATCAGATCAAGGGAGTGCGATGGTTCTCGAAGATAGACCTTAGGTCTAGCTATCATCAGCTCAGAGTTCAAGACGAGGATGTGTAGAAGACGGACTTCAGGTGTCGATATGGCCACTATGAGTTCTTGGTTATGACTTTCGGTGTAACCAACACTCCAGAAGTGTTTATGAGTCTCATTAACAGGATCTTATAGCCTTACCTAGATCGATTTGTCATAGTCATCATCGAAGACATATTTATTTACTCGACTTCTGAGGAGGAGAACATCTACCACTTTCAGTTTGTACTGGACACACACCGAGAGCACCGGCTTTATGGTAATCTCTAGAAGTGTTAGTTAGGGATTTGAGAGGTCCACTTCTTGGGGCATGTCATCTCTGAGTCAATATTTGTGGTGGATTCTGCAATGATAGAGGAAGTTCTAGCTTGGGAGCCACCCATGAGCGTGATGGTGGTGCGGAGTTTCCTAGGTCAGGTTGGGTACTATCGGAGATTTGTTCCAGACTTCTCTAGAGTTGCAGCACCACTCTCAGCTTTGAGGAAGTAGGGAAAACCCTTTGTGTGGTCAGATAGAAGTCATAAGAGCTTCCTGGAGCTGAGATAGTGATTGACCAGTGCACCCATCTTGAGGCTACTAGATGAGGGAGTAGGGTACGTAGTTTACTTCGATGCATCAAGGACCGAACTCGGGTGTGCCCTGTTGTAGGAGCGGGAAGTGATCACCTATGGATCACGACAGTTGAGGCAGCACGAGCAGAACTATGCTACCCGTGACCTAGAGTATGCAGTAGTGGTCTTCGCCCTGAAGATGTGGCGGCACTATCTGAGGGGTGAGTGATTTACAGTCTATTCTGATCACCATAGTCTTGAGTACATCTTCCTACAGAATGAACATAACCTGAGACAGCGACGATGGCTCGAGTTCCTCCTGGACTAATATTTTGAGATAGTCTATACTCTTGTGAAGGGGAACATAGTAGCTGATGCTCTCAGTAGGGGGATGGGAATTCCGCTACATAGAGAGGAGACTGAGTAGTTAGCTTCTTTGCAGATATCCTACGTGGATAGAGATGGAGAAGCCTTTCTACAGTCGTTTACAGTCACTCCACCACTTTTTCAGTGGATCAGAGAATCATAGCGTGGGGATGTTGACTGTGAGATGCGACGTGCATAGATATCCTCAAGACAGGAACCTGATGGATTATCTGAAGGAGGGTAGCACATCCTCTTTTTCAGAGGACGTACTATGGTACCAGCAACATTGCGGGAGGAGGTGCTGAGGGAGTTTAATACTTCCCCTTAGGTGGTACATCCAGGAGTAGCGAAGATGTACCAGGATCTCAGACGACAGCACTGGTGGCCAGGTATGAAGAAGGATGTGGCATAGTTCTTTTCTCAATGCCTCACCTGTTAGCAAGTGAAGGCAGAGCACCAGGTACCAGTTGTCTTGGTACAACCCTTGGAGGTCCCGGAGTGGAAGTGGGATGGGATATCTATGGATTTCGTGATTGGGATTCCACGTACATCTAGAGAACATGACTCCATTTGGGTGATTGTTGACTGACTCACCATGTCATCCCACATTATACTTATCAGAGAGCAGGGCTCAGTGGAGATCATGGGACGCCTCTACGTTCAGGAGATCATACATGTTCATGGTGTGCCATTGTCTATCGTCTCTGATCGAGATGCTCACTTTACTTCTTTACATTGGAAGGGGTTATAGGGGGAGTTTGGGATTCAGCTATGCCTGAGCACTGCCTTTCACCCTCAAATGGATTTTCAGACGGAGAGGACCATTCAGACACTTGATGAAATGCTCTGTGCATGTGTCCTCGACTTTGGTCGCAGCTGGGAGGATCACCTACCCTCAGTGGAGTTTGCGTACAAAAACCGCTACCACTCCACCATCGGGATGGAACCATACGAGGAATTGTACGACCGACCTTGTAGATCATCTCTGTGCTGGAAAAATCCTGAGGAGTCATCACTAGTAGGGTCATAGATAGTCTAGGCCACGATGGAGAATGTTCAGGTCATCCAGGAGAAAATGAGGAGAGCATAGAGCCGACAGAAGTCTTATGTTGACAGGAGGCAGAGACCATTATAGTTCGAGGATGGAGACCAGGTTTTCTTGCTGGTCTCACCTCGACGTGGATTACTGATATTTGGCTGGCCGGCAAGTTATCTTCGTGCTTCATCATACCATTCCAGGTTCTCAGTAGGATAGGCAAGGTAGCTTGTCGCTTGGCTCACCCACCTCAGTTACACCGAGTGCATGACATCATCCATGTATCTCAGTTGGGGAGACACGTGCACGACCCGACACATATCATTGATCATGAGGAGCTGGATATCGATGACGGGGAGACTTTTGCGAAGGTTCCGGTGGAGATCAAGGATCGACAGGAGCGGGTCCTACGTGGACGGTCGATTCCTCTAGTGCACATCAGGTGGAAGCACGGGAACCTCCAGGAGATAACATGGGAGCGAGAGGCTCAGATGAGGGCACAATACACTCATTTGTTTCCCATGTTTGTGATGTTTCTTTACGGGGATGTAAAGCATTGAGGTGGAAGTAATGTAAAGACATGTAAATTTCTAGGAAAACGTTTTCATAAATTCTTTGGGATTTTACGAGTAAAAAATTTCTGACGGCACCTGATTCTGTGGAATGGTGTGCCCGGAACAAATTTACGATGTTTAGCTCGAGTACGTTCAGTGAACGAACGATTGGGTTTGTATAACTTTCGAACCGTTGCTCGGAATCGAAATCTGAGGGCGCAGATGAAACCGCAGCACCGGTAATAGCTTAAGAAGACGTTTACGGGAGTTGTGTTTTCTTGGGAGGAGTTGTAGAAAAATGTGTGGACTAAATGAAGAATAAAATAAAATTGTGTTACAATTTTATTTCTTTTCAATGTGGTTTAATCCTAGGGAGTGAAGTTGGGGTGGGACCCACTAGATACTAACCACCCTTTAGTGGTTAACAGTGAGGTGGGGCCCACATGAGCCCAATCCCTCACTTTCCCTAGATCCTCAAAACCCCCCAATAATTTTTTTCTCACCCTCTCTCCCTCTTTAATTGAATTCCAACACAATTTTATTCAATTAATTGAACCGATTTAATTAATTGAATTTTGTGTTTGGATTTTGTAATTTTGAAAAACTTGGCATGTGTCAATAAAATAAGGGAAGGACTTATTTTATTTTTGTTGGATTGTTGTGTGAGGATAATTGGGGAGAGAACTCTAAGTATTGAAGAACTTCATCACCTTCGTTGAAGAACGTCATGACTTCGACGAAGAACGCTATCACCACAAGGAGAGACGACGTGCCGTTGCTTCTCCTCTCCGCAGCTGGTGTGAGACACCACCCCCTTCTTGGACACACGCCAACACCATCATCGAAACCACCCCCACGACTCTAGATTCCGCGTACTTCTTGTGAGGTAGGGGTTAATTCATTATTGGTGAATTAAAATTGGATTTGTTTTAATGTTTTCGTATCTCGTTTAATTTTTCCAATTGATACCAAAGTAACGGGAGGAAATTAGACCACATGAACACGACCGATTCTCCTCCCCGTCTCTTTTTTATTATCAATCGCGTTTGAGGAGAAGACAGAATAGTGCCATTACACCGTGCTGGAACAATGAAGACCACGGCTGGAGCAGGCTGTGGCGGTGGAGCACGGTGCCATCACGCCGCGCCGGTGAGGCCAAAGGATGCCGCGTCCAGGAGCGGGCCACGACAATGGGGCGTGATGCCATTGCGCCGTGCCAGAGCACCAAGGGGCTGTGGCCGGGGTGGGTCGTGGTGGAGGGGTGCGATGCCGTTGCGACGCGCTAGTCGGGCAAGGGCCGCGGCCTAAGGCCCCGGTGGTTTAAGAGGAGGCGGCCGAACTCGGCCCGCTACCGGCACACCAGGAGATAGGACCCGTGGGGGTCCCATGACAGCTCAGCGACCAGCCATTATGGCCGACTGTTTTCGTGAAAACCGGGGGGTGTAACCCCTGACCAGCAGGCAAGGGTGGCCCCACAGAGAGGGGGGCCACACCGCCCTCCCTTCACATCCCGCATGGCCGGGAGCCGAGCCGCCAGCACTGGGCCAGGCCGCCCGCGTCGGGACGGGCCACGCCCAATTGGCCCAGACCCGTTCCCGGGTTAGGTTGACCCGGTTCGGGCTGACCCAAGGGGTATTGGGTCGGGTCGGTCTGGGACCAAAACCCTCAATTCTGTAAAAATTCATACAAACTCCCATAACATGGGATACAGACCTCCGATCGGTGCCCCGTCAGTTGAGTTGGGATCCTTGGATCGAGACGGTCGTTTCGCTATATTACACTCAAGGTTTCAGAGATCTTTATGTACGGCCAGGTTGGATCACACACGAAACCAACCGGGCCGTCGAAGCAGAAACACTTATAACGTGAGCTCCGGAAGTCCGAATGACTTGCTGTCGACTTTTTTGAATACCTCTTAGTGAGATGGTTCTTTTGGATTACTCCGCATGAGTTTTGGATGTAGCTGGGGTATGGTTTGGTTGGTTTTACCATAAAAACCAACCTGGCCCCTAGAACGGAAAGGCCAATAACTCTCAGACCGGGCGTCCGAATGACGCACCGTCTGTCGCGTTGGGTTTCTTTAGACAAGATGGAACATTGGGATACATAAACTCTGGATTTAATGACAATTGATGTATCGAATATCTTTTTCTTGAGGAGCAAACCCTCCTAGAATCAAGCATGTTGTGTGCGAGAACCCTAGAGCTGGCTGCGACTACGATGATGACGACTGCACTTGGATACTCCATGGGTTCGACAGCGAGGACGACTTTACTGGGATCCTTTTTGAGTTCGATAGCGACGAAGACCATGCTGGGATCCTCTATGGGTTCAATGACGATGACTAATGTTCTTGTTTCTTATGTGGGTCCGACAGTATTTGACTCTCTACTTGTATACTATGTGGGTCCGGTAGAGTAGCTAGTCTTGTATCCTTTGTGGGTCTGAAAACATAGCTGTTCTTGTATCCTATGTGGGTTCAACATCCTAGATGAATCAGTGGCTGCATCTAATCATCTCTATCGCCTTACGAAGTGTATAACTGTGTGAGATGAGTTTTGACATTCAATCATTCTCTTCGATATGATTGACTTTCTTTCCTGTGTGGATTGGGTTGTTCTATCCTGTGTGGATTGGGTTTTACATTCCTGTGTGGACTGGGTTGAACTTGGGCTCGTAAGTTAGAGCCTAACTGGAATTGATGACTTAGGTATATGTATGGGAATATATGTAATTAGAGTTGGTTGATACTTAATGATTTCATCTTTCCTTTGTGTTTTATATTTCTTGGATTCTGGGAGACCTTCAGGAGTCTCGGGATCCCTACTGAATATCGTATACTCACCCATGCACAGCCTATGCCCACACTATGTTGTGTTGGTTGCAAATGACGGACAACGCTGATCGTGGTTGAGGTTGTGGAGCAGGACGGTACCTGTAGGTGGACTTTTAGGTGGGACGTACACGTAGTGGATGGCCGGACTCGAGGAGCCGACGAGACTATCTTTACTCACCCATTAGGTGGGGTTTCCAGAGGACATTTCAGTGGAGGCTGCATTACTTACCAGCTATTGTACTTTACTTTTCTCTGTTGTACTGAACTTTCAGTTGGGTTTGTATACTGGCCCATTTACTTTCCAACACATAATTTTGTACTCAGTTTACTTAGTGTTTACTTCAGTTTGGATACTCTGTGGTGTTTGTTTTCTTATATAAAGGAAATGCCTTCCCTTTTATCGGGATTTACGCCTTTCGTGCTAGTCGCCAGTCCCTGGCCTATAGAAGGCAGACTTAGGGTAGTCATGGCACGACCCCCATGGACGGGTCATGACAGACTTCTTCAGATTGAATAATGAGAGACTCAATGGGATATAGTATGTGGTTAAATTCATGAATTTTGTTTTTATTGCACCAGAAGATGTTGTTAGTGTGTCTTTTAAGGAACGAAATGTTGAATTAGGGATATTGAATGAAATTTTCCCCAATAATTTCATTCTCTATATAAAAGATTATACATGTTTGTTCCGTAAAGATATTTTGCATGAAAGAGAAATATTAGGAGCTACACATGTAGGGATAATGAATATACCTTCGGAAAATGGTGGAAACTCTAATTCTAGGAACAATAGAATGAGGGAAACCAATTTTCAAGTAATAGGGATGACTCATAATTAGATAGTTGACTTTGCAAATATTCCTCCAAGACCCCTGAATAAATATAGATGTCTCCAATGTGTTTTCTTCGACCACAGGTAGAGGGAGTTTATGGATCCACTGAGGAAATGCAACAATTTCAACAAAATGGGGTATTTTGAGAAAAATTATCTTATTTCTTTATAATCGGATGATCAAAAAACTTATTAGGTATCTCCGGAGTCATATGATTGGTTAGGACGAGTACATGAAAACAATCCTCAATCAAAGAACAGATCTAGTCATGGTGATTCTAGGAGTACCATGACTCCTTAGGCAGGGCAATATCAACAGGGTATTAAAGAAAAATGTGTCATGAGCTCACAATTTTATAGAGCTGAGTAGGTTATTAAGGACGAGTAGTCTGGACCATCGATGATGAGGTGTATGATTCTTTTGAGTTATACCCTTATAAAAGAATTTTTTGATACAGATTCATCCAATTCCTTAATTTCATCATGTGGTATTGATTTTCGGAGTCTAAATGTTGAAATGATTCCATAAATGTTGAAAAATTGAACTCCTCCATGTCCAAGATAATGTTGAACCTTTTGGTGTATATCATTTTATATAACTACTGACAGAGCTATGTTGATATGGGAGTTATCAGTACTGTATATGGATCTCTATGAAATAATACTGGGTATGGATTGGATGACGATGTTTAAAAATCAGAACGATTATAAATAATGAAGATTTCGTTTTATGTCATAGGATGGAATCGAGCCTCTCTTTTAGGGAAATAAGAATGTAAAGGTAGGGAAAACATTCTTTTTTTCTCTAGTTGTTGGAACAATATCATACTAGTAGAAAACACTGATATTGGCACCATTTGAAGAGAACAAGTATATGAGTTTTCTAGCAGTTTTGGATCAGTTTTCTAAAGTTTTTGTTGAGAATTTATCATTGTTTCAACGCAAAATAAAATTGTATTTTATGATTGATATATTTACAAGGACCAGTCATATTTCCCTTATATATTATTAGAATACACCGAATGAACTAATGGAGTTGAATGTGAAGTTGGAAGAGAAATAATAAGAAGGGTTTATTTGGCCGAGCATATCTCCTTGGGCCGAATAATATTTTTTTATCAAAAAGAAATTTTAAATTTGTCTGCTATATTTGTATTATCGTAATCTTATAGAAGTTATGATGAATAATCGGTAACCACTTCCATGTAGTGAAGATATGTTAGATCATTTGAGGTGATCTTAGTGGTTCTAAAATATTCAATTTCAATAAAGATATTCCCAATTATAGGTTCAAAAGGTGGATATTTGAAAATATCATTCAAAAGTAGATATGGCTATTACGAATAAGTGGTAATGCCTTTCAATCTTAAAAATTCAACATTTGTTTTTAGGGGATTTATGAATTGGATATTTCAATGGTATCTGTAATCTTTTGTGGTGGTGTTTTTGTATGAAATATTGCTACACTCATGGACAAGTGATGAGAATGTGAAACAATTGATGATAGTGTTGGGAATCATGAGGGATCATCAGGTGTATGAAAAACTAGAAATTATTGATTATTGGACGGAATTGTAATGTTTCTTTCTCAATGTAATCTCTAAATAAGTGTTTTAACTATTAAAAAATGATAGTGATTGTTATCTATTAGAAACCTCCATAGAATTAATTTGAGATACATAGTTTCCTTAGTATTTCTCTTTATTACTGATGCTTTTGTATGATTTATCATGGCTAGGATCACCAATGATAGAATTGAGAAGGAATAATGATCCATTCCAACTAAATAAATAATTTCCTAAGTATTTTTTGAAGCATAAAAATTTCCTTAAATCAGCACCTATCTTGATATTTGTAGAATCTAGAAAAGGGTACCTTGAAATATTACGATACTTTGAGATCTGGGTTGGGTTGTTTTATCATGCAAGGAGATCATGTTGTGTCTTTTTTATCACGATAGTTACAAGATCATGAAAATAACTAACCAGAAAAACTTTTTATTTAGATTTAAATGTTTTTAATTTGATGGAATGACATCATTACCTATTTAGTTATAAATTTACTATGTTTCTGGATGAGAAGATCTTAAAACATATTTTCCTCAAAAGGGATTTGAATCTGAGACAATGAAGTTTCATATTGTATCTCCAAATGTGGGACTTTGAATTGATGTATATGTTGAGAAAAATAAATATGGTGGAATATAAGTTAAGTATAATTTAAATTCTATGATAGTTAATGAGGTATTAGATTAGTGGTAGTTGATTTTAGTTATAGTAAACATGGAAATTGAATGGAAAGATTAAGGTGACTTTGTGGTTTTCATTCCAGTTTTATTTTACCTTAATTTGGTAAGAATGGTAAAAGAGGAACATACATCAGATTCTGAATGTGATGTGATAAGATCAAAATATATTAGTGGGGAGAAAATCGAGGTTTGGAGGATCGATGGGTTTTTAAATTTATTGTTTCGAGATCAGATGATTTCAACTTTAGATTTTGAGGAACAACTTGTTCATGTTTACCAGCATTTGAGATGGGTAACTCATCTTGGAATACAAATAATGTAGAAGGCATTGAAATAAATGTTTTGGTGTGTCAGTATAAAGATAAATGTTGATAATATTGTATCAAGATTATATATTTTTCAAAAGGGTATGGCATAACATCCGTGACCAGAATGTATATAAAAATAATTACCTATTACTATGTGGAATTAGGAGTAGATAACTATGGATTTTATAATAGTTAGACAATGAATGGTTCAGAAACAAGATTCAATATGTGTAATAGTTGATCTAATCACAATGTATCGATATTTAGTTCATATTAAGGAATATCATATTATGTAATAATTTTCCAAAATCAATATCTGAGAAGTTGTAAAGAGGCACGTCATACTAGTATTAATAGTTCCATAAAATGATCAAAGGTTTACATCTTATCTTATGAAATCCTTATAGAAATATGTGGGGACATTGAAGACTATTATTATGGCATATCGTACTCAGACTAATGGCTAACCATTTTGGATGATAAAATTATTGGAAGACATGTTTTGGGATATTGTAATGGATTTTTGTGGCACATGGGAAGAGAAATACTAACAGTCGAGTTACCTTATAACAAAATTTTCCAAGCCTTGATACAGGTGGATCATTTTGAATAAATTAATGGGTGTTCTTGTTTTTTCATCATTTTTGTTTGGAATTTGGTGAGACATCACTAGATGGGTTCCACATTGTCCACGATACAATAGAGAATATTTAGTTTTTCTTGAAGATATCGGATACATATCAGAGTTATCTGAAATCATATACGGATCATCATTAATGTTAGTTATGGTTTGAGGTGGGTGGTCATGTGTTCTCGAGAATATCTATAAGGATTGGGAAATCCTATTTTGGGATTCAAGTCATGATATTTCCATGATACAATTGAAAATTTGAGATACTTCAAAGGGATGAAGAGGTGGAATGTCAGTTTTAATTTCCACCACAATACACTGTTGTGCATAATGTGCTTATTTTATCTCATTTGAAATACTTTCATCCTAATCATGATAATTTGATTCGATGGGATCATGTTTACCTATACCAAGGTACATCATCGGTTTATAAGATAGTGTTGATTATGAATATAATAAAGAATGTATTTTGTGGGAAAATCATTTTTCCATATGGGGATTTTGATAACATGGTCATATTGAGCGAAAGAATAGAGAAATAGAGAAGAAAATGATCTGGAAATAAAATAAACACATTCATAACAATAATGGGTTTCTACATTCTGGGTACATAAATGAAAATGTTGTAGAGATGGTTGGACTTCAGGTTTCACATTAGCAACTTTTAATTTATTTATTGTATGTATATAATATGTTATGGTGAAGTTTTGGAGGTTCTAGAAACCTTTTGGTATTTTTTATGGATTTTCTATCAGTGTAATTTTATATAACTATTTTTTATTGTAGTGTAACTTCTTTTAGAAACCATGATCATTGATATAGTGGATGAAGGGAAGGTGTATGAGCAGATACACAATTTTTCTAAACCATTCAGATGCATAGAAGAAACTATGAAAAATCGAACAATTGGAATTTTCACAGCTTCCACATGTTTTGTCTAACAATGTGGCCAACTGTGTGAGTTCCTCATTGAAGTATATATTGGAACATGGTTAGTGAACAATTTTCCTCTCCATGAAACTAACCATTAATAGATTACCAACTATATCACAAAGTTGTGGACCTCGGATAGGATTATGTTTTAGTCAATTGTTTTGGATCCAAAACAACCACAAATTGATATTTTATCCTCCGAAAAGTTATTATATTTCTCCCCACTAAATTGGAAGTGATTTGGAGGGGTTTCTTTGTTCATTGAATCGCAAAACCCATGGTAAGTCAGCATTTATCATATTTTTTTTGGTTTTTATTTGATCTAATATATTTCTTCTATAATATTATTAGATGTAGTTCAATTTGGCTAGATATATGATCCCATTAATAATTTTCTTCATCCTTTTTTATGATTGGGAATGCGATCTAATGTAAGTTTTTAGAAATTCAAACTGATTGTGTGGCCATTTTCACGATGTTCTTCATTATTGTCAGGAATCATGAAGTAAGTGGTTTCAATCTTGACACCATTTTATAGAACTAAAAGGATTGATTTAATATTGAATTTTTTTAATAAATTTATTGTGAATTATTTTTTCAACATATGATGGAAATTTTTTATATTAATGGATTGTTGGATTGTTCAATTTTTTCTAAATGTTATCTGATAAAAACCATTAAAATGTTGAGTTCAAATTACAATATTGGTATGATTCTTGATAAAATATTCTAAAAATATTCTAAATGAAAAAGTTCATCTATTGATATAGTTTTTTAATTATAATATTTTTTTCATTAAAATGGTTTTTGAATGAGTGTATTGTCATTTTAATGGGAATATATGGTGGTTTATTTTCATATTACATTATGTGAGGAGAATTTGAAGTATGACATGGAGATTGGGGCCAGTTTCATAATAGAACATTTGATTTTAATTTCTTTTTGATGACTTGGTAGATCATTTAGAAATTACTCATGTGTATGGAACTATCACAATGAATCATTCATGTGTGGATGTGTGTGTCTGTGGATTTAAATAGTATTTGTTAAAAAGGGAACATGAAATTGTTTTGGAGAATGTTATTGGATTCTTTCAAGATAAACGGAATTGGTTTTGAAAATATAATTCGTGGGGAATATATTTGGTTTTGTGATAAAATATTTTAATTTTTTTATATAATATAAATATATATATATTGTTTATAATAAATGTGATTACATGGTCTTTCCGAATGGAATGAGTCATAAATTCTTTTGGGTAATATCTACTAACCTTCATTCCACACCATTTCTTTGTTACATTGTTGGTTTTGTTGATATCATTCCTCATGAGATGAGAAAAGGTAATGTATCACACTTATTTAGTAGTGTGTCACTATAATTGGGAAGATTTTGGGAGTCGAATCATAGATCATGTTGGAGTTTGGGTGTTATGTTGGTTGTACATGAGTTTGTTGGTTTTTTCATTCATTGTGTACTTTTATATTTTTAGTATTCCATAGTGGTAATTTGTTATAAATTGGTTTTGAAATAGATGGTATTACTTGAGTTCATTTATAATTCTATCAAGTATAATATAGAGGATATTTTACGACAATTTCGTTTGTTTTGTTTTCTTTTCATACGGAAAAAATCACCCCCCACCAGTTAATGAAGACATTAGTCATTATTTTGTACATTTAGAACCTTGTGGATGTCCCTCAAAGATGAGAAATTTACATCCTCCTTCTCAAGCCAATGTGGAGGGGAGGGATGTTAATAAATTATGTTTTTATGAAAAAATTATCTTTCGTTATCAACTCATTCAAAAACTATTTTTCTTCCAAAAAATGGTTTTTAAAATATTTTATAAAAAATATATTTTTATTAGCAAAATGATTTATTAAATACATTTCTATAAATGATTGAATTATTTATTTCTATTGGAATTAAATATTCATTCCATTTTAAAAATAAATAACACTTTTAATTTAGAAAAAACAATGAAGGAATCTTGGTTTTATTTTATACATAAAGAACGAAATCATCCTCCATCAAGAATTTTTTTTTCTATGATGAACCATAATATGTTATCAAAATTTTTGAGAGAAATTTATTTTAAAAAATATTCAATAATTATTATTTTTAATATTTTATTTTGTATTAAATGTATTTAAACTCAATAAATGTTACATGTTATCATTAAAAATAATTACCCATCTAAGATGATACCCTTTGATATATGTCATGTATTTTTGGGTATTTTAACTGGGGTACCATTCGTACTCATTCTCATAATGGATAATCCGGATAGAATTATTAAGAAACTCATTTCTCTTCCATAGGTTATTCCATGATAAACCCCATATGGAAATATATTCTTTTTTTCCATGGGATATGGTATTCTTAAAGGATGAAATGATTATGAAACCATATCATTCCCACAGGATATGATAATTTTAAAACCTTGTGAAACCCATTTCATTTCATCTATTATGATACGATGAATGTTTTATGATCTTGTGGAACACAAAAATATGATATTCATTTTTTGATTAGTGGGACCTTTATCTCCCACTAGTGCATTGGGTATTTATGGATAACTCATGAGTAAATATATTATGTTTTAACATGATTACATGATGAGAATGTTATCTATGAACCTGATTATATGTTCACATTTTTTTATGTGATCCTCTATACATGTTCACAATGTTAACTATGAGCCGAATTACATGTTAATATTATTATTCTTGGTCCATTATTTCATTTCGATAATTTTATATGTGGACTTGCTTTCCTTTACATTATTTTATTGGAGGGATTGATTTCATGTCCTTAACGAGTGAACCTCTCTCTATTTATACATTTTTAGAACACTTGTAATGAGTTATGAGTCACAATGGGATATCGAAGAGGGAATATTCTAGAATGTAATTTAATTTGATAGTGGATATTGAGGAAATTCAGTCCAAAATGTATGGTAGAAAGGACATTCCAAGGGAAAACATTAAGGTAATCTTTTGGTATAATATTTGGATAAATTATGAAATTTTATTGAAGGATTTCTAGAGTGAATATTTTTTTCCCAAGGGTTGGAAAATCTTGTTAAAAAACATGTTTAATTTTATTTTATTTATTTTTTTATATTTTTTCCTTCATTAAATTCACCCCCATTATTCTTAATGTTTTTTATATTAATGATTTATTTTTTTTTTCTCCTAAATTTGATGGTTTTCATTAGTTTTATTAATGTTTTTATAGTACCTATCCCCTATAGTGATGCCATGTTAACCATCAATATTGTTTGGTGGAATGTTATCCATTGGAAAAAACCTCATACTGATCAAAATCTTCTCAAAATAATATTAAATATTGTTCAGTCTATATATTGAGGAGGATATATTTCTTATTCTCATACTCAAGCGGTAATTCAATCTATTAGTTTAGATAATTACCTAGCCTAATTGTTTCATTAGAATAGTAAATTGAATATTTCTAGTTGAAATGAAAATCCAAAAGTGGAGTACTAGTAATAGAATATTGACAAAATAGTTGAATTCCATTAGACCCCGTTGGTGTTTGATGTTGAATTTCCTTATTTTATACATAAGGGTCTTAGTAGAATGTAATAAGAGTAATTGTTATATGATAATAAACAAGGTAATATTATATTTAAGGAAATAAATATAGATTTAAATATGATTTGTTACCTGAACATGTTGGAATTCATGAAATCCCTGATGTCGATGACTCTTGAGTATGGTCACCCAAACAACATGGAATATTCTAATTACTTGAATAATCATATCCATTTTTCTATATATATGGTATATAATAATAGATTATGGGTTCACTATTTTTAAATGGGTTTCCAATCTGATATACAATCGCATGTCTTCCTACAGTAGATTAAAATGTATAAATTAACCAATTTTTGTTATATTGGAAGCATAAAACCCTTAAAATTCATGATTCCTGTGAGAGTGGTTATATATATATATGAGTGTATAATATGAATTTAAAACAGTAAATATTGTTGGATAACTACCAAAATTTAATTTATCTACCTCTAACCCAATGAGGTGTAATAATATTTTGTGTCATAATTTTTGAATGGATAGTCAAATGAAAACATGTTTCATAATGATTATGAATAAATTAAATGGTTTTTTGAATATGGGAAACTATTATAGGTTCTTTAAGACTACCATTTTTGGATCAGTGAGGAGTCTTCTTTAACTACTATGGTATTTTAATAACTTTTGGCACATAATAACAAATATTGACCCGTCCTCATGGGAATTAAGGGAGAATTTATTCTTCACATGGGTAGATTTATCTAATAACATAGCCTCGTGATTTTAGTAGGACACATCATTATACTAGGAGACATCATTTTAATGTTATAGAGTCAACTCTTGAAGAGTCGTAGACAATAGTATTGATAATGTGATGTACCAATCATATATAATTATTGTTCGATTTTGATTTAATGGATTCTAGTGCATGAAAATAGTTTGTATCTACAGGTTTTTTCATTTAATATAACATCTCATTGATATCATTCATTTTTATGGATATATGGAATTCTCTAGAAAATAAAGTGTGTCGTCTCTATTTTAACTATTGTATGATCTCAAATCCAATGTATAATTTTCATTCGATTTTATTTTCCTTTTATTAGGGGATATTTTTATAATATTCATGATGTACTAGAAGATGGAATTAACATATCATGATGACTATTATTATCGAAGTGGTATTTTCACAAACCCTTATGGTTTTGATCATCTACTCCACTAATAATAGGACAAATGATTTAGTGGGGTGGGACCTCCTCTTCCTAAATAAGATTTCCTTATGCAGTATCTATCATCCCCTATACATGAGGCTGATAAAGATAGTTTAAGCACAAATTTACAAATAGTGGTCATGAAATTTAAAATGTCATTCCTATATAAACATTCAGTGTTACCTCTTAGGTAAGAGTTAATGTTTATAACTAAATAGCTCAAGAGATTAAAAATTAACAATTTCCATTATGTCAAATGGAACTAGATAAATAATTTGAATTTAAAATCCAAATAGATTATTAATAATGTGAGGGATTTATTTTCCCTATTGTGTCTCTATGTGATACCCTGATGCATTCTTACAAAAATGTATCTATAACCCTCCAACTATGTATCAATTATAAAAATAAAAAAAGGTCACCATCAATAATAAATATCCCCTAAAACACATCAATAAATAATTTTATCAGCTAGAAGTGTTGAGTTGGTTATTTAATATTTTATCTACATTGACATCAGTAACTATGAAAGGAGTTATGTTTTTATAGATCACAAATTTTCATGGGGAATTTGACATCGAAACTTTTTTTGATTTTAATACAGGTAAGACAGGACTATGAGGTCATTTATGAAAAATCAGGTATTAGTTTGGCATGTTTACTAATATAGGGAAATCATGTTAAAGATTATGTTTAATAGAAATATTTACCACATGAGAGAGATTATACCACCCATGTCCACGAACTAGTAGGTCTTATGAATTCACTAAATGATATGTGAAATCACTTATGTTGTGACAAGTTAATGATATTAAAAAATAAAAATATCATGATATATATCCTCTCTCCAAATTATTTAACCCTTAAAAAGATTCAATGGATGGATTTACTTGATATAAATTTGTTTCAATGTTCATATATTATTGGTAATTGAAATTTTTTCACAAATTATATTTGTAGGAAATTTATGTCTTAAAAAGTTATGGATTTCCAAAAAGATTCAAATTATAATCCTTAATACATAATTTCATTTATAATTAATGGATGATGAGGAATTTATATTCCCATCTAATTTACATTTGACTACTTCATTAACTCAACTAATATTTCCGTAGAAACTAATAGATGAATAATTATAGAGTATCAAAAACCATACATTGGTGGGGAAACCACCAATGGGTGGTCTCTATATCCAAAAGGAGTTCATTATTTTAGGACCCAATATGGGGTTTCATAATATTTGAATAGTGAAATTCTGGCACACATACATCAATTTATATGTTTCATTTATCCAGGATCCAACAATATGTATTAAGATATGATATTTTGGTATTCGTGGCTATGAATGAGGTGCGGTATTCATGATATTGTCTATTAGTATTATACCACTCAAATAAAAACCATTTCTAAATATATCATTATCATACAAAGTCCCCCTAAGATAAAAATTAAAACTCATAAATCATTTCAAAATCCATTAAATGGATGGTTTATAGTTTTGGAGTACTATCTATATAAGCATCATATTCAATAATAAATTTTTACCATTCCTATATAATCAAGAATCACTAGGATCCCTTCTGTAAATGTTATATTTTATATTCAACAAAATAAACTGACGAATGAAAATATATATGAAATGGGAAATATTAAACACCAAGTAATGGAAAAAATCATCAGTATCTACTACATGGTTTGGTTATAAGCATAAAAATTGAGTTGGGGAGAAAATCTCATTAAAAGAACATGGAATAAAAAACTATACCTGGGAAAAATTGTAAAAATCATGTGATAAAAATTATGATCCCTTTATAATAATTATAGAAATATAGAATGTAAATTTAACCTTTCATTGAGATAAAGAATCATAATGATCTTTGGAACAAACACATGGTATCACTATATTATAATAATATATATAATTTTATACCATTTATAATGTGACCGTATTCCAAGAGGTCTCCCCTATTAAATTATGATAATATAAAAGAATGTTCAATACTTATTAACTCCGGAGATAGAAACATTAACTAATGAATTAGAGGGTGATATAGGACCCCACCCATCTTCAATCTCATATATATAAATATATAAATATATATATATATATACACACATAAATATACATATATATACATATACATATACATATATATATGTGTGTGTTTTATATGATATTAATCATTAAATATTTCATGAATCCCAATTGGGAATAAAATAGGCTCCATATGATTTGTAAATTGGATTCACAAAAATAAATCATTCATAATTCTATCAATAATAATAACTTGATAATCCCATGGAAATTAAATTGGTATACCATGACATTAAATATCATTCTAGGAACGTACCCTTCAAACATGAGAATAAAATATATGACATTTAAATTGTATAGATAAAGAGAATATGGCTATGTTAATAATTTCCCCAATAAATAGATACATGACATCTATGTGAATAACCATAAATCAATTTAAGGGGATATAGAGTGTTCTAAATTAAAAGAAATTAGAAAAAACCCCATGTTTATAAATGTGGTATTATTTGGAATGGAAAAAAAGAGATTGTGGATTTCAATGAGTTTAATCCCCAGCATTAGTATAAACGACTAAGATGGTAATTTAAAGAAAAAAATCAAAGTAAAAAGAACTTTTTAGTATATATAAAAACTCATGTGAATCCAAAATGTTTTAATAAATAAATTAATATAGTCATAATACATAAAATAATTGGTCCCCATGAAAAGATGTTTTATTTTGAAAAGTTTGTTTTAAATTTTTTTTCTAAAAATTACCATGAAAAATTCTATCAATAATGGAGCCTTAAAAAGGAATAAAGTTTATTTCAACAAAATTAGGAGTGTGATATAAAATAATTGGTCACTGAAGGAATAAAATTAAAAATATCTTTATTGAAACAGACATTATAAAAATGTATGATGAAAACACATTTTGGAAAGAGAACATGTAAAATATGAAGGTGAAATGAAATGACACATGTTTTAGATTATAAATAAAAAGGATAAAAAATCATGGATGGAAATTATGCATAATGAGAGGATACCATAATTATTTTTAATTGGAATTATTCCCACTAATATCATACATTTTTATGAAGAAATTTTATCTAGGAAAAATAATTGCAGTAAAATCAAATTTTACATTATCAGGGATCATAAAAAACAATGAAACAAAATATTACACCTTAAAATTATGAAATAATAACATTTTTTATATCATATGTGACATGTAATAATGAGAATAAAATCCCATAAATTAATTTCTTCTATTTTTGACACCTTCGATAGGTTTTGGAACATGAAACCCCAAGCCTAAACAAACTGTTATATATTATACCATCATAACCTATCCTTTAATTATATGAGAATAAATATTAATAATTAAATTATAAAAATAAATGTTATCTATTGACATTTACTAAAATATGAATCATTTAATATTAAAGGAATGTTTTTATGAAAGACTATATATTTTTTGAAAATGGTATAAGTAAGTTTCACACACATAATTTAAAGGTATGACATACTAATTTTTTAAAATTTATATTACAATATTATCTTCATTACATAAATTAGAAAATAAAATTATTCTTATTGTAAATTTTTGATTTTTATTAAAATTTCATTTTTTTAGAATAATGAAAAATTCTGATATTTATTGGATACTTCCATTTCATTTTAATAATAAAATAATATAAATTATGGATTTAATATATTTTAATGTTAAATGAGTTAAAACATTTTAAATTTTAATTTATTTAGTTCATCTTAATCAATTTCATATGGGACTCCATTATTAAATCCATTCATACTTATTGTAATTTTCTCTTGGGAAACCCACTTTTTCGTCGTGTCTCGGGGTATACATTCATAATGGATTCTACCAACTCTGTGAAATGAATTGGAAAAAATTGATTATATATTTTGAATCGGAATAATTTATATTATATAATAATTTTAATACAATTTTTTACCATAATTACTTCTGAAAACAGAAAAAATCAATCCTCATGGTTATGGTAAAAATGTGTTTACACGCATGTTAAACTAAGAAGATAAGGGCTAAAAATATACTAACACTTGTCCAATACCAATTTAATGGAGTTATTTAGAACTTATATCCTGTAAATATTGATAACATCCCATTTGGTAGGATTTATTCATGATAAAAACATGTTTCTAATTTGATCTCTTCATATACTATATGTGTGTCCTCTCCATCACATATAAAAGGTTTCTACCTATCCTCAACAATTCAGACACAATAATTAATTTTTATCTTCCATTAAGATCAAAATATACTTTATTAATACCATATAAACATCCATGATCCATTTTTTAACATTAATCCATCAAAAGAATGATTTTGGTGCAATTTTTATGATGTTTTCTGAAGAACAAATAACGTTTTTAAACAGGGTTTATTTTTTTCATATTCCAACTCCGTCAAATATTATTAAAACATTAATATATAATATTAAAATTATATTACATATATTGATATTTTATTATTCTAATGTATATACCTATATATCTCTTCTTCCCTCAAATTGGAATCAAAATCAATTATTGTGTGTATGGTGGATAACCGCCTTGCGATGTGATTTAATTCGTTTTCCATCACCTACACTCAAGGATGAATATAATGAATAATTTAACACATTTATATTATATTTAGTATATTATGAAATATAATTTATATTAATATCACTCTTAGCTTCATTCATTCAATTTCCTTTGAAATATGATAACATCTCTCGTCTGTACGCCAGACTACAGCCTCACAAAGTGATGTGATTACGTTTTCACTTACTCATTACATGGAAGGTAATAAGGTTAAATAATGATAATAAATTTTATTTATATATGTGACATTTAATATATTATGTAAAATTAATTTATCAAACATTTTCTTACTCTTAAACCGATTAATCAAAAGATAATATTGCTCGTGCGTATGTATGATCTACCGCCACTACGAAACAATGTGTTCCATTAACCATGTTAAAATTTTAATAATTATTATAAAAATGTGAATAATGAAATATATATATATATATATATATAATAATTTAAATTCTTGAGATGATTTATCTATATCTTATACCCAAGAATTATAACTTTCATGACCAAACACGCATGAGAAAACAAGGCTATTAACAACAAAAATGAGAAAAAATTGAAATATTATTAAAAAATGGGTAGTAAAATGTCAAAAGATGATAATATATGGTTTTATAAACAAGAATATGGTTTTTTAAAAATTAATAAATTATCTAATATCATTATTCAGGATTTTAATTCCCCTTAAACCAAAAATAAAATGATGTAGGTGTGTTATTGTCAATTTTCATTCAATGTGGAATATTGTAATGTTATGCATATATTTTATTTTATATGGTTTATATTAATAACCTTTAACATGTAATATAATTATTAATTGAAAGTTTATATAACCTTATTTTTTTATTTTGAATTATTTCACCCATTTGTATTTTTCATCAAAAATTAACAAGTGGTAAATACTTTTATAAGACGATTTCATTTCATTAGATAATATTTCAAATTTATTTTCTTTAAAATTTTATCATTATTAATATAAATAATTTATAATTTTTTATAATTTATTTCATATTAAATTATGTGATTTATATTTTTTCACATAATTTAATAATTTATTAATTTTCACTTCAATGTTATGATCATTGTAAGGGTTTATTATGCAATCTAATTTTAATTGGGTTTTTTTATTCCAAATATTTTTTTCAAATGGAATTATTAGACAATTTTTTAATAAACCCATTTAATTTCATTATCACTTAGTTATTTTCTAATATTTCATGAAATAGAACCATTTTCCCCTTCCATGGTAGGTAAAATGGTTGGTAATTGTTTTTTATAAAATTTAACTTCACATCTCCATTGGATTTGAACTCCCATTTTAAATAAAATGATGTTTTTAAACAAAATTATTATTTAAATCTCCAAATTATTTATAAAAGTAATTATAACCCATGTTTGATTTTTTTTTCATTTTTTTCATATTATTCTTCATATAATTTTCTCAAACAAGGTCCATATTGAATTTACTTAAAATTTGATAAGAATGTTTGTTTTAATGTGTACGAAATGTATGGAATTTCCCTCTATCCTAACCACTCAATGTTTTAATGAATCTTTTATAATTTTAAATTATTAATTTCTTATAATTTTATGCTCAAAATAATTGGATTTTTTGTTAAAAACTATTATCAAATTAAAAATAATATTTCCATCATGAATATATTTATTGAACTATTTATGGTATTTGTATTCATCAAATAGAAAAAACCTATGTTTTTACTACATTGTGTATATATTATATTGATGCCATACTTATTAATTCTATTGATGGTTATTGTTCATTTCGAACAAGGTACATGATAACATTTACTTTCATTATTCGTTTCATTAGTCATTATCTTTTCCTTCAAATAGTCAATTTTATATGATCATTGAAAATTATATTTCCCCTAAATACCAATATTATTTATCATGTATATAATTAGTTTTCATTCCAAATTTGATTTTAAAATATGGTGTTCTACATTTAATGTTGATTTATTTTTTGGGAAAATAATGATAAATTTTTATCCTTCACTCAATAGAGATATTTGATGACAATGAACACTATTAAAGATTTAAATTGATTAATCTATATATAAATAATTATTTAGACATTCAATATTGGGTGGGTCCAAAAATGTTATATCCCCTTGATGCACCAGTAGTCTAATGAGGTTAATTAATATTCTAGCAATTAATGGGAATTTATGTTTAGTTTTAAACTCTCTTATAAATAGAATTGAATATAGTGGTATCTTGACTCCTCAGAAAATAAAGTCTAATAATTTATCATTTCATCCAATATAAATTTTGTTATTATTATCAATATGATACCATAAGAATTAGATTAATGATATGATGTAATAGGGAACATAACCCTCTAATAGACTATGGGGATATGAATAAGAGAACATAGTAATATTTAGGTAAGGGATAGATTATTTCAGTTCTTTTCTAGAAATAAATATTTTTATATACACTAAATGTGGATGTGGTTTGGGGACATATCTTCCTAGGGGTAATTACTCTGAAACAGACACATTGTTCTTGACCTGAGCATCACCCGATACATAAAAAAGGGATTTATTTTGCACCTATTCTGACACACCCATGGGATATGATTATATAATTCAATTTTTCTCAAAAAACATGATGAAAAAGGGTCTTACAATACATATTGTATGATCACCTTGTTTTCACACCTACTAAAACACTGACAATAGTCTTTTTGGTTTTAGAAAATGTCATGAACTCGATGGATTTATATTAAAATTTAACAAGATCGGAAATGCGGTGATTTTGAAAAAAAATATGGGATGATAATATGAGTGAAATATGTGTTGATAATTCATAAAATGTTATCTCAAAATATGATTATAAATAAATAACATAACCAACTCTCAGACTCAAAAAAATTTACAGAGTTCTATTAGACCTCATGTAGTGGAGACTATGAAGGAATGAAGGATCAGTTACATTCTTTTAAAAATTGAGTATAGAAATGCCTAATAATGTGCTTCAAATTAAAGGGAAAATCATTTACATGTAAAAATTAATGGATTAATGTAATGAATACCCAAGAAATAATTAATAATATGATTGAAAGGAATAAATATCATCATAAGAATCCATTTTAGCTCATTATACTAATGGTGGGAACCTGGTAATTATCCAAGTCAATGACCTATTCTTTAGAATAACCAATTTAATTAGGATAAACATATTTTGAAATAAAATAGATGATTGATTTACGTATTAAGATTCCTGAATTGAATCATATAATTATTTTTACCAATGGTATTTTTTATAATACTTGTGAAACATCTATGAATTATGTTAAATTAGAAAATCATATATATCTTTATTAACATATTACTTATGGATACCATAATAAATTTAATAGTTTAATATTGATCATATGTTCATATTCCTAAAAACCCATTTTATGTTTTATGTGATAGAATTCTACTGTGAATAATGAAATTTTGGGAGACATTTATACTAATACAACAGTTTGGTTTAGTACATGTTTTATTGGAATGTTTATTTAATGATGTATTATTTTAATATTTTGGCTATATTTTTAATGCTACTGGTAATTATTAGTGTTTATATTATCTTTTATGTTGAGGTGATTATGGTTTGTTATAGCTTGTATATTTTGATGGAATAATATTAATATAGTTTCATAAAAAGGAAAATCCACATTCCAGGTGGCTACCCATCAAAACTGGTAAGGATGCAGGTATTGATTCCATAACTAAAGTGAGACAAGGTTTTTATGCATTCCACTATGTTGGTGGGAGTGGATACTCAAGAGGGGGGGTGAATTGAGTTCCAATAAAAAATTCTGTTAAAAATATTTCTCTTAAAATCCCGCAATTTAAAAACAAAGTTAAACTGTAGTGAATCTATACAGAGTGTAAATGTTCAATCTGTTTCTCAAAGATTGATTAGGTCTCAGTTGACTTAATCTGATGATTAAATTAACTTTTGAAAGTAACTTACTAGTTTACAATAATTATAAACACTTGCTAATTTAACTATCAAAGTAGCTTTAAAATATATTTGTGTTTCAAAGTAATAGTAGCAGAATAAATATATAGTATACTTAGGGATTTAAAATAAAATGCACTGCAGAGTTAGCCAAGAGGTTCAGTCTCAGGCCGAGACTTAGTCCTCTAAACAATTTATATAAATTGATCTACACCTTGGATCGGTGGTAAAAAATATTACACTACTCTCCAGGTCCAAAGACCACTACCACAATTCTACGTGGGAAACACAAACAACAGAACACATGCTTTCTAGGCCTTACTCGACCTTTACTGCTATCCACAGTGGGAAACAATGGGTTATGAAGTTTGAGTGAGGATTTAAGAATCCTCCAGTTTTTCTCAGGAGACAGTGTGTGTGTAGATTAAACAGGGTACACACACTGCTCGAAATGTTCTAATAGAATCACTAATGAAAGTGAGAGAGAGTTTAGAAAAGCTTTAGTGATTGGCAGTACAGATTTGGATTCATTTGATTTCTCTGATAAGCTTTTGAGTCCTTCTCTGGTTTCTGCACAGAAAACAGAGTGTCGTTTTCTTCCTTGATTTGGGTTCAACTTAGCAGCCTGAGTGCATGAAGTGTTTGTTATACTTCTTCCCTCAAGATGCACCCTGTGTTCTTCTCTAGAACAAGCTTCTTCGTGTATGTCCAACATTCTTGGAGTATGGATATAGACTAATGAAAAATGCTCCACATTTTAATGATGATCAGCTCTTGTCTTTTTCACCCGTGTGACTTCTTATTTTATTAATGCTTGTCGTATGAACACCCAATGTTCTCTCCATTTATTCTTGCTCTTTATATTCCCTTTTTGTAGATTTCAGCTCCGGAAAAAAAGGAATGATTTCTTTTTTTCTTGGGTACTAGGTACGGTTTCCTGACATGGCAATAGAATTCATCAAATAACATTAAATGCATTAAAAACATAAAATGTAACTGTTATCTTAAAAATGAAATAGTATTGAGAGTATAGAGTTTGACTGGTTGGTCAATTAGTAGCTAGTGTTGGTAAATGTGTATGGTGGACTTTGTGTAGTAAGACCTTCCATCAGTAGCTCTATCATCTTGCATCAGTTGATCTATATACCAGTGACTTAGTTCTATTGGTTTCTTGATGTATCAGTGACTGTACTTGTATCAGTAACTATCTTTGAACTGGATCTATCGCTAGACTTCTGTCAATCGGTAGCTCTTATCTGTCGGTAGATCTGGTCCGTTTTTCAGTCGGTAGCTCGGTAGACTGCTTATATCGGTAGACTTCCTCATATCGGTAGCTCTGGTTTGTGATTGTCAGTACTCGTATCAGCAGGCTTACTCTATCAGTAACTTCTGGTAGACATGAACTTTGGTAGATCTATACATATCGGTGACCGTTGTGCATCGGTGACTCTGTCTATCAGTAGACTAGGTTTATCAGTAGACTGAGTACCGGTAGCTCTTTATCAGTAGGTATATGTAGATCAGTGAATTATACTTATCTGTTTTTATGAAATGCATATCTTAATGGGTTAGAAGAACTTCAAAACTCATATTAACATATATAGACATAGATTAACATATCTCAGTGATTTTTTAATATTATTATCATCTTGATCATAGATTTGATGAATTAATAGATAGAAAAACATTATATTGAGACTATCAAAGTATATGAAAGCATAATTGTGATTATCAAAATAGGTGAGGTCAATAATCTCCCCCTTTTTGATAATCACAACTTATGATATTATTGTTTTTAAAAAATAGTGAGCAGTTTTATCAGAGGATATATCATTAAATGCAATTATCTCAAAGAAATAGTATGTTATAGAACATAGTGGATCAGATGTGGAAGAAAAAGTAACAGTATCAGAGATAAAATTAAATGCAATGAAATCTAAAATAAAATTTAGCAGTATCAGAGAATTAAATGAAATGGTATCAAAGGATGAAAGTAAAAGCACTGGTATTAGAAGGGAAAAGCATGATGGTTGTTCCTTATATAACATTTCTCACCATTTTTTATTCCCCTTTATGACTTCTTCCCCCTGGGTGAATATTTCTCCCCCTTAATATCCCTGTAGAACATTTCTCCCCATTTTTGATAATCAAAAAGTGGGAAACAATAAGAAATAGAAAAAAAAAGTAGCACAATGAAAAATAAAGGAAATCCAATTGTATTAGATGTTGCAAAAATGTATAGAGACATAAAACAAAATACATTGAATTCATATCAAACAGTCTAGCCACTTGTTCAATCCACATCCTAAATGTGAGATTTGCCTTTGGGAGCAGAAGAGGATTCGGGTGAAGTGGTTGCAGGTGAGGGCTTAGGAAATCTAGAAATGATCATAGGAGGCTGAGCCATAGAAACCAATCCTGGTCTGTACTGAGGAGTAATTTGGGTGATCATAGGAGTGAGGCTTCAAATTTCTTGGGAAGGAGTCATTTGAATTGGGGAAGTAGAAGATGCAGAGGTTGGTAAGGAAGGAGGGACAATCACTGGCCTAACATCAACATGCAAAAAAGGAAGCAATAGATTTATGAAATCCATAATTATTCCTCCTCCTATCTCCATAGTAGATATGAAGTCATCCTTGTTCTCCATAAACTTGTCCAAAACTGGTGTCAATTCCTTTAACTTGCTAACTTGCTCTCTGAAATCTTGATTGACAAGAGGAAGCTTCATATTTTCCAACAGAAGTTTGAAGTGATTGTTGAGTTGATTCTTGGTGAAAATATTAGAGAAAGAGGAGTCCACCTTAACATTCACTTCTTTCTGAGAGGCAGATGCTTCTCTCTTGTAGTCTTGGACTATCTTCATTATCTTTCTAGCTGAATCTCTGGTAGAAATCACAACTCTACTCATCTCGGATGAGTCCACAGAGCCACTGGTTGAATCTTGACCAAGCTCCTCCTTCATCACAGCTTGAATTTGATTCATATATATAGAGGGTTTAGATGCAAGAGAACCAACAGAGAAATATATAGTCTCTTTGAATATTTTGGTCAACCCACTGATATGATTTTGAACATGGTAATCATGGGTTTTAATATGATCTTTCATTGATGTTTTGAAACATTCAAATACTGAAACCATCTAGCATACCAAACTCTTGACATAGGCTATGTCATTGTCTGCTTGAGATTTTGAGCTCATGTAAGAGTTTAAAGAAACAACAAGATTCCATTAGATCTTCAAGATCTACTTCAAGTCTAGAAACCTGATCCTAGCATTCTATAACTTCTTCCACTATTTCTGCCATGACGGTTGACAAATTACAAGCAAGAGAAAGTTCAAAAGATCTTTCCAACACACTCATCTCTTCAGAAAAATTATGCTTTATCTCAGCAACCGAGGCATTAAAAAATTCATTCAGCTCATCCTTCAAGGATTCTAGATCAGCCCTTGTGATCATATCGATAGGTACAACTACAGCGGGTACTCTTTTATATGCTAAGCTAACCATTGAGTTAGTCATAATTGATTGAACTGAAGAGACCAGAGAAACTTCCATCTTCTTTACCTCTTCCACAAAAATCTCCTTAAGCTTTTTCATTAATGTATCCAGGTCATGAGTTCTGACCACATCTTCAGGCAACAACTAAAATTCCATAGTATAAACAATCTTTGGTCTATTGTGAGATACTTATTATCTGAATCTGGATAGTCTAAACCACATACTACAAAACCTGGGTCTTCTGCCCAATCTTCAATTCCAGCAGCCCCTATAACACTTCCAACATTGGATTGATGCTCCCCCTCAATAGGTGCATCCTCAAGTAAAACAACAGCATTTTCAGCAGTATTCTCACCAGGTCTTTCATCCTGAGGAGAATATTCTACTATTATTTCAATCTCTGCAGTTGCAAGAGTATATTCCACAATAGGCAAGGGAATGTCAAATTCATTTGCATCCTTAGTGGTTAGTAAATATTATCCAATCACTGGACTAAGACTCAAATCAGCTGACAGAGATGCTTCGATTTCATGAGCATCGTATTCATTCTCTACAGCAGCCTTTTCAACAGCCTCTTCAACAGCCTTTAAAGAATCTTCTTCCTTGTCTGATTTATGTTGATCAGGATTTTCAAGAGTTGGGGTAGGAGGTAATTCAGGGTCTCCTCCTTTATCAGTAGAGGTCTCTTTCTCTTCTGAATCATCAATGTATTATGGATCCTCTTCATCAGGTCCCAGACCTGGATCCTTCACATCATTAGGTCTTAAATGATGATTCATATGATTAAATTTGTCATACACCTTCTGATCATCATTGACCCGTTCGCCTCTCCAAGAGTTCCAATTGATCCTCATGTATTTGCAGACTGTAGAGGGGATCAAAAAGTTATTCTTCACTACCACTGTCTCATTTTGAGACTCAACTACCCCTTTTACCTTGATCATCACAGAAAATAAATTAGAAAAAAATAGTTCATTTATCTTTGATTTCAGCCTTGTCATGTCTTCCATTTGGATCATCATCAATCTACACAAATTGAGTTTTACACATTGTCTTATGAGATGCAGGAGATAGATATACTAATATCCCAAATTAGAAAAGTCTCCTCTCTTCGGTATCGAGACATGTTGAACAAATTTGAAAAGAAATCTATTCGCTCCATCAATTTCTACATCAACTACTTCTCTTTGACTTCCATCACTAGTCAGCTCTTCCAAAGCAGTCTCATAGTCAAAAATATCACCTGTATGTGGCATGGCTCTCGATACATATCTAGATACCCCTTCATGTGTAACTTTTATGCACTCATCCCATTCAAATGATAAAAACAATATCACCTTTCCATTAACAAAGGAGGTTACTCGATTTTCATTCTCAGATTTTTCAAAGCTCAAAAACTCGTAAAATTGTTTCACTAACTTTGGAAAGTTGGGACCATTGTTATTATAAAAACACTCTACCCATTTTTTATCTTCAATTAATTCTAGAACTATGGATTTTCTTGGTAGTATCCACTCTACACACAGATTCTTTTCAATCACAATAACTTGGTTCTGCAGAGGAGGAATCACTGGTCGTCTCCCCAACCTAGTTCTAGCAACACTACCACTTTCTTCTTTCTCGGTCTTCTGCCTCTTTGTTTTCAGCGCAACAGAGTCATATCTGACAGTATGAAGTTTGGTTTTTTCCATCGCTGGTTCAAAGGATTTAGGGTTCTATAAGGATTCAGAAGCTAAGGTTTGAGGTTAAGGGTTTGAGGCTCGGTGGATTGAGAAGTAGTTCAGACTTAGTTTTATCATTTATGAATCATAAAATAAATAAATAAAATGAAATAACGCAAAAAAGATTCTGATTCTGCTGGAAAACAGAAGTTTAAAATAGTGAAATCATCGGTAGGGTCTATTAGTGAGAATTCCTATCAGTGAGGTTACATTAGTGTGAGTCTCACATCAGTGATAATTTCACATCATTGAGAATTTTACAGTGATGATAATTTTACATCGGTTAGAATTTTACATCGGTGAGAATTTTACATCGGTGAGAATAGCTACCAATCAAGGTTAAACATACCTAACTCATATCAAATGTAACATAACCACTCTGAACTAAAAGGTTTAGTGAAAATATCGGTTAATTGATGTTCAGTACCTATAAACTCAAGAATAATATCACCTTTTTGATAATGATCTCTCACGAAATGGTGCCTTATATCAATGTGTTTTGTCCTAGAGTGAGACACAAGGTTATTCGAGATATTTATTTCACTAGTGTTTTCTCAGTTGATAGAAACATGTTTAAAGTCATATCTATAGTAAAAAAGAGTGTGTTTCATCCAAAAAATTTGTGCACAGCAACTACCAGCAGCTATGTATTTTTGCTTCAGCAGTGGACAATGATATAGAATTCTTCTTCTTACTACACCAAGATACTAAAGATTTCTCCAATAAATTACATGTTCCTAATTTTCTTTTTTCTATCTAACTTGCAACCAGCAAAATCAGCATTTTAATAACTCATTAACTCAAAGGGTTATCCTTTTGGGTAAAACAAACCTAAGTTTACAGTATGTTTAAGATACTTAAAAATACTTTTAACAACAAGTAAATGAGATTATTTTGGATTATCTTGAAATCTTGCACACATACACACACTAAACAGAATATCTGTTCGACTAGCAGTAAGATAATGTAAGCTTCCAATCATACCTCTGTAATTGGTTTGATCAACTGGTTTCCCAATTTCATCTGCATCCAATTTAAAAATTGTACTCATAGGAGTTTCACATTCCTTAATACTATCCAAACTAAAACTTTTTAAAAGGTCCTTTGTATATTTACATTGATTCAAAATAATACCATTTTCATTTTGTAAAACGTGAAATCCAAGAAAATATTTATGTTTGCCCATTAAACTCATCTCAAACTCATTTTTCATACACTTTGAAAAATCAGTACATAAAGAGTGTTTAGAAGATTCAAAGATAATATCATCAACATATATTTGAACATTTAAAACATATTTAGAAATTCTTTTAATAAAAAGAGTTGGATCAGCAATCCATTTAGTAAAATTTTTTGAAATAAGAAAATTACTAAGTATCTCATACCAAGCTCTTGGAGCTTGTTTTAGACCATATAAAGCTTTAGAAAGTTTAAATACTTTATTTGGAAATTGAGGATTACTAAATCAAGGTGGTTTTTCAAAAAAAACATCTCTGACAATAAAACCATTTAGAAAAGAACTTTTAACATCCATTTGATATTACATGAAATTCAGATGAGTCACATAGGCATGTAAGATACTAATAGATTCTAATCTAGCTATAGGTGAAAAGGTTTCCTCATAGTCTATACCTTCTTCTTGACTATATACTTGTTCAACTAGCCATGATTTCATTCCAACTATGTTTCCAGATTCATCTACATTGTTTCTAAAAACCCATTTAGTGCCTATTGTTAAAGTGTCCTTAGGTTTGTCAACTAATTCCCAAAATTTGTTTCATTCAAATTTATTTAACTCTACTTGAATTGTCATTACCCAAAATTCATCATTGATAGAATCATTGATATTTTTAGGTTCTAGCTATGGATGAAAGACTTGATGTTCTACCTAGTTTCTTAGAGAATCTATAGTCTGTGTCCCTCTATCATGATTACCAACAATAACATGTAGTGGATGATTTTTTTAGAATCCTATTTGATCTAGTAATGGTAGGACTAGAAATTTTAGGTTCATCTCCATGTTTAGGTTCAATAGAAGCAGATTCTGGAATATGTACAGAACTGGATATTTTTATAGCATGTTCTTTAGATTTATCATTAAGGTCTAGAATACTCAAATATTCTTCAAGAGTTTCAAGAGAGGTTTTAGGCTCATGTGGATCAGTTTCATCAAACAGGATGTGAACATATTCTTTCACACATTTGGTTCCCTTATTAAAGACTCTATAGGATTTTCTAGTTAAAGAATAACCAAGAAAAATACCTACATCACTCTTAGAAGAAAACTTGTCCAGATTATCCTTTGTATTAAAAATAAAAACATTATAGCCAAATACTCTTAAGTAACTAACTTTAGGTTTTCTATTGTTCCATAACTCATATGGGGTCATCTTGAGAATTGGCATAATTAAGACTCTATTAATAATATAACAGGTTTTATTCATAGCTTCAACCCAAAAGTAAATAGGCATGTCTTACTCATTGAGCATGGTTCTAGATATTTCTTAAAGGGTTCTATTTCTTCTTTCTGCTACACCATTCTGCTGAGGTGTCCTAAGAGCAGAAAATTTGTGACTATATCCATTATGTGAGCAATAAGATTTAAACTCTTGATTTTCAAACTCACGGTCATGTTCACTTCGTAGGGTTTTAATCTTATGTCCACAATGGTTTTCTACAAACATAGTGTATTTAACAAAGTAAAAACATGCTTCACTTTTGTGAGCTAAAAATTATAACCAAGTATATCTAGAAAAGTCATCTACTAGGACATAGACATAGTGCATCCCATTTAAACTAGAAACTATAGAAGGTCCAAAAAATTCGATGTTAACCAACTCGATAGGTTGATAAGTTGAAACTTCTTTCTTTGATTTAAAAAAAACATTATGCTGCTTTCCCTTTTGGCAGGGATTACAAACTTTTTCATTTGGGAATTCAAGTTTTGGTAGGTCTCTAACCAAGTTTTTCTTAGTCATCTTTCTATGTGAATAGATTTTGTAGTGTCCTAATATTCTGTACCAAAGCCATGATTATTTATGAAAATCATTTAAAAAAGTAACATGTTGTTTAGATAAAGCATTTAAATCAATAGCATACACATTTTCATATCTTAAAGCAGAAAATACTAAAACATTATTAGAATTAAAAACCTTACAGGAATAATTTTCAAATTTCACATTAAATCGATCATCACATAATTGAGAAATACTTAATAGGTTATATTAAAGTCCATCAACAAAAAAAATTTGAAATTAAAACTGAATCAGTGTTACCAATCTAACCTAGGCTGATGATTTTTCCTTTAGAATTATCACCAAAGGTGACATGGCCTCCATCAACCTTTACCAAGCTCTTGAATCATTAATAATATCCATACATGTGTCTTGAACATCCACTTTCCATGTACCATACCATCTTGTGAGAACTCTTTAAGCATGTTTGCTACAAAACAGATTTAGATAGAAAATGATTTTGGTACCCAGATCTTCTTGGGTCAGATAGGTTAGTAATAAAATCTTTATGTACCCATATAATATTTTTTACCATCATTGACCAAAATCCCTTTTCTATTCACACAATTATGATACTCCATAACAACATATCTTCAAAACCTAAAAATTTATAAAATGAATGGGGCATTCACTCTGACACCACATGAATGTCACTAGAAAGGATTAACGTATCACTTAGAGGTTCAGGTATTGAATCAGTGGTACCTTTTTCAATTTTAGTTTCATTCCATTTGAAACAAAATTAACCTTATCTTAAATAGTTGTTACATTTTATAAAAAAACCTTCAAATATCAGAATGGATACAATAATTTAGAAAGATCACTACTAAAGAAGAGTATTTCTATCCTCAGTATGGTATTGAAATAACTTGATAACACACTATCCACTAGAAAAAAACCTATTTTGTGGAATTTAATGTGTATGATATTACCATAATATCATGTATCACTATATTCAATACAACAGTTCCTATACTTAATGTAGCATAAAAATATATTACAATATTTGTGTAACAAACATGTTACCATTATGCTAAATAATTAATCAAAAATAATAATTCCAATAAAATTAATCACTTTCTTACCTAGTAGTTGGAAAGTAATTCTTCAGGATTTCATTATGACACTCAGTCAGATTTCCAAGTCCAATTTCTAAGTCCAATTTCTCAATACTAAAATATTATTCTATAATAATACCACTAAAATAATTTTTAACTCCTTCTATATGAGTCTAAAAATCCTAGTCATATTTCTAGTTCTGATTCATGAAATTATGAATATGATATTTTCACATCCCATGTCATCATCATATTCTTAGAAAACTTCATTATGAAAACTCCATCTCATAAATTCTTCTCCCTAGAAATTCATTTCTTCTATCTCTTTTTTTACAAATAGTATATCTTCCAGGAAGGTAAACGTGCTTCATCTATTTAGGGGTGACCCAATAATTTTTTGAATGGGATTATGCAATTTTTTTTTCCACTAATTGAAATTTCATGAATCATCATTTTACCTTAAATTTCAAATGAATATTTGAATTATTCCATTGTTCTCATGTATTATATGTCCTTCTCGAATCATATCACAACATTATTTCACTTTATCCTTTCAAAACATTCTTTACTTTTATTTAAATTAATTAATTTTATTTTCTCTTAAATAAAGAGTCAAAAAGTTTCTCTGATTTTCTTGGTCCACATAAAAACCAATAAAAAATATGAAATATCAAAAGATTCTCTATATCAATAGATAAAAAATATCTTCTAAAATAACACATAAAATTTACAATCTCCTCATAACAAAACATCTAAAACATTCTAAAATTCGAATCATCTTATTCTTTTTCTATAACAATTATCATTCTCCTAATGAATTAATCAGGGTTAGGATACATCCAATTATCCATCATGACATCACTATGATGATTTAGTACCTCCTACAGTTTGATGGATCATAATCCAAATGTAAACATATTAGAGTTATTGTAATTGTGTTCATGACCCATTTGAAAATCGACAAACAATTTATATGTATCAAAATGGTTGACTATATTGTTGATATGTCTATTTCCTTCTTACATCATTACCAATAGATTCAACATCCTTTTTTTAATTTTCAATGGTTCCAACATCTACCAAATGAAAACAATTTTTCCAATGATAACCTTCTGAAACCACCATATAATATTATGATTGTTTTTAGTGTCACTGCAATTATTTGTGGTACATTGTGTCTAATAGACCGATCCCAGCATCATCGACTTCAGAATATTCATTATTTACCTGATTATGATTCACAAAAACCTCCTACCATAATATGTTTCTATTTTGGTTAAATGGAACGACTAAAAACTATAATAATCATTTTATGATCATTACAATAAGCTTAACACCATTCAAACAAGCATACCGTTTTCTCACTCAAATGAACTGAGTCTAGAATGATTTTTCTTACCAAAATTTCATCTTCTTCAAAAAAATTCAACTTGTATCATGAATTCATTATAAAATTTAGAATAGTTAAGATAGAATTCAGAATATTTTGAATATTAATTGAATATTTTCTTAGCTTCTAATCCTTCGATCAACATCTTTCATTCCAAACCTGACTATTAATGGAAGAACTCATTCTCACCATTTCCATCGTATATATTTTATTAGATGTTTTTCAAAAATATTATGAATTTTTTGAATTAAAAAAATAGAAAGGAATTGTTAGATTCAAATCAGATCTAGTAAGACTCTAATGTAGCACCTCATTATGATCCTTCATTCATTCTGAACCCATGGTTATTTGGGTGATCCTTTCTTCTAGAAAACCACTTCACAATACAATTGTCTTCCATAAGAATTATAAGTTTGATGTTATATATACTATGGTCAGTCCAATTTTCCAAAAATTTAAAAATTGTATTTATTTATTATCATTTAAAAAAATACTTATTTAAAAATTTATTTTAGCTTTGAAAATCCTTGTCCAGTCTACTTGATCCAAAAAGATTTTCAGGCACTAAATCAATAGAAAATACTAAAAAACATACAAGTGGGAAAAAATATAATTCCAAAGGACAAAATCAAGAAACTCAGTGATAATTGGATATAGATCTCCTCTAAATGATTAAAAATATATATGAAATGAAAAATTGATATCACTTTCCCCAACTCTAGATAGTATGGTCTGAATATATTTGAACTCATCTCCAACGATCCCTAAAACATACAACCTACTCTATCAGGTATAGGAAAGGAGAACCATCGATGAAAAAATTAAATTTGGGATTTATTATCATTGATTAAATCCAACAAAAAAATGAAATAAATAGGATTTCTATTGAGAACTCGAAAGTCTAGGTATGCTCGATATCTAATAACATGAACAAACAAGTAGGATTTTGATGATCTTTCTCTTACTTATTTTATTTTCACATATCACCACTAATGGAGGACATTATGATTGAACTGTATATATATATATATATATGATATATATTATGTTTATATTTTCTCTATTTTTTTGTAATTTTTATTTACAATATACATTTATTTTTTTATGAAGTGTAAACACGATAATTTCATTTGTGGAAGTACGGACTATCACCCCCTCAATGTGATATGACTCGTTCATGCAATACATTGAACATATAAGGATGGAGTTAATTAAATTATGTAACATATATAAAATAAGATATTATACCTGAATTATAATATCTATATATCATTTTTTCATCCCTTTAATTCATAAATTGAAATGAAAGTAACATTCATGCGAACTTACAGCTTATCCTCTCTATAAATGGTGCATTTCATATTTTATATCCAAATTTTATAGACTAAAATAAATATAAATATAATGTATATATATTATATATAATAATAGTAGTCTTTATATAATGGAATTTCGAAAACATGAAAAAATTGTAATTACGACAAGATCATTTTGACTCAAGTACCCAATATCGACAAAACAACTTATATTAACATAAATAATAATGCAATTTTTATAATGTGGTAATAATTGATATTAAAGGAATAATAAAAATTAAAAATGTTCTTAATAAAGTAAAAAATTACTTAATTTTATAATTGACGATGAACAAGAAACATATGTGACAAAATGGACTCAACATACGAGTTTTCTTATCTCACTTTCATTTTAGTGAAATTTCTATTGTTCCCCACTTATTTCTTATATTTGGTATATGTGTCAAGGAAATTGTTATTTAACATCATGATTCTATTTATGTTCATGGTACTAAATGATTAGTTATTTTTTTTGTTTTTTTTCATATTATTTGACTGATTACATTATAGTAAGAGAACCTTTCATCATCCTATTTTAGTCAAAAACATCTATTATGTCATGTATTTTAATTTTCATTTTCTTTTGTAGGGGTATGTTATTCTATTTCACAATATCTGTCCATTTAATTTCAATATGATTAAAGGCCCTTTTCATTCTCATAAACTCATTTTATGAATTTTTAAGTGATGTTCTTAGGCATCCGATTTTTTGTATTGGAATTTATGAACACATTTTCCACTCATTGTGTTTTACGCATTATTTGTTGAATATATTATACCATGATTATGTGTGTAATCACAATTTTTTTATTTATATTGCTATTTACACTTAATTTTGTGTGGATATACTTTTTCAACACAAAAAAACCCCATTAACTAAATCTTACATCGTTTATATGAACTATGTAAGGGATTTTGTCTCAATTTACAATCACTGAGACTTATTTATTATTATGCACCAATTCCCTTTTATATGGAATATATACTAGCCTTTGAAATATTATATAATAAATATAATTATTATCATGTTATTATAGGTTTAATTAAATATTATTATGTAATTATTTTTACTAAAGTATTTTCTCATGTGGTAAGAGACTCTTTAACTAAAAAATTATTATAAATTTTTTAATGATTTAATCTTATAAATAATTATCATTAATGTCAATGTTTTAAAAATGGTTTTAATGATTTATTGATATGGATATTAATTTTTTAAAATATTAATTCTCATTAATGTTTCAAAGTGGTATGAGACACATTGATTAAAAAATATCGTTATTAAATGTTCTAAATGGTTTCAGAGATGTATTGAATATTTCATTATCTTGAGTTGAGTTTTCTTGATTGATGAGTGAAATGTGGATAATTTAAATATTTCATGTGTTATGAATATGTAATGTTTCTTGGGTATTTGATGGGTGGTTACATGATAAACCAATGACAAGTGGTTACCAGATAAACCAAATAATATGAGGTGGCGTGATAAACCTAGGATGGGTTATTATGTTATAACCTACAAATCATTGGGTATGGATGTCAGTCGTATGGGTATCCGATTTAGAGATATGTGTGGAAGTAGACCATATGGTTATTCCATTTAAGTATGTTTATGTCCCAAGGTACCGTTATATGCTATATGATTATTTCTATGGTATTTATGGTAATCGTATGGTTACCAAAATGGTATGTAATGAGATTATATTTAGCGAAGTGTTTCTGTTACTTCTTAATGGAGAAAAGTATTATGTTATGATAATGTTTTCGTGTATTTCATGTTTTTGCAAGAAAAATAGTTTTCATTCATTATGCATCCCTTAATGAGATTTTTATTCTCATCCGATTTTTTTGAAATGTTTTTTCCTGGACATGAATAAGAATAGATTCAACAATGGGATCATGGAAAATCTAGGTTTTTAACACATGAAATGATTTCATGTTTCTTTTTAAGGAGTTATTGTTTTCCGAAAAAAGGGGATAGTGAGTAGAAGTGTCTACTTGTAATATTTAATTTGTTATGGATATCTTATAACATAATTAGACAAATCTCTAAACCTAAAAAGACCATCAATGTGAATTATTAATTAAATTCATGATTATTTAATGTTTAAGGTAGGGGCCTTATAGTGAGAGTACTATGAAAATCATATAGAGATAATGTTTCAATATCTTCATCTTATAATGGGGAATATTTTGCATCAAAATTGTTAGGAATGCTTTTAAAAATATTTTCTATAGTAGAATAATCATCCAAATGTTAAACATGCCATCAAATAGTGTTGACAATGTCATTAATCCTAGTAAAGAAGTCACTCCCATATACATGGTTACCCATTTTGAGAAATTCATACTTCAACATTCAAATTTGTAGCATGTCCTTATTATAATTTTAATTTCATTCATAAATTTTCTTTATATTATCATGGATACCTTTATTTGTGGACATTCCTTTTACTCTTAAAAACCCTATTTTATAATTTTAAGAGAATAAAGAATTCATAAGACTTCCATCATTATCATGATTCTTTTTATCAATAGATGTTAGAGGAAATTTATCATAAATAGGATGAAATCCATCTATTTCTTCTTCAAGAACAACATTACCAAAGAATATATGATAATACAACATTTTATATTCACAAATATAATATTTTTCACCATCATTGACCGAAATCCTTTTACTATTCACACAATTATGATACTCCATAACAACATATCTTCAAAACCTAAAAAAGATAAAATGAATGGTACATTCACTATAACACCACATGAATGTAACTAGAAAGGATTAACGTATCACTTAGAGGATGAGGTAGTGAATTAGTGGTACCTTTTTCAATTTTAGTTTCTTTTCATTTGAAACAACACTCGCCTTATCTTAAATAGTTGTAACCTTTTATAAAAAAACCTTTAAACATCAACTTGGATTCAATAATTTACAAAGATCACTACTAAAGAAGAGTATTTTTATCCTCAGTGTGGTATTGAAATAACTTGATAACACACTATCCACTAGAAAAAAACCTATTGTGTGGAATTTAATGTGTATGATATTACCATAATATCTTGTATCAATATGTTCAATACAACAGTTCCTATGCTTAATGTATCATAATAATATATTACAACATTTGTGTAACAAACATGTTACCATTATGCTAAATAATTATTCAAAAATAATAATTCCAATAAAATTTATCACTTTCTTACCTAGTAGTTGGAACGAACTTCTTTATGATTTCATTGTGACACTCCATCAGATTTCCAAGTCCAATTTCCAAGTCCAATTTCTCAATACTAAAATATTATTCTATTATAATACCAATAAATAATTTTTAACTCCTTCGGTATGAGTCTAAAAATCCTAGTCCTATTTCTCGTTCCGATTCATGAAATTATGAATATGATATTTTCACTTCCCTTTTCATCATCATATTCTTAGAAAACTTCATTATGAAAACGCCATATCATAAAGTCCTCTCTCTAGAAATTCATTTATTCTATCACTTTTTTACAAATAGTATATCTTACATGAAGGTAAATGTACTTCATCTATTTATAGGTGACCCAATAATTTTTTGAATGGGATTCTGCAATTTCTATCCACTAATTAAAATTTCATGAACCATCAATTTACCTTAAATTTCAAATGAATCTTTGAATTATTCCATTATTCTCATGTATTCTCTTTCCTTCTCAAATCATATCACAAGATTATTTCACTTTAGCCTTTCAAAACATTCTTTACTATGATATAAATTAATTAATTTTATTTTCCCTTAACGATAGAGTCAAAAGGTTTCTCTGATTTTATTGGCCCACATAAAAACCAATTAGAAATATGAAATATCAAAATATTCTCTATATCAATAGAAAAAAAATATATTTTAAAATAACACATACAATTTACAATCTCCTCATAACAACACATCTAAAAAATTCTAAAATTTGCATCATCTTATTCTTTTTCTAGACCAATTATCCTCTGCCTAATGACTTTATCACGGTTAGGATACATCCAATTATCCATCATGAAATCACAATTATGATTTAGTACCTCCTACAGTTTGATGGATCATAAACCAAATTTAAACATATTAGAGTTATTGTAATTTTGTTCATGACCCATTTGAAAATTGACAAACAATTTATATGTATCAAAATGGTTGACTATATGGTTGATATGTCTCTTACCTTATTACATCATTCCCAATAGATTCAACATTCTTTTTCATTTTCAATGGTCACAACATCTACCAAATGAAAACAATTTTTCCTATGATAACCTTATGAAACCACCATATAATTTTATGATTGGTTTTAGTGTCACTGCAATTATTGGTGGCACAATGTGTCTAATAGACTGATCCCAGCATCATCGACTTCAGCAAATTCATTATTTCCCTGATTATGATTCACAAAAACCTCCTACCATAAAATGTTTCTATTTTGGTTAAATGGTATGACTAAAAACTATAATAATCATTTTATGATCATTACAATAAGCATAACACCATTCAAACAAGCATACCGTTTTCTCACTCAAATGAACTGAGTCTAGAATGATTTTTCTTACAAAAATTTCTTCTTCAAAAAAAAATTCAACTTGTATCATGAATTCATTATAAAATTTATAATAGTTATGATAAAATTAAGAATATTCTGAATATTAATTGAATATTTTCTTAGCTTCTCATCCTTTGAACAACATCTTTCATTCCAAACCTGACTATTATTGGAAGAACTCATTCTCACCGTTTCCATCGTATATATTTTATTAGATGTTTTTCAAACAAATTATGATTTTTTTTAATTAAAAAAATAGAATGGAATCATTGGATTCATATCAGATCTAGTAAGACTCTATTGTAGTACCTCATTATGATCCTTCATTCATTCTGGACCCATGGTTATTCGGGTGATCCTTTCTTCTAGAAAACCACTTCACAATATAATTGGCCTTCTTAAGAATTATAAGTTTGATGTTATATATACTATGGTCAGTCCAATTTTCCAAATATTTACAAATTGAATTTAATTATTATCATTTAATAAAATAATTATTTAAAAATTTATTTTAGCATTGAAAATTATTCTCCAAACTGCTTGATCTGAAAAGATTTTCAGGCACTAAATCAATAGAAAACACTAAAAAACATACTAGTGGGAAAACATATAATTACAAAGGAAAAAATCAACAAACTCGGTGATAATTGGATATAGATCACCACTCAATGATTAAAAATCAATATTAAAAGAAAAATTGATATCACTTTCCCCAACTCTAGATAGTATGGTCTGAATCTATTTGAACTCATCTCAAATGATCCCGAAAACATACAACCTACTCCATCACGTATCGGAAAGGAGACCCATCGATGAGAAAATTAAATTTGGGATTTATTATCATTGAATCAATCCATCCAAAAAATGAAATAAATAGGATTGCTATTGAGAACTAGAAAGTCTAGGTATGCTCGAAATATGATAACATGAACAAACATATAGGATTATGGTGATATTTATCTTACTTTTTTGATTGGTGTAGTAATATCTATTAATGTGGATAATGGATATGTACGAAGATTTTGAATATTGAAAATATGAGTAGAAATGAAAGAGTGAGATGTGACATTATCAAATATAGAAGTCACTAATGATAAAGTTATAACGATAGTACTTATCAAAGATCATGGGACTATATCTGCTTAATCTATACACTCTTACACAATTAAAAGAATCATCATTTTGAAATCCAATGGATGTATCCCCATAGATAATGAGGAATCAGGTCTAACCAAAATAATTTTTTTATGCTAATGATTCCATTCCACATTGTGGTGTAGAGAATATATAACAAAATTTCAACATGTTTCTTGAACTAATGGTGGAAGAAAATATATTTGGTGCCTCAGTGAAAACCTATATTCAATACCTATAATTTAAACACTAGAAGAAAGTCAAAGGAGCCCGTGGAGGCATTACCTGATTTTTAGAAGAACCCTGCTGTCAATATCAAAAATGTGATACATCTTGTTTTTTTATCCTGTTATGTAAAATTATATAACTACCACAAGGTGTAAAAGGAAATACCATTAAACCGGACATACCAGCTAGATCAAGATCAACCATTAAATCCCAATCCATCATTTCTGCATTCGAAGAGATATTCATCAAGGAAAAATAAGAACGTATATCCAATAAATGTACCACATAGAAGATTTGAGTATTCTTTTTTATTATTTCATACTATCTCATCATCAAACTAAAAAAGACCAGTGACTCAGTTTGAATATTCTATCAACATCCTGTCAGCTTGATCAAGTATGAAAATGTCCATCCCCTTAATCATTACCATAGATTGTGTATATAAATCTTCAGTGAACATAAACATTAAATTCTTAAACACTAAACCATCATACTTCATCATCATCACCATCGAGTCCCACCAACCCCTTCAAGGTCCCTAAATCTTGAAGGTATCACATTTTTTCACCAAATGATGAGAAGTTTCTATGAAATAAAATAGAATTTCAATATTTATCAAATATTACTAAAACTATTGAGTATAATTATAGCCTTGTAATGAATTTGGTATCTGTAAAAGGAACTCATGAGAACGATTTTGAGATTCATCACTCTATGGTCTAAAAACGGGAGCCCGAGTGGCTACAGGATCATGTGCCTATCGTTGATCATGGAAAACATGCACAACATCATAATCTAGATTATATTTTCTGGGAAGTTATTATTAATTTGGATTATCAGTAAGTTCTTCCTAGATCATATCCACATGTCTTATTGGAGGAATGATGCTACACATAATCAGAAAAAATTGATGAAATCATTAGATTACTCATATCAAAACTCATATGAGAGAAGTATAGAAAATTAATCCCATCAGATAGATAAAAATGGATTTGATTTAAACATATAAAAATATTAAATAGTTAATATAAAATAACCAATACCCATTAAATCATTCCAACACCACCCCTAGTGTCATAAGGCTCATTGTAATGAGTGCTGGACAAGCACTCATTATCAACTACCTCTTAATTCCGAATAGGACTTGTCAACTCTATACTGACATCAAGGTAGGATTCTTAAGCTGTACCTTTGATACCACATTTTCATGGACTATACTAGATACTGTTGTTCTCTAAAACCAGATCATGCATAGACATATTTTGGAGTGCATTCTTAATCACCAAGGGAGTGTACCTAGAATCTAGAATATTATAACATAAATATGGGAATGGATTTTCCTCAAACATGATGAAATAGATAGATACATATACTCATGCACAAAAACGACCAAGGGATATTATACATGAATCCAAAAAACTATATAAAAACCCACGTAATACATTATTAATGCACTATAAGTCAATAAAGAAAAACTACACATCTAAAAGGACATGTCACTACATGACTCAAGGGATCAATTATATCAACCTCCTCCAAGAGGTGCCTTAAATATACTCAGACCTAGTAGGAGAGAGGTATTCAAATTCCTAATGAAAAATATAGGGTGTGATATAATATCCTATTAGTGTCTCACCATGTGTTCCATAATAATATTCCACAAACATAAACTAAATCATGAATTCAATATGAGTTAATACAATCATGGAAGAACATTATCATATTTAAAACAAAAAACATTATTCATTTAAAATGATTGAAACATTTCAATGATTTCATAAATAGAAAAAAATTATTCATAAGTTTTTATAAATAATTGTTTATTAGTAAATATGATTTATATTCAAGGTAATTAATATTCAAAATAGTCACTATAAGAACCATGACTATCTGCCATCTAGTATTATAGTTCCATGTTATAGGATACTCAAAGATATCATATTCATGAATAAGAAATTTTATTACGCAAATCCCTTTAGATTATGATGAACATTATACATCAACATCCCATTGGTGATAAGATATTATAAACTAGGTTTTTTATGAGTTATTAATGAGTGTTGTCATGCACGCTCTCAAAAATATTTGTGATTTTACTAAGTGATGCACAATGGATTACCTAGGTAATTATCTAAAAGAGGAAGTGAAATAGAAAAAACTTAATTTTATTGAATGAAAAAAAAAATTTGTTATAAAATGAAACTCTTGTTGGGTGGGTTTTAATACACTCTGACAATAGACTAAACAACAAACGAGAAGGAACAGTTGAAGACTCAATCTCTTTAAAAACACTTATATGACGTGAAATGTTCAATATAATCCACCCACTTAATAATTAATTTATCATTATAACATATAATTATAATTACATAAATTAAGAACCCCTATCCTTGTAAATAATCGAACCATACAGAATTTAACGTGACAACAAATATTAGAAATATGAGCCTTAGATCAACTCTATGAATTCCAATTGTATAACCGTACTTGGATTATGATCCAATATCCAAATTATGACCAAATTCCACTTAGGGAAGAATATTCTCCCTAGATTTCAGAATTAATTTTTTTTGGATTTGAAATAAACCCAAAAAATCTATCATAAGTTGATTAGATTTTTATGATTGAGGATTCACTCACACGATTTACACTATCTCGAGCACACAGTAAAGAAAATGTTGATAGAGTAAAATATATATTAAAACTCAATTAATTGATCATAATTTATTTATTATTGTATGTATATAGTTTTAATATAAATAAATTGTGTGAGTTGGGATTAAATCAACATTGAATGAAATCACTCTTCTATGGGCAGAGTTTTCATCATGGAGATGTTTTTTATATGAAATTGTTTGAAAGGGGAACAACCTATCACATATCCACTATTTTATTCCATAACAATAATAAAAAAAGGAAATAAAGAGGAAATAATATTACTAATTTAAGTGAAATTCAAGATACATGCATGGAATCAAAAGAAATAATAAGAAGTGGTGGGAGAGGAGAGCCTTCTTGGAAGGGATGTTTTCATAAGGACATACATCTTCCATGTTTTGTGAGGGGTTCCCATGATCCACCCATTCAGCAACACCTTCCTCTATAATTGAACAGACCAAAAATGAGTTTAATCCCCTTAAAATATTCTTTTGGAGGGCTAGGGTTACAAATATTTTTAAGGGTGAATTGGATATTTGGAAAAATATTTTAATCCCAATATTACTGCATCATTGTCCTAAAAAACACGTTAATTATACATCCATCCAGTAGGTTAATTTGTTCTTAATTGGGTTATAGAGTTTCCTTCCAAATTGGTAACCAATACATGCATGGATGAAGATGATACGACCCAAATATTTAAGTGATATCAAATCATAAAAATCTAGTCCATCTTTGATTTCATGGGCCCTATAGAACACTCAGAAGAGCGATCCATCTTCCATGTCATGAATAAAATTTTTAGAAAAATAATTCAGGGACACATTTAAAAATATTATTTCCAAATAATTCATTTAAAAATATTTATTCTTGAAGTGGTATAGTTCATTTTAAAAGTGTAAAACTAGAATTTCCACCAAATTTTCAAATGATTGATCTAATGTTAAATAAAATATAAATGATCATATTTAAGAATAATGTGAGGAAATTATTTCATTTATTGTAAATAAAATTTTGTTTTATCAACCCCCCACACATACCCTTTTGATCTCCTATGAAAAACCATTTATCATGTATTTAAGAAAATTGTCACGAGATATGCATGTTTATATTTATCAACCAACAGTGGAAATGCAGTCAATGTATGAATCCCATCAAAAGTTAATATTAAGAAATTTTTGATTCAATGTCTCATAATTTATCTCAAAATAAAATCCATTGAGATTCATAAAACTATTCATAAAAAATGTCATGGTTCTACTATGCCACAAATTTTCCACATGTCTGTGCGTCTACCATTCCATGCTCGTAAATCCACCATTTTTTCAGTATATTTTGGTCCAATAATACATTTCTTATTACATGGATTAATTCATTAAAATATTTTATATTAATTTGCAATAGAATTTCAAGACCCACTCACATAAGAATTCCCATATGTAAAACCTTATGCTCATGACCTAGATATCTGAATATGTTGTACATTTCATCACTCCCCTCATTTATTATGTTGTTTTATTTTTTATGTTTCATAGGTTAAGAATCTCACACTCCACTCTCAATTTGTGTTTGATCTCCAAATGAAACTAATTGTAATAGTTATAATAGGATCAAAGGTTGGTGAAGAGTGGTTTTTGACCTATCCAATACCGAACCCATATTTTTTGGAGGTTGTAAAACAATCATATAACAGGTACACACATATAGGTCAATTCAGTACAGTAATAAAACCGATCGAAAGAGAAATGAATGTATGGATCAACTGATGAATTTTTCAATTTAACATAAATATACCATCAATTGAGTAGGAAAATTTTCACATGTCATGGATGAGAGAAATTTTGTGTGGAAAAATAAATGATAAAATTTACCATGAACAATTATCCAACATTATGATGCGAAAATTTCAACGGTTTTATAATGACACAACCATTCATATCATCAATAAAATAAAGTTTTAGGAAAATTTACCTTTGATGATGAAATAATACACATGATTATAATTCAACAAATGAATTGTGAAGACTTACATTATCTCTATATTCCACATTAGAATGTTACATGGTATATATTTTTATTATTTTTATTATTGTTATTTTTTTGGGATTATTTTTTGGAAACATTTAACAAAAAACGTAATATAAAATAAAAAAAACAAATTATAAAATACTAAATATCTACCCCAAAAATGTTTCCCCTCCCCCACACTTAAAATAATTCATTTTCCTCATTGTGAACTAATGAAACTATATGTGCACATAAAAATAATATTTTTAAATTGGAAGAATAATCTAAAAGAGAAAGGGTTAGGAATAGCCTGATATGCTCAAGTGATTATTGGGTCAGGAATTGTGATGAAAACCACTACATCAGTAGGAAGTCCCTAAATTTATTTCTTAAAACACTGTCTTTTGACTATAAATATCTTTTTAGCTTCCTCTTGTGTGATATCTGCTACACCATAATGAAAAATATTAGATACTATATAAGGTCCTACCCATCTAGAATGAATCTTACTAGGAATCACCTTTAGTCATCAACTATAGAGAAGAACATTATCTCCCACAAGAAACTCCCTTTGTTTGATCATTTTATCATGAGATGATGTTGATCATTAATTTTGGAGCCTTGAGTTCTCATATGAAGACAGTAAAATCTCCTCAGGATCTTGAATTTGTAGCTGTTATGGATTTCAGCATGGGCTAAATCCATGTTTCATTTCTTTATAGCATAATATTCTTGATTCTCAACTTGAACAGGGAGATGATAAACATTCCCAAAAAGAATCTGAAATTTGGACAAACTGGTGGATGTTTTTTATGATGTCCTATAAGCCCACAATGCATCATCCAAGAACATTCTCCAATCCTTCCTATTTTGATGCATGATTTTTCCTAAAATTTAATTCTACCATCTATTTTAATCCTCATCCTAGAGATTTTTTTTAGGGTGGTATGGGGTTGAATTTTTATGTGTCACCCCAAACATGTGAAGGAGTGATACCAAATTCTGACTGAAAATGTGTGTCCCTTTGTAACTGATAATGTCCTTTGGTAATCCAAACTAGAAAAAAAATATTTTCATTGACAAAGTCCAATAAAACAAGAGAATTATTAGTCCTGGTGGCCATCGCCCCTACCCATTTTCTCACATCATCAATAGAAACCATAATATATAGGAAACCAAATGAACTAGAAAATTATAGTTAATATCAATTCCCCATACATTGAAAATATCACAAAATAATATGGGTTGTTGAGGCATCTCCTATCTTTTAAAATATTTTCGGTGTGTTGAAAATGTTAGCCAGACATGTTAAACATATAAGAATCATAGAATAAACAAGGACAATAGAATCTAGAGGCCAAAACATTCATTTTTGTCTATTGGTGTCCAAAGTATCCTCCACATCAGAGTGTTTGGAACAGATGCAGAACATACTGAAACTCATGATCAGGAACATAACTCTTAATAAATGATCAGTACAAATGTGAATGATGTATGGATTATACCAAACATTATACTAAGATGCAATTATTAATTTTTGGACTTTTTGGTTCATTAAATTTGTCGATATTTTAACGGTAACAAGGTTGTTCACTTAATCAGCATAACAAGGATGTGTACATGAGATGGAATAATGATTCTCCCTGGGGAATGTGTACCCAAGTGATACCTGGGGAAACTATCAACCTCTAGTGTGTGAGTGATCCTACTCATGTGGTCCGCCACTATGTTTTCAAACCACATATTTCATTTTGTTTTAATATCTAATTCTTGAAGAATGAGCATCCATCAGATATGTCATGACATTTCAACTTGCTTCTTCATAAAGTACATAATAGCTGCATGATAAGCCAAAACTACCTTATATCTAAATAACTTTGAATGGAATTACTATAATGAAAATATAATGGCAAGAAAATCCATTTCCATGGCAGTGTAGTTTGATTGGGTTTAACCAATGACCTTGATGCATTGGCAATCGCATATTAACTTCCCTCCACCCTCTATGATAAGAAATATCTTATCGAAAATTATGATGTGTCACACGTAATCTCAAAAGGAAGGCCCCATTGTGGGGGTTGTATGATCAGTGATGTGGTAAAAAATTTCATCATATCAGAAAATTCTACCTTGCATGAAAAATCAAACACAAAATGAGAATCCTTTTCATGTAATCGCAACAAAGATAGATAAATCGTACAAAAATCATTGATGAAACTCTGATAAAATCTTGTATTCCATATGAAAGATCAAATATCATTCACACATGAAGGAATTTGTTCATATATAATAATTTCTATCTTAGATCCGTCATCCTCTATCCTATGATTTGACACAAAATTTCTTGTGATAATGACATGCTCTACCATGAAATGTCAATTTTTATCGTACATGAACAGATTCTTCTCAATACAACAATTCAACAACATTACCCAACCATTTATAAATTCATCAAATGAGAATCTTTAAAATGTAAAATCATATATAAATACCTCCATGTAGGTCTCAATAAAATCATAAAAAATACCCACCATGCATCTTTGGAATGTAACTATGGCATTGAAAAGTCCATATGGAATCCTCAGGTAGGTAAATGTGCCAAAAGGAAAAATGAATGTAGTATTATTCTGACCATATAGAGTTATAAGAACTTATCCATCCAAGAAAAAATCAAATGTCTTCCTAGCTAGTCTCTCAAGAATTAGATCAAAAAATGGGTGTGGAAAATTGTAAAGACCCGTACAAATCAATGTATATTTTTTTAAAATTATTTGGTATTATTATGAGTCTGCAAATATTGACGGAGCTTAATTCCGAGGCATGGTCTGCCTAGAATGAATTTATGAATATTATTTTGGGTACATTAAGTAAATGCATGTGATACATTTTATATCTTTTGAACCGGTACTCAGAATTAAAAACTGAGAGCACTGTTGAATCCATAGTGCAGGGATTCTCATAAGGGATTCTTCATGTTGACAGCATTTGGTCGAAAGAAAGAGATAATTTTTTAAACATTTAATTAAATAATAAAATTACATAAATTGTTATTTTATTTCATTTTCATTTACTTCCACCTGTTGAGCAGTGGTGGAAAAGACCGTAGAGGTGTCAAACATTTAATATTGGGGTGTTAATTTCATGGTTACACAATGGTTGCATAACCACCCCACACATATTTTTTTGATACACTTTAAATACATCATGTTATGAGACACTTTAATTACATTAATTAATTAAGTCATATAAATTAACTCAATTAATAAACCTCATTAATTCCCCAAGGCTTTTATCGGATTTCTCCCTTCAATCTATATGGATCATAGATTTAGTTTTTTGTATGGATTCATCAAATGAGAAAACCTTAACGAAGTGATGTAATGACTTCCACCAATAGAGAACAGAGGATTGACGATGTCTATTGTAGGATTGATCCGAATGTGGATGAACGAGGAAGGCCAATGATTGCGATATCTCCAATGAATCGATGTAGGTGTTGTCTTTTTATCCATGATTTTCCTGCGATTTTATTTCCTCATTATTGTATTTGTAGGAGGATGTTTTGGTGTATTAGAAAGGGTTTCAACATTGTTAATATGTGATATATAATAACCTCCCTCTTGTTATAAAGCTAACATGGAGAGCGTGGGCCAAACAAACAACATCTAGACCCCCACCACATTATTTTTTTGTTGTGTTCTTCGGAGATGGTTTTCCCTATTCAATAGAAACACGAGACAGAAGGTCACACTATGAAGGAGGTGATTCTTGAGGCGCTTAGGAGTCTATGGCACCATGAACAGACCACCCAAGCTTGCCTGGTGGCCCCCAGAAACAACTTCCAGTGGGCCATGCCGGCAGTGGCCGGAGGAGGCCCACAAAAACTGGTCGTGGGTTCTAGGAAGTTGGTTCTCCATGATGGACAAAGGTGGTCAGCTAGAGCCAGCCACGTGGAAGAAGGGTGGTGCCCACTCACATCGACGGCGACAGCAGCCGCGACTGGTGGGCCACGGGAGAAGGTTGTGGTGCGGCCCAGCACCGCGCAAGACGAAACGACACTGCATTCACAGGGCCAGCTGGGTGAAGTGGTCCGCCATTAGGCAGATTGGGCCTTACGTGGGCAGGACCAGCCCAGCAGGCTGGCCCAGACCCGTGGCCCAACAGGCCGAACCCGCTGCTCAGTGGGCCAGCACGGGCGGGCAGAGCCCCACCCGGTGGGATGGGACAATTGTGACCTAGGTCTGTGAACCCGTCGGGCCGACCCCGATGGGCCAGACCCAGGGAACCAGGCTGAAACATTTGTGGTTAGACTCCGGCAGTGTCAAGTAGACCCTAGGACCCGTTGCATCAGGCCGACATAGTTGACTCAGACCAGGACCAAACCCAATCGGCCCTCGAATAAAGTAACGCTTATAAATGGAGAACTGGGTGTCTGTTTGGTATTCTGTCCAAGGCTTTGGGACCCCTCGGTCCCTTTGGCATATGTTAGTTGGCCCGACCAAGCAGGTACTGACCGAGGTGTGATCACCCCCATTTCAAAAAAATGTGTATATCTAAAAGACCGATTGACCGATCGATGCACCGTCTATGGAATTAGGAACCTTGTGACAATGAGGTCCAATTAAAATACTCTTACTGATTATTTATGGTGTTTTATGTGCATCCTGGGTTGGATAAGACTTGAATCAAACTGGGACCATTTTACAAAATTGCCCATATTTAATAGACCAGGTGTCTGATCGACACAATTTATATCATGTTAAGACCCCTAAGACTGGGTGGTCCCTTGGGTATGATTTTTGCAGGAAATTGTAATGTTTGAAATATGATCGATGGTTTGAGGAGGAGACACTTCCGGAGATCAGGTGTTCTTCATACAGTAATCTAGTGAATGGATATGACATGAAGAAGAAGAGTGACCAATATGGGTCATCATCCAAAACTCCAGAGTGTTATGAAATACCTTTAGGAGTAATCATCCCTACCTTTAATCCGGTAACCAATACGGTTCAGCACCAATGACAACTATAGGTTAGCAACAACAACCAATACGGGTCAGCACCAGCAAGCAATACGGGTCAGCACTAGAGACCAAAATGGGTCAGCACCAGCGACCAATATGGTTCATTATCTAGAGACTAATATGGGTCAGCATACAGTGACCTATACTAGTCAACAGTGGAGTTACTATGGATAGGATTAATTGGTATTACGACTAGTCATCCCTATCTCTTTAACATTGAAGTTGTACAGTTAGAGTGAGCTGTCTTTTTTAATTTGTGCTTCATGATTAAGATCATTCTTGTGATATTAACTTTGTGGTATTTCATGTGGTGGTTTGTTCTTTATATTATTGAGTGACATTAGAGGGTATTGGGGTCCCCTATTGACTTGTTATACCCACTTTTAAATGGTATTCTCCCACACGTGTGTGTCTGATGCAGACCACTGACACTTCGACGTAGACTTTGGTTTTTTAGGAATGGTTGGAGCTTGGTGCGAAGGGAGAAGTAAAGATCATTTTCTCGACATCATACTTAAATATACTATAGTCCATGTATATCTCCAGGGTAGATGCAATAGTTGTTTACTCTCTTTTATCTTTCTTGGGCTTGTATTCCAGCCCATTTTTTCAGTTTACAATTTTACTTGTGGTTTCACATTACTTGTGGTTATAAAATTATTTTTTATTTTGTTTACATAAATTTCCCTTTTTGAGTGTATACTGATCTCTATTGAAATGCCTTCCCTATTCCGGAAAAGCCTACAGTTGATAGTCACTAACCCCATGCCCATGGATGGTGGGTTTGTGGTAGTCATGTCCTGGCCCTGTGGGATGGGTCGTGACAAAGTTGTATCAATGGGCGGTCATTTCTACATAAATAAATAAGTTTATACATTTAATGATTAAATTGTGTAAAGTGTCTCAAGTTTGGTTTTTAGTACAGGGAGTCTAGTGTAACTGTAGTGGCTGACAGATCCATACACCAGGACCCTAAATTCTGTTTTCCGTCTCTGAATATGAAAACACTGGTTGCAAGTGTTTTGAAATGATTTACTGATCCTTCTTGAGTTAGATCACCAGGTATAACTTATTGACTATGCCACATCTATTTTGTATAATATGCCTCCAAGAAGACATCTAGCTAGGATTCTAGTTATAAATCATGACTGTAGCCCACTTTGTGATGAGGATTCAGTATAAAGACCACTCACAGTGACGGAACCTTCTGGTTGTGTACCAGCAACACCACCACCCGTTGTGTATCAGATGCTACCATTGGATTATACACTCCATCTGAGAGAGTTTAATGTGTTCCAATGAAAGAGGTCTCCTAGGTTTTTGAGGCAAGACAGACCCCCAACAAGCAGAGGACTGGATTGAGACAGTTTCACGAGACTTTCGCCTTGTAGAGACTCCCACCGAGCAGATTGAGATCTTGGCTGCTGGCCTTATTGACGACGTGATAGGACAATGGTGGAGATCGAAGCTCTAGGTGAATTAGGATATGACCCATTCCTAGTAGGAAATCGATAGTATTTTAAGGGTGAAGTTCATTCTAGTGACAATACACTCTGTGCGTATTTCATAGATGGTGAATTTGTAGAAGGGTAGCCAATCTGTGGCTCAGTACTCAGTGATATTTGTTGACCTCTCCCAATTCACCACTAACATGGTATAATACCTTTACTATAGTTCCCAAACCTTTGTGTAGGGGCTCCAATGATATATGAGAGATGTGAATGTTTCCCTCAACTTCTCGATGTAGGATGGGGTTCTATAGAGAACTTTGCTGATAGAGTGCTTCGTTTTTGAGCAGGCACCGCGAGTGAGATCCCCTACCAAACGGCAGGTAGTAGATTATTTTTTATCTAGCAGTAGATAGACGACGTAGATTCCCATGCAGGCTAGAAAATCCGTAGGGAGACCCCAGGATGCAAGGACAGAGGTGTGTGGCTAGAGAGGCCGAGGGAGACACCAGTAAGGCATGATATTTTTTTCTTTCTGGGGAAAGGGTCACAAAGCACGTGAATGTCCGACTACCCACATGTATGATCGGAAGACAGTGGAGAGTCTACGGAGGCATTGGTAGTGGTAGGATCATGAGCATAATCTAGGAAAAATACAACATAGTGGAGCAGGATGTGTAGTGGGAGGTGGTGGGGTTCCCAGGCACTACCACCACCACCCCCAGGTTGTCCACCACGAGATGAGGGAGCTGGTGGATGGGGAAATGCCTAGATACTGGTTATAGATTCTCACAATACTAACATTACTATAATGATATGAGGAAGGATCTCTGTCTTCTCTACTTTAGCATCAGTTCTTATCGACAAAGGTACTAGCCATTCATTCATTACTGTATACATAGTTTGGGACTCTAAGATTATGATTGATCATTTTGCTCGACCCTTGTGTATGTATAATCCTATAGTAGATGTTCCAAGGGTCACACACTGGTGCCGATAGTGTGATCATACTCTTGGATGAGAGTGTTTCAGATGAGATCTTCTAGAGTGGCGTTGAATCCCTATGACGCTAATATATTCATGGACTGGAAATCAGTAGTTCATGAATATATTGACTACATGAGACGTACAATGTGATCTATGGGTAGAGATGGAATCCAATTTTCTTTTTTTGGTGTGATTTATAACAAAAAAAACTAGATGGACATCAATTCAGGAGGGTTCAACCGATTACGTAAGAGATGGCTTGTATTACCTTCAATACGATGGGTAAGAAGAGTCCACAGTTCAATGTTTTGGTGGCCGAGTATGATGACATTGTAGAGACCCAAAGCCTGACGTACATGGACATTACATTACATTTGCGGAATACTTAGTACATAACAAAAAAACACACTAAAGGATCGTAATAGTTTAGTGTCTTTGGAAACTCGGAACGTAATCTTCTAATCGTGGTGAAAGTTCTTCAATATCTCCCATAAAGGTCATCCCTTTTTTCTACCTAAAACCTTTCTTTATATCCTGGGGAAAAGAAAACATAAAAAGGTGAGCTCAAATGCTCAGTAAGGGTAAACAAAAGAAAAATCAATCACATCATATACATAGCTTTTGGAAATCTTAACCTGCAAAAGAGCTCATAATATCATAACATGGGATATATCATAGAAGTGAAATGTAATCCCAATAATCATAACATAAAACATGAAACTTTGTGGCATACACACATAATCATATAAAATCATTTCTTGTTAGTCAAGACTCATTGCCAAGACTATCTTAGTGGACAAAGTCCCTTTCTGAATCGAGTAACCCTCGTTTCAGTCCTGTTTCACTGAACCGGTATAACCTACCATTTCAGCCATGTCTATCTCATGAGATATAAAATCTTTACCCAATGCATTGGAGGGAGATATAGGTCCCACCCATCTCATAATGATACCATTCTTATGTGTGCCACAAAATCATAAATCATACATCATTGCATAACCCATGAAATAAAATGGGATTCTTAAACAACATGACATCATAAAACAATTCATATAAGATAAAGGAATTCATAAAAATATTTCCATCACAACATAATCAAACCAATGTAATAATAGGGATAAAAACAGAACCCTTTTATTATCTTAGATGGAAAATAATTTTGATAAAATACTTCAACTCTATTTTTGAGGAAAATATCCTTTCTTCTTCAAAAACATTTTTTCCTTTCATAACATGTCATACGAATTTAAAATAAAATAAGTTGATTAAAAATAAACTTGAAAACTTGTAAAGGAAGTTTCTTAGAAATAATGTTTTAAAAATCCATTCAGGTCGTATAAGTTTAAAAAAAACATTCTTCGTACTTTTGTCGGAAAAGTCAAAAAGTACCTCGTACGGAAAATGACAAAAGATTCCTTTCACTTCTTTTACTAAAAACTCACCGAAGGGTAAAAATGGATTTAAACAATTGTAGGTGGATGGAAATAATATTACATATTGATGAAACATGGATGGGGATGATAAAATACACCCCAGTAAATACTTACGAATAAACAATCTCGGATAAAAATGAGATTGTGATATTTCCCTTACCTTAGGTCCAATTTGCTTCGTATGTGTCCGAACCTCCTGTATAATGATTTAAATAATGTCATTGACTTATTACAGAATCATATTCATTGTTATGATATCATATATGGTTCACTTATGACATTATATTACCCGTTCTTTTGTAAATTCCATGTTAAAGAAGCGTTTTGGGTAAAATCGTTTCATTTATTGTAGGTGTTTTGACTTGTTGTTCTTGACATCATTATTACTTATATCATGATTTACATACTTCCAGAATATAAAATATGATTTATATATCATATATATTCAGTATATATATATATATATAATAGATAGATAAATAAAATGAAAAACACCGTTCATGGAGACGGTAGTCCGTACGTACGCATGAACGCTGTTTTTCTTTCCTTATTGTCTTGAAATGGAAGTAAGTAGATGACATACATATGTATATATATACATAAATCCAATAGCTTTATAATGTCATATATTTCATTATTATTTCTTATATATACATTATAATCATTCTTAAATGGTTAACATGGAGAATGAATCTCATCGCGTCGTGGAGACGATAGTCCGTACGTACGCACGAGCGATGATATCATTTCTATAAATATTGAATTGAATTGGAGTGGATTATACAATATATCAGAATCAATATGATGTTGTAATAACTATATATAGTTATTCTTTACACCATTATACCCATCCATGTAAGGTGGTGGTGGAAAATAGATTACACCACGGCGTGGAGACGGTATTCCGTACGTACGCACGCGCGATGATTTCTTTTTCCGTAGGATGGATAGATGGTGAAATAGGGTTGTTTCATACTTATAATAACATATCAGTATATGAGTGATACTGATGTTATTACTTCATAATGAAACAACCTAAGAAGAAGAAGTGGAAGAAGAAATAAAGATGAAAGAATTGGTAACGGTAATTACCTCTTCTTTGAAGTGCCTCTTTGAGACCTCCTCTTAGGGCACTAGAATTGGTCTTTGAGGAAGACCAGAACCTCTAGGATGTTTCTAGGGAAGTGGAGAAGGGATTTTGGCAGGGGTTGGACGAGCTTGAGTGCTCAAATTGGTGTGAGGAGGAGGGGGAGGAGGTGTCCTTTTATAAGGGAGGAGAGGGGCACCTTAGGAATATCTCAAAATATTATTTTATATTAAAGTCAAAATCGGTTTATAATGGTTCCAAAGGGTCTTATTTCGAAGATACGGTGGGGAGGGGTCTAAATCCTATCAACCAATAGAATTTAGACAAGTTTAGGATATTATTTTAAGCTTATCAATTAAATATAACTCTAAGTTAAATAATTTAACTTTTACCATGTCTTTTTGTTTTCTTTCACTATATGGTTAATAAACTTATTATAACATGCCAAACGAACCCCAAATTGTTTATTATTAATATATATATCCTTATCTAAGTCATTTTGCCGAACCTTAGATTTTTAGGAATACAATAACAATTAATAATATAATATTTGATTTAAAAACTATTTTGTGTCAATTTTGACACTATTTGATATATGATTTTTGTGAAAGTCATAACAGAATTAAATGTTCGAACCAAGTTGATTAAATCAACATTAATATATCATAGTAACCTATAAAATTAGTTTAATTCATAAAAAATCTCAAATTACATTTATTTTGGTGTTTATAACATCAATTATGTCAATATTTCATTAATAAGATAATTACTGCATCATCGTTGTGTCATAAATAAAATAAATTATTTTATGTCTAAAAATTACAAATAAAATACCATCATGTAGGAAATCTTTTTAGCTTTCTAATGAATATTTACAATCGAATTTATATTATGTATAACCCTATATTAAAAATGATTTACTTATTAAACTTTGATTTTAACTATTTTAACCTTTCTTTAAATAAATTAATAATAAATGTCCTAATCTAATCCAAATGGGCCTAAATGGTCATATTTTATTCCTAAGTTTGTTTTTGGTCGAATTAAACTTGTCCAATAGAATTAGGACATGTGTTAGGGTAATAGTAATATCATATTTACCCTTAGTTACCCTATTTACTATTAACCGCGGTAAAAAAGTAAAAAGTTACTATTCACCAAAAAATTATTTTCATCTCATTGAACCACATTTTAGTCTTTGATATTAACCGTGTCTCTCGGATTTTCGAAATTCCATTCACAGAAGCGGCAAAATTAAGTTTTATGAAAAATTCAGTTTTTTAACTACCACTTAGTAGTTTCACTATTCATCAAAAATTGATGTTTTTCAGAACAATGCCAAAATTTCATCCTAAGCTATATTTCATATTCCGAATTCAAAAATGAAATCTATTTTACCAAATTCATAACATAGAAGTTGCATTAATTAATTTTATAATTAAATCCCGCTGTTAAAATAAATAGCGTGTTTTTAGGAAACAATATATATCAAAAGATTGACACTTGATTATGTCTTGTTTAAATGTGAAATTACAACCAATGACCAACATTGTATTAAATTGTAAAAATATATTCTAAATATACTTTAAAACCGCTCAAATTAATAATTTATCACTATTAATTATTTCGATTAAAAAAGTTGTTTTTAATTATAATTTAGTAATTTTTCACTATTCATCAGAATATGAAAGTTATCCGAAAAGTACCAAAATTTCACCTTAGGCTAAATTCGATACTCCGAATCCAAGAATGAAGTTCATTTTGAAAAATAAGATTTACAGAATTTTAAAAAGTGGTTATTACTATTCATAACAGCTAGTTTTAATAATATTTTAATAGCACATCGTTGTTTAGTGAAACTCGGTATTGCATATTACACACGCTATTGAGGAAGGTCGCGATTGCGTGTAATGCAAGGCAAGACAAGGATGCGTCTTGTGCAAGCTCCTTCTGGTGTAGCGTAAAACACAAGACATTAATAAAATTAAAAAGAATATTTCTTTATAAAATCTTGGGCTGTTACATTCTACCCCCCTTAAAATGAATTTCGCCCTCGAAATTCGTCGGGGTTATAAATGGTTTACTATTAGAAAGTTTCTTTAATAGAAACCCACATCGTAAAAAGGAATATCAAAACCAATCTTTAAAAACAAAAGTATGAAACATAAGGGTTACCCAAATAAACTAATCATTGGGTTTCCACATAGGTGAAAATATGGATATGGAAGAGAAATCTAACCATCATGTTCTGATGGAGAGTGGTAGAGAACATGGCTATGGAAAAGCCAGTAATCACAAATCCATAGATTTGTGATGATATAAGGTACCATCTGATTCATCAGGTATAAGATCACTAGGACAACATTTTTGGTTTTCAAGATCATTTCCCTAAAGTTGAAAATTTGAATTAGAATAAATACTTAATTTATTTTGGTAAAATCTCACTGTTGTTCGTGTCTTGAACAATTTCCACTTCATCTCTTATATAAATGAAGTTGAATTTGTTATTCGTGAAGTGTTAGCAGATTATGTGATAGAACGACGGGTCATTCCATCTATCTCAAACAAAAGGTTAGCAAAAATTATATGCATAAGTCGATCTATAGTGAGATTAATCATATATGGTTCCTAAAATGGACTTATACTTCATATATCATACTGCTTAATATAATAAAACTAGTTTCTACTAAACAAGGACTTCCTGTAGGTCAGTGGTAGGCGATAAAGGCCAGTCGCACTTCGGTTGTTGGTTCGATTCCCACAGCCTTGTCCGAAGCGATGGGCTATCGCCCGTCCTGCAGGTTGTCCTTTTTCTAAAACTATAATACTATAACATCCCATCAATAATATCGAAAAAACTTCTATCCTTAAACAATACTAACTTATGTCCAACATAATCCATTCCAATATTTAGGCTTATCCATAATACTGCAGTCCATTCTCATAACATAGTGAAAATGATTACCAGAGATTTAATACCATCGTTGATCCCCATATATCATAAGATATATCTTGTTGGTCACATTCCAAACATTCAAAGGCCTTAATCTTGTACTCTCTTGAATACCCATTGAACCTTAGTGAAAACTTGAATGCAGATAAAAGTTAACACTTTTCACATACCAAAATCCTCAAAATTCTATATACTCAAACCATGATATCACTTAGTCCTTATATCAATCATGAGCTCATGAATACTATCAAACATTTAATTTTCTCCTTATCCCTTCATTATGCGCATATCATCTACATTCCAAAAATATCTGAATAACCTTTCATGGATACTGGTAACATTAATCATACACTTTCAAAACACAAGGAAAGACAACAGTGTAACAATCCATAGATGTATCTTTATTCCGAAATTACACATGATAAACATGTAATCATTCCACTACATTCTCAAACCATTGACCGAGCTTCAAAAATTCTTTCATCTCACATATCATTTGTAGTCTCTTCATTATCATCCACATAAATACTACCCATATGACCATACTGATTCTCTTCATGAGTCTTTCCCTTAGGGCATTTGTTTGCATAATGCCCATACATTCCACATTTAAAACATTTAACCACTGTTGATGTCGTAGCAATACCATTATCCTCATCCATGGTGTTAACTGAACCTTTTCCTTTGCACTTACTTGCTTTGTGTCCTTCTTTTCCACACCCAAAGCATCTTCCAGTTCCTTTGAAACATTCTCCTTGATGCCTCTTCCCACATGATTTACATAGGTAAAATTGAACTTTCTTTCCTCTATTATCATCATGAAACTCCATCTTTCTCTTATTAGCCGATTCAGGAAACTTACCAAATTTTACTTTATTGATCATATTATGAGATTGCTGATTCGGCATAATAATGATGCAAACACTTCCAAATCCCATTTCATTATGAAGAATATCATTCAATTGTCCATCATATCCTCCATTATCGTGAATCATCTTGTTTCCAGCCATTTTCTAAAACCCAGAAAAGAATAGTGTGAGAGGTAAAAATCATGCTAGCGAAAACAACATAATAAAGGGGGAGTACCTTCAATATCCAACATCTTAGGATTAATTCTATGATCGTTAGCATAATTCTATTACTATAACCTATACGTATACTTATCCCTAGGGACATCCCTAGACATACCTTAGAAATATCTCTAGGGATCTCACTAACGTTTTCGCATCCTAGTTTCCAAAGGTTGACTAATCCTTTCCTCTGATACCAACTGTAGAGACCCGAAGCCTGACGTACATGGACATTACATTACATTTGCGGAATACTTAGTACATAACAAAAACACACACTAAAGGATCGTAATAGTTTAGTGTCTTTGGAAACTCGGAACGTAATCTTCTAATCGTGGTGAAAGTTCTTCAATATATCCCATAAAGGTCATCCCTTTTTTCTACCTAAAACCTTTCTTTATATCCTGGGGAAAAGAAAACATAAAAGGGTGAGCTCAAATGCTCAGTAAGGGTAAACAAAAGAAAAATCAATCACATCATATACATAGCTTTTGGAAATCTTAACCTGCAAAAGAGCTCATAATATCATAACATGGGATATATCATAGAAGTGAAATGTAATCCCAATAATCATAACATAAAACATGAAACTTTGTGGCATACACACATAATCATAGAAAATCATTTCTTGTTAGTCAAGACTCATTGCCAAGACTATCTTATTGGACAAAGTCCCTTTCTGAATCGAGTAACCCTCGTTTCAGTCCTGTTTCACTGAACCGGTATAACCTACCATTTCAGCCATGTCTATCTCATGAGATATAAAATCTTTACCCAATGCATTAGAGGGAGATATAGGTCCCACCCATCTCATAATTATACCATTCTTATGTGTGCCACAAAATCATAAATCATACATCATTGCATAACCCATGAAATAAAATGGGATTCTTAAACAACATGACATCATAAAACAATTCATATAAGATAAAGGAATTCATAAAAATATTTCCATCACAACATAATCAAACCAATGTAATAATAGGGATAAAAATAGAACCCTTTTATTATCTTAGATGGAAAATAATTTTGATAAAATACTTCAACTCTATTCTTGAGGAAAATATCCTTTCTTCTTCAAAAACATTTTTTCCTTTCATAACATGTCATACGAATTTAAAATAAAAGAAGTTGATTAAAAATAAACTTGAAAACTTGTAAAGGAAGTTTCTTATAAATAATGTTTTAAAAATCCATTCAGGTCGTATAAGTTAAAAAAAAACATTCTTCGTACTTTTGTCGGAAAAGTCAAAAAGTACCTCGTACGGAAAACGACAAAAGATTCCTTTCACTTCTTTTACTAAAAACTCACCGAAGGGTAAAAATGGATTTAAACAATTGTAGGTGGATGGAAATAATATTACATATTGATGAAACATGGATGTGGATGATAAAATACACCCTAGTAAATACTTACGAATAAACAATCTCGGATAAAAATGAGATTGTGATATTTCCCTTACCTTAGGTCTAATTTGCTTCGTATGTGTCCGAACCTCCTGTATAATGATTTAAATAATGTCATTGACTTATTACAGAATCATATTCATTGTTATGATATCATATATGGTTCACTTATGACATTATATTACCCGTTCTTTTGTAAATTCCATGTTAAAGAAGCGTTTTGGGTAAAATCGTTTCATTTATCGTAGGTGTTTTGACTTGTTGTTCTTGACATCATTATTACTTATATCATGATTTACTTACTTCCAGAATATAAAATATGATTTATATATCATATATATTCAGTATATATATATATATATAATATATAGATAAATAAAATGAAAAACACCGTTCATGGAGACGGTAGTCCGTACGTACGCATGAACGCTGTTTTTCTTTCCTTATTGTCTTGAAATGGAAGTAAGTAGATGACATACATATGTATATATATACATAAATCCAGTAGCTTTATAATGTCATATATTTCATTATTATTTCTTATATATACATTATAATCATTTTTAAATGGTTAACATGGAGAATGAATCTCATCGCGTCGTGGAGACGGTAGTCCGTACGTACGCACGAGCGATGATATCATTTCTATAAATATTGAATTGAATTGGAGTGGATTATACAATATATCAGAATCAATATGATGTTGTAATAACTATGTATAGTTATTCTTTACACCATTATACCCATCCATGTAAGGTGGTGGTGGAAAATAGATTACACAACGGCGTGGAGACGGTATTCCGTACGTACGCACGCGCGGTGATTTCTTTTTCCGTAGGATGGATAGATGTTGAAATAGGGTTGTTTCATACTTATAATAACATATCAGTATATGATTGATACTGATGTTATTACTTCATAATGAAACAACCTAATAAGAAGAAGTGGAAGAAGAAATAAAGATGAAAGAATTGGTAACGGTAATTACCTCTTCTTTGAAGTGCCTCTTTGAGTCCTCCTCTTAGGGCACTAGAATTGGTCTTTGAGGAAGACCAGAACCTCTAGGATGTTGCTAGGGAAGTGGAGAAGGGATTTTGTCAGGGGTTGGACGAGCTTGAGTGCTCAAATTGGTGTGAGGAGGAGGGGGAGGAGGTGTCCTTTTATAAGGGAGGAGAGGGGCACCTTAGGAATATCTCAAAATATTATATTATATTAAAGTCAAAATCGGTTTATAATGGTTCCAAAGGGTCTTATTTCGAAGATAAGGTGGGGGCGGGGTCGAAATCCTATCAACCAATAGAATTTAGACAAGTTTAGGATATTATTTTAACCTTATCAATTAAATTTAACTCTAAGTTAAATAATTTAACTTTTACCATGTCTTTTTGTTTTCTTTCACTATATGGTTAATAAACTTACAATAACATGCCAAACGAACCCCAAATTGTTTATTATTAATATACATATCCTTATCTAAGTCATTTGGCCGAACCTTAGATTTTTAGGAATACAATAACAATTAATAATATAATATTTGATTTAAAAACTATTTTGTGTCAATTTTGACACTATTTGAAATATGATTTTTGTGAAAGTCATAACAGAATTAAATGTTCGAACCAAGTTGATTAAATCAACATTAATATATCATAGTAACCTAGAAAATTAGTGGAATTCATAAAAAATCTCAAATTACATTTATTTTGGTGTTTATAACATCAATTATGTCAATATTTTATTAATAAGATAATTACTGCATCATCGTTGTGTCATAAATAAAATAAATTATTTTATGTCTAAAAATTACAAATAAAATACCATCATGTAGGAAAGCTTTTTAGCTTACTAATGAATATTTACAATAGAATTTATCTTATGTATAACCCCATATTAAAATGATTTACTTTTTAAACTTTGATTTTAACTATTTTAACCTTTCTTTAAATAAATTAATAATAAATGTCCTAATCTAATCCATGTGGCCCTAAATGGTCATATTTTACTCCTAAGTTTGTTTTTGGTCGAATTACACTTGTCCAATAGAATTAGGACATGTGTTAGGGTAATAGTAATATCATATTTACCCTTAGTTACCCTATTTACTATTAACCGCGGTAAAAAAGTAAAAAGTTACTATTCACCAGAAAATTATTTTCATCTCATTGAACCACATTTTAGTCCTTGATATTAACCGTGTCTCTCGGATTTTCAAAATTCCATTCACAGAAGCGGCAAAATTAAGTTTTATGAAAAATTCAGTTTTTTTAACTACCACTTAGTAGTTTCACTATTCATCAAAAATTGATGTTTTTCAGAACAATGCCAAAATTTCATCCTAAGCTATATTTCATATTCCGAATTCAAAAATGAAATATATTTAACAAATTCATAACATAGAAGTTGCATTAATTAATTTTATAATTAAATCCCGCTGTTAAAATAAATAGCGTGTTTTTAGGAAACAATATATATCAAAAGATTGACACTTGATTATGACTTGTTTAAATGTGAAATTACAACCAATGACCAACATTGTATTAAATTGTAAAAATATATTCTAAATATACTTTAAAACCGCTCAAATTAATAATTTATCACTATTAATTATTTCGATTAAAAAAGTTGTTTTTAATTATAATTTAGTAATTTTTCACTATTCATCAGAATATGAAAGTTATCCGAAAAGTACCAAAATTTCACCTTAGGCTAAATTCGATACTCCGAATCCAAGAATGAAGTTCATTTTGAAAAATAAGATTTACAGAATTTTAAAAAGTGGTTATTACTATTCATAACGGCTAGTTTTAATAATATTTTAATAGCACATCGTTGTTTAGTGAAACTCGGTATTGCGTATTACACACGCTATTGAGGAAGGTCGCGATTGCGTGTAATGCAAGGCAAGACAAGGATGCGTGTTGTGCAAGCTCCTTTTGGTGTAGCGTACAACACAAGACATTAATAAAATTAAAAAGAATATTTCTTTATAAAATCTTGGGCTGTTACAGACATCATTCTAGAAGATGTCCCAGGACTTCCTCCTCGTAGAGAGGTAAACTTCCCCATGGTCTTTTACCTAGGAAAAACTCCAAAATCTACAGTTGAATATCAGATGGACCCTGCTAAGCTCTAGGAGCTGAGGGTACAGTTAAAGGACATACAATTGAAGGGATTCGTAAGGCGGAGTGTTTCACCATGGGAATCCCCAGTAGTCTATTCCAAGAATGAATATGTATGTTTGAGGAGATGCATGGACTTCCGAAGCCTAAACCAGATGAACGTGAAGAACCATTAATCCTCTACTGAGGATTGATGATCTCTTTGACATGATGAAGGGAGAGAAGTGGTTCTCAATGATATAACTCGGATCTTTCTATCATCGGATCAGTGTATGGGACAAGGGCATACAGATGACAACCTTTAGATGTTGGTATGTCAATTACATGTTCTTGGTTAATCCTTCATGCAAGACCAATGCTTCATTGGAGTTCATGGGGCTCATGAATTGAATCCTTCAGCCATACCTTGATCACTTTGTGGTGGTCATCATCGACAATATCTTGGTGTACTCAGCATCTGAGGAAGATCACATTGTACATTTGAGGATAGTTCTGGAGATAGTCTGGGAGAAATAGTTTTATGGGATGTCCGCTAAGTGTGAGTTCTAGATATATAATGTCCACTTCTTGGAAAAAATTATCTCAGAGGTTGGAGTTGCTGTAGATAACACTATGACTGAGTATGTTCTTTCATGGGAGCCACCCAAGAGTTTTACTAAGGTGGGGAGCTTCCATGTATCAGCACGATACTATCAAAGATTCGTACTTGATTTCTCAAGAGTAGTATATCATATGACGTCCTTGAAAAAGAATATGAATCCTTCTTGTGGTAAGAGACATGCCAGAAAAGCAATCAACAGCTGAGGTAGAGCTAGATCAATGCTCCCATCCTATGGTTTTTAGAGGAGGGCACTTACTACATGGTTTACTATGATTCATCAGGGACCGGACTCAATTGCACCCGAATGCCAGATGATGAATTTATTGCTTATGTAACATGAAAGATGATGCCTCATGAGCAGTATTATTCGAATCATGATATGGTGTTGGTAGTAGTAGTCTTCTCACTGATGATGTGGCGACACTACATGATGGGAGAGTGGTTCATTGTTTACATGGACAAAAATAGTCTCAGATCTATCTTCACATAGAATGATTTTAATCTAAGATACAAATATTGGATAAAATTCTTCTAGGACAATGACTATGAGATAGTCTATATTAATGGGAAAGTAAATGCAGTGGTAGATGCAAATAGTCAAAGATCGAGTTCGCAACTATTGAATGAGGATTCTGAACAGTTAAGCCTTGAATCAGATTTCCTACATGGAGAGAGATGAAATTGTATACCTCCAGTCTTTGGTAGATTCCCCTACACACCATCTAAGTGTCAGGGAGATGTAAATAAGAGACAGTATCTATGAGACTACACGTGTTCAGATATCCTCTGGCCATTCAACTGATGGATATTCTGAATTGGGGAGCACGCTATTATTTTCACAGGATGTAAAATTGTACCAGTTTCACAATGAAAGGAGGTATTGAGGGAGTTCCATACACCCCACTCCGAAGTACATAAAGATTTATGAAGATGTATCAGGACCTCATTCTATTGTACATGTGGCTAGGGATGAAGAAAGTTCTGGTGTATTATGTTTCCATAAAACTCACTTTCCTAAAAGTGAAGTCCGAGAACCAGGTACCAGTAGGCTAGACCAAACCCCTCATAACATCAATGTGGTAGTGAAAAGGGATATTGATGGACATCATGATGGCGTTACCACATACATCCCGAGGGAACGATAACATCTGGGTGATCATTGACCGACTGAACAAGTCGGCCCACCTCATTTCTGTTCGAGAGAATCATTCGGTAGAGAGCTCGGGACGTCCCTACGTTCAGTAGATCATGCAACTTCACGGGGGTAATTTTGATGATAGTCTCAGACCACGACATGTAATTTACATACCATTTGTGGAATGGATTGTATGAGGCTTTCAGGACTCAGCTTTTCTTGAGCATAGCTTTTCACCTGCACTCAGATGGTCAGACTGAACGAAACATCCAGACCATGGAGGACATGCTTCGTGCATGGGTCCTAGATTTTTTTTACAATTGGGCAGAACACCAACCCATAGTAGAGTTCACGTACAACAAAATATATCAATCCACCATAGGTATTTCCCCTTTCGAGGTGTCTAATGGACAACCATACATATCTCCCTTATATTGGATAGATCTAGGAGAGATTGCACTCATGGGCCCAGAGATTGTACAAGCAAGAAATGAGAAGGTACAGGTCATCCGAGAGCAGTAGAAGACTACAAAGAGCTGACAGAAGCCTTATGCTTACAGGAGATGGAGACTAGTGGAGTTCCAGGAGAGGGACCATGTATTCATGTGTGTCTTCGCTCGACGGGAACTATGTAGATTTGTCTAAGGTGTCAAACTATCACCAAGGATTATCAAAACATTTGTAATACTTTAGAGGATTGGAAAGGTGGCGTACCTCATGTCACTACCACCACAGTTGGAGAGGGTGCACGATATCTTCGACATATCCCAGTTGAGGAGATAAATTAATGACCCAACTCACATCATCAACCATGGCGAGCAATAGATTGATGATAAAGTGACTCTTGTGGAGTACCTGATGGAGATAGGGGATCGACATGAGCTGATACATCATGGGTGATTGATCCCTCTAGTGCGAGTTCCTTGTTAGCATGGGAATATTAGGAGAGAACATGGGAGTGGGAGGCTCACATGCATTCCCAATACCCCTCTTTGCTTGTATATCCTTGTTTGGATTTCGGGGACGTAAAGTACCATGGTGGGGAGGATGTAAAGACCTAGAAAATTCAATGTAATTTTGTTTAAAATATTTGGGATTATTGCGTGTCTGTGAAAATTGATGGGGCACAATTATAGGTCCTAGTGTACCTGGAATGTTTTTTGAAATTTTTTTCAGCTATATCTTGTAAACGCGCGGTTGGTGTTCTCTATATTTTTAAATGGCGTTCAAAATAGAAATTTGAGACCACCATTGAATCTATAATACTGAGATTTTCTTATGGGATACTTTACCTCGAATACAATTGGTTGGGAGAAAAAGATAAATTTTGTGACTTTTAATGAAATAATAAAATAACATAAATTGTTATTTTATTTCATTTTTTCCCAACCACCAGTTGAGTGGTAGTGGCAGTGACAACAAAGGTGTCAGATCATTAATTATATGGTTTTAATTGAATGGTTACACAATGGTTGTGTAACCACCCCTTGTGTTATTAATGATACACAACAATTTGGTCAAGATATGATACAAATTAATTACATCAAACAATGAGTCACAATAATTAAGTTCATTAATGGACCTCATTAATTCATCAAGGAATTTCTCGCCATTCCCCCTCTTATTTATATGGAGATTGGGTTTATCTTTTGGCACGAAATCATCAAATGAGGAACCCTTGACGATGTGATGCCACGAAATCCACCAATGGAGAACGGATGATTGAATACTCCATTGTAGAATGGATTTGAAGGTCGACAGATGACGAACGCCAAAGACATTGATATCTCCAACGAATCGAGGTAGGGGTTGTCTATTAATTCAATTTTTTCCCTCGCTTCAATTTACTCATTATTATATTTTCTGGAGGATGTTACAGGGTATTAAAATGGGATTAAAAATTATAAAATTATGATGAATAATTACCTACCTCTTGTTATAATTCTATCACAAAGGTTGCGGGCCAAACAAACAAGGCTCAAACCCGCTGCCGCTTTATTTTGTGGCCTTCATCAGGGATGGTTTTCCCAATTCAACATAAACACAGAATAGAAGTTCATGTTTTTTAAGCGGTGATCCGGGTGGCCCTTGGGTGCAAAAAACACCTAGAACGGACTACCGTAGCATGTATAGTGGCCCACAGAATCAACCGTCGGCGTGCCATGAAGGTAGCAGCCGACTATGTCTGGAGGAGGCCCATGGAAATCAGCTGCAGGTGGCAAGAATGCGGTGTGGGCCATGGTGTCTAGAGACAGCCGGTCCAAGAAGGCTACACGGGAGAAGGGTGGTGCCCAAAGGCACCATCGTCGGTTGCAACTGTGACAAGCGGGATGCGGCAAGAGGTGGCTGCAAGGCCCCATGGCGCGCCGCCACACTTCGGAAGAAATGGCTTCACATATGCATGGGCATCTGGATGAAGTGACACCATCAGGTAGACCAGGATGGATGTCTGTCGTCTTAATGGTCTGGTCGTGTGATGGCCCAATGAGTCGGACCCTAAGTCCATGCGGGCCTACGCGGGAGGGCCGAGCCCCACCTAGCAGTCCAGGCCAACTGCGGCCTGGGCCCACAAACCAGTCAGGCCGACCCCGATGGGCCAAACCCAGTGAACAAGGCCAAACCTTAACAGGGAAGACCCTGGTGGGGGCATGTAGACACCGAGACCCATTACGTCGTGCCGACCTGACTGAGTGAGACTGGTCCCAGACCCAACCGACCCCCGAATAAAGAAACACATGTAACTAGCAAATAAGGTGTCCGTTTGACATGCTGGCAGTTATGTTGGGAATCCTTTTGGGAGTCGACCCCTTTGGTGTATTCCTGCGGGCCTGACCGAGCCATCCCGGATAGAGTTGTGATAACCATCGTTTCACCGAAAGGAACTTAATTAACAGACCAGACATCCGGTGGTCTCACCATCTATGAAATTAAGACCATTGAGACAAGGCCATATTTTGGAGATACACTAAGTGACTTTTGACGGAGTTTGACATATGACCAGGGTTGGATCATACATGAATCAATACTATCCCTTTTTACAAAAAGTCACATATCTTCGAGACCGGGCATCCGATCGACACACATTTTATCACGTTGGGACCCCTATGACGGGGAAGTCCCTTGGGTATTCATTTTTTGGGATTTATTAACGGTTGATATATGAATGATTTCATGAGGAGAAGAGTCTTCTAGTGATCAGGCATGCTTCGTGCGAGAAAACAGGGGCTGACTGTGACATGAAGAAAAAGAGCGACATATCGAGGTTAGCATCAGACACCCCAGACTATCATGATCTACCTGTATTACTAATCATCCCATCTACAACACTATCGACCAATATGGGTTAGCATAGGCGACCAATAAGGGTAAGAATTTTGTGACCAATATAGGTCAACATACAGTGACATATATGGGTCAACCGTGGAGTTACTATGTATAAGATGATCTGTCTTCACAACTAGTCATCCCTATCCTAGTAACGATGATGTTATACTGCTAGAGTGAGTTGTCATTATTTCTGTTGTGCTTCATGATTTAGATCATTCTTGTGATATTAATATTTTGGTATTTCTTGTGACGTTTTTAATTTTGGATTACTGAGATCTCTTTGGGGGTCTCAGGGTCCCCTTCTGAGTTGTTATACTCACCCCGAAGCGGGCTTCAAATGCATGTGTGTGTCTGGTGAAGACTATTGATGCTCCAAGTGAGACATTGGGAATTCAATACTTGGAGGAGCATGGTGCCACCAGAACAATCATGATCCACTTCTTCAACAACATATTTTCATCTACTCCCCTCTAGGTAGAGCTCTAGGGCAGATGGGACACCTTTTTACTCACTTTTACATTTCTTGTGTGTGTATTTTGGAACATTGTTTTCTTTTTATAGTTTTACTTGTGGTTTTACATTGCGCTTGTGGATATACCTTATTAATGTTGGTTGTTTACTTTAGTTTCCATTTTTGAGTGTGTACAGCTCATTAAGAAAATCCCTTCCCTATTTGGGAACAACCTTCAGATGCTAGTCACCATCCTCTGGCCTATAGAAGGAGGGCTTTAGGTAGTCACTTCCGGGCCCCATGGGATGGGTCGGGATGAAAATTTTCCTTACGAGAGGTTTGATTTGGTTTCAAATAATCAATACACACACCCCAACTATTTTTCACCATTATTGGAACTACCTCATAATTCACATTTTTATAGAAAGTAACACCACCCTTCATAGGAGAAAACTGAATAGGACTCACTCACTGGGAATGTAAAATAGGATAGATTATACCTAACTAGAGAAAATTTTGAACCTCATTTTTCACAACATCCAGAAGATTTGGGTTCAATCTATATTGTGGATTCCAAACGGACTTAGCCCCATCCTCCAAAATAATAATATAAATGAAAATGGAGTTGCTAATACCAGATATGTCACCCAAGGTCCACCCAATTTCCCTGATTTTCTCTCTCAAAAGATTCAAAATATTAGCTTCATGATCAAACATGAGCCAATACTCATAATCTACCTATTCATAGGACACTCAAATTCTATGGGATTTATATTTGGTGGATCAAAATGGGAGATAACAAAGGCATAATTGTCCTATGATGGGTACTTCATGAAAAACATAATATTAAATATCACAACTTCATCTCCAAATTAAATGGAATGTGTACCCTCATAGACATTTATAATTTTTTTTAGTTTTGAGGAAGGTCATACCTAATATAATTAGAGAACAAGAACATGCCAAATCATCCCCTATTATGAGAATGTAGAAATTTGCTAGAATGGTAATGAATCTTACCCAAACAAGTACATCCTCAAGGACTCCCACTAGTTATGTTGTAGTTCTATTCACCAAATTTGCCACTACTCTTGTCAACTTCAACACACCAACATATAATGATGACAATAGTGAGTGATTAATCACATATATAGAAGATCCAAAATCACATAATGCATTAGAAAAGTGTAACTCCACTATGGTTCATGGGTTGTTGAATATCCCTTGATCCTTTCCCTTCATTGGAATTTCTAGAGTCGGTGTAATGAGTACTGAAAAATTCCATCCACAATTGATCCTCTCATTCCCCTTGATACTTCTTCGATTATTAAAAAATTGTTTTAGGAATTTATCATACCCTGTGAATTTGATAATGGACTCAATAATGGCTATGTTTATCTCTACACACTTGAATGTATCCAAAACCACGTTTTTTCATTCCATATTCAACCATCTAATTGGTTTGAAAATCCCTGTTTTAAAGAGGAACAGTTTAGGAGGAAAATCATTGATGGTTTAATACCTTTTTCTTTCTTTGTGGGAAGCTCGTCAGTTGTCCTTGAATAGTGCATCTCTGAAGTTGAAGTGAATCCCGGGGGAATGGTAGGTGGAGGATCATCAGTTGTTTTCTTCCTGCTTCTCAATTTTATGGATGTAACATTCCACTTTGGTTTTGGAGTAGGTTGGGAAGGTAGATTTCTAGAATTATTACCTACCAGTTCATTGAGGGATGTTAAAATCTGGAACATTGGAGTTTTCAACTCTCTTAGCTCAGATCCTTGACTCTAGAACTCATTCTTTTGATTATGAATATTTTTTATCAAATGATCACCATTATTAGAATCTAACATTGGTTGATAAGTCCATTGTTGTTGAATTGTTTATGCTTGGCCTTAAAATCGCTTTCAGGTTTGTTGGAAACCATTTTGGTACGGTGGAGGATATTACAAATTTATATGAAAGGGGGCCTTTGTTATTGTAGAGAGTCAAACATCATGTTAGATTATTCCTCACAACCATGTTTGTATGATAGATCATTGGATTCAAACTTCTTTTGGGGATATGGTTGTTGTTACTGTGGATAAAGTCTCCTAGGAAACACAACTATACAATATTAAGTTTTTGTAGTTGGAAACCATAATCAGTTGGCTAGTTTGTCTCAGTGTAAATTCTATGAGGCCTTGAAGGAGTGGGTTGGGATGTATATTGTGGAAAAATAGTCTCTCTATAGTAGTAAAATCCTCCAACATGGTATCAATAAAATTACATTCAATAGAAGATGGACTTAACTTATGTACTCATCTAACATGTGGGTAACTTGATTGCCAAATTTTTGGGATTCTTATTCCATCTTGTTTATTAACAAAAATTAAGCTTCTGTTGTTTTTTCAAACAATTCTCCTCTAGTTGCGGCATCCACCATGCTTATCTCCATATGTGTGAGCCCCACATATAGGTACACGATAAGGTGTTTCTCAATAATTTGTGAGGGAGGAGGCTTGCACATAAATTCATGAATCTCTCTCGATACTCATATAATGACTCCACATACGCCTACTTGATCCCTGATATCTCAATTTGAATGGAAGTGGTCCTTGATGCTAGAAAAAACGTTGCAAGAAATGAAATTTCAAACCTGTCCATGATGTTACATATTCATGTTGTAAAGAATACATCCAAACCATTACAGTTCCATCAATTGAGAATGGGAATGCTGTATGTTTTATTTGAACATCAGAGACATTTTTTGGTTTCATTTTGAGCATAAAAATTTAATTCATTAAAATATTTTCTTGGATCCACATAAGTTAATCCATGAAATTTTGGAAGATGGTGAATTAAAATAGATTTTAGTCAAAATTATCATTCTAGAGTTTGATATGCAATGTATGTAGGTTGATAATTAATATTAGGTGCATCTAACCCTTGAATAGTCTTATTGAGTTCATTTTTTTTGTACCCATTTTATCAAGTTTAATATTTGTTTTAGATCAGTTTCCAATTTCAAAATTCCTAGAGTGGTGGAATTCCAAAGTAGGGTAAATGATGAAAATTATTGTAGAAAAAGATTATCTAACTCAAGCAATAAGTATAAACAAAATCATGAGCTCTATATCAAGGATATCCTCAGGATTTTATAATGTCAAAAATCATTGAAAATATTGATACAAAAAAAGTGAACACAAATATTTTTAAATGAGGTTTCAATTGATGGTCTGAAAAAAATTGTCAGGAATGAAAGAACTAAAATGAAAGAGAGGAGATTAAGAGAAACAAAATATCAACAAAGAATAAATAAAATACCTAAAATTTGATGAATTAACCACGTCCCTCTCTAGCAGTGATGCCAAATTGATGAGTGTTGTCGTGACAAATCTCAATTTTTTTTGAGATTTTACTAAGTGTAGCATAGTGTCTAACCAAAGTCGTTCTGTCAATGATGAATTGAAATAAAAAAACACATAATAGGCTTTAATTAAATAATAAAATATGTGAAAACAAATGACACACATGTTGTGGGGATTAGTTTAGTGACTCTCAGACAATAGACTAAACAACAAACAAGAAGGAACAATTAAAGACCCAATTTCCTTAAAAACACTTATATGAGGAGACATAGTTGATATAATCCACCCCCTTTATCATTAATTTAGCGTTATCCCATATGATTATTATTATTTAAATAATGAACCCCAAACCTTGTTAGCCCCTGAACCCTATAAAAATTTGCGCGGCAACAAATATTGGAAAAAATGATCCATATGTCAACTTTGGGATTTCCAATAACACCACCCAACATCGATTATGATCAAAAAGATAAATTATGATCAATGGTAAGATAGGGAAGAATATCCACCCTATATTTGAGAATTAATTTTGTTTTTGGATGACACATGAAACATATAATTCTATCCCAAGTTGATTAGATTTCTGCGATTGTGGATTCACTCACACAAATTACACATGCTGACCATGCAGTTATGTATAATCAATCATGTAACATTGAAATTAACACTCAATTAGTTGATCAAAATTTAGGAATTACATTATGTTAATGGATTAATAATAAATAAATAAATGTATTAGGGTTTATATTATCTATGGACGAAGTCACTCTTCCATGTGCGGAGTTGTCAACCTGGAGACGATTTTCATATATAATCTATTGAAAGGGGAACACACAATCTCATATCCAATATTTTATTACATCCCAAGAAAGAAATAATAAGTTCAAAAGGAAAAAACAAAAGAATATTAATTGAATAAAAATTCAACATACAAGATTGAATGCAATGAAATATAAAGAGGTGGTGTGAGAGGAGAGCCTTCTTGGAAGGGATGTTTGCACAATGATATAATTCTTCCAAGAGTTGTGGGGGGTTTCCAAGATCCACCCATTTAGACACACCATTACAAAGCAACTAAAATCCCTCATAAATAGTTACAATTCCATTTAAATAGAGTTTTGGATGGCTAGGGTAAATAATATTTTTTAAGTGTGAAATGAGAATTCGGCCAAATATTTTAAACCCAATTTCACTGCATCTTTGTCCTCCAAAATAGGTAAATTAACAATCCTTCGAGAATGATAATTTGATGGTAATTTTTTCTTCAAGATCTCCACTACATATGGGTCCAACACAAACAAATATGAAGATGATACCACCCAAACACTGGAGTGTTTTCTAATATGCTGAATCCAATCCATCTATGATCTAATGGAACATTTAGAAAAATAAAATGCACAATCCAACTCCCATGTCCAGAATAGAATATGTAGCTCATTATGTCAGGAACACAATTAAAACATTTTAATTCAAAGTATTTTATTTAAAAATATTTATACCCATAATAGTATAGTGAATTTTAAAAGAGTAAAACTGGAATATCCATCATATTTTCAAATGAATGATCTAATCATAAATATTATATAAATTCACATATTTAGCACTATGTGAGAAATAATTTTATTTATTATTAAAAAAATAATCAATAAAATATAGTTTTATTAGTTATATATAATCAATCCATTTCTAGGACATTAGGATACAAGTATATTTGTCCCTAATAACCCACTAACTACCTAGGCCCGCATGTTCTCAGTCAATAAATAGAAAAAGGTGAAGTAATTTCATTTCAAAATAAATATTAAATCACCCAGTTTTCCAATTAAATTTTTTAATTCATGTACAAAACCATTTCATTTGTTTTTTCCCCTTTATGGAATTTTAATTCCAAATCATTCATACATTTTTATCAATTTAATTTATGCTATTTATATAAATTAATTAAAAAAATAAATTTAAAGATTCCCTCAATTTAAAATTACACCCCAACATCCATTTGAATAAATTTTGTGGATTTTCCCAAAATGTCTGTGAAATTTCAAATCAATGTTCTAATTTGCATAATATTGAGTTTTTTAAATTAAATTTGGATTTAATTCCCAACACATGTATTTCAAGGATCAATCAACTAGAAAATATTAAACAAAAACTCCTATCATTTTCAAAAAAAATAAACTTCCAAAAATAGAATTTCCAATTGAAAGAAAAATCATGGAAGATCGTAGGACTCATCCTAGAATCATGATTCCAAAAAATCAGAACATAGATCAATCAATTAGAAGATATCCTATCATACACCAAGAGTCAAAGATATAGATAGAAGTGATATGAATAACACATTCATATACAGATCCACTACAACATACACATTTATCAATCGTTGAATGGATATTATAGAGGGATTAGAGATCACTAATATTACATGGTGATGGGTCTAGGTAAATATGATAGGAAACCTAGAAGACTGAATAGATATTTTCATCACAATCCTGTTAAGTATTGACTATCTTTATTTTAATATTATTTAACCTAATTACATGTTGAGTAATTCTTTGATACCCACATACACTAAAAGACAAGTCATCTTATTATTAAAATTGAATTTTAAATATTCTTAAAATGCATAAATTTTAAAATAAATGTAATATTTGATATTTTTTTCCTATTTAATGGAATCTTCTAGGAAATGGATATACATCATGTAAGACCATTACATTGAAATTATGTCCTCATTAGATAGTAAAAAATATATTTGTTATGATGAAAATTCCAAAAAATCTCAGAATTCTCCATTTTAGGTATCCACCAAATCACATCTCAACCTTTCATAACAAACTAAAATGTAAAACAAAATAAAATGTCAAAACATACCTCATAAAAAGGTAAAAAGTTTCATAATTCATAATGGTAAAAAAATTAGTGCTTAAAACCTTTTTGAAATCATTATCATTGAAACTAGAAATTTTATCTCAATAAAGAAGCAATAAAATTAATTTAAAAAATTTCTTTAGGAAAAATTATTTTCAAATTTGAAAAAAACATTTGAAAACATAAAATAATTATAAAATCATTTCCTCTGAAAATAAAAATTAAAACATATGACGGATTCTGTAAAAAAGTTAGGTCTTGTAGCAAAATAATTATACACATGTGGTACATATTAAAACAAATATCCCTTCCCTTTTTTTAAATTAAAATTTGGAATTGTTTGGAAAATGATAAAAATAATTTAATTACAAACATTTTGTGAAATTTAAAACATGGTTCAAATAGTATTTAATAAATAATTTTAATATTGTTAAAAAAATTTGAATTTGTTTTAGAAAAAAAGGTTTTGGATGAAAAAAGATTTCTAAATGAAAAATGACATAAAGTGTGATTTTCATGAAAATGTTATTCCAATTATTTTAATTAAAAATAGCTATAAAATGTTACAATTACTTGATAATATATTTAACAACTATATTAGAATTAAATTAATGAGTTCATTGAGATATGGATCAAAAGTTATAATCATTGGAAAGATAGTGATAAACAATGTAGATAAAGGATGTGATTGTAACATAAAATCATTATCATTTTGGTAACATTGAAATATAATACCTATTAACAAATAACATAATATAGAAAAAAATTATCATGAATATAAATAAATAAATTATATTACTTGTCAAATGTTCTATATATTAAACTCATAAATGAATATTGGAATATAACATACCTACTTCTAATAGAATTAAAATTGAGTAAAACATCCCTAAACAATTTTATATCATTTGAATCATAAACATAATGAAATATAAAGCCTAAAATGAATTTTAAATTCCCAAACATATAATTAATATATACCAAAAATATTACTATGGGTAGAATAAAAACCACATAAATAAAACATGTGGTGAATATGGAATGTGTGTCATAGAAAAATAAATGTGAGATGAAAATACCTTACCATAAGTGTAAAATTCCATTATTTAACATTGAAACCATTTTAAAATAAATATAAGTTTATTAAAAAAAATTGCAGATCCAAAATTTTATATTTCATACAATATATTATTTATATATGTCCTTTTAGTAACCTTTTATTATCAATTTAAATTTAAAGCATCATTTTGAGTATTAATATCTATATTATTTAAGACATGTATTGATTTTTTGTCCTCTTATATTAAACACAGTTATAATATCTCTATAATAAAAATCATTGAATAATTAAATAATTTTCAAATAAATTTTAATCTTAAGACAAATTAATAACGATAGTGTTCAGAAATGAAGTATGTTACGGTCATGGATACAATAGGGCATACATATGCATGAGTAGTGTTTTCTTTTTTAAGATATCATTATAGAAATATTATAAGTGATATCCTTTATTTAATTGATTTTAATAATGTAATATTTTCATTTTTTATTTATTAAAATATATTAATACATGTCATTTTTGTGGTGTGTTGATGAAAAGCGAGACACATCTATTCATGAATGTGGTACTCCACAACTACAAGAATTTTGTTATCTTATTTTAGTGAAAGAAAAGGAATGATATAAAATGATATAATGTATTAATAATGATAATTATTTCATGAATATAATAATTATTTAATATATATATCATAGATATTTTTTTGTATTATCATTCATGTAAATCGTTAGTGAAAAATGAATTACATCGCTTTATAAGGCGGTAGTCTGCCGTACATAAGAACGACATTATCTTATCCCCTTTGAAATGGAATGAAAAAATAGAATATATTATATAATGAATCAAAGGTAAAATATTATTTTAATTATCACATATATACTTAATATTAATATTTATACCCAATAATGTGAGGTGGTAATGGAAAAAACGAATGACATCGGTTCATGAGCCGGTAGTCTGACGTACACACGAATAATGATTTCATAACACATTAGATGGAAGAAGATATGGATTTATGTAATTCAAAAAAACATTGAAACATATATTTATATGGAAAATAATTACTTTATTATATTATAATTATTTAATAATTAAATACTACGGTGGAGTAAGAAATGAATTAAAAATATTGTTTGAAGGACATTACCTCTTCATCGGGTAGAATTATTAATATTTGACAAGAAAAAATTACAGGTGGGATTTCAAAGCTAAATAAGTATTATACGATGATAATATGGAATTTTCTTTTGGGAAGTTCATAGATGAAAAAATATATTTTTATTTTTTGAATAATGGAGGATATGGGTGGCTTTTTATAAGTGAGTTTAGTGACACATTTTTTATTTTTTAACAATAAAATGGTGTACCCATGTTCATATAATTCTGCAAGTCTCTGAAAGGGATTATTATCGATTATATAATTGATAAGGTAAAAATATCTATATAAATTTTTTTACATGATTTTATTAAATTTTTACCCTTATCATTTTATTTTACGACCACAGTAACCCAATTATAACCTTAACCATGGTAGAAATTTTGTTTCTATTTTCACACTTCAATTTATTTTAAAATTAAAAAGGGAATATTATATAATATTAATTATTTTGATTCAAAATATTTTATCCATTTGTAAAAATTATACTTACATTTGTGGAATATATTAATTTAAAATTAATCTTGCAATAACAAAGAGAAAGTAGTTTTTAATAGAAAAAATATTAAAATGTTAATTTTTTATATGGAAAAATTCAATATGAAAACCGATAAGAATGAACTATATTAGAATAATGAATTAATAATATCTCAAAATTAATGTTAAGAAAATTTTATATAATGTTAACTTTATTAATAAATATAAAAAATGATAGTTCTCATTTAAAATTTAATATTTTTCACTACTCAAAAAATGAATGTTTTTGGAATATTCATAAAAATTCACCCAAATATCATTTACTCATTCTAATTTCAAAAATAAATAATACAATAAAAATTTATTTTCTATGATTTTCTATAATTAATTTTAATATAACTGCACTGAAGAAGAGAAAACATCTTTTTAGAAATATATTTTTTAAAATAAAATAACATTTCTTATAATATCATGTGCAAAACACAATTCATATTAAAAAAAGTTTTATTTATTATGTAATATATTATTATTAATATAATAATTTAAACACAAATTTAAGGAATTTATTAATTTAAAATCCATTTATTTTCATAAAATTTATCTTTTAAGGATAATATTTATTTTGAATCAAAATAGTTATAATTTTATTTCTAATTATTTGGTTTCCAAATGACTAATTTTATATAAATATGTTGAAAAATTATTTTCATACATTAGTTAATATTATTTTTACAGATCATTCTAAAAACTAAGTGATAACAATAACCTAAAATAAGAGTACTTATAATATAACATGAGTTGTCAAAACAAAGTGTCATGTGTAATGTAAGGTAAACACACTATTGCATGTAATGAAAGTTAAAATAAATGTGGAATTGATGAAATCTATAATAATTTTCACATTTAACATGATAAAAAATTGGTTTTGTAAAAAATATCCATATGAATAAATTTAGTTAGAAAAAATCATTAATTCTCTGTATATGAAATTATACCCCTCATAAAATAAATTTCCACTTTGAAATATTTCTTGGCCATCGATGGTTTATCTTTTGAAACATTCATCAGAGAAATACATAACATACAAATGAGTAAAAAATTTACTTAAAATTTAAAGATAGAAACATAGAGGTTATATATTGTATATCATATAGACATTTCCCCACAGGAGAACACAGGTTGGATTCGATGATTTGGACATGGAAAGAAGGATGAATAATTATAAGTCGATATAGATCATTGATGAAAATAAATATTGTGATGTAGATATGTTTAATGTATAATAAACTAGAAACCAAATAAGGTTGACAAATTTTATTGATGTAATAAAAAATGATTTTATTAGGAAAATAATTTATTTCAAGATCCAAATTCTGGGGGATTTTTAATAAGAATGTATACTTAATTTATTTCATTATATTTTATATTCCCAATTTATTTCTTCGGTTGTGAATTGAATAATATCAAATTAATCTCTTACTCCAAAAAATGAAAATTAGTTTTTTATTCCTAATGTACTAATGGATCAAAAGATCCACAATGTTAAGTAATAACCATTTCCTCTTGTTGTCAGGGAAATAAAATTATTACCACATGTTATTTAATATGCATAAATCATCATTTATATTTATCTCTAAAACATCATAAAAAATTTAACATAAACCATTTAATACATGTTTTATCATTCTACCCATTAAATATATAAAAATTCAATACATTAGAAATAATTTCACTAAATTTATTTACATTAATCCATCATATATCATAAAATACATATTTTTTGTCACATATAATACATTTGGATACATTTCTCATTTATTTTATTAAAACATGGTAATAACCTTAATAACCACAATAACATATTGAAAACATACATGCTTCTTAATTCAAGATATATGACATGAATTATTGTGTATATTTTATAAATCCAACAATTTTGTAATCTTGATCAATGATTGCATAACCCACATTGTCAAAACATCAATATTAAGTTCCCAAGAGATCAATACCATCCAATTTACTCTATCCATATCAATAATCTCTTCATCCAAAAAAACACCAATTTCTAAACTTAAAGGAAATTCAACGGGTTACACTACCATAAAGAAAATATCACCTTCCCAAAATATCACTTTTCTATGTCAATGGAACTATTAAAAATACATATGAAAATATATAGAAAAAAATTATACTGAATAGTCCTTATAGATTTTAGGAATCATATAACAAAATTATATAATTATAAAAAATAAACTCTACAATTGTCCCAAAATATTATCATTACCTTAACTATTCCATATCATCTTATTCTAGAATACCTAATTTCTTATATAGGCTATTTATAGTCTCTTCATCATTAACAGAAAAACCATTACTCATACAACCTTTCTGATTCTCTTCATGATATTTCACTATATGAAAAATATTTTCATAATTACAATACATTCAATATTTTAAAAATTAAAAATATGATTATACAATATGAAGGATATTATTCTCATCTATTTTATTAACAAAAACATTCATTTACCCCTATAATATTTTCATTGTGCCCTTAATATCCACAATAAAAACAAATTCCAATCCCTCAAGGACATTCCATAATGTTTTTCCTACATTATTAACAAATATGAATCTTACTATTCATTCCTAAATTCTCTCCATTACCCAAACTCTAGGAGAAATCTGTTTGTCTCTTCTTTTGTGAGTATAATATTGTGTTAATTTGAAGGTCGTTAATCATGTTATATGATATCTAATTAGAAATAATCACAGTCTACATCACACCAATAATCATCCTAATTGGATTCATATTATAAAATTGTCTATCACATTCAATGTTAACCCGTTTTTTTATTATTCGTTCAATTCACTAAAAATACGTAGTGTGAGAAATAGTCATCATTGTGTGAAACCACATAATACTTAAAAATTAGTTATAAGATTAATAAATTTTGAAAAAATTTCTTAAATATATGAGAACCTATAAATAACAAACGTTAATAATATTTATAATCAATTTAAATAATTCAGGACAAATTGTAAAGTGTTTTTGAATATTTAATTTATATCCCCCGATAGTATCAAACAAGGTTCAAAATAACACCTTTTTTCATGCACCAGCCGAGAATCAATTCCTACTCAATATAAAATTTCAATAGTTATCAACCATAGTAATTTTGAACTATGATTTTTATACATTGAGATTAAATATTTTTAGATGAATATTTACAACATTAAACGAACACAAGACTAAGGATCATAAGAGATTACTACCTCATAAAACATGTAAAAAATATTCATAGATCTTGAAAGATCATAAATATCCCCCATAGAGATTCTCACATTAATTAATCTTCATATACTTACACTATATAAATCCTTTGTTCAAAAAAATTGTTAATAACATAAGTAGTAGTGACCTAAGAAGCTTTGTAACTGTTAACATGGGATACTTATAAGAATAAGATGAGAATAAAGGTATAAAAACATGAGAATAACAAATCAAAACCATACCTTACACATCAATAATCATAATCTCATGTCATGACATAAGGATTGGTAGTTCATAATACATAAATCAAAAGGGATTCTGATAATTTGATCCATTAAATCATAACATTGGCATAGTACAGTGAATTTGGGAATATGAATTATCCTAGAAAATAATATATGATGGATACCCATTGAGATATTCATAGCATGTTATCCTTGGTAGAAAAACTCATATTAATACTTTGGGATTAAGAAAAACAATAGTATACTATATTTTTTTGCTCGGTATAACTACCATTATACCATATTTTTTGGGATTGGAATATGAACACATGAACCATCCTATTGGGATTTTGATAAACACAAATGTACTCTATGATATCGTAGTAAAGATATCATTATGCAAATAAAATTATTTATATATAGTTTACAATGGTCACATAATTAAAATCATACATACGTGTGACACATGATCATAAAAAATTGATCATATCATAACACATGGAATTAATTATTTTAATAAATATTCTAATATATCATAACCTATGGTAAATATTATTTTTCAAGGATAATTTATGAATATCATTATAAAAAATGTGGAAAAGAATCAGTTTTCATATATTTTTGTCCTTATATAACCCAAGGAAGGTAATATGTTTCATAAAAATATTCTCATCCAAAAAAATTTAGAGAGAAAATATGAATGGTATCCATGGTTCATATCCCCATCGAAGAATCATTAACATAAAGGGATGTTTTATTTTACCTTTAAATGATTTTTATAGACAAATCAATTGATGAGGATGATAAATTGTCTTTGAAAAATTATATTATAATAATAAAACCACATAAAATATATTATAAATCATTTTATTGAAACATATAAATTATTATTTAAATCATTAAAAACATTTCTTGTGGAAAATATCAATTTTGGATTGAAGAACACTCACTAAAAAAAATATAAAAATACATTTTTTAAATAACATAGAATAATTATAAAGGAATCGTCAATAAGAATAGTGGTTACAATAATTAGGTGTTTGATTCATGTTGTACATGTTCAAAAAATATTACATTCAATTCTTAGATTAATGTCAAATATGATTTGATTAGAAAAAAACATGAAGTCTCCATTGCCAAATTTTTTTAAAAGGTATATACCAGGTAATAATATATTTTATATTTCACTAATGTATATGTAAAAAATATTGAAATTTTTTTTTAGATAACATGGTCTTCGTAGAATGTTGTTTTTTGGACCAGAGAGACAAATAAAGTCATATTTTCATATAAAAATATTACAAGTAATATTATGTACCAAATAGTGGAAATGATACAATTATTATCATTAATAAATGTATATGATGAAAATATTACGATTATTGAGAGATGGTCCATAATATTTTATCATTGAAAACATAATCATAACCAATCTCAATAAACTATGAGATTGTAACATAAAATCATTACCATGTTGGAAACATTGAAACATAATAACCATGAAGGAAAAAAATTAATTGAAACATAGAATATCATTGGGATTATTAAATTCAAGAAATTACATGTAATGGGGCTATATATACACCACTGAAAGGAATATTACTGCATAACCTAACATATGTCTCAAAGAAGGTAAAAATGAGACAAAAAGAATTATAAATTTGTTAACATTTGAACCATCAAACCCATTAATGATATATATTAAAATGGATATGTAAACCCCAATATTTTCCAAGATAAGAATAAAAATATACATTCCCGGTATGTATATACTCCACATAAAAAATAGTTGGTTAATATGGCATGTTTCTCACAAATGTGAAAAGTGATATAGAAATCCCTTACAACTTGCTCATATTTTGAATCGTAAGACCCAATAAATAATAATAAAAATGAAACATGAGATATTTTTAAAATAATTATATTTATGATAAATAATTTAAAATGGGGCGTACACCCATCTCAAAAAAATATAATCGGTGACTTTTAATATGTCTCCCAAAAATAAACAAGAGACTATAAATCCCCATCATGCAATTTTGACATCATTTGAAAACATTCAATCCATCTCGAAAATAAATTTATGTTTATTATGATTAAATTATTGATATATATATATATATCATAACATATATTGTTTAATTATGAATTTTATTACACGTTTATTAATAATTTTATTTTAATGTAACATCTCAGGCAATAACTACTTTGTTTTTCATGTATGTTTTGAATGATTATTTTTTTCCTTATAATATAACTACGGATGAATTGTATCCATATTTATATCCATCATTGAAATATAATATAAATTGTTTGTAAATTTATTTATAGTTTTATATAAATGATAGGTATATAAAATTAAATACATAGTTCATGGAGATTGTAGGTCATACATACACATGGAAAATGTTTCCATTTTTTGGATCTATTGAAAAATATAAAGGTAAATAATATATTATCTATACAGAATTATTTTTATGTCATATATATGACACATTTTCATTAAATCAATCATTTTTAAATTAAATTTAATGTGATAATGAATCACATTTATTCACGATATGGTAGTCATCAGTAAAGATGAGCGACTTTATCGTATTTCTAAAATTTTAAATAATGTTGTTATGTCTGATATAGTAATTCAAGCGGAATAATATTACCATTAATATCATATATAATTTTTATATAGTTCATTATTTCTAACCATGAGAGTTTTTAATGTTAACACTAATTACATCGGTTCGCGAGGCCGTAGTTTCTCATACATAAGACCGATGATATCATATCCCATTAAAAGGAAGTGGTGATAATTGTACATAATGATATTCATATAAAAAAATATCAGTATATGTATGATATGTTTTTCTTATATAACAATTTTATAATAATAACTTACCTTGGGTTAGTAATAAATAGTACAAAAAAATACTTGCTGATGAATGTTACCTAATATTTGGGGATCCTCCTTATTCATGCACTAAATGCATTGCTATATTGAGTTTTGTTCCAAATAAGGAATTTAAGATGAGATTTTGGAAGTTGATAAGTTATATTTTCATGGATTTTATGAACCAAGGAGTTTTATTATGTTACAAATAAAGGAGATTAGGTGGCTTTTATAAATGAGGTGAAAGGCATAATTGTATTTATTTTGAATTGAAAAAGGTGTGCTCGTGTAATTATCATTACAAATTGTTGAAAAATATATTATTGGTGACCTTATCAGTGATAATGAATAAAAATGTCCATCCAATTGGGGTATTTCATATTTTTGTCCATTTTTTTCCCCTATCATTTTAGTTTAACTACAAATAAACACATTTTTACCACAATAGTGATAAATAATTTTTATTATTTTCACTATTCATTTTTTTATATTTATGTTGAAACATTTATATTATATATATTATTATGATTCAAAATATGAAATAAATATTTCCAAATTCTATTATCTAAAGTGGAAAAATATTATTTTAAAATTTATTCCCACAGAAAAAAGGAGAAATCTGGTATTTATGTATAAAATGATTAAACATTAACAATGCTATTTTCTAAAAATTCAATATAAAATTGATTTAAGTGAAAAAAATTTGATTAATTGATGTATAATTAAAAAAATTTACTTTAAACAATTTTCAATTTTCAATTTTACCTTCAAAACAAAATAAATGAGAATGTAATTTTTTATTAAAATTCAGTATTTTTCATTATTTATCCAACAATGAATCTCTTCTGAAATATACATTAAAAAATAACATAATATAATTTTAAAATAATTATTTTAAAAATTAATTTTATTTTATAAAATTAGTTTTATAATTTTTTAAAAATATATATTATTAATATTCAAAAAAATAAATCAGTAAATGTTATTGAGAAAATATTTTTTATAAACATAAAATGGAATTCGAAAAAATTATGAAATTTTTTTTCATTATGTTTCCATTACATAAAAAATATATAATTATTATTTAAATTGTTAATTTCTATTCATATCTCTATTATTAACTCCTTGGTTATAAAGACCATTTTTATAAAATTATAATATTAATATATCGTAGTATTGTAAAAATCGGTATCTTTTGTAACACAAGCTGACCTAGTGTTGCGTGTAGTAGACAATTAAATTGGTATTAAGTGTAAATAATTATATCAATGAATTTTAATTTATACAAATAATAATAATTCATAAAAACTCATGGTGTTACAATTAACTCCTTTAAAATGAATTTCTCCCTTGAAATTAGTAGCTTTGATACAAACAAATAAGGATACCTCTAGCTAACCAAATAGTAAAATTCCCTTGTATCTTCTTGGAAGAAGTGGATTCACCAGAAATCAATGAATATATGAGTTTTATTTTTTCATAAAACAATGTTTTTATGACCTTGAATCTCTACTAGTTAGTCCCTTGTATGAACGATCATGATCTAGTGGTATTACCTATGAGTATAGTATATGTGAAGGGTCAATTATATATCTCCTGAGAGGTGATTCATGGAACACATCGTGAACGTGAGAGAGGATTAGTTTAATATTAAAATAATAATAAATTTTCTCGATATAATAATGTATTTCAATGGGACCAAATTACCAAGAGCTCTGTCTTTTTAAAATAAATATCATCTAATAAACAAAAAATTCTAGATCTAATCCCCAATTATCAACCTAACAATTCTATAAAAATATTCAGTTCATAAATGCTATTTAATGGATATAACCTTATCTTCTATCTCATTAGCTTTCATATTTTCCAATATCTTTCTTTATTCCACATCATTATGTAATAAAGCAATTCTACCCTTATTTCTATAATGGGATTCAGAAGGAGGCATCAAAATGATTGAGGAGAATTTTTTTGATAAAAGGAAAGTTGAAATTATAAACATGTTGTTCCAAACCACATTTAAAATCAATATAATAAGACTTTAGCATATCATCTAGGGCTTGACATATTATCTCAATATTAAAATATTTTTGTGTATGATATTTGATTAACATACACAACATCAAATCATGATCATACTAAATAAATTACTAAAAAATCTAGGAAAACTCCATATTCCAATAGTATTCAATTTGATTTTGTATTACATGAAACCATACAACTTCCATAATGTATAATATATAAAGAATATCCAAATAGAAATATTCATTGACAATAATTAATTTTTTTACATTGATTGTTTGTTGAATATAACCCATAATTATCTCAATATCAATGATAAGTTAATTTTAATGGTTACCAGAATATGATATCATAAGTTCAAAATGTTTAATAGTAATATTACTCAAATAAATTGGTCACTATATACAAAACCCGAGGGATTAATTTCAATAAATGTCTAAACAAATATACTTAATCTTGATAAACTACCATCACAAAAATCCTAAATGGGGTGTCAGTGGCAATGAGATTATGATCATACTTAAACTCACAAACACAAGATGGTATCAATAACTATTAGCAGAATATTACTTGGAGATATAAATTCTTCCAATAGAAAATTTACCCATATTTCCTTAAATAAGATCATATATTTTTAAAAAATTCAATTGGAATATTCGGTTCAACCTTATATTAACAGAATGTAAAATGTGATTTTTTATAACAGAATTCATCTGAAGGGAGATAATCGAAAGAGAATTCTCCAAAGGATAAAAATTTTATTTTCATAGAATTTATTCATACAAAAAATAGACAATTACCAACAATGTATGGGAGGATTAGTGTGAACTATTTAACTTGATTCACATTGACAATTATTATTTCATAAGCTTTCCCTTTTTCCATTATCTTCAAAGGTTATGGGAAATGTTCACTATTATTAACCCTGGTGTTTTGGATCATTCTAGAAAACATCCCAAACTCCTTGTAGTTGAAACATTGAGGTATGGGTTGTTCATTCTATAGAGATTTTTGATTATTCTTATAATCATCTAACTTATTGCAAGAACATTGGAATTTGACAACATGGTAAAATTACCCTTCCACAATAAAAACATTTACTAATCCCCATTAAGTAATTCTACTCAATAATTATTCCCACATATTGAACATAAACGAAATAATATCTAATTCTCTACACAGTTCATATATTTTCCTTTGAATTCAATTATTCTAATCAGATAAAAACCACGATACTTATACATAAATCTAACAATTATATCCACCATGATAAAAAATCAAACAATCACTTCATATAAAATAAAATCACTTATGTATAAATAACATAGAATAAAAGGTAATAAGGAAATAAAAAAATTATCAACCTTAATTTTAAATTTGTTGATAATACTAAATGTGTAGCTAAAATTTCTTTATTTGTTTTCCATATATGTACCATCAGATTTATTATTCATTTTCTTTTGCTCGAGGAACTCATTTTCTATATTTGCTCCATCAATATGAGGAAACTACATTTAAAAAAAATCTTCAAATCATCCCAATCCAAGGATTCTATTGCATCTGGTTTCCTCATATTCATTATAAAAGTCAACCATTGATAAATATCACCTTTTTCATGATAGATATACAAAATTGAATTTTTAGGTTCTGAACTCTAGAGATTAGAAAATAACTATTCAATGGATATGATCAATTTTAATAAACTATTAGATTATATGATGCAACGAATGAAAGGAATAAGACGAGGAAAAAAATAAATTTTAAACAATTGGAATATCAATATTTAATAAAAGGAACATGATTAATAGTGCATGATATAGAATTATATTCATAAAAATTAAAATGTGGAATCAACTTAAAAACACTGCATCATAAACATAGTGCAACGAGAAATCCTCCATGTCATAGTGGTGAAAGAATTCCCCATAAAGAAGTCTGGTAAACCACTTATCCCAACATTATGTGGAATGATAATAAAAATTACCCAATGTATTAGAGCGGTATCAGGGGGAACACTTCATATCCCTTTAATTATCATGCTTAAGTGTGACACCAAGATCATATAACAAGGATTCACTCAACATCATAATTTTTTAATAAAATGAAATTTAATTCATGTCACCAATAAATATTTATATTTTCATAAAGATTCATAATCTTAATATCAAAATTTGTATGGTATTCACTACACAGTTATGTTGGCATTGAAAATCAATGTGCAACTTTTCCATCATAACGAAGTCATATAGAAATTAATAAGATTGATTGAAGATATATATATGGTGTATCATCATTTAGAAATGAAATAGATAGTATGGGATATATATAAGAACATATCCCAACATAATAAAATTAAATTAAAATACATAACATTAAATTAATGATTGAAAAAAGTTGCGGGTGGAAGATTCCAAAAGGAATTTCAACATAGTATACTATTAGGAAAGGGTTAAAATGATATAGTATAAATGGTATCACATTTAAATAAATTAAAATTGACAATATGGTAATTATTAAAATTGATCATATGGAAATTATATGCACTACTTTCAAATAACAGGTTTTTAATTGATGAAAATAGTGGGATGAGAGGAACCCTTATGAAATTTCAATGTTTTAACGATTTAGGTAAGGGTGTAAATAAAGAGGTATAAAGGATAACCCATAAAAAACATCAATTTCATAGTAACTAAATTATTAGAAATTAATTAAAATATACTTAATTGAAATTAAATGATATATTCTCAATAAAGGTTCTAGAATTGAAAGAGGGGAGAGAAATTCATTACTTAAATGTCTTACACGAATGGCTTACGTGAAACTTCTTGGGAGATTGGGGGAGATTTCCGTGGAGTCTAGGGAGTATAGGGATATGTGTGGATGTGCTTCATGGTGTTTTTGTGGAGATAAATGGGAAAATGGGTTGGTTTATATAGGAATATATGGGGATTTCTTTAATATCGATGATCTAGACAATACATAATAAAATATTTAAATACATAAACCATCCTACGATTTTTTCCAGGGTTTTTAGAAAAGGGGAGTGGTAAAAATTATTTTATATAACTAAGAGATGGGGATAATAAAATAATTATTTTGAATATATAGAGTTGAGTCACAGTTTCAATGAAATGATTTTGAAATATTAAAATATATTATAATTATTGGAGGTTTCACTAAGTATGTATAATATATTTATAATAAAAAAAATCATAATATTTTAGATGAAAAATTAATTCTTTATCTGAAAAATAAAATTTGTAGTATATATTTCATCACTATTGGACAATTATGATGTCAAAAAATACATGGCATATTTATACAATATTTAATTTTAACACAAAAAATTGACTATCTCATAAGATTATGAAAAATTAATTAATATATAATTTCAATGCTTTGATTCAATGATAATATTCATTTTATTTCTATAAATTTCAAAATTTGTTAATTTTCACTTTTCAATTAAAAACAAACAATCAATAAAAATTTTGAGGTTTGGGAAAATTACACTTTTTGAAACCGTTGAAAAATAGATTTGAAATCATAAAAATTATATCATAATTTATATTTTATTCATATTATTTATTTTTAATAATCCATTAAAATATAATTTAATTTAAAAAAATAATTCATTAAAATAGATTTCTGAATTCAATTGGAATATTAAACATAATTAAAATTATTTCATTAAAAAACATTTACAAAGTGACAATAAAATGATGAAATTATATTCATTGCATTATAGAATATAATTTACATATTCTTATTTCTCAGGTCTTGAAACATATCCCTTTAGTAAATCAGCATAAACCCTATGAGTAAGGTATGCGATGGTGGGACATTCATTGGGTTGTTCAGTGAACATGGTTTGGGATGCGATCTTGATGAGCTTGAACTTATACTATAAACGGTTTCACTCAATAATAATTTTTTGGGATCTAATATTTGTATAGAAATAGGGAAAATACAATAAATTATATCTCATAGGGAATCTCTAATAAATGGAAATTATATGGTATGATCCTACCATTTGACTCCATCACATATTTTTCTGTGGAAAATGGATTTTTAAAACCATATATATATACTAGCAATGTGATCCCTATACAATTTCTATATTATAAATTATACATATAAATAATAGTCATTTAAATCCAATTTGATATAATAAAATATGTTCATTTGTTTTCTATAACCAGAATTCATTCAATTAAATAAAAATGGGGGAATCCATTCATAAATGTTTGGGTAATCAAAATATTCCCCCCTTGATAAATTTTTCCCACAAATAAAATAAATCAGTTTAACTATGCTTCATAACCTCCCTAGGTACCCACATTTTTTATTTAAATGTGTTGTTTCTCCAAAACACATTTACAATGGTCATTATTATATTTTGATGATCTTTTTCTCTACGATCTTAGACCTTAATTGGCTACTAGTTTTTGGAATGGTCATTCTCTAATGGTACCGCATATATTTTGAATACATGTGATGATTATTGTATCTAATTTTTTAATAGGGATGTGTGGAATACATCATGTAATTGAGACAAGTTTGTTGGGAGTGTTTTTCAATAGGACTCAACTATGTTGCGATAATTAATATCAAAAGGGCTTATGTACCTTAGATTAATATTTCCCTTCTTACAAAATCAGATTAATATATTCCACATGGATATGAGGAGGAATACCATGACTCCGACATCTAACTCTATGTTGGGTTGGCGATTGTTAGAATTGCACTTTTTTCAAATCTTATTAGCATTGATGTGAAATATAATGGTTTTGTACTTCTCCACCATTTACTCATCCATTTCTAGACCTAGAAGATTTAATTCCATAACATCATCCCAACATGATGGTGTTATTCACCTCATCCCACAAAGGTATTTATAAGGAGTGATTTGGATGGGTGATTGAAAATATTTGTTGTAAGAGAACTCCACAAATGGAAGATGTTGGTCCAATCCACCTTTGATTACCATTGAGAATGCTCTCAACATTTTCTCATCTGTTTCGATATTCCACTAAGATTGGCCATCAATTTGGGGGTGATAAGTAGTATGTATGTTCATATCAGTGTTTAGAGCATACTGGATACTTATCCCAAACTTAGAGATAAACCTGGCATCTCAATAAGAAACCATCTATAGTGGTACTCCATGACTCCTTACAAATTATTGGTGTATATCTATGCCATTTGATCAAGTGAAAAATCCTCTCAAATCACAGTGAAGTGTGTAGTATTATTATTATGATCCACAACAAAATAGATATAATTACTTCACATGTATATCTGTGGATGTATATTGAAAATGTCTAATTTGATGTTTTCTTATTTCCATGTTGGTATGGGTAATTTTAGCATCATCTCCTAAAACTATACCTTTCTACAATCACTTTCTAACATACCAGGCACATTTATGTATATTAAACAATCACCTTCTTCATATTGATCCACCAATAGTGATCTTGGAACTCTCTATAAATCCTTGTGGTTCGTGGGTGAATGGAGAAAGTCAAACTATGTTAATTGTCTAATATTTACTTATTTTACTATTGAATTAATGGAACACATAGACTTGAACCAAATCGTATAATTCCTTCCTCATTAACATAGAACTATGAGGATTTCCTTACTCTTATATTTTCCTCTCTCTTCTGAATTACATCATTATATTTTTGAGAACCCTTCAACCATTAATGAAGATATCTCTGCAAAATTATTTTTTAATTTAATGATGATGTTCCTTCCATTATTATACCCATGTACATCATCCTCAAATATAATAAGATCAGATCCTACACTATTCTCATTGATGATAGAATTGTATGATCCTTTCATATTAGAGAATCCTCTACATTGTAATCTATCCTAGATTGGTAGTGTATTGAGGAGTCATAATCCATAATGAGATCTATCTATCTTCACTTGTGCATATTTCTCTATTTATATGTGAATATATATAGAAGTTTTCATGATATCTATATATTAAACACCTCTCCAAAAAGAGATAATGCCACCAAATTTTCAATGTGAATATCAACACAACTAACTCTATATCATATGTGTGATAGGTTTGATCAACACTTGGTTGAATACCTTCTTTAAATCATCAGTGAAATTTATAAAAATCAATCCACTTATAGGTAGTGTGAGCATAGGGTCAGCGAAAATTTTCCCTTTCAATTCTATGAATATTTATTCACATTCATCATTCCAAGAAAATTTGAAACTCTTCTTAGTCACCGTAGTTAAAGGGTTTGGCAATTATGATAAAGTTTATACAAATTAGATATAATATTTATCTATCCCAAGAAAATTATGAATATTTTTCATATATATTGGTATCAACCATACTTTTATTGCTTTATTCTTTGATGTATCCATAGATATAACATTTCATATGATTATAAGACATAAAAATGAATATTCTGTCATCATAAACCCACACATGTTGTACTATGTATATACATTCTACTTCCACATTGTATTTATAACTCTGATAAGATATTCTTTATTCTACTCCTTGGTCTTGGAATATATTAGACAATCGTCTATAAATAAAAACACAAATTTATTGAGGTAATCACTCATGACTCTATGCATCAATTCCATTATTATTTTTGAGGAATTAGTAATTTCTAAAGGAATCACTAGGCACTCATATTTCATGTTCCACATACAAAAATTAGTCTTGGGGATATCCTCCTTCATCACCATAACATGAAAATATTTTGACATTAGATATACCATGTAGAAGTATTTTGAACCACATATTTGATCGAAAAATTTATCAATTCATATAAAATTATATATTTTCATTATCATGATCTTGTTGTGATCATAATAAAAAATACAATGGAGCATTGAACCATAATTGTTCTTAACCAAGAGGAATGATACAACCCATGGCGATGCACATGGGCATATAAACACTTTATCCAAATTATCCTATATCTATTTCTTCAGTTCCTCATATTCTAAAAAATATATCATATATGGTGTCTTGGTTATTAGAAACTCCCCAGGTATAAGATTTATTAGAAATTTAAATTCTCGACAAGGAGGAAGTCCAAGAAATTACTTAGGAAACACAATAGAATTTTCCCTAATAACATGCATTCCATTGAGAATGTTTCTTTTCATAGACTCAATAATTTTTTATTGATACAATTTCATATATAGATGTAATATTATTTCTTGAGATGATGTTTCTAATGAAGATTAATCCTCTTCATTTCACTTCTTTAGAATTTGGGGTTTTATTATCCATATCGAGGGTGATTTACCTCCCTTGGAAAAATTATTGGATCTTTATATGTGAAGTCATTCCACGACTAGTGTTGTATCAAATTCCACTTGGAGAATTATGGCATAGTTTTCCCGGAAGTTCATCCAGAAAACATTGATTTGGGAGGAGTTATAATCTGAAGATTCAATACTATCACATATTCCGTTTTCACTAACATATATACTTCAATTATTTTTTGTGCTGGTTTGATTTTTCTACTTATCTTTTTTCATTTAAAGGAATGTGTAAAAAAATCAAAATGCACATTTTCTACAATTTAATGAATAAATTGAATAACTACAACTACATTATTTTTCTTATTACCGTCGGTGGTAGTGACAGAAAAATATAAGTCTATATTTAATGGATGTTGTTTGTTTCCTCCTAAAAACCTTCGATTAGTATAGTAGTTTGCAAAGTGAATTGTTTCCATATAGTTGATGAAGTGAACCATGTGTTTTGGGATGAATGGAAAATTACATTCTTTTTTTCACATTGGTGGGTTTATCCTATCAGAAATAATTGTCCAGTTTCCCTTCAAATCAATACCTACATCATTTCTTTGATCCCTAGTAAATTTTCATGGAACTTCTTTCTGCACCTTTGACAAATGGGATGCTGAAATTTTGTAGCATTGTTGGATTTATTAATAGGAATTCAATAATTAATCTCCAAATTTTACCACTTATCCCCATTATACCCTAGATATTCACTGATCTATATCTCATCTAAGAGGTCACATTAGACAATTTTATCGTAAATATCAATGTCATGAATACCCACGCATTTTCATAGACGAGGATTCTTCCCACCAAATAAGTGGTCAACCTTCCATTTGAGGGTAATGAAAAAATGGAGTTGTATTCTGAATTCCTTGTGAAGTTTTCCTTATATATTTCAATATATTAGTTATCCTTTTTCATGAGTTTAAGTAAATATCTTTCAATTTTATGATAGATATTACAGGGAAAATATTTATCAAAAAACCTTTTGTATAATTCTTTCCACTCCCTTGATTCAATATCTACCTCATCCTTCATATAATTATTCAATTTTAAACAATTATCCAATTCACCCTCCATATGATAAATAAATACTTAAACCTTCTCTTGTTTGGGAAATTTATGGATGGATAATATCTTTTCAGTTGTCTTGATCCATTTCTCTATGATTAATGGATCAGATGACCTCTTAAAAGTAAGATGTATTTTTCACATGATGAACTTAATTATGTGGTTCTCTATCATTGTGGTCTTATGGAACTCTTCATTGTTTAGAATTATATTTAGATTGTTTATTAGCTAAGATATTATCATGAAAGGATTTATGATTCACACTCTCATTTGACGGGGAATCACAATGATGTAGTAATCAGACTAGAATTCTTATCGGTTTTTATTATGATTCATCCTATTTTAAGTTATTAGCAATAATAAAAGGATAATTATAGATGGGTATGTAAAATAGTTGATCATATAAAGGAATCCAATGAAATTTATTGGATAACTTATAAATTAATTTTTTATTTATAAATTATGAATTTCTAGGATTTAATCTATATTATCCATTATCTATTTTATAACAGATATTACTACACACATTTTTTTAAATTATAAATGGATCATATTGATATTATAAATTATCAAAATCATGTACCATAGTAGTTTCAAACTAACTTTACAGTAATTCTCATTGTCGTGTACCAAGTTACCCCATGTAAAGCTTAGAAAACCTAGACAGAGTTGTTATTCCTAGGTACATCTATGCTAGAAGCATGTAAAATTATAGTATCCAGACAATGATGTATATTCTTGATAAACCACTTAATCTATACTTCCAAAAATTTGGGATTTTTTATTTCACATGCCATTATCCTTTAGGGATATCAATAGGGTTGTCTAATCATAATCCAAAAAACAACTAAAAATATTTTTTGAAACCAATAATAACAACCATGCAATTTATTTGAATTTTAAAAATTATTTATTACAAAAATTTCACTTAATAAAACTCAATATATTTATAGTTTTAGAGTGTTTTGGAAATTAGGTACATTAAATGACAACAAAAACACATGATATGTAACATATTCATTAATGGCATCTTTCTCATGACCAAAACATTCCTTCGTAATTAACACTGCATGGGATAACCTAATGAGATACATAAGAAATGGGTGCTCTATAAAGCCAATAAAGAAATAATCAAGGAATTACATGAGGAAGAAAATACATGTTAGAAAATATGAAAATCAATTGAGCATAAAATGAACATGAATAATTAAGATTCATATAGCATGATAATCATAAAAGGGTAAATGTGTTAATAATATGAAACACATCATCATAAACAACTATCATGGATAAATCATCCAAAAAATTATGTTAGAGAAATTTAATACAAAGGAATCAGGTAATCCTGCTATCCCAACATGAAAAATCATGATACTAAACATTACCCAATAATTGGTGTGCTATTGGGCTGACCCTTCAAAATCATTTCATTCTCATGTCTTTGTTTTCCACATAGATCATATAACATGGATTCATTAAAAATATTAATTTATTTTATGATCAATGAATGTGGAATAAATATATGTACTTACCCATTAAATATGTATATCATATTGATGATGAATAACTATTATAGAGTAATTGGTATGGTATTGACTACATAATTATTATGGCATGGAAAATTGTGGGGCAATTTCAGAAGCATTATGACATCAAATAGAATTTCATAAAAATAGGTTCAAGATAGAGAAAGGGGCATATAATCATTTAAACTTTTAGTAGAAAATAACTGGGTAAACTAAGAACATATCCCATAATATGAAAAGGGAAAATAATAGACATAACATAAAATAAATTATTGATAAAAGATAACGGTGGAAGATTCCTTATGGAATTTTTGCATAGAAACAACATGTGAAAGGGTCCAAAAAAGGGAGTGTAATTAGTCTCCAGTTCATATAAAATTAACTAAACTGTAAGGTAATGATAAAAATGACTTAAATCGTAGACAATAGAAACTATTTTAGTTAATTTTAAAATATATAAATTAAATCAATGAAAATTAAGGAAGGTGAGGATCCCTTACAGAATTTTAGCATAGCAATGGCTTAGTTAAGGGTCCAAACGAGGGGGGGGGGATGATAAATAAAAAAAATATAATAAATTTTACAATAAGGTAATTATTATAATTAAATTAAAATATTATCAATTTAAATTAAAAAGAACTAATCACAATGAAGGTTCTTGAATACAAAGGAGAGAGAGAAATACCTTACATTAATATGTGATTCTAGAGGATTGGGAGAGGATTATGTGGAGCTTGGGCCGCCTTGAGAGGACTATTGAGTGTATGGGGATGTGTCTGGACATTCTTAGAGTCATTTTTGTGAGGAAAAATATGATATTGGGTTAGTTTATATTGGGAAGAAGGTGGATTTCATTATTATTTTGGTTTAGGACACTACAAAAGAAATATTCAAAACCACAAAACATCACATGGTGTTTGAAAATGGTTTATGGGAAAGGGGAGTGACTTCCATTATTTTTTGGGAAATAGTTTAAATATAGGAAAATATTTCACTTTCCCTTGTGTAGGTGATTCACACTTTCAATGAAATTATTTTAAAATCATAAAATATTTTATAAGTCATTGAGGATTTAGTAAGGATTTATCAAATGATTAAAATAAACAAAAATCATATTGTTTTAGAAGGAAACCATATATATGGACTAATATACCATTTATAGTATTTATTATAACACTATTGATCTATTATGTTTTTATAAAGTACATCATATATTTATACGGTTTAAAAATTTTACCCAAAAAAATTGATTGTCAAATTAAATTAATAAATATTCAATAGTAGATAATTTTGTTGTACAAATTCAAAATATAATATTAATTTTATCTATGTAATTTGATTTTTTAATTTTAATTTTTAAAATAAAAACAGACATTTATTGAAAATGATGAGTTAGTAAAAAATAACAGTATTGAACCCTCAAAAAAATTACATTTGAAATCCATAAATATTATAATTTATATTTGATTAATATTATTTAATATTTATATTCCAATAAAATATTATATATTTAAAAAATCCAATTTTTCTTCAATATATATTTTTTAACTGAGTTTAAATATTATCCAAAGAATTCAATTTTTTATTTAAAAATAATTTACAAATAATAATAATAGGATGATAATATAATTGTTAAATTATAAAAAGTAATTTAAATATTCTTAATCCTAGGGTCATGATACATATCCATTTATTTTATTAGGATACTCCCTAAGAGTAATGTGTGGAATGGAAGGGATTTCATGGGATTATTCAGCGAATATGCATTGGCATGTGATCTCGATGAGCTTAAACATATCCCATAAACGTGATTTCTCATTATTAATTTATTAGATATCAAATTTGAATTATTCTATAGAAAATGCAATATATATTATGTTTCACTTAAGCCTTAATAATTGTGATTAATCAGGTACAATCATTCAAGTTGATGTTATCACGTCCTTTTTCTGTTATAAAATTAAATGTTAAAAACCCATATTTATATTAGTCATGTGATCATTTTTCAATGACTATATTTTAAATAATATATAACAAAAACAATAATTTAAATTAAATCTTTACTTACAAAATAATTGAATGTGTTTTCTATAACCAAAAGATAATTAATAAAATCAAAATAGGGAAATTTCATTCATAAAATTTCGATTTGTTACAAAAATTTTCATAGTATAACCAAGGAAATATAAATTGGTTTCAATAAAATCTTTTCATCACAAATTATTCCATGAATGAATAATTATGGTATCCTTGTTTCATTTCCCAATATATAAATTTGTTACATAATGGAAACCATATTAGATGGATAATGATTTGAACAGTTATACCACATGTAATTTTTCATCAGAAAGGTAAATTTTCCTTGAAAAAATAATTTTTTAAACTATAAATTGGTGAAACATTTTGAAAATAAATTTCATAAAAACTTATAAAGTAATATTTAATATCATTAAATAATTTATCGAGAAGAATATCAGTTCCAATTTGAAAGAACATTGAAACGTAAAACATTTTATGAAACCCTTTTTTATAATAATTTAGAATAATTTTGAATAATCGTCAAGGAGAATAATGTTCATTATTGTGGTATGTTTTATTCATGTTGTACACATTAAAACCAATATTTATTTAATGTTTTTGATAAAAAAAATTCATTATTCATAAATTTACATAATGATTCATTTTAAAACATTTCTTTAAAGTTTCAATCATGGGTAATAAAATTCTTCAACAAGTAGTTGGATAATATTGAATCAATTTTAAATTTTTTTTATAAAACATGGATTTGGAATATATTAGAATTATGACTAGAGAGAAAAATAATGTCATAATTTCTTAAAATATTTTACTCAATTATTTTAATTTCCATATAGTGTGAAAGTTGTATTATTAATATCATTAATAACATTATTTAAAAAAGTGATATTCATTAGAGATGTAACGTAATATTTTTTCATTAGAAAGAAAATTAAAAAACAATATTTATAAATGATTAGACTATAAAATTAAATCGTTACTACACTGAAAAATTACAAACGTAAGATCCATGATGAAATATCATTAAAAGATAATTAAATTATTAAAATCATAAGACAAGTCATTATATTATCTGAAAAATATTACATAAATACACCTAATAAATTATGATAGGTTCAAAACATATCATATGTCTCAAAGAAGAAAAATTTAAAGAAAAATAACATGATGATTTATTAGATTTTGAACAATAAAAACCATGAAAGGTAGAAAGACAAATTGAAATGTGAACAAAAATATTTTTTGATTATTAAAAATAATATAAATTCTTGTTATTTATAAACAAACAATAAAATAAAGAATTAGTTAATATATAATGTGTCTCCCATAAGTAAAAAATAATGGTGCAAATAACATATCTTTTGGGTATATTTTGAATCGTAATACATGATAAAGCATAACATAAAATTAGACTTCAAATTGATGAAAATAATTAGATTCATGATATATCATGTCAAATATGTACTACACACACCTAATAAGATATGTGAGTGGTGATTTTTCATATGTCACCCATAAATAAAAGAGATACTACAAATCTCTTAAATTAAGACGTGAATTCCATCATAAACATTGAAAAATCATGTATAAAAAATATTATTTAATTATATAGATATTATAGAACTAAAAATATACACATATATATATATATATATCATATCTTATATAATTTTATTATTAACTTTCATTACCAATGTATTAAAAATTACATGTTGAAGTCACATCTTGCCCTAGAACTAATTTTACCGATATGTTTTGATTTTTTATTTAATTTCTATTTGTATTATCATGGATAAATAATTTCCAATATGTGAAAAAAATATAATATATATTCATTATATATTTATTTATAGTAATCTATAAAATATTTAGATATGTAATTAAATGCACCTTAAATGGAAACAGTTTTCCGTATATAACAATGAATGATGTTTCCATTTTCGAGAATTATTAATGAAAAAAAGGTAAATGATATACAATTATTACATAACAATTCTTATTTCACATATATCATATAATTTCATTAAGTAATTCCTTTTTATTTTCAATTTAATGAGTTAAGTAATAACATTATGATGTGAGGTGATAATGCATTGTACATAAGAGATACATTATCATATTCCCAAAAAATGCAATGCATTAAGTTATGTGTAATATAATAATTCAATAAGAATTATAATATCATAAATATTTTATATAAATAATAAATCCACCATTATGTGCAACCATGATATGATGTAATGGATGAAATAATGACATAAGTTCATGAGGTGGTAGTCTCCCATATACACAAACAATGATCGCATAACCATTTTGATGGATGTTTTGATGGTTGTGTGTAATTATATTAAAGTAAAAAAATCTTATTATAAGTAATATAATATAGATATTATTTCATTATTTTATAATAATAATTGAAGGATTTGGAGTATGAAATAAAATAAAAACACTCATTGTTTAAAGTTACCTATTCTTCAGGTATCTTCATTAGCTGTTCATGAAAAACCATCCAATGATAGATTTATGTAATGAATATTAAGTTTTGTATGAGAGGATAAATATTTTGAATTTATTCAGGTAGTTAATGAAAGAAAATAGTTGTAGTTGAATGTGTGGAGAATAGAGGTGGGGAGGTGGCCTTTTATAAGTGAGGTGAGGGGCACACATTTATTGTTTTGAAAAGAAAAATGTGTCCCCATATTATTATCATTCCAAAATGTTTGAAAATGTATTATTTTCAATATTACAAGAGATAAGGTCAAAAGGCACATGTATTTTTTTTGGATAATTTTACTTTAATTTTTTCCCTTATATTTTTTGTTTAACCCAGTGGTAAACCCATTTTTACTATAAACGTGGTAAGTAGTTTTTAATATTTTTACTATTAATTTTTCCAACAATTTAAGATAACATTATGGGATTGTATAAATTATGATGATTAAAAATAGTTAATCCAATTTTACAAATTACATTCACGTAATTTGTAAAACTTAATTCAAAATTAACCTACAAATATGATGTGAATGGTGGGTTTTAAAGGGAAAACCTTAAAAAGATTATAAAATTTTTATATCTAAATGAAATATGATATTGATTCCAATGATCGATAAATAATTAATTGATTTATAATGGAACTAATTTTACTTTAAAACTACTTTAAAAGATAATTAAACTTTACAAATAAATTAATCAAAAAGTAAATATTCAAATAAAACTCTATATTTTTTTACTATTCATAAAAAAATAAAATAATTAATAAAAATAAAAAAACCTAAAGGTAATATTTACAAGAATATTTAAAAAATATTTTTATTTAATAAAAATATTTTTCTAAATGCGTAAACCATTAATTATATTAATGATCAAAAAAATAAACAAAAATCATTTTTTAGGACATAATATTTTTGATGCATAAAAATCATCACCAAAATCAATTTAACTTCTGAACAATAAGTTTCAAATATATAAAACCATTATAATTAATATTTAAAATAATTTTATTAAAATTAATTTTTCCATGTTTTAATTATTATTCTTAGCGGTAGTGTTTATATAACTGACTAATAATAACTTGTTATTCACTTCAAACTCAGTGCTCTGTGTAATAAATTCTAACCCACTATTTCATGAATCACATTCATGAGTTGTTGGTGTGTGTAACCCGAGCTATCAATGAAGATATATTTATTTGAAAAAAAATAAATCATAAATACACAGTGTGTTATTCTAGGTAACTCTGTTCTAGAGAAACATCCACTGGTAGTTTTTTGAAAGGAAGGTAAGAACATGAAAACCAAACACTGATTCCTTTAATATAATTTCATTACATTTTCCTAATATCTATATTATATTTATACTTATACTAAGATATATACCATCAAATATAATTATAAATATCCCAAAGGATCTCACTAATGTATTCATATCCTACTTTACAATAGTTAACTAAATCTTTTCTCTTATACCAACTATAACATTCAAGGATTCCAATAAATATATATTATAACTTTTAAAATGAATATACAATACATTACAAAAATACATGCTTGAGAACCATAATAGTAGAGTGTCCTTCGAGACTTGGTAGAATGTAATCTAATTTTGTGAATGATATTCAATTATTTCCCACTATAATCCTCCAATTTAGTACTCTTCATAGTCATACACTACATAAATACTTTCATCATAACTAGGGGAAAAGAAACATAAGAAAGTGTTATATAATATGATCACTATGATAAAAAATGGTTGATACAAATTAATAACAATAACCTAAGTGTATGAGTACATGAGATTTTGAATAATCAAAAAATAAGGATTGAATCATATGATCATGACATATGAAAACAAAACCTAGAATATAAAAGAACAAAAACATGGTGTCACTGAATAAATATTGGTAGGTCATCAGACGTGAATCATAAAAAATTTTTAAAGAACACTATAAATGAGAGATTAAAATTAGAATAAGACATTTAATTTTGGCATACACATAATCATAGAAATTTTTATCTTGGGTAATCTATGATCATTCAACAAAACCTATTAGGTAAATCCATTAGTGGATCCACCTCCTAGGTGGGACACACCCCCACCCCTAGTGGTATCACATTCCTCATAGTGGAATGGGATATCTCCCAAAACCATCATAGCAGTCAAGGATCACTCATAACAATATCATAGTAGACAAAATCTATTACTAAATCGGGTTCACTACCCATTGAAGTCCTTTTTATCTCATGAGATACAAATCATTAACTAATTATTTGGAGGGAGTGGTATGTCCCACCAATATTTCGTTATAAAATTACAACCACCCTCGGTTAAAACATAACCACAATATGATAATTAATAATAACTATATATATATAGATATATTTAAATGTCATAAAACATTCATCACATAATAACACTTGAAATTAAGTTTGTTTCAAAAACAATATCATAATGACATACCCAGTAGGGTAGCAACATGTTTTAAAATAAAATATTTATTTTATCAAAACATATCCCATGAAGAAATAATTGTTATTCTTAAGAATTTTATCATGGTATAACACTATGGAGTGAAACTGGTTTCGAAAGCATCATTTCATCATAAACATAAACAATTTAAAAATAAAATAATGATATCCTTGAATCATAACCCATTTAACAAAAATGTAAAATAAAAGTATTTCATCGTATATATATATTTATGTTTAAAGATTATATTGAATATTTCATGATAACAATAACATTTCCACTTAAAATTTTACCCTTTTAAATGTTAAGACATTTTCAAAATATTTTCCACAAAAAATTACATTTTAAACATACACAAGAAGTATTAAAAATAACAAAAAAATAATTATTTAAAAAACATTTCTCAACGTTGAAAAAAATATTTAAAGAAAAATATTTTTTTTAAATAATTTTCAATAGTAATAATGTTGAAAACATATAAAGGTTTTTTTAACATTTTTTGATACTGATGGAAAAAAAATCTTATACATGTCATAAAAATATAAATAATGGTTCTTTTAACATTTTTAGTAAAATTAAAATAGTCATTCTATTGAAAAAAGAAAATATATTCCATTAAATTATTATATAAAAAATAGGAAAAATATTAATTAACAAATTTGTCAAAGAATGCAAAAACGTATTTTTCAAAACAATTTTAGAAAACATAGTTTTGTAATGAAAATATTTTTTTATCATATATAAAATATATGGAGGATTTTTATAAAAACAGTGTTTTCAATTATTTATAGTACCAGAGAGTGGAAATTTTTTTCTCTTACATGAAAATATCATTAATAAATATCGGGAAATAAATTCCGTCAATTTCGTGAGATTTATATCATAATATGTTATCATCTAAAATATAATCATAAACAAACTCGATAAATTATGGGATTTGAAGATATAATCATTACCACTTTGGTAATTTATAAAAATGAAAACCACGATGGCATAAAATAAAATTGAACATAAAATATCATGAATATAAATATATTCATGAAATTACTTGTCATATGTGGTATATATACCCCTCATTAATGAATATAGATTCATAACATATATATGTCTCAATGAATTTAAATTGTGACAAAATTCCCTTAATGATTTGTTATATTTTGAACCTTAAATATCAAAAATTATATATTCAAAAAGGATATTTAAATACCAAAAATATATGTACAAGAATTATGAAAAAAATTTATGGGAACAATATACCCCACAAAAAATGAAAAAAATAGTTTATAAAGAATTTTTCTCATAGAAAAATAAATTCCTGATGGAAACGCTTTACTTTTAGTCTCGAATTCCTTCACAAAAATTCATACTTCATGTATAATAAATAAAAGATTGTATAAATATAAAAAATAACCAAAATTCTATATATATGAAATAATTTTAAAAATAATTTTTTAGTTTTTATTACCAGTATATTAAAAATTCCATGTTCAAGTCACATTAAGGGTAATAACTGCATTGTTTTTCATATATGTTTTCTTTTTTTATTTTGGGATCTATACATTAATCATGGTAAATATAACTCCCAAATAATAATCATGAAATAATTATTATAATCAAAATATTAAGAATATTAATGAATTGTGGTTTTTAGAAATGAACTAAAGTAAGATCATATAGATGATATGTCATACCTACGTTTGAGTAACTTTTCCATTTTCACTGATCATTATAGAAATGATGTATGTAATATAATATCAATACATAAATATCATTAATTAAAAATTACAAATTTTATTATTTAAATACTCTTATATATATCCTTTATGTGGTGTGGTGATAAAAATTCAGTCACCTCGTTTGTGAAAGAAGTAGTCCACACATACATGAATGATGTTGCCATCATTATGTGAGTAAAAATGTAAAACACAGAATGATATATTAAATTCTTCATAAATATAATTATTTAATTAATCTCATAATTTTTTCAATAATATCAAATATATTTTTCATTATTATCATCCTCATAAATCATTAGTGTAAAATGAATTAGATTAATTTTTGATGCGGTTGTCCTATGCCCAAAAGAATGATGTTATTATATCCCATACATAATAAAATATAAGAAGGTATATATGAAATAATTACTAAATATGTATTATAATTTTATATATTTCATGTATATACTTTATATCCATCATCATACCCAACCATTGGAGGTGTTAATGGAAAAAATGTTTTTGGGTTGTGAGTCAGTAGTCAGCTGTACACATGAAAAATAATTTTATTACCCATTTAACAGAAGTGGAAATGGTTATTGGTCCAGAAAATAAAATAAAAAATTATAATTATATTTAATATACTAATTTTATTATATAAACAAGGTTTAGTAATAATTGATATAGGTGGAGGAAAAATAAAATAAAAATTCCCTTTAAAAAACATTACATAATATTCTGGTGTCCTCCATTACATTGAACCAAAAGCCTTCATAGGTTAATTTTTTAAAAAAGTAAGGCTTTTTGGAATGATTGGAGACATTTTTTAAAGTGTTTCTTATGTACTTCAGAAAATAAAAGGGATTGATGGAGTGAATAAGTGAGTATATCGGGTGACCATTTAAATGTTAGGATAGTGGAACACTTGTAATTTTTTTTTTGAAAACATTTATACCATATTTATCTCATTTTATAAGGCCTAAAAATGGATTATTATACATATGATAAGGTATATGGTGTATATATGTCCACAAAAATGTGATGGACATGTTTGGGGTCATTTTTTACCCTGATTTATTTAGTTTAACCATACATACTCACATTTTTAACAAAATCTATTTTTTTCTGTTTTTACTGTTCAATTTTGTAGTTAAATTTGTATAAAATATTCGATAATATAAATTATGCTTATTTAAAATTTAAAAATAAATTACATTTTCCATTCCCAAAATATGGAAAATTATAATATAAAATTTATCCTACAAATTCATTGATAAATAATGTTTTTAGAGGGAAAATGTTCATATGTTTACAGAGGTTTTATATATAATATAATATAGAAATTGATTAAAATGACTTAAATATGTTTAGTAGATTTATAATTGAATAAATTTTATATAAAAATCAATATAATATGTATTATAAAATTAAAATTAAATTTAAAAAGGGTGTTTTTAACTAAAATTCTATATTTTACACTATTAATCAAAAAACGAAACATGTCATAAAAAACCCAAAAATTCCCCCTAATATAATTTTGACATAATTATATGAAAAATTATGTCTATTTAATATAACAAATTTATATATGTGGTAATGATTAATATTATAATAATTATTCCAATGGCTACAAAACAACTTTTTATAGAAATGTAGTTTTAAATGTAAAATAGGATTCACACTTTTCTCCTATCATGAAGAAACATATGATTAATTTTAAATATTTTAATGAATATATATTATAAATAAATATCATTAAATAAAATAAAATAAATAATTTTAATAATTATTTTCTCTAAAATAGTTTATTAACATAAAATTAGTTATTCATAAAATGATTTCTTTATTTACAAATGATTTCAATTTTGATTTACAATTTACTGGTCACCAATTATATAATTTTATATTCTAATGTAAACAAAATCATCATAAATTTGTAAATTATTCTCACTCTCTCGATCACAATGGTTAGATGATAACTATTATATTAAATAATAATTTTAATTATATATTGTGGGTTTCTAAAAGTCAATGTCGCATGTAATTAAAGCTAAAATCTGATATTCAAATCACACATTCTGAAAATGTGTTTCTTATAACTCATGATATAGCCCTTTTTCATGTTACAAAAACTAATATTATTTTTCCATACAATGTCAAAAATAATAAATTTATTGGAAAATTAAATTCAGAAAAATATGCGGATCTTACATGTTTGAAATATTTAATAAAGCATCAATCATAGTTCATGAGTGGTTGATTAGTGTTCCTCGTTCAATATTAGTTTTGGAACTAACGTCCATTGTTGCCATTGCATAGGGTCTCCCTAAATCCCTTAGATATGGATGTTTCAGATGCATATTTTACATGTTATCGCTTTGACTAGATAATTAACAAGGATAATGTCTCTGTTACCCAAATTTATGAAAATAAAATATTAATGGTACCCCTAAACAAAAAAAATTTATTTTCACTATGTATGGATATTTTTTCCCAAAACAATTGTCGATATACTCCTCCTTTTCCAAACAGAAAACAACACCATCATCCTTTAATACCATTACCTTTATTCTTCATCCTATATTTTCAAATATAAAAAAGTGAGAATTATTTTTATAACAACCTTCTATTTTAATACAATAAAATTTTATTTGATTTCATTTGAGACACACACTATCTTGATTAATCAACCCTTGAAATATATTTATTTAAATTGAAAAAATATTTGATAGCTTATGGATTAAGTAACCCATGACCTAAATCAACAATTATATTGTATATTTTTATAATATAGATGAAAAATTGGAGGTTATGAATAATACTAAATGTAAAAGGAAAATTATATTCGTATTATTATTAGAAAAAAATAAGAAATATTTATATGAAGATGAAATGTTTTTTTAAAATATATCCATTTCAAAAAACCATTTTGATCACGCATAATTAAAAATTAATATATCATAATTTTAGAAGATATATATTTAAAAATGAACATTGTTTTACTCATATTATCCGAATTATGAAATGGTTACTTTTTCTGAAATGACTCATTTTTTAGAAATAGTAACAAAATAATTATTTCAATTATAATCTATATTCTCATTTTAACAACTTAAAGGGTAAAATTACATTTTTCATATTTATTTAATATAAAATTAGTTCAATTATAATTAAAATTTTCAAATTTATGTCTTTATTATAAATTTCATATTGAATTCTGATATTAAAATCGTCTATATTTATATGAATTTTTTATTTGGAAACAACATTATCCATTACATATATTAGTATAATTTTAAAATGTATTCTTATAAATATGTGCATATAAATTTAAATAATTGATTCTAAATTTTTAACCAATATAATATAAATTATATACTATGTTGGAATAAATGTTATACAATTATAAATAGTAAAATTAGTAAATATTAATTATCATGGTTAATGAAAAACTGATTTACTAATAGAAAACCTCAACAAATATGAGATTAAATGACCAAATAGATTTTAAAAATGAATTTTTAAGTCCACTTTGTGACCATATCACCTATAATTTTCGATAATTAACAACATTGGAGTCTTTTGGAATGATAAAAATCTTCATGTAATTGAATATTTTTTAATATCCCCTGTCTATCCTCTCCACCACTTATAAAAGGACTAATGTTATACTCCCACCAATCTCATCAAAATACATTTGGTTTTGAAATTCCCTTCCAAAATCACATCATTATTTTGTAAAAAAATATAATTGACAGGTCTTAAATACTTCCAATGAATGATTTTTGGGCAAATCTGATGATGATTTCTGAGGACGTTTATATATTCCTAAATGAATTTTTTTTATTCCCCTACATCATTCAAATATCAATATGTTGTGTCCATATAATAAAATAATTATATTCCATATACTATGAATTTATTATTTTAATGGAATTCCTTATATACATCTCCTCTTCCATCAAATTGGAAACAAACATATTTATTGTGTATACGATGAACTATCGCCTCACGTACCCATGAAATTCATTTAAAAGACCCACATTTCATAGATTGATCTATTAATAGATCTACCACATGAATATGATATTAATTATATTATAATATTACTTTAATTATATCAATACATATTCTATCTAACATTCCATGTCATTTAAAATATGATAATCTTGCTCGTGTGTATGTGGAACTATCGCTTCAGGAAGTGATAATATTAGTTTTTTACTAATGATTTGCATGGAATATAATAATTATAAATTTAATGACTATAATATATAAATATGACATGATATACGTTATATATAATTAATATAACATATACATTATTAAAATTTCAACCATTATGTGAAACATAACTTTTATCATGTGTACACACGACCTATTGTCTCTACAAAGAGATGTGATATATTATCCATGATGAAAGTTAAATATTTATTCTAAAATCTTATCCCATGAAATAAAATTATAAAAATAAAATCATATATAGATGGTGGATATATATCTTACACAATATGAATGGGTCTTTCCTGAAAAAACATGTATTAATAAACAAGGAAATTAATAGCCAAAATAATGAAAATAATGATTGATTATAAAAAAACCTTTTGGTAAGATGATATAAAATAATCATAAATGATATTATAAATATGAATATGGTTGTGATATAAATTATTACTAGACTTAATACCATTAAATGGAGGTTAAATAACATTCAACCCAAAGGAAGCCAATGTCAAGGTACACCGTCTCTATTTTCCTTCAATATGGAATTTTATATTTTTTTTGGATATTATTTTTTATATAGTGCACATTCTACAACTTTTAAAAATAAAATCATGAATAATTTATATATCTTGATATTTTAATATATAATCAGAATTATTTCATTCAAGCATATTTAATATGTATGTTACCAAATGGTAAGGGACTTCGTCTCTATTTTTATTCATTGATGCATGTTGAAATATCATGCATGCAATTCATATTATATGGTGCATATAATTACACTATCACATTTAATATCATTATTAATAAATAATTCAGGGTATTTTAAGTTCTAATTTTAATTATTTGGACAAATTTTATTTCCCTTATGTGATACCACGTGGTAAAGAATTATTGTCTCAATTTACACTCATTGTGTTATATTACATATTCATTGTCTTTGATTTTAAATGATTATATGTGTAATTAATTTTAATTATAAAATATTTATTTATAATTGTTTTATTTGGAATTAAATATGATTTAATAATCTTTTAATTTATTATCTCTCATAATAATGATACAATCATTATGATGGTTTATTTCATAATCAAATTATAATCGAGATTGTTTATTCCATAATTTATACTGGATGAAATACATTGATTATTTTACAATAAAAACTATTAATTTTATTATACTATAGTGATTCATGAATTTTTAAAGAGACAATAAAATTTTTCCACTCATGGGTTATTAAAATTGATTATAAATTTTTTATGAGAATCCAACTTCATTTATCTCTTTATTCAAAAATACCATTTCGTCAAAATCTATTTTCTCTAAAAATATTTTCATGAATATTATTAATGTTTTATAAATGATTTAATAGTTTCAATTTTACCAAATTTTACTTCTAAAAAATTAAATAAATCATCGTGTCATTTGGATAACAAGGTTAGTTCGGCTATTACAAAAAATGTGAATGGAATATTTGGTTTAACATGTATGAAAATTATAGATTTTATATCCATCATGACCGCTTAATGTTTAATGTAATATTTTATAACGAAATATTCATTTTGGAAGAAAATTTCATCAAAAGTATTTTGGGAACCATTAGTTTTATATGGTGATTTTAATGATGAAAATTATATTATCCTCAAGGATTTTATTTATGATCTATTTTTGATTTTCCTATTTTTAAATGACACAAACCCTTTATTTTTTGAATACATCACTTGGAATATGTTGTATTTATACATCATTTTTCTTGGTATGTATGGTTTATGATCATTTTGAAAAAGTAAAGTATGGAACTTAACATTTTTGATTAATTATTGAGGTACTTAACATTACCTTTATTAATTAACTTTAGAAGATTTTTTGGTCCATAATATTCTCTTAATGTCAATATTAATTTTTAGGGATTTTTTTTGTTAAATTTTATCCCAGTTTTATATATGTGTTTTGATATAGAAAAAGATTATTTGTCTTGTAAAATATTAATTAACTAGTTCTATTTTATCTATAGGTATATTTGATGATACGAAACATTATTGGTGAATTAAATATATTATTCAACATATGAGGAATATTTAGATATAATGTTATTGGTGGGGGTTTGAATTATAGATACCCTTTTTTCATTGGAATTCTCATGAGGGTAATTAGTAATGAATAATTAAATAGGTTAATACATGTAGTTTTAAACCATTAGTGAATGGTATTTATGGTAGTGGTATAAGAATTACAAAGTTCATGACATCCAATACTTAATCATTTCGTTTATTAAGAATTCAATGATTATTTTGAAAGATATTTTAATGATAATATTATATATAGATTCAATTCATTTTCATTTATTAAATAAATTTCATCTATATTATGTTATTTACATCACCATATTGATTATACCTTTTTTATTCATGATACTCATGTTATTTAGAGGACATATATGTTTAGTTATTTACACATAATATTCATTGTTTCTTTAATAATCATTATAATAATGTTTTTTAAGTGATATTTTTGTTAGTTATTTACCTTCCCATGTTGATTACTCTTTATCAAATAATGATAGTCATGATATTGATGAAATTTAATGTGTTATTATATATTAAATATAATGACCCATAATTTACATACATTGTTATTACTTCAAAATTGAATAACACTTATTACAACATATAACAAAACCCTGAAAGGCCGTATAGGCATAGTGTCTTTAGAAACTGGGAAACCTAAAATATTGGTTCATAAAGCATCTACATTGAATCCCATTTATTTCATCATATCTAGAGTCCCTTTTGTCATATCCTACTTAATAACCTTCTTCCTGACCTGGGTAAAGAAAACATACAAAATGGTGAACTCAAATTCTCAGTAAGGGTAAAAAAAAATATCTATCACATAATATTCATAAGAACATAACATTTTGGAAATCTTAACCTGCAAAAGGGATCATAATTTCATAACATGGGATAAATCATAGTAGTGAAATGTAATAACAATAATCATAACTTAAAACATGAAACTTTGTTTCATACATACATAATCATAGAGAATCATTTCTTAGTAGTTAAGACTCATTGCCAAAACTATCTTAGTGGACAAAGTCCATTTCTGAACCGAGTTCACTCCTCGTTTCAGTATTGTTTCACTAAACTGGATTAACCTGCTGTTCCAGCCATGTATATCTAATGAGATATAAATATTTACCCAATGAATTGGAGGGAGATATAGTTCCTACCCATCTCATAATGAAACCATTTTATGTGTGCCACAAAATCATAAATCATACATCATAGCATAACCCATGTAATAAAAATGGGATTCTTAATCATCATGCCATCAAAACACAATCCGTATAATATAAAAAGAAAATCATAAAAATAATTCCATAATAACATAATCAAAACAATGTAAAAATAGTGATAGAAACAGAACCCTATATTATCTTAGATGGAAAATAATTTTGATAAAACACTTGAACTCCATTCTTGAGGAAAATATCCTTTCTACTTCAAAAATATTTTCCATTCATAACATGTCATATAATTTTAAACTAAAAGAAGTTGATTAAAAATCAACATTAAAAATGTTAAAGTAAGCTTCATGGAAATAATGTTCTAAAAATCCATTCATGTAGTATAAATTAAAAGAAATTCTTCTCGTACTTTTTCCGGAAAAGTCAAAAAAGTACCTCGTACGAAAAATGAAAAAAGATTCCATTCATATATTTTATTAAAAACAAACCGAAGGGAAAAATTGGATTCAAAAAATTGTATGAGGATATAAATAATATTACATATTTAGGAAACATGGATGTGGATGATAAATATTCCCTAGTAAATTTTGAATCATAAACAATCTCGGATAAAAATTGTGATTCCGATATTTTCCTTTACCTTAGGTCTGATTTCCTTCGTAAGTGTCTCAAACTCCTATATATTGATAAAAATAATGTCATTGACTTATTACATAATCATAATCATTGTTATTATATCATATATGGTCATATTCTTAGCTTCTTATTAGTAATATTTCATTGCTACTTGTTATTCGGGTGTTTATTACTTTTTGTTCTTATGCGTGTTTTGTCGAATAAATTCTTATTATTATTTTTAGGTTATAGATACCTCATTTAAGGAATTTTATTAGTGTAATATATATCATATTTATTCATTAAATTAATTTATATAACCATTAAGCAATGAAGATCTTGTAGAACGAGTCGCATCACATCGTGGAGACGGTATTCCGTACAAACGCACGATCGATGATATCGTTCCCATGATCGTGGAATTGTATTAGAATGTATGTATACTATTTCAGAATAAATATCACATTAAAATAATCATATATAGTTATTATTTACACAATTATACCCATCCTAGTAAGGTGGTGGTGGAAAATAGATTACACCACGACGTGGAGACGGTATTCCGTACGTACGCACGTGAGGTGATTCTGTTTTCCATAGGATGGATAGATAGTGAAATAAGGTTGTTTCATACTTATAATAACATATCAGTATATTATTGATACTTATATTATTAATTAATAATGAAACAACTAAATAAGAATTAGTAGAAGAAGAAATAAAGTTGAAATAATCGGTAACGGACATTACCTCTTCTTTGAAGAGCGTCTTCTTAACCTCCTCTTAGGGCACTAAAAATGAAATTTTAAGAAGAACACGGGCTATAGGATGTTTCCAGGGAAGTGGATACGATAAACTGGCAAGGTTTTTCTGATCATGAAAGCTCAAAGTGGTGTGAGGAAGAGAGGGAGGAGGTGCCCTTTTATAAGGGAGGTGAGGGGCACCTTTGGAAAAAAATATTATTTTCTTATAAAGTCATAATCTGTTTTTAATAGCTCAAAATTGATTTATTTCGAATCTAAGGTGGGGATGGACTGAAATACTATCATTAAATAGAATTTATAAAAGTTTATGTATCTATTTTAACCTTATCATTTATAATTAACTTTAAGTTGAATTATTTTACTTTTACCGTGTCTTCTTATTTTCTTACACTATAAGGTTAATAAACATACTATAACAAGCCACAAGAACACAAAGTTGTTTATTATTAATATATATAACTGTATCTAATTAATTTGGCCGTACCATATATTTTTAGGAATAAAATAACAATTAATAATATTATATTTGTTTAAAAAACTATTTTATGTCAATTTTGACACTATTTGGTAATTGATTTTTTTAAAAATCATAACAAAATTATTAGCTCGAGAAATGTTAATTAAATCAATACTAACATATCATATTAACATATAAAATTAGTAGAATTCATAAAAAGTCTCAAATTACATTTATTTGGGTATTTCTAACATCAATTATGTCAATAATTCATTAATATGATAATTACTGTATCATCATTATGTCATAAATAAATTAAATTATTCAATGTATAAAATTTATAAATAAAATACCATTATGTATGAAATCATCTTAGAATTATATTAAATATTTATATTAGAATTTATCTTATGTATAACCCTATATTAAAAATGTTTTATTTATTAAAATTATATTTTAACTATTTTAACTATTCATTAAATAAAATAATATCAAATGTCCTAATCGAATCCAAGTCGGCCTAAATGGTCATATTTTATTCCTAAGGTTGTTTTGGTAAAATTAAACATATATAATATAATTAGTACATGTGTTAGGGTAATAATAATATCATTTTTATCCTTAATTACCCTATTTACTTTTAACCGTGGTAAAAAAAGTAAAAAGAAACTATTCACCAAAAATTATTTTCATCTCATTGAACGACATTTTAGTCTTTGATATTAACCGTGTCTCTCGGATTTTCGAAATTCCACTCACAGAAGCAGTAAAATTAGGTTTTATGTAAATTTTCATATTCTCTTATGAGGTGGGTAAAAGACAGGGAAAAGTTCAATAAAAATTTTATATATCTAAAATTATTATAAAATTACTCCAATGAATTAAATTAAACATATATAGGTATTATGTATCAAATTTGACCTGAAATAAAAAAAATAAATAAATATTTAAATAAAAAGTCGGTTTTTAAATAGTAACTCAATGTTTTCACTATTCATCAAAAATTGAATGTTTTCAGAAAAATACAAAAATTTCACCCTAGGCTAATTTTGATACTCCGAATCCAAAAATAAAGTCCATTTTGAATGATAATATTTAGAAAATTTCAAAAATTTGTTATTACTATTCATAATGGCTAGTTTTAATAATATTTTAATAGCATATCGTTGTTTCGTGAAACTCGGTATTGCGTACAACGCAAGATATTGAGGAAGGCCACGGTTGCGTGTAAATAAATCCATGATAGTGTTGTGTTAGTGAAAGATTCATTTGATGATGTATATAAAATAACAACAAAATATTTCTTATAAAAATATCAGGTGTTACATTCTACACCCCTTAAAATGAATTTTTCCCTCGAAATTTTCCACTTGGTAACAAACAGATGAGGATACCTCTCCCTCATTATATCCTCAAGCTCCCATGTAGCATCTTCTAATTGGTGGTTCCCCCATAAAACTTTTACCAAGAGAGTGGTCATGTTTCGTAGGACTTTCTCGCAATGATCCATAATCTCTATCGGTTGTTCATCATGAGAAAGATCTTTCTCCAGCGGTGCGACTTCTGAGCTGAGTGCATATGAAGGGTTGAGTATGTACTTTCACAGGAGAGAAACATGGAACACATCATGAAAATGATAGAGATTCAGTGGAAGCGCCAATCGGTAAGCTACATTCCCAAAATGATCCAGTATTTTGAAAGGACTGATATACATAGGGCTCAGCTTTCATTTCTTTCCAAATCTCATTACTCTTTTTCAAGGAGATATTCGTAAGAACACTTTGTCACCCACTTCAAAATCTAGGTCTTTTCTTCGATTATCGGCATAACTTTTTTGTCGACTCTGAGTTGATCTAATGTGTTGTTGAATTGATCTGACCTTTTCTGCCATCTCATCAACATGATCAGGTCCTAATAGCTTTCTTTCCACAAATTCATCCCAGCATGTTGGAGTTTGACATTTCTTTCCATATAGAGCTTCATAAGGAGCCATCTGAATACTGGAGTGAAAGATTTTAATATATGAAAATTACACCAAAGGTACATGTTTATCCCAACAACCTTTGAAATATATAGAGCAAGCTCTTAACATAACTTCTAGAGTTTGAATTGTTCTCTCAGACTAACCATCTGTCTGAGGATGATAAGCAGTGTTGAAAATCAACTCTGTATCCGAGGTATGATGAAGACATCGAAAGAACATTGAGGTAAACTCAGATCCTAATCAGATATAATGGAACGTGTTAGTCCATGAAATCTTACCACTTCCTTTACATATATCCTTGCAAGCTGATCGAGAGAGAAATCCTCTTTAATAGAAATTAAGTGTCCAGACATTGTAAGATAATCAACTATGACCCAGATAGCATTATTTCCTTTGTATGTTTTAGGAAGTCCAGTGACAAAGTCCATATTTATGTTTTCTCATTTCCATTCGGGTATGGGTAATGGTTGTAACATCCCCTTAGACTTCTGTCTCTCAGCTTTAACATGCTGAAAAACTAAGCATCGAGAGACATATTCAGCAACATCTCTTTTCATGCCATCCCACTAGAAGTACTCTTTCAGGTCCCTATGCATCTTCGTGCTTCTGGGATGAATAGAGAATGAAGAACTATAAGCCTCATCCATCATCTCCTTCATTAATTCTGGGATGGGAGGAAGACATCCCTGATTCCTGAACCTTATTATCCCATCACAATCAAGGTTGAATTCAGGAACATTTGTCACCTTTTTTTGTAACTCGACATCTTCTTTCTGTGCCTCTTTAATCTTCACATGTATAGATGGCTGAACATTCATTTGAGAAAGATAATATTTCTACCCTTCCATTATAATTCCAAGATCCATCCCTTCTAAATCCTTAAATATTGGATCTTTTGTGATCCTCATCATGGATAAGATATCACTTCATCATTTCGCATAAGAACACACCCTAGCCCCTTCTTGGATGCATCACTGTAGTTCAAAAACCTTTCTCCACTACAAGGAAGTATGAGTATAGGTGCATTGGATAACCTTCTTTTCAACTCCTTGAAATTCTATTCACATTCCTCTATCCACACGAACATAACTCCTTTTAGAGTCAACCTGGTGAGTGGATTAGATAATCCTGAAAAATCGTTCACAAGACGTCGATAATATCTAGCCAAACCAAGAATGCTTCAGATCTCAGTAACAGTTATTGGTCTCGACCATCTATCGATAACCTCTATTTTTGTTGGATCCACCGATATCCTCTCTTTTGAGATTATGTGACCTAAAAAATGAAACTTTTTGCTGCCAAACATCACACTTGGTAAATTGGGCATAAAGCTTCTCCTTTCTCAAGGACTTCAATACAATTCTCAAGTGATCTTCTTGTTCTTACTTGCTCTTTGAATAGACAATAATATAGTCTATAAAGACTACCACAAACTGATCAAGATTGTCTCTAAATACTCTACTCATCAAATCCATGAAGATAGCAGGGGAATTAGTAAGACCAAATGGAATCACTATAAATTCATAGTGTCTATACCTTGTACGGATAGCCGTATTTGGTATATCCTCCCTTTTGACCCTTAATTGATGATACCCTGAATGAAGATCAATTTGGGAAAAGTATTGAGATCCGTGTAGTTGGTCAAATTAGTCATCAATGCATGTGAGATTATATTTTTTCTTGATAACGATCTTGTTATGTTATTGATAATCAATGCAGAGTCTCATTGATCCATCTTTCTTCTTAACAAACAGAATAGGTGATCCCCAAGGTGACGCACTAGGGCGTATGAATCCCTTATCAAGATTCTCTTGGAGTCGCTTCTTCAATTCCTGAAACTCAATTGGGGCCATTCTATAAGGTGTATTTGAAATAAGCAAAGCACCCGGTATGATTTCTATTGAAAACACAACTTCACAATTTGGAGGAAGACCCGAAAATTCCTCCAGAAAGACATCATCAAACTATCATAAAATGGGAATATTATTTTAATCGTGAGTTTCTCTCCAACCATTTGAGATAAATAACCTTCATTTAGTGGAATCAGAACCCATAAGATGGAAGAAATTTCCACTGGAAGCTTATGTTCAACCTTTCATCGATAGACGATCATAGATTGATATGGAATATGAAATGTGACTTCCCTTATTTGAAAATTGATTTGAGCTCCATATAATGAAATCCAATCAATGCCAAGAATCACATCAAATTACACTATAGGAAGGATCATAAGATTTGCAGGAAACAATTTCCCATAAACATTAATTGGAGAAGAATTATAAACTTTTGATGTGACTATTGTGCCATTAGGGGTTGTAACATCTAGATCAACATCTAATTGTTGAGGTAATATGGTGATACCCTTAAAGAAAATTTCAGAAATAAAAGAGTGGGTGGATCTAGAATCAAATAAGAAATTTTCTGCTTTAGAGTGTATGGTAAGTGTACCTTTCACCACTTCATTATCATACTCCACATCACTGATAGAAATTGCATGTGACTTTCCTTTGCCTTTAACCATAAGAGTTTGTTGACATCGATCATCCCCAACAACCCTTGGATTAGGGCATTGATTATCATAATTCCCTATTTACTTGCACTTGTATCATTGAAGTGTAGGAGGTTCACCTTGTGTATAATTTTATTTGTTGGCATCACTAGAAATCTTCTTCGCATCATTGTGGAATTCAAATTCCCTATGACATTCTTTTCCAGATTTGAATCATTTACTTGTCCCTTTATGAAAACTACCTCCATGTTTCTTTCCACACATTGATCATAATGGAAAACTCATCTTCTTTTCAGTGTGCTCTTTAGATTTTCTTTGAATACCATTTTTCTCTTCTTATCAAACCCATATGACTGATGGGTTACTACAATCTCCATCTCAACCTTGAGAGCACATCGAACGATTTCCGCGTTGCTATTAAAGTCCCATATGGCTAACTCCCTTTGAAGACATGGTTTTAAACAACTAAAGAATCGATCAATCTTACTCTTAGGTTAGATAATAATCTCAGATGTGTACCTTGCAAGTCTTGTAAAATTTTCTTCGTATGTACCTACAGATTCATCATCCTATTGCTTTAGTTCAAGAAACTCCTTCTCCATATTTTTTCAAAGAATACTATGGAAGTACTTATTGAAATATAAGTTCATGAACTTATCCCATTCCATGGACTCAATTTCATCTCTTGGCCTCGTATTCTTGATATGATTACACCATTGATTAGCTTCACCTTCCAAACAATATACTGCTAACATGACTACAATATGTTCAGAACATTGAAGAACTGAAAATATCTTTTCAGTGGTAGTAATCCATTGTTCAGCCACTAATGGATCAGTAGACCTGCTGAATGAGGGTGGACGTTGCCTCATGAAGGATTCCACAGAAATTTTCTTATTATTTTGCTCGTTTCATAGTCCTGCATGATTCGTAGCTTGAGAATGTTGTGTGAACATGGCTACAAGATTTTTCATTCTATCTCCCATAACGTTTGGTTGCACAGGGGGAAAATCATTGCATTACCCGTCGCATTCCGCGTTAACACGGTTCCTTCGGGTTCTAGCCATTGACTAAAACCAAGAAGAATAGTGTGAGAAACACTAATTATAATAGGAAAACCACATAATCAAGAATTAAATGTTACACAAAAGATCTTATCATAGGTTGTTCATGGCCATATTTAAAACACTATGATTTTGTTCTATTCTTAGACATATCTTTAGGGTTCTTACTAAGGATTTCACATCCTAGTTTCCAAAGGATGACTATACCTTTCCTCCGATAACTACTATAACGACCCATACTTTAAATACATTGTTATTAATTCAAAATTGAAGCACACTTATTGCAAAATAAAACAAAACCATGAAAGGAACATATAAGTATAGTGTCTTTATAAACTGGGAATGATAAACAACTGGTTCATAAAGCATCTACATTGCCTCCCATTTATTTCATCATATCTAGAGTCCCTTTTTTCATATCCTACTTAATAACCTTATTCTTGACCTGGGGAAAGGAAACATACAAAATGGTGAGCTCAAATTCCCAGTAAGGGTAAACAAAAGAAATATCAATCACATCATATTCATAAGAACATAACATTTTGGACATCTTAACCTGAAAAAGAGATCATAATTTTATATGATGGGATAAATCATAGTAGTGAAATGCAATCCCAATAATCATAACATAAAACATGAGAGTTTTTGGAATAAACACATAATCATAGAGAATCAGTTATTAGTAGTCAAGACTCATTTCCAAGACTATTTTAGCGGACAAAGTCCATTTTTGAACCGAGTTCACTCCTCGTTTCAGTCCTGTTTCACTGAACTTGATTAACCTGTCATTCCATCAATGTCTATATCATGAGATATAAATCTTTACACAATGCATTGGAGGGAGATATATGTCCCACCCATCTCATAATGAAACCATTCTTATGTGTCCCACAAAATCATAAATCATACATCATAGCATAACTCGTGTAATAAAAATGGGATTCTTAATCATCATTCCATCATAACACAATCCATTTATGATAAAAGGACATAATAAAAATAATTCCACCCTTACCTAATAAAAACAATGTAAAAATAGGGATAGAAACAGAACCCTATATTATCGTAGATTGAAAATAATTTTGATAAAACACTCAAACTCCATTCTTGAGGAAAATATCCTTTCTACATCAAAAACATTTTCCTTTCATAACATGTCATATAATTTTAAACTAAACTAAGTTGATTAAAAATAAACACGAAAATGTGTCATGGAAGTTTCATTGAAATAATGTTCTAAAAATACATTCATACTGTAAATGTTAAAAAAACATTCTTCTCGTACTTTGGCCAGAAAAGTCAAAAAAGTACCTCGTACGAAAAACAACAAAAGTTTTCATTCATATCTTTTACTAAAAACTCCATGAAGGGTAGAATTAGATTTAAAAAATTGTAGGAGGATATAAATAATATTTTATATCGAGGAAACATGGATGTGGATGATAAATATTTCCCAGTAAATTCTGAAGTATTAACAATCTCAGATAAAAATTGAGATTGTGAGATTTTCCCTTACCTTGGGTCTGATTTGCTTCGTAAGTGTCCTAACATCCTGTATAATGATATAAATAATGTCATTGAATTATTAAAAAATCATACTCATTGTTATTATATCATATATGGTCATATTCTTAGCTTCAAATTAGTAATATTTCATTGCTACTTGTTATTCGGGTGTTTATTACTTTTTGTTCTTATGCGTGTTTTGTTGAATAAATTCTTATTCTTCTTATTAGGTTATAGGTACCTCATTTATAGAATGGTATTAGTGTAATATATATCATATTTATTCATTCAATTAATTTATATAATCATTACACAATGAATATCATGTAGAACGAGTCGCATCACATCGTGGGGACGGTATTCCGTACATACGCATGAGCGACGATATCGTTCCCATGATCGTGGAATTGTATTCGAGTGTATGTATACTATTTCATAATCAATATAACTTTAAAATAATCATATATAGTTGTTATTTACCCCATTATACCCATCCAAGTATGGTGGTGGTGGAAAATAGATTACACCACAGCGTGGAGACGGTATTTTGTACGTACGCACGCGCGGTGATTTCGTTTTCCGTAGGATGGATAGATAGTGAAATAGGGTTTTTATAATAATTATAATAACATATAATTATATTAGTGATATTTATGTAAATATTTCATAATGAATCAACAAAATAAGAAGAATTATAAGAAGAAATAAAGTTGAAAGAATCGGTAACGGACATTACCTCTTCTTTGAAGCACCTCTTCTTAAACTCTTATTAGGGAACAAAAAATGGTCTTTAAAGAAGACCAGGACCTCTAGGATGTTTCTATAGAAGTGGATAAGTGGAATTGGCATGGTTTGGACGAGGTTTAAGGCTCAAAGTGGTGTTAGGAAGAGAGGGAGGAGGTTCCCTTTTATAAGGGAGGAGAGGGGCACCTTAGGAAAAACTAAAAATATTGTTTTATTATAAAGTCATATTCGGTTTTTAATAGCTCCAAATGGATTTATTTCGAAGCTAAGGTGGGGATGGGTCGAAATATTCTCATCAAATATAATTTTGAAAAGTTTAGGTTTCAATTTTAACCTTATTATTTAGATTTAACATTAAGTTAAATAATTTTACTTTTACCGTGTCTTCATGTTTTCTTATACTATATGGTTAATAAACTAACTATAACAAGACAAAAGAACAAAACGTTGTTTGGTATTAATATATATAACCTTATATCAGTCATTTTTCCTAACCTTAGATTATTAGGAATAAAATAAAAATTAATAATATAATATATATTTTAAAAACTATTTTATGTCAATTTTGAAACTATTTGGTAATTGATTTTTGTAAAAATCATAAAAGAATAATTAGTTCTAAAAAAGTTAATTAAATAAATAATAACATGTCATATTAACCTTTTAAATTAGTTTAATTCATAAAATTCTCAAATTACATTTATTTGGGTATTTATAACATCAATTATGTCAATATTTCATTAATAAGATAATTACTGCATCATCATTGTCTCATAAATAAATTAAATTATTTAATGTCTAGAAATTATAAATAAAATACCATTATGTATGAAATCTTTTTATCTTTCTAATGAATATTTATAGTCTAATTTATCTTATGTATAACCCTATATTAAAAAAATTTAGTTATTAAACTTTGATTTTAACTATTTTAAATATTTTTTAAATAAACTAATATTAAATGCCCTAATCTAATCCAAGTGGGCCTAAAGGGTCATATTTTATAACTAAGGTTGTTTTTGGTCGAATTAAACATATCTAATATAATTATTACATGTGTTAGGGTAATAATAATATCATTTTTACCCTTACTTACCCTATTTACTTTTAACCATGGTAAAAAAAGTAAAAATTTACTATTCACCCAAAATTATTTTCATCTCATTGAACCACATTTTAGTCCTTGATATTAACCATGTCTCTAGGATTTTAGAAATTCCACTCATAGAAGTAGTAAAATTATGTTTTATGTACATTTTCAAATTCTTTTAGGAGGTGGGTAAAAGACGGTGAAAAGTTCAATAAAATTTTTATATATATAAAATTATTATAAAATGACTCCAATGAATTAAATTGAACTTATATAGGTATTATGTATCAATTTTTACCTAAAACAAATAAAATAAAAAATTAGTTAAATAAAAATTCGGTTTTTAAATAGTAACCCAGTGTTTTCACTATTCATCAAAAATTGAAAGTTTTTAGAAAATAACCAAAATTTCACCCTAGGCTAATTTCGATACTCCGAATCCAAAAATGATGTCCATTTTGAAAGATAAAATTTAATATATTTCAAAAAGTGGTTATTACTATTTATAACGGCTAGTTTTAATAATATTTTAATAGCATATCATTGTTTAGTGAAACTCAGTATTGCATACAACGCAAGCTATCGAGGAAGGCCATGGTTTCCTATAAAGCAAGACAAGCTAGTGTTGTGTGTAGTGAAAGATTCGTTTGATGATGTATATAACATAAAAAAGAAATACTTCTCATAAAAATGTCGGGTGTTACATTAAACATTCTATATGTATTATTACATATTTAGTATTCTTCATTTCATACCGATATATTCTACTTGATGTAACTATTATTAATAATTTGATCTCACAACAATTTTTTTTTCTATTCCCATGAAACAAGGAACTATACTATGAATAATATTATATGATATATTATATATTATAATTATATTCTCAATGAAATGTATGATTTAATATATGAATTCAAATGTAATATGGGATTCATGTATTGATCGATATTACCAAGACTACAAAATTATTCGACCATTCACGATTCAATTCCTTATAATTTTTTCTAGTGTAATAATGTAGAAACTAAATATGGGATACATGAATTGGTGTTTTTATAGTTGATATCATATTGGGGATTAGTATAAACCATGGGAACTATATTTAGGAAAAAATAATTTTAGGATCGTAACCCTATGATATATTGTTGTGATTATTAAATAAGATCAACCAAATTTTTTTAAAACTACTGATTATGTGGGTTTTCCAAGAAATACCTCTCATTTGGGATACTAAATGTGTACAACCTTCTATAACATATATACCTAATTGTAATATTTTTAATATATAAACATCATTCTTTACTCATGTCATACTTGGTAATCAAAAATTTTCATTATTGTGCACTTATTTTGACACTCTTAAGGGTTATTATTTTGATAATTCAAATTTTCATTAGAATCTATTAAGACGATGTTTAAAAGATAATGAAAATGAATGTCAAATACTAACCCTAAACATCCTTAGACTAGAAATAATGTGTCATTATTTAGAAATTCCACAACTCATTCTTCATTTTTATATGGTCTCCTAATATGATTACTTTAACTCACGCTATTCATTTTTATTTTAGTGAATGATTACAACATAATTGAAGCATTTTAGCATTGTATACGATGTCCAATATGATGAGTATGAGAAAACAAATGAGACTATTATTTGAGTGAAGGATATAATTTTAAACCCTAATTAGTTAACAAAATATCTATTAACAACATGTACCTTAACCAACTATCAGACTCACCAATGAAGAGAATGATTGAGTTTTTTAGTAGATTGAGTGCTGGAGAACATGGAAGAAAAAGTACCAATTTCCTTCTTGTCAATATTTGAGGTAAAAAGAAACCCAATAATGTGTCTCAATGGAATGATAAAATGTTTTACGATTGGAAAATAAGGGAATAAAGAAATTAATTACATAGGAAATAATGAAGAGTATGATTAAAGGAAATAAATTTCATTTAATGGATCCATTTATAGTTCATTGAAATAAATGTGTGGAACCAGAGCATTATAAATGTCAATATCTCATTTTCAGTTAAATCATATACAATGGGAGGAGAATTGAATAAATATATAGTCTGATGAATTTATTTACATTATATAGTTAAATTGTTATAGAATTTTTATTAGTGATATTTTAGCCATAAGAATCATGAAACATATTTGTATTTTGAAATATTTTAGAAGATGATACAAATTATTTGTCATAAAAGTAATATATAGAGTAATTTTATTATGATTTTATGATTGATCATAACATAAATGGCAAAAAATCATTTTTAGATATTATAATATGGGTATGATCAATGATATTTTTGGAAATCCTTTATTTGAATACAAATTATTAGGTTTTTATAAAAAAATGTTCCATGATGAATGATTCCCTTATATTTTTTCCATGGTGAAGGCCATAATGTATGGATCATTAATAGAAGGGATGTAAAGATTTACATTTTACCACTATCCTACATGATATTTTTCTTAATATATAATTTATTATAGTTTATTAATTTGATTGATAAATATTAACATGCAATTCTGGGTCTTATAATTGAGGATTATATATTAATTTTTTATATTGGAAAACATAGGCTAACCATATCATTTTTGGATGATATTTAGAGACATACAGAGAGACTTGTCACTCTTTTATGGATTTTATAATTATTATAATATATTGTTTAGATTTAGGTATAATAAAGTCATCTTTGTATGTTTAATTATGTAAGTAAGATATGAAGGGGAAATTTTTCAATGAACATATAATGGTTGAAATTGTTCTTATGAAAAAGAATGATACCAAGTATGAATATTTCATAATGTTTATATTCAAAATGATAATAGAACTCAAAATAATTATTAAAAGGAATATTTAATAAAAAATTATCTTATTATCCTTATATCTGATGTGTCAAATGATCTTTTTAGTTCATCACGTATTTATGGTTTTGATATCCATAATAATCCATTAATCATTAACATTTTTTGATCGATGACCTATATGACTCTCTATATTTATTTACACTTTTCTTCCTTATTTATATCTTCTGTTTCCACTAATTTTATCCATATGTGTAGTCTTATACCCAATCATTCTTTACCAAGTGAATATTGAGTCATTTCTAATCCATCATTTTCCTTAGTGATTGATCTCTAAGAGCATCTATTCTATGGTTCCAACCACATTCCATTATCCAGATTGGTATGTAATTTCATTGAAATCACAAAATTTTAACTTCACCAAAAAACTGGGATGATATCCTATATTGAAAATTATACCTTAACCGTATATATTGGGTTTTCAATAAATTTCAGTTTTTAAATTTCCAAAATATCAAAACTAATACTAAAAAAAACTAAATCATACTCTGATGACAAATATAATAACCCCTGAAAACTATAGAACTATTTTATATCATCCCTATAATACAAAAATAATCTCAACATATCAATAATGGGTAGTTTAGGATCATTATACACTGTATAAATCAGATTCATATTCAATAACACATATTATAATGCATCCATAACTGATCCACAATATAATCACTTATAGAATATTCATAAGTAATAATATATTTTTTAACATAGGGAATTTATACATATGAACTGGGTTATCTCAAATGCTTAGTAATATCATTGTTTTTATGAAGATAATAAAAATAATATTTTTGATAAAGTATAAGTGTATTATGTGAAAAATAGGATCCATGAATATAAGTGAATAAATTTCTTAATGCATTTATTAATAGTAAATGAAAACATAACACATTGGAAAATTCAATCTAATATTTTTTAGGTCATATGATATGCTATTTTAGGATCCAAAGGCTTGTAAATACTTAGTGAATATGGAATAAAATTATTACATATATTATATTATGATTGAATAATTTATTAAAACAAATTGAATTACTCCAAAATGGTGCATCATTCATGAAATCAAAAATCATTTTTAGTTCTGGGAAATTATTTTTACCCTAAGAGGGGAATAATATTAGTATAGCTCATACATTTTGATTCCTCGCTTTTAAAAATAATTTATTTTATAAATTTAATAAAATATTTTTTTCAAAATTATTATATAACTCCAAAAGGGTGAAACTTATGAGAGATACCCTCATTAGCATAGGGACATAGTCCTTATCCTAGTTGGGTTGTAAAAATTTTATGTATTAGAAATTTGAACCTCACTCTCGTGAACATAACCCTTTTATTTTTAATTAATTAATTAATCCATTTTTAAATATTTAATAAATAATATCTCTAAAATTGTGGGCCGTATGATATATATGAAACCACCATTGGGTCCATAAAGAATGGTTTACCCTAGGAATGTTTAATATCTATACACATCTATATTTTGGATAGGTTTCCAAATAAAATGAAATTAACTGGTGATAATATAAAATAATTTGTTTAAATAATTAATTAATGTAATTAAAAATATCTGTTCATCTATCAAAATTGTCGAACGACCATTAACTCCCCCTAGGAGTATTCATATAACCATATTATACCATTGTGACTGAATTAAAAATAAGATACACCCAAATTATGGTAATTTAACAACTTTATAATGATATGTTCGGTGTTTAATGGTTTAATATAACGTATTAATTTTTATTCTGATAAAAAACTAAAACATATTTGAACACATAAAAATATCATTTTTTCACCTTATATTCTCACAAACCAATCTGATACAAATCCTTCAACGTTTGGTGATGACGGTGTGTTCTATCATCGAAGAACATCAAACTGCAGCTAGGGGGGGCGTCGTTTCTACTCTTCAGTGTGCCACACCCAACACGAAGATGATTTACTAATTTAAATTTATTTTTATTATTTTCTTTTTTCCTTCTTTTTATTGGATACATTTAAATTATAATTATATATAATGATGAAGTTGTTCTTATAATATGAAAAATGGTATTAAAAAATTGCTATCAAATGATAATCCTTAATGTATCAAATGATAATTTATTTAAATTAGTGAATTATATAATATATGGTCATTAAATAAATCATTAATGAACGATTATGTTAAATTATAAAATGTTAACAATGATTTCTTATTAACGTATGAAATAATTAAACTATCAAAAGATGATCATAAGAGTTATAAATATATAATTTCATTGAACTAGAAGAACTTGTGTCAATAATAATTTCATGTTTAATAAAGGATAAGCTAAATATATAAATTATCATAACATGTGATCATAATAATTTGAAAATGATAAATTATCATTGAACAAGATAATTTAAATGAAAAATTGAAAATTAAAAATTTACCAGCACATTTGATAATTTTAATTTTAATATAATAAATTATCATCACCCATGATAAAATAAAAGATTAAATGAAATCTAAAATTTTTCAGGGCATTTGATAAATTAAAATGGGAAATCATAAATTTTCATCACATCTTAAATGAAAATTTGATAATTATATTTTATCATTGCCTGAGATAATTTTAATTCCGAAATTTTAAATCATCATCCCATTATAAAGGATAAAGTGAAATTTATAATTTATCAATGCATGTGATAAATTAAAATATAATATTATAATTATTTAAGGGAGGGAAAATATCATCACATTTTATATTTTCTTAATAAATAAATTGAAAATTATATTGTATAGATAATGTTATCATCCGTATAATAATTTCATTATCTATAGGTAACCCTTGACATACCTCAAGCATCGACGTGACAATAACTCTATACTTTAACATCTCACCTTTGAAGATAATAAAAACACAAAAAGGGTTTTACAACATTGGAGGTAGGAAATTAATTTACCTTTTGGGCTCGTTTACACATTATTTCCCATAATATGATTATTCCTTGACATGTTTTGATAAATATTCTATTTTATCTTCACATGTGTTCATGTGTGTGGCTTTGAAACCCTATGTTACATATGATACCAATATTACTTGTAGCATGATATTCATGTTTGATGTTGCTCACATGTCTTGTGTGCTCTATATAACTTATGATGTAATGCATTATTTCTCATCTATCTTGTCATGATATATATTTCTTGTGGTATTTCTATTACAGCCCAAGATAGTTGGAATGTAATGACATGTTATACCATGGAGTGGGATGTGCATGAATTGCGTCCATGACGATGAGAAGCTTATTCATTGCATTGGAATATAAGACTCCTTAGGGATACCGTTTCATTATCTAAATGGTTAAGGGATGATGAATAATTATTGATCCCTTGTCTGTACTCAATGAATTGGGGACACTAACAAGATCTTTGTCACAAGTATGTTACTAAATGAAAAATAGATTTTTATTAGATACCAGTCCCTAGTATATGATTTGATGACTAAGGGGTGTTGATTAGTTCTTGATCACTAGTATGACACTTGATAAAAAGAGAATGTGAATAGCTCTCATTCCCCTAAATATAGAGAGAAAATATCTTCTTATTTGGAATTGTTTTCGACATTCATTATCACGCGTTTCCGAGTAGCATGATCCATTATCCTTATAGTTAATAATTAATTCATTTGACACCACGATTATCAATCTGACACAAAGATAAAGTAGATATAGCTTAGTGTTTCTAGTAGATTCTTTAGTGGATTTATTGACTTTGAATTTTGTTCTATTTTTTTTCTTCTGCAATACAAGATTATATTTTAGCACACTAGGAAAAGGATTAATTGATGGAATCATACTAGGACTTGTACTCACACATTACTCAAGCAGTTCTACGCACTGGTAGATTACAAGGGGGATAATGTGAAGGGAAAGGGCCCTAGTGTGGATAGATGAGAAAATGAGCAGAGAGTTATTATATATCCAATATATACTCTATAGGATCAGCTGTTTATTTATTTACATTACCTACCTTATTTACATTAAGATTCTTTTAACTTACAGAATATGTTTATTTGTATTACATGTATGCCATCTTTAATTTTCCCCTAGTTTACTCTTATTTTTTTTATATTTCTTATTTTTAAAAATTTATTACATGAAATGATATTAAAGGTACATTCTCCCCACCAACGGAATCAAAGACTAACTTGTAGTAGGAATCCTATAGTGTACTGTGAGATTCCCAGGATAACATGCATAATTCTGGTTCAGAATCGGTGATTCAATTCTATCTATTAAAAAATGGTATTACCACATTAGGAATAACTATCTAGTTCTTCTCTTAGCATGTTTTGGTACTAGTTACATTGGATATATGACATCATTACTAGGTTAGGGTAGATTTGTTAGTTCTTGTCTAGAACTGCATAGTTGTCCTCTGAGTATCCATAATTGGGAAATTATGTTTTCTCATTACCATTTATTAAACTAATCATGGGTGATTCATGTTATTAAATATGTGATTTATTTTATTTATCATATCTTCATAAATCATGATTATCCTTGTGGGATAATATTCTATATATAGACATATTGTTCTATAAAATAATAGTTTATTTGTTTAATGAATTAACTAAAGCTATATTTTCAAAATTTATTGTATTGGGTGATATATATATGATTCAATTTGGTTACACCCATCATTATTGGAAATAATTAGTTGAAAATAGAATGCTAATATATTAGTATATATATCACGGACTTGATTAACATCTTTGGAAAATGATAAGGGTTAGTTATAAGTAGGGTATACCTAGGGATAAGGGTATACTCCTAAGAAAAACCATGTTTTATCCTATAGACTGGATTTGAGAATCCTTGTGTGATCCCATTGGCTAATTTAGGGGTTTCCTAATGATTCTGTTTCTTTTGTAGTCTGTTACCCTTTGTGTTAATAACTATTTCTCGAAAACCTAGGGGATATAAAAACATTGGAAGCATTCCAAAATACTTTCCCAAAGGATGAGGTTTCATTATTACCAATTGACATATAGGGGAATGCAGTTTGGATTTCATCACACATACCCTATGGTTTGGGTTAGAGGGGCACTTCTTCCAGAAGTATTTCAAATAGTGTCTTTCTTAGGAATATCAGTTCACTACATTGTTCTAATATTCCATAATCTTCAACTCTAGAATTAATTATCCTTCAACATCATTAAGGGCTCTCAAGATGATGTAGAATGCGTTGTTATATCATTGTGAATTTTTCACATAATATATACACTAAAGGAAAACATGTTATTCTAATATTGAGCTGATGTTGGGACCAAAACCTTTTCAATAGTTGTATTGTATGGTACCAATTGAGATAAAGGAACATAATGTAAAATAAGATGACTTGGAGAGAAAGGGTTTTATTTGACCCCATAATGAAATTTGGGTTCCATCTATTCTATTCACCAGAAATGATGATGTGGATTTTTTACTATTCATTGATTACCAAAAGATGGTCCATGTAATTTTCAAAATCCAATATCTATTCCCAAGGATCGTTGATCATTTAAATCAGCTAATAGAAGCCTAGTGTTTCTCATTATTTTATCTTAGTCTTCACTACAACTATATGGGAGATAGGGAATAGAAAATTCTAAATATGAAATTTCCTAGAAGATAAAGAATGAATAAGTATTGGGTAATGTATTTTAGGATAACAAATATACCAGGGTTGTTTATGGACCTTATAAACCAGATATTTCATCCAAACATGGAATCATTAAATATAGTGTTTTTCAGTGATATCCTCATCCAGTATTCAAAACCAGTTAAATATTATAGGTGCATAGAGATATTCAATAGTAAATTTTGAGAGCATATGATTTATGGCCTGTTATAAAAAATTTTCTTCTATATTAAAGAGGGAATGTTACTTGGATATGTGTTGTCTTAGACCATTATATCAGTAAATCCTAATATGTTTGTGTAATTCATCTCTTGGACACATCCCCATAATGCATTTCATACTATAGGATTTCTAGTATAGATATAATTTTACAACAGGATTTTCTATGACTTATCCTGTATTTCATCACCCAAGATATAACTAAAAAACGTCTTAACATTCTACTGGTAACATTAGTGTGAAGAGAGTTTCCTTGAGCTAAACAAATGGATGAATAAAACTTCGATACTATAACTTACTGATCCACAGATTGCTTATTTTAAGTACTATGATGCACCCAACATTGTTCTGGGAATGGTGTTGGTGCAAGAAGAGAAGATAGTTGCCTATGAGATTTATCATCTATGACCCCATAAGGAGAACAAGCCTACAAAAGGATTGGGATTGGATGGTTTAGTTCTCACCCTAAAGTATTGAAGACGTGGTCTGTTTTGTGAGATATTTATTATTTATATGGACTACAATACCTTTCTTTATATCTTCACATAGTGAAAACAAAATTTTAGTGGAGGTTCTAGGTTGTGTATCTATAGGTGTTGGACATTGAGATGTCATATGTAATTGGAGAGGGAATCGTCATTATAAATTCCTTTAGATATAACAAAATGGCTATGTAGGAGCATGGGATGAGGTCCTAAGAGGCGTTTTGATTCATGATGAGTTTGCTAGAGGAATGGAGGATTGATTCCGTAGAGAAAAATAATTATTTGAAATTTTTTCCATTTATATTCAAATACTCACTTGGGTGTTGAGTAATGTATGAACAGAAAATGGACATAGAGTGTTCAGTAATGAGGGACAAACAAGCTAGTGATAACTTAACCACTGGATGGTCTATGGACAATAATGATGATATCATGGAACATGGGAGAGTATTAGTCACTTCTTTTATTTGTGGGGAGAAGATGATGGATTACCATACCTCTAGATGGGATGTAAATACTATTGAGACCAATATGTATCATTAATTCATTTGATAGTTCTTGTTGCCATGATGTAGAGATAAATTAATGGTTTTGTCTCGCAATGCCTCACCTATCAGAGGGTGATGGTTGAGCACTAGAATAATGGGGTATTGTTGTATGCACTAGAAATACCTATGTATAAGTTAAAGGAATTAATGATATAAATTGTTATATGGTTACCCAAGACCGTTAGAAGTAGTGATGGAGTTTTTGTTATTGTTGATCAGTTTATATTGTTTGGTAACTTATTAACGATTAGAGAGACTCACTTAGTGGAAGATACAGGTAATCTCTATGAATGGTAAACCTTACTACCAGTTAGAGTCCCACTGAGAATTTTTTTAGATAAAAACTCACATTTTAAATCATGATTTTGGCAGGGCATACATAATCCATAGGGATTCCGATGAGATTTAGTATTCCATACAGTCCTCAGACTGATGGACAGTCTGAAATGACCATTTTCATATTATAGGAATTACATTGATATTTCATGCTATAACTTAGTGGAGCATTGGATTATCACCTTAACGTGATTGACGTTTCGTACCATAATAGTTATTAAGCCTTTATTTAGACTGGATCTTATGAGTCCCTTTATGGGGGAATGTGTCTATCACCATTCTATTGGCATGAGGCGAGTGAGCCAGTTGTAGTTATCCCCATTATAGTTCATGAGATATTTATGAGAGTCTAGATAATGTGGAATATATTAATCACCACTCAGTGTAGAAAAAGATAATATGCTAACTAAAGGGGAAGGCCCATGAATATTTCTTTTGGAAGATCAGGTATTCTTGAGGGCGACTCCTCGGTTGGGGAACATTAATATGGGGAAGTAGAAAAATATTAAACCACATTTTTTGAACCTTTTAGGTCACATTGAAGATAGGGGTAGTGGTGTATCTTCCAAACATCCTGTCTCACATTTGAGGTATGAAATTCGTGTTCCATGTTTCATAAAATCAATGGTACATACCTGATCTGGTTCATGTTATTGATTGTGTGATAGTTGAGATGGAGACAAGCACATATTATGAAGATAATCATGTATGGATCATTGATCATAGGAATAAGGAATTATGAGGGAATGTGATCCAAAAAGTTCAGATTTTTTGTGGTATCATGGTCGGATTGAGGAAGAGACGTGGGACTGTGAGTATGATGTTTCAGCTATGTGTCTTAAGTAGTTCTACAAAAGGCATTAGAGTAATTTCATAAGGATTATAAAACAATAGATGGTGAGAATTATAATATTTTGATTTGTAAAAATATTATAAAAACCCAATTCATGATAAATTAAAATTGTCTTATATGAAAGAAATATTCAATAATATTTATAAATGAATAAATTTTTTAATGGATTTCCTAAGGCTAAATGCACAGTTAACACTTTGGAACATTTAATCAATTATTTTTAACGTCATATTATACATTGGTGTATGTTTCTATGGAATTTAAATCCTTGGAGAAGATGGAATAAAATTATATAATGAATTATATTGGGAACATAAATTTTTTTCAAAACAATTGAATAACTCCAAAATAATTCATCATATGAGAAATATGAGACCACTGTTTAGTTTGAGACATAGTTATTACCATTGGCAACGAATATACTTTGTTTGTATTTCAATTATAGAAACGTCACTCATGAAAATAATTTATTTAATAATTATTATAGTAATAATTATTGAAAAATAATTTAATTAGTAAAATATGTGATTCTTATATGAAATCCCACAATATCATTAGTTTTGGGAGGCAGTTTTTATGCAAGTAGGTGTATAACTTTTTTATGCTTCTGACGTTTGAGTTCCTCGCTCTTGAAAATAATGATTTTTATTTTTAATTAATTATTTAATCTAATTTGAAAATAATAATAAATTTATATCACTGTAAAATTTCACTTTATTAGAAATATGATACCACCGTTTGTTTTGAAACGATGGTTTTATCCGTTGAAGGGTATAATTTTTTTTCCAACGAGGATTTTGATAGGTCACCAAATTAATTTAAATTAATTAGTAGTTATATTAAATAATCAATTTCTATAATTAATTATATTAATTAAAAATTGTTGTTCATACTCCCAAATGGAAGAATAACCATTATCACCCCATGGGTTTTGTAAATGAACCACATTAGACTAGTTCAAGGGCATGAAAAATTAGAAATCACATAATTTGGGAAATTAAACAACATTATTGTGATTTTTTTGGGGTTACATTGTTTATAACAGAGTTTTATGCTATAGTTTTAATAAAACCCTAATGTGCATTCGAACACCAATAAATACCATATACTCCTCCTTAGAATCAAACTAATGAATCAGATAAACCTCTTTCATGTATTGCTGATTACATTGGGATCTTCCATCGAAAAACATTATGCTCCAGGTGGGGGGGGGAGATTATTTCCATAATATGGAGTGTCACTTCCAACCGGAAAGTGAGTTCCTTGTTTTTAAATTTATTTTTATAATTTGATATTAAATTCCTTTTTATTTTTTTATTTCAATTAAATATTTTTATATTTATTGAATAAGATATTTTATAATTGGTAAAAAGATAATAAAAAAATTACTATCAAATGATAGTACAAAAAATTAAAATGATATTTTATATAAATTAATGAATTATTAAAAATATTATCATTAAATAAATAAAAAAAATGATTCTGAAAAATTATAAAATGTTAATTATAGAAATTTATAAAAGAATAAATTTGTAAAATTATCATAAGGTTATCATAAGAGTTCCAAGTAAATAATTTCATGTAATTATTATCAGATAACTCAATAATAGTTGAAATGTTATTAATGGTTAAAATGAAATTAAATATTATCATCATACATGATAATTTAAAATTGTAAATAATAAATTATAATCAAATTAGGTAATATAAATGAAAAATTAAAAATTTAAAATAAATCAGTGTATGTTATATTTTTAAATTGAAAACCATAAATTATCATCGCACATGACAATTTAACTAACATTATAAAAATTAGAATTTATCAATGAATGTGAAAATTTAAAATTTGAAATAATAAATGATCATCGCATTTCCAATAATAAAGTGAAAATTATATTTTATCAGTGATTGTGATAATTTTTGATTGATAGTCATAAATTATCCTAACATTCTAAATGATAAACTGAAAATTATTTTTTATGAACAAATGTAATAATTTATTAGATAATTTGGGGAATATTGGATTGAGATAAAATATGAACACATGCAATATTTTTTAGAAAATATTTCTAAAAGTATCCAGTAGACAGAAAGGTATCATAATATATAATAGTTGTCTTGGTTCTCGTAATCCATTCATATAACATGTGTATCAACATTCCTATAACTCGAGATATTTACATATAACCTTTGTTGATAATAAAACGAGGGGGATTTTATTCCATCTTTTTAGGTACAAGTTTCATTATCATTTTGGTTTTGTTAACACATGATTTCCATTAAATTTTATTCATAAAAAGTATTTCGTGAACATGCTAGTTAATGATCGTATGTGGGCATGTGCATAGCCTTGTAACCACTAGTTTAAACTTGAATCCATGACTAATTGTAGTTTATTATTCATGTGTGATGATGACCACATGTATTGTGTGTGATTTTTTACATATAATGATATGTTATGCATTATCATGTAACCAATCGTGCTATATATGATATCTGGTATTGATATTGGGTCCCAAGATTGGTGGACTGTTAGGACATGTTATCCATTGTAGTTGGGATGTGCATGTCATACATCCGTAACAGAGTGGGATCGAGGCAAGGTGTTGGCACACGACGATGCCTTGGGGTTTCCATTTGATCTACTCAATGACTAATAGATGTTGACTAACTCATGATCTGTAGTATAAAATGAACGAATTGAGGATGGCAACTAGATATTGATCCATAGTAAGTTACATGAAAAATGGTCTAGGGAATAGATATCAATCCCTAGTATGTTATTTGATGACTAAGGGATACACATTAACCCTCGGTCCCAATTTTTCCACAAAAAATAAGGTAAGCTAATTAGATCTTGTTCTATAGAGTATACAATGAACATTTATTCCTAATAAGAATATATGTACAACATCGTGATCCCACGCTGTCGAGTACCAGGATTCATTATCCATGTGACTAATCAATGAATCAAGTACCACCGTGTTTATACATATGCAACAGAGCCAAATTAGTAATGGTTGGAGGATTATGGAATCATGGTTAATGATTGACAACTCATTTTTGGATTGTTTGTAATTTTTTATACATATTATTATTAAATAAAATTATATATTCTATCACATATTTTAATGAATTCATTGGTGGTGTATTTTTGAGAATCGTACTCACACCCTACAAGGGAATTTCAGTGCACTTTTAGATTGAATGAGGTAACTTGTTAAGGGAATGGTCCCTATGGTAGACAGTAGAGCAAAGGAGCAATGATTTAGATGTAAATTATGAAAGAATCTATAGGAACTGATATATATTTATTTACTTTATCATTATTATTTTATTTGGACATGAATTTCATTTATATGAACTTCTTTATTTATATTATATGTCTATATTATATACTTTTCAATATTATTATTATGATTTTTTATTATATTTTTTAGTTTTTAGTTTTTACCATATGAAATTATATTGAGTTTATTGTCTCCGTATTGATAGAATCAGACCCTCACAACTAGTTGGAAGTCTCTTGCGTATAAGGAGATGAGCTTTAGGTGAGGTGTCTTTCCGTCTTGGAACCTGGGATTTGGGTTGGGATATTACATGATTAGTAATGAGGAAACATAACACTATATTATTAAGGTTTAGATAATATTAATTAGATAAAACATGATCACAAAATAAATATATTATAAAATTAACATTGTACAATATGAGTTGTCCATTAAACATGGTAGAATGACATGTAATTCCAAATGAATAAACATGTACCCTATAAAAAAAGTTTGGCATCATGATATAATAAACATGATCCAAATAGTATAATAATATTCAAATTTAATTGAAATGTAAATTCCCCTATATGTATAATAATGATTAACATTTTCAAAAACATTAGAATAAGTTCTCATGATATTGTTTTCATATCCATGAATGACCACCCATTTAATTGTAGAAATAATCCATGAAGGCATAACCATTACTATTTGAGTATATCCATGAAGGATCAAAATATATTATCTCAAGATATATAATACTTTAACCAAGGCATTGGTGTGATATATTATAACTAAATAACCTTTGTGAAAAAAAAATTTAACAATGTTTTTTATTTTTTGACAATGAAATTTTTGTAATAGAAATTTTTTATTACAGGATTTAGATACATTCCACCATAATAATCATTTTACAAAGATAAAATGTTTCTCAAATGATTGGATCAATATACATCATATTCTTTTCATCATATCCAAAAGAATTTTTGGTAGAAATTAGTGTCTTCTAGATGTTTTCCTTTGTCGTAATTTGAAAAATAATGAAGTTTCTATGTCAGGAATTAATATTGTTGCAGAAGAGTTATGAATAAATATTTTGAAGTCCTGAGTTATAGATTTTTCAAACATTTTAATTAAAATAAGATGATTCTTTTTTATTGAAGAAGTTATCACCAATATTGAAATTATTCATGATAAGTGTTTTTGATGAAACAATGGAGTGGTTTTACGAAATTCATGACTTTATATTGAAGAATTCCATTGTAATGAAAAATATATAATATTGAGTATTTCATCATAATTTGGATTCCATCACAATGAAAAAAAATCCATCGAAGGATTATTTTTTCAGAAGATCAAATACATAAGGGAAATTTTTGGAAGCGGATGAAGTATGAATAATTCCAAAGTTGAAGTTTGGAGATTCCATCATAATGGGAATCTCATTATAATTGAATTTCCATTGTAATGAAATTTATATAGTAATAAGATGAAGAGGAAACATGAATCATATTGATATGAATATGAAATCAAAAATCATAATTATATAATGCAGAAAAAAAATAAAAATTTGATGAAAATAAAATATAATCATAGTGAGTTATTTACGAAGAGCACTGAAAAATAAAATTCAATACTTTTTTAAATAATCGATGTGGAAAAACTTGAATTCAATTTCTCAAAATACATGGAGAAATATAAGGTGGTTTTAATATGTAACAGTTGAAGTTTAAATGTGAGATATTTTTGGATGATTTATAAATTAAGAGAGGAATGTTTTATTTTTTATGGCTTTTTTATTCTGAGTAACAAATAAATATTTACTCTGATAACTCATTCATTAGTTGTTTTTCAAAGAAGAGGAAAATGAGGATCACTGAAGGAATCGATTGAAATTAATAGCTGGATAGAGATCTCATGTGGATGATCAAAAAGTCTACTTTTGTTCACTAAATAGAGAAATATCATATTTAGAATATCATATTCAGTCAATCAGATTTGATAAAATCAGATTAAATAAGTAAATTTTTAGAATTTGAGGAGAGTTTGATTTTTGAAGATTCAGAATGAGTTTATCATATTGAGTTCATGTTATTGATAGAATTGGATCCATACTCATCATATTGAGAGAATTAGATCTAGACTCACTGTACTGAGGGAATTATATCAATTCTCATTGGATTTAGAAAATCAGATGTAACCAAATCGAACTAGGGATTGTAAATAATAAATAATTGAGTGGATCTAGAAAAAGTGCTGGTTCTCTCCCAGAAACATATTGTTGTAAATCATGAATTCTATACATTGTTTCCATCATTTTAATTCATGAGTATTTTATAAAATTTGACATTGAAATATATTTTAACACATTGTAGGTGTTATTTTTGGAAAACTATTAAAACATATGAAAAGTGAACAATAGATTCAACCACCGAGTCATTATTCTATCCATTAGATCTTCAATTGATATCAATGAAAATGATCCCTTGTTGAATCATTATCATGTAAAATATAAATTTTTTCAAAAGTAGAGGAATTCCTAAATTTTATGGAAAAAATTATTATGGATGGGAAAATTGTAAGATTCATTATCTCTTATATCTCATCATATAAGTTGTTGATGATAATACAATTGGGTTTCCAAATATTTTGAATTATACCCAAACAAAATTTTCTAATACGATAAATATATGTTTTTATGGAAAGGATATAAATTCAATTTTCAATTCCTTATCCAAAAATGTTTATCATAAGTAGATGGGTCTCAAGCATTCCAAAAATATGTAGGAAAATCGTGAAAATATATTGAATGAGAATTAAAAATAGATGGAAGAAAACTTACAAATGTGGGGTAGTATGTATAATGATATCAGACTGAGATAAGAATAAACTGTTGATGAATACATCAATAGTGATAATGAAATTGTCATTGACATTAGAGGATTCATGTATGACTTAGAAGATTAATCAATTATGAAGAAACTTATGAGAAACATTTTAGACATGTATGTTTCCAAAATTTAATCATTAGAATATAAATACATTTCATCTATTGATGAATTTAATATCATTTTTTTATCTATGATATTAGGAAATATCCATTGTTTAAAAATAATATGAAATAAGAACTGGCTATTGAGCTATGAGAAAGATGAAAATCAATGATGTTGGAGAATCTAATCCTTATGAGTCGATAGATAAATAAGATAAGGATTTTAATGAAAATATAATATCTTATATCATATAACAATTTAAGATGATGTGGAAAATATATAAGTAATATTTCTATAAAAAATTTTGAGTAAGAATGAATTAGAAACATCACTATTAATTTCACTAAGAAGAAAGCTAGAGAATTCTAAGATGATTCTGATGAAACACCTTGATGTATGTAATGGAACAAAAATTTTAAAGAAATAAATTAATCTAATAAATAGATGAAGAAGTTTATAGGAAACAATATAATAATGTTGAGAGATAATGTTGAATCAGACTGATTGGAATAATTTTTTATATATGATATTTTAGAAAATTAAGAACATTCTTTGCAAAAGATGTTAAAACATATGATTACTCATAGAGGGAAGAATGTGGAGATGAATTTTGTAGAATGAATATGATGAGAATATATATTTTTTCCTACATTGATAAAAACAAAAAAACAAATAATGAAGATAGATTAATGATTAATTATTTTTAAGATGTTTTTGATGGATGAAAATATGTCATCAAGTGTGAGGATGAATACATTCAAAAGATTTTATGTTACAAACATTGAATTATTGAATAGTGAATGATGAATGATGATCTTAATAAGAAGACAGAATATAATGAATAAATGTTTAAAAATATTCAATCAAAACTTCTTGATATCAAAATAATCATGAATAAGATTAACAAAATACAAAAAAATGCATCAAATGTAAAATTTGAGTCTTCTAAAGATGTTGAGAATGCTCAATATGAGAATTATGTGACATATTCCCTTAAAAATAATAATTTTTCATCTAATTATTTTCACATTTCATGTTATGGAAAATGAATTAAGAAATATTTGGTGGAGAAATGATGTGAAAAACCTATCACATTTACAAAATTAGATATCTCACTCAAAAGAAATGATCCTCCACATCATGAGTATGTTAGAGTATAAAGAAGTTACCAACCTAAATAATTTTTCAATAGATAAAGAAAGTTTTTAAATGATAAATCATTATTTTATGGTTATTGATGGTGACTAGAATATATGCACACATAGATTATAATTTTAATCATAGAATATCCTTATGTAGAATTTTTTTTAAAATGGGAATAAATAGTGAATGTTGAATAATCAACAATCCTAACATACAAAAATTTAAAAATGTGAATTCCCATTATGATAGAAAAATTTAAACAAGAAGTCAATTTTGATGTCTTGAATATGTTTTTAAATGTTGTGATAATGTTGGTCATCATTCCAAAAAATGTATCATTGAGTGAGAATTGATTTTTTATTATGAATATGGGGGGTAGGGACCGCCCCCAAAAACTGGATGGAGAAAAAATATTCTAGGGAGGATAAATATGATGAAGGTCAAGGTAATCCCAAAAAATTATATCTTTACAATGAACTGAGGGAGATCCCATGACAAGGTAGATGGTGAGAGGGATACCTCCACAAACTATTATAACTATCCCATCCCCCAAAAAATGTAATTCACTCAAACATGCCTCACAAATGTTCCAAGAGACCAGCCCATTAAACAACCCCACACAAGATACATTAGTTCACTATGAATTCCATCCTTCCCATGTGTCATATTAACTAACACCTCTGAGTCTGATTCCACCTCCTTTGGAGGAATGATATTTTGTTGTTGAGATAACATTGAAAGCATGTAGAAAAAAAAACATGGATTCATGATAGTGGTTGTTCTTTATATATGATAGTGGATATAAAAATAATTAACCCATTTTAAATTCATGATGCAGGAGTATTTAACTTGGGTAATGGTAGTACCATTATAATCAAAGGAATCGAAATGGTTGAGATTGAAGCTGAAAATTTACAATCTAAAGATGTTTTATATATTTATTGGATAAAGCATAACATACATAGTGTATATAAACATTATAATGATAGAAATTATTTTTTTATACATTTTATTTATATCATCAAAATATTGATTCAGGGAAAATTCATTACAAATTGATAATGAAAACATAGAAATATCATCCAAATAAGATAATTCAAGCAGTCCTATTACTTTAGTGAGAAATATGAAAACTAATTATGGGACAAAAGAAAGGGATTCATATAATTAAAAGTTTGAAAAAATATTCTACGGTTGATTCTGTTCATATATTTCTATAATTGAAAAGAGAATATTGATATATTTGTATAAATTTCCAGAATACAATGAGGACAAAAAAAAGTTATATGAGAATTGAGATTCAATATACTAGACCTACAGAACTTATTAATTCTCATTTATAAGTGCTAATGGGACATCAAAAAACCAATGGATATATATACTCGACACATTTATTGATGATTTAAATTGGATTAAATACATTATGTTTATGAACAAAAATTCATAGGCTATTGAAATGTTAAAATTCATCAGAAAATATTTTCAGAATAAAAAAGGAGTTTCCATAAAAAGGATGATAATAGATAATGGTACTGAATTCACAATCAATACTTATGAAAAATATCTTAGAAATCATGGTGTCAAACATCAGTATTGTTCTCCCAATACTCCACAAAAAAATGTGTAATAGAAATAAATAATAGATGTTTGGTGGAAACGATATGTTGTTTGTTAGTATAAAACAATCATTTAAATATCAATTGGAGAGAAGATGTTAGTACTGTGATACATGTTAAAATTAAATGATTTTAGAAAAAAAAAGAACATGACTCCTTATGAAATTTTTTATAACAAAAATCCAACATCAAAATATTTCAATGTTTTTATTGGTCCATGTTTTCTCAAAATAAAAAATTTAAGAATTTGGAATGTTTAATGTGAAAGAGGAGAAAAAAACTATTAGGTGTTATTCAAAAAATTAAATATGTTATAAATGTTATATCAATTGTTTACAATGGCTGGTGGACTCAAAAGATTTAGAAGGTAGTTTAAAATCAATCATTCTTAACAATATATGGTGAAAATGGTGAGAGGATAAACAAGCCAATTAAAAAAATTAAATTAATTCAAAACATCCATAGAATGATCTATAAGAATCGTGTAATAAAGATATTTTATATGGTAAATAAATATTGAACATTCCTACCATAAAAAATTGGAATCCTAAAAATTTATTAGGAACCAGAAAGATCCATTTCAGATACGAAGTTCGTTGAAATTATATATGTATACTACGTTTATAGCAAATGTTTCTCAAGAATAAGTTTTAGATAACATTTAGGGAAAATAATGGGTGGATACTATGAATTTCTGGGTGGATGAAATTGAGAATAATAAAACATGGGAACTTGTTTCACATACATCAAATAATTTTTTTTGAAAATCAGGATGGATTTTCAAAAACAAATTAAATGAAAAAAGAGAATATTCAATAATAATAGAATGAAATTATTGTAATGGATATTCACATGGGGAAGGTTCTAATTTTGAAGAATATTTTTCCCTAGTTTAATTATTATAAACTATTAAAATATTCCTTTTAGGGGACACACATCGAAATTAAAAGGATTTTCTGATGATGAAATGTAAGCTTTCATAATTGGTTAGATTGAGAAAGACGTAAACATTGAAAAAAATATTGTCTTTCTATATTATGAGGATGAAAAAAATGTTTTAAATTGAAGAAATATTATTTATGGGATGAAACAATCTCTACATTCTTGGTATTATAAACAAAAGTTTTTTTAGAATGTTGATCATTTACAATATAAAACATGATAATAACATATATGTAAAATATATTGACTCTAAAAATATAATTTCAATTTTTTATAATGATGATATATTCATTTTTGGGTATATAGAAGGTGTTTTTAAAACATTTTATTAGGAAATGAAGAATGAATTTTAAATTTATAACTGAGGAGAATTAGCATTCTTCCCTTGATTACAAGTTCATCAAAAGGTAAAATACATTTTTTATCTCAAGAATAGTTTTCGAAGGAATTACTAATGAAATTTGGGATGGTAGAATCCAAATATGTTTTACCCTCAATTTTAGTGTGAAAATTGTTGATTAATGATCAATCCATAATTATTGTGAACTAGAAAGACTTTTAGAAACTGATTGGAAGCCATATTTATCTTAGAGCCCTAAAGCCTGATATGTTAATTTGTTTACATTATGATCCATGTAATATACTAATCTAAAATAATCTCACATGATAGGAGAAATAGGATTATAACATATTTAAAAGGAACAACTTCTCACTGGTTATTATACAAAAAAAATAGTGAGATGATGTTTCATGGTTATACTAATTCCGATGGGACTAGATATTGTAATGATAGAATATAAACCTCAGGAATAGAATTTTTCTATGGTGAATGTGGTATAAGTTGAAATATTAAGAATCAAAGTTCAATTACATTAAGAAAAACTAAATCTGAATATGTTTCATATACTTTAGATTTTACTCAAATGCTATGGGTGAACATTCAGTTGGAATATTTGAAAGTAATGTTTCAAAACCATTAATGATACTTTGTAATAATTAGACTGAAATTTATATTTCAATTAATATCATAAAAAATAAAAAATATATATATTAATTTTCCCTTTAAAAAATAGAATGTTTATGGAATATATGTTTTTCTAGAAAACATTTCAACAATGTATCAAATCAATGATATCTTCACTATAATAATGTTAAAAGAACAGATTGTTGAATTGAGGCACAAAATATCATATTCATCCTACTCTCGTGTCTTCCAAAACCAAATAAAGAAGTACTCACACAATTCTTTTGATTATATTGATAATGGAGGATATGATTTTATATCATTTTAATTTTTAAGAATATTTTACTAATCTTTATTTTATGAATCTGATGATGTGGTTATCGTAAAATGTGGTAGAGAACAATAATAGTGGTAGATAAGAAAATAAAAGTGGGGAATGTATGTCCCTATATGGAAGAAACAGATTATTTTCAATTAGGGATGAAATTCCTTCAAAAATATTACATTATCCAGTAGTTTTTTGTAAGGACACAATCTTTTGATAATGGTTATGTTTTCATAAAATTAAAAAATCATGATTTTTTAAAAAAAGTTGAGTTTTGAAAAAACTCTTAGAGTATGAAAACATGTTAACATGGGTTGTAAAATATCCAATGGTTTTGAGTGAGAATCATTATGGTAAATTTTTTTAGTAATTCATTGAATTTTCTTAATACAAACATTATTTTTTAAGAGTATTTTTATTATATTGAAACTAGGTACAATCCATTGTAATGTACCTCTAAACGAATGTATAATGATGCATAAATAATCAAGTCCATCTATATTGTATTGAGATCATTGGATCCAATAGAATCGGAGGAAGAAATTATTATATGAAAGAATTTTTTATTTATTGTAATTCAAGATATAATGAAGTTTTTTTGTAAAGAATACATATTATTTTAAATTTGTTTAGAACGATGATAGTGAAGAGACGAGTTAGAATGTTTAAAATCTTCTTAAACAAAATTAGAAGATGTTTTGTTGATAAATATGTTCTCATAAGTCCTGAAAATTTTAATGATCAATTTTTTGAATAAATAGTGTATTGGTTTGAAGAGATAGAAATTGCTTTCTAATGAGTTCTATCATAATGAGAAATTGTATTTTCATTAGGATTTCATGGTAACTAAGACTCCATAATAATGATAAAATCTATCGAATGAATAATGATTCAAAATATATGATTAAGAATTTAGAATGTGATAAGTTGATGATGTGTGAATACTTTCGAATTTTAGGAATCCAACGTAACTATAAATTCATCTTAATGGGATTTCAATCATAATGGGAGTTCTATCATAATGAGATGATGTGAAAAAAAATAATTTTATTGAGATGAAGATGTAAATAGAAATCATAATGAGATGAATATAAAATTGATATTTTTATGATCTGAGAAGGAAATAGAATCATAATGTGGTGATTATGAAGAATACTCAAAAAGAAAATTAAATTGGTTTTATGAATATTTGACGATGGAAAACATGAAATTCAATTTCACATAAATATCACTGAAATATAAGATGGATTGAAGATGTCAAATATAATTTTTAAATGTGATATAATTATGGAGATTCTGAAATTTGAAGAATCATAGAATGTTTTCAATTTTCCATCTTTTTCTTTCTAGGTCACATATAAATGCCTCCATTCATTATTAATTCCATGGTTATTTTTCATGATAGAAAAAAAGGTCAAGCAGTGAAAAAATCCTATGAAAGGCATTGCTGTCTAGAGAACTTGTGAGGTGGATCATATAGTTTTATTTTTGTTTATTGGATTGAGAAATATTGTATTGAAAATATTGTATTTATTCAATCAGATTGATTCAATCTAAATAATGGGGATTGTATTAAGAATATTCATATAGATTGATTTTTTAATAATGAGAACGGGTTTATCAAATTGAGTCCATCATATTAATTGAATCATATGCAGAGTATTTTTATTGAGATAATTTGATATAGCCTCATCGTATTGAGAGAAACAGATCTATAATCATCAGATTCAGAAAATCAGATCCAACCAAATCAGATATAGTATTCCGACTAAGCAATTTTACATCAGTTTCAAAAAATTAATTATTTCTTCCACATAACTAATATGAAAGGAAATGGTGTGAACTAAAGGGATTCGGTATAATCATTCCTATTATAATATAAAAGTTTTCTAATCGTAGTTCGCACAATTTTAATTCAATTATTCAATATGGTGGATTTTCATAGACCTAGAAGAGTGACTATGACAAGTATATAGGTTCTCACACTAATATTGAACATTCTAAATCCTGTATGATTCACCTTCTTTCATAGTTTTTCTACCATGAGTATATAAAATAATTTGACAAGGAAATAAATCTTAACAAGTTGTAGGGGTTACTTTTTTATAATTATTTAAACTTATATAAAGTGAAAAACTAATTCACCCCCACCCCTTCTCAATTGTTATTAGATCCTTTCGAATTTTAGGAATCCTCCCATCATCATCCATATTTATGTGTTCCAGATGTTATAAATCAACTATCATATCATTAAAATCCAGAAGGAAATCAATGGGTTTAATACATGTTTTCAAACGGAATATTATAATGAAATAATTCCCAATTCAATCAATAGTTGTGACATTATAAATCCATGGAAGATAAATGTGTATCAATGTATATTTAATAACATTAAAGGTAAATACTATTAAATCAATATAATATAGAATATTTTATGTTCATTGTATATACAAAGGATATATGGTTGGGTGAATAATATCCCAAATCAATCTATGTGTGACATCTAGGGATAACCCATCAATCATATTAAGTTAATATAATGTGTTAATGGTTGAATAAAAATTGATAAATCACTATTTTTTTAATTTTTATATAATTATAAATTATAAAATAAGTAATGTATTTCCACAATTTTAATACCGAATATAATATCATAGAATTTAGAGGGAAATTTTTATAATTAATATTCCTATTAAATAAGAAAATATCTAATAAAAAGGAAATATATAGTGAAACCATAAAAGAATTTATGAATATGTTCAATTTAATTTCTTTAAAAGATAATGTTACATGTCACATTCAAAATATATTTTCATAATATATGATTTGAAAACATTTTACAAAATTTACCTTTAAAAATTTTCCTAAATGATAGAGATATTAAAATACATAATTTTTATTTCAAATTAATATATATTGTAAAATAAATCAATGTTCATTAAAATAAAACAATTTAAAATTTATGTATGGAAAACAACATAGTAAAAAGATATGATACAAGTTACATTTGAATAATGGAAAATTAAAATTTGGTAGTAAAATGCGAGAACACATAATTGTGTTTTTAATTATAAATATGAACATTGGTAGGAAAGAAAATATAGGCAGGGATGGGAAACAACCCTTAAAGAGGATGATAATTATTCTCAATGAAAAAATAATTTTAGAGAATAAAATATTTTCCTGGTAAAATACTTGAATTTAAAATTCATTCAGCACTTGATGTTGTACGAGTGAAGCACGATATAAAAGAATAGGTTGAATGAAAATAGTCATTGATGAAATATGTTAAGAAAAAAATTATAAATAAATAAAGTATGTTATGTTAATAAAAACCCATTAAACATTGGAATCTTCTAAAAAAGAATTAAATTAATAAAATTATATAGATCCTAAAAACCCATGATTTACCAAAATCAGGAAAAAAAATTATTAGATGGTAATCACATCGTATGAGTCATTTCTTGGTTCACTATATGAAATTGGTATCGAAAAATTCAATTCTAGACAATGAAACCTTGAACATAATACATGTCCTTCTATAAAGAGAAGTAATCATTATATAACAAATATAAATATATTAATCATCTATTTTAGATAATTATTAATATTTACACCCTTTTACAAAAATTATTTATAATTATTCTCCATATGTATAACAGTTACTCATTTTCTATTTTCAATATCTATTGTGAGTAGTTTTGACCATTTTGGGAAAGATTCATAATAGATGGGTTATTCATAATTCTTATACAAATTTTCATTATTCATAGATTACACAATGTAAATAAAATCATTCATTAAATTTATTAATAATATTATAATTTAATTCTATGGGTGTTTTGGTTATGATCCTTATTGATGAAATCTATGATGAGCATGATTTATTGGTTCTTAATAAATGATATTTGGTATCTTAATCAATAAATATAATATTTTGATTAATATTATAGATCCCAAATAAAATATTAATATTCATATATCAATAATAAGTTATCAATATTGATGTTAACAGAATAATTGATGATAATATATTATATCATTCATCAAGTAGGTAGATGGACATACTAAAAAACGAAAATATCTTTATTAAAGGGAATTTATAATTTAATTTAGTTTTAATATCAATAATCAATAGGAAAAATGATATTAATTAAGCGGTTTATTATTTTGGTAAATCATAATTGAAGATATATAGAAGAATATGTGGTGGTTAAAATATTATTATATAGTAATAATAAATTTTTTCCTCTTAATATGATAAATTAAGATATTTCAATTTACGAAGAATTTTTTATGCAAATATTTCTAGTTGGTTGTCCATTTTGATATTCCAAAATTGTAATAATTTCATTATATTAAAATTTATCCATTGAACCCATTTTAATGACCATCCATGAAATACAGTGATGAAAAATTGAATACATGGTTTCATGGAGTCTGTAATCTACACATATGCTTAAATGATGATTTAAATTTATCTAGAATAGGATAAATGAATTATAAGATGAAATGAATTTTAAAAAACAATAATTTAATGTAAATTTAATTTCATTTTTTTATTTCGATGAATGGTATAATAGGTATATATGAAAGTGATAATCTTAAAAATTATTATTTAAACATGAAAATTATAACCTCGACATAAAATTAGTTGTTATAAATATAACTATTAAATTATGAAAATATATATTATAAACATTTAAATTTCTTATCTATTATTTAAGAATAAAAAATGGAATTATTTTGAAATAAAAAAGAAATATTTTCCAAGAGACTAGGTTTTTTTTTCAAAAAAGTGGTTTACTCATTCTTAGTGCACATATAAAAAATAATTTTTACCACTTTTTTTATTTATTTTGACAAGATGAACTTAATTTAATTAGTTAAATTATCAAAATTATCTTAGAGTTAATATTTGGTATATTTTAGATGTTTTTCATTTTAAGATTAATAATGAATAATATATAATTATAATTATAAACGTAATTTCAAATTTAATTTTATAAACTATGTTTTAAATTTTTTTAATGTAAATTTTGTTCATATATATATATATTAATCCAATTTATTTAATTTCAGTCATTTTCTTATTGAATTTTGATATATTATCTTTGTAGAATTTTTAACATTCTGTCTTTGAAAACCTCTATTCACATTGTGACTGTAGGAATAAAATAGATTTATATTTTCCACTTATATAAATATATTTAACAAATAGTATTGCATATTTGGAAGAATCATAATTTATATTAACTATATATATAAACATAATTTAGTGAATATAATGAATTGTAAAAACAATACCAGTATATTCCACAGTTGATGTATAAATTTGTTAATTGGGGATAAAATAAAACTATAAGTCTTAAAATGACATAATTTATGTCCAAATTATATTAGAACGCCATATTTTGACCTTATAACGTGTATTTTTATAGAATAATCCATTTTTAGAATTTTGGAATGTGAAATATGTGGGTGAAATTTATTTTCTACAATGATAGGTCTGCCAGTCACCTCACATATAAAAGGTAACCCTCATTCTCTATTTTTCACAGAATTAAATAATTTTGGATCAAAAAATACAATCATAAATAAGTTCCCCTAATTCATATCCTAGGATTTATTTTTGTGCAATCCTTTGGAGGTTACAAGAAAAGTAAATAATGTTCTTTGATTAAATTTTTTTTTATTTCTCAATATCATTTAGTTCTTTTAAATTCATGAAGATATAATAAACAAATGTTATTCCAATTTTTTTTTATTTTTTATGCCAATGGAATGAATTACACCTATCACCACATATATCAAATGGGTTAGGAAATCAGCATTCATCTATAAATCATACTACCACCTAACGTGCAGATGTCATTCATTTTTTCCTTTCCACCTCGCATGGTCTTTTATGATGATGGATATATTATATATATATATATATATGATATTATAACATTATTATACACATTGAGTCATTATATAATATTAACCACTATTAGATTCCATTTCTTATGGTATCTGATTACATTGTCTGTGTGTACTCTGGACATCCACCTCACACAGCAATGTGATTTTTATATAACTAATGATCTAAGTTGATGTTTTTATTGAAATTGTTGATGATTTTATGTGATAAAATATTAAATTATATTAATATTTTTTAAATATAAATTTTATAAAAAGATAATATTTCTTTTTGGTTCATATAGTTTCACCCATTCAATGACAATAAAATCATTTGGTACGTGTAGAACACCACCTTCAAAAAGTGATGTAACTCTCTTTTCATCGTAATATCAATTAATTATAAAACATTTCAAGGTGATTATAAACTTATTCACATAACATGATTCATTTACAAGTGGACCTCATCCAATATGGTACAGGTGGATGTGTTTCTGAAAAAAATGTTCCTAGGGGTAACAAATATGAAGAATGTGCATTGTTGTTGACCCAATAATAACATGGAGAATGAAAATGGGACTTACTGTTAGCCTAGTTAGTAACTCATTGGGGATATTTTTAGGATAATTCATATTTTATTTGAAAACACTTATAACGGATTTAAAAATATGTATATCTTGGATGATACGATGTTTCAATTCAGTGATTAAAAATTCATAAATTTTAAATTAACTATTAGTGTTACATCATTTATAGAATAATACATTATCATTTATATCTACTAATTTTTTGTGCAAATATCCAATTATCCACTATTTTGAAATGGTTCCTATAATGGAGATGTGTATCAATAATCATGGAAAATGTTTAGATTTCATTACTAAGGAATCTAATATATTCAGCATTTTATATATTAATTTTATTTCAATATTTGTGAGTCGTAATCAGTTTATAAAAAATATCCTTTCCGAGATAGATAAACCTATTCGATTATTTGATTATCCTATGTCGGATGACTTTATGTGACAAAACCTCACATCATTTGGTGAGACTACATATCCTATTGAAGATGAGTAATGGATTGTGTATTTAGAGAATATGTTTATGTACATATGATGTAGTGAGAATGAAATTGTTACACTTGAAATTTATTATTGAAATGGTTATATTGATAAATGGTGGTCATTTATCAATAATACAAGGGAAGAATTAGAAATTGAACTAATTTCCAGAAAATATTTTAAGGATTCATTATTCGGAAAATTATTCCCTCATGGGAATCAAACTAATATGAAGAAAACTATCCTTAGCATAAATCTAAAGGAAGATTTATCTGTTGAGGTGTGTGAAGCAGGAATTACATATTTAATTAGGTATTCTAGAAATTAAATATAAAAAGCAATGTTAATGATTGATCATTTTATTTATGAGATTATACCAAGTCCCTAGAGCTATCTAATATCCAAATAATTTTTTTCACACAATTAAATAGTAATATGTGACATAAAAAAGGATTACTAATTTTCTAGATGTAATATATTCACGGTAAATAATGAGAATAAGAGGTCACCCGAGCAGCATGAAAATTTTATTTCATAAAATAGTTGGAAGAGAACAAAACAATTTTCACCTTATGACATCTATAGAATGAATAACCGTTGGAAATGGTTTATGGGATATAGGTTTTGATATATGTTTTTAGACAAGTGTAAATAGGATAAATAATTCCAAGGTAAGAAACAAAACATTTGTATTCACATTTTCAATTGTAAGGATAGGGGGAACTACACAAACAAATACTCTAGAGTCAAGGGAATCCAACACAAAAAATAGATATAGGTAGAATACCATGCTTATTTAATCACTATAGCTGAGGTGGAAGTACCCAATGCTATGGTGGAAGATATTTTAATCCTATATTCAAATATAACTAAAAATTTATTTGATTCTATATCCTCTCACACTGTTGTATCGACCATGTTTTATTTTTTTTAAATCCATATAATTGTGAAGGAAGTTATTAGTCAAATCTCACGGGGGGAAGTCTCACAATAATAAGGTTGGGTTAGGTATTCCCCATTATGAAAAATATATGTGATTTATTGTCTAAAAATATTATCATAAAATGGTTGAGTTTTAAATAATCCATGGTATGTAATGGATTTCAATATATAATATAAAAATTCATTTTAAGGGGGTTGAAATTTTGATTTGTTCTGAATATGTGGATTTCATTATATTTAGTATATAATATTAATCACTAGATTCATATCTATATCCACACTAGTAGCTCTATTGAATCATATTATTTAACAATAATTTAAAACAAAAATCAAACAGTAGTGTATTTAATATTCAAATTGAAGGTTTACAAATTCTAAAAAAATACATTGATATATTTCTGAAAGGATTACTTACAAATTCCTCAGAGCATTATTTTGATATTTCAATAGATTTAACCCTTGACTGAAGTCCAATATCAATGAACCCCAAATGAATCTCCACTATTTAATTAGTGATACTAAAGAAACAAAATGATGAGTTAGGTGATAAGTGATATATTCTCAATAGTGCTTCTCTAGGGGGGAGATCTATTATCTTAAATAGTGATAAAGATAGATCCCTAAGATTATGTATTTATTATTGGTAAAGAAATGGTACTATGAAAAATAACAAGAATCCTCTGTCGTGCATTGATGAATTATTCAATAGACATCTTGGTTTGCAATATTTTTCAATGATTAAGCATCATTTTGGGTATCAAGTTTCCATTTTAGAAGGAATACATTCATAAAACAATAATACAAATGATATATAGTCATTGAAAATGTTTAGTAATTGAATATTTATTCAATAATAAACCCTTTATTTTTATTGATCTAATAAGTAAATTAATTAAGGAACATATCGATGTTTTGGGAATGGAATTAATTGATGATATTTTTTTGTGTTCTACAAGCTATGAGAATAATAAAAATAACATGTGGATCATTCTTGAGACTCTTAAAAGGAGAAAATATTATGAGATATTTAGTATGATTTTTTTTAAACATCAATAATTTTATATTCTTAGACATATATTCCCAAATGATGGAATCCCAGTTGATTCAATGAATGTTTTGATTGTTAGATAATGGCTTATACCAAGGAAAATAATAGAGGTACATTTTTTCCTTAGTTTGGTTGGAAACAATTTGTTATTAACTAAGAATTTATCTTGATTGGATAACCTGTTTACCATACATACACGTAATGGTGTTATATTTGTTTTGAAAAAAGAATGTGAATAATTTTTTAATGATATATATAGGATATATTAAATTCTTTGATATTGAGTATATCCTTTATAAATTATTGGATATTAATATATATTGATCCATAATAAAGAACATAGTTTTATTCTAATGTAAAATGATAAATTTAAGGCATATGTATCATGGAAATTGAAGAACTGTGAACAGTACTATCAACCCCATGATCGTGAGTTGGTAGTTGTAATAATTACTTTGATGATAAGGACTCATTATCCCTATATCAAAGGAGTTTGACATATACATAGATAATAAAATCCTAAAATACATATTTTCAATGGGAGAAATGAATTAGTGTAAAATTCAATGTCTAGATATACTCTGTGATTATGATTCCACTATAAACTATCACCAATGGAATACAATTAAGGTGAATTATAAATTGAGAAGAAATGATGAAGGAACTCTGCCATAAATTAATATTGTGAGGGATCCTCTAATCATGTATCATGTGCCTATAAATATGGGAATGATTAAGGAAGGTTAAACTACACTAATTTTCAAAATATTGTGATACCGTATTTATTTTAAAAGTTTAAAAATATTCATAACATGATGAGGAGAATCTTCATAATAAAATTAAATCTATAAATATAAGATATTATAAGACTACATTTGTGAATATGGTGTTCTATAATCATAAAATTGATAATTTATTTTAACTGTAACTGTGACAAAAATGGAATTTCTAGATGATTCTCATGTATCTAATTTCTATATTCCCAATGGTAGAACCAATATGTTTATGTATTTATCGTAATTGTTTTCATGGGATAACATGAAGTATAATTTTTTTGATTATTTTTCTACAAGTTCAGATTGTCAATAGGTGAAAGATGTGTGACCACGTCCTATAAGAGTCCTGCAATATATTTCTATTACTATGTGAAAATTGTATGAAAGTACAATGAGATTTGTTACATGAATAAAAAATAATCAAATAAATAATGACTCAATATGTGTTACTATTGATGTTTGAAAAAAATATACACATATTCACACTATAATAGAAGTGTCACCCCATGAGATTCTTGTAAGGATCAATATTAATGAAGTTATAAGACTTCTTGAGACACGCTTATCAAATTTTTTATCATGATTCTCGTTTTACATTGTAATTATGGAAGAGTATTGAGATGTCTATAGATAATGGGCTTCATATGATAAGCTTATACCATGTTCAATCTAATGTATATTCTAAAATGACAACTCAAAATATGATATTAATGTGATACGAGATTAGTATTTACCATTGGTATTGTTTCCCTATTATAAAAACATTCTTTAATGTATTAAAATGTAGTCAGATAATCCATTATATCATTAGAGATTTTGTACTCCAACTGGTTGGTATGAAGTTGATAAAAGGATAATCTGGGGATGATATCCTTTGGAAGATACAACACTAAATGTAATGGGTATTTATGATAACACTAATGTAGATGAATGTAAGAAAAAATAGTTATATAAAAAATTAGGCGAATGATTTGTAATTCCAAGTGGGGGTTCATTTTTTAATGAAATAATTTCAAATGTAAGACATTATGTGGATTAGTAAGATAGGGTAACGAATCCTAGGAAAATTTGATCCCTTGTAATTATAAAAATAATTGGAGTTGTTTCTTATCATTTTTAAATTCAACTAAATCACTCAAAATTACATGATGTGTTTCAAATATTATTTTTATGGGTGTACATGCTAGACCAAATTCATGTTCTAACATTTGATGAAAAATAATTGGAAGTTGATGTATCTTCTTATGAATAACTGATTGATATTATTTATACTACGGACCATGTATTGAGGAATTAGATAACTCATCTAGTAAAGGAAATTTATAGAAATCAAAAATCAAGAAAGCAATGTGTGAACTAGAGGATGTTATGGTAATGTACTACACTTATATTTTTAGAATGAAATATCCATTACTTTTTTAGGACTAATTTTTATGAGTTAATAAATTAACAAAAACACACTATATAATATATTTCATTTAGAATAAATTAAATTTCATTGATAGCTTACGATGCATTCGACACTTGTTTTTACAAAACATTATACCCTGTTAAAATATTATTTAAAAATGACCATTATTACCTAAAATTAAATTGGCGTGTGTGAATAGAAGTAATTAAATTTTTAAATATATATATTTTACATGTTTATATTTTTGAACTATTAATTATAAATATAAATATAAATCATTCATAAGAAAAATAAATGTGTTCTGAAAACTGATTTTTTATATATAGTAGTTTAGTCATGCATTGCACATATAATTTAAAAAATTTCTATTAACAATTTTATATGATTTTTTAATAATATTAACATCATTTTTAAATAATCATATCAAAATTCTATTAGGTATAATATTTTTTTTCTAATGTTTCATTTTTCAATATACAATATTAAATATTGAAATTTTAATTTAAAAAGTCATTTTATTTTAAATTATTTGAATTAATTTTAATATTGGGTTTAATGTAAATATAGATATATATTTTTCCATTTATACAGTTTAGATAATTATATTATTTTTTATACCATATTTTTATGAATAATCTTTATAAACAAGGGAACATTTTCCCTTTGAATACATGCATTCTCATTGTGACAGTGGGATTAAGATTAAATAAAAATATCCATCTTCGGTGAATGGAATATATAAACATTGATTTCAGATTTCGAATAAAAATAATATATATTATCTAATATGTTTAACATAATTTTTTTAACATAATTAATAATTAAAAAATTAAAAATTATTTTCCATTGTTAAGGGAAAAGTGGTTTTACCGAGGGGAAGAGCTAAAAATATAAGGTTTAAAATTGGATTAAAACCTGATATAAATTTTTTTTATGAACATATTCTAGGCTTATAATGTCAAAATCTCAATAATAATTCATTTATCTACACATTTAATGTCAAGTCTTGGCTATACCATTTTAATTTACAAAATTACAAGTCTACACCTCACTTAAATTGAGAAAATCCACTTACAATATGATCATCCTCAAACATTCAAATCAATATGTTTTAGAAATTAAATATCAAAATCAATTCAAACCATCCATCCACTTATCCTAGATGTCTTATTTTTGTCGTATATCCATCATAGTAAGGATTTTAGTGAGAAACAAATTAGGTTACTAGTAGAACATGTATCATTCTTAAATGAGTTTTTTTATTCTCTTTTATCCACAACCACTTTAAATTACAATTAAAAATAGGATATAATAAAATCACACCATACTTATACAGATAGTTTTTTGTCACTGGAAGTAAATAAAACCATCCCCACTTCCATGAAATGTTTTATAAAATCACCATTCATGTGCATGGTGGACTACCGACTTGCGAACTGATGTCATTAATTTTTCCAATTCAACTCATAATATGGTATATGATAATGTTTCTCATGTATAAGTTGAAATGTCACCTCACGAAGCGATGTGAATCATATTTCACTAACACATTATATGTAAGGATAAAATAATATATTTAACAATTTTATGTGATATAAATGAAATAATTATGATATTAATTACCAATTAATATTTTTTTTAAATATAATACATCATTTTCATTCTATTAGTTTCACTCACTGAAAGAATATAATGTCTTTCGGGTACATGTTGACTACCTCCTTCGTGAAGTGTTTTGACCATCTATTCATCCCCACACCACATGGAAGATATATATGATCATATATAAGGAAATAAAATGGTATTTATGATATTATGATAATTATATAATGATATGATATTTCATACCTTATATATTTATTGATAATTTAAAATGGATATGTTACACTTTTGTATGTATGACCTATTGTCTCTAAGACTATAAGGTACTTCATTACTCAAAACCATCTTTATTGATTTTTTAAAAATTTAAAATGTATGTATACACAGGAGAAATATGAAAATATTAATTTTCTTGTGTTGATTAAACTATATAATATACACACAAATTGAAAGTATCATGACAGATCATGAATGAGAAATTAAGGCAATGAACACCTAGAATAATGAAAATAATGAAGGTTTATTATTGATAGATTGATATAATGTCATAAAATAATCACATGCAATGAACCAATGTTTTATAAATGAAATTACCTTGTTATAATTATGAATTATAGTATTATAAATTAATATTACATACAAAAGATAATAATAACCATATAAATAATTAATGAGTAAAATAAAAGGTATCTCTTGATGTTAATGAACATATACTGATGATACAGTAACTTGACTTTTGGAATAGTAAAGTGGAAATTATGAATACTAAAATATCCTATTTAATAGTAACCTCACTAAAGAATTTATAAATTAAATTTATCCATATAATACATGACAATATGATGTAATTATATCACAATATATGTATGTAAATATTTTAAGAATTATTAATTATGTGTAGGTATTTTTGTAAGCCTTGTATAATTAATTAACATTTTATGATAAATTTAACAATTTAAAGGAAAATTTATTTTCATAATATGTATTAATAAATAATTATTTATAGGACTACTGATTATAATAATATTTTATGAGACCTTAATTAGATATTAAAATTGGTAGAAAAACAGGTGTAATATCAAAATTTGAATATTTCAAGTAAATTACAATTTTAATTAAAACTAGATTTCAAATATTTAGAAAATTATTTTCATAAAATGGAGTTCATTGATTATCTATACACATTGAATAATGTTTGGGGTTTATTTTTTGGAATTTATTAAAATACTTGAATTTTTGTGGAAGAGTAAAATATGATAATTATGATAAATGAAAAAATAAATGAATTTATGCATCATGCATGAATCATGGTTGATGTAAATGGATATTGGGTATAAATCACATTCCCTCATTAACATTTTTTGTCTCATGAATCGATATTATTCATAGTATTGAGCAAAAATATTATACTAATGATTACAATACTAGGAAACCCTTCCTCCCCTCTACTATAAAGACCACCACACGTTACATGTTCTCTTCACTCCTGTAAATCCTTGTGACATGAATAAATTTATATAAAATATCTTCCAAAGATCATAAACACATACATAAGCCCATTTAATCATAAAATTGACAAATACTCTACCCTAAATGGGTTCTCGAGGAAGAATTATTCAAGAGGTAAGTTCCACTTATCATTTTTTTTCTGTCATGTTCCTTCTATTATCTTTATTTCCTCAAATCATTTCATCCAAATGTTTTTATGACTCCATTACATTAGATGTACTGTAATTTGGTTATTATAATTTAATAATTGTTCATCATCTACCATTACCCCTACTTTTTTAAAAGAAATGAAAACAGAATCCAAGATGTGTTAATTAATCACATTAAATGACTATGTGTATTCGATTTCTTTTACATATTCAGTTATAAAAATGAAACCATATTTATTATTTAACAAAGAAATAATATATTTATTATTTGTAATCTAATTTTCATAATTATTTTTTACAGATGATATTAATTTATAATGAAAAATTTGTTCATTGTAATAAAAAACCAACAATTAACCAAAACAGTTATCATTAATGTATTATATAATGATTCATCTTTACTCCTAGAAATCACATGAATTTTTTAACTACGTAATATTATTTATGTTCACTAATAACATAAAACATCAGATATGTACATCCATTCTAATCATACATGTTTATCCTTTCATGCATATAAGTAAACTAATCTTGAAAATGAAGGAAACAAACGCTCTCAAACAATGAAATTGAACCTCTTAACCCATCAAGAAGGTCACGAATGAACATAATAAGGTAATACTAAATCAATTATATGAATCATTGGTTATGGAAATTTTAATTATTGAATTTAATTTTTCTACCCAAACATTAAGATCATGTGAAGGACACCATCAGATATATGGTAAGGAATCTACATGAACCTCCATTATTCCATCGGGTTGCTCTATCATTATTTTTAACGAAGATAAATTATATAATATATATCATGTACATTTTATAAAATCTATGTACATTCCAAAAACACATGTATCATGTTCCATTAATAATTCTATTTCATGTATATACATTTTTTATGTGGTTCTGTCCTCAATAATTCCTAATAAGAAAAATCATTCAAGAGAACATCCTGAATTCTTACCAAATTTAATGGTCACTCCATTATCTATTTCAAGACACCATTGTTATTATGAATGACTATTTTTATTATGAAAACGTTATTTGGTTAAAAAATATTTATAAAAAAATTCCAACCTTATTTTTTTAAAGCTCTTAATTATTTTCCTTCAAACCACATTAAAATGTTCTAATGATAATATTTCATAAAAGAACTTTTTAAATGTTATGACTTATATTTGACATCACTAAACATAATATATGCCTATTTTCCCATATGAATTTCCATGTATGTTATAATTCTTTTCATCTAGGGACACTTGTATAATACACCAATTTATTATGCTTTATGGCATGATTATGATACCCATTTATTTCCAGGGGAACCCGTATGTTTATGTGTCATTGATTATCTATGTTTCATTATGAGGAAAGAATATTCATGAACATGTTATGATGGTTTCACCAAATAGAACTTCAATGCATTTGGAAAAGTTTAGTCTCATTAGATGTTATGTGAAGCGGTCATGGCATTTATCCTTGACTCATGCTACCATGTCTAATAGTCATGGGGGTTAACCGTAAAATGTGTCCTACATATGCCATGAAACAGGACTCGTGATAAGGGAATATTTTATGTTTCTGCCACATTACTTTTAATCTATGTTTATATGATCCCATGTTTATATTCAATGATTCCATATGATCCATGTCTTTTTTATATAACTATGTCAAGCCTTCTAACCCATGTGATAATGATTTATTTTTATAATTATTCCCTTACATGGATTTTAGATCATCCCACTATTAATGTTATCCTTAGGTCATCTTATGATGATGTATGAACACAATGGGAGTTAGTATCACTATAATAATATTCAATAATGAAATGTTTTATTTAGTCATATGATTTCATTTTTATGTAACATGTCTTCAAAAGAACTAGACAATATGATCCTAGCCTAGTAATATGATTCTTTACTTTGCTTAAAATTATGTAATGATTTGTTTAAAAGGTTGGGTCTCATTAGTTTGTATCATAAAATGGTCATGGAATTTTGGATATTAACAATAGAGAACATTATTAAGAACCTTATGGATGAGAATTTGAATAATAAAGCATTCCTATAGTTTAATAAGTATAGCGTAAGAGGTTTATCAATAAAACACATTCCAAAATGGAACCAAAAAAATGGAGGAGGCTCTAGCACAAATGTATCATGGGGTAAAACCCAAAAAATACATTTTTGAACTTGAATCGAGCAGGAACTAGTGCACGATAATGGGACATCCTTCACTCCATGTTTGACACATCTAGATAATATTATTTTGTAAATTCAAAATATTATTATGAACCATTACTAAGTGAATAAAAAATTAATCCCATATAAATATATTTTAGGAAATAGATCATTGATAATCAATATTGTATCCTATGGAATCTCAAGTTATGATGTATTCTCCTTTTATGATTATATCCTTTTATTTTTAAATTTTCATTTAATGGTTAATATATTGTTATGAAATCCCTCTAATTTTACATTATATTTCTCCGTGAATTTTATGAAATAGATGAAAACATGGAAAAAATAAATGTGATGGGAATGTGACAATTTCTCTAATGACAAGCATGATATGATGGGAATGAATAATCAAAAAATTATAAATGTACAAGATCAACTGGATCATGTTATGAATAATAAGTTGAATCTTCTTGAACTCCTTCCTCATCCATGTAAAGAGAAAGTTTTTGTTGAATCCTTCATTTGGGAATGGAGTCCCATGTATAGTGGTTCATTTGATACCCTCTTCACTGAATAATGGATTTACTCCATTGAAAAGATATTTATTTTCCTCTAGTGTTGAGAAGAATATAAATTCATATTGATGGCCTATCATTTTTATGGGGAAGTTGATCTACGGTGGAATGTAATCAAGTGTATGAGGTCCCAGGAGGAAATTATTTCCATGGATTGGGAGTTATTCTGTATTTTTTTCCAATAAATATTTTCTATGAACCCTCCATCTCAAGATGGAAAGAGTGTTCCTCATACTGAAGGAGAAAGAACATTAGTTCATCAGCTCATTTGAAGATAACTTCACATGTCTTGCAAGATACACCTCCGGCATTGTCATGAACACCAAGTGGAAGGTGGATCACATATTTGATAGAATAATGTCGAGTCTATGAAATGATTTAATGATTTTATATTTAGATATATATGAGGAGATTTGTTTTCTTCGCTCAAGGATGAAATAGTGATAGAATACACTTAATGGTCTCATCGGCCTGCTGATAAAAAAAGAAAATGGAGTCTAATATGGGTGTCTAGGAAAATAAATCCCATGATGGAAAGAAGATTGAAAATCCCACATGTCAAAGTTGATATAAGATGAATCATGGGAACAATCTAATGGGAACCAATATATACATAAAATGTGAAAGATTGTGACATATGACTAATAAATTCTGAAGGGATATGAATATTTACACTAATTTGGAAGAATAATGGATGGTTAAAATCAATCCTTATCTAAGTAGTGTTGTGTTTCAACATCAAATAACATGGGTATTATGTGAATAATTTCCCTAAGACAAGGGTGTTTTGAGAAAAAAAATTACAACATCGAAGGAAAAAAGGAAAGGTTTTATGTTATCACTTCTACTTAGGTGGAGAGGGATAATGATTTGTTGATAAGTATGATAGTTATTCATTAAATAATATTGAACATACTATTTGATTTTAGTGTTATGAATTATTTCATATCATGCATGTTTAGTTGAACCATTCATGCACTGCTTAAAAAATTAGTGTTTTAGTTATATGTGTGAGAAAAATATGAGGTATTTATTGCATCAAAAGTATATAACTCATCCCTCAATATTATTTGTTGACTAAACCTCCCAGAAATTATCATCATACTTCCTTTTGAAGAGTTTGATGATATCTTGGGTATGGATTGGATTTTGTTATACAAAACCAACATCAAATGTCTAGAAAGGGAGATCACTCTTCACATCTCCATGAATCCTCTAATCCAATACAATTATAATGTTGGATATGAATATCCTTCATATTCATTATTTCATGTGAGTATATTTCTACCATATGACTAAGTATATCTTTCTCAAATGATTGATACCATGGATAGAACCACACTTGAAGACATTCCCATCATGAGGGATTACCCTAATGTATTCCCAAAAGATATTCATATTCATCCACCTAATCAATAGGTTGATTTATCAATTGAAATTATTCTCGGATAATTTCCTATATCTTTGAAACCATATAGAATGTCCATTATAGTTATGGAAGTGATGACAAAGTAGTTACATGATAATCTGGAGAAGGGTTTTATTCTCCCAAGTTCTTCCTCATTCGGTGTTCTAGTCCTCTTCGCCACGAATATGGATTTATCAATACGTCATTGAATTTATTATCATGATATCAATAAAATAATGATAAAGAACAAGTATCCTTGGCCTAGGATATATGGTTTTTTTATTAGCTATATATGGATAGTAATTTATCTAAGGTGGAATTTTGGTTGGGATATCACCAACTAATGGTGATGAAGGAATATATAAACAAAAATACCTTTTGAATGTGGTATGGACACTATGAGTTCATATTTATTACCTTAAAACTCACTAATACTTCCTAAATATTCATGGATTTAATGAATAGTTTCATTAGGTGTTACCTTGACAAATTATTGGGGGTCTTTATTAATGATGTTATGATATATTCTTTGAGAAAGATGGAACATTAATTTCATTTGAATTTTGTGATAATGAAATTGAGCTCGGATAAAACATATTCAATGTACAGTAAATGTAATTTCTAAAATGAGGAAATATCATGCGTGGGTAAAGTTATCTCTAGAAAAGGAATATATGTGGTCCATTATAAGTCACCAGTAATTAAAGAGTGTCCTATGCCAACATTTGTGATGTATATCCATAGATTTATGGGTATACCCAGGAATTTTTCACAGTTTGAGTAGAAAGTTTCACGATTGTCAAACCCAAGGATGATGTTGGCAGGAATGGGAGTGATCTTCGTCATGACTCAAGAATGTGAGGAATGCTTTAAGGAACTCAAAAAGACGCCTATCCCTCTAGCTTTACTCAAACTCTTGACAAGTGTAGAAATATTTATGGTGTATAGTGATGCTTCAATGAATGTTTTAGTCTATGTGACGATGAAAAATGATAATGTGATATCCTAAGATTTACGAAAGCTGAAAATTATTGATAAAAACTATCCCACACATGATTTCGAGTTAGAGGTTGTGATCGTTGTGTTGAAAATATAGTGGCATTGTCTCTAATGGGAGAATTTTGAGATATATATTGATAACATGATTGTGAAATATTTATTAAGACACATAGAGAATAATATGTGACAACAAAGACGGTTATATCTCAACAAGGAAAATGACTACTTAATATATTATCATCCTTATAAGGAAAATAAGGTGGTTGATTCTCTAAGAAGAAATGATCTTGCAACATTATCAATGATGTGAATTGAAAATTATTGAATCATCTTATAATTTCAGAGGATGTACATGGGAACAATGACGAGAGGAACATCATCAACATTTTTTTGAATGGTATCATAACCATCCCTCATGGAGAAAAAAATGGATACTCAATAAAAAGATATGAAAATATGTTAAGGGTGGAAACTATTAAGAATGGGAAATACCCTGAGTTCAAGATTTATGAGGAAGGATTTATAATATTTACATAATGATTATGTGTACCATCTGATCCAGAGATAAATAAGGATTTTTTGAATGATGCAAAGAGCTCAACCCTTTCAATTAACCCAAGGAGCAGAAAAATTAATCGAGATCCCCAAGAGAACAATTGCTTGTACAATATGATAAAACATATATCTTAATATACATTAAATTTCATGGTATATGAAAAAGTTAAGGTTTAAAGAAAAATGACTATGGGGATGATAAAACCACTACCCATAAAATCATGGAAGTGGGAGAACATCACTATAGACTTTGTTAGTAGGATTCCAAAGACATCCAAAGGATACAATGCCATATGGGTCATTGTGGAACGTCTAAAAAAGACAACTCCTTTTATTTCAATTCGAGTTGACATATCATTGGATCAAATTTCATTGATATGCATGGAGTACCACTATCTTTTTCTTCTGATACAGATTCGAGATTGACCTAGATTCTATAGAGAAGTCTCCAACATGATCCAGGAACTGAACAGAAATGCAGTACATCCTATCATCTATAAAAAAATAGACAATAAAAGAAAACTATTCAAAAATTGGATGTCATGTTGATAGCTTGTTTGATGGACTTCAAAGGTGTATTGGAACAACATCATCCACTGTTCATGTAATACCATAACAACAGTTTAAACTCCAACATCTAAATGGAACCATAAGATTGCCTTTAAGGGAATAGGTATAGAACACCGATTTTCCAAGATGAACTTGGTGAGAATAATATTTTAGGAACTGATATGGTTAAAGAAATAGTAGAGAAGATAAAAATCATTAAACATCACATCAATGTATCCAAAATTCCAGAAAAGTGTTATATAGATATTCATTGATGAGACCATGTATTCAATGTTAGAGACATGATATTCCTACACAATTCACCATGGATGGTGGTAATAAAATTTGGGAAGAGGTTATTTTTATTTCCCAGGTACATCATACACTTTGAGATCCTTGATTGTGTTGTAGATCTAGCTATCTACATGAACATCAACCTACAATGTCACATGTATATGATGTATTCCATGTATCCCTCTTATAGAAGTACATACAAGATCCTTCACATGTATTGTCTTCAACTGTGGCATAGTTGGGGAATGATATATCTTATAAGGAGTATCCACTAAAGACCCTAGATTATAGAGATAAATATCTATGCAATATGACTAATCACCTTGTCAATGTACAATGGTGGAACCATATTTACGAAAAGGAAACATGGGAATTGGAGGAGGAAATGAAGGAAATGTACCTATAAGGACCTGACCATAAAAATTACATAATCTTAAATTAAATTAAAAAATCACATTAAGGATCTTTTCAGGTTTAGATTTTTTAGATAATTAGTCCATAACTATTAAATTACATCTTAGAAATTACACGGTAGACACTTCTACTCAGTTTCAATTTTTTCATTAAATAAAAACTCTTAAATAAAAGAGTCATGTACAGTACCATGGTTTAGAAAGCATGTCTTTTCCATGATCCCATCCTTGACCCTATTCATCTTCATGTCCTATGAAAAATATTTCTAAACCTGGGATCAGTATAAACAACTCAGTAAGGGTTATAAAACAATGAATGAAAACATTAGTCCATCATTAAATACATAACATAAGCTATTTAACATACCTCATCAAATCATAAGTTTTATACATAATAAATAGAAAATATAAATCATAAGGAAACGTGGGGAATCTATATTATACATACATTGTTGCTATCACAGCTACATAGGGAATCCATCTGGAATATCCATCACAGTATATTCCCTAAATCTCTTAGAAGAAAAATTCACATTTACCTCCATCACGTTACCCAATGTATTGGAGAGCAATCTTTGGCTCACCCACCCTAGTTTTATCACAGAACCACCCTTATACGTAACAATTCCCAAGAACCATATAACACATAAATCAAACATAAAGGAAAGAAAAAATTTCCACATTTATATCACAAAATATCATTTAAATATATTGACATAAAAAATTCATTATCAACACCATTTTCAATAACACACTACATAAAAGAGAATATAGTATTAGTTTTCTTTTAAAAAACATTACATCTTGTTATGGAAGCCACAGATCAAATAATACTCACGACGTTGGAAAGGTCATTATCACCGCATACGTTAAAAGATTTTTTTTTATTTTCTAGTAAAACACTTCATAGAAAAAGACTCCATTTGAATGAAATGAAAATTTAATGGTTTTTATAAATTGAATAAGATAAAATTGTGTATTAAAACAAAATATGCCTCAATGAAAGGATATTGAGATGAATTCCCTTACCTCGTGTCTGTTTTGACCGGTTTATTCATTAATCTCTTGAATAATAATCTAATGTTAATTTCTACTAGCTTAATTTCTTTTTTCATGTTTATTATTCCTTTTATATCACTTATTACCATGTTATAAACATTATAAAATAATTTAAGTTAATAATGGACGTTTTGTTGATATTTGGTACTTGTGTCCATAATGGACTTCTTATAATTACCAGTTGTTCACGTGGTCAAAATTTCATTATATACAAAATGATATTCATGATTTAGATATCATATATATCATATATATCAATTATATAAATTTATTTATAATATCACATAACATTTGGATGTATGAAATGAAATGCACCGTTCATGGAGACGGTAAGTTGTACGTATGCATGAACAATACTTTCATTTATACTTCATAGTTTAATGGAATTAAAACATAATGATACAATGGTTTATTATAATTCCAATATAATATAATATATAATATTTTTAAATAAATCTTTTATATGTCCCACATATGGCATTAACGAGTCATATCAATTTGATGGGGTAGTAGTCTGCACTTCCTTAAATGAAATTAATGCGTTTACCCATAATGGAAACCATAAAGGTATGATATAAATGAAAAATACAGAATCATAAAGAAAACATAAACATAATATCTATCATATATAAATATAGTTCTATATTAATGTTCACTATGAGATGTGGTTGGAGAAAATTGAACAATCATCGTTTCGCGAGGCGTTAGTTTTCCATCACCCAAAACAATATGTTTCTTACCCATTACATAGAGGCATGTGTAAGTGTAGTTCGAATCCATATCATAACAAAATACTATTATATTGAGGATATTGATGTTGTAATAATTGAAAAGATTAAAAAGAGTTTAGTGGCTGGAGAAGTAAAAAAAGGAAATGAATTTAAGAGAAACCATGACCAGTAATTTTGGTAACTCCATTTGGCTTGAATAAAAGAACTTCTTGAACTGCCTTATTTCTATGTTAAGGATTTTAGGTGGAATATAAGAAGTTTGAGAGCATATTTGGGGATGTTTTTGACTAGATAAGGGGATTGAGAGGTGTGTATAATGGGTTAGAAGTGGTGTCCTTTTATAAGGTGGAGGAGGGGCTCTTTAGTAATGTTCGAGAATATTATTTTTTATATAATAATTTTCTTGTTTTTAAAGGTCCAAAACATTTCAAAATAAAAGATAATATGACTCATGGTCGAAATAATATAATCCATTATGAATTGGGAAGGTTTTGGATATTATTTTAATCTTTATAAATTTTTTTAATTAAATCATATATTATTGAGGTAAACATTGCACCATTATTGTGTCATAAATAATTTTATTCATTTGATGTCTAAAAATTTAAAAAATAACAACATGATGTAGGGAATAATTTTATATTTCCAATGATTCTTTATTGTAGAAATGATAATTTATATAACCCCTTGTAAAAACTAATTTAATAAAAGATTTTTTATGTAATTTTTTGTCTTTATATTAAGTTAATTAAAATAAAGTGTCGTTATCATTCCAATGTGGCTCCATGGGGTCCCAAAATCAACCCAATAATGCCCATGGATGGATATGTATCTACCAAGAGTATTATGAAACATGTTTTGGTAAATTTTTATTATTATAATAATATTTTTTTACCCTTATTTACCATATTTATTCTTAAACCATGGTAAATAAAATATTTACAGAAGTAAATATTCATAATGATTAAAAATAAAAATTACCAATTTACAAAATTTGGAACTCATGATTTCCAAATATTAAATCCATTTTTCCAAATTCAAAACATAGAATTTTCAGAAATTAATTTAAAATTAATTCCTGCTTTCAAAACAAAAGGTGTGCTTTTAAGAAAAATAATAATAACTACCAAAAGATTGAATCTTGTTTATGTCCAATTTCAATGTGAAATTAATTCCAATGACCAATATAGGATTAAATATTAAAAATATAATCTAATTACACATTAAAACCAGTTAAATGGGGAATAATTCCATATAAATATATTTTATTATAAGGTAGTTTTTAATTAAAATACAGTATTTTTCACTATTCATAAAAAATAGAATTTTATTAGAAAAATACCATAAAATTACCCAATGTAATTCATGATGTACCGATTCTGAAGAAGAATATTATTTTGTCAAAAATAACATATAAATGTGACAGATACAAGATTTAATGATGGTTCTTCATCAAAAGGCCGTAAATCAACCTTTTAAAGAATATTAGAGTATTTATTATTAAAATTAGATTAATTCAAATTTTAAGCCTCTAAAATTTATTGGATAAATGTAAAAGCATTTAAAAACATGTATAATCATTTTTTAGTATTTTCTTTTAAAGCATGCCAAAATAGTGTCTAGGCATTAACAACATTTAAAATAATATTATTATATTATTAGTGTGCAACACAAGATTTCAAAGAAACCCGTTGTTGCATATCGGGTACGCCATCGAGCATATCAACCCCATTAAATTAATATTAATATTTAATTCAAAAATATGAATAATTATGAAAATGAATTATATCTTTATTTACTTGGGATGTTAAATCCTTCCCCCCTTTTAGAAATTGTGTCCTCGAAATTTTATTCACTTATCAAATAAATGGTGGTATTTATCCCACATAACATTTTCCGATTCCCACATTGCCTCATCAACCATCTTGTTTTCTCACAAATACATTACCTAGTGAATCACCTTTTTCTGCAACACTTGCTCTCTTTGGTCAAGAATCTAGACTGGTTGTTCTTCATAAGAGAGATTATCTTGCAACTAAACTACCTCTAGACAAAAAACAAGAGATGGATGTAGGATATACTTTCTCAAAATTGAAACAAGAAAAACATTGTGTACCTAGGACAAAGATGGAGTTAAATCCACTCTGTATGCAACTGATCCAACTTTCTCCAGGATTTTATAAGGTCCAATTAAGCTCAGACTCAAAGTTCCATTCTTACCAAAACGCATCACACTTTTCCATAGAGAAACTTTGAGAAAGACATGATCACCTACCTCAAAAGGAATATCTTTCATTTGATTATCCGTATAATTTTATGCCTACTCTGAGCTATTCTCATGTGCTTCTGAATCAACTAAACATTTTCTACCACATCTTCTATGAATTTTGGTCCCATAAACTTCCTTTCACCTACTTCATCCAAAAAAGATGGAGTTCGACATCGCTTCACATATAGTGCCTCAAATTGATACATCTATATACTGGTATAAAAACTGTTATTATAAGAAAATTCAACCACTGAAATACGTTGGTACCAACATCCCTGGTAATAAATCAACCAAGCACATAACATATCCTCAACGGTATGAATTTTTCATTCTGACTGCTCATCTGATTGCGGATGAAAAGGTGTACTACCATTTAATTCAGTACCCAATCACTTTTGAAGGCCTTTCCAAAATTTAGAAGTAAACCTGGGATCACAATCAGATACAACAAAGCGGGGAACACCATGCAACCTGACTATATCTTTAGTATACAACTGAGAAACTTGATCTAGAGACAAAGTATCTTGAATTGGAAGGAAATGAGAATATTTAGTCAACCGATCAACAATAAACTGGATATCATTATTACAATGAGATGTCTTCAGTAATCTCACAAAAAAGTCCATGGACATATTTTCCCATTTCCACTCTAGTACTGGTAATGACTTAAGCATCCCTTTTGGTAAAATTCGCTGTTCTTTAACCTACTGAAAAGTCCAACACTTCAGGGTAATTCAGAAATATCTCTTTTCATTCCATCCCACTAGAAATTCTCTTGATGATCTCTGTACATCTTAGTACTGCATAGATGAACTGAAAATGATGAACTATGAGCATCACATAACAACTCATTCTTCAACTGTGAATCACAAGGCACACATAATCTCTTCCCAAACCATAAAACACAATCATTATCAATGTTTAATTCAGGAAAATTACCCTTCAGAAATAGCCCTACCTTTTTCTGCAACTCACTATCTTCCTTCTGCGCTTACTTTATTCTATCTCATAGAGATGATTATACAGACATATGAAACAAAACAGAATAATTTCATGCACCAACAACTTCTATGACAAGGTTCATTAAATAAAAAACCAAAGGATCTCATTTCAAATGTCACATGTTCGATGAAGCATTACATTATCGACTTAAAACATCCGCCACATTATTTATCTTTCTTGGGTGATAATGAATCGTTAAATCATAACACTTGATTAATTATAACCATCAACACTGTCTCATGTTCAATTATTTTTGAGTTAACATATACTTCATACTTTTTAGGTCAGTACATATTTCACATTTTACTCCATACAAATGATGCCTCCAAATTTATAAAGAACAAACAACAAGAGCTAATTCCAAATCAGAATTGGGGAAATTTAACTCATGAGGTTTCAACTAACGTGAAGCATAGGAAATTAACTGATCATTCTGCATAAAGACAAAACCTAGCCTTTTCAATGAAGCATCATTGTAAATAACAAACTCACAATTTCTAGAAGCTAATGCCAAAAATATAGAATTCACCAATCATATTTTCAATTCGTAAAAACAGTCATCACATTCTTTTGTCCAATGAACATAACACCTTTTCGAGGTAACATAGTCATTGGACTAGATAACCATGCCCAGTTCTCAACAAACCTCTGGTAATAACCTACCAGACCTAGAAAACTATGAATCTCACTTATATTTGTGGGTCTTGGCTATTCTACAACAACTTTTGTTTTAGAAGGATCAACATTTATCCCATTTTTTGAAATAATGTTACCGCAGAATGAAATTTTTTGCAACCAAAACTCACACTTTCTTAATATCGCAAATAGTTTCTTTTTTAAGGCATGAAAGACAACTCTTAAATGAAATTCATGCTCCTATTTACTTTTACAATAAAACAACATATTATCAGTGAAAACAACCATAAACATATAAAAGAACTCCCGAATAATTATATTCAATAGATCCATAAATACAACAAGTGAATTGGTTAAACCAAAAGTCCTAACTACAAATTCATAATGACCATATCTTAAAGAAAATTTAGTCTTCAGAATGTATGCTTCTTTTACATTCAACTGATGGTACCCCAACCTCAAGTCAATCTCCGAAAAATAATGAGCTCCCTAGAGATGATCAAAAAAATCATCTATATGAGGCAAATGATACTTGTTCTTAAGAGTGATGATATTCAATGATATATAATCAATGCAAAGTCGCATTGAAGCATATTTATTTTTAACAAACAAGAAAGGTGAAAACCCATGGTGATGTGATAGGATGAATGAAACTTTTATCTAATAATTCATGTAAATGCTTCTTTAACACAAAATGTTCAATTTGAGCCATTCGATAAGTGGGTTTGGAAATTGTCTTAGCATTAAAAACAATGTCAACAGTAAATTCAACTACCCGATCCGGTATAATATGAGGCAACTCCTCATGAAAAACATCATGGTACTCATTTACCACTGCCACATCATTAGTCTGAATAGTTCCTTTATTTTCACCACCATGTGAAATGTAACATACATTTTCATTTTTTACTAGTTTCTCAACTTCCTGATATGTTATCAAATGTAAGGGTTCATTCTTGTACACCAACAGAAAAACATTCTGAAAATAAACCTATTTAGCTCTGTAGTAAATCTTTGCATGAAATAAATATAGCCAATCCATGGAAAAAATAACATCAAACTTTACTAGAGGATAAATAATAAGGTTTCCAGGTAGATTATTTCTACCCACAGGGACAAGAAGGTTCTTATAATTTCTTTTTATCTCAACATTTTCTCCTGGTGTTTTTACCATAAGTTCAAGATTCATATCATGATATGTAATTTTAAATTTACTATTAATATTGTCATAAATTAATGAATGTGTAGTCCCTAAATAGAACAACACATTGGAATAATATGAAAAAAATAGTGTACCTGATACTACTTCATTTGATGGCCCAAATTCAGCTGAAGTAGTTGCAAAGGACTTCACCACCACATTCTGATTGTAGTCTGGTTTCTTTCCCTCAGTTGAGTTCTTTATTGGAAACTCATTTGTATAATGATCGATTTCATTGCATAGAAATTTTTCTACTAATTGTAAATTAGATTTTGTCATACCATTACCCTGCTCTTTTTTTGTGAAATTAAGAGCCTTCTATCCCATTTGACCACATTGGTAACACTTGACATAATTCAAGAGATATTGGCCAACATGCTTTTTTCCTCAATTTTCTCAAACATTAAACTTATGTTTCATACCATCAGTCATTTTTGAAGAGTTCTTCCATTTTGACTACAATCATGACCTCTTATTCTGTTGTTTTTCAAAGAATACATGATCATCAGAAAATTCCATTCCTTCCATTTCCGCACATCGAACAAGTTTTTCATAACTTTTGAACTCACGAGATGCTAAATCCTTTCAATACATTGAATTTAATCCTGAGTAAAAATATTTTATATTACTATCAAGAACATGTATGAAATTTGGATCATACCTTTCTAGTTGAGTGAATTTTTCTTCATAAGCTGCCATTGAGTCATCCTCTTGTCTCAAATATAGGAATTGTTTTACCATCCCTAGATAACCACCTTATTAGGAAAATATATCTCATGAAACCTACCATTGAATTCATCCCAATCAATAGCGTAAATATCTTAACTATCCCTGATATTTTTCACTATCATCCACCACGAATCAGCTTTACCTTCAAAATGGTAAACAACGAGACTAACCTTTTGATGTTCCAAACACCTCATTACCTAAAAAAAAATTCCAGTGCTTTAATCTACCCTACAACTAGAAATGGTTTAGATGATCCCTTGATTGATGGGGGATGTTGGCTCTCGAAATTCTCCACTACTGACATGTTCATCTATGGTTGATATGGCTGATCTAGTGCATGGATTCCACCACCATTTATATCCTAATTCAACTACCCCCTCACTGAAACAAACTATTCAGTTCCAATTCTGACCATCTCAGGTTACAGACTTGGAAGGCGTCATCCTCCTAATGTTGACCCATCTTTTCTGCCATACTTCCTCTTTAGAAAACCAATTTGAACACTAAAATATTTTAGGCGATGTAACATGGTAATATGTAAATTCTTATATTAACATAATTTAATTTATGGATATTAACTTAAGAATACCCTAACTCTTAAAGTTATCTAAACCGACCTCTGATACCAACTATAAGGACTCGACCGTAAACATTACATAATCATGAATTAAATGAATAATAACCATTGAGGATCATTTCAGGTATTGAGTTTTAGAGAATTAGGCCATAACTATTACATTGCATCCCAAAAATTACAAGGTATACACTTATACTCAGTTTCAATTTATTTCAAAAAATAAAAACTCTTGAAACAACAACTCATGTCTAGTCCCATGTTATAGACAACATGACTTTTCATTGATCCCATCCTTTACCCTATTCATCTTTAGGTCCTGTGGAAAACATTTCAAAACTAGGGATTAACATAAAAATCTTATTAAAGTTTTTAAAACAATGAAATAATACATTATCTCATCATTACATACATAACATAAGCACTATAACATACCTCATGAAATCATAAGAATTATGAATAACACATAGAAAACATAAATCATAATGAAAACTTGTGGTATCCATATCATACTTACATTGTAGCTATCACAACTACGTAGGGAGTTACATTTGGAATAATCATTGCAGTATATTCTCTAAATCTACCTAGAGAAACATTCGTGATTACCTCCATCACGTTACCCAATTCATTAGAGTGCTATATTGGTCTCACCCACACTAGGGTTATCATGAAACAACCCATTTACGTAACAATGCCCTAGAACCATATAACACATAAAACAAACATAATGGAAGGATAAAATTTCCACATATATATCACAATATATCATTTAAATATTTTGACCTAACAAATCCATTATCAAAACAATTTGTATTACCAAAAAACGTAAAAGAGTATATGGTATTTATTTTCCTTTTAAAAACATTACGTCTTATTAAGGAAACCAATGGTCAAATAATACTCGCAGAGGCGGAAAGGTCATTGTCACCGTGTACATAAAAAAGAAACAATTTTTTTTGTTCTTTAGTAAAACGCTTCGTAGAAAAAATTCCATTTGAAAGAAAGTAAATTTAAATGGTTTTTATAAAGCGTATAAAATAAAATCGTGTATTAAAACAAAATATGCCACAATGAAAGGATATTGAGACGAGGTCCCTTACCTCGTATCCGACTGGACCCGTTTGTTCTTTAATCTCCAATATAATAAACTAAAGTTAACTTCTACATGATTAAGAACCTTTTTCATGTTTATTATTCCTTTTATATCAATTATTACCACATTATAGACATTATGTAATCATTTAAGTTAATAATGGTCATTTTTTCGACATTTGGTACTTGAGTCAATAATGGACTTCTTATAATTACAAGATGTGCACAAGGTCCATAGTTCATTATATCCAGAATGATATTCTTGATTTATATATCATATATATCATATATATCCATTACATATATGTATTTATAATTGTACATAACATTTGGAGGTATGAAATGAAATGCACTGTTCATAGAGACGGGAAGTCGTACATACGCATGAACGATACTTTCATTTCTATTTCTTATTTTAATGAAATTAAAACATAATGATACATAGGTATATTATAATTCTATTATAATATAATATATAATATATTTAACTCCATCCTTTATATGTCCCACATATGTCCTTAACGAGTCATATCACTTTGAGGGGGCGTAGTCCATACTTCCTGAAATGATATTATCGCGTTTAACCATAATGGAAAACATAAAGTTATGATATAAATGAAAAATATAGAAGCATAAAGAAAACATTAAAAAATATCATATATAAATATAGTTCTATCTTAATGGCCACCATGAGAGGTGGTAGGAGATATTTGAACAATCATCATTTTGTGAGGTGTTAGTTTGTCAACTGAAAAAACAATATGTTCTTTACCAATTAGATGTAGGTGTGTGTATGTGTAGTTCAATTACTTCCCATAACAACATCATAGTATATTTAGGATATTGTTTTTGTTATAAAACTAAATAAAAAAAGAGTTTACGGGTTGGAGAAGTGAAATAAAAAAAAGGAATTTAAGAGAAACTGTTACTTTAATTCGGGTAACTTCCCTTGGTTTGATCCAAACGTACTTCTTGAAGTAACTTATTCCTAAGTTAAGGCATTTAGGTGAAATATAATGATCATTAGAGATTATTAGGTCAGGTTTTGGGCGAGCAAAGGGGCTTTAGAGGTGTGAGGAATGGATTAGAATTGGTGTCCTTTTATAAGGGGAGGAGGGGCTCTTTAGGAAAGTGTGAAAATATTATTTTATTATATAAACATATTCGGTTTCTATAGGTCCAAAACTTATTTTAAAGGTAGATAGTATGACTCATGGTCCAAATAAAATCATACAATAATAATTGGATAGGTTTTGGATATTATTTTAATCATTATAATATTATTTATTTAAATCATTTACTAATGAGGTAATCATTTCATCATTATTGTGCCATAAATTATTATTTTTATTTGATGTCTATAAATTATAAAACAATTATGATGATGTAGGAAATAATCTTATCTTTCCAATGAATATTTATAGTTTAATAGATAACTTATATAACACCTTATAAAAATTAATTTACTAAAAGATATGTGTTTATGTCATTTAAGTCTTTACGTTAAGTTAATTAAAACAAAGTTTCATTATCACTACCATGTGGCTCCATGGGGTCCCAAAATCGACCCTAATATGGAAGTGGTCGAATATGTATCAAATAATTGTATTAGGGCACATGTTAGTGTAATTTTGTATTATTATAATCATATTTTATTTTTCTTTATTTACCAGATTTACCATTCAACCGTGGTAAATAAAATATTTACAGAAATAAATATTGATAATGTCACAAAATAAAAGTTACCTATTTACACAATTGGGACCTCATTATTTATATTATGGAATCCATTTTTTCAAATTCGAAATATAAAAGTGGAGGAAATTAATTTAAAATTAATTCTCGCTTTCAAAACAAAATGTAGGTTTTTATGAAATAATAACTATCAAAAGATTGACTCTTTTTTATGTCCAATTTCAATAGGAAATTAATTAAAATTAAAAACATTGGATTAAATGGTAATAATATAATATAATTAAACATTATAAAAAATTATAAATATAATCAAATAGTATAAATAAATAATATTAAAAGGCAGTTTGGAATTAAAATATAGTATTTTTAACTATTCACAAAAAATGAATTTTATCAGAAAAATAAAAAAAACCTTCCCAAAGAAAATATTGACTTCCTAGTTCTGAAGAAAAATATTATTTTTTCAATGTCAACATATAAATGTGATCAAGACTATATTTAAAGAGGGTTCATCATCAAAAGGCGGTAAATCAACCTTTTAATTAATTTTAGATTATTTATGATTAAAATTAGATTAATTCACATTTTAAGCCTTTAAAATTTATTGGATAAATGTAAAAACATTTAAAAAACATGTATAATCATATTGTAGTTTTTTTATTCAATCACACCAATATAACGGCTAGGCGTTAACTACATTTAAAATAATATTATTGTATTATAAGTGTGCAACGTAAGATTTCAAAGAAACACATTGTTGTGTATTGGGTACGCCATCGAGAATATAAACCCCTTTAATGTAAAATTAATATTTAATTCAAAAATATGAATTATTATGAAAATGTATTATTTCATTATTTACCTAGTATGTTAAAGTACACACCCGTAATTATGGATTAAAATGCAAAACTAAATTTCGAGAGAAAAATTTCATAAGGGGGAAGTATAAGGTCCCAGCCTTAAACCTTACTAAATCTTGAGTTATTACAAGATTACATATTGTGGATATTTTCATTTTTAGAGTTTTAGAGAATTAGATCATTGATCATGAATTATAGTCCACATTTTAACAAAGTGGTTATATAAAAGATATTATTGGTTTTCCCCATCAACGGAAACATATTTAAAATAAAACATGCTTTCTTTCTTGACACATCCTTGACACTATCATCATATCATGCACCTTTCCCTTGACATATGAAAAAAATTTCAAAAACATGGGACGAGCATAAAAATCTTAGTAAAAGATATAAAAGTGTGAAAGAAAACATTAGTCCATGTATGAAATCATACTTTACTCATAAAACAAAATCATTTTAACATACCTCATCAAATCACGAATGAATCATAGAAATCATAAGGCACAAAGTTAACTTGGTGAATTCATAACAATCATATGTAGGGAGTAACCCTCTTGGTTACGTTTGGAATACCCATCACAGTTTATTCCCTAATTCACTTCGGAGAAACCTTAACGTTTAACTCCTTTACGTTACCCAATGCATTGGAGAGATATATCCGGCTCACCGGCCCTTAGTTTATCACGGAACCACCCATCTTCATAATAATTCCCAAGAACCATAACTTTATCGTATCACATAAAACATGCATAAAGGAAACATAACATTTCCACCTTTCAATCACAATATATCAATACAACACATTGATATAAAAACATTATGAAAACCATTTTTAGTACCAAAATAAAAGAAAAGTAAAACATGGTATTTATTTATCTTTTAAAAAAAGTATGTCTTGTATAGGAAGCCAAAACACAAATAATGGTCACGACAGCGGAGAAGTCGTTGTCGCCGAATACGTACGACAAAGAAACATTCCTTTTGTCATTTAGTAAAACACTTCATATAAAAAATATTTCTTTTTGAATAAGTGTAAAAGTCAAAGGGGTTTATAAACCATATAAATGAAAGTTGTGTATAAAAACAATATGCCTCAATGAATGGAGATTGAGACGAAGTACCTTACAAAACAGTATCCTTGGATTAAGGATAAATCAATTAAATAATTATGTGTGGAAAATGAATAAACCAAATATAAGTGGATATTAAGTGTAAAACAGTCACATTTTATTCACACATATTCATTTAACGACAAATTCAAGGAGTACAAGTTTATCCCAAAGAATCAAAATTTGGTTAAGAAGTTCCCTCGCAAAAATTCGACAGCCTAAGGGCGTCACTTCAAAATTCAGAAAATGAGTTGATGAGAGATAAAAAGGGTATCTCATCACTTGGAAATAAAATTTACATCAATAAGGATATAGAATAACATATCACAAAATTAAAATATTTAAATTAAAATAAACAACAAAATAAGTCTTTTAAAAAGAGGAGGGTGAAAGGATCCCTTTCCGACATGGGTATCTTTCGAAACATACACCCCATGAAAGAAGGAAAATATAACATTGATGTAAATACTCGTAAACAAAAGTATACTACACAAAGAGTAGAATAATGGGAAGTACATATAAAACACAAAGGAAATGGTGGAATATGTATCATAAATCTCACTGGAATAAAAGTGAGATGAAAAATCCCTTACAAAAACTCAGCAGCCTAACAACGCCACATAAAACTTCCAAAAATAGATTGATGAGATCAAATAGGGTCTCTCATAATATGAACATAACAAGTAAAGTAAGAGTAATATAAAAGAGCATCCCAATCATAAGAATGATGAGATTAAAAGGAATGACATGAAACAGTTTACTTAAAAAGAAAGAGAGGGGTATGCCCCCTTACGAAAACTCGGCAGCCTAACGACGCCACTTAAAACATACAAAAATGGATTGATGAGATAAAATAGGGTCCCTAATCATATTAACATAAAATTTACATCATGAAGAATATAAAATAGCATCCCCCATAATAACAAATTGGAGCTTAAAATAAGTGACATAAAGGATAGTACATTAAAAGAAATAGAGAGGTTGGATCTCTTATGAAAATTCGGCAGCCTAACGGCGCCACTCAAAACATCAAAAATGGATTGATGAGGGAAAATAGGGTATCTAATCATATGAACATAAAAAATTTCAGTAAGAGTAATATAAAAGAACATCCCAATCATATGAAAGATGATCTTAAAAGGAATTACATAAAAGAGTGTGCTTAAAAAGAAAGAGAGGGGTAGGATCCCTTACCACGGGTCCGACTTGACTCGATCATTCTTTAACCTCCTGAATAATAAACATGAGATAATTTATACATTCTTGAGAACCTTTTTCGAGTTCATTATTCCTTTTATATCACTTACTACCATTCTATGAACACTATGTAATTATTTTAAGTTAATAATGGTCGTTTGTAGATCACTGATACTTGAGTAAAAAAATAAACTCTTTATAATTACAAGTTGTTCATGTGGTAAAATATATATTATATCCAGAATTATATTCATTATTTAGATATCATATATATCATATATATCCATTATATACATTCATTTATAATATTCCATAACATTTAGAGGTAAAAAATGAAATGCACCATTCATGGAGACGGTAAGCCGTACGTACGCATTAACGCTACTTCCATTTATATTTCATATTTAATGGAATTAAAACATAATGATACATAATAGTATTATAATTCCAGTATGGTATCATATATAATATCATTAAATCTATCCTTTATACGTACCACATATGGTATTGACGAATCAAATCACTTTGAGGGGGCGGTAGTGCGCACTTCCAAAAATGAAGATATCGCATTTAACCATAATGGAAAACATAAAGGTATTCCATAAATGAAAAATACAGAAGCTTAAGTAAAACATAAACATGTTATATATAATATATAAATATATTGAGATATTAATGGCCACCTTTGATGGTGTTAATAGAATATTGAACAATACTCGTTTCATGGGGCAGAAATTCACCATCCACAGAAACAGTATGTTCATTAACCATTTGATGTAGGTGTGTGTATTTGTAGCTCTAATATTTCTTATAAAAACATTCTAGTATAGTTAAGATACTTGTGTATTTAGAAAATAAATGAATAAAAATATTTTAGGGGGTTGGAGAAGCAAAATAAAACAAAAGAACACAAGTGAAGACATTACCTTAAAATCGGGTAACTCTCTTTAATTTGAGCTCAAAGGCATCCTTGGGAAGACTTCTGCCCAAAGTGAGGCTTCTAGGAGTAGTAGAGGGATGTGGAGAGACATAATGAGAAGGGTTTTCTGAGCCAATGTTTTGAAAGGTGTGGGTAATGTGGTAGAGGTGTGGTCCTTTTATAAGAGGAGAGGAGGGGCACTCTTGGAATGTAAGGAATTGTTACTTTATTTTAGAATGAGATTCGTATTTAAAAGGTCCCAATTTGATATAATTAGAGGATAAGGTGATAAGGGTTAGAAATATACCGATCCAATAGGTTTTGGACAATTTTATTTCTTATAATTCACATTATCTTTTCATTTTATTTAAAACGTTAAATAATGAGGTAATCGCTGCATCATCATGATGTCATAATTAATTTAATATATATAATTTTAAAAATTATAAAAAAAATATCATGATGTATGAAATATATTTAGCTTTATAATTAATATTTATAGTAAAAAATATGACTTTTATAACCCCGTTTAAAAATTGTTTTAGTAAAACAACTCATGCTTGTGACATTTTTATTTTAACATTAAATAAAATGTTATTTATGTCATTTTCATACCAAAGTGGCTCCATGGGGTCCCCAAGTTGACAAATGGATTTTCATGGTCGAACATGACACATCAAATGATGTTAAGACTTGTTTCTAGGTCATTTCATATTATTAAAAGATTATTTTTACCATAAATTACACTAATTACCTCTAATCGCGATTAAAAACATAAAAGTTATTATTCACCAAAAAATTATTTTAATCCCATTGAACAAAATTTTACATCCTAATGACAACCATGTAAGTTGGATTTTTGAAATTAAAATCACAGAAGTGGTTAAGTTTCATTTAAACGAAAAAAATCTGTTTTTAAACTACCAATTAGTGGTTTCACTATTCATCAACAATTGATGTTTTTCAGAAAAATTCTAAAAATTCATCCTAAGATATATTTGATATTACAAATTCAAAAATGATGTCTATTTTACAAAATTCAAAACATATAAGTTCCATTAATTTATTTAATAATTCAGTCCCGCTCTCAAAACAAATAGCGTGTTTTTAAGAAACAATATCTATTAAAAGATTGACACTAGTTTAAGCCCAATTTCAAAGTGAAATTAATTCAATGACCGCTATTGGATTAAAAGGTAAAAATATATTATAATTTCACTTTAAAACCAATTAATATTATAATATATTTATATAAATAAATTAGATTAAAAAAGGATTTGAATCAAAATACAACACTTTTCACTATTCATTAAAAAATGATCTTTATCGGAAAAATATGATCTTTATCGGAAAAATACCAAAAATATACAGAATGTAAATTTTGATGTCCCGATTCTAAAGAATATTTTTATTTTGTCATGTACAACATATAAAATTGTCAAAAGTATATTTCAGAAAGGGTTCTCCATTAAAAGGCGGTTAATCGACTTTTTAATGAATATTAGAAGATTTATGTTTAAAATTGGATTCATTTTCATTTTAAGCCTCTAACATTTATCGGATAAAAGTAAAAATATTTGACAAACGTATATAATCATATTTTAGTTAGTTCCGTTCATTCTAACCATTACAACGGCTAAGAATTAAATACCTTTTAAAATAATATTATTTTATTATTAGAGTGCAACGTAAGATTTCAAAGGAACTCATTGTTGCGTATTGGGTAAGCCATCGAGCATAGCGTTCCCTTTAAATTAATATTGAAATTTTATTCACAAATAGGGATAAATATAAAAATGTTATATTCTTTATTTACCTGGGGTGTTATAGGAAGAATGTTTCGAACCAATGTTTTATCATTGAAATTCAATTATTATAATAATTTCATATTGTATAATCACATAATTATACATTTATAAGACAATTAAAACCTTATAAATGAGGAGTGACAAAAATAAAATGTCTATCTTGATGTTAGGAAACATATACCGATAAAATAGTAACTCGACTTTTGTAATAGGAATGTGACCCAATGAATCGTAAACCACTCAATTGAATAGTAACCCAACAAATAAACGTAAAAAAAATTATCAATATTATAAGTGAAAATATGATATAATTATATCATAGTATATGTAAGTAAATATTTTAAAAAATATGAAGTGTTGGTATTTTTTAATTAACGTATATTTAAATACAATTTTATTATTAATTTAATAATATAAAATAGAATTTACATTCATAAAATGTATTTATAAATAATTATTTTTATGAATCATTATTATAAGATAATTTTAGGATAACATAATTAATTTTTTAATGTTTCTGAAAAGCATTTTTAATTTTAAAATTTGTAATTTTTAGGTAAATTATTATTTTATTTAAATATTATATTTTACTTATCTAAAAAATTATTTTCATAAAACTATGTTCACTTTTTAATTCTACAAATTAAATAATGGTTGGGGTTAATTTTTGTGATATTTATAAAATACAATAATTTTTTTGAATAGTAAATCTGACAATTTACGATAAATGCTAAATAAATGAATATATGGTTCATGATAGAGTGATTATTGATGTAAAAGGCCAGTGGTTTGAAATAACTTCCTCTCTTTAATATATTTATTCAATTGAATAAATACAATTCATATTATTGAGAATAAATATGAAACTAAGGATTATAATAATGGAAAACCTAGCCTCTTCTCCACTATAAATACAACCCAGCTTTACATCTTCACATCAATCTTATCAAAGGTTGTGACTTGTCTAAATTCAGCTAATATCTCTTCCCAATATCCTCCCCACTCTAATAAGACCTTCATATCTTTAAAAGATAAAATCCTATCACCGTATGATGTTCTCAAGGAAGATATATTCTAGAAGAAAATTCCTCATTTCATTTCTTTTGTTTTATTTCATGTTCCTTTCTTTCTCCATTGTTCCACGCATTATTTCATCCAATTGTTATGATTAATCTAATACCATAAAAATAATTTAATTGTGTTAGTAAAATGGAATAATTCATCAAAATCTCACCTTTTACCTTCATTTATGCTAGAGATGAAAACCCCATCCAAGATATGTTAATTCAACACATTCAAGGGCGACGTGTTTTCAATTTAATTTTCCATATTATATTATGGTCATGAAACTTTATTTATGGTTGAAATATGAAGAAATATAATTATAATGTCTAATTTCAGGATGTTTAATCTTTTTTACACATTTTATTAATTTATAAAGAAAAATGTTTTCATTGTGATCAAAAACAACCAATTAACAAAAATAGTTATCATTAATGTTTTATATAATGTTACATCTTCCCTCCAAATAACCAAATTAATTTTTTAGCCAAATATTATTCTGGATGTTAACTAAAAACATAAAACATAAATTATGGAATACCATTATCATCTTACATGTTTATCCTTATATGTTTATAATTAAACCAATGATGAAAACTATAGAAATAAATGTTCCCAAACAATGAAATTGATCCTCTTAATCCATCAATATTCTTATGAATGGAAATAATAAGGTTATAATATATCAAATAAATTATGAAGAGGTTTTTTACATAATAATTAATCAACATAATTTGGTTATTTGGAATATTACTATCATGTGAAAGACTCCATCAAACATAATGTAATGAATTCTACCTGAACGTCCATTATTCCTTCGGGTTGCTCAATCATTCGTTTAAACCAAATCATATCGTATGTTATTTTTAGGTACATATTCAAAATTCTATTAAATTTACCAAACTCAAGTATCATAATCTATTCATCATTCTTTTTCAGTTATAATTTTTTTTGTGGTTCCCTCCGGAATCCATCCAGATAAGAAAACTCGTTCAAGAGAACATCCTGAATTGTTACCTAATTTTAAGTGAACATTATTATATTTTTTAATCCAAATTTTTTTGTAAAATAAATTTTTAAAGATAATATTATATATTCCATTATAATTTTATATAATATATTTCACCCTTTTATATTTAAAAGGGACATCATCATTTTACTTAAAGCCAAACTAAAATATTTTTTGGGTAAAATTTATTCAATTCACTTTTAACATGTTATCACTTATGTTTGACATAATATACCATGATATATATCTATTTTCCCTTTTGAATTTCTATATATTTTCTATTTAATTTCATAAATGGGAACTTGTATGATACTCTAATTTATTATTATTTATGGCATGATTATGATACCCATTTCTTTCCATGGGTACCCTTCTGATTGTGTATAATTGATTATGTATCAGTATTTATCGGGAAGTCATATTCATGAACATGTAATTATGGGTGAACCCATATATAACTCTAATACATTGTGTAATGTTGTGTCTCCTGAGATTTCATTTTCAATGGTCTTTGCAGCTAGCCTTGAATCATGCTACCATGTGCAATGGTCTTGGTGGATATCCTCGACTTATTCTCTTCTATGATCAAAAAGATTTGACTCATGATAAATTCATGTTTTATGTTTCTGAAACATAAATATGACTATATTTATATATTTTCCTTTTTTATATTTTATGATTCCATTTGTTCAATTACATTTTATATCACTATGTGACACATTCTAAAACATGTGCTAATGTTTTATTCTTATGTTGGTTCCCTTGCTGGAATTTTAGCTCATCTATTTTTTCATTGTATCCTCAAGTTACCCTATGATAATTCATTATCACAATGAGATTCAGGATATATTTAGGAATATTTAATAATGATATGTTTTATTTAGTCCCATGTTTTCAGTTTTATTTACATAGTCTTCCAAGGTACTAGAATTTTTGATCTGTTTCTTGCAATATGAAGATTTAATATGCCTAAAATCATGTAAGGATATGTGTAAAAGGATATGGTATCTATATAATATATGGTATTAATAATATTAATATTTCTATTCAATAAATTAGTAACATGTTTAAAATATCCATACCTAAGGTTAAATCAAATTCAACCAAAAGGAATCACGAGGTAAGGACTTCATCTCAATTTCCCTTCATTGAGGAAAATTGTAATTCTATACAATAGATTTCATTTATATGTATTAGATAATACCCTTTTGAAATGTAATATAATGATTACTTAATAATTCATGGTATTTTCTATTTTAGTATTAGTTATTTCAACCACGGGGGTTGGTCTGAAAAATTACCATGTTGTAAAAGATAGTGTATAGTCTCCCTTTATTTTTTCATTGTCAAAATTCTCTTCAAACAATAATATTTATATGATCATTATTACAGGGTAAATAAATTTATATTAAATAGAAATATTATTTCCTGATTGATCTAATATTTTCAAATCCTTTATACCTTTTTTATATACTGAAATTACTTTAAAATTTAATTGATTAATTGGGGAAATATAGATAAATTTTTATCCTCTATTCAATAAAAATATTTATCAACAAGGAATATTTATCAAGAATTAAATAATTCAATTAATATATAATAAATCAATTGAGAATGGATATATTGGTTGGGATAAGTTATAGATATCCCCAATTCATTGACCAGTCTCATGAGAGGAATCATTTGGGCAAATCAAAAATGTTTTTACCCCATAGTTTTAAAATATATTGAGGAATGATATTGATTGTCACGGTATAATGATATCATAGATCACTATGGACAATAATTAATCATTAAATTAATTTATAGTTTCATCATAATCATTATCCATGATATTGATTCTATAATATTCTATTTTGATGAATTTCATTTATATATTATTGATTAAATGGTATGACTATTTTTCTATTTACTATTCCTTATTAATTAATCATTATCATTTCATGATAGTAATTTTATTTAAATGGTATATCCGTTCAGTTATATACCTTTACATGTTAGTTATTCTTGTTTATTCATTATATTTTCTGATGTACTTAACCATTACTTATCAATTCATTTCTCTTCATTATGATTCCATTCCTCAGGATATGAAAAACTATTCATTGAATTAGTTTACAGAGATGTTTTTCATTGGGTTTTATTGTTTATAGTTTTTATTTTCTATTCCCAATGTAAAATTGGTATCATTTATATTTTCGGGTCTCCAAAACATCTAAACAGATCAGGAAGTCATTATTGAACCCTTTCTATCCTTGCTGATGTAGTAAACCAGAGAATGGCCTAGTGTTTGTGGAGCCATAGTCACCACCTAAAAAATGTAGTTTAATATTTAAGGCCTGAAAACATTTTTTAGATATAATTATTATTTATTAAATTACATATTAAGACCATACAGGTATTTTTGATAATGAAAAAAACTTCTTATGCTTTGTGGTGGTGGTAGTCTTCCCATATGATGAAATTCAATTTTGGATTTTGATAATGGAAAAACTAAAATGTGTTTAATGGGGTTTACCCTAATATAAAAAATATATATAATATAAATACTATATTATTCAGATGAATATAGGAAAAATATATTTTCAGGTGGAATATAGAAAATAAACATTGTTAGTATTTGTTAATAATTACTTTTTGAACATTTAGGTTCTCTAGGAGCATTTATTGACATGGAACGACATAAGCCAATGATTTTTGACCAAACAATTTTATATGTGAAATATGAATCTATAAGATGTAAAAAAGGTATTATTTTGGGATGGAAAATAGATTTATAGTGGTCTTGAAGGGATGGTGATAGGTCCCTTATATTAATGTGGAGAATGAAATTCTTTTAAATGCTTTATCTTAATATAAATAGAGAATTTATTTCATAGGTAAATAATATTAAAAGTATAAAATAATATAGTAAAGATAAATTTTGGCCATTATAACCCTCAAAAATTCAACTTGATACCAGTTTTTTATATTTAATTCATCTAACACATTTAGTTGTCTTTTTTATCCATTTAGATTTTTTTGCAGTATCTTGTTTTCGGGTAAGTAAAAAATATATCATCATTAGAAAATTGATATAAATATTAAAAAAATATTAAGATTTTAATTGAAAATTATAAATTCATTTTATTTGATTCATTTTTCCAAGGTTATCATAAATAATTTTAAAAAAATCATGTAATGAAAATAGTTTTAGATTATATTATCGCTTATTTTCTAAATTATCAATAATATATTTATAAAAAACATACACATCCTAAAACTATAAATATAACTTTTAAAATACATATTTGTTTCATAGAAAATGGATTTATAAATTTCAATGTAATACATAAATTAAAAAAATTCCATACATTTCAAAATATTGGTAAAAACAGTAGTTTTCACTATTCACATAATAATCAATCATTTTGAAAAACATTCCTTTTATCCTAATATATTATTGTTAATAAAAATAAAAAATTGATGATAAATGTTTTGAAATAACATTATGAAAGGAATATAACCTTTAAAAATTTAACAATTCATATTATTATATCGTTTCAAATTCTAATTAAATTTTTGGGAACAAATTATAAATATTTCTTATATAAAATATATTTCTTTTTCTATAATAAGTTTCAAAAATAAAATTAGTATAATAAATTTTAAATATGAAAACAATATTTCTAACTTTTTCAATTAATTTTTAAATACTCATTTGACCAATAAGATTAAAAACTCTAATAGTATAAAATATGTTTGATAAATAAAAAAATTCAAAATAATTTTAACATTATGACATCATAATTACTAGTTACATAAAACCATTGTATATTAATGTAATATTTAACCATAAGGTAAGCTCTAATTGTTGTTAAGGGTTCTGATTCCTCTAGCATAGATCTTATATAAATTTCTATTTCGTTAAACATCTCTATAATTTGATTTTACTCGCATCATAATTTTTTTATTTAATCATGTTACTGGTTAAGGGAAAAAAATTCAAGCTACTACACTTATAGGAACATTAAAATGAATTCAGTATGTGATACTGAAACTATAATTTTCTTTATCATTCATTTCACATCATAGATATATAATATAATTACATTATTTTTTACCGAAAAATATAACAAATAAATTATTATTTTAAAATTTTATTTTCATTTATCATAGTTCAATTTCATAATTCTGTTTCTTATTGAATAATCTATTAATATAATATTTATTTTTTGAAACTTAAAAGTAAAATATTAGGACGTTATATATTAGTATCTTAAATATCAACATTAAATGCATTTTGATTTATTTAAAATCATTGTCATTTTTTCTCAAAATGGTATAAAAATATATTTATTTTATTGTTATATTTTATCCCACCACTGAAATAAAAAATTCAATCTAATTTTTTTATTAAAATATAGGTGAAATAGGTCCATTTTATTCTGATTAATGATATCATGAATATAAAGGATATTAATAAGATTTATGTCTATGGTATTTTGAGATTATATAGCATTCCATATACTATTATTTTTTATAATGATCCGTTGTTTACATTTAATATGGGCTTTCCTCTGGGAGATTTTTAGATCATGAGTTAAAATGATATATACTTATTATCCCCAAATATTTATCCAAACATAATGAGCTATTTAGATCCCATAAGATATGATCTAGGCCATTAATTTAGACATAAAAGGCTCATAAGATAACCATATAGGAATGTATGGGTTTTATTAAAATAATAGTTACTAATATTTAATTCTCTTTTCTTCCATTTGAAGTTGTTTGTTATTGATCGTTTCGTTCCCCAATTCTATTGGGTTGTAGTTTTTGAGACATCCCTTATGGGGTAAAGTCTGGTCTATAAGATGATTGAGAATATATAGGGTATTTAATAGTGAATGGATGATTCCTAAAGCTATTATAAATTTTTTCAAATTAGTTTTTTCATCCCTTATAATTATTTATTGGTATCCATTTTTTTATTAAATTATCACCATGATTATAATACATGTTGTTAGGGATGAAGGGGAAGAAATAATTAAGATACATAAGTTATTTTGAGGTTATAGAATAAAATATAATGGTTTCTTATAGGTTATTCATGGGACATAAACTAATGATTCATGATTCATTTAATTCATTTCAATTAAAGATGTACCATCCCAAACTTTTATATATATTAAATTTGTATGAATTATAATTGGGGAAGGATGTTTCATTGACCATAAAAGTTTTCTAGATTATCAACTCTTGGTTTATGATGTACTAGAGTATGGTTATACAATTTGTCCTTGTCATTTGAAAATAAAAAGGAGACTCTCTTGTGACATGGGAGAGGGGATCATTAATAATGGAGTATTATCATTTCCATTGAATAAAAAACATCAAGTTATTATTCTTAGGTGCAGGATGTGATATAATGAGTAAAATTACCACACAAATGATGAATTTTTAGGAATAAATCATATTATTTATATTATTTAATTATTTTCATTTATTTGGGGGTATTCATCCTTTAAACTTTTATGATATAGGGACACACTAGGTGCCAGAAATTTTTCACACAGTCTATGTATACCATGATGGAAAATCCATGTAAAGACCAAAAATTAATTGTTGAGGGATAAAAATTAACACATTATTAGTAATATCAACTATAGAAACACTATACAGATCTCCTGGGTGAGATAGTGCTACAAACATAGTTATAACAAGATTTAATTCATTGTAAACTACTATAAACTAGACCTATACCATGTGTTTTGGCCAAAACATTGGTATAGATATAATCAAATGACCCTATAGATATGGTTTTGGATGAACCAGTGGTATTTCATCATTTAAATGACCCTATACCAATGGGTTTTCAAAACCCATTATTATTGTAAAAGGATATACTAGCATTTTGGATTAGAAAATTGGTATAGACTATTATAAATGACCATATACCAATGTGTCTTCCAAAATCATTGGTATAAGTACAAAAACTCAAAATTCCCATTCCAATGGTTCGGAGAAGCATTGGTATTGACCTATACCAATGGTTTTGCAATCATTCGGAATATAAATTGGGATTTTTAATAATTTATTTTGTAAAATAATATTGATAAAATAAATAAATAATTAAATTATAATTATACATATACATATCAATCAAATTATGTTTCAAAAATAAGTGTATCTTACCCGTAAGGTAGTTGAGATATATGTTTGAGGTCGAGGGATCAAAACATGCAAATTAATTTTTTTGAATCACTTATACCAATGGCTTTCAAAATCATTGCTATAAGTAGTACATAAAAAATATACCAAGGGTTTCGAAACCATTTTTATAGGTCTAAAATGATTCCATTATAGCCCACAGTCACCCATACCATTTCTATAGCCATTACCAATGGGTTGGGACCTATTCTGATGGTTCCAAACTATTTGTAGTGCTCTAGTTTCAAATAGTGTTCCATCCAAACCATTTATCTTCCTTTAATTGAGATTGTACCTTCCTTATGGTTGGTGAACTGTTAAGAAGGAAATGAATCCAAATCATGTAACCAATCCTTAATTTAAAAAAGGACAAATTACCATGATAATCTTTGACGATTTATTAATAATAATCCTCTACTTTTTCCAATTTGGATCTCCAAACAAATGTTTTTTTAGTAGCCCGTGTAACTTAATTTTGAATCATTTTTTGTTGATATTTTAAAAAAAATTAAGAGAATACCATAGTTAGTTATTACATACATAATCAATAGATCCAGTATCATTTTTCTTCAATTATCATATTTCCCTATAAAAATTTGGGGTATATTTATTGTTATCTCTTTTAATGAATGAGATATTGAAGCTTAGTGGTCTGTATTTCCTTCTTTGGATCCCTCTTTATCTTATCATGAAAATTTATCCTAGTCATTGATAGTTTCAATGAATTATGGTACATGGTTCCAGGATCATTCTTTTTTGGATTTTCATTAAATTATTTCTTCCTAAAATTAGAAAATTAATTTTATTTATAGTATTAAACTCATTCTATAATGGATATTTATGAGAAATAATATTTTGTTCAAGATATTTTACATGGGTGAGAAAAATATTTTCCCAAGTCAAATTATATGTAATAATTGAATGGTTTTCATAATTTGTGTGATGTTATTCCTTGTTTAAATTTTTTTCTTAAATCTATCAAAAATCAATGGAATTTTATTCATTGTTAGTAAATAAATAAACTTGAAGGATTATACTTATTATAAATTTATCTGTTTTCCAGTCTAGTGAAATAATTTGAAATTCATCCCCATAGGCAAGTGAATTTATTCGAGATCCATACTTATAAATGACTGTGTTCGCCTAACAAGTGATTTAATTTTCATACACGAAATTTTTAATAGTGACCACTGGGGATATTCTATGTATCGTATATTGGAAATTTTTTATATATTTATTTCATCAATAATATTTTATTTATAAAATTAATTGAATTGTGATATATTATTCTTTAAAAATAAACAAAATATCATGTTCCAATATCTTCTTTCAAACTACCCTATGTTGATTTTCCCTAGAAAAGTATATTCATTAACCACAAGGTGTGATTATAATACGATTATTTTTCTCACCCAATACATAAAAAAATGAATGTATATAATTATTTTCATTTACTAATTCAAGTAATTAAAATGTGTCTCTTAGATGTAGTTGATATTATTATTAGCTTAAATGGGTTTTCTGTGTTTAAATATAAGAAAAAATCCTCATGTCCCAAAAAATGTCAAGATTATTTCTTATTTTTTATTTCTAGTTTGTTTTATACATTTTATGTATATGATTGTATTCACTACTAATACTCCCATTATATGCAATATTATTGTGGGATCACATATCATAAATGTATATATTTTAATTATTTATGGACATATTGTAATTATTTTTCATTAATATTTTAGTTAATGTTATCTCATGATGTGGGATGTTTATTGGTAATTGTATATTTTATTAATGATTCAAAAATATAAGGTATGTTGATTAAGGTTACTATGTTAGAATCCTATTTTTTGTTTTATTTGGTTAATAATTTCCCAATCTGTATTGATTATGCATAGGGAATGGTTTCCATATCATAGGGATCAATAATTTCGTTTAGTCCTTGACTTAAATGGGCTTAGGTTCCTCAATAGAAGGTAATCTGGGATGGCGCTTGAATTTACTATTATGAATGTCGATGTGCCTTGAGTTGAGAAAATATAAGCAATATGAATATGATAACATGTATTTAGTATAGTTAGGGGATACATGGGAGGTATACCCCAAATATAAGAATACATTCTAGAGTCCGTGGTCTAATTTTGGTGCTAATGGGAAGGAATTTTGAATGAGTCTCTGTAAAAATATGATATATAAACATCAGAATAATATTGAAAAAAAATTGTAGGAATATAGAAATATAGGTTTAAATAATCATCAATAATTTATTCTTTGTACCATAAAATCAAAAAAAGAAAATAATTATTTTTTCATTGGATATCTAAACAAGGGAGGTATCATAAACATCAATATCTAAATATTCCTCTACCATCCAAGTATTATGTTCGCTTCATAACCTCCAAGAGAATCGATCACCAAATAGAACATAGCATATAAAACAAAACGCAATAGTTCATAGAGAAAATGTAAAATATATATAGTTTTATTAATCTTATATGAACAATTGTCGATACTATAATTGAATTGTCACCAAAAACATATAAGGGTATTGGTATTTACCCTCCTTGTAGCATAATGATACTTTATAAGAAGTGCCTGATTTGATGCAACATCACCCCATTGATTAATAGAGAGAGACTCTATCTTTATTATGGATGTATCATGACCCTATCTCAAAAAAAAATAGATTGTGTTATTAGGGTAAAAAATATATTAGATATTATATAACTATTTTTTTAAGATAATTTTTTTGTAGATATAAATTAAGTGGAAGTAAAAACATAAATTTACACAGAATGATGCATATAATAACATATTTATAGGCCACAAGAAGATACATTGAGTATTTTTTTGGATAAAATGATATCAGTGCCTTGGTGAAAGGATTTGATGGATGATTCTCCTGAACTATTATCCCAAATATAATAATAAAAATCAATAATCCATCAGTATTGTTACATTATTTCCAAATAGAACCACATATGTGAACAGACTCAAAAATCTATTCCAAGGATCCACCTTCATTAATACTATAACTATCTTAATTGACCCATTTTTAACCCATTATGGATGATGTTAAAAAACATTTATAGCCCAAAACCACCTCATGAAGTCTACATACTAGTGTCTATTACTAATATGTCATGACATATATAGGATGTCATACCCTATAATATCCTAAAATATAATTTCATCAAAAATATATAATAAACTCCTTGAAAAATAATAGTTATATAGGAATAACTAACATTATAACATTTGAAAATGGGTCATCAAGATTAAATATAATTCCATTGAGAAAAAATAAAAAATATAAATACATATAAAAGGATAATCTTGTAATGACCAAAATCATTACAGGATGGAATTTAATAAGGGATTATAAACTATTTGGTTAGAAGCTGGCAAGTTTTTAGAGATGAAATTCAAGAGTAGATTATAATTCTTTTTATAACATTTGTGTAGTTTTTTTCTTGGAATAGGGATAATATGGGCACAATAGAGGCTTTGAGGAGGATATGAAGGTTTTTGGGTTAGTCAGGAAACCCTGTAACCCTACTAGGACCCTGAGTCAGCTGGTGGAAGTCACCAGCTAACTCTTGGGGCCCTGGGTGTGTTTTTTAATCAGGGGTTTTATGGAGTTTAGGTTATTTAAATTAGTAGTGTTTTGTGGGGTTTAGGGAACTCATAGGGTCCATCTCTATTCAAAACCCCCTTCATCCTAATGAATCCCCATGGTGGGGATGGATTTTGGTGTCTTCATTATTAGATTTATGATGTGTTATTCATTTTCTATAATTTTTCTCCTCCCTCTCTATCCTTCACAATAAATTTTATGTATTCATACTTTTGGTGAAAATTTAACCTTATCATGGTGAAATCAACAATGATTGATGTATAATTTTTTTCTGGATCAACTAAGGAATCCCAATAATCTACGATCAATATGTAATTTTTTATATTTGAAATTATATTTTTTTGGGAGTTTCCTATGTTCTTCCAGAGAGTTTTTTTCATAAATAATTCAATTTTTTTATAACTGTTGTATTTTTATGTGAATAGTTTTTGTGGTATGTTGGGAGTGAAACCCATCTATTAAGTAGTGATTTTGACAATATTAGACCACCCATTGAGTTTTGTGTCAATTAGTATAATTATGGATTTTGGTATAAATTAATTTTATAATTAATCTGATAATTTTTATAGCTTATTTGGGAGTTTTTGGACTTGATGGAGGTCCAAACGAGCCTCATATGTATTTATTAGTTGGTAGGGTGCATAATTCAGGCATTAACACATTTAGGATAACAATTTTTAATAATTAAAAAATTATTATAATGAATAAACTAAACTTATTTACATGAGATGGAGACTTGGGATTTGAGGTGGTCCTTGTGAGGGAAAGGTAGTGATGTCCATTCAAAATACATAAATGGAATGTCTTGTGTTAGGTTGGCTTCCTCGAAAATATCGTGTCTCATGGTAAAATGGTGATTTTATTTTTGTGTTCATAATTTGTACAATGTGATATATATGTTGTGTGTTCTATGTAATGATATATTCTCATGGTATAAAAGTGGTGGTTTGATAGAGATGGATGTGATGGATCCATATTAGGATGGGATGGGCTATGGGACCTATGTGGATGCATTTGTGTAGGGAAATGTTTTGAAGGACTATTTCCCTGATAGTGAGATGGTGAGTTCTTATATGGGGTACAGAGCATTTTATATTTATTTTTAAAAATCCTTCTTGATGAGACTTCCCTGAGTGTGTGTGGATGGGTCTAGGTACTCCATGATTGAGAATATAAACAACATGTGGTTTGGACTAGTGTAATTTTTCCATCTAAAGAACCTGTGAGATGGGTCATTGTGATTTGGGCCTCCTATGAACATATAGGATGATAATTGTGATTGAAGACCCTAACAAGAACCCAATTGATGGCCCGTTTTTACTAAGTCCTCCTAATAAGATACATAATGGGAAGGTGTTATTTTTTATCACAAGAACCTATAGGATGTGACGTTGTGAACGATTGAAATCCATTGAACCTTTGTGGATTGGTCAAGGAGACTTTATGTTCACCCTATGTATGTATGGATGAGTTATGGTCTATTATGAGGTTTTGATCTAAGTTATACGATAGGGCCACTGGGTATAGTGATAGTATGTTGCAGATACATGAGCTTTCTGACATAGTTTTAGAGTAGGTAGTGTAATGATTAAGGTATGACATGGATTCTGGCATAGAGATGAAGTATATGTTTTATAGGATGGGGTATAAGGGGGATATAAACATTGTGTAGAAGTAGTAATTCATGTATATAAATTAGTGTTATGTTTCTAAGTGGATGTGTAGCAGAATATTGATTTTAATACATATATATATATATATATATCATTTTATCACTATATTATATAGTATGGATGAGGCAGTAGGGTTAGAAAATGGGTTTTTGGACTGACCCCAAATCCATTTAAATTATATTGGTCCCAGTATATGTGAGTAAAATTTACAATTTTATTTTTGAAAATAAGAATGAGATGGATATATATAGTAATAAGTGTCATTAGTTTTTAGAGGGTGATAATTTTAAGTGATGGTATGTGAGTTTTCTTGAAGGACATATTTTTCATTTCTATTATTTTCTTTGATATAATTCTCAGTCCACTGATTATTTTAAATAAATTATATTTCACATTTATTTGTTTCATCCAAACTATTATTATTAGATGATTATTTTGATGTTTTCTTATATTATTATGGTTGAATGATGGGCTAGACTGGCATCCAAGATTAATGTCTATAGGATAGTGGGATGTACACAAAAATGGTTGGTCATGTCAAAATTTTGATATAAATAGGAATTACCAAAGATAATTATTTTCATATTTCATTATTTCCATATGATTATGTTAGGCTCTCACCACTAGTCGGTAGTATCTGGAGTGTGGGGAGGCATGTCTGAGGGCCTGTGGTGACATGCTCATCTCTAGATTAGGAATCATGGGGAAAAATTAAAAAAGGGAATCATTTGTTGATTGGGATGAATATAATAATTATATAATAATGTTGTATTATGAAATAGGGTGTTTGATAAAGTGTTTATCATGCTTTTATTATGTAGGTAGAAACTCATGTTTACAGGGGATGTCTAGTTTCAAGATTAGGTACTCGAGAATGAGAGAGGTTTTTTGTTGGATAAATAATCCAAAGGTGGGATGGAAGAAAATTAGGGTTAGTCAACATGATTATCTATTAGTATGTAATTTATACATACATCATTGAAGTGTCATTATAGGATCATGATACGCATTCATATGGGTGGGGATTGTTTTTATGATTGCCTTAATGATGTCCATATACATTGAATAAAAATAAAATATAATTGATTTGTTACTAATATATATAAAATGGTTTAATGAAATTAAAATTTATATAAGAAGATTAATAGGAATTTTTTCATGTAGGTTTTTATCCTCAAAACGTAAATAGATATTGAAAATTCTAGTTGTTGAGAAAAACCTAGTTTTTAAAATAGAAAACATGAATTTTATGTGATGTGTGTTTGATTAATTTTATGTTTTGATCATTGAATATGGAAAATGGTTTTTGAAATTTGGAAATTAATGGGATTTGGGGGGGGGTTTGAAAATTTTTAGGAATTTTTTGAAACGTTATTTCAATAGATTTTCAATATTCCAAAAAAATGGAATTAGTAATGATGGATTAGTTTTATGGAAAGGGACAAGATTGGATTGGGAATTTTTTTCATGGAAACCCATCAATTCAATGTTTTTTTATAGAAGCTCAGTGAGTTTTATAAGGTGAAAATGTATTCAAAATGTGATTTTTATATTGAGAAACTATAACCCAAGGAAACTAGTTTTTTGTGATTATTTGTATTATCCAGTGATGCCTCATATGCTTAATTTTTGTTCTTATATCATATATAATGTTTGTTTAGAAATATCCAAATATTTTTTACACTGTTATATTTTTTTCCTTGAGGTAGTGACTAAATAAAAATAGTCTACAATATATTCAAAAAAATTATAACTTTTTATGGAACTATAGAGCACCGATGGTCAGTTCATTCTTTCATAAGCTATGACATGGATGTTTGGATGGAGGTACTGCTGGAGGTCTAGTGGGATGAATGTTTTTTGGGGTAATATTTTAATAATAATTGTGTGGATAATATGTGAGAGACTCTTAAAGAGATCTCATGGATACATTCTATGATTTTTGGTCCCTAAAGGTAGTTTGGGTGGGTATAGTTATTTGAACCAAGATTTGTGTTTGATGTGGATTGGTGATTATTTTAGTTATATACTACATGATGTGTTTTTGGTATGTTTCCTAGATTAAGATTGGTTGAGGAATTATATTTGTTGTTAATTTACATAGTGTGGACTACTGCTTGTTTGAATAATTTTTTAGTTGTAGAGTCCTATGGTATGGAGCACCTTATGCCTCAAAATATTTGGATTATTGTATTTCGAGATATTCCAAAGGTGATGGGTGTGGTTGAAAACTGTCTTCCATCATGGTAATAGTGATGAATTTAATTTTAAATTATTTATAATTTGTGCGGTAGTAGTTTAGTATGATGATCACATAAATGAGTTCGAGTTGAATTATTGGATTCAAACCCATCTATTGAGTTTTTCATGTAATGATTGGGCATGGATAGATACTTTAATTTTTAAGAGGGTACCATGGATACTTCATGTTATTTGGGATTGAATTTCATGTGGGGAATATTTAGTCTGTTTGACATGTGATCCTATGATTTGTGGGTTGAGTCTTTCATGATTTTAAATAGGCTATGTGATCTTGTTGCATTGGAGCATTCAACTATTGGGTTTGGTGACGTTAAGGAACTGACCATAATCATTAGATAATCTCGTTATTTAAACTAGATTTCTCATCATAACATTTCAAAATATCTATTCAGTATATATTTTTATAATGTTAGGGAGAAATTCATACACATCATCCAGTATGAAAAAAATTCGGTACCATTAAAATAGTATCCATTTCATCCAAAACACAATTTTTTTAACACATAACAACAAAATGATTTCTCTTAATAATCATCACAACATGTAACTTGAATTACTTCATTATTGTAGACATATATTTAACCTATGAAATACATTTTAAATCATGGGATGAGCATAAAAATCACTATATGGGACATAAAAACAATGAAAGAAACCATTAGTCCATGAATACTTATAAACGTATGAAATCATTTTAACAATGACATAATTATCATCTATATATACTTTGTGAATCATGAGATTTACAAAAAACATAAATGAAAATATATATAATCAAACATGTAACTTGGGGAATTAATTACATATATTGTAGCCCTCATAGCTACCTTATGTTTTTTAACCATCCCAACTACCTTACAATAAAACCCTCATGGATACCTTATGGTGTAACCATCACAGTTACACGTGGAGTAACAATATGGAGAAACTCCAACATACAAATACCCAATGATTTGGAGAGATATATTGGTCCTAACATTCATCATAAATAATTACCATGAACCTGAACATAATCTTAAAACATGAATAATGGCATAAAAACAATCATTTTGAATTTTGTAAAATTGGATTTTAAAAGAGTATTTTTAATGGAAAGTCCCTTAAAAATCATTTAATTGAATTCAGATTTAATATAATGAAATTATTTTTTGTATCCACTTTAAATAAAAATAATAATTTCTTATATGAATGAAATTAATTTCAAAAATAAAAATAGTAGATAAAATTTATGATGTAGATGGTTAACACAAAGATTGGAATTTGGTTAAAGAATTACCTTACATTAGGTTTATCATATATAAAATTGATTAAAAAACAAGTATAATTGTGAAAAGTGTGTTAATAATATTTTAATGGATCGTAATAATGTTTATAATACCTTAATTTGCCATCTTATTACATCATTCGACCCATTTATTAATAATATTTTGTAATTTCCATTGTTTTATGTGAGTGCTTTACATGATTTCCATGGTTGTTTCATAAAGGATATTCATATCTAATGAAAGAGAAACTCCAAAAGTATAAGGAAATCATATTAACATGTTTCCATAATATTAAATTATGACATAAATAATTTATATGGTATGTGGATGATTCATTAAATAATTCATTAGAGATATTGGTTTAGATCATTTTGGTGGTTCATTGATAATCAAAAACTTCTTTCATTATATTACATAATATTATTTTTATATGTAAACTAAAGAAAATAAAAAATATATATAATAAAATTTAAAATCCATTTCAACCTTTAAAATGGTTTTAAAACTACTTTTTAAGGATGTAATTGAAATTGAGAACCCAACATCCATGGTTTTGGTAAAACTACACAACACAGATGATGTATTTATAAGAGGGGGAGGAGATAAAGTATGATGAGTAATTTTTCCATAAACTTGATAAAAACCAGAATATATAAGATTATAGATCATAAAATTCTACTGTATAAGGGGTAGGGGAATATAGTATAAGAAAAGAAAAGGAATTTAAATGAAAATGAGAAAATGAAATAGGATATTTACCACATGATCTCTTCTCTTTGAGATCCATAATAAGGCCTCTATATTATTACTTTTGGTGATACAAGAAGGTCATAGATGTGGGTAAGATCCTTGGGATGTGGATCAGGTAGAATTTAGAATTTTCTTAAAGATATGGAGGTATGAGTGGAATAGCGATTGAGGGTGGTATTTATAATGTAAGAGAGAAAGGGTTTTCAATTATTTTAATCATTAGTTTAATATATTTTCTAAATACTATGAATAGCCTGGATTTATGTTACCCAAATAGTAATTTGAGATAGAGATTTTGAAACAATGGTTCTTACATTATCCATGATTCTAGTAATAGTGTATTTAACAGATAATGTATATAAACACTATATTTCTATATTAAACTATTCCTAAAAAATCAAAAATTTCAGGAAAATCCCAAAAAATCACCATATCCATTTTTTGACATTGTGAATTCAAAAACGAAGTCATTTTTTGAACATAATTTTCTAAATATGGTAAATTTTATTTTTAAATAATATCATAATTTATTGGAAAATAACATTTTTAAAATTATAATTCATTATATATAACTTTAAAAATTTAATCAATATCACCTTATCTTATAACGATAATATAATAAAATAGTAATATTATTTATTATTCATTAGTTTCATATTATTTTTAATATTTCTATTTTTATGGGCATGTTACTATTCACCAAAAATCATTTTCGTTATATTAGACTCCAAATAACATACTTATCAAAACCGTAGATGTCCGTTTTTTGAAATTACAATCATAGTAGAAGAAAAATTATGTTTAATGTATATTTTAAAATTATATCCCTAAAAATTTGTTCCATTATATAGAGACTCATTATTTAACAAATTTCATTACAATTATTTTTAAAACATTGTGGTGTTACATCCTCCCCACTTTCATAAAATTGAGTCCTCACAATTTTATTTTTACATATAAAAAATGTGAGGGTACCATTCCTCATTGAATTTTCAGATTACCATGCTGCATCTTCAAATGATTTATTTTTCTAAAAAAACATTACCTGGTGGATTACCTTATTCCAAAATACATGTTTATTTCAATAATGAATCTAAATAGGAATCTATATTTTAAAAAGTATCACTTCTAACTGAACTACATCATAGGTCAAAACATGAAATGAATTTGTCACAAACTTTATGAAAATAATAACATGAAAAAAAAATTCTAAACCTGATAATAACATAGAGGCAAAGCTACTCCGTAGGAAACCGGTCAGAGATTATCATTGATTTTATAATGTCCAATGAACTATGGACACATCATCCTTTTCATACCAAAATGCATAACACTTTTCCATGGTGAGATAATAAATTGTTTTTATCACCTACCTCAATAGAAATTTCATTCCTCTTATTATCTATATAGATTAACTTCCTACTCTAAGCTGTCATCATGTGTTTCTGGATCATCATCACTTTCTCATCCCCATTGTCTACTATTTATGGTCAAATAAACTTCCTTTCCCAAACATCATCCCAAAATTCAGGAGTTCGACATCACATCCCATATAATGCATCAAAAGGTTCCATATGTATAGTAGAATAAAAATATAATTATATGAAAATTAAACTAATAAATTATATTGTCCCAAAAAACCCTGGTAATACATTGAAAAAGCCCAAAGAATTTCCCCAAAATTATTATTTTCCACTTTGACAGTGCATCTGATTGATGATGAAAAGTTTTACTGTAATTTATTTCTGTTCCCAATGACTTATGAAGGCCTTTATAAAAGATAAAATTAAATCTGGGATTATATTTTGATAATATTGAAAGAGTATCTCCATGTAACCTGATATTGACATTCATTTATAATCGATAAAGCTGATCTAATGACATAGTATCTTGAATTGGAAGTAAATTAGTAGATTTAGTGAGTCGATCAACAGTAACCCATATTGAATTATTTTCTATAGAAGTATTTTGTAGTCCTAAAATGAACTCTAGGGTCATATTTTCTTATTTGTACTCTAGAACTCTAAATGGGTGAAGCATCACCATTTGAAACTATCTATATGATCTAAACTATTCACATTTCAAAAGTTTCTTGGTAAAATATACTATATATATTTTTATTACATCACACCAGTATGAATCCCAAGTTCCCATGTACATCATTGTGTTTCTAGGATGATGTAAAAAAATAAAACTATGAGCTTCTCATAAAAATTATTTCATTAGATGAGAATTTCAAGGAACATATAATCTCATTCCAAATAATAGAACAAAGTATTTATCAATGTTAAACTCTTGAAACATTCTCATTTTAATCAATTCAACCTTTTTCTGTAACTCCACGTCTTCTTTCTATGGTTTCATAATTATTTTTGACAAAAATAAATTCACTAAAACCTGAAAATAACAGAGGAATTTCCTACTCCAACTACATGAAATCCAAAATTCAATTATTCATTATTCAAAGGGTCAAGTTCTAGTCCTAACATAGATAATTATAGATAATGTTTTCAAAAAAAGGAATCATCCACTTTGTTATAATTTTCATGATGGAAATTGATCATTCAATCATAATCCTTTATGAATTCTATCCATTATCACAACCTCATGTTTAATTCCTTTTTTTTAATATATACTTAATAGTTTTTTGGTCAGTATATAATTCATATTTGGATACATATAAATGATTCCTGTAATTTTTTTAGCAAAAAACCACTGATTCTAATTCCCAATCATGGGTGATATAATTTAACTAGGGAGGTTTTGTGGAAATGAAGAAAAATAAATTACATGAACATTCAGAATTAGAACACAACCTTGTCCCGTTAATGAAGCATCGCTGTAGATGAAAAACTCTCCATTTCTAGATTGTAGTTTCATAAGTAGTGTATTCACCAATCATTTTTTAAATTCTTGAAAAATATCATCACATTATTTTTTCCAGTTAAATTTAATATATTCTCTTGTTAACATACTCAGTGGACTAGATAATTGTACAAGGTTTTCAAACAACCTATGGTAATAGCCTAACAGTAAAAAAAAATATGAATCTAGATTATATTTTATTGTCCTAGACATTATTCAACAACATTCATTTTCGAAGGATCTACGTTTTTGACATCATTAGAAACGATGTAATCAAGGAACAAAATTTTTTGCATCCAAAATTCACAGTTTTCGAATTTTTCATACATTTTCATTTCATTTATGGATTTAAAATAAACCCATATATGTTTTTCATGGTCCGATATACATCTCTAATATTCCAAGAATTCATCAATTAAAACATCAAAAAAACATATCCTATAACTTATGAAATATTCTATTCATAAGATCCATGAATACATAAGTTGTATTAGTTATCCCACATATTATAAAAAAATCTCATATTGACCATATATACTGTATAAGGTTGTTTTTGGATTTCCATCCTTCTTCACCATAAGCTTATGGAACCTGGATCTCAATTCAATGTTGAAAAAGTACTAATCTCCCTAGCGTAGATCAAAGATGTCATCGATGTGAGGAAGGTATATTTATTTTAATTGTAATGTTATTCAATGAACTATAATCAACGAAAACTCTCATGAAACCATATTTACATTTAATAATAAAGTAGGATCCCCACGTGATGAAGTGGTAGGATGAATGAATCCTTTATCAAGAAACTCCTACAACTAATTTTACAATTCAAGAAGTTCCATCTGAGACATTTGATAAGGTGGATTTGAAATTGTATTATCATCAGGAAATGATTATATTGTGAATTCTACATCCCGATTATATATAAAAGTAGGTTTCTTTTCTATAATTACATTGATTTATGAATTTACCCCTAGAACATCATTAATTTTATCAGTTACCTTATTTTCAACAATATGAGAAAGATAAGAGTCATTCCCATCGTTCAAAAGATTCTCTTATATCTGATATGTTACCAATTGTATTGGTTCATTCTTTTATACAAACAATGAATCTTTATGAAAATAATCATCTTTATCTCTACAATAAATATCAGCATGATAAACAAAAAGCCAATATATACAAAGAATGAAATAATACTCTTCCAAGGAAAAATCTTAAATTTTTTATGTAATGTCTTTCCATATACAGAAAAAGGAAGATTATTAAAATGCCTTTTTTCTGTAATATTTCCCCCGGTGTTTTAAAAATATTTTTTTCTCATTTGTTGAGGTGATATTTTTAATTTACAAGAAAATATTTCGGAAATAAATAAATTTGTAGGCCCTATATCAAGGATGAACATATAAAAATCATTATTAATAAACAATTTACCAGATTACACTTCATTGGATGCCTCGATATTTTCTGAAATAGTCGCAAAGGATATCACTACACCTTTATGATTGTAGTTTGGCTATATTCCATCACTTGGTTCTTTCGTTGGCCATATATTTTCATAATGAACCATATCACCAAACCTGTATCACATTACAATTTTCATATTTTTATTTATATTATGATAGTTTTCATTACAATATCGATCCATATGTCCAAGCATATCATATCAAAAACACTTCGTAGTATTTTATGACATTCCCTAGGTTTGTTTTTACCACACTTTTTACAAACTGGAATCTAGAAATTCGTACCATTAGATTTCATTGATTAATTCTTACCCATCACATTCCCTCTAGACCTCTTCTTATATTTTTTTAAGTACTATTTAACATTAGAAAACTTCATTTCTACCATCTCAGAACATAGTAAAGTTTCTCATAACATTTTAATTTTCATAAGACCGATGCCCTTCAGTGTCATCGCTTAAATAATATGAAAATGTGATTGATTTCTTTTATAACGAACCCGAATAGGATTTGGAGAGTACCTTTACAGTTTGGTGAAGTTTTTTTATAAAAAACCCCTTCAAATTTTGCATTTTTACTCAATTTATGTAATTTTTAATCCATCCTTATTCAAACCACCTTATTAAAATATTTTGAAAGGAAAATACTTTTTAATTCATCCCACTCAATGTATATTATCTCTTAACAATCCTGATATTATTGACCATTTACCACCACTAATTATATTCACTTTTAATATGATAAATGGAAAAACTATCCTTCTGGTTATATTAAAATTACATGCCATCAAATATCATTTCATCAGATTTAATCAATCCTTCAGGCACTATTGGATCCAAAGATCCCCTAAAAGAAGGATAATTGTGTCTCGTAAAATGTTCCATTATCATCAGAATCTATTTTGGTAGCTCTAGTTATTCTCTTTCATGGATTCCACTGCCATTTATTTCCTTTTTCATCTGATTCATTACTATCACAAACTACTAAGTTCCATTTACCACCATTCCCGATTCCTAATTCCGAATGATATCAAACTCTCAGTTCCTTCAAACATCAATATCCCATTTTCTTATACAAAAACCCATTTTGAATAGACATATAGTAGATAAAGATGTATATGTATTCCTTAAATTATATATCATTTCATCTTAAACACAAGTTAGAAATAATTTATGGTATTCTATTAACATCATAATAGCTCATAAAGTTATCTAAATTGTGCTCTGATAAAATCTATAAGGACTGGTCCTTAAACATTATATATTATAGCTATTTTAACTAGATTTAAAATATTTAAATTCCTAAGGATAATTTATATTTAGTGTGTTATATATTTATAAACTAATTCAGATAAATCAACCCACAATAATTCAATAAGTTTACCAGGAAAAGAATATTCATTTCTTCCAAAACATAATATCATCAACACATAACAACAACATATTTATTTTAAAACTCATCATAACATTTAACCTGACATCATTAATTCTATTAAATTTACTTATAAAATGTGATAATCATTTAATATCATGGGATGAGAATAAAAATCATAGTAAGGGTTAAAAAATATTGAAAGAAACCATTAGTCCCTGAATGTTTATAAACATATGAAATCATTTTCACAACGATATAGTTATCAAACATATATACATACTTGGTGAAAAATGATATTTCATTAAAACATTAATGAACATATATAAAACCATATGGTTATCATGAGGAATTACATACATATATTATAATTCTTTCAGCTCCCATATGATTTGTAACACTCATGACTACCTTACAATGTAACCCTCAAGGCTACCTTATGGTGTAGCCAGTGTAGTTACACATGGTGTAACCATCTGACTGACCTCCAACATACACATACCTAATGAATTTTAGGGAAAATAGGTCCAACCCTTATTCATTAACAATGCCAAAGAACTATACCATTATCATAAAACATGAATAATTTCATCAAAATATTTCTTTTGAATTTTACAAAATAAAAATTTAAAAATTGATTTTTAAAGGAATGTTTCTTACAAAAATTATATAATTGATGTGATAGTTAATTTAATGAAAAAATTATGTGTATTGAATATAAATACCCATAATAAATCATAGTATAAAATAAACTCATTGCACAAATAATCCCAGTAGAACTTAATTAATGAAGTATAATGTTAACACAAAGAATGGATATTGGGAAAATAAATCTTATACAGTGGGTTAACCTTGTTTAAAAATTGTTTAAACATCCTATATAATGGTTAATAGGGTGTTATAAATATTTTATAAAATCATAATAATGTTTATAAACCCATTTATGAACATTTTATAACATCATTCAACCAATTTATTATTAATATTTTGTTATTTCAATTGTTTCAGGTGCGTGCTTCCCATGATTTCAATGGTCAGTTCATAAAGGATTTTCTTATCGAATGGAAGAGAAACTCTTCAAGTGGCATGAAATGGTATTATTATTCTTATATAATATTAAATTTTTCAGTAAATAATTCAAATAGTATTATTATGAATCATTAGATAAATTATTAGTGATATCTATTGAGAACATTCGATGTGGTTCTTCAATAATCATGAACTTGTTGCATTATATAACACAATGTTATATATATATTTACAATCCAGAAAATATAAGATGTTATTGAATATAGATAAAAATATTTTTAATTAATTTAAATTGTTTATTTATTGTTTTTATGGATGTGAAGTAAATTGAAAACACATCATCCTCAATGATGGTAAATCAATGCAACACAGAAAATGTATTTATAAGGGGGGGAGAAGATGTAGTATGTTGAGGAATTTTTCCATAAAAATAATAACATCAATAATATATAAGTTAATTTATCATTACTTCCATTTGTATTAGGTGGAGGGTAAGATATTATAATAGATGAAAAGGATTTGAAATGAAAATGATAAAATGAATGAGGATATTCACCTCTTGATCTATACACTTTGATATCCACCTACAGTCCTTTGGTTTTGGCTTTTTTGTTAGACCAGTAGGTCATGGATCCGAGGAAGAGACCTGGGAATGCTATTTGAATGAATTTAAACAATTTTATATGATTGGGAGGTGTGATATCAAGAGGGGGTGAGGGTTGAGTATATAGTGGAGGAGAGGAAGGGTTTTCCATTATTTTAATCACTAGTTCAATATTTATTCTCATTTATATGAATATTCATGATTCCTGTAACCCAAATAAAAATTTGATAATATGATATATAACCAAGGGATCTTACATCGTCCATGATAAAATGAATAGTGTATTTAATTAGTAATGTATATATACGATATATTATCATATTTTACTATTCATAAAAATTCCTGAATTTCATAAAATTCTTAAAAAGTCACTCTAAACAAATATTGATGTGTATAATTAATAAATGAATGATTTTTTGAAAATATTATTCTTAATACTATTAATTTACATGTATAACAAAACCATAATTCATTTTCAAAATAACAACTTTAAAACTATAACTCATTTTATATCACCTTGATAAATTTATCACGATATCATTATCTTATAACCATACAACAATAAAAATATAATATTATTTAATATTCATTTGTGTCAAATTACAATTCATATTACCATTTAAAAGTGTATGTTACTATTAACCAAAAATCATGTTTGTTCTATCAGAATCAATATTACATACTAATCATAACATTATATGTCTATTTATAAAAATTCAAATCATAGAAGTGATAAAAAATAATTTTAAAGGCTAGTTTAAAACACACTCCATTAAAAAACGTGTCAATATATAGAGACTCGGTATTTCATGGATTTCATTAATGTTATTTTTAAAACATTGGTCTGTTAATGTGAAACTGGGTTAGAATGTGGCTGAGAAGATGTGAGAGGATTCTCAATGGAAAACTCTACATTATAAGATTGGAGAGGGTAAGGATTATATATTTGTCAAAGGTATATTTTTGTATGGTCAGGTGTGTGCGGGTGTATTATGGTGTCATTTTATTTGTAGATATATATATTTCCTAATTTTAGAGTATTGTAAATGGTGCAGGTTGTTGAAGAACCAAAGTAGTGATATAGTGGTAGAAAAATGGCGTTTTCCATTATTGGTCGATCTTAGTGTGAGATGATAGTTGTGACCAATGAGATATAGTCAAGCATGACAACCGAAGGCCTTGGTGAGAAATATGAGGCTTCCATAGATTATAATCGGTGATGTTAGTGATAGATAGACATATCATGGAATGGTCCATCAGAGTTTGGTGCTAGGAATGATTTTCTAATATATGAGAATGTGGATCCAAAAAAACAACATATATGTCAGATGGGAACCATCTCAGGTCAACACTTATGGAGTGGTTTAAGAAAGTTCATGTGGTGTAATGAACACTTACAGCTGATTGGACGATATGATCCTCATGATAAAAGGGTCGTGGTGGTGGGAATTTTCATGTATGGTTAGAGTGGTGTGGGGATGGTAGTGCATGAGTGAGCTCAAGAATGATTCGTTACATATCAAAATAAAAACATTATGTTATTTACATGTAATTTTTCATGAATCGATGTGTGATCATTGAACTTGGGATGGTGTTGTAATGATCTAATCACCAGTAAAATCAATAGTGTGTCATTGCTTGAAATAGAGGGAAATGATTAATGTAGTTAGTTGTGTAATTATTTACAGAAAGTTATATAGTGTAATATAGACATCAATATGGGTTTTAGAAATGTTTCAATGCCTATTTCTGCAGGGTTAATGTTCAATTGAAGTATTGATGTGTTGAAATTTGAGTTTGAGTGGTTTAAAAGGATGTAGTTTGGGGAAGGTACGACTAGGGGGTTATGTGAAATGAGATCTATTGAGTGGAAGTTGAAATGGGAGTGTCATTTGGACATTCATAACAATGATGTAGGGTAAAAGGATGCTTCATGGAGGTATATTGGAGATCGAGATTATTGTTTGATTTACACAATGTGATTATGTGGGATATTCGGGGACATACGTAGTGATTTCTCTATATTTGAGAATCTATTGAAGGTTTGGAGAATTTTTTGAGTTATACCATGGAATCTTGAAGATAATTAGAATTATTGTGCAGAGTTCATTACCCCCCCCCCCCCCACATTGATACGTGTTGGAAATTATAGATCGATTTTTTTTTAGTTTCTAGTAGGAATGCTTGTTAATATCATCTTCTAGATAGAACACAATTCTTTTAGATATCCATATATTTTGAATTACACATGTAATATATATCATATTGGCATCATATGGACTTTGGAGGATATGGGAGAAAAATAATGATGTTTTTAAAAAAATAAATGTTTTATTCTAAAATGTCCCTTGAATGATAAAATATTTTATTTATAACTATTATTAATTATATAATGTATGATTAATTAATTTTACACATAATTTTTTTAAATAATCATTTAAAATTAGGAATAAAAAAGTAAAAAAAATTCCCTCTTATTTCCTCCATTAATATTTATTGCAGGAGAAATAATAAAATATTTTTTATACACATTTAAAATACCCATGGGTTTTGTTGCGATATATTTTATCATTGTATGAATTTTAAATATGTAAAGGAATATTTTTGGAGCAGTGTGATGAGATGTAACATAAATTTGAGGCCTTTTTCCACTATAATCAAATTTTAAAAAAAATTAAATTTATTTTATAAATAGAAAGTGTATTTTTTTTAAACTATTGTATATATCTTAAATGGGTCCTCATATCTGAAATATTAGACCACAATTGATTCCCAAGATTAAGATTTACATTTAAAATAACATAATTTTTATCATCGATTAATTATCTGAAAAAGAGGTTATAAACTTATAAGATTAGTGATTTTATTAATTAAATTATCTAATTAATTCAACAAGACATAAAATGAAATCCCTATAAAAATATTTTATTATTGAAAATTGATGGAATTAACTGCATAACCCATGTACCAATGATAAAATTATTCCATAATTTTTAAATATAGTGTCATGATTAGATGAAAACTAACATCCAAATCATGCTTAATCAGGGTGTGTCGAACATAATGAGTGATCCCATTAATTTGAAACTAACTTCTTCACTAATAAAAAATTAAATTTCAAGGAAGGAATTATCATATTGGTATTCCTCCCTTATGACATAAATATTGATCATGATAAAAAATAAATCTTTCATATGTTTTAAAATATATACCTTACACGAGCCATTGTATCAAATTTCAAATGTTTATACAATTTTTTCCCAAATCATCTATTTTTCTTAGCCAATTTGTCCCCAATATATATTCCTTCTCCAATAATACCTGGCCCAATAATTATTACCCTTTACTATTTGTTTTTTACCCCGCAATTGTTAATTTTATTCATTATTACCTTATAGGGCCACAATTCATATTTTTTGGGAGGGTTTTACCATGATAGAACCACACTATTCATTTAAGATTCTTGTTTGATGCAATTTTTGTCTATTTGAGTATGGATAGAGGAGTGTTTCACCTTTTGTAAGATTCAACAATAGATCGGGGATCCAGTAAGGAAACAAGAAGTGTTAAATGAAACGAGATATGCATGAAATTTCATATAGAAAGGGTAGAATTATATTTTTGACCATAATGAAGCCAAAATTGATGGGTGGAGGATGTTAGCACTAATATTATGTGGGAATGAAATGCCACTATATTCTAGACTATGAATATTTTCTTTTAAAGAATGCATGGAAAATGACACCAGGTGTTTAAGGGGATATAATACCATCATTAATTAATATATATTTACTTTTTTAAATATATTTTAAATATTTTATATCATTCAATTCACTTAGTGATGAAGTACCATGTGTTACACTCTAGAGTGACTATATTCGATGGCTTGCATTACATAAAAGATCAAGATTTTCCAAAAAAATATAATATAATATTTAAATATTATTACTTAAAATGATAATATATAAACTAGAACTTATGAATAATTATAATGATATTATGAAAATATACGGGTTATATAAATATAAAATGAATTCATGGGTTACCAAATATTGATAAATGACAACAAGAACCAATTAGGTATAAAAAAAATTATTATTATATTATAAAGAGGATTAACATAAGTAAAATAACTAATTATTCTTATTAAGGATTTTAAAGAAATATATATTTTATATGGTCAGTCATATATTATTTACATTCATCCATTAGCCTTTATATGCATTAGATAAGTACTTACTATATTTAACACATTATAAACCGATATTTTTTTAAAGGCAATTGTGTCAACTTTAAATGGAGAACATGTTTTAAATATGAATATTGAACCATTAGGTGATTTAATATATATAAATTAACCTTATCTGTGAATGAGAAACATAAAAACAATGTTTGGGTAAATTTTTGATATTTTTCTGAAACATAACAATTTTAATGAATAGTTAAAAATACAATGTTTTTGTGCAAAAATGATTTTTTTACTATTATATTTATAATGTTAAACTATGTTTCACATTTTTTTAAAGAATAATTAGATCATATTTTTATCAATTAATACAATGATGTTTATTGCGATAAATATAACATTGAAATTTAATTTAATAACTTATCAAACATTTTTCCTTTTTAACTAAAACCATATATTATCGTTCAACGTACAAAATGCATTTTAAAAAAATTTCTACCACATCAATTATTGGATTATGGAGAATGAATTCCATTTTTGGAATCAGAATAATCTATAATGTCTAATAATGTCAAATTTGTTTTTGACCTAAAATATTAGTGAATGTGATAAACATTAATTACAATTATTAATAAGAAATTAAGATTAATAAAGGACAAATCCTTTATGTTAAGGCACAAATTTTCCTAGAAACATATTCACAAAATTTTCTAGACAAATCATAGAAATTCAACTTTTATTATTGAGTTTTTTGGTCATTTATGATATATTTTAGCTAATAACCTGTGTACACATATTTTGTTTTAAAAAATTCTAAGTGAGCCCTTTACATTCCATAATAACGACCACCACCTCCACCTCTTTCATGAAACATCTACAGCCACACATGATCGTCCATCCTATACCCTAGTTGTCTTCCAAAATCCTCACCCTCATACTATAATCCTTCACTTGTATGGATTTAAATCGAAGGAAAATTTTGGTTCAAACCAAAAGAAGTTACCCCATTAAGAGGTAACGTCTTCGCTCATTTTTTATAGTTACTTTCAATTCATTGGCCCCTATAATTTTATTATTAAATGTGTATATAAAAAATTATTATAAATATACTACTATTTTGTTATGTTATAATTTGTACCTACACATTTAAACACCTCTATCTTATAGGTAACGAACTTAAAGTCTCTGTGTTTGGTGAAATGATGCCTCATGAAATGATGATTATTAATTTTTCTATTTACAACATTAATAGTTTTACAATATGATGGAAAAATATTTATATATTATATATATGATATTTATTTTTTATTAAAGACTCATATATTCAACACAAACCCTTATAATTTCCATTTCCCGCTAATACGATAACATCGTTTGTGAAAGTGTGGACTACCGCTCCCTCAGAGCGATGTGATTCGTTCCCAAAATCCATGGAATGTATAAAGATTGACTATAATTGAAAATTTGAGACATAAAAAACAAATATATTATACTAATGACATAATTAAATTTACAGAAATATACATATACATAAATATATATTTCATTTCATTATTATCCTTTCACACACTAAAACGATGATAATGTTGGTCATGGACGTGTGGACTACTGCCTCCTCAACAGAATGTCATTCATTTTTTCTAAAAAGATTTAAATATATTATCAAATATGAATAATATAAAATATATTTATTATAAAATTATCATAATAGAAAAATATCATATTACTTACCTTTATCCAATAACGATTCTTTAAAACGTGATCAATACTCATGTGTACATATGGCCTACCATCTATATGAGTATAATTTTGGATCATTTTTAATAACCATATTTAATAATTGGTTTTAAGAGTATAATTGTTATAAATATTATAATTATGTCATCATTTTTTTAATTTATATATTTTATAGTGAACTCGTCGACCATAGATTACATACAAATGTGGTTGTTGACACATATTCTAAATCTATTTAAAAATCCTGATCTAAAATTAATTTAATTGGTCCTTGTACAAAACATGGTATTAAGGTATATATAATTAATTATAAACATGGAAAATGATTATATGAATGTTGAAATTTAACATGTTTTTATTATATAGAAAGATAAAGGACATTCATCTCAAAGGAAACTCTAGGTAAGGGATTATCATTTCACATTTTTAATCAATGTCATAAAAGTCATGTACACCACATAAATATATTGTTTGGTGTGTATATTTCCTATTTTATTATATTATATAATTAATCCGTTTATAATAATTGTATCTTATACATTCATTTTAAATTATTCCATTATGAGGATTATGATTTAATGTGTTTCAAAGTGGTATGGGACTGTTTGGAATGTTTAATGATTATTTTACTCAATACCAATCATAATGATAATTAAATGGATTATCGATTTGAGGGTATTATATAACTATTTTTGAATAAACCCTTTATTTTTAGAGTATTTAATCATGTCCATTTAAAATTCTTAGAACCATATTACCACTCTATGGAAGTCAAATGGTTTTAGAAAAAGTTTTTATGAAAAATCGACTTTATTATATTAACAATATTGGTTTTGGTGATATTTAATGAGGAATAGTTATACTTTTCACTATTTTATAGTCCTTACGACCCTTTAAAAATGTTTCAGTACTACATCAATCAAAAATATAATCATTGGTAATTAATTTTTGGGATTAATGTGTTGAACTAGAATTTGACCAAATTGAAACCAATATTCATGATTTTTCGATACTATTTAATACTATCATGTAATTATATTTTTTTTATATTCTTGGTCAGTAATAAAATTACCCATCTATATGATAACGACTTAGAAATAAAATGATTCCCAAATAACATAATTTCAATCAAACCAATCTCCTTCTAAATCATAAAATAATTTTGGATTTGAGGCCATAAAATTTCAATTGACCATTCACTTGGGGTTGATATAATTCCTCATTCAATCCATAAAAATATTTACAATTTTCCAAAAAGTACATATCTATAATTAACAATAATGATCTCCAAAATGGAGACCTTGTTAAATTGTATTAAATGTGACCACTGCGTATCACATACCCTCATTTATAGAGGATGTTTTATGAACGCATATCATGATGTGGGACTTCATCATTTGTATCAAAAAACATCATAAAATGAAGAACATGTTTAAATTTTTAGGGAAAATTTTAATTAAGGTGGGTAGAATGTAACACCCCGAAAATATAATATATCAATATTTTATTCTATAGCTTATATGGAACATGATACGAAGTGCATAAAAGAATATAATATCAAAATAAATTCATAAAATATATTAAATATTATATATATATTTTATATATTTTACATTTTCTAATTTACATAACAATAAGTTAGCGTGCATTATTCTCAAGATTGACCTTCTTTGACGGCTTATGTTACATGCAAGACCATGTTTTACCAAAATAAATTATCATCAAAATATAATTATTTAATATAATATGATACCAAATATATTTTATGAATATTATCATCTGACATATGAATGTCAATGGTTAATTTAAATATAAAATGAATTTATGGTTTACAAATTAACGATAAACCAAAATAAGAACCAATTAGATATAACAAGATATATTATAATTATTCAATGGATTTTATCTAAAAAAACATAATTAATTACCAATAATAAATTATATTGAATATATATATATATGTTATATATTTAATAATATATCGGTCATATCCATATGAATAGTTTTCTATGAAAAAAAATAACATACCCTATTTTACACATTAAAAATCTATATTTTTATTTATGTAATTTTAAAGACTTTTAATTTAAAAACTATTTTCATACATAATTTTGAAACTTATTTTATTAAATATATCAAAATAAACACCATATTATAAATTGAAAAAATAAAAAATAGGTTATGGTAAATATATGATTTTTTTGGAAACATATCATTTAAAATGAATAGTTAATCATGCTAAATTTTAGTTCAAAACGGCTTTTTGTTCTATTTTATTTGAAAGTATATATTACATTTTATATTTGTTTTAAATATTTTATAGATTATATTTCTTAATTTAATATGATTTAGGATGTTTGGATCAATTTAACATTGAAATTAAATGTCATAAATTATCAAATGTTTGGCCATTATTACTTTAAAAACATAAATTGTCATCCACCCTTAGAGGGTGACATTAAAAATAATTTCTCCCACTTATATAATTTTAATTTAAAAAAATTTATTTCATACTGGTGTAAATAAAATTTTATAATTTAGAATATGGTCAACATAGTTTTTACCAAAAATATCACTCAATGAAATTAAAATTAATTATAATTATTAAGTCAAAATTAAGATTATAAAATGATTAAACCACTAAAATAAGGTCCTGATTTACATAGACAATTGTCGCACACCCATTTTTTGTTCGTATCTTGTCCATTATCCTTCAATTATTGTGATTATTTTTTTTACGACTTTTGTTTTGTAAGAACAAGGGTAATCCTAAATTTTCTCCCAAAATTCCATGTCAGTCCTTTTCCCTCTCTATAAAAGGCCCCCACTCCCTCCTAATAATCACACATCTAATGAAATTTTGAATCATCCAAACTGTAACCATGTAGTCTTAATACGTCCTTACCTGCTTCCTATAAGCTTCCCCTTAGGCAGAAAATTAGGTAACATATTCTTTCATGATTTTAGGTTCCATTTTCAATCTTTAATGCCAATTCTATTCATATTCAATTCTCACATAATATACATTTATTATCAATATACTATGATTTTTTAGGTAAATAGTTCATCCCTAAATTACACACATACCCATATAATGGATAAGTAACATATTGTTTTTGTATATGGAGAACTATAGTCTCATAATATGATGCTGGTTCGCTTTTCCATTTCTAACATTCATTGTCTGCCACAATGATGTATAAACTGTTTATATATTATAAATGAAATTTATTTTTAATTTAATCTATTTTAATTTTTATATAACATATACTCTTAAACATTCCATTATTCCTTAATATAGTGACATCATTTGAGGAAGTGTGGTTTATCTCCCCCTCATAGAGATGGGATTCGTTCACATGAACCATAGAATGAAGAATGGATTATTGTAGTTGAAAATATTATACATCAACAATGTCTATATTATATTCATGAAAAAAAATTATTTCGAGATATATATATATATATATATATCATTTTCATTATTATCCTTTCAATCATTGAAAAGAGAAAATATCAGTCCTGAACGTGTGGACTACCGCCTCCTCGACAAAATATGATACTTTTTATATCATATGAATTATATAAATAATTATAAATGATTAAATAATATTATATTTTTTATATAATGATTATTATGTGAAGATATGGGATTGTTTACCTTCTTTCCATAACAATAAATTAATAATTAGAATATCACTCATGTGCCCGTATGACTTACTGTTACTATGACTGTAACGTTGATTAATTTTTTATAACCATATTTAATGATTGGTTTGAAAAGTATAATTGATTTATAAATATGATAAATATATAATTATTATTATTATTAAAAGTTATAAAATTAATTGATTGACCATATATGTGCTATTGACATTTTTTTGACATACAAACCAAATTTGATCAAAACACATGATGTAAATATAATAAAATTTGTAGTTGAAAAAAACATGGTAATATGTAAAATAAAATACATTATAAATATTGAAAAAGTTATGAATAAATAAAAAAATTAACATATGTTTATAATATATGAATATATCGGATGTTCACCCAAATGTGAAATCTGGGTAAGGGATTCTAATCTCACTTTTTACATCTGTGAGATAAATTTCATGTCCAACACTGATATCTTTTGTGTGGTGTAACTACTACACCAATAATTATATTATATCATTAACAATTGTAACCTCATGATATCTTAATTTGTTATTTAATATTACAAATTCATTATATTTATTGTTTAAAATGTTTCAAATTGGTATTGTATACATTGAAATGTTTAAAAATTATTATCCTAAAAACTAATCCTAATGACTTACCGTTGAATTTTAATTCGAGGAAATTATATAAAGAATGTTAAATAAGACCTTTCATTATCCTATGGTTATTCATAGAAGTTTACAATTTTAGTACTATTTTTTCACATTATTGAAGTCATATGGTTTTATAAATTAATTTATATGAAAACCCTTGTTTATTTCTCTATTTAGTCAGAGAACCTATTTAATTATAAAAACAATAATTTTTAGAATGTTTTATAAATGTTCTCAAAATAATTTGGCCATAAAATTTTAACCTTTTTTTATATTAAAAATCTTTTCAATGGAAGATTAGGGAATTTTTTCAAAAAAAAGAATCTTTTTAATATTTTAATGTGCAAAGGGAATGATCTTTTTACCCTGTATGACTTGTATTGATTTATACGGCTTCATTTATCTAATTATTTATTTTGATGTTTAAAATGATTATTTTTATAGAGTTTTTTTCAAAAATATATTTTCCAAGAAAAATAAATTCCAACTATATTTTAACAGAAAATCGTATTTTCATCTATAATATTTTCAAATTTTATTCTATAATTATTTTCAACATAAAAAACCATTTATTTTACTCTCATTGGGGTATGTTATATTGATACCATCCTTAATCATCCTCTACATAGTTTATGATTTATTAGGTTAAGGATTATATTTGCATTAATTAATTATTTTTTTTATTACCCATCAAATTTTTATTTTCTTATAATCATTTTATATTAAAATTCACATAAATGACAATATTAATTTTCATGGGAATGATTATTTTTGGAACCATATACTATTTCAATATAGTGTTTAATTTGAGATTTTTTTTTGCGGGGAATGTTGATAAAACAATATCATTTATTCAATACAGATATTTTATTAGGAACATTGTTTCCTTAATGTGTTGCAAATTCACTCTATGATTTAGGGACCAGTTAATGCATGCCCTACAAATTAGAGAACGACTAATGCAAGCTCTGTGGGTTGGTGATTGGTTAACAAAATCCCCTCGATGCATCTATAGTCATGTGAGATGAAATAGTTGGTTGGATTCCTTAGATGGTTGTTAATCCATAAGCTAAACCATCTTGTGAATGGTCATAATAGTAATAGGTTTTCATGTGACCTAGAAATGACGTTCAATAATAAAGATTTGTTTTTATTTTAGTTTTAGTTATTATTCTTCCCTAAGATTTGGTATCTACATATTTATGGATACATTTAATATATTTTATTCATTACATGGAATTTCAATTATTTTATTTACATTTCCCAAATTATTTTTTCTAGTTTAGTTATTTCTATTTCATGTTTTTCTAGTTATTACCTTTCCATTTTCATATATATATACTTTACAATTAACTGTTTATATGGAATGTGAGTTCAATTATTACCAATTCAAAATTATTATTTTCATTGATTTATTATATCTTCCTATATATTTTTCCCTTTGTGTGAATTTGATCTCACCCTTATTAGTTTCATTCAGCAGGAATCCAAGAATCTTAATATGAAATATATTTAGGGATTTATTAGAGGGGTTAATGTAATCCACTATGTTATATGTTTATATAGAACAAAAAAATATGTTGTAATTAGCCTATTCACTTGTAATACAAGACACATTTATCTGTATGTTTTACCAATACTTTTTAATTTATCACTCCTTTGGAGCATGATTAATTGTAATCATGTCTATATGATTGATAATAGACATAGAATCTGGGGATTTTGTGGTTGGGTGATTTTGGGAAATTTGTGGGAATCGTGCTAAAGGTACCATATATAGAATTCACATGGTAGATTTGGAATTTTGAAAAAAAAACCCAAATATAATTCATTTTTTTCAAACAACACATTTCATATAGTCTATTTTCTATATGTCATTAGATTTTTTCAAGGATTTATATATCACGTACCTTTTTTAGGGACCACACACTACGTAAACATTGCGAACTAGCTTAGCTTGTGAAGATGGTACACACCCATGGATAAATGTGGCCTAATAATCCATGCAAAATGGAGTACATGTTGTGTACTTCTTAGATTACATAGGAATGTATATGCATCACATGCAGAGTTTCACTCTTACCCTTACAAATTGTATAGTACATGGGACACAAAGTATATGCACATGGACAATGTACACAAACAATATAGTTGTAGAAAGACATGACCCTAAGGACACAAGAACAACAAAGAAAATATAGCTTCACACTAGCTGGGAAATAATCTCCATGTATTACTAAATGTGTAGTGATTCATGTACTAGAAAGTACAATTACATGTAAAAGAGTATGACCTTACTCCAGGTTCATCCCTAACACGCTGTGTAATGTTTTTTTGAGTTAACTTCTATATCCAATATCTCTATCAATTGGAATCATATTTTGGCCCTCTAGTATCATGTCCTGAGTGTGTTTTCCATAAAAAACATTATGGAGTCCTTCATAATGGATTGAGATATATGATATGAGATACTAAATGTGTGATACTTATATATGTGGTCCTCAATGATAGTGGTGATTATGAATGATATTTTAATTATTGAAACCCTAATACATGGAATATTCATGGTTCCATTATCAATTTATAGATTATAATACCCTTACTAAGACATAGAATGGGTAACCTATCAATTTATTATGTGGATTCATGCTGATGGGAAATGGAATGGGTCCCCTATCTATATACATAGTGGAACCATCCAATTGTGTGAGGGAATGAGTCATCTACCTATAGAGTGGAACCCATTAATGTAATATAGGGTCCATCCACAGCCAATATATGTAGTTTAACCCTCATGTTGTGCTATGTCATGGGTCCTACATCAACAAAGTGGAACCCTCTTACCAAAATAGGAAAAATCCTTTCTCTATCTACTCAATGGAACACTCGTTCTATGCCAAGGCTGGGGTCCTTTATAAATTGATTTGTATAATCCTGATATATGAGGAGAGGGGTCCCCAATCTACTTATTGGAAGCCTCTTTTTGTAAATGGGGTTGGATCATATATATAGATATTGTTTCACATCCACTCTACAGCACATTGGTGAGGTGATTCTTTACATGATTACTAGTCTAATTGATACAAGAGATGAAAGGAATCATTGATGTAACATTGCAACAATTGTAAAACTCATCATCTTATGTTGGGCTATGATATGAAGATAAAAATATCTTTGTTCGTGTTATATTATATTATTATATATATATACATGTGTATTATATATTATTACTATGTGTTGAGTTTTCTATTTATATATTGTCTTTTATTTCTCATATTTCCAGTTAGCAGTGCATCCTACTAGGTATGAATATACTAACACCTACATGTTCTTTTCCCACACATGTCACGAACCAACCTAGGTCAACCCTGAACCGGTCACCCGAGCCAGCCCGAGACATGGCCCGAGGGGCCTTCCCGATCCCCATGGGCTGGAAACTAGTGTCTGGAATCAAAATAAAATAGGTGGGAATGATTTGGCCCAAAAGAAAATAAACTAAGCAGCGGAAAATAAATAGAGAAAAAGAAAATAAATAATGAACAACCAACAACGCTACTAACCTGACTACGACCAAAACTCAATTTGACCCCGTGGGTTACCCTCCAATACCACAACCAACATCAATCAAGGTGAAAAACTGAGGTTGGAACATGCAACAGAACTAAAAACAAGAAAAAACTACAGGCGTGAGTATTAAAACTCAGTAGGTTAGCCCGATAAATCTATTCCCAATGCACTACCATTAAACAAAAGAAACATCATTTCCAGTTTGAGCTATAGTCAATAAAATTAAGGTTTTCTACATGTTACTCAAAAAAAGTACGAGTCATTGCCCCTATTCATTTATCAAAAACCCAAGTCACTCTTTTAGGGAGACATTAGCATTTTTCAAAGGGGGAGTGATGTTTACATTTTCAATTTTTCACAAAAAGTATAACACCTTTCTTTGAAAACAGTTTTCACAAACCACTTGAAAACCACACATCACTTTCTAGTAAAAACACTACACATGAAAATGCTACAGTAGTTATACACTCAGGGAAATGAAAAGAAATTATATACAAGAACCAAATTCATCATATAAAGTAATTGAAAGCCAACAGACATGGGTGATCCTAGGAGATCACGAATAAACTAGAAGACACCAATCCATGAGAAATCATCCTTGTTGACATGTCACGATGAAATCAAAATGCACAGTACGCTCGACCATCCTCTCTCAGGCAGGTCGAGGGAAAATCCCATAGTAATAAGCCCAATATATCCACCTACTATGGGCCACTGGTCAGTACCATAACATACCAGTACATCAATAATTCATAGAATATTCCCTCAATATTCCAGATTCCCATGTCTCAAGTGTTTGGAAAGGGGGTGAGCCAACCGATGCCAACCGAGCATCCAATTAGATATATATATAAATAACAATATGCATCACCCCGAGTCACCCCATGGGACAACCTCTTGCCTTTAAACTACTCATGTACCTGGGAGCCTCTAAGAACAGCCTCCCAAACATTCAATTACAACCAAGGCATGAGAGTTATCCTTGGAGGATTTTTATCAAAACATTTTCATTTTTTTCAATAAAGTGTCAAATGGGCATTAAATACATTTCACAATCACCACCTTAAAAAGAACCAAAAAGCATGTTCATTCTTGAGATGAATTCATTTATCATTAAAACCAAAACTACATTTGAAGTTCCGTGAATTATTTTTAAAGGCCAAATGGGCATTCTTTCAATACCAGGTGTCTGCTCGTCAAGAAAAATTTTCAAGTGTCGTGTATAAAATAAATGTCTCTTTTTACACCAAATAACCAATTAAAAATTAATTGTCTTATAATAAAAATTAATTATCTTATATTATCTCAAATTTGTTAAAACTAATAAATGTTTAATTTTAACAATTATTGTTGTCAAACAGCAAGAAATGATGTAACTTATATTTTTAAAAGCAATGCAATGGAAACCTACCTCGACTCGCATCTCGAACACGACAAGGAGACAATGCTACACGCCTTGCACAGGCGCACAAGAACACAAAAACTGATGATCGCAGTAACGCGGGGATACCCTAAAAATGTGATACAACCAAAAAAATAAGTAAAATACATGAACATAGACTTAAAACATTCCATACGAACAAACAACGCAAAAATAATCAGCTCGACATGTTTTGAAAATATCACATCAAAACGCGTATCAAAACACAACCAAACACTATATTATGATCCACTCACAACATTTATAAACACCAACCACTTATCAAACATCATACACACCACATGATTTAAGCAATAAACCATTTGAATAATTTATAAAACATCTGAAAATGGTGAAACCAAGGTTAACATCAAAACATTCTCAGTTTCACATAATAAAACACTTTAAAATAAAACACACAACATCATCACACCAAAACATGACTCGAACCTAACAACCAACCCATAAAACATTTTATGAAATTACACACCGATTATCACACACAAAACATCGTTGTTTTTTATAAAATAAAAGAAAATCCACTTTTCAGTTTACACACACCAAAACCCGTTCAAAAACATATTTTATCACTCTTCGTACATCGATGCTAACCCAAAACACACACTGCAATGTTTGTGAAATGAAAATAAACAAATCTACATGGTTATTCATAGGAAACATGCACATACCATATATACATATGAACATAAATTAAAAACTAGATCTGCATCAAAAAAACTAATTAATATATATGCTAAGCTAATTTAATAAGAAAATTGATTCATAAAACAATCATTAAACGCATAACGCATTAACATGCTACTAACAAATCAAGTGCATATTTAATATCAAACAAATCAAGATTTTCAGCCCGCAAACTAATAAATAAACATGCAAAAATAATTAAACTCACAAATTAATTCATCAAACAAAATGTATACATGGAAACACCTACCTCAGACATTGATAGACCACCCGAAAATGGTGCGAACCCTTGTTTGCACCGCAACCGCACATGCGAGAATCCAAAACCACCACACGCAATTAAAATCTATCCAACTAAAAAAAGAATAACCCCAAAATAGTGAGAATATCACATGAATTATAACTCTTTAATTAGGGTTAGGCCAAGATGAGGAAAACCCTCAATATTGAGGAAGAATTTTACCGGAGGAAGGGTTTGCTGGTGCGGTGAGACCGACGCAAGGAGGAGTCGGCCTTGACGAAGCGCGGAAGGCTGGAGACGCCACTGGCCAGAGTAGGCAAGGGGAAAACAGTGCACAACTGGTGTGCACAAAAGCGTGCGGGTTTGGATTGTAGAGCTGGGGAAGGGGTTTACTGCACCGAAGTTAGGAGGTGGTGGGCTGGGAGTAGCTGGGGTGGCCGAGTCGCCAGAGCAGGGAGGCTAGCCAAGGTGGTGAGGGGTCACCATATCACGGAAGGTAGAGAGGGCGTAGCTCAGGGGGGGTAGAAATGCGGATGCTGGCTGATGACGTCGGGAGCCGGACAGTAATGCGGGAATAGAAAAGGCGCATGATGGGGAAGCGTTGTACAGGCTGCGTGAAATGCAGCCAACCAGGAGGAAGGGGGTGGCAGAGTCGACGGGAGGTGGCTGGGTGCAAGGCCGAGGGAGTGGGATGTCGTGTGATGAGTGGGCACACGGTCGGACTGCTCACAGGGGAGGATCCGTGTAGGGAGGCTGAGGCAAAGACCGGTCGGGGAAAGCAGGGGCACCAGCAGGGGGGGGAGTAGAGAAGGTAGAAGGGGGTGCAGGCTGCGGGCTGCGGCATGCAAAGAAGGAGGCGACATGGGTATGGGAAGATGGGAAGAGGGCACCAGCTACATGTATTAGGGTTAGGATTTTTTTTTCATTTCATTATAATAAAATAATAATAATAAGATCTGGAATAGAATAATAAAAATTGAAATAAAATAATAATATCAGAATATTAATAATAATAAAATGTACAATGATAGAGATAATATTAATAAAATTTACATACCATTAAAATAGTAGTTAAAATAATAATAAAAATAATAATATTTAGAATAATGATAATAAAATAATAATAATAATAATAATAATAATAGCACAAGAATAAAAATAACAAATACAACGAAATGAAGATTAATAAAAATAAAAAAAATAATGTTAATTACAACATATTATCAAAAATAATAAAATTAATAAAGAAGGGAAAAAATGACAGACACCTGGGCCGACCGCGTGGCGACCGCCAACTACGCGACGGTCGCGTACGGGTCTGAAACCCAGTAAATGCATTAAGAAACAAAAATTTTTAATCCGGGCTCAGCCTGGACCTCGGTGCGAACACTCGAAACAAAGAAATAATAAAAATAAAATAACCAGAAAGGGCGGTTGTGACAATAATCCCCACCATAGACACTTTCTCTCCCTATATAGTCACCCAGTCACACAATAGATAAAACTTAAATCAATACCCAATTGAAACCAAAATAAAACACAACACAAGAGAATAGAAGAACACAAGAGGATTCTCCCGACCACAGGAACTCAACTAGCACGAAAAATTTAACACCCAAACATACCACCATGGGATGAGGGGAAACGTGGAAACTCCCAACTGTTCCAAACTATCTTCTATAGCAATAGGGAACACAGCCACTGAACCATGGAACTCTCGACCCACACCAAATAAATCTCGAAATCTAGAGAAAAGCTTTCGAGCAGAACATAACCCAAGCAGTAAAACCGAGCATAACCGTAAGCCTGGACTCCTCCCCATGCACTTACATCTCCAAACAAACACCACTAAACCAAGATTGACCCATACAAGGGTCAATAACTCTTATAATAAAAACATGTAGTACCTAAAACCCTAACCCGACAACACAACTGTTTAGATTACAATAGAGCATGTTCGTTATAATTCCACGACAAAACAATGAACTTTGAACAATGTCAAAACTTTAACAGCAGAAAAAGATGGATGAAAAGACATTAAATGTTCCACCTCCAACGCGAAACACAAAACCCGGACCAAGGCTTCACACCCATGGAAACTCCTAACTGCGCGCGAGCTTTACCCCAAGGCCTGTGGCTGGGGCTCTGATGGCTGAAGCATCACTTGCCTCACAGTTAGGCACTAAAATTTATCTTCTCATAGCGTCCTCTTTAGACGACGCTTTAAGCTTCTCTAGATGACCCAGACATCTGAAATGATGGCATGTCTTCAGAGGGGTGCAACATGACGACTTCACGTGCCTAAACCAACCACACTGGTGGAACACCATGGAATAGTCTGACAAACTAGAAGCCAATGTCACTACAAGGGACTCTTTTGGAACAGGTTCCCCTGGCACATCCTACTCGCCATATGGGGAAGCTTCATGAGTAACTGAATATGATGAATTGTTAAGCACATGTGCTCTGGGGACTAGTTCAGCTAAGAACACCTCATGCACCAAATTCTCAAAAGTGATGCTCCCAAAAAGGGAGGACTCGCTCCTTAATATCCGGACAAAGACCCCTGATAAAGGGAGGAGTCTTCATCAAATCCTGCAATGCAACCTCCAGAGAAAGACACAATTTCCTTGAAATTTTCAAAACACACTTACAAAATCTATTGGACCTGTTGAATATGCGTGAGTTCTTCCACTTTCTTCTTCTTCACCCCTATGAGAATAAACCGTCAAATGAAGATGGATTTAAAGACATACCACATCATCCCCTCTTGCAGAAATGTTTGGGTGAACAACTCTCATTCATTCAGAGTCAGACCTTCAAATAAACCCAAAACAGCATGCACTCTGAAAACTATAGGAGTTCCCAATACCCTAAAGATGTTCTAGACCTCTTCAAGCCACTATACTATCTCTAACTGAATCCAATCACCATGAAGGACATACAACGTCTGAGAATGACCAAAAATTGGGCATGACTCATTAAAACTCTAGGGACCTTTCACAGTGGAATTTCTAAACAACATATATAACACCAAGACGAAACTGATATCAATCAAAGAAACATCAATAAAGCACCCTCATCTAAAAACAACCAGCTCAAAAAAACCAAAAAACCACAACCACAACCCAAAATTCCCAGTCCAAAAAATCCCGTTCTATTTTTGATTCGAAAACTACCCTTTTTTCAAAACCGCTTTCTTTCAAGACCACTTTCCAAATACCAAATCCCCTTTTCCACCCAAAATTACTTTCCAAAACCATTTTTCTTCTTAAAAGACAATTTAGAAAACATGGTCGAGACTTTAATTTCAAACACTCCTAGGTAATTCCATGAACCATTGCACATGTATTCATCCACATCCATTCATACGCCCCAACACACATCCTCTCACATGTTCAAACATTCATAAGGAGTACCAGAGGTTTCACCCCAAACCATTCTCGACCAATTTCAAAGAAAAAACCAATTTTCTAAACCAAAGGCTTTCAGTTTTAAAACCCATTCCATAAATTTAATGTCATTTAAATGAATTCTGTCCCATTTTCAAAAACCCTTTTTTTCATTTCCAAAAACACACTTACACCAACCAAAACGAAAATGACACTAAACTTGCATCAACCCACAGGAGGGATGAGCGATCACACTTAACCTGGCGACATGGTAGTGGTCCATGCACCATGTTAGCCTCAAAAACTAGGAGGAATTCAAACCGTGTACCCAGACTCCACATGGGTAACTACTCCATGTGAAATCATGATGTAACATCATTTTACCTTAGTTTTCATCCCTCAGTCCAGAACAAACAAGAACGAAACAAAGACTCAATTTTCGGACTATCCCTGGTGACTTGAGGTGCATAACGGGCACGGGTTCATGACGTCCTTCCCGTACCTACCTCTCAAGTCCCGACATACCTAATATCTTTCTATCCGACATCGCAAATAAAAAGGGCCTCCTTTGATACTATTTTGTCACGAACCAACCTGGGTCGACCCAGAACCAGTCACCCGAGCTGGCCCGAGACATGGCCCGAGGGGCATTCCCGATCCCCAGGCGCTGGAAACTAGTACCAGACATCAAAATTAAATAGGTGGGAATGATTTGGCCTAAAACAATAAACTAAGCAGCGAAAAATAAATAGAGTAAAAGAAAATAAATAAAGAACAACCAACCACGCTACTAACCTGACTACGACCAAAACTCCATGTGACCCCGTGGGTAACCCTCCAATACCACAACCGACGTCGCTCAAGGAGAAAAACTAAAGTTAGAACCTACAATAGAACTAAAAACAAGAAAACAATATAGGCGTGAGTATTAAAACTCAATAGGCTAGCCTAATAAATCTGTTCCCAATACACTACCATTAAAATAAAAGAAACATCATTTCAAGTTTGAACTACAATCTATAAAAGTATGGTTTTCTACATGATACTCAAAAACAATGTACGAGTCATTGCCCCTATTCATTTCCCAAAAATCCAAGTCACACTTTTAGTGAGACATTATCAGTTTTCAAAGGGGGAGTGATGTTTACATTTCCAATTATTCACAAAAAGTATAACACCATTCTTTGAAAATAGTTTTCACAAACTACTTGAAAACAACACATCACTTTATAGTAAAAACAATACACATTGAAATGCTATAGTAGTTACACAGTCAGGGCAATGAAAAGAAATTATATACAAGAACCATATTCATCATAGCAAGTAATTGAATGACAACAAACGTGGGTGAACCTAGGAGAACAAGAATAAACCAGAAGACACCAATACATGAGAAATCATCCACGTTGACATGTCACGATGAAATCAAAACGCTCAATATGCTCAACCATCCTCTCTCAGGCAGGTCGATGGAAAATACCATAGTAATCAATCCAATATATCCACCTACTATGGGCCACTGGTCAGTACCATAACCTACCAGTGCAGCAATAATTCTTAGAATATTCTCTCAATATTCCATATTCCCATGTCTCAAGTCTTTGGAAAGGTGGTGAGCCAAGCGAAGAGAACCGAGCATCCAATCAAATATATATATAAATCACAACATGCATCACACTGAGTCACTCCATGGGACAACCTCTTTCCTTTAAACTACTCAAGTACATGGGAGCCTCTAAGAACGACCTCCCAAATAGTCAATTACAACCAAGGAAAGAGAGTTATCCTAGGAGGGTTTTTATCAAAACATTTACATCATTTTCCATAAAGTGTCAAATGGGCATTAAATTCATTTCACTATCACCAAATTAAAAAGAACCAAAACGCTTGTTCATGCTTGAGATGAAGTCATTTATCATTAAAACCAAAAATACATTTGTTGTTCCTTGAATTATGTTTAAAGGCCAAATGGGCTTTCTTTCAATACCAGGTGTTCTCTCATCAAGATAATGTTTCAAGTGTCGTGTATAAAATAAACGACTCTTTTTACACCAAATAACAATTTAAAAATTATTTTTATTATAATAATAATTAATTATCTTATATTATCTCACATTTATTAAAACTAATAAAATTTTAATTTCAACAATTAGTGTGCACAAACAGCACGAAATGATGTAACTTAAATTTTTAAAAGTAATGCAATGGGATCCTACCTCGACTCGCAGCTCAAATGCGACAACGAGACAATGCTACACGTCTCACACAGGCGCACAAGCACACACAAACCGATGATCGCAGAAACGCGGGTATACCCTGCCAACGTGCTGCAACCACAAAAAAAAGTAAATAAATCAACACAGACTTAAAACAATCCATACGGACAAACAACGCAAAAATAATCAGCTCAACATGTTTTGAAAATATCACATCAAAATGCATATGAAAACACAACCAAACTCTATATTAGGATCCACCCACAACCATTAGAAACACCAAACACTTTTTAAACATCATACTCACCACATGATTTAAGAAATAAACCATTTGAATAATTTATAAAACATCCAAAAATGGTGAAACCAAGGTTCACATCAAAACATACTCTGTTTCACATAAGAAAACACTTTAAAATAAAACACACAACATCATCACACCAAAACATGACTCGAACCTAACAACCAACCCATAAAACATTTTATGAAATAACACACCAGTTTCCACACAATAAACAATGCAGTTTTTTATAAAGTAAAATAAAAAACACTTTTCAGTTTACACACACCAAAACCTATTCAAAATCATCTTTTATGACTCTCCACACATCGATGCTAAACCAAAACAGACTACAATGTTTTTGAAATGAAAATAAACAAATCTGCATGGGTGTTCATAGGAAACACACACATACCATATATACATATCAACATCAAATAAAAATATGATCCGCATCAACCAAACTAATTAATATATATGCTAATGTAAATTAAGAAGAAAATAAATTCATAAAACAACCGTTAAACGTATAACGCATAAACATGCTAATAACAGGTCATATGCATATTAAATATCAAGAAATCCCAGATTTGCAGCCCGAAAACTAATAAAAAAACATGAAGAAATAATTAAACTCACAAATTAATTCATCAAACAAATGTTATACATGGAAACACCTACCTCAGACGTTGACGGACAACCCAAAAATGGCATGAACCCTCGTTCGCACAGCAACTGCACCTGCGGGAAGCAAAAACCACCAGACGCAATTAAAATCGAACCAACTAAAAAAATGATTAACCCCTAAAAAGTGAGAACATCACATGAATTATAACTTTTTTATTAGGGTTAGGAAAAGATGAGGAAAACCCTCAAAATTGAGGAAGAATTTTACCGGAGGAAGGGTTTGCTAGTGCGGTGAGACCGACGTAAGGAGGAATGAGCCTTTCCGAAGCATGGAAGGCTGGAGACGCCGCTTGACAGAGTAGGCAAGGGGACAGTGGCGTGCAACCGGGTGTGCACAAAAGGGATTGGGTTCGCATAGCAGACCTGGGGAAGGGGTTTGCTCTGCCGAATCTATGAGGCAGAGGGTTGGGGGCGGCTGGGTGCGAGGCCGAGGGAGCGGGATGCCGGGTGCTGAGGGGGCACAGGGGAGGAGCCGGGTAGGGGGCTGAGGTGGAGGTTGGTCGGGGCAAGCAGGGCCACCGGTGGGGGGGCAGTAGAGAAGGTAGAAGGGGGTGCGGGCTGCGGGCTACTACATGCAGAGAAGGAGGCAACGCGAGTATGGTAAGAGGGGAAGGGGGCACCAAAAATGAGTATTAGGGTTAGGATATGTTTTTTTTCATTTCATTATAATAAAATAATAATAATTAAAATATGGAATAGAATAATAAAAATAGAAATAAAATAATAATATTAGAATATTAATAATAATAAAATTTATAATAATAAAGATAATATTAATAAAATTTACTAACCATTAAAATAGTAGTTAAAATAAAACAAATAATAATAATATTTAGAATAATTATAACAAAATATTAATAATAATAATAGCACAAGAATAAAAATAACAAATACAACAAATTGGAGATTAATAAAAATAATAAAATAATGTTAATTACACCATATTATCAAAAATAATAAAAATAATAAATAAGGGGAAAAATTCCTGACACCTGGCCTGACTGCGCGGCGACCGCAAAATGCACAGCAGTTGTGCACAAGTCTGAAACCCAGTAGAGGCGTTAAAAACAACAAATTTTAATCTGGGCTCTGCCCGGCCCTTAGCGTGAACACTCAGAACCATGAAATAAAAAAAATAACCAGAATGGGCGGCTGTGCCAACCCATGTCCAATCATATGTAGATGAATGAATGGTTTAGGGTGATTGTTGAGGATCATTGGGACATGTAGATTCTATTGACAACGTATGGTGGCCAGAGCATGCAGATTTAGAGATAAGCTCTCATAATATTAAATTTTCATTGTTTTTTCATGTCGGAACATATTTATAGTTGGTCATGTATTTTCCCCATTAAATTTTAGAATATTCATTCATAATTACATATTACCTATATGTTTTTACATGAATGGTTGTTATAGTTGATGTTAATTCCATTTATATTTATTCATCTACATTTCATCTTGGAGATAGATGGGTCCATGAATACATGTACATTTTTAAAAGGCCTATTATATTAGTTAAACGATTCATTGTGATTCTCCAACCCCTATCCTATGGTTTCAATCTTCTGGTATTTGCATCTCATCTCTCCACCTGATAGGAATGCTCTGGTGGGTTGGGTTGTGAAATTGTTTCTCTTTAAAAATAATCATTCATTAATTTAAAATAAAATATTTGGAAAATATTCATAATTATAATACATAAAGATTAATATTAATTGAAGTTGTAAATATTTTAATTTTAATGAACAATTATAAGTAGGGGATTGAATCAAATAACATAATTAGTATGAATAAAATAATAAGAATCCATACCAAAATAGTGATTTTATAGTTCATGATGATCCAATCACGTTCCTTGATCTTCATTGTCATCACCATAATAATGAACACAATAAAACTGAAGAAAATCACCAATTTCATGATTACATAGTGGGAGATAGATTATATTATTTATCCCAATCCTATAAAGCGAGAGCGATATGAATGTTAATTCATATGAGGAAGTAGTTAAGGTAGACAAAAAATACGTCTGTCCCTAAAAATCATAATTAATTACCCTATTTAATATACCACATAATAAAATGATTTAATATGGTCCCATAATTTCCATGACATGCCTTAAATATCAACATTCTAGATTCATCCATGCGTAGTCATCTCCACCAAGGAATTTTTATATTAAATCAATTCCAGGTGTCTATGCAAACGCTATCTAAAAATTTCATAATTCTAAATATTTATAATGTTCTAAAAAGGTTTGATGTATGGAATAGAACATGAGAACATAATTAATGACATAACAATGAAAAAATAACCATTATAAACAAAAAAATTATTTCAAATTTTTTATTTAATCTGTTTATGAGTTATATAATTTTAACACATGCATGAATATATATAATGTATTTAAAATATTATTTATTTGGTAAACCCTGTAATGTAAAAATTAAATGAACCAACTGCATTACCACCACTAAATATTCAATATTGAATCATAATTTATAATTATTGGAATCCTAGTAATTAAATTTGGATTTTGATATTACCATGAAGTGTTAGATATTTTTTTAAATAATCACTAAATTTATAAAACCATCGAACTAGCTCAGAATTACTAAAAAACCCAATGGAAAATACCACATTCTATGTTCAATAGAACAATTAATAAGTTTTTACAAAATCACTATCTCTAGTTAATTTAAAATTTTAACCACATTAATGGGACTGACCTATTAGTCTTAAATGAAAATAATTATCTCCACTGAAAATTCAATTTTAAAAAAAACTATATTTCTTTAACTCTTATTTCAACCCATGAATATTGTACATGAAAAAAATTTATATACAGGGTTATAATAATATTTAATAAAAAAATCTGTTTAATCCTGGAAATACAATTATCTAACCCCCAAATTTCTATGAAATGTATAATACATCATTATTGTGTGTATTCCTACCAAATCTTCCTCTACACGTGGATTCATTACTCAAGAGTGATTTTATTTACATAATAATTCTCATTCCTGATATGTATAAACTATAATTAACTATATAATGAAAACCAAAAACCATGTATTATTTTTTCATGATAATGTTAAATCAATTATCATACTAATATTGAATATCCTCATGTTGTGGTTCGAAAATTAGGATGTATTTTTTGATTTTAGACTAAATCATATAACATTATTCAAAATTTGACAGATTGTATTTATTAATAAGGTAGTATGTAAAATAAATATATATTCAATTCTGATATTCGTACATGAGATAAAAAATTTATGAATATTTCCATTAAATATAATAAAACATTTATAATTCAGAAGGGGATAAATTTTATCAATTCATATTTTTATTCATTATAAACATATCAAATTATAATTTAAATGGTTTTACTAAAAATATAATCAAATTAAAATTATGATATATTTTTTATGAACACATTTTTATCAAATAATAAACATATTTTATTTTATGTATACAATATATTTAAATACAATATCGCATATTTGATTCTATTTAATCAATTCATCATATCTAAATACAAAAATCCATATACATTGGATTTGATATTTTTGATATAAGGCCTTAATATATTAATTTTATATTGAAATATAATATAAATTAATAAATTAATGTGACAACACTTATATTTTACATTGAATTATAATTTATAAACTCTTTATAAATTATTCAACCATCGATATCCAATTTAACCCATGATGAAATTTAAAAAAATTTACAATTTAAATCCCCCATTGAAATCAATTCGGGACAAGAGGGACCCTGAATGTGATGTTTTTTAAAAATTTTAAAAAATAAATATTTGTAAAATAATAAAAAAATGTATCATTTACCTTAGTGTAATGATTTCCATTTTTTAATCAACAAATTTTAATTTCATTAACAATTTTTGTTTTTAGTTTTATAACAATCTATTTTGGCAGTTATCATTTTTACCAACCCTTATGTGGAGAACACCATTTTGGGAAGAACTTCATAAATCTAAAATGTATTATCTTATGTTGTGGTCAATTATTTATATGAATAATATTAAAGGATGGATATAGTTCACAAAAAAGAGTATATTGTCAAATTAACATATTTTTTCCATGATTTTTCATCAATTCCAAAAGTATTTTCTAAGAAGATATGTTATGATTCATGGAGAATAATATTTTTCTTATTTCATCAGTCATTTATTAATAAAAAAATTAATAGTGTAGCATTTATACCAGTATTAGGATTCATAAAGGGATAAAACATCATAAAAAGAGTTGAATAAATAATCTAAAAGGCCATAAATCATATTATCTATCTATATATTTCAATGAATATAATTATAGATCATGAACGATGTACCTAACTCTCATAAAACCTCATGTTCTATCATTTCAATTGTCTTTGACCAGGATCACATAGATTTAGATGGATTAATACATCCTCTATAGGTATTTATGGCTCACAAGAATCTATAGATACCAATGATGGATCTCTATCATGAAATGGTCATCTTGAACCTTTGGTTTATGTGTAGTGAAAAATATAGCAATAAAAATATACATTGAGATTTATAGTTCTAATACATGATGGAATTAACCAATAAACATCCATGGATAAAACCAGTTTATATAGGTATTCAAAGGATCATCCATTGATTTTAATCGTTCATCTATATTTTTTAATCATTTCACAAAATAATCTAAATGTTAAAACAGTTTTAATAGAAAAATACATTTATGAAGATCAGTTTTTATTAAAACGAGTATCCTAGAAAAATCATCCTCTATTAATCATCATCACATAATGTTTCAACGTAGAATGATTTATTTGGGTCTAATATGGATGTTGAACCATGGATTATTATATTTTATTGTAATCCACATTCATAGACATAATTTAATAACATCTCACAATAACTTCTAGTGTATATGTGGCCCAAAAATAAAATAGTGTAAAACACTATACAATGGATACCCATTTAGTGAACATTTATATATGTAACCCTAACATGAATGTTGATGATATATCCTTCAAAAACCCTGAGGTACATGTGAAAGATGAAAAAAATGAGCTTCATAGGCCTCTCATTATAGTTCCTAAAATAAATAAATATATATATATATATATATATATATATTTGAATGAATGTATTATATAAAATCAATTTCCTGCTCATAATAAAAAAAATTTAAACCATTTGGTTTAAAATAAATATCCATGAGGATCAACTAATGCCTACATCATCCAGTGACTATTTACAGTTTCTTATCAATACTAACTACATCGAGGGTAGTCTACAATTAAAATAATTTATTTCTAATTATTAGGTATTATATTGTCAATATTATCCATACATATGGGTTATATCATCTCTTTTGATGATACTCAATCAGTCTTATATGATGTAAATAACACATGTAATGCATAGAATAACTCATGTGTGTAATACATTTCATGAGTCATATGAAACCAATCCCAAGGGGAGAAAATTTTCCTTACAATAATAAAACATATCCAATGGTTATTATGTCCTACCTAGAATACAACCTAAATATTATGGTGTTTTACACCTCACATTAAATAGTTAATAAATCATATTTTATCACATAACACCTGGAATACATGATCAATCATAAGTGTTAGTATATAACACCTAATACCGTCAATCAAAGATATAAAAAATGAAACCTCACCTGGGATACTAAATAAAAAAAATTCTGTAGTAAACACAACCTAGAACACTGAATTGATTTTAAAGGGAACTACATTATTCTTAGTTGAATAAAAAAATCAGAGTTATCCATCAATAGATCAATAAACCTATAATGGAAATCATCATAATACAATCAAAAATTTAGAGAAACCATATCCTTATATATCCTTGTCTAAAACCCATCACACCTCATGTGTCACATATCTTTATATTCCTAATATATCAAAACTTTATATAGAACAATCATTTTTTCCATTATGGTTACACAAGATATTCCTTTCATTGAAAATCCCATTATATAACTCACAATTGGATATTCTGCCATTGTTTAAATCCATTAACCCATAATCATTCTACAAATATCCTCTATTAAGTTAAATTTTCATAAAAAATTACTAGAAACTCATCCAATTCCCAAGATAGGGTAGAATAGTCCATAGTAGTAAGAACCCCAGTAATTAAATTGTTGTGACAAATTTTCCACATTGAACATAAGCCTAAATGGTTATTCCAAATAACCCAATAAAAGATAAATTGGTATCCCTATTTGATAACTGAACTTCGACATAGTTTCATCAAAGAAAATTTTGGACCCTATTATAGTTATTTTCACTCTGTGTAGTATTATTAAATCAAATATAGGACCTCACTAGGATACATGAATCATCAATCAAGGTCATACACCCAATATGTTACCCTCAATGTCTCAAGGATTATTATCACCCATCAGGTACATTCACCCCATAATGATCCAAGAGAAAAATTGTGGTATCACATCCATGAACCTACTCAATAAAATATAGTCTTAGATATACACATAAGCCCCATTATCTCTCACTAAGGTCCCATACACAAACTTATGGTTATATATTATATAGATACTTCTAACCAACAACTAAAATGATGCATATCCACATCTCTATGTGTGAATCCAAAATATAATAATACCCACCTATGTTATCAGATCTATAACATATTGATGAAAACTCTCTTTGGGATCCAACTCAATATTCACTAGGCCTCCCGCATAAGTGAAAAACCACCCAAATTTTTGTAATATATATAGATTTTCATTCGAGTAACAAAGAGTAAAAAAAGACACCATATCCTATCCTCAAATAAATTAACACACTTACGGTCCATCTCAATCTAGTATACCTACATACCCTCTCTATATCCCACACAATATATATAAAACATATGAAAAAAAAATATTTGGGACCACTTACTTTGTCCCCATATATATCCATTTAAGAAATTATTAAAAAAACATAACAAATAAAAGATTCCATGATCATACAAGATACCACCCATGCTCATGTCTACATATCTCAACCATGAATCAAAATTAAATCATTATGAAATAATTATAATAAATTAATTCTATAAATTTTATATTTAATCAATATAATGATAATTTAAGAATACATCAGTGAGTAATTAATCTCTATATAAACCATAAGAAACTGGGTGTGGGTTAACATGAACAAAAATTCGGTCATAAATCATTAAAAATAAAAAATTTCACAAAAGCATTCCCTAATTAACCTAACCAAAAATCACTAAAATTAGAGGAAAATAAATATAATTTATTTCCCCAAATGAAACAAATAACTAACATTAGTGATGATCACAATGGTTACAAACATTGCATCTGTATATGTGATCCCAATCATATTGAAGTGATGAAACCATTATCAGATATAATTTTATTGAATTGTTAAGATAGAATAACTATAAATGGGAGGAGATTAAGTAGAAAGGAATTGTGAGACCAATTGGGTAAGAAAATAATTTAATTAGTGATCTAACACTATCTAATTAGCATAGGTTTAATGTATTAATATATAGAGGAAGGTAAGTACTGGGGAATATTCCCCCCTCAAATTCATTCAAAAATACCAAAACCTAAAGGGTTACAAAATAAATCCCTCAAATTATAAAAACTAACCCAATATATGGTAGAGTTTTTTATCCCGACAAGGACTTCATTAGGATCCCCCAAAATTGTTGTGGCCCACTTGGGTTTGCCTAACCCCCCATAAACCTTATTGTGGGGTGTTCTATTGCTACTTCCTTGGACACTAAAATTTAGTTTGATCGATTAGGATTATTAGGGATTACTAAAGCAACCATATTATGATAACTCACATAAATTATTCCTAAAAACTTATTTCTTGATTTTTTTTAACACGTGAAAAAACTTAAAAACATCATTTTTCTCATATTATATATAAACTATTATTATAATTTCTAATTTAATATAAATATTTAAAATATTCTTAATTACAATATCATAATAACCACAACATCATTTTAATTCACAATAACATACCATTGTTAGTTTATGTTACAAAATAAATCACTAAATGTTTTTAATAGATTAACTAAATTACCATATTAATTGAAATAATAAAATTCCATTACAAAATGAAACATAATTCAATCATTTAATTAATGTTCACCCTGATTCTTGCAATGGGATGTGTAAAATATCATTTGGATACCACAGATGACATCCCATATAGAAAATCCATGTGAAACCCCAGTAGATCAAAAGAATTTTATTAATACATGTCCCTCCACTGAATATTTATATAATAATATTTAGATTTATCAGTCCTCATTAGAATATATAAATAAAATCCAATATAAAAAATTTATTAAAAAATATCCAAACAACTCAGAACACCATCAATTCCAAATAAATGTATCCACAAAAATCATTCCATATAGTAATCATGTTTTTTATGTTCCCATTCAATAATAATTTGGTTTCTTCAAAATAATTAAATAATTTTCTTACATATAATACCCTAAACTACAAAGGGATTCACAAACAATCCCTATTCATCTTAATAATAACTCCACAATTAACAATGATTCAATAAATACTTATATAAACCAATGATCCCCATTGCAACCAAACTAAAGAAGTATTCTTCAACCTTGCATAGTCCATAGAAAATAAATTATACCATCACATTCAATTAATTACACCAAATAGAAATATAAAATATTTCACATAAATTCTACATATATAACAATACAAATTCTAAGTAAATTTTTCTCCAAAAATCTTGTTTTTTATTTATTACTCACACATCAATAAATATACCCTTATATCAATGGAAATAAAAACAGACCAAAAACATTGAACAAAAATATTAAATCATATTTATAAATAATTTAAAATTCATTAAAAAAGACAATAATAAAATATATTTTAAAAGATAATTAATTTTCTCAAATAATAAAAAATATAATTATACATATAAATTGCCTAGCTTAACATACATGGATATTACATCAATTTAAATGAATATTATGAACATTAAAAAAATAAATTCAGAGGGACCATAATAGTTTAGTTTCCTTGGAAACACGGAACAAAATCTTCCAACATGGGAATGATCTTCATTTACCCAAAAAGATCTCCTTCATCGGTAATTATACATAATAAAATTATTATTATCCAAGGTAAAGGAAAACATAATAATGTGGTGATCATATATGCTCAGTAATTGTAAACAAGGGATATTTGAAAACATATCCCGATCATAACTATGTGTGAACATGATCATAACAGTATGATCACACCATACATATCAATGATCATAAAAATAATTCATGGAATAAATATTGGAAGTACATAACACTAGAATCAAAAGGAAATAAAAGAACATGAATCATGAGAGGATAATATTGCAATAAGTTACATAATTATGGAATACATGTCAACTTATAAAATTGTGAATATTTGTAAATAGGTTTAGGAAAACTCATTTGGTTTAGGACATGAAACGAGGAACTCAAATTAACTAGTAGTCATGAAACAAGGTCCACTGATATCATTTTGAACATGTAATTGGGTACAAAAAAAATTGTGAAATTGTAATCAGGTTCAAGCATAGCATTGTGAACATGTAATAAGATTTATGCATAATATTGTGAACATGTAATTAGGTTCAACCATAAAATTTTAAAAATGTAATCTTGTTCATGTATAACATTGTTGAAATGTAATCAGGTTCACACATAAAATTATGAACATGAAAATAGGTACATTCATAACATTGCGAACATATCATCTGGTTCTAACATAGACAAATGGATATGTAACTAGGTCCATGCCCAATATTGTGAACATGTAATCGAGTTCATTCATAATTTTTTGAACAAATAGTATTGTTCACTCACAATATTGTGAACATTTTTCAAGTACACACATAAACATTATGAACATTTAACTTGTTCATGAATAACATTGTGAACATGTAATCAGGTTCATGCATAAACTGGTGGATATTCAACTAGGTGAACACATAACATTGTGAACATGTATTCTGTATCATTCTTAAACATATGGATATTAAATGATGATCATTCATAACATTCTAATAATTTAACCTGGTTCACACATGAAATTGAGTACCTGTAATAAGGTTCACACATTACATTATGGATATTTAATATAGTCCACATATAACATTTTGACCATGTAATCATGTTCACTCATAATATACATACTCACGAGACATCCAAAATAAGAAAATACATCAGAGGAATATATTGGGGCCTACATCACATAATAAAATCATAAATACATTTTGTACAAGATTATAAGAAATAATAATATCATAACCAATGATACGAAATGGGTATCATAAACATTTAATTAAATACATAACTATGGAAAATTAATATGTCTCATAATTAGTTCATTTATATATAACACAAGAAAAATAGAATTTTTAAAAAGAATATAACCCATGGAAGAGAAATGGTTTTCAATAACATCATTCCATAAATCATAAAACATTAAATAAAAAATATGAATTGTATTCATATATCATTTCCCCAATAAAGCATAAACTATATGAAAGTATGAAATCTAATATATAGAATGATTTATAATAACCGATTGAAAAATTTCATAAAGAAAATAATCCTTCATTAAAAATTACTTTTAAAAACAAGAATCATATTAAAAATCATTTTCTTTGAAAAATACCTTAAAAATTTAAAAATAAATACGCTAAAAATCATTGTAATACATATCCAGATAATATATATTTTTAGGTATAAAAAAAATAATTTTATGTTATAAAAGTTTTTTTTTAAATAATTCATTGAAAACCACTTTATAAATTTTGAGAATATTATGAAAAAAAATCATTAAATATAACATTGTTAACATTTAATGTGTTCGTTATTAAAATGACATTCATAATGGTAGGTAAATATGTACATGTGGAGATTTTCATTTTTAATGTTAAAAGTTTAGAAAATTTCCTTGATTGAAAAAAACAAGGTGATTCCTTTTAAACCCCTTTCATTAAATTGTCAAAATATTGGTAAAAAATATTTTTACACATAATATTTAACAATTTTGTAAAACCTTAATATTAAATATGGTAATGTAAATAAAAAAATTTCTAACCGCAGAAATAAATAAAGTCATATATTCTTAGAAACATTTTCGTTATTTATATTAACAATTTTTTGGGAAAATTGTAGCAATACATGACATATCATGAATAAATATAGGATAAGAAAAACAAATTGAGATATAGATCATAATATTTCATGAATAGAAGCATTATCATAAACAATGTTGATAAATTATGAGATTGTAGAAATAAACTATTGCCACTTTGGTATCATTGAATCATAATAATATGGAATAAATAACAATTACATAAAGAATAAAATATAAAAAAATAAGTATATTCATGATATAACATATTTAATGGTATCATATAAACTGAATATAAAAATATAGGTGTATAACATGTCATGTTTCTCTATGAAGGGAAATTAAAACATAATTACCTTTCTGATTTGGTAAATATTGAACAATAAACCCCATGAACAAAATATCATAAAATGTATTTTATTACAAAAAAATAAAGATTATTATAAGAATAATATAATATATTCCTATCAATTATGTATCCATTTTATAAAAATATTGATTAATAAGAGGTCATGTGTCTCAAAAAAATGAAATTGAGACAAAATTAATTTACTAATTTGGTAATAATTTTACAATAAACCCCATGATATAAACATCATCCATGGGATATATAAATACACATAACATTTATTTTAAAAATCATAAAATACACTCTTGGGATGTATGTACACCACATTAAATAAATGAATAGTGAATAAGTCTACATGACATCCCCAATTGATAAAGGGTTAAATGAATAAATGATATGACTCTTGTCAATAAGATGCACATTTAATTTCAGGAGGTTATCTGATTAGAACTCCACAGTTAAGCGTGCTTGGACTAAAGTTGTGATCAGGATGGGAGACCTTCTGGGAAGTTTTCTAGGGTGTGTATGAGTGAGGAAAAAGCACACTAGAAAGGACATTTGTTGGGATGTGGGGACTGTCATTAGTCATATGACCCGTTGAGGCATGTTGGTGGACCCTTGTGGGTGGGGACCACATCTCTTACGGGGAAACTGGTGGAACCTGGTGGGCAATGACCCAACAGCCATGTTAAGGAAAGGTGTCTGTTCTGTCACCGAGACCCAGTTGTTAAATTTGGTATCAGAGGTGGAACCCAGCCATATGTGTGGTGCGCAGCCTGGGTTGAGATATATGGCCCACAACGAGGGTGTTTTTCTCTAAAGGGGTGGGATTGGGACATTCCCAAATAATAAAGGGTTAAATGACTAAATGATATGACTCATGTCAACAATGTGCACCTTCTTTTTCAGGAGTCTTCTCTGATTAGAACTCCACAATTAATAGTGTGTGTCATGGAGTAGTGATCAGGATGGGTGACCTTCTAGGAAGTTTTCCAGGGTGTGTGTGAGTGAGGACAAATCATACTATAAAGGACATATGTTGGCCTGTGGGGACTGTCACTAGTCAGATGACCCATTCAGGGATGTGGGTGGACCCTTGGGTGGAGACCTCGTATCTGTAGGGCAATTGGTGGTACCTGGTGGGCCAGGACCCGATGTCCATGTTAAGAAGTGGTGTCTGTGTTTTCACCAGGACCCATTTTTTACATTATAAGTCTCATATAAATAAAATTGGGGCAATAAAAAAACCCAACTAATGTCATTAAATATAGAAAATTAATGATATATATTTTCTTAGGTAAGTATATACACCTCAAAAAATAAATAAATTGTGGAATATTACATCTCTCTCAGGGAAATATAAATTTATATGAAATTTCCTTACCTCAAGTATTTACTTTCATTGTACACGTTCACAACTCCTCTTTTTTGAGTAATTACATTTGGTTTTCAACAAATGGATTCTTTTGTTGACCCTCATACTAAACAGAGGATTTGTTGATGAAGATAGGGATTTCAGGAGGATATTTGGGTAGGTTTTGGCTGACCAATGGGTCATGGAAGGTGTGAGGATTTAAGGGGTTGAGTTCTCTTTGGTAATTGTGGATGAAGGGAAATCTTTTAAATAAAAAATAAAAGTACTATTGAGAGATAAAACATTCATAATGTGACTAAAATAATTGCTTAAATTATATAAAACAAGAATATTTTCAAAATGAATATATCCAACAACTTGTGGACAAGTTTCTCAGTTATTTGGCCTCTTGGGATGAAGGTATATCAATTAAGAAATCTTGTTTTTACCTTAATCTATGTAATTAATATTAATTCATTTCAATAATGTTTTTCTTAAAAAACAAAGATAAAAATATTAGAAATTAGAAATTATGATTATTCAAAATATTGAATTCTTTTTTCAATTTTTAAATATAGAAGTGGTAGAAATTAATTTAATGTTAATCACGCATATAAGACGAGACGATGGGTTTTTTAATAAAAAAATCCCAAATGTTTGAAATGTTATTATATCCAATTTCTATGGGTATTTTTATAAAATGACATATATTGGACTAATTTTATTATAATTATTCTAATTATACTCTAAAACCAAAATAATCATATTTTATCTATACAAATAAACTATAAGAAAAAACATGTTTGGATTAAAATTTATTGTATTCACTATTCATCCAAAAATGAATCATCTTTGGAAGAAAACAGAATATTAAAAGTTGATTTTTATATTCTTATTTGAAAAATGAAGTTTATTTTTCCAATAATAATTACAAAACTAATAAAAATTAATGACAAATGTGTTTTCCATTAAAATGGGGTAAAATTCGGTTTTAGAAAAATACATCATTTTACTAAAAAAATTATATTAATTTTATATTATACAGAACAAATATTTTAGATGAGAACTATAAAAGTTTATTGATTATATATGATATAAATTTTATTCAAAATATAATTCAAATGTGTATTTTATTTATTTATTAAGATAAAATTTTGTTTGTATATAGAATAATAGTTTTCTTTGAAATGTAATTACTTTATTTACAAATTGTTTATTGGTTCAAATCTACTAATTGATAACCAATGGATTCATTTTGTATACATTTCTAAATAATTTATTTCTATTTTTGATAATATTATTTTTGATATCTATTCCAATGGATAGGTGGTAGCGATAAAAATATTTTAATAATAATGATAATACTATATTGTAGTTTTGTAAAACTCATCCTTGTGTGTTATTCAAGCTATTGAAAAAACTCTTAATTCCATATAACAGAATCCAAACATAGTGTTCAGTATAAAAAAATGTAATATATGTGTTCCATAGTCTATAAGATTAACATTTTGTCTCACATAATGCAATCCAAACATAGTGCTTTCATATCACAACATCTATATTAATTATTACGTAAATTTAAAAATATCATAATTATGAAATTAATTAAAAAAATAATAATTTAAAAATCTCATAGTGTTATATTATACACCCATTAAAATAAATTTCACCATTTAAATTCTTCTTGGTTATCAAATATTTAACACATGAATGATTCATTCATATAAACCCTCATCATAAATATGTATACTAAAAAATCCTTTAATAAATGAAAGATGGAAACATAATGGTTACCCAATGTAAGTCATAACATTGTTAGAATTTAATAGGATATAGTTGTTTTGATAAAATGTGGAAATAAAAGAGAAATATAACTATCATTTTTTATTTAAGAATGAAAGTGAAAATGGTTAGGAAAAATGATACGATCAACAATTCTTAGCCTAATGATTCTTAAAATTGTTCATTGATACCATCAAATATAATGATAAAAAGATAAAATTTTATTTTATGAACTCATTTATAATGTTGAATAATTTTTTTGAGAGTACATAATTATATGATTTCTTCACAATCTCACCCTTTTTTGTGCCTTGATCATTTTTAACTTCATCTATAATTCCATGAAATGAAGGTGAATTTTTTATTCCTAATGTATTAGAAAATCACAAAAACCATATATAGAATGATAAGACATTCTATCTATCATTATCATAAAAAAACAACTATAATAACTTCTATAATATGCCTAAATCCTCACATAGTGAGACAATACATTAATCACTAAAAATAAATTAAAATATTAATATAAACCATTTCATAAATTGTTAAACATTTAATCCATCCAAAAGATGAAAGTACAAAACATAAGAAATATGGTCACTAAATTTCTCAAAATTAGTTTCACATTAGTCCCCAATATATCATATGGTTTCCCTTCTTTTTCACATACCAAACATGTCAATACCATAATTATGTACTCTCTTTAAATATGTTAATGAATAGAATTACAACAAAACCTTATTTTAAACATGAATGATTCCTTATTCCATATATTTTTCAATATATTTCATAATTTTAAAAATGAAATAATATAGATCAGTTATAGCATAAACAACCTTTTCATCGAATCCTTCACAAGTTCTGAGATCACAAATAATATCGAATTTATAGAATCATATCCAACATATCTTTATCAAAACATCACTATCTCAACATTAGGAACATATTAATGGTTACAATTCATTAATCAGAATATCACCTTTCCCAAAAAAAATCTACCTCACCAACAACATTAATCACATCCTTCAAATAATTTTAATAAAAACTAAAAATTAAAATAATATATTTCATTGTTTTTATAAAATAATATTTAAAACCCAAAACCTAAATACATCATTGATCTACGGTTCCGCTCAAAAAAATTTATAAATCCTTATCGTATTTATAAAGCCCTGTTATAAGGCCCCAGCCTTAAACCTTAATTAATCTTGAGTTATTACAAGATTACACATTGAGGATATTTTTTGGTTTAGAGTTTTAGAGAATTAGATCATAAAACATGCATTATATTCCACATTTAAACAAAGTGGTTACATAATATATAGTATTCATTTTTTCCATCAACAGAAACATATTTAAAATAAAACCTGGATTATTTCATGAAACATCCTTGATACTATCATCATATCATGTACCATTCCCTTGACTTGTGAAAAAAAACATTTAAAAAACATGGGATGAGCATAATAAGATCAGTAAGGGTAATAAAAAAAATATGAACTGAAAACATTAGTCCATTCATGAAATCATACTTTAATCATAAAACATAATCACATACCTCATCATGTCATTAATAAATCATAGAAATCATAAGACAAAAAGGTAACATGAGGAATTCATAAAATTCATACGTAGGGAGTAACCCTCTTGGCTACATTTGGAATACCCATCATAGTATATTCCCTAAATATATTCGGAGAAACCATAACATTTAACTCCTTCGCATTACCCAATGCAGTGGAGTGCTATATCAGGCTCACGCACCCTTAGTTTATAATGGAACCACCCATCTTCATAACAATTCCCAAGAACCATAACATAATCTTATCACATAAAACATGCATAAAGGAAACTTAACATTTCCACTTTTCAATCACAAGATATCAGTACAACACATTGATATAAAAAAATTATGAAAACCATTTTCAGTACCAAAATAAAATAAAATAAAAACATGATATTTATTTTTCTTTCAAAAAAATTTATGTCTTATAGAGGAAGCCGAAGCTCAAATAATCGTCACGGCTGTAAAGAAGTCGTTGTCGCCGCATACATACGACAAAAAAACATTCCATTTTGTCGTTTATTAAAGGATTCGTATAAAAATATTCCTTTTGAATAAACATAAAACTCAAAGGGGTTTATACACCTTATGAAAGAAAAAGTTGTTTATAAAACAAAATATGCCTCAATGAAAGGAGATTTAGACGAAATCCCTTACCTCGGGTACGACTTGACTCGGTCGTTCTTTAATCTCCTTAAAAACGGGTAACTCTTTTTGATTTAAGCTCGAAGGCTTCCTTGGGAAGACTTCTGCCCAAAGTGAGGCTTCTAGGAGTAAAATAGGGATGTAGAGAGACAAAATGGGTAGGGGTTGGCCGAGCCAAAGGCTTTGGAAGTGTGGGTAAGGTGGTAGAGGTTGGGGCCTTTTATAAGAGGAGAGGAGGGCCACTCTTAGAAAGTTATAAAAGGTTACTTTATCATAAAAAGCTTTTCATATTTAAAAGGTCCCAAAATTATATATTTCGAGAATATGGTGATACGAGTTCGAAATATACTCATCCAATAGGTTTTTACATGTGTAGGTCTTAGATTTTACATTATCTTTTCATTTTATTTAAATCATTAAATTGTGAGGTAATCGTTGTATCATCATGATGTCATAAATAATTTAATTTATATAATGTCTAAAAATTATAAATCCAATATCATGATGTAGGAAACATTTTTATCTTTCTAATGAATATTTATAGTAAAATATATGACTTGTATAACCCCATTTAAAAATTGTTTTAGTAAAACAACTCATGTTTGTGACATTTTTACTTTAACATTAAATAAAAAAATATTGATGTCATTTTTCTTCCAAAGTGGCTCCATGGGGTCCCCAAGTTGACCCAAGGATTGTTTTGGTATGACATGACACATAAAATAAGGGTAAGACATGTGTCAAGTTTATTTCATATTATTAAAACATTATTCTTACCTTAAATTACACTAATTACCTCTAATCGCAATTAAAAACTTAAAAGTTACTATTCACCAAAAAATTATTTTAATCCCATTGAACCAAATTTTAGTTTTTAATTACAACCATGTATGTAGGATTTTTAAAATTCAGAACACAGAGGTGGTAAAATTTCATTTAAATGAAAAATCAGTTTTTAAGTACCACTTAGTGGTTTCACTATTCATAAAAAATTGAAGTTTTTCAAAAAAATACCAAAAATTCACCCTAAGATATATTTGATATTCCAAATTCAAAATTTATTTCTATTTTACCAAATTAAAAACATATAATTTGCATTAATTAATTTAATAATTGATTCCCGCTGTCAAAAAAAATAGCGTGTTTTTATGAAACAAAAAGTATCAAAAGATTGACACTAGTTTAAGTCCGATTTCAAAGTGAAATTAAATCCACGACCACTATTGGATTAAATGGTAAAAATATATTATAATTTCACTTTAAAACCAATTAAAATGATTATATAATCATATAATTAAATTAGACTAAAAAGAGGTTTTGAATTAAAAGAAAACATTTTTCACTATTCATTAAAAAATGAACTTTATCCGAAAAATACCAAAAATTTAACCAAAGTAAATTTCAATGTCCCAATCATAAAGATAAGTTTATTTTGACAAATAGAGCTTATAAAATTTTCAAAATATTGATTTAAAAATGGTTTTCCATCAAAAGGCAGTAAAACAATCTTTTAAAAATATTAGTGTATTCCATGCTTAAGATTGGATTTATTCTCATTTTAAGCCTCTAAAACACAATATAATTCATTAATAGACATAGATAAAAATATATATTATTCATTAATTACTTGGGATGTTACATCCTTCCCCCCTTTATAACATTGGGTCCCCACAATTTATTTACTTATCGAATTAGTGGGGGTATTTAGCCCTTATTGCATTTTTAGATTCCCATGTTGCCTCTTCAATCATGTGGTTTTACACAAAACCTTTACCTAATGAATCAACTTATTCCATTACACCTACTCCCTTTGGTCAAGAATCTGGACCGGTTGTTCCTCATAAGATAGGTTCTCTTCCAACTGAACTACCTCTGGACTCAAAACATGAGATGGATCTGGCATGTACATCCTTAACATTGAAACATGAAAAAAATTGTGTACCTGAGATAAACTCGAAGGTAAAGCCAATTAGTAAGCTACTGATCCTACTCTCTCCATAATTTCATATGGTCCAATGAACCTTGGACTCAGCTTTCCTTTCATACCAAATCGCATCACACTTATCCATGGTGAGACTTTGAGAAAAACATGATCACCTACCTCGAAAGATAGATCCTTCCTCATGTTGTCCGCATAACTCTTCTGCCTGCTATGAGCTGTTCTCATGTGTTTCTGTATCAGCTGAACTTTTTCTGCCAACTCTTCTACCAATTATGGTCCCATTAGCTTCCTTTCACCCACTTCATCCCAAAAAGCTAGAGTTCGACACCGGCTCCCATATAACGCCACAAATGGTTCCATCTGTATACTAGAATAAAAACTGTTATTATATGAAAATTCAACCAAAGAAAGATGTTTCTCCCAAATTCCCTGATAATCCATCGAACAAGCACGTAGCATATCTTCCAAAGTATGAATTTTTCGTTCTGACTACCCATCTGATTGAGGATGAAAATCAGTAATAAATTTAATTGAGTACCCAACGACTTCTGAAGGCCTTTCCAAAAGATAGAAGTAAACATGGGATCACGATCAGATACAATGGAGAGAGGAACTCCTTATAACCTGACTATCTCATTAAGATACAAACGGGAATGTTGATCTGGGGAAAAAGTTTCTCGTATAGCAAGGAAATGAGAAGATTTAGTCAAGCGATAAAAAATAACCCAGATTGCATTATTATCTCAAGGTGTCTTTGGAAATCCCACAACGAAGTCCATGGATATATTATCCCATTTCCATTCTGGTACAGGTAAAGGCTGAAGCATCCCTTTCGGTAACTGCCACTCTGCTTTAACCTATTGACAAGTCAAACACTTCACTGTAAAATCAACAATATCTCATTTCATTCCATCTCATCAGTAATACTCCCTGTAGATCTCTGTACATCTTATTATGGCCATGATGAACTGAAAATGGAGAAATGCGAGCTTCACATACCAACTCTCTCTTCAAATGTGAATCACAAGACACGCACAATCTCTTCCCAAATCTCAAAACACAATCATTATCAATGTTGAATTCATGCGACTTGCCCTTCTGAACCAGCTCTACCTTTTTTTGCAACTCATTGTCTTTCTTCTGTGCTTTCTTGATTCTGTATGATAGAGAATATTTCACTGATACCTAAAACAAAACAGAGGAACATCCTGTACCAAAAACTTCTTTGTCAAAGTTCATCAAATCCTTAACCAAAGGATCTCATTTCAAACGCAACATTGTTAATGAAACATTACTTTTTCGACTCAAAGAATCAGACACTTTATTTTCTTTTCCCGGATGGTAATGAATTGTACAATCATAATACTTGATTAATTCTAGACATCTCCTCTGTCTCATGTTCAATTCTTTTTGAGTGAATATATATTTTAAACTTTTGTGATTGGTATATATTTCACACTTTACTCCATACAAATGAAGCATCAAAATTTTTAAAGCGAAAACAACATCACCTAATTCCAAATCATGTGTAGGGTAATTTACCTCATGAGTTTTCAACTATCGTGAAGCATAAGCAATTACCGGATCATTCTGCATTAGGACACAACCAAGTCCATTCAATGAAGCATCACTATAGATAACAAACTCACCATTCCTGGAAGGTAGTTCCAAAACTGGAGCATTCACCAATCTTCTTTTCAATTTCTGCAAACAATCATCACATTATTTTGTCCAGATAAACATAACACCCTTCCGAGTTAGCTTAGTCATTGGACTAGATAACTGTGAAAAATTTCAATCAAACCTTCAGTAATAGCCTGCCAAACCAATGAAACTATGAATCTCAGTTACATTTGTGGGTCTTTCCCATTCTTCAACAACCATTGTTTTTGCAGGATCAACAGTTATCCTATCTTTAGAAACAATATGACCAAGGAATGAAATTATTTGCATCCAAAACTCACACTTTCTGAATTTCCCATACAATTTCATTTCTTTTAAGGTTTGAAAAAAACCCTTAAATGTCTTTCATTCCCCTCTATACTTTTAGAAAACACCAACATATCATCAATGAAAACCACCACAAACTTATCCAAGAACTAATGGAAAATTCAATTAATTAAGTCCATGAATATAGCATGTGCATTGGTTAGCCCAAAAGGAATTACTACAAATTCTTAATGGCCATATCTAGTACAAAACACAGTCTTCAGAACATCTTCTTCCTTTACCTTCAGCCGATGGTACCCCGATCTCAGGTCAATCATTGAAAAATGCTGAGCTCCCTAAAGCTGATCAAACAAATCATCGATATGAGGCAAAGGATATTTGATCTTAACAATGATGTTATTCAAGGCTCTATAATCAATTAAAAGTCTCATTGAACCATCTTTCTTTTTAAAAAATAAAATAGGAGAACTCCATGGTGATGTGCTAGGTCGAATTAAACCTTTCTCTAATAAATCTTGCAATTGCTCCTTCAACTCTAAATGTTTAGTTTGAGCCATTAGATAAGGGGGGTTTGAAATTGGCTTAGCATCAAGAACTAATTCAACAGTAAATTCAACTTCCCGATCTGGTATTATTCCCGGAAACTCATCATGAAAAACATTAGGATGCTCATTTACCACTAGCACATCATTAATCTGAACAGTTCCTTTGTTTCCAACGATGTGTGCAAGGTAACATTCATTTCCATCTTTTACAAGTTTATCGGCCTCTTGATAAGTTATCAACAGTAAGGGTTCATTCTTGTACACAAACTGAAAATCGTTCTCAAGACAAACATCCTTAGCTCTACAGTCAATCTTATCATGGTAAATAGAGAGCCAATCCAGACCCAGGTTAACATCAAACTCTACTAGAGGTAAAACAATAAGGTTCGTAGGTAGGTTCTTTCCACGGATAAGGATAGGATGATTCTTATAAATTCTTTTTGCCTCAAAATTTCCCCCAGGTTTTTTTACCACATGTTCTGGAGTCATTTCTTGAGATGGTATTCCCATTTTACTAGAGAAGTTTTCAGAGATGAAAGAATGTGTAGACCATGAATCAAACAACACACTGGCATAATCTGAAAAAACTAAAAAAGTACCTGATACAATTTCATTTGATGGCCCGACATCTTCTGAAGTAGTTGCAAAGGGTTTCACCTCCCCTTTCTGCTTGTAGTCTAACTGCTTCCCATCACTTGAGCTCTTTTTTGGACACTCATTTTCATAGTGACCCATCCAATTGCACTTAAAACATTTCACTAACTGTAAATAAAACTTGATCTTACCATCACCTTGATCTTTTTCAGTGCAATCACGAGCCTTATGTCCCATCTTACCGCATCGGTAGCACTTCCCAGAATTCAAAAGACATTCCCCAGCATGCCTTTTACCACATTTATCACAAACTGGATACTTAGTTTTCTTACCATCAGACTTTTTTATATAATTCTTTCGTTTCTCCTGCCTCCTTGGTCTCTTCTTCTGCTGGTTTATATAGAACACTTGATCATTGGAAAACTCCATTAACACCTTCTCAGCACATCGAACAAGCTTTTCATAACTTCTGAACTCACGAAAAGCTAAAGCCCATCGATATTTTGGATTTAATCCTGAGTTAAAATGATTGATTTTACTATCAATGTCTCGGATAAAATTTGGAGCATACCTTGCCAATCGAGTGAACCTTTCTTCATAGGCAGGCACTAAGTCCTCCTCTTTCCTCAATTCCAGTAATTGTATTTCCATCCTAAGTCGAACAACCTTAGGAAAATACTTCTCAAGAAACATACCTTTGAATTTGTCCCAGTCGAGATCATCAATATCATCAGTGTCCCTGATAGTTTTAAGCATCGACCACCACTGATCTACTTCACCCTCTAAACGGTAAATAACAAGACTAACCTTATGATTGTCTGAACACCCCATGACATCAAAAATGTTCTCCAGTGTTTTAATCCACCCTTCATCTAGCATAGGGTCAGATGATCCTCTGAATGATGGGTGATGTTGCCTCATGAAATGTTCCACCACTGAAATGATCCTCTGTGTTTGATCTGGCTGATCTCGTGGATGAATACCGCTACCATTTATCGCTTGAGTCAACTGCGCCATTACTGCAACAAACCGTTTAGTTCCAATCCCGACCATCTTAGGATGCTGATTCAGAAGGTTATTTCCTTCTGTATGCCGTCCTAGCACTGCTTCCCTATTTCCTCTATGGAAAACCATTCTGAATAAATATGTCTTAGATGAAGCAACATGGTAATCTTAAAATTCTATATCATTTCAATTTTACCATAAAAAAAATATTTTTTGATAATCATTTAATAAAATTCTAACTCCTAAAGATATCTAAACCGACCTTTGATACCAACTATAAGGCCCCAACCTTAAACCTTACTTAATCTTGAGTTATTATAAGATAACAAATTGACGATCTTTTCAGGTTTAGAGTTTTAGAGAATTAGATCATAAAACTTGCATTACATTCCACATTTTAACAAAGTGGTTACATAAAAGATAGTATTCATTTTCCCATCAACGGAAACATATTTAAAATAAAACATAGATTCTTTCTTGAAACTTCCTTGGCACTATCTACATATCATGTACCATTCCCTTGAACTGTGAAAAAAATATTTCAAAAACATGGGATGATCATAATAAGCTCAGTAAGGGTTATAAAAAAAATATGAACTGAAAACATTAGTCCATGCCTGAAATCATACATTACTCATAAAACATCATCACATACCTCATCAAGTCATGAATAAATCAAATAAATAATAAGACATAAAGGTAACTTGAGGCATTAATAACATTCTTACGTAGGGAGTTACCCTCTTGGTTTCTATTGGAATACCCATCACAGTATATTCCCTAAATCTCTTCAGAGAAAACTTAACGTTTAACTCCTTCGTGTTACCCAATGCATTGGAGAGCTATATCAGGCTTATAACACCCCAGGTAAATAAATAATATGACATTTTCATATTTATCCATATTTTTGAATAAAATATAAATATTACTTTAAAGGGAATTCTATGCTCATGGGCGTACCCAATACGCAACAACGAGTTTGTTTGAAATCTTACGTTGCACTCTAATAAAAAAATTATATTATTTTAAAAGGTATTTAACGCCTAGCCGTTAAAATGGAGGGATTGATCAGAACTAACTACAAAATGATTATATATGTTTGTCAAATATTTTTACTTTTATCCAATAAATGTTTGAGGCTTAAAATGTAAATGAATCCAATTTTAATCATAAAACTTCTAATATTCTTTAAAAGGTTGATTAACCACCTTTTGATGGAGAACCCTTTTTAAATAAACTTTTGACAATTTTATATGTTGTATTTGACAAAATGAAATCATACTTTAGAATCTGGACATCAAAATTTACTTTGTGTAAAATTTTGTTATTTTTCCGATAAAGATCATTTTTATTGAAAATGTTGCATTTTAATTCAAAACCTCCTTTTAAACTAATTTATTTATTTGGATAGATTATATTTTTAATTTAGATTAAAGTGTATTTATAATATATTTTTACCATTTAATCTAATGGTGGTCATTGGAATTAATTTCACTTTGAATTTGTACTTAAACTACTGTCAATATTTTAATAGATATTGTTTCTTAAAAACACGCTATTTGTTTTGACAGCGATAATTAATTATTAAATTAATTAATGAAACATATATGTTTTGAAAATTTTAAAATAGACTTCATTTTTGAATTCAGAATATCACATATAGCTTAGGGTAAATTTTTGGTATTTTTCTGAAAAACTTCAATTTTTGATGAATAGTGAAACCACTAAGTGGAAGTTTAAAAACTACTTTTTCATTTAAATGAAACTTTACCACTATTGTGATTTGAATTTCAAAAATCTAACATAAATGGTTGTAATTAGGATGTAAAATTTGGTTCAATGGGATTAAAATAATTTTTTGGTGAATAGTAACTTTTTTGTTTTTAATCGCGATTAGAGGTAATTAGTGTAATTTAAGGAAAAAATAAAGTTTTAATAATATGAAATGACCTAGACACAAGTCCTACCATCATTGGATGTGTCATGGCCTACCAATACAATTCATGGGTCAACTTGGGGACTCCATGGATCCTCTTTGGTTGGAAAATGACATAAATAACTTTTAATTTAAAGTTATAACAAAAATGTCACAAGCATGAGTTGTTATACTAAAATAATTTTTAAATTGGGTTATAGAAGTCATATCTTTTAATATACATATTCATTAGAAATATAAAAAGTTTTCCTACATCATGATATTTTTTATATAATTTTTAGACTTTAAATAAATTAAGTAATTTATGACATCATGATGATGCGGCGATTATCTCAATAATAAAGGATTTAAATAAAATGGAAAGATAATGTCAAAACTATAACCTAAAAATGTCAAAGACCTATTGTATTAGTATATTTAGAACCCTTACCACCATATCCTAGAAATACATCAATGTGGGACCTTTAAAATCTGAAACTCATTTAAAAATAAATTAACGTTTTGTAACTTTCCAAGAGTGCCCCTCCTCTTCTCTTATAAAAGGCCCCCACCTCTACCACAGTACCCACACCTATCAAGCCTTTGGCTCGGCCAAACCCTGACAATTTTGTCTCTCCACATCACTCTCTTACTCCTATAAGCCTCACATTGGGCAGAAGTCTTCCCAAGGAAGCCTTTGAGCTCAAATCAAAGAGTGATACTCGATTTTAAGGTAATGTCTTCACTTGTGTTCTTTTCATTTTTTTTCTTCTCCAAACCCATAAAATCTTTTTATTAATTTATTTTGTAATAGATACATTATCTTCAATATACTAGTATGTTGTTATAAGAAGTATTAGAGCTACACTTACACACACTGACATCTAATGCTTAAAGAACATACTGTTTTTGTGGATGGTGAATTTCTGCCTCACGAAACGATGATTGTTTAATATTATTTTAACACCCTAAAAGGTGGCCATTACGATGTAACTATATTTATATATGACATATAATATAGTTATTTTTTACTTAAGCTTCTGTATTTTTCATTTATGGCATACCATTATGGTTTCCATTTTGGTTAAACGTGATATCTTCATTTTAGGAAGTGCGAACTACCGCCCCCTCAAAGTGATTTGATTCGTTAATACCATATGTGGTACATATAAAGGATAGATTTAATGATATTATATATAATACCATACTATAATTATAATACTATTATGTATAATTATGTTTTAATTCCATTAAATAAGAAATAGAAATGGAAGTAGCGTTTATGCGTACGTACTGCTCACCGTCTCCATGAACGGTGCATTTCATTTCTTACCTCTAAATGTTATGTAATATTATAAATTCATGTATATAAAAGATATATATTATATATATTATATCTGAATAATGAATATAATTCTGGATATAATATATATTTTACCACATGAACAACTTGTAATTATAAAGAGTTTATTTTTGACTCAAGTAGCAATGATCTACAAAACAACCATTATTAACTTAAATAATTACATAGTATTCATAGCATGGTAATAAGTGATATAAATGGAATTATGAACTTGTAAAAGGTTATTAAGAAAGTATAAATTAACTCGTGTTTATTATTCAGGAGGTTATAGAATGATCGAGTCATGTTGGACTCGAGGTAAGGGATCCTACCCCTCTCTTTCTTTCTAAGTACACTCTTTTATGTCATTCCTTTTAAGCTAATCTTTCTTGTGTTTGGGATGTTCTTTTATATTAATATTTCTGAAATTTTTATTTTAATATGATGAGAGATCATAGTTTCTCTCATCAATCCATTTTGGATGTTTTAATTGGCACCATTAGGCTACCGAAATTTCCTAAGGGGCTTTTTATATCACTTTGTGTTTTCGTGAGATTCATGATACATTCGCCAATATTTCATTTTGAGTGGTGTATTTACTGTCCAATATTATACTCTTTGTGTAACATACTTTCGTTTATGAGTATTTACATCAATGTTTTACGGTCCTTCTTTCATGGGGTGTACGTTTTGAAAGTTACCCAAATCGGTAAGGGAACCTTTCACCCTCCTCTTTTTAAAATACTTCTTTTGTTCTGTCTTTTAATTTTCATCTTATTATGTGGGTATATGTTATTATATATCCTTATTTCCATAAATTTTATGTCCAATTGACGAGATACCCTTTATCTCTCTCATCAAATTTTTTTATAAAATTTGATGTGACGTCGTTAGGCTGTCAAGGGAACTTCTTAACACAATTTTCGATTTCGTTGGTTTCAACATGTAGTCATTGAATATGTCATCCTTTGAATATGTGTGAATGACCTTTGATTATTTTACACTTAACATTCAATTATATTAGGGGTATTTATATTTGTATCACATAATTTTGAGATTGATTTATCCTTAATTTAAGGATACCATCTTTATAATGGATTTCATCTCAATTTACATTTCCATTGAGGCTTCATTGTTTTAATGCTCCAATTCACTCTTATATGGTGTATATACTGTCCTTTGGAATATTATTATAAGGACCCAGCCTTAAACCTTACTTAATCTTGAGTTATTACAAGATTACACATTGAGGATCTTTTCGGGATTAGAGATTTAGAGAATTAGATCATAAAACTTGCATTACATTCCACATATAAACAAAGTGGTTACATAAAGATAGTATTCTTCTTTCCCATAAATGGAAACAAATTTAAAATAAAACATGGATTCTTTCTTGACACTTCCTTGACACTATCATCATATCATGTACCTTTCCCTTGACCTGTGAAAAACATTTCAAAAAACATGGGATGAGCATAAAAAGCTCATTAAGGGATATACAAATATGGAAAGGAAACATAAGTTCATATATACATAAGAATGAAATCATACTTTACCCATAAAACATAAGCACTTTAACATACCTCATCAAATCATGAATAAATCAAAGAAATCATAAGACATAAAGGTAACTTGAGGCATTCATAACATTCTTACATAGGGAGTAACCCTCTTGGTTACGTTTGGAATACCCATCATAGTATATTCCCTAAATCTCTTCAGAGAAACCTAAACGTTTCAATCATTCGCGTTTCCTAATGAATTGTAGATCTATATCGGGCTCACCCACCCTTAGTTTATCACGGAACCACCCGTCTTCATAATAATGCCCAAGAACCTCAACATAATCATATCACATAAAACATGCATAAAGGAAACATAACATTTCCACCATTCAATCACAAGATATCAATACAACACATTGATATAAAAAAATTATGAAAACCATTTTCAATACCAAAATAAATGAAAAGTAAAACATGGTATTTATTTTTCTTTTAAAAATAAGGTATGGCTTGTAGAGGAAGTCGAAACTCAATTAACGGTCACGGCGGCGGAGAAGTCGTTGTCTCCGCATACGTACGAAAAAAATATTCCCTTTTTTCATTTAGTAAAACGCTTCATATAAAAAAGATTCCTTTTTGATAAACGTAATAGTCAAAGGGGTTTATACACCGTATAAAAGAAAGTTGTGTATAAAATAAAAGATGCCTCAATGAAAGGAGATTGAGACGAAGTCCCATACCTCAGGTCCGACTTGACTCGATCGTTCATTAATCTCCTGAATAATAAATTTGAGACTATCTCTACTTTCTTAAGAACCTTTTTCAAGTTCATTATTCCTTTTATACCATGTTATGAACATCATGTAATCATTTAAGTTAATAATGTTCATTTTGTCGGTATTTGGTTCTTAAGTCAATAATAGACTTCTTACACTTACATGTTGTTAATTTGGTCAAAGGTTCGTTATATCCAAAATGATATTAATGATTTGGATAACATATATATCATATATATTCATCATATACATTTATATGTAATATTACATCACATTTAGAGGTAATAAATGAAATGCACCGTTCATGGAGACGGTAAGCCGTACGTACGCATGAAAGCTACTTCCATTTCTATTTAGTATTTTCTGGAATGGAATCATAATGATATAAGAGTATATTATAATTCCAGTATAATATCATATATAATATCATAGTTACATCCTTTATACATCCCACATATGGTATTTAACGAATCAAATCACTTTCAGGGGGCGGTAGTCCGCACTTCCTAAAATGAAGATATCGTGTTTAACCATAATGGAAACAATAATGGTATGCCATAAATGAAAAATACAGAGTCTTAAGGAAATAATAAAAATATTATATATCTTATATAAAAATAGTGACATCATAATGGCCACCTTTGAATGTGTTAAATGAGTATTGAACAATCATCATTTCGAGAGGCAGAATTTCACCATCCACGGAATCCGTATGTTTTTTAACCATTTGATGTAGTTGTGTGAGAGTGTAGCTTGAATAAATCATATAAAAACATCCTAGTATATTGAATATACTGGTGTTGTTACAAAAGATGTAAATAAAAAGAGTTTAGGGGGTTGGAGAAGCAAAATCAATCAAATGAACATGAGAGAATGAATTACCTTTGAAAGTGTAACTCCTTTTGATTTGAGCCTAAAGGCTTCCTTTGAAAGGATTCTGCCGAATGGGAATCCTCTAGGATGAGGAGGGGGATGTGGAGAGAGTAAATGGTCAGGGGATAGCTGAGCCAAAGGCTTTGGAAGGGTGGGTAATGAGGTAGAGGTGGGGGCCTTTTATAAGAGGAGAGTAGGGGTACTCTTGGAAAGTAAAGAAATATTACTTTATTTGAAAATGAGTTTCATATTTAAAAGGTCCCACATTGATATAATTCGAGGATAAGGTGATAAGGGTTAGAAATCTACCCATCCAATAGGTTTTGGACATGTGTAGGTTTTAGATATTACATTATCTTTCCCTTTTATTTGAACTGTTAAATAATGAGGTCATCGCTGCATCATCATGATGTCATAAATAATTTAATTTATTTAAAGTCTAAAAATTATAAAAAAAATTCTATGATGTAGGAAATAATTTTATCTTTCCAATTACTATTTATAGTCAAAAATCGGATCTTTATAACCCCATGTAAAATTTTTTTTCGTAAAACATATGATGTTTGTGTCATTTTTACTTTTACATTAAATAAAAAGTTATTTATGTCATTTCCCAACCAAAGTGGCTCCATGGCGTCCCCATGTTGACCCATGGCTTGTCTTGGTCGGCCATGACACAACCAATGAGGTTAGGACATGTGTCAAGCTCATCTCATTTTATTAAAGCATTATTTATACCTTAAACTACACTAATTACCACTAATCGCGATTAAAAACTAAATAAGTTACTATTCACCAAAAAATTATTTTAATCTCATTGAACCACATTTTACTTCTTAATTACAACCATGTATGTCGGATTTTTGGAATTCAAAACACAATGATGGCAATATTTCATTTAAACGGAAAATCAGTTTTTATAAGTACCACTTAGTGGTTTCACTATTCATCAAAAATTGAAGTTTTTTAGAAAATTACCAAAAATTCACCCTAAGATATATTTGATATTCCGAATAGAAAAATTAAGTCTATTTTACAAAATTCAAAACATATAAGTCAAATTAATTAATTTAATAATTAATTCCCGCTGTCAGAGCAAAAAGCGTGTTTTTATGAAACAATAACTATCAAAAGATTGATACCAGTTTAAGTCCAATTTCAAAGTGAAATTGATTCCAATGAACATCATTGGATTCAATGGTAAAAATATATTCTAATTTAACTTCAAAACCAATTCAAATGATAATCTAATAATATAAATAAATTAGATTAAGAAGCAGTTTTGATGTAAAATGCAGTATTTTTCACTATTCATTAAAAAATGAACATTGTCAGAAAAATACCAAAAATTCACACAAAGTAAATTTTGATGTCCCAATCATAATGAATAAGTTTATTTTGACAAAAATAGCTTATAAAATTGTCAAAAGATAGATTTAAAAATGGTTTTCCATCAAAAGGCAGTAAAACAATCTTTTAAAAATATTAGTGTATTCCATGCTTAAGGTTGGATTTATTTTCATTTTAAGCCTCTAAAACACTATCTAGTTCATTAATAGACATAGATAAAAATATCTATTATTAATTACTTACTTGGGATGTTACATCCTTCCCCCCTTTAGAAAATTGCGTCCCCGCAATTTATTTACTTATCGAATAAATGGGGGTACTTATCCCTCATTGCATTTTCAGATTCCCATGTTGCCTCTTAAATCATGTGGTTTTTCCTCAAAACTTTTACCTAGTGAATCACCTTATTTTGTAACACTTTCTCCCTATGGTCAAGAATCTGGACAGGTTGTTCCTCATAAGATTTGTTCTCTTCCAGCTGAACTACCTCTGGCCTCAAAACATGAGATGGATCTGGAATATACTTTCTCAACATCGAAACGTGATGAACATTGTGTACCTGAGATAAACTTGGAGGTAAAGCCACTCGGTAAGCAACTGATCCAACTCTCTCCAAAATTTCATATGGTCCAATAAACCATGGACTCAGCTTTCCATTCTTACCAAATCTCATCACACTTTTCAAAGGAGAAACCTTGAGAAAAACATGATCACCTACCTCAAAAAAAGAGATACTTCCTCCTGTTGTCCGCATAACTCTTCTGACTGCTCTGAGCTATTCTCATATGTTTCTGAATCAGCTGAACTTGTTCTGCCATCTCTTCTACCAATTCTGGTCCCATCAACTTCCTTTCACCCACTTCATCCCAGAAAGCTGGAGTTCGACACCGCTTCCCATATAATGCTTGAAATGGTGCCATCTATATACTGGAATGAAAAATGTTATTATATGAAAATTCAACCAAAGAAAGATGTTGGTCCCAAATTCCCTGATAATCCATAGAACAAGCTCGTAGCATATCCTCCATGGTCTGAATTGTTCGTTCTGACTGCCCATCTGATTGAGGATGAAAAGCTGTACTAAAATTTAATTCAGTACCCAACGACTTCTGAAGTAATTTCCAAACGTTAGAAGTGAACCTGGGATCACGGTCAGATACAATGGAGAGAGGAACTCCATGTAACCTGACTATCTCTTTAAGATACAAACGAGAATGTTGATCTAGGGAAAAAGTATCTCGTATAGCAAGGAAATGAGAAGATTTAGTCAAGCGATCAACAATAACCCAGAATGCATTATTACCTCGATATGTCTTCGGTAATCCTACAACAAAGTCCAGGGATATATTCTCCCATTTCAACTCTGGCACTGCTAAAGGCCGAAGCATCCCTTTCGGTGACTGCCGCTCTGCTTTAACCTGTTGAAATTTCAAACACATCAGAATAAAATCAGCAATATCTCTTTTCATTCCATCCCACCAGTAATACTCTCGCAGATCTCTATACATTTTAGTACTACCAGGATGAACTGAAAATGGAGAACTATGAGCTTCATATAACAACTCTCTCTTCAACTGTGAATCACAAGGAACACACAATCTCTTCCCAAATCTCAAAACTCCATCATTATCAATGTTGAATTCAGACAACTTACCTTTCTGAACCAGCTCTACCTTTTTCTGCAACTCACTGTCTTGCTTCTGTGCTTGCTTGATTCTATCTGATAGAGATGATCTCACTGATACCTGAAACAAAACAGAAGAACTTCCTACACCAACCACTTCTATGAAAATGTTCATCAAATCCTTAACCAAATGATCATGTTCCAAACGCAACATTTCTAATGAAGCATTACTTTTTCGACTCAAAGCATCAGCCACTTTATTTGATTTTCCCGGATGGTAATGAATTTTACAATCATAATCCTTGATTAATTCTAGACATCTCCTTTGTCTCATGTTTAACTCTTTCTGAGTGAATATATACTTTTCACTTGTGTGATCGGTATATATTTCACAATTTACTCCATACAAATGATTCCTCCAAATTTTTAAAGCGAAAACAACAGCAGCTAATTCAAAATCATGTGTAGGGTAATTTACCTCATGAGTTTTCAACTGTCGTGAAGCATAAGCAATTACATGATCATTCTGCTTTAGGACGCAACCAAGTCCTTTTAATGAAGCATCACTGTAGATAACAAACTCACCATTCCAGGAAGGTAGTGCAAAAACTGGAGCATTCACCAATCATTTTTTCAATTCCTGAAAACAATCATCACATTCTTTTGTCCAGATAAACTTAACACCCTTCCGAGTTAGCTTAGTCATTGGACTAGATAACCGTGAATAATTTCTATCAAACCTTCGGTAATAGCCTGCCAAACCAAGGAAGCTACGAATCTCAGTTCCATTTGTGGGTCTTGGCCATTCTTCAACAACTTTTGTTTTTGTAGGATCAACGGTTATGCTATCTTTTGAAACAATGTGACCAAGGAAAGAAATTTGTTGCAACCAAAACACAGATTTGCTGAATTTCCCAAAAAATTTCTTTTCTTTTACGGTTTGCAGGATAACCCTTAAATTTTTTTCATGCTCCTATTTACTTTTAGAAAACACCAAAATATCATCAATGAAAACCACCACAAACTTATCCAAGAACTCATGGAAAATTCTATTCATTGAGTCCATGAATACAGCAGGTGCATTGGTTAGCCCAAAAGGCATTACTACAAATTCATAATGGCCATATCTCGTACAGAACGCGGTCTTCGGAATATCTGCCTCCTTTACCTTCAGCTGATGGTACCCTGATCTCAAGTAAATCTTTGAAAAAAACTGAGCTCCTTAGAGCTGATCAAAAAAATCATCGATATGAGGAAAAGGATATTTGTTCTTAACAGTGATATTATTCAAGGCCCTATAATCAATGGAAAGTCTCATAGAACCATCTTTATTTTTAACAAATAAAACAGGAGCACCCCAAGGTGATGTGCTAGGTCGAATGAAACCTTTCTCTAATAAATCTTGCAATTGCTCCTTCAATTCTAACAGTTCAATTTGTGCCATTCGATAAGGGGGTTTTGAAATTGGCTTAGCATCAAGAACTAAGTCAATAGTAAACTCAACTTCCCGATCTGGTATTATTCCAGGAAACTCATCAGGAAAAACATCAGGATACTCATTTACCACTAGCACATCATTAATCTGAACAGTTCCTTTATTTTCAACGATGTGTGCAAGGTAACATTCATTTCCATCTTTTACATGTTTCTCGGCCTCTTGATAAGTTATCAACAGTAAGGGTTTATTATTGTACACAAACTGAAAGTCTTTCTGAAAAGAAACTTCTTTAGCTCTACAGTCAATCTTAGCATGGTAAATAGAGAGCCAATCCATACCCAGGATAACATCAAACTCTACTAGAGGTAGAACAATAAGGTTTTCAAGTAGGTTCTTTCCACAGATAAGGATATGGAGATTCTTATAAATTCTTTTGGCCTCAACATTACCCCTAGGTGTTTTTACCAAATGTTCAGGAGTCATTTCTTGAGATGGTATTCCCATTTGACTAGAAAAGGTTTCAGAGATGAAAGAATGTGTAGACCCCGAATCAAACAACACACTGGCATAATCTGAAAAAACAAACAATGTACCTGATACAACTTCATTTGATGGCCAGACATTTGCTGAAGTAGTTGCAAAGGATTTCACCACCCATTTCTGCTTGTAGTCTAACTGCTTCCCATCAATCAAGCTCTTTGTCGGACACTCGTTTGAATAGTGACCCATCTCACTGCACTTATAACATTTCACTAACTGTAAATCAAATTTGGTCTTACCTTCACCTTGATCCTTTTCAGTGAAATTACGAGCCTTATGTCCCATCTTACCACATTGGTAGCACTTTCCAGAATTTAGAAGACATTCCCCATCATGACTTTTGCCACATTTATCACAAACTAGAAACTTAGTTTTCTTACCATCAGACATTTTTGAAGAATTATTACCTTTCTCCTGCCACCTCGGTCTCTTCTTCTGTGGGTTGTTATAGAACACTTGATCATCGGAAAACTCCATTTCCAGCTTCTCAGCACATCGAACAAGCTTTTCATAACTTTTAAACTCACGAGAAGCTAATGAACTTCGATATTTTGACTTTGATCCTGAGTAAAAACGATTGATTTTACTATCATGTTCTCAGATAAAATTTAGAGAATACCTTGCCAATCGAGTGAACCTTTCTTCATAGGTATCCAATGAGTCTTCCTCTTGCCTCAATTCCAAGAATTGCTTTTCCATCCTAAGTTGAACAGCCTTAGGAAAATACTTCTCAAGAAGCATACCATTGAATTCATCCCAGTCGAGAGCATCAATCTCATCAGCATCCCTGGTATTTTTAACCATCGACCACCACTGATCTGCCTCACCCTCCAAACGGTAAATAGAAAGACTAACCTTTTGATTGTCTGAACACTTCATGACATCAAAAATCTTCTCCAGTGCTTTAATCCACCCTTCAGCTAGCACAGGGTCAGATGATCCTCTGAATGATAGGGGATGTTGCCTCATGAAATGTTCCTCCACTGACATTTTCCTCTACGGTTGGTCTGGATGATCTCGTGCAGGGATACCACCACCATTTATAGCCTGAGTCAACTGCGCCATTACTTCAACAAACTATTTAGTTCCAATTCCGACCATCTCAGGATGCTGATTCATAAGGTTATTTCTTTCTGTATGCCTTCCTAGCACTGCTTCCCTATTTCCTCTGCGGAAAACCATTCTGAACAAACATGTCTTAGATGAAGCAACATGGCTATCTTCAAATGCTATATCATTTCAAAAATATTTTTGGATAATTATTTAATAGAATTCTAACTCCTAAAGTTTTCTAAACCGACCTTTGATACCAACTATAATTCCCCACCCTTAAACCTTACTTAATCTTGAGTTATTACAAGATTACACATTGATGATCTTTTCGGGTTTAGAGTTTTAGAGAATTATATCATAAAACTTGCATTACATTCCACATATAAACAACGTGGTTACATAAAGATAGTATTCTTCTTTCCCATCAATGGAAACATATTAAAATAAAAAATGGATTCTTTCTTGACACTTCCTTAACACTATCATCATATCATATACCTTTCCATTGACCTGTGAAAAGCATTTCAAAAAACATGGGATGAGCATAAAAATCTCAGTAAGGGATATAAAAATATGGAAAGGAAACAGAAGTTCATATATACATAAGAATGAAATCATACTTTACCCATAAAACATAAGCACTTTAACATACCTCATCAAATCATGAATAAATCGTAGAAGTCATAAGACATAAAGGTAACTTGAGGAATTCATAACATTCTTACGTAGGGAGTAACCCTCTTGGTTACGTTTGGAATACCCATCACAGTTTATTCCCTAATTCTCATCGGAGAAACCTTAACGTTTCACTCCTTCGCATTACCCAATGCATTGGAGAGCTATATCGGGCTCACCCACCCTTAGTTTATCATGGAACCACCCGTCTTCATAATAATGCCCAAGAACCTCAACATAATCATATCACATAAAACATGCATACAGGAAACATAACATTTCCACCATTCAATCACAAGATATCAATACAACACATTGATATAAAAACATTATGAAAACCATTTTCAATACCAAAATAAATGAAAAGTAAAACATGATATTTATTTTTCATTTAAAAAGAAGGTATGGCTTATAGAGGAAGCTGAAACTCAAATAACGGTCACAGCGGCAGAGAAGTCATTGTCTCCGCATAGGTACGAAAAAAACATTCCCTTTTGTCGTTTAGTAAAACGCTTCGTATAAAAAATATTCCTTTTGGATAAACGTAAAAGTCAAAGGGGTTTATACACCGTATAAAAGAAATTTGTGTATAAAATAAAAGATGCTCAATGAAAGGAGATTGAGACGAAGTCCCATACCTCGGGTCCGTCTTGACTCGATCGTTCTTTAATATCCTGAATAATAAACTTGAGTTAATCTATACTTGCTTAAGAAACTTTTTCAAATTCATTATTCCTTTTATAATATGTTATGAACATCATGTAATCATTTAAGTTAATAATGTTCATTTTGTCGGTATTTGGTTCTTAAGTCAAAAATAGAATTCTTACACTTACATGTTGTTAATTTGGTCAAAGGTTCATTATATCCAGAATGATATTAATGATTTGGAAAACATATATATCATATATATTCTGAATATACATGTATTTATATTATTACATCACATTTATAGGTAAGAAATGAAATGCACCGTTCATGGAGACGGTAAGCCGTACGTACGCATGAACGCTACTTCCATTTCTATTTCGTATTTTCTGGAATGGAATCATAATGATATAAGATTATATTATAATTCCAGTATAATATCATATATAATATCATATTTACATCCTTTATATGTCCCACATATGGTATTTAACGAATCAAATCACTTTCAGGGGGAGGTAGTCCACACTTCCTAAAATGAAGATATCGTGTTTAGCCATAATGGAAACAATAATGGTATTCCATAAATGAAAAAAACAGAAGCTTAAAGAGATAATAAACATATTATATATCATATATAGAAATAGTGAAATCATAATAGCCACCTTTGAAGGTGTTAAATGAGTATTGAACAATCATCGTTTCGGGAGGCAGAATTTCACCATCCACGGAAACTGTATGTTCTTTAACCATTTTATGTTGTTGTGTGAGAGTGTAGCTCGAATAAATCTTATAACAGAATCCTAGTATATTTAAGATACTGGTGTTGTTACAAAATAAGTAAATAAAAAGAGTTTAGGGGATTGGAGAAGCAAAATAAAACAAATGAACATGAGAGAATGAATTACCATTGAAAGTGTAACTCCTTTTGATTTGAGCCTAAAGGCTTCCTTTGAAAGGATTATGCCCAAAGGGAATCCTCTAGGATGAGGAGAGTGATGTGGGGAGAGTAAATGGGCAGGGTATGGCCGAGCCAAAGGCGTTGGGAGTGTGGGTAATGAGGTTGAGGTGGGGGCCTTTTATAAGAGGAGAGGAGGGGCACTCTTGGAAAGTAAAGAAATATTACTTTATTTGAAAATGAGTTTCGGATTTAAATGGTCCCACATTGATATAATTCAATGATAAGGTGATAAGAGTTCGAAATCTACCCATACAATAGGTTTTGGACATGTGTAGGTTTTAGATATTACATTATCATTCCCATTTATTTAAATTGTTAAATAATGAGGTAATCACTGCATCATCATGATGCATAAATAATTTAATTCATTTAAAGTCTAAAAATTATAAAAAAACTGCTATGATGTAGGAAATCTTTTTATTTTTCCAATGACTATTTATAATCAAAAAGCTTATCTTTATTACCCCATGTAAAAATTGTTTTCTTAAAACATATGATGTTTGTGTCATTTTTACTTTTACATTAAATAAAAAGTTATTTATGTCATTTCCCAACCAAAGTGGCTCCGTGGGGTCCCCAAGTTGACCCATGGCTTTTCATGGTCGGACATGACACAACCAATGAGGGTAGGACATGTGTCAAGCTCTTCTCATTTTATTAAAGCATTATTTTTACCTTAAACAACACTAATTACCACTAATCGCGATTAAAAACTTAATAAGTTACTATTCACCAAAAAATTATTTTAATCTTATTGAACCAAATTTTAATTCTTAATGACAACCATGTATGTTGAATTTTTGAAATTAAAAACACAATGATGGCAAAATTTCATTTAAATGGAAAATCCGTTTTTATAAGTACCACTTAGTGGTTTCACTATTCATCAAAAATTGACGTTTTTCATAAAATTACCAAAAATTCACCCTAAGATATATTGGATATTCCGAATTCAAAAATGAAGTCTATTTTACAAAATTGAAAACATATAAGTCACATTAATTAATTTAATAATTAATTCCCGTTGTCAGAGCAAAAAGCGTGTTTTTATGAAACAATAAGTATCAAAAGATTGATACCAGTTGAAGTCCAATTTCAAAGTTAAATTGATTCCAATGACCATCATTGGATACAATGGTAAAAATATATTCTAATTTCACTTCAAAACCAATTCAAGAGATAATATAATCATAAAAATAAATTAGATTAAGAAGCAGTTTTGATGTAAAATGCAGTATTTTTCACTATTTATTAAAAAATGAACATTGTCAGAAAAATACCAAAAACTCACACAAAGTAAATTTTGATGTCCCAATAACAATGAATAAGTTTATTTTGACAAAAATAGCTTATAAAATTTTCAAAAGATATATTTAAAAATGGTTTGCCATCAAAAGGCTCTAAAACAATCTTTTAAAAATATTATTGTATTCCATGCTTAAGATTGGATTTATTTTCATTTTAAGCCTCTAAAACACTATCTAGTTCATTAATAGACATAGATAAAAATATCTATTATTCATTACTTACTTAGGATGTTACAATTATATCATGAATCCCTTTACTCTCATGATACTATAACGTTTTGATTAAATGTTATTCCTCAATTATTGTATTCAAGTGTCTCTCATTTTGTTAAAAACCCTTTAACTAAAATATCATTTTAAATGTTTTAATGATTTATTCTTATAAATATTTCTCATTAATATCCATGTTTTTAAAATGGTTTTAAGGATTTATTTATATAGATATAAATGGTTTAAAATGTTAAAAGCTTCAATGTGGTATGGGACACTTTGATTTAAAAATATCTTTATTAATTGTTTTAAATGGTTTTGAAAATGGTTTTTAGAATGGATTAATTATATCAATATCATAAAATGTTATATTGATATTGTAATGTGGGAATGTTATCTTTCCTTTATGCTTAAGTTATGTGCTATGATTATGTTTTGGTTCTTGGGCATTATTATGAAGATGGGTGGTTCCGTGATAATCTAAGGGCGGGTGAGCCCAATATAGCTCTCCAATGTATTGGGTAACACGAAAGAGTTAAACATTAAGGTTTCTCCAAAGAGATTTAGGGAATATACTGTGATGGGTATTCCAAACGTAACCAATAGGGTTACTCCCTACATAAGAATGTTATTAATGCCTCGAGTTAACTTTATGTCTTATAATTTCTATGATTTATTAATGATTTTATGAGGTATGTTAAAGTTCTTATGTTTTATGGGTAAAGTATGATTTCATTCTTATGTATATATATACTCATGTTTCCTTTCCATACTTTTTATAACCCTTACTGAGCTTTTTATGCTCATCCCAAGTTTTTTTTGAAATGTTTTTCACAGGTCAAGGGAATGGTACATGATATGATGATAGTGTCAAAGATTTGTCAAGATAGAATCCATGTTTTATTTTAAATATGTTTCCTATCATTTATGTAACCACATTGTTTAAATGTGGAAAGTAAGGCATGTTTTTTGATCTAATTCCCTAAAACTCAAAAAAACAAAAAGATCCTTAATGTGTAATCATGTAATAACTCAAGATTTAGTAAGGTTTAAGGCTGGGGCCTTATAGTTGGTATTAGAGTTCGGTTTAGATAACTTTAGAGGTTAGAGTATTATTTAAGAAAAAGTGACAAGTTTTGTATAACCACAATGGTTAGAATATTAGTTGGAGTCGTTGTTTTTTTAAAGTTAGAATGAGTTTGAGATAACTTGGATAATTATATCTTTGTGTTTATCTTCCTCTTTTTTATTTGATGATTTTACTGATATACTCACACTAACCTTTTTGGTTTTAGTAAATGTATGGATCTAGCAAGCTCCAAAGTAACAGTGGATTTGAAGAAAACTGTGACGGTTTTATGAAAGAACAACTGAATGATATGTGAGCTGCAATGAGAACTCTTTTGGTTATCCTCAACCAACTATCTGGAGTCATGATTGACCACCTTAAACTTACTGATTTTTATAAGGCATCGTATATGCGAGAAACAAATCCCTACGGAAGTTCAGGTAATAATCATAAAGGTAAGTATGTTCAAAAACCTATGTGTCAAATATGGGGAAAGAAACACATAGGAAAATGTTTCAATGGGACAGAAATATGCTATAGATGTGGACATGAAGGTCATAAAGCAAGAACCTACCATGTAAAAAAGGAAACATCTAGTTGACTCTAGGAAAGGGAAAGAAGTTCTTTCTGAAGGATCAATTGAATGTTTTAAATGTGGTGTGCATGGTCATTATGAAAACACATGTCCTACGAAGAAGTTTCGGGAATGGGGTAACCAAGATCGTACAAGTATTCATTTACCAATACCTAATTCCATTCTGATTGAGGATGAAGAAACTAACAATGATGAATGAAAGGTATGGATTATTTCTTAACATATGTTTTCCTATTATTGGAATCTTAGGATATGATTCATGATTTTGTTTGTAGGAAAGAATTATTTCAGCATAAGTTGAAAAGGAAGGGCTAATGGATCATGAAGAATGTTGAATGTGTAAGAAGTCATCATATAAGGGTTCAAGAGTTATGGTAGATTTTAGGATGGTGAAATTCATATATGTATTAAGTCTCTTTTGATGATGGGGTTACATTAGAGGACTTTTTATTTAACCCTGATGTTTGATATACAAAAATTTTATTCAAGGAATAATTATCCTTTCTTTTGTGGATACAGTTATAAAGAACCATTTGGGTTTATATGATCCTTGAATTTGTGGCAATTACTGGTTAATACATTTTGGGTCTCAAAATGGAAGTTATCAGATAACCTTTATGGTTAAAATATGTTATGGTTATTTTTGATGAATTTATCTCTTTTTTAGGAATGTTATAAAATTATATAGTTTTTGAAAAGGGACAACAGGCAGACCGTATGACAACTCATCGCGTCAGACGAATCTGCCGGAATCGAACCCACAACCAAAGTGCAACTGGTATTTATCACCTACCACTGGACTACAGGAAGTCCCTGGTTAGTTTGAATGATTCTTTTTAGTTAGATGATTTTATTAATTAAGAGTAAGTTGATTTATTTGGTTATCAATGGAAATTACTAGTCTATCATGGAGGATATGTGATTAGGTTAATTACTTTTCATTATGAGACATTAAGAGTAACTGATGTTATTTTGGAGAAAAATGTTAAAATTTATCTTAGGATACTTTGTTATTTAATCCTTCAGAGAATTGGGTTTCAATCATAGTTTGGTTTACTTTGTAGATTTTTATGGATAGATGTTTATTTAATGGTCTTTTTTTAACTTTGGGTTTTAGTTTTGGTTAATGTCTAAAGACATGGGAAGTATATAGTTCTCTTTTTTGGATTAAGTGACTCTCTAGAAGTTGATTATAGCTCTCTTAATGTGATGTAGTCATCCTAAATACTCATCATTTGGAGAACATATGAGTTCGGGTAAGAAATCTCATAAAATATGAATGTCAACGTGAAAATTAAGTATTCTTCCTTATGTTTTAGTTAAGCTCATAAATAAATTCTTCAATGAAAAATAACTTAAAATAAAAATGTTGTCTGTTAATTTTTCCTACTGGGGAATCAAATACTGTTTGACCCATCACAAGTTTGTGATTTTCATGTTGTTATCTTTCACCTAGACTTGTTTACTATAACTCTCCATCAGAACATGACCCTTTGATTTTTCCTCCATATCCATATTTTCATACTTGTAATCCTATTATGGGTTAACTCGGGTAACATTTGTACTTCTCTCCCATTCTTTTAATGTGATAGTTTTACTGACTCTTGTTCCAATGTGGGATTTTCAATGAAGCTTCCAAGACCAATTTTAAAATTGCGAGGATGAAATTCCCAAAATGGGGGAAGGATGTAACACCCCAGGTAAATAAAGAATATGAAATTTTCATATTTATCTATATTTTTGAATAAAATCTTAATATTACTTTAAATGGAATGTTATGATCGAGGGCGTACCCAATACACAACAACGAGTTTCTTTGAAATCTTATGTTGCACTCTAATAATAAAATAATATTATTTTAAATGGTAGTTAACACCTAACCGTTATAATTGCGTGAATTATCGGAACTAACTACAAATGATTATATATGTTTGTCAAATACTTTTACTTTTATCCAATAAATGTTGGAGGCTTAAAATGCAAATGAATCCAATTTTAAGCATAAATCTTCTAATATTCTCTAATAGGTCGATTAACCACATTTTTTTGGAGAAACCATTTTAAATATACTTTTGACAATTTTATATGTTTTATTTGAAAAAATAAAATCCTTCTATATAATCTGGACATCAAAATTTACTTTGTGTAAAATTTTGTTATTTTTCCGATAATGATCATTTTTATTGAAAATGTTGCATTTTAATTCAAAACCTCCTTTTAATCTGATTTATTTATATGGATAGATTATATTTTCAATTAAGATTAATGTTTATTTATAATATATTTTTACCATTTAATCTAATGGTGGTCATTGGAATTAAATTCACTTTGAAATTGAACTTAAACTAGTGTCAATCTTTTAATAGATATTGTTTCTTAAAAACACGCTATTTGTTTTGAATGCAGGAATTAATTATTAAATTAATTAATGCAACATATATGTTTTGAATTTTTTAAAATAGACATCATTTTTGAATTCGGAATATCAAATATAGCTTATGGTAAATTTTTTGTATTTTTCAGAAAAACTTCAATTTTTGATGAATAGTGAAACCACAAAGTGGTAGTTTAAAAACTGATTTTTCATTTAAATGAAACATTACCACATCTGTTATATTAATTTCAAAAATATTACATACATGGTTTTCATTAGGATGTAAAATTTGGTTCAATGGGATTAAAATAATTTTTTGGTGAATAGTTACTTTTAAGTTTTTAATCGCGATTAGAGGTAATTAGTGTAATTTAAGGTAAAAATAATGTTTTAATAATATGAAATAACCTAGAAACATTTACTAACCTCATTGGATGTGTCATGCCCAACCACGACAATCCATGGGTCATCTTGGGGACCCCATGGAGCCACTTTGGTTGGAAAATGACATAAATAACTTTTTATTTAAAGTTAAAACAAAAATGTCACAAGCATGAGTTGTTTTACTAAAATAATATTTAAATGGGGTTATAAAAGTCATATTTTTTACTATAAATATTCATTATAAAGATAAAAAGTTTTACTACATCATGATATTTTTTATAATTTTTAGACATTGAATAAACTTTGTTATTTATGACATAATGATGATGCATCGATTATCTCATTAATAACGGATTTAAATAAAATGAAAATAAAATGTTATGAACTTGTAAAAGACCTATATTATGAGTATATTTAGATCCCTTACCACCTTATCCTTTAAATACATCAATTTGGGACCTTTAAAATTCGAAACTCATTTGAAAATAAAGTAATGTTTTGTAACTTTCCAAGAGTGCCCCTCCTCTCCTCTTATAAAAGGCCCCCACATCTACCACATTACCCACACCTATCAAGCCTTTGGCTCGGACAAAACCTTCTCCTTTTGTCACTCCAAATACCTCTCTTACTCCTAGAAGTTTCACTTTGGGAAGATGTCTTCCCAAGGAAGCCTTTGAGCTCAAATCAAAGAGAGATATTCGATTTTAAGGTAATGTCTTCACTTGTGTTCTTTTGTTTTATTTTTCTTCTCCAACCCCCTAAACTATTTTCATTCATTTATTTTGTAACAAATCCAATATATTAAATATAATATGATGTTTTTATAAGAAGTAATATAGCTACACTTACACACACCAACATCTAATGGTTAAAGAACATACTGTTTCTGTGGATGGTGAATTTCTATCTCACGAAATGATGATTGTTCAATATTGTTTTAACACCCTCAAAGGTGGCCATTAAGATGTCACTATATTTATATATGATATATAATATGTTTATGTTTTACTTAAGATTCTGTATTTTTCATTTATGGCATACCTTTATGGTTTCCATTATGGTTAAACGCGATATCTTCATATTAGGAAGTGCGGACTATCGTCCCCTCAAAGTGATTTGATTCGTTAATACCATATATGGTATGTATAAAGGATATATTTAATGATATTATATATGATACCATATTTTAATTATAATACTATTATGTATCGTTATGTTTTAATTCCATTAAATAAGAAATATAAATGGAAGTAGCGTTCATGAGTTCGTACGACTCACCGTCTCCATTAACGATGCATTTCATTTCATACCTCTAAATGTTATGTAATATTATAAATGCATGTATATAATGGATATATATTATATATATGATATATACATAATTAATATAATTCTGGATATAATATATATTTTACCACATGAACAACTTGTAATTATAAAGAGTTTATTTATGACTCAGGTAGCAATGATCTACAAAACGACTATTATTAACATAAATAATTACATAGTGTTCATAGAAAGGTATTAAGTGATATAAAAGGAATAATGAACTTGGAAAAGGTTCTTAAGAAAGTATAAATTAACTCACGTTTATTATTCAGGAGGTTAAATATTGATCGAGTCATGTCGGACCCGAGGTAAAGGATCCTACCCCTCTCTTTCTTTTTAAGTACACTCTTTTATGTCATTACTTTTAAGCTCATATTTCTTATGATTGGGATGTTATTTTATATTAATATTACTGTACTTTTTATTTTCATATGATGAGAGACCATATTTTCTCTCATCAATCCATTTTGGGAGTTTTAATTGGCACCGTTAGGCTGCCAAAATTTTGTAATGGGCTTTTTATCTCATTTTGTGTTTTCGTGAGATTCTTGCTATATTTGCCAATATTTCCTTTTGAGTGGTGTATGTACTGTCCATTATTCTACTCTATGTGTAACATAATTTCTTTTATTAGTATTTACATCAATGTTGTATGGTATTTCATTCATGGGGTGTACGTTTCGAAAGTTACCCAAATCGGAAAGGGAACCTTTCACCCTCCTCTTTTTAAAAGACTTCTTTTGTTATGTGTTTTAATTTTCATCATATTGTGTTGGGATATGTTATTTTATATCCTCATTTCCATAAATTTTATGTCCAATTTATTATATACCCTTAATCGCTCTCATCATCTCTTTTTCTAAAATTTGATGTGACACCGTTAGGCTGTCAAGGGAACTTCTTAACCCAATTTTTGATTTCTTTGGGTTCAACATGTAGTTATTGAATATGTCATCCTTTGAATATGTGTGAATGAAATTTGATTATTTTACACTTAATATCCACTTATATTGGGTGTATTTATATTTGTCGCACATAATTATTAGATTGATTTATCCTTAATTTAATGATACCATCTTTATAATGGATTTCATCTCAATTTACATTTCCATTGAGACTTCATTGTTGTTATGGACAAATTCACTCTTATATGGTGTATATAATGTACTTTTGAATATTATATCATGAATCCCTTTACTCTCACGATACTATAAAATTTTGATTAAATGTTATTCCTCAATTATTGTATTCAAGTGTCTCTCATTTTGTTAAAAACCCTTTAACTAAAATATCGTTTTAAATGTTTTAATGATTTATTATTATAAATATTTCTCATTAATATCCATGTTTTCTAAATAGTTTTAAGAATTTATTTATATGGATATAAATGGTTGAAAATGTTAAAAGCTTAAATGTGGTATGAGACACTTTGATTTAAAAATCTCTTTATTAAATGTTTTAAATGGTTTTGAAAATGGTTTTTAGAATGGATTCATTATTTCAATATCATAAAATGATATCTTGTTATTGCAATGTGGGAATGTTATCTTTCCATCATACATAAGTTATGTGCTATGATTATGTTATGGTTCTTGGTAATTCTTATGAAGACGGTCGGTTCCGTGATAAACTAAGGGCGGGTGATCCCAATATAGCTCTCCAATGTATTGGGTAACACGAAGGAGTTAAACATTAAGGTTTCTCCGAAGAGATTTAGGGAATATACTGTGATGGGTATTCCAAACGTAACCAATAGGGTTACTCCCTACGTAAGAATTTTATGAATGCCTCGAGTTACCTTTATGTATTATGATTTCTATGATTTATTCATGATTTTATGAGGTATGTTGAAGTGCTTATGTTTTATTGGTAAAGTATGATTTCATTCTTATGTATATATGTACTCATGTTTCCTTTCCATACTTTATGTAACCCTTACTGAGCTTTTTATGCTCATCCCATGTTTTTTTTGAAATGTTTTTCACAGGTGTAGGGAATGGTACATGATATGATGATATTTTCAAGGAAGTGTCAAGAAATAATCCATGATTTATTTTAAATATGTTTTCTATCATTTATGTAACAACTTTGTTTAAATGTGGAATGTAATAAAAGTTTTATGATCTAATTCCCTAAAACACTAAACCTGAAAAGATCATCAATGTGTCATCTTGTAATAACTCAATATTAAGTAAGGATTAAGGCTAGGGACTTATAGTGCTCACCTTCCCTTAGTTTATCAAGGAACCACCCATCTTCAAAACAATTCCCAAATACCATAACATAATCGTATAACATAAAACATGAATAAAGGAAACATAACATTTCTACTTTTCAATAAGAAGATATCAATACAACACATTGATATAAAAACATTATGAAAACCATTTTCAATTCCAAAATAAAAGAAATGTAAAACATGGTATTTATTTTTCATTAAAAAAATGTTATGGCTCGTAGAGGAATCTTAAACTCAAATAATCGTCACGACGGCAGAGAAGTCGTTGTCGCCGCATATGAATGACAAAAAAAACATTTCCTTTTGTCGTTTATTAAAGGATTCATATAAAAATAGTCCTTTTGAATAAACGTAAAAGTAAAAGGGGTTTATACACTGTATAAAATAAAGTTGTGTATAAAACAAAATATGCCTCAATGAAAGGATATTGATACGAAATCCCTTACTTCGGGTTCGACTTGACTCGGTCGTTCTTTAATCTCCTTAAAAACGGGTAACACTTTTTGATTTGAGCTCAAAGGCTTACTTGGGAAGACTTCTGCCAAAATTGTGGCTTCTAGGAGTAATAGAGGGATTTGAAGAGAAAAAATGGGTATGGTTTGGTTGATCCAAAGGCTTTGGAAGTGTGGGTAAGGTGGTAGAGGTGGGGGCCTTTTATAAGAGGAGAGGTGGGGCACTCTTGGAAAGTTATAAAAGGGTACTTTATCATAAATTGCTTTTTGGATTTAAAATGTTCCAAAATTATATATTTCAAGGATTAGGTGATACGAGTTCGAAATATACTCATCCAATATGTTTTTTACATGTTTAGGTATTATATTTTACATTATCTTTTCATTTTATATAAATCTTTAAATAATGAGGTAATCATTGTATCATCATGATGTCATAAATAATTTCAATTATTTAATGTATAAAAATTATAAAACAAATATCATGATGTAGGAAATCTTATTATATTTATGATGAATGTTTATAGTCAAAAATATGACTTGTATAACCCCATTTAAAAATTGTTTTAGTAAAACAACACATGTCTGTGACATTTTTACATTAACATTATATAAAAATATATTAATGTCATTTTCCTTCCAAAGTGGATCCATGGGGTCCCCCTGTTGACCCTAGGATTTTCTTGGACGGCCATGACACATCAAATAAGGGTAGGACATGTGTCAAGTTCATTTCATATTATTAAAACATTATTCTTACCATAAATTACACTAATTACCTCCAATCGCGATTAGAAACATAAAAGTTAATATTCACCAAAAAATTATTTTAATCCCATAGAACCACATTTTACTTCTTAATGACAACCATGTTTTTCGGATTTTTGAAATTCAAAACACATAGGTGGTAAAATATCATTTAAATGAAAAATTAGTTTTTTATGTACCACTTAGTGGTTTCACTATTTATCAAAAATTGAAGTTTTTCAGAAAAATACCAAAAATTCAACCTAAGATATATTTGATATTACTAATTTAAAAATGATGTCTATTTTACCAAATTCAAAACATATAAGTTGCATTAATTAATTTAATAATTAATTCCCGCTGTCAAAACAAATAGCGTGTTTTTATGAAACAAAAAGTATCATAAGATTGGCACTACTTTAAGTCTAATTTCAAAGTGAAATTAATTCCATGACCACTATTGGATTAAATGGTAAAAATATATTCTAATTTCACTTTAAAACCAATTCAAAAGATAATATAATCATATAAATAAAATAGACTAAAAAGAGGTTTTGAATTAAAATACAACTTTTGTCACTATTCATTAAAAATGAACTTTATCGGAAAAATACCAAAAATTTACCCAAAGTAAATTTCAATGTCCCAATCATAAAGAATAAGTTTATTTTGAAAAATAGAGTTTATAAAATTGTCAAAAGTTTGTTTTAAAAATGATTTGTCATCAAAAGGCAGTAAAAAAATCTTTTAAAAATATTAGTGTATTCCATGCTTAAGATTGGATTTATTATCATTTTAAGCCTCTAAAACACTATCTAATTCATTAATAGACATAGATAAAAATATCTATTATTCATTACTTACTTGGGATGTTACACTCGTCCTTATTACATTACATAATCTTGAATATAGTCAAGAATTAACATCGTTTCACATTGAGGATATTTTTAGGTTTATATCTTTTAATATTTGGGAGATAAATCATTAATAGAATTAAACATTATTACAGAGTGGATACCATAAAAACAGTATTAATTTCTCAAAAAATATAAAACATTTCACATAAAACATGATTTCTTTGACTAATCATAAAACATTTAACATGTCTTCCGTCATTATCTTACACATCCGTTTATCCTGGGAATTTTTTTAATAACATGGGATGAGTAAAAAATATTAGTAAGGGATATAAATAGAAGAGAAGAACACATTAATCCATGAACACATGTAACATATGAAATCATTTTCAAAATACATACTTGTCACCCATACAAACATACATTGTGAAACATGAGATTTAAAAAAGATCCACACAAAACATAAAATCATAAATAGAATCATAATTGTATCTCAGGGAATTATTTACATAATCTGGTAAACCTCTCGGCTACCTTATCATTTTTTACCCTCATGGCCACCTAATATTTTGTGTAACCATCACAGTTACACATGGATTATCCCTATGGTCGTCCTCGAAAATAAAAAAACCCAATACATTTGAGTAAAATTTAGGTCCCACTCTTAATTATAATAAATTCCCATGAACCATAATATAATCATTCATATTTAAAAATTTAATAAAAACAATGCTTTTGAATTTTGTAAAACAGAAATTTAAAAGTGTATTTTTAAAGAAAAAATCCTTACATAAATCATATGGTGAAATTAATAAATAATAGTGTAGATGGAATATCAATATACACAATAAATAAACTTAACTCCATATAATATAAACAATAACCATTACAACAAAAATTTAAATACAGCATATATAACGAAGTATATGGTTAACCAAATTAATGGAAATCGGGTAATGAATTCCATTACCTCGGTTTTGTCTTACTTACATCTCATTTAGACAACCTGAATAATAGTTAAAATAATTTTATTAATATATTAAAGAATCATATATTTTTTAATAATACCTTATATTATCTTTTAATTTCATCATTTAACACTTTAATTGTTAGTATTTTGTTCCTTGAACTGTTTTGGGTGAGTTTTTTACATTATTTTTTTGATCGGTTCATGATGGATTGTTCTTGTAAATTTGAAAATAAACTCAAGAATTGTAATGGAGTAGAATTTAAATATTTACAGTCACATAAATCACTCCATTTATCATTTTTAATTCTTTAAATAGGATGATTCATATTTTAAAACATTAATGATGTTCGTTTATATAATTTTAGTGGTTCATTAATAATAATGACCTCATTTTTTATTATAAATTAAACACATGTGTAAAAAATAATTCTAGAACCATGTATGATACATAATACATTTATTATAACCCGTTTTATCCATAAAAGTGGTTTCATGACAATCCTTTAATGAATTAATGAAAATTGAAATCAGACCGTCCATGATGTCAGTAATTCAAAACATCATGGACAATGTTTTTAATTCCTTGAATAAGTGTGGGAGGAGAAGAATATTGATGATGAATTTTCCATATAAATGAGAACATAAAAAATATAAAATATTATAGGGACCTCATGCCTCTTGGATATGGGGTGTTTTGTAAAGAAGAATAAAAGATAGGAACTTAAAATAAAAGAAAAATTTCAAAATACCTTCCCAAAATTCGGCAGCCTATTGGGTTCGTTTAAATTTTCATAAAATACTTTGACGAGAGAAAATGGGTATCTAATAATTATTATATAATATGGTATCTAAGGGGGATTTTTAATTATATATCCCAAAATATTCCAAAAGGAGTGAACAAAAATAACACAAAATGAATTGAAAGAAATAGAATGAAAGAGAATGTTTACCTAATAATATCGTATCCTTGATATCCCTCTTAAGGCACTTGGTTTTGGCCTTTTGGTGAGAGAATAATCTCTAGGACATGGCTATGATACTTGGGAGGTGTATTGGATAGAATATTGTTAAGGATCAAGGCATTAGAGGTGTGGGAGGATGAGGGGAATGAGGGTGGTATTTATAGTGGAGGAAAAGAGGTATTTAACATTATTTTATTCGTTATTATAATATTATTGCTCAAGACAATGAATAATCATATGTTATGTGACACCAAAGAGTAATAATGGCACACGAGTTAGAACCAAGTGGCCTTAAATCACTTATGATGTCATAAATATTCAATTTTTCTAATAATTTGAATATACTATATTTTACCCTATTTCACAATTCATAAAAAATATATAAATTCATTAAAATACCATAAAAATCACCCTTATAATTTATCCATGTGTATAATTCAAAAATGAAGTCCATTGTTTGAAAATAATTTTCTACATAGTATTTAATTTTTTAAATAAAATCACACCTAATTCCAAAGTTAACAATTTTAAACTATATTTTCTTTTCTATAACATTGAAAAATTAACCAAAAATGTTATTATATTCAAGCCTTAAGAAAATAAAATAATATTAAAATTTACTATTCATTAGGTTCATATCAGTGTTCATATTACTATTTATAATGGAATGTTTCTGTTCTCAAAAAATACATGTTCGATCCATTAAATACTAAATAAAATACTGACCACAAATGTAGATGACTATTTTTTGAAATTCAAAACATAAAAGTGGAAATTGTTTTAATGGATAGTTAAAAATATTTAGATAAAACATTTTTTTCATACATTTCATTTATTTTTTTGAAACCATGGGGCATTAAAATATTATTCCTTAATACCCCTTTCAAAAAATGTGAAAAAAAAATTTCAGAACATTTATTGATCTCGAGTTATTCTTTCATATAAACAATACAATTAGAGAAAAACATAGATTTCAAATGTCATTCATGGTCACTTTATCAATAGTAAAAAAACTAGTACTTATACCACATTGATAATTCTCTTTATGATCCCTCCATTTAGAACATTTATTTTCATAATTTACATAAATTCTATTTTTAAATCATTCATTATGAGAAAATAACATGTGGAGGCCAATATTCCCATCCACTTCCTTATCTATTATTTTTATTTTATCTTTGTAGTTATTTTCAATGATTCATTCTTTTCCACAATCAAAACATCTTATTGTCCCTCTATGTCATTGACATGGGTCCAACTTCCCACATTCTCACCATAGAGGATGTTTAATATTCTTTCATACATGGTCTTCATTGCTCAAACTCTTAGAAAATTCCTCCCTTCTTTTCATTAGTGTGTCTGAGGGTTTTTTAAAGTATATGTTTTTAGTCATGTTATGTGAAAACTGATTAGGAATTATTACAACATCCTTCACTCTGGTTATCATCCATTTTTACTGATCATCATCATGTTTTCCACACATTAATCTTTAAACTATATCTTTATGGTTCCCTCCATTGACATAAAACAAAATATAATTGTGTGAGAAACAATTATTTTAGTATAATCCGACATAACTATTACAAAGTACATTTAGGATATCTATAACCAGACAACTATGATTAAATGTTTTACACCTTATGACTTTACATAGAGACAGCCATGTATATATACATATATATATCCCTAGAGACTTAATTTATTATTTCTCATCATATTTTCCAATTTATAACTAATCCTTTCAATTAATACTAACTATATTGAAAGAGGCATAACATACATGGATATAAAATCAATTAAATGAATATTCTGTGTAACTTCTCAGGTTAATAATGAATATGAAATGTCCGTATATATTAATATTTGTGAATATAATTTTAATATTACTTTAAAGGGAATGCTATGTTTTATGGCGTACCCAATATAGAAAAATGAGTTTCTTTGAAATCTTACATTGCATACTAATAATATAATAATATTATTTTAAATGGTTGTTAACACCTAGTCGTTGTAATGGTAGGAATGACCAAAACTAACTACAAAATGATTATATATGTTTTTTAGATATTTTAAAAATTACCAAATAAATTATAGAGTTTTGAAATGAAAATGAATCCAATTTTAATAATAAATATTCTAATATTCTTTAAAAGGTCGATTAATCACCTTTTGATAGAGAACCCTTTTTTAAAACTATTTTTTCAACTTTATATTTATTATTTTAAAAAATAATATCTTATTTATAATTAGGACATCAAAATGTACCTTGTGTAAATTTTGTTTATTTTTTCGATAAATTCATTTTTTTAATGAATAGTAAAAACTGTTGTATTTTAATTGAAAACCACCTTTTAATCTATTTTATTTATATGGTTATATAATCTTTTTAATTGGTTTTAAAGTTTAATTAGAATATATTTATACCATTTAATTCAATTTTGTTCATTGGAATTAATTTCACATTGAAATTGGACGTAAACAAGTGTCAATCTTTTAATAGATATTGTTTCGTAAAACACAATATTTGTTTTGACAGTGGGAATTAATTATAAAATTAATTAATGGAACTTATATGTTTTTAATTTGGTAAAATGAGAATCATTTTTTAATTTTTAATATCAAATTTAAATTGTACAAATTTTTGGTATTTTTCTGACAAATGTTCATTTCTAATGAGTAATGAAAAATACTGAATTTTAATTCAAAACTGATTTTTCATCTAATTTAATTATATATTTAGATTGTAATTTTAATTTTTTTAAATTGTAATTGAATTATGTTTCAATCACTAAATACAATGTTGTTCAGTGGATGTAATTTCACTTTTCAATTAGATGTAAAAACAAGTCAATCTTTTGATAAATTTTATTTCTTAAAAAACCCTTCTTTGGTTTTTTTAATGGGAATTATTTTTATATTAATTACTAAAATTTTTGTGTATGAAATTTGGTAAAATGGATTCCATATTTGGATTCATATGGTCTAAATTATGTAATTAATATGCTTTTGTTTTTTGAAATTATGAAAAGTAACAATGACAATTATCATTAATTATCATGATTAATTAGTAATCGGGTAGTTAAGGGTATTAAAATAATATAATAATATTATAAAATTTCCCCAACATGTGTCCAAATACTTTTTTTGTGTCATGGCCCATTATGGGATTCCTTGTGCTGACTTAGGGACCCGAAGGAATCACCTTTGTGTCTTAGTGACCTTTTATCCAATTATTTTTAATGAAAGGAAAATATAACCAAACTATGTAACTCCTATATAAAACAATTTTAATGTTGTCTGAATAAATGATATCTTAGACTATATGTAGTCATTGGAAAGATAAAAATATTTCCTACCTCAAGATATTTTTTTTATAATTTTTAAAAATTAAATAAATAATGTTATTTATGACACCATGGTGATGCAGTGATTACATCATTAATAAACAATTTAAATAAAATAAAAAGATAAAGAAAAATATAAAACATAAACTTGTAGAAAACATATAGTATGGGTTTATTTAGAACCATTATCACCTTATCCTCTAAATATATCATTGTGAGACCTTTAAAATCTGAAAATCATTTTACAATAAATTAACATTTTAAGACTTTCCAAAAGTGACCCTCCTCCCTCTTATAAAAGGCCCCCACCTCTACCCCCATACCTACACCTATCAAGCCCTTGGCTTGTCCAACCACCAATCATATTATCTCTCCCCATACCTCTATTACTCCTAGAAACCTCACTTTTGGTAGAATTCTTTCCAAGGAAGCCTTTGGCACAAATCAAAAAGAGTTACCTGATTTCGATGTAAGGTCATCTCTCAAGTTTCTTTCTTTTATTTTCCTTCATCAGTCACCACTATTTTCTTATTATTTGATCCCATAATAACACCAGTATAATAAATATACTAGGATTTTTTAATGATAAGTATTCTTCCTACACTTACACACAACTCCGTCTAATGGTTAAAAAACATATTGTTTTTGTGGGTGGTGAATTGCTGCCTCACGAAACGATGATTGTTCAATATTCTTTTAACACATCTCATGGTGGACATTATGATGGAACTATATTTATATATGATATATATTATACTTATGTCCTATCTATTCTTATGTATTTATATTTAAAACATACCTTTATGCTTTTTAGGTTTTTCAAATGCGATAATTTCATATGAGGAATTATGGACAACCACCCCCTAAAGTGATGTGACTCATTCATGATAAACATGTAATTTATAAAGATTGTAATTAATGATCTTATGTTATCGATATAAAATATATATTATAATGGAATTATAATATATATATATATATGTATCATTAAGTTATAAAGTCCATCAATATGATAAACAATGAATGTAGTGTTCATGCGTACATACAACATACCGTCTCCATGAACGGTACATTTAATTTCTTATCTACAAACATTATGATGTATTATTAAATAAATATATACTTGATATATATGATATTTAAAAAATTAAAACCATTCCAAAGATAATTTAATTATAACTACATGGACAATTCTCTATAAACAAGTTCATTGTTGACTCATGTACCGAACATCGACAAAACGTATGATATGAAATCAAATAATTAACTAATTATTATAACATGATAATATGTGATATGAAATGAAAAATAAAAATTAAAGTAAGTCCTTAATAAATTATAAATTGACCAAAGTTTATTATTCAGGAATATAATGAAACAAACAAGACAAGTCAGACTTGAGGTAAGTGATTTCTTATCTCACTTTTAATTCCATGAGAATTCCCTTGTTTGCCATTTATTTATTGAATGTGTGGTATTTTGTACTGCCATTTCATATATATTATCATGATTATATTTATATTCATGGTATTATGTGATTTATTTGGTCTTTATTATCTTTTGTTCATATGACTCGATTGATTACAACGAGGTAAGAGGTTTTTATCTCAGTTTTTATTCGTGTGAGATTCATGCTACATTTGACTCTATTTCCATTTGTGTTGTGTATAGAATGCCCAAAATTGTATTATTTGTGAAATATACTTTAATTTATGGGTATTTACATATTCATTGTATGATCCTTCATTCATGGGGTGTACGTTTCGAATGTTACCCAAATCGGTAAGGGAACCTTTCACCCTCCTCTTTTTAAAATACTTCTTTTTGTTAGGTATTTTAATTTTCATCTTATTAATGTTGGGATATGTTCTTATATATCCTTTTTGCTGTAAATTGTATTTCCAAGTGATGAGATACCCTTTTTATCTCTCATTAACTCATTTTATGAATTTTAATGGGACATCGTTAGACAGTCAAATTTCTGTATGGGAATTTCTTAACCCAATTTCAATTCTTTAGGTTAAACCTCTACATCTTGATTATGTCGTACTATGAATATGTGTGGATGAACAATGATTTGTTTACACATAATATCCACCTATATTGGGTGTATTTATATTTTTCACACATAATTATGTAATTGATTAATCCTTAATCTATGGATTCTGACTTTGTATGGGACTTCGTCTCAATCACCTTTCATTGGGGCATATTTTGATTTATAGATGACATTATTCTGTACGATGTATAAAACCCTTTTGAATTTTAATTTCAATCAAAATGAATATTTTTACACAAATCATTTTACTAAATGACAAATGGAATGTTTTTTTCTTACATATGCAGCGACGAATTCTCCACAACCGTGACCATTCTTTGAGTTTCGGCATCCTCTACAAGCCATAACATTTTTTTAAATGAAAAATAAATACCATGTTTTAATTTTATTTTATTTTGGTATTAAAAATGGTTCTTATAAAGTTTTTATTATATAAATGTGTTGTATTGATATATTGTTATTGAAATGTGGAAGTTTTAGGTTTCCATTATGCATTTTTTATGTGATGCGATTATGTTTTGGTGCTTGGGAATTGTTTATTAAGTCAGGTGGTTCTGTGATAAACTTAGGGTGGGTGATCTTGAGATAGCTCTCCAATGCTTTGGGTAACACAAAGGAGTTAAATTCTAAGGTTTCTATGAATATATTTAGGGAATATACTGTGATGTGTATTCCAAACGTAACCATGAGGGTTACACCCTATGTAAAAATGTTATGAATTCCCCAAGTTACATTTATGTATTATGATTTCTATGAGTTATTCATAAATCTTATGATTTCATGAGGTATGTTAAAGTGCTTATGTTTTATGAGTCAAGTATGATTTCATTGATTCTTATGTATACATGGACTAATGTTTTCTTTCCATATTTTTATATCCCTTACTGAGATTTTTATACTCATCCCAAGTTTCTGAAATATTTTTCATAGGACATAAAGTGGAATAGAGTCAAGGATGGGATCAAGGAAATGTCATGCTATCTAAAACATGGAACTAGAAATGAATCTTTTGTTCATGAGTTTTTATTTTGTGAAAAAAATGGTAACTGAGTAGAAGTTTCTACATTATAATCTTTTGAGATATAATATTTATGTCATAATTCTCTAAAACTCTAAACCAGAAAAGATCCTCAATGTGAATTATTCATTTAATTCATGATTAGGTAATGTTTTATGGTTGGGTCCATATATTCTTCTTATTGAAAAAAATCATTATTGAGAACCGTAAAAGTGTTGTGTCTTTGTAATGATGGAAAAAAATATTTTAAGTTGGCGAATGGACTTCAATGTTCCCCATAAAGATCTCCCCACATTAATAATTCTATATTAAACCATTCTTCATAACCTGATCAATGGAAACATAAGAAAGGTTTTAGCTAAGATTCTCATTAAAGGATAACAAGAGAGATATGTAAAAAAATATTTACATTAGGATATGAAAATATTATCATATAATTAGAATATCATACCATACATATCAATAACGATAAACATAAATCATATCATAATTATATGTAGATCATAATAAATGAATAATAATTAAATCAAATAACATGAATCATGAGATCATAGTATTTTCATGTGATATAGAAATGTCGAATGACATCTACTTATAAAATTTTGGACATGTGTAAACAGGAATAGGTTCACTTATTAGGTTTATGACATGAAATGAAGCCCTCAAATAAACATATTGAAATAAAACAAGTTCAACGCATAAAAATCTGGACATGTAACCATGTTCACACATAATGTAGTGAAAATGTAATCAGGACGATGAATAACATTGTGAACTTGTAACCTGGATTACTCATAACATTGTGAACATATAATTAGGTTTACACAAAACATTATAAAAATGTAATCATGTTCGCAAATAATATTGTGAACATGTAATCAGGTTCATTCATAAACATATAAACATGCAATCAGGTTCACAAATAACATTTTGATCAAGTAATTAGGTTCATGCATATACTTATGGATAGGAAACCAGGTCTATTGATACCATTGGGAACATTAAATTAGGTTCAAACATAATATTTTGAACACATAATAATATTCACTCATAAAACTAGGAACATGTAATCGGGTACACACCTTTCATTTTGAACATTCAATTAGGTTCACACATTAAATTGTGATCTTGCAATTAGGTTCACTTGTAAATTTATGGACATGAATCTCAGTCGGTGAATAAAAATTTGAACATGTAATTAAGATAGTGAATAAACCTATAAACATGGAACCATGTCCCTAAATAACCTTGTGAATATGTAATCAGGTTCATGCATGACATTGTAAACACATAAAAAGGGTCACTCAAAACATTTTGAACACATAATCACGTCCCCACATAACATTGTGACCATGTATTCTAGATCACACATAACATATATACTTATGATTCATCTATTTATTCCGAATACATTAGAGGGAGATTAAGGTTCAAACTATTACATAATAAAATAATAAAAACATGTTCCATATGATTATAAAAAATTTTCATATCATAGCCCTTGAAATGAAATGTGTATCATAAACATTTCATCATATCATTACCAATGGGTAAGAGATATTTCTCATACAAATTAATCGAAGCACTACCTAAGAAGATCACTTAGTTTGAAAATAATGTAACCCATGTGTGAGAAAATAATGGTATTAACATCATTCCATTTAATCATGAACCATTAATTAATGAATATTAATGGTGTTCTTAGATAATTTCCCCAATAAATGGAAAACTATATAAATTGATGAAAACTTATATGGAGAAGAATTTTGAAATATTATTTTAAAGATTTTATAAGTAAAATAAACCTTTTCGGAAAATGTCATTTAATAAAATTGAAACATTTTCAAAATCCATTTCATCGAAAAAAATATAGTATAATTATAGAAGGATGATTTTGAAAATAATTTAAAATATTTCATGACAAATTATCCTTATCTATTTGAAAATAACTTTCCAAATCATAAAACATTTTTAAACTTATTTCCTTGAACACCACATTATGAATTTCTATAATATTAGGAAAACAATTTTCTTTAAAATTATCATGAAAAAATTCTATGAATTTAAAATTGAAATGATCGTCAATGAAGTAGGTAAATCCGTATTTTTAGAACATTCCTTTTTCACTGTAAAAGTTATAGAGAAGTACCTTGATCAAAAAACGAAAAAGAGATTCCTTTTAAAACCATTTTTATTAATAAGTTAAAACATGGTAATTATATTTTATAATATTATTAGAAAACATGGTTTTGTGAATAATAATGATTTCTAATAGAGGATATAAATAATATCAATTTTTTTTAAACAAAGTTTTAATTATCTTATGTACCAAAGAACATAATAATAGTAAAAACACATAAATTTTTAATGAATCACCATATCATAAAAAATGATTAGGTTTTTTAGTATTTGGATTGTAATATTTCCTCTATTGGTGTATAATCATAAAAAATCATAATAAACAATGAGATTGTAGTTTCCAACTATTACAACTTTTGTAAAATTGAATCATAATATTATTTAAAGAATACAATTAAATAAAGCATAAATTATAATTAAAATAATTATATTCAAGATATAATATTTTTATAGTATGTATATACACCTCATATAAAAAATAGGTTTATAACATGGCATGTGTTTCATTGATGTCAAATTATGACTAAATTTACTTTACTAATTTTTTATATTATGAATAATAACCCCCTTGAATGAAATATAATCCAAGGGATTTGTAAATATAAAAAAATATGTATAAGAATAATTTAATAAACACATGTTATATATAAATACCTCATAGAATAATATTGTTGCATAACATGGCATCAGTGTCAATATAGGAAAATTAAAACAAATTAATTTTACTAATTTAGTAACATTTGAAAAATAAACCCCACAACAGAAATATCCAAAAAAGGGGTATGTAAATACCCATACATATAAGTGTAAGAATTATAGAATACCTTAATGTATAGTATATACATAGAAAAAAATAAGTGAGTTGTGAATATGGAAGAAGTCTCAAATAAAAATATGTGAGATTGGAAAAAACACTTACTACTTGAGTGACATTAGAATCATGATACCGATGTGATAATGAAATCATTCAAAGCATATAATGTCATTAAATAAAGCAAATAAATGATATAAAATATCATAGGGATGTTTTTTACTCCACAAAAATAATTTAGTTCTATATATGGCATGAATATCATAGAAATAAAAAGCGAGATGAAATTCTATGACCATAAGTATGGTATTTCATGGTATATGTGCAAACCTCCAGTACTTTGGGTAATTACTCTTGGGTTTCCGCAAATGTATTATTTGGATGTATTTATACCAAATTTTATTCTTTTAGGATCAATTTAGGGATTTTGTTGGAGATTTTAATAGGATTTGGGTGAGACAAAGTGTCTTTATAGGTTTGAAGAAGTGGTAGGGAGTTCCCTTTATAGTGGAGGAGGTGTGGTATTATTATAAATATATAAGTGTAAAAACTTTTGAGAGGTCCCCTAACCATATGTGAGTCCAATAATTTTTCAAATTCGATCTATGATTGAGATTTATTGAAATATATCCATTCAATGGATTTTTGATTTTTGTTAATGTCATTTTTCCTCTTAAGACTAGCATTTAACAATTATGTATTCTTGTATTTACTATTAATCATTTCAATTATTTTTAATTACATTCAATAATATTTTTGTTCAAAAAATATGTTTATTTTATTTTAAATTATAAATTATGATGATTATAAATATGGAATACATTTTACCAAATTCTAATCACATAAATTGATGAAATTAATTTAGTGATAATCACATAGATGGGATGAGACGACAAGTTTTTGAAGCAAAAAAATATCAAAATTATATAAATTATTTCATATCCAATTTAACTATGAAATTAGTTAAAAGGTCCTAAATTGAATTAATTTATGTATAATATATTTATTTATATTTTAAATCTAAATTAAAAATTATATAAATATACAATTAATGTTGATGAAAAATCAGGTTTTAATTAAAATTTATTGTCATTCACTATTCATTGACAAATAATACATTTTATAAGAATTATAAAAATTCAAAAAATATATATTTTTATGTTACTATAGAAAATAGGATTATATTTTGTCGAATATAATTTATAAAATATTAAAAAATTATATTTAAAATGGATTCTCCATTAAAAAAAATATCCTTTATGGAAAATAAATCTTTTTATTCATAAAATTGGATTTATTATTATCTTATACATATAAAATATGTTGGATGTGTACCAAAAATATTTATTTAATAATATATATATACATATATATATATATATATTTAAAAATTAATAAAAATTGTTTTTTATTTATTGAGATAAAATTGTGTTTTTACATGGGAATATAGTTTTCTTAGAGTAGTTATTTCATTGTTTTCAAATAGTTCATTCATTTACTTCTATTAATAAATAACCAAATGATTAATATTATATAAATTTTTAAACAATATTTTCATAATTAATTTAATGTTATTCATAACTTCAATTCCATCTTCTAGGCGTTACATATAATAAAATTTTAAAAATAATACTAATAGTATATTGTAGTTCATAAAAACTCTACCTTGCATGTTTCAAATGATATCGAAGGAATTCATAATTGTGTGTAACACACAAAATACATAGTTCTACATGTACCATATTTTAGTCTATGTTTTCCATCTCGTTCAAGATTAACATTGATTAGTTTATAATACAATACATTTTTAGTAATTTCATATCAAGAATGATATATTCATTGTTGCATGGAAAAAATATCAAAATGACTACATAAATTAAAAATAATAATTCAAAAAATCATAGGTTGTTACTACCCACACACCTCATATCACATCTATATTTCCATTTCCATGATTTCTAGGCATTATATGAAAAATATATTACTATACCAAGAAAAAAATTTATTTCTCACAAGTCATATTTTTTAATAATCCACCACCAATAAGCAAAAACCCATTTATTTATTACATAACACCCATCTAGTATCAACACCATTTCCAAACACCTAGAATAAATATCATATATTCCTCTGGGAATCTAAAAAATACATATCCCTCGTTTTTTTGATTTCCATGAACCAATGAAACCATCACATCCAAATCTTAAGAAATAGTAACCATAATGGAGATAATGTAAAACAATAATAAATGTGTAGAAAAAGGGAATATGTTGGATATGTGGGTCCTTTAGATTAAATAAATACCCAATAAACATGAAAATTTCTAAGAAGGATTCTCCCAAATCGGGATGGAAATTTTTGACACTGGGGAGAAGTTATAGGAAGAAAAATTGAATTTTTATAATGATATAATAATTGATTAAATAAATTATTAAACCATGCACGAGGCAATGAATTTTCCTCTACCTAAAAAATAAATATTCATCTTCCACGATCCCCAATACAATGAAACTATTTAATGGATTTTTCAATTTTTCTTAGTTTCTCCTCCAAAAACATCAAAATAACAGCCCACACCTCTCAATACATCCAATTAATCAACATTAGGAACCAAAGAACCACTAATTTCTATTATAAAAAATTAAAACGAATATTAATTTACAGATTCTATTTATAATATGAACCATGGAATTATAAGATATATTTAAACATGCTCACATATTGAATAACATTAAACAAACAAAATGATTTTTTATTATTTGTAGATATAAATTCTTATTAAATAAACATAAAAGAGGGGAATGATTATGAATATTATAGTAGGTGTGAACAATATATATATTTTTTCACAATAGGGTAATCCTTATAGTTGTGTTTATTCAATCGACGAAATATATTCTGTTTTTTTATTTCAACATGGTAACTAGAAGTGTTCATGAGTTTAAAAATCACAAATTATAAAAATTTTCTAAAAAGGGATTCATGGGGACCTAATAATTGTTTAAAATTTTATAGGATTCCCTGTTTGGAAAAAGTTTCCAATTTGTAAATATCAACATATAATTTATTTTAATTTATCATCAGTGTTTTATAATTGATTTCAACATAAGTATAATATTTATTTTTTTAGGGTATTATTTTTATTGATAATGAACATAAAGAAGTTATTATCAAATAATATAGTTATTGGGATTCATATAATTAATATATATATAGGTATTATATTATATCCATTTGTGTTATATGGTATTAATTGGAATATTTTTACTATGGGAAATTGTGGATTCCTATATAATTTTATAAGTGAAAATTTTATAATAAAATGGGATTAATGGATAATGGGGATGGTGAGAGATAAATGAAGGTCTATATATTATATGAATATCACATCATATATATCTAGATAAATAATTACAATGATCTATAATATTAATCCTAACATATATTTATATTATTTCAATGTTTAAATGATTCATGGGTCATGATCTGGGGAGATTAGTTGAGAAAATATAATGGAGAATTCTTTTTCATTGAATATTGATGAAATTTTGAAGAAAAATAAAAAATATATAAATATTTTTATGAATATATACTGTTATATGTGAAATCTAATGATGATTTTAATGTTTAAATTAATTGATACTATAGTGATTGATTCTATTAATCTACATTGGAATCTATTTTTGTACAATTAATTATTATAAAAATAATAGTGACCCATGGTAACATTGAAAAAATAACATCCATTGTAAGGGAATGATCATAGAATTATAGTGAAATCATCAAACCACATCATATTAGAGGTATTTATTTACACATCCAATTGACTTCTAGTTCACGTTTCATCATTATCCCCATTTTAATGTAAATAAAGTAATATTTTTTAGCCATTATGAAATATTAATTTTCTAATATATGAATCATTATAAAGTGGTATATATTTTTATATCTTTTAAGATGATTAAAAAAATAAATATATATTAGGTTTCATTAGAAATTAAAAAATGTAAATATAGTAAAAAAATATGAATTTAATATCTATGTGTCATCATGAAACTATATAATTTATTAACATAGATGGTTTTTAATATTTTATTTCAGGTCAATAATTTTAACATGAAACACGTCTTATTGACAAGAATCCTTACAGTAGTGGAGTTAATATTTAAAATAAATTTATCATATATTCAATGAATATATTAAATTAAAAATTATTAGATTTAAATTTATCAAGAAGAAATAAAAGATGTAAAAGATAAAAAAATATGTAAATGATGTTGTTTAGGATATTTTATAAAAAAAATTAAGAGAAAAATATTAAAATATTGTTATGTATAAAAATATTTTTAAAGAAAATAATTATGAAACAAGAATAATTGAATAATATTATATTAAAAATAAGAATAAACATGAAAATAATCCATTATAATAAAGAAAAACTTGAAATTTAGAGGTGTTTTTCAATTAAAAATATAAATGTAAAATTTATGATTTCTACTACAAAGATAAACGAATGTTGGAGTGGAAGAATATTATAATATGAATAGATGAATGGATTTGGGTTTGAGGTATGATCAATTTTAGGAATTTAAAAATTAAATATCAATTTTTTATTATACAATAATAAATAAAAATTATTTTTTTTATCATTGATGATTTTTAGAGATTATGATATGTGATAAGATTCTACGACAATGGAATTATTATATAAAATATTTATTTTTATAATATGGAATGATAATATGAACATTCATAAAATGATAAATAATCATGAAAAAATATAAACAAAAATTATGTTACAAAGAATCCAATTTTATGATTATTTCATGGAATTTTGATGATTTTTTAATTAGGCTAACAATTGATCAAATAGAATAAATTGTGTTAATACCATGTGTATAGGTGTTAATCAAGGAATAAGGGGAATGATGACTAATAATATGAAAAAATTATTTTTTTTGAATTTTTTAAAATTTTAAGAGGATAAAAATGACAACATTAGTGATGAAAATAAGGTGAAGTCTACACCAATTTACTTATCACCAAAATTATCCCAGATAGATAAAGGTTCGTAGGAGAAATAAATTTTTATAAAAGTTTATGTTATATAATATAGTTATTTATTCATTTATACAAGGTAATGGATTATCATCTAATATTTCTAATTAAAATAATGTGAAGAGGGATGTAATATATTGGTAGAATAAAAATGAAAAATATAGAGGTATTGTTTGTGAATGTTCAATGTCATAGTTTTCTCGGTGTGATTATATTGTCTGACATAGATCATGTTAATAAATTATACGTGAATGGATGTATAATTCAAGAAGATTTATGGAATAATTTCTAATAATGGTCAATTATATATTATTGAATGAAAATAAGAAATACGAATCATTCCTTTTGAAAATGATTGATGAAAATTAATTTTTGAATTAAAAACATTGTCTTATTAATTAATTGAAAGTATAAAAATTCATCTGAAGTATTGTTTTAGTTTAAATTACATGATTTTATTGAAATAAAAAATACATATGTGGTGCATGTAATGAAGTAATGATGACTAAAGAAATACATTTAAAAAAGAAAGAAATTTTAGATATCCAGTTGGTATATTAGATAATGATTTATATAGAAAAATGAAAGATAATGGATGTAATGGTATAAATATATTATATTATTTTATGGATTATTCCCACAATATAGGTTATATCATTTTAATCAATCAAAAAATTTGATTTCTATTTTAATATCATAAAAATTTATAGTGTTTCATAAGTTTAGTAAGAAAAGATAATAAAGACACTATGATAATATAACGATATAAATTATACAAATCATGATGTATAATTATATAATAGAGAAACATGAAATCATTCAAAAATTAACAGTATTTATAACTCCCCAATATAAGGAGATATTCAAAAATTAAAATATAATTGTCAATAATATGATATTCACCATGTTGATATCCGAGAATATTAAAATTTTATTTTTTAGAGAAGAAATATATAGGTTGTTGTTAATAATAATAAAATTTTATTGTTATTACCAAGAGAACATATTTATTTTTATGAGATGTTTCTTAGGTAAATTAAAATTATGATGAACAAATATTATATTATAAGGAAATAATATATTATAAAAAAAGAAAAAAGTATAAATTATCTATGAATTAAAAGGTGATAAATATATTTTTAGACACAATTAAGCCTGATGGATATAATAAAATGATATAATAAAATATACTATAATCTCATAATGGGAATATCATTGAATACATAAATGGTATTGGGAATATAATATTTTTGTAGTATAATATTTTTTTCCAACACACAAGTGCAATGATCTAGAAAGGGGATTTAACAACGAACTATAGGGAATTAATTCCATATAATTTTTTAAATCAATAAAATCTATAATAATGGATATAATTGATGAAAATTTCTTTTTTGAATCAAAACCAAATAAAAATAGGCAATTGAAACTAATAAAGGACACAGATATTTTAAACCATGTTGATCACAAAAAATGTCTAGAATAATAAAAATTGTATCAAATCTATGTAGAATGGGGTAGATAAAATTGATATAAACAACCCAATTTAGGTAGAATTATACTCTCAAAAAGTTGTGATAAAAACTAAATTGGTTTATCATAATAAGTTTAATGATCATTGTTAAATAGTTTTATTTAAATTCAATTTATAATAATTAAGATATATTTTTATAGTTGGAGTACAAGTTAAAGAAACATTTTACTTGTTGTAAGGATGAATTTAAATATATTTCAATTATCTATTATAGGGATATTAATATTTAAAATTATTCAAATTGATTTAAAAACAACTTTTTTTAACGGTGTTCTAGAGGATGAAGTATAAATAGATCACCCAAGTGGTTATTAAAAAAATTATAATAAAATAAAATTATAATGATTAATTAAATCCTAGTGAAGGTAAATAATCACGAGAAACATAACTAAAATAGTTTATAAATAAACATTACTTTTCAACAGTATGATTATATCATAAAATTTTAAGTGAAGAAAAATATATATGTAAAAAATATTTTACTAGAGTATGTAATTGACGTTATATTTAAAGGATCATAAAAGTTGTTTAAAAATTGTAATAATATAATGTTGGTGAAATTTCATACTTCATTGATTGGGGAGTGAAAATTCATTATAATCTTCCACATTACTCCAAAAATTAAAATAAATTTATATTTCTCAGTATAAGTATAAAAAAATATTTGTAAATAAATTGCATATTTATGAGTCACACTTATAATGTAATTTTGATTTAAATTAACTATATATAATGTAGTATTATATTTAAATCATAGATAATAGTGGAAAATAATTTTATGCATTATATTTTTATTATCATGTGACAATATATTGTTTTTCTATCTATTTTAAAATACAAAATAATGGTTCGCATCAGGCATGTCATTCCCTGTTAGTAAAAATTATCATTTGATATATTAATGGAATTAAGTAGTACGAGTTGTTTTATATTAAATCAAATTAATATCAGGTTGTTTCTTTTACTGTTTAATATTTTATAACATATTGTGTTGAAATATTATATATTACGTGTGTGTTTATGTGGGTTAGTAATTGTATTATATTCCTTTGAAATAAACAACATCATATATAATAGAGTAATATATAGTAACAATATATTAATATATTAAAATCTTCATGACATCATTTTTAGATAAAAATCTCATAAAAACATGTTTTTTATTTTTTAATAAATTAACAATTTTATTTGAAAATTTTATTAATATTTATTTAATTAAAAATCTATATTTGCACTATAGAAAAAAAAGTAAAAGGATATATTATTGTTTTATGATGTAGAAATTCGAAAATGATTTTGTATGAATGATACAAATTTATACACGTATCCATGTTTCTAACTTCAAGGTTGTGGATTTTTTGAGATATATTTGGGAAAAGACTAGTGAAAATTTAATGTTTAACCACCCATCATCTTCTATGATTTTAGGAGAGTATTCCCTCTATACCCATATATTACCTTTTTATTTGGTATCTGATTACTATAAGTATATTTTCATGTTATTAAAAAAAATTCTTTGTTTTTTATATTTTTTATTTTAGATTAGATTTATATATATTTTAATATCATTATGTAGTTATTTATTTATGTTCCCATTTTTCAGAAAAAGTGAAATCCTATATAGTTTTAGAGTTTCTATTTTAAATTTCATTTCATTATGCTCATTTTTTTATAGGGGGTGTATGAGTGAAGGGGAATTATATTTGTTATTATATAGTTTCTAAAATAATTGGAGGATGGGTGCTACTAATTCTGTCGGATGGTATTCATTTTTTCATCAATTTAAATATTGTTTAGTGATTTCGATATATGAAAATCCAACGGGGGAGTTTGTATGTTCCGTTATTAATTTATTTGTTAGGTTGTTTTTTAATAAATTTATAATTTGTTTTTCAGAAAGCTAAAATGTGTTATATAATAGCTTTTTATTTTTAATAGTCATCTATTAATGTTGTTGAATAAAACTATTTCTAATTGTTTAGGTGACTACGTAAAATTTGTATGTTTTATATCACTATAAATGAATATTATAGTAGGAGACTGTGAACAACTTTTTTTTTACATAAAATTTTTTAATAACCTAAACTATAGTAATAAAGATCTAGTGGTAATTTTATAGGATGAAAACATATAAAATAAGATCATATTCCCCATGATCTGAAATTATGATATTCTTATAATAATAGAAACATATATGAATATTACATTACATAGGAAACCAAAATTACATCACATCAATACTTCAAAATTTATTATATCATCAAGTAAATCCTTATCTCACATACACTATTTTATATTGTTTCCCAGATAAATGGGTAAAAAATCTAATTGGTGATCTCATATGTATGGTAAGGGATAATGTATAACGTAAATTAATATGTAATAGATACGAAATAATTAATTTTCAGTAAATTAATATTCCAATAATGCTATATAATTGATAAACGAGTATAATATATTAAAATATGATATAACAATAAAATAAATAATGACATGGATAATAATGAAAAAATCTCATAATAATGGAATTAATAATTTTGTACATCATAAATATACCATTTAGGCATTATAAGAATACATTGTATGTAAAGGGTTAGGATTTACCAATTACCCTATACTAGTATTTTACATGAAACATATCACTTCATTGAGGGGGAATATAATTTCAAGCCCCAACTATCACATAATATGTTTTATGTATCTATAATATGAAACTAGTGGGTATGTAGTAGAATACAAAATTTTTCCTCAATGAACCATTCATATAAATAGGGATGAGTGAAAAATATTTTAATGTATATATATAATGATTTTAGGGATTATCTAAGATTGCCCTGTAGATATAATAATATGGTCATGTAGTTCAATATCTATTAGCCCAATTTTAAATTATTTGGACATTCATAATAAAATCTAATGTTACCATATTGAATTAAAATAAGGGAGTAATAACTCATAATAAATAATTATATAAGTATATAAATAATAATTTTTTAATCAATACAATTTTTTAATGATATGAATCCAAATAAATGATTCATTAATATCCTCTAATAATTAGGATTATATGACATAAAAATATGATACAAATTAGAGATATAATATTTCATTAAAGAGAAACTCCAAAGATAACTTGATTTTATATCAAATGTAATGTTAAACTAAATCATGGGTTTTTTAACTATCAGTTTTGTAATAGATGAACCAAATATATTCAAATAATTATTCACTATAGATAATTCCTATCTTAAAAATAATACATTCATAATACAATACATACAAGAACAATATAGGGATTTAAATAATTGAGTTTATGTCCTAGAAATATTTTATCAAGATAATTACATAATAAGATTGAATAATGAGAGGTAAAGGTCATATATTATTCATATTACAAAATTGTATAGATAATAATGAATGGAAAAAAATTATATGAAAATATATGTGGTGTCTAAAGGATTCCAAAACTAAAATGGTGATATGATTTTAAGAAACCTTACCTTTCCAAATAGATTAAAAATGAATGACAAAAAACACCATAAAAATTAAAAAATTATTTTATGGACTCTTAATTGGGAAATTGAGATAAAAACCATTATTAATGGATTTAGAGTGAAGAGAAATAAGTGTAAGGGTGGGTATTTTGAGAGTATTTAATTTCATTATTTAATAATGATTGAACATATACATTAAAAATCTAGGTTGTGGAGAATAGAATAAAATTTCATTTCTCATGGTTTTCAATAATGGTATTTTAAATTTGAAAGACAGTTTTTAAATTTAATAAATACATAATTTAAAATAATATTTATATTACTTTAGTTTCAAATTATTATTCATATAACCTTAAAATTAATTTTCATGATTGGATGTTTCTTCATAGGTTCTAAAAAATTATTTGAATATTTTTTTTATTTTAATAAATAAATATATTTATTTATTGATTTAATTTAAGTTAATTATTTCATAATTTTTTCATAAAGTAAAATAAAAAATAAATTTTTGATATGGATATTATATTTAACTAATATAAAAAAAATATTTTTTTGTATTATAAAAACCCACATTATTTATTAATTTTGTGATGTTCCTTCTTAACATGTATTCATTTTTATGATAATAAAATTTTATTCCTGATAAATTAAACTAATAAATTGAATCAAAATTTTAATTTTATAATCATTCTATTATCACCAATGATGCAAATACCAATATTTATATATATTTATCATTGTATGATATAGTTATTAAATTACCCTATAAATAAATAAATAATATTATTTATATTTAACCATTATTTCGCTTTAATAAAATATTATATAAATATCATGAAATTTTAAATGCTACACATAATAATCACATTGTTATTTAAATGGTTATATTTGAATTTTATAATTCAAAAAAATCACTTTAAATTTCTAACTGTCTTATTAACACTTTTAATTCCAATTCATTCTAACTCCGAAAATCAGTCATTTTATTATAAGAGTTTTTTCAACAAATAAAAAGTCTTTACGTATTTCATTTTTCTGAATTTAAAATATATTATATTCATTGTGTTTTTATAGAATATTAACTTCCAAATTTCATGGTTTTGTTTTTTTAATTTACATTTATATAATTCAAATTTCTAGTTGTAGTTATCATATTGAATATAACTAAAAAAATTATATTTTACTATAATGAATATTTAAATTCTATTATAGTTATTAATTTATTTAATTTAATATTCATATATATATATATATATTGGTATTATATTCTCACACCATAAATAATTCTATCCTCAAAATATCATCAACACATCATTCCATAATTAATGTGGGTAATTTTTCATTATTGCATTATCAATATCCCATGTCACAATATGTAATGAATGATTCATATAATATAATTTTTCCAATTGGGTATTCTTATTTTTAAACAAATTTTCAATATTATAATTAATTGTGTAAACTATTTATCAATGGAAAATCTAGAATCTAGATGTATATCATCTTCAATGAGTACATGCATTGGGTAAAGAATATAATACCTTCATAGTGAGACATAGGAAAATACATGTACATTAGAGAGATTAGATGAAAGTACAATATTATATTCCAAACAACTAATTCATTAAAAATTAATAAATCTGAAAATATTCCATGGACATATCTTCATGTTATTGTTAGTCATTATAACTCTATCCAATGATGATACCATAAAGAATATATAGTCGACCGTCTGAGACTCTGTATTCTTCCTCTAATTATTAGCATATATCCTTTAATATATATGAGTTTCCTATATATAATTTTTTTTTGATATTGTTTCTTATCAATTAACACCTCGAGTAATCATTTAACATATATATTCAATTTATTCATGTCATCATAGAGTTCTGAATTGTTAAAAAAAATCATCATATTTTTTTGTTGTTATTTTTATGCTAGATTAAAAGAATTTAATGTATGAAAATTAGACTTAAGGTATATATTTGTTCAACTATATTTTGAAAACAATTAATTATTAAGTAAAAATTTACACCAATTATTGGTTAGTCAATTCTGACATCCCATCAGTTTGTGGATGATAGGTTGTACTATGATATATCCCTATGTCAAAAAATTATGATGAATCCTAAAAATTTTCTAGTTCATTCTAATTTCATGTTTATATATAGTTTATTGTGGTTCTCTATAAATCCATATAAAGTCATTAATATATATTTTTTAAAGTTACTCAATCTGTAGAAACTCTTTTGTATCAAGGAAGCTGAAAAAGATTATAAGGATATCAGTGATAACCAATACTATATCATTACACTTATATATCATTGAAGGTAAAATAGTATTTTATAATATATAATTTTATAACAAAAAAATTTCTTTAGTGACTGGCTTCATAATAAAATTTAATATTATTCATCTATCCATTACGTATTTTTAATTATAAGAACAATGATAAATAGTGCTGAAGAACATTGGAAATGTTATTTTATTTGTGATTCATACATATGTTTGTGGTGTTGAGAAAATTTTATGATATTTTTAGAGAAGTATTTGGAAGGATATAGAGGTTATATATTGAGTATTAGGATTCTGGGATTCAAGAATTTCAAAAATTTTAAATAGTTTCAGATATAATATATTTACATATGTTAAAATATTTTCAATGGGATGATGTTATATGTGATACAGAAGTTATTTGGTAGAGGTATTAATTATTATAGGGAAAAATATAATTTACATATATATATATATATATATTATTCATCTAGAAATGTGGAAAATCATGAGGGAATTTGAATATGAAATATATTTTTGGTATATAAAAAATTCTTAGTGCATATTTATTATGTTTTCAGAGATGTTCCCTAAAATTTTTAATGAAATAAATCTTATGTATGATATGTAGATTATTGGAGGAAAATGTATGATGAAACTTATTAGAATAAGAAATAAAAAATAGAAATTTAAAATATCTTACACACTACATATGATATTTCAGACTCATACTAATTTATACAATGTTATACTTCAGAAATGTGTTCCAACAGTTATACATTTTTTGATGTTTTAAAATTATTAATTGTAATTATAATATAATGGTATTTAATGTACATGTTTCATAATTATATTATTCAAGACATGGATTAATTATATAATATTTTAAAATTATATGTATTTATTTTTTTGTCTTATGTGAATAAGGAAGTCATCAAATAGAGAATTTTGAATAGAAATAATATTTTATGTTTATTCTTACATTTGAGAGTTACTTTAATCTTGATTAGAGATTCCGTTAAAATATATCATATACTAGAATGAAAGTGATATGTTTCATACAGAGTTATATAAGGTATTTAAACATGATATTATATATATATATAAGAATGTGTATACTTGTATAGATAGACATAATGAAAACTATTTTTTATGTGATTTTTAAAGAATCCCATATGTATAATTTCTTGGAATTTTGAAAAAAAATATTTAATATAAGATTACATAAAATATATTACTTGTGTTGACTAATAGAAAAACATTATATAAAACTAATTTTTTTGAATAATATTTAAATATTAAAATATGGAATGTCATTCACATAAATTATATATAAAATTAAAGAAGAAACGAGAGAATTTAGTAAGATATCTCTTTAACTATTTTTACATTAATTAAAATCATAATTTTGATAATAGACAAAGAAGATTAGTATATAAAAAAATTGTAAGATAATGATGATCATCATATGTCAATCATATGCAGAGGCTCATATATACATGATTGGTTATTCATAAAAATAAAACATTTATGCCTTTTAATTCTGAATTATAATGAGTAAAATCTAGAATTTTTTATATGATCAAGAACATTCACATTCCTATATCATCTTAATGATAGTACGAGATGTGTTCTTTGTTTATATATTAAATACCACAATAGACTGATGATATAGTCATCATTTCATGTAGTGAACCTTGTAAATTAAATTTTTCTATTTATTTAATTTCTATCAATATTGAGAGTGTTACGATAACTATGTTGAATTACATTTTCAAGAGTAGGGTTTAGAATAAATCATAGACATTGATTTTCCACCCCACTAAGCGTTAATCACCGTTGGAGTGGTACTAATAATTTTTATTAGAGATATGATTTTTTACCATCTCTCTATAGTTTTTCATTGATCCTCACCTATATTTTAGTGATAAAAGAATTCATATATTACATGTAAAAATATTTCATATTTAGGAAGCGATAATGTTGCTCTATCTTTCCTATCCTTGGATTCATGTCCTATAATATGCCCAATATTGGTTCAAAGGGATAGATGATACATTATCATAGTCACTTATTTATAAAAAAAATTTGAATTTCTGGAAAATTATGAAATTATCTATTATCACCTTTATTAGAAAACAATCATGCATAATAAATAGGGTGTAAACCCAAAAAATTATTCTTGAAAAAATAATCAAATTATATATAAATAAAAAAGGAGAAGAAAAAACTGAAATATATTAAATAGTAGTCTAATGAAATTATAATGGAAGAAGATGACATATTTTTGGAATATATTAACAAATTACATATGATTTTCATTTTCATTGGAGTATTTTTTGAGAACTGTGAAGAATATTTTTCCATAAAAAATGATAAATATTCCTCTTAATATGTTTCATTCTATTAAATAAACTCTTGAAGATAGAAATCATGAATCTTATACCAATTATAAACTTCATTGAACAATTATTAGTTAGTAAATTATATGTGTAACATGACTAGAATTAAAATTTAAGAAGGGGAAATAAATTTCATTAAATAACTTTAAGGAAATAATGATAAACTTGGAGTGGGTATATCTAATGATAATGATAGTGTAAATGATTTTATATTAAATATATCACTAATTTTAATAATATTTTCACATGGTAAAGGTATTTATATAGTTAATAATAGTTTTAAATTCCTTAATTTTGGAAAAATTATAAATTTCGCCTCCCATTATCCCTTAAAATTATGGAGTTAATGTGAATATGGATAACAAATAAGGAAGGTCACCAACAAGTGAGATTTTATAAAGATATTTAGTCAAATTAATAAAACTATATTACACCTAAAGTGCCGTAAAAAACTACAATTCGGTTTAAAAACATGTATAATATAGTTATAAATCTTTTATTGATAAGGGATAAACAAATGATTATTCTAAATTATTTCTCTAGGCATAAGAAAATTAAGTACATGACTCCTTACAATATTACAGAAAAATAAATATAAAATATATTTTATAATATGAAGAAAACACAATTAAATATACCATGATAATAGAGGCCAATGTACTCTTAAAGTACATAAGACTTAATAAAAAATAAAATTTACATCATCAGAAATGTATTGAAATACATAATCCAATCCACAGAGAGATTATCATTAAAAAAATTAATAAATTTATGATTGATAAAAAGAGATTAAAAAAATTCATTGATGATGTGACATCCTCATTTATTATAAATTAAAATATATTTTATTGGTAAAATTGATTATATTAAAAAAAATTGATATATCTATAAAAGTCATAAATTAGTGAGATTCAATAATAGAAAGATATTTTAGTAATAAATATCCAATGAAAATTGATATATGACATGATAAGGATAAAACTGTTTCAGTCCATGTAAAATAAAAAAACATAAAAAGAAGAATCCTATGTTAAATAAAAATAAAAAATAAAAAAATTTATATTGAAAAGTATAAATTATCCCCAATCAAGAAAGAAAATTTTTAGTAAATGGGTATATTCTAGTATCAAAATCTAAATAAAGAATCTCAAAAATTGTTTTTGAGGGATATATTCAATAGGGGATTCATAAAGGATGAAGAAAAAACCATTTAGTATAATAATTTTAATCATAACAGCAGGTTTTATGGTTATTACTAGTGTTACATAGTATTAGGATAATAATTAATCTAATATTTTTTAGCATATCTCTACTAAGACTGGTAATAAAGAAAGAGTCATGCGGATAAAACAATCATAAAAAATAAAAAGATAAATTTTTAAATATAATTATAATAATATTAAAGTTATAAATTGTTTATGGATTTTTAAATAGGTGTATTTGAGGTTTTATCTAGAAAGACAGAACACACATTAATTTGGTAGAGTTATTCTAGGGCATTAAAATATTTTTCATAAAATTTTACAAGTATCAAATCATGGTCCGATGAAGAAACAATAATATTTAGTTAAATATATATTTAAAGAATCTAAATCTACGTACACTTAGATCATAGAAAATGTATATTCTTCTCACATGATATATTATATTAATATTATAACCAAATATTTAATGATTTTATGGGGAATAAATTACCATCATTAGTAATTTCTTTCTAATGGTTAATGGATTTGGAAAAACCAATATTGGGACAAATAAAAATTTAACTAATAATATCTTTTTTCAAGAATAATAAATATAAAATAATTATATTTTAGCAAATAAATTTGAGGATATAAATAATGATATCCCAAAAAATGGTTGTTTAGTCAATATAACAAAACATGGGGCATTTATAAAAACAATAATGAGAGCCTAGGAAACCTATTTCAAAAATTATAATCCAAGATAGATTATTAAATGATCCTACATGTGGGAAATTATCCCTGGAATAAAAGACATAAGTTCCCTCTCAAAAATAATATAAATAATGATATCCAAGAATAGATTAAGAAAAATATACTAGTTTTCGAAGAATACATTGATACATTTTTATAAAACTTTTATGAAGTGGGAAATAGTAAAAAAATGTTAAATTGGTGGTGATCATTATACCATACGATAAGTAAAGCTAATTAAATTTATTGATTTTGGACTAATATAAAATAAGACAACTTGTAGGGAATGGTTATTTAACACTTTCATTGATCATTTTATAATAATGAAATGCATCAAATTCGTGTCTCACAAAAAACATGTCTGGGAAAGATTAAAATGATCAATGAAACATGTAATGTAAAAAATGGTAAAACATTAATGATATTGAGGTTTGATAATCTAATTTCCTCATCCAAAAAACTACTCCCATAATATTTTCATAAATAAAACATTATAATTGATTTTAGTGATCTATATACTCTTTTTTATAATTAGGTGATTGAATGGAATAACATAAGACTAGTAGATAAGGATAAACCATTTATTAAGGATAATTATGCATTAATATATTTTTATTTAATGGAAATTGGTACCGCTTTAATTATTATAGCTTTTTTATTTTGAGGAAAATAAATATTTGAATCCGTATGAAATAATCTTCAAGAATAATCCAACAGTATAAATTCATATGGGTTTTTTGGGTGTAACCCCCCAATATTGTAATATTTAATTCCCCAGTAGATAATATAATTCTTAATAACTTTTATCACATGAAAAATCAACATTCAGTAAACAATTATATAATATAGAAATTCTATTTTCTAAAATATGAAACTTATATGCTTAAATTAGTTTAGTGGTTATGAATAGAAGTATCTATATTATGATATATATATAGAAAAATTTTCATTTATAAAAGGAATAATCATTGAATAATTCATTATCAATTGGTTATAAATGAAGATAACTTTTTTAGGATAATGATATGTTTTCCAAACATATTATGTAAAATAATATCTCTAAATTAATTAATTAAATTAATCACTATTTAAAAAAATTTATTATAAATTAGTTATATTTTATGTCCAATAAAATGAATTAACATTCATCTCATTGTCGTTATTTGGAAAGGATTCAGGATAAATTTATTTTATTCCTAAAAAATGGTTATTATTTTATTTTCTCAACATGTTTTATAATTATTTTTGGAATTATTTAAAACATTTATTTACAAAATGGAAATAATTTTTGAATTTATCAACTTAATATTATCATCAAGAGGATTATTTTATACTTCTTTCAATGATTTATTTTTGAATGAATTATGGAAAATATTTATTTTTTAGTAATACAATCATTTCTTTTCATGGTATAATGTAATTTAGAAGCCTAATTCTATTTTATATTTGGTTTTAATGTAATTAATAATTCTATTTGATAAAGATATCAATATAAATCAATTTTATATTTGATTTTTTTATAAATTCATTTGTATGATTAAAATTCATATTTCTAAAACCAATTATTCATTGCATTGTACAAAATCATCTTTCAATTAACTTGTATAGTTAATAAAAGTGAATCATTTAAATATTATTTAATATTCAGAATTAGGTGGTTCCAAATTACTAATGGGTTAAAATTAAATTTTTGTTCATTATGAATAGTAATCACACTAAATTTATATCACCATGTAAAAAGAATTCGTTTGATTAAAAACTATTGAATTAGATATAAAAAATCAATAAAACACCTGAATTTATTTTATTGAATTCCTATGTTTTGATAATCCTCTTATTATATTTCAATTATAGAAATTCAGTATCATTTTCCTTTGATAATGACTAATATATTATTTTATGTATAAAAATATTTAAAAATATCCAGCTTCAATCTTTTAATTTATCTAATATGTTTTCATAGGGAAGAAATATGTTAATAATTGTTTTAAATGGTTATTTTAATCTAAATTAATTAGTTTTATTTAGTTGCTTATTTTTAATTTTAGTGGTGGTATAAATTACATTACCACTTTTTCAAGGAAAACATAGTAAATTTTTTTTGTATATATTATGGAATGAAAAAAATTGGATAATTAAAATTTATATGTAATAGATAAGTAGATTATATTAAAATTTCATTATTTATTACTTATATTAAAAATCAAATTTAATTAATAGACCCAAAAAATGAATGTAAATTATATTGAATGGTGAAAAATAAATAATAAATTATTATAAAGTCATAAGAGTTAAATAATAATTCAAATGGATGGTAAATGGTGGATGTCATCATGAATGGTCAATGAATATTCCACATGGAATTTAAAAATTACTTTCACAAACTATAATGATTTCAAAATCTGTAACAGTTGTACGGTAAAACACGATTAATGATGGGGTTAAAAAAATTATATGGAACATACTAAAACATAAACTTGTAGGAATTTTTATAATGAATTTATATTGACCACATACTCCTCATCATGGAATATATGGAATTTTGGATTTATATAGAATGAGTTGTATAAATTTAATATATTAATATTACATGTATTAACAAGATCTCAACCCATTTCATGTATAAAATGGAGCCTCATCTACTCTCTACATCACTAATCATTGTACATTTAAATGATACCACCACTAAAAAAATAGATTCCTAGCATCATTTTCCACTACATGGAGATTTTTTTCATATCCTAAGAAAATATTAGGGAGCCTTAAGGTGTGATATAAAGAATGATATCCAAATAATAAGTATAACAATCACTAATGTTCATTCACTTTATTTATTATTATAGTTCCTTCAATTTTATCGTAAACAATCTTGTATGAAAAATTAAGTATTTTTAATTTAGTAATATTTTTTTTATTATGGAAAACAATTATCTCCTTTACTATATAATGGAAATTGAAGACATTTCCCTTGCATATATGTAGAATTCCAACTCCTTAATGCAAGGTAATTTTTTTCTCATCACAAATTTAGAAGGATGTTGATTATTATTTTTGTAATTTGTATATCTTTTATTCATTAAGTAATTACGAGTCTCAAAAATGTAATATTTTACCAATCTTATTACCCTTCTACCAATTAAAAAATGTTAATATCACCTATGAATATGTATTGAATACCACCCCCATGAAACAATTTGATTTCAGTCATGGAATCCATTCACAGATTATTTTAATATTATATTTATTATTAAAAAACAAAATAATGTATATATTAATATTTCATAAATAATTTACCCATGAGTAATAATACCATGACTATCCTACTGACGTATATTTCGAATTATGACTCGATCATCTTGAAGATATACAACAAAAACATAATAGATTTAGTATCTATATACATCATAGTAATAAATGAAATTAAATAAATAATGATAATAAAATAAACAAGAAATTTTTTATTAATAATATAAAAAATATATAACTTTATTTTTCATGACATAAAGAACAATCAAATTGATTCATGAAATGAAGTGATTGATTTTCCATTAAAATCTAGTTTAAATATTCTATATCCCAAATATTTCTCCTTCATGCCTATGATCAAAATATATCAAATAAATTTAAATTATTTTTAAAATATTGTTAACCACCATTTGAATATAATTATTAATTTCATAAAATATTATTAAAATGAATCTTGTCCAATATTTATTTCATCAAATCATTGTTGAATTTTTAGATGCAAGTGAAAATAATTTTCTATATTAATCTATACAACTTGAATGGATTTTCACCGCATTATGGATGTTACTTTATGTGAATGTTATATTAAATGTTTATTTTGTTTTTTTCATTGAAATGGAGTTTCTCTATATTCATGAAATATATATATATAATGTTACCAAACAAAAACGAAGTTTTTCTCAGGTTTTTACAATAATAGTTAAATAATTTTAAAGGTATTTCCATATATGTTTGATCCAATGATGAATATTATGATTTAATAGGGATATAATATAATGATACCATCAAAATAATTTCTCTAGTTTTCTTATGATATTGTTGTTCAAAGTATAGGGAAAAATTTACAATTCTTATACTTTTTTAATATGATTTTTCAAATTGATTAAAAAATTTAATTTTTTATTTAATATTTATAATTATTTAAATTTAGTAAGTAATGGTAAGGGCTTTATATATCCCCCAAATTATTTAGTAGGTCTCATGATACAAAATATCCAGACAATTTTGTTAATTCCTTCCAAATTTCTTATGATATTTTGTGATAAGGAGTTAAAGTTGTGATTTTGATAACTACCATTATGTGTTACACGAATACAAAATAACTTGTTATTATCCATGATTTTAATTAACATTTTATAATTTGATATATTTGACGTTATAATTGTTGAAGGAATTTATGGAAATTGGTACTTTTCATAATTTAAGAAAATTTTATTTTATTTAATATATTTTTATGATCATATATTGTTAAAAAAATTTAATTAAATTACATAATATTATTCAATAAATATAAACTAATTATGAATTTTCATATTTTTGGTAATTGTTTTTAAATTTTCTTGGGAAGAATTTTATTTCAATAGTAATTAATTGATTATTTTAAATTCAATGTTTATTTTTAATAGAATCCAAACATCCATTAGGTTTTAATGAGTTTCAAATTGATTAATTAGGTTAATTACTTTTTTATATCCCATATAGAATTTTGTTTTTCTCCTTCCCAATTCTAATGTGATCTTCACAAGAGGTATGGACTTGAAAAATTTGTAAAAATATCTTTTTTGGAATGGATTCAGTAATGAAAATGAGTTCATAATGATAATTCAAGTTTAATCCATAGAATTAGTTTTAAATGAAATTTTGAAGTCTTTATGGAATAATAAAATCAAGTTATAATTGGAAAATTTTCCAATTTATGACAAAGGAAAGGGTTTTAATATATATTAGTATTCTTAATTCACTAAATAATTAAATTAAAATATACCTTATGGAATGTATGTTCTTCTTATTTTGGAATTTTTAACTATTGAATTTAAAAGTTGGCTCACTATTGCTGGTATAAAATCCAACATTTCAAGTGTATGGTTTAGCTCCAAATCACTGTGTACAAGTCTAGAGAGCTAAAATTAGTATCAATGAAATAATTAGATAACATTATATGATATGATGACATAGATACGTTTACATGAAGAGTATAGGTACCATCAGTGTTTAATAATTGAAAACATTGATCATAGTTTTAATGTTATAGATATCCATATTGGGGTTTTTGTGATCGGAATTTAATATTTATATGGATATTTTGTAACTCATTTACGGTAATAAAAACCTTTTGAATATTATAAATTGTAGTGAATAGGTTATTTGGGAAAAAATTCATTATATTTATTTTGATATACGTTTAATGGTATTGATGACCTGTATGGTTAGTACGATCTTTGATGTTATGGTAATTTTTTTAATTGGATAAATGTTTTATTACATTTTTGAAATATAAATTTTATCTTATAGATAACCAATGGTCTGAAAGGTGATTTTTTGAATAAATAATTAATGATTTATAAGATGTTAACAATAGTGCAAATATTATATTTTTTTTTGAAAATACAAATATTTTTGGCTATGAATGGGTTTTATTTGAGGAATAATTCTATAGTTATCATTTGGATAAATATAAGATTTTATAATGTGATAAGGGTGATTTAAGTTATACATGTAAATTATTTTCATATTTAAGATATTATATGATTATGGAATATACATTTTTTATAAGTAACCTTATAATTTATTAATGGTTTTTGGAGATATTTATTAAATTTATATCAAAAGAATATTCGATCAAATCATTAATATTTTTATGGATTTTAGCTTTGTTAGGTATATTTTGATGAAATTTATATTTAGTTACATATGGAATTAATTATTTTAAATTTTTTGTATTATTGTAGAGGATTTGGATATTAAATAAGTATTTATTTATATAATGGTTTATGAATCTAGGGTTTTATCATATCTTGTTCTAATCATTTTCAGTTTTGAGTAATAACTATGAACTTTTGATAACATGTCTTATCATATTATGCATATTAAAATTCATTTGAAGTTAATTTTTGTGAAAATTTCATGAAAAACCCATCTTGAATCTTCATTACACGGAGTGTGAGATGAGATGTATGTGGAAACTGATAGAAGAATATATTTAGGATTGAATTCCTCTTATGATGTGTGAAGAAACTATGTATGTATATTTCCATAGAATTATTTTCTTGATAGTAATATAATATCACTAATATGAAGAGTCTTATATTGAACGAAAACAATGAACTATCACTGTATTATTTCAAAAACTCATATAAATGTATCAGTAAAATATAGTTAAATGGATTTATATTTCCCTAAACATTGACCATGAAATTAATGTTCCTGATAAATCTCTATCAGATTTCACTATAATGTTCAGATAAATTCATTTTGAGAGAATCAAATTAAAATTGTGATGATATGGTTTTTATAATAGGGTGGAAGGTAACACCTTTATATATTAATATGTATTTCTCCTTAAATACTATATTTCATAGTGTATACCACATGATACACTCATATTATAAAAAATGTGATATACAATAAAATTGTTATTATTTAAATATGATAATTGTAACTTTTTTATTGTTTTAGTGGATAAAAATAAGATTACTTTTATTTTTAAATAAATATATAATTTTTTTTGTTAATAAAATTATTAAGTAATAATATATTTAATATCAATTTGATATAAATAATGATAAAAATATTTTTTAGGTAAATTAAATATTTTTCTTAAAACTCTTTCTTTGTGTGCAATATATTTTTATGATTTATATTAAAAATAATCAATATTTATATAATATTTTAGTTAAATTGTTAAATTATATATCAAATTATTTAAATAAAAATTAATTTTATAGTATTTATTAGGAAATGAAATATGTTATATTTATCTTTTTGCGTCAAAACTACATTTCAATCAAAAAAAATTAGTGCATTGTGTGCATATATTAAAGTTAATTTTTAAAAGTAATAAAAAAATTTTGAAAATAATTATTTGTTTTAATTATCATGTTAAAATTAGTACTTAGTGATTTTTTTATTTTTATAAAAAGATTTATTTTTGAGTGAATAGTGAAAATACCTTTTTTTGCAAAACTATCACATCTTTCATTCTATAAATTAAGGTAAATATCCTATTCTATTTTGAATTTTTCATTAAATGTAATATAAGATTAATTTTATTAAAAAATATATTAATACAAATTATACATTCTTTTGGTATATGTACATTTTTATGCTTTAAAACGTATTTTTTAAGAAATCATTTATGTTCCATTTTCCGCATTTATATTATATTTAATTTCAACCAATTATGAAAATAAATCATTGAAGAAAGATTTAATATTTTTATTCATGATGATATAATTCTATAATTTGGCAATTTTTATTTTATTCATTATGAATAGAAACTATGGTAAATGATTATCCCCAATATACATGGTAAAATGGGTAAAATATGATTAAAAACTTTTGAATACGAAATAAAAATAAAAATAAAATATTAATTTATATCATTGGATGACATAATATGAAAAATAATCATGATATATTATAATAATGGAAATTATTTATCTTTTTCCATTTTCAATTAACTTTATTTAATTTCTTGTAATGGGTAATTAGAAATGTCACTTTCATTATTGAAATATGCCTAATATGATGTACTTGGGATTAAAATAATTTATATATTGTTTTAAATTAATATTTTCAATATTAATCCATTATAATTTCTATAATAATCTATTTATTATTATTATTGATTGTATAATTAGCATGAATTCTTATACAAAAGTGACGTTGCACATATCCATGTATTACAAAAAGCATATATATTATTATAAAATTATAAAAAAATTTATGTTTTTAAAAAAATGATATTTTCAAAATTTTATTGGAATATTATATCGTAAAAATGAATGTTAAAGAGTATATATCTTAATTCTATTATTATCTCGATATTTTTAACGTCAAATTTTATGAATTCTCTATACAATTATCAGAAATGGTATTTATTTTTTAAAAAGTATTTTTCAATAATGATAAAATAATGAAAAGGCTTTAATAAATAAATATTATAGGAATTATTTTAGGATATAGTTAATTTTCAATTAATGTTCAACATTCCATTTTTTAAAATACATTTATGACTCTTAAAGATAGAATGGTGTGCTCTATAGGTTAAGGGAAAACATGGATATGGTTAATGCTCAACCAAATGATAATATTAAAAATGAAACGGAAACCTATATATGTTTTCGTAGATAAATTTGGTTTGACATTACCTTTTTAATATTATCACTTATCCAATTTTAATCCATTTTACATTATTTAGGGACATATTATATAATAATATTTCTATTATATAATAATATTTCATATATTTATAAGACTGTTACCCATATCAATTATAAAATCCACATCATATCCATTATTCCATACACCTCATGAGGTATTTATTTCAACCAATTTCTTCACAAATACCATTATATAATCCTTATTTAATTTTTTCAACATTATATTATACACTATGATCATCTTATGAATGCATAAGGTGTGTCAAAAAGTTGTATTTCAAAAGAGGATGTATAACTCTTAAATGCTCTCTTCTATGTTAAATATTATTCTACCTCATAAAATTATTTATTAACCATGGTGATATAAATAAATTATTTAATTCTATATACTAAATTCGTTTAATATTATTTTATAACCCTTATTCTTCTACCACTCCATCGAATTGAAAATGAATGAAGCACTCGTGTATACATGTGCACTACCATCTCAACGAAGTGATGTGTTATAGTTTTTATCACTAATATAAAAGTGTAATTTTTTTAATTTCATGAATAGTATATAGAATATTTATAATGTATTTATTATTCTTCAATGATTTCATATTACATACATTCATACACTACAACTTCTTTGAAAATTGTAATGCCACTTATGTTTATGTGAAGACTACCACATCCATAAAGTGATGTGATTCGTTTTTCATATCATAATTTCATGTACGATTCCATAAATATATATAATATTTAAATATAGAAATTATTTAATGATTAATATTTTTTATATCATGGATCCCTGGAACCATTTATCATGCTGATCCTACCAATGTTTTTTTATAATTATGAATCGAATGTCCTCCAAAGATATGATGTAAACCTAAAAAATTTATTAAATAAACTAGTCATTGTATTAAATGAAATTTTTGATATAACGTTAATATAATAAAATAAAAAATGATATTCAGATATATAATAATAGTATAATATTATGATTTTGGATTATCAGAACATAATAATGATTCAGGACATCTGTAAAAAATCTTTTCCATTAAAACAATGTTTTAATGGTTTCCATTGAAAATATTCATCCTCAAAAAAATAAACGAATGTTTAGTAATTTTTTTATTATAGTTTAAAATATTGTTAAATTTTATTTTCAAATACATTTTTCATTCATTACAATTTTTTTCTTCAATATTTATTTAATTACTTTTTGTAATAAAATATAATAATTTTTTTACAAAAAATTTATATATTTTATTGATTAAAAATAATATCATTTTTTAATTATAAATATAAAAATTATGTTAGGGCTAGTTTTCTTTATTTTTCAAATAAGAATGGCTTGTCAATAAATAGTGAAATTTTCGGAAATTTATTGAAAATTTTATTATAGATTGATTAATTTAATAAGTACAAATTAATTTTAGAAATTGTTTAAATTTTAAAAAATAGTTCTATTATATTATGAATAATCCAATATTATTCATTAGAATAAATTTAATGAATGAATTTGTATAAAAACATATTTATACTGAAATATCTATATTTCAGAAATCGGATTTTCAATTTCATTTATGATTTTTTTTTTAAAAAATGAATTTATATAATTATATTTTGTTAAATTATATTAAATTTAATTTATTCATTAATTTAGAAAGATTTATTTATCTTGGTATTTTTAAAATGATTTGATGAATTTAAATTCTTAATGACTAGTAAGAAATATTATTTATGAAATATGATATATTTATTGATATTAAAAAGTATTAAAAATAGTATAAATCATATTGAGTAATGCATGTAAGATATATAATATATATAAGATAAAAATTTAATTAAAAATAAATATAAATTTTAATTTATTCCATGATATTTATGAAAATCATTGTCAGTATCGATTTAGAGCTTATACGGCGTAGAGAAGGTAATATTTATAATGCTAAAGATAATACATGAGATGGAATAATTACATTAAAGAAATTATTGTTAAATATTATGTATTACATATGATGTTTGTGGTTAGATGAGAATTTTAGAGTTATATAACTAGTGTCATATCTAAATGCATGTCTAGTGCTTCTACATGGTAAGAAAAGTAAAAATAACATACAAAATTTGTCTTCGTGACAAATATATAAGTAAACATTTGTATTTTATGAATATTTATAGGTTTTTTCAAAATAATTAAAAAATAATGATGCCTTTTTATTTTAAATTTATAGTTATTAATTATATGTGTTAATTGACTATACTATTTCAATGTAACATTTATTTAATTTATAGAACAAAATAAATTATTTTAAAAATACTAAAACTGATATTTTTTCAAATAATTAATGACCCCCAAAAATTTTATATATCTATATAATGTTTTATGTTTGTTTTAAATGATTATAAATGAATTTAATATACCATTTTAGACATTTAAAGTTGTCATAAATGAATAGTGTCAAAATTGAGAATAATGATAATTTAATAAAATAAAAATTCATTAAAAATTTTAAAAATTATAAAAATATAGAAATATGGAATAATTATTTTATATGCACCAAAATATAATTTATTGGAAATTTATGAGACAAATTTCCACATATATGTAAAAACTATAACCTTTAATATTCAAAAGTGTGCTTCCATAATTACATTTAAAATTAGTTAATCAATTTTAAATCAAAATTAAAATGTCTAAAAAAGATCATAACATGGATTAATTTTATTAGTTGATGTTATTACAACCCTATCATATATTATAATGGGATCAATTAAAAATTTGATGCTTTTTAATCTACTATAGTCTTATTAAATTTAATTTAATTTAATAAATTCAAAAAGTTCCCCTCACCCCATTTATGAAAGGGAATTTCACTATCACATCATTATTTATCTATGATCCATCTATCATAACCATACTCTTCAAATTTATCTTCTCAGTGTATCAATCCACATTTTAGATCTTATGTTAAACCAAAAAATAATATCTGTAGACAACTTTTTAGGACATTTAATAGAGTCATAAGAATGAATATATAATAAAAATAACATACCATTCCTTTTTTTGACACTTTTATAGCTCCCGTAATTTTTTTTATTTCTCATAACTTGACCAATTGAAGACTTCCAGAAGAGATTTTATCCATAACTTCCCATATCCATATATCCATAGGCTAGGGTTTGGCAACAAGTGCCTAATGTCTTAAATAAAATTGGAGGATTTTTCCTAATGTATATGTACGCACACAACCAACCAACTCCATAATGAAATACATCGATAAAATTTTATAATAAAATAGATATTCATAAAAAATTCATTTAAAACCCTCTAGAATGTACATGAGTGTGATAACATAATATGATATTGTGAAAGGGAACAATACATTCCCAAAAAAATATGACCCAAACTAACAATAACTAGAATGAAAATAACTTAGACTGGATGGATCCATATCTCTATGGCCAAAAAACCATACACAATCTATTAAACCAAGGTATATCTACGATCCTCTAAATTTTCCACCTACATTTCTCCAGTCTACATTGGACATAACACATGTAGGAAATGAACATAAAGGGGTTACTATAAACTTATCATGTAGGATGCTTCAAAAACTGGTGGGGGGGAATTGGAGACACAAAATATGTAAAAATACCAACCCATAACAATAGATAAGAAATATCCAACAACAAGGATATACATATGATCGTAGAATTAGCTATGTAGATAGAGAATGGGTAAATCCATCTCATAACAAATCCCATGAAACGAGTATTACAATTGTCCCATAGGGTCTATCGTCAATTCATAGGATCTCATATTTATGTATGAAGACTATCTGTGTGAGGCCACACCTCACCACTAAGTCACACAAGTGCGGGGATGTAATCTATAGCTATATAACCTAATAAGAGGTAAAATATGAGGGTTCCACTAAATAGGGTAAGTACACATGCCTTGTACTAGTAGGATGGTACCACTCTATTCCTAAATAAAGGACCCACACCCTAGATTGTTGGGGGGTTCCATTATGTAGATAGATCAATTACTATTTCTGTATACCAACAATAAGGTTCCACTCTAATGATCATTTACAATCAATTCCACCACCATCTATCTCAAAAAGAAGTACCATTCATTGAACATCTCTCAATATCTCTCAAAAGACAATACCATGGAAATAATTTCCCGCAACAATGAAAAAATAGGGTAGGATACATGTGGGCAATAATTTGTGTCTAAATAAAACAGATATAGTAGGTAGAAGCTTCTTAAAATAGAATGTACAAGTCATTTAATGGGTTCCACATTTATATTCACCCCTCCTCTATCTAGTTGTGTCCTCCCAAATGGATGGATCTCTAGCCAGGTAGTTGTATAAAATACGTATAAGTTGTATCAGCTACCCATGTTCACTCAATGTTCTTAGGGATGTATCTGTTAAGTTGTTCATGTGAATCATTCCATGTTCCAAAATAGAACATGGCCATACCATGTTTGTATCCATGTACTCATGATGTACATGTGGAACCATTAACAATGATTCAATGATATGTTTGGGTCCTAAATGTAATGTTATATTTAACCATTCAACAATCCCTTGCTGTCGTAGATAGGTCACAACAACGTATGAGTTCATCACCATAAAACCTATATAGTCATTATTTCCATAAAAGGATGATCTACTATGTGTGTTGTAGACATTCTAATTCTACCATCACATCTAAATATTTCTACATTTAATCCCACAAACCCTAAGTATAGTCACACCGGTCATTGATTTTATACCCCCATTGGATGTAATTCTGATATGGGATCAATCTCCCAATGCCACCACATGTCTTCTATGAATCAATTATCACTGATAATCATTTTCAGATCTTATATACATGGGAATAATCACCCATATCTTATAAATAATCCTCATAATCTATAAAATCTCATTTGTACATCCTCCATGACATTGGGGGTATGATCTTGCTTGAACCCAACCTGAATATTTCATAAAACAACCCCAAGGGCCAAAGATTTTAAATGTTATAAAATATTGGGAATGTAACAATTAGAAGGGAGAAATATATTTTGTTCAAGCATTCAAAGAAAATGAAAAAGGATTCTGTATATTCATGGTGATAAATAATGGATATATGAAGATAAAATTAAATAATAAATATAATTATATTCGAATTATCTCATGAAAAGGGTCAATTAAATTCAGGTCAATGAATATGGACCCGATCAAGATAGATTGTGTATTGATAACGGTGGAATCCATAAATTATGAGTCGTGTATTCATTTAGAGCGATTGTAGGTGACTAACATTTTATATAGTGACGAGGATGATCTACTGCATTCACTTCATTTTGTCCCTCCTCTATATAGTATATGCTCATCATCTAATATTGATCCACCATTTAGGAACATCATAGCTCTAACATGTTATCCTTGGGTATATGTGTATAAAACTCACGAATTGTTATAACAAGGTTTTAATAATGTATTTTATGTTAGGGGTGTTTTGAAGATATAAATAATTATAAATATTTATTTAAATTAAATACACTTCCAATGACGGTTAAAACCAGATGTCTGAAACATTCCATTATTAGGTCATGACGTGGGTAAATACTGCTCTAAGTACTCAATCATGGACTTATATTTATTATTCGAGAATTTTTTAAACATATATTCAATTATTTCTAAAAAATTAGAGACCCATGAAATAAAATATATTTAATATTTTCATAAAATTATTCACGTGCTCACCCCGATTAAAATCATGTCTCATCTTTTCACATAGATCAAAAAATAAATCTTGATATATTCCAATGTCATTTATGGAAATCAGTGAGTCTCTATGTTATCCCCATGAAATAGATTTTAATCCTAAAAAGGGAAAACTAAGAAAAATGTGGGGATACTGAGCCCAGATCTTTCTCTCCCACTCCCAAGAGAATTCCATTTTGCTTTTATGAAGCCATCACATATGATCCAAGGTAATGTTCAATCAATATTGAATCCTATTCTTCCAATTTCTATCATGAAATAAAATTTAATATCCTAAAAAAGATCGTATAGTGCGCTCAATTATCCCTTCCATCTAGGGGTGGAAAGTTGTACTCATCCTCATCTCTACAATGAATTCGTCCTACAATCCCCTCCAATTCTATGATGTAATTCAAACATCATGATTATATAAAATCTTCAATGGAACCCCCTGATGGTGGATGATCTATCAAATTTAAAACTTCCCCAAACATTCCATTGAACACTAAACCCTAATAGAATGATGGGGCGTTCACATTGAAAGTTGTTCAAATATTAACTATATGGTGTCCTATCCTCTCACTTTACAAGGAAGACAAATCATTATGTACATGGATATTAAGTCCCATTTATCATATTGGATCATAATATTCTACAAAAAAAACCATTATAACCCAATGCCTAGACATAACCTATTGACATATGAGGCATAAAAATATTAACTCGACCACACTCTTCCACATATCAGCACACAAAAAAAATCCAATGAAGTTCTATATACTTATTCCCTAAACTAAATGTGCTACCAAATCAGATGTTTGATACTAACTCGTAATATCCTATCGTATCAAGACATGGATCACTATCTATCCTTGTAATTGGATGACAAGGTTCTTGCCATCATAAAATCCTTTTGATGAATCTACTATGGGTATAAAGTTAAATAGTCACACAAATTTTCTGTCTCTCATATAATCCTCCCTCACAAGATGGAGAAGAGAATGGGTTAACAACATAAACTAAAGAAAAAATTCAACCTCATACTCAACTAGGGTTAGTTATAACGAAGAAAACTTCTTAGATCTATCCTCCACCAAGCTCACAAGGGACCATCTACTATGGAAATCATCCACCAAATTTCCCTTCCAACTATTATGGACTATATAAATGATTTACTACTATAGAAACCAGAATATTATCCACTATATCAGGTTCAAGTCACTTTGTATAAATATATACATGAGACTATGATCTTCTAAGTAAAAAACAGAATACTCTCCTGGAATATAATGCTATAACATCTTTTGAGTGAAGACTATAATTGCAATCTTTAGGTCGTTGTTTGAGTAGTTATGCATATGTGTTCACAACAACCTCATCCCATATGGGATCACATTTTTCTTATGCATCAACAAGAATGTAATCAAAAATATACAGGCATTACAAAATACTACTCACTCCATAACCCAATCGTTAGTCTCAAAAGGAGAACTTTGTAGCCTCATCCTCAACTCCTGAAAGTCTCTCTTACAATGATTTTTCCATCTAATCAACAATCCATTACATCGTAACGTAGTCAATCGGGATGAAATTATTGAGAGATCAATTACAATCCTCCTATAGTAACCCACCAGTCCAGGAAAACATTATTCCTATGATGTAACACCCTGACCCCAGTTTCCCAAAGTCGTTGCATTAATACATAACATTGGCATGATCACAAAAGATCAAGTCTAGAAATACCGATTAGTTTAGTTGTCTAGGAAACACTAGATACATTAATAAAGTTTACATTACATCAAAAATTCAAAATTACAACAACATCTTGTCTCCACACACATATCCCCTTATAATGTCCCTGTAGGTCATTCATAAAATACTTTTTCACATCCTAGGAAAAATAAAACATAGAAAAGGGTGAGCTCAAATTCCCAGTAAGGATAACAATATAGCATAACCATTTATAAATAATCATAAACATTTAAGGAAATGTATATCTAAAAAAAGGCCTTTTAAACATGAACATCAGCATAATATGGAAAAAATAAAATGAAATAATTCCATTTACTTATTCACATGGATATTCTACTAGTCAAATAATCACATACAATATGAATTACCACTTTCATAATGATGGAAGGCATAATTCAAGACTATCATAACCACATAGACAAGGCCTCAAGCCAAGACTACAAATAATATTTTTTTCAAGGCCTTGTGCCAAGACACTAGTTTGTCTCATGAGACCTACCGATGCATCGAGGAGCTATAACGGGCTCCTCCAGTCACTTATTAAGTCCCATGAATTCCTCAAATTAATAGGTTTCAACATAACATAAACATTCTTATTAATACTAGCATACAAAATGTCAATACTTTCTCTATAAACCATGAATGGTATAAAAATAACACATGCATAGTCAAACATATCACAAAACCTTCAATACAATATAGTAGATTTGTATCATAATAAATAAACATCAAATAAGCTTAAAATCCATCAATGGATGTTGACATAGATGAAATCAAAACCATTTGAGAGAAATATCTCTTTTTTTGAAATCATTTAAATGTCACATAGTTATAAAATAAAACTTTTACTTTGAAAATATTCATAGAAGCTTGTAAGGGAAGATTCAAAGATTTTATAATGGAAGAAAATAGCCGCACCCACCGTATATGTTAAAAAAGACATTCTTACCTTAATTCTGTCGAAAAGGTTAAAAAAGACCTTGTTTGGAAAACGACGGAAAGATTCCTTTATAAACTTCTTATAAAAATTAAAAAAAGGGTATAAATTACTTTATCCCATATTCTGTAAAATAGTAAGAATGTTTTGAAACCCATTTTTAAGAAACATGGATGTGGATGATAAAGAGGTCCCAGTAGATAATTACGTATAAACAACCTCGGATAATGAAGAGATTGTGAAATAAATCCTTACCTTGCACTTTTCCTTGGTTGAGGGTAGGTATACCTCCTGTATAATGGTGAAATAATTGTTATTAAATTAAAAAAGAATCATATATATTAATATAATATCATATATGATCTTCTATCATTGATTTGTTAATAATATCTTAGTATTATCATTGTTTCGGGTGTTAACTTACTCATTTTCATTTATATGTTTTGTTAAATAAGCCATGTTTGTCATGGATAATTTTTATCTTATTCATATCCAGAATGATATCAATTCCTTAAACATTATTTTTAATCATTAAATGAGAATTATTCTTGAATGGATAAGATGGGGAATGAATCTCATCGCGTTCGTGGAGACGGTATTCCGTACATACGCACGAGCGTCAATATCATTATTTTGATATTAAAATAATATATAATTGGATGTTATATCATATATATAAAATAATTATCTTGGTATATTTATAATTTACATGAATTACACATCATTATTATACCCATCCAAATAATAATTTATTGAATAACAATTACAACACGACGTGGAGACGGTAAGTCGTACGTACGCATGTATGGTGACATGTAATTCAAAGGATGAATAGAATACAGACTATGGTTGTACCATATTTATAATCACATTAAATTATATATAAGATACTGGAGTTATTATTTTATAATGGGAATATCAAAGAAAGAAGAAGTTGAAGAAGAAAGGAACTTGAAAGAGGGTGGTGAAAACATTACCTCTTTTTCGGGTTCTTCCTTGTGTTTTGATCAAAAGGGCTCCTTAGGTTAGATTTCTGATCCAATTAAGGCCTATAGGTTGACATGACAGATGTTGAAAGAGTATTTGGGTAGGGTTTGGCTGAGCCAAAAGGATTTTTATGTGTTAATTACTGAGAAGGGGGAGTGACATTTTATAAGAAGGGTGAGGGGTACCTTTGGAAAAGCTAGAAATTTTATTTTATAATACATTAATATTCTGTTTATAATGGCTCTAACATGGATTATTTGAATAATAAGGTTAGGATAGGTCTAAAACCAATCAAACAATAGTTTTTAGATAGGTTTGGGTCACTATATTAACCTTATATTTTAGTTTTATATCTTAGTTAATTAGTTTAACATTTACCATGTCACTTTGTATTTTTATATTATATAGTTAATAAACAAACTATATACATCCGAGAGACCCCCCAAGTGGTCCATTAATGATACACCTATCATGATACAATTACTTTGGCCGAAACATAGATTTTTAGTAATAGAATATAAATTAATTATATAATATTTGTTTTAAAAACTCTGTTATGTCAATTTTGACACTATTGGGTATTTTGTTTTTGATAATTTCATAACAGCATTATTACTTCGAAAACAATTTATATAACCAATACTAATATGTCATATTAACCTATAAAATTATTGCAATTGATAAAAAGTGTCAAATTACATTTATTTTAAAATTTATAATATCAATTATTTTAATATTTCATTAATAAGGTAATTACTGCATCACCATTGTGTCATAACTAAATTAAATTATTTAATTTCTAAAAATAATAAATAAAATACCATTATTTAGGAAATCGTTTTAGATTTCTAATTAATATTTAAAATCTAATTTATCTTATGTGTAACCCTATATTAAAATTTTTTTAGTAAATAAACATTGATTTTTTCTCTTTTAAATCTTCTTTGAATTAAATAATAATAAATGTCCTAATCTAATACAAGTTTTCCTAAATTATAATATTTTATTCCTAAGGTTGTTTTTGGTCGAGATACACTTGTCGAATAGAATTAGGACATCTTTTAGGGTAATATTAATATCATTTTTACCCTTAATTACCCTATTTACTTTTAATTGTGGTAAATAAATGTAAAAAGTTACTATTCAACAAAAATTATTTTCATCTCATTGAACCACATTTTACTCCTTTATATTAACTGTGTCTCTTGGATTTTCGAAATTCCACTCAATGAAGCGGTAAAATTATGTTTTGTGTGAATTTTCAAATTCTCCTAGGAGGTGGGTAAAAGACGGTGAAAAGTTCAATAAAATTTTTATATATCTAAAAGTATTATAAACTAACTCCAACGAATTAAATTGAACTTATATAGGTTTAATGTATCTATTTTGACCTTAATTAAATTTAAATAATATAAATAATTATTTAAATAAAAATTCGGTTTTAAACTATAACTTAGTGTTTTTTCACTATTCATAAAAAATTGAAATTTTTCAGAAAAATACCAAAATTTCACCCTAGGCTAATTTCAATATTCCGAATCCAAAAACGAAGTCCATTTTGAATGATAAAATATATAAAATTTCAAAAATTGGGTATTATTATTAATAACGTCTAGATTGATTGGTTGTGGTGTGTGTGTTAGAACTTGAAGTTCCGTATAGCACACGCTACTTCAAGTCCTTAAACATTATTTTCATATCCAGAATTATATCAAGTCCTTAAACATTATTTTCAATCATTAAATGAGAATTATTCTTGAATGGATATGATGTGGAATGAATCTCATCGCGTTCGTGGAGACGGTAGTCTGTACGTACGCATGAGCAACAATATCATTATTTTGATATTAAAATAATATATAATTGGATGGTATATCATATATAAAAAATAATAATCATTAAATAATTATTTATTAAATGAATTAAACATCATTATTATACCCATCTAAATAATAATTTATTGAATATCAATGACACCACGACGTGGAGACGGTAAGCCGTACGTACGCACGTATGGTGACATGTCATTCAAAGGATGGATAGAATACTTACTATGGTTGTACCATATATATAAAACCATTTCAGTATATATAAGGCACTAGAGTTATTATTTTATAATGGTAAATACAAAGAAAGATGAAGATGAAGAAGAAAGGAACTTGAAATAGGGTGGTGAAAACATTACCTCTTCTTCGGGTTCTTTCTTTTGATTTAATCAAAAGGGCTCCGTAGGTTGGATTTCTGATCAAACTATGCCCTCTAGGTTAAATTGAGGGAATTGTAGAGAGTATTTGGGCACGGTTTGGCTAATCCAAAAGGCTTTGAATGTGTGAATTAGTGAGAAGGGGGAGTGCCCTTTTATAAGAGGGGTGAGGGGCACCTTTGGAAAAGCTAGAAATATTATATTATAATAAATTCATATTCGGTTTATAAGGGCTCCAAAGTAGATTATATATAGGTTGAGGTGGGGATAGTTACAAAACCACTCAACCAATAGGTTTTAGATAGGTTTGGGTCACTATATTAATATTATTTCTAGTTTTAACTCTTAGTTAATTAGTTTAACATTTACCATGTCACTTTGTATTTTTAGATTATATATTTATTAAACATACTATATACATCCAAGAGACCCCCAAGTGGTCCATTAATGATACACCTATCATGATAAAAGTCCTTTGGCCGAACCATAGATTTTTAGGAAGGGAATATAAATTATTAATATAATATTTGTTTTAAAACCTCTTTTATGTCAATTTTGACACTATTGGGTATTGTGTCTATCATAATATCATAAAAGCATTATTAATTTGAAAAAAAAATATAACCAATCCTAATATGTCCTATTAACCTAGAAAATTAGTGGAATTTATAAAAAGTCTCAAATTACATTTATTTTGATATTTATAATATCAATTATTTTATTATTTCATTAATTATGCAATTACTGCTTCACCATTGTGTCATAAATAAATTAAATTATTTAATTCCGGAAAATTATAAATAAAATACAATTATATAGGAAATATTTTTAGATTTCTAATGAATATTTAAAATCGAATTTATCTTATGTATAACTTTATATTAAAAATGTTTTAGTAAATAAACTTTGATTTTAACTCTTTTAACTCTTCTTTGAATTAAATTATAATAAATGTCATAATCTAATCCATGTGGACCTAAATGATAATATTTTTTTCCTAAGGTTCTTTTTGGTCGAGATAAACTTGTCCAATATAATTAGGACATTTTTTAGGGTAATATAAATATCATTTTTACCTTTAATTACCCTATTTACTTTTAACTGTGGTAAATAAAAGTAAAAAGTTACTATTCACCAAAAATTATTTTCATCTCATTGAACCAAATTTTACTCCTTGATATTAACCGTGTCTCTCAGATTTTTGAAATTCCACTCACAGAAGTGGTAAAATTATTTTTTATGTGAATTTTCAAATTCTTCTAGGAGGTGGGTAAAAGACGGTGAAAAGTTCAATAAAATGTTTATATATCTAAAGTTATTCTAAACTAACTACAACAAATAACATTGAACTTATATAGGTATTATGTATCTATTTTGACCTTAAGTAAATTTAAATAAAATAAATAATTATTAAAATAATAATTTGGTTTTAAACTATAACTCAGTGTTTTTTCACTATTCATCAAAAATTGAATGTTTTCAGAAAACTACCAAAATTTTACCCTAGGATAATATCGATATTCTGAATCCAAAAACAAATTCCATTATAAAAGATAAAATTTATAATATTTTAAAAAGTGGATATTACTTTTAATAACAGCTAGTTTGATTGGTTGTGATGTGTGTGTTAGAACTCAAAGTTGCGTACAACACGTGCTACTGTATTATTCAAAGGGAAGCGTACCATGGAAGCTTGGGGTGTTACATATGACATGTTATTCGGTGGTTCCAATGTATGTACATCATTAATTTTCTCTATTTCTATAGATAACCAATGCTCAAAAATGAAATACCCAAAATATAAACCTCATGGATCCAAAATGGTATTTTATGATCATACCAAGAAGCTGGCTGTCTTGAATCCATTATAGAACCATCCTCCTATTTTTCTCACGATCCTCCAATAAAATATGGTATATTTTTATGTCTAAAAAAAATATAACAAATAATTTACCATGTATGGATTGATGATAAGGTTAATGAAATCCATAAATATAGTGGAGGCATTGGTCACACCATAGGGAAACAATAGGAACTCATTATGTCTATAGTGACATTGATGTGTCATCTACAGAATATCAGACATTATAACACTCAACTGGTGGTAACTATACTTAAGAGAAATCATCTATAACCATTTAAAACCAAAATATTTATCAATGGGTCCCCAATATTTTTGGAAAATGGTATTTTAATCTTTTAAATGTAATTGTTTATGTGAGAATAATTAACATAAATCCAAAAGCTCAAATAATCATTTTTCATTAACAATAATAGAGATGCCCATGGTGACATACAAGGTATAAAAAACCACACCTCTCAATGGTACTCCAACTACAACCTCATCTCATGGATCTCGGTAGTGGCCATCCGATATTCCAAAAAATTTATTATAATTTAATAAGGGTGAATGTAAATTAAAAACACCATCTCCCACCACAGAGGTAGTCCAAAAATGCACTCGAGAAGACATCAGTATATTCCTCCACAATTTATGGAATCCAAATACATCAATAGAATGCTACTATAAACAAAAGGGTGACGGTTGGTATCATCCTATTCAAAATTCCCACACACTCCACCATGTGATCTCTCTCACCAAAAAAGGAGAATAGTACACCACCACTTAGAAGGAATATAACTCATATATGGTTAATGTCGTTCTTGGAATGGAACACAGACAACTAGTACATCCAACGATGATCTAATATGTCTTCATCCTGATAAAAAAGAGGTCCCATGATAATATCTCTTCACCAAGAGATAACTCACATCTCCAGATGACAATAACTATTGAAGAACTGTTTCATATAGGTACCTCAATGAATAAACAATGGGATAGTGTATAAATTGGGAGCTCAAACTCTAAATCTGGAGTAAATAAATGATGGAATCAATCACCCCTATTTCTAATAGTACATAATTAATATTATAATAAACATAGATCATACCTATAACAATATCACGAGCCATTGGTTCATTAGACAACATAGCCTACAGCTACCCACAACATTGACCGCCATCTCCCTAAGCCTAGAAATTGTCTTATGGGGGTAGTAATGGAAGTATCTAATAACATAATTCACCACCCAAATCTCATCCTCCTAGATCTAGGACTTATCCTCAGCTATCACTACATCTCAAGTGGCCACCTTGCCCTTTCCTTGATGACATTGATGATCATACTACCTGAACCATTTAAAACCATTCACTGTCTATTTTTAATCCTCAAAATGTTGGGTCATTAAATCACATACCATGTTATCTCAACCATAACATTAAAAGAACCATCTCTCTTTAGGAATCCCTTGAATTTAATGTGTTCTGTGTGCCACATGACATCAGGTTTGAGTCCATTCATGATAATGTCACCAATGCTAAGATCATTCTAACTCATTACTATTATATACATCAAATGACTCGGAACTATGAACCTCGTTGTTATAACCAGATACAATGAGTCCATTTTATTGAAATCGCTCAATCACCAACGCACACACTAACACTGCAACATATGTGGGAATGCACATGGGTACCACAATAGCAATGATGATTCTAGGAAGGCCCTACACAATCATATCCATAAAATTAGAATTCTTAAATCATTTTAATATATTACTAGGTAATGTCAATAAACCACATGGAATACTTGGTAACAATTATTCCTACATGCTTCATCTCCAAAAGCACCTGAATCTACAACGAGAACAAGTATTAGGGTTAGTACTCCCCATGAAAAATCTATTGAATGTTATAGAATGAGAGTTTTGACATTTTATTCGTCTTAATGATTAAGATCCACTTGTGTTCAACTACTCTATAGGTATATATATATTTCCAGAAAACATTTTGACCAGTCATGGTCCTCATTACCCTAAATACTCAGATCAATGCATCTATCCAATCCATTATATCCTAGGGATTTGGATCAACAAGGAACCTTAGGGGCCTCTATATACGGAACTCATTGAGTACCTCATCCTCCATTAAAATTATTATTTTCTACTTGATATGTGGGGTGATACTACATTCCCTCATAGAGGATGTATCTTACATGATGGATCTTGAATTGAGTCCCCACCACCCATCAGATCATCATTATGATCTTTAATCATTAACCTAGATGGTTGTCATTATAGTGGCATCATAAAAATGTTATAATGAAATTAAATAGTAAGATTCAAATAAATATATTCTGTGTTGACTCATGAAGGGAAATCAAAACACTCAATCATATATAATGAATGTACTGAAGATCCTGAGAATCAATGTATTTGTTTTTTCTACATGAAAATTAGGTATTTAGAGTGAAATGGAATGAATATGTATCTTGCCCCACCAACATTATGTTACCTACCATGAAATCAATTCTCCAGTCACTTTTACCCCATTTCCCTAAGCTCCCAAACTATCCTCAAAATGGGGTATAAATCTAAACATCCTTGCAATGTATAATCACATTTGACATCTACTTTTCATAACCTTACCAATCAGATCATTCATTAATAATATATATATATTGTGCAACTACCCATGACCCAACTCTATAGGCATGAGACTGGAGATAAGTCAAGAAATGTATAACTAATCTAGGTGTCCATTATCAAATTATCATGGACACATTCCATCAACCATCTCTATAAATAATTATGTTGAATAAATTTAAAAGGTAATAACATATAGAATAAAAACCATTCATTTATCAATATTTATTCAAAACAAGAGTATGGAAACATGATATGTAAAATAATTGAAAAAATACAAACCCAACTAGAAATGTGTCCCAAATAGAGAAAAACCAGAAAAATAATTAATGAAGGATACATAATCAAGAAATCCACGCCCCAACTATTGTATTGGGTATAATACATTTGGGTACCATTATGTTTTTCTAATTTCCCCACTGATGTTATTTTCATCTATATAAGACACACCATGTGTGGGAAACGCCAATCCGGGTGTGAATATGTACAATCCCAAAATGACACCCCAAAAACTGGTGGGGGATATATGGGGGGAATAAAATATTTAGATATCTCATCCCAATGAATGAGTGAAATGCCATAGGAAAACAAGGATATACATATTATCATAAAAGGAACATAGATGATAGATAAAAGATATCATTCTCTCACAGCCTAGCCTAGGAATAGGGTTGGAAAATAGTTCTAAATGGTCTATAATGAATACCCAGAATCATGAATGTCTGTATAAAGAATGGACATGTGGAGCCACACAACCCCAGTGTGGAGAAAAAAATATTAGACATAATCTATTAATATAGAACTCATACCATGGTACCATATGATGGTTCCACTCAATATATAGTGGAACCATGGAATGCCTAAAGAGTATTCCACAATATCGATAGATATAGGACCCACACCCTAATCAGACATGTGGGGAACCACTCAATAGATACATAGATGACTCATTTCTAGTTAAAATAAGAGTGTTACACTCTATTGATCCTGTCTAATCACTAATGTAAATTGTTCTCCCCCAAATGAAGTATCATGCTTATAAAATAGCCCATAATATCTCAAAATTTACTATTAAGGCTTCCATCACGATCTATGTGAAATAATATAAAGGATACCCACATTCCATGATTATTTTTCAAGTGAATGATATTTGGTAGGTAGATTCTTCCTCAAAATATTTCTACACTACATTTAATAGTGTTCAGACGACATGTTTCCCCACTCCTCTCTATAGTAATTTCCTCTCCAACAAATGGATCACTGTCCATGTAGTAGTACATTGCATTTAAGAGAACTACATGGCATGTCTCACTAATATGATGCTTTTTCGTGTTTCACTATTTGGGTCCATATAATCTTGTATGTACACCTAGCCATGTTTCAGTATATAGTGTGTATCTTTCCATGAATATATCCACATACACCAGGATTACACATTGGGACTCCAACATTATGTCACACATATGTTGGGGGTCCCTTGTGGTATCTGATATTTAACTGACCATGAAAACATATTCCCCACAACTAGGAAAATATGTGGCTTGTGTTCATCATAGTACATTCTTTGTCGTGATAACAATCTTATAAAGTTAGATCTTCTTGGTGTGTTATATCTTCACTACTCCCACCACCGTATTCGACCAATTCTATCTCGAATCCTTACAATACTATGGATAGTCATGAATTTTTTTAGATCTCAAGTTTCTGAATGTCAGTTTTTTTTTCTTACTTTCAAATCCTCAATTCACCATGCATGACTCTCATACCACTACTGATCATTCTCGAATATCAAATCCATGGTCATCATCAGCAATATCCAATAAGGCATCCCAATCATCCCAAAAATCCCCATCTGGACAACCATTCATACAAGAACCATGAAACATAGGGTTTTATCATTCTTAGACCCATGTTGGTAATGTGAAACCACAACACCATATGCCAATAGAAAAGAACATGAATAACAATAGGAGAATACAACAAAATAAGATTTTGAAAAATAATTAGTCATATGTTGATGGAAAACATACAAGGATCGATGATAATCATTAATTTAAATCCTATCATAATTAGTAAAATTTTCAGTAAGCAATTCATATTTATTCCATCATGATCAAAAAAATGTTTCAATTAAAAATAGGTAAAATAAAATAGATATGATAATTATCAATATTTTAATCATAATGGGGGATGAAAAAAATTTGAGTCCTACATTCACTTGGATAGATTGATGGTGAATAATGTATTGGGTAGTGATGAATATGATCTTCCATGTTCTCTACCAATAATTCCACATCAATCTAGTCATCGTTCGTTATCCGATATTGATCCCTTAATGAAGAACATCTGAACTTCTTTAAATTATCTCATAGTTTAGGCCAATAATCCCAATCAATTGTTATAATGATGATTAAATAGAGTTATTTAGGTAATGTGGGTTTATGTAAAATAATTAAATTTAATTATTTCTTTTAATTAGATGCACCACCAATTACTGCCTCAATTGGATGTTCGACACTGACAAAAGTCAAGTCATGCTTAGGTAAAACCTGACACTCTGGAATCACATTTTGTCTCAGATTTATGATCTATTAATTCATTTAAGAGATGAAAAATTATTTATACGATGTAAGTTTTTTATTATTTAATATATACCTCATATTTTTATAAAATTATTTATGGTCTCACTAGGAATCATAATAGTGTATTGTATTACCTCCTGAATCAAATAATATTTCTTGATATATTAAATAATATTACTAGGGAAAAGAATGTTATCTACATATTATTTATAATAAATTAATATATTAATCATCCTAAATATTAAAATATTATATTATTATTATCAATACACCATTATTCAGCCTCTTTCCAATCAACCAAGAGGTGAAAGAATTACTCATGCTTTTGTTCATCTTATTGTCACCACGTAGAGATATAATTATTTTTTTAATCACAATATTTTATGTTTGGGTATATGGACGTTTTTAAAATTTATCTGTCATATTTATTAAATAATTTTACTACTTTTCAGATAATATATTATCCCCCATATTACTATCATATCCTTTTGGAAACAAAAACATCACTTGTGTGTACGTGTGAACTACCACCACCAAAAAATGATGTGATTTGTAATATATATATATTACTTTTATGATTTTTATGATTTATATGATGAATTTTTATGATATATATATCTAATAATAATGATTCATTAATGGTTTATTTTTATTTTCCTTACATTCATTATATCAGTCAAAAAAATCGAATCAATGCTCTTGCATACATTTAGCCTACCATCTCCATGAAATGTGTAATTCATGATGAATATTTAATTATAATTTTGACCAAATATATTTTATTCTTCATAATGTGATGGGTGGGACCAATATATCCATCCAATTTTTTGGGTATGTTATAATATGTCATGAGAAAAATTTGGGAAACTAGTTGAGTTGTATTATATGTTTTGGAATAAGAGTCATATTACTTGATTTTTTATCGGGAAAAATTTGTTGTGCATGATCCACTATGGGAAATAGATTTTTTGACTAAAATTATGTATATGGTAGTTTACATTAACATTTAATTTTTTGTCAATAATTATGATGGGGCTACACAGATTTATAACTAGAGTTGTTTTTTCATGATTAAGGTATGATCAAATACCATTATTTTGATTCATGTATTTTCAAATTCTACAGTTTTATTCCAAAACTATTGTTTATGATATTTTTGATATTGGATATAAATTTTATATGTTATGATCATTATCTCATACAATTGTGATTATATTATTCTTTTATATGATCATTCATTGATATATCCCATGCTCAACCTTATTGAAATCCAAGCTCACTCTTTCATGTGATTCCTTTGTCTAGGTAGTGATGAGTGGTATAAGTAATATATATCTATGAGAAGTTTTTTTAATGTATAAATAAGTGGGATATGATGGAGATATTTTATTAAATAGTCGTTTATGTTTATAACTATCAAGAATTAATAGAATTATATGATTTGTGAATGGAATTTTATGTTATGTAATGAATATTCATCGTAATAGATGTGAAATTTATGTATGAATTCCTTGATTCCCAATAATTGGTATTAGAGAACAGTTTATTTAACATTTTGGAACTAAGATGAAGAAAAATTATTGATGAATAGAGTGAAATGACTATTTATAGGATAAACATAATTTTTTTTGCTAATGATCATGAATTCCCTAGGATACACCGATGATATCATTGAAGATAGAGTGATGATCTAGAAATTCCATACTTTTTTTTCCTAATTATGTTTATTTAAACTATGAATATTATTTCATACTATATGACACTTGGTTTTATCAAATGGACAGATCCATAATACATTGGTATAACAAAAAATATCATGGAAAAATAATTATTATCTTCTTAAGAAATTGAATGACAAGATATCTGGATGACAAAGCCTTGTGACAATTCTGACTATATATCATGATATATGATAAATGTAAAAAATAGGCAAGTAACATAACAAGTGAAATAAGTGAAATATTTACTTCTATATAATTTCAATTGAAACTAATAATGGATGTAAGAAATATAAATTTAATTATTATCACAAATTTAGAAAGAATAACCTTGAAGAATATAAAAAAATTGAGGGGAGTTGGTTTCTATATTGAACTGAATGGAATAGAGAAAATAATTACCAATGTATTTAATGTATTCTATGTGGGAATGCTATGAATTATCTAAGTTAATGACCTCATCAAAATTATACCTCCTAAACCAATGTTGGACCAATGGTATGCAAATTTTTGAATCTAATGGAATGGAGTGTTTATATATTAAAATAAAATGACTATATAATAGATATTTTTACTATAATAATCATTATACAATATGGTAAAATGTTAAATTTTGGAGACATATATGACTTAATATAACATGAACTTAAGAGTTATAGACCCCATCATGTGTTTATGAGTTTAATGTTGATCATATTTACAAAATCATAGACAATAATTATATGTTTGATGAGAGGGGATTTTAATTTACTTGATTTCATTTTGAGATATTTTTTATTGGGTCATGGTATGTGTAACACATAGGATAATCATGGTATATTATTTGAGGAGAAATTCCATTTTAATATGATTAATGACATTGATAACATTTTAGGAATATATGATCATTGATGATCAACGTTATTTTTAAGGATGTTCAATATATTTCAGAAGTTGTTTTAATAATTATATTAATATAGTCATTATAAAATTTATAACATATCAATTGGAAAAGTCTATGATGCCTCAACCCATAACCAATGGGTGAAAAGAGTACACCACCTACAACTAGAATTTGAAACTTTGGGTTAGTATATGGTTTATTTTTTAATTATTTAATAAAAAACATTTTAGTATATATTGGTAACATATATATTATTATATATATTAAACATGGGGTTGAAATCATTATTTGGTGATTAATATTATTTTGAATTATTTCACTATTTTGGGAACCCTATATGATTAGGTTAAAACCAAACATTTTGTAATATTGTTTCTGAAACAAAATTTGAAATATATTTTTGCAGTATATATGATTGTAAAATGTCCTTTTGGTGATTCAAGGGATTATATGATTACGACATATGTATTTTGAGAATGAGACATTAATAATGATTGGTATTTTTTAGAGTAAAATGTTAAATTTATCATGGAAGAATATGTGATTAAAAAATAATAATGAAGGGGTTTATTTCAGAGTATATATTATTCTTAAGTATTTTAATATTTGTTATTTGAAGAAATATTACATTAAAATTTGGGTTTTATTACTGAATCACTATTGTGTAATCATGTATTTATTCATATGATAGCCTATTAATTTCAGAAAATCTTATTTGGTAACCATTTTGGCATTGCATAATTTCTAATTTTAAGAGGAATATGTTTTTATCCATTTGTGGATTATGTTATCAATTAGATATTTATTTTTGTTCTCTAGGAATAAAAAATTAATCTTGGACACTCAATGTTTTAGGAACATTTTAGATTATGGGGGAAATTAATTAAAAATGTGATTTTACACGTCAAGTATAATTATGTTCCATGTATAGATGGTAAAGGAATTCATAAAATTTTAAAAAATGATATTAAGGAAAAAAAATTACTATACCCATTGTTTCTGATGAATTGATGGTTTTTAACCCATAATTAATTCATAATTTCGTGGTGGTTAACTTTTTTCTGACAATGTTCTCTATAACTATATATAAGTCCATGTCCATTAGTTTTTCCTTCCATATATATATATTCAATAACTAATTATATTTTTCTATTTTTAATCCTAGCTCTATGGTTCCATTTACACTTCCCTTTCCTTCTTTTTGAGGTAATGTTTTAGTAACCCCTTTTAGGATGTGGGTTTTTAAAAATGGAATATTCTTATATAAAACCTTTTTTTTCATGCATAAGATTAAATTATACAGTTGAAACATGTGTTTGGTAATGTAAAACCATGATATTTTAGAAAAAAATTCTCATTAAATAATTTTATTTATATGATATCTTTCATTACATATAACTCTTAGTTTAATAAAAAGGTCATAGATAATTGAAACATTATTATTTAATGTGAAAATTATAACCTAGAGATTAATTTGGAGGATATGATTATGATTGACTGCATTATGATATATATACAAAAAAATATAAATATATTTATATATCCATAGAAATTAATAATTATTTTTTTCATTAAAGAAATTTTATGTTCTACAAATAGGTCTTCTTAAATAATAATTTCATTTCAATTTTTAGGAAAATATTTTAAATAATTTATAAAACATTATTAATATATTTTGAATAAAAAATTCATTTTTAATTCAAAATATAATATTTACCTTATGGTAAATTGTTATTATTTTAATGAAAAGAAGGATTATTTATTAAAAAATGAAAATTAAAAAGTTTTTTTGAAAATATAAATTTTTTCAAACTTTTAAAATGTTCCAAATTAAAATTAAAATGTGGTTAACGAAAAGATAGTTATATTATATTATAAATAATCTAAATACCTTTATAAAAATCAATTTTTTGGTTTTTTATGGACTAATTTTTATTCTCAAATTGACATTTTTTTCTAAATTCTGATTTTCTCCGTGTTATTTATAATTATATTAAAGTTATTTTTAATCACTTCTACGAATTTAATTTGACTAAATCGGATTTAATTATTTATCTAGTAAACTTTTCTCAATTATTGTTTTATATCTTTTTTTTAAGAAGTCAAATTTTAAGTAACTAGTAAAAGATTAGTTTTTATTAAAAATGGTATATTTTTTGATAACAACAAGATATAATAAAATATAAAAAAATAATGTTGGTTTTATAATGGAAAAATTATGTTAATATAGTTAGAATATCTTAGAAATATGATTCAAAAACCCATTAATATAGAATCTATTCCATGAAAAATGTGGAAATCATTTTCATTATTGACCATATGATTGTAAAGTGCCGAAAAAGAAAAAAATTACTAACCAAAAGAATATATTTGAAATTAATTAATTAATTGGTATATTATTTTAATATTAAGTGTTGTAGAATAAGTTTCAAGGTTATACACTAATTTTGAGTTATATAAAAAGTGTCTCATCCAAATTCTTATGAAATACTTACGTAAGGCATTAAAAGTAAAAAAATTAGATTTTAAAAAAGTTCTCATGACATTGATATATGTTAAAATTCATTTTGAAATAATATAAATAGAAATATTGATTATAATAAAAATATCTTAATTATTTTAATTTACTTATAATTTTTTAGTGTTACATAAATATATTAAATATCTAGAAAATTGATGCATGGCATTTTTTTAAAAAATTGAAAAAAATTAATTATACTTGGAATGTTAAATCTAATATAATTAGAAATAATTAATGTTTCCCCTGACATTCATTTATATATGTTACATTTTCATGAATTTTAATAAATTATATTTAAAATTACATTGTGTATTAACGTATTGAAAATTAAATTAAATGAATAGAGTAAAAATAGAAAAAATGTGAAATTTTATTCGAATAATATATTATTATATTAATAAATAATCCTTAATATAATTAAATAAAAAAATCTAGATAATATGGTCTAAAATTTTATAAATTATCAATTTAGGGGAACATTTTCACTATATAAGAAAGAATTTCAATCATTAATATATGAAATTATTATTGCAATAGTTAAAATTTAAATTGGTTAACAAAGGGACAGTAAAAATGAAAAAGTTTTAAATGCTTTGAAAATTGTATGATGGTATTAAAACCATATAAAATATTAATTTATAATTATTTTATTCATGAAATCCTTTATAACTATAAATGTCATATTGTATTGTTAATTTTTTCTGATATTACAAAAGTTTCCGCACAACTTAATTCTAAAAGGGAAACTCCTCCCTCATTTCTCAACATAATATTAACCCTCAAATATCAACCAATCTCTGAAAATTTCACTTATATACTTCCTTATACCCATTATCTATGTGATGGTATTTCTAAAATACTAGCCCCATATACCATTAGACGGGGTCTAAAGTAGACGTTTTAAAGAAGATGTAATACCATTAACCGATCACATTTTTTTCTAATATTCATTAAAATTAATAAATCTATCTTATTTAACATAAAATAATAATTTATATATAAAAAATTATTAATTGTGTGTATGTACGTCTTACAGTCTCCATGTAGTGACACAAAGAATTCATCATCACCAACAAATTATCGATGTTTATTATGATGATTTTAATGATTATATAATATATTTATGAGATAATTATTTTTATTTAATTATTATATAATTTCTAGCTCTTTACCATACAATCATTATGGTAATGGATAATGTCGCATGTGGGCTGGTGTGGACTATAACCTCTACGAAGCGATGTGATTTTTTTCTTCAATATTGAAATTTTTTTGGGATGAGGATGAATTTGATTAATGTATATGATATAAAAAATATTTTAATTTTTCAATAAATAATAATTATTTTTTTCCCATTCTCACACTCCATCAGTCAAAAAATGGAAGCAATTTCATTTGTGTGTACGACAATCTGTCTCAGTTAATGGTGTAACAAAATTTTATATTCATTATTTTATTGAGGGAATTATCATTATATAATGATTATATATGATTTATATTCCATTATATAACACTCCAGAATTTATTTTATATTAATTAATTCCAATTTAATGGGAAATATATATCCATATAAATTTAATTATTTAATGGTACTTTTGATACAATTGTTACAAAAGTTGTAGGGGATTTATGTTTTAATATTTTTAATTATTATTGTTTAGATTTGAATTTCTATTTATGGAATTATGTTATACAAATATAATGAATAATATTATTTTTATTCACCATGATTATTTAATGGTATTTTATATTTTCCAATAATTTACTAACATGAATTATTTACGATATAAAAATACGTCTTTTATAGAAAATTAACTTCATTTCTCTCTTATATCTAATGTAATTTTTACTATATACACATAATATCTGAAAATGTTTTAAAGAATAATTTTAGTCTTCTACTTATATTTTTTAATGAAATTTTTGCCTATGTTTTCCTTTTTATAAAATTATTTTCATGGAATGCTCTTGTCATTTTTAGAATGATATACATTATCACTAATTACAACTAATGTGGAAGGAATGTTTTTTTTTATCAAAAATGACATGAATGGAATTTAATGTTTTTATTTGACTTAAAATTTTTTATGTATTATGTTATAATATTCTTATGTTATTTTCAATGAAATGGTTTCATTATTACTTTCATTTTTTCAATATTATAAATGTGTTTTTAAAATTTGAAAGGGTATTTTTCTCAAGAATATTTTAAGGATCTTTTAATGGTACCTATTTTTGTAATGAAATAACTGGGGTTTACCTAATACCTAAAACCTGACCTGATCCATCACATATTTGAAGTGTGTTTCTGATCCCCACATTTCGGAAAGAAGAACCCCTACATCGAATGGGAAAACCAAAATAATGATTTCACCAAAACTAAACAACCACATGGAATAAATATGAATATAGAAAGAAGGAAATAGATAATAATTAAAAATAAATAATCAATATTTTTAAGGAAATGGAAAAAAACAAAAACAAATGTAGCTAAAACTAAAAAATTATATTTCAACGGCATAGGACTACAACCCACAACTACTCCCATAAATGGTGTGGACAATCTCCCACCATCTCACCACCATATACCCAACCGGTTGACAAGTACATCGCCACCTCCTTATTGTGCCTTTCCATTCCCTACACAGTAAGATAAACAATGGCCTACGTACCACTGGAGTTTTGTGTCGAGTGAGAGCTAATATGATAATTAGTATCCCACCATGGTGTTCCATAACATGTGTCTATATAAAAAATATTGTATGACTATTTTAAAATAAAACATGGCATAGTAATCAATAAATATGTTTTATTCAAAACATGGAAAATTTTCCTTTTTCATTGTTCTAAACAAAATAATGTGTATCAATTTCAAATAACATTTTCCATATCATTTTCCACAAGCATAAACATGAATATAAAGGCTAACACATAAATGAAAGAAAAAATAGAAGCATATGTATCACAACACCCTTGAATCCTATATGTCCCAGCCACAGACTACACATACGATAATAATAATGTTGAAAATCTGATCATAGAACATATGTCTAAGAGGCAGAGGAATCCCCCGTGAGTAAACCCCCCAATATTTCCGCATCCGTCATCTAGAACAATGTGCATAGAAAATAGAATAATTCACAAATTCAAAACTCCTTGATAATTAAAAACATTGGATGATAGTCCCAAGAAAAATGTTCAACCTAAATACCCAAGTTAACCCATTTTTTTCATAAATCATTTCAGTGATATGAAAATAAACATTTTCTATCAATTTATTAAGAACCATGGAAAACACTTTTTTCATTACAAACCCATTTCAACACACCCACACAAAAACCATGCCAATTTCAATATACAAAATAGTTTATAATGGAAAAAAACTATGATCATCAACATATTCTAAAGAAGGAACCACATACATAAAAACATGGGTCACACACACTCGCAACAGAATCCAATAACAACAAAAACCCACCACACTAGGGGAGACCCATGAATCAATCCCAAGAATCTTAGGATTGATTCAATTTATAATACAAGTGGTCTATAGATAGAAGTAAACCCACTTACCTCAATAACGGACATCCACCACACCATAACAATCCATGGAACAACATCTACAACATAATCTGACAATATATCTATATGAAGACAATAAGGAACATCCAACACAGAGAAATGGATCTAGTATCACAAATATATGGTGATATCATGATTATTTTTAATGATGAAGTGGAAATATCATGTGCCAGTAGAGACACACCGCAACTGCAATGGATATCTGATGGTAAATGGATTTATCTAGTAGGAATGGATCATATGAAAATTTCATAGTAAGAGGATTTGTTTAAGATTGGAGGATTTTGGAATAAATGTTCGAGAAAAACTATAAATTCATTTTCTAAAACTAATTGTGGTATGAGTCAGGACGTGTATGTCTTGGTCACGTTGTGAAGTCCACACAGGATAAAAATTCAGAAAAACTGAATTCCCCACATTAAAAACTAGGCTTTTAGCAATATACATCATGTAAGACAAAGTTAGGATGTTTTACACTTAACAATGTGTTCTCCGCTATAACGAATTGTAACCAGAAACCATTACATGACCTATAACATGGTTACATGACATATAGCTATTCTAAATCAAAAAGAAAAAAGAAAATAAAATTTGAAGACATTGATCAAAAAGGGAACATGGAGAGAGGGAAAAGATTCCCTGTAAAAGGTAACCATATGTTACACACTCCCCACTATACAGACATTTCATCACTGAGAAGTCATGTGGAAGATGTAAAACCTAAAAGAGATGATTCCACTACTCCCTGATTGATGATTCTTGTTCCCAAGTCTCATGTTAATATGAACCATGTATCCATATGACCTTTCCCAGGAGAATCTACTTCCCATCCCAGACATTCTCTTGAGAGTCAGTGATCTTAACAGGTTCCTCCAGAATAGAATCATATAGATTTAACTCAATTTCCTCTAAACTCTGAATTCATGCGGGATCAGGGTGATGATTCTCGATGTGTGATACATGGAAGACATCATGAATAACTTTCAACTAAATCAGAAATTATAACTTATAAAAAACATATCCAATCGATTTAGTGATCTAAAATGGTCCAATAAATCATGGAGTAATTGTTGTTTGTAATAAAAGTTTATGGTGACCAAAATGAGGTTAAATATTTAGGAAGTCCCAGTCACATACAAAAAAATCAATTGATGATGTTGTCGATCTACATATAATTTATGTGAACTCTAGGATGTATCCAGATTTTGATGTACTTCCAGAATCATTGCAGTCATTTCCAGAAACAAATATGGTCCAACTTAAGATTATTCAGCCACCTATTCCCAAAAAATAAGTGATCTTCATGGGAGACCATTAAAACGCCTCAAAAAGATCCATTTTTCTTGAAGAAAATTAACATTTGTTTTAGAAAAACTCCTATATCACTATATGTCTATCCCATGACCCACTGAAATACAAGAAAGGGTCTTAATGAATATACTACATGATCTAAATTACATTCTTATTCTGATCATCTGTGTATCCTTGGTATGTTGTGATTAATTTGATCTAAATTCCCATTTCCTATCAAAGACACCTACAAAATCTTAGGTAATATTAGGATCCATATATGAAGATGTTAATGAATGACTCCCATGTTACCTCATAGTCTCATGTACATACATCTTACCCAGATCATCAACCATAGTGGTGTCTCTGATTGGAATGAAATGTGCAGACTTCATCCACTGATCGACAACCACCAAGATAGTATTCATCCCTTATGAAGTCCATGTAAATCCAATAAAAAACCCATTGGTACCTCATCCCATTTGCATAATTTCACAGGATGAGGCTGAGGAAAAACTAGAAGCTATCATGTTCTCTACCATTATCAGTTTGCAGGTGTAACAGTGAGACACAAACTTTGTGATCACACACTCCATACCCAAGAACCAAAATTTTATTCTAGGTTTATAATACATCTTCATAGTGATTGGATGTATATCCCATGATGAACTGTGATAATAAAACAAGGATAAACTCACCACAAGTTCTATACTGACAACTCACTTCCTGAAGTGGTGTATATCATCTAATGAAAGAGACCAACCATAAATTCTCTCCCCCCTATAAAGGCAATCTCAAACATTATGAATCTCATCGTCCTACTACTAAATCTGTAATATAAATTCCGTGAGAGATTACCAAAACTGAACACATGTCAGAACCATACCAAAAACATCCTCCTAAGAATCCATGTTCAACTGAGAAAAATCTCGATAAGATTCCACTCCACATTGAATTATAAAACATCCAGTGACGGTACCCTCCTACATTGAGAGACTATGAAAACAATTCCTCTCCTTGAGGTTTATGAGATTTGAATTTCAAATTTCTAAAGGTATTCTACCGATCATCTCTTACTAATACTTATATCCTTTTTAGAATGATATATCACATATTGTTATGATTATTGAAAACAATAATCTTCTCCAAAAAGAGATAGTGTCTCCAACACTTAAGAGAACGCATGACTAGTGCAATATATATCATGATGGGTGTTTTTATTCTCATGTGGTTAGGAATGATGAGAGGTCTATGTTAGTACATGAATATCCTATATAATAACGGATCCCAGAATAGCCCCAAATGCATTACAAAACAATATGTACCCTTTACCTTGCTCATGTAAGATCAGAATAGGGGATGATGTACGAAGGGATTTATGTTCATCTAATGAAGATAATCACATTTTTTCACATGTTATGTCTACTGCACTCCTACTAATAGTAGTTAATATTTACCCAAACATATATAAATCCTTTAAAACTCGTCGTTAGTATCAAGAATAACCAAGGAATCTTCTAACATTAATGATATTTCTTGGAACCTTCCATGAAAAAACAAAATTTACCTTCTACATGTTAGCTGATAAGACTTCGTTAGATATTTTGTGTCCTTAGAACATCACTTCTTGAATTGATAAAATACATTTAAAATTAGTAGATTAAAATTTTGGTTTCATATAATAACCATAACCAACAACAGATGGTGATCTTGCTCACTTCTAGTATTTGAATAAAACAAAATATCAACCAAGAATAGTACTAGAAAATTGACATGATATTTATTTAATATCTAATTCATCCCTTCCAAAAAAATCCAAGAGCATTAGTTATACAAAAATTAATAACAATATATTCATAATGGTCATACTTGATCTTGAAGGTTTTCTTTGGTATATCAGACTCCTGAACAATGCGTTGATGACAACCCGACCGATGATAAATTTTTGAGAAAAACATTTCCCCCTTCAACTATTCAAACAAAGCATATACATGAGGAAAAAGATATTTAATATTAAGAATCACCCAATTAATCTTTTGATATTCCACACATAAACAAAGTGAAACATCTTCTTTCCTTAACATGTGCATTGGAGATTCCCAAGGTTAAACTATTGGATGAACAAAAATTCGTTCAAATAGATCACCCAATAGAATCACGGGCTAATTCAGCTTTTCTAGTTCCATTCAATAACGAGATATCAATATTGGATGGGTACCTATCACTATATAAATTGTATGATGTATCTTTATCTTCTAAGGAAGACCCCAAAAATTTCTAGGAAAATTTCATGTAAATATCGAATAGCAATAAGACAATGATCAATAGGAGAGACTTCGTCATTCTTAAATGAAATTGAAACAAACAAACTCTTGATATTGGGGTGGGAAATTCCTTCATGACTAGACCTTGGGTCCAACTCCCCCTAAGACATGTGATGGATCCCACCAGTAGTAATAAATGAAACACACAGATGATAAAAATAAACCTTAGCTCAAAAATTGAGATTCCAATCCATACCAATGATGACGTCAAATAGATCTAATTTAAGAAAAAGAAAATACCAGATCACCTATTCCTCAGCTATCATTAAGGAATATGAAGGACACTGAAACCCCTCTTTTTCCTCCAACCAAGAGGTGTTTTTAAATCCAGTTTAGAAGAAAAAAAGTTTTGTAGTATGTTTATGAACATCAACAAAATTAGTAGATATAAACATGTGGGAGGCACCATTAATAAATAATATAATTCTTACTTATAATATAATAAGGATATTTCCCCTCACTATTGCCAGACCTTCCATGACATCCTCTAGACCCACATCTACTGGATGAAAATGCATCACTCCTAAGGCCTGTGGCTAGATCCCTATAGCCTATGATTCTTTTTACTGCCCCATTGTAGACTTTGGTGTCTTCAAACCAAGACTATAATGAGGCATAATGATATTATAACAGAATCTTCATAGATGACCAAGAAGTCCTTGCACATTTCACAACTTGACGATCATAGGAAAAAAAATTATGATGTGTCCTCCCATTCCAAATGGATAGTAAGTCAGGTGCACACTACCAGCTGAACTGATGGTGTAGAGGAGGATCACTCGTGAGACCCACCACCACCACTACTACGATAGTCCGGCCACTTCCTCTTCTTCACATGCACACAACTGGAGTTGTCACCCAATGAAATAGAAGAGGTGTAATAGATGACCCTGACTTCCATATTCATTTCTAACATCATAGATTTGTCCACTATCTCCACGTAGGTAGAAACCATCAATTTAAACACTGATGATCTTATATCCCACTATAGAACCTACATGTACTTCTATGACTTCAGTTGGTCATTTCATACCACATCCTGAAAAAAACAGAAAAACTTCACAAACTAGTTGGTGTATTCTGACGCCAAATTCTCTTGATTCTGTAATGATAGGAACACCAGATAAATTTCCAACAATGACGAGTCTTGAAAAAGTGCTGAATGAATTAGATTTTGAATCCTTTCCAATCAAATCCCACATGTCTGTCTTCTATGACCATATAGTCCTCCAAAAACAACCACGAAAACTTGATTCTGAATGTTTCACACTTCACCCTAATATTCACACGTTTCTCCAAGAATTAGAATATTTGATCGATCCTTTAAATCCAATAATTCAACTTTTTTGGTTCATTAATTCCTTTAATTCATGGTGGAATCTCTTGTAAGAACTCCAAGGATTGATATCTCTCTCCTCCAGCTACTGGTTGTACCTCAACAATATCATTCTAAAGTTGTGGTACATACTGATCAAACACACATACTACCTGTAGGATTGCCTCAATTAGGTTATGATTTATATGCGGGTTCCCTTGAGAAGCATCAGAAGAACCCTTCTGAGGAACTCGTAGAAGGCATCTTGAAGGCGTACTGCTGTTCACTAAAACATTAGTATTATTAGACAAGAGAACAAATCTCAGACTAAACTAAGAAAATCCATAAGAAAAAACTATGATTTTTAAATAATAATCCAAAACTAGATACAAACATACCAATATCCCATGGAATCATTAGTCTCATTAAAAAAAGAGCTAGCCATGAACACATCAAAACATAACTATAAAGTCCCAAAAATCCTATCTATTATCTTACAGACGTCCCATAGAAAGAAATATTATGGAAAAACCACCTTTTAATACCAAAATATAACAATCCATCCTAGGTTTCCCTTAATATTTCCACATGACCCAATCTATCACAAAACTGAATGGTGTTCTTGATCCCCACATGCTAGCAACAAGCACCCACACATCAATCAAAAAAACTAGTGGAATGATTTATCCCATTCTAAATGACCACATGTCATATAAATATATATTGAAATAAATAAATAATAGAAGACTAAAAAATATAATTTGAGATACTGAAAAGAAACAATAAAAATTGAAAAAAATAAAATTAGCTAAAAATTTAAAAGAAAAGTCCAATTGAAATGGACTACAACCAAGATAAACTACAATAAATGATGGTGAAAACAACCACCATCTCACCACCATCTACCTGACCAGCTAACATGAACCTCACCCCCTCATTGTACTTCATTTCCTTTACATACACTAGATGAAAAACAATGGTCTAAATACCACCATATAAGTGAGTAGGGTGTGAAATAACAAGCTTAGTAGGATCCCACCCAAGTGTTCCATAACACGTCTTTTTAGAAAAATTTATTAATGATAAATTTAAATTAAATCATGAAATGATAAGAAGAAAAAAAGTTTTAAATGAAACATTGTAAACATTTCCTTTTTTCATAATCATAAGAAAAATAGGTTTAACAATTTTGAAGTACATTTTTCATATCAACTTCCATAAGAATAATCTTTCATATCAAGGCTAACTCATAAATCCAAGAAATAAAAAACAAAAGCACAAGTATCCATCCTTAAGGAATAATATAGGCCCAACCCACTAACTACTCTAACACAATAATAAAGTGTACAAATATGATCCTAGAACAAAAATATTGGATGCAAAGGAATACCCCATGAGTACACCCCCAAAATTTACAATATTTGTCCACTTGAACAACTTTACTTGGAAAATGAAGAAATGCTAAAGACAAAACTCCATGATAATCAAAATATAATGGATAATATCCCCAATCTGGATATTCCACTTATGAACACAAGGTATCCCATGTGTGTTTTTACATAAATCATTTTAATGCATTGAAAATACACATTTTCCCTGAAATTTCAATTATTATTGGAAAAAAAATGTTCATTCACTACCATTTTAAATACAAAAAAACCCACCAATCCAATTTCAATATAAAAAAATAGTTTATAAAGAAAAACATTTAGGTTAATCATTGTAGCCTAGAGACAGAACCACCTACCTCAAAACATGGGTCACACACACCCATAATGGAATCCAACAACAACGAAAAACAACCATAGTAGCGTAGACCCTACAATCAAATAAGGAAATATTAAAATTGATTTAATATAGATTATTGGGGGTCTATGGATAAAAAAACCAATGTTCATCAAGATTGGACATCCACACGCACCACAACTAACCAAGGGACGGACTCCAGAACATGAACTCAAAATCAACATAGAATATGACAACAAGGAACATCCACCATAGATCAATGAATGTAGTACATCAATGAAAGGGTGAAACTATGATCACATGAAATGAAGGAGAGGAAGTATCATGTTCCCTGAGAGACATACTATAAGTGAAATGGATATTGGATGATGAACATATCGATCATGGAGGAAGAAAACCTCGAAATATTGACTCGGAAGAGGCTATGTTTTAGAGTTGATGATTTTGGAATGAAATGACTGAGAAATACTACCAAACATGTGTTTTAGACCTAGTCATATGATAAATACTAATGTGTAACCCCTGGTCATAGCTTGATGTCCACAATGGACAATTACACGGAAAAACCCATCACCTTAGCATAAAAAATGGCCATATAGAAAATCACACTATGTAAGATCTATTCGTGATGTGTAACCCTTCACAACGTGTTCTACCCTTTCACAACATGTACTCGGAAAAAATTATATGGCATGTGACATGATTATGTGATATGCAAATTTCTGCATCCTCTAGAAAATCGAGAAAAAAACTTTTAATAAAATTGAATCCAAAGAGAACTTATTGAGAGGGAAAATCATACGCATCTAAGGTAATAGGATGTTACATTATTCATCAATGAAAAAAATACCTTTATTTATTGGTTATTTAGTAGGTATGGGATCCAAGGATACCATCCTTATTCATTATTTGAATTCATTTTGTTTATAATGAAAAATGTTTTCATAACCTCCATCAATGGGTTATACTATAAAGAAATGTTTATGAAGACCATTTATTTTCACGTGTTCTAAAATAATTGATGATTAATGATATTGTGAAACCTATATATATGTGGTTTTTATTATGACAAGGTTGATACCAATATCTCCTTCTAATGCATTATGTAAACTTTAATTTCTCATGGGATTGTTTTAAGAAAAGAATCGTTGTTCTTTATCCATTAATGGAATCATATAGAAGTGGTTGATTTGTTATATGAAACATGTAAATGTTCATGATACACTATGTGAAATAGGTGGTGAATTCAAATATTATAATATTGGTAGTTAAATATTACATATGGAATGATTTCTATATATATGATGGTTCCATGAAAATTTATTACAAGAATATAGGGTTCATAATTGTGTTATGATGACTTCTCATTCTTATGATTATTTTCATTCAAAATTATAACATTTTATAATATAATTAATGGTTATTCGATTTTTAGATTGGTTATAAATTTTTATGTCATTTTCATGATTTTTTACGCTTGTTATTATCTTATACATTCATGTGATCATTGATATTTTTCTCCCATTGTTATCCTTACATAGAATATTAGCTCATCCTATCCTATGTTTAATTTCCAAATAAAATAAATAAAGGTATTATGTATGAAATATCTTTGATGGGTTTATGATATGAGGAAATAAGTTGGAGATGTTAAAGATCATTTTTGAACTAGTTTTTTATGTGTCTATGTTTCAAACTATACCAGACCTATACCATTTTGGAATGTAAAATTATTTTATGTAATGAATATTCATCAAAATATATGTACTATTTAATTATGAAATAATTAAAAGTCTAAAAACTGCTCAAAGAGGATAAATTTAAAATATTGAATGAAAGGGAATTTACAAGATTAATTGGAAATCAATTATATGTGACTACATATCGTCCTGAAAATATGTATGTAGTTACTATTTTTGATAGGTATAAATGAAATCCTAAATAATTATCTCTTCCTATGTAAAAGAGAGTTAAGATATACGTTTAAAATTATTTTAGTTATGGGTTTATGTGCACAAAGAATAGTATGGTAGATTTAGAGGGGTTTATAAATGTATATTTTGACGGTAGAGTTGTGGGTGGATAGTTCATATCATGTAGAGATGTTTTATTGATGAGAGAAGTGATTCGTGGTTGTTAAAGAAGAAAAAATTGATTTTATTAATCTATAAGGATATTTTATATTATATTTCATCATTAGTAGCTACTCAAATGATCTAGTGAATTCACAACTTAAAGGTGTCATGTTGATGTTAAATACCCACTAGTTATCAACTCGTATAAATATAGGAAAATTAAATGAATTAAACCATTAACCGAAAGCCCCTATGTCTACTTAGGTCATTATCAATGTTGAAAAAAATATTATTTTTATCAGAAACTAAAGCTACCCTTTAAAAATTTAACAGGAGGAACCATATCAAATTATTCAGATGGGATCTAATAAAGATATTTCAAACCTCTATCCTTTATGATAAATAAAATACAAATAAAAAATTATTATATAAATTAAAAATAGCATTATATAAACCACAAAAATTAAATCAGTGGAAAATATATTATACGACTCAAGGAAGATAATGTGAGATGAGAAACCCTTACATTGAGTATGAATAAACATGTACGAAATTTATCATCATGAATAAAAAATAAATGATATGTTTTAATTTTGTAATAACATTATTCATGTTCATTATTCTTTTTTCAAAACATATTACCATCTTATATATTATTAAATTAAAAATTATGTTTAGGATGGATGATTCTATGTTATTTGGATTATGCATCAAATAAGTCATTGTTACGTTGAATATGGTAAAATATGTCATTATTCAAAAAACATTAGTATAATAATCATGGGTTGGTGATCAAATATATATAAAAACTACTTTTAAAAACAATCATGATGTATTGTTTTGAAAAATGAACTATGTGTCTATCATTGAGATGATAGGCCATAAATATTCATTAGTTACATTTCCATTTCAATGTTCATTTTGGAAAGATGTTACCAAATATATTATCATTAAATAATGATAATAATATCAAGTATACAATAATAATTCTTCAAATTTACTTATATATATTGTCTATTTTTCTCGTGGATGATATGAGATTCACATCGCTTTGTGAAGGAAGTTATCCACTTGTACGTGAATGATGTTATCATCATTTAGGGAATGAAAAGGTAAGAAATAAGATGATATATTGTAATCAATGAATAATAAATATGTAATTTATGTTATAATTATTTCATTAATATCATATATATTTATTAATATTAAATTAACCTCATTCCATGTAAATGATTTTAGAAAGATGATTCACATCTCTTCACAAGGTGGTATTCCGTTATCCACAAAAGAGACATTATAATATCCCCTTAAAAATGGAAATTAAGAATTTATATATGATATAATTTCTACAGAGGTATAATTATTTTATTATTATAATATATATACTTTTTTCATCATAATGAACAAATATGAGAGTTGATGATGTAAAAATTAATGACATAGGTATCCAACGAAGTATTCCCCATACACGTGAATGATGATATCGTAACCAATTTGATGGATGTGGGTATGGTTTTAGGTAATGAAGATAACTTTAAAAAATATCATTGCATGTGTGAAACTATGGTTATTATCATAACAAGGATTAATATAAACTTATGTTGTTGTTGATGAAAAAAATGCATAGTTAAGAATATTACCTCCTCTCGGACCACCTCTTTATGATTATATATAAAGTATTCCAAGAATGTATTTCTATCAAAAAAGGCTTCATGTTTTTGGGTATTGATTTTTGGATGTTATTTGGAATATTATTGTCTAAACCAAAATGTTTTAAAGCTCGGATGAAGATAGTAGAGTTTGTGACCTTTTAATGTGAGTTTAGTGGCACATTCATATTTTTTAAAACAAAAAAGTAGTACCCCCCCATTTTCAGCAGAGAAAATGTTGTTAAATGGATTATTATTTAACATTATACATATTATGTTTTAAATATTTTCTTAAAATATAATTTAAATAACCTTTTCTATCATTTTAACCCTTATCTTTTATGTTTAACCCCCAATAAACCAATTTTTACCATATCCATAGTAGTTAATTTTTATAGTTTTCAATATTATTTTTTTGTCAAAAATTATGTTCAATATTTTTGGTTATATAAATAATTATTATTTCAATTATTAAATAAATTTTTATAAATTACATTCATGGAATTGGATAATTTTTATTTAAAATTAATCTTGTAAACATGATTAGAAATCATGTTTCCAAAGAGAATGTGATCAAATGTATACAATGTTATTATATCAAAATTTAATATGAAAACGATTCAACTAACCAATAGTTTAAAAAATAGATGTATAATTTTACTAATTTCTCTTAAAAACAAATTTTAATTTTATTTTAGCATTACAATTAATTACCCCGAAAAGGCTATTTCCAATTACAATTTATTATTTTACAATTCCCTTCAAAAAATAAAACATCTCTGAAAAATAGCAATGGAATTAATAAAGTTATTTTTGAAATGATTTTTTTATAAAATAGTATATTTTTTAAAATAAAACATATAATATTTTTAGTCATTATTTTTAAATTATGTTTATATTGAACAAATAATCTGCCTTTCACAAAAATAATTTTTTTCAGAAAACAATTTTTTCTCTTCCAAATGATTTATATTTTATTTCAATTAAATACAGAAAAATATAATTTAATTCTTAAATTTTTTAAAAATAACATATTTATAATTTATTTGTTAATAATCATAACCTCTACCTGAATTGCTTGGTAATAATTGTAATGTTTAAATAATATTTTTTTAATAGAGTTTAATGTTTTTTTAACCTGATGTTTCATGCATCACATGATATCTATGGGTTTGAAATTATTCAAAATGAAATATATCATAAAGTCCTAATGATTTATATTCTCTTTTAAGCATTTGTTTATGTGTCACATATTCCATTGAACATGATTTTCCTATTTTAAAATATCATGATGCTACATTCTACCTGCATTAAATAAATTGTGTCTTTTCAATTTAATATGAATTTTGGAAATCAAGGTTTTGTAATTTTAAAATACCTTTGTGGGAATTTTTCATTATAAAAAGTGTAAACAAAACTTTCTGTTTAGAAGAGAGAAATGGATACATGATCATCATCTAGTATAACACATAAAAAGTTTCCAAATAATTGAATATAGGTCAAAAGTGGGAATTTGGAAATTGAAGAAAGATGTAATGTCCGAATAATTTTGGAGAGAGAAAGAGATCATTGATCAGGATAATTATAATGATATACAAAAAATCAGTAAAAAAAAAATTATAAAACAATTATGATTGAAAATGTTCATTGATATCATAAAAAATTATGGTAGTTAGATATAATTTTATTTCATATTACTTTTCATAAAAGTTATTAATCTGAATGAGAATTTTCACTTACTTGATTTCATTATATTTTGTAAAAATAATTTTGTCCTAGGTTTATTCCTTGAAAAATTTCCAATATATATCTTACTCAAAGAATTAATATGAATTGTGTATTCTTGAAGAACTATTAGATCACATGATCTATAATAGAATGATATGTAATTCCACCAAAATCTAATTATCATTAAAAATATATTTTTCAGAAGTTATTGATTATGAAGGGATCATTATATTGTAGAATAAAACATTAATCTCTAAAACATCATCAAAAGTAAAAATAAAACAATTTCATAAATAGTTAACCTTGTGACCCTAACAAATGATTTTGATCCATAATATTATAAATAAATTCATCGAATTTCAAAAATAAATGTATCATTAATCCACTAAAAAAATAAATTATATTGTATTTAACACATTCAAACCAAGAGAATACCTTAATACTATATTATTTTAAAAATTTGAATAACCTAATTTAAAATTAAAAACTATTTAAATTATTAATTATTTTTATTTCCTTAAATAAAATAATGATTCTTCGATATATTACTTAAATAGAAAAAAAATATGTATACATTATCAATGATAACATAAACAAATTCATAAAAAACATTAATCAGTTACAACATAATTAGTATTATCCACATCAATGATCCGCTATCCCAACATCAATATCCCCATATGAGTAATATATTAAGGTTTCACTTTGCCTCAATGAAGATTTTTTTTCAAAAATTTCAACTTACAACAGAATCATTTTTCATGGTCATCGATGTCGTCCTATATATGATCATGAATAACTAATGAGAATTACTAAAATATAATCATAATGCTTGTCATGTCACTTATAACTATGATTTCACTTTTAAAATAGACAAATGACATAATTCAACAATCCATACAAAATTATAATAATTAATCCACAAAGTAAGTTGTAATAACATAAGATTAAACATTATCCATTAACATTTTTAAAGGTATATTTCATTCACCCATTGGGAGTTATTTTTTATAGGTCCCCATCTCCATATAGTAAAAGCATTTGGAATTTGAATTTTTCTTATTACAATTTAAATCATGTGTATATATGAATTTCTCCCACACTTGAATCAAAATCCATATCCTTTTAAACAGATACCGATGTGTTTCCTTCCAAAAGTATCACATATTAGAAAATACTTCTTTCCTTTCCTCTTATTATCCATTGTTCTTATTTTTTATATTCTTGTATTGAATCCCTTTGAAGCCCAAATAATTTTATAATTATTTCTTTGTCTTGAAAAAATAATATAAAATATCCATGTATGATGGTTGTGATAAAGATTCTAGATCCCCTTAATGTATTGGATTAGGTTCATCAAATAAATTTCCAATCATGTTCATTGGGTTATCTAGGTTTTCTATAACATGGCTTTCTATCTTTGTAAATATAGATTCCTACCAATATTAATTTCCCATATATTTCTTTATCATACCAATTAATTATATTTCAATATCCAATCGTTTCCCATGAGGAAAATATTATTCCTTGAAGAGTATCTTAATATTATTCCATTCTATGTTTTTTGTTTTTTCTAAATCGTGGGATCATTGAATAGACAACCACCATTGATCAATTTCTACTGAGAAATTATATACTACAATGAAAACATTATCCCTTACACTACTTCTAAGTGGGAGGAATATCTTCTCTAAGGAACTTATTTATTACATAGCTAAAATAGATTTACAATCCCATTAAATTATAGTGTTTAATGATGTATGAAGTGGCCTAGAATTGTCACATTTCATGTATATTCTAGGGAAAACCCAATAATCTCTCCCTTATCAAAAAATTATGATGTTCTTATATACATATAATCACTGTCTATCATAGTTTTATATTCCATAATCTATGTGTTCCAAAATATACATTCCAATCTCTTTAATAAAGATCCAATAATACCAACTATAGAAATTCAACCCTAGTATCTTGGAATTAATTTCTACATTAGTATATTTGAATAAGATACAAACAAAGTCACATTGAAGGACCAAATATATTACTTTTCATAAACCAGATTAGAGATCCTTGTACCCTGATACATGATCCTGGTCTAAAGTAAGTTATAATTCCTATGGATTTGTGACGATATCCTACAATCAAAAAGTAATAAGGTGATGAATTTGTGAAAAAATAGTGGAAGATAAATTATTATAGTGTAGTATGTTAAAAAATGAGAATAGATAAATTCCAAAAAAATAATCTAGATAGCTATAACAAATCCCAAAGTAGTACAACATCATGTAACAAAAACATGAAAGATAAGACTAAAACATCCTGACGGAAACATCATCTCTTGATTTCATAAGATCTGCCAGTCATAAACCAACTATGCGGTCCAATTGATGAAGAACATACAACACCTAAATCTGTTACATTCCCTTTTATCGGAAATTAATAAGTGAATATACAATTGCTTTATGGAAAATATAGGGTGTGTGATATAAATCCCAATAGGTTCTATCCATGTGTTCCTTAATCAATACCATTAAAATTTAAAATTAATTTTATATATTTGAATTAAAAAAGTAATATAGTTTCATTTACATATTTTAAACAAAAACAAGATCTAATTTCTTATAGATGGATGATATATTAATAACATTCAATGATGATTTGATGAACATTATATATAATTAGTTTATTTAAATTAATTGGAATGAATAAAATATATCCATAAATAATTTTCATATATATAAAATCAAATATCTACACCCAAAATAAAGGGATATTATTTTCTATCACTCTAACATAATGGAATATTCCATCTACACCAACCTCGGAAAAAATTCTTCTATTCACAATTACTGGATATTTACATTCACTACATCATAAGTGATAATTACATCAAAAAAAATTTCAAATAAATAATTTTATGTCATTTAAAATATATTATATCTATTTTCATTTTTCAGGATGCCTTTTTTATTTCCAAAGCAGTGTGAGGATTTTCATCATTTCATTCCATTTCAATGCACCTTTAAATTTTATCCCTACCCTTAATATTAACATCTAATAATTTTCATCAAAATTATTTCCAAAAATAAAGACATCATTTTCCCGAAATCCATAACCCAATATGAATTCCATTGAAATTGTGATTCATATCAAATAGCACACCCATTGAAAATAAATAATCGAATCATCTGAAGCACTATTGTTTATGTAAATTAAAAAAATATTTTAACTTAATATAGTTGTTAATGGTTTCAATTTAATTGAAATGAATCGTAGAACTACCTACCAATAAATCACAAAATCAAACGTTGAATTACTGCAATGGGAATACTAATAAAGATGAAGACTTCTAGGATATAGGAACCCAACCTATAATCAAAATATAATAAAATGGAGTTTTTATCCATTGTATATGGTCTAATCAATAAAAATTTATGAATGAAAGAAGAATAGATGAGAAGGAATTAAAAGATAATATATCCAAATTCCCATGGGAGAATGAGTGAAATATACCATGACTTGACCCCCCATGGAATGTTTTTGGAGGAGAAAAAATCACACAATCAGAGCCTCTATAGCCATGAAAATTAACTACAATCGAGTGGGGGTTGATCGAGGGTTAAACTGGGGATGGTCCTTCAAATTTTTAGAAATAATTTTCATATTGAATTAAATTTTTTTTCATGGTTTACTGAAGAGGTCCGAGCAGATAGGAAACCATGATCTGTGACCATGTGCCCCCTATGGAATTAATATCCAGGTTTCCATGGTTTCCGATAGGTGGGAACATGATTTATGAAATAATTAACTAATCTAGTATTCTTTAAATATATAGGGATAAATTTTTTACACTAAGTGGAACATAGTTTTAGAAACCTATTAAATGATCAAAAAGCCATAAAAATTTTACAAATTTCAACCAAGGAACCCACAAATAGGACCCATCCAAAATAGAAACAAAAAATAGAAAAAGGGTACTGGAAAAAAATTAAATAATGTTTCAATTTTTTCCTTGGTAAACTAGATACATAATAAAATATCACATTAAATTTTAGAACAAAAAAACCTAATGATTTTAATTTGATAATTCAATTATTCCCCAAAGTATATTCCTAAATATAAATCACAAATCACATCCTCACCTCCATTGGAAAATAAAACCTAAGAAAGAGGAGTGTTTAGACACATAGAATTTGTAAGAGTACATAATAAGTTATTAATAAATAATGTAATATCAATATAGAAATGAAAATAACTAAAACACATGCCATTTAATGATAATGTTTAGAATAATATGGAAGAAAAATGATAATAAAATAATCACACATAAATAATTATGTAATCATGAAAACAAATAATGGATATTCTAAATTACTGAATAATCACATTTTGTATCAATACTTTAATTAATATAGATGGAATGGATAATTTTGACCATTTAATTTTTACAATTTAGGCCTTATGAGAGGATACAAAATGTCATTAATGAATTTTGAAAAGAAATCTAAAAAAATGGGTATGGACTTGGCCAAAAAAAACATTGGCTTTCTAGTGAGTCTTGTTGATTCATAGATGTGACATACCATGGCCCACCCATCACTTTTTATGTACAATTCAATCATGATATAAAGGAGATAAAAATATTCCACAAAAACATTTAAAATGGTTATTAATATCTACAATGTAAATACATTAAACAATTAACAACCAAAATCACAAAACATCTAGTGAATTGTGAACTCCTTCAATAAACCATGTACCTATAGTATTATATGTAATATAACTGGTTATTTTCATTGATTAGTAGAAAAACAATAAAAATATGTTAAAAATATTTCATGATAAAAATTTCCTTTTCATTTTGAAAAAGTCATTTTAAAATTAAATGTAACGCCCCGACCCCAATTGCCCAGAGTTGGTGCATTATTACATAACATTGGCATGATCACAAAAGATCAAGTGTCGAAAGACCGATTAGTTTAGTAGTTTTGGAAACACTAGATAAATTCATAAAGTTTACATTACACCATAAATTGAAAACTACAACAATAAAATGTCTCCACACTCATATCCCCTTATACTATCCCTACAGGTCATTCATAAAATACTTCTTCACATCCTAGGAAAAATAAAACATAGATAAGGGTGAGCTCAAATGCCTAGTAAGGATAACAATATAGCGGAAACTTTTATAAATAAGCATAAACATTTAAGGAAATGTATAACTAAAACAAAATCCTTTTAAACTTATACTTCAGAATAATATGAAAAAATAAAATGAAATAATGCAATTTACGTATTCACATTGATATTCTACTAGTCGAATAATCACATGCAATATCAATAACCTATTTCATAATGATGGAATGCATAATGTCAGACTATCAAAACCACATAGCCAAGGCCTCGTGCCAAGACTACAAATAAGATTTTTTCAAGGCCTGGTCCCAAAATACTAGATTGTCTCATGAGACCTACCGATGCATCGAGGAGCTATAGTGGGATCCACATGTCACTTATTAAGTCCAATGCATTCCTCATATGTATAGGTTTAAACATAACATAAACATTCGTATTAAAACTAGTATACAAAATGTCAATACTTTCTCCATAAACCATAAATGGAATAAAAATAACACATCCACAGCCAAACATATCACAAAACCTTCAATACAATATGGAAGATTTGTATCATAATAAATAAACATCAAAGAAGCTTAAACTCCATCAAAGGATATTGACATAGATGAAGTCAATACTATTAGAGAGAAATATCAATTTTTTTGAAATAATTTAAAAGTCACATTATTATAAAATAAAACATTTACATTGAAAATATTCTTAGAAGCTTGTAAGGGAGGCTTCAAAGATTTTATAATGGCAGAAAATAGTTTCACCCACCATACAAGTTAAAAAAGACATTCTTACCTTAATTCTGTCGAAAAGGTTAAAAAGGACCTTGGTTGGAAAACATCAGAAATATTCCTTTATAAACTTTTTAGAAAAAGTCAAACAAGGGTATAAATTACATTAACCCATATTCTGTAAAATAGTAAGAATGTTATGAAATTTTTTTAAGAAACATGGATGCAGATGATAAGGAGGTCCCAGTAGATAATTACGTATAAACAACCTCGGATAATGAAGAGATTTTGAAATAAACCCTTACCTTGAAATTTGCCATGGTTTAGAGTAGGTTAACCTCCTGTAAAATGGTGACATAATTTTTATTAAATTATAAAAAAATCATATACATTAATATGATATCATATATGATCTTCTAACATTTATTTGTTAATAATATCTTAGTATTATCGTTGTTTCGTGTGTTAACTTACTCATTTTATTTTATATGTTTTTTTATATAATAAATGATTGTCATGGATAGGTTGTATCTTACTCATATACATAAATATATCATGCCCATAAACATTATTTTAAATCATTAAATGATAATTAGTCTTGAATGGATACGATGCGGAATGAATCTCATCGCGTTCGTGGAGACGGTTGTCTGTACGTACGCACGAGCGACAATATCATTCATTTGATATTAAAATAATATATAATTGGATGTTATATCATATATACAGAATAATTATCATGTTATATTTATTATTTACATGAATTACATGTCATTATTAAACCCATAAAAATAATAATTTATTGAATAACAATTACACCACGACGTGGAGACGGTAAGCCGTACGTACGCACGTATGGTGACATGTCATTAAAAGGATGGATAGAATACTGAATATGGTTTAAAATTTTTATTATAACATTAAAATATATATATAATATACTAGAGTTATTATTTTATAATGGGAATAACAAATAAAGAAGAAGTTGAGGAAGAAAGGAACATGAAAGAGGGTGGCGAAAACATTACCTCTTCTTCGAGCTCTTCCTTTTGATTTGATCAAAAGGGCTCCATAGGTTGGCTTTATGATCAAACTAAGGCCTCTAGGTCAATGTGAGGAATGTTGAGAGAGTATTTGGGTTGGTTTTGGCTGAGAAAAAATTCTTTGTATGTGTGAATTAGTGAGAAGGGGGAGTGCCCTTTTATAAGAGGGGTGAGGGGCACCTTTAGAAAAGCTAGAAATATTATTTTATAATAAATTCTTATTCGGTTTCTAATGGCTCCAAAATATATTATTTAAATTTTAAGGTGGGTATAGGTTAAAAACCACTCAACCAATAGGTTTTAGACAGGTTTGGGTCACTATATTAACCTTATATTTTATTTTTAACTCTTAGTTAATTTGATTAACATTTACCATGTCACATTGATTTTTTATATTATATAGTTAATAAACTTCCTATATACATCAAAGCGACCCCCAAGTGGTCCATTAGTGACACACCTATCATGATAAAAGTTCTTTGGTAGAAACATAGATTTTTAGGAATATAATATAAATTAATAAAATAATATTTGTTTTAAAAACACTTTTATGTCAATTTTGACACTATTGGGTATTTTGTTTTTGATAATTTCATAACAACATTATTATGTCGAACGAAATTTATATAACCAATCCTAATATGTCCTATTAATCTATAAAATTAGTGTAATTCATAAAAAGTCTCAAATAACATTTATTTTGATATTTATAATATCAATTATTTTAATATTTAATTAAATAGGTAATTACTGCATCACCATTGTGTAGTAAATAAATTAAATTATTTAAAGTATAAAGATTATAAATAAAATACCATTATGTAGGGAATCAATTTTTATTTCTAATTAATATTTAAAATCGAATTTATCTTATGTATACCCCTATATTAAAAATGTTTTAGTAAATAAACATTTTATTTTAACTCTTTTAACTCTTCTTTGAATTAAATAATAATAACTTTCCTAATCTAATCCAAGTGGACCAAGATGATAATATTTTATTCCTAAGGTTGTTTTTGGTCGATATACACTTGTCCAATAGAATTAGGACATGTGTTTGGGTAATATTAATATCATTTTTACCCTTTATTACCCTATTTACTTTTAACCTTGGTAAATAAAAGTAAAACGTTACTATTCACCAAAAATTATTTTCATCTCATTGAACTACATTTTACTCCTTGATATTAACCGTGTCTCTCTGATTTTCAAAATTCCACTCACAGAAGCAATAAAATTATGTTTTATGTGAATTTTCAAATTCTCTTAGGAGGTGGGTAAAAGATGGTGAAAAGTTCAATAAAATTTTTATATATCTAAAATTATTCTAAACTAACATCAATGAATTACGTTTAACTTATATAGGTATTATGTATCTATTTTGACCATAATTAAATTTAAATAAAATAAATAATTATTTAAATTAAAATTTGGTTTTAAACTATAACTCAGTGTTTTATCACTATTCATCAAAAATTGAATGTTTTCAGAAAAATACCAAAATTTCACTCTAGGCTAATTTCGATATTTCGAATCCAAAAAAAGCCAATTTTGAAAGATAAAATTTATAAAATTTCAAAATTTGGGTATTACTATTAATAACGGCTAGTTTGATTAGTTTTGGTGTGTGTGTTAGAACTCAAAGTTGCGTACAACACATGCTACTGTATTATTCAAAGGGAAGCGTATCGTGGAAGCTTGGGGTGTTACATTCTCCCGTCCTTAAAATAATTTCATCCTTGAAATTTTCTAGAATACTATCGCATGAAAAGACTCAGGTGGTTCTTCATCATAAGTTCCTCGGGTTCCCACGTTGCTTCTTCCATCTTATGGTTTCTCCACAAAACTTTTACCAGACGAGTCGTCCGGTTTCTTAGTACTTATTCTCTCATATCAAGAATCCTGACGGGCTCATCACAATAAGACAGATCAGGTTCCAGTTATACTTCCTCATAGGTGAGTACATGCTTTGGGTTAGGCATGTATTTCCTCAACAGTGATACGTGGTACACATCGTGAACTTTGAAGAGACTTGGCGGCATTGCCAAACGGTAAGCTACAACCCCAATTCACTCTAGAATTTAGAAAGGTCGTATGTACCTATGACTCAATTTACCTTTCTTGACAAAACGTACAACTCCCTTCCATGGAGATACCTTCAAGAAAACATGATCTCCTACCTGAAATTCCAAATCCTTCCTTCGGTTGTCAGCATAGCTCTTCTGCCTACTTTGAGCTGTTTTAATGTGGTTTTGGGTTACCTTTACCTTCTCCATCGTTTCCTCCACCAGTTATGGGCCTACATGTTTTCTTTCGCCAATTTCATCCTAACAGGTTGGTGTGCGACATCCCTTTCCATATAACGCTTCATATGGTGCCATTTTAATAATCATATGGAAGCTATTGTTATAGGAAAATTCAACCAGAGGTAAATATTGATCCCACATACCCTGAAAGTCAAGTGAGTAGGATCTCAACATCTCTTCTAAGGTTTGAATAGTCCGTTCTGATTTTCCATCTATTTGAGGGTGGTAGGCAGTGCTCAAATTAAGTTCAGTATCCAAGGCCTTCTGAAGACTCTTCCAGAATCTTGAAGTAAAACAGGGATCACGATCAGAAATAATAGATTGGGTTACTCCATGAAGTCTCACAACTTCATTAATATATAGTCTTTCTAGATGTTCCATTGGTAGATCTTCTCTTATAGCATGAAAATGTGTTGACTTGGTTAGATGGTCAATAATAACCCATATTGCATTTTTCCTTCTAGGATATTTTGGTAGTCCCATTACAAAGTCAATCGTGATATTATCCCATTTCCACTATGGGTTGGTAAGTGGTTGCATGAATCCTCCAAGTTGTTGCCTTCCAGCATTCACTTGTTGAAAAACAATACATCTTGACACAAAATCAGCAATCTCTCTCTTCATGTTGTCCCACAAAAAATGTTCCTTCATGTCTCTATACATTTTGGTGTTCCGAGGGTGTATAGAGAAATTGGAACTATGAGCATCATCCAATAATTACCTTTTTAGATCAGGTATATCAGGAACACAAAGTCTCTTCCCAAATTTCAAAATTCTATCATCATACTCAAAGTCATTAAATCTTCCATCATTCACAGCTCTAATCTTCTTTTGAAACTCTTCATCACCGATCTGAGAACTTTTTATCCTTTCTAGTAAAGATGGTTTGGCAACCATTTGAAAAAGTATCTATGTCTCACCATCCATGGTAATTCCCATATCTATATTCACTAGATCCACGAAAACATGATCTCTTTCAATTATCATCATGTTCAAAAATCCATGATTTTTTCTGCTCAAAGCATCCGCCACCTTATTTTCCATCCCCGTGTGGTAGTATATCGTGCAATCATAATCCTTGAGTAGTTCGATCAATCTCCTTTGCCTCATGTTGAGTTCTTTCTGTGGGAAAATATACTTCAAACTCTTGTGATCAGTTTAAATCTCACATTTTTTCCCAGAGAGATACTGTCTCCATATCTTCAAAGTGAAGATTACAGCAGCTAACTCAAGATCATGAGTAGGGTAGTTTTGCTCATTAATTTTTAGCTGTCGTGATGAGGGAATAACCTTATCATTCTGCATAAGGACATAACCATGTCCTTTCTTTGATGTGTCACTATAAATAATAAACCCATCATTCCCCGATGGTAGAGTCAATATAGGAGAATTGAATAATCTTCTCTTCAGTTCATCGAAACATTCTTCACACTCTTTTGTCCAAAAAAATTTAACCCCTTTACGTGTGAGCTTCGTTAATGGGTTAGCCAACCAGGTAAAATTCTAGACGAAACATTGATAATAACCTGCTAAACCAATAAAACTGCGTACCTCGGTTATACTCGTTGGTGTTAGCCATTCTTCGATTGCTTTTGTATTTGAAGGATCAACAAAGATTCCATCCTTGGAGACAATATGGCAAAGAAAAGAGATCTCCTAAATCTAGAATTCACACTTTCTAGACCTCCCATATAATTCATGTCTTCTAAGAGTCTTCAGGATAATGCTCAAGTGATATTCATGATCTCCGTATCTTTTTGATTATAACAAGATATCATCAATAAATTCCACCACAAAATCTTCGAGATATTATTTGAAAACTCTACTCATTAGATCCATGAATACTGAGGGTGCATTAGTCAATCCAAAAGGCATTACTGTAAACTCGTAATGCACGTACCTGGTTCGTAATGCTTTCTTCGGAATGTATTCCTTCTTAACACACAACTGATGGTATCCAGACCGAAGTTCAATCTTTGAAAAGTTTTTGAGCTCCATGCATTTGGTCAAATAAATCATCAATTCGAGGTAGGGGATACTTGTTCTTAATTATTATAGCATTTATCTCCCTGTAGTCGATACATAACCTCATAGATCCATCTTTCTTTTTAACAAAAAGAATAGGGGCTCCCCATGGAAAAACACTAGGGAGAATAAATCCATTATTACTCAATTCCTCTAGTTGTTTCATTAGTTCAACTAATTCCATAGTGGCCATTCTATAAGGGGTCTTCGCTATAGGCCTTCATCCAGGAATTAAATCATTGGAAAACTCAACTTCTTGTTCTAGAGGATGTCCAAGAAAATCATCCAGAAACACATCTATATATTCTTTCATAATAGGTACATCCTCAATTTGAACATTCATTTCCTCACCAACAATCATTTCATTCTATTCCTCCCCAATAATTGAATTTAGTTGAGATACTGGGGGTGGATCTAGATAAGAGTTAGGTGGTGACAATTCTGCTTTAAAGATAAGGTGTTCCTTATCATCATCATCAAAAATCGTAACCTTCTTCTTCTTATATTAAATCTTTGCATCATGGTCCGAAATCCAATCCATTATGAGGATTATATCAAACTCAGTCCTAGGTATGACGATGAGATCAGTGGATAAAGGATATTTATGTGCTCTAATAGGGACTGATTAACAAAACATTGTTGCAATGATACTTCCCTTAAGAGTTTTAACTAATAACTCCCTTGTTAAATTAAATTGGAAATATCTAATTTTCATAGCAAACTGGGAAGATATGAAACAATTCGATGATCTAGAATCAAATAATGCATTTACTAAACATGAGGAAACCATTAAATTACCTGCCACGACGTATTTCGGAGCTTCTACCTTAGCAGTAGTCATAGCACAAGCTTGACCATGATCCCTTGGCCTTTTCTGAGGTAAGTTCCCCTGACTCTTAAGACATTCATTTGAATAAAGTTCCATCTCCTTGCAATTATAGCATTGGACAACGGTAGCTTCCTACTTCCCCTTGCAATCTCGAGCTTGGTGGACATTTTCAACACACTTGTAACAGACTCCCATTACTTTTAAGAAAGCACCAGAGTGTTTCTCCCCACATTTACTGTAGGATGGATATTCAACTTTTCCCTTATTCTCCTTATTTTCATTCCCAGATTGATCAGCAGATCTCTTCTTCTCTTGCTTTGCTTTAAATTCATAAGACATAGATAATTCATTTTCTGTCTTGATAGCACATGAGACAATGTATTCTTATGATGAGAAAGATTGTGAGAATAATGCTATATGGAGAAATGGTTTCAACCCATCCAAGAAACAATAAATCTTACTACTTGGGTTACGTATATAATCTCCAGTATACTTTTCCATCCTTGTAAATTTAGCCTCATACATTGTAACATTCACATTGTCCTTTTGTCTCAGACTCAGAAATTGCCTTTGTATATCTGTTCGATGGTCACGAGGAATGTATTTTTCTAAGAAAAGCTCTATGAACTCCCTCCTTTCCATATTTGATACTTCATCATCTTCCTTCATGGTTTGAATCAATGACCACCATTGATCAGCATCTCCAGTGAGGCCCAGGGTGCTCCATATGGGTAGCCATGTCACCTACCTAGTATGGTGATCAATTAATCACAATGTGACCTACCTATTTTACCCAATTCTCATAGCTCCAGTCATAGAACAAGCCACAAACACTCATGAAACCTTTTTTCCACAACACATGTTTAACAAGATAAAAAAAGTGGTTTAAAATCAAAAACAATATATTTTTTACCTTAATAAAAGTCATGTAGTAACATAATTCATATATGTTCAAAATTTTAATTTACAATTATTTCTACAAAGTCAATAATAAATATGGTTTCAAAGAGAAAATGTCAAAAGTCACACAATGTTTTGATATCAAAATCTAATATGAAAATTATTCCAATGACCTAAATATGATTAATAGTAATATAATTTAACTAATAATACTTCAAAAACAATTTGAAATATATTTTAACACTATAACAATTTTTAAGGAAAATATAGTCTTCAATAAAACATCAATATTTTTACTATTCATAAAAATATTATGCATTTTAGAAAAATCCCAAAAAAATATCCTTGCCAAATATTGATTTTTAATTTTAATTTTTTTTATTTTTTATATAATTTTTTTATATGTTGTTTTCAATTTATTATAATTTATTCTAATTTATTATTATTTCTTCCAAGTTATTTACAATTATTAATAATTATTGCTCACTGTTACAAATTATTACAAATAATTACATGTTATTACAAATTATTTCAAATTTTTACAATTTATTACAATTTATTACAATTTATTATAAATTATTACCTACTCCAAATCCATTTTTTGTATTTTCAAATGACACTTTTATGGGTAAGTGAGAACCCTAATAATAACATCCAAATAAAACATTAAATAATTATTAAAATTTATTACAAATTTTTACAATTTAAGATTAATTATAAAAATTTCTAACTAATTATTTAAATTTTTTAGTAACTTTTCAAAATGTATTAGTTAGATTTCAAATTTAATAATAATTATTCTAATTTATAAATAATTATTCGAAATTATTACTAAGTATTAGAAAATATTACTAATTATTTGAATTTTTAATAATTATTAAAAAAATTATTATTTTTACAAATTATTAAAATTAATTGGTAATTATTGAAATTTTTACTAATTATTGTAATTTATTAATAATTATTGAAATTTTTTTCTAATTATTACTAATTATTACTAATTTTTTGAATTTGGATACTAATTGTTAAAAAAATTTACTAAATATTACAAATTATTGCAATTTATTACTAAATATTAGAATCTTTTTTTGATTGTAAGAAAATATTACAAATTATTAGAATTTATTATTATTGATGAAATTTGTTACTAACTATCGAAATTGATTAGCAATTGTTGCAATTTATTACTAATCATGGTTGTTTATTACTTATTATTGCAATTCATTACTAATTATTGCAATTTATTACAAATTATTCGAATTTATAAATAATTATTCAATATTATTACTAATTATTACTAATAATTTATAATTATTACTAATTATTTCTAATTATTACTAATTTTTAAAAATTTAACTATTATTGCAATTTATTACAAGTTGTTGGAATTTATTAATAATTGTTGCAACTTATTTTTAGTTTTTCCAATTTATTACTAATTATTACAATTTATTACTAACTATTGCAAATGATTCATATTTTTTCAATTTATTATTATTTATTCAATTGTATTAGTTATTGTTTCAATTTATTACTAATTATTTTAATTTGTTACAAATTATTCAAATTTATTATTAATTATTACTAATTATTTTTATTTATTACAGATTATTGCAATTTATTTCTAATTATTGCATTTTATACTAATTATTTTATTTTGTTACTAATTATTTCTATTTATTTCTAAATATTGCAATTTATTACTAATTATTCTAGATTATTAATAATTAATGCAATTTATTACTAATTATTCAAATTTATTACCAATTTTTAGAATCCGTTACTAATTATTTGAATTCATTACCGATTGATGAAATTTATTACTAATTGTTTCAATTTATTAATAATTGTGCCAATTTATTACTAATTGTCGCATTTTATTTCTAAGTGTTGCATTTTATAACTAATCGTTGCAATTTATTAGTAATTGTAGCTATTTTAAACTATTTTTTGAAATATATAACTAATTATTGCAATTTAATACTAATAATTGTAATTTAATACTAATTATTACTATTTTAAAACCATTATTACAATTTAATGCTAATTATTACAATTTAATATTAATTATTACTAATTATTATAATAACTATTAGTTAATAATAATTAATATTAATTTAAATAAATCACCGATAATTATTTGTAAAAATAATCATAAACAATGATAAATAAAAGTATATAATATTTATTTAATTTAACAATATCTAATTAACAATAACTATAATTAATATTAAATAAATTAAGTAAAATATAATAAAAAAATAGATACATACCATAAAACAGATGCTTTGGAGGATATAAGCTGCGAAAAATGCAGCAAATTTAAACATTAATCTATGAAAAAAAAATTGGAAATTTTTTTTCACTACAGTGAGATGAGTGGAGAATGGAATTGAATGAGGGAAAATAGGTAGGGGTTTATATATATTAGATTAGTTGTGATGGAGTTATTTGTGATGGGTCCTATAGTAAATACCCTCTGATTAAAAATACTTTTTTGATGGTACCCATCGCAAAATACCACTAATTACATACTATTTGTGATGATATATATATATCCTATTTCAAATACTTAAAACGCCACAGGGTATTTGCGATGGGCTTCTATATCCAAACAAAAATTACATTTCCCGTGTTTTGGCATGAAATGTGCACCAATGCTTTTGCGACATGAACCATCTAACCATCACAAAAGCCTTATTATATGTAACAGGCAAGTTTTCCCATCATAAAAACATTCTCAAAAATACTATTTGCGGTGAGATACAGACCCATCTCCAGTAACCCCTCTCAATAGCATGGATTTCCCTTAGTGGAACTCTGATACATTGTTACCGTATTATTATTTGATGTGATTGTTATAGGATAGTTTTTTAATTTGATGGTATGTGTGTATATATATATATATATCCCTTATAATATAAAAATATTGATAAAATATTAGTAATTACTCACTTAATATTTAGTGACGTTATTTATAACAATTGAAATATGCCTTCATCAGGAATGATATTATTTCATTTTTTGAGTAATAATATAATTAATTTCTAAATATATTTTAAATATTATTGAGTAAAAATAATATTATTTTTTAGTTGTAAATATAAAAAATGTGTTAGGGTAAATTTTTTATAATTATATTTAAAAGAATGATTTTTTAATGACCATTATAATATAATGTATTTTATTGAAAAATGTATTAATGATTCAAATATTTACAAAGTACCACATTCTTTTAGAAATGATTTCCAACAAAAAATATTCATATTGTATTATGAATTATATAGTTTTTTGTTTGAGTAAATTTTATGGTTGAATTTTTCATTAAAACATGTTTCTACCTGAAAATAAAATTTTCAACAATTCATTTTTCCCTGCGTTTTATGATTATTTAAAAAAATCAATCAACATACCTTATAGTAAAAAAATTTATGAAAAAAAATTTATTTTTCATTTTAGAAATATAAATTTATCATAGGATTTTTTTTACATTATATATATATATTAAATTTTTAGTGAGTAGTAAAAAAAGTGTTTATGAAATACATTATTTTTTATGATATAACAATGAATTAAAAATAATATAATAATTATAAAACATATGGAATTATGTATGTATGATATATAATAAAGATATCATACACATGAAATAAAAAATATAAATTTTAATTTCTTCCACAATAAACATGGAAATCATTTTCAGTGTTGATGTTGAGCTTGTACCGTGATGGAAAAGTAAACTTTTTCACCCTAAAGAAAAAAACTAGAGATGGAATACGTCCTTCAAGGAACATATTGTTTAATATAATATATTATATATGATTTTTATGGTGAGATGAGAATTTTATAGTTATACAACAAGTGGATTATCCAAATGCTCGTGTAATGATTATGCAATGCTGGAAAATTCAAAATAAGATATCAATTTTTATTTACGTGACATAGATATAATTCAAAATAAATATTTGAGGACTATGAATTCGAATTTTGACAATAATAAATTTATTTTCATCATTTTAATTTATATATAATTTACTTCTTTTAAATAAATATGTTAATATTCATCACTACACAATTGCAGCATTTATTTAATTAATAGAAAAATAAAATAATGATTTTAAAAATAAATATACTCAATATTTTGAAATAATTATGGATTCTCTATAATTATATATATATATATATAATTCTATGTTTTTTAAATTATTATATATGGAATTATCCTTCTTCAAGAGGTATTTAAAGTTAACATAACTGAATATTGTCAAAATAGAAAATAAGTAAATTTTATTAAAATACAAAATAATCAAATAACTAAAAAAATAAAATCCTAAAATAAGAAAAAATTTATATGATATATTCTAAAATATAATTAATTTTCCATTTAAGAGAACCTTTTTAGGATATTTTTAAAAATAAAACCATTATTAATGAATTGATTATTAATGTACATAAATTTAAAATTGGTTAACCAAGGGTCAATCAAAATGGTAATGTTTAAAACAACATAAAAACATGGATAAATTATATTGGTTATGGTATTAAAAACCTATACTATGTTTACATTGAATCTTCTAACACTTTGAATCGTTTTACTCTTGAATTTTCTTATTAATTTTTATTTTTAAAAATATATTCCAAATATGACCATGTCCCCATTTATAAACGGGAACTCCTCCATCACATCATTACACCATAATGAGCCCGAAATCATGAGCAACCTCTAATAATTTATCTTTTCAACTTCCCTATCTGACTTATAGATTTTATGTTCATCCAAAAATTCCAGCCCTATAGAACTTTTGAGGACATATAACAGAGTCATTTAAATGAAGAGGTAATCGACCAAACCAATCACATCCTTTTTTTAATCTTCTATACCTCCCCTAAAAATATATAGTATTGCATGGCCCAACCCATCATAACACACCAAGAGGGTAGTGATGTGATATCAAACTACCCAAATCCCACCTCAATAAGATAGTGGTTGGAAATAAGCGTCGAATGGAAAAACTAAAATCAGACAATTTTCCATAATGTACTCATATGCATTTACCCAACCATCTCCAAATAGATATACAATGAAAAAATACGTTAACAAAATCTAGCGTAATATCTATATTGTAAAAAACCCTAGGGAATACAATAGTACAATGTCATAATATGAAAAATTAAATGGGAACAACAAATAACCATCTAGAAAGATTTCCCAACCGATAAATAAATGTAAAAGAAATTTCTAGAGAGGCTTGCTCTATATCTCAATGCCCTAGCCACCATATTCCATATAATTCACATCAGTATCCCAGTGATACTAAATATTTCCCTCCTACCATTCATCCATATGCATAGGACATTTCATTTTCGGGAAATGGCCATGAATGGTTGAGTATATACATACCCAATAAAAAGACTTGTAAACCTATGGGGAAGCAATGGGTGATAGAAAATTTTTTGAAAGCCCAACCCATAGTAACATAAAAATAACATCCATCAAAAAGTATATATATATGATCAAAAAAAAATCCTCAGAGAGAGAGAATGGGGATCTCCATCTCACAGATCATCCCAAGATAAGTGTCTTCCAATTTCTCCAAAGGATCCATCATCAATGCCTATGATCTCACATGTTTGTACTATGAATATATATATTGATCCACACCTCAAAACTATGTCACATAATTTTCAGGATTTAATCACTAGATATATGACCCAAACCCATGTAAAATAAGAGGTTTCTACTCAATATATTGATGAACCAGGCCTTTTCCTAGCTAGAGGGTTCCAGTCTATGGATATATTGAGTACCCTCACCCTTGTTCGTTAGGGGTGGTGCCTACAATGTACATAGATATATTACTAAATCCATGCTCTAATTAGAGGGTTCCACTATGATGATCAAGTCCAATCATTTCCATTATCATGTGATTCTTAATGATGTATCATGCTTTGAATGTTTTGCATCATATATCAGAGGCCACTACCATGGATGGAATTGCCTTCTATATTGAAAAAAAACAGAGGATTGGTTACTCATATTCCAAAACCTATGTCCAAATAAAATATACATGAGTGGTAGAATGTTCCTCAAAAAGGATTTACATAATGTTTAAGGGGTTCCAAATAGATTTGGGCCCCACTCCTCTATCTATCCAAGTCCCCACAAGGACAAGGCACACTATCCATGTAGTAGTTCCCAACCTGTTTCAGTAGTCTCTGCCACCCAGGTTCAAGACATGTTCTCTTGGATTTTCCATCAAGTAGTGTATGTGAACCTTGAAATTTGCTAGAATAGAATGTGTTCCTAGAAATTTATATTTACTAGTACATCTGATGTAAATGTTTTCTTTCATTACTTTTTCATATGGTTTATGAGAGTCCAACCAAAAATATGATATTTAACTCATCCATAATCCCTAGCTATCATAGCTTGGTCACTACAGTGAATGTGACCATCACCCTACAAGATATGTAGTTATGATTTTCATGGAAATTTATATCTACTATGTGTGTTGTAGATATAATACACCTACAAAAAATACACCAATTTCTAAAATTAATCCCACCAAAAATAAGGAAATCACATCAACTTTTGACACTGAATCCCCTATTAGAAAAAATTATGATTTTGGTTTATTTACATAATGCCACCACATGACTTGTGTTACTCAATTATCATAGCTAATAATTTCAAGTTCTTATATCAATGCAAATAAACACCCATATTCCACATATAATCATGATCATCCTGATAATCTCAATTCAAATCATCATTCAAACAGCCACCATGACTCTGGAGGATCGGTCACATTAGAACCCACCATAACATTCTCAAACAGTCACCCCATCAGAAAATCGTTTTTGATATGAATAAATATGTGGAAACATAACTATACGAAAAGGATAAATTTCTTTTGTTTATGAATTCTTATCCAAAGATGAAAGATCATGAATATTTTGGTTAATAAATAAAAGGAAAATCATGAAAAAATTGAATAAACAATGTAATTATATTCCAAAAGGATCGTGTAGAGGATCTATTGAATTCAGATAAAATAAAATGGATTCGTTCATGTTACATCATTAATAAATAATTGTGGAAGCCATAAATGATCAGTACTACATTAATTCAGACTAATCATTGTTGAAGAATGTGTTCTCTAGTGATGATGATTATCCATTGATCTCACTACCTTTTGATCTACCTCGATCTAGTCTCTAATCATCATTTGATCTCAATCCTATAATGAATATCTCTAGTTATCCTATATTTTTTGTAACGCCCCGACCCCAGCTACCCAGAGTCGGTGCATTACTTCGTAACATTGGCATGATCACAAAAATCAAGTCTCGAAAGACCGATTAGTTTAGTAGCCTTGGAAACACTAGATACATTCGTAAACGTTACATTACATCATAAAGTGAAAAACTACAATAACAAAGTCTCCACAGTCCACACTCATATCCTCTTCTGACTATCCCTGCAGGTCATTCATAAAATACCTCTTCACATCCTGGAAAATATTAAAACATTGAAAGGGGTGAGCTCAGATGCTCAGTAAGGATAACAATATTGCGGAAGCTTTCATAAATAAACATAAACATTTAAGGCAATGTATAACTAAAACAAAAGCCTTATAAACTTGAACATCAACATAATATGGCAAAAGTAAAATGAGATAATTCCATTTACTTCTTCACATGGATATTCTACTGGTCGAGTAATCACATGCAATATCAATAACCACTTTCATAATGATGGAATGCATAATGCCAGACTATCATAACCACGTAGTCAAGGCCTCGTGCCAAGACCACAAATAAGATTTTGTCAAGGCCTCGTGCCAAGACACTAGTTTGTCTCATGAGACCTGCTGATGCATCGAGGAGCTATAGCGGGCTCCACCCGTCACTTATTAAGTCCAATGCATTCCTCATATGAATAGGTTTAAACATATCATAAACCATAACATAATCGTATCACATAAAACATGCATAAAGGAAACATAACATTTCCATATTTCAATCACAAGATATCAATACAACACATTGATATAATAAAAATTCTTTCAAAACCATTTTCAATACCAAAATAAAAGAATGTTAAAACATTGTATTTATTTTTCTTTTTTTAAAAAAAGTATGGCTTGTAAAGGAAGCCGAAACTCAAATAATGTTCACGGCGGCGGAGAAGTCGTTGTCGCCGCATAAGTACGGAAAGAAAAACATTCCCTTTTTGTCGTTTAGTAAAATGCTTCGTATAAAAAGATTCCTTTTGAATAAACTTAAAAGTCAAAGGGGTTTATACACCGTATAAAAGAAAGTTGTGTATAAAACCAAATATGCCTCAATGAAAGGAGATTGAGACGAAGTCCTTAAAAAGATCATTTTTAAAATAAAATAGATATATTATGTGTATTCACTATAGGTACACATAAAGAAAGTAAAAATACAAAATAAGACATAATAATATCATGACATAATTTGAAAGTAGGAGATTAACCCAAAGAATGGAAGTTGGGTTAAGAAGTTCCCTTACCTCGTGTCTGACTTGACTCAACCGTTCTTTAACCTCCTGAATAATAAACTAGAGTTAATATATACCTTATTAAGAACCATTTTCAATTTCATTATCCTTATTATATCACTTATTACAATGATATGAACATTATGTAATTATTTAAGTTAATAACGGTCGTTTTGTCGATCTTTGGTACTTGAGTCAGAAATAAACTTCTTATAATTACAAGTTGTTCATGTGGTGAAATATCCATTATATCCGGAATTATATTCATGATGTAGATATCATATATATCATATATACAGTATATACATTCATTCATAATGTCACGTAACATTTAGAGGTAAGAAATGAAATGCACCGTTCATGGAGACGGTAAGCTGTACGTACGCATGAACGCTACTTTCATTTCAATTTCATATTTAATGGAAGTAAATCATAATGATATAAATGTATAATATAATTCCAGTATAATATAGTGTATAATACCATTTACTCCATCCTTTATACATCCCACATATGGCATTTACGATTCAAATCACTTTGAGGGGGCGGTAGTCCGCACTTCCTAAAATGAAATTATCGCGTTTTACCCATAATGGAAATCATAAAGTATGCCATAAATGAGAAATACAGAAGCATAAGTAAAACAAAAACATATTATATATCATATATAAAAATAGTGTCATCTTAATGGCCATCTTTGAAGGTGTTATATGAGTGTTGAACAATCATCGCTTCGTGAGGCAGAAATTCTCCATCCACAGAAACCGTATGTTCTTTAACCATTAGATGTAGGTGTGTGTAAGTGTAGCTCGAATCCTTCTTATAACAACATCCTAGTATATTGAGGATACTGGTGTTGTTACAAAAGAAATGAATAAAAAGAGTTTATGGGGTTGGAGAAGAAAAATAAAACAAAACAACATTATAAAAGACATTACCTCAAAATCGGGTAACTCTTTTTGATTTGAGCCAAAGGCTTCCTTGGGAAGAGTTCTGCCCAAAGTGAGGATTCTAGGAGTAAGAGAGGGATGTTGGGAGAGTATTTGGGCAGAGGTTGGCCGAGCCAAATGGCTTGAAAGTGTAAATGAGATGGGAGAGGTGGGGGCCTTTTATAAGTGGAGAGGAGGGGCACTTTTGGAATGATTGAAATGTTACATTATTTCACAATGCTTTTCGGATTCTAAAGGTCCCACACTTATATAATTCGAGGCTAAGGTGATAAGGTTTCGAAATCTCTTAATCCAATAGGCTTTGGACAAGTGTAAGCCTTGGATTTTGCATTATCTTCTCATTTTATTTAAATCGTTAAATAATGAGGTCATCGCTGCATCATAATGATGTCATAACTAATTTAATTTATTTAATGTCTAAAAATTATAAAACAAATACTATGATGTAGGAAATCTTTTTATCTTTCTAATGAATATTTATAGTCAAAATTTGGACTTGTGTAACTCTACTTAAAAATTGTTTTAGTAAAACAATTTATGTTAGTGTCATTTTCACTTTAACATTAAATAAAAAGTAATTTATGTTATTTCCCAAAAAAAGTGGATCCATGGGGTCCCCAAGTTAGGCCATGGCTTGTCTTGGTCGGCCATGACACAACCAATGAGGTTGGGACATGTGTCTAGGTCATTTAATATTATTAAAGTATTATTTATACCTTAAACTACCCTAATTACCACTAATCGCGATTAAGAACTTAATAAGTTACTATTCACCAAAAAATTATTTTTATCCCATTGAACCACATTTTACTTCTTAATGACAACCATGTATGTCGGATTTTTGAAAATCAAATCACAGAAGTGGTAATATTTCATTTAAACGAAAAATTAGTTATTTAACTACCACTTAGTGGTTTCACTATTCATCAAAAATTGAAGTTTTTCAGAATAAGGCCGAAATTTCACCCTAAGCTATAATTGATATTCCGAATTCAAAAATGATGTCTATTTTACAAAATTCCAAACATATTAGTTGCATTAATTAATTTTATAATTAACTCCCGCTGTCACAACAAATAGCGTGTTTTTAAGAAACAATTTATATCAAAAGATTGGCAATTGTTTATGTCCAATTTCAATGTTAAATTAATTCTAATGACCACCATTGGATAAAATGGTAAAAATATATTCTAATTATACTCTAAAACCACTCAATAGTATAATTTATCACTATGAATTATTTTGATTAAAAAAGTTGTTTTAAGTATTTTTAACTATTCATAAAAATTTAGAAGTTCTCAGAAAAATACCAAAAATTCAACATAGGCTAATTTCAATATTCCGAATCCAAAAATGAAGTCCATTTTGATAAATAAAATTTATAATATTTCAAAAAGTAGGTATTACTATTCATAACGGCTACTTTGATTAGTCGCGGTGTTTTAGAACTCGAAGTTGCGTTCAATGCAAGCTATTGCATTATTGAATGAGAAGCGTATCGTGGAAGCTCGGGGTGTTACATTCTCCCCTCCTTCAATAAATTGCGTCCTCGCAATTTGAAATTTTTCTTTGATAATAAAAGGTTGAAAATAGAAAATACCTTTGTGGAAAACCCACATCGGAAATAAGGTTAATAAATATATAACATTAAAAGAAAGCAGGATAATTACAAAGGTCACCCGATATAGCCCATTCTAGGATTATATAAAAATATGGATATGGAGGAGAAACAAACCATCAAGGTCTGATGGAGAGTTATAGAAAACAGGATTAGGAGAAAGTTTAACCATAAGAAAATCACAAACTTGTGATTGGTTAAACGGTCATTGAATCCCCAGTTGGAAAAGTTAACCGAAAACATTTTTGTTTTAAGTTACCTTTTATTATGTTGAGGAATTTATTTAGGAGATTTACTAAGAACGTAATGGAATTTACATACTTGTTATGTATACTTTCATTCGTTAATAAATTTTTGCCACAAACCCATCTTTTACTCCAAATGGTAACGGAACTCAAAAATATTCTTTTTATCCTAATTGTATAAGGTTCCAAATATTAACACATACCATTTAGATTAGTAAAACTATTTTGTAATAACCAGGGACTTCCTGTAGGCTAGTGGTAGGAAATAAAGGCCTGTCGCACTTTGATTGTGGGTTCGATTCCTACAGCTTTGTCCGACGCGACGGTTTATGCCCCACCCTGCAGGTTGTCCTTTTCCTAAAACTATAGTATTATAATACTCCAAAAACAATCTTCATTAATTTTTTAACCTTAAACCATACTATCCAAAGATCAACTTAATCCACTCCAAAATAACTCTGTCCAGACTTTCTCTAAAATGTCTCTTAATTCCAAAATCAATTGTAGCATCAGATTCCCCATAAAAAGAAAAGTTTCTCTTATTGTCACATACTAAAAATATGATTAACTTAATCATATTAAAACCTTACTGAAATCAAAAAGTACTGCAGTACAATCCTTATATAGATCACATTATTCTAATAACCAGAATATAATCCATGAGTCCAAAAGCACCAATACATTAGTTATTCTGCTTCAACTGTAGTAATAGCATAAGATTGTCCTTGATCCCTTGGCCTTTTCTGAGGTAAGTTTCCTTGACGCTTAGGACATTCATTTGCATAATGACCCATTTCTCTACAATTGTAGCATTCAACTTTGACAGCCTCTTTCTTTCCCTTGCAATCACGTGCCTGGTGACCTTTTTCTCCACATTTATAACAGACTCCCATTCCTTTTAGGCAAGTACCAGGGTGATTCTTCCCACAATTATCACATAATGGAAAATCCTTCTTTCCCTTTTTCCCTTTATCTGTCTCTTGTTCCACCGTTCTCTTCTTCTCTTGCTTTACTTTGTTGTCATAAGACTTAGAGAATTCCTTTTCTGTCTTGATAGCACATGAGACTATATCTTCGTATGTTGAGAAAGATTGTGACACTAGAGCTCGACGGAGAAATGGTTTTAACCCATCAAAGAAACGATCAATCTTACTTCTTGGGTTACGTATATAATCGGCAGCATGCCTCGCTAACCTTGTAAAGTTAGCCTCATACTTTGCGACATTCTCATCCTCCTTCTACCTCAAACTCAGAAATTGCCTTTCCATATCTGCTCGATGGTCACGAGGAAAGTATTTCTCTAAGAACAACTCTTTGAACTCTCTCCATTCCATATTCGATACGTCATCATCTTCCTTTGTGTTTTGAATCAGTGACCACCACTGATCGGCATCTCCAGTGAGGCGGTAAACTGCCATGACAACCTTCTCCCTTTCACTACTCCCCAAGGCATGGAATATTTTCTCTAAGGAATTTATCCATTGCTCAGCTATTGTAGGATTTGTACTCCCATTAAAGGTTGGTGGTTGTTGCCTCATGAAACGATCTAGCATTGATCCTCCACGTTGCGGATCGGGGTGCTCCATACGAGTAAGGTTGTTATTCATAAACTGCGTGAGTTGTCCCAGTATGGTAATAAGTTGATCAGCACCAGTTGTATCTCCAGGTCCACAATAATTATCTTGAGCAGGAGGGCAATCCCTACACGGAGTTCGTGCATTGATACAGTTTCCATTCCTTCTACCAGGCGCCATTTCTAAACAATGGCATAAACCAGATTAGTTTATGAATCAAAATACATAATTCCATACTTGTATAATACTTAACATAAATTGAACTATTTATGGATATAATCCATAATCATAAAAAGAAATGTTTTCTTTGAGGAAGTATGTACTCATAAACCTTACATAATGGTTTGTAAAGAAAATGAGAATTATCCTAAGCATATCCCCCGGGAGTGTCATAACCAAGAGTGCAGCAAGGCCCGTTGTCGTGCACCAGTTCCCGTTTGAGTCTAGCTCAAAGCGGTGTTTTCGGGTTTTACCCCTAGGTACATCTGTGCTAGAGCCACCTCTACCTGCTCGTATCCAGACAAGGATGTATTGCTCGGAAAACTCAAAACATCTCTACAATACTAAAATTCTAGGAAGTTCTTCTATACTAATCCTCAAAGTCTATCTTTGGGCTATGTGCTCTAATCAGAGTTTATCTAAATCTAGCTTCCAAGGTTAGTACTAAACTGCCTCTGATACCAACTGTAACGCCCCGACCCCAGCTACCCAGAGTCGGTGCATTACTTCGTAACATTGGCATGATCACAAAAGATCAAGTCTCGAAAGACCGATTAGTTTAGTAGCCTTGGAAACACTAGATACATTCGTAAACGTTACATTACATCATAAAGTGAAAAACTACAATAACAAAGTCTCCACAGTCCACACTCATATCCTCTTCTGACTATCCCTGCAGGTCATTCATAAAATACCTCTTCACATCCTGGAAAATATTAAAACATTGAAAGGGGTGAGCTCAGATGCTCAGTAAGGATAACAATATTGCGGAAGCTTTCATAAATAAACATAAACATTTAAGGCAATGTATAACTAAAACAAAAGCCTTATAAACTTGAACATCAACATAATATGGCAAAAGTAAAATGAGATAATTCCATTTACTTCTTCACATGGATATTCTACTGGTCGAATAATCACATGCAATATCAATAACCACTTTCATAATGATGGAATGCATAATGCCAGACTATCATAACCACGTAGTCAAGGCCTCGTGCCAAGACCACAAATAAGATTTTGTCAAGGCCTCGTGCCAAGACACTAGTTTGTCTCATGAGACCTGCCGATGCATCGAGGAGCTATAGCGGGCTCCACCCGTCACTTATTAAGTCCAATGCATTCCTCATATGAATAGGTTTAAACATATCATAAACCATAACATAATCGTATCACATAAAACATGCATAAAGGAAACATAACATTTCCATATTTCAATCACAAGATATCAATACAACACATTGATATAATAAAAATTCTTTCAAAACCATTTTCAATACCAAAATAAAATAATGTTAAAACATTGTATTTATTTTTCTTTTTTTAAAAAAAGTATGGCTTGTAAAGGAAGCCGAAACTCAAATAATGTTCACGGCGGCGGAGAAGTCGTTGTCGCCGCATAAGTACGGAAAGAAAAACATTCCCTTTTTGTCGTTTAGTAAAATGCTTCGTATAAAAAGATTCCTTTTGAATAAACTTAAAAGTCAAAGGGGTTTATACACCGTATAAAAGAAAGTTGTGTATAAAACCAAATATGCCTCAATGAAAGGAGATTGAGACGAAGTCCTTAAAAAGATCATTTTTAAAATAAAATAGATATATTATGTGTATTCACTATAGGTACACATAAAGAAAGTAAAAATACAAAATAAGACATAATAATATCATGACATAATTTGAAAGTAGGAGATTAACCCAAAGAATGGAAGTTGGGTTAAGAAGTTCCCTTACCTCGTGTCTGACTTGACTCAACCGTTCTTTAACCTCCTGAATAATAAACTAGAGTTAATATATACCTTATTAAGAACCATTTTCAATTTCATTATCCTTATTATATCACTTATTACAATGATATGAACATTATGTAATTATTTAAGTTAATAACGGTCGTTTTGTCGATCTTTGGTACTTGAGTCAAAAATAAACTTCTTATAATTACAAGTTGTTCATGTGGTGAAATATCCATTATATCCGGAATTATATTCATGATGTAGATATCATATATATCATATATACAGTATATACATTCATTCATAATGTCACCTAACATTTAGAGGTAAGAAATGAAATGCACCGTTCATGGAGACGGTAAGCCGTACGTACGCATGAACGCTACTTTCATTTCAATTTCATATTTAATGGAAGTAAATCATAATGATATAAATGTATAATATAATTCCAGTATAATATAGTGTATAATACCATTTACTCCATCCTTTATACATCCCACATATGGCATTTACGATTCAAATCACTTTGAGGGGGCGGTAGTCCGCACTTCCTAAAATGAAATTATCGCGTTTTACCCATAATGGAAATCATAAAGTATGCCATAAATGAGAAATACAGAAGCATAAGTAAAACAAAAACATATTATATATCATATATAAAAATAGTGACATCTTAATGGCCACCTTTGAAGGTGTTATATGAGTGTTGAACAATCATCGCTTCGTGAGGCAGAAATTCGCCATCCACAGAAACCGTATGTTCTTTAACCATTAGATGTAGGTGTGTGTAAGTGTAGCTCGAATCCTTCTTATAACAACATCCTAGTATATTGAGGATACTGGTGTTGTTACAAAAGAAATGAATAAAAAGAGTTTAGGGGGTTGGAGAAGAAAAATAAAACAAAACAACATTATAAAAGACATTACCTCAAAATCGGGTAACTCTTTTTGATTTGAGCCAAAGGCTTCCTTGGGAAGAGTTCTGCCCAAAGTGAGGATTCTAGGAGTAAGAGAGGGATGTTGGGAGAGTATTTGGGCAGAGGTTGGCCGAGCCAAATGGCTTGAAAGTGTAAATGAGATGGGAGAGGTGGGGGCCTTTTATAAGTGGAGAGGAGGGGCACTTTTGGAATGATTGAAATGTTACATTATTTCACAATGCTTTTCGGATTCTAAAGGTCCCACACTTATATAATTCGAGGCTAAGGTGATAAGGTTTCGAAATCTCTTCATCCAATAGGCTTTGGACAAGTGTAAGCCTTGGATTTTGCATTATCTTCTCATTTTATTTAAATCGTTAAATAATGAGGTCATCGCTGCATCATAATGATGTCATAAATAATTTAATTTATTTAATGTCTAAAAATTATAAAACAAATACTATGATGTAGTAAATCTTTTTAGCTTTCTAATGAATATTTATAGTCAAAATTTGGACTTGTGTAACCCTACTTAAAAATTGTTTTAGTAAAACAATTTATGTTAGTGTCATTTTCACTTTAACATTAAATAAAAAGTAATTTATGTTATTTCCCAACAAAAGTGGATCCATGGGGTCCCCAAGTTAGTCCATGGCTTGTCTTGGTCGGCCATGACACAACCAATGAGGTTGGGACATGTGTCTAGGTCATTTAATATTATTAAAGTATTATTTATACCTTAAACTACCCTAATTACCACTAATCGCGATTAAGAACTTAATAAGTTACTATTCACCAAAAAATTATTTTTATCCCATTGAACCACATTTTACTTCTTAATGACAACCATGTATGTCGGATTTTTGAAAATCAAATCACAGAAGTGGTAATATTTCATTTAAACGAAAAATTAGTTATTTAACTACCACTTAGTGGTTTCACTATTCATCAAAAATTGAAGTTTTTCAGAATAAGGCCGAAATTTCACCCTAAGCTATAATTGATATTCCGAATTCAAAAATGATGTCTATTTTACAAAATTCCAAACATATTAGTTGCATTAATTAATTTTATAATTAACTCCCGCTGTCACAACAAATAGCGTGTTTTTAAGAAACAATTTATATCAAAAGATTGGCAATTGTTTATGTCCAATTTCAATGTTAAATTAATTCTAATGACCACCATTGGATAAAATGGTAAAAATATATTCTAATTATACTCTAAAACCACTCAATAGTATAATTTATCACTATGAATTATTTTGATTAAAAAAGTTGTTTTAAGTATTTTTAACTATTCATAAAAATTTAGAAGTTCTCAGAAAAATACCAAAAATTCAACATAGGCTAATTTCAATATTCCGAATCCAAAAATGAAGTCCATTTTGATAAATAAAATTTATAATATTTCAAAAAGTAGGTATTACTATTCATAACGGCTACTTTGATTAGTCGCGGTGTTTTAGAACTCGAAGTTGCGTTCAATGCAAGCTATTGCATTATTGAATGAGAAGCGTATCGTGGAAGCTCGGGGTGTTACATTTTTCACTTGGTTTTATGAAATATTAAACTATTTAATTGATATAAAATGTTTTCAACAGAGTTTTTTACGTCATTGGTGTTAAAATTAAACAAATAAATAAAAAAAATTATCTAAATTAAATGAACTACCAATGACTGGAATTACTGTATGTCTGAACCTAATCAAAAATAGGTCATTACAAGGGTAAACAATGTTCTCAAGCTTTAAATGTGATCTCAGGTTTATGATCTAAGACATTTTTTTAAATATATTCCATTATATCTAAAAAACATTGACACATGATATAATATATATATATAATATTTTTGTAAAATAATTTACGGGATCACTATGATTTAGAATCGTATCTTAGCTTTCCACCTAGCTCCAAAAATATTCCTTGATATATTTCAAAGATATAATAGAAAAAAAGGTTCTCTACATTATTTCCATTATCATGACATTATACCTAGAAAAGGAAAAACTATGAAAAAATTTGAGGATTCTAAGCCCATATCTGGCTCTCTTTCTCCTGGGAGAACTCTTTATTTCTTCAATTAATACAACACAGACGATATAAGGGAATGTGAAATTCACATAGAATCCTCTAATTCAATTGGCTAAAATGGAATACCTAATCATTTCCTCCGACCATTTTTTAGTCCACTAAAATTTACCATCCTTGTTGGGGAGGAAATCTATACTCCTCCTCATGTTGGTTTGGAATTCCTCCTACAGTCCCATCGACAACTATGATATAAATCAAACATCATGACTAGAAAAAATCATCAAGGTAACCACATGAAGATGGATGAAATCTCATAAGTAAAATTCTCAAAAAACTCTATTGAACACTCCCCCATTATACATGGAGGTGTGACCACATTTAATTTTGGCCAACTATCAACCATATGGAGTCATGGACTCTCATTTTCCATGAAATACCTATCATTAATGCCATGTATATGTTGTCCCATTTTTTGTCTAAGAAATCTAGAGGCTGCAAAAAACTCGTTGGAACCCAGTGCCAAGCCTAAACCTACTAACATGTGAGGAATCAAAAGATAAAAATGGCCACAGTCTACCCCATGTTATCCCACCAAAAGGTCCAATGAAGGTATATATACATCATCCCTATACTAGTATGTGATATAGAACAAGATGTGTGAAACCACCCTATAAACTCCTCTCCCATCATTACCAGGTCCACCATCCATCCTTGAAATGTGATGACCTGGTTTCATCCATTATAAAATCCATCTAGAGAATATCATGAGGTGTATTGGTCACGTAGGCCCTTATATTCTATGTCTATCATGTAATCCTTCATCACACACAAGAGATGTTAAGGGGTCCATACCGTTGACTAATGAAAAGAATCACCCTCCCCCACTATGAAAGGTAGTTATAACGAAGCTAACTTATCAGACTCTTACTCCGCCATGTGATCCAAGGATTATATGATAATGGAATCATCCATGATGTTTCTCTTCACATGTTTATTAACTAAATCAATGTTTTAGTCCAATAGTAACTCAAATCATATCCTCATTATCCTGTTCAGGTTACTCTACAAGAATACAGAACCAATACTATAGTGTTCTGAGTAAACAACAAAATACTCACTCAGAAAATAGTGCAGCTAAATCATTAAGGTAATGAATAAAACATCAAACTCTATGTCATGAGTCATGTAGAATTATCTAAGGGTTCACACCATCTTCTTCCCATATTATTCCACTTCATTCCTATGCAAAAACATGATATTGATCATAGATCTAGAGGAATCACAAATATCTATGCACACCATTACCTCCTTAATTAGTCTCAATTAAGGATCACTTATTAGAAACATCTTCAACTCATAAAAGGCCCTATCACACCTTTTAATAAATATCATAGACATACCAATTCACAAGGAGTCAGTAAAAGTGGATTAAATACAAAAGATATCTGCTACAAACATTCTATAGTACCCAGTTAATCCAAGAAAACTCTACAACTCTAATAGATGCATGGGTGGATGCCATGTAATATCATCATAAATTATCTCAATGTCAATATATAATCAATGTTTTGAAATGACATACCCGAAAAAATGAATATCATGGATCCCGAAATGGTATTTCACGTTCCTACCCTAAATCTGGTGGTTCTAAGTCAATTATAGGACTATCGTTAGGTTATTCTCAGGATCATCCATTTACATATAGTATATGAGTTTGTGTATTATAAATATAATTAAAAATTATTCCATTTATGGATGTTATATCTGGTTAATTAATTCCATAAACAATGTGGAGGCATTGGTCACAACAAATCTCATCACCAAAAAAGCGTAGTGTTTATAGAAACATCATAATTTCATCCTCAGAATACGATGCATGGAGACTCTGAACTAGTTATATTCGGAAATAGGATTTATATTTAAAAACCTTATGACACCCTATAATTGGTCAATTATTTACCCTATATTTGGAAAGGGTTATTGTTTCAATTATAATGGAATGGTTTCAGTGATGATAATTCATATAAATCCAAGAGATCACGTACTAATTTTTTTAATGAAAAAAAATTGATATGTGCAAGAGTAAATCCTAGGTCTAAAAACACCCTTCTTTTAAAGGTCCTCCAACTACACCATCAGATATGGGATATAACATCCCTTACCCAGAAGCCACTAAACTGGTGCTCCGATCTGGGTGGTTACTTGACCATAAGTGCGCCTCCATGTACGCCAAAGGCTGCTGACTAGCAGCGGCGGTTTATGTAGTCAAGTTGCGAGACTATACCCCCTTCTTATCAGAGTAAGACATAATAGAATAAACCAAATAGAGTAAACAATAACCAACAAACAAGGAACATGTATAAAAAAAATTTCCAACCATAATTATTCTGTGTCCCACTACAAGTGCTAGACTGAACAAAACCCAAAATAAGGACAACAACCAAAATCCCCAAAATGGTCTCGACTCCATGTCTAGATCCTCCACCATGTGCTACCCATGTCCACCCACTATCTAGCAAGGAACGTTTCCCATCCCCTATCCTACAAACATGGAGTCTTCTCAGGTACCCAACGGCGGCCCGAGCAGGGTGTGAGTACAACTCAGTAGGCCACCACCAATGGTGTCTAAAAAATATCTAGTATAAACAGGTAGTGCATGGAAAAGTAATATGAATGATAATTTCCAAGTAATTAATTAAGGTTCCACTAACCAGTTCAGAAACAAATCCATTACCACTTCTATTTCCATTCATTTATTACCAATTATCATCACTTACCATTTCATCGCAATTCCATGGGTTAACCACATTCATTATGTTACATTTGTCTAAGGCCAATAATCCCATGAAATAGGGTAAACACATCATTATCCTATCTCACTAGGACTAATCCCCTCATAACAACCATAACCTTGCCTCGAAGCCTCAGTCTGTGTGGATGCAACCATTTGAAGAATAGACCCTCAGTCACCTTTCCAAACCCGTTCATTTAGGGTGGATTTTAGAACCTCAGTCTTAGCTTGACCCGTGGGGGTAGATCCTCATGTCATACCCCACTCTATGAAGCCATGTGAACATGCTTATATATATAAGTAACCATCAACCATCCATATGATTTCCCTTCAGAAAACACTTTTCACAACAAACCACATGGGAATTCACATTATGCCTTAACCCATTAACACATTACCATTTCACATCATTTAACAATTCTCCCAATTTCCATGTGTTATGCCTAACTCACTAAGCATTTAGCACTAAACCCATAACCTATCCATTATGTCCTTTAATAAGTTTTTACATTAAACCATTTAACTCGTTCAACATTTCCATGAATCAACCATTCATGCCAACATGTTTATCAAGGGCTCGACAATTTTCTACAACAAAGTCACATGTTCAATAACAATCCAGAAACCCGGGAAAAGCTGGCACAGCCCATGGATGGCCCTAAATTAGGTCAAGAAAATCCCAACACATCCCCCGGGGATCGTGAGGGTTCCCATTTACCATTTGAAACACTATTATTACAAAATATTCCTAGGTTATTCAAAACATAACCAAAGGAAAACTTGAACACAACTAAACATGAACAAATATCTAAATAACCATGGGATATGTCTTTGTAGACCACCTACCTTGAATCCGCGATTGAACGCACTCTCAATCGAGTCCTTAGACCTCGATCCGACTAACCCTTGGATCTTCAACCTAAAACTCACCCAAAAGATAGGGTTTTAGAGCTTCGGAACTAGGGGAGAGAAGATACAACCCCTAAACCAAAAAGAGAACCAACGATGAGATTATCCATACCCAGAGCATCGATCTGCATCCAACGGCACCAAAAACGCCTTAGAATCGAAGGAGAACCACCCATGGGAAGCTTGGGTCGACCAAGTTCGTCCTAGGGTTGAGAGGGAGGAGTGGAGATGAAAATTATGAGTGGGGTTTAAAATCCCAGAGTGGAAATTTTGTAATTTTTCCCATCTTTAAGTGGCCGCACGGTTTAGCCACACGGTTTGTCAAACCGTGTAAAAACCGTGTGCATGCAACTGCCCGGAGGAGAAGGGTCGCAGGGTTTTTCCGGGGTAGGCCACATGGTTTTCCAAGCCGTGCACAGCCATGCACCCTTGACTGTCTTGCCCAGTTTTCCTTTCTTCCGTGCCCTATTCCCCTTTCCAAAAACCAGGATCTTACAACCTCCCAACCTTATAATGGCTCATCCACAAGCCGAGTTTCCAAGACTCATTGTTCCACCGAAGAGAAGAGTTTGGGCCACTGAGCCCGCATATCTGACTCCCACTCCAAGGTTTCTTCCTGAACTTTCCCATGCTGTCATAGTACTCGCACTAATGGCACAACCATGCCTCACAAGACCTTTTCACTATGATCCACCACACGAACCAGATTCTCCTAAAAGGACGCATCAGCCTCATGCTCCACATTCTCAAAATAAACCACAAGAGATGGGTAAGGGTGATACCGTAGAAGATGCGACACATGAAACACATCATGCATCCCACCATAACGTTGTGGAAGAGCCAACGGGTAAGCCACTGGTCTGATCCTCTCCACAATTTCAAAAGGTCCCACATTCCTGTGCACCAAATTACCCTGCTTCCGCATCCGACCATGACCCAACCATGGCAACACCCAAAGGACCACATTATCACCCTCCCCAAACTCAAGATGTCTACACATCCAATCTACAAACGACTTCTACCAACTCTCATCCATAGCCATCCACTTCCTGATCTACTGAACTCTCTCTGAATTATCCTTCATGAGACTTTCCCCAAACAATTGAGATTCACCGGCCTGTAGCCAACATAATGGAGATCTACATGGTCTCCCATAAAGTGCCTCAAACGGTTCCATCTAAATCGTATCCTGAAAACTGATGTTTTAGAAAAATTCAACCAATGATAGGTGTCTCTCCCAAGAACCACCAAAGTCAAAGACACAAGATCATAACATGTCTTCCAACACATGGATCATACATTCTGACTTCTCGTCCATCTGCGGGTGGTAAGTCGTACTCAAAAACACCTACGTACCATGTGCCTTCTTCAACCCTTTCCAGAAACGCGATTTGAAATATGGATCTCGGTCCTAAACTATGGTCTGTGGCACACCATGCTACAACATTATTTCATGAAGATACAACTCACCCAACTGGTCGACTGTATGGGTCTCCTGAATCGGTAAGAAATGAGTCACATTCATTAACCGATCCATAGCCACCCATATTTCATCATTCTTATATGGAATCATTGGAAGACCCATGAAAAAAATCCATTGTTACATCATCCCACTTCCATTCCGGAATGGGAAATGGATGTAACAAACCACTTGGGAATTCATGCTCGGCCTTCACCTACTGACCGGTAAGACACTGTGTCACAAAGCCCACAACTTCTTTCTTCATTCAAGACCACCAAAACTATCTATGGAGATCAAGGTACATCTTGGTCAAACCAGGATGCACTGCCCACTTTGACGCGTGGAACTCATACATCAACTCTTCCCACATAGTCCTTGTCACAACCACATGATTACGAACACGAACAACACCATCCACACCGACGGTCCCGCCAGAAGATAGCTCCCATCCTTTAGGGTTTTCCTTCATGATCAAACACTCAATATCATCAAGATGACCTTCATTAATTCGACTCAAAATCATCAACTCCATCACTACGGATGCAAGAGGCACCCGATCATTCTCCTCATGCACCTGGAGGTGCATTTTTGCAAACAAAACCATCACCTTCCACTCGGTGATGGACTCCTGACCCACCTTATTCTAAACCTTCTATCTCAGAGCATCAGAAACATTGATTCTCTTTCCCGGCATGTACACCAACTCAAAGTCAAAATACTAGACATATTCAACAATCTTTGCTAAAGAGGATTCAGATCCCATTGTGAGAAGATGTACCTTAAACTCTTATGGTCGGTAAACACAATAAATCGTTCTCCCAAAAGATAGTGCCTCCAGAACATCAAGGCGTACACCACTGCAGCCAACTCAAGATCATGAGTGGGATAGTTCTGCTCATGGGGTCTCAACTACCTTGACCCATAATCCACAACCCGCTCACCATGCATCAACACAGCCCCATGTCAGATTCCAGATGCATCACAATACATGATGTAATTCATACCCAGCTCTGGTAAGATTAAGATAGGTGCGGTCCTCAACAGCTTCTTCAACTCTTGAAATGCATTCTCACAAGCCTCAGACAACATAAACCTGATTCCCTTATTGGCCAATCCCGAAAGTGGTTCTTCCAAGTGAGTGAAATCCTGAATAAACCTTCGGTAATACCCAAACAAACCCAAGAAACTCCGAATATCAGAAACACTCATGGGCTGCTCCCAAGATACAACTTCTTGCACTTTCTCTAGATCCACTGACACACCTGCCTCTGAGATTATGTGACCCATAAAATGTACCTCACATTTCTAGAATTGGAACTTGGATATATTGGCGTATAGCCGATGCTCTCTTAGCTTACCCAATATGATGTCAAGATGTTGGGCATGATCGTCATGAGTTTTCGAGTACACTAAGATATCGTCAACAAATACAACCACAAACCGATCTAGATATGGATGAAATATCTGGTTCATCAAATCCATAAACACCGCTAGTGCATTGGTCAAGCCGAAAGGCATTACCACAAACTCAATCAACATGTACCAACTCCGGAAAGCTGTCCGCGGTACGTTAGAAGACCTTACTCTCAACTGGAGATAACCTGGCCTCATATCAATAATAGAAAACACCGATGCAGCCCTCAATTGATCAAACATGTCATAAATTCTAGGAAGAGGGTATTTATTTTTCACTATCTTTTGATTCACCTTCTGATGGTCAACACACAACCTCAAAAACCCAACGGCCTTCTTAGAAAAAAGCACGGGAGATCCCCATGGAGATGTACTGGGACAGATAAACCCCTTATGCTCCAACTACCCAAGCTGGAATTTCAGTTCCTGGAGTTCTAGAAGTGCCATTCGGTGTGGTGGAATTGAAACTGGCTCCGCTCCTGGCAGCAACTCGATAGTGAACTCAACATCCCTCTCGGGTGGTAACCTCGAGAAATTCTCAGGAAACACGTCTTGATACCGATCCACCACAGGATGGAAAACAGACTACCCCCATATTTCATTTTCATCAAGAATGAGAAATGCCACTTGAGCCATGAGTCCACTCAACCACTGACCAATCAGTCCTACACGACCTTGTCGAATATCCCATCCACCATGGGGTTATAAACATCACCATCAAGAGACTTGAACGATACCCTATAATGATAACAGTCTATGTGCTCCTGATACAACACCAATCAATCAATTCCCAAGATTAGTTCAAACCCTGACATCTCGAGAATGAACAAATCCCATAGAAAATGAGGCCCACCAACTTCCAAGGAACATCCCTTGCACTGTTTGATATACTCAACCTACACCCCCAACCGAGTTTCAATTGACATAAATCCACATGCCCTCTCCACAGGTAAACCAAGTGCTACCACAAGTTAAGTAGGGATAAAAGAATATGCGGCACTTGTGTCAAACAATGCACTAGAAAAAGTAGAAGCTACAAGGATTGTTCTTTGAATAGTCGACGGTCCGGCTTTTCCATCACCAGGCACAAACTGAACTGACTGAAACTGACCTACCCCTCTACCCTGGGCGCCACCCTGAGTACTCTCTGCTCCACAGCCCTACTGGCATGAGTGATCTTACCCCGTAGTTCCACGTCCACCGCCCCTGCCAGTACGGCCTGTGGATCTCCAACTGCTTACCTGATATGGGGAAACTGATCCCCTTCATATGTTGGGTACCTTCCTTCCACCATCATACTCACCCACCTACTAAGGTTTCCTACAGAACCTCTGCAAATGTCTCATCCTTCCGCACAAATGGCACACAACTGGAGGTCGAGGACACTATCCAAGAATGTTTCCTAGCGTACCACACTGATAGTATAACACCTTATCCCCACTCTGAGAGGCGGACACTCTCTTCCATCCACATTGCAGACTTCCGCCATGATGTGAGATCTCATGGCGTCTCTTCTGACCCTCAGTTCCTGCACCGCTCGTCTGCCCCGCTGGAACCACAAGCCCACTACCCGAAGCTCCCTTTAGGTTTCCTTATAAGATCAATGCCTGATCTACTACCTCTATGAACCTCTTAAATTGGAAGATATTTACTTGAGACATGATCTCATATCTCATCCCATCATGGAAACTCTTTGCTACTGCTGCCTCATCCCCTGCTTATACTGGGACAAAGCGTCTCAAATCAGTGAAGCGACCAGCATAGTCCATCAGTGATAGTGATCACTGAGTCAGGCACATAAACACTGTAGCCCGCTCTAGCCTCAATGTCTCTGGGTATAAATTCCCCAGAAACTTTCCCTGAAAAACCTTCCACAACATTCCCACAGCCAGCTCGATTTGATCCGGAATGTCCCCCCAACACCTAGCCTGGCCTCGTAACATATAAGCAGCCAGCTTCACTTGCTTTTCAATAGGGGTCTCCATATGGTCTAGTATCGTCTAGAAACACTCTAACCAAAACTCTTCTACATCTGGCCCACCCTCTCCAGTGATGGTCATAGGGTGCTGCAGCTGGAACTCCTTGTTCAGCTCAAACATACTCGGTGCAACCCGTCCTGGGGCCCGATCCATCATCTGCATAAGGCAAGCCATGTTCCCCCAGAACTTTTCTTCTCCACCCTCATGGGTCACCACATTTTCTTTCCCCTCTACTGGAGGAGTATTCTCAGCAACATCCTCCCATTTCCCAACTGGTACCCAACGTCGTGGTGGCATCTATCTACATTGTCAAGAAAGAGATTTAGCATGCATACCACCAAACTCACATGACATTTTACAAAAAAAATTCCACTTCATTTAAACCACTTATATTTCATTAAACATCATTAACCCACTTTTTTATTTCATTATTCTCATTATTTCACGGTTTCATGAAATGCATAATGCAGCCCACTTTCCTACCTCACACACCCACCCAGTGCGTGTGCCAAACAAAATGCAGTTCACCTATCTCCCTAGGTACCTAATATGATGCATGAATGAAAATCCTCTTTTCATTAAGGCCACGAGCCAAATATCATAAAATAGTCACATCAAACCACATGTGCATCACCCGACTATTAAATATCATCAACTGTAACAACACACAACCATGCACAACAATTCCCACCCAGGGTGACATGGGATTCCCTCGTATATGGGTTAGCTACTCCCAAGAATGAGCTCATTACCAAGGCCTGACACATCTTAACCCTTGTCTACCAATCCCAAAAAATAAGACCTCAGGGAAAAAGAAGAAAGACATCCTCTGATACCACATTGATATGCCCCCCTGACCCAGAAGCCACTAAACCGGTGCTCTGAGACGGGTGGTTACATGACCTTAAGAGCACCTCCCCATATGCCAAAGGCTGCTGACTAGCAGCGGGGGTTTATGTAGTCCAGTGGGGAGACTATACCCCCTTCTTATCAGAGAAAGCCACAACAGAATAACCCAAATAGAGGAAACAATAACCAACAAACAAGGAACGTGTATAACAAACATTTCCAACAATAAATATTCCATGACATACTACAAGTGCAAGAGTGAAAAAACACAAAACAAGGACAACAACCGAAATCATAAAAATAGTCCTGAATCCATGTTCGGATCCTCCACCAAGTTCTACCCATGTACACTCACTATCAAGAAAGGACCTTTGCCCTTTTCCTGACATGCAAACATAAAGTATTCTCGGGTACCCAACAGGGCCCGAGTAGGGTGTGAGTAATACTCAGTAGGCCACCACCAACGGTGTCTACAAAATATATATTATAAATAGGTAGTGCATGAAAAAGGAAGATGAATGATAATTTCTATGTAATTAATTATGGTTCCACTAACCAGTTCAGAACCAAATCCATTCCAACTTCCATTACCATTCTTTTATTACTAATTATCATCACTTACCATTTCATCACACTTCCAAGGGTTAATCACAGTCATTATGATACATGGGTCTAAGGAAAATAATCCCATGAAAGAGGGTAAACACATCGTTATCCTATCTCAGTAAGACTATCCCCCTCATAGCAACCATAAACTCACCTTGAAGCCTCAGTTCGGGTGGATGCAACCATTAGTAGAATAGACCCTCAGTCCCCTTTCCTAACCCATGCATTTAGGGTGGAGTTTAGAACCTCAGTCTTAGCTCAACCAATGGGAGTAAATCCTCACGTCATACCCCAATCTACAAAGCCATGTGCACATGCTTATATATATAATTAACCATCAACCATCCAAACTATTTCCCTTTGGAAAACACTATTCACAACAAATCACATGGGAATTCACATTATGCCTTAACCCATTAACACATTACCATTTCTCATCATTTAACTATTCACCCAACTCCCTTGTTTTATGCCTAACTCACTAAGAATTTAGCACTAGAACCATAACCTATCCATTATGGCCTTTTATCATTTTACATATTACCCCATTTAACTCATTCATCATTTTGATGAATCAACCATTCATGCCAACATGTTTATCAAGGGATCTACAATTTACTACAACAAATTCACATGTTTAGTAACAATCCCTAAACACGGGAAAAGCAGGCTCATCCCTGGAATGGACCAAAATTAGGTCAAGACAATCCCAATACATCCCATAGGGATCGTGTGGGTTCCCATATACCATTTTAATAACCATTATTACCAAACATGACTATGTTATTCAAAACATAACCAAAGGAAAACATGAACAAAACTAAACATGCACAAATATCCAAATAATCGTGGTATATTGCATTGTAGACCACCTAGCTTGAATCCTCAGTTGACGCACTCTCAATCATGTCCTTAGACCTCGATCTGACCAACCCTTGGAGCTTCAACCAAAAACTCACCCAATGATAGGGTTTTAGAGATTCGGGAAAAGGGGGACACAAGATACAAACCCTAAACCAAAAAGAGAACCAAGGACGAGATTATCCTTACCCGTAGCTTCGATCCGCAACCAACAACACCAAAAACACCTTAGAATCGAAGGAGAACCACCCTTGGGAAGCTTGGATCGGCGAAGTTTGTCCTAGGGTTGAGAGGGAGGAGTGGATTGGAAAATCCCAAGTGGGGTTTAAAATTCCTGAATGGAAATTTTGTAATTTTTCACAACATTAAGTGTCCACCCAGTTTTTCCACACGGTTTGTCAAACTGTGCAAAAACCATGCGCATGCTACTGCCCGGAGGAGAAGGGTCGCATGGTTTTTCCTGGGCAGGCCGCACGGTTTTCCTAGCGGTGCGTAGGCCGTGTGCCCTGGCCTGTCTTGCCCAGTTTTCCTTTCTTCCATGCCCCGATCCCCTTTCCAAAAACCAAGATTTTACATGGGATTTTCTTATGGGCCATCTGATATGAAGAAAAACACATTACAAATAATAGGGGTGAATTTAAAATAAAAACTGAATCTCCCACCTCATAGGTAGTCCCAAAATGTCTGTAGGGAAGATGTCTATATGATCATCCACGATTGAAGGAATCCAAATACATGAGGAGAATTCTACTTCAAAGTGATGGGTGATGGGATGTAGCTTCCTGACCATAATTACCACATGATCCTTTAGGAGGCCTATCTCATAAACAAAGGATAATAATTTCCAACCACTCTAAAGGAATCTTAATCATCTCTAGTGATAGTCGGTCTGGGATTGGACCCTGGACCAATAGTACATACACACGATGATGTTATATATCATTATCATGATAACCAAGAAGTCCCATGAGAATCACTATTCACCAAGAGATAACTCTCAATCCTAGAAGATAAAAATATTGACGAATTTTTACTATGAGAACCTCAAATAATAAGTATTGGGCTAATGTCTCAATTGGGTGCTGCGACCCTTTCATAAAATGTAAATAGATGATGGAATGACTCACCACTCAATTAAATAGTAATAAATTTAGAGTATAATACAAATATATCGTACCTCTAATCATATCATGGGTTATCTAGTAATTATAATCCTTATAATATGGCATCCCATGTCATTGGCCACTATCTCTTTGAGCCTAGTGTTGGTTACTAGGTGGTAGTCAGGGAAGGATCTCATAATATCACTCAACATGCTAATCTCATCCTCCAAGATCCTAACCTTCCACTCTAAAATATCTACATTCTAGGGGTCATCATTCCCTTTCCTCGAAGATCAATGATCATCAAGCTACCTCATATATATAATACCATACACTATCTATTTTTTATCCTTATCTTGTCAGGCCAGAAAATCACATACTGTGTGACCTTTCCCATCAAATGCGTATAAACATAGATCTCCATTCATCCCATGACCTCTATGTGGTCTTCATGCCACATGAACATTATGTGGTCTCTGTTCCATATGACCTAGTTTCTGAGTCATGTCATGATAAGGTCACCTATGTTAAGATCCTTCTGACTCAAGCCTACTATCTACTAAAAATGACTCACCATAATGAAAACCATTTCTATATCTTACTGCATGGAGTGCCTTATACAGGAATATCTCCATGAATAGTGCACACACTAATAGTACAATGTATATAGGAAAACACATGGTTAACACATTAGCATAGAAGAATCTAAGTAGACCATACCCAATTCTATTCAAGAAATAAGCATTCCCAAATCATGTTATGAGATTTCTATGTAAGGTCAATAAACATCAATACACATTCAGTACCAATTTTCCTAAAATGATTTACCTCGAGATTCACCTAAATCAAGAATGATCACATGTACTAGGGGTAATAATCCTCACGAGATTGTTGTTGAATGTCAGATAATGACTGTATTGACCCATCATTCATCATCATTAATAATCTCCATATGTGTCGAACTTTACTATGGTAAATGATATTTTCTAAAATTATAATTTTAACATCTGAGGTCCTAATTATCCAAAATAATCAGATTAATGACTCTAGCCATACCTATTCTACCTAGTTATCTGGCACTCCATAGAGCCTTTGGGGCCTCTAGCGTTGGAACTATTGGAGTGTGTGAAGAAAAAAAACATCCTTAACCTTATTTACTAGTATAATATTCCACTTGTCAGGTGGTTTTATACTACCTTCACTCCTAGAGTAAGTATGTCAAATGATGGCCCCTGAATCGAGGTCTCATCACTCATAGGATCCTCTTTATTAATTGAATATGTATCTTAAATTGTAAAATGAATATATATATATATATATAGGGTTTTTTCTCAATAAGGGGATTCAAAATACTCAGTCTTGTAATGCATGTATCAAAATTACCTACAAACAATATCTTGGATTTTTTAGTCAACTATATGAAATTAAACGTCATGAGGAATGGCTATTTTGGATGCCACACAAACACTAGGTTCCGTGGAATAAAATCACTACTCAAGACACTTTTACACCATTTCCATCAGTTCCCGAAAAATCCTAAATAGGGGAAATAGATCCAAAAATCATTGTAGTGTTAACCCTACTTTGACACCAATTTTTCCTGACCCAACCCATCACATATATCATAACAAGTGCGGATCTAGTCCAAAACACCCCATGGATTGCCTCCATATGCTTGGGGTGGGAGACATGTGTTGAATGAAATAACTAATAAATTATGAATTTTCCTAATTAACTAGGTCACACTCAACCAGAATTATCCATAAATATATATAGAGGAATAAATTTAAATTGAAAATAAATATATAATTATAGACATTCATGTAACAATATTTATATAATTCAAGAGTATAAATGTGTAATATAAAAACTAAAGGGAAAAAATACACAACCAACTAGAAATGTGTCCCAAAAGAGATAACAAGAAAATTATTTAATATAGGATCTATAAACTATAACTCCAATACTCTATTATTGTTCATGGTATAATTCATTAGGGTACCCTTGAGATATTGTAAAATTTCCACTGACCTATTTTTCATCAACATAACACATGACACATGTAGCAAAACCCTATCTAGGTGTGAGTATATAAAAATCCAAATGAGACCCCAACAACTTTTTGGGGACAAATTGGAGTGAAAATAAATATATATCCCATCCATAATATTGAAAGAAATGAATTCTGATTACATAGATATACATATTCTCATGAAAAGACACCAAGAAGAGGGAGACAAGAGATCATTATCTCATATCCTAGCCTAGGAAATGATGACAAAAGTAGTTATAAATGGTTTATAATTGATACCCAACATCTTTATTGTTTGTTTGAAGAATTAACATGTGTATCCAAACTTCACCACTATTCCACATTGTCTAAGAGACATAATATATAGATATAGAACACAAACCCTCATAAAACATGTTGTTTCCACTATATAGATAGAGGGATTATGCATTATCCAATAAAGAGGGTTCCACTTTAAGGATAGATAGAGGGCCCACTCCCATGTCTGTTAGGGGTGGGGGTTCCACACTACAGATAGATAGAGGAATCATTCTTAGATAAAATATGACAGTTCCACTCTAATTATCATGTCATATCACTACTGTCACTGAGTTTCTCCTAAAGAAGTATCATGCTTCGAAAATATCACATAATATATAAAAATACACTATGATGGATTACATATAGTTCTATATTGGAAAAAACTCTAAATATGATACCAACATTCCAAAATTAGTGATTAAATAATGGAGATATGGGAAATAGATTCTAACTTAAAAATTATTTTCCTGATATGTAATGATGTCCACAATACATATATCCCAACAACACTATCTAATATTGTCTTCTCCAATATATGGATCACTGGACCTATAGTAGTAAATGGAATGTATGTGAACTACATGGATTGCCTCACCAATATGAGGTTATACCATGTTCTCTGATTTTTACCAATAAATTATTGTCTGTATACATGGATATATTCCAATACAAAATGTGTATCAAGGCATGTCGGTGTCCATGTACTCTAGGAGTACACACTGTGCCTCGAAAATTGTGTCAAAAATAAAATGGTGGAGCCATATGACATTTGATATTTAACTCACAATGAAAAAAAAATTCACCACATCTAGATCAATACAAGGAATGTGGTTATCATAGTATATGTTTTGTTTATTGGATTTTCTAATAAAATCTGATCCCTTTTATGTATTCCATCATTGCTACAACAACCATCAAATCTGACCCCTTATATCATGAATCCTTCCAAAGAAATTGATAGTCATGATGTTTTTTAATTTCCTAAACACCCTTGGCCAAATGATATATTTTGTTTCCATTGATCAAATGAAATATGTGCCACCCATGCCTCTCATATCACTGTTGATCATTACTAGATGATGGATCCATGGGAATCAACACCAATATCCTACAAGGCATCCTAGTCAGTCAGAATGGCCTGAAGGCCTTAATTTTTTTAATAATCCTCCTTTCTAGGGGTGACGTAAAAACCATACAAGACCAGAAGGCTTAGAGACAATTACATGACCCGTATGTCTTAGAGGGAATCACCCAAACAAGAATACTTGGAACTAATCCTCCCCAAAATATGTAATGAAATCATTACTCCACCATCATAGGGAAGGTCGACTAGCTATCCTATGCAAAGCTGTACAGGCCAGGTACCGATGGCAAAGCCATGCCCTCTCATTCTTCCAATTATGATTAGATCTTCTCTAGTGAATGTGTCAACCATGAATCCTCATGTGAAGCCTTCTCCCTTGTTTTTTAACTTTTACTTTTTCATTCATGTGTCCAGAAGGCCTTTGGGAGGCCCAAAGCCTTACGGTGTCTCGAAGGCCTTGAGAAACAACTAGCCAGAAGGCCTTGGGTGGCCCAAAAGCCTTGCAAGACCCAAGGACCAAACCGGTGGCCCAAAGGCCCAAATGGATGAATAGTTTAATCTACTAAAATACCGAACAGTCACTACTACAACACTACTACAGTGCCTGCTATAGTACTTCTGCACTACCCCATAAATTCACCTCTACCTGGATTTGATCTCGGTTATCTTGCATGCACCAGTCGAGTCCCCACCAACCAGGTTGAGGCTTATGTGCCAAGGTATTGAAGTATTCCTTTGATTTCTCATCTTTATCATTCTCGATCACACCAGGGAAATTTCAATCCAAATCCCCATAGGCCCATGGAAACAAATACGAATAACGAAGGTTCTAGAGCACAAAATTATATCTAAAAAAATAATTCCTCAAGGCTTCATGGAAGATTTATAAGGATCAGAGATATTCGGGTTATGAAATTCAACAATAATAATACACATTTGAATAAAAAATGTAAATCTATTCTAATAGGCTCTTACGATGGTTAAATTAAACATAGATAAAATAAAATAGATTTGATCATGCTCAATATTTTTATCATAATGGTGAACGAAAAAAATATGGCCTACAATTATTTAGATATATTTTTTGAATAAAATAATTTTCCATGATGGGGATGATCTTAAATGTTATCCTTATTTAATTCCACATTGATCTAGTCATCTTTTGATATTCGATCTTGATCAGCAAACTTAAAACATAGATCTCCATTAAATTATCTCAATGTTTCTGAAAATTAACCTAAATTATTATTATAATGAGGTTTAAATAATGTATATTATTTCATTTCATTGATATAAAATAATTATTTTTAATTTTTTTTTAATTAAATTCACCACAATGACTGCCTCAACTAGATGTTCAGTGCTGAACAACATTAGGTCATGCCTAGGTAAAAACCTAATATCGGGAATCAAATTTGGTTTAATGATTATGATATAAGTCAAAATTTAGGAGATTTTAGTATATTTTTATTAAATCTACTATTAATGATATAAAATATTTCTTGAATTTTTATAAAATTATTTATGGGATCACTAGAAATAAAAATTTCCCACCTTCATAGCGCCAACATCAGGAAATGTTTCTTAATATATTAAAAAGAATTATATGGGGAAATCATGTTATCTACCAGTTATATATAATAAAATAAAACATAAAAATCATCAATATTTTAAAAATAATTATTATTATTATCAAAACATCATTATATACCCTCTTTCGAATCAAACTTGAGGGGATTGTATCACTCATTCTTATGAAAATGTTACTATCTCCACCTAGAGATACAATTCATTTTTCATCACAACCTTGTATGAATGGATATAAGTGTGGGTTTAATATTTATAAATGATATTTCAAACATAATTATACTTCTATAAGGATAATATATTTTATATATTTTTACTATCCAATCCTTTGGTAAACAATAATGTCAGATGTTTTCACATGTGAGCTACCACCACAACAAAATTATGTAATTCATTTTTTATTTATATATTTCTTTTATGGTATTTTAGATTAATATAATGAATTATTACTATATATATATATGATATAATAATGATTCTTAATATGTTAATTTCTATTTACCTTCCTTCATTTCATTCAGTCAAAAAATGGAATCAATACTATTGAGTATTTATTTCCTACCATCTCCATTAAATGTATATTTTTTTATAACTCTAATTTTTATGATTAATATAAATAATTATATTTGGATTATATATTATGTTAATTCCATGATTAAAATTATATAAATTATTGAACCCTGATCAATTCATAATGACATGCACTCCTAAACATATATAAGCTAGGAAAAAAATGTAGTTATCCCCTGGAAATATGATTTTAATATTAAAATTATTTATAAATGGTTGATATAATGACATAAATAATTAATAAATGGTATGATAAATAATAATATTATAATTAAATAATTTTTTAATACTTCCATATTCATTATTAAGGATTTCCTAATTTAAATGAGGAATGGTGATACTTTAGGTAAAATAATTTCGTCTCATATCTATTTATGTGGGAGAAATTACATATTCAACACTTTTTATATTATATGGGGTATATTCATTTTTTATGAACCCGGATATTTGTTTCAGGTATGTTTTCCTTTTTCTGGAGTTTTTAAGAAAAATGAACTTTCTGGAAATTTTTGAAGTACACGCCTTGTACTTTCTTAGTACAGGCCATGTACTCTTTTCCCGCTTGATGTCGTTTGTTGGCTGTGTTTGGGCCACACACAGAGTGTGTAGGGGTGAAGTGGAGGCTGTTTTTAGCAGAGTATGGAAAAAACACACTACAAGTCGTGTAATTTAAAAATACACGCCGTGTACTTTTCTTTTTTTCACTAAACGGACCGGGGTCGCGCCTCATCGTGATATTCATCTTCTTCTAGGTTTGGTTTGTCCGATAGCAACCCATACGGCCGAATCATCCCTGAGCTCCCACCTCTTAATCCATTCTATGATTCAAGCACGGTCGATTACATTGGAAGAACAGCGTTCAGTTATTCTTTCTTCTTGAATTTTTTAACCAATTCTTCCTCTTTCTCAAGTTATCTAAGGTTGAACGTTTTTTGCGTTTTCTTAGATCTATGAAGTTCTAGGGAGAATTAGCAGTTGTGGTTCAAGTATATCGATCCCCTAACATCACGGTAGGTGGATTGTGCCATTCTATAGAAAGTCAAAGAGTATTTTGTGCAAATTCCACCAATACCCTTGAACGGGGTATTGCTTGTTAGCTTTTTCTCCCCTGTTGATTTCCTGATTTTCTTGATTGCTTGATTAGAAATCATTGCTTGTGAATTGGATAAATTTATACTCTCTTCTCGTGCTTTGCCTTGCATGTTTTTCCTTTAGGCATTTTTCAGTTTCCATGCCTAGTTGTAGGATAGTGGAACTGTTTTTTTTGTTATTATATTGAGCCTTAGAATGATAGCCAAGTCATTCTTGAGGTTTACTTCGATGATGTATGCGTGCTAAGAATGTTTATTTCCACACAGGACTGTGAGTACCCAGTGTAGCAGACCATAGGGAGAATTGACGAAGGGCTTCTCCAGAGTGTCTTTTAATACGTTGCGAGACCATAGAGGGAATTAACAATTACTGCTTCCTCAGAGAGTCTATAGTTCCTTGACTCAGGCCACAAGGGGAATGAGACGTTGATTGCTTCCTTGGAGAGCCTTTAGTACGATACTAGACTATAGGGGGAATTGACGGTGAGTGCTTCCTTAGAGAGTCTATTACATTCATATCTGAACCAAAGGTGTGGAACTGTGTGTTCCTCTGAGAGGTTTTCTAGTACTTATAGGTTGAACTATAGGGGTTAGGCTCTGAGATCTACCCCAAGGGTTACCTGTATCCTTTTGTTGATGGTTGTATACTTGTGTACTGTATTTGTTGGAACTGTGGATTGTAGCTGCTTGTCCTTTCCTATTTACTGCTTCTTGTTTTATTTCTAACATATATTCATTGACTATTAGGCACATATCATTGAGTGATTGCCTACTGTGATTGTATCTTACACCTTGTTTGGGTCATGCTTTTGGGCCCAAGCCGACTATGTTATTTCAGGTGTAGATAAGGGCAATCGCCCTTCTACTTCAGGTTCTTGATTGCACTGGATCTGGAGAGTATGTGACTGAGCCATGGATCGCGATGCTGAGGAGTTTATTTTTTTTCCATTGAACTATGTTTTTCATTTGTTCTTTATCACGTTGGCTTGTTTGATACTTTCCATAGACATATGCACCATGTTGCATCATTAGTATTTTATCCACTGCTTCTATTGTTCAGTTTATTTGTTGTATGATGTGGATTGTTTTTGTTATTGTGTCTGGTTTCTTTTTCCGATGTATGCCTTACTGAATGAGTTCATAATTTCCCCACCGAATCACTAAGGCCCTTGTTGCTATTCGGAAGCCTCTACAATTTGGGGAAACATGCTTGAGGTCATGTGGTGAACTAGTTAAGGGGAACCAGTGGAGGGGATCCGGATTCGGGTCATTACAAATTGGTATCAGAGGAGTTCTTTTATCTTTCATTATTGTTTAGAGACATTATCAAGGGATATGATGGATTCGGTACTTGTTATTAAGCTATGCTCGGGAGTAGATAACCCGTGTACAGGGAAATGACATACTACCTCGTTAATTGCAGTTTACTGGTTTTGAGATTTTATGGTTGATATGTTTTCACCTAGAGTGATTCGCATGACTTGTGCGATTATTGTTTTAATATTGTTCGTCTATTTCTGTCGCAACCTGATGAGATGGGGGTATTCGGTCTCATGCATCATATATGCACTTGTAAAAATCAGATTCCATGCATTCATGCTAGTCCATCTAGGGTTTATTAGCGATTACATGCTATTGTGATAGACTTTGTGTAGATTATGCATGTTGTTGTGATAGATGCTTGATAGATTCTCTAGTGTTAAGTTAGAAAACTATTTGTTTTGTTTTTTACATAAAATGAATGCCAAATTTTGGTTCTTGAGGTGTTATGGGCCCTCATCAATCAGAAATTGGTGGATCATGATCCTATTATCTCTTGTATATGACTGTGGGAGATTCCAAGATTTGATTCGTGAGGAGTATGGGCCCTCACGGATCGGAATTTGGCACCTATATTGCCTTTTTTTGGTTTTTCTGGAAGTCTAAGCAGTTTCAAAGCTACAACCTAGAAAAAACCATAATACATGGCGTGTACTTTTTAGATACACGCTGTGTAGTTTTTAGGCCATGTCACTGACCGTGTGAGCAGAACACGGTGTCGTGAATGTAACTTCGAGAACACACCGTGTATGGCAGGTACACTCCATGTAAGTTCGGAGCCGTGTACCTGGCCGTTTCACTAACAACATGGGTCAGGGAAGCTTGGGTAGAACAAGCTGTGTCTATAGGGAACACGCTTTTTAGTCCTGTCCAGCTACCGGGTCGTGTCACGAACAACACGATCCAACCTTACCGTCTTTTCCACACGCCGTGTTTGTTCAGAACACGTTGTTCAGTCTTGTTCAGGTACCCGACCATGTCAAGAACAACACAGGGCGGTGTCACCTTCACCTATACACACCATGTTTTTTCGTAACACGCCGTGTATGTTTCAACTGTGTAGACGGCCGTGTGTTTGACAACACGGGCTGATGAACCCTTCTCCACTACATGCCTTTTCCACAGGGAATATGCTGTGTAGTCTCAGTTTACGGAGACCGTGTGGGTTAGTTGTGTAAAGGGACTCAGGCAGGAGAATTGTATTAAAGTACATGCCGTATGTTTGGTCAACATGACGTGTTGTTTGTGGTGTTACATGACTTGTAGGGCAGGATTACACGCCCATGTCAGTGGCTTAAGAAGACATGCCGTGTAGTTTTTATACACGTCGTGTAGTCGAGTTTGGTAAACTTGTGTGTTTTTCTTCCCCCATTCCTGTTTTGTAGTCTTGTGTTCTCTATCCTTGTTTTTCTGATCTACGATGTACTCTTGATCTTTCATAGCTATGCCTCCGAGATGTCCTATGGTCGTACGTCTATCATCAGGCAGTGATCAGACGCCAGATATGGCTGATCAGGGACTTCCTGCCGATCTTCCAGTCAGGCTAGCCTTGGCACCGACTGTTATACCAATTTCAGGAATTGATACGCAGTTCAGGGAAGGTTTCATGAGGATGATTCATTCCATCCAAGGAGCGTCGCCTCCTTCCGTGACTATGGAAGACCTGACATGAGTTTTTTAGCAGCAGCATCCTCCCACATTCTTGAGGGAAGGTGGACCTCAGGCTGTAGAGTCATGGCTGGAAGCCATTCTGACTATCTTCGAGCATCTGGAGATGCCTCTAGAGAGGCGGGTCACGCTCGCCACATACATGCTCCAAGACACTTCCAAGAGGTGGTGGGACGTGATCTCACCAGAGGGCCAACAGTAGGCTATGGCTTGGGAGGAGTTCTAGTGTGTGTTCTATGACTACTTCTAGCCGGAGACCCTGAGGGCCAACCGAGCCCGGTAGTTCATGAGCATAAAGTAGGGTACTCTTTATGTCAGGGAGTATTCCTCTCGTTTCACCGATCTACAGGGTTTCACACCTCTCTGGGTTGGAAGTGGGGTGTTCTTAGCAAGGAAGATTGATGATGGTATCAGGCGGGAGATCCGCTCGCAGGTGAATCTCTTCCAGATTACTTCCATCACATCCATCGTCCACCAGGCACTGATTGCGCAGTGCAATCTGAGAGACTCTAGAACTGTGAGCCAGGGCGATTCTGCTTCCAGAGCTAGTTTTCCTCTATATGACAGCAAGAAGCACCATAGAGAGTCTACGCGTGGTGACCCTAGGAAGCATGATGCATCATCAGGCAGCCATCTGGCCTGATACCAGTGTGGCTGGTCAGGGCACACGAGGCCGCAGTACTAGAGAGACCCCTTGGAGTGCAGATCTTGTGGCAATAAGGGTCACCTTCAGCGAATCTACTTGGTTTTCTCACCAGTAGCTTGTGACCGAGGTTCATCCAGGACACCTCATTCAGGAGAAACCCCACCAGTTTCTCACCAGTCGGGGAACTGGAGTTCTTCTAGCCATTCGAGCCGAGGTGGAGGTCGAGGCTGTGGCAGTTAGACACCAATCCCTCAGCACCAGTAGTGAGGTTCAACTGAGAGTGGTCAGCCAGGGGCGCAGGGCCGCGATACAGGCCAGTCTTTCACCGGGGATCAGACTTATCAGGAGAAGGATCCCAACCCTTCTACAGTTCAAGGTACGATTTTTGTAGCCTCATTTTTATCTTCATCCCTTTTCGATAATGGTGCTACACATAGCGTTATTTCTTTTGATGTCATGGAGAGCCTTCGGCTCTATATCTTTTCTTCTACCAACTCGTTGACACTAGACACCCCTTTAGGGATGAGGACATCTAGTGTACGTCAGTGTCGAGAGTGCCCTCTCGAGGTTGCAGTGTATCGTTTCATATAGGACCTCTACGTCCTAGAGATGATGGGCTATGATTTCATTCTTGGAATGGACTGGCTAGTTCCCTTCCATGCAGTCTTCGACTTTTATTTCCTTAAAGTGAGTTTCGCTTCACCAGAGGGTCAATATTTTATTCATAGAGGAGAATGGGATGTTCAGGCTAGTCGAGCAGGACTTGAGCACCATGGGCTAGGAAGGGTGACGACCTAGACTGCTAGTCTTTATCTGGATGATCAGGGGACTCCACAGTTGGACTTTCCTCCAGTGGTGGATCCCTTCAGAGATGTCTTTCTAGAGGACTTTTTAGGTTTCCTCCAGAGCATGATGTAGTCTTCTCTATTGAGCTCGTGCCAAGAGTGGCACCGGTGTCCATTCCTCCCTATAGGATGGCCACACCTGAGTTGCAAGAGCTCAAGAAGCAGTTGGAGAAGTTACAGGAAAAGGTTTTTATCTGACTCAATACTTCTCCTTGGGGTTCACCTTTTCTATTTTTGAAGAAGGAAGATGGTACCCTTCGTCTTTGTGTGGACTATCGGAAGCTGAACAAGTTGATGGTCAAGAACCGATATCCCTTGCCGAGGATCGATGACCTCTTTGATCAGCTTAGAGGAGCCCAAGTATTCTCGAAGATCGATTTGAGGTCTGGTTATCATCAGTTGCGCATTAGACCATCAGATATACCTCTGATAGACTTCAGGAGTAGATATGGTCTATATGATTATACATTCATGTTGTTCGGCCTCACGAACCCGCCTGCTGTTTTCATGGCCCTGAAGAACCGACTATTCCATCTGTACTAGGACTCCTTCATCGTGGTATTCGTGGATCATAACTTTGTATACTCTCACACTCAACATGACCATGCCACATATCTTGAGATCATTTTGATTACACTGAGAGAGCATCAGATTTATGCTAAACTCTTAAAGTGCCACTTCTGGATGGATTAGATTTACTTTCTGGGTCGCGTCATCTTAGAGGTAGGAGTATCGGTGGACCCAGAGAAAGTGAGAGATGTAGTTTCCTGGGAGTAGCCGGAGAACGTCTTTGAGGTACGGAGCTTCCTAGGGCTAGCTGGATACTAAAAACACTTCATTCAGGACTTTTCTTGTCTAGGAGCACCATTGATAGGTCTGACCATGAAGGGGGAAAAGCTCTTATGATCATAACGTTGTGAGTCAGCCTTTCAGGAGCTGAATGGAAGGTTGACATCGGAACTGATACTAGTCTTTCCAGAGAAATGCAAGAGTTATACAGTATATTATGATGCTTCAGGTATCAGACTAGGAGATGTGCCTATGCAAGGAGATGGAGTCGTTGCATACAGGTCTCGGCAGTTGAGGCCACATGAGAGGAACTACCCTACGCACGATCTGGAGTTGGCAGCTATTGTTCACGCCTTACGCTGTTGGAGACATTACCTTTTGGGAGATAGCTTTTTGGTATTCACCGACCACAAGAGTCTCAAGTACATCTTCACTCAGTGTGACCTAAATTTGAGGTAGCGTAGGTGGGTCGAGTATCTTCAGTCATTTGGTTTCAATCTTGCCTATACGCCGGGAAAGGGCAGCGTAGTGGAAAATGCATAGAGTAGGATAACTCAGGTTTAGGCAGTTCAGGAGGCCAATAGTTAGGGGATGCTCATGGATCTGTTCGTTGAGATGCATCTGGAGGTGCACGAAAGACATGGATAGACTTTCCTCTCTTCTGTAGTTGTTACCACCACACTACTAGATCGGGTACGGATGGGGTATCTATCAGACTCAAAAGTCATAGTCCTGTGGGAGTGTGTGTCCTGAGAGGACCCTCTTCCTGGATGGACAATGGGAGAGGATGATATCTTGGGTTTACAGGGATGTGTATGGGTGCCAGCAGACATACAGGAGGAGCTGATGCTGGATTTTCATTCCTCAGTTTGGGAAGTTCATCCTGGCGTCACCAAGATGTATCTGAATCTTCATCGCCAGTACTGGTGGCCAGGTATTAAGAATGATGTTGCTGGTATCATCTTGCGGTGTTCTACTTGTCGGCAGGTGAAGGCGGAGCACCAGTGACTAGGATGTCTTTTATAGCAGTTACCCATTCCAGAGTAGAACTGGAACCATGTTATGATTGACTTCATGACCGGGTTTCCGAGGTCGCCTCGGGGGAACGATGATGTTTGGGTTGTCATCGACATGATCACGAAGGTTGATCACTTCTTGTCGATCAAGGAGACCTTCAGTGTCGATGATCTGGGAAGACATTACATCAGATATATCATACGTCTGTTTGGATTTCCATGCTCCATTGTTTCAGATAGGGATGCACGATTTTCCTCTCGGTTCTGGCAGGGACTTTAGAAGGATTTGGGTACACAGGTATGTTTGAGTACAACATACCATCCCCAGACTGATGGCCAGTCCGATCGCAAGATCCAGGTGCTTGAGGATATGCTCTGAGCTTGTATCCTAGACTTTGGCGGTTCTTGGGAGAAGCATAATCCTCTGGTGGAGTTTGCCTACAACAACAGTTTCATGGAAACCATTCAGATGGCGCCAAACGAGGCTTTGTATGGTAGGCCATACTGATCACCCTTATACTGGCTGGAGGCAGGAGAGGAAGCTTTGTTGGGGCCTCGTCTCGTTCAGGAGACCTCAGAGCAGATAGAGCTGATTCGGATGTGGATGGCTACAGCACAGTCTCGACAGAAGTCTTTTTATGATCAGTAGAGACGACCTCTGGAGTTCGAGGTCGGGGATCAGGTTTTTTTGCGTGTCACACCGTGGTTGGGACACAAGAGGATTCGGAGGCAGGGTAAGCTTTCAACGTAGTACGTCGGGCCGTTTGAGGTATTGGAGAGAGTTGGGACGGTCACCTATCGGTTGCTACTACCTCAGAGGTATGAGGCCCTTCATGGCGTCTTCCACGTCTTTCTCCTCTGACGTTACTTTTCGGACCCATCTCATGTCTTCCAACATGAGGAAGTTGATCTTGAAGCGAATGCGTCATTCAGAGAGCATCCTATTTGGATTATTGATCACAATACGATGGTTTACTGCGGGCAGTCTATTCCTATGGTACGGGTTCTATGGAAGCACAGGAAATTATAGGATGAGACTTTGGAAAGGGAGGTCGATGTACGATCGTAGTGGTCGGAGGTGTTCGGGGATTCTTCTTCTATGCCTCTCTAGGAAATTTGGGGACGAATTTATTTAAGGGGGGAAGTTTGTAAGAACCCGAATCTTCATTTCAAGTATGTTTTCCTTTTTCTGGAGTTTCTAAAGAAAATGAACTTTCTAGAAATTTTCGAAGTACACGCCCAGTACATTCTAAGTACACATCCTGTACACATTTCCCCAACTAAGCCATGTGTTGGCCGTGTATGGGCCACACACACAGTGTGTAGAGGTGACATGGAGTCCGTTTTTAGCAGAGTATAGAAAAACCCCACTACACGCCGTGTACTTTAAAAATACACGCCGTGTACTTTCCTTTTTTCCACTAAACGGGCCAGGGTCATGCCTCATCACGATATTCATCTTCTACTAGCTCTGGTTTATCCGAGAGTGACTCATACAGCCGAATCTTCCCCGATCTCCCGCCTCTCCGTTCATTCTCTGATTCGAGCACGGTCGATTGCATTGGAAGCGAAGCGGGGAGTTCTTCCATCTACATGAATCTTGTTTTCCAATTCTTCTTCTTTCTCAAGTTATATATGGTTGAACCTTTTGTGCGTTTTCTCAGATCTATGATGTTGTAGGGAGAATTATCCATCGTGGTTCAAGTATATCGATCCCCTGAAATCAAAGTAGGTGGTTTGTGCCTTTCTTTAGAAATTCAATGAGTATTTTGTGCAAATTCCACCAATACCCTTGAACGGGGTATTGTGTGTTACCTGTTTTTCCCCTGTTTAATGACTTCTTTGCTTGATTTCTTTAGTAGAGGTCTTTTCGTGTAGATTGGATAAATTTATTCTATGTTCTCGTGCTTTTCCATGCATGTTTTTCTTTTAGGCATTTTCCAATTTTCAAGACTAGTAGTAGGATAGTGGAACTGTTGCTTTGTTATGTTGTTGAGACTTATAATGATATCCAATAGTTCTTGAGGTTTATGTGGACTATGTACGCGCACTGACCATGATTATTTCCACACAGGACTGTGAGTACCCAATGTAGTAGACCATATGGAGAATTGACGTAAGGGATTCTCTATAGTGTCTTTTGATATGATGCGAGACAACTGGGGGAATTGATGATGAGTGATTCCTCAGAGAGTATGTAGTTCCTTGACATGGGCCATTTGGGGAATGAGATGTTGAGTGATTCCCCAGAGAGTCTTTAGTACAATACGAGACTATAGGGGGAATTGACAGTGAGTGCTTCCTCAGAGAGTATATTAATTTCATAGCTGAACTAGAGGGGTGAGACTGTGTGTGCCTCCTAGAGGATTTCTAGTACTTATAGGATGAACCATATGGGTTAGGCTGTGAGAGCTACCTAGAGGGTTACCTATTTCCTTTTATTGCTGGCTGTTTACTTGTGTATTGTATTCGTTAGAACTATGGATTGTAGCTGCTTGTGCTTTCCTGTTTACTGCTTCATGTTTTATTACTGCCATGTATTCATTGACTATTAGGCATAGGTCTTTGCGTGATTGCCTACTGGAATTTTATCTCACACCCTGTTTGGGCCATGCTTTTGGGCCCATGCAGACTATGTTGTTGTAGTTGTATATAAGGGAAAGTGCCCTTCTACTTCAGGTTTTTGATTGCACTGGAGCTGGAGAGCGTGGGACCGAGCAGTGGCTCACGATTCTGAGGAGTTTATTTTGTTTTTCCTTTGCACTTTGTTTTTCAGTTTTACTTCATCACGTTGGTTTGTCTTGCTAATTTCCATAGACATATGTAATATGTTGCATCATTAACAGTTTATCCATTGCTTCCATTTTTCATTTCAGAAGTTTTATGATGTGGATTGTTTCTGCTATTGTGTCTGGTTTATTTTTCCGCTGTATACCTTACTGAATGAGGTCATAGTTTCCCCACCAACTCACCAATTCCCTCGCTGCTAGTCGGCAGCCTATGGTATTTAGGGAAACATGCTTGAGGTCATGTGGTGAACCAGTTACGGGGCACTAGTGGAGGGGCTCCGGATTCGGGGCATTTCACATTTATTGAATGTATTTTATGATAATTATTTTAAATTTTATGGTGATTTAAAAATCAATATAATTTTATTTATCTCATGCTTCTTTTGAATTTTTTTTAATAAATGTGATAAATTATTTTGGACTCAATCCAACATTAATAGGTATTTTTAATATTTAATTTCCATTATATAAACTATAATATCATTATTTAATTAATCTTTTTAATTTCAATATAAACTATTTATTTCAAGATATTATATGTGTTTGTTAAATTTTCCTCACTTTAAATATTTTTGAGTGGAAAATAACATTCCCTGGAGAATCATCTTCACTTCTCCCTTCAAATTAATAACCATTTCTATACTATATCCACATTTTAAAAAAATATTCTCACAACTGATTTTAATATTATTCTATGATTATGTAAAAAAATAATTTATATGGTTTAATTTTTGTGATTTTTTACATGAAATTATATTTTTTCTGAATGAGAAACCTTATGGATTTTAAAAAAAATAAATGGAATGTTTTTTATATTATCTTCTATGAATAGAAATTACCAACATTATGATAGATAAAAGATTATAATCATGGTTTAATTTATTATGATTTTATTTTAAAACAAAATAGTTTCTTTCCTATAATTTTCTTTTTAGATTTTGAAATATGATTTTTAAATTTCAAAAGGTATTTTCCTCCGGAAGAATTTTATGATGAAATATTGGTATCTCTATTCATTAATGAAAAAATCAATTTATTCTACTTATTTTTTACAAAGGATATTTTATAGGGCTACCATATTTACTATTTTCAATGTGGTTTGTTATTATGATTAATAACATTTATTAAACCCATTATCTTGGTTAATTCAATGATGAAATATTTATGAAACACCTTTCATTTTATGGGTTCTAACATGATGAATATATAATTATATTATGGAACACATATATTTTATTTTAATTATGTTATGTTTGGAACCAATATATACCTCTAATGTATTTTTTTTGTTATTATATATCATCAAATATTTGTGGGAACCAAGATGAGGTGCATGATATGTTATGGTAAATGAGTTAATATAACTGATTTGTTAGGAGAAACCAATTGATGTGCATAGTCCACAATTTGAAATAGGATTGGATGACAGATTTAATAGTCATGGTATTTTACCTTAAAAATAATATTTTTTAAATACATAAGTTTATACCCAACAATTTATGAGATGAAATTATTTTTCATGATTGAGTTATGATGAAATAACATTATTATGACTCAAGTATTTCAAAATTATAATGTTTTATTATGAAAATAATGTTTTTGATCTATTTCCTATTGGGTATAAATTTTATATGTTATGGTAATGAATTCATTCCCTTATGATTATTTTATGCATTCATATGATTATTGAGTCACATATCATATTCTTATCCTTACATAAATATAATCTCACAATATCTTATTTTTCCATTTCCTAGGTAATGATGAAAGGTATAAGTAATATATGTCTAAAAAGGGTGTTTATAGTTATGAAATATGTGGGAGACAATTAAGATCATTACTGAAGTATTTGTTTATGTTTCTGTCATTCCTGATGTAATGGTATTATAAGATTATGGAATAGACTGTTATGTTACGTAATGAATATTCAACTAAATTGATGTAATATTTTTTTATGAGTATCTTGGGTCTCTATAGTTGGTATCAGAGAAATATTTATTTAATATTTGGAAACTAGGATTAGGAATTAGTATAGATAAATATTGGTTAAATTCTATGTATAGGATAAAACTCAAAATTTCTAGTAGTGATCATGTGTTCCCTTGGATAAACATATTATTTAATAGAAGAATGTGTGAATATACAGAAATTAGATAAATTAGTTATATTAATTATGTGGTTTTCCAATATGAATATTATTTCTCACATTATTACACCTAGATTTATCCAATGTATAGATCTAGATATCATTATGTTGTCAAAAAATGAAACAGAAATAAAATTATTATCCTCTTAAAAAATTTATTGACATTGGATCAAGAAGATAGAGCCATGTGATGATTACTATCAGTTATCAAAATATATGATTAATAAAAAAAATAGATGTGTATCATAATAAGTGAAATATGTAAAAAAATTACATCTATATAATTTCAATTGGATCTCATCCTGGAATTAATACAGATAAATTTTATTCTTTTGTCAAATTTTAAAAGAATAACCTACATGAATATCAAAAAAGTTGGGGGATTCTATCTATTATGAAATAAATGAAATAGAAAAATTAATATCAAATGAATTCAATGTATTATTTATATGGAACCTATGAATTATCCAATTCAATGATTTCTAATTTCTACCTAACAGACCCATGATGGACATATGCTCTGTTAATCGTTTAAGCAAATGGAATGTGGTGTTTATATATATAGATTATAGAATTATAATAATGCTATTTTTCTTATAATAATAATGATACATCTATGTAATATGTTATATTTTTGAAACATATAAGACTTCATATAAAATTAACATAAGAGTTATAGTCACCATTATGTATTTATGTGTTTAATTGGGGTCAATAGTTCAAAATCATAGACACTCATTATATGGTTTTATGGGATGATATTTTAATTTAATAAATGAAATTTTGGGAGATTCTTTATTTGGATTAGGTGTATATAACCCATAGGTTAATCATGAATTCTAATTTGTGGATGAATTACATTTTCATATTATTAATGAAAATGATATGTTTTTTGAATATATTATTATTGATGATTAACATTATTTTTATAGTTTTTCAACATATTTCAAGTGATGTTATAATAATTATATTAATACATTCTTTGTAAAATGGATAACCTATCAATATGAAATGGCTATTAGGCCTCAAAAAATACCAATATTGTGAAAATGGTATAATATCTATGGTGGCATATGCTATGTCTTAGTTAGTATATAATTTATTTTTTTAATAATATTATAGATATTGATTTAGTTAATTTTGGGAACTTATATTATATTATATATATATATGCATGGAATTGAAAATATTGTTTGATGATTAATGTTATTTTGAATGAATTTCATGATTTGTAGAACTATATATGATTAAGGGTAAATAAAACATTATGGTACATTGTTTGATAAATAATTGGTAAATCATATTTTGGAAGTATATATGCTTATAAAATGAGCTAATGGTTACTCAAGGGATTATATTATTTGGGTGTATACATTATGGGTATGAGATATTAAAAATGAATGATTATTTTTAAATTAAAACATTATATTTTTCTTGGAATAATATGTTATTAAATAATAATAATAATCCCTCGGTTTCAATCATAGTTTATAATAAGTTGAGAAATTTTATTTTATTTTATTTATAGAATGGTTATGTTAAAAATTGGGTTTTATTCTGAGGATATGGTGGTAAATAATGTATTTATTTATATTATAGTCTATAAATTTTTAAAATTATCATATGTTAACCATTTTCAATTTAAATAAATTTTAATGATTGGATGTGTTTTATTTTACCTATTTTAGGATTATGTGACTGGTTAGAGCATTATTTGTTATCTTCATGAATAAAATATTCACCTTGAATACTCAATATTTGGAGAAAAATTTTAGATTATGTTGACAATTGATTGAAAACTATTAATCTACATTTCTATTATATTTTATTTACATTCTTTGTATAGATTTTAAGGGAATACCTCTACTGTACCAAAATAATATTATGTTATTTTCTTTCGAATAAACATCAATTTTGATGAATTGATCGTTTTAAAACAAACACTAATTCATGTTTTTTTGTTTTTAACATTCTTATGGAAATGTTCTCTATCACTCTTTACACGTCCTTGTGCATCAAATTTCTCTTCTATGTCTATATTTTTACATCTTTCTCTTCTATTTCTATTTTAATATGTTGATCTATGGTGACATTCATATATCTCATTCCCCCTTTTTATGGGGAGGTATCAATAAACCCTTTATGATATGTTTTTTCAACTATGGATTATTCATATATCAAACGTTTGATTTCCAAGAATAAGTTAAAATTAAATGGTGGAAAATTTATTGGGGTAGGGAGAAAGAGAAAAACAATATATTTTAGACAACATTTCACTTTAAATAATTTTATTTCCCTGATATCATGCATGATATGAAACCCCTAGTTAAAAAGAAATGTGATACCATATTAAAATGTTATTCATTATTGTGACATTTAAAAACTAGTGATTAAATTAGAGACATGAATATTATTAACAACATTATGATATATATATACTACCCAATATAAATAAATTTATATATCTATAGAAATTAATCTCTAAATTTATAGTAATGTTATTTTATAGTCTACAAATAGTTCTTCTTTAAAAATGATTTCATTTATTTATGTGAAAATGTTATAATAAATTTATAAATAATTTCTAAATTTTATATAACAAAAATAATTTCATTGTTGAGATAATAATATAATTCTAATGGTAGGTTAATTTTTTTTATTTTTCTACAAACATTGATTATTCTTGAAAGAACAAAAATAATTAATTTATCTATAAATGTTTTTTCAAACATTTCTAATTTACCAATTTACAATAGTAATGGGTTTAATGTAAAACAAGTTCAATAATATTATAAATAATCCAAATAACTTCATAATAATCACATTTATGGTTTATTGTTGTATAGATATATTTTTATAGTCAAATAGGCATTTTCTCTAAATTCAATTTTTTAACTCATGATTTTATGTTACGTTGAAATTATTTTATATCACTTATAGTAATTTAATTTGATGATATATTTTTATACATATGAATTCAAATTTAAACAATTTTTATTTTATTACCATTTTTTTGAAGTTAAATTTTCAGTAAATAGTAAAAATGAAGATTTTTTAAAATAAGGGATATTTTTTGATATCACCAAGACATAATAATAATATTGAAAATTATAAATGTTTTGGAATTAAAAAACTATTTTAAAATGAAACAAATATCATAAAAATGTCATTCAAAATAATATAATTTAGAATTAAATCCATAATAAATATTGAAATCAAATTCAGTGCCGACCAAGTGCATGCACAGTGCTAAAGAAGAAAAATTTAGTACCATAGAGAAAATATTTTTAGTGAAATAATTAAATGGTAATTTTTTTAAAATTATGTATTATATATTATTTATTATGGTTTAAAATTAATTATTTTTTTTTGTATAACAAGTGTCTTATCCAAATTCGTATGCAATGCATACAAAAGGCTGAAAAAATAAAAATTACATTTTAAATAAGTTTTCATGTCATAAAAATAAGATTAAAATAATTTTTAAATAATATAAAGGGATATAATTATCTTAATAAACTTATTTTCCTGATGTTAATTTATTTATAATTTTTTGGTGTCATATAAATACATTTAATATATGCACAATGGTGGAATGAAATTTATTTAAATAATAGAAAAAATAAATGAATTTAGGAATGCTAAACTAATATAATTATAAATAATTCATGTTTCCCAAGAAGTTAATAGAAATATATAACATTTAAAAATGTTTTATTTTAATATATTGTAAATGACCAATTTTATTGATGTATTTAAAATTAAATTAAAGGTATAGTGTCAAAATAAACCAATATGATATTTTATCCAAATATTATTTTATAAAATTATTTAAAAATAATTTAAATATTTAAATAATGTAATTTTCATATAATATGGTATAATATTTAATAAATTATCAATTCAGTGGAAAATTATCACCTTATATGAAAATCATTCAACAATTGATATTTAAAATTCGTGTCACCATAGTTAAAATTAATTTTGGTAAACAACATGATAGTAAAAAAGATAATGATTAAAATGATGTCAAAATAGTAGATGTTATTCTAATTCTATTCATTTTTTATTTAAAATTTTTGGCTACATGGAATCATTATATACTATAATAGTCAGATTATATATTAATTTTTTATTATCTTCCAAAATTTACCCATATAACAAATATAAATGGGAACCTCCTCCCCCAATTATTTACAAAAATTTGATACTTCTATCTCAACCAACCTCTAAATATTTATCTTCAAAATTTCCCTGTATACACTTTATATGTTCCGGTATTTCTAAAATTCTAGCCTCAAATACCTTAATATGATGTCTAAAGGAGTCGTTTTAAAGAATATATAATCTCCTCAACCATTAACATTCATTTCTAATTATCTTGACGTCCAAAAAATCGAGGTTATATATCATAAAATAATAAATTCCATATCATAAATAATTTTAAATTTTATTATGATTATTAATAAAAAATTATAAACCATCATTCCCATAAAATTAGAAGGGAAAGTTTCACTTGTTTGTATATGTGTCCTACCATCTCCACATTATGATATAATTATTTTTTCTTCCCCAAAAATTATGGATGAGTATTATGATACATTTAATGAGTATATATTATTTATGACATAAGTAAACTTATTTTTTGATAAAATAATGTCTACATTCTTACAATCCAATCATTTTGGTAAAGGATAATGTCCCTTGTGTGTACGTGTGGACTATCACCTCTGTGAAGTGATGTGAATTTTTTCATTAATAGTTGAATTGGATTGTGAGATTGATGAATTTGATAAATATTCATGATATATAAAATATTATATAGTTTCAAGATATAATAATTATTTTTTACGTTTCTCTCATTCCATTAGTCACAAAATTGAAACAATGTTCATGTGTACATACTTTCAATCGCCTCCTTGAATAGTGCAATTCATTTTTCTATGTATAATTTTTATGAGTGACTATAAATTTTTATCAAATGAATATATATGATGTTAATATCATTATTTAAATTTTGGAAATGATTTAACCATGATGAAAGTATTTGGATTGGGACCGTCAAACTGAAACATGCTTTGAAAATGAATCGGTTATCACCCAGGACATTCATTTAAATAAAAAAAATTAATTAACTGGTGAAAAAATTTCAAAATTATATAATATATTTTATGATATATATGGATATCGATATGGAATACATCCATAATAAATCCATATTTTTATACTAGAGTTTTGAATGTGGATGATGAAAGGTGAGAAAAGAGACAAGGGATTTTTTCCTCAATTTAATTTCTATGGGACATATCTCTATTCACCACTTCTTCTTTTAATGTGGTTTATATAACTCCCATGGATGTATTTTACAATAATTAATTATAATGTTATATGTATTTATATATCCATATAAAGAAATTTTTTTTACAATTCTTATGATTCAAATTTTACCAAACCTGTAAGGGATTTATGATTCAATATTATCTTATTAATCATTGTTTATAAGTGAAATTATTTTGAGGAAATTATATAACACTTATATGATGAATAACATTAATTTTATTCCCCATAAATAATTTTATGTATTATATAATTTATTTTAACTTACTCGCATTAATTAATTATGATTTCGAAATAGTATTTTAATGAAAATTGACATCATTTAATTCTTCGGTCTAAAATACCCTTAATTATATATACATAGTTTCTAATATGATTTTGACGATTATATTTAGCCTTATAATTTGATCTGTTAATGAAACTTTTACATTTTTTGTGTAATTAATATTCATCAAAATAGATTTAATATTTAGTTTTGAAAATATCCGGCCTCAACAAAACTGAGAAAAGAGGTGAATGTAAAAACTATGAATGAAAAGGAATTTAGAAGATTTATTGGAAAATACTTATATGTGACTACATCAATGCATGACATTAACTATGTAGTTACTCATTGTGATAGTTATAAATAAAATACTATATAATTATTTCATTTAATGTAAAAGTTATTTATGAGATACATTTAATATTCATTTAATTATGTATTTATATGAACATGTAATAGTAATATCAATTTAATATGGTTTACAACTCCTGATTTTGAATGTAGAGTTGTGGGTTGAATGTCCACATCATGTGGAGCATTTTTTTATGATAGATATGTTCATGGTTTTTAATGAAGAGAAAATTAATAATATTGATCTATAATGATATTATATATTGGTTTTCATTGTTAGAAGCTACCAAAATTATCGGGTGAAGAAACAACATAATGACATCACATTGATGATAAATACACAATATTTATTAGCCCAAATAACCTAAGGGATATAAATCAATACAATAATAATATAATATAATAAATATTTAAACATAATGATATTAAATATCAATTATTAATGTAAATAGTGGGTTTAGGTATCCTGATGCTATAATTTATTCCATGAAATGAAAATTTATATATATCCTCACTAAGAGCCTTAAAAATGAGTACTTTGATATGATGATGTTTTATATAGTATTTCATCATACATTCCATGACTATATTATATTATTAATTGTGTGTCCACTACTATATCATTAATCATTGAATCAGTACACAAATAGGAGAATTAATTAGTAGGGGAGTATTAACTTGTATATTTATGTGTTATTTTAATTTGTTTATTTAGTTAGTGATTTATCATGATTTAAAATGATTTTATCAATTAATAACTGATTTATTTGAGATGGTTCCTCTTGTTAAAATTATAATGGATATATATTTTAATACAAATAATATTTTTTATACATTGATAAATAACTATGTAAGAATAGTGGTAATTGGTTAATGGTGCATTTCTTTTAATAGGTTTATACAACCTATATCACATTTATCTATGTCATTAGTTTCAATATAGGGGATAAAATAATATTCCATTTTATTTATTATTATTGTAAAGAGGAGTGTACTTGCAATGTTCCATGAAACTGATATGTATGGTGTTTTTATTTTAATCAAATTAAAAGGGACATATTTTTTGAATGAAACTCATTTTAATGTTCTATTTTTTTATAATAATTTCGTTTGAGGTGTTGATAAATTTTTTCATGTTTTTAGAGATGGTTTTGGAATTCAACAGATTTCATATATTGATTTTTATGATTCTTCATTAAAGGATATAAGATTTAGGAAAATTTTTTGATATATAAAATATTTCCAAAAGTTAAAAAATTTCAATTTCCTAATGTTTTTCTATTAAAAAAAATATGTTGAATGGATTACTGAATATTAAAAAACTATATAATATTATAGATATATGTATCAAGAATATATTTATGTTTCTGTGTCATCTATAAATATTAAAAGTGGAATTAAAACACTGTAATAAGTAATATATTAGTTGTATATATTAAATTTTTTTATATACAAAATATTTTTGTTCAGAAGTAAACCAAAAATATGAAATTTAATATTAATTACGTGAGATAGATATAATATTTGTAGGAATACATAGAATGTTATCAATTCAAGGAAGGAAGAACATAAATTTTCAAGGTAATGACCTAAAAAACATCATAAGATATCCGTCTCTCATAATGATAAGTAAAAAAGTTATAATTCCTTTTTTAATGGTTGGGGCTGAAGCCATATTTTATTATTAAAGAAAAGCAATGAACTTTTTTAACTAGGTAGAGGGAGAGCCATTACATATCCCGAAGGCACAGTGGGCATGTATCCCATTATATAGTCCATAGGATGAAATGTTTTCCCAAGGCCCATTCTATGAATAGTAATGCTATTATACCCACCAGTTATTGTACCACACAACACTGGTCGTTGCTATAGTGCCCTGCCACCGCTATAGTACCACTGTTGCTATAGTGTCTCCGCTTCTATAGTACCACTATATTGCTATTGTAGTACATGCGACAAATGGGATTTTATACCCCATTTTTCATGTAGGATTACGAGGTTCTTACCACTAAGACAAAACCTATCTACACGAAGTTATAATTCGTATTTGGGATTATAGTGTAATAAATTTTATTAGATATGTATAGAATTAATAGGGTTATCATTATAACAACAAACAAAACTATTGTTCTGTTTTTTAGGTATGATATGAAAAGTAAAATATGGATTCATATTTGTATGACTTTATATATTGATGGTGAGATTAATATAAAGATAAATCATCAATATCACTATATCTATTTTGATATTAAGTAAAAATACCCTTTTATGAAATGTTTTTGAATATTTTTTTATTAGAATGTGAATGGGAATAAGGTAACGAAAATTAAATTTGTATGGAGGATCAAGATTATATAGTTAGATTATCCTAAAAAATGATAATTTTTTTTATTAGTGAATGATTGTATGTGGTAGAATCCAACCTTCGAATAAGGTTCAAGGACAATACTTTACATGTTTTAAAATTTTATCATAGTAGAAATGTTGTTCATTTAAGAGATAAAAATTCCAAATGACTACTAATATATTCAACAAATTAATTGGGGCTCTTAAATAATACATGTGTTGAAAATTAATATTTCATGATCCATTTTGAGTGACGAGGTAAATTTTTTGAAGATAAATAACTATAGTTGTGCTCAAAATAATTATAAAATAACGAGTCACTCCCATTTTATCATACAATGAATTATCCTAACATATAGTTATAAATTTTTCTCTTCATATTATCCCAACAAATATGTTATCTTAAATCCTTATACATCAAATACCTACCATGGGGAATACAAAAAATATAGATTTTAGATCCATTTTGAAATTCTTTCTTTAAGTTGGGTATCTATGGAATTCATGATCTTTTTGAAAGACTCAAAACAACATCTTCATAGTTGGTGTTTGATAGTATCATACCTTATATAGAATTAATCCTTTTTCTGGACCTTTATAATATTTTTGAAACCAATTTATCTTATTTTGGTAATGATGGTTAGGTTGTTACATAGAAATGGAATAAAATGGAAACTTTCTTAAAAATATCTACAAATAACATTAATAAATACATAAATTTAAGAGTACTTTACATCCACATTAGGGATATTAGTTGATTATCCATTAATTTAAATGTATCTTACACATTATTTTACCATCTAATTCGGTTATTGTATCACACAATATTACTTCCAATGTAGTTCAATCCATATCCTTTGCCTCATTATGAGCTCTTTTATGTGAATATATAAAAAAAACATTTCAATAATTATATTTGTCAAATATTTATTTATATATATATTTCTTACAAATATTCATAGATAATATTACTAAATATGAATCTATATCATGTATTGGATATTTTTCTTCTTGGTTCATTACATTTATTTATATATAAGAATGAAATATATAATATTGTGTAATGGCTCAAAATTTTAATTTCATCTATAAATAATTATATATAATAAATCTTTTTGTCCACTTGGGTGAAGATAATACCAATGAAATGATTAATATCATCTTAATTTCTCCAAAACATTTTTCACATTCATTTGACCATATAAATTTGGCCCCATTATGTGTGAACTTGGAAAATGGGTAAGATAATCTAGAAATTGTAAAATAATTAATTTTTAGTAACCAAATAATCCAATTTTACTATGTATTATAGATATATTCATTAATTTTTTACATTATTTGACCTCCTATTTATTTAAGATTTCAATAAATATTATATCAACAGAGAAAATATTTCAGAGGAATGAAATTAGTTGAAATGAAAATTGAAACAAATAAAAATTCATGTATAAGTAATTATATATCAGGGTATCAAAAATAATTTTTAAATAGATATCACAGTCTTCATATATTTTAGGGTATATTTTGTATCATTAAAAAATACCAGGAAATATTTAACAAGATAATATTGTAATATTCTATTTATTATATACATAATAAATGAATCTTTGTTTTTTAATCAATATTGAATTTATGTGAACTCAAAATTATTTTACCTTATAACAAAAGTGATATTTCCTGAATCATTATTCTTATATTTTAATTAGTTGAAACCAAAATGAGGCTCCATCAATCATAATTATTAATCTCCATGATGTTATTTCATACGATCATCAAGATATAATAGTGTATACTTATTCTTAATTGTAATTGAATTGATTCTCACATAATTGATACAAAAAATCATATCATCATGATTATTATTTGTAATTAGGATGCTTTATTCCCAATTAAGGACACGCATTCATAAGAATCACTTATAACACAACCATTTTACATTATTCTTCAATTCAACAAATTCCATTGAGCATCTATCATATGGGTTTTCCTCATGAATGACGTCAATAAATAATTCAACTTCATAAAAATGGGGACATATATGTAATTCATAATGAAATAAAATAATTTAATTATATATTGTTGATATATATTATATTATATTTATATACTTATTTATTATATATTATATCTTATTATATCGTTCTCTAACTATTTCATTAAAATGAGGTACTAAATTTTATTCTAGATGGGAAACAGTCAAAGAAGTCTCTCCTCCATGTATGAGAGATTGAATTCCCAAATCATATATTATAATCATATTCCCTAAAAAATAAATTATTATATTATACATTGAGAAAAACTCAATCCCATGCTTTTTTAATAGTCGATCCATTGGTAAAACAACCTAGTATTCATATTGAAAATATCCATGTATTCAACTAAAAATATACCATTATATATTTCGTTTTAAAAGTTTATCAGTGCGTGTTTTAACAAAGAAAATCCATCCATAATTTATTAGGGGATAATAAAATTTTACAAGTAGTCATTAAATATATAAAAGAGTACATAGAATATTAACCAAATAAATTATTAATTAAATTTTAGTTCGTAATAAAATACCCAAAATCACATCATTATGGAATTCAAGTGGTGCCATTAAAATTGAAAAATCCCAACATTGATACATTGGACTATTTTAGGTTATATTACATTGATACATATGAAATTAAATTGAATAGTACCCCATATCCATGAAGATGATACATTTTTACATTATGGATTATGTATTTCCTCTACACAGATTAAATGCATATACATTATGATATGCTTAAAAATAAACTAAAAACAACATCATGTATTCCTTTGTATGTTTCTTAATATAATTATTACTAAATAGAAATTCAACCCTTCTACTATTATACTACAACAATGGACATTTATATGGTTCTCAGCAATCCTCTACATATTTTATCTTCCATTGAAAATAAAATAAGTAGATATTTTGTTCTCAGACTTAATAAATCATTGTCACTCACCCCCAATATGATTAATATTTTATTAAACCTATTCTATTGAAGTATTTACATTTATCCAATCAATGAAATGGTTGACCTATATATTAATATATTATATATTATTAGAAACATGTTTTTCATTGTAATTTTTCAAAGTAAATTATATTACCACTAGGTGAGTGAGTGAATAAAGTGTAAGGTTATTAGATTTATATTTTAATAACCCTCAATGAATTTTTAAGGTCTTGAGATACTATTTATAAAAACTACCATTGATTATATGAAATTTAAATTATTGTAACACACAATTACCACAATTTTTATAATTCTTATTCGGAATGTGGGATCTTACTCCTTACTTGGTTTATGTAATAATCTAAAAAAAACTGTTATCACTATCAAAAATTTATTACAAGAGATGGGTGGTGTCTTTTATTTAATGTTTCATGGTTTTATATCTGAGAAAATAATAATATAAATGTTCAGTTTTTAGACTTCTAAATTTCCCCATACATTTAGGAATTATTTATAATGGAACTACTGGTTTTCAAAAATAATGTCCACATACATGAATGCAAAAAAGTCCTTCAGTACACCATTAGGTTTATCAACATCAATGATATGATCTTATTATGGAATGTTAATCAATAAACACATTAATAACAATAATGTTATTGTGGGCTTGAATTCCATCTAAATTATTGATAATTATCAAATATTTCATGAGATAATTTAGACAAGTGATGGAATGATTACTTCTCATCAGGAATAATGCAAAAATAGACATCATGTTGAAAATATTTTTTCACCACATGAAAAAAACACATATGTAATGCATGTTGATATAATTATATTTCTTATTTACTTATGCAATAATAATTCAATCTATTAGAGAAAAAGTGGAATTTATCAACTTCTGAAAACATGAATAATTTAAAATTATATCTTTTATTTTTATAAGAATATATGAATAATCATTCAATTATAGGTGTGAATAATTTTCTACAAAAAAAGAAAGAGAATCAATTAGTTCTCCAATATAAATTATTATAAATGAATGAATTCATGAAAAATTTAATCCTTGAATGTAAAAAATAATTAAAATTATTATACTATGAATTTTACTATAGTTTTAGAATATATTTCCGTAAATTAATCACCATTATAATATCGAAAAAATATGTTTTGAATCACATATTTTTCCAAAAAAATGATATTCAATATTTTCAGAATAATGAATCACTGACTTGCATAATTTCCCTTGAGAATATTTATTTTAATCATTCTCAAGATATGAAAAAAATACAATTTTCAAAAAATTTAAAACATTATTTTAATCTAATTAAGTATATCTAAAACAATTACCATGTATCATTTCTATATAACTCTTCATATGTTGGATGGATACCCTTCTGAATTCCAATTCTCTCTTCAAAAATAATGCACTACTTGTACAATGATTTCAAGAATACATTAGAATGGATATATTACTACTTTAAAGTAGTAACCATCTCTTTTAATGTCTCAGATATGTTTCCATCAATTTAATGTACTCTACCAAAGATATAAAATACATTATTGAAGTTATATGTACCTTTTTTAAGTCAGTAGATACACATTTGACCAAAATGGATACTCTTCCAAACTCATTAGTTAATGTCAAAAATTAATGGTGGACATATTCTATTTAGAATGTCCAAAATACTTATGGTTCTTATGAAGTATCAGTTATTGATTCCATGTTTCCATTTCCATATTTCATATAAATGTATAATTTCATGAATTAACAAGATAAACATATTTCTAATACAATAAATTTTCAAAAATATCAAAAAATAATTCAAACATACTAAAATTTCATGTTCCCTCCTTATAAAAAAGGTTGAAAAAGGTTTAAAATTACACAAAAAAATTTATTTTGTCCAATATCCTCTTTTAAATTTTATTCAGACTCATTCATCTCCTTCAAAAATAAACATCACTCAGTGGACAGAAAAACATATCTTATCTCACATGAGATGTATCATATTACCACAGTATATAACAATGTTTTTGTTTTGAATAACATATATCCCTAAATGAAAAAATATTTCATGGTCACAAAATTGAAATATTCTCCCCATCAACTCAAGAATATATATTAATTTTTACAACTATTTAAAATACATATAGCTTATTGATTGTAATAAAATAAAGTGATCTTGTACATTACCCTTTACATTTTAAGCACAAAATAACTGAATATGACAAAAAAATAAACTTATATATTTGGATTACCATCCAAATTACCTCAATTGAGAGGGAAGGGATGATATTTTATACTCAAACTTAGAATTTACGGCCTTCAATTTGGAATGTTCATGTTGAAAATATATGATTGTTTTCATTGTATTGGAATAAATCCATTCCTAATATCATCACTAGGATACTTTTAATTAAAAATGTAAATAATGATGTCATTATGAATTGGTATTGAGTTTCTGAATTTTTTTTTTACTAAAAACTAAAAAATATTTATTTTTATAGAAAATTTTAGAGTTCGTTCAATCTTCACCCATAAATATTCTGTCATCTCCTTTTCCAAGATATATGTGTGAAACAAAAAAGTAAAATTTACATAATATACCTCTATTAAGGAATATGTAGTATAATATTACTTATAAAATTTCTAGATAACACAACTCTTCCTTAAAATAATAATTCCACCATATGTAGAACGTATATGAAAATAATCAGTTTCCCAATAAGCATTTATATACCATGGTATGTGCATGTTCAATCCTCTCATACACGTAAATCCAAAACTAACGGTTCATTTAATATATATTTGAACAATATAATAATTTATAAAATTTTATTCCTTATGATAACATTGATACAATGAACACATGATCAAATTATATAAATTATCATGATTACTGTCAAGGATATCAAGAATCCATCTAATATATCATCTAATCCTCTATATATTTACAAATTACACTTATTCCATTTTCCTAGTTTTAAACCTACATATATAGGTGCAGATAATTCATTGCAGTTACTCATAATGATATTCGTTAAAATTTAACATCCATACATTTCATGGGATAATCAAATGAAATATTCATTTTGAAGTACATAAAATCTGAAAAAAAATTATCTCTACCCTATTAATATGAACATATCAAAATGTTTCTCCCTTTAACTATATTTATATTCATAAAATATATATTGAAAACCTATAAAAATAATTTCATAATCATATTAAATTACAATATGATTACCTACATTCATTTTACATCTTTTCTGTTAGTGAATTTCTTATGTTTGAAATAGTTCTCCACCATTGTATACAAACCCCTTAGAGATTAATTTAATCCAGTCAAATATTTGTTCGTTATTCAAACTATAAACCTACCATTTCAATAAAAAATCCATTATTATTCTCAATACACACATCTTTTATATCCCCATTATATAAGGTGGATACTATATCTATTTTATATATTATTTTCTACCTATAATCCCAATATAAAAAGAACATATTTATAAACTCAACACTCTAATAAAGACCAATAGTTTAATCAATTCTAACCCATTCAGGTTATGTGTAATCATTAAAAATAATTCTATCATTAAACCTGTCACGACCCGTCCTCGGGGCCCGTGCCGTGACTACCCCAAGCCCGCCTTCCATAGGCCAGGGGCTGGCGACTAGCACCAAGGCGTAAAATCCCAGTAAACAGGGAAGGCATTGCCTTTATAAGTAACAACCACACAGAGTCAGCAAGCGGAAAGTAAAGTGCAGAAAGGTAAAGGGGCCGGAAATACAAGCCCAACTGTAAAGTACAACTGAAAAGTAAAGTACAGCAACTGAAGAAAAGACGGCGGCCTCGTGTCGTCCACTGGCAATCCCACCTGAAGGGTGGGTACAGATAGCCTCCAAGCTCCTCGGGCCCCACGTCCGCTCTGAGCACGTCCCGTCCAGTGGTCCACCTCCAGGTACCGTCCTGCTCCACGCCCCAACCGCGATCAGCGCTGTCCGTCGTCTGCAACCAACACCACGAAGTGCGGGCATAGCCCGTGCAGGGGTGAGTACAACTACTCAGTAAGGACCCCGAGACCCCCGAAGGTCTCCCGAAATCCACAAAGGATATAGCACAAAAGAAAGATGCAATCACGAAGTAACATCTGACTCGACTTAGGTATATGCCCATACATATACCTAAGTCCCCAATTCTAGCTCTGCTCACGAGCTCAAGAACAACTCAATCCACAAAGGAAAGCAAGACTCAAATCCACAAGGAGAGTAAACAGTAAATCCACAAAGGATAGTTCAACACAATCCACAAAGGAGAGTAACATAAGATTCAGCTCAACCAGGTATACTTTTTCAGATGACATCAAAGATGATCACTGATCCATCTAAGTCGTCGGACCCACGAAGGATCGATAGGTACTAACCCCCGCAGTAGACCCACACAGGATCGGGCTCACACAGAACCTGTAGGCAGTGGCTCACACAGAACCGGTAGGCAGTGGCTCACACAGAACCGGTAGTAGGACCCACATAGGATCGGGCACTGATCCGCGTAGGATCGCTGAGTGCAGTAGTCGACGCAGTCCACTGAGGTCCCTGCACAGTCGTCGCTGCAGTCCACGAAGGATCTCTGCTCTGCCGTCGTCGCAGTCCACTGAGGATCTCTGCTCTGCCGTCGTCGCAGTCCACGGAGGATCTCTGCTCTGCCGTCGTCGCAGTCCACGGAGGATCTCTGCTCTGCCGTCGTCGCAGTCCACGGAGGATCTCTGCTCTGCCGTCGTCGCAGTCCACGGAGGATCTCTGCTCTGTCGTCGAGGTCACAGCCAGCGCTAGGGTTCCCGCACGTAGCGAGCTCGTTCAGGAGGGTCCGCTCCACGAGCCGAGGGGCTGATACATCAACTGACACGTAGTCCGAAGTTGATGTATCCAAAAGTTCCGTATCGACAACAGGATCTCAACGCAACAGACGGCGCGTCAATCGGACGCCCGGTCTGAGAGTTATTGGCATTTTCGTCCCAGGGGCCCGGTTGGTTTTTAGGGCAAAACCAACCCGACCGTACTCCGCCTGTATCCGATCCTCGGGCGGAGTATGCCAAAAGTTCCGTCTCACTTAGAGGAAACTACCACAGCTGACGGTACGTCGTTCGGACGTCCGTAGCTCAAGTTATGAGCGTTTCCGCTCCGAGGGCCCGGTTGGCTTCGTGTACGAACCAACCCGGCCGAACCCAAAGTCTTCCGAAACCTTGAGTATAATATACCGAAACGACCGTCTCGATCCAAGGATCGCGTAGCCGCTGACGGTTCGTCAATCGGAGGTCCCAGGCCCAAGATATGGGCGAAAGACCGTAGAGGGCCCGTAACGGGGGTACTGGGCCCGGGGCGACCCGGCCCGAACCCCCCCTGGGGTCGGCCGAACCGGGTCGGCCCGAACCGGGTCGGCCCGACCCGGCCCGAACCGGCTCGGCCGGGTCCGGTCCGGCCTGGGCGCGGCCCGGCCGACCGGACCGGCTCGGCTTCGGCCGAGCGGCCGAATGCGCTGCCGCCGCGGGTCAAACCCGCGACTTTGGAGAAAACCGCGGCCCGCGCGGGCCGCGTGCTGGAAGGCCGGACCGCGGACGCGGTCCGGCGGCTCGCCGCCGCCGCGGCTCGGCCGCGGCGGACTCCTCCGGCGGCGCGCCGGGCGCCGCCGCCCCCGGTCGCCGGCGCCGCCGCGCCGGCGACCCGCGCCGCCGCCTCCTTCCGCGGGCCGCCGGAGATGCTCCGGTGGCCCGATTTGCCTCCCGTCTGCGCCGTTGTTCCTCCCGGGATGCGTCCTCCACTGCGGAATCAACATATGGCCCTTGCGTCGCGCTTTTGCCGTCGCTCGCCAAATCCGCACACAAAGGAAGATCGACGGAGGGTTGCCGGGTCTTGTTCGTTAGACCCGCACCCTCCGCGTTAGTCATAAACAACGGGAGAAACAGGAAAGAAACCAATCAACAATTTTAAATAAATTAAAATTGTTTCGTGATCGGGTTCTATATTTCAAAAGAATAAACACGGGATTTTAAAAAGAATTCCAACATCCCTTACCTTATCGTCGTCGTCGGATGAGGGGTCGTCGCGGAAGATGGAGATCGCCGCGTCGTCGCGGAATCGCTCGTCGCGTCGCCAATCTCCGGATCAAGATCAACGGATTTAATTAGTTTAAATCCGTTGATATTGAAATTAAAAAGGGAGAAGAAAAGATCCGATTCTCACCTTTGTTGCCGAACGAGGGTCGGCCGCGGAAGAAAGACGTCGCCGAAGAACGTCGCGGGTAGATCTCGTCGACGTCGCAGATCTTGGTGTGCGTCGTCGAATTCCGTTCGCCGGAGTTCTTCGCGTTCTTCGCGTTCTTCGCGTTCTTCGCGTTCTTCGCGTTCTTCGCGGAGAGGGTGGAGGAACGAAGATTCTTTCAAATCCTTTCCAAGGATTTTTGGGTTGGTCTTATTTTATAAACATGCCAACACGAAACCGGTTAAGAAACGATCCATCAATTCGTTGAATTAATTCAACGAAAGAAACGACCCATTTAATTCACGAAGAAACAGTCCATTTAATTCACGAAATAAACCGCCCAATTAAATGGTCTGTTAAGAATTAAAGAAAACGCGTCGGTTGACTTTTCAGTTACTTTGACGGGTTTTTTGCGGGTGCGTTACTTAGCGAAAGAAACGGCGGGGCTCGTGCGGGTCCCACCGCACAAATATCCTACCAAGGGGTAGGATATTTCTGGATAGCATCCTATCCAGTTCAACTCAGTTCAAGCCGCCATTAAGTGACTTCAAGTGGCTTCCAAGCAGCTTAAGTGAAATAAAATAAAGTTGTCGCACAAACTTTATTTTATTTCTGACTTAAAGCCGTAAAATTTAAAAAACACGTCTGAGCAAACGCAACTCCGGAAGAGGCGTTTCTAAGCAAATACCGGCGCTGCGATTTCATCGGTGCCCTCAGAATTCGATTCCGGGCACCGGTTCAAAAGATAGAAAAACCCGCTCGTCCGTTCACTGAACGTACCCGAGCCAAACTTCGGAAATTGATTCCGGGCACACCGGGCCTCGGAATCAGGTGCCGTCTGAAGCTGCGTTCTTGTAAAATTCCAAAGAAAATTAAGAAAAAAATTTCCTTGAAATTTGCGGGTCTTTACATTACTCCCACCTCAGGGCTTTACGTCCCCGTAAAGATACATCAAAACTAGGGGAACAAATGGGGGTACTGAGCACGCATCTGAGCCTCCCGCTCCCAAGTGCTCTCCTGGAGGTTCCCGTGCTGCCATCTGACGCGCACAAGAGGAATCGACCGCCCACGTAGGACCCGCTCCTGTCGATCCTCGATCTCCACTGGAACCTCCGCAAAAGTCGCCCCATCGTCCACGTCCAGCTCCCCAAAGTCGATGATGTGCGTCGGGTCGTGCACGTATCTCCTCAGCTGAGACACGTGGAAGACGTCGTGCACCCGGTGCAACTGAGGTGGTAGAGCCAGGCGATAAGCCACCTCTCCTATCCTGCTGAGGACCTGGAAAGGCCCGATGAAGCGGGGAGACAGCTTGCCGCCTCGGCCAAATCTCCGTAAACCACGTCGAGGTGAGACACGCAAAAAGACGTGGTCGCCATCCTCGAACTCTAGTGGCCTCCGCCTCCTGTCAGCATATGACTTCTGCCGGCTCTGAGCTGTCCTCATCCTCTCCTGGATGATCTGGACCTTCTCTGTCGTGGCTCGGACCATCTCTGGTCCCACGAGTGCTGACTCCCCAGGGTCTGTCCAGCACAACGGTGATCTGCAGGGTCTGCCGTACAACGCCTCGTATGGTGCCATCCCGATGGTGGAGTGGTAGCTGTTGTTGTACGCAAACTCCACCAAGGGTAGGTGGTCCTCCCAGCTGCGACCAAAGTCGAGAACACATGCACGGAGCATGTCCCCGAGTGTCTGTATGGTCCTCTCCGTCTGTCCATCCGTCTGAGGGTGGAAGGCTGTGCTCAGATGGAGCCGCGTCCCGAACGCCTCCTGCAACCCCTTCCAAAGCCTGGAAGTGAAACGAGCATCTCGATCGGAGACGATAGACGATGGCACACCGTGAAGCCGTACGATCTCCTGGACGTAAAGACGTCCCAAGCTCTCTACTGAGCCCTGCTCTCTGATGGGTAAGAAGTGTGCCGACTTGGTGAGTCGGTCGACAATCACCCAAATGGAGTCGTGACCTCTGGAAGTGCGTGGAAGTCCAGTCACGAAGTCCATAGATATGCCGTCCCACTTCCACTCCGGGACCTCCAAGGGCTGTACCAAACCTGCTGGTACCTGGTGCTCTGCCTTCACCTGCTGGCAGGTGAGGCATCGTGAAACGAACTCTGCCACAGCTTTCTTCATGCCCGGCCACCAGTGCTGTCGTCTGAGATCCTGGTACATCTTCGCCACTCCGGGATGTACCGCCAAGGGAGAAGTGTGAAACTCTCTCAGCACCTCCTCTCGTAGAGCGACTGGTACGAAGGTACGTCCTCTGAAAAGGATGTCGTGCTCTGCTCCAAGGGAGAAACCATCAGGCGCCTGACCTGAGGATATCAGTGCACGCCGGGTCTCACAGTCAGCGTCCCCACGCTGAGCCTCTCTGACCCGCTGTAGAAGTGGAGGAGAGACTGTGAGAGACTGAAGAAAGGCTGTTCCGTCTCTATCCACGAAGGATATCTGCAAGGAGGCTAGCTGCTCCGTCGCCTCCTCAAGCAGCTGAATGCCCGTCCTCCTGCTGAGGGCATCGGCTACCACGTTCCCCTTCCCAGGAGTATAGACTATCTCAAAGTCATAGTCCTGGAGGAACTCAAGCCATCTCCGCTGTCTCAGGTTCAGGTCCTTCTGAGAGAAGATATACCTGAGACTCTGGTGGTCAGAAAAGACTGTGAAGCGCTCGCCCATCAGGTAGTGCCGCCAAGTCTTCAGAGCGAAGACCACTGCTGCTAACTCCAGGTCATGAGTGGCGTAGTTCTGCTCATGCGGCCTCAACTGACGTGATCCGTAGGCGATCACGGCCCGCTCCTGCATCAGGACGCACCCGAGTCCAGTCCCTGATGCATCGCAGTAAACTACGTACCCAACTCCCTCCTCTGGCAACCTCAAGATAGGTGCGCTGGTCAATCTCTGTCTCAGCTCCTGGAAGCTCTGCTGACATCTGTCTGACCACACGAAGGGTTTCCCCTTCTTTGTCAAAGCTGAGAGTGGTGCCGCAACTCTGGAGAAGTCTGGCACGAATCTCCGATAGTATCCCGCTAGGCCCAAGAAGCTCCGCACCTCTGTCACGCTCTTGGGTGGCTCCCAAGCTAGCACTGCCTCGATCTTCGCGGGATCCACTGCAACTCCTGCCTCAGAAATGACGTGCCCCAAGAAATGGACCTCACGTAACCAGAACTGGCACTTTGAGAGCTTGCCATAAAGCTGGTGCTCTCGGAGTGTGTCTAGCACAACTCGCAGGTGGTAGGCATGCTCCTCCTCAGTCGTCGAGTATACCAAAATGTCGTCAATGAAGACAACGACAAATCGGTCGAGGTATGGCTGGAAGATCCTGTTCATGAGGCTCATGAACACCGCTGGAGCATTGGTTACGCCGAACGGCATAACCAAGAACTCATAATGGCCATACCGACACCTGAAGGCCGTCTTCTGCACGTCCTCGTCTCGAACTCTGAGCTGATGATAGCCTGACCGGAGGTCTATCTTCGAGAACCACCGCGCTCCCTTGAGCTGATCGAAGAGGTCATCAATCCGTGGCAGCGGATACTTGTTCCTCACTGTCACCTGGTTCAGGCGACGATAGTCGACACACAGTCGTAAGCTCCCGTCCGCCTTCTTGGCGAACAAAATCGGGGAAGCCCAGGGTGAAACACTGGGTCGGATAAACCCCTTGCTCTGCAAGTCCTCCAACTGTACCCGCAGCTCTCGAAGCTCGGCGGGGGCCATCCGATATGCTGGAGTAGATATCGGGGCTGTCCCGGGGTACAAGTCGATGTAAAAGTCTACCTCTCTACGAGGAGGTAGCCCTGGAACGTCGTCGGGAAAGACGTCCACGTACTGGTCCACCACTGCAGGAAAAGCTGGACTCCGCACGTCCACTGCTCCTAGGATGAGGCTAGCCAACTGATGAGAGATGGGCTGCACTCTCCTCCGCGGAAGTCCATCCTGTGCTGCAAAGGTTCCCTTCTCGCCGGTGAAGGTAAACCTGCTCCCGTCGGTACGAACACATCGCACCTTGCGCCTAAAACAGTCGATCTGGGCATGAACCGTGGATAGCCAATCCATGCCCAAGATGACGTCGTAAGGCCTCGACGCCGCTACAAGGAGATCCCAGCCGAAGCTCTCGCCTCCTAGAGTAAGCTCACACTGCCGGCACCAGTGCGTAATCGTCGAGTCTGCTCCCGTAGGAGTCTCTAGCCGTAAGGATCGAGCCAACGGCTCAGTCGGAATCTCCGAGCTCCGAACAAGGGCAGAGGCTATGAAAGAGTGACTCGCTCCTGTGTCTATAAGTACTGCAGCAAGGGTGGAATAGACACAGATCGTACCTCGAATCATCTCTGGCATGTCGGGGTCGTAGGCCTCCACTGCATGGAGCTGGGCCTGTCCCTGCCCGCCAGCTCCCTGTGGTCGAGGTGGCCCTCCTGGTGGTGGTGGGGGTAGAGCCTGGAAGCGTCGCCCACCACCCGCTGCTCGGCCAGCTCCTCTGCCTCGTCCGCCTCCTCCCTGCGGACCGCCACGGTCGACCCTCTGCCTCTGCCTGGGTGGCCCCTCCACCGTCTGCTGCTCCTCTGATCGGCGAGTCGGGCAGTCACGAGCCATGTGACCCTGCCCGCCGCAAGAGTAGCACAGCCTGCCTCTCGAAAGGCTGGCACTCCGCTGTGTGCCTCGTACTGCTGAGCCGGTGTCCTGAGGCCGTCTGCGTGGGGGTCTGGTCTGCCTGGACCCGTGAGTCATCCGTCGGCTACCTGCTGCCGAAGACTCAGCTACCTGCCGCCCTGCGCTAGGTCTCGCCGCTGAAGAAGGCTCTGCCAGGAAGCTCTCGATCAGGAGGGCTCGCTCCAGTACTCCCGCCTGGGTCGGAATGCTGAGGGAGATCAGCGACGCCCGAATCTCCTGTCGCAAGCCCTGCTCGAAGGTCCGGGCCCGGAAGAAGGGGTCCCGTACCATGTCGGTCGAGTAGCGAGATAGGTCCGTGAACCTTGCCGCGTACTGAGCGACCGTCATGCTGCCCTGGCGCAGCTGGAGAAGCTCCTGGATGCGCACCGCTCGGAGGGTGGCCGGGACGAACTCAGAGCGGAAGAGGCTCTCGAAGTCCGCCCAGAGCAAGGATGTCTCGTCATGAACCTGGAGCATCAGGCTCCACCATCGTCCTGCCGCCGCCTGCAGGAGGCTCGCTGCGAGGATCACCATGAGATCCGCTGGTGTCCTCACTAGCCTGAAGATCCGTACCACCGCCTCTAGCCAGTCCTCGGCGGCCTGGGGGTCCGCCTCACCGCGAAACCTGGGCGGTCGCTGGCTCTGAAACTCATGCAGTGCCCTGAGGCGACGTGCATCGTCAGCGTCTGGTACTGGTAGCATCGGTGGCTCGGCGGGTAAAGCTACCGCCGGTGCCACAGCTGGCAAAGGGCCCTGCACCGAGGCCTCGTCGCTCGGTGGGCTGCCATCGCGCCCTACACTCGGAACCCTAGCTGGCAGTCGTCGCGGGGCCATCCTGAAAAGGAGAACAAGAGCACCACAGTCAGAACAGTATACCTGGTGAGCTGGCACAAGTAATCACAAGGAAAACTTGAGACTTTCATAAAGCAGATCAGTATACCCGGTGAGCTGACACAAGTAATCACAAAGAAAACTTGAAACACACACGCAATCAATGTTTTCATGCATTAAGTCGGAAATCAGAAGTCAGGGTCCTGGTGTACGGATACGTCGGCCGCCGCACCAACACTGGGCTCCCTGAACTGATAACCACACTCAATACACTAAACACTATTGCTTCACATAGAAAGAAAGGACGATCAGAGTCTGCGGTAGAACCGACCGCCTCTGATACCAATTTGTCACGACCCGTCCTCGGGGCCCGTGCCGTGACTACCCCAAGCCCGCCTTCCATAGGCCAGGGGCTGGCGACTAGCACCAAGGCGTAAAATCCCAGTAAACAGGGAAGGCATTGCCTTTATAAGTAACAACCACACAGAGTCAGCAAGCGGAAAGTAAAGTGCAGAAAGGTAAAGGGGCCGGAAATACAAGCCCAACTGTAAAGTACAACTGAAAAGTAAAGTACAGCAACTGAAGAAAAGACGGCGGCCTCGTGTCGTCCACTGGCAATCCCACCTGAAGGGTGGGTACAGATAGCCTCCAAGCTCCTCGGGCCCCACGTCCGCTCTGAGCACGTCCCGTCCAGTGGTCCACCTCCAGGTACCGTCCTGCTCCACGCCCCAACCGCGATCAGCGCTGTCCGTCGTCTGCAACCAACACCACGAAGTGCGGGCATAGCCCGTGCAGGGGTGAGTACAACTACTCAGTAAGGACCCCGAGACCCCCGAAGGTCTCCCGAAATCCACAAAGGATATAGCACAAAAGAAAGATGCAATCACGAAGTAACATCTGACTCGACTTAGGTATATGCCCATACATATACCTAAGTCCCCAATTCTAGCTCTGCTCACGAGCTCAAGAACAACTCAATCCACAAAGGAAAGCAAGACTCAAATCCACAAGGAGAGTAAACAGTAAATCCACAAAGGATAGTTCAACACAATCCACAAAGGAGAGTAACATAAGATTCAGCTCAACCAGGTATACTTTTTCAGATGACATCAAAGATGATCACTGATCCATCTAAGTCGTCGGACCCACGAAGGATCGATAGGTACTAACCCCCGCAGTAGACCCACACAGGATCGGGCTCACACAGAACCTGTAGGCAGTGGCTCACACAGAACCGGTAGGCAGTGGCTCACACAGAACCGGTAGTAGGACCCACATAGGATCGGGCACTGATCCGCGTAGGATCGCTGAGTGCAGTAGTCGACGCAGTCCACTGAGGTCCCTGCACAGTCGTCGCTGCAGTCCACGAAGGATCTCTGCTCTGCCGTCGTCGCAGTCCACTGAGGATCTCTGCTCTGCCGTCGTCGCAGTCCACGGAGGATCTCTGCTCTGCCGTCGTCGCAGTCCACGGAGGATCTCTGCTCTGCCGTCGTCGCAGTCCACGGAGGATCTCTGCTCTGCCGTCGTCGCAGTCCACGGAGGATCTCTGCTCTGTCGTCGAGGTCACAGCCAGCGCTAGGGTTCCCGCACGTAGCGAGCTCGTTCAGGAGGGTCCGCTCCACGAGCCGAGGGGCTGATACATCAACTGACACGTAGTCCGAAGTTGATGTATCCAAAAGTTCCGTATCGACAACAGGATCTCAACGCAACAGACGGCGCGTCAATCGGACGCCCGGTCTGAGAGTTATTGGCATTTTCGTCCCAGGGGCCCGGTTGGTTTTTAGGGCAAAACCAACCCGACCGTACTCCGCCTGTATCCGATCCTCGGGCGGAGTATGCCAAAAGTTCCGTCTCACTTAGAGGAAACTACCACAGCTGACGGTACGTCGTTCGGACGTCCGTAGCTCAAGTTATGAGCGTTTCCGCTCCGAGGGCCCGGTTGGCTTCGTGTACGAACCAACCCGGCCGAACCCAAAGTCTTCCGAAACCTTGAGTATAATATACCGAAACGACCGTCTCGATCCAAGGATCGCGTAGCCGCTGACGGTTCGTCAATCGGAGGTCCCAGGCCCAAGATATGGGCGAAAGACCGTAGAGGGCCCGTAACGGGGGTACTGGGCCCGGGGCGACCCGGCCCGAACCCCCCCTGGGGTCGGCCGAACCGGGTCGGCCCGAACCGGGTCGGCCCGACCCGGCCCGAACCGGCTCGGCCGGGTCCGGTCCGGCCTGGGCGCGGCCCGGCCGACCGGACCGGCTCGGCTTCGGCCGAGCGGCCGAATGCGCTGCCGCCGCGGGTCAAACCCGCGGCTTTGGAGAAAACCGCGGCCCGCGCGGGCCGCGTGCTGGAAGGCCGGACCGCGGACGCGGTCCGGCGGCTCGCCGCCGCCGCGGCTCGGCCGCGGCGGACTCCTCCGGCGGCGCGCCGGGCGCCGCCGCCCCCGGTCGCCGGCGCCGCCGCGCCGGCGACCCGCGCCGCCGCCTCCTTCCGCGGGCCGCCGGAGATGCTCCGGTGGCCCGATTTGCCTCCCGTCTGCGCCGTTGTTCCTCCCGGGATGCGTCCTCCACTGCGGAATCAACATATGGCCCTTGCGTCGCGCTTTTGCCGTCGCTCGCCAAATCCGCACACAAAGGAAGATCGACGGAGGGTTGCCGGGTCTTGTTCGTTAGACCCGCACCCTCCGCGTTAGTCATAAACAACGGGAGAAACAGGAAAGAAACCAATCAACAATTTTAAATAAATTAAAATTGTTTCGTGATCGGGTTCTATATTTCAAAAGAATAAACACGGGATTTTAAAAAGAATTCCAACATCCCTTACCTTATCGTCGTCGTCGGATGAGGGGTCGTCGCGGAAGATGGAGATCGCCGCGTCGTCGCGGAATCGCTCGTCGCGTCGCCAATCTCCGGATCAAGATCAACGGATTTAATTAGTTTAAATCCGTTGATATTGAAATTAAAAAGGGAGAAGAAAAGATCCGATTCTCACCTTTGTTGCCGAACGAGGGTCGGCCGCGGAAGAAAGACGTCGCCGAAGAACGTCGCGGGTAGATCTCGTCGACGTCGCAGATCTTGGTGTGCGTCGTCGAATTCCGTTCGCCGGAGTTCTTCGCGTTCTTCGCGTTCTTCGCGTTCTTCGCGTTCTTCGCGTTCTTCGCGGAGAGGGTGGAGGAACGAAGATTCTTTCAAATCCTTTCCAAGGATTTTTGGGTTGGTCTTATTTTATAAACATGCCAACACGAAACCGGTTAAGAAACGATCCATCAATTCGTTGAATTAATTCAACGAAAGAAACGACCCATTTAATTCACGAAGAAACAGTCCATTTAATTCACGAAATAAACCGCCCAATTAAATGGTCTGTTAAGAATTAAAGAAAACGCGTCGGTTGACTTTTCAGTTACTTTGACGGGTTTTTTGCGGGTGCGTTACTTAGCGAAAGAAACGGCGGGGCTCGTGCGGGTCCCACCGCACAAATATCCTACCAAGGGGTAGGATATTTCTGGATAGCATCCTATCCAGTTCAACTCAGTTCAAGCCGCCATTAAGTGACTTCAAGTGGCTTCCAAGCAGCTTAAGTGAAATAAAATAAAGTTGTCGCACAAACTTTATTTTATTTCTGACTTAAAGCCGTAAAATTTAAAAAACACGTCTGAGCAAACGCAACTCCGGAAGAGGCGTTTCTAAGCAAATACCGGCGCTGCGATTTCATCGGTGCCCTCAGAATTCGATTCCGGGCACCGGTTCAAAAGATAGAAAAACCCGCTCGTCCGTTCACTGAACGTACCCGAGCCAAACTTCGGAAATTGATTCCGGGCACACCGGGCCTCGGAATCAGGTGCCGTCTGAAGCTGCGTTCTTGTAAAATTCCAAAGAAAATTAAGAAAAAAATTTCCTTGAAATTTGCGGGTCTTTACAAAACCAGGTAACATACCCTCATCCGTCAAATTATTCCTTCATTCCAACTTGATCTGAATAAAAATTTTATAACTTTAATAGAGAAAAGATATCATGTAGAATTAATCACTATTTAGTCTAAATTATAATTTACAGATCTCACCAATTATGTTTTCATGATATATTTAGACATTAAATTTTGATTACATTATGAAATTAGTGTTTTATGATTCTCAAACATCATTACTCTTCTAGTTTGAATAGGATCACTTTAAATCCCAAAGATAATATTTTAATCCACAAGATTATTTATCCGCGGGAACATCTAATTATCACATTTATTAGTTTTTTGTTTACCAGTGGTATGATAAAAATTAACATATTTTACATGTGGCTCAAATCCAAAGTGGTGATCACTTTATTCATAAATTCATATCACTACTTTTAATTGAATCCTCAAAATCAAAAACTCCAAGAACAATTATTTTTGGTTTATTTACAATTATATGAATATCCAGAAATGTAAACATAATTTTCACATATTTTATTCCAAAAATGGTGTCTGTTACCATTGAATAGACATTCGAAAATGACTTTTCCCTCAATCGTCTAATCAATCATGTGGAATATTAAGTTTTTATTCTATAAAATAAATGGACTCTCAAACTCCATGAAGTAGTCCCAAATAGGATCCTTCTTATATTAAATATTACAATACATCATGCTAGACATTATTCAAAATAGATATATATTTTTAATAGGGGAACATGTTCAAAAATCATCCCACTAGTAATATATTGGGATGTTATGTTCTACGAACTGGTTCTCCCAATCTCTTACAAATACATATTTTTCCTATCTTGTACTCCATTTTATTTGAGAATATAATGAATATTATAAGAATATTTATTGCCATGATTTTTATGATAATATTAAAATGAATATATTTTGAATAACATACCCCTCTAATATTTAAATTTCTTAATAAACACCAATAATTTTTTCTTAACTCTTTTTCTAAAAAAATTGAACACGTATACTGCCCTTGATTCGCTATTAAAATCAAATTGATAATCCAATTAAAATAATTGAAAAATATGTTGAAATAATGATCACACTTTTTATAAATTGTTTTTAGGACTCTACATGGATCAAAAATAGATCAACTAAAAGAACATTATAGATTTGGTTTCAACACTTTTAAGACATACCTATTTGATATTCCCTTTTTCATGTTGCAAAAATTTACTCTCTTTGCCTATTGAGGTGTTTTATTTTCTTCATTACATCTACATTTAATTTTTTTCCTGTTAGTTTTAAAAAAATGTAATCCAACATTTTTTGCCACAAATTTTATCATCTTTTGATCTCAAATAGAAGGAACTTATGGAGGCTTTAATTTGGATAAGGTTTTAAAAGTTCATTCAGCCATTGTACTGATTTATCAATACATTAATATCCGGATAAGGATTGTTTTTTTTATAAAAATAATATCATTTAATATTTACAAAACTAACACACACATAAAATTTTATTCTTAAGACTATTGATAAATGATATATTTTTTACTTCAATATTTGGGAATTAATCATAAGTATTTCAATTCCTTTAAACATGAGGAAAATATCATTAAAAAAGGGTATAACATCATATCATATTAATTAATATTTTCATTAAAATATAATTCCCATGAATATGAGATGATAATCCACTATCAAGGATCCATGGATTGCTCTACCGACTGGCTTTGATTCCCACCTCCAAGATGAATTAGTTCCCTATAAACATAACATCCAATTCCATTATTAATTTCCTATTATACATTCTTTATACTACATTCCTGGTTACAAAATGCTGTATATAATTATCTTATTGGAAAAATATTCCATTGATCACCTCAAGGAAGTCAAAACAGTTTTTGATGGGTACATTGGATGAGCATTCATTCACTATGCAATTTTTTACAAGGTTGATACATAGGATTTATCGATATATCCCACCTCATTACCCCCTTATATGATTACATGTAATATATATTCTATAACATTAATCATATTCATTGTAAATAAGTAACACAAAACACTAATATAATAATTTAATAAATGTTACACACTTAAATTTACATATCTTATCTGGAATTTATATCTTATTATCATGGCCCATTTTTAGCATTAATATACATTAATTTTTTGGAAAATTTGTTAATTAATAAAAGATAATTTTTTATTTGATGCATGTGTTATGTTCAGAGTATTTTTACACCATTTTTTCCAAGATTTAATTTTACAACCTATATTTTAAGGGGGATAAAATTATTTTTTTTATTTTCTATTTGTGGAAGTTATTAAAAACATGTTTTGATTCATTTATATATATATTGAGATGACTAATATATTATGTAAATAAAATTCTCATATTAATATTTAATTTCATCTAGTGTATTCTTGAATATAAAATTCCTCGAAATTTTTAAAATGATTTATTCTTCCTTTTCCATAATATATTTTTCAAATCCTACCATCATTCATTCTATTTAAACTAGATTTCACATGAGCAGATAAATCTCATTAAAAAAATTATTTCCCATTTGTGGTATTTTTCACGTTTTAAATTCTACTTTCCAACCACCATCTTCATATTTTATATTTATTTCATGGTATTATGTTCTCCTAAGAAAAACACTATGACCAGTTATCAAAATATTCATAGATTATGATTCATATCCTTTGTTTTATTTACATGAATTTCATTATTTTAATTCATCATGTTCCATGATGTTGGAAGCCATTAATGACAACTTTTCATCATAATCAGTATTTAATGAAGATCATTAAATTATTTTATACTCATCAAATGTTTCTACTTTTTTCATTTAAATATTCATTTCACTTTGACAAGCATAGTGTAATATTATAATCTTTTTCTTTAACCATTCATTAAGGATACTATTTGTCTTCATCATCAAAATCATATGTCATTTTTTGGACAATGTAATAAGTCTCTAACACCCCCACACCTAAAACACATGAGTGTGAATTTTACCTTATACTTTTCATTGTATATTTTTTTATATTTAGAGATAAATTCAATGATCATTATATGAATAAAATAATTTTCCTAAATAAGTTCTAAATAACTTAGGGATTTATAATCATCCATTATAATTTCAAAAGATATAATTTATTAAAATTATAGTCCATATTTATAATTTTTGATATATAATAGACAATTTTTCAATATATAATGAATTAAAGACTTTTGTTTCTCATAAAGTGAAATATATTAATTTTCTTTTACAAATATATATTTGGATGGAACCTGTCGTGAGATTTTCTCATTATTTTTTTAATAGTTTTTTAATATCCCATATTTTCCAAAAATAATCCAATATGACAAAATATCACATTAACCCCTATAAATTAGTCAACAAAGGGTGCATCCTCAACATCATTGATGACTTTCAAACATATAATTATAAATTTGGGGTTTTTATTCTGTGATCATGAAATATCCCTCAAGAAAGTTCACAAGAATTTATTATTCCTTTATAGTATACCTAAGCCCCATTAATTTACTTTTAATTTATCTAATATAGAATAAAGAATAGGATATATTTATTTTTATCCATCCTTAATGATTTTTTATTCTAAAAATGACATATGATCATGACTCCTAGCTGCTAGAAAACACACTATCAAAACATCACTATCCTTCAAACCATGTTTTAGAATATATGTATATTTACATATATTTAATCTATGAAATTTAATTACATTGAAAAAAGGACAACCTTATTAATCATAGAATTCCATTTTTCTATGATTTCTCCGAAACATATTATGACCACAAAGGGAACCTAGTTTATATTCATATTATTTGGTGTATAAAATTTTTTTTAGGACCCCCAGAATATGTATTATGACTTGATGTGTAACAGTGGAGGCTAATTTTTAATTCACATGACAGTTTTTCATGCACATAATGTTTACACCCACAACGTCCCTCCTTTCTCAATTTCTATCAATTAAAAATCCATTACGATTTTAATTAACATGGATTAGAAATTAATTATGTTTGTTTAATATGAAGTACATTAGTATGTTATTACATTCTATAATGATGGAATATTTAAATAAATGAATCACATAAAGGATACTTATATAATGTTTTGGGATATATCTTGTAGAAGAGACCTTGCATTCTTTCCAATCCCACCAATGTTATTTTTTTTCTCAGTTCACTATTTACCCCTCATTTCTATGTTCCATGAACACCATAAATGTACTGTGATTATCAATAAACATTCTAGGATCCTATAGAATTCCAAATACCTTAGATACCTGAATCCTTTGTTTGATTATTTGGTGATTCCAAATACATAGAATACATTAAAAATTTAGTGGAAGGATGAAAATAGAAATGTGATATATTTGGAATACATTTTTGTATTCCTTGCACATTTTGATCTATTTAATATTTCATTAGCCTATATTTTGGGTTTAATCTTATATAAATGTATATATGATGATCCTTACAAAACATTTGTTATAATTGTAGAAAAATTATTCAAATAAGTTTAAATTATGTTGAAATAAAAGATACAGCCACCAATGCATAGTGTCTTTTGAGTTACAATAGTGACCATCAAAATAAAAACATCTCCATACCAATGTTGTAGTTTATGGTATAGTTTTTCCTAATCATAATTCCTTTAGGAACCACAACATGCACTTTGAAATGAACTCCCCATAGTGACAATAAATGATCACCATTGTGATAATGTACAATGAACATCAAATTTACTACATTCACTATACCACAATGTTTTATTCTTTTCATTTTACCTTGTACTATAGCTATTTCAATGATTAACTAGACATATCTAAAATATTCCCCATTTAAGGAACACAATTGGTTGTATGTCATGTTGGTCCTTAAAAGGTCTAAAAATATAACATTATGAATTGATATATAGATTATAATGGGGTTATAAATGTTATTTACCAGACACCTAGAAATGGGTCTTTATGATATAGAAATATTTTTTGAATAGTTCATATTTATATATTTTGTTTTGTAAAATTGATAAAATATTTTATTAATTTTTTTATTATCTAATATTAAAATTTAGTAAATTTATTGTAAAATATGAATATTATTTTTTATGTTTATTTTGTAATTTCTTGATGTGATAGATCCTTACATTTCAATCAAGTAAAGACTCAAAAAATTTTGATTTTATCTAACTTAAAATAAGTCTATAATTGATGTTTGTAACTTGAATATAATTGGCAGGAATAGTTTGGTAATATTATTTTTCTAAGTATTTTAAAATATTTGTATCCTTGAGTAATGATTCCATGAGTATAGGGACTTTGTGTCAGACATCCCATTTTTCTAGAGCATTATGTCTTATTCTAGAAGGGGGTGGGGGCTGACAATCGATGGCTTCAGGCTTACTGATATTGATATTTGAATCATGTGTAGTTTAAAAACATTTATGGAGAGTTCATATATCATATAAATATGATGAATTTGGAAATTTGTTAATATGTTTTTATATATATTTTGATGACTATATGAAAATGTATATTTTTTTAATGATCCACTCATTAATGCTATGTATAAAAATCACTCATGTTGATCGAATGTGAATTCCAAAACAATGTGGAAAGAATAATGCATCAAAAATCAAATTAAAATGAGAAGATAAATATTACATGAGGATAAATAATTATAATGTGTCCATATCCTCTATGAAAAAACCATCCCCACACTCATTCAACATAACATCATAAAAAATCAGAAGGGTTAGGTAGTAATGGAATATAATAACGTGTAACATGGCTAAATCCTAAAATTTTAATCTATAGATTCTCTGAATTAAAAGGGAAAAATGTTTAGTTGGGTTTGAGGATAAATCGGAGCATTAAAAACACCATCATCATTTCAAAAAGTGAATTTTTTCCATCCTAACTTTGACATGATATCAATGGATGTTATAAAATATTTATAAGAATAATGTTTCACTCACTAAAATTTCACAAGAAGAAAAATAATTATTTTGTTGAAAATATGCTCATGATGGATAATATAATAAAATTCAATCATTTCACTTCATGGAAATGAGTAATTAATTTACTAAATGATATTGTCTAAGAATTAATGTCATTAAAATCATTCATATCAACAATCATTTTTACAAAATTCCATGATTTTAAAAGAAATTTAATTTCAAAATATACTTTTATATATTTTTAATTTATTATTAATATAATTAAAACAATAAATTTTTTCAATATATTTCTCTATAATGTTGATGTCATCTAGATTATCTAGTATAAGGGAATATAATTCATGAATTTATAGGGGAAACTAATTAATTTTAGTTCATGAAAAACATCAATTTTCATGATAACATGTGATGGGAATTCTAGTGGTGTAAAAATTAAGTAAGTTAATGTCATACTGCCCTTTCATGATGTTTGTGTATTTCCCTTTACTTTTAATTTTTTGGGTTTTGTCTTTGATTTATTTTTATTTTCCCTGAAAAATAAACAAGAAAACACATGAATATATTGTATCCAAACACTTTATCTTATAATGATAATAGAATTGAACATACCATAAGTTATTAAACAAATCAAATAAAATATAATCCATGAATGAAATTTTATAAATACGGGTTTCCTAATTGTAACATGATACAGAGCTATTAATCGTTTATTTTTCCACATTGGATTATGTTATACATGTGGGGCGAGTGGTATCTTCTTCATTTGTTAGTTCATTCTCATTGGTACTTTTGGTGGCCTAAATATTTTGAAATACTTATAAAAAATACTATGAAATTTAAATTTGGTCATTTTTTAGTTGAAATTATCCACCATAACATCTTCTTTTATTTATTAATAAATTATTATGTTGGGGTTCATTTTTATACTCTTGTTGTTTAAATTTTTGAAGGAATCTAATTCATATTTACTGAGTTGAATACAAGTGAGGTTGAAGTGTGTGTTATTATTTTTCTTTTTCATTACATTTTCTTATTCCGTTTTCAATTTAATGTCTTGCATAGATTCGATAACCTTATCCAAATTTTCATGTACAATATAATTAGTAATTCCCATAACATTTCCTTCAAATTTTAATTTAGATATCTATAAATATTCTAGTTTTTTATACTATGTTTTTGGTTATTCATAGAAGGATTGCATTAGATTTTGATTATAATTATTCAGATGGTTGAGGATCATCCATTTAAAAAATTTCACCTTTTTCTTCGAAGTGAATTTCCATCATATTTTCATATATCATTAATTGATTTATTTCCTCATGAATTTTTTTCCTAAACATCATGATCATCATTATATTTCTATTTAAACCCGTAAATCCTTGTATTATAATTAAACATCAATTTTCACATTAGAAAAATTAAATTCAAAATAATTTTTGAAGGGTGGTTGATATTTTATAGGAGTTCTATAATTTATAGTTCATTTTAATCTATACTCATACCTATATCTTCCATGTACAGCATGTGAATTTTATACTATATAATCATACTTCTTCTCGTGAGGTTTTTAGATAAATGATCATCTATAATGTACTCATCTTGAGGATTCATTACATAAAAACATTAACATTATCCATATTGTGGTCTTCTTTATCTTATTCAAACCAACACATGCCTACATTTGATCCTTCTTTTCTAAAAAGAATAAAATTTTAATTCCAAATTATTTTCAGAAAAAAATTCTATTCTCCCTGTTCTCTAAGATAAAACTAATATTAATCAATACTTTTTAATAAACATCAATGTATTACATGAGCTATCCAGTTTGTATGACATTTATGTTCTTCTCTTCCTAGTAACAACTATGGTAGTTTTCAAAGTCAATATCTCTTCTATTGAGATTATAATAGGTTATACATTATTGATGTTCTTGAAATTTATCATATCCATAAGAGTTTTAAAATTTACGGCTTGCTTCAGGATATGAACACCCTTCTAAATTATGTTCTACCCATGTGCTCACGTACTCCTGATATGCATTATACTCCAGCAGTGTGTAATGTTACTTTTTCATCATATATGGTCATCTATTCCTCACTAATAGAACTAAATTTTTTTTCATATTAAATTCATCATCAAAAATATGGAATGAACCATATTGTAAATTTACATTTTCATGCACCACACTGGATAAAAAGGCACAACAAAGGGGATATATATGGTCTAACCATGAGAGTGGCAAATATTCCAACAATACATGACCAATGGTACGGTCAGAACAATTTCAGTTTATTTAATTATTCTTCAATAATAATGTAAATGATATAAATAAATTCAAATAATAAATGATAGATGACTCTAAAAGATGTTTACATTGGTGGATTTGAATAAAATAAATTTTAACAACACATGGAAAACAATTTCAACAATTAGTTATATAATGAACCAATTTTAACAATCAGATATATGTTCAATCCCTATAAATATACCACATATATTAATTCCGTTGTGGAATGATGATTTAAAATAACCAGAATAAATTAGGATATGATTGAAATTAGAGAATTATAATCCAATTCAATGTCATTAAATAATTACCTTAATCCGGTTGGGTTTTATCTAAAATTATATGAATAAGGTCCATGATTTATTATAACAAATAAAAAAATTAGTCATAAATAATAAAATATATAATCCTCATTAAATTTAATCAAAACATATTGGTATGATCCCGTTTTGACGGATTCCACTCTCACCTATGGATCTTTCTGATCATCATCAGTTGATTTCCAATGAAAAATAAACCTATAAAATAGAAATGAGATTATAAGAAAGATATTTGTGAACCAATAATTGTACTAAACTGTGAATTATTCCACTCACACCAAAAAACCAGAAAATAAATTGAATCAAAAAATTAACCATGATTACAAATATTTTTTAAAAAACCTACCGATAGACTCGTGGAGGTCGAATCCCTATTCCTAAATCTAATTATGGTGTGGAACCCCATACATATATTTATAGGTATTCCCTACATAGAAGTGTGCCACAAATTTCTAATAAATGTTTTTATGTTGACTTTAGTTATCATGGGGTCATAAAAGTGTGTCATAATATAAATGTTTTCAATGTTCACAACTTACAAGCCTCATGACACACATGTACTTCCTTAAATGTTAATTTTCACTATAAAAATATTAATCTAAAATCCTAGGAGTCTGTATGCATTGAAATTGAGGCTGTATGAAAATTTATGGTTGTTCCATAGTGTGGTGCATATGTGTCCTGACACAAAAAATGTTTTTATCTTCTATATTTTTTTCCCTTCATTTATTTTATTTATGACATGGAATCTACAATCCATAAATCATAAACTACAATTTACGACTTAAATGTGTAATTTCCATCATTTATTTCTCCATTTTGGGACGATACATCAATTCTAAAAATCTTGATCTTAATGTGCACATCCATCGCTAGGGGAAAACTATTTTAAATGGATATATGTATGAGTTTGGATTTAATCATAAATCTCAACACATCTTCATTTTCCATTGTCATGTGGTTCTAATTTCTGATGTGATTCTAAATTACGTTATCATCCCATATTGAAATTATTTCCTAAATGTTATTAAAAATTTTCTTCAAATAACAATACTTAAAACATTAAAATCATACATGGATATCATTCTTAGTAAATCAATTTTCAATGAATTAACATATAAAACACATGAAAATATACAAACAATGTATAGATATAACTATATATATAAAATTAATCATCTCATTCTTGTTCATAAAAACTCATTGTAATTGAAAAAATTAAAATTTTCAAAAAATAAATATGATATGGTGATAAAAATCAATTATGATGACTAATTTGAAATTAATGGTGACATTTACATTTAAATAATCTATGTAGTAATTATTTACTTCAACTCATGATTATTAACTAGAAGATTGATAAAATGTTTAATTCATTTGAATACCTTTAATAATAACTTCACTAAATTGAATCTATATATTATTCAATTAGAATATACATTTAATTTATGATAAATTTCAACACTTCATTAATGAGTTAGGAATAGTTTTGAAAAATATAGTTTTTCCATCAGAATGTTTCTTAAATTACCTATATTACTAAAGAACATTTCTGATGTTACCAGTAAAAAACGGTACATAAATTAAGCTAATTGATTTAAAGTATTATTTAGAATTTAATGAATTACAATGGTGATGTTATTATATAAAATAAGAGATTTTATCAAATGAGTATCATGTTTTATTATCCCTTTAATTAAAAATGTTATAGAATGGTCCCCAACTGTAATACTGGACCCTTTTAAAATTCATCATATCCATAACTGATCTAAGAACCATATTTCACTATGAAATAAGTATTTTTTATTATCAATCCCATTAAATATTTATATACGTATGACATGATCTCATTCATATCGTATATGATTCATGAATTTCCTAGTGAATATACCATTATCTATCCTATTACATTGATAAACTCAACATTATTCCTCTAGTATCATAACCATTATGGATTCCCTACTAAGTGTTTCCCTTGAAATTTTTTAAACTAATTCTATCCATGATGAATCCAAAGATACCCATATTTAACATCAATATATAGTAGAAGTAAATCCAGTGTCACATATTTCATTTTGTCCTCACACAAGATAATCTAGGAGAACTAATATATTGAATAAAACTACAGATATGGATTATCATGGTCATTAAAAGTGCATATTTGGATGGCATCTCACACTTAGTATTATTTGGTAATTTAATATCACAATCTTTTCTCGTGTTATCCCCTTTTATGTTTTGAGGAATATATTAATTAATATTTCAATACTATTCCATCAACCAACCCAACATGTTTAGACCATAGTGGTGTGTATCCCATTACAAAACCCACAATATATTTTTTTTCACCAAAAAATTAAATCCAAAAATATTCACACATATCATGTTAAAAAATATCATTTAGGTATATGAAATGTTTTGGTAATGGCATAGAATTATATGAAATTAAACATATCCACATGATTAATACTAGAGTGATTCATATCAAACTCGATTCATTTTCCAAGACATGGAATTAAATTTTAGGAATGATGGTAGTCAGATCCCAGACCCGTCTTCCTATGGACAAAAAATTCAAGAGACAATACAGTTCATCATACACCTGACACCGAATATCCACTAACTATTCTCAAAAAATAATCCAAGATAAAATCTTTAATTATTATATAAAGATATGGTAGATGAAAAAACAAATTCCATATATATTCAATGCTAGAAATTAAAACAAGGATATATCAATGAATCATTTAAAAAATCCTACAATATTACAATTTATAAAAACTTATAACATGAATATAATAAGTAATAATCATTAAATAAAATAACATTTCATATATGTATACATGATATAAATATTATTTACATTTCATAATTATTAATATAAAAAATTTATATCCACTTCATCAAGAATAATTTCATATTTATTATTATATAGTATTTAAAATTTAAAGGTAATGAATTATATGAATTAATAAAATGAAAAAATGAATTTCTATTATTTAAGAATTTTATATAAGCTAAATATGATATAATGAATAATTATTTAAACCCGTATCATATCTATTATGACCATGATTCTATTAGCCTAGATTTAGTGCCTTATGTTATTAAATAGTATCTATATACATGGAATAACATCCAAATGGACTGAATATTATATTAGTCATGGTAAACAGGAAACATAATTGAATCATGCATTTCAATTTATAATATAAAATAAATCATATAATTTCCTTTTATAATTCAATTATTCTCCATAATATACCCAGAATATCAATCACAAAACACTTCCTTTTATCCAGGGGAAAATAAAACATAAGAATATCATCAATTGAGATGATAATTAAGGGATACCATAGAGTGGACGGTATGATTGAATAATTCAAAAACAATATGTAATTTAATATAACATTATCACAATATATTTAGTTAATATTGGGATAATAATATTTCATGAATAAATGACTATCAAATAATACCATATAAATTATCATATGAAAATGAAACATAAAGATGGATATTATACTAATATAATTGTCACATGGAATATCAAAAACTAATATCATAGTCATGTAATGAATAATTTTTGACATTTAAAACAAAATGTAAAATCCTATGCAATAAAGACTATAAAAATTGGGAAGGCCACTTCCACAACCCAGTCTAGTTTGTCTCATGAGGCCTAACGATTCATCCAGGGGCTATAGAGGGACCCACCCATAACATAAAACATTTAATGAATTGTTAATGTGAAATTGAATAATCATTGAAACATAATAATTTATATTTAAACTATAATATTAAATGTTATCAATTTACCCCTTCAATAAACCTTTTTATAAACTATCCAGAGTAATATGATAAATGGTATCAATGTAGTACAACCCTAGTAAAACTGATCATAAACCATCCATATAATTAATAAAATTATATGAATATAAAATATCCCCAATGGTTAAAAATTAAATTAATTATTTTACTTTATATATGAATACAAATATATTTTTAAACATTAATGAGGAAAATATCCATTTTTATTACAAAATTCACTTTATAAAACTAATATTTCACAAAACATTTTTGTAAACATTTTCTAATAAAATAACCATTAAACCATATAAAATATGAATTAAATATTTTAATTGATAACGATATCAGTAAATTATGTTCATGGTGTACAGTTTAAAATAATGAGTCAATTCACGTTCTTGATAACTGCCAACCGAATATTGTTTCCAATACGACCTGAATATTCCACTAAAAAAATATAAATGTAAAATATGGGGAATATTTATATAAAAAAATATTATGAGATTAGTAAAAACTAAATTGATATTATTTTATAATATATAAACATAGAAGAGGAATATACCGCTGCAAATACTTGAACAAAAATTGTCTCAAATAATGAAGAGAATATGAAATAAACTATCATTGTTTGCGTATCATTTGAAAAATGAAACCCATGAAACAATAAAAATAATATTTATCTTTATATCAAAAAACATTGGTGATATTTATCATAAAATTATATCATGGAAATAATTTACATGACAAAAAAATAAAAAATTAATGATTAATACATATGTCCTATAGAGATATTGGTGAGACAAGAAACCCTTGCATCATGTTTATATTCCTTCACATGAGCTCAAAACACATGTATAATAAATATATTATTATTATAAATCTATAATACAAAAATTGGCATATATATCATATAGGGTATTATTTACTTATACCCTTTTTTCACCTATTAATAACAAATACTTTTTAAATTACAATTTTTTATGACAACCACTTCCTTTTTCTTATATATTTGGATTTGAATGCCTTTTACCTAGTAAATTAATCATCATCCCATTATATATAGATTTATAATTATGATATTAATATAATATTTATACATTATATATGTAATTATAGTAATCATTAAATGGTAGAGACATAAAAATTTACAAGACCATTCATCGAAACGACTGATCATACGTAGGCATGAACACATTCTCTATATTTTGACAAATGGAATGAAACAAATGTGAATAGAAATTAGTTTTTCCAATAAAATATTAATGAAAGAAATATCATATATACTCATCATTTTAATCATTATAACCACATGAGTAAAGTGGTGAGGAAATTGAAATTACACTATCATGTGGAGATGTTAAGCCATATGTACACACGAGGGGTGTTTTAAATTTTAATATGATGATGAAGAAAATGATATTAATTGTCCCATAAACATAATAACATCTCAAAATATTGATGATAGAGCAGTTAATATTTCCTTTTTCTTAAATAACATGAAAAATATAAATAAGAATAAATAAACATTAAGGATTCAGCAAATGCTATTACAACTTCTTCAGCATACAACATTTTTATCTCTCCCTAAGGACACTGGGGTGGGTATTTTGAGGAGACTAGATAAATATATAAAATAATATTTCAAAAGATAGTGGAATGGATTTTGAATAATGTAATAATCCAAGTGTTTCTATAATAGATGAATGTGGTTCCCTTCTATAGTTGAGGTGAGGAACACTTTAACTTTTTTTGAAAATATTAAAATATAGTAAGTATATTCTACATTTAAGGACATAAAAATAGAATATAAATTAATATGGGATTAAATTTTTAACCAAATTTTATCGTGTTGGTCTTTATTAAAAGATTTAAAATAACTTGATAAAATATTAATTCCATATATTATCTTTATTGTTAAATTTAAAACAATTCATTAATTTGACATTAAAAATATCAGTAAAATAATATATCATTGAAACTGTGACTTTTAATACATCCATGATATATCATATTCATTTGTAAAATTCTTGGAGAACCTTAATTAATTCATTTATATTATTTTTAATATATTTAATATAATTTATTAAACTTTTACATCAATTGAATAATTACTTCTTCATCATAGAATTATTATATAAGGTAATTATTATATTCACTAAACCTTACAAGAAAACATACATGGTGTATACAAAAATATTAATTAATGAAGGAATATTTATAGTCATGAAAATATTATAGAGAAAAAAATATTATAAATAATATACTTATTGAAAATAAGAGTATGATGTGATTGAAATTTAATTAAATAAATTACTAAAAGGGTCATATATACTTCCTAATGTAAAATAAAAGAAACGTATAAAAAAATTAATTATTAAGGAAAAAAATAATCATCCAATAAACTTTTTTTTAGTTTTTGAGATATTTAATTATTCTTATAATTTTAATTAAAACATTTATATTAATTTTTTCATTTAATAAATATTTATTGAGTCATTGTAATGAATTAATTTATGTTAATTTCTTCATCCCTCAAAATAAAAGATAAATTATCCTGATGAAGATGAATATTTTAACTCTTGAAATAATATTTATGGTAAAATATTTATTCTTAAAACATATATATTACAAATATTTTACTAAATAAAATAGGTTTGAGCAGTTTCACTTTCATTTGAATAGTATTCTCTACAGGGCATAATGTCAAACTACTGAATTGAAATGTTCTTAAATTTGAAAATTGTATTATTATAGTATATAATTTTATATAAAATAATACATATTCTAATTTTTGGGTCATTTAAGGATTCTTATAAATTTAAATAAATTAAAATTATTTATTTTTATCTTTTTACATAAGTATTGTGTTTGTTTGGCATGATAAATAAAAGTAATGATTTGAAATATAAAAATACTTTCATCTTGTAGGTTTACTAATATTCATATCAATACAAATAATTTAATTTTCTAGTTAGACTTTTCTTGCATTGTCTAAGAATTGTATAATCATTTGAATAATACAATTTTTATATAAACATAATATTATAAAATATCATTAAGAAAAATAATTTATACGTAATAATTAATAAAAAATCATCCAATGACTTTTAATCACACAATTATCATCTATATGTGTTCAGATTTAAGGTTTTCAACATGGCACAGGCACTGCATCCATAATGAAAATGATTTTATTATTTAACCTGAAATAAATAATAATTTATTTTTTACATATTATTTATGTAAAATATTAATATTATAATATCATAACTTAATCTTTAGATAAGTATAATAAATTTAATTTCATAATTACGTAATAATGATATCAAAAAAAGTTAAAGTATTTTATAAAAATAATATTTATTACTATCACAAAAACATATAATTATTAAAAAATATAAAACAAAAATCATCGTAAGATAATTTATAATTTATTTTTTAAAATTATATGTTTATGTTTTCAATATGAATTTATAAAATTATCAAAATTTAGATTTTAAAGAATATTTCCATTTATAGTTGATGAAACTGCATTTCGAAAAATATTGTTTTTATACATAAAATTAGATTTGTTGTTATCATATTTCTATCTATTCAATTGGATTAATGCATACATTTTTTTATTTAATATATTATATTTATATTTCACAATGCGGTTAATATGATTCATTCATTCCAGTTTAAAATCTAGGTCATAATTGTCATATATTAACATTTCATTTTTCATTTATGCTTTGTGTTGTATGCAACATAAGTTATCGATGAAAATAAATTTAAATAGATATATAAAATAAAATCATATAATGTTACATTTTCCCCTCAAATAAATTTCATCATTTAAAATTTTAATTTCAATTCAAATTAAAAAGTTTGATAATAGCAAATTCCTTTGTGGGAATCCCACATCGTAAAAAGGGATCATCAAATTTCTTCTTAATAAGAGGACAATGAAAATGTGAAGGTTAATAAATAATATTTCATTCGAATTGGATAACATTATTTGAAAGATAAAATTTTTAAATAGATGAAAAATAAATGAAATCATGTTCTCATATATATTTATAGTGGACATGTTCATTAAAAAATTAACTCTATGAAAAGCATAAATCTGTGATCAGATATAATATCATTGATTTCGTAGAAATGAATATAAACAGATGATGATTCTGTTGAAAAATCATTTTCCTAGGGTTAAGATATTATTATTCTATTATGTTAAGAAAATACTTGATTTCATTCAATGTCATTACCATAATATCATCCAATGTTTGTGCTTATATAAATTTTTAATTAATCTAATACGTTAGGAAATGCCTATTCAAGATAATCTTCTTTTAATGATGAATTCAAATTAATTAATCATATGATACACAAGTCATTCATTCTGCCATGAAATATTTACATAGGTGAAAAATTTTATCGAATTTTATCCATATAAAATTAAATCCACTTTTTTTTAAAATAATCCATTCATTAAGTAGTTAATCGTTTAACTCATCCAAAAAAAACTCTCCAAATAAAATGTGAAAAAATTTAAATAGAAGGTTATTAAATTTAAAAAATAAACAAAACATTATAATCCCCAAAAAATAGAATATAACTCCTAAAAACATGAATATCATGATCACTGTAAAGCTATAATAAAATCATGCATTATTCCAAAAATAAAATATCAATTTTTAAAATTTATTCCATTAATCCAAACATCTTATAATCCCAACAAAGATTCCACAAACTATACAATCATTAAATACCATAATATAAACCAACACTATAATATAAACATATATAAATCATTTTTATCTCAACATAATGCACATATTATTCTTTTATTCCCAAAATCATCAGTTTTCAAAATAGTCTATTTCCCATAGAATTACATGCCTTGGTTATAATACTACTAATCATATTTAAACAAATCATTTAAGATGATGTGTTGTAATATAATCTTTTATATAATTATTCTTATAAAAATATATTAATTGATAAAATAAATATTTAATCCAAATTAAGTAAAACATTAATCATTCTAAATAATTATTAAACCATTAATTATGATTCATCACTATATTACAGAATACATCTATCCTTTAATTAGGCAACATCATTAGTATTTTAACCATTACTTGTATAAAATTTTTGATACTCATCATGAGTTTCCCCCCTAGGATATGGTTTTCCATAATTCCCTTATTTTATACATTTAAAACAGTAAACTATTTATAATACAATAGAGAGACCATTATTATAAACATTTCATTTTTACTTAGAAATAACATGTTTTATATCATTTATTCCTATAGCTAAAAAATATTCTCATTCATCTAAGTCATTCACATGGATGTTTCATCTCATATTATCGGTATATATATGAAAAATAATTTTCTTTCCTTCAAACCATATATCGCATGAACATTCATCAAAATTATCCTTCTCTTATTTGGTGATTCCATGAGTGGGTTACGGTTTTTGTTGTTAATCATATATTGTGATAAATGATTAAGAATAATAAAAATATCATTTACTGTATTAAATATTCCTTTTGGTATCTCATAAAATTATTTTCAATCACAATCAATGATAAACTAGTAATTTGTAATTCTCACCGTTAACTAAAACTCAGAACATAGTGATTGAAACAATAATCATAGTGATAGAGTCATGAATAATCATTTATAGGAGGTCAAAATCAGGATAACTTTTTCTCAATCAATGAGAACATTGTTTTTATTTAGGATCGTCATGATAATTAAAAAATCTATTAGACGGTATATTGTACATAGACATATCCCCAATGATAATCTCATCATTATTTATTGTAATCAATGATTTTGGAAATATATTTTTGAGGGTATCTAATAAAATTCATATGATACCAACTATAAAGACTCCATCTACAGTATCCCGGAGCCAATGAAATAGATTTTTATGTTGGCACTATATATAAAAAATCACATCCAGAATGATTGAGTAGTCTAGTAGTATTAGTAAACTAGAAACATAAATTAATAATATATTATAATACAAATAATAAAATAGAACATTGAATTTACTTTTAGAATGCTATTATTAATATTAGTATACCTATATATATCAATCAGAAGACACTTCTTTTTATACATAGGAAAATAAAACACAATAAACTAGTGAGCTCATATGCCCAGAAAGAGTAAGTATACAATATAAGCTATAAGAAAATAATGTATAAACAATATGGCATGGTGAATAACCGAACAACATGAAAGCTAATCATTAACATGTGAAAAATATAGAGTGAATAAATGATAATTAAATAATGGCATATTAATAACCACATGAAAATGGTAAAAATGGTTTTTCTAATAATATAATACTCAAAAATAATATCAATAACTAATCTCAAAATTATGGAATCCAAAACAACATATTTATAAATATATAGTCAAGGCATTTTTGAGAAATATATGTTGATGTGTAAGGACTTTTCCAAAACAAACTCTATTTTTTCTCTTGAGACATACATATGCATTAATAGAAAATAGAGGGCCCCAAAAATCCCTAATAAATCTAATTAATTACTCATGTGAAATGAATTAAACATAAATATATAACAATTATATTTTAATCTATCAAATTAAATGTAAATACTTTCCCCATTCAATAAACCTAATCGTAAACTATCCAATGGAATATGTTGAATAGTATCGAAAGATTAAATATCCATTTTATATGATCATAAATAATCTATATAAATAATAAGGATGATGTTAAAATGTTATTTTACCAATGGTTCATATGTAGATTAAATATTTTATTCCAATAATGAATAAAAATATCATAAAACATTCATTGAGAAAAGTTTATTTTTTACATTGTGATGCTCTTTTAAAATAGAATACATTTTGAAATCATTTTTATTTAAAAAAATGTGAAACATAAAAATGAAACAATAAAATATTTGTCTTATCTTGAACGATTGAAATTCATTTCATTTCGTACAAATTAATACAATGATTACATTCACTTTTTATATAAAATCCAAATAGACATTGTTTTGAAAATTAAACGATGATTCCTTTCAAAAGAAATTGTAAAATGTAAATTATAGGTAAAAAAGATTTTAAATAATTTTATAGGAACTGTAAAAACCATTATTAAAATATTTTTAGATTAAATAATCATGAAAGTTATAAATTCCCCAGTAGTGACTTAACAATAATCACTCTCGAATAGTGATGAGATTGCGAAATAAACTCTTATAACTTGGGAATATATTGAATCATAATCTCCATGAAGTAAATAACTCAAAATTATTTGTAGATACAAATTAAATTCACAATATGTATCATAAACATAATTCATGGGAATAATATATGACACAGAATAAGAAATGTGGTGAATAAGGCATATGTCTCACAAAAATAACGGTGAGACGATAAACCCTTACCCCTATCCCGACATCAATAAAATGTATTCAAAATTTTGATATAATAAATATTGTTTTATTATAAATATTATAAAGAGTAATTGTCATACATATCATATAATATATGATATATAGTTACCGATTTATCACTCATTAAAATATTGATATTAATTTCATACTCTAGGTGATAACTACTTGGTTTTTCTTGTATGATTTCATACAGAAGACTCATCCCTTCTAAATTGATGATGGTTAAATCATTCCCATAAATATTATTATTATATTAATATCATATATTTTAAATAATTTTTTTTGTGTGAATCATTAAATGATAGTGATAGAAAATTGAACAACGCCATTCATGGAGATGGTAAGCCATACCAATTCATGAACATTGTTTGCATCCTTCAACTAATAGAAATAGAAAATGGTTAATAGTATTTAATCATTATAAAATCATATATATGTCATAAATATAATATAAAATTTTATATCTATATATATATATATACAATTAAGGTGGTGATAAAAAAATTACTCAACTGTGTTGAGACGGTAAGCCGTATATATGGGCGAGAAATGTTTTCTAAATTTTCATGACTATGAAGAGATGGGGAATGGTTTTCCCACAAACATAAAAAACTATTATTATATTTATGATACTAAATATATTATTCTAAAATGGTAACAACACATTAAGAGGAACTATAAGAAAAAATAAACATCAAAGAGTCTCAAAATATGACTACCTCTTCATTAGAAGAAATTTTTTTGATATATTCTTCACAACTCTATGGGTTGGTCATATGAGGATAATAAAACCTAAAAATCTCAAATATGTTGTTTTTGAAGCTAAATGGTCTTGTTTTGGTAAATATTCAATGATAAATTTGTTTTGAATATGTGAGGGAGGAGGTGTGATTTTATTCATTAGGTGAGGAGAACGTTCATAATTTCTCAAAATATTAGAATATAATAAAGATATTATAGAGAAAAGGACTTCTAAATTGGATAGAAATTAATAGGGGAAGAAATTTTATACCAAATATTATCCCTTTTTTAATTACTATTTATAATATTTTTTAATAAATTTATAAAAAATTATTTCCATATAATATCATTCAGGTAATATATGATACTACTCATTACATTGCCATTCTTAATATCAAGATGAAAAGATACATTAAATCCATGACTATTAATATATAGCTAATATTTAATATTCATCAAATAATTTCATTGAGTACCTTAATTTAAGAAAACTTAATTAGTTTTAATATTTTTAAAATAATCCATTTGTCTTTTCCATTAATTGAATAACTATTTCATTATCATTTCATAATTATTTAAGGTAAAATTTCTGATGTAAAATATAATAATAAATGGCTGTGTTGTATATAAATTTTATTCTTAGAAAAAACTATTTATAGTTAAAAAATCCCCAGGATAAAACCATATTAGATATATTATTGTTTCTAAAAACAATAGTATGACATGTTTGAATTTTAATTAAATAAAATTCAATCGAAGTTATAAACAAATCCAAATGTAAATATAATTTCTTAAATATAAAAATTGAATAAATATGGAAAAAATTACTCATACAATAAAATTTAGTCACGTGTTTTGGTAATTTTATGGTTCATCTCATTTTAATTAATACCATTTTATTTTTTTCCATTAATTAAATAATTATTTCACCATTTTTGTAAAATACATTATGGTCATTATTTCATCCCTAAATTTTTTAAAAATTTCAAATGAAGAATAATATTTCAGATTTAAAAACAATATTTATGGATTAACATATATCTTGGAAAACAATTTATTGAAAATTTTATTCTAATTAAAAACCATAGAGTGAACTCTTTCACATTATATTAAATAAAATACTATAAGGGACTTAATATGAACAATATTTACTAAAAAAGATCTAAATCTAACACATGTATTATTATTACATGAATCTAATGAAATTAATAAATTTAATAAGAAAATTATTTATTTAGAGGTTCGTATATGTATAATTAAAATAATTTTATTGATTTATATTCTCCTTAAACAAGAACTACATTAGAGTTTCATGAGAAATAACGGTAATTTTATCAGAACAAAGAATTGAAAAAAGATTAATAAAACTTTAAAAATTGTTTTATCTAGATAATCTTTTACATTCATTCTTTTTGTATATTTTAAAATATTCATGTTAACATTGCCTATTTATTTTGATAATATTAATTTTCATTAAATGAATAATCATTACACAATAATTTAGATATGATTATTCTCATATTACTAAAAAATATTAAAATATCATTAAAAAATAATATAAAAATAATGATTAATAATATTTAATTCAAATGATTTTTAGAAATCATTTATTATCTATAATAACCATATATAACTTTTTAAATTCTATGAAGGTGTTATGTCAGAATTGAAAACAATTCAAATATTTATCTGGAAAGAAATTATAATTTACATGATCTGAATTATTTTTATAAAAAATTATTTTTAATATTGTAATTTTTTCCTTCCGTAATTTTAATAAATTTTATATCATACATATGAATTGACTATATCACAAAAGAAATTGATTTTTATTAAAAAAATTATCTTTTACTATTCATAAAAAATTATCTTTTGGAGAATATACAGGACATTTATCGTTTCATATTTTATAAATTTTAACATTAAAAATTTATTCTATTATTTCGAAAAAAAATTAAAGTCCCCAAAATTATTTTTAGAACAAGTTATCCCTAAAAAGTTTTCAAAATGAATTTAAAAAATATAACTTTTTAAGAGAAAAATTAAATTTGTTCTTATAATATGCCTATAATATATATTGGATGAATGTAAAATAGCATTTTATTGAATACGTAATATATATTTCATAATGAGGTTAATAAAATTCATTCTCACTAATTTTATTTCTATGATATAATGATCACATAATAATATATCATTATTCTATTAATATGGGAGTTCGTGCAACATAAGCCATAAAAGTTATAAAATCTAAAAGAAGAAATACAGTAAAATCTTATGGGGATAGAAGATCTATAATAAAATATTGTTCGTTGTTTTATAAATAATATTAAAAAAATAAAATTTTTATTTTTCTCTGTTTGTTGTTGGTAATTATGAGAAATTCATAATTTAGATCTAATTATTATATTTTTTTTCTCTAATTTTAAAATATATAAATCATTAAAAATTATTTATTTTGATTTCAAAATGAAATCTTTTTTAGATAATATGTTATGACACATAATTTGTTAAATGGTATTTCTAGTATTAAAATTTAGTATTTATGAATAAAATATTTCATAAAAAAATATTTAATATTAAAAAAATTAAAATTATGAAATTTGTAAAGATTTTACAATCTAAAATATCCCAAAAAATTATATTGATTTATAAAAATTATATAAACACTTAATTTTTTTAAAAATTAAATAATATAAAAACATTTAATTTTACCTAGACTTAATAACTCATTCCTCCATAAAAGTAATCTTCCTCTTCCCTTATGTAAAGAGTCTCGATTAGTGTAATATAATTCTCTACAACTTTCATAAAGGTGTAAAGGCCCAATGTTTAATAAATTTGAATTTCATTATTATAATTATATTATATATTATAATCACATGAAATCACAACAAAATGAATTACTATGTATTGTGTGGCCATTTAACATAATATTGACACATCTAAGATTTGAATTTATAAAATAGCACATTCATAGTTGTGATCAATATGATTTTTGGAGTCTGATAAGACATACATAATTATTGATGAATAGTAATTGATCCTTATGAATAGTAATAATACCCTTATGAAAAGTAATACCACCCTTATGAATATTAAATCGTCAATGTTAATATGTAACCTTACCAATGAATGTATAAATAAAATTTATCAACCCTATAAGTGAAAATATGATATAATTGTATCATAGTGTTTGTTTTTCTGTGAGTCATGTATATTTAATTATAATTTTTTATTAATTTAAAAATTTAAAGACAATATATTTCCATAAAATGTAATCATAAATAATTATTTTTATGACATATGATTATATGATAATTTTAAGATACCGTAATTAATTTTTCAATGTGTTAGAAAAGTAGTTTAATTTTAAAATTTGTATTTTTCAATTATATTATGAATTTAACTAAAATTTAATATTCACATATTTAGAAAATTATTTTACAAAAATGTAAAAAAAAAATTATTTTTACATGTCGAAAAATTATAGAGTTGAATTTTTTGGATTTTTTCAGGATACTTGAATTTTTGGTGAATAGTAAAATAATGTAAATTCTTTTCTATGCCCATTAAATGTTAAATATGCTATTCATTGATTATCGGAGGATGTAATCACCTTTGTATATAACTCACATTCCAGTATTACTATTTCTTATCAAAATAATAAATACAATTTTTTCTATTATCCAAAATAATAAAATAGTGAATAAATTTTTGACAAAACCCTTATCTCCTCCACAATAAAACCCACCATTCACCCCTTTTCAACTCCCTCTTCTCAAGCCTTGTGGCCAGTCCAAATTCTACTCAAATATCCTATCAATATTCCACCACGTCATGCATCACGTTTTATCTCCATAAGACCAATTCCTCTCCCCTAAAGGGGTTCTCAAGGAAGATATATTCAAGAGGTAAATCCCTCTGTGAAATTATTTCATTTCCTTCTAGTTGCATTCTTTATTTTTCTTTCCTCAAATAAATTCATCAAAATGTTATGGTAACTCTATTACCATACATGTAATAGAATTTTTTTATTGTGATTGAATAATTCTTCATCATCTCTCAATTCCTCTCCTTTTATACTAGAAATAAAAACACCATCTGAGATGGGTTGATTTAACACTTTCAAAGGCGGCGGGTTTTCAATTTCATTTATTGTCTTCAATTATATCCATGAAAACATTTTTTTTGTTTAACCATAATATAATATATTTATAATATCTAATTTAATTATCTATAATATTTTTTATATATGATATTAATTTATAAATAAAAATTAGCTCTATGTGATAAACAATTACTAATAAACCAAAATAGTTATCATAAAATATTTATATAATGATTCATCTTCACTCAAAATAACCATATGAATTAATAACCATGTAATATTATGAATGATGACTATTAACATATAACTCCAATTTTGGAAAACCATTCTCATCATAAATCTTCATCCTTAAATTTATAAAAGTTATCCAACCATGAAAACTAATGCAACAAACATTGAAATGTATCATATTAAACCATGAAAAACGACATGAATGAATATAATAATAATATAATAAATCAACTACATATCAAAGAGGATCTGTACATATTAATTATATAGTTTTTTTGGGTTATAGAAGAGAATATGATCAAGTGAAGGAAACCTTTAGACATATGGGAGGGGATTCTACCTGAACCTCTAATATTACTTTTGGTTTCTCTATCATACCTTTTACCCAAACTAATTAACTTATTTTTAAGTAAATCATATATATATGATCCAATATCATGTATTAGGAACCATTAATTGTTGAATTTCAATAATATACATGTTTTAAAATTATTCCCTCCTCAATTATTCTAGATAAGCAAGACCATTTTAAGGGAAAATCCTGAATATTTTTCCCAATTTCAAGTGAACGCTATAATCAATTTGAAGCTAGAAATGTTTTTAAGAAATATTTATTTTTTTTTTGAAATATTTATTAATTATCTTATGTGTTTATATAAAATATTACACCCATATCTATATTAAATTATATTTAGTATTTTCATTAAAACCACACATAAATGTTTTAATGCTAAAATTTAATCAATACTCTTCTTACATGTTGTCACTTCTATATGAAATCACATAATATTATATGTGTTTATTTTCCTTAATGAATTTCCATGTATGTTTTAATTCAATTATTTCTTAGACATGTTTACAATACACCAATTTATTATGCTTTATGAAAATATTATAATAACCTATTCATTCCATGAGTTCCCATATTTTTATGTATGAAAGATTATGTATTATTCATTATGTGGACATCATATTCATGACCATATTATGATGGTGCACACAAATAATTCTCCAATAAATTGGGTAATGATGAGTCTCATGAGACGTCATGTGCAATGGTCTTGGTGGTTAGCCTTTACTCATACTACCATGTAAAATGGTCTTGGTGGTTATCCTTGGCTTGTAATCCTCTATGTGAAATGATTCTTGACTCATATTAATGTCAGGTTTTTTATTGCTGCCAAATTACTATTAATCTAGGTTTATATATAATGATTCTATCTGTTCAATGCCTTATTATAACATTATGTCATGCCTTATAACCTATTTTTTACATATATATTCTTATTCTTATTAATTTCATGGGACTTTTATATCATTCATTTATTCAATTTATTCTAATGTTATCTTATAAATATGTATGAGCACAATGAAATATTGGATCAATTTATGAAGAATAGATAATCGAATGTTTTATTTAGTCCCTTTTTATGTTTTATTTTCTTAGTCTTCAAAGAAACTAGACATTATGATCCTATTCTTGTAATATGATGGTTTAATATACTTAAAATTATGTAATGATATGTGTAGAAGGATATGGTCACTATAGTTGGTATCAGAGGGAGGTTTCGTTCATTATGAAGACAAGAAATAGGGGACTTCATTATGAACGTTTGGGATAAGACTAATTATAAGAAAACATCCATACATTATGGTATGTATAGAGTAAGAGGTTTATCATGAAAATATATATATCTCTATGGATACGAAGAATAGGATGTGGAATTTGTCTAAAATTATATAGTGGTAAAAACAAAAAACATTGATTTAAGATAGAGATGAATATGAACATGTGTATAACAACTGGAACTCCCACACTCCTTTTTTGAAACTCGCTGGGGATATGACAAGGTATATTCATAAGCTTTTCAATCCATTATTAATGGTATAAAAAATTGAGCCCATACATATATAAGTTTATAACATGATAAAGGATAAACTTGATTTAATCATAAGGAATCACACGTTAGGATATATGCATCCTTTATATTTTTATCCTTTTTCATTCAATGATTCATTTATTCTTGTTAACTAAGTATTCAATCACTGTAAATATATATAATTTTTTATAGTTAGTGGAAGGAAATATAAGAACACATTCAAACAATAAATGTGATAGGGAATGTGAATATATCTCTTATGATATGCCAAATATGAAGGACACCTTTTCCAAAAACACCAGGAAAATTCTTAATCAGATGGATCACATTATGAATAATAAATTGAATCATGTCGAACAGAATCCATTTCAAAGGAAAAATGAATTTTTCATTGAATCATCCTTACAGAAAAGGCTTCTAATGTTTAGTGGATCTTCAGATGCCCTCCTTACAGAAATATAGGTTAACCCCATTTAAAAGATATTATTTGTCCTCCAGTGCTTAGAATAAGAGAATGTCACATTTTAGGTCTATCAATGTCATGGAGAAGTTGATCAGTGGTGGGCACTAATCAATAATATGAATTATTTGGAAGAAATTGATTCCCTGGATTGGGAGGAATTCACAAAAATGTTTTTTGAATAAATATTTTCCCCAAACCATCTTTCTCAAGATTGAAAGAGAGTTCCTAAATCTTAAGATGAATAAAGATGAGTCCATCAGGGCATATGAAGAAAACATTATCAGGCTTGTATGATACACCTCTAGATATATCATGAACACTGAGATCAAGGTGTATCGCTTATTTCTTGAACAAATGCTGAGTGATATAAATGGGTAGGCGATTCGTGACTTCAAAAATTATGAGGAGATTTTAGTTTGTTCCCTCAAGGACGAAATAGTGATCAGAGGATCTCAATGGCCTTGTGGGAATAATAAAAAAAGTGGAAAAGATACTCTAATATCGGTGGTTTAGAAAATAAATCCCCTGAAAGAAATAACATTTAATATACCACAAATTTGACGAGGTAAAATCAAAAGGCTCTAATAATTGAATCAGTGAATACTTCCCGAGCATTAGTGAGTCCTAAGGCCATAAATATGATCTCCTAGTGTCCATAACTCATTCAAACGGTATTCTTGGGAATACTATCCTTCCTCTCGTTTAGTTAGTAATATCTTGACCGAAGGACCACCTTAGAGAAATAACAGGCCCCATGATGTAGATCGAATATAATAATATTATCAGAGGATGGAAAGGGGAATCATTAAAGGATGAACATCATTAGTCCTTTCTCAAATGGTTGGTCAACCATCCCTCTTAAATAAAATAATATTTTCTCAAATAAAAGAAGTGTAAATTTTGAAAAGGGTGGAAGCTATTTGAAATGGTAAATCCATCATGTTCACAATTGATGAGGATGGAGTTGTTATATTTGGGCCAGGATTATTTGTAAAATTTGATAGAGAGATAAAGAAGGGCCTATTTCATGATTCCCATGGTTAAAACATCCTTATTCTCCTATAGAGAATAAATATGTATCCAGATCTCTGAGAGAACATATTGTTGGACAATATGAAGGATATTGGTGAATATTCATCAAAGTGACAAGTATTTCAAAAAGTGATGGAAGAAATATAAAAGTCTATGGGGATATTTAAACTACCATCCATACCAACTTGGATGTTGGAGAGTATCACTATGGTCTTTGTCACTGGACTTCCAAAGACATCTAGAGGAAACAATGCAATATGAGTTATCGTAGATCATCTTACAAAGACAAATTACATTATTCTAATTCTAGAGGAATTCTCATTGGATCAACATACATGGATATATATCAATGTGGTGGTTTGTATGAATAGAGTAACAGTATCTACTCTATCTGATAGATATCTGAAATTAAACTCGATGTTATGGAAAATTCTCCAATAATATCGAAGCACGAAACTAAAAATCAATACAGGCAATCATCCTCAAACTGATGGTCAATCTCAGTGATTTTATATGTAACTCGAAGAGATGTTGAGATGATATTCAATAGACTCCATAGGGGGATGTTACCAACATCTTGTACTAGTCAAATTATCCTACAAAAATAGTTTCCACTACCACATCCTAATTTCCCCATATGAAGACCATTATGGGAAAAGGTACAGAACACCAACATGTTGGTATGGAGTCAGTGAGAATAAGATTCTATGAACTGAAATTGCCCAAGAAACTATGCAGAAGGAAAAAACCAATTAGTAGAACATCAAGGAATCCCATAGAATAAAAAATACTTATGCAGTCAATCATCGATGAGACCATGATTTCAAGGTTGGAGACATGGTATTCCTTAAAATATCTACATCGAATAAGGTCTTGAGATTTGGGAAGAATGAAAACTATTTCTTAGGTATATCAACCAATTCAAGATTCTTGATCTTGTTGGAGTTGTGGCATATCAACTAAAACATCCACCTACCTTGTATAAGTATATGATGTCATCCCTGTATCCCCTCTAAGAATGTACATACCAGATCCTTCACATGTATTTTTTTAGAGGTGGTAATGAAGGATAATTATCATTCTAATAAGGAGAATCTAGTGTTGATCTTTTATCATATAGATAAAATTCTATGAAACCTGACTAAAATATTGGTCAAAGTACTAAGGTGGGACCATAAGTATTAAGAGGCAGGAAGGGGATAAGAGGAAATGAAGGAAAATTATGCACACCATTTTGTTTCTATGAATTTAAAACAAAATTTCGTGAGTGAAAGTTCATAAGGGGGGGTGGAATGTAAAAAACCATAGTTTAACCAATGAAATTTACCTACTTATAATTAGGTAATATATAATAATCAAATGAAATGAAAAAACCATGAACTACTAAGATCTATCTGATCGTTAATCATAATATTATCACTTCTGTTATTTTAATTTCAAAAATCTGATATACATTGTTTCAATTAGTAATTTTTTGGATTCTGATATGATAACACAGTTTTCAATGAATAGTAACTGACCCTTATGATTAGAAATGTTACCATTATGAATACTAATATAACTCATCTGATAAATAAATCATCCAAGAGAATATGTAACCATACTAATGATAGTATAAATAAAATTTATCTATCGCATAATTGACCGTATGATATAATTATATCATAGTGTTTGTAATTTTGTGAGGCATATAAATTTAATTACACTATTTAGATTAATTTAATAATTTAAAAGTCAATTTATTACCATAAAATATATACATAAATATGTATTTTGATGAATTTTGATTATATGATAATTTTAATAGACCTTAACTCGTTTTCCAAATGGTTAGAAAAGCAATTTTAAAATTAAAATTTGTATTTTTCCAATAAATTATGATTTTTTTAAATATTAAATTAAAAATATTTAAAAATTTATTTTCATAAAATGTAATTAATTTATTAATTAACCATTTCTATAAATGGTCGGGGATTTTTTTGGATATTTTTTTGAAATACATGAATTATTAGTTAATAGTAAAGTACATGAATTTTTTGTATATATTCATCATATGTTAAATACAGTACTTATTGTGTCATGGATGATGTAATCACCTTGGGTTAGAACACAAATGAAAATATTTCTATTTTTTAAACAAGAATAAATACATTTTCTTACCATGTAAAAAATAATAAAAAGGGAATAAAATACTGAGGAAAGCCTCATCTCATCCACAATAAAACCACCCATCACCAATCTTATACTCACACATCTCAATGTTGTCAACAATAAAAATTATACTCAAATCACCTCCAAATATCCCCCAACTTAAACCATCTATTGGTATCTTTATAATATCAAATCATCTCTCATAAAGAGGTTTTCAAGGAAGATATATTAAATAGGTAAATCCCACTTTTCATTTATTTTATTTTCTTTCATGTTCCCTTCATTATTTTCCATTCTTTTCCTCCTTTAAACCAAATTTTATCATAACTCCGGTACCTTAAATGTATTGTAATGTTATTATTATTATGTTATAATTCATCATCATCTCTCATTTCCCCGATACTTATACAATAAATGAAAACACCATATGAGATGTGTTAATTTATCACATTAATGAATGACATGTTTTCAATTTATTTTACCGTCTATAATTCTATTCATGAAACTATTTTTTTGTTGAACCTAACTATAATATATGTATTATTTATATTTATGGTTATGGAATCTTCGGTACAAATGATATTAATTTATAAAGCAAAACATGTTTGACATGATCAAGAAACCTCCAATTAACCAAAATATATATCATTAATTTTTTTTATAATGATTAATATTCACACCCAATAAAAAATTATTTTATAACCACGTAATATAATGAATGATCATTAATAATATATGACTCTAATTCTGGACAACCTTTTTCATCTTACTTTTTTATCCTTACATGTATATAAGTAATCTAATCTTGAACACTTATGAAACAAACAATGTAATTGAACCTCATAACCCATCGAAAAAGATCTGAATGAAGATAATAAGTATATAATAAATCAATTATATAAGTAATTTATTGTATAAATATTAATAAATGAATTTAATTTTGTTATCCCTGGCATTAATATCATGTGATGGACACCATCAATCTCAAGGTAATGAATTCTACCGTAGCCTCCAAAATTCTTTCGGGTTTCTCTATCATTATTTTAACCCATATGATGGAATCTATTTTTTATGTACATATTAATTATACTATTTACATTCTCCAAAAAATTTATCAGGAACCATTAATCAATATATTTTAGGGATATACATGATTTAAAATGAATCCATCCTCAATTATTCCTGGTAAGCAAATCCATTTTAAGTGAAAATCTCAAAATCTTACCTTATTTAATGTGCACTCATTAATCTATTTTAATCGACATTTATTTTTATTATAAAATATTAATTATTATGAAATACATCTTTTTCAATTACAGTTTTATATAAAATATTATGCTTCTTTCTATTATATATTCTATATATTATTTTCCTTAAAACGACACTAAAATTTTTTAATGCAAAAATTTCATTAATACTCTTCTAATGTGTTCTCACATCTGCATGACATCACATTCCATGATATATGAATATTTTCACTTATGAATTCCCATTTATATTCTAATTCAATTATTTCATGGACACCTGTATGATACACCCATTTATTATGCTTTATAATAAGATTATGATAGTCACTTTTTTCCCTGGGTACCCTTATAATTATGTATGATACATTTTATATTATTTATTATCTCGAAATAAAATTAATGAAAATGATATGATGGATGAACCTATATAGTTACAATGAAATGGGTAATATTGAGTCACATGATTCATTATGTGCAATGTTCTTGGCGAATAACCTTGACTCATGCTACCATGTGCAACGGTCTTGGTGGTTAACCTTGAGTTATGATAAATTAAGTGCAATGTGCATTGGCTCAGACAAAATTCATGTTTTACATTGCTTCCACATTACTATGAATCCATGTTTATATGATTGCATTTTTATATGGAATGATTCCCTATGTTCTATGCTTTATTAGATTATTATTTCATGACATTACACTAATGTTCTCATTCCCTTCTGTTTATTCCCTTACTAGGATTTTTAGCTAATCTCTTTGTTTTTGTTATATATAGGTTATCCAATGAATATGCATGAGCACAGTGAAATTTAAGATCACTTTATGATGAATAAATAAAGAAATGATTTATTTAGTTCCATGTATTATTCTTTATATACCTAGTCATCCAAGACACCATAAATTATGATCATTGGCATGTAATATGATGCTTTACTATGCTTAAAATCATGTAACTATATGTGTAAATGTATACGGTCCATATTAAAGGTATTTCATTCCTAACCAGTATCCAACTTGACTATAAAGAATTTTATAGTTCTAATATAAATATTTCCAAAACACAAATCATTATGAGTAAGGGTAGAACTATTATATAAATGTTTCATGTAATTGTATGTCATGATATACCTTTAAATAATCTTCAGGAACAACAATGTGATTTTATTTCAGCCATAAACCTATATGAATCTCTAATAAACCTAAATTAATAGGGGTGTAATGATCAAGTTGTGGGATAACCTAAGGATATTACCCTTATGTAAGCATGCTTCACGTAAGGGTAAGTGGTCTATTACCGTTATTTAACCATTTTAAATACAGAACTACATTTTTGTAGCCCTTATATTTGTGGATGGGTATGTTTTTATGAAAATAAATAAATCAACATACATAAGGCTATTTTATTGGTTACCATTACACATCTCAATAGAGTAAGGGTAATCCCATCATTAATGTTATATAACCCTTATGGATAATGGGATCCCATTTAATGAAATTAAATTTCTAGATATGAGACGATGCTTTTTTTAATTAAATTCAACATAATTTCAAAAATGTGTTAAAAAATAAAGTGAAGAAATCGATTATATCATTTTAGGATTCATATAAATCAGAGAACCCTGATTAGAAATAGAATATGCAATTAGAAACCTAATTGCAGGACCTCCATGCAATAAAATTAAATATTTCCATAAAACAAAAAACAAGAATATTCTATAATATGTATACCATATATTAAATCTACAGTGGCACTATTTCGTATTAATGTAATGAGTTGGATAAAGATAATAAATGTGGTAAAATAAATAATCCACTCTCCATACATATCCATGGGATACACATAGATCATCAAATGTTTATATTGGATCAATATTTTCCCTATAATGTTATAGCATTACATATGAAAAGGGGTGAAATGAAGATACCTACTCGACTTGGGTAGTATTTTCCTAGAATACATTGAAATTTCTCATCACTTCCATCACATTTAAATGGTTTATACAGGAAATTGAGGACTCTTATTAATCTTTTAATCAGTTATTCATTCATTAAAATAATTTAATAAATACGAAATAAGTTCTTGCATTGTTTTCCTAAACTCCAAACGACATCGTCAAATGAAATGCTATTCTATATGATAGTTTTGTGGATGATATGGTTGTCTAACAAATAACCTTTTTCTGATGTAGTATAAGCAATAGACAAACGTTTCATGGAAATTAATTTTTTTTTACAAATGACACGACTCGTATATATATCATGTATATTATTAATATATATATATATATAATTATATTCAGGGATATATGTTATACATCCTTCATTATTTACTCATATTATTAGATATTTTTCAAATAAAAATTAACTATTTATATTATGCCACATGATAATATGTTCTAAATGAGACACAATATTGGAATTCTATCAATATAGTTGATACCAAATTGATGGAATTTTCTTCGGTGGTTTATAATTCCTATGTGGGTTCTTTTTCTAGGTCGATTAAATTTAATGGTTTTTCCATTAATTTAATTGGGGTTGCTAAATACCCACAATTCATCCACTCTATCATTATTTGGGATTGAAGGAATTCTCCCCTCGCCTATATAAAAATCCAAGATCTAAGACAAAGAAATCGATGAGAGAATCTTCGTATGGGGATGATCTTTGCATGTATTTAGGTGCAATGATAATGGATCAGTGATCAATGGAGTGATCATGAAGCTCTATTATTGCAGAATGTGGTAGGACTAAATATTTCAATTTCTCCTCATTTGGATCTAATTTATGTTCTTATATTTTTTGGGATATATTTTTCTTATTTATTATATTTCATTTGTAATAAGATCAAACATGTGGAGTTGTGGTAGAAATAGATAGATCATAGGATCACTACATATGGAAATCCAAAAATCATGTTATTTTCTCTCAAGAAAAGAGGCTGATTAGTAGTAGTGTCTAACTCATGTTGGACATGATTTTTACTTGGTAGGTTGGTCAGATTTTAGACCATGAAATACTCAATGATGGATGAATTAGTGTTGGGGAACATACATAGACATACATAGATGTGGGGCACATGGTATATATGAGTACAAACCATGTCATAAGACATGAATCATTATTGGTTTGGTTTCATTATTGAGAAACAATGTATTTCAATCCCCACGTGTTTTAGGGAGACATCAAGTACTTGGAATGTTCACTTCATGTTGCATTACGAACACATTGAGGGATGGACATTTGGATGTTCACATCATGTACCCCTAGAACACAATGTATTCTTCCCATTTATTTTAGGGTTATCATTATTCTCACCCAGTATCTCATTTTGGATATTTGAGGAGCTAGTCATGAGTATCATTCCATATAGTTTGTGATGGTATGGTCCTAAATGCTATGAGAGGGATTTATCAAGGTGATCTAGGGTTAGTTGGTGATCAACATACCTCAGGGATGATAAAGTAATCTATCAGATTGATTAGAGACTAGTTAATTTTTTATGACTCATATCATAGTATGATTAGACTCTAGTCTTGAAAATCGACCTTGCATAAGAGATTAGTACCTTTTCGGGGAATTAAATGGATATTATTAACCAAGATGCGGGAGGGGAATAAATGTTGATGTTAAACCAATCATGATAGGTAACCTATTAATATAATAATTTTTTGGTGGGTCTTAGTCTGATTTGGGACTCATAGGGGAACCCCCTTATCCCAATTTACACCAATGTTGAATCTTGTGCATGTGAATTGGATTTAAAGCATAGAGTTTTTGGAAATTCACTGTTAAGTTCAAAAAATATTCATAGACATTATTCATTCAGATAGTATAGATCATTCTAATTCATCTTTTCTTATTTAAGTGTTACTAATATAGAGGTAGATGTGATTTCAGATAATTCTAAAGGGGTATTACATCTAAAACATATGTCCCAATATATTTTCTCAAATAATAATTTCAAAGAGTTGATCAGATCCTTCCTTAGACTGCATAAAATTTATAGACATAATTTTTGGAATTTAAAGAATTATACTAAATGGTGGTATTCCATGATAGTAGTGTTAAATAAATATTCATTTTCCACTCACTTTCCCATGGAAGGATTGGTAATCAACCTTAAAATTTTGGGATGGACTATCTACAACTAATAAATTAGATTGGGGTGATCATACACCTTAGTATTAATAGGTATTTTATCCATTATTTTTCTAATCAGTATTTCCCCATATCTCAGGAATAATTTCATCCCTAGGGGTTGTGTATAACCCTACACAATGGATCTGGATTTGATTGGTATTAGTATCTAACATTTAACCAGGGTAGAATGGGATTTATGATGAAATTCCCCAATGTTGGTCTTCTCATTCGGTGTTTTGGAGTCTATAATGAAGTTACATTATTGAATTAGTATTAGATGTCATTGAACAATAGGGATAGATTTATATCCTTGGTTGGAGAACCAAAAACATATTCGACATACCATTGGGGAATTTTATTCCTTATGGATCTCATATTTCATGTCTAAGTAGAGGTCTAAAAAAATTCTCATGGAAGGTTTACATGTTATGAGTATTTTAGAGTATCATTTTCATTAGTTTATTTTGTCATTTGTTTTTTTCTAGAATTGGGTGACATTTAATAGTCATCGCTCCTTTAATGAATATTATTTTTGAACCAAGAATGTGTCTAGGAAAATAAGTTTCCTCATTTTTACTGGTTTTTAAAAGAAATTCCTTGCCAAAATGTTTTTCTAAAACCTAGACATCTCTTTAATTTGGAGAGTGTGTTGGGTGATGATTGATGTGTATTCTGGTGATAAATTCATAGTGTGGGGCTTCATTCATATTATTTTAGTTCATCATTCTAGCCTTTTGTATTAGAAGAGATTTTGGTGAAGGTTTTATAGTTAAAGGTCAGGTGTACATATATTTGGTTAGGATCTCCCGAGACCCCCAATTGTGTGTTGGTGGTGTATTCTATGGTGTTTCCCAATTTTTCAAAGAAATGGTTTGCCATGGTTTCTGTTAGGTGGATGTATGGTTTATTTCTATTTTTCTGGTAACCTATAGTCATGTTGAGTATTTATTTCTTTTCAGTCCTATTTTGTACATTCACACTCACCCACACAGTGGACAAGGGCTGTAAATGATATTTCTTTGTATAATACATAAAATATTGATCCTTTCATACTTTATAATGTAGAGATATATAATAGAGGATCCAATGGGACTCGAGAGATCGTAGTTTTTAAATCAGAGATGATATTACATGGGGGATATATTCCTCTGGTCACATGATAGGTAAACATATATATTAACATTTTGTATTTCCATATTTATTTTATTTGGTTTTGTGTCTCTAATTGGATAGTGTTTTTATGTCATTAATATAAGATATTTAGGGTATGAGATCATGTTTTTTATTTATTCTTTTATGGTATTGGTATTCATTCCATTGCATACTGTTGGTGGACTTGGGGTGTCACAGTCGTCTTGCTTATATTCTATATGAGGTCTCTGTGGGTTATAATGTGACTTAATATACTTGACCATACCTTATCAAATATGAAACCAACCCCTTCTTATCTACCATGACCCATAGATATTGAAAGTATCACACACCAAATCTTACCTAGAATCACTTCCCATTCCTATTAACCATGAATCATGTAACACATTTATACTTTTATGAAAAATCCTAGAAAATATGGCATCGAGTTAATATGAAATTACATGATATGAAATTCAAACTGATTTTTCTTTATTCCAAATATTTTGAATAATAGCACAAAACCCCTCGTTTCATGATCTATCAAAGTAAATAATAGAAACTATTAGAAATATTGAGAAATAAATCTTATGTAATATTTTTCTTTCCCTATACATACTTCTACCATTTTTCACGCCAATGTCTGATAATAATGAGATTAGGATCTCCTGAATGGGGGAAACATGAGGAAGAGGGTTCCCACATATTGTTAACAAAAAATGGCCACTAAAAATCAAAAATTTTATATTAAAATATATAAAAAATTAATTAATTTAGTTAATGTTAAATAAAACCATCCATCAATAGTTTACAGTGTGATCATATAGTTCACAATACGAAAAATTAGTGGCATGATCTCTTCCATATGTTTTAAATTTTCAAGTTGTGACAATTATTGTACATCTATAAAAGGCTACTCTCTAAGTCCCTATAACCTAGAGTCTATTCCAATTCATTTAAAACATTTTTGTGTCCTTTTATGTCCACATATACATTTAAAAAACCAAAAATACAAAGGTCTTTAAAAATAATAATTGGATCACACCTTAGAAGAATCTTAGTATATTATAACTACAAAAGAATATAATTGGATTAGGATGTTAATCTACAATCTTGGTGTGGTTCCAAAAATTGAGGGAGAAAAAATTATTTACTGTGATAAAAAATAAATATATCATTGATGTGAAGGAATCATGGTGTCACCAAAGAACAAATCATATTATCTATAAATGTCAAATAATATGGGATATTTTTTAGTGGGGGATATAAGTATTTATATTGTGGATACAATAGATGCTATAGTATATATGATGACAAATCCATTACCACAAAAGAAATATGAGTGTAATGTAATCATTCAATGTATTTTATGCAAGATATATTTTTCTAATTGCTATAAATGTATCATAGATTTATAATGAATGAATCATACATTTAACATTCATTCATGTGTCCTACAATCTACTTTACATGAATATTGAAACAATGATATCCCTTAATAGATTAAATATGAGTTATCCTTAATCATTTAGGCATCATGATGTGAAATAAATTTTGATGATATGTAATTATTTAAAAAATTACAATATAATTCTCATAGAAAAGGGTTATATATGAGATTTAAGTTTTATATTCATGATAAATTAAATAGAAAACCATTTCATGGATTTATTATCCAATTTATATTTCATTGAATATCATAAAATTATTAAAATACATAAGTGTGTATGATTATTATAGATAATTATTACTAATGGTTTGAATGATGCATAAAAGGAGAAATTTACTCTTTTGATCATTTCATATGAATTTAAAAATATGCTTCTCTAATAATAGGGTGTTTGGTTTTGTCACTAATCAAGTCACCGGTTGCAGTGAAATCAAGATAAGTTTCTTCCACTTGTATAATGTGTTAATGTATCTGGACCATGATTTAATTATAATACGTAAATTCAATAAAATTATAAGTGGAGTAACATATTTGATGTTTTTCTACTCATATTAGGGTAATGTGATGTACTAATCTATTATATGAATGACATGTTATGTATTAATCAACTAATTTTGTATTTTGTAGAGAGTCATGAAAAATTTAGTTTTACTATACTAAATTCATATGTTCCACATCTATTGGTAAATATAAGTCATTGAAAAAAGAAATCCTATAGGTACACATTTTATTAATATGATATATGTTATTATTGACTTGTTCGAATAGATATATGAATATGTTTCCTAGAGAGTACTATAACGACCCAGGTATTTGTAGAAAAATACATTTTGATTATATTAATACTTTTTAATAAGATATAAATTTTACGTTAAAGGGGATTCCTTTTCTGATAGCACACAACATAGTGTTATAATGAAAAATATAAAAATATTATTATTATTATTTAAAATGTTAGTTAATGACAAGCCCTTTTATTAGAGGAAATGAACATAACAAAATAAAATATTATTATATATGTTTCTGAAATTTCGTAACATTTATATACTAAATTTTATAGTCTTAAAATAAGAATTAATCTGAGTTTAAGAATAAAATATTCTTATATTTTTTAAAGGATGTTTGACCACATTTTGATGGAGAACCCTTTTTAAATTTAGTTTATTTTAGTTCCAATATTCTATTTGACAAAATAAACTTCTTCAATATATGTGGTACATGAAAATTTACTTTCGTTAAAATTTTGATAATATTCTAATAAAGTTCATTTTTAATTAATAATGAAAAATAATGCATTTTTAAGTCACAACTACCTTTTCATATAATATATTTGTATTGATAGATTGTAATTTTAATTTTTCTAAAAGTGTAATTTTATTATTTATTTCAAATTTTATCCAATTTTGTTTAATGGATGTAATTTCACATTTAAATTTGACATAAACACATGTCAATCTTTTGATAGTTACTACTTCTTAAAACCAGCTTTTTGGTTTTAACAAAGGGAAATAATTTTAAATTAATTACCACAACATCATTGTTTTGAATTTGGAAAAGTAGATTAAATATTAGTAATAATATGGTCCAAATTGTGTGAATAGTTACCTTTTTTGGAAATTAGGATTAGTAGCATTAGTAATTATTTTTTACTTACCATGGCCAAAGGTTAAATAGAGTAAATAATGGTAAAAATTAATATTTTATTAATATAAAACTACCCTAAAACATGTCATAATCCTATTGGATGTGATATTTCTGACCATGGACATCCTTCGGTCGATTTTGGGACCCCATGGATCCAAATTGGAGTGATAATGACATGTTATATTAATTAATTTAATGTAAAGAGAAATATAACAAATACATGTATCTTTTATTAAAAAAATTATTATATTGGGTAATATAATAGATCGATTTGACCATAAATAGTAATTGGAAAGATAATAATATTTCATACATCATTTCATTTTATTTATAATTTTTTGAAATCCCATAAATAAATTTATTTTAGACACAATGATGATGTAGTGATTAAATTATTAATTTTATATTTAAATAAATTAGATTATAAATATTATAATAAATTTATTTTTAAATATTTTATAACATTAAACAATTTTATAGACGATTATAAATTGTTATTGTTTGATTAATGATGTTTCTTCGAATTAATCAAATATTTATGGATTTTTTTAAAACATCATGATATGAATAGTATAAAAATTGACAGAAATGTGTTTTTAAAACAAATACAATTTTATTAAATGATATATAGTCATAAAATTATAATATTAGTCCAAATAACCTAGAAAATGATTGAAATTTCATTAATGATCCATGTATGGTACTTTCGGCCTTTTATAGTAAATATTTTAACTATATATTATATAAATTATAGAAGACATTATAAGAGTAAATGTTTTTAACAATGTGTTATAGAAAATAAATAAGGTTAAAATTGTGAACTAAACTAGACTAAAAACTATTGTTTGATAGTTTTGGGACCCAAAATCATCATATATATGAATTAAATTTCATTGGGACCATTTATAACTGAAAATAAATTTATAATAAATAATATTTCAAGTTATTTTTAAAGTGACCATCCTCAATTATATAAAAGGGAATCTCCTCTACCATTTAATCACACCACTCATGCCTCATGGATCATCCATATTCAGATAAAAAAGTCTCCAAAAATACCTATATTTCTCCTATAAGACATTCCATTGGCATAAGTAATTTCAATAAATAATGTTAGCTCAAATAAAAAGAAGTTACCCTATTTAGAGGTAATGTCTTCTCTCAAGTTATTTTCTTTTATTCTCATTCTCCACTAACTATGCTCTTCTTATAACTTTTTTACATAAAAAAATATCATAAATATAATATAATGTTTTTATCATATGTATTAAAACTAAACATGCACACACCTCTATTCTAACAAATTTAGAACAGACTGTTTCTCTGTTCGGTGAACTATTGCCTCACAAAACGATGATTGTTGAAAAAAACTCCTACAACCTCTAATGGTGGAAATTATGATGGAAACATAGTTATATATTATATATATTAAATTTATATTCTATATTTTTATGTATTATTTACTTAAATAAAACTCGTATGCTTTCCATAATGGGTAAATATGATAATTTCATTTGAAGAAGTGCAGACTATTGTCCCATCAAAGTGATATGACTCTTTCATGACATAAATGGAATGTATAATTGATGGAGATGATGAAATAATGTAAAATATATAATATATTATATTATAATGTAATTATATTATACCTATTTATCATTTATTTTTTATTCCTCAAAATATGGAAAATAAATGAAAGTAGCATTCATGCGAACATACGACTTACCATCTCCATGAACGGTGAAATTCATTTCGTATCGCAAAACATTATGGAAAATTATAAATTCATATATAATGTAATTATATACAAATATAATATATATATATATATTACATTAAAATAATTAATATCATTATGGATATGATGGAATTTTGACTAAATATTCAATTTTCATCAAAACAAGTTCATTTTTTACTCAAATATCGAATATCAACAAAACGACCTATATGAACATAAATAATTATGTAATTTTTATAACACGAAGATAGCTCATATGAAAAGAATAATAAATACTGAAAATTTTGCGAAGCAAGTATAAATTAATCAATTTTTTATTCAGGAATATAAAGAATGAAGACGACAAGATAGACTCAAGGTAAGGTAACCATTAACCCTCATCAGTTAGTCAAATACATACTTTATGTTTTGTCTTTTAATTTACATTTTCTAATGTTGAGATATTTTATTATATATCCTTATTTATTTCCATTTTATTTAAATGTTATTAGAAACCCTTTTCTCCCTCATATAAATCATTTCTTGAATTTGTATGTGACCTTGTTAGGCTATCGAATTTTTGTAACGGAACTTCTTAACCAAATCTCATTCTATGGGTTGATCTTCGCCCTCAATATTATATCATTCTTTGATTATGTGAGAAATTAATTTTGATATCATATTTTGTATTTATATATTATTTATGTTTACCTATAGTGAATAAACATAATCGATCTCTTTTATTAACAAAGTGATCTTCTTAAATGAAATAATAACTCATTCTCATTTCATTAAGTTAAATATCCTTTTCATTGGTTTTGTGTTTTCCGTGAATATTTGTGAAAGATCTATGATTTTTATACACTTAATATCAACATATATTGGGTGTATTTATATTTTTCACATAATATTATGTGATTGATTTATCCTTTATCTAAGGATAAAATCTTTGTAAGTGACATCATCTCAATCTCATTTCATTGAGTTATATTATGATTTATACATGAAATTATTTTATACAGTGTATAAACCCCTTGGAATTTTAATTCCATTAAAATGGAATATTTTTCTATGAGGTTTTTTACTAAATGATAAAAATAATGTTTCGTTTAAATGTATGTTGTGACAATGACCTTTCTCCAGCCAAGAGTATTATTTGATATTTTTCTTCCATAACAAGCCATAATGTTTTTAAAAAGAAAATAAATACCATAAACACTTTTTATGTATTATCATATTTAAAATGGTTTTGATAATGCATTTATTGTGTAAATATCTTGAAATGATATATTGTGATTCCTATGTGGAAATTTTATCTTTCCTTTATGATTTTTTACGCGTTATGAATATGTTATGGTTGTTGGGAATTTTTTAGGTATACAGGTGGTTCCATGATAAACCAGGGGCGGGTGAGGTCGATATATCTATCTAATTTGTTGGGTATTGTGATGGAGGTAAATGATAATGTTTATCCTAAGATATTTATAGAATATACTATAATGGGTATTCAAAAAGTAACTCCCTATTTAGCTGTGAAAGCTACATTGATGGCACATGATACCGTTAGGATTTATTATTTCTATTTTTCATTCATAAATATTATGATTCCATGAGGAATGCTTAAGAGATTATGTTTTATAAGTTAACATTATGAGTTTATTGATTTGTATGTATTGATGGAAGAATTTTAACTTTCCTTTTTTTTATAACCCCTACTGAGATTTTAATGCTCATCCCTAGTTTTAGAATTGTTTTAAACATGGTATAAGTAATTTTAACAGAAAGGAAGAATTCCTGAATATTTATATCTTGAAATGAATTGTGGTTTTGTTTTAGGAGTTTTATCTTTATCAAAAAATTGGATATATAAGAAGTGTCTACATTATAATTTTTGAGATGTAATGTAATAGTTAAGGAATAATTCTCTAATACACTAATCCTGAAATGACTTTCAATGTTTAATTCATGGCTTAACTCTAGATTTTTTATTGTTTATGGATGAGAATTATAGGTGGTATAATCGGAATGGATTAGACAACTTTGGAGAGTATGTTGTTTTCTTAAGGGATAGCGATATGATCTTGGGTTTATAATTTTTATGTATAGTATAAGTACAGAGACATAGAAACCACTTTTGTGGATTAGGATATTTCATGGTTAATAATGGTATTTTTGGATACATTCACCTTTGATGAAATTATGGGTTATTAAATTTTGGGATGTAAGATGCGAGGTCTGAGATATCCTTTGAGATTAAAATATTATTTTTTAATTTTTGAAGATTTATCTCATTTTAATAATGAAATAATTATTATGTTGTATTTGGAAATGAAAAATGCATAGGAATGGTGAAAACCCATTGCATCTGCAAGGTCATGGGAATTAAGCCCACAGTCAAAGGGCGACAAGGGTGCATCGCCTACCACTGGCCTACACGAAGTCCCTGGTTAGTATGAAATATTATTTTTAGTTAAATGAATATATGGATGAAGAATAACTTTACATTCGGAAGTTATGATTCATAAATGGATATCCATATTATAGGAAAATGTTTAGGTGATCAAGTGTTTAATCTTACTTTTGGAAGATTTTTTCTCTTTTGGGATGATTGTATGCATATGGAAAATAGAAAACTATGGGATTGCATTTGAGTAATGGTTGAATTTTATTTTGTAAGAATATATGTTTTTATTGTGGAAATATGGATATTTGAGTTATTTATGGAAATTATTAACATATCATAGAGAAAATTTTATTAGTTTAATTACATTTTAGTATGAGACATTATGAGTAGTCAATGTTATTTTGAGATAAAACTATGATTTATCAGGGAAGATTATGTGATCAAATCTGTCTAAAATTTGTGCTTCCATATTATTTTGGATTATTTTCATGAATTTTGAGGACAATTTTATATTGAATGGTTCTTTTTATCTTTTGGTTTTTTTGATTAATATTGAATATTATGATTAGTATTTCATTTAATGGTGGATTATATTTTTTGTGGATTATTCGGTCTCGTACTAACCATTTTGTTTTCGGTTAATGTCTAAAAAAATGTGAAATATATATTTCACCTTTTTTGATTATTTCATTCCCTATAATTTTATTCTAGAACATCAAGCGTGAAAAATTCATATTGAGTACACTTTGATTGGAGAAAATATGAGTTTATGGTATAAATTTATTAAATTATGGAAATATACATGAAAATTATGTATATTATATTATGTAATTAGTTTATATCATAAATAAATTCAACAACATTATGAAATGGAACATAAAACAAAAACATATTCTATTCAATTTTCCTATTGTTGAATCAAATACCATTTAACCCATCACATGTTTATGGTTTTCTTGTAGTTAACATTCTCCATATCTTTTTTTCTATCACTCTCAATCAGAACATGACACTTAGTTTCTCTTCCATATCCATATTTTCTTACATGGATTCCTATTACGTGTTATCCTCAGATATATTTTTATTTTTCTTTAATTATAATAAAGTTATTTTTTTATAGATACTTTTTCAAATGTGGTTCTTTCGATGATGTCTTCGAGCCCAATTTTAAAATTGTGAGGATGCAATTTCCCAAAAGGGGATTGATATAACAACCCATGTATTTATAGAATTGTAGTTTTTAATTTTTTTATACATAAGAATAAAATATTATTTTTTATGTACAAGGGGATTCTTTTTCTAAGAGAGTACTCAACCTGAAACCATGGGTTTCTCTGAAATATTACATTTCACACAACAAAGAGTTATGATGAAAAATAATTCCATATTATTATTATTATTTTAAATGGTAGTTAATTCCTTTTCATTGTATTGGTGAAGATGAAAATAAATAACTTCAATATGATTATACATGATTTTTAAATTTCTTTACATTAATAAAATAAATTCTAGATGCTTAAAATAAGAATGAATATAATTTTAAGCATGAAATACCCTAATATTTTTAAAAGGTTGTTTTACAACCATCTGATAAAGAAACCTTTTTAAATCACATTTTTCCATTTTATATGTACTATTTGAAAACAAATAAACATCTACTATAGAATAGGGAAATAAAAATTTACTTTAGTTGAAATTTTGGTAATTTTTTTGATGAAGTTCATTTTTAATGAACTGTGAAAATACAACATTTTTTAGTCAGATCTGCATTTTCATCAAATTTATCTATATATTTATATTATATTTGTAATTTCATTTAATTTTTAATTAGATTATATTTTTATAATTTTATCCAATTTTGGTCATTGGAAATAATTTCACATTTAAATTGGACATTAACACATGTCAAATCTTGATAGTTTTTACTTCTTAAAAACCAGTTTTTTGGTTTTGACAATGAGATTTAATTTTAAATTAATTTCTGCAACATCTATTTTTGGAATTTTGTAAAATATATTCCATTTTTGTAATAATAAGTTCAAATTTTTGATAATAAGTATTTTTTATTTTTGGTCTTTATAAACAGAAACATCAGAAGTTATTTTATTTACCATGGTAAAAGGGTAAATATGGTAAATATGGGTAAAAATAATAAAATAATAATAATAATAAACAACCCAAAAACATGTATTAATAATATTTTATTAGATATTCCCGACCACGATCATCCATTGGTTGATTTGGGGACCCCATAGATCCTCTTGGGATGGATAATGACATGTTATATTAATTAATTTAATGTAATGAATAATATAAAATAAAGATGAAAATTTTTTTAAAATAAATTTGATATGTTGTTAAATAACTAATCTATTTTACTATAATTATTCATTATAAATATAAAAATATTTTCTACATCATGGTTTTCTTTATAATTTTTAGACATCATATAAATAAATTTATTTATAACATAATGATGATGTAGTGATTATATTATTAAAATATTAGTTAAATAAATGAAATTATAAATATTAAAATATATTTATTTTTATGATTCTTATAACATCCAACAATATTATGGATGATTATGAATTGTTAGATTTTAATTAATTATTACTTTTTGAAACAATCAGGTTGTTATTGATTTTAAGAAAATTCATGATATGAATATTATAATAAATGACAAAAATTAGTTTTTAAAATAAATATTATTTTATTAAATGATATAATAATTGAAAAAATATAGTTGAATATTTACCTATGAAGTGTTTTACTAAACTGTATAAATATTTTTTTAACATATGTAGAGAGAATGAACTTTCCACCACTGTGAGTACTATTTGATATTCGGATTCTTTAACTAGCCATAAATTTTTAAAATGGGAAATAAATACCATGTATTCTTTTTTATATATTTTGGTATTGGTAATAGTTATGATAAAGAATTTATCATTCCAATATATTGAAATAAATATATTTTTATTTCAATGGGGAAATGATATCTTTCATTTATACTTGATTTATAGGTTATGAATATGTTATGGTTCTTGGGAATTGTTTACAAATATGGGTTGTTCGGGGATAAATCTTGTTCTGGTGTGCCCAAGATAACTCTTTAATTCATTGGCTAATAAGATGTTGGTAAATTATAATGGTTATCCTATGAGATTTATGGAATATACTAGGATGCGTATTCCAAACAAGACACCTTATTTAGTAGTGAAGGATACAATGTAAATATGTTATGGATGACACAAGTTACATTTATGATTTATGATTTCTATGTTTTATTCATAAATATTATTATTTCATGAGGTGTGTTTAAGAGAATCTGTTTTATTAGTGAAAAGTATGATTTCATTGATTTGTATGTACTAATGGAAAACTACATTTTTTCTTTATTTTAAAACCCTTATTTAGATTTTTATGCTCATCCCATGTTTTTGAAATAAATTTCAATGGTTATAAGGAAGGTTAAGATTAAAGTATAACTCAGGAATATTTTTATCAGCAAAATAATTTTTGTTTCATTTAAAGAGTTTTATTTCTTTGAAAAAAATTGATTAAGGAGAATGTTCTACCATGTAATTCTTGAGATGTGATGTAAGAGTTATGGACTAATTCTCTTAAACTCTAAACCCAAAAAGATTCTCGATGTCGAATTCTTGAAAAAACTCATGATTAAGTACTGATCAATGTATGTGCCTTATAACTACACCAGACCACCTAGTATACTTGTTATGATTGATTACTTATATAATTTTATCTTTCAATACATCTATAAAATATTGATTTAATTTTATTTTTCAACATAATTATGACTAATAGGAGATTATTGTTAGACCTTTATAAAATGATTGTCCTTTAGAAAAAATAATTATTATAAAATGCAGAGAAGCTAATAAAATCAGATAAAAAAATTTGGATTGATTCACAATAATTTTTGATGTTTTCGTATATTCTTTAGGAGGTTTTAGTTTACGTTGGAGATTTTTGGTAGCACAGTAAAATTTTTAAAACCTCTACATTGTTTCCCCATCCATGATGTGAAGTGGTGGAGGACATTTTCATCTCGACAAAACCATTTTACATGAATATGATTCATTAACCATCCACATCCACCACAATTTGTTTTAATTTTATTTAAATTCATTATGGGTTGATTTAAAATGGATTTTAAATTAATTTAATAGGTTTAATGATATTTTTAGTGTAAATAGTCTTATTACTATAAATTTTATATCGAATACGTGTTTCATTAAATTAAACACATCATAGTGGCCTTTGTAAATAGTTGTGATCTATTTTAATAAGGATTCCATAATTTACTTATTATAAAAAAATATGTCGTCATTCAGGTTTCTCAATTTAACAATCACTGAGAAGGCACTATATCCGCTTTAGATTATGAGGATACATAATAATAAATATATAATCCTATAAATTGTATAAATACTTAGAGACTGGCATCCATAAGTTTTATCTTTTTCTCCATCATCAAACCTACTTTATCAATGGCAAAGAATATGTATGCCCCTAAATAGGATCTTTAGTTATAAATGATGTTTTTTATTCCCATACCTTTTAGATTTCCTAAATATTGATTATGGGTTTTAATGATTCTAATAATCGTTCAATGATCACATGATGTCCAGCAAAAACCCATTACATACATGTTGAAGTTCTCAGGTCAACTATTGTATAATTAACCAGAGGGGGGGATTAATCAGTGGAATATATTTATATAATTATTTTTAATTAAAAAGTCATAAAATTAAAATTTATTTGTCCACTCCATCAGAAAAAATTCCAAACCTGATATGAACAATCATTGATGATAATGCATAAGACATAAAAATTCTATAATATTTGACCTCATTGTATTTTTATACTCCTTACAATGATTTAGTGTATATCTATGATCTATTATATAACTATAAAAAATTTAATAAAAATTTAGTTGTTGTGTTCTTCAATAAATTTTACATGGTCGTTTATGATTATAAGAAATGAGAGCATTGATTGAGTATTACATAGAGACAAAAAAAGTGTTTCATTTTTTACAATAGATTCACAAGCCTTCAAAATAATTTATTCTCACTATAATGTAAACATGTTATTCATGAAACTTCCATATATCTATAAATAATAAAATAGTATCTTTTTTTATGGTATTTGATCAATATCTACATAGTAATATCACGTTGACTTTAATCTAAAATTTTCCAAATAATCACCATAGGAATGATATAATGCATGAAAAAAATACTTCTTATTTACTATAGTAAATATATTAAAATAATAACCAAGATAAAAAATCATCCTCGACAGTAGCATAAATCATAAACATGACATATGATGATCTCATTATATTTATTCTTCCTTAATAAAAAATTTCACTGATGTAGTATAATATGGAAACTCCATTCATCCTTTATAGAAAATATTATATATTAAGGACATCATGAAAAATAATAACTTTTATTTAAAATAATATTATCAAATATTTGAATTTTAGATCAGTAGGGATTTCATTCTATGATCCTCTCATACAATATCCATTATAAACTCTTAAAAATCACGTTTAAATAACAAAATTGACAATATTATTCATATTAAATATTTAATGTATAGATAATAATCATCAAATATCAATCCCCTTCAAAATAATTTTCCATAATCTCTCTGAATATTTTTTGTTAAATCATATTTTTTATAACATGATGGATGGAATGTTACACATCCAATGTATAAATGATAATATTTTGAAGTATATGTGCTAAATTAACCTTTCAGAAATAGTTGAGTATCATCTAAAATACTGTATTCCAATTATAAAGTTTTTAATTTCCCATTAAATGATTCTAGGCACACTTTTGAGCTAATCTATTAGTATTATAAACAATTATATTACAATTATGAAGTAATATATTCACTTATAATGATTCTGAATAATTTTTCCAAGGTTAAAAAATATAATTTCTTAAGACCCACATACCTTTTGGTAGACAATAATGAAGACTATAATCTTACTGGACACTCTTCTAATCATAGAAATCACACTTCCGATGTTCTAGTTTATATAGAACGTTACTATGTTCTCACATCCTGAGGAATCTTTTGAAATATCTATTAATATACTAACGTATCCTTTTCCCATTTTTTTAGTTTTACAAAACAATTAAAGAATAAAATAGTTATAAAAATGTCCCTCATACCTAATCCTAAAGCATATAAATAAACATTACACATACTCTAATAAATGTTTCTCATCCTGATACAAATTGTGATAAGAAGTAAAACATTTCTCAACAATTTAAATGGGTAATTAACTAACTATTTAGAGTGATCCATATAATAAATAAGAAAATTAAATTTTCCAAAAATGTATAAACTTTATTTATATATCATCTTGATAATATCCATAATAATATATCTCAAGGATTTTCACTTTAAACCCATTCAGTTTCATTCATTGAATCAATTCAAACATTTTTTTATTTTGAATCAATGGTCAAAATTATTCAAAATCTACCGATAGATGATATAAAACCATTATAACATTTTAATTTTAACTATATATAAATTCCTAGAATATATTCTCTAAATACATAATAGATTTTTTTTTTAAACTATTGGATTAGAGGTTTCATTAAACAGTTAAGGGTTTTCACTCCTTAAATAATCCAATGTTGTTAAATGATATTAAAAATAAGTAGATTGTTATATATGGTTAATTTTATTATTCAAATCCTAATTTTACTACCATAATATAATGATAGTTTTTTAACCACTAACTCCAACATCACAAGTTTCCATAATAGTGCCATCTTTATACTAATTATGGGCGATAAAATGGTTTTCATTCCATCCATTAATAACTATTTCAAATAAATATAATATGATAATATTTTCATAGATGAGAATATGAATTATGATTCATAGTATAGAAATCCATTGAAATTTATAAAAAATATAAATCTCATATTATAACCATTCTAATAAATTTCTCTATTTTATTTTGGGTTTATCATAATCTTTTCAATTAGACTATATTCCTCCAATTATATTTAATAAAGTATATAACAGACTTGATTTAATTCCAATTATAAGACACCCATCTCCAATATATAAAAATTGGTTGTAATTTATTACAATGAAAATATATTACATATGATTAGATTATATATAAGAAAAAAATATTAGCAATCATAAGAGACAATTTACATTCAAGAACATTACAATAATTTAGAAATTGGATGTAAATAAAATCTATAAATAAAACGTCATTATTTATTATTTATTATTATAATAATATATGGATTATTCATTATAGTATCTAGGGGAAATTGGGAAATAATATAAGGAGTGAGATCATATGATTAGTAATGTATAACATATAACAGAAGAAAATGTCACAGAAACATGACAAACATAAAATAATATGGGAAAATAGTCATATGATATCATATAGATTAGAAAATCAAAGGAGAATATACAAGGATGATAGAATAATATAATGAAATAATCTCACTGATAAAATTAATATATCTCATAATAAAATATTAAAAAATTTTATATATCCTAATCATAATATTGTGGAATTATCCCAAGACATCATAAATAATTTGTAAGGAAACTATAATTCCCCTATGCTAGTTTGTCTCATACGATCTACTGATTCAACAAGAGGATATATAATTTTGTTCCTCTAAAAAATAATGTGTTTAATGAATACATAAGGGCGTCAGTTTTTCTGAAATAGAAATTTGAACGGGAATTTTAATTTTTCTTCCAAAATGATTATTAGGAGTAAAATGACCATTTTATCTTAGCATATGATATTGGATAACTATTCATACCACTCTAATAGTCTTATAATGTGGTTCATACCCTTGGAAGTGTGTTTTATAAAATTATAAACTATTCACAGTATCATGGAATAATTTATCATTTAACAATGAATTAACTAAATATTATTTTATTTTCCTGATTTATTCCCATATATCTTATGAAAGGATTAACATATTTTGATTCCATGTCTTCTTTTTAGTTTGTAATGGGTGTTTTTGTTGGAGAGAAATAAAATAGGGTTGGGTTGTTTGGTTAGTCATGAACCCAGTTTTCTTTTACTTTTTTTCCTTTTTCTTTTCTTTTTATTCAATTCCTTCCCTAGCATGTCATATACACCCCCTGCAGGATTCCCCCAGTGTGTTACCAAATGATAAAGGTAGTTGAATATATATTCATATATTGGGATATATATATAAAATATAGGGATTTCTGTGGAGCTTATGAGGATATGGATTGTCATACTACAACGATGGACCATGGATATGGGTAAAGCAATATCGAATTCTACCAAACCATAGGCTATTCTTAATTTTTAGAGAAATCCAAATATTATTATCGATTAATTGATTGGTAAACCTGTTATCAAAATTTTTAACCCAATTATGGACAATATATTTGTTTCTAGGAGAAAATGGGGATTTAAATTTTATTTGGGTGGTTTCCCATTCATAAATCTCGTTTAGAGAACATGTTATTTAGGAGGAAACACTGTTTTTTCTCCCTAATTGTGGATGATTCTCATTTTAAAACTAAAACCCATTTATGCAGAATAAACAACATTTAGCTATGTATCCTCCAAGTCAAACCTTGTTGGGGAACATTTCAGTGTGGTGTACATATCCATAATGTGTATGGGCTAGATGTCGTGTAATAGTTCATAGATTGAAAACAAAGCATGACCAGGCCATATTATTTATATTTAATAGTCAATCAAGTAGGTTACACACTGTGTAAATTTCTTCCATAATGTCTACATAGGTTTTAAGTACCATTTTTGATGTAGGTAGACACTGATGTTGGATTTTTAGAGTACACACCTTTTACTAGGTTACACAGGCCGTGTACTTCTCTCATGTTAACCATCTTGGATTGTTTCACATCCTTACACCAAAGAGTCATAATTGGATGTAAAAGTAGTACATTTTGATATTATGTTTCAGTAAAATTTGATTATACTACCCCTGATGGTTTTTCATGACTCCTTGAATTCATTTTGATTAATTTTTTAAATAGAGATGTTCATCCTATAGCAATTGAATTCAGCTATCTCTAAAGAGTTAGACCCTTTGATATGAGATGATACGTGATCTATATCTGTTTGATCAATTCTATATATCTATTAATTTGAAGGAAAATTCCTTTTGAGATGTACCCATCTACACTAGGAGTTCGTAATATTAGCTCTCTTTGAGGACTTAATGTCATATGCCTCTTCTAGACAGATGTTTCCAATGGTCCTTTATAGGTTACCTTACCTTACATGATGACCTAGGGAATCCCTTGATTGATCCCACTACCTATGCACTCTTTCAAATCATACCATGTAATATGTATATTCATACATACACTATTTGGGAGTGTCCCATGTATGATTCATTTTCTAATGTATCAATCATATGATTTAACATAGGATTACAATTTTTCCATAAAAATAAGGATCCCATGTAGGATTAGGAAATTTACCTTCACTACTATGGAGATTTATTGGTATTCCATTTCACATGATTTGTCCAAGAGGATCCCATGTTTGACGCATCTCCAATGCTCTGACAATTGGGAAACAATGGGTGCCTCAACTTTTGACAAACCCCGAGCTACTTCATTATGTGTTTGGATAGTGATGGTGTAGCGTATTTTGATAAAACAGGTGTTGAACATGTTGTCATGAGATAACAGAAGATGTTTTTGTTATAGGAATATTTTCACCCACACAGATTGTTAGTTTATTCGCATGGTTATTATTGATGTTGCTATGATAGAAAATTTCAACCCAAATTAGGTCTATTGTTCTAGTTATGTTGCGATATATAATTATTATTGGGGTGTATATATGTATATCATGGGGACCAATTTCAAAGCCTTTTGATTAGATATTATTATTTGGGATTCCAGTCATACTTATTGGGACCCAAATGATGATCCCTTTCTATTGATATTAATGGATCATTATACTTAGACATACATCCTGATATCTGGAATTGAGTGAAAATTGTGTTCTTTATATGTGATTCCATTTATGGGATAATAAGATAAAATATTTTATAATATTACTTTCTATATACATGGGTTTCACATATAAAATGATTGGGATGAGATTATAGATTGAATGAACTACATACGACATAAGAGATGCTAAGCTTTTTAACATGGAATGGATTCGAGGGATACAAAGGATGACAAGTATTACATATATTACATTATAAATACATGGATTCCTTATATTAAATTTGATCTTTTTTGTCATAGGATAGATTATCTTTTATATACTTCTTGAGTGATACATACATTCCTTACATGAAATTCCCTAGATATGCTCATTTGTTTAAAAATATTATATGTACCATGAGTGAAACATATTTTTCATACATGGAACTACTTGTATGGTATCATAGGTTACTTCAACTAAATTTATTCATGGGAGATAGCTAGGTTCCTAGTATGAATATCCAAGAATGTGATTATTAATTAAATTTAGTATATACACATGGATTGATACTTGGATAGTATTGAAGGTATTCATTGGATGAACTCATTGGGAAATGATTTATGTAATTATTATTTTCATGATACATGGATTACTTTTTTATATTCCTAGGGTCCCATTTTTATTAATATTAGTAAATTTTATATAATTATAGGACGTCTACTTCCAATTTTAATCCATCATTATAGTGATTAGAGCTAGCTATGAGTGAACCCAGGGCTATGACATGTGTCCCTGTCTAGTGACATAGCATTCGTTGAGGCATTTCGGGTGCTTTTAAAAAGAATGTATTTTTAACCATGATTATAGAACTAGGGATATAATAAGTCATACAAAACTTTAGTGCTATAATATCATGGTGAATTCCCTATTTACACAATATCCATGTGACCAGGATTACAAAACCAAGGATCCACTATTGTTTTCTATGTTATTTTTTCATGTTTCTCTTGTAAATACATATTTATGATCATATATATATTAATGGGAAATAATTTATATACACCTATAATATATCTATATGTATGTATTAATCATATAACCATACCAATTTTACCATGATTATAGTGCTATGGATTGACTACGGTTACATGGTAATTATTTTATTACTATTTCAAATAATGAATCAGCTAGGATGAGTATATATCATGTAAATGCATCTATGATAGAAAATTTATAGTTTCATCACTAGGGTGGAATAATGATATTATTTATCACCCATATACGTTATCCTTAGAATTTGTGAAGGCATTATATCTATTTTTCATTTTGATAATAGAATTAATAATTGCAAAGATAGTGTCCTGGTGATGCATGATCACGAAGAGCTGCATGTGTGGACTTCTTTTGATTATGCTGGAGAAGTTTGGAATTTTCATGATACTGGGAATCTCGTATGGATCAGGGTCATTAATTGATCTCAATAAAAATATTTCAGATTCCTTTATGATCACTGGTATATACGATCATATTTTTGGGTTACCAGTGTTTTATATCTATTATGGCTATTTTTAATTTTATATAATTTAATTAATTCTTGAATCATGTTCTATTAAAATTAATTTATTTCATCTTCACACTTTTAAATATTGTTATTTATGGTATTTTATTATTTCCCATTGTTTTTAAATTGATAAGAGTATATAGTCTCCCCCACTATACAATATGATGACCCTATCTACTAGTTGGAATCCAATTATATGTTGATGGGAATGCCTGAGGCCTTGTGGAGAACTAGCTCAGTGTACCATTTTAGATGAACACAGGTCGAGATGATACAATTTGGTTTAATAGGTGTTCTTTTAAAATTTTATTATTATTTAGCATATGTTAGATAGGACTGTTAGGAATGTTTCAAAACAAGTGGTGTTTATCATACTGGTACATCGAGAAGACTTGTTCTGGTAAGAATTCATGTTTTCCATGTATAAGATATTACTATTCAGATATTTGATGTTACAGTTGAATATGGGATTCTCTTTAAGAGAAACACATGTTGTGTGGAGGTTGTTATTTATTATATATTATTGTATATTATCCATTTGGAATGTTGTTCTTGATGAATTTGGACTCTTGGTCCACAAAGGGAAGATGGATCTCATGAATCATATTTAACATGTAGGATTCTCATGTCATAGCCATGTTAGTGTGTGATTATTATTGATGATATATTTTAATCATTTAATGTTTCACAAAAAACTAAATGGTGTTTTACTATATAGGTTATTGGGGGGATTTCAATCAATTTTTCCAATTTTCTTATATATATATATCTCATTCTCACGGAAGCTGATGTGGATCGATGTTGAGGCATTTTTTATTGTGAACGATGACTCAGTAATTAGGTACATGAGGTTTAGTTACCCTAGTAGGTTGGTAGGGCTTATGATTCCTAAATTCCTGACCACATGAATGATATTTTTTCTTAGTTCTATTATTTAATTTTTATGTAAAAATATTTATATTTTTTTAATGCATACCTTGGAATGAAATTTTACATAAATGAAACATATGTGAGGAAATATATTAATCATTGATATAATCATGTGTGTGTAATTTTGGCACTTTTAGGTAAACATTGGATGTTTGTTCATTCCCATATGGTTATCTAGTAAAATTAGTATTTATCATACTGATATGTACATGGGTGTTTCTAGTAAATTGTACCTGAGAGAGATATTACTTTATACTGATTCCTAGTGAGTGTTAGTTCAATATCAATTTTATATTTATATAATAACATTGAGAAAAACTTCCCACGTTAGGATGATCAAAATGGACCCAGTCCCTTTTAGGATGATTCTTGATATTTTTTACACATGATTGTCTTTTTCATTACCACTCTTGAAGATGTTTGAATATTGTTATTGGTTGCTAGACCTCGTGACCTAGTTGCGATAGGTGATCAGTAGGGATAGGTATAAGACCTACTGTCCCTTAGTTTTGGTTTGGATCGTTGTAGATTTATATTCATTTTGTCAGTGGAAAGACATGATCAAGGTTTTCCTACTATATATATTTCTTTTCAAAGAGGGATCAATGTTATATTCACAATTGAGACTAATGCATAGTTTTTTCATGAGTTATGGGATAAAGCCTTTTTAATGCCTTCGTATTTTATATAATAAACATGGGTGGTAGTTTTTTTAGTATTTATTAAATTGGAAGTATTTTTTAGATTCTGGACCTTTTTCACTTGTTTTTCATCTCTTATCATTTGTCTATAGGATGGGTAGATGCATGTGTCTTAAACGATGTCATGTAATGAGCCATTGGGGAATATATAATGGCATGAGTTAGATGAATGATTTTGTTGAGGATTTATATTGGAGGATATTGATTAATGATAATGATATTCCTAATATCCCATTATTCTTATCCTTTTAATGGATTACTCACTAAAACAATTGGTGGGTGATTATGGTACACATCAGTTATGCATAGTACTATTTAAATCCATGATTGGGGAGTTGTCATCTCTCAGCTGAGGATAAATGGATTGAAATACATTCCATGGTAATGGATGCCAAAGATTTTTGTTTTAAACGATGAATGACTGTTTTAGTAGATGATACATCAAAATTGAAATGGGTTATAAGATATTGTTGACCCGTGACTGGACCTGGACACACATATTCAGCAGATAAGGTGTCAAGGATACGTTAATGGATAGTTGGCCTATTATGTGTGAGAAAGGATTATGAGAGATATACTTTCCTTTAAATAGAATCTTTGTTTACTCTTTGTTAGATATGATCATTATATATCTTGATCTAATATTGAGTGTGATGATAGAGTTTAGAATTTATGTTAAGCTTATTCTCCATTAAATATCTTCAAGGGTATGATGAAGGAACCTTTTGAGTTTTTCCTCAAGGAGTGGTATACATTGAGACTTATGGTGGGGAGTACACCATTAGCTGTTTGAGGGTGCTAAACCTCATAATCAAATGAATTTTGAAATTTTCTGTGAGATTTTTATCTTTATGTTTATTTGTTGAGGTGATCATAATAGTAATTCTGTTGTGGGATATACTAGATCGATTGTAGTTTAACATCTCCCATGAAGGAGAGCTATGTATATTGAGATATTGGTATTATGATAGGAAAGATAGAATAGTTTCATAGATTCTCAATATGAGATCATATATTCTAGTTTTAACCCCAATTCTTCTAAAGGATGAGAAAGATTATGGTTGGGAGACTATAAGGACCCAAGTCTTTTCATACTATAAATCTGAGCAGGAATTTGAATTTTTTCTTTCAAATGACTCTAACTGGTAAAATGGTCATTTTACCAAAGAATATGATCTATATAACTATTTTTTAAAAAAATTGGTCTCTAAATAGGATTCATACCATCAAACCATTGTTTGATTTAATTTTTAACTATTCTAATTTCCATTGAATAATTAATGAGTAGCAATAAATTTAAAAAATATTTGAATACTCTTATGCATTAGTTCAACATTATATTTTCAATAAAAAATTATATTATAATTATTTCACTATTTTTAACCTAAAATATGGGGGGTGGGGTGGGGTGTGGTTCTTAGGAAAGATATAAAACTTGGTTGGGTGACGGTACTTGGACTATTTCCCTTTTTCTATTTATTCTCTTTTCATTTATGTTATTTAATTTCCTAATGTGGATTTCTGTGTATTCCATATATGGGATTCCACATTCATCCAAATGTGAGAGAAATAGATATGGATGGATACATAGGGAGAGAGGTAAAAGAATATAGGTACCACTACAAATCTCAAGAGGATATGTATCATTGTAAAGTAATTGTGGACTATGGATATGAGAAAATCTTCCCCAGATTCCACCAAAATGTAGTCTATTTTATGTTTTACTGTAATTACATATATATATTTACCTATTTTTATTTTTAAGGCAATATAATCTCATCTTAGGACCCCTTTATGGCATATCGATACCATCTGTGGAGAAAATATGTGTTTCGGGACAATTTGAGGGGTTTTCCATTTAGAAATGCTAATCACATGGCCCATAGTTTAAGAATACATGTTGTGTGTAAATATTTTCTAGGGAAAATGATATTTTTATAAGTATATTTTATATATGGGGAATACATGTTGTGTATCTGAGTACCTATTTAGACAGCCAGACTGGGAGCACATGGTCATGTACTATACACAGCCAAAACTTTTCTGGTTCACACATCATATAGAGGTACACAGCCTGAAAATAATACATGGATGGGACATTTGAGTTGAATTGGAAGGTACCCCATGTAGGAAAATAATTTTATACATTTGTTACATTCCATTTTTTGGTCTTACATGTCATGTCTTTTTTGCTAACACACCTATGTGTGGCTCTAGGAGTACACTCTATGTACTAGGTTATACATGTTCTGTTCTGCACCCGTGGTACCAATCATAAGGGTTTTCATATCTTAACAACCTAATGTCTTAATTAGAGGTAATAGTTTTACATTTTGTGAATTTACACTTATATCATGAAGAAAAAACACCTGATGGAATTTTTTGACTCTAAGGATATACTCCAAGAATTTTCAAAAATTGAGAGGTTCTCCCTATAGTAATGAAATTGAGTTATATCCTGAGAGTGAGCCCCTTTGATATGAGATGATATATTAACTATATCTCTTGACTAAATCTTTTTAGACCATCCTTTTTTGTATTCCCCCTTGTGAAATTATCACATCTATCATAGGAGGCATTGAGATTAGTACTTTTCATGGATCTAATGTAGGATTCCTCAACCTGACCTTTGTTACGGAGGGTACCCTTTTGGAAAAATTCACATAAATGATGAACTAGGTAATACCATGAGGATACCTATATATATAAATACATTTTGAGGATCACATGTAGGATTAATTTACATACATAAACTATTAGTTGGCATCCCGTGTTGGAATCCTCTTCCATTATACCATTCTAAGGATCCCATATATGTTTGCAATGTTTTCTTACTGTCAAGGATCGCATATATGATTCCTCCTTTTACCTTATAAACCAAGGATACTGAATAGGATTCATTTTCTTATGTGTATACCTTTAGGATACCAATTGGTATTCCTCTCTTTGGTTTTTACTTGAGGGACACAATTGGTTCCCCGACATCTGATATAATCTGTGATAGTGTGTTGGTTTTTTTTGTAGTGATGGTAATGAGTTTCACTTTAAAACCTATGCGGAATGTGTAAGCGGTGAGGATGCAGAAGTATTATTGGGTTGTTGTGTTTAGGAACCATAATTATTTATTTATATATTCACATGGTTAGTATTGATTTTGTTTTGATATCTATAGTTGATTTTGTATTTCTGGGTGATTTATAATACATGATGATGTTTGTTGTTATTATTAGGATTCCCATATGTACTTCATGTGGCCCATCATATGACCCTCTTGATAAAATAATTTTATTCGGTTTCACAAACACACTTCACGCAACTCGACTGATGAGCCCTTTCCATTTACATTCATTTGATCATGATATAGAAAAATACATCGTAGGATCCATCATTGAGCGATACATGGGTTATATATATGTGATTCCTTGGATTGGATCATGGGATAATAGAGTTAAAAATGTGTCATGAGCACTACTCAGGTTCCCATATAGAATTCCATGGACTGTCTCATATGTTTAATGAATTATGTACTCCATAAGTAATACTCTTGTACCTTATAAGTAATCATTTGATAAGTTCATATAATGATTGAGACAATGTATATTCCTTGGGTGGTATTCAGATTGCTTATATGGAATTCCTTGGATGGGATCATTGACAAAATGTGATTATATAGAGTACTTGAGAGGTACTCAGATTCCTTTCACATAATTTCTTTCATGGGATCATATGAAGATTGTTATTATATATACCATAAGTGACTATAGGGCTCTTTATGTGTAACTACATGGATATGATTAGTTGTTATACTAACTAATTGAACTCATGGAAAATACAAATGTTCATTTTATGGTAAACCTTGGGTGGTCTCATTTATTAAATGGAATATATATTCCATGAGTGGTACCTTGATTCCAAAGTAGGAATTCCTTGGATAGACTCATAAAATAAATAAATTATTTAATTCTTATTTTTAATCATACTTGAACTCCTTTTTTATATTCCTCTTGTCACGATTTTATTTATATAAATAATTTTTGTTTAACTATTGTATGTCCAGTTTCCACTTGCATTTATTCATTATAGTTATCGGTGTAGTGTATGAGTGAACCTAGGGCAAAGAAATTTCTCCCCATGTAGTGATGTAGCCTACACAAGATCAATTTCCTAACACTATCCAAAATATATATTTTTATTTGAGAATACATACATATGGATTGAATTGATCACACCCTACATGAGTTGTATGGCATAAAACTCAATGTTTTATTCATTGGATGTACATACGATCATGATTACTAGATCAAGGATCACCATATATTAATTATTATATTTATCATTTCACTCATGTGTATCCATATTTATGTATATATATATTTATGGGAATATTTATATACACACACACACACAAATATATATTTACATGGTGGATCCTTTTCCCGGTTGAATGAGATTTTGGACCTTGGGTTTGACTACGGTTTCTTGTTATATTTTTTATAATCATTTGTACTCATGTCAGATCTAGACTGAGCATATTCCCTTAATTTTCACTAATGAAAAAAAAACTATAAATACATCATCAGGGTGGACTACTAATAGTTTTTATCCCCCATGTACATGGAACTAATTTTTCTTATAGACAATATAAATTATTTTCATTTGAAGCACAATATTCATGATCATTAGGTTGAGTACTATACGGGGATAATAGATTATATCCACTCAGGTATTCTTTATTTGTTTGGTCTATATATGATTCATATTATCATGGATACTAGGTATGTTGTTGGGATTGGATTTATTAGGACATCCCTATATATTTATATCATGTTCTTTTATGTATCATTTTTTTATGGTCGTCCTGGTAGATACCCAATTTTGTATGTATGACATAGTTGTTTAGGATTTTGTAGAATTTCATGTATTATAAAATCATGTTTTATTTTAGTTCTTTTATTTCCACCAAACTTTTATAATTACATCTATAGATGATATTTTATATTCTCTATTGTTGTTACACTGAAATGAGGGTTTACTCTCTCAAATAAACCCCTATTTGATCCTTACTTATAGTCAACATCTTTTTGTGTATGAGGAGATAAATTTCAGAACTTTTGAAGGACTATCTCAAGGAGCATGTATAAGGAAACTCGGGCTAGCTTATTACAACATTAATCATATTAAATAATTGGAGTAAAATATTATTAATAATTTTACTCTTGTCAAAAATTATATTGAATGTGGAAATGTAATTAATAATTTCCATATATAAATAATGGATATGTGGATTGTCATTGTTTCTATAGTTGTTGGAATTATATGACCATATTGGGGAAAAGTTTTCAATTATATTATAAGTTAATAAGATATTCAAAATTAAATGAAAATAAAATTATCATTGGAATCAAAGGGCACTAATATGGTATCATAATTTCATTGTATGAGAATATGTAAAAGAATTTTTAATTTAATATAAAAATTTTCCATGATTAATGACCAATGAAATGATATAGAATCACAGTATAAAATATTTTTTTATATGAAACATATGATAAATACGTAGGTGTAATAAAATATTTATATAATGAGAAAATACTAGCTTATCATGATTTGATATAAAAGGTTAACTTATACAAAAAAACATTTTTTTACTAGGGACCTAATGGGGCTATTCTTTACATATTTTCATGCTACTTCTATAATCATAGTCACCATTTGATAAATATTACTAAAAATAATACCACAAATACATATCATTTATATCAATATTTGTAATGGAGATTGTTTTTAGGTATATATTTAGGTATGAAATATGTGGAGAATATAATGAGGAGGAATAATAATTACTCCTAAATATTTCAATGAGGAATTTTTAACAATGAATCCTGAAAACAGTTCAAATAAAACTGAAGAAAAAATAAATAGGATTACATATGTTAAACTATGAAAAAAATTTATAAATCCTGACCTAACTGAATAACGTTTTAATGCATAATAAATAACACCTTAGAGAATTAATGGAAACATTTAAGGAATCATAAGTGATAAAATAACAGAATAAACATAATAAAAGGTTTTATATAAAATAATAATTGGGTGCTGGGTGTGTGTGTGTGTGTATATACAATTTGGTATACATTCCACAAAATGATCAGACATAGGATTTGGAAATTTACGTTATGTAAAATTAAATACCACTTGATTTACCATGGTTTTAAATCATGATATTTTTTAAAACCTAATTTATTTAAAAAATAAATATGTTTTATTTTATTAAATAATTTATATTATAAATCACATCTTTTTTACATCACAATTATATGACAATACATTTCCAATACAAATATTTTATTTTAATATCCTTGAAAAAAAATTCATTTGTTTTATAAAATAATCAAAAGTTCACATCATAAATTTTCAATATATTAATTATAAATTTTTGTTCCATTTAAATAAAAATTTCCCATTAAATGAGGAATTTAATTATTATATAAAAAAATAAGTGTATTTTAAGATAATAAATTTTGATCAGTTTTTAATCAAATTAATAAAAAAATATTATTATATTATATTTAAATATATATAATTATGTTATCAATCATGTATCAAAAATATTTATGTTTTTTATTAATACAAATGAAATATAATATTATGTATTTTAAATAATAACATTATGTTACACATTTTAGTACCCACAGTTTCTGGTATGTAACCCTTTCATAGAGCTTTTATTGGTTTTAGAGTTAAGGGTGATGAATGGGATAGTCGGGAGAACATGAATGAAGTTTGGAGGCAAAGGGGAAGTCGCATAGACAACACACAATTCGTCTAAACCGTGTGGCAAAACTGTGCATAGTTGGTCTTGGAGGCAGTAGCATCCGCACGAGCGGTGCATGGGTTTTCTAACCATGTGGCCAAACCGTGCTTGGAGTGTCTACCAAGGTAGTGGTTAACACATGGTTAGCGCACGGTTTGTCTAACCGTGCAGCCAAACCATGAGGCCAATTAAATGTGATCCTATAAAGTTGGATCTCACGCATTTTTCATCTAACTGGATCTTTTTCCCCCTAAGAGGCCCTAAATCTATATTTTCCTTCTCTTAAGGTCAAATAGGGTTCTACCATCATTCCAGAGGCGATTTGAAGGCTTCTCTTGGAGAATCGAAGCCGGAATCTTGAGGTATGTGATCGTTCTTCATCGTCCTTGATCGGTTTCGTAGATCTACTTCTCCTCTTCTCTCAGTTTCTTAGATCTGCATCTGTTATGGGTATATATAAGTGTTTCGATTCAAAATATGATGATATTTGGTCTTGGTGTTTCTAGGAGAAGAGATCTAAGGTCATTTTTTGAAGAAGAAACTCTATTTTCTCAAGTGTTCTTTGACCGTTCTAGTTTTCATCAAAACCATTGAGGTAGGAGGCATCACTCTCGACTCCTCTTTTTATAATTGATTGTCTTAGTTTGAAATTAGTTTATTTGAATTCTTTTGATTGTGAAGAGAATGGAATAAATCTTCTTTAGTGATGATTTATGGTTTTGATGTAATTGTGAAATCTTGGTGAATTTTTGGGCAATGTGATTTGGCTTCTTGAATTTAAAATGTTCATTTTAAATTATTATTTCTGAAATTGTAAATGGTTTGATGTAAAATGGGATTTCAATAAAAAGGTCTTTTTATTGAAATAGTTTGAGATTGAAATGAAATTGATGGATTTAGTTTTCAATAAAAAGGGAGTTTTTTGAAATGGTTTGGAATTGAAATGGCATTGATGTATTTGGGTTTAAATTAAAAGGGAGTTTTATTGAAATGGTTTGGAATTGAAATGGTTTTGATGGAAATTATTTTCAATAAAAAAAAATTTTTATTGAAAGGGTGTTTTGGCATGATCGTTGGGAATATATGTGGTGTGTGTTCATGTTGCATGTATGAGGCTTGGTTGAAATATGACCTTCTGCTCAGTGCCAATTATTTAATGGAACAATGGTAACTATATGTACGTTTCTTGGTTTAAATATGACATTGTCCTCAGTGCCAATGGTTTAATGGAAAATGGGAATCAATTACCTTTTGAAACATGGTAGATCGACGAGAGACTGCTCATGAGTATGGGACTGTCATAACGAAGCCTGCATGGTTGGTAGCAAGGGTTGGAAAATGGTTGTGTATGCCAAAAATGATTGTCTGTGAAATGGTTATTAAGCTTGTTTGGTTATTTTTCTAGAAAAATATATTTGTGGAAAATTGGCTTCAATTTCTCTTAGAATGACATTGGTTATGAATGGTTTTGGAAACTTGTTTATATTTTATTATAAACTTTTTTTGAGAAAAAAAGTTATATAAACTGTTTTTATATAAATATGGCTAACTCTTCTATCCTAGTGGCGTGAGTATGGAATTCATTGTGGAAAACCTACTGAGTTTTATACTCACCCCTACTTTGGTATGTTGGGGCTTTTTCCAATGGCATATTCCGGGACACAGGTAAAGGTAAAGATTCTTAATGCTAGTGGCTTGTGGTGATGCTTGGTAGGTGTTGTGGAGCTTGGAGTTTGTGGATCATGGGGTTGTAGTGTATTTTGAGAGTATTCAGTTGTTCAGCTGCTATGAAATTGATTCTTAGTTTGGTCTTGCACTGTTTTGTACTTTGATGTAGTTTGATATAAATAAAGTGTTCATTGGTCTTTCATTTGTTCACGCATCATATATGGAATTTTTGGTTATGGTTGGTTTATGGGTTTATTTCTTAAAGGGTAATTCATCACCCACTTGTACTTGAAACCCTTCTGTATTTATTGCCAGCCTTTTCCTCCTTGGGGATGTCACTTAAGGCATAGTAAGGACACGTGGTACTCTCAAGCCAATGAGAATTGTCAGGTCATTACAAATGGTATCATCTTGTTTGGTCCTTACCTAACAAGTAGTCGTCGATGTTCATGTTCTTGGAGTTGAAATTCATTCTTGCCTATTCCATGGGTCAAAATCGTAGATATAAGTAGGATTTTTGGAACGTGAAATGTATAGCATAAAATGACATATCTAACCCGTTTATGCTGAACTTCAAGTTACCAGGGTGTTCAGTACATAAGTGTTTTTGATACACTTCTATAATGTTGCAAAATCTCATTGTCATGGGTTTAGCCAATGAGATTATGATGACATGAGTTGTAGAGGAATGACTTATCACTATGATTTCATATCTCATTGTGAAACATGAGTAATGATTTTGTGCAAGGAGAAATTTTTTGAAAAATGCAGAAATTGTTTTCAAGTATAATATTTTGAGAAATGTGTATTTGGTGTATTTTGAAAATGGGTGTATTTTCAAAAGGCACGAGGAATGTTTTCAAAAATAATTGAACATGGTAAAAGGTTGTTTTGAATAAAATGTTGTGTTAGATGATGTGATAGAATTTGAAATTCTAAGCCATCAGTTGCTAGAGAGAGAGATTGATGGAGTTTTTTGTTGGTTTAGAAAATGGCACCAGGTAGGCATCATCGGAACCAACCCAAAGAGGCTGCAGAGAATGTGGTTGCACCAAAAACACGTTTGAACCACGAGTTGATTCAGAGTGTTATCCGGACTTTTCATGTCGTTGATACGGGGAACTGGAGGAATGAAGCAAGGCATGTGGATCATACCATCCAGTTCAAGAAGAAGAATCCACCGAGCTTTAAGGGTTATGTTGAACCCAAAAAGGGGTAGGTGTGGCTAAGTAGGATGAATAGTATCATTGATTTCATTGGTACACCATTAGAGCTCAAGGTCAAGTTGGAAACGTATATGCTCGAGGATGTTGCTCGTCAGTAGTGGGATTTAGTGGTGTAGGCTAAATTAGATGAAGTCCTTACATTGGAGGATTTTGAAGAATTGTTAAATAAACAATTCTATCCTAACACGTTCAAGATCACGAAAATGGCGGACTTCTTTAGCCTTAAACAAGAGAGTCTCTATATCACATAGTATGAGGCTAAATTCATGCGTTTAGTTCCTTTTTGCACGAGAGGTTTTGGAAGGTGCGCCGTCGAAGGCACGCACATTCGAATCAGGGCTAAGGAATGAGATTCGATCAAAGATTATGGTGCTCTGTATTACGGATTATACAGAGATGGTGAACAGTGTGACTATTGTTGAACGTGATATCATGGGATCGATAGGAGGAGGGATGATGATACCTATAGGAAATGGTGGGAACTCAAAAGCTGGGAACAAGAGGAAAAGGGATACTTATTTCCACGGTGCGAGTACAAATTAGAACGAGACGGCAGGATCAGTTAACCATCCTTCATGACCATCAAGAAAAGTAGGTTTCCTCCATTATGGTTCAATTCACCACATAATTTGAGAGTGTATGAAGAAATGTAGAGCGTGTCACAACTACAAGATGATTGGGCATCTGCAGCACTATTGTAGGAATGCTCCGAGGTCGAGTGCATGCAACACTTCTCAGGCGTCGTAAGCATCGTATGCTTCGACTGGACGAGGACAGAAAAATTAGTCTCTCCAACATAAAAAATCTTTCCATGGTGAATCTCGAAATACCATGACTCCTCAACCAGGGCAATCTCATCAAGACAACAAGGAGAACAGTGCAGCGATGAAGAAATTGTATGGAGGTGAGTAGATGATTGTCGATGATCTGGAAGGGCCATCTACAGTGATAGGTACGAATCTTTGGAATTATACACTTGTGAAAGTGTTGTTTGATACAGGATCATCACATTCCTTCATTTCATCTTGTTCATTTGATGTTTTCTGTTTAAAATTGGATATGATTCCTTCTGTTATGAAATCGAAAACTCCTATTGGTGAAAGAGAACATCAAGCCTTTGTGTGTAGTTCATGTGCTATAACTGTTGATGGAGCTGAGTTAAACTGGGACTTCTCGATGTTGGACATAGATGTCTATGTTTTACTCCTAGTTATAGAGTGGTTGAAAATTTTTAAGTCTCACATCGACTGTTATTGGAGAACGGTTAGTTTCTCGACTGAGGACGACATCAACTATCTCTTGAGAGGAGAGAGGATGGTAAAGAATGGTGCAAAGAGCTTGTTTCCACAAATAGTTTGAATGATCTCTTACCAACTAGTGGCATTGACTTAGTAATAAATGAAAGATACTGAGTAAAATAGTTTCCCATCTATTTTGGATCAAATTCCAGATGTATTTCCCAACAACTTCTTAGGGTTACCACCTCTAACGGAAGTGGAGTTTACTATTGATCTCCTACCGGGGACCAATCGTATTTCCCTTCCTCCATATAGGATGGAACCAATAGAGTTATGGGAATTGAATATGAAATTATATGATCTGGAAAGCAAGGGTTTCATTCGACCAAGCACTTCATCATGGCCATCACCGGTGTTGTTTCTTAAGAAGGCAGATGGAACTCTTCGGTTGTGTGTTGATTATCGTAAGCTTAAACAAGTTACGACAATGAATGGATATCCACATACATGCATTGATGATGTGTTCGATCAATTAATGGGAGCTCAGTGGTTCTCTAAGATTGACTTGCGATCAGGATGTCACTAATTGCGAGATCGGAAGGAGGATATTCCAAAATAGCTTTTTGAAGCAGATATGGACACTATGAATATATAGTCATGCCTTTCGGTCTAACGAATGCACCAGAAGTATTCATGGAATTGATTAATCAGATATTTTAGTGATATTTGGATTCTTTTATTGTGGTGTTTGTGGATGATATTTTGGTATATTCAAATACAAGGGCTGATCATGAGGTGCACCTCGAAACAATGTTAAAAATCATGAGAGATAATCGTTTGAATGCCAAATTATCAAAGTGTGATTTTTGGATACAGGAAGTACATTTCCATGGCCATTTCATTTTCGAGAAAGGCATTTCTGTTGCTCCTGAAAAGATAGAAGCCATTATCTCTTGGAAACCACCGAAGAATGTGTTTGTGAAATTCCATTTTCTTGGTGTAGTTGGTTACTACCGATGCTTTGTGCGTGATATCTCATGACTAGCTTCACCAATTATAACTATGACTAAGAAGAATGCTCTCTTCCAATGGATGGAACAATTTCAGAAATCCTTTCAGGAATTTAATGTTCGGCTTACATCGGAACCTATCGTGATCTTTCCAGAATCCGGATATGGGTATGTGGTGTATTGTGATACATTAAGATCCGGGTTGGGTTGTTTTATAATGTAAAGAGATATTGTGGTTTCTAATGGTACAAGGCAGTTGATGGTGCATGAGAAGAATTACCCAACACATGATTTTGGGTTAGATGCAGTCATCCATGCATTGAAAACATGGAGACATTATCACTTTGGTGAAAAATTCACTGTGTTTTCGGATCACAAAATCTTGAAACACATTTTTTCCTAATGGGATTTGAATCTCAAGTAAAATAGATGGACGGAATCTCCATATGTTTGGCTTTGACTTGATGTAAACACCAGGAAATGAAAATTAGGTGGCGGATGAATTGAGTAGAAAGTTATATGCTGAGTTAGGGAAAGTAGCTTCAGATGAATGGCAGTTGATGTTGGTTTAGACAACATGCACATGGAATGTGAATATCGAGGTGATGTTGCTATTTTCTTTTCAACTAAACATGTTCCTGATTTAGTAATGATGAACAAAGAAGCACAAACATCTGATTCAGAATCTCTGGTTGTAAGTTCAAAACTCAATGGTGGGGAGACCATTGATGGCTGGAAACCTAATGGGGGTACAGTTTTGTGTTTCATAGATCAGATGATTTTACCTATCGTTTGTTAGGAATAACTCCATCATGATTACAACCATTCAAGATGGGTTGTACAAATAGGTACACAAAAGAGGTATAAGATGTTGATATTGAAATTTATGAGGAGCGGCATGAAAATAAAGGTTGCCATGTTCGTATCACGGGGCTTAACATGTCAGTAGGTTATAGCAGAGCATCAGAGACCAGCTGGTATGTTACCATCATTACCTATCCCAGTGTGGAAATTGGATCAGATAAAAATGGATTTTGTTATAGGTCTTCCAGGAACGGTCTGGAAACTTGATTCCATTTGGGTGATAGTGGATTGTGTAACCAAGTTGGTCCATTTCATCCCTATCTGTGACACCCATACAGTCGAAGATCTTTCAAAAATTTATATCCGAGAAGTGTTAAAGAGGCATGGTGTACCAGTGTCTATAGTCTTAGATAGAGATCTGAGGTTCACATCTCATTTCTGGAAATCATTACTGCAAGCCCTCGGAACTCAGTTGACTATGAGAACGTCGTATCATCCCCAGACGGATGGACAATCCAAGCAGACGATACAAACATTGGAATAACTGTTGAGGGCTTGTGTAATGGATTTTGGTGGCTCATGGGAGGAGAATATACTCTTAGTGTAGTTCTCATACAATAACATTTATCAAGACTCAATACACATGGATCCATTTGAAGCATTGTATGGAAATCCTTGTAATTCTCCACTATGCTGGGTAGAAACGGGTGAAGCATCACTAGTTGGACCAAGCCTTGTCCAAGAGAAAATAGAGAACATCTTTTTGATTAGAATGAGGATGGAGACAGATCAGAGTCATCAGAAATCTTATGCAGAACACCATTTAAGACCGTTTTCATTCGTTGTGGGTGATCATGTCTTCTTGAAGATCTCTCCAAGGCTTGGACAACGTCGTTTTGAGAAGTATGGAAAGTTATATCCTAGATACATTATCCCTTTCGATATACCGGAACGGGTTGGAGAGGTGGAATATCAGTCAGCATTACCACCACGGTTTAGTTCAATGCATAATTTGTTCCATGTATCTCAGTTGAAAAATTACCATCCTGATCCTAACCATGTGATCAGATGGGATCACGTTGACCTAGAGCCAGATGCTTCATTGATACATATCTAGGTACGTATTGTAGAGAGGAAAGAAAATATCTTGTGGTGGAAAATAATCAGTCTAGTGCGAGTTTTATGGCAGCGTGGTCAAATTAAGGAAGAGACTTGGGAACATGAGAAGGATATGAAAGATCAGTGGTCCGAACTAATTTAGTTGGGTGAAGGTTTTCTATATTCCGAGGATAGAAAAACCAAGGGTGGGGAAAATATTGTACCCCCGGTTTATGATATGTAACCATTTATTGATTATTTTCATGGTTTTAATGTTAAGGGTGATGAATGGGAGAGTTGGGAGAAATCGAATGATGTTTTGGGGAAAAGGGGAAGTCACACGGCTGGATCACGGTTTGTCTAAACCATGCAGTAAAACTGTGCGTAGTTGGTCCTAGAGATAGTAGATTCCACATGGGCGACACATGGTTTTTCTAACCATGTGGACAAACTGTGCGTGGAGAGTCTTCCGAGGTAGTGGCTGACACATGGTTAGAGCACGGGTTGTCTAACCGTGTGGGCAAACCGTGCGACAACTTGAATGAAATCCTATCAAGGTGGATCTCACATGTTTTTAGCTCTAAGTGGCTCTTTTTCCTCCTAAGCATCCCTAACTCGGGATTTTACTTCTCCTAAGGTCAAAGAGGGTTCTTCAGACCTTTTTGTCTTCTTTTGATCACATTGGACGTGATCTTCCTTTGAGGATCCTCCCTAAACACTAAGGGGATCCTCCGACATGCTGACGACGGATGTTGTGTTGGTCCCTCCCCCACCACCGGGGGGGGACCCTCGTCGTTCACAGCTAAACCTTCCTTCATACCCTTTTCAAACACCAAATTTTTCCCCCTTTCCCTCAAATCTCAATTGGTCCGAAGGTCTTGGAGTTTCTCGATGGCTTCCCTAACCTATCTTTGTCTACCGCGGAGTTCTCGGAACCCTCAGACTTACTGAATCATACCTTGGTGGCTATATTTTATCGGCGATGACCATCAATTGATTCCTTTAATAGACATGTCTTCGGTGCATGGGGTTTTCAATATAAGGAGATTGTGGGTCTTCTGTATAGTCGTCAAATTATGATTCATTTTTCATCGGAAGCTGACCTCAACTAGGCCTTGTTAAGCCACCTTGCTGCTTCAATGGATTTAGGTTCTTTCTGTGTCGTTGGTCCTTTGTGTCTGAAGAGGAAGAAGTTAAAATGATGGGGAGACCTTTAAGAACATCCATTAATGAGGATAAATATGCTTGTGTTGACAGGAAATATACTATTCTTGTCGGGGGCTTCAATAGAGTAGTGATTAGCATTGAGGAGTAAATATAGTCTTAGGATCGGCTGGCCTCGAAGATGGATAATATGATGACGGTGTCTCCAAGAAAAGTTACTTCTATATCATGGATGTTGTTCAGGGAGATATTTACAGGTAATATTAGTTTACTTTTTAATTCCCCTTTCTATCTTTGATGGATTTGGTCCTGGGTTAGAATCATTCAGGTTCGTTTTAAGTTTTCTTTTGGTTTAGTCTGTGTGTGGCTTGAGGTGTTGTTTGGGTTCCCAGAAGTACTTAGTTCTATGTCATATGGGGTTCAGAGCATGTGGCCGCCACTTTTTCTTTCCAGTCTAATGGATGTTTGAGTGTGTATGGATAATTCCATCAGTTCCATGCCCATTCATTTCGCACGGGGCTGCCTGTCAATTGGTCAAGCATTGGTGATGGTTTATTGACACGATGCATTTGTTGGGGTGAGACAAAGCCTGGTTATACTTGGGTTGTTTTTGTCTTGTTGGTTTGGTTGTAATGGTGGTTTCTCACTTTTTCCTTAAAAGTGGATTTATAATAAAAAATTAATTTTCAGTCAAAGAGGGTTCTCCCATCATTCCATAGGCAATCCAAAGGCTTATCTTGGTGAATCGAAGCTGGATTCTGGAGGTATCTGATCGTTCTTCATCGTTCTGGATCAGTTTCTTAGATCTACTTGGATCTACTTCTCCCCTTCTCTTTGTTTCTTATATCTTTATCAGTTATGGGTAGATCGAAGTGTTTGGATTCCAAATATGATTGGATTTGGTCTTGGTCATGCTAGTAGAATAGATCAATGGTGGGGTTTTGAAGAAGCAACCTGGTTTTCTCGGGCGTTCTTCAGCCGTTGTGGTTTTCGTCAAAAACTTTGAGGTAGGAGGATTCAATATCGACTCCTCTTGTTATAATTGATTGGCTTAGTTTCAAATTGGATTATTTGAGTGGTTTTGATTGGGAAAAGCAAGGAATAAATCTTCTTTAGTGAATATTTATGGTTTTTATGTAATTGTGGAATCATATTGAATTGTTGTGCTCTGTGATTTGTCATCTTGAATTTAAAATGATGATTTAAAATGATGATTTTTTAAATATTAAATGATTTGATGAAAAATGGGTTTTCAATAAAATGGGAATTTTATTGAAATTTTTTGATATTTAAATGACATTGATGGATTTGGTTTTCAATAGAAAGAGATTTTTATTGAAATTGTTTAGAATTGAAAAGGTTTGAGATAGAAATGAATTTTATGGATTTGGGTTTCAATAAAAAGAGAGTTTTTTTTAAAATGGGTTGGAATTGAAATGGTTTTGATTGAAATAGTTTTCAATAAAAATGTGTTCTTATTGAAAGGTTGTTTTGGCATGACCATTTGGAATATGTGTTGTGTTTTCATGTTGCATGTACAAGGCTTGGATGAAATATGACCTTGTGCTTAGTGTCAAATGTTTAATGGAACAATGGTAACTATTTGTATGTGTCTTGGTTGAAATATGTCCTTGTTATCAGTGCCAAAGGTGTAATGGAACATTGGAAAAAATTACATTGTGAAGACATCGTTGATCAATGAGAGACTTCTCATGAGTATGGAACTATCATAACGAAGCATGCATGGTTGGTAGCATGGGTTGGTAAATGGTAGGGTATGGCAAAAATTAATGTTTGTTAAATGGTTCTTAAGTTTGTTTGGTTATTATTCTGGAAAAATAACATGCTGGAAAATTGGTTTCAATTTCTCTTGGAATGCCTTTGGTTATGAATGTTTTTGGAAACTTGTTTATATTTAGTTATAAACTACTTTTGAGAAAAAGTTTTATATAATCTGTTTTTATATAAATGTGGCCAACTCTTCTATCCTAGTGGCCTGAGTTTGGAAGTCATTTAGAAAAACCTATTGAGTTTTATACTCACCCCTGCTTTGGCACGTTGGTTCTTTTGTAGATGTCGTATTCTGGGACACAGGTAATGGTAAAGCATCTTATTGCTAAGGGCTTGTGGGTATGCTTGGGAGATGTTGTGGAGAATGGAGCTTGTGGAGCATGGAGTTGTAGTGTCTTCTGAGAGTCTTGAGTTGTTCATCCGCTTTGTACTTTGATGCTTAGTTTGATCTTCCATTGTAGTTTACTTTGATGTAGTTTTATATAAATGAAGTGTTCATTGTTTTTTCATTTGGCCATGCATCATATAGTGAATGTTTAGTTATGGTTGGTTTGTGGGATTATTTCTTAAATGGTAAATAGTGACCCACTTGTACTTGAAACCCTTTGGCATTTATATTCAGCCTTTGGTTCCTTGAGGATGTCTCTTAAGGCCTAGTAATGACTCATCGTACTCTCAAGACAATGAGAATTTGTGGGTCATTACACACATGTTGATACATTACTATAACAATAGGAAAATAAAATGTTATTATTCTAATGGCCACATAAAATTTCAACCAATTTTATTACACATTATAAATAAAACTCATTATAGATGTTAAAATACTTCATATCATGATGATAAATTATTTAAAATTTTCATTCCTTTATTTATTGGATTATTTATAAAATCAATAAATCAATTATTCTTGTTATTATTTAAAGAATTTGTTTTAATAGAGTGAAACAATATTGTGTTTCCAAATAATGATATCTAATTTATAGTTTTAGTTGATGTCTTTGTGGTGAATGAAACATAAATAGTTTTTTTAGATGCTGTAAAAAATGTAATTTATTATGAAATCGATGTTATATTGAAATATTTATTTATTTTCATCAAATAATTAATATCATAGAACATTATGGTATTGTTGAATCATCTATTGAGTAGTGTGTAGTGACTGGGGAATTTTTTAACCTTATTGTAAATGTTTATGGGAAAAAATGAAAATTATAGATATATAGACACTATGAGTAAATGGAAAATACATGATTAATCCTGAGTTTTGGGGATATTCATTCATAACTACAATTTACATTTTACGATATATCCATAAATAATGTTTGATATAGCCATGATTATCATTTTACAGGGAAATAAATAATTGTTTTATTAATTATTTGTAGTTTATATTTACATAGATAGTAAGATTATATTTCAAAAAATATACTAAGTTACATGATGAATTCTATTTAATTATCATTAGTAGAAAAAATATCAATCATAGGATTGGTTTTATTTGTTAGTGTTTTAAAATTTTTATAACATTGTTTTTAATTTAGGAATGTAGTGAACCATGTATATTTAGATTTTTAAAAAAGTTTAACATTCACAATAGACACGAATATATGGAAAGTTCACATTTGGAGAGAAAATTAATGTTTTGATATTTCATATAGGATGACAATAATGAATGTGGCTTTAAAAACAGTGATAAATATCATTAAAATGAATATATAATTATCAAAAAAATATGTCGAATGATATATAGATCATTTTGGAATAATCCATTGGGGTTTATTGGAGAGAAATGAAATAAAGTTTTAGACTAGTGAATTTTGAAAAATACAGTAATGCTAAATAGTTCATTAAAAAATATTTAGAATATGGGGAAAACATATAAGTGAAGTATATGGAGGAGTTAACATATCTGATGAAAATGATTTTTGGTGATATATTTCACCTATCAATATGATATTATCTTATAGTATTACATAACCAAATAATAGCAGTTACCCATTTCATGGATATTATACAAACAAGAATTATTTTAATTCAATGATCCTATAAGTGGAGTGACATCAATGAATACCATGATTAATAGTAAATTAGTGATGTTTATGTGGTAGTAAAAGTATATTCTTGTTCTTTAAAATAACCCCATCTTGGTATAAAATATGGAAAATGTTTTTTATTATATGAAAAATGTATTCAATTGTCTAAATAAAATTATTAATGTGGAAGAGATTACATTATGTGATGTAGTGTTGATGACCCATATTATCAAATGATTACCTTAGAGTTAGATATAACAGCGGTCCGAATAAAATTTATGAAATATATATTCACCACAATTTATCCACTATTATGGTGAAAAAATAAACATATTATATAATGGTGGTAATAATAACATAGAAACATTTGATAGAAGAACATTAATAAACATACACATGACGTTATTATTCAAGACAATTTTAATCTAAAAACATAAAGAAACTGTGTTTCCAAAAATTATACGAAGATAAAGATGATAAATTTTTCATATAAGAATAAATAAATAAAAACATATAAAACATTGTAGAATTTAAAACATAATATTTATAACCTATGAAGAAAAATTAAATCAATAATGATACATAATATTTGAATTTTTCCTATGACTTAAATGGCATCACATTCATCATTTAAATGTGGTTAAATATTTATTTTCATAATAATTTAAAATAATTCATAAAACATCATAAAAGGTGAGTGGATTTATTTTTTATATATTTCATATTCAAAATGAATCAAATATATATGAATAATTTTTTAATATTATTTATAGAATAATTTTATTTTTCATGAGTATAATTCCCATTAAAGATCACAACATAATGATATTTTCTAAAAGTAATACTTTTAGTTTTGTTAAGATAGATGATATTAGTTGAGAATTACACTTATTATTACACATAGAGATAAAAAATTAATATACAAACACATATTCATAATAATTTTTTTCTTAATCTAATTTATAAAATTTATCCCTTTGATATATACTATTTAATTATTCCAATTCTGAAGTATTTTATTCTGTATGGATGTCTATAAATTATCTAAGTCAAAGGTGAAAACCATTAAATGCATGAACAATATGCAATTGATTGAATCATTTGTGTATATCCACATAATAAAATATTTTATAAATTTTTAACAAGTAATGATGAAATATTTAAGGTATATCTAATTTACATGAAATGGGACTGACATTTGGTGAGTGTAAAGAGACAAAATATGAAAGAAAAATGATAATGAATTTTATTTTTTATAAATAATGTATAAAAATTTAACAAACATAAATATTCAATTGATGAATATATTGATTTTTTTTATTCAACTATATCTACCAGTGATGTGGAACCCCATTCATTTAGTATATCTATTATAATTTTTTTAGAGTTCCGAAATATCATTTTAGAACAAGATATAATAGTTAATATAAGAATTTCATTGATGTAAAAATCATCCATATTTATTTTAATTGATGTGTCCTTATAAATAATTGAATAAAAATGAATAATACAAATAAATGAATGTAAAATTGGATTATATTGTTAAGTATCAAACTTATGATTTGTTTTATAATATTAACAAAAAAATCTTCAGAATAATGTTGGTGTGTGAAGACATGTTGAACAATAAAAATAGACTTCATTTATAAAAATCAATGGGTTTTATGAATAATTTATCCTCAAGAGAATGAGATTATTTTTTGAGATATTTTTACAAATTCAAAGGCCTATAAAACAAAAATCATTCTTTCGATCATAGATTATTGAAACTAAAATATTTATAAAATGAATATAAAGTCAAAAATTCATAATTGTGATATAAATTAAGAGGTATTCATTGAAAATCATAGAAAAATTTTACACTGAGATTATGATATATGGTTTTAAATGTTAAAGAAAATTTTTTCTAATTCAAATTATAGAAAAAAACGTGGTATTCCCTATTATAAATGTGTATCATATTCTCGAATTTTTTAAAAGTATGAGCGTGTTAAAAATGAATATTAACATTTCCTATAATAATTCAATTCTTTTAGTTATATATAGATGATATACTCACTAAAGGTCATATATAATATTATCTCACTGACTTTTATAATCAAATTAAAAATACTACACAAGATTTAATTTCATATAGAAAGGTTGTATTTAATGAGTATTTATACTATTTATGTATAGAGTCGAATTTTAATATCACAAGATAAAAACACCCATACTAGTTGTAGAAGTTTGGTGTAGAGGATAAATATTTAGTTTCTACTATAATATTAATGGGAATAAAATATTAAATATATATTAATGGAGGAGAAGTTATAAAATACAATTTAAAAACCTTGTGTGAAGTCTTCTCTATGTGATCACATCATGAATGGATATCATATATGTTATTACATTGTGTTCTCATTTATAAATCACACCAAAATAATCTAAACATTTTTGGTTAAAATGGACGCTTAAATTTCTTAAATGATCTAATAAATACATATTTATTAAAAAGGTCATGGGTTATATTGAAATTTTTTTATATGATATTGAATATTTGGATGGAAATATTGATACTCTATAATATACCATTAGTGTAGTATTGTTTTTAAGAGAGAGGGATTTGTAATGTTTTCCAAATAACATGAATTTAGTGATAATAAATAATATAGATTTTTTTAAAAATAAAACATTAAAGAATACAAAATGATATGGATGAAAACTAAAATGGATGTTCTCAAGTAAAGGAATAGATAACATTTCATAGTGGTTGTGATTATTCAAATGATATAAATATTCTATATATTCCTGTTAAAAATTTAATATGAAGATAACATATATATGATTTATAAAAATATTAAATACATGTTGGGGAATGCTTTCATAATGTTAATATTGATTCCAATAAATGAATAAGTGTCGGATATGTTAAAAAGCAACCACTGAATGATGTATTTTAATATTTAAAATTTCTTAAAGGCATGAAAACTCATTCAAATGAATAATTTTGTATGTATTTCTATTAACCACACTTTATTATATGAATTATTTCTCAAGGGAGGGATTACATAATTTTTTACTAATCATAATTTTATGACAAAAATTGTAGAGATAATCAATCGGGAAATATATAAATTCAGTGTGTTTGTGTATTTTTGTTCATTTATCATGAAATATTTGATGTGTTTGATAAATAAGGTTGTAAGGAATTATTATGAATATATAATGGTAAATTTTAAATAAACAATAAATCAATAATAATAAAAAATTATAATGGTATATGCTCTTTTTAATGGGTGTTGATGAAATTATCATTAAACATTGATATAATTGTTTGAAAATTGTTAGAAAAAATAGGTTCTATCATGGGATTATAAATTTGTTAAGATTATATTCACAAGTGAAAATAAAACATGTTATTAATAATTGGTATAATTCGTTACAATGAATAAAATTTGAAATAGATATATTAATGAGAAATACATGGTTTATGAACAATTAAAAATTGTAAAATTGATAAGACATTATTAATGATGTTTGACATAATAGATACATAAAGGAATAATTTTATTATAAATGGGTGAAATAATTGTTTTTAGTTTAAGACAAAATATGAGTACACGATCTTAATTGTGTTTTATTTTTATGTAACAAAATTCAAGATAAATTATTATATATTATAAATTTCATGCATGGGGTATGGACTAGTGATGTTTGAAAAATATTTATAGGAATAGGGTGTTAGAAGAAAATCATGTAGAAGTTTTTGTTATCAAAAACCATTTATATTACTATAGTATATATCCATATTTTTATTGTATTTTTCTAGGTTACTAAAAATTCATATCTCCATTCATTATTTTAGTGGAAATATATCATATTTTTAGAGGTCGATACTAGAGTTCTGTTTATGATCAGTTTTTTCTAGGGGACTTGTGGTTCTAATAAGGAAATTTTTTGAAGGATTTAGAATGATTTAGAGATAATTACTTTTTATTATAATTCAGATATGTTTTGGACATATTTGATGATTTAGGACTGATCAGTGATGCCCTATAAATCCTTTTTATATGAAAAGAATGTTATTTTAATAAGGAATATCAAAATTAAATTTGGGATTTATTATTGAAGTTGAATATATTTGAGAATATAATTTCAGAAATTTTTTTTATTTTATATAGAATGGTTTTTAAATGCTATTAATGTGAATACAGGAAACAAATGAATCCCTAGAAAAATAAATAAATCATGATAAAAATATATTTACTCATTTTTTGAAGAGTAATCTATCAAATTAATGATTGATTATTTATAAAAAAATTATCAAAACTAATTATATAAAATTCATTTCGAAAAATTCTATCTCTATTTAATGAAGAAACAATTATTATATTTCATTATAAATTTCGTAAATTCAGTAAAGGAATAAGTGGTGTTTTTATATGCATATATGTATCTTCGAAATCATTATCATAGTTGTTAAAGTGTCGACAAAATTCTCAATTTATTAAATATAATATATGTAATTTTTTTTATGATTTTAAACAACACTTATAGTTTATTTTATAAATATTTGAGATTCATCCTAGAATTAGAAAAATATTAATTACATTAATTACGTAGTATGTTATTGATCATGTTTCGGGGAACATAATAATTATCAAATAACAAGACTGTATCACATGTTTTGTATATTACATTCATTATTATATTTATAGGACTGTTCTAGTTCTCTATGTGACTATTGATTATTCAGGGTTTTTCCATGTATGTGGAAACTTATGCAAAGTTGTGAACACTATAAATAATTTTTTTATCAATTTTTTCTTATCATCACTATCATTTGTAGGAAATGTATTTAAATATAAATTCATACATATAATTTTATTGTTAATGTATTATTAAAAATACTTACTCCTAACTATTTTACAATTTAGAATTTTATATATCGATAAAACCACATAAACTTATTGGGACATATATGAAGCCCAAGTTGATGTATTATGTATATTCCATGGGTTATCAATGAATTTAAGAAAAGTATAAACACAAATAAACTCTTTAATATTTTATGGTAAAGTTATAAAATGTATTTTAAGGAATATTTAGTAGATTTGTTTATCTGATAAGTATTTTTAAATATATCATCCTTCGTTCTTTATTAATTTAGTGTGTACTAGTATAGCATTGAAACTTCTAATTTGATTTATTTATTTATATCATGTTTATCAACATTGTTTGAAATAACGAATTAGTGGTTTCAAAGAGTTCATCATTAAAATATAAAAAAATATGTGGAAAAATAGATCTCATTTTATGTTATACATGTTTTCATGTATCTTTTAAAAAAACATGGTAAATTAATTTAATATTTATAATAATTTAACAATAAATATGTATCATTAAAATCCATCAATTATTTCATTCATTTGTAATTTTATCTTAACATCATGAATATTATTTTTGATATAAAATTTTATGGTGTTATAGTTCCATTATTTATTATATGGAAGATATGTTTTTTTGTATTCATATTGATATGTTGATATTGTGGATTAAGGATATACGGTTTCAAATGATTGATATAGTTCTTATGTGATATGAATTTTTAAAATATATGATATTATAGAGGAGTAAGGATTATGGGGAAATCAGGTTTCACATTCCCAATACACATTGGAGTAAATACATAATGTGAGTTATGGTTAGAGTGAATAAATTCACTATTTGTGTGTTGATTAAATTATTTTCAGTATATCATTCACACATGAATTAACATTCCAAAATAAAATGGACACATAAGATTCCATATATGTATATTTATTTTCCCACCCATAATTTTTATATAAGGATGATGATTTAATATGATCTTATCAATAGTTGTGTTGGATTAAAAAATATTTCATACATGGAAATATATTTGTGGTGGTAGTCCTGCATTAATTTTTCTATTATTAATATTGACATGGGGTTTTTATAGTATTTTTATTTCAGGCACTTTTTGTATGTATATATTCTCTATATAATTCATTCAAATTAATTATTGATATCAATTATTTTATTTCATTTTCATTCGGATTTTTTTATTATTTTTAGGAGTTGTTTATAAAAAGGGAAATTTATTAAATATGTATCAATATAACCATGAAACTATTCATCAATCCATGGACTATGTAATCAATGTATGGAGTGTTACTAATGAACTTGTTTCTGGATTTTGAGGGATCTTTTTTGGAAAAATAGTTATATATAGACCCATGTAGAAATACATTTTTGGATATATTATATATTTAGTTTGATTTTATAATAACTTGTGTGGTTTTTGAGCTTCTTTTTTAATCAATTTTCATTTTATAATTTGTAATGTAATACTTCAGAATCCTCATTATTTTGTATTTTAATTATTTTAATTTCATTTCATTTACAATGTAATATGTATCCATGATTATGAATTTCATTTATATTATATTTATATTGTGAACTATCAAGTATTTGTTTGAAAATGCTTCATTGTAGTGTCAGACCCATTAACTATAAATGTGTTAATTAAGGATACATTTTCAATGTTATATATCTCCCAAGGATTTTCACTTCTATATTGGGGGAAATATGAAAAAAATTCACTATTATATAATAAGAATTGATTAGTGAGAATATAGAGAGTCCAATGGTATTAATATTATAGAATATATTTTTAATTTTTCAATGTAGAAGATAGTGATGGATATGGAGTATTGGACTATGTTTGGATGTATCATGAGTGTCTTAGGGTTTTTATTAGATTTGATTCCCAAATATTGAGGGAGGTAGTTCACGCTTTCCTCTTTCTATTTTAGTCATTATTATACTAAAATATCTATGTTTTTATGAACTGATTTAATTTATACTATCCATTTATCAATGTATTTTACGGATGTATTCCATCTATTTTATCATAATTATAATGATTTTTTGTAGTGATGGGATTTCAGTTATTGGTTAGTTTTGATATGAGATGAGATGAAACAATTAAAGATTATAGAATTTTTTACGGGTATAAGATATGAATGATATTTATTTGGTATTAAAATTTATGATGGGATTAACCCAAAAGTTAATTTATTTTATTTCATTTTGGGAATTTCAAAAATAGAATTCAGGGATGTATAGGTTTCCATAATTTTAGTATATAGAGTCTGTTAATACATAAGTTTATAGTAGTTGTGTAAGTTTGTAATAATTTTATTCTTCCATAGTCATACATTATATCTAAAAATGTTGTTTTTTAAATTTTTTTATGCGAATTCTTAATATTATTTAATATAATATTAATGGAAGGTTATAGATTTAAATTTATATATAATATAATTATGATTTTATGGACACCGTATAGTTTTTATTCTTATAATTATTTATTTTATAATCATGTTTCCCTTGTACACTATACATGGAGTGTCAAAATGGGTAAATTTATGGATTCAGGTTATGGTTTATAAAAAACCGTTTATTATTATTATTATTTTTCTTTGATTTAGTTGGTGGATTTTAACTGTTGATGTCTTCAATTAAACCTATCACTATAGCTCCAAAGTATAAGATTTTGTGGATGGAAAACAAGATTGAATGATATGGAAGAAGTTATTTTTGAAGGATGAGATATAATATTTATTCAATTTATTTTATAGTATGATATATATATAGATGATGTGGTTTATTTTATGGATATAAATGATCGTTGTTATAGGTGTTAGTTTAGGATAGAGAATATTGATAAGTATTGTTTGGGAAAATTATATTTGGATAGTATAAACAATTAAATGTGTGATTCTTGATGGTTTATTTTGAGAGGTACGATAATTACACATTTCTTTTTATGACGTAGTTTTTATGAGAATGTTTCCCAAGATAAAGGTTTTACCTATATTCTTTGTATGATAATTTGGATTCCTAGATAAGAGAGAGTGTGATGTTTTAATTGGATATTAAGTGTTCTAAATAAATAAATTAGGTGTGGGTTATCAGATATTTGTTCAATTTAATACATCAAGTTTATCAAATAAATTTCTAATGGTTTGATAAGATCTCAGGTGATATAGATATCAATAGGGGTGAATATGTGTTATTATTAATTTCAATTTTTAAAATTCTAAATATTGCTTCAAAATTTTCATATCAGATATCTTTTAATCATTATGATGTATAATTAAATAATGAAAAAAACATTTGTTAAATAAATTTCCCTCCATTAACTATTAATACATTCCAATAGTATGGTGGTATATATCACACATAAATACTTGTATTTTTTTATAAATAGATAGGTATATGAATGAGTGTAGACTTTCACCTATTACAAGATACTGGAACTAACCTGTCTACCCGTAAAACATTCATGATGAAATAGATATAGTTTAAATTATATAATTAGGATTCACTTGTGGATGAATAATCTACCTATTGACATAAAATTAAATATTTACTTATTTTTAATTTCATTATTTATTTCCTTCTTGGTTAATATTATAATGAATTTATCTCAAAATCGATTTAGTAATCTCAACCTTCAATTCTCCTCTTTTATTCACATTTTATATTCCATGATACATGTCTAAAGTTATGTCTTTTAATCCAAAATAACTTTATTGATATGTTGATATGAATTCATCATTCATAAATCTCATTCAACTTTTGGAAAATTATATAAATTAAATATTCCAAAAGAAACATTATGTTATTCACTATGTGATATTAGAATTATCATGGTCTTCATAATCTCTATAATATTTAGAGTACAAACAGCTCCCTTCTATGATGGCATGTAATACCCCAACCCCAGTTACCCAGAATCGGTGCATTATTACAAAAGATTTCCATGATACAAAGAATCATGTCCCAAAAAACATATCATTTTAGTAGCCTTGGATGTATTAGATACATATATATGTTTCACATTCCATAATGAAATAAAACAACAACATTGTATCCCCTAGGAACACTATTAAAACCCTTATCTTATTTTTGTATGTTAATCATAATATACTTCTTTGCATCCTGAGAAAAATATAACATAATAATGGTTTGAGCTCATATTCTCAGTAAAGATAACATTATAGAAAAAACTGTCATAAATAAGAATAATCACTTAAGGCAATGTATAAGACTAGAAAACAAGAATTTTGAACTTAGTCTTCTGCATAATATGGAAAACACTAATAAAATAATTCCATTTACTTATTCATATAGATATTCTACTAATAAAATAATCACATGAAATATAAATAGCCAATTTCAGAATAATGTAATTCATAATGAAGACTTTATAACCACATAGTCAAGGCCTTATGCCACGGCTAAAAATAAGATTTAGTGAAGTCCTTATACCAAGAAACTTGTTTGTCTCATGAGGCCTACTGATGCATCGAGGATATATAGCAGGCTCCACCCATCACATAATTAGTCCAATTAATTCCTCATATGAAAATGTTTAAACATAACATATATATTTGTATTAAAACTACTATAGGAAATGTGAATACCTTATCCATAAACAATGAATGGTATAAAAATAACACATCCACAGTCGATCATATCACCAAACCTTCAATATAGTATGGAATATTTGTGTAAAAATACATCAACCTAGATCATGTATAATATCCCATAGAGGATGTTGACATAGTTGAAAATGATCAGTAAAAATATTAGAGGGAAATATCCCTTTTTCAGGAGAAAATTTAAAATTATCATTATTTATAAAGAATCTCTTAAAAATAGATTTTAGAATCAATGTGTCCCCTACCACATTGTAAATATTAAAAGTAATTTTAATTTTAAAACATTAATTTCCATTAAAATAAAACCAAAAATCCATTTTTAAAACATGCACATTAATGAGAATGATTTAGAAGAATAAATTTTTAAAACATTGAAAATGATATTTTAGTTTCAGTTCCTGACCAAAAGAGAGAAACATGAATACACATAATTGAGGTAATAATAAAATTTTAATATCTTGAGAATAAAAGGATTCATGATTTACTATGTCAAAGTATAGTATATACTCTATATAAATGTGAATTAGTGCATAACAAAAAAGCAATATCAATGGAATGTAAGTTAAGATGAATTCCTTTATAAAGATCGTATCCTTAGGATAAGGACAAATCAATGATATAATTTTGTGTGAAAAATATAAATAGATATAATATGATTGGATATTCAGTGTGAATAAATCCGTAGTCATTCACACATATTCTTGTAAAAACAACACCAATGACATTGTTGTATAACTCAATGAATAGAAATTGAGTTAAAATTACTCTTATCAATTTTATATTGATGAGCTTAGAATTTATCAATGGAGTGATTATCTGTATTAAAAGTATATCCACACAAAGGGGAGTATAAATAACTAAATAAGTAAATAAAAACTGATTTCACACATAATCATAGAGTAGATTAATCAATGAAGTTTGTGTAACACCGAATGAGGGGAAATTGAACATTGAAATTCCCATACCAATTTTGTAAAATATGAAACATAATCCCTATGAAATAGTGATCATACAATGTTGATATAAATACGCTTATATTAAATTATATTACACCAAAAATACAATCATGGGCAATACATACTCCACACAAAATGTAATAGTGCAAAATATGGCAGGAATCTCATGGGAATAAAAGTGAGATGAAACCCCTTACCTTGTACATTTCAATAGTATAGGTAGTATAACCTCCTATATTGTAACACCCCAAGATTTCATAGTGTGTTATTTCTTCAAAATAATTCAATAACTTGAACTACACACAACACTGACTTCAAGCGCACCATGGCATACCAAACAAGCTGTTCAAAAGTGGTTATGAATAGTATTAACTAAATTTTATATTTTATATAATCCCTATAATTTTAGAATCCATATTATGAGAAAAATTCTTTTGTAGTATTACACTTTTACCAACTTTTAATAGTGAACCCTTTTTAAATCCAATATTTTAAACTTTTATATATTCAATTTGAATAAATAAATTTACTTTTTTAGTATGGGGACATCAATAATTTATAATGAAACATCCCAAACTTCTACGGTATGCTTCTCTTTGAATAATGCAATATCGTGTGTTGTAGGCAACATCGAGTTCTAACACACACCACAACCAATCAAACTAGCCGTTATGAATAGTAATACCTACTTTTAAAAATTTTAGAAATTTAATCTCTCAAAATGGACTTCTTTTTTTGGATTTGGAGTATCAAATTTAGCCTAATTTGAAATTTAAGTACTTTTCGGATAACTTTAATGATTTGATGAATACTGAAAATTACTAAATTTTAATTAAAAACAACTTTTTTAATAAAGAAAATTAATTGTGATAAATTATGAATTTGAGTGGTTTTAAAGTATATTTAGAATATATTTTTAACATTTAATACAATTTTGGTCATTGGACATAATTTCACAATAAAAACGGACATAAACAAGTATTTATCTTTTGATAGTTATTATATCTTAAAAACACACTTTTTGTTTTGACAGCGGGAATTAATTTTAAATTAATTTCTGAAACTTTTGTGTTTTGAATTTGGAAAAATGGATTCCATATTTGGAATCAGGATGTTCAAATTGTGTAAATAGGTAACTTTTATTTTTAAACATTTTGAATAATTACATCGGTAAATATTTTATTTACCATGGTTAAAGGGTAAATCTGGTAAATAAGGGTTAAAAAATATTATAATAAATAAAATTACCCTAAAACGTGTGCTAAACTTATTGGTTGATACATGTTCGACCATGGGCATCTTTGGGTCAATTTTGGGACCCCATGGTGCCACTTGTATGTGATAGGGACACATTATTTTAATTAAGTTAAAATGAATACAAAAATGACTCAAGCATTTATCTTTTAGAAAAAAATATTTTACATAGGGTTATATATGTTAGATTTTAGACTATAAATATTCATTAGAAAGCTAAAACGATTTCCTACAAAATGATATTTTATTTATATTTTTTAGATATAAATAATTTAATTTATTTATGACACAATGATGATGTAGTAATTACCAAAATAGTGAACAATTAAAATAATGCATATTATAAATACCCAAATAAATATAATTTGAGACTTTTAATGAATTAAACTAATTTTCTAGGATAATATGACATATTTGGATTGATTTAATTGACTTTTTTCTAAGTAATCATTCTGTTATATGTTTCACAAAAATCAACTATTGAATAGTGTCAAAATTGACATAAAAGTATTTTTAAAACGAATATTATATTATTAATTGATATTAAATTCATAAAAATATAAGGTTCGGCCAAGAGACTTATATCATGATAATTGTATCATTAATCGACCTGTTGGGGGTCTCTTGGATGTATATAGTATGTTTATTAACTATATAATATAAAAATACAAAGTGACATGGTAAATGTCAAACTAATTAACTAAGAGTTAAAACTAACAGATAAGGTTAATATAGTAACCCAAACCTGTATAAATTCTATTGGTTGAGCGGATTTCGACCCATCCACACCCTAAAATTTAAATAATCAACTTTAGAGCCATTATAAACCGAATATGAATTTATTATAAATTAATATTTCTATCTTTTCAAAAGGTGCCCCTCACCCCTCTTATAAAAGGGCACTCCCTCTTCTCATTACTTCACACCTTCAAAGCCTTTTGGATCAGAAAAACTCTGCCCAAATACTATCCCAACTTCCCTCAATACAACCTAGATGCCTTAGTTTGATCATAAAGCCAACCTAAAGAGACCTTTTGATCAAATCAAAAGGAAGAACCCGAAGAAGAGTTAATGATTTCACCCCCCTCTTCCATGTTCCTTTCTTCTTCAACTTCTTCTTCCTTTGTTATTACCATTCTAAAATAATAACTTCAGTATCATATATATACTGTGATGTTATTATAAATATGGTACAGCCATATTCAGTATTCTATCCATCCTTTGAATAACATGTCACCATACATGCGTACGTACGATTTACCATCTCCACGTCGTGGTGTAATTGTTATTCAATAAATTATTATTTGGATGGGTATAATAATGATGTGTAATTCATGTAAATAATAAATGTAACATGATAATGATTCTTTATATATGATATAACATCCAATTATATATTATTTTAATATCAAAATAATGATATTGTCGCTCATGTGTACGTACGGACTACCGTCTCCACGAACACGATGATATTCATTCTCCATCACATCCATTCAAGTATAATTCTCATTTTATGATTAATAATAGTATATAAGGACTTTATATCATTCTGGATATGATTAATATACAACATATCCATGACAAACACCGCTTACGTAACAAAACATATATAATAAAATGAGTAAGTTAACACCCAAAACAATAATAATACTAAGATATTATTAACAAATCAATGTTAAAAGATCATATATTATATCATATTAATGTATATGATTATTGAATAATTTAATAACAATTATTTCACCATTATACTGGAGGTTAACCTACCCCCAAACATGTAAAAGTACAAGGTAAGGGTTATTTCAAAATCTTTTCATTATCCGAGGTTGTTTATACGTAATAATCTACTGGGATCTCTTTATCATCCACATCCATGTTTCTTAAAAATGTATTTCAAAACATTTTTATTATTTAAAATAATATGTGTTAAAGTCATTTATACCCTTGTTTGACTTCTTATAAGAGTTTTATAAAGTAATCTTTCCGTCGTTTTCCAATCAATTCACTTTTAACCTTTTCGACAAATTTAAGGTAAGAATGTTTTTTTAACTTATACGGCGGGTACGGCTATTTACCGCCATTATAAAATCGTCAAAGAATCCCCTTAGAAGCTTAAAAGAATATTTTCAAAGTAAATGTTTTATTTTATAATTATTTGACATTTAAATGATTTCAGAATGAATATTTTTTGAATTTGTGAAAGGTACTCTTTATCAAGATCATAATTGTAAATGTTTTAATGATTTATCTTTCTAAATCATTCAATTAATGTCAATGTTTTCAAAATGATTTTAAGGATTTATTTATATGAACATGAATGTTTTTTAATGATATTTCTTTTCAAAAGTTTCAAAGTGGTATGGGACACTTTGATTCAAAAATCTCTTTTAAATTACATCCTTTATAAAAGTGTCACTTTTCAATGATTTTGAGAAAAGATATATTTCTCTCAAATAGTTTTGATTTGCATCTATGTCAACATCCTTTGATGGATTTTAAGCTTATATGAAGTTGATTTATTATGATACAAAAATTTTGTATTGTATTGAAGATTTTGTGATATGTTTTACTGTGGATGTGTTATATTTATACCATTCATGGTTTATGGAGAATGTATTGACATTTCGTAGGCTAGTTTTAATACAAATGTTTATGTTATGTTTAAACCCTTTCATATGGGAATTCATTGGACTTAGTAAGTGACGGGTGGAGCCCTCTATATCTCCTCGATGCATCGTTAGGTCTCATGAGACAAACTAGTGTCTTGGCACAAGGCCTTGGCAAAATCATATTTGTAGTATTGGCATGAGGCCTTGGATATGTGGTTATGATAGTCTGGCATTAGGAATTCTATAATTATGAAAGTGGTTATTGATATTGCATGTGATTATTTGATTAGTAGAATATCCATGTGAATAAGTAAATCGCATTATTTCATTTTACTTTTTCCATACTATAATGAAGTTCATGTTTAAAAGGCTTTTGTTTTAGTTATACATTGCCTTAAATGTTTGTGCTTATTTATGAATGTTTATGCTGTATTGATTACCCTTATGGAGCGTTTGAGCTCACCCCTTTCTATGTTTTATTTTTCCCAGGATTCCATGAAGTATATTGTGATTGATAAGAAGGGTTATTAAAAGGGAATAATGGCATTCATAAAGGATTATTTATGTTTTTTTGTATGTTATGAAGTGTAATGTAACATTCATGTATGTAATCTATTTTCCAAGACTGCTAAACTAATCGGTCTTTCGAGACATGATTCCTTGTAAACATGCCAATGAATTAAAATAATGCACCGACTCTGGGTAACTAGGGTCGGGGCATTAGAGTTGATATCAGAGGAAGTTTAGCAATAACTTTGGAAACTAGATTTAGATAAACTTTGCATAGAGCACATAGCCCTAAGATAGACTTTGAGTATTAGTATAGAAGAACTTCCTAGAATTTTGGTTTTGTAGAGATTTTGTGAGTTTTCCGAGAAATACATCCCTGTCTGGATACGAGCAGGTACAGGCGGATCTGGCACAGATGTACCTAGGGGTAAAACCTGAAAACACCTCTCTGAGCTAGACTCGAACAGGAACTGGTGCACGACAACAGGCCTTGCTACACTCTTGGTTACGACACTCCCAGGGGATAGGCGTAGGATAATTCTCATTTTCTTTACAAATCATTATGAAGGGGTTATGAGTATATACTTCCTCAAAGGAGACATTTTTATGATTATGGATTACATCCATAAACTATTTAATTTATGTTATCTGTTTTACATGTTTTGGATTAGGTTTTATTATTCTTAATCTAATCTAGTTAATGTCATTGTTTAGAAATGGCACCCAGTTGAAGGAATAAGAACATCAACAATGCACATGATCCAAAGAGAAAGAATGATCATATCTTTCATGGTCTTAAGCTAGAATTTATAAGAGAAATAGTCTCCCATGTATTATCATCATATGAAGAAATAATATCATGTGTTGATAAGATAAGTAAAGATTTTACTGAGTGCTATGGTTTTGAAGGGAAGAAAGAGAAGAAAAGGATGGAAGAGAGAAATATGGATAAAGGGAAGAGGGAAAAGAAAAATTTTCCCATATGTGATAATTGTGGGAAGAAACACCCTGGAACTTGCCTGAAAGGAATTGGAGTTTGTTATAAGTGTGGAGGAAAAGGGCACAAAGTACATGAATACAAGGGTAAGAAAATGGTTTCAAATGTACAATGCTTCATTTGCAAGGAGTTTGGACACTACGCGAACCAATCTCCTAGTCGTCAGACTATGCCGCAAATGATGCTACTGGATAATAATCAAGTTATGATACTACCATATATGAAGAGGAATGATTAGAGTTCTTATGTTGATTATGTCATTTGAGTGTTGTATCAACAATGTACTTGTTATAACAATTATGGAGTATATAAGGATTGTACTGCAGTACTATTTCATTAAGGACTAGAGATTGTGTGGAACAAAGAAAAGTGACTCAATAGCACGTTAAATTTTTGGAAAATATATGGTTGAGAGAAAGATAAACCATTATATGGTTCTGATACATAAGTAGTGATTTTAGAAGAATACATGATTGATTTGGATAAATTATGTTGGATATTTTTGACTACCTTGAAGCTGATTAATGATTTTTATATTCCATCATTGTTGGGGTTTAAAACATGTTTGTATTGATGAAGTATATCTATCATTCTATATGGAATAAGGGAGCATGAATGTAATCAATAAGGATTATGGTAATTTAGGATGTTTCAGTGTTTTAAAAAATACATGATGAAGGTATTCATATTCTATTACGGGGAAAAAAGGATCTACATTATGTTTACCTTCCTTATAAATGTTGGACTGTGAGATTGGACAGAAGTATTTTGGATAAATTTTAGTTTGAGATTAATTTTGGATTTCCATAAAAGGACAACCCGGAGGTCGGGTGGCAACCCATCGCGACTGGCAAGGCCGCGAGACTTGAACCCGCAACCGAAGGGCAACAAGGGTGTATCACCTACCACTGGCCCACGAGATGTCCTGGATTAAATACTGTAGTTTCTTTTAAAAGATCTGGCAGATGAATTATAAATTCGTTTATTTTGGAACCTTGTACGAATAGTATAAATACACTTTTTTTATGTTCTATTATATTTTATTATGAAAGATGAGTTTGTGGTAGAAATTTATTAATGGATAAAACTCTAATTATAAAGTAAGTATATCTCCTTATGATCATAGCCAATCTCATAAATACATTCCACATAATTAAGAAAAGGAACATAGAATAAAAATTTTGTCCTAGATGGTACGTTAAATCATCACTAATTTATCGCTTTGGGATTGTTGGCCTCTTCATATCCATGTTCTCTACCACTCTCCATCAGATAATTGATGGTTAGATTTCTCTTCCATATCCATATTTTCCTACATGGAACCCTAGTATGTGTTATTTTCGGTAATCTTCATACTTTCCACTCTTTATTTTAAATAGAGGCCTCATTAATTCATTTTTCGATGTGGTATTTCAACTAAGATATTTTGAAACGTCAAAAATGTGTTATCTTAATACCTTATGTTTTTTTTGAATCATTGGTATTTTAAATCATCATAGATTGATGAATTTAAGGACCTAAATTTTAAACTTTTTTGTGATTGATGACCTCAATCACTACCTATGAATATTTATGTTATTCCTCCAATTATATGTCTCTAATTTCCACCAATGTTCTCCTAATCAAGATCATAATTTGGTGGTAACCCTTTCCTTTCTCTTTTCCTCATATTAAGACTAAATTTTAGTAACCCAATTTCCGATGTGGGTTTTCCCACAAAGATATTTTTTATTTTCAACCTTTTATTTTTGAAGAACAATTTCAAATTGCGAGGACACAATTTATTGAAGGAGGGGATAATGTAACACCCCATGATTTCATAGTGTGTTATTTCTTCAAAATAATTCAATAACTTGCACTACACGCAACACCGAGTTCAAGCGCACCATGACTTACCAAACAAGCCATTAAAAAGAGTTTATGAATAGTATTAATTAAATTTTCAACATTATATAATCCCTATAATTTTATAATCCATATAACGAGACAAATTCATTTTCAGTATTACACTTTTACAAACTTTTAACAGTGAACCCTTTTTAAATCCAATATTTTAAACTTTTATATATTCAATATGACTAAATAAATTTAATTTTTTAGAATGGGGACATCAAAAATTTACAATGAAACATCCCAAACTTCTACGGTACGCTTCTCTTTGAATAATGCAATAGCGTGTGTTGTACGCAACATCGAGTTCTAACACAAACCACAACCGATCAAACTAGCCATTATGAATAGTAATACATACTTTTTAAAATTTTAGAAATTTTATCTCTCACAATGGACTTCATTTTTGGATTTCTAGTATCATGTTTAGCCTATGGTGAAATTTAAGTACTTTTAAGATAACTTTAATATTTTGATGAATAGTGAAAATTACTAAATTTTAATTAAAAACAGCTTTTTTAATCAAAATAATTAATAGTGATAAATTATGATTTTGAGTGGTTTTAAAGTATATTTATAATTTATTTTTACCATTTAATACAATTTTGGTCATTGGACATAATTTCATAATTAAACCGAACATAAACAAGTATCAATCTTTTGATAGTTATTATATCTTAAAAACACACTTTTTGTTTTGACAGCGGGAATTAATTTTAAATTAATTTCTGCCACTTCTGTGTTTGAATTTGGAAAAATAGATTCCATATTTTTATTAATGGTGTTCAAATTGTGTAAATATGTAACTTTTATTTTTATACATTTTGAATAATTACTTCGGTAAATATTTTATTTACCATGGTTAAAGGGTAAATCCGGTAAATAAGGGTTAAACAATATATATTATAATAATACAAAATTACCCTAAAACGTGTTCTAACCTTATTGGTTGATACATGTTCGACCATGGACATCTTTGGGTCAATTTTGGGACCCCATGGTGCCACTTGTAAGTGATAGGAACACTTTATTTTCATTAAGTTAAAATGAATAAAAAAATGACACAAGCATATATCTTTTAGAAAAACAATTTTTACATGGGGAAATATATATTTTATTTTCTACTATAAATATTCATTAGAAAGATAAAACGATTTCCTAAATAATTATATTTTATTTATAATTTTTAGATATTATAGAATTTAATTTATTTATGATACAATGATGATGCAATAATTACCATAATAGTGAACAATTAAAATAATTGATATTATAAATACCCAATAAATATAATTTGAGACTTTTAATGAATTAAACTAATTTTATAGGGTAATATTACATATTAGGATTGATTTAATTGGCTTTTTTCGAAGTAAACATTCTGTTATAAGTTTCACAATAATCAACTATTGAATAGTATCAAAATTGGCATAAAAGTTTTTTTAAAAACAATATTATATTATTAATTGATATTAAATTCCTAAAAATATATTGTTCGTCCAAGAGACTTATATCATGATAGGTGTATCATTAATGGACCACTTTGGGGTCGCTTGGATGTATATTGTAAGTTTATTAACTATATAATATAAAAATACAAAGTGATATGGTAAATGTCAAACTAATTAACTAAGTGTTAAAACTAAAAGATAAGGTTAATATAGTAACCCAAACCTATCTAAATTCTATTGGTTTAGTGTTTTTCCACCAATACCCACCTTAACATTTAAATAATCAACTTTTTAGCCATTATAAACCGAATATGAATTTATTATAAATTAATATTTCTAGCTTTTCCAAAGGTGCCCCTCACCCCTCTTATAAAAGGGAACTCCCTCTTCTCATTACTTCACACCTTCAAAGCCTTCGGGTTCGAAAAACCACTGCCCAAATACTCTCCCAACTTCCCTCAATACAACCTAGAGGCCTTAGTTTGATCAGAAATCCAACCTAAGGATCCCTTTTGATCAAATCAATAGGAAGAACCCGAAGAAAAGGTAATGATTTCACCACCCTTTTCCAAGTTCCTTTCTTCTTCCACTTCTTCTTCCTTTGTTATTACCATTCTAAAATAATAACACCAGTATCATATATATAATGTGATGTTATTATAAATATGTTACAACCATATTCAGTATTCAATCCATTTTTTGAATAACATGTCACCATACGTGCGTACGTACGGCTTACCGTCTCCACGTCGTGGTGTAATTGTTATTCAATAAATTATTATTTGGATGTGTATAATAATGATGTGTAATTCATGTAAATAATAAATGTAACCTGATAATGATTCTGTATATATTATATACCATCCAATTATATATTATTTTAATATCAAAAGAATGATATTGTCGCTCGTGCGTACGTACGGACAACCGTCTCCACGAAAGCGATGAGATTCATTCTCCATCATATCCATTCAAGTATAATTCTCATTTGATGATTAATAATAGTATCTAATGACTTTATATCATTCTGGATATGATTATGATAAAAACCTATCCATGACAAACACGTCTTATGTAACAAAACATATAAAATAAAATGAGTAAGTTAACACCCGAAACAATAATAATACTAAGATATTATTAACAAATCAATGTTAAAAGATCATATATGATATCATATTAATTTATATGATTATTGAATAATTTAATAACAATTATTTCACCATTATACAGGAGTTTAACCTACCCCCAACCAAGGAAATGTACAAGGTAAGGGTTATTTCACAATCTCTTCATTATCCGAGGTTGTTTATACGTAATAATCTACTGGGATCTCTTTATCATCCACATCCATGTTTCTTAAAAATGTATTTCAAAACATTTTTACTATTTAAAAGAATATGGGATAAAGTCATTTATACCCTTGTTTGACTTCTTATAAGAGTTTTATAAAGGGATCATTCTGTCATTTTCCAAACAAGGCACTTTTAACCTTTTCGACAAATTTAAGGTAAGAATGTTGTTTTTAACTTATACGGCAGGTACAGATATTTACCGCCGTTATAAAATAATCAAAGCTTCCCTTAGAAGCTTATAAGAATATTTTCAAAGTAAATGTTTTATTTTATAATTCTGTGACTTTTAAATGATTTCAAAATGAATATTTTAAGAATTTTTGAAAGGTAATCTTTATCAAGATCATAATTTTAAATGTTTTAATGATTTATCTTTCTAAATCTTTTAATTAACATCCATGTTTTCAAAATGATTTTAAGGATTTATTTATATGGACATGAATTTTTTGAAATGATATTTCTTTTAAAAAGTTTCAAAGTTGTATGGTACACTTTGATTCAAAAATCTCTTTTAAATTACTTCCTTTATAAATGTGTGACTTTTCAATGATTTCGAGAAAAGAGATATTTCTCACAAATAGTTTTGATTTGCATCTATGTCAACATCCTTTTATGGATTTTAAGCTTATATGAACTTGATTTATTATGATACAAAACTATTGTATTGTATTGAAGGTTTTGTGATATTTTTTATTGCGGATGTGTTATTTTTATACCATTCCGGGTTTATGGAGAAAGTATTGACATTTCGTATTCTAGTTTTAATACGAATGTTTATGTTATGTTTAAACCTTTTAATATGGGAATGAATTGGACTTAGTAAGTGATGGGTGGAGCCCGCTATAGCTCCTCGATGCATCGGTAGGTCTCATGAGACAAACTAGTGTCTTGGCACAAGGCGTTGGCAAAATCATATTTGTAGTCTTGGTATGAGGCCTTGGCTATGTGGTTATGATAGTCTGTCAGTATGCATTCCATCATTATGAAAGTGGTTATTGATATTGCATGTGATTATTCGATTAGTAGAATATCCATGTCAATAAGTAAATGGAATTATTTCATTTTACTTTTGTCATAATATGTTGAAGTTCAAGTTTAAAAGGCTTATGTTTTAGTTATACATTGCCTTAAATGTTTATGCTTATTTATGAATGGTTCTGCTGTATTTATTACCCTTACGGAGCGTTTGAGCTCACCCCTTTCTATGTTTTATTTCTCCCAAGATTACAAGAAGTATTTTGTGATTGATAAGAAGGGTTAAGACAAGGGAATAATTGCATTAATAAAGTATTATTTATTTTGTTTTGTATGTTATGAAGTGTAATGTATCATTCATGTATGTAATCTATTTTACAAGACTACTAAACTAATCGGTCTTTCGAGACTTGATTCCTGGTAATCATGCCAATGTATTAAAATAATGCACCGACTCTGGGTAACTAGGGTCAGGGCATTACATATATAATAGTGAAATAATTGTTATTAAATTATTAAATGACAAAATAAATAAATATGATATCATATATGACCTTCTATTATTTCTTTGTTATGATATTTGAGTAGTATCATTGTTTTGGTTATTAACTGATTCATTTTCCATTTTATTATTAGTTTTGTAAGTCATGTATTTTATGTATAGGATGTATTTTCTTCATATCAAGTATGATATTAAGTTATTAAACATTATTTTTAATCATAAAATAATAATTATTTTTGAATGATTACGACGGGTATTGAATCACATCGCATTTGTGGAGACGGTAAGCCGTACGTACGCATGAGAGACTATATAATTTTACTGATGGTGACACTATATGTTATTGGATGGTATATCATATACATAAAAAATCATTAATATGTTATATTTATTATTTAAATCAGTTATACTAATTATTATAACCATCCAAATAATGAAGTGTTTGAATAAGAAACTTCTCCACGACGTGGAGACAACAAGTTGTACACACGCATGTATGGTCACTTTGTTATTTATAGGATGGATTAAAAACGAATATGGTTCTAAAATATTAATAATAAAATCATAGTATGTCTTATGTACTCTATTTATTATTTTTATATGGAAACTACAATGAAAGAGGTAGTGGAAGTAGAAAAAACATGAATAAGGGTGGAGAAATTATTACCTCTTCTTCAAGTGTTTCCATTTGAGTTGATCAAAAAAGATTATTAGCTTGGATTTCTGATCAATGTACGAACTCTAGTTTTATGTGATGGATGTTAGGAGGTTATATGGGTAGGGGTTGGCGGAGGGAAATGGCATTGGAGGTGTGAAATTAAGAGAATGTGAAGTACCATTTTATAAGAGAGGTGATGGTCACTTTAGGAAATGCTTGAAATATTATTTTATAATAAAATCATTTCTATTTCTAATGGCCCAAAAATGATTTATTTCAAATCTCAGTTTGGGATGAGTGTCTTTACACTGAACTAATAGGTTTTAAACAATTTTATGTTAACATTTTGACCTTATCTATTAGATTTAACTCTTAGTTAATTAGTTTAACTTTTACCGTGTCTTCTTCTATTCTTACACTATATGGTTAATAAACAAACTCCAAACATCCAAGAGAACCTTAAATAGTTAATTGATGACATATGTAATATTATTTAAGCCCTTTTTTGATCCTTATATTTTTTGGAATCTTATATCAACAAATAATATAGAAATTTTTTTAAAAACTTAATTATGTCAATCTTGACACTATTTGGTTTTTGGTTTTTGTGAAAGTCCTAAAAACCATATCACATCAAAAAAAATTTATCTAATCAACTCTAACAAGTCATATTAACCTATAAAATTCGTTTACGGCATCAAAATGTTTAAATTCTATTTATTTTAATATTTATAATAAAAACTATTTTAATATTTCATTAAGAATATAATTACTATATCATCATTGTGTCATAAATAAATTTAAATATTTAATCTCTAAAAATTATAAATAAAATAAGATTATGTATTAAATCGTTTTATCTTCCTAATGAATATTTATAGTCTAATTTATCTTATTTATAACCCTATATTAAAAATTGTTTCGTTAATAAACATTTAATTTAACACTTTTAACTCATCATTAAGTAAAATAATAATAAATGACCTAATCTAATCCAAGTAGTCTTGAACGATCATATTTTATCTTCAAGGTTGTTCTTGGTCAAATTACACATATCCTATAGAATTAGGACATGTGTTAGGTTAATTATAATATCATATTTACTTTTAATTTCCCTATTTACTTTTAACCGTTGTAAATAAAAGTCAAAAGTTACTATTCACCAAAAAATATTTTTATCCTACTGAACCACATTTTACTTACTGATTTTAACCATGTCTCTCAGATTTTTGAAATTCAATTCATATATGAGGTAAAATTATGTTTTATGCAAATTTTGAAATTCTCCTAGAATGTGGGTAAAAGACGGTAAAAAGTTCTATAAAATTTTATAGATCTAATTTTATTATAAAATTTCTCCAATGAATTACATTGAACTTATATAGGTATTATATATCTACTTTTTCTTAAAATAATTTAAAATAAAATAAATAATTATTAAAATATAAAGTCGGTTTTAAAATATAACGCATTGTTTTTCACTATTAATCAAAAATTGTAGGTTTTCAGAAAAATAGAAAAAAAATTTTACCCTAAGCTATTTTTGATATTAAGAATTAAAAAATTAATTCTATTTTACCAAGTTCAAAAAATATAAGTTTCATTAATTAATTTAAAATTAATTCTCGTTTTCAAAACCGAAAATTGGGTTTTTAAAAGTAAAAACAATCAAATGATTTCCTTGTGTTTATGCCAAATGTAAATGTCAAATTACTTATAATTACCTCAATTATATTCAATAATAAAAATACAATCTAATTATACTTTCTAACCATTCAAATTCATAATTTAACACTTAAAATTATTTTGATTAAAAAAATTGTTTTCAATTAAAATTTATTATTTTTCAGTATTCATCAAAATATGAATGTTATCATTAAATGACAAAAACTTTTTCCATAATAAATTGTTATGTCCTGATTCTAAATAAGAATTTAATTTCAATATATTTAATAAATAAAAGTTCCTAATATTAGTTTTAAAAAAGGATCACCATTAAAAGGTGTTAAAATTGCATTTTCTGAAAAATATTTCTTTTATTAGAAAAAAGGAATTTGTTCTTATCTTATGTCTAAGAAACACATAATATGGATTTTAATATTATTTGGAGTATATAAAATTGAAAATTTTGTTAGTATTATTCATAACACCTTTTTGAATGGCTATTTTGTAAGTCATAATTTGCTGGAAATTGGTGTTGCGTGTAGCACAAGCTATTGAATTACTTTAAATAAAATAACCTACTATGAAATCTTGGGGTGTTACATTCTTCCCCCCTTTTGAAATTGTGTCATATAAATATTAAAATTGGGCTAGGTAACTTCATTGAATGTCCCACATTAGAAAAAGTGTCAATAAAACAATCTCTTTAAAAGAATGAATGAGAAGTACAAAGGTCACCTGAGATAACCCATACTAGGATTACATTTAGGAAAACATGGATATGGAAGATAAACTAAGTGTCAATTTCTGATGGGGAGGGATAGGAAACATGATAAGAATAAATTTAACAAAAATAAAACCACAAACTTTTGATGGGATAAATGGTCATTAGTATCCTGGTAGGAATAGTAAACATACAAAGATCTTTTGTTTTGTGTTCCATTTCATAATGTTGTGGAATTTATTTATGAGGTTGAATAAGAAGATATAGAGATATACTTACATTTTAAGTATAGATTCATCCTTTAATAAATTTATGCCACTTAATCAACCTTTTTGTAAACAATGAGTATTCAAGTTGACTTGGTCACACCTGAAGCACTAGAATCAACATCTAGAGAATCACATGATCCACCATGGATGAACTATATATTTACCTTACCTTTAGATATTAACCAAAACCAAAATTCTTAGTAAAAGATCAGATGTTCCCTGAAAAATTAATCCTTTGGAGAAATAAATACTAATCTTAATTTCTATAATTAAACCAACAATACCCAAAGTTCAATAAATACCATTCAATAAACAATTGTCCATAAAATCTTGCAATATAATCCTAACTAATATTGAAAACCAAAACATAGAAGAATTCCATAATATAGTCTTCCATGTTAAATTGTGTCTTAAAATAACATCGGCTACTCTTAATGTCACATACAAAAATGTAATTAACCTAATCACATATTCTCTATGATAGGTTTATCATTTCCATAAATAACTCAGATCGCTATAAATCCACAATAAAAACATAGATAAAAATCCACCATTACTCCTCAAATGAAATCGCATAGTATTCTATTTTCCTAAGGCATAAAGTGTTACCAATAGTGTGAACATCTTCCAAAATAACATATATCACTTTATCACCAAATCATTATCCTTTACTAAGTATATCCATTTGATAAGACATAAGATCCTTAATAAAATTATTATTGATCAATAAAATAATTTATCTCAAAAGTATTAGTCACACTAACCAGGGAATTCACATAGTCCAATGATAGGTGATAAATCCCAATTGCACTCTGGTTGTGGGATCGATTCCCCCAGCTTTGTCAGATGCGACGGGTTGTCACGGGGTCTACGTGTTATCCTTTTTCAAAACATTATTTTATAACATTCCCAAAATGTGATAAATTATTCAAAATAACCATAAAATAATTTCACCACAAATGTTATCTCATACCTCAAATTTCTATCCCAAAATTCAATAACATGTAATTGCCTAAAATTCTAGGATCATATAAACAAAAATTCTTGTTTATAACTATATCAAAAATTGAAAAGATAATTCTTCCTAAAATATCATTTTTAGGTAACAAACTTTTGGGTTACACATACAAGGGAAAAGTATTCCAATGTAATCCAATCAAAAAAAGAGCACTAATAATTTTAAAAAAAATTACATTCATTTATTTCAACATAGGTTCTTCCTTCAACATGAGGTTATCCTATAGAATATGGCATTCACAGGGGTAATGCCAAGGTCCACTACATTTACGACAAAATACTGTAAATGGATTCTTGGGATCATTTTTATTTTCATCCATAGTACTCTCCATTTTTCCTCACCCATTATTTACATTATTTCCTTCTTTCCCACACATAAATCGTTTATTTGTTTCATTTAGACACTTTCATAGGTGTCTACTTCCACATTTCCTGCATGACGGAAATTGAGCTTTTTTTTCTCCATGGTCTCCACTACTAGAGCTCTTATCATGAACTTCCTTTCTCTCCATTGTTGAGTCTTGGTGTTTGTTAATATATATGGTGGTAATCATATTTTTGGAAAACTGATTCAGAAAGAACATGATATCTTTTACACCTACCAACATTCCATCTTGTTTCACATTTCCACCATGTACATCATTTTCAATGTTATTATGACTTCCTTGGAATCCATCCATTAATTAACACAAGAAATAATAGTGTGAGTCATAAAATCATTTAGATAATATCATAATACCTTCTTTTGAATCTAAAACACCTTATGATTGACCAAGGTTATTTATTCGCATCTTATATTGAAGTCCTTAAAATAGGTTTGTAATGAAAATGTAAATTATCTAAAGAATATCCCCCAGAAGTGTCGTAATCAATAGTGTAGCAAGGCTCGTTGTCATGTTCCAGGATACCCCGAGTCAAGCCCGAAACTCCTTGTCAGAGTTTTCACTCCTAGGTACATCTATGCTAGAGCCGCCTCTACCAGCTCGTATACAGACATGGATGTGTTGTTTGGAAAACCCATAAAATATTTACATTACCAAAAAAAAATTTATGTTCTTAAATAATAATCCCCAATTTCTATCTTAGGGTAGTGTTTTCTAATCAGATTGATTTTATAAATCTAGATTTCAAGGTTTGAACTAATCTTCCTTTCATACCAACTGTAACATCCTGACCCCCATTACCTAGAATCAGTGCATTATTACATAACATTGGCATGATACAAGGAATCATGTCCCAAAATACTTATTAGTTTAATATCCTTGGAAGTACTAGATACATACATAAGTTTTACATTACATCATAAAATAAAAAAGAAACACTGAGTCCCCTTATAACACTCTTATATTCTTTAGCCTATTTCTGTAGGTTAATGGTAATATACTTCTTTGAATCCTGTAAAAAATAAAAAATAAGAAAGGGGTGATCTCAGATGATCAGTAAGGATAAAATTATATGGGAAATTGTCATAAATATGAATAAAAATTTAAGGCAATGTATATGATGAAAACACAATCCTTTTAAACATAAAATTCATCAAAATATCGAAAAGAATAATCAAATAATTCCAATTAATTTTTCACAGGGGTATTCTACTAGATTAATAATCACATATAATATCAATAGACAATTTCATAATAATGGAATACATAATTCCAGACTTCATAACCACATAGTCAAGGCCATGTGCAATGACTACAAATAAGAGTTAGTCAAGGCCTTGTGCCAAGACACAAGTCTGTCTCCTGTGACCTACCAATGCATCTAGGAGCTATAGTGGGATCCACCTGTCACTTACTATGTCCAGTTAATTCCTCATATGAAAATGTTTAAACCTAGAATAAACATTCATATTAAAACTAGCATACGAAATGTCAATACTTTATCCATAAACCATGAATGGTTTAAAAATAACACATCCACAGTCAAACATATCAAAAAACCTTCAATACGGTATGGATTATTTTTATCTTAATAGATCAACCTAGATCATGAATAATATCTCATAATGGATGTTGACATATTTGAAAATGATCAGTAAAAACCATTGAGGGAAATATCCATTTTTCATGAAAACATTTAAAATTTTCACTAATTATCAAAATGATTTTTAAAATAGATTTTTGAATCAATGTGTACCATACCACTTTTCAACTTTTAAAAGGAATTGAAATTTTTTAACAATAATTTCCATATAAATAAATCCTTAAAACCATTTTTAAAACATGGAAATTAATGAGAAAAATTTAAAAGAATAAATTTTTAAAACATTTGAAATGATATTAAATTTAGAGTTCCTAACCAAATAAGATACTCTTGAATACTAACAATGGAGGTATTCAAAACATTATTATATAATGAGAATAATGGGATTCATGATATAATATGTCAAAGTACAGTATATACTACAAATAAAAATGAATTCGCTCATAACAAGAAAAAAAGTCTCAATGGAATATAAGTTGAGATGAATTCCTTTATAAAGACTTTATCATTAGGTTAAGGATAAATAAATGAAATAATTATGTGTGAAATAGATAAATACACTAAATATGATTGAATATTCAGTTTAAATATATCAGAGGAAATTAACACATATTCTTGTAAAAACAACACCAATGACTTGGATGTTTAACTCAATGAATAAAAATTGAGTTAAAAATACTCCTATCATGTTTATTTTGATGACATTATAATTTATCAATGGAGTGATTATGTTTATCAAAATTCTATCCATCCAAAGGGGAGTGGAAATTAAAACATAAGTAAATAAATTGCGATTTCACAAATAATCATGGAGTAATGTAATCCATGAAGTATGCTTAAAACCTAATGAGTGGAAATTGAAATTTGAATTTCCCTTACCGATTTGGTAATGTACGAAACATAAACCCCATGAAATAAATATCATCCATTGATGAAGTAAATACCCATAAATTAATGTATATTATGAAAACAATATAATCATGGGCAGTACATACACCACACAAAAGTTAATAGTAGAAAATATAGCATGAATCTAAGGGGAATAAAAGTGATATGAAAACAAATTACCTTGTACATTTTCATAGAATAGGGTAGTTTAACCTCCTGTATAATGGTGAAATAATTTTTATTAAATTATACAAGAACCAAATACCTAAATATAATATCATATATGATCTTCTAATATATCATTGTTAACGATATTTCAGAATTATCATTATTTTTTTGTTAACTGATTTGTTTTCCTTTATATTCTTTGTCATGTAAGTCATGTTTGTTATGTGTAGGATTTATTTGATTCATAAAAAAAATTATATTAAGTCCATTAACATTATTTTGAATCATAAAATAAAAATTATTCTTGAATGATTATGATGGGGAATGGATCTCATCGTATTCGTGGAGATGGTAAGTCGTGCGTACGCACGAGCGACAATATCATTATATTGATAGTGAAATCGTATGTAATTGGATGGTATATCACATATAAAGAATCATTAACATGTTATATTTATTATTTTCATAAGTTATACTCATTATTATTCATATCCAAATAATTAAGTGTCTGAATAAAAAACAACACCATGACATGGAGACGGTAAGCCTTACATACGAACGTATGGTGACATTGCCATTTATTGGAAGGATAGAGTAAAAAATATGGTAGTACCACATTTATAATAACATCAATGTAAGTAGGAGGTACTGGAGGTTATATTTTGGTATGAAATCAAAAAATAATGATAATGTGGATGTATAAAAGAACAACAAAGCGGGTGGTGAAATTATTACCCCTTCTTCGAGTCTTTTCTTTTGAGTTGATCAAAAGGGCTCCCTAGGTTGGCTTTCTGATCAATGTTAGGACTCTAGGTTGATTGGAGGGATGTTGGGAGGATATTGTTTCGGGGTTTTGTTGAGCCAAATGGCTTTGTGAGTGTTATAATTAAGAAAATTGGATGTACCCTTTTAGAAGAGAGGTGACGGTCACTTTAGGAATATCTTGAAATATTATTTTATAATAAAATAATTTCATATTTCTAATGGATCTATTGTGATTTATTTTGATGATAAGGTGTGGATGGGTAGAAATCCTCTCAACCAATATGTTTTAGTCAATTAAGGTTACAATTTTTCCCTTATCTTTTATAATTAACTCTTAGTTAAATAGTTTAACTTTTACCGTGTCTTCTTATATTCTTACACTATATGGTTAATTAAAATACACTAAGCTTCAACGAAAACATCAAGTGGTTAATTAATAAAATATGGGATATTATTTAAGCCCTTTCGCTAAACCATAGATTTTTTGGAATATTATATCAACCAATAAAATTGTATTTGTTTTAAAAACTAATTTATTACATATTTGACACTATTTGGTATATTGTTTTTGTGAAAGTCATAAAAACCTTATCACATAGATCTAAATTTATTTTATCAAAAAAACATGTCATATTAACCCTGAAAATTCTTAGATGGAATCAAAACCTTTAAATTATAATTATTTTAATGTTTATAATATAAACTATTTTAATATTTCACTAAGAATGTTATTACCGCATCATCATTATGTCATAAATAAATTTTATTATTTAATCACTAAAAATTATAAATGAAATCCAATTATGTAGGAATTCCTTTTATCTTTATAATTAATATTGGTAGTCTAATTTATCTTATACATATCCCTGTATTATAAATTGTTTAGTTAATAAACAGTGAATTTAACACTTTTAACTCTTCATTAAATAAAATAATAATAAAAGTCCTAGTCTAATCCAACTGAACATAAAGGATCATATTTTATTCCTAATGTTGTTTCTAGCCAAATTACACATATAAAATAGAATTATGACACGTGTTGGGGTAATTATAATATCATTTTTACCATTAAAAACCATATTTACTTTTAATCGTTGTAAATAAAGGTCAAAAGTTACTATTTATCAAAAACTATTTTTATCTTATTGAACCACATTTTATTTAATGATATTAACCATGTCTATATAATTTTTTAAATTCAATTCACAAAAGCCGTAAAGTTATGTTTTATGCAAATTTTCAAATGCTCCAAGAAGGTGGGTAAAAGACCGTAAAAAGTTCTATAATGTTTTATACATATAGTTTAATTATAAAATGAATCCAATTAATTATAGTGAAATTATATAGGTATTATATATCTATTTTTTAATAAAATAAATTAAATTAAAATAAATTATTATTTAAATATAATGTCTGTTTTAAATTATAACGGAGTGTTATTTACTATTCATAAAAAATTGAATGTTTTCAGAAAAATACCAAAACATTAAAATAAGATAATTTTCATATTATTAATTACAAATAGATTTCTATATTACCAAATTCCAAAAATATATGTTTCATTAATTAATTTAAAATTAATTTTCATTGTCAAAACCGAAAAGTGTTTTTTTAAAAAGTAAAAACTATCATAAGTTTGACATGTGTTTATGAAAAATTTAAATGTTAAATTAATTATAATGAAATAAATTGTATTAAATGGTAAAAATATAATCTAATTATAGTTCAAAACAATTTCAATGAATAATTTAACACTCTAAATAATTTCGATTAGAAAGATGTTTTCAATTAAGATTTAGTATTTCTCAGTATTCATCCAAATATGAAAGTTATCAGAAATGTACAAATAATTTATCCAAAATAATTTTTTATTTCATGATTCTAAGAAGGAATTTAATTTCATTAAATTGAATATATAAAAGTTTCAAAATTTGGTTTTAAAGAAGGTTTTCCATTAAAAGGTTTTAAAATTGCATTTTTTTAAATAAATTTCTTCTTTTATCTGAAAAAATGAATTTGTTCTTATATTATGTCTAAGAAACAAATAATATGGATTATAAAATTATATGGAGTATATAAAATTCAAAATTCAGTTAATATTATTCATAACTACTTTTTGGAAAACATGTTTGGTAAGTCGTGATGCGCTCGAAGTCGGTGTTGCATGTTGCACAAGCTATTGAATTACATTAAAGAAAATAACCTACTATGAAATCTTGTGGTGTTACACTTTTCCCCTTTTGGGTATTGCATCCATTTAATTTTAATGTTTGTATTGATAACTACATTGAAAGTCCCACATCAGAAAAAGAGTCAATAAAACAATATCATTAAATGAAATAAAGAGAAGTACCATACTAGGATTCCATGCATGAAAAACATGGATATCGAAGATAAACTAAGTGTCATTTTTTGAGGGTGAGTGATATAAAACATCATCAGAAGAAAGATAACAATGAGAAAACCACAAAATTATGATTGGATAAACTGTCATTAGTTTCCTTGTATGAAAAATAATCAGACAACATTTTTTTAAGTTCCATTTCATAAAGATGAGGTATTTATTTATGAGGTTGACAATAAAGATAAAGATATATACTTATTATTTAAGTTTAGTTTCATATTCTAATAAATTTCTACCACTAATGTATCCTTTTTTAAACGATGAGAATTCAAGATGTCTTGGTCACACCTAAATCATAAGAATAAACTTCTATAGAATCACATGTTCCACAAAGGATAAAATATATATTTACCTTGTCATTATAGATTAAAAAAACCAAAACGGTTAGTAAAATATTTTATGATCCCCAAAAAAATAATCCTTTAGAGAAATAAATACTAAAATTAATTTCTAAAGTTAATCCAACAATACCCAATGTTGAATAAATATCATTCAATAAAAAAATTTCCATTAAATCCTTTAATATTATCCAAACTAATATTGAAACCCAAAACATAGAATCATTTGATTACATAATATTCCACGTTAAATTGTAACGATAAATGACATCGACTACTCTTACTGTCACATACTTAAAAGTAATTAACCTAATCACATATTCTCTATGATAGGTTTATAATTTCCATAAATCACCCAAATCGCTATAAATCCACAATAAAAACATATATAAATATCTTCCATTACTCCTCAAATGAAATTGAATTGAATTATATTTTCATTAGGCATATAGTGTTCCCAATAGTGCGAACGTCTTCCAAAATTATATTTATCACTTAATCAAAAAATCATTTTCCTATACTAAGGATTTCCATTTGATAAGACATAGATACCAAATAAACTTATTATTGATCAATAAAACAATTTAACTAAAAATAATTAGACACACTAACTAAGGAATTCACGTAGTCCAGTGATAGGTGATAAATCACAATCACATTCTGGTTGTGGGTTCGATTCTCGTAGCTTTGTCAGACATAATGGGTTGTCACACGGTCTGCCTATTGTCTTTTTTCCAAAACTATATTTTATTAAATTCCCAAAATGTGATAAATTATTCAAGATAACCATAAAATAATTTCACCAAAATTTTATCGTATACCACGCATTTTCATCGCAACATTTAATAACTAGTAATTGCCTTAAATTCAAGGATGATATAAACACAAAGGGGTTTTTTATAACTATATCAATAAAGGAAAAGATAATTCTTCCTAAAATAGAATTTTCACATAAAAACCTGTAGGGTTACACATACAAAAGAAAAGTCTTCGAATTTAATCCCTTCAACAAAGATCACTATTACTTTTAACCATTTTCTAATGATTTATTTCCACAAAGGATCTTCCTTGACCAAGACGTTATCATATAGAATAGGTTTTTCACTCTCGAAATTCCCAGGTCCCCTATATTTATGGAAAATGACTGTAAATGGATGCTTGGGATCATTTTTATTTTCTTCTATAATATTTTTCCTTTTTCCATGGGAATTATTTACATTATGTCCTTTGTTACCACATATAATGAAATTATTTGTTCCATTGATACACTTTCTTATGCATCTCCTTCCAAATTTCCTTCATGATGGAAAATGAGATTTATTTTCTCCATGGACTCAACTACTAGAGATCTTATCATTCACCGACATTCTCTTCTTTTTTGATTATTAGAGTTGGTTAATATATATATTATTGATAATATTTTTCTAAAACTGATTCGTCATGAACATGATATCTTTCACACCTATTAACATTCCATTTCGTTTCTCATTTCCACCACTGTTCCAACCATCTACACCATATTCAATGATACTAGGACTTCATTGGAATCAAGCCACTGGCTAACACAAGAAATCATAGTGTGGGTCATAAAATAATTTAGAGAATATCATAACACCTTATTTTCAATATTAAACACCTTAAGATTAACCAGTGTTTTTTATTCACATCTTATATTTTAATCCTTAAAATTGGTTTGAAATGAAAATGTGAATTATCCTAAGAATATCCCCCTGGGGTTTTATAACTAAGTGTGTATCAAGGCTCGTTCTCATGTTCCTAGATACCCCAGGTCAAGCCCGAAACTCCTTGTCGTAGTTTTCACTCCTATATACATCTATGTTAGAGCTGCCTCTAGCTGCACATATTCTGACATGGATGCATTTCTTTGAAAACCCCCATAATATTTACATTAGAAATTTCTTTGAATTTTCTTCTATACTAATCCTCAATTTCTATATTTGGGTGTTGTTTCCTAATTAATGTTTTTTCCTAAATATAGCTTCCATGGTTTGTACTAAACTTTCTCTGATACCAATTTTAATTCCCTAACCCCAGTTACCCAGAATCGCTGCATTATTACATAACATAGGTATGATACAAGAAATCATGTCACAAAAGACCTATAACATTATTATCCTTGGAATTAATAGATACATATATAAGTTTTACATTACATCCTGAAAGAAAATAACAACATTGTGTCCCTTTTGAACACTATTATATCCCTTAGCCTATTTCTGTAAGTTAATCGTAAAAAACTTATTCGAATCCTGGGTAAAATAAAAAATAATAAATGGGTGAGCATGGATGCTCAGTATGGATAACATTATAGTGAAAATGGTCAAAAGTAATAATAAACAGTTATGGCAATGTATAAGACAAAAACACAAGCCTTTTAAACGTAAACTTCTGCATTATGTGGAAATGATTAATCAAATAATTCCATTTACTTATTCACAGAGATATTCTACAAGTCAAATAATAACATGTAATATCAATAGCCAATTTCTTAATGATGGAATGCATAATTCCAGACCTCATTACCACATAGTCAAGTCCCTGGTCCATGACTATAAATAAGGCTTAGTAAAGGGCTTGTACTAAGACAATAGTTTGTCTCATTAGACCTACCGATTCATCAAGGAGCTATAGCGGGCTCCACCGGTCACTTACTAAGTCCATTTCATTCCTCATATTAATGGTTTTAAATATAACATAAACATTCTTATTAAAAATAGCATACGAAATGTCAATATATAATCCATAAACCATGAATATTATAAAAATTACACATCCACAGTCAAACATATTAGAAAACCATCAATATAGTATGGAAGATTTGTATCATAGTAAATCAACCTCAATCAATAATAATACCCAGTAAAGGATTTTGACATGGTTAAAAATGATCAGTAAAACTCTTTGAGGGAAATATCATTTTTCATGAAAACATTTAAAAGTATCACTATTTATAAAGAATATCTTTAAAATATATTTTTAAATGAACATTTCCAATACCAATTTTAAACTTTTTAAAAGTAATTTCAATTTTAAAACATTAATGTCCATACAAATAAAACCATAAAAACATTTCTAAAACATGGACATTAATGAGAATTAATCTGAAGAATAAATTTTTAAAATAACTAAAATGATATTTTAGTTAGAGTTCCTAACCAACTGAGAGATGCTTGAATAAAAATAATTGAGGTAATCAAAACATTATGATATCATGAAAATAAAGGGATTCATGATATACTATGTAAAATTACAGTATTTATGCCAAATAAAAGTGAATTGGTTCATAACAACAAGGAAGTCTCAATGGAATGTAAGATGAGATGAATTCCTTCACAAAGACTGTATCCTTAGATTAAAGATAAATCAATGACATAATTATGTGTGAAAAATATAAATACACTCAATATGATTGGATATTTATATTAAATCAATAAGAGGAAATTCACACATATTCTTGTAAAAAACACTAAAGACTTGGATGTTTAACTCAATGAATAAAAATTGAGTTAAATTTACTCTTATCAAATTTAAATTGATGGCTTGAGAATTTATAAATGGAGTTATTATATGTATCAAATTTAATTCCAGAAAAAGTGGAGTGGAAATTTATAAATAAGAAATAAATAGTGATTTCACACATAATCATGGAGTAAAGTAATCAATGAAGTTTGCGTAAAACCGAATGAGTGGAAATTAAAATTTTAAATTCACTTACCAATTTGGTAACATATGAAACATACACCCCATGAATGAAGTATCATCAAATGATGATGTAAATACCATAAATTAAAGTATATTATTCAAACAATACAATTTATGGGTAGTACATACACAACACAAAATGTAATAGTGGAAAATATAGCATGAATCTCACTAGAATAAAAGTGAGATGAAAACCCATTACTTTGTACTTTTCATTAGTACAGGGTAGGTTATCCTCTTGTATAGTGGTGAAATAATTGTTATTAAATTATTCAAGAACAAAATAAATAAATATGATATCATATATGATCTTCTAATATTTCTATGCTAATGATATTCCAGTATTATCATTGTTTTGGTTGTTAACCGACTCAATTTACTTTATATGTTTTGTTACATATTTCATGTTTGTTATGAATATGTTGTATTTGTTACATATCTATAATGATATTAACTTAAAAAAATTATTTTTAATCATCAAGTAAAAATTATTCTTGAATGATTACGATGGGGATTGAATCTCATCGTGTTCGTGGAGACGGTAAGTTATACTTATGCACGAGGGACGATATCATTTTATTAATGGTGAAACCATATGTAATTGGATGGTATAGCATATATAAAAAATAATTAACATGTTATACTTATTATTTAAATTAGTTATACTCATTATTATACCCATCCAAATAATGAAATGTTTGAATAACAAACTATACCCGACATGGATATGGTAAGTCGTACGTACGCACGTATTGTGACTTAATCATTTATAGGATGGATAGAATAAAGAATATTGTTGTCCAATATTTAAAATAACATCACAGTATATAGGAGGTACTGGAGTTATTATTTTTTTTATGGAATCAACAAAGAAAGTGGAAGTGGAAGTAGAAAATAACTAGGAGGGTGGTGAAATTATTACCTCTTCTTCGGGTGTATCCTTTTGAGTTTATCAAAAAGGATATATAGGTTGGATTTATGATAAATTTAAGGACTCTAAGATTATGTGAGGTAAGATGGGAGGATATTTGGGTAGGTTTTGGACGAGCCAAAAGGCATTTTAGGTGTGAAATTAAGAGAAGGAGAAGTACCCTTTTATAAGGGAGGTGAGGGAAACTTTAGGAAACACTAGAAATATTTTTTCATAATAAACTCATTTTCGGTTTAAAATGTATCCAAAATGATTTATATCTAATATAAGGTTTGGATGAGTCTATATAATCATAACCAATAGGTTTTAGACAATTTTAGGTTACCATTTTAACCTTATCTTTTGGATTTAACTCTTAGTTAAATAGTTTAACTTTTACCATGTCTTCTTGTATTCTTATATTATATGGTTAATAAACATACTCCAAACTTCCAATATAACCTCATGTGGTTAATTAATGACATATTTAATATTATTTATTCTCTTTGGTAGAACATTAGTTTATTAAGAATATTATATCAACAAATAATATAGTATTTATTTTAAACACTAATTTATGTCAATTTTGACACAATTTGGTATTTGGTTTTCTTGAAAGTCATAAAAACCTTATCACTTCAAATAAAATATTTCTAATCAACCCTAACACGTCATATTAACCAAGTGAATTCTTGGATGGCATCAAAACTTATAAATTATGTTTATTTTAATATTTATCATATAAACTATTTTAATATTTCATTAAGAAGGTAATTAATGCATCATCATTGTGTCATAAATAAATTTAATTATTTAATCTATAAAAATTATAAATAAAATAACATTATCTAATAAATCTATTTATATTTATAATTATTATTTATTGTCCAATTTATCTTATGTATAACCCTATATTAAAAATGGAATAGTTAATAAACAATGAATTTTACACTTTTAACTCATGTTTATATAAAATAAAAATATAAGTCATAATCTAATCCATGTAGACTTGAAGGATCATATTTTATTCCTAAGAATTTTTTTTTTCGAATTACACTTATCCAATAGAAATAGGACATATGTTAGGGTAATTATAATATCATTTTTACCTTTAATTACCGTATTTACTTTTAACCGTGGTAAATAAAAATCAAAATTTACTATTTACAAAAAAAAATCCATCTTATTGAATGACATTTTACTTACTGATATTAATCACGTCTCTCAGATTTTTGAAATTTAATTCACAGAAGAATTAAAATTACTTTTTATGCATATTTGTAAATGCTAATAGAAGGTGAGTAAAAAACCGTAAAAAGATCAATAAAATTTTATACATCTAATATTATTATAAAATGACTCCAATAAATTACATTGAGCTTATATAGGTATTATATATCTATTTTGACTTAAAATAAATAAATAAAAATCATTATATATATATAACATCGGTTTTAAACTATAACATAGTTTTTTTCACTATTTATCAAAAATTGAATGTTTTCAGAAAAATACCAGAAATTTACCCAAAGGTAATTTTGATATTTTAAATTCAAAAATGAATAATATTTTACAAAAATTAAAAACATATAATTTTCATTAATTAATATAAATTGAATTATCGTTGTCAAAACCAAAAAACGGGTTTTTAAAAAGTAAAAACTATCATAAGATTGACAAGAGATTATGCCAATTTTAAATGTGAAATTACTTACAATGAACTACATTGTATTAAATGATAAAAATATAATCTAATTATTATTCAAAACCATTAAAATGCATAATTTAACATTATATATTGTTTATATTAAAATTATATTTTCTATTTATATTTTCTATTTTTTAGTATTCATCAAAATATGAAAGTTATCAGAAAAGTACCAAAACACTATCCAAAATAAATTTTCCTGTCTTAATTATAAAGAGGAATTTAATTTCATTAAATTTAATATATAAAAGTGTCAAATAATACTTATAAAAAGTGATTTCCATTAAAAGAAGGTAAAATTTCATTTTTTTAAAAACAAATTTTTTATCTGATAAAAATTAAATTTTTCTTATATTATGTCTATGAAACACATAATATGAATTATAATATTATATGGAGTATATAAAAATGAAATTTAGTTAATATTATTCATAATCACTTTTTGAATGACTTGTTTGATAAGTCGTGGTGTGCTCGAACTCGGTGTTGCATGTAGAGTAAGAAATTGAATTACATTAATGAAAATAACTTACTATGAAATATTGGGGTGTTACATGGAATACATGCTTGCATGAATTTAATAAAGTGATTTAGCCCCTCTCTTCTTGTATCTAAGGATGAATCTTCATTAATTAATAAATAATAGTAACAATGATGAATCATTCTTCAGTTGATCAAATAAATTTTCTTGAATCTCACCTGATTCGTTTCTTTAATTCAAATATATGATTTTTAGATCTTTTCTGAATAGACAATATCATATGAATTAATTTGTGACCCAATTATTCGAAATTTAATTCTCTAGATTTTTTCTATTTAAATAATTCTTTATAACTCAAAATATGACTCTTATATAAATTTAATGAGTTTAGAAATTTTTTTACATAGATAAAATATAACATATGATCTATTTTATAACTTTTATTAATGTTCTAAGACATTTAAAATTTTAAAAGTAATGACTATTTTTTTTCATTTATGTCTATATAAAATTTTATTAAATATGTATACATCTTGGCACTAAGTCATCATAAGATTCTAGGGCACGGGTCGACTCAATAATGATATAAATAAAGATTTTATAAATTATATCATGAATGATATGTTTTTAAGAAATATTGATATAACTAAAAATTGGAGTCTTTTATTGGAAATCTAAGACCATGGATTATACCAAAATGTGGGGTTTACATTATGGATGACCTAAGGTTCTATGGAGTTAGACATCCATTGGAGGTGACTATTAGTGGGTGTGTTTAATAAATCAAATAACTTATTTATTTAATTTGTTTTTAAATAATCATAAACATTGAATGTAACATCCCAAGAAAGTAATGAATAATATATATATTATCTATGTCTATTTATGAATTAGATAGTGTTTTAGATTCTTAAAATGAGAATAAATTCGATCTTAAGCATGGAATACACTGATATTTTCTAGAAGATTGTTTTACTTCCTTTTGATGGCAAGACATTTTTAAATGAAACTTTTGACAATTTTATAAGCGCTATTTTTCCAAATAATCATATTATTTATTATTGGGAGAATGAAATTTACATTGGATAAATTTTTGGTATTTTTCTGACAATGTTCATTTTTTAATGAATAGTGAAAAAATACTACATTTTACATCATAACTGCATTTTCATCTAATTTAATTATATGGTTAGATTATATTTTGAATTGGTTTTAATGTTCAATGAGAATATATTTTTACCATTTAATTCAATAGTGGTCTTTGGAATTAATTTCACTTTGAAATTGGACTTAAACTAGTGTCAATCTTTTCATACTTATTGTTTCATAAAAACACGCTATTTGCTCAGACAGCGGGAATTAATTATTAAATTAATTAATGTAACTTATATGGTTTGAATTTTGTAAAATGGACATCATTTTTGAATTCGTAATATCAAATATAGCTTAGGGTGAAGTTTTGGTATTTTTCTGAAAAACTTCAATTTTTGATAAATAGTGAAACCACTAAGTGGTACTTAAAAAACAGATTTTTCATTTAAATGAAACGTTACCACTTCTCTGTTTTGAATTTCAAAAATCTGACATACATGGTTGTCATTAATAAGTAAAATGTGGTTCAATGGGATTAAAAAAAATTTTGGTGAATAGTAACTTTTATGTTTTTAATGGCGATTAGTGGTAATTAGTGTAGTTTAAGGTAAAAATAATGTTTTAATAATATGAAATGAACTTGAAACATGTCCTACCCTTATTGGATGTGTCATGGCCGACCAAGATAATCCATGGGTCAACTTGGGGACCCCATGGATCCACTTGGGAAGGAAAATGACATTAATATCTTTTTATTTAATGTAAAAGTAAAAATGACACAAACATGAGTTGTTTTACGAAAACAATTTTTAAATGGGTTTATACAAGTCATATATTAGACTATAAAGAGTCATTTGAAATATAAAACGATTTAATACATCATAGTATTTTTTTTATAATTTTTAGACATTAAATAAATTAAATTATTTATGACATCATCATGATGCAGCGATTACCACATTATTTAACGATTTAAATAAAATGAAAAGATAATGTAAAATATAAGACCTAAACTTGTAAAATATCTATTGTATGGGTATATTTCGAACACTTATGTCCTTATACTCCAATTATTTCAATGCGGGACCTTTTAAATCAAAAACTCATTTAAAAATAAAGTAACATTTCTTTACATTCCAAGAGTGCCCCTCCTCTCCTCTTATAAAAGTCCCCCACCTCTACCAACGTAACCACAATTCCAAAGACTTTTTCTTGGCCAAACCCTTCCCATTTTGTCTCTCCACATCCCTATATAACTCTTAGAAGCCTAAATTTGGGTAGAAGTCTTCCCAATGAAGCCTTTGAGCTCAAATCAAAAACAGTTTTCCGTTTTAAGGTAATGTCTTCACTTATGTTCTTTTGTTTTATTTTGCTTCTCCAACACCCTAAACTCTTTTTATTCATTTCTTTTGTAACAACACCAGTATCTTCCATATACTAGGATGTGGTTATAAGAATTATTCGAGCTACACTTACACACACCTACAACTAATTGTTAAAGAACATACTGTTTCCGTGGATGGCGAATTGCTGCCTCACGAAACGATGACTGTACAATATTTTCTAACACCTTCAAAGGTGGCCATTAAAAAGTCACTATAATTATATATGATATATTATATGTTTAATTTTTCCTTAAACTTCTGTATTTTTCATTTATGGCAGACCATTATGGCTTCCATTATGGGTAATCGCTATATCTTCATTTTAGGAAGTGCGGACTACCGCCCACTCAAAGTGATTTTATTTCATTAATGCCATATGTGGGACGTATAAAGGATTTAATTAATGGTATTATATATGATATTATACTGAAATTATAATATACCTTTATATCATTACAGTTCCAATCCATAAAATACGAAATAGAAATGAAAGTAGTGTGCATGCGTACGTACGGCTTACCGTCTCCATGAATGGTGCATTTCATTTCTTACCTCTAAACATTATGTAATATTATAAATGCATGTATATAATGGATATATATTATATATATTATATATAAATCATGAGTATAACTCTGGGTATAATGGATAAATGAACAGCTTGTAATTATAAAGAGCATATTTTTGACTCAAGTACCAATAATCATTAAAATGACCATTATTAACTTAAATAATTGCATGGTGTTCATGACATGGTAATAAGTGATATAAAATGAATAATTAAATTGAAAAAGGTTTTTAATCAAGTAGAAATTAAATCAAGTTTATTATTCAAGAGATTAAAGAACGATCGAGTCATGTCGGACCCGAGGTAAGGGAACTTCTAGACCCAATTTCCGTTCTTTGGGTTAACCTCCTACTTTCAAATTATGTAATGATATTATTATGTCCTATTTTGTATTTGTACTTTCTTTATGTGTCATTATAGTTAATACACATAATAGAGCTATTTTATTTAAAAAAATTATCTTTGTATGGGACTTCGTCTCAATCTCTTTTCATTGAGGCATATTTTGTTTTATACACAACCTTCTTTTATACGGTGAATAAACACCATTGACTTTTACGTTTATCCAAAAAGAATCTTTTTTATGTGAAGTGTTTTACTAAACGACAAAAGGGAATGTTTTTCTCGTATGTATGCGGTGGCAACGAATTTTCCGCCGTCATGACCATTATTTGAGTTTCGGCTTCCTCTACAAGCCATAAATTTTTTTAAAGAAAAATAAAAACCATGTTTTAATTTTCTTTTATTTTGGTATTGAAAATGGTTTTTATAATTTTTTTATATCAATGTGTTGTATATATATCTTCTGATTGAAAGGTGAAAATTTTATGTTTCCTTTATTCATGTTTTATGTGATACGATTATGTTGTGGTTCTTGGGCATTATTATGAAGATGGGTGGTTCTGTGATAAACTAAGGGCGGGTGAGCCCGATATAGCTCTCCAATGCATTGGGTAACGTGAAGGAGTTAAATGTTAAGGTTTCTCCGAAGAGATTTAGGTAATATACTATGATGGGTATTCCAAACGTAACCAAGAGGGTTACTCCCTACGTAAGAATGTTATGAATGCCTGAAGTTACCTTTATGTCTTATTATTTCTATGATTTATTAATGATTTGATGAGGTATGTTAAAGTGCTTATGTTTTTTGAGTGAAGTATGATTTCATTGATTCTTATGTATACATGTACTCATGTTTCCTTTCCATATTTTCATATACCTTACTGATCTTTTTATGACCATCCCAAGTTTTTGAAATGATTTTTACAGGTCAAGGGAAAGGTACATGATGTGATGATAGTGTTAAGGAAGTGTCAAGAAAGAATCCATGTTTTATATTAAATATGATTCCATCGATGGGAAAAATGAATATTATCTTTTATGTAACCACTTTGTTTAAATGAGAAATGTAATGTATGTTTTATGATCTAATTCTCTAAAACTCTAATCCTGAAAAGATCCTCAATGTGTAATCTTGTAATAACTCAAGATTAAGTAAGGATTAAGGCTGGGGCCTTATAGTTGGTATCAGTGGTCGGTTTAGACAACTTTACGAGTTATAAAATTGTTAAATTATAAATTAATTTATGGTATGATTGAAATGATATAGCATTTAATGATTACCATGTTGCTTCGCCTATGATATTTCGGTGTTAAGAATGGTTTTTCATAGAGGAAATAGAACAACTTTTCTGGAAGGCATACAGAGGGAAATGACCTTTCAAATCAGCAACCAGAGATGGTCAGAATCAGAATTGAGCAGTTTACTACACTGATGGCTCAGTTGAATCAGGTGATAAATGGAGGTTGTGTTTATTGATGATATTTTGGTGTTTTCTAAAAGTAAATATGAGCATGAAAGAAAATTATGGGTTATTTTTCAAACCTTAAAAGAATCTAAATTGTATGGGAAATTCAGAAAGTGTGAGTTTTGGTTGCAACAAATTTCTTTTCTTGGTCACATTATTTCTAAATATGGGATAACTGTTGATCCGGAAAAAATGAAGGTTGTTGAAGAATGTCCAAGACCCACAAATGAAACTGAGATTCGTAGCGTCCTTGGTTTGGAAGGCTATTACCGAAGGTTTTTTATGAAATTTTTCACGGTTATCTAGTCCAATGACTAAGCTAACTCGGAAGGGTGTTAAGTTTATCTGGACAAATGAATGTGATGATTGTTTTCATGAACAAAAAAGAATATTGGTGAATGCTCCAGTTTTGGAACTACCATCCAGGAATGGTGAATTTGTTATATACAGTGATGCTTCATTGAAAGGACTTGGTTACATCCTAATGTAGAATGATCATGTAATTTATTATGCTTCACGACAGTTGAAAACTCATGAGGTAAATTATCCTACACATGATTTGGAATTAGCTGCTATTGTTTTCTCTTTAAAAATTTGGAGGCATCATTTGTATGGAGTAAAGTGTGAAATATATACTGATCACAAAAGTTTAAAGTATATCTTCACTCAGAAATAATTGAACATGAGACAGAGGATATGGATAGAATTAATCAAAGATTATGATTGTACAATTCATTACCATCTGGGAAAAGAAAATAAAGTGGTTGATGCTTTGAGTCTAAAGAGTAATGATTCATTAACAATGTTGTGTTTGGAACGTGATCCCTTGGTTAAGGATTTGATGAACATTGGCATAGAAGTTTTTGGTGCAGGATGTCCTTCTGTTTTATTTTAGGTATCAGGGACATCTTTTCTATCAGAGAGAATCAAGAAAGCACAGAAGCAAGACAGTGAATTTCAGAAAAAGGTAGATCTGGTTCAGAAGGGTAAGATGCATGAATTCAACATTGATAATGATTGTGTTTTGAGATTTGGGAAGAGATTGTGTTTGCCTTGTGATTCACAGTTGATGAGAGAGTTTTTATGTGAATCTCATAGTTCTCCATTTTCAGTTCATCCAGGAAGTACTAAGATATACAGAGATCTGTGGGAGTATTACTGGTGGGAAGGAATGAAAAGAGATATTGTTGATTTTACTGCGAAGTGTTTGACTTGTCAGCAGGTTAAAGCAGAGCGACAGTTACCGAAAGGGATTCTTCATCCCTTACTAGTGCCAGAGTGTAAATGGAAGAATATATCCATGGACTTTGTTGTGGGATTACTGAAGACATCCCGAGGTAATAATGCAATTTGGGTTATTGTTGATCGTTTGACTAAATCTGCTCATTTCCTTGCTATACGAGATACATTTTCCCTAGATCAACTTTCTCGTTTGTATCTTAAAGAGATAGTCAGGTAACATGTATTTCCTCTCTCCATTGTATATGATCGTGATCCCAGGTTTACTTTTATCTTTTGGAAGGGTCTTAAGAAGTCATTGGGTACTGAATTAAATTTTAGTATAGCTTTTCATCCTCAATCATATAGGCAGTCAGAACGAACGATCCAGACTTTAGAGGATATGCTACGTGCTTGTTCAAAGGATTATCAGGGATGTAGGGACCAACATCTTTCTTTGGTTGAATTTTTTTATAATAACAGTTTTCATTCCAGTATACAGATGAGACCATTTGAGGAATTATATGGGAAGAGGTGTCGAACTCCATCTTTCTAGTACAAAGTGGGTGAAAGGAAGTTAATGGGACCATAATTGGTAGAATAGTTGGCAGAAAAAGATCAGCTGATACAGAAACACATTAGAACAGCTCAGAGCAGGCAGAAGATTTATGCAGAAAATTGGAGGAAGGATCTCTCTTTTGAGGTAGGTGATCATGTTTTTCTCAAAGTCTCACTGTAGAGACCCAAATCTTGACGTACATGGACATTACATTACTTTAGCGGAATACTTAGTACATAACAAAAATAGACACACAAGTACCGTAATAGTTTAGTGTCTTTGCAAACTTGGAACAAAATCTTCTAATCGTGGTAAAAGATCTTCAACATCTCCCATAAAGATCTTCCCCTCTTTTTTCTTACCTAAAACCTTTCTTTATATCCTGGGGAAAAGAAAACATAAAAATGGTGAGCTCAAATGCTCAGTAAGGGTAACCATGGATAAAATAAAGCATACTATATACATTTGAACTTAAAAACATGAACATAATGTTTAAACATCAAAAGCTTGTGTAATGACATAAAACATGGAAGTATGTATGGCATAGATCATAAAGAAACATTAATGATGATAAAATAGTATGGGAATAAAACATGTAATTATGGATTCCATTAAGCACATGTAATGATTTCCATAGTACCCAAGGCATTGCTGCCAAGACCATCTTAGTGGACAAAGTCCCTTTCTGAATCGAGTTCACTCCTCGTTTCTATCCTGTAACACTGAACCAGTTTAACATACCATTCCATCCATATCTATCTCATGAGATATAAACCTTTACCCAATGCATTGGATGGAGATATAGGTCCCACCCATCTCATAATGAAATCATTCTTACTTGTGCCACAAAATAAATTTAAAACATTCATCATAACCCAAATAATAAAATGGGTTTCATAAACAGCATCCAATAATTTCATAATCCATATAAAACAAACGGACATTTCATCATAAGAAAAGTGAACCATGTAAATTATAGATAAATTAAACTTAAAACATACACATATGAAATAATTTCATCAAAGATGGAAAATGGTTTTGATAAAACATTTGAAATTAATTCTTGAGGAAAATATCCTTTCTTCTTCACAATCAATTTCTTTTCACAAAAAGTCATGCTATTTTAAAAGAAAGATATTTTGTTGAAAATAGTCGTGAAATCTTTTGAATGAAGCTTCATGCAAATAAGGCTTTATAAAACCGTAAAAATCCGTTCGTGCCGTATAAGTTAAAAATAAACATTCTTCTCGTACTTTTGCCGGAAAAGACGAAAAAAGTACCTAGTAATGTAAAAAAAGGAAGATTCCTTAAATACCATTTAGTAAAAGTCAAAAATGGATAAAAATGACTTTAAACATACATTAAAACACTTTTGTAAAACATGGACATGGATGATAGAAATAACCCCAGTAAATACGTACGAATAAGAAATCTCGGATAAAAATGAGATTTGCAAAATTATCCCTTACCTTATGTCTGATATGCTTCGTATGTATCCGAACCACCTGTATAATGATTTAAATAATTTCATTGACTTATTACAGAATCGTATTAATTGTTATGCTATCATATGTGGTTCACTTATGAGTTTATATTACCCGTTCTTTTGTAAATTTCATGTTAATTGGTTTTTTGGGTAAAATCGTTTCATTTGTCGTCTGTGTTTTGACTTACAATTATTCATATGATTACTTAGATCATGATTACATAATTCCAGAATATAAAACATAATTTATATACAATATATTTTCAGAATATAAATATATATAATATATCGATAAATGGAAAGAAATACACCGTTCATAGAGACGGTAGGCTGTACGTACGCATGGACGTTGTTTTCGTTTCCTCATTGAATTGAATGGAATTAATTGGATGACATACATACATATACATAAATCCAGTATCATTATTATGTCATATATTTCATGATTACTTATTATATATACTTTATAATCATTCATGAATGGTTAATCATTGAGAATGAATCTCATCGCGTCGTGGAGATAGTATTCCATACGTACGCACGAGCGATGATATCATTCCCATGATTGTGGAATTTTATTGGAGTTTATGTATACTATTACAGAATCAATATCACTTTACAGTAATCTTATATAGTTCTTATTTACACCATTATACCCATCCATGTATGTTGGTGGTGGAAAAATAGATTACACCACGGCGTGGAGACGTTATTCCGTACGTATGCAGGTGCGGTGATTTTGTCTTCTGTAGGATGGATAGATGGTGAAATAGGGTTGTTTCATATTTATAATAACATATCATTATATGAGTGATTCATATTTTATTACTTCATAATGAAACAACTAAATAAGAAGAAGTAGAAAAAAGAAATAAAGTTGAATGAATCGGTAACAGACATTACCTCTTCTTTGAAGCGCCTCTTTGAGACCACCTCTTAGTGTTCTAAAATTGGTCTTTGAAGAAGACCAGGACCTCTAGAATGTTTCTAGGGAATTGGAGAAGATAATTTGGCAGGTTTTGGCCGAGATGGAAGGCTCAATGTGGTGTGTGGAAGAGAGGGAGGGGGTGGCCATTTATAAGGGAGGAGAGGGGCACCTTTGGAGAACTTAAAAATATTAATTTATAATAAATCTAACCCCAATTAAAAACCTCAAAAAATGACTCATATTAGAATATTAGATGAGTTAGGGTTGTAATATCATCAACCAATAAAATTTAGACATGATAGGAATTTATTTTAAACATTATCAACTTGATTTATCCTTACATAATCAATTTCATTTTATTTGTGGTAATAACATTCTAAATTTTTAATTATACCAAATAATTAATTATTTGTTGTTAATTTTCCATAATGGGATACTTTATAACATTTTAGACCACATAAATTTAAATTTATAATTTCTAAATATTTTTGTGATTTTTAAACAATTTTATAATATGTCATTTTTATAAAATAACTATAGTGTCAATTTTGACACTATTCATTTATTTGAATTTAAATAAAATATATACAGAAGATATGTTCCAAATAAAAGCTTTAATAGATTCATAAAAGGTCTTATGTATCTATAAAATTATTTTATCACATTAAATAGTTCATATAATATTTATTTTATTATTTTTAAAACCATTTATTTGGTTTATCTCTTAATAAAATAATTTCTACAACTTTATTGTATAATTATTTAATATACTTATTTGTTGCATAAAAATTAAAAATAAAATCCTATGATGAAGATAAATATATTAACTTTCACAATAATACTTGTAATCGAATTTATCATCTTAAAATAACAATATTTAAATTTTTATATTTATTAAATTATGAAGGTGACAACATTGGCATCATTTTAAATAAAATTATATAAGTGTCATAATCACTTTTATAAGACTCCAAACGGTTATATATTTGGTCATTGGATTATTATGGTATATATATACACTAACAATAAGTTTTGGTCAGGTTTGTGGGCCTTTTAATGGGTATTATTATTTCAATAAAAACAATATTACTGATTTTTTACTTAATAAATAATTTCTGAATCATTAATGTATCACCATTAATGGCAATTATTTAATCCCTAAAAATTCTAAATAAATTATAATGATGTAGATATTTGATTAGATTTCTGGAGACAATTCATGTTAGAGGTTTTATTATGTTTATCACTAAATTAAAATTATTATACTTATAAGATTTAAGAGAGTTACATGTTGTCACTTTCTTTGGTTTTAATAATAATTAAATTATTTTCCGGGTCAAAAGTCAATAAAATTAATCTAATCCGACCCTTATGGGATATGGGTCTACATTTAGCCATCCAATAGAATTTTGGCATGTGTTAGGGTAATTTTATAATATTATATTTACCCTTAATTACCCGATTTACCTTTAACTATGGTAAATAAAATTTATCGTAGTTACTATTCATAATTCCCAAAAATAAAAAGTATCAAATTAATATAATTTGGACCCACTGATTCCAAATATGGAATCCATTTTTTCAAATTCAATACACAGATGTTGCAGAAATTAAATTAAAATTAATCCCGTTGTCGAATGAAAACGGGTTTTTGTTTTAAAACATTGCAAAACATTCAATTGATTTAACCTACGAATTAAATGTAAAATAAATGATAATGACATAAATTATATTAAATGGTAAAAATATATTCTATTTATACATTAAAACCATTCAATATTATAATTTAACCACCTATGTTATTATGATGAAAAAAGTGGTTTTTAATTAAAATATAGCGTGTTTTTACTATTCATTAAAATATGAATGTTATCAGAATAATATGAAAAATTTATCCAAGGTAACATTTTATATCCTGATTCCAAAGAATAATTTTATTTTTTAAAATTGTACTTATAAATATTTCAAAAACTAGATTTAATGTGGGTGCTCCATCAAAAGGGGACAAAAATGCGTTTTTTTAAAATACTTATTTTACACGAAAAATTTATTTTGTTCTTATACCATGTTCTAGAAATTGTGTAAGATGAATAATAATGTTATAAAAATCAAAAATTAATTAAAACTATTCATAACGGCTAGTTCATAATAATATTATAATAATATATCGTTGTTTAGTAAAACTCGGTATTGCGTACAACACACGCTATCGAGGAAGGTCATGATTGCGTGTAATTCAAGCCAACTTACGGTTGCATGTAGTGCACGACTCCTTTGTTGTTGCGTATAACAAAATAAATTGAATGTATATATATATATTCAATTTTTTGTAGAATAACTACTATCAAAAAAACATAAAATTTTGTGTAACACGATCCAAGAATAGTGTTGTGTATACTGCGAGCTAATACGGTGTTGCGTATAGCGCAAGTTAATCTTAGTGTAGCGTACAACAGAAGATATTAATTAAATTAAAATGAATATATCTTATAAAATATCAGGTTGTTACATTCTATCCCCCATAAAATGAATTTCGCCCTCAAAATTCGTCGGGGTTATACATGGTTTTCTACATGAAAGTTTTTTTAATTGAAACCCACTTCATAAAATGAAATACCAAAACTTAACTTTCAAAACTAAAGTATGAAACGTAATAGTTACCCAAATTAACTCATCACTGGGTTTCCACGTTGGAGAACATAGGTGAAAATATGGATATGTAAGAGAAATATAACCATCATGTTCTAATGGAGAGTGGTAGATAACATGGCTATGAAAAATCCAACAATCACAAAGCCATATATTTGTGATGATCTAATGTACCATATGATTCATCGGATATAAGGGCACTAGGACAACATTTTTGGTTTTCAAGATCATTTCCCAAAAGTTGAAGAATTTGAATTAGAAGAAATACTTGCTTGATTTTCATACAATCTCACAGTTTTTCATTCTTTGAACAATTTTCACTTCATATCTTAATGAAATGAAGTTGAATTTTTCATTTGTGAAGTGTTAGCAGCTCATGTGATAGAATTATGGGTCATTCCATCTGTCTCAAACAGAAGGTTATAAAAGTTATCAAAAATACATAAGTCCATCTATATTGAGATTAATCATATGTGGTTCCTAAAATGGACTTATAATTCATATATCATAGTCCTTAATATAATAAAACTAGTTTCTACTAAATAGGGACTTCCAGTAGGCTAGTGGTTGGTGATAAAGGCATGTCGCACTTCGGTTGTGGGTTCAATTCCGACAGCCTTGTCCGACGTGATGGGTTGTCGCCCGTCCTGCAGGTTTTCCTTTTTCTGAAACTACATTACTATAACATCCCATCAATAATATTGAAAAAAGGTCTATCCTTAAACAATACTAACTTCTGTCCAACATAATCCATTCCAATATTTAGGCTTATCCAAAATACTTCTTTCCAAACTCATAGTATAAAGAGAATGATTACTAAAAAGGAAATATAACAAGCATGTGAATACTATCATTTATCCCTCATATATATTTTTGGTCACATTCCAATAATTTGAATTCCTTAATCATGTATTCTCTTGAAAAATGAATACCTGTTAATCATTATTGAAAACAAAAATGCTGTTAAAAGTTAACTCTTTCCACCTACCAAAATCCCAATAATTATATATACTCAAACCGTGATATCACTTAGTCCTTATATCAACAATGAGCTCATGAATACAATAAAACATCTCATTATCTTTTTATCCCTTCATTATGCGCATATCATCTGCTTTCCAAAATATTTTAATCACTTTTCATGGTTACCAGTACCATAAAATTATTGAAAACCACAATAGACTAATACAAAAATATTCTAATACACCATAAATGTACATCAACAACATTATTCTTGAATACCAATAAATAAAAACATCAATCCATCCACTTCAGTGATTGTCTTGGAATAATTCCTTCCTTGATTTAGAAGTATCTTTTTAGGTCAGGGCATTAAGTTGGGTAATCCCATGTTCTCCACAAATAATACATTGAACTCCATAATAGTCTGTCACTATATGACCCTTTTCTCCACACAGATAACATCGGTCCCTCCATTTGAGGAATTCCTCAAGTTTCTTCTTCCCTTATTTAGAAATCTTAATCTTCCTTTCTTTATGCTCCTCAACATGCGAACATGCATAATAGTCTATCTTCCTCTTATTTTATGAATTAGGCATACCACTAAACTTCACCTTGTTAATCGTATATCGCGATGACTGATTCGGCATAATCACAATATCTTTCTCTCTAGGCATTACACAATTTTGTTTCTCATAGTCACCAATTTTGTCCATTGGATTCAATGTTAACCAAATTCCTTCTGGTTCCCTCCATTGACTAGAACAGAAAAAGAATTATGTGAGAGGAAAAGATCATGCTAGGGAAAACAACATAGTAAAGGGGGTGTACCCTCAATAGATAACATCTTAGGATAAATTCTAAGATCTTTACCTTAGTTCTAGGACTATATCCAATACGTATACTTATCCTTATGGACATCCCTAGACATACCTTAGAAATATCTCTAGGGATCTCACTAACGTTTTCGCATCCTAGTTTCCAAAGGTTGACTAAAAAATTTCTCTAATACCAACTGTAGAGACCCGAAGCTTGACATACATGGAAATTACATTACTTTAGCAGAATACTTAGTACATAACAAAAATAGACACACAAGGACCGTAATAGTTTAGTGTCTTTGGAATCATAGAACGTAATCTTCTAATCATGGTGAAAGATCTTCAACATCTCCCATGAATATCTTCCCCTTTTTTTCTTACCTAAACCCATTATTTATATCCTGGGGAAAATAAAACATAAAAAGGGTGAGCTCAAATGCTCAGTAAGGGTAAGCATGGATAAAATAAAACATACCATATACATTTGAACTTAAAAACATCAACATAATGTTTAAACATCAAAAGCTTGAGCAATGACCTAAAACATGGAAGTATGTATGGAATAGATCATAAAGAAATATTAAGAATGATAAAATAGCATGGGAATAAAACATGTAATTATGGAATCCATTAAGCACATGTAATGATCTCCATAGAAGCAAAGGCATTGCTTCCAAGACCATCTTAGTGGACAAAGTCCCTTTCTGAATCGAGTTCACTCCTCATTTCAGTCCTATAACACTGAACCGGTTTAACTTACCATTCCAGCCATGTCTATCTCTTGAGATATAAATCATTACCCAATGAATTAGAGGGAGATATAGGTCCCACCCATCTCATAATGAAATCATTCTTACTTGTTCCACAAAATAAACTTAAAAAATTCATCATAACCCAAAGAATAAAATGGGTTTCATAAACAGCATCCCATCATTTCATTATCCATATAAAATAAACGGACATTTCATCATAAGAAAAGTGAACCATGTAAATTATAGATACATTAAACTTAAAACATACACATATGAAATAATTTCATCTTAGATGGAAAATTGTTTTGATAAAACATTTGAAATGAATTCTTGAGGAAAATATCCTTTCTTCTTCAAAATCAATTTCTTTTCACAAAACGTCATGCTATTTTAAAAGAAAGAGATTCTGTTGAAAATAGTAATGAAATATTTTGAATGAATATTCATGAAAATAAGGCTTTATAAAACCGTAAAAATCCATTCGTGCCGTATAAGTTAAAAATAAACATTCTTCTCGTACTTTTGTAGGAAAAGTCAAAAAAATACCTCGTAACGTAAAAAAAAAGATTACTTACATACAATGTAGTAAAAGTCAAAAATGGGTAAAAATGACTTTAAACATACATGAAAACACTTTTATAAAACATGTACATGGATGATAGAAATAACCCCAGTAAATACGTATGAATACGAAATCTCGGATAAAAATGAGATTTGCAAAATTATCCCTTACCTTATGTCTGATATGCTTTGTATGTATCTGAACCACCTGAATAATGATTTAAATAATGTAATTGACTTAGTACAGAATCGTATTCATTGTTATGCTATCATATATGGTTCACTTATGACTTTATATTACTCGTTCTTTTGTAAATTTCTTGTTAAAGAGTGTTTTGGGTAAAATCGTTTCATTTGTCGTCCGTGTTTTGACCTGCAATAATTCATATGATTACTTAGATCATGATTACTTAATTCCAGAATATAAAACATGATTTATATACAATATATATTTAGAATATACATATATATAATAGATCAATAAATGGAAAGAAATACACCGTTCATGGAGACAGTAGGCCGCATGTATGCATGGATGTTGTTTTCGTTTCCTCATTGAATTGAATGGAATTAATTGGATGAAATATATATATATATATATATATATACATAAATACAGTATCATTATTAGTTCATATATTTCATGATTACTTATTATATATACTTTATAATTATTCATGAATGGTTAATCATTGAGAATGAATCTCATCGCGTCGTGGAGATGGTATTCTGTACGTACGCACGAGTGATGATATCATTCTCATGATCGTGGAATTTTATTGGAGTGTATATATACTATTACAGAATCAATATCACTTTACACTAATCTTATATAGTTATTATTTACACCATTATACCCATCCAAGTAAGTTGGTGGTGGAAAAACAGATTACACCACGGCGTGGAGACGTTATTCTGTACGTACGCAGGCGCGGTGATTTTGTTTTCCGTAGGATGGATAGATGGTGAAATAGGGTTGTTTCATATTTATAGTAACATATCAGTATATGAGTGATACTTATGTTATTACTTCATAATGAAACGACTAAATAAGAAGAATTATAAGAAGAAATAAAGTTGAATGAATCGGTAACAGACATTACCTCTTCTTTGAAGCGCCTCTTTGAGACCTCCTCTTAGGGTACTAAAATTGGACTTTGAAGAAGACCAGGAGCTCTAGGATGTTTATAGGGAAGTGGAGAAGATAATTTGGCAGGGGCTGGCCGAGATGGAAGGCTCAAAGTGGTGTGAGGAAGAGAGGGAGGAGGTGGCCTTTTATAAGGGAGGAGAGGGGCACCTTTGGAAATCTTAAAAATATTAATTTATAATAAATCTATCCCCACTTAAAAACCTCAAAAAATGACTCATATTAAAATATTAGATGATATAGGGTTGTAATCCCATCAACCAATAAAATTTAGACATGATAGGAATTTATTTTAAACATTATCAACTTGATTTATCCTTACTTAATCAATTTAATTTTATTTGTGGTAATAACATTCTAAATTTTTAATTATAACAAATAGTTACTTATTCTTTGTTAATTGTCTATAATGGGACACTTTATAACATTTTAGACCATATAAATTTAAATTTATAATTTTTAAATATTTTTGTGATTTTTAAACAATTTTATAATTTTTATTTTTTATAAAATAACTATAGTGTCAATTTTGACACTATTCATTTATTTGAATTTAAATAAAATATATACAGAATATATGTTCAAAATAAAAGCTTTAATAGATTAATAAAAGGACATATGTATCTAAAAAATTATTTTATCACATTAAATAGTTCATATAATATTTATATTTTATTTTTAAAACCATTTATTTGGTTTATCTCTTAATAAAATAAATACTAAAACATATTTGTGTAATTATTTAATATACTTATATGTTGCATAAAAATTAAAAATAAAATCCTATGAGGAAGATAAATCTATTAACTTTCACAATAATACTTTTACTCGATTTTATCATCTTCAAATAACAATATTTAAATTATTTTATTTATTAAATTATGAAGGTGACAACTTTGGCATCTTTTAAAATAAAATAATATAAGTGTCATAATAACTTTTATAAGACTCCAAACGGTTATATATTTGTTAATTGGATGCTTATGGTATATATATACACTACCAATAAGTTTTGGTCAGGTTTTTGGGCCTTTTAATGGGTATTAATATTTCAATAAAAACAATATTACTGATTTTTGACTTAATAAATAATTTCTGCATCATTAATGTATCACCATTAATGACAATTATTTAATCCCTAAAAATTCTAAATAAATTATCATGATTTAGATAATTTGATTATATTTCTGGAGACTATTCATGTTATAAGTTTTATTATGTTTATCACTAAATGAAAATTATTATACTTATAAGATTTAAGAGAGTGACATGTTGTCACTTTCTTTGGTTTTAATAATAATTAAATTATTTTCATGGTCAAAAGTCCATAAAATTAATCTAATCCGACCATTATGTGATATGGGTCTACTTTTAGCCATCCAATTGAATTTTGGCATGTGTTAAGGTAATTTTATAATATTATATTTACCCTTAATTACCCGATTTACCTTTAACTATGGTAGATAAAATTTATCGTACTTACTATTCATAATTCCCAAAAATAAAAAATAGCCTATTAATAAAATTTGGACCCACTGATTCCAAATATGGAATCCATTTTTTCAAATTCAATACACAGAAGTTGCAGAAATTAAATTAAAATTAATCCCATTGTCGAATGAAAACGGGTTTTTGTTTTAAAACATTGCAAACGACTCAATTGATTTAACCTACGAATTCAATGTAAAATCAAGGCTAATGACATAAATTATATTAAATGGTAAAAATATTTTCAATTTATACTTTAAAAACATGCAATATTATAATTTAACCACCTATGTTATTTCGATGGAAAAAGTTGTTTTTAATTAATATATAGCGTGTTTTTTACTATTCATGAAAATATAAAAGTTATCAGAATAATATGAAAAAATTATCCAAGGTAAAATTTTATATCCTGATTCCAAATAATAATTTTATTTTGTAAAATTGTACTTATAAACATGTCAAAACTATATTTAATGTGGGTGCGCCATCAAAAGGCAGCAAAATTGAATTTTTTAAAAAATACTTATTTTACCCGAAAAATTTATTCTGTTCTTATACCATGTTATAGAAAATGTGTAAGATGAATAATAATGTTATAAAATTCAAAATATATTTAATACTATTCATAACAGCTATTTCATAATAATATTATAATAATATATCGTTGTTTAGTAAAACCCGGTATTGCGTACAACACACGCTACCGAGGAAGGTCGTGATTGCATGTAATTCAAGCCAAGTTAGGGTTGCGTGTAGTGAACGACTCCTTTGTCGTTGCGTATAACAAAATACATTGAATATATATATATATTCAATTTTTCATCGAATAACTACTATCAAGCAAACATAAAATTGTGTGTAACATGATCCAAGAATAGTGTTGTTTATACTGCAAGATAATATGGTGTTGCGTATAGCGCAAGATAATCTTGGTGTAGCGTACAACAGAAGATATTAAAGAAATTAAAATGAATATATCTTATAAAATCTCGGGTTGTTACACTCACCATGGAAAAGTGTGATGCGTTTTGGTAAGAAAGGAAAGCTGAGTCCAAGGTTAATTAAACCATATGAAATTCTTGAAAGAGTTGGATTAGTTGCATACTGAGTGGATTTACCTCCATTTTTATCTCAGGTACATAATGTTTTTCATGTTTCGATGTTGAAAAAGTATATTCCAGATCCATCTCATGTTTTGAGTCCAGAGGTAGTTCAGCTGGAAGAGAACCTATCTTATGAGGAACAACCGCTCCAGATTTTTGACCATAGGGAGCAAGTGTTATGGAATAAGGTGATTCATCAGGTAAAGGTTTTGTGGAAAAACCACATGGTTGAAGAGGCATCATGGGAATCTGAAAATGCATTGAGGGCTAAATACCCCCACTTTTTCGATAAGTAAATAAATTGCGGGGACGAAATTTTCTAAAGGAGGGAAGGATGTAACATCCCAAGAAAATAATTAATAATAGATATTTTTATCTATGTCTATTTATGAATTAGATAGTGTTTTAGAGGCTTAAAATGAGAATAAATCCGATCTTAAGAATGGAATACACTGATATTTTTTAAAAGATTGTTTTACTGCCTTTTGATGGAAAACCATTTTTAAATCAAACTTTTGACAATTTCATAAGCTCTATTTGTCAAAATAAACATATTATTTATGATTGGGACATTGAAATTTACATTGGATAAATTTTTGGTATTTTTCTGGCAATGTTCATTTTTTAATGAATAGTGAAAAAATACTGCATTTTACATCAAAACTGCATTTTCATCTAATTTAATTATATGGCTAGATTATCTTTTGAATTGGTTTTAAAGTTCAATTAGAATATATTTTTACCATTCAATTGAATAGTGGTCATTGGAATTAATTTAACTTTGAAATTGGACTTAAACTAGTGTCAATCTTTTGCTACTTATTGTTTCATAAAAACAAGCTATTTGCTCAGACAACGGTAATTAATTATTAAATTAATTAATGTAAGTTATATGTTTCAAATTTTTTAAATAGAAATCATTTTTTAATTCGTAATATCATATATAGTTTTGGGTGAAGTTTTGGTATTTTTCTGAAAAACTTCAATTTTTGATGAATATGAAACCACTATGTGGTACTTAAAAAACTGATTTTTCGTTTAAATGAAACTTTAACACTTCTATGTTTTGAATTTCAAAAATCCGACATACATGGTTTTCATTAAGAAGTAAAATGTGGTTCAATAGGATTAAAATAATTTTTTGGTGAATAGTAACTTTTATGTTTTTAATCACGATTAGAGGTAATTGGTGTAGTTTAAAGTAAAAAAAATGTTTTAATAATATGAAATGAACTTTACACATGTCCTACCCTTATTGTATGTGTCATGGCCGACCATGAAAATCCATGGGTCAACTTGGGGACCCCATGTAGGAACTTTGGAAGGAAAATAACATTAATATCATTTTATTTAATGTAAAAGTAAAAATGACACAAACATGAGTGTTTTACTAAAACAATTTTTAAATGGGGTTATACAAGTCATCGTTTTGTCTATAAATAGTAATTGGAAATATAAAAATATTTCCCACATCATAGTATTTTTATATAATTTTTTGAAATTATATAAATTAAATTATTTATGACATCATGATGATGCAGCGATTACCTCATTATTTAATGATTTAAATAAAATGAAAAGATAATGTAAAATATAAGACCTACACTTTTCAAAAACCTATTGTATGGGAATATTTCGAACCCTTATGACCATATCCTAGAATTATTTCAATGTGGGACCTTTTAAATCCGAAACTCATTTTAAAATAAAGTAACATTTTTTACTTTCCAAGAGTTCCCCTCCTCTCCTCTTATAAAAGGCCCCCACCTCTACCACCTTACCCACACTTCCAAAGCCTTTGGATCGCCCAACACCTACCCATTTTGTCTCTCAAAATCCCTCTCTAACTCTTAGAAACCTCACATTGGGCAGAAGTCTTCCCAAGGAAGCATTTGATCTCAAATCAAAAAGGGTTTTCCGTTTTAAGGTAATGTCTTCACATGTGTTCTTTTGTTTTATTTTGCTTCTCCAACCCCCTAAACTCTTTTTATTAATTTATTTTGTAAAAAAACCAGTATCTTACATATACTAGGATGTTTTTATAAGAAGGATTCGATCTACACTTACACCCACCTACATCTAATGGTTAAGGAACATACTGTTTCTGTGGATGGCGAATTTCTGCCTCACGAAACGATGATGGTTCAATATTATTCTAACACCTTCAAATGTGGCCATTAAGATGTAACTATATTTATATATGATATATAATATTTTTATTTTTTCCTTAAGATTCTGTATTTTTCATTTATGGAAAACCTTTATGGCTTCCATTATGGGTATACGCGATATCTTCATTTTAGGAAGTGCGGACTACCGCCCTCTCAAAGTGATTTGATTTCGTTAATGCCGTATGTGGGACATATAAAGATTTAATTAATGGTATTATATATAATATTATACTGGAATTATAATATAACTTTATATCATTATGATTCCATTCCATAAAATACGAAATAGAAATGAAAGTAGCGTTCATGCGTACGTACGGCTTACCGTCTCCATGAACGGTGCATTTCATTTCTTACCTCTAAAAATTATGTAATATTATAAATGAAAGTATATACTATATATATATATGTGATATATATGATATATACATCATTATTATAACTCTATATATAATGGATAGGTTAATAACTTGTAATTATAAAGAGCATATTTTTTACTCAAGTACCAATGATCGTAAAAACGACCGTTATTAACATAAATAATTGCATAGTGTTCATGACATGGTAATAAGTGATATAAAAGGAATAATGAAATTTAAAAAGGTTCTTAAGCATGTATAAATTAACTCATTTTTATTATTCAGGAGATTAAATAACGATCGAGTCAAGTCGGACCTGAGGTAAGGGAGCTTCTTAACCCAATTTCTGTTCTTTGGGTTAATCTCCTACTTTCAAATTATGTCATGATATTATTATGTCCTATCTTGTATTTTTACTTTCATTATGTGTAATTATAGTGAATAAACATAATAGATCTATTTTATTTGAAAAAAATGATCTTTGTATGTGACTTCATCTCAATCTCCTTTCATTGAGGCATATTTTGTTTCATACACAACCTTCTTTTATACGGTGTATAAACCCCTTTGAATTTTACATTTATCCAAAAAGAATATTTTTTATACGAAGCGTTTTACTAAACGAAAAAATGGAATGTTTTTGTCGTACGTATGCGGCGACAACGACTTCTCCGCCGCCGTGACTATTATTTGAGTTTCGGCTTCCTCTACAAGCCATACCTTTTTTAAAAAGAGAAATAAATACCATGTTTTACTTTTCTTTTATTTTGGTATTGAAAATGGTTTTCATAATTTTTTTATATCAATGTGTTGTATTGATATCTTGTGATTGGAATGTGTAAATGTTAGGTTTCCTTTATGCATGTTTTATGTGATACGATTATGTTGTGGTTCTTGTGCATTATTATGAAGACGGGTGGTTCTGTGATAATCTAAGGGTGGGTGAGCCTGATATAGCTCTCCAATGCATTTGGTAACGCGAATGAGTTAAATGTTAAGGTTTCTCCGAAGATATTTAGGGAATATACTATGATGGGTATTCCAAACGTAACCAAGAGGGTTACTCCCAACGTAAGAATGTTATGAATGCCTCAAGTTACCTTTATATCTTATGATTTCTATGATTTATTCATGATTTTATGAGGTATGTTAAAGTGATTATGTTTTATGAGTAATGTATGATTTCATTTATTCTTCTGTATACATGTACTCATGTTTCCATTCCATATTTTCATATCCCTTACTGAGCTTTTTATGCTCATCCCAAGTTTTTGAAATGATTTTCATAGGTCAAGGGAAAGGTACATGATGTGATTATAGTGTCAAGGAAGTATCAATAAAGAATCCATGTTTTATATTAAATATGATTCCATCGATGGGAAAACTGAATTCTATATTTCCTGTAACCACTTTGTTTAAATGCAGAATGTAATGTATGTTTATGATCTAATTCTCTAAAACTCTAAACCTAAAAAGATCCTCAATGTCTAATCTTGTAATAACTCAAGATTAAGTAAGGATTAAGGCTGGGGCCTTATATAGAATACATTTTTAAATACAGTGTTATGAAAAATATCCAGGGTTATCCACATAATCTTAGGAGGATTATAAATGAGGAGGGGCCATTCTCCATTTCTATACTGGGCTTGGGATTAGAGAAAGATGATTATTGGATTGATGTGGATCGAGATGAATGTGGTGAAAAGAGGTGATAATTTTTATCACTGGTGTGTAAAATCTTCCCCAATTCTCAATCCTAAATTAATTCATGACTCTTTATGTGTAGTTTTATCCCCTTTGAATAAATTATTAAATATTGGATTTTATTAGAATATTTTGATTCGTGTTATTTTCATCAGTCTGACTGGATATTTAATTATTGAACTCATTAAATGTCAGAAAACCATGTTATCAACCCTGACATTCAATCCATATGATGATAGGACATAATTTCACTATCTAGTAATGGAATCGCCTCATTCATGTTCCTTTCCACAACCATTCATCTAGTTCTTCAGCATTGGCCTGTAGGGTCACAGTTCAACATTTACAGGCTAGGATCGAGAATGATCAAACCCCAAGATTAAAAGATGTTTTATGAACAACTTATGAATTGAAGGATTGAGGTAAAATCAAAGATATATTTTTTATTCAAGTGATGGTTTTCACACTTGAGAGTTACAGAAATGGTGGACATATGACGGATACCCTTACCGGCAATATAAATTAAATATTCTGGGTAACAAAAATCTGGAATCATGGAACATTGATGATTCCTTTGATAGAAGTGGATTTTAGTTATAAATAAGGAGTGAATGGTGGATTAAAATATTGATTTAGGATATTCAGGACGAAAATTAGGGGTTTTCAAATTTCTTGACTACATTCCTTGTATCCCAGAGGAATAAACACCATGTAGTCCCCAATATGTGGTGTCTATAATTTCATGATGTGAAAGGTAGAACAAACCATGTATACAACATACATGGTTGTAACCCTCATGATAGTGGTTTAGAATGTAATATAGTTTTACATAAGTACATACATTACCAAGAGTAAAGACACAACCAGAAAACAAAGGCACATCCACGTACTCAGACATGACCGTATTACAAAGGCTTGATCATTCAATATTAACATCGTCTCGGAGGACATTGGATGGCCCAAGGTCACTATAAAACACCGTGTACAAACTGTAGAAAGTATTTATTATGAAATGGAATCTCACATTGTGTCGAGGGGATATCAAACCATGGGGATGAGTAAAATTCACACATCATGTGATCCCACATACATTAGTTGTTATTCTCCCATGATTATCTACCTTCCATTTCTCTTTATTGGAAATTTAGACGTGGGATTGTGAGTATCATAAACAAAGTGGGTTTCTATGTAAAATGTGACAGTATCCATCATAGTGGATATTGATATACGACTATAGGTGTTATGACTGTAAAAATTCAATAAGAAATTCGTGTCTAATATAAATGATTGAGAATGATCATTGAGGATATGTTAGTGTTGTAATCCCCCAATCATATTGGGGAATGAGTCCCCAATACCCTAAAAATATGTTGGCTGGAACCCCCTCTCATGCTAGGGCATGGTTCCCCTATCTACTTATAGAGATGAACCACCTATCACATTAGGGAACACATCCTAAATCTACCGAGTCTCCCATGTTGCACCATTGTATGAGACCTCTATAAACATAGTTGTATCGTCTATCACACAAGATAAAATTCTTGTATTTACTAATTTTCACACCCCCAACCGCACCAGGGAAGAAGTACACTATATTATAAGTGTAACCCCTTGTTTCCCCATGGTGTGGGTCCTCTTTCTACTAAGAGGAAACAATAATTACACAAGGGAAAGAATACTCTATCAATCGAGTGGCACACCCTATTTCACTAGGTAATGGGTCATCAATCATATGAGTGACACCCCATATCACAGAAGTGAATGGGTACTATATCTATGGAGTGTTAATACACTATCACTCTAGGTATATTTTCCTCTATCTACAAATTTTTACCCACATATCGTAGTAGGGCACATGACAACTATCTACCTAATAAAATCACCCTGAATCACAATAATGTTGGAGGCCATAATTTAGAGATTGTTACCACTTGGCTATGTAAAATAGTATTTATTATAGGGTTTCCGATATGGTTTATTGGATGCTCACTCGAGATATTTGGTATCATATTTGGACTCCGAAGTTGTCAGAAAATAATTATTTTTAGCTGGACTATGGTGATAGGGATCCCCTTTCAATCTTATTTGGACTTCTTATTGACAATACCTAGATTATCACAATTTTGTCTAATTTTATGAATGATATGACTTTATGGGTTATACTGACTATGGATTCATCTTTTTATTTTTCCCATTATGGGTTTCTAGGAATCCTACAAGGTATATATATACTTACCAATAAATGGAATTCTCCTAAATGTGTTGTGTCTATTACAGATTATTGGAAGATCTATGGTGACCTTAGTGGAGCATAATGACTCTTATGTGCGTTGACCATATCTGGTGGTCATACATTGAGATCAAAAGTTATTCTCACTTCACCATTTATATTCATATTTTTTACTATCCATGGAATTTTACCCTTTAGGAATTGGTTTATTCTATCTCCCTCCATTTTGTTCCCTAGAGGTTATTGAATGAATGTTTCTACCCTATATTATATATTATTTTATTATTAATATTCACATTTTCAAGGGTATGACATTGTGTGTGAATACATGATCATTATTTTAAGTCCTCCCATTTCATTCTATGCTCGTTTTTTATTATCACCGACCCATTTATTATTTTTGGTGGAATTGCGGTATGATAGTAATCTTGTTACCAACTACGAGGTCCTTTAGGGTTCTGGTAATCATTGAGTGGTGCGAAATGGGTTAAAATTTGAGTAATTGGTTTTTTTGGATAGTTGTTAAGGATTGAACAAGGATATTGGTAAATAATATCAGGGTGTTTTGATTATGGATTTTAAACCAAGGAATCTATTGTAGTTGTGGTGGTCAACATATCCATTCACAAGGACTCTAAATACCTATGAAAGAACCTTAATTTTGTTAGAGTTGGATGAGGATATATTTGAGGTACTAATTTTCCTTTTGTTGAATAAATTAAATTTAGTATTTAATTTTGAATATTTTGGGTGAAAATTGATAAAAAAAGATTATGAGACAAAGGAGTTGTGTGCGTTTGGCACATGGTCAGTGAAAACTGTTCACCCAATACCATTAATCCAAGAATCCATCGAATTTATATATTTTCATTATTAGTGCCCAGTTTGTCAAATTGTTAACCAACTGAGATGTAATAGTGGAACCCTAAAAAATAGGAGCAAAATTTAGGTAGATGGTTAGTGAAAATCATTTCTCTATGCATAGATTAATGTTCATGGGATTTATATTAACACCTATTTATCTTTTTAAATTACCATAAGCCCTTAACTAATATCGAATCGACCCCTATTCATCTGTAGGTAGTATTTTATGACTTTAGACCCTCCCAGACACATTACAAGCCTCATTAACCTCCTTTAATCAAAATTTAAATCCCAAATCGACAAATTTCATCCCTCCTAGTAAGAGGATATTATCCTAATGCATCCCCATTCATCATCCTTTATTATCTATTTTTATTAGTGGTATGTTATACACTATTTTCATTGATCAAGATATATATTTAATTGATCTAGACAAAGCATTGGGGATCAAAATTTGCATTAAAGTTATCATGAATTATTCTATCTGGATTTATGGTTATAGATTTGGATCTAGACATTGGTTGTTGTTCCATTCAAATTTCCGGATTTCTATTGGTCAACGTTCTTCACCAAACATGTTGTCAGTGGTATATAATATATATCTAAAAGTCATGACTTCCACTATTCATAAATAATTATATAATTTCTATTTGATTTTTAGTAATCGACTTCATGATTCAATTAGTTAATTGATGAATTAATTAATTTACGAGATGTGAATTAGGGATTTGATGAACTTTGAATTTTGTAAAAAAAAATTACAATTTGATATAAGGTATTCAGTAGTTTGTCAAGAAAATTATTTTTTGAATTAATTAGGAGAATTAGTGATTTTTTATTAGAGATAAATAAATAATGGATTAGTTATTAGATATTGAGATTTAAACATTGGGATAAATAATGATGGAATTAATTATGTGGTTTTAACATTGAGAGTTAAGAGAATTAATTGTGCAAATAATTTAAGATTTTCAATTTTTGGATATTGAATAATTAATTTATGAATTAATTAATGTAAATTATGTGATAAGATAATTGTTTAATTATTAATCATACTGATGTGGATAATAAATTGTTGAATTAATTATGTTTTTAATAGTAACATGATCATTTATTTGTGAATTATTGGATGGTAAAATGGTCATTATATTTTTTGATGTATGAATTATATCATAGTAATTTTTTTATACATGTTAACATGGTCATTTACGTGGGAAATAACAAAAAGAGAACATGGTCATTCTAATGTTTAAGGTACGACTGGTAACATTGTCATTTAGTTATCAATTGAAGGAAGGGAACATTGTTAATCTATTATGTAGAATATGTATGGTAACAATACAATTCAAGTATAAAGTAATAATTTTATTAATGGAATTATGAGATATAATATTACATGGGAATACCTCAGCCTCAGGTATGATCCAAAGTTGTAAATTAGGAAAAGGTTATTTTAAGAACTTGGGATTCATGTGGTTAAATAAATATTACATTATAATTTGACAATTTTATATTTATTCACTGTAATTATTTAAGGTATTAAACTCAATACACTATAATTTTACGGTATATTGTATTAGAATCCATTGGTGTTGGACTAATAAGTTATACTCACATCCAACATGGACGGCCAGATCGCTACCCAAATGGACATTGTGTTTTCTAGACAGGTCAAGAAAAAGGCCTTAAATCATATGGTTGGGTTTGGATTGGGCTTGTTTGAGGGATCTGGACATGGTTCTGGATCCTCTTGGATATCCATTAGAGTCATAATTATTTAGTTTCATTTTAGATACATGACATTTATATTACTATGACATGATTTCATCTTTTGTTTGATATTGCATTTCCTGCTCTAATTATCTTGAGTTATTTGTATTCTTACTTGTAATATGTTATTAATATACAATTTATTTATTATTATAGTGTAATACACTCCTAAATGTGGTAATAGACACCCCATTATCATCTTATCAAACCCCTATATCTAGTTGGAAGCCTCTTTCAAAATGGGAGGTGCACATGAGGTCAAGTAGTAGACCAGTATCAGGAACTAATGTGTGGATCCTGGGCTAGGACATTACAATGTTGAATAAATTCCTATTTTCCATTTCTTTTTTGTTTGACATTCTATTTGGGAAAGGAATATTTCTATAATAAGATGTGTCAGGCCATGTTTATGAGCTCATGCATGGGATAGATAACCCATGTATGGGAGAGAAACCAAGTACCCAAGATAGAAATTATCTTCATTTATATTTATTGTTATAATTTAATATTCTTTTTCCTTGAGAGATTCACTTATTTTGTGGTGAGATTGATTTTTCCATGATTGGTTTTTTTGACTCATGGATTGGTATGGAACCAAGTTTATGCTTATATGCATAATTCTTGGCACTCAGTGTTATTGTGAGATGTATCATTTTAGGCAGGCATCAGATAACTGGTTATGGGTTGGTGGTTGAACATTACCTTTCATTCCATTATATTGAAATTGAAATGAGAATGTTTTGTAACATTAAATTAATAATTATTTTATAATGAAGAACATTTGGAATAAATGGGTGTATGAATGAGAAACATGAATAATGATAATGTGTTTAACATTTCTAACTAGGACCTAGGTGTCAGATGGTTAAGGGTAGTGTTGGTGCCTCTGTTTTGACCATGGGGTGAGGGTTTGTGAAAATTCTTTTTATAGCTTGTTTGTTTTTCTTCTATTGTAAATGTTTATTTATTTTAACCGTGTCCAAATCTTCATGTTTAGAAATGTAGAGATTATGCCTCCATAATGATGCTTATTGATAGGATGACTGGGCGACATGGATACGAATGATCCAGTACTAATGGAATTAGAGGCACCGATCATTCTTGGTGAGTAAGTAGGGAAAAAGTTCTGAGATAAATTTTCTCGCTTGACGGAATTTATAGGAAGTGATACAGGTTCAGTTGCAGGATTATGTATGATCTGACAAGGGAATTCTTGTTGTATCTCCCATAATCATTTACTAGATATGGTAGACCCATGGAAGATTAGTTCGAGGTTGATTACATTGAATATATATATATATATATATGAACACATGAAGAATCCATTAGAAATGAGGGTTATGTTGGATATTTACATGCAAAGAGGTCCAAAAAACACTCATGGAACATTTAGGTGTGCACTAGATAGGTAGATGGTATGTTATGGAAGGAATTATTAGAGAAGGTCATGGTTCACATCTATCTAGAGATGATGATATAAGAAAAAACTACAGATTTCATTAGGTTGAATCAGGGGAGTATGTTTGTGATGGAATATGCGGGATGTTTAATAAATTTGATAAAATTTCTTCCGTCATTGGATGGGGATGAGATAGATAGGACACATCATTTTCATGGTGGGATTAAATGTGAGGTTAAGTACCAAGTGAACCTTTTTTTGTTATATAAGTTTGATGAGGTGGTGGATTAGGCTCACATAGTATAAGAGAATCTTAAGGACACTTCTAGTGCATTAGAGATAGTTCTAGAGGTATGATTAGAATGTACGAAATCTGATATCATGACATGTCGATGTGACAATGTCATCCAAGGAAATATAAAGAGTGGTGAAAAAATGAGTCATCCCTATCATATGACCTTCCTCTATTGATATTTCACACATGTGGTAGGCTAGGAAATGTTAAAAAATAGATCTCCAGACCACCAGAATAGTTTCAGTCCTTATGCATGATGGGAAATCCATAAAAGATCCATAGGACCTAGAAACATATGGGAAGTGAGAGTGTTGTTATTTTGGATCAGAGTGTGGGAAGTGTGTCTTCCACATAATATCAATCATTCAGGTGGATTTATAATGGTTGAAGGGGAAGTGGTAGTGGATGGAGAGCATTAGGGAATGATCTACCATATCAACAGGGTAGTAAAACACATGTATTCAAGCTCCTCATCAAGGAATAGGTGTCAGAAAACCGCATGTGGTGCGTCCTACACATGTGGATAGCGAGGAAGGACCATCTTTATTGAGAGGTACTATTCTTGTAGCTTCTACACGAGTAAGTAACTTATTTAAGAATGGTTCCTCTCATTCCATTATTTCAGAAAAACTTGTTAACTGTTTTAGCTTGGTAGTGGATACTGTGAGTGGGGTTATGACTATAGATATATCAATAATAGTACAGTCCAGAGACTTTTGAGTATAGAAGGGTTGTTCTCACAATTTTTGTTATTGTTTTTTGATGTGTTGTCTCTAAATACTTGCAATTATTAGATTCAACCACGATATGGGTATGGATTGGCTACTCAAATAACAATACGACATTGATTGTTACTGGAGTAGGTTTACCATTCATTCTCCTATGGGTGACAGGTATGTTCTTTGTTGAGAGTGGGATATCCCGGAAGGCTGAGTATGGACAATTAATATGCAACTGGGGGAGCTCATAGCCTAGGTTTCTAGTCTATTTATATATGATGGATGCCTAGAGAAATATGTCTTCCCACTATTGTGGATTTTTTTTATGATTTTCTTGAAAAATTCTCTGGGCTACCACTAGAGAGAGATGTGGAATATACAATTGATTTCAAGCCAGGAGTCAAGTGAATTTATATTCCCCCATATAGAAGGGAACTAATATAGAATGAAGAGAACAAGATAAATTTTGAAGAGTTATTTGATAAGGTATTTATCTGACCCATTGCATCACCTTGGGTTTCACCTTTATTGTTTGTAATGAAGGATAATGGGAGTTTGTACTTATGTGTTGATTACTCGAAGATGGAAAAGATGGTAGTGATGAACTAGTATTCTCTTTAACATATCAATGATCTTGTTATCCGTTTAGGGGAGGTTGTCTATTTTGCATGTTAACTAGAGATCAAGGTATCATTATTTGAGAGTTTTGAATATTGAAAAAACAAATGCATATTTAAAATTAAAGATTGTGTTCATCGTAATGTATTTTATCATGAAAAATGCACTAGAAGTGTTTATGGAATTGACGATCCTAATAATACATTCATGTCTAGATCAGTTTGTGGTGGTGTATTTGAACAAAATCTTGGATTTCTACTAGACACATGATGATCATGCGCAATATAAAAACATCATCTAGAGAATAATGAAGGAGAATCATCTATATGTGGTGTCATCTATGTGTTGGTTTTGGATCGATCAGGTGGTCTTATTAGGTTACATTATCTCTGGGGAATGTGTTTCTGTAGATATAGATATTTTTAATGTCGTGGCTTCTTGAGATCATCTAAATAATGTCTTCGATATATGAAACTTTTTTGGGTTATCAGAATATTATAGGCGGTTCATCTTGGTTTTTACCATTTTCCAGCATTGCTTTTGGGATTGACAAAAAATGGGTATAATGTTTTAGTGTTAGTATTCTTGTGATTATTCCTTCTAGGAGCTATAGAAGAATAAAAAATTAGTACAAATCTTGATTCTACCTAATCATGGAATGTAGAACACGGTATATTGTGACACTTCATAGGTTGTATATGGATCTGTGTTGAAGCAAGGATATCTAGTTGTGGAATACAGCTCTCCGAAATTGTGTACTCATGAATGGAACTAATCTAAACATGAAATCATGTTGGCTATACTGGTTTATTCTATAATGTGTTGGAGTCCCTATAATTTGGGGGAAAATGTAAGAACACAGATCTTCTTTTCATGTACGTTTTTCCTTTTTTGGTCGTTTTTTAGAATAAGGGGGAAAATCTAGAAGTTTTATAAGTACACATTGTGTACTTTATATGTACACACCATGTACATCAATGCCGTTGGAGGCCGCGTGTTGGACGTGTCATGGGTACACACAGGGCCATGTATGGGTGATGTGGAGGCCGCCTAATATGGGGTACAGAAATAGCGAGTACACATTATATAGTTCAAAATTACACGTCGTGTACATTGTTTTTTTTCATTATACGCATCGGGGCTGCATCTGATGGAGAGAACTGACTTCATCTTGGTGTTATTCTTCCGAGAGAGTCTGTATGGCCACTAATATTAGACGAGCCTCCGATCATCTGTTGGTCTTCCCATTCTAACACCGTTGGGTGTGTTGGAATCATCACGATAAGCTCTTCCTTCTGCTAGAGCTTTGTTTTCCATTTCCTCTTCTTTTTCATGTTATCATGGGTTGAATGTTTTATGTTTTTTCATATATCTATGACGTTCCAAGTAGAATAATGCTTAGAGGTTCAAGTATATCAATCTCCTAATGTCAAGGTAGTTGGTTTGTGCCTTTCCGTTGAAATTCCTTGAATATTATGTGAAATTCCACCAATACCCTTGAATTGGTTATTGTGTGTTTACTGTTTTACACTCTTTATATGCCTAACTCGACAGTATGCATATATAGAGTATCATTGAATATAGATATGGTTGAACTTATTTTCTTTGGATGTTCTTCCCACGCACGTTCTATTTATGACCATTGGTCCTGTTTTTCCTTTGCTATTTTTTCCATGCCTATTGTTGTAGGATGGAGAAATGTTTTCTTACATGATTTTATGCAATAGAAATGTCTTGAAAAGTAGTTTTGTATGTCTAATTTGGTCATATTTTACTTCTATGTCATTATCCTACATAGGGTTGTGAGAACCGGGTGTAGTAGACTATAAGGGGATAGACTGAGTTTGCATCCACAGAGTGTTCTTGAGCTTTAGGCGATATGAGGATTGACTGAGTGAGAATCCATAGAGATCCTCGGATTACATTGGGCTAAAAGGGGATAGACCGTGAGAGTATCCTAAGAGAGTCCTTGACTACTTTAGACTATATGGGGATAGACTGTGTGAGCTTCCTCAGAGAGTATTTGATTTTTTTTGTTTGAATAACCTGATTACCAAAGGATATAGGTGGTATTGACTATGTGAGCTTCCTCAGACAGTCAATGAATGACCTGGGATATAAGGGGAATTGACTGAGTGTGCTTCCTCATAGTGTCCTTGACCGTGGGGCAATAAGGGGAATTGAATGTACGTGCTTCCCCAGTGAGTTCCGAACTACACTAGACTATAAGGGGAGTTAACTGTGTTTGGATCCTCAACGAGTCTTTATAATTCTGTATGACAAAACTAGAGGGGTTAGGCTGAGTGCACTACCCAGAGGGTTGTTGGTACTTGTTAGGTAGGACCAGAGGGAATGGCTGTGAGTACTTCTAGAAGGTTACCTATTGTGCTTGGTTGTTTGTTATTCATTGCTTGACTTTGGAACTGTGGTTTGTTTATTTTTCAGCAAGTCCCTGTTTACTATTTTCTGTACTTTTACCTTCCATAAATTCACTGAATTTTTGGCAAAGATCATCAGGTGGTTGCCTACTGGGATTTGTCTCACACCCTATTTGTGTTATGCTTTTAGGCCCAAACAGACTATATTGTTGCATGTATAGGCAAGGGTAAGCGCCATTCGACATTAGGTATGTGACCTGCTGTGGAGCAGGAGAGCATGGGACCAAGCATAGGCTTGTGATGTTGAAGAGCTGTTAATCTTAATTTTTTACTTGTTTTTAGTACTACATGTATTTCCAGAATTTTGACTTGTTTGGATGATTTCCTAGAAATATTTATCAGGAATCTTATATTTATATATGTGCTCATGTTGTTTATCATATTTAGTCATTCGTTGTTCATTTGTGTATGGATTGCTTACTGATTCCGCTATTGTTTACTGTTTTCTCTTCCACTGTGTACTATGCTAGTGAGGGCATAGATTCCCCACTATCACACCCAAGGCCCCCACTTCTAGTTAGAAGCATCTGACATTTGGTGAAATGCGCTTGAGGCCATGTGACCAACCGGTTATGGGTTCCCTTGGGTGGATTCCGGAACCGGGATGGTACAAAGTGGTATCAGAGGAGTTTCTATTCTCTTGACTTACTGTTTAGAGACTTATCCTGGGATAGAATGGAATATGTACTTGGTATTAAGCAATGTCTGGGAGTTTCTAACCTGTGTACAATGAAAATCTATACTACCTCGTTTATTACAATTTTCTATTTTTCAAATTTTATAGTTGATTTTATTTCACATTTGAGTGATTCGCATGCTTTGTGCTATTACCGTTATTGTTATTACGATTCTATTTATGTCGCAACCTAATTAGATGAGGGTTTTCCATATCATGCATCATATAGGAACTATTTATAAATCACATTACATGCATTCTTTCCATGACATCTAGGATGCATTTGCAATTACATTTTGTTGTGATAGACGTTGTGTATATTATGCATGATGTTGCGATAGATGCCTTGATAGAATCCTAGCTATTTGATAGGGAATCTTTTTGTATAGTACAATGCATAGATGGAATCCAAACATTGGTTCTTGAGGTGTTTTGGGCCCTCAGGGAGCAGAATTTGGTGGATAGTTTCTTTTGTACCATGTTTAAAACTTTTTTGTGATGCCAAAATTTGATTAGCGGGGAGTATGGGCCCCCACGGGTCGGAATTTGGAACCTTAACGCTTGTTTTTCTATGTTTTATGGGCTCTGGTAAAGTTCTTCAGCTACTGTTTGAAAAAACCTAGAATACACAGCGTATACCATATGAATACACGCTTTGTAGTTTATAGTCGTGTCACTGACTGTGTGGTCAGGGTCACAGGGTTGTGAGAATTCATATAAGAACACGCTGTGTACTAGTTTAGCACGCCGTGTAGTATGAAATGTGTACCCTGACCGTGTCATGAACAGCATGGGTCGTGTTATCTTTTCACATACATGTCGTGTCTGAATTTTACACACCGTGTAGTAGGACCTGGTTATCCGGTCGTGTCACAAACAACACGAGTCGAGGATTTCCATCAAGTGCACGATGTGTCCATGTGGAACACGTTGTGTATAGTTAACTGTGGATCTGTCTGTGTAACTGACAACACGGGTCGGTGTTACCTTTCTCGAACACACCGTGTCCATCTGGAACACGCCATGTAGTGTCAGTCGTGTGTCAGGACGTGTCACTAACAACATGGGCCAGGTAAGGCATGTCCAGTAAACGTTGTGTCTGTCTTGAACACACTGTGTAGTTTTGTCTTTAGAGGATCCGTGTGGAATAACCATGTAGAAGGACTCGGGCAGGGAAGAGGATTCAAGTACACACCATGTTTTCATACAACACATCGTGTATTTAGGGTGTTACACAACCAGTTTAGGCAGGAGTACATTCCCATGTGAATGACTTAAGACAACATGTCGTGTAGGAAAAGTACACGCCATGTAGTCATGTTTTTAAAAACATGAATGATTTTATTTCTTCTGATGATATCTTTACACTAGACACACCATTGGGGACTAGACCGGTTAATGTACATCAGTGCAGAGAGTATCCTCTTGAGTTTGTGGGGTGTCACTTCTTATGGGACCACTATTTCCTAGAGATGATGAGTAATGATGTCATTCTCATAATGGACTGGTTAGTCCCATTCAAGTCAGTCGTCAACTACTACTGCCGAAGGGTGAGTTTTCTATCACCAGAGGGTGGATCTTTTCTTCATCGAGGCAAGTGGGATGCACAGGAGAGTCGAGCATAACCTGAGTACCATGGGATAGGAAGAGTTACAGCTCATATTTCTAGTCTATATATGGATTACTAGGGGACTTAACAGTTAGACATTCCTTCAGTGGTGGATCGTTTCAGGGATGTCTTTCTATAGGAATTTTCTAGTTTGCCTCTGGAGCGTGAGGTAGATTATTCTATTGAGCTTGTTCCAGGAGCGACACCGGTGTCCATTCCTCCTTATAGGATGGATACACCTGAGTTGCAGGAGCTCAAGAAGTAGTTGGGGGAGTTGCAGGCAAAGGGTTCCATTCGACCAAGTACTTCTCCTTGTGGTTTTCCTGTCCTATTTACGAAGAAGGCAGACACCACCCTTATGCTTTGTATGGATTATCAGAAGCTGAACCAGTTGACAGTCAAGAACTGATATCCCTTTCCTAGGATTAATGATCTCTTCGATCGTCTTTAAGGATCCCGGGTGTTCTTGAATATCAACATGAGGTTCGGTTATCAGGAGTTGTGTGTTATTCCATCTGATATAACTCTCATAGCATTACGGAGGAGGTAGGGTCTATACGAGTATACGTTTACATAGTTCGGTCTCACGAACACACCTCCGGTTTTCATGGCACTGATGAACTGAGTGTTCCATCCATACATGGATTCCTTCATGGTGGTTTTCGTGGACGACATCTTAGTGTACCTTCACACTCGACATGTCCGTGCAACCCATCATGATATCATTCTAAGTACACTGAGAGAGCATCAGTTATATGCTAAGCTCTCGAAATTCCACTTTTTGATGGATCAGATTCACTTACTGGGTCAAGTTATCTTAGAGATAGGAGTATTAGTAGACCCATAGAAAGTGAGGCCAGTAGTTTCCTTGGAGCAGCTGAAGATTGTATTTGAGGAACAGAGTTTCCTAGGGCTAGCTGGATACTATAGACGCTTCTTACATGAAATTTTGTGCTTGGCAGCACTACTGACAGGTCTGAATAAGAAGGGTACAATGTTCCTATGGCCAGATTCTTGTGATTCAGCCTTTTAGGAGCTAAAAGTGAGGTTGACTTCAGCACTGATACTAGTCTTTCCAGAGCCAGGAAAGAGCTACATTGTTTACAGTGATGCTTCAGGTATCGGACTGGGAGATGTGATGATGCAGGGATAGGGAGTCATTAGTTACGGTTCTTGGAAGTTGATGCCATGTGAGAGGAATTACCCAATGCATGATTTGGAGTTGGCAGTTGTTGTTCATGCATTACGATGTTGGAGACATTATCTTTTGGGTGAGAATTTTGTGGTTTTCACTGACCAAAAAGTCTCATGTACATATTCACTCAGCATGATCTGAATCTAAGACAGCGCGTGTGGGTTGAGTATCTTCAATCTTTTGATAGTGAGTGTGCCTATACACTGGGGAAAGGCAACGTAGTGGCTGATGCATTGAGCAGGAGAACTCAGATATAGGAATTTCAAGAGGCCAGTAGTGAGTGGATACTTGTGGCTCTATTCTCTGAGATGCATTTGGAGGTGCACGATAGACTAGGGCAGAATTTTATATCTTCTGTAGCAGTTACCTCTACTATTCTCAATCGACTAAGTATTAGGAAACTATCAGACTCATAAGGGCTAGTCCTGCGGGAGAGTGTTTCAGGAGGGGACCCTCTTCCTAGATGGAATGTAGGCAAGGATGAGATCCTGTGTTTCCAGGGATGCGTATGGGTGCCAGCAGATATACGTGAGTAGCTGATGCAGTATTTTCATTACTTAGTTTTGGAATTTCATCCTGGAATCACCAAGATGTATCGTGATCTACACAATAGGTATTGTTGTCCAGGTATAAAAACAGACGTTGATTGTTTTTTCATGAGGTGTTCCACTTGTCAGTAGGAGAAAGCGGAGCATCAGTGACCATTAGGTCTTTTGTAGTAGCTACCAATTCTGGATTGAAAGTGGAAAGATGTCGCGATGGACTTCATGACTAGTTTTCCGAGGTCACCTCAATGGAATAATGTTGTTTGGGTTGTCATCGACAGGCTTACGATGTCTTCTCACATCTTGCCGATCAAGGAGACCTTCAGTATTGATGACCTGGGATGGTTGTACATCTAAGATATTGTAAATCTACATGGAGTACCACAGTCCATTGTTTCTGTCAGTGATGTACATTTTACATCTCGGGTCTAGCAGGGGTTTCAGAAGGCCTTGGGTACAAATTTACTTTTGAGTACAACATACCATCCCAAGAAAAATGGCCAGTCTGAGGGAACGATTCAGGTACTTGAGGATATGCTCCGAACATGCATTCTTGACATTGGAGGTTCTTGGGAGAATCATATACCTCTTTTGGAGTTTGCCTACAATAATAGTTTTCAAGCAACTATTCAGATGGCACCTTATGAGGATTTTTACGGTAGGCCATGCCGGTCACCATTATGTTGGTTGGTGGCAGGAGAGGTAGCTTTGCTGGGACCTTGTCTTGTCCAGGAGACCATAGAGCAGATAGAGTTTATTCAGAAGAGGATGGCTACTACACAGTCTCGGTAGAAGTCTTATACTAATCATCATAGGTGACCTCTGGAGTTCGAGGTCAGGGATCAGGTTTTTCTATGTGTCACACCGAGGTTGGAGCATATGAGGATTAGGAGACAGGGTAAGATTTCACTGAGGCACGTCAATCCTTTTGAGGTGTTAGAGAGAGTTGGTCCAGTTGCCTATCGGTTGCAGTTACCTCAGAGGTACCAGGCTATGGACGATTTCTTCCATGTTTCTCGGCTCCGACATTACTTTTCAAACCTGTCTCATGCTTTCCAACTTAAGGAAGTCAAGTTGGAGGTGTATGCATATTTCTAGGAGCGTCATATCCGGATTGTTGATGACAGAAAAAAGGTTCTCTATGGCTAGTCCGTTCCTCTGGTACGGGTGCTATAGAAGCATAGGCGAGTGCAGGATAAGACTTAGGAGAGAGAGGTTATTGTACGAGCATAGTGGACAGATCTGTTCAAGGATTATTCTTCTATGCCGCATTAGGGAAATTTGGGGATGAATTTATTTAAGTGGGGAAGTTTGTAAAAACTCAGATCTTCTATTCAGGTTTGTTTTTCTTTTTCTAGTCATTTTTGGGAATAAGGGGGAAAATCTGGAAATTTTCTAAGTACACTCCATGTACATCGATGCCGCCGGAGGCCGTGTGTTGGCCGAGTCATGGGAACACACACGACCATGTCTGATTGATGTGGAGTCCGCCTAATCCGGGGTACGGAAACAGAAATTACACGACATGTACTTCAAAAGTACATGTTGTGTACTTTGTTTTTTTCATTAAATGTACTAGGGTCACTTCTAATGTACAGAACTGTCTTCCTTTAGGTTGTCTTCGTCTGAGAGAGTCCATATGGCCACGAATCATTGATGAGCCACTGATCCTCCATTCGTCCTCTGATTCTAACACCGTTGGGTGTGTTCGAATCGCATCGGTAATATCTTCCTCCTCCTAGAGAATCTTTTTCCAATTCCTCTTCTTTTCCATGTTATCGTGGGTTGAATGTTTTATGTGTTTTCATGGATTTATGACATTCCAAGGAGAATCAAGATTCGAGGTTCATGTTTATCAATCTCCTAATGTCATGGTAGGTGGTTTGTGCCTTTCTGTTGAAAGTCCTTGAATATTATATGCAATTCCACAAATACCCTTGAACATGGTATTTCTTTGTTTAACCATTTACCCTTGTTATATGCCTTCCATGTTAGTATGCCTATATAGAGGTTGTTTGAATATGAATATTGTTTAACTACTATGCTTTGGAGGTTCTTCCCACGCATGTTATGTTTATGACCGTTGGTCTGGTTTTTCCTTGGCTGCTTTTTCTATTTCCATTCTTATTGTAGTGGAATAGGGAAATGTTTTCTGACATGCTTTCATGCTGTAGAACTGTCTAGCCAAGTATTTTTGTAAGTCTACTTTGGTTATATTATACAGCTATGTCGATATCCTACACTGGGTCGTGAGAACCGGGTGTAGTATATTATAATGGGATAGACTGAGTGAGCTTCCTCAGAGAGTCCTTGAGCATTAGGTTATACAAGGATTAACTGAGTGAGCATCCTCAGAGATCCTAGGATTACTTTGGGTTAAAAGGGGATAGACTGTGTGAGAATCCTCAGAGAGTCCTTAAATTCATTAGACTATACGGGGATAGACCATGTGAGCTTCCTCAGAGTGTCTCTGATTTGTTTGGTTGAATCACTTGATTACCATAGGATATAAGAGGGATTGATTGTGTGAGATTCCTCAAAGAGTCTATGAATGACCTGGGATATAAGGGGAATTGGCCGAGTGTGATTTCTCATAGAGTCCTTGACCGTGGGGCTATAAGGGTAATTGAATGTGTGAGATTCCTCAGAGAGTTCCTGACTACCCTTGACTATAAGGGGAGTTGACTACGTGTGCCTCCTCAGAGAGTCTTTATAATTCCGTATGACCAAACCAGAGGGGTTAGGATGAGTGCACTTCCCAGAGGGTTGTTGGTACTTGTTAGGTAGGACCAGAGGTAATGGTTGTGAGTACTTCCAGAAGGTTACATGTTGTGCCTTGTTGTTTATTAGCTATTGCATGACTTTGGAACTATGGTTTGTTTTTTGTTCAGCATCTTCCTATTTACAATTTTCTGTACTTTTACCTGCAATATATTCACTAACTATTAGGAAAAGATCTTCAGGTGGTTGCTACTGGGATTCGCCTCACACCCTATTTGGGTCATGATTTTGGGCCCAAACTGACTATATTATTGCAGGTATAGAGAAGGGAAAGATCCCTTCGACATCAATTACAAGACTTTCTATGGAGCTAGAGAGCATGGGACCAAGATTAGGCTTGTGTTGGTGAGGAAATTTTTATCTTTCTTTTATACTTGTTTTATTACTACTAGTATTTCCAGAATTGTGACTTGTTTGGCTGCTTTCCTAGACATATGTATTACACATCATATATATATATATATATATATGTCTCTGTGTGTGTGTTCTCCTATTGTTTATCATATTTAGTCTTTGTATGTTATCTTGTGTATGGATTGTTTACGACTTCTGCTATTTGTTATTATTTTCTCTTCTGTTGTTTACTCTGTCAGTGAGGGAATAGTTTCCACACTATCACACCCAAGGCCCTCGCTACTAGTCACCAGCCTCTGGCTTTTGGAGAAATGTTCTTGAGGCCATGTGACCAATCGGGTATGGGGCGCCTCTGGGTGGCTTCCAAAACTGGGATGTTACAAAAAGTCAATTGAAATAACTGATCAAAAGAAAATAATGTATATCGTATCACATTGAGTCATGAATCTCTGGCAATGGAGATGGTTAGAGTATGTGCAGTCATTGAATTTTGACCTGAAATATATTCTCAAAAAGGGGGAAAATATTTCTGATTCATTGACAAGAAAAACACAAGCTCAGATAGTTATAGAGTGTACTGTTGTGTGGAAGATGATGTCTCTGCTGGATGAGACGAATGTTTTGGTTCTAATGTTTTCAGAGCAGGTAACATTTGTGAGAGATTTAGTGGAGTCTACAATTTTGAGACTGATCAGGGAAAATCATTATGAGGATCTAAAAAGTATTACCTTGATGGACATACCTGAATGTGGGTAAACACATTAATATTGATGAATATATAAGGATGAGATCAACTATGGTAGGAAATTATTTTTTATTCTATGAACATTCTTGTGGATTTAATTCAGATGTTAGATGCCTTGAAGATGGTGGTACATACATGTGTGACCAAAATGTACTGTGACTTAAGACAATAGTTTTGTTGTAAAGGCTTTAGAAAGGTGATATGGGGATTCATGACCTGACACAACACCTATCAGTATGTGATGGAGGAGCAACAATGTCCTATATTGTTACTACACCCATTTCACATTCTATAATTTAATTTGGATGAAATGAATATAGAATTTGTGTTGGGTCATTGGGGAATGATTCTGATGAATGAAACAAGCATGGTTTTTATTGATAGACTGGAAATGGTTGAACATTTCAATCCTATATGGGATACTTTCTCAGTGGAGCTGCTAGGAAGACTTGTATGTTTGTTAATCAGTCCATCTACATGGGGGACATGGACTATTTTTTCTGACTACGAGTCATGTTTTATGTCGTGCTTTTGGAAGAGATTATAAAAATCGCTAGGTATGTATGTTTTGTTGAGTATGAATTTGTGCCCACAAAAATATGGGTTTTTTAGAGAATAAAATATAGGCACATGAGGATATTTGGATGGTGTTTGTTCCTGATTATTTTTTGGATAATTGTAGAAGTTTCTAGATTTAGTAGTGTTTTCCAAAAAAAATATTATTCAGGAAATGATACAGATGTAACAATATTAGTCAAATTATCTTATGCTATACAAACCACCATTATACTGGAAGGTGGAATATGAGTCATATTTGTTGGGGATGAGTCTCATGTACGAGAAATTAGAGAAGGTAAAACTGATTCAGAAAACAATGGTTATGGTTCAAATTAGATACAATTCATGTGTTGTTTGATTTTTAAGACCCCTAGAACATATAAAGGGTTATCATGTATTTCTTCAGGTATCACCTATGAAGGGTCATTACAGAATATAGATACCTGGTAAGCTCACACTCAGGTTCATTCGACCATTTGATGATTTGGATAGACTCATATTAGTGGCATACTGATTAGATCTTCCATAGAAATATGGTTATATTAATGATGTATTTCTTGTTTCACAACTATAGGGGATCACCCCCACACCTCTCATTTTATGGATGTATAAAAAAAATTTCTTGTGATAGATTCATCTTTTATAGAGCATCTAATAAAGGTTTTAGATTTCATTAAATAATTGTTTCATGGAAGTATTTTATTATAGTTCATTTATTGGGGAAACATTGACGTGAACAAGAGGGAAAATGGAATGGGATGATGTTATGTTGGATTGATGGCCCAATAATTTCACTCAAAATGTTAGAGAATCTTGGGAGTGTAACACAAGTCTAAGTTGTCATAAGGTGGGTAGATTTTAGGATCACAACCTTCTCTGGAGATGACATGTGCAAGATTTTTAGTACTCTCTTTCCTTTTTTTGAGTAATTTTCATTTGGGATATAATTTTTTTTAATGAAAATTGGGAAAACAATGGATGAAATGATATGTGCAGGGTTGGAACATGGTGAGAGATAAAAGTTCACCCCAAAACAACAATCATTGAAACCCTGGATAATGTGGATTTTAACGTTTGGTGCATTATTTTTAAAATTATGCCCCCTCTTATATGTAATACTAGACCCCTAAAATATTAAGAGCATGGTTTTGGAAAATTTTCTGCCTCTACCAATCAATCTATCCATGGGATTTATGTTCACCGTAATTTATGTTCATAAATTACCTAAACCCCATAACTAATCCAAATTCGATTCCCATTCAACCCTATATGGTATTTCATGATTCATGACCCACCTTGATGGATTCATTTCCATTATGAAATTGGTTATTCATTATTTTAATTCCATATTTAAGATCTTAATCTATCCTATTATGTGGATTATATCCCGATGTTTTCCCATTCATGCTCATTTATTCTCTCATTATTATCATGGGATGTTTTCATCTTTTTTTCAAGATCTTCATTTAGATTTAATTAATCTTGATCTAGTATATTGAATATAAATTTATATTTAGTGATCTTGAATTATTCTATCATAATTTAATATTAATCATTTCGATATCGATCTATGTCATTATGCTTCAAATATTTAGAATTACTATTAGTGAACATTATATATAAATCATGATTTAGGAGGCCTTTTTTTAAAATCCAATGATCATAATTTAAATTATGTGCCTATAATTTTATAATTTCTATTTTATTTTCATATTTTTTATTTATGATTTATTAAATTAAATGATGGATCAATTAATTGGTGAAATTTGAATTAGGGATTTGGGTAACAATGTGTTTAGGTAATTAATTGAACAATTAATTATGAGATATTCAATTATTGAGTGATATAATTAATTTAAGAATTAATTATGAGAATTAGAGATATTTTATTATAACTAATTAAATTATGTATTAGTTATGAGATATTGAAATTTTGTGAGTTGAGATAATTAATGCGGAAAATAATTATGAGGTTTTGATATAGACAATTAATATAATTAACTATGGAATTAGTTTTGGGTTTTTTATTTCTTAATAATGATTAATAAATTGATGTATTTATTACCAAAATTATGTGATAAACTAGTTATTTTATTATTAATGATATTTATCTAGAAAATTAATTATTCAATTAATTATTTTATGAATGGTAACACAATCATTTATTTATGAATTGAAGAATTGGAACATAGGAATTCTAATGTGGGATGCATGAATGGTAACATGAGAATTCAGGTGGGAATGGTAACATGGTCATCCAGTTGTGAAGTAAGGAATGGGAACATGTTTATTATAATGTTTATCGTATAAAGGACCACATGGTTATTTAGTTGTGAATTAAAGAATGGGAACATAGTCATTCTATTGTGTAATGTAAGGATGGAAACATATGAAGTCATGTATAAATTAAATACCGGTCACAATGGAATTTTGAGATATAATATTACTAAGAAATAACCTAGGTCCCATCATGACCAAAATTAATGATTGGGGAATAGGTTTCTAGCAGATTTAAGTAATTATGTGGTTGACTAATGATTAATTGATAATATGATACTTGTTTACTTATGTGTGGTAGTTATTTTATTTTTTCAACTTAATACATTATTATTTTCCTAGATATTGTTTTGGATGTTGTTTGTGGTGTCCAACTAAGATTTAACCACACCCTATTTGGGTTTTCTAATCAGAACCTTGATAGACTTTTTATTTTCCGAATAATATATGTTTAAAGGCCTAGTGTTAGACAGATGAGTTGGGATGGAGCTTGGGTGAGAGAAATAGATGTTGTTGAAGACCCATTTGGAGATTTATTAGAGTCTTTCTTTTTATTATCATTTTAGATACTTCACATGTACAATTTCATGGAATGGATTCTTCTTTAGTTGGATATTTTATTTCATGATTTTATTAACTTGATTTGATTGTATTTCAAGTAGAAATATGATGTTCGGTTGTTGTTTATTTATTTCATCTCATGTATCAATCATATAAAAGAGGGTATAGTCTCCCCATAATAGACCTTTTAGATCCTCACTACCATTCGGTAGCCTCTAGCATATGGGGAGGTGTGTCAGAGGTCACATAGTTTATCGACTCAGGGAACTGGTGTGTGGAACACAATACAAGATGTTACAACATTCATTTTGACACAGTACACTGGGACATCAGTTATAGAGAAAAAATTGAAAATGCATCATATTAGATTGATTCTATTGACTATAATTATTGAGTATTCTCCCTAAATATTATCTTTGACATTGGAATTTTTTTACAACATTAATGTTGGCTCTATGAAGACAACCATTATGGATGTTGAGATAATATCATAATGAAGACCAGCAGACTGATGAGGATGCAATTTGGGGAACCATTCATGAGGTTTTTCCTATTTGTGGGAATCAATTATTGATTCCACAAATTGAGTAGTTCCAGGACCCACCTCCAGTGGTCTTGGAGGATGATCAATGCATGATGAGTAATGGATGGACTTATCTACATAGGTTTATGGTACTGGAACACCTAACATTTTTTTCATGTTCCAGTAATATATATCATTTGGGTTGTTTATGAAAAAAAACCCTAGATAATTTGAATATATTATCAAGGTATTGGTTATAGTTTTCAAGCATGAGAAGACCCTGACTGGTCGGGCAGTTGTTCTCATAATCAGTCTTCTTTATAGATAAAAACATGTTTCAGTTATACTAATGAAAGGAACACCTATCATGATTTATCATTTTGATATTTTGAGATTGTGATTTCTCAAAAACACAGTGTGTCATTCCCACATTATTTGGTGGTAGGGTAATGGAATGGGTATATGGGGTGAAACTCAAACACTGATAAGACCCCTCGTGGTGGTGTTTCTAGTTGTGAGAACTCCCCAACAATAAATAGTTGTTTAGAATTCCCATGTGTTTGTTTCATTTTATGTTTATTTATTCATGAATGGAATATGGAAACTTTTCCGATCAAGACGTGTTCTTGTGAAATTATTTCATTCCATGGAAGAATGTTAGTTTCCATAAATGTAGATTGTTTCTAGGTGTAGTGGATAATTTTCATAATATTTGTTGTATGTGGTTTAATTAATGCCCTAAGGTGTCAAAGTTGTCCCTTTATTGAATTATGGGTGGACAATGGGAAATATGGATTCATGTAAAAGAGGATTGTAGCTATGATGATCCAGGTTTTTTCAAGGTAAAACATCTTCTTTTTTAAGACAAATTTTATTTATGTGGTCTCAAACAAATTTGACATGTCCATAGCACATGTTATACGACTATTAATAACAATGGATTATTTTGTTTCATTAACCATTGCATCTATATGATCCCCCAAAAAGGATTTTTCATCACAGACATCTGAAGACATTGTTTATTAACTCAAAGTTGTGGTAGAGTCTGACATGGAATATGTTTGTTGATAAAAATGAGGCTCTATGATGTATTCCTCTACATGGGATAACATGTTATTATTCATTCCTATGAGTCTATCACAATAGATGATTACTGTTTTCTTAATGTGGTGGTATATGATTTTCATTCTTAGGTGAGATCAAATCCCAGATAGAGATGGATTTTCACATTTGAAAGTGGATATAGGTAGTTCTTCTTAGATGGCTACTGTAAGCAATGTAGTTGTGGATAATATGATATTTTAGTTTCTATGATATGATATGAACCCATGAAGCTATAATATCTAGTGTGTTGTTAGAGGGGTATGAAATGAAGGGTTTATTATACCTAGAGTGTTTCCATAAGAATCCCATATTTATTTTCCTTAAATGAGGATGTTAGAACGTTGTGAGGTTTTGATTGACATCACTAGAACATGGTATCTATTGGGAGGGAGTATCCACCCCCAATAACAGATGACTTTTTCTACCAATGGTATGCGGTGAAGTAGTTCTCAGGGTTTTTCCTCATGATAGGATATCACCACCTTCTGGTTCAAGATGAGGATGGGTTAATCATGTATTCATATATCTATTATAATTTTGTTGAATTCTTGGTGATACCCTTTGATGTGTTGGGATCCCATCAATGTTTGTTGGACTTATGGACCAGATCCTTATTCCCTTTCAGATTGGTTCTTAGAAATATTATACGGTGAAATATTTTGGTATTCGATGATTGTAACATAGAATGTGGGATACTGGAGGATGGTTATATACAATATATAGAGTACAATCTCAATGGTAATCACTAGTAGAGTCAAATTTTTATTTGTGAGATCGTATTTTCTAATATATATCTTCATAGACATCAGTGTGATAGTATATCCAGATACAAATGAGGCTGTGTTAACATTATGGACACCAAAAGGTATGGTCATGCAAAAATATTCTCAAAAAAAATATTTCTTTTCACTACTATAGAGAAAGGTGGAAGAGTAGTAAACCTATTTGATGTTGAACCATATGGTTGATAAAGGTGAAAAATACTTCTATTCAATGGTTTTACCCCACTATTTTCTAGTGTATTAGTGATGATCTACATCGAGATTCCAACTTTGCAATCATGAATGACCAAATATCCATTAGATTTGATTGTAATTGGTTTTATAAAGGTGGGAACAATGTCATAATTTTTTTTGGATGGACATTGGCATCATTATTGTGGTGAGAGATGGGGATGTGGGGTTTTCCCCTTGGTAGTACATCTAGGAGAAGAGAGGATGTACTAAGATACTTTAGAATCCAGATTTGCGGCTGAGGATGTAGAATCATGTTGATAATTTTATCTCTTGATGGATCTCATATTAGTAGGTTTAGGGTGAGGTTCCCAAATGTATGTGGACGTAGTTTGCTATCATCATTATTCTCATAAAAGTGATTCCATGATCTTTGAGTGGTCACAATGAAATTTGAGTTAATATTGACCCACTCACCATGTACTTACACTTCTTAACAATCCATTAGTAGATTTCAATGGATTTTTTGGGAATCGAGTGAATTCAAAAAGAATCCCAACATCACATATTCCCTGGATGATTAGTTGTTAAAATGATACTTATTTCACATCATGGTTATGGAGAGTGTGCAATGGAATTTTTAACCCAATGCTAGGAGATCATAGTGATTCTAACCAAGATAGATTGAATGCTTGAGAAGACTACATAGGCTCTGGTGAACATGCATCATTTTTTCATGTTAGTATTAGGTTATATATTGGATGATTATCTACCATTAGTGGATTTTTTATATCACAATAGATAACATTACACAATTTTTGAATCCCTATATGTGGTCGTCTACCTGATTCCCTACAGGTAATCAATATATTGTTCGAAGCATATGGGAGTTAGTTCATATGGTCCTAGAGGGTTTTAATTGTAATGTTATTGAAAGTTTCAGTCATATAACGGAGGATGAGAACTTCTATGAGTCATTATAAGTTCATTATAGAGATTGAAAGTGACCTTTAGTGTTAAATGTTGAGATTGTGTGTTCCATGAAATTTACATTCATCAAGGATTTTTGGGATTTGTCTAGGATAGAAGGAAACAATTAGTATTTATGTTCCTTTGTAATAATTCAAAATTGTGATACTGAAGTGGAAAACCACACAACCCTATAGCTATAGTTAGACCAGGTGCTCAATGTAACAAACATATTATCGATGATGAGATAAGTAAATGACTTTTTAGATAATATTGATAAAGGTGAGCAAGAAATCAAGGGTATATTTACCTTTTGATGGATTTATTGTGGAGTCTTAAAACTAGAAGGTGTCATGAGAAATTATTTCCCTTGGGTTTCTGATTATTAACATCACAAGAATCATTAGGAGAGCTTGTGGCAGTGTAAAAACCTGAGGAGAGATCAATATCATCACATATGAGTATGTTTTTTGGCTTTTGGGGATAAAAATACATGATGGTTGAGATAATGTAGTCAAAATTGTTTTATAATAGGTTGGATTATTTTAAGAAATAATTTTAATTTCATGATTTATGAAAGTACAATTTTCAATTTTCTAGGGAAGCATAATATTTATACGATAAAAGAATTAAATAAAATACTTCAAACACATTTTGTTATTAATAAATAATGTAATTACTACTAAACAGTGTATTTTAATGTAATGTAAATATGATGTATGTTTTTGGAATGTGGTTTTGACATTAGGTGAGACCTATGCTTAGTCATCATCAGATGTTCTATGTAAGATTACCATTGGAACGGTGTTTGATAAATTAATAATTTATCTTATAAATTTATATTAAATTACCCCAATCCATGAAAAATAATTTAAATATATTTTTTTTCAAAATTTCAGTGTTCATTTTATGACACATGTAGAATTACATAGGATTAGGGACTCCTCTCAGTCATATGATTGAGATCGAGATCATAGAATAGAAATAATCAGATCGAGTTGGATCAAGCTGTAGATAGTGAATGAGGGGGATCATCTTCATCGATATAGAATTATATCTTCACCAACTATCATACATAAGTTAGTTGGGACTCATTATATTCTTTTTATAAACAACAAAATAAGTTTTTAATGAATTTATTTTATCTTCCTTTCGTTATTTTTTTCGTCAAATAAGCCTTATAGAAAATGTAATTATTTAACTAGTTTATTTTTATGAATGTTTTCTCCAATGCATTAACGACCATGTAATCATTCTCCATTATTTTATTTTTCATTAATTCACCTCATTTTTTTGATTTCTTCAACCTTTATTAACTTTCATCACAGTTGGCCCATGGGGTCACAAAATGACATTGTGAGGGTGAGTTCTAGGGAGATCAAACCTGATGACTCTGAGAGGTAAAGAAAACAATGTACATATTGTCTACTTGGGGAAAGATCAAGGATAGATGTAGGATATAGATTATTATTAATGGAATTTATATTTGTAGTGGTATATTATGCATGCATGTTTCTCGCATCGGTAATCACACATCTGATTCTCAGCAAATGGTTTGAAGAAAAATATTTATGATGTTGATTCAATCAATTTTATCATATTCTAGTGGTCAATAATGTTTGAATAGAGGTGAAAATAGGGGATCAAGGATCTTAGTGAAGTAAATTGTTTTTTAAATATTTCCTAACAACATATCCTATATCCAAGAGGAACACAAGTCTTACAGTCCAATGTCTTTAGGAAATGTGGTTTCGTGCTCTGATAAATATCACTTGACTTGTTTGAAGAATACACACCAAGTGACCCAATTCATTTATCGCGACATGTACATTTGGTGTCCCTAGTAATGTAATATTTTAGTAACACATGCATGACTATAGAACATAGGCACGACCATATAATTTTACATGCCCTTGGTATACGGAAATGACTAGTGTATAAAGGCATGATCCACGAGGACACGAGAAGGTCCTGAGTGGATGAGATATTACATGTACAACTAATATACACCTTATAGTATATAATGCCTTCCCAAGATAGTTGAATGGGAGAACACACGAAGGTCTCAAGGTGAGTTCATTCCATGCATGACCCCACATACATATCGTGTACTTGTCATAAGAAATTATAACTTATGTATGTCCTTCTTTGTAACATGGATGTTTTTTTACAAGAAGCATGTATTTTATCACATTGAATGTTACCATATACCTGAATGTTTCCTTTGTGATATTAAGTGAGGTGATGTGAATGTGACACTTCTTTGGGATATTCTTGAATTTTTGTAGTGATCAGGCTGTATCCTCAGTGATATTTCATTGTTCGAAACCCCCAATCATATCAGAAAATGGGTCCCACATACTCTCTACATAGGTTGAGTGTAACCCCCTATCACACTTATTCATGGGTCCTCAATCTACCTACCTTGTGCCCCACCCTATCCCTCTAGGGTACAAGTCTCCTATATATTGATTGTACCACCTAAAAGACCAAAGATTAGGAATTCAATATACTAAGTGGAGCCCTCTATCACATTGGGGACCAAGTCCACTATCTTCTAAGTAGAACCCACTCCCTTGGTCACACTAGGGATAGTATCTATTATCTACAGAATGTGAACCCTATATCACTAAGGTGTGAGTCCACTATATACTGAGTGGTACCCCTATCACACCAGGGAGAGGGTCATCAAACTACTGAGATCCATACCCTACAGCTCCAAGGAAGATGTCCACTATCAATTTAGTGTCATTGTCTATTACACTAGGTTTTGGACCATCTATATATGTTATGAACCCCCAATCACAACATGTGATGGATCCTCAATATAGTGATTGTAACTCCAATGCCACATGAGCTTGTGAGTCCTCTATATAATGAGGACACCCAATTCACACTAATGGTTTAGGCCCATCATTGGATGTTACACTATAGTGACTATGCAATATTTTGGTCGGGTGAAGGTCCTCCATACTATTTCATGTACGGTAACAAAATATGGTTGGAATCATATATAGAACTTTGATGTCACATGAAAAATAATCATTCATAGGTGGGATTTGAAGAAGTATATCTTCATTCTCTATAATTTGGGCTTTTCTATCGTATCTTTGTTATTATTATTTTTTATCATTTTTTTATTGATATTATTTTGTGGGATGATTTGACTACTATTGTATCTTTATATTTCCCCCTTTATAGTTTTTATGGAATCTTAATGGGTATTTATATACACACTGATGAATATTCATTGTTTCCATTAGGTTTATTTTATTAGATGATACTATGATTAAAAATATCTTTTGGGGATCATCATGATTCTATGGTGAATTGACCTGATTAAGTAGTAAGACTTTCATATCAGGAGTTACTCCCTCTCCAACATTCATTATTTGAGTTGTTTTATGGTTTGACATTTATTCAAACACTTTATGCCTTAGTTTATACTTTCAAACTCTAATATATTTCATATAGGGTATTTCTCCCTCGATATTAATCTAAATATTAATTTATTTTATTATTCCTATTAATTTTTTCATGTGGATCAGTTGGTTCGTGATAACTAGTACATTAGGCGAAGGTCACTCATTTCTGTTTATGAATTTTCATCCCTTGTCCCTATCCACTTGCCTATCGTTGTGGGCTTTCATACACTGTATCTGGCCATCTTGGGGGGTCCCGGTGGGTCTGGTCGTGACCTTCTATTCCATAGTCAAAATAAAATTTATTAATTATTCATGATAACCTTATCACATTATTGATCACCTTAAAATGTTACAAATGATGCTAAAAAATTCTCCTATTAACTATTTTTATGTGAGGTATGATTATTACTTATGAAGACATAGAATTATAATCCATATTAGCTACACTAGATGACTCTTTTAGAGTCGCCATTGAAATTAGATAATATACATTTCCAAAATTCAGATACAAAAGTATATTTATATATTTCATCAAGATAGAGAAAAAAATATTTATCTCACACAAGAAATCTTAAAAGATACTAAAAATACCCATATTAATTATCAACACCTCAAAAATAATCAACTGCATCATCAAAATCTATTGAAAATATATAAAATATAATCCACTCATGGGTTTTTTAATACCTCCCTATGAATTTTTATTGACACAAATACAGAAATTTTAGACTAAAAACCAATAAAAACATCTCCCACTCAATAAATAAAATAAAAATTAATATCATTTTCATGACCTTATTAACAGTAAAGAATAAGAGAATGTTATGAAGATGATATGAACATATTTATTGATTTGTTTTGTATTATTATAAAATCCAATTCTACTTGAGGAATGATATTTGTATAAAGTAATATTAATTTAATCAAACACCAAATCTATCAAATAGAGTTTCCTCAAAATAAATAAATTCACATAAATTCATTCAAGAAATATGAAATTTATTTTTATGAAAAATTTTCATACACTCACTCAATAAATTCCTTAAAATATCAAATTAATAATAAATTCAAGACTATCCCCCAAAAAATTAATGTTATATATTGTGTGATGATTTTAAACCAAATTTAATATGGTAGGAAACACAAGAAGAAACATTAATTTTTTGGGTAAGAGGGATGCACTCCCATTTTTAGCCTAAACACATCTAAATAATTAATTGGATTTATTTATTTAATAATACAAATATATGTTTCATTGGATGGAACAAACTACTGCTTCGTGATACCTTAAAACAAATTATCATTCAAAAAATATTGATTCATATATATTTGTTTTGATCCAAAACGATTAATTAAATTCATATATTAGTTTATAGTGATTGTTTTATGATAAATGACAATAAATAGATACCTTTTTAGACATTATTTTCTTGGATTTGAGTTTTCAACATAATTTTATGTATAGAAGACTAATATGAAACTATATAGTCATAGTTGTTTTATATCAATGAGACAACAAATTGTTTCCATTAATACCATGTTAATCATTCATACCAAATGAAAAATGATCAACCTATAGTGGAAATCACACCATCAACAATACCTACCCTTTTTGAATTTGTAAACCTTATTAAATTCATAATTGTTATACATAAAACAGTAGTTTGATGTATTTAAGATACATATTAGAATTAATAATGTCATGAGAATATAATATTACATTTAGTTAGATTGAAATTTCCAATATATAGGGAAAAATATTATGTATATATCCTATAAGAAGTTACCTATAAGTAACATCCAATCATCTACCTGTATTATTTCTCATTCATGAAATTTACTTCTTCATCATTTCCAGATTTTGGACTATAATAGTTACAGTAGACATAAAACATAATTCCATCGTTTAAAACATTTTTAGTAACTATTTGGAATAATTTTCTTGTGAAAAGAAGGAATCATGAATATCTTGGTTAATTTTTAATCCTTAGAAAAATTTAATTTATGTAAGTATATATATTTATAATTTATTATTTCATTGAGTGGAAATGTCTTAACATAGATTATCCTCATCACTGTAAAAAATAACGTCCTCAACATATACAATAGCTCTAATTTATGTGGTGTTTTTCATTTTTATATTTTTATTTATATGAAAATGCAAATTTTTGAACTCCATTATTCTGGGGAACTCATCAACAGTGAATTACATTTCTCCAAGAACATAATTCAATGAAAGGATTCCTTATTCAATTTTAAATCTCAACTACCATCATAATCCATAAAAACCCTATAGATTCACCATGTAAACATTTTTTTATTTAACCCCTTTGAAATTATTTTTCACATTATATTGAAATATTTCAAACATTAATTAGGCTTTAATATCATGTAAAATTATAATACATTCAATTAGATAAATTTGGGAAAAAATCAATAAAATGAATTCACTTTATTTGAGGATACTATCTATACACACTTCTGTCCCTACATCATAAAACGCCTCCTTTATCATTTATTGTTTTCACAAAAACCCAACTTTTTACATAAAATGCTTTTCCATAGGGTCCTTAGTAGAAATTTATAGGTTTCATTAATTTCAAAAAAACATTATTGTGACCGGTTAACATTCTTCTTCTTAATGATTGAATATCCTAATTCATGTCCTCAATGATATTATATGTATTAAAATGATTTCACTACCTCTAATGTTTTATATCAAAATTTTGATTTCACATTCATATATTGTGTTAGTTGAATATGTATATTCTTCCAAAACATATATAATTTCTCTATTTTATTTTTGAGGTATTTAACTAAAAAAATTCATTATCCATCAGGAAAAAGATTTAAATATCTTTATTTTTTTTAACATATACCACATAATCATAGTCTGAAATCTTCTATGAAATTCATTTATTCATATATAATAACATATATTTTTTCAATTACCATTGAATATTATATCATCATAATTTTTACCAAAGCATAAACCTATAGTATCATTTAACTAAATCCAGTATAGACCCCTAAACACACTACTGTTTTTTATAGTTGGTTACTTATTAAAAATAAATTCATAGGGATTTATGACTAATTTCAGCCTCATGTAACTCTTATTTTTCAGGTTTAAAATTTTATTTATATATTACATAAATAGGAATATTGTGTTTTATACTCAACAAGAATAATTATTGTTATATTTACTAGGATTATCTTTTACCTTTCTACCACTATAATTTATTTATAGAGAAAATGAATATCTAAACAACATTTTAATATCATGATAATCTATATATTTGGGAAATATTTTTTTGGAATATTTTGAACCATTATTTGATCATAAATAATTCATTGAAAAAAAAGATTTTTTTTAGTAAGACTCCAAATGATTTTAAATATAATGATTTCCTGAGACTTTAGGGATGTTAAAATTATATATTTTATTCTATTTAATTCATCATTGAAAATTATAGAATATTTATATTTTGTTTTTTAGTTTTTTTATACTCTTATATACACCTGACTTTATTAGATATAATGGGTTAATTGTTTTAATTTCAACTACTTAGTTGTTTTTGTTCAATATATTTACAAACAAGAATGTTATTAAAATTATAAAATTGTATCCTTTTGAAATAAGAATATATATCTCTGATTCTTATATAATATTATATATTATAAATTTTTATCCAATATGAGCATGAATTATATTCTATAAAACATTTTCAACGTTAAATCTTAGATAAGTATATATATTGCCTTCTCAAACAAGAAATAAATTAAATTTTTTCATCAACAATTTTTTAATAAAGTGTCCATATTTTAGCCTCTTCACAATAAATCCATTTATTTATATAAAAACTCATTTTCATCATAATAAATGTTCGAAACACTCAACATATTTTTGAATTACCCATGAAAATTAAAAAATCCATTATAATGATATATTTTTCTCAATTTTTTCTAATATAACACCATTATATTTTTAGAATCATATTTATCCAAGGTAAATTCTCATATACCTTGATTTTCAACAATATTTTAATTTCATAAGTCCATGATCTTGTGGGATAAACAATTGTATTCATTTTTACATGTCATCTCATTATAGTAACATTTAAATAAAGAAAACATAAGAATAACCTAATCATTATGATTTTGAATTTTTCTATATGTCTGACTATTACAAAATTTATCTTCTGTGAATATAACACATCTATTTTATATGGTTCATTTTTAACTCACAACTAATAATTTTGTTTTAATCATTTAAATCTGTACCAAAATTTAGTCTTCTTATCAAGGTATTTACTTTTTGTAATAATTTTTATTTTTTGGTTATTAAAGGTTTCAGGTACAATGGAAGAACTTATTGGGAATAGCCAACTTATATTTTTTTCATAAACAAAAAATAATATTATATTTACACGACTTTGAAAATTGTGATTAATGGAATTAAATAAAAGTTTAATTAACTTTTTAATGCTAGATCCAAGTGGAAGGATAATTAAATATATATTATAATTAATTTATATACAGTTTTATAGTTACCTTGTACAATAAATCTTTTATAATATATGATTTGTAAGACTTTTCAAATTATGCATTCATTAGACCATAGGATCCATGTGAATATTATTTTTTAGTTATCCACATAAGATCTAAAATCTCAGAACATCCTCATAGAATGGGTGGGTGCTAGTGAAATTTATATTGATCACTTTCATCCATTTTATTAATGTGTAGGATAAATAAATTCATATATGAAGGACAATTAAGGATATATAAAAGCATTGAGATGATTTATGCAGATTGAATCTCATTTTATTAAATTAATTATTGAGTGGAATATCTATATGGATTGATATAATTTCATTAGGGTTTGTTGTGAGTAATAAAAATATAACCCTAGAAAGTGATATAATGGTCTATTTATAAAGCTTGGAAAGGATTGATAACTTCACAATATCCATTATCCAATCCCTTATTCCCAATAAAACCCGATGAATTATAATAAAATATATAATATTATTGATTGATTTATATGAAAATATAGTATGATTAAATAAATATTAAATATTAAAAACATATATTATTATTTATTTGAATAATTATTTTTTTATCGCTCCCAAATATGTATCGTGACTAAAATATTGATGATTTATTTATTTAAAAAATATAACTAAATTCATTTTTGTTACTTATAATAATTATTTTTTAATTAACTCTTAATTATAAATATTTACTCTTTCATATAACCCATGGGTAAATATTGCTGATAAATCAGTATAGAAAAACTAATTTTTGAATTATATATGGAATAATTATATTAATAACATCTTATGTTAAAGAATAATTTAACTAATATTTATAATACTTTAACTCTATGACCCAATGAACCTCTTATATAGTGTAATTATGTATAACCACCCAATGTCAAATTTTATAATCTTGAAGAATGCCAATGAACACAAAGAGAATGATGTTAATTTATGGAGATGTAAAATATCATTTGAAAAAAAATAATATAATATAACTAGTTTATCATTTTACCACTAATAAATTAAATTTAATATATTTGTCATCATCTTATGTGCTAAAAACTATTTCTTTTTATTTACCTGGACTTATCATTCCCATTGAACAACATGGACATTGATTTATTTATATTTCTAAATTTGTATAAAAAGGTGAGATTTATTCACATCAATTAAAAATTGGATAGGTTAAATCCTTTCTCTAATTATACATTGCTTCATTGTCACTCATCACACAACCAATGTGCCCTAATTCACAATAAACATATCTCATCATGAATTTCATTATTACAACAATGCAGATGAATAATTATTTCCATACTAAATAATCATAAATCATATATTTCAATACACACATTTGAATATATAAACATTCAATGATACATAAGAATATGTATTTTTAACAAGAATTTATAATTCCTATAATCTCCTACAATTGAAAATATTAGGTGCATAAATCATGATATAGTGTCTTAAAATATTTGGATTCCCCACACATATATCAACCTCAGCCTTAATATTTTCGAGACAATGTATACATTATTACATGGTCATAAAATATAATGAATCACATCCCAATGGATCGAATTAGTTTGGCATTATTGGAAAACTTTAAAAATAATTGATATTTTTCCTAAATTCTAAAATATAAAATATAAAATTAATTTTTAATGATAATTACATTAACACCTAGAGTGTTTCACTACTTATCAATCAAAAAACATCCTCTAATATTAAGGAAATCAAACATAATAAAGGGGTGATCTTAGATTCACAGTAAGGCTAATAGTATAGTGGATGTTATGAATAAATAATAAAAACCCAAAATGGAAATGTGGATGACTAAAAGTAATTGGATTAAATAAAAAACTTCAGCATAATATTTAAGGAATAAATTATGAACAAAAATTTAAATATAAACAATCACATGATCATGAATCCTAACCATATATATTCTATTCAACTGAATTAGCACAAGGAATATAAATAACAGAGATTATAATGAATGGTATTCAAAATTAACTATATATAAAGGATTACCTCATGGTCTTTTTTTGTAAAATGTCTAAAACAATCGATTCCATGTTTTAATATATCCATATAAATGGGTAGGGCATCAGCCAAAACCTGATTATTTTTTTCCTCGGGATTCCTACTGATGCATCTGGGGTTTATAGAGAGCCCTACATCCCAAAATATTTTTTAATTAATTATTCATATAAAATGGGTGAACTAAAATAAAAATAAACATTAGTATTGGAAAAATAACATAATTAATGTTAATACTTTAACCAGTTAAGAAAGAAAATCATAAACAATCCAGAGTAATATGATTATTTGTAAGAAAATTGAAAGTATACAGTCTAACTCATCATAAACCATCCAGAGAAGTAATATTTATTGTATAAATACTACATATCACTAGTGGATCATAGTTTAAATAATTGGTTGATTTAATCAAAGAGAATAAATAACATAACAATATCATTAAAATGTTTTGTTTGGAAAACAATCTTTTCAATTTGTAAATATTTTTAAATCTAGATTTTCAAAAAATATTTTCAATGAAAATTTATTTGAAAATAACAATTTGAAACTTGTATAATAATCTTTAAATCATTTATTGGTCATGAAGGTTGATAATTTTATTAATTTCATACATGTTAAAAATATTCCATTCACATTTTTGGTAAAAGAAAAATTTTAATTGTTTTTAAAACATCAAGAATATTCCATCATAAACATTATTTAAAAATTAAAAATTGGAAAATATTTCATTAATAATTAATTTCGATTGGGTAAAAAAATTACGAAAAAAAATATATAATATATAGATTTGATGAATAAAGTCAAATTCTATTAAAAACATTTTCATAGTCATTATAAATACCAGTGAGTAAAAAAAATTTATCATTAAATAAAACTTTTATAAAAAACTAGAGGAAATTTAAAATAATTATTATAATATAGAAATGTCTTATAAATACCCCTAGGGAGAAATCAAGAAATAACTATCTCGAAAAATGATGATATTATGAAATAATAACTTACAACATTGGAAACATCTTAATCCCCATGAAATAAATAAAATAAAATGGAACTTTGTAAACCTTTAAGTTAAATTAAACGAATATATAAAATATATATATTGAAGTATATACACACCACAAAAGAAATAACCTGTGAATATTGTGTATGTCTCAATGATGTAAAACTAAATTGAGAAACCTTTAGCATATATATGAATTATCACATATGTTTTTTATATTTGCGGATAATAAAGTTATATACACTATTTATTTTCATAAGAACATATTATATATTTATTATTATTTTAATATAACTTATTACCTTGTTATATATGATTACATAATCAATTAATTTTATATCATGTGATTTAATGATACCTCTCTTATGTTTCAAAAATGTCTCCGGTAGGTTAACTATTATCAACGATATCATTATTTAAACATAACATAATTAATAATAATTATATTATTATCATATTTATATCTCAGTTATAAATTTAAAACGAGTCATGTAATACGGTTATGATTAATAAATTATGTTATAATCATGGAGATGGATGGTCATACAAACTAATTAGAATCATTTCCAATTTCTAAAGATAAATTTCCAATGGTGATAACTAATATTTTATATTTCAATAAATATCTATATATACATATATAATTCATTTTTTTGGTGATGAAAAGAGAGTTTCATCACTTTGTGAAGGCGGTAGTCTGCATGTACATGGACGATGTTATTATATTTTACTAAGTGAACAGGTAAGAAATAAAATAATATTTTATATTTTAATCAAGATAAATATTTCATGAAATTAATAAATATTTAATTTATATAACATTTATTTATTATAGGTAACTTTATTACCATTCATATGAATCTTCAGTGAAAAAAGAATCGCATCGCTTCGTGACACGGTAGTCCACCGTACAAACGACCGCCAATATTCTATCCCATATAGAATGGAAGGATAATAAGTATATTTGATATAAATAATCCATAATTAAAATTATGCTAAAATGACACATATATATATATATATATCCATCTTCATACTTAACCTATTTTTGTGGTAATAAAAAATCAGACGACATTGGTTTACGAGGCCGTAGTCTGACGTACGAATTAATGATGATTTTGTAACACATTTTATTAATGTGGGGATAATTTTATATAATTTATTTAATATAAAAAATATATATAAATTTATGTTAGATAATATGTTTATTATATCATCATTTATTAATAATATTTTATGGAGGTGTAGGAAAAACAATTCATGTTGAATAATGTTACTTCTTCTTCGGTAATCCCCCATAAGTCCGCAATGATAGACATCATGTAATGGTTTTATTCCCAAAATAATCATTATATAATGATAATATTGATTTTTGGAATATATTTTCTTAGTAATTTTCCATAAAAAATATCTTTGGCAATGTGAAGAATAGACGAGAGGGGGTGGCCTCAAATATGTGGGGTTGGTGAAAAAATTTCTTTTTTGAAAAGAAAAATGTGTAAGAATGTTTTCACTTTCCAAATGGGAAAAAAATTGTTATATTTGCATAGACATAATAAGGAATAAATATTTCTAAAAAATTGATTTTGTAAAATTTTAGATTATTTTAAACCCTATGTTTTCATTTTAACCCCTAATAAACACATTTTTACCTTAACTTTTCAATTAATTTTTACTTCATTAACTATTAATTATTTAATATATTTATTATAAGTTATTATAAAATATATATTATTATTAATAAAAATATGGAATCCAATTTATCAAATTAAATTCATATAAGTTAAGGAATTAAATTTATAGTCAATCTCAAATATGCGATGAGAAAGAGAGTTTTCAAATAGAAAATTTTCAATTGTTTAATCATTTTTTTATAAAAATATAAAATTCAAATCATTAAATTGACATAAATTTAATTAATATATTTTTAATTTTATTAACCTTAATTTAAGAACAATTTAATATATAATATAACTTTTTAAATAATTCAAAAAAGGCACTTGTCAATTAAAATTTATTATTTTTCATTATTTATCATAAATTGGAACATTTCCTTAAACTCAAAAACAAATACCCCACTGATAATTTGTACAATCATATTTAAAAAATAACATTTATTTTTTCAAATATGTTCTATATAATTATTAAATTTTTGTTTTAAATATTTGAGAAAATCGTGACTAAATTGTCACTTATTAAAAATTTTACTTTTTCAAGAAACATTTCATTTAATTTTAAATGATCCTTATTTTATTTTCATATAGTTGGTTGTCATAATAATAATAAATTATTTAGTATTAATCATACTATACAATTTATTTTCTAGGTCGTAATTTTCATTATTACGTAAAAAAATATTAATCATGTATCATGATTGGCTCAAAAATGGTATTTCATGAATTGAAAGCTATAAAAGAGACTGATTTTATATCATAATTAATATATAATAATGTATCAGGGTGTTATATTCACATATATATTTGATATTTCATGTCAAACAAGCTATCAAATATTATGTTTCTATTTTAAATCATCAGGGAGTTAAAACCCCCAAGCCCCTATATCATTTTACCCGTTATGTGATAATATTTGGATATATAATATAGATTTTAGAATGATAACGTGGGAAATATCGGTTCTCTTCAATGTGGGAACATCTATAATTGTTTATTGATCTAGTCACTCTTCTCACATTAACACATTCCATTTTACATAGAAATGGAATCATGTTGTTATAAAAATATTATTAATACTAAAAAAATGAATAAAGGTAATCATAAATTATATTAAATGTTTTTTCATTGGAAAAAACTCCATTTAAGTAAAAAAATAGATCTAACTACTAACAACCATTATTTCACTATCATTGACATGATTATCAAGATTCTAAAATTATGAGGGTTTAGAATTTTGGTAATCCCACAAACTCTTCCATGAAACTCTGCTCACCATAATATAAAACCTCAATGAAAAATCCTTCAAAAGGTGACTCTTATAGTGATTTTTGTTTTAGCAGGTACGACCTCAGAAAATTTTTTAAAGATAAAAATACAGTATTTTCATATTATAATTTGAATGTTTTTTTACTATTACGAACAACATCATTCTCTTAGAAAAATGTAAATATAAATAAAATTTCTTTGGGTACATCAAAAGCTTCTATATACTCAAACATTAGAATTGAATCACTAAAAATTTTCTTCTTTTAACACTTTCCACCTCATCTCTCATCCTTACATACTAAAGAAATATTATAAGTAATGATTTATATCATTCAAATCTATCTGAAATCTAGAGATTTTGTAACCAAAATGATTACCCCTTTATCTCTTCCATATACCTGAAACATATTCTTAGTAAACCTCAGATTGTTAATGATAGAATTAATATCAAACCAATGTTCTTACTGAGCATAGGATTTATATCTGTCTACCATTATTAATTATTGGGAAACATACCACATAGTACATTATATTGAATTCAGGATAAATCCTATTACAGAAGAATATGCGATCTTTCTCATTCCTTCTCTTTAATGTTGTGTTTGGGGACACATTTTCATGTAAATATGTATATCATGTGACAATAAAACAAATAAATCATTAATTATTACATTCTAATTGTGTTTATTATTTTTCAATTTTACATTTATTAATATATTCCATGAATCCAATCAGATGTATCTTTTATGATATTGATGAAAATGATGTAGGTTGCATCACATTTGGACTTCATAGTTAAATACATATTCATCCATTCCTTAAATATCAATAATTTTGGTGTGTAATTTATATCTTGTAATATTTCATCATTATATACTACTATGGTAACAACCACACTCCAAAAAATATACTAATAAACACAAACCTCAAATTAATTCTTAATGAATCGAAATTATTTTATTTCATCATCAAATAAAATGTCTCATAACCTAGATGTTACTTCAATCAATAGTGGAATATATGAATCATTCAATCCTATTTTAAATTACATAACATCATAAACTATTCATCTTTATTCCTATAGATTTATTCTGTAAGGATTCCATTGAGGAATTATATTTTGATATCCATCTTTTAATACACAACGTCATGGAATGATAAAATAGTGAGTATAATATTGATAAAATATAACATGATAGCTAGAGAAAAATATTCATAGTTTTCAATTACATGACACAATATATACCCATAATCGACCAACCATTCTACATTGGTATTCATTTTATCTTACAAGTTAATTTTTCACATGAAAACCCGTTTTCACCTAATAGGATTTATATCAACATGTGGATCTACCTGAAGAAATAATTAGTCATGACACATTTAATACATCAATGAATTAAGGTAATCCTTCCATATTTCATATATTAATTTCTATAATGAATCCAAAAGGAAATTTTATTATTATTTTCAATCAATAATGAACCACCAGGATTAGTAACTAAAAACAATATATCTATGGTACTTTAACCTCTCTGGTACTCCTAGATTGTTCTTGTCTTTTAGAAACAAAATCTACTATGGGGACCAATAGAATGTGTTTCTATACTTCATTTTGTAAATATTCAGCATCATCATCATTGAAACCAGTTACTCTCCCACTATCATCCTTTATGTTGTGCTCCCTCTTAGGATAAATGGATTTTCGTACAACAGTAAAATTCTTTTCAAAGGGGTTGAATAGATTGTATCCCATTTTTTCTTTAATATTCCCTATAATGATACGCATCATTCCTCAAAGTGATATCATTTTTCATATATGGGCTTTAGAAAATGTATCATATCCCATTCCATTAGAATGTGAAAACATAGGTTCTCATCCACTCTATATCTTTTATGGAAGTTCATTTTCTTCATTTCATAGTACTCATTTTGGTAAATATGTGGTATTGTGTAATGGATAACTCCAAAATCATAAATGAATTTTTTTATCACTAAATATCACCAAAAATATGTCATAAAATGTACATTTCATCATTTACATAAAAAAATTAATCTATAGTAGAGTGAGTTAAGATTGAATCACATACTCCCATATAATGTATATGAACTATTTGATAATAAAATAGTTTTTTTAATTAAACAGAACTTCATTATCTTCTTCCATGTGGATTTTATACTTCATTTTAGAATTATTTGAGTTTCAATTAGGACTCATTATAATACCTCATTAAGTAAATATTAACATATATACTGAAATCATTAGTAATTATTATGAAATATGAAGTAAAACCTCAATGTTTTACTGGAAAATGTCCACCCACATCCTTGTGTACTAATTATATAATCCCATTGGGTGATTCACTATGTAAAACATGTTGTGAAGTTTTCATATTTCATTATAATGATCCATGATATGAATCTTTTTTGTTTGACTCAATATAGTCAAAATAAAAATATTGATAGACATTTTTCAAAAACTTCTCATTTATGAGACCAAGATGGTTATATTATAACTAGGGTTTAAATTATTCTCGTGAAAATTACTCATTATTTCTCTCAAATAATTTTATGTCATAAAATAATTAATAAATAATTATAGATGGTTTTTTTTTACCAAAACAAATTACATTTTTGTAAATGTGATATTATTTATTTTAAAATTTTAAAATAAACTCATCCCTCTTATGGAATAAAATATAGATGTTGTTTTTATAAATAATTTACAAAAATAAATGTTCAATAAATACAAAATAATTACAATGGTAAATGGTATGTGGTAGTATCTTACAGCCAATGTAGTAATAGGCACTCTATTTTCTCCTTAATGATCCACCACTCATCTAGAAATCTTATAGAATCATCTTTCATCCTGTATTATGATATTAATGTGAGCACTAAAAGGTATATCTAATACCCAAAGTGTATACATAATAATATTTCACTGAATGAAAAAATACACATAAAGCTTCCATTACTTTTTCAACTAGAATATTTTCCTTTCTAGTGGAATATATACACTTGTGAAAACCCATAGAACATAATGAACATTTCCTTATCATGGGAAATTATTCTTCTTATAAGGATTATTCTCCTGAGCTTTAGACTTGAGATGATTCTTGGGGACCCTTTCCATGCTATTCCTTTTTTTAATCACTATAACAAATTCATAATTTTTATTCTATATATACTTTTCATCAAGGTGATTTAATTTAATGAGCTTAAAAATGGTATCTCTCTATTGATCATTTATTAATTCACAATGAAACTAAAAAAATATTTTATACAGTGAGGATAGACTGTGATATGTTCATAGATCATTAGAGATCATAAGTCTCACTATTTCTAAGAGAACTATATAAACAACCATATAAACTTTTTGAAGACAAGATAGAGCTATTACTATATGTTTTAACATCAATAGTTCATTGTATATCTCATATATATCTTCACTAAACATCTCTGGATTATAATAATTAATGTGATACATGATGTTTTATGAATTCATAACCTCATGTTCACATAAAATATAATTGGATATGGATAATATCATATGTCATTATAATCCATAGCATCATCCACATGTTTTATTATGAGATATACTTCTTCCACAATGGAATCTTTATAATGTGACTCCTTATGTGGGTTTTCAGTTCATAAAACTTATTTTAATAATATAGTATTATGAGAAATTTCCAAAAACATTTATGAGAATTTATTCTTTTGAAATGGGTATTATTATCAAAAATGCATCACAGTTATATAGTTTATGTTTTGTGGTTTTAAATATCTATAATAAATAATATTTTAAACATTGTGCATTATATTGATTATGAAATTTGGTAAGAAGAATTAAATTTATTAATCACCAACTACATTTCCATACAATTGTATCAATAACCATTTGTTATAGAATATCCTAGCGCATGATTATTTTACCAATAAGGATATATATTATTCTTCTCAGAAACTAGACTTCAGATTGAATTGTTATTTAAAATCTATTTTGTAATTATAATAAGAAAATTTCTTAAACTCAAATATCCATATTCTATTTTCTTGGCACCCCAATCATGAAATATATTATATGGGTTTCTTCAACACTTTCCACTCAATTACTTAACACTTATATTGGAAATTATAGAATTTTGGGAAATAAATTATAGTCCATCCAAATCCCAAGATAAAACTCATTGATCATTGAATGCATATTGAATTTTACAAGTAATGAACATTGAACTACTTGTTCTATATTAAAATCAGTAGTTAAAGTCTATAAAATCATAATTTTTTATTTTCTGGATTTTATCTTTATAAAAGAATAACACATATCATCTTTATTACATTTTTGATAATATTAGGTGGTTTTTCATAACAGATATTCATTGGCTTGAATAATTATAAATAATGAAATTATTTAATTTCATCTTCCATGCTTTTTTAATTAATTTATTTGATTTGAACACAATAATTTAAAGTAAATTTCAAACTATAGAACTGAATAAATCATAAATAAATGAATTGGTATATTCATTAAACATTTTTACTATTTGGTTCTTTAGTGTATGATATACCAAATTTGATCATAGGGGATCATGAGTTTACCCAAGACCCATACTCTATGATATAATGGGAAAACATATCTTATAGACTATGTGTTCAACATATATCCACAATTAGAAGGTCTTACATATGTAATGTTGTAATTACATTTTAATGGAAATTTTAGGTTTCATAATTTTGACAGTTATGAAAGATAATTGACAAGTAGAACTCAAATTTTCTGTATCCATGAGTCATTATAATAGTATATAAGAAACTACATAATAAAAAATGAGCCTTCCACATATCCCATAATTTCAACACACAAAGGTATCAACTAGATAACTCATAAAAAATATATCTATTAATAAATATGGGAAATGGAAACCTATGAATGTGGTGATATCATATTCCTAGTAAGGGAAAATATAGGGCATAATCATAAATGATAAAAGGAGATCATAATACTTTAATAAGGATACTGTAAAGATAAAAAATAATTTTACTGAAAATAATAATAAATCATAAATCATGGAATATTTATTTCCATCATAAAATAAGTTAATCAAATTATTTGGAAACAGGAATCAATAATAATTATCCATGAGAGAAAATCATAGTAATTATTATATGAATAAAAAAACTAAATCATTCAAATATACATAAATCCCAGTTAGTTAAAATCACATTCAACATTCATACACAATTTTTTGTGCTACTGAGAAAAAAAATTAGAACCACGTATACATCACATTTGTGAGTCACACATAATAACCCATTTCGGTGAACATCAAAAAATTTATCTTTTATATTTATCTCATGTGATTTAAAAGTATTACCAAATCCTTTTAGGGTGATATAAGAACATTTATATCATCATACATATGTATGAGTACCACTACAATTCAATCATTCATTATTTAAAATATATTATATGAAAAGAACATCTATTTCCTATATTATATCATAATTAACCATTAAATGAAAGGGTTTGCATACCCATTTAAAATTGAATCACATAAATTAATCATTCAGAATTACATAAATTATAATAAAATAATTATATCATTGAAAATAAATAGATATATAGTTAATACATGCAAGAAAAAGATAGCTTCCTGACAAATAAGAAAACCATGGGTCAGTTTCACTTACAAGAAAACCATTGAGTAATATATTATCGAATGATAAAAGTTGTTTTTAGGGGTAATTTAAAACCCTATGAATAATAAAAGAAAATTATGTGGGGATTTCTAAATAAAAAAAATTCCCCAAATTGATTATCTTTAAAAAATAATCATGATTTGATGTTAATACCGGATATAAAACCTATATATTTTAAAAAACATTTAATTCAAAACCCTTAACCTATAATGTGTTTGAAATTGAAATTAAATCACTATGTATTAAATATAATTCAATATATAATTTAACAAATATGCCATATATGGATCATAAAAATGTAAATTGGTTCTTAGGAAAATTATTTTCCAAAATATTATGAATTAAGAGCCAAAAATCAGGAAATGCATTATAATCACTGATGTAAGTGTAATTTGATAATGTGTTTGTAAGGTAGAATTAAAAAATAGAATATTTAAACATATTATATGTTATTTATCATTAGAATAAATTTTGTATAAATAAAATAGATCGATATGAAATCCTGTAACTAAATTTACAGAAATTAAGTTAGTAGAAACACATAAAACCTTTGTATCCATTCAATATATTTTCTTTTAAATAAATTTCATGATATTCTTATTGAAAACAGATTCACTAAATTAATATATCATAATATATTCACTTGGTGTTAATAAAACCTTATTAATGAATTCATTTAATGCACTAGGAAATATGTGTCACAAATAAAATATGAGATGAGAACCATATACGGTGGTCCCAATTCGTTGTTACACATGTGGTTAAAATTCTAGATAAATAAATTGAGTTTCTTAAATAGTTTATTAAGAACCATATTCATATATATTTCATATTATAAGGTTTATCTATTACAATTTTTCATTTATTTTTATATTGTTTTTTCTTTATGTTTGTTAGTAGGGGTTGTTAAGTCAATTTTTATATAACTCTTTATGTATATATAAAATTATTAATGTAGTTTTAATATATTTTATAATATATGGGATTATATAATTTTATTTCCCTTATTATTCAACTAATACAAAATTCATATATTTCTATAGGGTTCCCAAATAAACTCAAGGTAGGAATTGTAATTTGAAATTATCATTTTTGGAGGATAAATTTACTATGCTAGTGTATTTTTTATATCAATTATAAAATAAAAATATTATAAATTAAAAAATATAAAAAATACATAATTATTTTTTATTATCCAATATCACGAATTTTATGTTTACATAGTCACCCATGACATATATTTTTAGCATCGTTCATGTAGATGGATGGACTGGACACAACATGAACATGATATAATTAATTGGAATGTATTTTTATGTTTTGATTTAGTTAATATATTATTACAAAAAGTGTAAAATGAAATTATTTATCCAAAATAACTTATAAAAAAATAAATGAATTTTGACATATAAAAAAATACTAGATTAAAGAAATTAAATACATCACGTTAATGGGGGGTTGTTGTCTGAATGTACACATGTTTGAAATATTACTTATTATCAGAGATTATTAGGAGTATATTTAATGGTTAATTATTTCAAAATAATAATAATTTCCTAAATATAAAATTAAATCATTATTTTAACTTTTTGGACCATCTTTTTTAGGTGGTTATGAAAAATAAGAGATGTCATTCATGGAGTTGGTAGTTCACACCTAGGAACAAAGACCTTATTATATTTCAATGAATTGGAGGGATTGAAAGTAAATACTAATTTTTCATTTTAGAATCAAAAATATATTTTATATAATATATTTATACATTTACACCATTTATATATCCATCTATGAGAGTTAATTCTAAAAAACCGAAGATGTCAATTTGTGAAGGTGATAGTCCACAAGTATGCACTATCGACATATCATTATTTTAATAATGAATGTAAATAAATAAATAATGGGATTTTCTTTACCAATATAACATTTTTAATGTTAATTATACTGTTGTAAATTTTTTAATGTGGTTAAAAAATTTATGTAGGATGATTATTAAGATGAAATGATTATGATGGAGGGGATACTTATGTCGATGGATTATATTTTCATAGAGAAATATCCTTATGAATAGAGGTCATAAAAATGGTGACAATATTCTTATATAAGTTGGAGAGGGTTCAAGGATTTAAAAAAATATTTATGTCTTAGGGAGAATGTTTTTGGTAATGTTGTAACATGATGGGTTGGAATGAACCCTTTTTATAATTGAAAAGGAGGTAAATTTTGGAACCACAGCTTATATTATCAACAGTGTTATGTTACTATTCAAGTGTAAAATTCTCAAAATGTAGAAAGAGATTAATTTGAGGTGATTTAATTTCAATACACACCGCATCTGTCCAATTGGAATGTTTTTTCATCTATATATTACATGATTTATTCTCCGTAAATAATGTTTTCCCATTGTTTATTTTAGCAGGGTATTTAATTTTCAACCATAGTAATTAAATTTATTGACTACATATTTAAATTTTTATTATTTAAAGTAATCACACAATTTTATGAAATATAATTTATAAAATTTTTAAATGTTATTATAGAATTAAATGCAAATAGGTTTTTTTTAAAAACATTATAAATAATTTTGTTTCAATTATTTTAAATTATTTGTAAGCCTTCAATATAATTATTTGAAATACACAAGGTATTGATTGATTTAATATAAGGGAAAAAATATGTGACTCGTTAATTGAAATAAAATAAAATAAATTAGCAAAATCTATTTTTAATAGAATTAAAATATTACTATTTTATAAGGTCAAACAATATTTTTATAAATATTTCAAAAAAAATTCTTCAAATTCATAAATTTATTCAATAAAATTAGATTATTAAAAATTAAAAAATCTAGAAAATTATTACCAATTATTATTGTAACAAAATTCATCATTTTGGAAATGATTGTATTGTATCTATTCTTTTATAAATAATTTATCTAAAAAAATAAAAAAATCAATATAATTATATTTTGTTATGAATATTTGTAAAAATATATTCATTTTACAAAATGAAAATTATAAAATTTTTAAATTTAAATTTTATGGTAATATAAATAATATAAGGAAAATTATATTTTTATAAAATTTCCATGTAAAATATTATATATTTTTATAGATTCTTTTATTAATTTCTAACTGATTACATTGTTTTTATTTACTAGTTGTTTTTTATTCTCAATATTTATAAATATTACATATCTAAATTTTAATGCTCTTTTTCTAGATATTTCATGAGAAATAATTTTTGGACAAAATTTTTATTTTAAGGGAAATTGTTTTATGTTATAATCGTTAGTCGTTACATTTCATCCTAAAATAAAATACATCAGTACAATTTTAAATGTTTATCCTTAATGAAAATAGAAAATGGAATCTAAAAATTGACATGGATCAAAATTTTATTTCTTATGAGGGTTCAAGCTTACTATCATTTTTAGGGCTTGTGAACTCTTATTTTTACTAATAAGAAAAATATCACCTATACTGAGCTTCTCCATAATAGTTTGAGAAATTTACCCCTCAAGATCTTGTGTTAAGGGATATTTATTGGGATTGATTATTATATTGGCATTTTATTGTAAAACTCATACCAAAATATTTTTGATTGGTTGATTTAGAATTTTAAAATGGTATTTACAATCATTGAAATTATCATTGTTTCAATTTAAATGATGTTAGTCCCTAATTGACACTACCTAAAATTAAATTAATGGATGGACAATGGTATTTTATAGAGATAAAAGAATAACTAATCAATAAAGATATATATACAGGGGATACAATAACTATTCCATTAGATGTATTTAATAATAAAATGACATCAAATTACCAGGGTGGTGATTTTATATTCAGGTAGAGAAATCAAGGTAAAAATGGGTGGGTAGAACAAGGTCAATGAACAACACTCGTAGCTATTGATTGGATGAGAATTATTATTCTTCCCAAATCATCATCACAACTAACAACCGTATTTGTGGTTAAATAATAATTACATTTTCTTGTATTTTTTGTATTCATATAATCATCATTACCCCATATATTATGACATTGACTTGGATAATTCTCATTTTTTACTCATTTTAAATATTTAACTATTATGGGTACCATATGATGAACATTATTTCCATCTATCATATTGAAAAAAATAATCCTTCTTCCTGGGTACATTGTTTCTCGATTCCCTCCTTTAGAAAAATAAATCATATTCCAATTCCTTTAAGGCATTCTCTTGAGATTCTTTTTAGATATGTCTGACATAAGGAAATTAAATCTTATTTCTATAATCATCTCCTTCACCTAATATTATAAGATCCCCTACCCTTATATTCCTATTTGTGTTTGGGATTTAAAATATTTCAAAAATCATAATCAAAATTGGTGGCAGATTGTTTGCTATAATCAGACGGTTTTTAAATATAACTCATGTCTCATTAGGTTTATCATTGCGACAATAATTCTATTGTTCATGGATTCTATTGTTAACTCAATTTCATTGGTGTTCTCTATTAAAAATTATGAATGAATTTAATGTGAGTGATTATTAATTAATATCATAATATAATTTTCTTATGAATAAATCATCCATAAAATGTTTTAATCTTTAAAAACCATTAGATTGTATATTATCATAACTTTATTAATTATTAGTTTAGTTTCGGATTCCATACATTTGGTTCATTCAAGCATCTTAACCAGAATTATTTACATAATAAATCAATCTTATTGGATCGAAAAGAGAATGTGATTGACTAATGTATATCTCTTAGGATTGTCTAGCAAACATTTTTTTCTTAGGACCACTCATCATGCATGAGAGTGACAAATTTTTTAACAATCAAACACATAGATTCATAGTGATCTCTTCTTGGTGAGTATATGTCATTGAATTTACCACATTACATTATCTAGATAGAGATGTACTTTTTAGTAAAATGGAATGCACATAACATTTGAAAATTTATTGGTCATTATACTATATTTAGAATTATCCCATATACTTATTCATCATGTTATCACTAATTAACTCTGATCACATTCCATAAAAAAGTATTTAAAATTACGAGCTAAATGATTATCTTTATATTTAAATAAATTGTCAAACATAATATATAAATTTTACATTGTATTTTCATCTTTATATTTTATCATCCCACAATAAGAAAATATAATATAATATTTTCTAAACCATAATATGATACAAACTAATGGTTCATATGACACAGACTCTTACATCTATTGATAAAAACATAATAATTAGACACATGGTTTGAACAAAATCATTAATTATAATATGTTACTCAAATAATATAATAATTAAATTATCGGTATAGTTTTATTCTTAGAGTTTTAGATACATAGGATAAATATTTATCTATTAAAAACCATGATCTTTCTATCAAATTCATATTTCCTCCAACATATAAGAAACTACTCAATCCAAAATGAGTCTAAAACTTCTCCCAAAAAATTCTACATTGAATATACTATATTATATAGTTCATATATAATAATTCATTTACAAACCTGAGGAATATAAAAACATAAGAAATGGATGATCAAAGATTGTTAGCAGGGGTAAACATATGTGATAAAAACTAGTTATCGAAAGAGATAATAAGAATACCATGAGGGTAAAAATAAGATAAAAAAATATACCAAATAATGAATAAATCATAAATCATGATATACATATTTTCATAACATAATACATGAATTAAAATATATTGGATACATGATTCAATAAACATGATCTATGGCATCATAACGTAATCACAAAAATTGGAATAAAATGGTCAAATCTATTAAATATGACACACAAATTATTATAAAGATACATTGCATCGTTTAATAACACCCTTGAGCCCATTATTCAGTGAAAACATAATTGTACCTGCATATACAACACCTTCATGTGTCACAGACTTACACAAAGACAAATTCATAACTAAATTATTCCAATATATTTATATCACATGATATTCAAAATTTTAACCAATTCATTAAAGGATGATATAGAAACACACCGTTCATCATCTATATGATGAATTTCATCTAGAAATCAATCATTCATCATTTCACAAAGATCCCATGGAAGTAAAATGGTTTACATTGATAACCCCATACAGTCCCATGGAAAAAATGGGATTCATATCCTTTTAAAATTTAATCACAAGAATAAATAATTGATAATTACATAAATAATCAAACACGATAATCTCATGAAAAATAAATTTTTATTTAATCAATACCTGAATAGAAAAAGGTTGATTCCTTATTGAAAATAATATACAAGGTTGGTTTCATTTATAATAATCCCTTCATGTAGATTTTGAGTTAATGGGAAATAAAATAATTAAGGGAAATTAAAATACTAAGAATAAAAAATAAAATATGATATTTTTATAAATGATACAAATGTACCATATGGATTTTCACTATAAATGATTCTTTATTTTAAAATATAATTGGAATTGAAACCCTTATAGGTTTAGTGAAATTTAAATCAATATTATTTATATAGATATATCCTAAAATTGAAAATTAAATATAATTACTAATAGATATTTCATTGCATAATATAAACATATGATATGAAATATATACCATTTAGAATTAAATTGGTATATAATAATAACCATTTCATATAAAATAATAAATCAAACCATGAATCCCTTTTAAAAAGAATAATCTTTTATGTAATATTAATCTGATAATGACATTATAAAAAAATTATTAAACATTGTATGAGAATGAGGAAATATATATTAAATTATTCATTTGGAAGAATATATCAAACCTATAATAATATAGTTTATAAGAAATATTTTTTGTCAATAGATGTTATTTATCATATTGGTATCCATTCAATCAATGGACATTACAAAAATAGCATGACCTCCATCTTCAAATTAAATGTATTATATTAATATTGTATAACATATATCATTGGTAGTAATTCCTGAATATTAAATATGTAATAGAGAAAACTAAGAAATATGCCACTTGAAATTAAATTTGATACAAGAACCCCTTACCTTAGACCATATTTGGTTTTTCTTTGTGGATAAATTTATTTATAATATAATTAGGGTTTTTAAATCATATAGTATGAAAAATATTCATATATATTTAATATTATAGTTTTTATCTATTATTATATTTAATGGATTTTTCATAATAAATTTTCATACATTGGTTACCCATGGTTGTTGTATCAATTTTTCTGTAACTCTTTTTGTTTATCAAAAATTCTCAAAGGTATTTTAATATTTATTCCTAATGTCTAATTTTTTTCTTTATAACTATTATTATTAAATTATTTCTAAATTCAAATAGTTTCATATCTTTCCAAAATAGGTTCCAAGTATCATATGTAACTCAAAATGATGTTTTAATAGATAAATTTTCATGGAAAATTTATTATCAAAAAAACTAAAAAATATCCAATTTTATATTTCAAAAATATTAAACAAACACATTTAATATATAGTTCAATATCACCACTAATTATGTTTTTATAGTCACGTATGATAGAAATTTATTTAATCATTAATTGAGGAGGTAAAACCAATTAAAACATGACCATGATATTTTTAATGGATTACATTGATTATGGGGTAAATAAGTTTGAATATAATTATTATCAAATTATAATTATATTATTTATATTTTATTAATGTGGTCATTAATATTATAATATTATTATAAATAATATACTGGATGAAAAAAATGAAACACATCATTTTCATGGAGGTGATAATCTACATGTACGCATGTGGTCCATTATCAATTTTTTCACAAAATTTGGGGAGGGTATGGAATTATGTAATTTTAAAACCATATTAATTTTATACATAAAATATGTGTTTATTAATAAATATTTTTGTACTATAAATGTTAGGTGGTTTAAAAAAAATATTTTAGGGATGCGGTAGTCTACAACAATGCATGGTGATGTTCATATTTTTCAATTAATTAAAGTGATTGAAGGTCAATATTAGTCATTATTTCATAATAATAAATATACCTTTATACTATATTTATTCATAAATTAAATCATTTAAACCATCCATTATTGACGGTCCCAAAAAATATAATAGATCGATTTGTGGTGGTGTTATTCTTCACCTACGTATTATTGAAATTTAATTACTTTATTATTTGTATGGGAATTAAAAATATGGGATGTTGCATTAATATAATAATATCTTGGAACATAAATTATTCTTATGTAATTATAATAGTGTTTTTATAAAATGTTTTTAAGAGGATTAATAAGAAGGAATTATTAATAATGAGGTAATAAAAACATTGTTATCATGAAAATTACCTTATAAATATCGTTGGAAAAAGATCTATTAAGATAAATAATAGTTACCATACGCCTAAAGAAGTTGGAGAGGGTTCTATGATTAAAACAATTGAATTATTTTAGGATGAAATTTTTTTAAGGAGTAACAGAATGTCAATGAAGGATCCTTTTTTATATGTGATGAAGTGGGAAATTTTATAATAACCCATGATTAACCAGAAATAGATGCCAGATTAAATAATTGATATAAATAATACATCTCGAAACAAACTCTCAATCCAAGTACTAAATGTTGTTTGTCTAGGATATTTTCTAATAAAACAGATTATATTATTAATGTGGGGAACATTATTCCATAATCATTACATTTAAGTCCTTTTCTAGAAATCTAAGATGATATAATCTTCTTCATTACATGGGGATTCAAAAACATAAAAAATAGGTGATCTCAAACTCATAGTAAGAAAAAAAATATAATAAAATGAAGATAATCCTTAGGAATACATAAATAACATTATAAATGAAAAATAACAATATATGATAATCATAAATTAATTTAGGGAAAAAAATATCTTTAAAATATATTTAGGGAAGCATAACAGGTATGATGACTGGGATCAATATATTTCACAATAATCATTCAATATGTGAAAATGAAATAAAAATAGAGAATACATTAAAAAGGAATAATCATGAAATCATGGAATTACATATAAATTTTAATGCAATTTTAAAATTTATCATATCTTCATAAAAAATGTATATGTGTGGAACAACTATAATAATAAGGAAAGTTTTTGAGAAAAAATCATTATTCAAATTCTTATGTGAAGTATAATATTATGTAAATTCATACCAAAGTATGAAAACCATTATTCACATACATATATGAAAATAATATTTTATTGAATTACTGACTATCATGTGATATATATACGTACACCAATTCATTATAGGGAGAAATATGAAACTACTTGTCAACATCCACACAAATGTTAGAGTATCAAAATAAATCACCCCATATCATAAATGAAACATGAAAATTTGGTTTGTTAAACATTTAACATAACATAAACTATAAAAATTATAGGATATAACATCCCATATTCTATTCTGAATCAGAAAAAATATTATATAATGGATTTTCCATAACATCACATCATGAGAGATTGATTATTTGTGGATAGTGAAAACAATATCAGCAATAGTTTTTTGAAAACATTTTATCGTCATAATTATTAGTCTATTTTAAAAAACTCATTTTTTCATAATATAAAATAAATTCAATTAACTAACATATTTTTTATAAACAGTTTTTCCTAAATAAATAATTAGTTAATTAAAATCAATATGGAATGTTTTGGAACAATAATGATTAATTCGAAATTTTGTAACCTAATAAAATAATTTTTAGTTATCATGTACCTTAACTTTACCCAATAATTCTATACAATTTATTTAACCTCCTATATAATAAATATAAACAACATAATTACTTATTTCATGAAAATATTATTATATGCATACAGTTCATTAATAATAAATTATTATTTTTATAAGACTCTTGAAATTTTATAAAATCGTCTGTTAATATCAATAACTGTTTGTGCATAAATTGTAAAGTGGATGTAGATACCTATTATTAGCCACCATGTTAATAAAATATATATATTTAAACATACTATAATATATAATTTATATTTATTTTAAATTCTCTCATACCACTCAATATGTGTTTATGTAGCCTGAAAATTGAATAAGTGTTGACCTATTTATCTTATTTTAAAAAATGAATAACTTACTTTCATAATAATTTAAATACATAATAAAATAATTCTAGAACTACATAAAATTAATTATATAATAATATATAATAATTATATTAGTATTAATTTTTCCATGTTAATCTATATTAGTGTTTTATAGAATCTATCATGTATGCACTTAAACATACTCAAACTTGAAGTCACATTAACTCAACATATGAGTATGTTTGTAGATGTGTTTATATTGAAATAATATTATTCTAAAAAATAATTATGATTGAATTTTTAATTTTTTACTCTTTGGAATGAAATTGTATTATTTTTTTAAAAATAATGAAATCTAGATGAAAAAAATGATTCTTCATGGAGGGCGTAGTCCATACACACAAACGATTAACATTCCTTTTTTTTATGTCGATGGAAATGAATAAATATGAATTATAACCCTAATATAAATAAATATCTATAGAAAAATTATACTGGTTTCATTAAATTATTATCGTTGTTTGATTTTTTTAAGAGTAATATTAAGAAGAAGAATTGTAGCATAAGATAAATCTTACGTTGGATACTTGATCATTCCATTGAAGTATCCTCAAAATTGAAGGTCTTAGTATATCAATAAGGGAATAGTAGATTATTTTAATGGGTGATGGTTCTATTGATATTAAGAAAAAATATTTTTTGTGATTAATTTTAAAAGAAAGTGTATATTTTAGGGGTGGATGTGTTTCCCTTCTAATATAGGTGAATATGGACTCATTTAGAAATAATCATTAATTTTAAATAATATAGTGCGATTATTCAAATTTTAATAGATAAAAAATGCATTAAAATAGTGTTTGGTGTATTTATGTTTCTATCAAGACTCATCCAATAAAATCCATAGCTGTTTTAAACATGGTAGAAACCATTTACAAGTAATATTTGTAAAATTTGTTTACCAAGGTAATTAATTTGCAGGTAGGTAATTTTATTTTAAGCTTAAATAATAATATGAGTATAATTAAATAATTGGGAACAAAAAATTTTAAATATTATATACCAATAATATAATAAAAATAATATCATTTTTGTGATTATTTTGGACAAAAACTCATGTCGTGTGATAAAACTGTATTTTCTAAAAATGTTTTTTTTGATGAAAAAAGATTCACGATTAGAACAGAATTATGAATCACAGAAATTTAAATGAATTTAAAATAATTTTTATCTTTTAAATACTATTTTTTTAGAATATAAAGAGGTAAATAAAATTATTTTCATCACGTTATATTTAACTAAAAATCTCGTCGAAATTCTTTTTTATTAAAAACAACAAAAATATTAAAAATTATAACTATGGGAATATAAATCCATTTATAGTATCATTTAATGTTATATTCTGCATTATAATATAAAATTTTATTTGAATAATTTTCAAAAATAATATGTTATAAATAAAAAAATTAAATAAATTTACAACATTAGTAAATTATATATTATTTCTATTCACTAGAAATTTAATTATATACAAACAAAACCCAAAGACTTCTCTTCATCTATTATGACTATTATCTATTAAAAAAATATTTTAAAAAAAATCACATCAAAAAATATATAATTTATATACATTATAAATTGGAAATATGTTGAAAAATTGATTACTTTATATAGGTTAGAAACTAATAAAACAAGTGTTAATAATTTATTCCAACTAATGTATACTATTCATTTGAATAACTAAATTAAATAAAATTAGTCTCATTGGTTTCTTCTTTTGACTTTTTAATTATATATTTAAAGTGAACTTTTATTTTTTTATTTATATTAATATTAATTATTATATTTCTAATGTTTTTAATATACATTATTATTAAAACATTTTAAGGATATTTTTTTTCTATAGGTGTTTTAGGTAGCTAAATACATAGATGAAAATATTTATGGATAGAGGAAAAACTTGGGTTGATAAAATTATTTAATGGACCCTTTATATTTTCAATTACATTAGATTAATATTCCAAATTAGTGTGATTTAATTAGAAAAATGAAGAATTGGAAGTATTATTTGGTAAATAAAACTTCACCCATCAATTTGGACTCATTTATTAACATTTTTATGTTCAATCATTCATAATAAATCAATTTTTATTTTATTTACATTTACTGGAGAAATTGATTTTATACCATACTAATTTATATTAATGAGAAAAATTTTAATAGATCATTAAATATTGTCATATCCCTCTAATTTCTTCTTTTAATATAATTTTATGAAATCAAATTTACAGAATTGTGAAACGTTAATTTTTAATGAAAACCATGTGTCACATAAAAATAATTTTTTGGAAATAGTATGTTTCCATGATTAAAACATATGTGTAAGAGATAATTAATATCGTTATCATAATTAGTCACATAAATTGAATTATTGTGAAAAATAAAAATGAATATATATTTCAATGGAAAAACATTCCATTAAAATACATAATTAATTGAAATAAAGAAAAATGGTTTTTATTATAATTAAACTAATACATTTATTTTAATGGTTTTTAGATGGTATTTATAAATTTAAAAAATTATATTTAAAATGAATACCCTTATTACATAAATTCAAATTCAATTATTTTAAAAAGGTGTAATTTTTTATATACAAATAAAGTAATAAAATTCAACATTTTGGTGAAGATGTTATTTTTTACTATTCATATAAAAATCACATACCTCAGAAAAGATGATAAAATTCAAACAATGTAAATTTTGATAAGAGTAATTCAAAAATGAATTTAATTATTAAAATATAGATTATAAAATATATAATTTTTTAATTTAAATGGAAATAAATTATATAACAAACACTATTTATAAGGGAATCTCTTTATAAAATGTTTTTACCCAATTTTGTATCCCTTAATAGTTGATTAAAAAATAGAGGTATTATAATTATTATAATTTATTAATAATATTTAGCTAATATTTCACGAATTATTTTATATTAGTGTAGCATTAGTATAAATCTATTGATAAAATGATTATTTATTGGGAATATATAATAAAGTAATGTATCAGCTCATTATAGAACAACACCATGAACATCTATAATTGAATGCATCAATATTACACATATAATCCAGCGAACCTATTAGATTTTTTTCCACCTCTTCTCCAATGTAATGAACCAATGTTTATAAATTGAATACCCTTATTAAAACTATTCCTTAAAGTATAATAAAATTAGGAAATACAATGAAATATCATGATACAAATTACTAAGTGACCATTAAACATAATTCTGACACATCTATGTTTTGAATTTGGATAATATGACATACATGGTTGCGTTCATGGTGATTTTTTGAGTCAAATTGTACAAACATAAATTTTGGTGAATAGTAACCTAAACTTATGAATATTAACATAACCTTATTAAAAGTATTATGACTTTTAATAATAGTAAATCCTACAAAATAATTGTATCCTCAACCATAAATGATTAAATAAAATTTAGGCATCTTATAAATGGAAATATGACCATAGTAAATGTATTAGTATTTATGTGAGTCATAAATAATTATTTAATTTAAAAGAAACTTATTTTTACTAAAAGGACTTCCTAAATTAATAGTTCTATGTATTTTAATTGTAAGATAATTTTATAAGAACATATGAGTTTTTTGAAAACATTTTAAAATCAGTTTTAATTTTACAATCTCTATTTTTCATGTAAATAAGGATTTTATTTATAAATTAAATTAATAATATATTGAAATTAATATTCATAAAATGGAGTTATTTTTTGTATTATATCCACTGAATAATTTTTTGGGTGGATTTTTCGGATTTTTCTGAAATACTTGAATATTTGGTGAATAGTAAGATACATTAATTTACCCTAACATAGATTCTAATTTAAATCCACTATTCCTCACATCATGAAAGAACTATTAACCAAAATATTGAACTCCCATGCCAAATTTACTATTTTTTGTAATGGAATCATCACTATTTTTTATCAGGGTGGAAATAAATAAACTAATGATAAAAATATTAAGAAAACCATTCTCCACTCCCCTAAAAATGTCATCCCTCACACCATCATTACTTCACAACTATAAAGCTTCAATCCTTGCCCAAATGATTCCAAAATAACTTTTATAGACCCTCCCACACATCTAGAAGACCTTTGTCTGAGGAAAAGACCCAAAATACTTCCCTAAAGATGCTCTCAAAGAAGATATATTGAAGATGTAATCCTTATCTCTCTCTTGATTATTTTTTCCTTTCAAATTTCATTTATTTTATTATATTATATTCATATTCTCTTATCCAAATTTCATTATATCTGTATTAAGATTTATGTAATAGTATAATATCATGTTAATGGAATAATATTCATTATAATCGTCAATCACTCTCTTTTTTAATATAAAATGAAATTGTTTCCCGTGATATGTTAATTTACCTACATTAGGGGAGATACAGATTTACTTTCCCCCAATTAATTCAAGGGAGTAAATGAAACCATTTAATGGTTGGAAAAAATAGTAATATATATGTTGTACAGTCGTTCATGTTCTGTAATCAACTTTTATTCATAATACTAAATGGTAAAACAAATCATGTTGGTTGTGATCCAAAACCCACCAAATTTATACTAAAATGATCAACATTAGATTTTTACCAAGGAATAATCCACATGGTATATAAAATAATAAAATAAAAGAACATTTATTATACTAGAATATATTTAATAACATTTAATATATGTTCTTTATGTTTACCCATGTTCTACATGAACTTCCATTCATGTGTACGACTGAACCATTAATGAAATCTAAGAAAAAGAACACTTCCAAACAAAGAATTTAGACTCTCTAACTCATCCAATAGCCCGTTGAAGAATGTAATAAAACCATAATGAATCATATTAATTTATAAAATGTTTTGGAATTTCTATTTAATTAATATATTATCACTATAATGGACATTAAAGTGAAGAAATAATTCAGATACAAGCTAATGGGAAAATCTCAAACCCAACTCTCTTTATTTTTGTTATCCCTCTTCTACACATTTTCAGAATGGAAATTTCATAAAAATATTTTATTCATCATTATATTACCTTCTTTTTTATATAAATTTTCTCTAATTGAATTCAGAAAACACTAATTGTTTTCCAAAATAACTCTTATTTCAAACAAACACATCCTTTTTAATTATCAATTATTGTTTCACTCTTCCCTCATGGTTAAAGGTTCTATGTAAATAATGATATTCCATCATTTTTTGGTAACCAGATGTTTATAAATGTATGGATTATTAAATGAAACCCATTTATATCTATGGATTATTCTATATTCATGTTTGACATATTTTTAATATGGCATGCAAGATAATATAAATATTGTGATGAGACGAGTGTGCCCAGAATTATAATGTGCAATTTGAATGTTTGAATGTGATGGGTGTGCCTGGAATTATACAGCGCTCCAACAATTTGGTTATCATAATGAATCTCATGAGTTAAAGTGTAATGATGTGTGAACAAGATTCTAGATTTTTTTCGCAACTAAGTGTGGTAGATGACCACTAAGACATGATGTTTTAATTTTTATAAAATGGCACATTCCATGCCATTATCAAATTATTACTCTAATGATTTTGATGATGACGTTATGATTATCCTCATGCCGTTCTATATTTTTTTTGTATTATCTTTTTTTCTTTTAGATCACCCCTTTTTAATATATATCCTTAGGTTATTATGTGTACTATGTTGTTTTCAAGGGACAATAAGAAGCAGGAGAAAAATGAATTAAATAAATGATTTTGTTTGATGTTGTAAATTTTATGTTTGGACTGAGTTTTCATAAGACACTAGAACTGTGGATCCTCATAGTTTATTACTATTTCGTTTTTTATTCATATAATGATGTAATAGTAATGTAAGAAATGGCTGGCATGTTATAACCAAATATGAAATGCATCCCCTCAAGTAGTTTCATCATTCATTGCATAATAGTTTCTCACACATATGTGAGGGGACCCAAATAAGGGGGGTTTTGAGTTTATATAAGAGAAATTATCTACAAACAGTCCATTATATAGTGATGTTATTAGATGTTGTATAGTTCATCAATTTATATTATCAATAATAAACAGAAAGGTAACCAATAATTTACATTGGTTTATTTTATGTCCATGATCACCCATATAGAAGCAGTGATTATACATTTTCATTATAGCTACCAGTTATTTCAATTCACTATTAGTTTTTGATAAAAATATTTAATTAATAAAATAAGTTATAAAATTAATTAAATAATTCTATTTTTCATAATTTTATCAAATAAAACCTAAAATTATGAACATCTATATTTTAAAAAATATATATATAAATTAATTTTTCGTTAATATAAACAAACTACTCAACTCGACATGGAGGAAACTAAATCTAAACGTCCAAAATACTCAGTATAGTCATTATATAATGTATTCCATGTAATACAACAAGCATGTTGAGAACTATAATTATAAGTTATGAATTTTTCATTAAAATATGAATGATCATCTATGAATTTTTGGATATTTGATGCTATTAAAACACATATATTATACTTAAAAAACATAATAATATTTTTATTTAGAGTTAAAAAAAGATATTTTTCAGATATATATTTAACAATCCTTCCCCATGTGGTTTTCAATCAAATAGATTAATCATAAAACACAGTTTCATAGGTTTTATTATATTATAAAATTTTCAATCCATGTAATATTATTTAAATGATATATAGAAGGTTTCACGAAGTGTACTAGAGGTTCACATCATGATACCCATTCTACTCATGTCTATGTTACATGAATAGTGAAAATTAATTCTTATTTATCTTAGAAATGTACGAAAAACATGATGTGTATTCTAGCTTCAGAAAACATTACCATTACGTTCCATGTTTTTCAGTCCTTCTATAATTTATAGAATACAACAATTGACTTGTATCCACATGAATTTCATCAAAAAATGCGAGGACTACATGGTTTTTAAGAAGGTTGCACATTGTTTAGTCAAGTTAAAGTGCATTCATTTGTGTTCTCGTAAAAATGTGGTATACATTAAATGAACTACATGTGTTTTTAATACTTGACAACCAAAAGTTATTGTGGTTTATCCTAGTATATTGAACATAAGGACTTGGTGTTTACCTTCAATATACTCTCCCTGTAATCTTAGGTTAATTTGAAAAAACCCTTTGTATCTCATGTCGTATTTTTATGTTGTTCATCTGGTCAACATAAAATATATGTGTTATATGAGTGAGAATGAGAAGGAAATTGAGGAAACTAATTCTTGTATTTAAAAAATTAATAATATAGAAATAAAACAAAAAAATTATATTCTATATAAATTAATTCTAAATAATTATAAATTATTAATTTGATATATCTAACGCTACTATAAATTTCTAGGTCTGTGAAAAGAATTTATTGCACCTAGAAAACTAATATTTTAATCATAATAAAATGAATTATATGAGATGAACTAAAAAATGAATTACATAACCTCTATAATTATATTAATGATTTACTAACATGTTAATACTAGAACCAGATATAAATATCACCACATATCATTAATTGATAGATTCATAACTACCATATCTTATAATTATTTATTAATTTATGACATGGTTAAATAAAATAATTTTATCATCAATGAATCACATGATACAATGTAAGAATCCCATTATTTGTGATCCAAATATTCTCTAGAATCTCATAATGTCATCAAATATTCACTGAGAGATATCACAATTGATTCTGATTTCTTGAATCATTTATCATTGATAATCTGTAATTAAATTAATAGATGATGGATTATTATGGATATCATAAAAGACAAAGATTTTGGGGGAATATTGGTTTTATTATTCTTCATTGTGTTTTTATATGTTTCTGTTATGTTATTGAGAGAATCCTCTCTATGTTTATTGTTCATAACAAGAAGCTATCCTTGGATTGATTTATATTGAGTACTTATAAATCAAGGCTAGGGTTGTAACAAGACAATGTTTTTATGCCAATAAATTATTCATTAATGATCCCCATGAATAATAATAATATAAATAATATTATTAAACACTGGACAAATGTAGCACCAATCGAAAAATAAATATAATTTATTTTTTATAAGATAATTTATTAATATAATTGATATTTGATATATTTTTTATATTCATACCATTAAAAACATTTTTAAATCCTCCATAGTATTTATTCTTGATTAAATAATTAATATTTAGTTAATTTATAAATATATTGGTATTATTATTTCTGAAATATTATAATTTTTTATTATATATTACAAATAAATATTTATTAATATTTAATTCACATACATGTTCATCAAAATAACTATTGATTATACATGGTGATCAACTCCATATTGATTAAATAGTAAATGGAAATAAGGAATAATATTTCATCTGGCCTGTCACATTCAAAATGTTTTTAATTTATATTACTGATAAAGTTATTTTATAATCGTCCAGAACTATTTCTCATTTGAATTCAGAAAAACCATTAAATTTCTATGTTTAGAATATAGTTATTTTCTAAGGCTCCCATATAAAAATAAGATAATTTTGTAAAGACATAAAATATCATAAGTATCCTCACTATATAATGTAATCCCTTTACTGATATATTTTTTGGTAAACATGTAGCATAATGGTGTTAACAACCGAAATACATGATAAATATTTCTATTATACTTTCTAGAATTAAAAAATTCCTTAGAATAAATTGTACATTAACTATTTTTTAATTTAAATTCTGATCAATGGGTCATAAATATAAAAATCCATTAATTTTGAAAAGGGAAAAACCCATTCTCACAGTATTCATTAGTGCAATATGTTGTATGAAACAACAACATATCCTACATTACTATGAACCAATGTTATCATTGTTTTCATTAATACATTAAATCACACAAATAATGATGTCAATTTGTATTAGTCATAAATTATATGGATCAATAGACATCAATATGGAATGGAACATCAAATGAAATAGATAAATGTGAATTTCATACTAGATGTTCAACTACTCCAAATCTCATACACTAGAAATTTCAATGGACATGCACAAAGATAAATATCAACAATCCCATATATGTCTCCACCCGTATTAATCGTATCATTTGTGTCCAATCATTTTATATCATCCTAATATATATTTTACATTTCTAAATACATTCATGAAATATATATGTTCTCATCAAATAAGGGAACCCTTATGATCATTATGTGAAAAATTTACTCTTATATAACATTCATATTTAATGTTACATTTACGAAAATACCTTATGTGATAAGAATATTTTTAATCATAAAAATCTATAAATGAAATCATAAAGTATATTGATTTTTCTTATTGGTCATTAACCCCAAAAGTAATTGTCTCCCCCCTGATTCATACTATCTGAATAGTCTAAGAAGATGTATATTCTATCAAAAATCACCTTCTTTATGATTGAGCATACAATAGAACTAATAATATCATAAAACTATATTTGTTAACATAAATTACTTGTTTTCATGGATTACATTCGAAATACATTTTTATAAATGTATATAGTAATTATAAAAAATTACTCTTCGGTTTCTCTTTTATAGATGTTTGAGGATAAATGTGACATTTTCTCATATTCATTCTCTTTTGACATGTGATTTTGTTTTGAATATCTTGTAGAATTTCTAGTTAAATTAGATATTTGTTTCTAATAGGATCCTTTTGAAGCATAATTTCCCATTTAGATAAAATTACACAAAGTTTTTAATTTGATGTTTATCAACTTGAGAAATAGATAATTTATATGATTGATAATTATAAAAATCTCCTCTACTATCTGCAACTTTTTAATTGTTGTATTTTTCATTATATTTCAATTTCATAATATAAAAAATATATATATTTAAATATGAATGTCCTTTTCCACATGGATAATTATGGAGGTCATATCATTAATATAAATCATTATGTATATATTTTCATGTCTTTAATATACACTTATTATAAAATAATTTATTTCTCAATATCATTTTTATTTGATTGCACATGTTTTTTTTGTGATCTAAATGTTTACCTATCATGATTAAAATAACTAACCACACCTTGAATTTAATTATCTTGTTATTTTATTTAGAGGTTTCATCATCTTCATTTACATACTCATTCTTAACTAGAGAGCCCATAGTTTATTTTTCAATTAAATAAACATCTCATTTTGTGAGGACCATTCTTGTATCATCCTTATTTATATTCTCATAATCATTGGATACATTAGTTTCAAAAAACCCTTCTTAAATTCATACTTTTTTTCTAAAATCTATTCGTTACATTTTCTATTTCCTTTTTGAAATATATTGGACATTATTTTGATAACTTCTTTTAATAGATAAAACATTATATATTTGATCAAAATCACCTTATATTTTATCTTTATGTTAAAATTTTTATCGAAATGACCAACATTCCAATTGATGATGAATTTACAAAAGTAACATTTTTGTATTAATTTCTCCTCCCTTTAGTGATTTTCCTTGAAAAGAGAGAAATGGACACAATAAATTGTAATCCTTTCACCACTTCATATGAATTAATGTATTCATATTTATTTTAATATTACTTGAATGATTTGAATAAAATTTTATTCTCCTTATTTTTATTATTATCAAGAGAATATCTTTTAATCATATCATAACTTATGAGAGATACGTTCATTTCATCAATATAAAAATCACCATAATCACTTTATTTTAGTTCTATGTTCTTGTAATAGAATTTTTTATGATGTATATGTTGATTCAAAAGTCATTGTTTTAATTTTATATTACTTTGAGTTTTGGAAATCAAAAAATATATTTATATAAAATAATATTGTTTCCATTTTATTTAATATTTTATCATTGTTATTTCTTTCATGAATATGGTAATAATAATACTCGAAAATATTGTAGAAACTATTAATTACAAGATTATCATAACAAGGTTGGATATGATATTTATTTTAATCACTGAATAAAATTTATATTGAACATGCTGAATATTAATTTTATTGTACACTCTATATAGTAATCATAGTGATAATATTTTTCATAATGTTAAATATCATTCCGACCCTTGTAAAAAAATTATCAGACCTATTAAATCTAATTTTAACCAAAATAGTGTCTCTTAATAAATGAGAACATTTTAATCAAAATAATTTCATGTATTCAATTTCAATTTTCATTATGAAACGATATTTTTGTTTCCATTATAAGTTGACCATTTGACTGCCACTTTTGCAAACCCCCAGTAATTTTTTTGGAGAAAAACCAATAATTGGATTCCAATATGAACGTTGGGACATTGTCCTATAAATAAGAGTTTATTTGAATGAGTTCATAACTTTCTGATGAATTCAATACATTGTGAGAGAGCTATTTCAAATCTATTCTTTATAAGAAAGACTCTAAAGAGTTAAAGTTGTGATATTCTCATTCAACAAACTTGTTACATTCTAGAGTTTTTCTTTTCATTGTGCAACACTGATCATTGGTAATTATGATTGATGGATTATATGGATAGGATGTCATAAATACTGATCATTTGTGGATGATGTGATTCTAAGGCTTGGAGGACAGAGTTTCTGATCACCTTCTTGATCGATGTCATGCAGGTACAATAAGAAAGAAGCAAATCATCGTATCTAGGGATTACCCTAGTACGAGTAAAAATACATTCATGAAAGTATAAGTTATTTGAAATCTAATCCATGGTTATTGGATACAATTCATTTGAAATTAAAATAATTTTATTTATTTATTTGTTTATTTTTCCAATGTAATGTAATAGAAATGGAAATCATTTTTATAGTCATGATACTATTATGTATTTTGGGATTATGATATTTGAAACTATTCTTATAGTTATTAGTATCATTTAATTTTCCCAATACTATTATACATGGTTTATGATATAATCATTAATTTTTTAATCCATTTATCTTAACCATGGTTATTATGATCTATATAACACTTACTTTGATTGAATAATTTCCTTATTGTGAATATGATTAATTTATTTTAAGACATTTGGAATAATTATCATAACCTGTTTATTATAATAATTCTCTAATAGGAATTAGGAACATGTCCAATTAATGTTCTAATTCATTAGTATTTATTGTAAATGGAATTATTTTACACTATTTTAAACTAAATTTATTTAGAAATAAAAAAAGGAATCTTTTAATCCTAAACTTCACGCCTCATGTATTGTGTGATCTTCATATAAAATTCAATCCTACAATTGATATAATGGAAGGTTTCCATTGCTCATATATATTTTCTAACTTCACTTTTTCATGTTTGATATATTTATTTTATAATTTTTTTGATTATATAAATTTGTCTCACTAACACATACAATTGAAAAATAACTTTTTGTGATTAAAAGATTACATGATTTAATGATGATTCAATTGAAAATATTAATCATACAACACCACTAATTTTTTATGGAAATTATTATGAATGTTGGATAAATAGAATTATGACATTTATATTCAACAATAGAGTTGATAACTCTTTTATGTGGACATGGGAGTAATTAATTCCATAAAAAGAAGGTAGAGAATTTTTATAATCAGGAAAAACATGAATATCAATTTAATTGTAAGGTATGGTGTAATTAAATCAACTCAATAACTAGAAAAATATATATATATATCATATTGTGAATAATCCATCAGTATTTAGAAGAATATTGAAATTACTTATTTCAGTACATCTAATGTTGTTGAAATAATAAGTGCAATACAATAAGAACATTTACTGGCTTCTAAATTTTTTTATGGAGAACATCTTTTTAGGGTCCATCAAATATATATCACAACTATGAAAATAATTAAATCCATGGGTGATAAATAACTAGATGATGAGAACCATTAGACATATCATATATATCATTAAAAATTAATGAGATTCAAAGAGGATAGTTGTTTATGAATCAAGAAAAGTCACAAATATAACTCTTGATGGGTTATTAGGAACTCTCTTAAAATATGAGAACAAATTTAAAAGATATTTAGAAAAAGTAAAAATGAATAATGGGGGTGTTAATTTTTCTTCTATTTCAAATTATATGATGTCTAGGACTCATAAAAAGATATTTGACAAAAAAATATTGTTCAATCATATCATAGTAAATCAAAACATTCATAAAATTAATTGGAAACTCATTCTCGTAGAATGAATAATATTATGGGAATAAAGTATGTTTAGTATAAATATATGAAAATTAAAAAGGACATGAAATAAAAAAAATATAGAATTTATATGCAAGGAATTCTAGAAATATAGAGTCACTAGACCTGATTGTCCAAATATGAAAATAAAAGATAGAAAAGAAATACATTTTGAGGGGAATCAAAAAACATACTATTACTCAAATTTATATAATTTCTTAAAGTGAAATGAAAATTTGAATTATAATAGTGGATATTATTCAGATAATCCTTAGATATTGAAAACACATGATAGAAGAACATTGAAATTATTTCTAGAATACCTATTGAAAATAATTGTTTCATTGAAAATGTACACACTCTAGAATAATTGACTATGAAGTATTTAAATGAAAAATATCTGGATGAGTGAATTTCACATATTTAGATGAAGAATACTCCTAATCAAGTGATAACAACACATTACCTTCAAATGAAGAGGTATCCAAATATAGAAGAAATGATTCATAATAGAAATTTAAATGTCAGTACGAAATTTGAAATTTGAAATGTGAGAATAAATGTTTTTAAAAAATAATTATTAGATATTTCTAAATATCTTAATAAGGATATTTTTAAACTTATTCTATTTTTAAAAATTGTGAAAAATATAATTCTGAGAATTATAAGCTTTCAAAAAGAATTTTAAAGAGGCATTAATGAGAAAAAGAATTAGAAAAAAACTCAATTTTTATTCTAATATTAATATTGATATGAATTTAGATATAAGACTAAAATATGAAAACAATTATTCAAATAAACTCTTATAAATTTTTACCCCTGCTTATGAATAATTTGATAATATATATAAAAATTCCATCCACAATATAATAGTTCAATAATGTGATACACTCTTTCAAAGCCTAGTTTAAGTAGCAATTCAGTTGTTCTTGAGAGTGACCCCTTTTGCAGAAAATGTCAAATTAAAGGACATTAATATAAAAATTATCCAATAAATAAAATTCAACCATTGGGAGTCCATAAATCCCATTTTTCTAAAACAAATTATGGGTTCATAGTATTATTCATTATATAAATTTTGGATCCAAGAATGTTTGGTATCCAAAAGATGAATTATGTTATTTTTAGGAAAATAATGATAGTACCGCCAAAAAAACATAAAGTACATGGATAGTGTAAGCTCCCAACATATGATTGCTAACAATTTTTTTAAAATTATTTATGAAATTAAAGGTGGAAGAGTTACCATTGGAGATAATTCACATGGAATGATCATTGGTATATGTAATACTGTTCTTCTCGGAAAATATTTGATTTAAAATATTATATTTTTAAAAGGTATTAAGAAAAAAATTATAATAGTATTTCATTTATGTGATGAAGGTTACCTTGTGAATTATAGGAATTATTAGTATGTAGTATATAATTCCAAGGATGAATACATTCATTATTTCCATCAGCATGACAATGTTTACATGGTCAACATAGAGAACCATAAGAGCCTAGAAATACCCTTCCTTAGTACAATAGAAGATCAATCGTGGTAATTTCATATAAGATTGGGACACTATAATCATACAAACATTTAAAAATTCAATTAGAAAATGATTGTTAATTGTTTATTAGAACATATATTTAATTCTTCAATATTATGTGACACTTTTCAATATAGAATGCAACATAACTCGGGCTATATATAAATTTGTGAGGTTTCAATTTCTGATTCATTAATTTTTTTTTACATGGACCATTTGGGTCTTATACAAACTGGAATTATTATAGGAATGTATTATATATTTGTTTTTGTTGATCACTATACTAGGTACAATCGGGTCTTTAGAAACAAATGTGATTGAAATGGAATTATCATTTGAAATAAAGAATGAGTAGTTTATAAATCAACAAGTGACAAAATATTATCAATAAACATTTTCTCCAGTAGCTAAACTTGAATCTATTTTGATACTATTATCCTTTTCATTATTCAATCATTTTCAAATTGATGGGAATTGTCTTTTTCTTGATAGATATATTCAAGTGGAAGTTTTTATTGAATAACCATCAAGTAGTTAACGTACAAAACATCTTGAATATGTTCTCAAATTTACCATGTATTGATATGGACATAAACATTCCCCTATATCATCATATGATGGATTAATATAATTTTTGTAACAGATAAAGTTTTTAGGGAGGTTATGATGCAACAATTTTTTTAAAAAAAGTAAATAAAATATTTTAATTATTGAAATTTATTTTGATGAAAATATATTCTCATCAACACATAATTATTAAATAGATTTTTTTACAAATCTATTGAAATATGAGTTTGAGATGTGTTTGATATGTGAGTTGACAATATTTCAGGGTTTTAAAATTTCTAAAAAATCAAGAGGGTATTATATATCAAATAATATTATTATTTAATATCTTTTTTAAAATAATGGATGTTGCAATACTTAAATTATTTTTAATCCAATTTTTACCTCAAATACTATTGAGATTTTTGAAAATGTGTAACCAGTAAATGCAATAACTTTTATAGGGATGATGTGAAGCTTAATATACCTCATATCTAGTCATCCAAATATAATTTTTTCCAGTATTATTTTTTTCAAGGTATTAATAAAATACAAAGTAATTATATTTTAAAGCTATAAAAATAATTTTTCATTATTCAGAGGGAACTTTGGATGTGGGAATTTTTTTTCTTCTAGAAATGGTTATGAATTAAAATGATTTTTTGGATGCTATAATTGGTGGTTGTAGAATGGTTAGAAAAATAAGATCTGGAACATATCATATATTAGGAGAATCATTAGTTTCGTGGCCTTTTATAAAAAACTCATAGAAACACATTCAGTATCAAATGTCGAATATGTGGCGTTTGGAAGAAGTTGTGTTCAAGTGTTGTGGATGCATCACATAGTCACAGATAATTGAATTATCATTACAAAAACATAAATACTATGTGATAACACTATTTCCATATATTTGTGAAAAAATACTTTACATAAGTCACATGAATTAAATAGATATAATAGGAATTAGTTTTTAGGGATCACATACTAATAAGAGATATCATTTTACAATTTATCAAAACGGATCATCTGTTTTTTCATATATTTACAAATCCATTACCATCCAATAAAATTGAAAAAATTAAACATAACCTAGTAATGATAACTATAATTTAATCATTCATATATTGTTTTTTTAACCATATCCTTACATTATGATACTCTTTTTTAAATGGTGATGTACATATGTTTTTATAGATAATATTTATTCTCAAAACAAAATTCCACAACCAAATTTGTTTTTCTACCCATCATTTTGTTTCATTCATATTTTTTTCATACCCAATAATATTCTCTTAATAAAAATAAATGTTTGGAATAAAACAATTTTTGATCTCACATTTACTATTCACATAATTTTATTAACATACATATAAAATTTTGTTCATTATAAATTATTTTTATACTCAAAATTCACTGTACTCGTATTTATTTGTACTCAAAATATTTTTCTACTTGAAATTTTACAATCTCATATTATTTTTATCCAAAATATAATTGTTCTTAAAATATTTTTCCGATGGATTTATTTTACTTTGAATCAAATTATTGTTAATCCAATAATAATATCCTGATATTTCGAAAGGTATAGTTTCGTACCCTACACTATTTCAATTCATTTCTGTTTGTAGGTATTTCATTTAAATTTTAAACCGTTATTGAATTATTCTTGAATTTGATAATTTTTTTTAATTTTATAACCTCAAGACTTAAATTATTTCATCCATCGTACCACCTCGGACAATTATGAGTCATAGAATCTCAATGGTCATATTTCTTTTGAAAATATAACGGGACCCCTCCCTATTTAACATCAGTTGTATCCTTCTGTGAGATGATGCATTTATACTCCCAAAAATAGTTGTTTCCAATATTTTTCATACGTAGTTGTTCTCATCGTAATTATGTTTGAATCATCAGAGACATATCCAAAGAAAATTCCTCCAAATGATTTCAAAAATATCAGATTCTTCGACGATGGGTTAGTCAAAAAAATTCTGATAACTATGATTCTTCAGTTAAAATAATAATTCAATTCCAAGGATGTGAGTCCGTCTGTGTAGAAAATGTTGATACATTTCAATATATGAAAATTGAGGATGAAGTAACAATGTTTTATAATATAATTATAGTTTATGTTAAAATTTTAAAAGTAAGTTTTTCTATGTATAATTGAGAAATAATTTTTCTTGTAAAATAGGAATCAATCATAATAAATGTTACATATTATGGTTAAGCCAATTTCTTCATGCATAAGATGGAAACATGGTTATTTTGTTAAGAGTCATGCCAAAAAATCACTCTTATATGTTCATGATCCCAAAAAAAGTGACTCATTTTTCAACAGAAAATTGGCTTACAACAATCTTGATGTAAGGTTTCTAAATTCCAGGTATAAGCGATTGAGAATATCTCATGGTCTTAAATTATTTAATTATTGATTATTTTTTTAACATGAGGATGTTAAATCGAATGGTTTATATCTTTGTAAACATCGGTAATTGGACGTTAGGTGAAAATAAATCCATGTTTATCATGTTTATAGTAATCATTAATAAGTTCATTATAGAATGTTTCATGTTTTGTAATATCCCACAAAATTTGGGGATGAGAAATATAAAAGTTCGCTTGATAAGTGAGGATATAACTACTAGATGAAAATTTATTTTTTATCATGAATCAAGGTTGTTTATTAAATAATTTATTACCGTATTCTGGAATTATGTAATTGGAAGAAATAATGGAATATAAAGAACAATAAATTACAATTTTTTCATAAAAATAAAAGAAATCCAATTCTAAATGATCCATTAACCATATAAATAAAAGAAATAAAATTTATGATATTTCTTCTAAATTGATAATAGATCATAATAAACGGAAATATATATATCAAGAATTTGGTCTCATATTCATATAAGCATAAGCTATGAAGATCTGAACTAAGGGAAATATAAATGGTAATCAAAATAAAAAGATAATGAAGATAAAGGATGATATTATTGATATCAATGTCATCATAAAACTAGATGAAAAATCTAGAAGTGGAAATATTTTTAAAGAAACACTTCAAAAAGAATCAGTCATTTCTTCAATCTAAGCCATAGAAAAAAAGAAAAAACTATTAGATGAATCAACACCACCAGAAGTATCTAAAGAATATTTTTTAGGAGATCAAGAGGACACTGATTTTTTTTAGATAGATGAATATATTGATGAAGATTAATATAAAATTTTAAGGGAAATGTTAAAAAAAATAATAAAATGAAGAAGGAGAAATGGAGAATGGTGAAAATGAAACGATTCAGGATCAAAAGATTCAGTTCAATACAATTCTAGTAAGATCTCCCCAAGACACATAAAGGAAATTTATATTTCCTAAAGTAAAACCTTTGATGATAGTTTATCTGAAATACAAATATTATAATGTCTTTAATATCCCAGAAAATGGAGAAGAAACCAAATCTGATAACAATCGGAATGAAAATCATGATAATGATGACTATTATACTAAGATTCATTCTACCAAGATTCCTAATTATCAGGAAGACAATGATTTAGAAAATAGTGTCCCTTTGAGAAGGTATTATTATAGTGTTCATGAAATTAGAATAATTGAAAAAGAAATTTAATATATACCTAGAATTGATGGTATGATTTATTTGGTTATATAAAATAAAAATGGAATATCAGACTATATTAATCTTCAATGTAAAATCCTCACAATGCTCAAGGATGACTACAATATATTCGAATAAATAACCACATAACACTAAATTACTTGAAATAATGTGTTTAAATGGTCGCATAAGTTAGAAGATATTGTCTGGCACAATGAAGCAAAAAATAGAGGATATTAGAAATCTCATGGATGATTTTTTAAATGCATTAATAAGTATGGAATGTGATAATACTCAAAATTTGAAAGTGTTCCAAGGCACAGATGCAAGCCAGTAAAAAAATTAAATGTTATTTAAAAGCTGATGAATTACTTTTAATTTATGGTTGAAATGATATTATTTTATAATGATATGAATATTATGATAATATATTTTTTCTCATCGGTATATTTGATGTTCAAGAACAAGTAAAAAAGTCATAGGAAGAAAAAAAATTCATTTTTTGGAAGAGAAGCTAAAATTTGAGGAATAAGGGATTCATACACAGAACCAATTATATTAAGATCAGGAAAAACAATTACTGCCTCAACAAGATTATCTTGATAAGATGATATATAAAATGATTGATTTCAAATAAATGATAACAACTCTATTAGACCTCGTAAAGAATGACAATGATAAGGAAAAGGAAAACAATTTTATTTTCCTTAACTGTCGTTGTATTAATTTTTTGAAGAAGTGATGAAAGAATTTGACATCTACATATCATTTTATGGAATGTTTCCACTTCTGGGATAAATTATTCATTCACATATTCTAAAGATGATAAAATTCTTCTGGATGTTATATTTATATTTTCTTTAATATTACTTTCAGGTAAAAAATCACTTAACAAATTCTTTTTTGAAAATTAAAAAAGGATTATATATTTTTATATAAAGGTATAATGTATTTTATTATTACATAAATTCTCATAAAAGGGTGAATGAGTGAATAATAATTACAAATGAAGTATGTTTTTAGTATGGTATGTCATTTTTTTATAAAATGCGATCATTAGGGATTTATTTATCAATAGTGGTAGGTTAGTCATATTCAAATCATCATCAAAAGTATTTTAAAACTCAAATAGAGATATTTATAAGTGTTCTTTTTTTAATAGAATATTTATTTTCTTTTAAAATCCATTATTTTTTAACTCGTGGTTTGGTATTTCCAAAAATAGGGATATTTATGAGTGAAAAGTATTACTCTTACTTTTATATTACTTATTGTTTGGGAAATCACAAACTCAGTTTCTATATAATCATATTGTTACCATTTTTTTACATTTTACCATTATGAATTTTCATATGAATATCACAATAAGCGTACTCATGAATATTGTAGACCATATTCATTAAATTATTATCATACATGGGATAGATATGATATTTATTGTACTCACGAAATGTGATTTTTATTTCACATAGAAAATAATAACTTTATCAATCACACGGTCTAGTATTTATATTGACAACATTTTTCATAATGATAAATATCATATGGACCCTTGTAATGTAAATTATCTAACCCATTCAATCTTAACATAAGTAAAATACTATATCATAACAATTGAAAAACATTTAATCAAAATTATTTCATGGGTTTTTTTCAATTATAATTTAAAAATAATTTCATTTTTTCAATTATAAGATAACTATTGGAATCTAAGGTGTACATGTCCCTCCATGTTTTAAGGACAAAATGAAACTGTTGGATTCCAATATGATTTTGTCATGTTGGACTAAAAATACCAAGTACTTTGAATAATCTCAATGCTTTTAGATGATTTTGATACATTATCCAAGAGCTATGACAAATTGATGCTCTATAAGATTGAATCTTAGGATTTCATGTTGTGACCTTCTCATTCTACATACTATTGAGTCAATATGGTTTTTCTTATGACTTTTACATTCCTTCATACTTGGGTGAGATTGTTTAGTCAATAAGGTTTCCTTATGACTTTATAATTCCTTATTGTTTTGAAAATCACAAACACCATATCTCAAGGCAAATCTATTTTTAACCTGTTTTTTACTTCTATGAGGAAAAAATTTCATTCCCCAAATAAGTTTATCCTTAACATGTTTTTATTATTCATATCATATTTTTTCCAAGTGTAAAATTAGGATTGTAACCAAAACCTTGGAATCCAATAAATACCTAGATATAAAGTATTCTGTTTTAGGATCTGAATTCTCATAATTCTGGTTACGAACTCTTCTGAGTTCGGACTCCAAATTCTGAATACGAATTCTGGTTACGAACTATTCAGAGTTCTGACTCTGAATTCTGAATACGAATTCTAGTTACGAACTATTTTGAGTTCTGACTCTGAATTTTGAATATGAATTTTGGTTATGAAATCATCTGAGTTCTAACTCTGAATTCTGAATACGAATTCTGGTTACAAACTCTTTTAAGTTCTGACTCTGAGTTCTCAGAATACAGACTTTGAACTCTTATGAGTTCTAACTTTGAATTCTCATGAACTATAACTCCAAACTTTGTATATTCTGGTTTCTTATTCTTGTGAATCTAGATTCCGAATTTCCATGAAATTCAGACACTGGATTATATAGAGTTTAGGTTCCGAATTCCTAGAAAAAAGAATCCAAATATCCTTGTATTATAGACTCCGAATTCATTTTTGGTTAGACTCCAAACGTTCATTTGATTACATTATGAATATTGGATTTTAGTTATGTAACCATATTTTTTCTTACACTTGTTTCTATGATAAAAAGATGTCATGCATTCAGTTAACAACAAACTTTTTTTTGTGTGACACATGTACATGTCCCTCCAAAATTCAAGGTATAACATGATTGTTGGAAGAGGGTGCCGACCGTTGAAGTCATGCCTATAAATAGGAGCTCATTTGAAAGAGCTAAATAACAGCTCGATGAATCTAGAGATTACATGTTGTTGAAGTGATTTCTAAAGAGAGGCTTTCATTGCTTTGTGCATACTGACCTTCTTGTTCATATTTTTTTTTCTGTGACATCGATTGTTGTTGTGTAAAATCATGGGCTTCTGGGGATAGGAAGATAGAGGTTATGACTGCATTGATGTTGAGGGCTTCCAGAGCTAGGAAGACACAGGTGCTGACTACATTGAAGTTGAGGGCTTCCTTGCTGATGAAGACAGAGGTGCTGACTACCATAAAGTTGAGGGAATGCGGGGATATCAAGACAGACTATGATCTTCATATCAAGGTCTTACCCTAGTGTGGGTAAGACATATTTCCTTGAAAGTATAAATCAAGTGACCTTTATCCCAGTTTGTTGGATACCCTTCTCTTTGGGTTAAAAGATTTACTACTTGTTACTTGTTCTGTTATAATTTTTCTACTGCATTTGTATTTTTGAGGAAAGTATAACTATCTCACACTCCCTTAAATTTGTACTCTAATATAGTTAGATTCTATATGCATTAAGGTATAATCTTCATCATTGTAAACATTCATTAAGTTTCATTTATGGAACCATATTTTCTAGAATCACTTCTCAGAATCATATTTCCAGAATCAACAAAGTGTGTAGAACTAGAGGTTTTGTGAATTACCTTGTTTAAATTAATAAACATAACCATCTTATAAAGATCCAAAATAATTTTTTAAAGTGTATAATTAACCCCCCCCCCCTTATATATTGAGTATCATTAGATACTCCATATATTATCTCTTTTATTTTGATCCTACATTTGGTATTATAGAGTATATCATACTCACATACCATCTCAACAATTGGTATAAGAGGGTTGGTTCATTCTGAATTAATCTCACAATTAGATTCAAAAGATAATTCATCTCATTCTTTTCCAGAATGATTTTTTTGGACTTGTATTGTTCGGAATAATTTTTTCTTAGAGATACACTTTTTCAAAATTTTCCTTTCTTAGGAATATTTTCCTTATTTACAATCTTTTATTACTAACAAGTTTGTGTGGAATTTTTTTTTCAATAAGATGACAGTAATCAATGTTGGTTCCATAGACAATATCAATCCAACTAGACCACCTATTTTTTATGGAAATGATTAAAAGTATTGGAGAGATCACATGAAGACAGTAATTATCAATACTAGTGTTGATAATTTTGTTATGCTTTCTGGAGGATATAAAATATTTGACAAGGAAGTTAGTACCTTCAGCAATCAAGAAAATCATGAATATCAACTGAATTATAAGGTACACAATACTTTTCTTTTCTCTATGAAAAAAATATATATATATCCAAATTTCATCTTGTGAAGCAGCAAATTGTATTTGGAAGAACCATGATGTTACTCACTTTGGAACATCCAAAGTTATTGGAACAAGAAGATCCATGCTCAGAGCTGAATATTGTGGTTTCTTCTTTCCTTATAAAGAACCCATAAGTAAGGTGCAACAAATATTCATGACTATTGTGAATAATTTACAATCCATAGGTGAGAAAGGATTAGATGGCGAATCTCTTGTTCATAAGATCATAGACATCATTCCCAATGAATGGGAATCCCATAGGACTAGTATTGATGAAAACAGAATGGTTACTCAGATTTATTTTGACGAGATGTTTTGAACTCTTCTTCAACATGAGACTAGAATGAAGAGAGTTGCTGATAATGTAAAGAAGAAGAATGGGAATGGCAGTGTTTATTTTACTAAAACATTAAATCATATGAAAGCGAAGAATCCTGGAAGAATTATGAGATCTAATTTTAAGAAGGTTGTTATCTAATCCGAATATAGTGGTAGTGAATCCTTAGAGAATGAACTAGCAAATATTTCTCAAAGGATGAACATGATTGTTGGACAAAAAAGAATTCAATCTAGAAACAAGAAGAAAGAAAGTAAAGATAAGAAAGATGCAGAAGTCATATGTTATGAATACAAGAGAGCATGACACATAAGACCTGATTGTCCTGTGCTTAAGAGAAAATAAAGAAAGTAAAATCATTCTAAGAAAAACAGAAAGAAGTATTACAAGGATAAAGATAAGAATGTATTGAAAGCCAATGACATCTGGAGTGCCCGTGGTGGTGACTCTTCAGATGAATATTCAAATTACGAATCTTATGGTCATAAGAATCATGGTCTAATAGTCAGACTACCTATTTAAAATCATTGTTTTATGTCTAAGGTACACAATGCTGAATTAATTACCAATGTTTATTTAAATAAATATTATAGAAATGATAAATATTATAACACTTCTGAAGAAGAATCTTCTTCTGATGAAGATAATAGTTTACCTACCTATGAAGAAGTTTCTAGGTTTGTCAAACTCTTGAGATTGAGAACTCAAAACTCAAGGAAAAACATGATAAAGAAAAATCTAGGAATGCTATTCATTCGAAGGAAATATCAGATCTTTCTAAATATCTTGATAAGAAACATGTTATTTTTGAAAATATTTCAAAAAATCATGAGGAATTAAATTATGAGAAGAATAAATGTTCTAATGATCTAGAAAACCCAATTTCTAAGAAAAATATTTTCGAGCCTAACTCTAGTTCAAAATAAAATGTTTTAAAAGATAAGAACATGGTTATCAAACTGAAATCCGAAATTTTTTCCTTGAGGAAGTGTTTTTCAAACATTACCTTAAGTAAGGAAAATTTTGATAAAATGTATTCTCAAATATGACCTCTACGAAATAGTTCTGGTTTTGGTTATACTGGTTCTAAACTAATTTTTAGTAACAATTATTTTGTTCCTCAAAGTGCTATATTATGTACTAAGTGTCAGTGTGGCGGACACTAGGAAAAAAATTGTTCCATAAACAAAACCCAGTCTTTAGGATTTCATAAAGCCTATCTTTCTAAAAAGATGAGGGTGCCTAAAATCTGGCATTCTAGGATTTCCGGATCCAAGCATATTTGGATTCCAAAAACCTAATTTTTTCTTATTTTCATGAAAATAGAGAAACTACGAATAGGAATACATGGTACATGGATAGTGGATATTCCCGACATATGACTGGTAAAAAAACTATTTTGAAAAGATTATCAAAATGAATGGAGGAAAAGTAACTTTCGGAGATAATGCTCAGGGAGAAATTATTGGTATAGGTAACAACTTTATTCTTGGAAAAACATTGATTTCAAAAGTTTTATTTGTTAATGAACTTAAGGAAAACCTCATTAGCATAAGACAATTATGTGATAAAGGTTACCTTGTGAATTTTAGGAATGAAAAGTTCCTAGTACACAATTACAAGGAATATTTTATTCTTTCTGCCCATAGGCAAGAGAATGTTTACACACTAAACATAGAATACATTAAGATCCAAGATCTACCTTGCCTTAGTGAAATGGAGGATCAGTCCTGGCAATGGCATAGAAGGTTAGGACACTGTAACCTTAGGAACATATGCAAACATTCTAAGAAAAGATTAGTTAAGGATATATTGGAGCATAGATTTGATTCTTGAAAATATTATGACCCTTTTCCATATGGAAAAAAATAAATCAAGTTATAAATCAGTCAGTGAAGTCACAACAATTGATGCTTTATAGTTAGTGAATATGGATCTTTTTGGACCTACAAGAAACTGGAATCATTAGAGGTAAGTATTATATATTTGTCTTGGTTGATGATTACTCTAGATTCACGTGGGTCTATTTTCTAGCAAAGAAGTCATGAGATTTTTCTTATTTAAAAAATTTTAGAGCTCAAGTTAAGAATGAGAAAATCCTTCCATTGAAAACTATTCATAATGATCATGGTGGAGAATTTCAAAATTCTGATTTTGAAACATTTTGTAGTAGAAAATGCATTACTCATAACTTCTCAGCACCCAGAACACATCAACAAAATAGTGTTGTAGAAAGGAGAAATAGAATTCTTAAAAAGATAACAAGAACCATGTTGAGTGAATATTCTGTAGCCAAACAATTGTGGGATGAAGCTTTAAGTACTACTTGTAATTCTATAAATCGAGTTTTGATTACACGTTTTCTTAATAAAGCACCTTATAAGTTATAGAATGGTAGAAAACCTTGAATTTTATGATTTTTGGTTTTTGGTTGCAATGAATTCATTCTGAAAATTAAAGATAATCTACATAAATTAGAACCTAAATCTTGTGAAGGAATTTTCATAGGCTACTCTACAACTTCTAAGGATTATAGTGTTTTTTATAAAAACACTTGAACTATTGAAGAGACAGTATGTGTGAAATTAGATGAAACTGATCCTTTTGTTTTTAAACAACCCCAACATAAATCCTTGGTTGTGTTTTTAAAATATGATTGTCATCCTTTGATAGTAGATCCTTTTGATAAAGAAATTGTTCAAGAAGATATTTCTAAAACATTTACCCCAGAAAATATCCTACCCAATGTTGATGAATAGGTTTTACAAAATCCAAATAAATTGTTTCTAAAGAATCATACCAGTGATAATATCATTAGAGATGTGAATCAACCTGTAAGGACTAGATGTTCCTTAATAAATGAAGTATAACGTCTAGCATTCCTTTCCTAATTTGAACCAAAAAGCACTGATGAAGCTTTAGGTGACGATAATTGGATTAAATCCATTCAATATGAACTAAATAAATTCAAAATGAATAAAGTATGTACCTTGGTTGAAATACCAATAAAAACTTCTATTATTGGAGTAAAATGGGTCTTTAGAAATAAGTGTGATGAAAATGAAATCATTGTAAGAAATAAATCTAGAGTAGCTGTTAAAGGATATAATCAATAGGAAGGAATAGACTATGAAGAAACCTATTCTCCCGTATCTAGACTTGAATCTATTCGTAACTTACTTCCCTTTGAAACATTCTTCAATTTCAATCATTTTCAAATGGATGAGGAATATTCTTTCCTTAATGATTATTTTCAAGATGATGTTTGTGTTGAACAACATCCTAGTTTTGAAGATACAAAACATCCTGATCATGTTTTTAGACTTACCAAATCTTTGTATGGACTTAAAAATGCCCCTCGAGCCTGGTATGATAAACTTACATGATTTTTTTTCAAAATAATTATGTTAAGGGAAAGGCAGATCCAACACTTTTTATAAATAAAGATAAGAAAAATGTTGTGATTGGTAAAATTTATGTTGATGACATTATATTTGGTACAACTCAACAATATTTAACTGATTCCTTTAAGGATCTATTGAAATCCGTCTTCAAAATGAGTATGATGAGTGAGTAAACATTTTTCCTTAGTTTTCAAATCTCTCAAAAACCAAAAGGAATCTATATATCCCATCATAAGTATATTAAATATCTTCTAAAAAAGTATGTATTTGACAACCCTAAGAGTATAAGTACTCCCATTGGTACCTCAAACACACTTGATCGTGATGATGCTGGGAAACCATTAGAGCAATCAACTTTTAGAGGAATGATATGAAGTTTACATTACATGACAGCTAGTCATCCAGACATAATGTTTTCAGTATTCTTATGTGCAAGATATCAATCCAATACTAAGGAATCTCATTTAAAGTTAGTGAAAAGACTTTTTCACTACTTAAAGGGGACCATGGATTTGGGAATCTTTTATACTTCTAAAAATGATTTTGTTTTAAAATGTTTTTCGGATGCTGACTTTGGTGGATGTAGAATGGATAGAAAATGTACATCTGGAACTTGTCATTTTTTAGGAGATTCATTAGTTTCTTGGTCATTCAAGAAGAAACACTCAGTAGCACTTTCCACTACTGAAGCTATATATGTAGTAGCTGGAAGTTGTTGTGCTCAATTGTTTTGGATGCAACACACACTCACAGACTAGGATATGAGTTTTACCAAAACACAAAGATTGTGTGATAATACAAGTTCCATTTCCCTTAGTAAAAACCATGCACATCACTCTCATGTAAAGCACATAGATATTAGGCATCATTACCTTAGGGATCACACACATAAAAGAGATATCATTTTTCAAATTATCGGAATGCAAGATCAACTTGCTGATATTTTCCCAAAATCCTTACCCTCAAATAGAGTTGAATACATTAAATAGAAGTTAAAAATGATAACTGTAAGGTAATCATCCATATTAAGTTTTTTTGAACATATATCCTTATAGTAATTAACTCCTTTTCATAGGGGGTACATTTTTTTGATAGTTTTTCAAATTTATCATAATGAAAACTTCTTGTTGTAATTTTTTCAAACTTTTTGTAATGAAAATTTTCATAGCCATTTTTTCAAACGTCTCGTAATGAAAATTTTCGTAGATAGTTTATCAAAATTTTTGTAATGTAAATTTTCAAAGTCAGTTTTTCAAACATTTCGTAATGAAATTTTTCATAGTCATTTTTTTAACTTATCACAAATCTTTTGGAACAATACTTTTCGTGCTTGAAATATTCGTAATGAATTTTTTCATAATTGAAATTTTTGTAATGAAGATTTTCGTACTTGAAATTTTTCGTAATGATGATTTTCGTATTTCAAATTTTCATAATGAAGTTTTTCATACATGAATTTTTTGTAATAAATATTTGCGTACTCCAATTGTTTTTCATAATGGAGGTTTCCATTTTTTTAATATAAAGTTCATTATGAAGAATATTACCTATTACGAATAATTTACCTATAAATCTAAAAGGTATGATTCTTTCTTGAGTTTTTGTAATCACATTTTACTTTTTGTTATTTTAATTGTGTTTTTATAATTTCACGAATTCTAGTTTCCTAAAATCTGAATTTTTTCCTTTAAAAACCTCAAAAGATCGGATCCTACCAATTTTTCCTTACGCCTATCATTTCAACCGTCAAATCTGATCAGAAGATTTCACATCCATTGGATTGAGTTTGGAAGTTGAATAGTCACATCCAACGCCTATATAAAAGACCACTGAAGGGTTGTCCCACATCATTTTTTAGCCTTTGTGATCCGAAGCTCTGCCCCTCTTTCAAAATCCTGTTCCGAACCTCTCATGTCTTGCTCTAATTTGAATGTCTGGTGAAGTTCCTTCTCAAGAGATGTCTTCCGTGAAGCCGATTGTAGAGTGGAAAGTATACAGAGAAAGTCTGGTGCATCTGAATTTCTTCAACAAGTATGACTCCATTATCTCCAGGAACATCATGCTCAATGGAAGGGAAAGTGTTTCCCTTTCGAAGCCATGAGATCAAGACCTGGTGTATCCATATCTACTTATTTAGTTCTATGAGTCGGTTAGTTTTTTTAAAAATGAAGGGGGAGTTATGTTTTCATTAAAGAGTTATGGAAAAACATATACCCTTTCATACAACACTGCTGCTAGCATGGTGGGGCTTTCTTATGATGGTGAAGCCGAGTTCTGTTCCCAAAAACATCCAAATGTTCAAGGAAGTTTTGTAAATGTGATGTCTATGGAGTTTCTTGGACATTCAATTCTCAAGATTGCAAAGATTTCTCATTTTTCTACAAATAATCAGATCCTTGAGTTGTGGGTTCATGGGTTTATCATTCTGAGGAAGGTGACAAAGACACACTTGATAAGAGTGATATGAATATCTTGGATTTTTTGTTAAATCTAAGGAAGATCAATCTGATGAATCATTTTCTCATTACGATAGAGAATATCAAGAATGGTAATTTGAAAGCTCGTGTTCTTATGTACTCGTCCATTCTTTCCAAGTTAATTGTTCGGTGCTTGGAGTCCTTCAAAATCCATCATAGTTCAAAGTAGAGGAATTGAAAAGTTATGCTAATCAGTGATGACACTCTCAAGAGGATGAAAGTTGGTTTCTGTAAGGAGATAGGAGAATTCAATGACATACCAAAGGAAGAGGATGAAGCTGATCCGAAGGAACAAAAGGTTCCGGAACTATCAAAAAAAGGAGGGAAAAAGAGGAAGTTTAAGGAAGTGGTAAAAGAAGGAAAAATCTCAAAAGCTAACAAAACTCAATCCACAACTCCAAAGCCCAAGAAGTAGAAAGCCTATATAGATGATATTGTAGCCATGTAGAGGGAAAAAAAGAATCGGAAAGAAGGAGATCCACAGTTTGGCTTGCATCCTGCAGAGGCCAATGCATTAAAAGAGAAGGTAGCTGATGAGCTTTAGAAGAAAGCTAAGGAAAAGAAGCAAACGAAGAAAATGTTTGAGGCTGAAATTTTTCAATTTCATCTAAGAGATACTGAAATATCATCTGAGAGTATCCCTCTATAGAAATCATTCTTGGTATAACCCTTACCTGAGACTCCGGGGAAGATTTTTATGACTTCGGAAAAAGCCCAAGAGATGGATGTTGAAGAAAAGGAAGATATCGAGGAAGTGGAAAAAGAATAAAGTAGTGGTGGCACTGATGATCTTATTAAAAAAGTTGAAGATTATCATGAAAAGGAAACCCCTTCCAAGAAGATAGAAATCCGAACTTTTGAAGAAGAGTCTTCAGAGCTCCCAACTACTAGGATAGATGAGGATGGTGAAGATGAGAAGGGTGAAGAAGAAGCTAAAAAAAATTCTGAGGAAAAAAGCTATAATCATCACTTTATTCACCCAAAGGATGCCGAGGCTGGAGCTGAGAAGGAGAAGGATGATGAAGATAGAATTGTTCAGTTTTCTAATAGTGAACATGAGTCTCCAGATGAAGAAGTTGTTCCGAGAAAAAATGAGGGAAAATAGGTTGTTGTTGATACACCTACCAAAGTTACTTTGTGGAACAAGGAAGCTGGTGGATCTTTTAAGAGGAATCTTGTCGAGCTAGAGGAAGAACCATAACTAAGCAAAGTGTAAGATTCAGAATCATCATCTCTGGGAAATGATTTTGTCATTCAGTCACTGAAGAAACTTGTTGACACCATTTTGATCATTCCAACCGTTAACTCCAGATGTTAGATGCTCCAACATAGCTTGAATAAAATATCAGCTTCTATATCCATGGTGATGAATAAGTGCATAAAGATTTAGGCTTATTAGAAGAACTTTTTTATCATCTATGATGCCCACATAAAATCTTTTAATAAAGTGTTCATCTAGTCAAAGAATATAGTTGAATATTTTAGAGAACTTGATATGTTTCAAGATGATGTTAAGGATTCTTTTGATTCTGAAGATAGTTAAATCAAGTATCTCACAACTAGCATTGAGGGAATGTTAACTCTTGAGAAGAATACTCGGATTCAAGAGGTAAAGGATCTGAATGGAAATTTATACTATGTTGCTCAAATATGGAAGAGTGAATGGGATCTCCAGATCTAGATTGAAGAGAAGCTAGTGATGCTAGATGAATTATTGAAGGCTCAGGTAGAGGCTCTAAAGACTCAGGATGATAGGATCAAATCCTTAGAGAAGAAAGCAGAGGAAGATCACAAGGAGCTAACGAAGCTGAAAACCATTGTGAAGAAATTCATACCAAACTAAAAGGAAGGAAAACAAATATATTCTTTTGTTGTTTTTTTTCCTTGTACAAATTCATCTAATCTTAATGAAATTTTAGTTTCTTATTTCTTTTTGCATGATTTGTAGTAATATTTCAGGTACAATAATTTCTTTTCTATTCCCTCAAATTATTTTTGTAAGTCACAAAGGGGGAGAATGGAAAAATAATTCTAATTAAAGAAGAAATATCCCTATGTAAGGGGGAGATTATCTAACGGGGAGTTTTCATTATAGAGCTTTTTGTACTCCAGATAATGTAAAATCTCATTCTGGAAATCCAAAATACAATCCTATGTGTTCCAAATCATATGGTGTATTTAGTCATATTCATCTTTTCCAATGTGAAAAGGGAGATATGTTTTACTTCAAAATCTAGAAAGCACAACACCATATATTCTTTATTTTTCCGACTAGCAGTGAGGGAATAACAAGTGTTGTGGGAAAATTATTCCCAATTTAAAACTGTAATCCACAATATATAATATATAAAATAAGGGAAACAATAATCAATAAAATAGAACATGAATTCCAACCATTCCCCAAAACTAGGTACATACCAAAATCAAAAATTAATTATACTATGTCTTATAAAAATGTGGAATCCCCAAAAACAATGATGAATTGAGGCTTCATCAAAATGGGTCACGAATCATTGTCTAGATCCCTCATCCATGCACATTCCATTCCCATATAAAATCTCCTTAATAGGTCCTTTTCCCCTATCCTGATCTACAACCCTGTAATATGATTGGGTACCCAATCGCAGCCCGAGTAGGATGTCAGTACAAATCAATAGGACACCACCATAGTTTCTACAGAATATCCTATAAAAAATTTATTTTATTCACACACTAATATATAACAAGTAACGAATGTGTAATTATATGCCATTAGTTTAAAATTATTTTATTAGACCATTAAAGTCATTTATATACATGGGTTACATATTCTATTTATCACACAGTTTCATAATCTGATCAACCAATACATATAAGTTAAAAAATCAAGTTCATTATCTCACTAGGGAAAAAATAAAACAATAAAAATAAATGCACATACCTTAGAGCATAATTTAAGGTAATCTCAACCCATTTTATCACAATAAACATGGAGCCTCTGTCTAGTTAATCATGGAAGGAATCCTCTAGGGACCTATATCATCTATTTCACTCCCTAACCTATGCATTCTAGTGGTGTGGTTTTGAGCCTCGGTCCAATCCAACCCATGGGAGTAGATCCTTAGTCAATACCGACAACTATATATCCATTATCCCATACATCCATTAACCATTATCCACATTTAACATGTCCAAAATAAACACAATCACTTCACACAAATTTCACAATTCACTAATCTATCGTCATATCAATTCATCATCTTTCCATAAAAAAGTAACATATTACCAATTACATATCATATCCAATTAAACCCATTACTATTTAAATTACCTTAACACATTAATCATAACAAAAAATTCCCATACATTAACCAATTTAACACATTCAACACTTTCTTTATGTTATAAAATTTCACACATTCACCAATTCACATGCATTATGCCACTTACTTATTTCAATTATAAACTAATAAACCATTTTACACATAAACTAAATATATTTTAACCCTTTAAAATTATTCCATCTAGTCCCATGTTCCATTCCCCATGGTTATACACAACCACTCTTAGCGCCACTTAATAATTTTAACTAGAATGTCAACATATTAATCCTGGGATCTATTTCATTATAAATAAACTCTATTATTATGATTACAATTCCACATGTTTGGGAATATTGGCACACCACATTGGTGGACCTAAATGGGTCTTATCAATCTCAATGGATCCCATGGGGATCCTGAGGGGTACTTTCATCATTTATCCAACCATTTACCTTGTTCTAATAAAGGTAGAAATTTCACAACATCTGAGAAACTATAGAGAAACCACGTTTTCATAATTAAAATTTATGTTTATGTGATATAACTTATAGATAACCTACCTCGATTCAAATAATGAATACTCAATTACCCTTTTCCCTCTATTCAAAAACAATCATCCAATGAAGCCCCAACCTAAAACCCACTGAAAATATTGGGTTTTAGGGATTCAAAAGAAGAAAAACACATACAAAATCCCTAATCTAGAAAAGGGGAAAAAGTGTTTTCGACTCACCTAGAGCTTTGATATGTACCCAATGACACTCCAACAGTCATGTAATTATAGGAGATAGATCCTAGGAATTATTAGGCCGTTGTAGTTTCTCATAGGGGATTTCAGAGGACAAATGAAGGGGGAAAATGAGTGGGGTTTCATAAATACAAAGGGTGTGTAATTTAATTTCCTTATTTTTAATGTGGTGAATATTTAGGATTTATGGTTCAATGAATTCATCACTAACCATGCACCAACATTTATCAAAGTGGGGGCCTAGAAGCATAGTTACATAGCAATACTGCATTGTTTGATATAAAATTTTCGATCCGTGATGGATGGCTCTATACAAGCCTGAATAGTTTGGCCTCCCCAAAACCCTCACCCTTCTCTATGGATACAAGGTTTTTGAACCTAGTTACAATTAACCCAGTACCATTCATGAAACATGCACTATAATTCCCCATTCCATCCCTATTTCAATTTTTAAACTACTAGAACACTCCTGAGATATATTATACACCAAATGGGCTTTATATTAACCAGAATAACGATAATTGTGCCCAAAAATTAAATAAAAATGTAACATAGGTATGGGATATAAAAACCTAAACACAATATAATGTCTCATCCTTGAGCTACACTCCCAAGAATCACTAAGCTTCTTAAATAGAAATATTCATCCAGTGGTGCCTCATAACTGACTCCCTAACTCAAATGTTTCACCCAGAATGATTTCATACAACTATAGCACTGGAACCAACGAAAAAATTATTTCCATAAAATATTATAACAATGAACCACAGATCAAACCTGATGATCCCTAAAGGATGAATCAACCTTAGAACAAACATCAACAAAAAACCCACAGGGAAACCTAGGAAACACTTTCTAAAATGTGACACAAGGAAGCATCACACATAGTGACACACTAATGCAGAATAGAAAATAAAAAACTCATCAGACTGATCATCATCACAATATAAATACCTAACAACATGGTGGAATCATATTATATTTTGAATTCACTAAAAGTGACACAAACTCATCACCACCAAATGAAACACAAGATCATCACAAGAACATTTCTAAATCTATGTATGTCCATAACTTGAGTCCTAATGGAATCATTCGATAATTGAACATCTGAAACACACTGAAACACTCATGGAACTAAACTGTTCAAAATCAGAACCAAAACTCATTTTAAAGGCCCACAAATGAGAATGGTACTTACTTTAGTCATTTTATCTTAAATTATTAGTCATGTCATCAACCGACCCCTTTCCCGCTATATTTATCCCTAACACGCACTTTAGCTAAAAACAACCAGTTTCTAGGTTTGGAACCTCCACTATTCAAAATGACCACCAAAACACCAAATCAACATTCAAAACATACATGATGAATTTCCAAAACTAACCACACCCATACATGAATGAGTACTCTACCCTACAATGGCATCTATCCTTGCTATCAAAACTACACAAATTGACATACATCCACCATCCATTGTAGACCAAGAAAAACATGAAATCTCACAAGATTTCCTTCATTTTAAAAAAAACACACAAATCATCAAACGGGTGGTGGCTTACAACATTCCACATTCATTCCATTTTCTTATCGTTTCAAACAATTCCAAACATCATATCTCAAAAAACCCTTTAATATTCCTAATAAAATTACCTCTATCATCTGTACATTTATTTAATTCAATTGTGATCTTCATAAAACCCCATTTCCATAATAGAAAAACACTTTTCACTCTAAAACATCCATCTATAGTGGTTTAAAACTCACAAATTTTGTAAATATTTTTTTTCATATTTTGTTCATCCATTGTAATGTCATACTAGGACACCCATAATCACTATTGTAATGACACTACATCACATTGACAAGGTTCTTTCACACATAAGGACATTCTGAAGTCAACCAAAGACACCTATATCAGTCCATGCCCAATTTTTCATGATGTTCTAGAACCCAACATATCTTTACATGAACCTTGTTATTAAATTACCATTCCCTTCAATGTTATTGAAAAATTCATCTATAATTTCATTTAGAACCACCCTAAGACCCAATTAAATGCTTGTATCATTGACCACAACATATAAGGGCCACATGGAATTCAATGAGGAGCCTAATGTGCACCTCAGAGGTATATTATTTGAATCTTGATGCCACCATATCTTCTCCATGCAATAATCTGCCACCATAGAATGAACTCATCACTCCCTACCATTGGAGTGCGGTTACCATCACTTTTCTATGTAATAAAAAATTCACTTCTCATAATTTGATCATAAGATGAACCTCAAAAAATTTATGTGTCCACATAGATTTATCTAGAAATACAAAAAAAAAAATAACACCTCATACGCATTACCAACAGCCAAGATGGAACCAATGGAATTCTTCGATACCTAGTCTATCCCAAAGACCTCACCAGTAGATGATCAATGTTGAAAGTCCCAACATGTATATCCACATACCACCCCAAGTGAGTCACCTCCATGATATCACACATCCAAACAAAACATTCATGTCTCTACATGTACTTCCAGAGAAATCTCATCACTCCAATGAAAATTTTATGATTTTTATCATGATCATCATGAATCAATGTTTTCTATTAATTCCTTGAAAAACACCCCAAAAAACTATCCATAATTTTTGTCACCTACCATAACGGGACACCAAGACTATGAAACATTAATACTCTCTCCTACCCACACAAAAATATCATCACCACTTAACCAACATTGTTCAGTTGTGATTTCCATCAAAGACTCACCACCACACCGTGACCTTCTACCAAGAATCAATAAACCAACATTTCATTCGTACTACTAGAAGATCATCACTCGACCTATTCTAGACTGGCCCTGAAAGTTTTCAAACGAGATTAAATTGTCTATCACACCTATCAAGAAACATGGTCTTATGCATATCCACTCTTCCTAATTTAGTTTTGTACAGACATATATGACCTTTCCCAGAGCCACATTTTAACCCATCCTAAATGGATCTATGGCTTACTCGGGTGATCCCACATATGGGAAACATCATAGACCTCATATTATCACACATTTTGGAGGGCACACATTAAAACCATCATTATACTGCTCAATCCAAATATAAACGTGTGTATCCCAACACTAACTTACTCACATGACCATGCCTCCCAGTATGTTAACCCCAACATCCTTAATACATTCTTGAAAACTCACCAAACAACAAACCCATTCTTTTAATGCCAAAACACATGAAAATATTTACGTCTACTATCACATCCAAAACATCATACAGTTCAAAATATCTCATGAATTACCTCTTTAAATAATTATATCAAAGTTTTTATGGCTCTATTCTAGCTAAAAGTCCCTCCACTGAATGTGTATATCATATTCCAATATCGGTGCCTGAAACAAGTATGTATGTATTATAAATCGTTGATGCCTTCATTTTCAATAATTTATGATTCCTTTTATAATAGAATACATAACTCTAATAACATGATATTAATATTTTAATTTTTTATTAATTAAATTTCATAATAATAATATTTATTTTGATTCCAATTTTTTATTTTCACTTAAAAACATCATTTAAAAATTTCAGTTTTATACTCTATATGTGAAGAATGGTGATTTATTTTCTCTACCACTATTTATGGATGGATTAAAAATATTTTCTCATGAATAATAATAAAATTTATTATATATTAAATATTATAATATGATAAAATATCATGATAGTAAGAATATTAAAAAACAATATTTTTTATATTAATGACGTAAAATGAACATGAGAAGAGAAATTCAAAAATTATTTACTATATGATAAATTACATAAGAATTTAAATTTAAAAAAGAAATTGATAATATGGAACAAAACTTTTGAATATTATAAAACCACTAGAAAATTACCTTTTTCTACTTTATTATAACAAAATTGATTTGGAAATACGGATTGAATATCTCTAAATGATCATTATAGAAAACATGGATCTAACATATATACAATAAATTAATAATATTAAATAATAATAATTAATAAAACATTAAATATTATGGTATCCAGGCATTTTTATTACATAACCTTTCATTACATTTTACAAACAGAGGATCTTTATTATCTTGTGTCTCAGAAATAAGGAACATAATACCTTAAAACAATATAAATTATTCTTCAAAACCACTTTCAAGGCTTCAAAATAGGTTAATACTAAGTACAATTAATACATCATCTAACCTGGAGACATAAATCAAAGGAAAGGGTGAGAAGAAGGCCCAGTAAGGAAATCAAGGGAATCGGTTTACTTGTGATATCAATCTGAACATGATAAAAACATAAATACATTATCAATTGAAGTATAGGCCTATCATAATGAAAAAAACATGAAACATAAATTTCATATATGGATACAAAATTTATTTTAGAAACTCATGAACATATCACCAAGGTACAACCCTGAGGTGTCATAAAAATTACAAAGGTTATTCACCAAGGTATCGTGAAACTTGTCATGTCTAGAGATTAAATTCATCACCAAACACATTGGAGTGCTATCAGGGAACACCCTTAACAATTATATTATTTTCTTATGATCCACATAGATAATAATCAAACATTTCATAAATAACCCATGGAGAATAAAATAAATGGGTTTCATTTCAGGATCGTGATGTTTTAAATGTTCTAAAAAATAAGATCATTATGTCATTCATGACCCATGGAAAGGGAGTGAGGGTTATATGTATGTCAATTATTGGAAAAAATATATCATATTTATATATTTATGAATACCCATAGAAACGAAATATGTATAGGTATTCATATAAAAGAACCAAGGTAATTTCTGGAGAGAAAGAGATAGAAATTTTGAAGCGAAATTTCTACAGCATAACAGCTATATTACATGGTTTTTATAAAATAATAAAAATAGAGGGGATAAGGTTATCCAATAATTAAATGAATAATTTTTAAAATAGGTATAGAATAAAAAAAATAAGATCGCGGTGTGGATATTTTAATGAAATACCACATGAGAAGGAAACTAGAAAGAAAATAGAAAATGTGATTTCTTGGATGAAAAATTTGGCAGCCCAACGGCGTAACATAAAAATTCAGAAAATAAATGGATGATAGTGGAAAGGGTGTCTCATAATTTGGATGTGAATTTGAAAGTAATATGGATATTCAATAACTTAAACCAAAATAATAATACGGAAACTAGAAGACATAACATAGAGGAATTCATGACTTAAAAGAGGAGGGTAAAAGGTTCCCTTTCCTTAAAGAGTAACATTGAAAGCATGAAGGTCGGGACCTTGGGAGGCTTGAGGGCACCTTTGGAGGAATCTAGAAAGAGGAAGAAAATGTTTTTATGATCTTCAATGGCATTGAGTGAAGAGGAAGTGGGAGATTTTGTGGGTTTATATAGGAAAGGAGAGGAAATTATTTATTATTTAGGTTTGGGATACCTCACATTAAACTAAAAAAAACTACAAACCAGACCATGGTTTCTTCTAAAGGAGAGTGGAAAACAATATTTTAAAAGTTAAATAGCTAAAAATCATAAAATAATATGGATTCTTATTTGTTGGTGAGTCACACTCCCAAAGAAAACAATTTTAAAAGTCAAAAGGTTATATATGTCTTGAAGCGTCCACTAATGAATTGAAAAATAAATTAAAAAACCCAAAATCACATTATTTTAATGGTAAACCAAATATTGGCCGAAAATACAATTTATATTATTTTATTACATCACTATTGGGACATTATGATGTCATAAAACACATTATATATTTATACAGTATTTAATTTTTACCCAAAAATTTGACTGTCTCGGAAAATTATGAAATATTCACTGTTGAATAATATCAACATCCTGATTCAATAAATAATATTAATTTTATCTAAATATTTTTCTAAATATTTTTATTTTCACTTTTAAAATAAAAACTGACATTTATCAAAAATTTATGGCTTTTGACAAAAATGGATTTCAAACTTTAATAAAAATTACAATTGCATTCATAAAATTATACAATCATTTATATTAAATATAAATTATTTTAATAATAATAATAATATTTTATTAAAATATTTTTTAATTAAAAAATCCCTTTAATTCATCAAAATAGATTTCTTAGTTCAATATTTAACTAAAATATTATTTGTGCTTTTTAAACTATTTATAGAGTAAGAGTAATAAAATGAAAGTAAATTCATTATTATATACCAAAATAATGAACATAATCATATTACTAGGTTCTTGTTACATAACCCCTTAAAACACCCAAATAAAACCTTAGGGTAAGGTGCACGATGGTGAAAGACTCTTGTGGTGGCTCAGAAAACATCGCTCGAGTGGTAATCTCTATCAACTTCTACTTCTCCTATAGGCAGTTCTACACGAGATTATTGTATTCAGGCTCAACTTGGGATTGATCAAGATTGAAGACCAACGACAAAACCTCCTTTCCAAGCTCTGATAAATTAGCTTTATACATGGCAAGTCTACTGGATGAGGCCATCGGTTCCTATGTCTGAGTAAAAAAAATTGTTAAAGCCCTATATTTATAGTAATCATTTTATCATTGTTCAATGACAATATTAGCAACAGTCACAATTCTTAATGGTGTTTTAAAATCCAAAAACATAAAACAAAAGAAGGGCATATGATTTATAACCATTTCACATATTATGACATTTAATTAGATCAAGAGGGATTTACATTAACAAAAGGATGGGTCATTACAATCTTACCCCTTAAGAAATTTCGTCCCCGAAATTTTAACTCATACACTAAAAAGAGAAAAGCTGTGGGTACATCTGCCCCATACACTCCTCTGGTTCCCATGTGGCTTCTTCACTTTTGTGGTTCCTCTCAAACACCTTAACACGGTTGGTAGTATTGTTGCGTAAAACCCTGTCTCTATGATCCAATATCTCCACCGGCTCCTCCTCATAATAGAGGTCATGTTCTAGTTGTACCACCTTTGGGTTTAGTACATGTGAAGGGTCAGGAATGTACTTCTTCAAGAAGGATACATGGAAAACGTCAGGAACTTGTGCAATATTTGGATGAAGTGCAAGTCGATAGGCCACTGATCCCACGTGATCAAGGATTTCATAGGGGACAATGTACATAGGGATGATTTTTACTTTCTTCAGAAACCTAATGATTCTATTCCAAGGTGAAATACAAAGAAATAATTTGTCACTAACATTAAACCCCAAGTCCCTATGACAGTTGTCGACATAGCCCTTTTTCCATCTCTGAGCAGCCTTAATGAATTGTTGGATGGCGTGGACTTTTTCTGTCATCTCTTGTACATGATAAGGCCCAAGAATCCTTCTCTCACTAGCTTCATCCCAAAAAGTAGGATTTATACATCGCTTCCCATATAGAGCTTCATAGGGTTCCATTTTAATACTCCCGTGGAAGCTGTGGTTGTAAGAGAACTCAACTAATGGGAGGTGTTGATCCCATCAACCTTTAAATTCCATTGAGCATGTTCTCAGCATGTCCTCAAGTGTTTTAATAGTCCTTTCAGACTGGCTATCAGTTTTGGGTGATAGGACGTACTGAAATTCAATTCAATTCTTTGATCATGTTGAATAATTCTCTAGAATTTTCATGTGAACCTTGGATCATGATTAGATATGATATAAAGTGTAACTCCATGCATCCTTACCACATCCTTCATGTAAATCATGGAATGTTGATCAAGGGATAAGTCTTCCCAAATAGAGATAAATTGGTCCTTCTTGGATAGATGGTACACAACAACCCATATCACGTTGTTTTCATTGGATGTTCTTGGTAGACCAGTGACGCAGTCCAAAGTGATATTATCCCACATCCATGCTGGTATGGGTAGTCATTGCAATACCCCTTTAAGAATTTTTGGCTCTACCTTCACTTGGTGACATACTAGGCACCTTGAAGTGTATTCAGAAATCTCCCTTTTCATATTATCCCGCCAATAATGATCACAATGGTCCCAATACATTTTTGTGCTCCCAAAATGTATAGAGAATGGAGAGATATGAGCTTCTTCCATCAACATCTTATTTATTTCAGGAATAGATGGAACACATAGTCTTGTACGAAATTTCAGTAAACCTTCTTGATCAATATTGAACTCAGGAAAATTCCCAACCTTCTCAACCACATACTTATTCTGTAACAAAGGATCTTCTTTCTGAGCTTTCTTGATCTTCTCTTGTAATGATGGTTGAGAAATCATTTAGTTTAGGGTTGATGGTGTACCTTCCGTTATAATTCCCATGTCCAGCTTTACTAGGACATTAATCAAAGGATCATTTTGAATCCCCATCATGGAAAGAAGAATCAGGGTTTTCCTTCTTAATGCATCAACACATTTTTTTTTCTATTTCGAGATGATAATGAGTTGAACAATCATAGACATTTAGAAGTTCCAACCAACTCTTTCGTCTCATGTTCAATTCCTTTTGTGTCAAATTATAATTCAAACATTGATGGTTTGTGTAAATATCACATTTCTCCCCATAAAATAGTGCCTCCATATCTTTCAAGAAAAAACGACAAGAGTTAGCTTCAGATCATGCATAAGATATTTCTTCTCATGAGTCTTCAACTGTCGATATACATAAGCAATGAATTTGTCATTTTTCATGAGGACGCACCCAAGCCCTTTCAGAGATGAATCGCTAAAAATAATGAATCCTACACCACTTGAGGGCTGAGATAACATGAATGCAATAACAAATCCCTCATTTAGCTCTAGGATACTTTTCCCGCATTTCTTTGTCCAGATAAACTTGACTCCTTTTAGAGTTAACTTGGATAATGGATTAGAATGTCATGAAATGTTTTTCCCAATCCTCCAATAATATCCCACAAAACCCAGGATACTATGAATCTTGGTTATTATTATAGGTTGATCCCACCCCTCTATAACTTTAATCTTTGTAGGGTCAATTGTGATTCCTTCGTTGGTAACAATGTTCCCCATGAACGGAACTTGTTGTAACTAGAAATTGCATTTTCTGAACAATTGAAAAAGTATCTCCTTCCATATATTTTTCCAAATAACCGTTAGATGATATTCATGCTCCTCACAACTTTTGGATGATTTCAGACTATCATCAATGAAAACAACAACAATTTTATCAAGGTTGTCCACAAAGACTATATTCATCAAATCCATAAAAATTTCAGGTGCATTAGTCAGTCCGAAGGGTATAAAAACAAACTCATAATGCCCATATTATGATCGGAAGGCAATTTTTGGAATAACATCAATATTCAACCTCAATTGATGACAACCAGAACAGTGATCAATTTTATAGAAGAATTGAGCCCCATGAAGTTGTTCAAATAAGTCATCAATTATTGGAAGATGGTATTTGTTATTTACTGTAATCCAATTAAGTTCTCTATAATCATTGCATATCAGCATCGATCCATCCTTCTTCTTCACAAAGAGAACTGGTGCTCCCCAAGGAGACACACTCGGTCAGATAAACCCCTTCTCCAAAAGATCTTGGAGTTGTTTCTTTAATTCTACAGCTCTACATTTTTAATCTTATATGGGGTATTTGATATCGGATGAAATCCATGTATGAGCTAAATGGAGAACTCTACCTCTCTTTCTAGGGGAGGTCTGGGTAACTCCTCAGGAAATACATCAATGTCTTACAGTACAGTGTGGACATTTTCTACCCTTAAACACTCATCTCATTCTTCTTCTTCACTGATAATCTCTATAAATAAGGATATAGGGGGTTCATCTAGACCAGGATCTGGTTGATATATCTCTCCTTGGAAGATAACTGTAGGTTTTCTATTTAGGACAACTGAGATATCCTTACTTTTTCATTTGATCATAGCATTATAATTTGAGAGCCAGACTATCCCTTGTATAATTTCGAATTCCAACATGGGAATAACTACTATATTTCCGATAAAATTATGCTCACCAAAGTAAATAAAAGTGTTTCTAAACACTGAAGATGCTTGGATTATCCCACTAGGAGTCTTGAATAATAACTCTACTTTTAGAAAATTGGTTGTTGATTCTAAATTCTTTGCAAACATGGAAAAAATAAAAGAATTTATAGAACTAGAATCAACCAAAGTACTTGATAGCTTTGAGAGAACAAAAATAGTACCTTCTTCCACATCATTCGGAGCTTCAACTACAGTTGTTTTGACAGAAAAAGCACAACCTTTCTCCCTTAGCCTTTGATGAGGCTGATGGTGGTTCCCCTCCACTGCCCTCATATTTCGACATTGATTGGAAAAATGACCATGTTTTCCACACATAAAGAACTGGACATTAGGTAGGGCCTGCACCATCTTCCCCACTTTGTTAGTGTTTGGATGTTGAGGTTTCACAACATTGCAAAAATTCCTTGCAATATGGATATCTCTTCCACACTTATAGAATTTCCCTCTCCTGAGCAAGCAGTTCCCCGTATGCTTCTTCCCACATTTATTTCATGTGGGAATTTTCACTTTCTTGAGTCCTATTCCTTGATCAAATGTGTTACCTAAGTTGGGAATCATCGATCTCTTCTAGTTTTTTTATTTATGAGACCACTACATCTCACCAAACATCATCTCGACATTCATCACACTATGAACGATCTCCACATAGCTATCATAGTCTCGGTTGGATAGATTATTCTATAAATGAAGTCTCAGTCTACCGAATAATCTATCAACCTTTCCATTTAGATCCATGACAAAGATATATAATTAACGTGAAATCCTTGTGAAGTTCATCTCGTAGCTTACCACATATTCATTCTTCTTTTACTTCAGCTCGAGAAACTCCTTCTCCATTTTTGTTCTCATCGATCAATGGAAATACTTGTTGAATAATATCCTTATAAACTCTCCCAACTACATAGCTTCCACATCCAATCTTGGCCTTATTTTTTTAATCAGTTCCCACCACTAATCAACTTATCCTTCTAAGCGATAGACAGCCAGGGTATCATTCAATTATTCAGAACAGCGGAGGACAGAAAATATCGTTTTGATAGAGCTGATCCACTGTTCAGCAATCAATGTGTTGGTCGATCCAATAATGGTTGGTAGTTGTTGACACATAAATGATTCAACATAAATTTTTTCCCTTCATGGTTACATTGGTATCTCACCTTGATTCAAGTTATTTCCCATAACTTGAGTCAGTTGGTTCATCATTCGCATTAATGATGCCATTTCGGCTTCCATCATAGTGTCATCAGTGCATGGTCCATTGTGGTCACCATTTGCATGGTTCCTCCTATTTACATCCATTTTCTAAAATAATAAAACATTTTTGAGAAACTTATTTCATTTAAAAGTCTTTTAACTATCAAGGATTTTTTTTCATAAACACCATGCTTAATCAAATACATTTAACTTTAAATATTTCATAATGATTTATAAATATCTTGCAATTAACCAAACATATCCCCTAGGAGTTTCATAACCAAGAGTGTAGAAAGGCCCATTGTTATACATTAGTTCCCATTAAAGTCTATCTCAAAGCAGTTTTTTCAGGTTTTACCCCTATGTACATCTGTGCCAGAGCCACCTCTACCTACTCGTATCCAAACAGGGATGTATTAGTTTGATAAACCTCTTACTCATTACTGACAAAAATACCATGAAGTTTTCTTATATTGAAAATTTTCTATAGCGTTCTTCCTAAAGTTTTCATAGCCTAATTTCCAAAAATAACTAAACTATCATTTGATACCAACTATGGCATCCCGCCATTTTTATTATATAACATTTCACTACATTTTACAATCAGAGGGTTGTTAATGTCTCGTGTCTTGGAAATAAGGAAATTAATACATGAAAACAACATAAAAAAAATCTTCTACTCCACTTGTAAGGCTTCATAATATGTTCATCCTAAGTATAATTTCCTTATCTTATAACCTGTATACATACATATAAAGGAATGGTGAGCAGAAGGACCAGTAAAGAAAGCAAGGGAATCAGTTTACTTGTGATATCGATAAGAACTTGATAAAAGAACAAAGAGATGAGAAATGGAAGTATATTAATATCATAATAAATATATTTAAACAGAACTTTCATATGTTCCTACATCATTTTTTATACATTCATGAACATATCCCCAAGGTACAACCTTGTGGCGTTATAAAAATTACCAAGGTTATTCACCAAGGAATCGTGAAACTTTTCATCACTAGAGATTAAATTCTATACCCAATGCATTGGAGAGATATTAGGGAGAAAACTTAATATGTATTTATTTTCATGTGAGCCACATATATCAAATCAAAAATCTCATAAATAACCCAAGTTGAAAAAAATAGATGGGCTTCATTTCATGATCGTGATGTTTTAAAAGTTCTTAAAAAATAATATCATTATTTTATTTATAACCCATGGAAAGGGAGTGAGGGTTATATGTATGTCAATTCCAGAATAAAATATATCATATTTATATATTTATTAATACCCATAGAAACGAAATAGTTAAGGGTATTCACATAAATAAAACAAGACAATTTCTGGAGAGAATGAGATAGTAATTTTGAGGTGAACTTTCTACAGCATGACTGCTATATAACATGGTTTTTAGATATTAATAAAAAGATATGGGACAAGGTTATCCCATCATTAAATGAATCATTTTAAGAATGTGTAAATATTAAAAATAAATAATATCGTGGAGTGGATATTTGAATGAAATACCATATGAAATGGAAACTTGAAAAAAATGAAATTTCTTTGATAAAAAATTTGGCAGCCTAATGCCGTCACATAAAAATTCAGAAAATCAATTGATGAGAGTGGAAACAGTATCTCATAATTTGAAAAGAATTTTAATGTAATAAGGATATTCATGAACAAACCTCAAAATAATAAGATGGAATCTAGAAAACATAACCTAAAGGAAGTCATGACTTAAAAGAGGAGGGTGAAAGGTTCTCTTACCATGAAGAGTTTCATTGAAAGCCGGATGGTCAGGACATTAGGTGGAATGAGGAAACCTTGGGAGGATTATAGATAAAGGAGGTCAGAGTTTGGATGAACATCAAAGGCATTGATTGAATAGGAAGTGGGATCTTGGGTTGGTTTTTATAGGAAAGGAGAGGGAATAATTTATTATTTAGGTTTGGGACTCCTCACAATAAACTAAACAAAACCAGAAACCAACCCATGGTTTTTGACATTGGTTTCTGCCATAAGGGAGTGAAAAACAATATTTTATTTGTTTAATGTCCGAACATCTTAAAATAATAGGGTTTCATATGTGGAGGTGAGTCACACTATCACGGAAAACAATTTAAAAAGAAAAATTGATATATAAGTCTTGGAGGGTCCACTCATGCTTTGAAAAATATATTAAGAACCCCAAAATCACATTATTTTAATTTTAAGACATATATTGGCCGAAAAATACAGTAATATTATTTTATTAAATCACTATTGGGTCATTATGATGTTATAAAACACATTATATATTAATATGGTATTTAATTTTTACGCAAAAATTTGGCTGTCTCAGAAATTTATGAAAACATCACTGTTAGATAATTTCATCACCCTGATTCCAAAAATAATATTGATTTTTTCTATATAATTTTCTAAATATGTTAATTTTCTTTTTTAACATAAAAATCAACATTTATTCAAAATTCATGGGTTTTGACAAAAATTGCTTTCCAACATTAATAAAAATTACAATTGCATTCCTAAAATTATACGATCATTTATATTTATTAAAAAAAATTAATAATAATAATAATAATTTATTAAAATTTTATTTAATTAAAAAATCCGTTAAATCATAAAAATATATTTCTTAGTTGAATATTTAACTAAAAATGCTATTTTTGCTTTTAAAAAATTTTACAAATTAACAATAATAAAATGAATGTACCTTCACTTTTATATACAACAATAATGTACATAATAATTGTAATGGGGTCTTGTTACCAAACCCCTTAAAACACCCGCATAAGGCCTTATGGTAAGCTGCGTGATGGTGACACACTCTTGGGGTGGCTTGGATAACATCGGTCAAGTGGTAATCTCTATCAACATCCAATTCTCCTGTAGGTTGTTTTTCTCGAGCATAATATATTATAGATTGTCTTGGGCTTGGTTAAGAGAGAATACCAAATACAAAACCTCATGTCGGAGATCTGATAAATGGTCTTCATATGGGGCAAGTCTACCGGATGAGGCAATCACTTACTCTATCTGAGTAAAAAGAATTTTTGAAAGCCCTATATTTATACTAATCATATGTTCACTATTCAATGACTCTATTATCAACAGTAACAATTCTTAATGGTATTTTAAAATCCAAAAACATAAAACAAAATAAGTGAATATGTTGTATAAACATTTCACATATTGTGACATTTAATTCGATCAAAATGGAATAACATTAACAAAATTTTGGGTCATTACAAATATAATCTCAATCATTTAATTAGTAAATATAATATAGTGACACTATATGATAGAGGATATATGTGACAAAGTTTCTCATTTCATGGATTATATTCTATAATTAGGTTTTTATAATTAAAAAATTCATTTTATTCTTAATTATAATTTTTCATAGATGTATTATGATTTTTTATATAGAAATTAATTTATTTTTGAATTTGGTTATATATTATTATAACTTGATTTGTATTGATCCTTCAAGAAGTATTAAAATATTAAATGTTCTATAAGTTTCATGTCTAGTCCCAAATATAATTATATAATTTAGACCACAATCTATATATTATACACGTTTATTTGAGTTATATAAAGGTACCCTTAAGTTTTCATATGTAAGGTATGGTTTTATGTGAGTTTTATGGACATTCATAAATCCAAAACTGATCTTATTTTTGTTACATAAGTGTAACTACATTTTTATATGATTTATGAAAAGGTGTCATAGTTATTATATAAAGGTATATTGTAAATTAATTTAAGGGTAAATTATTCCATGAATTAATGTTACATGTATAAGGGTAAATTATTAACAACATTGATGTAAGCTATAAATTCAATAGCTGATATATGTTTAATTAATACTTGTATAAGAGTAATTTATCTATCCATAACTGTAACTTGAAGCCCACATATGTTTACCACTATACTTGTGTATGGGTAGAAAAAATATCCAATAATGATTTAAGGGTACCATAGTATTTATGTAAGGGTACCATATAATTTTTAAATTTTTCTATAAGGTTGACGGAATACTTATATCAGGATATCATCAACTTTTCAAATCCCATGTAAGGGTAACACTAGTCTTATGTATGTATAAGACGGTTTCTCTAATACTTCCATAATGCTGGAAAATAATTTATAGGTAAAACATAGTTATCTATATGAAGACAGTATGAATTAGGTTTAGTTAATGAAAATATTATTGCGATTTCTACATAATTCCTTAATCATCTAAATATTTTATACTTTTTCATATTTCATAACATTTCAACATACTGAATTTTTTTATCAACATTATTAATGTTTTAATTACTCTAAACACACTTATTATATTTTATTTTTCCATGAGAAGATGATTAATATTTTTTTATAATAGATTACTAATTATTATCAAAATAATTACATATAGTAATATTCACAATAATTAATGCATTAATTGAAAAATACAAATTATAATCTCTTGAAATATGAATGGTCAGTCTTGATTATCAATCAAGAAGTATTCTAACAAAAAATTTTTTTTAATAATATATTAATTATTCTAACAAGTCCCACTACAGTTGATTTTTTTGATTTATAATATGTATATAAAGACCCAATATAATATATATTTCATTTATAAAATATATTCATGTTTAAAATTCTATGGGAAACATGTATGTAAAATTCGAAAGTTGTTAATTCAAAAAAAATGATATAAATTTAAAATTTGAAAGGCGATGTTCGTAGGAAAACTATATATACATAGATTTTAAAAAACCAAAAACGAAAATAGATATTCATTTGATAATAATTTTTAACTTTATATGTCCAACATTTTTGGTTATCAACAATTGATACTAGCCAAATTTAAATAATTTGATCATTTAATGGTAGAGAGTTTCTTCCAACCTTTATTCTCAAATTATGAATCTTTCATCTAGTTCTATGTTTTTAAATTTATAAATTATTTTTATGTTTTCATAATTTAAATGGGTTATAAAACAAACTAAAAGGTATAATTGAGGTTCTTAAATCCCAAATAAATGTTATGAATTGTGATGTGCATCTAGGTTGGACAAATACAGACTACTCAGGTTGTTCCTCTATGTTTCTGAAAGGTAGTTTTGTTTTTAGTTATAGTCACTAGGGGTGAAATGGTATAGTAATTATATTATGACTCCATGTGTGAAAATTTAATTACATGATTCCATTATAGTGGTAACATTTTGTGTGATGTCTCTCATTTCCTGAGAGGGGTGAAGAGTGGACTATGACCATTTAGATCCAAACCAATATAAAAAACATTTTGTTCTACTAAATTTTCATTATACTACATTAACATATAATTATAATGTAAAATAAAATTTAAATTAATTTTATAAATTTCTAATTATCCTCTTCTGGTATATTTTTCCTTGTTTACTTCTAAACTGTAATTTGTATCAAATAATGTCCCTGGGATTTATTATTCATCTGTGATAACCACTATTTATCATAAACATCAACGGTAAAATATATTATTTGAGATCGAAGGGACAATATAAAAAAGAAGTATACATCATAGGCCTCCTCATTTTGATTGTAATGATAATTTACTTTTGAAATATTAGACGAAATCATTCTTAATGAAACATATCATTCATCATTGGATAACCACAAAAATCCCATGCTAGCTAATAAAAAATAAACCTTGATCATTAATTTAAATTATGTGGTAATGTATGTTTTGAATTATAAGTTGATGAATATTTTATATTGTGTAATAAAAAGAATTGTGAATATTTATATATCTATATGTAAAACTACTCATGAAATCTAAAAAAAATAGATTACCACATTGGATCAAATATGTTATTTAGAATTATGTTAGGTATGGTAAGCGATGCATATCAATAATTTAATATGGTTGAAGATGAAACAATAAATAATATGTTCTATATATATACAAGTATTCTAAAATGTTTGGTTAATTGGTAGAAAACTCTTGAAAATACATTTCTTGTTGAAAAAGTAAATAGATTGCTTCTTAAGAAGTGTGATGATAAAAATTTTATTTCTAATAAAAGTAAAAAATTAATGGAATATATAATTTCTATTGTTATTAGATAGTAATTAAATTATGATCTATAATATTTCATTTTTTCTAAAGAATATATTTCATAGAATAAGTGAATTTACATCTCGTCAAATGATACTACATACACTTATAATTCTCAATTATAGAGAAATGACATGAATTATAAAGCACATTTCACAAAATGAGGAAATAGATGGAAGTAAGGATGTTCCATGATATTTCAAAAATAATACGATAAATATGATAACATTGAGAAGAAGATCAATAATTCTATTTCAATTTATTCTCAAGATGTAATTTTTTAGGAGTGCACAAAAAGGGGACACATCAAGCCTGATAGTAGAAGATTAAAGAGGGAATAAATAAGAAGAACTAAGAAAAGATGAAAACTAATGTAATGGTTGTAAAATGGAGTTTCATTGAGTATTGATGTTATGGTAAATAATCATGTTCAGAAAAGGATGTTGAACAATTATGCATAATATCTTTATAAAATAACATAAGTGACACTACTTAATAAAATTCTTCTTCCTCTAAGTATGAAAACCCAATTGTAGTGGAATTACATAATGATGCTGAAATATATAATAATAATGGTGAAATAATCATTGGATTATATTGAAAACATAGGATTAAACACAAATTTGTTCCTATGGATATTGGAGAGTTAAAGAAATATATCATGGAAGGATTATAATATGAAAATACTTGTCTAAATTATAAAAAAAAATTAGAAATAGATGAATAAAATTTGAAAACATATCTTGCTAAAAATGGTAAATTATAAATAGAATGTGATTTCATTATAAAATGGAATAAAGAAGAAATAAAAAAATTATATTAATCATAAACTGAATGAACATCTCATATATGATATTGAATGTTTAAATTTATAAATAGAAAATTTTCTCATAGAAGAGAATTTTTTTTAAATGATGACTTTCAATAAAATGAACAAAACGATATCTAGTCTAGGATATGATAATAATTTACCCCAAAAGTATACATCATATTTTTTTAATAGAACTAATGTAAGTGAATCTATTTATAAATGTTTTAGATGTTAAACAAAAGTCTACTATAAAATTGAATATTCATTCATATTTTTAAAATATCATGCTCTTTTTGAGAAATTAATTTTTAAATATTTATGTTATTATTTAAAAAAATTGAATCCATTTTGGTTTCCTAAAAATTCAAATTATAATCCCATTAAACCCTAACTTGAAAGTGTTCCACAATATTCTTAAATATTTTATTATATGATGTGTGTCATGGAAACATCGAAAAGGGTGTTTGGCACATGGATAATGGATGACCAAGAACCTTGATAGGTAATATATCAATATATCTATATTATAATTGAAAAAATTGACTTTTTCAAGAATGACTCATATGAAAAATATTAGGGAGTGCTTAGTTCATGCAAAGAAGTTTTGAACCTTCTCTAGAGTATATCAGGGAAATAGAGTATATAAGGATATTAAATAGATCAAGGGTTTGTAGAATGTTTATGGTGGATATAGGTAAAGGTAAAATGGTAGTGGTTTAAAATGAATTCAAAATTTTTGGTGTATATAAGGGGAGGAGGATGTCCCCTTATATAATTGATGAGAGTGTCATTATTATTCGAATATAAAAGAATAAGTCACATTGAAAGGATTGTGGCTCCTAATATAAAAATTAATAAATAAGAGAATATTTTGGGTTTAAAACCTCTCAAAAACTCCTCTAGAGTAATTTTTTTATTGATTTTAGGCTAACTCTCATCTGTTTTAATTTTTTACCAAAGATAACTTTTAAACTGGTAACTATTATTTAAACCATGGTAACTTATTTTAGTAAATTAAATCAAAATTAACATCATTAGATAATTTGTATATTATGATTAAAAATATTAAAAACATTTCAAAATAATAAATTTCTAAAAATTTTAAATTTTGAATAAAAAAATATGTATACAATGAATACAATATTTTTTAAAAAATATAAATTTATGTTATTAAATTTCAAATATAGGTTTCCAAATTAATAATTATATTTTAAGTGGATATTTTTAATTGTTAAATAATGTTCTTGTTATTAAGAATTCTTCATGAATTTTAATGTCATAGTAAAGTCCTAATAATATCCTTAAAGTCCCTAGGTTAATAAAATTGGTATGTTATATTATTCACCTATTATTAAATCATTTTAGAAAAATCCCAAAATTATTCTAGATATAAAATATTTATGTTGAAATAAAAAAATATGATCATTTTTTTGGAAATTCCTATACCTTATGAATATAAAATTTATATGGAAATATAAAAAATATTAAAAAATTATATGTTTTGGAAAATTGAATTTATATATATCACCTATTTTACAGTAAATTTATAAAAAAAATTAATTAATATATATTTAATATACTATTCATATAAACAATATATTTTATCATTATTTTATAAAAATATTGTTATTTCATTAAAATAAAAATCGTATTGTATAAAAATAAAATTTTATAAAATAAAAATTTTAATAATCACACTAGATTTTTTAACTATGATAATTGAATTTCATGTGTGCATTAACATTAAAAGTGAACTTTATTTTTATTTAAAAATATACTTAAAAGTATTGTTACCATAATTTATATGCACTAATTAAAGAAATAAATTTGAGTGGTTATATTTATCAAAATAAAATTTGTCCCAATTCAATTTTTTGCATTTCTTATAAAACAAGCTATTTATAATAGTGTTTATTAATAGAGAAAATTTAACTGAAATAACTGTTTCTTCATCCGTTCTCAAAATAATACCCATTAATATACCCATTTAACTCCCCTATTCATTATTTAATAAAACCATTTTAAACTAAATAATAAACCTCAACTGAACTGATATGAACTTATAATAAATAAAATACACAACACAATGAAAACATTTATCCCAATGTATACTATATGAAAAATATAGTAATGTAAATTAGGAACAATAATAAAATTGATTTTTTTAAAACATAAAAAATAAGGTATACAAGATCATGGGAAATTTCTAATAATCATGTGAGGAGAACCTATACATGATAGAGTGGGAACTATTCGTTGGGTTATCGATGCATTCTTAATAGTTAAGACACTAACAACAATAGACTGGACACAATGGTCGGAAGTCCAATATGGTATCTAATTCCATAGTGGATCTAGTCAATCTCATCATGACTAGATCGAAACTACCTATCATCCCTCTCTATGATTTATAGAAACTACATGGGTAATATAGATATACAGTGTGATTGCATTAATAAATTTCAATAAAAACCATCAAATAATAATCACATTACCACAACCCACATTCATAAACCTACTAAGGAAATACCCCTCTAAACCAACCTGATAACATTATCATCATACAATCACATAAGAGGATTATATTTGGGTGTATATTAATTCAGAAAACATTCTGATAGTTCCAATCTCACATTTCATTTGAAAAATCGCTATATTTTAATATCAAAATCCCTTTATAAACAATATGTAATAAAATATAATTTTATAAAATATTTCTCTATTATAAGATAGCATATAGAGAACAAGGCTCAATAATCATCCCCTGAGAGGGGGATGAATCTATGGTACCTTTGTATGATGAATTTTTATCCATTTAAATTCAAACTTTTGAAATTTTAATAGTTCTCAGTCCACTAAATAGTTTCTCTCAATCCAACCTCATGTGTAGTAGAAAAATTAATTAAGGAAGCAGTCAATATTTGGCGGGTTCAATAATGAAAGGTGTACTCCCTACCATGTTCGTTATAACCCCCGACACAGATATTCTATATTATCTAAACATTTGAATAAAACTATTTTGACACCCCAGTTAAAAAATTGTTTAGACAGAAAAATTTATCTCTCCATATTGGGTAAGACACATAAACTACTCTTCATTTTTATTGGTTTGATACACAATCACAAGACTCCATTATTTTGCTAAATAGGCCTGCTACAAGATCCCTCTTCATTTTTCCTAGTGGTAGATAGATTTTATTAATATATGATCTTCCACTATAATAATGATTGATGTCTCATTCATCTGTACTAGTAAACAAGGTCATTAATAGGTGACTTAACCATTTATGCTAGTCCTAAAACCTTCAATCAGATATTTCATGATCTGAATTCTCCATATTAAAATTCACGTGTACATGGATCAAATTGTCCAAAAATTTCTAAGCATTAACTCACCATAAAAATATTTTATTCATAAATGATGAAAGTATTATTAAAACAATCTCACTATTTTGTACTAAATTTTCCCATCAGTTACATGCAATTTTTTATATAGAATCCAATGGAATACATATCAATTTCAAGATATTAATTCACCCATTTAAATCCTCAATTTCTGAGTTAATAAGTTAAAAAATAATTTATTATCAAATAAGAATACACACAAGTTATGAGATTTTTTTATTTATATACCCTGGGGAATTATGGTTCGTTAATTTATCATCAATGATCAATTGAAATACATGATGGAGTTTTTTTGGGTATTTCCATTTTCATGAAAACTCTTTAAAACCCCATTAACAATGTATATTTACATTATTCATCATTATTTTGGAAATTCTTCACCTACGACACTTTCCAAACAACCATCACTCATGCATGGATTCATGCAACTCAATACAATTTATTAATGTATCTCAAAAATAGATACCTAATGAATTTTTTATCACCTTATTCATGTGTAATAACCTATAATTAAGCCAGTATCACAAATTCTTGATGGTAAGGGGTTCATTATTCTTCAAGAATCAATCATGATCACCTTTGTAAAGATCTGAAAATTCTGTGGGAATTTGTTTCTTAAATATGTAAGATTTTTATTAGTCTGTGAAAATTGACGGCACATGATTCTAAGGCCCGGTGTTCCCGGAATCAATTTCTAACGTTTTTTTTCATCTACGTTCAGTAAACGTACAAGAAAGTTTTCATAACTTTTGAACCGGTGTATGGAATTTAAATCTAAGGGAACCGTTGAACTCACAGTGTCGATATTCGCTTAATAAGACATTCACCTAGATGGATGATGGGCAGAAATAAAAGTTAGTTTTTGGGTTTTTAGTAATTGAATTAAATAAAAATAAGGTTGTTTAAACATTATTTTTATTAGTTAGTTAAAACCTCCATGTGGAGGTTTGAGGTGGGGACCACCACACCTTAACCTCTCATGGGAGATAATGGAGGTGAGGCCCACCCGAGGTCTAAACCTCCTCTTCTTGTTTATTGTGGTGGGGACCACCCAGGGTAAAACCCCCTTGAAACTCCCCTTAATGGGGCGAAGCCCTCCACCTTCCATTAAGTGTAGGGGAGCCTCTTCAACTCCCCTAACATTTAATCTACCAAATCCTTCAAATTTAATTAATTGATTAACTTAATCCATTATTTTGGGTTTCCATTTCACTTTTGGTGGAGCTTGGGAGAATTGAGAAAAGCTCTCACCAACGAAGAACTAATAATGCATTCTTCTAATGAAGAACACTGGCGTGGAGCATCTTCGTCTCTTTTCCTCGGAATGCCCCTTCGATGTGGGTCATCATCGACCTATCTTCCTTCCTCATCGTCGTCAATGAACCGATGCACAAGCTTGGATTTGAAGTTCATGGCGGATGCAAAGAACAATGAAAACACAACCTTCTTCCTCGTGACTCTGCCAACGAACAATGAACAAAGTTAGGGGTTCAAGCTTGGTAAATTGTTATAAGTTCTTCATTTTACTTCAAGGATTAGGAATTGAAGTCACATGCTATCACTCTAACATGGAGAGTGTGGACTGAACGATAACGGCCCGACCCCTCCGCCTTACATTGTGGATTTTGATGCTAACCGTGCCATGAGTCCAGGTTGAGAAATTTTTGTCAACAATGTTTGCGGAACGAAGGCAACATCCCGAGGAGTACGTGGTAAATTCCAGAATGAGAATCGGGCCACCAGAACTCATCCGGTGACCCACAAAACGTTTGTCGTTGGTTGGAATAGACGAACGACACCGCGCAGACAATGGCAGTGAAACCGCGCCACGACAGGAGTAGCCCATGGCTGACGGGCAGTGGTGGTGCAACGACGGCTGATGCAATCCCTTCCATGAAGAAAACCGGTGAATCGAGCTGATGGGTTACTGGGGAAGGCAAGGCGCAACCGCACCGTGTGGTGGAGAAAAAGGGGGTCACGACCTTGGCAGTGGCGGTGTAGCGGCGATCGGAGAAAGGCCAGCTGTGAGAAGGACCGGTGGCCCGAGCCGTCGGGTCACCGGAGGAGCCACGGGACAACCACACCGTGCAGGAGGTGGCTAGCCGCTCTGCCAGCCGAGAGGAGTGGGACCCGCCGTGAGGGTCCCGCGTGATGTGGACCGGTGCTACGTGGTGCCAATTTTGACTTCCCTCGAATGGCTAAGCTATTCGGGATACCATGGGGCGTGGCCTCCCCCTAAACGCAGATAGGGAAGATGCCATGTGCCACCAACCGTGTGCCCAACGTGGGTCAGACCCAGCGCGGGCCGGTCCCAGTGCGGGCAGGGTAGCACCTGCGGGCTAGGCCACCCTCACAAGTTGGCCCGCCCTCGCAGACTAGGTTGGGCCCTAGTATGGACCCAGGTCCGGCTGGGTTGGTCCACTTGGGTCGGACCGAACCCGGACCTACTTGACCTATTTCCACTCTTTTTCCCATACCATGAGCTACGGGCATCCGATGGATGAACCATCTATGGAGAAAAAAAACTTAGAAGGAGACAGTTCTTTTTTTATAACCCACTCGAGGTTTGGTCATAGTTGGGGTATGGATGGGTTGGATTGAATGTAAATCAAACTGGGCCCTCAGAATAGAAATGCCAAAAACTATTAGATCGGGTGTCTGATTGACCCACCGTCTGTCGCGTTGGGTTTATTTTGGAAAGACAAATCATTTGGATACATAAACATGGGACATCATGGCAGTTGATGTAGCGACACTTGGCTTGAGGAGCGGACCCTCCTGCAATCAAGCATGCTATGTGAGGAACCCTATGGCTGGCTACACACTGACTACTATTCTTGGATCCAACAAGGGTTCGAAAGATCTGAATACTATTCCTGGATCCTATGTGGGTTTGACAACTCCGACTACTATTCCTGGATCCTACGCGGGGTTGAGAGCTCAGACTACTATTCCTAGATCCTGTGTGGGTTTCAAAGCTCTGTCTATTGTTCCTGGATCCTATGTGGGTTCGACAGCTCTGATACTAATCTGGGATCCTGTATGGGTTCGATAGTTTTGATTTGTGTTCCTGGATCCTATGTGGGTTTAGCATAATAGATGATTTACTGGATACATATAATCATCTATAACTCTCTATAAAAGTCATATACCTATGTGAGCTGAGTCAGTAACATTGTGTTTTCATCGTGATTGAGATGGATTACTTGATAACTTTGGTAAATTAATGGGAATATACCTATGTGGGGTTATCTGTTGATCTCATACCTTGTGGTTTATCCTTGTTTGAATTTTTGATACCTTCAGGGTCTTGGGGTCACTACTGAGTACCATTATACTCACCCCTGTAAGGTTTATGCCCGCACCTCATTGTGTTGGATGCAGATGACGGACAGCGCTGATCGAGGTTGAGTGTACCAGGACTGAACGGTACCCAGAGGTAGACCACATGGTGTGACGGAACATGGAGGAGACGGACGGACGTGGAGTGCTTTGGAGGCTATCTGTACCTACCCTTCATATTGGATTTCCCATTGGATGATTCAGGAGCTGTTTCCCTTTTTCTAGTACATGTAATTTTAGTTTCTTGTACTTTACATTTGGGCTTGTATTTCTTGCCACTTTTACTTTTTAGTACTCTTTTGTTATATAGTTTTACTTAGTGTTTTGCTTCTATTTAGTACTCTGTTGTGTGAATTTTCAAGTTATAAAAGTAATGCCCTCCCATTTTTAGGGATTTATGCCTTTGGTGCTAGTCGCCAGCTCCTATCCTATGGGAGGAGGGCTTCAGGTAGTCACGGTATGGGTCCCGGGGGCTGGGTCGTGAAAAATTGGTATCAAAGGATTCAGTTCTACCACTGAACATAGGACTCAGATCTTTTTTGTGAAGCAATAATTTTAAGGGTACATAGTGTGGTTCTCAGTTTAGGGAGTCCAGTGTTGGTGCGGCGGATAACATATCCATAAACTAGGACCCTGACATCTGATTTCTGACTCAGTGCAAGAAATCAATGATTGGTTTTGTGTTTTGATGAGTTTTCGTTGTTATCCCTTTGAGTCAGCTCACTAGGAATAACTTTTTTTACCGTGGCGCACATGTTTCTCTATAGGATGCCTCTATGCAGACAGCCAGCCAGGGTTCCAGGCTTTGAATGAGATAGCAGCCCACCGAGCGATGAGGCCACGGTGCAAGGCCTTATCACAGCCAAGGCCCCAGCGGTACCACTCCCCATTGGGCCAGCGATGCCACCAGCCCCAGCCGCAGAGAGTGCACGATGCCTCAGCGCATTGCACGATTTCCAGTGCTAGAGTACGCCCAGGTACAGGGGCGAGACGGACCAACAGGAAGTTGTGGATTGGCTGGAGGCTGTTTTGAAAGTCTTCAGACTGGTAGGGACACTAGCCGACCATAATTTGATCCTTGCCATGAATCACTTTTAGGAAGCAGTAGGCAGATGGTGGAGCCTGATGCTCTAGGTTCAAGATGAGGTGACACTACTCTTGGTATACATCAGAAGCCTGTTTCGGGCGGAGTATGTCCCAGCCACCATGCGTGTAGTCTGGATACATGAGCTACTTCATCTACAGCAGGGTCTCATGATGGTGCCATAGTACTCAGTGAGGTTCACTGACCTCTCATGCTACTCCACATATATGGTGAGGGACCCATCCTTCAGGGAACGAACCTTTTATCAGGGTCTCAGGTGAGAGATCAGGGCATTGTTGATCTCCCTTAGCATCCCAATGCAGGCGGGGGTGTTGGAACGAGCTCAATTAGTAGAGAGTTTTATTGCTGAGTAGTCACCAGCAGTGAGACCCACCACCAGGAATCATGTTGCGGAGTCTTCTACAGCTGGCAGCAGATAGATGTCACAGATATCCAAGAAAACCAGACCATCTGGTGGATGACCTCAGGACACAGGATTGGTTATGTGGGGCCCACAAGACCGAGCCAGTCATACGAGGAACAGTAAGTGTTTCACATGAGGCAGGAATGGTCACGTGGCTCGTGAATGTATGACTCGCCGTTTAAATGATCAGCAGACAATTGAGGGACCTCCTAGGTAGAGGTAGAGGTTCGATCTAGGTGATCCACAGGGCGCAGGTGGACGTGGTAGGGGAGATGGTTATGTAGTTGGCAATGGATAATGTTACGTGGTGTTACCACCACCACCACCACCACCAGGAGGTCCACTCCGACCACAGGGAGATAGCGGACAAGGGAGATCCCAACACCAGGTCGCTGAGGCATATGATCATGGCACTCTGGAGATGATTTGAGGTATGGTCTATGTCTACTACACCTTAGCTGCAGTTCTTGTAGACATAGGTGCCATTAACTATTTCATTGTCACTGACCTTGTTCATATCTCAGAGATTCTGACGGAGCCGTATGCTCTATCCTCATGGCTAGAGACTCCTATGGGAATAGATTCGACGATTACGCACTGGTGTCAGTAGTGCGAGCTTACTCTAAAAGGTGAGATCTTCGTCTGGGATCTCCATGTAGCAGCGTCGAGGCCTTACGACGTCATATTTGGTATGGAATGGTAATGTACAGTTCATTCTTAGATTGAATGTATTATGAGAAATGTGTGGAGTGTCCGTATGGATGGGACCAGGTTCACATTCACAGGAGAGAAGGGAACCTTTGAAGCACAGGATGGACTTTCCCAGAGGAGAGTACAACCGATCACTCATCATTTTTCTTGCCTTACCCTCAGAGCAGTTGATGCGGAGAGTCTGACTTATCCTCTAGTGGTGGACTAGTATATGGATATTTTCCCTGATAATGTCCCGAGTCTAACTCTTCGTAGAGAGGTTCTTGTTTACATTGACTTGTAAACTAGGATGGCACCGATATCTACACAAGCGTATCAGATGGGTCCCACCAAGCTTCATGAGCTACAGGTACTTCTAGTGGACTTGTAGTGGAAGGGAATCATCTGGCCCAGTGTTTCACCTTGGGAAGCCGCAATTTTATTCACCAAGAAGGAATATTGAAGCTTGAGGCTTTGTGTCGACTACCGTCGCCTGAACTAGGTGACCATGAAGAAAAAGTACCCACAACCGAGGATTGACGACCTCTTTGATCAGTTAAAGGGATCACGGTGGTTCTTGAAGATAGACCTCATATTGGGATATCACCATCTCTGTGTTTGAGACGAGTATGTATAGCAGATAGCCTTAAAATGTAGGTATAGACACTATAAGTTCTTGTCTATGTCATTTGGTGTAACCAACACTTCAGTAGTTTTAATGGGACTAATGAAAAGGATCTTCCATCCATACCTCGATAACTTTGTCGTAGTCTTTATCAATGACATTCTGATCAACTGGACTACTGAATAGGAGCATGCCTACCATTTGCGGGTAGTACTGGACAAACTCCAAGAGCACCAGCTTTATGGTAAGCTCTCAAAGATCTAGTTTTGGATCTGAGAGGTTCACTTTCTAGAACATGTCATCTCGAAGGATGGATTTGTAGTAGATCCAGTGAAGATTGAGGTGGTACATGCTTTGGAGCCACCCAAGAGTATGACGGTGGTACAGTGTTTCCTGAGTATGGATGGAAACTACCGGAGGTTCATACCAAACTTTTCCAGAGTTTCAGCACCACTATCTACCTTGAAGAAGAAGGGGAAACCCTGTGTGTGGTTAGAGAGATGCCAGCAGAGATTTCAGGAGCTAAGGTAGAGGCTGACTAGTGCCCCCATCTTGAGGCTTCCAGAGGAGATCATAGGGTACATAGTTAACCACGACGCATCAGGGACCGGAATCTGATGTGTCATGATGCAGGAACAAGTATTGATCACTTATGGTTCATGATAGCTGAGACAACATCAGCAGAACTACGCTACCCAGGACCCGGAGTTAGCAGCAGTGGTCTTCATCTTGAAGATGTGGTGGCACTATCTCATGGGCGAGCGTTTCAAAGTCTACTCTAACCACCAGAGTCTCTGATATATCCTCTCTCAAAAAGACCTAAACCTAAGTCATCAGTGATGACTTGTGTTCTTACAGGACTATGAATTCGAGATAGTCTATACTCCTGAGAAGGAGAACGTTCTATCAGATGCACACAGTAGGAGATCTGGTATATAGCTTCAAGGCAAGGCAACATAGCAGCTGGCTGCCTTACAGATATCCTTTGTGGATAGAGATGGACCAACCTTCCTTCTGTCTCTTATAGTCAGTCCCCCAATTCATTATCAATCAGGGAGGCACAACGTGGAACGCTGACTGCAAGACACGACGTGCTAACATATCTACAGGGCATGCACCTGATTGATTTTTTGAAGGTGGGGAGCACATCAACCTCTTCAGAGGAAGTATGATGGTACCAGTGGCACTTCAAAAGGATGTTTTGAGAGAGTTACACACTTCCCCTTTATAGGTACATCTAGGATTGGAGAAGATTTACTTGGACCTTAGAAGACATCACTGCTAGCTGGGAATGAAGAAGGTAGTGGTAGAGTTTGTCTTTCGATGCCTTAATTGTCAGCAAGTGAAGGTATAGCACCAGGTACCTGTAGGCTTGGTTCATCCTTTAGAGGTCCCAGAGTGGAAGTGGGATGAGATATCGATGGACATTGTGAAGGGACTTCCATATACATCCAGATGTCCTGAATCAATCTATGTGATCGTCGACCGACTTACCATGTCGGCCCACTTCCTACAGATTAGAGAGAAGGGTTTAGCAGAGAGATTGGGATTCATCTACATGCATGAGGTTGTGCGGATATATGGAATTACATCGACTATTGTCTCTGATCGTGATGCACGATTTACATCCCAGATATGGAAGGGGTTGCAGGAGGCTTTCGGGATGCAGTTTCGTCTGAGCTCTGCCTTCCATCCTCATACGGATGGCCAGAATAAGTGGACTATTCAGACCCTCAAGGACATGCTTTGTGCATGTGTTCGAATCTTTGGTCGAAGATGGCAGGACCACTTACCTTTAGTAGAGTTTTCCTATAACAACAACTATCACTCCACCATAGGGATTGTACCTTTTGAGGCCTTGTAAGGTCGACCTTGTAGATCACCGTTGTGATGGACTGACCCAGGATAGTCAGCACTAGTGGGACCAGAGATGGTATGGGCTACCACAGAGAAGATGTAGTTCATCCTGGAGTAGATGAAGACTTCACAGAGCAGACAGAAGTCATATACTGACCAGAGAGGGAGACCTCTGCAGTTTGATGATAGAGACCATGTCTTTCTACGGGTCCTACCACGACGAGGACTATAGAGATTTGGATGAGGCGACAAGTTATCTTTTCATTTCATCGGACCTTTTCAGGTCCTCAACAGAGTTTGTGAAGTGGCATACCGCTTAGCTCTTCCACCTCAGTTGCACTGGGTGCACGACATCTTCCTTGTATCCCAGCTGAGGAGATACGTGCCCGACCCTTCTCACATTATCAACCATGGAGAGCTGGACGTCGATGATGGGGAGAATTTTACAGAGGTACTAGTGGAGTTTTAGGATCAAAAGGAGTGAGTCCTTTGTGGACAGTCAATAACATTGGTGCATGTTAACTGGCAGCATGAGAACCTCCATGAGAGAATATGGGAGCGGGAGACTCAGATGTGGGCTCAGTACGCCCACTTGTTCCCTTAGATTTAGTTGTAGCTTACAGGGACATAAATACCTAAGGTGGGGAGAATATAATGACCAGAAATTCAATGGAAATTTGTTTCTTAAATACATGGGAATTTTACATGTCTGCGAAGATTGATGGCACATGATTTAGAGTCTCAGTGTGCCCAGAATCAATTTATGAAGTTTTATTGGGGCACATTTAGTAAATATACAATCGGGTTTTTATAAATTTTTAACCGGTGATCGGAATTGAAATTTGAGGGAACCATGGAACTCACAGCATCGATATTCACTTAAGAATACTTTCACCTCGACGGCAGATGGTTGGAAATAAATGTTAGTTTCTGTGTTTTTTTTGACTGAATTAAATACAAATAAGGTTGTGTAAACTTAATTTTTATTACTTGGTTAAAACCTCCATGTGGATGCTAGAGTTGGGGAACACCGTTCCTTAACCTCCAATGATAGGTTATATAGGTGGGGACCACCTGAGGTCTAAACCACCTCTTCTTGTTTATTGTGGTGGGGACCACTAGGTGTTAAACCCCCGTGAAACTCCTCTTAATTGGGAGAAACCCTCCAACTTCCATTATGTGTAGGGGAGCCTCTTCAACCCCTTTACACTTAATGTGCCAAATCCTTCACATTTTATTAATCCACCCATTTTGAATATAATGCCAGCAATTGAATAATATATTATCATAATCCATTATTTTGGCTTGGCATTTTCCTTTTGGTGGAGCTTGGGAGAATGGAGAAAATCTCTCGCCAATGAAGAATGAAGAACACGTTCTTCCAAAAAAGAACGCTGATGTGGAGCGTCTTTGACATTCTTCATTGGAATCAACCTTCGACGTGGGACGTCTTCGACCGATATTCCCTCCTCATTATCGTCAATGAAATGACACACGAGCTTGGATTAGAAGTGTGTGGCTGGCACGACGAACGACGACAACACCATCTTCTTCCCCGCAACTCCATCAATGAACAATGAAAAAAGGTAGGGGTTAATGCTTGTTTAACTATTGCATGTTCTTCGTTTTACTTCAAGGATTAGGAATCAATGATGCATGCTATCACTCTATCATAGAGGGTGCGAGCAAAATGACCACGGTGCAACCCCTCCGCCTTACTTTGTGGATTTTCAAGCTAATCGCGGCAGGAGTCCAGGTTGAGTGGTTTTCATCAACAATGTTTTCGAATCGAAGGAGACATCCTAAGGAGTGCGCAGTTACTTCCGGAATAAGAATCACGCCACCGGAACTCATCCGGTGCCCCGGGGAAAGTTTGTTAGTGGGTGGAATAATGAACGTCGATGCATAGATGGAAGTGGCGCAACCGCACCGCCAGAGGAGTAGCCTGCAGCTGATGGGCCACGACGGCCAGTGCAATCCCGGCCGTGAAGAAAACCAGTCGCCCGAGCTGCCGGGTTGTCGAGGAAGGCACGACACAACCACACCACGCGGTGGAGAAAAAGGGGGCCACAACGGTACAGGGGTGGCCGGTGCAAGGCCGGCCATGAGAATAACCGGCGGCCCGAGCCACTAGTTTCCAGAGGAGGCGCGGTGCAACCACACCGCCTGGGAGGTGGCTGGCTACTCGGCCAGCTGAGAGGAGCGGGACCCGGTGTAGGGGTCTAGCCTTACGCGAACCGGCGTCACGTGGCTCTAGTTTTGAATTTCCCAAAATGGCTAAGTCATTCTGGATTCCAGGGGGCGAGGCCTCCCCCCTGGACGCAGCTAGGGCAGACCCCACGGGCCGCCAGCCACGGGCCCAGTGTGGTCTGGGCAGCCCTCACGGGCCGAGCCACCCCTACAGAGCAGTTTGGACCCCAGTCTGGACCCGGGTCAGTCTGACTGCGCCGGACTGGACCCGGACCCGTTTGACCTATTTCCACTCTTTTTCCGTAACATGAGCTACGAGCGTCCGATTGACAAACTGTTTGTGTCAATAGAAACCTTGGAAGGAGATGGTTATTTTGGTATTCCCCACTCAAATTTTGGACACATTTATGGTATGTCTGGGTTGGATCGAACATAAATCCAACCGGACCTTCAGAACGGAAATGCCATTAACTTTCTGACCGGCTGTATGATTGACACACCGTCTATCGCATTGGGTTTCTTTTGGCAAGGTGGACCTTTTGGATACATAAAAATGGGACTTCGTGGTAGTTGACATATCGACACTTGGCTTGACGATAGGACTCTCCCAGAATCAAGCATGGTATGTGTGGAACCCTATGGCTGGCTGCGCTCTGACTACAATTCCAAGATCCTACGTGGGTTCGACAACTCTGACTACTGTTCCGAGATCCCATATGGGTTCGATAGCTCTGACTAATGTTCCTAGATTCTACGTGGGTTTGACAACACTTACTATTGCTCCTAGATCCTATGTGGGTTCGATAGATCGGTCTACTGTTCCTGGATCCTCTGTGGGTTCGATAGCTCTGACATTGTTCCTGGATCCTGTGTGAGTTCAACAATTCTTATGTCTGTTCTTGGATCCTCTGTGGGTTTGATAGAAAAAATGATTTAGTGTCTACATCTAATCATCTCTAACACACTATAAAATTCATATACTTGTGTGAGATGAGTCAGTAACTTTTTGTTTTACTTATGATTTAGATGGATTACTTGATAACTTAGTAATATGTATGGGCATATACCATTGTGAGGTTATCAGTTGATTTCATTCCTTTTGGTTTATCCTTTTTGGATTTTGTGAGACATTGAGGGTCTCAGGGTCTCTACTGAGTATCATTATACTCAACCCTGTATGGGCTATGCCCACACCTCATTGTGTTGGATGCAGATGACAGATAGTGCTGACCGAGGAGGAGTGTACCAGGACTAGACGGTACCCGGAGATAGACCACACGGCATGACGGAACACAAAGGAGATGTGTGGATGTGGAGTGTTGTGGAGCCTATTTTTACATACCCTTCACGTAGGATTTCATATTGGATGATCTAAGAGTTATTTCCCTTTTACCAGAACATGTACTTTTAGTTTCTTGTACTTTACATTTGGGCTTGTATTTCCGTCCCCTTTTACTTTTCAGCACTCTTTTGTTATACAATTTTACATAGTGTTTTGCTTCCAGTTATTATTCTGTTGTATGCATTTTCAAGTTATAATGGAAATGCCTTCCCAGTTTTAGGGATTTATGTTTTTTGTGCTAGTCGCCAGCCCCAAACCTATGGAAAGCAGGCTTGGGGTAGTCACGGTACGGGCCTCGGGGGATGGTTTGTGACAACCTGTGACTCATTATTGCATTCATGCTTGCCTAAAAAATTGGGATTTATCTGTTTCCATCATTTTTTAATTCAATTTAGAATATTCATATTCTGGGTTCTATTTCCTCTTTTTTCATTGAAATATCATCCAAAACTTGTAATTTATTTAATCACTCGAATGAATTAGGGTTTCATTTCATATCACACCTGCAGCTCCCTACATTCTAACATGAATGAATCTCAAAATCATGAAGTGCTCAGGTTATCAGTTATTCATAATGAGTATTCATTTTTAATATAAATTGCTACAAATATTGTTACCCCTTAATATCTTCCTTATAATTTCATTCATGAAATGCGGAGCTAGATGCATGACCCATTTTAATTGAATCTGTGAAACAAAATGAATTTAAACATTGTCAAAAAATTATGGATTATAAAGGGGACCATCACACTTCAGGTTCCATCATTCATTCATATCCATCCATGGATATCATGTGAAATGTGTATCATCTACTATATAAGATCATTGATGTTCATCATGGCTATTTCAATAAAATCATGGTTTTTTTATTTTACTATTCTAGGTCACAGCTCATGAACATATAAATTATTGCAGGAGAAGAAGCCTTCTAATGAGTTAAGAGGAAGACGATCACCCAGCTCAATCTGATGGCCATGATGAGATTCATCATGTGGTCCTTGAAATATATGTATTTTTTCGACAGATGAATAGAATGTGAACCACTTTTATACTATATTGAACCATCTTCATTTTGATGAAGTGGTTTACAAATACGGCATGATGTGTCCAGAAATATATATTCCACTATCATCATACCTCCTTTCATAGTGGAACTGCTTCACTTACACATTCTCTATGTAGTGCACTCAACGGAAATTATACATGGGCATCTCCCCCTCTTCCACCCACTTGAGTTCCCAAAGTTACATCCCTTATCCATGGAGACCTTAGGTTCCCACATATATTTGGGTTCGAGCTTTCTTTGGCATACATAATGGGTTCATTATATTTTTAATGTACGGCCCATTAAACACACTTAAATAAATAAAACTCCAATCCTTTTCAATTAGAAATGACATGTGAAAAATCCCTTCTCTTCTTCTCTTATTTTACATCATTTATTCTTCATGAAAAATAAATATTGACTTATATTATTCAATGTCCTTATCAATTTCTCGATCATTAAAAAAATGCAAGGTCATATTCAATTATTATTCATGATGTTTTTTTCAATAGACTTCAATTGTGGCATAAAATGTTAAATCACCTTATCACATAACATTGACAATTGAGATCACTTCAACAATCTTCTAATTTATCATGGAAAACAATACATGTGTAATTTCCATTGTTATAAAATGAATCAATAATAATTCTATAGTCATCACCACTTCATAATGACTTTCACATATCGACTATAAAAAAAAAGAAAACATTTGTCATAATAAAGCCATAGAGTTACATTTAGGTAATCTTTATTTAAAAATATATTTTTAGAATCCACATTAAAATAAAAAAGTCAAATTTTAACTTTTGAAAACAACAATTAAAACAAAAACACCACTCATGAAATATACACATCATGAAATATTAAATAATAATATATGATCTCAAGGAAAACATGAAACTTATAATAAATTTTATGAAATCATCCCTCAAAACCCGTAAGAAGGAGAAATCAATTTAAAAATTATAACTATAATAGTTTTCATAATAACATCAAAAACTAAAAAAACTAAAAAAATTATTTATTAAATAAAAAATAAAATTTAAATTCATTTTATCATTTTATTCAACAATAATGTACTCTCAATTTTCCTTTGATACAATATCATGAGTATATATATTATAAAAAAACTATTCATATATGAATACCTAATCATTAAAACAACACAATTTTTGGGTAGATTTTTTTTAATTTTATGAAATAAATGTGTGCGGAGAAAAGTAAAATGCATGGAACAAAGTTTCATGAATAGAGTTTGTAAGAAACAAAACATATAATATAAATGTAGAAAGACCCATGAATAAATCCACACTCCTTAAACCAAAATTAATCACAAGTGTACATCAACTACCAACCTCTATTTTTGGATGAAATAATTCCAAAACATAAGGGAAATATAAAAACATGAAAAGATAGAAGAGGGGAGGAGTAAAATGTTTCATGTAGGATACAAAACAAAGAAATTGAGGTGGATAATAAAAAATACAAACAACGGGGTAGGGAAATTCATCGGATCTCCACAAATAAATGCGTAATAAAATTTTTGGGAGAGCATAATAAAATTATTTGTATAAAATGAGGAAGTGAAAAATAGAAATTAATTTTTTTAATAACATGATAATGATTCATAGTTTAACCACACAGTTTTGCGAACTCTGTTCCAACTATGCACTCTTTACATGACTATCCATGATGCCAAAATGGTTTGGTCATTGACTTGGGAAATCATGAAGTAACTATATAGAACCTATAAATTAAATATTTCATGTCATTTCATGATTAGAAAAATAGTTATCACTAACTATTCGATTACTTTTTAGCTATATGAAACTTTATAAAAATATTTCCCATCTTTTAAACCAGAAACACCAGGAAATGATAAAAATCTATAAATAAAAAGAAAACATTGTGTGAAAATTCTCCAATCCATTACTAATTTTCCCAAAAATACAATATGTTCCAATGAAAGGGAAAATATTCTGAGGCTTATATATAAAAAGAGAAAAAGGAACCTCAAAACAAATCCACACATCCCACCTAAATCAAATGAATCTATCATAAAAAGTATATCTCTATAATAATTGTCATTTTAGGTCAACCAAATTTGAGATGCATAAAATGGAGACCCATTGTAGTTTTCCCTAAAATTATTATATTTTCTAATATAGTGGATCAATGAAACAACAAAGAGACACTATGTAGAACCATCGGAGACTCCTATGGAATAGGATCAATCATCATGACTAAAATGACATCACGTCAATAATACCTCCAAATGACCACATAATCCCAAAATGAACATGGTAGTTTAAAACCCCATAATACAATCCCCAAATAAAAATTACTAATGAAAAAAATATTTTAATCAAGTTGAATTGAAAGTTGAAGGGATAATAATACCTCAAAAGGATATTAGAGACTACTATAAAAACTTCAAGGTTGGTAATTCCCTAGAAACTAATTCCACATAAAAATAATTTTTGGTGACCCAACTGATCATAGTGAACAAAGTCCATTGAAAAATTGAGTAGGATGGTATATAATTTCCAATCAAGTGGAATTGTAAGAACATGAGAGATTTCACATAAATTTTGGAACAAAAGAGTAAATATAAAGAAACATTAAAAAATGGTAACTCCAAATTTCTCTCCTCACTAAATGTTGATCGATAAACAATACCAATGGATACTAAGTTTTCAAACCTTATTAAACTCGCTCAAGAAACCAAATCCTATATGATGTCATCATCCACTAACCCTTTAAAAATGAGAACCTTGATGAAATAACTCTATGTATGAGATCCAAATGATGTTCCTTTATAAAGTGATTATCCTTTAATTAATAACATGGGACTATTATAAAATAAAAGGAACCTACTCATTGAAATGGTCAACGTAGTCCCTCATATTCTGTTGGCCCTATTGAATACTGATGAGTTGTTCCACCCACGTCACTAAAAAGATATCAATAAGTAATAACTAAAAAATGGATTAAATATATTTACATGTCATTTCAACATTTTAGTTATGTGGGAAGACCATCCTTCACCAATTAAATATTAGTACCTTACATATACTACGAATAATCCTCACATTGAATACATTAAAAGAGAACACTGATTTAAATAATTCATCTAATCTCTATTTCCAGTCTATGACCACTATATGAAATTAATAAAAATAAAATATAAAAAATTCATGAGATGAGAAAAATTCCTCCACTTTATATGGAATATGGGTGGTGTCTATAATTGAAATGGACACATAAAGATCCCTATAAACCTTCATTATTTTCCTAGTAAGATTACTAAATATAAAAAAATAACAAAAGTCTCATTCAATAAAAATTACAACACAATATATATACATCCAAAATCAAATCATAACTCAAAAATATAATCCATAAGATTTAGTCAAACCAATTTACCACAGAATAGAAATAATATTTATAAAATAATTCTAAAATTTCACTTTTTAGTTTCAAAATAACAAAAAACTACATGGAAGACCCTTGAGTAACTTTAAAAACTTCACTCACTCTATTATAAATCTATATCCTTAGTTTAATATAATCTTAAAACCATAGAAGTTCCTTAAAAATATCCCAAGTAGGACCTTAAAATGAATTCACTTCCATTCCAACTGATAAGCCACTTCCAAAAATTTAAAAATTACCTTTAACCTTTAAAACACCAATATTAAATTCAATTTTTCGTCAAATACATCTAAATTTTCATTAAATATACCCTAGATATCACTTTTGAAACATCTTAAATCATTTATATTTGAAAATAAATTTTCTGAAACCAAACTAAACATGAAACAATCTTTGCACAGGGGCTAGATAATTTTAATTAATTAGTTACAAAATTTTATGGATAATGTTCCAACTATGAAAGAATCATTTGAAAGAATACAAAAACAACAACTTAGTGTTCTAAATGTGAGACAAGCTATGAAAAATTATTTTTCTCCTTGGTTCGTCCTCACTTTTCACCTCTAAATCATAGAAAAATATTAATACCCCTCACAAAACATTAATAAAGATAAAATTTAAATTACTACAAATCATTATACATAAGAAACATGTAATGAAATATTAATATTAAATGCCTAAAACCCGAAGTACCATGGAGACTCAAGGATCATGATGAGTAAGAGTTTTCGAGACTCTCCACATTCCTACCTATATTTTATCAACTGTCCAACCACCAGTTTACAAGACATACCTAATTAAAAAGTGTAATCATGGAATATTTCCCATTAAAAACAATATTTATTACCATTTTTTCATCCAATATATCCTATTAACCCTATAATATGGCATCTGAGCTAGCTCATGGTATACCTGTAGAACATTCCAAATTTCGTTAGGCTGAAGACTTGTGTTGTGGAATTATAAATCAGTTTTTGTGCATTAAAATTTCAGGATAAATAATATTCAATATAGATATTCCACCTATATATCTAACATGATCATTTCATGTATGGTATTATATTCACAATAATAATAAAATGATTCAAAATAATATTAGAACACCAAATGAATATCAAGAAAATATGAGAAAATAAAAAAATTGAATATAATCAACTACATTAGAACTATAAAAAATCATGAAATATAAGAGTATGATATAAATGATACAAATACACTACTAAATAATATCATGAGATATTAGAAACAATTTCAATTTTATGTCTTTATCACTATACATATATAAAAATAACTCTCTATATGATTGATCCTAGAAATGAAAGCTGAACTGACAATATAAACATTTGTATACCCATGCTAACATGAATATGTATGGTTAGAGAATAAAACATTATAATATGGGGTCAACATAGATACCATGTTTTTTTCCTTTTCTATGTCTTCAAGCCTTGTATGGGATCTACCTCTCCCATTGAATGGTATATTATCAAAAATAATAATAATAAATATGAAGGACTTCAGTCCATTCTGACCTTTAGGAAATTAACCAACTATAAAATACTCATTGAATACCACTTCTTTTAAAATACCATTTAAAACAACAAAAACAACCTAAAATGCACTGATATTAACCCTAACTAAAAATATAACCCAAATAATGAAACATATTAACTCAATAGTAGAACATATAACAAATAAAGGAATGGTAATGTTGAACAATAATATAGTTGAGTACAGTAAGAAGAATTAATCAATTATACATAGTATTTTTCAATTTGTAAACATCTATTTTTGACATTATATATAGACTCAAGATGGAACCATCTCCCAACCTATTAATTCCTCCTTATTCAATAACCAACAGACTTCTACATCTAATTGGAATTCCATTATATTATATAATACATTAGTGGATCTAGTCTGACTTAATAAGCCTATATTGAAACCTCCTATGATTCCACACATGTATTCATAGGATATCAATAAGTAAAAATTATAAGAGATTAGATTTCATGAATCAATTACAACTATAATGAAACCATAAAAATGACATAACCAATACCCACCTCTTAAAACCAACCAATGTAAAACCACTCTATATCAACCTCATAACATCATAATCAGAGAATCACATAAGGGTATTCCATTTCAGTATACCTTAAATCAAAAATACATTAGAAAGTTCCAACTATACTATACATTTTAAATTTATCTACAATATATTTCATCAAATCCATTTGAAAACACATTTTAATTCTATTTCATTTGAAAACAACTTTAATAGTGATGATCTTTATTTAGAGTTCAAATTATGATGGACTTGTTTTGAATTACATTTCTCTAACATTATTTAAAAAATATATATATTTTTCACATTTAGAAACTAATTTCAAACAAAAACATAATTCATGTGGTATACATATCGACATCACATTTGGAAATATTAAATAATTACCCATGATACCAAGACACATGTGAAATGAATAAGGTTTTTCAATACAAATTCCATTAAAATAAATAAATTAACAAATATATATATGAAAATAACTATAAAACATATTACAATCACATGAATGAATCTTGAAACCCAAAACATCATTTCAATAATCAAAAATCACATTTAAACTATTTTTATTATAATATTCAAACACATTACACAAATACATTTCCACAAAACACATATAATGAAATTGGGTAATTTAAAAATTTATTTTTAAATTTATCCTAAAACAATAAAACAATTATATATTTTTTTGTAAATGTTTTGGAAAAATCAAGTAAGCATATTGTATGAATAAAATTAAAAGGAATGGAACTGCCTAACATAAGAGAAGTATGGATGTGAAAAACAATAAAAAATTAAAAGAGGTATACTTGATAGGTAAACCACACACCATAACAAAGATGAGAGGAGTAAAAATCAAATCCTAAGAGGAAACACTAAAAAATGAGGAAGAGAATACCAAAATAAAAATAGCAGGGGTTAAAATCACTTGGATTCTCTATAAGTGATGCATTAAAGTTGGGGAGAAAGAGAAATAAATTTATAATTAAAAATCATGATGTTAAAAAGTGAATTTTTTGTTTTTAATGACATTGGTATGTCACAATGTATATCTAAATGGTTTAGAAAATCATTCAAAAACTTTGTTTCCATTACTAGACACACAAGGATATCTAAAGAGTTTTCCACATTATTTGAAAATCTAATCTTACATCATTAATAATATGATTCATATAATTTACACTCCTTTTAATTGTGATAATCAAAGTTGGAACATAACATTCACCAACCATCTTGTTGTGTTGAAACTAAAAAAATTCAAATTTTCACACAATTTTCACTCTTAAATCATGGAAAATATTAAAATCCAATATATTGAAAAAATAATTGATAAATTACAATTTTGGTTTGAATTTTTTATAAATATATGTCTAATTTTGGTTGATTTAAGTCTCATTCCAAATGAGGTGTTTTAAAGATAAAGGTATGTCCTCTAAAATTTCAATGATTTCCTTTTCATTGTCATATGTTGAATTATATAAAACTATAATTCCATCTAATAAGATTATAACCTATGGTTATTTACTAACTAATTAAATTTTGAAAATAAAAACTCTTCATTATATTTCCAATATTTTTATTCTCTCATAAAGAAATCATTAATCTATTGTTTTATTATACAGTCATTATAAATGATGAACATTAATGTTCACTTATACTTGTAATTTATGATATTAAAAATAAATTAATTATTTGAATATTTAAGTCATATTAATGTTTTGGAAAGGAAAAATAAGATTAATTGTAATAGTAGTAAAACTAATCGGTCATGGCCATTGAAACGCACACCCGATTGTCGCCTATCGACAGGTCAAAATTCGGGTGCTCTGCTAATGTGTATAGCAGCACTCGGGTCAAATCCTCGACGATGATACTTTGTAATAGTCATTTGTTTTTAGTTGATTGTATTTTGATTAGGGGGATTGTATGCAGAGGTTAATTTAAAAGATTTATGAATGATGTTTGATTTACCAAATTGATAACTATTGGGGTGAGTTCGTCATTGGGGAGTTAAGCCTGTGATATCCCTGAGCCTTACTTTGTATTGCATTAAATTAACACCCATGTCATAAGTTGACGTTGATTAGAATTCCTAAGTATGAAGGCTTTAATCCAAGCCTTAACTTAACTTAGTGTTCTAATCTCAATCAAAACTTATTTATGGTAGTGTATTTATGGTTCAATAATCCATGGAAACCACTCGTTAAACAAAACATATCATTAATCCATGACATATTAAATTTAACATACACAATATTAATTTAAAGAATACTCATCGAGGAAAACTCTCAATCACTTAACATCCCAAAATTATAACTCACCCCAATGAGAGATTTACTCAGCCATTTGGATGTTTAATATTCTGGTTAAAATAATTATGATGATAAATTAATAATAGAAGAAAATTAAAGGGATTAGAAAAGAGTGGTACGTTGACACACACACACGAACGATGATGATAATTAAAAACGGATTTTCGATTGAATGAGGAAGCAAAATATGGGAAGGGGATTCAACTGAATTTAAACTATTTTAAGAACATAAATATTAACCTACAGAAGTTGGATGAGAATAAGAGATATTGATGATGTAACTTTCCTTAAAACAGAATTACAAAGAAAGAGAATTACAAGATTACAAAAATGAAGAACACAAAAGTAAGTGAAAACAAAGAGATGAGGAAATGTCTCTCAAGTGAAAACTTGAGTATAGTAGGTCCTCCCAAGCCTTTGGAAAGGCTTTGGTCATGCCAATATTATATCCTCTCTTCTGAAATGCCAACCCCTCTCAAGGAGAGAAGGGTAGAGTATTTATAGCCCAAGGAGTGGACTGTTTGCATTCCCAATCTGTCCTTCCACTTGTATCGCCAATTTGGAAATTTAGACAGCCTAATATTCAAATAGCTCCTTATTGAAAGTTGTATACACTAATGTTGGCCGACTACTATAAAGATTTGGAGTCATTTTTACTTAAGGATCAAAAGTTATGGCCGGTTGATTAAACAAAATTAAACTGTCCATTTCAATCCAGTCTTTTTGAAGTCAATAATATGAAAGGGTTTTTGAATATGAATATGCCTTCAAATCCGAATGGTTTCTTCAACAAAGTCGGCCACCTATATCTCCTATTTCACATTGAAATCTCTCAACTCTATTTGATGCTTACATCATGAGATATGTCATGCATACTATACTGATTTTAATTCTTGGCGAGAATGGTGGGCTGGACTTCAAATCTTTATTTGGCCCCCTTGTACTTTGATTTGGGCCTTGAAATTTTTATCCAAGATGACATGTAGTGTCCCCCAAATTATGGTGGGGATTTAATGTTTTTGGACTTCTATATTGAGCCCAGTAAATCAATATTTAAGGCAGGTCCAGTTTGTTCACAGATTCTTTGGTCTTGTTTGTGAGGACCATATGACCCTTCAAATGGCATAATTGGATCATGGTTCCTTCTAATGAAATGTTTTATATTGAATGTAAAATCATAATAAACATGAACCACACAATTTGGATCAGTATAGTGACAGTTATTATTAAAGCATTAAACTGACTCAATTGGACTACTAATAAAAATGATCAAAAATTATAATTAATATTAAAACATTAATATTTCACACAAATTATGAACATTTCATATAAAATAAGTAATGTGGGAATATAATAAGTCATGAAAATATTAATAACATGAACTCCCCCACACTTAGTTTGGTTCATGTCCTCATGTGCAACATATATAAAAACATGACAAAATCATTTTTACTCACCAACAGATATTAAAATTTTTTTTTCTCCAATCAGGGGAGGTTTAGAATATTTCACTCATCCATTTTTAATCCACCACAAGTTGTTACAGAAACAATTTTCCAAAACTGATTCATTTTTTCATGCTCAAATTTAGAAATGGAAAATGTGGAAACTCAAAAATCACACCTCTCAAGATGATAAAATTCATTTGTGGAGGTTCACTCTTTCACCAACCAAAAGTGAAAATCTTATAATTTGAAAAGAGCTCTCAGATTACAATCCCTATCCAAAGTGCACAAAAATCAAGAGGTCTTTTAAGGGGTTTTTCTGTGGCTATGGTATGGTAGGAATATAATGTCCAAGAGAGAGAATAAGGGGGTTGAAATACCAACATAGAAAAAGCAATGCACATTTTTTTTAAATAAAACATGGAAGGAAATGAACACACATATTTACAAGGGAATTATTGTGTGAAGAAAGACACAATAGTGGAAGAAAATATGAAGGTAATGAGATGATGGAATATTTACAAGACACAAAACTTCTCCCAATGATATAATAATATAATGCAAGTGTTCTTTTTTGTTATTTTTTTTCTTTGTTTTTTCGAAAGTTGACCTTAAAACAGATCTCACACTCATATCCCAACCCATGTTTGATCTCCTCATGACACTAATTGTAATAGTTATAACAATATCAAAGGTTGAGAAAGAGTGATTTTTGACCCATCCAAGACACAACCCATTCATATATTCATTTTTTTTCAATTTATTTCTTGAAATTTTTTTTAAATTTTTTTTTCAACACTTTTCAATTTTTGTTTTTTTGAACACTTTTCAATATCATTGGTGTAATAAAATCACTGAATGACAACCTCCCACCCACACTAAAATGGATGATTTCCCTCAAGAATATGATAACACACCAGAAAGTAATGAAATGATACCAAAAAATGAAATCCACCCCCCCCCCCCACACTTAAATTTCAAAAACATATTCAATGAAAATCCATGTTGATATTGGATGGGATAAGGTATTGGGATTGTAATGTGGATATCAAAGAAAAGGTTTTCATAGGCTCAAAGGGGACTTCAAAAGGAGGATTAATGTAAGGGAAATGGGAGGCTATTTGGCTATTGTGATTTTCATGTGGTTCATAAAATGCCTCTATCATATTAATACACACAAAGGTAGGAAATTCAGCTCGAAGTTCCACAAACTCAAGACTCACAAATGGGGGTGAAAACAAACATTTTGAAAAGATGGACATAGGTGGCCTTGGCATGAAAGAAATTGTTTGTTCTCACGGTTTGAGAAAATCATTTTCCAATTCAAAAATTGAGCATTCAAAATTTGTTAATTTTGACACAAAATTTTTTATCCAAAGTCATGATGAAAATACAAAATTTTTGAGATGAAAAAATGTCTGTTAACTCCCCAAAATGGTTGGACAAAATTTCAAAACTCGATGGTGAGTAAGAATGACTCTTTTTTTTGTAATTTTTTTAAGTAATTTTGTTTTTTTGTTTTTTTAGTTATTAAGGTTTTTATAAAATACACACCCACACAATAAAGAGAAAAAGAAAGGGTTTGATGAATATAGTGGTAAAAAAATGATAGAGAGAGGAAGAAGAAGAAAGATTTTGAGAGAGGAAGAGATAGAGAGATAGTTAAAGGAAAAAAGGTGCCCCCTGGTTTGGATTTTGTGGGTTTCCATCTCCATCCAGTGGTTGGTCTACTGTGGATTCAATGGAAGTAGATGATGATCCAGGATTGTGTTTCCTCTCATAGTGATGCTTTAACCGATGTCTAATAATCGTGAATGTCCTTTTGGAAGAGGGGTCTTGGACTTGCACTGCACCAAATGGGTAAACGTTATTAATAACAAAAAGACCTTACCAACGAGAATTAAGCTTACATAGGTGAAGTCGAAATCTAGAATTGAAGAGTATTACCTTTTCTTCTTCATGAAATACCTTTCTCAGGATGTGTTTGTCATGGAGTACCTTAGCCTTCTCTTTGTACATATTGGAATTCTCATAGGATTCAAGTCGAAGCTCCTCCAGTTCATCTAATTTCAACAATCTTTCTTCACCAGATTTTTCAAGATAAAAATTACATATTTTCACTACCCAAAATGAATTATGTTGTATTTAAACTGGAAAGTGACATGCTTTACCAAAAACAAGCCGAAAAGGAGACATCCCAATGGGTGTTTTATAGGCAGTTCGATAAGCCCAAAGTGCTTCACCAAGTCTTTCAGGCCAGTCTTTTCTGGTGGGTTTTACAATTCTCTCAAGCACTCTTTTCACTTCTCTATTAGAAAGTTCATCCATTCCATTTGTTTGGGGGTGATATGCAGTTGAAGTTTTATGTACAACCCCATTCTTTTTCAGAAGATATTCCATGGTTCTATTAGAAAAATGGGTTCCTAAGTCACTGTTCAAGGCACGTGGTGTGCCAAATCATTGGAAGATGTGGGTATTTTGGAACTCACTAACAGTATGAGCATCATCTTTCCTAGTGGGTTTGGCCTCCACCCACCTTGAAACATAATCAACCGCAAGAAGAATGCATGAGAATCTATTGGAAGGGGGAAATGGTCTCATGAAATAAATACCCCAAACATCGAATATTTCACAAATGATTAAGGGATTTTGGGGCATTTCATTTCTTTTGGAGATTATGCCAAACTTTTGCCATGTGGGTCATGATTGACAGAACTCATGTGAGTCCTTGAAGAGGGAAAGCCAGAAGAATCCAGAGTCTAGGACCTTTCGGGAGGTCCTTTGTGGTCCAAAGTGGCCACCACCAGGCATTGAGTGACAGAATTCTAAGATGGAAGAATATTCATCTTCATCAACACATCTCTTAATTACCATGTCTGCCCCAGTTTTCCAAAGTTTATTTTCTTCCCAAAAATAGTATTTTGAATCACTTTTCAACTTCATTTTTTGTTCTTTTGAAAAAAATTTAGGAAAAACACCAGAAACCAAGTAATTTACAGTTGGGGCATACCCTGGTATTTTTGGAGTGATAGATGAAAGGTGCTCGGTAGGGAATTCGGGATCAATGATTTCTGAATGAGAAAATTAGAAATTATACTCATGTGATCAGCCACATGGTTTCTTTTCCAGGTCTATCATTGATTTCAAGGTCAAACTCTTGGAGCATTAGGATCCATCTTATTAGCCTCGGTTTGGAATCACTTTTCTTGAGTAAGAACTTAATAGCAGAATGGTCTGTGAAGATGATGATTTCGGAACCTAAGAGATAGGACTGGAATTTATCTAAGGCAAAAACCACTGCTAGAAGTCCCATTTCAGTCACAGTGTAGTGAGATTGAGTTTCATCCAATGTTTTTGAGGCATAATAGATGACATGAGGAATATTTTCTCTTCATTGACCAAGAACAGCCCCAACAGCTCTATTAGAAGCATCACACATTAACTCAAAGGGTAAGAACCAATCTGGGGGTTGGATTATCGGGGCAGATGTAAGAGCAGTTTTGAGTTCAATGAAGGCTCTCTTGAAAACCTCATCAAAATGGAAGGTGACATCATTTTGGAGCAACCGATTGAGTGGGAGGGAAATCCTACAGAAGTTATGGATGAATCTCCGATAGAAACCGGCATGACCGAGAAATGAACGGATGTCTCGAACAGAGTTGGGTTCAGGAAGTGATTGGATCACTTCAATTTTGGCAGGATCGACTTCAATACCATCTTTTGAAACTATGTGCCCTACAACAATCCCATTAGCAACCATGAAGTGAAATTTTTCAAAATTTAACACTTGGTTACACTTGACACACTTTTGAAGGACTAGAGAGAGTGAATGAAAGAATTACTCAAATGACTCGCCATAAATGGTGAAGTCATCCATGAAGACTTCCATGCAGTGTTCAATGAATTCTGAAAAGATACTCCTCATACACCTCTGGAATGTTTCAGGAGCAATGGAAAGTCCAAAAGCCATTCTTCTATATGCATATGTTCCAAAGGGGAATGTGAAAGTAGTCTTTTCTTGGTCCTGAGGTGAGATTGGGATTTGAAAATAGCCGGTGTATCCATCAAGAAAGCAATAGTGTGACTTTACGGGTAATCTTTCTAGCATTTGATAAAGGAATGGAAGAGGGTAGTGATCTTTTCGTGTTTCAGCATTCAATTTTCGATAATCGATGCATACACGCCATTTTTTCTTCACTGGAGTTGTGACTACCTCCCAATGTTCAATTGTGACAACAGTTATCCCACGCTTCTTAGGTACAACTTGAATTGGACTTACCCATTCACTATCAGAAATTGGGTAGATAATACCAGCTTGAAGAAGATTGGTGATCTCTTCCCTAACTACCTCAAGGATGAGTGGATTGAGTATTCTTTGTGGTTTCCTAATTAGTTTGGATGATTCATCAAGATGGATGTGATGCATGCAAAGGGCAGGGTTGATTCCTGATATGTCATCTAGGGTCCAACCTAAGGCCTTTTCGTTTTCATCTAACACTTGAATAAGTTTGGACTCCTCTGTTTCAGTAAGGGTGGCAGAGATAATGACAGGATATGAGTGATCATGGAAGAGGAATGCATATTTTAGGTGTGGAAGAAGAGGTTTTAGATCAGTCTCATAATTAATTTTTGGGTTAAGAAACTCAGAAATGGAGGATGGGACTTCAGTTTCTTCAGATTCATTTTTCTCAATGTTGTCCAAGGTGGAGCCGTAGAGATCAGAGTTGATGTGGGATTCAACATAGTTTTCATGTTCCTCTAGATTTATTGAGTCTATGAATGAAAGGTCCACATCAACTTCACCATTTATGACTTTGTTAATCATGGTGCAGATTTCACAAGATCCTTTATCATTAGAACATGAAGAACATGGTGGATTGGGGTTCGATTGACTCTTAGAAGTGTCCTCAGAAGCATGGATTGAGAATGTAGAGTGATCCTCAGATGGGTATCGCATGGCTTGGAAAATGATGAACTTGACCAGTTGGTCACCGAATTCCATGGATAAGATGCCTGAATTGACATCAATCTTGGTTCTCGCAGTCATGAGGAATGGTCTTCCTAGAATTAGGGGAGATCGAGAAGAGTTCGTCTCACCTTCCATGTCAAGGAAATAGAAATTAGCAGGGAAGATAAGATCTTTGACTTGGACAAGGACATCCTCAATTATTCCATCAGGACTGGTTGTGCTTTGATTGGCTAACTGAATGACAACACCCGTTGGGTGCAAGGGACCTAGACCTAGGTTAGAGAAGATGGATTTGGTCATGACATTAATTGAGGCTCCTAGGTCTATGAGTGCATCATCAATGTTGGAACTTCCAATTTGGCATGGAACCGTAAAGGTCCCTGGATCTTTGCACTTAATGGGAATAGACTGCTGGGTGGAAACATTTTTGAAGGTCCTAAGTTGCCTCTTATGGGTACACAACTCCTTGAGAAACTTGGCATACTTAGGAATTTGTTTTATGGCATTTATGAGGGGAATGTTGACTTCAACACGTCTAAACATGTCGAGCATTTCAGGATTAGGTTCAAAGGACTTCCTTGGTTTAGAAACGGCTTGAGGAAAAGAAATTGGATTCCTAAGTGGAATGGAAGGAGGTGATGGAATGGATTCAGATTCCTTTTCAATTTTCTTTTTCTTTTCATTTTCTAGGTCAACATTCAAAGGAGGGTTTGATGATTTATCTTGAGGCATAGCAAGTTCCTTTCCTGATCTAAGTGCAATTGCACTTACATTACCCTTGGGGTTGGGTAAGGGGTGAGCTGGGAGTTGGGAAGAATTTGATTGTTGTTGCTGGCTCAGGTGGGATGCAAGTTGACCTATTTTAGTTTCAATGTTTTTAAGGCTAGAATGGGTGAAGGAGGCAAGATCTTCCACTGCACTTTCCCATGGTTGCTTGGGAGAAGAGGCTTTTCCATGGTTGGGATTACCTTGATTTTGGTTCTCGGGAAATTGATTGTATTGGTTTTGGAATTGGGAAGGCTCACTAGGATAATGGAATCCAGGAGGAGGATTGTTCCTTTGAGGTTGAGGAGAAAAAGGATAAGGTTGATGGATGTTAGTACCACCTTGACCATATTGGAACTAGTTTGGGTTTTGAGGAGGGAATTGAGGGGGGTGAGATATGGGATTACCATACCTAAGGCCTTGGTTATAGAAAGAAGAGAAAGGCTCGGAGTGAGGTTGGTTGAAGTTTCTAACAAACTGACCTGATAGTTGAGGATTGGTGTTCTGCTGAGCATATGCTGCATTGAGCTTCATTGGTCCAGAAGACTTGGATTGATCCTCTTGAAGTTGTGGACATGTGTCTGTTGGATGATCTGGGGAGCTATTGATTCCACAATTCTTGATAGGTCCAGGGAATAATGACTGTGGAGAAGATGAGGTTGGGGCTTTGGTAGCCACCGCTAGTTGACGCACAAGACCTATAAGTTCACTCATCCACTCAGTCATCTTGTTAGGATCTATGGATTGATTATCTTGGGCTTGTTTTACTTGAGCATGTACTCGAGTATGGAATTGTTGTGTGTTTGCAGCCATGTTACTTATGAGATCTCTTGCAGCTGTAGGAGTTTTATCAGCCAGAGCACCACCACTTGCGGCATCAATGAGAGTTCTCTCCATAGCCAATAACCCCTCACAGAAGTATTGGATCAAGAGATGGTCAGGGATTTTATGATGTGGGAAGGTTTCCACAAGCATTCTGAACCTATCCCAGTACTCATGGAGTGATTCACTTGGGAATTGAGGTATACCACTTATTTCCTTTTGGATAGAAGCAGTACGAGAAGCAGGAAAGAATTTCTCTAGAAAGAGATGCTTCATGTCATTCCATTTAGTTATGGAACCAGAAGGTAGGTAGTAGAGCCATGACTTGGCAGAGTCAGCTAGGGAGAAAGGGAATGCTCAGAGTTTGATTTGTTCTTCATAAACCCCTTGAGGTTTCATGGTAGAGCACACTACTTGGAAATCTTTAAGGTTGAGATGTGGATCCTCACCGGCTAGCCCGTGGAAATGAGGAAGAAGATGAATCAAACCCGATTTGAGTTTGAAGTCAGCTTAAATGTTTGGATACTGAATACCAAGAGGTTGGTAATTCATATCAGGGGCAGCGAGTTCTTTTAGGGTTTGTTCCCTAGGATTGGCCATTTCAATTTCAACTGGTCGGATGAGGACTGGTTCTTGAATTATTTGATTATCTCTTATGTTCCTCCTAAGTTGGCAAAGTGTTCGCTCAATTTCAGGGTCAAACAAATCTGAGGGATTGTTTGGAAGGCTACAGGGCATTAATATAGATTTTTGAAGAAAGAGGAAGATGGGTTTTTCTTTGTATTTTTTCAGTTTATGATTTTTATGAGAAGACGGGTTTTTCTTTGTGATTTTTTTTCAATTTTTTTTTAATTTTTTTTTTGTTTTTTTACAATAACCAGAAACGAATGACTACTTAAAGCACCATCCCCGGAAAAGGTACCATTTGAAATGCACGGCCGATTGCCACCTATCGACCGGTCAAAATTCTAGTGCACTGCTAATGTGTATAGCAACACTCGGGTCTAATCCTTGGTGATGATACTTTGTAATAGTCGTTTGTTTTTAGTTGATTGTATTTTGATTCGGGGGGGTTTGTTTGCGTAGCTTAATTGAAATTATTTATGGATGATGTTTGATTTACCAAATTGATAATGATTGGGGTGAGTTCTTCATTGGGGAGTTAAGCATGTGATATCCTTGAGCCTTACTTTGTATTGCATTAAATTAACACCCATGTCATAAGTTGACGTTGATTGGAATTCCTAAGTGTGAAGGCTTTAATCCAAGCCTTAACTTAACATAGGGTTCTAATCTCAATAATAACTTATTTATGGTAGTGTATTTATGGTTCCAATAATCCATGGAAACCACTCGTTAAACAAAACATATCATCAATCCATGATATATTAAATTTAACATACACAATATTAATTTAAAGAATACTCCTCGAGCAAAACTCTCAATCACTTAACATCCACGAATTATAACTCACCCCAATGAGAGATTTACTCTGCCATTTGGATGTTTAATATTCTGGTTAAAATAATTATGATGATAAATTAAGAATAGAATAAAAAGAAAGGGATTAGAAAAGAGTGGTACGTTGACACACACACACGAACGATGATGATAATTAAAAACGGATTTTTGATTGAATGAGGAAGAAAAAGAAGGGAAGTGTATTCAACTGAATTTAAACTATTTTAAGAACATAAATATTAAACTACAGAAGGTGGATGAGAATAAGAGATATTGATGAAGTAACTTGCATTAAAACAGAATTACAAACAAAGAGAATTAAAAGATTACAAAAATGAAGAACACAAAAGTAAGTGAAAACAAAGAGAGGAGGAAAGGTCTATCAAATGAAAACGTGAGTATGGAAGGTCCTCCCAAGCCTTTGGAAAGGATTTGGTAGTGCCAATATGATATCCTCTCTTCTAAAATGCCAACCCCTCTCAAGGAGAGAAGGGGGGAGTATTTATAGCCCAAGGAGTGGATTGTTTGCATTCCCAATCTGTCCCTCCACTTGTATCGCCAATTTGGCTATTTATACAGCCGAATCATCAAATATCTCCTTCTTAAAAGATTTAGACATTAATGTTGGACGACTACACTCATAACTTGGAGTCATGTGGACTTAAGGATCAAAAGTTATGGCCGGTTAATTAAACAAAATTAAACTGTCCATTTCAATCCAGTCTTTTTGAAGTCTATAATGTGAAAGGGTATTTGAATATGAATATGCCTTCAAATCCAAATTGTTTCTTCAAAAAAGTCGGCCTCCTATATCCCCTATTTCACACCGAAAACTCTCAGATCGATTTGATGATACATCATGAGAGATGTCATGCATCCTATACTGATTTTAATTCTCGTCCAGAATGGTGGGTGGGACTTAAAAGCTTTATTTGGCCCCCTTGTACTTGGATTTGGGCCTTGAAATTTTTATACAAGATGACATGTAGTGTCCCCAAAATTATGGTGGAGATTTAATGTTTTTGGACTTCTGTATTGATCCCATCAAATCAATCTTTATGGCTGGTCCAGTTTGTTCACAGATTCTTTGGTGTTGTTTGTGAGGACCATATGACCCTTCAAATGGAAGAATTGGATCATGGTTTCTTATAATTAAATGTTTTATATTGAATGTAAAATCCTAAAAAACAAGAACCACACAATTTGGATCAGTATAGTGACAGTTATTATTAAAACATTAAACTGACTCAATTGGACTACTTCTAAAAATGCTCAAAAATTATACTTAATATTAAAACATTAATATTTCACACAAATTATGCACATTTCATATAAAATCAGTAAAGGGGGAATATAATAAGTCATAAAAATATTAATAACATCATCCATTTTAATGTATTAACATAAACATTCTGAGAAACATTTTATTATTTGAAACTATCACATAAGTAATTAACATAATATAATTATATAATGAAATAAACCATGTAACATGAAACATATAGGTCTTATATAACAAATAAAAATGTATTGTTTAGAATAACCATTATAAAAAAATATATTTATAAATATGATCAAAATATCTCAAACTATTCACATAACCAATTTAGAACTAATGCATAAATAATAAATGAATAAAAATGAATAATATTAATTAATTTGTAATGAATGTGTTTTTTAATTAGGATTCTAATGAAAATATTTTTTTTTATTATATATGTTAAATGATATATAAAATGAAATGGGACTGAAGGAAAGGGTATCTCTTCTAAATCCCAATTCTTATATTGTTTCCTTATTGACCATATTCTCGTCTCTACCACATAATCGAGGTAATAAATAATTAAATTACTTATTTTAATTATTTTTTATTTCATGTATCTTTACCCCCAATATACATTAATATTCCATACATTAAATGGTTCTTCATAGGTTATCCTTTGATATCAATTAAAAATAGTTATACTCTCCCCTATCTAACAATATTTCGAATAGGTTTTTATTAATTTTGTAATTAAATTCTCATTTTAATTTTCTATTTAGATATTATATGGTTTTATATTACTATAATAGTTACATATTCTTAAGTCACACCTTGTAATATTCATATTATTTTTATAGTAGATATTTTTATCATATGAATATTTACTATGTCCCATCATTTAAAGAATATATATAATCCTTACATTTAAATTCAAAAAATATTTTTCTTAATGTCATTATAGGAAATAAATTTAATATTCCCCTCAAATGGAATCGTACATTACTAATTAAAATAATAGAAAATGAAAATTCATTTTATATCTCTTTCTGATTAGAACATTCTATTACATTCTCATATTTTATCTTATACGTCAATTTTGTATATATTCCACTGTTTCGTGGATTATTTAGTATTATAATACTTATGATAATGAGTATGAAATTTTTTCTCATTGTTTCCTTCTCATTTTGCCTCTTTTTGACACTAATTAATTTTATTTTCTTTGTATATCTTCACATGGATGTTCTTTTGTTGAAAATTCTATAAAAAAAATTTATTACCTTTATCATTTATTTGAATTCCATTTTTCAATGTTATCCCTATTTAAAAAACATTAAAATTATAAATATATCTCAATGAGTGGAATTATTCCATATGACGTATCAGATGATCTCCTCTAACTTTTCTTCAAATGATATTACCATAATCTTCTGTATCTACTAAGAGAACTACATGATAGTTCTTTAGCCACTCTCCATTAAAGTTATTAATTGATAATATTTCCAAAACATCCTCAATAACTATGTTAGTCTTCCCAAAAGGGTTTTCATGTTAGTTACCATCACATACAAACTATATATTAGTGATGATAAAAATTTATGTGGCCAAATATCCTTCATGAAAATTACCTTATCATATTTGAGTTGACTGTAAATCATATTTAAATCCTTTGTATGATCATCATCATGTATATCCTCTAATAAAATCATAATTAATAAACTATGAAACCTGAATTTTGTTTTAATTATTGTGGGAATCTCGTACAGGTTTACTAGATATTTATTTTAATATATTTATTTTTTCACCTACTAGATGTCAAACATTATGTTTTGATATAATAACACCTAAATGAGTCTCTGTTCTATTAAATCCCGCCTATCCCATTCACATTGTCTATATTTTTAAGTTTGATTAATTTAAATGGATGTATTAGTTTTTTTATAAAAAATCAATTTATATTCATTTCCAATATATGAGGGCCTTCCGAACATACATTTAAACCAATAACATAAGATATTATAATTCCTCTCTTTTTAAATAATAAAACTCCCACTAAATATAAAAACATAAAATGGAATGATAATATACTCAATTTCATATCATGTTTGTACAGTCAATCAATAAACCAAATTTTAATACCACATACTAGAATATATCTAAACAACTAATCCACCCCCCCCCCCACACACACACACACAATCCAGTAGACTCAATGTGAAATTGGTTGAATGAGTCTCAAATTTTAAACCAATTTTATGTTACCCCCTTAATAATAATTGCTAAAATATATAATGGAATGGAATACTACTAAGAATACTACATATTAATAATCATACACACACTCAATAAAACTCAAAAAAAGTATTTAGATATGTGAAAAATAAGGAAAATGAAATAAGACTATAGTTTTATATGGATCATTGAGTTATATCTTATGTCTATGGGAGAAAACTACATCTATATTATATTAATCTGAAGATACATATGTTTACATTATCTGTAGCTACCAAACCCCAGAAGGCCAGAGCCGATGAAAAATTTATTAACATGACATAAGATACAATGAATCAAATGCTGAATGATTGAATAGTTTCATATACATTATCATATAGATAAATACTTTAGTGTATCATTAATTTTTAATATAAAATTTAAAATACTTTCTTTGATAATAATATTATTCTCTCTAGAATATCTTTACATGTTAACCATAATACACTTACTGGATTCTGAATAAAGAAAAAAATGATGGTTGAGCACAAATTATATCAAAGGGTTAAATAAAGTTTAATATATCATGAATAAATAAGCATAATAAATATGGAAAGGTATTCAAAATATTATACATTCCATATAAATAATGGGGTATGACATATTCAATTTATAAAGGTAAATTACTAACAACCCATACTATTTAATAAATAAACAAAAAATGAATTGCCGCTTGAAATAATATCAATGCGAAAATAACCTGGATAATAATAAATAAATTATTAACCTAGAAAATGCTTTATTATTGGATTCTATTATTGTAGGTATCAAGATACCTCTCCTATCTAGACCATTCAAAATGTGATTTAAAACTATAGAAAAATCCTTATAAGGATTTCATAACATCATTGTCTTATAAGAAAAATCGATCCATCAGGGGTAATATAATGTTAAACCCCAACCACAACTAAAGGTTCAAATAATTACTCATATATCAAAAATATTATTTAATTCATGTAAAATGTTCAATATCATTAAATGTATTTATTAACTAAAAAATATTGATTTATCAATATTTACCCAGATTAATATATTATAGTAAAATTGAATAACATTTGTAGAAATAATATATGGCTTCTGAAATAAACATATCAATGAAAAATAATATGGATATTTTAGGGAAATGAAATGTCCATGGGGAAATGATTAATTTAAGGGGATGATAATGAGTACAAAATTGAATCGAGGAAGTGAATGTTAATAAAATCTTTTGGAAAATAATCACAAACTATCCAGATGAGAAGTAAATATAGTATCAAAATATGCTCATTTGATTAAAAATAAAGTTTTTTTCCATTTTTGAATATTATTAACATAAGAATATCATTATAAAGAAATTTTATGAATTTTTTTTTTATTTTGACAAACATTTTGAAACTATTTCAAAAAAATCACTTATAAAAACATTTTATTTACTAAAATCATCATAAAATTGAAATGGATTCTTCAAAGAAATTATGGTATTGATGATATTTAATTATTTAAATTCCATAATAGTTAAATAGATCATTCCTTTGGAACTATAAAAACATGAAAAAATTTCCTTGTTCGGAAAATGTCAGTAATAGCCATTTAACATTTTCAATAAATGACCAATAATAATTATTTTGAAAATGATATATGATTCATTTAGGATAAAAACTTTATAGAGGAAATAGGTAAAACTTTTTATTAGAAATTATTTTTATAAGGTTAAAGAAATGTAAAACATTTTTAGAATCCATTGATTTAGAATGAAATATATTTCTGACTAAACAGATAAATAAAGTTTGATATTATTAAAAACATCTTCCCAATTTATTTATGTACAAATGAGAGGTGAAATGGTAATATTAAAAGAAAATATTTTTAATAACTAGAGGAAAAGAAAAATAAATATTCTTTATTTATCCAATAATCAAATAATTTCCTTTATAAAAAACTCGCGAATAATCAATTTTGATTAGGATGATATTGTGAAATAAACAATTAAAATGATTATAACATTGACGTGATAATTATTAAATGAATAGATTAGGTGTATCGACATTGATTCCAAATTAAAAGGATAAATAAAAATATATATAGTTGAAATTCATTACACACATAATATAATAATATTAAAGTCAACGAAGGGGAAATATAACCTGATAAAAAGAAATTGAATTATGACATTTTTTATAACATGGAATCTTTTAATTCAAATACCATTATATTAAATAATTTAAATTAAATTGTAAAATTATATGAATAATTATTTATAAATTATATTACTCATCAATGGATCACTATATACACCAAATAAATGAAATTTGGTGCATAATATTCCAATATGAGTTAATGAAATGTAATTGAGATGAAATCCCCTACATCACATGTCCATTAGATTATACATGATTTAAAATCATGTATAGTGTTTCGTAACATGTTATTACCCTACTATAGAACAATATTAATATTTTGAATATCAAATATTTTTATTTTATATAAACTTATGACCAATTGATTGATATTAATGCATTATTTTTAGGGTTTCATGTGCTAAGTTTCATGTTTTTCATCTGTGTTTCATCTTGAAATATCTGATTATTGGGAATATTATATAGTTATATCATATCTGAAATAAAAATCATGAAATTATTATAAAATTTATACAAAAATTAATCTCTTAAAATGGGCAATGAGAGACGGTTTGGGTAAATGGTGTACATTATAATGATGGAGACGGTTGGTCATACACACGCATATCAAACATTTCTATTCTTCAATGATCATTTTTAAAGGTGGTATGTACTGTTTTATACTAACATAATGATAATAATATCATATAAATAATTTTTTATTCTTATATATATCATCAATTAGTATTGTTAATAAAAAGAGAGTCACATTTCTTCGTGAAGGCAGTAGTCCAAATGTAGACAACCAAAGTAATAATATTTATGTGCGTGAAATGGGAAGAATGAAAATGATATATTATATCTTTATATAGTTATAATTATTTCAAAAATATCATAATTGTGTCATTTATACCATATAAAATAATTTAAATTATTTTTATCCCCTTCCATGTGAAGGGTATGTGAAATAAGTATCACCTTTCTTAGTGCTACAGTAGTTTTTCGCACACACGTGCGATATAATTATATATCCTACTGAAATATATTTATATATATATATATATTTTAACTATATAGGTATACATATGTTATAAATATCATATATAAATTTTATATTCATCATCATACCCCTCCTTGAAAATTGGAAATGAAAAAATGAATGACATTAGTTCACATAGGTGTTGTCTGTCGTACACACGAACACTAATTCCATCAGACATTTGATTGAAGTGGATATAATTTTAGCTAATTAAATTATTTTTAAAACATATTAGTCTATGGAATATAACTACTTTATTTTATAATAATTTTTTAAAATATTCCAGGAGGAGGAGAAAAAAGTTAAATAAAGGCGTTCATTGAAGAACATTACCTCTTTTTAGGGTATCTAAATTATGTTTCCGCTAAAGACTTTAAATGTTGGAATTTTTTTAAAAATAGAGATTCTATTATTATTTTATGGAATTTTTTATATTAAATTACTAGTTCATGACAAAAAATTGGCTTAAATGTGTAAGGAATAGGGGATGGGTGGCCTTTTATAAGTTGTCTAGTGGAAATAGTCTGTAATTTTTAATATAATTGAGTTCTCCAACATGTTTCATAAGAAAAAATGGTAAAAATAGAGAATTTTAAAAACATTATAGTTTTAATTTTTTAAATTTGGAAAATTAATAGTTTTTGAACAATTTTATAAGTTATTTTAACAATTATCATTTTAGTTCAACCACCATGGAAAACCATTTTTACCATGAGTCTATAATTAATTTTTACTACATACAATATTCATTTCAGTAAATAATTATCTTGAATGTAATAGAAATTATGACTGACGATGATTCCAAATAAGGAACCCATTCATCAAAATAAAATTAATGTTGTGGAAAATTTTAAATGAAAATTAATCCTACAGGCCTGAATAGAAAGCTGGTTTTAAAGATAAATTGATCAAATATTTACAATCATTTATATGTAAATTAAAAATTAACCTGAATTAAATGACATAAAAATAATTAATTAACATAAAATTTATCTAATTTTACATTAAAACTAATAAATAATTTAATTTAACATTATAATTTTTTAAATGAAAAGGTAGTGTCCAATTAAAATTCATAATTGTTCACTACTCATCAATAAAATCAAACATCTCAGAAAAATACAAAAATTAAATTTAATCTAGTTTGAATATCCATTTTTTTAAAAAATAATTACATTTGACATAAAAATTATTCAATTAATAAAAAATTATTTTATATTATTCTTTATAAAGAGAGAGTAATCCTCTTTTTCGAAAAATACAGTTGTTCAATAACTATTTATTTTTCTTTACAATTATTTTTATTATATAATCATTAATAGATAACTAATAATCATATCTCAAACATATAACTTCATAATATATTAAATTCTATTCAAACCCTCTATTCCAATGGCTAGTTAGTAACAACTATATGAAATAAAATTAATAGTATTTTGTTGTCTGTTAAAAGTATATCTTTTGTATAATTCATGTTATCAAATAAACTAATTATTTAATGTAATGATTGATAAATATAGTGTTTTTGGGTAATTAATGATATTAATGAGAATGAATATATTTAAAAATAAATATATCATATAGTCGTAGAGAGTTTAATTATCTTCTACACATGGTGTTCTATGTCATACACATTATAAAATAAAATTACCATATATAAAAAATTTGGGGTTTTACATTATCCTCACCATTAATAAATTATTTCCTCATAATTTAAACTGCATCTCCCTAATATACTATTTTTAATTTTAAATTTCATTTGTTGAAAAATCCACACCATAAAAGGGTAAATAAAACAATCCTTTTAATAAGATATATTGTGATGTTTAAAATGTCATATGAAATAGCACATGACTAGGTGTTCATGTCGGTGACAATTGGTGGAGTGTGAAGATATTTACATGGATGAAAAGTGTAAATAATTGTGGATTGATTTTGTAAAATAATCAAGAAATAATTAATGATCTTTTTAATGTTATAGACCACAATAATATAAATTATATAGGTGTATAGATGGAATTTATAACATAAAAAATGATGGTAAGTAAATTAAATTATATTTCAAGAACCTGTTTCCTAATTTTGAGTAATTATTTTACTATCTAGGAATATAATTAATTATAATCACATGATACATTTCTATTTAACAAGAACTATTTCATCCTTTGGTTTTTCATGAATAAATTTCTTATCTATCACTAAATGAAATAAATGAAACTCCAGAAATGATATTTTTTTTCCTAAAGCACTAAAATTCACATTTAAGGGATCATAAGATCCATAATAGAGTGTTATGCCTTTTCATATATATATATATATAACTATTTTGATAAAATAAAATGTTTCGGACAATTTATCCAAAATAATAAATTAATCTCAAATCCTCAAATGTATCAGAAATGGTTTATCATTAATAAAAAAATTTTAAAAATGTTTCACAAAAAATACTAACAACTGAACTAAGACATTGTATTGGATATTGGTAGGTGCTAAGACCTTAGCATCCATTGGTCTTGGGTTCAATCCCCACAACCTTCCAGAATACAATTGGTGTTCACCTATAATCTAAGTTTCCTTTTTATAATCAATAATAATATAATTTCTATAACATTATAAAAAAATATGGAAGACATCATTGAAATAAATTTAATAACTAAATAAAAATATTATGAAGGATTTCAATACAACTTAATTTTATCACAGACAATAATAATCTTATTTGACTATAATTACAATGTAATTAATGATCATATTAACTCTATAGTATATCAACACCTTTATACCTATTTTTATAATATATAAATTCATTATTCATTAGATATCTCTTCCATTAAAACATATACTTACCATAAAATTTCAAAAAAATATCTAATATCATTATGGAATTCCATAAAAAAAACTAAAATTAAATTTTTTTTATTTTGAACATATGATCATACCTAAACTCATAATACAAGGGTGGTATACATAAGTCTTATGTTAATTAATAAAAAATATTTTACAAAATTTAACATAATACCAAGATGCTTCATGATTCTTATAAGTAAAATACCATTGGTATAATATTTCAATAATTCAATTGTTTAATACTAATAAATTAATTTATTTTAAGTATTATTTCCACATAAGTTATTCCTTGTTCTAAGGATTAACCTTTAGATGATGAAATAGATATGAGTAATTACCATGATCTCCACGTTTTTTAAAACAAACTACATACATATCCCGACGATGAGATTTATTTCTTTCAATCATACTCTTATTTTTTCCTTAGAAATTCATTATTTTAAGCCAAAACTTATTTCACATATTAGAAATTTTCTTGTTCCTGTGAGACATAATTTATTGAATAAAATACACCCAGCATTTAAACTAGGATATTAATATAAATAATCTATTTATATCATTCTTAATCATTTCAAATAAAAATGTGAATTATCATAGGCACATCCCTCGGGATTGTAAACCCTATTGTATAGTAAGGACAATTTTTGTGTACCAGTTAATGATATGGTCAATCCCAATACACCAATTTCAGAACTGTTACCCCTCGGTAAATTTGTTCAAGAACGATGTCTAATTGTAAATTCCAAATAGAGGTATATTTTCAGTAAAAACCACATTATATATAAATTACCAAATATTTTGGATGTTATTAAATAATTATCATAAAATTATATTGTAGGGTTTTTTCCCTCAACATTTTTTCCCAAATCCAGTTTTCAATGAATCTAATAACCCTCTCTCAGATACCAACTATTATGACCCGACCAAGAAATCCTGAAGCCAGTTCCCACATTATTACATTGACATAAGATTCAAGGAATGACATAATTAAGGAATAAATAGTTTACATATCATGTTAAACTGAATACATACTTGAGTCTAACATTACATTTCAATAAAAAAATTATAACATATTTTTTTTGTATTAAAAATTAGTGCCTATAGAATATAATCACATGTCAACTATAGTACTCATCGTGGATTACTGGAAAATTAAATGAAACATGGGAAAACTCAAATGATTAGGTGGGGTTATGTATAACATAATCGAACCTAATTCAATAATCATAATCAATATTCATGGTATATAACTAATCACACATTCAATTTTTATAATTAGACAAAAAATAATCAATATAATAACGTAAATAATTGAAAACACATGTCATTTAATCAATAAAATGGTACTAAAATACATTTAAAAATAATATCATTGTGAAAATATCGCACATCATAAAAACTATATTCTAAATGTAGAAAATTATTAATTATTGGATTCCATTATCTCAGGCATCATGATAAATATACTACCATGACATTTCACAAGATAGTTTAAAACTACAAGTAAAACCCCAATAAATTCACGAATATAGTCATTGTAGCATGAGACTTACTAATGCAACAATGGGATATATAAATTCAGGACCCAGAAGTCAGTTATTTTCCAATGCATTATTTTTATATAAAATAATCAATTTAATTCCTGAACAATGTCCCTTATCATCAAATATATGTATTGAGTAAATATATGGATTTTCAATACTTCCTCATATAAAAAAATATCATTCAAAATTAACATCCTATGTATACATAATAACTAGTTAAATAAATAATCTTATCTATGATAAATAATAAGGACATTTAGGGGTAAAATAATGTCAATTTGAAAGTGAATAATTCAAGGGAAAGTTAATGACTATAAATATTAATTAAGGAATTCAATTTGAATGTTATCCATGGTCAACATTAGAAAAACCCATCTAGGGGAGGAATAAAGATATTATTAATATAAATCCCTTTGATTATGATTAAATGGATTTTATAATTGATGTGTATAAATATCATAAAATTATAATTAAAATAATTCTTGGGGAATATATCCGTTATATATTGAAAATCATTTCAAAATCCGTTTAAAAAAATAATTTTCTAAAAACAATTCTTTAAAAATGTCATAATAAACAGGAAAAGGATGATTCAAGGAAATGATGGAAATGGTAGTGGTTAATTGTGTACATTATTTTCAAGTTAAAAATTAAATTTCATTTTCACTATAAAAACCATAGGAAGGTTCCTTGTTTCGAAAATGACAGGAATATTACTCTCATGTTTTCTGTAAACCCAAACTGGAATTATTTTGAAAATCACAAATCATTCCTTTGAAAAAAAAAAATAATGTTTAAAAATTGGTTAAAATTAAATTACTAATTCATTTATAATTGTTTAAAATATTTTTTAATATATTATTATAAAATATGGTTTTAAAAGAAAAATAATTTCTGGTTGAAGAGAGAATTGATATGGAATTATCCTATAATCATTTTTTTAATAAATATAATTATCAAAAAGTTGGAAAATGGTATTTTTTCCTAGAAATATAATTAATAAACAAATAATTAAAAATTTAAATGCTTTTATTAAGATAATTATCCAATAATGTTCTTCAATTAATAGTCCATAACAAAAAAATTATATTAGAATATGATTATCAAATAAATAAATAAAATGATTATAATTTTAAAGTGAGATTTATTTGGTAAATTGGTTATATGAATCAATTTTAAATAGAAATAAAAAAATTTGAAATAAAAATATATAGTCATAATTTATTTTACACATAATATTAGAATATTAATGAGAATAAATGAGTAATGTAACACAATGAAAATAAATTGATTTATGAAATTTTTTACCTCTTTGTAAATTTTAGTTCGAATACACAAGGATGAAGTAATTAATATTGAAACATAAAATGACACAAAAAATGATTTGTTCATGAGAATAAATTTCAAATAGGATTTATACACACTATATTAATGAAATTAGGTTAATTGCATTATAATAAGCCTCAATAAAATTAATTTGGCACAAAATACCTTACCTCAAGATAATTATCAGTATTACATGATTCATCCTCATATAAAGTGGTTTTAAATAGGTTAGTAAATTATGAAAACAGGTTTTAATATTTATAATATCATATAATATCATTTTATAATATCTTATCATCTATTGGGTGACAATGACTCTTTATTTTCGTTGTTTCGGGAGTAAATTTCCTTGTTTTCTCATGCATATTTCGTCACAAAATATATGGTTTATGAACATATTATATAGTTATATAATATTTAAAATATATATCATGACATAATTATTATATTTATAAGAAACTATATTTTGAAAATCAATCAACAATCAAGGATTTGATAAAAAATGATCGTGATGGTCATGGATACGGCATGACGTACAAACACATGAGTAACATTTCTTTTTTTATGTATTCATTATGGAAAGGGGTGTGCAATATTTTATCTTTAAAAATTTATAACAACATAATATATTTCATATTAAATACATAAATATTTCAACCATGTGGGGATTTCATGAAAATATACTCACATCCTTTGTGAAGTCTGTATCTCATATGTAGAAGAACGATGTTATCAACCTAAATGAGTGAAAATGAATGAAATAACATGATATATATTATCTTGAATAATGATAAATATTTATTTAATAACATAATTATTTAATTAATATCACATGTAATCATTGACTATATCGTTATCACCTTCCACTAAAGCGTTAGTGAAAGACGTAAAACTTTGCTTTGTGAGGTGGTAGTCCACCATACACTCGGGCGATGTTATTGTATCTTCTAACAAATGAAAGCAAAAATAATAACATATATTAAATCCATAGGTATAATAATGTTTCAAATATCGTATATATATACATATATATTAGACACATCATTATACCAACACTAGGGAGGTGTAAATGTAAAAATTAATGATATTTGTTCACGAGGTTATAATCTGTCGTATACACGAACAAAGACATTGTAACCCATTTGATGGAAGTAGAGATATGATAATGATTTTATTAGTTCATAAAATTATTATAAAAACGTCCAAGTATATGTATGATTATTATTTTATTATATAATCATGATTTAATAAAAATTTAAGAGGTGGAGAAAAAGGTAAAATAATGATGCTCATTGAAGAATATTGCCTCTTCTTCATGTATCAGCTTTCATTTTTTACTAAATCATACAAAGGTTGGATTGAGGCCCAAAAAAAGGATTCTATTTTTATTTTATAAAATTTTTGTCTTATTCGGTATGTTTTTATATAAACTAATGTTTTTTTAATGTGTTAATAATAATGGAGAGTGTGTCCGTTTTGAAGTGGGTGGGAGGACACACTTGGTATTTTTTAAAAGAATTGAGTGATCCCATGTTTTTCATAAGTAAAAACGGTCAAAATTGTCCATTGTGTAACCTTATTGGATTTATTTTTTTAATTTTTCCTTTAAATGGTTTTTATATATGCGTATTGGTCAGTTTTACCCTCATCGTTTTAGATTAACACTAGGTAAACCCATTTTTATCTAAACTGTGATAATAAATTAGTAATTAATTCACTATTAATTTTGGTATAAATTTAATATTAACATATTAGGAAATATTAATTATAATTATTCTGAATATGGGACCCAATTTTTGAAATTTTATTTATATAATTTGAGAATTTGAACTTAATATTAATCCGACTTATGTAATGAGAATGTGGGATTTTAATGTGAAAATCATCAAAAATATTAAAAGGAATTTATATATAAATTATATAAACAAATTATACAAATGAATCATATTTTATTAATAGATATAAAATAGATATAAATGTACATTATAACCCGTTGAAAAAAATATTTTAACATTATAAATTATTTAAACTAAAACCATGTTTTCAATTAAAATTTTGTATTTTTTCTATTCATCAAAAAATTAAACACCTCATATAAAATCTCAAAACATCCTTATAAAGTAATTGTGATATATATATATATATATTTCATAAATTAATTTCATCATTTAATATAAATTTTCAAAAATTGGTAAAAATTAATTTTAAATTATGTGTGAAAATCGTGATTAATATGTTGTTTAGAAAAAAATGTTCTCAAAAAAATTTTATTTTTACATTTAATGATTATTATTCTGTATGTGATAAATAGATAAATAATAAATGTTTATAAACTGTAAATATTTATATGTTATTTAATCATATTCATATTATCCATTCCAATTTATATGTAATCACTATAATATTATATAATAGTATTAATAGTATATTGTTCTTTAGTAGTACTCAGTTTTGTGTGTAATGCAAGATATCAATAAAACCCTTTGTTGTTTGTAATGGAAGATAAATTAATATTGTGTGTAAAGAAATATATTTCAGAGATTAAATTTATTTATAAATAAATATATTGTATGTTCTAGGGGTGTTATATTTCCTTCTATGCATAGTTTTGTGTGTCAAAAACGATACCGAATATAATGTCCTTATTTTAGAATTTCAGGATGATACAATATCAAAAAACTATTGGATTATAATATAGTTTATTTCATTAATGTCAAAATCACACCCTCATGAATGTAAAATAGTTCCCAACCCATATTTATGGTTGGACTCAAAAAAATCATCCAGTTGCATCATCATTTGAGAAAAACCAAAAGACCCATCATTACACCATGACGATTGTCAGTCACTTGTATAATTCATTATATATCTAATGAAGCTCATAGAATAATAATTTAACAATGACATATATAAATTTAGCTCAAATAAAATTGTGATATTATCGTATTTCCAAATACACATCGATATGATATAATCAATTTTCTAAAAAAATGATCATCTTTTGAAGTTGGTCAATGCTACTACACTAAACATCACATTGAACAATTGTTTTGTGTTTTTCCTTCAAATAGGCTACATCTGGTAAACTGAAATATGCCTGACAATCCAAACAAATAATTATAATAAATTTTATAAATTGATCATGAATACTAATATATGTAATTATAATAACTATAATTGAAAACAACCTATATAAAGAGAGTCCACAACAAATTTACCTAATTTAGATCACACTCAAAATCTGAGATGAACTAGGTAGGTCAGTTATGCAGCGTGTCCAAGTGAACATATCAAAAAAATATTTTGGGAACACAAACATCATAGGGGGATACATAAGAGAGTAACTAGAGTCATAAAAACAAATTTTTCTATCCCAATGGATTGAGTATGGGATATAAAAAAGAAGGTAAATGTGATCCAATCCAAGCAATGTACTCCAAATAATGTTTTATATACTTAAAATTATATTATGTTAAAATATAACCCTAACTACATTTTATTATAGATTTTCAATAAACATTAACCACCATAAAAAAATTAATATGCTCCATAATTCAATAATAAGTTATTCCCCCCTTATATCTCGTTTAAAATATACCAAAACAATATGAATGATCAAGACAATATAACAATGGTATCACTCATCTGGTTCTGTATAAAAAGTGATATAATGAATATAATAACTTTAAACTATATACTTTCTCATGATATATACAATGATAATATTATTTAGAGATAATAATAATTAAAATGGAATATCCATTAGATATTAAGTTGTAAACTAGATTTAAAAATAAATATATTAATACTACAGTCAAACATTCTAGAGATATTCAAAATAATCCACATTATTTTTGAAACAATTTTCTAGAAATATAAACTATAGTGTTACTATTTAAAATAGTATATATTTCATTTTTATAAATCCAAAAAATATTACATGAACCAAAAACGGTAGTTATAAGGATATCCTAAGAATTTCATAGCTTATATTATTATAAATCATTGATAATGTGTTATTTAATTCAATTTTAAATTTTTATTTACCCTTTCAAATATTCCATTCCATAGTAATAATTTATATCTAAAACATGACATTATAAAAATTTAATTGAGTAACAAACCGTCAAAATAGGATATTTTATTCCTTATAAAAGATATTTTTCATATGAATTTAAAATAATAATGATGAATAAATAGAGGAAACTATTTTTACAAAACATCCTCAAAAGATAGATTCCCCAAATAAGGTTTTAATAATAATTCATAATCAATAATAAGAAATACCTTCGTAGTTATTAATTTTTGAGGTTAGGAAAATAGTATATTACAATGGTTTATTTGGTGAATGGCTTCTTCCCACCTCATTAAACATGAACCACATTACAACAAATCTAAGCTATTAACCATTTTTTATCTGTTATTTATGTACTTATAGCTCATCCGGTCTACGTATATGGATTTCTAGTTATACCATTTTCTAAAAGGATAATTAAGTTGACATTATTTATATAATGTTACCCCAATATGGTTTGTTCCAAGGAATTACTTTGGTTTTATATGTTTTCATTATATTTGTTTGATAATTTTCACACCCCCAAGTGTTTCAATTACATCCCATGACAATGATAAATGAAATTATATTAAAAACATTTAATTTTTATTTTTTTGAATAAAATTATTGACAACATGTTAACAAACTCACATTTCAATGGTTATTCAACATCATGTCCTATTACTCTTATGAAAATAAAAAGTAAAAATCAGTTTAACAAAATTTATAATGTAATCAAGAGGGATTGTATTTTCCTTACATTGCTAAACACCCGTCCCTAAACCTAGTTTATTTATCATATTGAAATATGATTAAAAAACATTTATTTATATCTATAATATATAAGAGGAGTTTTTCTTAATTTATGAAAATTTGAAGACATGAATGTTGAACACATAGATCATTATCACTGAGTTAGTCATGATCACTTATTAATGTTAATTGGGAGTATAAAAAATATCATTGACTCTAAAGGAGTCCCTAAATCCAATAAAATAAGATATATCATTGAAAAAATTTAAAAAGTTAACACCATAATAAATGATGGAAAACCCTTAATGGAAACCCTTTATGATATTCACATAGAATTGACCCATTACCCTAAATATATAAATACCTAACATACTCTAAGATAAAATTATTTATTTTAACCCCAAACAATGTGATTAATAAATGAAATATCACCCAAATCACTTTATAAGAAAATAAGTTATGAATGTAGTGAAACTGAACCATATAAGCTTCTTTAACCAATATAGATGGAATCTCGGGGATATGAGGAGATTTCACCCTAATTTGTTTAAAAAAGATTAAAAATTCCCTAGAATATTAATAACAAATAATTGAATATAGTATGTGAGGGGAAAGGGATGTTAAAGGAGATCATAGATTTGATTAATCATGAGAAACATTAATAAATACATCATGAATTAATGGAAAAAATGATGCTGAGGACAAGAAAAATATGAAACAAAATGGGGCTCCTAGTGAATCTTGATAACATTGGGCTCAAAGGATAGGTAAGAGAGTATTAATGGGGTTATAATTTAAAAATACTAAATCAAAACCACTAATGTCACATGAAAAGTCCACCATGTACTATGAAAAGCCATATTATATACTTAAAATCACACCCATGATGACCATGATACTTCCAAGGATAATGGGTACTCACTATCTTCCACCATGAATATGGGGTCACTTAAAGTTGTAAATTGCTGGTGAAACCTCATTGTATGAACCATGAACTCCAAAATTGTGACCAAACCTCAATATTTAACTAAAAACTCCTAATAATTGATCATAAAAAACCCAAATATTTTAATCCTTGAAAGGAAAATGAACCCTCCACTGATACTATAACTTCAAAAAAAATTAAACATAACTCTCTAAAAATAATATTAATTATCTTAAATCAATTAAATATAGACAGATTTCATTTCAAACTCACCACCATGAATCTTATCATCTTGGAGATTTCCTAGGAGAAATATACCCAAATATTCATTACACCCAAGTCTCTAACTCATATTCAAAATAATATATTAAATTCACTATAAAAAACATCAAATATTTCAATAAATAAAAAGATACAGTGAAATTTTTGCCCCAAAATATCTAACTAAAAAATCACTTATACAATAATAAATACACATGTAAAATAATATCCCAAAATATCTATCTTGTTTCTTATTCAAACTCGCATATCTGTTATAAATCATAAAAAACCACAAAAATTCATATTTATATCCAATACTAATACATAATATACACACAAAAAATATCTTCAAACACTATAAATACCATACACCAATCCAAATAAAAAATATTACACTCACCTTCATAGGATGTTTTTAGGATTTTATATGCATATCCTATAATTATGTTATATTTTTCAATGAAATTAACTTTCCAAAAGGATTGTCTAAATATATTTTTTCCCAAAACCATGTTAAAAATCATTCCTCAAATAACAGTATTTCACAAACGTAAGTAATTATAAAACTGCAGATTCAAAAAACACATTATACAACTATTTTTTCAATTGAAAATATCATATATTTTAAAATATTGAATGAAAATTAGATATTATTTAAATTATATTTTGGAATTCCAAAAAAGAATTTCATTTTAAAATCATGTTCCCATTATATTTAAATAATCCATGTTAACCCGATTTAAAATAAAAATAATGATAAATCAATTATTCATTACTTCTCAATGCATTTTGGTGATCTGAAATGGAAATTCCATTTCTAGAAGAATAATATTTTTTCAACACTGATTAATTTGGTAATTCAATTTTAAAAGGAAAAATAGTTCCCTTTTTAAATATATTTTAAAAAACACAATTATGTTGATTTAATTCATTTATGTAATATAATATTATATAATTAAATAGTTTCATATACTCGATGACACAAATAGAATCACCATAGATAATAATACCAAATATCATGGGTTAACATTTGCGAAAAAAGGTATTACTATCTCTAATTTGTGCATTTAAAAAAATATGTTCTGGAAAATAAATATTAAATGAATAAAACCCCTCTCACTATAAGTGTAACAACATACTCTTAGATATAAAAAATTCAGAAAATAGATCTCTTACACAGCTATAGTACATTGTATATAGTAATACCAAAAAAATTATGGGGAAAAATTAATGCATATAAAGGGAAGTTTTTTAATTATCACTAATCAAAAATTAAGTATCATAATAGATGAAAATATATAATAATGAATCATGAATCATTATTTTAATGAAAATTTAATAAGAAAACAATGAAATTCATTAATAAAAAATAAAAATTCATGGATGAATATATAACTGAAAAATAATCATCCTTATCTCAATAAAAGAAAATAATTGTCGGTTTATATTAATTAATTTATTACTAGTATTTTTTGAATATATGTCACCAATATATGTAAATTTACTTTTTTTATAAGAAATAATGTGTTTTATAGATTACTTAAATCACAATGTAAAGACCTGTAAATTTCAAGGGTATTTTTTTACTTAAATTCCTTGGAATTTTACGAGTACGCAGTTTCTCACGGTACCAGATTCCAAGGGCCTGTGTGCTCGGAATAATTTTCTGATGTTTTGTTAAGCTTAAATTAACGTTTGTAAGCAGTTTTCCTAAAAAAGTGGAATAACTCTTAATCTTTTACTTGAACCAGAAATCTGAGGGCACCGTTGTGCTCAGGATGGCGGGTTTACCCTAGGTGTGACTTAAGTTTAGTTGGCGCAGGCCTCTTGTGAGAAAACCCAAAAATGGCATAACCATAAATAAAATAATTAAATAAAGTTATTTTATTTATCAAATGCTTATAACTCACAAACGGAAACTCGGATTAAAAATCTGAGACCACCGCTGAACTCATGAGGGGATGAATTTTTTAAGAGGATACTAACTTTGGTCGGCACGGGCCACTTGAGAAAGTTAGTTTATGGCCGTAAATAAAATAATTAAGTGAAAATTATTTTATTGTAAAAATTATAACATCTAAATGGTAACTCAAATTAAAAATCTGAGCGTACCGTAGCGTTCGTTGGGGCATGTTTCTCCTAAGAATATCTTATCCTTGATCGCAGAGGGCTGGGGGTGACTGATAATATTTTTCCAAACATTTTTTTGGGGTACGTTCAGTAAATGTATGAGCGACAATTTATATCTTTCGAACCGGTGATCAGAATCGAATTATGAGGGCACCGTTGAACTCTCAGTGCTAATATTTGCTTAATAAGACTATGACCTCAATGTCAGATGGGCAGGAATAAAAGTTAGTTTTTTTATTTTTATAAAAAAATAAAATAAAAGTACAACACTTTATTTTATTTTTTTAAGTTTCCATGTGTTGAGTGAGATAGTTAAAACCTCCCCTTGGGATTTGGAGGTGGGACCACCACACCCTAACCTCCCTTTTAATTAGGAGGGAGAGGAAACCTCTCAACCCCCATCAATTAATTTTAAGTGTCAACGTAAAATAAATTCATGTGAGTTAATTTTATGGGTCGATGTAAAATTGATTGTTGTCAGTTAATTTTATGGGTCAACGTAAAATTAATTCATGTCAGTTAATTTTAGGGGTCGACATAAAATTAATTTTTGTCAGTTAATTGTATGGGTCGATGTAAAATTAATTGTTGTCAGTTAATTTTATGTTTCAACGTGAAATTAATAGCTCTTAATTAATTTTATGTTTCAATATTAAATTAATTCATGTCTTATGTTTTGACGTAGGCTATGTGGGGGAAACTTCTTGGAATCCTCCCCTCTTAAGTTGTGCCAAAACACCTCTTAAATTGCTCCAATGTAATTTAATTCACCCGACCCCCTTTTTAGATTAAGTAACCGCATCATTGGCATTTAGGAAGGATCCATATGAATGAACCATCATAAATTCCACGATGGTTACATACCTCTCCCCTTCTCCTATATATAGGGAGTTTGGGAGAAGGTATTGGGACGGCTTCACCAAGCGACGAAGCACTGGTAAAGTATCGCGACGCCCAACACTTGGGGAAACTTATCCTTTCTAACGAAAAATGTGAAGAACATCGATGACGATCTTCCACACGATTCTTCTCCGACCTTCCTTCCCCAGACACCTATCCTCCACAACATCGTCAATGAACCGACGCATCTCGGGATTGTGGATGTGTGGCGGACGCGACGAATGACGGACTTCATCATCATCCTTTCGTGACTCTTCCAATGAGCGAAGAGCAAGAGGTAGGGGTTTTATTTTTATTTAAAGTATGAACTTTTCCCATGTTCTTCTTTTCTCTCAAAACGATGAATGGTGGTTGTTGTGTTTCATACTTGTGAGAACCTATTTTTACCACCCTAAACATAGAGGGTTCGGGCAGAACCATCATGGCCTGACCCCTCCATTGTTCTTTTTGTGATGACTCCACGATGGCATCACAATAAGGCGATGGCAATTAAGGAGGCGAACAAAGGCCATGCTACCCGCGGCCTCCGTGAACTACGCCGCCCCCACGGCGCCCTAGCGGCACACCCCGACACCCTACTGGTGCACCCCAGCACCCTACCGACGCACCCCAGCGCCCTGCCGGCGCATCCAAATGCCCTGTCGGCGCACCCCGGCGCCCCCCGGCGTGCTGCCCAGCCAGCTCGGTGCCCTATGCCCTTGCCGATGGCCTGCGCGGCACCGTCGGCGCCCTGCCCAGCGCACACCGGTGCCCCCGCGGGGCCCTTCCGTGCAACACAACGAGCCCTCGCGTGCTGCTCAGCATTCGGCACCATGCCCGGTGCACCCGCGCCCTTCCCAGTGCACCCGTTGCCATCCTGGATCCCAACCGGCCCGCCTGCGCCCTGCGCGGTCTTCCCGCCGGCCACCCGGTCACCGGCCTGCTGAACCGGCCCGCGACTCCCCCACAGTGTCGCTGTTCGAACTGGCCTGGTCTCTCAGGCGAGTTACTAAGCTGCCTACGTGGCGACTATCGCGTCGAACTGCCCTCACCATCCGCAGGGCTGGGCCCAGTCAACCGGGTCAAAACCTAGCGGGATGACTCACCCAGTGGGTCGGGTCAGACCCAATGAGTCTGACCGGGTCAACCCAGACCAGGTCGACCCAGTTTGGGAGAGGCCAAGTTGGTCTGACCGGGTCGGACCGGACCCGGGCTCATTACTGACCCATTACCTTCTTGGGCGATATCTTTGACACTGGACGTCCTTTTGACGAACCTTCAGTGGCGCTGGTACTCTTGGAGCATATTAGTCCCTTTCAGTGTACCCCATGGGAGTTCGGGTTATCGTTGAGATACGGTCGGGTTGGTTCGTACACGAAACCAACTGGGCCCCCGGGACTAAAAAGCTAATAATTCACAGACCGGGTGTCCGATTGACGCGCTGTGTTTTGCGTTGAGACCCCTATGACGAGGTGGTATTTTGTGTTACTTCTACGTGAGACTTGGAAGTAATTACTAGTATCTCATGGAGCGTACCCTCCTAAAGATGAGCGTATGGAGTGTCGAGACCTAGTAGCTGTAGACCTGACGACTGTTTGACTGATTCGACTCAGAGTGATTCGATTAGCCCAGTGGACAGAGCGCTTGGTATTTGGCGGTAGACCCACGGTGGATGGATTGCATAGTAGTTGGAAACAGACTCGCGGTACTCAACAGGAGGACTACCTCTGTAGGCTATTAGGGGGAGCGCCCGGTATTTGGCGGCAGACCCATAACGGACGGAGAGCCTGGTATTTGGCAGCAGACCCATGGTTCTCGACAGGAGGAGTACCTCAGCAGTCTTAGGTTAGTGAGTAGTCCCTCGGAGTCGTGATAGGGCCACTGTACTCGACATAGGAGGAGTTCTCTTGCAGTTGTGGTTTCGTTAATGAAAATCCTGGTTTGATTTGAGTCAATGAACTTGGTGTTTTTCCTCATGATTAAGATGGGTTACATGATACCTTATGTATTTGTATAGGAATAAACCTAAGTAAAGGTTATCTGTTGAGATATTTCTTTGTGGTTTATCCTTGTCGAATTTAGTGAGAACTTGAGGGTATCGGGGTCCCTACTGAGTGTTGTTATACTCACCCCTACATGGGCTACGCCCGCACCATGTTGTGTTGGTTGCAAACAATGGAAAACACTGGTCGTGGTTGAGGTTTATAGAGCTGGACGGTACCCAGAGGTGGACTTCACGACAAGACGGTACCTGGATGTGACAAATGGACGTGGAGAGCTAAGGTAGCCATATGTACCTACCCTACAGGTTGGAACCCAAAGGACGATCTAGGAGCTACTTCACCATTCAGCTATTGTCTTTTCTATTGTACTTTACTTTCTGTTGTAGTTGTACCTTTATGTTGGGCTTGTATTTCCATCCCCTTTGTACTTTCAGCACACTTGTTATATTTCTTTACTTAGTGTTTTCTTCTTATTGTTCTCTGGTTCTGTGTGTTTACATTTTATAAAGGAAATGCCTTCCCAGTTTTTAGAAAGTTATGACTTTCGTACTAGTCTCCAGCCCTTGGCTTATGGAAGGCGGGCTTGGGGTAGTCACGATACGGGCCCTGGGGGACAGGTCGTTACAAATTGGTATCATAAGAGTCAATTTTACTAGATAAATCGGGACATTGATCTTTCCTTTCTGTGAAATAAATAGTGTGAAGAGTATTGAGTGTGGTTTTCACTCTAGGGAGTCTAGTGTTGGTGTGGCGGCCGATCTATCCATACACCAGGACCCTAACTACTGATTTCCGACTCAGTGCACGAAAAGACTGATTGCGTGTGAGTTTTGAAAAAATTCCTTAAGTCACTTCAAACCAGGTCAGCTCACCAGGTATAGTCATTTGACCGTGTCACATTTGTTTCTTTTGAAGATGTCTTCCCCTATTCAGTAAGCACAGGTTCCAAGTGGAGAACATGATGGTAGCCCACCGAGCAGTGAGGCCACGGTGTAGGGCCCCATCACAGAAGAGGAACTAGCGGTACCATTACCAACTGGGCTACCATTATCACCAGCCCCAGCAGTACAGATTTCACGCTGCTTGAGCACGTTGCATGAGATCCAGCAATATAGGCCTCCACGGCTTCAAGGAGAGTCTGATTTTCAGATGGATGGGTATTGGCTGGAGTTTGTAGCACGGGCTTTCCACATAGCTGGGACACCCACTGACATGATGGTGTACCTATCTGTTAGTCTCTTTTAGGGAGCATCTGAGAGGTGGTGGACCCAGATGCTCCAGTTTTGCGACGAGACGGCCTTCACCTAGGGAGACTTCGAGGTTTTTTTCAGGGTGGAGTTTATACCAGCAACACTACGGTCTATGCTGGCTTAGGAGCTACTGCTCTCCCTTCATGGTTTTCTGACCGTATTGGAGTCTTCTATAGCCGGAAGTAGACAGATGACACAGAAGTCCAAGGGGACTAGGCCAACAGGTGGGCGACCTCGGGACTCAAGTTTGGTTATGCGAGTCACACGAAATAGAGCCAGTCATATAAGGATCAAAAAGTGCTATGCGTGCGGAGGGCAGGGTCACTTAGCTCTAAACTATCTGACGTGTCCATCAGTTGAGCATCAGGTAGTAGAGGAACCTACTTGACTGAGGTAGAGGAGCTGGTCGTACAGCCGGTGGTGTACGACGCATCGAGTTGTTTCCACCACCACCACTAAGAGTTCCACCCCGACCGCAGGGAACAGGTGGACATGGGAGAGCACAACTTCAGGCTGCTGAAGCATAGGAAAATGGAGCTCTGGAAGTAGGTGGACAGGAGCGGGACTAGTTACATGCATGGAGGCCTCTGTTCATAGTGCTTCTAGTTTCCATGATATTGTTGTTTGTGGTTGTTGTGTGTCTTTGTACTTGAGCTGCAGCAATAAAAGACACTTGTCCTTGTGATGTTTGATTTCCTTCCCTTTTGTGTGGTTGATATTGAGAGGTTCCGGTTAAAACTGTTGACTTGACCCTCATATTCGAGATTCCTACTAGAGGAGACCCAGTGACCACACACTGATGCCGACAGTGTGACTCAACCCATGAAGGCGAGAGTGACAGTTGGATCTCTTGGTAGTAGCATTGAGGCCTTACGACATCATCCAAGACATGAATTGTACCGTTCATGTCAGGATTGAATGTATTAGGTGAAGAATGTGGTTCATCCAGGGGATGAGACCAGATTCCTCTTTTTCAGTAAACAACAAATCTATGAAGCTCTTGTAAGACAAGAGATGGTGCAGGCTACGATGGAGAAGGTGTAGATAATCCATGAGCAGATGAAGACTGCACAGATTAGACAGAAGTCCTATGATGATAGGAGACGGAGACCACTAGAGTTCGAGTATGGAAACCATGATTTCTTATGGGTCACACCTCAACGTGGACTAAAGAGATTTTTTCGGGGCAACAAGTTATCTGTGTGCTTCATCTGGCCCTTCCACCTCAGTTGCACCGGGTGCATGACGTCTTCCACGTATCTCAGCTGAGTAGGTACGTGCACGACCCGACCCACATAATCGATAACGGGGAGCTGGATATCGACGATGGGGAGACCTTCACGGATGTTCTGGTGGAGATCAAGGATCTACAGGATCGGGTCCTTTGTGGACATGTTATTCCTCTAGTGCGCATTCGTTGGCAGCATTGGAACCTCCATAAAAGCACTTGGGAGCGAGAGGCTCAGATGCATGCTCGGCACCTCCTTTAGTTTCCCTAGTTTGTGTTGTAGTTTTTATGGGGACATAATTCACTAAGGTGGGAGTAATTTAACGACCTATAAATTTCAATGGAATTTTTTTTCATAAATTCCTTGGAATTTTATGAGTATGAAGTTTCTGACGGCACATGATTCCGAGGACCGGTGTGCCCGGAATAATTTTCTGATGTTTTGTTAAGCTTGAATTAACGCACGTAAGCAGTTTTCCTGAAAAAGGGGAAAAATCATAAAAGGTTACTCAAACCAGAAATTTGAGGGCACCGTTGTGCTTAGGATGGCGAGTTTACCCTTGGCGTGACTTAAGTTTAGTCATCGCAGGCCTCCTGTGAGAAAACCCGAAAATGGCATAACCGTAAATAAAATAATTAAATAAAGTTATTTTATTTTTAAAATGCTTATAACTCAAAATGGTAACTCCGATTAAAAATCTGAGACCACCACTGAACTCGTGAGGGTATACTTTCTTTATGTGTAAACTAACTTTGGCCAGTGCGGGCCACACGAGAAAGTTAGTTTTTGGCCGTAAATAAAATAATTAAGTGACAATTATTCTATTGTAAAATTCATAACTTCTAAATGGTAACTCGAATTGAAAATCTGAGGGTACCGTTGAGTCTTTTGTGGCATTTTTCTCCTAGGAAGATCCTAACCTTGACCATAGTGGGTCGAGGGTGACTGATAATATTTTTCCGAACTTTTTTTCGGGTACATTTAGTAAACGTACGAGCGGCATTTTATAACTTTTTAACTGGTGTTCGGAATGGAATTATGAGGGCACCATTGAACTCGTAGTGCCGATATTCTCTTAATAAGACATTCACCTCAATGAAAGATGAGTAGGAATAAAAGTTAGTTTTTGGATTTTTATAAGAAAATATTAAAATATAGTACAACACTTTATTTTCATTTTTTAAGTTTCCATGTGTTGAGTGAGTTAGTTAAAACCTCCCCTTGGGAGTTGGAGGTGGGACCTCCACATGCTAACCTCCCATTTAATTTGGAGGGAGAGGAAACCTATCAACCCCCCTCCCCCATCAATTAATTTTATGTGTCGACGTAAAATAAATTGGTCTCAATTAATTTTATGTGTCGACGTAAAATTAATTATTGTGAGTTGATTTTATGGATCGATGTAAAATTAATTGCTGTCAGTTATTTTTATGGGTCCACAAAAAATTAATTTTAGTCAGTTAATTGTATGGTTCAACGTAAAATTAATTGCTATCAGTTAATTTTATTGGTCAACTTAAAATTAATTATTGTCAGTCCATTTTTTGTGTCATCGTGAAATTAATTGTTGTCAATTAATTCTATGTGTCAACATAAAATTAATTCATGTATTGTTTTTTGACATAGGCTTTGTGGGGGAAACTTCTTGGAATCCTCCCCTCTTAAGTTGTACCAACCCACCTCTTAAATTGCGCCAATGCAATTTAATTCGCCCGACCCCCTTTCTAGATTAAGTAACTGCATCGTTGGAATTTAAGAAGGTTCCAAATAGATGAACCTTCATAAATTCCATGATGGTTACATACCTCTCCCCCACTCTTATATATAGGGAGCTTGGGAGAAGGTATTGGGACGGCTTCACCAAGCGACGAAGTGCTGGTAAAGTATCGAGATTCCCAACACTTGGAGAAACTTATCCTCTCCAACGAGAAATGCGAAGAACGCCGATGACAATGTTCCACACGATTCTTCTTTGACCATCCTTCCCCATAAACCTATCCTCCACAACATCGTCAATGAACCGACGTAGCTCGTAATTGGGGACATATGGAGGACGCGATGAATGGCGGTCTTCATCATCTTCCTTCCGCGACTCCGCCAACGAGCGATGAGTAAGAGGTATGGGTTTTATTTTTATTTAAAGTATGAACCTTTCCCATGTTCTTCCATTCTCTCAAAATGAAGAACAGTGGTTGTTGTTCTTTATATATCCTAGAACCTATTGCTACCACCCTAAACGCTGAGGGTCCGGGCCAAACCAACATGGAATGAACCCTCCATTGTTCTTTTTGCGATGACTCCATGTCGACATGGCAATGAGGTGACGGTGACTAAGGTGGAGAACAAGGGTCGCGCTACCTGTGGCCTCTGTGAACTGTGATGCCCCCGCGGCGCCCTGCCAGCACACCCCGGCACCCTACTGACGCCCCCCATGGTGCCCAGCCGGTGCACCCCGCGGCGCCCTTCTGACGCACCTCGGCGCCCCCTGGCGTGCTGCCCAGTAGGCCCGGTGCCCCGCGCCCTTGACGCTGGCCTGCTCGGACCCTACAGGGCCCTGCCTGGCACACCCCGGCGCCCCCGCAGCGCCCTGCAGTGCTACCCAATTTTCCCCCACATGCTGCCAGGCGTTTGGCACATTTCCCAGCGCAACTGTGCCCTACCCAGTGGACCCGCGACCAGCCTGAATCCCAGCCGGCCTACCCGTTCCCCACGCGGTCTGCCCGCTGGCCTCCCGGCCACCGGCCTGCTGAACCGGCCTATGACACCCACACGGTGTCACTAGTCGAACCGGACCGGTCTCCTGAGATGAGTTATTGAGTCGCCTACGTGGCGACTATCGGGCTGAACTGCCCTCACGGTCCGCAGGGCCGGGCCTAGCGGACCGGGTCAAAACCTAGCGGGCTGACTCACCCAATGGGCTGGGTAAGACCCAGAAAGTATGATCGGGTCGACCGAGACAAGATCGGCCTAGTTTGGGTTAGGTCGAGTTGGTCTGACCGGGTTGGACCGAACTCGGGCTCATTACTGACCCATTACCTTCTTGGGCCATATCATTGGCACCAGACGTCCGTTTCACAAACCGTAAGTGGCGCCGGTACTCTTAGAGCATAGTCGTCCCTTTTAGTATACCACATGGGAGTTCGGGGTATAGTTGAGATATAGTCTGGTTGGTTCGTACAGGAAACCAATCGTTCCCCCAGGACTAAAAAGCTAGTAACTCACAGACCGGGCATCTGATTGACGCGTCGTATATTGTATTGAGACCCCTATGATGAGGCGGTCCTTAATTTTACTTCATCATGAGACTTCATGACATTTGGAAGTAACGAAAAGTAGCTTGTGGAGCAGACCCTCTCGGAGATTATTGTACGGAGTGCGGAGACCTATTAGCTATAGACCTCATGACTGCTTGACCGATTTGACTCTGATTGATTCGATTAGCCCAGTGGATGGAGAACCCGGTAGTTGGCAGTAGACCCACGGAGGACGGAGTTCCTGGTAGTTGGCAGCAGACCCACAATACTCGATAAGAGGAGTACCTCTGCAAGCTATTAGGGGGGAGCGCTCAGTAATTGGTGGCAGAACCACATCAGATGGAGTGCCCGGTATTTGGCAGCAGACCCGTAGTACTCGATAGAAGGAGTACCTCAGCAGTATAAGGTTAGTGAGTAGTGCCATGGAGTCACGACATGGACACTGTACTCGATAGAGGAGAAGGTCTCCAGCAGTTGTGGTTTCGAAAATGAAAATCCTAGTTTGTGCTGAGTCAATAACCTTTTTTTTCCTCATGATTAAGATGGGTTACATGATAACTTATGTATATGTATTGGAATATACCAATGTAAAGGTTATCTGTTGAGATCTTTCTTTTTGGTTTAACCTTGTTGGATTTAGTGAGACCTTGACGGTCTCATGGTCCCTAATGAGTATTTTTATACTCATTCCTGCACGGGCTACGCCCACACCTCGTTGTGTTGGTTTCAAAGGACGGATAGCACTGGTCGTAGTTGAGGCTTTTAGAGCTGGACGGTACCCGGATATGGACTTCACGGCGAGACGGTACCCGGAGGTGACATACAGATGTGGAGAGATGAGGTGGCCATCTGTACCTACCCTACAGGTAGGAACCCAGAGGACGATCCAGGAGCTGGTTCACCATTCAGCTGTTGTCTTTTTAGTTGTACTTTACTTTCAGTTGTAGTTGTACCTTTCTGGTTGTCTTGTATTTCCGACCCCTTTTTACTTTCAGCACACTTGTTATATTGCTTTACATAGTGTTTACTTCTTCTTGTTCTCTGGTAGTGTGTGTTTACGTTTTATAAAGGCAATGCCTTTCCAATTTTTATGGATTTACGCCTTTGGTGCTAGTCGCCAGCCCATGGCCTATGGAAGGCGGGCTTGGGGTAGTAACGATATGGGCCCCGGGGGACGGGTCGTGAGACATAACACGAAACCAAAACAAAACACATATTTTTTTATAACCCTTAATATATTTTCCTATAATATGTAGCTAAAAAGAGATATAACCATGTAAAGTACCGACATGGGTTCCACTCATTGGTTCCCCAATAGAGTTTGTTACATGACCTCAGGTGCGCCTCCTTGTATGCCACAGGTTGTCGACTAGCTGCGAGGGTCTAATTTCAATCATGGGGAGACTATACATTATTTTATATTATTAGAGTAAAACAATAGAGGAAATAAAAATACAATAACCTAATAATTTCATATTAGTATAGAACAATCTTGTATCATGATGGAACCAAAACTAGAAATGCAATATCAAGACTAAAATGTAGATATTACCAGATAAATTACCTACCAATTGTCAAATGTAACTAAAAAGTAAACACACTGAAAACTAAAAAGAGGATATCGAACCATATCAGGTTCCATCATCTGTTATCCATACCAATCATCCATATAATATAATACATTTTCCATTAACCATCCATAAAATCATGTAACATATTCAGCTTCCAATCAAGAATCCTATGTATGGAGTGAGTACAACATAGTAGGACACCCCCAACGAAATCTAAAAATATATCCAATCGAATACTAGTGTTTACAGTTGTATAAATAAATAATCATAATGGATAAAAACAATTATCAATTTATCAATTTATTGTTTATTTATCCACATACACTCCCCATGCTCCTTAGGACACAAGATCCTCAATGCATGCTTCAGCCCATACATAAGTCAAAATTATCATCATAAGATTTCATGTCCCAGAATGCGACTATTACCATTATATATCACATTTTGAATCACATAGTTCTATTATTATCATTTTATACTTCATGTCATATCTCATAATACAATTTTTACTTGTCTTGATGTGAATTATCATATGAATTCCCTTATTACCATTCATCATTCCGTTAATTAATTCATTAAATAATGAATCATCTTAATTTCATTATTTAACTCAAAAATTAATTATTCTTCTCAATCTCATTAGTTATCTTAAGAAATTATTAATCATTCCAATCTCATTAATTAACGAAACAATTAATTAATCATCTGAATCTCATTAATTAAATCAACATTTAATTAATCATCTTAATCCTATTTATTAACTAAACAATTAATTAATCATCTAATACTATTTAATTAAATACAAAATTAATTAATACGATTACTGATTTAATTAACTCAAAAATTAATTAATCATATCAATATCATTAATTAACAAACAACTATTTGTCTACTCAATCTCTTTAATTTACTGAATAAATAATTAATCATCTAAATCTTGTTAATTAACTCAATATATAAATAATAAATTCCATCATATTAATTAAATCAACAAATAATTATACATCTCAATTTAATTAATTACGATAATAATGAAGTAATAATCTCTTCACATTACATATTCAGTAATAATTTTATCACAAAAATTCCATTAATTAATTTCCCAATTAATTAATCAATATCTACCATCCTAATAATTTCAAAATTAATTCATCAATTAATCAACCAGCTCCGACTCTTATTATCCTATAACTAATTAATTAATTAATTATTCAAATAAAAATACCATTATCCCATTATTAATTCTTTAATTAATTATACAATTACACAATCTCAATATTCTGTAATTAATTCATGAATTAAGTACACAAATTCACAATATCAATATCTTATAATTAATTTATCAAATAAATATTCCAATTCACAATTATATATTATATAATTAATTTGAAAATTAAATAGTCCTCCAAATCCCCCAATTTCAATACAATAAGAATTATTTCAATAATTATATATCCAATTCACCATTTCGATAATAAAAATTATCCATTGTTAAATTAAACAACTAATTAATCCAAATCAATAATAATAACATTACATAAATCAACTAGTTAACCAATTTAATTGTTCATTACATTTTTATTAATTAATTCCCTAATTAATTAATCACATTAAATTCCTTAAATTAATTCACCAATTAACTATTCAAATCACATTCATTAATTAATTCCATAATTAATTTTTCACTTTCAATCCCTTAAATTAATTATGAATCTAATTTTCCATGTCAAATTAAATTAATTAGCACAATATTATCTAATCACATTATATTCCATCAATTAATTAACTAATTAATGCTCCATTTCAATTCAATTATTTAATTCCATAATAAAATAATCACATTAGTTCAATTAATTAATGTATAAATTAAGTTAACTGATCAGTACAATTATTTAATTCAAATGTTAAATAATTATACTACATCTATTAATTGATTCATCACTTTTTAAATGATCACATTATTAAATAATCCCATTATTTAATTCAAATATTAAATGATCACATTACTTCGGTTAATTAATTCATCAATTATATAAACCTATTAATCCCATTATTTAATTCGATAATTAAATAATCAGATTACATTCACTAATTAATTAAACAATTAAATAATCCTACCAATCCCATTATTTAATTCGATAATTAATCAATCACGTTATTCAAATTAATTAATTCATCAATTATTTAATCAGATCAGTAAACATAGAAATTCACATAATTAATTTATCAATTAATTATTCCAACTTAAACAATTCAGTAAACTAAATTAACATATCAATTAATTGTCCCATCTCAATCAATTCATTATCCACTAGTAAATCCATCAAATAATTATTCTATCTTAATCAATTAAATATTTATAACAATCTCCAATAATTAATTCTATACCAAATTTTCTTAATTTAACAACATTGATATAACAATAATTTTTCCAATAATGAATTATTAAATTTCAAAAATCTCTATCTTTCCATAATTAATTCAACCATTCATTTAATCATTATAAAATCCCAACTCCATCCTAATTAAATTAGTAGTTAACTATTAAATATCTATAATCACAATATTCATAATTTCATAATTCCCTCTATTAATTAATTCACCAAAATAATTAAATTAACCAAGAAATAAATTTATAAACATCTATTATTATTTCTAAAACTGAATACACCTAATTGAATAATACACCACCTACATTTTGAATAGTGACTATCATTTGCTAATAGATAATCCCCAATTTCAAATAGAACAATCAAGAATGTGACAAAGAACACAGTCTAGATCCAAATCCATGGTCCAAAATTAAATGAATCAAGAACTAAAAGGCCTAGATCTATATATAAAACTAATAGTGTATAAACATTCATCTTTTATCTGGGAAGAGGAACTGAAGAGAGATATATATATCAAAATGAGAGGAAAACACATACCTAAGAGGTGAAAATAGTCAATTTCCCATTTGATTTTCCAGGAATAGAATATGGGAGGGATTTTCAATATTACTCGGGTATCCAAAAATGAGATGAATTATTAGGGGATCGGTGGGTATCAATTTGGGGTTAATATAGGGGTTTAGGTATTTTAAAATCCAATTGCTTGGTTAACTAAAAATGTGTGCCATATTTGATACTTAGGGCCCAAGATTTTGCCTAAATATTCAACTTAAGAGAGTTCATCTTATGGGGGGTGCATAGTTTATCTTTTTAGGATGCATTTTTTTGTAAACCACAGTCCATCCATGTGAATCCCCTCTACCTAGGTTCATATGGTTAGTTTGGTTGTGGTGCACTGTTTGGATTACCGTTCCCAAACTATGTATTGCCCTTCATTCTTTATAAATTGTAAAAATTCACCCATAAACTCCACATGAATTTTGCAATCAAAATATACACAATACATCATAATAGATTTCATGAAACATTTCGGGAGGCATGTCTACAAAATTCACGTTTTGACAATCTCACCACCTTATAATAGATCATCCTTCAGCTATAGACCCATTAATCTATAAGATTCAGATTCAAAACGGTTGGAACACTAATACCCCATATCATATTCTCACTACCATGTTTCATCCTAAGAACTACCATTTTTCCACAATACAGGAACTATCAAAATGAAATTTCCCCAAAAAAAATTTTCACTGTGATCTATCACACTTATCAGATGCTCTTTAAAAGATGAATCAATCTCAAGAACAACATCCAAACATACCTGACACATTTCCCAACTTATTTATCTTAAAAACCCTGATAACACCATCAAACATTGGCACATAACCTTTCCATAAAAAATGACATCATCATGACATACATCCCCCGCCTACAAGGCACCCATGGACTTTCCCTAATGAATTTAATCATTCTCCCCAAAAGTTTCTCATTTGTAAACCGTCGATGGAGTACCTCACATCATCATGATACACATATACCCTATTATAAATACAACCTCTATGGGGCCCCATATCTATTAAAAACATACTCAAAGTAGTGAGGTATAATTCTAGAACTCTCTTAGTGTAGCCAATATGATATTAAGGTAGGGAACATGATCATCAATATTTAAAAGTACCCTAAGAATCAATTGGTAAACCCCACCAAAAATCTTCTATCATCAATGTTACCTCATACTGTGGAAACACCTTAATATGTTGAAAGACTCGACCTTCCCAACCTTCTGACTTCCCCCATAATAGTCCAAAACAAAATTTTCCAACACAAAACCATCAACCGTGTTTTAAAACTAGTGAATTCTCACAACAAAAACCACCAACATCAATGTCCAAATAAACAAAACAATGAATTATCATTTCAAAAAATTAAAATAGGTTTCAATAGGGATTTACATAAAACCATCTCATTTAATTGACCTTTTTCCAAAAACACGGTTAGAGCTGCGGCACTAACACTACCCTTAACCATCCTACTTATAGGTCAATGTTAACAAGGGAAAATCAATAAAGTTTTTTTTGGCTTTTTATTAGTGAACCATTAATTCTCATCTTGCATAATTTTTTCTAGTTTTATTTTTATATTAGGAACCTTTTCTTTTTATTTTCATCGGAATGTAAAAAATACTTAATGTACAATAGCTTACCCAAAACATGTTATCCTATGCGTTCCCAAAATGATGCTTGTCACACTAATACTTAGTTCCATGAATGATACATAAAAATTAAACCCTCATTACTTTTTGGGATATAATTAAAAAATCCAAAAAAAATCAGATACAATAATCACATCACCCCACAAGTGTATAACCCAAGGTGAAAAAACATTCAATTGTAACAAAAAATATCAATATCAACAATCCCACCCTAGATACATGTCTTCTACCCCTAACATGTGTTAGATAATCCTATGAATGAGCTTATAGCCATTCCACATATCTTCCTACTCTCATTTCTACCTTTACTAGATAGTAATATAATAGAAATGAAATGAAAATCAGGATATTATGATAATTTGTAATGTCCTGACACGGTTTACACTCACTGATTCCCCAAGATAGTTTACAACATGACCCCATGAATGCCTTCACATATGCTAAAAGATACAGACTAGAAGGGGGGTATAATTTCAATCATGGTGAGACTATGCCCTCTTTTTTGTTTATTAGTGTAAATCAAAAACAGTAATAAATAGACAATAACCCAATAATGATATAATAAAACCATAATAATTAAATATCACAAGAAGTCCAAAATGGAAATTTAATACAAAAACTGATTAATACATATATCATTCAAATTTTTAGGACATGTTTCACATGAAACACAATGTTAATGATAGTGAAAATGCCCATGTTGGTCTTAAACCACATCTGGTGCATTCATCCAAGCTCCATCCCAATAATCCATCTAACATAGGGCCATTCCCCTAAACATGTCATGTAATTATATAATCTAATTTTTTACCTATTAGGTTGCTTGAGTCGGGTGCAGGTACATCTAAATAAGAAAAATCCAATGACATCTAAAAAAATATCAAGTCACATTCAAGGGTATAAAGTTTTATAAATAAACATGCATTGTGCTTAAATAAATAAATAATAACATATCCTAATAATTCTTTATTTAACCACATACACTCATAGGGTTCTCTTAGACACTCGAACACTAATACCTTCTTTGAACCACGCCTGGTTCTCAACTATCCGTGAGGGATATCATGTCTTAGAAATACCTAGTTACCATTCAATATCACATGTCAATTCTCATAATTCTACTGTTACCATTCCAAATTTCAATTCATACCTTAGAATTCCAAAGATAAAATTCTTAATTTGAACTCTCATATGAATTCCATCTTAAAAATTCCTCATTACATTAATTAATTCATATAATTAATTAATCATCTCAATATCCTTAATTAACTCATCATTTAATTAATATTCTCTCTATCATTAAGTAACTCTATAATTAATTATTATTTTCAATCTCATTAATTAGCACAATAATTAATTAGTAATCTTAATCTCATTTTTTTGCAATATAGATATGGGGCAAAAACACCCAAACATATTTTTCTTAATGAAAGTACAAAAGTAAAAGAAATATAAATTCATAGAATCCCATATCAAAATAATGAAATCCAAAAAATGAACAAAAAATACAAAATATGATAGGAAAAACCTTCATATGAGTTCGGATCAATTCATGTCTATCATATACCTCTTCTAAAATGAGATCAAACATAGGGATGATAACCACAGTTCCATGACTCTCTTGAATCTTGTCAAAAAATCATGAGGTTCATAAGGATCATGTATACTGGATTCCTCCCATTTTATAGGCTCTATATTACCAGTTTTGTAATCATAATTATTAGTCCTAACCACTAAAATATGATAATTTCTACTAGAATTATAGTTTTCCCTCATTTTGGAATTTCTTCTCTTATATCTGGAATCTTTAAACATAATAACTAAAGGCCCATATCCCTGTGATGTTAGAGAATCCATCCACCAAGTAAGTCTATCACGTATTTCAATGCATCGATCAACTATTTACTGACATACATAAGACTATCTTTCTACTTAGATATATCAATATCATTATTAATTAGAATAATATATTTCATAGCCTACTGATAAGTATCATTTATAGCCTATTAAACAACATTCATACTCATAGAAGAATCAGAAGCCTTTGAAATCTACCCATGATAAGAATATATAAACAAGATTTTAATAAACTCCAAAGATTCATTATCCTATTAATTAACCCCATATAGTAATTTCTATAGCTATAATTCTTCTATATTAGAGAAAAAAAATTTGTTTTAACTTGTGAATTTGTTAAATAATGGGAATCATATAAAACAAGAATATAAAATTTAAGTGATCTTCTAATAGATAAATAAGAATAATTAAATTATTTTTAAAAAAAACATCCATAGATTAATTTTGTTTCTTATCTTCCAAAACACACTTAGTATATAAGACAACATCATTTGGATTTTCAAGAGCACCCTATTGAAAAAGTTTATTTTTCTAACCAAAAATAAAACTGACAATATGAAAAACATTTATTTTAGTTTTCCCAAAAAAATATTTAAATTGACGTATAAACCTCACGAATGAACTTATAAAAATTGAAAAAATTTAGTTCATTCAGATATTTATCAATAGATTGTCTTATATCATAGAATTTATGAAAAAAGTAAAGTAATTTTCCAGTGTCAATATGGAATTCAATTCCGAATTATTCACTCACTAGTACTATAACATCAATAATAGAAGATAGCATATCAATCCCCACCATGATGTTATAAAATCATCCATATCTATCCTTTTTATTTTCCTTATTAAATTTGATAGTTATACCTATGGTGGATGCAGCACACAATAGGTAAACTATTCTTGAACGCTTACATTCAATAAATCTTTTAGAAATCAATAATTTATTTAATTCAACAAAATCCAATGAACTAAGATTTTTACTCTGCAGAAATTAGATGAACTGAAGCGCTCCTCATCAAAAAATCTAAAATATAGATACTATTTTTTATTCATATGATTAAAAATATGTGGAAAATATTCCTTCATAAGAATATAATCACAGTAAGAATAATTATCATAAACATTGATGTTGGTCATAGAATCACTCATATTCTATGATGAATTAACATGAATTATTGAATCATCTCAATCTCATTAATTATCTCAAAAATCAATTAATCTTTTCATATAATTAATTAAAACAAAATTTAATTAATATTATAAATCTAATTAATAACTCAATAATTAATAAATATTCCCAATCTCATTAATTAATAAAAAAATTAATTTGTCATCTAAATCTTATTAATTAAATCAATAATTAATTAAACATTTCAATCCTACAAATTAACTCAACAATTAATTTACAATCGTAATATAATTAATTAACATAACAATTAATTAATCATCTCTTCTGATTAGTAATTCAATATTTGTTTTATCACATCAAATATATTCATTAATTTCACAAATAAAGAATCAAAATCTACCAACCCAGTCATCCCATAATGAATTCTTCAATTTATTATCCAAATCTCACTCCTATTATCATATAATAAATTCATCAATTAATTATTCAAATAAAAATTCAATTATCCAAAAAAAAATCATAAATTAATTATAGAAATCCAAAATCTCAATATCCTGTAATTAATTTAAAAATTATTTATGCAAGTTGAAAATTTTAATATCATATAAGTAATTCAAAAATTAAATATTATAATTCACAATTCAATATTCTATAACCGATTTTAACATTTAATTATTCCCCCAAATCCTACAATATCGATACTATGACAATTTATTCGAAAAATAAATATCAAATTAACCAGTTTTATAATAATAATTACCCATTCATTATTTCAAAAACTAATTAATCCCAATAAATAATAATAACATTACCTCAATCAATGAATTATACAAATTAATTTTTCATTTAAATTCCATTAATATGTTCTGTAATTAATTAGTCACATTTAATCCATACAATTAACTCGCCGAATAATTTTTCACGTATCTTTCTTTAAATAAATCCAAAATTAATTATTCACAATAAATTATTTCAATTAATTCCCCAATTAGTTTTCCAACTCAAATTACATTAATTAAAACATAATTAATTAATTATATTCAATTCCATCAATTATGTTTCCAATTTAATTTCCATGTCAATTCTATTGTTTAATTAAACAATTAAATAGTAACATTAACTCAAATAGTTAATTAAACGCATTAATCAAATTATTTATTTAAAACATTAAATAATCACATTACCTTCATTAAATAATTCGTAAATTAATGAATCCCATCAATGCCATTATTTAATTTCAAATTTATATAATAACATAACTACTACAAATTAATTTATCAATTAATTAAACTCATAAATCCCATTATTTAATTGACAAATTTAATAATCACATTAACTATACAAATTAATTAATCAATTAAATAATCCCAACAATACAATTATTTAATTCAATAATTAAGATATCAAATTATTACCAAAAATTTATTCATCAATTAATTAATCAGATCCACAATCATAGAAAATATAATAATTAATTTACAAATTAATTATTCGAACATTAACAATTCAATAACCCCATTTATTTTTTCAGTTAATTATTCTATCTCAATCAATCCTATATCCCCCAACTGACACCTCAATTAATCATTCATTCATAATCAATTCAAAAATCATTACAATATTAAATAATTAGTTCTATAATTATATATCACAATTTAACAACTTCAAAATAACAATAATTAATTCAATAATCAATTATTCAATTTCAAAAATATATATCCCTCCATAATTAATTATGTAATTAATTATTGAATTCAACAATCTCAAATCCCTTAAATTTTTTTAGTAGTATATTAATCAAAATATACAATCCTAATATTCTAAATGTCACAATTACATCAATTATTCAATTACTCAAAATAATTAATTTAATGAAGAACATAATTGCTAAAAATATGATTACTATTTTATAAGTACATAACCATAATTGAAATATATATGTTGGGAATTTAATTATAGACCACCTACCTCATGAATAGAAATGAACACTCAAGAAAGGATAATCCTTAATTTCAAATAGAATGACTATGAATGTGATGAAGAACAAGATATAGATCTGAATCCAAAAAGAAAGAATAAATGAGGGGAAATCTAAAAAAACCTAGATCTTGATCTAGAACCAATAATTGGTAAACATCCCTCTTTTTTCTAGAGAGAGGAGTGGAAGAGATATATTGTTCAAAATATAAATAAAACACATACCCAGTAGGTGAATATCATTAATCTACCTTTTGATTCACCAAGGAAAATGGGTCGGAGGGAACTGAAATCATTTGGGAGGCTCCAAAATTTATAGGAATCATTAGGGGATGAGTGGTGGTCAAATGGGGTTTAATATAAGAGTTTGTAAATTTTAAAATAATATTTTCGATTTAAATAAAACAGTTTGCTTCTCGGAGTATATGGTGTACCCTATTTCTATAAAATAATTGTGAACCTTTTATATGGGGTTCTATGTTTTTCCATTTAGGGTTCTTGGATGCCCTAACCATGCATGAACTTTTTGAATCCCCTCTTTTTGGGTTCACATAGTTTTCTATGATTTGGAATATTATTTGGGGAAACAGTGGGCCAATCAGGCACTCTTATTCTTTCATTTTAAATTCTAAAATTTCACCCAATAACTAAACATGAATTTTCTCAAATAGTAGATAATAAAAAATATAAAATTGAGTTCATGAACAAAATCATAAGTTATCTCCGGAAAAGTAGGGATATTAGAATCCCCCTACATTACAACAGATTGTACTCGAGCTGTACCCACATGCATCTCTACTATTCCAATTAAAAAAGATTATTCCAATGGGACCCAACATCAGCTTCTCTCTCCCATGATTCCTCTTGAGTACATCCATGATTCCACAATATATGAGCTATCATCATGGACAAACCCGGAAAAACATTCTCACTGTGATCTAACACACATATTAGATGATTTACAAAGGTCACATCGTTTTCATGATCAAATTCCAAAACATAACTGACACATTTCACAAATCAATATTCCCAAAAAAACCAGAACACCACAAAAAATTGGTACATAACATTTCCATCAAACACCGTCGAGTCGGTATGTACATACATCCCCTCCATGGCCCCTCTGATATTCTTTATGTAATTTAAACATACTCCTTACATTATTATCATTTTTAAACTTTTGATGGCGTAGTTACCACCATTAAAATCATCATATTACACTTCATAAGAACAAACTCTATGAGGACCCATATCCAACCAAAACACATTCAGGTATTGAGGCTTACTGCCAGGGATTTCTCAGAATACTTGGGATGGTGTCAAGGTATAGGACATGATCATCACAAATTTAAAGTATCGTAATATTTTTTGGTGAAAACCACCAAAAATAATTCATAACCAATGTTGTATAATACTATGAAAACAAATTATTCTGTGGGAATTCGTCTCCATCCCTATCCCCCATCATCTCACCACACCGGTCCAAAACATGAAAGTCTCCCACACAACCTAGAACTGAGTTCTCAAATTAGGGAATTATCACTACGCAAACCACACACAACATGGTTCAAATAAAAAGAAAAAAAGATTCTCATTTCACCAAATTAACAAAATTATCATGAGAGATTTACAAAAAACCATACCAAGAAGCTACCATGTTTCCCCACTATTCAGTTTTAAAAAATGAACTAACACTAACCATTACCATCCTACATCTATGTGAAGGTTAGTAAGGGTAACCCATTGGAATTTTTCACGTTTCTTATTAGACACCAAAATATTCTCATCGTTCATCATTTTTACCAATTTCAATTTCATATTAGGCACATATTAAATTAAATTTCCCAATGAAGGAAAAATAGTTCATGATCAACAACATAACCTAAACCCATCATCCCATGCATGTCTAAAATTAAGCATGTCATAACAATCATGGGTGGATTTACTGATGTATGCATACTCAACTCTCGTTCCCTACCAGGCCACGATTTGAATCTCGAAAAATCATTGAAATCCTAAAAATATCACCCAACAAGTGTGTCACACCAGTTGAAATAATATTCAACTGTAATAGTGAACATCAATAATAAAAATCCCACCATGGATTCATGGGTTATCCCATGTACATGGATTATATACTCCTATCTACAAACATATAACCAAGCCCCAACACATCATAATTTTCTTATATACATTTACCACATATTAATACAAAAGAGAATAATTTAAAACTAGTCTTTGATAAATCATTGTAATGTCCCGACCATGGTGATAGTGAACATTTCTCTAATCCGGTTCCCCACATAGCCTCAGGAGTGCCTCACCATATAACATATGCCTTTGACTAGAAGTTAGGGTATAATGACATCAAGGGGAGACTATAACCTCTTTTTTTATTTATTAGAGTAAAACACCAAACAAAAAAAATAGGCAATAACCCAATAATAATATAACATAACTAAAAAAAATTTGTATCACAATATGCCCTATACTATTAATACTATATCAAAAAATACTAAATTTTCCATGTTAAATATATGTCCACAATCAAATTAAAATCAAAATTAAAAATAACGAAAACTCCCAAGCGAGTCTCAACCCATATCTGATTCCCTCAACCATGATACATCCTAATAATCAATATCAAACATGGAATTACCTGTTAACATGCCCTACATTTATTTGATCTATTTAAGTACCAATCAAGAAACATGAGTAGTGTGTGAGTACAACTCGGTAGGACATAACCAATGGTGTAAAAATAAATTTCAAATCAAATACTAGTGTATATAATTATATAAAAAAATAAGCACAATGCATAAATAAATAAATTATCACTTTATCTTTTCATTCATTATTTAACACACACACTCCTCTGGTTTCCTAAGACTCCCAAACATCAATAAATGATTCGGCCTACACATGTTTCTCCACTATCCATAAGGGATATCATGTCCTAGAATTTCACTCTCAACATTATATAACTAATTTCAAATCTCTGAATTCCATTGTTAACAATCAAAACTTCATGACATATCTCAGAATGCCTTCATTAAAATTCTCTATTTCAATTATCATATGCGTCAAATTATTTTCATTCACCCTAAAATTAATTGAATCATTAATTAATTAATCATCTCAATCTCATTAATTAACTCAATAAATAATTAATCTTTTCAATGTCATTAAATCACTCAAAAATAATTTTAATCATATCAATAAAATTAATTAAATCATTAATTCATTAATCATATAACCCTTATTAAATTACTTAATAATTAATTAGTCATCTCTATATTATTAATTAACTAAACAATTAATTAATCTTATAATTTCATTTAACTCAATAATTTATTAATCTTCTCAAACTAATTAGTTAAATCAACAGTAAATTAATCTTCTCAATATAATTAATTAAATAATGAATTAATTAATCATCTCAATCTGATTAATAAACTCAAAAATAAATTAATATTCCCAATCATAATAATTAACTCTAGAATTAGATAATAATATCAATATCATCTTTTAACTCCAAAATTAATTAATCATCTCATTTCGATACTAATTGAAAGATTATTTTATCACATCAATTACAATAATTTACTTCTTAGTTAATTAATCAAAATATATTATCCCAATAATCCCATAATTAATTCATTAATTAATTATCCAACGCACACTTTCATTATCATGTAATTAGTACATCAATTACTAATTCAAATCACAATCATATTACCCCATAATTAATTGATTGATTAATTATACAAGTCAACAATATCATTATCTTTTAATAAATTCATCAATCAATTCTTCAAATTCACAATCTCAATATCCAATAATTAATTAATCAATTAATTATTTAAATTTATAATTCAATATTAAACATTTAATTTAACAATTAATTTTTACCCCATGTCCCAAAATTTCAATACTCTGATAACTTATTCATCAAATAAATATCTAATTCAAAATTTCAATAATTATAATGGTACATTAATTAATTCAACAAATAATTTATCAAAATGAAATATCCTAAAATTACATACATCAATTATATCACCAAAATTAGTTGTTTGTGTATATTCCACTAATTAAATCCACAAAAAATTAATCATATTCAATTATTTCAATTATTTCACCAATTAATTGTTCATGTCATATTTATTAATTAATTTATTCATTAATTAATCACTTTCATTACCATCAATTAATTTTCCAATTAATTTTGCATGTTAAATTCAATTCAATAATATATATTGAATTAATAACATTCAATCCCAATAATTAATTCACTTATTAATATTCAATGTCAATTTCATTACTTAATTCAACAATAAAATAATCATGTTACTTCCATTAAATAATTCATTAATTGATTAAACCCATTAATACATTTATTTAATTAAATAATAAAATAATCACATTACATCCATTAATTATTTCATCAATTAATTAATCCAATAAATACAATTATTTTATTTTAAAACTTTAATAATCACATTACATTAATTAATTAATACATCAATTAATTAAACCCTTCAATCGAATTATTTAATTAAATAATTAAAAAATCACATTACTTCCACAAGTTCCTTCGTAAATTAATTAATCACATCAATCACATTATATAATTTAAAAATTAAATAATCACATTGTTCTAATTAATTCATAATTTAAAATTTCATTCCCCTAATCATATAAATTCACATATATAATTTATAAATAAATTATTCCAACTTTTAAAATTCAACAACCTAATTAATTCATCAATTAATTGTTCCATCGGATTCAATTAAATACACCCTATTAATCTTTTAATTAATTGTTCTGTCTTAAAAAGTTGAAATTATAACAGTCCCCAGTAATTAATTTTATATTTAATTACACAATTTCAACAAATCAAAATAACAGTAATTAATTCAATAGTTAATTTTTCAATATCATGAATATCTATCACACTGTAATTAATTAAATAATTTGATAATTATTTCAACAAACACAATTATCTCATAATTAATTACATAATCAAATATTCAAAATCCACAATCCAAATATTCTCAACATTAAAATTCCATCTAATAAAGGATTAAACAATTTAAATAATTTACTTAAGAACATAATTTCTAAGCATCATATTACAATTCAAGAATTACATACACATAACAGAAATGTATACTTTTTGATTTCGATTATAAAAGACCTATATCAGGAATTATGATCAGTGATCACCAATGGATAATCACAAATTTCAAATGGAACAATCATGTAGGGGATGCAAGAAACAATCCAGACCTGAACCCTAGATCCCATGTTAAATGAATCGAGATATAACCATCATATATATAGATATATAACCAAAATATGATTAATTTTTATCTTTTATCAGGGGTGAGGAGCAGAAGACATTGATTGATCTAAATGAAAAAAAATCACATATCAGGGATGGGTATATCATTAATAAACCCTTAAATTATCCAATAACTAGGTCAAGAGGGATTTTATATCATATAGTACTAATTGACAACTAACATTTTTATTAGTTTTGGAAAGGCAAGAAAAAACAACCTCATGTCAAGAAAAAACAATTATGGAGGTCTAAAGTAATACAGGCACATATCATCATTAACAATAAACATCAAAACCTCTCTAGGAAAATTCCCAAAACAAAGGAAAGAAAAACATTGAAGAGGAGTTTCCATAGATGCCAAGAAATCCCCTACCATATTTACCTTCCGCCTGGTGTGAGTCAGCTCCATATGAGGACCTATGAGTTGCTGACCTTTCCTAATGATATAAGCAATGCTCTAGGGAACACTGCCTTCACCACCCAATGCATTGAAAAGGATCATGGAATCTATCTACACCACCATCAACAAAATCTGCCTTCAATCGCAAAGCTCCAAAACTATATTCAAAGCTTTGGCCTCCGCCTTTAATGCATCGTCGCAGCCATAAGAAGCTGAGAATACTGCCAGCACAGACTCCTTCTAGTCCTGAATGACACTTTCCCCATGCATCTCCCCCCGAGGAAGGACCCATATGTGTTGATCCTAAGACCCTAGATGTGCAGAACCCAACAGACCCATCGTCCCTGACTCCCTCTGCTAGTCTGGATGTCGGAGTGGAGGATTGAGAAGATAAGTTGGGAGAACGGTGTGGAGAGGCCTTCCGGACCCACCCTGATAAGATCCAGAATGTTATTTTTCTTTCTAAATGTGATACTGACCTAAGATCCTGTAAAACTTTTATAGAAAGTGTCGTTCCTGGCTTGCCAAAGAGTCCATCATCCCATGATGAAGAGGAGTGCTATGGAATTATGCTCGTGCCCCTGCACACCAGTACCTCAAAACCATGATGAGAAGAAATATGCATGCACCCCACCACTTTTATCCCAGCCACTTAAGGACCTAATATCATGCCATATGCCTCTATCCCACTCATCGTAAAAGAAAAGTTTGTCCACCATTTCATGTCCTGGATTTCTGCAGCACCAGCACCTGGAGGCCAAGTTCACTCCCCTATCCGGAATGTTATCATCAGTCGGAAAATCTCTTTTCATCACATACCACATCAGGAAATTATTCATGGAGGGTATATCCTTATACCATATTACCTCCCCCCACAAGTCATCATTTGACACAACCCTCGTCAAATGAGAAAAATCCTTGATATAAAACTCACCCAACATGGACCCCATGAAGATGAGACGATCAAGATCGTCATTGAAAACACTATCGTTGGAGGACACATGCTGGCTCTAATTAAAAATAGGCTGGAGAAAATTGGGGTCGCCACTTTCCTCTTTCATGGAGATTTTTGGGGTGGGACATCCTAGAAACCACTTCTTTCCCAACCCCCAATCATGTTCCCAAAAATTTAAAGACCGTCTCCCCACCAGCCATCGAGAATGATATTTAAGAGCCTCCGTGTAAGGGTGAATCAACTTCCACGTCTTATAAGGGAACACCCGTTGTTCTCTCAAACTTGGGACATATGTATCTTTCATTTTCCTTCCCCACAAAATTCTACATTCAAGATATTCCCAAGAATGATTGGCATGATGACCTTTCATGGTCAAAGAAAAAATCCTCATATTGATGCCCCCTTCTGAGAGGGGCTTAGCCATACGTTTCCCAGAGGCCCGGTAATGCCTTCCTTCCATCTGACCATCCAATATGAAAGAAACCAAAATCCATTCCAAATTAGAAATCACACTACTGGGGACCACCATGGTGGAATTAATTTTCATAGTAATTGAAACAAGAACATTGTACACCAGAGTAATCCAACCTCCAAAAGATATAAATCAATTTTTCTAGTTAAAGATATACCCTGTGAGTTTAGAAATTTTCATGTAAAAATGATGATTCATAAGGTGATAAGGGATAACCGGAGCCCCAAGATATTGAATGAGAAGGGATCATTTACACATACTCAGAAAGATGCCAGTTTCCCTGACCCTTCATTCTGATATCCTCTTGGATGCAAAGTACAAACCTTTCTCTCTATTCACAACCTAACGACTCCACTTGCTTTACTCCTTTAGAATCCCATTAAGCCCTTACAAGGACCTCCTAATACCATTAATAAATAGAATAGTATCATCCGCAAACATCAGGTGAAATATACCCCTTGAACTATAACTGGAATGATATGGAATAATTTTACATGTAAAAATGCACCGATTAATATAACAGCTCATGGCATTTTGGGATTGAATGAAAAGTGTCGGAGAGAGTGGAACCCCTTGCCTGAGGAAGTTCCAAGATTAAAAGAAACCAAACTGATTCACCATAAACGAAGTGGATATCCATGTCGAACTGAAGTAACGAAAAAGAGTGTCTCTATACTAGTTAGAGAATCCAATACAAGCCAAAACTCTGAGAACAATGCCCCATTCCACCCTATCATAGGCCTTCCTCATATGAACTTTAATCACCAAATTTACCCCAAAGGACTTGTTGTTTATGCTACTGATCATCTCTTGGACCACCCCAATTGCCCCTGGATTAACCTCCCTTTGATGAAACTGTGCTATTCTAGAGCAATCCATGTATTCAGATGTGTAGACAACCTTTTGTTGAGGATAATAGCCTAAGCCTTGTATGGAATGTTTCACTTACTAATGGGACTATACTAATTAATGGATTGAGGATGAAAATCCTTAGGAATAAAAACCAACTTGGTAGCATAGGAAATGCACGAAAGATTCCTTCCCTAGAAGAAATCATGCACTGCTCTCACAAGGTCCCCTTTAACAATGTCCCATGTCACCCTGTAAACATATCTAGGAAAGCCATCAGGCCTAGGTCCACTCTCCGAGTTCATACTCCAAATTGCATCATGTAATTATGCTTCATCCAGGTCTTCCTCAAACATGCATCAACTTCTTCCGAAAAACTCTATAGGATACCCTCAAAAAGATTAGCAACACCTCTTGGGTACACCCCCCCCCCCCCCCAATTATGCTCAGATAGGGAATTGTCAAGAGGGAATGAATCACTTCATTTTCCATAGCCCCAACCTCATCACGATCATTGGAGAAAGATCCATCATACCTATAGATATTGGGCCTCTCCACACAGAGAAGCTCTCTGAGGCACGGATGGTAAATCCTGGAGTTCCTATCCCCCTCACGAATCTATCTAACTGTAGCCCCTTCCCTAGCCAATCACTCATATCTCAGAAAAAGATAAGTAAGGTGGTTCTCTTTTATCCTAATCTCATTAAACCGAGACTTATCCCATTCTTTCTCCAAACAAGTCTCCAAACATTCCAAATCATGGATGATGTCAAGAAGATCCTATTCACTAGAAGGGAGGTTCCTCTTCCAGGTGAGAAGTAGATGGTTAATCCGTCTTAAATTATTGTGGAAATAAATCCATGGATTCTCCCGGTGAAGAGAGTCCCACGCTTCCCTAATAGTGTCGAAGAAGATCGGCTCTGGCACCCATATTTTAAAGAACAATACATGGTCCTCATTCAACACCCCTGCACCCAAAGATAAACATAGGTGATAGTGATCAGAGAGATGCATGACAAAATGGGTAACATTATAGACAAAGAACAAAGTAATTGCAGCATCATTCATCAGAAACCGATCAAGATAACACTAATTACGTCTCCATCCACGTTGTTCATTGCACCATGTGAAAACACTACCTTCATTTGCAGTATCCATAAGGTTGTTCCGAGCCAAGAAGGAGGTGAAGGCTTGGCTGGAACTCTTGGGAAAAGCACCTCCCCCTTTCTTCTCCTCCGGACATGCCACAATATTGAAGTCACCCCGATATCCCATGAGGCATCACTGGAATACAGGCCATAAAGATCACGCCACAGAGCCTCCCCATCAAGGTATTACAATTTTCATAGATAAATGTAAAAAAAACTCATGGGTTACAACATGAAATTTTAGTGGTCATTTCCTAGTCCGACGCATTCAGTAGATCAACATCAATATGGTCCTTCCAAAACAACTATATTTGGCAGTTGGGAGGCTCCCCATGCAAGAACCCGAGAACATTGATCCTATGGGTTGATTTTGGTTTAATATTGGGGTACATGTATTTTAAAATCTAAATATTTGTTCAAATAAAACATCTCACATGGTTTTTTCATTGGGGTGCATGGTTTCCTCTAATAATTCACCTTAACTGTGTGCCTCTTCTAGGGTGTGCATACTTTATCCATTTAGAGTACATGGTTTTCCCAACCATTTTACAACCCAATGAATCCCCTCTACATGTGTTTGTATTGTTAGCTAGGTTTTAGAGCTTGATTTGGGGAAACTGTGTGCCAACCAAGAACATCCAATTTTCCCCCAAAATTATAAAAATTCAACAAAATACAACCCAATAATTTTCCCAATAAAAAGGTCCGGAAAACCACAAAAATAGTACCACAAAAATCATGAGACAACACCAAAAAAATTTAGTATCAAACAAAACAAATTTGGAAATATATTTAAAAATAAAATTATTTCCCATTATCAATATTGATGCATTGATAAATTAATTTAGTGTATCTAAACAACTAATAAGACGAATTTATTCATTAATATATAATCATTCTAAAAACTATTTGTTTATCTTATTTTCTTATTAAAATAAATATATTATGGTTTAAATATATTTGGAAATGAATAATATATTAAAATTAAATTTTATTAGTAATTTACATGTAAAAACAATAAGAATTGTCAATATTTTAAAAAAATTATCATTTTCCTATTAAAACAATCCTTATTACATTTTTATAATATTTTTAAAACAAAATTAAAAAATTATGAATTTTAATTTTATAAAATAAAAATAGTTTTTAGATTTATCATTTAAATATTAGATTAATATTATTTTTTCGGGAATTTTTTTTGAATAATATTGTTTACACAAAATACAATAACTTTTATGTCATTATCATTATATAATAAAGACATATATGACAATAAAATATTTTGACTGATCATATATTTATTTAAGGATCAATAATTTTCATTTTATTATGCCTTCATAATTTATGAAACAAACGTTTAACACCTTATGAACTTAAGAATTATTTTCCAATAAAATAAACTCATTTTGATATTTTTTAATTAAATATTATTAATGATTAAAAAAAATTATTGATTTCAAATAATCATAAATTTTATTTACATTCTAATTAAAAAACATTATCAATAAGACCAAATTTTTTTATTATTTTACTATATATGCATTTTATGGTTAAGAAATATAATTTTTATAAAAGCGTGTTTTTACATGTTAGATGCACTAATATTAAAATTAATACAACTTACATATTAAAAGTTTATCAGATCAAATGTTTTTATTAATTTTAATCAATAAGTCCTAATAATCTTATAAATTTGATTTTTAGGTATGAAATATGTTTTTCTTTGAAAAACATGTTACCCCATTAAAATAGAAAATTAAAAAGGTAATAAATCTTGGGGTAAACATATTGAATCATGATAAAAATGTATTCATATTTGTATTCTGATATATTATCAACCATAAATAATCACCCAGTCCATTATCATCGATTTTTTGAGCCACATGACTTGTGAAAGAAGTCCTACCTTTACATTATGAATAAATATTTACCAAAACATTCCCAGAAATTATAAATATGACATCTCATAACTAATAAAATACAACTAAAAATTATGATTCCTCACAAACATATTACCATATTAATTCCCTTATAACCAGAATTCTATTACTTAATCATCATGTTAAAAATATATTAACTTTATATCTCTAATTCCATGGATACCTCTAGGGAAATCCCAACGATTCAACATATGTACTAATTTTCAATAATTTCATATCTTTTCTATATTAATTGTTCAAATATATTTTTTATAATTCCTATATAAATACCTAATTATTTAATTCATAGTTAATTTAATTATGCTAAATGATTAAATATTAACCACATTTCCCGTTTTCCTTTAAGGAAAACAAAAATGAAATTCGTTCATGTGTGCAAATTATTCCTTCCATAAATCATCAGTTTTAGTTTTCCATAAAAAAAATATAAATAAATTATTAATTATTATTTGAATAAATAATTATGATTATTAAAACATATTATTTTTTATTACATGATAAAACATATTATAAATTTCTATTGAACTATAGAATATGAGTTCATTGACCATGCATATGTATGGAATAACATCTACCTAGAATTAATGATTTTCATTTTTATTTTCATCTACTTTTTAAATCAATGTTCATGAAAATAGATCTAATATTAAAATAATATGGTTATGAAACTAATAAATCTATAATAGTAAAATTATAAAATCTATTAACAATATGATTAAAAAATCATAGTAAATTCAACCATCTGAAATATATTTCTAAGAGATAAAATTATATCATTATACTATATAATAAAATCATATAAGTTATATTATTCTTCTTGTAATTTATTTAAATTATTATATACCCTAGTTAAAACACTAAATAAGGTCATTACGATTCTATTATAATCATATGATAAATAAATCATTCATAATTATCCATCAATTATGGTATATTCTTATTTAGCCTGGAAATTTTTTTTTCCATTTTCTCAAAATGATAAATATAACTCACATCTGATATGTAAAATAGAGAATCGCTAACTATTATAAAAGTTCATTGTAATTATAAGTTAATTTTTTAAAAGTTTTTAGATATCAAATTGGTTCTTAAATCACATATTTATATAATTATATTTTTATATGGGGTTTGAGATCATTTCTACTAAAATGAAATTAAGGTAGGTGTTCTTTGTCTCAAATATCAACTCATTGGGAAATAGTTATGTTATTCACTATGTTTTATATTATATTTTTTTATTAGATCACCATTAATATTCTATATCATTTTTTTATAATTATTCTTGTTTTTTCCCATTTTCAAATTATGTCATTTTATGAGTTTTGAATCAAAGGATTCTAAAGATGTATGGGGTTTTTTGGTCTCAATTATGATTCTCTAAGACATGTTAAATGTTATACACCAAGATTAATTTTTTACATTTATAAATATTTTATTTCCATTTAATATTTTATACATTGTATATTTTTTAAATCATTGGATATACTAATCTAAATCAATTTTATTTATTCAATCCTATGGACTTCTGTTTTACCATAACCGTAAGAGCTTTTGGTTACTCAATTTTGATTCAATGTGTTATGAGTGTTCTAATGAAAAAATTTATTAATGGTTGGGAAAATTTATACCTTTTATTTTAGTTTGTGATAATCCCTCTTTATTTACATTTCTTCCATATAAACCACTTTTTGAATGATTTATAAATTATGGAGTATGTTTCTTATATTTTCTATTGAAAAATCATAAATCCATTCTATGTGTTTTCATATTTTATCATTATCATTGATTTTCCATTGCTTGGTTATACCACCCTAAAGTATTATTATATGGAATATTCTATTATATTCTATGATAAATGGCTTTATAATCCCAATATGCTACCATGATAAATATCATCTCCTAGAAACTCAATCATTGTTATGAATAATTCCCATCATTTTTAATGATTATTTCCCCTCCTTATCTATTATTAATTTCCCACTAATTTTATGCATTATAATGGAAAATATAATTACATTTTATCACATGTGATATATATACATACCTTCTTAAATTTTAAATTTAATTTCTTAATATTTTTATGAATTTTATTTTTAGAACATGTACTTTAAAAATATATAACGTTTCATTCATTCATGATGAAATAATTTACTTCCAGAGAAAAATATTACATGGATACTTTTAGGAATTTTTTAAGGCTTCAATATTTGAGATTTTTTTAAAAGGAGATATTTTGAAAATTTTCACTCCACCTTTTCAATGAAATGATTTTTGAAAATGACCTTTATTTTATCTTCCTAATAGCATTGATAATTTTTTTATAATAACCATAATATATTTCCACTTCGATTATCCTTTTTATATTAAAAAGTATTTTGCCTTATGAGAAATATTTTTTTATTCCGTATATTTTATATAATTCTATTTATATTTTAATGGGGATTTATTTGAAAATATCAATCAATGTAATTCATGATCATTTTTTATGAAGAATTGAACAAAGCATTATTTTTTAAAGAGTTTTTCAATGTTTTCTAACATCATGTATTGATTTTATTATTTTACTATGTATTAGATATCCACCTTCTTTATTTGGAGAACTTGTGCACATATAATTCAATATATCAATTTGGGAATGTTTTGACATTTAGTAATTATTTACCTCTATATGAATAATTATTGAATACTAAGGTAGGTTGATTATTTATTGAAATCTTATATATTTTTAATTTCATAAACCGTTATTATTGACAATAGTGATTAGGTTTCATTTATTAATTTTATAATATGTCTACTACATCAAAAAAAATTATTGATCGTTGGGGCCTAGTTATAGAGAGTCCCTTGATGCATCTATGGGTCTCATGTGGAAAACTAGCTTTGGTATTTTGTTGTATTCATGTCCAAAATAAGACATGTTATAACGACCCATACTTTACATACAATGTTATTAATTAAAAATTGAATCACACTTATTAAAACATATAACAAAACCATGAAAGGACTGTATAGGTATAGTGTCTTTAAAAATTGGGAAACATAAACAACTGGTTCATAAAGCATCTACATTGCCTCCCATTTATTTCATCATATCTAGAGTCCCTTTTGGAATATCCTACATAATAACCTTCTTCCTGGCCTGGGGAATGAAAACATACAAAATGGTGAGCTCAAATGCTCAGTAAGGGTTAACAAAAGAAATATCAATCACATCATATTCATAAGAACATAACATTTTTGAAATATTAACCTGCAAAAGAGATCATAATTTCATAACATGGGATAAATCATAGTAGTGAAATGTAATCCCAATAATCATAACATAAAACAAATGAACTTTTTGTCATACACGCATAATCATAGAGAATCATTTCTTAGTATTAAAGACTCATTTCCAAGACTATCTTAGCGGACAAAGTCAATTTCTGAACCGAGTTCACTCCTCGTTTCAGTCCTGTTTCATTGAACCGGATTAACTTTCCATTCCAGCCATGTCTATCTCATGAGATATAAATATTTACCCAATACATTGGAGGGAGATATAGGTCCCACCCATCTCATAATGAAACCATTCTTATGTGTGCCACAAAATCATAAATCATACATCATAGCATAACCCCTGAAATAAAAATGGGATTCTTAATCATCATGCCATCATAACTCAATCCATATAAGATAAAATGACATCATAAAAATAATTCCATCATAACATAATAAAAACAATGTGAAAATAGGTATTGAAACAGAACCCTATATTATCTTAGATGGAAATTTTTTTTGATAAAACACTTGAACTCCATTCTTGAGGAAAATATCCTTTCTAATTGAAAGATTAATGGAAATAATGTTCTAAAAATCCATTCATTCTATATAAGTTAAAAAAACATTCTTCTCGTACTTTGGCCGAAAAAGTCAAAAAAGTACCTCGTACGAAAAACGACAAAATATTCCATTCATATATTTTATTAAAAACTCACTGAAGGGTAAAATTGGATTTAAACAATTATAGGAGGATATAAATAATATTAAATATTGAAGAAACATGGATGTGGATGATAAATATTCCCCAGTAAATTCTGAAGTATAAACAATCTCGGATAAAAATTGAGATTGCGATATTTTCCCTTACATTAGGTCTGATTTGCATCGTAAGTGTCTGATCCTCCTGTATAAGGATTTAAATAATGTCATTGACTTATTCCAGAATCATACTCATTGTTATGATATCATATATGGTCATATTATAATCTTCTTATTACTAATATTTCATTGCTACTTGTTATTCGGGTGTTTATTACTTTTTGTTCTTATGCATGTTTTGTCGAATAAATTCTTATTCTTATTTTTTAGGATATAGATACATCATTTCCAAAATGTTATTAGTGTAATATATATCATATTTATTCATTCAATTAATTTATATAATCATTATGAAATGAAGATCATGTAGAACGAGTCACATCTCATCGTGGAGACGGTATTCTGTACGTACGCATGAGCGATGATATCATTACCATGATCGTGGAATTGTATTGGAGTGTATGTATACTATTTCAGAATCAATATCACTTTACAATAATCACATATAGTTATTATTTACACAATTATACCCATCCAAGTAAGGTGGTGGTAGAAAATATATTACACCACAGTGTGGAGACGGTATTCTGTACATACGCACGCACGGTGATTTCATATTTCGTAGGATGGATAGATGGTGAAATAGGGTTGTTTCATAATTATAATAACATATAATTTTATTATTTATACTGATTCTATTACTTCATAATTAAACAACCAAATAAGTAGAACTTGAAGAAGAAATAAAGTTGAAAGAATCGGAAATGGGCATTACCTCTTCTTTGAAGCGCCTCTTCTTAACCTTCTTCTTAGGGAACTAAAATGGTCTATGAAGAAAACCAGGACCTCTAAGATGATTCTAGGGAATTGGATACGAGAAATATGCAGGTTTTGTCCGATCTTGAAGGCTCAATGTGGTGTTAGGAAGAGAGGGAAGAGGTGCCCTTTTATAAGGGAGGAGAGGGGCACCTTAGGAAAAACTAAAAATATTATTTTATTATAAAGTCATATTCTGTTTTTAATAGCTCAAAATGGATTTATATCAAAGATAAGGTGGTGATGGCTCGAAATCCTCTCATCCAATAGAATTTATACAAGTTTAGGATTATATTTTAACCTTATCATTTAGATTTAACTTTAAGTTAAATAATTTTACTTTTACTGTTTCTTCTTGATTTCTTACACTATAAGGTTAATAAACTTACTATAACAAGCCAAACGAACCCCAAGTTGTTTATTATTGATATATATAACCTTATATAAGTCATTTTTTCGATCCTTATATTTTTATGAATAAAATAAAAATTATTAATATAATATTTGTTTTAAAAACTATGTTATGTCAATTTTGACACTATTTGGTAATTGATTTTTGTGAAAATTATAACTGATGGATTAGTTCTAAAAAAGTTAATTATATAAATAATAAAATGTCATATTAACCTATAAAATTAGTGTAATTCATAAAAAGTCTCATATTAAATTTATTTGGGTATATATAACATCAATTATGTCAACATTTCCTTAATAAGATAATTATTGCATCCTCATTGTGTCAAAAATAAATTAAATTATTTAACGTCTAAAAATTATAAATAAAATAAAATTATTTATTAAATTTGTTTAGATTTCTAATGAATATTTATAGTCTAATTTATCTTATGTATAACCATATATTAAAAATTATTTAGTTATTAAAATTTGATTTTAACTATTTTAACTATTCTTTAAATAAAATAATATTAAATGTCCTAATCTAATCCAAGTGGGCCTAAATGGTCATATTTTATTCCTAAGGTTATTTTTGGTAGAATTAAACTTATTTAATAGAATTAGGACATGTTTTAGGGTAATAATAATATCATTTTTACCCTTAATTACCCTATTTTCCATTAACAGCGGTAAAAAAACGAAAAAAGATACTATTCACCAAAAATTATTTTCATCTCATTGAACCACATTTTATTCCTTGATATTAATTCGGTCTCTCGGATTTTCGAAATTCCACTCAAAAAAAGCAGTAAAATTAAGTTTTATGTAGATTTTCAAATTCTCATAGGAGGTCGGTAAAAGACGGTGAAAAGTTCAATAAAATTTTTATATATCTAAAATTATTATAAAATGACTCCAACGAATTAAATTGAAATTATATAGGTATTATGTATCAATTTTGTCCTAAAATAAATAAAATATATAATTATTTAAATAAAATGTCGGTTTTTCAGTAGTAACCCAGTGTTTTCACTATTCATCAAAAATTGAAAGTTTTCAGAAAAATACCAAAATTTCACCCTAGGATAATTTTGATACTCCAAATCCAAAAATGAATTCCATTTTGAAAGATTAAATTTACAAAATTTCAAAAATTGGGTATTACTATTCATAATAGCTAGTTTTAATAATATTTTAATAGTATATTGTTGTTTAGTGAAACTCTGTATTGCGTACAATGCAAGCTATCGAGGAAGGCCACGTTTCCATATAAAGCAAGCCAAGATAGTGTTGTGTGTAGTGAAATATTCCTTTTATTATGTATATAACATAAAAACAAAATATTTCTCATAAAAATCTCAAATGTTACATTCTACCCCCCTTAAAATGAATTTCGCCCTTGAAATTCGTCACTTGGTAACAAACAGATGAGGATACCTCTCCCTCATCATATCCTGAAGCTCCCATGTAGCTTCTTCTAAATGTTTGTTCCTCCATAAAACTTTTACCAACACAATGGTCTTGTTCCGTAGGACTTTTTCGCTACAATCCATGATCTCTATCAGCTATTCTTCATAAGAAAGATCTTGCTCCAGCGGTTCAACATCTAAGCTGAGTACATGTGAAGGATCGGGTATGTACTTTCTGATGAGAGATACATGGAACACATCATGAACTTGAGAGAGGTTCTATAGAAACACCAATCGATAAGCTACCTTCCCAACACGATCCAGTATTTCTGAAGGACCGATATACCTAGGTCTCAGCTTTCCCTTCTTTCCAAATCTCATTACTCTCTTACAAGGAGATATTCGTAAGAACACATTATCACTCACTTCAAACTATAGGTATTTTCTTCGATTATCGGTATAACCTTTTTTTCGACTCTGAGCTGCTCTAATGTGTTGTGGAATAGATTTTACCTTTTTGGCCAGCTCATCAACAAGATCAGGTCCTAATAGCTTTCTTTCCCCAACTTCTTCCCAGCAAGTTGGAGTTTCGAATTTCTTTCCATAGAGAGCTTTATAAGGAGCCATCTGAATACTGGAGTGAAAAATATTATTATAAGAAAATTCCAACAAAGGTATATGTTGATCCCAACCACCTTTGAAATCCATAGAGAAAGCTCGTAACCTATCTTCTAGATTTTTAATTGTTATCTCAGACTAACCTTCTGTATGAGGATGATAAGCAATGCTGAAACTCAATTCTGTATCCAGAGTATGCTGAAGACTTCGCTAGAATGTTGAGGTAAACCTCAGATCCCGATCAGATATAATGGAAAGTGGTACTCCATGAAATCTTACCACTTCCTTTACATATATCCTGGCAAGCTGATCCAGAGAGAAATTCTCTCTAATATCAATGAAGTGTGTAGACATTGTATGACGATCAACAATGACCCAGATAGCATTATTTCCTTTGGATGTTTTAGGAAGTCTAGTGACAAAGTCCATAGTGATGTTTTCCCATTTCCATTCGGGTATGGGTAATGGTTGTGACATCCCCTTAGACTTCTGTCTCTCAGCTTTAACTTTCTACCAAACCAAGCATCGAGAGACATATTCAGCAACATCTCTTTTCATCCCATCCCACTAGAAGTACTCTTTCAGGTCCCTATACATCTTTGTGCTTCTAGGATGAATAGAGAATGAAGAAATATGAGCCTCATCCAGCAGCTCCTTCTTTAATTCTGGGATTGGAGGAACACAAACCCAATTCAAGAACCTTATTATCCCATCACAATAAAGTTTGAATTCAGGAACATTTCTCACCTTCTTTTGTAACTCTATATCTTCTTTTTGTGCCTATTTAATCTTCAAATGTATAGATGGTTGAACATTCATTTGAGAAAGATAATATTTCTCCCCTTCCAATATAATTCCATAATCCATCCTTTGTAAATCCTTAAATATTGGATCTTTTGTGATCATCATAATTGATAAGCTAGCATGGTCTTGCAGACTTAATGCCTCTGCCACCTTGTTTTCTTTCCCTTGGTGGTAATGAATAGAGCAGTCGTAATCCTTAATCAACTTCAACCATATTCTTTGGAGCATATTCAGATCCTTTTGTGTGAAAATATACTTTAAACTTTTATGATTAGTATAAATATCACACCTTTCCCCCATAAAGATAATTCATCCAAATCTTTAATGAAAAGATTACCGCAGCTAACTCCAAATCATGAGTTGGGTAATTTTCTCATGGATTTTCAACTGTCGTGAGGCATAAGCTATCACCATATCGTTTTGCATAAGAACGCACCCCAGCCCCTTCTTGGATGCATCACTGTAGATCACAAACCTTTCTCCACTACAAGGAAGTGTGAGTACAGGTGCACTGGATAACCTTCTTTTCAACTCCTTGAAATTCTCTTCACATTCCTCCATCCACACGCACTTAACTCCTTTCCGTGTCAACCTGGTGAGTGGATTAGATAATCGTGAAAAATCTTTCACAAAACGTCTATAATATCTATCCAAACCATGAAAATTTCGGATCTCAGTTACTGTTGTTGGTCTCGACCATCTATCGAGAACCTCTGTTTTTGCTGGATCCACAGATATCCCCTCTTTTGAGATTATGTGACCCAAAAATGAAACTTTTTGAAGCCAAAATTCACACTTGGTAAATTTGGAATAAAGATTCTCCTTTCTCAGGGTCTTCAATACAATTCTCAAGTTATCTATATGCTCTTCCTTGCTCTTTGAATATATAAGAATATCGTCTATAATGACTACCACAAACTGATCAAGATAGTCTCTAAAGACTATATTCATCATATCCATGAAGATAGTAGGGGCATTAGTTAGACCAAATGGCATCACTATAAATTCATAGTGTCCATACCTTATACGAAAAGCCGTCTTTGGTATATCACCCATTTTGACCCTTAATTGATGATACCCTGAACGAAGACTAATCTTGGAAAAGTATTGAGCTCCGCGTAGTTGGTCAAATAAGTCATCAATGTGTGGGAGAGGTTATTTTTTCTGGATAGTGATATTGTTATGTTCTTGATAATCAATGCAGATTCTCATTGATCCATCTTTCTTCTTAAAAAAAAGAATAGGTCCTCCCCAAGGTGACGTAATAGGGCGTATGAATCCCTTATCAAGATTATCTTGGAGCTGATTCTTCAATTCATGCAACTCAATTGGGTCCATTCTATAAGGTGTCTTTGAAATATGCAAAGCACCTGGTACAAGTTCTATTTAAAACTCAACTTCATGATTTGGTGGAAGACCTGGAAATTGCTCCGGAAAGACATAATAAAACTCTCGTACAATGGGAATATTCACAATCGTGAGTTTCTCTCTAACCATTTGAGATAAATAACCTTCATTTAGTGGAATCAAGACCCACAAGATAGAAGAAATTTCCACTGGAATGTTATGTTCATCCTTTCATCGATAGACGATCATAGATTGATCTGGAATATGAAATGTGACTTCCCTTCTTTGGAAATTGATATGATCTCTATATAAATAAAGCCAATCCATGCCAAGAATCACATCAAATTCCACTATAGGAAGGATGGAAATATTTGCAGGAAGCACTTTCCCACAAACTTCAATCGGAGAAGAATTATAAACTATTGATGCAACTGTTGTGCCATTAGGGGTTGTCACAGCTAGCTCAACATCTAATTGTTGAGGTAATATGGTGATACCCTTTAAAAATTCATCAGAAATAATAGAGTGGGTGGATCCAGAATCAAAAAAAAATATTTGCTACTTTAGAGTGGATGGTAAGTGTACATTTCACCACTTCGTTATCATACTCCACATCGCTAATAGAAATTGCATGTGACATTCCTTTTTCTTTAGCCGTAAGATTTTGTTGACGTCGATCATCATCAACAACCCTTAGATTAGGTCATTTATTATCATAAGTCCCCATTTCCTTTCACTTGTAACATTGAAGTGTAGGAGGTGCACCCTGTGTATATAAAGACCCATACTTTACATACATTGTTAATACATCAAAATTGAAGCACACTTATTACAACATATGACAAAACCACAAAGGACCATATAGGTATAGTGTCTTTAGAAACTGGCAAACATAAACAACTGGTTAATAAATCTTCTACAGTTTCTCCCATTTATTTCATCACATATAGGGTCCCTTTTAGCATATTCTACTTAATATCCCTCTTCCTGACCTGGGGAAAAGAAAACATACAAAAAAGGGTGAGCTCAAATGCTCAGCAAGGGCAAATAAAGGAAATAAAAATCATATCATATCTTTTTGAAAATCATAACCTGCAAAAGAGATCATAATATCTTAACATGGAATAAATCATAGAAGTGAAAATGAGATCTCCATAATCATAACATAAAACTTGAAACTTTGTGGCATGCACACATAATCATGGAAAATCATTTCATGTTATTCATGACTCATTTCCAATACTATCTTAGCGGACAAAGTCCATTTCTGAACCGAGTTCACTCCTCGTTTCAGTCCTGTATCACTGAACCGAAATAACCTTCCGTTCCAGCCATGTCTATCTCATGAGATATAAATCTTTACCCAATGCATTGGAGGGATATATAGGTCCCACCCATCTTATAATGAATCATTTCTTATGTGTGCCACATAATCATAAATCATACATCATCGCATAACACATGTAACAAAAATGGGATTCTTGAAACATCATGACATCATAAAACAAATCATATAAGGTAAACGTCTTCATAAAAATAATTCCATCACAACATAATAAAATCAATGTAATAATAGGGATAAAAACAGAACCCTATATTATCTTAGATGGGAAATAATTTTGATAAAACATTTGAACTCCATTCTTGAGGAAAATATCCTTTCTACTTCAAAAACACTTTTCTTTTCTTAACATGTCATACAATTATAAACTAAAAGAAGTTGATTAAAAATAAACCTGAAAACTTAAAAAGGAAGATTCTTGGAAATAATGTTTTAAAAATCCATTCTTGCCGTATAAGTTAAAAAAACATTCTTCTCGTACTTTTGTCGGAAAAGTCAAAAAGTACCTCGTACGAAAAATGACAAAAGATTCCTTTAATATCTTTTACTAAAAACTCACCGAAGGGTAAAATTCGATTTAAAAAATTGTACATGGATAAAAATAATATTACATATTGATGAAACATGGATGTGGATGATAAAATACACCCCAGTAAATTCAAAAGTATAAACAATCTCGGATAAAAATGAGATTGTGATATTTCCCTTACCTTAGGTCTGATTTGCTTTGTACGTGTCCGAAGCTCCTGTATAATGGTTTAAATAATTTTATTGACTTATTCCAGAATCATAAATATTGATATGATATCATATATGGTCATATTCTTAGCTTCTTATTAGTAATATTTCATTGTTACTTGTTACTCGGGTCTTTATTGCCTTTTGTTCTTATGCGTGTTTTGCCGAATAAATTCTTATTATTATTTTAAGGTTATAGATACCTTATATACATAATGGTATTAGTGTAACATATATCATATTTAATCATTCAATTCATTTATATAATTACTATGTAATGATGATCATGTAGAACGAGTCGCATCACATCGTGGAGACGGTATTCCGTTCGTACGCACGAGCGATGATATTGTTCCCATGATCGTGGAATTGTATTTAAGTGTATTTATACTATTTCAGTATCAATATAACTTTATAATAATCCTATATAGTTACTCATTACACCATTATACCCATCCTTTTAAGGTGATGGTGGAAAATAGATTACACCACGGCGTGGAGACGGTATTCTGTATGTACGCACACGCGGTGATTTCATTTTTCCGTAGGATGAATAGAAGGTGAATTAGGGTTGTTTCATATTTATAATAACATATCAGTATGTAAGTAAAACTTATGTTCTTACTTTATCAGGAAAAAACTAAAGAAGAAGAAGTTGAAGAAGAAAGAAATTGAAAAGATCGGTAATGGATATTACCTCTTCTTTGAAATGCCTCTTTGAATCCTCCACTTAGGGAACTAAGATTGGTCTTTGAAGAAGACCAGGACCTCTAGGATTATTCTAGGGAAGTGGAGAAGGGATTTTGGGAGGGGTTGGCCGATCTTGAGTGCTCAAATTGGTGTGAGGAGGAGGTGGAGGAGGTTCCCTTTTATAAGGAAGGAGAGGGGCACCTTAGGAATATCTCAAAATATTATTTTATATTGTAGTCAAAATCGGTTTATAATGGTTCCAAAGGGTCTTATTTTGAAGCTAAAGTGGGGATGGGTCGAAATCCTATCAACCAATAGGATTTAGACAAGTTTAGGTTATTATTTTAACCTTATCAATTAGATTTAACTCTAAGTTAAATAATTTAACTTTTCCCGTGTCGTTTTGTTTTCTTACACTATATGGTTAATACACTTACTATAACATGCCAAACTAACCCCAAGTTTTTATTATTAATATATATATCATTATCTATGTCATTGTCCCTAACCATTGATTTTTAGGAATAAAATAACAATTAATAATATAATATTTGATTTAAAAACTATTTTGTGTCAATTTTGACACTATTTGATATATGATTTTTGTGAAAGTCATAACAGAATTATATGTTCGAACCAAGTTGATTAAATCAACAATAATATATCATAGTAACCTAGAAAATTAGTTTAATTTATAAAAAGTCTCAAATTACATTTATTTGGGCATTTATAACATCAATTATGTTAACATTTCCTTAAAATATTAATTACTGCATCATCGTTGTGTCATAAATAAATTAATTTATTTAAAGTCTAAAAATTATAAATAAAATATCATTATGTAGGAAATCGTTTTTGCTTTCTAATGAATATTTATAATCGAATTTATCTTATGTATAAACCCATATTAAAAATGTTTTAGTTATTAAACTTTGATTTTAACTATTTTAACTATTCATTAAATAATATTAAATGTCATAATCTAATCCAAGTGGACCTAAATGGTCATATTATATTCATAAGGTTTTTTTGGTCGAATTACACTTATCCAATAGAATTAGGACATGTGTTAGGGTAATAGTAATATCATATTTACCCTTAGTTACCCTATTTACTATTAACCGCGGTAAAAAAAGTAAAAAGTTACTATTCACCAAAAAATTATTTTTATCTCATTGAACCACATTTTACTTATTGATATCAACTGTGTCTGTAGGATTTTCTAAATTCCATTCACAGAAGCGGTAAAATTTAGTTTTATGCAAAATTCAGTTTTTAACCTACCACTTAGTGGTTTCACTATTCATAAAAAATTGAAAGTTTTCAGAAAAATACCAAAATTTCACCCTAGGCTAATTTCGGTATCCCGAATCCAAAAATGAAGTCCATTTTGAAAGATAAAATTTAAAAAATTGGTTATTACTATTCATAACGACTATTTTAAATAATATTTTAATAGCATATCATCGTTTAGTGAAACTCGGTATTGCGTACAACGCAAGCTATTGAGGAAGGTCGCGATTGCGTGTAAAGCAAGCCAAGCATGTGTTGTGTTGAAAAAGATTCCTTTGATGATTTATATAACATAAAAGTCTCGGGTGTTACATTCTACCCCCCTTAAAAATAATTTCTCCCTCGAAATTCGTCACTTTGTAACAAACAGATGAGGATAATTCTCCCCCATCATATCCTCAAGCTCCCATGTAGCTTCTTCAAGTTGGTGGTTCCTCCATAAAACGTTCACCAATCGAGTGGTCTTGTTTCGTAGGACTTTTTCGCTACGATCCAGAATCTCTATCGGTTGTTCTTCATAAGAAAGATCTTGCTCCAGCGGTACAACTTCTGAGCTGAGTACATGTGAAAGATCAGGTATGTACTTTCTCAGAAGAGATACATGGAACACATCGTGAACTTGAGAGAGATTCGGTGGAAGCGCTAATCGGTAAGCTACCTTTCCAACATGATCCAGTTTTTTGAAAGGACCGATATATCTAGGGCTCAACTTCCCCTTCTTTCCAAATCTCATAACCCTCTTCCAGGGAGATATTCATAAGAACACTTTATCACCCACTTCAAACTCTAGGTCTTTTCTTCGGTTGTCGGCATAACTTTTCTGTTGACTCTGAGCTTATCTTATGTGTTGTTGAATACATCTGACCTTTTCTGCCATTTCATCAACGAGATCAGGTCCTAATAGCTTTCTTTCCCCAACTTCATCCCAGCAAGTTGGAGTCCTGCATTTCTTTCCATAGAGAGCTTCATAAGGAGCCATCTGAATACTGGAGTGAAAGCTATTATTATAAGAAAATTCCACCAAAGGTAGGTGTTGATCCCAACCTCATTTGAAATCCATAGAGAAAGCTCTCAACATATCTTCTAGGGTTTGAATTGTTCTCTCAGACTGACCGTCTGTCTGAGGATGATAAGCAGTGCTGAAACTCAACTATGTATCCATAGTATGCTGAAGACTTCGCCAGAACTTCGAGGTAAATCTCGGATCCCGATCAGATATAATAGAAAGTGGTACCCCATGCAATCTTACCACTTCCTTTACATATATCCTGGCAAGCTGATCTAGAGAGAAATCCTCTCTAATAGAAATGATGTGTGCAAACTTTGTAAGACGATCAACTATGACCCAGATAGAATTATTGCCTTTGGATATTTTAGGAAGTCCTATGACAAAGTCCATAGTGATGTTTTCCCATTTCCATTCGGGTATGGGTAATGGTTGTAACATCCCCTTAGACTTATGTCTCTCTGCTTTAACTTGTTGACAAACCAAGCATCCAGAGACATATTTAGCAACATCTCTTTTCATTCCATCCCACCAAAAGTACTCTTTCAGGTCCCTATACATCTTCGTGCTTCCAGGATGAATAGATAATGAAGAACTATGAGCCTCATCCAGCATCTCCTTATTTAATTCGGGGATGGGAGGAACACAAACCTGATTCCTGAACTTTATTATCCCATGACAATCAAGGTTGAGTTCAGGAACTTTTCTCACCTTCTTTTGTAACTCGACATATTCTTTTTGTGCCTCTTTAATCTTCACATGTATAGATGGTTGAACATTCATTTGAGAAAGATAATATTTTCCCCCTGCCATTATAATTCCAAGATCCATCCTTTGTAAATCCATAAATATTGGATCTTTTGTGATCCTCATCGTGGATAAACTAGCATGGTCTTGTCGACTTAATGCATCTGCCACCTTGTTTGCTTTCCCAGGGTGGTAATGGATTGAGCAGTCATAATCCTTAATCAGCTCCAACCATCTTCTTTGACGCATATTCAGCTCCTTTTGTGTGAAAATATACTTTAAACTTTTATGATCAGTATAAATATCACACCTTTCACCATAAAGGTAATGCCTCCAAATCTTTAATGCAAAGATTACTGTAGCTAACTCCAAATCATGATTTGGTTAATTTTTCTCATGTATTTTCAACTTTCGTGAGGCATAAGCTATCACCATATCATTTTGCATAAGAACACACCCCAATACCTTCTTGGATGCATCACCGTAGATCACAAACCTTTATCCACTACAAGACAGTGTGAGCACAGGTGCACTGGATAACCTTATTTTCAACTCCTTGAAATTCTCTTCACATTCCTCTGTCAAAACAAACTTGACTCCTTTTCGAGTCAACTTGGTGAGTGGATTAGATAATCGTGAAAAAATCTTTCACAAAACGTCGATAATATCCAGCCAAACCAAGAAAACATCGGATCTCAGTTACTGTTGTTGGTCTCGACCATCTTTCGATAACCTCTGTTTTTGCTGGATCCACAGATATCCCCTCTTTTGAGATTATGTGACCCAAAAATGCAGCTTTTTGAAGCCAAAATTCACACTTGGTAAATTTGGCATAAAGCTTCTCCTTTCTCAGGGTCTTCAATATAATTCTCAAGTGATCTTCATCCTCTTCCTTTCTCTTTGAATAGACAAGAATATCGTCTATAAAGACTACCACAAGTTGATCAAGATAGTCTCTAAAGACTCTATTCATTAGATCCATGAAGATAGCAGGGGAATTAGTAAGACCAAATGGCATCACTATAAATTCATAGTGTCCATACCTTGTACGGAAAGTCGTCTTTGGTATATCCTCCCTTTTGACCCTTAATTGATGATACCCTGAACGAAGAACAATCTTGGAAAAGTATTGAGCTCCGTGTAGTTGGTCAAATAAGTCATCAATGCGTGGGAGAGGATATTTGTTCTTGATAGTGATCTTGTTATGTTCTCGATAATCAATGCAGAGTATCATTGATCCATCTTTCTTCATAACAAATAGAACAGGTGCTCCCCAAGGTGATGCACCAGGGTGTATGAATCCCTTATCAATATTCTCTTGGAGTTTCTTCTTCAATTCCTGCAACTCAATTGGGGCCATTATATAAGGTGTCTTTGAAATAGGCAAAGCACCCGGTACGAGTTCTATTGAAAACTCAACTTCACGATTTGGTGGAAGACCCGGTAATTCCTCTGGAAAGACATCATCAAACTCCCGTACGATGGGCATATTCTTAATCGTGAGTTTCTCACCAACCATTTGAGATAAATAACATTCATTTAGTGGAATCAATACCCATAAAATGGAAGAAATTCCCACTGGAAGGTTATGTTCATCCTTGCATTGATAGACGATCATAGATTGATCTGGAATATGAAATGTGACATCCCTTCTTTGGAAATTGATATGAGCTCCGTATAAAGAAATCCAATCCATGCCAAGAATCACATCGAATTCCACTAAAGGAAGGATCACAAGATTTGTAGGAAGCACTTTCCCACAAACGTCAATTGGAGAAGAATTATAAACTTTTGATGCGATTTATGTGCCATTAGGTGTTGTCACGGATAACTCAACATATAATTGTTGAGGTAATATGGTGATACCCTTAGAAAATTCTTCAGAAATAAAAGAGTGGGTGGATCCAGAATCAAATAAAACATTTGCTACTTTAGAGTGGATGGTATGTGTACCTTTCACCACTTCGTTATCGTACTCCACATCACTGATAGAAATTGCATGTGACTTTCCTTTGTCTTTAGCCTTAAGAGTTTGTTGAAGTTGACCATCAACATCAACCCTTGGATTTGGGCATTGATTGGCATAATGCCCCATCTCCTTGCACTTGAAACATTGAAGTGTAGTAGGTTCATTCTGTGTATCCCTTCCTTTATTTGCATCATTAGAAATCTTCTTCCCATTATCGCGGCATTCAAATGCTCGATGACCATCCTTTCCACATTTGAAACATTTACTTCTCCCTTTAAGACAACTCCCTCTATGTTTCTTTCCACACTTTGAGTATAAGGGAAATCTCATCTTCTTTTCAGTGTGATCTTTAGATTTTCCTTTGAATTCCATTTTCCTCTTCTTATCAAACCCATATTACTGATGGGTTACTCCAATCTCCATCTCGAATTTGAGAGCACATCGAACGATTTCCTCGTAGCTATTGAAGTCCCTTATGGATAACGCCCTTCGAAGACTTGGTTTTAAGCCACTAAAGAATCGATCGATCTTACTCTCAGGTTGGATAATAATACCAGAAGCGTACCTTGCAAGTCTTGTAAAATTTGCTTCATAGGTACCAACAGATTCATCATCCCTTTGCTTCAGTTCAAGAAACACTTTCTCCATCTTTGTTTGGAGAATACGGGTGAAGTACTTATTGAAAAATAAGTTCTTGAACTCGTCCAATTCCATGGACTCAATTTTTTCCCTTTGCCTCATATTATTAATAAGATTCCACCATTGATCAGCATCTCCTTCCAAACGATACACTGCTAGGATGACTTTATCATGTTCAGAACATTGAATAACTGAAAATATCTTTTCAGTAGTACTAATCCATTGTTCAGCAACTAATGGATCAGTAGACCCGCGGAAAGAAGGTGGATGCTACCTCATGAAGGATTCAATAGAATGTTGCTCCTTCCTTTGCTCGTTTGGAAGTCCAGCATGATTCATAGCTTGAGAAAGTTGTGTGAGCATGGCTACAAGATTTTTCATTCCAGCTCCCATATCGTTTGGTTGCTCACGGGGACAATCATTGCATTGCCCATCGCATTCCACATTAACACGGTTCCTTCGGGTTTCATCCATTGACTAAAACCAAGAAGAATAGTGTGAGAAACACTAATTATTATTGGAAAACCACATAATTCAAGAATAAAATTTTCATGCTTAAGGTCTTATCCTAGGTTATTCATGGCCATTTCTAAAACACTAAGATTGTGTTCAATGATTAGACTTATCCTTAGGGTTATTAATAAGGATTTCACATCCTAGTTTCCAAAGGTTGACTATACCTTTCCTCTGATACCAAATATAACGACCCATACTTTACATACATTGTTAATACTTCAAAATTGAAGCACACTTATTACAACATATGACAAAACTACAAAGGACCGTATAGGTATAGTGTCTTTAGAAACTGGGAAACATAAACAACTGGTTCATAAATCTTCTACAGTGTCTCCCATTTATTTCATAATATCTAGTGTCCCTTTTAGAATATTCTACTTAATATCCATCTTCCAGACCTGGGGAAAAGAAATCAAACAAAAAAGGGTGAGCTCAAATGCTCAGCAAGGTCAAATAAAGGAAATAAAAATAATATCATATCTTTTTGAAAATCATAACCTTCAAAAGAGATCATAATATATTAACATGGAATAAATCATAGATGTGAAAATGAGATCCCCATAATCATAACATAAAAGTTGAAACTTTGTGGCATACACACATAATCATGGAAAATCATTTCTTGTTAGTCATGACTCATTGCCAAGACTATCTTAGCGGACAAAGTCCATTTCTGAACCGAGTTCACTCCTCGTTTCAGTCTTGTATCACTAAACCGAAATAACCTTCTGTTCCCGCCATGTCTATCTCATGAGATATAAATCATTACCCAATGCATTGGAGGGAGATATAGGTCCCACCCATCTTATAATTAATCCTTTCTTATGTGTGCCACATAATCATAAATCATAAATCATCGCATAACACATGTAACAAAAATGGGATTCTTGAAACATCATGACATCATCAAACAAATCATATAAGGTAAATGACTTCATAAAAATAATTACCTCACAACATAATCAAATCAATGTAATAATAGGGATAAAAACAGAACCCTATATTATCTTAAATGGAAAATAATTTTGATAAAACATTTGAACTCCATTCTTGAGAAAAATATCATTTCTACTTCAAAAACACTTTTCTTTTCTTAACATGTCATAAAATTATAAACTAAAAGAAGTTGATTAAAAATAAACTTTAAAACTTATAAAGGAAGATTCTTGAAAATAATGTTTTAAGAATCCATTCTTGTCGTATAAGTTAAAAAAACATTCTTCTCGTACTTTTGTCGGAAAAGTCAAAAAGTACCTCGTACAAAAAATGACAAAATATTCATTTCATATCATTTACTAAAAACTCACCGAAGGGTACAATTGGATTTAAACAATTTTACGTGGATGGAAATAATATTACATATTGAGGAAACATGGATGTGTATGATAAAATACACCCCAGTAAATTCCAAAGTATAAACAATCTCGGATAAAAATGAGATTGTGATATTTCCCTTACCTTAGGTCCGATTTGCTTTGTACGTGTCCGAAGCTCCTGTATAATGGTTTAAATAATGTTATTGACTTATTCTAGAATCATACATATTGATATGATATCATATATGGTCATATTCTTAGCTTCTTATTAGTAATATTTCATTGTTACTTGTTACTCAGGTCTTTATTTCATTTTGTTCTTATGCGTGTTTTGCCGAATAAATTATTATTATTATTTTAAGTTTATAGATAACTTATATCCATAATGGTATTAGTGTAACATATATCATATTTATTCATTCAATTCATTTATATAATTACTATGTAATGATGATCATGTAGAACGAGTCGCATCACATCGTGGAGATGGTATTCTGTACGTACGAACGAGCGATGATATTGTTCCCATGATTGTGGAATTGTATTTAAGTGTATTTATACTATTTAAGTATCAATATCACTTTATAATAATCATATATAGTTACTCATTACACCATTATACCCATCCTTGTAAGGTGATGGTGGAAAATAGATTACACCACGACGTGGAGACGGTATTCCGTACGTACGCACGCGCGGTGATTTCATTTTTCCGTAGGATGGATAGAAGGTGAATTAGGTTTGTTTCATATTTATAATAACATATCAGTATGTAAGTAATACTGATGTTATTACTTTATCATTAAACAACTAAAAAAGAAGAAGTTTAAGAAGAAAGAAATTGAAAAGATCGGTAATGGATATTACCTCTTCTTTGAAACGCCTCTTTGAATCCTCCACTTAGGGAACTATGATTGGTCTTTTAAGAAGACCAGGACCACTAGGATTATTCTAGGGAAGTGGAGAAGAGATTTTGGCAGGGGTTGGCCGAGCTTTAGTGCTCAAATTGGTGTGAGGAGGAGGGGGAGGAGGTGCCCTTTTATAAGGAAGGAGAGGGGCACCTTAGGAATCTTTCAAAATATTATTTTATATTAAAGTCAAAATCGGTTTATATTGGTTCCAAAGGGTCTTATTTTGAAGGTAAAGAGGGGATGGGTCTAAATCCTATCAATCAATAGGATTTAGACAAGTTTAGGTTATTATTTTAACCTTATCAATTAGATTTAACTCTAAGTTAAATAATTTAACTTTTACCGTGTCTTTTTGTTTTCTTACACTATATGGTTAATACACTTACTATAACATGCCAAACGAACCCCAAGTTGTTTATTATTAATATATATATCCTTATCTAAGACATTTGGCCGAACCTTAGATTTTTAGAAATAAAATAACAATTATTAATATAATATTTGATTTAATAACTATTTTGTGTCAATTTTGACACTATTTGATATATGATTTTTGTGAAAGCCATAACAGAATTATATGTTTGAACCAATTTGATTATATCAACACTAATATATCATTGTAACCTAGAAAATTAGTGGAATTTATAAAAACTCTCAAATTACATTTATTTGGGCATTTATAACATCAATTATGTCAACATTTCCTTAAAAGGGTAATTACTACATCATCGTTGTGTCATAAATAAATTAATTTATTTAAAGTCTAAAAATTATAAATAAAATATCATTATGTAGGAAATATTTTTAGATTTCTAATGAATATTTATAAACTAATTTATCTTATGTATAAACACATATTAAAAATGTTTTAGTTATTAAACATTGATTTTAACTATTTTAACTATTCATTAAATAATATTAAATGTCATAATCTAATCCAAGTGGACCTAAATGGTCATATTATATTCATAAGGTTGTTTTTGGTCGAATTACACTTATACAATTGAATTAGGACATGTGTTAGGGTAATAGTAATATCATATTTACCCTTAGTTACCCTATTTACTATTAACCGCGGTAAAAAAAGTAAAAAGTTACTATTCACCAAAAAATTATTTTTATCTCATTGAACCACATTTTATTTACTGATATCAACCGTGTCAGTCGGATTTTCAAAATTCCATTCACAGAAGTGGTAAAATTAAGTTTTATGCAAAATTCAGTTTTTAACCTACCACTTAGTGGTTTCACTATTCATCAAAAATTGAATGTTTTCAAAAAAATACCAAAATTTCACCCTAGGCTAATTTCGGTATCCCAAATCCAAAAATGATGTCCATTTTGAAAGATAAAATTTCAAAAATTGGTTATTACTATTCATAACGGCTATTTTAAATAATATTTTAATATCATATCGTCGTTTACTGAAACTCGGTATTGCGTACAACGCAAGCTATCGAGGAAGGTCGCGATTGCGTGTCAAGCAAGCCAAGCTAGTGTTGTGTAGAAAAATATTCCTTTGATGATTTATATAACATAAAAGTCTCGGGTGTTACAGTGTAGCCTTTTCTTTGTTCGTATCATTAGACATCTTCGTCCCATCATTGCGGGATTCAAATGCCCGATGAAATTCTTTTACACATTTGATAAATTTACTTGTCCCTTTAAGACAACTCCCTCCATGTTTCTTTCCACACTTTGAGCATAAGGGAAAACTCATCTTCTTTTCAGTGTGCTATTTAGATTTTCCTTTAAATTCCATTTTCCTCCTCTTATCAAACCCATATGTCTGATGGGTTACTCCAATCTCCATCTCAATCTTGAGAGCACATCGAACGATTTCCTCGTAGTTATTGAATTCCCTTATGGCAAATTCCCTTCAAAGACTTGGTTTTAAGCCAATAAATAATCGATCAATCTTACTCTCAGGTTGGATAATAATCCCAAAAGCATACCTTTCAAGTCTTGTAAAATTTTCTTCTTAGGTACCAACAGATTGATCATCCTTTTACTTTAGTTCATGAAACTCATTCTCCATCTTTGTTTGAAGAATACAATAGAAGTACATATTGAAAAATAAGTTCTTGAACTCATCCCATTCCATGGACTCAATTTCATCTCTAGGCCTCATATTCTTGATAAGATTCAACCATTGATCAGATTCACCTACCAAACAATATACTGCTAAGATGACTTTATCATGTTCATAACATTGAGGAACTGAAAATATCTTTTCAGTGGTACTGATCCATTGTTCAGCCACTAATGGATCAGTAGACCCGCTGAATGAGGGTGGATGTTGCCTCATGAAGGATTCAACAGAATGTTGCTCCTTTTTTTGTTCGTTTGGAAGTCTTGCGTGATTCATATCTTGAGAAAGTTATGTGAGCATGGTTACAAGATTTTTCATTCCAGCTCCCATATAGTTTGGTTGCTCAGGGGTACAATCATTGCATTTCCCGTCGCATTCCGCGTTAACACGGTTCCTTTGGGTTCCAACCATTGAATAAAACCAAGAAGAATAGTTTGAACAACGCAAATTATAATGGGAAAACCACATAATCAAGAATAAAACTTTACACTTAAGGTCTTATCATAGGTTGTTAATGTCCATTTCTAAAACACTAAGATTGTGTTCTATGCTTAGACATATCCTTAGGGTTCTTACTAAGGCTTTCACATCCTAGTTTCCAAAGGATGACTATACCTTTCCACTGATACAAACTATAACGAACCATACATTATATACATTGTTATTACTTCAAAATTGAAGCACACTTATTACAACATATAACAAAACCATGAAAGGACCATATAGGAATAGTGTCTTTAGAAACTGAGAAACATAAACAACTGGTTCATAATGCATCTACATTTCCTCCCATTTATTTCATCATATCTAGAGTCTCTTTTGGAATATCCTACTTAATAACCTTCTTCCTGACCTGGGGAAAGAAACATACAAAATGGTGAGCTCAAATGCTCAGTAAGGGTAAACGAAAGAAATATCAATCACATCATATTCATAAGAACATAACTTTTTGGAAATCTTAACCTGCAAAAGAGATCATAATTTCATAACAAGGGATAAATCATAGTAGTGAAATGTAATCCCAATAATAATAACATAAAAATGAAACTTTGTGGCATACACACATAATCATAGAGAATAATTTCATAGTAGTCAAGACTCATTGCCATGACTATCTTAGCAGACAAAGTCAATTTCTAAACTGAGTTCACTCCTCGTTTCAGTCATGTTTCACTGAACCAGATTAACCTGCCATTCCAGCCATGTCTATCTCATGAGATATAAATAATTACCCAATGCATTGGAGGGAGATATAGATCCCACCCATCTCATAACTAAACCATTCTTATGTGTGCCACAAAATCATAAATCATACATCATAGCATAACCCATGTAATAAAAATGGGATTCTTAATCATCATGCCATCATAACACAATCCATATAAGATAAAAGGACATCATAAAAATAATTCCATCATAACATAATCAAAACAATGTAAAAATAGGGATAGAAACAGAACCCTATATTATCTTAGATGGAAAATAATTTTGATAAAACACTTGAACTCCATTCTTGAGGAAAATATCGTTTCTACTTCAAAAACATTTTCATTTCTTAACATGTCATATAATTTTAAACTAAAAGAAGTTTATTAAAAATAAACATGAAAACCTGTAATGGAAGCATCATGGAAATAATGTTCCAAAAATCCATTAATGTTGTATAATTTTAAAAAAAAAATCTTCTCGTACTTTGGCTGGAAAAGTCCAAAAAGTACCTCGTACGAAAAATGACAAAAGATTCCTTTCATATCTTTTACTAAAAACTCACCAAAGGGTAAAATTGGATTTAAAAAATTGTAGGAGGATAAAAATAATATTAAATATTGAGTAAACATGGATGTGGATGATGAATATTCCCTAGTTAATTCTGAATTATAAAAAATCTCGGATAAAAATTGAGATTGCGAGATTTTCCCTAACCTTAGATCCAATTTGCTTCGTAAGTGTCCGAACCTCTTGTATAATGATTTAAATAATGTCGTTGACTTATTCCAGAATCATAATAATTGTTATGATATCATATATGGTCATATTTTTAGCTTCTTATTAGTAATATTTCATTGCTACTTGTTATTCGGGTGTTTATTACTTTTTGTTCTTATGCGTGTTTTGTTGAATAAATTATAATTATTCTTTTTAGGTTATAGATACCTCATTTACAGAGTTGTATTAGTGTAATATGTATCATATTTATTCATTCAATTAATTTATATAATCATTATGCAATGAAGATCATGTATAACGAGTCGCATCACATCGTGGAGACGGTATTCCGTACGTACGCACGAGCGGTGATATCGTTCCCATGATCTTGGAATTGTATTGGAGTGTATGTATACTATTTCAGAATAAATATCACTTTAAAATAATCATATATAGTTTTTTTACACCATTATACCGATCCAAGTATGGTTGTGGTGGAAAATAGATTACACCATGGCGCGGAGATGGTATTTCGTACATACGGACGCGCGATGATTTTGTTTTCCGTAGGATGGATAGATGGTGAAATAGGGTTGTTTCATAATTATAATAACATATCAGTATATCAGTGATACTGATGTTATTACTTCATAATGAAACAACTAAATAAGAAGAATAATAAGAAGAAATAATGTTGAAAGAATCGGTAATAGACATTACCTCTTCTTTGAAGAGCCTCTTCTTAACCTCCACTTAGGGAACTAAAAATGGTCATTGAAGAAGACCAATAAATATAGGATGATTCTGGGGAAGATGAGAAGAGAAATAGGCAGGGTTTTTCCGAGCTTGAAGGCTCAAAGTGGTGTGAGGGAGAGAGGGAGAAGGTTCCCTTTTATATGCGAGGAGAGGGGCAGCTTAGGAAAAAAAATATAATTTTATTATAAAGTCATATTAAGTTTTTAATAGCTTAAAATTAATTTATTTCGAAGATAAGGTGGGGATGGGTCGAAATCCTCTCATCCAACAGAATTTTGACACGTTTAGGTTTCTATTTTAACCTTATCATTTAGATTTAACTTTAAGATAATAATTGTACTTTTATCATGTCTTCTTGTTTTCTTACACTATAAGGTTAATAAACTTACTATAACAAGCCAAATGAACCTGAAGTTGTTTATTATTAATATATATAACCTTATAGAAGTCATTTGGCCGATCCTTAGATTTTTAATAATAAAATAACAATTAATAATATAATATTTTTTTAAAAAACTATTTTATGTCAATTTTGAAACTATTTGGTAATTGATTTTTGTGAAAATCATTACAGAATGATTAGTTCGAAAAAAATTAATTAAATCAATACTAACATGTCATATTAACCTAAAAAATTATTTTAATTCATAAAAAGTATCAAATTACATTTACTTAGGTATTTATAACATCAATTATGTCAATATTTCTTTAATAAGATAATTACTGCATCATCGTTGTGTCATAAATAAATTAAATTATTTAATGTCTAAAAATAATAAATAAAATACTATTATGTAGGAAATACTTTTATATTTTTAATTAATATTTATTGTCGAATTTATCTTATGTATAACCCTATATTAAAAATATTTTAGTTATTAAACTTTAATTTTAACTATTTTATCTATTCTTTAAATAAAATAATATTAAATGTCCTAATCTTATCCAAGTGCGCCTAAATGGTCATATTTTATTCCTAAGGATTTTTTTGGTTGAATTAAACTTATCAAATAGAAATAGGAAATGTGTTTGGGTAAAAATAATATCATTTTTACCCTTAATTACCCTATTTACCTTTAACCGTCATAATAAAAGTAAAAAGATACTTTTCACCAAAATTATTTTCTTCTCATTGAACCACATTTTAGTCCTTGATATTAACCATGTATCTTGGATTTTTTAAATTCCACTCACAAAAGCGGTAAAATTATGTTTTATGTAAAATTTCAAATTCTCCTAGGAGGTGGGTAAAAGACGGTGAAAAGTTCAACAAAATTTTTATATATCTAAAATTATTATAAAAAGACTCAAATGAATTAAATTGAACTTATATAGATATTATGTATCAATTTTGACATAAAATATATAAAATAAATAATTATTTAAATAAAAAGTTTGTTTTTAAATAATAACCTAGTTTTTTCACTATTCATAAAAAAATTGAAATTTTTCCGACAAATACCAAAATTTCACCCTAGGTTAATTTCAATACTCTGAATCCAAAAATGAAGTCCATTTTGAAAGGTAAAATTTACAAAAATTCAAAAAGTGGGTATTACTATTCATAACAGCTAGTTTTTATAAAATTTTAATAGCATATCGTTGTTTAGTGAAACTCGATATTGCGTACAATTCAAGCTATCGAGGAAAGTCGTGGTTGCATATAAAGCAAGCCAAGCTAGTGTTGTGTGTAGTGAAAGATTCCTTTGATTATTTATATCACATAAAAACAAAATATTTCTCATAAAAATTTCAGGTGTTACACATGTTATAGACACAAGTCATTGAATATACTATCCTAATGATTAACATCATGATGACTTGTCTTTATAAATGTAATAGACTACCCAAAATTATACATTTCATCATGAAGGAACCAGTTATTGTTACCCATGTTATCATTTCCTATCCAATATTATCAAGGGATATATAATTTTTTCTATTTAAATATATTAAAAAATTATTATATATTCCATCCCTAATATTTTTACTCATCATATGCATATGATCATTGATTATAATCCTTTATGTTTACCATTACTGAGAATTTCATCTCACTGCATCTTGTGTTTCAATTTCTCCATGTTATGACGAAATTTATTACAATAGATATATTAAATAGAATATATTTTGAGGATATTTTTTGAGTTTTGGATTACTTATTATGGATTAATCTATTTCTTATACAGTGGAAAATGTGACCATTAGAAAAAATATACATGAGATATATTACTTTATTGTTTTTTTTAATTCTCAAATGTTTTAATTATAAATGGTATAAGAATGTATGTAATACGATATTTTCATTAATTCATGTATTTAAGGGATAGTTAGGTCCATGAATATATAGGTGGTATTGAATATAGTATAAAAAATATTTGATTTTAGAATCAATAAAAATACTATGAGTTTGGGTAACTATAATTTAGGAAATACACACACACACACACACACACACACATATATATATATATATATATTAATATGAATATCATTTGGTTTAGATATAGTATAAAACGAACTAGAAATTAAATAATATGGTATGAAATCATGTGTGTGTGTAACTTATGAAACATAACATGATGCATGAAACAAATGGCTTACTCAATGTTATGATTTAAATACATATCTTGAGTTCTATACCATCAACCATGAGACAGATAAACATCACAATAATTAATGGTTCTTTTTTAATATTTATATTTACACAAGGAACTTGATATTTCACTATAAAATAGACCATGAAACCTTTTTTGGACTTACTTCTCAAATTTTGTCCTTTTTAAATATTATTTAATAAAAATCAATGCAACTAAAATATCATATAACTATGATTTTAACCAAAATATTAACACATTGAGTGAATTTTATACAATATCCAAACTCAAGAAGACAGCATCATACAAACCTGACAATGATTAAGGTTCGAGAAAAACCTAGCATAATATTGGTGACTACAATAGATGAATAATATATGATCTAAACAAAACCTATGATCAGGTCTAAATGATATAAATATTATTCTCTAATAAAGATCACATATATATAAAATTTTTGAAACTCTCAGGATTACCAAGATATACTAATGTATCTATAAGTACCTAAAAAATAAATAAAATTGATGCCGCATGTCTACTAAGGTGTCTATAAATGATTTGACTGTCAAATACTTTTTAAGGAACCACTGATGATTTATAAACATAACATTGAATGAACTAGTTCCTAAAATAACATGTATACCTCTTTATATAAGTATAAAAAATATTTTTTTAAATCATCACAAAAGATTAGGAAGGATACTTACAAAAAATTAAAGAAACATATCATGAATTGTCATCTATGTAACCTTTATATCTATTATTTACAATTCAATATAGATGGTTTTTATATAATAGTTTTACCATCTATAGTTAAATCCTGGATTTTGAGATGATCAATCTAGGAAAACTGTGTCACTCATCTTAGTGAATATGGGAAAGAGTATAAAAATTAATGGTGTTGTGATCCCAACCTAGTATTTTATTAAAAATCAAGTTAAAACATAATAAACTATTAATAATATCAAAATATATTGGTGTCTATAAAGTAGGAAATTCATGCAATGAACATGATCCATGCCAAAAATGTGATCAAAATTTAAAATTAAATAAGAATTTATTCACTCATTTTATCATTCCCATTACCAATAAAAATAGTATACATTGTCAAGATATTATAAAAAATATATCTCTAATCATATTATATATAAAAAAGTGAAATAATTATTTTTATAACCAGAAAATAAATATATTATTAGATTATAATAAATATATATATGAATTATGCCAAATGGAAATCAAGAAGGAATATATGAATGGATTTCAATAGTAAATCATTCAAAATAATAGTTTCATACTTATAGCATTCAATCATGTTAGATCTATTCCAATGTAAAAAAATGTTTTGAAACACATAAACCACATGAAAAACTATATATGTTCTATTTAAGGTAGTATATATTTCGTTATATAAATTATAAACATTTTTCCAGAAAAAAAAATCTTCTACACTCGGGAATACAAGTGTTAGTGATTTGGGTATTCTAGTAAAGGTATAGCCTATAACATATCTAATAACATGATAAAAGATTTTTTAATAAAATTGTGAAGGATCAAGGTCTATTTTCAATATCCCATAATATATTAATCATTAAAAACTGATAGTTGACATTACAAACTTTTTTTTATGTATACATGTTTCAAAATATGAATTTATAATTTATGGAAGTTGTGTTTTTTTTAAATTTTAAAACAATAATAATAAATTGATAAATATATTTCATTAAACCATTAACCAATAAAATCATTTTCAACAACATGATTTCATATAACATAATAAAACACTATCTCAAAATGCTTGGTAGTATTTATGTGTCATGGTTAGATAAATATTAAGCTATTTAGTTTTACATGGTAAATTACTTCTTCTTGAACCATAAACTAAACCACAACATTTCCAAAAAATAACTCTCTTAACTATTATTTTATCTTTGGATCATTTATCTATATATAATTTAAGCTTTAGATAGAAAGGGTTAATCTAGTAATATGATTTTATTGGGGTTAATTGAATTCAATAATAGTAATATAATAACACCATGAGATTTTTTATGCCAAGGATAGACTATTTAATTTATTTCCCCCTCAATTCAGTTTAGTTTTTTAACCACAAGGATTTCTGTGTAATCCCCTAACTATTATGAATGAAAGTGTCCCACATTTTTGATAATTTCAATTAAAAAAATCTCTAATAATGGTTACCCAACATAAATATCATGGGTAATTCAACCCTAATGTTAATGACATGAAAAAAAAATTAAAACAAATTTAATGAAATTCATATTGTCATTTTTTTGGTAATTAATTATCATTACGTAATTCCAAATGACTATCTTTTGAAACATTTAATGAATCATATTAAAATATGATAGTAAACCATTAATTTATATCTTATCAATATAAATATGTTTCTTTAGTAATTTAAGAATAACAATAGGAAAGAATGTTTTAGTCATAACTCAAGAGTAGCATTGTGAGTTTATACAACATACCAATACTAATGTGGATCTTCAAAAAGTTATATATTATAAACTATGATAATTTATATTTTTTTAAAATAAATTAAATATAATCGATATCTTGCATTATATGTACCACCGTGTTTTCATGAATAATGGAATAATAATATTATTATTATTTAAATATGAATTTTATAACTGCACTGTTATTATGGAAATTATAAATTGAGATAAAAACATTTTTATAATAACTATAATGGTTTTGTTTAAAGAGGGAATATAAGTTGGCACACCCAAGGGATGTCGGTGATCGAGGCTATAATCCTCAAACCGCATAACCAAAATTAATGGGTAAAATACAAGGTGTGTAATATAATTTATAATGAATAAAAAAATTTCAAGGAACGTACATCAAAGGTCTTCATGGAAGGAAATATTTTTTTAAAAAAATTACATAAAATAATTGGAAAATTCAGAGAGCACCTACATTATTCTTAAAACTCTTTACTCATCTAATATAAAGGATTGATTTGGTCATCATTAAAATAAATATATTAAATATAACTCCACCATAAAAATAGGGATAATGACCTTGCACCATGATAAATTTATCAAGATGAGACTAAATGAATAAATATTAAAAATCTATTGATTTCTTTATGACAGGGATCCATAGAGACTGACATTGTTTGTTTCAGATGCTAGACGGAGGAGTTATCTCCTTCCCAAGCATGGATAGGAGGATAGATAACCCATAAAGAAAGACAAACTCACACAGTTTTTAGGAGATGTAGAATGAAGGAAGAGATTTTTAAAACTCATTATGGTAATTTTTTTAATTTATCCCTCAAAAATGGGAGTCATGATTTCACCACATGGATTGGCTATATTGTGTTTCAACTATGTGGTAGCCACTTCCTAAGAAACCCACCTCACATGATTACCCTGAATGGTGTACCAAATTATGCGTTAATCATGTGATAAATATTGTGATGATAATATAGAAGTTGAACTAACCATGTTGGATAGGTTCATGGTTTTGGATAAACTGTGAACAGAACATTCAGATCAATTCTACTCCATTGAAAGAGGCTGCACAGTTTTTTGTTGGGTGCTGCATTGTTTCAGACAAATGAGCGACCAATTCACACCACCCACTCCTTTTTTCGATATCTTTACAGTCCAATAACTCTATGACACATCCAAGGGAACTCTTGGACATTAATGAATTCCAAAATAGAGAATTTTAATTGTTCTATATCATCCAAATACACTATAAAGCTTCATTCAAAGAATGGCATGTCCTGTCAATTCCAAAATTCAAATTCCCTTATAATATTACTTTGGCTCAAAACATGCGTCTTTAAAACCAACCCACATTAGAACATATCATCCCCAATAGTCATTAGGAAAAAAACATCACGTAACATTTAATGGCCATGATTTCCCATTCAAAATGTCACATTGTGTTTCCAATGCCCAAAGAACCTGCAAGAATTACTTTGGAATATGACACATAAGGTGTCAAAGCATTATCCAATGCTTGTTTTTCTTACATAAACAAAGAAAAGTAAAATACCCCATACCTTTTAACTAGAATAAGATCACATAGTCACCTATTTAAAAAATAGATTTTTCTACTCCCCAATGTAGGAACTAAAATTAGAAAGGAGATAATTATGAACCACGAAACCTCCACCATTGGAATTACCAACACGGCACTCCCTTTAATGTTATAATGATGCTACTAGAATATTTTCATTAACTAGTGAAACTGATTACATATAAGGTCATATAATGGGACTCTTTGTAATTAAATAATTTAATCTCAATCGACCTCACTAAAACTAGCCACACGATCTTTCCATGAAGGATATAGTCGACCTTTTAAACTCCCCTAACCCATTCCTTATGATGTGCATTAAAACAATTACTTTTGAACAAAACAATAATGAAAACAACTTCAGAATCTATGGATGAGAAAAAATGAAAATTATCAGCATATATGACCAATGTATTATAAACTAATCTAAAATTCCTTCTTCTTAGGAATCTTGCATTTAAGATATGAACATTCACCAACACTCATAGACAATATTTAATGAGGTTCCTAGTTCGAACCAACACACGGTCATTTATTCATTTATTTTATAGAATGATGATGTTTGAAAACTAGATCCATCCAATTAGAATCACCATGCATTAAACATCACCTCTAATCCCAACAATAAGTCTGCAATAACCTCATATTCACATAATAGGAGTCTAAGGAACTAACACAATGTAGTCCATACTAAATGTTTACATGTGACACATTTTCACAAATCCACGACATCCACATACTATAATTGACTATGCCTAGAGAGTAAATCTCATGGTGGTCACATCAATGGAAAATGGATGGTGTTCAGGAGATCATCCATGGAATTCCAACGTGGGAAACCAGATATCACTCTGAACTAAACTGGAATGTTTAAAACATCCAGTCCCCCAATGAATAACTAATATGGAAACCAATGATCTATACTATTGTTATTGAAAACATTAGTGTGGCATAAGAAAAATGATCTCCTTGTTTATCAAGGAAGACATCAGGATAGGGGATATTTTCATCACTAAACAAGAGTACAACAAGAGGATAACGAATATTACTAATAGATTCATTCGAACCACTAATGGTCGACATCCCTTTAAATAATCTCAACATCACATGTCGATGTACCGTTATTAACTAATCACAAGCCTTTACCACCCAAATCATTCCATGATCACTCAATAGTAACCACTAAAGTCTACCCAAGACCAACGATGCTTCCAAATGGTTGCGTACACCAAGAATCACATCCACAATGTGTTTCCAAGAAAGAACAAACATCTTTAGAAACAATTCAGCCCCAAAGGAGTTTAATAAAGATGAATGATTTTACATGGTCATATTTTTTTGTTATCTTTATATATATATGGGTACATTTACTAAAATTTATGTGATACACCCCACCATAGGATTGTTCTAGTAATCGATAGAATAAATATTGACTAGATTATCATATACATGCTACATCAGATTCACCTCAAACTCATGTGAAACCGTTCTCTATGTCATGGTAGTATCTATAAAATCATTTTACATGAAATCCAAAACCAAACTAACCAATGTGTTAAAATAACCGCTTCTATGGAAAGTTAACCAATGAATTTCAAGGTACATGTCTCCCATAATAACTAGGTCACTCTACTCTATAGATAACCATAGAACATACTCAATATCACATGACTCCATGATTCAACTGAACTCAACCTGTTCATTATACCATTAAGACACTCTCTGGGTAGAGTGCCTATGTATGAACACTACCTAAATATTAAAGAAGCATGATGGTGCACCCTTGATACTATTAATAGGATATACATCCTATGAATCGTAGTTTCAATGAGTTACTATAATAAAATTACCCAATGTAGCATTTCCAATTACGACCCTAAACATACATGATTATATACCACTACATCAATTATACAGTGATAAGAATGGGTCAAGAGACCTACTAAGCAGTCAAACATTCCTTAGAAATGTATACCAGTTTAAAACCAAGTACTAATTTATGCTTTCTCCCATTAAAAGGTTCAATGATAGTCTGACCACCCATCTGAAAAAGGATTTCACATAGAAACTACAAGTCTTACTATGGAAAATGGAACCCAAACATCACAAAATGTATGGAAACTGATATAATTTATCAAGGAATTTAATATCTAAGGGTTTTACCTTACATGGTATATTTCCTAATATATAAAAACACATTAAACCAATCACTAGTCCATGCCACATATAATAAAAAATTATCTTCAAATATCATTTAAGAAATTACAAAAAAGGATAAATGCCTATAGAAAATGATCATGTTTCTGTTCCATGGAAACTCAAGGATATATTTAAACAACCCCTAAGGATGTGTTTTGAAAAATGAAACAACATCAACATCCATTTATAATTCATTAAATTGATTCACATTCAACCATTAAATGTTTAAAATATTTTAATGCATAACAAGAAGTACTATTTGTAAAACAATGAACTATGTAAAATAGAAGACATTCTATGAGGGCCCCTTCAAACCAACATGGGATTATCATATTTCATCCCAATAGAAGATTTTCTTTATTAATGATTCAAAACACCCATAGCGAGGTATTATATAAGAAAATTTCCCCAATTTACCAACACTAGTCGTGTTGTTCATTTAATTTGGTAATATTATGGATCTTAATGCCCTTGTAATGGAGTAATAATCCTTTATAAGGGAATCAATATCGTTCCAAATTAAAATAAACATTCCATCATATTTATAAATATTTAAAATTAAAAAATGGCATATATGATGATTCAATTATAGGTGTTCATATAACCCGATATATAAGGCACCCCAACAATTTATATACAATAGGTCAACTCCCATTTAATATAAATCAATTCACTTAAGGACATTAATTTAATATCCATTAAATTTTAACAGCATTCAGGATATATATATAATTCTCAAAGATGGTTTGAGAATACATGTTACATTTTTGAAATTATATGTTGCCCAAACACCTTGAAATTGAAAATAGGTTCTTTTTTAAACACAACCAATAAACTCATCCCATGAAACCAATAAATATTTATATCATAACTAAGAATGTAATCATTAGAAGTAAACATAGAAATAATTCTAATAAGCTCTGAAGAATGTCAAATTACCCGAGGAACAAAATAAAAAGTGAGAATGAATATTTATAAATGAAACAACATATCATAGAATATTTATAAAATGTGAATTTCAATGTCCCTATAATGATTCATGTTATGCTAATTCCTTGTCATACTCGGGAAAGGGTAAAATGAAATAAATTCATAAATCAATAAGAAATATAATATACTCCAATCACTCTAATTGAAATCATAATCAACCATAATAACAAATATTATGCGAAACAATCCTAGCCCGAGACAAATGGAATTTCCCCTGTGAGTGGGGTGATCAGTCCCAGAAATGGCTATTTACTAAGTGTCATAACACTCCTTGTATCTTGTATACCAACAGAAAATCATAAAAGAAAAGAAAAAAAAGGAAAAGACACCACTACATAATGTCATGTCATGACATACCACTTAACCTATAGTAGGATCGGTGGGTCATAAGGCCTCAAGCATGCCACCCTGTATACCAGAGGCTGCCAATAAGCAACATTAGTGTAACTATGTGATAGTGGGGAGACAATACACCCATGATCATAAAATCACAATGGTATACCATATTGTAAATAACAAACAATAGAGGAATTAGTAATAGGTGAATGATAGAGTATTATAATAAAAATACAGACTAAATAAAAAGGGTGGTCAATGCCAATATACAAGGTTGCATGCATGTCCAGATGATGATTCATAATTAAAAATTACATATATGATAGATAGCATTATTCATCACAATAAATTAATAATGAAAAGAAGTAAAATCTCTAAGGGTAGTTTCAACAAGAATCATATTCTCCAACTAAATCATGTTCTCCTAAATCCATGTACAAGAAAACTACCATAAGCAAGGTCCTACAAACATGATATATACTCTGGTACCCAAATGAAATGGTATCCAAAGAATGGTGTGAGATACAAATCCTAGTGGGTTACAACCCATTCATTATAAAACTAAAAATAGTACATGAATATATAGTAAATTAGTGTGCATGAATGTGGTAAACATTAAACAAAGATGAACAAATAAATAAATACCATTTAGTTCATGTTCCAATAGGATACATGGTCGATTCTAACTAATTTTTCTCATGGTTAGAATGAATTTATGATCAGTAAGTATGTATATATTATAATAATATATATATTATTGTTATAAAGAGCAACCGCCTATATATATTATGTACGTGTGGATGTAATTAGCCATAAACATTGAATACTAGTTGCTAGATGGACCAGTGCGGAACATAGTCCTTCATAACCAGTATAAACTAGAAAATTAGTAGATTCAATAGAGTAAACGCCCTCCATCTTATTATGAGTGTGAGATATCATGCTCATCACTCAATATGGTGGGTGGTCATTATGTCAATAATGAAACAGTAATCATTGTGTCATCATGTCAACACACACAAGGGATGGGTATCATCATCCAAATCTCACCATAGTTTCAATAGTGTGAGACATCATGATCAACCTAATGTTAGAGAGTGTGATACTACCATGCTCAACATCACACTTTACATTGTTCCACATCCCAATCATAATTCATAATCATGTTAATATCAACATAATCCATGAGGCATTAACCTCACATGCATTGCATATATCAATTTAATTTTATAATTATAGGCATCTAAAATTAATTAAGAATGTATTAAATATACAATGATTAGTGTGACCTCTCCTACCTTTTTGAACTCATTTCATTTATATAATTTTAAACAATTACACATGCTATGATTATTTAAATATGACATGTGGAATGATCATAAAACCAAATTCAATTCCATTTCAATTAAACAATTTTATATGTTAAAGTCAATTCATTTAGATGACTTAAAACATTTAATAGGGGAATCTATCTTGAAAATAAATTCCATATAGATGCATGTCATTTAATATTTCTTAGAATATAAATTTATTTAATAAGGGTCAAAAGGTTCTAAAATGGTACCTCGGTTTAATTGGGATGTTACATACATAGGAAATAACATTTTTTATTAAACAAGACAATCCATTTGGAGGGGATAGATACATTAGTCATTTAGGCAGTAAGAGGGGCCAAACCGTCAAATATATAAATATGGCCAAGAACATAAATGGGGAAATGGATCAAATAGACATCTAAACAAATGGAATGAAAATCCCTTTTATAATATTATAAAAACCAAAACTGTACATCCAAACATGCAATAAACTACTAATGGTCAATTCATAACCTCGAAGACATTGCACCAATTACAAAGGGGTTTCTTATAAAAACCTGACAATGATCATCAATAATTTATTTCTCTCAATTATGCATCATATTCAATAATTTTAACGTAATTCATCAATATTATAATTATATAATTCAACCACACATGAAAAAAGAATTCAAGAATCAATATGGAATTTTGGAGGTGACAATATCATTTGGGATTTTTGTTACAAGGGTAAATTGTACATAAAATCTAAGATAAACAATTAGAAACATTCCTCATATTTAAAAAATTACTCATAAATTATAATTATAAATTGGCACACCAATGGAATGTTTTTGATCACATTTGACATCCTCAATCCACATAACAATAATAATTTACTGTAATAAAATGTGGGCCAAACCATTTATATTTAATAGGTATTTTCAAATAAATGTGTTAAAATGATGGAGTTTAGTGCAATGAATCTATTTATTAGATGAGAATATTTTAAGCAATGTTTCATTGAACAACTATATTATGCTTAAGAATCATTACTCATCCAAAAACAATGTTCGCTTCTCTCTAGATTAAAAGAAATATAATAAAAATACATTTTCCATTAAAATAGAGAAAATGTGTTTTCATGTTGAAATCATTATCAATATGAGATTAATTAAAGAGTGATTCAATGTGAATCGAGAACTTATTGATATAGTTCCATAGAGACTAATGATATTGAATTCAGATGATGGATGTAAATGTTATCTCCATTCATAGGTTTGATAGTATAACCAAGAAGTCATCTAGCTGGAGAGCCTCACATAGCCACCAAGAGTATAAGAAAGAAACAAATTGAGTTTTATAGCACACTAAAGGAATTTTTGTCATTTCACCCTTAAAAAATATATCACACTTTTTTTTAAACTGTGTACCAACCATGTGGTAGACACTACCTAAGAAAACCACATTGCATAGTTACCCAGAACAATGTACCAATCCATGCTCCAACTGTGTGATTAATAGTCCAAGGCCACTCCCTATCTTTCACTAACCGTGAGGTATTGGTGCATAGTTTGGGTAAATAAAGAGCAACCCATTTATTTCCCTTTTGATCCTCTTTTATAGGATATATTGTTTTCCTCTAGAGGACACATGGTACAAGTGAACCATGCACCATATATAGACCACCCCAACCACTGATTTCTAGAACATAGTGCTCCTGAAAAATGATGAGATGTCTGAGAGACCTCTCATGCCTATAATTTTTTTTAAAAGCACATTTTTACATGTTCAAACCCTCAGAATACAATTCTAAATATCAAATCAAACTACCCATCCAATAAATTACAAAATTCAAATTCCATTTGAAATTTACCTTTTTTCAAAGAACAAGTAATTACAAAAAATAATAATGGAATGAATGAAATCAAACACTATCTAAATAATTGATAAATGATATGTCCATGCAAAGATCAATGATGCATCGAAGGATGATATTGAACTACAAAATAATGTGGGAAATTATCCAGAGTTATACAATTCATATATGGATTTATAATATTTGAAGAATAATTATGTACCCCATTAATTCTAAAATTGATTAAGGAATTGTTGGATAGTTCACATAGATCATATTTATCCATGAATAATTAAATATTTTTATAGTGACCTTTAAGGGAAATTATATACAAGTAACATTAAGGTGAAAAAACATTTCATATAGACCATGATGAATGGGCTTCAATTAATATAATGTTAAATATCAAAAGTATAAGGTAATGATTCGACCATTACCAATAACCTAATAGAAATGGGTGGAAATCACCATGAATTTCTTAAGGGTTATCTAAAGAACCCTCAATAAAAATTTATCATTTTTATTGTGAAAATTTGAAAACAATTTTCATTGAGTTCATTTATATTCAATAGTGATTATCATTAAATTAAATTTTCATAATAAAAATAAATGAAGTGGTATTGATTCAGGAAGTATCAGTTTCTGTTTTATCTATTAAATAACTATTGGTTCTTCAACGTTCTGTTGAACCCATCAAAGATCATTGAATACAGAACTAAACATTACAACTTCTAATAATCCAAAAACAAATGGTTACTCTAAAAATACTATTCAGGCCTTATAAATTATAATTTTATCTCACTGTATGGATTTAAAATGATAATGGTATTAACATATTACATTATGTAAGATATCATTTAAAAAAAATAACAGATGTATTCAGTTGGAACCATACAATGCTTTGTATGAGAAGTGATATAGAACATTTACATTTTGGTATGAAGATATAAGGTGATATATATTGGGATATAATCATTTCAAATAATTTATAAACAATATTAAAACCATTTAGTGTTATGGTAATGTATAATAATGTTAATAGAATATTTATGGTAATAAAAAATTACGAGATATGTTATTTTATGCTAATGAATATGTATCCCTTCAAATAACAACATTGAAGAGAATTTTGAATTTTTTAGAATGAAATGTTAATCCTCAGATAATTCAAACCCTTTATAATTATTCATCATTTTTGGATGATATTTTATCAAATAGTATATTCATTGAACTAATCACAAGTTTATTCTGAGTTCCTTGTATCACATATGAAGAATTATCACATAGATCCATTATATAAACTGAACTCAAATATTGTTGTCTCACCCTAACATGTACAAGATTATTATGAACCAATAAGATAAAACTTCTTAAACTAAAAAATAACACTGCTAAAGTCTAGAAAGTCTTAAATAATTATATACAACTCTGTCATTGCTCAAAAATATGTTTAATTGAATTTTTTAATATATTAATTTCATTTTTTCTCCCAATAATACATCATCTCACCTAAACTAATCCCAGAATGATGGTTGGATTATTTTAATTCTTATTCAATAACATGCTATAGACAATTATTCTTTCTACTCATCTATATATATATTATGATCAATTTGGTTCTAACAATCGGTTCCTCAACCCACAAGTAGCATCATATTCATCTTAATTTTGAATTTCATTCACCTCAATCTTTACATGAACATATAGAATTATTTTTTATCAATAAACTGCTTACATTAAAACCAATATCCTTAAATTGAATATCAAGGGGAACTTCTCACTATCAGACATAGAGGGCAGTCCCAATAGAATTGTTTTGGCTTCTAACATTATATTATATATGAAATATTGAATTAAGGTATATTATAAAAATTAACTCCTTAAATAATTATTTGTTTTGAAACTCAAACTAATATATCATCCGAATATATTTTTGATAGGGGTGATTTCACCGTCCTTAATATATAACTTCTGATATCCACAACTATCATTTTTAACAACAATATAAAATATAAAATAACTCAAATATATCAATTTAATTGAACTATTCTTCAATAATTATATTACATAATATTTATTCTCATTGATAATGTCATGAAAAAATACCATAATTAAATCATTGCAACAAATGAAGAATTTAGTAACCTTGGATCAAAAATATTTTTGTAATGATTAGTTTTAGCTTCAGCTTCGATGGTTCTTTATAAACATTATTCCTTAAAACCCAATAAATTGATTTTATTCTTCATGAAATACATATAGTGGAACTCATTATTCATTCATAATTGAAATTTGATTCAATTAGAGGTTCCGTTAGCACCATGATATTCTAAACACAAAAGTATTACATTATCATCGACTAGTTTTTATTTCCATAAAATAAAACAATTATACAATATCCATTTTCCATTTCATATTATTATTCTATTCTGTGGATGAATATTAGATTCAAATTCTTCCAATTAAGGGTTCACTCACTAGTCTTAGTGTTAATGAAATTTATACCATGAACAAATAGTTCTTAATTCAAAACAAATATTTTTTCTTCATCTAATTAAAATTCAAGAAAATATAATTTTCTCCAACTTGTAACATCAAATTTTGGATATGCATTTATTTCATTCACTTATATAGAGCTTTAAATAAGGAAATTTAGAGTCTTACATTCAAGAAGTCAAATAATGGATACTTATTCTATGTATTCCATAGGTATACATTGTATATCTTCTCATTCAAATGTTTCGAAATAGAAATATGGTGTTCTTAAAATACTATGGTGATATATTATGATCAGGTATTATGTTGTGTAAAAATTGAAACAGTAATTCCTGTTTCAAACATTAGAAGACTTAGAAGCCATGTGTTTAGAACCCAAAGAATTTTGTTCATTTGGAAGTCCTAAAATGAGTAGGAAAATTCATAATATATAGATGTAGACTTTTATTGTGATCTTTAAACGTATATATTTATGTAAAAATATTCAAAATTACATTTGATTACATTCAACTCTACTACAACCTCTTGAAATAATCTTGTAATTTCTTCAAATAGTTATTTGTATTAATAAAAAAATTTCGAACTCCTTCTAAAAGATTTATGAGGTATTGAATAATATAAAATTATAACCGTAGAATATTTTTTGAATCCTTCTATCAGCTCAGTTGTGTCTTTATATCAAAAAATCTTGTGTTATCTCTATTCACATAACAATTAATTAGTAGTTTGTAAACACTGATCACCACAAATAACAGGTTTTCCTACTTAGATGGGTCTCCTCTTTCAACTATTCATCATATATACTTTTAACCATTTTTATATGTTTTCTTCATAGCCATATAGGACTTCCTATAATAGGTTCATTGGTAAGAAAATATTCTATTCAACCTATTAATTATAAGGAATATTCAACTTAAGCACATGTAAATAATTTGAATATATCCTTTTCAATAATATGATTTTATGGTTTTCCCAATTGAATCTATCTAGATAATTATTCAATAAAATATTGTTTTACGTATTTCACTACTGAAAGTGTGGGATTCCACATTTCAATCACCATTACCATGTACGTATCATGGGATAAACTATGGATACCTTTACACAAAGCTGAGATCAAGTTCACCTCTTCCTCAATGGATGGATACTATAATCCATCAACTAAATAATATAATTTTTAAAATTACATTAAAATTTATGAAAATAAAATGTGAAAACAATACAATATTCAAAAAATTGTAACTTTACAAATGTATAAATTGGTACCCCACATCCTTAGTTGGTTTCCATAGTCTAGTTTCAATAATAGGATTAAAAGTACCACTAAATCCATAAACCAATATAATACTTATTGGTACCAACATAGAAAAATTATGAAACCCATTTTTAATACCTCTTGTTATATACTTGACCCAAATATGACACCTCTAGAGCTACTAAATAGATCTTGTGTAATACACTAATGATACCTTTAAAATTATGGGTGCTGGAAATTAGGACTAAGAGTATAAATATGTAAAATGGTAGACAATTCAATTTAATAAAACTCTAAATCACCATATAAAATATAATTTTCATATAGAAATTCATGTTCAAAGAAAATTTCATCAAAAATAATAAATAATTATATAAATTATGCATGTATGACATATAATAAGAAAAAAATTGATATTGAAAGCCCAAAAATGTATGCCTAAATACATAAAAATATATGTAAATAAATCATCTCTCTAACTACAACTCTAATAAAAATACCACAAGTCACCTCATTATTTTGATATGGTATCTTATAAATCATTCATCATTACATAATAAATATGTCAAAAAATGCATATAATGTTTTGGGGGGTATAAATATACTATGAAATTTCTTCCATTAAAACATCTCATGTCAATGTTTGTATAGAATACTGATGTATCTCTATATATTACAGATGATACAAGATAACCAACCACCCAAAAGTAAATTCCAAATGTTATATATACTCCATTAATGTTTTTAGTCATTTTATTGATACCCATGATATATATATGATATCACACATGTTAAAAAATCAATTTCAAAAAGGACCCCTATAAATAAACTCTTAGTAAATTATTCACAATATCTATTATTTTCTAAAATATTAATGACCCCGTCACTTTTCCACATTAACCATAGTCAAAAAATAACAATTATAGCCATACTACATCATCATCCATAAAGCATTCTATTTTATAAAACATTAGCACCCATACTACATTATATTTTTAATAGAGGGAGAGGGAATGTGATTGATTATCTAATGTAATAAGAATATTGGGATGGACCTGATACTAGAAAATATTGGTGGTTTTATATATAATTATATAAATTATCTCACTTGATATAATATAATAATTTTATAACATTGTTCCCATCAAGGTTGATGTTATATTTTTTATAAAAACATTTATTCTATTGTTAATACATTTACAGTGGCTGAATATATGGATGAGATGTTTGGAAATGAGTTTTCAAATTGATTTAATAAATCATGATTGAAATGTAAGAATGAACAAGTTAATATTAAATATCAATGATTTCTCTTAAACAAACTTATAAAATATTTATGAACACCGCAAGTGAACTTAGTAAAATTACTAATATGACACATATTTCTTCCAAACAATATATAAAAGTAACTCTATATTTAATCTGAAACGTGTAAATATCACATACCTACCCATTTACATGTCTACTATACCCAAACTAACCAATAGTAAATCAAAAAGTTCATACCCAGCCCCTATAAACTAGAAATTACTTCCATGGTTGTCATACAAAAATTAGATATTTCAGAAATTATAATATATAAATTATAAACCTCAAAAAATAAACCATATAAGTTAACACCGCATGATTAATAATACCCATTACATTATAAAATAAAAAAATGAATATGTTTAATACTTGTAAATAACTACATAAGACTCTATATGATAAAATGAAATATCTATTAACTCCCCATACAAAAAAAAAATAACACTCTCCATTCTACTACCACCATTTCTCCATGTTTGATAGAATGGTATAGTCCATATAAATTAGAATATTTTCATCATTATCTAATAATATATAGAGAATACAAATATATCTCCACACACCCATGATGTGTATATTGTAATGACTCGAAATTTTGAATGAATTTATATTTCCTCATTTTATGTGTTATTTTAGTTTATACTCAAAAAAACTATTTTCTTTAATTAATTATGTGAGTATAATTAAAATGAGACCATTGGGTTTCGATTGTTATATGACCATTGGTCAATATGACTGTTGGAAACTAAATGTTGCGATTATTGTCTCTAAATACAAGTGATCGTGGTTAATTAATACAGAAAGAAGATTTGATAGCCTCATCCAGTAGTCTCGGGCTGATCAAAGCCCATCTAACGAAACATGGGAAGGAGGTAGTACCACTGGGCTTTACTCTGAACCATACCCAAGCAGAACATCATCTTGTGAAGTTGGAGCGGAATCGCCTTCGGGAGGAGTTCATGCTAATAGAAATCACTACTCGGGCAATTTTGGTCGAGCCACCCTCGGATTCTCTCACCTTAGCACACCTTACACTTAGGTCTTATGCTGGGGTTATAAAGAGTTATGTAACGACACCGTAGCTACATTGTGTAATCCTTTGAGATAAATAAAATTGTGACTTCTTCCTATGGTTAAGATTGTGTGTTTTTTTCAGATGTACGAATAAATATAGGATGTATATTGATGAATTTTGGAAAAAGGCGATATTTTAAAATAATTATGTAAACCTTAAATAATTAATGATGTGTAATGATTTTCAAAAAATGGTCTTCTAGAAATGTTTTTGTTGAGAAATTTAGAATCTAATAAGATCAACTTAAATTTTTGTGAATTGTAAATTTTGAATAGTAATTTTATGGTTAGGATTAGTAATGTGACCTAATGGAATATTAATCTCACTTAAGGAATGTATTAATATAATTTAGGCACCTCGATTAAGTAATTTGATTCAAAAAAATAGGTAAATAACTGTTTTCGAAATTATTAGTCAAGTATTAGTTTTTTAGGGTGAATATAGTTTTTTAATTAAAATATAAATTAAAAATATTTCAAAAATTATTTTTATAAAATGGAGTTCATTTTTGTATTCAGCGAATCGATATTAGGATAAGGTTATTTCTGGGGATTTTTTTGAAAAAAATGAATTTTTGGTGAATAGTGGAAATACAGTTTTTAGTTTCGGGTGTTTAATGACATCATTAAAGATGTAATAATTAATTAATCTTTCTGGTATAATTATAAATTGTAATATAAGGTATTATGTGTCCCAAGTGGACAATAACATGGGCAAATACCAAGGGAAAGCCCATGGTTTTTCCAATACCACCCATGAGGTGTCCCATGGCCATTAATGACTTGTCCCCTCACTTCTCCTATAAATACCAAGACTTTCCCTATTTATTTTCATTTCCAAATCCTCCTCAACGATTTTCATGTCTCCTTACCTCCCAAGGAGTCCTCCCTAGGTTCCTTCAAGCCTCCCAAGGTCCCGACCTTCAAGATTTTAATGTTACTCTTCAAGGTAAGGGATTCTTTCACCCTCCTCTTTTAAGTTGGGAGTTCCTTTATGTTGTGTCTTATATTTTACCTCTATTTATGTTGAGGGTATGTTATTATATGTTCATATTACTTTAAATTTCATGTAAAAATTATGCGAGACCCGTTATTCTCTCATAAATTTGTTTTCTGAATTTTTATGTGACGTCGTTAGGCTGCCGAATTTCTCGTAAAAGAAATCGCATCTGCTCTTTAATTTCATGTTTCCTTTTCATGTAGTGTGTCATTAAAACATCCATACTACTATCTTATTCAGTACCCATACTATATTATTAATTATTTATGACTGGGTGACCCTTTTCCCCACTATTTTCAATGTTATTTAAAACTAGGTTATATAGCCGTTATGCTGTAGAAATTTCGTCTCAAATTTTCTATCTCTTTCTATAAAGAAATTCTTTAGTTTATTTATGTGAATATCAGGACCTATTTCGTTTTTATGGGTGTTCATAAATATATAAATATGATATATTTGATTATGTAATGGACATACATATAACCCCCACTCCATTTCCATGGGTTATAAATGATATAATGATCTTCTTTTTAAGGGCTTTTAAAACGTCATGATTTTGAAATGAAACCCATTTGTTTTATTCTCTATGGGTTATTTATGAAAAGCTTGAATATGATTTATGTGGATCACATGTATGTAAAGACATATTAAGGGTGAACCATGATATCACTCCAATTCATTGGGTAAATATTTAACCTCTAGAGATGACAAGTTTCACGATACCTTGGTGAATAACCATGGTAATTTTTATGAAACCTTGGGGATGCACCTTGGTGATATGTTCATGAATGTATAAATGAAATGTTGTTTCCACATATTCAATTTATGTTTCAAGTTCTCTTCATTATGATATGTATATACTTCCGTTTCTCATAGCTATATGTTGTCATTCAAATTCATATTGATATCACAAGTACACTGATTCCCTTGTTTACCCTTACCGGGCCTTCTGCTCATCTATTACTTTGTTGAATGTCTCTAGGATATGAGATGCAGTAGTTGTACATAGGATGAACCTATTATGAAGCCCTAAAAGTGGTTTATAAGAATGTTTTATGTTGTATTGATGTTTTATTGTTCCTGATTTCCAAGACACTAGACATTAAAGATCATCTGCATGTAAAATGTAATGAAAAGTTATGTTATAAAAAGGCGGGAAGCCACAATTGGTATAAAAGGATCATTTAGTTATTTGTGAAAATTATGCTTTTAAAACATTAGGAAGAACCATACAGAAGAGTTTAAATATAAGGAAAACTTCCTGGAATTTTGGTGAGTATTGAGTAAGTGGTTTATCAAACAAATACATCCCTCTCTAGATATGAGCAGGTAGAGGTGGCTCTGGAACAGATGTATATAGGGGTAAAACCCGAAAACACTGCTTTGAGCTATACTTGAACGGGAACTAGTGCACGACAATGGGCCTTGCTGCACTATTGGTTACGACACTCCCAGGGGATATGTTTTATTAATCGCAATATTTTTATGAATCATTATGAATGAATTATAGAGAAATGTAATTATTTAAGAATGATGTTTTAAGATGTAGAATCCTTTATAGTTAAAATATTCATAAATGAAACATGTTTCTCTGTAATATTTTATTCTTTTAGAAAATGGCGGGAAATAGAGGAACCATTCAAATGGTGACCGCAATGGACCATGTACTAACGGCCATTCGATGGAAGCCATAATGGAAACATTTATGTGAATGATGAACTAACTGACTCAAATTTTGAGTAATAACTTGAATCAAGCTAAGAGGCTGATCTCACCATGAAGTGAACAACATTCTGAAGAGTCTTTTATGTTCCAACGACCACCAACCTTCAGTGGATCGACTGAACCATTGATTGCTGAGAAATAGATCATCTCTATAGAGAAGATCTTTTCTGTGTTACGTTGTTCAGAGTAAGAGAAGGTCACCCTAGCCGTCTATTGTGTAGAGGGATAAGCTGATCAGAGGTGAGAATTGATCAAAAACACGAGTCAAAGAGTGGAAGTTGAAGCTATGGAGTGGGAATATTTTATAGGGATCTTGTTAGTAAATATTTCCCTCATTCCATGATAACAATAATGCAGAAAGATTTTCTCGAGCTAAAGTAGAAGGAGAATGAATCTATGGGAAGCTACGAGATGAACATCACATGGATTTCACGATATACCTCTAGCTTTGTCAAGGATCCAAACAGTAAGGTTGATAGATTCTTCAGTGGACTAAGACCTCATCAATAGAAGAATATAGCCAATCGAGATTATGATAGCTACAAGGATATTGTGTAGAGTGTGATGAAAGTTGAGCTAGTGATTCATGAGACGTGGTGGTCTCATAAATCCAATTAAAAAAAGATATTGATGGAGCCCATATTAGGGAGTAATTTTGATCATGGAATAAGAGGAAAGCAAGTGAAACTTCCCACTTTTAATAAATGTGGGAAGAAGCATTCGGTGAACTACATGTTTGGGAGTGGGAAGTGCTAAAAGTGTGGTAGAGATGGCCGCATTGCAAGGAATTGTCATAGTGAGGTGAAACCTAAACTTCCAAACACAAACGACAAGGGGAAGATGGTTCAGGCCCTACCTGATGTTTAGTTCTTCAAGTGTGGACAGTGTGGGTTCTTTTCCAATCAATTTCCAAATCAAAGGGCAGTAGAGGGTAACCACCATCAGCCTCATCAAAGGCTAAGGGATCCAGGGCATGCATTTTCTATCACGACAATTGAAGTCGATGCTCCGAATAATGTGGTAGCAGGTACTCTTGTTGTCCTCTAAAATATAGCAAGTACTTTTTTTGATTCTGGTTCTACATATTCCTTTATTTCCTCCAAGTTTGCAAGGAATTTATAATCAACCCCCGAATTGCTAAAAGTAGATTTTTCAGTCAAGATTCCTGGAGGGACTATCCAAGCATTTTAAGTGATTAGAAAATATAGTATTTACTTTAGTGAGCACAATATTTTCACATATATAGTAGTCATTCCCATGTTGTAATTTGACATTATACTAGGGATGGACTGGCTCTCAAAGTATAATTTTATGATCAATTACAGAAGCAAGGAAATATCAGTAGTCTTGAATGGAAATCCTACAGTTATCTTCCATTGAGAGATATCTCAACCTCATCTTTGTCTAAAAGAACCCCCAATATCCTTCTTTATGGAGTTGATCAGTGAAGAAGAAGAAGAAGGAGATGAGAGTTGGATGATAGAAAATGTCAACATCGTCCAGGAATATGTTGATGTATTTTCAGAGGAGTTTCCTGGACCTCCCCAAGAAAGAGAGGTAGAGTTATCCATCGAACGTGTACCTGGATCTCATCCGATATCAAAGACCCCGTATAAGATGGAAAATTTGTAGCTGGAAGAATTAAATAAAAAACTCCAAGATCTTTTGGAGAAGGGGTTTATCTGACCAAGTGTGTCTCCTTGGGGAGAACCTATTCTCTTTGTGATGAAGAAGGATAGATTGATGCGGCTTATAGCGAACTAAATGGGATCACATTGAAGAACAAATACACTCTTCCAAGAATTGATGACCTATTTGACCAACTTCGTGGGGCCCAATTCTTCTCTAAGATTTATCTTCGATCTGGTTATCATCAATTTAGGGTGAAGAAAGATGAAATTCCAAAAAATGCCTTCCGATCAAGATATGGGCATTATGATTTGGTTGTTTTTCCCTTCGGACTGACTAATGCACCTTATATTTTTATGGATTTGATTAACAGAGTCTTTAAGGATTACCTTGATAACTTTGTGGTAGTTTTTATTGATGATATTATGATATATTTCAAAAGCTGAGAGGAGCATGAAGGTCATATAAGGGTTATTTTTCAGAATCTATGGAAGGAGAGGCTTTTTGTAAAGTTCAGTAAATGTGATTTCTGGTTACAACAGGACGCCTTATTAGGGAACATTGTAACCAATGAAGGAATCACAGTTGACCCTGCAATGACAAAAGTTGTAGAGGAGTGGCTTCATCCTACAACAATAACTGAGATTCATAGTTTACTTGGATTAGCATGATATTATAAGAGGTTTGTGAAAAACATTTCACAACTTTCTAATCCATTAACCATGTTAACTTGAAAATGGTTCAAGTTTATCTGGGCAAAGGAGTGTGAGGAAAGTTTCCAAGAGCTGAAGAAGAGGTTGGTTACTACACCTGTGTTAACTCTGCCATCAAGTGGAGAAGGATTCATTATTTTTAGTGATGCATCTTTAAAAGGGATTGGTTAAATCCTCATGAAAAATTATAAGGTCATTTATTATGCATCTCGACAATTGAAGATTCATGAGCATAATTATCCTATGCATGATCTGGAGCTAGCTGCGGTTGTTATTGCTCTGAAGATATGGAGGCACTATCTTTATGGGGAGAAATGTGATATTTACATAGACCATCAGAGTTTGAAATATATTTTCACAAAAAAGGAATTGACCATGAGACAAAGGAGATGGTTGGAACTTCTAAAAGACAATGATTGTTCAATTCATTATCACCCTGGAAGAGAAAAAAAAGTTGTTGATGTATTAAGCATGAAAGACGCAATTGTTCTTTCCATAATGAGGATTCAAAAAGATCCTTTGATCAATTTCCTAGTAATGATGGACATGAGAATTATAAGGAAAGGGACATAATCAACCCTAACCCAAATGATTTCTCAACCGCCATTAATAGAGAAGATCAATAAGGCTCAGAAAGAAGATCCTTTGTTAAAAGTTGAGTTTGAGGCTATAAAGGATGGAATGTTTCCTGAGTTCAATATTGATCAAGAAGGTGTACTGAGATTTCATACAAGACTATGTGTTCCATATATTCCAAAAATAAAGAAGGAGATAACGGATGAAGCTCATAGTTCTACTTTATCTATATATCCTGGAAGCACAAAAATGTATAGGGACATTCGTGTCATTATTGGTGGGATAATATGAAAAGGTAGATTTGCTAACTACACTTCAAAGTTCTTAGTATGTCAGAACGTGAAGGCAGATCGACAACTTCTTAAAGGGGTATTGCAACCACTACCCATACCAGCATGGAAGATGGACAATATCACTATGGACTTCGTCACTGGTCTTCTGAGAACTTCCAAAAGAAACAATGTGATATGGGTTATTGTGGACCGTCTCACCAAGACTTCCCATTTTATCTCTATCCGGGAATATTTATCTCTTGATCAACTTTTTAGCATTTACTTGATGGAAGTGGTAAAGTTGCATGGAGTTTCACTCCCTATCGTATATGATCATGATCCAAGGATCAAATCAAAATTCTGGAGAAGTCTTCATCAAACTCTGAGCACTGAATTAAATTTCATTACGCCCTATCACCCCCAAAATGATGGCCAATATGAAAGGACTATTCAAACACTCAAGGATATACTGAGAACATGATCAATGGAATTTAAGGGTGGATGGGTTCAACATCTCCCTTTAGTTGAGTTCTCTTACAACAACAGCTTCCACTAGATCATTCAAATGGAACCTTATGAAGCACTATATGGGAAGCGATGTAGAACTCCTACTTATTTGGATGAAGCTGGTGAGACAAAGCTTCATGGGTCGGATCTTGTGCAAGAGATGACATAAAAAGTCCATTCCATCCATCAACACATTAAGGCTGCTCAGATTCTGAATAAAAAGATATGTCATCAACCATATAAGGGACATGGAGTTTAATGTCGGTGAAAAGGTCTTTCTTTTAATTTCACCTTGGAAGAGATTCATGAGGTTTGGGAAGAAAGGGAAGCTCATCCCTAGGTACATTGGCCCCAATGAGATCCTTGATCGCGTGGGAGCAGTGGCCTATCGTCTTTCACTTCCTCCAAATCTAAAATATGTTCATGATGTCTTCTATGTATCCCTCTTGAGGAATTACATACCTGACCCTTCACATGTACTAAACCTAGATGTGGTACAACTAGAACCTGACCTCTCTTATGAGGAGCAGCCGGTGGGGATCTTGCATTATAGATACAAGGTTCTACGCAACAAGACTACCCACCTTGTTAAGGTGTTGTGTGGAAACCACAAATATGAAGATGCCACGTGGGAACTAGAGGAGTCTATGAGGCAGAAGTACCCACACCTTTTCATTTTTTAGGTTACAAGTTAAAATTTCAGGGACAAAATTTCTTAAGGGGGGGAAAATGTAATGACCCGAAATTTGAATGAATATTTGTTTCCTAATTTTGTGTGTTATTTTAGTTTATACTCAACAAAACTATATTTTTTAATTAATTATGTGAGTATAATTAAAATGATACTGTTGGTTTTCGACTATTATATGACTGTTTTTCAATATGACCGTTGGAAACTAAATGTTGTGATTGTTGTCTCTAAATATAAGTGATCTTAGATAATTAATATAGAAATAAGATCTGATGGCTTCATCCAGTAGTCTCAGGTAGATCGAAGCCCATCTGATGAAACTTGGGAATGAGGTAGCACCACTGGGCTTTGCTCTGGACCAAACCCAAGACGAACTTTAGCCAGTGAAGCTGGAGCAGAATCACCTTCAAGAGAAGTTAAAGCTTATAGAAATCACTACTCGGGCAATGTTGGCCAAGAAACCCTTAGATTCTCTCACATTAGCACACCTTATAATTTGGTCCTATTATGGGGTTATAATGATCTATGTAATGAGATCATAGCTAATTTTTTTAATGCTTTGAGATAAATAAAACTGTGATTTCTTCCTATGGTTAAGTTTGTGTTTTTTTTTCAAATGATCGAATAAATATTGGATGTATATTGATGAATTTTGGAAAAGGGGGATATTTTAATATATTTATATAATCCTTAAATAATTAATGATGTGTAATTATTTAAAAAAATGGTCTTCTGTAAATTTGATCAGTATGAAATTTAGAATCTAATAAGATCAACTTAAATTTTTGTGAATAGTAAATTATGAATAGTGATTTTATGCCTAGGATTAGTAATGTGACCAAATGTATTAGGAATCCCACTTAAAGAAAGTATTAATATAATTTAGGGACCTTTATTAAGAAATGTTATTCAATAAAATAGGTAAATAACTGTTTCAGAAATTATTAGTCAAGTATTAGTTTTTTCCTGTGAATACTGATTTTAATTAAAATTTAAATTAAAATTATTTAAAAAATTATTTTTATAAAATGGAGTTAATTTTTGAATTCAGAGCATCGATATTAGGTTAAGGTGATGTTTGGGGATTTTTCTGAAAAAAAATGAATTTTCAGTGCATAGTGAAAATACAGTTTTTAGTTTCGGGTGTTTAATGAAATCATTAAGTATGTAATAATTATGTAATATTTCTGGTCGACTTATGAATAGTAAGATACGTTATGAGGTGTCCCAAGTGGAAAATACCATGGAAAAATACCATGTGCAATCCCATGGTTTTTCCAATACCACTGATGAGGTGTCCCTTGGCTATTAATGTCTTGTCCCCTCACTTATCCTATAAATACCAAGACTTTCCCTCATTATTTTCATTTCCAAATCCTCCTCAATTATGTTATGGTCTCCTTACCTCCCAAGGAGTCCTCCCAAGGCTCCCTCAATCCTCCCAAGGTCCTGAAATTCATGCTTTCAAAGTTACACTTCAAGGTAAGGGATTCTTTCACCCTCCTCTTTTAAGTCATGACTTCATTTATGTTGTGTCTTATATTTTCCATCTATTTATGTTGGGGGTATGTTATTATATGTTTTTATTACATTACCTTTCATTTCCAAAGGATGATATACCCTTTCTTCTCACATAAATTTTTTTTCTGAATTTTTATGTGACGTCGTTAGGCTGCCGAATTTCATGTAAAAGAAATCGCATTTTCTCTTTTCTTTCTTGTTTCCTTTTCATGTGATATGTCAATAAAATATCCATACCATGATCTTATTCAGTACCCATACTTTATTATGAATTTTTTATGAGTGGGTGACCCTTTTCCCCTATATTTTCAATGTTATTTAAAACCATGTTATATAGTTGTTATGCTGTAGAAATTTCGTCTCAGAATTTCTATCTCTTTCTCTCAATAATTTCACTTTTTTAATTATGTGAATACCCAGACCTATTTCGTTTTTATGGATTTCCATAAATATCGAAATATGATATATTTTATTTTGTATTGTACATACATATAATCCTCACTCCCCTTCCATGTGTTATTAATGATATAATGATTTTATTTTTAAGAGCTTTTAAAACGTCACGATTTTGAAATGAAACCCGTTTATTTTATTCTCTATGGGTTATTTATGAAATGTTTGAATATGATTTTTGTGGATCACATGTAATTAAATAAATATTAAGGTTTCACCCTGATAGCGCTCCAATGCATTGGGTACGGATTTTATCTCTAGAGATTACAGGTTTCATGATACCTTTGTGAATAACCTTGGTAATATTTATGACACCTTCGGGATGGAACTTGGTGATATGTTCATGAATGTCTAAATTAAATGTTGTTTCCACATATTCAAGTTATGTTTCAAGTTCTATTCATTATCATATGACTATACTTCCATTTCTCATATCTTTATGTTGTTATTCATGTTCTTATTGATATCAAAAGTACATTGATTCCCTTGTTTACCCTTACTGGGCCTTCTACTCACCCTTTCCTTTGATGTATGTCTCCATGATATGAGATGTCATAGTTTTACATGGATGAACCTATGATTAATCCCTACAAGTGATTTAGAATAATGTTTTATGTTGTATTGATGATTTATTTTTCTTGATTTCCAAGACACTAGTTTTAAAGATCCTCTGTATATAAAATGTAATGAAAAGTTATGTTATAAAAAGACTGGATGACAAATATATATGGTGTGGTCATTACAAGTCCAGTAGGATATAAACAATTACACTATTTACAACCCATATAAAAAATTATATCCTAATAGTTATGATTATTATTATATATATATATAGTATTTAACTAAATTAAGTATCATTACTAGATTACCTTTACACAAGTTATAAATTCAAATAATTTCACAATTATAGTATATAAATGGATACATGTAAACTATATAATACTTTATAGATTATCAAATAAATTTCATGATAAATAGCATGAAAAACTAAGGTAGATTGACCTAGAGACTTGGGAAAGACTTAATAAAAAAAATTAAAATATCTACTACGTGGAGTTCCATCGTTCACTACCTTGTTCAGGTGTTGGGGATGATTTATAATGATATATGCATCCACTAGGAATGGATGACAGATTGATTGTATTTAATTATATATGGAAGAAACAAATATTACTAATAATAAGGAGCATCACCAAACTCAGGGCGCTATGAGTCCCAATCCCTCCAATGTATCTGAGTCTTCGAATGATTATAAATTTTGTTCCTATTTATTCAAGGACTTATGATTATATCCTAAAACTCATTCATTATATAGGGTTTCTATTCAGGATAGAGGGAAATTTCATATAATACTAACACTATATAAAAACGGGTTTTACTAATGTAATATATCAATTCCAGTGTTCCAAATAAGTCCTTAATATTTTAAAATCTTTATAAAATTGTGATAATAAATCATTATAATTCATAACATTTTTTTCTCTAAATCCCTGATTAATTACATCATGAAAATTCATAGTTGAATCATTGAAAAAAATTATGTTAATCTCATATAACTAATTAATTTATGTAAATTTTAAAAACATTTTACAGCATTGTCTATGAGATATATAAAAAACTAAATATATAAATAAAAATCATAATAGAAATCAAAAAACACTTCTATATGATTAAAAAGATTAAAAACGCTATGAGAAATATTACACACTAAATATTTGAAAACATATGATCAAATACCTTTTGGTACTATTGAATAAATTTCAATGTGAATCATTCATCAAATACCACCCCTTTAAGGATAATAATTTATTAAAATAATTTAGATATAGAATATTAGAATAATTAAATAGTCTTTAGAGGCCCTAAAAGTGTGAAAACATACTTGTGAGACATGATAGGAATCTAAAACATTTAAGAGTGTGTAATAGTAATGTAAAATTCCACTCTATCACTCTAGAAGAAAATCCCTATGATTTCTAAGTGTTTCACATTAAGATATATAATTCCCCAATTACCATAAACCCTATGATAGATAATATTTGAGAGTAAATAGATAATGGGAGGAGGTGGTAGAAGAATAAAACGTCATAGCTTGTATTTCATGGAGTTTGGTGGAAGATTACCTATAATAAAATGTTAAATAAGGTGGATAAGTAATAGATACAACACTCTAATGTGGTCATCCATCATGGAAGAGGGAAATTGGGGTGGGGGTTCCCTCTTTAGATAGAATTGTTTTTAGAAGAAGTTACATTAATATTATTATAAACATAAAATTATATTTCTATAAACCAATATATATATATATATATTATACATTTAAAATCCCATATTAATAACATTAAAATTCTATCCTGTAATAATTAAAACATTATATTAAATTTATATAATAATTATAATAAGGGTAAATATTCCTTTCATTTAATGATATATATGTTTTAAAAGATAATTTATGTTAAAACAATTAAATGTCATTAATTAATAATAATAAAACATTGTAAATTTTAAAATCATTCCACAAAAATTACATGGTTAATTATAACACACAATTGTAAATGGACACACAACAACTCGGGTGTTGGGTCACTGTTATGGGTTTCACGATTTCATTGCACGACTGTGTATGCCATGCATAATGAATGTGAAAATCAGTATCTCCACAACCTAACTCTTCTTTAACACTATTTTAATCTAAAAATAATTTTAAATTTATAAATTCTATAAATTCAAAATTTTGGTGAGATAGAAGTAGTAAATGTTTTGAAAATGAGTGGATTCACTGTGATATTTCAAACATAGTGCATATAGAATATTAGTGTCTTGATTTAAATCATTAAATTCGATGTATTTGAGTTTACAGAATATTAAATTTGATGGTACATAATAGTATATCTATGATTCCAAATAATATATAAGAATTATATCATAACATGTATTAATAACTTTGATATTTGTAACATTACATTTTTTTCAATTGATATATAAGATCCTTTTATTTTTTTAGTTATAATTAATGTGTATTCCTAGGTGATATTGATCATTCGTTGTAAATATATGAATATTTTAATCCATTATTAATGAATTTATTTGTTGCTTTATTTTAGGAAAAATATTTTCATGTGTGATAGATCTTTACTTTACAATATTATTATTTCATGTAAATATATTAACAAGGATAATAATTTGTATGTTTGGTGGAAGATAAAATTACAGAAGAAGCATAATCCATATAATAATTCAATGTTGAAATATTTGAATGATATTATAGGAGGTTTGAAGAAGATTTTTTCATTCCTCTCTTTGAAAATCAATACTTAATGATTTCTCGAGAGGTATTTTCAGCAGATTCAAATATAATGATCAGGTGGTCAAATATACATTTGTTGTTTCAAAAACTTTATTTTGTAAAATATTATCATGTTATTTTCTATTTTTTTAAATAAAAATAAGAAAATAGGGAATCTTATGAAATGGATAGAGTATTTATTAAAATGTGAGAATAAGATAAACCATGGAAATATTTATACAAAGGAAGAATAAGATCATATCAATGCAATATGTTGCTAGCTTACTACCTCAATGGACATTTTTAAATAAAAGGAGTTATTTTAGGAAAAAAATTTAATAAGTGGTGTATTACATTGGTTGTTCCCAATATTAAACTATGTTCGATGAGATACCCTAGCTCATTGCATCATCATGATGGCCTAAGAGGTGTTTTTGGGGAACAACAAATATACAAAGATTATGCAGTAATCAGTATCATAATAGAAACCCATTGTGAAATATATTTTTCTTTCTTTTATTTTTTGAATCATATGAGGTGACACTACATTTATAAACATGCATCATATTATATGTGATATAAATAATGAATACAAATAAATTCAAATTCACCACCACTATGTATTGGGGATTATCCTAGTGATCCTAATAATTGGAATCTGAATCATTGTTATTTTTAAAATATCACTCTTCTAGTTGTTATGGGTAACCTGAATTAGTTAAATAAATGTAATTCCAACATTGATGGAAAAATAATTAAAAGTTAGAATGATGAATGGTATCTTATATTCATTCTATTTGGCTTTATATCCGTGAGTATACTCTTTATTTTTTTTATAGTGCAAAATATGAATTCATCATGGTTCTTATGAAATTATTAATATTAAGAGTTATGGGAATGGAAGGAATTCATTTCAATATTTTTTATTATACAATGATCTTAAAAAAATATGTCTGTTAAAAAACTACTATTGGTATCATGATAAAACGTAATTATATTTATGTCGGACATAATAAGGTGAATCAATAATTGGTTCAACTTTATAGAATTCAATTTTAAGATATAGTAATATAATATAATAAATTAATTAATGTGTTTCTTTCTAATGTTAACATAATTTTTTGATGCATTATATGGTTTATAGAAACTCTTGATGACACAAAAATTGTTGAAAAATTGATGAAAATTCTCCATAACAAGTTTGATTCCATGATTTCAACACATGATTATAGAGCCCTTGATAGTTTGATAGTTGATTAGTTATAAAACCTATTAATTTATTATGAAGAGAGCTAATTTTATTCCCTAAAAACCATTGTCAATAAGTAGAATGAAATTTTATTAAATGTATTTTCAGAATTTTTGGACTCAATATGAGATTATTGGTTATAATGAAGATGATTATTTGGAAGGCTCTGACGTGATCCGCTCTAATATTTCAGGAAACAAATAATGTATAAAAATAAATTATCAAGGTAATAATACACTTAAAAGTTTCTATTTTGGAAATATGTTTCACTAGTCTTCTATGTACCCTTCAAAAAATTTTAAATGAAAATTTATTTCATGAAGTAACTAACACATCCTCTAAAAAAGAAGAATCCTCTATGGGAAATCATTCTAAAAAAGGTATGAAAATTATTCTATATAATTACTTTACGAGGATATTTACATAAATTGAATAGTATAATTTTAAATGTTTTGATATTAATGGTTTTAATTAAACTCCTAAATGGGTTTCATAATGATTTCTAAAAGATAAAGAAGTTGAGGAGAGAGAATCCTCATAGGGTGAAATAAAAATTGATAGTCAGTTTTATACTAGATATTTGAATTACACCTGAAGTACACCTTGATCATTAGAAATAATAATCCTTAAAGGATATTAGAAAAAATTGATTTGAGAATCTATATCTCAAAGAAAATGTTGAAAAATGTAATAAAATCTATATTTAAAATGAATATCTGGTCATTGATGTTAAGAATTTGAGACATAATAATGTTGAGAAAAGGAATATAATTGATGATATAACATCCAATATCATTATTGGGGATGAATTGGTTGATATATTGAATATTTAAATTTTAAAAAATGGGATGGTAAGAGAAAAAACACAAGTATAATAATAATAATTTAATCATAAAAATTGGTGAATGATTTATAAATCATAGAAAAATATTTTAGCAAATGAGACGTTATATTGGTGTACAATCCGGCAAAAAGCACAAAATAATTTTTCCAAAATTTTTTTTTTGTGTTGATGGGTAGTATACTAATTTTACACCTTAACGTAATATCATGCTTTTAAGTGAATCCTGTAAAAAATTCCTAAATTAACTCTTATGTTTTAAGAAAGGTAAAACATAACTATATATAGAGCGAACTTTTTTTAAAAAAAATATATACTTGTAAAAAAAATCAAAATAAGTGTTCCATTAAATATTTTACTGAAATAATATCATTCAGGATCTAGATATGATGTGGGAATGAAAAAATACAATTATTGTAAAGGTATTGATTGATGCCACCAATCAGAAATAATTGAATTATCAATGAAATGATGAGGGAATCAAATTCATAAATCTATGATGAATAAAATGTCAATTAGTTCAAAAAAATTAATGTATTAAGGAAAAACATTTTCCTTTTTACTCATTTTTCTATAATAGAGTAATTATTTTATTGACCGAAATAAAAAAACTCTTCATTATTGGGTTGTGATTTTTTCTATTATAATTGAATCCGCTACTATATGAAATGGTTGTCCTGAAATTAACAACAATGCCTAAAGCACTAAAATAGAAGTTTAGTCATAATTAAGGCCCATTATAGAATAAAGATTCAAACTATTTTTTAAAAAATATTCTTAAAAATCAGTATGGTTAGTAAATTCATCTCTAAACATAAAAAGTAACACTTCCATTTCATCATAAATAATTATTCACTAAAAAATAACTATACATAACCCATGAAAATCATGTAGGCTCATGGAAGGTGTGAAACCCTTATCGTCATTCAGTCCAAGGTTCATGAACAACAACCTTTCCCGACATGATTGGTTGTCACTCTAAAAACATGATATACTTTTCTGAAACCATGCTAGTATAATTAAAAATATATATTATGGACATCATTGAAATATTTATGATATCTTAATGAATTTTAACCAATGATTTTAATGTAAACAAAATACATAAATACATCCTCCTATGTTTAAAATAAATTTTTCATGAAAACTTATAACCCATCTGACATATTTAAATACCAATCATTTGAAAGAAATTCATGAAATAAGCATAACAATGATCCTCTATATTTCATGATGTACCACATGGTTTTAACATTCAAAAATTTTGAATACCCTCATTTAACATTCCTATAAAACATTTTAACAACCTTAATTACCATAAATCCTTTGGAAAATCATTCCTTCTTCCTTATTCCAATGTATATTGGATCAATTGATCAAATCCCAAAATGATGTAAACTTCAACCTTGATGACATAGAACACACTTTCAATAATCACCTCCAGGGTAATATGTAAAATACTTTTTATTTTTTCATAACCCACATATCATTATAAAAATTACATTATCTTATCTTAAATAACATATTAATGGTTATCTTCCCTTAATTAAAATATCACCATGTAATTAAATCACTTCCCTATATCAATGGGATCATTCAAAATAAATATGTAATTACTGAGTGAAAAAAATAAGTAGAAAATTACTTTTATACTTCATCATTCATAAATACTTGAAACCATGTATATAAGAAACATAGATTATATCATAATTAATCCATTAACAATGATACCCCATCCTAGTACATATTATCTTATTCCTTTCACATTTCATCTATATTCTATTCATCCTCAATAATGTTACCATTATTCGCACCACTTTGCTGATTATAATCAATAGCAATCCTCTAGGGACATTGAGTTGCGTAATGTCCATTTATTTCACAATTAAAACACTTTACCTTTGATGATGACTTAGGGTTTCCAAAATTCATATCCATTTCCTTCACCGAACACTTCATTTTTTCCTTGAAGTAACTTAATTTGTGTACTTCCATTCCCTAGTAAAAAAATCTTCTTCATCCCCTAAGAAAATCACATAGGTTACGCTTTCCAAACTATTGAAACAAGGGAAATAAAATCTTCTTTCCTCTATGAAATCCATTTTCTGATCTCTTAGTAAAATCATGCTTTCTCATCCATGGTGAGTTTGAGAAATATATTAGGTAAACTTTTTTAATCATGTTCCTTGAAAACTGGTTATGAATTATAATATGACCTTATACACCAAGGATCATCCCACTTGACCTCTCATAATTAAATCTCCCATCACATTCAACATTTATCTAGTTCTTTCTGGATGCCTCCGTTAACTAAAACTAGAAGAATAATGTGAGAATAAATTATCATAGTAGAAAACCAAATTTTCATGAAAATATTTACGATTTTCATTTCAAAATCATCATAAATTCCTTAAAATAAGACACCCTAGTTGTATCCTTTTTTATTAATAGCCAACATATATATAAATAAATAATGATTGTTTGGGAAGAGCTTGTGAATTTACACAATATATCCACAGAGAGTGTCAAAACAGGTGTGCATAAAGGCCTATTGTTGGGTAACAGATTACCATAAATCAAGCCCAGAACATCTTTTCAGAGCTGTAACCCCTTGGTACATCTATTCTAGAGCCATATCTACTTGTAGTATCTTGATAGATATGTTATTCTAGAAATCCACTCACTCTACCATTTTCCCAAAATTATAGTACATTTTACGAAACATTGACTCATCCTTATACATATCCTTAGATATATATCTATTCATATTTTTAGAAATATACCTAGGGATTATGATAAAGTTTTCTCACCCTAGTTTCTAAGGGTGGACAAATCCTTTCCATTGCTACCAACTATAGAAACCTAGTATTTCCACATGTTGATATTATATCATTTTAGATGAATATAAAATATAGTACATAAAATACATTCCTAAGGACCATAATAGTTTTGTGTCTTTGGAAACATGGACAAAAATATTCTATCTTGGTGAAATATATTCACCATCTCAGATAATGATCTCCACCTTTATGACATCTACCTAATACCTTTCATCATAACTTGTGGAAAAGAAAAACAAAAAGGGTTGATCTCAGACACTTAGAAAGGGAAAACAAGGGAGACATGTAAGAATAAACATGAAGATATGGGTATACTAACATGATCATAACATTAAGATATCATATCCTACACATAAAAAATCATAAACATGAGTTATAGGATAATGAATTGTAGTCTAGAAGACAAGACTCATAATGAAATAAATATAATGATCCAGGAAATTATAATGAAAGAACAATACATCGAAGTTGTCGAATACATATATGAATTGAATATTTTATGTCAAAGTTACCTTCCAAAGACTTTATAACATGTTAGTCTTGGGCTACTACCCATGTACCTACTGTGGTCTTGGGCTAACAAAACTTGTTCCCTCTTACTTTTAGTCTTGGGCTACAACCCATGTACCTTCTTTTTTCGGGCTTCGGCTACAACATGTGTACCATATTTCTTTTTTTATTGGTTTACAAACCATTTACCATATTGTATTGGGGCTTGGGATATATCATGTGTTCCCAATTTCTTTTATTCATGGTCTCCTACCCATGTACCTTATTGTTTTTCATCAATGGCTATAAGTCGGCTACCATAATTATTTTAGGCTTGGGCTACAACCCATGTACCATCTTGTATTTTTGATTGGGCTACAACCCATGTAACATATTTTATATAGGCTTGGGATAAAACCCATCTTCCTTTTGAGCTCATATACAATTTATCATTACCCAATGAATTGGAAGGAGATATATTTCTATCTCATCTCATAATATAATCATACATAAAAATTTCATCATATCATACCCTATAAAAAGGGAAAAATTTTATAAATATAAAATCATAAACAATTTAATTAAATGGGTATCCTTTATATTTATTGACATCATAACCTATTTAAATTTATAAATATCATAATGAATGAAAAATCAGTGAAAATATGTTGGTTTAATGAGTATTAATCTCGTGGATGTGAAAGAGGTTTCTTGAGTAGTATTCCATCAAAACATAAACCATTCCAGATATAATATGAACAGAACCATTGCATAATATGCTAAAATGTTGTTAGTAACAGAAAAAGATTCCATATTACATGGAATTTAACTTGCAATTATTTGTTTGAACACATTTCATGATTTAAAAATCCTTTCTTCTTTGGAAAATCATCATTTAAACATAAAATCTTTTGAAAAGAATATTATATAAAACATTAAAAAATCATGAAAACCTTATGAAAACTATTTATTTGAAAACATATATTAAAAAATATTAAAAATTATCCTTTAAATATGAAAAAAAATCTTCAATGTATTGATGGTGGAAAATCTGTACATATTTTATGAGGTAAAAGAAACATTCCTTTTTCACAGTAAAAAGGATTGAAAATTCCTGTATTCAAAATTGAAAAGAATATTCCATTGAAAATGGTAGAAAAATAAAATAGGGTAAAAAATTATTTTATTGATAATGGAAGATTAGTATTATATACTTTTCGTGTTTTTATAGAAAACATGTTTTTCCTGAAACATATATTTTTGGGCCAAGGGAGGGTAAAGTCGGTCTTTTTTAAAATCGCATTCTAACTATATTATGTACCCATGAGTGGAAGAATGGTACCAATACATGAATATATTATGAATAAACCTAGGACAATAAAATTCATGAGTTGTTTTGAGAGATTGATAATAATATTTCATCAATTATTGTATAAACATAAAAAATCATGAAAATTTGTGAGATTATTTCAATAAACCATTATAACTTGGTAAAATGATATCACACAATCCATTTACCATAAGGAAATTAAATGAAGTGTAAAATATCATGGAAATATTGAAATAAATTACATAACATGTCAATTATAATCATATAAACCTCATTATTGAAAAAATGTTCATAAAAAACATTTGTCTCAATGAATGCAATTTTAAACAAAACTATATTAACGATTTGGTAACTGTAGAATCATTAAAACAATGAAATAAGGATAAAAAATAGATATAAAAAAACAAATATATTTAATTATAAAAATAATATAATAGATATGAGGGTATTATAAACACCACTCAAAAGTAATGGGCGGTGAATAAGGAATGTATCTCATTGAAATAAAAATTAAGATGAAATCCCCTTACCTTGGGTTTGGACTCAGGTCGTACTAATTAAATACTTCTATATAATAAATATAAATTTATTATAAATATTTTACATATCAATTTTATTATATATAATACCATAAAAGGGTTTATTATGACCGTATATTAATATATTGTTAAGTATCCTATGTTAAGGTTTCACTTCTGGTAATATTCACATTATAATTCATATGTGTCTTAATTTGTTATATTGTTGGTCCTTATACATATATCTTGATTCCAGAATACATAAAAATATATAAATATCATGTATATAGAATATATTTTTATTATAATAATTTATAGATTAGTTTTTGTATGAAACTGAATATATCGTTCACAGAGACAATGGGTCATATGTACGTATGGACACTTTATCAGTTTAATTTTCATTTTGAGGGAATGGAAGTAAAAGTCATATATATATATATGTCTAATTATTTTAGTATAAATATTTTATCATATATATATATATAATACATTCTCTACAACTATCCTTAATAAAATCCGTGTAGTGTGTGAATGAATCATATCGCTTTGAGGGGGTTGTAGTCCATAATTCCTCAAATAAAATTATGCTATTTCCATAAGATAGATGGCATAATCTTATGTTCCAAATAGAAATTTAAATAATAAAAAAACATGAAAAATATAATATATGTCATATATATAAATATTTTCCAATATAATTGACCCTATGATAGGTGGTAATGGATAAATTAATAGTTATTGTTTCCTAAGACAGTAGTTCACTGTATATATAAATAGTTTGTTTCTTACCCATTATATGGAGCTATATGTATGTGTTGGTAGAAACATTTACATAAGAATACCCTAGTATATTTATTTTACAATTTTTTTCATTAAATTAAATAATAAAGGGTGTTTTAGTAGTCGAAGAAGGAAAATAAGGAATGGACTTGACAGAAGAAGTTACCTCTTAATCAGGAAACTCCTTTTGGATTGTAACAAGAGGATTGCATGGATTTTCTTTTGAAAATAAAAAGAAACTAGGAGGAAGGTAGTATTTTTAGAATGTTTATTGGGAATATAGTGTCTGAAATTAATTGGTTTTAGAGATGTGTGGAGGTGGAAGAGTTGGTGTCTTTTATAGGGTTGGAAAATAATTCACTTTGAATTTTTAAAAACAAGTTATCTTAACACGTGCTCTTACCTAAAAAATTCATAACAAATAAAAAACCTAAATTTTGGAATTTTTATGGATGAAAAGGGATATAAAATTGGAGTTGGATATGTGGATATATCAGTTGGGCCATTAATTTTAAGCTTTAAACCCTAATTAAACATAATTAGTCCTTAATTGTTATGATTAATTTTAATCACCTTTACTACACATTTTGGTGGAAAATTAATGTGGCCTTATTAGAATATAATGATTAAATTAAATAAAACAATGTATATATTTTTTTTTAAATTCAAATCACAGAATAAAAAAAGTTGAGATTAATGATTATCCCACAGACGGTACGAAATAACAGGTTTTTAAAGTAGAAAAATATTCCAAAGATTATTAAGATTTTGTATTCAGTTTCAAAGGGAAGATGATTCTAATTTATTATTTTTTATTAATAGATGTAATATTTATATAATTATACATTAAAACATATTTATAGAATCATTTAGCATTAAAAAGTTTGTAATAAATATGCAACATTAAACTAAAAATTAGAATTTTTCACTATTTATCAAAAAATAAGTTTGTCAAAATATTCCCAAAATTGACCCTTGTATTATTTTGATGTTATAAATTTAAAAATTGAGTTTATTCTACCATATTAAATTTATAAATGTGTCTATATTTAATTTTATTATTAAAATTATTTTATTCAACAAAAAAATATTTTTAACATTAGAGGACATTACCCAAAATCATATCTTTCATTATCAATATGTTGTATTTATATAAAAATATTTTAAAAAATATTTGAAAATTAGTTATTACTATTCCTATAATTATTTTTAATGGATAGGATATAATTATATTATTTATATAATTATATAAAAAGTAATTACCTAGAAACTCAGTGTTTCATTCATTGTACGCCTTTTCAGTGTTGTGTGTAACATATTCCAAGTCGATTCCATGTGAATAGAATGTTTGAATTAGTGTACTGGTAGACCGGAATGATATTTAATTTACTATGTTAAAACTACATTATGTCCAAAATAATATTTCCTTTTATATTCAATTGGTTTTTGTAGTTTTTTTATGCTAATCATTCTTTTTCATTTTATAAAAGCTGGGTCAAGGGTGTCTGGTGCCCCACAAACAACCCCAAACAAAGTCCAGAGAACCAAAAAATGGAAAACAACACAGAACAACACAAGGTTACATGTCATAATATCCATAATCATCCCCATCTCCCAGGCAGGATTCATCTTCTCCAGTAGAATATTCCCACTCTGGATGTATCGAAAAATTATTAATAGGTTACCTATGAATTCATATTATATTGTGTAAACCATATATTTTCATAGATTTTATAATACTATTAAAAACCTATAATTTAAAAACATTTTTTAGCATATTATACCAAAAAATTGTATATTAATATTTTTTTTCCAGTAAACCAATTTCTTGTGTGTTATGAATGTCATCGAGGGATTTCTTTTTTGTGTATAATGCATGCTAACCATAGTATTTCATGTACAACAAGAAATTTTTTTTGTTTCATGTAATGCATGATTAGAATTATTTTTTAATAATACAAGACAATCATAATTTTTTAATAAAATAAAATGTCTTCAGTGTTGTACAAAATTAAAAATATCAAAAAGGATAAATTAATTCAGAAAAAATAATTCACAAAAACTTGTGGTGTTACAAAACCAAATAGTTATATTACTATTAATGTATCCCAAAATTCTCTTAATCATCTTTGACTACCATAACATAATACCTAAAAAGTTTTATAGATTCCTTTAAGAGTATCATCAACCTTAAACTTGTCTACTATGAATATTTAGGTTTTTTCACATATCACTATGGTAAATGGTTGGTTTTTATAGGTTTTATTCTCTAATTCATCATCATAGTTATTAAAAATGTGAATTAACCTAATCATATTACATTATATTATCAAACTTGGTGCATTGTAATGGCACAGTCACCTTGAATTTGAATAATGGTTAAAATATAATCTAAAAACTTTTTTATGGTTTATTATCCATATGTTAATAAGTTCCAAAACTATGTCCACTTATTGTATCAAACTAGGTACTCTTTACAAAAAACCATAATCTCTTATTACAATGTCTCTTGGTTGTTATCCTTTTAATATACTTATCACCTGAGTTTCTACTAAATATATTTAATCCTAATCACTAAAAACAACTATACATTGCTTTGATACAAACTAGAGTGACCCAATCCTTTTACACGTATTTATAAATTATTTTTAACAAAAATACCAAATAATTACAACCCAAATATCATGTGGGAAAGTGTTATTTGAAAACTAGGTCTATAAAACATTAAAATAAACTAAATTATAACATTTTTATTATTTGGTCACCTTAGTGATCTCATAAATACCTTTAGATCATAAATATTTATTGGATAACCTCAGAAATACATAAAATAAAATGTTAATATATAAACCCTATTAAGGGAGATAAAATGACAATGAGGCTGAACAATATATCAAAAAAGAGAAGGGTGTGAATAATCACATGGGAGCATACAATAAATAACTTGGTATTATAAGATCATGTAAATATAGGAAACAGGAAATAAAATATAACATGGGATAATCATAAGTCCAGTCAATATATCAAGAAAATATCATATGGTGGACATGGTCCCATAATTGATTAGGGTTACCCAAAAATATCCACAGATCTCATCTCATGAGTAATAATTTTTACCCAATGCATTGGTTTGATATCTGGTTAAAGCCATCATAACATATTCATGATTATGTGTTCCAAAAAATTAAATCAATCCTATGTAACAAAAAAATAATTACCTGTGGAAATAAATAGGAAGCATAATCTTTCCCCAAATCATAATAAAAGGAGATTTCAAAAAGGATGCATTTTAGGAAAGAACATAATGAACATATTACCCCAAAATAGGAAGGATTTATGATCCTGATATATATGTAAGATAGATATATAAAAAATTGAGAATAAATACTTATTATAAAAGGGTTTAATCGCTGGTGAAGAGGTCTTTAAAACAATACATGGAATATTTATTGTGGAAAATACACTATTCACTTGGAAATCCTATCTTTAAAATCTAATTTTTTTTGAAATTATAGAAAACGTTTTCCTTTAAAACTAACATGGAGACATTTAAATAAATCATAAAATAATTTAGTTGTCATAAATGTCACACCTTAAGAAATTAGAATAAATTTATCTTTAAATTAATTTGATTTCTTTAATTCCATATATTACATGCAACAATGATTTTAAATGAATCATCACATAATAGTAAAATATTATAATTTAAATACAGATTGTAAGACGTAGTAGTTAAATTGGTGGGTATTTATTGTATTTAATATATGATAATATATATATATATATTAATTTATTTATTTAAATATACTGATAAAATATTATTAAATAATCACTCGATTTTCTATAAAGACCTTTATATTTCAAAAAAAATGATTTCCTAAAAAAGGATTTTTATTTCCCTATGTAAGAATATGTTATAATTATTTTGTATATCTCATTAATTATTATTTTATTAAATTAAAATACAGTTTTAAAACATCATATTTATATTATCATGGGGTTAATTTTTTTTATTTTCAGAAAATAGTTATTTTTTAAGTGAATATTTAAAAACAACATTTTTTTGGTAAAACATTTATTATAATAAATGAAATAATATTAAATTCAAATTAATAATTTTTTTGATTTATTATCAAATTCATATTATTTATATATATCTAATCCAAATTAGTTAATATAAATAATATTTATAATATATTCTAATTTATGATTATTTTTATGATTTAATACAATTTTTTATTAGAATAGTTTTATGTTAAAACAAATTCTCCATTTTAAATAATTAAATAACCCCTATTGGATAATTATTAAATTTAAATTTAAAGATTATATAATTTAATATTTTTTGATATTAATTTAAATATTATTACTTTTCATATAGTTATTATAAGATCATATTATTATTAAAAAATGTGTTTCCTGAATAAAAACAACCCTTCTAAGAGTTCAATTTTAAAAAAATTATTCCACATATGTGAATTGAATTTGATATAGTGGATTAAATATATTAATAATTAAAAATATATTTTAATTTAATCTTAATTATTTTTCAGTATTAATAATAAAAATAGTAGCACAATAGTTACTGTGGTAATAAAATGAAAATGGTAAAAGTGGGTAACCATTGAGGTAAAGAGTCTAGCATGTTTTAAATATGATTATTTATAAATATAGAGGTGTTTATTTTCCTTAAATATCCTTCACTATTTTATTTTTAAAATTTTTATGCACTTTTCTTGAGAGAGAATTCACATTAGTGAATAGTTATTAGTATTTATAAGAATTCAATTTCTCCTCCCCAATATAGGGAACCTCTTATCCTCTGCTTTACTATATTTGGAACCCCATTTTTAGTGAATACCTATAAAAATAAATTCAATACATCCCTTAAAACATCATAAAGTCCTTATTTTGGTCCTAAATATAATCTGGGTGGATTTACGTATAATCCTAAAGAGGTGGTCTATAGAAGAGGTAAAATTCATAACCGAGAATCTTTATTTTTTTCTAATCCATAAATCCTAATCAATCAGGATAATAAAAAAACAGTAATATATCCCATATACTATGATTTAATTATTTTAATGTAAGCCCCAAATTTCATCTCCACATCCATCAAATGGGATACAAAACCATTGATCTTGTGTACGACGAACTATAGCCATGTGAGTCTGTGTAATTTATGTTCCTGCATCACCTCTCATGGATATTATTAAATATGAATTTAATGAAATATTAATAATGATTTAATATTAATATTTCATATACATTCCTACATTACCACCCATTGAAAAATGATAACATCATCCATGTGTACGGCCGAGTACCACTTCCAAAACGATGTGATTCATTTTTCTATCACCGAATATCATGGATGCTTTGTGTATGTTTATTTATAATAAAATATTATATTTATTATATTATGATAATTATATAAATATTAAATAATATTTATCATAATTCTATTATGATCATTGAAAAATTGAAATGTTACACTTTTTTACGTAAAACATACCATCTTCGTGATTCTAATGTAGTTTATTTTTAATAACCTTGATTCATGGATATTTTTAAATGTAAATTTTGGTGTAATAATTATTACAAATTATTGATTTTTATTCAATATAATATTGAAAAATAACCCCTTTGAACATGGGCAATATACTATTGTTGTTTTTAAATTAATAACTAATCATCTTTAAAACCCCCAAAATGGACATAATTGATTATATAATTAAATACAACATTAAAATAAAATATTTAAATGATTTCGGTATAATATATTGACCCTCTGGATGGTTATTATGATTAAAATAGTTGAAATAATTTTATTATACATGATATAAAATATTAACCTAACAATATTTTGACTCGAGGTAAATATTTCTGTCTCAAAACATCATTCTTTAAGACAAATTCTATTTTATACACCTAATTTATCTTATATCGTGTATATAATAAAAATTTAAATTTTATATCAGTAATCCTTCATACTTAATGGTATTTTAATTTTTCAATATTCATACTTAAATTATTTTTTTTATGATTCAAAAGAAACTAAAGTTGTAAAAGGTTATTATTTAATTTCGTTTTAATTGAGATTATTTGTTCTTGAATTATGAATGATAGAAAATATCTAATAATAGTATAAATACCATAATTTTTATACTAATATTTTTATTTGTAAAATTTTTAATAAATACTATAAATTTCATCTCTAGATACTTATAACAATTGAGAAAGCTATTTTTAATAAAATCCAACTTAATTTATCTCTTCAGTTAAAAGTCTATTTTTCTTTTAAGATCCACGATTTTCAAAAATGTTTTAATGATTTTTTTTAGTATTTTGCATTGATTAATTAATGATATATTTAACCAATATTTAATTTTTAAAATTTGTTTAATTTTAAAATTTTTGTAATCTTTGGAATGAGGAACATTTTGACTTTCATTACAAAAATATAATAGTTTTTCTTTACTTATACAACATGTATGGAATTTCCCATAATAATTTACATTTATTATTTCATAATACGTTTCCATGTTTATTTTATAATAAAAGTTTTCCCAATATATTTTTAAATTTTTTTTTTTCAAAATTAAATTTCAATGTTGTGACATTATTTTCCTCAATAATGTTTTTTAACTTTTTAAAAGCAATTCAATTTATAAAAAATGAAGCAAAATTAATATTATAGATTACTTATAAAATACTTATATATGTATCATAAATTTATAAATTTCTAAATATCCCCTCTTTTTATGAGTTAAAACATGTCTTATAGTCATTTTTAAAATTCAACTTTTTTAAAATTTCATTGGATTATGATATTATTCAAGATTATGTAACCCATTTCCATTCCATGGGTAATTATTATGTTTATGTATTATGATTTATCTCCTTATGTAGAACATATATTCATGTACATGAAGTTAATGTGATGGTTGGGATCATAATTCTATAGTCCAAAAATGTATTTGTTAATATTTTTGTCTCATGAGACATCATGTATGGGACTAAAGAGGGACCATATTACCATATGAGAATAATTCCACCATGTCTGGTTGTCTCGATGGTTAATTTTTGTTTTTATGGACATATATTATATTTATACAAAATTTCCTATGATGTCGTCTATTATGATACCATGTTCATTATGTTATGATTCCTTATGAATATATATGAGCCTCTTCTTTTATGATATCATGGAATACCATTGACTCATATGATATGTTTCCTAATCATGTTTATTCCATTACTTGAATTTTTTCCACCATATGTTTTTATATTTATTCCATAGGTTATCACATGTGGTTTAAGATCTCAAAAATAATTTTGATCAAATAATGGAGAAAAAAATAAAATGTTTTTTTTTGTCTCTCTTTGATGTATTATTAAACTAGTCTACAAAAAATACTATTCCTTGATAATTACTTTATTTTATAAAGGGATATTTCTATTTATAAATAATATAATAATAGATGTAAAAGAATTTTTTTCATGGTATTAGATGAAAAGGATTAGTCTGCCCATACTATGATGGATTTGTATACTTTAGTGAGCACCCTAGGGATATGTAAAATGATAAGAATAAGTATATAAAAATATATTGGAATCATGGTGATGTATAGAAAAAGTGGTTTCTGAGAAATTATATCTCTATATGGATACTATGAGTGAATAAAGACCTAGAATTGATGATACATGGGGTAATAAATCGTAAAAAAGGCTTCAGACGTTACTTAAGTGATACCTTGTAAATAATGATAGGCCTTACTGCACATATAGTTTGACGAATAAATCGTAAAAAAAGGCTTCAGACGTTACATAAGTGATACCTTGTAAATAATGATAGGCCTTACTGCACATATAGTTTGACGCTCCCTCCGGTATTTGTATTGTAAATTCATAAAATATTTATTGTCCATCATAAAGGACTGAAACAAATTGTTATATTGTAAAACCTAATAGTAATCATTATGATGGATAACATATATTCAAACCTAGGAAAACATAAGTCTTGATATACTTATCTCTTATATGTTATCACTTATAATTTTATAATCTTCCCTTTTTATAGCAATGTATTCCCATCATTATTTATCTTTTAGTTAATGTTTAATAATATGATAAATACTTCTAACAACCAATGCGATAAGAAATTTAACTATTTCCCTAGTGAGATTTTTAACATAATGGGAATGAAATTTAGAAATCAAACAATCATTCCAAAGGATATTTCATTAATTATGATAAAAAACATGAATGTAATTTAATTCCCCAACACACCCAAGAAGAGATGGATTGTATTTCCTGGATGTTCAAGTGAAAAATATGAAAAATAAATGAAGATTAATTTTTCTACATTTAAAAAAATTGGAAGAGGATCCATGGAAAATTACATTACGGATATGGAAGATGATTCATGGGTGGAAAATAAGTTCACAATGTACCTAATTTATGGAGAATAATGATGAGTCCTATTAACAAGACATATGGAATTAGAGTTCAACCTATGAAACCACTAATGGTTAAATTTTCTACATGCCGATATATTGTTTAATATTCGATTCAATTCATTTAACCATATATTTTATACTAATGTATTATTTTATGAAAATAAATTATGTGGAATGATTTAATTGTATAGATGATTGGACTATAAAATCATGTTTTTGAAGTATTTTTATCAATGGTATTCTCATTATAAGAATCATGAAACTTCTAAGGATTTTTTGTAGTAGTTTTTATTTAGGATTTTAAAGAATAATTTTAAGGGTACTAATGATCTAGAATGATGATTTAATATTATGGTGATATTTTATGGTAAGAAAAATTATTGAGAAAAAATAATTTATTATAGGTGTGTAAAGTGGAGGTAATTATAGTGAGTTCAAATTACTTGAATTTTTAGGGAAAAGCATTTGTAGAATAATTTTTTGGTTAAAATGATTGAATGATTAATTTTATTTTGATAGTTTTTTTCATATTTTTGTAAATATTTCATTGGGTTGAGATATATATATATAAACATTATGTTAAACAAAGAGAATGATTTGTGATGGATTTTATTATGTTATTTGAAATGTATTTTGATGCGAATGATATAAACATTGAGGTAAAAATGTAATTAATTTTGAGGTTACTAAGGGTGTTTAGGATATAGGGTTACTTATTTATATATTCATCTATGTTAACACATTGGTTTTATTGATGAGTTTCTGTAGATTAATCTATTCATATTCATTATGGGAATCATCTAATATTCTTATAAAAATATCATTTTTAATAAATATAATAGGAATATATTTTTTACTATTTTTTAATAATTTTATTAGTTAAAATTTAATTTCAGTTAATTATGCATAAAATATCATATTGGGTATTCTTTCCATAGAGTAAAAGGTTATTCAGATATTAATTGAAGCACAATGAAAGAATGTAATTTGGTTAAAATATTATAATTAATTTTTAGAAATTTTACTAATGTTATTTCTTGAAATGAACATAATTTTTAAAATAAAAATATCTATTATAAAATATAGTGAAATTTTTTGGTTTTTGGGAAAATATTGTTTTCTCCGTGAATAGTTAAAAATACCAATATTTGGTAAACCGGACATTTTTATTTATAAAAAAATAATTTTAATGTACCACTATTATTTTATTTTTAATTAATAAAATAATATTTATTTATTTATATTAATTTATATTAAATACCATTAAAATATCATTATAGTGTATTTTATATAAATTTATTTCTAATCATAAAAAAACATTTTTCTTCTAATAACTATTTTAATGTGAATAATGTTTCTCTATTTTATCTAATTAAATAACACCATGCCATAAGGGATTTATATTAAATTTATATATTTTATTTTCATAAGTGTTAATTTATATTCTTATAAATGTGATTAATTTCATATAGTTAAGTTAATATCAGCTAATTTTTAAAAAATGATTTTACGAAAAAAAATCATTTTTATATGTGTCAGTGGTTTTACTTTTAAATTAACTTCTTCAAATTTTGTGAATTTAATTTCATTTAATGTATTATTTGTTCTAAATATGATTAATAAATATTAATTAATGTGTTTTAGATAATTTGTTGAAATAATGTATCATTAAAATGCTAAAAAATAGTTATCATGGTAAAATAATTAAAATAGTAAAAGTGAGTAACCATTGACGTAAAAAGAATAACATGATCAAAACATGTTTTTTAAGGGTATCAGTTTTTTATCCTTAAATATCTTTCTCTCCATTCTTTTTTGTAATATTCATAGAATATGGATTGAGAGTGACTTCCCATTATTGAATTTTTTTGTGTATTTACAATAATATATATCCTCCACAATTATAATAGAAAACCACATCTCATATCCTTTCTATAATTCGTAAACTAATTTTTTCATCCAATACAGACCAATATACCTTCCTAACTTCCCTTAACATATCCTAAAGTCCTTATTTTTATAATATATCCAATATAGGGATGATATGTGTATGATATTAAAGTGGCTGTCTAAAGAACTAGTAAAGTTCCTAATAGATCATTTTTGTTTAATTTCTTCTTCCAACTAATTAAAATACCACTAATCCATTCCCATATAGTAAAATAAATATCTCACATGTACTATTATTTTATTGTTTTGATTTCAAACCCTAATTCTATTTCCACTTCCATCAAATGGGAAACAAAACCATTGACTGTGTGTACGTAGGAGTACATCCTAAGAAATTGATGTAATTTTTTTCCATAACAGCCACTCAAGGATGTTATAATGATATATTTAATTTTTATATATGAAATTTAATAAAATATAAATAAATTTTCAAAAATTCATATATCCTATAATTTCATACCTTACCATCCATTGAAAAAGGTTATCATCATTTATGTGTACGGAAGACTACTAGCTCACAAAGCGGTGTGTTTGTTTTCTATTACTACATCACATGAATGGTGTATATAATTATATTTTAAAAAATAATTTTATATTTATGATATTATGAGAATTTTTAAATATTAAAAACACATTACCTATTTCCATAAGATCGTTGCAAATGGAAATATTATACATATATACATAGGACATACCATCTTCATGACTATAGACTAGTTCATTGTTCAAAATCTTAATTATTTTTTACACATAAAATTTTAATTTAGGACTAAAAATTATAAATATTTCCTGATTATTATTTAGGAGATGATGAAATATTGACCCCTTTTACCATGGCTAACACACTAACATCATTTTCAAATTATGAAATGAGCATCCTCAAAATGTCGGATGTTAACATAACTTATTAATTATTACATTAAATTATTAATATAAATAATTTAAACGGATTATGTATAAGAAATAAAAAATAAAAAAAATTATTATTAAAAGAATAAATGAAATATGCTTATTATATTGTATATAAAGGGTATAAATGAAAATGACTGGACTCAAGGTAAGGGTTTCCATATCAAAACATCCTTATTTGAGGAGCATGATCCTTTATAAACATAATTTTTTAATTATGGTGTATATAATAATAATTTACGTATAATATCATGAATACTTTATACTACATGTTATTTTAACATACAATTCACTAACTTAATTCATTTTTATTATGATAGAAATCTTTCCATAAGGGAAAGGGTTTATGCTTCAATATCATTTTATTTGGGATTGTTTATGCATGAATTTCCATTGAAAGAAATTATTTTATATTTTTAAAATAAACCAATTTAAGTTTATTATATTTTTTTATTTATGAAATTTTCTTGTAATACTACCATTTCTTCTCTTAGGTACATACAATGAGTGAGAATTTCTTTTTAATAAAATCTGAATTCATTTCTCTCTTTGGTTGAAAATATAATTTCCATCTAAATCCTTGTTATCTATAAATTTTTTAAATAGTATTTTTTAATATTATCCAATGGTTTCATGATGAAATTTTGATCCATGTTTTACTTTAAAAAAAATTAAATGGAATCTTGGCATTATTTTTAGAATGAGGCACTTTTGGATTTTCATACAAAATATGAATGGATTGTTTGTTACTTATTATATGGGATATAAAGAAATTACCCACCATCATTTACATTGAGTATTAATATTTTAATCCAATTATATTTTCATATAAAATTATTCCCAAAATATTTGGTGAATTCTAGTTTTTTACAAGTGATTTTCAATGTGGAAAAAATATTTTCCTCAAGAAATTTTTTCTCTTCTAAAATGTATTTATATTTGTCAAAGAAAAAATAATTAAATTATATTTAATTATATTAATATATATATATATCTGTGTGTGTGTGTGTGACTCTTATATATATATATATATGTATATCACTCTCCATTCCTTTTACATGGTCATAATTGCTTTATGCTCATTTCTCAAATGCCTTCACTGGGAATTTTCCTCTGATTATGATATGAGGTGTGATTATGTAACCGATTTCGTTTCAAGGGGTAATTCTTATGTTTATGCATATGATTTATTTCATTATTTTTCACATTTATTCATGTACCTAAAAAGAATATGTTGGGTGGTCAAGGATTATATATTCCGCCAATACGGGGGTAAATTTTTAGTATCACGAGATGTCTTATATGGGATTAGGGAGTAATCCTAATCCACTACGGGAATATTTATATTATTTTACGTTTTCTCGTATGTTATACATGATTTTTATTATGTCATTTATTCTGTTTCTTTCACATTTCATATGATTCAGTGAACTTATTATAAAAATTATTTTTATTATGTCTCTATGGGATTAATCATGATCTTTCTCTATTAGGTTATCATATAATACCTTTAATTCACATGTTATGTTCATTTATAATTGAATTTACATTACAAGGAATTTTATATCACTTATTTTTATTGAATTTTTATTAGGTTATCCAATTTATTTTAGGATCTATAAAAGATTTTAGATCTCATTATAAATAATAATAATATAAAATTTTTTATTATAATATCACATTGATGTACTAGGAACATTTTCTACCAAAGAAAATAAGAAATTATGATCCTTGTTTTGTATTAATGTATATTTATGTATATAAATCATGTAATAGTATTTTTCAAATTAATCAATATGTATAATGATGGTGTGAAATTCCACTCATTACATATAAATAAAAATAAAACATTCTGTTAATAATTTTTAAAAATTCAAATTTTAGCTCATTTAAAAAATGGAAGGAAGATACATTTTAATTGATTTTTAGACATGTCAAAAATATGTATAAAATTTTTAAAATGCATTTTAAAATTTTAAAAACATTCAATAAAACATATTAATGGAAATATGAACATGGAAGAGAAATATTCTAGATCCAAAAGGAGATGCAAGAATAGTATAACATGAAAACAACATTCTTGATGATGCATTATTCAATAATGGAGGAAATTAAAATTGATCATAGAAAACATATTCATTAATAGAAGATAATATAACAGATTTCATTCCATAAAGTTTTAGTTTATTTTTCTCTCATTATCATATTTAAAGGATCTATATTATTTTCCATAATATCACACGTAAGTGGAACATTTATAATTCTACATAAACACTTTTTATCATGATTCCTATTAAGTTGGAGAACATTATTATTTATTTATTATTATTTTTCATTTATGAATGACCATGAATTAATTAAATCACTTATTTCATGGATACCATTTTTATACTACCTTTGGTTATGCATTATGACCCGATTACGATACAATTTTCTTCCATGGGTAACTATTATGTATATTCAATATAATTTATTCATTTTGTGGAAAATATATTCATGAATATATTATGATCGTTGCAGGAAATAGAAATCTAATTAATTGGGTAAATTTTCAGTTTCATGAGATGGTATGTATGGGATTAAAGAGAAAATCTAATCCATTATGGAACATTGTCCACCATGCTATATAGTCTTGTATATTAGCCTTGAATACTATTTATGTCATGTTATATGTTTCTTCTAAATTCCTATGTTTCAATTATCATATAATTCCATGTTATATATGTGATTATTAAAAATGATTATTCATGACCCATGACTTTTATGTTATATTGTTTTTCCTTCAAACTATTCTATTATGATTAAATCCCATGTTTATTCCCTTACAAGGGTTATTAGCTCATCCCTTTTAGCAATTTATTACTCAGGTTATCATATATATTTATTGGATCTCAAAGTGAATTAGGAGATCAGTATGAATATTAATGAAAAGTCTTTTTTAATCGTTCCATTTTTTCAAATTATGAAATAATTATTCCAAAGAAAATAGTTTTTTTTATCCTTGGTTTATATTTTATGGATAATTGACCATAAAATCATGGGGTATTATAGTTGGTACAAGGGAATGGTCTAATTATTTTTAGTTATTCGGGCTAGAAAACTTTTGTAAAAACACTAGGGAATTTTTTCCACCATGGATAACCTAGTGTTAGACCTAGGAAATCAAAATTTAGGATATAAATTTTACTAAAATATTTATCCTTCTATGTTCATAGTTTATTTTTTTTATGATTTTTAGCTATGTATTCAATCCCTCAAATTTCATTTCCAGTTAATGGATAGAAATATGAGATCACATTAAAACAAACAATTTGATAGGAAATTTGAGGATTACCATAATGATATTCCAACCCTAATGGGAGTTGGATATCATAACATCATGAAACTACTAAATCAAGTGACCCATGTTTTGAATAATTACATGAATCATGTAGAAATACCACCCTTCACTATGAAATATCAAGTTGCAATCGAATACATTATGTGAAAAGGAATCATATCATTAGTTATTCTTCTGATCACCCCATATTGGAAAAAGGTATTCACTCCATTAAGAATATATTATCTCTCCTCCAATTTTCCTAAGGATAAGAAATTAATTCTTGTAGAAAATCATTTACATGGGGAATATAATCGGTGGTGGATATTGATTAAAAACACTAAGTCAAAAGAAGATAAGGATTTAATGTATTTGGAAGAATTAAATAAAATATTTTTCTATAAATATTTTCCCACAACCTTCCATGTTAAGATGAATAGAGATTTCCTCATACTAATAAAAAATTAAGATGATTCAATCAGAGAATACGAGGAAAACATTACAAGTCATTGACAATATGCCTCCTGTTTTTCATGAACACTAAAATAAGGGTTGATCTATTTTTTATTGGATAAATGATGTGTATATGTAATGATTTTCCAATTAGAGACTTTTACAACAATTAGGAGAATATACACTTCACCATTAAGGATCATATGTATATTAAAGACTCTCAATGGTCCCATGGGATAAGGGATAAAAAAATGAAGATGGAATTTAATATCAGAGAATCCATAGATAAATTACAAGGAGGAAGGAAAACTAAACATCCCACTTGTAAAAAGTGTGGGAATTAGCATCCCGCAAACTAGCTTAATGGAACAAAGAGATGATACAAACGTGGATGTGAGGGGAATCATTCTAATATATTCTAAAGGGATTTGAATAATCCCACTAATTAATAATAAGAATGTGTGGTTTATAATAACACTTAGACTTTAGTATAGTTCTTCAACTACAAGAAAAGTTCCCATTGTGTGATACAATTTCATAAGCCAAGGGTTGTCAAGGCAATCATTAAAAAGAATCACTAAGGTAGTAGGGGAGCCCATATTCTTTCACTATTGATTAGGTGGATCCTAATAATGATGTGTTTAAAAGTATATATATTATTCATTCAAGAATAGAGAACAAAATATTTGATTCAGTTTCTATGAATATATTCATATCTTTCTTGTTTAGTATAACTATTCAAACACTGTCTCAAAATATAGATGTTGAGATATTTTTGGGAATAGTGATTAGGGAAATTATTGCATCTAAAGTATGCAACTCATCATCGGTAAATGTTTTCATATTGAACAACCTATAAAATATTTCTTTACTTACTTTGGTGAAGTTTTATTCCTTATTGTCCATGAATGATAAATATTTATACAAAGACAAAATCAACTGTCGGGAGAGAGAGAGAGAGATCTCTCTTCACATACTTAGGCATCCTCTATTTCTATATATGTATAAGGATGAAGATAAATCTTCTTCTGAATCATGAAATCAATTTTGGATATTATTTTCTAATGATGATGGGTATCTAACTCAACTATTTTTAAAATTCACGATTATTTTAAGGTCCCCACCCATGGGCCACATACCATTGCCTCCGGATGGTTGGTCACATGACCTCAGGTAAACCACCCAATATTTCTTATGTTGTCGATTAGATGTGAGGGTCTAATTTATATCATTTGGAGACAATAACATCTTGATCAGAGTAAAAAAATGATCTCAAAAATGATAAATTGTAACCATGTGATAATAAAAAATACTATGAATGATACAATAACCAATAAAAACCAGAAATACATAGTGAACTAGAATATGAAAAAACAATATAGAAAAAATGTACTAGATATGTCATTCCATATATGTGGAATGTTTCAAAAACCCCTTAAAAGTAAACAACCTTAAAACTCTCATGTTGTCCCTGAAACTATTTATATTTCATCATCCATGATCCATCCCAACTCATCCATCTAACATAAGGCTCTTTCCCTTATCACATCATACGAACATGAAGTCTATTTTCGGTACCGATTAGGAATCCTATGTAGGGTTTAAGTAAATCTTATTAGCACACCACCTGTTTTGTCTAAACTAATATCAAGTTTATAATAATATATGTTTTTGTATAAATAATAAATTTCAAGTGATTGAATAAGTTGTATAAAAAATTAGAATATTCATTAATTAACCACATAATTTACTCGAGTTCATGATGAAACCCAAACCACCAATACCTACTTCAATCCATGCTAGTTTTTGTAACATATCACAATGGTAAATCAAAATTCATTAACATGGGAATCCCTTATCCATTTAACTTCAATTCATATTATGTGTACATGGTACCAATATTCAATACCATCATTTTGGGTCTAGAATGTCATTTCTACTATGTTGTGGGTATTTGAAGCATCATTATGTGTCCCACAACCCATATATCAATCAATCACAACTAGTCTACTAATGCATTAGTGCGTGTCCCAGAAACATTTATCACAAGCATGAAATTTGGTCTAAAACACCCTGTCTAGCACCCGATTGGTATTTGAAGCATCAATCTATGTACCAAATATAATTTATCAATAATCACACAATTCACATAACCACATTTTACATGGTAAATCATCATTTACCCTTTCATCAACATTTTACATCATGGTATTCCTTTTCAATTATCAAAACAATCATGGTTCAATACATTAATCCCATGGAATAATATTAATAATTCCCTATTAATCCATTTATTGACATTTAATCATTTAATCCATTAAACATTAAAGGTTATGAAATCCATACATTGATTCCCATAATTAATAAATTCCCTAATTCCCATTTACTTATAAAATGAAGAAAATCATTTATTCACCAATTTCATAATCCAAATATCCCCTAAATTTCATAATCACATCATTCCATTAGTTAATCAATCAATTAATTAATTCAATTCAAAATTCAATATGAATATATTCCTATTGAAATTCGACAACACATGCTTAAAATATATATTCTATACTATGGTATTTGAATTTTATACCACCTATCTCATTATCGTTGATGGATGCTCACTAACAGAAATCCCAAAATTCAAGATGAAGTCTCAATTGCAAAAAAACTGACAAGATCCATATCCAAAACCTAGGACCAGGACAAAATGAAGTCTGGTATATTAAAACATAGATATAATCCCAAACCAATTAATTAAAAATTCCTCTTCATTATGATAGAGGGATTGGATTGAAATATTTATAATCGTAAATAAATCACATATTAGGAGGGGTGAAGATCAATCATTCAGATCTTCAATTCCACGTGAATAGTAGTTTTAATGCATATGAACTATTCAGAGAGCCGCTAAAAATGTAATAAATAGGTATATGTTGAACTAAAAAGGTTAGGTATAATAAATGGGGGTTGGGGAATTTAAAATGTTTTTTTCATAGGATTAACATTTCACACACACACACACAGTTTCGTGGTATTGGGTGCCTAGTTTCCTAAACAATGCATCCTAATTGTGCACATCTCCTTTGGGGATGAATAGTTTCTCCTATAATTTAGTAAGGTATGAAAACAACAGACACAACATTAAATCCCTCTTAGTTTTGATTTTCTATGGTTATCTGTGGAAGGGCGCATTATTTTTGTAAATAGTGTGCCAACTAAAAAGTTCCCAAAACCCCTCCAAAAACATCAAAAATTTCACATAAACATACTCAAAACATTCCTTATCCTATGTATAACTGAAATAGGAAAGAGTATTACCTATAAATGAACTCAATAAATAATACTGAATGGTCGGTATCCTCTAATATCCGAACCTTATGATATATTTTCCTCAAGTTTTACACCCAAACAACTCTATGATTCCATGGAAAAAATATATGGCCATTGATCTCTCATACTGACTTATATCTCTCGTGTTTCCTCCAAAACATAACCATGTATCCACATTACTTGAAAAATCCAAAGAAACTATCTCTATAAAAATTATCACTATGATCCATCACATGTATTGGATTCTCCTCAAAGGATGCATCATCCATTAGCTCAACATCATGGACATAAATCAAATGAGATGGGAAAGGGTGATACATACAATGTTATGACACATGAAAAACAACATGCATTGAAATATACAACTATGTAAGATCCAATCATTAATCCACTGTCCCGTTTATCTTGACAACCTCAAATGGTCCATCAAATGTGGGTTCCAACTTTCATACCCCTAAATCCTATGGTGACCTAATCTAGGAAAACTCAATGAAACACATGATCACCCAATATAGAATAATGGGTTTTTCTATGTCTACTCGTAGATGGATTTGGTTTAATTTGAACCATATCCATATGTCTCTGAATCAGTTTGACATACTCTGACATCTCCTACACAAGATTTAGTCGCAATATCACTAACTAAACTACCCATATCAAAAATATAGGTGATCTTTTTTTCCTGTCATAATGATCATCATATGGTTCCATATGAGTAGTTTCCTAATAACTATTGCTATATAAAAAATTCATTATTGCTAATGATTCTCCCAATAACCACTAAATTAAATGATGTACACTCCTAGGATATCGTCTAGAACATGTATAGTATAATCTTTCTCCTCAAAAATCAATGTTCAGAAATATGTACTCAGCAATACCTATATAACAAGTGATTTTATCAAGAAATTCTAAAAACGTGGAGTGAGTCACGAGTAATGATCTGATACTATAATATGCCACAAACCATGGAGATGGACTATCTCTCGAAAAAATATATCTCCTAACTGATCAATATATAATGTACCTCATGTTAGAAAAACATATGTTAGAATCTTGATTCGGAATACTATCACCCTAATAGAATCATTCTTCTAAGGAATCCATAGGATACCAACCAAAAAATACATTATAACATCTTCCCACACCCATTCTATAATGGGAAATTTTTATATTAAACCATCGTTTCATTGATGATTTTCCATCACCTATTGATATGTGTAGCATCATTTCACGAACCCTAAATTTTACATTTACATGCATGGCCACCAATACTATTGATATAGGTCATAGTAAATCTTGATAAAACCTAGATCCACTGACCACTTCAAGGAATAAAATTCATGCATCATGTCATCCCTAATACTTGTGTCAACAAAAACATGATTACTGACATAGATTATCTCATCCTCAATTATGTGCCAATCTGGTGGTGACCCGTAGCCATTAAGCCATTCCCTGAATGCCAAAAATATTGATTCACAAAACTGCCTCTCCCTGGTTTAGATCAAAAGTGTATACTCTACTAAAACTGAAAGGAAATTCAACTAGACCAAGCTTACCAGAACCACAATATGCCTATGAGCTGGACTCCAGAACTACTTGAGTCAATGTTTTCATGGTAAAATCAATGGCAAAATTGTTTCCTTTCATTTACATATACGTTTGATAAATGTTGACAGACTACATATACTCAGCCCATCTTGGATTTCTAAGAATCAAATCTTACTATGAAAAGATATTCTTTAATATATTTTGACTTTCAGAGGAATTAAAATTTTCTACCAATAGATAATCCATCGATCACTTCAAGGAATAAACCATGGTTTCTAACATGAGTTCATCATTAGGGTAATTCTATTCATATGACATTAACTGACATGACCTATATGCCCCAACTCAATCTCCCTTCATCAACACTTCCTGAAGCCCGATCCTAGATGTATCAAAAAATACGTTATATTATTCCGTTGGATTTGGTAGTATAAAGACTAGAGTGGTATTCAAGTTCTTTTCTGACTCTGAAATATCATTATGACATTAACCAGACCATTCAAACATAACCCCCATCTTTTTTAAGCTAAAAAATGGTTCTTCCAAGTTGGAAACGTTAGGTATAACCCTACAATAATAGCATGTTAACCCCAAAAACCATTAAATTAGAATATTGTATTGGGATGGCCCAAATTAAAAAAAAAAATCCCCACCATCACTTGGTCAACTAAAACACTAATATCTAAAATGATATTTCCCAAGAAACATAGATGATCAATTCCAAAATTTACATTTATATTACTTTGTGTATAGCCGAAGCTCTCTAAGTGTACTCTGGATGATGTCAAAATGTTTAGCATGATTTTCATGATTATTGGAGTACACCAAGATTTCATCCCAAAAAACCACAAACAGTTTTAGGTATGGGTAGAATATTATGCTTATCAAGGTCATAAATACTACTAGAGAAGAATTCAACCTAAACAGCATCATGAAAAACTCTTATAGGCTATACCAACATCTCAAATGAGTCTTCGGTATGTCATATGGTCTAACTCTCAACTAATAATACCCTAATATCAAATCAATATTGGAGATAACAAAACCACCTCTCAATTGGTCCAAGAGATCATTGATATGTGGAAGAGGATTTAATTTTCTCACTATCATCCAATTCAACATCTGTTAATCAACACATAAGTTCAATGTCCCTTCATAAATCTATGAAAACAAGACTATAGAACCCCCAATGTTATGTACTTAAAAAAATAACCCCCACATCCATAAACACTTCTTATTGTGTTTTAATATCTTAATTCTTGGATGGAGACATTCTATAAGATAAAATTTAAACTATCTCAGATCTTGGAAACATCTAAATCATAAACACAACAATTCTCACTACTAGAGTCCATGATAATTACTCTAGAAACACATTGTGGAACAAATCCACTATTGGTGGAATGACACAGAGTTTCCCACCCCTGTTATATAGTAAGAGACATACATTCTGGGCGGTGAGCTCCCCAAGTTACTAAAGAATCACCCCTACACATCCCACCCTAATATTCCACTCTCCATGATGAATATAATTTTTGTAACATCCTTCAACAAAATATGCACTCAACTAGTAGTCGAATGCACTCTCTAGGAATTTGTCTTAGTGTATAATGTAAGTGGTAGGTCACTCGAGCAAGGTCTTGAGTAACTTATCCATCCCCCTTGATAGGCTTATTTCTATCAATAAGGTAGATCTTCCCAAAATGGTAATTCCTAATTAGATAAGACATAACTCATTGTCATCCAGTATAAAATATATGTACTCTATTTGAATCCTTCTTCATGTTCCCATCAGTAATGAGCACCTGATTCACCACTTTAGAAAAAAAATTTCATCCTGGAGATATTTACCTAGTATAAAATCTAACATTTTACCCCATATTGAAAATATTTTTCTATAGTAGCATTGTCCACTACTAATGCAATAAAAATTAACAAAAAAATAAGTAAAGCATCTAACATAGTCTATCGTGGTCATATTACCCTATGCCATCCTCATAATCTTTGTTATCCTCCCCTTCATAAGCATCATAAAGTAAATGTTCTCCAATAACATATCAAAAAAATACTTTATAAAAAATTTATCCATCTTCTCATATCTAGTATGGATGTCCCACCAATGATTCTACTAACAACATAACATTTAAGAATAAATTTTGAATCTTTTTTCAACAAGAGTCCCTATTTTTTCTTGTATAATATGGATAGACACAATGGATAATTTAGTTATAACACACCATAATGATAAATGATTAAATGACTAAATGATATGACTAATGTCAACAAGGTGAACCATCCTTTTTGGGAGACTAAATCATTAAAACTCTATAGTAATGTGTGATTATACTGGAGAAGTGATCAGGATGGGTGACCTTTTGGAATGTTTCTTTGGGTTTGTGTGAATGAGGAAGAAGTAGAGTGGAAATGACATGTGTAGTCATTTGGGAACTATAATTAGTTAGATGAACTTTTTTGGCATATCGGTGGGCCCCAGGGTTGGGAACACATGTCCGTTGGGAAACTGGTTGTACCGACCGGGCTAGGACTCGATGTTCACATTATGGTGGGGTCTCTGTATTATTAGTGGGGCTCAGTTATTACATTTTGTATCGAAGATGGTACCCATCCTTAAGTGTGTTGCACTGCCTTTGTTAAGTTTTAGGGCCCACAACGTGGGCATTGTTCTCTAAAAGGTGGAGAATGTAACACCCCAAAATGATAAAGGTTTTAATTTCTAAATGTTATGACTCGTGTCAATAAGGTGAAACTTCAATTTTTAGAGCCTAGCTGATTATGACTCCACAGTTAAGCGTACTTTTCCTGGAGTGGTGATGAGGATGGGTGACCTTTTGGGATGTTTTCCAAGGTGTGTGTGTGTGATGACAATGCACACTAGAAAGGATTTGTGTTGGCCTATGTGGACCAAAATTAGTCAGATGACCTGTTCATGCATGTTAGTGGGCCCCAGGCTGGGGACCTTGAGTCCCCTAGAAAACTGGTTGTGTGTACAAGGCTAGTAACCGATAGCCATGTTAAGGTGGGCTGTTTGAGTTGTCAGTGGGGCCTAATTGTTACATCATCCTCCTTAATTCCACCCTCTCTAGAAAATTCTATAGGATGTTGGAAGTAGAACTCCCATTTTATGTTAGAAATACTCTTCAAAACCCACCCTTTTTCACGTTCAATAAATTTCATATTACGGGCCTTGTTCTCAATGATCATCTCTCTAACTCTTTGACATGGTATAATCAGGGCCTTAGGATCCACCACTGGAGGCACATTTCCAACCATGTCCTCATGTTTTCCTATCAACAAACATCAACATATAGGAAAATTTCTACAATTAAAAAAAATTTCCTTTTGAAAATCATTATAAACCGAACACATTTATATAATATGAATTCAAAATGATCCAAAATAAGTCATTCATGAATCTCTGTCACGTGGTCAAAAATTAGGCACTATCACTACCCTCAACCATCCCTCACTTAGGTTATAGTTCAGATATTGTAAATCATGTTCAAAATTTTAGGTTCCTCATTAGACACCCATTTTACACATCTTTCCTAATTTTATAATTTTATATATCATATTAGGAACCATTTTAATTTTAATTATAAAATCATGGAAGGCCATTTCAATTTTAACAACTTACCCAAATCATACTATTTCCATTCAGGCCAAAAATGATGAATGTTATAATAAATACTAAATTTCAAAAATGATGAATTTATACAAAACACCTTTACTATACTAGGGAAAAAAATAAAATCATAGAAAATATCATTAAAAATGTACATTAAACAACAATGTTATCTCCAAATGTGAAATAATATCCAACTGTAACCGCAAATAATAATTACAATAATCCCACCCAAGGTACTTGGGTTTCACCTTGTAATAGTGTTAGCTACACTCATGCATGAGATCATGTAAATGGCCTGACACTTCAAAGTCTCTCATATTCCATTTTTAAATAGTAGGAAAGAAGAATAAAACACCATTGATACAACTTTATAAGGTTCTGACCATGATTCAATATACAATTTATCCTAGTTTATTGGTCAAATGAAATCTGATGAGCCACCACAAATTCTAGAGGCTCCCGACTAGTCAAAATGGTATAATATATAACATATATTGATTTTACTATCTTTATCAAAGTTGCAACACAATATGAGAAATATAAAAAACTTCTCAAGTGATAATAAACAATACTCAGAATGATATCATAACTGATAAAAAATAGAAATACATACTAAACTAGAATAGGAAAACTATATCGCAACAAAGAAGTAGATATGTCATGCTATATATGTGTCAAGTGTCAACTACAATACCGAAAAATTATATACATTTTCAACTCACAAGAGGGTCCCAATATTGGGTTTAGTTCCCTCATCTATGATCCATCTGAACTTATCCATCTATAATATAGATTTTCTCTAATCCTATGTTACATGCTTGAAATCAATTTAGGTAAAAATTATGAAGCCCGAGTAGGATGTGAGTACAAATAAGTACGCGACAACAGTACCTGCTTCGTCCCATTACATAGTCTAAAACATATAAAAATTGAAATCAATATTCATTAATAATGGCTTCTATTTCTTATTTAATTTCAATTAACATCATGACTACTTTTAAACATATTAAAATTACAATATTGTGGTTCTAGAATTCTATAGCTGGGAGCCTATGGGTAATTTAAGCATTTTTATGTGTCACATAACCCATATATCTATTAATCACATGTGGGATTTTGAAGCATTATTCTTTGACCCATAACACATTTATCAATAAACATATTATTCACATATATCACATTTAATGAGTTTAATAATCATTAACCCTCTCTTAAACTTCTCACATCATAGTTTACCATGTCAATCATCAAGACCATCAGGGTTAAACATATTAATCACATGGAATAATATGAACAATTATCCACTAAACCATTTATCAAAATTAAATCATTCAAGGACTAACCCATTATGGTTAATATGACCATACCTTGATTATCAAAATTAATCAATTCCATATTTCACATTTATCAATAAAATAAAAAAATGAGTAATTCACCAATTTCATAATCCCAATATCCCATCAATTTCATAATAACATAATTCCATTAATTAATTAATAAATTATATAAATAAATTTCTGATTAAATGTAAAAACTATCCAATTGAAATTCCAAAAAAATTATAGAATATTTAAATTTTATACTATGGTTTTTGAAATTTAGACTACCTACCACAAGTGTATTGATGGATTCTCCACAAAAAAAAATCCACAAATTGAAGAAAAACATTCAATTGAAAAACACTGGATGAGATCTAGATTCAAAAAAAAGATTCATGGTCAAATAGAGTTTTATCTATCAAAACATATATCCTAAACTAGTCTAATGGAGTAATTATATCCCCTCTTCATCAAGAATTAGATACAAGAGAGTGAAATGTCATTCGAATGAAATCTCATATCGAGAGAGGTGAATATCCATCAACAGTATCATTGATACATCTAGAACTGGGGTTGGAAGGCCTTTGAAATCATTTTAGAGACTCTAAAAATGAAGGAAATATGTTTATTCAAATATAGGGTGTTTCAAGATAATAATGGGGGGGTTTGAGAAATTAAAATATTCTATGAGAGGAATAAAATCTCACATGCATTATTTGTTGGGTTGGGCCACACAGTTCACCAAATGTAATCCATGCCCATGAGCCTCTCCTATATGGTTGCATAGATTCTCTTAAGATGGACCATAGTCTGAAAAACCATGTTCTAACAATAAAATACCTATATGTCTGGGGTTGCTTGGTTTTCAAGGGTAGGGCACATGGGATGGGAAAACCGTACGCAAACTGTGAACTACACAAACCCCCTCCAAGAACATGTAAATTTCCCCAAAACATAGAAAAGTCATCACTTAAACAAATTATATAAAAATGTAAAATAGTACCCTTAAATGAGATCACGGCGTCACAAGAAATGTTTGATATCTTTCCAATATCATTATTGAAGACATGTCCAATGTGAGGGACTACACTGATATGTTTCCTAAAAAATTTATTTGTCTTCATCCTAAATGATAGGTTGAGTTCTCAATTTTACTCTTACATACATATCTACCCATATAAAATAATCTATATGGGATTCCCAAAATTGTGTTTGAACAATTTTTTAATATGTTATATGAGAATTTGAAAAGTGGATTCATATGTCTCAGTGCTTCATTGTGTGGTGTGTTGGTCCTCATCATAAAGAAGAAGTATGGAATAATTTTCCAATGAACTGATTATTATCTACATAATAAATAATTATGAATAATAATTATCCACTCCTATAGATAGATAAATTTATCAATGAACATTGATGGGAAGATTATTTCTCTATGGTAGACCTTCTGTTTGGATATCTCCAATTAACAGTTAAGTAGGATGATATTCCCTTGAATACCGTTCAAAATATGTATGAACAATATTTTTTCATGGGTATTACCTTTATAATCAATAATTTTCAAGTAATTTTTATGGATATAATTAATATAGTCTTTAGTTATTACCTTGAATTTTTTTCTTCAGCCTTTATAGTTGAATTTTCAATTTACACTAATAGAAAAGAGGAGCATTTGGGGAATTTCAATACTATGATAATTACTATATGATGTTGTAAACTCAATGAATTTTATAGTAAAAGTTACATATAGATAGGGGAAGTATCATTATTGAATATTTTTGTCTCCAAAAAATGGAATATCAATGGGCCCTTCATTGAAATTTTCATTGAGGAGTGGCCATGTCAAGCATCAATAAAATAGATCTATAGATTCCATGGTCTAGAATGGTATTAGCCAACTATTTTTTAGGAAATTAAAATTATATTCCTACCCAGAAACCATGATCACTTATAAGGGGTATAGATTTTAGGGATAAGTGAATGTTAATACTACTTTAAAGAGTTGAAAAATAGGCTTATCATTACACCAATACTTACACTACTCACAAGTAGGGAAATGTTTTTTCTATACAGTGATGCATCAGATATGTTATTTAGTTGTGTACTGATGAGAAATGATAATTTAATATCCTACTCCTCAAGGAACATGAATGTTCATTTGAAAAAATTTCCAATATATGAACTGGAGTTTCCGATTGTGATCTTTCATGTTGAAAATCTGGTGGCATTATCTTTATGGAAAGAAGTGTGAGATATATAATTGTCACGAGAGCTTAAAATGTATATTCACATAAGAGGAGATTAATATTATATATTCAATATGTTTCGATATTATCAATGACTACGACTACCAAATACACTACCTTCTAGGTAAATAATATATCATGGAACATTCTCTAAGTAGAAAGGATCCTGCAACTTTATCAATTATGAAAATTGTGAAGGATCTGATATTATCAGACTTACAAAGTATGTACATGATAATTTTATGTGAAGGAACATCATCATTAAATGCTTAAATTATTAATCAATTATTCCTTATGGAGTTGATAATGCATGTTCAATGAAATGATGTGGAAATTTAAAAGAAGGTGAAATCTATTAATAATGGGAAATCGACTTAGTTTATAACTGATGGGAAAGGATTCATAATATTTTTCTAATGATGGTATGTACCATAAAATCTTGAGATGAAGAGGGATATTTTGAATGATTCACATAGCTCAAACTTCTACTTCCACCCAAGGAGCATAAATATGTGTCAACATCTTACAGAGCACTATGGGTGGTAAAATATGATGATGGATATCAAAAAATTATACATCAATGTTACCTATACATTATAAAGTGATGGATAAGAGGTAAATGTATAAAGGAATGATGAATCCATTACCTATACCAACATAGAAATATGAAAACATCTCTATGAATGTTTTCACTGGATATTTGAATACATCAAGAAAAAATTGTTCCATTTGGGTATTTTTTCATCATCATACAAAGACCTCATAATATGTGGAAATTTGAGAGTGATTTTCACTAGATCAATAAGCGTGAATATACAACAGATTAGTTATGAGGCTTCATGGTTTTTTAATTATTGATTGTATTGTATCGATAGATGATATTTAACTCCATGTTTTGGAAAAATCTCGAACAAGCCTTAAAAACTGAGCAAATCTTCAGTATGGCTTATCATCATCCCTTGATGGCCATCATAAGTAGACCTTTTAGAAACTAGAATAAATGATGAGAGATTGTTTGATATACTTCTAATGAGGACAGGGTTAGCACCATCCACTGGTTGAGTTCTCTTATAATAATAGTTTATAGTCAATTATCCTAATGGGACCTTAGAAATTTATTTACATGTATATATATAGAACACATGCATATTGGAAAACATTTGTATAATATAAGATCCCTTAAGCTAAAATGTTTCAATAAATGGTATCGAATGTGAAGTCCCTTTAGCATCACCTTAAGTCCTCCCGAAGACTAGAGATGAGCTATGCAAAAAAATCACCTATGGGACTTAGAATTTGAGGTTAGAGATAATGAATTACTCTAAAAATATATATTGAAGAGAATAAATATATTTAGTATTAATGGAAATCTATGTAGAAGTTACCCCATCCCATTTGAGATTCTTGATCACTTTGGAGTTGTGGAATATCAACTAAAACATCCATGAATATTACCTCAAGTAGATGATGTATTCCACGTATCCCTTCTAAGGAAGTACATACCAGATCCCTCATATATACTGAACTCGGAAAAGGTACAATAAGGAAATGATCACTCTTATGAGGTGTAATTAGATAAGGTCATGTACCATAAATATAATATCCTACCCAAGAAGACCATTCACCGGGCTAAATTACTACAGAGGAACCAAAAATATGAGGAGGCGACATAGGAACAGAGGGATTTGATGAAGGAGAAGTAACCGCATGTGTTTTCACATTATATGTAAAATAAAATTTCAACGAAGAATTTTAATAAGAGAGGGAATAATGGAACACCCTGAGATTTTTATTAAATATTTCTTTATAAATAATTTATTTTCTTCTGTAGATTCTGTCGTACGCATCAACATGATTAAAATAACTATGATACACTTTTAAAATATTAATATTACAACACCATTGTTATAACCTATCCATTTAAATAGTGTTTAAGAATAGTAATAAACATATTATTACATATATTTATTTATTAATCATTAGGAAATTAATACTTAATTATAATAATATTATTTTATTCTTAATAAATATGGTCTCTTAAAAAAAGTATTTTATTTATTTCTATGTGTAACTATATAAAATTAACTTAGAAACATTTAGGTAAAAAAATTTAAAAATTTAAATTAAATTTTGAATTCTACAAGTTAAAATTAATGAAGGTAGAATTCTCGAGATATTTATTAAAATATTAAAATTTTAATGACTTTCTAAAAATACAAATTCATAATGAAAAATGAATTTTCTTTTAAATAATTTACAATATAAAATTATATTTTTATTATATATAAAATATAAATATATTTTTATTATAAATAAACTAATTTATTCTTTTAAAATTATTTTTTTAATTTAATTTATTAAAAAAATATTTATATTTAAAATAGAGATTTTCAAAAAAAAAGGTTTTTATTTCCTTATTTTAGTTAATATTGAACTAATTTTTTGTAGTTCTATGTTTGGAAATTTCAAAAAAATTTAAATATTTTAAATCAAATGGCCAATATTAATAAAATATTCCCCCTTTATTTTTTTCAATATAAGTAGATATATTAGTTATTATTATAACCACAATTAAGTGTAAATCAGATAATTAAGGGTAAAAATAATATGATAAGGATTTTAAAATAACCATAAAACCTTAATAAATTTTATATGATGAGAAATATTTACAATAATCATCTGTGGATTGAATTTATGACCTTTTGGAGCCACTTGGATTGCATTAATACCTTCAGAGAATTTTACTTAATGAAAAGTCGAAGATATGATACTGTGATTTTTAATAAGTATAAAATTTTTAATATGTGGTTATCAAAAATATATTTTTGACCATAATGATTATTTGGAAATGTATAATATTTATATTCATCATGGTAGTTAATTTTAAATTTTTAGAAAATAAATAATAACCTTAATGAATACAAAAGAATCTTATAGTAATTTTTTAAATTAGTGTAAAAAATAAATGATATTAATAATATTAAATTAAATATAATTTGATCTATTTAATGAAATACATGAATTATCTAGATTATTATTTAATTTTACAATATAACAAATTATATGTGTCAAATTTCTCTTCTTTATTTATTTTTATGAAGTCATTGTAATGAAGAGTTTTTAAATTGACAAAAATGACATTTCATGAATATAGTATTTTATAAGATTATTTAAAAATAATAAAAAAAATTATATAGTCACAATGATGATAATATTTGGTCAATAATTCCATACTATGTTCATTTATAGGTTATTTTTACACATTTGGATCTAGAATAGTCTTATTATATTTTAATATTTTGAGAAATTCCAAAAAAACTCTCTCCCCTAATAAATACAACACTCACCATGATTTCTCCTATCACCTAACAGACCCTGAATATTTCAAAATATTTTTCATTCACTCTCCACACCACTCTCCCCATGTGCAGGTTGTACTAGTCTCACCAAAAGACTAACTCTGAGTTCCTCAATGGGTCCTTCATGAATGTTCAATTCAAGAGGTAAGATTCTCTAACAAACACTTTTTATTTATGTAATTATTATACATTATCCATGACTATTTTATACATTAAATCATAATAAATCCAATACCTTTTATATACTATTATATTTTTTATAATGGAATAATTTTTATCCCACTCTTTTTCTTATATCCTCTTATTCAAAAAAATGAAACCATTGTCCAAATTGTGTTGTTTATCCATCTTTGTGGATAATGAGCTTTCATATTCAATTATCGCCATTAATGATTGTAATAAAACTATTTTTCTGGATAAATAATATTTTAAAAATTATATTATAACTTATTTTATGTTATGTAACTAATATATGTACATAATAAAAAATAAAATGTAACTAATGTTAAATGGTCCTAAAACCCGCAAAAATAAACATAAACTTTATCATCTACATTGTATCAAATGAATCATAATAATATAATAAAAATGATATATGGGAACATTTAAATGTTTGTATGTGTATGAATACAATTTTATTTCACTTTTGGAATATTATTCCTATTTGATGGGATTTTTTTAATTATACATTAGTGTGTCGACCAAGAATCCATGAAACAAAAACTACTGGAATGACAGAATTATAACTTAAAACTCAAAAAAATTTACACAAATTAACATAATAAAATTATAAGGAAAAAAATAAATGTTTAATAAGTTATTAATTATTAAATTAGTTAAACAAATTTTATTATTCAGGATTTTAATTTAAAGTGATGAATATGCTCAGAGAAAATGCAAAGGGATATATTTGAACCTCCATATTTCCTTTGGGTTATGCTTCTATCTGGTTTACTCAATTTATCACATCACTCTTCGATTAAAAATATCCTATATTATTTATATTTGTAATAAACATAATTATATAGGTCAATTGATATTTATTTTATGGTTAATTCCAGGTTTTAAAGGTCCCCTTCTCAATTCCTCTTGATATGAAGACCCGATTAAAGGGAAGTTCTCCGTTTCATATTCATTTTCATTTATACTACATAAAATGATTTAAAACCTGATTATTTTTATTTTATGAAAAACTAATTGTTTTTTCTGGTTTTATGCAATCAATTATTTAACTATTCACCTTAATGACTCTTTAGTCTTTTCCCTAAAACATTACTTAAGCGATACATTTATAATGCTATATAACTTTAAGTTTTCATGTTTTAAATTCATTTGGTCATCATTATTCATTATTTATTATTATTATTATTATTGAATTACTAATAATTATTTAAATATTTTCCTTCGTGGATACCATTTTTTACTCCCATTGTTTATTCTATATGATAAGATTACATTGCCCATTTCATTCCATGGGAAACCAATGTGTTTGCTATTTATGTTTTAATTATTATGTAGAACACATATCTGTGAACATGATGTGATGGATGTTCCCAGATATACTAAAAATGCATTGGGAAATTTTTTTGTCTCATGATACATTATCTGTGGTATTAGGGAGTAAATCATATCCATTATAGGACTCTTTCCACCATGTGATATAGTCTACAAAGTTATCCTTGACTCATGTTTATGTCATATTATATTCTTTTTCCACATTCCTATGTTTACATGACCATATGAATCCATGTTCTATATGTTATTTCTCTATATTTTTATTCATGATCCATTCCTTTTATGTTATCTTGTTATTCCTTCTAACTCGAGTGTTAGGCATAAATCCCTTGTTTATTCTCATTAAAGAATTTTTAACTCATCTCTTTTGCGGATGTATTCCCCTAAATATCCAGCATAGTCATAGGATATAAATGGTAGTTAGGATATACATATATTGATTAATGTAAATAATTTTAATACTAAATACATTTTTTAATTATGTACCTAGTATTTCAAAGACACAATAATTTTCAATCATAGGTTTCTGTTTTTTTATAATTAAGCATAAATAATGTAATAAAAATTATAAAAGTATTGGATGTCCATACCATGCTCCTCTATAATTCCTCCATATATAAATGATCATTATGAAGCTTCATTGAAACTATGACTCGAGAAAAACCATCTAATATAATTTACTCATCCATGTGGGTGTTACTTTAGAATCACTCAAGAAGAATATGTAAATATACCCCATGTCAGTCTTCGAGAGGATTCCCAATTTCATAACAAAATCCAAATCCTATTTCTAGAATGTGACTATTCTAAACACATCTTTTTTAGAAGATGAATCCACATATTGTTTATATTCTATTGAATTTCCAATAACTCCATTATTGTTAATCGATTATTATTCTATGTTTCCAAATATAATTATGAAACTAGTCTAATATATAATCAACTTCTATGCAAATTAAAAGTATACTATATAATTATTTCACTTATTTCATTATATAAATGAGATCGATACTCATGACTCCACACTGGTGATCTCTTATACATGAAATTGAGCTCAATATCTCCAACATTAAATATAAATTTTATAGAAATCATCTTTATCTGATTTCCCTAATACTAATAATAAAAATTGCAATTGGAAAAACTCAATCATCAAAATGATCATCATAAAAAAAAAATTTCATCTCATGATAACCTACATAAATTATGGAATAAACTTTATTATAGAGTTTCATTTAGGCATTATATCAATAAAGTAACATGTTTCCAATTTCATCATTACTATTGGATCACTGGTGAGGAATGTGGTCCCATACATTCTTCTCAAATTGACTAAAAACAAACACCATCTTGAAAAAATATATTAAATTATCATTAATCTTGAAACCAATATCCATTAGTGAATCCTAATATTCAACTAGGTTCAAATGCCCTTATTCATCTACTCTAGAAAAAAATTAGCTCAAACACTTCTTATAAACAAAATAATAGTGATATGTTCGATTTATTCATTACAGTCATGAGTATCCAATCTTCAGCTAACCATGTTTATCTGGGTATATCTAGGTAGTTCATCGCGACATTTTCATTATGCTCATCTTGACAATTTTAGTTCTTCGACAACCTCATTTTCAATTTCCTTGTAATGATTTTTTAACTCATCCAAATGGTTCACAATACATCCATTCAATGCATGTTCATCTGATTCCAAACATTGACCGATTGGTTAACATATTCAATTCTTCAATTTATAAATACACTAACATAACATCAAGGTATTTTGGAATTATGAGATATGTTTTATTCTCAATATGGTTTGATGGATCTCATACATCACCCAAATCATCTACTTGATCTCCCCTAATATTGTTTATTATGTGATTTTTATAGCCTCATAATTTTATTACATAACCATTTAGAAGCATAGTGGAATTAATTCCCATTGTATATATTTGGTTCCATTAAAATTTTTCCATAAACTGAAATCCATATTATTGATAAAATTTCTACTTGATTGATTTTGGATACACAAGTAATTAGGTTTTTTGAGTATTTCATGGATATTAAAACAACTCATGAATTTTTTGTTGACACCATTTCCAAAAAATTATTTATGACCCTTTTCTGTACATGTGTAAAACGTTACAAGGTTATGATTCTAGCCCTGAAAACCACATACATGGACTCTAATCTATTAAAAAGGTTTGAAAAAACTATTAAAAATCAATAATGTTTAAAATATTTACATATAATATAGATAATAATTATAATTACCATGTCTGAATTTAAATTCCAAATATTGATTTAGTGAAATTTATTCAAGGATATTATTTTATATTATGAAAAAATATAAATTTCAATGTTATTTCATACTCAATATTTGAATAATATTTTTAATATGAATATCTAATAATTAGATCAAAAAAATACATTGATTAAGAACTTGATGAAATGAATATTTAAGAAAATAAAATCGTGTTTTTTATAATAATAGTCAAGGATATCCATTTTCATCAACTAAAAACAACATGTTTAATATTAATCTATAATATTAATAATTTAGAACTAAAAACATAATTAAATCACTCAAATTCATTTGGAATCGTGTAATTAAATATATAAACATAAAATTTACAAACAAAAAAAGAGTTTTTTGGTTCCTATTGAAATCAAATATAACATTTCAGTTGAAATTGGATATCTCAATAATGAAAAATTTAATTCCGAAAATAAATAAAATTTCAAAATTATTTTCCCCCATATACTCTCTTATGTTTACATACTAACATCTATCATTAAACTAATTTTTTTAGTGAAAATATAGTTTACTATTTTATAAAATTGATTGATATTTAAAATATGGAAAATATTTTCATGCACAACAATATGAATTCATCAAGAACATTAAACCATCCATTTTCTTCTATGTAATAAGTCACAGATAAACAATATCTTAACATAATTAGATACACTAATTATAAGGCCCCAGCCTTAAACCTTACTTAATCTTGAGTTATTACAAGATTACACATTGAGGATCTTTTCAGGTTTATAGTTTTAGAGAATTAGATCATAAAACATGCATTACATTCCCCATTTAAACAAAGTGGTTATATAAAAATAGTATTCATTTTTCCCATCAACAGAAACATATTTAAAATAAAACATGGATTCTTTCTTAACACTTCCTTGACACTATCATAATATCATGTACCTTTCCCTTGACCTATGAAAAACATTTCAAAAAAATCTTGGGATGAGCATAAAAAGCTCAGTAAGGGTTATAAAAAAATATGGAAAGGAAACATGAGTACATATATACATAAGAATGAAATCATACTTTACCCATAAAACATAGGAACCTTAACATACCTCATCAAATCATGAATAAATCATAGAAATCATAAGACATAAAGGGTAACTTGAGGCATTCATAACATTCTTATGTAGGTAGTAACCCTCTTGGTTACGTTTGGAATACCCGCCACAGTATATTCCCTAAATCTCTTCGGAGAAACCTTAAATGTTTCACTCCTTCGAGTTACCCAATGCATTGGAGAGCTATATCAGGCTCACCCACCCTTAGTTTATCACGGAACCACCCATCTTCATAACAATGCCCAAGAACCGTAACATAATCGTACCACATAATACATGCATAAAGGAAACATAACATTTCCACATTTTAATCACAAGATATCAATAAAATACATTGATATAAAAAAACTTATGAAAACCATTTCCAATACCAAAATAAAATAAAAGTAGAACATGGTATTTATTTTTCTTTTAAAAAGAAGTTATGGCTTTTAGAGGAAGCCGAAACTCAAATAATGGTCACGATGGAAGAGAAGTCATTGTCGCCGAATATGTACGAAAAAAACATTCCCTTTTGTCGTTTAGTAAACGCTTCGTATAAAAAATATTCCTTTTTAATAAACATAAAAGTAAAAGGGGTTTATACAACATATAAAATAAGGTTGTGTATAAAACAAGATATGCCTCAATGAAAGGAGATTGAGACGAAGTCCCATACAAAGACGGTATCCTTGGATTAAGGATAAATCAATTACATAATTATGTGTGACAAACGAATACACGAAATATAAGTGGGTATTAATTGTAATACAATCAGAGGACATTCACACATAATCATATAACGACATATTCAAGGAGTACAAGTTTATCCCAAATAATCAAAATTGGGTTAAGAAGTTCCCTTGCAAAAATTCGACAGCCTAACGGCGTCACTTCAAAATTCAGAAAAAGATTTGATGAGAGATAAAAAGGGTATCTTGTCACTTGGTCATAAAATTTACATCAATAAGGATATATAAGAACATATCCCAAAATATAATTATGTTAATTAAAAGACATAACAAAATAAGTCTTTTAAAAAGAGGGGGGTGAAAGGTTCCCTTACCGACTTGGGTAACTTTTGAAACAAACACCCCGTGAAAGAAAGACAATACAACATTAATGTAAATACTCATAAATGAAATTATATTACACAATGAGTAAAATAATGGGCAGTACATCCACCACTCAAAGGAAATTTTGGTAGATGTAGCATAAATCTCACAGGAATAAAAGTGAGATGAAAAATCCCTTACGAAAACTCGGCAGCCTAACAGCGCCACTTAAAACATACAAAAATGGATTGATGAGATCAAATAGGGTCTCTCATGATATAAACATAAAGTTTACAGAAAGATTAATATAAAAGAACATCCCCCCAACATAACAAATATTATCTTAAAAGAAGTTATATAAAGGAGAGTACATAAAAAGAAATAGAGAGGTTAGATCTCTTACCAAAATTCGGCAGCCTAACGACGCCACTCAAAACTTCCAAAATGGATTGATGAGAGAGAATAGGGTCTCTCAAAATATGAACATAAAAATTAAAGTAAGAGTAATATAAAAGAAAATCCCAATAACAAGAAAGATGTGCTTTAAAAGGAATGACAAAAAAGAGTGTACTGAAAAGGAAAGAGAGGAGTAGGATCCCTTACCTCAAGTCCAACTTATCTTGTTCATTTCTTTATATTCCTGAATAATAAACTTTGGTCAATTTATAATTGCCTAAGGACATCCTATAAGGATTATTATTCAGTTAATATCCCACATTTTAATGTTATAATAATTGGTTAATAATATGAGTTCATATTAGACGTTTTTGTCGATGTTTGGTACATGAGTTAAAAATTGAACTTGTTGGAAAATAATTTTCCATGTAGTTATAGGTACATCATATCCAGAATAGTATTGATGTTTTAAATATCATAAATATCCAATATATATTCATTTTATACTATTCCATAGCATTTGGAGATAAAAATTAAAAGCATCTTTCATGGAGACGGTAGGTCGTACGTACGCATGAACGCTACTTTCATTTTTTGTCATATTAATGAAATTAAAACAAAATGAGATATATATATATATATATATATGTGTTATAATTCCAGAATGATATCCATAATTTAGATGTAATATTTTACATATATATCCATTATATATATGTACTTATAATAGTACATAACATTTTGAGATAAGAAATGAAATGTACCGTTCATGGAGACGGTATGTCGTACGTACGGATGAATGCTACTTCCATTTCAATTTCATATTTAATGAAATTAAAACATAATGATATATAATATTATTTTAATTCCAGTATGTTATAATATATAATATCATTAAATATATCCTTTATGCGTACCACATATTCTATTAACGAATCAAATCACTTTGAGGGGGTGGTAGTCCGCACTTCCTAAAATGAAGATATCGCATATACCCATAATGGTATGCCATAAATGAAAAATACAGAAGTTTAAGGAAAACATGAACATATTATATATCATATATAAATATAGTGACATCTTAATGGGAACCTTTTAAGGTGTTAGAAGGTTATTGAACAATCATTGTTTCGTGAGGCAGAAATTCGCCATCCACAGAAACCGTATGTTCTTTAACCATTAGATGTAGGTGTGTATAAGTGTAGCTCGAATCCTTATTATAAAAACATCCTACTATATTGAATATATTTTATTTGTTACAAAATAAATTAATAAAAATAGTTTAGGGGGTTGGAGAAGAAAAATAAAACAAAAGGACACAGGTGAAGACATTACCATAAAATCGGGTAACTCCCTTTGGTTTGAGCTCAAAGGCTTCCTTGGGAAGACTTCTGCCCAAAGTGAGGATTCAAGGAGTTATAGAGGGATGTGGAGAGACAAAATGGGCAGGGGTTGGCCGAGCCAAAGACTTTGGAAGTGTGGGTAAGGAGGTAGAGGTGGGGGGCTTTTATAAGAGGAGAGGAGGGGCACTCTTGGAATGTAAAGAAATGTTACTTTATTTTAGAATTAGTTTCGGATTTTAATGGTCCCACGTTGATGTGTTTCGAGGATAAGGTGATAAGGGTTATAAATACACCCATCCAATAGGTTTTGTACATGTGTAGGTCTTAGAATTTACATTATCATTCCATTTTATTTAAATCGTAAAATAATGAGGTAATCGCTGCATCATCATGATCTCATAAAGAATTTAATATATTTAATGTCTAAAAATTATGAAAAAATTTATCATGATGTAGGAAATCTTTTTATATTTATAATGAATATTTAGAGTCAAAAATATGACTTGTATAACCCCATTTAAAAATTGTTTTAGTAAAACATCTCATGTTTGTGTCATTTTTACTTTAACATTAAATAAAAAGGTATTTATGTCATTTTCCAACCAAAGTGGCTCCATGGGGTCCCCAAGTTGACACATTGATTTTCTTGTTCGGCCATGACACATCCAATGAGGGTAGGACAAGTGCCTAGGTAATTTAATTTTATTAAAACATTATTCTTACCTTAAACTACACTAATTACCTCTAATAGTGATTAAAAACTTAATAAGTTACTATTCACCAAAAAAAATTATTCTAATCTCATTGAACCACATTTTACTTCTTAATGAAAACCATGTATGTCGGATTTTTGAAATTAAAATCACAAAGGTGGCAAAATTTCATTTACATGGAAAATCAGTTTTTATAAGTACCACTTAGTGGTTTCAATATTCATCAAAAATTGATGTTTTTCAGAAAATTACCAAAAATTCACCTGATGATATATTTGATATTATGAATTCAAAAATTATTTCTATTTTACAAAATTCAAAACATATATGTTCCATTAATTAATTTAATAATTAATTCCCGCTGTCAAAACAAATAGCGTGTTTTTATGAAATAAAATGTATCAAAAGATTGACACTAGTTTAAGTCCGATTTCAAAGTGAAATTAATTCCAATGACCACTATTGGATTAAATGGTAAAAATATATTCTAATTTTACTTTAAAAAAAATTCAAAAGATAATCTAATCATATAAATAAATTAGATTAAAAAGAGGTTTTGAATTAAAATACAACATTTTTCACTATTCATTAAAAAATGAACATTATCATAAAGATACCAAAAATTTATAGAAAGTAAATTTTGATTTCCCGATTCTAAAGAAGAATTTCATTTGGTCCAATAGAATGTATAAGAGTGACCAAAACTATATTTAATGAAGGTTCTCCATCAAAAGGCGATAAGTGGACTATTAGTGAAAATTAGAGTATATATGTCTAATATTGAATTCTTTTCATATTTTAAGCCTTTATCCTTTATTGGATAAATGTAAAAACATTTAACAAACATATATAATCATATTTTAGTTATTTATATTCATTCCTTCCAGTACAACAGCTATGTTTTAACTACTATTTAAAATAATATTATTTTATTATTAGAGTGCAACGTAATATTCCCAAGAAACTCGTTGTTGCGTATTAGTTACGCCATCGAGCATAGCGTCCCCTTTAAAGTAATATTAATATTTTATTAAAAAAATATGGATAAATGTGAAAATGTCATATTCTTTATTTACCTGGGGTGTTACATCCTTCCCCCCTTTTGGAAATTGCATCCTCTCAATTTTAAAATTGGGCTTGGAAACTTCATTGAAAATCCCACATCGGAACAAGATTCCGTAAAACAATCACTTTAAAATAAATAAAGAGAAGTACAAAGGTCACCCAAGTTAACCCATACTAGGAATCCATGTAAGAAAACATGGATATGGAGGAAAAAACAAAGGGTCATGTTCAGAGGGATAGTGATAGTAAACATGTCTAAGAGAAAGTTAACCATAAGAAAATCACAAACTTGTGATGGGTTAAACGGTATTCGATTCCCCAGTAGGAAAAGTTAACAAACAACACTTTTGTTTTATGTTACTTTTCATTGAGGAATTTATTTTTGAGCGTATCTAAATCATAATGAAACATACTTACTTGTCATGTAGACTTTCAACTTTTACTAGATTCCTTAATCAAACTCATATTTTCTCCAAAAGACGAGTATTTAAGAAGACTTGTTCGCATTAAGAGTACTATAATCAATTTCTATAGAATCACCTAATCCAAAAAAGAGAACTATATACTTCCCATGTCTTTAGACTCTAACCAAAACCGAAACCAAAAAGGTTAGTATAAGATCAGATAATCCAGAAAAGGATAACCCTTTATAAAAAGAAAATCTATTCTTATTCTCCAAAATTTGTCCAACAAAACCCAGAGTTCAACGAGGACCATTCGATAAACAATTTGTCCATAAAATTCTTCAAATTAAACCAAACTAAGATTAATACCCAAATATTTGAAGTATTTAGTCACATAGTCTTCCATTTTAAATCGCAACATTTATCTCCAAACAACATCAGTTGCTCCTAAAGTCTCGTATTGAAAAGTAATTAACCTAATCACAAATCCTCCATGATAGGTTAATCATTTTCAAAAATAACCCAAAATAAAATTACACTTAATTCATAAAGTCACCTAAATAAAAATAATTAGTCATACTAACTGGGGACTTCACGTAGTCCAGTGGTAGGTGATAAATACCAGTCGCACTTTGGTTGTGGGTCTGATTCCCGCAGCTTTGTCCGACGCGACGGGTTGTCACACGGTCTGTGTGTTGTCCTTTTTCCAAAACTATAAAATTCTTAAATCATTCCCCAAAACGAGATAAAATATTCAAAAATAATCATAACATATTTTAACCTCAATTTTATCTCATGCCTTTTATTTTCCATCATAACATATAGTAACCCATAATTACCTCAAAAGTAAGGATCATATAAACCCAAATGGTTACCTTTATAATTAATACCTTAACTTCCACATCGATTGGTCATCTCATACATGATGCATTACAGAACATACCAAGGTTCAAGTGGTTGATCAAGACTCCTTGATATTTGGTTTAGAACAACCACGAGTTTCCACATTGAATCCCCAATTTCATCCAGTCTCTTAATCAGAGAACCACCACAGTTTCCTTTAAACCTATTGTCACTTTGGTTCCTACTTGATCCATCCATTCACTAAAAACAGAAATTTCAGTGTGAGTATATCAACAAAACCATCATGTACTAATGAGGAAGATAAACGCTAAGATATACTTACTCATTCACTTTATCTAAAAACTATGACTCTTTCTGAAATCCTAACCATTATGGTAATGTCAGTTATTCTTAAAGAATACCCTAACCCCTAAAGTTATCTAAACCGACCTCTGATTACAACTATAAGTCCCCAGCCTCAAACCTTACTTAATCTTGAGTTATTACAATATTACACATTGAGGATCTTTTCAGGCTTAGAGTTTTAGAGAATTAGATCATAAAACTTCCATTACATTCCACATTTAAACAAAGTGGTTACATAAAAATAGTATTCATTTTTTCCCATCAACGGAAACATATTTAAAATAAAACATGGATTCTTTCTTGACACTTCCTTGACACTATCATCATATCATGTACCTTTCCCTTGACCTATGAAAAACATTTCAAAAAAAACTTGGGATGAGCATAAAAAGATCCGTAAGGGTTATAAAAAAATATATAAAGGAAATATGAGTACATATATACATAAGAATGAAATCATACTTTACCCATAAAACATAGGAACTTTAACATACCTCATCAAATCATGAATAAATCATAGAAATCATAAGACATAAAAGGTAACTTGAGGCATTCATAACATTCTTACGTAGGGACTAACCCTCTTGGTTACGTTTGGAATACCCACCATAATATATTCCCTAAATCTCTTCGGAGAAACCTTAAATGTTTCACTCATTCGCATTACCCAATGCATTGGAGAGCTATATCGGGCTCACCCACCCTTAGTTTACCTCGGAACCACCCGTCTTTATAACAATGCCCAAGAACCATAACATAATCGTACCACATAATACATGCATAAAGAAAACATAACATTTCCACATTTCAATCACAAGATATCAATAAAATACATTGATATAAAAAAACTTATGAAAACCATTTTCAATACCAAAATAAAATAAAAGTAAAAAATGGTATTTATTTTTCTTTTAAAAATAAGGTGTGGCTTGTAGAGGAAGCTGAAACTCAAATAATGGTCATGACGGCGGAAAAGTCATTATCGCCGCATACGTATGACAAAAACATTCCCTTTTGTCGTTTAGTAAACGCTTCGTATAAAAAAGATTCCTTTTGAATAAACGTAAAATTGAATGGTTTTTATACACCGTATAAAAGAAGGTTGTTTATAAAACAAAATATGCCTCAATGAAAGGAGATTGAGACGAAGTCCCATACAAAGACGGTATCCTTGGATTAAGGATAAATCAATTACATAATTATGTTTGACAAACGAATACACGAAATATAAGTGGGTATTAAGTGTAATACAATCAAGGGAAATTCACACATAATCATAGAACTACATATTCATGGAGTACAAGTTTATCCCAAAGAATCAAAATTGGGTTAAGAAGTTCCCTTGAAAATATTCGACAGCCTAACGGTGTCACTTCAAAATTCAGAAAAAGATTTGATGAGAGATAAAAAGGGTATCTCATCACTTGGTCATAAAATTTACATCAATAAGAATATATAAGAACATATCCCAACATAATAGTATGTGAATTAAAATACATAACAAAATAAGTCTTTTAAAAAGAGGAGGGTGAAAGGTTCCCTTACCGACTTGGGTAAATTTCGAAACATACACCCCGTGAAAGAAAGACAATACAACTTTGATGTAAATACTCATAAATGAAATTATATTACACAATGAGTAAAATAATGGGCAGTACATACACCACTCATTGGAAATTGTGGCAGATGTAGCATAAATCTCATGGGAATAATAGTGAGATGAAAAATCCCATACGAAAACTCGGCAGCCTAACGGCGCCACTAAAAACATACAAAAATGGATTGATTAGATCAAATAGGGTCCCTCATCATATTAAAATAAAGTTTACAGAAATATTAATTTAAAATAACATCCCCCAAACATAACAAAGATTATCTTAAAAGAAGTGACATAAAGGAGAGTACATAAAAAGAAAGAGGGAGGTTATATCTCTTACGAAAATTCGGCAGCCTAACGGCGCCACTCAAAACATCCAAAATGGATTGATGAGAGATAATAGGGTCTCTCATCATATGAACATAAAAATTATAGTAAGATGAATATAAAAGAACATCCCAATAACAAGAAAGATGTGCTTTAAAAGGAATGACAAAAAAGAGTGTACTTAAAAGGAAAGAGAGGAGTGTGATCCCTTTCCTCAAGTCCAACTTGTCTTGTTCGTTTCTTTATATTCCTGAATAATAAACTTTGGTCAATTTATAATTGCCTAAGTACCTCCTATAAAGATTATTACTCAGTTCATATCACATATTTTAATGTTATAATAATTGGTTAATAATATGAGTTCATATCAGACGTTTTTGTCGATGTTTGGTACATGAGTTAAAAATTGAACTTGTTGGAAAATAATTTTCCATGTAGTTATATGTACATCATATCCAGAAAAGTATTGATGTTTTAAATATCATATATATCCAGTATATATTCATTTTATACTATTCCATAGCATTTGGAGATAAAAATTAAAAGCACCGTTCATGGAGACGGTAGGCCGTACGTACTTATGAACGCTACTTTCATTTTTTGTCATATTAATGGAATTAAAACAAAATGAGATATATATATATATATATATGTTATAATTCCAGAATGATATCCATAATTTAGATGTCATATTTAACATATATATCCATTCTATATATGTACTTGTAATAGTACATAACATTTTGAGATAAGAAATGAAATGTACCGTTCATGGAGACGGTAAGCCGTACGTACGCATGAACGCTACTTCCAATTATATTTCATATTTAATGAAATTAAAACATAATGATATATAATAGTATTTTAATTCCAGTATGGTATCATATATAATATCATTAAATATATCCTTTATACGTACCACATATGGTATTAACGAATCAAATCACTTTGAGGGGGTGGTAGTTCGCACTTCCTAAAATTAAGATATCGCGTATACCCATAATGGAAGCCATAAAGGTATGCCATAAATGAAAAATACAGAATCTTAAGGAAAACATAAACATGTTATATATCATATATAAATATAGTGACATCTTAATTTCCACCTTTGAAGGTGTTAGAATGATATTGAACAATCATCGTTTTGTGAGGCAGAAATTCGCCATCCACAGAAACAATATGTTCTTTAACCATTAGATGTAGGTGTTTATAAGTGTATCTCGAATCCTTCTTATAAAAAAATCCTAGTATATTTAAGATACTGTAGTTGTTACAAAATAAATGAATAAAAAGAGTTTATGGGGTTGGAGAAGCAAAATAAAACAAAAGGACACAAGTGAAGACATTACCTTAAAATCGGGTAACTCCCTTTGGTTTGAGCTCAAAGGCTTCCTTGGGAAGACTTCTGCCAAAAGTGAGGCTTCAAGGAGTTAGATATGGATGTGGAGAGACAAAATGGGCCGGGGTTGGCCAAGCCAAAGGCTTTGGATGTGTGTGTAAGGAGGTAGAGGTGGGGGCCTTTTATAAGAGGAGAGGAGGGGAACTCTTGGAAAGTAAAGAAATGTTACTTTATTTTAGAATGAGTTTCGGATTTTAATGGTCCCACATTGATGTGTTTCTAGGATAAGGATATAAGGGTTATAAATCCATCCATCCAATAGGTTTTGGACATGTTTAGGTCTTATAATTTACATTATCATTCCATTTTATATAAATCGTTAAATAATGAGGTAATCACTGCGTCATCATGATGTCATTAATAATTTAATATATTTAATGTCTAAAAATTATAAAACAAATATCATGATGTAGGAAATATTTTTATCTTTATAATTAATATTTATAGTCAACAATATGACTTGTATAACCCCATGTAAAAATTGTTTTAGTAAAACATCCCATGTTTGTGTCATTTTTACTTTAACATTAAATAAAAAGGTATTTATGTCATTTTCCAACCAAAGTGGCTCCATGGGGTCCCCATGTTGACCCATGGATTTTATTGGTCGGCCATGACACATCCAATGAGGGTAGGACATGTGTCTAGGTCATTTAATTTTATTAAAACATTATTCTTACCTTAAACTACACTAATTACCTCTAATCGTGATTAAAAAAATAATAAGTTACTATTCACCAAAAAAATATTCTAATCCCATTGAACCACATTTTACTTCTTAATGACAACCATTTATGTCGGATTTTTAAAATTCAAAACACAAAGGTGGAAAAATTTCATTTAAACGGAAAATCAGTTTTTATAAGTACCACATAGTGGTTCCACTATTCATCAAAAATTGCAGTTTTTCAGAAAATTACCAAAAATTCACCCAAAGCTATATTTGATATTCTGAATTCAAAAATGATGTCTATTTTACAAAATTCATAACATATAAGTTCCATTAATTAATTTAATAATTAATTCCCGCTGTCAAAACAAATAGCGTGTTTTTATGAAACAAAATGTATCAAAAGATTGACACTAGTTTAAGTCTGATTTCAAAGTGAAATTAATTAAAATGACCACTATTGGATTAAATGGTAAAAATATATTCTAATTTTAAATTAAAAACTTTTCAAAAGATAATCTAAACATATAAATAAATTATATTAAAAAGAGGTTTTGAATTAAAATACAACATTTTTCACTATTCATTAAAAAATAAACTTTATCGGAAAGATACCAAAAAATTATAGAAAGTAAATTTTGATGTAACAATTCTAAATAAGAATTTAATTTGGTCCAATATAATGTATAAGAGTGACCAAAACTATATTTAATGATGGTTCTCCATCAAAAGGTGATAAGTGGACCTTTAGTGAAAATTAGAGTATATATGTCTAATATTGAATTCTTTTCATATTTTAAGCCTTTATCCTTTATTGGATAAATGTAAAAACATTTAACAAACATATATAATCATATTTTAGTTATTTCTATTCATTCTTTCCAATACAACGGCTATGATTTAATTGCCATTTAAAATAATATTATTTTATTATTAGAGTGCAACGTAAGATTCCCAAGAAACTCGTTGTTGCGTATTGAGTACCTCATCGAGCATAGAGTCCCCTTTAAAGTAATATCAATATTTTATTCACAAATACAGATAAATGTGAAAATGTCATATTCTTTATTTACCTGGGGTGTTACTCTAATAGACTAGAATGATTGAATATTTAGAATCATTAAATAAATAACCCATCCAAATTTAAATGAATATAGAACCAATCATTGAACATTGTTATGGATTTTCATTTCATATCCCATTTGATGAATATTTTTTATGATAACATAATATAAAAAAGTCAAATTAAATGATAATTGTAACTCAATGTATCATATTTATAATTAAATATTTTTTTACACATGGTAAATCAAATGATGTTCTAACTTAAATACATTTGGTTAAAAATTACCCTCCTCAAAGTTATACATAGTCTATAAATTTGGTAAATATATTTGACCGTTAATAATTATAATTTTATAGTTGAAAAACATATTGGATATATATGTAAACAAAATTATTTTAAAAATTAGAATAATGAACAATCCCACCCTCAAAATTAAAACTCAACATTATCCACAATGTTGATTCTTAACGTGTATGAAACTATATTAAATGATATAATTTAAATATAAAATATAATTTAGTTGCTGAATTTCTTTTAAAGAATTAAAATAATTTTTAAATAACATTTTTCCCACAAACCCAAAAAAAATTTGATATAAGGTACAACCACTGCTTTATAACTACAATTTCATAATAGAAACAATATTTTTATATACAATGTCTGAATGGATGTGAAATGAAAAACTATATTCAATAAATTTTTTAAATAGGAATTAAATAAATAAATAAAACACAAAAATAAACAAGGTTAGTGAAATTATTCAACAAAATATTCATTCATAATTCCATCATGTAACAAAACATTTAAAAAATGAATTTATATTTCACTGAAAATATATGTAACATTTAATATTTTATACATGTCTAATATTTGATAATAAAATCCCCTAATATGTATTATTTATTCGTTGAGGGTCATCTAAAAACTTTTCATTATTTGTAATTATAGAATTTCCTCTATTTAGCACGATTTTAGCACATTTAAGTTGAAACCAAAAAATATAAGATTATAAATATTGAATTTCAAAACAAATAAAACTGTATGAGTTAAGGGTAGATGATTCATGAATTTTTTCACCTAATAGCTCATTGTGGTAATTCTAAACAATATTTTTCCTACATTAAGAAAAATTTAATCTACTAACATGAGTATATAAAAACCATATTATCAGAAATTTTTTATTAAGAATACATTCTCAAACATGTTCGATAGCCAATAATTTCAATTTTTTAGCATGAATTAAAATTTGGAAAATCCCACTTTTCCAATATATATATATACTTTAATAATAAGTATATTTAAATTAAATTTAATAAAAAAATACACAATAGGAAACAAATATCCATGAAAAACATCAATACATGCCTATTAGAATATCAATGTATAATGAATAGATAATTGAGAAATCCCCTAACTGGGGGTGTTTCTGATCTTGGTACACAGTTCCTTTGATCATTCTCTATAAATCAATCCAATTTTCCCTTTACCATCCATTCAGGTACCTATATGAGTATGAATAAATTTATATTATATCCTTACATTTATAAGAGAAAAGATATAACCATGGAATAGTTTAGGGATGTGGCAATGAATGTTTATTTTTAATTTATTCCATTTAGAATGAGGGAATGAATGACTATGGGAATGAATATGATTACAAAATAATAATATAATGAACTTTATTCACATAACATGTTATAATAACAAACTTAATTATTTATTGAATCATGTGACACCTCCCATATAATGCAAGACTTGGAGTCCTAATATGGACTTCCATATAATTATCTAAAAATTCACAAGGGAAAGGATTTATATTAATAATTAAACATTTATAATTGGCTTTTAAATTAGAAAGATCAATCTCCAAGTTCTTCCCATATAAAAAAAATATGAAAATCTAAAAAAATATCCCAAATCAAAAATACGTAATCTATTGTCCTCCCCCATTATCCTACTCAAAATATCATCTTTATGACTCAATAATGTTGAAAAAAATTCTATATGTTTTATTAAATGATTAATATAACCTCACAGGTACTCACACATAGACACATTAATAGTATATAAGTAGTAAACATGAATGGAAACCATATCATATTGATCAAAAAAATTAGAAGGACATAACCCATATCTCTATCAATATATAGATATATAAAAACACTTAGATTTAGGTGAGAATCACTCATATTCATTTTCACATAACTCTATATGATGAAAATTCAGCTATGAATCCATATGTTGTTTATAAAAAAGGGTTTCCCATAAATATATGGTTTTTTATGTTTTTTAATTGCATGAGTAACTCTAACAACCCCAAATAATTAATCAATGGAACCTCACTAATTATAATTATGTTATATAGTATAACCCTCATACAGTCACAAATATACCAAAATACAAATATTATAAATAAAGAATGAAATATGTGATATTTGAAGAAATTATGAAAACCATACTGAAGGAATAGTAACATTCCCTTTGGAATAGTTACATGACCATTAGGAATAGTAATCCACCCAATAGAATAGTAACCTCTCCTATGAAAGTAAAAAATAAAATTTAGGCATCTTATAAATTATAATATGATATAATTATATCATATTATAAGTAAGTAAATATTTTAAAAATTATTAATATTGTGTTGGAATTTTTATAAAACATACATGTTTATTTGAAATTTCATATTTAATATAATTATTTTCAATAAAATTTATTTTCATGAAATAGATTCATATAATAATATATATTTTCCTTAGGATTATAAGATAATTTTATGTGACCTTAAGTAATTTTTCAATGTCTTATTAAATAATTTTCCATTTTAAAATCGATATTTTTTCAATAAATGATGATTCTTATTAAATTTTTAATTTCACATATTTAAAAAATTATTTTCATAAAATGGAGTTAATTTTTAAATTATATATGTCAAAAAAGGTTTAGCATTAATCATTTTTATTTCTCAAAAATAATTTATTTTTAGTGAAAAGTGAACCATTAAAATTTACGATCTATGATAAACACATGAATTAAAGTGTCATAGTTGATGTATGAATGATTTAAGAAAAAATATAAAACTATCCTTATTTATTGATAAGGTACAAACTATTCATAATCTTGACCCAAAATATAATACTAATGAACAAAATAATTCGAAAACACCCCTCTCCTCCTCTAAAAATACCACCCCTCACCCCGAATCTCCTCGCACCTCCAAATCCATGATTCATGTCCATGTTCTACATAATCCTATTCCCAACCATGACACATATTTCTAGGATCATTTTGTTTCAATAAATGGAAAAAATCATTTTCCCAATAGAGGTTCTGAAGGAAGATAATTGAAATGGAAATGTCCTCTTTCTTTTTCTATTAATTTGCTTTCAATTTCATTTCCTTTATTATTTTCTCCTAACATTGGCATATACAAGTCACATGATAACTATAGTATCATTAATATACGTTAATGTTATTATATTAGTGTAATAAGCCATAAATATTCACATTCACCGATAACTATTATTCAATAAATGAAAACATCATCCATGAGGTATTAATTTATCACCTTTAAGGTAGAAAAGTTTTCATTTTACTTTACCACTATCTAGGATGGCCATAAAACCATTATAATGGTTGAAATGTATTGTAATGTCTATTTCATATTATTTTTAATGTTCTGAAAGTAAAAATATATATATATATATATATATAATGTTTTTTAATAAAACTAAATTAGATCGTATTTTTTGAAAGCAGCCAAATTAATCAAATTGATAAACATTATCATTTTATCCAATGATTGTTCCTCCTACAATATAACCAAATGATATTTACGTTCATTTTTTATTTTGTATATCCATAAAGATCGTATAATCTAAATTCTAGATATTAATGATAATTTTACATGAACGTCCATACATTTATATAAGAGAATTGATCTTCAAAACCAAGAAAACGAACACCCCAAATGATAGAATTGAACTCTATAACCCATCTAAAAGTCCATAAATGAATATAATAAAACAATAATGAATCAAATAAATTTATTAATGGTTATTTATTTATTTATTATTTATTTTAATTCATTATACAGGATATTAAATATAATAAATCACTCCGATATAAGGTAATGAGATTCTCGAACCCAACTCCATTACTTTTGGTTTTCCCTCATTCACTCCATTTTTAGTATGAATATTCAATTAATATTCCATAATAGTAATTTCATTATCCTTCCCTTATCATTTATGGGATGTAAGTTTTTTTAATACTATTTTATAACAAATAAAAATATTTTTCCAAAAGAACTCTTCCTTATATAGAAACACCTTTTACATCTGTTGAGATTGTTTCTTATTTATTCTAGATAGATGAATCTTATACCTATAATTTTTTCCCTATTTATTTTGGGAAACATATTTTTTATTAATAAAGTTGTATTTTATAAAATGAAACCAATTTCATTCCAAGGGTTATTTTATATCAATGATTGATATATGTTCTATGTGTCATGCATAATAATATAAATGTTATGTTTTGATTAGTGGGCCCAGAAATTATATAGTGTGTTTTACTATTATGATGTGATGGTTGTTTATATATTTATATAACATTCTTATGTGTTGGGTAATGTGATGAATCTGATGAGATAATGTGATATATTCCGGACCATGACGCTATATTTTTTCACAACTGTGTGTTGTATTTCACAACTTAAACAACATGTTTCATTTTTATTATTTTCTATAGTCCATTCCTTTATCTAATTCATCATCTCATTATTATGATCTTGTAATTATGTTATGGTGATTACTACTATGCACACACCATGTTATATTGATTCATGTTCTTATATACTATATTACTGGGTTTTTAGCACACCCCTTCTTTTGATGTATATCCTCAAGTGATTACCTATTCAAAGGATAACACGACGTCCACTAAGAATCTAGAGAGGAAGTATTCAAATAAATATATATATTATATAATTTAAATGTTATGTATGGTAAAAATTTTACCAAGAAACTAATAATTTGTATCATGGTTGTTTAACACTTTTTTGTTGTCAAAATTATGTAATAATCATGTCACAAATATAGGGTCATTATAGTTAGTATAAAAGAATGATTTAGTTAATTTGGGAATTAGGATTAGATAACATTAGTGAAAACTTTTAGTATGAGACTAAGTATATGTATCCACCCAAGAATATTTTTTATACAAAATTTTAAACACAGAGATATCCCAATATATTTCATTATTGTTAATTTCTCAATGGAATAATATATTTATTCATGAACTTTTGAAGTATGATTTTTTCAAAACATTTATATTTTATAAAACTGTGGAAACATGGAGAAACTAGGATAGCAACCAATGTCCTAAAAAATGATTTTTCTGTCTAAATGATATCACCAATACCTTGGGAGGTGGAGTTTAAAATTTCATGGTGACGCTTACCCTGATGTCTCATGTTAGGAGCAGTAAGCTTTATAATGTGGAACATCAGAATTCACCAAAGAGGGAGAAACTCTCCATCAAGTATTTTATGTGGAGATGGCCACTACCATATAGTGTATCTTCTTATCCACTCATCTATGATCATTTGGTTAAATCAATGGATAAGATATTTTCAGTATATCATTGTACTAAGATAGATAGGGTTACTATTTTTGTTTATCATCTTGATGGGAGGCCAATATACGGTGGGAATTTAATAAAAACACCTATCAAAAGTATGAAATTGAATATATTTAGTAGGAATACTTTAAGATGATATTTATTAATAAGTATATTCCTAAAACTCTTCATAAAAATATAAAGAGATAATTCATAGAGATGAATCATAAATAATTGGAATCTATCATGGTGTATGAATAAATGTTCATGTGTAATGAAATGTAAGTATATGGTTTTTTTTCAATAGGGATTGAAAAATATATTGATTCATTGGTGGTTCAAAACCACACCACTAAAAGGCTCTAGAAATTTGAGTGTTTTAGAGTTGTAAAGATATTTTTTACTGTGATCTCAAAGAGTATATGTAGTTTGGAGAATGGTTCCAATTCATTGGTGATAAGAAATGACATATTCGGTTTCAAGATGGATGATATAATGAAAAAGGAAAAAATAAATCCCAACATCTCATATGTGAAAAATGTTGGAATGATCATCATAGGAATTATCTAAAAGGGATTGGGTTATTCAATATGTGTGGGAGAGATTGTCACTGAGATTATTAATGTCTAAGAGACATAACAATTATGGTCAATATGATAGATGAAAGGATAGAACCACCCATGATTCAATGCTTCTGCTATAGGGAGAAATGACACTACAAAATCCATTTTACCAAACCTTGAGTCATCAAGGGTAATCATATTCAACAGACACTAAATCCAAAGAATCAAGGGAATGATTATTCCATCACTACTACTGAAGTAGATCATGAAAGTAATTTATAAAAGGAACACCATATATTGAATCAATAATGGAAAAATTATTATTTGATTCTAGTTCAACACATTCCATTATAACATGATTATTTTATAGAACAATAGAATCAAAACCTTGTGAACATGATGTAGAGATATCTATAAAAACACATAGTGGAGTGATCATTACAACCCATATGTTGGAATCTTCTCTTCATAGCATATGTGGGAAGATTCTTCAAATGAACCTCATGATTATTCCCTTGGTAGAATACAACGCTCTCTTGGGAATGTATTAGATCTCATTATATATATAACACGTCAACTACTTGTAAAAGGAAATAAGTTTTCATAATCGAAACCATTACATTCTTGCCTAAAAATTCAAGGAGTATCATGAATATACTTTTATAAAATTTATTAATGGTGTGGTTGTTTATTCCCTTTAAGGAATAATACTTCGCTCAAATTTTTCAATCAAAGAAGGTATAAAACTAGGGGAAATGTATATTGTGAGAAAATAGAGTGATGTATTTACTAAACAGTTACATGGACATCCCCGAGATCATGAAGTATTTTTCTCAATAGAACTCACACGGAGAGCTAATACTATCTCAAAATTTCCCTACATGATGGGTCTAATCGAACTGGGGGTGTTAAGAAAGAATATATAATAGAATTTAGAGAAAGGGTTCATAATCTGTAATGCATCACCTTGGGTGTGCTAGTCCTCTTTTAAAAGAAAAATGATGGATCAATGTTGTTATGTATCGACTACCAAGAGACCAACATTATCATAATAAATAACAAGTGTCATCTTCCATATATTTATGCTTTATTTGATCAAATATGAGGAGCATAGTAATTCTAAAAGGTGGGTCTTTGTTCATGATATCATCAACTATAGGAAAATATTGATGACATTCAGAAGATTACATTCTATAAAAGGTATGGGTACTATGATTTTCTAGTGATTTCCATAAAATTTAATAATTCCTTAGAAATCATCATGGATTTTATGAATATTGTATTTATATGTTACCTTAAAAATTAATGATCATGTATATCATTGATATTTTTTATAATCTATGATATGGTGGAACATGAATAACATCTAATGTTTGTGTTAGAGACATTAATGAGTAAAACATTGTATGTCATGTTCAAAAAGTATCATTTCTAGATGTATTAAGTATTATTATTTGGACACATTATCACAAGTGTAGTAATTTTTTTGTACCCATCAATGACAAAGGGGATTGAGTAATGTCTAAGACCCTCTAGTGTCATGGAAATCCACATTTTTCTTTGATAAGTATGGTACTATCAAAATATTATTGATAAATTTATCATTATTTATTATCCCAATAACTATGTTAACTTGGAAATGGGTCATGTATTTCTAGATGGAATAATTTGAGGAATGTTTCTCGGAGCTAAAGAAGAGGCTTGTCACTGCACCTGCTCCCTCATTATAAACATGTGAGAAATGTTTTCTGATATATTGAAATTGAAAAAAAAATTAATTTGGTTTATTACTAATGAATAATTATATATTTATAGCATAAACAACCTAGTAGTTGAAGACCCATGAGTAGAACTACCATATGGATGATCCGGGGTAAGAATCTGCGATATATTCCTTGAAAATCTAGCATCATTATTTTTATTGTGAGAATCATGATATATATACTATTCAAAATAGTCCAAATTAGATATTCACATAAAATGATATCAACATGTGTCAAATAATATGGTTAGAGGTAATCAAGGACAATGATTTATCTATTTACTATCATCCTAGAAAGGTGAAAAAGTTAGATGATGTTCTTAGAAGAAAATAACCTTCTATTTTATACGTGATGGTTATTAAGAAAGACTATATCAACATGTATATGAAAATGGTGGATTTGGAAATTCTAATTTAAGGGAATACATCCTTACAATAACAAATTATTTCCCAACCGTCTATAAAATATATGATTAATGAGGCACAATGGGAGAACAATAGATTCAAAATATGGTGATTTCAATAAAGTAAGGGAAGATGAAAAGGATCCATATTGTTGATAATGTTGTAATTCATTTTGGAATGAGGATGTGTGTTCACTAATCACCTGAGATAGGTAATAATCTATTTAATAATGCATATATCTCAACATTTTCAATGCAACCTGGAAGTGCCAAGATGTACCGTGATCTCTGACAACACATCTGGTGGCACAACATAAAGAAGGATATTATAGGGTACACCTCATGGGGCATGATATTTCATCATGTTATTGTAGAGAGAAATTAGTCCAAAGTGATGATGATTCCAATTCCTATACCCATAAGGAAATTGGATAATTTCACCATGTTCATTGTAACTAGTTATCCAAAGACATAAAAATGAAATAATGTGATCTGGTTTGTGGTGGATTGACTCAACAGGATGTCACACTAAGTTTTTATTAAGGAAGATTTCTCAGTTGATTAAATTTCCATGATATATGTGAAGGATGTAGTGAGGCTACATAGAGTTCCACTTTAGATCATCTCTGATCGTGTTTCAAGGTTTAAATATAAATTCTAAATAAGTATTCAATGTTCCTTAAGTACTAAATTTAATTTCATCATGACCAATCATCCACAAAATTATTTCCAATATGAATGGACAATTCAGATGCACAAAGACACCCTAAGAGCTAACTCAATAGAATTAAAAGGTGCATGGGATCAGAATATTCCATTCATTGAGTTCTCATACAACAATAGATTCCACTCAAGTATTAAAATCGCTCCATATGAAGCTCTATATAGAAAGAATTGTTGAACTTTAGCCTATTGGTATGATTTTGTAATATTAAAGCAACATGGACCAGATGTAGTGAATGAAATGATATAGAAGGTTAAGGCCATACATAAAAATATAAATTCTATTCAAAGTAAGTTAAACGAATATGATCACAATTTTCAAAGGGATCTAGATTATGATGTCAGAGTTAAATTATTCCTTTAAATATCGCCATGGAAGAGTGTCATGTGGTTTGGAATGAAAGGGAAGCTTAGCCCAAAGTAGATTGGGTGAATTGGGATCCTTGATCAAATAGGAGTAATGTCCTATCAGCATGCACTTCCACAAGTTATACATCAAATTCAAGATGTTATCCATGTATGTCACTGAAGGTAGTAAATAGAAGATATGTCACATGTAATAAACTCAGAGGTGGATTAGCTGGAATATAATCACTCTTATGAGTTGAAGCTGGTAAAGATTCTCAACCAGAGAGATAATTTCCTACAAAACAAGAAAAACAACATTGTAATTTTTGGGGGGGGGGGAACCAAATGTTCAATGAAGCGACCTGGTAACTAGAGGAGGCAATGAAGGACAAATACCTTCTCCTTTAGGGTAAAATGAAACTTCAAAAGTTAAATTTCAAAAGGAGGAAAGGATATAATGACCCATTATTTTATCAGTGGAACCTCCCATATTATAGTTATATTATGTATTATAAAACAGATAAAGTCAAATAGAGAACACAATACTAACATTATAAAGGAATAATAAAATATGTGTTATTTGAAGAAATTAAAGAACCGTTACCAAATAGATATTAACATGCCATGTGGAATAGTAGCCTGACCATTAAAAATAGTAATATGGCCAATAGAATAATATTCCCACCTATGAAAGTACAAATAAAAATTTGGAATCATATATATTATAAAATGATACGATTATATAATAGAATATTTAAATAAATATTAAAAAGGTTATTAATTAGTTGTTAGTATTTTTATAAAATGTAAATGTTTATTTATAATTTTATGATTAATATAATTTTTTAAAATAATTTTTTTCCATGAAATTTATTGATAAATTAAAGAAACATTCCTTATTATAATTTGATAATTTTATGATACCTTATGTAATTTTTCCAACTATCATAAAATCACTTATTATTTTAAAATCAGTATTTATTGAATAAATGTTGATTTTAATTAAAAATTAAATTTCTCATAATTGGAAAATTATTTTCATAAATTAGAGTGTATTTTTGAATTTTACACATCAAAAAATGGATAATTTTTGATAATTTTGGATTTTTTTGTTGAACTATTATTTTTTCAGAATAGAGAAATTTTCTAATTTATGATATAATCTAAATACGTGAATTATTGAGTCATAGATGATGTATGTATGATGTAATAAATTAATCACAAAATATCATTCATTATTTTAATACATTTAGTGATAATTTCCAAACTATTCATTTTTAGGAGAAAAAATAATAATGTAATTAGAAAAGACCTCGCTGTTGCCCTATAAATACCACCCCTCAGAACCTCATCTACACACACCTCCAAAACCATAAATCCTATCCAAGTTAAGACATATACTTTTCCCAACTCTCTTACCCATGTTATGATTTTTTGGTATCAACATGTGACCAGAACCAATTTACCTAAGGAGGTTCTCAATAGGGACAATTCAATATGTAATGTCATCTTTTTTTCTTATAATTTCCTTTCAATTTCATTTCTTCTTACATTCTCTTCTCACATAAATTTATCTAACTATTATGATTACTCTATTATATTTTATATACTATAATTTTATTATTTTAATGGAATAATTCATCATGAATCCTCTACTCTTTTCCATTTTATTCTAATAATGAAAACATCATTTGTGGGATCTTAATTTATCTCCATCGATGACGATAAGTATTCATTTTCCTTAAACCGCATAAAAGATGGTCAGAAAACAATTATAATGTATGAAATTGATTATAAATTTTATGTTATAATGTTTTTAATGATATTTAACTAATATATATACATAATATTTCGTATTTAGACAAAATTAAATCACGATATTCAAAACACCGCCAAACTAATCTAAATGATTATCATTTACATTTTATCTACTAATCCATCCTCACATCATATATAAAATCTTATATAAGATAATTTTATATCATTTAACATATTTTATAACAAATTTTATAAATTCTAGAGAATTATCCTCATCTTACATGGACTTCCATACATGTATCCAAGAAAAATGATAATGAAAAAAAAGAAAACAAACACCCTCGAATGATAAAATTGAACTCCATAACTCATCTATAAGTCCATAAATAATCTTAATAAGAAAATAATGAATCAAATAAATGTATAAATGGTTATGAATATATTAATTAACATGGTTTAATTTAATATCATGGATATTAATGAGAATAATGCACTCAGACATCTGGTATGGGGATTCACGAACTCAACTCCATTAACTTGGGTTTTCTTTCTATCAATGCATTTTAAGTATGAATAATACTTCAATGTTCATTAAATATAATTTCATAATACAAAACTTATCTTTTTTGGGATACAAATTTTTCCAATATCTATTTTTGAAAAATTCAATGTGTTTTCCAAAAGAACTCATATTTATAAAAACACACCTTTTACTTCTATTAATATTGTTTCTTCTTCATGAGATATTGAAAATTGTTATACCAATATTTCTAAAACCCCATTAGTTTTGTAAATCCAATCGTTATTAATGAATTTATAATTTCTGAAAATAAATCTATTTCTTACGATGTGTTTTTTTATGTCCAAGATTGATATAAACTTTTTGTGGAATGCATGATTTTGTAAAGTTATGATCTGATGGGCGTGCCCAAAATTATATAGGGCATGAAACTGTTATGAAGTGAAGGCCACACCTAGAATTGTATAGTTCTCCAATTCATTGGGTAATGTGATGTATCTCATTAGATAATGTGAAATATGCTTCAACATGTTACTAGCTTTGATCACAACTATGTGTGTTAGTCCACCACTAAAACATGATGTGTCATTTTTAAGCATTTCTACATTGAATTCCATTATCTAATAAATACTCTCATTCTTATGGTCATATAATTATTTTATTATTATGATGATGATACTTACCCTAGGTTATATTGATCAATGTTCTTATCTATACTCTTTCTGGGCATTTATCTCACCTATTCCTTTGATGTACATCCTTTGGTGATTACGTGTTCTAATGATAACATGAGGTCCACTACGAATGTAGAAAATATGCAATTAAGTAGAACAATATTTTTTATACTAAAAATTTAATTTATGCTTCTAATTTTACAAAGACACTAAATCTTTGGATCATGGTTGTGTAACTATTTTATGTTTAATAAATTATGTAATAATCTTGTAATAAATGTAGTGTCATTATAGTAAAACACTCTAGGAAACTATTTTTTAATTTTTTATTAATTTAATTTTATTAAGAATTATTTGACATAATCTTCTATCCATAAATCCTATATTTTCAAGATAAATACTTGATATTGATTCAAAAAAAATAAAATAAATTTTTTTATTAACATATTCTTAAATAAATTCCTCAAATGAATCAATATTATCCTTCCTAAACTCAACTATAAACACATATTTATCCAAATAAAAAATCATAACTCACTTAAAGTGAATATTTTTGAATCTATGAAACTCATCTTTATCATCACTATATTGAAGGGTTAGTTTTTTCCTTGAATCATGGATAATATCCCCAGATATACAAAGTAATTTTCCCCCCAATTTGATAGGTATACTCTTGACACACTCGATTTCATGAAAACGTAGAAAATTGGGACAAATTATCTTTCTTATCATGATTAGTAAGTCATATACCCTTCCAATGGGATGATTAATCCATCCATCTGTTAACTGAAGAGAATAATCTCCTGACATCACATCATTGAGACTAATTTTATTAAATAAAGATAAAGGCATAAGATTTATTATATATCCTAAATCAAAAAATAAATTTATCACCTCACATTCTAAAATTCTATAGGACATGATATATCATATGGGTTCATTATGTTTTAAAGGTAAATTATTTTTAATTACAATATTTTTTTTAAATTAATGGTGTCCTCTTATTTTCAGAATCATTTACTAGACAAAAACTATTTGACTAAGTTTAAATATGATATAATCATATATAATTATTCATTAATAGGGATGATAATGTTAACTTTTTTTTGAAATTTCATTAAATTTTATGTTGTGAATTTCATCATTTTTGTCTTTAATCATTGAGGGAAGGGAATTGGAAGGGGATATATCATCAAGAATGTAGTTTTTCTCCTCCTAAAACCCTAATATATTCGTTAATTATATGATCCATTCCAACAAAATTTTATTTTTTTCTTCATATTATTCAATTGAAAAGTCATAATTATTCCATGAATGGAAATTTCTGTACTGATGTAATAATTTGGATTATTCAAGATTTGTGTTTTTTGTTTTAGTTAAAAATTTAATCTCATCATATTTATGTTGAACCCATATTCACTAGTATATTTCAAAGCATGATCTAGTGGTAACTACCTGGAATATTTCTCAATGTTTAGGTTAAGTAGTTCTAGAAAATTTTAAATTATCACTCCCACAAATGTCTCATGAAATATGAAACATTTTCAAATAAATATTATGTATCCAAGAGTTTACTCATATTTTAAAAAATAAAATTGACACATTTATGAGTAAAGAATCTAGAACATATTCCACATCACAACCCTCAGATCTTATTTAGAATTTGAAGACTCATCTAAATACTAAATTTGAGAAAATATCATTTTGGGAATTAAAGGGAATAATATTTTTAATTCACTCAATAATCATTATAAAAAATCGTGGTATTTTTTCGTTTAACGTGGGTATTAGCTATTTATAAATGGATAATTATACTATTGATATTTAGACCAATAATTTAAAAATTGGGCTCTCAAACAAAAACACTATAAGTTTTTATTAATTTATTTTTATCATATTAATTTAATTCCATTATATCTTTCCTTACAAACAAGACAAAGTTATGTTTATGTTACATAAAATACTCATTTAGCATAAAATACACATGACAACACAAGTTTCAAACAACCCTTGATATATTATTAATTTTGTTAATATAAAATTGTTATAACCTATGTATTTTACATATTTATAATAATATTAAAATCATTTATTAAAAAATGTAAACACTATAGTTTTATTTATAAAAATATTGATAAAAGGTACTCAATTTTTAGAAAAGTTTTTATAATTTAGGAAAATAAATTTTTTTCAATAAAATGGTTTTTGTTTCTTTTAGTGCTCAGTAATAAAATTTGTTTTTAGTAATTTCATAAAATTAATTTGAGTAAATATAATTCATTTCTGAAATAAAAATTACTAAATTTTCTTTGTGTGATTTTTTTACAATTTCCTATAAAGATTAATTTTGTCATAAATAGTGAAAATGTACTAAATTTAGTTGAAAAATTAATTTCCATTTAATTAATTAATAAATTTAAATTACATTTTATGTTTTTTCAATTTATAATTACATAAATTATATATCTATTAATCTAATTTAGGTTTTTTGAATCATTTTCACATTTATTTTAGATATACAATGAATGTAATTGTTTGATTGTTTTCTATTTGAAAACCCACATTCTCATCTCATTTTCCAGATTAATTTAAAATTTATATTTTCCACTTATGTAAATATAATTTAGGAAAATTTTCTTAAATATTTGGAATAATTATAGTTTTTTATCATATAATTAGGTTATCTTAATTTTTTACCATAATTATTAATGAAAACTGTTAAAAATCAATTACCATGATTAAGGTTAAAATGAAATTTTATGTTATTATGATAGAATTAACAATTAAAACAACTAGATTTTTTATTTAATAATATATATTGAATATTTATAATCATCAATTCCAAATTATCTAATAATTTTCTTTTTATTTAAGGTTTAAAGGATATATTTCCTAAGTTAAAAAAGTAGTTTCTTTGGTGAATGTTAAAAGGGTAAAAGTGAGTGAAATAATAAGGCCAATGTATGAAAACTTTAAAAAAAAAATATGTTTTAGAGATGTGAATATGCCATATAATATCTATAATAAATTCATTATCAACTTCAGAGCCACAAGGGTTGAAATTGACCTCCTATTATTGAATACTTTTGGGTATTTACAAAAATTCCACTCCTCAATTCAAAAAGACCACCCCTCTCATATCTTCATCACAACAAATTTTTTTTAACCAATGCATTCCAAAATAAACATAAAAAAATACATCCTTATATCATAGAAGGATTCTATTGGAGATAAATCAGTCAAAAACGAATTGTTGTGAATTCTTAAAGAGGATACTCAAAGAAAAGGTATCATTCACCAACATGAATTTTTGTTTTATTTTTCTTCCACCTTCTTAAATTACTATTATAATAGGATGATATAATGACACCAGAATATTAAATATAAATATATTTATTTATGGTAGGTTCATGACATACAACCATCCCCACATCTATCAAATAGTTGAAAAAATCACCATTCGTGTGTTTGGTGAACAAATGCCACACAAACCAATGTCATTTGTTTTTTAATTACCAATTATCAAAGATATAAATATTGTAGTGTTTTAATATATATATATATATATATATTATATACATAATATTTTTATATTTATTTAATTATTTTATCACACATACCTTCATACTCCCCATTTTGTGGGAATATGACAATGCCTCTCTTGTGTATGACATACTACAGCCTTGTGAAGCGATGTGTTTCTCCAACGCTTTACCTAGAGAGTAATAAGTATGATTTTGATGAAATTATGTGATATATATTGCATAAAAATGAATCTTGATACATAATATATAAATTATATTTCTTTATTTCAATCTAATCATAAAATGGAAGCATTTTTCACGCGTACGTACAACATATCGTCTCTATGTAGAGCATATTTCATTTTCTATCACTAAATTTTAGGTATTTGTTTAAATACATATATACTGAATATATATGATAATTATAACTTGAAAAAAATTATTGTTATGATGAAATCATACTAAATTTATTAAGACCAAAAATAAAAAATCAAAACATATTCAAAAAACAAAATTGTTATTACCTAAAACGTAACATTAACATGGAATTTTTAATAAAGAATAACAAAAGTTCACATTAAAATCATATATTCTATGAGATATTATCCTTTTTTATGAAATAGGTGTATAATTAAATTATTTTTGTTACATATGATCTTTTATCATGTAGGATGTATATCAATACTTATGGTAAGGTATTTTCATTTCATTTTTTACATATGCGAGACACATGCCATATTCAATAACTATTTATTTTTTCTATGGTGTATATACGACACATTAATAAATTTTTTATTATTATCCAAAAAAAATTATGGTATTTACATATCCAATATAGGATCTATCTTTCTTTGGTATTACAATTCATATTTTACCATTGTGGTAGTGATTTTATATTATAATCTCCCCATTTATAGAGGTTACATTTTTATTATGTTTCGGATGATAAAATATTATGATAAATATCACATGAAAATAATTAATTTTATTCTCCTATATTGATTTATTATATTTAAAATTAATAGTATCATTTTCATTTGTTTGGTTCTTAAAATAATAATGATTTTGGTTTTCAGAAAATATGACATTATTTTTCAAATGAGGCAAATCTATTATCTTCCAAAACCATGTCTTTTAAAAATGTTTTCTAAAAAAGGTTTATAATTATCATATTAATTTTAAAATGAAATTTTACCCATGTTTTATTTTTTTAGAATATTTTTTGCAACTAATATTCATTTCATTTTCTAAAATAATCTCATTTATAATTTAATATAATTGTGAAAAGAAACATTATTTTAGGTTGTGCATCATAAACAAAACATCTCACTGTTAAAGACATTAGTTTTCATGGATATTCCTTTAAATCATATCACTATTATTTTAAAAAAATTCAAAAGTGTATTCCAATGTGGAATAGATATTTCCCCAAAAGAAAATTCAAAAAAAATTGTATTTAATCTTCCATTATATAATTTCATGATTATTTTCTATTAAGATGATCTCCAAAATATTTTATGACATTTGAAAAAGATATTTTCAAAGGAAGTATATCCTCCTCAAGAATCAATCGATGTGATTTTTCATTATAAATAATTATCCTTCTAAGATGAAATAACTTTAGGTAACTTATGATTTATTTGGGATATGATCCAAGGATACAATTCTTATTCATTGTTTAAATGGATTATTTTATAGTGATGTGATATTTATGAAACCTATTTCTCTTCCATGGGTTATAACATGATAGAACTCTTATGAAACCCACTTAATGTAATGGTTTATGCTATGAAAAAAATGATGAAATGATTATAAAACCTGTATATTTTACATATTTGATGATATGATGAAATTTTTATTAAACAAATATCATTTAATGGGTTATGATATGATGAAGGTTTATGATCTTTTGGAAAACAAAAATATTGTTTTCTTTATTCGGTGGGTGGGACCTATATGTCCCTTCAATTTATTGGGTAATGTTATATATCTCTTGATATAACAATGGGAATAAGTCAATGGGATTGATACACTATGGTAAAAAAATTCCATTATCTTATATGAGAAATAGGTACATCCTAAACCATATTGTGAAATTGGTGTGTCCCGAACAATATAGGGAAACATGTGATCAGCTCCAATCATCCATATTGATAGTCATGGTTGAAAAACTGAATATATGAAATTTATTTCAATATTAATTATGGTTACACACTTTAATTAAAATATATCATGGTTCATGAATAATTTAGGATGATTTATCATTCTTTAGGATGAGGTTTTTAGAAATTAAAATGTTTTACACCAAGATTCGTATTTCTGATCTATGACAGTTTGGTTATAAACAAGATATGTTATGTTCATTATCGAATAAACTTATAAATATAAAATTATTTAATATGATCATAGAATAATATTTATTATTCTTACCCTTACTGATAATTTGAGCTCATCCTTAAATGTGTTTTCATCCCCAAGATAAGAAGAAATGTATAGGTATGGTATTTCTAAGAGGTGTAATATGTGGGAAGATCACTATGAGATTTTATGAAGATCATTAACGAATTTATAATACTTTGTACCTAGTATCCAATTTTGGTAAACTATTATATTCCCCAAGCATGTGTTTTTGTTATTTATTCAATATTTATCAACAAAGATACATGTCTATGTATAGAAATCATGGGTCTTTATAGTTGGAATTAGATGAAGTGTTTAGTTAACCTATGGAAACTAGGATGAGAAATCATTAGTGAAATACTTATAGATAATTTTAAGGATATTTTTATGGATTTAACTATGTATAATCATAAGTATGGGTCAAACTATTTGAAAATGTTTTTTAATTTTAGTGAAGGTCATAGAAAGTAGTTTTAGGGCAATAAAATTCTTATACTGATACTAAAAGTGGATGTTTCTCTAGAACAGAGGTACCTAGGTGTAATAAATCTAAAAATAGTGCATTCATATGGACTTTATCGTCACCTAGTTCCTTACAACATTCCTTATTAGACACCGCGTTTGAAACTCCCTATAGAAATTCTTTGTAAGTTCACAAACCCTTGGTGAAACATCATGGATTATTTAAATAAATGAAGACTATGAATGAACTAGGATAAAACTAATGTCTCATTGATTGAAAATAATATTTCATGTTTTAGTCATCCTTTTAGTATTTTTATGATTTTTTTATTTACACATTTCTTAGTGTTACTCAGACTATGATTTTTATTTTAATTGACAGCTGGTTCCAAGGAGAATAATTCGAATGCGGAGTGCGATAGATAATAAAATTTATATCCTACTGAGAATCCAAAAGTTATGGGATATGGGATGAAAAAAAATTGGCTTAAGAAACATTCTCACATAATGAATAATGTTGAAATTCCAAATTCCCAAATATAGAAACAATGTGATGTTGAGTCTTTTATGGGGAAAAATCCATTTCCTTTTAGTGGATTAAATGATCCACTAGTCACTGAGAAATGGATAAGTATCGCAGAATATAATTTTTCCTTTCCTTAGTGTTCATATCATGGAAATATAATTTTGTCTATTTATCATAGGGAAGGTGAATCAGATCAGTGGAGGAAAGTTTTTATGAAAATAAGCGAATAAGAATAAATTGAATCTATGAAATGATAATAGATTAATAGTATATCTCTTAGTATTTAAATACCATGTATTCTAGGAAAATATATGCAGAATTTATTAAAGGAACTTAATCAATACGATTATGAATCTATTGCTACCTATAAAGCTAATTTTTAAAGATTCAAGGTATGATTATTTTTTAATCATTAGACATGAATGATAATTTCATTGTAACTTTTCTTTCGAAAAACAGATAATTAAAAAGGACGTGGATATATGTATTTTAAGTGGCTATGAAGTATTTATTTAGTGTGCACTGAAGGATGAAATGGATGTTATATATTCCCATCATTCCTATTATTTTGATAATAAATTCCAGAAATCTACATTCTAGAAATGTGGGAATAAGAATTAATTGAATTGAGTAAATTCAACTACGCTGTTATTTAAATAAGAAATGGAAGGACATAAACCACAAAAATATCTTAATCAGATTAATGGTCCTATCAAGGAAGAGAAATATAAGTAGAATCCAACTAATTCACCACCTACACAGGTGTGTTTGAAGTCTTAATGTGGAAAATAATCTAAAACAACCTCTAATTACAATGTAATAATGGAATGATTATGAAATCATAATTGATGAATAGAATCATGATAATTAGTTAACACTTATCTTCCCCTACTAGGTTGGGAATTCCTGGATTATGTTTATATGATAGAGCACTAAAATGATCTTATTATTCATCTTTGTTTAAGGATTCTTGTGATTACATCCCTCCTCATGGATTCTGAAATAATGAAATCACATTTTATATTCTTTCAGTAAAAGAATATACCTAATAATTCAATGATTTTTTTATAATAAATGTGATTTTACAAGGGATAAATTGTGAATAAAATTTTGTTAGTAGATTTGTATCCTTGTAAGATTAGCATAAGTGTTATGTATAACACCATAGGTTTATGAGTTTAAGAATTATCATATGTTTGAATTCATTGACACCCCATTTGAGGTTTTTTATATTGGGAGTTTATCAATATTGAGTTTATTTAAATAGTTATTGAAGGAAACAAAACCCTTTGTTTTGTATTATTTTTAGAGAAAATGTTATTTAGGATAAATTCCTTTACACGTTGTGTACCAATGATTAGAGTTACTGGTAATTTTTAGGGTTTATCTTATCTTTGATGTTGAGGTATTTTTGGGTTAGATTACATCATCTAATAAAGCTGGCACAATAGAATTATATCATAGAATGTTGTTTTTTAGATATTATTTCAAGAATATACAATATGAAAGTGGATAGTTTTCATGGGTACCACACTAAATTAAATATTATTTGGATTAGATGATTACCTCAACATTTTCAAAATGTGTTTTGGTGAGGTCTTGAAATATATATGAGTTTTAGGAATACATATCATCCTTAGATCGATAGTCAGTTTGAGAGAACAATTCAATCAGTATAGGATATGCTAAGATCTGGTTTTAAGGATATAAAAGGTTTTTGGGATCAATACCTTACTATAGATGATTTTTTCCTCCACAAAAAATTAAAATGAGCATTCAGATGGATCTTTATGAAGACCTCTCAAGAAGGAAGTGTATAAATCCAATGTACTGGATTTTTTTTACTAAAATAAAGTAATTCAAACCTCGGAAAGATTGTAAGATGGAAGAGAAGACTAGATCCAGTCATCAACACATACATAAGGAAAAAAATATGCAAAATTTTAATTGTGATATTCATCAATAGATGTAGAATTTGATGTTGGTGATAAGTTCATTTTATAAATTTTTATGTTTATGAAATAAGGGAAAACCAAGACCAAGGTATATAAGTCCCTTTGATATACTCGATTATATATGGTAAGTATCTTATCATTTGGGGCTTCCAATGAACCTACCAGAGGTTCACGATGTGTTAAATGCACCTCTCCTATGTAAGTACATACCTAATACATCACATGTACTAAAATCAGAGGTCATAGTATTGGAGATTGACATTTATTATTAGGAAAACCCGATAGAGATTCTAGGTCTAATAAAGAATCTCTAATGAAACAATGATACTCAGTGGGCCAATGTATTTGGGAAAACCACAAGCTTGAGAAGATATGTATGAACAAAAGTACATAATTAGGAAAATTATCCTCAGTTTTTAGTACTAAAGTGATTAATTTTGAGGGATAAATTTATTTTCAGGGATGTTGAATGTAAAACCCTGAGTTTTATGAATTTTTATAATAAATGAAATTTTTTGGATATCATGTCTTGCATGAAGCTGAATGTTCAATGCTAGGTTAGCTTTTGTTTATAATGATACTGAGTTATAAAAAAAATTGGGATATATTATTAATATTATTCAAATATGATACTTATATCGTAGTCATTAAATATAGTGAAATAAATATTATGAAATAAATTTAAAATATTAAATATACTGGTTTAAACTAAGGAAAACATATTTATAAAATGTACTCATTTTTTTAAATGTCATTATACGATTAAAAAATAAATATTTTTTCAAAAAATGTTTTTTAATTCATTTTGGGCCAAAAATAATTAATAATTCATATAACACATAAAAAATTAATTTTATAAATTATTAAAAAAAATTAAATAATATAATCAAAATTATCTTAGATTAATTTTTGGGATTTTTAGAAAATATTAATTTTTTGAATACTAGAAAAATACATAATTTTAATTAAAAATATCCACTTCATTAAAATTATTTAAATAGTTAAATTATATTTTAAATTGTGTTTAATGTTAAATTAGTTAAAATATATATCTATTAATCCAATTTATGTCATTTGTAATCATCTATAAATTTAACTTTGATATATAATCATGGTATACTTTTGAACATTTTCACATTGAAAACATGCTTTTTCGACGCATCTGCAGGATTAAATTTAAATTAAATTTTTCATCTTCTGTGTACTGATTTTTTTAAAAATTATTTTTATATTTGGAATAAAAATAATTTATATTATGTAATATTTTGAACATAGTTTTTTATGATAATTATTATTCAAATATGTAATAATTAATGACCCTGATTAAGGTTAAAATGGAGATTTACGTGCTTGTGTTAAAAAATATATTTCCACCCAAAAACAATTATTATATAATAATAAGAATTTAATATTTTTAATTTTTATTTATAAATTATCTTTTCAGGAAATTTTAATTTTTTTAATTGAAGGATAAATTTCGAATTAAAAAAACTATATACCACGGTCGAAGTTAAAATGGTAAAATTTAGTAAAACATACTTGTTAAGGAATTTCATGTTTGAAATATGTGTATTTTTTATATATTTGTGGTTTTACCATATCATCCCTTCCCTATGTTAGTAATAAATTTTGGAGCCACATGAGGTGAGATTGACCTCCCATTATTGAATACTTTTGGGTATTTAAAAAATGATACTCAGCGTCAATTTTAAAAGTAAACCCCTGCATTTCTCATATTCACACCATAATAAAAATTTTGTTTAGAAAAAGACTTACTGAAAAACTTAACAACATACCTCCTCTCATAATATAAGCCTTAGTTTGTACATATATAAATCCAAGGATTTCTTTTTCTACATTCCTATGCAGGATACTTCAAGAAGAGGTGAATTTCATCAACGAGCGCTTGTTATTTTATTTTTTACTAAACCTCCTTAAATTTTTATTGTAATATAATTATATAATACAAATTGTATCTTGAATATACATAGATATTATTATGTTAGTGAAATTACCTATAGCCACTCCCCTCCAATCAAACTGGTTACGAAAACATCAGTCGTGTATACAAATGAATACAGCCTCACAAACCGACACCATTATTTTTTTCCAATAACACATTTCAAGGATATATATATAAAATGATATATTTATTATATTTATAAGATATATATTATATTATTATAATTATTAAATTATTATATCACACATACCATTATACTCTCCATTTTTGGGAATATGATATCACCTCTTGTGTGTACGGCATACTACAACCCCACAATGTGATGAGATTAATTTACATATACATATAATGTTATAAAGATGGTTTTATTTTAAATATGTGATATATATCACATAAAAATAACAATATAATGATAATATATCATTTACTATTCTTTTATTCAATTCAACACATTAATGGAATCAATGTTCATGTGTTTGTATGACCTTGCATCTCCATGAAAGATGTATTTCATTTTTTATAAGTAAATTTTCTGTATTAGTATAATAAAATATATAATAAATATATATGATATTTATATCATGTTTAATATTATGTATATAATTTAATCATAGTCATTGTATAAGAACCAAAAAATAAAAAATCAAAACATATACGAAAAAAGAGATTATTACCAGCAACACATCTTCAACAAGTGATTGTTTTTAAATATATGATAAATGATCAAAGGAAAAAAATATATGGAATGACAAACATAAACTTTGTTCTATAATAAAGTTATCATAAAATTATATATATTATATAGAATATATTAATGTGTATTAAAGAAGTCAAGACATTATGTAATGTATTTTCATCTTGCATTTTACTTTTGTAAGACACACGCAATATTCACCACCTATTTATTTTTTGTTATCTATATGATGACCATGGATTAATTTTATGTAACATATACAAAAAATTATTGGTATTTAAATATCCATTTTACATTCTCCCTTTCATGGGTATTAATATTCAATAATACCATAGTGGTAATGATATTATGTTGCAATATCAACATTTATAAAGATTCTTTATGGTTATATTTATGATAATAAAATATTGTAAACCATCTCTAAATAAACTCATGATTATTATTATACATTGTAATTTCGTTATATTTCTAAGTAATATTACAATTTTATACTCTCTAGGACTTAAAATATGTGAGAATTGTTTTTTAATAAAATCCAACATAATTTCTCACCTCATTCGAAATACATGTTCTCACCAAACATTATTTTATAAATTTGTTTTCAAATAAATGATTTATTATTTTATTGTGATATTTAAAATAAATTTTGACTATGGTTTTAATTTTTTTAAAATAATAAATTGAATATTCCTATAATTTTACATACAATTCATGTTTTTTTACAGAAAATGTTAATGGAATCAATTTTTTATTGAGAACAACATGAATAAAACATCTCATCAAGAGGAATATTATTATATTTCAACATTACATAATAGTTTATCATGTGGATTTTAAAGTAAATATATTTTCCAAATATTTTTTATTATCAAAACATTTTTTCAAAGTGAAATGGTAATTTTCCTCAAGAGATGTTTTAAAGTATTTTTAAATATTATATTCTATGTTTCCAATGTTATTTTCAAAGAAAATGATTTCAAAAATATTTTATTAATTTTAATGAATGGAATTAGAAGAAAATATATCATCCTCATGGAACATTCTAACTAATTTTTCATTTCAAGTCTTTTTAAAATTATGATGAAATACTTTGAGGCTACTATTATTTACTGGGGATATGATCCATTCATGCTATTATTATTCTTTCTCTGAAAGTTTTATGTTTATGATGATTAGATGTTTATAGAACCCATTTCACTTACACATGATATACCATTATATAAATAATATCAAAAATACTTCATTTCATTGGTTATTATATGATGAAATGATGAAAGGGTTATGAAACCTATCTCTTTATCATAAATTATGATATGATAAAAATTTTATGAAATCTATTTCATTTCATCAGTTATGATATATTTAATTTTTATAATCTTGTGTAATAAATATACATGGTTTTCATTATAAAATTTGTGGTCCTATATATCATTAAAATACATTGGGTAAGGATTTAAATATCATGAGATAACAATAGGATACAAGTAGATGGTCTCCATCCATAATGGTAAACTGGTGTTTCCTAATCCACTAAGGGAATCATGTGAGTTATGATTCACTATGGGAAATAGGTGTGTGCGGACCAAAAATATAAAATAATTGATGAGTCAGGATCCTTTGAGTGGATGGCCTTAATAGTTAACCTTCAAATATAGTAGGTTTTTCAATATTTATATATATTTCACAATTTTATTACATGAGTTTATAGTTCGTTGTTGGTTAATTATTATTTATCTCCATTATGGGCCCTCTTTTCAAAATGATATTTTTAAATGCTACAAAAAAAATTTAAGATCTATGATAGGTTGGGTATGAGCATAATAAGTTATTTTCATGATTTCATACCTTTATTAATATTTCATCTTTAATATGCTCATAGATTTATATATTTTATGCATACCATTATTGAGACTCTTATCTCACCTATTATTATGATTCCTTCCTTGGTTATGAAGAAGGGTTTAGGTATGGTATTTCTCTGAGGTTTAATATGGGAGAAGATATTTTTTAGATATTTTGATGATCATTCAATGGATTAGATGATCGTTTACTTAGTATATAAAGACACTAAATTGTTATGGTCTTCAGGTATGCATTTGTGTATTATATTGAAATTCATGTACAAGTCTATAAAATCTATGTATTAAAATGTGTGTTCATTATACCAATGATACTGTATTGGAAAATAGAAAATAGAAAATTAATTTCTATTATTACTGAACATTCCATATTGACTACACTTATACCTAGTAATATTTTCCTCAAAATCAATTTTAAATCAAGATGTTTTGGCTATAGGCTCACTCTAATAAAGTATTACATTCCCCCAAAAAATATTTATTAGCATTTGGATCCTATTTTTATATCATTTATATTAATTCTAAAATATACTATTTGTAAAATCCCCACATCATTACTATTCACAAAATTTTGATGATAAATAATGAAAATATAATAGAAAGTGTGTATAAATGAATGAAAATAAGGTGTTTCATTTGGATATTAACAAACAATTATTTTAAACCTATCCCATGTATCATAAATTTTTTCATATTCATCTATTAAAAACCCATTTATTTAATGTCTTACCTCTGTTGTAGTATTATTAGGATAGAACATCAAAAAATAATAATTGAAAAGTTGGTACAAAGTGTAAATATTTCCTCATCAAAATTTTGGAAACATATTCCTATATAGTAAATCAGATAGAATGGACCCCCCCCCCCTCCCAATTGATTTTCTTCCTTACTCGACCCATGGAGAGGTAACTATTGGAACCCAATACAAAATCTTTTAATAAAAGCAATTATGTCCTCATCGGGCTTACAATTTAAATAATGAATCATATATAAGTATGATTGTATATTGTTATAATTCATAGATGTTGGGGAAACCAGATGTATTAAGGATTTCAAGAATCAAAATGAATGTGGAAATCTATAATCCATGGTCTCTCATCATTCTTATTCCAATTTTGAGGTTGAACAAAATTTTTATTTTTATTCTCATATCTCTTAATTTCTAGATAGTGAATTTTAGATCTATTTTTCATTTTCCTAATAGGGAAAAAATGTTTTTCAACTGAGGGTATGAAATTATTAGGTTAATGTGTGTAATATTCATTTTTTATGTAAAATTATTTCAAAATATAAAATTTCAATCTGATACAAAAAAGTGAATTTTAGAAAAAAAAAATTCTTTTAAACACAGTTATATTATATATAGATCGAATGTTATATTTTTTCACACATTCTATTACAAAATTTGGTGCTAAAAAATTTACATCAATGTCATTTATGTGGTCAAATTTATTTATTTATAATACATACTAACTATAAGTACTGCATTGAGTACGGATAAACTATAATGGGAGATAAAAAAGGAATTATTAAACCATTAAGATTAAAAATAATAAAATATTAGTATATGATATATTGAGTAATGGATAAATAAAAACATATAGTGATTAAAAATAGTTTTAGAGTGAAACAACAGCAAACATTATGTCAGAAACAACGGAAACACAATTATGAAATAATTTAAATTGTAAATAACTGAATCGATAGAGTAATTATACTTTTTGGTTAAGATTATTCATATAATAATATAATGGATTATATAAATAGAGTTTAAGAACATATATGTCTCGTGGTGAACTACCTTTACATGTAAACGCACATACTAGTTGATATATCTATCAAAAATCAGGTTATAAAGGATTCAGGATTAATAAAATTGAACATCAACATTTCTAGTTTATTTACCTAAGTTGGGGTTTCTACTAAAATGGATTCCCTAATATTTACGTCACGGTACATGAAGATTGTTGGAAATGATTCTCATGTTGAAATAAGAATGATAAAAATGGAACAAAATGTTCACATTATGATCATCAATCTTAAACCACATAAATATGTCAATCTTGATGGTGATTAAATTGATATTGAATTCTATAAATAGATCAAACTCTAACTTCATCCATAAATACACCATTGAAGGAGGATGACATTAATAAATAAACAACATTCAATAACAACAATAGAAAACTATGAATTTTCCTTTAACAAAAAAAGGTTAATAAATTTCAATATAACTCATACCAAAATCATTATAATTTTAACCAGAAATTTTCAACTTAACAAAAATTATATTCTTGATTTTTAACAAAAATATAGTAAATATAAAAATAATTAAGTAAATAAAATCATCTCTTGAGATTGACTCCATCACCTTACCCTAGACCTCTACATCAAAAATTTCATATTTATAACTTTTATATGGTCCAACCACTCATCTCTTATAAAATGGATATCATTGAATTGATCCCCCTCTTTAAGATAGTGAAAATATCTTTAAATTTTTATCCCAACAACTTCTAGTGTATATGATGGTATTAATAATCTCACATTTTATTCTATATGTCCTCAAAATAGAATATTTAATCATGCATATTCTTCAATATTGTTACTCAATAAAAATATTCTATCTAAATTCATTCCACCATATGGCTTTACATCATCTCCATGCATGAAAAATATAGAAATGAACCCCAGGTTAGTATTCAATAAGCTTCCCAACATTTTAACAAATTACACATCGCCTTTCAATAATGTGAACCATATAAATATATATTTATTCTGAGGTGGCCTCTAAAAATTATTTGTAAACTTATATTCAAGTTTTGAAAAGTATGTTGTTAGATATTTAGTAATATTCTATATTCCCCAATATTTTAATGCACCCATTCCAAATTCTAATTTACAAACTAAATATGTTTACACATATTATTATATGATTTTTAATATAACAAATAATAATTAAAACCAAAATTTTTTATGAAAAATATCATTGGATGACAAGCTACATAAAAGATAAAAAAACTAAAACATATAAACATTATTTTTTTATTCTTATTATATAACTCATGGATCCCTCTGATCTTCTAGAACTTCATATATTTACTAGTTTAATACATAAATTTACATGGTGATCTATAAGGACATGTAGTGGTGTTAAAAATATAAGGATGAATAAAATGATATTATGAACAAGAAGACTCATGAATAATCACATGGGAGATTAATATAAATAACATCATATCATAAGATAGTGGAAAATAGGAATGTTATAGTAATATATAAAATTTCACAACCATAATCATGTAAAAATACCCAAAGAACATTAATATGTGTTCCGAGAAATAAAAATTAATCATATGGAATAAACATAATAATTACACGAGGATTGCAACTATTTGTATACTCTTCCCTAAAGTCTTAATAAAAGGAAATTTCATAAAGAAGGAATTTGTTAAATGAATTTAATTCTTGAATTACAATATTAAATAAAGGTATAATGAGATATGAATATATATAAGATATACATAAAAAAAATTTATAAGTAATAAATAACATGATAGGTTTTCTCTATTGATAAAAATGCATTTAAAATATAATTTTGAATATTTCATGAGGAAATTATCCTTTTAACATTGAAATAACATCATTGCAATCTAAAAATTTTAAAAATATAACAGAAAATATTTTTGTTGAAATGATTCCTGGAATATTTTAAAATAATCATAAAATAACTAAGTAGTAGTGATTGTGGGATATTATGTTTATTCCATATAAGTTAAAAGACATCAATTCTCTAACACTTCTCTGGAAAATCCAAATTTTACGTCATTTATAATGTGACCAATAGAATCCTTTTAATTATTTTTTTCATATTTATAAAATGGGTAAAAATGTATTTAATAAATCATTGAATAATACTAAATAATTTTAAACATTAAATTAAAAAAAATTAAATTGAAAAGAAATATTCTACTTTTAAAAGAATATAAATATTTTATTACTTATAAACATCTATATTGTTGACTATTTATAGAACAATAGGGGAAATGGAATTAAACATGTAATTAAAATGCATGAATAGACGAGAAAAAAAGGATTTACATTTATGAAAACAATTTTATATGATTACCCCCAATGAAACATTCATTGTAAACAATCTAGAAAAGAAAGAATATTATTACATAAAACCTTTTTCACCTTAGTATCTTTCGAATAAAATTCATTGTAATTTGGAGTATTATATGGCCCTATATATTCTTGAGATTAAATTTGGTAATTTTACAAGATTTGTTCATGTGTTATTAGGTTCACCATACATGAAAATCAAAGTGTTCAACATGAATCATGTATTAAGAATAAGAGATTGAGATAAATAAAACACGTACACAAATCATAACATTTGAAAAGATAATTAATTAATTAATTAATTAATTATGTTAAAATTTGTAAATCCACAAAAATATTGGAAATAAATGACAAAACAATATATTGATCCATTCACATGTAATAATGGCATTACAAAGACGAGTAAGTAGAAGTATAACCTCATGAATTGAAATTTACTTACGAAATAACTTACAGATTGGTAAATTTAAAATTAAATGACTTTGTATGATGTAAAATAAATTTTAACTCAAAATACATAGAATAATTATGGATCAATGATATAATAATTTAAGTTGGAAATATATAAAATAGATAAAATAATTTTGTTACGTAACATTAAATTATGCCTTAGTGAAGGGAAAATTAATACCTCGAGTTTCAAACATCATAATTGTTCATTAACCATAGAATAATAAACTTCTATTAATTACACAATAACTTTAGAAACACATTCTTATTCATTTATTTATTTATTTATTTATTTATAATATTTATTTACCTCTATTTAATCAACAATGTTCATATTGGACATTAGATGGAATATTTCCCATTAGTTTCAAATGAAATTAGTAAGGTGAATATGGTAAAAAGGGTTACAATTACATCATATAATGAATAATAAAAATTACATAATAATTATTTTTATAAATATATTTAAATTTTAAGGAACCCCACGATTTTTTGTTCTGAAAACTGGACTACATTATAATCATGGCGACGATATGTATTACATATGCAAGAGTAATGTTTTTATATTTCAATGATCATGAAGAAATCACGGTATGAAATATTTTATCAGTATATAATTATAATTATATCTTATATAAAGTAATAATTCTATTCAAATATGTATACCCTCTATGTGATGTGGTGAGAAAAACCAATCTTATCACTTCAGGGAGGTGGTTGTCCACACGTATGCAAGAACAACATTATCAATTTTTAGTAAATTAAATGATAAAAATAGAGGTTATATATTATATTTCATGATTTAAAAATTTGTAATTAATATATATATTATATACATGAAATCCACCATCATAACTATTTAGGGGACGCAGTAATGAAAAAAAATTACATTGGTTTGTGAGGCGATAGGACACCATACACACGAATGATGAATCTATTTCCCAATTTATGTAAGAGAAGATATATGAATGTTATTACATTAAAATAATACTATATCAGTATATGGTATTCCCATATTTTATTATATTGTCCTGGATGGATAATATTTTATGGAGGTGGAAAATGAAATAAAACAACGATACTGGTTAAGAATGATACACCTTCATTAGACAAAATCATTAGGATTACACAAAATCCTTTCTTGAGATGGGATTATAATAGTTTTAAGGACTCTAATACATGGTAATAGTGTAAAATAATGTATTTTTATAGGTATTTTCCAAAAAAGGCATTCTATTTGTAAGTAAAATAGGAGAGTAGATATACAATTACAAGTAAGGGGAGCGGAACTTTTGGAATTTTTTCAAATATTTATTTAATATCAATTAATTTTGATTGGATTAAGGATACGAAATTATATAATAATAATATATGATGAGGAGGGGAAAATATTATCATAAAATAAAACATGGACATGTTTATATTTTTTTTCCCCAAATACGTTTTTTATCCTATTCAAACCGTTTTTTACAATTATCGTGTTAAGAAATATTTTACTATATGGGGTTCAAGATAGTTTCTATAAAAGGATAATTGTAAAATAAATGTTCGAAGGTTAATATTTTCAACCATATCCCAATAAAAATTCGAAATATAGTTTTTTTACGAATCTTAAATCATTTAATAAAATAAAATTTATTATTAAATGTCATTAATGTCATTTTTTGAACTATTAATTTAATTTCACATTGAAAACAACATGAAAACCAATGAAAAAATATAATAAATTAAAAATTCATAATATTTTTGTCATGAACTAACCCATGTAAGGCTCGAGTCATAACTAACCCAAGCCCTCCTCCATTGTCCAGGGGTAGTTACAAGTTTCTAAGACACAACAACTCAGGGTGTCCTTTTCCTATGAACATGTACACACATAGCCAAATCATTGAAAAAGTGTAGAGGGAATGAAAAAAAGTTGAAACTCTTCTATAAATATATCAAACATGCATGAACCACTAAACTGTAAAAGAACGGTGTTGTAATTTGAAAGGGGAAAAAGTGAAAAATACATGCCAAACCAGAAAAGTTCCACAACTTGGAAGTAACTGAATAGTAGAACAACTAAGAGAGCCCAACTCTTGTAACCAATGATACGACCACCGTACATAGTCTAAGAGCCCATATCCCTATGTTCTATTGATTTATTGATCAACATGTTCATCGTATGCATAAGGCATGAAATGTGTAGGAAAATCCCACGCATTGGTGAGTATAAAAACATATATTAGGACACCCTGAAAAAGGAAAACGGGGATCTATAAGAGATACTCTAGAAAATATAGTAATATATAGGAAAGTATACAAAAAATGGTTTAGTTCAACCCAAAAAGCGAGTGAGTTATGGCCATTCAAACAGAAGGGGATAAGAATTGTGGCAAGATGGACTTATCCCTAAGTCTTCGCTATATATAGTTGGAGGGTAGACTCATCCAACTACTAGAAGCAAGGGAGGGAAAACACGTCTCATACCCCCAAACATATTTTCCTTTCCTAGAAGCATAGTAGAAAAAAATCAAGGTGTAGGTACTAAAAATTTAATATATATATATATATATGCTTTGTTAAAGAAACCGAGAAAAGAGAGAAAGTGGATCACATTATCACAGTTCAACCCAAAAATGTGAGTAGCCAATAGTCCCTTGAAAAACTACTATGGATCCCCAATATCTCATACAGATTCCAGTGAGGCACAAGTCAATGTAGATCAAGTCCCTATATCTCAATACTATCTATTTTGGGTGGAAGTTACTTGCCCTCTTGAGTTTAGATCCTGTTACAAGAACATGAATCATTGGGAAAATTGGACATCTTTGTTGTGGCACCTTAGGTATGTCAATTTAAGTATCATCACTATGCCGCATAGTCGAGAGGTTGTCTCTCAAGGTCGATGACCCATGCCAATCCTTGATGGAGGGTTTTACTCTAGTGTCATTGACAACCCATACCAATCTCAAATGTAGGGTTATACTCTGGTGTCACCAAGGACCCATCCCTATCCTGGTTTAAGTGTTTTCTCAGAAAATATTGAGGACCCAATACCAATACGACAAGAGAGTTCTACTTTAGATTCGTCAAGGACCCATCCCTTACCCCGCTAAAGGGTTCCACTTTGAAAATTTTGTGGACCCCTGCCCATCCCGACGAGAGGATTCAAGTATAGTCTCATCGATAACCCATACCCTTTCTAGTTGGAGGGTTTCACTCAGAAAGGTCATTGGGGATCACTACCCATCCAAGCTGGAGGTATTTCTGGAACAACTGTGGTCATCCCTGATAAATGGTACCTCTCCAGAAGCATGAGGAGATCCACTAGCCATCCTTACTAAATGGTACCTCTCGGGATGCAGTGATGAACACTGACCATCCCTGATAGATGGTACCTATTGGGATGAATTGAGGAACACCATTCATCCTTTCTAGATGTTTATCTTGGAAAATCACTACGAACACCATTGTAGTCATTGGGTGTCACCCTATATTGGAGTCACATGTTTAACATCTAATTCCATATATCTTAAAACATAGTATAAGGATCTTCCACTGATATTCCATTCATGATTCCATACTTAATGATGTTTTGAACAAGGTTTCACACTTCCTAACAGATCACACCATTGAATCCTTTTAAAAAAACATGCACAATATGCCATGACCCATCCTTGGGTCCCATGCCGTGACTACCCCAAGCCCGCCGTCCATAGGCCAGCGGATAGGGACTAGAACCAAAGGCGTATATCCCTAAGATGGGAAGGAATTTCCTTTATGAATGTAAACAAAACACAATAGAGTACGCAACCGGAAGTAAACACTATGTAAAACTGAATACAAAAGAGTTTTCTGGAAAGTAAACGGTCCAGTACACAAACCCAACTGAATAACAAGTACAAGTAAATGAACAAACAACTGAAAGTAAATAGATACTCCTAGATCATCCTCTGGGGATTCCTACCTGAAGGGTAGGTACCGATGGCCACCTCAGCACCCACGTCCGTCATTCTCCACCGTGTACCGACTAGTCGCAAGGCCCACCACTGGGTACCGTCTAGTCATGGTGCCCTCGGCCTCTGTCAGTGCAATCTATTGTCTGCATCCAACACAACGAGGTGCGAGCATAGCCCGTACAAGGGTGAGTATAACGATATTCAGTAGGGACCCCGAGACCCATGATTTCTCACAATATCCACTAAGGATATTAATATAAAGATACAACCACAAAGTATCAACCAAACCTACTTAGGTATATGCCTATACATATACCTAAGTTACCAGTCACAGTCCTGCTCCAACTCACGAGCCCAAACACAACTCAGTCCATACAGGATGTAAAGTCAAACACCATGATGACAATGGTTGAAAGACCTGACTTGGCTCACATAGGTATGCAACATTTGTAGAGAGATATAGATGATCAGATGTAACCACTGGATCATCTATGCTATCAGAACCACATAGGATACAGTCCAGCTAAGCTGTCGGACCCACACAGGACACAGTCCAGCTATCTCGTCTAAGCTGTCAGACCCACACAGGATACAGTCCAACTATTCTAGAGTAATGGAGATGATCAGATATAGTCACTGGTTCATCTAAGCTGTCGGACCCACACATGATACAGGACTAGCTACTCCGTCAGAACTGTCGAACCCACATAGGATTCAAGTATATTTGTTGTCATCATTGAACCCATGTAGGATTCTAGTACGGTAGTCGTCACGGTCGAACCCATAGAGGATTCCAGTATAGAAGTCATCGAATCCAGCTCTACGGTTCTCGCACAAAGCACACTCGGTTCTGAGAGGGTCTGCTCCTCGATTCAAGAAATGATACATCAAGGAAGTCCTGAGTTGATATATCTCGTACTTCTGTCTCATCATAAGAAACCCAATGCGATAGACGACACGTCAATTGGATGCCCAGTCTGAGAGTTATTAGCATTTTCATTCCAAGGGCCCAGTTGGATTTACACTCGTTCCAAACCTGGCCATTTTCCAAGGTTGTCCAAAACTCACTTATAGTGTCACATAAGGATGTCCTCGTCAAGAGGATCCCAGTGCCGTAGACGGTGCGTCGATCGGATGCGCGGTCTAGAAAATATTCACATTTAAGCGAAACAGGCACGACCCGTCAAGACTAGTGGGCCGGCGGGTCTGCCCGACCCGGTTTGGTGGGTCCGACCCGGTTGGGGGTCGGCCTAGCCCAGTGGAGCACAGCCCACCCTGGGACCCAGCCCGACAGGTTCAACCCGGATAGGGGGTCTGCCTGGCCCGGTGGGGTGCGGCCCACCCGTGGACCTGGCCTAGTTCGTGGGCCGGTTCGGCTCACCCAATGGTGCCGAGCGGCACCGCCCTTCCTTTCTTCCCCACTGGCCGAAGCCAGCCAGTTTTTCCAGCTCGAGCGGCCCGCTGTTGCAGGCCGCGGTTCCTCTGCACATGACACATGCGGGTGTCGCGGTTTCCTTCAGCCCGACCGGCTGGCGGCCGGCCGGGTCGCCCACCGAAGCGGCCCGTCCAGCGCGGGCTGCGGTCTTCTTCCCGAATGGCCATAGCCAGCCGGTTCGTCCAGCAAGGGGACCATGGATGCGGGCCGCACCTCCTCCATGCGGCACCTGTGGCTATCGCGCTTCCCCAACCCGGTAGGCAGTAGCCGGCCGTTTCATAAGCCTGAGCGGCCCGCGGTTGCGGGTCGTGGTTCTCCTCCACGCAGCCAGTGCGCGCCCTCCACCTCCATTCGTCACTGCCTCCGGTCACCACCTCCAAAATAACCAAGAACCTATAGAGGGTCATCGGGCCGTGTTCTTTCGGCGCGCGCCCTCCACGTTAGGTGATAACAAAAGGCAGAAGACAATCCAAAGCATTCATCAAGAATGAGATATAATTTTATTCAATTAAAATTATACAAAAACCCCCAACCTCGATTCAAGAGAGTTGTTTTCTTGTCGGAGTCGCGAGATGAGAATTTAAGGACGAAGTCATACGTTGTACCCCTCACAGGCCGCCAATTCTGGGCTCGAGTGTTCTTCCTCATTCTTCATCATAAAGGACGTCGTTCTTTGTCGAATATGTTCTTCATCCTTTGTTGGAGAAGTTCCTCATGGAATAAATCTTTCATTATAATCCTCTCAAATTCCCCCAACAAAATATTTTCAAATGAAAATATAATAAAAAGTCTCCCCAACATTAATATTACCATGATTTCAAAACAATTCTGATGAATTTTTGACACCACAAATTAATTAAAGAAGAATTTAATTAATTTTGTTGGCACTATTAATGGGAGGGAAGTGGAGAGGCTCCCCCATTATGTGGAAGTTCAAAAGTTAAAAAGGGTGTTTATGGGAGTTTAAGGGTGATTTGAGGGGTTAGGTGCTCGTGTGGTCCCCACCACAAATTATCCCCTCATTGGAGGTTATGTGGGGTGTGGGCCCCACCTCCAACTCCTCTTGGGAGAGACAACCATCCCTTAACAAAAAAAACTGTGTAACGCATAATTTTTATTTATTTTAGAAAGAAAACCCAAAAATTAACTTCTCCTCCCGACCAAAGGAAACTACAGTAAAGGATTCTTTAAGAGAATATTGGCGCTGCGAGTTCATCGATGCCCTCGGATTTTAATTCCGAGCACTGGTTCAAAAGATAGAAAAACCTAAAAGTACATTTACTGAATGTACCCAAAAAAACTTCAGAAAATGATTCAAGGAACACCGGGTCTCGGAATTAGGCTCCATCAAAAACTACGGACTCAAAAATTCGACATAATTTAAGAAAAAAAATTCCTTGAAATTTCCGAGCCTTTACACAATGGACTATGTAATCGCCCCAAATGGACCACCGGTGGAAAATTTGTATGTTTCCGCATTGTTCCCGAAGGACATCCCATGGATCCAATTCCTCAGTCCCAAAATAAATTATACAGATCTCACTGTTGAGATAATCATGAAAAAACACACGATTTGGACTACTGATTTGTCCAAAAAGGATACCTGGTGAAAAAGTTGCATTTTACCAATACATGAGTGAATCGAGCATCGTGGGACCCACAGATCATCTTCAGCATAAATACTTAAAATTTTTCTTCAAAAGTATACCTAACTGTCTAGATCACAATACCATTATTGGATCAACAATCCGACGTCGTTTGGAATAGTTATGATAGATGCAATATTCCTTAGCAATAATAATAATAATAATATGTGTTTCATGGACCCGAACCATGAAAATGAATTTAATATCCAAAATTGGTCTAGAATCAAACACTTTAATCTCTAGATCACTCCTCCATAGATTATGCATCAATCAGACATCTCTGTTAAAAGATATAACCAAAACATTATTTCATAATAATATAATAATAATTTGATGATTATATTATTATTATTACTATATAAATATAAAAATTGTCGGAGAACTCATGTAGTGGGATAATTCCTTATGAATCACACTCTTGGGCCCCTCACCCTCTACATTTATCTTCATCCATGTTTCTTTAAAAAAATCAAATAAGATATATATAAAAAGATATGTATATAATGGTATGGGAGGACCCTCATGCCTCCCTTCAATCACTGGCCACCCAACATTGAATTCTTATTTTATATATTTAAATTAATATTTCAATATCATATTCTAGTTTTCCATCTCCAATTGTATTCAATCTGGATACAAGATTTCATCTTCTCCCTAGAATATCACTACAACCTTTGATGATGGGCTCTCCCTCATATCACCCCCACTTTCTACCTCGGTATCACCGCCATCGACCTTGGTTGTCCCAGTTGCACGACGTCATGCCATGAACTTCCCTTTGTGGCCTGATCATGTCATTTTTCAAATTTCATGCCCTTTTCAGACCATGATTTCTGCTCTCACACCACCAAGATAAACCCTAACCCCACTGATCCACTAAAAACATGCATATTCCAGCTCATTTCAATGACACATCACTTATTGCTTGATGTGACCCCGATCTAAATCCCGATCTATGTTGTCGATTTGTTTCACCAATAATTGAGTGTTCAATGGTCGATTATGTTTGTTTCAATAAACCAGTTGCACAACAATTTATTATTTGGTGGATATTGATGGATAAAATCACCAAATAAAATTGAAATGAACTTACCCATGTTTGGATTGGCCATGATTTTTCACTATTTCAAAAAATCTAGAACAATAATTAATAAATTATGGCCTCATGTGATTAATTATAATCTCAAATCAACGGTATAAAAAATCAATGATGAATAATTTAATCAATTGTGGTGGAAACCACAATTGACATGTCATTCCTCAATTTGATAGATCAATGTTGACAAAGAACACATTCGTTGAGATCTACAACATTCGTCACCCATTGATCCCATTGGATCCATCGTTTCAACTCTATTCATTCACTATTTTCAAATGTGAAGGAGTGGAGAGATTGATCTTATCAATCCTAGGGTTTTGAGTCAAGTACTAGGAAAATTTTCTGAATATCATATTTATATGGAAGGATAAGTCTATGTCATTTAATTAAATTAATAAATAATTTATTTATTTTATCTAAACGCACACGACAATATTTGTATTCAATAGACATCTCCTGTTGACCAACATTAGGTCGCGTCAAGGGAAAACACAAACATATGAATTAAATGGTGGAATCAGATTTCCATTCTGATTCTATGCCTACGGGTTATTTCAATTAAGGTTAAGAATAAAATAATTTTATTTAATTATTTTATTTACGGCTACGTCATCGATGACTTTTTATATAGATGACCCACGCTGACAATAGTTATACCTTTCCTAGGGTAAACACCATTTATCAGACTCAATTTTGCACCCAAATTTCTAATATGTTCTTCTGTTTAGGAGATATCACAGGTTGAGCTATTGAATAAATGAAGTAATAAATTAATTCATCCATTTAACATACCATCAATGATATAGGGATCTTGAAATCCTTCACTGACTCATTTTATGTCATGTATAGGGTAAACACCACGTTATAGACCCAACTATTGTCTTAGATTTTAGATCTAATCAAATATTTATGATATATCCCATTTACATTACATTCATATTTTAAATACACTTAATAATTTTTTATTATTTATTCCAGAAACTCTAGGCCTCAGAATTGCACTTCGTCTTAGAAACTATATTTGAAAATATTTATGAAAATATTCCAAATTCATATAGGGTAAAACAAGAGAATCTATATTATTCCATCCTTCAAGATTTTCTTCCTTGAAAAGTAAAACTAGGGAAACAACACAGGATACTAAGCTCACACTTGGCTCTCCCTCACCCATGAAAACCTGCATGTTTCCATACTGGCACAACCCATGAACCAGAAGGGATGGTTTTTCCTCAAAATAAATTCTCATATCAATGATGTGTATAGGAACATACACATACCACCTTAGTTGTGACACGGGGGAGACGTCTCATGCTCACTCCAGCCATTGGGGTACACAATAGAAAAAAATATTAAGGGGGTTGTTTTTGACATTATAAGGGGTTATAACCCCATATAATAACATTAATTGTGGTTATGAGTAACCACTACAAATGTGTACACCTACTGTTGTTAGAGGAGGTTTTGAGTAACCACTGGTAAAATCAGTATGGCTGTAGCGGTGGTTACATTAGATCCATTTTACACCATATCAATTATCAAAATAAATTTACTAGCAAATGCATCCTTCTAATGACATTATAAATATAACCACCTCTAATGGAACCCTAATGGAGGGAGTTATGGGAGGTTTTAACTACCCCTAATTATGAATAGCATAGGGGAGGTTTAAAACTTCCCCACATACTTTAATTTTTTTATTCTTCCCGTCCCAAAGTAGTCCCCGCCTCGCCCATCCCTCTCCCGTGTTCTCTTCTATCCCCCCAACCCCGCCTCTCTCCTGTTATCCAATGTCACCCAAACTCCATCAATTTCCTACTCTACCTCACCCCCACCACATCTAGTAACAATGTCACCCACCCAGGGCAAGCCATCCAGTCCCCTGTGTCACCCACGTGTTACACCGCCCTATCCTCTAGTTATTGTGTCATCAAGCCCGCTTCCAGTTGTTGTGTCACCAGCGAACCCCAACCCTCACCTTTTCTAAAAATGTTTCGCACAGTTTTCGAACCGTAATCTCTGGCATACAATTTCATCTATTCTACCACTAGGAATCTGAATCTTTGTAATTTAATTACACATTATTATATTTATATATATTAGGTGTCTAATTTATATAAGTATTATATTTGTAAATATTTAAATAGATATTAATATATAACTTATATGTATTTATATAAATTAATATAATCTTTTTTATATTACGTATTTATGTATTTATGTATTTATATTATCTCTCATTTATATTATACTAAATTTATAAATTTATAAATTTATTTAAACTTTATATTTTGTATGTGTATTTACATCCACTTACTAAATATATTCTATATTTCTACTTATGTAATACACATATATTATCATATTTAAAAATATATATGTGTAGATTTTTTATATACTTAAATACATATTTGTATAATATATATATTAATTACTTATTTAATAAATCTATATAATTTATTTAAAAATATATTTATATAATTTATTTTAATACATATATTTATTATTATGTACATTAATATATATTAATTTGTATAATATTATATATAATTACTAATATATAAAATATATATACTTAAAATAAAATTTATATTAATATTTATATTATATATAATTAATATTATAAAAAATACAAGTTATTTAAAATATGATATATGAAATAAAATTTATACAAATATTTATATAATGTTATATGTAATATAATTTATACAAATATTTATATTACATATTTCAATACACATTTTTAATATTACGCATGTTAATATATATGTATTTCAATAAATATAATTCTATAATATTTTATACCTTAATATATATGTATTTCAATAAATAAAATTGTATAATACTATGTAAATTAATATTTATTTTTTTGTAAAAATTTTCTATCTTATAATATTAATTATATATAACATAAAATAATAAAAATATAATTTAAAAATATATTTATTTTTATTATATAAATTATAAAAACTAAAAACTTGAGTTTTTATATTATATATTTTTTAAATAAATTATATTTATTTATATATCTATATAATATATATTATCCATTTGGGAGTACAATTACACTAAAACAGACACAGACACCAATATATAATTATTATTATACGAAATAAAATTCATACCAATATTTATATTATATATAATTAATGTTATATGAAATAGGATTTATAAAAATATTCATATAATGTTATTTGAAAAAAAAAATCTATTATATATAATTAATACATATACTATATATAATCCATATTATATGTAATAAGATTTTAAAATATATATACTTAATATTGTATGGAATATGTTTTTATATTTTATATAATTTATTTTATATAAAATTTTATTTACAAAAATATTTATACAATATATTTCAATACATATATTTATTATTATGTACATTAATATATATGTATTTCAATAAATATAATTGTATAACATTGTGTAAGGTTATATATATATATTTATAAATTCTATTTCATATAATATTAATTATATATAACATAAAAGAAAAAACATATTTTTTAGAAATGTAGTTGTTATTATTATAATATAAGTTATAAAAAATTCAATCTTGTGTTTTTTATAATATATTTTTTAACAAATTATATTTATGTATATATTTATATAATATGATTATGATTTTATATTATAAATAATTAAAATTATATGAAATAAAATTTATATAAATAAATAAATATTAATGTATATTATACAATTATAATTATGTATACATATAAATAAATATAAATTCAATTAAAATAAATCATTTAAATACTTTATATAATATGATCATATAGGGGGGGGGGGTTTGAACTCCCTCTTAATTAATGTTATAAGAGGGGGTTTTAAACCACTTCTAAATTAAAGTTATTTTGGGGGGTTTTGAACCCCCTCTAATTTAAAGACATTAGAGGGGGGTTTTAACCACTTTTAATTTAAAGACCTTAGAGGTGGTTTTGTACACCTTCGAATACAAAAACATTAATGGGGGTTTTTATCCCCCTCTATTTTAAGCAACAAGTAGGGGTTTTGAACCCCTTATAATTTAAGAAACTAGTGGGGGTTCTCAACAACCCTCCAATTTATCATAATAGAAGGGGTTTTGAAACCCCTCTAAAAACAAACCTGATATTAAAAAATAATGATAAAAATTTTAGGGAGGGTTCAAAACCCCCCTATAATTTCAAAAATTTAGGGCCTCTACAACACCATCTAAATTCAATAATTATGAAGGTTTGTATATACCCCTTCTCTATGTTTTATAGAAAACAAATTTAGAGGTGATTGTGGAGAAAACCCTCTAATTATATAGAAAATAGATTTTAGGGGGTTGTGCATTACCCCCCATAAATAACACCCTCTAATATACTATTTTTTGTATCGATAGGGAATGGAGATAAGAAGCCTCACCATCCATCTACACTATCTCGGATGAGCTGATGAAAATCAGAGGATGGATTTCCACTCTCTACGAACCTATACATCCTGTTTTTTGACTGAAATCACTACTTGTACCTAGTATAATGTCTCATAATTCCCTCCATTAGTATATCCATCTAGTGAAACCCCTAAAGATATCTAGTTACATAGGATTTCACGGTCGAGGAATCACATCTGAGACTCTCTTATACACTCGGGAAGTGAAGGATTCATCACCATGAATTGAAGAAAACCATACCCTCATTCTCCACCAGGGATTATTGCGGGGAAGCATATGAATATGAAACTTCTCGCACTAGGTGAGCCTGGGATTTCCTGGTAAAGACATCTACTATAATGTTTACCATTTCCAGAGTATAGACTAGCTGGATATTATAGTCCTACAAGATGTTCAACCAGTTTTCCTAGCTTAGGTTCAATTCTCTCTGAGTGAAGACATACATGTGACTGTGGTGGTCTTGGAAAACCACAATGCATTCTCATATAAGGTAGTGTCTCCACACCCTCAGTTCTATGAATACTGATTCATGCCCCGCATTATGATTTTTTTGTTCTATTCATGGGGTCTCCATCACCTAATTCTATAGGTTATAATTGGTGTATCATGGTTGATGTTGAGAACACAAAGGTACCAATGAACATGGATGGTGAGTAAACTCATACAATATCAATAAGTTCGAAACAAAAAGAAAATGACATAACCCACTTGCCTTCACTTCCCTTGGAAGGAGAGTAATCAAAATAATAGGCACGGTGCTACACCCACTAGTGTAATTCCATGAAAAAAATCATCATGTAGAAAAATACACTGGTACTGACAGGATCTTATCTGAAACTCCATCAAAAAACATATAAATAATTGAGAAAGTCAAAGGGATTCATCCACTGAACCTCAAGATTCTCCTACTCTTCTCTCAGCACTAGATCCTTGGGGACTATCCTGCTCACGGCACCGTCTATTCCTTGGTGATCCACGTGTTGGCATCCTGGTGTTCTCAGCATGTCTGGTCAAGAAGTCTCTTGCCATGTTTCCTCGCCCATTACAAGCTTAGAACCATCCCTATCTGGACTGACCTAGTGCCCCATTCTATTCATGAAAACATCTTATATGCTGAGATTTTTTATCTGATGTCTTCTTGCTAAAGAATACATCTCAACTCATATTCCCCCACTACTGCAACCAGATGTATGGTGTCCCTGTGATAGAAAGTCCTCTAGCACAATCACCTACTTTGGCAACCTGACATAGGTGGGGATGGACAGCGGTACTATGACATCACAGATCTCTTTGGGGTGTCCCTGCTTGAACTTTTTTTCTCAAAACTTGTCTTCATGGATCGTGTCAAGAGTGTAGCATGCATGGCCTATGAACCCGGTTTTGTACTCAGTCATAATCATCCCTCCCTACTGAAACTGGGTGAGATCCTCAAGATGAAAGGATCACAAGTAGAATGGTTAGTACACCTCTTGAAATAGCTTGTGGAATTCATCCCAAGATAGTCTTGACTCATCTAGTATCTCATTATCTAAGCTCCACCATCACCCAGCTACTCCATGGAAAAGGATGGTTGTCAAAGCCCCTATCTGATCTACCGGTGTGTGCACAATCCTGAATAGGTAGAACACTAACTCCATCTCTAAACACAACCCATACTATATTAGGGAAACGTTCGAACAACATTAGAAGGGAACAACTACCTTTGATGCCCAACATCTCATATGTTTGACTAGGATGAACAAGTCAAAGGGGATCAAATCACCACAACTCTATACCATCCACATTGGGTAGTACTAACTCACCTTGACAGTTTTAGATAATGTTACATGAATTATTATTTGTGGGGAAAGCAGCCCTCTTTCTTATGGGTTGATAGTTATGTCAATGTATGTCTCGTCAATGTGCTTCATAGTCAAGAGGTCATGTTTCAAGGTTGAGGACCCATACCCAAACTGACTATAGGGTTCTACTATAGTGTCATCGAGGACCCATTCCAATCCTAGGTGAAGGGTTCTACTCTAGTGTCATTGAGGACCCATCTCCAACCCTTCAAGAGGGTTCTTCTCAGAAAAGTTTTAGGGACCATCGCTAGCCCGGCTAGAGGGTTCCACTCTGAAAATATTGAGGTCTCATTCCCAGCTCGCCTAGAGGGTTCCACTCTAGTCTCATTGAGGACCCATCATTATACATATAGAGGATTCTAATAAAAACTTTCATCATGGATCACTGCCTATCATGACTGGAGGTATGTCGGGAACTACTTTGGCCATCCCTGTGGGATAGTACCTCTTGAGAAGCACAAGGAACTCCATTGGTGATCCATGCTAGATGGTACCTCTTAGGACGCACCGAGGAACACTGGTTAATCATACTCAATGGTACCTCTTAGAAAGAAATAAGGAATATTGGTCATCCCTTCTAGATGATACCTCTCCTAACACATAATGAACACTGTTCTAGTCACTAGTGTCTCCCTAGATAGGTGTCACACCCAAAACATATCGTACCATTTCTCTTCAAACATAGTAGAAAGATCTTCCACTAATATTCCTTTCATGTTTCCAAACATAATGAGATCAGGAACAGGGTTCCACACATCCAAATGGATCACACAGTTATGATTCATTTAGAAAAACATGCATTATTTTTTATTTAATCTTGTTAAACAGACCTCCAGTAGAAAAGTTTTATGTCTCCGCATTGAGCCCGATAAAAATCTTATGGGGCCCATTCCGACTTCCTGAAATTATTTATATTTATTTTTCCGTTGAAATCTTCATAGAAAAACACATGATATGGACCACTCATTCATCCAAAACAGATACATGGTGAAAAAGTTCTATTTCACCGTAACATGCACAAACTAGGTCTATTGGGGCCCACGCCTTGTATTCAGTTTAAACAGCTAAAATTGGCCTTGAAAATTCCACGTCACACTTTGGATCACTACACCCTAGATGGATCTCCAATATGTTGTTATATGAATGAGTTACGACACATGCAAGATTATGAAATAATAATAATAATAATATTGGGTGTTTCGTGGTCCCAAACCACGAACCCAAATTTAATATGCATCATTTTGTCTTAAATTGACTATTTTAATCTCAGGATAGAACTACCATATATGGTGCATGAAATATACATATCTGTTAAAATATGTAACCAAACATTTATTGATAACAATAAAAATACATTGATATTTTTATTAATATTCTTACTATATAAATATAACAATTGTTGGAGAATGGATGTGGTGAACTAGTTCCTAATGTTTCACACACCTAGGTATATCCCCCTCTATATTTATCTTCTTCCAACCATTTTTTAAAAAAAATATTAAAATTTGTTATACATATCAGGATATGTATATAATGGAATTGAAGAAACCTCACACCTCTGTTCAATCTTATCATTATTATATTTTACTTTTCCCTCTCCAATTATCATAAATTTCATTATAGACCTTTAATATTCTCCCTTTAATTTCACTACAACCATAGATTAGGGGATCTACCTCATGACACAACTCCCTTGGGTGCTCGGAGTTGTTATCGCCAACCTCGATTGTCCCAGTCACATGCCACCACACTTGGAACCACCTACCACAGCTTTATTGCATTGTTTCTCCACTTTCACGTCCTTATCATATATAGCAACCTACTCATACACCACTATAGAAAATCTAACAATTCATATCGACTTAAAACATCCATATTCAACCTCATTTCAATGACATGTTTCTTGTTGATTCACCTGACACCAATCTAAATCCCGATGTTAGTTGCATAACTTTTGTACCAAGAATCAAGTGTGAAATGGTTGATTTTGGTTTTCTGTCAAAACCAGTTGTAAAAAAATGTATCATTGGGTGAATATTGAAGGGGAAAATCACAAATAAAAAATTTATAAATGAACTCAAACATGTATGGATTGGACAATATTCTTCACCATTAGAATGAAATCTATAACTATTATTAAAAAATAATGGGCCTGTGTGAATAACGATAATTGTGAATCAAATATAGATAAAATCAATGATCAGTCATTTAATCATATGATGTGAAAACCAAAATTGATGAGTCCCACCTGGATTTTATCAATCGTCATGGATGACTAATGATTTCTTTATGATCTGTTGCATTCCTCACGCATCGATCCTCCTGGATCCAAGGTTTCATCACTGTTATTCATTGTTTTCCAACGTGATGGATAGGAGAGATTTATCTTGATGATCTTAGGGTTTTGAGACTAACCCTCGGAAAATTTCCATAACATCATACTTATAAGTAAGGCATGTTCTATGACATGTATTAAAGTAAATAAACTATTTGTTTATTTAAACTAAACTCTCCCACAAACAGCTGCCTTTAACAGAAATCTCGTTCCAACTATCTTTAGGTCGCATCTTGAGAAAACACTCCCTTATGAACTCAATCGTGGGATCATATTTGCAATCCAATTCTCTCTCTATGAGTTATTTTGAGTAACATTATTAATAATAAAATTTTATTTAATAATTATTTTGATGGTTAAGTCTTCGGTGATTTTTCTAGAGATGACTCATGCCGAAAATTGTTATGTCATGCCTAGGGTAAACTTCACGTCCTGGACTCAATAATGCCCTCATATTTTTAATTAAAGCTTCCCTTTAGGTGATATCTTTTTTTAGAAATTGAATGAGTGAATTAATAATTTATTCATCCATTTAACATACCTTCAATGACTGAGGGGTCCATACATCCCACACTGACTCATTTTATTTCACTGTTAGGGTGAACACCGCATTCTGGACCCAACTATTATCTCGAATTTCATGTCTGATCTACAATTAGAAGACAACCCATTTCCTTTATGTGAATAGTTTATAATACACTTAATATTTTTTATAAATTATTCTAGGCACTCTAGGCCTTGGAATTAAACGTCCTCTCAGCATTTAGCTTTGGAAATATTCCTAGAAATATTCTAATGTCAAATAAGAAAAAACATGGTCTATGAAATTGTTTTATTTACCTAAAAAATTCCTCAGTAAAATAATTAATTCAATATATATTTCTTTAAATTTTTTTATAATCATTGATTTTATTTTTCATTTAATTGAATAAATAGTTTTTCAATGTTGCATAAAAATTTAACTAATTTATATCATTTCAGAAATTTATAAATAATTTACCATAATAATAAAAAACATTAATATATAAATTAATTATTTATAATCGATCAAATGATTTTTATAATTATCAAAAAATTATATAGATGTTAAATGCCATAAAGTTTCATTTTTTTGTCTTGTACATAATTACTATATTAGTCAAAATAAAAGAAAAATATCATAGGGATTCCATATATTTGACACATATATTTATATGTCATAGATCCTCCCATCCAATAGGATAAATTAATGTATTAGGGTCAATTTTTTATCCATATCATTTTTTAACCTTATTTACATTATTTAACCTTATCATTGTGATAATTATTAAATATTGTTACTATTCATAATAAATAAAAACAAAAGTGTGATATTTACCAATTTTTTCTCTTAATTAAAAATATTTGAATTTTTTGTTATTTCAATCCACATAATTGGTAGATTTTAATTTAAAATTTAACCCACAAAGCATGATGAGAAGTACTTTTTCAAAAAATGAATCTTTCAATATAAAATTTTTTTATAAAATATTAATGTATGAAAATAATTCTGTGGACTATTATTGGATTATATTTTATAAAAATACTAAGTAATTTTTTTAACATTTATAAAAAATATATTTTTTAAGAAATTTAATGAAAATAAAATTTTCAATAAAAATAAATATATATTTTGTATTCATTAATAAAATTATAATTTTTCAAAAATATAAAAATTTCACTTACACTAATTCGATAATTTTCATTTAATAAATTAAATATTATTTATCAAATTAAATATCTAAATTTTATATAAATTATTTATAGTATTTTATCAGGAAATGTAATAATATAAATTTTTGAAGAAAATATATTTTTGAAGAATAAAATGACTTTACTAAAAAGTGACTGATTATTTACTATGAATTTATCGATATATTTATATTGAGTAGGTCCATTATGTATATTTAAAATAATAAGTTAACCTTATTCATACATTCCTATTTGATAGCCATGTTATAATAGTCATATTTAAATAATATTTTTTTGGTTCATTTAGGCTTGGTGTTTCATGTTTTATAAACCATTAAACATATTTTTTTAAATATCATGGTATTTAATTCTTCCCACCTATAATAAATATAAGCCTCAAAAAAAATTTGGGATCAATAAAAAATGGTTTGAAATATTAAAATAACATTCCTGAAATCTCATGTCATAAAAGGAATTAATTAAACAACAACATGAACTATGGGAAATTTAAATATGAAGTTCAACCCATAACATGGTTTCAAAATAAGGGAACACTAGGGGAAGGGAAAATATTTAAAAGGAGAATTAAATTTCTTTTTAATATTATTATGGATATTAATAGATAACATTTATCATAAGAAAAGGAATGATAAATAAAATTTTGACATCCACAAAACTATAAACCAGTGAGGTGTAAAATGGACCATCAATTAATTGAAAATGAATGTAATAAGATACCATTTTTTATGATTATTTTCCTTGATTTTGGATATTCAATTTCTATCAGGATTGATAAAATAATGAAATATACTTACTTGATACGTATAATTTCATCCTTTAATCAATTTTCACCTCAATCTCATATTTTTCTCCAAATGATGTGTATTCAAGATGAATATATCATGCCTGAATCACTAAAATCAACTTCTAATGTATTACCTAATACATAAAAGGATAAAAATTTCATCTTGATATCTATATACATTAACCAAAAATAAAATTTTTGGCTATAGATAATTCCTAAAATTAAAAAACCAACATAGGAAGAAACAACACATTAATCACCAAATCACCTATAATAACACTAAATGCTGAACATAGATCATTTGATAAATAAAAAACATTTAAAATAATCCAAAAAAAGAAGAAAATGATTAAAACAAAATTATTAGAAAATATTAATTACATATTATTCGAAGATAAATTTAATATTTATCTCTAATAAAAATCAATGACTCTTAATTTCTCATAGAAAAAGTATATATTCCATAATAGTATAATCTCCAATATATTCTAATAATTATATTAAATATACTTAATATACATATAGTAAAATAAATATAATATATTCTTCCAAAATATAATTTTACTTTATTCCACAAACTAGAACACATAAATTTCTGTCTACCTTAATCATATATGGTTCCCACAATAGTGAAATTCTTCGAAAATAACATTAATCACCTAGTCAAAAAAATAACTACTCAATCACAGTTTTATATCAATGATAAAAAATATGTTCCAAAAATTAAAAAAAATCAATAACATCTCAAAAAATAAATTTCATACTAACTAAGTCATCAAATGGGCCAATGGTAGGTGTTCCACTAATGCCACCCTTGAATTGTGGGTTTAAGACCCATGATGTTTATAGATTCAAATGGCATGTCGACTAGCCTATGGGTTTCCATTATTCTAAAACTGTATTAATATAATTCCAATTAAAATGAAAAAAATATGATAAAAATTATTAAAATAACATTAATCACCTAATGATTTTTTAGTTACATTGATTTTTTATAAATTTATTTTTTTAAAAAAACTAATAATATTAATTTACTATTTTTAGATTTAAATGAAAGATAATATAAAACATAAATTTCAATAATACCTTTAGTCTAATTATCACAAAATTTAAATAAATTATTCATCACCTAACTTGTTTTACTAAAACACATACTAAACCAAATAGTTATATTAACAATGATATGTCCCAAAATACTCTTATATATCTTAGAATTCTATAACATAATTCAGAAAAATGTGGTATCTAGGAAATTAAAACTATATATAACTATAAAACATTCAACTAAAGACACTATAGGTCTATCCCATGTCACTATTAAATATCATAGGCATCGATAGGTTTTATTTTTTAATTCATCATAATAGTTCATAAACAAAATTTAAATTAACTAATACATATCCTCAGAGTCTGTCAAACTAGGTGCATAGTAAGAGAACAGTTAATATTTATCATAATGATGGTTGTGCTTTAGTGAACCCTCACTTTTTGGGGTTATTAGCACAATATTAATTTTTTCCAATATAAAATCCACTTTCAGTGTCCATATATGAATTTTTTTACAATTAGTACAACATAATATCTTCCTAACCACAACATTATATAATATCATGTAACAAGACTTATCCATAACGTTCTTACAAATATTTTCTGATCTTAATCCCAAATAATCACAAGATGTTAATTTGATAACAAATAAAATGATACAACCATTTTACATATATTATTATATTATTCTTATATAAACATAAATTATCATAACGAAAATATTGTGAGGCATGCTGTCTCTGAAAGGCATGGTACATAAAAAACAAAAAGACACTAAAATATAAAATATTAAGTTTTTATTCTCCTTAGTGAGATCTTAAATCCCCTTAAGATATTAAACCTATATTGGATATCCTATGGAATACGTTGAATTAAGGGTTGGTCTATAAATCCCATTCAAGGGGAAAACATTATTACAAAGGTGGACCTAATATGATAAAAGTGAAGGCTCATAAATAATCACATGAGATCATAACATAAAGAACAACATTTCATAAGATCAATGAAAGAATGGAAAATATTTTTAACATATTTCATTGCATAAGAATATGTCTAGGATAATACCAACACAATGTCACATGGTTGAAAAAGTCCCATAGATAACTATGCTTACTGTATAATCCCATGCATAATGACTAATATGAAAAAAATAATTACATAGTGAATTTGAGTTTTATTTGGTCACACCAATCATAGTATGTACATGATTATGTGTTCCAAAATTTGGAAATAAATTATAAGGGATAAAAAAAGTACCCTTAAATTAAAAAAGATGCATAATTTCACCTCATGTCATATTCAAAGGAGATTTCATAATAAAGTAATTTTTTAAATTAAATTAAGTAAAATATCACCCTTATAAATGGATGATATAATTATTTAGGTATATATGTATGAGACACAATAATATCCCTACTACAAAAATGGGCAACGGAAGTGCTACGCTTTATTAGCACTTCTTTTAGTAGTGCTGATAAAGGAGGGATTTATCAGCACTTTTTTCAAGCGCTGATAAATTTTATGTTTCAAATAAAATCTTGACAAATAAAATATTGTTATATAAGTTTATTTATATTGATATAAATATAATATATATATTTTTTAAATATGTTTTAGATAAGTATAAATAGAATATTACATTTAATATATAAGAAATTTAGTGAAAATGACTTTAAAATATTTTAAAAATTTTATTAATTAATAATTTGTTAATTATTATCGATTAAAAATCATTTAATAAAAATCTGAAGACACAAAAACTAAGAAAACAATTAATAAAAGATCTAAAATTAGTTAAAAATGTAACTCAAACATCAAATTGGCATTACATTTGATCCTAGTGTCCGTTTGAGCTCTACATCATTTCAAATCGAATCATGCGACGAGCTATATCAACTAATGACCTAAGAAAAGCTTCTGTCACATTTTTCAAGGCCAAAAAAGGCCTAGAAGGCCTCCAAAACTGTATTCTTAGTCACGATACCCCGATTTGTTAACACTAAAACAATTATAACTTCTGTTCTGGATGTCCGTTAGGCCTATACAAAAAATCATATCAAAGATTGCTTCATTTTCTTTGATTTGACTGGTTGAGGAGTTGAAACAGTCTTCTGGATTATAAGTTATGGTCGTTTTAACATTCTATGCTTTTAAAATACATATATATATATATATATATATATATTCGTAAATATATATGTGTCTTTGTGTGTGTGTGTATTGTATATATGAATGTATTTATTTATTTATTTATTTATAAACACAAATAAAAAATATTTTCTAAATTTATTTAAAACTAATCTTAGAAAAATATATTAATATACAAATAAATATACGGATTAAAAAATTTAACTAAATATATATATATATATATATTAATATATATTAATATACGAATGAATATATATATTCTAATATATGAATAAATATATGTATTAATATAAATAAATATATTTATATTAATATGAATCTATATTAATATATCAAAAAATATAACTATATATATATATTAATATTAATATATATTAATATAAGAATATATATATATATATATTAATATATGAATAAATATATATATATTAATATAACTACATATATTTATATTAATATGAATCTATATTAATATATGAATAAATATAACTATAAATATATATATATAAATTGATATATCATTAAATAGAGAAAAAACTAAATGGCTTAGTGGTAAAGGTGGAGACGCAAAATGGGGGAGGTCGCGGGTTCGAGTTCGGGTGGAAGTAAGGAGGTTCACACGTATGGGGATGCACGGGAAGGGCATCATGCAAGAGAGTGTGAGGGGGTCCACATAGCACTGATAAAGGGGGGTCAAGCGCTTTTAAACCCCCCCCCCCCCCCACTACATTATATAATTTTTTTTATTTTACTTTTATCAGCGCTTTTTAAAAGCGCTCATAAAATACCCCTTTTATCAGTGCTAAAAAAGAATAGATAATAGGTTCTTTTATCATTTCTTTTTTTTTAGCGCTGATAAAAGGTCCCTTTATCATCGCTTTTCTGCGCGCTAATAAAACGAACTCCCTATCTTCACCTCGATTAACAGTGCTATTTTTAGCACTGTTAATGCACTTTTCTAGTGCTAATAATGGTCATATATGTAGTAGTGTATTTTATTATAAATCTATAATAATACAGGTTTTAATCATTTATCAACACTTATTTAAAATATCACCTATAATATTTCATGTGGAGATTATTCTTTTCATTTGAAATATTTAATTTAAATATAATTATATATAACATATTATAGAAAGTATTTTATTTTGAAATAACCATGTATAATTGTAATGGAATCATCTAGTTATTGAGTGGCCATGATGGTAGTAAATTTAATTTGTGTTGTATACATTAAAATAAAACATTCTTTAAACAAATTAGAAAAAAAGTTAAAATATACCTCATTTTGGAAAATGATCCAAAGAATCCTAGAAAAACATTTTATAAAAATTCCCAAATTCATAAAATTGTATTTAATAAATCATTAGAGAATATTAAATATATTTTTTATAACATTTAATGGAAAATATTGTCCATTAATAAAAATATTCCACATCTAATAAAATATACAAGACTGGTATGATATACAAACAACATTCTAGATGTTTCTTTATTTAATAAAGGGATGAACTGGATACCAAAAATGTAATCAACATTCATGTATTAAGGATAATAAAATGTATGTATTTTAATAACTTATTTGTATATGTATTCCATGATAGGAACATTAAACACAAACAATATAAAAAATATCGGATATTTTAACATAAATCCTTTACCATTTTAGTAACACTGGCTCAAAATTAATTGGATGATAGTGTATGATAGTTCTATAAAAATAAAATGAAATCAATTTGTTAATATATATAAATTCATTCATGATGTAGTATGTACCCAAAACATGAAATCATTGTTCATGTCATGAAACATATCTCGAGCAATAGGGATTAGTTTTGTGAAAACACTTGAAAACATCATTACATTTGAAGTGAAAATTAATCTAAGAAGTGATTATGTGAACATATGTAAATCCCAAAAAAAGTGTAACTACAGAATAAATTGTTCATAGATCCATACATAAATAATCATACCATATCAAATACAAGGATGTAAAATCCAAACCCAATAAATGTAAATTGAGTAAAGGATCAACTTACCACTTCGTAACATTCAATATAAAATCCCCTTCTATAATGTAAAATGAATTTTAAATTAGAATTAATGTTATTCCATAAGGATTAATTTTATAGTATGTAAAATTGGAAGTATATAAATCATTTAAATTAAATTAGGGGAATAAATTTAACATATTCCATGATGGAGGGAAATTGAGATGAAATTCCTTCTGATAAGTCTTATTTAGAATGTAAATTCATTAACCCTCAAATAACAAACCTATGGTAAAGATTTAAATTCATAAGAACCATTTGTTGGTTTAGTAGTATTTTTTTTAATATAATGTTATATACAATTACCTAATAAACTATTTCCATGTGGGGATTTGGATTATATTTGTCTCATTAGTGTAAAATGAAATTGGTAAGTTGGATATAGTCCATATGGTTATTGAACCATCATATCTAGAATATTAATACCAATATATTTAAATTTATATTAATTAATTATTATTTAAAATGGGAATATTGAATTATGTTCATTAAAATGAACTTCATTACAATCTTTGAGAGAGTATGTCATATGCACACATGAGTAAGGTTACTATGTTTCATTTATCATGATTGAAAGATGGTAAATATTATTGTACATTTTAAAATGAATAATTATGTCATATGTAATATTTTATTTCTTAAAATAAACTTATATATACGATCCACATTATGTGGTGATGAAAATATTTCACATGGATTTATGGAGGTGGTAATACACACATATGCATAAGTGACATTATTATTTTGGTGTGAATGAAAGGATAAGAATATAGCTAATATATAATTATTACACAATGATAAATATTTCATCAATATCATATATATATATATTAAAATAATGGACCCAGATGAACCTAATCAGGACCATCACATGACCCGAATCATGTTCGTGACCACTACGGGTTAGCGACAATCACAAGACACAACCAATAATATAGAAACCTGTGATTAATATAAATGGATAATAAATATTTTTTTATGAATATAAAATACATTACACAAAAAAATTTAAGAGGAATGTAATTGTTTAGTGTCATAGGAAACATGGTAATCAATCTTCTATGTTTGTGAATGATCTTCAATGTCTTCCACAAATGTATTCTCATTTAGTACTCCCACATAAAACATTTCATTATAACATGGGGAAAAACATAATAAAGGTTATCTCAAATTATATGTAAGGTTAAATAGGGGAGATAAATAATAATATCCTGAACATAATTATATGAGAACTTGAAAATAAAAAAATTTGATCATACCCTTCATATCTAATATCGTAATCACAAGTCATGGAAAAATTATTGGCAGTTCATAAGACATGAATCATAAGTAAATCAAAGAACATGGGTCGTGAGAACTAAATATGGTCCTAATACCATGATTTGTGGGATGCATATCATCTTATAACATTGTGAACTTTTATAAATAGAAAAAGGTTTTCTCATTATGTTAAGAACATGAAATCATGCCCTCATATAAACATATGGTCATGAAAACAAGTAAAAACATATCATTATTGACATGAATGATAGTTCCAAACATAGTATTTTTAACATGTAATAAAGTTCCAATGTTATATTGTTTACATGAAATTTGGTTCACGCAACACATTGTAAACATGTAGTCAGGTTCACACATAACAATATTAACATGTAATAAGGCTCACACATAACATTGTGAACATATAATCAAGTTCATAGATAAAATATTGAACATGAATCCATTTTCTTGCATCACATTTTGAACATATAATCATGTTCATTGATAAAATTGTGAACATATAATATGGCTCCCACATGACATTTTTAACATGTAATTAGGTTCATTCCTGAAATTATTAACATGTAATAAGGTTCATGCATATAATTGCGAATATGTAATCAATTCTACACATATCATATATACTGATGAATTATCCACTGTTACCCAATGCATTGGAGGGAGATATAGGTCCCACCCATCACATAATGAAATCAAAAATATGTGTACCATAAAATCATAATCGTTCATCATATCATAACCCATGAAATGAAATGGTTAACATGATCATTTCACCATATATTAACCTGTACGAAAGAAAATAGTTTCATAATAATTTATTCGTATAAAAAATCATTTAAAGAAGAATGTTTCCCATGTATTTTATCATTGCATAATCTATTTAAGTGAAATGGGTTTCATAAATAATTTATCTTAAAAATAATCCATACAAAGAAACAGTAATAATTTTATCCTTAGATCATATCTAAATTAAATTATATTTAAACAAAAAAATCATCTAAAATGGAAAATAATTTTTAAAGATCATTTATAAAATTTTCCAGAGGAAAGCTTTCATTCCTCTTTCAAAACATCTTTTAAAAATATAAAATATTTTGAATACATTTTTCTTTCAAAATATCATTGAAACTATATAATTTAATATTTTAAATCATTGATATGTTTTTCCTTGAAAATAATCTTTTAAAACATTTCATGTATGATTTAAAAATATTTAAAACATTTTTGAGTAAAAAATACTTTATGCTTTTTAAAAGGATTTTTTAAATCATAAAACATTTTGAAAAACGTTTTGAAAACTATTTTTAAAAACATTTAAAACATAAAACATCTTAAAATAAATTTTCCACAAAAAGTATCATAAAATTGAGGTTTCATAGTTAGGATTCATATATCATTGAGATGGGGACAGTTGAATAATTGATGTCATTTTATTTTATGTTTTATTACTTATCGAACAACGTCCACCTCGTGTTAAATATTTTTTTTCATACTGAACATAATCCAAACACACATCTATAAGAAAACAAGAATTTAAATGGTTTGGTACTCAAAAAGTGTTGCTACATCCTTCTTATGATATGGAAACAATCCAATAAAACACAATCCACTATAAAACAAAACTTCTGAGTGGAATACAATGAGTAATATATGCCCTTACACTCATGTAGCACATTGAAAACAATCCAATACTATGTGTTCTTCTTCTAGCACAAATGGATGTAATTCAATATTTCGGTGATTCTTGTTTATCTTTAACAATGATGATATTTCAAAACAATTATTCCCTTTCCTACCCATGATTTTGAAAGAGATTCCTTGACTCCTCTATTAACCATCCCCCATATTTTGTGAACTTCCAGTATACCCCATACACTACTTTTCACTACATGGTGTGAGTACTTCGCGAACAACCTTCTCTTCCATTAGCTACCTCAACTACGCAGATGGAAAATGCTATGTGAATGGCTGAAGCACAATATACCACCCCTACTCTATGAATGTCCTTTTTTATGCTAGCCACTTTTCCTTTTATATACTACTTATTCCTTCTTGGAATGCCTCTTTTTATATAGACATCTCCAATTCTGCAAACTATTTCTTCTTCTACAAACCATCTTTCCTTCTGCAGACCATGTATTTTTCCGCAGACAACTTATTCCATCATATAATATTTCTAGGATTACTCTTCTCCTTCTCATAATTCCTCCCCACAAACTATTCTGAACATAGAAAAATTCATTCTTTGAGAAAAGATGTTATCTTCTTAAAATTTATCACATTTAATGAATATATTAGCACTCCATATATATGAAATTTAATCTGAAAATTTCACTAATCAATTTCACCCAAAACATTAATGAGGTACATTCTTCACCACCGACTGTACTTCTTTTGTGAACTATTTACCCTATGTGGTCTACATACCTCCTTATTGTGACTGATTCTATATGTGAACAAATCACCATCTCTATTCCTAAAATGAAAACCTTTATTGTGAACCTCAAGCCTTTATTGAACTGTGTTCTACATACCATCATTCACCATTCAAATAATGGTATTATACAAAATCCTTCCATTACTGATTTTCATTCCCTGCTTCGCATACCTCTTATGCAGTCCATGAAATATCTCTTTCAGTCCACAAACAATTATTTATTAACTCCTCTATGTAAAAACACTCTTTTTTCAAAAAAAACAAACTCTAGATTTTAAAGTCCAATGATGTGGAAAACACTAGGAAACAGTGCGAACTAAAATATATTATTTGGTAAAAACACCCATGCCACTTCACTGATGTCTAGATTAATAAAAAAATAACTTTGTTCATCACTGACCATATCTGACGTGATATATAGCATTTAATTGATCACTATTACAATGGTCAAATTTTCTAAGGAATGTATTAAAACAACCATATCTTCTAGAACCAGCATTCATTCCTATAAAAACGGAAAATGATTTCAAAAACCATTACCCCCCCCCCCCATTCCTTAATCAATATTTCATTATAATATCACTAAAAAAATTATGATATTTGTGAAATAGATATCATTAAAGCATAATTATATTTTCACGGTTGTTACATTGTGAATTTATTTATCCTTTTTGACAAAAAAATATGACACCTTTGAAAACATACTTTTATTACATCCAAAAAATATTCTAGACAACTTGGTCCCAACAAAAAATATCATTTAAGTACATTTATTAATTTTATTTAGGAATCATGGTTTCTGAATAATACAGATATCCGACCAGAAAGAGAAATATGGTCATATTTTCATAAATATACATTATTAATTATCATAAGTACCAAAGAGTGGAAAATGACACCATTACATGAAGACATCATGAATGAATAGATAATAAGAAATTTAATGAGAATTCCAAATATATATTATAACATTTTATCATTGGAATCATAATCATAAACAGTCCCAATAAACAATGATATTATAAAATAATTATTTTTCCACTTTGGTAATATTGAATCATATTCCCCATGAAGGAATAAAAAAATAGAACATAAAATATCATGAGGATAGATAAATTCATGATATTATATGTCAATGTTTCTATATATACACTTCATGAAGAAATATATATTCATATCATAACTTACATTTCAAATAATCCAAATTAAGACAAAAAACATTTAAGAAATTGTTTACTTTTATACCAAAAACCCCATGAAATATAATTCAAGAAATTGATATTGAAAAATAATAGTTTTTCATATAATAATCCTAAAATATATTCATGGTTATTATATACCCCACATAAAAAAATCTGGTGGTGAATATAACATGTATCTCACAAAAAAAAGTTATACAGAAATCATTTATCACATTAGTAACATTTGAATCATTAGTTATGTGTTTGAATAATATATATTTAAGAAATTGATTCATTAAATTAATTAATTTCATGATATAACATTTCATAGAGAGGTATATATATCACAAAAAATAAATGAGTGGGGAATATGGCATAAGTCTCATTAAAGTCAATGTAAAACTAGAAATCCTTATACTATAAGTCTTAACTCCCATAGTACTTTCCCAAAACTATTTTAAAATAAATATAAGTTAATTATATATATATCACATAAATATATAAATATATAATAATAATATATACTATTTTCTTTGACATTATATTATATGTTTACTAACAATTCCCAATTAAATTTAGGTTTCATTTAGTAACTGGTTTGATTTTCATACATGTGTTGACTTATTATTATCGGTCATCTTACCAAGTAGATAGTTTCATAACTATAACAAATATGAGAAATGATATAATTATAATATTTATTTATTATATATCTATTTTTAATAATCTATAATATATAGAAATTGGAAGTGAAATACCCTGTTCTTAAAGATACTAGGTCGTACAAACACATGAATGTTGTTCCAATTTTCATGACATATTGAAAGAAAGTAAAGTATATGATATATATAATCAATATAGTATAATTTATATTTCATATATAAAACATATTTTTATTAAACCCATCCTTAATATTTTCCATGTAGTGCGTGAATGAATCATAAGGATTCGCAAGGTAGTATCCAGCTACACACATGAATAATGTTATTATATTCCAAAAAAATATGAAGAATGATGTTTTTTATCATATAATATTTTTTTGGAGTATAAATAAATCATAAATATTATATATATTTTATATAAAATTCATCACCATCATTATTACTAGCCTTAAGAGGTGGTAATTGAATAATGGACGTGATTGGTTTGTGAGGCGGTAGTCCATCGTACACATAAACGATGATTGTTTATCCCATTTAATTGAAGTGTTTGAATGTTTTGGTCATACCCTTAAAATACATTAATATTATTATATTAAAGATACTAATAATGTTATATTATAATAATATAAAAATTGTTAAAGGGTTTTGAGTGAGAAAAAAAATAAAAACTTTCATTGATGAATGTTAACTCTCATTCGGGTATCTTCTTTTGGTTTTCACCAAAGAACGTATTTGGTTATATATGTTCACAATATAAGTAGTAGGAGATTAGTGCAGGGAATTTGTGATTTTATTTTAGAAGGTTATGTATGATTAAAATTTCTAGAGAGTTGTGAATATGAGTGGGGTTGAGTGGCGTTTTATAATAGAGAAAGAGGGGAATTCTTGTAAATATCAAACGATAAACACTATTGGGAGGTTTCTATTACATAATGTTCCACTAATAATGAAAAATTTTCTATAAAATATGAAATATGGAAGAAAAATGCCCATACAATGTTTTTTTAAAAGTTTCAAGGTCATTTTTTTACTTAATTTTAATGTTTATTCCCATAGTAAACTCGTTTTTCTAGTAATCGTGATGATTCATTTTATCATTTTTCATAAGTTATTTTAGTGAAAATTTAATTTGTTACTGTTATTCATTTTCATTATTCTTTTTCAAAATATTTTTACCATTTATTCAAATTCCAATCACATAATTGGTTGGAATTAATTTAAAATCAATTCTGCAGAGAGGTCAAGAAAGCGGGGTTTTAAAGAATAATTTTTAAAATTTTGTAATGTTTTTATATACAATTTCAATTTGAAATTTATTCCATCAACATGAATTGAATTTATATGTGTATAATTGATATTATTAAACCTTAAAATAAATTTAAAATTTAATTTAACAATAAAAATAATTTTAAAAAGGCATATTTCAATTAAAATTTAGTATTTTTCATTATTCATCAAAAAAAGAAACTTACAGGAGAAAAACAAAAACTCACCCTAAGATAATTTTGAAATTATTAATCCCAAAATATTTTTTTATTATTTCAAATATAAGATATAAAATTTTAAAAGGTTTTATTTTAAATAATTTCACATTTAAAATAATGTAAAAACACTTTTTAGAATAAATACATTTTTTATGCATAAAATTTGATTTATTTTTATCTCTTGTCTAGAAAACATATCAGATGAATGTAAAACATTTTATAGAATATATAATATATAAATTAAATTAAAATCATTCACGAAACATTATTTGGTAAATTTATTAATATTAATCACACTTGTACATAAAAAATAGTTTTCTAAAAAATAGATTCATTTTATTTATAAAAAGGTTATTTTATTTATATTTAATTGGCCACCAAATAATTAATTATATAAACAGTCCTAAAAAATATTTTCAAAATCTAGTTAACATTATTCAAAACATCCATTCAAATGGATAACTGAAAACTATCATTTTAAATAACAATAGTAATAGTAAATTATAGTTTGGTAACACTAGATATTATGTGTAACTCAAGCTATAAATGGAACTTTGTATTACGTATACAACAACATAAAAAGTTTTTATGTAGCTCAAACATAATATTGTGTTGATTATAAAGAAAGCATAACCTAGTTTAGTGTTCATTAAAAGCCATCAATGAATTATAAATTTTCTAAACATATTAATTAATCCAAACTATTTCTATTAAATTGTACACCCCTTAATATGAATTTGACCTATTGAAATTCATCTGGATCATTAGTGGTTTAAAACATTAATGTTCATTTCATGGAATCCCACACCGTAAAAATGAATAATAAAAAATCCATTAAAATGGAATGTTTAAAACAAAATGGTTACCTAATGTAACAAATATTTATGTTCCAAAAAATAGAACATTGGTGGAAATTAATGATTTGGTAATGGATGAAAAATCTTAAATAATGATAGAGAGTGATAAATATCAATGGTAAGAGAAAGTGGGTTCCATGATGATTGTCAATTTTTACCAAACTGTAAATATTTTATAATATATGGACCAATTTAATTAATCTGGAATGATGGTAGTAAGATAATATTTTTTTTCAAGATCACATTACAAATGATGATGAATTTTCTCAATAAAATATAATTACTTGATTTCATTCCATTTTTTATGCATAATATCATTCTGTATTTGAGATGTAATCAGTTACTAATTCATCTCTTAATCCAAGAAATTAAAGTGTATTTTTATAAATAAATCAAAAAAATATCATAGGATCTAAAGATATAATGATTATTCATTCCATATATATTTCTCTATCATTAATGAAAATTGGTTATCATAGTTTATCCAATATACATAAATCATCGTATGGAAAAATATTACATTAATCTCTAAAACCAAATTCAATATTCAAAATAATATATTTCCTAACTATTTTTCCTTGTGACTATTTTGGAATTAGAAAATATAAATATTTAGAGATAAGGTTTCTATATTTATATAAATCTTCATATCATTGATAACCTATATATCATAACTAATCTCTTAGTTGTCTTATAACAAATTTTTGAAAACCTTCACCATGTATTCTTTAGAGACATTGTAATAACATTAATTAATATAAATACATGTTGAAAACATACATGCTTATCATTCCTTAGAAAGAAAAAAAGATTATGAGACATAACACATTTATCCAAAAATGTTGTAAACTGTATTCATGATAGCATAAACCACTTTTTCACCAAAACATTTATGAGTTTTGAGGTATTCAATACTATAAAATTTACTTTATCCATATCAATCATCACATAATCTAAACCAGTCATGATTTTCTAAGCTCTAAGAGCATATCTTTCCATTAAATCGCTTATCTAGTTCATCAGTTTCATTTAACATATTCTTAAAATCCATAAATAATATCATCTACAATTAACCTTTATGTACTGAAATCATCCCACTTCATTCTCAAACCATTAACTCATACTCATCATATTATTACATAATACGCCATTCATAAAATATGATATTTTAATCATGTATTAATAGTCATCAAACTCAATTTAATCATTCTTACAAAAAATACCATTAAAACATGACAAACCTTTCATATGTCATTCCTTGTCTCTTTATCATCTGCAAAAAAACCATTATCTTTCTAATTTCCTTAAAGATAATTTCCCTTAAGACATTATTTTTCATAATTTATATACTTTACAAACCAAAAACATTAAACTATTGATAAAACATTAGACATACCGATATTAAAATTCATTTTATTAACAGAACTCTCCATTATTCCATGGAAATTAAATACCTTGTGGGCTTCTTGACCACACAGAAGACATCTTATCATTCCATTGAGAAATTACCATGAGTTCTTCAACGCAAATTTGTTACACATTGGAAACAGAATCATTATTCCTCCTAGGTTACCTTCACCTGATTTCTTATATAACTCATTCCTTCTCATCTCTAGTGAGACTAATAATTTGTTAAGGTATGAATTATTAATCCTGGTCTATGAAAACTAATTAGGTATATTAACAAAATCATTTACTCTAGTCATCATCACATTTGGCTTGTCATCAGAAAATTTTCCATCCTACTCAACATTATTCCAATACCTTTTTATTCCTACAATTTACTAAAACTAGAAATTATATTATGAGAAACACTTATCATGCTGAAAACCCAAGTAATTATGAAAAAATCACTATTATTGTGTCTATATAATGACACATTCGTTATTAATCTATGAAATGTTAGTCTTAATGTTGTTTATCCATGATTAGCCCTGATGATGGTTCATAATGATTTTATAAATTTCTAAATTAAACTCCCCATGAGTGTCAATCTCGATGTGTAGGATGGTCTGTTTTCATATAATAATTCTCAAGAGACTCTAGATAAATATGGGGTTTTGAGGCTTTTACCCCAATGTACATCAATACTAGAGACATAACCAATTTTAGTGTCAAAAATGTATTTGAGGTCTTGAAAACCACTCACTCAATCAAAATTATAGGCCATTTTACTAATTATTGAATCATCCTTATAGTTATCCTTTGATATATTCCAAGAGATATCATTACAAATATACCTCGGGATGTCAATAAAAAATACCCACCCTAGATTACAATGCTTGACTATGCCTTTCATTTCATACCAACTATATAAACCTAGGATTAACATACATGGATATTACAATATTTTAGATGAATATTAAATACATCACAATAACACATAATCGAGGTGGAAATAGTTTATTGTCTTCAAAAACATGTAATGAAATCTTCTAACATGGGGATATATCTTCATAGTTTCCCACAAATATCACCAATTTCAGTATTACTACTTAAATCCTTTCATCATAACATGGGGAAAGTAATCATAATAAAGGCCGGGATTGGATGCTCAATAAGGTTAAATAATAAATATATCTAATCCAAACATTAACGAAAGTGTATGTGAACATGAGAATAAAATTTTAAGATTATACCATGTATATCAATGATTCTAATTATTAGTCATGTCAAAAATATTTTTAGTTAATAAGAAAAAAATAATAAGGTAATAAAATAACAATAGTCATGAGAGCATAACATGGGGCTAATACATAGATTTTTAGTATACACTTCATCATATAAAATTGTGAACTTGTATAAATATAAATATGTTCACTCTTTAAGTTAAGGACATGAAAGTAGACCCTGACATAAACTAACAAAAATGAAATTTGGTCAACTCTAATAATTTAAAACACAAAAGAAAAGTCCATGAATAACATTTTTAACATTTAATCTGATTCACACTTAAATTGTTGGTATATAATCAGGTTAATGCATCAAATTTTGAACATGTAATCATGTTCATGTATAACATTATGAACATGTAATAGGGTTCACACATAACACTATGAAAATATAATTAAGTTCATACAACACATTTTGAATATGTAATCAAGTTCACACATAACACTGGGAACATGTAATAAAGCTCATAAATGACATTTTGTACATTTAATCAGGATTACGTATAAAATTGTGAGCATGTAATCAAGTTATTTTATAACAATGTGAACATGTTATCAAGTTCATACAAAACATATGTACTAATTAGTTATCCATAATTCACCAATTCAATAGTGTGAGATATATGTCCTTCCCTTACTATAATGAAATCATACATATGTGTACCACATGATGATAAACATTCATCATATAATAATCCCAGAAATGAAATTGGTATCATAAACATTTAATCATATCTTAACATGTGTAAAATTGATAGGTTTCATAATAATTTAACCATAACATAAACTATGAAATGAATCATGCTTCACAAGAATTTTATCATAGTAACCTATGGAAGAGAAATGGGTTTCATAAATAAAATAATATATTAATGATAAAAAAATAAAGGAAGAATAATAATGGTGTCCTTAGATTATAACCCTTGTATAGAAAAAGAAACATCGAATAATTTTATATTATATGGAACATAATTTCTGAATTCCAATTAAAATATTTTCCTGAGAAAAATATCCATTCCACTTTGAAAAATATTTTTTAAAAAAAATTGAAATCATTTTTGATGAAAATAGATTTAAAAACATAAAATGGAATCATTTAAATACATGAAATACTTTTCATTGAAAATAAACATTAAAAACTTATAACATAAGATTTCAAAATAATATAAAACATTTCTCGTGGAATATATCATTTTTGCTTGTTAAATTATTTCATAGAACATAAATCATTCTAAAACCAATTTACATTCAAAATAACCTAAAAAATATTGAATATCATTTGAAAAAAAAAATATTGTTTAAAATAAAAATTAGATAAAAATGACCTTAAAATATTATCTAAAAACATTTTTCAAAATATTTTTAGAAAAATTTTTTTTTGAATAAAATGGTTTTCGAACCAAAGATATAAATATTTTAAAATATTCTTATATAGAATTTCATATATAGATTATGTACAAATTACAGGTAAAATTGTAACATTACATGAATATATCATGAAAACCAAGAGGGGGATAAAATTTATGTCACGACCCATCCCCCAGGGCTAGTATCGTAACTACCCCAAGCCTGCCTTCAATAGGCCAGGGGCTAGTGACTAGCACCAAAGGCGTAAAACCCAAAACTGGGAAGGAATTACCTTTAAAATAGTAAACAAACACAACAGAGTACGCAACTGAAAGTAAAACACTAAGTAAAATTGTATACAAAAGAGTGTGCTGAAAGTTAAGGGGGCCGAAAATACAAGCCCAACAGTAAAGTACAAAACAACTGAAAATCTAGTAAAGCAGCTACTAGGTCATCCACCAGAATTCCTACCTGATGTGTGGGTATAGATGGCCTCATCAGCAATCCAAGTCTCTTTGTCCGCTCCATGTACATCTCGTCAAGTGGTCCACCTCTGGGTACCGTCCAGTTCGACTACTCTCTATCCCGATCAGCACTATCTGTTGTTTGCAACCAACACAAAGAGGTGCGGGCATAGCTCATGTAGGGGTGAGTATAACTATACTCAGTAGGGACCCTGAGACCCTAAAGGACTCACAAAATGCAACAATGATAACCAAAAAGTATGGAATCAACAAATAACCCATACATAGGTATATGCCCATACATATACCTAAGTTATTATTAACCCATCTTAATCAGGAGGAAAACACGAAATTCATTGACTCAGCTCAAACCAGGATTTTAGTGAAGTATAGAAGTACAGATGATTATTCGCAAAGCTAGATCATCTTATTCTGTCAAGAGGCACTCCTTCTAACCATACGGAGTCAGAACCCACAGGATCGATAGGTACTAACCCCCGCAATGACCCACATAGGGTCGGTATGCGCTGACCCTCACAGGATCGATGAGTGCTGACCCACATAGGATCTGACCCACACAGGATCGGTATGCGCTGACCCACACAAGATCGCTGAGCGCTGACCTCTGTATGATCTGTCTCCAACCTTCGCCTAACTATCAACAACTGGATTCCTCACACTCGGTGCGCTCGAGTTCCATAGAATCTACCCTCAAGATATCTGTCGTACCTCTACAACCACAAAACTCTACAAATGAGAAACCCAAAGTACCACCATGTCGTAAGGGTTCCATTGCGAAAGACGGTAAGTCAGTCGGAAGCTCGGTCTGTGAGTTATTGGCATTTCTTTCCGAGGTGCTCGGTTGTTTTTTAGGTTCAAACCAACCCAACTATACTCCAACTATGTCCAAACCTCAAGTGGGGTCTGAAAAATGAACTTTCTTGCTCCAAGCCTTCCATTGCCATAGGCGGTTCGTCAATCAGACACCTGTAGCCCAAGATAGGGGTGAAAAGGTGTAAACCTGCCAAACGGGTCCGGGTCCGGTCTGACCTAGTCGGACTAACCCGATCCTACCCGGTCCGAGGAAGCGGTCGGGCCCGAGGGGGCAGCCTGGCCTGGCGGCCTTCCCTAGCCGTGCCCAGGGTTGGAGGCGCACACCGCCTGGCACCCAAATGGCTCTGTCGTTCGGGTGTGATTCAAACTAGTGCCGAGTGGTGTCGGTCCCACACACGCGGGACCCAATGGGGTCCCACACCTCTCAGAGAGACCGAGCGGCCAGTCGCTCCACACCACGGCATTGCGTCCCTCCACTGCGGCCCACCCTGGCTGCGGCCCTCTGCTGGCCTCTGTATGGCGTGACGACGTCGCACGCTTCAACTGCGGCCTGTCATGGCTGCGTCTCTCCTTTTGCCCGGCATGGCGGTGCCACACCCTCTTGGAAACCCAGGGGCCTTGCACCGCTGTTTCTTTCACAGTCGTCCTGATACCAGTCGTCGACGCTTTGTTTCTACCATAATGACAATGAGAACAACAACAAGGGGGAGGGTCGGACCGTGTTCGTGTGGTCTGAGCCCTCCTCGTAAAGATCATATCAATCGGCAATAAGGAGAACAACATACGGTGAGAAAATATGGGTATATATCATACAAAAAATAAATCAAATCCCCCTGCCTCATATGATGATGATTGTTAACAAAGTCGCGGGAAGGTGGCATCGTTTCGTCAACGTCGGAAGAGGAAGAGTTCGGAGAAGACGAGCTGAAGATAACATCGTCGGCATTCTTCGTGGGAGGCGGTGCTTCCTCTTCTTTCCATGGTTGAAGGGGGAGAGATGTATGTCATTCTTCATTGGCGGAAGAGACATTCTTCATTGGAAGATTTTGTTCCTCCACGTTCTTCCATGTTCTTCCTCCTCTCCCAAAGGATCCACCAAAAGATTATGCCAACAAAAAAAATAATAAAAAGAGACATCTTATTAATTTGTTGGCATAAAGAATTCAAATGGGGAATTAATTAAGGGGGGATCCAAATAATTAATTCTTTTGTTTAGGCAAAATTTAATTAAGGGGGTTCAAAGGTTTCATGGGTGGTGGCTCCATAAATGGGTAGGTGAGGAGTTCCAATTTATTAATGGGGAATTAAAAGGGGTTAAGAATCTTGGGTGGGTCCCACTAAATAATATCCTCCCAAGGGAGATTATGTGCGGGTGTGTCCCACCACCATAACCTCTCATGGGAGGTTATGGTGTAGTGGACCCCACCACTAACCGCCTCTTGGAGGTTTTAACCACCCCAAACACATTATTTTTATTTAATTTAATTAAAAAAATCCCAAAAACTAACTCTGATTCTCGTTAGATCGTAACTACGGTGAAGGTCTCACTATGAAATCACGGATGCTAGGAGTTCAACAGTGCCCCCAGATTTTTGTTCCAACCACCGGTTCCAAAGATATAAAATCCCTCTCATACATTTACTGAACGTACCTGAACAAAACTTTTGAAATTGATTTAGGGTACACCGGGCCTTGGAATTGTACGCCGTCAGAAACTGCGGACTCATAAAATTCCCATGTATTTAATAAATAATTCCATGGAAATTATGGGTCTTTACATTCTCCCCACCTTATGTATTTACATCCTCGTAAGATACAACTCGCACTAAGGGAACAAATGGGGGTACTGAGCCTCCCGCTCTCATGTGCTCTCCTGGAGGTTCTTGTGCTGCCAGCAAATATGCACCAGAGGTATCGACCATCCATGCAGCGCCTGCTCCTGTCTATCCTCAATCTCCACTGGAACCTCTGTGAATGTCACCCAGTCATCGATGTCTAGCTCCCCATGGACGATGATGTGAGAAGGTTCATGCCTGTATCTACTTAGTTGAGATACGTGGAAGAAGTCATGCACCCGGTGCAACTGAGGTGGAAGAGCCAGGCGGTGAACTGCCTCGCCTACTCTAGTGAGGACCTGGAAAGTTCGAATGAATCACAAAGATAACTTTCCACCACAGACAAATCTCTGTAAGCCTCATCGAGGTGAGACCCGTAAAAAGACATGATCGCCATCCTCGAACTCCAGAGGTCTCTGTCTCCTGTCATCATGTGACTTATGCCTGCTTTGTGTAGTCTTCATCCACTCCTGGATGATCTGCACCTTCTCTGTGGTAGCGTGTACCATCTCTGGTCCCACTAGTGTTGACTCCCCTAGGTCTGTCCAGCACAGTGGCGATCTGAAAGGTCAACCATACAAGGCCTCAAAGGGATCCATACTGATGGTGTAGTGATAGCTGTTGTTGTAAGAAAACTATACCAATGGTAAGTGATCCTCCTAGCTGCGACCAAAGTCGAGGACACATGCGCAGAGCTTGTCCTTGAGGGTTTGTATGGTCCGCTCGGTCTGACCATCCGTCTGAGGATGGAAGGCGGTGCTCAAGCGAAGTTGCATCCCGAAAGCCTCCTGCAACCCCTTCCATACACGGGAAGTAAACCGTGCATCACAGTCAGAGAAAATAGAAGAAGGTACATCCTGAAAAGCACAATCTCCTGCACATACAGGCTTCCCAAGCTCTCTACTGAGCCCTACTCTCTAATCGGTATGAAGTGGGCTGACTTAGTGAGTCGGCCAACGATCACCCATATCGAATCGTGACTCCTAGATGTATGTGGATGACCCATCACGAAGTCCATGGATATCCCATCCCACTTCCACTCTGGGACCTCTAAGGGCTGATCCAGGCCTACTGGTACCTGGTGCTCTGGGTTCACTTGCTGACAAGTGAGGCATCATGAGACAGACTCCACTATTGCCTTCTTCATACTTGGCCACTAGTGCAATCGTCGAAGGTCCGGATACACCTTCACCACCCCTGGATGTACTGCTAGAGGGGAAGTGTTGAAATCCCTCAACACTTCCTCCTGAAGTGAAAATGGTACCAAGGTATTTCATCTGAAGAGGATAACATGCTCCCCACCATCAGAAAATCCATCAAGTGCCTACCCTATGGATATTTGAGCACGTCGTGTCTCAAAGTAAGTGTCCCCATGTTGTGCCTCCCTGACTCGCTGAAGAAGTGGAGTGACTGTAAGAGACTGTAGATAGGCTACTCTATCCCTGTCAACAAAAGATATATGTATGGAAGCCAGCTATTTTTTCACCTCTCCTATCATCTATATGCATGATCTCCTGCTGAGAGCATCTGCTACAATGTTCCCCTTCCCAAGAGTATAGACTATCTCGAAGTCATAATCCTGGAGGAACTCAAGCCAATGCCACTGTCTCAGGTTCAGGTCCTTCTGCGAGAAGTTATACCTAAGACTATTGTGATCAGAGTAGACTATGAAATGCTCGCCCATCAGATAGTGTCCCCACATATTTAAGGTGAAGAACAATACTTCTAACTCCAGGTCATGGGTAGCGTAGTTCTTCTCATGTTTTCTCAATTTCCTAGAACCATATGGGATCACTGCTCTCTCCTACATCAGGACACACCAAATTCCTGTCCCTGATGCATCACAGTAAACTATGTACCCTATTCCCTTCTCTAGAAGCCTCATGATGGGGGCACTAGTTATCCTCTACCTCAGCTCCTGGAAGCTCTAGTGGCATCTCTCCAACAACACGACGGGTTTCCCCTTCTTCATAATGGCTAATAGTGGTGCCGTAACTCTGGAGAAGTCTGGAAAGAATCTCTGGAAGTATCTAGCCAAGCCTTGGAAACTTCGTACCTCCTTCACACTCCTGGGTGGCTCCCAAGCAAGTACTGCCTCAATATTCGTTGGATCCACTGCAACTCCAGCCTCCAAGATGACATATCCCAAGAAGTGAACCTCTCAAATCCAAAACATTCACTTCTAGAGATTACCATAAATCTGGTGATATTGGAGTGTGTCATGTACTACCTGTAAATGGTAGGCATGCTCCTCCTCAGTAGTCGAGTATATCAAAATGTCGTCAATGAAGACTATGACAAATCGATCGACGTATGGCTCCAAGATCCTGTTCATGAGACACAAGAACACTATTGGAGCATTGGTTATGCCAAAGGTAATAAAAAAGAACTCATAGTGGTCGTACCGACACCTGAAGGCTAACTTCTTCACATCCTCGTCTCAAAATCTGAGCTGGTGATAGCCTAATTTGAGGTCTGTCATCAAGAACCATTGTGCTCCCTTGAGCTGATCAAAGAGCTCGTCAATCCTCAGGAGTGGGTGGTTATTCTTCACAGTCACCTGGTTCAAGCGACGGTAGTCAACACAAAGCCACAAGCTCCCGTCCTCCATCTTGGCGAACAGAATCGGGGAAGTCTAGGGAGAAACACTGGGCCGAATGAATCCCTTCACCTACAAGTCTTCCAGATGTACCCGTACCTCACGAAGCTCATCGGGATCCATCTGATATGCTGGAGTAGATATTGATTTCATCCCGAGGTATAGGTTAATGTAGAAGTCTACTTCTCTGTGAGCAGGTAGTCCTGGAACATCGTCAGGGAAAACATCTGCATACTGGTCCACCACTATAGGATAACTTAGACTCTCTACTTCAACTGCACTGAGGGTAAGGCAGGAAAACTGATTAGTGATCAGCTGCACCCTCCTCCGAGTAAGTCTGTCATATGCTACAAAGGTTCCCTTCTCACCGGAGAAGGTAAACCTGGTCCCATCCATGTGGACTCACTGCACTTTGTGCCTAATACTGTCAATCTGAGCATGGACTGTAGATAACGAGATCATACCCAAGATGTTGTCGTAATGCCTCAATGCTGCTGTTAGGAGATCCTAGCCGAAGCTCCCACCTCCAAGAGTAAGCTCACACTACCGACACTTGTACGTAATCATCGAATCTTCTCCTGTAGGAGTCTCTAGCTATAAGGATCGAGCCAACAGCTCTGTCGGAATCTCCGAGATCTGAACGAGCGTAGTGGCTATGAAAGAATGACTGGAACCTGTGTCTATAATAACTATAGCTAAGGTGGATTAGACACAGATAATACCTCAAATCATACCTGGAGCACCATGGTCATATACCTTAGCTGCCTGAAGTTGAGATCTTCCATGTCCACTTGCTCCCTACGGTCGGCATGGACCTCCTTCTGGTGGTGGTGGCAATACCTCGAAACGTCATCCACTACCAGCTGCTCAACCAGCTCCTCTGCCACGTTCTCTTATGCCCTGTGGACCACCTTAATCAATCCTCTGAATCAACATCGGAGGTCCCTCAACTGGCTCCTGATCATCTGTATGGAGGGTTGGATAGTCACCTGCCATGTGACCCTGCCCGCCGCATGAGTAGCATTGTCTGCTCCTAACATATAAGTCTCTGCTCTGTGTGCCCCACACAACTGATCATGAGTCCTGCGGTCCACCACCTTTGGGTGTGGTCCTCTTGTACGTCTACATCATCTGTCTACTACCAACTGTAGAAGACTCTGTTGCATGTCGACTAGTAGTGGGTCTCACTGCTGGGGACTGCTCGGCAAGGAAACTTTCCACTATGAGGGCTCTCTCTAACACCCTCACCTGTGTCGGGATGTTGAGGGAGATCGTCAAGGATCTGATCTCTCGCCTGAGCCCCTGCTCGAAGGTCCGGGCCTTGAAAAATTGGTCCTGCACCATATCTGTAGAGTAGCGAGAGAGGTCGGCGAATCTCGCTGAGTACTATGTTAATGTCTTGTTGCCCTGCTCCAGATGAAGTAGCTCTTGTATCTGCACCGCATAAAGGGTGGATGGTACAAATTCTACCCGAAACAGGCTCCCGAAGTCTACCCATAGTATTGTTACCTTATCATGTACTTGAAGCATCAGGCTCCACCATATGTCTGCTGCTTCCTGAAGGAGACTCACAACAAGGATCACCATGAGGTCTGCTGGTGTCCCTACCAGCCTGAAAACTCCCACCGCAGCCTCCAGCCAATCCACAGCCACCTGTGGGTCCATATCTCCAATGAACATGGGTGTCCTCTAGTGCTAGAACTTTTGAAACGCGCTCAAGTGGCATGCACTCTGTAATACTGGTTCTGGTGGCATAAGTGGCCCAACAGAATGTTGTACCGCTAGTGCCTCCATAGGTAACGGGCCCAGCACCAAGGCCTAGTCGCTCAGTGGGCTGTCAGAGCGTACCAATCTTGGGCCTCTAACTGGTCATCCACGGGGAGGCATCCTGAAAGAAACAGATGCAACATGATCAAAATTTTATACCTGGTGATCTGACCTGGTTGTGCTGACTTAAGGAAACTTTTAAAGACATGCACTCAATCAGTCTTTTCGTGCACTATGTCAGAAATCAGTAGTTAGGGTCCCGGTGTATGGATACGTCAGCCGTCACACCAACACTGGACTCCCTAAACTGAATACCTCACTCGGTACCCATAACATAATTTCTTCACAGAAAAAAAAAGATCAGAGTCCTATGTTCTGCGATAGAACTGACTCCTTTGATACCAATTTTTCACGACCCGTCCCCCGGGACCCGTATCGTGACTACCCCAAGACCTCCTTCCATAGTCCATGGGCTAGAGACTAGCACCAAAGGCATAAATCCCTAAACTGGGAAGGAAATGCCTTTAAAACAGTAATGAAACACAATAGTGTATGCAACTCGAAGTGAAACACTAAGTAAAATTGTATAAAAAAGAGTGTGTGGAAAGTAAAGGGGGCAGGAAATACAAGCCCAACAGAAAAGTAAAAAACAACTAAAAATATAGTAAATAAACTACTGGGTTGTCCTCCAAAATTCACACCTGAAGGGTCCGTAACGATGGAATCCTCAGCACTCCATGTCCGTCCGTCCACTCCGTGTACGTCTCGTTGAGTGGTCCACCTCCGGGTACCGTCTAGTTCTGCTACTCTCTATCCCGATCAGCGTTGTCTGTCGTCTGCAACCAACACAATGAGGTTCAGGCATATCTAGTGCAGGGGTGAGTATAACGACACTTTGTAGGGACCTAGAGACCCTCAAGGTCTCACAAAATCCAACAAGGATAACCACAAAGTACGGAATCAACAGATAACCCTTACTTAGGTATATGCCCATAGATATACCTAAGTTATTTTGTAACTCATCTCAATCATGAGGAAAACACGAAATTCATTGACTCATCTCAAACCAGGAATTCAGTTAAGTATAGAAGTATAGATGATTAGTCGAGAAGCTAGATCATCTTATTCTATCAACAGGAACTGCTTCTGACCATACGGAGTTTGACCCACACATGATCGATAGGTACTAACCCACGCAATGACCCACATAGGATCTGACCCACATAGGATCGGTATGTGTTGACCCTCACAGGATCGCTGAGTGCTAACCCACACAATATCTGACCCACATAGGATTGGTATGTGCTGAACCACACAGGATCGTTGAGCATTGACCTCCGTATGATCTGTTTCCAACCTCTGCCTCACTATCAGAAACTGGATTCTTCTCACCCAGTGCGCTCGAGTTCCATAGAATCTAACCTCGAGATATCATTCATACCTCAACCTCCACTAAACTCAAAAAATGAGAAACTCGAAGGACCACCATGTCGTAAGGGTTCCAACGTGATAGAAGGTGCATCAATCGAACGTCCAGTTTGTGAGTTATTGGCATTTCCGTCCTAGGGCCCGATTGGTTTTAAGGTTCAAACCAACCCTATCATACTCCAACTATGTTCAACCCTCATGTGGGGTATTCCAAAAGAATCGTCTCACTCCAAGACTTCCATCACAGCAGCTGGTTCATCAATCAGACACTCGTAGCCCAATATAGGTGGGAAAAGGTGTAAACTGTCCAAATGGGTCAGGGTCCGATCCGACCCAGTCAGACCGACCTGATCCGACCCATTAGGACAGCCCCTGTCCGACCCGGTCCGGGGGGTCTGACCCGGTCCGAGGAAGCGGCCTGGCCTGAAGGGGAAGCCATGCCCGAAGGGGCAGCCCGGCCGATGGTGGCCCGACCTAGGGCAGCCCGGCCGAGGGTGGCCCGACCTAGGGCAGCCCGGCCGAGGGTGGCCTGGCGGCCTGCCCTAGCCATGCCCTGGGGGGAGGCACACGCCCCCTGGCACACGCACGGCTCAGTCGTTTGGGTGTGAGCAGAACAGTAGCCCGATGGCGCCGGTCCAACACACGCGGGACCCGACGGGGTCCCTCACCTCCCAGCTGGCTCGAGCGGCCAGCTGCTCCACAACACGGCATGATGTGATCCTTCTGCGCGACTCGGCGGTTCCGGGCCCTCTTGGCGACCCAGCGGCCTTGCGCTGTCAGTTCCTTCACAGTCAGCCCGATTCTGGCCGCCATTGCTCCTCCTCTGCCATCAACACAACGAGAACAACAACAAGGGAGGAGGGTCGGACCGTGTTCATGCGGTCCGAGCCCTCCTCGTTAAGATCATATAAATCATCAACAAGGAGCACACCATACGATGAGTAAAGGAGTGTATATCTCATACCAAATAATAACTCAAATCCCCCTACCTTGTATGATGATGATCGTTGATGAAGTCGCGGGATGGCGTTGTCATTTCATCAACATCAGAAGAAGAAGAGTTCAGAGAAGACGAGCTGAAGATGACGTCATCGGCATTTTTCATTGCCAGCGGTGCTTCCTCTTCTTGCCCCAATTTAATAAGAAGAGATTTATATCATCCTACGTTGGTAAAAGAGATGTTATTCATTGGAAGAGTTTGTTCCTCCATGTTCTTCCATGTTTTTCCTCCTCTCCCAAAGGTTCCACCAAAAGATTATGTCAACAACAAAAATAATAAAAAGAGACATCTTATTAATTCGTTGGAATAATGAATTAAAAAGGGGAATTAATTAAGGGGGGGTCCAAATAATTAGTTCTTGTGTGTAGGAACAATTTAATTAAGGGAGCTCAAAGGTTTCATGGGTGGTGGCTCCATAAATTGGGTGGTGAGGAGTTCCAATTAATTAATGGGGAGATAAAAGGGGTTAAGAAGCTCAGGTGGGCCCCACTAAATAATATCCTCCCAAGGGAGGTTATGAACGGTTGGGTCCCACCACCATAACCTCTCATGGGAGGTTATGCTACGGTGGCCCCCAGCACTAACCTCCTCTTGGTGGTTTTGACCACCACAAACACTTTATTTTTTTCAATTTAATTAAAAAATCCCAAAAAGTAACTCCCATTCTCGTTAGAATGCAACTGCGGTGTAGGTCTCACTATGAAATCACTGACGTTGTGAGTTCAACGGTGCCCTCAGATTTCAGTTCTAAGAACCGGTTGAAAAGATATAAAATACCTCTCGTACATTTACTGAATGTACCCGATCGAAACATCAGAAATTTATTTCGGGAACACCATGCCTCGGAATCATGCGTCGTTAAAAACTTCAGACTCTTAAAATTCCCATGTATTATAAAAAAATCCACAGAAATTCTGGGTCTTTACAATTTAGGAGTATTCTAGAGAGATATATCATAATATTTTATCATTGGAAGAAAAATTATAAACAGTATTTATAAAATATGTGATTGTAACATAAAATTATTACCAATTTGGTAACCTTGAATCGATACCCCCTGAAAGAATAATATAAAATGGAACATAAAATATCATTATTATAGTTATATTCATGACATTACATGTAAAAGGGGATGTATATTTACCTCAAAAATGTATATAGATGTATATCATAACATACATCTCAAAGAAGGAAAATCAAGACAAATATCTTTTACTGATTTGGTAACATTTGAACCATAAATAAAAAATAAAGAGAAACACTAAAATGGATATTTAAATAGAAAAAATTTAATTTATAATAATAATAATAAATCATGGGAATTATATACACCACATAAAATAAATTAGTGGTGAATATAGCATGTGTCTCATAGAATTATAAAGAAAGACAAATGTCTTTACTACATTAGTAACTTTTGAATCATGAGTCCAGTAAAATAAAAATATATATTTACACCTTTAATATCATAAAAATAAATTAAATTCTTTAAATAAAATTTCCGAGGTAATTATATATACCACACAATAGAAACAAGTGGGGAATGTGTCATTAGTATCATAGAAATAGAAGAGATAAAAGAAATGTCCTAACTATAAGCATTAATTCCCTTCATACTTGTTAAAACCTAATGATTATTAATTATAAGTCAATTAAAAATCTAAAAATGAAAAATATTTTTATATATAATAAAATATTTGATTCAATTATAAATTTATATTAATTTTTTAAAAAAATTTCTTTTTTAATGTTTTGTTTTGGGTAATAACTGCCTTGATTTTCATACATGTTTTGACTTTCTTTTCTTAGTTATCCTACTTAGATAATAATTTAGTCATTTAAAGAATGTAAAACATGATATAAATAAAATTCATATTATGTATATATTTATATAGTATTATATATGAATGATATAAATAGGAAACTAGATACACCATTTATTGAGAAGGTAGTTGTACGTTTTCATGGACATTATTTACATTTGGTTTTCATAATGAAATAATGAAAATTAAATGATATATAAATATATATTATAATTATTGAATATTTGGGTTATAATATATATCACATATTTATACTAAAATCCTCTTTAATACATTCCATATAAAGTATGAACGAAACACATCCCTTCGCAAGACAGTAGTATGTCGTACACATGAACGATGTAATCGTATTCTCATAAAATGGATAGAATGAATGTATGTGTTGTATAATAATTTAAGAATTATTATTTCATAAAAATATTATATATATCATATATAAATATCATTTCCATCATTATTCCCAACTGTAAAAGATGGTAATGGAGAAATGAGTGACATCAATTTGCATGGTGGTTATCTGTCGTAGATACGAATGTTGATTATGTATCCCATTTGATAAAATTTTGTGAAGGTATTGGTAGTGACCAAAACATAAAAACATATCATTATATTTCATAAAATGAGGTAATTATATAATAATTATATAAAAATAATTTAAGGGGGTTTAGTAAGAAATAAAACAAAAACGTTCGCTGGTGAATGTTACCTCTTCTTCAGATATCTTTTTTTGAATTTCACTAAAGGAATTCCTTGATTTCATTAAATAAAATAGTAAGGGTTATAGGTTATGGGGAGATAATTTGGTTGTTTATTGGGTAAGTTGTTGGATAATCCAAATATCTTTAGTGGTGTGAATAATTAATGGTAGTGAGTTTCTTTTTATAGTGGAGGAGGAGTGGAATTCATGAAAATAAAAAAAGGTAAACACTATTGGGAGGGCTCACATATATTATTTACCTCCAATAATGAACCATTGTGGATAAAAGGGAGTATATTGTAGAAATATTTCTAGGAAATGGATTTTGGACATGTGTATCTATCATTTTTACACCTTATGTTTAATGTTTATCCTCTTAGTTAACTCTTTTTCTTTTATTCATTGTTACTAATTTTAACTATATGCACTAATGATTTAAGTAAAAAACTAGTTAATATTATTATAAATTATAATTTATAATGATTCCAAATATTTAATCTATTTTTTTCAAAATTAAAATAACAGAAGTGGTTGAAAATAATTAAAAATACATCCTGCAGATGTGTTGAGAAAGCGGTTTTTTAATGCCAAAAGTGAAGAAGTTTGGAATATTTTCTTATCAAATTTCAATTTAAAAATGTTTAAATGATATAATTTGAATTAATATTTTTATAAGTTATCTAATAAAAATTTATATCAATTTAAAATTAAAATTTAGCTATATAAATCATTCAAAAAAAATATGTTAATTAAAATTCAATATTTATCACTATTTATCAAAAAATGAACATTATCATAAAAAATAACCCAAATAAAATCTTCTTCATTAAATTATAATAAATTAATTTTATTCTTTGAAATAAAATCTATCAAATTATAAAATTTTAATTTTAAAATAAATGCGCCACAAAAGGCAGTAAAATTGATTTTTAGAAAAAATGGTTTTTTATGGATAAAATTGGATTTATTATTTTCTTTTTTATCGAAATAAAATGTAAATGTAATGTTAAAATTTTTATAGAGTAGATAAATTATTAATTATTTTCAAATCACTCAGAAAAAAAAGTTATTTGGATAAATTATTAATATTAAAAACACTAGTACATATAAAAATAGTTTTTCTAAGATAGGATTACTTTTAATTTTAAAAAGTTATATTGGAATTTAAAAATAATTTTACACAAAATAATTCATCATATTAACATGTTTAAAACATATTTTCATAATTTATTTATAAATATTCCAAACATAAATTACATCTTCTAGGTGAAAAAAAATCATAATAACTAATAATATTAATAGTATATTGTAGTTTGATAAAACTATATCTTGTGTGCGACCCAAGCTACCAAAGGAGGGCATTATTGTGTGTAACACAATATAAAACTAATTTTGTGTGTATTGAATATTAGAATAATGTTTCATATAAGTAAAAATTAACTTGGTGTATCATGTAATACATGCCATCAATGAATTTTTAATTTTTCTGGAAGATATTAATTAATAAAAACTTATGGTATTAAAAAAATCTATTTAGAATGGTTTCCCCCATAGTAAAATAAAATGAACCATCCATAAATTATATAAGAAACAAAAATATCATCATATTCAATAAATCATAACATAACAACTAGAGTATGCATTTATAAACAAGTAGATTCCATAAGATTCAACACAAATCATATATATAATAGGCCAAAACATGTCATATATATATGGAATCTCAATTAAAAATTACAAAACCTAAATTAATGGAAAAAAAACAAAAAAAAGGATTATTCATACATTAAAATGGATAATAAATCCAAAAACTAATACCCGTGATCCATCCCTTTGTTATTATGTTTCGTAAAATTAAAAAAAAAGGATGGTAATCAGGAAGAGCCATCTAGGTACAAGGACCACTCATAATTGACTATATCGTACACAATTAATATACATATTCCCCATGTATTATGTATTTTGTGTTATGTAGCCTATGATGATACAATATGGGATATATTTAAGTCTTTTACTGATGAAACGCAATAAACTAGCTCAATAAAAATTTCAAAACCAAACAACTTTAAAAGGTTTTCATCATTAAAATAAGACTTTGAAATCCCTTTGTATTTTCATTTCAAATAATAATTTTTCCCAAAACATTTATAAAAATGGATGAATTATATAAAAATTCACACCATGCTCAATATACCCAACAAAAAATGTTAAATAATAACATCACCAATAAATAATCAATAAGATAAATTGGTTATAACCAATCACATCTTATCAATCATAGAACTAATAAATTTCATAAATCATATAGGCCAATCCCTATAAGTAATTTCACCAAGGGATTCACCAAAAAGGGTGTAAATTGAGTTTTTTATGCAATGTGTGCTAGCTGGAGGAGAATGATTGGAGCTCTAAAAATCTTCCTCAGGCCCCAATCCAAGAGCTCTCACTTTCCCTCGATAACTAAAAGGAAGCTAACTTGGTATTCAAAACCAAAGGATCTCATGGTACCTTGGAAATGAAAATTGAATATCTCATAGTATTCCTCCCCAAGGGATCACATGGCCTCGATAATAGTCCCCCCCACACACCCTTGTTATCCCATGTTATACTCGATGCCAATATATCCATAAAAAGTCCCATATAATCAAAATCTATTTCAAAAGGCAATTTTGACCAATAAACAATCCCTTATTATAAAATAAATTCCAATTATTATAAATATAATTCTAAAATCATTATATTAATTCATTTAAAACCATAAATTTCACTTGATCAATTTTACCATGCACTTGGGGTGAACACATGGATCCCCCATTTGGAAATCCCTTGTTAAATCACCAAATTGACAACCCATCCATAGGGAACATCAAGCATCAGATATACCTCAACAAAAAATCATTTTATAGGTAATTAAACAAATCATAAACCAAATTAGATTAATAATTTAAATGTAATACATGGAAAACACCCCTAAATAATCACACCTACCTTGTAAATAGTTAGAACAATGAAACCTTCGACGATAGACACCTGAATTTAGAAGATTGTGGCCTCACGCACCTAAGACAGATGAAAACCAACCAAAACCCCTATTAAAGAACCCATGTAGGGTTATAAACATCCATGAAAATTTATGATTAATAAAAATAAGGGGAAAAAGAGTAAACCATTATTATTTATACTTACCTAAATGTGAATTTCCAAGAATCAAAGAGAAATCCTCTAAGGATGTAAAGGAGAATATTAAACAATAAAGAGAAAGGGATAAAAATGATAGGGGATAAAATGAGATTAAAGGGTTTATATAATTGATAGTTAAAACTAGTAAAAAATCACATTACATTCACATGATGTAATTTTTGTTTTTAGGGATTAGAAAAACATATGTTGACTAAGGAGATATATTATATCCAAAAAATTAAATGTCATATAGTTACCCATGTGCATCACAAATTTTGTAAGACCATTTAACAACCATTGAAACCCCCACTATGACACCCTAAATCCCCATCACATGGTTAGTTTCATTGTTGGGAAATCCATGTACTAATCGTGCACTTACTTCTAACATCCCAAAAAATTGGGGTTTTCCCCTAGATCCTAAAACCTCCAATAAAAATACCAAACTATAAATAAAACTCATAATTTAATGCACAAGTGGCCCAATAGATGTCCAAACTCCACACCATGAAAATTTCCCCCCAAGAAGTCTATAGGAATCCTCATAAAAAAACAGTTGACGCTAAAACACCCAAACCTTAGCTTCTTATTCTGTTATCTTTGGATATCACCATCACAATATTAGATCACACCAACAAATGGAATAGAATTATCATGGAGAATATTTTTTGGAAAATCCACAAGAAAAACTAGCTAATCTACAATGGTGGAATGAGGAATAACATCAAAATCATCCAACTTAAAAATATGAGATGGGACCATATAGTATCTAATGAACTATGAGTCATGAAATAATTCAGGGATCATGTTTACATAAGTTGGAAACTACAACTAATAGAATAACATTCAATGATGCTCCACAATATGAAATTACATGATATAACATGGCTCTACATTTCCCAACTTACGAAAGTGATAATGTCGGAGTTTAGTAGATACCTAAAGAAGCACCAAAGATCCAACATGAAACACTATTGGGTGAGAATGATGGTCAACATATGAACTATGGTGACTCTAAAATCATTCTAACCTTTTTTAATAACATGATCTATATCAATTATCTCTTGGATGGGACTATGTCCATACAATTAATTCTCAGTGACCTCTACCCAAACCAAAGGGGTTGGTACAACTGTCTATATAACCTCTCAAATTGGGTCATAATGACTGTGTAATGGTAGATGTAATAATATCAAAACACTACCATCTACTGGTGTGTTTCCCAGATCCCCCTAAAATAATGAGTTCTGGTAAAATATTGTTAAAATTATAAATGGTCCACTTAGATATACCATCCATCTATGACTGATATGTGGTCTTCAATCTGATTTTGGTTACATAATACTCTTGTATTCCCTTCCACAATTGAGAAGGGATATTGGAATCCTGGTCTAACAATACCATTTTGGAAAACCAGGAATTTCTTACTACTATAGAACATATAAACATATGAGGTCCTATATATTCATAAACTCCCTAATTTTATGAAAGAGGGTTGAATTATTAAGATAATTGACAATCACCAAAATATAATACTTCCCAAATAGAGTTATCATGATTTCCAGTTTTGAAATCCATAGTTATCTCATTGCACTTCCATGCTATAATGGGAAGTGTCTACAATAACCCATCTCATCTTGGATGCTTATCATTGATCCTCTTCTTGGTCAAGCATCAAGAATCGAAATCCACAACTACAAGTATCATCTTGGGGCACCAATACTAACCTCTTTTTATATAAATGGTTTTGGCCTCTCGAGGTGAAAGACCCATGTATAATGATCCTCCTCGTGCATCAAATACTTCCTCTTGTTTAAAGGATATACCATATTCCTTTAGAAGAGGATAGAACCACCATGAGATCAAAACCACTCACTTGAGGTCTCCCCACCATTTAAAGTGCTAAAAATTTTGTGGAACATGAGGTTAGATACCCATTCAATACTAACCCAATAGATAAGAAGTGGTGTAACCTATACACTATCCAAGATAAAATTCTCTCCATGATAATGTGACTGCATATCTAGATCTGTAAGAAAACACATTATACATAAATCCTCCTCTAATTCTCAAACTATATTCATTAGAAGCTTACATATCATTGAATCGGTGAATAGATTCCAATTTACAAGTGTATATGAAATTTTGAAATAAAAATTATGATGATATTCCACCTAGTGTCTTTATTGGTTATTTAGGTCCATAAGGGTGAAAATATACTTCATATTCTTATGATTCAAAAAAAAAATAGTTATATCCATAAAGAGGTAATCTCACAATTTCTTCAATGCGTGCATTCTTTCAGCCAATTCCGATATGTGGGTGGGATATTTTCACTCTTGTGGGGACACCTTCTTCAAGCCATAGGCTACCACATGGTCAACTTAAATCAGAAAAAATATCAAACCCACACTAAAAAAATCATAAAACACATCATAATAATTCCCATTGGTACGAACAAACACAATTAGTGTGGTTTCATTATTTCCTGCAACATTTCAAAAGAACACTTAGACTTCTCATCCAATTCAAACATCACACCTTTCAAGTTCAAATATGTCAAGGGATAGCATATAATGGATAAAACCTCAATTAAATTTATATAACACCAATTAATCCCAAAAAGCAACAGATCACAAACATATGTATGGAATTATCCCAGTAAATATAGAATTTATATTTCTCTCAATCCAATGAAACTATTGCCTCAAAATTACAGGTATCTAAAACATTACATCATTAATCTAATACTAGCACTTATATAGATTGACATATATATGTTTTTCTCTTAAAATACCAAAAAATTGATCTAGATAGTAATCATGATCTACATTTTTCCTGGAATTCACTAAGATGTATTCCAAAAATTAGACCATAAATGACTCTATAAAAAATTAGACGATCTGGTTCATTTATTTCATATAAATTGCAGAATAATTGGTAAACACAAAATTGAATAACCGAATAATAAAAATTTTAAAAAAAATTCAAAATATAGTATTTGTGACATACTTTACCTAGATAAACAACTAGCGGTACCCATATCTCAAGTCAATCAATGAAAACCATTTTTTCGATATTAGGGGATCAAACAGATCATCAATTATAGGAAATGAGTGCTTCTTCTTCATGTCCACCTTTTTATGATGAATGTAGTCTATTAAAAAAATTTATACCACATTTAAAAACATTTCAAATAGAAATGGTGATGCACTTTGTAACATACTTTAAAGGATAATTCCATAACTCTCAAGATCCTCATATCGAACCTTTATCTATTTCAAGTCATCTGAATCCATCCAATATGATGAAAATGATATTGGGCTCATTGTGGGGAGATGATCTATAATAAACTCAACCTATTAGTGGGGTGGTAACCACAATAAATCGTCTAGAAACAGATATGAATACCCTTCCATGACTATTGGATGTTATCCTACTAAACACCTCTCAATAGAATCAATAAAAAACATGGACAGCCAAAATGGGATCCCCCACAACTCTGAAGAAAGTAATCTTTCCCAACCCAATCATGGGCCCCACTCAAATTGATATTCGTGAGTGGTCCCTTCAAGTTTAAGGAATTGTACATTACAGATAAAAAAATAGACAATAATCTTAAGGCTGATAGGATAGTGTATTCAAATGACATGGTTTAAAACATATAGGTTCAAAATAATAATTCCCATAATACTTTTATGTCCACTACCAAAAAACATCACCCAGGAAACCTGAAATAATACTCCTTATTCTCACCCAATTGGGTAATCAATTCCATAAAAACACATCAACATATCTCATATACTCAAATCATCATCAAATTTCATTGAAATGAAGGAGTGGTATTATCTAGTGTCAAATAAAAATAAATCCATGTAAGATTAAATAAAAATTGTTACTCACAGGGTGGTCATCTCAAATACTATATCCTATGGAATAACCTTTGAGGCATTGAGATTTAATATCTCTTACCTAAAATATATTTCCTTCCCTTGGGTATAATCTAAAATACTATAATGGAGAGTTCTGACACCCTTAAAAGCCTCTGAATGAACATGGTTACCTTTTGAAAAAGAGGATCCCACACCACTCCCCCACAAACTAAACAGATTGAAATTCTAGAGATGATTGAGTTTCCCACATTGGAGGATTTTTCATTGTGTCTGGGTGTTTGTTTTCTTGAATTTTACATCCTTTACACACTGATAAATAACGATATTCTAACAACCTAAAAAGTTTTAGGAGATGAACCTAATGACTATTATACACATTTTCCACTTTCCTAATGTGGTTTATGTCAAAAAATTTCTTGATGATGAAATCTAGATAGCGTACATTGTAAGGACACCAATGAGACATTTATTACAAGTTATATATGCATATTCTATAGATTCCTTATTATCCTTGTCTGAATATATTGGTAGATAGATTAAAATAAGAAGAAACATAATCGATGTCCTCAAAACCATCTCAAAATGTCATGCCATGATGTAATGTTCACGAGGAGATACAAAGATACATATTAAAATTGGTAAAATGGGTATAATAATTCAACATTGAAATCTAACCTACTCAAACATAAATAACTCAAGGTCCTCCACAACTCTCATGGTCTCTAGGAAGAACTGATGGTTGATATCCCTCTTGAATAGGGTCCACAAGATATCTTCATGCCTCCTATAGGGTTCCATCATCTCCAAAAAATTCATACCCAGCCATTATACTATGTACATGGTGAACCACAGATTAGAGGTTTCAAGGGTATTCAATAACACTGTGTTATATTTGATTTGATTCAACTACCCATTGTGCTCATTAGGTCACCTATCTCTACAAATTACTAATGGATTCTGTCTCATACACTTTTAAACATGGTACACTATCCATTTTTCCAACCAACGACCCACATGACCAAAGGATTGGATAGTATGAATCATGAAATGCACTGAAGTAACATCAACAAGATTATTTTTATTTGCGTAATTCTCCATTGTACCCTCCTTACACCTAGATGAGTTTTGTTGGGAGGTGATAGTTTATAAGACATAAAACACATGATTTATCAAGTATCATTCAATTGAAAACCATATAAAATAAATAATCCCTCTTCATGGGTAACGATAATTAACAATTTTATCACAAGAATCACTATTAAAAAAGGATAAAAATTTCAAAAATATCAATCATTTCCTACTATACATTGTCTAGCCATAATGTTTGTAAAACCATGCCCTAATAGTGTGAGTGTCATTAGAGTTGGTAAGAAATTACTGAAAGGTTGTGCATGGTTACATAAAACTATGAACACTAACTTCACGCCTCATACAGAACTCATTTATTTATTAAAAAAAGTCAAAAAGGTTATCATGATTACCTTAGGACTCCACACCAAACAGAAAATATCTCATGATATCTTGAAAAGTTCCCAAAACCAGGCTAAAAAATATAAGTTCACTCCTGAACCAGCCATGGAAACTCTACGTTTGACATTAATAAATGCTATCTAGACCTTCAAATGTTCCTACCATGAGTGTATTTACAATAATAGAACCATTATATTGTTAAAAACTAAATAAAACCCACATATAAAACCATTTTTTAATTAACCAACTTGGGTCGTCCTGAGATGTCCTGTCACATTACCAGAAGTGTTTTCTATTTTTCTGTAGGCTGGAAAAAAGTCTTCATGACACAAAATATCATGGGAAAAATTTTTCCCATGGTAAACTCACATTAATAATTTATAAAATGGGATGAAGACATTAATATCATCAAAGTCAAAAAAAATCATAACATAATATCCATATTATGCATATAATAATATATATAGATAACATTATCATAAATGAACAACAAATAAAAAATATCCCTTAGAAGGAAATATACATGTTATATCATGTAAAATTCCTATAATATCCTATAATATGTATAAAAATAAATAAGGATGACATATACATCCAAAAGGATATACAATAACAAAATAATTCTTCTTATTCCAACCTGATGAGACCACATATCTTCAAATAAAACAACATGAGTAGGTAAAAAATAGAGACAACCTAGAACATTATTCCACGAATATTATCTATGTACTACAAAAATATTCTAGATATTCCCAAGTGAATTTTTAGGGTGTGGGTTAAATATTCTAATAGTTTACCAAAATTACGTTATTTAGGTATTTTACACACTCAAAAAAATAAACTACTTTGTAGAACTTTCATAAACCAAACCACATTGAATTAATTTCATATTAAATTATTTTTTTAAATTCTTGTAGTTTTTCATTTCATATAAAACATATTTTTAGAAACATTTACCAATAATGATCAAGTAAATAAAAAGTCACATGATCAAAATTCATAATATATCATATAAATAATAAAATCATTAAAATATAATCAATATTAAAAATTGGGAATAACATATCTCATCACATCAAACATGATAATAATAAAATGAAGAAATCATATAGGCCAATCCAGTACATGTATGTGCAGATAGGGCTACAACTATAATGTTCTATTGTGAGTGAGGCTAAATAATTTCTATGTAGCTAAGAAAAATATAATATCTCGTGTTCTTCACATGGAAAAATTCCAAGATCACTCATAGTCTCTTAGAAACAAAAAGTAATACTCATAGAATTCCAATAAAAAGGTTCTCATGATCCCTTTGGTACCAAAATTGATACTCTCACCATCTTCCACACTGAGGTCAATCACGGTTCCTTTTAAAATACCTTATTCAGACCATGGTTATCCCATGTGTGACTCAATTCCAAAATATCCATAAAATATTTCCATATAATCAATATCTATTTAACAAAGAGGATTTCACTAATAATCATTCCCATTAAATAAAACGTCTTCCCAGAGTGAAGAATTAATTATAAATCTACTTTATTATTCAATTTCAAACCCTAAAACTCCAATGAACCGTTTCATCATAAATTTTGGTGAACATATTCCACAATGAAATGGAAACCCAACATTAAATCACCAAATTTTTAAAACAAGTCATAACACACTTCATTAAGGGGATATAAATCAACCATAAATCATTACCATGTAAATTAAACCAATATAATTCAAATTAGATCCATAATTATGTTTTAATCTATGAATACCCCCTATGTAGAGAAACCAAGCGCAGAAATTGTCCCAACATCATCACCATTGAAGAAAACAACTTAGATTAAGAAGATTGAGGCCTCAAACACATAATCCAACCAAAATACCAATTAATAATTATAGATTCATTCAATGACCATTCTAGGATAATAATATTTCATTAATATTGTTTCATAAACCAATAATGTTTGGGAAGGAAGAAAAAACCATTATGATTTGGACTTCCCATAGGCCTAATCAGTCTGAATCCAACAAAAACACACCAATGATGAAGATAAAAAGACTAAAATCCAAGAATTATGGCATTATATTGATATAAGAATATAATTATGAAAAAAGTGTGATATAATTGATTTGATCAAAATGGTAAAATATAAATTTTTATGTGACCATGAAAAATCATTCTGTTTGGTCGCACAATTCGAAAAATTGTGCACCAAACGTGTGGGGATATTGTCTCCTCAAATTCCAAGCCACACAATTATATGTGGGTGTAAATGGTTTAAAAAACATTACCAACTCGTGAAAAACCCCCACTACCACAACATAAATGAACCTCACATAGTTATCCTCATAGCTTGGTAGACCATGCACTAACCATGATCATGGGTTTTCTTTCCACAATAATGGGTTTTATGACCCAAACCACCAAGAATATAGCGTCCCTCGCTCAAAAAATATTAAAACAACATAAATTTTGGGGAATACATAAACATTATACAAACAGACATGAGAAGGCCATACTAGTCTAGTGCCTTTTGAAACATGGAAACATAAACATTGGAACATATATGATCCAAATTATCTCCCACTAGGTATTTCATGACAATAACCCTTCTTAGACACCTCAAACATAATTAAAACATCATAACATGGTGAAGGAAACATAAAAATGGGTGAGTTTAAATTCATAGTAAGGGTAAACAAGGGATACATGTATGTATAAACATGAGCATAAGGGTATGAGAATGTGATCATGAAAATCAAAGTTCATACCCTTAATAACAAAGATCATGGCATAATGAATGGTAGTTCATAAGACATGAATCATAATGAAATACATAGAATATGAAAATAAAGCATAACTTTGGAAAAATACATGGAATTATGGAAACATATAAGCATATACTGATTTCCATAGTATCCAAGGTATCACTTGTAAGACCATATTAGTAGAAAAAGTCCTTTACAGATCTGGGTAACCCCCATTCCAACCTTGTATTACTAAACCGAGTGACCCTTATCCCATCCCGGTATTCTTGAAAAAAGTAACCCTCATTCCATCCCTATATTACTAAACCAATTAACCCTTATTCTAGCCCTGTTTTATCTCATGAGATATAAATATTCAACTAATGCATTGGAGGGATATATAGGTCCCACCGATATGATAATGAAATCATACATACTTGTACTATAATAGAATAAATGATCATATAATAACCCATAAAATGATATGGGTATCATAAACATGTAAACATATCATAACCAATGTAATTATACAAGTTTCATAATCAATTCATCATAAACATAACCCGTGAAAATAATTCGATTTCAAAATCATATAACCTATGAATGAAAAATGGGTTTAATAAAATCATTCCATCAAAACAGAAAGCATTACAAGAAATAATAGGATTCTAAACATTGAATAATTTACCATAAAGGAATTATTAACACTAGTGTATTTTATCTTATATGGGAAATATTTTTGAATGATATTTTAAATACATTTCTTTAGGAAAATATCATTTCTTCTTTAAAAAAATATTTTTATTACATAAAACCTTATGAAAAACATTTTCCTTTAAAATAAATTTGAAAAATTATAAAGGATGTTTTTTAAAAAATAAATCTTTTTTTAAAATCCATTTTCTTTGATAATTATCTTAATGTATCTTCTGAAAAAAATTAATGAAAAAATTGTTTTTAAATATAAAATATTTTTGACGGAAGAGAGAGTCATTCAGATTTTACTAAAACCATTATCTTAAGTACCAATGAGTGGAAAAATGAAACTAAAAATAGTAAATCTTAAATACAATAGGATAATGATAATAATTAATATTTATGAATTTTAGATCATAATATTTTATAAATGTAATCATAATCATAAATAATCTTGAAAAAAACAACGACATTGTCTCAATAAATGCTTATAACTTGGTTACATGGGATCATAATCTCTGAGTGAGAAAAGTAAACTAATGAATCATATGATTTCAGTATAATAATTATATTCATTAAATAACATGTACTTTTTAATTATATACACCTCAAAAAAAGAGTTTAGGTGTGTAACAAAACATGAGTCTCGAAGAAGGGAAATTGAGACAAAATTGTTTTACCGATTTTGTAACTTTTGAAAGTTAAATCACATGAAAGAAGGATCATATAATGGGCTTCTGAATACACATAAATTGAATTATAAGATATATAGAATACAAAAAAATTTAGTTTATAGACCACACAAAAGTAAATAGTGTCAAACATAACATATATCTCACGAAAATTAAAAGTGAGTTGAAAATCCCCTTACCTTGTGTTTTGAATCTCTCTGTACTTGTAAAAGCTTCATGTACTATAAATATATGTTCATTGTACATATTTTAATGGATAATATTATTGTGTATATTAAATTTATTCTTTTATTATGACCTTATATTACCTTCTTGTTAATGATCTTATGTTAAGGCTTCAATTTAGGTAATATTCTCTTTGTTCTTCACATGTGTCTTAATTTGTTATATCATTGATCCTTATACTTATATCATAATTCTAGAGAGTATAACATGAAATAAATACCATTTATATCCATTATAATTATATAATAATAATATATTTCATAGTTAGAAACATAATGGAAGACACTATTCATAGAGACAGTAAGTCATACATATGCATGAACATCATTTTTCGTTTTTATTGTCGTATTGAAAGAATGTATGTAAATTACATATATATATATATATATATGTGTGTGTGTGTGTGTGTGTAAATATATGTGTAAATATATATCATTACTAAATTATAATTAATATATATCATATATATCATATAATTTTATGAAATACATCCTCAATACATTCTATGTGGTGTCTGAACGAATCACGTCACCTTAAGGGGTGATAGTCCACACTTCCTCAAACGAGTTATCGTATTAACACCAAATGGAAGGTAAAATGATGTTACTTTTAAAAGGAATAAAGATGATTAAAGACATACTTAATGTAATATATTACATATATAAATATATTTCTCATCATAATGGCCACCATGATTGCTGTCAATGGAGAAATATATAATCATCATTTCGCGAAGAAGTAGTTTTCCATACAAAGAAACAATAAGTTCAACATCCATTAGATAGAGGTGTGTGTAAGGTCAGGTCATTACCATTGCATAAAAAATCCTATTATATCGATGATACTGGTGTTTTAGCACAATAATGGAATAATGATAGTCGATGGCTGGCGAATGAAAATAAAGGAAAGGAACTTGAGAGAAGACGTTACCTCTTAATCATGAAGCTCCTTTTGGATTATGCCAAAAGACATCCTTGAGAGCCTTTCATCCCAAAGGGATGCTTCAAGGTATAAGAGATTATTATTGGGAGTCTACAATGGAAGATCCTCTAAGAGTATAAATGTTTTGATAGGTGTGAGTAATTGGTATTGTTGGTCGCCTTTTATAGGGAAGGAAAACAACTCACTTGAAATTTCTAAGAATATGTTATTTGTGCACAAGCTCTTACCTAAAAGAACCTCTTAAAAAACCAAGAAAAAACTCAATAATTGAATTTTTTTTGGATGAAATATGTACAGATAATGGGTTTTGATCATTTCTTTAGGTCATTTTGGCCATCATTTTTAAGGTATATTCCCTAATTAATCTAAAATTGGCCTTTATCGATGTTATTAATTTTAATCGCATTTTATAATAATTTTGGTAAAAAATTAAAATGGTATTATTAGAATATAAATAGTTGACAAAATAAAATTTTTTGTTCATGATTTTTTAAATTTAATTCATAGATTTATAAAAATTAATATTTGTGCTAAACCTGCAGATGAGATGAAATAACGAGGTTTTAGAGCAGGAAAATGATTGATTGTTTGTTACGATTTTATATTTAGTGTCAAATTGAAATTGATTATAATGAATTAAATTGATTAAATAGATGTAATATCAAATATAATGTGACATTAAAAAATAATTTTAATATCATTTGGTATTAATAATTAGTTAGGAAAAAGGTAGTTTAAACTAAAAAGTAGTATTTTTCAGTATTTATAAAAAAATAATGATTTTTCAGAGAAATCCCAAAAATCACATGAGGCTAATTTCGACATCATTATTCAATAATGATGTTCATTTTAACAAATTGAATTTCTAAATGTCTCTAATATTGATTTTATTATTAAAATTGGTTCATTCGAGAAAAAAATGATTTAAAAAATTAAGAAACTTTACCAAGTATCCGTTATTTTATTTTCCATATGTTTTAATTATATAAAAAAATTATAAAAAATATATTAAAATAAGTTATTATTATTAATATTACTATATTTAGCAGCATGATTATAATTCACTAATTTCAATAATTAAAAAAATAAAAAGAAATGCTTCAAAGAAACTCAGTGGTGCGTGTATCGTATGCCAAGTTTGTGTTGTGTGTGAAATGAATATTTGAATTAGGGCATTGAATGACATAAATAAAAATTTAAATTAATTTCCAAAAAAGTACCATAAAAACTCAGGGTGTTACATTATATCCCCCTTAAAATGATTTTCCCTCAAAATTCATTAATCCAGTAAAAACAAATGAGGATACTTCTGCATCATCATATCCTCAAGTTCTCACATGGCTTCCTATAAATGGTGATTTTTCCACAAAACATTGACCAGAAGATTGATCTTGTTTCATAGAACTTTCTCTAATCATACTAGAATATCAACATACTGATACTCATAATAATTATCTTTCTCCAACTGTATGACCTATGATTTCAATACATGTGATGGTTCAGGTAAGTACTTCCTCAAGAGAGATACACTGAACAAATCATGAACTTGAGAAGATTTAGAGGAAGTAATAATTGATATTCAACCATCTCGATACAATATATAATCTCAAAGGAAAAAATATACCTATGGATTAATCTTCATTTCTTCCCAAATCTCATAACTTTCTTCTATGGTGAGATTCATAGAAACACCTTTTAACCGACTTCAAACTATAGATCATGTCAATGGTTATCAGCATAACTTTTTGGCTAGAAATGAATAGCCTTGATATGTTACTAAATGGATATAGCCTTCTCGACCATTTCTTTAGTGATCTTAGGTCCCAATTAATTTCTTTCTCCAACCTTATTCCATCATCTTAGAGATCAACATTTCTTCCCATAGTGGGCTTCAAATGGTTCCATATGAATGCTTCAGTGAAATCTGTTATTAAATGAAAACTAAACTAGAGAAAGCTGTTGATCCCAATCATATTTGAAATATTGAGAACAAGATATCAACATATACTCTTGGGTTTTAATTGTTCTTTATGACTGACCATCTATTTGAGGATGATATGCTGTGATGAAATTCAATTCTATATCAAGTTCTTTCTGATGTCTTCTCCATAAGATTGAGGTAAACCTCAGATCTCAATCTAATACAATGTAATGTTGTATTCCATGAAACCTTAACACTTCCTTATTGTATATTATGGAAGGATTATCAATATTGAAATATTTTGTGATAGTGATGATGTGTGTCTATATAGTAAGGAGACAATATACCACCCATATAGCATTAAACCCATTAGAGTTTTTGGGTAGTCGAACAAAAAATTCCATAGTAATGTTATTCCATTTACATTTTGGTATGGGTAATGGGTTTAATATCTCTTATGAATTTTTCCTTTTATCCATAAATTGGTGGCATACAAAATAATAATATATAAACTCCATGTTATCTCTATTCATGCCATCCCACCAAAAGTGTTATTTAAAATCCATATACATCTTAATACTTTTTATAAGAATATAGAATGAACATCTCTAAGATTCCTCTAACAGCTCCATCTTCAGATCTATAATGGAAGGAAGAAAAAAATGGTTCCTAAACATTATCATTCCATCTTGATCATGGTTGAACTCTAGAACATTTCTGAACTTCTTTTTCAACTCTTTATCTTTCTTCTATCCATATTTAATATTCACTTGGATAAAGTTAGGATCATTGTTTTGAGAAGATAATATTTTTCCCCTTCCTTCAGGATTTCTAGATCCATCCTTTTCAAATCTATAAATATTGGCTCTTTAGTGATCCTTTTCTTAGATACATTAGCATGATATTATCGACTAAATGCATTAGACACATCATTCTCTTTCTGGGGGTGGTAATGTATGGGGAAATAATAATCATTTATCAACTCTAACCATCTTCTCTAGTGCATGATCAAGTAATTCTATGTGAATATATATTTCTGACTTTGATGATCGGTATATATATCACACGTTTCCCCATAAAGATGACGCCTCTATATCATTAATGAAAAAATTACCACTGCACCTCCAAATAGGGAGTTGCTAAATTTTTATCATGAATCTTCAACTATCCTGAGGCAGAGGCTATAACCATGTTATTATTCATAATAACACATATCAATGCCTTATTAGACGTATCACTATATATTATAAACCATTCTCTACTATGGGGAAGTGAATGCACAGGTTCACTAACCAACATTCTCATTAATTCCTTGAAATTTTCCTCAAATTAATTTATCCAGAGGAACATGAAAACATTTCATGTTAACATGGTTAGAGGATTAAATATTCATGATAAATTCACTACAAACCATCCATAATATCCATATAAAACACGAATGAAAAAGATCTCAATCACTGTGGTCGGTCTAGGGAATCATTCAATAGACTCTGTCATTGACGGATCTACTACTATACCATCTCTTGAGATTGTGTGACAAAAAAAAACCTTTTTCAGAAAAAATATCACTTTATAAATTTTCAATATAACATCTCATTCCTTATGGATTTGAGTACAATTGTTAAGTGATCATCATGCTCATCGATGGTATTTGAATATATAAGAATATCATCTATAAATACTACCCAAAATTGGTTGAGGTAGTCTCTAAATAATCTATTCATTAAATCCATGATGGTTGTAGGGGAATTAGTAAGACCTAAAACCAAAACTATATATCCATAGTGATGATACCCTGTATGGATTTCCATCTTTGGTGTGTCCTCCTTATTGACCCTCAATTGATGATATCCAGAACAAAGGTCAATCATGGAAATGAATTGAGCTCCACACTATTGATCAAACAAGTCACCAATATGGAGAAGTGGATACTTGTTCTTGTCTATGATCTTCATCATATCCCAATAATCCATGTAGAGTCACATTGATCCTTATTTCTTTTTTCACAAAAAGAATTGGTGCTTCCTAAGGTGACACACTCAACCTAATTAATCCCTTATCAATGTTTTCTTCAATTTTCTTCTTTAATTCCTCCAACTCAATCAGGATCATTCTATGAGGAGTCTTTGAAATTGATGTGTAACCAGGTACAAGTTCTATTAAGAACTCAACATTAGGTTTTATTGGAAGACTATAAAACTCATCCAAAAATACATACAAAAAATCCCAAACAACATGCATATCAGTGATGTCAATATTCTTCCTAACCATTTGTGATAAACAACCATTTTGAATGGTAAGTAAGACCCATACAAACGATGTAATCTCCACAATAATTTCATACATATTGTCACATTGATGGAGGATAAAAGGAGGGTTTGAAATATCCAACATAACTTTCATTCCTTAATAATTGATGTGGGGTTTATGTAGAGAAAACCAATCTAGGTCTAGGATGACGTCAAATTCAACAAAAGGAAGAATGATAAGATTTACAAGAAGCATATTCTCACAAACATCTACCAGAGAGAAATAATAAACATGAGATGAAATCATCATACAATTAAGGGTTTTCACTACTAATTACACATATAATTATTTTGGTGGAATCTTAAAACAATTATAAAATTATTTATATATGAATGAGTGCATATATCAAGAATCAAATATGAAATTAACTATTCTAGAGTGGATGGTAAGTTTACCTTTCATGATGTAATTATTTTACCACACTTAACAAATAGAGATGGAATGATATTTCCCCTTTTCTGTCAAAATAAGATGTTTTGAAGTCAATAATTATCACTAACCCTTGGGATTGGGCTGTGGTTTTCATAATTCCAATTCTCCATACACTTGAATAACTGAATCTTGGGGGTTTATTATGTGTGTCTTTTTCTCCATTAGCATGTGGAGCAGACTTCTTACCATCTCCTTAACAATAAATCTACCGATTTCATTCACTTCTATACTTAAAACATTTTTATTAACCCATATAAAAAATTCCTCCATGATTCATCCATTACATAGAGCCTAAATTAAATTTCATCTTCTTTTCTCCATTGTTCATAGAGTTTCCTTTATACTCCATCTTCCCTATCTTGTAAAATACATGAGATTAATTCGTGACTCCTACCTCTATTTCAACGTTGATTACACAACACATAATCTGTTAGCTTCTACTATAGCCTCTTATGGACAATACACTTATGATACTTGCCTTTAAACCAATAAAAAACATATCTAGTTTACTATTAGGATGGATGATAATTCATGAAGTGTACCTCGCAAGCCTTATAGGTACCAATAGACTCCTCATCCATTTTCTTCAACTCAAGGAACTATTTCTACATTATGGTGTGAAGAATTCTAGGAATGTACTTATTGGAAATTAAGTTCTTGAACTCATCCCTAAATATGGATTCAATCTCATCTCGGTGCCTCATATTCTTGAATAAATTCCACCAGTGATCTACTTCTCATTCTAACTGGTAAATAGCTAGAATGACTACTCATACTACAAACAAAAAATAATGGAGAATATAATTTTAGTTGTACTAATCCATTATTCAGAAACAAGTGGATTAGAAGAACCTCTGAATGATAGTGGATATTTCCTCATGAAAGTCTCAATAGAATTTTGTTTCCTTATTTGTTCATTTGGAACTCTATAATGATTTATAGCATGAGAAATATATGTGATCATAGCAATAAGATTATACATTCCATATCACATAGTATTCAGTTCTCAAGTGTGCAATCATTGAATTATCCATCGTTATTTCCATTAACATGGTTCCTCTGGGTTCCATCCATAGGCTAAAACCAAAATCATAGACTATGAAATATTTATCATTATGAGGAACCACATAATCCTGAAAAATATCGTATAGGATTTCTAATTAATGACACCATAATTAATATATGACATATTTGGTTTATCATAGTTTATTCATATCCATCTTATATTTATATCTTTAATAACTATTCATGAACAGTTTGTGAATTACCAAACAATATCCACCAGGAGTGTCAAACCAGGTGTGCAGTAAGGCCTATTGTCGTGTACCAGGTTACCCTGAGTCACGCCCAGAACATCTTGCAAGATTTTTTATCCCAAGAAACATCTATTCCAGAGCCACCTCAACATTTATTGTCCATAAATAGATATATTTCATGGAAACCCCTAACTATATCCTTCAACAAAACTCCATGACATTTTTCTATACTTCGACTCAACCCTAAACTTATCCTTATATGTGTCCTTAGGGTTCTCAACAAGTATTTATTATCCTAGTTTCCAAAGGATAACTAAAAATATATTTTGATACCAACTATAGTGACCCATACTTTACCGATATTAACATTACATAACTTTTGCGGAATACATAAACATTATACAAAAATATGCGAGAAAACCATACTAGTCTAGTGCATTTTGAAACACAGAAATGATAAAATAGTACATAAATGAGCTAAATTATCTCCAATAGGGTTCTTCATGACTAGAACCCTTCTTAGAATCATAAAACATAATACATATCTTCACAACTAGGTGAAGGAAACATAAAAAGGGGTGATCTAAAAATTCTTAGGAAGGGTAAACATTGTTTACTTGTATGTATAAACATGAGCATATGGGTATAATAATGTGATCAAAAAAATTGAAGATCATACCCTGCATTGCAAAGAGCGTGACATAAATTTTGGAAGTTCATAATACATGAATAATAATTAAATAAATATGATATTCCTTGAATTCATAATCTAGGAATAATAAATGGAATTTTGGAAACACATAAGAATATACTGATTTCCATAGTATAAAATTATTCATTTCCAATACCATCTTATTGGACAATGACCGTTATTGAACAAGGTACCCCCAACTTCAGCCCTGTATTACTGAACTGAGTGACCTTCATTCCATTCCTATATTAATGAACAGAGGAAACCCCATTCCAAAACTGTAGTACTAAATTAAATAACCTCTTTCCAGCCCAATTTTATCTCATGAGTTATAAATATTTACATAATTAATTGGAGGGAGATATAGGTCCCATCTGTCTCATAATTAAATCAATGATACATGTTCCACAAGATCATAAATGAACAAATAATAACCCATGAAATGATATGGGTATCATAAATATGTAAATATATCATAACATGTGGAAATAGACAGGTCTCATAATCATTTCTTCATAAACATAACCCATAAAATGAAACGGGTTTCAAAAGAATATAACCCTTGAAAGAGAAATGGGTTTCATACAATAATGCCATAAAAATATAATCCATTAATAAAATAATATGAATGGAAACATAGAATAATTTCTAATAAACTCTTGAATAAAACCAGTTGATTTTATCTTATAAGGGAAATAATTTGGTTATATATTTTAAAAATCATTTTATGAGGAAAATATTCATTCTTATTTGAAAATTGATTTCTATTACATAAAACCTTTTGTTAAAATTTTTAATTGAAAATAGAAAAGAAAACATATAAAGGAATCTTTTAAAATAATAAATAATTTTTTAAAATCCATTTTACCTTGAGAATTATGTTCAAGGATAATTTTAAAACATTTCTGAAACATGGTTTTTGAATATGATAGATTTCAAACCAAAGAGAGAGGTGGACAGATTTTACTAAAAATTTATCTTATGTAAAAAAGAGTGAAAAAATTGTACTAAAAAATGATGATATATTGAGTAAAGATAGGATATGTAAACTCATGAATTTTATTGAATGGTGGATCATAATATTTCATCAATGGAACAATAAACAAAAACAATCTCAAAAAAACGATGAGATTGTCTCAATAAATACTTATAAATTGATGACTTCGGATCATAATTTACATGTAATAAAAGAATATTAAATGAAGCATAATATATCAGGAAAATAATTATATTCATGATATATCATGTAAACTAGAATTATATAAACCTCAAATATATTTTTGGTGCATAATAAAACATGAGTCTTGTTGAAGGAGAATTGAGACAAAATTGTTTTACTGATTTGGTATGTTCTGAATGTTAAACCCCATGAAAGAAGGATCATAAAATGGGAATGAAAATACCAAAAAAATTATATATAAGTTAAATATAATATAATAATGGGTATTATATTACCCACACAAAAGTAAAGAGTAGAAAACATAACATGTATCTCACAGAAATTAATACTGAGATTAAAATCCCCTTACCATGTGTCTAGACTCTATATGTAATATACAAGATTCCTATATAATTAATATAAGTTTATTATACATACTTTAAAGAATAAAATTAATATTTCTATTACCATATATTATTTTATTATTCCCTTTTATTAACACTTGTTAACAATCCTCGATTAACGATTCACTTTGGGTAATATTCACTTCATTCTTCACAAGTGTCTTAATTTGTTATATCATTGATCCTTATACTTATATCATGATACTAGAATACTGAACCTGATATATATATATATATATTAGTTATATCATGTATATTTATATTATAATAATTTTTTTTCATAATGATGTACGTAATGGAATACATCCTTTATGGAGATAATAAATCGTACGTACAAATGATCACTGTTTTCCATTTTTATTACCGTATTGAAAGAAAGTACGTAAATGAAATATGTATTTATATGTATTTATATATATTTATAACATTATTAAAGTATCATTACTATATATAATATATCATATAATTTCATTAAACACACCCTTAATAAATTCTTTGTGATGTGTGAACAAATAACATCTCTTTTTGGGGGTGGTATTCAACACTTCCTCAAATGAGATTATCATACTAACACCAAAATGAAGGTAAAAATACATGTGTTGTAAAAGGAATATAGAAGCATAAATACGTAATACATATAATATATTACATAAATAAATATAGTTTCCATCATAATTCTCACCATGATTTGTGGTAAAGGGTAAATGAATAATCATCGTTTTGTGTGGAAATAGTTCGTCGTACATAGAAACGGTATGTTCAACATCCATTAGGTGGAGGTATGTGTAAGTATAGGTCATACACAGTTTATAACAATATAATATTATATATATTATATAGTTTTTGTCATGTAACAATGGAATAAAGAGATTGGATGTGTGGAGAAGTAAAATAATGGAAATGATCTTGAGAGAAGACATTACCACTTAATTGGGTAACTCCATTGAATTTATACCAAAAGGATTCCTTAAGCGGATATCATTCCAAAGGGAGGCTTCAAGGTCATAGGAATTATTTTTTCATTTCTACATGTAGAGATCATGTATGAACCTAAAAGCATTAATATGTGTGAGGAATGGGTCGAGGTGGTGGCCTTTTATATGGAGGGAAAAGGACTTACTTTGAATTTCTAGAAACAAGTAATGTGTCCACATGCTCTTACATAAAATAATTGTTACCAAACAAAACAAACCCCTATAATTTAAGGAGTAGGAACAATATATGGATAGAAAATGGATTTTTTACATGTGTCTAGGTCATTTGGGTCCTTAATTTTATAGAATTGTCCCAAATTAAGTATAATTTGGCCTGAACTGATGTGATTAATTTTAATCACTTTTACTAAAAATTTTGGACAAAAACTAATATTATCTTACCAGAAATAAAATATTAAACTTAATACAATGGTGTATGTCGAATTTTTTATATTCAATACACAGTAGAAGATAAATTAATATTAGTGATAATATTATATATGGGTTGAAATAATTTGGTTTTAAAGTATGAAAATGATCAAAAGTTTGTTAATATTTTATATTCAGTTTCAAAGTGAAATTGATTCTAATGAATTTAATTTTATTAATATATTTTTTTGAACATAAATATTATTTATAGTATCATTTATAGTTAATAATTAACTAGACAAAATGGTAGTTGGAACTAAAAAAAGTATTTTTCACTATTCATAAAAACCTAATGTTTCTTAAAAAAATCTCAAAAAATAAATCTGTGGTAATTTTAATGTTATGAATTCAAAAATAAAGTTTATTTTATTAAATTAAATTTCATGACATGTGCCACACGGCCCGTGCCCTGACTACCCCATGCCCACCTTCCATAGGCCAGAGGTTGGCGACTAGCATCGTAAAGGCATATCCATTAAATGGAAAGGAATTGACTTTAAACTTGTAAAACACACAATCCAAGACACTACAAGATGAATCCATGAAGTAAAACTGCAGTTTTAAAAGTGTGTATTGAAAGTAAAGGGGTCGGAATATAGGAAAAACTGAAAAGTACAAGTATAACTGAAAAAAGAAAATACCTCTTGGATCATCCACTAAGGATCCAACCTGAAGGGTAGGTATAGATCATCTCCACAGCACTCCACATCAGCCCATCTCCTTCGTGTATCACCTGGTCCAGGCTCCTTCAAGTCTCATCTCAGATGCTCATCGTCTGTACAAGACACAACAAGGTGTCTGCGAAGCCCGTGCAGGGGTGAGTATAACAATACATAGTAGGGACCCCGAGACCCTCGAGGGTCTCCCAGAGTACCAAAAAGGAAAAACCACAAAGAAAGACCTCAATCAAAAAGCATGGAGAAATAGTCATCTCACACCATGTATACAACTCAGAGTTAAGGAATATGGATGATTTCTCTTAAGCTATATCAACTAATTCCATTTTGAAGTTCCACAACTAAACTAAAAGAAGTTGTTCTACTATTGGTCCACTCTTGGACGTAATTCATTGTTCCATTATGGGCCACTCAAATTCATGTCTTCGTCGGGTCACACTACTTCTGATCCACACAGGGTTGCTAGATGTTTATCCACACAGGGTCTCTAGAATGCGGATCCACACAGGGTCACGATGATGCTAATCCATATAGGGTCTCCATGATGTTGATCCACATAGGGTCTTTATGTTTGATCCAAAGAGGGTCACTATATTTTGATTCACACAGGGCCTCTAGCATAGAGGTAGGGATGATTAGTCATACAACTAGATCACCCCACTTAAGAGTTTCTGATACCGACCCGCATTGGTCACTCTTCTTCTTTATGTCACAGCCACCCACTGGATTCTTACTCTTCTCAAGCTTGATTCTTGGAGAACCGATCCTCAATCCATTGGTCATATTTCAACTAGTATGAAGTCCTCGAAAAGCATACCTAAGAGACAGCCCATTCATAGGGGTCCCAACGTGACAGATGATGCACCGTTCGGATGATCGGTCTGTGAGATTTGGGCACTTTTGTAAAAAGGGCCCAATTAGATTCAAGCCTGATCCAACCTAGGTCGCATGTCAAACTCCATCAAAACTCACTTAGATTATCTCCAAAATACCTCCTTGTCAAAAGGGTCCTTATGTCATAGACGGAGCATCAATCGGACGACCGGTCTATTAGTTACATCAGTTTCCTTGAAATGGAGTTGATCTCACCTATGTCTGGCCTAGCTCATTCGGGCCCACTAGAATATTCAATAGGGACCGATTTTTAAAATATATCCCAACACCACAAACGGTGTGTCAAAAGAACACATGGTTCTTCAGTTACGGGTCTTTCTTTATTCGGGAATGGGTTAGGTCTAAGCCCGGTCCGACTCGGTTAGACCAACCTAACACAACAGGTCCTGGGGTCTACCTGACCACGCATGGGTCATTCCTATTAAGGGGCGGCCTGGTTCACTGGGTCGGGCCTTTCGGGGAAGGTCTTACCTGCTCAGCTACCCTGCGTCCAGCCCGGTCCTCCAGAAGGTGAGCCATTTTCTTCCGCTGGCCCCACAGTTATGGGGTCGTTTTGTACAGCCGGTGGGGAACTGCCCCCACCAGGTTCAATGGTTGGCCATTTAGCCGACCGGCTTCCTCCAACACGGCACGGCGCGGGGCTGCACCGCCCTCCACCTACTTCGTCATGATGCTCGTGGCTGCTGCCACCGGCGGTGCGTGCAAGCACCGCCCTTGACCCGTGTGGCCAGCTCGGGTTGGCCACCCTTGGCCACTACAACGCGCGATGGCATACCACTCTCCACCACCCATGGTCGATCGCTGCGGATCTCCTCCAGCCACCGCTGGCCACCACTGGTTTCTTCCGTGACCCACCAAAAGCACACTAGTGGTCTATTTTGGATGTCTTCTGCGCCTGTGGCTCTTCTGGGAAACTATCGTCATAGCGTGAACCACTATTTCACGTTGCCATTGACACGGAAAAAAAATTCCCTAAATTTCACATCAAGAACGAAGTGTTGGAGGGTCCATGCCTTGTTCATTTTCCCTACACCCTCTGTGTTACATGATAAAAATTGAAAGACAAATTAACTCCTCTAAGACAACTTCAAATAAACCCCCTACCTTGATTAGACATCTACTGAAGATGATCAACAGAACCTCCTTCATTGTTGTTTTAGGTTTGTGATTCGGTGGGGCTCATCACCACTCACTGGAACCAATCTCAACCTCTATGTGGTTGGTGTTGTGGTACTTTTTGAGATCTTCATCGCTTGGTGAAGCCACACAAAGACCGCTCCCCCAGTATCATATAAATAGGATTGGGAAGTTGTGGGTAATGCACCATAGAATTTATGAGTTCATTTAATTAATGAATCCCCCAAATTCCAGTGGTATGGTTACAAACAAGGAGGAGTCAAGCCAATTAATGGCTTGATATTTCATTGGTCCCACCACCTCAACTTATCCACTGGTGGAAAAGAAAATATATAAAATAACATAATATGTTATTTTGTTAATCCTTCAAAAGTCTGCAAAATTAAATTTTTCACCTGACCTACTACGGTTTATGTGAATCCTCCCTTATGTGAATCTCGGTGCTGTGAATTCAACGGTTCCCTTGTATTTTTAATTCGAGCATTGGTTCAAAATATAGAAAATTTTTCACATGAATTTACTAAACGTAGCTTAAAAAAGTTCAGATATTAATTTCGGACACACCTGGCCTCAGAACCACACACTGTCTGTTTTCATCGACTCGTAATAGTTCCACATAACTAAAAAAACTACATGAAAAATTTGGTTCTTTACATTCTCCCAACCTTAGGGATTTTTGTCCCTAAAGATCACAACATAGACTAAGGAAAAAAATGGGGGTACTAAGCACAAATCTGAGCCTCCATCTCCCTTTTGATCTCTTTGAGGTTCTTGTGAGGTCAGCGAACACTCACCAAAGAGATTGATCTTCCCCGAAGGACCCACTCCTATTGATCCTCAATCTCTACTAGAACCTCCATAAATGTCACACCATCATCAATGTCCATCTCTCCCCAGTCAATAACATGTGATGGATCATGCACGTAGTTACTCAACTATGAAACGTGGAAAATATTATGCACCTGATGCATCTATGGTGGAAGATCTACGTGATACGCCACCTCACAAACTCTACTGAGTACCTGAAAGGGTCCGATGAACCTTAGAGATAGATTGTCACCCCAAAAAAATATCTGCAACCTTCATTGAGGTAAATCTCATAGCAAGTCTTGGTCTCCCTAGAAAAACTCCAAAGTTATCTATCTCTTATCAACATAAGTCTTTGGTCTGCTCTGTGTAGTATTCATCCCCTCCTGGATGATCTTCACCTTCTCTGTGGTAGCCCATACCAACTCTGGACCCATAAGTGATGACTCACCCAGGTCTGTCCAGCATAGAGGTGATCTTCATGGTCGACATTACAAGGCCTTAAATGGAACCATACTGATGGTGGAGTGATATGTGTTTTTTTACACAAACTCCACTATAGAAAAGTAATCCTCCCATCTACAGCCAAAATCTAGGACGCAAGCACGAAGCATGTACTCGAGTGTCTGAATGGTTCACTTTTTCTGACCATCAGTCTGAGGATGAAAGGCAGTGCTCAAATGTAGCTGATAAATGAATGCATCCTTCAATCCCTTCCACAACTGGAATGTAAATCATGTGTCACAGTCAAAGACGATCGTCGATGGAACCCAATGAATTCGTATAATATCTTGTATGTAGAGGTGTCCTAGTCCCTCTACTGATCCCTGCTCTCAGATGGATAGGAAGTGGGCAGACTTGGTGATTTGGTCAATAATCACCCAGATGGAATCATGTCCCATGGACGTCCATGGTAACCCTGTCACAAAGTCTATGGAGATATCATCCAACTTCTAGTCTTGTTCCATTAGTGGTTGCGCTAAGCCTGCTGGAACCTGATGCTCGTCCTTCCCTTGCTGACAAGCGAGTCATCATTAAACAAGATCTACCACTTCTTTCCTTATCCCTAGCCACCAGTGCTAGCGTCAGAGGACCTGGTACTTCTTCATCACACAAGGATGTACTGCCAGAGGGGACATATGGATCTACCTTAATAACTCCGCTTGTATCACCACCAGTTCCATGGTGTGTCCTCTAAAGAGGTTGACATGCTCCCCACATTCAAAAAATTCATCAGGTGTATGTCCTAAGGATATCTGAGCATGTAGAGCCTCGCAATCATTATCCCCAAGATGTGAATCCAAAACTCACTAAAGAACCGGGGGACTGAGAATTATAGACTAGAGGTAAGCTGATCCATCTCTATCCACAAAGGATATATGTAACATGTCTAACTGCTCTATTGCCTCACTTAGCAGCTGTAAACCATACCTCCTGCTAAGTGCGTATTCCACTACATTCCTCTTCCCAAGAATATAGAATATCTCAATTGCATAGTCCTGGAGGAACTCTATCCATCTCAGTTGTCTCGGGATCAGGTCCTTCTATGAGAAGATATACCTGAGACTCTTATGATCAGTGTATATTGTAAAATGTTCTCCCATAAAGTAGTGCCTCAACATCTTCAAGGAGAAGACCACTGCTTCTAACTCCAGTTCATGGGTAGCATAGTTTTTCTCATTCTATCTCAGCTTTCGTGAACCCTAAGTGTTCACTCCTCACTCCTACATCTAGATGCATCAAATTTCGGTCCCTAATGCATCACAGTAGACTACATACCCAACACCCTCTTCTAGTAGCCTCATGATGGGGGCACTCATCAGTCTCTGCCTCATCACATTAAAACCCATCCTGGAATCTCTAAGTCAATAAAAAGGGCTTTCCTTTTATTGTAAACACTATCAGGGGTGAAGTAACTCTGGAAAAGTCAGGTACGAGTCTCTGGTAGTACCCAACCACCCCAAGAAACTCTACATCTCAGTCACACTACCGGGTGGCTCCCAAGATAGCACAACCTCTATCATTTCTGGATCCACTACAAATCTAGCCTCCAAGATAATGTTTCCCTGAAATTTGACCAATCATATCTAGAACTGGCACTTCGAGAGCTTACCATAAATCTGGTGCCCTCAGAGTGTATCCAAAACTATCCAAAGATGATAGGCACGCTCCTCCTCCAATACCGAGTATATCAAGATTTCATTGATGAAAACTACCTCAAATCGATCAAGGTATGGCTTGAATATAAGGTTCATGAGTCCCGTGAACACTGTAGGGGTGTTGGTCATGCCAAATGGCCTAACCATGAACTCATAGTGGTCATACCGACATCTGTAGCCCGTCTTCTTCACATCCTCATCTTGTACCCTGGGCTGATGATAGCCTGATCTGAGGTCTATCTTCAAAAACCAATGAGCTCCCTTCAGATAATCGAAGAGATCATAAATCCTCATAAGTGGATAATTTTTCTTCAGAGTCACCTGGTTTAGGCTCCGATAATCCACATAGATCCTCAAACTACCATCTACATTCTTGGAGAACAAAATCAGGGTAGCTCATTGAGAAACACTAGGCCTTATGAACCCCTTCCTCTGTAAGTCCTCCAAATGTACTCGTAACTCACAAAGCTCCGAAGGATCTATCTGATATGATGGTATTGTTTTTGTCCTGGGGAACATTTCGATGTAGAATTCCACCTCTCTGTGAGGAGGTAGTCCCGAAACATCATCAAGGAAGACATCAGCATACTGGTCCACCACTACATGATAGATCAGACTCTCAACATCAATTTCTCTAAGGTAAGTCTATCCAACTGATTTGTGATAGGCTACACCCTCCTTCGGGTAAGTTTGTCATGTGCTTCAAAGGTTCCCTTCTCACCGGTGATGGAAAGCCTGGTCTCATCCTCGTGGAGACACTACACTTTTCACCAAATATAGTCAATATGAGCATGGACCGTGGATAACTATTCCATACCCAATATGACTTTTTAAGGCCTCACCGCTGTTACTAGAAGATCCAAGCCGAAGCTCTCACCTCCTAGAGTAATATCACACTACCGGAACCAGTGTGTAGTCATCAAATCTTATCCCATAGGAGTCTCTAATTGCAAGGATTGAGCCAACGACTCCACTAGAATCTCCGAGCTCTGAATGAGAGTCGTGGAAATGAAAGAGTGTCTAGACCTTGTGTCTATAAGTACTACAGCTTAGTTGGAGTAGACACAGATCGTACCTTGAATCATATCTGGATCTCTTTGGTCGTAGGCCTCAGCTGCCTGATGTTGTGCTCTCCCCTATCCACCTGCTCCTTGTGGTCGGGGTGGTGGTGGTAGGACCTCAAACCATCATCAACCACCTACCGTATGATGTGATCCTTAGCCATTTATTCTATCTTACGGTCCTCCTCGCTCTAATATCTATCTCTTCCTTAGCGGTCCCTCGACCATATGATGTTCGTCAGTGTGGCTTGTCGAGTAGTCGTGATCCATGTGACCATGCCTGCTGCACATGATGACCAGTCTTCTCCTCTTCTGGCCTCCACTACCTCGTGATCCTTATACCTCTGACCCTACGTCCCAGGGTCATCCACCCTAAGGTCTAATCCATTTGGACCTCTGCCCTCTGCATCATCTGCCTACTACCAGTCATAGATGACACTGCTACATGTTTCTCAGTGGTGGGTCTTGTTGTCCGTGTCTGCTCAGCAGGAAAACTCTCCACCATGAGAGCTCTCTCATGCACTCCCTTATCCTTCAGGATGTTTAGAGATACCATCAAAGATCTAATATTCGCCCAGAGTACCATCTTAAAGGTATGAGGACTAAATAAAGGGTCATTCACTATGTTTTTGGAGTATCGTGATTGGTCAGTGAACCTTGCCAAGTAATGGGCTACTGTTATCCTACCATGCTATAAGTACAGAAACTCTTGAATACACATAGAGTGTAGTGTCACTGGAATGAAATCCACCCTGAAGAGGATCTCAAAGTCCATCCATGTGAGGGTATCCTCATCGTGTATATATAGTTCTAGGCTCCACCATATCTCTACTGCGCCCTATAAAAGGCTAGCTAAAAGGATCACCATCTGGTCGGCTGGTGTCCCAACAAGGAAAAAGACTCTGGCAATAGCCTCCTGCTAGTCCTCCTCCACCTGGGGATCTGTCTCACCTCGGAACCTTTAAGACCTCTACCACTAGAACTCATTCAACTCACTCAGTCAGCGTGCATTGTATGCTAGTGCGGATAGTGGAAACGGCTGCCCAATAGGTAGGGGTTCTGCAAGTACACCACACTATGGTACTATCACCATAAGAGGGCCCTACACCGAAGCCTCGTTTTTCGGTGGGCCTTCATCATGTACTCTATCGGGAATCCTGTCTGGTTGTCGATGTGGTGTAATCCTAAAATGAAATAGGTGTGAAACGATCATTAAGTTATACTTGGTGAGCTGAATCAATGAGATCAAATTTAAAACATTTCCAAATCACACGCAATCAGTGTTTTCATGCACCGAGTCGAAAATTAGAATTTATGGTCCTGGTGTACGGATACATCAGTCGCCGCACCAACACTAAAGGTTTGGTCCATATCGTCTTTATAGCACTCCACATTAGTGTGTCTCTTCTGTGTACCACCTAGTCATGGCTCCCTCAAGACTGAGCCCAACTTCTCATCGTATGCACAAGACACAACAAGTTGCGGGCGAAGCCCATGCAGGGCTGAGTATAAGAATGCTCAGTAGGGACCCTGAGACCCCTGAGGGTCTCCTAGTGTCCCATATAGGAAAACCCACAAATCATGACCTCAATCACAAAGCATGAAGCAATAGTCTATTCACACTAGGTATACAACTCAGAGTTCAGGAATATAGATGTTTAGTCTTAAGCTATATAATTTTATTCTATTTTGAAGTTCCACAACAGAACCATAAGAAGTTTTTCTAATATAGGTCCACTCTTGGATGTAAGTAGTTTTTCCATGATGAGCCACTTTATATAGGATCCTCTTTGTTTCATTCTACTACTGATACACACAGGTTCTCTAGATGTTGATCCACAAAGGGTCACTAGAATGCTGATCCACACAGGGTCGTGATGATGCCAATCCACCCATGGTCTCCATGATGTTGATTCACACTGGGTCTTTATGTATTTGATACAAATAGGGTCTCTAGATGATGATCCATACATGGTCTCGAGAAGAGAGGTGGGGATTATTAGTCATACACCTAGATCAACCTGCTCTGGATTTTCTGATGTCGACCAGCATTGGTCTCTCTTCTTCTTCATGTCACAGCCAGCCACTGGATTCCCTCTCTTATCACACATGATTTTTGGAGTACTTATCCTCAAGCCATCATTCATATTTCAACCAGTACAAATACTTGAAAAAATCATACCCAAGGGACCACCCCTTCAAAGGGGTCCCAACATGAAAGATGGCACGTCGTTCGGAAGCCCAGACTGTGAGATATGAGCACTTTTGTAAAAAAGTCCCAGTCAGATTTAGGTCTGATCCAACCTAGTTCACATGTAAAACTCCATAAAAACTCATTTAAAGTATCTCCAAAAGTATTTCCTTGTCACAAGGGTCCTTATGACAAAGACGGCATGTCAATCGGACACCCGCTGTGTAAGTTACATCTCTTTCGGTGAAAGGGGGTGATCGCACCTCGGTTCAGCCCAGCTCTGCCGGGCCCGTCGGAATATGCCAATGGGACCGCTTCCCAAAAAGGATCCCAACACCACTGACGGTGCATTTCACTGACACCCCGTTCATCAGTTACATGAATTTCTTTATTCATGGACCGGTTGGGTCTCGTCCCGATCCGACTTGGTTAGACCGACCTGACGCAACGGGTCCCGGGGTCTACCAGACCTCGCCCGGGTCCAGACCGTTAAGGGTGTCCCTGTTCACTGGGTCCGGTATGTCAGGGGTGCCTGGTTTGGTTCATGGGCCCAGTTCATGGTTGGTTCGGCCTGCCCAATGGGGTTCGGTCCACCCGCGCTGGCCCACCAGGGCGTGGGTTCAGCCTGGCCCACTGGTGGGTCCGGACCACTGGGTGGGTCCATCCCACTGGGCAATGGGTCTGGCCCGCTTGGCCATGGGTTCGGCCCACTCGGTCGGCCCACGTCCAGCCCAGTCTGCAAGAATGAGTACTGTTTTCCCCCACTGGCCCTGAGGATGGAGGGTCGTTTTGTCCAGCCGTTGTGGCGCTACCCCACCGGGTTCAAGGGTCGGCCTTTTGGCTGACCATCTTCTTCCAATACGGCATAGCGCAGGGACGTACCACCCTCCTCTTACCATAGGGGGTTCCAGCAGGCATTGCCCTTGTCCCATACGGCTAGCTCGGGCTAGCCACCCTTGTCCGCTGCAGCGCGTAATGGTGGGATGCTCTCCACCGCCCACGGCCCATCGTCGCGGGTTTCCTCTGGCCCCCGCCAGCTGCCGCCGACATGGCCCACTGGCGGTTTCTTCCGCGGGCCACCAGATGCACTCTGGTGGTCTATTTTTTATGTCGTCTGCACCGACGGCTCTTCCTGGATATCACCATCATAGAGTGAAGCCATATTTCACGTTGCTGTCGAGTTGGAAAAATTATTCCCCGAAGATCACGTCAATAACGAGGGGTCCGAGGGTCTAGGCCTTTTCATTTTTCATGCGCCCTCTACATTACATGATAACAATCTTAAGATAAATTAACTCTTCAAATAAAACCTCAAATAACCCCCCAACCTGGATAAGACGTACACTGATGACAATCGATGGAACCTCCTTCAACATTGTTGTCGGTTCGTGATTCAGTGGTGCTCGTCACCGCTAGCAGGAACTGGTTTCGTCCTCCAAGTGGTTGGCATCACAGTACTTTTCTAGAGATTCTTCACTTGGTGAATTCATGCCAACACCCCTCCCCAAGCTCCATATAAAAAGGATGGGGAAGAGGTGGGTAACGCTCCGCGGAATTTATGAGGTTCATTTAATTAATGAACCTCCCAAATTCCAATAGTACAGTTACAAACAAGGAGGAGTCAAGCCAATTAATGGCTTAAAATGTATTCAGTCCACCCACCACCACTTATATGTTGGTGGGAAAAAATAACATAACATATCATGTTATTTTATTAATCTTTCAAAAAACCACAAAATTAACATTTTCACCTGAGCTACTGTGGTCGAAGTGAAACATCCCTTAATAGAATCATGTAACTACAGATTCAATGGTACCCTCGGATAATTAATCCAAGCATCGGTTCAAATGATTGAAAATGCCTCCCATTCGACTATGAAAGTAACTTCAAAAGGTTCAGAAATTCATTCCTGACACATCGGGCCACAGAAGCACGCACTGCCAATTTTCACATACTCGTAATAATTCCAAATAATTAATCAAATTACATGGAAAATCTAGGTCTTTACATTAAATTTCTAAATGTGCCTAAAATTAATATTATTATTATTATTGGTTCATTTGAGAAAATGGTGTTTTTAAACATTAAAAAGAATTTACCAAAAATCATATCTTTTATTATCAATATGTTTTATTTATATAAATCGATAATAAACAATATATTAAAATTAGTTATTAATATTATTATTTCTATGTTTATCGTCTAGGTTATGATTATATTATTTTAGTAATTAAAAAAATAAAAAGAGTTGTATTGTAGAAACTATTTATTGCACGTATCATATGCCAAGTCTTTGTTGTGTGTGAAAGGAATCATTGACATAGTGAATAGAAAGATATAAAATAAAATTTAAATTTGTTAATAAAGTGGGTCCATAAAAACTTAGGGTGTTACAAAAAACCTCCAACCGAAAAAAATGTTAAATGAAACAGAAAAATATGGCATAGCAGTGACCCATCAGGTGTCGTAATATACATTAAATCCATAATTTTAACCATCCATGAGAGGAAATAATGGGAAATGAATTACATCATGTTTTTGAGGATATAGTCTGCCATACACATGAACGGTGGATTAATTTCACAATTGATGGAAGGGGATATGGATCTAGGATATTAAAAAAATATAATAACATATCAGTGTATGGAATATTATAATTTTATGATATTATGATGGTTCAATAATATTTGAAGGAGGGTGAAGTAGAAATAAAACAAAAATGATCTGTTAATAATTATACATCTTCTTCGGATGACCTCTTTAGAATTACGAAAAAAGACTTTATAGGACAATTTTATAATAAAACCAAGCCCTATAGGACATTGAAAAAGAATTATGTAATGGATGTGGGTGGATAATAGCTGATATAAAACACTTTTTTAATTGTGATGAAAATAGGAGATTATGTGTCCTTTTAAAAGTTAGGGGAGTGGAAGAGTTGGAATTTCACAAAAAACAAATATTAAGACAAACTAATTATCCTGGAATGGGGATCCAAACTGAAAAAATTAAAAGATAAGACGATTATGAATTTAAATAAAATCATAAACTAAAATTTTAGGTAGTTTAGATTAAATTTTTACCGTTATATATTTTTCTTCTGCACACTAATCCTTTTTTAGAATTACAATGGTAATAATTTCATGACTCATTAGGGGTTAAGATAGTTACTATAAAAAGAAAATTGGTTAATAAATGAACTACTAAATCTATTATCAACGATATCCAAATAAATTGGACAAATATAAGATTTCTATTAATATTAAATCATTTAATAAATTATTATTTGTTATAAAATATCATTAATTTTAGTTTTTCAATTATTCATTTAATTTTCCTTTTAAAACTACATTAAAAAATTAAAGTGAATTTTAACCTTTAAAACATCACTATAATGTTATATTTAACTAATAATTAATGGAATACCAAAATTCATTAAATATATATTACATGTATTATTGTTTAAAATTTTTGTTATATTTATCTATTAATTGAATACATATTGTGTTAGTGTTGCATAATATTTTAAGGTAATTATTTAATTCATAATAATTATAATTTAATCAAAATTATAAAAAATAACTTATACATAAATTAACTATTTATAACAATATTTTTTTTATATTTATCCTAACCAAAAAAATATTACAGTTATTAAAAAACAAAGAAGCATTTTTATCCTCATTTTTTACATAAATATTATAAAGTTAAAAATGAGAGAAATATAGAACCATGTGGACATATATTTGATACTTGGAAGGAAATTTTTCCGAAATACTCATCAGATATAAAAAAGGAATTTTTTATGATCAATTTTTTGTTCTTATTTTGTTATGTTTAACCAAAATTATCTAATTACCCTTACCATTGTGATAATTGTTTACTATGGATAAAATTCATAATGACTAAAAATAAAATGGGCATATTTACTAAATTTGTGATTCTTGATTCCAAATATATAATACATTTTGTAAAAATAAATTAATATAAGTAGAATAATTTATTTCATAATTAAACCTACAAAAAATGATGTAGATTAGCTTTTTAGAAAAATCCCACTTTAGGTATAAAATTTTTTTTGTAACACCCCAATATTTCATAGTACGTTATCTCATTAAAGTAATTCAATAGCTTGCGCTACACGCATCACCGAGTTCGAGCACACCACAACTTTCCAAAAAAGTGATTAAAAAATGATTACAAAATTTTTTTACTACATTTTAAAATCTTATATATACTCTATATAATTTTAACATTCATATATTGTGTTTCTTAGACATAATATAAGGACAAATTCAATTTTCAAATAAAAGAAGTATTTTTTAAAAAATGTTATTTTACCGCCTATTTAATGGAGAATCCTTTTTAAAACAATTATTTGACACTTTTATATATTCTATTTAATAAAATTAAATTCTTTTTTAGAATCCGGACTTAGAAAAATTTGGATAAAATTTTGGTACTTTTCTCATAACTTCCATATTTGGATGAATATTGATAAATACTATGTATTAATTGAAAACAACTTTTTTATAAAAAATAATTTATAGCGATAAATTGTGAATTTTAATGGTTTTGAAGTTTAATTAGATTATATTTTTATCATTTAATAAAAAAATTTCATTATAAGTAATTTTAAATTTAAATTTGACATAAACACATGTCAATATTTTGATAGTTTTTACTTTTTAAAAACCCGCTTATTGGTTTTGACAGCAGGAATTAATTTTAAATTAATAAATGCAAATTTTATTTTTTAATTTTGTAAAATGGATTTCATTTTTGAATTCAAAATATTGAAATTTTCTATGGGTAAATTTTTGGTATTTTTCTGAAAACATTCAATTTTTGATGAATAGTGAAAAACACTGTGTTATTATATAAAACTGAATTTATATTTAAATAATTATTTATTTTATTTAAATTTATTTTAAGTCAAAATAGATATATAATACCTATATAAGTTAAATTTAATTCATTGGGTCCTTTTATAATAAAATTAGATGTATAAAATTTTATTGAACTTTTTAACATTTTTTACCCACCTTCTAGGAGCATTTGAAAATTCAAATTAATCATAATTTTACCACTTCTATGAGTTGAATTTAAAAAATCTGAGAGACAAGGTTGACATCAGTATGTAATATGTGGTTCAATATGATGAAAAATAATTTTTTGCGAATAGTAACTTTTGACTTTTATTTACCTCAGATAAAAGTAAATAGGGTAATTAAGGGTAAAAATGATATTATAAATACCCTAACACATGTCCTAAATCTATTGGATAAATGTAATTAGACTAAAAAACCTTATAAATAAAATATGATCCTCTTTGGTCCACTTGGATAAGATTAGGACATTTATTATTATTTTATTTAAAGAAGAGTTAAAAGTGTTAAATTGAAAGTTTAATAATTAAACCATTTTTATATAGGGGTAAAAACAATATAAATTTGACTATAAATATTAATTAGAAATATAATAATATTTTATAGATAATGTTAATTTATTTATAATTTTTATACATTAAATAATTTAATTTATTTGTGACACAATGATGATGTAGTAATTACCTTATTAATGAATGAATCAAATAAATTGAATTATAAATATTAAAATAAATATAATTTCAAAGTTTTTATGACATCCACGAATTTTATATGTGAATATGAAATGTTAATGTTTATTCAATGTTTTTTGATAGAAGTAATCACGTTGTTATCACTTTCAAAATAACCAGCTACTAAATATTGTCAAAATTGACATAAATGAGTTTTTAAAACAAATAATATATTATTAAATTATATAATAGTCCTAAAAATCTAAGGATCTGCCAAAGAACTTATATAATGATAGGTGTATTAATAATTAACCACATGGGGTTATCTTGAATTGCTATATTAAGTTTATTAAAGATATAATATAAAAATACAAAGAGATATGGTAAATGTCAAACTATTTAACTAAGAGTTAAATCTAAAAGATAAGGTTCATATGATGACCTAAACCTTTATAAAACCTATTGGTTGAGAGTTTTGTGACCCATCCTCACCGTAAACTTTAAATAACTCATTTTTGAGCCATTATAATCCGAAAATGATTTTATTATAAAATAATATTTCAATCTTTTCCTAAAGTGACCCTCACCTCTCTTATAAAAGGGAACTTCCCCTTTTCTTAATTTTACACCTCCAAATCCATTTAGCTCGGGAAACCCCTACCCAAATATCCACCCAACATTATTCCCTTAATCCTAGAGTCCATCCATTGATCAAAAATCTATCCTAATGAGACCTTTTGATCAAATCAAAAGAAAGAACCTGAAGAAGAGGTAAATATTTCATCACCTCTTTCAAGTACATTTTTTCTTCCACTTCCTCGTTATTTGTTGTTTCCATTATAAAATAATAACTCCAGTATCTTCTATATACTTTGATGTTCTTATATAAATGTTAAAACGGTATTCATTATTCTATCCATCCAATACATGACAAAGTCACCATACGTCCATACGTAAGGATTACCGTCTCCACGTCGTGGTGTAGTTTGTTATTCAAACACTTCATTTTTTGTATGGGTATAATCATGAGTATAACTGATGTAAATAATAAATATAACATGTTAATTATTATTTATATAGGATATGCCCTCCAATTAAATATGATTTCACCATCAATATAATGATATTTTTGCTCGTGCGTATGTACGGATTACCGTCTCCACGACACGATGAGATTCATTTCGACGTTCACCATTCAACGATGATTATAAAAATTTATATCATTAATAAGTATGTAATATATGAAAAAATAATGATACTGGATATATTTATATTTATTTATTTATTTACTTATGTACTTACATATATCTTATTCACTTAGTTCCGTTCAATACGATATGAATATGGAAACAATGTTTATGCGTACGTACGGCCTACCGTCTCCATCAACTGTGTTTTCCATTTAATATATATGTATATAGTATACATATTTATATTCAAAATATATATGATCTATAAATAATATTATATATTTTTTATGTATTTATATCATGATCTAAGTGATACAATCCAGAGTAACAAGTTAAAACACGTATGATAAAGAAAGCGATTATGACCCGAAATGTTAATTTAACATTGAAATTATTATTAAATGGGTAGTATAAAGTCATTAATGAATCATGTATGATATCATAAATGTTAATATGGTTCGGGTATAATTTAATAACACACTATGGTCTTTATACAGGAGTTTAAGCATACCCTCGACCAAAGGAAAGTGCAAGGTAAGGGTCAATTCCTCAATCTCATTATTATTCGAGATTGTTTATGGTTATGTTTTTACTGGGACATATTTTTTATCCATCTCCATGTTTCATAAAAGAGTTTTCAAAGGGATTACTTTTAAGGGACTCTTTTTTAAAACATCATTCTAAATGTTTTAAATATTTATTTTTTAAATTATTCTCATTAATGTCCATGTTTTTTAAGGATTTATTTATATGGACATGAGTGTTTTCAAAATGTTAATTCCATTCAAATGATTCAAAGTTGTATTGGACACTTTGATTCAAAAATGTATTTAAATTTCTTCCTTCTAAATTGTGTGACTTTTAAATGTTTTAATGAAAAAGGTATATTTATCTCAAAGAGTTTTACAAATCATTTTCATCTATGGGAACATCCATTGATGGATTTTAAACTTGTTTGAAGTAGATATATTATGATACAAATCTTCCATATTTCATTGAAAGTTTTTTGATATGTTTGACTGTGGATGTGTTATTTTTATACCATTCATGGTTGGTGGATAAATTATTGACATTTAGTATACTATTTTTAATAGGAATGATTATGTTATGTTTCAACCATTCCATATGAGAAATTTATTGGACATAGTGAGTGATTGGTGGAGCCCGCTATAGCTCCTCGATGCATTAGTAGGTCTCATGAGACAAACTTGTGTCTTGGAACAAGGCCTTGAAAAAAATATTATTTGTAGTCTTGGAACAAGGCCTTGACATTGTGGTTATGAAGTCTGACATTATGTATTCCATCATTATAAAAGTGGCTATTGATATTTCATGTGATTATTCAACTTGTAGAATATCAATGTGAATAAGTAAATAGAATTATTTTCTTTGATCTTTTCCATATTATGTTGAAGTTTAAGTTTCAAAGGATTTTGTTTTATTCTTATACATTGCCTTAAATGTTTATGCTTATTTATGAAAGTTTCCTCTATATTGTTATCCTTACTGAGCATCTGATCTCACCCCTTTCTATGTTTTAATTTTCCCAGGATTTTAAGAAGTGTATTATGATTGATAATCAGGGTTAAGATAGGATATTAATGGCGTTATCAAAGGATAATTTCAGCTGTGTTTTATTTTCTAATGTGTAATGGAATTTTCATGTATGTAATATATTTTCCAAGACTACTAAACTTATTGGTCTTTCGGGACTTGATTCCTTGTAATCATTCCAATGTATTAAAATAATGCACTGACTCTTGGCAACTAGGGTGGGGGTGTTACAGTTGGTGTTAGAGAAAGTTTAGCAACAACCATGGAAATAGATTTAGATAAACTCTTATTTGAGAACATTACCCTATGATATAATTTGAGGATTAGTTTAGAAGAACATACTATAATTTTGGTACTGTATAGATTTTTTGAGTTTTCCAAGTAATACATCCATGTCTGGATACGAGTAGGTAGAGGCCGCTCAAGCACTGATGTACCTATGGATAAAACCTGAAAACACCTCTTTGAGCTAGACTTGAACGGGGACTGGTGCACGAAAATGGGCCTTTCTACACTCATGGTTATGAAACTCCAAGGGGATATTCTTAGGGTAATTCACATTTTCATTACAGGCCATTATGAAGGATTTAGGAGTAAATACTCCCTCAAAGAAAAATTTTATGATTACAGATTATATACAAAATCTTTTCAATTTACTTTAGGTATTTTACATGTTTGGAATTATGAGTTGCGATTCATAAAATAACCTAGTCTATGCCATTTTTTATAAATTACGTCTAGTAGAAGGAATGATAATTACATCAATACGCATGATCGAAAGATTAAGAAGTATCATATCTTTCGTGGAATTAAGACAACATTTAATAGTGAAATAGTCTCCCACGTATTCTCATCATATGAAGAAATAGTATTATGTGTTAATAAGATATGTAAATAATTTTCTATGTCATATGGATTTTAAGGGAAGCAAGAGAAGAAAAGTATGGAAGAGAGAAATATAGATAAGTTGAAGAGGGGAATAAAGAATTTTCCCATACGTGATAACTGTGGAAAGAATCACCTTGGTAAATTCTTGAAGGGAATGAGAGTTTGTTATAAGTGTGGAGAAGAAGGGCACCGTGTACGTGATTGCAAGGGTAAGGAAATGGTTTCAAATGTATAGTGCTTCATCCACAAGGAGTGGTGGTACTACGTGAATTAGTGTCCAAATCAATAGAGTATGCCCCAAATGATGAAATTGGATAATAATCATGTTATGATATCACCACATATGAAGAGGAATGACTAGTGTTCTAATGTTATTGTTAAAGAATTATTTCATTTGAGTGTTGTATCAATGATGCACTGGTTATATGAATTATGGAAATAAATACAGATTATAATACAGTACTATTTCTTTAAGGATTTGAGAATATATGGTTCTAAGAAAAGTTACTCAACAGAAAGAAGGACTTTTTGGGAAATAAATGGTTGAAGGAAAGATAAACCTTATTATGGTTATAATACTGAGGTAGGGATTTTGGAATAAGATATGATTGATTTGGATAAATTATATTGGATATTCCTTATTAAGTTAGAACTGATTATTGGTTTTTTTATTCCATCATTGTTGGAGTATTCAAAATTTTTGGATATAAGGAATATATCTAGTATTCTATAAGGAATAAGGGAGAATGAATGTAATAAATATGGTTTTACAATAATTTAAGGTGTTTCGATGTTTTAAATTAAAACATGATGAAGTTATTCACATGTTTTTACATGGAAAAAAAGATCATCATTGTGTTTACCTTCCTTATAAATTTTGGACTGTGAGTTTAGACAGAATAATTTTAGATAATTAAATGGATTATGTTGGACATTGGATACTATTGTTATGGTTAAATAATTTCTTAATATTATTTTTGGATTATTATAAAAGGGACAACTTGGAGGTCGGGCGACAACCTATCACATCCGGTAAGACCACGAGACTTGAACCCACAACCGAAGAGCGACAAGGGTGCATCATGTACCACTGGCCTATGTGATGTCACGGTTTGTATAATGTAGTTTTTTTAAATGGTCTGAAAGATAAATTATAATTTCATTTTTTTGGAACCCTATACGATTATGATAAATAGAATATTTTTTAATTCTCTTATCTTTTGAAGTGAATGATGAGATTGTGGTAGGAATTAGTTGAAAGATAAAAATCTACTTGTCATGTATATTTTTTTCCTCTTATTCTATGAATAAATAAATTCTTAAACTTTAGGTAATGGATCTAAAAACTAAAAATGTATTATCCTAATACCTTATGTTTTTTTCAACTAACAATATTTTAAATCATCAAAGATTGATGGCTTTGAGGCCCTCAATTTTACACTTATTTTTGACTGATGACCTCAATCACTCCCTATAAATATTTACATTTTTCCTCCAATTTTGTGTCCCTAATTTCCACCAATTTTCTCCTAATCAAGATTATAATTTGGTGGTGACTTTTTCATTTCCTGTTCCCTCTTATCAAGACTAAATTTTATTAACCCAATTTCTTATATGGGTTTTCCATAAAGGTATTTTTCTATTTTTAAAATTTTATTTTTGAAGAACAATTTAAAATTGTGAGGACGCAATTTATTGAATGATGGGAGAATGTAACACCCCAATATTTCATAGTACATTATCTCGTTAAAGCAATTCAATAGTTTTTGCTACACGCAACACTATGTTTGAGCGCACCACAACATAACAAAATAGTCGTTAAAAAATGATTATGAATACTATTAACTGCATTTTGAAATATTATATACTCTATATAATTTTAAAATTTATATTTTGTGTTTCTTAGACATTATATAAGGACATATTCAATTTTCAGATAAAATAAGTATTTTTTTAAATGAAATTTTACCGCCAATTTAATGGAGAATCTTTTTTTACAAAAAATATTTGACACTTATATATTATATTTAATTAAATTGAATTATTCTTTAGAATCAGTAAATAAAAATTTATTTTGGATAATTTTTTGTTACTTTTTTTATAACTTTCATATTTTGATGAATAGTGAAAAATACTATGTTTTAATTGAAAACATATTTTTTAATAGCAATAATTTATAGTGATAAATTATGAATATGAATGGTTTTTAAGTATAATTAGATTATATTTTTATCATTTAGTACAATGTAAGTCATTATAAGAAATTTCACATTTAAATTTGACATAAACACATGTCAATCTTTTGATAATTTTTACTTTTTAAAAACCCGCTTATTGGTTTTGATAGTGGGAATTGATATTAAATTAATAAATGGAAATTTTATGTTTTGAATTTGGTAAAATGGACTTCATTTTTAAATTCATAATATCAAAATTATCTTAGGGTAAATTTTTTGGTATTTTTCTAAAAACATTCAATTTTTGATGAATAGTGAAAAACACTGTGTTATTATTTATAACCGAGCTTTTATTTAAATAATTATTTATTTTATTTAAATTTTTTTTAAGTAAATATAGTTATATAATATCTATATAAGATCAATTTAATTTATTGGTGTCATTTTATAATAAAATTAGATGTATAAAATGTTATTGAACTTTTTAACGTTTTTTACCCACCTTCTATGAGCATTTGCAAATTTGCATAAACCATAATTTTACCACTTCTCTGAGTTGAATTTAAAAAATATGAGAGACATGGTTGACATCAGTAAGTAATATTTTGTTCAATAAGATGAAAATAATTTTTTGTAAATAGTAACTTTTGACTTTTATTTAACTTGGTTAAAAGTAAATAGGGTAATTAAGGGTAAAATGATATTATAATTACACTAAAACTTTTCTTAATTAGATTGGATAAGTTTAATTCTACGAAAAACAACCTGATTAATAAAATATGACACATCTTTGGTCGACTTGTATTAGATTAGTATATTTATTATTATTTTATTTAAAGAATAGTTAAATGTGATAAATTCAATGTTTAATAACTAATCCATTTTTTATATAGAGCTTCACACATTATAAATTAATCTATAAATAATAATTATAAATCTAAAATAATTTCCCACATAATGGTAATTTATTTTTAATTTTTAGACATTAAATAATTAAATTTATTTATGACACAATGATGATGTAGTAATTACCTTATTAATGAATGAATCAAATAAATGGTTTTATAAATATTAAAATAAATATAATTTCAATTTTTTATGACATATAATAATTTTATAAATTAATATTACATGTTTTGGTTTATTCAATGTATTTGGTTCTAAGTAATAATGTTTTTATGTCTTTCAAAAAAATCAAATACTATATAGTGTCAAAATTGACATAAATGAGTTTTTAAAACAAACATTATATTATTAAATTATATAATAGTCCTAAAAATCTAAGGCTCTACCAAAGAACTTATATAATGATAGGTATATAAATAATTAACCACATGGGGTTCTCTTGGCTTGTTATAGTAAGTTTATTAACCATATAATATAAAAATACAAAGAGACATGGTAAATGTCAAACTATTTATTAAAGAGTTAAATCTAAACAATAAGGTTATTATGATGACCTAAACCTGTCTAAAACCTATTGGTTGAGAGGTTTTCGACCCATACTCACCTTATCCTTTAAATAATTCATTTTCTAGGCATTATAACCCTAAAATTATTTTATTATAAAATAATATTTCAATCTTTTCCTAAAGTGACCCTCACCTCTCTTATTAAAGAGAACTTCCCCATCTCTTAATTTCACACCTCCAAAGCCTTTTGCCTCAGAAAACCCCTTCCCAAATATCTTCCCAAATATCCTCCATTAATCCTAGAGGAATTAAATTGGCCAGAAATCCAACCTAAGCAGCCCTTTCGATCAAATCAGAAGGAAGAACCCGACGAAGAGGTAAATATTTAATTAGTTCTTTCACGTACTTTCCTTCTTCCACTTCCTCTTTATTTATTGTTTCCATTATAAAATAATAATTCCATTATATTATATATAATTTAATGTTATTATAAAAATTTTACAAACATATTAATTATTCTATCAATCCTATAAATGACAAATTCACCATACGTGCATACGTACGGATTACCGTCTCCACGTCGTGGTGTTGTTTATTAGTCAAACACTTCATTATATGGATGGGTATAATAGTGAGTATAACTAATGTAAATAATAAATATAACATGTTAATGATTCATGTATATATGATATACCATCCAATTACATATTATTTCAACATCAATATAATGATATTTTCACTCGTGTGTAAGTACGAATTACCTTCCCCACGACGCGATGAGATTCATTTCCACGTTCACCATTCAATGATGATTATAAAAATATATATAATTAATTAGTATGTAATATATGAAATAATAATTATACTGTAGATATATATATGTACTTTAATATATATTATTCACATAGTTCTGTTCATTAAGATATGAAAACAGAAACAACGTTTATGCGTACGTACGACCTACCGTCTCCATAAACGGTGTATTACATTTTATATATATGTCTATTATAAATATTTATATTATAAATATATATGATATATAAATCATATTTTATATTATTTAAGTATTTAAATCATGATCTAAGTGATATAATCAAGAGTATCAAGTTAAAATGTGTATGATGAAGAAAGAGATTATTACCTGAAATGTTAATTTAACATGGAAATTATTATTAAATGGGTAGTATAAAGTCAAAAATGAATCATGTATGTTATCATTAATATTAATATGTTTTTATTATAATTTAATATCATACTAATGTCATTATATAGGAGGTTAAATGTACCCTCGACTGATGTAAAGTGCAAGTCAAGGCTTAATTCCTCAATCTCATTATTATTCGAGATTGTTTATGGGTAAGTTTTTACTGGGACATATTTAATATCATTGTCCATGTTTCATAAAAGAGTTTTCAAAGGGATTCTTATTAAGGGAATTTTTTTATTAAATCATCATTTTAATTTTTTTAAATATTTATTCTTTTAAAAAATTCTCATTAATGTCCATGTTTTCAAAATGTTTTTTAAGGATTTAATTATAGACATGAATTTTTTTAAAATGTTACTTCCATTCAAAAGTTTCAAAGTGGTATGGGATACATTGATTGAAAATGTATTTAAATTTCTTGCTTCTAAATTTTGTGACTTCTAAATGTTTTCATGAAAAATATCAAATATCTTTACAAAACATTTTCATCTATGTCAACATTCATTTGATGGATTTTAAACTTGATTTAAGTTGATTTATTATGATACAAATCTTCCATATTGTATTGAAGGTTTTGTGATATGTTTGACTATGGATGTGTTATTTTTATACCATTAATGGTTTGTGGACAAAGTATTGACATTTAGTATGTTAGTTTTAATATGAATGATTATGTTATGTTTCAAACTTTTCATATGGGGAATGTATTTGACATAGTAAGTGACAAGTGGAGCTCGATATAGCTCCTCGATGCATCGATAGGTCTCATAAGACAAACTAGTGTCTTGGCACAAGAACATGACAAAATATTGTTTTTAGTCTGGGCACAAGGCCTTGAATATGTGGTTATGAATTCTATCATTATGCATTCCATCATTATGAAAGTGGATATTGATATTGCATGTGATTATTCGACTAGTAGAATATCTATCTGAATAAGTAAATGGAATTATTTTATTGTATCTTTTCCATATTATGTTAAAGTTTTAGTTTAAATGGATTTTGTTTTAGTCTTAGACATTGAATTAAATATTTATGCTTATTTATGAACGTTTCTGCTATATTGTTATCCTTACTGAGAATCTGAGCTCACCCCTTTCTATGTTTTAATTTTCCCAGGATTCCGAGAAATGAATTATTGTTGATAATTAGGGTTAATCTATATGATTAATGGTGTTATCAAAGGATCATTTCTGATTTGTTTTATTTTCTAATGTGTAATGTAATATTCATGTATTTAATCTATTTTCCTGGACTACTAAACTGATCGATCATTCAGGACTTCATTCCTTGTAATCATTCCAATGTATTAAAATAATTCACTAACTCTGGGTTACTAGGGTTGAGGCCTTATGATATTTATACAAATTTCCATTATAAAACTCATTCTATGAATTTTAATTATATTATAATTCATAAAAATGAACTAATGGAGTTTCAAAACTAACCAAAAATATTATATTATATTATGTATGCTTTAATGGAAAATAATTTTTTATATAAAATGTTTATTTTTCACTATTCATTGAAAATCCAAAATTTCATAAAAATATCAAAATTTCATTATAATATAACACTGATATAATGATTTCAAAATTGATATAATTTTTATAAAATAAAATTTATAAAATGTCTACAAATTAAGTAATATATATTCTAATGAAAATAAAAAAAGGAATTTTTCGTGAAAACATACTTTTTATGAATAAAATGACATTATAAAAAGTTGATTGAATATTTACTAAGAGTTTATCATTAAATTTATATTTAGTAGAAACTTTATATATTTACTCTGTGTCTTCAATACCCTAATCTCCATTCTATAATATGGACATCCTTCCCCCATTCCCTAAAATTGATCTTTTCTGTGATGTTCCCAATCCAATCGATGGTTTCCCCAATATCACTCACTCTTTCACACTCTAATTTCTATGAAGATTTTACTATTCAAGATTAGACCTTGGATGAATGCTTCATGAACCATTATCCATCTCTTGAAACTATTGATAGGTTCTTCTTTGAATCTTGGGGATTATAGGATGGTGCAATTGTTGTTCTTCTTGAAAATAGACATTTAATGGTACACTTTTCATAGGAGGAGGATATGATCCTTTCCTGCTCAAGTACACCTCACAATTAAATGATTCTTGATTGTTCCTATTTCCTTGGTCTTACGAATTCCATATAAATTGGGATACTCTGATGATTACTCTTTTGGTACATTTCCCTGATCTTCATATTCCTTTTTAAAACCCTAATATTATCTGAATACTTATAAATTTGGTCGGATGTTTCTTGTACTCAAATAGCAAAAATAATGTAGTCTATCATATGATATCCCCACATACAATCATCGAAGTTTATATGTATAATATGCATGCTGATTGAATTTGTATCACGTTGGGTGAGGATTTTCAGTGTATGCAATCATTGAACTTTGAAAAAGGTATAGACTATCACTCTTCCGGAAAAATTTTGGGTCATTTATTATATGTTTTTTGTCATAACCAATTATCCCTTAATGGGATGGTCTTTCCGATTACTCAAATCGAGTATTTACGACCTATAGGTGCACGTCCCTCTGTTGGTGATTTGGGTGTAGAGGAAGTGTGTATAGATCACCACCATTAAAATTAGAAAAGGATGTGGATTTTTTTAACTAGGTTTTGATGATGTTTTTTCAAATTTAATTAATGGTGTGGGTGATAAAAAACATTCAATGGAGGTTCTTGAAGGGAAATGATTGACACATTCGATGAACTATCCTTCTTTTACTGATTTTGTGAGTCTCGAAGGTATGAAAAATGTAAATGAATTTTTACCTTGTGTCGGTTCCATGATTGGATTTTAAATGACATTAGTATCTAGTCCACCACATCAGTTGTCTCTATGATAATGTAATGGTTATACATTAATGGGTATCTAATGTCAAGAAGGATATACATTGTTTGATATATGCTCAAAACCACTTTCCAACCTTGATTGGAAACGAGAAATAAGTAGTGTAACCTGAAGGGTGGAAGAAAATTATGTGAATTTGGAAGAAAATATATGTTAGGTTATGGTCTAAGGAAGTCACTGAGCTAATTGATAATGATATTGACTCCCAAAAAACTATAAATTATGAGCAGGAGACTCACTAGCACATAAATGTAAAAAAAGAATCAAGGAAGGGGAAGAATGGAGATCTATTATGTTCAAATTGTTATATTTAAATGGATGGGGGGAATCAAAACCTCACAAATACTATTTGAGTTTATAAAGAACAATTATAACTAGATATTTAGTTAAAACAATGAAAAGTGGGAGAGGAGTAAATCATTATGAATTAACAACTGTAAAATTAGTTAATCATGATCATAGAGAGAAGGGGAAAAATGATTCAATTGGGTTCAAAAGGGTGTATGAATGTGAAATTACTATTATGGTCTATAAATAAGTGTCTACTAAAGATCAGAATAATTGATTAGGGTAAATTGAAGCTGAAAAGGAAATTTTTAGAGCTAATCCTACACTATGTGGATGAAATGATCGAAGGAGTCTTCCGAATCAATGTGATGAAGGAGGAGGTTAAAATAATTTTTTATATAATTCTTTTATTTGATACCAATGGGGAGAAAATTGTGTGGATTAATAAGAAAGATTGTATTTGTTTTAGGATTTAATGAAAAAAATATCATCTTGGAGAAATATTTGCGGATATGGGACAATATGTCCAGTGACATCAAACACCTTATGAATAATGATTGGGATATTTAATAAAATACTCTTCACAAGGAGTTAAACCAGTTGTATCAAACCACTAATCATAGTTTCATCCTTAACAATTCATTGATCTCTTTCTCTTTTCGACACACATTTTTCTTTTCTAGCATGGTTCCCCATTATTCCAAAAAAGTGAGTTGCTAATAATTTTTTTTATATGTGAAAAATGATCATCATGAACTATTAATTTTTTTCTAATATTGACCTGATTCATCCACAATGTTCAATTTAATTTTGATATTTTTTTTTGAAATAACTAATATAAATCTAGTTTTATAATTTTTATCTATGTATTTTAGGGGAATATGCCCATATTTTCTTCATCAAAAAGAGAATATAAAATAAACATCATCTAGTGAAAATATATTCAATAATAATTATGTTTGGAATAAACTATCATCAGGGAATCTAAATCTTAAACTCCATTTTACACCCATTTTATTTTTGGATTTAACCAAAATTAATTCCATTGGTCACAATAACTCATTAAAGTGTTTAATGTTTTCTTATTTGTGTTGTGCATCAGAACTCATTGAAAAAAATTTAGTATCATCTTATGATAAAATTTCTGTCTCCCAATATATTCATAATAGGTGTTTTGAATAGTTATATTGATCATGAAAATCCATATACTATATTTGATTCAATTATATATCCCACTTGTTAAATCATCTAGTTACAGGAAGCACTAACAAGCAAGTGTATTTCCCTTGGCCTACCAGTGGAATTCCCCAAGGATTCTTCCAAAATAAAATATACACTAGCTAGCCATACATGGTAGGAAGTTGTTGTGAAACAATCATGTATTTATCAGCCAGTTGGTGGAGGATTGTATACTACACATTGCTAGAAAATAGAATAAGTTGAGTTCTTTATAGTTCACCAGCTACTCAATGGATGCGACAAGATAATCATTGGGGTCATGACAGTTTCTTAGAGCCTAGAATTTATGTTGTTAAAAATCATTGAATCATGTTTTCAATGGATTCACGAAATAGAAAATATGTCAGAAAATTCCAAGAGGTTTTAGATACTATAAATAATCCCTTTTATTCCCTCAGCAACTGAACTTCTCACTTATTTTCCATTTCCATCAGGCTATGATACCAAACTCATTCATAATGTGCTTTTTTTAAAATTCATATATCTTATAATATAGAGTGTCTGATTGTTTTATTATAATCCCAAACTCATCATTTTTTCATCATATAATAGTGTTTCTTCATATTATTTTGATATAATCAAGACAAATCTTAAAAATAATTGCATCTCATAAATCCTCTATCCCATTTTTCCTCATATATATTTGTTACTCAAAAAAATTAATTTGAGGGAATCATGATTACAATTCATAACCATTAAATGGAAAAGGGGTAATCACTTTGAGGTCTCTGTAAATATCAATTTTAAAGATAATATTTTTTTTATTCACCATTTCTATCTATAAACTAAATGGAATAAATGTTTTCATATATTGGATAATGTTAATGACTTTGGGTTAATAGAATAATTCATCAACCAATAAGAGTGTTATATGTATGGTCTCTTTTAGAGATATTATAGAATATACTTATCAAATATTGTCTCTTAGTTACATTTCATATTTTTATTTATTTGTTTAATTATTTAATAAAAGTAATCATATGATTTATAAATCAATAACACTTAAAAATTTATTTCATAAATATCATTTTTTATTTAGAGTTAATAATATAATATTTAATTATATCATTTTGTTCGATATATTTATTTTTATCATTTATCTATTCAAAATGATTTAATCATTCAAAAGGTGGTTTTGAGTATTATTAATTCTATTATTTAATTTTTTAAAGGTAAATTAACACCCCACATTTTCATTTTACTCTAATCAAACCCTCAAGTCCAACTTATTTGGTATGTAACCAAGTAGAACAGTTATTGGACTTAGAAAATTAGTTGATCGTTTTTTTATTCCATCTGGTCTCTAGTATCCAGACGCTAACTTACTCATATTTACTAGACATCTTTGAGAAGTGTATCTATATGTCTCAAAAAATCTGAAATCAGAAAATTAAATTCATCTAAAACATCAGTTTTTAATTCCTTTATTTGATTATACTTCTCATATATATGTTTTACACATATTCCATGACAAAAAAATATATATCACTCCCCAACTTTGAATGAATTTTTAGCATGATTAATGTAACAATATATTAACCAAATAACTCGTTTTCTATAGCTTTGGGAATGACGAGATCATTTTTTATTTCAACAAATTATGATGGAACATAGACATCACAAAATTACTAGACTTGATACACCAAAATATTTTTAACTGGGTAAATTTTCCATCATTAAAATTATTTTTACGCAACCATTTGGCTATATTTACTAATGAATTCCCTAGTTAGAGATTTGGTTCCACATATATTTTTATGTGAGTGAATCTGTGTACATGATAGACTAGCTATGTTAGTAATTTTGGTTGTGCATCCATTTGGGTATATGTGTTTTTTTGGCTGACACAGATACTCTAAAATTTGAATATGTGACAATTTCCAAAAAAAATAGTTATGCATTAAATAGTTTAAAGAAATAATTAATAATAAATCATTAGTGAAATATTTAAACATTAAATATTTAAAAATTTAAATTCAAATATTTGATGAAATCTTCCAAAAATTGATATATAGAAATTAATTCATAGAAACTGGAAGATATTATGAAAAAAATAAAAAAAAATTATGTTTTATTATAATCAAACATTCACTAATTGTTCTCATTTAAATCACTTGAAATTGTATTAAAAATAATACATTAATGATAAAATAATTAAAAAATCAACATTTAATCACAAAAAATAATCATTTTTATAAAAATATTCAATGAATTTCATTTTATTCAATGAATTAGAAAATATGAAATATTACAATGTTATAAGTACATTTTGGAATTGAACAACCAAATAGGTCTCGGAAATGTATATGGAAACCTATAATATAATAGATACATTTATTTTTATCTAACCATATTGATTACCCATTTGGTGTGATAGATCAATCTAATAAGGATTTCAGAGTTCACACACTATTTGATAAACCATGAATCCTATCAAGGTCCTTAAAAATATTAAATGATTGTTCCATCCCTACATGAAAGTAACACAATATCCTTGTGCCTTTATCCCATTTGAGCACCATTTTCTTTATATATCTCTACTTGGTTTCTTCAACTTACTATTTAAATTTTATGAATTTATTAAAGGGTTAAGGCTGATTTGTAATGGTAAACATCAGCTAGTTCCTTCTCCTCCCCCTCATCTTCTTTCTTCCTTGTTTTTAATTCACTAGTGATCCCATATTTACCACGGTTTACTCTTGGTTTAATTTTTATTTGAGGTATTATTTGTTTTAGGATTTTTGAGGATACCAGTTGACATTCATGATATTTTTTAGTCTTATTATATTGAATTTATACATTATTTTTTAAAATTGATGAGTATAAAGGTATATTTATCAATTTCAAAGACTATATATAAAATAATCATTTCTTATAGTGTTTTAATGAATGTTTTATGTATTTAATAAGTGATATTTCCTGTATTTAATGATCCATTCTATGGAATGATATTTTTACCTGATATTTTTATAAATTGAATGGTGTTCTGATTTGATTCTAATATATAAATATAATTTGAAATACCATCCACACCATGAGTTTGATAAATTTATTTTCTAGATATTTTTAGTAAATTCCTTTTTTAATGATATTTTTTCTTGAATTGAATTTATATAAATGGTTTACATTGATTTCATGTGTTTTTTGGGTCTTTAATGGGTGTGATGCTATTTTTGGAATTCATGAGATCATTTTATGATTCCATGTTTTGGTTTTAGGATTTTTTTACAAAGCATTCTGAAGATCCTTTATAATGATTTCAATTTCATGTATATTTTGACAACTAACTATTATATAAATTAATGATTTTTTAAATTAGGTAAATTTTATGTTTCAAAAAATATAAAAATTATTTTTTTGAGACATTTATGCAATCTGAATGAAAGATTTTTTTTCAATGCTACTGATTAAACACACTGGATCAGACTCAAATAATTATATGTGTGAAAGTATAAAATTACATGAGTAAAAGTAGTTTTTAATAAAAAAAAATTGAAATGAATTAATTTTGAGTTTTATTGAGACTCAAATAGTTTAGAATCCAAAAGTCTTCCAAAATAATACTGATGATTATTTTCTAATCCTAGTGTTCTCAACATCATAAAAATATTAGAATATAAGAATTTGTAAAAATTGATAGGTTGTAGTTCTCTGATTATAGGTTTTTTTGGATAATGTTTACCAAACTAGGAAGTACTAAACAAAGAATTTTTCAATATCATGATTTTAGAAAAATCATTGCAATGTTACAGAATATATGAACCATTAAATTAACTAATCAAATGAACCATCAGATTCAATGCACCTTATCAAACAAAAATATGATATCTTATTTCAGAGTTTATGTGGTGTTACAAATATTTATAGCTGGGTAATAGAGAATTAGGATATTAATTTTTTCTATCAATCAAAAATATAAATATGTTAGAAGTTTCTTCACCATAGGTGTTGAGAAGATGCAGAAGTTAGTTGACTAGTTTGATTTTTTAATATGATAAACTTGATTGGACTTGATATATATATTGAGTTGAAAAATAAGTTCCTTGACAAAAAACATTATACTGTGATCCATTGGATTAAAATATGATAATGATTAATGGGATTATATATAACCAATGATACATTATATGACCTTTGACACTGATAATTCATCATATACTATATTCCATTAGAGGTATTTTGATTAAACCATAAAAATTATTAACTATCATAAAATGAGAAAGAAAATGTAAATAAATATTATAGGAATTTGATGTTTTTAGAAGTTTCAATAAGTTTTTAAAACATTTTAATATGGCTTTATAATTGTATCAAGTATTCATATATTTATTTTTGGTGAATCAATTTGTTTTTTGTTTTAATTTTTCAAGAGAAAAAGTTGTCTCATTATATTTCAATTATACCAAGATCATAAGAATAATGAATAGAGTTCCATTTTGGGATGTTCCATAATATCATTTCCAGAGTGATTTATTTTAATTTAAGAAGTTTTGTGATGAATGAAGAAATATTTTCAATACACACAAAGATATGAAAATTTTTTAAGTGATCAAAGATGAATATTAAGTGGGATTGAAATTTTAAGTATTAAAATTTGAGTGAGTGGGAAAATTATTTTGGTTTCCCTTACCAATTTCGGAGTACTTATAAATTGTGTAGGAATTTACAGTAGTACTTGACAATATTCAAAAATGTATAAAAGATGTTATGCTACTGAATTGGTTTCAAAATTCAGCTTTTTAAACTATTTTTTTCATGTTGAAGAATATTTTCTATAATGAGGAGTATGATCTATATTGGACTGAGGCATATTCAGTTTACCAAACCAATTGAATTGTATGGAGAGTTTGGATATTAGTTTAGAAAAGTTTTTACTGGATGATATTATTTTATTATAAAAAATATATTTAAAATGTTTTATTGTAATTGGGTTCATTATATCCATGTACATCAGACTAAAATACATAAAAATAAGTTTATAAATAAATTCTTGCGTAGTAGAAAGTTTCTTTATTTCATTTTTTTCTATATTAAATTTTTTGTATGAAAAAACATGAAAATTGCTGGGTTTTAGTAAAATAATTATTATCATGGGATAAATGTTGTCTAACAGGATTTTACAAAAAAATTATTCACTTCTTCATAATAGAGAATTTCCATAAACCCAAGAGAGAACTTAAGGAATAGATGTAGGTTTTCACACCAAGTCCAAACCTTATAAATCATGTTTTCCTTATTTATATTTATATTCCTTCAAACACATAATTTTTCTAAAATATGATAAAGAAGAATATTTAACAAGTTATTGGGATTAACTTTACAAATACTGAAATTTGTAAAATGGAAACAATCGATTCAACACTCAGTTTTTATTCTTTAATTTGGAACTTCTATTGGTAATAGATTTAGTTTCCCCTATTTAATAATTATCATGTGTAATTTCATTTATTTTAATATTATAGAACTAATTATATTTTTTTAAAAAAATATTATGATTAAAAAAATATAATGATTTTATATCTCCAATATATTAGCATATAATATGTTGATACTGGTACAATTTGGTTTCCAAAAATTGAGAAATATGATTCTATGTATTTTAGTGATAGTAGAAATATTTAAGTTGATGTAAAATTTAGAAATGATATTATTACGCCAATGTAAAAGTATTTTTATATGAACGTGATGGGTATAAATACATAAAATATTATGTTGGACAAGATTTAATATATTTATGAAGGGAAAACTAATTTAAATTAAGTATGGATAAAAATATAGTCTCAAAATATTGAATATATAGTATTGAGAGATAAAGAAACTATTTATGTGTACTTAACAAGTGTAAATGAATTTTTTTGCAACATAAGTATTTTTATAGATGTCCTTGAAGATTCTATAATTATGAAGATGATTATGAGAATATTTATGGATACTTTTAATTAATAAAATTATTTTTTATAATATAGATATGATTTATCTCTTGATAAACTATATAACATTATTATTTCTTATAAAATGACAGAATCTACAGCATTCAAAAAGAACATGAAAGATGAAATGTGTTTTTTTAGTTATGAAAATAAAAAAGAAAACTCAAGATGCTAAATATGATGTTACCTATCCTGAAAAATATTAATTGGATCATGGGTTGAATGAAAAAATTGTGTCTTATATCTCCAATAATTATTTAAGTAAAGGAATGATGTATGGAGGAAAATACCTTCTCAAATGTTTTCAGTGTTTTAGAATCAAGAACATTTATATTAATTTCCAAAAGAATAATTTTGGAAAATATCATGATGATTTTTATGAAAAACCTTGTTGGATGATGTGCAAAAAAAAGTTTTAATGATGATAATTTATCCCAAAACTATTTTTCAAATTTCACTACAAACAAATTAATTATGTTGGGTAAGAAAGATGAATTAAAATCAACTAATAATAATTCTTGAAAAGATAAATTTTTAGAAATGTTCATCACAATCATTTAAAAATTTAATAAAAAAATTATTCCATAGAGAATGAAGAATGAAAATGAGGTGAAGAATCTTATAAAGAGTATCATCTCAAATCAGAACTTGTCTCATTTATCATGAAAAGGGGAACTCTGAAGTAATATATCAAAATGGTGAATAAAGGTAGTGAAATAAATTTTAAAGGTGTTAATAATGATGTCAGGAAAGAATAAGAATACATCTATGAGATCTTAAGCTGAAATCATAGAATTTATGAATATGGAAAGATGGTTAATGATATTAGTAAGTATATGGATGTTTAGGAAGAGGAAGTTAACAAGTATAAATCAAAACAAATTGAGGGAAAAATTATTTTAACAATGTTGAAGGATAATTTCAGTAAGGCTTTGAATGTAAAAGTTGAATCTTCTTGATCCATAGAAAAACACAACTCTATAAATCTAGTTAAATATAAACCCACTAAAGTAAAGAGTTAATCTATTTATTCTTATATTTCAGGTATCAAGGGAAGTTTTGGTAATTCTTGTTTTGAGAAGGGATGTAAAAAAACCTATCACATAAAATAAATATTAAAATTAATCCTAAGAGAAATTTGTCACACGGATTGAGGTAACTGACAAAGAAATATATTTAGAATCATGAAAATAATATTACAGGGAAAGTTCTAACTTATATAGAAGATGATAATTCAACATTTTTTTATGGTGATATGGAAATCCTAGGTATATATCATACAACTATTGCTATAATATATCTCTTCCATGAAATATTTTTTAATCATGTGGGAGTAATAGTGGTTGAATAATGAGTAATTTTTCAATAACTCGACATATTTAAAAAGTAAAAACTCCCAATGTTAGAAAAAATATAATATAAAAAATCATTTTCTAGAAGAAAAATTATGAAGAAGTAAAAAAGCTGATCATCATGCTGAAAATGTATGAATCTATTTCTAGCACAAGTTTCTAATAGTACAAAAGAAAAGGAAGATGGAAAGAATAAAGCTCTGGAATGAAATTTGGTTATTGATACAACATTTAATGAATGTAAAAAAATAACAAACCATGGATATTTGATATTTTTTTCACCACGCATGACTAGTGATCTGAAATTATTAAAAGATGTTGACAATCATTAGGGGGAGATGTTTCTTATATGAATGATAGTTCCAAAAAAATCAAAGGAATCATAACAGATGATATTGAAGTGAAAAAATTGAAATCTATGGAATTTCAATTTTTTATGGGACAAAACATAACATACATAGTGTATGAAAACATTATGATGTTGTCAAAGAATTTATTTTTTTAAAAGATTCATATCCCATCAGAAGTGTTGGAGATGGGATATTTGTAACTAGGGGAAAATAACTATTAAAAATTTTTATCATCATCACCAACAATAAAATTTATTTACTCAATATAAGTATGAGAACAAAAACATGATAAAAAACAAGACATGATACTATATAGGACATAAATTGTGGAGTCCGATGGAATACCCTCTTACATTATTCTCCCCCCTCATCCATCGAGATGTTTGTTCATGGAAAGCATGTGACACTAGATCCTTAGTCTTCCATGGATACAATATGTTCCACAACCATGTTTCCCTCACACTAGGTTTGATGTACATGAATATTGTTGTTGGGACATCTTCTGCATTTTCTAATAAATGACCAGATTGACAATGGGATAATACTTGTTCCATGTAGAGATTCATGTAAACATATAGATTCTGTTTCCATTTATTTTAGATGTTTATTCCATTGATTTCAAAAACATAAACCAATGAGCATAGCCTATTATTTAACATGGAGGGAGGTTATTTTACAAAAATGAGCTGTAAAATAGAAAATAATAGATCCCTTGGGGTCTTGAATGACCCCTCTACATGTCACCAATGCTAGAAGAACCATCCATGTTCAATTTTCCACCTGTGAAGGGTCAACACCATTGAACCTAGTAGTCTTGTGAATCATTGAGATTGAGTTGATTTGGAGGACTACTCAAATGACATGTTCTAATAATGGGAGGATAAATCTAGTTCTTAAATAGTCATACCATGTCGATGAGATGGTTCCTCATACTTCTAATGAGAGACATTCCTGTTGCAGGAACCACCTCATGGGAAGCCATGTTTCTTAGTTTCTAGATTCAATAGTATCGATAATTCAAAAGAATTTCTCATGCCATATTTTCAAGGCCCCAACACCCACAACATGAAACCATCATTCCACTCAAAAGAGGAACTGAGAAAATCCTGATATGATAAAGAAGTAAACACCTACAAATTTCCATATTTATCATTCCAAATCACCTACTAAAAATATCTAGTTTGAACTCTCATCTTGGTAATCCATTCTACAAGAGCATTGGGATACTAGGTAGACTCCAGTTCTATTAATATTGTCATCGGTAGGCACCACATGACTTATTATTTTCCTAGAAAGGAATATATTCTTTATACGAATCAAATTACATCATGGATTATTTCACCAACTATCATAATTTCGCCAGGTGATTTTCTACCACCACAAGTCCCTCGTGACGAAGGTCTGTGAATTTTTGGTCATAAGGAAACACAATTCTGGTTCTATGATCAGGACAATGGGGTCCAAATATTCTTTTTTTTCATTATCCAGGATATCCCTCATGAATACCAGGTATATACTAGCCTCTATATTGGAGATTATTTGAGCTGGGCATTCAAGGAAATCAATCTATGAACCTTTATGGTTATGGTTCCAAAAGTGGTTATCACCTTTTCCCAAGATACAGTAAGTAATTGGTTGTAGAGATAGGATGTGGGAAAAAATCATAGACCATAAATAAGAAACATTCCCCCTCATCACCTCTATCTCCCATCTACATTAAGTATCCATAACCATTACCCAGTGAGTATGGTCTTCTAAAAGATTCCATTTTATATTTTTGAGAATCAAATGGAGTGTGTTGGGGATGTTTTCCAGATTGATACACCTTCTTGGGTTAGCCTTGCCATCATATCCCAATAAACCCAATTTTTATTTCCTTTTGGGACAAAATCACAAATAAATCATGCTATAATCCTATCAATAGTAAATATAACTTCTTTTGGAACATTAACACTTACAAGAACATGGATAGGTGTGTCTAAGAGGATATTTTTAACCAATGTAGTCTTACCTCCAAAAGATAAGTTACATTTCATGAAATTCATAACAATGCATGTGATCCTTCTCACAATGTGTTCAAGGAGTCAAATCCACATCCCACCTAAAGACATTTGGGAAACCAGATACTTCCTTGAAAATATGCCTCATTGCATGTGTAGGATACGACATAAGGATGTTACCCGTCATTTTGAGCATCTAGTTGATATGTAGATACTGCACTTCTCCATATTGATGATCTATCCACTCCAATGATAGTAATATTCAAGTACCATATTAATTCCACATATTGATATCATGTTGGAAGGAATGGATATAATCATGTTATCTATAAACATGAGGTGGGAAATTTAATGTGGGTTCAACCAACTTCGATATGGAATAATATCTCCCATTAGAATGATCTTATTAAAAAAATAAGGAAATCATGTGTGAGAATAAAAATTCTCAAAGATATGTGATATCCTTGTCTCATCCCATGTGTTTTGATGAAGAAACCATGATTCCTCCCCCATAAAAGATACAACCATCCACAAGGAACTAAAGCACATCAAAATGATATCAATGTCCCATGAATATAAACCCATACCTGTTAAAATCTTGACGAAAAATCTCCATACAATTATATGATATGACTAATTCAAATCTAGTTTGATTCCCATGTTTGAACCATGTGACTTGATATTGATGTCTCTAAACACCTCTTACGCCACAACTATGGCCCCTTGGATTGATCATCCTTTATCAAATTTATTCATCTCATTGGAAATCCAATGGTGAAGGTGACTAAATAATCGTATATAGATGACACACACTATTATTTTGTAAGTAAAAGTACACATTCTCACCATACAATGATGTCAGAAGGATGAAGGTTCTTTAATTTTTGATATGTTCACTAAATTAATGCCACATACATCATGCTATATAATTCCACCTCAAAAAAAATTCTTCAATAGCCATAGTCGTGTCACTCCTATCCTCATTCAATGATGCCCTATAAAATGATCATGAGTAAAAATATGGTCATAGAGAACTCTTAGTATTATGACCCATCATGGACGCATGGATTTCATTCTCGTAAAGGACTGCTTCAAAGTTCACATTATCCTAACTAGATATAGAATTCAGGATAACATATAGAAACATACTATTCCCTCTCGGGTACCCATTAGGCATACATATATTAGTTCCCCCAATGAGTGTTTTAAAATAGGAATAATCTATATCACCAATAATGTCTCGATCTTCAAATTATGATCCATTCTCTAGAAACATATTGTGTTTTATGTGACCTCATTTCTGTTGTACCTCTCGAACCCCTCAAGGTTTTATTTTCATGATCACAATCATCCTCTTTTTTATCTAACCCTCTTTCAAGTGTTTTTGATTGATAGGAATCAAATAAGGTGGCCAAGGAATTGGGCCAAGAAAGAAAGCTGGCAAATGGAGTGAAATCCAGACCACCGGCCAGCCGGTGGCACACCAGCGGCCAGCCGGTGGCACCTGCAATCAAGAGGGAGCCACTGCCTCCCCACCGGCCAGCCGGTGGCCTCAGCACCGGCCAGCCGGTGGCTTCCAGCCCCAACAGTGAGACCTACTGTCTCACCACCGGCCAGCCGGTGGCCTCAGCACCGGCCAGCCGGTGGCTCCTGGGCAGAACAATTTTCCCTTCTCCAAGGCACCGGCCAGCCGGTAGACCAGTCAAACTAGCCGTTGGCTTTGACCAGTCAACTCCTTTTTGGCCTCCAACGGCTCCGAGGCCTTTTCCAACGGCTCCAAAGCCCTCCAACGGATACTTGAAGGTTCCTAGCCTATAAATAAAGGCCTAGGAAGCACCGGATCATCACCCAAGCCACCGGACACATTGTTGATCGTTTTGGCGAAGCTCCGGCGGATTGTTCCAAGAGAACCCCAAGTGCTCCATCCATTTCCACATCCAAGAGCACCACTCAAGAAGCTTGGGAAAGCACGCTACATTAACTCCATCATCCAATTGGCGCCCAAGTCTTCCCAATCACGGTTTTTCGTGTTTTATTTATTTTGAGCTTAACTTTGAGTTTGTGCCTACAAACTCCCAATTTTCTCATCCCCTCTTTTCTTTGGGTTTCACATCACCACTAAGGTGTGACAAGGTTGCCAAGCTTTCCTTTAAATAGCTTGAGACATAGGTGAGCTATCCTTCACCTGTAAGAAGGATAGTGGGTTCTTGCTAAACCATCAAAAGCAAGTGGGTTCTTGCTAAACCACAAAAGCAAGCTGTAATAGGTCCTAGTGCTACCTCAAAGCCTAGTGGGTTTCTTGCTAAAACCATTGAAAAGCAAGCGGTAGGAATCTCTCAACGGTTGAGTTGGGAGCGGAGACGTAGGCCGGGTTTTGGCCGAACTCCGTTATCAATTTCGTGTGTCTTGCCTTCTTTATTTCCGCTGCACTTTACTTTGATTTTTAATTTGTTAATTAATTTTTTAAAAGGCAATTCACCCCCCCTCTTGCCATCTTCCTCGCTTTTTTCCGACCCAACAATTGGTATCAGAGGACGTATTTGAATAATTCCCTAAACCGGTTTCAAATTAAAGATCCTTTTTGATGGCTTCTACCGCTTCTTCTTCTCAAACCCTCGAAGGTCATTCATTGGGTCGTGCTCCATTATTTGATGGAACCGATTATTGTTTTTGGAAAACCCGCATGACCACATTTCTTAAAAGTATTGGCTATCCTATTTTTAAAATTGTTATGCAAGGATTTTCCCTCTCCTCTCCCGATGAGTCTAAATGGACCCCCAATGACATTGCTTATTTTGAGCTTGATGGCAAAGCCATGAATGCTCTACATTGTGGCCTAGACCGAAATGTTTTTGATCATATTTCTTCTTGCACTTCCTCTTATGATATTTGGAAATTTTTAGAGCTAACCTATGAAGGTACTAGCGAGGCTCCAAAGCAAGAACCCGCTCAAAAGCGAGAACCCGATGCAAAATCCGTACCCGCTTGCCCACTTCACAAGAAAAGGGCCAAGAAGAAAAAGAAGAAGGCTTCAAAGACAACATGGAGTGATAGCTCCACCTCTTCATTCTCCACCTTCTCCTCGAGCGACCAAGGTAAAAAATGCCTAATGGCAAACCATGAGGTATCTTCCTCCTCTTCCTCCTCTTCCTCCTCTTGCTCTTCAAATTCCAATTCTTTAAATCATTTGTCATATGAAGAACTCTCACATGCTAGAGATCAATTAGAAAATGGTTTTCATAAACTTTCTTCAAAATTTGTCGCTTTAAAAAAGTCTTTCAAAAAACTCTCCTCCGAAAAAGAACAACTTCTCAAAGAGAAGGAGGAGTTGACCCTTAAAATCCAAAATTTTCCAAATGTTGATTCCATGGAATCAACCATCAAAGACCTAAGGGAGACCCTAGCTAAGTTCACCCAAGGGGAACAAAATTTGAATAATATACTTGGTTCCCAACGCGTTTCCCGGACCACCCAAGGCCTTGGCTATACCAACCAAGCCTCCTCCTCCCATGCACCCACTGTTTTTGTTAGGGGGAGCTCTAGCTTTAAATTTTGTAATTATTGTAAGAAGCCCGGGCACCTAATTTATGAATGTAATTGTAAGAACGCCCGGTATGGTCAACCCAAAAGTTTTTTCTTTTCGGATGAATTTTATAGGAGAAGACCCGCTTTAAGACAAGTATGGATTGAAAAATCCCTTCTTGCGAGTCTCTCCGGGCCTAAAATCATTTCTTTTCAAAATCCCTCTCCCCGGTGACTTTTTGTTTTTATTTAGGGGGAGTTAGGATTTTTTTTAAGCCTTTTTGTATTCAAAGTTTTCATTTCAAACTCAACACTTGGCTTTGAAATTCAAATTTTCTATTAAATTTTCATTTTTAAATATCCAACAGTTGGTATCGATTTTTTTGATTCAAAACTCTCAATTTCAAAAATTTCATTTGGTTTCAAATTTCGAATTTCAATTAGTTTTTGATTCAAAACTTTCAATTCAAACTGTTATTCAAATTTTTCAATTCAATTTTTTCATTTCAAATTTTTTCAACAATTAGTATCATTTTCAATTGTTTTAAACTCTCTAATTTCCCTCAATCAAGTTTTATGCCCCACACTATTTTGATAATCGCAAAGGGGGAGAAATTTCTTGATTGATTGGGGGAGAATCCTTTTCATCATGGTTAAGCATTTCCTTTCAATTTTAGTATTTTTCATTGTTTGTTTCGGTGATTGTGATCATCAAAATAGGGGGAGATTGTTGTACCTCTCGAACCCCTCAAGGTTTTATTTTCATGATCACAATCATCCTCTTTTTTATCTAACCCTCTTTCAAGTGTTTTTGATTGATAGGAATCAAATAAGGTGGCCAAGGAATTGGGCCAAGAAAGAAAGCTGGCAAATGGACTGAAATCCAGACCACCGGCCAGCCGGTGGCACACCAGCGGCCAGCCGGTGGCACCTGCAATCAAGAGGGAGCCACTGCCTCCCCACCGGCCAGCCGGTGGCCTCAGCACCGGCCAGCCGGTGGCTTCCAGCCCCAACAGTGAGACCTACTGTCTCACCACCGGCCAGCCGGTGGCCTCAGCACCGGCCAGCCGGTGGCTCCTGGGCAGAACAATTTTCCCTTCTCCAAGGCACCGGCCAGCCGGTGGCCCCTCACCGGCCAGCCGGTAGACCAGTCAAACTAGCCGTTGGCTTTGACCAGTCAACTCCTTTTTGGCCTCCAACGGCTCCGAGGCCTTTTCCAATGGCTCCAAAGCCCTCCAACGGATACTTGAAGGTTCCTAGCCTATAAATAAAGGCCTAGGAAGCACCGGATCATCACCCAAGCCACCGGACACATTGTTGATCATTTTGGCGAAGCTCCGGCGGATTGTTCCAAGAGAACCCCAAGTGCTCCATCCATTTCCACATCCAAGAGCACCACTCAAGAAGCTTGGGAAAGCACGCTACATCAACTCCATCATCCAATTGGCGCCCAAGTCTTCCCAATCACGGTTTTTCGTGTTTTATTTATTTTGAGCTTAACTTTGAGTTTGTGCCTACAAACTCCCAATTTTCTCATCCCCTCTTTTCTTTGGGTTTCACATCACCACTAAGGTGTGACAAGGTTTCCAAGCTTTCCTTTAAATAGCTTGAGACATAGGTGAGCTATCCTTCACCTGTAAGAAGGATAGTGGGTTCTTGCTAAACCATCAAAAGCAAGTGGGTTCTTGCTAAACCACAAAAGCAAGCTGTAATAGGTCCTAGTGCTACCTCAAAGCCTAGTGGGTTTCTTGCTAAAACCATTGAAAAGCAAGCGGTAGGAATCTCTCAACGGTTGAGTTGGGAGCGGAGACATAGGCCGGGTTTTGGCCGAACTCCGTTATCAATTTCGTGTGTCTTGCCTTCTTTATTTCCGCTGCACTTTACTTTGATTTTTAATTTGTTAATTAATTTTTTAAAAGGCAATTCACCCCCCCTCTTGCCATCTTCCTCGCTTTTTTCCGACCCAACAATTTCTCACTGATTCCAACATCGAAATATTCAGTACTCATATTGCATTCACATAGCCACTTTATTCTCGAATTCTCATGTTCCACATGTTCTTTTATCAAGATCATTTCTGACATATTATCTTTATTCTTAATGAGTTATTCAAACAATTATTCATTCCAATCCTCATCAAGGTTGGATTCCAGTCATTTGATCTCACTCATGACTATATCCATATCCTATTAGCTAGGGGGTTCACTCTAAGAAATTCTTGTAGAAGTTATTTCAGTTGTCAAAACATATTATGTAGCCTAATCCATGTGTTTACCAGAATATTTTTTTCTAAATGAATCATTTATATCATAGCGGATGCCTAGAATGGTAGTCCACATATGAGATAAGCTAATGTGCTCGTAGCTCTCCCACCTATAAGACAACGAAATTAATAGAGGTGAATGATTAAAAATATATCATACCATGTGAGTTACATTTTAATTAGTATAGGAATATATGTAATTAATATTTTCTAGGAATCTATTAAGGCGACCCTAAGTTTGGAGACCCTCTCATTGATTATGGCACCATGTCAATCCATCCCCAGTATAACCCATGTCCATAAGCCCCTACTAGAAATGAAAAAAATGAACTCTAGATTAGTTTTTTAGGGGAAATATCCTCTATATTTATTCCAATATATATCAAATATTTCATTGTTGTCCCCTTCATTATTCCATGGGGAGTCATCTGGATCAAAATCCTCAAGACCTGACTATAAGGATTCTCCTCTTTGGGCATCACAACATCAATATATTAATAAAATCAACAATATATTAGTGCATGTAGTAAAATTTATAGTCATCAACTGGTCATAAACTTATATCAATTACACAAGGGTATTTTTGGGCCACAGGATCCATATATTCATGTCAAATTGATTAGTAAGAATGAATGCGTGCATTCTCATTCTATGAGAAAAATAACTGATTTTGGATGAAACTTTATTGGGATAAATTATAGGAAAAATAGGGGACTTGGTATTTTTAATCTCTATAGAGATATAATCTATTTTTTCCTGAGAACCTAGGAAATAAATATTCTAGATGACTATTAAGATCATTAATCATGGTGTCTCTTAGCATTAACCCTAGGAATCCAAGTCCATTTCAAATGAGAGGAAGAAAAATCGTGATTTTATCCGGATTTGTACATAGTACACACTCTAATATGATTAGAGAAAGAAAGCATTATTGGTTTAGTTGAAAATGAGTTTGGTCAATTTATCACCCCTCTCAATGAAAAATATAGTGTTTGTGAAGATAATCCTTGTCAATCACATTCTGGGATTCTATTTTGAAAACACTACCATGATGGTTGAGAATAGAGTCCTCTTTTTGGATGGGATTCCTCATTTTGGTCTTGTTATACTGGGTGAATATAATAAATGTAGTTCTATTAATCATATGATAATACACTCAATGTTGTTCCTGGGTTGAGGGAATACTAAACTGAGGGAACTAGATATCTAATAGGAGGGTATCACCCTATTGAGTTTTATGAAATGTGCTTCACAATATATCCTTAAGTAAAGTTGATAATGGAAATTTAATTTTCAACAAAAAAAGGATAATAGGACATCTTCTTATAAGTCACCAAAACATGCAGGAGGATCCTTTTCTAGATGATAAATATTATGGTAAATTTTGGATTATTAAAATATCAAAACACCCAAGAAGGAGAAACTGTGAAAATAGCTCCCTCACCTCACCAATACATCTCCTAAATATGGACAATAATTTTGAGATATGATTGGAACTACATCGAGCCACCTCTTTAGGTTTCCTATTTCATCCCACCATGATCACCTTGAAGTAATATCTAGTACACTATCATAGAATGAACTTCAAGTTGACAAAAAGCCCGGTATAAATGAGCCAACAGATAACAGATTTAATGATTCTATAAGAAGGAATCCAATACCCAAATACAGATCTGGTTTAGTAGAAGAAGATAAATTTATATATACATAAAAATATAACCAACCTTCAAAAAAGAATGTGTTTTTATCATTCACACATATAAATCCTCCCAATGAGTCATAAATAAATTTACGAAACATGTCATTTTAGAATGTTAGTTGAAGGGCATGTAGATTAATCCAGAATGATTCAAGTGAATCCTTCTTCCAATTTGAATCTCTATCAACCATTGAGACAAATTGAAGCACCATATTCCAATGCAATTAAGGGCTCTACAAAACCTTTGGAAAAAATATGACTATGATTCCAGACCCATGAAAAAATTATTTGTGATGCACCGACTTGGCACAGTCCAGTGACCCTAGGTCTCATGAATCAAAAAATCATTAAAATTTTGGAACGAGTAGTTTTTAAAATCTGATCCCTTCCTCAAAAGTCTATATATATCAGGAAGAAGTTTCAATAAATTCCTTGGTAAGGCCTTTTAGGACTATGTAGGCGCTATCACTCAATACTTCGGGTATGTCCTAGTAGATTTCCTGGAAATAAAGTTATGCATGGTCCTAGGGATAATGAAAAAGATCATACGAAATATACATTCCAAGACACTGATCCAATGTTAGGGAATTTGATTCATCAGGGATCAATGGATTTTTAGTGAAAAAGGGTGAAGAACCAAGTTCAATAGTCTATAGAGAATTTAGAGATGCTTGGGATTTTACAACACCAGTGGGAGAAATATTCAAAATATTTTGAATTTTTGTAGGCATGTGAGGTACGTTCTTTCGAGTAGAAGAATTCAACTTTGAGTGTTAGAAATCTATATAAGATTTTAAAACCTGATAACTCATATTTCATATGTTCTAATGATGATAATCTATTTTGGCATAGTAGAAATATCCACCTTGGGAAAAAAAATTCACAAACATTTTAAAGTTGATTTTATATGAAATTGTACGTAATTGAAGAGAATACAAGAATATGTTTGTATAAAATGATTGATAGAGAACATAAATAAAAAAATACATAAGAGAGTTGAGATTCAGTTCACCATACCTCTTGAACATATTCATTCCAATTTATATAGGCCAACGAGACCTCAATCATGAAAATTATCTTTGTATATTATAAATTTAATTGATTATTAAACTCTGATGAAAAAATATTGTTTATGAAGAACAAGTTAGAGGTTGTTGAAATGTTCATATTTTTCAATAATTATATTCATAGTGAAATGTTTTTTTTATATAATATTGTTGAGAAAATATAATTTAATATAATTCACATGAAATAGTACTGAATCATATTTCAGAAAGAATGGAATCATACATGTGTATAGTCCTCCATATACCCCCACAAAAATGCGGAGAAACATATAGGATGTATATAATTTTAGTATAAATGTGATGAATCGTTTAATTAGAATAAAATTTTTTAGTATTTTTCTGGAGATAAGTCTTCATAGTAGTTGTACATGTATAAAACAGATTTTTTGTTTGGGTTTGAATCCAACATAACTTCTTTTAAAAAAAATTATAATGGAAAAATTTCATTGAAACACTTCATTGTTTTTGAAATTATATTTTTACAATTAATAACAAATTATGATCTTGGAAAATTTAAATAGAAAGATAAAAGGAATTTTCATGAGATATCCACCCAAAATAAGAAATTATGAATGTTGGAACAGGATTCTTCAAAAATTGGTGCTTTCATATAAAATTAAGTTTATTTGAAAAACTAAATTCCTTAACCAATAATTTTGAAAATGATGAGGATGTGAAAATAATGAATTTCAATGAAAGTTTAATTGATTCCAATTAGACATTTGAATATTAATAAGAATCATGTGATGAGTAAAGTGAAGTGGGAAGATAAATTTTAAATTTACCACTTTACTGAAACATGGTGTCATCATAAATATTCTATGGAATTAGAATGTTCTGATTCATATAGGTATAATATTGAGATTTGAAAATTATACATCACACATTTCAAAAGTTAAACTAGAATCAATTTTAGAATTAGTTGATTTCAAAGAATGGGTTGAGGAAGTGAATAAAATTTTTTTTATATTAATAAAAACAACACATGGGAAATTTTTACACACCTAGAAAATGAAAATGTTATTGAAATAAAATGGGTGTGTAGAAACAAGTTAAATTAACATGGATATTTTCTAAGAAAAAAATAAAGACATGTTCAAAATGGCTATACACAATTGGATATTGTGTATTTTGAAGAATCATTTTCCCCAGTTGCAAGATTAGAAACTATTAGATTGTTTCTAATAGTGTAAGTACATAAAAATTATAAAGTTTAACAAATTTTTGTAATTTTATATTTCCATAATGATAATATTGAAGAAGTTGATTACATTGAAAAACCATGTGTTTTTTACTTGATAAATTTGGAATAAATGTCTATAAATTGAAGAAATCCGTATATGGGTGGAAACAATTACTACATGGATGGTATTACAAACATGAAAATTACATGAAAATTATTATTTTTTGAAGGTAATGTTAAAAAAAATTATGTGAAAGAATATTTATACAAAACCCTGATTATAATTTTGTATATTAATGAAATAATTTTTTATAGATATGAATATAAATTTTATAAATATTTTTTGGAGTAAATTCGGGATAAATTATAATTGTAAATGTTATGAGAATTAGCAATTTTCATGGTGTGTGAGTTTAATAGTAAGAAAAATTCATTTTACTCTCTCAGGAAATGTAAGTTGAGGTATTTTTATATAAGTTTAGTATAGAAGAATCAAAAGATGATTCTGGTCCTATTTCAGTGAGGAATATATTGGGAAAATATAAAACCATAAAAAGTGTGAATCAAAAATATTTTTATAAAATAATTGGTATAATTATTTATCTCACATCCTAAAACCAGATATTGTTTATGTTGTCAATTTGTTTGGAAAATATCATAGTGATCTAAAAAACTATAATTTGTTTTCGGGAATGATAACACTGAGATATGTTAAAGGAAGTACATCACATGGATTATTTTACAAATTATATTTTGGTATAAATGTTTTGGTAATAATTATAGTGAGTGGAACAGAGGTGTTAATGAAATAAAATATGCCTCTAGGGGAATATTAATGTTATGAGTATTTTATAATTTTTGGCATCGTCAGTAAAAGAGTTTAGTAACATTGAGAAAAGTGGAATCAATAATATATTTCAACTACACTTGTGTGAACTAAATGTTCTTGGATGAAGGTTCAGTTGGAAAATATGAATGTTGAAGTTTTAAAACCAATGATGATACATTAGGATAATAAGAATGTAATTAATATTTCTAAATATCTTATCCAACATTCATGATCAAAACATATCAATATCAAGTTTCAATTTATAAAAGAAAATGACACCACTAGAGTTGTTGTGATATAATATATTTAAATAAAATATCAAATTGATGATATTTTCTCAAATGAATTTTCTAAAGATAAATTTATTGAATTGCGGATGTACCTTCATGTCCACCCTCCACCATCCACATCATTTACACCTCATGTAAGACCCATCCAATTCATTGCATTTTTTTAGAATTGGGAAGAATTTTTACAAGTTTATCCTACAATAGAGATAATTACATTTTGAAACATAAATGAATATGAATATATGATTATCATAAATTGGGGAATATAAATAAAAAATAGAGGATAATATAATTTTAAGGGTGAGTTTATCATAACATGGATGACATTTTTCTTGACACTCATGAATGGAGAACCTTCAGTAAAATTAATTTATCTAGTATTCTGGTCTCAGGAATTAATTTTTTAATAAAGGATGTGTTTTGGTAAAATGTTTAAAAAAATTGAATTTTATTTAAATGATTTATGAAAAGTTTTAGTTTTAATAAATAATGAGTTGAATAAGTTATTAATGAGTTTTTTAAAAAAAATATGAAGGGGAGATGGAAGATACATTATAACATTTTTAATGTATTATATTTGTGGATAACTAATTTTTTTAAGAGAATATTTTGTACATCAGGTGAAATATATGTTTCTAAATTTTTATAAATTGTATTATTGATAAGATTATATAAATTTGGATAATTGATGTTTTTCATTCAATTTTGGTGATCAGATGGACTATACTATACATAGAACATCGAATGTGAAAAAATATGAAATTTTATGATAAAAAAGTTGGTTTATTCCTATGTTGTTGAAATGAAATGACTTTGAATGTTTCTAAGACTAAAAAAGACGATAATTTCAATAGATTTCCAAAATAAGTTAGACGATTCATTTATAATATTTATATTCAAAAAATAATTATTATTTCATCATATATAATATTAAATAAAGGGATATGTTTTAGTTATCTGGTCATAAGTTTTTCAGATATAGATCATCAAAACTAAGAAAGACCAAACCCAAAATTATACAATAAGTTGACATTTTAAGAGGCATAGAAAAAATTTCAATCATATTCACTATCAAATTCACCAATTGTATGAATCCTTAGATAAGGCACACCTACTCAAACAAAAATGTGATTCTTGGGTTTTCAGTTGTTCCATTGTTGAAAATTTTGAATGCTAGTCAAATGAAAATGAGGAGATCACTTTTTTTGATAATTAAATCTATGAAGACATTAAAAGAATCATCACCACTAGAGTTGATCAGATTCATAAATTGTTTGAAGAGATTTAGTTTTATATCAGAAGATTATTATCAAACTATTGATAGTTGTTGAGTTAACAAAGAAGTATCTTCACTCAAGGAATCAGACACCAATGAATCAGACGAGTAGATGAAACTAATTAATTGGTTGAGATTTATACAATGATACATCAGATGATCTTTGTAACTGATAAATAATTAGATTTGGTGAAATATAAAGATATTTTAATCATACAAGATATCATATTAACTGATGTAGAATTGGAATGAAAATGTGAAAATATATTGAAGGCATATGAAGCATTTATAAGATTCAATAATGTATTAAACCATTTTTTGTTGGACTATGAATCGAACCAATAAATCATATATTTGTTTTAATGAATCATGTTTTTTTATTTTAAATGTTTTAAGAAAACAATTTTTGATTTTATGTTTCAATTGGGTTAATAGAATAAGAATGTTGAAGAGATTTTTGGACATAGATATTCTGTAATTTCATCTATGGACTACTATTTTTCAATTTGAGAAGAGTTATGATGAATCATTAAGAATCATGAAGACCCTAGTGGAGATGATAACGTTTTATGTGGTAAAATATGAAGTTTAAAAGTGAGTTATTTTTGGCATTTTGGCATTTGGGTGATTGTGAAAATTATTTTAGTATCTCACCTTTACAAATTATAGAGTACCAATAATGTAAAGAAAATTACAAGGGTACATGACACTGCTCAACTATTTATAAAAGATGTCACTATACATAATTTGTTTCAGAAGTGATCCTTTTGAATGTAATTTTTTTTTTGAAGAAGAGTTTCCAAAAGAGGATTTTGATATGAAGATTGGACTACAGGAATTTCTGTTTACTAGAAAAAGGGAATCACACTACGTGTTTCAATATATGTTTTGAGAAGTTTTTTTAAGATCATATTATTATTGTATAACCACATATTGAAAATGGTGTATCATACTTGGGTTCATGGGACTAATGGGCCATATTTCTTAGCTACATCGGACACAGTTTCCATATATATTCTGATGGGGAGGAATGTTTCTTTGTTTAAATTATATTGTTTCTAAAATTGATTGTGAGAAAAAACATGTTAACTAATAAGAGTTGGTTTACATATTCGTATCAAGATATAAAAGGATTCTAATGAGATTTGAATGATTTTTTATTCACTTGATCATAAAAGTTAATTTCCATACACCCATAAGAGTGACAATAGTAAGGATGTAGTTTCTCACCCTGATGTGAAAACATTTAAATCATGTGCACTGTTTTTACATTCATGTTTTTATTTGAAAGTATGATTTTTAAAATATGGAAAATAAGAAACATTTTCAAGTTATGGGTTCAAATTTTATAAATTTAAAATTTATAAAAAGGAAATAATTTATTCACCCCCCACCCCCAGTTGGTTTATAGTCCTTTGTAACATCAATTTATTTCATAAAGGATGTGTTAAGGCCTTTTGAAACATTTAAAAAGAGTTATTCCATGTATATAGATCCTTGGAATAGTCAATTGCTTTTTTTAAAAGATACTATTAAAATTTTTATAATTTTATTTCATGTGATGGATGTTTCATTTTGAAAATTTTGAATTGTTTTCTTATAAATGAAAATGAGGATGTTTTTTAAAATTGTTTTTAGAGGTTAGGTTATGATTTACATATTTATTTATATGATTTATAACATATGATTTTATTATCAAGCCTTTTATTGTCATGGTTACCATTTTTAGGAAGGAGATAGACTTAGAAACACTTAATGTAATACTTTATCACCATTAATCTAGCTATTATACCTATGTATATTGGTTCCCTATATAGGGTGTTAACCATCATTTAGTATAGTGAGATAAAACTAGGATTTTAGGAATTTTGTTGATATATGGATTATTCCATTCTATATAGTTGCAATGTTAGAGTTGTTTAAGGATTTCCTTGGATTCCCTAGGTTCCCATGATGCTTTAGATATTTTTAGATGTATGTTGGTTTTTGATATAATTACTTCCATATATTTTTGATTATTAACTATTAACATGATGTTATTCCAAAATTCATTGCTATAATTTTGTTTTAGGAATTCTTTATTAAAAAAATTTACATTTATTTGAAATGTTTAATTTCTATAAAATGGTATTAAAAATAATTTTTTATTTTTATAAAATGGATTGTATTTTGGTATTATTAAATATATAATTTCATATAAATAATTTGATCAGATTTTTATTAATATGAAATTGAGATGTTTATTTTATAATTATATATAAATATTTCAGGAAATGAATAATTTTTAAATTATTATTAATGGGGTGTTTGGAGGATACCAAATGGGAATATGTTTCTCACTAGTATCATATTAAATATCTATAGGGTTTTTCTTGTATATAGAAATTTTATTTCATGTTATTGTTTGTGTATAATGGAGTCAGAAAGTATAGATATAATTATTGTGCATGGGGATGGATGGATTTGGTTTTGTTTTATTATTTATTTTTGAATTTTTGAGTTATCAACCACATTGATATTATTATATATTATTAGATCATTTTCTCTTCCTATTGGGATTCATTTCTTATGTAAATTTTTAACAGTAGTTATTATTTGAGATGTTTGTTTCCATAATTATTTATTTTTTCAAATTTATTCTATGCAACCTTGTTTCGAGAGTATTGTTTGTACATCATTTAGGAAGGTACTTCATAAATTATTGATGGAAGCTCCAGTTTTTTTAAATTTATTAAATTAAATCATTACTAATTTTTCCATTTTATTCCCTACAACATTTTTCCATCCTATGGAAATTAGAATTGAACCTATGAAATTTTCATAGGCTAATTTATGTACCATAAATTGCGATACATTTTTTTGGTTTGTGAAAACACTGTATCAAATCCTAGTTGTTATCTTGTGTGTCTGATATAAAAGATATAGGTTTATTATAAAAAAACATCCCAATCATGGTTTGGTAACTAATAACCACATCCATGGGATGAATCATGAGTTAAATAGGCTAGTCTAGGATGTGTACATGAATTTGGCATTGGCTAAGATGTTTTATGATATGTTTTTCATTATATCGTGTATCCTTAATAGAAATATTTTTTAAATAATTTCATTGTTTGATTGTATGTTCCTTCCATGGTCATTGTCAAAAATAACTTGGATATTTAATTCATTTACAGTATTAAAAAAATAGAATATTAATAATTATTTTTTTGTGATAACTAAACCAATATAGATCCTCAAGTGACTTGTCTATTTAAGGAGATGATTTTTATTATTGTTGATCATAATATATTTTATGATATTTCGATAATAACAATTTTTAAATCTATATATTATGAAGTAAATGATAGAAAAAGATAAAAATTGGAATTTAAATGTATTTATTTTATTAAAATTGGAATGTTTTATAATTTTAAAATTTAACAATTACTTTTGTAATAAATCTTATATTTTAGTACATAGTTATGATTAGTTTCATGTATATATATCTATATTTTTTTGGTTCTCATAAAAATGGAAATATAGAAACCAATTTAATGTGATAAACTATTAATCTATAGTTGATACTTATAGTAAAAAGTATAAGGGTTGTAATTTGGTGAATGGGTAGTTTGATTATGAATGTATTATGAAATAAATTTTTGTGTCATTGTATTAGAAGTTGATCATTGGAGTCATGGTGAGGAAATTATAATGGGATTTCATGTACTAGTTGTGAATTAGTGATTATAAGTGGTAGAGAATTTTTGGATGACTGATAATTTAGGATTTATATGGATGAAAAGTATGGTGGTGTGTAGATAGTAATGAAAATGGTCTCTTTTGTGGTCACAGGTGGCCACTAGGTACCCATTATCATTCCCTTGGGTAATTCAAGAAAATTAAAATGGTGTGGTACCTTTTGGACTACCATTAGTTGGTCAGTTGGAATCCATTAGGGACTCAGGAGATATTTAGTTAGTTTTCTTAGTCCCATATAGAATTTTCATTTCCATTATTTACATTTTAACAGCACCTTAGAGGTACATTATTTGGTTCATCCACAGTATGGGTAGATCACCCATTCAGCACTCATTTATCCATATATCTTCACCACTTGATCTATGAATTCCCTGATGGATTGGGCTCCCCAAATTATTCTAGCCATTCCAATTTCTTTTACCCCACATCTTTCTCTTGTTTTTTCCCGATTTCTATAGGATATTCTATGTATTTCAATTGGTGATTCAATTTGTACAAGGGTATAATCACGTGGATTGAAATTGGTTTCATTTTTTAGAGGTATAAGAGGCCAAAGAGTGATGATTATGCCCCATTAAAAATTATTTCAAAAAATAGAAATTTGATCAGTGGATTTATTTTTGGAAATTTAGCTAATTTTGAATAAAATTGTGACAATCATATTTATTTATTTTATAAAGTTTTTGTTTTATAATTTCATATTTTAGAAAAGATTTTTGTAAGAGTTTTTAGTTTATCTTTTAGGTTTTTTTTATTTTTTAGATTTTCATTTTTTGTGTTTAATAATTTATATAATTGGATTTATTAACAATATGGATTTACTTGGTAATACATTGGAAAAAAATAAGATTTATAATATTCTATAATGTTTTCTTGTCTTAACCACATTTATTACAAACATTTAGTTAATCATGATTTTTATTTTCAAAATATAAACTGCAGGTTTTTATAGATAATTTTAGTTGTTAAATTAAATTAATTATCATGTAAATGTTATATGAATTTAAAAGTTATTACACTTTTAACCATTTATCATAACTCCTATAAATGTTATTTTTTGTATCCTATTAATTATTGATAAAACATTTATTTCTCATTATTAATCCAAAATACATAGTTAAAAATTATATTTTATTATTTTCAATGATACTCCATCTGAATTTTTCTAATTCAAGTTTAATTATTTAAATTATATTCAACACATTAAATATATTTTTATCCTTATCTTTTAAAAAAATAATTAATGGGTAAATCCAAATTTTTACAAAAAAATATTACAATGTTAATAAATTTTTAATTATGTAACCTGATTTAAAAGTAAAGTATCCCCAAATGATTTTTGATTATTTCATAATGAATAATCTTGATATTTCTTGTTATTCCTTGTTTGATAATTGATTGGTTCCTAAAACAAGACTTATTTGTTTCAAAACATCTCTATAAAAAATGTATCATGAATTATTTATTATGAATTAATGATTAAAATAATTTATTCTATTATAAATCAATGAATTACAAGTTATAATACAAACAATTATATTTAGTTAACACATTGTATCTGTGGGTATGTAAGGGAAATCGTCATTGATTAGAATATGAATAACATAGTTTATTTATTAAAAAATAATTATTATAACCAAATTAATTTTTTAAATGATAAATTCTAAAAATCCCATCATGTTTCCACAAGTATTGTGTAATTGTGTCACTAAGATATTAGTAGTCTATATGTTTTCCTACATGGTGATGAGGGATAACCATTTTGAGGGTATTGTTTCTGAGATATGGATTTCACATTAATTTATGTTCTCTTTTGTACTTATTTATCTTCATGAATACTCTATAGGTGTAATTGTTTTTGGATTTCTTATTGACTATTAATATATATTTTTTAATTGGATGTTGGTTTAATTTTATGTATTTGTATCTTCTTTGTTTTTATCATAATGATACATAGAAACTGTGTTAGTACCATTATTTTTATTTATTATGAAACATAATAATGAGACTATTTTAGTTTCTATGTAAGTTTGAATAATTATATGGATGTATATGGAATGGGATATTTCTTATTGGTAGTGAGGTATATATTCTCATAATGGTGATGAGTAAGGTTTAGGGAATATGAAAGGGTGTGTCTTTTTTTGATATATTCTCTAAATTGATATTGTTTAAAGAGGCTAATATTTTCTATTATATTATAGAATATATTATGGATATATATTATACTAATTTTAATATATTTGGAATAGTGTTCATATTTTATGTGATAGATAATGTATAACTATGTTAGCTAACTATAGTATCCATGTTTTCTGATTTCAGAAATGAATAACAGCTGCACTATTAGTGAGAGGAATTAAAATGTGTTCTGTGAAATTTATTTTTACTATTTGATATGACAGTGAAACTGATCTCTCTAGTTATAAATATATATCCTTTAATACATTAATGGTTCTATAAGATAATTATATTAGTAAACTATCATGACCAATAAAATCATTTCATATGTCTATAATTTATAGTGATCCATATTTTGGTTTGATATATTAGCTATTTAAATTTTACAATTTATTTGACTGTTTATGTCTTCTTGATGTAAACATATAAGGTGTTGTATTTTTATATGATATTGGTATGTATTTTGGTTATTTATAATAGATTGTGTAGTTTCTATGGTTTACAACGAATATTATTCACTACTATGTGTGTGTGTGTGCCATTTAACAAGGGATGTTCAAGTAAAAATATATACCATGGTATATAAAATATTTTCCATCATATTGAGAATGTAGTATTAAAAATATTTCCTACATAATTGAGGATGTAGTAATTTATATATATTTACCATTATATCCATAATTTATATAACATAAATGTTTAGATTTATGAATCTATCATTGATTAAGATGTATATTTTCTTAGTTGTGGGTGTGTTCTTCTTCGTTACACTATTCTTTATAATTAATAAAAATTGGAATATTAATTGGTTTATTCCATTATTTAAAATCGTTATATATTTTAAATGATGTATACACATGAATATTCCAAAAAAACTTTTATATTTGGAATTTGAGTTCTCTTAGTTGTTCATATTATGTCTTACTCACGTATAACATGAGCACCTTTATGGTAATGTAGTCTCACATGTGACATTTCATGTATTAGTTTTTACAAGGATGGTGAAGTGTATGATTCACAATGCAAAGAAAATGAATTTTATTAAAATTATATATCTCAAATATGTGGAGGAATGAGGGGGGACATATTGGGTGTATAAGTCTCCAGCTTATCACCACATGTATACATTTTTTTTGAAGTATGTTCGTCTATTTTTATATTATTATGTATGACTATTTCCTGAACAAATATATTGAAGAATATATATTATTATTTTATTGTCCAAAATGTGAAATTGGTAGTCACTATTGTATAGTATCATACCTTGGTAATATGATATATTCCAATTATTCATTTATTGATTTTGATCAAATCTATCATTGATCCAATTTTCCATTTAATGATGGTAAATCATTCCCAAATGAATAACTTATATAATTTTATATAATTTCCAACATGAAACCTATGTAATGATAATAATAAATAAATTTAATATATTAATAATATTTTTGATTAGATTTTATAAATTTTTATTCATAATTACTATTTTATGAAAACTTTCAATCAAAAATGTAATAAATTTAAAGAAACTAAATTATTTTTCATGAAGTATATTGTTATTTAATGTTATAAATAAAATAGAAAATTAATTTTATAAAATTAAATTATTTTTTCATATCATCATATCGAAGAATTTTTTGGGTGATTTTTTGTGATTTTTCTTAAAAATGATTTTTGTGTGAACGGTGTTAAATATAAATTTTATAAAAACTATCATTGATTTTCAAAAAAATTAAATGTATCATTTTATTATGGATTTGTTTAAAATTAAAATAAGACCCATTTTATTAAAACCCCAATTAATTACAAAATAATAATGATTACATTTTATTTTTCAATAAAATAACCTTTAATCATAAAAGGAATTTTTCTAAAAAATGTTTCTTCCATTTTTTTTATCACATATATTAAAATTAATTTATATCACTTCTACAATTGAATATTAAGAAAAGTATTTTATATTTAAAGCCACGATTTGAAAATATATTATTGATTTTATGTTAATTTTTGTTAATAATGAATCGTAACCATGGATAATATTAGTCGGAACAATAATGCGTTTAATAGGTTAATTAATTTAAAAACTATTTGATATTTTCAAAAAAAATATTATATTAATTATTATTGGATGAGAGAATTTAAAACCTTGTCAGGTTTTCTTCCAGATACGATTTATTTTTTCTAATTTACATGAGTAATATATTTTTAATATTTAAATGTTAAGAATAATTATAAGTGTGTCACTCACCTCACTTATAAAAAAGAACATATTATTATCACTTATTCAAAATATTTGAACAATATTGCTTAGAAAATAGAAAAAAAAATTCTTGAAAAAAATTATTATCCACATCATAGAGGTTATGCTCTCTCTGAAATTCAATCCTATAATTCAAAATGTGTAATCTAGTAGAGTTTTTCTAAAGAAGATTTTTAACTCTTGCCCATATTATTTCTCGTTTATTTATTCTTCTACCACATTAAAACATATCCTACCAATTACTATAAAAATATGTATATATATTAATGTTAAATGATATTTTTTTCATTATACACCCATTTTTCATCTATATTTTAATAATATGGTAAATGGTAACATTTTTTAGGAAAATATGTGGAATACCACCGCCACGAAGCCACCTATTTGATTTTACATCACCTCATGAAATGGATTTTTATAAAGAGAGAATTAATTAGTATATAATATTATTGTTACATTACTATTATTAAAACAAGATAATTTATTAACTACCTTTTTACCCTTTCATCAGTTAGAAAATTTTAACATCCTTCAAGCGTACATGTGAACTATCTCATCTGTGATGCATTATGATTAATTTTTCATGGCCTCATTAAATAATTGTTTAAAAACTATTATCTTAAGTATAAACATGATAATTATAACATTAATAAGATTATATATATATATATATATTTGTGCCCTCACCCCATAGACCATAATCAAAACATCAATGTTATTTATATGTTATAAACTGAATGACCTCAAAACATACAATGTGATCATAACTGATTTTGTAACTATATAAGTCATTGTAATGTATAAAATAATTTCTACTATTATATTTGAATAAAACTAGTTTTTTTATCAAATTATTAATTAAATAATTTTTTATTGTTTAGGAATTTAAAGGATTTTTCTTACATAAATATATGAGGTATGATGTTTTTGAATAAAATATTGTTTTAAATGTTTTCAATACATTTCATATCCATATCATTGTTCTGAAAAATCATTCATGAATGTTCATATTTATTCTTTAAATATTATTAAAATCTTTTCTAAACTATTTTTTTATTTATTTATCAATTTTTTGAAAGAAATATTATCATTTTTTCTATGTGGGTTAATTTGATCTTTTATATAAGTATAAAAGAATGTTGTTTTATCATTCAACGCATTTTTACCTTTTACAATCACCATAGTTATTATTTTTTATCAATATCCATATAAAATTTTCTATGGGTTTCCAAATAATATCATATATATTTCTATTTTAGGAATTTTTTTCTAAGTGGTTTCAATGTACAAAAAGAACTATTATCTTTATATTTAGATGGATCCTACAATTACTTCTACAAATGTGTTAAATAGAATAATTTATGATATTTTCTGATAACGTTACATGATATTATGTTCTTTTATCAAGTTATAGTTCTTGGATATTTTATATGATAACAATTGAGAATATAATAGCTCTGATAATGGGTGATCCTAATATAGATATCAAATGTATTTGGAAAGTGATGGTATTGACAATAATAAGGTTAATTCAGAAGGATTTTTTGGGGGTTAACCATGATGGTTATTACATTATAAGGTTTAATGTAAATGTGAATGTAAGGATAATGTCCCATGATACCTACATGGGTTGTCAATTCATATTATGGATTTTAGAGGAAATATTATTAATTCACAAGTTAATAGAATGGAATTATTTTTAATGGAATTTTATGATCATCTAAATATGAATGGTTTGTTTTCATAAGTTCTCATGCTTCTCTAGTGTAATATTTACAAATAGGATTTGTCCTTTATCATTACTTCTAAAATATTTTATGAATATTTTATTATTTTTTTATTATTTATTAACAAGTAATGTTTATTTTTATATCATTTGTTTTTAGTAAAATAAAAAACATCATAATTGGTTTTTGTGAATTTTGAAAAGTACTAACATGTTTCCAATAGTTGTATATCTATTTCTGAGCATTGTTTTTCTCATATCATTTTCTTAAATGTTTTAAAATTGTATTGAGGATGTGTTATGATTATATAAATTATACTAGGATACATCCTAAATTATGTAAAAAAATTATTAAAGAAACATTATTGTAAACATAAGAACATGTATAGGGTAAAAAATGTACACTATGTGAAAATGTACACAATTTTATGTGATTATTTTACCAGTTCACTAAAAATCTAATCCTAAATTATCATTGAAATGTATATTGTGTATCCATTATTATAAATCACTTAAACATGGTAATATTATGTTATATGATATCATAGTTGGTATCAAAGGAAAGAATTACATAACTTTATAAGTAGTATTATAATAAAAGTCACCATTAATATATTACAATTTATGGTTAGATTACCATGAGATGTATTTTTATTATTGAAATGTGTCTTCATCTAATCCATGTAATTTTAGAATGGTTTTTATTAGAGTAAAAATGTAAAATAATGTAAGAATTAAATAAGAAATTGAAATCATTCTAAATCATAATCATAGAATGGATCAAGTTGGAACTATATTGTTTTTGTTTTTATTAACTTAATTGACATAGGAAATAAATAGTAGAACCCATTAATGGGATCTTATCAATTTAAAATAGAGGATGTTTTCTATAGTGGATCATTTAATGAAATATCACCCTCCAAATTTCCATGCATAATAATACTCGGTTGTGGTTGAAGGATGGATGGATTCTTTGGAAATGATATTTTATGTTTTTGTATGTTTCATGTATTAGATTATTAATCTCAAAACATATCTTTTTAAAGGTGAATATGTTCAATATTTTTCTCATTATATGAATAACAAGGAGAAACGTGATATTTATTCCATTTAATAAAAAAAACTAGTAGATCATTCCAACAAAAAATATTTTTACAAATTTGTTAAACATATTTTGAAAATGATATTATCAGAGTTTAAGTGTAGGGAGAATGAATTAGTTTCTTCCAAATAATATTATTTTACACTATTTTCCAAGTATACATAAAATTTAATAATATACTATGAAATTAAAATTTATTGATTTTAGTAAAGATTGAAAAAATATTTTTTAATGGATTTTCTTATACATAATTTTAGATATTTTGATTAGATTAATCAATATAATAAGGCAGAAAAAAATAGAGCTATTTAATTTTCATATCAATAAGTATATTAAGTGGTCCAGGATGAAAGAAATCTGTATGAATTATTCAATAAAATCCCAAGGAAAGAATTTTAGGCTTCCCCCTTTTGATTAGTGTGTAAAAAAATTTCCACTAAATATCTTTTAATATTTAGAATGTGTTTAAGATGTGTTATATTAGGGAATATGGGTTGTTCCATCAATTAAAAGATCAATGTTAATGGTCGATCTAATTATTATATGCTAGATAGAAAATATTTTAATTTTATTGAGGTGAAACATTATTGAAATGTGTCTTCAAAGAAAAATTTGAAGGATAATGATCATCAAGGTAATAATTGAATGGTATTTCTGGATCATTCCTGACTTCTTTATGAAATAGAGGACCACTGAATGATGTTGTGATAGGTAAACCTCTTTTTTAATAATATTACACAATATTCTTATTTTATTTGAGAAAGACATGATATTTTTATTTTGGGTTTTTTTCTTGTAAGATGAAAATATATCCTCCAGAAATGGAGAAAAAACATTTGGAAAATTCTCTATGATGAAATATTAATTTAAATTGGATTTCTAGGAGTCTCTCTAGTGTCATATATGGATTTGTTTTTCTGTAAAGTATTTTTTTTCAATTGATCAGTTTTATATCATTATATATATGTAGTGGATTTCAATTTATCATGCTTGTATTTATTTTAGAGCTAGATATTCTATATTTAATCATCAAATATAGTGTAAAAAACTAACATGGATACCCTGATACAGTGATAATAGATCATATATTGACATGACAATAAGGTAATTCTTAATTCCCATGGGTTGGTGACTAGAACCTTGAATTTTACAGGATAAAAGAAATAATGAATTTTCCTCTAGACCAATGGAATATAATGAAACAAGTATGAATGATAAAAGAAAAATACTAACTGAGATAGTAATAGAAAGTACTATAGGTATAAAAAATACAATATTTATATCCTAATATTACTCAAAAATTAAATAAGATAAAACTATCAGAGTATCTAAAGAAACAACACTCTAAGACCAATGGTTCAACAACCACCACCTCCAATTGGTGACATCCCCTTACTCAAACCTATAAAAAAATATAAAAATAACTCAAGGAAAATGTAGGTTGTGAGATAAAATCTATCTAGGGTCTCATTACATCTTCCATAATATGATTTCAAAATTAAATAAAAATCATTGTTTCATTTTTATGAAAAATGGGAATGTGAGTATAAATTTCATGTATAATACTTGGCATGATTTTATTTCAAAATATTGAGAAAATTAAAAAAATATATTAATAAAATATTATATAAAATATATCTCACTAAATAAAAGGAATGAGTAAATTAGTTTCACAATGCTGGGAATGTATATTAATGCTATCATAGTAAGTGATGTGGTTATATTACCTAAGGTATGATAGTTCCATGTTATATGATTATCACACATCCCATATCGATGATCAAAAAAATAAGTGTATACATGTATATCAGACACTAGGAACAGAGGACCCATCAACATCCCATTAGGAATAAGATCTACTAAAATAGGGTTTGTGTTAGATTAATAAAGTGTCAATATGTTGATAGTGAATTACAATCATCGATTTTTTTAGAATATCCCACTAACTAAATTGGCTCACATGTTCTCAAAAAAATCAAATGTTAATTGGAAAATTATGTCAAAATAGTTTAAAATACAATTTCCCAATTTCTATATTCACTATTATTTTTCCCCTTAAAACCCAAAACACCATTTTTTAATAAAATCATTTTATTTTCAGATAAATCCAATAAAATATTCTTATCAATAAAATTAATCCATTTTTAGAAAAAAAATCACAATACAATTTCCACGAATTCCATCAAATTCAAATCACACCCAAAATTTCAAATTCAAATGGAATTGGGGGTTTTTCCTGAATCGTCAAGAAAAATAAACTCAAATCCCAATTCACATAAAGCATGGTTTTCAGATTTCAGTTGATAAATTTTTACTTTATATCAATCTATTCAGGTTTCTATTATATAGAAAATATCATTATAAAGAATGAACTTTTACATGAATATCACGTATCAGAACACCCATAGTGGAAATTTCCATTGAATAATGATGAAAATTGAAATCTAGAAAATAAATATTATATTCAAAAACAAAAACAAATGATTTTTTATCCATAAAAACCATGATGATATAACAATACCTCTGGAGGAAATAAATTGTGAGTGGGAGATAAGGAATGGGAGAAGATCTCTTACCATATAGGAATGTAATGAAGTTCACCAAGCATTGATCCACATAAAAACAGTATTTTAGAAGCCAAAAGGTGATATTGAGATTCCCCAAGACCTAAGATAATGTAATACCCTGAGTTGGGGTTGAGATGGTAATTATACATGGGTTCAGTAATTTTACAAATAATTTTCAGAATTAAAAAAATCTATCTGCGGATTTAAGGGGGAAGGTCCACATGGGTGGTAAAAATTTGTTCCCTAACTAAGATTCCATCTAATAAGTTTCATGATTTCTACAAGGTGGTTTCATGATTTTTCAAACCATTATTGGACAATGAAACCCCTCTTTTTTGGGTTTTCATTGTTTAACTTTAATGGATTCATATTTTTTGAAGTCGTGCTCCAACATTTCATATCCCGATAGCCCTCCAATAATTTCAGAATTTCATCCGAAGCACCCCAAAATGAGACCAAACCAAAGAATGGTCAAAATATGTTTCATGGAGATCCAAAAAAAAGTGAAACAAATGTTACACCCTCCCCACCATAGAAGCATTATGTCCCTAGAAATCCTTTCATGAAGTCTCTATGTAAAAAAAAGGAATCCATTTCTCTCTTATCAGTTCCTCTCTCTCCCACATGTCATGAGTATTATAACCATTATTTCATAAAAATCAAATAAAAAGTATCATCCTCTAACTACGTACCTTGGTTTCAAAATTGAAAATAATGATTGGAAACTTAGTTATGGATAAATCATGATCAGTATCAAGATCACACCAGCTCAAAACATGATATGTATTAGAAAGATACATTCGTATCTATGAAATATTTAACAAATTTTGTATCGACGTTTAATATAGCGGATGTGAAAAATTGTAATTCACTTTCCCCACATCATCATAATCATCAATAGGTCTCAAAAAATAAGGAGCAAACATCCCTTTCCTCTAAATCCATTGATAACCCAAATGAGTTGAAACGTTGTTAAAAAGATTATCACCAACTGAGAACTGTGAAATTCCTTAGAAATGATCAGGATTGTATTTATACTATCATTATTCCCCCCAAAATACTATGATGAATCAACTGAATCATTTATTTCATCTCTTGAACTGAGTTTAGTTTAACTGAGTAACTTTCACCAATATCCAACCAACAGAATATATATGTTCTTGATCATCCGTACAACACCTCCAAATGAGAAATTTTAATCATGTATTGGTAACTATTTTTATTAAAAAACTCTAACAGACCCAAATGTTCATTTCATTCTCCACCAAAGTCAAGAATGTAGGCATGAAGCATATCCTCAAAAATCTGTATAGCCATCTCTATTTGACCATCCTTTTGTGAACGATATTCCATACTCAACTGAACCTGAGATCCCAATTCCCCATAGAATAATGAAAAAAATAATGAATTGAAATGTGGATCCCTATCATATATTATTATGTATGGAACTATGTTAAAATGAAAACTCTCTTCTAGATAGATATTTCCTAGATCCTGGACATTTTTTGTCTAAAAAATGGGTATGGAGTGATCTTATTTAGTCAGATAATCCATCACAACCTATATCACATTCATCCATTTATATGTTGGTGTAAATCCTACCAAAAAAACTAATAGATATCTCATCCCACATCAATTTTGGAACTGGAAGTGGTTGATGATAACCTGTAGGTCTCAAATGCTCATCCATTACATGCTGACATGTATAACAATGAGAGATAAAATCAATAATGTCTCATCTCATACCAGGAAATAGGAATTGTCACTACATGTAATATAACATGTTTTTGGTTCCTTGGTGCATAGCTCCCTAGAAATTCTAGAAAACCAAAATCAAATATTTTCTCACAGAAATCAAAACAACAAACTAATTCTGAAAAGATTTAATACCCTCTATGGAGAAAGAACACTCATTAATGGTCTCTCCTCTATAATGATAGTCTCTAATGATGTATAATTAATCATCAAGTTGTTGTTCATGAAGAATCATCTCAAGAAGAGAGAATTTTAACTGAACAATTTCAAAAATAACCTCATTCACTCTTTCTCAAACTTCTATATAAAACTATGATAATAGATTCATAAAGATACACTCTTATGATTATTCATTCAGGACCTGGGTCAACATAATATTTCTAAACGCCTCAGCAGAAACATTCACATCCCATTGGGTATATGAAATGTTAATGTCAAAATATTTCAGATATTCCATCCAACAACTCTGGATGAGATATAATTTTTTTTAGAGAAGATATAACTCAACCTCATTTTGTCAGAGTACATGGTAAAACTTTCTCCAAAAATGTAATTCCTCCAAACCTTATATTCATGCAATAAATCATCATGTTCATGGTCATTGATTAGGTAATTCTTCTTGTGTGTCCTAAGAAACCATAATCTATATGAAAATACATTATCACCCTATATAGAAAAAACCCAAACCCAAACATGATGCATCAAATAAGATAATGTATCCCTACCTAACCTTGAAAAGAGTAAAAATTCATTGCATTAGTCTTAACATGCTTCAGATCAACAAAATTAATTGGAAATTTCTCATCAGATGTAAATATCACTCCCTTCTGAGTTAGAGAAATCATCAAAGAATCCTACCTTGAGATATCCTTTATGAACCTATAGTAATATTCAGCTAACCCCAAGATGATTCAAATCATAAAAACGTTATTTTGTTTCACCCATGTCATAAAAACTTTCAATATTTTAGGATCAAGTGAAATACCATGTCCCAACACCACATGTCCCAAGAACATCACACCCCGAATCTAGAAATCTCATTTTGACAGCATGGCATGGGGTCGGTGAATTCTCAACCATTCCAGAACAAACCTTGGATGACACACATGATTCTCCTCAAACATTGAGTAAATAAGGGTGTTATCCACACAAAAACTATGAAATTTTCAAGATAATAAAGGAAGATCTTGTATTTCAAATCCATAAATATTTCAAGTTAATATGTTACACCAAATGGCTGGAAAAGGTACTCATAATTTCTATACCTTCCCCGAATGGTGTTTTCCATAATGTTAGTTTAACCATATCGAATATCCATATTCATGAACCAATTAACCATGTTTAAATGGTAAAATAATTAATCATTATATGGAAGTGGATATTTTTTTACCATAACTCGATTGATTTTATAGTAATTAACATAATTTCAAAATGAACCATATTTTTTCTTATCAAAGAAAAATGTCACCACCTAAGGGGACACACTCGGGCATATAAAAAAATTCCTTTAAGGTTCATCCAACTCAGCCTTAAACTATTTCATCTCGTGTTTTTTCATATGACAAGAAGGTATAGATATTGGTTGACTACCAAATAGTAAATTAATATAATACTTTACCTACCTTACCGGTGGAAACTAGATAATTCATAAGGAAAGTTTATGAGAGACTCGACGACAACTAGAGGGAGATCATCACTCATACATTATTATTATACATCAAAAGATAAAAAATATGTTACTTTCCCTTACTCTAGATAAGAATATTCAACTCTTCTAGACCTCAGACTTTCTCTCCCTAAATAATATGGAACACCCCATTGGGTTTAGAAAATGAGGCCAGTTAAAGATAGCAGTCAATTAAATTGTTATTATAACTTATCCAATCAATCCTAAAAATCAAATCAAGAGGTGTCATGTTGATAACTACAAAATCTCAAGTTATATCGATATCTGATAATGAGAAAACCCAACTATGAAAATGGAGACCCTATGGACATTTAATTCCAAGGGGTATATTAATATCAATAAAATAAGATAAATGATCCATAGGGTGGTTTAGACAATTAACTATATTAGTAAATATAATAGAATAAAATGAACTAGTATAAAATATAGTAGTCACTAATTATGAATCAATAGTGATGGTACCTTTCATGGTCACTGGACTTATATATTCTTTTTATGGAGACTCTTCCTCTATGTGAAGAATCTTTTTTCCATATACCTATAGCTAGAACCCCTCCATGAAGCATATGATTGTACCACATTACATTTTTCAATATATGATCTTATTCCAATATTTTGGGAATAATTTATATGACATAACAAATGAATGTGACCAGAGCATCTACTCGAACAACATATATGCGGTGGCTTAGTGAAAAATTGTTTCAAGTTTCTAGGATTACTACGCTATCAAAAAATCAACGGGATATTCGAAGAATTATTGCTAGAATATAAGAACCATGATATCAAGATCCACAATAAAACTCATCATGATTTCTCTTCCCTTTTAGTGAACTCACAAAATTTCCATGTGAAGGAAAATGAAATCCCTTCAACCCAAACTGACCAGCCAGAACATTATTGACTGTCAATTCTCTATCAATAATTTCAACATAAAACGATGGAATATATAAGAAAACCTTACCAATAATATCAAATCAATTTCACATATAGAACTATCAGGACATCATATTATTTTTATATACAATCTCATGTGAATAATTTGTAGGCATAGGAAAGTGATTTGTATACACATTTACAGTCATGTCAAAATTCGTGAGTATGAAAAACATCATATCCTTAGACAAATCCATAATCTCTTGATAGGATTTGTTAGTGAAAGGAACATTAACAGACTTCCAGTCTAATCCCTCATTCTTATACTCTATCACCATTATTTCCCAACATCTCATTCATTGTATCTCTAGTATGAAGTTGGCATATTTCACATTGATCTCATCACGCATTTCCAAGAAAACTAATGGAAAATCAATTATACTCAAACAATTCTTAGCCACTTGATGATTATTAGATCCTTATAAAGCTGGTGTATTTTGGTAACGTAGCTCCTAAGAAATACTCTATGATTCTTCCCGTTTAGGATCATCATTTGAATGTTGTATAGGGATGTGTACATGTTCTTTTACGAGAACATGTATAACACACATGATATCTATAACCAGATTTTGGTCCATGGGATGATTTTCTCAATGTGGTTCATCAGCAGCTTCCACTTGGATCATATTCAAACATCATCTCATAGGGATAATTCTAAAAAAATCATAAAATAATATTGAATACATCATAAAATTACTTAAAAGAGCACGCAAATAAAGAAAATAGGGAAAATAATAACATTAGATAGCGAAAAATATTTTTATTTCAATATATCTAAATCAAAATCAAAGAATTTTCAAGAAAAATTCCTAAATAAGCCTATCAAAAACCACCACTAGTGACATATGGATCATTATGATGACAGTTTGATAGGTACTCACTCATAACTACCACCAATGATGATAAAAAATTCCAAAATATATATCGGCATCAATGAAAGATGCTCATCTTGGATCTCTAAGACCACTATGATACAAACCAGGTTGGATACCCCTCTACCCTAATAATCCATATTATCATGACATGGCCTAAAGGGCATTCACGATCACTATGGGTTGGTGACTGCCACCAAGTATCATACAAGATAAAATAGGGAACCAATTTCCAACTAATATAATGTAATATAAATAATAAAGACAATATGATCAAAGAAAACTCACCACATAAACTATAGTATAATATCAAAAAATTATTAAAAACCCCAAATATTAAACTCCATAAATACTATGAATATATACTAGAAAAAATACACAATTCCCAAGAGACACTGAACTCCAAGTCCAATGGATAGACAACAACAACCACCTCCATGTGGTGATTTCCCATTAATGAACCTGGGAGAATAAAATATATAAATTCCTGATGTAAATTGTAGTTTGTGAGATAAAATCACATTAGGGTGTCTCCATGTGTTTTATAATAAGTTTCCATAATATATATTCAAATCAAGATTTTAATATTAAAAAAGTCATGGTAGTAAAAATTTCAAATCTAAAACAATCAATTTTTAAAAAAATATGTTAATATTTTAAATAGTGTCATAATATATATTTTATATAAAACATTTCATATAAAATAATTGGCACGGGTAAAATATTTTCACAACCATTGGAATATATATCAAAGTAATCACAATAAGTGACATAGTCATCATCCCTGAGGTATGATAGTTCCATGTTATGGGATCCTCACTCTTCTCATGTCAGTGATCATGGAAATAAGGGTACACACGTCCCACTGATAATGGCTAAAGAGGACTCATCAACATCCCATATTGGATAATATCTGTTGAACTATGTTTTTTTAGGGTGGTAAAGTATAAATCCATTTCAAGGAAATTACCATCCTAGCATGTACCTTTTAAAATATCCACTAACTACCTTGGTTCATATGTTCTCATAAAATCAAACAATAGCGGGGAAATTATTTCTAAATGGTTTAAAATACAATTTCCCCATTTTGAGTTATAGTATACCAATTTCCCTTTCAACCCCAAAATAGTTTTTTTGATAAATTCATAGCTTTTTTAGGATAAAATTAATCATAGGTTTCTATAAAATCATACTAATCCATTTTTCTTAAAATCAACTCACAAATCAATTTTCAAAAATTCCATAAAAATAAAATCATGTTCCAAATTTTAAATTCAATTGGAATTGTGGGGTTTCACCAAAATTCATGAAAAGTTAATTAAAATAAAAATTTCCAACAAATTGGGTTTTCAAATTTCAATTGAGATAAATTTAATTTAAATCCAACAATTCAAGTGTTTATAACATTGAAAATATCAATATAACCACCTAGCGTTAACATAATGATCGCATATCACAACACCTGTATTGAGAATTTCAAACGAAGAACAATAGAAATAAATATTTAGAAATCAAACCTATATTTTGAAACCAAATAAAAGGATATCATGTCCATTAAACACATTATCATATAATAGTCCCTATGGAGGAAATAAAGAGTGAGATGAATAAAAGGAATGACAGAAGATCTTATTCCAAAGAGGAATCCAATGATTTTGTCCAAACATTAATACACTTATAAATATGATTGGAGGAGAAAAATGGTTTCTTGAGAGAACATAAGGACTACATAATTCAAATAAATTGAGTTAGGGTCAAGCGGGGGGTTATACGGGGTTTTAGAATTTTTAAAAATATTTTAATAAATAAAAAAAGTTTTCACATACGGTTAGTTGGGTATGGTTGAATGGGTTATTAAACTATGAAACCTATTCATGCACCCCCTATGATGGAGAGATCTGTTTGCACTATGTGGGTTCATATTTTACCTTGTTTAGGTTTATGGTTTCTTCAAACCAAGATCTAGTCATGAAAAGACCTAGTGCCCTACAAAAATTTAAAAATATCACTATAAGTACCCCTAAACGTGTCCCAAACAAAGCATAACCAAAAGTGGTGTTAAAGAGTACCTGAAAACAGTAACATGATGTTACAATGTGTTTCAATTTTATTATAATAATTTTTAAATACTTATAAAAACATATCAAAAAGTAGAGACTGTGAAGTTGAATTTATTAATGACTCGGTTTTAGAAGCTAATTCAATTTCAAATACCCCTTATGGAATGGATCGAATTGATCTATTGGAATTACATAAGTAGTAACAAGAATTAATTTGGAAGGTTTTCATCTACCATATAATTTCAACTTTGGGTTCTCCTTTTTTCTTTATTAAAAAAAATATGATTCTATGATCCTATGTATTGTTTTTAGAGCATCGAATAATATTATTGTTAAGAAAATGTATATGTAAGATTATATCAATGGATTTTTTATCATCTCTAGGGTGATCATCATTATTCTAAAATTGGCCTCCAAAAATTTTGCAATCTATATAATTTAAATTAAGAAAATATTACTAGGAAAATATTTCATACATTGTATGACCATTACATGTTCCTATTTATTAATTTGGGGTTGTTGAATTAAATCATTGTATTTTAAATATCATTGATAGATTTTCAAATTTAAATTGGGATATATACATATATGGGGGTTTCATTAATTAAATTTGGTTATATTCTACAATCAATGAGAGATATGGAAATAAACTATACAAAATTATATAGTATTTAATAGAAATTAATTTTAGTAGAAACTTATATAAATATGATTCTTTGTTAAATCATATCTCTTTTCGTGGAAATTCTTTTATAAATATGGAATAAAAAAATTTCCTTATAAATTTTTAGTGGTCTGTAATAGAAAATAATTCTCTTTAAAATTATTTTTTTTTCTAAAAAAATAAAAATATTAATTTTCTATTTTTACATTTAAATGATAGATAATATAAAACTTAAATTACAACAAAACCTTTAGTCTAATAATAACAAAAATTAAATGAATTATTCATCAACTAATTCTTTTTACTAAAAACATAATAAACTAGATAGTTATATTAACAATGATCAGTCCCAAAATACTCCTATACATCTTAGACTTCTATAGCATAATTCTTCAGAATGTGGTATCCAATACATTAAAAATATATTTAACAGTAAGACATTCAATTGAAGACACTATAGGTCTATCATATATCACTATTAAATATCATATGCTTCGATAGGATTTATTTTTTCATTCATCATATTAGTTCATAAAAAAATGTAAATTAACCAATGCATATCCTCAAGGTGTGTCAAACTAGGTGCATAGTAATAGAACACTTGATATTGATCATAATGATGGTTGTGCTTTAGTGAACCATAATGTTTTGGGGTTATTACCCCTATATTAATTTGTTCCAATAAAACATCCACTTTTAGTGTCCATATAGGGATTTTGTACAATTAGTACAACATAATATCTTCCTAACCACAACATTAAGATGTTATCATGTACCTAGACATATCCACAGCATTCTTAAAAAAATTTCAGATCATAATCTCAAATAAACACTAGAAATTAATTTGATAACCACTATAATGATACAACCCTTTTACATATATTAATATATTATTCTTATATAAACCTAAATTATCATAACCCAATGATAGTGAGGCATGGTGTCTTTAAAAGACATGGTACATAAATAACAAAAAGAGACTAAAATATAACATCTTAATTTTTTTATTCTCATTAGTGAGATCATAAATTCCCTTCTAATATTAGAACTATATAGGATAACCTATGGAATACATAGAATAAATGGGTACGCTATAAATCCCATTAAGTGGGAAAACATTATAACAATGGTGGACCTAATATGATAAAATTAAAGGATCACAAATGATAACATGAGATCATGACATAAAGAACATGATATCATAATATCATTTAAATAAAGGAAAATATTGTTAATATATAACATTTCATAAGAATGTGTCTATGATAAATACCAAGACACTGTAACATGGTTGACAAAGTCCCATATAGAATTATGTTTACTCTATAATCCCATGCATAATGACTAATATGAAAATATCATTACATAGTGAAATTGAGTGTTATTTGGTCACACCAATCATAGTATGTACATGGTTATGTGTTCCAAAATGGGAAATAAATCATAAGGGATAAAAAAATTACCCTTTAATGAAATAAGGTGCATAATTTCACCTCATGTCAAATTCAAAGGAGATTTCATAGTGATGTAATTTTTTAAATTAAATTAAGTAAATTATCAGACTATAAATGGAAGAGATAATTATTTAGGTCTATATGTATGAGAAACATTAATATTTTATTATAAATCTATAATAATAAAGGTTTTCATCATTGATCTAAACTAATTTAAAATATCACCTATAATATTTCATGAGGATAATATCCTTTTCACTTTGAAATAATTAATTCAAATATAATTATATAAAACATATTATAGAAAGGATTTTCTTTTGAAATAACCATGGATAATTGTAATGGAATCATCAAGGGATTGAGTGGTCCTGATGGTAGTAAATTTAATTTTTGTTTTATATGTTAAAATAAAACATTCATTAAACAATTTTGAGAAAAAGTTAAAATATACCTCATTTTGGAAATTGATCTGAAGAATCCTATAAAGTCATTTTATAAAGATTCACAAATTCATAAAATTGTATTTAATAAATCATTATAGAATATTAAAAAAATTATTTAAAATATTTTATGGAAAATATAGTCATTTAATACAAATATTCCACATCTAATAAAAGATACAAGATTGGGATGACGTACAAGCAACATTCTCGATGATTCTTTATTTAATAAATGGATGAAATGGATACCTAAAATGTAATCCATAATCATAAATTAAGGATAATAAAATGTATCTACTTTAATAATTTTATTGTATATAGATTCCATGAAAGGAACATTGTACACAAATAATCTAAAAAAGATCGGATATTGTAACATAAATCCTTTACCGCTTTAGTAATGTTGATTCAAAATAAATTTGATGATAGTGTAAATGGTTCTCTATGAATACAATGAATTAAATTAGTTAATATATAAAAATTAATTTATGATTTAGTAATTAAACTAACTAGGTAAATCGTTATTCATGAAATGAAACATATCTCGAGAAATAGAGATTTCTTCTATGAAAACGCAAGAAAATATCATTACATTTGAAGTGAAAATTAATCCAAGAAGTGATTATGTTAACATATGTAAATCCAAAAAAATTATAACTACAGAATAATTTTTTAGAGATCCATATATACATAATCAAGGCATAGCAAAGACAAGGATGTAAAATACAAACCCAATTAATGTAAATTGAGCAAAGGATCAACTTACCACTTCGTAATATTCAAAATAAAATCCCCTTCTATAATGTAAAATGAATATTAAATTAAAAGTAGCATTATCCAAGAAGCATTCATTTTATACTATGTAAAATTGAAAGTATATACATCATTTAAATTAAATTTTGGGAATAAAATTAAAATATTCCAGGATGGAGGGAAATTGATATAAAATCCCTTCCCATAAGTCTTATTTGGAATGTACATTCATTAACCCCTAAATAACCAAACTAGGGTAAATATTTACATTCATAAGAACCATTTTTAGGTTCGTTTGTATATTTATTTTTTTAATATCATGTAATATATAATTACCTAATAAACTTTTTCCATGTGGGACTTTTGATTATATTTGGCTCATTGTTGTAAAATGAAATTAGTAAGTTTGTTATGGTCCTTATGATTATTGCACCACCAAATCAAGAATATTAATACTAACATATTTATAATTTATATAAATTAATTATTCTTTAAAATGCCTATATTGAATTATGTTCATTAAAATAAACTTCATTAAAATCATGTAGACAGTATGTTATACGCACACATGAGTAAGGTTACCATTTTTCAATTATTATGTTAAAAAGATGGTAAATATTGTTGTATCTTTTAAAAGGAATAATTATGTCATATGTAATATATTATTTCTTTAAATAAACTTGTATATTCCATCCACATTATGTGGTGATGAAAAAATTTCACATGGATTTATGGACGTGGTAGTACACACATATTCATAAGTGACATTATCATTTTTGTGTGAATAGATGGATAAGAATATAGGTGATATATATTTATTACACAATGATAAATATTTCCTGAATTATATATATATATTTTAAAATAATGGACCCAGATCAACCTAATAAGGACCATCACATGACCCAAATCATGTTCGTGATCACTACGAGTTGGTGAAAAGCACTAGACACAACCAACAATATAGAAACTCATGATTAATATAAATGGATAACAAATATTTTTTTGATTAATATTAAATAAATTACACAAAAAAATTTCTAAGGAATGTAATAGTTTAGTGTCATAGAAAACTTGGAACTCAATCTTCTAAATTGGTGAATGATCTTCAATTTTTTCCACAAATGTCTTCTCATTTAGTACTATTACAAAAAACATTTCATTATAACATAGGGAAACATAATAAAGGGACAGCTAAAATTATATGTAAGGTTAAATAGGGGACATAAATAATAATATCCTGAACATAAGTATATGAGAACACGAGCATAAAAATTGCAGATCATACCCTTCATATCAAATATCATAATCATGAGTAATGTAATAATGATTGGAAGTCCATAAGACTTGAGTTATAAGGAAATCATAGAACATGGGTTGTGAGAGCTAAACATGGGCCTAATACCTAGATTTGTGGGATACAGATCATCTTATAATAATGTGAACTTTTATAAATATAAAAAGTTTTTCTCATTATATTACGGACATGAAATCGTTCCCTCATATAAATGTATGGGCATGAAAACGAGTAGAAAAATATCGTCGTTGACATGAAAGATATTTCCAAAAAAAGTATTGTAACCATGTAATCAAGTTCACATATTATATTGTTAACATGAAATTTGTTTCACGCATCACATTTTAAACAAGTAATCAGGTTCTCACATAGCATTATGAACATGTAATAAAGCTCACACATAACATTGTGAACATATAATCAGGTTCATAGATAACATTTTGAACATGTAAACATTTTCAGGCATCACATTGTAAACATATAATCAGGTTCATTCTTAAAACTGTGAACATATAATATGGCTCCGACATAACATTTTGAACATGTAATCAGGTTCATTCATGAAATTATGAACATGTAATATGGATCATGCATATCATTGTGAACATATAATCAATTCTACACATAACATATATACTAATGAGTTATCCACTGTTACCCAATGCATTGGAGGGAGATATTGGTCCCACCCATCACATAATGAATCACAAATATATGTACCGTAAGATCAAAATTGTTCATCATATCATAAACTATTAAATGAAATGTTTTTCATAAACATTTGACCATATATTAACCTATTCGAAAGACACTAGTTTCATAATAATTTAATCATATAACAAATCAATTAAAGAAGAATGTTTTATAATAATTTTTTCATGGAATAAACCATGGAAGTGAAATGGGTTTCATAAAAAATTATCTTAAACATAAAACATAAAATGAAAGGATAAAAATGTTATACTTAGATAATATCTAAATTAAATTAAATTTAAACTACAAAATTTTCATCTTAAATGGAAAATACTTTTTAAAGATCATTTAAAAAAAATTCATGAGGAAATTTTCCATTCCTCTTTCTAAACATCTTTTAAAAATAGAAACATTTTGAAGATATTTTTCTTTCAAAATATCATTGAAATAATATAATATAATATTTTAAATCATTGATATATTTTTCCTTTAAAATAATATTTTAAAACATTTAATATAGGATTTAAAAATATTTAAAACATTTTTGAGTAAAAAATAATTTATTCTTTTTCAATGGATTTTTTATATCAATAAACATTTTGAAATTTTTTTTGAAAACCATTTTATAACATAAAACATCTTAAAATACATTTTCCACAAAAAGTAGCTTAAAATTAATGTTTAATAGTTAGGATTCATGTATCACTGAGATGGGGAACGGTGAATAATTGATATCACCTTTTTGATGTTTTATTACTTATCAAACAAATTCCACCTCATGTTAAAGATTTATTTCCATACTGAACACAATCCAAACACACATCCATAGGAACAAAGAATTTAAATGGTTCAGTACACAAAAAGTGTTGCTACATCATTGGTATGATATGGAAACAATCCAATAAAACACAATCCACTATAAAAAAACATATGAGAGGAATACAATGAGTAATATATTCCCTTACACTCGTGTAGCACCATGAAAAAAAATTACAATACTCGGTGTTCTTCTTCTAGAATAAAAGGATGCAATTCAATGTTTTGGTGATTCTTGATCAGCATTAACAATGTTGATATTTAAAAACAATTATTATATTTCTTACCCATAATTTTTAGGAGATTACTTGAATCCTCCATTAACCATCCCTCATCCTTCGTGAACTTCCAGTATCCTCCATAAACTAATTTTCACTGAATGGTGTGAGTGCTTCGCGAACATCCTTCCCTTCCATGAACTACCTATGCTACGTAGATTGAAAATGCTCTGTAAATGGTTGAAGCACTATGGACCACCCCTACTCTGTTAATGGCCTTTTCTATGAAAGCTGCTTTAACTTCAATATACTACTTAGTCCATTATGGAATTCCTCTTCTTCTATAGAAATATCCAATTCCGCAAACTGTTTCTTCTTCTACAAACCATCTTCTCTTCCGCATACCATGTATTCTTTAGTACACAACTTCTTCCATCATATAATTTTTCCAGGATTACTCTTCTCCTTCTCATAATTCCTCCTCATGAACTCTTATGGACATAGCCAAATAATTTCTTGGAGCGAAGATGTTATCTTATAAAAAATTATCAAATTTAATGAATTGATTATCACTCCTTATATAGGAAATTAAATCTGAATATATAACTAATCTGTTTCACCCAAAACATTAATGAGGTACCACATTCACCACCGACTATTCATCTTTTGTGAACTATTTCCCCTACATGGTCTACATACCACTTTGATGTGACTGATTCCGTCTATGAACAAATCACCATCTTTATTCCTCTAATGAAAACCTTCATCATAAACCTTAGGCATTCGGTGAACTTTGTTCTACATACCATCATTCACCATTCGAATAATGTTATTATACTGAATCCTTCCATTTTTTTTCATTCCCTGCTCCACGTACCTCAAATGTGGTCAATGAACTATCTCTTGTAGTCCACAAACTATGCTTTATGAACTCCTCCATGGAAAAACACCCCTTTTGCAAAAAAACAAAATCTTGATTTTAAGGCCCAAAGATGTGGAAAACATAGAGAAATGGTGCCAACTAAAATATCTTATTTGGTAAAAAAACCCATGATACTTCACTTCAATATAGATTAATAAAAAACTAGCTACTTTAATCACAGACGTTATCTATCGTGATGTATATCCTTTAATTGATAACCATTAGAATGGTCGAATTTTCTAATGGAAGTATTAAAACATTCATATCTTCTAGCACAAGATTTCATTCCTATAAAAATGGAAAATGATTTCAAACACATTTACCTCCCCCCCCCCCCATTCCTTAATAAATATTTCATCATAATATTTCAAAACAAATTATGATATTTTTGAATTAGATATCATCAAAGCATCGTCATATTTTCAATGACGTTACAAATTGAATAGATTTATCCTTTTTGAAAAAAAATAAAACACCTTTGAAAACATCCTTTTCTTGCATCCAAAAAATATTAAAAACAACTTAGTCCCAAAAAATATCATTTAAATACATTTATTAATTTTATTTAGTAATAATGGTTTTTCAATAATCCAGAAATCCTGCCAGAAAGATAAATAAGGTCTTATTTTCATAAATATACATTCTTAATTATCATAAGTACCAAAGAGTGGAAAATGACACCATTACATGAAGATATCATGAATGAATAGATAATAAGAAATTTAATTAGAATTCCTAATATATATCATAAAATTTTAACATTGGATTCATAATCATAAACAATATCAATAAACAATGATATTATAACAAATTATTTTTCCACATTGGTAATATTAAATCATATTCCACATGATGGAATAAAAACATTGAACATAAAATATCATGAGGATAGATAAATTCAGGATATTACATGTCAAAGTTTCTATCTATACACTTCATGAAGAAATATAGATTTATATCATAACATACATTTCAAATAATCCAAATTGAGACAAAAAAATGTTTAAGAAATTGGTACCGTTTATACCACAAACCCCATAAAATATAATTCAAAAAATTTATATATAAAAATATTAATTTTTCATATAATAATCATAACATATATTCATTGGTATTATATACCCCATGTACAGAAATTTGGTAGTGAATATAGCATGTATCTCACAAAAAAAAGTTATATCGAAATCGTTTATCACTTTAGTAACTTTTGAATCATTAGTCATGTGTATGAATAATATCAATTTAAAATTTTAATTCATTAAATTAAGTAATTTCATGATGTAACATGTCATAGGGTGGTATATAAACTAAAAAAAATAAATGATTGGGGAATATGACATACGTCTCACTGAAATAAATGTGAAACTTGAAATCCTCAAACCATAAGTCTTGACTCTCATAGTAGTTTCCCAACCCTCTTGTAAAATAAATATAAGTTAATTATACATATATCATATATATATTTAAATATATATAATAATATATATTATTTACTTGGAAATTATATTACCTTTTTACTAACAATTCCCAATTAAATTTAGGTTTCAGGTAATAACTGCTTTGTTTTTCATACCTGTGTTGACTTGTTATTCTAGGTCATATTACCTACTAGGTAGTATCAATATTTTTAAAAATATGAAACCTGATATAAATATAATATATTTATTATATTTATTTTTAATAATCTATAATATATAGAAATTGGGAGTGAAATACACTGTTCTTAAAGATAGTCGGTCGTATATACACATGAATGTTGTTCCAGTTCTCATGTTATATTAAAAGAAAGTAAAGTAGATGATATATATATATATAATATATAGAATAATTTATATTTCATATATAAAAAATTTAGTTATTAAACCCATCCTTAATATGTTCCATGTAATGCGTGAATGAATCACATGGATTCGCAAGGTAGTATCTTGTTATACACATGAACGATGTTATTATATTCTAAAAAAATATGCAGAATGATGTTTTTTCTTATATAAAAATTTCTAGAGTATAAATAAATAATAAATAATATATTTTTTTTATATAAAATTCATCACCATCAGTATTACTAGCTTTAAGAGGTGGTAATTTAAGAATGAACGAGATTGGTTTGCGAGGCAGTAGTCCATCGTACACATGAACGATGCTTGTGTATCCCTTTTAATTGAAGTGTGTGAATTTCATGGTCATACCCTAAAATATATAAATCTTAGTATATTTAAGATAATAAAGATATTATATAAGCATAGTATAAAAATTATTAATGGGTTTTTAGAATGAAATAAAAGAAAAACGTTCATTGGTGAATGTTGCCTCTCATTCAGGTATCTTCATTTGGTTTTCATCAAAGAATGTATTTGGTTGTATATATTCCTAATATAAGTATTAGGATATTAGTGCAGGGAATTTAGGTTTTTATTTGGGAAGGTTATGTTTGATCAAAAATTCTATAGAGTTGTGAACAAGAGTGGGGTTGAGTGGCCTTTTATAATAGAGGAAGAGTGGAATTCTTGTAAATATCAAAAGGTAACCAATATTGGGAGGTATCCATTACATAATGTGCCACTAATAATGAACCCTTTACAATTAAATAGGGAATATATTTGACAAATTCCTATAAAATGTTTTTTTTAAAGTTTCAAGGTCATTTTTTCCCTTAATTTTAATGTTTAGTCACATAGTAATCTCATTTTTCTAGTAATCATCAGGATTAATTTTATCTTTTTTCATTTTTTATTTTAGTGAAAAATTAATTTGTAACTTTTACTCATTTTTAATTATTATTTTCAAAAATATTATTTTAATTTTTTTAAATTCCAATTACATAATTTGTTGGAATTAATTTAAAATCAATTCTCCCGAGGTGTTAAGAAAGCAGGGTTTTAAAGATAAATGTTTAAGAGTTTGAAATGTTTTTATATAAAATTTTAATATGAAATTTATTCCATGAACTTAAATTGAATTTATATGTGTATAATTGATATAATTATACATTAAAACCGATTTAAAATATAATTTAACAACCAAAATAATGTGAAAAAGGGAATATTTCAATTAAATTTCTGTATATTTCATAATTCATCAAAAAAAGAAACTTCCTGGAGAACAAAAAACTCACCCTAAGATAATTTTAAAATTATTCATCCAAAAATAGTTTTTTATTATTTCAGATATAAGTTATAAAATTTTAAAATGTTAGTTTTAAAATAAGTTCACAGTTAAAATGAGGTAAAAACACTTTTTAGAATAAATATATTTTTTATGTGTAAAATTTCAATAATTTTTATCTCTTGTCAATAAAACATATAAGATGAATATATAACATTTGATAGAATATATAATATATAAATTAAATTAAAATCATTCTTGAAATTTTATTTGGTAAATTTATTAATTTTAATCATACTTGGGCATAAAAAAATACTTTTCCTAATAATGGTTTCCTTTTATTTCTAAAAACGTTTTATATATATATATTTAATTGGACACCAAATAATTAATTATATAAACATTATTAAACAATATTTTCCAAATCTTGTTAATATTATTCAAAATATTCATTTTAAAGAATAACTAAAAACTATCATATAAAATAATAATAGTAATAGTACATTGTAGTTTGGTAACACTCGATCTTATGTGTAAAATAAGATATCAACAGAACTCCGTATTATGTATAAAATAATATAAAAAGATTTCATGTATCTCAAACTTCACATTGTGTTGATTATAAAAAAACATAACCTGGTTTAGCGTTCGTCAAAATCCATCAACAAATTATCAATTTTCTAACAAAATTAATTAATCAAAACTCTTTGTGTTATATTTTAGCCCCATTAAAATGAATTTGTCCTATTTAAATTCATCTGGAACATTAATGGTTTAATACATTAAAGTTCATTTCATGGAAGCCCACATCGTAAAAATGAATAATAAATCATCCATTAAAAATACAATGTTTAAAACATAATGGTTACCCAATGTAACAGATATATATGTTCCACTAAAGAGAAAATTAGTTGGAAGTGATGATTTGGACATGGATAAAAATGCTTAAATAATGATATAGATTGATAAAGATCAATGGTAACAAGAAAGTGGGTTTCCTAATGATTGTTAATGATTACAAAACTGTAAATATTTGATTATTTAAGGAAAAATTTGATTAATCAGGAATGGTGGTACTGGGATAATATTTTTGTTTCAAGATCACATTACTAATGAAGATGAATTTTCCCATGAAAATATAATTACTTGATTTCATTCCATTTTTTATGCACAATTTCAATCAGTATTTGGGATGTGGTCGGTTACAAATTCATCTCTTAATCAAAGAAATGAAGGTTTATTTTTTATATATAAATCAAAAAAAATAACAAAAGATATAAAGATAGGATGATTATTCAATCCATATATATTTATTTATCATGAATGAATGAAAAGTGGTTATCATAGGTTATCCAATATGCATAAATCATCATGTGGAAAAATATAACATTAATCTCGAAAACCAAATTCAATGTTCAAAATAATAAATTTCCTAACTAGTTTTCCTTATGACTGGTTTGGAATAAGAAAATATAAAAATTTAGAAATATTTTTTCTTTATTTATATAAATCATCATATCATTGATCCCCTATATAACATAATGAATCTCTTGGTTGTCTTATAAAAAATATGTGAAAACCTTCATCATGAATTATTTTGAGACATTGTAATAACATGAATTGATATAAATTCATACTGAAAACATGCACGCTTATCAATCCTTACAAAGAACATAGAATATGAGACATATTAAATTAATCCAAAAATGTTTTAAACTTCATTCATGATATCATAATCCACTTTTTCAATAAAACGTTTATCAGTTTGGAGGACTTCAATACTATAAAATTAACTTATCTATATCAATCATCACATAATATAAACTAATCAGAATTATCTGGGATCCAAGAGCATATCTTTCCATTAAATGGCTAATATATTTCATCAGTTTCATTTAATATATTCTTAAAATCCGTAAATAATTTCATCTATAAACAACCCTTATGTACTAAAATCATCCCACTTCATTCTCAAACTATTAACTCATATTCATCGTCTTATTACATAATACCCCATTCCTAAAATATGATATTCAAATCATGTATTAATAGTAATCAAACTCAATTTAATCATTCTTACAAAAAATACCAATACAACATGACATACCTTTCATATGTAATTCATGGTCTCTTTATAATCAGCAAAAAACGTTACCTTTCTAATTTATTTCATGATGTTTTTCCCTAGGACATTATTTTTCATAATTTATATACTTAAAACACCTAAAATATTAAACTGTTGATAATACATTAGAGATTCCAATATTAAAATCCATTGCATTAACTGAACTCTTCATTATTCCATGGAAATTAAATACTTTATGGACTTCTTAACCACACAAAATACATCTTATCATTCCATTGAGAAATTATCTTGAATTTTTCATCACAAATTTTTTATATATCGGAAACTGAATCATTATTCCTCCTGGGTTACCATCACCTGATCTCTTATATAACTCTTTCCTTATCTTCTTTGGTGAGACTGAGAATTGGTTAAGGTATGAATTAGTAATCATTATCTTTGAAAACTGATTAGGTATATTAACTAAATCATTTACTCTATTCATCATCACAATTGTCTTCTCATTAGCAAATATTCCATCCCACTCAAAATTATTCCATTTCCTTCTTATTCCTACCATTTACTAAAACTATAAATTATATTATGAGAAACACTTATCATAGTAGAAAACCAACTAATTAAGAAAAAAATCACATTTACTGTGTCTATATAACAACACCTTCTTTATTAATCTATGAAAGGTTAGTCTTAATGCTGTTCATCAACGATTAGCCATGATGATTTTTCATAATGATTTTATGAATTTAAAAATCAAACTCCCCATGTGTGTCAAACCAGTTGTGTATGAAGGTTTGTTTTCATCTATTAATTCCCAATAGACTCTAGATAATTATGGGTTTTTGGGGCCTTTACCAAAATGTACATCAATTCTAGAGCCACAACAAATTTTAGTATCAAAAATGTATTTAAGGATTGGGAAACCACTCACTCAATCAAATTTATAGGTCATTTTACTAATCATTGACTCATCCTTATACTTATCCTATGAGATATACTTAGACATATCCATAGAAATATACCTCAGGATGTCAATAAAACTTCCCCACCCTAGATTAAAATTCTTGACTATGCCTTTAATTTGATACCAACTACAGCGACCTAGGATTAACATACATGGAAATTAAAATATTTTAGATGAATAATAAATATGTCACAATAATACATGATCGAGGGGGAAAATAGTTTATTGTCCTCAAAAACATGGAATGAAATCTTCTAACAAGGTGAAATATCTTCATAGTTTCCCAAAAAGATCAACACTTTTAGTATTCCTACTTAAATACATTCATCATAACATGGGGAAAGTAATCATAATAAAGGAGGGGATTAGATGCTCAATAAGGATAAATAATAGAGATATCTAATCCAAACATTAACAAAAGTGAATATGAACATGAGAATAACATTTTAAGTTAATAACATGTATATGAATGAATCTAATTATTATTCATGTCATAAATATTTGTAGTTAATAAGAGAAAAATAATAATGTAATAAAATAACATGAGTCATGAGAGAATAACATGGGGCTAAAACATATATTTTCAGCATACACATCATCTTATAAAATTGTGAACATCTATAAATAGAAATAGGTTTACTCATTATGTTAAGGACATGAAAGTATAACCTGACATAATCTATCAAAAATGAAAGTAGGCCCACTCTAATAATTATTAACATGAAAGATAAGTCCATCCATAAGATTTTTAACATTTAATCTGGTTCACACTTAAATTGTGGACATTTAAATAGGTTAATGCATAAAATTTTGAACATGTAATCAGGTTCATGAATAAAATTATCAACATATAATAGGGCTCACACATAACATTGTGAACTTATAATTAGGTTCATGAAACACATTGTGAATATGTAATCAGGTTCACGCATAACACTGGGAACATGTAATAAGGCTCACACATGACATTGTAAACATGTAATCAGGATTACGCATAACATTGTGAACACGTAATCAGGTTAATTCATAACATTGTGAACATTTTATCAAGTTCATACGAAACATATATACTCATTAGTTATCCATAATTACCCAATTCATTAGATTGAGATATAGGTCCCACCCTTACTATAATGAAATCATACATACGTGTACCGCAAGATCATAAAAATTCAATATATAATAATCCCAGAAATGCAATTGCTATCCTAAACATTTAATCATATCTTAACATGTGGAAAATTGATAAGTTTAATAATAATTTTACAAGAAATCTACCTATGAAACAAATCATGCTTCACAAGAATTTTATTATAGTATAACCTGTGGAAGAGAAATGGGTTTCAAAAATAAAATAATATCTTAAAGATAAAAAAATAAATGAAGAATAATAATTGTGTCCTTGGATTATAACCCTTGTATAGAATAATAAACGTCAAATAACATCATATTATATGGAAAATAATTTGTGAATTCCATTTAAAATTCTTTCATGAAAATAATATCCATTCCACTTTAAAAATGATTTTTTTTAAAAAAATGACAAATTTTCCTTGAAAATATATTTAAAAACATAAAATGGATTCATTTAAATGAAAGAAATAATTTTCATTTAAAATAATCATTAAAAACATATAACATATTATTGAAAAATAATATAAAACATTTCTCGAGGAAAATATCATTTTTCTTGTTAAAAGATTTCTTAGTACATAAATATTTTTAGAAAACATTTTTCTTTCAAAATAACTTAAAAAATTATCGAATACCATTTGAAAAAAAATCTAATTTTTTTAAAAAAAATAACATAAAAATGAATTTAAATGATTATTTAAAAATATTTTTGAAAATATTTTTAGAAAACAATGTTTTTGAATAAAATGGATTTCCAACAGAAGATAGAAATATTATCAAATTTTCTTATATACACTTTGATATATAGATTATATACTAATGAGTGGTAAAATGGTAACATTACATGAATATATTAGGAATATCTATAGGGGGATAAAATTTAGAATTATTCTTGAGAGATAGATCATAATATTTTATCATTGGATGCAAAATCATAAACAGTATTTATAAACGATGTGATTGTAACATAAAATTATTACCACTTTGGTAACCTGGAATTGATACCCCCTAAAAGAATAATATAAAATGGAACCTAAAATATCATTGTTATAGTTATATTAATGATATTACATGTAAAAGGGGTTTCATATTTACCTCATAAATGTATATAAATGTATATCATAACATACATATCAAAGAAGGAAAATCAAGACAAATATCCTTTACCGATATGGTAACATTGGAACCATAAATCAAAAAAAAGAGAGACACTAAAATGGATTTGTTAATAGAAGAAAATTTTATTTTTAATAATCTTAAAAATCATGGGATTTATATACACAACATATAAGAAAGTGGTTGTGAATATAGCATGTGTCTCATAAAAGTTTAAAGAGAGACGAATGTCTTTACTACTTTAGAAACTTTCGAATCATGGGTCATGTAAAAGAAAAAGATAAATTTACACTTTTAATATCATTAAATAAATTAAATTCATTAAATATAATTTCAGAGGGAATTATATATACCACACAATAGAAACAAGTGGTGAATATGGAATAAGTTTTATAAAAATAGACATAATATAAGAAATGCCCTGACCATAAGTATTGACTCCCTTATTATTTGTTAAAACCTAATTTATATTAAATATAAGTCAATTATAAATCTAAAAATGAATAATATTATTATATATAATAAAATATTTGATTAAATTATGAATTTATATTAATATTTTGTAAACAATTCCTTATTAATGTTATGTTTTGGGTAATAACCACTTTGATTTTCATACATGTTTTGACTTTCGATTCTTAGTTCTCTTACTTAGATCATAATTTATTCATTTTAAGAATATAAAAAAAGATATAAATAAAATTTATATTATCTATATATTCATTTAATATTATATATAGATGATATAAATAAGAAACCGAATACAATGTTTATGTAGACGGTAGTTTTACATTTTCATGAACATTGTTTACATTTTATTTTCATACTGAAATAATGAAAATTAAATGATATATAAATATATATTTTCATTATAGTATCATTGTATTATTATTTATATCACATATTTATACTAAACCAATCTTTAATACATTCCATGTAAAGTATGAATGAAAAACATCGCTTCGCGAGACAGTATTCAATCGTACACGCGAATGATGTAATCGTATTCTCATAAAATAGATAGAATGGATTTATATGTTATAAATTAATTTAAGAAGTACTATTTAATAAAAAAATATTATATATATCATATATAAATATCATTTCCATCATTATTCACAACAGCAATAATTGGTAATCGAAAAATGAATGACATCAGTTTGCAAGGTGGTTGTCTACCGTAGACACGAACATTGAGTATGTATCCCATTTGATAAAATTTTGTGAAGGTATTTGTAGTGACCAAAACATAACAACATATCATTATATTTCAGACACTAAGGTACTTATATAATAACGATTTAAAAATAATTTTAGGGGTTTTAGTAAGAAATAAAACAAAAACGTTCGTTGATGAACGTTACCTCTTCTTACGATACTTCTTTTGGATTTCACCGAAGGACTTCCTTGTTTTCATTTCATCCCATAGTAAGGGTTATAGGATAAGGGGATATAATTCGGGAGTTTATTGGGTAAGTGGTTGGATGATCCAAATGGCTTGAGTGGTGTAAATAATTGAGGGGTGTGAGTGGCCTTTTATAGTGGAGGAGTGGAATTCATGTAAATAAAAAAAGCAAAACACAATTGGGAGCTCTCAAATACATTATTTACCTCAAATAAAGAACCAATGTCGATGAAAGGAATATATGGTCAATATATTTCTGTGAAATGGATTTTGGACAAGTGTATATGTCATTTTTATAACTTACGTTTAATGTTTATCCCCTTAGAAAACTTTTTCCCTTATTCATCTTACTAATTTTACTTATATGCACTAATAATTTTAATAAAAAATAGTTAATATTATTATACATTATAATTTATATTAATTCAGAATATTTAATCCATTTATCCAAATTAAAATAATAGAAGTGGTTGAAAATAATTAATAATCCATCCTACATATGTGTTGAGAAAGCAGTTTATTAAAGCCAAAAGTGAAAAAGTTTAGAATATTTTCTTGTTAAATTTAAACTTGAAATTGATTAAATGAGATAATTTAAATAAATATATTTATAATTTATCTAATAAAAATTTAAATCAAATTAAAATTAAAATTTATCTATATAAATAATTCAAAAAAAAGAAATATGTTAATTAAAATTCAATATATTTCACTATTTATCAAAAAATGAACATTATCATAAAAAATAACCCAATTAAAATTTTTTTCATTAAAATATCATAAATGAAGTTTATTATTTGAAATAAAATCTATCAAATTTCCAAATTTCATTTTTAAAATAAATGTGCCACAAAAGGAAGTAAAATAGCTTTTTAGAAAAAATAAAATTTTATGGATAAAATTAGATTTATTATTTTCTTTTGTATCTAAAAAATGTAAATGTAATGTTAAAAATTTTATAAAATAGATAAAATATTAAATCCATGAAAATCACTTAGAAAAAGTTATTTGGATAAATTATTAATATTAAACACACTTGTGCATATAAAAACAGTTTTTCTGAGATAGGATTACATTTAATTTTGAAATGTTATATTGCAATTTAAAAATAATTTTACACTGAATAATTCATTATATTAACATATTTAAAACATATTGTCCTAATTTATTTAGAAATATTCAAAACATCAATTACCTCTTCTAGGTGAAAAAAACATAATAAATAATAATATTAATAGTATTTTGTAGTATGATAAAACTCTATCTTGTGTGTAACCCAAGCTATCAAAGGAAAACATTATTTTGTATAACAAAATATAAAACTAATATTGTGTGTATAAAATATTAACATCATGTTTCATATAATGAAAAATAAACTTGAGGTAGCATGTAATACATGCCATCAATGAATTTTTAATTTTTCTGGAAAAATTTAATTAATATAAACTTGGGGTATTAAAACAATATATTTAGAATGGTTTCCCCCATAGTAAAATAAAATGAACCATCCATAAATTAGATAGCTTCATATTCAATAAATCATAACATAACCACTAGAGTATGCATTTAAAAACAAGTAGATTCTATAAGTTTCAATACAAAAACTATACAAAATAGGCCAAAACATGTCATATATATATGGAATCTAAAGTAAAAATTACAAAACATAAAATAATGGTAAAAACCCAAAAATATGTATTCATACATTAAAATGTATAATAAATCCCAAAACTAATCCCCATTATCCAGCCCTTTGTTATCATGTTTCCTCCAATTAAAAAGAATGGATGGAAATTAGGAAGATCCATCTAGGTACAAGGACCGCTCATAATTGACTTTTTCTTACACAAATAATATACATATTCCACAAGGATTGTGTATTTTGTGTTATGTAGCCTATGATGATACTATAAGGAATATATTTATGTCTTTTAATGATGAAAAACAATGAACTAGTACAAAAAACAATTCAAAACCGAACATATTTAAAGGGTTTTCATCTCTTTAATAAGTCATTGAAATCCATTCGTTTTTTCATTTAAAATAATTATTTTTTCCGAAAACATTTCTAAACATGGATGAAATATATAAAAAATTCACACCATGCTCAATATACCCAACATAACATGGGATATAATAACATCACCAATAAATAATCAATTAGATAAATTGGTCATAACAAATCACATCACGTTAATCATGGAACTAATAAAATGCATAAATCATATAGACCAATCCATAAAACATAATTTCATCAAGGGTTTTACCAATAATGGTGTAAATTGATTTTTTTTATATAATCTGTGATATCTGGAGAAGAATGATTGAAGCTCTGACGATCTTCCGCAGGCCCAAATCCAAGAGTTCTCAATTTCCATCGATAACCAAAAGGAAGCTATCTTAGTATTCTAAACCAAAGTGTCTAGTGGTTCCATAGAAATGAAAATTAAATATCTCATTGCATTCCTCCCCAAGGGATCACATGGCCTCGATAATAGTCTGTCACTCACACCCTTTTTATCCCACGTTCAACTCCATGGCAATATATCCATAAAAAGTTCCATATAATCAAAATCTATTTCAAAAGACAATTTTGACCAATAAAAAAACCTATTTTATAAAATAAATTCCAATTATTATAAAAAACTTATAAAAACATTACATAAATTAATTTAATAAAATAAAATTCCCGTGATCTATTTTACCATGCACTTGGGGTGAACACATGCCTCCCCCATTTGTAAATCCTTTGTTTAATCACTAAATTGACAAACCCATCCATAAGGAACATCAAGAATGGGATATAAATCAACAAACAATCATTTTATAAGTAATTAAACAAAACATAAACCAAATTAGATTAATTTTTTAAAGATAATCCATGGAAAACACCCTTAAATAATCACACCTACCATGTAAATAGTTATGACCATGTCACCTTCGATGATAGACACCTGGATTTGGAAGACCATTGCCTCACACACCTAAGGCAGATGAAAAAAAAATCCCTTATTAAACCACCCTTGTAGGGTTATAAACATCCATGAAAATGGATGATTAATAAAAATAGGGGGAATAAAAGAGTAAACCATGATTATTTATACTTACCTCAATGTGAATTTCCAAGATTCAAAGAGAAATCCACCAAGGATGTAAAGGGTAATATTAAACACAAAGGAAGAAAGGATAAATATGATAGGGGATAAAATATGTTTTAAGGGGTTATATAATTGATAGTTAAACATGGTAACAAAATCACATGACATGCACATGATGTAATGATTGGTTGTAGGGCTTAGAAAAACATACGCCAACTAAGAATATCTATTATATCCAAAAAATAAATATCATAAAGTAACCCCTAGGAATCACATATTTTGTAAGACCATTAAAACCATTTAAAGCCCCACTATGACACCGTAAATCTCCATCACATGGTTATTTTCATTGTTGGGAAATTCATGTGCTAATCGTGATCCTGCTTCTAACATCCCAAAAAAATTGTGTTTTCCCCTAGATCCTAAATCCTCTAATAAAAAACCAAAGTATAAATAAAACTCATAATTTAATGAACAAGTAGCCCAATGGATGTCAAAAATCCACAACATGACACTTTTCCTCCCAAGAAGTCTATAGGCATCCTCAGAAGAAAACAGTTGATGCTACAACACCCAAATTGTAGCATCTTGTTCTGTTATCTTGTGGATATCTCCATCACAATACTAGATCACACCAACCAATGGAATCGAATTATCATGGACCATGTTGTTTGGAAAATCCACAAGACAAATTAGATACTCTAAAATGGTGTAATGAGGAATAACATCCAAATCATCCCTTTTTGATATATGATATGGGACCATATTGTATCTATTGAACTATGAGTCATGAAATAATTCAGGGATCATGTTTACCAATTTTTGAAACAACAAATGATAAAATAACATTCTATGATGCTCCACAATATTAAATGACATGATATAATGTTGCTCTATCTTTCCCTACTTACCAAAGTGATGATATCGATGTTGAGTGGATACCTAAAGAACCACCTAATCCCCAACATGAAACTCTATGGGGTGACAATGATGGTCAACATATGAATTATGGTGACTCTGAAATTCTTCTAACTTTTTGTAATCATATTATTAATCTCAATTATCTCTGGGATGGTACTATGTCTATCCAATGAATTCTCAGCGACCACTACCCAACCCAAAGGGGTTGGTACAACTATCTATATAACTTTTCAAATTGGGGCATACTGATTATGTAATGGTAGATGGAATAATATCAAAACTCAAAAAACTACTTGTGTGTTTCCTAGCACCCCCTAAAATAATGTTTTCTGGTAAAATATTATTAATATTCTAAATGTTCCACTTAGATATACCATCCATCTATGAGTGATATGTGGTCTTCAATCTGATTTTGGTTACATAATACTCATGGATTACGTTCCATTATTGAGAAGGGATATTGGAATCTTGTTCTAACAATATCATTTTGGAAAACCAGGAATTTGATCCAACTATAGAACATAAAAACATATGTGGTCCTATATATCAATCAAATCCCTAATTTTATGAAAGACGGTTAAATTTTTAAGATAATTGACAATCCCCAATATATAATCCTTCCCAAATATAGTTATTAGGTATTATAGTTATGAAATCTATAGTGATCTCATTTCACTTTCATAATATAATAGGAAGTGCCTATAATGCCCCATCTCATCTTTGACGCTCAGAATTGATCCTCTTCTTGGTCAAGCATTGGAAAACGAAATCCACATCTGCAAGTTGCATCTTGGGCCACCAATACTAACCTATTTTTTTATAAAATGTATTGGATTCTCAGGGTGAAATACCCATGTTTAATGATCCTCCTCATGCATCACCTCCTTACGCATGGTGAAAGGATATACCATCTTCATTTATAAGAGGATAGAACCACCATTAGATAAAAACCACTCACTTGAGGTCTCCCCATCATTTAATGTGCTACAACATTTGTGGAACATGAGGTTAAATACCTATTAACTACTAACCCAATAGATGAGAAGTAGTGTAACCTATACACTATCCAAGATAAAATTCCCTCCATAATAATCTGAGTGCATATCTTGATCTTTAAGAAACTATGTTATACCCAATTCCTCTACTAATTCTAAAACTATATTCACTAGAATCTTATATATAAGTGAATCAGTGAATAAATTCCCATTTACATATGTATATGAAATATTGAAATAAATTTTTTGATGATATTCCACCTAGTGTCTCTATTGGTTATTTAGGTCCCTATTGGTGAAAATATACTTCATATTCATATGATTCAAAAAAAACTATATAACTATCCACAAATAGGTAATCTCTCAATTTCTTTAATGCAAGAATTCTGTTAGAAAATTCTAGGATGTGGGTGGGATAATTTCACTCTTGTAGGGACACCTTCTTCAAGCTGTAGGCTACAACATGGTCAAATTAAATCAGAAATTATATCAAACCCACACTAAAAACATCATAAAACACATCATAATATTTCCCATTGGTAAAAACAAACACAATTATTGTGGTTGTATTATTTCCTACAACATATCAATAGCATACTCAGACTTCTCATCAAAATCAAACAACAAACATTTCATAGTCAAATTTGTCAAGGGAAAACATATAATTGATAACACCTCAATTAAATTTCGATAACACCAATTAATCAAAAAAAAGATACAGATCACAAACATATATATGGAATTATCCCAATAAATATAGACTCATTATTTCTCTCAATCCAATTAAGTTCCTGCCTCAAAATTACAGGGATCCAAAACATTACATCATGAATAAAAAACTATCACTTGTATAGATCGACTTATAAATGTTTTTCTCTTAAAATAACTTAAATTTGATCTATATTGTCACTATGATCTAACTTTTCTAGGGAATTCATCAATATGCATTCCACAAATTAGACCATAAATGATTCTAGAGAAAATTAAATGGCCTGGTTTATTTATTCCATAAAAATTTCAGAAGAATTGGTAAACCCAAAATTGAATAACCAAATAATCAACATTTTTATAAAAATTTTAAAATATTCTATTTGTGACATCCGCTTCGTAGATAAACAACTAGTGGTAACTAGATCTCATGTAAATAAATGAAAATCATTGTTTCTATTTTAGGTGATCAAAGAGATCATCAATTCTAGGAAATGAGTGCTTCTTCTTCATGTTCAATTGTTTAATATGATGGTAGGAAATTAAAAGTTTTAATCCTTCATTTAAATACTTTTCAAATAGAAATTATGATGCAATTTGTGACATACTTTTAAGGATAATTCCCTGAATCTCAAGATCCTCAAATCAAACCTTTATCTCTTTTAGATCATCGGAATCCATCCATTAAGATGAAAATGAGATTGGGCTCATTGTGGGGAGATGACCTATAATAAACTCAACCTATTAGTAGGGTGGTAACCCCAATAAATCTTCTAGAAAAAAATATTAAAACCCTTCCATAACCATTTCGTGTTATCCTATTAAACTCCTATTAATAGAATCAATAAAAGACATGGACAACCAAAATGGGATCCACCCCAACTCTGAAGAAAGTAGTCTTTCCCACCCCGATCATGGGCCCCACTAAAATTGATATTCATGAGTAGTCCCTTAAAGTTTAAGGAATTAGACCTTCCAGTGATAAAATCCACAAGAACCTTAATGCTGATAAGATAGTGTATTCAAATGACATGGTTGAAAACATATAGGTTCAAAATAAGAATTCCCAGAAAACTTCTATTTCCACTACCAAAAAACATCACCCAAGAAACCTGAAATGATACTTATTATTCTAACCCAATTAGGTAATCAACTCTATAAAAAGTCATAAACCTATCTCATATATTCAAAGCATAATCAAGTTTCATTGAAATGAAGGATTGGTATTTTCTAGTGTCAAATAAAAATAAATCCATGGAAGATTCAATAAAAATTGTAACTCTGGTGGTGGTCATCTCGAAAACTATGTCCTATAAAATAACCTTTGTTGTATTGATATTTTATATCTCATACTAGAAATATATTTCCTTCCCTTGGGGATAATCTAAAATAAAATGATGGTCAGTTCCTACACCCTTAAAATCCTCTGAATAAACTTGAGTACCTTTTGAAAAAGAGGATCCCGCACCACTCCCCAACAAACCCAATTGATTGAAATTCTAGAGATGACTGTGTTTCCCACATTGGAGGAATTTTCATTGTGTCACTGAGTATTGTTTCTTGAATTTTACATCCTTTACACCCTAACGAAGCTATAGGAGATGAACCTAATGAGTGTTATACACCTTTTCCACTTCCCCAATGTGGTTTATCTCACTTTTTTTCTTGTTGAAGAAATCTAGATTGTGTACACTGTACGGAAACCACTGAGACCTATATTATAAGTTATATATGCATCTTATATAGCTTCCTTATTATCCATGTCTGAATATATTGGTAGATAGATTAAAATAGGAAAAAACATAATCTCTATCCTCAAATCCATCTCAAAATATCATGCCTTGATGTAATATTCACATGGATATCCAAAGATACATAAAAAATTTGGTAAAATGTGTATAATAATGCATCCTTAAAATCTAACCTACTCAAACATAAAAAATACAATGGCCTCCACCACTCTCATCATCTCTAGGAAGAACAGATGGTTGAAATCCCTCTTGAATAGGGTCCACATGATATCTTTATGCCTCTTATAGGGTACCATCATCTCCAACCAATTCATACCCAGCCATTATAGTATGTACATGGTGAACCCCACATTAGAGGTTTCAAGGGTATTCAATAACTCTATGTTCTATTTGATAAGATTGAACTACTCATTGTTCTCATTAGGTCACCTATCACTACATATTACTAATGGATTTTGTCTCATAAACTTTTAAAAATGGTCCACTATCCGTTTTTTCAATCAACCACCTACATGAACAAAGGATTGGATCATATGAATCATGAACTACACTAATGTAACATCAAAAAGATGATTTTCATTTGGGTAATTCTACATTGTAACCTCTCTACACATGGATGAGGTTTTTTGGGGGGGAATTTTTTATAAGACACAAAACACATGCTTCATCAAGTATCATTCAATCTCAAACCATATAAAATAAATAATTCCTCTTTATGGGTAACAATAATTAACAATTTTACCATAAAAATATCTATTCCAAAATAGATAAATAAAATAAAAAATATCAAACATTTCCCACTATACATGGTCTAGCCATAATGTTTGGAAAACCATTCCCTAATAGGGTGAGGGTCATTGGAATTAGTAAGAAATTACAAAAATGTTCTACATGGTTACATAAAACTATGAACACTAACTTCTCACCTCATCCAGAACTTGTTGATTTATCAAAAAACTCAAAAAGGCCACCAGGATTACCCTTGGACTCAACGACAATCAGAAAATACCTCATGATATCTTGAAAAGTTCCCAAAACCAGGCTAAAAATATAAGTGCAATCCCTATCCACTCATGTAAACTCTATGTTTGACATGAATAAATGCTATCCAGACCTTCACATGTTACTATCATCAGTTTATTCATAGTCATAGAACCAGTCTACTACTAACAACTAAATAAAACCCACATATAAAACCATTTTTTAATAATCAAACTCGGGTTGACCTGAGATGGCCTGTCATATTACCTTAAGTGTTTTCCATATTTCCATAGGCTGGATAAAAGTCTTAGTCACAAAAAAAATATCATGGGAATAGCTTTTCCCATGGTAAACTGGGATGAATCATTCATAAAATGGGATGACCACATTAATATCATCAGATTCAAAAAAATCAAAACATAATATCTAGATTATTCATATAAAAAGATATGAAAATAAAATTATCATCAATGAATAAAAAATACAAAACATGCCTTAGAAGGAAATATACATGATATATCATGTAAAATTCCTAAAACATCTAATAATATTGAGAAAAACAAACAAGGACTACACATACATCCAAAAGGATATAAAATACCAAAATAATTCCTCTTATTCCAACCTGATGAGACCACATATCCTCTAATAAAAAAATGTAAGTTGGTAAAAAATGATGAAAACCTAGAACATTATTCCCCTAAAATTATCTATGTACTACGAAAATATTCTAGATATTCCCAATGGAATTTTTTAGGGTATGAGTTAAATAGTCTCATAGTTTCCCACAATGACTTTAGTTAAGTATTTTTACACATTCAAATAAATAAAATACTTGGAATCACTTTCAGAAACCAAACCACATTGAATTAATTTCATATTCAATTATTCCTTTTAAACACCTTTAGTTTTTCATTTCAAATAAAACATATTTTCAAAAACATTTACCAATAATAATCAAATAAATAAAAAAATAACCTGCTCAATATTCATAATATATCATATAAAGAATAAAATCATTAAAATATAATCAATATTCAAAATTGTGAATAACATATCTCATCACATCAAACATGATAATAATAAAATGAAGAAATCATATAGGCCAATCCAATACGTGTATGTGCACCTAGGGCTCCAACCATAATGGTCTATTGTGAGTGGGGCTAAACAAAATTTGTTATGTGATTAAGAAAAATGGAATCTCTCTCGGTCTCCACATGGACCAATTCCAAGATCACTCATATTCTCTAGGAAACCAAAAGGAATCCTCATAGTATTACAATAAAAAGGTTCTAATGGTCCCTTTGAAACAAAAATTGATACTCTTACCATCTTCCACATAGTGGTCAATCATGGTTCCTTATAATATACCTTAGTCAAACCACGGTTAACCCATGTGTGACTCAATACCAACATATCCATAAAATATTGTCATATAATCAATATCTATTTAACAAATAATATTTCACCAATAAACATTTGCATTAAATAATACACCTTCTCATAGTGAAGAATGATTTATAAATCTATTTTATTATTAAATTTAAAACCCTAAAACTCCAATGAACCATTTCATTATAAAATTTCAATGAACATATTCCACAACGACATGGAAACCCAACATTAAATGACTTAATTTTCAAAACATTCCATAACGCACATCATTAATGGGATATATATCAACAATATATAAATAACATGTAAAGTATAACAATATAATTCAAATGAGATTCATAATTTTGTTTTAATCTATGAAGACCCTCTATATACAGAAACCAATCTCAGAAATGGTCCCAATATCATCACCGTTGATGAAAACCACTCAGATTAGGAAGATAAAGGACTCACACACCTAATCCACCAAAAATACCAATTAATCATAATAGATTCAACCAATACCCATTCTAGGATAATAATATTTTATTAATATTGTTTCATAAACAAATAATGTTAGCGAAGGAAGAAAAAACCATGAAGATTTGGACTTCCCATAGGCCTAATCAGTCTGAATCCATGACAAATGCACCAATGATAGACAGGATAATATTAAAATACTAGGATTATGTCTTTAGATTGATATGAGGATATAATTAGGAAAAAAGGTTCATATAATTGATTTGATCAAAATGGTAAAATATCAATTTTATGTGACCCAGATAAATCATCTTGTTTGGTCGCACAGTTCAAAAAACAATGCACCAACCGTGTGGGGATGATGTCTCCCCAAAATCCAAGTCACACAATTATATGTGGGTGTCATATGGTTTAAAAAACATGACCAAATCATGAAAAAACCCCACTATCACAACATAATGGAACCTCACACAGTTATCCTCATAGTTAGGTAGACCATTCACTAACCATGATCATGGGTCTTCTTTCCACAATAATGGGTATTTAGACCCCAAACATGTAGAATATAGTGACCCTCATGCAAAAAATATTAAAATTACATAAAATTTGGGGAATACATAAACATTATACAAATAGATGTGAGATGGCCATACTAGTCTACTTCATTTGGAAACATGGAAACAAAAACATTAGTCCCTATATGATCCACATTATCTCCCACTAGGTATTTCATGACTAGAACCCTTCCTAGACACCTAAAACAAAATAAAAATTTTCATAACATGGTTAAGGAAACATAAAAATGGGTGAGTTCAAAGTAATGGTAAGAAAGGGAGTCATATATATATATAAACATGAGCATAAGGGTATGAAAATGTGATCTAGAAAATAGATGATCATACCCTCCATAACAAATATCATGGATTATTGATTGCAATTTCATAAGGCATGAATCATAAGGGAATATAGAACATAGGACAGGAAATCATAACTTTGGAAAAAGACATGGAATTGTGGAAATAAATAACCATATATTGATTTCCATAGTATCCAAGGAATCACTTCCAATACCATCTTATTTGAAAAGTCCATTACTGATCTGGGTAACCCCCATTCTAGCCTTGTATTACTGAACTGAGTGACCCTTATCCCAGCCTTGTATTCCTGAACTGAGTAACCCTCATTCCATCCCTATTTTACTCAACCAAGTAACCCTTGTTCTAGCCCTATTTTATCTCATGAGATATAAATCTTTACCTAATGCATTGTATGGAGATTTAGGTCCCACTGATGTCTTAATGAAATCATACATACTAATGCCACAAGAGAATAAATGATCATATAATAACCCATAAAATCAAATGTGTATCATAAAAATGTAAAAAATTCATAACCTATGGAAGTAGACAAGTTTCATAATCAATTGATCGTAAACATAACCCGTGAAAAGAATCTAGTTTCAAAATAATATAACCTAAGAAAGAGAAATGGGTTTCATAACATCATGCCATCAAAATAGAAAGCATTAAAAGAAATAATATTTTTTAAAACATTGAATAATTTACAATAATGCAGTGAGTAACACATGTGGATTTTAACGTATAAGGGAAATAATTTTGAATGATATTTTAAATGCATTTATTTAGGAAAATATCATTTCTTCTTTCAAAAAAATATATTTATTACATAAGACCTTATGATAAACTTTTTATTTTAAAATTGATTTGAAAAATTATAACGTATTTTAAAAAATAAATCATTTTATAAAATCCATTTTCTTTGAAAATTATCTTAATGTATCTTATGAATGTATTTATGAAAAAATGGTTTTTGAATATAAAATACTTCTGATGGAAGAGATAGTTAGTCAGATTTTACTAAAAACACTATCTTAAGTACCCATGAGTGGAAAATGGTACTAAAAATTTTATATCTTTAATAAAAATAAGATAAGGATAATAATGAATATTCTTGAATTATGGATCATAATATTCCATAAATGTAAGAATAAACATAAACAATCTTGAACAAAATGAGGACATTGTCTCAATAAACTCTTATAACTTGGTTACTTGGGATCATACTCTCCATGAAAGAAAATTAAACTAATGAAGAATATGATTTCAGTAGAATAATTATATTTGTGATATAAAATATAAAATATAATTATATACACCTTGAAAAAGGAGTTTAGGTGTGTAACAAAACATGAGTCTCTAAGAAGGGAAATTGAGACAAAACTGTTTTAATGATTTTGTAACATTTGAAAGTTAAATCACATGAAAGAAGGATCATAAAATAGGCTTATGAATACACATAAACTGAATTATAAGATACATAGAATATAATAATTAGAAGTATATAACCACCCAAAAGGAAAGAGTGGCAAACATAACATATATCTCACAGAAATTAAAAGTGAGATGAAAATCCCCTTACCTTGTGTTTTGAATCTCTCTGTACTTGTACAAGATTCTTGTACAATAAATATATGTTCATTATACATATTTTACCATATAATATTATTATATCTATTACATATATGCTTTTATTATGACCTTATATTACCTTCTTTTCAACAATCCTATGTTAAGGTTTCACTTCACGTAATATTCTCTTGGTTCTTCACATGTGTCTTAATTTGTTATATCATTGATCATTATACTTATATCATAATTCTGTAGAGTATAACATGAAATAAATATATTTTATATCTTTTATAATTATATTATAAAACTATATTTCATTGTTAATAACATAAAGGAATACACCGTTCATGGAGACTATAAGTCGTACATATGCATGAATGTCATTTTTTGTTTTTATTGTCGTTTTGAAAGAATGTATTTAATAAAATATTTATAAATATATATGTATGTGTGTATGTATGTATCATTATTACATTATAATTAATATATATCATATATTTTTATGAATCCATCCTCAATACATTCTATGTGGGGTTTTAACGAATCACATCTCCTTGAGGGGGTGATAGTCCACACTTCCTCAAACGAGTTATCGTATTAACACCAAATGGAAGGTAAAATGATGTGTCTTTTAAAATTAATACATATGATTAAAGACATAATTAATGTAATATATTACAAATATAAATATATTTCTCATCATAATGGTCACCATTATTGGTGTTAATGGAGAATTATATAATCATCATTTCATGAGGTAGTAGTTTTTCGTACAGAGAAAAAATAAGTTCAACATCCATTAGATGGAGGTGTGTGTAAGTGTAGGTCATTACCATTTCATACAATAAATCCTATTATTTCAATGATACTAGTGTTTTAACACAATAATGGAATAAAGATAGTGTATTTGTGGAGAAGGAAAATAAAGGAAAGTAACTTGAGAAAAGACGTTACCTCTTAATCGTGTAACGCCTTTTGGATTATGCTAAAAGACATCCTTGAGAGTATTTCTTCCTAGATGGATGCATTAAGGTATAACAGATTATTATTTGTAGGCTATGTTGGAAGATCCTGGATGAATTTTAAAGTTTTTATAGGTGTGAGTAATTGGTATTGTTGGTGGCCTTTTATAGGGAAACAAAATGACTCACTTGGAATTTCTAGAAATATGTTATGTGTGCACAAGCTCTTACCTAAAAAAATCTTAAAAAACCAAGAAAAAACAAAATAATGCAAGGTTTATGGACAAAATATGAATAGATAATGGGTTTTGGACTTGTTTCTATGTCATTTTGGCCCTGAATTTTAAGGTATATTCCCAAATTAATCTAAAATTGGCCTTTACTGATGTGATTACTTTTAATCACTTTTTCTAATAATTTTGGTAAAACAATAACATGGTATTATTAGAATAAAAATATTAGACAGAATAAAATGTTTTTATCTAGATTTTTTAAATTCAATTCATTGATTTAGAAAAATTAATATTAGTGTTAATCCTACAGACGAGGCGAAATAACGGGGTTTTAAAGTAGGAAAAAAGTATGAATGTTTATTACGATTTTATATTTAGTGTAAAATTTAAATTGATTAAAATGAATTAAATTGTATTAATAGATGTAATATCTATATAATGTGACATTAAAAAATAATTTTAATATCATTTTTTATTAATCTCTAATTAATAAAAAATGTAGTTTTAACAAAAAAGTTGTATTTTTCAGTATTCATAAAAAATAATGATTTTTCAGAGAAATCCCAAAACAATCACCCGACGCTAATGTCGACACCAGTATTCAATAATGATGATTATTTGATCAAATTGAAAATCTAAATTTGTCTGAAATTAATTTTATTATTAAAATTGGTTCATTTGAGAAAACAATGATTTTAAAAATTAAAAATTTTACCAAATATCCTATCTTTTATTATCCATATGGTTTATTTGTATAAAAAAATTATAAAAAATATTTTAAAATTATTTATTACTATTCGTATTAATATATTTAATAGAATGGTTAGAATTATATAATTTTAATAATTAAAAAAATGATTCATAGAAACTCGGTGGTGCATGTATCGTATGCCAAGTATGTTTTGTGTGTAAAATAAATATTTGAATTAGTGCAATGAATGATATAAATGAAAATTTAAATTCATTTCAAGTAAAGGACCATAAAAACTCAGGTCGTTACATTATACCCCCTTAAAATGATTTTCCCCCTAAATTCATCAATCTAGTAAAAACAAATGAAGATACTTCTGCATCATCATATCCTTAAGTTATAACATAGATTCCTCAAAATGGTGATTTGTCCAAAAAACATTGACCAGGAGATTGGTCTTTTTTGATAGAACTTTCTCTCATAAGATTAGAATATCAACATGATTCTCCTCATAAGATTTATCTTTCTCCAATGGTATGACCTTTAACTTCAATACATGTGATGGTTCAGGTATGTACTTCCTCAAGAGAAATACATGGAACAAATCATGAACTTGAGAAAGATTTGGAGGAATTAAGAATTTATATTCAACCATATTGATACAATATTGAATCTAAAAGGGAAAAATATACCTATGGATTAATCTCCATTTCATCCCAAATCTCATTACATTTTTCTATAGTGAGATTCATACAAATTCCTTTTAACCAAAATCAAACTCTAGATCGCGTCAATAGTTATCGGTATAAATTTTCTGCTAGCATTGACCAGCCTTGATATGCTGCTGAATGGATCTAACCTTCTCGGCCATTTCATTAGCGATATCAGGTCCCAATAAATTTCTTTCTCCAAACCCATTCCATCATCTTGGTGCTCTATATTTCTTCCCATAGTGGGATTGATGTGGTTCCATATGAATGCTTCAGTGAAATCTATTACTGAATGAAAACTCAACTAGATAAAGGTGTTGATCCCAATCACATTTGAAATCTAGAGAACAAGATATAAACATATTCTCTTGGGTTTGATTTTTTTTTCCGACTGGCCATATTTTTTAGGATGATATGTTGTGATAAAATTCAATTCTTTATCATTTGTTTTATGACGTCTTCTCCAAAACATTGAGGTATACCTCAGATCTCAATCTAATACAATTTAATGTGGTATTCCCTGAAAACATACCACTTCATTAATGTATATTCTAAAAATATGATCAAGAGTGAAATATTATCTAATAGTGATGAAGTGTGTTGACATAGTAAGGGGATCATCTACCACCCATATAGCATTAAACCCACTAGATTTTTTGGGTAGTCCAACAACAAAATCCATCTTAATGTTATGCCATTCACATATTGGTATGGGTAATGGGTGCAATATCCCTTTAGACTTTTTTTATTTAGAAATAAATTACTGGAATACCAAAAACTATGATTTAACACCATGATATCTCTACTCATGCCATCCCACTAGAATTATTATTTAAAGTCCCTATACATCTTCATACTTCTATGAAGAATATAGAATGATGAACTATAAGCTTCCTCTAACATCTCCTTCTTCATATCTAGAATGGAAGGAATAAAAAATGGTTCCTAATCATTATAATTCCATATTGATCAAGGTTAATCTCCGGAACATTTCTGAACTTCTTTTTAAACTCTTTATCTTCCTTATATCCCTCCTCAATCTTAACTTGGATAAAGGTATGAACATTCTTTTGATAAAGATAATATCGTTCCCCTTCCTTTAAGATTTCTAGATCCATCCTTTTCAAATCTATAAATATTGTCTCTTTAGTGATCCTTATCATAGATATGCTAGCATGATCTTATCGACTCAATGCATTATCCACCTCATTCGCTTTCCTAGGGTGGTATTGTATGGGGAAATAATAATCATTTATCAAATCTAACCATCTTCTCTAGTGCATTTTAAAATCATTATATGTGAATATATATTTTATAATTTACTAATCAGGATATATATCACACTTCTCCCCATAAACATGACACCTCCATATCATTAATGAAAAAATTACCGCTGCAACTCCAAATCGGGAGTTGATTAATTTTTATCATGAATCTTAAACTATAATGAGGCATAGGATATAACCATGTAAATTTTTATAATAACACATCTAAATCCCCTCTTGGATGCATAACTATAGATTATAATCACTTCTCTACTATACGGTAGGTAAACCACAGGTTCACTAACCAACATTTTCATCAGTTCCTTGAAATTTTCCTCAAATTCATTTGTCTAGAGGAATATGAAATCATTTCATGTGAACATGGTAAAAGGATTAAATATTCATGATAAACTCTCTACAAACCATCAATAATATCCATATAAACTATGAATGCAAAGGATCTCAGCCACTGGGGTCGGTCTAGGTAATCTTTCAATAGACTCTATCATTAACGGATCTACTATTATACAATCTCTTAGGATTATGTGAAAAAAAAGGAAACCTTTTTCAGCCAAAATCTCACTTTATAAATTTTTCATATAACATCTCATCCTTTGGGGATCTTCGAACAATTATAATGTGAACTTCATGCTCTTCTATGACATTTAAATATATAAGAATATCATCTATAAATACTACCACAAATTGGTTAAGGTAGTCTCTAAATAATATATTCATTAAATCCATGATTGTTGTAGGGGAATTAGTAAGACCAAAATGCACCCTTATATATCAATAGTGACGATACCTTGTTTGGATTTCCATCTTTGGAATATCCTCCTTCTTGTCCCTCAATTGATGATATCTAGAACAAAGGTCAATTGTGGAAATGAAATGAGATCCATACAATTGATCAAACAAGTCATCAATATGGCGAAGTGGATACTTGTTCTTGTCTATGATCTTCTTCATCTCCTCATAATCAATACAAAGTCACATTGATCCTTATTTATTTTTTCTCAAAAAGAATCATCACATCCTAAGGTGTCAAACACAACTGAAAGAATCCCTTATTAATGTTTTCTTAGAGTTGCTTCTTTAATTCCTCCAACTCAATTAGGTTCATTCTACGAGGAGTCTTTGAAATTGGTGTGTGACTAGGTACATGTTCTATCAAGAACTCAGCATTAGGTTTTAGTGGAAGACTATGAAACTTTTCAAAAAAATACCTACACAAAATCCCAAACAACATGTATATCAGCAATGTCAATCATATCCCCAACCATTTGAGATAAACAACCATTTTGAATGGGAATTAAGACCCATACAAAGGATATAATCTCCACAGCAATTTCATACATATTGTCACATTGATGGAGGATCAAAGGATGGTTTGAAACATTGAACATAACTTCCATTACTTGACAATTCATGTGGGATTTGTGTAGAGAAATACAATCTATTCCTAGGATGACATCAAATTCGACAAAAGGAAGAATGATAATATTTACAAGAAGAACATTCTCACAAACATCTACTGGAGGAGAATAATAAACATGAGATCAAATCAATATTCCATTAGGGTTTTTCACTACTAATTACACGTATAATTATTTTTGAGGAATCCTAAAACCATTATAAAATTCATTAGATATGAATGAGTGGTTAGATCTAGAATCAAATATGAAATTAACTGTTCTAGAGTGGAGGGTATGTTTACCTTTCATGATGTTGTTATTTAAACCCTCTTAAGAAATATATATTGCATGAGATTTTCCCTTTTCTATTGGCATAAGAGGTTGTTGAAGTCAATAATCACCACCAACCCTTGGGTTTGGACAGTGGTTTTCATAATTCCAATTCTCCATACTTTTGAATCACTGAATATTAGGTGTACATTGTGTGTGGATTTTTCTCCATTACCATGTGGAGAAGAATTCTTCCCATCAGTTAAATAGTAAATTTATCGATGGAGTTCACTTCTATACATAAAATATTTATATTAACCCATATGGACAATTCCTCCATGATTCATCCATTACATAGAGCATAAATGAAATTCCATCTCCTTTTCATCATGGTTCATAGAGTTTCATTTATACTTCATCCTCCCCTTCTTGTCAAATCCCTGAGAATAATTCATGACTCCTACCTCTATTTCAACCTTTATTACACAACACATAATCTCATAGTTGCTAATAAAGCCTCTTATGTCCACTAAACTTCTGAGACTTATCTTTAAACTGGAGAAGAACATATCTACATGACTATTGGGATGGATGATAATTCATAAAGTGTGCCTTGCAAGCCACATAGGTACCAATAGACTCTTCATCCCTTTTCTTCAACTCAAGGAAGTATTTATACATCATGGTATAAAGAATTCTAGGAAATTACTTATTGGAAATTATGTTATTGAACTCATCCCTAAACATGGATTCAATCTCATCACGGTGTCTTGTATTCTTCATTAGATTCCACAAGTGATCTACTTCGCATTAAAATGGGTAAATAGCTAGAATGACTACTCATACTATAAACACTGAATAATGGAGAATATAATTTCAGTTTTACGAATCCATTTTTCAGAAACAAGTGGATCCAAAGACCCACTAAATGATGGTGGACATCTCCTCATGAAAGTATCAATAGAATGTTGTTTCCTCCTTTGTTCATTTGGAAGTCTACAAATATTTATAGCATGAGAAATATATGGGAGCATAGAAATAAGATTATAGATTCCATCTCCCATAGAATTCTGTTCCCAGGCATACAATCATTTCATTATCTATCATTATTTCCATTAACAGGGTTCCTTTAGGTCCCATCCATTGGATAAAACCAAAATCATAGACTAAGAAATATTTATCATAATGAGGAACCACATAATCAGGAAAAATATCTTATAAGATTTCTAAATCATGACACCATACTTAATATATGACATATTAGTTTTTTCATAGGTTATTCATATCCAACTTATATTTAAATCATTAATAACTATTCATGAACAGTTTGTGAATTCCTAATGAATATCCACCGAGAGTGTCAAATCAGGTTTGCAGCAATGCATATTGTCTTGTACCAAGTTTCCCTGAGTCAAGACCAGAACACCTTGTAATAATTGTTACCCCTAGGAACATCTATTCCAGAGCCACATCAACATTTAGTATCCATAGATGGATTTATTTCTTGGAAACCCCTCACTATATTCTTCAACAAAACTCCATGACATTTTCTTATACTTTGACTCAACCCTGTACTTATCCTTATACGTGTCCTTAAGGTTCTCACCAAGTATTTCTCATCCTAGTCTCCAAAGGCTAAATAAAAATATCTTTTGATAGCAACTATAGTGACCCTCACTTTACCAACATTAACATTACATAACTTTTTCAGAATACATAAACAATATACAAACAGATGTGAGAAGACCGTACTAATCTAGTGCATTTCGAGACATGGTAATGAAAAATGTAGTACATAAATGACCTACATTATCTCCCATAGGGTTCTTCTTGACTAGAACCCTTCTTAGAATCATAAAGCATAATACATAAGGGTAAACATGGTTTACATGTATGTATAAACATGAGCATAAGGGTATGAGAATGTGGTCAAAAAATAGAAGATCATTCCCTGCATAACAAAGAGCATGACATAAATATTGGCAATTCATAATACATGAATCATAATGAAATAAGGATCATAGGCCCTAAATTCATAATGTAGGAATAATAAATGGAATTGTGGGAACACATAATCATATATTGATTTCCATAGTATCAAAGGCATTATTTCCAATACCATCTTATTGGACAATGTCCATTACTAAACAAGGTGACCCTTATTCCAGCCCTGTATTACTGAACCGGGTGACCTTCATTCCATTATTATATTACTAAATATATTAACCATTATTCCATCACTATAGTACTAAATTAAATAACTTCTTTCCAGCCATATTTTATCTCATGAGATACAAATCTTTACGTAATTCGTTGGAGGGAGATATAGGTCCCATCTGTCTAATAATGAAATCAATTATACATGTTCCACAAGATCATAAATGAACAAATCATAACCCATGAAATTATTTGGGTATCATAAATATGAAAATATATCATAACATGTGGAAATAGAAAGGTATCATAACCATTTCTTCATAAACATAACCCATTAAATGAAATGGCTTTTAAAAGAATATAACATTTTAAAGAGAAATGGGTTTCATACAATCATGCCATTAAAATATAATCCACTAATAAAATAATATGAATGGAAACATAGAATAATTTCTAATAAACACTTGAATAACACCAATTGATTTTATCATTTAAGGGAAATAATTTGGTAAGATATTTTAAAAATCTTTTCTTGAGGAAAATATTCATTCTTCTTTGAAAATTGATTTCTATTAAATAAAACCTTTTAAAAAACTTTTTCTTTGAAAATATAAAAGAAATATATAAAAGAATATTTTAAAATAATAAATAATTTTTTAAAATCCATTTTACCTTGTGAATAATTTTCAAGGATCATTTTAAAACATTTATAAAAAATGGTTTTTGAATACAATAGATTTCAAACCTAAGAGAGAGGTGGTGAGATTTTACTAAAAACATTATCTTTAGTAAAAAAGAGTGAATAAATGGTACTAAAAATGAATATATATTGAATAAAGAGAGGATAAGTAAACTCATAAATATTATTGAATGGTGGATCATAATATTTCATCAATGGAATACTAAACATAAACAATATCGAAAAAAATTATGAGATTGTCTCAATAAACACTTATAAATTGATGACTTGTGATCATACTCTCCATGTGATAAAAGGATATTACATGAAGCATAATAAATCAGGAAAATAAGTATATTCATTATATATAATGTAAAATTATATCATATACACCTCAAAAAAATAGTTTTGGTGCATAATAAAACATGAGTCTTTATGAAGGAGAATTGAGACAAAATTGTTTTACTGATTTGGTATGTTTTGAATGTTAAACCCCATGAAAGAAGGATCATAAAATGGGAATTAAAATACCCATAAATTTATATATAATATATATATATAATACAATTATTGGTATTATATACACCACAAAAAGTAAAGAGTGGAAAACATAACATGTATCTCACAGAAATTAAAATTGACATTAAAATCCCATTACCCTGTGTCTTGACCCTCTTTATAATCATAAAATCTTCCTATATAATTAATATAAGTTTATTATACATATTTTAAAGAATAATATTTATATATCTACAATATATTATTTTATTATAACCTCATATTACCCACTTTTTAACAATCCTCTGTTAAGGTTTCATTTCGGGTAATATTTGTTTCGTTCTTCACAAGTGTCATAATTTGTTATATCAATGATACTTATACTTATATCATGATAATATAATGTTTAACATGATATATATATATATATCAGTTATATCATCTATATTTATATTATAATAATTTGTGGTGTGTGAACTAATCACATCTCTTTGTGGGGGTGGTAGTCAACACTTCCTCAAATGAGATTATCATACTAAAACCAAATTGAAGGTAAAAATATGTGTGTTGTAAAAGGAATAAATAAGAATAAATACCTAATATTTATATATATAATATATTACATAAATAAATATATTTTCCATCATAATTCCCACCATGATTTGTGGTAAGGGGTAAATGAACAATCATCGTTTCGTGTGGAAATAGTTCACCCTACATAGAAACGGTATGTTCAACATCCATTAGGTGGAGGTCTGTGTAAGTATAGGTCATACACATTTCATGAATACATAATATTATATGTATTATATAGTTATTTTCACACAATAATGTAATAAAGATATTGGATGTGTGGATAAGTAAAATAAAGGAAATGAGCTTGAGAGAAGGCATTACCACTTAATCAGGTAACACCTTTTGGTTTATACCAAAAGTATTACTTGAGAAGATTTCATCCCAAAGGGAGGCTTTAAGGTATAAGGAAGTTTTTTTTGTGACTAAATGTGGAGAGAATGGAAAAAACTTAAAATGATTGATATGTGTGAGGAATGGGTAGAGGTGGTGGCCGTTTATAAGGAGGGAAAAGGACTCACTTGGAATTTCTAGAAACAGGTAAGTTGTGCATGTGCTCTTATATAAAAAATGTTGTACCAAAAAAACTCATAATTTAATGTGTAAGAACAATATATGGATAGAAAATGTATTTTTTACATGTGCCTATGTCATTTGGGTCCTGAATTTTATGGTATAGTCCTAAATTAAGTGTAATTTTCCCTCAACTGATGTGATTAATTTTAATCACTTTTACTAATAATTTTGGACTAAAATTAATATGGTCTTACCAGAAATTAAATATTACACTAAATATAATGGTGTATGTCAGATTTTTTATATTCAATATATAGTAGCGGATAAATTAATATTATTGATAATCTTATAGATGGGATGAAATAATTGGGTTTTAAAGTATAAAAAAGTTCAAAAGTTTGTTAATATTATATATTCATTTTCAAAGTGAAATCGATTTCAATTAATTGAATTTTATTAATATATATATTATTTTTCTAATTTGACCTTAAAAATTATTTAATATATCATTTATCATTAATAATTAATTACAAAAAAAGGCAGTTTGAACTAAAAGAAGTATTTTTCACCTTGGGGTGGTGGCGATAGGACCTCGAACCTTCATCCACCACCTGTCGCACGACCTGCTCCTTGGCCTCATTCGCCACCTTGTGGACCTCCTTGCACGAATCTCTATCTCTAACTCAGAAAAACCTAGACCATCTTCTAGTTGTCAGTGTGGTTGGTCTGGTAGTCACGAGCCATGTGAACATTCCCACCGCACATGAAGCACAGACTGCTCCATTGCTGGCCTACTCTACCTCGTGAGCCTCGTACCTCCGACCCTACGTCCCGGGGTCATCCACCAGAAGGTCTGGTCAACTTGGACCTCTATGTCATCTTCCTACTACCATCCTCATATGACTCTACTATGTGTTGCCCGGTGGTGGGTCTCGCTGTCGGTGTTTTCTCAACAGGAAACTCTCCACCATGAGAGCTCTCTCCAGCACTCTAGCATCCTTATAGATGTTGAGAGATACCATTGATGCACTAATATCCCATCGTAGTACCTTCTCTATGCCATGGTCCCTAAAGAAAGGGTCTCGTACCATGTTGGTGGAGTAGCATAAGAGGTCAATGAACCTCTCCGAGTATTGGGGTACTATTAGGCAACCCTACTATAAGTGTAGGAGCTCCTGAATATTCGTAGAGTGTAGTGTCACTAGAACAAACTTCACCCTAAAGAGGATATCAAATTCCATATAGGTGAGGGTCTCTTCATCATGTATCTAGAGTGTGAGGCTGCCACATATCCCTATTGTTCCTTGGAAAAGGCTAGCTTCTAGGATCACCATCTTATCGGCTAGTGTCCCAATAAGGAGAAATATTATGGCCACAGCCTCTAACCAGTCCTCTGCCGCCTGCGGATCCGTCTCTCCTCGAAACCTCTGAGGCCTCTTCCACTGGAACTCGTGAAATGCGCTCAGTTGGCGTGCACCATACACTAGTGGGGATGGTATCAATGGCTACCCAATGGGTACTGGTTCAACTGTTACACCACCCGATGGTACTACTACCGTAAGAGGGCTCTGCACCGAAGCATCGTCGCTCAGTGGGCCGTCATTGTGTACTCTCTTGGGAATCGTAGTTGGCTATCTATGTGGTTTAATCCTGAAAAAGAACAGTTGTTACATGGTTATATAGTTATATCTGGTGACCTGACTCAAAGAGATCAAAGTTAAAACATTTCCAAAATAGATGCAATCAGTGTTTTTTTGCACTGAGTCAGAAATTAGAATTCAGGGTCCTGGTGTATGGATACGTCGTCCGCACACACCAACACTAAAGGGTAGGTGCAGATCATCTCCATAGCACTCCATGTCAGCGCTTCTCCTCTGTTTTCGGCCTAGTCCTAGCTCCCTTAATACTAAGCTCAACTGCTCAGTAGGGACCCTGATACCCTCGAGGGTCTCCTAGAGTTCCACAAAGGAAAAACCACAAATCAAGACCTTAATCACAAAGCATAAAGAAATAGTCAGCTCACACAAGGTATACAACATAGAGTTTGGGAATATAGATGATTAGTCTTAAGCTATATAATTTTTACCTTTTGAAGTTCCACAACGGAACCACAATATGTTGTTCTACTATTGGTCCACTCTTGGACGTAAGTCTTTGTTCCATGATGAGCCAATGTATGGTGGGTACTCATTGCGTCACATTACTGCTGATCCACACAGGGTCTCTAGATGTTGATCCACACAGGGTCGTTAGAATGTTAATCCACACGGGGTCATGATAATGTTGATCCAGCCATGTTCGCCACGATGTTGATCCACATAGGGTCGCTATGTTGTTGATCCACATAGGGTGACTGGGGGATGATCCACACAGGGTTACTAGCACAGAGGTAAGGATGATTAGTAGTACAGCTAGATCACCCCACTCTAGATTTTCTGATGTCGACCCGCTTTGGTTTCTCTTCTTCTTCATGTCACAGCTAACCACTAGATTCCCTCTCTTATCACGTTTGATTTTGGGAGAACTTATCCACAATCCATCAGTAATATTTCAACTAGTACGAAGTCCCACAAAATCATACCCAAAAGACCATCATGTCATAGGGGTCCTAACGTGACAAACGACACGTCGTTCGGATGCTCGGTCTGTGAGATATGGGCACTTTTGTAAAAAGGGACAAGTTGGATTCAGGTCTCATCCAACCCATGTCACATGTCAAAATCCATCAAAACTCATTTAGAGTATCTCCAAAGGACAATCTTTTCAAAAGGCTCATTATTCCACAGACGGTGTGTCAATCGGACGCTCAGTCTGTTAGTTACACCTCTTTCTATGAAAGGGGGTTGATCGCACCTCGGTCCAGCCCAGCTCGGTCGGGCTTGCCGGAATAGGATAAAGGGACCTCTTCTCAAAAGGGATCCCAACACCATTTATGTCACATCGAACGGACACCATGTTCATCGGTTACGGGTGTTTCTTTATTCAGAGACTGGTTTGGTCTGGGCCCGATCCGACTCGATTAGACCGGCCCGACGCAATGGGTCATGGGGTCTACCTGACGTCGCAAGCCATCAGTCATATTTTATTCAGTGTTTTTGAAATTCTATTTTTACTATTAATAACAAATTATGATCTTGGAAAATTTGAATAGAAAAAAAAAGAATGACTTTTCATGAGATATTCATCCAAAATAAGAAGTTATGAATATTGGAACAAGCTTCTTCAAAAATTGGTGGATTCATAAGAAATTAAGGTTATTTGAAAATCCAAATTCCTTAACCAATAATTTTTTAAATAATGAGGAAGTGAAACTGAATAATTTCAATGAAAGTTGAATTAAGTCCAATTAGACATTTGAAGATTCATAAGAATCATGTGATGAGTAAAGTGAAGTTGGAAGAGAAATTTTAAATTTCCCACTTTACTGAAACATGTTGTCATCAAAAATATTCTTGAGAATTAGATTTTTTTGATTCAAATAGGTAGAATATTGAGATTTGAAAATTTTTCATCACACTTTTCAAAAGTTGAACCAGAATGCATTTTAGAAGTAGTTGATTTGAATGAATGGGTTGATGAAGTGAATGAAAAATTGCTTTAGATTAATAAAAACAACACATGGGAAATTTTTACACACCTAGAAAATGAAAATGTTATTGAAAGAAAATGGGTGTATAAAAACAAGTTAAATAATCATGGATATGTTGTAAGAAAAAAATCATGACATTTTAACAATGGCTACACACAAGTGGATGGTGTGTATTTTGAAGAATCATTTTCCTTAGTTGAATGATTAGAAACTATTACAATGTTTCTAATAGTGTATGTACCTTAAAATAAAAAAGTTTATAAAATTGATGTAATTTCATATTTCTATAAAGATGATATTGAATAAGTATATTACATTGAAAACCCATGTGGTTTTGTACTTGAAAAATTTGGATGAAATGTTTATAAATTGAAGAAATCCTTATATGGGTTGAAACAATAACCACAAACCTAGTATTCCAAACATGAAATGTATTTGAAAATGATTAATTTTTCTGAAGGTAATTTTAAAAACAACTTGTATGTAGAAGAGAATTAATAAAAAACCCTAATTATAATTTTTTATATTAATGATATAATTTTCTTGGATATGAATATAAATTTTATAAATAATTTTTAGAGTAAATTGGGAATAAATTTTAGATGTAAATGGTATTAGAATTAATAGTATTCATGGTGTATTAGTTTAATCGTAAGAAAAATTCATTTTACTCTCAGACGAAATGTTTGTAGAGAAATATTTACATATGTTTAGTATAAAAGAATCAAAATATTATTCTACTCTTATTTAAGTGAGTAAAATGCTTGGAAAATATGAAACCATAAAAATTTTGAATCAGAATAATTTTTATAAAATAATTGGTAGTCTTATTTATATCACATCCTAAAAACCTGATATTGTCTACGTTTTCAATTTGTGTGGGAAATATCATAGTGATCTGAAGGACTATAATATGTTTTTGGGAACTATAACACTGAGATATATTAAAGTAATAACATCACATGGATTATTTTATAATTGATATTATGATATAAATTTTATGGTCATAATGATAGTGAATGGGATGGAGGTTTTAATGAATGAAAATATACCTCTAGAGTAATATTTATGTTATGAGTATTTCATAATTGTTGGCATCGTTAAAAAAGAGATTAGTAACTTTGAGAAAAGTGGAATTAAAATATATTTGTACTACACTGGTGTGATCTAAATGTTTTTGGATGAAGGTTCAGTTAGAAAATATGAACGTTGAAGTTTGAAAACCAATGATGATACATTAGGATAATAAGAGTGTAATTAATCTTTCTGAATATCTTATCCAACATTCATGATCAAAACATATCCATATTAAGTTTCAATTCATAAAAGAAAATGTCACTTCTGGATTTTTTGTGCTATAATATATTTATATAAAATATCAAATTGATGATATTTTCACAAATAAATTTTCTAAATAATAATTTGTTGAATTCGGGATGACCCTTCATGTCCAGCCTCCACCATCCACTTCATTTACACCTCAAGAAAGACCTATGAAATTCATTGGATTTTGTTGAGAATTGGGAAGAATTATTACAAGTTTAACCTACAATAGAGATAATTACATTTTGAAACATAAATGAATATGAAGATATTATTATCATAAATTGGGGAATATAAATAAAAGAGAGAGGAAAAGATAAAAGTAAGGGTGAGTTTATCTTAACAGGGATGACATTTTTCTTGACACTAATGAATGTATCACCTTCACTAAAATTAATGTATCTAGTATTCAGCTATCAGGAATCACATTATTGAGAAAGGATGTGTTTTGGTAAAATGTTTAAAAAAAGAGTTTTATTTAAATGATTTATGAAAAGTTTGGGTTTTAAAAAATAGTGATTTGAAGAATTTATTAATGAGTGTTTTTAAAAAAATATGAAGGCTAGATGGAGGATACATTATGACATTTTTAATGTATCATATTTGTAGACGACAAACTTTTTTAAGAGAATATTTTTTAAATCAGGGGAAATATATGTTTCTAAATGTTTATAAATTGTACTGTTGATATGATTCATTGAATTTTGATAATTGATGTTTTTCTTTCAATGCTGGTGATAATATGGACCATACTAGACATAGAACATCAAATGTGATAAAATATGAATTATTATGATAAAAAAATTGGTGGATTACTTGGTTGATGAAATTAAGTGACTTTGAATGTTTTTAAGACTAAAAAAGTTTGTAATTCCAAGATATTTCCAAAATAAGTAAGAAGATTCATTTATAATATTAATATTCACAACATAATTAATATTTCATCATATAAGATATTAAATAAAGTGATATGTTTTAGTTATATATTCATATGTTTTTCAGATATAGATCATCAGAACAAGAAATACCAGACACAAAATTATTCAATAGGTTGACATTTTAAGAGGATTATAAAAAAAATCACTCAGATTCACTATTAAATTCACCATTAGGATGAACCATTAGATTAGACAAACATAATCAAAAAAAATGTGATTTATGAGTTTTGAGTTGTTACAGTAATGAAAATATTGAATGTTGTTAAAAAGGAAAGGAGGAGATCACTTTTTTATAATTAAATCTATGAAGAAATTAGAAGAATCATCACCACAAGAGTTGATCAGATTCATAAATTGTTTGAAGAGATAATGTTTTTTTCAAAAAATCATTATCATACTATTGATAGTTTTTGAGTTAAAAAAACAAGTGCCTTCACTCAAGGAATCATACAACAATGAATTAGATGAGTAGATGACACTTATTCATTAGTTGAGCTTTATACAATGATACATCAGATTATCTTTGGCATCGATAAGTCATCTGATGTTGTGCTCTATAAAAATAGTTTAATCAAACAAGATATCATATTAACTGATGTAGAATGTTATTGAAAATGTGAAAATAGATTGAAGTCATATGAAGCATTTATATGTTTTAATAATGTATTAAACCATTTTTAGTTGGACTGTGAATCGAACCAATAAATCATATATTTTATTAATGACTGACTTTTTTTTATTTTAAATGTGTCAAGATAAAAATTTATGATTTTATGTTTCAATTGGGTTAATAGAATAAGAATTTTGAAGAGAGTTATGGACTGATATGTTCTGTAATTTCTTCTATAGACTACTATTTTTAAATTTGAGAAGAGTTATGATGAATCAATAAGACTCATAAAGACACTAGAGGAGATTATAGTGTTTTATTTAGTAATAGATGAAGTTAAAATGTGATTTATATTTGGAATTTTTGAATTTGGGTGACTGGGAAAATTATTTTAGTATCCCACCTTTACAAATTAGAGAGTACAAATAAAATACAGAGGAAAGTAAAAGGGTACATGACACTGCTCATCCATTTATAAAAGATTTTACTCTGTATAATTTGTTTCAGAAGTGTGCCTTTTGAATGTAGTTTTTTTAAAGAAGAGTTTCCAAAAGAGGATTTTGATATGAAGATTGGACTGGAGGAATTTCAGTTTACGGGAAAAAGGGAATCATACCATGTGTATGAATCTATGTTTTGAGAAGTTGTTTTAAGATCATATTATAATTATACAACAATGTATTGAAAATGGTTTATCATACTTGGGTTCATGGGACTAATGGGCCATATCTATTAGCTACATCGGACACCGTTTCCATATATATTTTTATGGGGAGGAATGTTTCTTTGTTTAAATTATATTGTTTATCAAATTGTTTGTGAGAAAAAAACATGTTAACTAATAATATTTGGAATAAATATTATGATAATGACATAAATGATTTATAATGTGATTTTAATGAAGTTTTATTCACTTGATCATAATAGTAAATTTCCATAGACCCATAGGGGTGACTATAGTAAGGATGCAGTTTCTCACCCTATGGTCAAAACATGTAAATCAAGTGTACCTTGTTTACTTTTCTATTTTTATCTGAATTTTTCTTAAATATGGTAAATAAGAAACATTATAATGTTTTAGGGGTCAAATTTACTAAATTTAAAATTTATAAAAAGGAAATAGTTGATTCAACCCCCACCCCAATTGGTTTCTAGTCCTTTGGAAAATCAATTTATTTCATAAATGATGTGTTAAGGCCTTTAGGAACATTTAAAAAGAGTTATTCTATGTATATAGACCCTTGGAATAGTCCATTGGTTATTTTAAAAGATAATATTAAAATTATTATAATTTGATTTCATGTAATGGATGTTACATTTTTGGAATTTTGAATTGGTTTATCATACCTGGTAATGAATCTATTTTTGAAAATGGTTATTAGAGGTTACTTTTTTATTTAAAAACTTATTTATATGATTTATATCATATGATTTTATTATCATGCCTCCTTTTTTTCATGGTTACCAATTGTAGCAAGGAGAGATATGTAGAAACACTTAATGTAATAGTTTATCTCGATTAATCTAGCTATTATACCTATTTATATTGGTTCCCTATATTGGATGTTAACTCTCATTTAGGATATTGGGACAAAACTGGGAGTTTAGGCATGTTGTTGATATATGTATTATGTCATTCTATATAGTTATAATGTTAGAATTGTTTAAGGATTTCCCTGGATACCCTAGTTTCCCATGATGCTTGAGATATTTTTAGATGTATGTTGGTTTTTATTACAATTACTTCCATATATTTTTGATTATTAACTGTTTACATGATGTTATTCAAAAAATTCATTCCTGTAAGTTTGTTTTAGGAAATGTTTATTAAAAAATTTACATTTACTTTAAATGTTTAATTTCTATTAAATGGTCTTAAAAACAATTTTTAAATTTTATAAAATGTATTGTATTTTGGTATTATTAAATATATAATTTCAAATAAATAATGTGATTAGAATTTTTTTTAATATGAAATTGATATGTTTATTTTCTAAATATAAATAAATATTTCAGGAAATGAATAATTTTTAAATTATTATTAAGGGGGTGTTCGGAGGATACGAAATGGGAATATGTTTCTCACTACTATCATATTAAAATTCAATATGGTTTTTTTTATATGTAAGTTTAATTTCAGGTTATTGGTTAGGTATAATGTAGATAGAAAGTGGAGATATAATTATTATACATGGGGATGGCTGGATTTGGTTTTGATTTATTACTTATTTTTTATTGATGATGTATCAAACACCTTGATATTATAATATATTATCAGATAATTTTCTCTTCCTATTGGGATTCATGTCTTATGTAAATTTTTAACAGTTCTTATTATTTGAGATTTGTGTTTCCCTAATTTTATTTTATTTTTAAATTTATTCTATAGAACCTTGTTTTGAAAGTCTTTCCCTTACAACATTTAGGAGGGTGATTCATAAATTATCGATGGAAAGTCTAGTATTTTTATTTATTTATTAACAGAAATCATTAATAATTTATTTATTTTATTCGATAAAACTTATTTCTAGCCTTTGGAAATTAGAAATGAACCTAAGAAAATTTTATAGGCTAATTTGTGTACCATAAATTGGGTTACATTTTGTTCATTTGTGAAAGAATTGTATCAAATCCTAGTTTTTATATTGTGTGTCTAATATAAAATATATAGGTTTATTATAAAAAAAATATCCCAATAATGGTTTGGTAACCAATCACCACATCAATGGGATGAATCATGAGTTAAATAGGGCAGTCTAGGATGTGTAAACCAACCTAGGGTAGGCTAAGATGGTTTATGATAGGTTTTTCATTAGATCATGTATCATCAATAGAAATATTTCTTAAAGAATTTCATTGTTTGTTTGTATGTTCATTTAGTGATCATTGTCAAAACTAACATGGGGATTTAAGTCAATTACAGAATTAAAAAATATATAGTATATTAATAATTATTTTTTGTGATAACTAAACTGGTATAGAGACTCAAGTGACTTGTCTATGTAAGGAGTTGATTTTTATTATTGTTATTCATAATGTATATTATGATATGTAGATAATAAAAAATTTTAAATCTATATATTATGATTTAAATGATAGAAAAAGAAAAAAATTGGAATTTAAATGTTTTTTGTTTATTAAAATTGAAATGTTTTATAATTTATAAATTTAACGATTATTTTTGAAATAAATATTATATTTTAGTACATAGTTATGATTAGTTTCATGTATATATATCTATATTTTTTTGTTCTCATAAATTTTGAAATATTGAAACCAATTGGAAGTGATAAACTAGTAATCTATAGTTGATACTTATAGTAAAAATTATATAAGGGTGGTAATTTGTTGAAAGGGTAGTTTGATTATGAATGTATTATGAAATAGATTTATGTGTTATTGTATTAGAAGTTGATCATTGGAGACATGGTGAGGAAATTATAGTGGGATTTCATGTTTTATTTTTGAATTGGTGATTATAATCGGTGGAGAATTTTGGGATGACTGCTAATTTTGGATTTATATGGATGAAAATAATGATGGTGGGTGGATAGTAAAGAAAGAGGTCTCTATTGTGGTCGCAGGTGGCCACTATGTACCCATTATAATCCCATTGGGTAATTCAAGAAAAATACAATAGTGCGGTACCTTTTGGACTACCATTAGGTGGTCAGTTGGAATTCATTTGGGAGTCATGAGATTTTGAGTTAGTTTTTTTAGTGCCCTATAGAATTTTGATTTCCATTTATTTCATTTTAATAGAACCTTAGGGGTACATTATTTGATTCATCCATAGTATGGGTAGATCACCCATTTACCACTCATTTATCCTTATATATTCACCACTTGATCCATGACTTCTATAATGGATTGGGCTCCCTAAATTATGTTAGTCATTCAGATTTATTCTACCCCTTATCTTTCTCTTGTTTCTTTCAAGATTTCTATAGGATATTCTAGGTATTTCAATTGGTGATTAAATTAGGACAAGGGTAAAATCATGTGGATTGAAATTGGTTTCATTTGTTAGAGGTATATGAGGCCAAAGAGTGGTGATTATGCCCCATTAAAAATTATTTCAATATCGGAAATATGATCGGTGGATTTATTTTGTAAATTTAGCTAATTTTCAATCAAATTGTGACAATAATATTTAGTTATTTTATGAAGTATAAGGTTTATAATTTCATTTGTTTGAAAAGAGTTTTTTAAGATATTTTAGTTTATCTTTTTTGTTTCTTCATTTTTTGATTTTCATTTTTTGGGTTAAATAATTTATATAGTTGGATTTATTAATAATATCGATTCACTTGGTAATTAATTGGAATATAAAAAGATTTATAATATTCGATAATGTTTCACTGTCTTAACCACATTTATTACAAAAATTTAGTAAACCATGATTTTTATTTTCAACATAGAAATGGTAGGTTTTTATATATATTTTTAGTTGTTAAATTAAATTAATTTCCATGGAAATGTTATATGAATTTAAAAGTTATTAATGTTTTAACCATTTACCAAAAATAGTATAAATGCAATTTTTTGTGTACTAATAATTATTAATAAAACATTTATTTCTTGTTATTAATCCAAAATAAATAGTTAAAAAATATATTTTATTATTTTCAACGATACTCTATCTGGATTTTTCTAAATCTAGTTTACTTATTTATATTACATTGAACACATTAAATATATTTTTATCATTATCTTTTAAAATAATAATTAATTCATAAATCCAAATTTTTACTATAAATATTTTGAATATATTAATAAATTTTTAGATATGTAACTTGATTTAAAAGTGAAGTAACCTTGCATGATTTTTGATTATTTCATAATGAATAATCTTGATTATTCTTATTATTCCTTGTGTGATAATTGATTGGTTCCTAAAATAGGACTTATTTGTTTCAAAACATCTCTATAAAACATGTATCATGAATTCTTTATTATGAATTAATGATTAAAAAAATTTCTTCTCTTATAACTCAATGAATTAAAAGTTAGAATACAAAAAATTAAATTCAGTTAATACATTGTATCTACGGATAAGTAATGGAAATGTTCATTGATTGGAATATGAATAACAAAGTTTATTAATTATAAAATAATTATTCTAACCAAATTAAGTTTTAAAATGATAAATTCTTAAAAACCCATCATGTTTCCACAAGGATTATGTAATTTGGTCACTCAGGTATTAGTAGTCTATATGTTTTCATACATGGTTATATGGGATAACCATTTTGATGGTATTGTTTCTCATATATGGATTTCCCATTAATTTATGTTCTCTTTTTTACTTATTTATCTTCATGAATACTCTATGGGTGTAATTTTTTTGGATTTATTATTGAATATTAATATATTTTTTATTGGATGTTGGTTTAATTTTATTTATTTTTAACTTCTTTGTGTTTATCATTTTGATCTATAGGTACTAGGTTATTACCATTATTTTTATTTTTTCCGAAAGATAATAATGAGAGTGTTTTAGTTTCAATTTAAGTTTCAATAATTATATGGACGTCTATGGAATGTGTTATTTCTTAGTTGTAGTGAGGTATATATTCTCATAATGGTGATGAATAAGGTTTACGGAATATGGAAGGTTGTGTCTTTTGGGATATATTCTCTAAATTGATATTGTCTAAAGAGGCTAATATTTTCTATTATATTATAGTATAAACTATGCATATATATTATACTGATTTTAATATATTTGGACTAGTGTTATTATTTTATGTGATAGATGAAGTATAACTAGGTTTTCTAACTCTTGTATCCATGTTTTCTAATTTCATAAATGAATAACATCTGCACTATTAGTGAGAGGAATTAAAATGTGTTTTGTGAAATTTATTTTTACTATTTAATATGATATTGATATTGATCTATCTAGTTATAAATATATATACTTCAATACATTAATAGTTTTATAAGATAATTATATTAGTAAACTATCATTACCTAGAAAATCATCTCATATGTCTATAATTTATAGTGATCTATATTGTGGTTTGATATACTAGCTATTTAAATTTTACAATTTATTTGACTATTTATTTCTTATTGATGTAAACATGTAAGGTGTTTTATTTTTATCTGATATTGGTATGTATTTTGGTTATTTATAATATATTTTGTAGTTTCCATGTTTCACAAATGAGATTATTCACTACTGTGTGTGTGTGTGTTCCCTTTCACAAGGTATGTTCATATAAAAATATATACCATGGTATATAAAATATTTTCCCTCATATTGAGGATGTAGTATTAAAAATATATCCCACATAAGTGAGGATGTAGTAATTTATCTCTATTTACCCTTATATCCATAATTTCTATAACATAAAAGTTTAGATTTATAAAGCTATCATTGATTAAGATGTAGATTTTCTTAGTTGTGTGTGTGTTCTCCATTGCTACACTATTGTTTATGATTGAAGAACATTGGAATATTAATTGGTTTATTCCATTATTTAAAATCATTATATATTTTAAATTATGTATACACATGAAAATTCTTATAAAAAACTTTTACATTTGGATTTTAATTTCTCTAAGTAGTTCCAATTATTTCTTACTCACATATAACATGAGCACCTTTATGGGCATGTAGTTTCACATGTGCCATTTCATGTATAAGTTTTTACAAGGATGGTCAAGTGGATGATTCTCAATGCCAAAAATTCAATTTCATTAAATTTATATATCTCAACTAGGTGGTGGAATGAGGGAGGGATGTATTGGGTGTATAAGTCTTTATCTCATCACCACATGTATGCATTTTATTTTTATGAAGTATGTTCATATAATTTAATATTATTATGTATGACTATTTCCTGAACATATATATTGAAGAATTTATATTATTATTTTATTGTCTAAACTATTAAATAGGTATTCACTAGTGTACAGTTTCATACCTTGTGAATATCATATATTCCAATTATTCATTTATTGCTTTTGACAAAATCCATCATTGATCCAATTTTCTATTTAATGATGGTATATCATTCCCAAATGAATAACGTATAAAATTTTATCTAATTTTCAACATGAAACCGATGTAATGATAATAATAAATAAATTTTTTATATTAATAATATTTTTTATTTGATTTTATAGATTTATATTCAGAATTACTATTTTATGAAAATGTTCGATAAAAATGAAATAAATAAATACTAACTAAATTATTTTTCATGAAGTATATGGTTTTTTTAATGTTATAAAAAAATATGAAATTAAATTTTATGAAATTAAATTATTTTTTCATATCATCATATCAAATAATTTTTAGGGTGTTATTTTGTGATATTTATGAAAAAATGATTTTTGGGTGAATAGTGTTAAATAAAAATTTTATAAAAACTATCATTGATTATCAAGAATGTGTAATGTATCATTCTGTTATATATTGTTTTTAAAGTAAAATAAGACCCATTTTATTAAAAACCCAATTAATTACATAATAATTATGATTAGACTTGATTTTTCATTAAAACCATTTATAATCATAAAAATAATTTTTTTTAAAAAAATCATTTTCCATTTTGTTATGATCACATATATTAAAATTAATTTCTACCACTTCTACATTTGAATCTTAAGAAAATAATTTTATATTTATAGCCATGATTTTAAAATATATTAATGATTTTATACTAATTTTGTTTAATAAATAATGGTTAATATGGTTAATATTAGTCAAAATGATAATGGGTTCAATTGGTTAATTAATTTAAAAAATATTTGATATGGTTAAAAAATATTATATTAATTATTATTGTATGAGTGTATTTAAAACCTTGTCACCTTTTCTTGAATATTGTACTTGTTTTTTCTAATTTACATGAGTAATATATTATTAATATTTAAATGTTAAGAATACAAATAAGTGTGACACTCCCCTCACTTATAAAAAGGAACATACTCTTATCGCTTATTCGCAATATTTGAAGGCTCTAGCTGAGAAAAAAATTCCTTAAAAACATTATTATCCACATCATAGAGGTCATGGTCTCTCTAAAAGAAAATCCTAGAATTAATAATGTGTAATCCAACATAGGTTTTATAAAGAAGCTTTTTAACTCTTGACCACATTATTTCTCGTTTATTTATTCTTCTACCACATTAAAGCATATCCTACCAATTGCTATAAAAAATATGTATATATATTAAAGTGAAATTACATTTCGTTAATTATACACCCCTTTTTCATCTATCTTTTAATAATATGGTAAATGGTAACAGTTTTTAAGAAAACATGTGGAATACCACTACCATGAAGCCACGTATTTGATTTTACCTCACCTCATCAAACATGTTTTTATAAAGAGAGAATAAATTAATATATAATATTGTTGTTAAATTATTATTATTAAAACAACATAATTCATTAATTAACTTTTTACCCTTTCATTAGTTGGAAAATGATAAAATCCTTCGAGTGTACATGTGGATTATCTCATATGTGAAGCATTATGATTATTTTTTCATGGCCTCATTAAATGATTGGTTCAAAAAATTTATCTTAAGTATAAATATGATAAATTAATAATTAATAATATTATATATATATATATATATATATATTGGTTCCATTTCCCAATTGACCATAGTACAAACACCGATGTTATTTATATTTTATAAACTAAATGACCTCAAAACATACTATGTGAGCATAACCGATTTTGTAACAATATAGGCCATTGTAATGTAAATGATTTTTCATACATAAATATATGATGTATGATGTTTTTGAATAAAATGTTGTTTTAAATGCTTTCAACACATTTCATATCCATATCCTTGTTCTGAAAAATCATTCATGAATGTTCATATTTATTCTTTAAATATTATTAAAATTTATTCTAAACTATTTTTTATTTATTTATAATTTTTTTAAAGAAATATTATAAATATTTTCTATATGGGTTATTTTGATCTTTTATATTAATATAAAATAATGTTGTTTTATCATTTAACACATTTTTACCTTTTACCACCACCATAGTTATTATTTGTTATCAATATAGATATAAAATTATCTATGGGTTTCCAAATAATATCATATATATATTTCTCTTCAAGGAATATTTTTTTTCTATGTGGTTTCAAAAGACAAAAAGAACTAATATCTTCATATTTAGATGGATCCTACAATTACTTCTAGAAATGTGTTAAATAGACTATATTATATTATTTTATGATAAAAGTACATGACATTATGTTCTTTTATCTAGTTATGGTTCTTGTATATTTTATATTATAACAAGTGATAATATAATAGCTCTGATAATGGGTGATCCTAATATATCTATCAAATTTATTGGGCAAAGTGATGGTGTTAACAATAATGAAATTAATTTAGAAGGATTTGACGGGGTTAACCATGATGGTTATTCCATTATAAGGTTTAATGTAAAAGTGAATGTAAGGATAATGTCCCATGATACCTACATGGGGTTTCAATTCATATTATGGGTTTTAGAGGAAATTTTTTAAATTCACCAGGTAAGAGAATAAAATTAGATTTTTATGATCATCAAAATATGAATTGTTTGTTTTCATAAGTTCTCAGGATTTTCTAGAGTAACATTTACAAATAATGTTTTTCTTTTTTCATTACTTCTAAAATTTTTTATGAAAATTTTATTATTTTTTGATTATTTATTAAGTAAGTAATGGTTATTTTTAGATCATTTTTTTTAGCAAAATACAGGACTTCATTATGGGTTTTCATGAATTTTGAAAAGTATTAACATGTTTCCAATAGTTGTATATCTATTTCTGAGAATTTTTTATCTCATATAATTTTTTTAAAAGATTTAAAATTTTATGTATGATTTGTTAGGATTATATAAATTTTATTAGGATACATCAAAAATTATGAAAAAAAATTATTAAAGAAACATTATTGTAAAAAAAAGAACATGTATTGTCAAAAAAGGTACACTATGTGAAAAATGTACACAATTTTATGTGATTGTTTTACTAGTTCAATAAAATTTAATCCTAAGTTATCATGGAAATGTATAATGTATATCCCTTATTATAAATCACTTAAACATGGTTATATTACGTTATATGATGTTATAGTTTGTATCAAAGGAAAGATTTAGATAACTTTATAGGTCATTATTATAATGAAAGTAACCATTAATATATTCCAATTTATGGTTAGATTAATATGAGATGTATTTTGATTATTGAAATGTGTTTTCATATAATACATGTAATTTTATAATGGTTTTTCTTAGAGTAAATGTGTAAAATAATGTTCGAATGAAATAAGAAAATTAAATCATTCTAAATCATAATCATAGAATGGTTCAAGTTGGAACTATATTTTTTTTTTTTGTGTTAAATTAATTGACATGGGAAAAAAATAGTAGAACCCATTAAGGGGATCTAATGAATTTAAAATAGAGGAAGTTTTCTATAGTGAATCATTTAAAGAAATATCATCCTCCTAATCTTAATGCATATTAATACCCAGTTGTAGTTGAAGGATGGGTGGATTCTTTGGAAATGATATTTTATGTTTTTGTTTGTTTCATGTATTAAATTCTTAATCCCAAAACATATATTTTCAAAGGTTAATATGTTCAATATATTTCATGGTATGTTAATAACAAGGAGAAATATGATAATGATTCACTACTGCAAATGGGGACTTTCCCAACGGTTCAGAACTATTGGGAAAGGCAGTAGAACCATTGGTATACCATATACCAACGGTTCTGCAAACTGTGGGGAAATAAGCCATTGGGAAAACCTATTCCAATGGTTTACAAAGAACTTTTGGTATATTTTAGTAAAATTAACCTATTCCAAGGGTTTGGTTAAACCGTTGGCAAAATTTTTACCAATGGTTTACACTAAACTGTTGGTAAATGTTGTGGAAATAAACTCTTTCCCAACGGTTCTAAACCATTAGGAAATGTTTTTTCCAACAGTTCAAGAGAACTGTTGGAAAACAATCCATAGTAATCTTTCCCAATAGTTTTTAAACCATTGGGAAAGGATTATTAAAGCCTATGCCAATGGTTTTTGAAACTGTTGGCATAGGCTTGCTATGAAAATTGCACACCAGCCTGTAATTTGCATAGCAGACTCCAATTTTTCACACCAACATCCATTCTGCTCCTTTTCAATTACTATACCTGCAATAAAAAACTAATACATACATATAGAGAACAAATGCATACATATTTAACATATAATACATTCTTTAACTATACACATCCAGAATTAAATCAAAATTCATAACATAATTATAAACATACATAATTGATTTAGAATTCAACTTAAACTTTAGATGACAATTATATGTGGAATCCAGAATTCAATTCATAATTGAATCCATACATAATTTATTTATCAATTATCAATAAAATACATAAAAATTGAATAACAATCAACAGAATATGAATACGTTTGTTTGTATTTTCGTATACCAGTTGTTTTTACTAAAAATGATGTATATTTTAAATAAAATACATACACTTGGAGTAATACGGGCCACACCATGGCTCGAATTGAGTTGGGGTTGACTCATACACGTTATATATGACCCATGGATCATTGTCCTAAAGTATCAACATATTCTAAAAGTATTTAGTTGGTTTTTCGTATGCCAGTTATTATTTTCACTTAAAATGTTGTTCATTTCCAAAAAAATAAGCACTTTGAGTAGTGCCACCCACACCAGGCCTCGGATTGAGGCGGGGTTGACTTTTACACATCACATATGACCCAAGGATCATTTTCCTAATGTTTCAACGGAATATGAATGCATTTGGTCGGTTTTCCATCTGTCATTTATTGTTTTCACATAAAATGAAGTCTATTTTAAAAGAAAGAGAGACAATTTGAGTGGTTTAGAAAACACTGTGCTTCGGATTGAGGCGGAGTTGACTCATACACGTCACAAATGACCCTTGGATCGTTGTATTAAAGGTTCAGCAGAATCCGAATGCATTTTGTCGATTTTCCATATGTCAGTTGTTGTTTCCACTTAAAATGAAGTCCATTTTAAACTAAAGAGAGACACTTTGAGTGGTGCCGGCCACACCACGCCTCGTATTTAGGTGGGGTTGACTCATGAACGTCATATATTACCCATGTATTGTTCTGCTAAAGTATCAACACAATCAAGATCTGTTTGGTCGGTTTTTTGTATGTATTTAAAATGTTGTCAATTTTAAACAAAAGAGAGATGCTTAGAGTGATCCCGACCACACTGCGACTCAGATTGAGGTGAGGTTGACTAGTACATGTCACATATGACCCATGGATCATTGTCCTAAAGTTTCAACAGAATCCAAATGCGTTTGGTCGGTTTACCGTATGTCAGTTGTTGTTTTCAATTAAAATGAAGTACATTTTAAACTATAGAGAGACACTTCGAGTGGTACCGGCCACTTCGCACCTCGGATTGAGGCTAGGTTGACACGTATACGTCACATATAACCCATGGATCGTTGTCCTAAATTTTCAACTAAATCTGAATGCATTTAGTTAGTTTTTCGTATATCAGTTGTTTTCATTTAAAATGTTGTCTATTTCAAATAAACCTGAGACACTTTCTATATGTATGTGTTAGTTGGTTATAGTGTGTTATTTCAATTCCCTCTTATTTTCAATCCAATTATTGTACCTACAAAAACCTAACACATACATATACAATTATTGTACCTGCAATAACCAACTAACACATACATATAGAGAACAAATTTATACACATTTAACATATAATGCATCTTGGAATTATACACATCCATAATTAAATTAGAATTTGTAAACATACATAATTAATTTAGAATTAAATTTAAAATTTAGATGACAATTATATGTGCAATCTGGAATTCAATTCATAATTTGATCGGTTTTTTGTATACCATATATTTTTACCTGAAATGATGTCCATTTTAAACAAAATACATACACCTGGAGTGATACCGGCCACACCGTGCCTCGGATTGAGGCGAGATTAACTCTTACACGTCACAAATGACCCATCAATCATTGTCCTAAAGTATCAACATATTCTGAAAGCGTTTTATCGGTTTTCTATATGCCAGTTGATGTCTTTCAATTAAAATGTTATCCTTTTGAAACAAAAGACAGACACTTTGAGTGGTGCCATCCACACCCCTTCTCAGATTGAGGCGGGGTCGATTCATACATGTCACATATGACCCATGGATCAATCTCTTAAAGTTTCAATGGAAAATGAATGTGTTTGGTCGGTTTTCCATATGTACTTAAAATGTTGTCCATTTTAAACAAAAGAGAGCCACTTAGAGTGATCTCGGCCACATCATGCCTCGGATTAAGGCGGGGTTGACTCTTACACATCACATATGACCCATGGATCGTTGTCCTAAAGCATCAACACATTTTGAATGCATTTAGTCAGTTTTTCGTATGTTAGTTGTTGTTTTCACTTAAAATGATGTCCATTTTAAACAAAAGAGAGACACTATGAATAGTTTCATCCACACTGCATCTCAGATTGACACGGGGTTGACTCGTACACATCACATATGACCCATGGATCGTTGTGCTAGAGTATCGACACAATCAGAATCCGTTTGGTCGGTTTTCCGTATGCTAGTTGTTGTTTTCACTTAAAATGAAGTCAATTTTAAACAAAAGATAAACACATTGAGTGGTGTCAGCCACACCGCATCATATATTGAGGCGGGGATGATTTTTACACGTCACATATGACCCATGGACCATTCTCCTAAAGTTTCAATGGAAACCAATTGTGTTTGGTTGGTTTTCTGTATGTACTTAAAATGTTGTCCATTTTAAACAAAAGAGAGCCACTTAGAGTGATCCCGGCCACACGGTGCCTCAGATTAAGGTGGGATTAACTCATACACATTACATATTACCCATGGATCATTGTCCTAAAGCATAAACACATTTATAATTCATTTGGTCAGTTTATCGTATGTCAGTTGTTGTTTTCACATAAAATGATGTCCATTTTAAACAAAAGAGAGACACTATGAATGGTGTCGACCACACTACATCTCGGATTGAGGCAGGGTTGAATCTTACCCATCACATATGACCCATGGATCGTTTTTCTAGAGTATCAACACAATCAGAATCTGTTTGGTCGGTTTTCCATATGCCATTTGATGTTTTTCACTTAAAATGATGTCCTTTTGAAACAAAAGACAGAAACTTTGAGTGGTTCCGGCTACACTGCATCTCAGATTGAGGCAGGGTTGACTCTTACACGTCACATATGACCCATGGATCGTTCTCCTAAAGTTTCAACAGAAACTGAATGTGTTTGGTCGGTTTTCCGTATGTACTTAAAATGTTGTCCATTTTAAACAAAAGAGATCCACTTAGAGTGATCCCGGCCACACCATGCCTCGGATTAAGGCAGGGTTGACTCGTACATGTCACATATGACCCATGGATTGTTTTCCTGAAAAATCAATACATTTTGAATTCATTTGTTCTGTTTTTCATATGTCAGTTGTTGTTTTCACTTAAAATGATGTCCATTTTTAACAAAATAGAGACACTATGAATGGTTTCAGCCACACCGTGTCTTGGATTGAGGCGGGGTTGACTTGTACACGTCACATATGACCCATGGATCGTTTTTCTAGAGTATCGATACAATAAGAATCCGTTTGGTCGGTTTTTCGTATGCTAGTTGTTGTTTTCACTTAAAATGAAGTCAATTTTAAACAAAAGACAGACACTTTGAGTGGTTCCGGCCACACTGCATCTCATATTAAGGAGGAGTTGATTCATACACATCACATATGACCCATGGATTGTTCTCCTAAAGTTTCAATGGAAACCAATTGTGTTTGGTTGGTTTTCCATATGTACTTAAAATTTTGTCCATTTTAAACAAAAGAGAGACATTTAGAGTGATCTCGGCCACACCATGCCTCAGATTAAGGCGAGGTTGACTCATACACGTCACATATGACCCATAGATCATTTTCTTAAAGCATCAGCACATTTCGAATTCATTTGGTCAGTTTTTCATATGTTAGTTGTTGTTTTCACTTAAAATGATGTCCATTTTAAACAAAAGAGAGACACTATGAATGGTGTCGTTCACAAAGCATCTCGGATTGAGGCGGGGTTGAATATTACACATCATATATGACCCATGGATTGTTGTGCTAGAGTATCGACACAATCAGAATCTGTTTGGTCTGTTTTCTGTATGCTAGTTGTTGTTTTCACTTAAAATGAAGTCAATTTTAAACAAAAGATAGGCACTTTGAGTGGTGTCGGCCACACCGTGTCTCAGATTGAGGCAGGGTTGATTCTTACACGTCACATATGTCTCATGGATCGTTCTCCTAAAGTTTAAATGGAAACCAATTGTGATTAGTTGGTTTTCCGTATGTACTTAAAATGTTGTCCATTTTAAACAAAAGAGAGCCACTTAGAGTGATCCCGGTCACACCGTGTCTCGGATTAAGGTGGGGTTGACTAGTACACGTCACATATGACCCATGGATTGTTTTCTTAAATCATCAACACATTTTGAATGCATTTTTTTAGTTTTTCGTATGCAGTTGTTATTTTCACTTAAAATGATGTCCGTTTTAAACAAAAGATACACAGTTAGAGTGGTATGTTAGTTGTTTATTCAAATTATTCAAATACACTATTTGACTATGGGTCTTTAAATTAATTTATTTTAAAAAAAATTATTTTAAATGATAATATCTTAAAATTAATAGAAGATAAAAAATTTACTAAAATGCTTGTGGAAATATTAAGGTAAACATGATTTATGAGAATCCTCATGTGTCTATTAGTGGAATGATATTTATTTAAAATCTTGTGGACATTCATATAGAATATTTTTTTATCATTATTAGTATGGAATAGATTTTTGTTTATCATGCTATGAAACATTTCAGAGTTAACAATGTAATGCCCAATGAATACATCCCTTTTATAACATACCAAGAATCTTTGATATTGATTAGATGTGTAAATGTGATTTACATTGATTATCATTATGAAAATAAATAAAATATATATTATAGATTTTCTAGTAGTAAATGAAATCAAGGAAGATGGGGGGGCTGTCCGGGGGCTGTCTGGGGGGCTGTCCGGTGGGTGTCCAGGGGGCTGTCCGGGGACCAAGGAGGGTGGCGGGGGCTGTGGGGGGGGGGCTATCCGGGGGTGTTTGGGGGGTTGTCTGGGGTACAAGGAGGAGGGTGGGGGCATGTCTGGGGGGCTGTCTGGGGGCTCTCTAAGGTCCAGGGAGGAGGGTGGTGGGCTGTCCAGGGGGCTGTCTGGGGACCAAAGAGGATGGTGGGGGGGCTGTCTGGGGGGCTGTCTGGGGGGGCTGTCTGAAGGGCTGTCCGGGGTCCAAGGAGGATGGTGGGGGGTTTTCCAGGGTCCAGGAAGGAGGGGGGTTCCCAAACACACAACCAATAAAAGACAACAACATCCATAAAAACAGATAATATATAAAAAAACTCAACTCCAATACTATACTACGAGTCTAGATAAAACCAACAACTAGAATAGATTAAATATCAAACCTCAGTAATATTAGTCAAAAATGTAATGGATTAATTTGTCCCACATCACCATCACCATCATCATCACCCTCGTCCTCGTCCCGATCATCGTCCTCTCCCTCCTCAGCGCCCTCCTCCTCGCCCTCGCCCTCCTCCTCACCCTCGCCACCCGCCTCGCCCTCCTCCTCTCCCTCCTATTCAACATCAGACTCCTCGCCATCATCATCGTCAAGCTGGACATCATCCTGACCACCACTAGAACCGCCACCTAGTGTACCATATATAGAACGTATCGACAACATATATTCATCAAAAGCTGGGATGGCCTCTACTGGAAGTGTTGGACGTAGAACTTCAATAAATTTCATAAATGCACTGTTTGCCCTAGAAGACTGTTCTACCATCTCTGTGGCCCTTTTCTCAGCATGTTCTGCCTATGCCCTAACTTTCTGTAGCTCGGTGGCACTACATCACATACCTGAGGAGGGCCAATACCTCATCGGGGCTATCCTAGGTCAGCAGCATACTCTTCCAGGATGCTCCTCTCCCAACACCTGATGTAAGTGATATGTTGGCCCAAAATTGTCTGGTTCTTGGGCATCGAGGGACTCTAAAGAATCATGTTACAAATATAAATATATCATTAAGTTAAAAAATAGATATTAAAATATAAATTCATCATATTAAAACTTACAATCTGCTGCTGAGTCGCTTCATTGACGGCACTTCCATCCTTTTTCTGTCTACTCGAGTAAAACAATTTTGCTCGAGGCACACATCCTTCAATATTTTGTATTTTCCTCTATAATGAAATTTAAAAGTAAAGTTATATGAAAACATTAGAAAACTATTAAATAATTGAGGAAACAAAAGAAAGTGGCCGTCGTAAAGAAATATTATAATCAATTGTCATACCTGCTTTCTCTCATGATCAAGCATCGTAGTGCATCCTAGTGTGTAGAGGTATTTTTTTGCATCAATGTTATTTTTATTTTTTCCAGATGATTCCTAAATAAAATTCAAAAATGCAACAGATAGTATTAATTGAAAACATGAAAGTTATCATTTAAATACCTCAAATGTAATTAATACCTTAAACTGGGTACCCATCCAATGAGTAATCATCTGACGATACTGCTCAATAGGAAAATCATCCACCACTGGTACTGCCTCTAACTTAGTGCCAACTCTAGAAACCCAGCCAATATACAACTCATGCTTGTAGGCTCTCCAATGCTCCCCTAAATCTTTTAGATGTTCCGGTTGTGCACCCTCACCATCGGGAAAATTAAATCGAAGCTGACATCAAAATATTAATTCATATAAATACAAAAATAATTCATGGAATTAAATAGAATAGATTTTTTTACCCATATCTCTACCTGAGCTCTATCCTTGACCTCATGTGGAAAATGTCTCCATGATAGCGGGATGATGGGAATGATGTCGGAGTATTTGGCAAGCATCGCCAAAAATCTCCGACATTGCTGCCCTATTTTCTCAACCATTTGGTTGTCTTCATTATAATCCACCATATCCTGTGTGTGGCGGTTCCACACTGAACGCATGCGTGTACTCCCTCGCCCACACCTCATGTCAGTAGATATATCTATCATGAAAGATAAACAAATATTTTATAAAAACATGTTATAATGAAAATAAATATTGCTATAAAAATTTGTTAGGGTTCTATAAATATACCTGTGTCGGTCTGATCGTTGAGCACCGCTAGATCCACAGAAACTGATGGAACACCTTGTGGTGGAACAGGAGTTGAAGATGATGTAATATAGAAGTTCGGAGAGACAGAAGTATAAGGAAAAGAAGATGGGATAGCTATTTGACTGGATTCTGACTGGGGAGTGGGAACCATCATGGGATGTGAAAATGATGGGCCAGAAGATGCAGAAGGTAGAGAAAACATGGGAGGCCTAAATATCCTGTGTGTCCCTAACGACACACCGGGATCAGAATGTGGGAAGGATGACATGTTAGTGGGAGGGCAGGGTCTAGTTGCGTACGCGCAGCTGCTCGTCCACCAATGGTACGAACCCTCCTCATACCACCAGCCTGAGTACTAGGACCAGTACTAGGATCCTCATCAAATAACTATTGACGTATAGGTGGATCCTACAAAAATGTTTACAAAATAATTAATCACATGGCATTATATATTCTTTAAATATATTAATTTGTAATAAAGTACTCACTACAGGCACTAATGATGGAATTCCAAACTACATCATTCGAGGATTGTTCTCCATCATTTTTTTCCTTCTTCTCTCTTCAATTGGATTCATTTCCTACTTTTGAAAACAAATATGTAATTAATTAGAAAAAGGAAACTAAAGTGTAACTTGAAAACTAAATATATGGGGGAAAAGGGGGATTCATTGGTAATTTAGCTATCAATTTTTTTAAAAGATCTTGAATGGATTTAATAAATCATACAAGTTGTAATGTTCACCAAGTTAGAAATATTTTTTGACTAGATTTGAATACTGTTCAATTACAAATTAGAAAATGCAATTCAAATAAAACTGCAACCAATAAACATTGAAAATTCACATAATGGTCAAGTCAGCTAAAACATATTTGTGATCAATACTAAATCAATTTGAATATTAAAAACCTTAAAACCCCAACTAGAGGTATACCAAAAGAATTGAGAACATGGATGAATGATTTTATATATTTTCAAACATAACTTCGGGTTCGCAATCAACTCTGAAAATTGATCTATTGGAGTCATCAAATGAAATAAATGGATTGGTTCAAATGGCACTAGGGATAGTGTCAATTCCATCATCACTATCATCAAAAATATGTCTTGTAATTACTTCAACTATGACACCAAATTCAGGTTGAAGTTGGTATTTGACCTAAAAAACATGTTTAGCCATTGATGCCAACACATATGGTTCTTCGGTAAAAAGAGTGTGAGTCATATTAATTACTTGAAATCCACAATAATCAATAAATGTGCCATGTCTCATCATCGAATCAAACCAATGGAATTTCATCATTGTGACTCGTCCATGAGAGTAATAATCCAATATTATTATTTTCTCAACAACTCCATAATAACCCACATTTTCAAATCGCGGTCTACTATCTGATGCACTGGATTAACAATATGTTGTGGCAGTAACCATAACACCATCATGGTGTGTCCTCATGTTCTTTGCTCATTCAGTGACAATAAATTTTTACCCCTTGATAACAAATTGATTTACAGTCACGAACCACGGTATTAGGACCAAAAGACAAAGCTCTTATTTCCTCAGAGATTGAGTCAGTAGACAAACTCAATACCTGCAATATAAATGACTATTAAATTTAATTAAATATTGATATAATTATTTTAAACATTAATATTTTTACCTTCAATTTTAACCAAGCAGAAAACTCTTTTCTAGGAAAAGTCTCTCTCCTTATTAGAGATAAAGAACGATGCTTCCTATTTATCATTGTTTTATCTTCCCTGTAGATAAAAAATATGAATATTTTAATAGATATATATGTAAGATATACATAATCTATTTAGTTACCTGATATAGTCATCAAAAAAATCACAGTTGAACAAAACTGTGCGATGTGTCATCTCCCGCTCTTCATGGCTTAATGTCTTCAATGTATATGATCCAGGAATTCCTCCTGTTTGAGGAAGTGATGGAAAACTGGGTTCAATTTTCTCATATTGTTCTTCTTAATTTCTCATTGGTCTATTCAATCTTGGAGTAATATAAGACAAATACATCGAGCAGAAATCCATACATTCTTGAGCCAAGTAACCGTTCACGATAGAACCTTCGGGATGATTTCTGTTTCGGACATAAGACTTTAATGTGAACATATTTCTTTCAGTTGGATACATCCAATGAAAAGAAACAGGTCCTCTGAGAAGTATTTCAGTAGGAATATGGACAGTCAAATGCAACATGCATGTGAAAAATGATGGAGGAAATATTTTCTCCAACTCACACAAAATTAATGGGGCATCTGTCAACATTTTTTGAAATAAAGACTTGGAAAACTTCTTATCACAAAGATCTCTAAACAAATGGCACAACCGAATAACAGCCACCCTTGCATTATTGGGCAAAAGGTGATGGATTTCTATTGGAATAAACTCATGCAGTAGAATGTGATAATCATGAGTCTTCAATGATTTTAGCTTCAACTGTCTTCTGTTGACCCGTTTATATATGCTGCTTGAATAGCCATCAAGAACTCTAATAGTCTCTAATACTTCCAGAAATTGTTTTTTTTCGTAGGTTTCATCACATAAGAAGCCGATGGAAGTTTCCATTCATTTTCACTGATACGCACATGATGTAATTCTGGTCTGATTCTCCAATCCACCAAGTCACGTCGAGATCGTAAATCATCTTTTGTCTTCCCCTTGACATTTAGAAGAACCGAAAGCAACATTTCAGATATATTCTTTTCAATATGGATTACATCTAAGCAATGACATAACAAATTGGTTGACCAATAAGGAAAATCAAAAAAGATACTCCTCTTCCTCCAATTGTAACAGGTTTTAGTGGAAACGTTCTTTCTCTTTCCAGATTTCATTTGACCCTTCCCGAACGAAAAACTGAAATCTTTCAATTCATTAAGCACGTCAGTTCCAGACATACGCTGAGGTGGATCATCGGTCTCTATGGTATTATCAAATCTTCGACGATTCATTCTATATGGATGATCCTTTGGAAAGAATCGTCGATGTCCCATAAAACTGAAACTACAATGATGTTTCAGTCTTCGGGATCATGTATTCTTTATATAAACTGGTCATGATAGTTTTCCCTTCATGCTCCATCCAGACATCATTGCATAAGATGGAAAATCATTGATCATCCACATAAGCGCAGCACGCATCTGAAATATGTCTTTCGAACATGTATCGTATGTGCGCACACCCACATCCCAAAGAAGTTTCAACTCTTTTATTAAAGGTTGCATGTATAAATCAATATCAATGTCGGGATCAGAAGGACCAGATATGAGTATACTCATGAAAGTGAAAGGTTTTTTCATACACAACCATGGGGGAAGATTATAAATGTGTATAAAAACTGGTCATGTGCTGTGTGAAGTAAGCATCTGCCCAAACGGATTAAAACCATTGTATGAAAGACCCAACCTCAAATTACGCACATGAGTTGCAAAATCAGGATGTAGAGCATCAAATCTCTTCCATGAAAATCAATTTGTGGGATGAACCAACTCATCATTAGTCTTCTTTCTCTCAGTATCAAGACATCTCATTTTTATTGATATTTCATCAGACATAAAAAGATTATAGAGTCTGGGGATCAATATAAAGTGCCACATTACTTTCTGTGGAACGTGAGATGGTGTTCAATTAGATTTTGACTTCCAGCGGGATGTGCCACATTTTATACAATCATTATGTTTAGCGGTTTCCTCCCAAAATAAAATGTATTCATTCGGGCAAGCATGAATTTTGTTTCTTGAAAATCCAAGTTCCTCAACTAAATTCCATGACATTTAGTGGTTTGAGGGAATATCTACATCATCTATAAGTAAATCCTTCAAGAGGGTAATAATGTAATCGATTGGTGTATTAGAAATCCCATACATAGTTTCCCCATGAAACAATCGGATTAAAAATTACAGCTTTTTCATTTTTTCGCATTGTCGATATACTGGATTCGTGGTAGCATCATTCAATTTTTTCACCCTATCAATATCATAATTTTCACTAGAATCACCAGTTGTCCTCATATTGAATTCTTCTTGAGTCGAAATACTTTCTTTTTCATGATGATGAATAAACGGAAACAGATCATCTAACAAATTCTCCATTCTGGTCCTTTCATTTCGATCATCAACAATTTGAGATTTCATTTTCTCCCCATTGTGATACCACACAAAGCAGTTTGCTTGAAAACCATTTTTGGTTATGTGGTATCTGTCTTATTCACAGCTCAACCAAGGTCTACCAACACAATTGGAACATGGGCAGTGTATGTGACCACTATCTGAAGCATTGTGAAATGTAAAACCTATAAAGCTCTCCAAATTGTTTGGAAAATCTATTGAGATCCGATCGGTTTCATACATCCAACTTCTGTCCATTCTGTAAAAAGAATTTATATAAGTCATTTTGTCATAAACAATTCAATAGGATTTAACTGTAATAGAAAATACATTTAAGTAAAAGACAAAGGAAGAAGTTTCTAGTCGATGTAGTGAACTATTAAAATAATGTAAAGAACAAGTACTCATAAATTAAATTAAAGTTTATTTATATTCATTTTGATTAGGTCTATAAGAGGCACATGCCTCAGGTCCCATCATGTGTTATAGGCATCCCAAATCATTCACTCGTGTTCAATAACTCATTATTGTCACCTCTATGGCCATACATTTCATTACCCAATTACTTCCCCAAGTCAAGCGCACCCCATGGGTGAATATATTTTTGGCTTCTACACTAATTGGTTGTTCATGGCTTGTAAAAATATTTAATTTCATTAATTATAGACAAAAACATTTATATATAAATTTAAGATTAATAATAAAGTATATCAATGATAACAACATTACTGAATTAAACTTGTGATGTATCTAACATTTTTATGGATGTATACACATTCCAGAATGGGTAGTGAAAAGCACCTCACCCTCATAAAAGTGATTATTAGCCAAGAAGGACACATAATATACATCGTACAATGAGAAACATATTTAATTGACCCTAAAGTTATATTAGTACAGTCATCTTGGGGAAAATTGAATATATGATCCTGGTTAACTGATGAATTCAAAAGCTTCTATTTCATATGTTGGAAATTATATAAGGTAATAAATCATGTGAGGATGGGTTTACATAATTCAATTTATTACATGTTAGTGAGAATGAAGGCTTGAATTAATGACTTGAGTTCACTGATTAAATGAGGGAAGAGGTTGCATACGCTGTGAAAATAGAATGATTAAATAAGGGTAGAGGTTGCATACACTATGCATGGTGGGAGAGTCTCAGCCAATTTAGAAACTAAAATAAATTCCCACCATAGGTAACAATAAGAAACATCACCATCAAAAGAAACTCCAAATAAAAAAAGACTAAAAACATAAAACATTTCAAGAATTCACTATTATGCATGGTTTATCCACATTTTTAGCATTAATTATATGTCTTAATCATGAACCACCTCTACAGCTCCCAGTTTTCACCAATAAACATAAGGTAAATATCTCAAAATATCTTTTAAATAACTCATTAATAGGCTCAAAACGTAAATATAATCTTGAACCAACCATGGAATCTCTTTCACAACACATTCTCACACACCAATTATCTCATGTGTTACTAAATACCAAACATAGTCACATAGTGTACTATAACAAATTACATTACATAAGCCTTATTAAAAAAAATCATTTTAATAAAACACTTTCCTCAAGGAATTTTAAGGAAAACATTCATAAAAACTTTTCTAAAAATTATTAAACACGTATAAATAAATTTCCATGTAACAATTAATTACAAGATGGAAAAAAAAGCATGAAAAAAACATACTTAGAAAATATAGAATCCAATAGCAATGAATTTTAGATTCTTCTTCATCGATGGAGGGTTAAGGATTTAATTAATTAAATGGATTGGAATGGATAAAGTCTATATTAAATCAAAACACACAAAAAATGATATACACATCAAAATCAAAACTTAAAACTAAAATATGAGATGAATAACAATAAAAACAAGGTAGCACATAAATATTTTATGTGTATGAAGAATAGAATACCTGATTTGAGACGATTTGGATGTAGTTTGACAGGTTTGGATGGGGGAAGTCACGAGAGTAGCGGAGCCGTGGATGGATTGTGGTTCTGTCACGAATGGGGGAGAGAGAGGTCGATTGTGTATTTGGGGGAAAGATATCCCAACGTTTTTTAAAAACCATTGGTAAAGGGGTGTCCAATAGACCCTTTACCAATGGTTTAAACAAACTATTGGTAAAGGGTGACCATTTCCCAATGGTTCTACAAGAACGGTTGGGAAATTGTGTCTTGGACACCCCTTTCCCAACAGTTTTATAAATAGTTTGGAAAGGTCTTCTTTACCAATGGTTGGTTTAAACAGTTGGTAAAGAAGAGCTGGGAAAACATGAGTTTCCAGTAGTGATTCCATTTAATAAACAAAACTAATTGATCATCCCAATAAAAAATATTTTTCTAAATTTGTTCGACATAGTAAGAAAATGATATTATCCGAGTTTAAGTGTATGGAGGATGAATTTTTTGCTTCCTAAGAAATTTATTTTACTATATTTCCCATGTATACATAAATTTTAATAATGTACTATGAAATTAAAATTTATTGATTTTACTAAAGAATGCGAAAAAAAAATAAGGGATTTGTTTATACGTAATTTTAGTTGTTTTGAGGACATTAATCAATATAAAAAGGAGGTAAAATAGAATTATTTAATTTCCATGTCAATAAGTAGATGAAGTGGTACTGGTGGAATGAAATGTGTAAGAGTTATTCAATAAAATCCCGATGTAAGAATTTTAGGCTTCCCTCTTTTGATTAGTGTGAAAAAAATGATTCAACTAAATATTTTTTAATATTTAGAATGTGTTTCATATGTGTTATGATAGGTAATATGGGTAGTAGCATCAATGAAAAGATCAATGTTATTGGTGGAACTAATTATTATAAACTAGATAGAAAATACTTTAATTTCAATGAGGTGAAACATTATTGAAGTGTGTCTTCAGAAAAAATAGGAAGGACAATGAGCATCAATGTAATGATTGAATGATGTCTCTGGATCATTCATTAAATCATTATGAAAAATAGGAGCACTGAATGATGTTGTGAGAGGTACACCTCTTGTTTAATAATATTACACAACAATATTAATTTATTTGAGAAAGAAGTGACATTTTTCTTTTGGGTTTTTTTCTTTGTAAAATGAAAATATCACCTCCCGAAATGGAGAAAAACCTTTTGAAATATTCTCTATGATGAATTATTAATTTAAATCGGATTTCCAGGAGGATTCCTAGTGTCATATATGGATTTGTTTTTCTGGAAAGTATTTTTTATTAATTGATGTATTTTATATCATTCTACATATGTAGTGGATTTAAATTTATCATGTTATTATGGATTGTAGAGCTAGATATTCCATATTCAACAATCAAATATAGTGTAAATAACAAACATGGATACCCTGGTACACTGATAATAGATTATATATTGACATTACATGAAGGTAATTCCTGATCCCCATGGGTTGGTGACTAGTACCTTTAATCATACAATATAAAATATGGAATTAATTTTCCACAAGAATAATGAAATATAATGAAACAAGTATGCATGATCAAAGAAAAATACCACAGGAGATATTACTAGAATGTTATATAGGTATAATAAAATACAAACATTATATCCTAAAATTACTTAGAAAATAAATAAGATAAAACTATCAGATTATCTAAAGAAACAACACTCCAAGAACAATGGATCAACAACCACCACCTCCAATTGGTGATTTCCCCTTACTCAAACCTATAAAAATAAAATATACAAATTCTTGAAGGAAAATCTAGGTTGTGAGATAAAATCCTTTTAGGGTCTCATTACATATTCCATAATATGATTTGAAAAATTAATAAACAAATCATGGTTTCATTTTTAAGAAAAATGGGCATGTCAATATAAATTTCTTGTCTAAGACATGACATACTTTTTATTTCAAAAAGATTGAAAAAATTAAACAAATATATTAATAAAATATTATCTAAAATATATCTCACTGAATACAAGGCATTAGTAAATTAGTTTCACAATGTTGGGAATATATATTAATGTTATCATAGTAAGTGGCATGGTCATATTACCTAAGGTATGATAGTTCCATGTTAAGTGATTATCACACATCTCATATCAATGATCCCAAAAATATGTGTATATATGTCCATTAGACACTGGGAAAAGAGGACCCATCAACATCCCATCGGGGATATGATCTACTAAAATAGGGATTCTGTTAAACTTATAAAGTGTCAATCTTTTGATGTAGAATTACCATCGTAGATTTTTTTTTGAAGACTAAAATGCTAATTAAATTAGCTCACATGTGCAAAAAATCAAATGTTAATGGGAAAATTATATCAAAATAGTTTAAAATACAATTTCCACATTTCTATATTCACTATGAATTTTTCCCTTCAAAAACAAAAACACCAGTTTTTAATAAATTAATTTTTTTAGATAAAACCATTCAATGATTCTTATCAAAATAATTAATCCATTTTTATAAAAAATTATAATACAATTTCCACAAATTCCATCAAATTAAAATCACACCCAAAATTTCAAATTCAAATGGAATTGGGGGTTTTCCCCAAATCGTCAAGAAAAATAAATTCAAATCCCAATTCACATCAAACTAAGTTTTCACATTTCAGTTGATAAATTTTTAATTTATATCAATATATTTAGGTGTTAATTATATAGAAAATATCCATAGAACCAATGACCTTTTACATGAATATCATGTATCAGAACACCCATAATGGGAATTTCCAATGAAGAACGATTTAAATGGATATCTAGAAAATCAATATTAGATTCAAAAACCAAAACAAAGGATTTTATATCCATAAAAAGATGATGATATAACAATACCTATGGAGGATATAAATATAGAGTGGGAGACAATGAATGGGAGAAGATCTCTTACCACATAGGAATGTAATGAAATTCACCGAGCATTGATTCACATAAAAATATGATTTGAGGATCTAAAAGGTGATATTGAGATCCCCCAAGACCTAAGATAATTTAATAACCTGAGTTAGGGTCGAGTGGGAAGTTATATCGGGGTTTAGTTATTTTAAAATAAATTCAAAATTAAAAAAATCTATCTCTTCATTTATGGGGGAAGGTCCACATGGGTTGTCAAAATGTGTTACCTAACTATGTTCTCATCTAATGAGGTTCATGGTTTCTAATAGGTGGTTTCATGGTTTTTCAAACCATTATTGGACCATAAAAACCCTTTTTTTTGTTTTCATGGTTCAACTATGATGGATTCATATTTTTTTCAAGTCATTCTCATGCATTGAATATCCCAATAGCCATACAAAAATTTCAAAATTTCACCGGAAGCACCCCAAAATGAGACGCAACCAAAGAATTTTCAAAATATGTTTCATGGAGTTCCAAAAAAAGTAAAAACAATGTTACAAACTCCCCACCATAAAATCATGATGTCCCTAGAAATCCTTTCAAGAAGTCTCTATGTTAAAAAGATAAAGCCATTTCTCTCTCATCAGTTCCTCTCCCTCCCACATATCAGAATTATTATAACCATTATGTCATAAAACTATAATAAAAAAGTATCGTCTTCCAAATATATACCTTGGATTGAAAATCAAAAATAATGATTGGATACTTAGTTATGGATATATCATGATCAATATCATTATCACGCCATCATAGAACATGATATGGATTAGAATGATACATTCGTAGCTAAGAAATATGAAACACATTTTGTATCAACGTTTACTATAGAGGATGAGATAAATGGTAATCCAATTTCCCATCTTCATCATAATCATCAACATGTCTCACAAAATAAGGATCAAACATTCTTTTCCTCCTAAGTTATCGATAACCCAAATGAGTTGTAACATTGGTAAAAAGATGATCACTAACTGAGAACTATAACGGTCTTCATAAATGAACAGGATTATATTTATTATATCATTATTACCTCAAAATTATATGATGAATCAACTATACCATTTATTTCATCTCTTGAAATGAGATCAGTTTAACTGAATAACTTTCACCAATCTCAAACCAACAGAATATATATTTTTTTGATCATCCATACAACAACTCTAAATAAGACATTTTAATCACGAACTTGTAACTATTTTTATTAGAAAACTCAACTAGTCACAAATGGTCATCCCATTCTCCACCAAAGTCATGAATATAGGTCTGAAGCATATCCTCAAGAATTTGTATATCCCTCTCTCTTTGACCATCCTTCTGTGGATGATATGTCATACTCAACTGAACATGATATCCCAATTCCTCATGTAATCATGAACAAAATAATTAATTGAAATGTGTACCCTATCATATACTATTGTGTATGGAGCTCTGTGAAAATGAACACTTTATTCTGCATAGATATTTCTGAGATCCTGGACATTTTTTTCTAACAAACTGGTATGAAGTGAGACAATTTAGTTAGATAATCGATCACAACCTATATCACATTATTCCATTTATATGAAGGTGTAAATACAGCCAAAACAATTCATAAAGATATCATCCCACATCCATGTTGACACTAGAAGTGGTTGATGATAACCTGGAGGCCTCAAATGCTCATCCATAACATGTTGACACATATAACAATGAGATACAAAATCAATAATGCCTCATCTCATACCAGGAAATAGGAATTGTAACTGTATGTAATATAACATGTTTGTGGTTTCTTGGTGCATAGCTCACTAGAAATTATGGAAAAACAAAATCAAATATTTTCTCATAGAAATCAAAACAACAAACTAATTTTGAAAACATTTAATACCCTCTCTAGAAAAAGAACACTCATTAATGGTCTCCCCACTATAATGATAGTCTCTAATGATGTGTAATTAATCATCAAGAATTTGTTCATGAAGAATCATCTTGAGAAGATAGAATATCAACTGAATAGTTTCAAAAATAACCTCAGTCCCTCTTTCTCAAACTCATATATAAAACAATGATAATAGGGTCATGAAGATACACTCTTATGATGATTCTTTCATGATATGGGTCAACAGTCTCTTTCTAAATGCATCAACGGAAAAATTCACTTTCCATTGGGTATATGAAATGTTAATGTCAAAATGTTTCAAATATTACATCCAACACCTCTGGATGAAATATAATGTTTTTAGAGAAGATATAACCCAACCTATTTTTGTCAGAGTACATGGTAAACCATTCTCCAAAAAGTTAATTCCTCAAACCCTTGTGTTCATGCATGAAATCATCTTGTTCATGGTCATTGATTGGGAAATTCTTATCATGTGGCCTAAGAATCCATGATCTATATGAAAATACCTTATCACCCTATATAAAAAAATCCCATACCCAATCATGACACATCATATAAGACAATTTATCCCTACCCGACCTCTAAATGATTCAACAACCATTGTAGTAGTCAGAAGATGCTTCATATCAACAAAATTACTCGTACATTTCTCATCAGATGTAAACATCACTCCCATCCGAGTTAGAGAAATCATCAAATAATCCAACCTTATGATATCCTTTATGAACCTATAGTAATATTATTCTAAATACAAGATGCTTAAAATCTTAAAAATATCATTTTGTTTCACCCATGTCAAAAAAACTATCAATATTTTAGGATCGATTGAAATACCATGTCGCAACACCACATGTCCCAAGAACATCACACCCTGATTCTAGAAATCACATTTTGATATCTTGGCATAAGGTCGGTGAATTATCAACCGTTCAAGAAAAAACCTTGGATAACACACACGATCCTCCACAAACATTGAGTAAATGATGGTGTTATCCACAAAAAACCATGAAATTTTTAAAACACTAAAGTAAGATATTATATTTCAAAGAAATAAATATTGTAAGAGAATTTTTCCACCAAATGGCAGGAAAAGGTACTCATAATTTCTATACTTTCCCCGAATTGTTTTTTTCATAATGTTAGATTTTTTTTCTCAAATGGTGATAACCAGATCAAATATCAACATTCAATAACCAATTCACCACTTTTAAATGTTAAAAAAATTCATAATTATATAGAATTGGATATTGTTTTACCATAACATTATTGAGTTTATATTAATTAACATAATGTCAAACTGAACTATCTTCTTTCTTATCAAAGACAAATGCCACCACTTAAGGTGACACCCTTGGGAAAATAATGAAATTCATTGAAAGTTTATCCAACTGATCCTTCATCTTTTTAATCTCATGTTTTTCCCTATGATAATAAGGTATAGATATTGGTTGAGTACCAAATAGTAAATCGATATAAAACTTTACCTACCTTACCAGTAGAAACTATAGAATTCATAAGGAAAATTTTTGAGAGACTCAACAACAACTGGAGGGAGATCATCACTCATGAATTACTATTCTACATCAAAAGAGAAAAAATATATTACTTTCCCTAACTTTAGATAAGAAGGTTCGACTCTTCTACACCTCTGACTCACTCTCCCTAAAATATATGGAACAGCACATTGGTTGTAGTAAAGGAGGCCAATTAAAGATAGCATTCAATTAAATATTTATTATAATTAAGCCAATCCATCATAAAAATCAAATCCAGAGGTGTCATTTTGGGAACTATAAAATCTCAAGTAATATTGAAATCTGATAATGAGAAAACCCATCTATGAAAATGGAGACCCTATTCACTTTTAATTCCAAGGGGTGTAGTAATATAAATAAAATAAGATAAATGATCCATGGGATGGTTTAGTCAATAAACTATATTTTTCAAAATAGTCGAATAAAATGAACTTGTATGAAATATAGTAGTCACTAATTATAAATCAATAGTGATAGTACCTATCATGGTCGATGGACTTATATCTTCCTTTTATCGAGACTCTTCCACTATGTGAAGAAGCTTTGTTCCATATGCCTATAGCTAGAACCCCTCCATGAAGCATATAATTGTACCACATTAATTTTTTTTATTTATGGTCTTATTAAACTATGTTGAGCATAATAGATAAGGAATAACATAAGAATGTGACCTGAGCATCTACCTGAACAACATATATGTGGTGGATCCGTGAAAAAATTTTCTGAGTTTCTAGGATTACCACACTATCAGAAAATCATAGGGATATTCAAGGAATTGTTGGTAGAATATAAAAACCATGATGTCAAGAACCATGATGACACACATCATTATTCATATTCCCTTTTAGTGAACTCACATAATTTACATGTGGAGAAAAATGAAATCCCTTCAACCCAAACTAACCAGCTAGATAAATATTGACTGCCAATGCTCTATCAAGAACATCAACATAGAAATAGGGATTATATAAGAAAACATTTCCAATAATAATAGATCAATGTCACATATCAAACAATCATGACATCATATTATTTTTATATACAATCTCTTGTGAAAAATGTGTAGGCATAACAAAGTGATTTGTATACACATTCACGGTCATGTCAAAATAAGTGAGTATGAAAATATATATATCCTTAGCCAAATCCATAAACTCTTGATATGATTTGTTGGTGAAAGGTACATTAATAGACTTCCAGTCTAATACCTCATTCTTTCTCTCTATCACCATAATTTCCCACCATCTCATTAATTTTACTTCGAGTATAATGTTGGAATATTTCACATTGATCTCGTAAGGAGTATCCAAGAAAACTAAATGAATCTCAATCCTACTAAAACAATTCACAGTCAATTGATGATTATTAGATCATTATAATGTTGGTGTATTTTGGTAAAGCAGATCCTGAGAAATACTCTTTTATTCTTCCCATTTAGGATCATCATTTGGAGGTTGAATAGGTATGGGTACATGTTCTTTAACCAGATCATGTACAACACACATGATGTCTACAACCAGATTCTGGTCTATGGGGTGATTTTCTCAATGTGGTTCATCAATAGATTCCTCTTAGATCATATTCAAACATCATCTTAGAGGAATAATTCAAAATAGAATCAGGAATTAACATTTAATACATCATAAAATTTATTAAAATATCACATAAATAAAAGAAATAGGGAAAATAATATAATTAAATAGAGAAATAAGTTTTTTATTTCAATATATCCAAACCAAAATCAAGAAATATTCTAGAACTAATACTTAATATGCCTATAAAAACCCACCACTAGTGACATAAGGATAATTATGATGAGAGTTAGTAAGGTACTCACTCATAACTACCTCAAATGATGAGACAAAATTCCAAACTATATACTGGAATCAATGAAATATGCTCAACCTGGATCTCTAAGACCACTTTGATAAAAACATGGTTGGATACCCCTATACCCTAATAATCTATATGATCCTGACATTGTCTGAAGGGCGTTCCTGATCACTATGGGTTTGTGACAACTCCCAAGTATCATACAAGATAAAATAGGGATCCACTTTCTAAATAATATAATGTAAGATAAAGAAGAAAGACAGTATAATCAAAGAAAAATCAGAACATAAACTACAGTATAATACCAAAAAATAATTACAAAACCCAAATAGTAAACTCCTTATTTACTATGAAAATATACCAGAAAAAATACATAATTCCCAACAGGCATCGAACTCCAAGTCCAATGGATAGACAATAACAACCACCTCCATGTGATGATTTCCCATTTATCGAACTTGGGAAAAGAAAACTATAAATTCCTGACAGAAAATTTTTTGTGTGAAATAAAAGCCCAGTAGGGTGTCTCCAAGTGTTCTATAATACGTTTACATAATATATATTCAAATAATTCTTTTAATATTAAAAAAATCATAGTAGTACAAATTGTATATCTAAAACAAGGAATTTTTTAAAAAATATGTAAATATTTCAAAAAGTGGAATAATAAATATTTTATATAAAATAGTTCATATAAAATAATTGGCATGAGTAAAATAGTTTCCCAACCATTGGAATATATATAAATGTAATCACAATAAGTGAAATATTAATCATCTGTAAGGTACGATAGTTCCATGTTATGGGATCCTCATGCTTCTCATGTTAGTGATCATGGAAATAAGTGTATACACATCCCATATATAATGGATAAAGAGGACTCGTTAACATCACATAATGGATAAGATCCATTAAACTATGTTTTTGTTACGGTGGTAAATTATAAATCCATTTCTAGAAAATTACCATCCTAGCATGTACCTATTAAATAATGCACTAACTACCTAGGTTTTTATGTGCTAATAAAATCAAACAATAGTGAGGAAATTATTTCTAAATGGTTTAAAATACAATTTCCCCATTTCCTGTTACAATATACCAATTTTCCTTTAAAACCCAAAATAATTTTTTTTGATAAATTCATATATTTTTTATAGTAAAAGAAATCACAGGTTTTTATCAAAACATGTTAATCTATTTTTTAAAAAATAAACTCACAAATCAATTTTCACAAATTCCATAAAAATAAAATCACGCCCCAAATTTCCAATTCAATATGAATTGTGTGTTTTCTCCAAAATTCATGAAAAGTGAGTTAAAATAAAAAAAATTACCAAATTGGATTTTCAAATTTCAATTTAGAGAAATTTAATTTAAATACAACAATTCAAGTGTTTATAACATTGAAAATATCAATATAACCACCTACCATTAACATGAAGATTGCATATTACAACACCTGCAGTTGGAATTTCTAATGAAGTACAATAGAAACAAAAATGTAGAAATCAAACCTATATTTAGAATCCAAATCAAAGGATTTTATTTCCATCAAACAAATTATCATATAATAGTCCCTATGGAAGAAATAAAGAGTGAGATGGATATAAGGAATGAGAGAAGATCTTCTGCCGAAGAGGAATCTAATGATATTGTCCAAACATTAATACACTTAAAAATATGATTAGAGAAGACAAAATGGGTTCTTGATATCCCCCAAGTACTAATGAATTCAAATACATTGAGCTAGGGTCAAGCAGGGGGTTATACGGGGTTTTAGAATTTTTAAAATCGTTTTAATAATTAATAAAATTTCTCACGTATGGATAGTAGGATATGGCTAAATGGGTTGTCAAACTAGCCACCCTAATCATGCACCCCCTATGATGGAGGGATCGATTCACACTATTTGGTTTCATCGTTTACCTAGGTTAGGTTTATGGATTCTTCAAACCATGATCCAATCATGAAAAGACCTAGCGCCCTACAAAAATTTAAAAAAAATCACCAGAATTACCCCTAAATGTACCCCAACCAATGCATGACCAAAAGTGGTGATAAGGAGTACCTAAAAACAGTAACATGATGTTACAGTGAGTTTCAATTTTATAATAATAATGTTTAAATACCTAGGAAAACATATCGAAAAGTAGAGACTATGAGGTTGAATTTATTAATGACTTAGTTTTTGAAGATAATGGAATTTCAAATACCCCTTATGGAATGGATCTAATTGATCTATTGTAATTTCATATATAGTAACAATAATTAATTGGGAAGGGTTTCATCAACCATATAATTTCAAATTTGGGTTTTCCTATTTTCTTTATTAAAAATAAATATGATTCCATGGTCGACTATATTGTTTTTAGAGCATCAAATAATATTAATGTTAAGAACATGTATCTGTAAGATCATATCAATGTATTTTTTATAATCTATAGGGTGATCATCATTATTCCAAAATTGGCATCAAAAAATGTTACCATCTATAAAATTTAAAGTAAGATAATATTTGAAGGAAAATATTTCATACATTGTATGAATATTACATGTTCTTATTTATTAATTTGGGTTTGATGAATTAAATCATTGTTTTTTAAATATCATAAATAGATTCTCACATTTAAATTGGGATATATATAGGGTGGTTTTATTAATTAAATTTGGTTATATTCTAAAATCAATGAGAGATATGGGAATAAACTATGCATTATTCTATAGTCTTTAATAGAAAATAATTTTAGTAGAAAATTATGTAAATATGAATATTTTTTAAATAATATCTCTTTTTTGGGAATTCTTTTATAAATATGGAATAATATTTTTTCCCCTCTAAATATTTAGTGGTCTTTGTGTGATTAAGAAATAATAATTTCATTAATATTTTAGATTTTTAGTGGGATACTACAAATTATTTTTTTAAAACATTTCTTGATTATCTTTCCAACTAATGAATTTAACATAAGAAGGAGTCAAATTCATCTATATAATATATTATTATGAATGTTTATATGTATGGAATACCTATTTTTTCCTTTAAAAAATTGGTGGAAATCTTTTTATGTTGTCAAATGTAAAATATATATTAACCATAAATTTTGTATATACAAATTCACTCAAAAATATTTGGACATGTAGTAAATAATATGGTTAGAACTAATAATTGATTATGATTTTTTGATTCACTATCAAGTAGGTATAGATAACATGGTAGTGGATGCCTTGATTTGAAAATATAATACATAGTTAATATCTTTTTCCTTGGAAAAAAATACATTACATGTTGACTTAATGAATCTATGATTGGATGTCCAGTATCTAGATACCTATTCTATTTTATGTTACGTATCAATATAAACATAATTTTAGGTAAGATTTAATAATGATCATATAGGAGATAATTATTTCTAATGAAATGTAAAATTAGACAAGTAAGGTAAATTTATGAACATTAATCTTGAAAAAAGTTAATAATAGTTTTGAAATAGGTTATGTGTTATATTTTATTTTTAAATGATGAAAGAATTATTGAGTGTGTCTCAGAACACATCATTTTTAATTTATCCTAGAAGCACTTAGATATACTAATACCATCAGGCATATTACTAGTTGGAATGAATAAAAACTATACTATAGATATTATCATAATATGTTTGATTTAAAAATTGGTTAACACTAATTGACAATAATCATATGTTATTTTTGTCCTTTTCCAATTTTTTAATGGGAATGGGAAAATGTATTTCCATGAAATTCATGGTGGGATTTATAAAGTTTTATCGATCTAATAATGTGATTTCTATTATTAATGATCGTATGAATAAATCTATTCATTTTATTCCAATTTGAGTTAATATATATTTTGATTATATTTATAGATATTAAATTATAGAAATAGTCTAGTTACATGGTGTCCCTCACACTATTTTAATATCTTTATTATATATTTACATAAAAAATTAAAATTTCTTCAGAAGTCATTGGGTGGTGAATTAAAATTCATTAAAACATTTCATCCACAATCTAATGTAAAATTTTAGTAAAAAATTACAATAATGGAAAATATTATTTTGGATTTTTCATTTGATAATCATGGATGTAGGTATCCCCATATTTTATTAGTGTAATTTTCTTATAATAATTTTTTAATTCAACTATATTGATAGAATTTTCGGATGTATTATATGAAATTTTGTGTCTAAATATATTATGTTACGATGAATTTATTAAAATTGAGATATTAGGACAATTTTTGGTTGAATATATAGTTTATAAGGTAACAATGATTCAACACAATATGTTATTATCTTAGAGAATACAATAAAAATAAAAGAAAATAATTAGATGAAATATCTCTCCCTTAAGGTGTGAAATCATGTTTTTCTTAATGTTACTCAATTGAAAAGTGGTATGATTTTTGGAATAATGTAAAAATTATTTCCATGGTATATTGGTTAATATGAAATTATAGAAAGATATGGTTTAGTTTCATACCACATGGCCTTACCTCCAATTTTATCTCAGGTATATTATATATTTCACATTTTTTGTTAAAGAAATATGTAATAGATGAATCTAACAATTTGAGACCAACAGTGTAATTGTTAGAAGAAAAAAAATTAAGGAAAATGTAGATCTTATTCTATATCAATGATAATAGATTTTTTGGAATAAGGTGACTCACCTAGTTAAAGTATTTTGTATGAATTGAATGACTGAAGAATGAACATGGTATCTAGAAAAATTATTGTTGGAAAAATACCCTCAGTTGTTTAGTAATGAATAAAATTAAAAGGATGTAATTTCATTAATTTGGGAAAAATGAGGAAACATGGGTAATATTCATAATAATTTATTTTCATTTCTTATTAATTTTCATGATTAGATATTATAGATTCATATCCACATTACCAATATTAATTAATTTTACAATCAAAAAATAATATTTTTTCTAATAAAATTGTATCCATCACTTATATAAAATAATTAAAAATATAAAAATATAAACTAATGAAATTTTATTTTATTAAATGAGAATAATTTTTTAAATTATAATATTAAAAAAATTGTGCTGGATTTTTGAGATTTTTCAATAATGATTGATATTTGAATGAAAATATAAAAATAATATTTTTTACAAAATATGTAATTTATTTTCAAGTATTAAAAAAGAACTAATATATTTTAAATTTTTTTAATGAAAAATGAATCATATTAAATTTAACATGGTCAATTCCCACTAAATATTAATTACAGTTTATTTTTTCATAAATTTGTTTCTTAAAAACATAAATTTCTAATGAACTTTTTTCATTTTTATTACACGATTATATAATAATTAATTTATACTAATACTAAAAATTGAATCTTTAAAATGTATTTAATCTTTAGAATCCAGAGATTTTATTTTTCATTATGTTTTTAATTACATTTTTGTTCATAATGTTTAGTTACCAAGGTGAAAATTAGTAATCAAAGTAAATCATATGATTATCTAATTACTATAAAAAAAACTATGTAACAAGGAAATAAAATCCTATATTAATTATTATTGGATGAAATTATTTTAACCATAGTCAATAAACCATTTTTTAGGTTATAAATTAAGTATCCTCAAAACACTGAATACAGACTGAATGGGTTTAGTATCATTATATGAAATTTTAATAAATAAAATTAAAGGGATCATAATAAGAGAATAATCTTTAAAATGTTCCTAAATATGTAAAAAAAAATCATATTTTATAATTTATCAAATTTAAGGGAACACAATGTGAGTTAGGAGATAAGTTATTGGTTTTTTCATTAAGAAGTTATTTGAATTTTTTATGTTATTTATCTTCCACATCCATGCTCTTAAAAATTGTTGAAAAATTTTCCTAATTCTTCATTAAAATTTTTTAAAGTTCATTTTTAAGAAAATTGTACAACATTAAATTTTTTCAAATGGAATAATTTTGTTGTTTTACCTATGGGTAATTTTTACATTTTAGTAAAGTAAAAAAATAATTTTTTTTAACATTTATTACAGGACTAACTATTCCTAACATCATATCCATTATTACTGATCAATATTACTATACAATTTTAAATGGTTGTTCGAATAACATCATATTTCTCTCTCTTATAGTAAAATTATTTATTTAGAGATTTAAAAAACCTTATTTTTTCATAAATCTTAATAATTATTTCAAATTTTCATTAAATGGTATATTTTATATTATTTATATTAAAATACAAGATTTTATGTGATTTTATCATTTAATGGTTCATGGAAATTTTACATGATAAAGGGTTAGCCCGATGTATCTCTGATAATTAGTAAGCCCAATTTTTATTTATAATGCATTGGGAAAAGTGTTAAAGTTAATGGTAATTATGTTACAACTACAGGATATATTGGAATTAATCATGATTTTTATTACATTTTTTGTGTTATTGTAAAAGTGAATATAATAGTAATGTCACATGATATGAACATAATTTCTAAATGATTTCAATGGGTTTTAAATGAAATACTTGTATTTTATATGTTAATATAATGAACTCGTGATTAATTGAATGGTTATGTTATTCTAAAGGATAAAGGTTCGTTTTCAAGATTTATCCTATTTTTCCATGTAAATTTCATGAATTTTATTTCTCCTCCATGGTTTATTAAAAAATGTTCTATTAAAAATTATGGATTTAATATGGATTTCTAGAGTATGTAATGATTAATTGAGGTTAATTTTTATTATGTAAAAAAATTAATTTACTTATGGAGTTTGATGAAATTTCAAAAAATACTAATGGGTTAAATTTATTTTTATATCCATCAATAAGATTTTTTTCTCATCCAACATTTTAAAATGTTAATATCAGGTATTAAAGATGTGTTGGGATTATAGAATGGTCAAAGATGACACATCATCAATGAAGAAAATTATTCTTGAATGAAATAATAGTGTAAATATAGGAACGTGTGTTTTTTGATAAAAAATTTATAATGTATAGAAATTACCATTTTTATACGAAATAGTTTTTTAAATAATTTAAAACTCTAAACATAAACGATCTTGTAAATTAAATAGTTAAAACCCTATTTATAAATCACATAAATATGTATTGACTATGTTACAATAACATTGTGATATTTTATGAAATATCTCTCTAAAATGAATTTAGATTATTTAATTTCTTGATTTAAAAACAATTCAATATTTTTCTTTCATTATATGCCACAACATTTTTGTCTTGGATTGCACAGGACATTGAGTTTCTTGGATAACTTGTGGTCGAGTTTTACTAGACAACAATACACTGTTAATATTATTATTTAACATGATATTTATGACCTAGACATTGAAATGTTGGGAATGAATATGATTAAATATATCCTGAATATATGGTTTATACTTATTTATATATTTAATCCTTTTGTGACCAATTATATAGAAATTAAAAATAACAAGAAATTGAATATAAAAGATATCTTTTTATGAAAAACTACTTTAATTAACAGAATATAATGTTATTTCAATAAATTGAAATACTAATTGTTAATCAGATAGAATAATTAAATTTATATTTTATATATTTAATAAAATATATTATAATTCATTCGATACTTTTATTGATATGTCATCAGACATAAAAAGATTCTGGAGTCTGGGGATCAATGGAAAGTGCCACATTACTTTCTGTGGAACGCGGGATGGTGTTCCATCAGATTTTGACTTCCAGCGGGATGTTCCACATTTTATACAATCATTCCATTCAGCGGTTTCCTCCCAGAATAAAATGTAATCTTATGGGCAAGCATGAATTTTGTTTCTTGAAAATCCAAGTTCCTCAACTAAATTCCATGCCATTTAGTGGTTTGAGGTAATATCTGCATCATCTGGAAGTAAATCCTTCAAGAGGGTAAGAATGTAACCGATTGGTGTATTATAAATCCTATACATAGTTTCCCCATGAAACAATCGGATTAAAAATTCCATCTTTTTCATTTTATCACATTGTCGATATACTGGATTCATGGCAGCATCATTCAATTTTTTCACCCTATCAATATCAAAAAAATTACTAGAAGCACCAGATGTCCTCATATCGAAGTCTTCTTGAGTCGAAATCCTTTCTTTTTCATGATAACGAATAAACGGAAACTGATCATCTAATAAATTCTCCATTCTAGTCCTTTCATTTCCATCATCACCAATTTGAGATTTCATTTTCTCCTCATTGTGATACCACACAAAGTAGTTTTCTTGAAAATCATTTTTGGTTATGTGGTAGCTGACTTCTTCACAACTCAACCAAGGTCTACCAACACAATTGGAACATGGGCAGTGTATGTGACCACCTTCTGATGCATTGTGAAATGCAAAATCTATAAAGCTCTCCAAATTGTTTGGAAAATCGCTTGAGATCCGATTGGTTTCATACATCCAACTTCTGTCCATTCTGTAAAAAGAATTTATATAAGTCAATTTGTCATAAACAATTCAATAGGATTGAACTGTAATAGAAAATACATTTAAGTAAACGATAAAGGAAGAATTTTCTAGTCGATGTAATGAACTATTAAAATAATGTAAAGAACAAGTACTCATAAATTAAATTAAAGTTTATTTATATTAATTTTCATTAGGTCTATAAGAGGCACATGCCTCAGGTCCCATCATGTGTTATAGGCATCCCAAATCATTCACTCATGTTCAATAACTCATTATTGGCACCTTTATGGCCATACCATTCATTAACCAATTACTTCCCCAAGTCAAGCGCACCCCATGGGTGAATAAATTTTAGGCTTCAACACTAATTGTTTGTTCAAGGCTTGTAAAAAGATTTAATTTCATTAAGTATAGACAAAAACATTTATTTATAAATTTAAGATTAATAATAAAGTATATCAATGATAACAACATTACTGAATTAAACTTGTGACTTATCTAACATTTTTATGGATGTCTACACATGCCAGAATGGGTAGTGAAAAGCACCCCACCCTCATAAAAGTGAGTATTAGCCAAGAAGGACACATAATATACATCATACAATGAGAAACATATTTAATTGACCCTAAAGTTATATTAGTACAGTCATCTTGGGGGAAATGGAATATATGATCCTGGTTAACAGATGAATTCAAAAGCTTGTATTTCATATGTTGGACACTATCTAAGGTAAGAAATCATCTGAGGATGGGTTTACATCATTCAATTTATTACATGCTAGTGAGAATTAAGGCTTGAATTAATGACTTGAGTTCATTGATTAAATGAGGGTAGAGGTTGCATACACTGTGTAAACAGAATTATTAAATAAGGGTAGAGGTTGCATACACTGTGCATAGTGGGAGAGTCTCAGCCAATTTAGAAACTAAAATAAATTCCCATCATAGGTAACAATAAGAAACATCACCATCAAAAGAAACTCCAAATAAAAAAGGACTAAAAACATCAAACATTTCAAGAATTCACTACTATGCATGGTTTATCCACATGTTTATCAGTAATTATATGTCTTAATCATGAACCACCTCTACAGCTCCCAGTTTTCACCAATAAACATAATGTAAATATCTCAAAATATCTTTAAAACAACTCATTAATATGCTCAAAACGTAAATATAATCTTGAACAAACCATGGAATCTCTTTCACAACACATTCTCACACACCAGTTATCTCATGTGTTACTAAATACCAAACATAGTCACATAGTGTACTATAAAAAATTACATTACACAAGCCTTATTAAAAAAATCATTTTAATAAAACACTTTCCTCAAGGAATTTTAAGGAAAAAATTCATAAAAACTTTGCTAAAAATTATTAAAAACATATAAATAAATTTCCAAGTAACAATTAATTACAAGATGGAAAAAAGCATAAAAACACATACTTAGAAAATCTCGACTCCAATGGAAATGAATTTTAGATGCTTCTTCTTCGATGGAGGGTTAAGGATTTAATTAATTAAATGGATTGGAATGGATAAAGTCCATATTAAATCAAAACACAAAAAAATGATATACACATCAAAATCAAAACATAAAACTAAAATATGAGATGAATAACAATAAAAACATGGTAGCACTTAAATATTTTATGTGTATGAAGAATAGAATACTTTATTTGAGACGATTTGGATATAGTTTGACAGGTTTGGATGGGGGAAGTCACGAGAGCAGCGGAGCCGTGGACAGATTATGGTTCTGTCACGAATGGGGGAGAGAGAGGTAGATTGTGTATTTGGGGGAAAGATATCCCAACGGTTTTTAAAAACCATTTGGAAAGGGGTGTCCAATGGACCCTTTACCAATGGTTTAAACAAACTATTGGTAAAGGGTTACCATTTCCCAACGGTTCTACAAGAACTATTGGGAAATGGTGTCTTAGACACCCCTTTCCCAACAGTTTGATAAACCGTTTGGAAAGGTATTCTTTACCAATGGTTTGTTTAAATTGTTGGTAAATAAGCATTGGGAAAACATGAGTTTCCAGTAGTGATTCCATTTTATAAACAAAACTAATTGATCATCCCAATAAAAAATATTTTTCTAAATTTGTTCGACATACTAAGAAAATGATATTATCTGAGTTTAAGTGTATGGAGGATGAATTTTTTGCTTCCTAAGAAATTTATTTTACTATATTGTCCATGTATACATAAATTTTAATAATGTACTATGAAATTAAAATTTATTGATTTTACTAAAGAATGTAAAAAAAATAATGGATTTGTTTATACATAATTTTAGATGATTTTAGGACATTAATCAATATAAAAAGGAGGTAAAATGGAATTATTTAATTTCTATATCAATAAGTAGATGAAGTGGTACTGGTGGAATGAAATGTGTAAGAGTTATTCAATAAAATCCCAATGTAAGAATTTTAGGCTTCCCCCTTTTGATTAGTGTGTAAAAAAATGATTCAACTAAATATTTTTTAATATTTAGAATGTGTTTCATATTTGTAATGGTAGGTAATATGGGTAGTAGCATCAATGAAAAGATCAATGTTATTGGTGGAACGAATTATTCTATACTAGATAGAAAATATTTTAATTTTAATGAGGTGAAACATTATTGAAGTGTGTATTCAATGAAAAATAGGAAGGACAATGAGCATCAATGTAATGATTGAATGATGTCTCTGGATCATTCATGAATTCATTATGAAAAATAGGACCACTGAATGACGTTGTGAGAGGTACACCTCTTGTTTAATAATATTACACAACAATATTAATTTATTTGAAAAAGAAGTGATATTTTTCTTTTGGGTTGTTTTCTTTTTAAAATGAAAATATCACCTCCAGAAATGGAGAAAAACCTTTCGGAAGATTCTCTATGATGAATTATTAATTTAAATCGGATTTCCAGTAGGATTCCTAGTGTCATATATGGATTTTTTTTCTGGAAAGTATTTTTTTTATTAATTGATGTATTTTATATCATTCTACATATTTAGTGGATTTTAATTTATCATGCTAGTATGGATTGTAGGGCTAGATATTCCATATTCAATCATCAAATATAGTGTAAATAACTAACATGGATACCCTGGTACACTGATAATAGATTATATATTGACATTACATGAAGGTAATTCCTGATCCCCATGGGTTGGTGACTAGTACCTTGAATCATACAATATAAAAGAGGGAATGAATTTTCTACAGGAATAATTAAATATAATGAAACAAGTATGCATGCTCAAAGAAAAATACCACAGGAGATATTACTAGAATGTTTTATAGGTATACAAAAATACAAACATTATATCATAAAATTACTCAGAAAATAAGTAAGATAAAACTATCAGAGTATCTAAAGAAACAACACTCCAAGAACAATGGATCAACAACCACCACCTCTAATTGGTGATTTCCCCTTACTCAAACCTATAAAAATAAAATATACAAATTCTTGAAGGAAAATCTAGGTTGTGAGATAAAATCCTTTTAGGTTCTCATTACATATTCCATAATATGATTTGAAAAATTAATAAACAAATCATGGTTTCATTTTTATGAGAAATGGGCATGTCAATATAAATTTCTTGTCTAAGACAAGAAATAATTTTTATTTCAAAAGATTAAAAAAATTAAACAAATATATTAATAAAATATTATCTAAAATATATCTCACTGAATACAAGACATTATTAAATTAGTTTCACAATGTTGGGAATATATATTAATGTTATCACAATAAGTGACATTGTCATATTAGCTAAGGTATGATAGTTCCATGTTAAGTGATTATCACACATCTCATATCAATGATCCCAAAAATATGTGTATATATGTCCATTAGACCCTGGGAAAAGAGGACCCATCAACATCCCATCAGGGATATGATCTACTAAAATAGGGTTTCTGTTAGACTTGTAAAGTGTCAATATTTTGATAGAGAATTACCATCGTAGATTTTTTTTCAAGACTAAAACGCTAACTAAATTAGCTCACATGTGCACAAAAATCAAATGTTAATGGGAAAATTATATCAAAATAGTTTAAAATAAAATTTCCACATTTCCATATTCACTATGAATTTTTCCCTTTAAAAACCAAAAACACCAGTTTTTAATAAATTAATTTTTTTAGATAAAACCAGTCAATGATTCTTATCAAAAAAATTAATCCATTTTTATAAAAAAATCACAATACAATTTCCACAAATTCCATCAAATTAAAATCACACCCAAAATTTCAAATTCAAATGGAATTGGGGGTTTTCCCCAAATCGTCAGGAAAAATAAATTCAAATCCCAATTCACATCAAACTAAGTTTTCACATTTCAGTTGATAAATTTTAATTTATATCAATCCATTCAGGTGTTAATTATATAGAAAATATCCATAGAACCAATGAACATTTACATGAATATCATGTATTAGAACACCCATAGTGGTAATTTCCAATAAAGAACGATGAAAATGGATATCTGGAAAATCGATATTAGATTCAAATACCAAAACAAAGGATTTTATATCCATAAAAAGATGATGATCTAACAATACCTATGGAGGATATAAATATAGAGTGGGAGACAAGGAATGGGAGAAGATCTCTTACCACATAGGAATGTAATGAAATTCACCGAGCATTGATTCACATAAAAATATGATTTGAGGATCCAAAAGGTGATATCGAGATCCCCCAAGACCTAAGATAATGAAATAACCTGAGATAGGGTCGAGTGGGAAATTATATCGGGTTTTAGTAATTTTAAAAACAATTTTCAGAATTAAAAAAATCCATCTCTTCATTTATGGGGGAAGGTCCACATGGTTTGTCAAAATTTGTTACCTAACTGTGTTCCCATCTAATGAGGTTCTTGGTTTCTACTTGGTGGTTTCATGGTTTTCAATCCATTATTGGACCATAAAGACCCTATTTTTTTTGTTTTCATGGTTTAACTATGATGGATTCATATTTTTGTCAAGTCATTCTCATGCATTGAATATCCCAATAGCCATCCAAAAATTTCGAAATTTCACCAGAACCACCCCAAAATGAGACGCAACCAAAGAATTTTCAAAATATGTTTCATGGAGTTCCAAAAAAAGTAAAAAAAATGTTACAACCTCCCCACCATAAAATCATGATGTCCCTAGAAATCCTTTCAAGAAGTCTCTATGTTAAAAAGACGAAGCCATTTCTCTCTCATCAGTTCCTCTCCCTCCCACATATCAGAAGTATTATAACCATTATGTCATAAAACTAAAATAAAAAAGTATCATCTTCCAAATATGTACCTTGGTTTGAAAATCAAAAATAATGATTGGATACTTAGTTATGGATAAATCATGATCAATATCATTATCACACCATCTTAGAACATGATATGGATTAGAATGATACATTCGTAGCTATGAAATATGAAACAAATTTTGTATCAACATTTACTGTAGAGGATGAGAGAAATGGTAATCCAATTTCCCCTCTTCATCATAATCATCAACAGGTCTCACAAAATAAGGATCAAACATTCTTTTCCTCCTAAGATATCAATGACCCAAATGAGTTTTAACATTGGTAAAAAGATGATCACTAACTGACAACTATAACGGTCCTCCTAAATGAACAGGATTATATTTATTATATAATTATTACCCCAAAATTATATGATGAATCAACTGAACCATTTATTTCATCTCTTGAAATGAGATCAGTTTAACTGAATAACATTCCCCAATCTCAAACCAACAGAATAAATATTTTTTTGATCATCCATAGAACAACTCTAAATAAGACATTTTAATCACAAACTTGTAACTATTGTTATTAGAAAACTCAACTATTTACAAATGGTCATCCCATTCTCCACCAAAGTCATGAATATAGGTGTGAAGCATATCCTCAAGAATTTGTATAGCCCTCTCTGTTTGACCATCGTTCTGTGGATGATATGTCATACTCAACTAAACATGAGATCCCAACTCCCCATGTAATCATGAACAAAATAATTAATTAAAATGTGTACCCTATCATATACTATTTTGTATGGAGCTCTGTGAAAATGAACACTTTATTCTACATATATATTTCCGAGATCCTGGACATTTTTTTCTAACAAACTGGTATGAAGTGGGACAATTTTGTTAGATAATCGATCACAACCTATATCACATTCTTCCAATTATATGAAGGTGTAAATACAGCCAAAACAATTCCTAAATATCTCATACCACATTCATGTTGACACTGGAAGTGGTTGATGATAACCTGGAGGTCTCAAATGCTCGTCCATAACATGTTGACACATATAACAATGAGATACAAAATCAATAACACCTCATCTCATACCAGGAAGTAGTAATTGTAACTGTATGTAATATAACATGTTTGTGGTTTCTTGTTGCATAGCTCACTAGAAATTATGGAAACACAAAATAAAATATTTTCTCATAGAAATCAAAACAACAAACTAATTTTGAAGACATTTAATACCCTCTGTGGAAAAAGAACACTCATTAATGGTCTCCCCACTATAATGATAGTCTCTAATGATGTGTAATTAATCATCAAGAAGTTGTTCAAGAATAATCATCTCGAGAAGATAGAATACCAACTAAACAGTTTAAAAAATAACCTCAGTCCCTCTTTCCCAAACTCCTATATAAAACAATGATAATAGGGTCATGAAGATACACTCTTATGATGATTCTTTCATGATATGGGTCAACAGTCTCTTTCTAAATTCATCAACGGAATAATTCACTTTCCAATGGGTATATGAAATGTTAATGTCAAAATATTTCAAATATTACATCCAACACCTCTGGATGAAATATAATTTTTTTAGAGAAGATATAACACAACCTATTTTGGTCAGAGTACATGGTAAACCTTTCTCCAAAAAGTTTATTACTCAAACCCTTGTGTTCATGCATGAAATAATCTTGTTCATGGTCATTGATTGGTAAATTCTTCTCATGTGGCCTAAGAATCCATGATCTATATGAAAATACCTTATCACCCTATATAAAAAAATCCCATACCCAATCATGACACATCATATAAGACAATTTATCCCTACCCGCCCTCTAAAAGATTCAACAACCATTGCAGTAGTTAGAAGATGCTTCAGATCAACAAAATTACTCGTACATTTCTCATCAGATGTAAACATCACTCCCTTTCGAGTTAGAGAAATCATCAAATAATCCAACCTTATGATATCCTTTATGAACCTATAGTAATATTATACTAAACCCAAGATGCTTCAAATCTTAAAAATATAATTTTGTTTAACCCATGTCAAAAAAAACTTTCAATATTTTAAGATCAAGTGAAATTCCATGTCCCAACACCACATGTCCCAAGAACATCATACCCCAAATCTAGAAATCACATTTTGATAGCTTGGCATAAGGTCGGTGAATTATCAACCATTCAAGAACAAACCTTGGATGACACACATGATCCTCCTCAAACATTGAGTAAATGATGTTGTTATCCAAAAAAACCTTGAAATTTTTAAGACACTAAAGTAAGATCTTCTATTTCAAAGCCATAAATATTGAAAGAGAATTTTTTACACCAAATGGCAGGAAAAGGTACTCATAATGTCTATACCTGCCCCGAATTGTTTTTTTCATAATGTTAGATTTTTTTTCTCAAATGGTGATAACCAGATCAAATATCAATATTCAATAACCAATTCACCACTTTTAAATGTTAAAAATTTTCATAATTATATATAATTGGATATTGTTTTACCATAACTTTATTGATTTTATAGTAATTAACATAATGTCAAACTGAACTATCTTCTTTTTTATCAAAGACAAATGTCACCACCTAAGGTGACACACTTGGGAAAATAATGAAATTCATTGAAAGTTCATCCAACTGATCCTTAAACATTTTAATCTCACGTTTTTCCCTATGATAAGAAGGTATAGATATTGGTTGAGTAACAAATAGTAAATCGACATAAAACGTTACCTACCTTACCGGTGGAAACTATATAATTCATAAGGAAAATTTTTGAGAGACTCTACAACAACTGGAGGGAGATAATCACTCATGCATTACAATTCTACATAAAAAGAGAAAAAATATATTACTTTCCCTAACTTTAGATAAGAAGGTTCGACTCTTATACACCTTGGACTCACTCTCCCTAAAATATATGGAACACCACATTGGGTGTAGTAAAGGAGGCCAATTGAAGATAGAAGTCAATTAAAAATTTATTATAATTAAGCCAATCCATCCTAAAAATAAAATAAAGAGGTGTCATTTTGAGAACTATAAAATCTCAAGTAATATGGATATCTGATAATGAGAAAACCCAACTATGAGAATGGAGACCCTATTCACTTTTAATTCCAAGGGGTGTAGTAATATAAATAAAATAAGATAAACGATCCATAGGATGGTTTATTCAATAAACAATATTTGTCGAAATAGTAGAATAAAATGAACTAGTATGAAATATAGTAGTCACTAATTATAAATCAATAGTAATGGTACCTATCATTATCGATGGACTTATATCTTCTTTTTATCGAGACTCTTCCACTATGTGAAGAAGCTTCGTTTCATATGCCTATAGCTAGAACCCCTCCATGAAGCATATGATTGTACCACATTAATTTTTTCTATTTATGGTCTTATTCAACTATGTTGAGCATAATAGATAAGGCATAACATAAGAATGTGACCTGAGCATCTACCTGAACAACATATATGTGGTGGATCCGTGAAAATTTTTTCTGAGTTTCTAGGATTACCACACTATCAGAAAATAAGAGGGATATTAAGGAATTGTTGGTAGAATATAAAAACCATGATTTCAAGATCCATGATGACACTCATCATGATTAATCTTCCCTTTTAGTGAACTCACATAATTTCCATGTGGAGAAAAATGAAATCCCATCAACCCAAACTGACCAGCCAGATAAATATTGACTGTCAATGCTCTATCAAGAACATAAACATAGAAAGAGGGATTATATAAGTAAACATTTCCAATAATATCAGATCAATGTCACATATCAAACAATCATGACATCATATTATTTTTATATACAATCTCTTGTGAAAAATTTTTAGGCATAGCAAAGTGATTTGTATACACATTCATGGTCATGTCAAAATAAGTGAGTATGAAAAAATATATATCCTTAGCCAAATCCATAAACTCTTGATACAATTTTTTGGTGAAAGGAACATTAATGGACTTCCAGTCTAATACCTCATTCTTTCTCTCTATCACCATTGTTTCCCACTATCTCATTCATTGTACTTCTAGTATAAATTTGGAATATTTCACATTGTTCTGGTAAGGAGTTTCCAAGAAAACTAAATGAATCTCAATCCTACTAAAACAATTCAATGTCAAATGATGATTATTAGATCATTATAAAGTTGGTGTATTTTGGTAAAGTAGATCTTGAAAAATAATATATTATTCTTCCCATTTAGGATCATAATTTGGAGGTTGAATAGTTATGGGTACATGTTCTTTAACCAGATCATGTACAACACACATGATGTCTACAACCAGATTCTGGTCAATGGGGTGATTTTCTCAATGTGGTTCATCAACAGATTCCTCTTAGATCATATTCAAACATCATCTCAGAGGAATAATTCTTAACAAAATCAGAAAATAACATTTAATACATCATAAAATTAATTAAAATATCACATAAATAAAAGAAATAAGGAAAATAATATCATTAGATAGAGAAAAAAGATTTTTATTTCAATATATCCAAACCAAAATCATGAAATATTATAGAACTAATACTTAATATGCATATCAAAAACCAACACTAGTGACATAAGGATAATTATGATGAGAATTAGAAAGGTACTCACTCATAACTACCTCCAATGATGAGACAAAATTCCAAACTATATACTGGAATCAATGAAATATGCTCAACCTGGGTCTCTAAGACCACTTTGATACAAACATGGTTGGATACCCCTATACCCTAATAATCTATATGATCCTGACATTGTCTGAAGGGCGTTCCCGATCACTATGGGTTTGTGACTACCCCCAAGTATCATACAAGATAAAATAGGGATCCACTTTCCAACTAATATAATGTAATATAAAGAAGAAAGACAGTATAATCAAAGAAAACTCATAACATAAACTACGATATAATATCAAAAAATTATTACAAAACCCAAATAGTAAACTCCTTATTTACATTGAAAATATACCAGAAAAAATACATAATTCTCAACAGGCATTGAACTCTAAGTCCAATGGATAGACAATAACAACCACCTTCATGTGCGGATTTCCCATTAATCGAACCTGGGAGATGAAAACTATAAATTCCTGATAGAAAATGTTTTGTGTGAAATAAATGCCTAGTAGGGTGTCTCCAAGTGTTCTATAATATGTTTATATAATATATATTCATATAATTCTTTTAATATTAAAAAATCATAGTAGTAAAAATTACATATCTAAAACAAATAATTTTATAAAAAATATGTAAATATTTCAAACAGTGTCATAATAAATATTTTAAATAAAATAGTTCATATAAAATAATTAGAATGAGTAAAATATTTTCCCAACCATTTGAATATATATAAATGTAATCACAGTAAGTGAAATATTCATCATCTATAAGGTACGATAGTTCCATGTTATGGGATCCTCGCACTTCTCATGTTAGTGATCATGGAAATAATTGTATACACATCCCTTTGATAATGGCTAAAGAGGACTCTTTAATATCACATAATGGATAAGATACATTAAACTATGTTTTTGTTAGGGTGGTAAAGTATAAATCCATTTCTAGAAAATTACCACACTAGCATGTACCTATTAAATAATGCACTAACTACCTAGGTTCATATGTGCTAATAAAATCAAACAATAGTGGGGAAATTATTTCCAAATAGTTTAAAATACAATTTCCCCATTTCCTGTTACAATATACCAATTTTCCTTTAAAACCCAAAATAATTTTTTTTGATAAATTCGTATATTTTTTATAGTAAAATCAATCATAGGTTTTTTATCAAAACTTATTAATCTATTTTTATTAAAATAAAGTCAAAAATCAATTTTCAAAAATTCCATAAAAATAAAATCACGCCCAAAATTTCCAATTCAATATGAATTGTGTGTTTTCTCCAAAATTCATGAAAATTCAGTTAAAATAAAAATTTCCACCAAATTGGATTTTCAAATTTCAATTTAGAGAAATTTCATTTAAATACAACAATTCAAGTGTTTATACCATTGAAAATATCAATATAACCACCTACAATTAACATGATGATCGTATATCACAACACATGTAGTGGGAATTTCTAATGAAGTACAATAGAAACAAAGATGTATAAATCAATCCTATATTTAGAAACCAAATCAAAGGATTTTATGTCCATCAAACACATTATCATATAATAGTCCCTATGTAGGAAATAAAGAGTGATATGGATATAAGGAATGAGAGAAGATCTTATTCCGAAGAGGAATCTAATGATATTGTCCAGACATTAATACACTTAAAAATATGATTAGAGGAGACAAAATGGGTTCTTGAGATCCCCCAAGAACTAATGAATTCAAATACATTGAGCTAGGGTCAAGCAGGGGGTTATATAGGGTTTTATAATTTTTAAAACCATTTTAATAATTAATAAAAGTTCTCACATTTGGTTAGTAGGATATGGCCAAATGGGTTGTCAAACTAGGCACCCTAATCATGCACCCCCTATGACAGAGGGATCGATTTCCACTATGTGGTTTCATCATTTACCTAGGTTAGGTTTATGGATTCTTCAAACTATGAGCCAATCATGAAAAGACCTAGCGCCCTACAAAAATTTAAAAAATTCACCAGAATTACCCCTAAATGTACCCCAACCAATGCATGACCAAAAGTGGTGTTAAGGAGTACCTAAAAACATTAACATGATGTTACAGTGAGTTTCAATTTTATAATAATATTGTTTAAATACCTAGGAAAACATATCCAAAAGTAGATACTATGTGGTTGAATTTATTAATGACTTAGTTTTTAAGATAATGCAATTTCAAATACCCCTTATGGAATGGATCCAATTGATCTATTGCAATTTCATATATAGTAACAATAATTAATTGGGAAGGGTTTCATCAACCATATAATTTCAAATTTGGGTTTTCCTATTTTCTTTATTAAAAATAAATATGATTCCATGGTCGTCTGTATTGTTTTTAGAGCATCAAATAATATTAATGTTGAGAACATGTATCTGTAAGATCATGTCAATGGATTTTTTATAATCTATAGGTTGATCATCATTATTCCAAAATTAGCATCAAAAAATGTTACCATCTATAGAATTTAAAGTAATATAATATCTCAAGGAAAATATTTCATATATTGTATGAACATTACATGTTCTTATTTATTAATTTGGGTTTGATGAATTAAATCATTGTATTTTAAACATCATCAATAGATTCTCACATTTAAATTGGGATATATATAGGGTGGTTTTATTAAATAAATTTGGTTATATTCTAAAATCAATGAGAGATATGGGAATCAACTATGCATTATTCTATAGTATTTAATAGAAAATAATTTTAGTAGAAATTTATGTAAATATGAATCCTTTTTAAATAATATATCTTTTTTGGGAATTCTTTTATAAATATGGAATAATATTTTTTCCCTCTAAATCTTTAGTGGTCTCTGTGTGATTAAGAAATAAAAATTTCATTAATATTTTAGATTTTTAGTGGGATACTACAAATTATTTTTTAAAAACATTTCTTGATTATCTTTCCCACTAATGAATTTAACATGAGAAGGAGCCAAATTCATCTAGATAATATATTATTATGAATTTTTATAAGTATGGAATACCTATTTTTTCCTTTAAAAAATTGGTGGAAATCTTTTTATGGGGTCAAATGTAAAATATATATTAACCATATATTTTGTATATACAAATTCACTCAATCATATTTGGACATGTAGTAAATAATATGGTTAGAACTAATATTTGATTTTTATTTTTTGATTCACTATCAAGTAGGTATAGATAACATGGTAGTGGATGCCTTGATTTGAAAAGATAATACATCGTTAATATCTTTTTCCATGGAAAAAAATACTTTACATGTTGACTTAATGAATCTATGATTGGATGCCCAGTATCTATATACCTATTCTATTTTCTGTTACGTATCAATACAAACATATCTTTAGGTAAGATTTAATAATTATCATATAGGAGATAATTATTTCTAATGAAATGTAAAATTAGACAAGTAAGGTAAATTTATGAACATTAATCTTGAAAAAAGTTAATAATAGTTTTGAAATAGGTTATGTCTTCTATTTTATTTTTAAATGACGAAAGAATTATTTAGTGAGTCTCAGAAGACGTCATTTTTTATTTATCCTAGAAGCACTTAGATATACTAACACCATCAGGCATATTACTAGTTGGAATGAATAAAAGCTATACTATAGATATTATTATAATATTTTTGATTTACTAATTGGTTAACACTAATTGACAACAATCATACATTATTTTTATCCTTTTCCAATTTTTTAATGGGAATGGGAAAATTTATATCCATGAAATTCAAGGTGGGATTTATCAAGCTTTATCGATCTAATAATTTGATTTCCATTATTAATGATCATATGAATAAATCTATTCATTTTATTCCAATTTGATGTAATATATATTTTGATTATATTTATAGATATTAAATTATAGAAATAGTCTAGTTACATGGTGTCCCTCACTCTATTTAATATCTTCATTATATATTTACATAAAAATTAAAATTTCATCAGAAGTCATTGAGTGATGAATTAAAATTCAGTAAAACATTTCATCCACAATCTAATGTAAAATTTTAGTAAAAAATTCCAATAATGGAAAATATGATTTTGGATTTTTCATTTGATAATCATGGATGTATGGATACCCATATTTTATTAGTGTAATTTTCTTACAATAAGTTTTTAATTCAACTATATTGATAGAATGTTTGGATGTATTATATGAAATTTTGTGTCCAAATATATTATGTTAGGATGAATTTATTAAAATGGAGATATTAGAACAATTTTTCGTTTAATATATAGTTTATAAGGTAACAATGATTCAACACAATTTGTTATTGTCTTAGAGAACCCAATAAAAATATAAGAAAATAATTAGATGAAATATCTCTCCCTTAAGGTGTGAAATCGTGGTTTTCTTAATGTTACTCAATTGAAAAGTGGTATGATTTTTGGAATAATGTAAAAATTATTTCCATGGTATATTGGTTAATATGAAATTATAGAAAGATATGGTTTAGTTTCATACCACATGGCATTACCTCCAATTTTATCTTCGGTACATTATATATTTCACATTTTTTGTTAAAGAAATATGTAATAGATGAATATAACAATTTGAAAGCAACAGTGTAATTGTTGGAAGAAAAAAAATTAAGGAAAATGTAGATCTTATTCTATATCAATGATAATAGATTTTTTGGAATAATGTGACTCACATAGTTAAAGTATTTTGTATGAATTGAATGACTGAAGAATGAACATGGTATCTAGAAAAATCATTGTTGGAAAAATACCCTCAGTTGTTTAGTAATGAATAAAATTAAACGGATGTAATTTCATTAATTTGGTAAAAATGAGGAAACATGGGTAATATTCATAAAAATTGATTTTCATTTCTTATAAATATTCATGATTTGATATTATAGATTCATATCCACATTACCAATATTAATTAATTTTATAATCAAAAAATAATATTTTTTCTAATGAAATTGTATCCATCACTTATATAAAATAATTAAAAAAATAAAAATATAAACTAATGAAATTTTATTTTATTAAATGAGAATAATTTTTTAAATTATAACATTAAAAAAATTGTGCTGGATTTTTGAGATTTTTCATTACTGATTGATATTTGGATGAAAATAAAAAATAATAATTTTTACAAAACATGTAATTTATTTTCAAGTATTAAAAAAGAACCAATATATTTTATATTTTTTTTAATTAAAAATGAATCATATTAAATTTAAAAAATTCAATTCCCACTAAATATTAATTACAATTTATTTTTTCATAAATTTGTTTCTTAAAAACATATATTTCTAATGAACTTTTTTTCATTTTTTTTGCACGATTATATAATAATTAATTGAAACTACTACTACAAATTGAATCATTAAAATGTATTTAATCTTTAGAATTAGGAGATTTTATATTTCTTTATGTTTTTAATTACATTTTTGTTCATCATGTTTAGTTACCAAGGTGAAAATTAGTAATCAAAGTAAAGCATAGGATTAGCTAATTATGATAAAAAACTATGTAAGAAGGAAATAAAATCCTATATTAATTATTATTGGATGAGATTATTTTAACCATTATCACATTATCTTTGAAAAAAATTAGTTCAACTTTCCCATGATTAAGACATATATAATATTTACAAGCTAAGTATATTTAAAATTTTTCCACTACTTATATTAATAAATAGGCTCCTCTACTAATCACTTTTTCACTTACATTAAGCACTATAGATCAAAAATTACCTTCTATAATCCATTAAAACCATTCTTTACAAAATAAAATAGGTTATTTTCTCCACAACATACCCTCTTAGAAGTCAAAAAATGTAATCCAATGTAGTTTTTTCAATGATTTGTTATAACTCTTAACTGAGTTATTTCATGTATGTTTCTTATCCTACCTCCTTTAATCTTATACTAATCATTATTTTTTAATACTTGTTTTATGTCCAATATAATAATTTTATTTATTTTTTTGGTGGAATCTATTTTAATCTCCATTATTATACTATAGTAAAAATAAAAACAATACAAATGATTATGTGTGGACTACCACCTCCATAAATAGGACATATTTCATTTTATATCCCATCCAAACTCATCTACTTATAAAAATAGAATTAATTAATATTGAATAATTTTATTAAATTATTATTATTTTTATTAAAATTTAATATATTACTTAATTTTTTACCATTCCATCCTTTGTAAAATGAATGTGTCACCTTTGCAATCATTTGGACTACCACCCCCACAAATTGATTTGATTTTTTTCCTATCATCCTTACATGAATGGTTATCAAAGTGTTTTAATATAAAAGAATGATAATTATAAAAATTTTAATAATATTAAAAAAAATTTACCATGACCCCCTTGACCATAGTCAATACACCATTTTTTAGGTTATAAATTAAGCATCCTCAAAACACTAAATGCAGACTGAATGGGTTTATTATCATTATATGAAATGTTAATAAATTAAATTAAATGGATCATAATAAGAGAATAATCTTTAAAATGTTCCTAAATATGTAAAAAAAAATCATATTTTATAATTTATCAAATTTAAGGGAACACAATGTGAGTTAGGAGATAAGGTATTAGTTTTTTCATTAAAAAGTTATTTGAATTTTTTTATTTTATTTCTCTTCCACATCCATGATCTTAAAAATTGTTGAAAAATTTTCATAATTCTTCAATAAAATTTATTAAAGTTCATTTTCAAGAAAATTGTACAACATTAAATTTCCCAAATGGAATAATTTTATAGTTTTACCTGTGGGTAATTTTTACATTTTAGTAAAGTAAAAAAATAATGTTTTTTAACATTAATTATAGGACTAACTATTCCTAACATTATATCCATTATTATTGATCAATATTACTATACAATTTTAAATGGTTGCTTGAATAACATCATATTTCTCTCACTTATAGTAAAATTATTTATTCATAGATTTAACAAAAACCTTATTTTTTCATAAATATTAATAATTATTTCAAATTTTCATTAAATGGTATATTTTATAAGATTTATATTAAAATACAGGATTTTATGTGATTTTATCATTTAATGGTCCATGGAAATTTTACATGATAAAGGGTTAGCCCGATGTATCTCTGATAATTAGTAAGCCCAATTTGTGTCTATAATGCATTGGGAAAAGTGTTAAAGTTAATGGTAATTATGTTACAACTACAAGATATATTGGAATTAATCATGATTTTTATTACATTTTTTGTGTTACTGTAAAAGTGAATATAACAGTAATGTCACATGATATCAACAAAATTTTTCAATGATTTTAATGGGTTTTAAATGAAATACTTGTATTTTATATGTTAATAGAATGAACTCATGATTAATGGAATGGTTATGGTATTCTAAAGGATAAAGGTTCATTTGAAAGATTTATCCTATTTTTTCCATGTAAATTTCATGAATTTTATTTCTCCTCCATGGTTCATTAAAAAATGTTCTATTAAAAATTATGGATTTAATATAGATTTATAGAGTATGTAATTATTAATTGAGGTTAATTTTTATTATGTAAAAAAATAATTTACTTATGGAGTCTGATGAAATTTCAAAAAGGACTAATGGGTTAAATTAATTTTTATATTCATCAATATGATTTTTTTATCATCCCAGATTTTAAAATGTTCATATCAGGTATTAAAGATGTGTTGGGATTATAGAATGGTCAAAGATGACACATCATGAATGAAGAAAATTATTCCTGAATGAAATAATAGTGTAAATATATGAACGTGTGTTTTTGATAAAAAAATTATAATGTATAGAAATTACCATTTTTATATGTAATAGTTTTTTAAATAATTTAAAACCCTAAACATAAAAGATCTTGTAAATTAAATAGTTAAAACCCTTTTTATAAATAACATAAATATGTATTGAATATGTTACAATAACGTTGTGATATTTTATGAAATATCTCTCTAAAATTAATTTAGATTATTTAATTTCTTGATTTAAAAACAATTTAATACTTTTCTTTCATTATATGCCACAACATTTTTGTCTTGGATTGCACAGGACATTGAGTTTCTTGGATAACTTGTGGTCGAGTTTTACTAGAAAACAATACACTATTAATATTATTATTTAACATGATAGTTATGACCTAGACATTGAAATTTTGGGAATGAATATGATTAAATATATCCTTAATATATGGTTTACACCTATTTATATATTTAATCCTTTTGTGACCAATTATATAGAAATTAAAAATAACAAGAAATTGAATATAAAGGATGTCTTTTTATGAAACACTACTTTAATGAACAGAATATAATTTTATTTTAATAAATTAAAATACTAATTGTTAATCAGATAGAATAATTAAATTTATATTTTATATATTTAATAAAATATTTTATAATTCATTCGATACTTTTGATTGGCTTAAGATAAAAATAAATCAAAATTTGAGACTAAAAACGTTTCTTTTTATGAAATGATGATTTTATACCTTTTAAGGGAAGACTGGTCATAAAACTAAATTTTTAATGTTTTAAAATTTTAATATGTGAAAATAAATGTTTTTTAAGATGGATATCATAATTTACTTTAGGAAAATTTTTGGTCTTTTTCTAAGAACATTCATATTTTGATGAAAAGTTAATGCCACATAATCTTAATTCAAAACTACTTTTTCTTATAAATAACTTAAAATGTTAAATTATATTTTTCATTGGTTTTAATGTATAATTATATAAATTTTATATCCTTATATCCAATTTATGTTAGTGTAATAATTTTCATAGTTATTTTATATATAAAAACAAATAATATTTTAGAACATTTTCACTTTAAAGACCCTCTTTGTCGTCCTTTCTATGGGTTTAATTTTAAATTATATTCTTCAACAGATGTGATTGAAATTATTAACAATTTAATCAAAATTTGGAATTATTTTTATTTTTATTTTTTATTATGGTCAAATTTTTTTATATCAATAAAAATTAGTTAAAGCAATTAAAATTTATTCTATCGATTAAGGTTAAAATATGTTTTCTTAGTGGTTAAACATTGATCATAAGTGGAAAAAGGACCTAGAAACATGCCCAAAAAGAAACATATGGAAATATTTAGACCATTCCCCCACTTTTATATAATTTATTACATTATTAGAGTCACGTGATCTTAGGGAGACCTCCCAATATTTTTTACACTTTTATATTGACAAGAATGTCACTCCCTTTGAACTATAAAAAGGCACTCACACCCCTCACTAATTCAAAACACTCAATATTGTTTGGCTCATCCAATATCAGACAAAATAAGATCCAAAAATATATCCTCTCATCCAAGAATCCTAAACATGATCATAAATAAAATCAATGATGTCATGTGGTGCAAAACAAAAGAAGTTACTCCAAGAGGTGGAAACATTCTTCAACGAGCCCTTTTGATTTATTTATCTCTCCTCCCCTAAAATAATTATTATTCCATGACAATGTGAATAAAAAATTATACTCAATATATTGATACTTTCTTATGTTAGGGGTTCTACTTACACCTATAAACACTTCGATCAAATTCATAATGTAATAAAAGTTCATCTCTTCGACAAACTATAACCTTGGGAAACAATGTTGCATGTTTTTCCTTTACCACCTACTATAGTTGGTAATTGTATATAACATTATATTTTTATATTATATATATTATATATATTATATATATAATAAAATAATGCTTCTATAATTATTACATAACGCATGCCTTGATGCTTTCCACTTTTTTGGAATATGTTATCATTGTTTGTAGATATGTGGACTACCGTATCCTAAAAGTGATGTGATACATTCACACTTTACAAGGAATGTATTAGTGATGTGTTTAAATATAAATATGTATTAATATTTATATTATATTAATGAAATATTTTTTATATTCATTAAATAATTATATATATATATATATATCATATCATTTTATTCTTTCCATTTCACACACTAAAAAAGTGATAACGTCATTCGTGGATGTGTTGAGTACCGTCTCCTCAAAGAAGAATGATTCTTCCTTTTTCATCATTAAATAACAAGAATTCTATATATAAGTATATTTAATTAAATAAAATTCAATTTATGATAAAATTTTCATTCTATAAAGAAAAACATTATATAACTTCTTTCTATAATGATAATTGAATAATGGAAATTTTACTCATCAATGTGTATTACATACTATCTCTATATTCATAATGTTGGTTCATTTATCATAACCATATTTCGTATTTTATTTTCGAATTATAAATTATGTACAAATTTTATAATTATATCATTGTTATTATTTGGTAATTTTTTGAATAATGACCGCATTGGCCATAGTCAACCTATTAATGTCAGTTTTGACACATAACCTAATATCGTCAAAACATCCAACATTAAAATTTTTGACTATATAATTTTTTATAAATTTTTTATAAATTAAATAAAATTAATAATAGACTTGTAAAAGTTTCTAGGGAAAATAAATAATTAACATATGTTTATTATTCAGGTAAATAGAGGAAAATCATGAAAAATCTGACTCTGGGTAAGTGATTTCCATCTCACTATTTATATTTGAGAGATAAATGTCATATTCAACAAAAAGAAATTTTTTGTGTTCTATCTACTATAAATATTTATGTATTATATAATGAATAAATTTATATTCATTATATTTAAATATTTAATTTTATTATTATAACTTTTGGGGATTCTAATTCAGATGTTACAACAATTGTAAAGAATTTATTATCTCAATTTCCATTAATTGGGTTATAATTCTATTTCTTTAATTATGTTATGCCAAGAATATGTGTAAAACATTACTCTTATTTCAATATTATGTATTTCAAATTTTATTGGGTGTATTTAAATATGTATCAAAAAATATTTCATTGATTTAATCTCACTACAATGGTACGATCATTGTAAGGGATTTTCATCTCACTTTTTTACTTTAATGAGAAAAAATGTTATAGTCACCACATACTTATTTTGTGTGGTGAATATACTACCCCGTTTGATATATTATTTTAGAAATTAGTTTATCTTTATGCTATTTAACTATTTCATTTTATTATTATTACTTTTGGTTCTTTTGATTCATATTTTTTCATAGTTTTAAGAGGATTTGTAATATCACTTTTATTTCTATGAGACTTATTTTGTATTTACCACTCCTTTATTTTGTGTGGTCAATATTATAACATATGACATATTATATCTTGAATCCCATTTTTTCATGATAATATTTTTCTCATTTAATTACATTCAATAATGGGGATTGTGACTCAGAAGATTCAAAGTGGTATGGGACACATTAGAATGATTAATAATTATTTTCCTCATGAATGTTTTTATGTGATTTTAATTATGTTTCCATTCATTTATATCTAAAACCCTTATTTTCACTTATCATTTTCTAAGGATATTATTTATTCATACCATCCTCATTCTTTCGCTGGATGGATAATTATTATTTCAAGGAAATTTTATTTGAACCAATTTCTTTTGCATTGTGTAATCATGTATCAATGAGATTGTTATGGAACTCATTTATTTTCTACAGGTTAACATTGTTTCAGAGATATTTTTTTGGAATCCATTTATTTTAACTTGTTTAATCATGTATCAGAGGGATTGTTATAGAACCCATTTCTTTTCCACTGCTAAAACATGTTTCAAATTTATTGTAATAGAAACATTTTCATTTCCAATTGTTAGCCATATTCTAAAAAGAAAAAAGGTTTTTCCTTTGATTTATAAAGAATTATATATTTTTTCATATAAATTATAAATTATTAGTACACCCATATTTTGTTGGGGGGCCATTATTTCTTATATTATTGGTGCACCCATATTACATCAACTTATCCCTTAATAACATATATAATGGGGCCGCCAAGATATCACTTCGATGCATCAGGTAATATGGAGATGGATGTCAACCATATTGGTTACTCTATTTTTAAGGGTTCTATAAGGGTTTTTTCAGGGTTCTATATGGATTCTATGAGATAATGTTACAAAATACCAATATTTTTTATATATGATTTATATTTGTTAGTAATGTTTCTTTTGACCCATATTAATATCGCATGGATCGTGATTATTGATTCTTATGACTATTTCCTTTGGAAGTTAATTATTCTATGTTTTCTTGTTTGATGTACTGATTTTTTATCGGTATGAATATTATTATGTTATTGTCATGCCTTTTGATTTTTTTCATTATACTCTTAATCTCTTGGTATTCTTAATGATAACATTCATTTCCTAATTTTTACCTTTAACATTATTGAGAATTTTTTATCACCATTCTTATGTTTCGTTTTTCCATAGGATATAAATAATTACATTGAATGATTTATTTATATAATATATTTAATTATTATTATTTTCATACATAATATGAATAATAATAGCTGAGTTCAATTGTATAAATTTTCATTTGATTTCTTTTGAATTTTTTATGTGGTAGTTTTCCCTAATTCGCAAAAATCCTAAACCTAAAAGGTCATCTAGAATGTACGTGATCCATGTTTTCCATTTAAAGTTGTAATGTTTGAAGAAAAAAATGGGTCACAACTATCATCAACCTAGATGGAAATTTAAATTTTATGAATTCAATATAGGATCCAAGAATGTGAGTTCTGGGCACTTATCATTGGTATAAAAGGTCTGTTTATGTAATGCTAGAGATTTGGATGTTTTCATGTGAGTTTATCTAAAGAGTTATGGATACCTTCATAATACTATAAGATTAAGGATTCTCAAGTGTTCAAAGTCATTGAAACCCCATTTGATGTTAATATTTAATAAAAAAAATTATGTTATAAATGACGTTTTAGGATATGTTTTATTCCATTAAATAACATGTTAAAATTTGGTTTAATGTCAAGTATTCTTTTACTTATTACAAAAAACATAAGGTATTGATAAGAATTATGATTTATATTATATGATTATTTATGACTTTATTGAAACACAGGTATTATCATACAGATAACCACTAGATTGAAAATTGATATGGTGAATAAATAATTAAGGTTATTTTTAGAAAATATCTTCGTCTTTTGGCCCTAAAATCTAGAAGGTATGATATAATCCATGAGGTTGAAAAACCCTTTAATTTAGAGGTTATTGATATTTTTTGGGATACAGGGTTATGGAATGATTTAGACTCACCACTTGGAATTAATATTGAATTATTAAGATTATGTTATAATGGTTTATTCATTTTTTGGTATTGTCTAACAATATGTTAACAATTTAGGGTTATGTTAATATTTATAGATATAAATAATTTATTATTTTAAATTTTTTTTATGTGGTCATTAATATTATTCTATATTTCATAAGGTGTTAATAAATCATCTTTAATACTAATATTTTGTTGAAAAACATGATATTATAATAAATGATGAAATTTACTCATCTAGTAAGTATACTTCCTTATTTTCTTAGTCTAGATGGTGAAAAAACCCATAAACATTTGACAAATGATCTTAAAATAAAATGTTACCATATAACCATTTTTTCTTATGATATTAATTACCTTTTCCACTAATATTGAATTTTTTGTTATTTGTCATTATCATCCTTCTTACCATGTTCTCTATAAATCTCTATTTGTCCCTGGGAATTTTTTTTCCTGCCTAATAAATCTTTTTATTTCCCACCAATGTTATACCTCAGTAGAGTCCTAGTTATGCCTATATTCTGGTGGAATTTATGTTTCTCTCTTTCCCATTTGTAGTTTGTTCTATTTATTTCATTTTCCCTATGTGGGTTCCAATAATGTAATTCTAAAAATTTTAATACTTCGATTACCAAGACCAATTACAAGGGAGAAAATCATCTTAAGGGGGTAGGATGTAACATCCCTATATTTTATGAAATATCTATTTCAAATTAATTTAGATTCACTTATTTATTGAGTAACATGATATTCATAGTTTATATTGTATTATAAGTAACACCATATTTATCCTTTGTGAAACATTACATTGAGTTTCTTCGATAACTTATGGTTGAGTCATAATGGACAAAAATATACTATAAATATTATTATTTAACATTATAGTTATAACCTAGCCATTTTAGTGGAGAGAAATTAAATGATTAAATATATTATATATATATTTTTACCCATATTTATATAATTAATCTTATTTTGGCCAATTAATTAGAAATGAAAATAAAAACCAATTGAATAAAATGACATGTTTTTAAGAAAATCTATGTTTACAATCATAATTGTATTTTTTTCATAATGTATTAAATTAATAAATATTTGTGATATATTTTAATTAAACTTAAATGTTATATATTCAATAAAATATTTTTAAATCATCCAATATGATTGATAGGCTTAAGATTAAAATAAATCAAATTTTAGGAATAAAAGGCTATATTTTTCTAAAAGGATGTTTTGTCATCTTTTAATAGAAACAATTTCATAAAACTAAACTTTTAAACTTTTAAAAAATTTATTTAAAAATTTAAAAAATTTAAATCCCAATATAAAAATTTATTTTGTGTAAATATTTGGTACTTTTCTAGTAACTTTTATATTTTGATGAATAGTGAATGGCACTGAATTTTAATTGAAAATTGTTTTTTATTCTAAATTTTTTATTATGTTAAATTATATTTATTGTTGGTTTTATTATGTAATTAGATATATTTTATACAATTTAATCCAATTTAATTAATTTTAATCATTTTCATAGTTATTTAAGACATAAAAACATAGAAAACTTTTAAACATTTTCACTTTAAAACCCCACTTTGGCATCCCGTCTATAAGATAAATTTTAAATTAAATTATTCCACTTATGTGATTTGATTTGTTAAAATTGGATTATATTTTATTAATAAAGGTAATTTATATTTTCTATTAAGTTAAACATTATTTTTGAAAAAAAATATTAGTGTAATAAATTAAAACTAATTACAACGATTAAGGTAAAAATGAGTTTTCATAGTGGTTAAACATTAATATTAAATGGAAAATGATCTAGAAACTTATCCAAAACTCATTGGGTGGAAATATATCAACAATATACAAATTTTTTTAATATTTTATAAAATATTTCAGGCACATTATTTAAGAGAGACCTCCCATTAGTTCTTATCTTTTTGTAGTTATAATAATTCCACTCCTCATCCACTATAAAAAAGGTAGTAACACCCCTCATTTATTAACCCCTATTAAGACATTTTAACTCATAAAATAACTTAAAAAATAATATCCCATAATTTTTCATCTCATTATACAGTCATAACATTTTTTATAATTCAATCCATGGATTTACTTTGGTGCAAAACAAAGGGAGTTACCCAAAGAAGAGGTAACTTTCAGAAATGAGAACTTATGTTTTATTTATGTATTGAATAAATAAATTATTATTATTAAATTATTATATAAAAAATATTATCCTAAGTACAATGATATATTGTTATGTAAATTGTTTAACAAATATCAACACAAACTTCGATCAAATGGGTAACAAAATCATTGTTCGTGTGTACAATGGACTACCACATCTTGAAATGATGTCCTTCATTTTTCCTTTACCAACTATAAAGGTTGGGAATAATGATAAAACAAATATTTTTATATGATATATATTTTAATTATATTATAATAATACTTATTTAATTATTATATAACACAAACCTTCATGATTTTCATTTTTTTGGAATATGTTAACATCGTTTGTGGACATGTGGATGACCACCTCATTAAGGTGGTGTGATACGTTCACAATATATATGGAATTTATTAAGTATGGGTTTAATAGAAGTATGTGATATAAATTATGTATTTATTATATTCATGAAATCCTTATATATCTTGATTGATAATATATTATTTTTTTCTTTCCATTTCACAAATTAAAAAATTGATAATGATGTTCATGGATGTATAGACTACCAACTCCTCGAAGAGATGTGATTCTGCCTTTTTCATCACCACATAAAAATAATTTTATATATAAATAAATATAGTTAAATAATATGTTCTTTGTGATATAATTTTCATTATGGAAAGATAAACATTACTTACCTTCTTTCCATAATGTTTATGGAATAAATGAAAATTTACTCAAGCGTATATATAGCCTACTATCTACAAGACATTAAAATTGGTTCATTATTTATGAACATATTTCATGTTTTATTTTAAAAGTATGATTTATGGATAAATTTTATAATAATTTGATGTTTATTATTCAGTAAATTCTTAAATAATTACCCCAGTAACCTTAGTCAACCTATCTAATCTTATTCTGAAAAATAAGTTGATTGTGGTCAAAACATATGACCCAAATAGTATTGATTATGTAATTTTATATAAAATTATTATAAATGAAATAAATTTAATAATAAACTTGTAAAATGTTCTGATGAAATTAAATAATTAACTTATGTCTTTTATTTATGATTATATAGTAAAATCATGAGAAATTAAACTCAAGGTAAGCGATTTCCATCTCAATTTTTACATCTGTGAGATAAATGTTGTATTCAAAACTCACATCATTTGTGTGGTGTATCTTCTGACCCTTTGACATATTATATAATTAATTAATTTAAATTCATGGTATTTAAATGTTTTATTTTATTATTACTACTTTGGGGGTTTCCTATTCAAATTTTACTATAGTTTTAAGAGTTTTCTTAACCCAATTTACATTCATTCTGTTAAACATCCATTTCATTAATCATATTATGCTAATAATTTGTGTAAAAATGTGCACTAATTGTCCTATTCTGTATTATGAATTTTATTTTGTGGATTTAAATTTATCACACATAATTTTTTTAAATTATTTATTTTAAAACAATGATGTGCTCTTTGTGGGGGATTTTCATATCACTTTTTACATCTATCAGATAAATGTCATAGTCACTAATTATGTTGTGTATTGTATATACTAACCACTATGACATAATATATAAATAAATATTTTATATTTATATTATTTAAATATTTTATTTTATGATTATTACTTTTGGGTCTTCCGGTTCAGTTGTTATCGCAGTTGTATGGGGATTTCTACTCTCTGTTTTATTTAATTCAAACTTATTCCATATTCACCACTAATTTCTTTTTGGGGGTGTATATTATACCCATGACATTTTATATCATTAATTTCCATATATTAATGGTAATATATGTTTCATTTAATTATATTTATCCATGTTTATAGTTATTCAAATGTTATAATGTGGTATTGCACACTTTGGAATGATTACAGATTATTTTCTGGAAGAATATTTTTAATGTGATTTTAATGATATTTCCATTCATCAATGTCAACGACCCTTGTTGTTAATTATCCTCAACTAGGGATATTTTTTATTTATATCATCCACATTATTTATCAATATGGATAAATCTTGTTTCAAAGATATTTTTTTACAACCCATTCTTTCTATGGGTTAATCATTTATCAAATATATTATTATTGAACCCATTTATTTTCCATGGGTTAACCATGTTTCAATGAGAATTTTTTTGGAACAAATTTATTTCCCATTGGTTAATCATATATCAAAGGTATTTTTATGGAACCTATTTCTTTTCCATGAATTAAAAATTATTCAAATAGATTACAATGGATTATGTTTCCTTTCTATAGGTTAATCATCTTCTAAAAATTAAAAAGGATATTTCTATGAGTATTGATAAATGGTATATTTTTTCTTCTCTTGGAACTTATAAAGGATGGTTATATCAAAATAGAGTATAATTATCCCATAATATCGTATATGGTGGGTGTACCCATATTGCATTAGGTGAGTCTTTTATAGCAGATATGATCGATAGACATAGATTTCACTCTGATGAATCGAGTTCTCTTAAGATAAAAGTCGACCATATTGGTAATTATATTTGTATGAGTTTTTTATGGGTTATATGATATTATGTTACAAGATAACAATATATTTTTCTATTCTTTTTATGTAATTTTTATGTTTATTTTGATCATTATTGATATCACATGACTCATGATTATTTATTCTTATCATTATTTCCTTTGTGAATGCCTTATACCATATTTTCAATTCTAATGAACTAGATATTGATGGGTATAAATATTCATATTTTACACTCATGATTTTTTTATTATGTCATCATACTATTATACTCTTCTTATTCTCACCAGTGACATTCATTTTTTAATTCTTACCATTTCCCATACTAGTAATTTGAGATCACCATTCTTTTATTTCTTATTCCCCAAGTTATAAAGAACAATATTGAATGATTTAGGTCTCAAAATGATTTAAAAAGTTTGATGTTTATTACCTAATATAAAATAATAAAATCTAGTTTAAATGGTAGAAATATACATTTAATGACATGTGAATTTTTTATATAGTATTCTATACTAATTATCTAAAACTATAAACTTAAAAGGTAATCAAAAAAATAAATGATCCAATTATTCCTTTTGATGATGTAAGGGTAGATGAAAAAATTGGGTCACAATTATTAGAAACAATGTTTTAAAAGTAATGATTGGGAACACATCACCAGATCTGGGAGTGTGGGTTCTAGGCATGTATAGTTAAGGATTTTTGTATCTAACCCTTGACAATTAGGTAATACACTTGGGGGTTATATTATTCTGATTTCGGTTGATATAATTTTTTGTCCAAGTAATTACTAGAATTTTATTAAGTATGGGGGATATTTATATGTTATTATATTGAAATGATTTCATATCTATAAATTTTTCAATTTATCAGTGTACATTATGGAAAATATATAAGAAAATTAATTTTAAATTCTTTGAGGATTTTTGTAAAAATGTTATTATTTTCAATTGTGGTATGAAATATAAAATCTTGGTGTATAATTGTTAAATGGTATCTATTTTTAATCACATAATTGTATATTAAAATATTTATATTGATTTATATTTAAATTATAAATTTTATATATAAACAATTAATTAATACTTTGTGAATAATTTATAAATTTATTTATAATAAAATTAATTTTTTGTGTGATTAAGTATTTACATGATATTTTAGATTTATTGGAATTGGTTTTTTAATGTTATTATGTTCTATAAAAAACAATTTTTAAAAAATAATTTGACGGAACTTTTTATTAAAATATTAATGGACTATTTTTTTTAGTTGAAATGTATTTTTTTAGTTGATATTTTCCCTTTATACATGTTGAAGTAGACCATATGTTTTGTTTTTTGGACATATATTTAATCTAGTAAGGAAAATATTGATTACTAGGATAGTATTCAATTGGGAAATTGGGATTTATTCTAGGAAAATATATTTTTCACAATCAACGAATGATAATATGTGTAAAGGGATCCATATATTTTACCTTTTTCACTATATAACTTTCTAGACCAAAGATGTTAGTCTAAATCGTAAATATTCATTGTCATCAATAACCACTATGTTATTGATATTTTTTGAGAGATTTTATATGGTTGATTGGTCTATAAAGGGGGAACTAATTATTGGAACATTATAGAAATTATGTATCTAGTGATCATTAGAGATCCTCTATTATTATAAACATGTTCAAGAAATGTTTTTGAATTACTAAAAGGTTGCATGAATATTAGATAATGATAATTCACTATATATTTGGAGACTAAGTGGGGGAAAGATATTGGTTTCCACACTATTTTATAAAATACCTGCATTTTTTAATAATCCATTGCTTTATTATTAAATATCCAATGAATTGAGGTTCCTGGATGAAATATATTTCACTGCCTAAGCATTTAGTGTTCAGATGAGTATAGATAAATACTCGTCAAAATTGTTGTTGAATTCTGAGGAATTGTAACACCTTAAGTTTTTATGGACCTATTTTTTTGAATAAATTTATATTCTTATTTATATATTTAAATGCACTTAGTGAAATATTACTTTCCCATATAAAATACTTAGCATACATTGCACACAACACTGACTAGGCATACATTCCACACAACACTGACTTAGAATATGATGCTCTCAACATTGATTTAGCATAGGATACATGCAACACAGAGTTTATACGAAATATCTCTATTTATTGATTTAATTATTTAAATAAGATAATTATAACCTATAGGATAAACTTAGTAATATTAATAGTAATAAATACTTTTTAAATATTGTTTATAATTGTTTTATATAAATAAAACATATAATTTTTGGTAAAATTATTTTTATGTTTAAAATCATCATTTTCTCAAATATATTGCTTCTTATAATAAATTTAATTCTAGAAAAATTTAGAAATAATTTTATAAATTAATATTTTTTAATTTATAACTTCAAAATTATCTCAGGGTGATTTTTTGGGATTTTTTTGAGAAACATCATTTTTTGATGAATAGTGAAAAATACTGATTTTTAGTTAAATATTGTATTTTTTATAATTAATTGTTAATGAAAAATGTTATTAAAAATTAGTTAAAAGGAAACATTAGATAAATATTAAATATAATTATAAAATGAAATTCATTACTATCATTTCCACTTTGATACTGAATATATAAACATTAAAATCTTTTGATCTTTTTCCTTCTTTAGAACCCCCTTATTGCATCTCATCTGTGAGATTTGCACTAACATTAATTTTTTCACATATGTGAAGTGAATTTAAAAAACATATCATACTCAATTTTATTTAGTATAATATTTATAGTCTAATGATACCATGTTAATTTTTGACAAAATTTATTAGAAAACGTGATTAAAATTAATAATAGTAGTTAAGGCCAAATTAAGCATAATTAGGGACTAAACCATAAAATTATGGGCACAAATTACTTAGAAAATTTTTCATAACCCATTTTATATCCATATTTATTCCATATAACTTCCATTATTTAGTTTTTTTTGGGTTTTTAATACTTTTTTTAGGTATGAACATGTGCACACCTAACTTGTTTTTAAAAATTCCCTATGAGTTCTTCTCCCTCCCTAAAAAAGGCCACCACCTATATCCATTCGTAAAACCTCTCAAACCACTTAATTTAATCCATTATCTACCCATATATCCTTCCAAAAATCCTCATACCCCCTTTAATCCTTCATTTGGGCAGAAATCCTCTCAAGGAAGCCTTTGGGAACAAACCAATAGGGGTTACCCGATTAAGAGGTAACGACTTCTATCAAGATCTATTCCTTTATTTTCCTTCACCACCACCTCCACACTCTTTAATAAATTATTTTGTGAAAAAACCCATTATAATACTTATAATATTATTTTTTTAAGGAAATGAGTATGACCTACCACTACACACACCTCCATCTAAGGTATGATGAACATGCTGTTTCTATGTACGGCATACTACTACCTCACGAAATGATAATTGTTAATTTCTCCATTACCACTAATCATGGTGGAAATTATTATGGAAATTTTTTCTATATATTTAATATATTATATTTATAATTTCTTCAATATTATTTATTCCTTTTACAATAACAATCATTTTATCTTCTATTTGGTATTAATTCGATAATCTCGTTTGAGGAAGTGTGGACTACTGCCCCCTCAAAGCGATGTGATTCATTCACACACCCCATGGAATTAGAATACTAAATATATATTATATATATAATATAATCATTCTACTATTATAATGATATATATATATATATCATTTACATAATTTCTTTCAATACAACAATAAAACAGAAACATCATTCATGCGTGTGAACAATTTATCATCTCCATGAACGGTGTATTCTATTTCATACATAATTATGCTATAAAATATTATAATGTACATATAATATATATAAATCATATTTATATAATTTTATAGACTCTTTAATCAAGATATAAGTATAAATTCCCATGCTATAACAATTAATACACATGCGAAGAACAAAACGAATATTTCCCTATGTGAAAATCTAACAGAGGTTAATTAAAAAGAGGGTAATATAAGGTCATAAAACACAATATTTATAATTATTTATAATAATATGATTATTTAAACTATGTATAATAAACTTATATTTATTTTACAGGAGTATTGTATGAGTTTGGAGAGATTTAGAACAAAAGGTAAGGGGATTTTCGCCTCACTATTAAATTCTTGTGAGATACAAGATATGTTCGTCACTAATTATTTTTGTTTTGTGTATGTACTTACCATGATTGTGTTATATATATCTTGTACATAAATTTATGTGTATTTATATTTCCATTATATCATCCTTCTTTCATGGGGTTCAACTTTCAAAAGTTTCCAAATCTGTATAATAGTTTTGTCTCAATTTGCCTTCTTGATTCTCATGTTTTGTTAGGCACCTAAACTCTTTTTTGAGGTTTATATATTTAAATTTTACATTTTAAATCATGAATATCCTTCATTAAAGATATATTAATCCTCTTGTAATTTCAATTTATTACATGAAGATTACAATCACATGTTACGATGTAATAAGCATTTATTGACACAATCTCATCACATTCTGAGAATGCCAATGTTTATACTTGAATTAATGAAATATTATGATACATCATTCATGAATGATAATCATTTTCCTACTTATATGTTTACTCAAGATACCCATATTTTTTAATACCATTTTCCTCTCTTTGGTACATAAGACAAGGTTTTTAGAAAAATGTGACCACCTTTCTCTTTGGACGGAAATCTATTGTATTCAAAAACAAAGTTCTCCAAAGATCCTTGAAGTTAATTCTAAAGTAAAAAATTGAATTTAAATTTTTTTTATTCTTTTAAAATATTCCTTTATATGTTTTCAAATATATTTTCAAAGAAAAATGTTTTCAAATGGATTTTTGTAACAAAAAATAATTTCTCAATGAAGAAAGTATATTTTCATCAAGAAATGTTTTTAAATGAGTTTTCCAAATTATTCCCCATATATGATAATATCTAGTGTTGTTAAACATAACATTATGGAGAATTAATAAATTTCACTATTCATATTCTATCTCTGAATGTATTATTATTTGATTGAAATATGTTATGAAACACAATTCACTTAAACAGTTTATATTCTTTTGAAACCCGCTTCTTTTCACTGGTTATGTTTATGATTAATTGATTATAAAACCTGTCTTCATACATAGGTTATGATATGTTTACATATTTCTTTATACACATTACATTTAATGGTTTATGATATGATTATGATCATATAGAAGATGTGTCAACGATTTCATTATGTGACTGGTGGGACCTATATCTGCCTCCAATTAATTGGGTAATGATAAATGTTTTAGGACCATAGAGGGAACATGAAAGAACATAACAATCCCGAAATAAGAGGGAACATGAGAGAAGAACCCATTCCAGAAACAATAGGGAATAAGGAAGAACCTCCTAGTCCTGAAATAATAGAGAACATGGGAAAACATCCCATTCCTGAAATAAGAGGGAATAAGGAATAACATCCCAGTCCTGAAACAAGAGGGAATAATGGAGAATATCTCAGTCCCTAAGTAGGTACATGGGCAGTTAACCCAAGATGTAAATATTATAACGACCATGATATACCACCTCTACACTAGGTTTTTATATACTTATTTGTTTCCAAAATTACATGTATTACTCCTATGTTATGGTTTAATGGATTATGTCCTTTAATTATTTTTTAATCAAGTCTTATGAACTACAATGCATTATGAAATGATTCATGTATATGATATGTTATATGATGGGTATGATCTTATATTTTTTTGATCATGTCCTCATACACTTACGATCATGTTTATGCTTACAAGTAAACCTTTTTTATCCTTACTAAGAATTTTATCTCACCCCTTTTTATATTTCCATCCCCAGGTTTAAAAGATATGTATTATGATTGATGTGTCTAAGAATGGTCCTATGAAATAGGATCCAAGTGGGAGGAAATGTAGCTCATTTATGTACTGATTTTTAAGTTTCCATGTTTTTAAAGGCACTAGACTTGTAGGGTATCCTTCCATCGGTTTGTATAATTTTTATGTATTCCAAAAATGGTAAGCAATTTAATGTTTGTAAAGAGAGGTTTTCTAGAGTTGGTATCAAAAGAAAGGTATAGTTAACCATTGGAAACTAGGATATGAAAATTGTGGAGAGAACCTTAGGACATGTCTATAAGGAAAAGTATAAGGATTTGTTAACATTTAGTAAAATGTCCTCGAATTTTGGTAAAGTATGTAGTGATTGGTTTCCTAGGGATACATCCATGTATGAATATTAAAAGTGGATGTGGATCGAGCACATATGTACCTAGGGGTACTGACTCTTATAACATGTTCATGTCTTGACTCGGTATAATCTGGTACAGGACAACGGGCCTTGTTGCACAACTAGTTTGATACTCTCAATAGATATGAATTTCTAATTTTCAAAATCTTTATGAACCATTTTAAAGGATTTAAATGAATGATAGATTTATATTACCTAGGATAAACCTAAGGTGTCATAGATTAAAGAATGTTTCAAAAGTTAGACATCCTATAAGTGATTTTTTTGGATTATGTGGTTCTTCATTATGATAACTATTTTTGACTCTATGATTTTGGTTTTAGTTAATGGACAGAACCTAAGGGAACCACATTAATGGTGATTGTAACAGATAATGAAACAATTTTCCACGTGAACAATCAAATTTTTTGGGTGCTAGATTGAAGAATCATGTTTCTAAGATCACGCAGATTTCTCTGGCTGTGAATCATGGTGGACTTCCAAATTAAAAAAGGAGGGAACAAAATCCTGTTGAGTCATTCATGAGGTGGTGTCGAACATATTTCATATGGTCTTCTGATCCAATTGTTTCTGAATAATATATTAGTTCCACTAAAAATATATTTTCTTTTCTTCAGTGTATAGAACATGAGAAACTCGTTCTACCAGTTTCTCAGTTAGGAAGTGAAAGAGGTCAGTAGTGGACACTAATCAATAATATGAGGCCACATGATCAGACTGAATCCATGGTTTGGGATGAGTTCAATAACATATTTTTTAATAAGTACTTTCCTTTAATTCTTAAAACCAATATGGAGAAAAAAATTATTTAGTAAAAGAAAAATTGATGATGAATCTGTTGGTACCTACAAGGATAATTTCATGATGATTTCAAGGTATGATTCATGAATTATCTTCCAACCAGAAATTAAAGTTTATAGGTTTTTTGGTGGATTAAATCCATGTCTTAGAATGGTGTTGGGCATAAGATACTTTTGTAGCTATGAATTTATTGTGCGTTGTGAATTTAGGTCTAAATAGAGGTAGGATTCCGGTATTAATCTCAGGGATTTGACAAGAAGATGATGATGGATTTTGAAGAAAACTCTATGGAATAGTGAGAAAAGAAGCTGAAAATTCATTTAAGATCTAATTATGGGGATATACATGGATGAAATTACCTTTAGGGGTCTAAAAATGTTTTAAGTATAGAAGGGAAGGCCATCAGGCAATTGATTACCAAAGTGATGGGAAGAATTTAGCTCAAAATGCCAATGGATAAAAATCCACACAAAATGAACCTACCATGATTAAATGATAAAAGTGTAAGTAGAATGGGAATTATTCCAAATACTAGCTAAACCCAGGGGTTGGTGATGATGATCGATGTCAGCAACCTCATAAGCTGACGGACAAGGGAAAATCGCATGCAACGGCTATTTGTGATGAGGGGTGATATAACAATGTGATGAAAGGTACACATAACGTTCAATCTAGAGCTTCTACTATTATATTTTATTCTGGATCTACCCACATATTCATATCTAAATAATTCTATAGGGGTGTTAAAATTCCTCTAAAAAAATTAGATGTGGAATTAGTAATAAAAACCCTTAATGGTATGATGATTTCATCTCAAGTCTATGATTCCTCTCCAGTATAAGTTTTTGGTAACATGATTCCTACAAATACTTTCATTCTTACTTTGGTCGAATTTGATGTCATCTTAGGCATGGTTTGACATTCTCTATGTAAATCCCACATCAATTTAAAAGTAATGTAAGTTATGTATGATATTTCAAACCCTCCTATGATAATCCATCAATGTGATGATAAGTACGAACTTCCTATGGAGATTACATCTAGTTTATGTGTCTTAATTCCCATTCAAAAAGGTTGTTTCTCTCAAATGGTTGGTGGGAGGATCGACATACATGATATTCCTATTGTTTCGGATTTTTTGGATGTCTTTTTAGAAGAGTTTCATAGACTTCCAACAAAATGTGTTGTTGAGTTTTCATTAGAACTTAAACCTAGTTAGATACAAATTTCAAAGAATCCTCATAGAATGTATCTAATTGAGTAGTAGGATTTGAATAAGAAACTCCAAGAAAACCTTGATAAGGGATTCATTTCAAAAAGTGTGTCACTATGGGGTGCACTGGTTCTACTTGTGAAGAAGAAAGATAGATCAATGTGACTCAACAATGATTATCAGAAGTTGAACAAGATCACAATCAAGAACAGGAATCCTTTTCCTCATATTTATGACTTGTTTGATCAACTACATTGAGATCAATAATATTCCATGATTGAACTTCATTTTTGATATCATCAATTGGGGGTTAAGAATGAGGATATACCTAAGACATAATTCGATACAAGGTATGGTAGGTATGAATATATAGTGATGCCTTTTGGTCTCACTAATTCCCCTACTATCATCATGGATTTAAGGAATTGATTATTTAGAGATTACCTCAACTAGTTTGTGTTAGTCTTTATAGATGACATTCTTATATATTCATAGAGAAAATAAGATCTTGATGATCTCTTGAGAAATGTAAGGAATACCCTAAGGAAGGAAAAGTTATATGAAAAATTTAAAAAGTGTGAATTTTGGCTACAAAAGCTTTCATTTTTTGGGTCAGATAATATAATGATATGGTATAGCAGTAGATCCGTCAAATACATAGGTTATTGAAAGCTATCCTAGACCAATCGTATTTTCTGAGATCTGTAACATTCTTGGTTTCGATGGATATTACTGACGAATTGTGGTGAATTTCTCACTATTATCTAATACTCTGACAAATTTAACTTGGTAAGGTGTCAAGTTACTCTATACAGATGAATGTGAGGAAAATTTCACTGAATGGAAGAGGAGGTCAGTTAGTGAACTTGTTCTTCCATTACCTTATAGTGGAGAAGGGTTTTTAATATATAGTGATGCATTCATAAAAATATTCGGTTGTGTACTTATGAAAACTAACATGGTTATATCTTATTCCTCATGATAATTGAAGATTCATGAGAAAAATTACCCAACTCATGATTTGGATTTAGTAGCGGTATTTTTTTCATTGTTGATGTGGAGGAATTATCATTAGTGTAAAAATTGTAATATATATACCAGTAATGATACTCTAAAATTTATATTCACATAGAAGGATTTGAATATGTTCCTGAGAAGATGGTTATAGTTTATAATCTATTATGACTTCTTAAACCATTACCACCCTGGGAAAGTGAAAAAGGTTTCCGATACATTGTATCAAAAAGATCATGTGATCTTATCTATAATGTGGATCACAAAAGATCCATTATTTCTAGATTTTTTAAGGATGAATCTATAAATCCTAATGTAAGGGGAAACATGTTATCTTTCTCAAATTAATGTGCATCCATCTATACTTGTGACGATTAAGTAGGTATAGAAGGAAGATAAAGAACTATAAAATAAGGATAGCAATGTTCCAGACATTATCCCCGATCAAGATGGAATGATATGGTTGAGGAACCGTGTATGTGTTCCTTCCATTCCTGAGTTAATTTAGGAGCTATGAGATAAAGCTCAATGTTCTAAATTCTCTATTAATCATGAAAGTACAAAGATGTATAGGGACATGGAAGAATAGAAATGGAGGGATGGAATTAAGAGAGATATCGCAGAGTTTGTATATCAGTGTTTGATATGATATGAAGATGAGGATAAAAGACAAAAGTCTAAAGGGATTTTGCATCCATTACCCATATAAAAATTGAAATGGGATAACATCACTGTGTATTTTTTCATTGGACTAAAAAAACCTCAAAAGTTATTAATGTTATATGGGTGGTATTCAATTGCCTTACTAAGTCATCACACTTTATTTCTATAAGATAAGATTTACCTCTTGATCATCATTCCAAAATATACATTAAGTATGTGTTAAGGTTTCATGGAGTATCACATTCTATTCCATTAGATCATGATCCAAGGTTTTCCAAAATGTTCTAGTGATGTATTCATAATGTAATTGATAAAGAATCGAGTTTCATCACTACTTATCATCCCCAAAAAATAGTCAGTATTAAAGAACAATTCATTCCCTTGAGGATAAGTTGAGATCTTGTCCTCTGGATATAAAATGTAGTTGGGATCAACACCTTCCCCTAATTTATATTTCTCACAAAAATATATTTCACTCAATAATTTAGATGGAACCTTATTAATCCCTATATGGGATCAAATGTTGAGCTCCAATGTTATGGGATGAGGTTGGATAATGAATTCTATTAAGTCCTGAGATCACTGAAGAAAAGGTTGAGATGTTTAGAACCATTAAATAATATATCAAGGCTGCTTAATTCCAGAAGAAATGTTATGACTATAACCATTTGCGTGATCTAGAATTTGAAGTTGGAGAAAAAGTGTTTTTATAAATCTCACCCTAGATTAAATTATGAGATTTAGAAAGAAGGAGAAACTAATCCCTAGGTATATAGTCCCCTTTAATATTATTGATAGTTTTAGGATGGTATCCAATCACTTGGAACATATTAAAATATCAATCAAGCTCATGATGTGTTCTATGTATCACTTATGAGGATGTACATACCCAAAACTTCACATGTACTGAACTCAGAGGTCATACCACTAGAGCATGATCTTTGTTACGATGAATAACCTATAGAAATTCTGAACCAACCAGTGAACGTTCTATGAAACCAGACCACTCTCCTGGTCAAAGTTTTGTTGGGAAATAACTAGTTAGATGAAACTACATGAGAACTTTAGGATATGATAGAGCATAATTATCCTTAGTTGTTTTTACCTGAGTGACAAATTTTGAGTGTAAAATTCATTTTAAGGGGTGTAGAATGTAACACCTTGAGTTTTTATGGACCTATATTTTCAAATAAAATTAAATTTTTATTTATATCTTATGATGAACTAAGTAAATAATTCCATTAAAATTGAAATGATGTGATGTACGTTACATGCAACACCAACTTGCTGTAATTTATATGCAAACCCTACTTGGCATACGATGCACGCATTACTGAGTTGGTGTATGATACACGCAACACAAAGTTTCTATGAAATATCAATTTTATTTCTTTAAAATTTTAAATAAGTTAATTATAACCTATCATATAATATTATTAATATTAATAGTAATAAATACATTTTAAATATTTTATATTTTTTCTATATAATTAAAACTTATGATTTTTATTAAAATATTTTTTATGTTTAAAAACATCATTCTCTTAAATAAAATACTTCTAATAATAAAATAATTTCTAAAAACATTAAAAATTAAATTTGATAAAATATATATTTTATTTTAATTTATAATTTCTACATTATATATGGGTGAATGTTTGGGATTTTTCTGAGAAACATTATTTTTTGATGAAAAGTTAAAAATACTGTTTTTAGTGAAAATTTTCATTTTTTCCGAATTAATTATTAATGATAAATGATTTTATAAATTCCTTTTTTAGGTCAATTTAGAAAAATATTACATCTAATAATATAATTAAATTCATTAGAATCATTTCCAATTTTATACTGAATATAAAATCTTAATAAACATTTGACCTTTTACCTCCTTTAAAACCCTGTTATTTCATCCTCTCTACAGGATTGGCACTGATCATTATTTTGATGTTTTTATGAAGAAAAATTCAAAAATCAAAAATAACCCATTTTATTCATTAATTTATTTAAATTCTAATGATTCCATGTAAATTTTTGACCAAAATTATTAGAAAATGTGGTTAAAATTAATCACATCAGTTAAGGCCAATTTAAGCTAAATTATGGACTAAATCTTAAAATTATAGAAAATAATGACCTAGAGGCATGTCCAAAACACATTATATGTCCATATATCATAAATAAACATTAAATTATTTATTTTGGTTTGTTTCGTAAAATTTTTCATATGTATGAACAATTGCACACCTAACTTGTTTCTAAAAATTCCATGTGAGTCATTTTCCCTCCCTATAAAAGGACGCCATCTCTTCCCATTCCTAGAACCTATAAAACCACTTATGTTCATATAATATTTTCCCAAGTAGCCTTCCAATTATCCTCTCCTATCCCTTGATGCATCCCTTTAGTAATAAACAATCTCAAGGAATCCTTTTTGGCACAAAAAAAAGGAGTTTCTTGATTAAGAGGTAACGTCTTCTCTCAAACACCTTTAATTTATTTTCATTATCCACACAATCCACTCACTTTATTCAATTATTGTGAGAAAAAAATAGTATCATACACATACTATTATGTTTTTATGCCAAGGTTCTAACCTATAGTTACACACACCTCCATTTAATATATGTTTAACGTACTATTTATCTGTACGGTGAACTACTGCTTCACAAAACAATGATTGTTCATTTCTCCTTTACCACCAATCACGGAGGAAATTATGATGGAAAAATTGTTTATATATGTAATATATTATATTTATTATTTCTTTAATTTTATTTATTCCTTTTACAACACACATATTTTATACATCCATTTGGTGTTGATACGATAATCTCCTTTGAGAAAGTGTGGACTACCGGACCCTCAAAGCGATGGGATTCATTCACAGACCCCATGGAATGAGATTAACAATATTATGTGATATATATAATATAATTATACAATGATAAATATATATTATATATGTACATATTTATTTTACATATTTTCTTTCAATATGATAATAAAAATGGAAACAATTGTCCCTATGAATGATGTATTCCATTTAATACATAATTATGAAATAAAATAATATAATGTAAATATTATGAATATAACTGATATTTATATTATGTTCTAAATTTTTTAATAGTTATATAACTCTAAAGACAAATTCTATAGCAATTAATAAACATGAAATGAACAAGGTTCATATTACCTGAAGTGAAACTCTAACATAGGATCAATAACAAGAATATAATATAATGTCATAATCAAAACAAATATGGTATTATGTATTATAATATTATTCAATAATATATTTATAATAATCTTATATTTATTATATAGTAATATTGTACAAGTATGTAGAGAGTCAGGACATAAGGTAAGGGGATTTTCACCTCACTATTAATTTCTCTAAGATACTAGACATGTTCACCAATATTTCCTTTTGTATGGTGTATGTACTATCAATGATTGTAATATATGTATATTGTAATTAAATTTCTGTTTATTCATATATTATTTCTATAATCCTTCTTTTATGGGGCTTAACTATCAAACATAACCAAATCGGTAAAACATTTTCGTCTCAATTTTCCTTATTGATAATTGTGTTTTCTTACGCACCAAAACTCTTTTTCAAGGTCTATATACTTCAATTTTACATTTTATATCATGAATCTCCTTATTTCATGATATATTATGTTTCATGGAATTTCATTTTATTACATGAATAGTATGATCACAAGTTACGATGTAATAAGAGTTTATTGAGACAATCTCATCACTTTTCGAGATTGTTTATGTTTAAGATTCCTTTGATTAAATATTATGATCCATCATTCAAGAATTTTAATATGATTCTATATCCTATATTTATTCATGATACCATCAAATTTTAGTACCATTTTTGTACTCTATGGTACATAAGATACGGTTTTTAGTAAATCTTGACCACATATCTCTTTGGTATGAAATCTGTTGTATTCAACAAACATGTTTTCAAAAGATCCTTGGAGATAATTCTCAATGAAAATTGTATTTTAAATATGATTTATTGTTTTAAAAGTTTAATTTATATTTTTCAAATCTATTATCAATGAAAAATGTTCTCCAAAGGTTTTATGTAATAAAAATCATTTTCCAAATAAGAAAAGATATTTTCCTCATTAAATGTTTTTAAAAAATATTTCAAATCTATTTACCATATATAATAACATTAATGGATTTTAATCATGCCTTTATGGGGTATTATTCAATTTCTCAATTCATATTCTTTCTTTGAATGGTTTATGTATTGATTGGATGATATTATGAAACTCTTTTCTCTTTTATAGGTTATGTTCTTTTGAAACCTGCTTCTTTTTACAGGTTATGTTTATGATGAAATGATTATGAAACCTATATATTTTCACATGTTGTCATATATTTACATGTTTTTTTATACCCTTTTCATTTCATGTATTATGAAAGATTTTTCATCTAGTGGAACTTGTATTTATGATTTCATTATGTGATGATTCAAACCTATATCAACCTCTAATTCATTGGATAATGATAAATCATTTATGTGCTCAGAGGGAACATGTGAGAATATACTAGTCCCAAAATAGGAGAGAACATGGGGAACATACCAGTCTAGAAACAACAAGGAATAGGGGATAACATCCTTGTCCCAAAACAAGAGGGAACATGAGATAAAATCTATGTAGTGAAACAAGATGGAACATGGGAGAACATCTTAGTCTCAAAAGAAGAGGGAACATGGTAGAACATCCAAGTCCTAGAAAAAGAGGGAAAGGGGGAGAACATCCCAGTCCTTAAACAAGAGGGAATAGGGGAGAACATCTCAATCTTGAAGTAGGTACACAGGTGGTTATCCCAAGCCTAAAATATTACAATGACTTTAGTCAAAAACCTTTACATAGAGTTTGTATATGCTTATGTGTTTCAACAATTCCATGTCTTACTCCTATGTTATGCTTTAGTGGCTTATGTCCTCTAATTCCTTTTGATTCATGTCTTAATAACTACCAATCTTTGTTTCATGATTCATGTATATGTTATTCGATATTTAGGTTATGATTTCCATTTTCATGATCATTTCCTCATACCCTTATTCTCATTTTTATTCTTGCATTTCTCCATTGTTTACCCATACTAAGAATTTGAGATCACCCCTTATTATGTTTAGTTCCCTAGTTTGTGAATATATATATTATGTTAGAGGTTTCAAAGAAGGGTTCTAGTCAATAGGAACCTAGTGGGAGATAATATAGATCATTTATGTACTAATGTTTATATTTTCATGTTTCAAAAGGCATTGTACTAATACAGTCTTCTCACGTATATTTGTATACTTTTTATCTATTATTCAAAAGTTTTTTTATGTAATGTTTTTAAAGAGAGAGTCTCCATAGGAATATTATTGATGTTGGGAATAAAAATGTGTTGCTAGTATTGGTCAATATAGTGTATCTAATACCTTAGTTGGTGGGGATGGATAAAACTCAAAGGGTCACATAGAATGACATATTAGAACTAACACTAATAATTATGAGTGGTGTTTACCTAGATGAGACAAATTTTAATCCCATCATAGTGATTTTAATTTCAGAAAAATGGATATATTTAATACATCCATGGGAGATCACTTAATCACTTTAATTATTTCCTATTATAAATATATTTTTCTTATTTTCAAGGTATTTTAATAATATTTTGTCATATAACGTGATGTTCAAATAATTTTATAAGGGACTATATTGTTTTTTCCTATAAAAACTAATTCCATTAATAGTTTTATTTATTTATCTTCTAATAATTTTCATTATATTTAGTTTATTAGATGATTTTTTATCTTGGGAATTGTTAAAGTATAAATAGAATAATACTGCATCTGGTCAATTGTTTTTAGAAATATATTAATCATTAATAAATGTCTAATAATTTGAGTTAATAATAATAATGATAGTGGAATTTATCATGTCACATGATAATAATGTCTTGATAATGAATGTTACATCTATTTATTTCCATTATAATTTTAATTTTATCCCATAATAGAGAATTAGATTTAATTTTATTAATGGATTTAAATATGTACATTGGGTTTCAAATAACACACTGTTAGATTAGTTAATCATAAAAATATATTCTTTTATCAGATAATATTTTGATAGGATTCATCAATTTTATATTCCCTATTCTTATTTATTTACTTCAATAATTGGTTATTTCTTATAATTTATATAATATGTCACAGTATATTATGCTTACTCACATCTTAAACTATAACACATTCTTCCCTATTTTTACTATCACTTTTTTTGCAAACATTATTCTAAAACATATTTTTAACAGTATTGTTTTTTGTTAATAATTATTAAAAATTCTATGAATTAATTGTCCCTTTCTTGTCGATATGATATTTAATTCTATACAAGTTAGTAGTTAATATAGATATTATTTTGGTAATAATTAATGATTAGTACTATGTGAAGGTTAATGAAAAATAACCTATTTCAGATAAAATAACTCAATTTTCCCTAATCAATAATCATCATTTAAATTTATATGATGGGATGGTCAATTAAGTTAATCATGATTTGGTTTGACATAGTGACACAAAGTTTACTCGAGAGATAAAAGTGTAACGTATTCTCTAAACTAATACATGTTACATTTAACACAAGGAAATTCATGTATATATATTAGTAGTGTACATATATTGTATATTTTATTATTATCCATAACATATAATGTTAACAAAGAGACCAATAAGTGAACCTTGCAACATTGAAACATTTATTATGATAGTCTAAACAATTTAGCATATTTGTGTGTTTTTAGTATGTTTTTGACCATTTAGTTGTGTTTTTAATTCAAGAATGTATTTTTCCTCCAGTATAATGAGTATAAAATAATGGGACTCAATTTATTAAGACTGAGAAAACTCATGGCCACATTTATGTGATTAAAATTTTATGTGTTCATCCACACTAATGAATGAGATGTGTTGTATTCATACATTATTTTCATTATTTTCATCGAATGAATAATATATGTTTTAGTCATTATATAATTAAATTATTTCAATTCTCATCAATATACTCTATTTATTGTATAACATGAATGTATGAGTGTAAAAATTTTGTGTGGAGTTGCCTCTAGAAAACATTCTCATATGAAGATTTTTTTTATGGACGTTCTCCTAGGAACCATAATAGATTGAGTGGAAATGATATCCAGATAGAGGACACTATTTTATTATGTTCATGTATTAGGAACTCATAATCATAATCAATTCTATGATATCCCAAAGGGTTACATATATTTTTCTTTGAATAATGAATCTATTTGGTAAAAAATATTATTCCAAAATTTTTGAGATATTAAATGATATCTTTATCCAAAGGGGATTGGATATGTTGTTAATGGTTTTATTAAACATGAATAAGTTGTATATGTAATTATTTTCAGAGGCTTATTAAAATAAATTTTCATTAATTCTACATTATATAAGAAAAATTGGATATTTTTTGTTTTATGATTTTTGGTTATTCATTATGATATGTTGATATCATACTTCCCTAGAGTAAATCATTATTCCCCACATTATATATATATTTTTCACACACTATTCAATAATGAATTATATGAACTCAAAACACTTAGTTCTTCCATTATTTAATTTGTAAGTGATATAAAATTAGGCCTATGTGTTATTCAAAAAATCAATACTCAATCAAAATTTCCTTAGTAAAATAACCCACACAATCTCTCTCTTATTCCAATTTTTTCAAGAGGGGTTGGCATACCTTACAAATAAAAGAGTTATTTTGATATACTTTTATGATCCTATAGCTATAGGATCATCATTACATAAATTATTTATTTGGTTTTTTGTGATGGATCTTTTACATGTTCTCGGATGATGAAAAACATTTCGTTTGAAATATTTTATAAATTATTTTTCATTAATTTCATTTAATAATATTATTTTATATAATAATGGGTTTGGGTATATTTTTATTTCATTTATAAAATTATATATTTATAAAAAAAAATCCAGTTTAATATTAATATTATCATATACATAAATGGACCTAGTTGAATGTAACAGACATATGATGTTTTTATTAAATACTATTAATTACACACTTGGTGAAAAATTTAAATGAATATTTTATAATCATGAGTGCCAGGGGATCAAAGAATAAATTAATGGTGGGAACAACTAAAAGTATAGTCTCAGTGAGCTAACATGACCCGTTACATTCAATGAAATGAATTTATTTTGATACACATATGATCGGCATTTTTTTTCAATTTCAAACCACACTAGTTTTGAATGACACCATAGTCCTAAAAAGATATTGTATGATACAAAAGTATTGTTCATATAACTATGAATGAATTGGAACATTTTAGAGTTCAGTTCCTAATGCCTTTTTTATCTATAGACAAAATTAATAATTATATACCCACATATATGATTTTTTATCCTTGTATTTAAATGACATGAAATGAATATAAATTTAATTATAGGATTATCATGGTTCCCTAATAGAATAGATTCTATACGGGTACTTTGGTATTGACTTAGTAAAACCTCAGTTAAATTATCCATTTGGGAAAATATTCTATTATAGGTTTTGATAAGATTGTATGTGAAAAATGGTGAAAATATCATTCAAATTCATGTGATAATTATTCTTGAATGGGATAAGAGTTTCACTTATATGTTTTTTATAGGTCATAATTGTTCCTTATTGACAGTATTAAATCTAGGAACATCTATACACTATAATATTGGTGGAAAGACTAGGTGGACCATTTATATTTTTGAGGAAACGAACAAATATTAGGTTTTATACTTCATGGGATAATGGGAAGACTATTTTACTATATTTGAGTCATATTATAATAATATATACCAATAATCAATCAATATATAAACTTTTAAATTATTTATATGGGAGAATGTTTTTCTTCCCTCATTATTGTATTGAGATACTATAACTCCCACGACCCTCATCACCAAACGGTTGTGGTTATTCGTTACACAGTAATATGATTACATGAGATTAAATTCTCATTAAAAAGTTTTAGTAGTCTTAAGAGACTAGAAACATAAAAATTACATCAAAACATGACATATTATGTCACATAGGTAGAAATTATTTTGCATCAATTATATCCATAAAGCTAGTCACACATATTACTCTAATTCATTATCTTAGGAAATGGGAAACAGTTCTAAAGGGGAAATTAGATTCATATTAAGGTATACCATATAAAACATGAGTTAATATATTATAATAATAGAATGATAAACATGGATGGATTATAAAAAAAATTATTCCATAAATCCAATTTCATATGAATAACATAATTCTCTTATGAAAAAATAAATAAATAATAACATAGATAAAATTAAACAATCTCATATTGTGTAAATGATATAATTGTATAATTACAGACATCATAAACATAACATGATTCCTTCATCCATGAAAGAATACATAAAGGTAAAATAAGCTCACATTACCCTATATTGGTTGTCTAATGAGACTTATTAATACCCTAAGTTGGTATATAATTTTCAGTCCCACTAATCATTTAAAAGTTGTATTAATACCATCATATACTAAATGGGCATAGTAAAAAAATTATAAAATGTTTGAGAATGATCAACATAGAAATACATATCATATTTACGCAATAAATCATGTCTTAGAATATTTTACCATATTGAAGAAAATATTACTTGGGAATGACAATATCTTTCCACATTCATTGAATTAATAAGGATGTATATGGGAATCCCCATGAAATATATTAAGGATTTTTAGGGATTCATAATGTTCAAATAATTTCTATCACTATGTAAAGAATATGGACTTTTTTATCGGATTGTAACAATGATTAAGGTGATTAATGTGTTATAAACTAGTGTGGGCCATCCCCAAACTAGAAACCTGAACCGGTTCACAATAATACCCAATGGGTGTCCCTAATCCTCAAATTATGATGAAGAGAATCAAGAATAAAATGATAAATCATTGGGGTCGTATTTTTCCTATTGCATAGAAATGTTATGATAAAAAGAGAAAATACCACTAAAAAGAATATGAAACTCTCAGAACATATGAATTAAACTAAAAAATATCCCAGAAAATATCTAGATTTAATAAAAAAAAATAACCAATACCAAACTAGAAACATACATGATCTCCATGTGACCTACTGGTCACCATCCATCTAAAAGTACCAGAAATCTCAATCAGTGAATATATGTCCAAAAATATCATGAAATTTCAAAATTGCATTAGTCTACCAATGCTGAGTGGCACCGTTATAGTGTGAACATTCAATATAAATTAGGTAACCACCATGGAATACATGAACTTCCTTCCCAAAAAAATTCAATTTGTAATTGTTTGAGAAATTCAAGTAGAAAATATATTTTTACTATTAAAATAAAAAACAAAACTATTTCCAAATTCCTCATTATATATGATTTAAGACATCCATTTGAAACATAATTTAGTTTCAAAATCTAGTTATGAAAATTAAACCAATGTTAAGAGGTATAACCTATGAAAATTTGTATGAAAATATAAACAAATATATACATAAGCACTAGGTTTATTGAAGTAAAACAATGCTTGAGGTGATATTGTTGGAGGGTTATATAACTGAAAGAAAAACAAAAAATAATATACCTAGAAATAGTTATGAATGTACCATGATTTAAATCAAGTTCATTTCCTAAATAGCCTTAGTGATGACACTATATATACTCGACTCAGAACAATCTATTGGAATGTTGATGTGATCCATATTCAATACAAAATCATCTGATATATACTAGCCTCGTCAGTGAAACATATTACCATATCCTTTAACCACCATGGTGTATATATTCCATCTAATTAGGACCAAATATTAATTGTCTCTTGATCTTTTATATGATTCATAGGATCTCATGACCTTCAAAAATGGTATGTGTAGAAATAATTATGAACAAAACATCATAATCACAAACAAATGTATCCCATCATACATGAAAACACAAACCCCTAACATCGTCCAGGAAAAGACCCTCTCTGATATAGGGGATATCCATAAGATTCCACTCTATTGAAGAAAACATTTCAAAATTAAAAATTGGTCCTTATAAATTTAAAAAATAAAATCATTTACAAAGAATATTATTTCATTTCAAAATACAACTTCAAAACCATGGGGAAACATCATAAAATAATTTCAAGGATTTAATAATGCCTTTCATGAAAGGGATTAGAATAACTCACTTTAAAACAAATGTTTAGGAACTATTTTGAAATTTCATAACCTTTTAGAAATAAATAATAATATTATAATATTTGAATGGTTTGAGAAAACTATGGTCATCAAGAAAAATATAATATGGAATTTCCATTTTTATACATAAACACATCTTTATATACTCCCAATGAACATATGTCTATGAAAATATGACACTTGTAAATATATCGGCATCCATGAGATTTTTAAGATATTTATGGATGGAAATACAAGAGGTACATTTTGGCCATGCATTAGGGTTTCTTAATTAACGGTAAAAAATCTACAAATGAAACCAAAATGAAATCAAAACACAATTCCACATAGAACTATATATTTTAAAACTCCATCAAAGGCTAATTATGGATTAAAACACCCAAACCATTTAGAATCCTCTTGTAAATTTTATCCAATACTTATCATTCATACATTTTGAATATATATTTTCATAACTATAGAAGTCACTAGAAATATTCTTTCCCATTCAAACTATCATGAAATAATTCTTTAAAATTTTAACTTAAAAATAAATTAGTGTCATAAAATGAATTTATAATGGGTGTATTCAGACTCAATCATCAAATGGAATGTTCTAAAAAGTAAATGGATAGATACAACAAACACAACAGTATGAAAACTCAAAAAAACCTTTGGAATTAAGATGAAATGGTCCCAATAGACCAACCTCTTACTCTAACATCAAGATAATCAACCCACATAATCTAGACCTTAAAATATTATTTATCCAAGAGAAAAAAATTCCAATAAGAAGAGAGAATCTGGAAGAAGATATAAGGAGAGGAATAAGAAATATTTTCTAAGAGGTAATCCAAAATGAAAGCATAAAAATTATATATTAGAGGGGTTGGAAAAGAAGGTAAAATGATGTTATAGGTGTCTAAGTCATGGGGTTCGATGTGGGGGTCTTAATGGAGGAATCCAAATTTAAAAATGATCCAAATTGAAAAAATACCAATAATTTGGTGGGACACATAGTTTTTATGTACAGTTTTCCAGACTATTCCATAACTTTATAGATCGCCACTATAAAAAATTATAGGAACATTCAGACTCAGGAAACATATTTTTAACCATATTCCTAAACATTGAAAAAAAGAAAAAGACCCAAATATTTAAAACATTCATCATAAAATATATTGAACTCAATTGGGAAAGCCTTAAAAATAGAAATTCATGAATGTGATAATGGGGTGACATAATTGTCCTCCATCATGCTAGGTTTTTTCACAAAATGTCACAATTTCCATATTGAGAAATAAAATTAGAAATCTTTATCCCAAAGAAAAAACACATGGAATGAAACCTCAAAATTAAACCCAAAATTTAAAGAAACCAAAAAATCCTATGTGACTCTTTTTAACGGCCCGGTTCTGGGAGCCGCCCAGAGGTTCCACGTAACTAGTTGGTCACATGGCCTCAAGCGCATTTCCCCAAACGTTAGAGGATTCCGACTAGCAGTGAGGGCCTTGGGTGTGATAGTGGTGAAACTATGCCCTCATTAGCAGAGTAAAACATCCGAAGTGAAGAAGATATCAATAGTGGAAGCAGTAAAAGCATGCAATAAGTAAACAATGAAATACTGAAGAAATAAAAAACTAGAGCACATAAATGTAATGATTCATGATACATATGTCTAGAAAAATATCCAAACAAGTCCCAATGCTGGAATACAGTTATAAACCAAAGTACAAAATAAAACTGATAGAATCTAGTAGCATCGCAAGCCTTAACTTAGTCCCATACTCTATAGCTCCACATAAATCAAGTACCTGAAGTAGAAGGTATATTTCCCTTATCTCTACCTGCAACAATATAATTTGTTTGGTCCCAAAATTATTACCCAAATAGGGTGTGAGACAAATCCCAGTAGGAAACCACCCAAATATCTATGCCTAATAGTCAGTGAATATATATATGGCAGGCAATAAGCAAAATGAATAAGTAAACAAGGAAATACTCAAAATTAAATAATCATATAGTTCCCATTACAATCAATTTATATTTAACAATTTATCCAACCAATTACAATTATAAGAAACCCTCTGGGAATGTTCTCAAAAACTATCCCCTCTAGTTTAGCTAACAATCTTATGTAACCCACTGGGTAGTTCTCACAACCTAAACCCTATGGTTCAATCTACCACAAGGATATATCGAAGTCACTCTGAAGAAGCACTCACTGTCAATTCCCTGTATAGTTTTTTAATGGTATACTACAGACACTATGAGGAATCACTCAATGTAAATTCCACATGTGGTCTCATAGCGTAACTATAGAAACTATGAGGGATCACTCAATTTCAATCCCCCCTATGGTCTCGTAGTGTGATAATTATAACAGACACTCTGGGAAATCCCTCATCGTCAATTTCTCCTATGGTCTCACTACACCAGGTTCTCGTAGCCCCATGTAAAGAAATCGTACAAAAAACGATAATCAGCAGCCAAAGAAAACCTCAATGTACTACTTGGCTAAAAATATACAAGGTATGGAACAACATATCAGATAAAATCACTCCAATGTAACAATACTAGGCAAGGAAACAAATAATCCTAACTGGCAAGCTAGAACAAATTTTCAATAACAATAAAATCATGGGAAAAACATCCATATCTTGGAAAGGTTTACCCTATTTACAATAACTAACCTCTATCCAAACAAAAAAGGCATTTCAAATAATAACAAGGCTAAAAACCATAAACACGCAATACGCCGAACAAGGGAATTGGGCACTTTTGCACACATAACTCAATGACTATCTATGGAAAGGAACAAAACACCTACCTCAGCATCGTGAGATCGATATACATGAACCTCAGACCTTAAAGCTCCCTATAATGTCGTAGATCTACAAAAATGGTAAAAATGGTCAACCGAGGATATATCATGAAGGAGGATAAATTAGGAGATAATGTTCAAGAAGAAGGGAGAACTCACCAATGTGATTGCAATGCAATTAACGGAGATCAAATTAGAGAAAAGATGTCGCGTCGGGGCTCATAGAAGATATGTGGCCATACGGACGCTCTTAGATGGTACAGATGAAGAAGAAGTGCATTGTCCAATAGTGTAATGCATAACCAATTGTTGCCAACTCGAGATCGTGCATCAGGTAATTTCTTTCATGTGGCCTCAACTGCTGAGACTCGTATGCAATGACTCCTTCTCCCTGCATAAGCACATCACATAGCCTGATACCTGAAGCATCACGGTAAATAGTATATCTCTTTCCCAGCTCTGTAAATACTAGTATCGGTGTTGAATTCAACCTTCCTTTCATCTCTTGAAAGGATGAATCACAAAAATTTGACCACAAGTAATTTGTACTCTTCTTAGTTAGGCCATACAATGGCGCTTCTAAGCATGAAAATTCATGTATGAATAATATGTAGTATCCATCCAGCCCTAGAAGACTTCTTACCTCAAACACATTCTTCAGATGCTCCTAGGAAACTACTGGTCTCACTTTCTCTGGATCTACTAATACTCCTATCTCTGAGATAACATAACCCAAGAAGTGAATCTGGTCCTTCCAAAAGTGGCGTTTTGAGATCTTATCATATAACTGATTCTCTCTCAGTGTACTCAAAACAATCTCAATATGTGTATCATGGTCATGTAGAGTGCAAGAGTACACCAAGATATCATCCATGAAGACTACCACGAAATAATACAAGTAGGTATGGAACACTCGGTGTTGATTCAATAAGGTTTTCCTTATGACTCTTCTATTCCTTCTTGTTTTGAAAATCACAAACACCTTATACTTAAGAAAATATATATTTTACTTCTATAAGGAAAATTTCCTTCCCAAAGGAATTTATCCCTACCATGTTTTCATTTCTCATATCAATATTTTTCTTAAGTATAAAAATCGGATTCATATCTAAAACCTCAGAATCATATAATACTTAGATATGAAGCATTCTGTTTTAGGATCCGAATTTTGGCTACGAACTCTCATGAAGTTCCACTCTGAATTCTGGATATGAACTCTAATGAAGTTCCATTCCAAATTCTGGATACGAACTCTCATGAAGTTCCACTCCGAATTTTAGATACAAACTCTAATGAAGTTCCATTCCAAATTCTGGATACAAACTCTCATGAATTTCCACACTGAATTCTGGATACGAACTCTCATGAAGTTCCACTCTGAATTCCGAGTATGAACTCTCATGAAGTTTCACTCCAAATTCTGGATACGAAATCTCATGTATTTCAAATCCGAATTATAGATACGAACTCTCATGTAGTTCGACTCTGAATTTTGATTACAAACTTATCTAAGTTCTGACTCTGAGTTCTCTGAATTTTGACTCCGAACTATTATGAGTTCTGACTCCGAATTCCCATGAACTATGACTCTGAACAATGTAAGTTCTGGGTCCGAATTTTGGTGAAACCAGACTCCGAATTTTATTAAAATTCGGAATCTGGATTTCTACAGAATTCAGGTTCCGAATTCCAACAAAACAGAATCCAAATATCTCTTTATTATAGACTCCGAATTTTATTTTGGTTAGACTCAGAATTCTATTTTGGTTAGACTCTGAACTTTTATTTTCTTACATTCTGAACTTCATTTTTACTTATGCTTACACTTGATTCATTACAAAATGATGTTGTTATTTCAGTTATTGACTAACCGTTGGTTGAGTGACACATGTACAGGTCCCTCAAAAATTCAAGGAGAAATATGACAGTTAGAGGAGGGAGCCAACCGTTAGAGATTCACCTATAAATAGGATTTCATTTGAAAGTGTTCGAGACTTTTGGAATTTTGGTGATTAGAACTTCCTGAAGTGATTTCTAGAGAGAGAGGCTCTTATCAACTCTCAAAGATTCGTGCAGAAAGTTTGAATAGCTTGTTCAAACTTTTCCTTGTGCAGACATGCTTCATGCAACTCTGATTATTGCTGATTAAAATCGATGGATTATGGGGATAATAAGACATAGGTTCCAACACCTTGAAGTTGAGGGCTTCCTTGTTGAATAATACAGAGGTTCCGACTACCTGATAATTGAGGTCTTGAGGGTATAGCAGGACAGACTCTGATCTTCGTATCGAGGGCTTACCCTGGTGTGAGTAAGACAGACTTTCTTGAAATTATAAATCAAGGGACCACTTATCTAGGGTTGTTGGATACCCTTCTCTTTGGGTTAAAAGAGTTATTTTTTGTTACTTGTAGTTTTTACTAATTTTTTTTCGATGCATTTTGTATTGTTAAGGAACGTATAACTTTCTTATACTTCCTTACTTGTACTCTGATTTAGCTAGATTCTATACACTGTAAGGTAGAATCTTAGTTGGTGTAAACTTTTGTTAATTTTCTTTTCCGGAATCACTTTTCCGGAATCAAGCAAGTCTTTAGAACTTATAGGTGTTGTGAATTTTGGTTATCAAAAATTTCTTAAGGGGATTTTTAATGTATTCAATTCACCCCCCCCCCCCTCTTTATTTGTATCTCATTTTTCTTATTCGATCCCATGTTTGGTGTTATAGAGTATATCATACTCAGTCATACCATCCTAAAAATTGGTATCAGAGCACTTTGTTCAATCTGAATTAATCTCATGATTAGATTCAGAAGATTTTTTCATAACATTTGGAATTGAACATTCAGATTCATATTTCCGAATTTATACTTTTTGGAATCTATTTTTCGGAATCATAGTTTGTCTTCAATTTTTTCTTAGAGATACAATTTTTCTTTCTTAGAAAATTTTCTCTTTTTTACAAACTCATACTACTAACAAGTTTGTGTGCCAAAGTTTTTCTTAAGAATGGAAGGTTTAAATGTTGGTTCTATCGACAACCTAAATCCTACTAGACCACCTATTTTTGATGGTAATGATTACAAATATTGGAGAGATCGTATGAAGACTTTCGTTATCAATACTGGGGTAGATAACTTTTTCATGCTTACTAGAGGATATAAAATTCCTGACAAGGAAGTAAGTGGTTTTACTAATAAATAAATGCATGAATACCAACTCAACTATAAGGTACGCAATAATTTGCTTTGTTCAATGATGAAGAACATATATATCCAAATTTCTTCTTGTGAAACAGCTAATTGTATATGGAAGAAACTTGAAGTTAGACATTTTGGTACATCTAAAGTGATTGAGACTAGAAGAGCCATGCTTAGAGATGAGTATCATGGTTTCAATTTTCCTTATGGAGAACCAATTTGTAAGGTGCAACAAAGATTCATGACTATAGTGAATAACTTTCAATCTATGGGAGAGAAAGTTCTAAATGATGAAGCCCTTGTTCACAATATCATATATATTATGCCTAATGAGTGGGAATTAGAGAGAACTGATATCGATGAAAACAGAAATGTTACTCAAATTTCTCTTAATGAATTATTTGTAAATCTTCTTCAACATGAGACTTGAATGAAGAGAGATCCTGAAAATATAAAGAAGAAGAATTCAAATGGTAGGGTTGCTTTTACTACAACTTAAAATCACATGAAAACTAAGACTCCTGGGAGAGTTACTAGATCAAAATCTAAGAAGGTTATTATTCAATCTGAATCTAGTGAAAGTGAAGTCTCAGAAAATGAGTTAGCTAATCTTTCTCAAAGGATGAACAAGATAGTTGGACAGAGAAATTTACAATCCAAGTATAAGAAGAAGGAAAGGAAATATAAGAAAGATTTAGAGGTCGCATGCTATGAATGCAAGAGAGCTGGACACATAAGACCTGATTTCCCTATGCTCAAAAGAAAAGGGAGAAAAGAGAGGCATTCTGAAAGGAACAGAAAGATGTATTACAAGTCTAAAGCTAAGAAGTTTCTGAAAGCTAATGACACCTATAGAGCCAGTGGTGGTGACTCTTCAGATGAATCTTCTGATTATGAATCTTCTATACAGAAGAATCTTGGACTTATAGCCAGGATACAAATTGAAAATCATTGCTTTATGGTTAAGGTACACAATACTGAATCCTTGACCAACGTTTCTTTAAATGATAATGATAGCCAATATTATAACTCTTCTGATGAAGAATCTTCTTCTGATTAAGAACATACTTTACCTACCTATGAAGAAGTTTCTAGGTTTTCTGAACGTCATGAGATTGAGAACTCAAAACTCATGAAAAAGCATGATAAGGAAAACTCTAGGAATATTATTCTTACTAAGGAAATATCAGATCTTTCTAGATATCTTGATAAGAAAAATGCTTATTTTGAAAGTATTTCAAAAAAATTTAAGGAATTAAGTTCTGAGAAGAAAAAACTTTCAAAAGATATTGAACATGTAATTTTGAAGAAATATGCTTTCGAGTCTAACTCTAGTTCAAATATTTTTGAAGATAATAACTTAGTTATCAAAATAAAATCCGAAATATTTTACTTGAGTAAGTATTTGTCAAACTTTACCCATGGTAAGGAAAATTTTGATCAAATGTATTCAAAAATTAGACCTCGAAGGAATACTTCTGGTTTTGGTTACACTAGTTCTAAACTGATTTTTATTAACAACTACTTTGTTCCCCAAAGTGCCACATTTTTCAGAAAGTGTCAATGTGGTGGTCACTGGGAAAATAATTGTTCCTTAAAAAAACCCAATCTTTAGGATTTCATAAGGATTATTTTTCTAAGAAGATGTCGGTACCCAAAATTTTACTTTCTGAAATTTCTAGATCCAAGAAAGTCTGGATTCTGAAAACATAACTTTTTCTTATTTTTAGGAAAAGAGGGAAAGTACCAACAACAATACTTGGTACATGGATAGTTGATGTTCTCCGCATATGACTGGTAACAAAAACTATTTTGAAAAGATTATCAAGATAAAAGGATATATCATTCATCCGTTTATCTGAACACAAGATCAACTTGCTGGCATTTTCACAAAATATTTACCTTCTGATAGATTTGAATACATTAAAAAAAGTTAGGAATGATAACTGTATGGTAATATTCCTTCATTAGCATCTTGATAAACCATTCTCCTTACAGTAATAAACTCCTTTTCATAGGGGTGTACATCTCCTTGTAAATTTTTTCAAATTTTGTTTCTTTCTTGATTTTTTGAAATTTTCGTAATGAAGTTTTCATACTGGAAATTTTCGTAATGAAGATTTCATGCTGGAAATTTTTGTAATGAAGCCTTTGTACTGGATATTTTCGTAATGAAGTTTTCATAATGGAAATTTTTGTAATGAAGTTTTCGTACTTGAAATTTTATTAATGAAGTTTTCATACTGGAAATTTTCATAATGATAATTTTCATAATGAGAATTTTCATAATGGGAAATTTCGTACTCATACATTTTGTACTATAGTTTTGGATCTCAAAGTTTTTTCAATAAACTTTTCGACTTTAAGGTTTTCATAGTAAGTTTTTCGTAGTGAGTTTTTCGTGGTATGTTTTTCGTAGTTAAATTTTCTTCAAGAAGAATATCACCTATTATGAATAAACTTCCTAGCCCATTTTAAAGGTATGATATTCTTACTTAAGTTTTATTAATCATATTATTCATGATGGTATTTTCTTTTATGATTTTCGGATTCGTTTCTTCTTAAATCCAAATGTTTTTGTTAAAACCTCAAAAGATCAGATTCAATATTTCCTTACGGGCATGTTTTCAACTGTCAGATCGGATCAGGGAGTTTTTCAACCGTTAGATTGCTTTTGGTAGATGAAATGTCACCTCCTCTATGTATAAAAAGGGGACCCCCAATGGTGTCCCACATCTATTTCAAATCCCTCGCGTGTCGAAGCTCTGCCTTAGTTCTTAAATCTTGTTCCAAATCTTTCAGTGCTCCTCTATTCTGAATGTATGTAGAATCCACTTCACAAGAAATGTATACTATCAATCCAATCTCAAGTTGGTTAGTCTACAGGGAAAGGTTAGTCCATCTGAACTTTTTTAGTAAGTATGATTCTATTATTTCTTATATTATCAAGCTAAATGGGTGGGAAGATTTCTACATATCAAAGACAAAGGATCAAGATTTTGTTTATACGGATTTTCTTGTATAATTTTATGAGTCTGTTTCCCTCTATAAAGAAGATGGAAGAGAAAAATTCTCCTTTAAGACCTATAGCAAGACTTACAAGCTTTCTTACACCAAGGCTGAAATCTTGGTGGTATTATCATACGTTGTTGAAGCCGAATTTTGTTCACATAAGCTACCGGATGTGCAATGAAGTTTTAGAAAATTGAAGGCAATGGAATGTCTTGGACTCAAAGATGATAAAATAGCAAAGATTTTCCATCTCTCCACCAACAACTGGATTCTGCAGTTGTGGGTTCAAGGGTTTTTCGTTCTGATAAGAGGTGATAAGGATAACCTAAAGAAAAGTGATATTTACATCTAGGATTTCATGGTAAATCCGAGAAAGATCAATTTTATGAGGCACATTCTTATTACAGTTCAGAATATCAAGAATGGGATTTTGAAAGCTCAAATTATTATGTATCCTTCTCTTCTCTCCAAGATTATTATTCAGTGTCTTGATTCTTTCAAGGTTTCTTTCACTTTCAAGGTGAGTAATTGTAAGGTTATGTTGATTAGTGATGACACCTTAAAGAGGATGAAAGTCTGTTTTTCAAAATAGTTTGGTGAGTTTTACAATCTCCCAGAGGAAGAGGCAGAAGCCGTTCCAGAAAATGTGCAGAAAACTGAGCCAGTGAAGAAGGTTGGTAAGAAGAGGAAATTGAAACAAGTGGTGGTTGAAGAAAAGACCCCTAAATCTAAGAAAACCCAATCTGCACCTCCCAATCCAATGTAATAGAAAGCATATCCAGATGAGGTGGTTGCTAAATGGAGGGAAGATAAGGAGAAAAGGAAAGAAGGGGAACCTCAGTTTGGATTGTACCCTGCTAAATCTAAATCCTTAAGGGAAAAGACGGCTAAATTCCTTGAGATGGTTGAAAAAGAGAAGAAGATGAAGAAGAAGATGTCTGAATCTAAAGTTGTACAATCTCTTTTGAGAGACACAGAAGTACATTCTGATAAGATTCCCATACAGGAAACTTTTGTTGTCCAGCCTTTACCAGAGACCCCTGGAAAGAAATACTTCACTCCGGAAAAGTATAAAGAGAAAGAAGTTGTTGAAATATTTGAAGATGAGGAGGAAGTATAGTAAGAATAAGAAGTAGAATAATAAAGTGGTGATCTAGATGACTTGATTAAACAATTTGAGGAATATTAAGAGAAGGCAAACCCATCAAAAAATCTACCACTCCGAAATTCTGAGGTCGAGTCCTCAAATATTATCAATCCAGGAAAGGGAGATGAGAAAGATGGTAAGAGAGATGATGACAAGGAAGAAGATAAAGAAAATTAATTATATGAGGAAGAAAGATATGAGAATCACTTTCTTGAAGAAAGAGTGGAGAAAGAGAAACCTGATGAAGACAAGATAGTTCAACTATCTGAAAGTGAGGAAGAATCTCCTGATGAAGAACCCAGTCTGAAAGTTGATAAGGGTAAGAAAGTGCTTATGGAAATCTCAACAAAAGATATAATAATGAAGAAGGATATTGGTGGCTCTTCAATAATAAATTTGGTGGAAATTGAAGAAAAATAATCCCCGAGCAAGGTGTCTAATTCGGAATCATCGGCACTGGGACATGACTTTGTTGTTGAGTCTCTGAATAAATTGGTGGATATGATTCCAATATTTCCCACCATAGACTCCAGATGCCAGATGCTTAAACATAGCTTAAATTAGAAATCAGAATATGTAACCATGGTGATGGATAAGTGTGTGAAGATTGAGGCTGAGCATATAAATTTTCTCATCAATTATGATGTTCACAGAAAATCATGCAGCAAAATCACTCTATGGTCAAAGAAAATTTATGATGACATGGAAGATCATGATCAATTTCATAATCATGTAAATGAAACTTTTGACACCGAGGATGCCAAAATTAATAATCTTCAGCATAAACTGACCCTTGAGAAAAAATCTCAGAATCAACAGGTGAGGGATCTTAATGGGAATCTTAACTCGGTTGCTCAAAGCTGGAAAGGGGAAAGAGATCTCCGAATTGAGATCAAAGAAAAGCTTGTCAAGAAAGATGAAATTATTAAGGCATAGTCTAAGGTTCTTAAGGCTCATGATGAAAGGATTATTGTCTTAGAAAAGCAAGATGTGGAGGATCAGAAAGACTTGAAGAAGCTGAAAACCCTGTTGAAGAAGTTAATCCCCCAGGAAAAGAAAGACAAATAGACCAATCCGATTTTTTGTTGTAATTTCTTTCCTTGTAAAAATTCTTTCAATTCTAATGAAATATCTGGTTGTTTGTATCTTGTGTTATTATGTACTAATGGTTCAGGTACTTTATTTCTTTTTCATTCCATTAATTTATTTTTGAAAATCACAAAGGGGGAGAAGGAAAAAGAACTACTCAAAAGGGGGAGAAGGAAAAATCTAAAAGGGGGAAGAAAAATTTCTAAGTTAAGAACTATCCTTAAGTAAGGGGGATTTTCTCATTACAAAGTTTTTCATTCCCATGATAATGAAAAGTCCATTCCAAAAATCCAGAATACAATCCTTAGAATTCTAAAGCCTAAGGAGGAGTTAGTTGTATTCGCCGTCATCTATGAACAAAGGGAGATAAGTTTTAATTTCAAAGTCTAAAGAAATTTTTATATGTCATTATATTCTTTTCCGAAAGGTTGTTTGTGATTTCCAAAAAGAAGGAGATTTTTGAGTCAATAAGGTTTTCCTTATGACTTTTCCATTCCTTCTTGTTTTTAAAATCACAAACACCTTATACTTAAGAAAATATATATCTTACTTCTATAAGGAAAATTTCCTTCCCAAAGGAATTTACCACTACCATGTTTTCATTTCTCATATAAATATTTTTCTTAAGTATAAAAATAGGATTCATATCTAAAACCTCATAATAATATAATACTTAGATATGAATCCTTCTGTTTTAGGATCCGAATTCTGGATACGAACTCTCATTAAGTTCCACTTCGAATTTTGGATATGAACTCTAATGAAGTATCATTCCGAATTCTGGATACGAACTCTCATAAAGTTCCACTATGAATTCAAGATACAAACTCTAATGAAGTTCCATTCTGAATTCTGGATACGAACTCTTATGAAGTTCCACTCTGAATTCTAGATACGAACTCTCATGAAGTTCCACTCTAAATTCCGAGTATGAACTCTCATGAAGTTCCACTCCGAATTCCGAATACGAACTCTCATGTAGTTCGACTCTGAATTATGGATACGAACCCTCATGTAGTTCGACTCTGAATCCTGATTACGAAATTATCTAAGTTCGGACTCCGAGTTATCTAAATTCATACTCTGAACTCTTATGAGTTCTGTCTCCGAATTCCCATGAACACTGACTCCAAACCTTGTAAGTTCTGGTTCCAAATTCTAGTGAAACCAGACTCTGAATTTTCTTAAAATTCGGACTCTGGATTTCTACAGAATTCAGGTTCTGAATTACTACAAAACAGAATCCGAATATCTCTTTATTATAGACTCCAAATTCCATTTTGATTATACTCCGAAATTTTATTTTCTGACATTCTGAACATCAGTTTTACTTATGCTTACACTTGTTTCATTACAAAATGATGTCGTGCTTTCAGTTATTGACTAACCGTTGGTTGAGTGACACATGTACAGGTCCCTCCGAAATTAAACAAGAAATATGATCATTGGAGAAGGGAGACAACCGTTGGAGATTTTCCTATAAATTGGAGCTCATTTGAAAGTGTTCAAGACTTTTGGATTTTTGTGATCAGAACATCCTGAAGTTATTTCTAGAGAGAGAGGCTCTTATCAACTCTCAAAGCTTCATGTAGAAAGCTTTAACAGCTTGTTCAAACTTTTCCTTGTGAAGACTTTCTTTGTGCGACTCCGATTGTTACTGATTACAATTGAGGGATTCTGGGGATAGGAAGAAAAAGGTTCCAACACCTTGAAGTTGAGGGGTTCCTTACTGAGGAAGATAGAGGTGTTGACTACCTAATAGTTGAGGGATTGTGGGGATAGCAAGAAAGACTCTGATCTTTGTATCGAGGGCTTACCCTAGTGTGGGTAAGACAGACTTTCTTGAAAGTATAAATCAAGGGACCTCTTATCTAGGGTTGTTGGATACCCTTCTCTTTGGGTTAAAAGAGTTATTGTTTGTTACTTTTAGTTTTTACTACTTTCTTTTTCCGCTGCATTCTGTATTCTTAAAGAAAGTATATGTAACATCCTGAGAAAACCATGTTTTATTTTTTTTGACAAGTTTGCTTTTCAATGTCACCCGTTAAGTGAACCAACAATAAACTTATAAGGTAATAATAATAATATGCATAAAATGAATGAAAACTCCTTTATTAAAATAAGCAACATCTCGGCTACAACTTCCACTGACCAAACAAGAAGATAAATTAACCAAAAATCCCAACTAAGAACCTGATTACAATAATGGGGAGACCGCTTAAAACCACTAAGATCCCAAGAATGTGGTAGGGGTTTTGAGCGTCCATCATAATGAACATGAGGACGACCGAAGCCACTGAAACCGTACTGAGCACCAGGGGAATCATACGAACCATCTCTCCTGTTCTCCTTCAGTCACCGGGAGTGAGGGACACCCCGAGACCAGACCCTTTTATAAGCACCCTAATCTGATCATTGAACCCAAAACGGCTATAAATTTGACTGTTGGTTTCCCCAAGAATCTAATGTTTTATTTTGACCATTGGAAATAAGATGGTTTACCCCAAAATGATCAGAATGCTAATTGTGTAATTTTCTTTAATGTTTAAAATCGACATCAATGATAATTTAATCAATTTATTTCTTGTTTTTGCCAAAAATGCGAATTATGTTTTATGAAAAATTAATATTAGTATTCACTACACTTATCTTCTTAGTTTGAACTTTTAAAATTTTATGTTGTAAATATATTAAAGCTAATGAGTTTTTATTTTGTCTAAATATATATTATCCCCTGAGTTATATATATATATATATATTGCATCAAATTAAATGATTCTTTTTCTCAAAATTAAATATAAGAGATCATAATAATGCGAATGTTTATAATTTGGATAAACAGTTTTGGAAACTACGTCAAAATATAATTTATTTTACTTATTTGTTTCGTAGTAGTAATGTTTATATCAACGCACTCTTAAGTTTGATTGAATGTAGTTACATTTAATGTTTCATTAATATTAATCTTTAATTAAGAAAATTAAGGTAATTAGCTAATAAAGGAAATTAAAATGTATATATATATATATGTGATATGTTTTGATTAACCAATGTTTTATTTATATACTAAATGAACCATTGATCTTCATAATGAAATATTAAGTAATTAATAATTATGGTTTAATAATAATAATGAAAATATAATAAAAATTATTGATGTTTTAAAAATAAAATATATATTTACATATAATAAAACGTTTTGATTAAATCAATATATATTTTTTATTGACCAATGACTTTTATTAAAATAATAAAAGTTAGTTTAATAATTGAATGAAATAATAAAAAAATGTTATAATAAATTAATAGTAATATTAATAAAACGATTTTTGTTTTAAAACCCAGTTAACCGCATTTTTTTAAAACGCCGCCTCGCCCTGGACCGTCTGATCCAGCCTCCTCCAATCGCTGTCGTCCATCCCTTTTAATGTCATGCTGAATCTAAGCCTCCTGATCTACCTCTATTAAATCCTAGTCGTCCAATGTTTTTGGCATTTTTCTTCCCCACGGCTTCTTCTTCCACCAACGCCTCGTTCTTCTTCTTCCTTGTGTCATCGAACCAGTAGGGTTAGGCTCCCCGTTTTTTCTTTGCCTAGGCCGGTGAAGTAGACCCGGTTGTCTCCTCCTTTCCAAGAGTCGACACCAACCCCCCTCCCTCGGATACCCCCTTGAATGTGGGTCTTTTTCTGCTGTTTTTTTTTAAACCCTATTGCACCGAAGGGCCGGGGATGTTTGCGTCCGGCTCCCTTGATCTCTCCGGCTTCTGGACCTCATCACTGTTGTGTTTCCTCTCCTCCTTCTAAGCAAGGTAAGGGACAAGCTTTGTCTTAGTTTTTTTTATGTTTCGGTTTATATATATATATATATATATACGTAATATATGTATATGCAAACCTTCTGTGTTTTTTTTTACTCTCGGTTTCTCTTGTTTCGTTTACTCCTTCCCTCCGAATAGGTAAGGGAGAATCCCTGCTACTATTTCTCTTTCTCCAGCTTTGATACACTATATTTTATATACACCTTACGTATATATATGTGTGTATAAATTTACATCAAGGCCTTAGGAACCGGTTACCACTATTCCTATTTTCCAGAACTCAACCGGGATAAAGGAAGTTTCATTTTCTTCTCTTGGTGTTAATTTTAAGTCGATTCACACTTTGTGTATATAGGTATACACATTTATATACTCATATGTATAAGATGATATAAGCAAACATACAATATTTTCCACAGGTATATAACCCTAAACTCCTTTTTGCCTATGAGAAATGGAGTGGCCGAATGATTTCATGAACATGTAAAGAACGCAATTATATGAAGCATAAAGATGTATATGTACATGTAAACATATGGATGTACATGTACATCAATGTGAATAAGGGATGAATTTGGATCTTGTGTTTTTGTACTATATAACATGATGATTTATTTACTCAAAAACATGTTATCTCAACAAATGTATCCAAAGAACCAATTATATACATTTTTATATGTGTAATGAGGTTTAAAGGTTAGTTTTTTATCAAAATAGTTCTTTCATTTGAAAATTTTCACTTATTATCATTCTTGATAAATCAGGATTTTAGTTTTTGAGAAAATGGAAAGAATTCCTTAAACTTTTATATACATGCGTTTGTACACATCGACCATGTTGTTTGCAAGATTTATTTTAGGCCAATAAGGGTCTTATGAAAGTTCAGTTCATTTCTTTTATATAAAAAGGAACCCCACTCGGCTTGCCAAACATTATTTTTGTTTAATGAATAACTTGGGAAATATTTTTGAGTATGGATTAATGTGGTAAACCCTTGCACATGTGTAGGTATGTATATCATTATGTTGTCTACAATTACAAGTTCTTTTAAGATGTTTGCAAACATTATAAAGAAAAGGGTTCATGTTATTTAAAGTTCTAATAAGAGTTTTTACACAATTATATACATGATTTTCTCCAATATGGACCTGATTACGCCCATTGTATCCCTAACTGCATGTATATTTACACAGTTTTAATTAAACACCCACAATACCCATTTTTCAGAATATTTGAAAGTTATGAATGACCATGCTTTAATTAGGTATTATGATGTTATGGAATGTTATGTGATTATGTTCTTTTCCTTAAAACCCATCTTTCAGTTGTTAAGACAATTTCTTATGTGCATGAATTTCAGCATACATGTCTCAGTTTATTTATGATTGATCTACCTTCAAGTTATGATTATGAATATGAAAAGGGGTGTTGATTAAGAATGCATGAAACCCTATGAATGAATGACCATGTCAAGATATGTGAGGGATGTATAGGACTTACATGTGACGGGTGCACCCGGAATTATATAGCGCAACAAGAATGATGTGACGGGTGCGCCCGGAATTATACAGCGCTCCAATGCATTGGGTAAAGCAAGAGTCTCATGAGACGTTTTGTGTGACAGTCTTGGCAGTTAGCCTTGGCTTGTGCTACCATGAAACGGTATTGGCAGTGAGCCTTGATCCGTTAAGTATGTTATATGGTATTGAAGAAAGGTCTTGACAAAGTCCAGTATTATACATTCCCTCTGCATGTAATGATAAAGGCCAACCAGGGGTTAGTTCAACTAACAGGACAACCCCTAGTTGAAAACTCCCATGACTATGAAAATGTAATTTTATGTGTCAAGAACTATTTTTCATGTGGTAAACTGTTAGTAGAACTGTATTTTCTCATGAACCATGTTATGAACGTTTTCCCTGCTTATCCACAAAATTCTTTTTAGAATTTAAGTAACCTTGTTTGAATATTATGCATTGTTTATTTTTCTTATGTTGCGCTCTATGATCATGTCTACATTAGAGTTTATTTCAAGTACGTACTTCTCTATGCAAGTGGTTTTCAAAAACATTGGATTTCATGAAAAGAAAATGTCTCGTTTTTAGCAAAGTGTTTTATTCTCTTCAAAAGGATTTCTTTGAGAAAGAGTTTTCTTAAATAGTTTTTAAAACCCCTTACTAGGCATTTTTTCTCACCCTAAATTTTGTTTATAATTTTTCAGGCATGGTTGGTACTAATAAAGTTAATCAGAAGCAGTTGGTTTCCCAGAATCCTGAGCCTCGCGATCTTCTGTAGTAATGGGACATGATATTTAATTTTTATTGATGTAATGAAATATTAAGTATATCATGTCTCATTAAGAACCCTGGGTTTGTGGGTCACTACAGTATAACATTTTAATACTTCCTTACTTGTACTCTGATTTAGATAGATTCTATATGTTGTAATATAGAATTTTATTTGGTGTAAGCTTTTGTTAAGTTTCATTTCTGGAATCACTTTTCTGGAATCAAGCCAGTCTTTAGAACTTACAGGTGTGGTGAATTTTGTTTATCAAAAATTTCCTAAGGGAATTTTTAAAGTATACAATTCACCCCCCTCTTGTATTTATATCTCATTGTACTTATTAAATCCTAAGTTTGGTATTATATAGTATATCATACTCAGTCATACCATCCTAACACACGGTTCATCCGTGCCATGAAAACTGCAGGTGTGTTCGTGAGACCAAACGGCATAACAACATATTTGTATAGACCATACCTGCTCCGAAAGGCTATAAGAGTTATATCATATGGTCTAACATGTAACTGATGGTAAATGGATCTCATGTCAATCTTTGAGAACACTCAGGCAGCTCAAAGTTGGTCAAAGAGATCGTCAATACTCGGTAAGGCATATCAGTTCTTAACCGTCAACTAGTTCAACTTCCGATAATCCACACAAAGTCTGAGGGTATCGTCCACCTTCTTCGAAAACAAGATAGGAAAACCCCAAGGATAAGTATAGGGTTGGATGAAACCCTTTGTCTAAAACTCCTATAACTACTTCTTGAGCTCTTGTAACTCTATTGTATCCATCCTATGAGGAGGAATGGACACTGGTGCCGCTCTTAGCACAAGCTCAATATAAAATTCCACCTCTATCTTCAGAGTAAAACCTAGAAAGTTCTCTAGAAAGACATCCCTAAAATGATCGACCACTAGAGGAAAGTCAATATGTGAAGTCCCCTGGTCATCCAGATATAGACTATCAATCTGGGTTGTAAATCCTCCTAATCCATGATACTCGTGTCCCACTCTTCTTGACTGGACATCCTATTCGCCCTTATGAAGAAACTATCTTCCCTCTAGTGACATGAAACTCACCCTACAAGATTATAGTCAACAATAGCCTGGAAGGGAACTAACCAGTACATACCAATAATGACATTATAGCTTTTCATCTCTAAGACATAGAGGTCCAAAAGAAGTGACACACACTGACCTCAAGAGGGAACTCCTTTCACTAATGTACACTAGCTGTTCTAGTCCCCAATGGAGTTTCTATCATCAAGATATCAGAATAGGAAATGATACAGAGCCCAAGGCTCTCCACAACCGCAATAGATATAAAGCTATGAGAAGCCCCTATATTGAAAAGAGAAGAAGCTAAAATTGAGGCAACCAGGATCATACCTTGAATAGTAGAGGTTTCAGGATCTTACTCCAACTGGGTATACTCCACCATAAAATTCTAACCTACACCGCAGCCCTATGACCCTACCTAACCACCCAGAGTCGATCCACCCTACAGTCGCCGAAACTCTGGCAACGGACTACCGCGACTACAACCTCCACCTCAACTTAAACGGTCAAAAAACTATAGTTCCCAAACTAGTTAGAAACTGATGGTGCCGCTCTTGAATGAGGAGTCCTAGAAGAACCCTTGTCACCAGCTACTAGTGAGAACATGTCACGACCCCTCCCACCAAATATGCCCCTCCTGAGATGGAAATGGTGAAAGGGAGATAATGACCCCCGAGTCCCGCCTCCAGTAGGCCCTGGAGTGGCGACTAGCACCATGGGTATGAGTTTTCACAAATATGGGAGGCATTACCCTTTTTATTATTTAAGATCAGGAAATAGGAAGAATCAAACACTAAAAGAAAATAGAACAATTAAATGAAAATAAACCCAAAACCAAACCCATATGAATGTTTTATACAATACTGAAACAAAAGAACAAGTACAAGAAAAGCTCTAAAGTACGATACCAAAAAAAAAGCAAAAACTGCAACCAGCAAAACTCCAACACCCAACTAGAAAGGTCTCGCACGGTCCCTGATGTCCTCCTGAAAACCTGAAAGTAAACGTAGGGTGAGCATACAAGTATACTCGTTAGGAAAACCTAAAGCTCTCATGTACAGGTGGGGAGACATCCTAATGCCCCGTGAGAAAACAGAACGAACCATGCCTAGCAAGGAATCTATCCACCCAACCTTACAAGCCACACTCACCAAATATCACAAGTCAATAGAGTAGTATAGTAATATTATAAAAGTATGGGTACCCCTCACCACCTTCCCACTTAATACTACTCAAGACCTCACGCATAACACTCTGATGCTTTCCCCTCTTTCTGAGATAGTGCGGCAACCTGGCCATACAAAGCTCGAGCTACTGCCGCAACCTGGCCATACAAAGTTCATAGTATCCCACCGGCATTCAATCCTCGGCCATAACCACATCTCATCCAGAAGACACCTGGGAACCACATCATATCCTCATATCAAATACACCTGGGAACATATCACATCCTCATCTCAAATACTCTTGGGAAACATCTGTCATAACCTGCCTGAAGAATCTTAGGCTATAGAACCTGGAAGAGGGAGCACAGGGAAGAACAGTAACCAGCCATCCTTTAGATGTTTTAGAATCTCACCCCCCCCCATCCCACGGGTGATCGGAACTTAATGCTCAACATGGGTGGGGTGCGTAAAGAAATATAAAATGTACAGATTTATATAATTATATCAACCACTCAGCCCATCCTAAGGCTTCTGCACAAAAGATCTGATCACATGCCTCGACACTACTACATCGAAAGTATGTACAAAATAAACTGCCCCAAACCCCATTAATCTTTTCATGTTTCAACAGTTTTAGTTTATCAGTTCCTTAACTACCGATAAACTAACAACAACCAACCCAGATCAATCATTCGTAAAACATATCCCTACCAACCACAAATAAAGTTAAGGAAAACACAAGCAACAAAAAACCATTTTATTTTATCATCCAATCAATTCCATTGATTTTCTGTACTTAATAAACTACCATGCCCCACAATTCATTAGTTAACACTTCCAATTTTATTCATATGCACAACCCATCCGTTCTGCCCTGCTGCCAACCACCATAAACACAAACACATCGGAAACAATACCTGTACCACAACAACCCACGAACCACACCTTCACATAATTAAACCCAAACCAGCACCCACAAATTCATCCATTCATTTAGTTTAACTGGGGTGATCACACAAGGGTTCCAGTTATTCATTTAATCATCCAACTTTACATGATTAACTAATTTCCACATTCTATGAAATTCCATCCACAAAAAAATCCAGAAAAATAGGGTAGCATTTAATTGTTCTAGAAAAGGCCCCCAACGACCATGATTTTCAGTACGCATAAGCCTATTCAATTCACAACATAATCAAAGGATAATAATTGATGGAAATAAAACAACAATATCAACAAAAATTCCCCCAAACCCATTCTTTAAGAAGTTATTATATTTATTTACTAGTTCAACCGTATCTCATGAAAACAAGATGATACCCACCCTGCATGATGCACAAAAGAGATAGAGATAAAGGTAAGATGCCTACTTGAATAGGTCTTGATGTCCTTCTGCGAGAACAACCACCATGAGTATTTTGATCACTCCTCCCAACGACTATGTCCTCTCGTGGATGTTGTGGCACAACTTCACAATAACCAAGAGAGACTCCATTAAGGTTTAAGGTGGCACTTGTCATAGCATGGCAAGGAGGAATAGAAAGAGGAGATCAAGGAAGTAATAAGAACGGGTTAGAATGTACCATTAAGATGACATTCATCGAAGAGAGTCGTTCCCGTAAAATATAAGAAATATCCTCAGTAAGAAACTGTGAAGAGGAAGTCAAAGAAGAGGGAAAGAAACGAGGTGGATGATGTTCACCTCATCGACATGATCCCGCAGCCACAGACAGATCGACGATCGGAGTCCAGATGAACAAGATAGGAGGAAGGCTTCTGGGTCATCTGGGAGCATTGTCATGCAGAGAAGAAGAGGGGTCCGTAAATAACACATGATGCTCTCTTATATAGGCAATGAAATGGTAAAATGGTATGCAGCCTGTATTAATGAATACATGACGTGACCGTACAACTATTATGTTGTTTGACTGGTCAACATAGGACACGTCACGTGGTTTCCATGCATTTAATGATAATAATAACTTCAATTAATAATAGGTGTTTTATTGACCCGAGACATGAGTCATAAAAATGTATTCATCACTGGTCTTAAAATGACCTTCATAATTTCAGGGTTAGGCTGCCGCTAACGGTTCATCAATCCAATATCATCTGAAGAAGTTACGGACGAATTATGGTTGTGAAAACCATAATTAATAATATTATTATTATATTATCATTATTATTTCATTTCATTGAAAATTTCTCTCTCCAATCTCATTTATGATTCACGCTCAAAATCCTCTCCAATTTGTTGTGCCTCACCATTTCATGAGATTCTCTCCTTTTTTATTAGTTTAAAATCTAATTTGTTTCCTTTAACTCTTTCTCTCTCTAATATAACTCTTCCATTAACGATTTCTTCTCCCACTCCACCAATAGTGGTGCCTCCCCTTGCCTTTACTCCATTATCACTTCAATTTTATTATTAATAAAATTAATATTAATAACTCCCATCATTAATTTACTAATTTAATCCCATTAAATTAGTTTATCATGGTTATTCTCATATTAAATTAAGACCATTCTATTTAATTAATCACACACTAAAATCCACCATTACCATTATTATTTAATATAATAGTAATAAATCCTCTTTCAATTTCATCAACAGGTCTCCATCATTATCATTAATAATTATTGTTATTATTGACGCCCATTATTATCTTATAATTACTCCCTCTCTCCCATCTCATGATATTCACGCACGGGTTGGGAAACCCTTCCATGAGCCTCTTCATGTTATTATTATTATAAAAAATTATTATATAATAATACCATTTTTAATGTTATTTACACAATTCCAAGTTTAATTGTGGAGAACCGCACAATGCCTCCTTTACAAGGTCACACCCATTACACACATAATTTTATTATTTATTAAAATTTAAATAAATCAAAAGGAAACCATGAACCTCCCCTCATTGAATTAAATACATTCAATTTTATTTCTTTTATTTCTCAATGATTAAATTAAAACCATTTAATTTAATTAACACCAAATATTTTCACGCCACCCTTATTGTTTATTATTATAAAAAATTATTATTATAACACGCGTCGTGTTTGACCACATCAAATTTTTACAAAGTAATGGACCGGAGAGGTCCGGACCATTACATCACATACCTCTCAAAACATTCTCGTCCTCAAGAATTAAAAACCAACCCATAAAAAGGGGAATGGTTCGAACAACCACCCCGCAAGATACCTCTCAGGGCTCTCATCATAACAGGAATCCCACCACTATCCTAATTATATGAGTTGGGGAATTCCTTCCCCCATGTTGAGATATTATCCGCTTTAGGTGGCACTGACTCGCCTGCACGGGTTTAATCGCATCCACATTAATGTGTCTCAATTAGGGATTAGGTCCCCCCATGCCCATAATTAAGGATTTCTCATACACACATTGCCCCCGAAACTGCAAAAAAAAACAAGCAACACGCTGCCCCAACACATGGATTGGGGAATTCCTTCTCCCATGTAAAGATAAAATCCACTTTTGGTGGCACTGACTCGCCCGCATGAGTTTAATCGCATTCACATTAATGTGTCTTGATTAGGGATCAGGTCCTCCTCTCCCCACATGTTAGGACTCTTCACACACATTTAATGGAAATAGGGAAACAACATAGCATTATAGACTCATGAAAACCAAGGTCCATGCCCAAAGTATGGGTGAGAATGAGTTTCAACAAAGGAGTGGGATGCTCCTGAATTTAAACAAAACAAAAACAAGAGAATTTAAGTAAAACTGAAAACATCTCTCTTGATCTCTGGCCTTGCTAGGTTTTCCACTTCTATTGCCTGCAACTATCTGCATCTCATTCCTCTGTCTTTCTGTTGACGTTTAGGTGCCATAGTTGTTCGGTAAATAAGGAACGCCTAAGCCAAAGTAGCAAGGAAATTTTTTCAAGATTTCATTTAATCATTTTATTTCTATTTCTTTCCCAGAACACCCAGATCAAGTAAAACACAAATCATTATGATCTATGTTCCTTTCCTAGGGTCTCTAACCTGCAATCAATGTAGTCTTACATGGTCGTTCAGTAAGCTCAGAGTCCTTGCATCGGATCACGAGGGGGCCTAAAATATCGTGTCCTAGATAGTCTTCCCTGGCCTATGTCACGCACCAAGGCCAGTCAACACTATTTCCCTACCATCCCATGAAATCCTCACTGTGCTTAACTCTAGACTACATTATATCTCTTTACCATTATCTCTGATACCATTCTGTCATGACCCCCTCCCACCAAAGATGCCCCTCATGAGCTGGCAATGGTGAAAGGTAGATAATGACCCCCCGAGTCCCAACTCTAGTAGGCCTCGGAGTGGTGACTAGCACTAAGGGTATGAGTTTTCAAAAATATGGGAGGCATTTCTCTTTTATTATTTAAGATTGGGAAATAGGATGAATCAAAATCCAAAAGAAAAAGAAAAAAGTAAATTAAAATAAACCCAAAACAAAACCCATATGCATGTTTTATACAATACTGAAACAAAATTACATGTACAAGAAAAGTTCCAAAGTACGATACCAAAAAAAAGAAAGCAAAAACTGCAACCAACAAAACTCCAATGCCCAACTAGAAAGGTCTCGCACGGTCCCTGAAGTCCTCCTCAAACCTGAAAGTAAACGTAGGGTGGTCATACAAGTATACTCAATAGGAAAACCTAAAGCTCTTGTGCACAAGTGGAGAGACATCCTAATACCCCGTGAGAAAATAGACAGACCCAAGCCCAGAAAGGAATCTATCCACCCAACCTTACAAGACGCACTCGCCAAATATCGCAATTCAATAGAGTAGTATAGTAATATTATCAATGTATGGGTACCTCGCACCACTTTACCACTGAATACTACTCAATACATCAATCCTAACGCTCTGATGTTATCCCCTCTTCCTAAGCTAGTGTCGTAACCAGTCCATACAAAGCTCAAGCTAGTGTTGCAACCTAGACATACGAAGCTCATATTATCACGTCGGTACTCAATCCTCGGCCATAACCACATCTCATCCTGAAGACACCTGGGAACCACATCACATCCTCATCCCGAAGACACCTGGGAACATATCACATCCTTATCCAGACAACTCTTGGGAAACATCTTTCATAACCTACCTGAAGGATCTTAGGCTATAGAACCTAGAAGAGGGAGCACAGGGAAGAACAGTAACCAGCTATCCTTTAGATGTTTCAAAATCTCACTCCCCCCCCATACCACAGTTGTTCGGCAAGTTGTGCTCAACATGGGTGGGGTGCATAAAGAAACATAAAACGTACAGATTTATATAATTATATCAACCACTCAGCCCATCATAAGGCTTCTATACAAAAGATCTGAGCACATGCCTCAGCACTACTACCACGAAAGTATGCACACAATAAACAGCCCCAAACCCCATTAAACTTTTCATGTTTCAACAGTTTTATATTATCAGTTCATTAACTACCAAGAAACTAACAACAACCAAACCAGATCAATCGTTCGTAAAACATATCCCTGCCAACCACAAATAAAGTTAGGGAAAACACAAGAAACACAAAACCATTTTCTTTTATCAGCCAATCAATTCCATTTATTTTCCATAATTAATCAACTATCATGCCCCACAATTCATTAGTTAACTCTTCCACTTTTATTCATATGCACAACCCATCCCTGCATCCCTGCTGCCGACCACCATAACCACAAAAACATCGGAAACAATACCCGTACCACAAAAAACCATGAACCACCACTTCACATAATTAAACCCCAACCAGCACCCACAAATTCATTCTTTCATTTAGTTTAACTGGGGTGATCATACAAGGGTTCCAGGTATTCATTTAATCATCCAACTTTACATGATTAACCAATTTCCACATTCTATGAAATTCCATCCACAAAACAATCCATAAAAAGAGGGAAACATTTAATTTCGCAAGTAAAGGCCCACAACGACCGTGATTTTCAGTAGGCATAAGCCTATTAAATTAACAACATAATCAAAGGATAAGATTTGATGGAAATAAAACAACAATATCAACAAAAATTTTCCCAAACCCGTTCTTTAACCAGTTATTATCTTTATTTACTGGTTCAACCATATCTCACGAAAATAAGAGGATACCCACCCCGCATGATGAACAAAAGAGAGAGAGATGAAGGAAAGATCCCTACTTGAATAGGTTTTGATGTCCTTCTGCGAGAAAAACCACCATGATGATTTCGATCACTCCTCCCGATGACTACGTCCTCCCGTGGACGTTGCGGCACAACTGCACTAACAACCAAGAGATACTCTATTAAGGTTTAAGGTGTCACTTTTCATAGCATAGCAAGGAGGAATAGAAAGAGGATATCGAGGAAAGAATAAGAACGGGGTAGAACGTACCATTAAGATGGCGTTCATCTAAGAGAATTGTTCCCATAAAATATCAGCAATCTCCTCGATAGGAAACTACAAAGAGGAAGTCAAATAAGAGGGAAACGAACGAGGTGCATGATTTTCACCTCATCGACACGATCCCGCAGCCATCGATAGATCGAAGATCAGAGTTCGGATGAAGAAGATAGGAGGAAGGCTTCTAGGTCATCTGGGAGTGTCGTCGTGCGGAGAACAAGAGAGGTCCATAAATAACATGTGACCCTATCTTATATAGGAAAAGAAAAGGTAAAATGGTATGCAATGTGTATTAATGAATACATGACATGATTGTACAACTGTTACGTTGTTTGACTGTTCGACACACAACGCGTCATGCGGTTTCCATGCATTTAATGATAATAATAACTTCAATTAATAATAGGTGTTTTATTGACCCGAGACATGAGTCATAAAAAGGTATTCATCATTGGTCTTACAATGACCGTCATAATTTCAGGGTTAGGCTGCCACTGATGGTTCCTCAATCTGATATCATCTGAAGAAGTTACAGATGAATTATGGTTTTGACAACCATAATTAATAATATTATTATTATATTATCATTATTATTTCATTTCATTGAAAATTTAACTCTCCAATCTGATTTACGATTCACGCACAAAATCTTCTCCAATTTGGTGTACCTCACCAATTCATGAGATTCTCTCCTTTTTTTTATGAGTTTAAAATCTAATTTGTTTCCTTTAACTCTTTCTCTCTCTAATCTAACTCTACCATTCACGATTTCTTCTCCCACTCCACCAAAAGTGGTGCCTCCCCTTGCCTTTACTCCATTGTCACTTCAATGTTATTATTAATAAAAATAATATTAATAACATCCATCATTAATGTTCTAATTTAATCCCATTAAGTTATTTTATCATGGTTATTCTCATATTAAATTAAGACCTTTCCATTTAATTAATCACACACTAAAAGAAACCACTACCATTATAATTTAATATAATATTAATAAATCCTATTTCAATTTCATCAACAGGTCTCCATCATTATCATTAATAATTATTATTATTATTGATGCCCATTATTATCTTATAATTACTCCCTCTATCCCATCTCATGATATTCACGCACAGGTAAGGAACCCCTTCCATGAGCCTCTTCATGTTATTATTATTATAACAAATTATAATATAATAATACCCTTTTAATGTTATTTACACAATTCCATCTTTAATTGTGGAGAACCACACAACGCCTCCTGTACAAGGTCACACCCATTACACAAAAAAAATTATTATATATTAAAATTTAAATAAATCAAAAAGAAACCATGCACCTCCCATCATTGAATTAAATAAATTTAATTTTATTTATTTTATTTCTCAATGATTAAATTAAAATCATTTAATCTAATTAACACCAAATATTTTCATGCCACCCTTATCAATTTTCATTATCAAAAATTATTATTATAACACATGTTGTGTTTGACCACATGAAATTTTAACAAAGTAATGGACCAGAGAGGTCTGGGCCATTATAGAAGATCCAATAGAAATGCTGAAGATGGACCATCTTTCCAGAAGATCAGCACTCCAATAGGTCTCTCGGGAAATGTGGCCTCGTATGCCCGACCCTTCCACACATGTAGAAAATCACCTGGCTACCTGATGTTGAATCTCTTATACTTGGATCTACACATGTAGACTCCCTACGACGCTTCCTACTATCAGCTAGAGGAGTACTAACTCTAGATGTGGAACCGCCATAGCTCATAGTTCCAGAATCACTCAAATTGCGCTCTATGATTAGTGACTGGTTCACTATAAGAGATATAGAATTCAACTTGAAAATGTTCACCTAATTTTGAATGTCCTGTCTGAGACCATCCTCAAACTTCCTTACTAGGAACAACTCATCTCCCCCTAGAAAGGGTGTAAAGCACTGCATCTCTATGAAGCGAGAAGAATACTCCATGACTGAGAGAGTACCCTCCTCCAAACTCATGAACTCTCAGGCTCGATCAACCCTCAAGGTCTTCGATTAGAAGTAATCATAGAAGGAACGCTGAAACTCCTCCCAATCAATATCATGCTGGAATCCCGCCTATGAGATCACATCCCACCATCTCTTGGAGTAATCCCGAAGAATATACGTAGAGACCATGACCCACCTATCTGGTAGTGTTTCCAGATGCTCAATGATTGTCATCATGGATTCTAGCCATGACTCTGCAACATGGGGTCCCCCATCCCCTGAGAAAGTGGGAGGATGTTACTAATGGAAAACCTGTGACAATTCGTCCATCGACTGGGTAGGAGGCGGTGCTCCATGAAAGGTTTACATCATCCTCATTAAGACCTCTAGATATGTGTATGGGCACTTGTATCAGGTATAACGGTCAGTGCTAAGACAGGAATAACTGGAGGATCTATTGATTATACCTGATCAGCCATGTTTGGTGTCTGATCGCTTTCATGTAACTGGCATACAACCAGAGGACGTCTCGGTGGGATGACTCTGCAAGGTCATGCTCACACCTTAGATCAAGATTATCAAGGACTGAAAACTATAATTTTATAAAGGGAAAAAGATATTGAAAGCATTAAAGTTTTTCAAAACATTTATACACAGCATGTATAATGCCTACACGGCGTGTTCCCTTAATCCTTAACATGGGTGTGTGCTTCTGCCAACCCAGGTCATGTAACACCCCATACACACAGCATGTTGTCCTAACACATGGCGTGTACTTAAATCCTCTTCCCCTACCTGAGTTCCTCTACCCGACTAATCCACGCGGGTTTTCTAAAACAAGACTACCCGGTGTGTTAGTGCAAGACACGGCGTGTAATAGACAAGCTTCACCAACCTGTGTTATTAGTTACACGGTCAGTTACATGGCTGACTCTACACAAAGTGTCTATTCTAGACATGGTGTGTACAAGAAGTATTTCACTGAATCGTGCACTTCGCTACACGACCGGATAAATGGGTTACATACACAGCATGTTCAAGATTGACATAGTGTGTATAACTTACGTTTTATCCATCTGTGTCGTTAGTCACATGGTTGGACACATGGTCTACACAACACAACGTGTACAACCGGTACACAGCCTGTTCCCCCAAAGATATCCCAACCCCTTGTCTCTTCCCACAAATCTAGTGACATGGTTAGAGACTGCAAGGCATGTACATACAATACATGATGTGTACTAAATAAAAGCAATCCCTTCCTAAATATAAGGACACATGGTATGTATTCATCATTACACACCATGTATTCTGGGTTCTTCTGGAAAGTAAGCCTTAGAAACAACTCTGGAACCCAAAAAACACTGAAACGAACATTAAGGATCCAAATTCTGATCTTTGAGGGCCCATACTCCCCCCAAATCAAAGCATGGAATCTTATACATGTCATATTCAAGAATAATAGTGTAATGATCCACCAAATTTCGATCCATGAGAGCTTATAACACCTCAAGAACCAATGATTGGAATTCATTCAAACGAAACCTTACGCAATTAAATACCTTGTCAAAATTAGGTATTCTATCAAGGCATCTATTACAAAAACATGAATATCTAGTACAACATCTATCACTAAAATATTCAATAACTAATGCACCCTAAACGGAATGGCAGGAATGCATGGCATGTGATTTCTAACAAGTGCCTATATGATGAATGTGATGGAATAACCTCATCTCATTGGGTTGAAATAGAAATTAAACCTTAATAATATCAAGGATAACAACACAATACATGTGAATCACCCAACAGTGAAATCAAATAAACTGTAAAATGAAAAACTAGAAAAAAATTCAACAATGAGGTAAATTGGCTTTTCCCTATACACGGGTTAGCTACTCCTGGGAAAATCTTATTACTAAGTACTTATCCCTTCATATCCTGAGATATAGGCTCCAAACAATAAGTCAAGAAGAAACGAATTACATTGATACCACTTTGTAACATCCTAGTTCCTGGAACCGCCCAGAGGTGCCCAGTACCAGGTTGGTCACATGGCCTCAAGCGCATTTCCCCAAACGCCAAAGCCTGCCGACTAGTAGCGAGGGTCTTGGATGTGATAGTGGAAAAAATATGCCCTCATTGGAAAATTAACACAGTGCAAGTGAAACAGATAGTAATAGAAGAAGATGTAAAATCATGCAATAAGTAAACAGTAGAAGACTGAAGAAATAAAAAACTAGAGCACAAATATATACTGATGCATGATACATATGTCTAAGAAAACAGCCAAATAAGTCTGAATGCTGGAATACAGTAATGAACCAAATTAAAATAGAAAACTAATATAATACAGTAGCATCGCAAGACTTAGCTAGGTCCCATGATATCCAGTTCCACAGTAATCAAGTACCTGAAGTATAAGGGTGCTTTCCCTTATCTATACCCACAATAATATAATCTGTTTGGGCCCAAAATGATGACCCAAATGGGGTGTGAGATGAATCCTAGTAGGCAACCACCCAAATATCTATGCCTAACAGTCAGTGAATATATATAGTAGGAAATAAGAAAAATGAAGCAGTAAATAAGGAAGTACTCAAAAGTAAATAATCATATAGTTCCCATTACAATAAATTTACATTGAACAATTTAGACAACCAATTAAAATAACAAGAAACCCTCTAGGAATTTTCTCACAACCTATACCCTCTGGTTCAGCTATCAATCTTAAGTAACCCTCTGGGTAGTTCTCACAGCCTAACCCCTATGGTTCAATCTAGAATAAGGACATAGTGAATACTCTCTGAGGAAGCACTCACTGTCAATTCCCCTTATTTTCAAGTGTAATCAAAGACTCTCTGAGGAAGCACTCACCATAAATTCCCCTTATAGTCTTTTAATGGTAAACTACAGACACTCTGAGGAAGCACTCAATGTCAATTCCTCAGGTGGTCTCATAACATAACTATAGACACTATGAGGGAGCACTCAATGTCAATCCCCCTTATGTTCTCATAGCATGATAATTATAACAGACACTCTGGGAAAGCCCTCAACGTAAATTTCCCCTATGGTCTCACTATACTAGGTTCCTACAGCCCCGTGTAAAGAAATCGTACACAAATGATAATCAGAAGCCAAATCAAACCTCAATGTACTACTTTGATAAAAATCTACAAGGCATGTCACAACATATCAAATAAAATCACTCCAACCTAACAATACTAGGCATGGAAACAAATCTTCCTAACAGGTAAGCTAGACCAAACGGTCAATAATAAGAAAATCATGGGCAAAACATCCATATCATGGAAAGGATAACCCTATTCACAAAAACTAACCACTATCCAAACAAACAAGGCGTATCAGACAATAACATGGCTAATAACCATAAACACGCAATACCACGAACAAGGGTATTGTGATCTTTTGCACGTATAACTCAATGACTCTCTACAGAAAGGAACAAACCACCTACCTCGGTGTCATGAGATTGATATAAATGAACCTCAAACCTTTAATAACCCTAGAATTTTTTAGATCTACAAAAACATTAAAAATGTTCAACTGAGGATATCTCGTGAAAGAGGAGAAATCGGGAGATGATGTTCAAGAAGAAGGGAGAACTCACCGATGTGATTCCAATGCAATTGATGGAGTTTGAATTGTAGAACGGATGGTGGTTCGGGGGAACGGAGAATATTTGTGTTCGTAAGGACTCTCCAAGATGAGATGGACAAAGAAGAAGTGTGTTCTGTCAATTAGATGCAACCCCGGTCTATTTAATGAAATAAAAAGAAAGTACACCGAATGTTATTTAAAAGTACATGGTGTGTACTGTCCTTTTTCGACCTCCTCGTTAGGCGGTCTCTAGGTCACCACACATGGCCATGTACTTGTCCATTACACGGCCAATACATGGTCACCCGAAACAATCGAGTACACAGTGTGTACTTAAAGTACATGACGTGTACTCATGAAATTTCCAGAAACTCCTCTTTTTCTCAAAAGAAACCAGAAAAGAAAAACATACCAAAAAAGAAGATCTGGGTTCTCACACACTCAATAAAAAAATTTATAGCGTTATTTCATCATAAATATCCAAGAAGAGATATATAGTGGTTTTCTCTACCATATATAAGCAGAAAAACATAGTGGTTGAATAAGGCATGTTATTCAATGGATGAAGCTCCAAACACTAGGAATACCCATCAAAAGAAACTCAATTGAATATTATATGAAAAAAAAAATCATATGTCCTCAAGACACATTAATATCTAAATAGGATCTGGATATAGGATCACTCAAGAAAAAAACAAAATAGGAAATTTCAAAACATTGAACTAGTAAATAACTAAAAAATATGTTTGGAAAAATGGTTACATCAAAAAATTAAAGAGGAAGGGATGACTGGATCTAGAATTGTCTGAGAAATTTTTTTTATTCTATTATCTCTCCATCCCATAGAATATATAAATATTTCCTATCTGACTACACAAATGAAAATCCTTTGGATAATTAGGAAATAATGGGAATAAATTCCCAAAAATTACCACACATGAAGTAGATTCCAAACTGACCACACTTGAATTATACAATCGATATGATTAGTTTATGAGAGGACAAAACTACTAAAAGAGATCCCTACAGAATATTTTATTCTATTATACACTCCTCATTAGATTGGAAACCATTAATATCACTAAAAGGAATCACGCTGCTAACCACCACAGACAACGCTCAGAAAACTAGCTTAGTAAAAACACATAAATAACTACTTTTAAAACAATAATTTCTCATATGAAAGTACAAAATCAATGTACTCTAAATAAATTACTCTCAAAAATATTTATTAATTTTTTTATTCTCTAAATGCATCCTCTAAATAAAATGGTACTAGACCATTAATGTGATTAAAACCCTCGTTTAATATTGATTGACCTTACAGAATTCCCAATAGATTTTACACATTTTTTCCTATCACTTACTCGAGGAGGAACTGTTAGGATAAAGTGGTCATGAATATTTTCCAATTTATCCTATATTGAAATAATGGTGGAATAAAAAAATTCCACTAAATGAAACCCAATCCAATTAATAGACCTAAAATAGCTCTCACTCTCATGGATTATATAGTTCCTAAGGACCTAAAAATGTATACAATTAACTCTATCAACACTATATCCAATATTGATCCATGGTCAGTATAGAGAATTGGAAATGGTTGAAAATATCCTCACACCACTACTCCACTAAAAGACTATGCATAATCGGCAAATAGAATATACTATAAAGAAACCCTAGGGACCTTTCTTGGTGCATTCAACTAAATAACATGAAAACACAAAACCAAATCAATATAAAACCAAAACTCCATTGAAATCCTACCAAAGTAATTGATTTAATAAAAAATATAATTCCATAAACCAGAACATAAAAAAAAATCCAAAATTCCTCTTTGAATAATCCCTATTTCCATTACAAATTTAAAACAATCAATAAAAAACTAATTTAGATATAAATACCTTTTCCAAACCCAAAATTCAACCAAAATATCTTCCAACACAAAAACAATTTTCAACTCACATGTATTAAATTCCCAAATATAAATTTCACTCTTTCATTAAAAATAAATTTTTCATTAGAAATGAATTCCTATTTACATGTTTCAAAATTCCAAAACCATTTCATTTAATGCTGATTCACACCAACCCAAATCAAAACAATGACACTTCTCACACAAAATCCTCTTAAATAGGGAGCTAATGGTTATGCATGAATTGGACACATTGTTTAGAAGACCATTAACTAAGCATACATCAACCACTAAGAGCATGTTGAACCCTCAAATCAGTATCCACATGGTTTTGTATTCCATGTAAGCTCATAGTGTGACATGATTTTACTCTCATTGTCAACCCCAAAACAAACAAACCCATCAAACCAAACCAAGAACCATCAATATAAACTAGAGAATCATAATTTAAGTCTCAAAACCCAATAACCATGGGTAACTAGAGGATAATAATGATTAAGTGTTCATAATTATATTTGAGATCCTACATCCCATGTCCCAACAACATTATCTTTAGTATATTTGATATTCAAAATAAAAAATTACTTCTTTGATACAATTTTTCCTTGACCTAACTCTTGTAATCCACAAACCAAACACCCAAAATGGTATATGACATGGATCGATGGGCATTCCCAATCCCCATGGGATTATGTAATGAATTAGGGTATAAAAAGATAAATCTTTGGGGATAATTGATCCCAATGAACATGAACATAAAAATTAATATAACATAGATCCCTTACCAATGTATAAAAATATTATAAAATAATAAAATAAACTACAACCTAACCAAGAAATGATAGCAATACAAGATACATAACAAAAACGAAAATGAAACTAGATGTAGATAAAATATCCATGTCACATCATGGTAAGCATTTATCCACAAGAACTATCTCACTCTATGTGTTAATCTATAATGGAAGATAAACTTGATCATTAATTATAACTATGGTCTACCAATGAAGACTGGAATATGTATGGTGTGATCATACAATATATCAAAATGTAAACACTATAGTATCCATTCATTTCCTTTACCAAAATATTCCACAAATACAATATAGAAAATTACAAATAGAAAATATGTTTTTACCATTTAGGGAGATAGAAACATATCATTTAAAATACATATTTAGAAAAACTTTGAGACATTACATTGAAAAAATATAAATGTTTATGAATTTAGTCTTCAGAACCAATCAATAGTTAAGAGGCATAACCTTCATAAATGTATTTTCAATAAGACTCATATGTTAACCTAATATGCATGGTTTATTAAAATGAAACAATTTCAGAAGAGAGTAAGTTGAATGATCATGTAAATGATAGCATAACTATGATTAAATTAAAAAAATAATGGGGATATTACCATGTGTTAAATCATGGGAATATCTAAAACATATTTAGAGGTCACCCTAGACGTACATTGTTTGGATCCATAATTTTACAAGTCAATGAAATCAATAGTCAATAACCGACCAGCCACTCTACATTAGCCTCACTATTTTTACACCCCACCATTATCATTCGCCTACCATAGGGGCTCTAGTATATCTAATAAGAACTAAATAGTAACAATCCCATGACCCTAGAAATGAGACCTAGTATCCCATGACATTAGAAAAATGGTAGGGGGAATAAAGTACAAACATAACATCATAATCATGATCTCTTTTAACAAACCATACAAGGAAGACCCACCTCCCATAACCGTCCATGATAACACCCTCTATAATCTATAGTACTTCTATAAGGATTAAAAAATTTAATGAAAAAAAATTTATTGTAAAAATGTAGACTTACAACATTATAAATTTAAATAATTTCCAATGTAACATCATTATTTTCAAAATTCATCATTAAATCTGTTGGGAAACATAAATATATATTTTTAATGTCGAATACAAGATTCTTAAGAAAGGGTTTTGGAAAAACCATTTTAAAACAATTTTAGGGAAAACATTTAAATTCTAGAACTATTTTAAAAAATAATAAAATAAGGATAAAGAGAGTGTTATAAAAACATATTTTTTAAGATAGAAATCCTATAGAATATCAATTTATATACATGAACACCTCCATATGTTCACCCCATGAACATATGGGTCTACTAATTTTACACATATAAATATATGTGCATCCATTAGAATTTATAGTGTTTTATTGAAGGAAATACAAGAAGGTAATTTTGACCAGGCACATGATTAACTCAAGTAAAGGTAAAAATTATTCAAAGGAAACCAAAATTTTCTCAAAAACATAAAAAACATGAAATTAAATAATTTAAATGCCTAGTTATTAATTAAAACATCCAAAACCCCTTTTAACGCATCTTAAATATTTTATCAAAAAATAGCATACCAACTCTATAAATACAAATTGGCATAACTATAGAAATACCTGTAAACCTTATTTTCCAATATAACTATCATGATAATTTTTTTTAATTTAATATTTAAATAAATAATAATGGTAAAAATAATAGAAAATGTATTTTAAAATTATCAACCATAACATGCCATGTTAGGGAATTAAAATTGATGAAAACACCTACCTTAACTGTGTCTAAACGCAACAGGGCAATGAAAATTAGAAGATTTATTCCCATGTGACCAATCAAAAATGCTCAAAAAATGAAACAACCTAAATAATCTATTCCCCAACCTAGGAATGGACCAAGAGAGAACTAATCCAATAATAATGGATAAAAAACGATAATGGATGGATATGGAGAATAAATCTTACCTATAAGGGAATCTATAAAGAGACCATCAAAAATCCACATTATAGTTATTGTGGAATTAGGTAGAATATTGGGGAAGGTATTTAGGAACTGGGTTTCTAAGTGGGTGTACTAAGGTAGGAAACCCCAGTTAAAAAGTTCTAAATGGGGAAATACTCCTTCATAAGTGGATCTCATTTTTACCGACATAGTTTACAAAACCATTCTATAACCATGTATATTTCCACATAAATAAATTACTAGAGGTATAACACTTATTTTTAGTGGGTTTTAACCAAGTTCCTTAACCATGAAACCTAAAAATAGTTTCAAATATTCCCACTTTTTTTCTTAAAAACCTTGCATTAAAGCGGCAAAGACATATAAAAAATACCCACATCGGAATGTGAAATTGGGGGGCACAAATGTGTTTGATCCTTAAAAACCATTCATTTAAAATGGTAATAGAACAAATAGTTTTTGGATAAATACCACCTAAATTAGTAGTGTGAAATAAAAAAACATATGCATTATTTATATATAATTTACTTATGTAAATGCTTCCATGTTGGTATGAAATTATGGAAAGTTTTCACATATGATAAAATCTAGCTTAATTTTCTTTGTAACTGATATAATATTCACCATTTATATCATAATCACCATACCAAATACAAATCCTAAATATGAGAAATGATACAACCATAATATAATATATATATATATATATATATATATATATTCAATACATAGTGATTTTTTATCAACGTACAATATAGGGTTTTTTGTCTCTTGAGAGAATTTCAGTACTATAATATCTTATGAAAGCAGTATAATTTGAGAGGTATATTGGTATTCCAAAATTGAAAATATATTAAATGGATAAAAACACATGAATATTTAATTATTTAAATGTATGAAGTTGGATTTTAAATGATATTGCAACAATAAAAATTAAAAAAGGAAATGAAGAGGGTGAAATAGTAATGCATACCTATCGGGAGTTTCTTAGTCTTGATCCAATACTTTGATCTAACCAACCCCTTCATGATTTAATAGAGATATGTGAAATAGAACCCTTAAGAGAGATATGTGGATGATATATTGAATTTGTTGTGTGAGAAATAAGAATAAGGGGTGGGTATTTATTAGTGTGGTGAGTAGAACTTCTTGCAAAAATGAAATAAATATTTTATTTTTCCATTAACATACATAATTATGTATAAAATGTATTATAAAAATTAGTAAATATAATTACCTTCTCCAAAATGAGTTAGGATTACATATATATGATGTAATACATACTATATTTCACAATTTGTTACTATATTTTACTTTTTTATGAAACAAATACTACATTTGACCCATTAGATAATTGAAAAATCTTGATTCCAAATACAATTTTTTCATATATATCCTATAATAATGTAAATTATTGGATTTAATCATGGGGTATACATTTAATAATAAGTTGGTATCAGTGTAAACACCATTTCCTTTATAAAATATATTAAAAATTAATATTATTTATCCCCTACTTTTGTAACCCCATATCATACCAGCAAAAGAGCTCAGGAAAATTTGTGTGATATTGGTACTTTCATAGAGATGTTTGATAAATATTCATTTGGTTGTGATTTCCACTTACATGAACTTTTCCAATAGCTGATTCCACTAAAACCTCAATTGGTGAAGTTCTAATTGGGCTGGGCCAAGAGAGAATCCCAGTGTTGTTTCAACCTTACCAAGATCTAATAAATACCTTTCATAAGGGGATTTTATACTAGTTATAGTTGAATATTATACCTTATACATCAATTATATCTTTTTATTACCCTTAACATACTCTAATTCAAATAGTCACGTTATAATGGCTATATTGAAAATTCACATGATGCTCAATAGTTTTAGTTCCCAAAAGTATTAATTACCAATTACCATGAATCCCAAAATACATGTAATAGACATATTTTCATCCTATAAATTAATTTAAAAGATCCCCTAAAAAATATTTCTCATTTTAAGTTCATTCATTATATTGATTCCATAGATTATATTATTCTTATTTTGTGATATTTTTGTTATAGTTCTATTGTTCATTGGATAATATGAGATAGATGATAATTATATTGGACATGAATTATTTAATTTTTTATATTATCTATTATTTGTTATAGTGGTCTTTGTAAATTTATACCTTAGCTTTTTATTACAAATTTGTAATTAAAATGTGCTTATTTATTACTAGAATTTCATAGGAATTACATTATCTATAACTTGTAATAATATTATCCTTATAATGTTTTATCAGCCAATGAAAAAATTTAGATAAAACATTCTCATTGCATCCCCATATTCCAATGTTTCTTATTTTATCTTGAGATTCCTCTATAAACCCTACAACAATCGAGTTATCTTATTTCCTTTCACTAGTTCCTTAATGTCACCAATCTCAATTATGTCTTCAATATTTGATAAGATAAGAACCAAAAACACTTTATTAAACATAATATCATGTGAGGGGAATTGAATATACATTCTTATAAGTGATATATAAATGAATTCATTCACATCAAATTTATTTTGTGGGATGTATTGATGATATCCGACAACAGCTATTCAATTGAATATTTCAAACAACCCAATATACCTTGGACTCAACTTCATTAACTTTGTAAATATTATGAACCCCTTCTATAGAGATATCATTAAATATATGTAGTTCCCTTCATGGAATTTTATAAGTATACATTGATTTTCAATAAAAATTTAATGCCTATTTTAAACTACATTTACAAAAAACTTGATGGATATCACCTTCTTTAATATTTCATCCACATATTCTATACCTAATAACATCATTTCTAAAACTTTGTTCCAATATTTTAGAGTATTAAATATCCTTAGATTAAATTATTCACATTCTTTAATTTTTATACTAGATTTAGGACCCTTATTGAATGAAAAGACCACTATAGAATAATGTTGATCCCATATTCATTATTAATTAAGAGAATATGACCTTATAATATCCTCAAATTTTTTGTATTAATTTAGGAATATCCATCTCTTTCAGGGTGATATATTGTCCTTTGATTATGAAATGTAATTAAATCCTTCTGGAGACTTGTATCTTATTTTTATGTGAACCACTGATCATTATTTTAAACTATTGATACGGGTGTTCCATAAACTCTCAAAAAATCATCAACATACAACATAGAAATATTATCCAATGTAAAATATTCATAAATTTATATGATATGTGATGTCATTGTAAGATGATATGCAATGACCAATAATTCATTATTCCCCTTTGATTTTATATGTATCCCCGTGATGAAATCCAAAGTGATATTATCCCACATCTACTCTAGAATAGGTAATTGATACAATTCCCCATTATGCAGTTGTATTTTATCCATAAATTATTAGAATACCAAACATCTGGAAGTATAATGGACAATCCAGTACATTATATTTCCCCACATAAAATTAACATAGATTTCCCAATATATCATATTGATTCCATTATATAAAGAGGAAGTTAAGGTATGGTTCTTATCCAATATACCCTTCTTCAGATATGGAACTTATAGAACACATAATCTCATAAAATACCATAAAACTCTATCATCATTAACATTGGAAATCATGTAATATCCCATTCCTATCGTATTTTATTTTCTTATAAAGGGGATTATCATCATGTTAATTTTATTAATTGTATCCATTAAGGAATGTTTGGTAGTTATATAAAATAATAATTATTTTTCTTATTTAATTGTAATACCAAAGCCTATATATACTAAATCCTTTAGAATGGTATTGTGTACTCATTGCATATAATTCTCTATTTACATTCCCATAATGATATTTTATATAATTATCATAATCACTGAGTAGTTATAACAATCCCTTTTCCTAATATTACTAACATTATAACTATAAATATATTTCACAATCTTATTGGTAGTGTACATATAACTTATATCCTTATAAAGATAATTTTTCTATATCTTTTAGTCTAAAAATCACCAATACTAACTATAAATAAAGATTTAGATATATAATATCATGGGGATTCAAATATCGGGATTCATAGTCTACAAATTTTTCATTTTGGATTAAAATGAATATATGACCCAACAATAATGCATTATTGTAAATTAAGAAAAACTCTTTTCCATATAGAAGAGTAAATATAGGTTAATTTTTTAATCTCCACATCAATTCCACAAAAAATATATTCAAATTATTGTATCCATGTAAATTTGACCCTCATACATGTAATTGTGGTTAATATATTAGATAATTTAGTAATTTTTTAAAAAAAATATCTGATAGAACCCTGGTAATCCATGGAAACTACATATTTAATATATGAAAGTAGTTTCCTTACATTATTTTAAAACCTTAATTTTTAGGGGTTGATAATTATAACATCCTTATAAAAAACATTTCTATGTAATAAAACTTATTGAAGTCGAAATTCACATTTATTAAATTTCCCATATGACAACTGTTCACCAAAACCACAAGAAAAAAGTTTAAATAAATTATATTATCCACATAATTATTAGACTATATAATAATATAATGACTAAATAAAACCATAAACATATCATTATAATCCTTGAATAACACATTAATCGCATAAATAAACACCAAAGGTTTATTTTTCAACCGAAAAGACATTATTTAGAAATCACAATGACCATACCTCGTACCAAGGGATTTCTTTTTGTTTTCCTCATTTAATTTTAACAAACGGTAACTAGAATATAGATCATTATTCAGTAATTATTTTTCCCCTTAATGATTTTCAAATATTTCATCATTACATAGAAATGGATACATGTTCTTCATAATACATCCATTAATTTTCCTATATTATTGCATATCCAAATTAAACAATACATTATCTTTATTAATTCAATTTTCCCCTCATGGTGAAATTCATTGATGAATGATACTTTTATCAAAAAAAGTATTAAAATTTAATTTATAACTCAATTACATCTTCTAATGTTAATATATACTTTGTCTTAGATATGGGATTTTCACCAGGGATAAGATCTATAGATAATTCTACTTAAATATCACTGGAAAATATGGATTATTATTCAATAAATTCTTCATCAAAGAATATGTAACCTATTATCAAAACCAATTTACCATTATTAAATTGAATTTCATTCATTTCTTCCCAAATTATTTAATTATGGAGAGCTATTGGGGTTTGTTTCTCATGTGATTTCAGTAATATAATATCACGTTGAAAAGAAATTACCTCTACACATTCATTAAGAAATCGATATTCTTTTTTAATAAAATGAATTATTAATTATAATTTAAGAACCAATATATCACTATTACTAGATAAAAATACACCATATCACTGATAATTAGGTTTTTAACCTTAAAACACTGATGTGGTCTAACTTTAATTTCATGATATATTATTGTTTTAATCAAAGTGAAAATATGTTTTCTGACTAATAAATCATTCTTTAATGAATCAGGAGGTAATGTAATATTTTTTTAAAATTTCCTTCATATAAAATAGAGCATATGTATTGAATCAAATAATGTTTTAGCTAACCACATGTGAATAATCAGTGTACCAGCTATCAAATCATTTAAAGACACAAATTATATCATTTTCATTGACAAATTTTATCCATTATTTATATGCCTATTTTAGGTTTGATTCCCTTGTACCATTTGGTCACTTATTAGGGTAATTTTATATATTTATGCCATTAAAAAATTACACATTTACTACTTATCTCCTATATTTTCACTCACGATCATGATTACATTTATTTCTATAATTCAATAAAACACTCAATCCCATTATTCATTCCACAAGGTGTTTTCCCCTCATATATCACATATAATGAACACTAATATTACCTTTTTTTCCAATATAGTAGTTTTTAATGGATATCAACCACCCAATTATCCTCATGTTTCCCTTTTTCAATGATTTATTTAGAAAAACATTTCTCAGCCCTTATAACACTTTTTCTAATATATTCTTATATTGAAATAGTTTACATGCATAATGATCTATGAAGATTTTATTTTAAAAAAATCATAGAAGTAATAAATATATCCTTTTTTACTATGTTAAAAATCCACTACATACCTTGCTAATTGAGTGAAGATAAAATTAAACTCATCCACTGTATCTTCTTATTTTTTCATAAATTTGTTAATTTCATTTATAAATCCTCATGTTGTTCCTATGGGAAAACTTTTCTAGAAAAATAACCATAAATTAATTCCACGTTAAATTTTTAAAATCCTATGAATTCCTAGTATTTTGTATCTGGGATAACTATTTTTCAACATCTCCCCTTAAATTATATACATCAGTGATATCATTTTTTTACATTGTAAACCAAAATTCTAGGAATATCTTCTATAAAGACTTTATCTATTTCACTTCCACCTTTTTATTTGTGGACCCACATAATAATAAAGGGTTTCCCTCATAAAATGGTCAGATAAGTTTGATCATTAATTGAGGGGAAATCAATATCTTAGTAAGATAATACTTATTCTTTGTAACCTGAGTTAATATCATTTTGATAGAACTAATTTTTTTCGCACAAACCTTAAATCCTTTATTCATATTATTAATAAATCCCCCCACCATCTTCAATTATTAGACATATTTCCATTAACTATAATAGGTTCTATTATATAAAAAATTGACTAATATTTTTAGAAGTGTTATAAACTATTACTTTATAAAACATTACTTATATATCATTATTCGAAAGTGTATGTAAATTTTCATATGATACCTATCAAAATAATTCAAAAATAATATTAGGGATGTTTTTATCGTGAAATATATGTTCTATAACTGTATTCCTTACTTTGATACTAATTATAATGCCTCATATCAGGTCACCCAAGGATAGTGGGACACATATTGCATGGTAATCAGATTAAATGATATTTCATTCAGAAGATTAAGGTTCAGTATTACTTAAGATGATAAATACATAAAACCTTCATTACAACATGACATATTACATCATTTGAGTGGAAATGATAATTCTAAAATGATATACACAAACCCGATCACACACAATATTATCTTTCCATATGTATTTAAATGGGAAACAAAAATAATGGGTGAGATCATGCCCAATGTAAGGTGTATTTTACTATGAAAGCTAAAAAAGATTAATAAAATTCTAAGAAATATTATGGGAATTGATAAACAAATGAATTCATGTCATATATTACATAAGAATAAAAAAATACATGTATGAAAAAAGAAATAAAATTGAATATTATTAAAATATCTCATAATAAATGAATGTTTGGGAATGGATATTGGTTTATCATGAAAACATATAGTCGACGCCTTCTCCTAATAAATCATATATAAAGGGTAAGTACACTCCAATTACACAAAGTTAGTTGTCTTTTATTACTAACCAGTGCACTAAGGGGTTTTATAGTGTTGGTACCCGCCCAACAAATAAAATTACAATTAATTCCATGATATACTAAAAGTACATATGAAATACATGGAATAATTTTCAAGAGTGTACAACATATAAATATTTATTTTAATTTCTCAATGAATCTTATTTTACAATACATTGATATATGAAAAAAAGGATTTTATGGCCATGTAAACTGATTTCACCATTCTATAAATTTTTATTTATATATATATGAATTATCTTAAAAATTATTAGGGTTAATTAGGGATTCATAATGTTGAAATAAGTACCCTCATTCGGTGAAGAATATTGAATTATTTTTATCATGTAATTGCACAGATTAAGGTTATCAATTTGTTTAATCAATCAAATAAATTTATTTAAAATGGAATAATAGCAATTAAATTATAGATAAATCACATATAAAACATATTACGTAATCAAACAATGTTGATAAGAAGTAGGGATATAATTTTTTTATAGGATATACTTTAATATTTCCTTACATTGATGCAAAAAGGATAACAAGTACCAAAATATATTATATTTCACTTGGGACCTGATAGAGTCTCTTGTAGTTACATCTTCATTATCCTTCCATAGAAAAGTTCGCCCTATGATAAATGATACAACAATAATACAGAAAATAAAAGGAATAGCAGGTTGTTTTTTTCAAAAGACAATATAATGTTTTATACATCATAGTATAATCTCTACAATAAAATTGATTATGAAAGGAGTGAAATGTAATTTAGATTAGGTAATTATAACATTGATAATAAATCAAGGTGTTGATAATATCATGGATATATAATAATGGGATCATATTTAAATGATAATATAAGAAAAGGAATTCAAATAGTGAATGAAGAGAGTAAGAATGCTTAACTTCATAGAGTTTCATATCTTTGAGTCGACCATTAGAAATAGCAAACCTGTTATGCTTAAAAAAATAACTAATAGAGAGACTTAGTGATAGATATATGAATTGGGAAATTTGAATTTTTAGTGGAATAAATGAGAAGAGTGGGTTGGTATTTATTGGTGTGGTGAGTGGAGTTTGATATAATAGATTAATAAAAATACATTATTCCTTTATCAAAATTGATCATATACCACACATATATCACTTTACCACTGAATTATATAAATATATTATATTTTTAAAAAATTAGGAATATAGATTTACCAAGTATGAGTTGATTCAAGCTTACATCTATATGTTTTCATATTTACCACAATAATTGTATTTCACTGTATTTTACTATTTTTACCAAAAAATATTGAATTTCTCCCTATATCTATTTTCAATATATTAATTTCAAATATGAAATCTATTTTATCATGTTAATCCTTAATCTAGTATATGTAATCATTAAAATATGTTTCCATGTTTTATAAAAATGTGTTATCGAAGTGAACACCACTTTATTCCTAAAATAATTTAGGCATTAATATAACTCAACCAATAAATACATGAATCGTTATTACAAAAGTGTAATACCCAATTGTATGGTTCCCGATAGTGATATATTTATAGGGTGGATTAGATAACATTAATTTGGTAGCGATTTACACTAACATTTCATACCATGAATATTATTCTTCACAAACCTCAACTGTGGATGTTCTACTTGGTATTGATTAGTATTGCACTTTGTTAATGATACTTCATTCTTGATATATATTAAATGAGTTTCATAAGTGACATTCTTAATAGTTTAACCTATTGTTTCATCCTTCTTTATGCATTATCTCCCACCAATACCCTTAATATACACTAAATACAAGGTCACATTATAATGACCATATCACAAATTTCACTAATTCCCAATGGTCAAGATATCAAACATTAATAATGATGAATGTTCATGATTCCAATTGTTTAGGTAATTTTTATATTAACTTCCTATATACCAATATAAACTAACCAGCTAATTAATGAATCTAATTTTGATTCTTTTGATTTGTTGATCCTCTACCCTATATTATTCTTCTTATTTATTATTCTTGTTACAGTTGTGGTGGTCATTGTAGAATATGATCCATTATACATCTAAATTTTATAATCATTATTTATTTTTATATATTTTCCATTATTATTTATAACAGTATTAAAAATCTGTACCTTTGATTTTTAGTACATCTATTATAGTAAAAATGTACTTATTTACAACTAGAATTTATTTGGTGTTATATATAATGGGGACATAAGTTTTGGGGATGAACATGGTTCTTGATTGAACTAAAAACATATAATTAAATGAAGATATATTTTTTTTAATGTCACCATAATAAATATTCATACCAGTAATTATAAATATTAGAGTTCATGGTGAGGAATTATATATTCATGTGATTGCCTCCTTGATTGGGACATCAATGACTAATGAAGTATGGAAAGTATGCAATGAATTTTTTTAGACAATTTAAGATATTTTAGATTATGGATAAATTGTATTATTTTTTGACCATCCCACATGATAAAAATTGATTCATGTTATATTTCATATATTATAATTATGAAATATATTATATTGGTTATTTTAGTGAAATGAAATGGTTCACATGAATAATAAAAAAACATTGAAACAAAAATCCAGAAAAGGCTATTCAAATGATTAGTCCAATAATGTCACCAAAAATCAAGTGAGACTCTACATACCCCAAATACTATCAACTGATGTTTTGGTTAGGGAATAATAAATTGGAGACAATTCACTCAGATATATATCATAATTTTCACACCAAAATATACCATAATTTTTTAAACAACATTCCAAATAATGGATGTAAAAAAAATTGGGTTTATTTTGGGGTTAGTTAACACTTAATTATAGAAATAGAAATAAAAGAAACAAAAAATACTAGATATCCATGGATTAAATATGAAAATCATGTAAAACTATAAATGATGAAACACTGTAAATAGGTGTAACATTCACTAATGAAGCCACTACAACCTTCATGTTTATTTTCTGATGTGTTTAATTGGTATAACCAATAAATCAGATGAAATCCTTACACCTAAGAAGGTATTTGGGGGCCAAGATGAATCTCTCAATGCATTAGATGGACTACCCTTTGCCCACAATTTACTAGATCCTTGATGTGCTATGTATAAATAGAATGAAGAGAGGATTTAGTATTTGTGTGTTTTAGCCAAGAATCTACTGACCCAACCATTAAATTCAATGGATTTATATTATACATGAGGATGATCATTATATGTTTTAAAACTTACTCATGTGTTATAATGAATGATTAAATTATATGTATAGTTTTTTAATCCATTATTTGAATGAAATGCCTAACTCGTGTTTCATATTTTCAAATAGTTTATCAAATTATATCATTTTTGGAATAAGAATTGAAATAACATCAGTGAGATTATACATGATGATCTATATGACCTTTAATTGTATAGAGGATATGGATTTAATGCATATATCTCCTTTAATATCCTACTTGAACTAGTGACTACTATATATAGTTCCATTTACCTTATATTTTATCATATTCAATAACTTTTTAAATCGTATTAAAAAGTGATTTTGGATATTGTCCAAAAATATTTTTTTAATCCATAATTTAATTTACCAAGTATCACATCATATTTAATATATTGGAATAAAAATAAAAAAAACTCTGTATTGATTAACATTAAAACTATTTTAGGGAATCTCCCAATGTAAAATTACATCCTTGTTCAGTCAACCATAAAGTTTGAACCCACGGGACATTGTAGCATTGACAATAAATATTATTCTCCATATCTATATTTTTATGAAAAGTGTGGGCCTAAAAAAGAATCAATGATACTCATTATATAAAGGGATTTGGTGTGATATCCTTCAAACATATATATCTCACTACTTGTGTCTAAAAGTATGCATCATATGAAAATGTTTACTATCATATTTTCTATTTTCCAATACATTGGATGATTGTACGACAAGGATTCTATCAGTTCTATATGTGTAACTCATTTGTTCACAATTCTCAGAGTCTGAACTGATCTAGTATATGAATACATCACATTTCATTCATCTTCATGGATGAATAAATCACGTTCCACTCATAATAATAGATAAATAATATCTTGGTGTGGCCTCACACTCCCACAGTATATAACAATTAAGGCCCATGATGTCATACTCGTCATTCAAGTTGAGAAATCCCATATTGGATCATCTCTAACTGACATCATGATCAGCAACATACCCAACCACCTCCAATTTAGCTAAGTCAAAATGCAAACTTATATAAGTTTGTAATAAATTTATAATGGTTCTTGTGCTAGGTATATCACCAATATCTAGTAATGGGGACGTAAATAATATAAATAAACTCATAGTGAACCAAAAAACCTTGTGTGTTACACATCATGTAGTATACATAGTAGGTCATCCAAGTCACAGAAACTAAATTTTATGCCACACAAGCATATTTTATAACAATATACAAAAATCCAACTGATGCTAACCAAAAAAAATCATCATAACCTATAGTACATCATAATAAACTCCATTAATTGAAAAATTGATGTTTAAAATTTATTAGTTCTTTATGTTTACGCATTAGGTAATGTATATCTATATATACATATATATAGTCAATGTGAATGAATGATAAAGTGTAGTTTGCATCTAATATGATACATTTTATATCATTAAAATCAATTTATTAATATTTAATAGAACTAACATATGTTCCTATATATCATATCATATATGATAAATGATAAGAATAGAATTATGTATATTGTACTTTAAATGGTTTTGTTAACTCATTACATCATATGTAATTCCTTCTATATCTCCATATAACAATATAAGAAAACTCTACCGCTAAACTCTTTTAGTTAGTTACATCTATGATGTATGATAGCTTGAGTTTTTGTGATATTATTGAATCATATTCCTAACACACTATAAGGAAATTTATTATTGCAATGGAATATTTGTAAAAGATGATATGTTCTTCACAAATTGTCTTGTAAAATGAGTTATTTGTGACAGACAATGTTTCCTATCACAAATAATGGTTAATTAGGATGAAATTTCCATTTCAATCAAAAATAATTTTAGCACAAATGTGTGCCAAAGAACCAGTATATAATCTGTGATGACTAACGAGAATGGAATATGTTATCCATCTCAAATATTTTTTTTCGTACAAACCTTTTATAAAGAATGTTGATGTTTTTCGCAAAAGGGATCAGTAGAATCCTTTTGTGATGGGTTAAATTTTATCCTTATTAATTAACCCATCACAAATGTTACTAAACCTCAAACTCATGACCCCCTCTCCTCCCCCCCATTTCAACTCTCTACAAACCATTCCATCAGACGTCCCTCATCCAACGTACAATGCCCCAAATCACCTTAAAACACATGCTAGACTTTTTTTTCAGAGTTAAGCTCAGATATTTCCTTTCTAGTCTATTCTTCCATATTCCTTTATAATTTTTTAGTATTTTCATTTAAATCATGCAAAAAATTATATGGTCAATTTGTAGGTCAATATTTTTTCCCGATTGTTATGGTTTATTTGATAGGGTTTCTTTATATTTATTATTCATTATTTTGAGGTCCAATAGATTTAAATGAGTTAATTTCAATTGATTTGAGTCTATTTCTCAATGTCTGATAGTGTTCATTTAAATATATTTAACTGGTCAGATTTGTGGCATGGTTATGGTGATATAAGTTTTGAGGAATTATGACAATTTTAGTTTTGTAACATTGATTTTTAATTGGTATATTGTCTCTAGGTTCATTGATGCTTTATTTTTTGTACATGATTTAGATTGGGAAATCCATAGTTTTTTAATTGAAATTTTATTTTAATCATTAATTTTTTATTTTTTTCTAATTTTTTATATCTTATTTGCGTTTTTATCAGGTCCATGAGTTATTTCATTTTTTTGATATTTTTCTTATTGTATAATTTTTAAATTTATTAGATATTTTTGTTTGATATTTTTTGTTAATTAATATATGTTATGGATGTTTTGATTACAAAAATTCTGTCCTTTTTATAAAATTTAAAATATAAAATTTCAAAATTTTCATTCTTAATTAAATCCCGTAATATATTGACACCAATTTTCACTAAATATATTGAATTGTTTAGAATTATATTTTCTTATTCATTTTTCAAATCAATTTATAAATAAATTAATGTTACTTTTCAGTTTTGTGCATAGAAAATTTTAATTAGAATAATCCTTTAAAAAATTTCAATTTAATTTAATGAGATAAAAATACATAATACATGAAAAATGCAATTCTTTGGAATATAGAACTTTTCAAAAAAAATTGATTTTAATAACATATTATAATTAAATTTCATAAATTAATTTATATAAAAAATGTAAAATTATTAATTTAAATATTAATTATAAATAATAAGAAATTAAAATAATTAACCTTATGAATTATGATATTTAATGATGGATTCACTCTTTTAATTATATTTTTGATATTTCACATTTTATTATCATGTTGTAATATTGTTTATATTTCACCGTAAACTGTATTTTTGGTTAATTCATGAATATGATTTGATATATTTATATTAATTAAGAAATATTGATATTTATATATATATATGACATTGTGAAAAGTTAAAAAAAGGTGTATGGTTATTAATATATATATATATATATAATACCTATAAGGTTCTATATATATATACTGTGTTTTGAGGTTTTCATCACACACAAGTTTAAATTTTCATAGGGAAGGAGTCTTTGAGGTTTATAGAGAAGGAAATTTTTTATGATTACATCGCACAAAAGCTTCCTTTCCAGGGTATTTTTGTAATAATTTTAATTTTTATAATTTTAATTTTATTTTGTATTAGATTTTGATATGATTAATTTGTAGTAGTTAGACGTTATAATAAGTAATTATTTATAATTAGAAGTAATTATTTATAATTAGAAGTAATTATTTATAATTATAAATAATTATTTTAAATTAGAAATATTGCATTTTAATTAGCAGTATTGTTTTTAATAAAAAATTAAATAGTTATAATTCGAAATAAATTGTTTTAATTATCAGTATGTTTGTATAATTAATAATAATTTCTCAAAATTGATAAATAAATTAAATTAATTAAATTAACTTAGTAATAGTTTATAGATCTTAGTAATAAGTAATAATAATTTAGAATAATTTAAAATAAATAATAGCAATTACTAAAAAAGTATGTTAAATCTCTATAATTAGTAAAAATTTTCAGTAATATATGAAAAAGTAAAGGTAAATGAAATTAATTTTTAAAAATTAGTGTTATTAGTTAAAAAAAGCTATAATTAGTAAACATTAGTAAAAAAGAACGTTAAGTCAATGTTATTTTTCAAAATTTATGGTAATTAGTAAACAAATTAATGATAAATCACTAGAAATATTTTAAATTAGTGGTAATGACTTCAAAGTAGTAAAAATAAATGGTAATTAGTATAAATTATCATTAAAGCACAATAATTAGTAAAAATTAGTGGTATGAATACAAATTTGTAAAAATAAGTTGTGATTAGTAAAATTAGTAAAAAAATTGGTAATGGATAAAATTAGTTAATATTACTGAAGATTATTAAAATTAATAATAATTATTGGTAAAAAATTATAATTAGTGACATTTAATATAAAATTGTAAAAAATAATGATAAATCGTTATAATTATTAAATATTATCTCTAATTACTAAAAAGTTGTAATAATTATAAGAAACATAACATTTATTACAAAAAATTATGGTAAATTAATATAATTATTAACAATTAACGGTAAATCACAATAATTATTAAAAATTAGTGGTAATTACTTAAAAAAAGTAGAAATAAGTGTTAATTATTAAAGATTAGTAACAATGAACATTAAATCCATATAATAAGTAAAAAAATTAATTCCATTTAGTATAAATTAGTGATAAAAAGGTAAAAATAAGTAATAATTACTGATAAACCCCTATAATTAATGAAATTTAGTGTTAATTACAAAAAATACAAAAAAACAAAATATTGGTAGTGTCACAATCTAACCCAGGTCAACCTAGAACCAGTCACTCGATCAGATCCGTGACATGGCCCAAATGGTGTTCCTGATCTCTATGGGCTAGTAACTAATGTCAGGCATCAATATAGTACACAAGGGAACGATTTATACTAATAGACAAAAAAACTAAACAATAGAAAGATGAATAAAATAGATAAATATAATTAAAACTGAGTTAACGATATTTTACACAAAACCTAAAAATAAGACCAAACTAATCAAAAATCTCAACCAAACCAAATGGCCACATGATCCCCATGTGACCCTATGGGTTACTCTATAACACAAAGATCAATCATCACCCAAGGTGATCAAGCACAATCTGAAACAAGTACCAGTGTCTAAAAATAGAAAATAACTATAGTTGTGAGTATTAAAACTCATTAGGCTAGTGTGATAATATATTCCCAATGAAATTCATTTAAAATAAAAGAAACATCCACTTATTGTATGAAATAAAATATATAAAGGAATGATTTTATTTACATTTTAATAAAAAACAATCTATATCCCAATTCCCTTCTTTATTTCAAAACCAGGATCCTTACTAATAGTGAAACATTAACATTTTCAATGGGAATGTGATGTTTACAATTTCATCTTGCACAAAAGAGGATAAGAAAATTTTAAATCTTAACATCTTTCATAAAACATTTTTAAAACAACAAATCCAATTCCATGAAAAATAGCACACAATAATGCACTAAAAGTATCATATAATAAGGAAAATAGAAATAATAATACAAGTTTCTCAATCATCGCCACAAGAAACTAAGTTCTAACAGACATGACTGGATCTAAAAGATCGTTAATAATCCAGAACGTACTAATACATGTGACCCCATCCTCGGTTTCATTCCATAGATGATGAAATGAAAAATGCCCTAAATTCTTAAAAACCCTACCTCAGGATTGGCCCAGGGGCCCAATCCCATAGCAATGGACCCAAATATATCCACCTACTATGGGCCTCAAGCTATTGAATAATCAATCCAGTGTAGCAATTATCCTCAGAAAATTATATCACTATTAGAAGTTCCCATGTATCATGTATATATAGGGGTGAGCCAACCAATTCCAATCGAGCATCCAATCATAAGAATATATAATAGTAAAATTTCCACAGTCGGCCTCTCCCTGAGTCACCCGAAGGACCGATATCATGCCATATAATTAATTGAATAGAAAGAGTCCCCATCTGAGGTACTCTAATAATGGATCACTAGGATTCCACAGAGAGTGAATACCATCCATTATACATATACAAGTCATGGGAACCATCCAACGATGGTTTTCATAACAAAAACTCTCATAATTTTCAGAAATGTGCCAAACAATGCTTTAATCATTTCACATTACTAACATTTATCAATGATAAAAAACCCAATTTTCATAAAATCATGTAAACACACTATCTTCTATTTCATAATCATTTACAAAATCCTCATAAAATATTCACTCTACACATTCCAGGAAAAAAATTTCTTAAAAAAGATCCAAATGGGCCATTCATCAGTAGCGCATGCCAAAACAAACTAAAAGTCATTCCTCATTTAATTATAAAACCCAAAAACACTTGGGAATCCCATATAATGTACCAAATCAATCATTTCACATAATTCAAATATATTCAAAAAACCAAAACATGATTCTTACATCACAAATTACTCATAAAAGACAACTGGGCATTTAATCGATCACTTGGTGTGCGTTATTTAACACAACAATCCCATTTATCTTATACAAAGGCATAAAACACCACATAGCACACCAAATAATTAAAAAAAGGATCATACATCAATATCTATAAATCAAATAAGGGTAGAAAATCATAAATATAATTATTCTAAAATTAAAAAGGAAAGTGCATGGGAAATCCTACCTCGGATCAATGGCTCAATGTCAACACACCACAAAAAACACTCCAAAAGGGATGAAAACCCCTAGATATATTAAGAGAAACCCTTAATGAGAAAAACCCCCAACAAAATTGAAGGTAAAAAAACCATATGTCAAAAAGACAATCATATAAGATAAAACTAAGAAGGAATGAGATGAGAAGGAAGATAGAGATGAGGGGAGGGGGTTACCTTGATAGATCCAACCAAACCCATGAATATTTAGACTTGAAATCCCACTAGAAGATGGTGGGAGGCATGAAGAAGAGGGGAGAGTCCTACTAGGGTAGATCAAGCCACATGGGAGAGGAAGAGGGTGCTTTGGGTTAAAATTCTGAAAGTGGTAAACTTGGAAAATCAATAAATTTTAAATTTGGGAAACTCGCACGATATAGCCGTACGGTTCACCAAACCATGTGTCAACCATGCACCCATTTCTGGACACACCTCGGTATGATCGTGGACTTACAAAATTATGTAGAAACCATTCCAATTGCTTTTATCCCAAATGCTATCCTCTGCACTATGGTTTACCCAAATATGTGCCAATCATGCTTAGGCCACTACCAAGCCAAAATCCCAAATTATTTCCAATTAATAAAAAATAAATCAAGGATAAATAATGGTAGAAAATTAGGCAATGATACACTCCAAAACTCAACCACCATAACACCTAGAACTCGTAAAAAATATAGGGATTTCAAAAGAAGTGGATCATAATCCAAATCATGAAATACTGGACGTGTTAGGTAAATTAGTACAAATTATTATTACATAAATATAATTGTTGAAAACTACTCCTAATTATTAAAAATAAATGGAAAATCACTTTAATTGTTAAAAATTAGTGGTAATTAGTAAATATAAGTAAAATATTTCAATAAGTAGTAAATATTAGTAAAAGTAAACATTATATACCTATAATTAAAAAAACTATAATTAACAATAAGTGGAAATTAATTTAAATTAGAAACAAATCCAGATAATTAATAAAAATAAGCTTCAATTATGAAAATTACAAAAACAAATAGCAGTCAATCGCAATAATTAAGTATAAAAAGTAGTAATTATAAAAAAACATTAATGGTAAATCACTATAATTATAAATAATTAACAGTAATTTGTACAAACTAGTAAAAAAAGTGCTAAATTGGTAACAATTTAAATTAAATCACATTAAGTAGTTAAAATTAACATAAATTCATAAAAACAAATGGTAAATACATGTAATTATAAAAAAAATAGTAATTAGTAAAAATTATTAAAATATTATCTTCAATTATTATTGATTAGTAAAAATGAACATTAAATCACCATAATTTGTAATAATTTAAGGTAATTAGTAAAAATTAGCATTTATTATTAAAAATTAGTTATAAATGACTATAACTATTTAATATTGTAGATGATACGTATTTGTCTTAAAATTTCATTGTAAATCAATATAATTATTTAATAATTAGGGATAAATCACTATAGTTATTAAAAATTCTCAACAATTAGTAAAAATTAATAAACATTAGCATTAAATAACTAGAATTAAGAAATAATATGAAGTAATTAGTTAAAATTAATTTTAAATGACTATATTTATTCAAAAATAGTGGTAATTAGTGAAAATTAGTTCCAATTACTGATAAATTAGTTATAATTACAATCAAATCACTATATTTAGTGACATATATTAGTAATTTGTAATAATTAATGGTATATGAAAATTATTATTAAAAATTACTGGTATTTTGTAAAAACTAAAAAAGAATAATAGTGGCTAGTAATGATTATTAAAAATGATAATTGAATTAGTATAATTAGTAAAATTAGTGTTAATTACAAGGAATTTGTGGTAAATAAATATAAATATTAAAAATTAGCTATGATGAGAAAAAATTTGTAAAATATAGCTATAAATCCTTATAATTAATTAAAATTTCGTATTCATTAGTAATAATTTTTGTTAATTATTTTTATTCAGTTTCAATAAGTAATAATTAGTGGTAATTCGTAATAATTAGTGATAATTAGTAATAATTAGAGATAATTGATATAGTTAGTAATAAATAGTTTTAATTAGTGGTTCTTTGTAACAATTTGTTGTAATTAGTTGTACTCTATAATACCGTGTATTTTTAGTATATGTCTCTTGAAAAGTAAAAATGAAATAGTTCTCCAATTTATATTTGTATTGCAACGAAAAATTATAAGTGATAATGAAATAGTTTTTCAATGTATAGGTAATGCGTACTGAATAATTTCAACATGGTTGGCATAAATTGGAGGCATTATATAAATTCTTTAAGATCTACTATTTACACATTTTTAGAAATTTATAATATATTTTATTACATTATTTTAAATTATACTAAAAAATATCTATAATTAGTTGTAATTATTTATAATTAACACTAGTTACCACTAATTTTTTGTATAATTTTTTATAAAGTAAAAACTTATTTATTAAAATTACTAAAAAATTGTAAATCCTTGAATTTCAAATCTCTATGTGATGACAAATTCCCATTTGGAGTCAACAATGTACAAATTTATCATTAGGTCGGAAGAACCATGGTGGGTAGGATGTAACACATTAAACTGATAGTCTTACATTCAGTATGCAATGATGATATGTGGTAAGAACTTTTTTCAATAATTTATATCATTTTAAATGTAAAATATATATTTTATACTCATATAGTCTATTGAACGTCCTAATATTATGGATTCCAATATTTATAATAGGAATTACATTAATCTTTTCACTAGATATATTATGGGCGGTTACCAGCGTCAGACTATGGTTAGTATATTTTTTTGAGATTTAAAATTAACTAAAAGTAATATTTTAACAATTTTAATTTTAAATTGAAATTTATGTAGTCATATGATGTGGTGACTTCTCAAACATAGGAGGATGATATCAAGGATCAGAGCACCAATGAAGTAAGTTTGATGATGCAACATGGTAGAGCCTATGCTACTATTTTCAATTATTATTTAACATCTCATCAACCATACTATGTATCAACTTAGGTGTGGGATGTATTATGCTTATATTGACTATGAAATACTTTTATTAGGATATCTTCATCTGGATTTCAGAACTAGGGTAGGATATAGGTTACATACAGGGTTTAGATTCCTACATTTTTTATACATCGAAGACATATGGTGAGTAATATGTTTCATTAATTTATATATACATTAAATGTAATTATTTCTTATATTATGCAGGCTGCTATTGAACCCTCTATTACTGAGTTTGATATTTATAAGATGATGTACACTAATACTAGTACTAATCATATTTTTATTTACCGATAACAATGTATTGTGGTAAGTAATTTTTTTAAATTTTTACATATTAATTTTAATCATACTATAATTAATTATAATATTAAAAGGAAAGATATGAGGCTACAAATTCTCCATCAATATAGATTCAACCTGGTAGTGAAGAATATTCTACCATAGGTTCTATTTTTGATTAGGGATCTTTGATATAGTAGACATTACATGGTGTTGTTAAAGGTCAGGTGGCTGTTATGGGTACAAAATTAACACCGAGCACTTATAATGGTACTTCTGCAATGTCATTAGCTAGCTCGAAGGGAGATCACAGAGAGTGGTCTTATTCATACACTACACATTTTTGAGAAAACGTTGAATGCTTGAGAGGTGATTATATAGAAAATTTATAGAGAGATGGAGGAGGATTGTGAGAATAAGTGTCTGAGATATGAGAAGATGTTATAGTATATGCAATGTCTTCAATGTGGTGTTGGTATGGAGTTTCCTCCTACGACCCTTCTAGTGATCCTTCTCCTACTGATGATACTAGTTCATTATTTGAGATTTTGGTTGACTTTTTTGTATTCATAGGTGATGAAAAATATTATTTGTGAAATGATTTATTAATTTTGTGGTTGTATAATTTTTTTTAAAATTTTTAATTTTAATTATCTTTTGGTATTTTTTTAATAGATAATTTTCCACTGAAACAAATTTCCATAAAAAATGTGCTTTTTCAATGTACCATTGAAAATACAAATTTTTAACGGAAAAACATTTGTTATTTAACACCCCATAAAGAGTTTATTTTATTATGGTAATCTTATATGTCATAAAGAAAAACTATTTTGATGGTCCATTGTAGATATCCACATTTTTGAGGCAGTCTTCTATGTTGGTGTATTTGTGATGGACTCCTGTCGCAAATGATTTTTTGTAATGGGAGTTTTTCATAAATAAACTATATCAAAAAAGCTAAATTTTATCTATGACAATTCAACTCTATGAATAATTTCTAACTTCTTAACATCATCACATCATGTTCTATAATGTTTACTTTTATTGTCTACTAAGAACTCTCCCAATGTTCATCTTCATCATCTATGGAACACTTTACGTAATACCTTTCATTAAAAAATTTAAAATTATTTTTCTTTTACATTTTTTTACCAGAATATCCTAATCCCATTAAGGATATGGTGTAACATATTCTATTACTGTAACTAATGTAACTCATTATATTTCACATTTCTATCAAACCCAAACCTATTTTTGGATTCGAAAAATAATTAATGTTATAATTTTATAGGTATTATCATATAGGTGATATCTAATTTCAATTAATGATGATAACTAAATGAATTTATTTAAATTTTATATCATCGTCACATATCCTAACCACTTTTTAATATTAATTGAATCAAAATTTAATCATTGACTGGTTTAATCCTTTAACTTTTATCTTTGGAAATATCTATTTCCAAGCATAGTAACAACATTAAAAAAATTGTTTCTATCTCAAATATGGGTTTTCAATGTTTTGGATCATTTTCTAGGGAGAAAAAATATTATTTAAAATAAAAATCTAATTAGAGTGAATCACATTACATTATATATATTTTTTTAAAATATGTTATCCTGGATAAATAAAATTAACCTTATCATATTCAAAAAATATGTTATGGGACCTAATAAATAATAAATCATATTTTAATAATTAATCATCTTAATTTTTCCATAATAACTATTTATTAATTAATTTCCATACTTATCATATAATATAAATGGGAAGAAGATACAAATCTTTAACAAAATTCGTACAATCTTGAAATAATCCATTAAATTAAAATATTTGATATTGTAACTATTTTATTAATAAAATGAATGTGGAATATAAGATCAATCAATTGTCAAATTGATTTTGAACTCAGTATTTTTAAAAGAATCATATAAATTACATTTGGTATCATATACATTTCAAAATCAATGAATTAATTTCTATAACACCCATACAAGACATGGGCCTTCCATATAGCCTTATAAAATCATTCTGTTATCTTAGTAATCCATCATATCCAATTATTAACCCATATTCCTTATAACCCTCAATTTTAATGAATTTTATTTACTTATTGAAGAATACTTTTATAACTTCATCGACTAATTTTTCTTCTTTTTGGTTGAATATTTACCCACTCAAAAATATTTATACTATAAAAGAATTTAGATATCACATTTCTAGTTCATTTATACACAACACTTTATGAATATTAGGAAACATTTAATTTAATTCAATCATATTGTCAAAATATTTCCAAAAATGATAGTCAGGTGAATCTTTTAACTCGGAAAATATACTATATTCTCCATTGAATGTGGTACCACTAACCTACAATCCTAGATCTAGTGTATAAAATAAATAACTTACAAACACAATCATTGTTACCCATCTATGATTTCATGATAATTAATCATTTACAATTGAAGGAATTGTTTTGATTTAGACTTTAATAAAGTTAGGTAAAATATTCAAATTATTAGAATCTATGTTAAGTCTATGAAATGTGTCTTGTTCTCACTATACAAGAGAATAATTAAAATGGGTTAACTCAGTTTCTCAATAAGGATAAAGGTAAAATATGAAAACCAATTATCATAAGTGATAATATGGGTATAAAAAGGATGTCTAGAAATATTATATCTGATTAATAATCAATCATAAATCACTACTTAAGGATTAAAAAAATAACACATTATCCCAAAGAGTATAGAAACAATAGTCGATATACATAATCCACAAGAGAATAATATACCCATGATAATTAGCATAATAGTGTGGCACAAACATAATAATATAAATCAATTTTCTATGCTACCCTTAAGAGATTCATCACATAGTTGTATTGATATGACAATTCATATAACTTCATAAGCTTGGGATAATACTCATGTGTACTATTAGGCTTCAATGAAATCCTCATGTGTACTATTTTACATAGAATAAATCATAAGGTTTACTAAAACTGCTCACTCCACAAAAAGGTATGGTCGTCTCTCATTGGACCCATCAATGGAGATACAACTCAACAGAAATTGGGTAAAAATATTCTGTAATAGCCTGATAGACCAAGGAAACTATGAACATCCACCATATTATTAGGTTCTTCCCAAACAACAACCAACTTTACCTTCAACAGATCCACTTTTACACCCTACTGAGACACCACATGGCCAATTAAGTGAACCTCTACCATCCCTAACATGCACTTGAAAAACATCCCATATATATGGTGGAATTGAATAACCTTTATGAAATTCTTCAGATTATCGATACACTTCTCCTATGATATCGTGTAGATCTGAATATTATCAATGAATTCAAAAATTATCCAGTCTAGGAAAACAAGATTGAAAGAGTTAATAAGTCCCAGAAACATGGATGGAGTATTCATAACACTGAAAATTATAACCATGAATTTGAAGTGTACATACCTACACCTGAAAGTTGTATTTGATATTTCACCATCCTTCACCCTCAACTGGTGATAACCAAACTAATGATCGATCTTAGAAACCAACTGAATCCCCTCATATGGTCTAAAATATTGTATATCCTTGGGAGAGGGTAACAGTTCTTCACTATCATATGATTCAACATCTGATTGACTATATATATCCTCAAATGACAATTTGTATTATCGGGGAACAAGACCAAATCACCCAACGGAGAAACACTAGGTTGGATGAAGACCTTCTTCATCAAGTTGTCAATATGAATTATCAGATCCCACAACTCGGAAGGTGAAATTTTATAAGGACCCATTTGAATCGAAGAAGCCTCAGGCATCATGTCTATCCCGAACTTGACATCATGTCGAGGGGGTGTAGTCACAACCCCCAAAAGTTATACATACAAGAAATCCTCAAAAACACATGGAACCTCCTCTATTACAATATCCACTGATTCCACTTATAGCTTGACCAACAATGAAAGAAGGGGTTCTATACACTGACTGCCCATCTAACTACTTTGCTGACCAATGAAGGTCACACACTAGCCATTTATGTCTAAGAACACAAGTCTCCTATGAAATGTGTCGATGATATCATGCATAAAATATAACCAGTCAATGTTAATGATGAAATCATATGGTTTCATCTATAATAAGAAAAGAACCAAATTGGGTTGATGTGGCCCCATCATCACTCTACATCCCCATCATACATCAAATAAGCTGGTATAATCTACGATTTTCATGCTCAACACAAGGGGAATGGTAAGTCTCCCAATGTCTAATCCCTGAGCATGGGCTATATTGGGTGAAAAGAATGATTGTGAAGCTCTCAAATCAAACAATGAACAAGAAAGTAAGATAATTGTACCTCGAACGTTCTCCGGACCAGTAGGAATAGTTGCCTCTACGGTGTGTAACTAACCATGCCCAACTCTTCTACCCCTCTAATGATGATAGCTTCCTTGACCACACCTGGTTCAAGGTCCTTAAGGAATACCCTAAGGTCAGACTCCAACTGATTCATCTCCACTCAATGGAGTAGGGTCCTAATATCTCTTCTACTGAAATGGACTGGCCAACAACTACTGCGGAGGCGGGTGCCGAACCTGCCCACCTCCACTATAAAAATCTTAAACGACCATCGATCAATGAATCTAAATATTCCCATGGACTAAAAAGATAAAAAAAAAAGCATCCCCAATACCACAAGCATTCCCATGCGAGTGATTCCACTCAATTACCTCAACCTTATTTTGGAATTATAGGTATGTCAGAATGGTGATGAGAGTAACTATGTACTAGATAGATGTATGAAGTGCCTCCTATAAGTATCTCGTGTGCGACTCCTCATCTGAAAAGTGATATGGAGTGAAGTGAAGGAGATCCTTAAAATTGATCCCTAACTCCTATACCGACATACTACCCTACTAAAGGGAGAATAGATCTTGTTGTTTCTCATCCATTATGGTCAAATAATAGAATTCTTCTCAGATCTCTTTCTCGAAATTGACCCATAGAATGCCAGCCTCCTTCCTAACCCCCACATAAAGCATCCACCACTGATTCGGAGCTTCCAGAATCTATCTCACCACAAAGGGAAACTAGTACTCCATCATATCTTAGATCGAGATAAAGGTTATCACAAGCTCCTCAAGCCAACTATCAGTCTGCATATCTGAAACACTACCCTCAGATTTTACCATAGTTTGATGTTGGAAAGAACATAGTGTATTCTTCCACTGGTCATCCTTCTTTACTGGATCAATCATCCACTAATCAACTGGGTTAGCCTACTGAGACTCCACTGCCTATACTATGAATGGATGATGACTGAGTTCCATAGATAAAAAGGAAACAAGGAACTCCTATGCTGGATTAGTATGAAATTTTGTTTAATATTCTTTTTAACTCGTTTTTTATTTAAATTCCCAAATATTCCTAATTCAAACAATAACACAAGTCATCATGATGAATTTAGCTTTCCTAGGTTCTCTACCCTTTATACAGTGTAGCCTTACATGGATGTTCAGTAAGATCAGATTCCTTGTGTCAGATCATGGGGGGGGGGGTAAAATCCATTTTCATAGCTGGTCTTCACTAGCCTATGTCAAAGATCAAGGTCATCAAACATTGTGGCCCTACAAACCCATGTAATCCATACTATACCTAAATAAAAAATCATTAATATCTCACAAACTCACTCTAATACCATTCTATCATGACCCCATACCTCAAGAGATTCCCCTCTTGAGCTAGAAATGGATAAAAAGAGATAATGACCCCCCTAAGTCCTGCATCAAGTAGGCCATGAGGTGGAGACCATCACCAAGGGTATACAAATATCCAAAAATGGGAGGCATTAACCTTTTTATAGTAACCAATATAGGGATATAATAGGTATCAAACACAAAACAACTCCATGATATATATATAAATGAAATCCAAAATCTATCCCACGTGTGTATTTTTTTACAGAAAAACTATTACAAAAACAAGTGTCTCCAAAGTAAATACCAAAAGAACAAAGCTAAGAATTGGCACGAAAAATATCCCAATGTATGATCTAGTAATTCCAATCACATTACATGTAGTCCTCCTAAAAACTTGAAAAAAAATTTATATATGTAGGGTGAGCATAAAAGTATACTTAATGAGGATAAACAGAAGTATCTTGTGAAAAATTGGGAAATCATACTATCTACCCCATGAGAAGACAACATAAACCAAAAGAAGATAACAAGGTATACTTTACACCCCAAAATAACCAAAGTAATACTCATGAAATAGAGAAAGTTAAGTAAAGTAATACAAATCACATCGATGATATGGTACCCTACTCCAATTTCTGACTGGTTTGCCGCTACCACACAATAACGAAAAACTTCATGGCACTCCCACCTCTTTCGAAAGAACCAGGTCACTACCCACCCACACACACATGGTCCTAAAAACTATCTCTATACCTAAGAAATCCTACGAACACAAAAAACTCATCCCAAAGACACATAGGAAAACACAACTTCCCACATGAACTAGGGCCTCATAAACCACTGCCTACCTAAAAAATAATGGGTTGTCACCACCTAGAAGATGGAGAAGGAAAAAGTGGGTGGAAAACCATTCATCATACCACCTAAATGTTTGGAAAATAATCCCTCCCCTTGAAAATGGGATTTTCTGGTGAATAGTTATCCACTTGGATGGGGTATGTATAAAAAACAAAAGGAAAGTACAAGTATTTATATATAGTATCGAAAACTCAAGCCTGACCTATGGGTTCTCAATAAAACAGCCAATCACCTTATGATACTAAGAACTCTACTGCTACCTATAAAGTAATTATTTATTGCCATAAATATCCATTTTGAATGTTGATAAAAGAATGAAATTCACAACACGGCCAAACTCAAACCTACCCCCATCCAACACATTTAACCAGATGTCATTATTTGTTAAAGAAAAAATTTATGCATTCCATCCCTAACTGGGAAACTACCAACCGTAGTACAAATCAAGCCACACAACATAAACCATGATAATTTCTACCATTATCATTCTTTAATTTTATTCCACATGGTCCTTCCTCTCAAAAATAATACCCCTAATATACTGCCAAACCCCATAGCACAACTCATCACAACCAACCTGATAGCTCCGCTATTCAAACACTACCCATCCTTTCCCCAAATAACCAGTCTCTCAACATGAGATACCATTTCACCACCCATATCACCCCATCCGTATTCATTATCTCAACCCAAGAACCAAACATCCACACAATTCACAAGACATAAAATATCCAAACACAACACAAAGCCACACCAAACATGGAAAGGTATATTCATATTTAACACACTCATTCTTTAATTCCACTTTGGTAATTCAGGGGTTATCATAGAACATTTTTTATCATGGGGAATCTATTTATTTTACAAGATATACATTACTAATCATGTTTTCATATTAATAGTCAATCAATAACAAGTGTTCAAAAGAAAAGTTCAAAAACATAGGCCACAAACAACCGTGATTTTCAGAAGGCATATCGAACATATGGATCACAAAAAAATTAAGGATAACATATAAAGCAGTACAATCATCACTATCATCTTCCCCAACACTCATTTATTACTAAACTAAAAAGATTGATTACTTTTGTTATCATTATTTTCCTCCTCTCATTTATAAATTCATTTAAACTATATCCAAATGTATTCACAAGAATATATCATTATTACCAACCTAGATAATACAAAAAAAGAAGAAATGGCGGAATACATACCTGGAACAATTGTCAATCAAAAACTCCTCCTTCCACTAAAATAGGGGTGCAAAAGCAGAAAGAAAGACTTAATGGGAAAACTAGATCCGAAGGCCATATCACAACACACCACTCCACACAGAAGAAAGGATATGGGTGCACCAAGAGAAAAAAAGTGTTCATGGAAGAGAGGGTCTCAACTTGAGAAAATGTCAAGTTCCTATGTTTACATAAGGGATATGATTTCAATGTAATTAAAAGTCATTTCATGGCCAAGACCACATTTAATGGCCATTTCAATGCCTCATGGTGTTAGGATATTAATGATATAATTAATATCTTTTCAAACTACTTTAGAAATAGTCAAACAATGTCTTAAATATGATTTAAATCAAATAAAACATATGATGGGTGAAACTGGAAAAACTAAGAAATGATGGAAATGAATCACCATTGGTTGAGTCACCAATGTGTCTCACTGACGCCACTCACTAAAGCCACTCGATGATGCCACTCACTAACAGGGAGTCCCTGACACAAATCACTGGCACGATCGACCTACTACGAGTCACCGACACGACCTTCGAATGTGACCTATTGATAAAGAGTCACTGACGCGAGCCACCAACATGGCCTATCGACAGTGAGTTGCCAACATGACCAACCAATGCATCCTACCAACAATGAGTCACCGACACGACCCATCAATGCGACCTAAAATTTAAAAAAAACTGGAAAACTCAAGAAATGAGTCACTGAGTCCTTCCAAAACATGTCATTCACTATATTTTCATAGAGTACTAGACCGAAGGGGTTTGATCCATTAAAATGGGCCCTATATATGGATCCCTAATGTTTAAATCATCTCCATCATTGTTGTCATAGGCTCATAACCATTGATCACCAAGATAAAAAATTCAAGAGACATGCACGTGAAACACCTCCATTTAGAATGGATAATGGTACAGAATTCCAAAAAGAAAAACACACATTAATTTAAATAGAATTTTGTAGGTTATCAAAAACATCCCCTTACATTAAAAACAATAGGTAACACCACATGAACAACCTACACAACATAATAAAACTTTACAAAAAAGGGTACATTATGAGCTCAAAAAACACTTTACTATTGAAACTATCTCCAATTCACTTCCTAGAAACACCCTAAAAGAACCATTTCAAGTGACCTAGGTACCCAAAATCATAACAGGAAATTTCTATTCTATGAAAAAAGATACTTCTTAGAGTCTTTCTTGCCACACTAATAACACACCATTATTCCTTTCCCAAATAAAGCTGATGAAAGGTCTCAGGACATTTTTACCCCATGACCTATGCTAATATCTTCCGACCACTTCGCAACATATCTACTATAATTACCTTCACCAAATACATGAATTTAAGGACGAAATATTACCATAAGTAATCCTTCCATCATAGAATAAACTCGAACATCAGGTCTCACCACATCAGAAAAACATGTTTAGTTAAACAAAAAAACCTTTGACCACAGATCAAGACCAAAACCACACTCAAATCTTGAGCATTCGAGGATTCATCTACAACATACCTCGGATCATATGGAATAAGGGCCACAAAGCGGCGATAGAACTCCAAAATCAACCCATCTATATACTGTAGAAAACAATTCACCATTCCCTTACTTACATTTTTACCTCATAGATGTATTTATGGATGAACAAAGCCTTGAAGAAATCCCAAGTAAGATATTCATGAGGATTGTTCTGAGAGACTCACTTCCACCACTCCCCAAGAAAACCTTCAAGAATAATGGTAGAAAACATTACCTTTAAATACTTAGGAAACTCTATGTGGCTAAAGAAAATTTCAATCATTTTCATCCACTCATCCACTTTGAGAGTATCCTCTTGACCATAAAAGAAGGGTTGATTTATCTTTTGAAACTCAAGAGAATAATACTTAGGTTGATCAATTTGAAATCTTTCTAACTGGGAAACACTCGTAGCTACACCATGAATATTCTTTGAATATTTATAGGGGACAACATTGATAAACAAGAAAAACTAGAGCATTATCAAATCCATTCTATCAACAATAGTTCTCGAACTCAAAAAACAACATGGACATCACATCCATATCGTAGGAAAAAACCACACAACCACTGGATATAAAAATACCTCAATTTTACTATTGGAAATTTTTTTAAAAGGGAAACAATTTTGTGGATTTACACAAAAACAAAAATAAAATGAGTTTTCATCCAAAAAAACCATTTTATCTCATTCAAAAAAAATTGTTATGACATAAAAAATATCATTCTATCAAAAAATAATTTTACAAAGATCTAATTTTCAAATAAATTCTTCAAATGTGAAACAGAAAACTCATTTAAAACCTTCTAAAACCAAATCATTCCATTTCAAAATCCATTTTTCACATTTCTAAAGAATGTCTTCGGAAATATAATTACAAAATCATGAGGAACTCAATGAAAAGAAAAATAATAAATTAGTGTTGATGGGTGAATTTTCCATATGGTTGGTGGCCATATGCCAAACACACAACCATCATGGTGGGTCTTCTAGGACCATATCCAAAAATCCACATGGCATTCTAGGTATTGAGAGATCATTGAGACCACTAAACCTACTCCATTTGTGTATCCCAAACACAAAACCACACATAATAACCAATGAACCCAAATAAAATAGGGATTTTCATAGAAACCATAGTCATGGTATAGAAAGTATTGGATAGAAACTCCCTTATACCTAAACCCTAATGTTCCAACAGTCCTACTCCATCTACCTTAACATCCCCAAATAACATAGGGGGCTTTGAAAGAATGTTCCTCTAAAAAATGAACAACTCTAATATAATTTTGTCATAAACAAACCTGGGCCAATGTAGAACTAGTCACCCAAGATGATCTGGGGTCATGCTTGAAGGGTATTCCCGATTCCCACATGCTAGACACTAGTTTTGGGAATCAGAAGAGTGAACAAAGGTAATGATTTAGACCAATATAAATGAATAAAATAAACAACACAAAGATAAAAAGGAATCCCAATATATATTACTATATCCAAATAAAAAAACTTTTACACAAAGTTGGAAATAAATCAACTGAACAAGAAAAACCAACTGAACAGAACAATAACAATATCTCCATGTGACCGTGATGTCACTCTCTAATATCACAACCAACCATCGCCCATGGGGATCGATGCAAAGCTAAAACTTTCACCACCATCCAAAAACAAGAATAACTATATTCATGAGTGTAAAAACTCATTAGGCCTTCCAAAATAATCTATTCCCAATTAGCTTCCTTTATAATAAAATAAGCATCAATTTCTAGTTTGAAATAAAATATATAAAATTATGAATTTTCCACACACTAACTATTTTAAATTAGACAACGATCAATTTTTCATTTTCCATTAAAACCACATTCTTTTTCCATGAAGGAACCATTTAACTTTTCAAGAATAATGGTGATTCTTTTATTTCAAAACTCTTATCAAGTTGATATAAACATTTCAAGAGAATTATTTTCCATGAAAATTTGAAAAAATACTCATAGAATTCCAAAAAACGTAAACCACACATAAGAGAACCTCAATAAATACACAATGAGGGAAATGGAAATAATCACATAAGTGTAACCAACAAACAATGTATCATAATCATTGGATGTAAGAAACTAAGTTCTAATAGACACAGAAAAAATCCTATGAGCTCCTGAATAATCAATAACATACTATAAATCACAACTCACCCCAAAAAACATGAATCACTCAATGAAATAAAATATTCCCACATGCTTGACCACACCCCACATTGTACATATCGGGGGCACAATCCAATAAAAATAATAACAAATACCCCCTTCTCTAAGCCACTCGCAAGTGGGTAACCTTACTAGTGTATGAATAATTCTCAGAAAATTCATTAATTATGTGTGGTTCTTCATGTCAAGAGTATTAAAGAGGGTGATCCAACTGATTCCAACATATAATCCGATCACATACACATATATATAATTACTCAAAATCTTGCATCAAAAAGTATCTCCTAAAATAAATCTCATTCCATTCAATCGATATATCAAAAAGGAATCCACACTGAGGGTCTTCCATTCCATACAAAGTAAATTGGTCACAAGGATTAAAAAGATAAGAAAATACACCTATTCAATATTTGTATAAAAATTCATGATTATTTTCCATGGGGGGTTTTCCTAATAAACACTTAATCACATTCATCAAGGTCAAAAATAGGCCACAATCTATTTTCACAAAACCACAATGTTTCAATAAATCAAAGAACCCTTTTAAAATACGTGTAAAAATAACATTTACCATTTCGTAATGATTTCATAAATTTACTCCTTAAAAAACATGACACATTTTCATGTATTGAAATTTTCATTAAAATGTCAAACAATACATTAATCACCCCCACATGCAATGGATAACTGGGAATTTCATTAACCAATCAGTGGGCAAGATTTAACAAAAAAACTATTTATCACATAACAAGGAGGAAACAACAAATTTTGACACCAATCAAGAATTTAAAAGGTCAAACATCATTTTTTTATCATATAATTGAGGTGAGAAAAGAAAGAAACCATTGAATATCTTGTTAAAATGGAAAGTGTAAAGGGAATCCTTCCTCAAGTCTGTGGTGCAACAACAAGACATTCCCAAAATCACACTATGATGGTTCCAATATCGAAGATTCAAGAATGGTAAACCAAAACACACAAAACCATCACCATAAATCAAGTGAAATGAAAAACATTGATTCACATGACCTAATTAGAAGAATATCTCAAGAGAAAATACAGGAAGGAGGAAGAGTGAGAATTAATGATTGGGGTTGACAGATAGATCTAACCCAATACATGACGAAATCCCAATATCCTCACCAATGGAGAGTGTGATAAGATTTGAGAGCAAGGGAGGGGATACTGTTGGGTTGATCGAACCAGGAGAGTGGAGTAGTGTTTTGTGTTAAAATCCCTAAAGGGGTAGGGTTGAAATTAAAAAAAAATTACAATCTGGGTAGATCGCACAGTTTGGCACATGGATTACCAAACTCTATACCAACCATCTTACCCTAATGGAAGCACATGGAAATGTACATGGTTTGGATACATAGTTTGAAAATCATGTGCCAGCCATGAAAAATGACACTACCCCGAGATAGTGAATCTCTGCACACTTGCCACACAGTCTGAAAAACCTTGTGCAAGCCGTGTGATATGCCTCTTCCAAAAATAGTAGAGCCTCATTGTTTCCTAGAGCATGCCACATGGTTTCCTCATTCCATGTGAAGACTGTGTTCTATGATAAAATAAACTGAAATATAAACTTTAAAATCATCACACCAGAATCTCCAGATAAAACCCAAGCCTAAGAGATAAAATGGACCATATCTTAAAAATAAAAAATAGGGTGTGACACCCACCATAACTATTAGTAATATCACTTTAATTAAATAACAAAACCACAAAAATATCATAGAAATAATGATTATTTCAATAATATCAAACATATAAATTAATAGAGGTCCTAAACATCAGTAATAATTTCTAAACAATAAAAAACAAATAAGGATTGTCAAAGAGGTACAAATGCATCAAATAATATTGAACAGAATTCTTAGGAATGGATAAATGGGAAAATAAAGAACATGGAATAATAATATGATATATACATAAACGATATCTAATGATATACTAAAATTTATCTCGTTGGTCCTTAGAATATATATCAAGTAGACTACCCATAGAAAACATGTGGATCTATCCCCTATAAAAAAATTTATCATAGGGTTTGGAACTGATTGCGCGATTGAAAAACTCTATGTTTCACACTGATTAATTTTATTATACATCATCTTTATAAAATAGAAAAACATGTTCATTATAGTTTTGGTCTTACCTTAGGGAGAGTCATAGAGGGATATGAGTTGGATCAATATCAAAAAGATGAAAATATCCTCCGAAGTGTTTTCAAGTATCCCAAATAGATTCTCAACAGTTGTTTCTCTGGAAAAGTGTACATGTAGGATGATAAATATCCCAACTAGGAATATCATCAATGTATGGTACCTCAAAATAAAATTAAAAATTACCCTTGAGATAAAAAATGAACCCTAATTCATTTTGAGAAATTAAATCCCAAATAATATTATCTCAATCAAGAGGACCACAATTCGATTCACAATGGATTAATAGATATATTCCCAATTTCTCTTCCTTATATTAGAATAGATCAAGATTACTAAGGAAAAACATCTTCCCCTTTAATAAAAAATGATAAGTATTCATACACACATATTCTAATAATAATATTAGGATACATCACTCTATTCTTATGAAATATAAATATCCATATAGAGGATCATCATAATACTTGTAACACAACCCATGAATCAATCCTAAGTCATCAATCAAACAATTAAATGGACTATCTCCTTCTACAACTAGTGAAGTAAAATCAATGGTTTTGTCTATATAATAAAAAATAAGGACAATTAAATCATCCAAAATTCTATGAATATCACACAGACTGATGGTGCATAAAAAATAGGTCAGTGACTCTTGAAAAACCCATCACATACTTTATTAAATCAAGGTAAAAAAATATTCCTTGAGTCAAAAAATTTTCTAAATGTATATTTATGGTTCTCTGAACCTAAGATAAAATAAAAACTAACAAGAATTTTAATATTATTTAAAAAAACTATACACAAAGTGAGTGTATTTGATAAAATTACTATTTGTTCATGTATCAACATGTCACATTGTATAAAAAAATGGAAACCACAAAAAAAAAGCTTAAAAAACATACAGTTTTTTGAAAAAAAAATAGAGGATTTCCCTAACATGATCAAATCGATAAAAACAGATATCAAAACATGACCAAAAATATTTCTATGAAAACATAAGATAAATTACTTTCTACAATATATTTTGAAAATGGAATCTAATTCTAGATAATCACACTAGGCCATTCCCCCAAAATCCCATCAAACCATCTTTTATAAACAAATTTTTTATTTTCAAATACCATTTCAAAACCAAAACATGAAATTAATATTTTCTCTCTGAAATTAAATTCAAACATAGAACCTTTATAAATAAAATTTTATTACAATAAACCCTCTAAATCCAATATTAGATTTTGTTAGAACATTTTTTATTGAATTTTCACATAATACAAATCATTTTTTGAAATAAAAGATAAAAATGAATAAATAATTCCTATTTTTAATATCATTTATGGAACTAAAAAATAAATTTGATTTTACATTATGAAAACTTTGATTAGGGCTCCGCTAATGATCTATATAGCGCACTATATGGTTCTTATTAACTACTTTTAAAATGAAACCTCGTACCATTTATGGGAGAATGTCAAAAAATCCATTACTTGCATCCTAGTAAAAAAATAATTAGATCACACAAATATTATATAATCTAAGAAAAAAAGGAAACTAAATGTGTAAAGGCCACATACCTAATAGGGATATACATAATCAATCCTAGGATTTTACTAACCAAAAAATCATATAAACACTTATATCAATTAGTGATCCCCAGCATATAAATTGTTTACCAAACTACAATCTAAGATCTCTAATCCATGAAATCCAAATTCTCATAACCAGATGCCCATTCTTATTCCTAAAAAATCACATCCCAACCCTAAATCACAATGTTCTACTATACAAATCAATATATAAAAATGAAAACAATGAATTATAAATACTAGGGTCAACTCCGTGAAATTAATAAAATAAAAAACTAGTTTTACACCACCAGTTAATACTTAAAAAAATGAAAACCAATTTACACATGTAGAAATCCTATTAATATTATGAAATATCTCATTGTAATACAAGGGTTTTATTCCAAAATAATAATAAAAAAGACCTTTATTATTGCTTGTATTTTTAAAAAATTAATCCTCACATCCTGATAAACAATCTAGAAACTAATTAAAAAAAATTCACATTAACATTCATAAAATAAATAAATTTTCCAAAAGAATTATCCAAAAATTTAAATTTAATAAAAAATAGGTAAAAATATTTTTAAAATTATTCATTTCATCACCCATGTTTTTCATTAAAAAAGTCCAGGTTTCTCAAAATCAAAACTCCAAAAACCCATTTCCCTGTGTTGGTAATAAAATCAAAATGAATAAACCATATCAATAAGAAACCATATGTGTCTATATTAATATAATAAACCTCTATAATTAGTTAAACTGTACATAAATTTCTTTAAAAAAATTCAATTTATAGTGGATTCTGTTGGACCATGATGTTACCCATCACCAACCATACACACATGTATCAAGAAATACAAATGGAATAATATTTATGTATATAAAATTTGTCTATCACCTGAAAATTATCTATGAATCATCTCAACTCTCCTAAACCCCCATCGTAACTCATGCTCTAGTCTCCACTCAATATAGTATTCCGACTCCATATAAAATACATCAACTTTTGAAACTAGTTTCAACTAAAATTGTGATGTTATGTCTTGATCCTGATCTACAATACATGTAATAAAAAACTATATACACATCTAACTAAAACAAGACTAACCAAAACACTACTATGATGAAACATTGTAAAATTATGGCCCAATTCACATGAACATTAATCAAACAAGTGACATCTCACTAACTCATTATTTCCTCCCCATATACTTGTGATGTATGACTAGTTGTGGAGACATTGAATATTCATGGGGATAATTTGCAGAAAAATATAAATCATAAGGTTAATTCATGAATATACCTAAATTTAAGCATAAAACATTTTGATAATATCCATACCAAATAACTATGAACATAATGTAGTGTTCTAAGATGGATTCTTAAGATCATGAATATAAAGGTAAAATTTTCTTTATGATGAATAAAAATATTACAATGTAAAAATAGTAGAAATTTACTTGTATACATCACAATAGATATATAAATCCCTATTATTAGGTTTCCCATCGTTTAAAGTAATATCATAAAATCCTTTTAAAATCAATATTATGTTTAATAAAATAATCTAACATCTTTATACTATATATATTACACAATTTAGTGATACTATCAAATTACTCATAAGAAATGTACTAATATACCCCCCCTCGAGATTTTTTGATTTTTTTTAATTACATTTTATTTATTTAATATCTTGTGTTACACACAACACTGAGTTTTTATGGAACAATGATATACTATTAATATTATTATTTAAACATGACTTTAATAAAATTATTTTTAAATTAATTGGTATGGATAGGAATATATACATTTTGATAATTAATTAAAAATCCCTTAAATAAGTATAATATATTTATGAATAAGTTCTTCATTTTTAGTAAAGATGTTATATTCATTGACAATACTTTTTCTCAAAAATTGATTATTATTGATTTTTGATAAACAAATTATATAATTGATTTTTGAAAAATTTATAAAATTTCTTTGATTAAATTAACTCCATTTTTGGAATCATCATATCATAATTATTTTAGGAGGAATTTTTTGTATGTTTTTTAAAGGATAAGATTTTATGTGAATAGTATAAAATAGAAATTCTTATTAAATACTCCTTCGTTTAAAGAATTTACAAAATTCATATTTTTTAAAAATACCATAAATGTAAAATTGGATCAATAATTTTATTATTTAAGCAATTTATATCATTGTTATAAAATTTATTTTTAATTTTTATATTATAAACATCTATAGATATGTAAACTTTCTCTTTGAAAACCCTATTTTTCATTGTATCAATGGTTTTAATTTGAAATTAAATTTTTCTAATTATATTAATGGAATCTAGAAAATTGGATTTATTATTTTTAATTATAATTATTAATATTATATAATATGTTCAACATAATTTTTTATCACTATGAATAGTAAAAACAGTAAAAAATATTTACCTCAATTAAGGTTAAAACTTATTTAACAAGGTTTAAAGTAAAAAATATAAGGGGTAAAATTAAATAAGAACTTATAAAAAACCATTTTATTTTTATTTCTCTACATTATATCATATAATTTTCTATAATAATTATTTTTTATTTTTTATTTTTTTGGTTAAAATGTCGGTACAACTTTTTTTATAAAAAAATCCCAGTGTGTCATCTTAACCACTTATAAAAGTCCACCACCTGTCCTCTCATATTAACACACCCAAAAAATCATTTTTTTCAGAAAGTAACATCCCAAATATTTCCCTTGAGTATCTACCTATAACATATATTCCATAGTGTGATTATAAAACCCTCCTATGATGTATTTTGAGGCAAACCAAAGGAGGTTGTCTGAAGAAAAGGCATCATTCATAACTAAGTATTTATTTTTTATTTCATCTACCAACTCCTTGAAATCTGAAATTAATTAGATAAAATAAAAAATAATTATATTAAATATAATTATATTTTATTATTATAATTTTTAAACCAACATCCATATCATATTCAATAAAATCTGATATGAAACCATCGATTTTGACTATGGTGGACTACAGCCCAGTGAACCGATGTAATTCATTTTCCATCATTGCCTTTTATGGAGGGATATAATGATATATTTAGAATATTGGTATGTTATTTATGATTTAATTTTACTTATATAATAATAATATGACTAATACCTTTGTATATTCCAATCTTTTTAAAAATGATAATGTTGATCATGAACGAGAGATCTGAAACATTTTTTTCATTTTACAATACCATAGATTAATTTTAGGGTATATTTAATGAATATAGATGATATACATGATATAAAAATAATTATATAAATTGGAAATAATATTTTCCTTTTTTTATTATTTCTATAGAGAAAATTTAAACAATGTTCATGCGTACATACGACCTACCATATCGATGAATAGTGTAATTCGTGTTCAATCTCTAACATTTTTGTATTATTATAAATATATATATTATTATTATATATGATATTTATATAATTTATTTATTTGATATTTAAAACATGGTTAAAATTTTTTTGATGATGTGATATTAATCAATGTAAAAGGAATGAAAAAAAATCAAAACAGACATGAAAAAGAAAGCTGTTATTACACGAAACATTATTTAAAAAATAAATAATTCATAAACTGTAAATTAAAAGTCATAATTAAATAATATATTTTATCATATATATTATTATGGTTTCCCAATATATATAAAATATAATTTTATTTATTATACAGTATTTTATAACATATACGATTGAAATCAAGATTTGGGGTAAGGTTATTTTCACCTCACTTTTCTTCCCATGGGACACATGCCATATTCACCAATTACTTATGTTGTATAGTGTGTGTTCTACCAATGAATTTAATTTATCATTATTCTTATGAAAGTTTTTTTTATTTACATAAACATATACTATAATTTTTTTTATGGGGCTTATAATTCAAACATTTCTAATGTGTTGATGGTTTTAGGTTACCAAATCATTATTTATCAGCATTATTTATGATTACTCTTCTCATGATGAAATCATTTGATATATATCACAATAAACTCAATTATTATCTTATAATATAGTTATTTTATGAATATACATTATTCCATTAATTTTTACCTCAATATACTCAAGGGGAGAGCATAATTTTTTAAGAAAAAATAAATTTATTTCTATCTTCGGCCAAAAATCATTTTTCATCCATTTTAATGTTTCCTAAAAATATTCATGATAATATATTAATATTTTCCATTTATTTTTTAAATAAATTTTAAACATTTTTTATTATTTAATTTTTTTAATATGAATCTTCAAGTCTTTTTCCAAACAAGCCTCTTTTGGGATTTATATAAATTGTGAATGGAATCATCATTTTAACATGTATGACATGAATGGTATTTCCCTCCATCATTACTACTCCAATATTTAATGCTTCCATTTAATATATTTCTGATTATCTTTAGAAAAACAATTTTCATTAATATTTGGTAAATTTTTATACTTAAAAAAGGTAATTTAAAATAGAAAATCATCTTTTCCTCAAGAAATGTTTTAAGTGATATTTTAAATTCATTTCCCATTTAAGATTTCATCCTTTGATGTTACATAGATCTTATTGGGTATATGACTCTAGGATACCATATATATTATTTATCTAGGTGTATTATGGTTATAATTAAAATATTATTATGAATCCCAATCCTTTTCTAAGGATTATGCTATGATGAAATGTTTAAAACCCCATTTCATTTCCACGGGTTATGCAATTATGAAATATTTGGGAAACATATTTCTTCATCATGGGTTATTAAATGATTAAATGGTTTGAAACCCCATTTAAATTATATGTGTTATGATATGATTAATGTACTATGATATTTTGGAGCACATCTAAATGATCTTCATTATGTGACTGGGGGGACCCATATCACCCTCTGATTCATTGGGTAATGATTGATATATCATGAGATATCTAGGATTGGAATGGGGAGTGGACACAATTCTATAATAAATTTTTTACACTATAAAAATATTGGTAATGAACCTTGAACACTAAAATGATTTATGGAGTGAATGCATTCCATTATGATAGAATTTTAAATGATCCTTACCTACTAAGGAAATGATTTTATGTTCTTATGTATATGCCATAAATATTTGTATTATAATAATATTATTCTCTCATCGCCTAGGATCACTGATTCTTTTATGATTCATGTATTATTAGATGTTATGATTTGTATCATGACACATTTTTGTGATATATGATATATTGGGTATGGTTTCTAAATGTTATTCTCATGTTATCATACACTTATGCTCATATTTTGTTGATTTATCCCTTGTTAACCCTTACTAAGAATCTGTGATCACTCTTTTTTTATTCTTTTCCCCATTTAATGATGAAATTCATTATATATTGTATTTCCATGAAGGTTGATAGTTAAGGAGGAAATAGTCAGAGATTATGTGGTTCACTTATTAACCGGATTTCTATGTATCCAAATTTTCAAAGGAGACTAAACCTCTATGGTCTTCAGGCTTGTTTGTGTAAAATAAAATGAATATTCATCCATCAAGATGTAATATATATGTAAACAAATTATATTCATTACTATTGGAATTATAGAATTTTTGTAGGTAACTATTTGAAACAATGTTGAGAAATTTATAGTGAGATATTGATGGGTATGTATATGGATATGTCTAATTATATGTATAAGGTTAAATGTAAGGATAATTTAATGTATAAGAAAATTCCTAGGAATTTTGGTGAAGGATTGAGTGATTGGTTTCCAAGAAGTTACTTCCCTTTCTAGACTCTACATGTATATGTGGATTTCGAACAACTATATATAGAGTTAATAAAATTAAAAAGGGTTCATTGATATGGACATGATCATTACCCAATGCACAAAAATGGGACTTGGTGCACCCTTGGAATGAAACTACCAGCAGACATGTATTGGAAATTCATGAACACATTATGAACCATCGTGAAGGACATGAATAGGTGATGATAATGAATGAACTAGGTTAAACATAAGGTGTCATAGATTAAAAATAAACTCTCGTGATTTATACATCCTATAAATTATTTTTCCTAATGATGTTGTCTCACACTATGATTAATGTTTCTCACACTGTGTTTTTTTATTTTAGTTGTTGGATAGAACCTGAAGGAATTATGTTAATGTTAAATGCGATAGAAAATTAAATTAATTTCCTCATGAGAAACTAAATATTATGGGTTATAGAATTTAAAATCACATTGTTATTCTCACACAACATTCACATGATACATATCATGATGAATGTACAAAATAGAAAAGAAAAAAATAATGTTATGTTTACTCATTCATGATGAAACATACAAATTAATTTGGTGGTTCCTAATATGACCTAATATCTTAGAAATAGATCAATATCATTGAAATCATATTTTCCATTATCCATTGTCTATGGAATGAAGAAATTCATTTAGTTTCACTACCATTCGGATGATGAAGTGGATCAATGGTGGAATATAATCAAGAATATGATTCAAAAAGATAAAATTTACCCCAGGTAATATGATGATATTGAGAATATATTTTTCAATATTTATATTCATCATATTTGTTATTTGAAATATCAGAAGTAATTACTTGAGTTAGATCATATGGATGACGAATCCCTTGGTACCTATGAAGAGAATTTTACAAGACATGTAAGGTATATTTTAGTATTATCGCCTAACATAAAATTAATATTGGTTGATTCATCAGTGGATTATATCCAATTTTCAAATGGATTTATCCATAATCTACTTTAGTAGATATGAAGAAATAGTTTTATTTTCTATCAAGGTGGAAATGGAGATTTTATTTATCCATCAATATTATAGTTTTGATAAGAAAATTATTATATAATTCAATTGAATCTATAAAAACCATGGATAATGTAAGATGATATTTCATTTATAAACAATATGTGGAAAGAAATATGGAGTAAAATGTCTTAAGGAGACTGGTTAATGTTTTATGTGTTAAGAGCATTGTCTTTAGGAAATCGATTACTGAATTGATAGGAAATAGTTATATAATTGTGTGAATATGGATAAACTTACATAGAATACACCACCCACAATCTTTAGTTTCAAATGATTGGATTATAATAATTATCCTAACTAGTTCCCAAATTTGAAGGATAATGATTTTGATCCACATTAGCAACCTCTTAAGCTGATAAAAAATAGGAAATCTCATGTAATCAATATTTCTAATGATCAGTGCAATAACGATGTTGTAAAAGGTAAAAATACCATCCAATCTATAATAGCTAATTTATTATTTCACTATATATTTAACCAATATTTTCTCTCTAATTAATTTTTAGGGTATAAAAATGCCACATAAATGATTACATGATGAATTAGATGTGAAAACACCAAATGTTATTATGATCACTTCTAAAATTTATTATTAGTCTACTATTGATGTTACAATGAATATTCTTTATTTAAATATTTTTATTCATACTTAGGTTTAATTTAATGTTATAATTGGAATAAATTAGCATTCTCTTCCAAAATCACACATAGATTTCTATAGAAGGTAAGTGATATTTCTTATAATAGACCAATGATTTTCTATTAGTGTGATGAGAAATTTGAAATTTTAATAGAAACCACACCCATTGTATGGGTCCTATTTACCATTAAAATTGGTTGTTCACCTCATATGGTTGGGAAGATACTCAACATCATTATATTCCAATTGTTTGAGTGTTTGATGTTTCCTTTTTAGAATATTTTCCTAGTCATCAACTTAATAATGATATTTATTATTCAATATAACACATACAGAGTGCCACACCTTTTTTAGTGACTCCCTATATAATGGACATAATTGAGTTAATATAATTTAATAAGAAACTCTATAATAATGTTGATAATTGATTTATTCATACAAGTGTTTCAAAGTGGGGTGAACATATTTTTTTAAGGAAGAAATTTAGATCGATGCGACTCTGTATTGATTATATTCTGTTAAACATGATAACATCATTAAAAAGTATCCCCTATCTCATAGTGATGATTTTTTATCAACTATGCATAGTTAAATATTTTTACAAGATTTAAATTTTTTAGATATCATAAATTAATGGTAAAAAATGAGCTCGTGCCCAAGAAAAAATTCCACAAAAGGTAGGGACACTTTAAATATATAGTGATTCCATTTGGTCTCAATAATTCCCCTACTATCGTCACAGATTTATTGTGTGGAGTATTTAGATATTACCATGATCAGTTTATGGCTACCTTTATTGATGATATTCTTATCCATTCAATGGGAATGAAATATCATAAAGATCATTTGATTATTGTGCTGAAGAACCTATGGAATGATAATATTCATGAAAAATTTACCAAGTGTGAATTTCAAATAAAAATAGTTTCATTTTTTTTGTCATACATTTTCATGAGAGGGTATATTTGTGGATCCATCAATGTATAATGTTATTAAATATTGGACCATACCAACCACTATGACTATGCTCTGATTGTTTCATGAATTGGATTAATATTATAGATGGTTTATAGATAATTTATCATGACTATTTAATCCACTCACCATGTTTACTTGGAAGGGAAACAAGTTCCTCGGGATAGATGAATATGATGAAAATTTAACTAAAATAGAAATATGATTACATATTTCACCTTTTCTTATATAATTCAACAGTGGAGAAGGCTTTATAATCTATAGTGATCCATAGAATAAGATACTAGGATGTGTTATCATGCATAATGACATTGTTATATCCTATAACGCATTAAAAATGAAGGTTAATGAAAACAATTACGAAAGTATTAATTTAGATTTAGCTTTGGTAAAATTTCCATTAATTATATGGTGGAATTCTCTTTATGGATAAAGGAGTGATATAAATATACTAACCAAATGATTTTAATATATATATATATATATATACAAAGAAATAGTTGAACTTGTTCCATATAATATGTTTGGGGATAATTTTAGATTATGACTAATCAATACATTACCACCCTTATAAGGGGGGGATGAATCCATGAGATGAAAGGATTATGGTAGCTTATCTATGATGAGGATCATGAATGATACAATATTTTCAGGATTTACAATGAATATCTATAGAAGTCATAAATAAAGTGGGAAAATATTCTATTTCTAAAATAAGTTTTCAATTATTATCCAATTGAATATTAAAGAGGCGCAAAATTAAGATGTGGAGAAAAAGAAAAGGTGTGTAGTGGTCCTGATATTAACCACGATTAAAATAGAACGATAACGTTTGGGAACCATGTATCTGTTCTACCAATACAATATTATTTGAATAATTTGTTAGATGAATATCATAGTTTTTCATTCCCTTTTCATCCAATTCTACAAAGAGATATAGAGTTTTTAAAGAGTATTTATGGTGGGACCACATGATGACAGATATTAAAAAGTATGTTTATTGATGATTGTTATGTCATAAAGTTAAGGCTGTGTGAAAAATATCTAATGGTGTGTTATAACAATTACTCATACAAAAATGGAAATGGGAAAATATTATCTTGAATTTTTCCATAGGACTCCCCAAAATGGCTAAAGGGAATAATTCTATGTGGGTTTTAGTAAATATAATTCCCAAATGACAATACATTATCACTATCAGAGAATATTTACATGTAGATTATATTTATATGATTTACATTAAGGAGGTGGTAATGATGAATGGTGTACCACATTCCATTGTATCTGATCATGATATAAGGTTTACCTTGATGTTATCATGAAGTTTTATAAATTCCTTAATATAGAATTGTGTGTCGTCACTACCTATAATCCTCACATATATTTTTTGTTTACAATAGAAACCCGAAATGATAAATTATTATATTTTTATATTTCTTAAATGTTTTTGGGATCAACACCTTCAAATAGTTCAGTTTTCACAATAGGATAGATTTAATTTAATCATTTTGATGGATCCTTATGAATACCCCTATAGAAAGAAGTTTGGAACATTAATGTTCTAAGATGATGTTGGAGAAATAAATATATTAGTACTTAGGGTAGTTATGGAAATAGTAGAGAAAGTTAGATCCATTCAATAACACATCATGATAGATCATAGTTGATAGAAAAGTGATCAGGACAATCAACAGTGTGATCGATAGGTTGATGTTGATGAGAAGGTTTTTCTAGGAATCTATCTGTGGAATAAGGTTATGAGATTTAGGAAGAATAGAAAGATGTTACCCAGGTATACTGACCACTTAGAGATACTTAATCAAGTAAGGACATTTTCTTATCACATGGATCATCTACTGAACCTCTCTCAAGTCCACAATTTGATCCATCTGTCTTTCCTATGGAAGTAAATACATGATCCTTCACGTCTACTAAAATAATAAGTAAAAACAATGGATTATGATATTTACTATGAAATATAATATGAGGATTTACTAGATCAATGAGAAAAGGTTCCTAAAAACTTTCGCCCTAGAATGTTCAAGGCTTTATGGTGAAACTAAAAAATTTATGAAGCTACATAATAACCTAAGGATATGATGAGGTGAAAGTATATTCAGTTTTTTATGTTAAAGGGATAAAATTTTGATGGTGAAATTCATTTGATGATTTCTATATTGTGAAACCTTAGTATTATATGAAAACAAATTGAAATAAATTAATTTTCACTAAAATTTTGTGTTAAAGACAACACTGAATTTTTAAAGAACCGTGATATTATATTAATATTTTTATTATTTAAAAATGATCATTATAAAATAAAAATAAAATTTAGTGGAATTAATAGAAATAACTAAATTTTAAAAAGTAGCAATAATTTTTATTGATAAATAAAATATATTTTCTAATAACTGATTAATTTTTATTGAAGTATTTATAGACTTCAAAAATAAATTTCTCCCAAAATAATGAATTTTATTTCTTCTTGTGGACAAATAATAAAATTAATTTTTTACACATTTCAAAAATTTTATTGAAAAAATTAACACATTTATTTTCTAAAAAACCAAAATTATCGTAGTGTGAATTTTTTAGAATTTTCAAAAAAAATTAACTTTTTCGATGAATAGTGATAGATACTATTTTTAGTAAAAACTCAATTTTATTTTAAAGCGATTACAAAGACAAAAAAAATGAATTTTTTTTTTAAATTAAAATTTTTTCAATTATTTTTTTTATGAAACTAATTTACATCATTATAATAAAATTCCTATTAAATTTTGATATTAAAACATTTTATGATTATGAAAATTCTCCTTTTGGAAAACTGCTTTTTCGTCCCAACTATAGGTTTAATTTTAAATAAATATATCACACTTCTATTAATGTAATTTTGAAAAATGTATTCCACAATAAAAATGACTATAATTAATGTTATATAATTTTCTCTGTAATATTTTTGGACAAAATGAATAGTAAAAAAGTGTAAATATTAATTATCGAGGTTATGGATAAAATGGGTTTACAGAGTGGGGTTAAAATAAACATATAATATATAAAATGACCTAGAAACTTGTCAAAATAACATTTTACACCCATAATTGTATATTATTTCATCTAAGGTTATATAATTATCCAATTTTAAGCCTTTTGGTTTCTTTAAAATATGCGTAGATCTTTTTATATTAAAAAACTCAATGTGTATCCCCTCCCAAATCGTTAAAGGGAACCCATCATCTTCTAATATACACACTCCAAAAGAATTTATTAAGAAAATACATTAAACAATATATTCCATACTTCCATATATGCATCCTAGAGGACTTATTCTGATTAGGAATCAATCCTATGATAGATTTTGGGGCCAACCTAAGGAAGTATTCTGAAAAAGAGGCATCATTCTTAATCATGAATTTTCATTTTATTTCTTATTAAAACTCCTTTAAATAAAATTCATATATGATATTATAATAACCAATGTATTTATCTTATACTTATATTTTATTATTTTAATTGAATAACATATATCCATATCCTCTTCTATAAAATGATAAACCAAACTGTTGATCATCTGTATTATGGACTAATGCCTCACAACCCGATTAATTCATTTTTCATCCCCTCATATCATGGATTGATATAATGATTGAGTTAAAATAGTTATATTATATTTTTAATTTAATTTTTATTTTTTAATTATAATACACATCTATCATCTTACCTCTAAATATGTGGAAAAACAACAATGTTGCTTGTTTGTACATGTAGATTACTGTCTGTATGAAGCAATGTGACTTGTTTTTCAATATATATTGATATGATTTGAAATAAGGGTATATTTAGTGAATATAATATATATATATGATATATAAATGATACTAAAAATGTGATTTAATATTTATCATTATTTTTTTCTGTCTTTTAAGAAAATGGAAACAGTGTTCATGCGTATGTGCAACATATCATCCCCATGAACGGTGTAATAAATTTTCTATATTTTACATTTATGGATTAGAATAAAAACATATTTAATAAATAAATATTATATTTATATCATATTTAACATTATGGAAATTATGGAACTATGATCAATGTAAAAGGGATGAGAATACAAAACCAAAATATACATGAAAAATGAAGCATTTGTTACCTATAATGTAGTTTTAACAAGGAATTGTTTATAAACTGATAATAAAAGGACATAAGTAAATCATATATGGTATGATAAATAGGATTATTATATGGTAATATTTTTATAATAATCCTATAATTATTATACATGAATTTCAAACATAGACAAATAAATTTGATACCCGATGTAAAGGTATTTTGATCTCACTTTTATTTCCTTGAGACACATAAAATATACATGAGTGACTTTATTGATGAATCTTAAAAAAATATTTAGATGAACATATCAATTTTTGTTTCTTTCTTTCATTGGGATTATGATTAAAATATTACCAATGTTGTAATGGTTTTTTTACAGACGCATTTTTTATTTTGATTTTTAACGATTATAATTTTTAGGATAAAATAATGTAAAATATATCTCATAAAACATAAGAATATTCTTAACCTATAGTTATTTCAATAAAATGTTGTTTTTCCCTTAATTTTCTCCACTTCATGTACTAAAGGTTCAAAAATAATGTTTTAAGGAAACAAAATTTATTTCTATCTTTGGTCAAAAACCATTTTTCTTCCATGTCCATTTTTTAGAAAATTATTTTAAAAAATATTCAATATTTTTCAATAATTTTTTTATTAAAAAATTACCCATGTTTTTTATATTTATAAAAATTGTTTAAAATGAATCTTATTTTAATTTTCTTAAAAATGATCTTTTGGATTTTAACATAAAAATGAAGGGAATAGTTGTTTTAACATGTATGACATGGGCATTATTTTTTAAAATCTTGATGACTCGATGATTTAAATATTACTTTACCATTTTTATATTTACATTCATTGAAAAAAAATTCATTGAAATTTTGAATGATTGTACATTTTTATTAAATGATATGAAATATTTATTTTCATTTTCCCCATTAAATTTTCCGAGTGATGTTTAAAATCATTTTCCATATTAGATTTCTTCCTTTGATGTTACTTAAGATTTAATGGGGATATAATACAAATATAATATCCTTATTCTTTCTATGGGTGATTTTTTCTTATAATGAATATATAATTATGGAACTCATTCCATTTCCATCACTTATGTTGTGATAAAATGATGAGATGATAATGAAATTAATTTTCCTTCCTTGGGTTATGGAATAATTAATTGTTTGTGAAACCCATTTATTTTCTATATGTTATGCTATAATGAAACATTTATTAAACCCTTTCATATTCTATGGGTTATTATAATATGAATGCTTTATGATCTTGTCACGCACATATTTATGATATTCATTATATTATAATAAGGATATATACCTCCCTCAAATTAATTGGGTAAAGTTTGATATCTAATTAGATAAAAATGATAGGAATGGGTAATAATCCCAAATCTGTAAGGGAATTTGTCCACTATGATAGTCTTTGGAGTGAACCTTGACTAATATGATTGTTTAGGGAGTGAAAATATTCTATTATAAAAGAATTTTAAATTATCCTTGACTACTAAGGAAATAGTTTTCTATGCTTATGGGTATATAAAAAATCATAGTCTTATGAAAATATTATATTTTCATAGATATATTTGTTTATTTCTATATTATTCTTCTCTTAAAAACTACTATGATTTATATAATGACTTATGTTTATGATGTATGATTAATATAGTATGGTTTTAAAATGTTATTCTAATATTATTATACTACTATTCACTAGTTATGTTGATACATTCACTGTTAAACCTTATCAAGAATCTATGTTCACCCTTTCTTATTATTCATTTCATAGGTTATGAAGAAAGGTATTATTTATGTCATGTATTAGAAGGGTTTTAGTTATTAGGAACAGAGTAGTTGATAATGAAGTTCATATGTGAACAATTTGTTTATGTATCCATGTTTCATTAGATAATAAAAAATTATATTCCACAAGTGAGTTTATATAAAATGATATGAATATTCATCTATTAAGATCTAATAAAATATTATGAATTTTTTGGGTTTATAAAGTTGGTACAGGAGGAAAATTTTATATAACATATGTAAAGTATGATAATAAAATATAGTGATATCCCTAGGTATATTTCTTATTAAATTTCTAAGGATATTTCAATGTATATGAAAATTTCCATGAATTTTGGTGAAGGATTTAGTGAGGGGTTTCTAAAAAATAAATCCCTATCTAGATGTTACAATGAATGTGACTCTAGAAAATTTTTACCTAGGAGTAATAATTATAAAAACAGTACATTAAGAAGGACTCAATAATCACCTGGTGCATGATAATGGGCCTTATATCACACTTGTTTTTAAACACTCTGGGGTTATTTCTTGCACATTCCCAAACTCATTGTGAACAAACATGCAGGTATTTTGTAAAAAGTGACCATGAATAACCTATATTAAATATATTATTTTTATTAATGAAAATAATGTTTTCTAATTTATATTTCATATAAATCATTTTACATATATATGAGGTTTCCCACTATGACTATTGTTTCTCACAATATTCTTTTTGGTTTTAGTCGATGGTTAGAACCCGAAGAAATTTTGTTAATGATGAATGAAATATAAAATAAAATGATTTTACTATTGATAAAATATATATTTTTAGTGATTTAAACCATTATCTTTTTTATTTTCAACACTCTAATGATATCAATCATGATGAACTTTCAAATAGGAAAATAAGGGAAAAAATTTTGTTGATTCCTTTATGACCAAATATCCTCAATTTTTTAGTTGTTCGACAAATCTACTAGTTGTTGAGAAATGCATTATTACCATTTAAATAAATATTATATGTTCTCCTATATACTGAGCATAAACATTGATTTTGGTATTCCATTATTTGTATGGAAAAATGGAAAAATATTGGACTCCTATTAAGAATAAATATAAAAAAGATGAAATTAACTCCATGTAATGAGATGATTTTAAGGTATTTTATTTCATAAGTAAATTCATTTTAATCTTCAATTGAAAGTAGAGATCTAATTACTTGATCTTAAGAATAAGGATGATTAATCCATTAGTAACTCTATGTTAAATTTTACAAGACATGTGATTTATGCTTCTAGAATTCTAATCCAACTTTTAGGTTGATTGATTTTTTAGAAGATTAAAACCTTGTATCTAAAAGAATTTATCCATAAGGGACTTTAGTAGCTATGAAGAAATAGTTCAATGTTCTATCAAGGTGAAAATGGATATTGTAGTTACCCATCAATATTATGGGCTTGATAATAAACGGAAGATAGAATTCAATAGAAACTCTAAAAACCATGTAGAATAGAATATTATTTTTTTCATACTCAAAGTGTAGGGAAAAATTGGTGAAATTATTTAAAGGGGAATGATAAGTTTTTTATGTGTTGAATGGAAGGTATTTAGTAATCTATAGCTAAAGTGATGGTAATATGTTTGTTATTGATGGGAATAGAGAGAAACTTTCATAGAATGCACCACCCACACTCTAGAGTTTAAAATGAAAGTATTATGGGCATTATTATTACCAACACCCTAATACAAAGTCTAATTATGATTATCAACATCAATAGCCTCTTAATCCAAGAGGAAATGGTAAATATCATAGGATTACTATTTTTAACAAGGGGTGAGATAATGACATTGTAAAAGGTAAAATTACCATAAAATTTATAACTGTTAATATCTTATTTGACTCTGGATATACCCATCCTTCATATATGAAGGGGTATAAAAATATCACACCAATAATTATTTTTTGATTTAGCATTGAAAACATGTAGTTTTATAATGATCACATCTCATTTATATGATTCTTATTTGGTTGAAGTTTGTGGGAATGTTCTTCCTACAATACTTGTTATTCTTCTCATGTATGAATTTGATGTTATCTTGGGAATATAATAGATTTCTCAAAAATAATACCATAGTAATTTCTGATTAAGGAAAATCAAATTATATATTCCAAACCAACTTATGATCTTCTATCAGTGTGAAAATAAATATAATCTTTTGACAGAAACCACATCCATTTTATGGTCCTTTATTCCCAGTCAATATGGGTGTTTACCTTATATATATTGGGAGAAACTCATAATATATTATATAAATAGTGTGAAGAAGTTTTTTATATATTTAGAGAAGAGTTTTGTAGGTTTCCAATGAATCGTGATGTTTATTACTCAATAGGGATCATACATGGGTCCACACATATTTTATATAATCCAAATAGAATGGCCTTGATTAAGTTACAATAAATAAAGAATATACTCTAGGATAATCTTGAAAATGAATTTATTCATCCAAGTGTGTCACCTTGGGTTGAACCTATTGTTTTTGTTAAGAAGAAATATGGATCGATGTGGATCTACATTGATTATTAAGGGTTAAATAATTCACAACCAAGAACAAGTATCCCCTACACCTTACTGATTAGTTGTTTGATCAACTACATGGATATAAATACATTTACAATGTTGACCAATAATATTGATATCATAAATTATGGGTCAAGAGGTAGAATATACACAATAGAACAATCAATACAAGTTATAAACACTATGAATATATAGTGATTTCAATTGTTCTAAAAAATGCCCCTATATCTTTATGGATTTAATGAATAGATTATATAGAGATTACCAATGTAATTATTTAGTATTTTTATGGATTAAATTCTTATCTATTAAATGTTTAATAATTATAATGCAGATCATGTAAGTATTTTTTAAAATACAATGAGGAGGGAGAAGTTGTATAAAAAAATTTCCCAGTCTCAATTTTGGAAACAAATGGATTCATTTTTGGGTAATGTAATCTTAATATAAGTTATATATTTTGATACATAAAATAGTGATGTTGTTGAACATTTGTATTGAAACCCCATTATTACAAGAATAAAATGTTTTATTGGTTTTTCTAGATATTATCAACAGCTTTTAAATAATTTCTCATAAATATATAGTCCACTCACTAACTGGACTAGGAATGGATCCAAGCTTCTTTGGATAGATGAATGTCGAAAAAAAATAAAGTATTTGAATAAATGATTAACCAAAAAAACAAATTCATACATTACACTGTATTGGAGAAGGGTTTTTTAATTTATAATGATGTACCAAAATAGGTATTGGGTTACAACCACATGTAGAATGACTTGATTATATCTTATGGATCATGATAATTTAAGGTTCATGATAAAAACTTCCCAACTACTAATTTGGAGTTTCTTGTGATAATATTTTAATCAAAGATATAGAATAATACTATTTATTTATATTTTTGTGATATATATTCTACCCATAAGATATTTAAGTATATATTCAAATTGAAAGAGTTATATATGTTCTAGATAATATGGATGGAGCTGATTATGGATTATGATTACTCAACACACTATCATAATAGAAAAATGAACCATGTGTATGATGACTTGAGTATAAATGATAACTCTATATTACCTATGATAAGGATCTCCAATAAATCAATATTTTTTAATTTGTAAATGGTGGATCTAGAATTCAAGTAGAATATGGGGAATCTAATCTTTCTCAGATAAGTGTCTTACCATATATCCAAGTGAAGATTTAATTGGCACAGATTGATGATTTAGGGATAAATAATATGTTGATAAATGTTCCTAATTTTAAATTTTATTGTAGTGGAATAATATGGTTTAGGAACTATGAATGTGTTTCATCCATAACATATTTCATGATGGAGCTGTTAGAGGAAGATCATAGTTAATCATTCACAATTCATCCTGAATGTACTAAGATGTATAGTGATTTGAAATATTATATTTGGTGGGACTACCAGAAGAGATATATTATCATTTTTTCATCTCTGTTCCTTTTATCATATTATTTTAAAGACGAGAGACAAACTTTTGAGGTTATTTTACCACCATTACCCATAATAGAATGGAAATAGTAAAACATAACCATGGATTGTGTTGTTAAAATCCCCAAAAAAACCTATAGGGAAGAATTTTATATGGTTTATAGTTGATGTCTTATAAATGTTAAAATACTTCATAAATATTAGATAATTGTTATTTCTAAACCATATTTATAGGATATACATGTCCCATGTACTATTGTCTTCAATCAGGGTCTGATGTTTTACTTGATATTATAGCAATGTCTTGCATAATCCCTTTATATAGAATTGGGTTTCATATTTGTGTATCATACTAATATAGATGTTCATCTTTTGAGTACAATTCAGACCTTAGAGGTTATTTTGAGATCATTTTCTATAAATTTTTAATGGGTTTGGGTTCAATACATTCCTCTAGTCAATTTTTCAAAAAAAACAATACCTTTTATTCAAGAATTATGATATCTTGTTATGAATCAAATATGGGAATGAATTGTAGAAATAAAATTTTTTGTGATGATTTTATGGAATGAAATATACTAGGGCCTAATCTAGGGGAAAATAGAAGTGAAAATTAGATATAATCAATAGTAAATCAACGCATCTCAATGTTGATAGAAAAGTTATGTTGAAAATCATCGATGTGATATAGAGTTTAAAGTTTGTGTTAATATTTTTATATAAATTAATCCATGGAATATTCTTATGATATTTAGAAAGAAATTAATACAAATTCCTTGGTATATTTTCCCCTTCAAGAGTATCGATCAAGTAGTGAAATCTTATTATCTCTGGGAACTTCCACTGAACCTATCTAAAGTCTGCAATGTGATCTGTAGTACCCCCGATTTCTGTTATGTAACCCTTACTTGATTCTTGTCTTGTTGTAAATGTTAAGGGTAACGTTTGGGAGAGTTGAGAGATCCTATAAGGAGTTTTGGGGAAAAAAGGGAAGTCGCACGGGAGGCGCACAATTTGTCTAAACCGTGTAGCCAAACCATGCGGAGTTGGTTTGGGAGGCAATGGCTTCTGCACATTCGGTGCATGGTTTGTCTAACCGTGCGGCCAAACCATGCATGAAGGATGGCCGAGACAGAAGCTAACGCACGGTTATCCCATGGTTTGTCAAACCGTGCGGACTAACCGTGTGGTCACATAAAATTAGGTCCTAAAATTTTGGATCTAATCCGTTTTGCCTCTAATTTCCTCATTAAAGCTCATATGTGGCCTTAACTCGGGATTACTCTCCCTTGAAGGTTGGAGGACTTCTCCCATGCATTCTGAAGGCGATTCAAAGGGTTCTCTTGGTGAATCAAAGCCGGATTCTTGAGGTATGTGATCGCTCTTGATCGGTTGCTTAGATCTACTTAGATCTACTTCTCCTCTTCTCTCGTTTTCTTAGATATACACCAGTTATGGGTATATCTAAGGGTGTGGATACCAAATTTGACAAGATTTTGTCTTGGTTGTGTTAGGAGAATAGATCTAAGGAGGGTTTTTGGAGAATCGGCTCAGTTTTGTTGGCGTTCTTCGTCTGTTGGTTGGTTTCACCCAACTTGTTGAGGTAGGTGGCTTCACTCTTGATTCCATGAAGGGTTAGTTCAAATTGATTTAATTGCTTGGTTTTGATAGTGAAATTTGGTGAAAACCATGTTATAAATCTTCTTTAATGATGATTTATGGGTTTTGATGGAATTGTGGAAATTGAAAGACTGGTTTGTGCAAAGTGTTTTGGTTTCTTGATTTTAAAATGGTAATTTTAAAATATGGATTTTCTGGATTTGAAAAATGGTTTGCGGGAAAAAGGTATTCAATAAAAGGACTATTTTATTGAAATGGTTTTGGCATGGTTAAAATGATGTGGTTTTGGGGAATACTTGGTGTGTGTGTTCGTATTGCATTTACGAGGCTTGGTTGAAATATGAGCTTGTGCTCGGTGCCAAAAGTGTAATGGAACATGGAGAATAATTAACTTGTGACGACTTGGTAGATCGACGAGAGACCACTCATGAGTATGGAACTGTCATAACGATGCATGCATGGGTAATGATGTGATTATGTGAAATCGAATGGTTATGCCAAAGTGAATATGTGGTTATGATTTGGAAACTTTTCTTGGTTGCTTTTCTTGGAAAAGATGGTTTTGGTTGGAAAAATGTTTTAGTTGGAAAAATGGTTTTGACATGGAACTTTCTATATTTTGAACTGTTTTGGAGTTTTTTTATATAAATTGTTTTATATAAATGTGATGACATGTTTTATCCTAGAGGCATGGGTTGGGAAGTCATCGGGGAAAACCTACTGAGTTTCATTACTCACCCCCTACTTTGGCACATTGGTGCTTTTGCAGATGTCATATACCAGGATGTTGGCAAAGGTAAAGTGTCACATGTTTATAGCACCACTTCGTGATACGTGGGCTGGTTCGTGATGTTGGAGCATGGAGCTTGTGGAGCATGGAGTTGGGTTATCATCTTGTAGTATTTTAGTTTGTCTTTCTTCTATTTACTCTGATTTAGTTTTGGTTTCTTCTATAGTACTCTTGATTGTTTTATGATTAAATAAATGGTTGAGTTGTCTTAGATTTTATCATGCATCATTTAGTTGATTAGTTTGGTTATGGTTATTGGTTCTGTGGTATGTTTTCAAAAGGGTAAATCATCCCCCATGTGTTTTGAAACCCATTGGCATTTATTGCCAACCATTGGTGCCTTGTGGATGTCTCTTAAGGCCTAGTAATGACTTGTTGATCTCTCAAGCTAATAAGAATTGGTGGGTCATTACAAATGGTATCAGTCTGGTCCTTCCTTTGAGGTACAAATGGTATCAGCTTGTTCGGTACTTGCCTAACAAGTATTCATCGGTGTTCTTGGTCTTGGAGTTGAAATTCATTCTTGTCTATTCCTTGGGTGGTCATCTTAGACAGTAGTAGGATTTTCAGAACATGAAATGTATAGCATAAAAGGACGTAGCTAACCCGTTTATGCTGAACTTCAAGTTACCAGGGTGTTGGGTACATGAGTGTTTTGGATACACTTCTAGAATGTTTGAAATCTAATTGTCATGGGTTTAGCCAATGATATGAGCATGACATACATTATAGAGGAATGAATTCCCACTATGTTTGCATAAATAATTTTGAGAAATGGAATATGGTTTGATAGAAAAGCGTGATTTCTGAAAATTTTAAGCACATTTTCAAATGAAAGATTTTGAAAAGATAATTGTTGAAGTATTTTGAAAATAGATTGATTTTTAAAATAAAGAAAATATCTATTTTATAAATGGTTTGAAATCAATGTTGTGATAGTTATGTGATAGAAATTGAAATGATAATCCTTCAGTTGCTAGGAAATGAGACTAACGGCATGCATTGTTTGTAAGAAAATGGCACTCGTTAGATGTCGTAGAAACCAAACAGAAGAGGATGTGGAGAATGTGGTCGCACCTGAGCCACAGGTGAACCAGCAGCTAGTCCAAAGTATAGTTCAAGCATTACAAGTAGTGGACACGGGGAATCAGAGGGATGGGTCAAGGCTTATAGACCATTCCGTCCAATTCCAGAAGCAAAATCCACCCATATTTCGGGTGATTCTGAACCAGAAAAGGCGGAGGTGTGGCTATGCAGGATGAATCATATCTTAGATTTTATCGGCACACCAGTAGAGCTGAAAGTAAATTTGGCGACGTATATGCTGGAGGATCTTGCACGACAGTGGTGGGAGCTAGTGGTGCAGGCTAAGGTGGATCAAGGCCTGAGTTGGGAGGAATTTAAGGAATTGTTTAATAAACAATTCTATCCTCACACATTCAAGATCCAGAGGACAACTGGATTTTTCAGCCTGAAGTAGGAAAATCTATCTTTCACGGAGTATGTGGCTAAATTCATGAATTTAGTACGCTTTGCACCGAAGGTTGCTGCAAGTGTGTAACTGAAGGCATGCATCTTTGAATCAGGGTTGCGATAGGAGATACGATCAAAGATAGTTGTTCTCTGTATTACGGATTATACGAAGATGGTAAACAGAGCAACAGTAGCTAAAAGATACATCTCAAGAGTTATGGGAGGAGGAAGTATGATGATACCCATGGGAATAGGTGGGAACTCTAATGCTGGGAACAAGCGGAAGAGGGACACCTACTTCCAAGGTGGGAGTGCGAATCAGAATCAGACGGTTGGATAGGTAAATCTTCCTCCACGACCCATGATAAAAGTTGGGTGTTTTCAATGTGGCACAATTGACCATATGAAACGAGAATGTATAGCACCATCGAAAACATGTCACAATTGCAACAAGATGGTCATCTTCAGCGATATTGTCGCAGTGCTCCGAGGTCGGGTGTGCGTGACACTACCCAGACGTCGCAAGCATCATATGATTTGACAGGGCAAGGATAGAAAAATCAATCTTGCCAACAGAACAGAGCTAGTTATGGTGATTCCAGGAATACCACGACACCTCAGGCAGGGCAATCTCAACAAGGAAATAAGGAGAAAAGTGCAGAAACAAAGCAATTGTATGGAGCGGAATAGGTAATTGTGGATGACCAGTCTGGACCGTCTACGGTGAGAGGTACGATTCTTTTGAATTGTACCTTCATGCAAGTGTTGTTCGATACTAGCGCATCCCATTCTTTTCTTTCTTCTTGAATTTCTTATTTTCTGAACTTAAAACTTGAAATGATTCCTTATGTGTTAAAACTGCAAACTCCTCTTGGTGAAAGAGAATGTCAAGCCTTCGTGTGTAGAGAATGTGCTATAATGGTTTATGGAGCTAAGATGAAATGGGACTTCTCCATTTGGATATGGATGTCTATGATATAATCTTGGGTATGGATTTTTTGACAACATTTAAGGCCCCATCGACTGTTATGGGAGAACGGTTAGTTTCACGACGGAGTACGGAATCTACCATCTCTTCAGAGGATAGAGGATGATAAAGAAAGGGGAAAATATATTGTTGGTACCAATTGTGGGAATGATCTCTTACCAATTGGAAGCCTTGAATTTGGAATCATTGTAAGAGATCGCAAAAAAAAGTTTTCCAGCTGTGGTGGATCAATTTCCTGATGTTTTCCCTGAAAACTTCTCAGGGTTACCACCTGTAACAGAAGTGGATTTTATTATTGATCTCCTACCGGGGACCAGTCCTATCTCACTTCCATCTTATAGGATGGCACCAATAGAGTTAAAGGAATTGAAAGTGTAGTTGGAAGAACTGGAAAGCAAAGGTTTTATTCGTCCAAGCGTGTCTCTGTGGGCAGCACTAGTTTTGTTTGTAAAGAAAGCAGATGGAACATTGAGGCTATGTGTGGATTATCGTAAACTTAACCAAGTTACGATAAAGAATAGATATCCACTTCCACTCATTGATGACCTGTTTGATCAATTGAGGGGAGCTCAGTCATTCTCCAAGATTGAATTGTGGTCAAGATATCACCAGATGTGAGTTAGGAAGGAGGATATTCTGAAGATAGCCTTTAGAAGCAGATATGGGCACTATGAATTTGTAGTCATGCCTTTTGGTCTTATGAATGCACCAGCGGTCTTCATGGATTTGATGAATTGTATATTTCATCCATATCTGGATTCTTTTGTTGTGGTGTTTTTGGATGACATATTGGTGTATTCAAGAACAAGGGCTGAGCATGATCAACACTTGGCGATAGTGTTGGAAATATTGAGAGACCATCAGTTGTATGCCAAATTATCGAAGTGTGATTTTTGGATACAAGAGGTACATTTTCTGGGCCATGTTGTCCCTGAGAAAGGTGTTTTTGTGGATCCAGAAAATATAGAAGTTTTTCGTTCTTGGAAACTGCCAAAGTATGTCTTTGAAATATGAAGTTTTCTTGGTCTAGTTGGTTATTATCGGTGCTTTGTGCATGAATTCTCATGACTAGCTTCGCCTATGATAGCATTGACAAAGAAAAATAGAGTATTTCAATGGACTGAGGAATGTAAAAGATCTTTTCAAGAGTTGAAAGTCCGCCTTACATCAGCACCCATCTTGATCTTTCTAGAATCAGGACAGGGGTATGTGGTGTACTGTGATGCATCAAGATCAGGGTTGGGTTGTGTTCTCATGCAAGAAGACCATGTTGTTACTTATGGGTCAAGGCATTTGAGGGTTCATGAGAAGAATTACCCAACAGATGACTTGGAATTGGCTGTAGTCGTCCATGCTTTGAAGACATGGAGACATTATCTCTTTGGTGGGAAATTTACCGTGTTTACGGGTCACAAAAGCTTGAAACACATTTTCTCACAACGAGATTTGAATCTGAGGCAGAGGATATGGATGGATTATCTTCAAATGTTCAACTTTGACTTGTTGTATACACAGGGTAAGGGAAATTCGGTGGCCGATGCATTAAGAAGGAATTCATATGATCAGTTGGCAAAAGAAGTTTCAAATGAATGTAAGTTGATGTCGGTCTTAGCCGACATGCATGTGGAATGTGAAAACCGAGGTGATGTTGCGGTTTTCATTTCAGCTATGCTTGTTCCTGATTTAGAGGAGAGAGTAAAGGAGGAACAGACATCTGATCTAGACTATGTTGCAATGAGTTAAAAACTCAATGGTGGGGAGACCATTGAGGGATGGAAGCTAGATGGGAGTTTAGTTTTGCAGTTTCAAGATTGGATAGTTGTACCTTTAACTGCTCAGGAACAACTCCTTCATGCCTACCACCATTCTATATGGGTTGTACATCTGGGTACACAAAATATGTATAAGGCGATGAAAACGCAGTTTTGGTGGAGAGGCATGAAAAAGATGGTGGCTAAGTACGTCTCACGGTACTTAACTTTTCAGTAGATTAAAGCAGGGCATCAAAGACCAGCCGGTATGTTACACTCTTTACCTATCTCAGTGTGGAAATGGGATCAGATAGCAATGGATTTTTTTACAGGTCTTCCAAGAATGGTTTGGAAACATGATTCCATTTGGGTGATAGTGGATCGTCTAACCAAGTCGGCTTATTTTATCCTTATTCGTGAAACTCATATGGTGGAAGATCTTTCAAAAATCTATATCCGGGAAGTGGTAAAGAGACATGGTTTACCAGTGTCTATTTTCTCAGATAGAGATTTGAGGTTCACATCTCATTTCTGGAAATCCTTACAACAAGACCTGGGAACTCAATTGAATATGAGTATGATGTATCATCCTCAAACGGATGGACAATATGAAAGGATGATACAGACATTGGAAGACATGTTGTGGGTTTGTGTAATGGATTTTGGTGGCTTATGGGAGGAGCATATACCCTTAGTGGAGTTCTCATACAATAACAGCTATCAAGCTTCGATATGCATGGCTCCGTTTGAATCATTGTATGGGCGTCCATGTCGTTCTCCGCTATGCTGGGTGGAAACGGGAGAAACTTCACTAGTTGGGCTGAGCCTTGTAAAAGAAACAACAGAGAAGATTCAGTTGATTAGAAATATTATGGAGATAGCTCAGAGTCATTAGAAATCTTATGTAAATCACCACTAAAGACCCTTGTCGTTTGCGGTGAGTGATCATGTCTTTTTGAGAATCTCTCCAAGGCTTGGACATCGTCATTTTGGGAAGCAAGGAAAATTATCTCCTCGTTATATAGGCCCTTTTGAGATACTGGAATGAATTAGCGAGGTGGAATATCAGTTGGAATTACCACCACGGTTCAGTGCAGTGCATAATGTGTTCCATACATCTCAGTTGAAGAAGTATCAGCCCGATCCTAACCATGTGATCAGATGGGATCACGTTGACCTAGAGCCAGATGCTTCATTGATACATACCCCAGTGCAGATTTTGGATAAACAGGATAAAGTCTTGTGTGGAAAAAGCATCGGCCTAGTGCGGGTTTTGTGTCAACATGGTCAGATTCAGGAAGAGACTATGGAACACAAGAAAGAAATAAAAGAGCAGTGTCCAGAACTCTTTCAGGCAACCCAAGGGTTCTACTTTCTGAGGATGGAAAGTCCAATTGTGGGGAGAATGTATTACCCCCAGTTTCTGGTATATAACACTTACTTGATTCTTTTCTTGTTGTAAAAGTTAAGGGTGACGTTTGGGAGAGTCGGGAGATCATGGAAGTAGTTTTAGGGAAAAAAGGGAAGTGGCACGGGAGGCGCACGATTTGTCTAAACTGTGAGGCCAAACCATGCGGAGTTGGTTTGGGAGGTAGTGGCTTCCATACGGTCAATGCACGGTTTTTCTAACCGTGTGTCTAAACCGTGTGTCAAGGATGGCCGAGGTAGAAGCTAACGTACGGTTAGCGCATGGTTTGTCAAACCGTGCGAACTAACCGTGCGGTCACAAAAAATTAGATCCTAAAATTTTGGATCTAATCCATTTTGCCTTTAATTTCCACATTAAAGCTCTTATTTGGCCCTAACTCGGGATTACTCTCCCTTGATGGTTGGAGGACTTCTCCCAGGCATTCCGGAGGCTATTCGAAGGGTTCTCTTGGTGAATCGAATCTGGATTCCTAAGGTATGTGATCGTTCTTGATCGGTTTCTTAGATCTACTTAGATCTACTTCTCCTCTTCTCTCTTTTTCATAGATCAATGTCCATTATGGGTATATCTAAGGGTGTGGTTTCCAAATTTGAAAATATTTGGTCTAGGTTGTGTTAGGAGAAGAGATCTAAGGAGGGTTTTTGGAGAATCATCTCGGTTTTGTTGGCGTTCTTCGTCCGTTGGTTGGTTTCGCCCAACTTGTTGAGGAAGGTGGCTTCACTCTCGATTCCTCTTTCTTAGAACTTGAAGGATTAGTTCAAATTAATTTAATTGCTTGATTTTGATTTTGAAATTTGGTGAAAAGTATGTTATAAATATTATTTAATGATGATTTATGGGTTTTGATGGAATTGTGGACATTGAAATATTGGTTTGTTATAAGTGCTTTGGTTTCTTGATTTTAAAATGCTGATTTTAAAATATGGATTTGCTGGATTTGAAAAACGGTTTGCAGGAAAAAGGTTATCAATAAAAGGACTGTTTTATTAAAAAAAAATTGGCATGGTTAAAATGGTGTGGTTTTTGGGCATACATGGTGTGTGTGTTCATATTGCATTTATGAGGCTTGGTTGAAATATGACCTTGTGCTCGGTGCCAAAATTGTAATGAAACATGGGGAATAATTACCTTGTGACAACTTGGTAGATCGACGAGAGACCGCTCATGAGTTTGGAACTGTCATAATGATGAATGCATGGGTAATGATGTGATTATGTGAAATGGAATGGTTATGCCAAATTGAAGATGTGGTTATGATTTGGAAACTTTGCTTGGTTTCTTTTCTTGGAAAAGATGGTTTTGGTTGGAAAAATGGTTTAGTTGGAAAATGGTTTTGACATGGAACTTGCTTTATTATGAACTATTTTGGTGTGTTTTTATATAAATTGTTTTATATAAATGTGTTGACATGCTTTATCCTAGAGGCATGGGTTGGGAAGTCATCGGGGAAAACCTACTGAGTTTCATACTCACCCCCTGCTTTGGCACATTGGTGATTTTGTAGATGTCATATACCGGGATTTTGGAAAAGGTAAAGTGTCACATGTTTATAGAACCACTTCGTGATATGTGTGTTGGTTCGTGATGTTGGAGCATTGTGGATCATGGATTTGGGTTGTCATCTTGCTGTCTTTTAGTTTGTCTTTTCGTTGTTTACTCTGATTTAGTGTTGGTTTCCGTTATGGTAATCTTGATTGGTTTATGGTAAAATAAATGGTTGAGTTGTCTTAGCTTTTATTATGCATCATTTAGTTGATTTGTTTGGGTATGGTTATTGGTTATGTGTTATGTTTTCAAAAGGGTAAATCGCCCCCCATGTGTTTTGAAACCCTTCAGTATTTATTGCCAGTCTTTGGCACCTTGGGGATGTCGCTTAAGGCCTAGTAATGACTCGTTGAGCTCTCAAGACAATGAGAATTGGTTGGTCATTACATGATCCATTTATCTCTCCTATGGATGTATATACCTAATCCATGAAATGTATTAAAATAAACAGTCATAATATTTCATCATGATATTTCCGGTATAGAAAAACCGATGTAAATTATCTATGGAATAGGTAATTTTCTATGAAACAAGACCACTCACCAATTCATGGTTTTATGAAAAAACCACAAACATGAGGAATATATATGGGAACCGAAGGATATGATGAGGAAGATGGATCCTTGGTTTTTTAAATGATAGTGATGGAATATTGTTGGTGAAATTTATATTATTTGTTGTAGAATGAGACACCCCAAAATTTTAAGACTTTTTATAATAAAAAATCTTCGACTGCTTGAGTTATATGCAATAATGAATTTTTACAGAACTGTAATATATTATTAATTTTATTATTTATCAAATATGATTATAATAAACCCATTAAATGTTTTAGTTTGAATAGGAATGACCATATTTCTAAAATTATGAATAATGTATATAGATAAATAAAATAAATTTATAAATAAACACTAAATTTTTAGTGAAATCTTTATATGATTAGAAAATACATTTTTCTCCAAAAATTATTATCTTTTATTTTTGTAACAAAATAATAAAACTAATTTTAGATAATTTAATAAAATGTTTAAAAAAAATTTAAATCTTATTTAGAATCATCATTTTTTTATTAGGGATAATATTTATTAATTTTCTAAGAAGGTAATTTTGTCACTTAATAGTGAAAAATACTGATTTTATATTAAAAATTTCAATTACATTTAATGTTTTTAAAAAAATAATGTTTTAAATTTTAATAAATATAAAATCATAAAATAAATTTTTATTTAACTAATTTAATTCATTTTAATCTAACCCATTTTTACTTTTTATATGAAAACACTCCATACTTATGTATATTTTCTCTTTGGAAACCCACATTTTCGTCTCATTTTTTGGTTTCTTATTAAATTAATTATTTTTAATATTAAGAATTTTACTTATAAAAATGGATTCTATATTTTAAATCATAATATTTAATATTATATAATATTTTCAAGTTAATTTTTATCCAAAATGAGTAGTAAAATAATAAAGAATTATTATCATGGTTCAGGTTGAAACACGTTTACTAGGGGTTAAACTAAAACAATAATAGTTAAAATTACCTAAAACATTTTTCAACCACAATTTAATGGACATATTTAGCCATTATATCATCTATGGTTTGATAATGAACTATTTTTCGCCTTCTGGAATGGGTAATATGGTGTTTAACCATTTTTTTGAAAAATTCCAAGTGTGTCCCCTCCCCCACTTATAAAAGGTCAGATTATCCTATCCTAGTCATACTCAATAATTACTTTGTATTGTAAAATACCTAGTCATATCTATTAATAACTGACCTTCCCACATCCTAGAGGCCTTTTTTATTATAAAACATCCTATGTATGATTTTGATTCTAAGCTAATAAGGTTTTCCAAATAAGAGATATCGTTCTTAAATGAGAATTTTTATTTTATTTAATTTTCCACCTATATGAAATATACTTAAAATATAAAAATATAATTTCATAAATATTTAAAATATACTAATATTTTATTACATTAATTTAATAATCTTATTCAATATCTTATTCCCTAAAATTGAAATGAAAACCTCCAATATTGTGTACGATAGACTACAACCTCATGAACCGATGTAACAAATTTTCCATAACCACTTATCATACATGGATATAATGATAGATTTAAAATATTTATATGATATTTAAGAAATATTTTATATCTTTATTTATATTATCATGTGTACCATCTTACACTCCTATCCGTTGAAAAAAATTTAGATCGCTCTTGCGTACGTGTGTACTACCGCCTCCATGAAGTGATGTGACATGTTTTTCTTTTTATTTAGAAATAGATGGTATTCAGAGTATATACAATGAATTCATATGATATATATGATAAAAAGTTATTTTTAAAGATTAATTAATATTTTCTATTTTTATATCTATCAAGAAAATGGAAACAACATTCATGCGTATGTACGACCTGCCATGTCTATGAACAGTGTAATTAATTTTTGATATATAACTTTTATTTATTATAATAAATACATATATAAGTAATATATATGATATTTATATCCTGTTTAATATTATTTATATTATTTAACCATTATAAAATTAAAAGGAATAAAAATTCCAAACCTAGACATATAAGAAACATCATGTAGTTATTACCAAAAAAATGATTTGATCAAGGAATTTTTAATAAATGTGTAGTAAAATGCCATAAGTAAATCATTTTTTAATGATATATTTATATATATTTATATTATTTATTGGAAACATATTAATAGTAAACTAGTATTTGTAATATATTAGATTTGATCATATATAAAGAATTTTGAGATGAGAGTAAAGGGGATTTTCGTCTCAGTTTTATTTTCATGGGCAATGTGCCATATTCACAACATGTTTATTTTTTATGGTTTCTATTATACCCATAAATGTATTTTTTTATTATTCCTAAAAAATAATGGGGATTTACATATCCAACAATGGTTATTTCTATCAAGGGGCATATGATTCAAATATCACTAAAGTGGTAAATGTTTTATGTTAGAGTCTAATTTTTTTGGCATTGTTTATAATTACACTATCAATAATGAGACATTACAATATATAAATCAATAAAAACGTGAATTTTATTCCTTATTTTTTGTTTAATTAAAATATATTTTTCCCTTCATTTCACCGACTATATGTTCTTTAGGGTCCAAAAAACTTTTTTAAAGAAAACTAAATTAATTTCTCTCTTTGGTTGAATACACTTTTTCTTCCCTGTCCCTATTTTCAAATGTTTTAATGAAAACTCAAACTATTTTCCAGTAATTTAATAAAAAAAATCCAATGGTTTAATATTTACATTTTATTTAAATTTAATCTTTCTGTTTTCCCAAAAATGCTCTTTTGGATTTTATGAAAATTGTGAATGGAATATTCATTTTAACATGTAAAACATGAAAAGTATTTTTCTCCATAATGAAACCTGAATGATTTAAACATTTAATTATATAGTTTAAATTTTATTTTCAAATAAATTTTAATTTATAATATTTTGGATGATTTTATATTTTAATGAATAAATTTATCTGAGAGAATGATATTTCCATAAAAATATGTTCCATGTGATCTTTCGAAATCAGTTTTAAATATTTCATGTTATCTTTCAAAATAAATATCCATATATCATGGCATATTTTGACGTTAAAAAATATTTATTGGTGATATTATCCAAGGATACCATCCTTATTTATTATTTGGATGGTTTATATTTATTATGAAATTATATATATGGAACCCATTTTTTCCATGGGTCATGATATGATGAAAGAATGAAATTCTTATGAAACCTATTTTTTTATGGGTAATGTATTGATAAAATGATTATGAAACATGATTATCTTCCATAAGAAATTCTATCATGATATGTATATGAAACACATTTAATTTCTATAAAATATGATATGATCAATGTTTTATGAATTAGTGGCACACATATTTATGATTTTCTTTAAGTCATATGCGGGACCTATATAAACCTCAAATGTATTGGTTAAATATAGATATCTCTTAATATAAATGGTGATGGAATAGAGATTTAACCAAGTTTATTAAGTTTATTTTTCTAATATGAAAGTCTCGGAAGGAAACCATGACTACTCTGATAGTTTTGGGAGTAAACCCATTCAACTATGATAGTATTTTCTAGGATCCCAGACTGAAAAAGAAGTGTTCTTAAATTATTATATGTATTCCAAAATATATATATAAATTTAATGTTATTATATCATTTCTTATGTTCTATGATTACATTATTATGCATGTCTTATGAAATTCCATGATTTATTTCACGACCCAAGTTTAGATATGTGGTAAGCATTTAATTGTTTTAAAATTTTATTCTAACGTTCTCGTAAACTTATTATAAAGTTATATTGATATCTTAATTTTTTAATGTGCATCTACACTCACACTTTATTATGTTTTCATTCCTAATGATATGAAGAAAGATATTATTTATGATTTTTCTAATAATGGTGCTAGTTATAAATAACATAGTGGGAGATGATGCAGTTCACTAATAGAAAAGTTTTTTATGTATCCTTATTTCTAGATACACTAAAACATTATGTTCATTATGAATATTTATGTTAAATTACATGAATACTCATATATTGTGATTTAAAATCTATATATCAACTTTTTTGGGTTGCTATATAAAGCATACCCTATTTTCTCAGTATAATACCTATGGGTATTTATGCTATTAATAATCTTAATATTTAATCATATTAATGCAATAAAACTATTTTAAAAATAATATCACTTATCAAATTAGTATTTTTCAACATTTTTACTTATTGATCAATACAAATTGCAATGGAAACCATGATCCAAGATTATAAAAAACCTAAAATTACTATCATTGTAATTTTTCAAGATTTATAAATATCAAGAGAATATTTTATATATAAAATAATAAAAAACATAGTATACTTTCCAAAGTATCCAAATTTATAGTATTTTAATTAACACTTTTCCTATGTTGGAACATCCTCCTTGTAGCACTCATAGTTTTCATAGAGGATTAGTAATGAAGTAATTATATTATTTACTAAAATCATTTATCCTTATTATTTAATCATCTGAAGAATTTTACAACAATTTTTAAAAATTTATAGATCAAATATATAACATTTTTAAAAAAAATAATTCACTCATACCCAAACATAACCTCACAATATCCACCACTTTCTCAATTATTTATAAAATTAAACTAGTGGAATGAACCCCAATGTCAAATATTTTTGAAATCATTAATGATGTGAAATTATTTTTCTCATGTTATTTTGAGGGTAAAATGTTAATTTTTCCTATTAGATTATCATTGTTAATTTTTACAAACACTCTATTTGTGTTGGAGTAGGGTTTTCACCCTAGTACAGTATTGATGTAATTATTAGTCATTCAAATTTTGGTGTAATATTTAATGTTACACTAATTAAAAATTAGTTACTTTATAACATTTGAATGGTGATATTTTTCTCTCAGATAATAATATTGATATTATGACTCTATGTTTGAGTCTATAGTGATGGGTTTTATGTATGTGAGGTATAAACCTATCACATTCACAGAGTTCAGGAACATGCCTATTTTTTTATTTCTCTTTTTCGTATTTTATTTTATCATATTACCTTTTCCTTCTTGTTTATGTGGATTCCCAACTATGGGATTGGTATTTTCATCTGATAGAGAAGAGAATAGAGGGAGATTTTATCATTATTTAAGAGCTTATCTGGAAGAATATAGGGCATATGTTGGTGCATGGTGTGGATCTTGGAGCAAAGCATTCGCGTTTTCACCTAATGGTAGGATCTATTTATGATTTAGTAAAACAATCCCAATAATTTAGATTTGTTTAATTTGTAAACCCATTTTTCTATTTCTTTTTCTTCTATGACAGCCCCCATGGAGTATTATTAAGGGATTTAGGGGTTTTATGTGGTTCCAAGTATATTTCCATTTAGGAAACCCAACAACATGAAATATGGTTTTGAGAACACATATTCTTGGTTCCCAAATTTGGGATGTATATTGATGATGAATAAAAATGGAATGATGATTTAGTTCATTCCATATGGAGGTGGTTGATGGTTTTTTTGGGTATATGGTGAGACACCTTGTGTATAGGCATTGTCCATGTGGAGTTAATGGCCAGACACCATGTGAGGTACACATCCAGTGGCCATATTGGGTAACTGGATAGACCCCATGTTGGGTACATGGAAAAGTAAGTGGATATGAACCCTGTGTTTGGCACAGGTCATTTATGAGGTAGAAACACTATGTACTTTGGAATCTACACAAAGGCTTGGCTAGAGATATTTTTCCTGGATTGATGTTTGGGGGTAAACATCATGTACATGAGTTCCATGTATTTACATCCCCCTTTTTGGAATTTTTAATATTTTATTTCCCTAGAGTCAAAATTGTACCTTTGATTACTACATTTTGAGTGTTTTTATACTTATATCCTAATATTGGAATCCTTTCATCATGGGTAAACTATTTTTATAGTGTTTTCAATTGAGTGGGTTTTGGAAGAATTATTTGATTTTGGTATGGATTATGAATCCTTATATGGTTTGTGATGTGAGATGAAAGGCCCAAGTGATCTTGAAAACCTTGTTGGATGAATTGTCTTTTGGTTACCAAGTCATTTTATTTGAGGTTCATTCATGTAGATCTCAGATAGCAGGACTGAGTAGTATCTCTAAAAATATCATCAATGATTTTTGTATATTATGTCCGTTTGATTTAGGTTATATATGTTGAGGTCTAGATCCTATGTATGAGGATTGGATCGATTAAAGCCTTCATAGTGACTTGGCATTATGGGATGGTGGGTAAATTCAAGTGTTATTGAGTAGATGTTATAAATTGTATAATTTAATCACATAGATATTGTTATGGGTATTTTTTTATTAATAATATATTAATGATATATTATGTAATTGGAAATTCCCTATCAGGTGTAGTGATGTTTTTAGTTTCACTTGTAGGTGTGATGTTGTTCAAGGAACAGTTGTTTTCAATGGATTGTTGTATGGAGATGTTTCTTATGTTGGGTGTGTCCCAAGGGTTGGATATGATGGATTAGGCCTTAATAATGTGTATTGTATTATCTTTATAGATTACCTTGATGGTGAGTTAATGGTCATGGATGGGTCAGTTCCAACTCACCAGCTGAGGAATCATACATCAGGCATGGTCAATGTTTTTTTGGATGTGATATAGGGGTCCATGGGAGCCCAATTGTTTCATTGGACAAGTGTGGGGTTAGGTACTTTCTCAGTATTAGTGAAATTTTTCATTTCATTATAACCCAAATACTAACAGTTTGATTTTCTAGTGACAATTTTTTACACTCAAGGGTCCATGGGAGGCAAAGCATTGTTGACCATGAGATAGTCGATAATAATGATTCAGTGTCTTGAATGATGGGTTTGAGAGTGGATTGGAATTTAAATTTATGGCCTCTATTGGGGATTTTGAGTTTATTTCTTATCATGATTGGATGTAATAGGAGGACATTAGGATACCATTGGACTGGCTATTGAACCTAATATTTATCTAGTTCACTCATTTATTGGATAGCTATAGATAGACAGGCATATAGAGCTAGTGAAATATTCTAGGATAGTGAATCTTTACTCTACTATGGGTTGGGTATTAGTGGCATAAGATGGTTTATAGTACCTGAGATTCATGTTTATATTTTCTCCAATTGTATATTTTATGGAGTCAGTTAGTATTTCAACACTACCATGTTTTTGGTGGGTTCTCTTGAGTTTTTTATAGTTCTGGTCTCTATTTTTTTCTTTTCAATTAGAGTCACAGTCCCCTATCCTTTTGTATTTTTTGGTTTACGATGTTGATGTTGAGATTATAGGGTCCATCATTCATGCACATTTCATTGTCAGATGTCTTAGAGTTACTATGTAGATTTTGTTGATATTCATAATATTGTGTGGTTGGATTAGCCACACGTGATAGGTCATCTAGTATGGGCCAAATCATGGGTCAATTTACCTTTGGTAGAAAACTAGTTCATAGGGTTGGTTTCATCATGTTATAAATTATTTTAGCACCATGTATTTATACAGTGGTTTATTTTATACCTTTTGTTATTTTATTTTATTTTTTACTAGGATTGACATATCACAAGGGAATCTTGTTATTATGAAAGAAAATTATAGGTTCACCATTGATGGTGATCTACTGAAATTTATTTATCACCACCATTAGGTCTACCACAGTTTTTTAGACATTATGGCTACTTTCACAGTGATAAAATGTTGTATTCAGGATCAATACAAGGCCCAGTGTTTCATGGATGATCAATGTCACTTTAGTGGAGTGTGAGGATTGATTTTGAATATATCAACCACTGTGTGGACAAAGTTTTTTGTTTTATTGATGTTAGCAGTGAGGCCTTCCATATTTTATTTTATTTTTTATCTTTTATGTGTTATTATCCCAGTGGGTAATAGGTTATCGTATAGCCTATTTGTGATTCTATATGATATTTATTTATTAATTTCATCATTATAGTCTATAGTTGTTTCTATTATTTTATTTTTGTAATATGATATTTGTGAATTTAATTTTTTTATTTTACATCAATAGTAATTGCACTCTAATAAATCGTATTTTCAAACTACTTTATTAGTTTAACCATCATTTCTTTTCAGCAAACTCTGGTGTATGGGGAGGTTCACTTTAGGCTTTGTGGAGAGCTAAATCGGGTGACATAGAAGGTCAAACAAGGATGGTTCATCAAAAATGGTATCAACGTTATTTGGTTATATGATATAGGTATATGGTTGAAAAGTGTTCTAGGAATGATTTAAATCTTGTGATGGATATCATAATGGTGTGTGGAAAATACCTTTATCGATAGGAAGTCCAATTTATCCAAGTATTGAATTATTATTCTTTGATTCCATTTTTACATTTGTATGATTTCACCTATTGAGGTTCACATGTGTTATTGAATTTATTTTTAATTTGGGTTTCATCACATAGTCTGTTAGAAAGAGTCCATTGTTCATGCGTCATTCTAGGAATGTATACTTTACCTGAAATATGAATTTTTCTATGTGGTTTCAAAAATGATGGCGGATTAATTTTTTAATGCTTACAAAATGAAGATTATGATGTATTCAAATATCGCTCAATGGATTAATTTTACTCAACTAAATTATATATATATATATATTCATTTGATGACACAAAATGTTGATACGAGGGAGATAATCATCAGTCATCGATATGCAGTCCCGTTATATAGGGATTCATGGAGACACATGGGGGTCTGTATGGGAATTTGATTCCCTTCTACTATATGTGTTCGATCAATGTGGGAAATTATACTTTATAGGTTTTTCGATCAAGTATTAGTTTTTCTTAGGTTTTCATTTCCCCAGAAATCCTATGTTATTGTTCTATAGTATGGAATAGTTATCACCATGAGAAATATGTTGGGTCATTTAGTGGGGGATAGAGTATAGGATATATGCTAAAGGATTAGGTGGACATGGTTATTCATTCCTTTAGTATGACCCACATAGGTCTACTATCACTAAAGATATGTAAGGAGTTAGTATTCCAAGTGTTTGTGAAGTGGAATGCTGGGAGTACTCTCAGTTTCAAGGATAGATTGAGTGGTAAGGTATAGTTGATTAATTTCCCTAGTCATATTTATTTTTAATTTTTGGTGGTCTAGTGTTATCATGGATAAATGCTCATGTTTTTGGAATGCCACTCTGTTTGAGGGTCTATGAGTGTTCCATATTGAAATGAAGGAGATGGATAAATTTTGAATAGTAGTGTTGAGGGTGGTCCAACTTGCTATAACTATCATATGTGAGGATCGTGGTTAGTGGTTTTCTGTGTGTTATCATTAGTTTTCTAGATCATGTATGATTTGAATCTAAAAAACTATGAATATTTATTAAATAGTCACTCTACCTTGGGGAGGAGAGTGGTAGTTAGCATATATTTTTTATTGATAAATACTTTTTGTGTGAAGGAATGTATGTGTGGGTTTTAAAATATATTAATTGGATCATAGTTTTATTTAATGGGTCATTCTTTGTTTGATGTTTTTATTTTGGTCTTGAGGAAGCCCAAGTGGTGTATCTATAATGATATTATTAAAGTCATTTCTCATGGTGTGGTGTAATGAATTATTATGTTGATGTGATTACCATAGGTAGTTGGAGGATGAGATCCTTATTTTATATGGGTTCTTGAGCATTGAGGATTTATTCACAATGATCTAGGGATGATCGGTTGTTCCAAATTTATTGTGGTATCAATATATTGATAATTTTTATCACATCCATTCACTATATTTGATCGATGTTGATGGAGATTCCTTGGGTGTGCAGAGTAGATCCAAGATGGATTCTTCTACATTATATAAAACTAAGGTAGTGCCTATTTATTATTTGAGATTAAAATTCCTATTGAGTGGTTTATTTTAAATTATAAATCATTGGTTGTCTTATTTGGGAGCAGTGAGGGACCCCATGGAGTGTTTTTTAGAGATTCAGGGTGTTCGGGTAACCTCAATGAGATTCCCATTTCGTACACATGATTGCACAATTTTTGGTTTAGAGAAAACATATTTTTTGTTAATCCTTTAAGGAATAAGTTTTAATACAATGAATATAGATATGTTTTTTGGACAAGGTGTGTAGAGGATACATTGGGTGTGGTCGTGTACTCAACCAGATACCTTGTGTGGAGGCACATGGCTGTGTGGAATTCATAGCTAGACCCCATTCAGTGTACATGGCTATTGGTCATGTATAATAGATAGGAGAACACTATAATGAGTACATTTATAATAATTATATATGGGTTACATATCATCTAAAATTTAGGCACATCATTTACTTTAGAAGGTACACGATAAGTTGTACAAAGGTACATGGAATGGTTTGATGTTTTGGGTACACATCGTGTACATGAGGTTTTCACCATATAATTCACAATTTATAGGTATTTTTAATGTTTTAACTCCCTATATTCTGAATTAGACCCATGACTAATATTTTTTTAGAATTTTTCTATGTAGATCATTTTGGTGGAGTTCTCTAAAAATTGATAGGTAATTTAGGTAGTGTTTTGAATTTGGTGATTTTATATGGGAGGATTTTTGTATGGTTTGGATTCAAAATCCCAATATTAGTTTGGATTTGATATGTGAGTCCCGATTTAGGGTCAAGATACTGTCATATGAAATTTATTATAGATTCCAACTTTTTTTTGATGTTATTTAAAATATATTCTTATTGGTAGGATTATGTAGTATATCTAAGGAGATCATAGATAGTCTTGGATGTCAGGGCCAGTTTCTCTATGTTTAAGAAATTGGAGGATAGATCTAATGTTTGAGGAATAGAAAAAATGGATCTATTGGGATGATTTGACTTCATGGGAAGGTGTGTATGAATAGTTTCCCTTTAGTAGATGATAATATGACTTTGAGGGACTCTCAAGGATTCCCTTATGATTGGTTCTGATTAATGATTAGTTAATGTCGTAGATAGCTATTGTGAATTACTTTATGAGTATAGTGATTCTTTATGATGCACCTATGGGTATATTATTGATCTATATTTATTGGATTACCATCAAGGGAAACTTTAAAATGATTATTATATCAGGCTTCTCCAATGGTTTGAATACGATAGAGGATCCCTCCAAAGTATATCCTTTCGTAACTTTTTTATATTCTATTGTGGGTGAGTAATGGTTTTTGATAGATCTAGTATCAAGTTACCAGTTAATGAATGTTACATTGATTATGGCTCATGTTTTGATAGATGTGACCTAGGGGACCATGGGAGACCCTTTTTTGTTGACCTAGTGAAGTTTCAATACTTTCTCATCATTGATGATCTCATGTGTTCCCTTATAATCTAGAGATAATAAGTTTGAGTTTGTAGTGGACATTTTGGTGGTTCAGGGGACTATAGGGACCTAATAATTGATGAATATGAAATGGTTGGTGATGATTTTTTATAAACACTTTTGATGGTTTTGAGAGTTGATCAACCAATATAATGATAGACTTTAACTGAGGATGTTGAGGCAGTTTCTTATAAGGATTTTATGTAAGAGGAAACCTTTTTTATACCATTGAACATAGCATTGTATGATAGATAAATATCTTTATCTCTGCTATTGGTTAGTTATGTTTTTATGGTAATATGGATCTAATGGATGATCATTAGGTTTATATCCCTCCCTAGTCCCGTATATTCTAAACCTATAAGGAATTGGGTGTCAGTAGTGTAGGACCATTTTGGAGGATCATGGATATTGGTTTCTCCTACACCTAGTTATTTATTTTATGGAGTTTTGGTTAGTTATATAGGACAACCATGTTCTATATGGATTCTATTTAAGTTAATAGAGTTCCTTTCACCATTAAAATCATTCCATTGGTTTCCTAGAGCCAGATGGATTTGTTTGTTGTCATTGTTGATAATGAGGTTAAGATCCTAGTGTCTAAAATTTATTCCTTTTTCGTTTTTAGATATCTTGGATCTCCAACATAGATCTAGGAGATTCTCCTAATGTTGTGTTTCTAGGTGACCCATGTGGTTTAATTCATCTATAATAGGTTGATGTGGGAGTGTATTTACCTTGAGTGTCACACTAGATCATAAGGTAGGCTATTTTATGTTTTTATTTTTTGGTAGACCAACTTATTTGTGAAATTTTTTCTTTTATTCTAATTGTTATTAATTTTAAAAAATAGTGGGTATATCATGTCCCCATGAACATGTTATAAAATTAAATTATAGGATACCCATTGGGGTGTCCTGCTAATATTTATTTATCATTACTTGTGTATACACCATGGTGTTCCTGCATACATTATGTATACTTTTAAATTAAGAATAACATTCTTAGTGGGATTGGTATAGGTCCTCTGTTTCATGTTTCAAAAATTCATTGGTGTGGAGATTGAGTTTTGAGCTATAGTTGTTTGTTCCTTGTGGAGACTAGGTATGTGGTTGTTTTGTCTTTAGTATAGGATACTATTTTATTTTATTTTATTTTGTTATAATTTATGTTAAATCATCTCAGTGGGAAATCTATTATGATATGGAATGTTTGTGAATCTTTTTGAATTTTATTTCCAAAATTTCATTATTTTTTCATGATATCGTTTTATTATTTTTATTATGTGTACTCTAATGTTTATATTTTGGTTGTGTTTGGTTTATTCCTAGTTTTATTTCATTTTAACCTGGGGTATAGTCTCTCTAATATATCTTGTATACTATCACAGGAATTCAAAAATTGTTGCTGTAATGGAAATTGAACTTCAGGACTTGTAGTGATCCAAATAGGGTGTTATTCTAGGTCTACACAAGTTGGTTCATTGCTTTTAGAAATCACATCCATTTCATAGATCATAATAATAAACGCGAACACAATAATACTATCATAATACGACATATTATAAAAAATTTAATTTAAATAAATGATATATCATGTTATCAAGAAGTTCATAAATGAAAGACATGTCACATTTCATTTATTTATATGAACAATGTAATATTCTAAATTAGAGAACAATTTCACAAAAAATTAACTCTCCATCAACCCACATTTTAACACTAAATTAAATGATCATTGGTAGATTTTGATTGGATGGAGATGATCATTCTTTTGGATTAATCCTAGTGTTGATTAGTTAGTAAAATATTTATTAGTAAATTTTAATTCATATTGTACCATTATCATGTTTATCACCAAGATAGATCCTATAAAAAAAATTATATAATTATTTTTTTAATTCAACATCATGAAATCCAAATATATCATATAATTCTATATAACTACAATAATACATCGAATTATATTTAAGCATGTCACAATCATATGAAGATAAGTTATATCATCCTTGAAATATCACATCAATATAAATTCAATATTGTTTACATGGATTCCTAACAGATCATAGTTATAACTCCAATGTCATTGTTATTAATATTATATTTTTGTAATAAAATATTAATTTTTATATTTTTAAAATTAATAATTCTAATTAAATAATATCATACTAAATAATTTATCATAAGAATATTCATTATGTAATAACATCATTTCCTAATAAATTTAATTTAATCCGGATTCTTTAAAATTTAAAGCTACACAAAAAAAAACTCTAATAATCATAGAAAAAAATCCCAGAATGAATGAACCTTGACATTAATCATAGTTATGAGTTTTCAAATAAACATTATTTAGAATGTAAACATAAATACGCATATTATATTTTAACAATTTTTACCATAATAACATGACCATCAGGAAGTAACATGTCGTTAAATCAGATAATTCCATAATATCATCAAAAATATCATCAAAATATATTTTTTCATAAAATTATATATCCATTAAATAACATAAAACTTATATTAAAATGATTAATCTACCGGTTTAATGCCTAGAATAATAATTAATAGACCATATTCATCATCAAAATCAAATAATAATTTCTTTATTTTCAATTTATCATGATTCTAAATTATACATCCAAAATATTGGTGCCATAATTATTTCCACATTTAACATTTACATTCTAATTTCATTTTTCTAGATAAATAATATAGTTATAATCATTAAAACACATTTATTCTTGAGTTCATATCACTTATCATCATATATTGTGCCTTATAAGAACCCATAACATCATACACTTAAATAATTACATTTAAACGTTCCCCATAAGAATTGAAGTTTTTATAACATATTATTCCTATCAAATCAACTAGCATGTTCTATTATAATCCTTGCAAACATTTTAAAAAATCTACTTAAATCAATTTCCATTTTTTATATAATTTTACATCATTTTAATGAATAATTTTACAATCATATTGTAACATCTATATATAATTGTTGCATACTATATTAAAACACAATAACATGATAATAATATGGAAATAATGAAAAATAAAATCAATTAACATGTTTTCCTATCAATAACTATCACCTAGTTAGTATGGATTAATTTAATAACCAAAAATTAATTTTTTAGGAAAATTTTAATATTCATAAGGAAAATTTTAATTAATTTATAAATAATTTATAATTTTTTCCATTTAAGTTATTTTAAAATGAACTAATTATATAAATAGATGGTAAAACAAATTCTATGAAATTATTCATTCCATTTTATAACATTTGATACTCAATGCATCCATTCTTATCCAGGACAATGGATAACGAAATAATAATAAATATAAATATAACATCCAAAAATATAATATAATAATTGAAAGGGATAAAATCCCATAAAATATAATAAAAATGATATCATGATCATCTACTATAATTATATTGGTCATGAATACTTATTCCTCATTTTCTATATGGGAAAAATACTTTTCCTAATTTACAATGTCTTAAAAATCATTTAAAAAATTAAAATAGACCATGAATACCATTTTATAACATCTCTTCTAGACATCAACCATATGTACTATGATATAATGACACTTTGAACTAACATTACTCCCCGATCATCAATTTATGGATACTAGATAAAATAATTATCCACTCATCAATGGTTATTGACAAAACCACAATATCAAAATAAATAATAGAAAAATATGTAGTAATAATATATAAAAAAATTAATCATAGCTATTTGTAATAGTTTAAATCCATCCAAAAATATTACAAAACTACTTAAATGATTCAAATTTCAAGTCATATGATTCATATATCTATTATAATCAATATATCATGATGCGTTACTCATATTCTAAATAAGAAAGAAAATGACTTAAAATAATTAATACATGAGAAATATAAAATGTGCATTGAAATCGACTTACTTCCCAACAACCATATAAACTACTAAATGATCATAAACCTAAACCATATATAATATGGATATTTCCTTTAGCTATGATACGATATATAAAGCTTTCAAGTATTAGTGATTTGTAGATTTATGGTATGAGTACGATGACTTGGTAGGATTTCACCAATTTTTTCAAAATACATTCCATAATTATATTTGATTTCTTTTGTCCATATGGAAATGATATTAAAAGATATATTAAATTTTTTAAAATAAAAGTATTTAATTATAATTTTGAATCACCATGAACTTACTAGGACACCGTGGTGCTAAAACTGACCAACTTTGATAAATGTTGGAATGATCAAATGAATATAAAGATATTTCATTGGTTAATATATTATTTACTATTTTCCTCATGAAATGACTATAACCATTAAATGTGTCTTATTGTATAAAAAAATTTACTTCCTCTTACATTTAGGTCATGATGGATGGATATATAGTTTTACCCCTTGATGAATCATATAACAAATAATTTATCGTCTTTTATCATATTATTCATGACGTATGAGAATATATTTATGGACTATATCTAATTATATAAAAACTATATTAACATCATATGACTTCAAGTATAATAGGTATAGATATGTGGTTATGGATCCTAGTGGATTATAAAATAACAATATTAACATTCAATCACATGTATGATGAGGGTGATAGAGATGTAGTTACAGACTTTGATTGGTTATATACAAAATATTTTAAATTTCTCTCACATATAGGTTTAGGATAATGAATATGTATCCATAACCCCCAATAGGTACTATTATATCTTTTTTTTTAAAAAAAATCCCCATTAGTCGAGAACAATGAAAAAAAATCCCCCCATCAAAGAAAATAACAACTAGTTTATATTAATCCTACCTATAAGCCAAGAGGGGTGGAAACACTATCATGGTATCTGATTATTCATATAAAAAATTATGTATTCTTCTATTTATTTTATGTATAGAAGGATGTACATATATTCATGGTTTGTGATAGATTATATAATAAGTAGGTTAACCTCATATAACCCATTGTATAAGAGGTTGAAGATAAATTAATAGAACTTGGAAGATTATATAATGACTAATTAAATATTTTCTCATTTATAGGCTATGAATGATGAATATATAATCATCAAGTAACACCAAAATTTGAGCCTCATTGAATAAAAAATAAAACACTCATCTTCCACCTATTAATTGGTGCTGACAAATAAAAATAAATTAAAAATATTTATTTGGCCCTTTGGCCTTGTTGAATAAATTATTTTGGTTGGAATATATCAAATGGAAAATAATAAATAAATAAATCATGTTGAGTATGTATCTTCCATTTCCCTTGAACATTAACCATCATTCATTAAACCCTAAATTTAAAAAATATTCTCAGTTATTGGTTAGTTGTACAATTTTATCATAAAATTTATGAGATTCATAAATTATAATAAAATTTTATTTGAAAATTAAATATGTATACTATAAATTAAATATGTTAAAATAACTAAATAATCAATATCAATAGGGAAAAAATAAGTTATCAAAGATAAATTTACTAATAAATAATATATGAAAAATATTACACTAAATCAGAAGCCTTTTTATACTAATTATTTATTTATTTTATTAGCACACTTATCTCATTAATATATACATATTATTTTTATTAAACTGAAAATCAAAAACCTTGTCAATATTAATACAATAAAGATGAAAAATTCATGGAATCTAATGAATAATTCCGTTCAACATAATAATCTGAATCATTAAGAATTAACATATCATTTTATTTGTAATAAAAGATTATTATCTAACCATTTCCATAAATCACATTTGTAAATTTCAATATATAACATTAAAATACCATTAAACATTAATTTAATTAATCAAAAAATATATAATCCATCCATATTATGCATTAACCTTATAAATATCATATTAATTTATTAAAAAAATATTTCTATTTTATCTAGCTTATTTTATTTCAATTTACTTGGATTATTTACCATTATTTCACCCAATGAAATAATTAGAACATATGTTATTATATTTCTCTAAAATATTAATTCATTAATAGAATTTTCATCTTTCCAAGAATAGGCTATAGTAATTTTTTCACTAATTTTTACATTCTTGTGATGCATTTTAGGGCCCACATTCTTAATTAATCACCATACATACAAAAGGACCATGTTCCTTAATGATTGGTAAAAATATCCATCTCATTACTCCTATGTTATATGAATTTATTAATTAAATTCCATTTATTGACACTACCCATTTGTATCCCTTTTTCATGGTTCCAAATTCCTATAGACATAAACATGTATAAAACATAATTTAAATCACATGAGATATTAGGGGTCACCTAGAAAAATATCAATGAAATATTCCAATGAATAAAAAAATTGAATCCAATATGAATAAAAAATTTAAGAAATTATAAAAACATCATATTCTATAGATTTAGATTCATTATAAATAAATTATGATAAAACAGGAAATGGAAGGATATATGAATATGTATTAGTACCTGAAATTTTATGACAAAGGTGTATCAATAATCCATTATGGAATAATAATAATAAAAAGTATAATACGAAAATGATGGGGGAGTGGATTAGCCTCTTTTAAAAAAAATTATGTGTTAGGGGGGAATGGTGACTTATCTCTTATTTTTTCAACACCATTAACCATATTAGTGGATCATGAGAGAATAATATTGTATTTAGTAAATAATGTTTCATAATATCTAAAGTCACTTAAATTTTATTTTTCAAATTCACCAAAAAATAAAATATTCCCCATGTCTAAAAAGTATAATAAATCAAGGAGTAAATAATATATTCTTCCTAAACAATTAATTTAACTTTTTAAATTTTATATACTTAGTATTAAATAATTACTAGATGTTTTAAATTATTTTGAATCCATTATAAATAACCATTAAAATATATAACAATGAAAAAAATTTATTTTACTATTAAAATTATAATATTTTTAGCATTATTAAATAAAAAAATCAACTCATAAATTAATATTTTAGATTCATCAATAATTTACATGATATGAACATATATTTAATCAAAAAAAAGTAATTTTATTACATTCATAAATTTATGGGTATTAAAAATCTAATATATAATATTTTTATCCTTTAGTTTTTATCTTTTGATAAAATTTCATTGAGAATTCTTTGTTCTATTTATGTTTTCATTTATAATATATAATACAAATAAAAAACAAATTAGTATCATGATTATATATTAATTAAATAAGAAATTATTTTGAATACGGTCCCACCAAAAAAGTAAATTTTATTATATAAAGTTCAATTGGGTCAAGTTCCATATTGTACTATGTTTTGAGTACTATTTGGTTTGTTTCTAAAGAAATATTAATTTAGAAAGAAAAAATTTGTTAATTTCATCATATAAAATTATCGAATAGTAATATGAATAAAAAAATCCCAAATTTATGTAATGATGTATCATAACATAATTCTTCTAAACACATAATCCTATAATGGTAACCTAACCAAACAAAACCCAAATCTCATAATTAGATAAATAGTATCATTCATTCTTTACATAGGATAGACTATTAGCTCATGGATTTGGTATTACCTATCCATTTGGTGTATTAATGTCTTAATGAATGAGATTATTGGAATGAATCTGAATCCATGATATTTTACAATGGAATTTAAATGAATAAATATTTTATTTTTATTTTTTATTATATATAAAATTTATTAAACATCATAATATATATATACACATTATTCTTTTCATTCAATTTATATACCTCATAATCATTAAACTAACATAACATGTTCAAAAATAATAATGTGTGCCCATTATACAATAAATAATTTATTTTTTCTTCTATGATAAAATATTTAATTATGATATTGAACAACATATAAAAATGAATAAAAAAAACTATTACACATAGCAAATTTTAAACAATGAATAAAAAAAGTAATTAAAAATTATATTATTTATTATGCATGGTTTGATAAATAAAAAATACCCACATTCCAAGAAGGATTCTAATCTCTTAGGTTTTTAAACAGTTTACCTCAAATCATCATGAACCGTATTTCAATGCAGAAAAGTTATATAGGTTTCATATAATAATTTTACATATGAATATAAAAAGTTATAAAATATACATTACATTAAATTTATAAAAAATCAAAATCACAAATGTTTATTGAAATATATTAAATCACATGTAATACAAAACCTTAATAAAAATATTTTCGTGGTAATAAATTTTTAAATAAATATTAAATAATCAACGGGGTTCAAAAGAAACAATTAATTAATTTAAGAAAAATTATATGAAAATTTCATAAATGAACTATGAATATTTTCATATATATATATCAAAATAATTATTCTTAAAAAATATTTGTATTCTCAAAAATCATATATCAATGAAATTATTATTAATAATGATCAAATAATAAAACTTAATATTTACATAATATTATATATATTTTTAATATAAAGAAACTATATCATTAAAAAAACTTTAGAATTTGTTTTGTTGATATATTATCATCCCATACACTGACATGAAGTTCTAGTTACAAAAATGTTGTAATATCAATTATGTCATAAACTCAATTATTATTGTTGTGATGTCTTGTTAACAAAAAATTAAAATATTTTTTTAATTTGAAACTACAAATCTAGTATCTAAACCATAAAATAATATAAATTTATAAAATTAAACATGAAATATGACTTCCAAACAGTGATTATAAAAATATTCCACAATTTCAATTGACATACAAGTATACACGCCTATTTTTCCTATATTTTAATTACTATTTAATACCAATTAACACAAAAAAATATAATGAAACAAAATTAAACCATTATGTTAAAAATAAACCACACTGTGAAAACAATGAAATAAAATTGAACCATTTGTCAGTTTATTTGATTTATACTTAATTATCTAACATATTCTTCATTACATATCTCTAATACCATTTATAGGACATGTATAATTATAATATACATCAAATAATATATTATAGAAACAAAATCTACCCAAAATATCATTTAAAAGAGGAATATATGAAATATAATTGGAAAATAACAATACATACTCTACATTCAAGATGCTTGTTCATTGTGTTTGATGAACACTAATGAAATCAACTAATGTATTATGCCTCTTAAGTTAACCAACTTAATATGTCAATTCTAAGTCAAATTATTATTATTTATCTTTACCAATGAATTTATAGATCATCCAAAATAATGGAAAATAGAGGCACAAATCTTTTATTATAGTAAGTTATCCATGAATTGTGTTAATTATATGTGTAACAAAGTTCACCTTTTATAATATATCTCTAACTACTGAAAATATATTCTATAAGACTATGTATTTCAAAAGTATAAATTTTTTAATATTTTAATTTTAAAATTATGTACATAGAATCATTAATCCAATAATATTGGATAAATATAGGACTCCTTATGACTAAACTATTAATTTTTTATCTCTTTCTTTATATATTCAAATGACATTTAAAATAAAATTGATTATTTTAATAAGTGATTGAAATGATTCAATAATAAAATATATATGTATCATTTATATTTTATGAAATGGGTTTAATATTAACAATAAATATACTATATTAATTTATATTTAATTTTGGGAATTTCCCTAATAACCACTAATATGAAAAGAAAAACTTTGAAATGTAAAATGACTATGTGAGTGTTGGGGTAATGAACCATCCTAGGTACCCTAGTATCCTGATAACCAAAATATAACTAATATAGAACAAAGGGTATTGTGGATCCCCATAGGTTGGTGAAGAGAACCTAGAATCATACAAAAATGAAACTGGGAACAATTTTTCCACTATCAATATAGAAATGAACTAAAAAAATTAGCATGCATACAAACAAACCCCCATTTTGAGTAATGTTCCACAATTAAAATAGGTATAACAACCCAAATTACTTTAACCATGTACCAAAAACATGAAAAAATACCCATGTACTAAAGGATGAAACACACTAAGTCCATGGGACAATATCTTTAACCACCTAAAAGTTGGGTTTTTCCCCTACACGAACCTGGAAGGAGATAATCTACAAACAGCTGAAGGCATTGGTAGGGTGTGACCCAATAGCATTGTTGGGTCTCAAAAAGGATTCTATAATAGATTCCAATATAAAATTAATCAAATAAGTTATTTCTATTTACAAATAAATAGGATTGCCTTTTCAAAAGAATAATTTAAAACAATTCATTCTTTTTATTTCAATGGATGGAAATAATTTAAGAAAATGATTTATTTTTCAAGTGATGTAATATTTATAAAACAATTATTCTTTTCAAAAATTAATTAAATGAAAACTTTCATATAAAATAATTTATATAACATAGAAGGCATGTAAAATAGTTTACAATAGGGGAATATATTCATTTGAAATATATACAAGTGAGAAATATTACCATATGCCTAATATGATAAAAAAGATCCAACCTAATGGACTCCACACTCAAGGTGATAGTAAAATATACACATACATCCCTTTATTATTTGTTCAAAGAGGACTCATCACCATCACCAATGGTATGTGATGTGTTGCATTTATGTTTCAGAACATTGTAAATCATAGTGTGACGTACAATCACTTAGTAACTACCTAAGGATATCATGTTCTCTAATAAAAAGTCAACGATGTTAAATTTTATATAATAATGTCTAAAATAATATTTATCTTATTCTCCATTTTAAATATTATAATTTTCAATTTAAAAACCATAATAAGGATTCTTAATAAAAAATTCCATTTTAAAATATAAAACCAAAAGTTTTTTAATCATAACATTTGAATCTATTTTTACAATAAAAGAATTTTAAAACAATTAAATTTTCTATTTAAAAATTCACATTCAAAAATTAAATTAAACAGTTTATATTTTTTACAAGATTCAAGAAATTTCACAGTAAACAAACAATTCGATGGAATTGGGTTTTTTGGAAATTTTCCTTCTAACTTGTTTCACAATTATATTCAATATTGTTATTGAAAAAATTTCTACCAAATCCATAATTTGAATTTAAAATTTAAAATTTCAAAATTTTCCATCAACACACCCCAATTCAATGGAATTGGGGGGATTTCCTAATATCATTCCAAAAACCCATTTTAAAACCCCAATTCAATTAAATTATATTTTTACAACAAACCAATTAAAGGAAATTTAATTTAAAATAATGTAATTTCATTTAATTCAAACTATTGAAATACAATATATAAATATAGGGTTAACATAAATTGGGAATCGGGGAGGAACCGCCTAACTTGGGATAAATAGTTCATTAATCACTAAATCCAAACTGAGATTCATCAATAAATAATGATGATCAAAGAATCTGGGTAAAAAGGATCAATCCTAGATTTATAATCTAAAATAGATTTCATTAATTCAAAAATTCAACATGATGATCCATGAAACCCTAGGTTAGAGATGACAGATATCTGTATAATGAGAACGGGAGGTGGAGACTAACTAGATGAGGATCATCCACTATTTTCCAAGATTCAATCCTCTTCTGGGAGGGGTTTTAGGGGCCAAAAACTCTTCTTTTGAGTTCCAAGGAAGTTAGAAACCGATCATCGGTCATTCTTGTACATCGGGGACCTAAAAGGGGGGTTTGGGATTTTTTCCAAAATTTGGATTAATTAAAAATCCATACCCATGGTTAGATTAGAAGGCATGCATGGTTAGAAAAAACTATGAACCCTGGTTATGCGCCTATTTTATGTGGGTGACATTATTTCCCTTAAGAGGGAACATAGTCTGAAAAACTTTGCACCAAGTAAGAAAAACGCGTGTGCCTGGGTTTGTGGGATTTGTCTTGATTGTGTTCACGATTTGGGAAACCCATGCTCCAAATATACAATAGCCCAAAAACATACAAAAATATAAAAATTTTACCATAATTGATAAAAAAACCAAATAATGATTTAAAATAGGGGTTTATGAACTCTTGAAACAATAAAAAGATGTCACAACCTCCCCACAATAGAAAATTTATGTCACCAAAAATTTTACAAAGAATCTTCCATTCAAAAAAGGTAAGGTTACTACTATCTTAAGAGTTCCTCCCCCTCCCATGTCTCATGATAATAATAATCGTTCTTCCATAGCACATGAACCAAAGGTATCATCCACCACTTAAGTAATGTAGTTTAAAATTAAACTATTCTAATAGATCATTCAATCGTAGATAAATCAGGTTCAACCTCAAGATCACTCTAGAAAAGAACACAAGATGGATCCAATTGATACATTCTGAGATGAGATACATGGAACATGTTATGTATCGATGCCCATTGTGGTGGTAGTGCTAAATGATAAGTATCTTTCCCTACATACTAATCAATCTCAAAAGGTCCCAAAAACTAGGATAAAGATTCCCTTTCCTCCCAAGCCATCGATGACCCAACCAAGGTGAAACATTCCATAACATCTTATCACAAAATTTGAATTTCAATTCTATACAATGATGATCCTATTAACAATTAAACCAAGTCATTACCATCAGCAGTCTATAAAAAATAAACTGAATCTCAATTGTCATCTCTTGTACCAAAATTGGTCCAACCAAGGAACTTTCCCTAATCTCCAACCAAAACAACAAATATCTATAAGGAATACCTTATACGGCCTCAAACTGATCCATTCTAATTATGGACATGTAACTATTATTATAAGAAAACTTAACTAGTCCCAAGTTATAATCCCAAGCCACACTAAATTCAAAGACACAAGTGAGAATAATTTCCTCAATATGTGTATATCCCTTTCTATCTAGATATCCAACTAATATGGTATTTTGTACTCAAGTAAGCATCATATCCCAGTTCATCATGAAGGCCTCTCCAAAATAAATAAGTGAACTAAGGATATCTATTAGTGACTATATCCTAAGGAACTCTTTGAAAACAAAAAATCCCTTTCACAAATATATTTCCAAACTCCTAAACATTAGTTGTATCATGAATGGTTAAAATATGTTCTGATTTAGTGATCCTTTTAATCAAAAACCATATAGAAATATTCTATATATGGGTATGTTAAAGACATACCACAAAGTCCATATATATTTCTAACCACTTCCATGAATGGACCAGTAGTGGTCGAAGGAAACATGAAGCTTTATGGTGCTCAACATTCACCTTTTGGCATGTATGGAAATAAGAGACAAACTCAAATATTCCTCATCTCATTCCTAGACACAAGATCTAAGACCACATGTCATAGAACATTTTCTTTATTCCATGGTTCACTTCCCACTAGGAACTATGGAAATACCCCATCACTGATTTCCTTACCAATGATGGTTCCAAAAAATAGTTCTATAACCAAAACAAATGACCTCTTTTGGGAATGATCGATCAAGAATGGTATCCCCACCATTAAGGAAGTCTCAGATTCAATAGAACTCATCATCAATATGATTTTCTAGAAGAATTAAATTGAGAATAGAATATTTTAAATAAACACTCACAAACAAAACCTTGAACCCCGATTCCTAGACTCAAATATGAAACTATGCAATGGGATCCATTATGTTCCATTCTTCCAATGAATATTCCACTACCAAGTTTGAAGCATCCTACTCAAAGAATCTACAATTACATTACCTTTACCTAGGCTATAAGAGTTGTATCAATCCAAAATTTTATGGTATTTCACCCAATTCCCCAGGAGAAGATTGAAATCTTTTTGAGAGAAGATATAACTAAATCAATTCTGGTCAACAAACTCGATAAAATTTTCTCTGTAAAGGTATTTCTACCAACTCTTAAGCGTGTTCATCATATATATTGGTTTTAGGTAATGGTTTTGATAATTATTATTATGTCTCCTAATATGATAAAGGTCATATGCAATGACATTATCACCCCACATAGTAACATAGCACATGCCTGAACCCGATACATCACGAAAGACCATATAGCCTTGCCTAGCCTCTAGAAAAGTCAATATCAACGTAGTAGTCAAAAAAAATTCATCTCAAAAAAATAATTATGAAATTTTTGATCCCAATAAAACATTACTCCCTTATAAGTGAGAGCATTAATTGGGGAAATCAAACATTTATAAGTACTTCACTAACCAACGATAATAGCTAGCTAAGCCAAAGATTCTATGAATCTTGAAGAAATTTCATGGTTTATCACATGTCATAACATCTATAATCTTTTTATAATCAAATGAAATACTATGTTCTAAAACTACATGTCCTAAGAACATTAATTCTTAGATCTATAAATAAATTTTCAAAATCTTGGAATAAAGATGATGATTTCCCACGGGACTCGGAACTATTATCAGATGATGCGCATAATCCTCATTGTACGTAGAGTAAACAAGGATTTCATAAAAAAAATACTACCAAAAATGTATCTAGATACTAAGAGAAAATCTTTTTCATTAGAACAATAAAAAATGTGAGAGCATTTGTTTGAGAAAAGGGACTTCAATGGTAATCATAATGATTGTACCTACTCTGAAAGGAGGTTTTCTAAATGTAAAATTTTTTTATTCTCAATTGATGGTAACCATATCAAAGGGTGTTCTTTAAGAACCAATTCTCCCCTTTCAAATGATCAAAAAGATCATCGATCTGTGGAGACAAATATTTTTTCTTCACTGTAACTTGATTTAGCTTTTGATAATCAACACAAAGGATCAGTGAACCATCAAATTTCATAAAAAAGATAACCAGTGCTTCTCATGGTGACACACTAGGGAATATGAATCCTTTCAGTAAAATATCATCCAACTGGGACTTCAGCTCTTTCAATTCATCTATTTCCATTTGGTAAGAGGGAAAAAATTGGTAGAGTACTAGAAATTAAGTCAGTAGAAAACCTAACCTCCATTATCGGGGGAAAACTAGAGAAGTTAAAGGGAAACACATAGGGAAACTAAATTAATATTATATTGAGATAAGCACACAAATATTCCCACTTCATATCAAAAAGATAACATGGATATCATAAAACCTATTTGTATAAATAGAAATTAGGGTTTTTTTGAAGTAGCCAAGTTACCCTGGTAACCCAATAACTTATCCGACAAAAACAAACCATGAAGGGCATTCCTAATCCCCATGGGTCACTTACTATCCCCAAGAATCACACAAAAAGGAATATGGGGAGGATTTTTCACTATCAATGTGAAAATAAACTAAAAAATCTGTACGCATAGAAAAGAAACTCCATAGGAAGTAATGTATCATAATTCAAACATGTAATACAACCCAAAGTACTATAAAAAAGTTCCAAAATAGGAAAAACATCTTATATCCTAATGGATGCAATGCCTCAATTCCACAGGTCAACAGCAAGAGCAACCTCCAAATGGTGATTTACCCCTTCTCAAACCTAGAAAGAGATTATCTAAAAACCCTTAGTGGCACTAGTATAGTGTGAGAAAAAATACTAGTTGGGTCTAACCAAGGATTCCTTAACTAATTCTAATATAAAATTAAGAAAACAAGGTGCATTAAATTTTAAAATAAACAAGTTTAGTATTTCAAAAGAATAATTTAAAATAATTAATTTTTTACATTTAAAAAGATTAAAATAATTCAATCAATGGATTTACAATTCATGTGAGGGAATATTTTTAAAATAGTGGTTATTTTCATAAATGACTAAAATATGAAATTTTCTATAAAATAGTTTATATAAATCATAAGTCTTGTAAAACAGTTTATAATAATGGAATATATTCATTTTAAACAAAACCAAGTGAGAAACATTTTCATATTCCTAAGAATATAAAAAATATCTAGGATAAGGGACTCCACACTCAAGGTGACACAACAGTAAGTGCATATGTCCCTCTAAGATCAGGTCAAATAAAACTCATCACCATATCCTAAGAGATGTGACGTGCTGCATTTATGTTTGGGAGTATTTCAAATCATAGAGTGTCTTCAAAAAACTCACTAACTACCTATGTCTATCAAGTTCTCTAATAACAAACCAATTATGGGACATTTATTTTAAGAATGCTTAAAAAAAATTAATCACATTCTCAATTTAAAATATTCCAATTTTGCATTTAAAGCCCACAACACATGTTTTTAATCAAAAAAAAAGCATTTGAATGATAAAACCCAAATGTTTTTATCAAAACCAATTTAATAAATTTTAACAATATAATAATTTGAAATAAATTCACAATTCAATTTCAAAATTATCTTTCACAAATTAAATTGAACAATTTAATTTTTCATAGGATTCCATAAATTTGACAATAAACCCCCAATTCAATGGAATTGGGGGTTTCACAATTTTCTTATAAAATCATTTCACAAATAAAATCAAAAATAATTTAAATAAATTTCCATCAAATACCAAATTTAAATTAAAAAATTAATTTTCAAAAGTTCCTAATAAAACACACCAAATCACTGGAATTGGGGTTTTCCCAATAGCCTGTTAAAAAACAAATTTAAATACCTAATTAAAAACAATTTTGTTTTCCACCAAACCAATTGAAAGTGATTTAATTTAAAATAAATCAATAGAATTTAATTAAAATAATTGAAATAAAATAAATAAATTTTGGATTACATAAATTAGAAATCATTTTAGAACCATTTACCTTGGGATAAATAGACCACAAATCCCCAAACCATAACTAGGAATTGTCAATGAAGAATGATGATCATATAATCCGGGTAACAAGGATCAAACCTAGGTTTATAATCCAAAAAATGGTATTATATCCATATTTCAACATGAGGATCCACAAAACCCTTGGTAGTAGAATAGAGATAATAGGAGAATGTGAATTGGAAGTTGAAAATAATTGAGAGTGGATTGACCACCTTTTGCAAAACTTTGATCCACATTCAGGATAGGTTTGAGGGGAAAGAAACACTTCATGAGAAATATAAAGAAGCAATAAACTGATTTTTGGTTATTCTGGTCTTTTGGGGACCTTCACGGGGTGTTTGGGAATTTATAATAAAAATTTTTATTGATTAAAAACTCATATGAAAGATTAGATTGGAAGAGCCATACATTTTTTCCAAACCATGCGACATGGCGATATTATAAATGGGGTGATCATTTTCTTCTAAGAGGGTTCATGGTCTGAAAATTTCATCAGCTAGCATGGGTACCCTGGTAAACCAAAAAGCGTGTTGGCCCTGATATAGCCTGAAGGTAATTCTTATTCCCAAAAGTTCAATGAATTAAATATGAAATCATAAAAACTTAAAGTGGAAACAAATTTTCCACTAACAATGTTGAAGTAAAAAAAACAAGGCATTAGGAATATCAAAAGAAACACCATTGGTAGTAATGTACTCAAAGTCAAAAATGCATAAATCCCAATGATCTAAAACCCAAATACCAAAATAGGAAAAAATAGCCTAGGACCCTAAGGACACAACTCATTAAGTCCAAGGTTCAATAGAAAGATCCACCTCTAAGATATCCTCTCCCCTTTCTCAAACTTAGAAGGAGATAATCTATAAAAACCCAGGGGCACAAGTAGTGTGGGAGTAAAAAATATAAATATGGTCTCAACAAGGATTCCATAAAATATACCAATAACAGATTCACCAAGGGAATGATTTCAATTTTTGTATAAATACATTTCACATTTTAATGTATATTTAAAAAAATCATTCTTTTCAGTTCAAATGATTGAGAAAACATTAAATAATGGCATTATATGTGATTTAACTTTTTATAAAACAATATATTAAATAAAATTTTATATAGAAAATTATTTATATAAATTCAGAATTCATGTAAAGTAGTTTAATTACATTAGTATAAATTTATATCACAAATATAAACAAGAATGCAACCTGGTCATCTGCCAAATTGCTACAAATGTTATGGGATATAGGACATCACATTCTTTATGTGATCATGGAAATTTTTGTTCACGCACGTCCTTTTGAAATTGGTTAGAGTGGACTTGTCCCCATCACTTAAGGGATGTGACCTGCTACAGTTTTGTTTTAGAACATTGTATAATCATAGAGTGTGTCCAAATAACTCACAATCTACCTGGGACTTGGATGTGATATTACACAATTAATGATGGGAAATTTATTTTATATCTACTTATAATAAAATTAAATCTAATTCCCCAATTTCAAATGCCAAATTTTGATTTTAAAACCGAAAAAGGTTTTAGTAAAAAAAGCCTTTTTAACAAGATAAAACCACTGGGTTTCTATCAAAAAAATCAATCCATTTTAACAATTTTAAAAATTCCATAAATTGTATTTCAATAATTAAATTCAACAATACAATTGGAACCATTTACATCCATTATCAAGAAAACCACAATTCAATAGAATTAGGGGGGTTCCCAATTTCATGCCAAAACCATTTCAAAAATAAAAATTCACTAGATTTGGGTATTGATTAAAACAATTTGAAATAAATTTAAAACAATTGAATTTAAAAAAATAACTAAAACAAATTATGTAATTTAAGGTTAATGAATTTAGAAAAGTGGGACGGAATAAACTACCTTTTTTCCGAAACATAGCACCCACAGTGAATCCCGCTAATGAGAATTAAGGTGAAAAATTCCTCGAATATCATCCTATAAATGAGATCTAAGAACATAGAGTATAGATCCAGAAATTTTAGGTTGATCTATTAATCCTCAAGGAGGATAAAGAGAAAGAGACAAATAAAAAGGGAGAATGCTTACCTAAGAATTCACTCCATAAGAGAAATGATGATTGAACGTCGACCGAAAGGACTAGGAATGGTTTGAGAGCTCCAAGATCACCAGGGATTGAATTTAGGTTCAGGGAAATCAATCTTAAGTAGAGGGAAAGGGGGATTTTTATCCATGCTTCATGTATATTACTGGAACGTGGGATTTATAGGATGTGTAATCTCATTACATGTTGTGAAATAGTTAAATTCAGTAACCTCTAAAAAACACATTGATTAAATTTAAAAATAGTTATTAAATTAACTCAAAACATGTAAAAAAATTCATGTCATGTAACTTTAACGGTGTGAACACTTCTTATGGTATGCACCTAGTAACCATTACATGTTGTGTAACCAGGAAACATAGTATGAAAACCACTTACATCTAGTAGAAATGACTAGTTAAATTTGAGATTCCAACATATCATTGAATTAAATATTTATTAGTATCTTTCCAATTAATTCACAACCATATTCAGTTAATAAAAAGGAAAATCCATGTAAAGGTTAAGGATGTACTTGTTAGTTTTGTGATGGGATTGTGTAACCTCCCCACCATGAAATCATTCTATCCCTAGAAACCCTATTATCAAGATTCCATGCTAAAAAATAAGAGGCCACTACTCTCCTATAAGTGCCTCATGTTCCCATGTCTCATGATTATCAGAACCATGTTGCCATGTCACACGAATCAAAGGAATCATCATACCACAAATTACATTGGTCTCAAAATATACTTTTACGAATTTTAGCTCAGTCCGAGATAAATCTGGTTCAATTTCAAGATCACTACAACACAAAACGTGAGATGGATCGTGGAGATACTTTCTCAGCTTCAATACATAGAATATTTTATTTATCGATATCATCCATATTGGAAGTTCTAAATAGTATGAATCTTTCTCCACCTGATCAACAACTTCGTAAGGTCCCACAAAATTAAGAGAAATCTTCACATGCCTTTCAAGATTTTGATTAACGAATCATGATGAAATATTCAAGAAAACATGGTCACAAATTGATGATCAATGTAAGTCTTATATCAGATCAGTGCTGTTAACATTCATTGATGAACTAATTGAATATTTTTTGTCATATCTCTTGTAAAAAACCCGGTCCATTAAGGGATATTTCACCAATCTATCACCAACGCAATAGATATTTATGAAGATGCCAATATAAGTCCTCAAAAGAAGCCATTCTTATTGAAAACTGGTAACTACTATTACATGAAAAGTCAACCATCCCCAAATGATCATCCAAAGCCTCAACGAAGACGATAACACAGGCATGAATAATATCATAGTGTATGTATAGACCTATTTATTTGGATATCTAACTATGGATGGTAGGTTGTTCTCAAACTAACCTGAGATCCCATTTCCACCTAAAACCCTCTCAAAAAGTGAGAAGTGAACTAGGGATCCCTATCAAAAACTATTTTAGATTTAAATCCAATAAAATGGACAATCTCTTTCACGTAGATATTTACTCACTCCTCAAATTTGGCTATAACACAAATTGGTATGTTATGGTCCGCCTGTCAATCAAAACCCATAGTACATTTCTCTCTCTCTAGGTATGAGGAAACCCAACCATAATGTCCATAAAGATATCATCCCACTTCCATGTAGGGAATGGAAGTCGCAGAATTAAACCTGAAGGTTTCTTATGCTTGACGTTAACCTGTTGGTGTGAATAATAGTAGGAAACAAAATCAGAAATGTGCCATCTTATACATGGAAACCAGAACATTTTTAGCATTTCATAGAACATATTAGTGGTTCCTGGGTGCAAAAACCCTAGAAATTATGATAATACCCTATCATAGGATTCATTTTTTCTAACGGTACAATAAATAGATTTTGATAACATAGGACACCCTCTTTGGAGAATGACCAAAGGGAAACTCTTTCCCCCACTAGAAAGAGAGTATCTAATACTATGGAATTCATCCTCATGATGTATATCCTGATGGATCATCTCTAGAAGACTATATGTTAACTAAATGATAGCTAAAGAAACTTTATCCCCTAATTCTTGGACTTCAATATGAAACTATGAAAAGAGAGCCATTAAATTATACTCTTTTGAAGATTATTTCATTGCATAATTTAGAGGTTTCCTTCTCAACACATCTGTAATGAATTTTTACTTCTTTGGGGTGTAGGTGATGTGAATGTCGAAATATTTTACATACTCTTCCCAACTCCATAGGAATATTTTAAAATCCTTTTGAGAGAAGATATAACTCATGTTATTATGGTATGAATACATAGTAAATATTTCTCTATAAAAGTAATGCCTCAATATCATTATCATGTTCATTACAGTTTCATGTTCTAGGTCGTGTATAGGATAATTATTCTCACGAGGCCTAAAATGATGAGATCCATATAAAATTACATGATTTCATTACATAAGAATATAACACAGTCCTGAAACCAATGCATCATAGAATACCACATATCCATGCCCGATCACTAGAAGAGTCAAAATTGGTGCAGCATTAAAAAGACATTTCAGCTCAACAATAGAACTCATACATTTATCATTCTAATAAATCATCAATCCATTCCGAGTATAGAAGTTATAGAAGAAGAAAACATTAAAATTTCCTTCATGAACTGATGATAATATTTAGATAATCCTAAGAATATCTAAATCTAAAATTCATTTTGTGGTTTCTCATAAGTCGTAACAGCATTCACCTTCTCAAGATCAACTGATATTCTTTATTATGACTCCATGTTTCATAATAGTTTCACTTCATGAATCCCAATATCACACATCAAATGATTGGAATAACTTTATTGATTTATCATCAGACTCATAATTTTTCTAAGATGATGTACATGATCTACCTCAGATAATAAGTAAATGAGGATGTTGTCTAAAAATTCTACCACAAAGGCATACCAAAACTCATGGAAAATTATGTTCATTAAATCCATGAAAACTATAGGACCATTTGTTAGATAAAATGTCATAAAAAGGTACTCATAATGGTTTTACCAATATTGAAAGTTGGATTTCTAAATGTCATATTCTTCTATACTGAACTAATGGTAACCAGATCAAAGTTAAAATTTTGAAAGCCAATTCTCCCCTTTCAATTAATCAAAAATGATAATAAATTCATTGAAACAAATACTTTTTATTCACCGTAACTCGATTGAGAATTCATTAATCGACACAAAAGTGAATAAAAACATCATATTTCTAAGGGAATAGAACTGACATCATCCAAGGTGACACACTTTATCATATAAATACCTTATCAAGAACATCATCCAAATAGGGATTCATCTCTTTTAGTTTAGATAGTACCATGCGATGAGAGGGATTGAAATTTTTTGACTAACATGAATTATGATAATAGAAAATTTAACCTTCCTCACTAGTAGAAAACTAATTAAACCAGAAGGAAACACATTAGGATGCTTGGTGATAACTCAAGGGGGATCACTACTCAATGATTTCTATTAGAGATCAAAAGAAAGCACTAATAATACCTTCCCCAAATCCAAATAATAATTTCTGACACTTCTCTACCATGGGTCCCATTCTCATTGAATGATAAGAGACACACCACTAGGTGTAGTAAGGTAGACCCAACGAAGATAACAATAAATTTGGGCTTTGTTGGTAGTGAGAAAATCCATTCTGAAAATGGTGTTAAAATGTTTTATGTTGAGAACTAGAAAACACCAATCTAGATCAACTTATGATAGAGAGAAGACATAATTGGGAATATAAAGAGCATGCACTCTCTTCGTATAAAGGTGTATAGTAATATCCATTCCACAAGATAAAAGCTCTATTGGATGATTTATCAAATTTACAATATTGATTGAAATAAATGAATGAAATGCACTAGTATGAAATAGAATGTTCACTAATGACAAAGTTATTGTAATGGTTCCTATCATAGTCACTAGACCTATTTCTTCTTCCTTAAGAGATTCTTCCACTATGTGCAGTTGCGTTTTTTCTGATTAAAGTGGATGGAACCCTTTTATACATGACACATATGATTTCCCTATATTTTTAGAAGGATTCAATGATCTTGTTCTACTACATAGAGTAAAAAATATATGGTAGAATCTTTGTAAGAGCCTTCAACGTACGTAGGAGAAACAGTTCTTGGGTGACCTAGTCCAAACAATATAAGAATTTCCTAGCATTCTATTATAATATAAAATCAACAGACTTCCTCTTTGCATTGTAGGAGGTCTGGAATGACCCTGCAGTCGGTAACTACTATGAGAATCATCATGATTCTACTTTCCCTAGAAGGAAATATTGCATCCACAAGTATAAAAAGGAACTATATTCAACCCTAACATTCCATGCAAGTTCATCTCAACCATCATCACCCTATCCATCACTCCAACATAATTGGGAAGCTTTAATAATAAATCTTAAAATTAGTTATTTGATTGAAGCCTTAACTCGAACCGTCGATAATTCATCCTCTCATTAGGTACAATCTCAGTTGAAAACTGCACGAGTTCAGAAAATCAGTTTGAATACTTAGTAATTGTTCTATCAGCCCACTCAATCTTGAGAGAATCCATAGTATTGTACAACACCATTGAATAAATATAGAATTAATCATTAAAAATAACCTTGAAGTGTTTCCACACTAAGCCCTGATGTTTCTTTTTCTTCACCATTATTTCACACCATCTCATGCTCTATCATTCCCGCATAAAGGTGGCATATTTTACATTGATCACTTCTAGTGTCTCTAATAACTCGAACAAAAGTTCTATTCTACCCAACCAATCTTATAATTTTTGAGGTTTTGTGGAGTCTTTGAAAATTAGTGGCCTCTACGGATGGAACTATTGAGAAATTACGTTGATAATGTCCCTATAAGGTTCCACAAATGTATCCTAAATGGGAACTGGGGGTGGTTCCTATCCCAGAGCCTGGAAGGTTCTCACAGTCACCTAAACTAGATTCGAGTCCACTGGAGGATTCACTCGCTGTGGTTGAGTAGCAACTTACTCCCGGAGCTGATTCACACACCTTCTTAGAGGCATGATGCTACACAACATCAACAGTCAGAAAGGAAGAAAAAAAATTACACTCAAACAAAGCAATAAGGAAAATTAATTCCAACATATATAATGAGGAAGATTTGGATTTCAAACTATTGAATTAAAAATAGAGATAATACTAAAAATAATACAGATGAATTATTTTCCTAATCACCCATGGGTACATAAGGTTGATTGCATTGATAGTTGGAGAGGAACTCAATCATAAGTACATCCTAAGTCATGAAAATATATATAAATTCATACTGACTTCAACACAAAATCTCAAACTTCTCTGATACCACTTTTTATGAAAAAATTCAGGTGTCTTGGTTACCCGATAACCAAGCTGGCCCTAACATAGATCGAATGGAATTCTTGATCCCCCCTAATTTGACAACTAGTACCTGATATCATAAAAACAAAATGTGGGAACTATTTTATCACTAACAATGCTGAAGTAAAATAAACAAGGTAGAATACATATCAAAATAAAATCCACTATAAAAATATATTATAAGTAAAACTAGCATAAAATCCCTAATATCTACCACCCAATTACCAAAATATAAAAAATATCCATTCTCAAATGAAACAACTCACCGTGTTAAAGGTTCAAAAATTGGATCCACCTCCAAGAGATTTTATCCCCTTACTCGAACTTGGATGGAGATAATCTAAAAATACCTGAAGTAATAAGTAGGGTTTCAAAAATAGTGATCTTGCATTAAACTTAATAATGAGTTTCTTCAATGACTTTCATTATATGCAAGATCATGTTTTACCAAATACTCTTAATATTATTAATTAAAATAAATATTATATGTTATCCATTAAAGTTTTTTATAAATAGGAATAACTAAATTTTGAAAACATAAGGGTGAATTCATAGGTCACCAATTAATTATAAATGAATATGAAAACCAATTGAATATAAAGGAAACATTTTTAAAAAAACTATTTTTATGTACCAAAGGAATTTTATCCTAATAAATTAAATTAATTACAGTAAGTTTATGATATTAATAAATTATATATATTAAATAACAAATAAAAATTATTTAAATTCTTTCTATAGATTTTATATGTATAAGACAAGAAGATATCCAATTTAACACATTGAAGATGTATTTTTTAAAGTTAGTTTTTCCACATTTAAAGGTGCACTTTTTTTAAAACTAAATTTTGAAAAATTTATATATATTATATAAATAAATGAACATAATTTTTGAAATTATAATTTAAAAATTAACTTAGGTTAAATTTTTGGTATTTTTTTGGGACGTTTCATTTTTAATGAATATTGAAAATACTAAATTTTAATTCAAAAATACATTTTCATCAAAATAATATATAATGTGAAATTATTTTTCAAATTGGTTTTAAATTAAAATTAGATCAATTATATATATATTAATAAATTTTTTTCATTTAAATAATTTTTAATTGAATTTAGATATAAAAACATAGTAATCTTTTGAAAATTTTCACTTTAAAACTCTGTTTTCTCTTCCCGTCTACGGGATTTATTTTAAATTAAATTTTCCTACTTCTGTTATATAAACTAGGGAAAATGGATTCCAAATTTGTAATAATATAAATTTATAAATCATAATAAATCCATAATATTTTTTTACTAAATTTATTAGTGAAAACAGTTAAAATCAATTATAGCGATTAATAGAAAAATGAGTTTTCCAAGGACCTAAACTTTAAACTTAGGGGTCCAAATGACCTAGAAACACATCCAAAAATAATTTTATGGAAATATTTCAACATTATATCTTATATTATTGATATACTTATTTTATTGGAACCAATTTACCTTAAAAACATTGGAACGCTCAATCAATTTCAAAAATACCAAGTGTTTCCTCACCCCCACTTATAAAAGACCAGCCACTATCTAAAATTATTATAACATTAAACCCAATTTGGATTAGAAAATATCAGAATAAATCACTCCCAAACACCCATACCCTAATCCTTGATGAATATTTTTTCTCAAAATGAAATTATTCTAATGTTTTAGTGAAAACTTAAGGAGGATACCCATAGAAGAGATAATGTTCTTCTAAACATTTTTTATTTTATGTCCTTCTCCACCAACATAAATTATTATTATTCCATACCTATATAATATGATTATATATTATATATAAATATATTTTTTATGTAAATTTTATTACCAAAAACATTACACACTTCTATTAAATGGGTTACAAAATCATCATTTATGTGTACGGTGGACTACCTTCTCACGAACCGATGTCATTCATTTTTCAGTTACCATTTTTCAAGGATGAAAATAATTATGGATTTATTGTTTATATATTATATATATGATATTAAATAGGTTATTATAATTATTTAATTATTATATTAAACATACCTTCATTCTTTCTATTTTGTGGGAATATGATAATGTCGCTCTTCTGTACTGCAGACTACCGCCTCGTGAAGCGATGTGATTCATTCACGATTTCCAAAGAATATATTAATGATTTTTTTAATAAAAATATATGATTTATATTTCACTAAAATGATACTATAATGACAAAATACTTATATATCATTTTATTTTCCTCATCTCAACACAACAATAAAATGGAAAAAATCTTCATGCTTACGTACGACCAACCATCTCCGTGAATGGTGTATTTCATTTCATATAACTAATTTTTTTACTATAAATACATATCTAATGAATATATATGATATTTTCATCCTGATTATAATTATTGATATGATTAAGTCCAGATATATGTTAGAGGATAAAAAAATAACAAGTCAAAACATTATCGAAAAACAAGGAAATTAGCACAAAAAATAATGAAAATAATAAAATATTATTAACAAATTAATTATGGGATGTTATAAATAAGTCATATATGATATAATAAATATTAATATGCTTATATTATAAGTTAATGACATTTTTGAATCCACTAAATAGTATGTTAATGTATACTCACCTAGAAAGAGACCTAAGGTAATGGATTTCATCTCAATTTTATTTTATTCATGCATATTGTAATTATATTCACATAATTAGTTTTAAATGGTGTATATACTTCCCCTTGACATGTCATATCATTAATAAATCATTTTTCATGGTATTGTAAGATTAAATTATAATAATATTATCTAAGGGGGCCTAAATTAAAAGTTACATAGTGGTAAGAATTTCGTAGTTCCATTAATTTTCATTAAGTTATATTAATTAATTATTGTCGTTAATATTGTAGGATTATTTTTATTATGAATTTTTAATATAAATTATTTTATTTAAACTTTTTTTATTAGAATTTAAATTTTATACACCTAATCAATTCATTTATTAAATTAAAATTCAATGTTATGATCATTTTAATAGTTTATTTCAAAATCTCATTATGATCATGATTATTTATTCATGAATTTTAATTAAAGGAAATTATATGATCATTTATTAAACCCCCCTCCACCATTTTCTTCTCCATGTGATATTTGTGATCATTTTAATTTTATGGTACCATTTATCTATTCTTTTATCTATAAAAGTATTGAGAATTTATTTTAATAAAATATGAATATAGTTATCTCTTCGGTCAGAAATATATTTTCTTACTAAACCATTTTTCTAAAAAAATAAAAAAAAGTCATTAAAATTTATTAAAAGGAATTTTTAGAATTTTTTTCTTTTGAAAAATTGTTTTCAAAGCATTATTCTTGTCTCTTTCCAAACAAGTCACATTTCAAACAATTTTATAATTAAAAAGAAATGTTTATTTTAACATTTATGGAATAACCCTTCATCGTTTCATTAATAATTCCTTCAAAATTTAATGAAGATATATTTAATGAAATTTTTTAAAAAGTTATTTTCAATGATGATTATTTTTCTAAATGTTTTTCAAAAGGAAAAGTATATTTTCCTCAAGAATGTTTTTAATGGTCTTTTTATGGTATTCATATTAATCAATGGTGAAAATGATTTAATCATACTCCAATGGGTATATGTTATATTGACCAAATCTTTATTATTATCATGGATTTTAAAAGGGCATTTTTAAGGTTAAAATTATTAGAATTCACTTACTTTATTACTTCTTGTATTCAATAATTTTCTATTGAATTATTCACTTTCCAATGGACATTAAATCCACCCTAAATGTCAATATTATTTATCATGGATATGATTATTTCATAAACTATTTAATATTTTTAAATATAGTTATTACATTGAAATTTATTTTATTAACTTGGAAATATTTATAAATTTTTATCATTTACTCAATTCGAATATTTGAAAAGGTGTACTATTTATGAATTAATCAGTTGTTCAATATATGAGGAATGCTTTATGCTGGTATGATGTGTGTTCGGGACCATTTAAACTATGTCCCTCAATGTATCAATAGTCTCATAGGATGAATCATATGGATATAATTGGTTAAGTGGGTTTTTACCCAATATGTTTTAAACCATCTTGTGAATGGACTTGATGTAAAAGGGTCCACATACTAGGGAAACATGGTGTCTGATAATTAAGAATTACCTACATTTAGAATTCTATTACTAATATCCAGGAGATTTTAATTAAGAAAAAATAAATGTATTAATTTTATAATTAGTTTAATTATTAATTTGAATGTATTTTTAGTTATTTACCATTCTATGTTGATATTTCCTTATCTTGACATGAGGTTCATGTTATTTAAATGTCATGTGTTTTTAGTTATTTTTGTTTCTATATTATTTACACACTTCCTTTTCTGTTTATTTATTTCATTGTATGTATGAAAAGTTATTTATGTTTCAATATTGATTATTCTCTTTGATTCATTATTTCCCCCACTATACTTGACCCCTACTAAGTATTTGAGACCACCATTATTTTTTTCCTTTCCTTAGGATTCCATGATGTTTAATAAGATTGATATATATAGATATACTAGATTAAACGAATTTATTTTCAAAAAACAATATTTTATAATTTTTTTATTTCAAATGTAATGTAAGAATAATGTATGTATCTACTTTTCCAAAAATACTAAAATGATCCACCCTTAGATATGTGATTCCATTTATATTATGTCAATATATTAGAATTGGGCACCTTCTTATGGGATTCTGGGGGATGGTTCATTATAGATGGTATCAAAACATGTTTTATAGAAACCTTGGAAACTATATTTTAGAAGACATTGATTAGGGAACAAGATCCTATGTTAAAATTTGAGGATGAGTTTTGAAGATCATCCTAATGGTTTGGTAAAGTAAATATTATTTTATTTTCCTATATATAAATCATTTTATGGATACTATAATTAGATGTGGTTTTGGAATAGATGTACCTAGGGGAAATAAATTCAAAAAGTGTGCACTGTCCTTGACCTGGTCGTCACTTGGTGCACAAAAAAAGCCCTTGTTTCACACTATGTTTGATACTCTTAATGGATTATATTATAATAATTCACATTTATTTTAAAAAAACATTATGATAAATTTAAATACTTAATGATATTCAATGACCTGGGTTAAAACTATGGTGTCTAAGATTGGAAATAATTTATCATGATTTATACATTCTATAAATTATTAAATGGTTTTTCAAATATGATTATTTATACTCACATTAAACTTTTTTTATTCAACAAATGGAACCCTATGAAACCCTAATAACATTGAATATGAAGAAAAAGGTGATATATATATGAAACCAAATAAGATGAAGACTAGAGAAAAAGATATTGTGATTATGCCTAATCATTTTCCTGATATATTATTAACAAAATATACAATAACCAACTCCCATACTCACCAAATAAGAGAAGCATGGAGTTTTCTAAGAGATTTTTTGCTGGATACCATAGAGAAAATAAGGATCGATTTCCATTATGCTAGGTATTTAAAAAGAAACACATAATAAAGTCTATTGAGAGATCATAAAAATTGTTTTCTGTTGAAAATAAGTGAATAAGAAATATATTTTTATAGACAAAATGAATTGTTTTATAGAAGAAAATAAGTACCACCAAAAGGATCTATTTATAGTTCTTTGTCTTAATATGGAGAACCTAAGAATTTAATGATTCAATGAACCCTCTTAAAGGATAAAATCTGGACCAAGGAACGACCAATGAGGAAATAAAATGGATTAAATATATATGTATTGGGGTTTTATTGAAAACAATAGAGAAAATGTTATTTAATAATTACATTTCAAGTATTTAAAACATTTTTATTTTTGGAAACATATTAAGATAGTTTAGAAAAAGGAAACCCCATATGTTGGGTGAAAACACATCATTCCAAGAAATTTTATAGGGTTTAATCCCATTATAGAAGGATGATAAGTGTTTCATACCTACCACATAACTATGTAATGTCCTAGTTTATGAGTTATTGTTTTCAGTTAACAAATATGATAAATAAATTTTATTGATTAACCACTTATATAAAATTTTAATCAAGAGATTATTGTATTAACCATATTGCATTTGGAAAATAAATAGAAAAAACATCTTTCACCCTTTTATAGATCATACGATCTATTAAAAGTGGATTTTAGTGCTTCTAGAATAAAAAATTCATTTATAGATATCAATTTCTTGGAGTAAGATATTTAATCACAACCAAAGGATGAAATTGTGTTTATAGAAACTTATTAAGTAATTATATTTATTTATAATCTTAAATAATAAAATAAATTATCACCCTTAGAAAAATAATATTTAAATAATTAAAATGTTACCCTATTACATTCATATCCCATGAATCAGATAGTCTTTTAAATCATCAAAAAATTATAGATTTAAGGCCATAAACATTAAATTAATCATTCACTTTCTTCTGATCGATGACCTCAACAACTCCATGTATTTATTTATTCTTTTCCTCCATTTCCATATCATTACATTCCTACGATGTTTTACTACAAAAAAATAAAGATATGTGTTATTCCATTTGAGATTTGTACTACATTTTCTCTATTATTAAGGGTATATTTTATTAACTCTTTTATGATGTAGTTTTTTCAAAAATGGTATTTCCAAATTTCAATCCCTTCATTACTGAGATTTATTTTAAATTGCATGATGTAATTAATATATGGTTGGTAGAATGTTGCACCATGAAATTTTAAAATATAAACATCATATTCAATAGCTTGTATGACACACAACACCAATAAAAAAAGGATAAAAAATAAGAATAATTTTTAATAATGTTAACATCTTAAATAAATTCAACCTATTTTATAGTTTTTAATTCACACACTATTGAGTTATCTTTCATTCTATGCAATAATTAATTTCTTCAATGATTTACATAACATGTAAGACTGAGTTTTATCAAATACTATTAATATTATTATTTAAAATAAAAATTATCTAATAGAAGTTAAATTAGTCAATTTGAATTGGATTAAATAATTTATTAAAATATACGTTAGAATTCATTGTTTACTAAGTAGTTTTAAATGAATATAAAAACAAATTGAATATAAAATAAAAGTTTTGAACAAAAACAATTACTATTCGCCAATGAAATTTTATCATAATAAATTAAATAAATTATAATTAGTGGGTGATATGCATAAAATTTATATATTATATATTAAAAAGTATTTTTACATTCGTCTAATAGATTTCATAGGTATAGAATAATAATCAATCAAATTTTATGCGTATAATGATGTATTTTTCTAAAGGAAATTTTTCCGCCATTTAATGGAACAAATGTTTTAAAAAAACTAGAAATTTTAAAAAAATTATTTGAAAAAATAAAAATAATTTCAGAAAGTGAAATGTCAAAATTTTCATCAGGGTATTTTTTGGTTTTTTTTTTGAAAAGTTTCATTTTTCAATGAATATTGAAAATATTGAATTTTAATTGAAAAACAATTTTTCATATAAATAATTTATAATGTTAAATTATAAATTAAATTTGTTTTAAGTAAAATTGTAATATTTATAAATTTATTTATACAATTTAGTTCATTTGAATAAATTATATATTGAATTTAGATATAAAAAAACTAAGTAAAATATTTGACATTTTCACATTAAAACACGCCTTCTCATCCCGTTTGCAGGATAAATTTTAACTTAATTTTTGCCATTTATTTGAATTTAATGTGGAAAAAATGGATTAATTATTTTTAATAATTATAATTTGAAATATATAATAATTCCAAATTAATTTTTTACCAATTTTATTAGTTAAAATAACTAAAATTAATTACATTGATTAAGAGAAAATGAGATTACTGAAAGAGTAAACACTAAACTTAAGGGTCCAAATGCCATGGAAAATTTTCCAAAAGCATTATCTTGAATAATTTATACTTTATACCTTATATGATTAATATTAGACCATTATTGGAGCCACATTACATGAAAAAACATGGGAGTAATCAATAGTTTTCAAAAATACCAATTTTGTTCTCTCTCCCACATAAAAAATTTCTCTCCCTATTATCCCTTCTTGATCCCATAAAAATGATTTGTTTCATTAAATACCAAACTAATTAAATCCCAAAATTACCTCTCCTAATAATAGTGGCCTTATTTTGAGTATAAAGAAGACCACTGAAGGTTTTAGTGGAAACCTAAGAAGGATACTCAAATAAGAGAAAATGTTCTTCTAAAATCATTTTTATTTTATTTATTTTTCCCCATCATTCAACTGTTATTATAATATTATTATAAAATAGAATCCTTGTATTATATATAATGATATTTTTTTATCTTATGTTTATGACCTACAACTTCACCCATTTCCATCAAAATGGTTATGACATCATCATTCATGTGTAAGGCAGACTACATACTCATGAACTGATGTCATTAATTTTTCCATTACCACCATTAAAATTTGGGAATAATGATGGATTTTAGTTTATATATGATATATATTCTATTTAATAATTCATTATTACTTTGAAACTATTATATCATATATAACTTCAAGATTTCCATTTTTTAGTTATACGATAACGTCACTCATGTGTACAGCGGACTACCACCACGCAAATCAGTTTGATTCATTAAATATTTACATGGAATGTATTATTGATGGATTTAATAAACATATGTTATATATATGACATAAAAAATTTACTAGATTGATAATATAAATATATATCATTTAATTTTCTTTCTCTTAATATGAAATTAAAATGGAAACATTGTTCATGAGTGCGTTTGAAGTACCGTCTCCATAAAAGGTGTATTTAATTTCCTATCACTAAATTTTATGGATTACAATAAATAAAAATATAATAAATAATTATGATATTTACATCATGATTTAAATTCTTTATATTATGAAATCATGATATATTTAATAGTAAAAAAATAATAAGTTTAAATAGACTCAAAAAAACAAGTCAATTAAACCCCAAAAAATGGAAATAATTAATGATTATTAACAAATGCGTGATAAGATGATATAAAAAAATAATATCTAATATCATAAATATTAATTTCTTTCTAGTATAAGTTAAATTCATGTTTAAATCCACTATAAATTTGGTTAATTGAAGCCCACCCAAAAGTAAATATGAGGTAATGGATTTCATCTCAATTTCATTTCATTAAGCCATATTATAATGTTATGGACATACTTACATTTATATGGTGTACACAATTCTTTAGGAAATGTAATATCATGAATACATCCTTATTCAAGGTATTTTATGATTCAATTTTAAATATTTCATATATGGGTATTTTAATTAAAATTTACCATATTGTAATAAATTTTATACCTTAATTCTTTTTCATTGGGTTATATTACCACCTCACTATCATTAATATTTTATGATTATGTGTGTAATGAAATTTTACAGTATATTATTTTATTTAAACTTTTTAATGTGTATATATATTTGATACACATACTTGAATCATCTATTATATTACACTACAAAAATAAGATCATTTATGGGATTATTTTAAAATATCATTATTATCGAGATTGTTTATTAATGAATTCAAATTAATGTAAATTATATGATCATAATTTAATAAACTCTATAATTTTCTTCTAATTTTATTAGTCATTATCTTTTTCATGTTGTGATACTATTTTTCCAATCATTTGTATATAAAAATATTGAGAATATGTTTTAATAAAATCTGACTTCATTTATCTCATTGGTCGGAAATCCTTTTTCTTACAAAACCTTCATTTCAAAAAAAAATATTTCTTATTTTTTTTCTTTAAAAATTTAAAAATGATTTATTACAATAAACTTTTATCATTTTTTTATTTTTATAAAACATTTCAATTTAATATTCTTGTGAATTTTTGAAAAAGAACTATTTTTACCTTTTTACAATATAAAATGAATGTTTTTTTACCTTGTACAGAATCACCCACCATCATTTCTTTAATGCTTCCTTAACAATTTTAAGAATATATTTTGAAATAAAATTATTCGAAAAGTGATTTTAAAATAGAATTATTTTTCAAAATTTCATTCCAAATAAAAGAGTTTTTTGTTCATTATTTTAATAATGATATTTTTATGGTATTTCTATTCATCAACTGATTCAGACCTATATTCTTACTCTAATGGGCATATGTTATATTCATAGAATTATTATTATTACTTTGGATGGTTTAAGATCATAATTACCAAATAATGTTTAGAAATTGACTTTTTTGATTCATTATTATAGAAATTTTCTTTACCTTGAATTATTTACTTTCCATTGGACATTAAATATCCCTTAAGAATCCATATTATTTATCAAGGATAATATTATTTGCTAAAATTTATACCATTTTTAAATATAGTTTTTATTTTGAAACATATTTGATTTACTAGGAAGTATTTACAAATATGTATCCTTTACTCAATAAATATATTTTATATGTCCAAGTCATTATGAACTAAATTCGTTTTCTGATATATATATATATATATATAAGGAATGATTTGGACAGGTATGACATAGGTTGGGGACTATTTAATGTAAAACCCTCAATACATTGATTGTATCATGGGGAGAATCAGTTCTACAGCCTCGACTATGTGGGTTTTTACACTATATGTATTAAATCATTCATTGAAGGGTCTTGATGGTAACAGTTCCATATACCTAGGAAAAATGGAATTCAATAATTAAGAATTTTCTACATTCAGAATTCATTTATTATTAACCATGAGATTTTTCAATATGAAAATATATACGAATGTATTTCATTATTAATTTATTGATTAAATGGTATGTATTTTAAATTATTTATCTTTACATATTGTTTCTTCCTTATCTTATCATGACAGTCATGTTATTTAAATGGAATTTATTTTTAGTTATTTACATTTCAATAATATTTACACACTTCCTTAATAATTTATTGATTACATGGCATGTGTGTTCAATTATTTACATTTCGATATTGATTATTCTAATTGATTCATTATATCAACTAATGTCCATAACCCTTACTAATAATTTCACCTCATCATTATTTTTTTCCTTTCTCCATTATTTCATGAACTTTACTACGACTAATATGATGGAATAAATCTATTTTCAAAAAAAATGTTGTAATTTGCATATTCCAAATAAAATTTATGAATCATGTGTGTATATATATTACCAAGAATACTAAATGTATTTTCCCTTTGGGATGTTATTCCTTGTATCTTATTATAATTTAGTGGTACTAGGTACTGACTCTGTTCTACTGGGGGCATGGTCACTAAAATAATCAGGATAAACTAGTAGATTCCTAAGTATTTTTGTCATATTAATAGTTATTAGGATACACAATAAAATACATATATATATTAGAACTTTTCATACTCTATAATAATATGTAATGAATTTAGACGAATCATGTTATTTTTTAAACTATCAATCATTTGAATTAATAATCTATATTGACATATGTCAAATGTTACCACATCCCCATGTATACACCTAAAAATCACTGAAATAACATAATAATTAAACTCTTTATTAATATGAAATATTTTCTAAGATATATATTGATTTAATAGTAATTATAGGGTTTTATCATATATTTGGAATGACACAAAATTCAATAAGAAACCTTTAAACCCAAGTATTTTCATTCATAGGATCTAATATTTTAATGTAATTAAATATTTTCATTTAAAAAATTAATAGCTAGAAATATTTTAAAATGTTAAGTCATTAAAATTGAAAATTGATAATCCAAACTAAGATCACATAGCATCAACTTAACACATTGCTAAATGATTCTATTTATTTAAGAAATCATCCTTATTTATAACATAATGATATTATTTACTATAATTTAGTTTCACTAACCAAAATCTATTCTCTATAAAACTCTAACAATGTATCCAAGTTGTGATCTATCTCTATAGATATTTTAATTACAAATTTTTTCCATTATACACTTATCAATGTGCATTGTTATTTATTCTCTTTATGATGAGAAGTATCTTATAGGGCACTGAAAATACAATTATGTTTTTCTATCATACTTTTATACACAACTACTTCTAAATATGATTCTATTTTTTAGTAATATCACATGAAACCATCTAATGATATATATTTGGAACATTTCTTATTTAATGATTTTGAATTTCAGAAATTCAAATTCCCCTTACTAGTTACTAAAAATATGTTTTCCTCCTTAATACACACATTGTTTCTAGTCACCAACACATTTTGTTTTATTACATTATAAAAATGATAACCCATGATAATATTTATATAACTAAAAAATAATTACTTATATGATTTAGTCCCAAGATAAATATTCCACATATAATTATGACAAAAAAACTCATAAAATACATACCATGAAATTCCTAATATATGTCATATAAGGTATCTCATAAAATAGCATAAAATTTAATGTTATTATAATAAATTCAACATAACCCCACAAATAAGACAACATGATAGACTAAACTATGAAAAAAAATCATAATCTAATATGATATAAAAAACTTTTTAAAATTTAGTAGTTTTCATATCAATCTTATTAATGTATCTTAATAAAAATTATATGTTTGTTTTAAACATTTTTTAGAACCCCATGATTACCTAAATGGTTAAAAACTCCTTATCACTACATTATCAAGTTTTTAATTGACCACATAAATTAAAAATTATTAGTTTTAATATTACACTATCACTTTATATTTTTTTCCAAAGTAAAAGTTTCACTTTTTTATCTAATAATAAGGAATCACATGTAAAAATTAATTCCAATAGACTATTTATGGGAAATTTGGATATATTTAGTGTTTATATGTTCAGAAGTAAGTGGTATAAGAATTAATAATCTTAGACCTAATATTATATATTTTATTTACATGTCCTGAATAAATAAAACTGTAATCATTTTGTTATATTCCATTAAAATTTATTTCACTTATATGGAACAAATTTTATTTTTAATAATGATTGATAAACCCTTCATTAAACACAATATATATAAATATGATATTTATTTTTTGTGTGATAATTATTATAACTATTCATAATCATAGAAAAAACCCACTTGGTTAGAAACTCATTCTATTTACCAACATCCAATACAAAAAACTGATTTCTTTTTTTATAGTCACAGATATATACATTTAATGAAATCATAATTGTAATATTTTTGAGTCTCTATACATAAAAAAATATATGTAATTAATAGTTTATATCTTGTACTGACATTACATAAGTAGAGAAATTTATTTTTATAACATTCATTTCATTATAACCATGATTCTTCTATATAATTATTATTATTTCCTATGTGTAATTTCAAATCATAGAAAATATTTACTATAAAATTACCCTTTATAAGGGTATATTTTAGTATGAGGTTTGATTTTATATTGAAATACATTACAAAATAATCATTTTTCATGGGAGTATCATGCCTTACAAGTATTCAATAAGGAATTTTATTGAATATTATCTCACTAAAATCAAGACCCCTATATATAATATTTATCAATAGTCTAAAATGATTATTTCACTATTTTTTTAAAAAATATATTATATTCTCTTATCGCATAAAAATTTATTTTAACTATGAGTTAATTATATCCAATATAACTATTGGATAACCTAGTTTGAAATATTACTCCCCAAAATTAACAAATGAAATATATACACATTATTCCATTATTTACAAAACTATTATGGTTAATTATCCATTTTCAATCTAAATCCCACAATAGAATATTTCATTATGCTTTTAGTATACATATACATTCATCTTAAATCCTAAAAATTTTACCAAATTATTCAAATATAATATAATACATGGTCACTCTAGTTTTATAGTACCCTCCTATATTGGATGTTTGAGAATTCAAAACAGTATGATTCGAAATGAATCTATCACTTGGTAATTTTTGGGATTTTAATTATTTTACAATCTATTTTTTATATATACCTATAATATTTATTTGATATCATTCATTTATAATTGTATACATGATTCTAATTAATTTATTTTCATATCCCAATTTTTCAACCAAATTGACATAGTATAGTTAATTTTATGTAAAAATATTATAAAATTAATGATTTTTGTTATATATCCTTGATAAAAAAATTATGTTTCATATTAAAAATATATCCAGATACATCCCATACATATTGTACATTGAACTCATTTAATATAATTAATTAAATTTATATGAAATAAAATCCTATTCAACAGTGTGTATGGAATGATTGATTGTTAACCCTATACTTCTCGTGATTATTTCCAAGCCCCTAAACTTGTGAAAATTCTAAACCAAATACCCAATATCCATAAATTTATAATTAATTTTGAATTAATTTTTTAAAATTTACTTTAATTATAAATGTAGATAACTCAACCAGAGCAACCCAAATTTGGTGTCTCTATTTTTACATTGGAATAAGATACAAGGAATCACATCTTGATGGAATGAATACTTTTGTAGTCTTCGTAAAATATATAGATACTGGAAATTCACATTACACAAAAAACATTAAATAAAAAAACATTTAATTTTATAATTCTATTATTAACTTTAGATTATCCCACCATATCAGTCAGAACAAAACTCCTCTTATCTAGAGGAAAATAAAATATAATAAATGGGATAGCTCAGATGTTGAGAAAGGGTAAGCATACAGTGGAATATGTAAATAAATGAGGCATAATCTTATAGAAAGGTAGATAAATAAAACATGATCAATTTTATCTATATCATGAGAAAAATATAGAAGGAATAAATGATGATAAAATAATTCTATATAAATAATTACACAGGAAAGAAAATTATCCATGGATTTTATAACCAATCAAATAATCAAATAAAATATCAATAATTGAATTCATAATTACCAAATATATAATTTTTAAAATCTAAAACATACTGTCACAAACATGTGACAAGATTTATAATACCATCAATGGTGTTTTATATTAAATCTATATAAATGAGTAAGGAATCATCCAAAACCCAATCTATTTTATCTCATTTGTCCTATTGATATATCAATGGTCTATATCAGGACATACACGCCTCTTACAAATTCTAATGAATTTATCATATGATAATGATTAATATATTGAACATAAACAATAATATTTCAACTATAATACAAAATATAGGTACTTTCCAAATCAATAAACATAATCATAAACCATCCAAAGTAAAATGAATGGTATCAACATAGTACAACCCTAGTAAAACTTATCATGGACCATCTGGTTAAATAATGATTTATCATTAGAATATACCCAAATTAATGAATATGTAATCTTAAATAATGTCTTCTTATGTGGAAAAATATTTTTAAAATATCACTTGGAACATTTATTGGGAAAAATATCATTTTTATGAAAATAATCCATTTAATATTAAAGCTAGAAAGTTTATGAAATAATGTCAAAATAAATTTCTATGAAAATAAAAATTAAAAATATATAATTTTTAAAATATTAGAAAAAAAACAATTATCCTTAAAAATAGTATCTTAAACATTGAAATTATACTTTAATGAAATGACAATCATGTCAGCTGGAAATTTTTTACATTTTATATATGTTCTAAAGAGCATTCCCATTGCATTGTAAATAGTTTAGAAAATTTCCACATTTATAAAATTATAAGAATAAATATTTCAGAGGAATTTTTTTAAAATTCATTAATGAGTAAAATTTTCTTTAATAAATTAACGGGATAATGTAAAACATGTTTTAAATTTTTTTTATAAAATATGGGATTAGAAGAAAATTTATTTTTTCTACAAGAAATAAATAAAAGGAAATTTTATAAAAAAACATTTTATTAATCATTTTATATACCAAAGAGAAAGAAAATTGTACTATTACATGAATAATTTTATGAAAACTCATATGATAAGAAAATATATGGATTTTATGGTAGAAATATAAAATAATTATCCCAAGAGATACTTAATCAAAAACAATCTTGAATAATGTTGAGATTGTAAAATAAACTCTTACCACTTTAGTGACTTTTGAATCACAATCCCCATGAAAGAAATAACTATAAATTAAAATTTAAATAACATGACTATAAATTAATTCATGATATAATTTAAAAAATAGTAATAATATACACCAAATAAAAGAAACAAGTGGTGAATATTGCTTATGTCTCGTGATGTTAAAGTGAGATGAGAAACCATTACCTTGAGTCTGACTCATCAAATACATTCATTAACATCATGAATAATAAATTTATATTAATTATTTACTTTTATAATATCTATTTTCATGTTTATTATTACTATTTTTCAGTTATACCCATTTTATATATTATTACTTAATCAATTAATTTTATGTGATATGTTTCTATGATATATTTCTTATGTGTGAAAATTGACTTTAGTAGGTTTACTATGTTCAAATAATTCATTATTTAAACATATGAAAAAACACCTCAAATAATTATAATATTTATACATCAATTATACTTTTAAAACCAATCATGAAATATGGTAATGAAAAATGAACTATGTTACAATCATGGAAAAAGTAGGCCATACTCATGCATGGGTAACATATCAATTATTGAATGATCCTTATGGAAAGAAAATAAGAAATATATTATCTTTATTGAATGATAATAATATTATGTATAAAATATTTTTTATTTATAAATTATTACATATATCATCCATGTGGTGTGATGATGAAAGAGAGTCGCATCACACCATGAAGGCGGTAGTCCATAAGGACACAAACGACATTATCATTTTTTAGTATAAAAAAGAAAATGATATATATTATGTCTTTAGAATTATAAATATGTCATTAATATAATAATTATTTAATTAATATCACATATATTCATTAAATTTATTCTTATTACCGTAAAGGTAAATAGTTGGTGAAATACGAATCATGTCACTTTGTGAGGCGGTAGTCTACCATACACATGAGCGACATTATCGTATCCCGAAAGTAATTAACAGTAAAAAAATTAATATGTTGTATAATGAATAAAAATATATAATTGTTTTATTAATTTCATATATAAAATCTATATCAATCATCATACCCATCTATGAGAGGTGTTGAGGGAAAATGTGTCACATCGGTTTGTGAGGCGGAAGTTCATCGTACACATGAGAGACGTTATTGTTTCTCAATAGAGGGAATATGAGATTGATATAGGTGATAAAATTAAAATAATAAAATATCATTATATGAGAGATAATGGTGTTTTTATATAATCAAATATGATAAATATTTGGATGTGTTGTAAAAATTAAAAAAATACCAAGGTATAGTTAGGAATTTTACCTCTTCTTGGTCCACCTCTTTAAGATTATACCTAATGTATTCTAAAATGGAAATATAACAAACCCAGGTCCTATAGTATGATAGGATTTAATATGGTAATTTATTTTTATATTTATTTTTTGAACCAAAATGGATTGATGTTTTGAATAAGAGATGATTTGAGTGGGCATTGATAAGTGAGATGTGTGGCACGCATGTAATTTTTTATTGAAAAAAAGTTTTCACGTGATTTTACAAGAAAAAAGTTTCCAAAATAGATTATTCTTGATAATAATAAATTATAGGGCATAAATATTTCCATAAAATATATTTTTCTAGGTTTTCATGTAATTTTATACCATATATTTTTAGTTTAACACCCTAGTAAATCATTTTTTCCTTAATCGTGCTAAATATTTTTTACCTATTTTTACTTTTTATCACTATAAAAACTCGATATTACATTATTAGATAATATAAATTATTTATATTCCAAATATGGAATGCATTTTTTTAAAATAAATTAAATTAATTTGAAATTTTTAATTTTATATTAACCCAGAATACGTGATGAGAAAGCAGGTTTTCGAAGAGAAAATATTTGAATGATTACAATGTTTTTAAATCAAAATTTAAAATTATAATAATTAAAAGGAATTAAATTTGATTAATAAATACATTATTGGAATAATTTTACTTTCAACCCAATTTAAAATATAATTTTACTTTATAAATAATTTAAACTAAAAAGAGGTTTTCAATAAAAATTTAGTATTTTTCACAATTCATCAAAAAATGAATCATTTCAGAAAAATAACAAACCTTAAACCTAAAATAATTTTTTGAATGTGGATATAAAAAATTAATTTTATTTTTTCAGAAATATTTTTTAAAACTTTTACAAATTATTTATAAATTATGGGCACAAAGTGTGACTAAACCTCTATTAAAAATGTTTCTTTTGAAAACATTTCTTTTTCTTTTCAATTAATCTTATTTTATTTATAATCAATAGATAACTATAATTTTAATATTATATATAATACTATTAATATAAACTAATTTAAATTATATTTTATATTACTAATGTTTAAATAATAATACTTTATTTGACTATCATGTTTTGATTAAAGTCGATGTTGTGTGCATTGCAAGCTATCAAAGTGATTAAATTTATTTAAAAATAAATATATCATAAATTCATGGGATATTATATTATCTCATATAAATGGTGTTGTGTGTAATAAATTCATTTTAATATGATGTTATTAATTTAAAATTTCAGTGTGTCACATTTTACCACTATTAAATAAATTGTTTCCTTGTAATTTAATCTTGATCTCTGTAATTAAGGGTTCATCACTTGTAAATACTTTTGTTGGGAAACCCAAAACATAAAAATGGTAAATAAAACATCATATTAATAATAGATAATGGTATTTTTTTGGTTCATTTAGAATAACACATACTAGGTTTCCATATTGTATAATGTAGATAGGAATATAAGATTTCGACATAGAAGAAAATCATATTGTCCAAATAATGATAGAGAGTGAAAAATATCATTGATTAAAAGAACATGAATGATATTGGGAAAATTAGAAACATAAACAAAATAAGAGTTAAAAAGGTTGTTTATATCATCATCAATGCTGTAAATAGGGAAAAATTATTTTATTTTCTTTTTAAAAAAATGATGATTTTTCAGCAGAAGTTATAATCTATTATGTTCCATTTCATCAGCACAATCTCATCCTTTGTTTGTTCCTAGATCAATTCCCACATCATATATTATGATAAGAAATTAATATGAGGTCGATATTCCTAAATTAATAATGGATAAAAACATCTATAAAATAATGATAAGCCATTCCTTCGATCTCTATTTATCATTATAACAAAATAATTTGCACAGGTTATCAAATATGAATAAATTATCAAACGGTTTAGTACAACACTAATATCTAAAACCTCATCCAACATTCAAATTAAACTATTTCATAAATGGTTATCCATTTTATCATTCCAAAATGTTAGTATCTAGAAAATTAGAAAGAAGCATACTAAATTTCTAAAAATAACATATCATTAATCCCCCAAACAACATAAAGTAACTCTTAATCATCACATACCAAGAATGTTAATACCTTCATTATATATTCTAGTGAAATATGTTAATTACATAAATTACAGTAAACCCTTATGTAAAATATAAATTATTCCTTATTCATTAAATAAAACATTGATTGTTAGATATATCCCTTATATCCAAAAAGTTTGTAACTCCATCAATGATAGAATAAACCACCTTATCCCCAAATCATTAATCAGTTATAAGGTATTCATCACTATCTAATTTACATTACCCATATCAATCATCCCTTATCTAAACATCATAATAGCAACATTAGAAATATATTAAGGGTTATATTTCCATTAATCATGTATTTTTCAATAATTTTAACATTCCACTAAATCATTTTTCTTTTTCATTAGTACCATTCAACATACACTTTCAAATACATAATGAAATAGTATTATAGTAATATCCATATAAATCTCATAATTTTTAGGTGTAGTATATAATTGATAAAATAATAAAATTACAATATTATTTAATCCCAACACAAGAATAATAATCATTCCACATTATCTTATGTAATATGATAAGCTTGAACATAATCCATTAACTTATTATAAGTTATATTCCTTTGAAACATTGGATATTAATTCCCATGTTTCCCCATCTCCGTATAATATATTAATTTAATATTGGAAACTTTTTACTTTAAAATAAAATTATGAGCATGGTGTTATTTCACTCCACACTTTTATAAGACTCTCATTCCCATTAAACATATAAAATGGTGTTTATTTTAACAATTATCACATATGGGAAAATAATTCATTCCTATATTCCCTTTATCTGTAGTTTTATCTATCATCATATTCTTCCCTTATTTAACTTCAATACCATAACTCTTAGAGAAATTATTTTTATATAATAATTACATTATTCTATGTCCTCATATGATGAGAATTTTTGGTACACTAGTTCCCTTAGAAATATTGAACTAATCTTATCAAAGAAATGATCATCCATAATCATTGGATTGATTTCATTAATTTAGTTACCAATCCTTACTCTAGGAAACATTTCCAAATTATAGAATACAGTATATTAGATCACATCATTCTAAAAAATAATATATAATCCCAAAACTAGTGAAATATGTAACATAAATTGTAAAAATTATTCTTAGCTAATCTCATAATCATAAAAAATATTTATTTTTGGAAATCATTATTTTCATATCCTTTATAATTTTTTGTAAATAAAAATTGAATTATCCTAAGAATATACCATGGGAGTGTCAAAATAGGTGTGCCCTAAGGCATGTATTCATGCACCAGGTGAAAATTAGGTAAAGCCCAGTGTACCATTTTCAAAGTCATTACCCCTTGGTATATCTGTGCTAGAATCATGTTCACTTATTGTATCTATACAATGATCTATATTATAGGAAAACCATATAATCTTATCCTTATAAAAAATTAGGATGATCATCTATTTTTATCCTATAATTTTATCTCAGGGTTATGTTCCCTAATATATGTTTTCCTAAATCTAATTCTGAAGGTTTCTACTCATTATCCTTTCATACCAAATGTAGTGACCTCATACCATTAACCTGGAGTCATAGTCACCTTTATTACATTTCATATTATACATGGAATCAAACCTATAAGGATCCAATAGTATATTAATCTTTTTTAACTGCAAACATACTTGTAATTAACATTATATTTTATAACATTAATTAAAAAAATGAATTTTCTTTTAGAATTCCATTATTACCCTTATAATATCCTATTATATCAATCAAAAAACATTTCCTTGTATCCTGTATAAAATAAAACATAAGAAATTAATGATTTTATATGATTAGTAAGGGCAAGAATATAGTGGGTTCTATGAAAAGATAAGTAAAAATCCCTATGTAAATATAAATAACTGAAAAATATTCCATTTAATCATAACGTGATAGTAATATAGTAGGAAAAATTGATGATAAAATAATGAAATATAACTAATCACATGATCATGAAACTTATCCTTGGATATACTAATTAATAGGATAATCACATTGAATATCAATAACTGAATTCATAATGATATAATATAAAATGTTTCACATCTAAAAAATACCATTTAGTCCTTATACCAAGAAATCTAATACTATAGAGGCCTTTTTCTAAGGAATCTATATAAAAGGGTTTAGCCTCATCCAAAAAACAATCTGGTATGTCTCATGAGACCAGCTAATGAATTGAGTGGCTATAGTGGTACATGCACATCACTTACTTAGTCCAATGATTTCCTCATATGAAATTGGTGAAATGTTAAGAACAAAAAAATCTATATTTAAACTAGTATTCAATATTTAAATACATTCTCCAATCAATAAACATAATCATAAACCATCTATATTAAAATGAATGGTATTAATAGAGTACATCCCCATTTAAACTAATCCTAATTCATATGAAGAAATAATAAGGATGGTATCATTTGATTTAATCACCATTAAAACATAAGCAACATAAATAAATTCCTTCTTAGATTGAAATTTAATTTTAATGATAACTTGGAATAATTATTAAAAAAAATAACCATTCTTTTAAAATCACCCTCTTATTGTGAAAATATAAAATTCATATAATATATTCAAAATCATTTTATATGAAAATAAGATTTAAAAATTAATAATTTACTAAATATTAGAAGAAAAATATTCTATAAAAATAATATTGTAATTTTGAAAAGTAATATTCAATGAAATGATAGTCTTGATGGAAGGTAATTCTGTACATGTCATATATGATAAAAAGAACATTACTTTTTCACTGTAAAAAGAATATAAAAGTTACTTGTTTAGAAAATTGAAATAAGATTCCTTTAAAAACGTTTTTTAAAAATTTATACATGGGTGAAAATTTCTATAATTAATCATTTGGATAATTATAAAAAAATAAAACATTTTTAACAAACATGGTTTTGTAAGGAAAGTGACTTTTGACCGAAGAGAGAAATACATTTGGTTTTTTAGAAAAGAAATTATAAATAATTTTAAGTACCATAAAGATTAATAGTTGTAATATTAATTAAAAAAGATCATGAATAACTATATTGGATTAAAATTTAATTATTTTCATATATAAATTTCAAATAATTCCTCCAATGGATACTTAAACAAAAAAAATGAAATAATGATGAGATTGTGAAATAAACCCTTACCACTTTAGTAATTTTTTATCCAAAATCCACATGAAATAATTAAATTTTAAAAAAATTAAATACAATGAAGATAAATTAATTCATTATATAACATACAGAAATGTAAATATATAAATCACAAAAAATAATTAGGTGGTGAATAACTTGTATGTCACATGAATTTAAACGTGAGACACAAAACCCTTACCTTGAATATGAATTGACATGTAAGTTACTTATCTTCCTAAAAAATAAACTTTTTTATAATATACTTTCTTGGGAAAAATTTTGATGTTTATTATTTATTTTATTTCTCTTATTAACATGTTATATATAATTTCTTAATCAATTATGTTGAAGTCATATGTTTTTATGATGTTTTTCTTATGTGACAAAAATGAATTTCATATGTTGATAACGGTAAAAGAGTTCATTATTTAAAAAAATACAAAATAATTATTATTATATAATTAACATTTTTAAATAGAAATTATACTTTTTAAACTAATTATGAAATATGGTGATGTAAAACTGAACTACATTACAATCATAGAGACCGTAGGCCAATCATAAGTGTGAGTGGTGTTTCCAATTTTCAATAATCATTATAGGAAAAAAGTAAGTAATATTTTAACTTTCTAGAATGATCATAATATCATTTATATTATATTTTTTCATTAACTATAATTATATATATACATAACCCATGTTTTTTTCCGATGAAAAGATTGTTGCATCACTTTGTGATGGAAGTAGTAAATACTTATACGAATGAAATTTTAATTTTCATTGTAAGAAAGAAAATAATATATATTTTATTTTTTGAATTATAAATATTCCATTAATATCATATTTTTTCATTTATGTCACATTTTTTCATTAAATTTATACTTATTACCTTCCATTTAATGATTTACTGAATTAATAATCACATCGCTTCATGAGGCGATAGTCTGTCAGACACACGAGTGACATTATTTTACCCCTATGGAATGGAAAGTAAAATAGGTATATAAGATATAATGAATAAATATATATAATTATATTATAAATATAATATATATACATTTTATCCCCCATTAAAACTACCTTTTAGAGGTGTTTATAGAAAACATGTCGCATCGGTTAGCGAGGTAATAGTATCCCGTACACAAGAGTGGCGTTATTATTTCCCATTTGAAGGATATATGGAAGGATATTGGTCTGGAATATAAAATTTTAAAATATTATTATATGGGAGCTACTGAGGTTTCAATATATTCATAAATAGATAATATTTGAATTAGGTGGAACATTAAATAATACAAAAATACATATTTAAGAATTTTACCACTTCTCAGGCCACATGTTTAGGATTATTCCTAATGTATTCATAGAATGGGTTTTTTACATAATAAAAGGAATATAGGATGATGGTATGGAAGATGGGAAATTACTTGTTTAAGTATATTCCCAAAAATTTTATGAAGTTATTAAGAAGATATTAGAGGGGTGGACTTTTATAAATGAGGTGAATGTCACCCCTGTAATATTTGAAAAGAAAAAAGGTATAATAACATTTTTAGTTTACAAAAGTGTCAAAAATTGAGGATTATTTATTATAATACATTTTATGGTCAAACTATATCTATATATATATTATACAAGTTTTTATGTCATTTTATCCCTTATCATTTAGTTTAACCCCTTGGTAAATCAATTTTTACCATAACCACATGAAATGATTTATATAATTTATATTATTCATCATGGTAAAAAATTTAGATGGATTTATTAGATAATATAGATTATTACTATTACAAATATTTATTCCATTTTTTCAAAATTCAATTAACATATGTATAAAATTTTAATTTAAAATTTCTCTTTCAAAAGTTATAAGAATGCGGGTTTTCAAAGAGATAATGTTCAAAAAAAACCAATGTTTTTATATCAAAATAAAAAAATAAAAAAATTATAATGACATAAATAGGATTATTAAATATATAATTGAATTAATCTTACATTAAAACCAATTTAAAATATAATTTATTTTTATAAATAATTTAAATGTAAATTCAGTTTCCAATTAAAATTCACTATTTTTCATTATTCATCAAATTATCCAAAAAATCACAAATAAGGTAATTTTGAAATATATATATATATATATATATATATTATTTTCATAGATACATTTTTTATAAGTGCAAAAATTAATTATAAAGTATGTACCCAATGCATGAAAAAATCATTATTTATAAAAACTACAGTTTTTTAGAAAACATTACATTTTATTTCAATGATTCTTAATTTATTTATAAAAAAATAGATAAAAATATTTTTCATAATTTTTTATCATATTTCATAAATTCTAATTTAATGTTTTTTTATAATGGTAATGTTAAAATAATAATGTTTTAATAGAGTATCGTGTTTCATTCAAACCTCGTGTTGTATAAATTATATGTTATCAAAAAGATTGAATTTATTTATAAATAGATATATCATAAAGTATCATGATATTATATTACCTTATATGATATTTTTTGTTTTCATACTCACTATTGAATATTCTGATCATATTTTAAAATATGTTGGTGTTACAATATATACAAATGAATAATTACAACAAATCTCTACTTTGAAATTATTACAAATAATTCAATAATCCTAGTTAAACTAAAGTAAATGTTTTTTAACTATAATACCACTCATTAAATATATTATATGAAAATAAATATGTTTTTCTATAATTTTATTTACACAAACAAATATTTTTATCTGAAAAAATCACATAAAATATTAATATCAGGAATAAATTAATTAATTAATTTATCATAAATCTAATATAAGACATCTGAAAATTTCAAAATTTAAGTATGTAAACTATAAAATTTCAATTAATTGTGATTATAAAACATTTATAATTCAAAATATAAATTTATAAATAATTCTTATATATATAACATAAATTTGAGAACATAAAATTTGTAATATAAATATTATCATTTCATATTCATAAATTAAATGCTAAACTTAAAGATTTCATGTTTATTTAATTGTATAATTCATGAAAAATATGGACCCTTCTAATCACTTGTTCCAAACCATATAATTAATTTATATTATATAATACAAGTAATTTTACTTTATTTAAATAATATATATTTTAATGATAATTAACTTATAATTTAAATTGCATTTCAAAATTATCACACCATCTAATTTTTGTTAATAATCTATAAACTCACATTGATTCAGTTTAAGGAATATAGTCCCATGTAGGAAAATATTATAATGATAGAGAAATATTTTGAAAAATTATTTCAATTTTATATATATTTTTTAATCATAGGAATTGTGATCTTTTCATATTCAAAAAAGTTATTTTAAAATTTTCATAATGTGATTATAAATATTTCAAATTAAATTAATTTTATAATTATAGAATGGTTTGTAAAATGTTTACCTTTTATTAATATATAAATAAATATTTTTTCCCTTTTATATCATCTTTTATGATATTCATAGAGCACATAAATTTATATTAGTTTTCCCTATATCAAATAAACTATGGTTTTATGAAATCAAATATATTGAATTAAAATCATATACTACAGTAGACATGTATCTCTTTATGTAATTTTTGTATCACTATGACATTGTATTATCTTCACTGTTTTAAGTAAATATTTTTTTTAATATCATGTTTCATGTGAAAAACTATATAATAACAAACAATGATATTGTTTTTTGAGATAAAACTTTATAATATAAGATAAATAGTAATATATTATGATAATTTATTATGAAAAATCATTTAGAAAACTACAAGAGGAATAAAACCACAAGATAATAAAGGCCATAATGAGAAACAAGTATAGTAGTCATGTTCTATAAAAATATTGTTCTAGCCCTTGGATCATGAAAAAGAGACCACATTAATAATACCTTTCAATTCATATTCATGAGATAATTCCATTAAATATGATCCAAAAAATAATCTAGGAATTATTCCATCATGACTGAAAAAAATAGTGTTAATTCCCGAAAGACATAGGATTACATTCAATAGCCTATCCAAATTGATTTTATTGCTATTATGAATTAGAGGATGAAAAAAATACATGGTTATAGCCGTTAGATTATAATATCCTAAAATACCCAATCTTTATAGGTAATTAAAATCATGAAAACTAAAATCAAAATAATTAAATTCAATTGCATTATAATCTTTTATTGATACAATTATCTTCACAATAGACAACTGATTATTGAAATCACTATTATGATTCAACAAATAACTATATAAAAATCAAATTATATAATGAAACTCTCCCTCTACAAACTAGAAATGATTTCTCAAATGAGGTGACAATGCAGCGTTGATGACATGGTGATTTTGTAGACCAAGGTGATCAAATTTTGGAATAAAAAGTTAAAATAGATCATAATCATCCTTCCACGTTTCTTAATTAGTGGTTCAATAGGGGAAATTTTGATTCACATCCTCCTTATGTTGATTTAAGAGGGTACACTTATAGTAATGAGAAACACCAAATAATTGAAGACAATTATATCTAAGAACTCAGTTATTCACTACTCTCTAAATATAAATCTAGAGTGGGGTCTTAATCTAGGATTTATTAATTTGATTTATCCAATCAAGAACCATATTAGATCTTATAGTTCTGAATTGATTCAAGAATCAATCATTGACCATTCTATTTTGGGATGGTTCCTAAAAAAGAACATCAATTCTTGAATCCAAGGTTTGATCACATCTAATTTTTCTAACCTTATCTTTTATGTGTGTTCATGGGGAATTAAATAAATCATTCATAGTGATTTTATACTCCAATGATGATTCTTAGTGAATAAACTCCTCTACATGTGAAGAGCTATTACAACTATCTGCTGAAATTTGAGAGAATAATTTCTATTTACAATCTACTGAAAACATATCCTGATTTTCTTGTAGGAGGTCCTAATTGAAGGTCAAATGTACAAGTCTATGTAGGAATAATTTACTTATTTCAATCATTCTAAAAAGATACCAATGTAGAAGCACATAGCTATAAAAAATTTAAAAAGGCTCCATGTAAATGGATCTTACAGAAACTCATTAAAACAATTGATATTCTTTATTACCTTGACTCCATTGGTATGTGGTTTAAAACATTTTTTCCAAGGGATAGTAAAAAATATTCCATTATAGATTTATCCCAGTCCAAAATAAATTTATTATTAAATTAATGATAATTTTTATCAGCCCCACAGGCTATTTATATATTATGAAGGAGTAAAACAGCTTGGAAATAATTTTGAACTTGACCAGGATGATTCTTCCAACCAATGAGTGAGACTTGCCTTTCTATACTAAGAGTTGATTTTTCATCTGATCTTTATGAACATTAAATTATAAATCGTTTATTCTTTCCATAAAATAAAGTAATTCCATGATAAATGAATGGTGATGTCCCTTCCCTGATTCAAAATTCTATAAAGACATTAGTTTTTATTCTAATTGAAAATATCTTCTCAAAATAAATGAAGGAATTTTCCCAACTAATGGATTTCTATAAGATTCATTAATAATGTTTTAGAGTATTCATTTGGACCAAGATGTTTCTCTAACAACATTTTAAAACTAATAATAATAATTTCATTAGTATAAAAAATATTATATAGAGAACTGAGAGACCTAGATGTCAGTATGTGCTTGAGCATTCCATGATCCACCTTGTTATTGAGAAGTCTATTAAGGTAGTCTTAAAAAATATTAAAAAGCATAGTTGAAAGTGGGTCACCCTTCTTAACCAATCAAGAACACTTTTAAAAACCTTTAGTAGTATCATTAATGAGAATCTATATGGGGGTAAATCCAATAAATAATTTTCACCCAGCTAAAGAATGTGTTGTTGAACCCAAAAATATTCAAAAAATTATTTGGAATTATAATCCATGGTTTTGAAGGTCTTCCTAATATCATGGTTGAGAGAATTTTTAATTCCCATTCTATAATTTTTGAGCAGATTCACACACTCCTTAGAAATAAAAATTCACTCCTGCATGCATATACCCTTGTCAAAAAAAAATATTCATGAAGATAATTATATTATATATGGAAGCTATCAAGTTCACAAGGATCTTGCTAATGACATTATAAATAGTTTTAATAAGATAAATGGTATTTAAATGATTAATCTCTCAACAATTTTTAGTATTTGGAATTAAAAATATAAATTGAAAATTAATCCCAAGGGAATGATTCTAGTAATGATGAAATATGAAACCAACTTTCATGCATCCTCATAAATAATATACAAATAATTATATAATAATAAATTAGTAAATCAATCCAGGCCAAGATAACTATCGGTATTAAGTATAATTTTTCCCCTGTTTTCAAAAGAATGAGTCATAGTAGAGAGCATAGTATGATCATCCAGGCTAACATGGTATTAACTTTTACCCCTAGTTAATTCCCCCACAATTATAAGTCCATTAATGTGAATTAGTAGTATGAAAATATGTAATTTGAGACCATATCTCTATCATGAATTACATGGTCCCCCTATTTCAAGAATTACAGAGGCCTATAATCATTAATAATCCATTGTAGGGTGTTATAAAATTTTTAATTCCTATCTTTATCTTTGATCAATTTGATTCTAAAGGGTTATTTTTAGACCTTTTACTTCATTTATAGAAGATAGTTCATCTTGCAAGACATGTCAATCTCCTGAGAGAGATCTAGGGTAAAATATATATATTAGGAGCTTCATCTTAAACACAATGAAGGTAGTATGAAATAGTTTAACATTATTATTCATGTGGATGAATGTTTCTCTACTCCATCCATTTAATTTGTACATCAAGAGTTTCAATTTTATGAAAAAAGAAACAAAAAAATCCCTACAATACATTGATTTAAAAAACCACCAGAAAAGTTTATTATCGTTAAAATGGGATTCCCTTGCATTATTGAATATAAAAGGAAGTGGTGGTTTAATTCCCCATGCCATGACCCAATCATGAATGAGTTAATGGTAAGAATTGATCCTAGGGGGAGAAATTTTGGAGATAGAATCTAGTTTTTTAAGAGAAAAATATTTGGTAATGTCGAGTAATGATTTCTTAAATCCATTTCATATATATAACTCATTTACCAATTATACATTGTTCTAACTAGATTAGTCTCAACCAAATAATTTTCCTCCATGAATTCTCAAAATTTCATGATGGGTATAGAAGAGTGGATTGCAATATTTTTCTCAGATGGGTGGATAATGATGTTAAAGCCACCAATAACAACTCATGAAACATTGATGAAAAATATAATTCTTTATATTTAATTCCATAAACTCCTTCTATATTGGTATATGTTCTTGGCATAAATAAAAGCACAGATCATGTGAAAAATATGATGATAAACCCAACAGGTCACTATCTGATATGTATTACTGAAAATATAGACATTACCCACTAAAGAGTAAGAAAAATACATATAGTTTCATCCAAAATAGAACCACAATTAGAAACAATAATATTGTATCCAATTTTATTTATACTATAATATCCATGAGATATTGAAACCATTTGATAAAAAATTCACAATAGTATGGGGTTTTTATTTTTTTATATACTTATGAAGGGGGTTGGATATTTGAGGATAAGCCACTCCTTGAAAATTCCAAAATAGTACATTCATTTTGAACTTGTTTTTTATTGGAATTTTTCTTTATTATTTGTTCACTTATTTTTATTTTTTCTCAAAAATATCGATCCAGTGGACAACCTGGTTTTCCTCCTTTTTTACATAGGCCATACAATACCAGCACCAGACCTATCATCGTCAACAGAGGGGTGATTAAACTAGGGGATTTCTACTCAAAAATTTTATCCATGGATTTGGTAGTACCCATTGATGTATTATATTATTTAGGGGGATAATCCAAAAAATACTTCTTTGACTCTTCATTAACCATTCCACTCTAGAGAATATTCGAATTAGTTATAGAATCATTTTGGGAGGTGGTGAAATTTTTATATTGTGGTGAGTGGACATCACATTTAACTAAATTGTCTACATTTTTTAATTTATTAGAGGTATTTTTACCTTCTAAGTAGGTATGATCAACTGGTTATTTGAATCCAACCTCCAAATTCCCTTTTTGTAGCTTTGAAAGTTCATGAGGAGGCTAAACTTCCTTGGAATTTTCATTTACTACCACTATCCTCCCATAGTCACCATTAGATTCCCTAGAAGGGGAAAATTTTACCCATTATAAATCACAACTGATGCCATTTTTTATAATTAGATTAAATAGATATTAGATCACCTATAACTTGGTGATTATATTATCAATCCAATCCATTATTATTCATATTCTTACTAGAGTTCTAAAAATTCTCAAAATAATATATTTACCCTTCCTAGGAAGTCCCACATATTTCTAGAACTGAGTCTTGTAAAAAGTGGTATTCTTGACCTCTTTTGCATATCCCAAAAATTGTCTATTGATTTCCAAACAATTTTACATAAATACCAAAATGGGGGATGGTGTTCTTACTCCTCATTGATAAAAAATTTTCAATCCTTACCAAACAAATTTAACACATATGGAAGCTTTTGTACCATATTGGATTAAATAATAATTCACACATAGAACCCAAGATATCCATAAATATTCTATTATCCCCTCATTAGTGGTGTACCCAATCTTCCAGATTCATCGTTGAGGATCGTAGGATTCTATATAACCCACTGGATTCCATGAAATATTATCCAAATATGATATGAGGGTTGTTTATGGGTGAATAGATTCCAACATAAATCCCATTTTTATAAACTGAAAACACCTAGTTTGAGAACCATGATTCCATCCTACCAAAAATTAATGAGGCATGCCTAAATTATGAAGACAATGTGAAAATACCCTCTTAAAATCAAGATAATACTCCAACTAGTTGTACTTCATCATTGAATGAGCATGAATTTAGGATCACAATTATTACAAGGTTTATCTCCTCTAACAAGCATAAAGTGTCCAAGAGTGGAGAATATGTATAAATCTAATAATTATTAAAGTTCTTCTGGATCTTATACCACTGATAGAACACCATATTCCAATTTTATGGGAACAAAGAGATATAAAGTTTCATACTTCACAGTCTGGTTAGAGCCTTGGAGTGCATCAGAAAAAGTCACCCTATTGGCACCTGGAGAATGATCACACTCCAACTCCAGATATGTTTTATATTTTAATGCATTCAAGGGAACCTTTTCAAGATCTAATTCTAGATCAAAGGAATCCATGGTGAGGAATTGAGTTGATGATGAATTCAAAACAAAAAAATTGGTGAATCTCCAAATGTAATGTTCACTCTTCCTCACATCCCCCTCATTCACATATCATTACGATATTTTGGAATCGCCAGATTTTCTAAGGGATTTGATGAATCAAAAAAATTATTAACCAAAAGAACCACCCATACTCTAATTATTAAATTTTAAGAATTATAGGCATTAACCCAACCGATACACTAGTTTAAGGGGTAATAGATTCAATAAATTCAAATGAACCCAAAATATAGTGGGGAACTAGAAGGCCAATACACTTACAACTGCTAAAGTGGGTCAGAGAAATGAAGTGGTGAAAGGTACAATTGTTATACATTCTAGAAATATAAATCTATTATTTGATTCTAGACCTAAACATTATTTAAAATTTTTAATTACTTCGAAGGTAATAAATTCACCATAATAATTTATAGATATTTAATTATTGGTGAAAAATCCTAATGCTTAGATAATGGAATCACAACACTATAACACCCCTCTAACAGAAGTTTATAGGAATTTTCTTCCTATAAATCCTATTTTTCAATATTTTGGGGAATTTGATGATATTTTTGTCATGTATTTTATCTCTCTACATTGATCCCATATGAATTGTCGATATAGTGAAGTCACATTTCATATCTGGAATCATCATATGTATATATATTTGTGCCAGGATTGAAATGAATTCCCAATTGAAATTACTACATTTATATAGATCTTAATACCAAATAATTATCTATATTTATCTAAAATAAATTTGGAGAAACTAAAAATATAATACCTAAAAATAGTGAATAAAGATTTTTATGTTTGTTCTGAAGAGTTATATAGTCTTCCATCAACTCACGAGGTTGAGTTTTATATAGAACACATACTCAATATTATGCTTCGTTCAAATAATTTTATAGAATGGGAACAATTTCATTAGTGGAATTGAATAATAAAATATAATATAATATGGAAAAGTGTTTTATATGATCATTGTTCTTCACTATGGGAAAACTAGTACTTATTGTTAAGAATAAATACTAATCAATTCATAAATGATTTTTTTTTAACAAAAAACCTTATAAATAAAAATATCATATACAACATATTGATGAATTATTCAAACAGTTTTTGGGTAATCAATACTTATCAAAGATTGAACATCAAACTGGATATCAGTAATTAGGTAAGAAATAGTGTATATACCTAAGTAATCCATTCATATATGTTATGGGAACTATGAATTCATAGTGATTCCATTTAGACTCACAAATACCCATACTATCATTATATATCTTATGAATAGAGTCTTTGTAGATTAAAATGATGAATTCATGGTAGTTTTTTAGATTATAATCTCAAATGTTCTATGATTATGGAAGATGATGAATATCATTTCAGGATAGTTTGGATGACCATGAGAAAAGAGAAACACTATGAAAAATTTATTAAATTTGAATTCTGTATATATATATATATATAATCCATCATTACTATATCATTTAATCACAACAAATGGTATAATTATGCATAATTCAAATGGATAGTTGATTAAATAATGTCCCAAACCAACTATTATTAAAAATTATATAGTTTCAACTGATTAGTTGAATAATATTGTTTTTTATAAATTACAAAAAAAAATTCAGATCTGTTACCATGTGAACTGGGAAGGGATTCTTGTTCCTCTAGACATATGAATAGGAAAACAATAAAGTAGCTTAATATAATGTTGGTCACTGTTCCCTTAATCATAGTAAATAATAGTGGATAAGGTTTTGTGAAATATTTTGATTCAAAAAATGAAGGATAAAGATGTGTCATCATAGATAATGAGATATCAATAGATTATTCTACCTATAAATTAATGATTCTTGAGAAAAAATAACAAATGAAAGTTTTAGTCCCAACTGTGGTAATATTGTCATTGAAGATATAGAGTAATTATATCTACTATGTAAATTGTAAAATTTATACTAATAAAAAGATCATAATATATATATTCACATAGAAGGATTTGAATATACACTAAAAAATTATTGGAATACATCAAGGATAGTGACTACATGATAAGTTTCCCTTGGGAAATAAAACATTGTGGTGGATGATCTTTTTTATAAAGGATTTTGATACCTTATTCATGAGTAGGATTGAATGAGAATCAACAAACATGTATTTGAAAAAGATTCCCCTAGAAATTATGAAGGGTATAAATCCAATCTATTTAAAATTTATGAATATTATAGACAAAATTCTCATAATTTTTATTTATTCCATCATAAATTTACACCATAACTTATTTGAAACAAGGGAAATCCTATCTGATTTTTTATAATAGTAAATTTTCAATTTAATTGATAAATGGATTACTCTGTGTATTTAGTTGTTTTATTATTTTTAGGAATTAATTAAAGAATCTATACACTAATTCTTGATTCTATGTTTAAATTGATAAATGGATTTTAATTATTTTTACACTGGTTCAAATCAATTACAGATTATATAGACAAAGTACTATATAGATTCTTTTAACATTATTTGGTAACATATTTATGAAGAAACAAGAAAAATATCTAATTATTTACTACTTAATACATTGGATGTAAGTCAATAAGACTCTCCCTAAGCCTCATAGACATTCGATACCACATGTATGTATTTTTATGAGCCAATACATTATACGTTTACACCAACTTTAAGGCTTTTCAACTACCACATCTGACATTAATTTTCAATTCATATGATATTTACCTGATCAAAAAAATTACACAGACATGTGTATGACTTTAGTATATTCATGTATTACTTCCCCATGTTCATATGACATAACATATTTCTAAACATACTCAATAATGTTATTAAAACTATAAATTCAAAAAAGTTAAAGGTAATGAAAAAAATAATAATATTTTTCTGCTGTTCAACCATATTAATAAAATATTCTTTGTCCAATCCATGTGGAATTCATCCAATTGAAGAAGATGGATTTGATCACTAAATATAATGTTAAGAATGATAGAATATTTTATTTTCCTACATGAAGTAATATATACCCTTAGTTTATATATATATATATATGATCTGAAGAGAAAATACCTTTCAACCCACAACAAAGAAAACCAAGAGGATTTTTAGAATATCTAGTTATTCATATAAATATTTTTCCAACCCATTTTAAAAATATTTTTGAAGACACGAAAATAGTGAAAGATACTTGTAAAAGAGGCATATTAATGAATAAATATTACTACCCATGGAAACAAGGTAAAAGATAATATTTAGGAGCCTACATGATAATATCTCTTCAGTTAAGAAATGTATGTTCTGGATTATGTCATTATGGATGAACTCCTTGGAAGTCCCCTAGGTTTTGTCTGAGTGAGGGAAAATAAAATTGGATGAACATGTGTTTTCCTAGGGTGATTTCATTAGACATACATGTCACCCCCATTGTAAATATCATGTGGTGGTCCTAGAAGTAATTCATGTTATTATAAGAGAACCATGGTGTCAAATGACTATGTTCATGGCCTAGGGAATATGGGTCATGAAGAAAAGGAATAAGAAAAAATATCAAGCAATAAGTGTGGTGCCACTATATAGGGTTGAGGTGTAGGGTTCACAATGATGGTGTTTTCAATAAAGGTGGGAGAGTGTAACACCCTTGAAAAAGAGATACATATAAAAATAAATCATAATACTAATGTCAATAACATAAAATAATAGTTTCCTAATCCTACTCTATTAGAACACTGTAGTAAATCAAGGATTGTCTAAGAGTAGTGTCAAGATTTCCTGCATCCTAGGAAATTTCCTATGGTGTGTATAAGTGATTAAAAAGAACACTAAAAGAATATGTGTTAGTATTTGGGGAAGTTCATTGGTCTGATATGTGACCCCAATGGGTAATATCATGTGTTGTTCTTGGAAGGTACCACATGTATTATAGGAGACCCATGAGTTTAGATTACCAAGTTCTTCACCTAGTGAGGATGGGAAAAGAAATTTTTCCTTGGATTTATTTGATTTACAAATTCTATAAAAATAAATATTTTTCATTAATAATACTATAATTTTTTAACTATTCATATGATCATCCAATCCATATTTCATTTTAATTTTCATAATGGTTATTCTAAATATATCATAATTTTTTATTGGTTAACCTAGGTATCAACCACAAGATGGAATCTAGTGGATCCATTGATCATGCCCCTGACTATTATTTTTATTTCTTTATTATGGGGATTCAGGAGATTAAGGGGAAGAAGTGATTATAGTTCCTTAATTTTAACATTCCTTCATTCAATTCACTTTTATAAAATAAATTTACTCTCTTATAGCTCAAATCATTGATATATAAATGGTTCATTTTTGTGATTGGTGGATTGACTCCATATTTTTACTAATTTTAGATAGTGGTGGGAAAATCACATTGGATATTTTGTTAGTGTAATGATCATTTAAACCATTTATGTAGTGAGGGTGTGTGAAATCATATATAACACATGAATAGTTGGTTAAATAATAAATTTAACACTTTGACTCAAGTAACCTACAATTGGTAGTTATTTTATTAGTATGGTATAAAATATATCAATCACAAAATATATGATATTGAATTTTAGTTGTCTTGTTAAACCAAATACATAAATGAGCATTACATTTTATTGAACAATTATAGTATACCATGATAACATAGGAATTATTGTTATTTATAATTTTAAATAATTCAGTTATATATAGTAATCTTCCAAGATTCCATTAGAAGTGAGAGATAATATAAAGTAGTGAGATTAAATGACAGGTAATGGGTAATGTAGAGTAGATGAAATAATATGTAAATGTGAAATCAATAATATGAAATTAATAAATAAATTTTATAAAAATATATATTTTTAAGTATAATAAATCCATAGATTAAAAAATATGTATATTCTTAAATAAGAATAAATTCTCTCATTGTGATGGAATGTGTAATACTCAATATCATAAAATCACTATCAAGGCCATGTGTTAAGACATCATACATACATAGATAAATATTATACCAAATACCTTTCAATTTTATCACATATAACCTACTAATGCATCAAGGGGAAATATAATTTCGGGCCCCACCAATTGCACAAAATGTCCAATGCATCCATTATATGAAGAATATGGATAACCAATAGATATCATAATGTTATCTAAGGAACCCCATACAGAATAATGGGTAAGTAACAAATGGTTATTTCAATAGTAATACAAAAATATATAATGTAAATATTTCCTTATTAAATGGAATAATATGGTTATTTAGGTTAATAACTAATAATAAACATAGAAACTAAAGGATAATCACAATATAATTGAAAGTTATTTACTAATTGAATGAAAATAAAATAATATTTTAGTATAATTTCATAGTACAAGTATATCAATAGAAAATAGTCTGTAACAATATATTATATTTATTTATTATGGTTTGTTAAGATATTATGGAATATCAAAAGAATAACCCCATGAAGTATCAAAACAAGTTCACAGTTATCCCTATTTATTATGCTCTAAGAAAATCTCAAGTTCATAAAAATTTACTTATTAAAGTGTTATTACCAATAGGTATATCTAATCTAGAGCCTACATTAACTTATAGTATCCTGGTAGGGATTTCATTTCTTGAAATCTACACCCACTTTATGAAATTTTTTGGATCTAATAGATTTTTCGCTTTGGTTGCCACTAATGATTAAAAATTATAAAAAATTATGAAGGTAGTATAATATGAGGGAATGGTGATCCCTCATTAATAATATGATGATTAATGTATAAAAATTAATAATAATAAAATTTCTCATTGAAATGAAAATTAATTGGAGATGATTACATAAATAAATGATTAGAAGGGATTCAGGAAACCTACTTCAGCATAATAAAAACTTAGGGATATGGTATAATGAGATGGAATAAATAATTTATAATTAAAAATATATCAAAAGGGTGATAATGATATTAAAATAAAGGATTATAAATATATGATAAATAATATAACATATGTCATAATAAAAGGATTTTAATTAAAAATTAAAAGAGGAGGATTTAGAGTCTTTATCAAGAAAGGAACCTTCTTAATTCTTGATAAGAGAACTTTAGAACATTATAAAAACTTTGTATAACCTCATTAGAGATATAAATTGAGGAAAATTTATCTCTCTAACTTTGGAGTGAATATAAAAGGATGTTTGGGTGTGTATTAATAGTAAATGATGTGGATTGTTTACTAATTTCAAAGCATGTGATTTACACCCTAGGTTAACTAAAAAGAAAAAAAATTCCTTTCAAAGTAATCATCCCATGGTATTTATCATGTAGGGTCAGTATTTTAATTTTAATTTTTTTATAAACACAAATAATTTAATATATATGATTATTGGATGTTCAAAATATTCATACTCATAAATAGATGTTTTTAAAATAATAAAAATATGATTTATGTTTTGGAGGATTATTTTTAGGTTTTTAAAATAAATTTTATTTTATTTAAATACATTTTTTAAATGAATAAACTATTTTTTATTAAGGAATACTTTATATTGATTATTAATTCATTTTTAAGTCTTTATGATGTAATATTTATTACTATATATTCATGCCATATATTATATTTTACCCAAAAAATTAATGGTCTTATACAATTATGAAAAAATAATTTTTGGATAATACTGACATGATTATTCCAAAATCGATAGTAAATTTTCTGAAAAAAAATTATATATCTATTTGAAATTAAATTATTGCATAAAATACTTGTGAATTTGAAAATCATAAATTCGGTACCCAAAATTCGAAACTTCTTTTCATTTTAATTTTGAGAAGTTTGTGTGTAATTTTATTATTATAATTTTCTTGGTAGAATGGAAACATTCCAAAAAGTAAAATTATCCTTTATTGAATAATAATACAATTATAAAGGTTTAAAAGAATATTTTTTACAATAATCATTTCTCTAAAAAGAGAGAAGTTCATCTAGAACATTTTTGCACCAAATCAATTCAGGAGCAGTGACCCCCTTATTAGGAAGTCCATCAAAAAAATATTTTTCCTGATGTTATGTATGAATGATGATGTAATTCATGTATTATAAAACATCTATTAATTTTCTCCATATGGTAGTCAATTTCCATGAAAAATGAATAATTTCATTCTTGACAGCTTGAACCATTGTATTAAAGTCACATTCCTGTTATAAATTTATATATCCTCATTTATTTGCAATATCCAAAAAATTCATGGTACCAATAATTTCAAATCCAATAGAATTTTGATACCCCAAGGTCCATAATGGAATCATTTTGTATCACCATAGTGATTTCTAAAAATCATATCATAACTAGAAGGATCTGGAATACCTCATGAGGCATCATCTGTATTTAATTTATTCTGACCTAAAACAGGGGAATCCACATGATTTCCAAGGTACCATAATGAGTATTATATTTAATTGTAATTAAAAACATTTTAAGAACATAAAAATCATGAATTTAATTATCACAATATCTATTTTTTCCTCCTTCACATGTTTTATAGTTGATAAAATGTGACCCAAAGTGGACTAGATACTAATGGAAGGAACCCCATGATTTATTTATTTTTTTGGGATTTTTAAAATAGATTGAGCAACCTCCAAAATTTCCAAAATAATGAGGTTTCATATCTTTCATTATAGAGTCAGAGAAATGGAAATAAGAATATTATACACAACTTCTTGTATGATGGGAATAATAACTTCAAAACAATCAACTACTAAAATCCATAGAACAAAGGTAGAGGCACATCCTAATAATAGTTTATCAATGTCATCCACATAGTGATGACAAATAGAACTACTAAATCAATGACTTATACCTATATCCTGCAAGAAATCTCATGTTGTTGATTTTTATTTAATGATTATCCAAGATAAAGAAAATATAGATGGAACGACAAAAATTATTCTCAAAAATTATTCTGGATTATATATATTCCTTTCAATACCCTTAATATTAAAATATTCTAATGAAATCTATGCATTGGGATAAGGTTTTAAATCAAGAGTTTCATTGCCTTTTATAAAATAATATTTTATATCCAAATCATTAATTTGAATGGGTAACACATCCAATGAGAATTTCAATTTCTCTTTGATTGATACATGAGTGTCAAAAGAAGTATCATGAGAGATAATATAGTTTAGAAAAGGATTATGTATCTAGTTATAATGGAAAAAATTTAATAAACAGTTGATTCTTTGAAAATGGTGATAATTTATGGAGAGGATAGAGAAAGATTTCTTAAGAGAAAACTAAATAGAAGAATCCAGATAATATAAATTCCCATAATTAAGCCTCTATAAAAATATATATCAGAAAAAATGAGACATACTTAGACATACCATTAATAAGTATCCATATATAATTGTCCTTTAAGGATTCATTTTATTTTATTTTAGATTTTTATTTTTAATCCCACCATGGTTAATCTATTTACAAAATTTCTTCCAAGAAATCATCAAATTTTATGACTGAATAATTCTTCCACTCCATATGAAATTTTTTTGGAGGTATTAATAATTTTATTAGGAGACTTATACCACTTCTAAACCAAAAAATAGTAAACAAATTATGAGACAATCACATTTCATACAAGGTTAACCCTCCCATCAATGGATAGTGTCTTTTACTTCTAGGATGAAAGATTATTTCTAACATGGATAACAATATGATAAAAATAACTCGAATGTGTTTTCCCCAAAACATAGAGATAAAAATATTAGAGAGGGGAATAAGACCTTCTCTAATTTCCATCTCACCAATAATGAAAATTTTCATGTTGGAGTTAATTTTTTTCAAAATATAATAATTATTTATTCCAACATATTTCATACCCCAAGGCTCTCTCACATTAATGGAGATATTATTTAATATTCATTATATATATTTTGTAACCTTGAGTGACTAAGATATTTTTATCAGTATACAATAAGTTAGTGGGAGAAACAAGGCCACTTGAATCTCTGATTGATTTCAATTTTTTATTAGTTTCCATGATAAGAAATATTCTACTTAAGTAATCTTCATCAATGGATAAAATAATGGTTGAGAGAAGATTATCATTGAAAAAACATTTGTTACATGTCAAATAACACTCAAGTTATCCATTTATAAGAACTATGATCTGTGATGATATGAAGAGAGTTCTATTCCAATCAATAAAGATGTCATCAAAGCCAAAATTTCTTAAAACCATGTAAATGGAACCCTAGTCTAAAGTAATAAAGGCTTTTCTAAGATCAATATTAAGAGAAATGTTGCCCCCGCTAGAGGATTTATTGAGAATATTTCTGAATTCATAAGTAGATATAAGGAAAAATATGAATATTTCCACATTTTATGAATCCAAATTTGTTTTAAAACATGATTATATTAGCAATAATTGAGATCATGTTTTTGATAATTTTTCCATTGATTATACAAATGGTGTTGATAATAACCAAATGTCCAAAAATATGAATCTTATATTCATTGATCACTATGGGAATGAGATCTAGAAATTGAGTTTTAAATACTTTTTTTAACTTCCCACCCTTGAAGAAGTGACTAACAGTCCTACAAACATTATAATGAATAATCTCCCAATATGATTGAAAAAAAGAATCTACGAACCCATCTAGTCTAGGAGATCTTCCAGAGTTTATTCCAAAACAACATCTTTAATATCAAATTTAAGGGTATGATAAATATGGATTGACAAATCCTTATCATTGAAAATTATGGGAATAATACCTTCCATATGATCAATATTAGCAACATTCCCTTAAAAGAGGTTCTTATACTAATAAACAGCATGGGTATCCAAATAATCAATTTTATCATATAACACCCCATTATCATTTAGAATAGTCATCTGTCTTTTATTCATCCTAACTCTATGAGGGTAGTTAAAAATTATAGTGTTCTAGACCCCTCCCATGAGCTATTGGACTTTAAAAACCTCTCATTGAATGCACTCTATGAGTCTTAAAAGATTAATTAGATCATTCATGATCATGTTCTCCTACTCAATACCTGCTAAAAATCATCAAAAGTATCCCACTCTTGAATTATATAAATAGAATATTCAATATGAATGTTATTTTTCTCATGGTGGAAGAATTTCTCCTGACTCTGTGTTTTTAATAGTTTCTGGAGAACATTGGGAAAAATGACATAAGATAATTCATAATCCTTCTAATTAAAATAATTCTATTTGTCATAAACTAATTATTTTGACATTATAGTTGTTAATATTAGGAATTATTGAATCTTAATGTAAAAGGTGTTTTATCATTTCTAGTGAAAGGATTTGACAAATAGGGTGGTGAGAAGAGTTAATCCTTTAAAGGGTGGAGCATGAAATGGATACCTAAATATCATGGGCCACCTAATTAAAAAAATACCTATCTAATCTACTGACCCCCACTTTATTGATTTTTTTATTGTTCCATTTATATTTAGTACACACAAGGATAACTTCATGTCAATTTATATCCTTTATAAAAGACATTAAGTCTTTGGATGGAGTAGAAGAACTAACCAATCATAGTTTGTCTTATAGATTGATAATATAATTAAAATCCACAAAAATAATACAGGAATAATTTATTATGCTACACATGGAAAGAATATTCATCCAAAGTATTCTTCATTCATGATAACCATTTAAATATAAAATGAAGTACCAAAATTGGGTAACTCCCAAAAAATTATAACTAAGAGTCACCATCTACTCTTTATAATTTCTATGAGAATCTTCATCAAGTCTTAAATGAGAAAAAACCTATAGAATTTTTATGTCATTACAATACTAATTAGAAGTAATCAGTATGTAACCCATCTTATCAAGAGAATCAAATTTATCAAAAATAACCTTCTTGGGCTCTATAAGACCAAGAATACCGGGATTATTCTTATTTAGAAAAAACCTAACAGAGCTAATTTTCTCAATGTTTTCTAATCCATGATAATTCCATAACATGTTCAACTTTTAAATTTTCATTTAGATATAGATATCCCTTTATTTATTTCCACTATAGTGTTTTTTCTTGTATGACCCCGTGATAAGAGAAAGATACTTCTAATTCCTAGAAGTAACAATATTTTTTATTACATGGAGTTTCCTTATTGGAAAACTCTTTTAACATTTATTTAGTGTAATGGTTCTGTGGTTATCCAAAGAATTAGGAAGTAAATTTTTTTTTATCTAACCAATTCTGCAAGAATTGTAGCCATCTAGAACCATTAGTGACTGGGAAGTATCATGCCTGACCACGTATTGTTTTAATCCACCAAGAGATAAAGAATTGTTCTTGATATTATTTCTAGTAGATTTCACTAGATTTCCATCTTCAATAATATCATTATATTTATTTAGATACCATTCATAATGACATATTAAGGATCTGTAGGGTCCATAGTTGTGTCAATAGAGACCAAGGTAGACTTGTCTTTTTCTTCCTTTTGAGTATATCCCCATGTGATGAGATTTTTTCATTAACAATTAAATTTCAATGGATTTTCCTACACCAAATTATCATCAAATATTGATGGTTGTCTAATTCATGAGATAGAATGAAAATCTACCAAAACCCTTGTTTTTTACCAATGATTTTAAATTGACCTTATTTTCCTTTTGTTAAATGTAGTCCCCATGTAATGGGGTGTTTAATTTAAATATGTCTCCAGGGGAGATAACTATAAATTTCATCACCAGAATATCAGGTGATTAAACCTATCCATCCCTAGAGATAGCATAGATACTAGTAGGTTATATTGATGTACTTTCCGAATCCATTTATGATTTATGGGTAGAGTATTTTCCCTCCTGTATGTATAAAAATATAAAATAAAAATCAAGCATGTAGGTAGGATATAGCTCATGCAGGGAAGAAGTACTATTAGAGTGATCCTCTTAAAAATATTCAATAGTATTTATGTCTTTTTGAATTCCATGACAGATAGCTTCATCCACCCTATCTAGAGTATCATCACATTCTAGACCACTACTATAAGGATTATCCAACTTATCATAGAATAAATAAGCCTTATTATCTTCTTCCCCTATAAGGTAATCCCATTAATTTCCATAATAATTATTTAGTTAAAGATAATTTGATATCTTTTTCACCAATTTTACATATTCAATATTTCTACCAGGCTCACAATTGTAAAAAAAAGTTTTCCATTCCTCTTATTGATCTCTTTACATGCACTAGCATCAGGAGCAGTTTTGACTTGTTTGTAAACAACTCGGTAATTACCAATGGAATTCCCTACAATCATAAAAATCTCAAAAAAGAGTGGAAAATATTCATATTAATCATTTACCTCATATTTTTATCGTTTGGAGTGAATATTATCGCATCTAGTCATTTCATGTCAAAATTGGCTTCAACCAAAACAATATCATACAAACCTAGATCACCATTAAGTGTGCATTTTGAAATTTTTAGAGTCACACCAATGCAGGAAGAAATATCACTTTGGATTTTTATATTCCAAAACACCCAAATCAAGCTATGAAATCTCACCCAATCTTGGGTTTTTGAGTTTTTCTGATTGAAGGAATTGAAATTGATATCCCACAAATAGATCCTCAGAATACCCATATTCAAAAGGATATTTTCATTCTTCCAAACATATTTATGATAATTATAATTCTACATAAAAATATAAATAAAGCCTCTTCCTATTGGAATCAAATTTTAGTCCCCCCCCCCCAGAAATTCACAGTTCATAGCTTTAGATCAGAGTAAGATCATGGATTCTCCCACTTCGAATATGTGACCCAACCTAGAATAGAAAATTTATAAATTTCATGTCATTTCTATAGGGATTTTGGATCTGAAACAACCATGAATTCCACATCCACCATATTTTTTAATTCAGGTGGTCTTGAGAACTCATCCATGAAAGGTTCCACATTATAAAGGGCCTCTAAGATTGCCATTCCCTTGATTTTAGATGGTTGTGATACCCCACTGAGATTTAAGTTATCTGATGTTTGATTCATGTCTTCATAAGGATTGTGAGCATCATCCTTGAAATAACACTCCCAATCTAGATGAAATCAATCCATAATCAAAGAGAATATATAAATGGGGGATGAATCATAACCAGTTACCCCCAAAGGTCTTAAAGAAATTCACCTAAGAGTCAACTTCAGCATGAGATAATTAGCCATAACTTTATCCAAGTAAGGTAATAAACATCATAGTTATGTTATTATTGATATATATATATATATTAAATTATTACAAAAATATTTTTTTACTGGTTTTATCATGTATTATAAATGTTATATCCTATTTTCCTGTTGCATTAAAATATGTTGTAATATTATAATGAAACAATGTAATTAGAATTATTCCGTAATATTTATAGTGAAATTTTTATTTACTATAATATATTCTTGAGTACAACATTATACCCCCCATAAATAATTTTGTCAATGGAATTTGGGTTGTGCATAAATACTTGAACAAATAAGTGTACTTATTCCTCACTTCTCCATCAAGTATCCATGTTGGTTCATATATCTTATTATTACCCTAAATAACATTCTATAGTTAGGTTATGTTATTATATAACACATTCACTCTAGATTTAGTAATCTATATAGGATTTTTATTATAACACAGGTTTGGATACACCTCTATTTCATTAGTTGTGAGCACATGGTTAGGGTCTGGAATGTACTTATTTAACATTGAATTGTGAAAGGAACAATTAAATTTTGAGAGGATGGTTGGAAATTAATTTTTTTTTTTCAAAACTATAATTCCTTCAAAAATATAAAAATCCCCAATGTACCACATAAATAGCTTCCCCTTCTTGCTGAACATTTTAACTCACATCCATAAAGATATATCCAAAAATACATATTCTCAGTATTATAATTCCATGTGCTTCCTCTAATTATCATTATATATTTTATCTATACTCATAGTTTTAATGATATTATTCTGTATGTGTTTCACCTTCTCAATCATTTCCACAATGTTTTTTCAACCAGAAAGCCTCATATCCTGACCATCATCACAATATGATAGAGTACAAAATATTTCCCTATATAAGGCCTCATATTATGCCATTTGAATAGTTGAATGAAATATATTATTGTAGTTGAATTCCAATAGAGGTAGGTATTGGCCCAATGTTTTATAGAGTTCATGTGAGAATGACCTCCCCAATACCTATAAGGTTTAGATGGTCGTGTGAGAAAACCCATTAGTTTGGGGTTTCTATGAAGTCAGTAAAATTATCTCAGTATCCAAATCCTTTTAGAGAACTATCCAAAAATTTGATATGAAATAAGATATATGATCAGATACAACTTATAATGGTTCACCATGATGTCTTACAACATCAATGATAAATATCCATACAATATGTTCAAGGTATATATCTTCTCTTATTTGTTGGATATGTGTAGGTCTGACCAGTTGATCCATAATGAACCACATTACATCATTACCCTTTTAATTATTCTGAATTATTGTAATGAAATCTATTTTGATGTTGATCAACATCTATATTAGTATAGGGATAGGTTTCATGGTACCCTATGGAAGTGGTCCAATAACCTTCACATATGAGAATACCAAGAATCTTGAAACACAATATTCAATTTTTAGCTTAATTTTTTCCAAAAGAATTTATTTTTTTATATCCACATATATCTTTGTAAAACTAGGCTATGTATAGAAGTGTGAGTTATAAGTTTCATCTAGTAATTACTGATTTAGATCTGATACTGATGGTAAATATAGTATCTTTTTGAACACACCATCATCATAAATGAATTCTATCAATCTCACATCCTTCATGGATTAAATTTTCTATTATAAACCCATATCATCAAATTGAGACATATTTATCATATATTTTAATGATGTTAGGAATATTATTTGGAAATTGAGAGATTCATACCATTCCTTAATAATTTTAATATCCATCATTATTAAATCTATTGACTATATGAAAAATGTATATCCTCAAAGAGGGTAAAACTCCATCATCCTTCCTACTCAACGAATCGTCCTTTTTCCCCTTTATATGGTGATAGTGTAATGAAATTTCATTATCCCTGAATAGTTATATAAATATCCTTTGTCTAATTTTTATCGCCTTTTGGTGTGAATATATTGTTCAAATTTTTTTTATGGGAATATATTTCATGTATTTCCCCTTAAAGTCAGTACCTCCATATAATTAATGCAATGATTACATATTCTTGATCAATATATTTATATTTATTTGTTCATGGTTCTTTAATTTATTTAATGCATAATAAACTATTATATTATTTTCAATAAATTCACAACCTAGTACTTTCTTTGATGCACCACTACATATATATATCAAATAGTTCATTTCTAGATAAAAATGTGAATATCTAGGCATTGATCAATCTTATTTAAATTTGTCAAATCTATCTTCACATTTCATAGACCTTGTGAATTTAACACATTTAAATTTTAAATTGGTTAATAGATTTTATAATCATGAAATAATTTCAAAAAACCACACATAGTAACCAACTAAAATTGAGAAACTATATACCTTAGATGTATTTTTTGATATTTTCCATTCATTAAAAACATTTTTATTTAAGTTTAGAATTGATATTTCATATTTGGGGACACTGTGAACAATAAAAGAATCATAATGAAACCAAAATTTATAGTTACATAATTTAGTATACATCTCATTATCCCTAAGAGTTTCAAGGTCAATCCTTAAATGACCTTAATTCTTTTCATAGAGGTTATAGTATATCAAGATATAATAAATAAAAACAAGAATAAATATATCAATATAATACATTAATTATCTATTCATTAGGACTATGAACACTATCATAGAACTTGTAAACCTAAAAAAGTATTAATGTGAACTAATAATTCCAATTCCTTGTACAAATATTCATCTTTATTATATCATACTTATTGAATTTTAATTGATGATAACCAGAATAATGGTCAGACTTTGAGAATCATTGTTCCCCTTGAGGATGACCAAATAAAACATCAATGTGAAGTAAAGGATACTTCTTCATTAGTGTAATGGGATTGATTTATCTATAATTAATTAAAATTCTCATACACTCGTCCTTATTTTTCAAAAATAATATAGGTTCCCCCAAGTTGAAGTACGTGGGAATTTAATTCCCCTATCACAAAACTATATTTTTTTTCCTATAAGTATACCAATTCAACTAGAACCATTCCATATGGAGTATTAACTATCAGTTTTTTCAACAAAGATATCATCAATACAGTATTAAAAACATGATCATGTGGATATATAGGGATTCATTTGGAAAGAACATCAATATAATCTCTCAAAATAGACACATCCTATACTCTTATTATATTCTTCCCATTCAGTTTTTTGTCTTCATGAATATTTTGTTTTGGATAAGACACTAGAGAATGTTCTAAAACATACAAAAGAAATGAAGTATTTTTACTAAAAATAAAGGATTATATTCTAGCCTCAAATAATATAATCTCTTTCCAGTGAAAAAAATTATTTCATTATAATTTGGGATACAATCTATCACATGAATTATAAAAAATTAAACCATTGATATTGTCACTATGTTTGAAACTAAAGAATCTCTATGATTTTTAATAGTGAAATACCAATATATGTGAATTTGATATGGTTTACACTGATAGTATTAGTTGTAACTCATTCATTATTTTATTATGGGTGATCCAATTTTCATCATAGACATGAAAGATAGAAAAGAGTGAATATATCAATAGAAAAATAATGTATTATCTAATTTTGAGTTTAATGATTGGAGTACTATTGAAACATCATATGGTATCTAAACCTCTGTTTTTATGATTGAATAATCCCTACCATGAAACCCTTGCCTCATCTAGAGTTTATTCCCTTAACACTTATGGTAATTAATTGAATAGTTTCATGTCTCCATAAAAAAAAATAATTGGACATTAGTGGATTTATTATTTTCCTTCTACTTATGAGATTGTGGAATTTATCTACATACATGTATTAAAATCCAATTTTTATCAAGAAATCCTTAGGGAAATTCTCACCATAGTTATTTCATGTTAGTAATTTCACCCTTCCTTTATTTTCCTTGTCCAAATTTCTTTCTCTATGGTTATCATCCACCCCGTTATTCACTTTCATTCCTTTGAATGTAAAAGTAAAAAAATAGTTATTTCTATACCTTGATGAAACATATCACTATATCATAATATGAGGAGAATTTTGGAGAGATTAATGCAATTCAAATTCATAACAATAACCCATAAAGTAAATTATCAATATCACTTTCTAGATTTTGTACACATTATATAGCATGTATTTTGATCCTTGTAATGTTAACCTCTTACTAAGTAAAAAAATCATCTGGAATTTGATATAAACTCCATAATTTCATTTCTATTATAGATTATTTCTCACATGGATAGTACTTTTTAATGAATATAACCTTAAATGAATTCCATTATACATTCTTTATCTCATCTACCTTCTTGGTGTTTTGAGTCAAAGACAACCATTGATCATCTTCCCCTTGTAGAAGATATACTTCAATGGTAATCATAACTCATTCCCTGAATCCAAAATTAAGGACTAACTTCTATAGGTGCATGATCAATTGGTCAAAATAGATTTATCTTTCTATTACAATTGGTGGTTTCAGCCTCATGATGATGTCCAAAATTGTTACACCATGTTGTGAAGCAACAGGTTTTTACATATAAAAAATATTATTGGTAATAACTTAAGTTAAATATACTATGATTATTATAATTATCTCTACTCTAATTCCACCCATATTAACATTACCTATTGAGAAATACCAATATTGATTACGGTTGGTGACATGGTTTATGTTCCTTCAATTATGCTTCATTTCTAATCAATGTCATTAAATTAATTTGGTCAGGAAAAACTCAATGAATTATAAATCATTGTATTTTTTTGAAGTATATTTATTTTAAATGAATGTCATATTTTATAAAAATATTTTTATAATATCCTAAGGGTTCATTATAAAGTTATTTTTTCACTCTATTTATATGTATTTTGTTCCCTTTTTTTGTAGAAAACATGGTGTCAAGCCAACTATTACACCCCTACTCTAGTAACCCCCAACTATTGGTTATTTAATGAAATGGTACAGAACACATAGATCACAATACATATGATCCTATAGTTTATCTATCACAGTATACTAGAAATAATAATGAATAATATAATATACTATAGACATAAGGTACATTAACTGGATACATGAAAATTTATTATTTATGACGAATAATTATTAAGTCATTTGAATTAATCATAAAGGATTACTAGGGAAAATAAATGAAGTACCAAGAAATGAGATTATATGTTATGTAATACTTATAATACAATGAAATATATTATACATATATGTAAAGTAAATAATATGATAGTAATAAAAAAATTCATAATAAACGGAGTTGTTAGTAAAATGTATCCATGGATTACATAATAAATATATGATTGGATATATATAAATAATTTCATGGTGATGTAATTCATATTGGAAGACAATACAAACACGCTATCAAGGAAATTTTCCAAAACATTATGCTTAAATGGGTAAGGATTAGCCAAATAACCAAGTAGTTTCTTTCATGAGATCTACTGGTACATCATGTGGATATATATTTCTAATCCCCCCATCACATAACATTTCTAATGAATCCATAATATATAGAGAATATATTGAAAATAAATATCAAAATGATCCTTAAGGACCTCATACATAATCACTGTTATGTAATAAATATGTATATCTATAGTAAAAAGAATATAAAAATTTCTAAGTTATCCAATTCAATGTAATAATATGGTTATCAATATGAATATCCCAAAATCAAATTAGAAAATATTGGATATTTACATTGTAATATATGGTAAGTTTATCAAAGTAATGGTAGTGAAATAATTTTGTAGGGTACTTTTATTATTCAATGATTTAAATTGAAATTATTATGAAATAATATATCTTAATCTGTTATTTTTTTATTAAAATGACCTTCTGAATTATATAGTGAATATCCTTTGAGAGTATCAATACCTTAACTTTCATTTTTTGTCTTATTTGATGCATTATCCCCATTTTACTATTTGGTAAGGAACTCTTACATAACCTATGGGACAGTACACCTCATGATCCTATGTCCCTATGGCTTGAAGAAAATTATATAGGTTTCCCCCCATCACAATAATGTTTCTTGGATACAAGCGATAATTGTAATATATTTTCTCTGGTCCTCATTATATTTTGACACCATAATAAATCCAAAACTTGACAAATCCACTCATTTTAGTTAATAAGTAAAATATAGTTATAACATGGTAAATTTTATAAAAATTATTTTTACTGGTTTATTCATTTTTGGGTTCAATTATGAAGCTATACATTATTCCTGGTTATATATTTTAATTTTATAATGTCTTGTAACTATGTTCTTAAGTTTTTTTCCTTTTATTTTTATATTAAATATAATAAAGCCATCATTAATTCTATTTTTCACTATGATTAATACAAATAATTAAAAATGGAAATGTTAATAAATCATACCACTCAGATGAATGTGGTAGAAAATAAATTGAGGTAGATAAGTAATCTCACAAATAAATCAAATAATTGTGCTGAAAATTTAGGAAATTATTAAATTCACCAAAAATTCATATTGATAATTTATGTTGAACTAAAATAATCTAAATATGGTATCATATTGACCATTTATAAAAGTCCCTCAATGTTTTAAAGTGACTATACATTGATTTTGGATTGGCCAAAATTGAAAATGCATCCCACCATGGGTCCAAGATGTTGTTGGAGTTAAATATACCATAAAGGTGTTATACTAGCACATGTCAATCAAACATATAATATAATACTCCATTTCATCCAAAATGATATATGTTGAAATTCTATAATGTGTTGAAGAAACTACATTACTATTCTAAACCAAACACAAATAAAGATCAAAGAAACTACAATACAGACCAAGCCCCAGGATCAACCACACATTCAAACAAATAAATCATAACATTACTTCATGTTTATGATCAAACACCCATTCAGAATTTTGGAATACTGTGGGGATAAAATCAAAATTTTATGAAACCATAATGTAGGACCTAGAATCAAAATGAAACATAATTCCCATTGCTCTACCAAATCATGAATGACCTCCCATGAAATTATGTGGTGATCCTTAGTTTTCTAAAGTGGGGGTAACTACTATTAGGAGAAGGTGGAAGAATATATAATATTCAATATTCCAAGATCCATTAATTGTTACCCTCAATAAAGGAACTAAGTAATATATCTAAGGAAGGATTAAAAATTGATCTCATGGAACTGAATGTGAGGAGGTGAATGAAGACTAGGAAATATTAATAAATATGATACACCTACCTATTATATAACGATTCATATCCCACTAATTGAAGATATAGTTTCCTATTTCTTTATTTTTAACATAAGTTCATTTTGTTAAACATTATATTTTAATGGAATTATGTCACTCTTTTCTTTATATATGTCATCATTTGTTAATTTATGGTGATTGTCAAGCATCTATACCTAATATAAAATTAACCTCTGGATTACCCAAAGGATAAAAACTAGTAAACCTGTGTCAATTCACCTAGTCTTATCCATTCTATTTTATATCTTGGAATTTTATTGTTTTAGAGACTAAGGATAAAATATTACATCATGTTCTTATATCTTTCATTTTCATTCATACTATTGAAAAATTTTCCCTCTCCCACTATCTAGATAACTAAATTATCATTTGGATTAGTGTTTTGGGTAGTGTATGCACTCAAAACTATTCCCCATTAGAGAGAGATATTAGATGATCACTTGGGTATTCATCTTGATTGTGATGTTCATTCACACATTTTAGGTAGTAAGGCTTTGTGTAGTCAATTAGAACACCTATAGTGTGAGGTGAAAGATAAATCATGTGATATAATGATGGATTATAGTAATTAAATCTAAAGGTGTCTCCCACTATTATAGTTTATTGTAATTATATTTTTTAATTTTCTTTCCTATTTCAATAATTAGACATCAATACACTTTTATGGTGATTTCAAAACATAAGAAAACAAAAAAAAATAAACATATGTATTAGGTTGGTCAATATCCAAGGACCAAATCCATTAGAAATGACCATGTTTAGCCAATATTCTATATTCATAGAGTTTTTTAAATTATATAAGCAAGGATTGTGGCAGCATTCAAATTATTTTCACTATTATCTGAAAGTTAGGCTGAGTTTTCAATATCTCAAACATATTTTTTATTAATTTCTTAATTATCATTATTTTCATTTTTTTATTTATTTTGAATTTAGTTTTCTTTATTAATTTTTTATTCTACACACTAGGTTGAGAAAAAATTATGATCTATTAATTTATAATGTATTACCATTATCACTCACCATTACAAAGGGTTGATGATAACACTATGATAATTACTTGAAAATAGCCCTACAAAACAAAAAATCTACACAAATGTACATGAGGAAGGAAGTGAGATTGTATCATAATATAGGGATAAGATATTATTATAGAAACCATTTCATAACTATTCTTTATGAGGAGGATGTGAAGAATAAGAGTTACCCAATAGTGTAATTAAATACATAATGGAAAAATTACTTGGAAGAATAAATCCTTACTATTACATTATAATGAAATATAATACATGGGACAAGACTGAATCTTAAGATATTATAAAGATGACATGAATTAGTTTTTATAGACTTTTATTAAGAATAAATCCATGATTTTTATGAAAAATATCAAAAATCCCACTCTCTCACACATTTTTGAGATGAACCAGAGGCCCTAAGGAAGAAACAATTTCTTCCAACAGAATAATATATTATGGGTCACTAAACTCTTGAATCCATTGTTATTAATTTTTCCCATATTCACTTAAATACAAAACCTTGTGTTTTAATGATATTTAATCAACACTTATAGAGATTACCATAGATGGGTAATAATAATATGAGGTTATTAGCCTCAAATATAATCTAATGGATCCATTGGCCAATGTTGATGAAACCAATACTAAGAAATACCTTAGAGGGATTGAGGTTGAGAAATTTATTGGATGAAATATTTCTATGGAATCAATTTAATTTTTTTTAGTGCATCAATTATAATAAAAAAAATTATATGAGGGAACCAAGGATTCTCATAGCTAGAAATAGAGTGTATTTTTTATTTTTTTTTAATTCACACTAGTTTGATCTGGGAGTTTTCAAGGTAACATGCCTTATGATGTAAGAGGATTAAGTTTTTAAAATTACATATTTTCCCATTGTTTATTAAATTTTTTTTGATTAAAATCTAGAGGAAGGGTAAGATTTACAACACTTGGATTTCCATTCCCAACTGATCAATTATATGGTAAATTCATGGGTTTTTTGTAGATTGGAGTTTCAAGAAGATGTGGGGCTCTGTGAAGGAATCAATTGAGAATAATGATTAATGGTTCAAAAAAATGGAATTCTTGAAAAAAAATCCTTGTTTGAATAGATTATCCGTAATGGTTTGATGTTAATCTATGAGACTAAGAGGAAGCATCAATAATGGGTATTTTCACTCAAGGTTCATGAAGACTAGGATCTTCACAAAAATGAATGTAGAGGTTCATGAAAAGGTCATGGTGAGAAATAAAGCTTAGTTAATGGAAATTTCTATAAATATTCATCCACACACATATTTTGAGTACATAGAGAGAATTTAGAAAAACTTTGAAATGAAATTATTGAATTAAGGTGCTTTGTAAAGGTAATTCATTTAACTATTCATGAATGCATGCTTTATGAAAATTATGGTTTTGAATTGATTGAGCTTAATTTATTCCAAAAAATGGGTTTTCTAGAAGACTATAATATTCATGAGTTTTTGTAATTCTTTAATGTTTGGGAGCTTTATAAAATTTAGTGGTTTCATGAAGGCTGGTGTATCTTTGAAATAACAAGGGGGTTTTATAAAGGATTGGATATTCATAAATAGTTGTGATGGACATCTTGTTTTAGTGAAAAGTTCCTCCAAGTGAATCAATTCAATACTATGGTTCAAGAAGATTATCATGCTATTTATAGTCAATGACTAAAATTCTAAATTTATTGAATTGAACTTCAAGTCGATAAACAATATAGGACATCACCCAAGGCAGTTATCAAGGGAGATTCAATAGAAGTTATCTAAGGGAGGTAGTGTGTTGTCCCTATAAGTCTTATAAAGGAAGTATACCTATAATGGATTGACCATGTGTGAAAAATTATAATCCACAATACCTAGTGAAGATTAGTGAATTTAGGTATGACCAACACTCTTTCGGTGTATGCTCCTTAGACTATCCCTTAGCAATGAACCATGAAAAAAAAGTGTAGTGATTATTTTTGCACATATGTGTGTTTGATAATTGAATGATTCCATAAAAAGGGTTTAATATTTTCCTACCAACATTGGGAAAAAATCTATCTCTTTTAATGAAAATTTGGACACCATGATTCATCCCTCCCCTCTCAGGTGTTATAGGGTCCTATATGTGGTAACAAAGAGAATATGATATTAGTGTTAAATAATTCCTCTATTATTATGGATAATTTCATGAATGATAGGGGAGTTCTAATTTTTTATGGAAGAAACATTTATATTAAGAAAAATATAATGAGATATCATCTTCGATCCCTTAGAATGAACGTTCTCTATGCCACATATACGGGGATTTAGTTTAGTAATGTGACAGGTATTTCTATGACTGAAACAGAAAATAATATTCTGAATAAAAAATCCAATGACCAAAATATTGTTATCATAGTGTTATTTAATCAAATCTATTTGAATTTGATGAGTTAAAATAAATCCAATTCCATATGGGAGAAACTATAAAATATATAACAAGGTGATAAAAATGTAAAGGAGTCCAAACATCAAATCTTTCCCAATCAATATGATGATCTAAAAATTCATCCAGATGAATATATAGATAGCTTCTTTAAAAACATAACTGGTGTTTTTGGAGGTATTAGAGGTATTAAAGAAGAAATTATGGATATTGATGTTGTGATGAAAACCCAGAGAAGTATTCCACCTCTATACAATCCAAAATTATCAACCCTTGAGGAATGATATTTTCTAATATTTCTCATTATGACCTACTAAGCATTTTGGTGTATTATGAAATGAATGTCAAACTTGAAGACATAATAAATTTAGTAATTAAAAATGGAATTCAATGAAATGGAAATACAAGACATTTCTAATGTTAGTGATGATGTATATTATGTGGATAATGAACTTTTTTGAATTTAATTAATTAAATTTAAGAGTGTTATATAGATATTTATTGTAAATATTCGATTGGATTATTTTTTTTGGTGTTGTAATGTAGGTAATGTTGTTACTCGGTGATCAAGGAGATTTGATGATGTAGAGCGTGAAGTAGAAACTAAACATAGGACTTAGAGAAGGTTTCCTAATAATAGAGACTTCAAATTATGAATGAAATTATATGGAAATAGTTTTGATTAAATAGTGGAACAAGATAATAATTACTTTATTGAGAATGTAGAACTAGAGTTTAAATCTTATGTTGAAGCATCCATGATAGATATAGTAGAAAATGTAAAAACTATAATATATGAAGATAATCAGTCAACTATTGTTGTATATATCAAGGTAGTGCTTGAGGGTGCACTTGATGATCCTGAAGTATAATGAAATAAATATATAAAGATGAGAGATTTTTTTGAAATATTATCAAAGTATGATGATCATATTTAATTATATATTGATCAACAGTAAGAAGAGTAAGAATAATGAGTGGAAACTATTGAAAGCATGGATGATATTCTAGAGTTTAAAATAAGGATTGAAGAGTATGAAAAATAAATAAATGAAATTTCCTCAAGACTAGAGGAAAAGGATCAGATAGTTTGGGCCATGATGAATAAGTTGGTTTGTTTATGTAGTAAACTATAAAATAAATCCAAACAAATGAAAAAAATAAAGAGATTATAGTTTGGTTGGTTTTCAGGTGTAGATAATTTTGAAAGACTTAAATTTGATTCTATGGAAGTTTAAAAATCCTTGAATGATAAATGATTTAAATTTATGGGAAAAACTGAAATTGGTTTTGATACATCAAAAAAATCCTGGAAAAGGGATGATCCCAAGAAAAGGGAAGTAGAAAGTTTGACATATAAAAAAGGTTCTGCACGTCATAACTGAGACAACATCAAAAAAAATAAAAAAGATAGTTGAATTTAATCCTTGATTATTTATAGAGGATCACATATAAATAACATTTAAAAATGAATGGTAAATGTTGAGGAATGGAATTGAAAATATATTTCCCCTAATGAAATAAAATTTTATAGCTTTCAAGGTCATACAATATCTTTCTATAAAGAGGCAAGGATCTATCTGAATGGGGAATCCCCTGGAATTCAACAATGGATAATGACATCATATCCTTTATCATATAGAGGAAATAATTTCTATGAATATTTTTTTCACTGATATAACATTTTCTATAAAGAAATTAATTACATGTAGAGGAAATGTGGGAAAAATAACAACAGAAGTCCAAGACAAGTCAATATCATTAAACCGAGTAGTGATATCATTGAAAATTGGTATTTTACTCTAGAAGAATAATGAAAGTATAATTCAAACATGAATTTTAAAAATATATTGTAGACTCCATATTTTACCTCCACTCTATCATGTATCTCATGGTTGGAATGGAATTAGATCAAGAAATACAACCAAGAGGAAATCATTCTCAAAGCATAAAGAAGTATTAGATACTAGATTATTCATAGTGGATGCTCATACCACATAATAGAAAATGCATGTTTGTGGAAAATTTTAAAAAATAGTTAATGGAATAGTGAGATTCACTAAGTATGGTGCTATAAAGATGAAGGGTATTTAAAATATATAATTAGAAAATGATGAGATAATTAAAACAAAAGTTATGTACTTGGATGGATTGCATCACAATCTCATGAGTGTGAGTCAACTCTATGACTCGGGATTGGTGGTAACATTTAATCAAAATGGGTGAACCATAAATGGAAGGATGGGTAATTCTCTAATGAAATTATACATGAAAAATAGTAATTTATACCAGGTAGATAGTAAATAAACCCATTGATTATTAATAATCAAAGAGGGAAAAAAATTACTGAACTGGAGGTTAAGGACCATTAATCAATGGAGAATAGTGAACATATCTAGGCTAAATCCTATTATTGACATTCCCAAACTAAATCGGGATCGATAAAACACTTGTGATTATATCATGAGAATAAACATGGTCTAAAATTATTATATACTAAAGAATAAAAGGTAATTTAATCTTCTTGATCTCATTTACACAGATTTATGTGTTCCAATAAATCTGGATAGAATATATGGAGAGATTTAATAAATTTTTTATTGATGATTATATGAGAAAGGAATGGGTGATGTTAATGTAGTGAAAACAGGATGTAATTAACCTCATGAAGACTTATCTCTAAAGATCTCAGAATTAATCTAGACAAAAAATCAAGCTATTATGATCTAATAATGGAATATATTAAACATAAACTAAATTTGAAAATTACCTTAAAAAACAAGTAATCATGCATGAAGTGTCCGAAATGATAAAACCTCAACAAAATGGGGAAATTGAATGCGGAAACTGAAAAATGAATGATATAGGCATAACTATTCTAATTGATAGTTTTATTTCTCATCATTACCAGAATGATTCATTTCATGTTGAAGTGTACACTAAAAATAAAATAGGTCTATTTATATAATTGGAAACAACACCAGATGAAATATATATTGGGAAAGAGTCCCTCTATAATGTATTGTTGTTCTTTTTTATGAAAATGATTCATCTGTAATAAGGAAGGCAATCAAGGTGAGTATGGTGATGCTGAAGATGAAGGATTTTTCATTGGATCTTCAGTGATGGGTAAACCCAAAAAATACTAAAATAATTTTTTTAGAATGATTTTGGAGAGAAATTATGTAAACACCATTGATTAAAAAACCATAAATAACATGATGATATCATATTTTGAAATGATTGAAGAAGTTGAAGAATGTGGAAAAGGGATAGATTCAAATATAGAAAATGTGGATGGATTTCCAAACATTCATGGATCTCAAATGATGTTTATTCAAAAGTTGAATAATAAAAGGAAACCATTTCAAATAAAACTCTATAATAACCTCACAATAGAAATATGAGAGAAGAAGATGATCGATCCATTTAAATTGGGGATTGGAATCCTCCAATAAAGATGAGGAAAATGAGAAATTAAAAACATTCCTTCACCCTATAATTTATGGAACCAACCTAATTTGATTAAGATGCAAAGGATAAATCATGGGTTAAGGAAAATAATGTTCAACTAGATTAGATTGATAAAAACTAGACTTTGGATCTTGTTAAGAGACCAAAAAATCACAATGTGATTGGAATAATGTGGTTCTTTAAATTCATATTTGATGATTTAGTAAGCATGATCAAAAACAAGGTTGGCCTGGTGTGTAAAGGATATGTACATATTAAGTAATTTATGTTGAAGAAATTTTTAATCTATTATCTTGACTGGTTTCAGTTAGGATATTTCTAGACATGGAGATTCAAAGAGGGTACAATACTTATCAGATGGGTTTCAAAGTGGAATTATTTAATGGTTTTCTTCAAGAAGAAGTGTACACTAATAAACTAGTGGGATTTAATGATTGGGAATGATTAAAAAAGGTTTGTAGATTAAATAAGGAACCAGGAGAATGGTATTCTCTATTGTATGCTTATATAAAAATAATAAAATTTAAAATAGGTGTTAAAAATAATATCTATATGAATAATTAATAGGAAAATCAATTTATGGTTCTTATATATGGGGATTAAATTATATTTTTCATAATTAGGTAGGTATTAGTGGAAAATATTTCCAATCACATGAAATAATATTTTGAAATATCCATGATTGGTGAACTCACATACTTTTTGTGGATATATGAGATTTAAAATAAGGAATACACCTTCATTTCTCAGGAAAAGTATATAAGATATTTTGAATAAATTCAACATGTATGACTCCAAACAAAAGTCAAATCCGATTTTAGTTAGAAAAATAATTGGAAAGAAAGATAATGGGAAATTTGTGGATCCCAAATTTTAATATGAAAACCATTGGAATCTTATAATATTTTACTACAACATGGCCAAATATATTCATTCCAACATTTTTAGCAAGTCACATTTAATGTAATCTAAAGGAAGTGCATTTCATATCAATTAAAAGAACCATGAGGTATAGTCGTGGTACTCTGAACATTGTATTATACTTGGTAGATGGAATCTAAAATCAATTATCAACATTTTTTATGTTGACTTGGATGGAGATATGGTGGATAGAAATTTAAAAAGTAGTGGTGAATTATACATTAGAAAAAAAAGTGTGGGCTGGTAGAACAAAAATACATGAAATCACTTATAATAGTACTACTAAATCAATGTATTTATCAATAAAAAAGGAATTCACTTATTTATTGTCGATGATGAAGAAACCTATGGATATTGGTGACGAGGTGAAATATTCAATAGTGATACATAGGGAAAACAAGAGCATGATCAATATTAAAAGAAATATATTTCAACACCCTCATACCAAACATATTCTGTTCTAATATCACTTCATTAAAGAAAATGTTCAACATGGTGTGATTCAAATGGATAATTTTGGAAATAATGATCAATTAGATGATATTCTATCTATGTAGTTGAAAGTAAAAATATATGAGAAACATCGGTTGAACCTCAGTGTTCAGAACCTCTCATTGTGTAAATAGGTTCTATTTAATCCCATCTCCCCATTTTTATTTATATTTTTAATTTTATATTGACATGATAAAGTTCGATGTGGGAGATATGATACAGGGGATTATTTTAGAACTAAAAGTGTGAATAAAGTTTCTTTGGGATTATTTACATTGGGAGAGTTAGGTGTAATTCAAATAATTATAGGTTTTTAGTATTGGTTGGCAGTATATCAAGGAATGAAATTATCTTTTACCACTATAGTTTTCTACACTAATCATTTCTAACATAAACAAATAGTGATGGATGAGATATTTTAGGCCTATCGTGTTTTTGATTGAGGATGGATCTTTAAGGAATTTATGTATAGATTTCTAAAAAACCCAAAGGGGGATATTTTTGAACCAAGAGTTTTCATAGATGTAAATGGAGTATAGTTTGGGTTTTTTTTCAATCTAAACCAAGTTAATCGGGGAGTTTGTAAGTAAAGTTACAATATGATGTGGGAGTCATCAATGATGAATGTGGTGTCATTTCCTAATTTTTTCAAATTTTTTTGAGATCAAAACCCAGAGGAATGGTATGTTTAGACAAACCTACATTTCTAATATTTTAAATTCAATTATATGGTAAAGTAATGGGTTCTCATGAATATTTCAGTTTCCCAATGATGTGGAAATTTTTTAAGGAATCTATTGTTGTGAATGGTTGAAGGTTTGAAAATAAGGGGTTCGCGGAAAAGGCTTCTCAAAAATAGTTGAGTCATGATGTGGTGATAATAATATATCCATATATGAGAAATATTAACAAATGGGAAACATTTAAAAAGTATTTTTAAATACTAAAAGCTTCATGAACATGAACATAGAGGTTCCTAAAATTGATGTGGTAAGCCCAAAATCTTTGTGAATGCTTATGTTTATAAATAAGAATCCACATATATCTTTTGAATATATAGAGATAATTTAGAAAGGGGGTGAAAGTTCTAATTTCATGATGGTTCATTGTAAATTTAATTCATTTTGATCTTCACATACTCTATATTCACAAAAAGTATGGTTGTGAACTGATTGAACTTAAATCATTTCAAAAAAGAGGCTTCATGTATAATAAGATATTTTAGAGTGTTTTATAGTTCCATGAAGGTTAGGAGATTCCAAAAGGATTGGAGATTCCTAAAATATAGTGGGTTCATCAAGGCTGTTGTATCATTGAAATATGATTGGGGTTTTGTAAAGTATAGGATATTTGTGAATAGTAGTGTTAAACATTTGGTTTTAGTAAACAGTGCTTCCAAGTACATCAATTACGGAATATGGCGCAAGAAGAGTATCATTCTAATTAGGGAGAAAGATATAGATTCCCAATATATTTAATAAACAATGAAGTCAATAAACTGAGTGAGACTTAACATAATCCAATGAGAAATGGGGAGTCGAATGAAGTTATCTGAGAAGGGTAGTGTGATATCCTCAAACGTCTTGTAAATGTAATTTTCTTACAATGGAGTGACTATGTGAGAAAAATTTTAATCCAAAATACCTAGTGAAGCATATTGGACTTAGGTACAACTGAAACACTATTAGAATATAATCCAAGGATTTTCCATTTGTGGTGAACCAAGTAAAACATATCTATCATGATTTGTTTTCCACATAAGGGTGTTTTATAATTGCATCATTACATCAGGCTAGTTTAACATGTTTCTACCAAAATTAGGACAAGATCCGTCTCATTTAAAGAAAAAATTTAAATGTTGATTCACCCCTACTCTCTCATGGTGTTCTAGGTTCCTTCATTATATTGAATTTATAGGTCATGTTGAGTAGAATTTCACCCTGAATGATGAAGAATAATTTTTGGCATCCAAAAAATTAGATAGAATGATATTTGAAGTAAAATAATAGGCTAACCAAAATGATTAAATGGACATTCTTATATCTATAAAAATGGAATATAATATTATACTGACAATTTTAAAGAAAAATTCATAAATATATAACTAGATAATGAAAACAATTCCACCCTAGAAGTTGGTGATGATGAATTAAAACCTTAGTTACTTAACCATTTTTATAAAAATCAACTGCAGTAGGAAATAATAAATATGTATCCCCTATACTATCTATCCCAACCCCCAATCCACTCTTACGGAAGTAATTATCTTTCCATTATAGGGTTTGATACTTTTATTTTCTTTTATTATAGTTTTTTCATGGTTGATTCCAATTTATGGTCATTAAAAAATATAAAATTTGGTGGTTTATATTATGGAAACAAAACCCACCATCAAATTTGGGTAAATAATTAAAATATCCTATTGGGGGTAGTGAATACCTACTTCCCACTATTATGTAGAAACTATGTTTCTATTCTTTTATATCTTTCTTTAGTTTTAAATAAAATTTATATTTTTTATTCTGGAATCTGTATGTCTTCAGGTTGACAACACTTATGAAATGAGCTGATATTTATCCTCAAGAACCCATGGAATATATTAACATAACCTCATGGATAAATAAAAAAAATTATACATTTACAATTTTTCATACACTGTAATTTATTTTAGTTCCTATTGATATTTAATGATATGTTATAAATAAGTTTGGAGGGTATTTAAACCATAATTAGATTAGTTTTAAATATTATTTTTTTGTATGGAATATATGAATATATTCTCTAAGATATTTTTTTTAAAATTTTACTGTGTTTTAGGTAAGGATATTTGACTTCAATTAATTTCTTTTTGAGTGTATATGTGAATACATTTTCTTTGATTATTTAATTGGTTCAAAAAAATTTTGATTCATGTGATTTATGAGTGAACAAAAACACTTTTTATGAAAAATAAATTTTACAAAAAGGAAAAGGAGTTTCATTAAAATTATTTATGTAGAATTGAAATTAAAAAAATGAGGAAACTGAATCTCTAAACTTAAACATATGTAATATATCCATTTTTAAACTGATCACGTTTGGGATCTTAAATAGAATATTATAAAATAATTTATTCTAAAATGAATTTAAATGGGATACATGGATATGATATGGTTTTTTTATAATTAGGAACCGATTTTTTGGGTAATAATATTCCACTATAAATTATGTAAGTTCTTTTCACAATACATGGTTTTGAAAAATTCAAATGAGTTCATAATTATAAAGAATGATTTTAATAATGTGAGGGGAATATTGAACCCAAATGAATAAGGGTAAAACTGATGTATAATTGTATCATTTTATTTGTATCACGGAAGTGTGGAATTAATATTGGGGTTAAGAAACATAGGGAGAGTAATTTTTTGATGTTACTCTTAATTCTAATGAAATTTAATATGTCAGTCCTTCTAAAAATCACTTTCATTAAATTAATTGAGGAGGTATGAATGATTCATATAGGATAAATGAAATTTTAGAAATGGATGAATCTATGCATTATTCATTACATGATTTTATTTGATCATTTACTAGAAAAATATATGTGGTAAGAAAAAATTATTTTAAAAATGGAATTCATTTTATTATCTAAGAGTGAAATAGTGTAATTATTTGGGAGTGATGACTAGAAAAAATTTCAAAAAAATCTTATTTAATTCCAATTTTAGCATTAATAATTAATCTAATAATTGAGAAAATAATATATTCTTGAAAGTTTTGAAATCTTCATATAATTTTTTATGTGTCACAAAACATTCATTTTAGTCATTTATTCATTTTTAGGTTTAATTGTTAATCCATCAATTGATCTTGGTTATGGAATTTAATTTTTTTGGAATTTTAATTATATTCTAAATTTTTCCGTTCATTTTTATATTAACTAAAATAAATAAAACATTAAATTCTATTTTAATGTGTTTATGTTGAAGCTATAAATATGAAATGGAAATCAATAATTCCACATTACTGACTGTAGAAGATGAATAACCATAGAATATAAGATACCACATAAAGAGATAACTGAAAATGATGAAAATTCATGAAATTATTATATTTATTTCATGTTGATACTCATCGACCATGTGGTATAAAATGGACCATGGGACGGGATCTAGTTGATTGTGCATGAAAATTACATAGAGTCATCAAGAGGCTTCTCATTGATCATAGATCTACCATAAGTGAAAGTGTAAATGGCTATGGTTCTAGGATTATTAATGGGTTGAATATCCTATAAAGGGGTAAAAAATAACACATTGACTTTCAATTAACCATGAAAATATTATTGACCATGATATCTGACCAACCATAGGTAGAAATACAGTAAAGTATTGAAGTGACCACAAGATTATTATGAATTTAAAACAAGTAAAGATAAATGTTACAAAATGACTGACTGTTCCCTTGGATTTATTATAGGTTGAAAACCATCATTAGTGACTATCCTTCATGTGGTTGATCTAATACTTATCAAAATTTCTAGACAATAATTGAAATAAAATTCTAATTTCCCAAAATTATAAATTATGACCTAAAATCAAACTAAAACATAAATCTCACTACTTATACATATTAGTAATTATATCCTATGAACTCAAAAATTGATAATCTAGATTATGAATAGAATATTTCTGATTATTGGTGAATGATATGGAATCTTGAATATTCTAGATTATTAGATCCATCAATCACTACATTCAAGACACGTTTAATCCATCTATGGTTGGAGATAAATTCAATATCATGTTTCTAAATGTGAGTATGAGGATGAATACTAGTTGAATTAAATAAAAATTTTCCCCTTCTCATTATATAAGGATTTTATCCTTTAGATTTTATTTATTATTAACTGTAATTTAATTATTTTTATTTTTAATTCATTATATTCTCTATTCATATATGATGTTCTTACCTTCTTCTTGTTCTTCATGTTTCATAACCTCTATGATGTAATAGTGATTCCCAAGAATCCATACCATATGGAAGGATAACTAATGGTCCGTCTGTTGGATGTAAACAAGTTAACTAGATTCCATTCACCTTGTGTTATTCATTATATTACAATTTTTTTTATTTTTTTAGGGTAAAAAGATATTATCGAACCTCAAGGTCATTCTTCCCTTATTTTTGTCACAAAATTGAACACAATTTCCTATCCCTCTACACTACTGGAAATGGGAGTTTTCCCAACAGTTGTTTACCAACATTTCAAAGAAACCATTGGTATATTCTATCTTTCCTAACAGTTTATATAAACCGTTGGGAAATACCTTTTAGAAGAGACTTTTCCCAACGGTTTTATGAAACCGTTGGGAAAAGGTGGGAAAAACGTATTTTCCCCAATGGTTTTAGGAAACTGTTGGGAAAGACTGGTTTTTTCCAACGGTTTTTATGAACCGTTGGGAAAAAACCCCCCAAATACCCCAATGCTAGCAGCGGCCTCCCCACGATTCAGAAGTGGATCCAGATCCTTCTGCTCGTCTCCAGAAGCTCTCTAGAAGCGATTCCTTGGCAGAATCACTTCCCAATCCCCACATCTTCCATCGGATCACCAGCCACCAGGTTAGACTCCTATATTTTAGTTTCACCTGTCATAAAGAATATACTTCTATGAATGATTTCCTATTTCCCAAATTTTAGGGTTTTTGTAAAAATTTATGATTGTTCCACGAATTGTGTTGTCAAATCCCTATATCGGTGTATGTCCAATTAATGTTTTCATTACACATTTACATTTATAAGGGCACGGTGTCTCTTTATTATGTTCTAATTTTGAAGATTCGTAGTTTTTTTAATCTTGTTCAAATATTATAGGTTCATGTATAGGAACTAATAAGAAATTGTTTGTAATATTTATTGATATTATTTCATGAAAATCACTTCTTTCATTAAGATCATGCCAAACATGAAGATCTTGTTCATCTTAATTTTTGTACACTATGTGTATTACATAACAAGTATGTATGTAAGAAATTGAATGATGTAAACTCATACTCACATGATTTCTTACCTTATATAGTGTCCAACATATGGAATACGAGCTTTTGAATTCATCAGTTAACCAGGATCATATATTCCATTTCCCCCAAGATGACTATACTAATATAACTTTAGGGTCAACTAAATATGTTTCTCATTGTACGTTGTATATTATGTTTCCTTGGACAATACTCACTTTTATGAGGGTGGGGTTCTTTTCAATACATCGACTAGAAACTTATTTCTTTATTTGAATTGCATTTTCTAATTTGGAATTGTACTGTGTTCAAACATAGTCAAACAATATTTCTAACTTGGTTAACATTACAACTTGTATGATTTATTAAATTCATTCAAGCTCTTCTAAAACAATTGATAGCTGACTTGAACGTTGTGTGAATTTTCAATGTTTATTGGTTGCAGTTTTATTTGAATTTCATTTTCTAATTTGGAATTGAACTGTATTCAAACATATTCAAACAATATTTCTAACTTGGTGAACATTACAACTTGTATTATTTATTAAATCCATTCAATCTCTTCTAAAACAATTGATAGCTAAATTACCAATGAATCCCCCTATTCCCTCATATATTTAGTTTTTTGGGTTACACGTTAGTTTTATTTTTCTAATTAATTACATATTTGTTTTCAAAAGCAGGAAATGAAGCCAATTGAAGAGAGACGAAGGAAAAAAATGATGGAGAACAATCGTCGAATGACGGAGTTGGGAATTTCATCATTAGTGCCTATAGTGAGTACTTTATTTAAAATTGTTATATTTAAATAATATATAATGTCATGTGATTAATTTTTATGTAAACATTTTTGTAGGATCCACCTATACGTCAACAGTTATTCGACGAGGAGCCTAGTACCGATCCTAGTACTCAGGCCGGTGGTACGAGGAGGGTTTGTACTAGAGGTGGACGAGCAGCTGCGTGTACCCGACTAGACCCTGCCCCTCCCACTGACATGTCATCCTTCCCACATTCTGATCCTAGTATGTCGTTAGGGACACACGGGATATTTATGCCTCCCATGTTTTCGCTACCTTCTGCATCTTCTGGCCCATCATTTTCACATCCCATGATGATTCCCACTCCCCAGTCAGCATTCGGTCAGACAGTTGTCCCATCTTCTTTTCCTTATACTTCTGTCTCTCTGAGCTTCTATATTCCATCGTCTTCGACTCCTGTTCCACCACAGGGTGTTCCATCAGTTTTTGTGGATCCAGCAGCGCTCAGTGATCAGACCGGCACAGGTATATTTATAGAACCCTAACAAATTTTTATAGCAATATTTATTTTCATTATAACATGTTTTGATAAAATATTTGTTTTTATTTCATGACAGATACATCTACTGACAGGAGGCGTGGGCGAGGGCGTACATGCATGCGTTCGGTGTGGAACCGCCGCACACAGGTTATGGTGGATTATAATGAAGAAAACCAAATGGTTGAGAAAACAGGGCAGCAATGTCGGAGTTTTTTGGAGACGCCTACCAAATACTCCGACATCATTCCCGTCAACCCGCTATCATGGAGACATTTTCCAAATGAGGTCAAGGATAGAGCTTGGGCAGATATATGGGTAAAAAAATCTGTTCTATTTAATGCCATGAATTATTTTTGTGTTTATATGAATTAATATTTTGATTTCAGCTTTAATTTAATTTTCCCGATGGTGAGGGTGCACGAACGGAACGTCTAAATGATTTAGGCGAGCTTTGGAGAGCCTACAAGCATGAGTTTTATATTGGATGGGTTGCTAGAGTAGGCACTGAGTTAGAGGCGGTACCAGTGGTGGATGATTGTCCTATAGAGCAGTATCGTCAGATGATTACTCATTGGACGAGTACCCAGTTTAAGGTATTAATAACAATTGAGGTATTTAAATAATAACTTTCGTGTTTTTCATTAATACTATCTGTTGCATTTTCTAATTTTATTTAGGAATCATATGGAAAAAATAAAAACAACATTGATGCAAAAAAATACCTCCACACACTGGGACGCACTACGATGCTTGATCATGAGAGGAAGCAGGTATGACAATTGTTTATAAGTTTTCCTTACGCCTTACACTTTCTTTTGTTTCCTCAATTATTTAATAGTTTGCTAAAATTTTCATATAACTTTAGTTTTCAATATCATTGTAGAGGCAAATAAAAAATATTGAAGGACGTGTGCCTCGAGCAAAACTATTTTGCTCGAGTAGACGGAAAAAGGATGGAAGTGCCGTCAACGAAGCGACTCAGCAGCAGATTGTAAGTTTTAATATGTTGAATTTAGATTTTAATATCTATTTTGTAACTTAATGATATATTTATATTTGTAACAGGCTTCTTTAGAGGACCTCGATCCCCAAGAACCAGACAATTTTGGGCCAACAGATCACTTACATCAGGTCTTGGGAGAGGAGCATTCTGGCAGAGTACACTGCCGACCTAGGATAGCCCCGACGAGGTATTGGCCCTCCTCAGATACGAGTTGTAGTGCCACCGAACTACAGAAAGTTAGGGCACAGACAGCACAGGCTGAGAAAAGGGCCATAGAGACGGCAGAACGGTCTGCTAGGGAAAACAATGAGTTTATGAAATTTATTGAAGTTCTACGTCCTACACTTCCAGTAGAGGCCAGCCCAACTTTTGATGAGTATATGTCGTCGATACGTTCTATATACGGTGCACCAGGTAGCAGTTCTAGTGGTGGTCAGGACGATGACCAGCTTGACGATGATGATGGCGAGGAGTCTGATGCGGAAGAGGAGGGAGACGAGGAGGGCGAGGCAGGTGGCAAGGGCGAGGAGGAGGGCGAGGACAAGGAGGAGGGCGAGGGCAAGGACGATGATGGGGATGGGGACGAGGGTGATGATGATGGTGATGGTGGTGACAGTGATGTGGGACAAGTTGATCCATATCATTTTTGACTGATATTACTGAGATTTGATATTTCATCTTTTCTAGTTGTTGGTTTTATCTAGACTCTTAGTATAGTATTGGAGTTGAGTTATTTTTATATATTATCTGTTTTTATGGATGTTGTTTTCTTTTAGTGGTTGTGTGTTTGGGAACCCCCCTCCTTCCTGGACCCTGGACAACCCCCCACCCTCCTCCCTGGACCCTGGAAAGCCCCGCCGGACAGCCCCCCAGACAGCCCCCCGGACAGCCCCCCCCACCATCTTCCTTGGACCCTGGACAACCCCCCCGAAGACCCCCGGACAGCCCACAGACATCCCCCCGAACAGCCCCCCGGACAGCCCCCCCACCCTCCTCCCTGGACCCTGGACAGACCCCCCCGGACTGCCCCCTAGACAGCCCCCCAGACAGCCCCCCCCCCCCCCACCCTCTTCCTTGGACCCCGGACAACCCCCCCGAACACCCCCGGACAGCCCTCGGACAGCCCCTTGAACAGCCCCTCGGACAGCCCCCTGAACACCCCCGGACAGCCCCCTGAACAGCCCCTGAACAGCCCCCGGACAGCCCCCGGGCATGACATTGTTAACTCCGAAATGTTTCATAGAATTATAAACTAAAATCTATTCCATACTAAGAATTATATAAAAATATTTTATATAAATATCCACAAGATTTTAAGTAAATACCATTCCACTAATAGATACATGAGGATTCTCATAAAATGAACAACATTTTAAGTACATACGGAAAACCGACCAAATTCATTGGGTTTCCGTTGAAACTTTAGGAGAACGATCCATGGGTCATATGTGACGTTTACGAGTCAACCCCGGCTCAATTCGAGGCGCGGTGTGGCCGGCACCACTCAAAGTGTCTGCCTTTTGTTTGAAAGGGACCTCATTTTAAGTAAAAAACATCAACTGGCATACGGAAAACTGACCAAACGCATTAGGATTGTGTCGATACTTTAGCACAAAGATCCATGGGTTATATGTGACGTGTACGAGTCAACCTCGCCTCAATCCGAGGCACGGTGTGGACTCCACCACTCAATGTTTCTGTCTTATGTTTCAAAAGGACGTCATTTAAAGTGAAAAACATCAACCGACATACGGAAAACTGACCAAACGCATTCGGATTGTGTCGATACATTAAGAAAACGATACATGGGTCATATGTGATGAGTAAAAGTCAACCCCGCCTTAGTCGGAGGCACGGTGTGGCCAGAATCACTCAAAGTGGCTCTCTTTTGTTTAAAATGGACAACATTTTAAGTACATACGGAAAACCGACCAAATGCATTCGGTTTCCGTTGAAACATTAGTATAACGATTCATGGGTCATATGTGACTTGTACGAGTCAACCCCGCCTCAATCTGAGACGCAGTGTGGCCGAAACTACTCAAAGTGTATGCCTTTTATTTCAAAAGGACGTCATTTTAATTGAAAAACATGAACTGGCATACGGAAAATCGACCAAAAGCATTCGTATTGTGTCGATACTTTAGAACAACGATCCATGGGTCATATGTGACATTTATGAGTCAACCCTGCCTCAATTAGAGGCACGGTGTGGCTTCCACCACTCAAAGTGTCTGTCTTTTGTTTGAAAAGGACGTTATTTTAAGTGAAAAACATCAACTGGCATATGGAAAACCAACCAAACGCATTCATATTGTATCGATACTTTAGAAAAATGATCCATGGGTCATATGTAATGTGTACGAATCAACCCCACCTCAATCTGAGATGCAGTGTGGCCGGAACCACTCAAAGTGTCTGCCTTTTGTTTCAAAAGGACGTAATTTTAATTGAAAAACATCAACTGGCATACGGAAAACCGACCAAACGCATTCGGATTGTGTCGATACATTAGCACAACGATCCATGGGTCATATGTGATGTGTACGAGTCAACCCCGCCTCAATCCGAGACACGGTGTGGCCGCCACCACTCAAAGTGTCTGCCTTTTGTTTCAAAAAGACGTCATTTTAATTGTAAAACATCAACTGGCATACGGAAAACTGACCAAACGCATTTGGATTGTGTCGATACATTAGAACAATGATCCATGAGTCATATTTGACGTGTACGAGTCAACCCTGACTTTGGTCAGTTTTCCGTATGTCATTTGATGTTTTTCACTTCTAATGACGTCCTTTTAAACAAAAGACAGACACTTTGAGTGGTGGTGTCCATGGGTCATATGTGACGTGTACGAATCAACCCCACCTCAATCTGAGGCGCGGTGTGGTTGCCACCACTCAAAGTGTCTGTCTTTTGCTTAAAATGGACAACAATTTAAGTACATACGGAAAACTGACCAAACGCATTCGGTTTCCATTGAAACTTTAGGATAACGATCCATGGGTCATATGTGACGTGTACGAGTCAACGCCACCTCAATCCGAGGCGTGGTGTGGCCAGCACCACTCAAAGTGTCTGCCTTTTGTTTCAAAAGGATGTCATTTTAATTGAAAAACATCAACTGACATAAGGAAAACCAACCAATCACATTAGTATTGTGTCGATACATTAGCACAACGATCCATGGGTCATATGTGACGTGTATGAGTCAACCCTGCCTCAATCTGAGGCGCAGTGTGGCCACCACCACTCAAAGTGTCTGCCTTTTGTTTCAAAAGGACACCATTTTAATTGTAAAACATCAACTGGTATATGAAAAACCAACCAAATGCATTCAGATTGTGTAGATACATTAGAACAACGATCCATGGGTCATATGTGATGTGTATGAGTCAACTCCACCTCAATCCGAGGCGTAGTGTGGCAGGCACCACTCAAAGTGTCTACCTTTTGTTTCAAAAGTACGTCATTTTAATTGAAAAACACCAACTGTCATACGGAAAACTGACCAAACGCATTCGTATTGTGTCGATAGATTATCACAATGATCCATGAGTCATATGTGATGTGTACGAGTCAACTTCGCCTCAATCCGAGGCCCGCTGTGGCCGCCACCACTCAAAGTGTCTGTCTTTTGTTTCAAAAGGACGTAATTTGAAGTGAAAAACATCAACTGGCATACGGAAAACTGACCAAACGCATTCTTATTGTGTCTATACTTTAGAACAACGATCCATGGGTCATATGTGACGTGTATGAGTCAACCCCGCCTCAATCCGAGGCGCGGTGTGGCCGCCACCACTCAAAGTGTCTGTCTTTTTCTTAAAATGGACAACAATTTAAGTACATACGGAAAACTGAACAAATGCATTCGGTTTCCATTGAAACTTTATGAGAACGATCCATGGGTCATATGTGACATGTACGAGTCAACTCCACCTTAATCTGAGGAATGGTGTGGCCGGAAGCACTCAAAGTTTCTACCTTTTGTTTCAAAAGGACGTCATTTTAATTGAAAAACATCAACTGGCATACGGAAAACCAACCAAACGCATTCAGATTGTGTCGATACATTCGCACAATGATCCATGGGTCATTTGTGACGTGTATGAGTCAACCCCTCCTCAATCCAAGGCGCATTGAGGCCGCCACCACTCAAAGTGTATGCCTTTGTTTCAAAAGGACGTCATTTTAATTGTAAAACATCAACTGGCATACGGAAAACCAACCAAACGCATTCGGATTGTGTCGATACATTAGGACAACAATCCATGGGTCATATGTGACATGTACGAGTCAACCCCGCCTCAATCCGAGGTGTGGTGTGGTCGCCACCACTCAAAGTGTCTACCTTTTGTTTCAAAAAGATGTCATTTTAATTGTAAAACATCAACTAGCATACGAAAAACTGACCAAACGCATTCAGATTGTGTCGATACATTATCACAACGATCCATGGGTCATATGGGATGTGTACGAGTCAACTCCTCCTCAATCCAAGGTGCGGCTTGGCCTCCACCACTCAAAGTGTCTGTGTTTTTCTTAAAATGGACAACAATTTAATTACATATGGAAAACCGACCAAACGTATTCGGTTTCCATGGAAACTTTAGGAGAACGATCCATGAGTCATATGTGACATGTACGAGTCAACCCCGGCTCAATTAAAGGCGTGGTGTGGCCGGCACCACTCAAAGTGTCTGCCTTTTGTTTGAAAAGGACGTCATTTTAAGTAAAAAACATCAACTGGCATATGGAAAACCAACCAAATGCATTCATATTGGGTCGATACATTAGCACAACAATCCATGGGTCATATGTGACGTGTACGAGTCAACCCCGCCTCAATCTGAGGCGTAGTGTGGCCACCATCACTCAAAGTGTCTGCCTTTTGTTTCAAAAGGACGTCATTTTAATTGTAAAACATCAACTGGCATACGGAAAACCAACCAAATGCATTAGGATTGTGTCGATACATTAGCACAACGATCCATGGGTCATATGTGATGTGTACGAGTCAACTCCGCCTCAATCCGAGGCATGGTGTGGCCGCCACCACTCAAAGTGTCTGCCTTTTGTTTCAAAAAGACGTCATTTTAATTGTAAAACATCAACTGGCATACGGAAAACTGACCAAACGCATTCGTATTGTGTCGATAAATTAGCACAACTATCCATGGGTCATATGTGACGTGTACGAGTCAACCCCGCCTCAATCCAAGGCGCGGTGTGGCCGCCACCACTCAAAGTGTCTGTCTTTTGTTTAAAAGGACGTCATTTGAAGTGAAAAACATCAACTGACATACAGAAAACCGACCAAATGCATTAGGATTGTGTAGATACTTTATCACAACGATCCATGGGTCATATTTGATGTGTACGAGTCAACCCCGCCTCAATTTGAGGTGCGGTGTGGCCGCCACCACTCAAAGTGTCTGTCTTTTGCTTAAAATGGACAACAATTTAAGTACATACGGAAAACCAACCAAACACATTCGGTTTCCATTGAAACTTTAGGAGAAAGATCCATGGGTCATATGTGACGTGTATGAGTCAATGCCGCCTTAATCCGAGGCGTGGTGTGGCCAACACCACTCAAAGTGTCTGCCTTTTTTTCAAAATGACGTCATTTTAATTGAAAAACATCAATTGGCATATGGAAAACCGACCAAACGGATTTGGATTGTGTCGATACATTAGAAAAACGATCCATGGGTCATATGTGATGTGTACGAGTCAACCCCTCCTCAATCTGAGACGCAGTGTGGCCTCCACCACTCAAAGTGTCTGCCTTTTGTTTCAAAAGGACGTCATTTTAATTGAAAAACATCAACTAGAATACGGAAAACCGACCAAACGCATTCGGATTATGTCGATACATTATAAAAACGATCCATGGGTCATATGTGATGTGTACTAATCAACCCCGTCTCAATACAAGGCATGGTGTGGCTGCCACCACTCAAAGTGTCTCTCTTTTGTTTCAAAATGACATCATTTGAAGTGAAAAACATCAACTGGCATACGGAAAACCAACCAAACGCATTAGGATTGTGTTGATACTTTAGAACAACGATCCATGGGTCATATGTGACGTATACGAGTCAACCCCACCTGAATATGAGGCACGGTGTGGCTGGAATCACTCTAAGTGGCTCTCTTTTGCTTAAAATGGACAACAATTTAAGTACATACAGAAAACTGACCAAACGCATTTGGTTTCCATTGAAACTTTAGGAGAACGATCCATGGGTCATATGTGACGTGTAAGAATCAAGCCCGACTCATTCCGAGGCATGGTGTGGCCGCCACCACTCAAAGTGTCTGCCTTTTGTTTCAAAAGGACGTCATTTTAATTGAAAAACATCAACTGGCATATGGAAAACCGACCAAACGCATTCGGATTGTGTCGATACATTGGAACAACGATCCATGGGTCATATGTGACATGTATGAGTCAACCCTGCCTCAATCTGAGGCATGTTGTGGCCGGCACCACTCAAAGTGTCTGCCTTTTGTTTCAAAAGTACGTCATTTTAATTGAAAAACATCAACTGGCATACGGAAAACTGACCAAATGCATTCGAAATGTGTCGATACATTACCACAACGATCCATGTGTCATATGTGACGTGTACGAGTCAACGCCGCCTCAATCTGAGGCGCGGTGTGGCCGGTAGCACTCCGGGTGTATGTATTATGTTTAAAATGGACATTATTTCAGGTAAAAATATATGGTATACAAAAAACCGATAAAATTATTAATTGACTTCCGGATTCCACATATAATTGTCATCTAAATTTAAAATTGATTTCTAAATGAATTATGTATGTTTATAATTACGTTATGAATTCTAATTTAATTATGGATGTGTATAGTTCCACCATTATATGTTAAATGTGTGTGAATTTGTTCTCTATATGTAAGTGTTATTTGGTTATTGCAGGTACAATAATTGAATATATATGTGTTAGTTTATTTCAGGTTCAATAATTGGATTGAAAATGAGAGGGAACCCACAAAATGAGACCTAGTGGGCAAATTGGAGAGCTGCTGGGTAAATTGTAGAGCTGCTATGAAATTTGCCCAGTAGAGGCTATACTAACGGTTCAAAACTGTTGGCATAGAATGTGTAGGTCTTGTTTTACCAACGGTTCATAGAACCGTTGGTAAAAAACTTTTCCCAATAGTTTATACCCATTGGGAAAGAGGATATTTTGGGTTTTTTCCAACGGTTTTGGAAAACCGTTGGGAAAAACATGAAAATTTTGGGCACTGTATCCCAACGGTTTTCCAGAACCGTTGGGATAGGGTAATTTTTCAGCACCCTATCTCAACGGTTCACTGTAAACCGTTGGGAAAAACTTTTCCCAACGATTTACTTCCCTACGGTTAGCAGAACCGTTGGTATAACATATACCAATGATTATGCAGCCTTTCCCAATAGTTTAGAACCATTGGGAAATCCTCTGTTTCCAGTAGTGCTATCTGGATAACTAATTTACAATTGGTATAAGTGGTTTTTTAAATGTATGGACTAATAATTTTTACCCAATTGAGAGAGTGATGATCTAGTCGCATGGTAATTATTCTTAGTTTGATTTTCATTCAAATATTTTTGGCAGTGAGGATATGTGTCGAAGATTATAAAAAATATAAAGTGAGATATATGATCATGGTTATGGGACAATTAAGGATAATATTGGTTGAATTTTTTGGTTTATCTCTTTCATTCCTATAAATCTATATTTCAATTTTCATGTCCCCTTTCTATTATAATAACAAAATATTAATCCCATTTCCATATTATTTTAAAACATATGAAAACCAACCCTAAATCAAAACAAAAGTGTTGGGATATTGAAGCGCATATTACTAACTCCTTAATAAATTTCCATTGTAATTTAGTAGGTTGAATTTTAAGATTTAATAATATATTTTATGTTGGGACCATACTATCTATTGCATTAGTCCTGAAACAACATTGTTTGGTAATCAAAATCTATTTTATAGATCCCTAAAACAATGTGTATAGTCATTACCATTTTTTATTCACTATATAAAGACCATGTTAGTATCCAATTAAACATTTTTAAATTTAAAACCCCTATATGCATTTGAGTTAGAGCCTCTATCCACTTTTGGTATCTAGATAGGGACGTAATTGCTGAGAAACCAAACAGACATTACTTTACTAAATTTTATGGATGTATTATATTTATCCTTTGGGTTTTTACTAATGTTTGAGAATTATAACCACTATTAAAGGTAGTATAATGAGGGTTAATGGTGATATATCATTTATAATATGAAAATTTATTAATATTAATTAAACATAATAACATTTCATATTTAAATGTAAATGAATTGGAGAGGATTACAAAAATAAAGCATAAGAAGGGATTACAAACCATTACATCTATATAATAATGTCTTAAGAAATGTATATTATGAGAAGGAATAAATACAATAATATTGAAATTATATCAAATGGATTATAATACCATGAAATTACAATCATGTAAAAATATGAAATATAATTTAAATTGTATTATAGAAAACATATTGTAGTTGAAATTGAAAAAAGAGGATTGAGAACCCTTACCTTGATTCTCAATGCATGAGGGGAGATTTATAGATCCATTTAAACTCCATGGATATACGCTTGATGGATAATTATAGAGGGGATATATCCTCTATAATTTTAAAGGGAATATAAATGGTAGTATTGTTGTTTATTTATAGTGACTAAATGGAATTTTTTTTTGATTTCAGTGCGTGGGCCATAGAACCATATTTAATAAAAAACCATTGGCCTTACCATGGTTTCACCCCATTATAATTGACATGTAATGAATTATTTTTGGGTTTCAATTGTTTAATAACAATAATATTTTAAAAACTTATTTTTTTATATTGACAATATTCTTATTAATAAATAGTTGTTTTAAATAGCATCAAAATAAACTTTTGGAATTCAAAGATTTTTATTTTCTTTAGAAAATTGATTTTATTAAATTAAAAAATAATATGTAATTTAAAAATGACTTTTTAGGTTAAAAAATCATCCATAATACACATTTAAATACTTTTATGTCATTATGACCACATAATACTTATCATATGTTCAGAACATATTTTAATTTTTTCCAAAAAAACACCTATCATAGAAAATTATATAAAATTTAACATTGGATAATTTCAAAATGTTCATTCCAAAAATAGTTTCCTTTTATGAAACTAATTATCTATCTATGGGAAATTAAACTATTAAATTAAATAACTTGTGTATTTCAAAATCATGCATTTAAAGACAACAAATAATAATGCCAACTCATTTTTATTTTAAGACACGTGTGGGTTATTATTTTACTATTCACAAATATATATATATATATATATTACTAAAAAAAATTATTATGTTGGTTTTAGCATTGTTTATAAATTTAATTCCCTATTTTTATATTTTATTATAATTTTTTGTGTTGTTATGAAGATATAATTTAATTTTCATTGTGTAATAATTTTTTTAAGGAAATGTTTATTTACTATATTAAAATCATGGGTATTTCAAAAAAATATTCATGATTATAAAGGGTTACTAAAATTGAATCCAAAGGGTTTCTCCTATCTTGCACTTCAACATGTTCTAAATTAAAATATACATTCATGTTTTCATTAATAAAAACTTATTATATACCTACCTTGAAATTTAGAAATAAAATTATTATAATTATATAAATAGTTATTACTCTTGAACTGTATCATTGAGTGATAAAGTTATGAATTTTATTCTATTATATAGTAGATAAAAAATAACTTTTATATAACACAACAATAATGTCCAATCAACTACTCAACCATCAATCTAAGTTATGATAAAGAAGGTGCATAATGTTAATATAAATATATTAAAAAAATAATGATTGGATTATTCATATAGCTAATAATTAACTATCTATCCTGAAAGATTAAATAATTATTAATATTTAAATTATGATATCTAGTGAGGAAGATGAAGGGAAAAAGTACATGAGCCTTAGCCTAGTTGGTAAGGACTCTGTAAGTTCATCCAAAAGACCCAGGATCAAATCCAGGCGGAGACATTATTTCCATGGTACTGTAGCAGTATTGTAGCATGTAATATAGCAGTATTGTAGTAGGTACTATAGCAGTACTGTAGAAAGTACTGTAGAAAGTACTGTAGTAGGTACTATAGTGGACTGTAGCAGGTATTGTAGCAGGTACTGTAGCGGGAACTGTAGAAGGTACTGTTTGGCACTATAGTAGCTGGGAATATGCCCCCGTTTGGGCCTTTGGGCCACCAATTTGGTCCCTGAGTCCTTTAAGGCCTTCGGGCCACCCAGGCCTTCAGGTCAGTAAGTCCTTCGGGCCACCTCAAGGCCTTTGGGCCACCTTAAGTGCAGATGCAAACAAGACGACCTATGAGGAACAAGATCTATAAGGATGATGAGAAAGGAGATTTCACCACAGCAGAAGCTAAACGGATTGCAAGAATGAGAGGGTATAGCACCTGCCATCAGGACAAGCCTGTGAATGCACGGGAATGCCTAGCTGAACAGCCATGTGAAGGTGGAGAGCTGATTTCATGATGAAAATGATGGGGAGGAGCAGTTCCTAGTAGTTAGTCTGGGTTGTATGTAATGTTTGAAGCCTATGGGAAAATGGATTCCTCTAAGGCCTATGATCCATGTAATACTTACGCCTATGTTCCTTTTAAGGGTTCCACCTCACCCCTTGAAAGGTGGATTATCAAAATCAATAAAAAATGAAGGCCTTCGGTCCATTGGATGGATGAAGGGGAAGATTGTATAGTATCTATCTTAATGCTTGGTATTCCCACAAGTAAAGGAATAAAAAAGATGCCCAATTATATGATATAACATTACCCATACCTTTATGGGAATAGGATAACATCACTAATTATTTCATTGTAAGACTTACCAAGACTTTTTAAGTCTATAATTCCATTTTGATTGTAGATTATGACCTTATTAATATGATATAATTGATTATTATTCAAGAAAATCTTCACTCTTTAAAATTTACATGATATATATAAATTAAGTGGTGTGGTTTTATGGATTACCACACTCAAATTTATATAATCAAGATATGAGGTTTACCTTGATGTTATAGAAAAATGTTCACCAGTTTTTAGAGATGGAGTTATGATTCTTTATTGATTATTATAAAAATACTTATATTTAATTTAAAAAGACCATTAGGACTCTCAAAGATAAGTTAATGTGTTTTTCAATTATTTTAAATGAGTTTTGGTTGAAAACATTCTCATAGAAAAATTATTACATAACAACAATTTCCATTATAACAATCAAATGGAACCATATAAGACTTTGTATGAGAATACATAAAACCCTCCAACATGTTGGGATGGGGATGAAGAGAATAAATTTATGGTTCAAGATATTTCTGTAGATTTTCATGAGATGATTTAGGCCATTCAGTGATATAATATAAATCTAAAAACTCAAAAAAAAACTTCTATATAGGTAATCCATACTGATATTTAGTGCATGAACTTAGAGAAAAATTAATTCATTGAATATCATCATGGATGAGGTTTTTGATATTTATGATGAATGGAATGTTGATCTCGTGATACATTAGACCCTTGGAAATCCATGATCATATGGGTGTAGTAGTTAATAATCTTTTACTTTCACTAAACCTCTCCCATGTGAATGATGTATTCCATGTATAACATTTAAAGATGTTCAACCTTAACCATTCATATGTATAGAACATAGATGTTATACAATAAGAATATGATCTCTTTTATGAGTAACAACTGTCCTAAATCTTGGATCATATATATAAAGTACAATTAATGAAGACCACTCATGTGGTTAATGTTCTACAGATGAGTCATATGATTAAGTATGCTATAAACTAGCCCAAAATTTAAAGAGGAATAAATTCCTACATTTTATTATCAATGTAATGGAATTTAATTGGAGAAATTCATTTACGGTGGGTAGAACTTAACAACTTGATAGTTTTCTATGTATTATTTTTAAAATAAACACAAGGTTTAATATATTATATCATATTCAACACTGAAATAAAATAAACCATGATATATTTAATTGATATAATTTATTACAATGAAATATAAACATTGATAAATTCTGATAATACAATATAAAACATCCTTATAAAAACAATAAGAGCAAAAATACTAGAAGAAAATAAAAAGACCAATGACATGAAATATTTATTAGGATTTTTTTCATTAATGATCATACCTCTATTAATAAATATTAAAATAAGGTAAATCAATATAAATAATATATACATTTCAATAATGATGTAAATGAATGAGATGAATGATTATAAGAATGTTTGTAAGGATATTTTTTGGAATAAAACTTCACTGATATATATCGTAATTGGAAATATGGTTATTGGATATATGGTTTCGGGATATACAAATGTCGGTTATATCTAATGTGTATGTTTTGTAGTTGAAAAAAATATAATAATAAATAATTTTTTAATATAGTAAAAAGATAATATATTATAAATTTGTTTTATTTTTTTATTATTTATTATATATTATTATTAATATTATATTAAAAAATGATTTTATGTGTTTATAAAAATAATATAAATATTTTAACACCAATGTATTGAAAAAATTGGTTTGTGAGAGATAAATAATTAATTCTAAATGGATTTGATTAATATTATTTACTATTAAATGGGTTATTTTTCAAAGAATGGTTTTTATAGTGATGATTATTTTTATCATAATAAATTAAATTGATTTATTTTATATAAATGTTATAATTAAAATATTCAATTTTAAATAAATATATTAAAATTAATTTAATTATTAATTGATATTAAATATGGTTAAGAAAAATTGATGATTAAAATATATTTTTCTATAAAAATAGATTCTTTCTTTAATTTATTCAATTAAATGTTAACATTCACTAGTTTATAAATTAAATTATATTAATTGGACTCTATATTTTTAATCATTACAAAAAATTGAGTAATAAGATCAATTTTATGTTTCCGAAAAAAATATTTTTCCCATGTAAAAATTGAGTTAACACGGTATGAGTAAAATGAGGTAAAATGGTTAAAATATGATGATAATAATTGAAATATCATGAAACCCTATCAATAAATTATATTTATGAGGGTATTCATGACCTCTTCACATTATGTTTCTACCTTGAAACCACTTACATTTTAAAATGACAATATTACACCTTAGAAAATGAGTATTTACGAACATGCCACTCAAAACTGACCTATAAAAGGTTCCTTTATATACCCCACCCAAACCACTCAAATTATTGTATTATCACATTAATCTCATCCCATTTTGGATTTAATAAATCCTTATTGTATGTTTTTAAGCTTCTAGTTTCTATAAGGAATCATATATCCTTCATTATGAAGGAACCCATGTTGACATGGTACAAATTCATCAAAATAAGCACTTAGATAATCACCATATTCATCAATTACCATCTCATATCTACTCTATCTATGTATAATTTACACTATAATGATTTATTATTAAAATCATTATTCTTCTGATAAAATAACACTACTTTTATATAACTCTAAAATCATATTGATTCACTAGTGTTACTTGTTCTTGTTTGGGTCAGTTCAACCACTTACATGAATGATGTTATAAAAACATCATAATTTTCCTCATAAGTATTAAGGAGTTAATAAAAGTAATATATTATATATTGGATTAATTTATTTTATTAACATGGTTCATGAAGTATGAAAATAAAAATGTATGGTCATTATAAAGAAATTTGATGTTATTAGTAAATAAATAAAAACATTCATGCTATGTATTCCATTCTTGAAAACCATGCCAAAAATTTACATAGATTTAACAATATAATGAATAAATTATTATAATAAAATTATTTCTAAACCTTTACTATCTTTTGAATAATGAACTTGGTTTCAATGAAAAGTATTAAAATTGTAACATCCCCTGATCTGACATTTTCTCTTATGGCCATAATGAGCTGGTTAGGAGACCTTAAGTGTGCTTCCCCATATTCTTGAGATTTCTTAATAGCAAGGAGGGTGTGATATGTATAGTGGAGTTACTATAACCCCTATATTAATATTTTAAAACATAGAATAAAATGTATTATAAATAAATGATTAAATATTAGAGTGTGGAAGTAATGGAAATTAAAATATACAGTGGGAATCTAACAATAAATCCAACTGAAGAGTCAAATAAATAAAAGGGGAGTAATGTAATGTTGTGATAGAATGTAACTAAATTTCATGCAATATGTGATAAAAAATAAAATACCAGCATTCTAAAAAAGGACTCAAAATTACCTGGTCCCAAACCCCATTTGGACCACATCTCCAATTCATCCCTTCTAGTAAAACAATCAATAGTAAGGTCAATTTCCTTAGTCCAATAATGCATCCATATAAGCTGCTTGGGTACCAAACAGAGGAACAAATATGGTTTGAATATTACTCAATAGGTTATCACCACCATTTATAAACTAATAAGTCTATTAATATGTATATGAAATATGTAAATTACCAAATGTATTAATTAATTGATCAATTTAATTAATACCTATCAGCCAACTTCGACACTATGTCCGGATGTCTCCATGAATGTCTCACAACCATGCCAACATTAACCATATATCCATGGTATAAATTTAAAAAACCTGTGTCAAACCCACTATATAGTCATTGCAATATGTGTCACTGGGTCAAGCCTTCTATATAAGAATTTGAGCATGTCAACTGGGCTAGGCCCCCTATATCAGCATTTCAGTATTTCAACTTGGCCAAGATTTCTATACCATCATGTCAGCATGTGTCACAATGCCAAGCCCAATATATAATGATTCCAACATTTAAACTTGTCCAACACCCCATATATTCATTGTATAATGAAAATATTAACGTAAGTCATAGAAACAAGGGTATCAAAATATCACAACATGTGAATCAATGGTTAATTATGCTAATTACCATTTATCATTCAACTACACATTTCATGTATCAATAGTTCATTACCAATAACATGCTTATTATATCAATAAACAAGACATGTCAAGGTGAATCTCTGACTAGAAATAACCCATAATTCATTTCATGATAAACACATTTTAATCCATTTAAACCATTCTTTTAATAATCATGTTTTCACTCAATCGGAATGGTAGCCACAGGCCAAATCCATAGCCAATTGGATCCACTGGGAGTCTATGGAATAATCCAACTCAATATTTTTAATTTATTCAGTGAAATATATGTTGTAATAATTTCAATCCAACAAATACATGATAATTATAAAATAATGGGGTTAAGGTTTAAACCCCTTAACATTAATAGGAAATGAACGCAACACTTACAATAGTGAATGCCCACTAGAAAGAAGGTGAAAATGATCGAAAAGGGATCCTAGATCAAAACTGACCAAGTTCAAAACCAACAACACACATGGTCAAGATATTACACCAAAATGGTCAGAAGTACAAAGGGATATAAGATAAAACATAAACAAAACCACTAACTAAGGATCAAATGTGTGACAGGGACATCTAAATTCAAGAGTGGTGCTCCAAAATACCAAGGAATTTTCCCTAGGTTCGATAGGAGAAAGATGCAGGTGACATGGAAATAAGATTAAAACATAAGTAATACATTAAAATAGAAGGTTAGGGAGTTACATGGTGTGTAATATAGTTACACATCATGTAATTGTTTTTATAAGTATACATTGAAAAAACCATTCCCTCATATGAATATTAAATTCACCTAGAAATTACTTAATTTGTAATCCATTTACATGGCGTGTAAATGTTCTACAAGAGTTTGTCACCTTATTTTATTTATAAAACACCCAAACGCCCTTTAAGTCATATAAACCAACAAAGAACCCATGTCAACACTTGAACCATTTATAACTAGACTCTGTTAATTCAAACAAACATACATCCCTAAAATGTAATTAATTTTCCCCAAATAAAGGCACTCTATATGGATTCTCTCTAATTTCCTCAGGTTTACTCACAACCTAAGAATACATTCATTTAAAGACACTTGAATTCATGAAGAAAGAACGACTACAACATTTTAAATATGTGAAAAAACTCAAATGAAGTAATTTTAATAAAAAAACATAAAGAGAGACATACCTTGAAAAATATGGGATCTTACAACCTCCCAACCATATAACAAATCATCCTCGAGCAACTCTAAGAATCACATGGGGGTTTCAGTGAATAATTTTGGATACTGTGCATGAATTTTAGACTCCCTCTCCAAGGTATCATCATGAACATTCCCATGATTCCACTATACTCAATATAAAGTAATCTCGCTAACTATGTGACACTTATCACTACCATCCACAATCTCAATCGTATTTTATTCAAAGGACGCATAAGCACAAAGCTCAACATCTACTACATTATCATGTGAGAAGGGTATCAATAATATATTTGATGTTGTGACATGAGGAAAATGTCATTAATGGAATTTTATCACTATTGAAGGAGTAACTAGAATTTCATTGGATCAACCCTGTATACTATCACAAAAATTACAATAAACATAGGGGATAACTTTTCCTATTTCCTGATATATATTTTTCCTAAACTAGGTGACACATGAAAGAAATAATTATAACCAACCATGAACATTATAGGTATTCCATAATGGTCATAATATGATTTCTTCATACTCTACATGGTCACATAAAATTTTCTAATCAACTAAACCTACTAAGACATTTCCTACATGATTCTAAGCCAAAATGTACTAACTAACCAACCTCCATCCAACAAAGAGGATAACAACAAGACCTACCATACATGACCTCAAATGGTGCCATTTGGATATATTCTTGGAAGCTATAATTATTTTAAAAATCCATGAGATCCACATTCTACACCCACAGACCACCAAAATCCAAAAATAAATCTAAAAAAATATACTCTAGAACATGGATAGACTACCCTGATTGACCATTTGTCTGAGGATGATATGTCATACTCAAAAGAACCTATGATCCCAGATCATTTTGATGAACCTCCTAGAATAGTAATGTGAAATGAGTATCCCTCCATGAAATGATACTCCTCAAAACTTTGTGGATCTAAACTAACTCATGCATGTAAACACTACCCAAATAATCAATTATGATGGTCTATCTAATGGAAAAGAAGTGGGATAAAATCATCAGTAAATCCAAAATCATCCATAAAACATCCTTCTTATGGGTTGTCATTGGAAATCCTATAACAAATTCTATTGTGACATTATCCCATGTCCCCTATGGAATGCGTAAATGATGTAAAAGCCCAACCAGCTTCTAATGTTTGGAATTTAACTCCAAACAAGTGAAACATCTTTCCATAAATCCTAAAACATCCTTCTTTATTCCTATCCACCAGTACTATCTGTGGAGCACATGAAACATATTTTTCATACCTAGATATACCTCCCATTTAGAATCATGAATCTATTTAAATAGTTCCTCACATATTCCCATAGGAAAATATACTCATCCACTGAAAAGAAGAAAGTTTCCACTGCCAATATATCATTCTGATGGTGTCTCTTGACCACTAAATCCATCTCTTGAAACTAATCCCTTTGAATCAGATAACATATATGTCTTGATTCAGTCCAAAAGAATGTGTATAATAGATGTTTTATTCAAAACTACTCATCTATGATAATCTAAAACATTACGGTGCATATCTACAAAGAGATCCATTATTGGACAATCATCGTAAGAATCTTATACTGAATCAATGTGCAACATTTGGATCGATGCATCATCAATGACATTTCCATTAACTAGTGTAAAATCTAACTCAAAGTCAAATGAATGATGATACTCAAACAACCTCATCTGTCAAAGGATTAGGTCCCACATATAAAATATGTACATGAGGCTCATATCTTCATTTTATACCACAAACTTCTAGACCATTAGATATTGTCTCCAGCATCTTAATGTTTTACCCCTCATGATAACTCTAAATTGTGAGTAGTGTAATTCCTCCCATACAGTCCTAGTATTCTGGATCCATAAGAAACCACTCAATCCTCTTGCATCAGAACTAATCCATGTCCATGACCAAATGGGTTATAGTACAACATATATTCTTGACCCATCATATGTAAAGTGAGGATAATTACTGAGGTCATCCATACTTTCATATCCTTAAATACATTCTCTAAAGGATATGACCAAAAAATCATCACACCCTTCTTGGATAGCCCTGACATCAATGTTTTCGGATAAAATAAGTCCTGTATAAATATCTGATAATAACATTAAAAACCCAGAATGCTCTAAATCTCGATTGCATTATTCAGATATTCCCAAGATACCATGGATGCAAACTTCTTCGGGTCCCCTTAATCTCCTATATCTAAGAAGAAATGGTCCAATAAGTTCTATTTATCAATTGAGAAACATAAGTTAGTTACCATGGTGTGATGTTAATTCTCTCATAATGTGCTCAAGAAAATGTCAAGATGTTTGGCTTGACCATCTACAAATAGGGATTACACTAACATTCCATTGAAAAAAACCATGAACAACTAGTCTAGAAAAGGATGGATGATATGATTCGTCAAGTCCATGAATTTTATTGGTTCATTGGTACAACCAAACAACATCACCACAATGTCATACAAGAAATACATGCATATAAAAGATATCATAGTTATGTCTACGGGTCTCACCCTCAATTGATGGTATCATAATCTCAAATTGGTCTTATAAAAGATCTTTAAAGATCTCATATGATTGATGAGATCATCAATTCATGGAAGATAATACTAGTTCTTGATCATTATATGGTTCAGTATCTAATAGTCCACACACAAGTGAAAATTCATATCAACCTTCTTGGAGAAGATAAATTGATTACTCCATGGAGATGTATTAGGCCTTTTGAAACCTTTATCTTCCACATCGTTTAACTGAAACATCACCTCTCTATCCCCTTTCGGTACTCTCTATAAGGAGGAATTGAAATGGGGTCTTCTCCTAGAACCAACACTATCATAAAATCAATCTCTTTATTTGGTGGTAATCTGTATAACTCATCAGAAAATACATCTTAAAAATGGTATAAAAATAGAGGAAAGGATCTCTTATCTAATCCACCATCATCTAGAGGATGAATGTTTATCTAAGCTATGATACAATCCAATGTACACTGAATTTTCCATGTATGAACAACATGGAAATACCACTCTCATTGGTGATAATAGTCATATACCTCTGAATAAAAAAGGTATCTATCCTCTAGAAATAGTCAATACGAGCCTAGTATAGATCTATCCAAGGAATATCCAAAAACAAAAAGAAACCTATAATTTATAGAATGAATATTTTCCAAAAGAAATGGTAACCATAAATATATAGAGAACATGCTTTGTAACATTTTTATATTCTCTGAATGCACTCCCAATGGTGGGTCGATGGTTAAATCATCATCCAAGATTTCCAAAACCAATCCCAAACTGTTTACTAAAAGGGACGAAAAAAAGGAATGTGATGCTATTGTATTAAATAGAACACAATAAAGGGTAGATGATACAAGAATCATACCAATGATGGTAGATGACCCTACATCCAAAATAGCTGGAGTATTTTTGAATAATGTGTATATGACCTTCCCCTCTATTCTGGGATCCATCCTCACTCCCCTATATTATCCCCTCTTCCTGGTACATTCATTCATGCACTGGTGTACAATCCACCAACTCCCACCCTCTGCCAGAACATCCAGTGGAACTCTTGCCTCCTATTTCCTGAGACAGACTTGAGTCCTTCCTAGACTTTGATACATATCCTATTCCCCTTATGTTTCTATAATATTGTAATCCCCTTAAAAAATATCATTATTTGGAGAAATATACCACAGGAATGACACTCCAATTTTGGTTATGGACATATAGTCTGTTTTTGGCCCCATCCTACCACACTGATAGCACTACAATGGAATACATCATAAGATTACATCCTACATCCCTAACTTCATTAACCATTTATTCCCTGTTGAAATTTATTATAGTGATTCTTATTTCCAATAGAAGAAAATTTCATGGTTTTCCATACTGAGACACTCTATTTGTGGCTCGAGGTCTCTCATCGATTCTCTTTTCGGATGAGTTTATGAATTATCACATCTATGAAACTACTCATACTGAAAAAATTCACTTATGACCAGATGTCATAGCAAATAACATACTTAAAATATATTTCCCTATAGATATCATGTGGTTCCAAAGACGGAACAAAGCGCTAAAGGTTGGTGAAACATTCAACATATTCAATCACTAACAATCCATCATGGGTCAAGTATATAAACTCATGGGACTTCTCATCCCTTTATTTCTCAGGATATAAATGTCTCTAGAACATTATCTTAAATTCATTCCATGATAACTCCACATACTTCCATGCCAGTTCTAGGATGCCCCACCAATGATTGGATTTTCAATAAATCATATATGTTGAAAGCTTCATCCTCCTATCCATGGGTATATCAAAATGATTAAATATCATATTGACTTAATAGATACAAAACACGGATTCATGGGGTCCTCCCTCCCCAATCAACATAGGTGCGTGATATAATTGAAACTCTCTCATCATCTTAAACATAAAAGGCACGGTGTGTAAAATCTCTCTTTACATGGATCTGTATACCCTCAAGAAGATTACGTGAATATTAACATCAATCTGATCCTTGGTAAATATAGGAATCCCCAGTTTAGCTACATAAGGAGAATGCTTATTGCCACTCTCTAGACCCTCAAATCAAGGATGACAAGGAAGAATTTTCTTTACAAATAAAACACGCACCTGAGAACACTAGCTATAACATAATGTTCAACCTCAACCGTTTAAAAAAATAGGGAACCACTGACTCCTATTCCCTCTAAAAATTTCTTAAAATTTTTTTAGTATGACATATCAGTTCATTTATTCCACTTAGTTTATCAGGTGTAATAGATATATCATATCAATGTCCACATTGGAAATATATCAAACAGATATTATATGTCCATATAATGAATAATATATGTCATTATATATATTTATATTCCTAGAATGATGCATAAATACACACCTCATTACATACCAGGCCAAGAGTATAATCTCCAAAATCAATAATATCATTACATGATAACACCATAGAGAATATGAATCACTGTAGGTGAAATATCATCAGTTGTAACAAGAAAACAACATATATAGAAATAATATTTCTAGGAACTCTGATTTTTTCCCATACAATGGTAAGATACTCTCATGATAATTCTTATTACTAAGTCCCGACACATTTTAGTCTACTTACAACCTTCCCCAAATAGTAATGAAACAGAAAAGAAACTGGGTGTTCTCTATTACGCATTGCAACTTCCCCTGATTTGGAACTCTCTCATATGGATAGAACAGGTTGGTTATGAGCCCTCAAGAATGCCTCTTCTATGCCAAAGGACTCCAACTAGAAGGGGGTGTGATAATTATAGTTCTAAGAATATACCCCTAGATTAAGAGTTTAAAATAAAGAAATAAAAGTAGTATAAATAAATGAATAAATATCAGATTACAGAAATAATGAAAACATAACGATGAAACATAAATCCAACAATAAAGATAACTAAAAAAATACAATAAATAATAGAGGTCTAATGTAATTAGATTTTTGATTGTAACTAAATTTAATTATATAAATAATAAAAAATAAAACACAAGCCTACCCATCAAAAGACTCAAAAGTCCCCGGTCCCGAACCCAATTTCATTCCCATATCCAAACTCTATCTCATCTAGAAAATACAATCAACTGAAAGGTACCATGACATGTTACAAACATGCACCCATATAATCTTCTCAAGTACAAAGAGGTGGCCCGAATAGGGTTTGAGTATATCTCAATAGGCCGACACCTTATGTCTAAACAAACCAGTCTCATAATAAGTGTTTGCAATAAGACCATAAATTTGTGTGATAATTAATTAAACAATTTAATTAATACCACATAAACTTAATTTGACACCATGTCAGGATGTATCTAAGAATTTATAAAAACCATTGAAACCATAAAAATATCACCATGGTATAAATTACAATAATTTGGGTCAATACCACTACATAATTATTTCAGCATGTGTCACTGGGACAAGCTCAATATATAATCATTTTATCATGTTACATTGTCCCAAGCCCACTATATAATCATTTCAGCTTGTCAACTGGGCTCTATATCATCATTTCAACATGTCTACTAGGCCCATCCCATTATATCATCATTTTAGCATGTGTCACTTGGCCAAGCCCACCATATAATCTTTTCAGAATATCAACTAGGCCAATGCCCTGTATAATCATTAAAGAATATAAATCAAAAAATAAGTCATAGAAACAAGTGTATCAAAATATCACATCATATGGCTCAGTGATTAATTATGAAAATTATAAATTATCATTCTGTTACACATTTCATATATAAATTTTTCATGAAAAATAACATTCCAATTATCTTTATAAACAAGATAAGTCAAGGTGAATCTATATCACGAAATCACCCTCAGTTCATGTCATACTAGATACACTTTATGAAATTTAAACAATTTATTTAATAATCAATGTTTCGGTAACCCTGAACACTCTCCACAAGCCAGGTCAAGAGCCAATTGGATCAAAAGGGACTCTAAGTAATAATCCAATTCATTCGTTTGAATTTATTCATAGGGTGATATGTTTAAACAATTGAAATACAAAACGTTCTCATCAATTATCAAACCATAGGGTTAAGGTTTAGACTGCATCCCATTAACATAAAAAGAACCCAATGCTTCAAATAGTGAACTCTAATGAGTAAGAAGGAAAAGAATATTGAAAACATGATCATAGATCAAAACCAATCAAGATCAAAACTCAAAAATCACATGATTAGGATATTACACAAAAATGGTTGAAAGGACCAAGAGATAGAAGGGAAAACAAAACAAAAATCAATTACCAAGGATCATATGTCTGATGGGGTTGTCCGAAATAAAGAGATCCACTCTAAAATCCACTATAAGTATCCTTAAGGCTGAGATAATAAATCAAGAGGTGATCTGGAAATCAAATTCAATAGTATTACATGAATTAAAATAGAATTTCGTAGTATTACATGATTTTTAATATTATCAAATGTCGTTTAATTATTTTTATAGGGATACCCGATGAAACTCATTGCATTGGCTGAAAACTAAATTTACCTAAATGTTACATGACATGTAATCAATTTACATGGAATATAAATGTTTTTAATAGTTTTAAGCCCATTTTCTTTATAAAATACCCAAATCCCCTTTAAATAATCTAAACATACCAAGAAAACATGGAAACACTTGACCAATTTATACCTAAACTCCATTATATAAAAAACATACATCCTAGAACATTGAGTCTTTTTCCCAAACAATGGATCTCCATATAGATCCTATTCAGTTCTCTCATGTTTCCTTAGAACATAAGAATATGTTAGTTCAAACACACTGGAATTCATAAATAAAGCACAACCACCATGGTTTAAATATGAGGAAAAACCCAACAAAATGATAATTAATGAATAACTCTAAGACAGACGCACTTAGAAAATGGAGGGTTCTTATAGACATCACCATTACAAAACCTGTACGAAATAATTAATGTTACTAATGTATGATGATGAAAATATAAAATAAATAATTAATACGTGGGTATAAAAAATATAATTGAATTTTAAAAAATTAAATAGACATGGATAAAGTTCTAAAATAATTTAGTAATATTTTTATATTTATTATACATGATATTAATTCACTTATGTATATTTTGGGAGTAGAATCAATATTTACATTACAAATTTCATTTTGAAATCAATATTTTTATGTTTAAATTTAAATCTGGTGAAATTTAATGTTCATTATCTATAAGAACCAACTATTTAAATATTTTATTTTTATTCATTTATATTACATGTATTCTATTGGTTCAAAATTAAACTAAAAAATTATTTTATGTGGATACGACCATATCTCTTCTTTTCGGTAAGGAATCATTCTCATTCATGCCTATGTTATTTATTTTTTATGGATGTCAATATCTATAAATCTATTCTTGATTAATTTATTTATATATTTTATATTAATTTGGTTCAAAATTGTGAATTTTATATTTCAAAATAGTTTCAACATTGTTAATTTTAGATTGTATTTAATTTGTTCAGAAAAGTGTGAAAGAAAAAAAAAATTAATGACTTAAAGATTGACATAATTTCCCAAAAATTTTAAAGTTTTCTTTAAAAATAAACCACTCAATATTTTCATGGTTTTATAAATAAATATATATTCCCATTATTTTCAAATTATTTTTCTTTTAAATTTTAATGAATTTAAAATATAATGATTATTTCTTATAATTTCTCAAAGTAGTTCTTAAGGATTTTTTTTAAATTATTGATTTCAATGTCCATTAATGTTTATTATGATTCAATAGGGAAATTCTATAATTACATTATCCACCACCATTCTATACATGCAGTATGATGTTTTTTTCTTTATATTATCATAAACCTTTTTTATCAATCATAGGTTGACAAATCTATGATGAAATTATAAATTTTTTAGTTTTATGTGGGAAACATATATAATGTTTATCAAAATCTAATTGGTGGTTCTGATATATCCCTATAATACATTGGGTAATGTTTTAGATCTCATGAGATCATTATGGGACATGGGAGGTTAACCCATGTGAAAATTGTTAAGGTAGTGGGTGGTGATCCCAAGTACACAATTTTATAGGTAGGTGGTCAGACTAGACCAACATAATATGAATGCCATGGTGGTAAACCAAAACATATGTTATGATTTAGAAGATAATATTTTTGCCACATTATTATATTATGCAATATAAATATGACATATTGTCATGGATATTGATTATTGACTCGTCATTCCAAACTCTAATGACTCATGTGTTATGTTATTACAAAATACTTATACTATAACACTTATTTTTGATATATATATTTTTTATAATGATTCACATCTGTTATTTCCCTAAACCCTGATTATGTTATCATACCTATATTTTCATATTATGCTCTATTATGATCTTTTATTGACATATCTTATGTTTTCCCTTTACTAAGAGTTTGATTTAACCCTTTCTTAGGATCCCATTTCCATAGGCTATGAATAAGAGTATTAAATAACATATGTGTATCAATATTTCATGGATAAAAAATATTTATTTGAGATGTTGAGTAATTATTTAAAAATAATTTTATTATTTATCTAGTCTCCAAATACACTAAGATTATAGGTTATATTGTCATGATGGTGTCTCTTATCTTAATGAAACAATGGCTTTGGTTGTGTTGGTGTTGATAAAGAAAGTACCAGTGATTGGTGGTTGTATAGTTGGTGGTCAAAAAGGGATACATAGGTACTAAGGGTACCTCCCCATATATATAGTTATAGATAAATCCTACTGATTTGGTTATATTTAATTTATTAATTTTTATTTCAAATTATTGATGGGTGTTTTTTTGTGGAACTATTCAGTTTGGTTTTTTGTATCTTAGATGTTTTCCACATTAAACCATAACTGTGAGTAATTTGAAATTTAAAAATAAAATAAATATATATATATAATATTTATATAAAATAATGTAATATATATATATGTAAAGGTTATCTCATCTCAATACCATTTAGGAACAACTTAAATTTTCCTAATCATGTCCATCACATCCCATGATATGATTTTTGTCATTGTGATATATGTATATCATACTAATGGATATTCTAAAAACCATATATTTGACCTATGTTTCATTATTTGATATCAAAATATCATTTTAAGCTCTCCAGTACTATATTTTCATAAATTACATAAACCCATGTAACACCCAATTACATACCATGTAACACCCTATGATATATCAATTTTGTGACCCATATTAAACCAAGTCATATAAAAAATTAAATATCTTTATATCACTATTTTCAATATTGTTTCTCTTTATATATTTCCACATTTTAAAAAACAATTATATTTTCCCAGAACATAATTGGACTAGATTTAATACAACTAATGGGTTATCATAACATTAAATATATCTAAACACAATGAAAAAAAATCAATACCAATATAGGTTGGGAGAGGTAAGGATTAAAAAAAATTAAATTAAGAGTAGGAATAGAATATCACTTTTTTGTTGATCTAGATAATCCTCTACACTAAATTTAATGGTGATACCTTAAATTAAACCTATATACTCTTGATCCTATATATAATACTCTAACTAATGGATTCATAAATAAAATCTATATGAACTTACTCATACTAATGACAGTCTATTTCCTTCCTTGGTAGAACAGAGAGAGATAAAAAATAGTCTTGACCTTAAGAATTTTCACTAGCATAGATCATGTTGAATAATAGATCACATATTCTTTTGTATCATAAATTTATTTATTTATTTTTATTTAAGTATATATAATGTTTTATAAAATATTAATGATTAATTTATAATGTTACAAAATTTTAATTGTATTCCTCTATATGAAACAATAATTAATAATTTATTATTATTTATATAATTAATGAAAAATGTATGAAATCCATGAAAAACATAATCTAATGATATATAATTAATAATAATGATAAATACATATGATTGAAAGAGATAAATTATATTAGTGTAATATAATATATATCATAATCTTGTTGTTATATAACACCCTTTGACATACTTCATTTCACACTATACGATATGGTCTTCAAAGCATGTCTCTTTCATTTTATAAATCAGTTGTGATCCTATAAAAATAATAATATATTTCACCATATAGTTGTTTTTTTATTTTATTTATTATAAATAAATTTTTTTTAATAAACTTCATGGTTTAGAATAAATATTGGGTATTATAAATAAAATTTGTTTTTTATTGGATATCTTATATTTCACATGGAGTATATCATATTGTTAATCATATTGTGCATTATATAGAATTTTTTATGCATTATATAGTAGTGAATAAGTAAATGTTTATGTATCCTATGACATTAGTACATCGTATATCATGAAATATATGATAACTAGATTTAAAAACATATCGTAGGAAACATTAAAGGGTTCAAAAGAATGAAATGCCATATTATATGTAACAACCCAACTAGCTCATTATAAAATATTCTTACCATCGGTATATATATGTGTGTATGATTCATTATATACCATATATAAATTGAGTAATTATATATAAATTGATTCATATTGTACCCTAAGATTTATGTATACCATTAAGTATCCATTAGACCCTTTTTGTGCATCAATATTCCTTATAAGTTCATTGTCATTGTTACAACAACATATTTTCAATAAATGATTATGTTAAAAAAATTATATGAATTTATGGAGAGATATTATGTGATTTAATGTTTTTTATGGAGAAATTTATTTTCTATGAATGTGTAGCTAAAGAAATGGTTGTTGGATATGGAGACTAGAAATTAAAATATACAATATTATACAAGAAAACATGAAGTAAATTTAGTGACATGCCTATACCCAAAAAATATGAAAAATATCATAGAATGTGACATGAATAATGTAGAACCTTATAGATTGTATATAACCAATTACTTTTCTTTGGTTAATTTCATTTTTAAATGGGGTTTCAAATTGATTTTTCCAAAATGCATAGGTTGTTCACAGTTAAATAATTGTATATTTGAAGAAATTTTTTTAATTAAACAATTAACGTTTAAGTAGATGATTAAAAACTAGTATTAAATGGGAAAAATATATTTCCATATCATGTTTGGTTATTTATTAAATTTTATTTTCAGAAATAATTTTTGGATTAGTGATTACATTATTTAAACATTGGTATATGTGAGTGAAGATTTATTCTTGATGGGTTTTAGTTACATGATATTGTATTCCCTTAAGGGTTTTAGTTATCATGGTACTCATAGATATATTTGAGTTTTTAGAGATTGATTTTAATGATATAATGTTAGTTTTCATGAAATAGTTTAATTTTATAAAGGTGTTTTAAAGTCTAATGTTTTTAATTTTTTAAAAAAAATTTAAGAAAGGAAATAAAATTTTTGTTTCAGTTTTGATAAAAAAATATTCTCAAAAGATGTTATAATTTTCCCTATTTGATAACACAATTTTTTGAAATTATTTGTTTTAATTTTCTATTTCAACAAATTTTTTAGGTTTTTTCATGGTATTAAATATAACTTGATTCTATTTTATTCGGTATAAAAATACAATGAATATATTGGGTAAATCCTACTAAGATTTATAATTATTCCCTACATCTATAAATCGGTACATATATTGGCTTTACTGATCATGTTATTAGAAAGGAAACGACTTCATTTTTTATTAATAGAAACCCATAGATTCCCTATTATACATAAGATGAGGGTGTTGGTTGAGGAGTATATATGGAGTCTTGTGGTTTTTTATCTTATTTTTTGTAGCTTTATATGGAAAATTGGGTTTTTTACATATAACCTTTCTCTATTTTTATATATTACTTTTTTTCTTCATTGTAAAATTTTGTAGTAAAATTATTATTTTTTAAATATTTCATTATTATATTATATTTTATTTTACAAGAAATCATTCCTTAGTAGTTTTTTATCCCTTGAAACAAATCTCCACCATTAATAATAAAGGGATGGTTTTCAATCTAATAACAAACCCAACTCTTGGTAAAAGATTTGGGTATCTAGGTCAGTGCATTAGAAAATGGTATCAAATGAAGATTTTTAGTTGAGATTTGAGAATTAATGGTATTAATTGAGAATATAATGGTTGGAAAAAAAATAATGCTAATAAAAAGAGGAATTTTTCAACTGTTTATTGAGAACATTAAGTAATTGTGAATACTAGGTATAACAAAAATTATATAAAAACCTTATTGTTTTTTTATATTATTCCAAGTAAGTGACATGACCATTATGAGATGAGATGTAAATATTTCATGTATCATTTTATACATGATAGAACACTTTATTTATTGAAATAATTTCAATTTTTTAGATGGTAATATAAATTATTTTGAAATAGTTTCATTCCATATGATTTTATTTTAAAAATACTTAATAGGTCATATATTTTTAATGTTTTTTCTGAAAATGTTTTAGAAAATATATTATTTGAGATTTTTTTTATTTTAAATATTTTAAAATGGTATTAATGATGAATTTAATAGAGATAATACAATGGGTTTTTTAAAATGTTGGAATCATTCTATTGATCTAGTGTTACTGATTATATTCTTGTCATATAATATGCTTGTTAGTAAGAAGTTTAGGCAAGACTAGGCTAGGGATATGAATATGGCCGCACAATTTATGATATAGAAATAATTGGAATTTAGAGGATATAAAGTTCCTTAATAAGATGAATAATGGTTTTAGAATAATACTTTTTTCTTTAAATTTTTACAAACACATAATAAATATAAATTCATGTTTTTATAAAACATATTGTAATTAATAACAAGTATATAATTGGAGATCATGATTAAAGTTGTATTAAACAATGATATTGACTAGAAAGTGTTACATATATTTTTTAATGATTAGTAATATTATAAGGATTTCATGCTAGATAAATTATAAGAGTTCATGCATTTATGGATAGAAATTTTATCTATTAATAAGTTTTTATAAAATTTTCCTGAGCTAATTGTTTTCTGTGAGAATTAATAATGAATGAGAATATAAAATCATATAGGATTATGATGAGGATTTGATCATATATACATTCTAGGATAATATTATTGATCTTATATACCTATACATAAGTGTTCAATAAGGTAGTTCTAGAGGGGACTAACATAGTTGTGACTGAAAGTGGAAGTTTCTTCCATCCTTCATGATACAGATGAAGATGTTTGTTTAATTTCATAAAGCATAGATAAATGTAAAAAAAAATTAAGAAGACAATTATATTTTCTATTTTCTCTTAAGAATGTAATCCACCATAGTAATTCTATTTTTATGTGGTTTAAAATGTGGAATCAAAATTTATTGTTTCCACGTAGTAATTCTTACTATGTGGTGGGATATAGATACTATATAAGTATTTTTAGTAGTGTTCATAGTAAGTCAGTGATAATGTTTCTAATAAATTATAGTGATTAAGGATGAATACAGATAGAGAGAGAAAAATTAGATCTAGGATATAGAGTAGAGTGGTAATACCCTTAAAGGAGGAGATAAATCCAACTTAGAAGTATCAACGATGACTTTTTGTGGTTGATCATTTAGTTTAGGATTCTGAGGTTGATGTGGGGACATCCACTATAAATGTATTATTCTTATTTATTCTATACTTATCTATACATTATCTAATATTTTAAAATTACATTCAACTTTTTATTAATATTTTACAAATTCTTTTTGTTTATAAGTGATGTTAATGCCCCAATCCATGAATATTGACACGCATTTGGGGAGAATTTTGTATAGGGTTTTAGTTTTCTATCACGAATGAAAATAAATTTGGGTGTTATAATATCAAGGTGTTATATAGGTCAGAAGAATAAAATATGTGACATTTTTATTGAGATATATTTCTATATTATGTAAAAGCCTCAAATGGACAATTATAGTTGAAGGATTCTCATCGCTTTGATATAAATTTTGGGGACAATGGTGAATTGACATGAGAAACAATGGTCAAATGATTCATGCAATATTATTTATCACTTTTCAAATAATGCAATTAGTATTTATTTTGCGGTGGTCAACAACCAATGTAAATTCCATGTAATGGTAGATAAATATCCTAATGAATTTCCCACGGATTTTCCATGATTAACACCAATGAGTGACATGAAATTTTATATTGATATTTTTCTAAGAAATTTATTATATTGATACCTTCCAACTATATGGAAGTAGTATAATTATCAAAATTAGAAGAAAAAAAACATGGTTAATTAGACAAAAATGATTTATTTTGATAACTATTTCTCATTGGTAATCATTATTGTTGTTTTCCAAGAAGGTTAGTATTTTCCTATAGATTTTTATTTATTAATGAATGTTAAATAAATTAAAAATAATGAATAAATAAGATTTACTAGATATTGATTAAATTTTAATCACTTAAAAGTATCTATACTTGTTTTTAAAATCAATATATGTCATGGATATCATTAATTGATGCCAAGAAAGAAAAACATTTCAAAGAAAACTTTTTCAGGTTGTTATGGTTATTATTAGTTCATTTTCATAACTTTAAGGGACAAAAATAATTCTAGAGTATTTATGGGTTTTATAAACTAAATATTTGATAAGTATTTGTATACCTTTTTCATATTAATTTTCAAGGCCAAATTAATTTACCCATGAATAGGGGAAAAATTGGAAACATCAAAAAAACTTTAGTGATATTTCTTGATAATAATTTGTATTTTAATTTATCTAAATGTAATTTTAAGATTAAAATTTTTTAATATTCTAGGAAAGTTCATTTTTTCAATATATTATATGGAACATTGAACATTTATGTTTTTAATTTTATAGAAGACACCCAGGGATGTCTTTGTAATTCAATGATTCCTTAGATTATCTAGATATTATAAGAGACTATTTTATGATTTCTCTATATTATATTATTGAATAATATAATTAAAATGGAAGGGGTTAAAGTTATAATTCATTGAAAACAATCAAGAATCCATATTGGCCTAAAAAGCCCTTAATTACCTAAAAAATAATATTTTCCTCAAAAAAAGTGATATTAATATGATGTAATGTGATGTATATTTAGTATGTTTTAGTATTATTATTATATAATGATAGCATATATACTGGTACATATGTGAGATACATAACCTCCCACTATGTTATTCACAACTATAGCCCTATTTAAACATATCATAAATAGTATATATCATCATAACATGGGGAATTAAAAAACTCTTGAACTGATATGCTCATTAAGGGAAAACAAGGTAGATATATACAAATAAAATGAACATAAGGGTATGAGAACAAGTTCATATCATTTTAATAGCATTACCTACATATAAAATATAATAATATTGAATAGTGTCATATATATTTTCAATTCATAAGACATGAATCTTATGGAAATAAAATAACATGAGCTAAGAGAGAATAAAATTAGTATAAGATGTGGAATTTTTGGAATACACATGAGTATAGAAAATCATTTCCATATTTCTCATGAATCACTGACAAGGCCATCAATGTGGGGAAATTCATTTATAATATTGAGTTCATTCTTCATTCCAGTCTTATCATACTAAACCTTGTTCACTCCGTGTTCTAGCCATTTCTTACCATACATGGTTCACTCTATATTCTAACCATATCTATCTCATGAGATAAAAAAATATTTATCCAATTCATTGGATGAAGATATAGGTCCCACCCATATAATAATGAAAAGCATATTTATGGGTACCATAAGATCATAAACATTCATCATGTCATAACCCATGAAATAAAATGGGTATCATAATCATTTCATCATAACATAAACTATGGAAAAGAGATATATTTCATAATAATTTTATCATAGAATAACCCATGAAATGAAGTGAGTTGCATATTCATATCCTCATGGTATAACTCATGGAAGATAAAAAATTTTAACAAACATCATGTAACCAAATATAAACCATTTAATGAAATAATATGAAGGGTATCCTTGTATCATATCCTCAGTAAGGCATAGGTGACACCAACTGATGTCCCCTTAGATGTAATGTCTTATGGAATGATCATTTAAATCATTTATTGGGGAAAATATCCATTCCTATTAGAAAAATGAATTTTAAAAACATAAATAAATTTGAAAACATTTTTATTTTAAAATAAATTTGACATAATAAAAATAAATATTCAAATAAATTATTAGTCCTGTAATCAGGAAATTATGTTCATATCGTACGTGTTAAAATGAAAATTTCATTCAAATTTTCTATAAAAGACAAATAGGCTTTATTTTGGGAAACAACATGAATATTTATTTCAAAAAAAACATAAATTTATGCATTTAAAAATAATAATATAGTAATGAAATACTTTTAGAAACAAGGTTTGGTAAGAAAATGCATTTTTAATGGAAGTGAGAAATAATGTAATATTTTTCTAAAAACATTTCCTTAGTTATCATAAGTACTGAATAGTGGAAATATGGTACCATTAATTAATGATATATTGAATAACCATATGAGAATAAAATTACAAATAATTCTTGAGACTTAGTTCATGATATTTCTATATAGGATACTTGATCATAAATTGTCCCGATAAACATTGAGATTGTAACATAAAATCATTACCACCCTAGTTCCTTGGAATCATAAACCCCATGAATGAAGAACATAAAATGAAACAAAAAATATCATGAGGATGAATAAATTAATTATATTCCATTTCAATTGGTTTGTATACACAGCTCATGAAATATTACTGGTGTATAACAAAACATGCGTCTCAAAGAAGGAAAATTGAGAGAAAAATCCCTTACCGCTTGAGTAAATTTTGAATCATAATCCATATGAAAGAATAACATAAATGGAAACATTAATTATAGTAGAATTAGTTATATTAATGATATATCATGTTTTATGGTAGTATATACACAATAAAAAATGAATGATTAGTGAATAAAAAATAAGTCTCTCAGAAAAAAAGTGAAACTAGACATGCCCTTACCTTAAGTATTTACTTCCTTCATTCTTATTAAAACCTCCTATATGATAAATATTTGTTTTTTATAAATATATCATATAACCATATAAATATATATATCTCATACCATATAATATTTCCTTATTATTTTATATTACATGTTTATTATTAATTCCAGGTAAAATATTTGTTACGTGTAATAACTTCTTCTTTTTAATACATGTTTAGAATTTTTATTTTTGGTACTTTTACATGGTTCATGTTTTCATGATATAAAAAAATTTATACCATGATATAAATATCATATATATTAATTATTTATTTATATTTATTAATATATTGAATTTAGTGAAAATAAGTGAAATGCACTGTTCATGGAGACGGTAGGTTGTGCATCTCAATGAACGTTGTTTTTCATTTTCTTATCGGTGTGAAAAAATGAAAAGTAAATGATATAATATCATATAAAATAATTTTTATTTCATATATATCACATATTTTTTTAAACCGTCCTTATTATATTCTATGTAAATAATTAACTAATCACATAACTTTAATAGAAGGTATTCCACCATACACATGAACGATGTTATTGTATTCCCACAAAATGGAAATCATGAATATACGTGTAATATAAAAATTAAGGAAGAATAATAATATAATTAATATCATAATTATCATATATTAATATTATTTACATCATTATTCCCATCCTTGAAAGTTGGTAAGGGAAAAAAATTGATGACATTGGTTCACGATGAGGTAGTCCACTATACACATGAACGATGATTTTGTAACTCAATTGATGGAAGTGTGTGTGGTAGTAGGTCATACCAATAATATAAAAAATATATTTTAGATAATTATTTAATTATATTATTTTGATATAAAAAATATAAGGGGTTTGAGTAAGGAATAAAAAACATTCATTAATGGACATTGCCTCTTTTTATGTATCCTTTTTAGTTTTTCACTAAAATCCATCTACAGTTGGATTTATATTATAAATAATGATTATATGATTATGTTAGTGATTTTGGGATATTATTTGTTTGGTGAATGTCCAAAAAATCAGTTTTATGATGTGGAGAAGATAGGATAGGGTGGCCTTTAAAACTGAGGTGAGTGGAAAACTTATAAATTATTGAAAGAGAGAATTCCACCCATATTTTTCATATGTTACAAGGGTTTAAAATGGGTAATAACAAAACCTAAAAGGTTTTAATGTATAAATATTTCCTTTAAATAGTTTTATAAATATTTTATAGGTTGTTTTTCTATTATATTTTTAGTATAAATAACCCCCGAGTAAACCCATTTTTACCTTAACTGTGGTAATTAATTTTTTCATTATTTACTATTAATTTTGGTAAAAATATAAGATTAAATTAATAAAAATTATAAATTATTATTTTAAAAAATATGTAATACATTTTTCCAATTTTCATTCACATAAGGGGAAAAATTAATTGAATATTAATCCCACAGGCATGACGAGAAAGCGGGTTTTTAAAGTTTAAATGATCAAATGTTTACAATTTTTTAATATCCAATTTCAATGAAAAAATGATTCTAATGAAAGAAATTGGACTAATAGATTTTTATCTGAACTAATATAATATTAATATCAATTTAAAATATAATATAACATTTTAAATAAATTAATCAAAAAGGCAGTTTTCAATTAAAATTCATTATTTTTAACACTTTATCAAAAAAGTATCATTTCAAAAAAATAAAATAAAATCACCCAAAGATAATTTTGATATTATTAATTATTAAAATTATTTTATTTTATCAAATTAATTTTACGAATTTTTCAAAAAAATGATTTTTATTATTTTTCACAAAAGTTATATGATGTATTTTTTTGAGAAAAACGTATTTTCAATTTATATAAAGACTTTACAAAAAATGTATTTGATTACCAATATATTTTATTTATATAATACATAATTTTTATTATTTTAAAATTATTTATTACTATTCATATAAATATATTAATTTCTATATTATAACAATCTTGTTTAAATAACTGACTTAATAAAATATCATTGTTTTTATAAAACATGGTATCTCATTTAATCCAAGATAACCTAGTTTATCATGTAGTGCAAGCATAAATTGGTGTTTCATGTAAAGAAATCCATCAAAGAAATGTAATTTATTTGAAAAAATTAATTCATAAAAACTCAAATTATTACATTCTACCCCCATAAAATGAATTTCTCCCCTTAAATTCACACCCAGATATAAAAAATGATGATAATTTTACCTCATAATATCATTAAGTTCTCACATAGCATAATCTAACTACGGGTTTCACAAAAAATTCATTGACTATGTGAGTGGAATTCTTTTACAGAACTTTCTAGGCATGATCCAAAATCTCTTCCAATTATTCCTCATAAGAAATATCTTTCTATAGAGGTTTGGCCTTTGAGTTCAATACATATGAAGGGTTAGGTATGTACTTAGGAGATAACCATAAACACATCATGGACTTGAGAGTGGTTAAGTGTAACTTCCCTGAAATAGGCCATCTTACCGATATAATCAATAATTTCAAAGGGACTGATATACCAAGGGATTAGTTTCCCTTTCTTCCAAAATTTGATAAACTTCATCTATGGGGAAATTCATAGAGGCACATTTCCACTAACATAAAATTATATATCATGTTGTTTATTTTTATCATAACTTTTCTACCAAATTTGAGCCTCATTGATATACATATGAATGGATTTAACATTATCTTCCATTTCTTCAACTATCTCATGTCCTAATATCTTTCTTTGTCTAACATCGTTCTAGCACACTGGAGCTCGACATTTATTTCAATATAGGGCTTCATAAGGTGCCATATGAATGATTAATTGAAATATATTACATTATAAAACAACTCAACTAGAGTAAGGTGTTGATTCCAACCACATATAAATTCCAAATAATAATATATAAATATCTCCTCTAGGGTTTGAATTATTCATTTAGACAGACCATCAATTTAGGGATGATAAGAAATGATGAAACTAACTCTATATCAAGATATTTTTTAAGACTTCACAAGAACATTGAGATAATCCTTAGATCATGATCAGATATAATTTAATTTGGTACTCCATGAAACCTTACCACTTCCTTAATGTATATTCTCGCAAGAAGAACTGGTGATATGCCTTCTCTAATAGTGTTGAAGTCTACCGATTTAGTAATGTGATTGACTATTACCTTAATATAATTATTCCCTTTAGAGGATTTTGGGAGTCCAATAAAGAATTCCATGGTGATGTTATATAATTTACATTATAGTATGGTTAATGGATGAAAAACCCCCTTCCAATATTTTCTTTCAACCTTGACTCTTTGGAATTCTAGGAACTGAGAAACAAACACTGAAATACCTCTATTCATGTCATCCCACCAGAAGTATTCTTTTAAATCTCTATACATATTTTCAATTTCATGATGAATAAATAATTAATAACTATTTTATTCCTATGAAAACGTCTTGTTAATTTCTGGTATAGATTAAATGTATAATGGACCTATTATTTTACACATATTATTGCATGATTTTAAGCATAATTACTTATAAAATTACAAGCCAAGGATCATAATGTCTAGTATCCTTAGATGATTAGGTACATGAAACTGAAAAAATGGAAACAGATAAAAACAAGATTGTTTTAATTATCTATAAAGATCTCCTAACATCCATTAAGATCCTATATCTCAATTGGATAACCAATTTAATACAAAAACAAAATAGATGATCTAAAAATCCCAGTAAGAGTATAAACATAGGAATAAAGCAAAGAACATGGGTTAGATGGAATAACATAGTGACCTAAAAAAATCAAACATGAATAAATATATGTAAGAATAAAATCTAGAGTATGGGTACATGTAATCATGGAAAAATTGTATTGTGGAAACATCACACAATATGACATAATCATTAGTTATGTCTAACTAATAAGACCACTCCATATGGCAGACAATCTTCCATAAAGGAACCAAGTTCACTCCATATCCTAACATGAGGACTCATGAGACTAAATATTACCAAATTCATTCAACTACTATTTGGGTTTAACCATAATAACATGTTCGTGAATTTTTGTTCCACGTGAAGAATCATATATAAGGAATAAATATAAGCATTTCCTATTGAAAGAAGTTGGAATCATAATCATGGAATAAATCATAAAAATGGGTGTGTTATAAAATTGTGCATGAAATAATATATTTAAATCATACATGGAAATTAATAATGTAAAATAATCATATATAATGATAATTTATGTCAAACAAAAGTTAAAACATGTAAAATGAGTGTTTAAGAAACATTAGAAATTAAACACTTTAATGTGGTTTACGAGAATATTTTAAAAAATCATTAAAACATAAAAGGAATAATTGTTCATACAAATTGATAAATAAAATAAGATATTTCTTCATGATAAAATTAGTAACTCTAGGAACATATTTTTCTCTTAAAATATATTATGTATTTCAATTGAAATAGGTAAGAAATCGGGAAGTTCCATTTAATCGGTCTTGCTTACAGAGAATAATTGAGAAGGGGTCCTTTTTAAAACATGTATTTCCTCATAAAATAATGATTTAATGATATAGATTATGGAATTTGGAACATATAAACAGAATTTATATGAATTATAAAAAAATAATGAATAATTACATGTGGGTAAAGAGAGATAAAACATAACCCAAAGGAAAAATAGAGGTTTGAAAACAATCCCTTACCTTATGTCTGAAAGTGTTCTGCACATGCACTTAATATCCTGGATAATTAGATAAAATCCCTTAATTTAATAATTTAGAAAATTTTATACATTTATTTTATTTATTATAATTTTATTATGTTTATTTATCACCTTTTTGGGAAAGTTATAAGTTATAATTTTATCATTCGGGGGTGTTTTCTTTCTTGGTTTTTAGGATCAGTTTACTTGTATACATGTATAGAAAATCATGTAAAATGAGAATTTTCATCCATAATTGAAATTAAATTTTATTAATGAACTTAAAAAATTTAAAATGGTTATATAAATAATTTTTTTATATGGGGTGAGGATGAATCATTAGATAATACAATAGTGATAATCATTTAGATTATTTCATCATCTTTGCTATCATCAGGAGCTAGTTTTGTTTTTCTATTTAATATTTATATATATTTTAGTTACATAACATAAAAAAGTTTTAAAATAAATTTTAATATAGTTTTAAAAAATTATATTGGTTTTATGTCATACCTTGAAGGCGGTAGAGGAAAATAAAAAAGTTTTATCCTCAAAGGCTAGAAATCAACACCTCGTGGATGATATTTTCATTTTACGAATTGATGGAAGATGAAAAAGGACATGATGGTGGATTTACCATTAAAATAATAAAATAATATTATATATAAGATAAAATATTTATCATGACTATTTGGATAGTGGAGTTTATGAGAGTATAAGAAAATAAAAGAAAGAGAATATAAAATAGAGAAAGAAAAAGAGGATTTTACCTCTTGAATTCTTCTCCTTGAGGGCCTCCTTAGGGAAATTGGGTTTGGTCATTTTTTTTATTCAAGAACCTCATAGACATGGGGTAGGGACTTTAAAAGAGTATTGGGTAGAGATTTTATATGAATCGGAGCTTAAGTTTTTTAAGGAGAAGAGGTGGTGCAGGGTGGTATTTAAAGTGGAGGAGATGGTTGTTTTTGGATTATTTTATTCATTAGTTTATTATTTTGGATAAGGACTATAAATATTTTTTATTTTTGTAAATAAATACAGTAAATAGTGCATTTTATTTCTATCCAAAGTATCTCACATCATATATAAATCAACCATGACTCAATAATTCATGTAGTTTGCTTATTCTGTAAATTATTGTATTTCACTGTTCACAAAAATTAAACTATTTTAGAAAAATACCAAAAAATAAAACTAGCCATTTTCAATTTTTAGAATTAACAAAAGGACCCATTTTGGGAAAATATTTTCTAAATATGATAAATTTTACTTTTAATTAATATCATCATTTATTTGATAAATAACAATATTTAAATTATAACTAAATTTTTAACACATTGAAAAATTAATTAAGACCTTGTAAAATTATATTATAATCATAAGAAAAAATATTTATTTATAAATATATTTTATAAAAATAAATTTTCATTTAAATTTATATATTAATTATAATATTATATATAAATATGTATGAATTATAAAAATACCAACACTTAATTTATCATTATGAAAACATTTAATTACTTATACTATGATATAATTATATCATATTATCATTTATAAGATGTTTAAATTTTATTTACACATTAATTTTTGAGTTTACTATTCAATTGGATGGTTTACTATTCATAACGGTCATATTACTATTCCAAGGGTCTTGTTATTATCCCCTTGGTATAAGTTCCTCAATTTTTGAAAATGTATATTATCTCATTTATTATTCATTTATAATGTTTTTTGTTTTCATTAAATGATTTTATGTGATTTATTCTATATAAAATAATTATAAGAAAAGAAATTTCATTGATAGAATTTTGGATCATTATATTCTTCTTCCCTTATGAAAATTTTCCCTTGAAATTTCATTTTATAAACTAAGTGGAAACATGTTAGGTTACTACACCTTCATTCCTTCATTCAGTTCCCATGTTTCCTATTCATACATATGGTTCCACCATAATAATTTGACCAGGTGAGTGGTCTTGTTACATATAACATCCTCTCTATGATCAACGATCTTCACCAGATTCTCCTCATAAGAGATATAATTTTCTAACTATACCACCTATGAATTCAGTACATGTGAGGGATTAGGTATATACTTACCCAAGAGAGATTCATAGAATACCACATGTACTTGAGTCATGGTAGGTGGAAGTGCTGGGGGATATTCCGCAACATTGACATGATAAGAATCTCAAATGGGATAATATACCTTGGACTTAGCTTTAATTTCACCCAAATTTCATGATTCTATTCGATGGAGATATGTGGAGGATTACCATATCTCTAGACTTAAACTCTAGGTCCCAATGATGATTTTCTGTATAGATCTTCTATCGACTTTGTGCTACCTTAATGTGATGTTGATTGGTTTTCAACTTTTCCACCATTTCTTCTACCATTTAAGGTCCTACCAGCTTACATTTACTAACTTCATCCCATCATGTAATCATTCTTCATATTTTACCATATAGGGATTTATATGGTTCCATTTGGATACTCTAGTGGAAACTATTATTAAAAGGTAATTCAACCAAAGGAAAATGTTGGTATCATCTTCCATTGATGTCCATATAACATGCTCTCAACATGTCTTCCAATGTCTGAATTTTCCACTCATATTGGCCATCGGTTTGAGGATAATATGTCATACTGATGTTCAACACATTGCTTAGAGCATGTTGTGGATTCCTAAAAACAAATATGTAAATCTCATATCTCAATCAGATATAATAGGTAGAGGTACTACATGAAACCTTACCACATATCTCATTTATATTCTTCTATGTTGGTTGAGTGAGAATTCTTACCAAATTTTGATAATGTTATATATCATTGTAAGATGATCCACAATAACCCATATGGAATTGTTTTTTCTAGATGACTTTGGATGTCTAGTGGGAATGTCCATGGTGATGTTTTCCCACTTCCATGATTGTATAGGTAATGGTTTCATCATACCCTTAAACTTTTTCTTTTCAATATTCACTTGTTGTCACACCAGACACTTTCATGTATATTCACCGATCTCCTTCTTCATATTGTCCCACTAATAGTGTTCTCAGTGATGTAACTACATATTCATGTTCCCTAAGTGAATATAGAAGGTTGAGATATATAAATTATTAAAAATATATTTATTTATCTTAGTATTAGATGATACACAAAGTCATGACTCAAATCTTAGAACTCTTTCCTTATTAATTTTGACCACTGAGGATTACTCCATTCTCATGGATTCCACCTTCATCTGAATTTCCAAATAATTTCTATGAGCATGCTTAATTATATCCATGAGGTATGGTTGAGAAATACTTTCAAAATGAATTGATTATGTTCATTCATCAAGTCCTCCCATGTAAATCATTTGTAGGTCTATGAATATTGTATCATTCCCAATTCTTATCATTGATAAATATGAGGGATCTTTTCCACATAGTGCATCTACCACCTTATTTTATTTACTAGGATTGTAGTGGATTGAGAAATCATAATCCTTAATGAAATCTAATTATCATTTATTGCGTACATTAATATCCTTCTAGGTGAATATAAATTTGAGGCTACTATAATCAGTATATATCTCACACTTCTCCCCATATAGATAATTCCGCCATATTTTCAACTCAAAGATAGCATCGTCTAACTCATGAACATGTATGGGTTATTTTTTTTATCAAGAATTTTTAAATGTATTGAGTCATAGGCTATCACTTTATCTTTTTGGATTGGTAATCTTTGAATCATCATTGTATAACCAAATTAGTTCCCTGCATTTTGAAATAATAAGTACTAGTGCATTGAAAAGCCTATTTTTCTGTACTTTGAAGCAGTATTTACATTCACAGGTCTAGAGAAACATTACTCCATTCTGATTCAGCATAGCTAATGGGTTTGAAAATCCTAAAAAGTTTTCCACAAATCATCAATAATACCCAGATATACCAAGGAGGAATTGGATCTCCATCATAGATGTCAAGTCAGGACACTCTTTGATTTCTTTTATCTTAAAGGGTCTAGAGATATTCCTTTAATCATGATAACATTCCAAAAGAATAATAATTCCATTATCCAAAACTCACATTTATTTTACATTGAATATAGTTTATCCATTTGAAATGTCTTTATCATAGTATTCAAATGAACCTTGTTATCTTCCTTACACTTGGGGTATATCAGAATATCTTTAATAATGAATGTAGAAAAAAATTTGAGGTAATCTCTAAAGATTTTATGCATTATATCCATGAAAATTGTTGGATCATTAGTGGGTTAAAATTAAATCATTATGAAATCATAGTGTCCATACCTCATCTGAAAGGAAATCTTAGGAATATAATCCTTACTCACCTTTAATTGGTGATATAATGACCTAAGGTACACCTTAGATAAATACATGGCACCATGCATCTCATTGAACAAGTCATTTATCTGTGAAAGTAGATACTTTTTCATTATTGTGATTTTTTGATCTCACGATAATCAATATGTAGGAGCATTGATCTATCCTAATTCTTGAAGAAGAGGACTTGTGAACCCCATGGTGAAGCACTCATTTATATAAATTCCTTATTCAGATTCTCTTGTAACTGCTTATTCAGTTCTTCCAACTAAATAGTGGCAATTATATAAGGTGTTTTTGATATAGTTAGATATCAAGTAATATGTTCAATTAATATCTCAACTTCTCAATCAGGAGGAAGACTATAAAATTCTTATAGAAACATATCATTATAGTAACTCACAACTAGAATGTATTCAAGCATGATTATATCCTTTGTCTCAATCATTTGAGCTATATATTCTTGGCCATATGGTAGTAATATCCACACTTGAGATTATTATTTTTAAGGATATTTATTCTCTGTCTTGTACTTGTAAATAATTAGAGGATGCTTCTGGATGTAAATAGTGCTCTCCATATCCTGAAAGTTGATGTTGTATTTGTATAAATATATCCAATCCATTTCCAATATCGTATCACACTCCATAAATGGATGTAAGAAGATATTTTATTAGTGGTTCAACCCAAAAACATCAACTGAGAAGGAGTTACATAATTTAGATGCAAAAATTTCCCCATTTTCTGTTCTTATAGATAACTCAACCTCCATATTTTGAGGTCGTTTTTTATTGATCTACAAAACATGAAATATATTAAAGAATATGTAAAACTAGAATCAAATAGTGCATTCACTATTCATGATTTAATAACTAGTGTGTCTGTCACCACATCATTGACAGGTTCCACCTCATTACTGGGGATAACATATGCCCTTCTTTGTTTACTTGGAGGTTTTTGTTGTTTATTGCTTATAATAACCCTTGTCTCAGGGAAATGGATTGCATAATTCCCATGTTCCATGCATTTGAAACACTACACTATAGAATTAGTGTTGATCTAAAACTTACTTTCTTATTCCTCATTTGTGGGATTATTTATATCCAATTGATATTTATTAGCCATATTCCTCTCTATTACACATTTAAAGAATCTATTGGTTCCCTTTAAGCAGTTTCCAGGATGGATCATCTAAAACATTTGACACATGGCACGTCGGGTCTTCTTTCAGTCATGATATTTATCTTTTGATCCACCCATATTAAAATCCATTTTCTTTTATTTTCATGAGTCCCATGAGACCACTTAGAGTCTCTAATCTCTATTTTAACCTTACAGGAACAATGAAAAATATCTTCATAGCTGTCAAATTCTCAAATTGAAAACACTTTTTCTATACTCAAAATTAGTCCACTAAATAAGTGATCCAACTTTCTTTTGATGTTTATGGAAAAGTCAGACACGCAACTTGCAAGCCAAGGCAGGTTTTCATCATATGCCCCAATACAATTTTCTTCTTTTAACTACAGTCCAAGAAAATCCCTTTCCATATTGTGATTGAGGGTTCAGCCCAAAATATTTATAGAAAAATATTTTCCTAAAATCATCCTTTTTCATTGAATCAATTTCCTCCTTAGAATTTGTGTTATTGATCAGTGTCCACCACTGATCATCTTCCCCTAAAAAATGATAAACTATCAACACAAATTTCTATTCTTCTAATCACTAGAGTATAGATAATATATTTTCAATGTAATTAATACATTGTTCTATGAGGAGGTAATTATAAGATCCACTAGAAATGGGGGGATTTATATATAAATTATTTGACCACATCATTCCCTTTATTAGGAGAAAAAGGGTGTTCTATGAGATTCAATTTATCATTCATAGTCTGAGCCAGTTGATCAAGTACTGTCATGATATTTTGAGTACCTGTTCTCATCATATTTGGAATATCATTTTTAAAATCATCACATTGCCAATCTCATTTATTGTTGGAATGGGTTATTCTATTTCTATCCATTAACTTAGTAATAGAATGTACAATTTGTGGGCTTGAATAGTTAGCTAATAATCATAACAAAATTAATCATTCAACATAAAAGGATTAACTTGTAAATGAAAAGCATATCCAAGATTTTTATTCCCTATATTTCAATCTAGGTTATCCATGGTAATAGAATTATCCATAGGGTTTTTACTAAATTTTTTTTTTCCTAACCTCAAAAAATAACTAGACCATTTTCTATAACCTAGTATAATGGACCTCCATTGTACACATATTATCACATGAATTTAAGTATAATTAACCATAAAATTACAAGACAATGATCATAAATTCTAGTATCCTTGGATAATTAGGTACATAAAACTGTAAACATGGAAATATAAGAAAAAATATTTATTTTAATTATAAATAAAAATATACTAACATACATTGAGATCCTACATCTTCATAGAATATCTGGGGGAATACATAAACAAAAGTAATGAGCTAAAAATATCATTAAGGGTATAAATATTGGAATAAAGAATTGAACATGGGTTAAAAGGCATAACTGGATGAAATAAAAAGTCATGGAACATGAATAAACATAAGGAATCATAACACATAGAGTATGGGGACATGTAATCATTGAAACATAGGAATTTGGAAACATAACATAACATGAAATAATCATTAGTCAAGGCTATCTACCAGGACCATTGCATGTGGTATACAGAGTCCAATAAAGGAATCAGGTTCACTCCTAGTCCCAACATGATGTATCATGAGACAAAAAATTACCCAATGTATTGAATTTCATTCTGGGAACACCTATCATAACATTTTTATGAATATGTGTGCCACATGAATAATCATACATAAGGAATAAACATAAGTATTTTCAATGAAAAGAAATCAGCATTGTAATCATGTAATAAATGATAAAAATGGGTGTATCATAAAAGTGTAAATAGAAGAATGTATTTAAAACATATTTGGACATTAATAAGGTAATATATGAATATATCATGATAATTTATGTTAAATTGATGTGAAAACATGTAAAAATAGTTCTAAACAACATTATAAATAAAGAATTTTAATGCGGTTTTAAGGGATGATTTTATATAATCATTAAAACAGAAAAGGTATAATTGTTTATAAAAAACATAATATGAAACAAAATAGTTTTTCATGATAAAGTGTGTGACTTTATTAAAATAAATGTGCTCTAAAATAGATAATGGGGGCACTATAAAATAGATAAGAAATCAGGAATCCCCCTTTAAGCAGGCTTTCTTATCGGGGAAATTTTAGAAGGGTGCATTTTTAAAACATGTATTTACCCATAATAGAAGGATGTAATGATCTAGATATAGGAGTATATAATATAAAAATATAATTTAGATTAATTATACAAAAAATAAAGAAGATTTACAATGGGTTAAAGCCGTAGAAACTGTAACCTGAAGGAAAAATGGAGGTTCAAAAAGAATCCCTTACCTTATGTGTAAAAGTATATATCACTTGAACTTAATGTCATGGATAATTAGATTAAATCCATTAATTTATTAATTTATAACCATTTATACATGTATTTTATAATAAGACAAAAATATATTTATTAGTGAATATATTTTATGAAAATAAATTTTCTGTTAAATAATTATATTAATTATGAAATTGTAAATAAATATTTACAACATATAAAAATACCAACACATAATTTATGATTTTAAAAACATTTATTTACATATAATATAATATAATTATATCATATTTCCATTTATAAGATAAAAATTTCATTTATAATTTCATTGGTAAGTTTACTATAATTGGGCGGGTTTACTATTCATAAGGGTTATATTACTATTCCATTGCTAGAAGATCCTTAATTTCTAAAAAGCCTCTTATTTCATTAATTTTTTCTTTATAATGTTTTTTTGTTTTCATTATGCAATTTCATCAGATTTATTTTATATGAAATTATTATAAGAGTGGAAATTTCATTGATAGAATTTAGGTCATTAGAAAATAAATACACATTTCATGAACCTTATCATTCCATCATGATCATGTTTAAACTCATGTACATTTATAACCTTCATTTATAGCTCTACTTATTCATTCTATGCCTATTTAATAATAAAATGGAAAAATGGTTGAACATTCAGTTGAACAATATAATATTGTTCCCATTCATTTAGGATTTTCAGACCTATCCTTTAAAAATTGATAAATATTGGATATTTTTTTATCCTCATCATTTATAATCTAGAATGATCCTTTTGACTCAAATAGTCAGCCAACTTGTTTTCTTTCCTATCGTGGTAATGTATTGAGTAGTCATAATCTTCAATCTACTCTAACCATCTTTATAGAGAATTTTAGACTCCTTTTTTGCGAATATATAATTCAAACTGTTATGATCGGTTTATATATATTACACGTCTCTCCACAATGATAATTACTCCATGTCATTAATGAAAAAAATTAATCTAGTTAACTCAAAATCTTGATCTTTGAAATTTTTATCATAAATCATTTATTTTCATGTGGAATAATATATAACCATGTTTATCTATATAATAACACCACCCAATAACTTCTTAGATGAATCACTAAAGATTAAAAACCATTTTACACTACAAGGTAATGTAATCCTAGGTACACTAATTAATATTATCTTTTGTTCCTTGAAATTTTACTCACATTCATCTGGCTAGAGGAACATTCCTCCCTTATGAGTTAACTAGTCAGAGGATTATATATTATTGAGATATTTTCTATAAACATTCAAAAATATCTAGTTAAACCAAGAAAAATATCTATCTCAGTAACAATGGTTGGTATATGAAAACATTCAATAGCCACTCTTTTTTATGGATCTACTGATATAACCTCTATTTAGATTTTGTGATGTAGAAATGAAACCTATTTGTAGTGAAAATTGACACACAGTAAATTTTTTCATATATTTTCTCCTAATGTTCTTTAATAAAATCCTCAAGTTGTCATCATGCTCTTCTGTTATCATTGAGTAGATAAAAAAATTATTCTATAAAGGCTACAACAAACCAATAAAGGTAATCTCTAAATACTCTATTAATTACATCCATGATGATAGGAGTGAATTATTATGACTAAATTGAATCACTATATATTCATATTCTCTATAAATTTTATGGAATTATATCTTAGGTATATCCTCGTTAACCCTAAATTGATGATAGCCAGAACTAAGGTAACACTTGGAAAATAATTGATCTCCACAAAATTGATCAAAAAAGTCATCAATATGGGGAATATTATATATTTTCATGATTTTAATCTTATTAAAATTCTGATAATCAATGAAAAGTCACATCGATCCATTTTACTTTTTAAAAAAAATGGGTACACCCTAAGGTGACACACTTGGCCAAATTAATACCCTATCAAGACATTCCCAGAGTTTCTTCTTAAATTCCTACAACTCAATCGGGCTACTTCTATAGGTATTATTTGAAATAGGATTGGCACCATGTATGAATTCAATTGATAAATAATCATCATTTTTTGGGGGAACACTAGGATACTCTTCCATAAATTCATCAAAAGATTTATAAACTATAAGGTATATCATAGATGTTGAGTTTCACCCCAACCATTTGAGATAAGAACCCCTTAGGAATGAGAATTATGACCAATAGATTGGATATAATCTCCATCATAAGTACATATTTATCATTATATTTATAGAAAATCTTTGGATGTATTGGATTATCAAACATGGCCTCTAATATGAAAAAATTAATGTGGTATTTATGTATAGAAAGTCAATCCAAGCCAAAGATGTCATCAAATTACACCAGATAATGAATAAAAATATTTTAAAGATCCTTTGAATTTCAACAATAGAGGAATAATAAAATTTATATGAGATAATCATATTATTAGGGGGTTTTATTTATAATTCCACATCTAGTAATTTGGGTGGAATCTTGATACCCTTTGAAATTTATTAGATATGAAATAACATGTATATTGAGAGTGAATAAGAAATTATAATTTTTAGAGTGTATGGTAATTATACAATTAACCAAACAATTATTTAAATCCTCGTCAAAAATAGTGATCACATGAGATTTCCCCTTATCCCTCAGCCTAATAGGTTTCTAAAGTCAACAATCATCATTAACCCTCAGGTTTAGACACTGGTTAGGATAGTTCCCATTATCCTTACACTTGGAGAACTAATGTGTTAGTGGTTAATTCTATGTATCCTTATTTATATTATCATATTTAACTAACTTATTCACATCTCTTAAGTAATCAACCAATCTAGGACTTCCCTACCACACATAAAACAATTAGTATCCCCCCTAATAAAATGTCATCCATTAATCTTGACACACATTGAGTATAAAGGAATTATCATATTCTACCCTCTATATTTATTAGAGTTTCCTTAAAACTTCATCTTTGTTTTCATATAAAACCCATGATACTAATACATAACTCTAACATCTATTTCCTCATTGATTTCACATCAATCAATGTCATAATATCTATTGAAGTCTTTTATGGATATCACCCATTAAAGACTTGGTTTTAAGACATTGATGAGTTGGTCAACCTTACGTTTAGGTTGGATGATAATACCAGAAGAATACCCAGAATGTATTTCCAAATTCTACTCATAAGTACAAAAATATTCATAATCCTTTATGATTATGTCAAGGAACTCTTTCACCACCTTCATAAATGTATTTGTTGAAAAATAGGTTATTGAACTCATCTCAATCCATGGAATCAATTTTATCATATTTTTTTTATGATAAATAAGATTATACCATTTATATAATTCACCTTCCAAATTATAGACAACCAAAATGAATTTCTCATCTTCAGAACACTATAGATCAAAAAAAAATATTTTTAGTTGTACTGATCCCATTCTCTGCAACTAGCAAATCAGTACATCCACTAATAGAAGGTGTAAATTATCTCATATTTAAATAAATAGAATTTGTTCCCCTCCTTTTTCATTTTTAATTATATAATGATTAACTTCTTGATAATGTTTTTTGATCATAAAAACAATATTTTTCATTCCATCTCCAAAAACAGTTTGATTCTCATGAGGAAAATAATTCCATTCGTCATCACACTCAGCATAAACATGGTTACTTCAGGCTCCATTCATTCATGAAAAATCATAGTGTAAGAAACAATAATCATTGTGAGGAACCAAAAAGTACTAACATTATTATTTATTCCATGTAACCATAGGTATATCCTAGGTCATTAATACTCATTTTCTATTTAAATCCATTATGAAGGTCCATAAAGAGCTTGTGAATTCCCCAAGCATAAACCCTAGGAGTGTCAAACTAGGTGTGCATTAAGGGGAATATTCATTCCCCAGTTCACGATTTATTCTAGATCAATATGGTGTTTTCAGGTTTGTTACCCAAACATATATTTATTCTAGATCCACGTCAACTTATAGTATCAATATAGGGATGAAATTTTTTAGAATCCACTAACTCTATCATTTAACAAAATTTCAGGACATTTTTCTATATTTTGAATCATCCATAGATTTATCCTTAGGTATTTCATTAGGGATATCATTAATGTTTTCTACAAATAGTTTCTAAATGTTAACTAAAAATATCCTTTAAAACCAACTATAGCAACCCAAGCTTAACATGCCTGTATATTACATCATTATTGATGAAAATTTTTTGACATTACAAAAACATACACTTGAGGACTATAATAGTTTAGTTTTATTGGAAACTAGGAAACCTAAACACTGGTCTATGGGTGAACTACGCAATCTAACACTATGTTCTTCATAACTACCACCCTTATTAAATATGTCATACATAATAAATATATTCACAACTTGGGGAAAGGAATCATAAGAAAGGGTGAGCTCAGATGCTCAATAAATGTAATAAAGGGAGATAAGAAATAATAACATGAAAATTGGGGTATATGAATTTGAATATAACTTTTTAATAGCATGTCCTACATATTAATGTTCATAATATATAATCATGTTATAAAGTTGGTAATTTCCTAAGAAATTAATCATAAGTAAATCAAAGAACATTATCGATGAGAGTATAACATTAGAATAGTACATGTAATTTTTATCTTACACATAAACATAGAAAATAATTTTCATAATTCTAAAGGCTCACTACCAATGTAATCATAGTGGGAACATTCCTTTTATTTAATGATTTGACACCTCATCACAACCTTGCCTTACTTAACCAGGATCACCCCCCCAGTCTATCCCTTTCTTACTGTACTATTTTTACTCCATTTTACAACCATTTATATCTCTTGTGATATATAAATATTAACCTAATTCATTGGACGGATATATAGGTCTTTCCCATCTCATAATGAAAACCATATTTATGAATTCCAAAAGATCATAAACATTCATCATATCAAAACCCATAAAATGAAATGGTTAAAAACCATTTTATCATATAGTGACATGTAAAAAAGAACAGGTTTCACAATAAATTCATTGTAGAATTACCCATTAAAATAAGTGGGTCTCATAAACATTCTGTCTAAGTATAACCAATGGAAGACAAACAAGATTCATAAAAATCATGCAATCAAAAAATAAACAATTCATAGAAATAATATAAATGGTATCCTTGGATCATAACATCATTAAGCCTTAGGTAACATAAATTGATGTCATTTTAGATAGATTCTTTTTGAAAGGTCATTTAATAAATTTCTTGTGGAAAATACCATTTCCTATTTAAAAAAAATTAAAAACCCAAAATATATTGAAAACCATTTTCATTACAAATAACATTTCAAAATTTTAAATAAATATTAAATTAAGCGATTCTTCCTAATTTTGGGAAATTCCATTCATCCAAAAAATTTAAAAAAAATATTTCATTCACATTTTTAGTATAAGACAAACCTTCATTGTTTTGGAAAATTACATTAATATTCCTCTACAAACATATTTATAAAAATTAAAAAATGGGTAAAAATGTCTTTTAAAAATCATGAGAGTCTAATAAAACATTATAGTATATATTTTTCAAAAAAATGGTTTTGAAAGAAAATAGATTTCCTACCTAAGAGAGAAATAAAATTTTATTTTCCTAAAAAATATTTTCATAATTATATTAAGTAATAAAGAGTGGGAAAATGGTACCATTACATGAACATATCATGAATAACCATATGATAAGAAAATTAATTATAATTATTGAGAGTTAAGTCATGATATTTTAAAATTGGAGACTTGATCATAAATAATCTTATTAAATGATGAAATTATATCAAAAATAATTACCAATTTTGTAACCTCGAATCATAAAACCCATGAAGAAAGAACATAAAATGAAACTTAAAATATCATTATCATTAATAAATTCATGATATTACATATCAATGGTTCTATATATATATATATATCTCGTTAAATAATATAGGTGTAAAATATAATATAAGTCCCAAAGAAGAAAAATTGAGAAAAAATCCCTTACTTCTTGACTAACTTTTGAAAAATAATTATCATGAAATAATAAAATAAATAGAAAAGTTGTCACACCAATTTTTTTTTCTTTTCATGTCATGGTTTTGATCCAGTTCATTTAAAATCATGATCCTTTTCTTGGGTGTTGGGTGAGATTAATTTTGAGTTTTGAACTTCCATATATTTCTAATCTACCTAATTTGGGTTCCCCATTTCTTGTTTAGGAGTTTTTGGAGAGAGGGTGGTTACTTCATGATTTGGGCCAACCGTGAGCCCATTTCCAGTTTTAAAAACTAAATTTTTTTCTTTTATAACTCTTTTTTTTTAACATTTGTCACCCATTACACTTCATAAATTTCCTCCCCTAACATATTCAAACCAAAATATCCTTTTGTACCCCTTAATAATTTATAATCATGGTGAATTGGGGTTACTTATTTAGGTATTGGGCCATCCCATGGGCCCATTTCTAGTTTGAAAAAAATAAATTTTTTCTTTTATATCTAATTAAATTTTTAATATATTTCAGTTATTACACATCCCACTCGAATCCAATATCTCTATCCTCACCCCCATTATCTATTTTCCCTCTTTGGAGCTCATATGAGTCACGGATTAGGTTGAAAGTTCTCATGTTACCTCAAATCATCCATAATTGAGAAGGTAAATTGTTTCACACATACATCATTCAATTAGTACTCGTTTTCCCATAAATATTCTTTCCCTAGTTCTTCCATACCTTAGGAGAATCTCCAAGAAGTTTCATGCCATTACATTTTGTATAAGGGTGAATATCTAAAGGGATACGAAAAGTTTTCTAGTTGAAAAGGTGAGATTCCTTCTCCTTTATCCTCCCTCTTCTTCCTCCTTTTATTATTTATTGGTTTTATAATCTCTCCTAGTAATGGTAGACCTAGGGTTATATTATACCATGATTTTTTATGTGGTTTTGGTTTTTTTGGGGCTTTTCATTATAGGTTTAGGGTTTGTAAACCCTCGGATGGTGATTTTGGATGTGTGTTTCCATTACGCCAAGGATTTGACGTAGGATATCCCTTGCACAAGCCTTTATCATTTAAGTTTCATCATTATAATTTTGTTTTAACCTTATTTATACTATATTTTCTTCTTTGAAACCTTGGTTTTAAAAGGTTTTGTGTGCAAAATATTTTTTATGACTTATTTTGTTAAAAATAGAGTTGTTTTGGTATAAATGTGCACTCCTCTTGTTTGATAAATTATTCCATGAGCTTTCGCACATGGTTTATGGTATTTTTAATATGTTTCATTATATTTAATAAATTTATGTCATTAAAATGGTATTTTATCCCTTTTTAAGTTCTTAACATAAGTTGTTTTGTTAAAGAGTGCATACCATGTGTTCGGTAAATTGCCTGGTTGGCTTTTATGTGTATAGTGCAATTTAAAATGATTTGTTTGGATTTATAAATACATTGAAAGAATTTAAAATTTTATTTTGGGATCCTTTTATGGATTTACAATTTGGATTTTGGTTTTACAAACAAATGATTTTTGGTTTACAACATGTTTGGGCCCGAGTTTTTGGAAAATTGACCGTTTCACATTCTTATAAAAATGGTTGTGTTTTGAATATGTAACCTGAGTGTTTTAAGGGATTTATGAATGTGTTTTGATGATGTAAATGGTGTTTATAAACCTCCTTAATAAAATTTAAATGCATAACTTTTTCAAATTTTAGTTTTGAGAAAATGTTTAAAGGCCCATTTGGCCTTTCTTAAAAATGAAGAATGAGTGTTTTACTTGTATATACCATGTTGTGTCAAATGGGATTGTTTTATGGTCCATGAAATGATTTTATTAAATGTTGTTAGGGCTTCCAAATATTTTTGGGTATGGTTTTGTTGTGTATTTATAATTAAAATAGTGTTTTTTGAATGAGTTTTATATGCAAAGCCTCAATACACTCCTTGAAATGTTTTTACAAAAAATTTCAGCGGTTTATTGATTCCTAAAAGAAATGTGAAGAAATTTTTTGGGATGTTTGTGTGTTTATGGTTTGGAAATGTAATTTTTATGTGAAATTTTTATTTGATAATATGTGTAACTTCATTAAGCACTAAATGGAATCCTGGGTATCTAGGTGGGTGGACGTATACTAGTATGCTAGTGACCCTGTGGGGTTTGGCCCCTTTTTCACATAGCAAGTTTGACGATAACAACACTAACTGAACAATGATGATGATTATGTTGGGGAAACACTAGGTTATGGATATGCTCCCAACTAGAGGCTTGTGTGCATGAGAATGGGTATTTATTATGGTTACTTTCACCAAGATACGTGGTACATGGGGCTCACAACTAACTAGTGCCTAGGGGTGTTCCCGTGACTTGTGCTCCTTAGCTATTTTGTACTCACCATCGATATACGGTGTGTTTGATTGTTAAATTCAGTAGTTTGTGTGATTTTTTTAAAATTGTAAATTCTTTAAAGCATCCCTCTTGAAAACTATTTTCATTTTGAAGTTTCACCTCTTTGAAAATTGTTACTAGCATTTTGTTTATAAAACATGCAAGTTTTTTTTTGGTAATTTTTTTATAGCATGGGACCTAATTTGGAAAAAATACCTTTATATTTTTATTTAAAACTGGAAATTGATGTTTCTTTTATTTTAAAGGATTTTCATTGGGAATAGAATATCTGGCTAACCTACTGAGTTTTAATACTCACGCCTATAGTCTTCTTCTATTTTTATCCCTTGTGTAGGTTTCATCTTGAGTTCGATCACCTTGGGCGATGTGTGATCATTTTGTTGGAGAGTGACCAGTGGGGTCACATGGAGTTAGTTGGTTATCGGGTTTGGTCAGTTGAGTTGTTGGTTTAGTTGTACATTCAGTTTCTTGTACAAATAATGTTCAGTTCAATTTTTATATAAATGTATTTTGGGTTGTCCATTTCTTTCCACTATTTGTTTTATTTTTTATATATGGGTGAAATCGTTCCCTTGTGTACTTTATTGATGCCTTGGTGCTTGTCACCATCCGGGGAGGATCAGAAAGCCTCTCGGGACTTGTCGCGGGCTGGCCTGGGTGACTGGTTCAGGGTCGACTCGGGCTAGTTCGTGAAAAAAGTTAATTAACATGAAATATATAAAATTAATGATATATCATGAAATATTTAATTATATTCACAAAAATAACAAATGAGTGGTGAATATGGAAAATGTCTCTTAGAAATAAAAGTAAGACTAGAAGTATTGACTTTTTTATACTTGTTCTACATCCTGTATAATAAATATATGTTTATTATAAATCACTCTCAAAAAAATATTCATATATATATCATATCAGTTATTATTTTTTATGAGTTTATATAAACCATTTATTAACAATTTCATGCTAAATTTAAGTTTCGGTTAATAAAAACTTTGTTTTTCTTATATTTTTCGGTTGTTATTTTTTGTCCTCTTACATCACTCATGATTTCATAATCTCCAAAATTTATACTATAAGATAAATAACATATAAATTCAATATATATTTATTTATATATACCATAAAATTTTGTAATATGAAATGAAATGCACTATTCATAGAGACGGTAGGTCGTACGTACATAGGAACATTATTTTTCATATTCTTGTCTATTTGAAAGATAGAAAATTAAATAATACATTATCATTAAAAATAATTTTAATTACATATATATGAAATATTTTTATTAAAAATTTCCATATTACATTCCATGAAAAGTGTGAATTAATTACATCACTTTGTGAGGCACTAGTCTACTGTAAACACGAATGAGGTTATCATATTTTTATAAATGATATTTATCATAAAATGAAGGTAGGTGTGATATAAAAATTAAAGAAGCATAATAATATCATTAATATCATAAATATCACATCAAAATAGTATTTCCACCATTATTCCCATATTTAGTGGAGGTAATGGAAAAAATAAATGACATCAATTGTTGGGGCAATAATACGACAAACACATGAACTATTATTTTGTAACCTGATTGATAGAAGTTTGTGTTGTATTAGGTAATAAAATTAACATAAAAATATTTAACTTCATGTATTATATTATTTTATTATATAATCATTATATAAAAATCATTTATGTGATTCGAGGGGGAAATAAAACAAAAACATTCATTGATGAATGTAACCTCTTCTTTTGGTATCCTCCTTAGGTTTTCACTAAATTTATTCCTTGGTTGGTTTTATAGAGAAATTAATCCTTCTATGATGATGGTAAAAAAATTTGGAAGTGATTTAGGTAGGTATTTTCTGAAAAAAAAAATAGTTTTTAATGGGTAATGAAGAGATAAGATGGGGTGTCCTTTTATAAGTGAGGTTAGTGGAAAACATGCCAATTTTTTAAAAAAGAGAATTCCACCAACATTTTCTATATGTCACAAGGGTCACACATGGAGAATTATCAAACATAAGATGATTAATGTTTGATATATGGCCAAAAAAATATATTTTATATGTGTTTATAGGTGTTTTTAACCTTATTTATTTAGTTTAACCCCTAGATAAACACATTTTTACATTAATAGTTATAATAAATTTTTACTGCATTCACTATTTATTTTGGAAAAAAATTATGTTGATCTTATTAGAAATTAAAAATTATTATGATTAAAAATAAGGAATAAATTTTTTTCCAGATTTTATTCACATAAATGGATAAATTTAATTTAGTATTATTTCTAGTAACCTGAAGATAAAGTTGGTTTTTAAAATGAAAATGATCAAAAGATTGAAATGTTTTTATATTCAATTTCAATATGAAAATGATTCAAATGACCTAAATTCGAAAATTATGTGCATAATCGTAATAATTTAACATTAAAATCAATTTAAAATAAAATTTAACTTTGTAAATAAATTAAACTAGAGGTCAGTTTTCAATCAAGGTTTAACATTTTCATTATTTATCAAAAATTGAATATTTTTAGAAAAATCCCAAAAACTCACCGTAAGATAATTTTGAAATTATGAATTACAAAATGATGTTTTTTTTTGAAAAATTTAATTTCTAAATTTTTTTGAAAAAAAAGTAATTTTATTATAGTTCTTATAAAGGAATAAAAATTCATTTTTTTTAGAAAATATTATTTTTAAAACATATAATGACTTTTTTGGAAATTACTTATTTTATTATCAATATTATTATTTTATATAAAATTATTATAATTTTCATTTAAAAATTATTTATTACTATTTATGTCACTATATTTAATAGATAGGTTATAATAGTTAGTTTAATTAACTAAATTAATAATATATCATGGTTTTGATAAAACTCAGTATTGAGGTAATATAATTTAACCTAGTTTTGCATGTAGTGAATGATTAAATTGGTGTTGTGTGTAACAGAATCCATCAAGTAAAATTCATTTTTTATAAAAAAATACTTCATAAAAACTCATGGTGTTTCAACATGTCATAACGTATGGATTAAAATAGTTGAATATATATGAGAAGAATTATCCTATACATAATTTATAGTGCATTTTGGAAGATTATCCCTCCAAGACTTAGAGAAATTGATTATTCAGATGTAATTTTATGTTATATATGATGTGTAAGAGTTTAAAGTAAATATTATCAAATAAGGATATCAATTTATAGAAATAAATTTTGGTAGAGTAATTGTAATATTTGATATTATAACATTCATATACACCTAAAAAAATAGAATGTTGAGTGTAATTATTTGATTAGAAGGACTCTAATAAAAGTTGTTAAGGAAAACAATATCAGTGGTAATGGATGGGTGTGTTAACTAATTTCAATTTGATTTATGATAATGAGATCAATATAGTTCTTTCTCATTTTAGTATTACATCTACATTGATTTAAAAAGTGAAAGATTCACATTTTTCTGATTCTATGTTGAAGTGGATATGTGAATCCTTAAATATTTGGAATACCACATATGTATAAAGCATGATATCATTATTTAGTCTTTATTTTATTAGTTTTTTTGTGGTTCTTATGAATTTAAGAAATTTATATAAAGCTAAAAATATTTTAATGGGGTGGTTCATCATGGATTTAATCAAATGTAACATGATATCAAACATTTATTTTGGATGTTTGGTATGGAGAGGGAGATATAAAAGTATGTTTCCTTATGATTAATCTATCCATGGGAAAAGGAAAATCATTGATAATCAAATGTGTTATTATAATTATTACCCTTATTGATATAAAAATGTAAAGAAATTTTCTTATATTTCATGATTAGATATCCAAAATCATCCAAAATATATAATTTAATTTTGGAGTAGGTGGATCAGCTCATGAATTAGATATATTTATTCCTCTTAGAAAATTAATTCAATTAAATATCAAAGTAATATTCCATACCAAATTATTTGTCTATATTGAGTTAAAAGTTTATTTTATAAGATAAATATAGTTATTTTATATCAATATTCTAGAAGAGGATTCATAATTCTATGAGTACTCTATTAAATATGATTATAAAATTTCATTCTCATATATAGAGAAAAACCAATAAATTAATTAAATCTTGGATTATATGCTTCAGCTGTGAGGGATTTAAATTTGAAGGTTTGGGGTGATAAACTATTTGATGGAGTTCATCTACAATAATAGTTTTCAAAAATCAATTATAATATAACCATTTGATTATTTTAAATATATCCCTTTTGATCTCTATTATTTTGTATTAGTAAAGAAGAAAATAAATTTCTTGGATCATGTTTGTTGCAAGATATTATATACTAAATTAAAGTGATTAAGAAACATATGGAAATTAATAATGGTTGAAATAAATCTTATAAAGATAAAACAAGATGAATATTAAGGTTTGATTTTTTTGATCACATATTCTTATGATTATATCATTATATGGGTAAATGGATTCTCTTGATGAAATAAAATTTTATACCATGATAAGTAGGTAATTTTTAGAATATAAAACATATTATTGAAGTAATATATTTGTTGGAATGAACCTAATTTTATAAAATGATTCATAATTTATTTCATGTTTCTCAATTGTAAATGTATCAACTAGACTTATCTTATCTCTTATATTTAAGGGTTTAAACATAAAATCAAATCCTACTTATGTGGGGAAGGCAATGAAAATTGTTAATAAATGATAAAATAGTCAAAGGTGATAGAGAATTCCATTTATATGGATTCTATTCATGCATGGGTTGGGTCATAAAAAGACTTAGGATAAAGATGAACATGTGTAATATATGTTTTTATGGATGTTTGTGGAATATGAATCATAATAACATTTTAGAGGTGGAAATTCCAATATTGGAGACAGTTACAACACCCTCAAGATGGTATGTGACAATTCCTTTGATTTCATAGTTGATTCCATGTTCAAAATGGGTAAAATTTGTATTTTTAAGAAATATATAGGTTTTGTATGATTAAATAATTGTTCATGGATCTTGAATTTGAAGAAAGTAGATGTAATATCTAACTAAAATTTAGGATTTGAATTTAATTTTAATTTATTAAAACCAAGAATTCATGATAATTTGTGATAATTTTTATAAAATTTTGGTTTTATCTCTATTTACCCACATTAATACCCTAAATAATTTTTTTCTTTATTTTATGTTATATTTTGAGTGATTTTGGGACCTTTTTATAATTTTGGATGAATATTTATTAAGGTTATCATGGATTGACTCTAGATAGAGATTAAAAGATCATTAATCTTCTATTTTCATAAAACTCTATATTTTTTCCTTATCTGACTTAAAGATATAGATTAAGAGATATTAGATCTAGAGAGAGTACATAATGATCAATTTAATATTCATGTTGTTATGGACTAAAGGGTTGTTGTTATTTGATAAATATTTAATTAGAAGATTTCTGTGTTTCTCGATGTCATATCTAGGGAGGAAGAATAAATTTATAGAATTTTAATAATATATAAATAAGGTATTAATAAATGATTTCTGATAAATAATACCTTTTGAATTTTTAAAACAATTTTTTTAGGAAAAGGTAGTACATCTAGAAAATTGGGTATTTTAGGAATCCACAATGATCTATTTAAATAAAATTTTTGGATTTTTTATTTAATTTGATTATTTTAAAATTAATGATTGGGTTATGTTAAATACTTTTCTAAGAAAACATCCATGTTCAATTGAGATATTGTATGATTTATTGGTATAAATAAATTGAGTTTTAATGTTTAATCATGATTTTGAGTTATGAATGGTAGTTTTAAAAAAATATATAGTTTTGATTCATTTGATATTTTTTTATAAAAACATTGTTTTCAATACTCAATCCAAAAACATGGTGGTGATTTATACCTTGAATATTAAGGGGTGCATGAAATAGTGTGTTAAATTATCTAAATTATTTGGGAAACAGATCTAACACTGTTTCAATACCATTTGGTCCATTAATGAAATTAGTTTCATAGTATGAATTCATAAATGACTAATGATGTGATTTATATATTGGATTAAGAAAGTAATAAATCATTTTGGTTTAGTTTTAGTCATGGGCTAGTGGGTTCCATTGTTGATTTGGATTTTCATATTATTCTTAGATGAATATGAGATTTCAAGGAAGTATTTTTAATATATGAGGATTGATTTTTGAAAATAGATTAATTTTACAAATAGTGATTTAAAGAGGAAATTATGGATTCTTCTAATAATATTTTTTGGGGAGAGAAAAAAAAATTCCAGGATATGATGGAACGTTATTAAAAAGTGGGTTTCATGTTCTATGTTTAGTAGCATAGTGTTTTAAATTTTTTTGATTTCATTAGTTATTTGGAAATTATTTTGAATGTTTTTCATGGAGTATATTGTAATTTTTTTATTTACATTCCCATGTAAATACATTGGATTTATTATAGAAATGTAATTAGTTTTTATATTCATTCCAAATATGTACACATAAAAGTCCATGTAGACCTTATTGCTCTTGATTTGGGTAAGGTGAAGTCTCTGTTATATATTACTAGTGAGACTTAGATCCTCTATTGATTATAAGGAGAAGATATTGGTGGAGGATTCAATTTTTAAACTCGTGGTGTTTTATTTTATGGTTTTTCTTTTGATATTTATTTGATCAACGTAAATTTTTTTTCTTACTCAATTTTAAAAAAAATCATAATTAGTTTCCTTAAAAAATACTTTAAAAGTGTTCAGATTATTTACATATTATATCATTTGATTTCATTATATATTAACAAAAAACATTCCCTATAGGTTTTTTTTATCCATCGAAAATAGTTTCAATACTCCATGAATAATGGGAAAATATTAAGGCTGTGTGGAGACCATATCTCATGCCCCATAGTTCCAAAATATGAGAAAAGGCATTACATTAATGTGGGATAGTAGTTAAAAGAATGTTTTCATAACATAGTTTGTGATATGGATAGATATATTCATACTAGAATATGAAATATTCAAATTCAAATATATATTATAGTACAACAAAGATTATATATGTAATTTTCTTTATATTTTATATATTGAAACCTATAATATTGAGGATTATCACAGAGGCATGATCCCCGACACATGATGGACGGTATACCAAATTTGATGTTTGGAAAATAACATGTTTTTCCATAGTAAATTATACGAGTTATTTCATAGTATAAAATTGAAATTTAATTTTTTTCTAAATATAGTGAAATTTATGACATACATGATATAACATGTTTCCCTATTCCAATATCAAGTATGAGCCTCAAAATTCTAAGGTTTCCCTATTAATTTAACCAAATTCATTATTTATGAAAATAAATTCCCAAATTTGTATAGGGAGATTAATGTAAAATAAAGCTATGAATTTTTCATGTATAATAAGGTTTTGACAATGAAAAACATAAAAATAAATAATATAACACACAATCAATCAAAGTGCCTTAAGCCTTTAAGATTCAAAATAGTCATTTAGTTAATGTTTATGAACAATGAGAATATATTTTATATTTGACCAAAATAGAGAGAATAAAAACAAAATTATAGAACAATGAATTAGTTGAATGTTGTAATTTTTTGTATGAGTGGATAACTCAAGAGGGGGTTGAATTTAGTTTTTAATAAAATTTATATTTAAAAAGGTTAAATTATTTTATCACCCAAATTAATAAAAATCCCAAAAAAAATTATAATTGGTTTATATAAATATACATTTTGAAAACCTTCTCAAATTATTGATTATACCTCAGTTAAAATTCTCTTAAAAATACTTTTTCTTTTGAAAATAAATTACTCATATCAATAACTATATATAAAACATCAATTTTACATAACTATCAGAGTAATATTTTGTTTTGGAGGTTTATATAATTGAAACTGATCTAATATAAAACAATAAAAACTAAATTTGTGAATATGTTATGGTGAAAAATGATTGGGGTAACATAACAGGGGGTTATTTTTAAAGCCATGACATAATCCCCACCAATTTGAAATAAACCACTTCCATTTAGTTAATTATAAGATAAACATATCAATAACATAGATCATGTTTTACAAGAAACAATACACAAGGCTGTCCAGGAAAAAATCCTCTTCTATAGTTATGTGTGGGATAAAACATGAACATGCAAAACATATCCTATTTCATATATTTTCATGGGAATAAAATTTATATGAAATGAGAGAGTGTGTGTCAAGTGCTCTTTGGTTTCTTATATGAGACTATGTTTTACAAATAAACAATATAAAACCAAAAAATATAGCTTGAATGTAAATCATAAACAGAAAGATAAAGAGTTTAAATAATAGAATATTAAGTGATAATAAATCCAAATATATTAAATTTTTATGATGTCCTTGAATACTTTTTTAGAAGGATCTCAAGCAAATTTTATTGAAATTTTACGAAAACAATGGATCATTAATGTCTGGAAAATTCATCTATTTTCAATTTGTAATTATCCAGGTTCTTCAAATCACAATTGTCTCAATATTTCACTTTATTCCATTGTTTTATAAGTTTTGATTAAATGTTTGTTCATATTCACTTGTATCTCTTTAATTTATAACAAATAATATAGATTCAATGAATTTATATTTCTCTATGTCCAACTATCTATTACAAGATAATAATATAAAAAATAGGATCCTTGTAATGAGAAAAAGATCTTGAAAATACTTAATTTTTCTTTCATGCAGTCATGATTTTTTTTAATAATAATCATTATTGAATCCAACATCTTTTATCTAGTATTAATTTCATAAACTAATCATTGGGTAATTAATTTATAAATTAATTATGGATAGCTATATTAGCTCTTTAGTTGTAGCTTCACTGATGGTAGATCCACCAGTAGTGTCTCTTCTTTCATTAGATTTCTCTAATGATAGCTATTCATATAGTAGTATCATCATGAGAATTTATACGCTCCTAATGGTAGATCTATCTAATAGTACCATTGTATTTTCCATGTGGTAGATAATCTGAATGGTATCTCTTCTGGTGATATCTCAATCGAACTAAAAGTAGAATAATATGATGGTAGAAAATTCTAGAAAAATAACCATGCCATAATTGTAACCACTAATAGTGTCTCTACATAGAAATTTCAGTAGGTCCACTCAATGGTAGCACAAACCGATTTTAGATCCTAATGCACACATAGTTAAACTAGAGGTAGTTTCTTGAACTAATGGTATCTTGAAGCAATATCAGTATTCATATAATGGTAGTGCATTACAAATAGGGTTGGATAGTGATGGTAGATCTAGACATATCCAATTTTTGAATTTTATCCATAAAATATTTTAGTATTATAAAACATTTAATTCACTAAAACATAATAAATATTATATTTTATCATTAAAATAAAGAGGTTCTTAGAAAATCCAACAATCTCCCTCTTTTTAATGATCACATATCATGGAATTGATAATAATGTAGAAAAACATTGACATATGAATAATAAATTAATGGAAGAAAAAATATGTTCTTCTTAACATTATAACTCCATATTTGATTTAGTTTTTCCTACCATACATGAACCTATAATAAATCTCATTCAATACTCCCTCATTTTAAACTATCAAAAAAATAAAAATAATAGTTAAATAAAAGGCATAAATATGAATAAAAACAAGATTACAATTAGATATAAATGTCAAAATATCACATCATAAATTGTATAATAAACCATGAAAATAAAAAAAAACATATCAAAAATCCAATCAGTGTCTGGGAAAGCCTGACTAAAAGTAGTATCCACTGGATCCTTTCCTCTTCCCTAAATAGGAGGAATAAAATATAAATAAATAGAAACTGCTTTTGTAGTTTCTCTAAATGATACAGGCTATGGATGCCTGATAGAATCAAAAAAAGTTATTATAAGAGTAATTGAGTGATAATTGGTTAGTATTAGTGTTTTATATGGTTAATATGTAATTCGTACTAAGGTAATTTCTTCAGGTGATACAATTCATTTCTCTAAAGTGTAAATAAAATGATTCATTAGCTCTAAAAACTATGTAATCACATGACCTACATGCTATATTTCCTTGACTATGTAAACCATATCTTCCATGATTTTTTTTGAGTATGGTATCCAAGTACATAATGTAATAGTCTAAGATTTTATGAATTATATCTCTTTAAATAATTTTATTTCTTTAATGGATTGTCTTCTGGAGATGTTGTTCTCAGGCGGCGCTCTTTATTCCCTGACATTGAGGTCGCTCCGAAGGTTCCTGGAGTGTGTAATGGTCACCCTGTGGTCCCGGTCTCGTCTAAGGAATTTTCTGAAGCTTCGTCGCTTCTTTCCACAGCCTTGGTTGCAAATTTCACCCATCGTAGGCCTCCGGTTGAGGTTTTCGAGAGGTATGTGAATTAGGATTGGGGTTTAGGTCGTCGTGCGGTTGTCGGTCTTCTCGGGCTGCGACAAATCCTTGTTTGCCTTGCTGATGAAGATGACATGGCACTGGCATGGTCTCGAGCTAGGAGGTCCTTTAGAGGGTTACTGTTCCATCTTAATCGTTGGACGTTTGATTTGAACATGAATTGGGATTCTTCCTCTTTGGCGATCTGGATTCAACTTCCAGGGTTGCCGCTTCCCTTTCAGAATCCATCCCTCCTCCGCTCAATAGGTAACTCCCTGGGTCGCTTCCTCTATGCAGATTGGAAAACTGATGCAATGGTGCACCCGATTGTTGCGAGAATCTGTGTGGAAGTAGAGCTCTCTCGTCCTCCACCCGACAAGGTGTGGATTGTGATCGAGGGGAAATACAGGTACGTACAAAGTGTGTTCTACGAATCTTGGTCTTCTTTTTTCTCTTTCTGCCATAGACAGGGCCACCGTCTGGAGGAATGCCGCAAAAGGGCTTCGGTTGTGGTGGTTGATTCTTCTGCGGTGGATAAGGGTGTCTCAGTGCATGTCGAAGGAGATGGGTCAGGATCCGACCATAGTTCTGAACCTGTTGTGTGCAACCTGAGGTCTTTCGAGACTCTTCGGGGGGATCAGGAGCAAGGGCCTCCTTGTCAACTGGGGGTGGGGTTACACTGTGTGTCCAATGATTCGACGGTGGATCCTTCTGGCTTGGGGAGGGTGAGATCTGCCGGTTCTATCTTAAAGGAGACTTCCAGGGACTCTAAGCCTCAGGTGAAGGCTGTGTTTGATCGCCTCAGGAAGGAATTAGGTATAGTCTATGCGGACAGTAGCATGGGGAAGGAGAGTCTGATTCATGCGGATGAGGCCTTGGAGAGGATCTCTCTACCTCCAGGTGAATGTAGGGTTTGGGAGGTTCAGAATCCTCAGCCTCAGTATATGGGCAGGGGTTTCGAGCAACCAGCTTTACAAGATGGGTCTAGGTTTGGGGAATCTTGTGTCAGGGAGAAGGAAGGGGACAATGGGGTTGGGCCTGCCTTGGGTAACACCCCTGGTCATTTGAATGGAAATGGGGCGGAGGTGCAGGCTCATACCAACATTGGAGACCCAAAGGGTTCGGGTTCTGGCATCCTGCCAGAGAGTGTAGCTCCATCCCGGATTCCAGTTGTTTTGAGCAACAGATTTGTAGAACTGGGTGAGGTGGATTCTAGATTTGAATCTTCTGCTCTAGTTGTGGATGATAAAGACTACAGGAGGAACACTGATGGCCTCGGGTTGGAAGGTCAGATAAGGGGGCATGTTCTCCCATAGGGTGTTGATGATGGCGGGGAAGCAGGACTTGATGGGATATGTAGAAGTTTTTCTGAAGCTGAAACCGAGTCAAGGAGTTACAGGAGGAAGAGGAGGAGGATGGGTAGGAAGGATTACTCCTCCTTACCTCCACCTATGAGGACCCGGTCAACTAAAAAATCCAACAGTCGAGGCGCTGGACAGGGAGATCATGTGTCATCTTAGCTCTCCTAGACAACATGAAATCTCCTCGGACTTGGTGTTAAGCAAGGAGGATGTGGTGTCAGAACAGGTGTTATATCTTAACGCATCGGAAGAGGATGCAACCAAAATGATGGGCCAGAACCTTGAAGTGGAGCTGAATGAAGAGAAGTATGTTTGGGTTGACAAGCAGGATACGATCCTGGTTGGAGGCATCAACAAGGGGTTGGTCAGTCTCATGGAGTACATGCAGGTTTGGAATAGATTGACCACTGCCTTTGAGGCCTTGATAAGGGGGGACCCCCTATTGCAGGTCTGTGACTTATCCTGGAAGCTGTTTAGGGACATGGACTCTGGTGGAATTCGACTTGTTTTCAATGAATCTGTTTATATTCTCTCTTCCTAATGTGTTTTCAAGTTGTTGTTCTTGTTGTGTGTGGAAGGTTGGAGGGCCAGATCAGCTCGGATGGGTTAGAGCACGCTGCTCCTTCTTTGGCAGGTCACTTTGGAGGTGGCTGATCGAAGGGATGGCTTGCCATCGGGAGGGACCATGCTTGCATGGGGTTGCTGAGTGGTTCTCCCTTGGAGTGAGCGGCGCTGTTTTTGCTTGGATGAGGTGATTTCTGGTTTTTGTTTGTTGTTGTTTGGGTCTGTTGAACTTTTGGTTTCCCACTTCCTTCCGCAAAGTGGTCTTATTAATAAAAAATAATTTTCAGTCATTACCACATAGACATTGGATTTATAGGTAATAATATTAAGAAAAAAATATTTATTAATATAATGTCTATACATTTAAATAATTAAATCATTAGTTATCGAATGATTATAATTAAAAAAAAGTGATTTTTTTTGTGAAATTACTTTTATGTTAATATTGTAGTTTTTATTAATAAATATAATTAATAACTATTGGAGATTTTTTTTTAATGAAATATATATATTATTAAATTTATTAAATTTTTTAATAATTTATAAATTATTTTCTTGGTAATAGAATAAAAGTATATCCTATTTTAAGTATAAAATTATCTTTTTCTAAAAAGAACCTTTTTAACAAATTTTATGCAGATACTTTAAAATTAATTTTTTCATTAATATGTATTTATTTGGATAAATTTAATAGAATATTTAGAATCATTATGTTCAAATTTGGTAATTATTCCCCTTCAATTTTTGTTCAATATGAATATTAACTGTGGTAAAATTTATCTCCTTGGTAAAGGGAAAATTAGGTAAATCTAGGTTAAAAATAATTGATAAGGCCATAATATATCATCCTAGTTCATATTTGATTAATTAAATTCAATAATAAATACATTATGTTCTAAATTGAGTTGTTTAATGGACCCTTATCCATGAAAATGACTTATATGTTATTTAAAATAAATAAAGTTACAAAATGTCATTCTCTTTGTCTTTAATATATCATATGTATCCACATAAGGAAAAAAGTTAATTATAAAAGAATATAAGTTTTTATTTTTAACTTATTAATATTATTTTCATGGTAGATATTTATTTTTAATTTTATTTAAGTATATGATAGAATTAAATTTTTATGCAACATCGATACGGTATTTCTACGTTTAATAAAAATATATAATAAATGATTTCAAAAATAATAAAAGTAACCTAATTTGAATTTATAATTTTGTCCCAAAAATTTTCATAATCTATATGACATATTAGGCAGTTTTCATAGAATTATATTTCAATTACCCCTTTTCCCTTATGTTTTTAAAGTTAAATTAAATGAATAGTGTCAAAATTGACAATAATGATGCTTTTATAAAATTAATATTTTATTAAATTATTTGAAAATCAAATAAAAATTGAAATAAGACATATTGGATAATCTATGGTTTATATTTCACATTTTTTACATTTATCATCCAATTTTCACCATATAAGAAAATATTACTACACATTAATATTGAAATAGTTGTTACAATAGTTAAAATTAAAATATCTTAACTATAGGTTAATAAAAATAATAATGTTTATAATTACACTAAAAACTTTTATAAAATCTACTTTATGATGGTATTACAACCCTATATTATCTTATATTCGAATACATTTCTATTTAGATACATATTTCATTATAATTAATTTATTATAAAATAATAATTTGAGAAATTCCAAAAGTGAAACTCCCCTCAATTATAAAGGGGAACCTCATGCCTCACTTCTTTACAAAACATTGATCCTTATAGATCATCCAAACTTATAAATGTAAATTATAAACATACTTATATACATTTTATAGGTTTTTTCATCCCAATATATAAACCCTACAGCCTTTTAGAGGATATATAAGTGACTCGTTTCAAAAAAAGAGGTAATCTTCTTACCTAGCCACATTCTTTTCTACTGTTATTTATCTCCTATAAATATTTAATATTTATCTTAAAATATTAAATATAGTATCATAAATATCCTGAAATTTTATTTTCGTTATTAAAACACCATTATTAACTTTCATACCCATCTAACGAGAAGTGAAATTATCGTTGGTGTTTACTTACGGTTTGTCGTCTCCGCATAGTGATACAATTAATTTTTCATCCCCATCATTAATGGATGGATATTATGATGTATTTAATTTTAATATATGATAATTATTAAATAATTAAACATATTAAATTTTATTATAACACCTATTTTCTTACCTTCCATTCCATTATGACGTGATAACATCATTTGTATGTACATGTGGAACACCACCTCCACAAACAAATATGATTCATTTTTCATTAATATTTTACTTAGCTAGTAACGAAGATAAATTTTAAAAATTTATAATAGTTTTTTGAAATTATAATTGTTATTTGAAATTTAATTATTATTAATTTAGTTTTCAAACTTTGTAAAATGAAAATATCATTCATGTGTATGTACGACCAACCGTCTCCCAGAATGGTGTATTTCCTTTTTCTATATCGACTTTTTATGAATTATTATAAACATGTATATAATGAAATTATATTATTTTTTACCCTGATTAAAATTTCATTAATTATGGAACCATGATCAATGTATAATTATTCATACTTCCAAACCAAAACAATCATATAAAATGAAGCAGTTATCACTAAGATCGCTGATTTTAATAAAAAATATTAAAAAAATCAGAGATATGATTTAAAAAAATAAATCATATACATAATTATATATATGAGTATGGTTATGTAATAAATTTATAATAAATCCATATTTATAATTTAATATGTTTTATTATGAAGTAGGAAAGGGGATAACTAAGGTAATGTATGTTTATCTTACTTTCATTTCAGTGAGACACATGTGATACTCACAACTTGTTTACTTTTTGTGTTGTATATAATAACCCGAGATATATTTTATGATTCTTATCATATAAATTATGATATTTAAATAACTATATATTTTTATTTATATCATGGGTCTTATGATAAAAACATACAAAATTTTTAAGGGTTTTATTTCACAACCTCATCAATATTTGAGATTGTATACATTTAAGTATCTGTTAGGGAATATTTCTCCTTCAAATCCATTTTTTCTAAACAATTTTCAAAAAAAATATTTTATATTATCTTATTATTGTTTAAATTAATTTATACTAATTTTTAACTTTATAAAAATTTATTTGAAAGTAATATTTTTCCATTTTCTAAACGTGTTACTTTTTAAAATTTTCTGAACGGTGTGAAATGAATGTATTTTTATCTTATATGGTGTGAATGTATTTTTATACCATAAATACTATTACTTTCATTGAACCTTAATTTAAAATTTTACAAGTTTATGTTGATTCAAAATATTTTACTTCATTATTTCATCGTTTTTTAATATAATTGATTTTAAAATGGAAATGCTATTTTCTATACAAAATGTTCCAAGTGATCTTTCCAAATAATTATACATTTAAAATGACATCATTTGTTGTTAGTTGTAATGGGGATATGATATAATGATAAATATGTATTATTTGTCTAGACTTTTTATGAATATGAGGGAAATTTTTTTTTGAAACCCATTTATTTTTTGTGATTCATGTTATGACGATATGTTTTTGAAACCCATTTCTTTTAATGGGATCTAATATGTTCAATATTTTATGATCTTTTGGTGAAAATATGTCTGAGTTTCATTCTATGTTGTGTTTGACCTATATATCCCTCTAATTAAATGGGTAATTATTAATGATATGTGATCTTAAAGGATACATGGGAGGTTATCCCAAGCCCCATATATAGTACACGAAAGGTTATCTCAAGCTCAAAGTAGGTATATGGGTGGTTTCCCATTGCATAATTTTTTTGAATTTATTTTTCTGTATCCTTGACATAAGGTTTTGGCTCATGTGCATAGATTTAATTAGGATTCATATCTTATGAACTTACATGATATATTCCATGACACATGTTTATGATCTGTGATATAGGGTATGGTTTTCAAACGTTAAGCTCATTCCTTCCCATGTAATTATTATGTGATTATTTATATATCCCATTTTTTCCTTATTGATTATCTAAGAATATCCATTTTTAGTTTTTCTTCAACATGTTATGAAGAAACATTTTATTTATAAAACTAAAAAGGGTTTCTGATGGTGGGATAAGATGTACTTCCACTATTAAAAAGCTTTTTATGTTTCCACTTCTTAAAATTCACTATACCTAAATGATTTCAGAATATATCATTATGTAATCTAATGAATATTCATTTTTTAAGATGTAATATCTATATATGAAATTTTTGGCTCACTATAATTGGTATTATAGAATGTTTTAGTTAAAATTTGGAAACTGGGATGAGAAAACCTCAGTAAGAACCATGGGGATATGTCTAAGTATAGGATAAATTCCTAATGTGATTATGTTGATCATTAATGAACTATGTTAAACAAGGTTTTCATATAATATGGTGTAATTATCGTGACATCCTATAAATGAGATTTCATTGTTATTTTGTTTCCCAGTATGATTATTATTCCCTACACTATGATTTTTGGTTTTTAGTTGATGGATGAAACCAAAACTAAGCATGTTAGTGCTAAATGTGAGGGATAATGTTATAATTTTACACATGAGAAACCAAAGTTTATGGGAGGTAGAATTAAAAATATTATTTCTAGGCCTATATAACACTATAAAGATATGAATCATGTTAATATTATAAATGATAAATAGAGGGAACAACATATTATTGAGTCCACCATGAGGAAATGTACACCTCATTTTAGTTCTTTTTCAGGAACATGAGTTACATATAAATGAATCTATACCAAAAAATATATATCTTTGATTTTCCAGTTTTCAAATCAAGATAAATTTATTTAGGTTTTTTGTCATTTCAAGGGAAAATCAGACTAATGGTGGAATCTTATCAGGAACATGAGGGAACATGGTGAAATTCACTCGATGGATTTGGATGAGTTTATGTACTTATTTCTCAATAATTAAATTCCTATTATTATTCATAAAATGTATAGAATAAATTTCTTGATATAAAATAGAAGGACGATGAATGTATTATTACCTATGAGGAAAATGTCATAATACATGAATGGTATTATTTTGGTATTATCATCCAACCTAAATATAATATAGATAGACTCTTTAGTGGATTAAAAACAAGACTCTAAAGGTTGTTATCCAGAAGGGGCTTTAATAGCAGTAAAGAAATAATGAAATGTGTTGTCTAGGTGGAAATGTAAATTTGAGTTATCTATCAATCTCATGATTTTTTTTAAATAATGATTGAATTCATAGAAATATCTAAAAACCATGAAGAGAAGAAGATGATACTTCCCCTATGCTCAAAGTGTGTAAGGAAACATGGGTGAAATTGTCTTAGAGGAACTAAAAGATGTTTTATGTTTAGAAAGGAAAGTCATAGAAAAACTATATAATGATTTGATTTAGATAAGTTATCAAATTATGAGAATAAATGGAAATATCTACATAATGAACCACCCACAATCTAGTGACTAAAATTATAGGAGTATGGAAATTATGAAAACTAGTTCCCAAATCCAGAGATTAATGATGATCAACATCATTAGAAATTTATTATGCTTAGGGAAAGGGGAAATCTTATAATACCATTGTTACTGATGAAGTGTGTGATAACAATGGGGTGAAAAATTTACTTTTCATATTCACTTAAACTTTTAATTTATTATTTTATTCTAGATATACCCACTCTTTTATTTATAAGGAATTTTATAAAAGTTTCACAGTATCTCCTAAATAATTATATCATGAATTAGTAGTAAAAAACCCTAATGGTGCAATGATCGCATCCTAAGTCTATGATTATTCTACTATTGATGTGTTTGGTAATATACTTCCGACAAAAAAAATTTATTCTCCCTCTGTTTGAGTTTGATGTTATTTTTCGAATGGATTCTCTTTCTCGCCATAAAGTACACTTCAATTCCAAATATAGGGAAGTCATGTTTAATATTATGAGGTTGTTTATGGTAGGGTGATGATAAATATGAACTCTTTATGGAATCCACATCTATTATATAGTCCATGAATTCTATTCAAAAGGAAAATTTATCTCAATTTTTTTAACATCCTGATTATTTAAAAGGAGACAATATGTTCGATATCATACATAATATACCAAATCAAACTTTATCAAACAAATAAATGTTATTGTGTTACATTATAACCAAGATGTTAAAAAGGTGGGATATAAAAATATTAATTTATTAATGAAAATATTTTTTAAACATTCATTTAATTAATTATTTTGTGAAAAATTATTTATAAATGAAAAAAATCACTTTTTTATTAAAAGGAATTGTTTTTCTGAAAAACTATTTAAATAAAAATAAGTGAGTTTATAAAATAATAAAATCACACTTTATGGATTTTATTAATGAAATATATATATGTAATATATTCAATATAATTTTTAAAATTCATCTTATATGTTTTCTAGAAAAGATATAAGAACAAATTCAATTTTTTGGATAAAAGAAGTATTTTTGAAAAAATATATATTTTATCACCATTTTATAGAAAACCCATTTTAAATATAGTTTTTGAAACATTTATAATATTTATTTAACAAAATAAAATTATTTTTTTTAATTGGGAAATAAAAATTTACTTTGGTTGAAATTAATGTATTTTTCTGATAAAATTCATATTTTAGTGAATAGTGAATAGTACTGCATTTTAATTCAAAACTGTTTTGTCATCTAAGTTATTTATATTGTTATATTATATTATTAATTGGGTATAATGTATAATAAAATAATTTTTTAATAATTTAATCTAATTTTGGTCATTGGATGTAATTTTACTTGGAAATTAGATATAAACACATGTCGATCTTTTGATGGTTTTTACTTTTAAAAAACATGTTTTCTCATTTTGACAACAGAGATTAATTTTAAATTATTTACTACAAGTTCTATGCATTGAATTTGGAAAAATTTATTCCATATTTATAATCAGATGGTCCAAATTATGTAATTATTATATTTTTAATTTTTTTAACATTTTGAATAGTAACTTTAGAAATTATTTTAATTACCACAATTAAGGGTAAATTAGGTAATTAATGTTAAAAATTATATTAAAATAACATAAAAATGCCCTAACACTTGTCCTAATTTAATTGTATGATTGTATCCCGACCATGACCATCCTCAAGTCTATTTATGGCCACTTGGAGTCCCTTGTATGACTTTAATGAATTTTAAATATTATATTCAATGAATAGAAATTTTTGTTAAACTTTTGTTTTTAAAAATTATTTTATTTCAATATGTATTTATATAGTATATCCCTTAAACTAAAAATATTATTTTGAATGATAAAAATATTACCTACATCATGGTAATTTATTTAAAAAAAATGCAATTGGATAATTAAATTTAATTATGACACAATGATGATGTTGAACTTTCTTAATTAATGAAAGAATAAAAAATGATATTATAAATATTAAAATAAATATTATATGAAATAATTTATGCCATCCAAAAAATTTATGGAAACATTTGACATTTTTTATGATTAAATGGAGTTGGATCGAACTTATCTTCCTTTTAAGATATTTTTAAAAGTAAACTAATAAATAGTGCCATAATTGATATTATTGGTATTTTAAAATATACAATATTTTATTAAATGATATTTAATTCCTAAAAATATATGATTCATCTAAATGGTTATAATATGTCCAAATATGTCATAAATGGATCTTTTTTGGGTCTTTTTACTTGTTATCATAATTATAATAACCCACAAAGTGTAAATAACATAATATCACAATAAGATTAAAAAGGGTAAAATAAGGGTTAAACGAAAATGATAAGGATTAAAAAAAATTCAAAAACTATCAAATTTAAATTATATTATAGTTATTTGACCAAAAATCATCTTATCATATGAATAAATTATTTTTTCACCATTTTTAACAGAAATAAATTTATATAATTTTAATATTTTATGAGTTTCCAATGGTTCCCCTCCCCTCTCCTATAAAAAGGTGCCAACTCTTCTAAACTACTAACACTTCTAATGAATTTTTGTTCATAAAATATCTACACAAAAATCCTCCTAGGATCCTTCCCCACGTTCTTCAGGCCATATTTTAGGTATTAAACTATTATTAGATTTTTTAAGGTGTTCTTCGAAGGTGATCAACTGAAGAAGAGGTATTGTTTTTTTAAGTGTTTATGTTTTATTTGTTTTTAAAAATCCTATAAATCTTATTCTTGTAAGGTGAAATATTAAATACATTATCCTAAATATAATTATATGTTATTATGGTAATTTTTTTACCTAAATCCATATCCAATTTAATCAAATGGGAAATGAACATTTTGTTCGTGTGTACGGCTGACTACCACCTCGTGAACTGATATAGTTCATTTTTCATTAACGTCAATCAAGAATGGTTATAATGATGGAATAAATGTTTATATATTATATTAATGACATATTTATCATTTTAAGATAATAATAATTCAATTATTTTCTATCTTTCCATCCACATAAAAATGATAACGTCGTTTTTTCATACATGTGAACTATCACCTCCAGGAAGTGATGAAAATCATTTTTACTTGCCACATAAATTTTATGATATATATATAATTATATTTAAATTATTATTCTTATTTAAATAATATTATGATCATTATGGAAAGTTGGAATAATAATTACTTTATTTTCATAATGATAAATGATAAATTGAAACGTTGCTCATGCGTATGTACGGCTTACCTTCTCCCTGATTGTAACATTATTAATTTTTCATATCCATAATTAATGAATGGTTTTACAAGTATAATTTTTATATAAAACATATTATTATGTCATGAATATTATTATGGATATGTTGGACTTATGACCATATGGACTATTTAAATCAATCCATGTTCATTTTCGACACAAGTACTGAATTTCGACAAAATGTCCGATATGAACATAAATAATTATGTAATTTTTATAACATGGTAATAAATGATAATAAAATAATAATAAACTTGAAAAAATTTCTCATGAAAGTAGATATTTACCTATTTTTATTATTTATGAATATAACGATTTGACCTGATGAGTCGGATTCAAGGAAAGGGATTTCATCCCAATCTTATTAATTGAGGAATTTGTTGGTAATATGAACCTTTGTTATTTTATAAGGTGTATATACACCCACTATGACCTTTAATTTCCATGTTTAATCTCTGATAATGTTTTTTATTATTGTGGTAAAGATATTAATTCATGGAGATTAAGATTTAAATTTTCAATGCGGTATGGGACACCATGAACGTTTAAAGATTTAATTATCAAATATTTTATTCATGAAACTAATTTAAATATTTATTTATATGGATATAAAATGAGTATATAGGAAATTTTATTTATATCATTAATTTCATTCAAGGTTTTCAAAATGGAATATTTTTACACAATGAATATTAATTTCTTTACAAAATTACAAAAGGAATGTTTTTTGTTTTAATGTATACAACGATAACGACTTCCCCTCTTTTGTAACCATTATACTTAGATTCATCTATAAGTATTAATATTTATTAATGTAAAATAAATACCTTTTTAATTTATTTGGTAATCTTGGTATTGAAAATGGGTTCTTAAATAAAATTTTATTTTTATTTAGAAATGTGTTTCATATGGGATTAGAAGAAGTTTCCAAAGGTTTTTTTTTATTCATGAAATGGTACATTGGCATTATATGAAATTGGTGAGGCCAATATAGATAATTTTAAGGGTTGAGCCCCATTATAGCTCACGTTTGAGATCAACACTACTTATACAAAGGTTTTATCCCCATTGTAGCACATGGGTTATCCCTTTATAGAGTATATGAAGGGTTGATCCCCATTATAGCTCATATGTGAACCCGATATAGTTTATACGAAGAGTGATCCCAATTATAGATCTAAAATTTAGAAGATAGAAATATGGTCATTCCAATTGGAAGATGTTTCAAAGGGTTTATGTATATGATTCACTAAGTCACCTAAATGAGTTTTAATTACCTTCTATTAGTTTTATTGTTTTTCTTTGATCACAAAGTATGAGTGTTGTTAATGTGAAAATGTTTTATCTCATTTTCTCAATGAACATTAAATGAGTAACAATGTTTTAACTAGATTAATGGGTTCTTTATTTTTATACCCCTTACTGAGCATTTGTGAAAAAACTAGGTTTTAAAATTTTTTTCACATGTATTATGATTTGTAATGGAAAAAAAATATTCCATGATGAAATTATTGAAGATGTGTCTTGAAAAGAAATCATGATTTTATAAGAGGTTTTACTTCATTCAAAAAATTAATACTGAGTATAAGTGTCTACTTGTAATGTATGAGTTTACTATGAAATATTTTTTCCTAATTCTATAAAATTATAAACATAAAAGATCCTCAAATGTGTATTCTAGCTCAAAAACACTAGAATAAGTTATGTTTAAGGTCGGGCCCTTATAGTTGGTATCAAAGGATGGTTTATAAAACATTATAGATTAGGATGTTTTCTTACGAGATAGGGATATCATATGAATTTATAATTTTCAGAATGGTCATAAGTTCAATGTCTTATAAATCCCTTTTGAGGCATTCTGTTTAAAAAAATAGGTGATTAACAGTATTTTTGGAGATATTTATATTTATGTAATTATGGGTTATTACTTTCTAGGATTAAAAATGAATTTCATGAGAAAAAAATGAATTTAAAATATTATATTTTTAATTTTAGGATATTATATCATTTTTGAGAATGATATAATATTATATATGTGATGACCTAGATCCGGATTCCACTTAATGGGTGCTCCGAGCCCGGTGGGACACATGGCCTCAATCACATCTTCCCGAATTCCAGAGGCTGTCGACTAGCAGTGAGTGCCTAGGGTGTGTCTATGGGAAGATTATTCCCTCATTAGTAGAGTGTAGCACAGTGAATGAAATATAATAGAATAGTAAAAAACGGAAGCAATATAGATAAATAGTAGAAGAAAACTGATGCAATAGATAAAAAATAATAACATTAACTATATCAACTAGAATAGTGATGATGTAATTTCATGTCACTAGAAAACTAGAAATCAAGGGTACAATAAAATAATAATAACATGTTACACACAAGGTAAAAGGAAACAAAGTCTACTTTAAGCATCATGAGATCCTACTCAGTCATCTACTATTAAGCTTCATCTTATCAGCACACAATCAAGTATTGAAAGCTACATGCTTCCCTTTGACAATACTTTCAACCATGTAATCTACTATGGGTACCAAATAGTACCTGAAGAGGGTGTGAGAAAAATCTCAGTGGGCCACCACCAATGGTGTATATAACATCCAGCCCGTGTAATAGAATATAGCAGTCTACAGACATAAATATATAAAGTAAAGCAAGCAGTACAGTATAACTAAATAACCAAGTACCTGCTTCAGCCCTCGGTTGGTGTCTAAACATGTAACTAGTTCATTAATTAATCAATTACCATTTAATGTTAATAGGTCACATGAGGCATAGCCAACACTGACATCACCTCATGATAGTTTATGTAGTGAAGGTCCCAATATGTAACAAGGAAACCATACAATGATATCCAATGAAGGAGTTCCAGCGTAAAAACCAGGGTAACGTAAACTCACAGAAAGCTAACTCAGTAGTATCTGAGTCTAGCTAATGGGTAAAAGTGTAATCCAAGGAGTGTAATCCAAGGCATTCCACAGTAAGGTTCTTACCAATTCCAAGGTGACTGACCAAGGTAAAATGGGGATAATCAAAGATAGGGCCTTATGGGCTTTCACCATGGCATCTACTAGTCAATGTTGGATCCAAGGAGTGTATATGTGGTATCCTATAATAAAAAAAGGTACCCAATGGTAGTATAATGGAAATCCAAGTAATAGAAAAGAATCAAAGTCTAGGTGGGTATCAACCTAAGAAAACCATATCCTTGAATCAGAATGGGGTTCCCGAGACCCAAGGTATTATCCTCTCTGAATCTAAGGCAATCTCGAGTCATTCTATTCCTATTTGATATTGTAATCATGTAATAATTCATTTGGTTCAAGTCTTTCCTTACATTAGTTTTGATAGGTCAGGTAGAGTTGAAACCATTTATTCATTGGTTCAATCCATTCCTTCCATTAGTGTGGATAGGCCAAGTAGTGTGGCAACCATTTTATCAAGTCATAGTTATCCATTAATTCATATTCAATTATTGAGGTTCACTCAGCTAACTTCCATAAACATGGAAATGGGTTCTATAGATATGTAACCTTTATTCAATATCTCTTGTTAAGGGAAAGTTATATACTTATTATACTCTCCATTTTATATTTCATATTTCACATTTAATAAACATTTGTAAGAGCTTACCTTAGGTGGGTGAAGTGGTGAGAATACATGGTACATGCCATTATGCAATTCTAATTAACATAAATCCATTTATTATATGAAGTCTCACCTTTATAAAGGTCAAGAAAAGTCACACTCGAACAGTGTCTCAAACGGGATGAAACACTAAAACCCATTTATGGCATAACCTTCGACATGAGGCGGATTGAGTAGTCGGTGAAACAACTAACAAATAATCACATATATGGAAAGAGCATAACAATATGATTATAATGACTATAATCATGACATGTTAATTTATGAAACAGTTTCCAACGAAACTAGTGGACCCCACACGAACATTCCAAAAACAACAAACATTATGGATGAGTTATAGACCACCCACTTTAGGGTTTTATGAGCCTTCTCCTCTGGTATCGGCCCTTAATTTTCCTCGGATTGGATTAGATCTAAGAAAAGGTTAAAATGGTCACATGGTGATAACTAGGTCGAGAGCGAAAGATAAGAAAAATAACTAAAGAGGATTTGATTACTTACCGTTGCACATCCAACTTGAAAAACGAAAGCTCGATCGGATGTCAGACAAAGGAGATCTCTTGATTCCAAGTTTGGATCTTTAAAATACTCCAAAATAAGATAGAATTAGGTCAATCCTGCATAAACTAGGATTAGAGATTAAGGTTTGGATTAATAGATGATTAAGGGAATTTTGGTCATTTTACACAAGTTTTTAGCCTGTGCATGGTTTGTCTGCATGGTTTGAAAAACTGTCCAAGACGGTTCTGCCCAAACCTAGGAAAAAGGGGCATTCTCACGGTTTGGCTACATGGTCGTACACCTACCGTGTGAGGTTCCACTATACAAAAAAACAAAAATCACACAGTTAGGAAAATCATGCGCTAATTGTATGCAAACTGTGCGACTTGGCCTATTTTCCCAAAAGGAGGTGTTCCAAGATCCATACAAGCCCCAAAAACCCTAAGAACCTATGATAACTCATTAGGAATCTATGTTAGGTACAAATTAAATATATAGACAAAAATTTAAAGGATTCATACCGGTGTGGAAAAATGGGTTCTTACAGTCTTCCCCCTTAAAAGAACCCACCCCTAAGTTCTCCTTCCAAAGGTAAGGAAATGTTGTCTAAGAATAACTATGGCCACTAAGCACATACATCGGCTTCCCTCTACCAACTCTCATCCTGCACTCGGTCGTGTTGTCAAAGCACTCGTACGAGAGGGACAGACATTCCACAGATAGCCTTTGTGATTTTGTCAATGATGTGTACTGGATACTCCATAAGGTAGCATCAACATTTAACTCAACTTCCTCAGGATCAAAGGTATGAGATGGTTCAACATGATATTGAAGAATCTATGAGACATTAAAGACATCATGAATATAATGGTACCTATGAGGTACTAGTAACCGATAAGCTACCATCGTGACTCTCTCTAGAATCTCGAATAGCCCGACGTAACGAGGCGACAACTTACCCTTCTTCAGTAATCGTCTATAACCTAGCCTGGGAAATACCCGAAGAAAAACATGATCCCCAACCTTGAACTCAAGAGGTCATCGATGGTGATCAACATAATATTTCTGTCTAGACTATGTAGTATTCATACGTTTCCTAATCAACTAGACCTGTTATGAAGTCTCCTGAACAAGGTGATGAGCTAGTAGGGTTGCCTCACCTACCTTTAGCAAGCACAAGCATGAACAATACGGCCTACCATATAAAGCCTCAAAAGGAGACATCTGAATAGTTTCCTAGAAACTTTTTTTATAGGAGAACTTTATGAGAGGGATATGTTTCTCTCAAGAACCATTGAAATCAAGGACGCATGCTTAGGTCATATCCTCCAAAACATTTATTGTCTGTTCCGATTGTCCATCGGTTTGAGGGTGAAAAGTTGTGACTAGAAGCACCTGATTTCCCATAGATTTATTCAAAAACTACTTGAATCATGAAGTGAAATGATCATACCTATCTGAAACTATAGTATGTGGAACACTGTGTAGTCGTATGATCTCACAGACATACATTATTCCCAATTCATCAATTGAGAAAGTCTCTTGAATACTAATAAAGGGAGATGATTTCATTAGTCGGTCAATAACTACCCAGATAGCATCACTACCCCTCAGCAACTTAGGTAATCCGACTACAAAATCCATAGAAACATCTTCCCATTTCCATTTTGGAACTGGAAGTGGCTGTAACAAGCCTGCAGGTCTCTGGTGCTCTACCTTCACCTACTGATAGGTGGAACAACTAGTGATAAAGCATGTAATCTGACATTTCATCCCAGACCACCCATACTAGTGTCACATATCTTGATACATCTTCAATATTCCTGAATGAATTGCCCACTAATAAGCGTGGGACACTTTCATCAACTCCTCTCTCACATCTTCAGAAACCCATATACATCTACATACACGCAAGGACATCATATATGTCCACAGACCAATTCGGAGGTGGGTTATCTCCTGATATACTGTCACAGAGAACCAAACATTCAGGATCTGAAAACTACCTACTCTTCACCTTCTCAAGGAGGGAAGAGATAACTATTAAGGGTGAGAGGTAATACATCTCGTGACTGTCATGAAACTCCATATGAAGTTCAAAAAATATAGCCATTAACTTCCATTCATCATTGACTTCATGTACGACCTGCATTTGAGTTTTCCTACTCAGTGCATCTGCAACCACATTGCATTTTCTAGGCGTATAAGAAAGATCAAAATCAAAGAATTGTAGATATTCGTCTCATCATCACTATCGAAGGTTCAATTCATGTTGAGAAAAGATATACTTGAGGATATTGGGATCTGTATAAACCACAAAGAACTCACCCAACAGATTGTGTCTCCAGCAACGTAAGGCATGGACAACAGGCTAGATCGAGGGTGTGCATCTAGTAATTTCACTCTTAAGGACTCAAATACAGTGATCTATACGCAACGACATTTTCTTCCTGCATCAACACTGCTCCCAGTCCAATGCTTTATGCATCACAGAAGATGATATAACCTTTTCCAGATTCTGGAAGAATTAGAATTGATGATGAGACAAGCCTCCCTTTCATATCTTGAAAGGATTTATCGCATGCTTCTGACCACAAGAACCTAACACCCTTATTTGTAAGTCTAGTAAGAGGTGAATAAAGACGTGAGATGTCATGTATGAAATTATTGTAATATCTAGTGAGCCCTAAGAAAATCCTGATATCAAACATGTTCTTAGGATTTAACCAGGAGACTACAGCACTAACCTTTTTAGGGTCAATTGATACTTATGAGTCTAAAATAATATGGCCCAATAAGTGTACCTTGTTGATCCATAAGTCTCATTTTGCAAGCTTGGAATAAAGATGAGGCTCTCTCAATGTACTCAGAATGATCTCATGATGTTTTTCATGGTCATTTTGAGTGCGCGAATACAACTAGATGCCATCCAAAAATACTATGACCAAATAGTCCAAATAGGGATGGAAAACCCTATTCATCAAATCTATGAAAATGGTAGGCATGTTTGTAAGGTCGAACAACATAACAAGACACACATAAATACCATACCTTCTATAGAAAGTTGTATGAGGTATCTCTGATGGTCTGACACACACCTGATGATAAACTGGTCTCAGTTCGATAATAAAGAACACCTATGCTCCTCAGAGTTGGTCAAAGAGATCATCTATTTGAGGAAGAAGATACCAATTCTTGACCGTTAGCTGGTCAACCTTCTATAATCCACGCATAAACATAGAGTTCCATCTTCCTTCTTTGCAAAAATCATAGGTGAACCCGAAGAGGCTGTACTGGGCTGTATAAAGCCTCTGGCCTCTAAGTCCTATATATTCCTCTTGAGCTCCTAAAGGTCAGTAGGTTCCATACTGTTCGGAGAAATGGAAATTGGATCTGCTCATGTAACAAGATCCATTGTAAAATCTACCTATCTCTTAGGAGTTGATCCAGAAAATTCATCCGAAAAGACTTTCATTAAACGATCAACTACTGGAGGGAAATAATTTTGAAGCAAACCATGATCCTCCATGAAAATATTTGAAAACTGGGTAGTCACTCCACCTAGGATGTGATTATTTGGTCCCGCTCTCCCAAACTGGGCATCCCACTCACCTTTGGAAAGATAATTGTTGTCATCTGGTGATGTAAAAGAAACCATTCGGTGATATCATTATACAAAGGAATGATAGGGGACCAACCAGTCCATCCCAAGAATGAAATCGAATCCCATAATCTCGAGAACAAAGAGATTCCACAATAAAGTGTAACTTCCAACCTCAAGGGGATAGTCCCTACACTAGCATATGCCCTCCGTCCATATTCCCAACGGTGTATTGAAAGTCATTACACCATAGTGATATTGTATCTCTAGTTCGAGACTTTCCATGATAGATACATAAATAAAAGAGTTTGAAGAACCAGTATCAAAAAAAAGATACAATATTAGAGGCTACTAGAATAGTACTTCGTACTGTAAATGGTCCTGCAACCTAATCCTCGGGTATCAGCTTTAAGGCATGCAACTGAACTGATCCACTACCCTGGGCAACATATGGACTACCACAATCATGATTTCTCTACTGGTGCCTATGGTGATCAGGGATCTGACTACCACAACCATGACCACCTCCTCGGCCAGACTTGTTGGTGCTACTCCAACTCCCTACCTAACATGACACAAAAGAACTAGCTATTTAAGGTGGAGTTGATTCTGATCCTTTTCCACTCGAAGATGGTGGAAAGGTCCTTAAGAAGCGCTAAGGATGACCCATACGGCTACAAGCCCAAAACACCATCGGGTCTCTATCAAATTGGGGCTTCTTATTCCCTGGTTTTCCACATTTATGACACACTACGAAGCTATCAAACTGGATACTCTAGCTACCACTACCCTGATGATAAACCTCAAAGGAACATTTCCTGCCACCGGAAGAACTATTGTCCTAACGTGGAAGTGATCCTTTAAACCCAATACTCACTTTGTCCCTCATTTTACACTCAGTGATAAGTGCCTTATCAACTATTGAATATATTTTTGTAAGGTGAAATACATTCACCTAAGTTCAGATGGCGTACTAGAGCCCATCCTTAAAAAGACTAGCACGCGAAAGCTCATCACTGGCTAGAAATAGTGCAAAGTGATATAAATCAGTGAAACATGATGAATATTCCATAACTGACATTGAACACTTCTCGAGATGCATGAAATCTCTGGCTATGTCATCTCTCAATGATTGGTGAAGGAAATGATCATAGAAGACAGTCTGGAAGTCAACCCATAACATGCCCTAATGACATCTGGCCTGGGTAACAACCTCCCACCAATGCTTGGATGAATCCTGAATCATGTATGTTGCAAGCTTGACTCTCCGATCTGTAGGTGTTTCTAAATTCTCAAAGAGAGAAAGCATTGCCTCTAGCCATGACTCATCATCTTGGGATATTCCATCCACTAAAAAAGTAAGAGGATGTTGCTGCTGGAACTCGCGGGTCAGATCAGCCATCGTAGGTGCAAATTGTGGAGCACCAATCATGGACTTCATCATACGTACAAAACTATCATGGGCATTGGCACCAGTTCCCGGATAAGGTACATCATGTGTTGCCTCATGTGGCACTCCTGGAAGTAAGACTAGTGGCTCAGGGCCCACCATGTCTTGATAATGGTCATCACCACCCTCCTGGAAAATGACATGAGGACATCTTGGTGGCATTGGTCTACAAATGCCAAGAATTCACCTTTTAATAAGCTTAGAAGCAAGGAGATATCATCACTAGCATAAAAAGATTGTATGAAAACTCACTACCCAAGGTATACTACCCAACTACCCACTTATACGTCCATGTATCGGTAAGTGCTTAGGTATATGTTTTATGTAATTTCGTAGTTAATTCATAGGTTTACTCCTTTTCCTTTCATAAACATGACAAGGTGGAATAAGGTTGTGCAACCAATTCATTTTTTATTTTAGGATTTAGTTTAAAATGGATAGTCATTTCTGATGAATCAGTTCCCATGCACCTATCATAAAAAATGAAACTCATTTACTTATAGCATAATGGCTTGACTCTGTAAATTACTCATTCCAAACCCATGAGGGCCAATACACCTCATGAATTGAGACAAGCAATCACTCAATTGAATCCAAAGTAATATAAGTATAAGAAACTATCACAACATCACTCAAAAATCATAGGAATATCAAGCAATTAAAAGTGGTGAAATGAACCTATATGGCATGGAAATATGCATGACATGTGAATCCTAGGTGACTATGATGATGCATGTATCAATACTACTTTCCCTCATATCATCAGGCCAAGGATGAAATAAACTCCCAAAGAGTAATAATCAAAAACACCACACAACATGTGAGTCACCCAATGGTGAAATAATATCAACTGTAATAGACAAAATAGAACAATATTTTCATTATGGGTAACTTGGCTTTTAACCCGAACATGGGTTCGCAATGCCCAAGCATGGCGTGTGACCAAGTCCCAAGTGTTCCTATTCTCCAATATATTATCTCCAAATAGTCAAAAAAGAAAAGAAACCACCTTTGATACCACTTTGTGACGACCCGGACCCGGATGCCACTTAATGGGTCACCTGAGCCCTGTGAACCACATAGCCTCCAGCGCATCTTCCTGAATGCCAGAGGCTGCCGACTAGCAGCGAGGGCCTAGGGTGTATCTATGGGAACACTATGCCATCATTATAAGATTCTAGCACAGTGGAAGAAATATAATAGAATAGTTGAAAAATGAAGAAATATAAATAAATAGAAGAAGAAAACTGATGCAATAGATAAAAAAGAATAATAATAATTGTATTAACTAGAATAGTGATTATGTAATGTCATGTCATTAGAAAACTGGAAAGCACAGATACAAAAAAATAAGCATAACATGTTACACTAGGTAATAGAAAACAAAGTCTACTCCAAGCATCCTGAGATCCTACTCGGTCATCTACTATCAAGATCTATCCTATCATCACACAATCAAGTATTGGAAGCTGCATGCTTCCCTTTTTAATACCCGCAACCATGTAATCTAGTCTGGGTACCAAACGGTTCCCAAAGAGGGTGTGAGATAAATCTCAGTGGGCCACCACTAATGATGTCTATAACATATGAACCATGTAATGGAATATATCAGTGTATAGGCATGGATATATAAAGTAAAGAAAGCAATACAATATAACAAAATAACAAAGTACTTTATTCAGCCCTCAGCTGGTGTTTGAATATTCAACCAGTTCATTAATTAATCAAATACCATTTATTGTTAATAGGTCATGTGAGACATAGCCAACACTGATATCACCTTGTGATAGTATAATTAGTGAAGGTCCCAGGATGTAACAAGGAAACCAGACAATGATATCCAGTGATGGAGTTCTAGGTTAAAAACCAAGGTAATGTAAACTCATGGAAAGTTAACTCAGTAGTATCTAAGTCTATCTTAGGGGTAAAAGTGTAATCCTATGAGAATAATCCAAGGAATTACATAATAAGGCACCTACCGAGTCCAAGGTCATTGACTAAGGAAAAATGGGGCTAAGAAAAGACAAGGCCCTATGGGATTTCACCATGGAACCTTCTATCCAATTTTGGATCCAAGGAGTGTATCTAAGGTATCCTATAATAAAGAAAGGTATCCACTAGTCATATACTGTGAATCTAAGGAATAGGCAAAAACCGGAGTCTAGGTGGGTATCAACCTAAGAAAATTGTATCCTTAAATCGGAATGGGTTTCTCAAGACCCAAGGTATATTCCTCTCAGAATCCAAGGTGATATCGAGTCAGTCCATTCTTATTTGATATTGTAATCATGTAATAATTCATTGGGTTCAAGTCTTTCCTTCCATTAGTGTGGATAGGTCAAGTAGAGTTGAAACTATTTATTCATTGGTTCATTCCTTTCTTTCCATTATTGTGGATAGACCAAGTAGTGTTGCAACCATTTAATGAAGTCTTAGTTAGCCATTAATGCAGAATCAATTATTGAGGATCACTCTGCTAGTTTCCATCAACATGGAAAGGTTTTCTATGGACATGTATCCTTTATTAAATCTCTTTTGATAAGGCCAATTTATATACTTATTATAATTTCTATTTCACATTTCATATTTTATATTTAATAAAAAATTGTAAACACTTACCTTAGGTAGGTCAAGTGGTGAGCATACATGGTACATGCCATTATGAAATTCTCATTAACAACAATCCATTAATTATAAGGAGTCTCACCTTTAGAAAGTTCAAGAAAAGGCACAACTAAATGGTGGCTTAAACATGCTGAAACACTAAAAACCAATTATGGAATAACTTTCAACATGAGGTGGATTGATTTTTGGGTGAAAACACTAACAACTAATCACATATTTGGAAATAGAATAACCATATGATTGTAATGAGTATAATCACGACTTGTTAATTTAAGAAATGACTTCCAGTGAAATAGATGGGCCCCACACAAACATTCTAAAAACAATGAAATTTAGGGAAGAGTTATAGACCACCCATATTAGGGTTGTACAAGCCTTCTCTTCCAGTATCATCCCTTGATTTGCCTCGAATTGGGTTAGATCAAAGAAAAGGTGAAAAACTCTCACATGGAGATAACTAAGTTGAGAGTGAAAGAGAAGAAGAATGGATAAATAGGGCTTGAGTACTTACTGTTGTGCATCGAACGTGATGAACAAAAGCTTGATCAAATGATGGATGAAGGGGATCTCTTGATTCCATGTTTGGATCTTAAAAATTCTCCAAAATGAGATAGAACTAGGTCAATCCCGCATAAACTCAGATTAGGAGGTAAGGGGTTGTCTTAATAGATCATTAAGGTCATTTTGGTCATTTTACACAGGTTTTTATCCTACACATAGTTTTTCCACGTGGTTTTTCAAACCGTGCACAAACCATGCAAGATGGTTCTTCCCAACCTTGGGAAAGAGGGGCATTCTCACAGTTTGGTTGGATGATCGTGGGCCAACCCTGTGAGGTGCCACTATCCAAAAAAAGAAAAAATTCACAATTTAACAAACTGTGTGAAAACCATGCACAATTCGTGCGACTTGGCCTATTTTCCCAAAAAGAGGTTTTTCGAGCTCCAAACAAGCCCCGAACACCCTCAGAACCTTTATTAACTCATTAGGAATCTATATTAGGTCCAAAGGAAAGATTTAGACTGAAAATTAAAGGATCCATACCTGATTGAAAAATTGGTTTCTTATAATAAAGTTTTTGAAAAAATACAACACACAGACCATGTGAAAACCCATTGCATTGGACAAGGCTATGAAAATCAAACCCACAACTGAAGTATGAAACGGTTGTATCACCTACCACTATCCTATGTGAAGTCCTTGGTTAGTATGGATTTTTCTTTTTAGTTAAATAAGATTATCTAATAATAAGAAATTGATTTTGGGAACTTTTGTTTTATCAAATGGATATCCTTGGTATAGGAAAATGATTTTGTGTATTAATTGATAAAAGTTATTTTATAATATGTTCACTATTTTTTGAACCCTATATCATAAGTGAAATAGATTACAATGGGATTTTATTTTAATAGAAATGGATGAATTTTATTTTGGAAGAATACTTTTTTAATGTGGACTTATAGCAATTTGTGCTATTGGAAATGATTTACCTATCTTGGGGAATATGTTATTAGGTTAATTGCTATTTGGTATAAGAAATTAAGAGTGTTTGGTGTTATATGTAGATAAATATTAAATTTTTTCTTGGATGATTTGGTAATCAAATTCTTTTGAATTTGGGGTTTCAATCTTAATTTGGATTCTTTTGAGTAATTTTAATGAATGTTATTTGTTGAATGATCTTTGTTGAACAGTGGATATTACTATTGAATTTTGGAGATTAATATATTTCCTTGTCTTTATAAAGGATTATTGTTTTGGGGGGATATTATTTCATATTGTACTAACCATTTTTGTTTTAGTAAATTTTTAAAGCATTAATAAATAGATAGTTAACCTTTTTTTGTTGAAGTGTGTTTTTACAAGTTGGTTATAGTGCTTCAGACGTGAAAAAGTCATCTTAAATATTCATCGTCTAGAGAAAAATATGATTTTTTGGTGGAAGTAGATTAATGGATGAATCTATACTTTTAATGTAATTATATTTCCTTATGTTCTTATTATATGTAGTAAAATAATTCCTCAACTTTACGAAAAGGGCATTAAAAACATTTTCTATTTACATTTCCTACCAAAAAATAAAAGGCCATTTAACCCATAATAAGTATATGGTTTTCTAATTGTAAACTTTCTCTTGATCATTTTTTCTAGTACTCTCCCTCGGAACATGTTGGTTTTTTTCTTCCACATCCATTTTTTCCTACATGGAATCCCAGTATGTGTCATCTCTAGTGGCCTTCGTACCGTCCTTTCTTTCTTTTAAAGTGGATGTTTTATTAATCATTTTTCCGATGTGAGAATGAAATAAAGGTATTTTGAAGAGTCACAATTTAGTTACGGAACCCAAATTAAAATTTCTAGTATTAAAGGGGGAGAATGTAATATCCCGAGTTTTAAAAAGGATACAATATGCTCGATAGCATACATAATACGCCACATCAAACTTAAGAAAAAAATAAAATATTATTATGTTAACTCATAACCTAGCTATTAAAATGGATAGAATGAATAGCATTAATTGATTAATGATAATATTTTTTACACAAGTATTTCATTAATTATTCATTGAATAATTATTTACAAATGTAAATGATACCCTTTTTAATTAAAATAAAATATTTTTCTAAAAAAATATTTAAATGAAAATAAGTGAGTTTAAAAAATAATAAAACCACTCTTTATGGATTTTATTGATGAAATATATATGTAATATATTCAATGTAATGTTTAAAATTCATCTTATATGATTTCTAGACATGATATAAGAACAAAATCATTTTTTTAGATAAAAGAAGTATTTTTCAAAAAAAAATACAGTTTTACCACCATTTGATGAAGAATCAACAGTAAATATGGTTTTTAAAACTTTTATAAGTTCAATATGAAAAACTTAATTTATTATGTGGAACCAGGATAGAAAAATTTATTATTTTAAAAATTTTGGAATTTTTCTGATAAAATTCATATTTTAATGAATAGTGAAAAATACTGCATTTTAATTCAAAAATACTTTTTTGTCTAAGTTATTTATAATGTTAGATTATATTTTTAATTGGTTTTAAAGTATAATTAAATATATTTTTTATCATTTTATCCAATTTTTTTCATTGGATGTAAATTCAAATTGAAATTAGATATAACATGCATCAATCTTTTGATGGTTTTTACTTTTAAAAGAACCTGTTTTCTCATTTTTACAAAAGGGGTAATTTTAAATTAATTATAGCAACTTGTATGTCTTGAATTTGAAAAAATGGATCCATATGTGGTATCATAATTTTAAATTACTTAAATATAACCTTTTAATTTTTTTACACATTATGAATAGTAACTTTAGTAATTATTTTAATTACCACGGTTAACGGTAAATCGGGTAACTAAAGGTAAAAATAATATTATAATAATATAATATTACCCTAAAACTTATCCTAATTTAATTAAATGAGGGTATCCCATCCATGAAAATCCTTGGGTAGATTTTAGGTCTACATGGTGCCATATGGATGACATTAATGCATTTTTAATATTATATTCAATGAATATTTATTTTTGTTACACATTTGATTTTAAAAATTAAATTCTTTTAATATGGAGTTATAAAGGGGGTATATTTTACTATAAATAATAATTGTAAATCTGTGAAGATTTCATATATTATTATATTTTATTTATAATTTTTTGAAATTTCAGAATTAAATTTAATTATGACACAATGATGATGTAGTAATTTCTTAATTAATGAAAGAATCAAATAAATGATATTATAAATATTAGAATACATATTATCTGACATAATTTATGATATACCCGAATTTTATGGATAATTTTGATATTTGTTTGATGATTTAATGGAGTTGGTTCAAAATTATCTTCTAGATATGATATTTTTAAAATTCAACTAATGATTAATATCAAAATCAACACTATAGGTATTTTAAAATATAAATTTTTTTGTTAAATGATATTAAATTCATAAAAAACAAATATTCTTAAAAATGGTTTGGATAAGTTCAAATATTTCATAAATTCCACTTTTTTAGTCATTTAAAATGGTATGGTAATTACATTAACCCAAAATGTGTAAATAACATAATACCACAGTAACATTAAAAAGGTTAAAATAAGTGTTAAAATAAAAATATAAGGATTAAAAAGCACTAAAAAAATTATAGTGTTAATTGGATTATAGGTATTCTACCCAAAATCATATTATCTTCTAAATAGCTTATTTTTGGACCATTTGGAACCTAAATTTAATTTATATTAATTTAATATTTTAAGAGTTTCCAAGGGTTCCCACCCCTTATCCTATAAAAAGGTGCCCCCTATTTTCTAATACTCATACTTCCAAAGACTTTTTTAAGCCAATATCTTCCCAAATCTTCTCCTAGAATACCTCCCCACATTATTAGGGCCTTAGTTTAGTCATAACACCATTCTTAGACGTTTTAAGGTGTTCTGCTAAGGTGATCAACCGAAGAAGAGGTATTAATTTTTTAAGTGTTTCTGTGTTGTTTCTTCTTTAACTTCCTATAGATATTATTCTTCTAATATGAAATAATAACTCCATTATCCTAAATATAATTAGATGATATCATGAAAATATATTCACCAAAATACATCTCCAATTTCATCAAATGAGAAATTAGCATTTTGTTCGTGTGTATGATGGACTACCGCCACGCGAACCGATATAGTTAATTTTTCATTAAAATTTATCAAGACTGGTTATTATGATGGAATATATTTTTAAATATGATATTCATGACATATTTATCATTTTAAAAGAATAATATTTCAAGTATGTTCTTACTTTACATGCACATAAAATGATTACATTGTTCGTGCGTACGTGTGAACTATCATCTACTCGGTAGATATCTTTGATCGGATAGCAGAACCGATGTTGTCTGTCATCTAGTCTGTCTGCGGATTTTCATGGAGATGGATATATCTAGGGTTCCTTTTTATTTCATTTGGGTTACAATCGGAGAAGAATATAGGTGTAGGAAGAGAGTTTTTTACGAGAGCTGGACGGAATTATGTGCTTCTTATAAACGGTTGGGGCATGCTTTGGATTTCTGTCGTCAGAGACCTGCATCGTTGGAGGGCAGGGGCTTTGTCCCGCATTTGTTGGCGGATAGTCTTAGGGATGGGCAGGGAACGACTCAAATGACGGCCAGTGTTGATGATAAGGATTATCTGGCTTGTGAGGCAATGAAATCGGGTCTGTATGCAGTGGGTGAAGAGGCCAGAGACAGGGGGAATTTGTTACGCCCAGTTGAGGAGGCGTGATCAGTTAGTGAGGTAGAGGGTAACATTTCAGTGGGGGTGGAGGCTCCTAGCACTAGCGTGGTAGCTCACTAAGTTAACCTGTTGGTTGCGGATGTGTTTAGAAGATTGAAGAGGGACTTGGCGAGTTCCTCCAGCTGTGGTGCGCAGAAGGAAGGGTAAGAACATCATCTTGAGGATACTCATGCAGAAGAACAGGGAAAGGGGGATAAATATTTTTTGGACCAACCGGCGGATGAAGGGAAGGAGGACCTACCTGTTTTGATGGCTGAGAGGACACGGGTGGGCAGCGTGGATATGAGTAAGGGAAGGCAGGGGACTGAAATGAACAAGATAGTTCCAAACAGAGGTGGGGAGGAAGGGGGACTGAATTTAATTGCTTTTTAAAATAGGTTTTAAGGTCTTTCAGAGGATGTTTTGAGCTCTGATTTGGATATTCCATGTGAGGGGATCGAAGTGGGTGCAGCATTTTCCAAAGGGAGTGTGCACAGACACTCTGTTGATGAGGCCCTAAGATCAAAGAGCACTAGGGGTCCCAGGAGGAGGAAGGGGACGAAAGACTATTCCTCGTTACCTCCTCCTTTGAAGACTCGAGCAGCAAAGAAGATGAGTGACAAGAAAATGGATATAGAACCTCTGAGACATCAGAGGCCAGGGGAGCAGGACTGTCATTCACTGGTCCTGCTTTTAAGCTCAGAATAAGAAGTGATAGAACAGGTCCTTTTGCTCAACGCTACTGAGGAGGAGGTGGCTAAAATGATGGGGAGGTCTATAGAGTTGTCCCTTAATGAGGAGCAGTATTCTTGGATTGATAAACAAGACTCAATTTTGGTAGGGGGCTTCAATCATGGGAAGATAAGTGTTAAAAAGTATATTCAGGCTTGGGACCAACTAGTGACTGCTTTTGAGAAGCAGATATCAGAAGAATCAGACTTAAATTTATCATCCTTAACATGGAAACTATTTTGGGAGACAAATTATGGTAATATTAAATTCTTTGTTAGTGGCATAACTTAAGGTGGTTGGCGGATGTGAGAGAATCGGTTGTGTAAGCGGTGGTTTCTCCAGATCTCTGTTTGTTTTTCTTTGTTGCTTTTTTTTTGCTTGTTTTCAACACGCTTATTGGACCTGCCCCGGAAGGGGATCAGAGCATTAGTCTTCATTGATGTAGGTCTCTCGGAATTGGATGATTGAGAGGGTATGGCTTCGCCATATGTTTCGTGCCCGTGCTTTTTCATGGGACTGCTTGCCGAGGGGTCCTATGTTGGCGAAGGCTTTTTGTTGGCTCACTTGATGGGATGGGGCGGTCCAATTATTACTTTGGTTGTATGTGGTTTCTCACTTTTTCCTAAAAGTGTTTTTTTAATAAAAAAGTAATTTTCAGTCAGTGGTATGGGTCACCTTGAACGTTTAATGATTTAATTATAAAATCATTTATTTATGATATTAATTTACATATTCCTTTATATGTATATAAAAGGATTATACATGACATTTTATTTATATCATTAATTTAATTCATTGTTTTAAAAATGAAATATTTTTATATAGAGTATTTTACATTCCTTACAAAATGAAAAAAGGAATGTTTTTTGTTTTAGTGTATATGATGAAAAGGACTTCCCTTTGCTGTAAACATTATAATTGGATTCCTATATAAGACAAAATATTTTTAAAATGAAAAGAAATACCTTATTCATTATTTGGGTATCTTGGTATTGAAAATGGGTTCTTACATGAAATGGTAATTTTATACAGAAATGTGTTTCATATGGGATAAGAAGAATTCATCAAAAGGGTTTTGGGATTCGTAAAATGGTACTTCAGCATTATATGAAATGGGTGAGACTGATATAGCTTATAGCAAGGGTTGATCCCCATTATAGCTCATGGGTGATCCTGGAAGAACTTATATAAAGGGTTTAGAGCCATTGTAGCTCACTAGTGAGCCCTTTATAGATTATATGAAGGGTTGATCCCCATTATAGATCACAGGTGAGCTCGATATAGCTTATACGAGTGTTGATCTCCATTATAGATCTCCAATTTGAAATTCGATGATATGTTTATTCCCATTGGAATAGGTTTTAAAGGGTTTTATGAATATGATTCCCTAAGTCGCCTAATTGTGTTCTAATTGATTTATATTGGTTTTAATGATTTTATTTGACAAAAAGAATGATTTTTATTCATGTGAAAATGTTTTGTTTCATTATCTCAATGATCATTAAATGGGTTACCAAGTTTTAACTAGACTAATGGTTTGTTTCTTTTTTTTCCCTTACTATGATTTTGTGATCATCCCACATTTTAAAAAAAAATTATAGGTCTTATGATTGTCAAGGAAATTAATATCCCCTGATTAATGTATTGTAGATGTGTCTTGAAAATAAATCATGTTTTTAAGGGTTTCTATTGGTGAAAAAATTGATACTGAGTATAAGTTTCCGCATGTAATATATGATTTTACTATTTAAAATTTTTTCTTAATTATATGAAACTATAAACATAAACAATCTATGAATGTGATTTCTAGTTCAAAAATACTATAATAAGTTATGTTTTAGGCTGGGTATTTATATTTTTGGGGAGAAAATTAATATAGAAGATATACATATTTTTCATGAGTTTGATGATGTATTTTTAGCAGAATGTTATGGTCTTCCTCTAAGTTATGAAGTTGTATTTTTATACACATCAAACTTGATGTTACTCATATTTCAAATAATCCATATATAATGGCCTCGATTCAGTTGCAGGAATTGAAGAAGCAACTACATAAGAATCTTGACAAGGGAATCATTAGGCCTCGTGTGTCACCTTGGGGTGACCAATTATTTTTATTATGGAGAAATATGGATAAATGTGTATTTCCATTGATTGGTAAGAACATAACAAGATCCCTATAAATAACATGTATCTTATACCTTGAGTTGATGATTTTTTAATCAACTACATGGAGATCGGTACTTCTTGAATATTGATATTCATTATAGATATCATCAATTGAGGTTCAAGAGAGAGGATATACCAAATACAACATTCTATATAATGTATGGACACTATGGATTTTTTTGTGATTCCTTTTGGTCTTACTAATTCCCCCACTATATTCATGGATTTAATGAGTAGAGTATTTTTATTCTACATTGATCATTATTTGGAAGTATTTATATATTACATTCATGTATATTCAAAGGGTAATAAAGAGAATGAAGACTACTTGAGTATTGAGTTGAAGACCCTGAGGAGGGGTATTTTTTCAAAATTTAATAACTGTAAATTTTTCCTTCAGAAAGTTTCATTCTTGGGTCATATAATCTCATGTTAGGGTATATTAGTAGATCCTTCAAATAAATTAGTTTTTTAGAAATGTAATAGAACAAACTTGGTAACTAAAACCAATAGTTTTCTTGGGTTGGATGGATATTGTCGATGTTTTTTGAGAAAATTTTCCTGATTACCTAATCCACTCAAAAATTTGACACAAAAGAGAGGTATTTTTATATGGATGGAGGAATGGGAATAAAATTTCAAGGAAATAAAAAGATGTTTGGTAAGTGAAACTATTCTCACACTGCTCTATGGTATAGAAAGGGTTGTGACCTATAGTGATGCATTAAGTAAAGGACATGGGTGTTTTCTCATGAAAATTTTTATATTGATAGCTTATGCCTCGCACCAATTAAAGGATGATGATCAAAATTACACAACTCATGATTTGGAGTTAGCTTCGGTAATTTTTTCAATAATGATATTGAGTCAATATCTCTATAGAGAAAAGTGTGACATATATATTGATAAAAAAATTATGTTATATTATCACTCAAAATGAGTTGAACATGTGCTAATGAAGATGGATGGACGGGATTAAATATTATGACTACTCAATATATCACAACCTTGGGAATAAAAATAGGTGGTACATGCTCTAATTCAAAAGGAATATTCTAGCATATCTATGATAAGGATTAAAAAAAGATCAATTAATTATATATTTGCAAAGTATGGATCTTGAATTAATAATGGAAGGGTAAAAAACATATCTTTCTAAAATGAGTGTCCAACTATACATATAAGTGGATATTTAATAGTAATAAAATGATAATTTAGAGATTAAAAAGGAATTGATAAATGTTACAGAATTCACAGTTGATTGTGGTGGATTAGTAAATCCCTAGAATAGTGTAGGTTTCCCTTTTTTAACTAATTTGAATAAGTATATAGGGTATTAATCTCATATATATTCATTCTATATTCATCATTGAAATAGAAACATGAATAGAAAAGTTAAAGTGTACTTCAAACAGGATACCATGAAAGAATATATTGTAGAATATGTTTCTCAGTACTTGGTTTTTCAATAAGTTAAGGATGAGATAAATATTTTAAGGGTATGTTAAAACCATTAACCATAACTAAATAGAAATGGGAAAACATCACTATAGATTACATCATCAACCTCCCCAAAATATCAAATGTCCTAATGAAATAAGGGTTATAGTCGACCTCCATAAAATGTTTCCACACTTAATTAATATTATAGAATATTTCCCTCTTGATCATCCAGCTGGAATATATATTAAGTAAGTGGTATGATTTCATGGAGTAACAATTTACATCATACTATATCAGGATCCAAGGAATATCTCAACATTCTCGAGAATTCATCAGCGGGCTCTGGATACAATGTTGAGTTTCATTAAAGTGTATCATCCTTATAAAAATGTTAATTCTATGAGAACCATTCAAACCCTATATGATTTACAATATACTATTATAGGTATTTCAAAGGTGGTTGGGATCAACACATTCCTCTAGTCATTTTTTCTCAAAATAACAGTTTTCACTAGAGAATTCAAATGGCTACTTATGAAGACCTCTATGGAAAAAAGGATAGGACTCCAATGTGATGGGATTAATTACAAATAAAATAGTTACTTATTCCTATGATGGATATGGAAATTTAAGATAAAGATTGAAATATTTAGCATGAAATCATCCCATCTCAGTGTCCAAATAAGAGTAATATAGAAAATCATTTATGTGATTTGGAATTTAAATTTAGTGAGAAGGTTTTCTAGATAATTTACTCTTGGGAGAACTTTATTAGATTTGGTAAGAAATGGAAAATGGGGTCTGATTATTTTGGCCCCTTTGTGATTCTTGATCAAGTAATGTTGGTAGATTATCTCTTAGCACTTCCACCAAAAATCACTCAAATCATCACCTGTTCCATGTATATATCATGTGAAATTAAATACCTAGTCTTTCTCATGTACTGAACTAAGAGTTCATTCCACTAAATCATAACAATCTTTATGAGTAATAATTCATAGAAATATCATATAATAGAGTTAATGTGATGCAAAACATGACTAATCACCTTGTTACAGTTTTCTGTAGAAACCACAAATTTTTAGAGGCCACTTAAGAACCAAAAGATGCAATGAATCAGAGATATCCACTTTTTATCAAGGTGTTTAATTTAAAGGGAAGAATTCATTTTATGGAGGGTATAATGAAACAACATTATAATTTATGAAATATTTCTATTTAAGTCATTTTTTCTTCAATGTCTTATGTTACTCGTGAAAACAATTTCAGAAGAACGGTGTAACATTTGTTAAAAAATTATGTATTCATTATCTCATATGATTTATTATGTAACTTTTTTTCATTATGATGTCATAATATACTAAGTATATTTATAATGAATTTAATTTTTACCATAAAATTTTACTAGCTCAAAAATTTATGAAAACTTCACTATTAGATTAATTTGACATGATGATTCCAAAATTGATATTTATTTTTTCATGAAAAATTTATAAATTTTTTAATATTCACTTTTAAAAGAAGAATCTGCGTTTATTTAGAAATTCAAGGTTTCGTGACAGTAACGGTTTTTGAACCATCATAAAAATTAAATTATTACTTATAAAAAATATATTATAATTTATATATAATATAAATAATTTTATTTAATAATTTTATTAAAGTATTTTTTATTTTTTAAAAATATTAATTCATCAAAGAGGTCTTTCTGAAATAAAATTTCATATGATGAAAAAATACAATTTTTCTTTTATTTTATCAATATAAAAAACAATTTAAAAAAACATGAAGTAAATACAATCATTATTATATTGAAAATAAAATATAAATATTCATATTATTTGGGTTTGGATACATATCCATTTATTACACAATCATTCACCCTATGGGTAAGGTGTTCAATGGTGATATTTTCATGGGGTAGTTCGGCATACATAGTTTGGTCTAGGATCTCGATGGACATGAACTTCTCCAATAAATGTTTTCAATCATTATTTAGTTTTTTTATATAATCTGGTATTTCTCATTTAAAAATCCAAGTGATTTTATCTCCCTTTAAAGGTTGGATAAAGGGGCTTCATAGGGTACGATCCTTCTGGTTGATTCCAGGACTTCCTTTGTCTATTTCAATAGGATTTATCAAAACCCTATTTTTATATTAATAATATGATCACAATTAAAAGGATATAATATGGATGTTTTTTATTCTTAATGATATTTTAAATTTGATGTGATATAGTAAAACCAAATAAGTGTATGTGTTTTCTTTAACTATAATACATAATAGGGTATTTAATTCAATCAAAAAATGATTTTAATTTATAAAAGTTCATGTTATTATAATTTTCCTCCATTTAGAAATTTAACCCTCAAAATTTTCATTTCACACACTAAAATATATGGGGGTAATTTTGGTTTCATATCCTCCTCTGATTCACTAGTCATTTTATAAAACTCTTCATTTCTCTGTATCCCTTTGACTAGGTTCATTTTATTATTTCATAGATATTTTTATCTACAAGATAAGATATTAATCATGTACTCTTCAAATGAATGATCATTATCCAATGGTACTGCCTCTAGATTCAGCACATGTAAGGGGGTGGGTATGTACATCCTCAAGTGGGATAAAAGGAACACAACATATACGTGAGATAGGTGGGTGGGTGTGCTAGTTGATAGGCCACTACTCCATTTTGATCAAGGATATTAAAGGGTATGATTTATCTTTGAATAAGATTACCCTTCATGAAAAATATCATCAATTTATAGCATGGAGATATGTACAGGAATTCATTATCTCCAACCACAAAATCTAAGTCTCATCGATGATTGTCAACATAGAACTTCTATTGAATCTAACCATCCTTAATGTGCTACTGAATTGTCTTCACCTTTCCACCTTTTTTATGACCATTTCAGGCCTCAGTAGTTTGCATTCACCATCTTCATCACATCATAAAAGAGTTCTACATCTCTTCAAATAAAGGGCTTCATAGGGATCCATTTGTGTTCTTGATCGGAAACTATTATTGTATGATAATTTGATCAATGTAATATGTTGATACCATCCTCCTTTGAATTCCATTGGTCATGCTCTCCACATTTTCTCAAGTGTCTAGATTTTATTCACAGATTCCCCATCATTTTTAGGGTGATAGGATATATTCAGGTTCATCTTAGTATTTGGATCATGTCATATACTCTTCTAGAACATGTAGGTAAATATTGGATCTCGAACATATAAAATTGATAGTGGTGTTCCATATAGCCTCACCACTTCACTAATGTATATCCTTCCATGTTTATTGAAATAAAATCCCCCTCAAATTTCAATGATGTAATAATTGTTTGAATGATGATCCATAACGACCCATGTTTCATTATTTCCTATTGATTCCTTTTGAATACAAGTGAAAAAAATCAATGGTTATGTTTTCCCATTTCCATGTAGTTATGGGTAATGGTGTCCTCATCACCTTGGATTTTTTTTCCTTTAATACTTCACATGATGACATACAAGACACCCTGATGGATATTCCATGATATCCTTCTTCATATTGTCCCACTAATAATCCTCTTTGATATATTGATACATCTTTGTGCTCCCTTTATGGATAGAGAAGGTGGAGTTTTGTGCATCATCCAATAGCTCCTTCCTTAACATAGTATTTGATGGTACATATAGTCATGACCCAAATATTTCAACTCCTTTTTCATTAATGTTGATCATTGAGGATTTACCTTTTCTTATAACATCCACCTTCTTTTGAGTTTCCACATCATCTCTTTGATCATCCTCTATCTTATCTACAATGGATGGTTGGGAAATAATTTGTGAAAGTATTGATTATTTTCCTTCCATTATGATTCAGATGTCAATCATTTTCAAGTATAAAAAGTTCAAATCCTTGTCAATTATCATCAATGACAAAATTATCAAAACCTTTCCTCTTAGAGAATATTCCACTTTATTTTAATTTCCAGGGTGGTAGTGTATTGAGAAATTGTAGTCTTTAATAAGATCTATCCATCTTCAGTAGCTCAAATTCATATATTTCTTTGTGAATATATACTTAATGTTGTTATGATCTATATATATTTCAAACTTCTCCCCAAAGTGGTAATGATGATATGTTTTCATCATGATGATTACTACAGATAACTCCATATCATCTATTGGGTAGTTCTATTAATGAAATTTCAATTTTCTTAAGGAATATGCTATCACGTTTTCACCCTATATTAGTACATATCCCAAACCCTTATTTGAATCATTGTTATATGCCACAAAAAAGTTCCCCACTTTTGGTTTGAGTATGTATAGGTGCAATGATAAGACACTTTTTCAAATCCATGAATCTCTCTCCGCATTCATTATTCAAAATAAACTTGACTTCCTTCTAAGTTATCTTGATTAGAGGGTTTGATAATCATTAGAAAATTCTCACAAATCAATGATAGTGCCCAGATAATCCAAGGAAACTATGAATTTTCATTGTTGTAGTTGTTCATGGACATCAATCAATTGCCTCTATTTTTTAAGGGTCCATAGAAATCCCTTTTCATGTGATAACATGACCTATCAATGTTACTCAATTTAACCAGAAATCACATTTTCTATACTTTCAATAAAGATTATAATTTGATAAGGTCTTTCGCATAGTTCATAGATGATCCTCATGCTCCTCCTCACTTTTGGAGTAAATTATAATATAATCTATAATGGCAACCAAAAATTCGTTAATGTAATCTATAAATGAGCTAATCATTAATTCCATGAATATTGTTTGAGAATTAGTGTGTCCTAATGGAATTAAAATGAAATCATAGGGCCCATTCCTTGTACGGAAAGTAGTCTTGGCGATATCCTCCTTCTTTTTACATACATGGTAATATGACAACCATAGATCCACATGGGAGACTTATTCATCTCCATGTATCTAATAAAAAAATTCATCAATCCATGGAATCAGATAATTTTTATTTATCCTGATCATGTTGCGCTCGTGATAATCAATTCAATAGTGGATGGACCCATCCTTCTTCTTGATGAAGAGGAATGGTGAACCCCATGGTGAAGAAGTTGGGCATATGAACCCTTCATCCAAGTTCTTTAGAAGTTGATTCAATAGAACCTAATGTTCCAAAAAATCCATTATATGTGGATTCTTGTATATTAGAGAATCCCTAGGTATAATCTTCATTGAACATTAATCCTATTGACTAGGGAGAAGACAAGGAAATGATTTGGGAAACACACTAGTAGATTCCCTCAAAATGGGAATGTTTTCAATGATGATCTTTTCCATAGAATCAATCACATGATCTATATATTATTTATCATAGGTAAATAATATCTATGCGTGTGATTTTGGTGAAAATTAAGATTCATCCTCCTTGAGAATTAACAGAATCCTTGAACAATTCATGATTAAAAGAGTAATTTTTGTATCATGTTAAGTTATATTGCCTCTATATAAGGAAATCCAATCGATACAAATAATTAAATAAAAATCCACAAAATATAGTATCAAAAGTTTCTATGGTAAGTTAATCCCACAAATTTTCATAGGGGTAGTAATATACTTGAGATTAAATAATTTCCCCATGATTCTCACTCAAATTTACCCAAGAGAAGAAGGTAATACGGTCCTTGTAGTTTAGCTTGGGTTATCGAATCCTCAGAGACCTAAGAAGTAACCTATAGACACGTACATTCTATGGACTGTTTTTGGCTATGAAGTGGCCAACTTGGGTTGAATTTAGATGGGTTTAAAGTAACTCTAAGAGACTTAAGTGAATTCAATTTAAAATAATGAGTTTATCCTAGGTTATCGCTTGGGGTGGATTGGACGTATTTCCTTTTTAATGATTTCAATTTCTTATATTTGAGATGGGTTCATTTAAGGAGATAAAACAACATCATCACTTACTGGTTTAATTCCTAAACCCTTTAATACTAATCACCTATACACTTTAAGGATCAAAGTTTTGATCACTTCAAGGTAATGGTTCGTATTAGCACTTGAAGCGTGTGGTCTTAAATTCAACAAGGATGATGGAATTTAAAAATTATCAAATAAAAATCTCAATTAAAGAAGTGATTATACATTAATGGGGTGATAAATAACATTCAATACAGCCCCTTGATACTCCCTTGGATCAACCCATAAGTGGGTTAGCCCTCCATTGATCTCATGGTTTCAATGGAAGCGGAAAGTAGACTCATGATGGAGGAAATGGAAAAGTAAATAGAACAACAAAAATAAAATGATCACTCCACCGTTGTGTGAATAATTTCACAAGGTTTGGTGTGAATAAATTCACACATTGATCCAACGGTATCAAAGTAATATGAATAACAACATAATAAGAGTAGAATAAGAACTTTTATTAAGAAACTAAAGTGATTTGAACAACTTACATGTGAAAGACAAATTTGAGACAACAAAATTGCAGCATAACATTACAATTGAACAAAGAACCAAAATATTATTTAATCCTCCAAAACCACTGCCTTAAATAGGAATTTTTGAGCCCTTGGGTAGAGCCTCCAACAGTCAAAGTCTCCTTAATTAATTGTGGTAGGCCATAGGTGGGTGGAAAGTAAGGGAGAGAAGACTTTCCACCCTTGACCCGAAAAGGCATCCATCTTGCATCCACCAAACAGAGGCGCATGAAACACATTCTAGATGGAAGAATTTGGGTGGTCCATATGAGACTTAAATTAATCTCCGGATATCCTCTAACAGACTGTAATATCTCAGCCCAAAAGGAGTTATGGTTTTCGATATATGGTTTAATTGGTGGGCTGTTTTTCTGGGCTGCAGAATCTGGCCTAGAATTTTATCTCTAACTTGGGTTGCCTAAATAGACACCATGGATACCGAATTAGCATTTGATCCTGAATATTTATTTGTTCATATACATTATTCTAGTATACCACGAAATTTGGGATTTATTGGGCCTATATTTTGGGCCCCACAGTCTTATCAGTGGGATGGTGTCCAATATGCCTTCTCTAGAATTGCTTTCTTTCATCAAAAAATATCCCCATCTTCTTTCATGAATTCTTCATTGATCCCTGAATGAAACATGTTCATATTTGAGTGTAGATATATTTCCAAAAATATCAAATTAAAATATGTATAATCATATGAATAATTGGGTACTTCAAATGATGTTCAAAAATGTACCACATAATAGTTCATTTTAAGAAGGTATTATAATCATAATGTGAAATGATATTCAAAGTGTAAAATGCGCGAAAATGGTGTTTATGAATAATAGAGAACATTAATATTATGTATATTAATAATGAATATTATCCTCATTTAGTGGCTAATCACACCCCCCCAACTTGAGTTTTACTAGTCCCGAGCAAAATATATCTCAACAATATGAAATTTGAATTCCCTTTTCCAAAAACATTTTAATACACAATGATCACCAGAAACCATTATATCAAAAAATCATGAAACCCATCAAAATATTTTAATACAAGATAGTTTCATAAGCAGATCCCAATCCTAAGCTCATTCCTTTGTTCAAATTCATTGCCATATTTCATCCAATATTAATTAAGTATGAGGATGTGTTGTGCATCACAATAGACATGGGGTTCATCTTTATTCAAGGGGGAAATGACGGAAGCGCTAGGTGGAATCATATTTCAATATTAAGATGAGTATTCAATTTTTTTTGTATCATTTTTTTTTTTGTTTTTTGTTTTTTTCAATTTTTCCATGGTAATTGAAGTTGCACTCAAAAGAGTCAACCCCTGTAGCGAGACTTTGCTGATAACTCCCAGGCTCAAAGACCTTAGGGAACCAAGTGAAACCCACATACTCGGGCATCATCTCGAGTTAACTCAGTCAAAAAAAATCAAATTACCAAAAATAGAGATAAAATTACTAACTCTGGGCCATAAAACTATGGAGTCATGATCCCCAAGTGTCGAAAGCCACACATTAGGTCATTTCATTGCTCTACGCGCAATTTTTTTTTAATAATTATTTTTTGAATACTCATATTAAACTAAAATGATCACAAAACCTGTGCTATTTATTTAGGGGGCCCCATGAACTTAAACTAATACCCCACTATCCAAAGGACGTGCATTGTGATTTTTTTTGGATGAAAATATAAACGATGAAATATCACATTGGACAGCCACACTTTCCAAAATCTATGCTCATGAAATTATACAAGGATTAAAATCAAAATCAGGGTATGCTAAATTATTTGATATTCAGTTTCAAAGTGTGCATTGTGTATTACCATGTTCAAAGTTAAAGGAATGTTTCCTTCCATTTACACTTTTTTTTTCAAATCATTCATTTTTTTTTACACAAAAGCATTTTTTTTATTTTATCTCCCCCCCCCCCCCCAACTTAAAACAACACTGTACCCAGTGTTTGAAGAAATAAAAATTTAGGAGTAGAGGCAGATAATGTAAGTTCAAAAAGGAAATTGAAAATGAGGATCATGGAATGAAGTCACCTGGTGGTTGAAGTTGAAAATCTTGCTTCTCCCTTTTAATCCTTTGATATCCATGTCACTTGCAGAGTTCCCTAGAAGAGAAAGGAAAAAAAACGAACAAAACAAAACAAAAAAATATATATATTTATATTTATATAATAAAGAAATTAAAATATAAGTATATATATAAAAATTATAGAATAAGGAAGCACAACAATCCATAGGTCAGTGGTAAGTGCACGCCCCTGTCTCCCTTCGGTCCCGGGTTCGAATCCCCATGGCTTCGCCGGCTGTGACGGGGTTTACCCCATGACCTACAATGTGGACTATTTTTTATTATTATTATTTTTTTATTATTTTTTTTAACCTACAAAAACATTAAAATCAAACAAACTGATGATACATTGTCTTTTTTAAATTTCTGGGTAAGGAATTAATCAAGGATCACACCACGTGACATGGATGAATATGGTGATCCCCTTTTATACACATCCATACTCATAATAGAAGAACAGGTCAACAGTCTATTTTTTTTAAATATAAAAATGATTAATTAAAATATAAATTTTATTAAAACAATAAAATGATAGGAAACTTGAAAACCATGGGTTGCCTCCCATGCAGCTCTTTGTTTAGCGTCGTTAGCCCGACATGGATCCTAAATCTGTCAATTTTTTCCAGGTTCATAGGTTGGCTCAGTTAACTCAACCTCTATTTCCTGTTTATTGAATGATTCAATGAATGGTTTTAACATTTGACCATTGACCTTGAAAATGTAACCACTTGTCGGATCTTGAATCTCTACTGCCCCATGGGGGTACACATAATGCACTATGAAAGGTCCTGACCATCTAGACCTTAAATTTATCGGGTGTAAATGAAGTTTTGAACTATACAAGAGCACAAGTTTTCCCAGTTTAAAATGTTTGACATTGATATTCCTAGATTGGTAGGCTTGATCTCTAGATTTATTGATCCTTGAATTTTCATAAGCCTCTATCCTTAGTTCCTCCAGTTCATTGAGATCTAATTTCCTTTTTGTTTCGGCCAATGAGAAGTCATAATCTATTTTCTTAATTGCCCAAAAGGCCTTATGCTCAATTTCAACAGGTAAATGGCATGCTTTTCCATAAACCAACCTATATGGTGACATTCCTAGGATGGTTTTGAATGCTATACGATATGCCCAAAGATCATCTAAGAGTTTCTCAGACCAATATTTCCTAGAAGGATTGACAGTTTTCTCAAGAATTTATTTAATCTCCCTATTCGCTAACTCAACTTGACCATTGGTTTGAGGATGGTATGAAGTGGAAACTTTATGAGAAATACCATACTTAGACATAAGTAAAGAGAATGGGCGGTTGCAGAAATGGGTTCCTCAATCACTGATTATAGCCCTAGGAATTCCAAATCGAGAAAATATGTTCTCTTTCAGAAATCAAATCACAACTTTATGATCATTGGACTTAGTGGGAATGGCCTCAACCCATTTTGAGACATAATCGACAGCTAAGAGTATATAGAGGTATCCCCTAGAGTTTGGGAAGGGACCAATGAAATCAATTCCCCAACAGTTAAATATTTCAACCACTAAGATGGGAGTGAGTGGCATTTGATTCCTTTTTGTGATGGACCCTACTTGTTGACACCTAGGACAACTTTGACAAAATGTGTAAGAGTCCCTTGAGAGGGTGGGCCAAAATAGACCACATTAAAGAATCTTAGAAGATGTTTTCTTATAGGAAAAGTGACCTCCACATGCCTCACTATGACAGAATTTAAGGATGGACTCTTGTTCAGATTCTGGGACACACCTCCTAATGACTTGGTCAGGGAAGAACTTATAGAGTTATGGATCATCAAACACATAGTGTCTAACATTAGAAAGGAATTTCCTTTGAGCTTGAGTCCCTAAGAATTTTGGAATGACTCCTGTAACTAAGAAATTGGCTATGTTGGCATACCAAGGGTAGTCACTCATAGAGTATAGGTGTTCGTCAGGAAATTAATCAGACACAGAAAGGTGATTTGAGTTGTCTTTGAATTCCATCCTAGAGAGGTGATCAGCTACAACATTTTCAACACCCTTTTTATCTTTGATTGTGAGGTAAAATTCTTGTAAGAGAAGGACCCACATAATTAGTCTAGCCTTAGAGTCTTGTTTTTGGAAGAGGTATTTTAGTGCAGAATGGTCAGTGAACACAGTGATGGGTGATCCTAAGAGGTAGGACCTAAACTTCTCTAAGGAAAACACAATAGCAAGTAACTCCTTTTCAGTGGTGGTGTAGTTGATTTGGGAATCATTTAAGGATTTTCTTTCATAAGCAATGACATAAGGATTTTTATCACAACGTTGTCCTAACACAGCTCCTACAGAAAAGTCACTGGCATCACACATAAGTTTGAAAGGAAGGTTCCAATTTGAAGATTTCATGATGGGGGAGAGGTGATAGGGGATTTGAGGGTTGAGAATGAACCCTCACAGCTTTCTATCCAAACAAATAGAGCATCCTTTACTAGGAGAGCACAAAGGGGACGGGAGATTGAATAAAGTCCTTGATGAATATTCTATAGAAATCAGCATGTCTTAAGAAAGACCTCACTTCCTTGACAGTTTTGGGTGATGGAAGGTGACGAATGATGTCAACCTTGGCTTTATCAACTTCAATCCCCCTACCTGAGACCAGATGGCCTAGAACTAGTCCCTCTTTAACCATGAAATGTCATTTTTTCCAGTTTAGGACCAGATTTTTTTCTTCACATCTTGACAATACTCTCTCTACATTCCATAGACATCCCTCAAAAGTATCCCCAAACATAGAGAAGTCGTCCATGAAGACCTCAAGAAAATCCCCCACCATGTCTGAGAAGATTCCCATCATGCACCGCTGGAAGGTTCCAGGAGCATTGCATAAACCAAAGGGCATGCGTTTGAAGGCAAAGGTACCGAATGGACATGTGAATGTAGTCTTCCCTTGATCCTCTAGGTAGACCTCAATTTGATTGTACCCCGAGTACCCATCTAAGAAACAGTAGAAGGCATGAGCTTCCACTCTCTCAAGGACTTGGTCAATGAATGGTAAGGGGAAATGGTCCTTCTTGGTGAATGAGTTTAGCTTCCTATAGTTAATGCAGACCCTCCATCCACTACTCACCCTTGTTGGAAGAATATCTCCATCCGCATTGGTTAACACTGTGATTCCAGCCTTTTTTGGAATCACTTGGATTGGGCTCACCCACTCACTCTCAGCTATGGGATATATGATACCAGCTTTTAACAATTTCAGAAGTTCTTTCCTTACTACCTCCATGAGATTATGATTGATTCATTGTTGAGGTTGACGACATGGATTTGAATCATATTCTAGAACAATCCTATGAGTCCCGATAAGTGGGCTAATCCCAGGAATATTAGAAAGGGTCCAACCAATGGCTTTCTTATAATTCCTAAGGACATCTAGAATCATCCTTTCATGATTGGCTTCAAGAGAAGAATAAATGACAATAGGATGTGTTTGATTGTCCCCTAGGAAAGCATACATGAGTGTAGCGGGAAGTTCCTTCAATTCAAGATCAGGTTGGTTTGGAATTTCAAAAGAAGATTGGGACATTGGATCAAGTTCAATTTCTTTTTTTAGAGTTTAAGATAGGATTGATTCCCCACATATAGAAGTTTCAGCTACTAGATTAGCTTGATCAGATTTAGGGAAGGAAATTGGAGTGGTCTCCATAAAAGTGGTTTCTTGAAAGGTTTCACTGATTGTTGGACCTAAGACTTCATCATAAGATAAATTTGAAAATGATTCAAGCTAAGGAGATAAACTTCCTTCATATGAACAATGGAAATCAATCTCATCCTGACTTAAACATTCATCAAATATTCCTTGATGTTATATGGATTCCTTATCAATGCTTCTTATCATGTTTACTTCATGAATGTCCTCATCATCCCCTATTTGTGATCTTGAATTATAGATGTTCAAGTCTAGACTCATGTTCCCAAAGGTGATGGTCATGTTCCCATTTCGAACTCGGATAACAGAGTTGATTGTTGCAAGGAAAGGAAAACCAAGGATGATTGGGGTTTGTTCCTTATTTCCTAAGTTTGGATGGTTGTCAAGGAAAATGAAGTCAGTAGGGTAGATGAAGTTTTCAACCTTTACCAGAACGTCTTTTAAAATCCCCTTTGGAACCCTAATGCTATGATCAGCAAGCTGAAGTGTAACAGATGTGGGTTGGATCTCTTCTAGGCCTAACTGGAAGTACACAGCATATGGGATGAGATTGACACTAGCACTTAGGTCATATAAAGCCTTGACAAATTTGCTTTCTCCTAGTTCAACATTGATGTAAGGGCAACATGGAACTTTCAACTTAGGAGGAATGGTCCCTTGAATGGTGGTACTCACATTAGCAGCCAAAAGGACTTGGTTTTTATGTGAAAATTTTCTTTTAAAAGTGCACAAGTCCTTAAGGTAATTTGATTAGGCAGGTATGGTTTGGATGGCATCGAGAAGTGGAATGTTTAGCTTGACTTGTGAGAAGATTTCCCTCAATGTTTCATTCAGTTCAGGCTTGGGTTTCCCCCTCATGCATTGAGGAAATGGTGCAGGTTGTGGGGTTGTTTGTTGAAGAGTTGTTTCTTTCACATTGTTATCAGTTTCCTCAGTTTGATCTTGTGGTTAATTTGAATTTTCATCCAAGTTTGAATATTCAGGTGGGTTCTGAATTAGTTGTTCAGGTTTCTCAATTGATTTCCCACTTCTTAAAACAGTCACAGCCTTTAGTTGTTCATGAGTTGTTTGATCACAACTTGACTCTCCCCTTGAATTTGAGGATGGCACCACCTGAGTAGGCATGGGTGCCTTTCCAGTTTTGATGGTTTGAAGTTCTTGTTTTAGGGAAGAGACTTCTGAGTTCATCCTCTCCATTTGTTTGCACAGTTGTTCTAGTAGGATTTGTGGAACAGTTTGGGTTGGTTCTTGAGAAGATTGGTTTATCCCGGGGGGATATTTTGGAGGTGGTATGGTTTGTTGAAAATGGACTGGTGGTTGTTGGTATTGGATAGGTTGGGTTTGGAACTGGTTATGGAATTGGTAGTTCTGATGGGGGTAAGGATTTTGTCCTTGTGGTTGGATAGGTTGTTGGTTATCTTTCCAGCGGAAGCCTGGGTGGTCGTTATACCTTGGGTTGAAGTTGTTTTGGTATTGAGGCTTTTGAAAGATCAAAGCATTTACTTCCGCTGGGGGTCCTCCTAAAAGAACATCCTTTATGGATGGAATGGTTAGGAATTTGTCTGTATTATGGTCATGTTTGTCACAAATTGTGAAAACAGGGTCAATAGTTTGGATTTTATGGACTTTCCTAAGGTCTATTTCTTCAACCTTCCTAGAAAGTGCTGCGAGTTTAGCCCTAAGGCTTTCCTCTTCTCTAAGTGTATGAATTTCAGTAGTTCTTTGTGTATTTTCAGAATAAGGTGAAGTTCCCCATGTTTGGTTTTGTTCAGAAAGGCTTTCTAGATACACATAAGCATCATTTGGGGCTTTGTTTTTAAAGGTTCCATTACACATCATGTCAATGAATTGTTTGTTCCCTGGACCCAACCCTTTATAGAAAATTCTCACTTGTTCAGGAATAGAAAAACCATGGTGTGGAACCATGTTTAGAGTGTCTTTGAACCTATCCCATGTTTCATAGAATGACTCTCCCTCTTTTTCCAAAACGTTTTGGATACTCTTTTTAAGTGCAATTGTTTTGTGGTGGGGAAATTATTTTTTATAGAATTCTCTTTGTAGTTGGTCCCAAGAGTTTATGGATGATGGTCTCAAATTTTTTAGCCAATTTTTAGCTCAATACTTTAAAGAAAAAGGAAATAGCCTCATCTTAGCTGATTCTAGTTGATGTGGGGGACACATGGTTTCTACAATTTCATTGAACTCCTTAATGTGAAGGTAGGTCATCTCGGACTCCATTCCATGGAATATGGGAAGATGGTTTAGGACATGGGGTTTAAATATGTAGTTGGAATCTCCTAGGGAGTTATGTCTAATGAATGAGGGGGAATTGGTCCATGAAGGTGTGAGGTAGTCATTCATGGTTTGATTAATTTCATTCCCCAAGTTTGGGGCTGCCTCATTTGGGTTTCCATTTTGGTTCTCACTCGGGTTTATGAGTTGATTTCTTTGAATACCTTCCATTGAAATGGGATCAATTTTTTACTCAGGGGTGTTAGGAAGATTAGGATCTAATGGAAAGAGTTCCCTTGGTGTACTTGACTCCCCAACCCCAGGACTATCCACCCTAACAAGACGGTTTGATTGATCGCGGGTGTAGGCAGACATGCGCCAAAAGAAAAAAAATGAGAAAGAGACAAGATAAGAGAATTTGGATGAGAAAAGAATAAATGTGGGAGAATATAATGGGTGTTTAGATGACTTACTTGGTTCCCTGTCAACGGTGCCAAAATTTGATTCTCGCTCAAATTTACCCAAGAGAAGAAGGTAAGACGGTCCTTGTAGTTTAGCTTGGGTTGTAGAATCCTCAGAGACCTAAGAAGTAACCTATAGACACGTATATTCTATGGACTGTTTTTAGATATGAAGTGGCCAACTTGGGTTGATTTTAGATGGGTTTAAAGGAACTCTAAGAGACTTAAGTGAATTCAATTTAAAATAATGAGTTGATCCTAGGTTATGGCTGGGGGTGGATTGGACGTATTTCCTTTTTAATGATTTCAATTTCTTATATTCGAGATGGGTTCATTTAAGGAGATAAAACAACATCATCACTTACTAGTTTAATTCCTACACCCTTTAATACTAATCACCTATATACTTGAAGGATCAAAGTTTTGATCACTTCAAGGTAAAGGTTCGTATTAGCACTTGAAGCGTGTGGTCTTAAATTCAACAAGGATGATCGAGTTTAAAAATCATCAAATAAAAATCTCAATTAAAGAAGTGATTATACATTAATGGGGTGATAAATAACATCCAATCCAGCCCCTTGATACTCCCTTGGATCAACCCATAAGTGGGTTAGCCCTCCATTGATCCCATGGTTTCAATGGAAGCGGAAAGTAGACTCATGAGGGAGGAAATGGAGAAGTAAAGAGAACAACAAAAATAAAATGATCACTCCACCGTTGTGTGAATAATTTCACAAGGTTTGGTGTGAATAAATTCACACCTTTATCCAACGGTATCAAATTGATATGAAGAAAAACAGAATAATAGTAGAATAATAACTTTTATTAAGAAACTAAAGTGAATTGAACAACTTACATGTGAAAGACAAATTTGAGACAACAAAATTGCAGCATAACATTACAATTGAACAAAGCACCAAAAGATTCTTTAATCCTCCAACACCACTCCCTTAAATAGGAATTTTTGAGCCCTTGGTTCAAGCCTCCAACAGTCCAATTCTCCTTAATTAATTGTGGGAGGCCATAGGTGGGTGGAAAGTAAGGGAGAGAAGATTTTCCACCCTTGACCCGAAAAGGCATCTAGCTTGCATCCATCAAACAGAGGCGCGTGAAACACCTTATATATGGTCGAATTTGGGTGGGCCATAGAAGACTTAAATTAATATCTGGATGTACCCTAACAAAATGTAATATCGCATCCCAAAAGGAGTTATGTTTTTAGAGATATGTTTTAATTGGTGGGCTGTTTTTCTGGGCCGCAGAATCTGGCCCAGAATTTTATCTCTAACTTGGGCCGCCTAAATGGACACCATGGAGGCCGAATTAGCATTGGATCCTGAAGAGTTATTTTTTCCTCTACATGTCTTATAGAATTACACAAAATTTGGGATTCATTGGGCCAGTATGTTGGGCCCCACAGTCTTATCAGTGGGCTGGTGTCCAATCTGCCTTCTCTAGAATTACTTCCTTTCATCAAAAAATATCCTCATCTTCTTCCATGAATTCTTCATTGATCCATGAATGAAACGTTTTCATATTTTAGTGTAGATAAATTTCCAAAAATATCAAATTAAAATATGTATAATCAGATGAATCATTGGGTACTTCAAATGATGTTCAAAAATGTACCACATAATAGTGCATTTTAAGAAGGTATTATAATCATAATGTGAAATGATGTTTAAAATGTAAAATGCACTAAAATGGTGTTTATGAATAATAAATAACATGAATATTATGTATATTAACAATGAATATTAGCCTCATTTAGTGGCTAATCACCCCATTTTCCATTTTCACTAATAACTCTGCTTCTATGCTTTGTATTAGAGTTTTAATTGTAATACTAATCTTCTATGATATGAAGGAATGCATAAAACTAGAATAAAAAAGTACATTAAGTATTATTTAATGAATAAATAATATACCTATCACCACCTCTTCATTGGAATCCACCTATGTGGTTTTGATTGAATATGTTTTGCCTTTTTCCTTGGAGGTTGTGGGCCTTGATTGTCTCTGACCACCCTGAGCTTATTGCATTAGTTTCCAAAATTTTCTTGTTACTTTTAGTTGAAACAATGATTGATACACTAATGATGGTATGGATCAATCCAATACTCTATCACATTATTAGGGTTATCCTATCATAAATCTCTAGTTAGGTTCATTTATTTCCCACATCTAAATCATTTACTTGCCTCCTTTCGAAAATTTCTAGGGTGCCTCTTTTGACATTTTAACATGTGGAATGTTGAAATTTCATACAATTATTAGATTTCTCCGTAACACTTCTAGAATTAAACTCCAAATTCCAGTTCTTATCCTAGTGAGACCCTTGAGATAAAATTATATACATTTCAACTTTGAGGGAACATTGAAAAATTTCCTCTTTGATATCAAATTCCTGGATCTCCATGGATTTTAATAGATGGTTTCATCCCACCAATGAAGTGGTCAAAATTGCATTCAAGGGTAGAGAAAAATATAGGGGCGTATAACAGATGTATTGTGTTGTTTTCATCATACTCCATAATGGATTAATAATCTATTTTCATGAGGGAAAGTAAATCCCTTTCCATTTTATGATGGAGTGTGCAAGGAAAATATTTGGTATTTTTTTTAAATTCCTTCAACCCTATAACATTGATCTCTTCATTAGGACTTGTATTCTTGATCAATGGCAACCAATAATCAGATTCTACCTCCATATGATAAACAAAAATTATAACCTTATCATTAATAGAACATTTATTATTGGAGAAAATCTTCTCAAGAGATTTGATCCACTATTCCATGATTAAGTGATTAGATGATACATTGAGATTCTGAGGCCTTTCACATAAAACGTCTTGATTAAAGATTGTTTTTCTAAGGGGGGTTTAGGTGTTCATCTTGATTTAGGCCATTATTAAAAAATAAAGTAAATTGAGAAAGTATAATCATTGTGTTTTTTTATTCATGCACCAATCGAGTTGGAAAACTCTTTTGGGCACTCATCACATTGCTCTTCAAAATGCTCGTTTAATCAGTTCCACACATTTCTAACCAATGAAAAGAATTAATGAAAAATAGGGATGAATAATTTTAATCTATTGTAACAATACCAGATAATTCGGTAATATTAATGAGATAATTTATAAATTACATTTATTTCATTAAATTATGAGCTTTTATGCAACAATCTATGTTATCCATGATCTATTTTATAACATAGAATATTATTGTAATTTTTTCTCCCTTAATAATGTTTTGTAATGAGATTGTTAAATTATAAACGCATATCACTTGGGTTTGTCAAACCAGATGTGCAGCAAGGCCCATTGTCATGCAGCATTCCGGGTTGTAGCAGTACTGTAGCGGGACTGTGCAGCACTATAGCAGGTACTGTAGTGGGGACTGTAGCAGGTACTATTTGGCACTGTAGCAGCCGGGAATATGCCCCCGTTTGGGCCTTCGGGCCACCGATTTAGTCCCTGAGTCCTTTTTGGCCTTCGGGCCACCCAGGCCTTCGGGTCAATAAGGCCTTCGGGTCACCTCAAGGCCTTCAGGCCACCTTTAAGTGCAAATACAAACCAGAAAACTTACAAGGAACAAGCTATACAAAGAGGATGAGCAAGGAGCTTTCACCACAGCAGAAGCTAAACGGATTTCAAGAATGAGAGGGTGTGGCACCTGCCATCGGGACAAGCATGTGCATGCACAGGAATGCCTAGCTGAACAGTCATGCGGAGGTGGAGAGCTGATTTCATGATGAAGATGCTGGGGAGAAGCAGTTCCAAGTAGTTAGTCTGGGTTGTATGTAATGTTTGAAGCCTACGGGCAATGAATTCCTCTAAGGCCTATGGGCCATGTAATACTTACGCCTACGGGCCTTGTAAGGGCCCCCCTCACCCCTTGAAAGGTGGATTATCAAAAATCAATAAAAAATGAAGGCCTTCGAGCCATTGGATGGCTAGTGCCACATCCACTTTTAGTTTCAATAATGGGATTTATTTTATTGGAAACCACATAGTCTGCAGATTAAAAAAATTGGGAAACCTTATTATGTTTATTTTTATCCCTAAATAATTCTCTACTATTTTCTAATCCTAATCCCAAAAATTATTAAACCTCTCTTTAATACCGATTGTGACAACCCTTGTCTTTATTACACATAAATTGAGGATTAATTGCATAAGAATACACCTAATACAACCCATACGATCGATAATCCTTGTGTCTTTTGGTAATTTGGTACAATACATAACAACTTAAAAACAATTGGTACATCGGAATTAATTAATACTTCCTTTATATGCTAATAAATTTCCATTGTTCCTAAAACTATATGGGATAACTTGGGGACGTACATAAGAGAGAGGTGGAATATAAAGCCTAGTAAGGGAATAAAAAAGAATAAAATAAATAAAGTATTACATTTTAGAAAAGAGGAATTATAATGGTACATGAAATGGGTGAGAATAATAAACATGAACAAAGAGGCATGATACAACATGATAACATAATTGAAACATGGGAAAGTGGAAACAACATTAAACATGACATCATAAACATAGGATAAGGATAACCTCCAAAACATCATAACATGATGTAAAAAATTCCCATAATGGATTATGATCACTCCCTAATCCCTAAACAGGATGTATCATGAGACTAAAACATTACCTAATGCATTGGAGTGCTATATAATTCTGGGTATCCCCATTGCATTCGTATCATGTACATGCATGAGTGTTTTAGGATCATACAACATAAAGATGTATTTCATCAATTTTAACCCCATGATCAAGTATTGTGGGTTTTATAAATGGATGTATCCAATAAATGAATGATAGAAATATCTAGGTGAATACCCTTGTGTGGAAATAGAGATGGATATTCACGATGCAGTCGTTTGGCATGAAAAATCGTAGTGAAATTTCGGCAGCAAAATGACAGTAATTAAAAGTTCATAAAAAATTAATGAGATATAAAGGGGTCTCTAGTCATTTGGATATAAAATGGGTAGAAATAGGGATCTGTAAAATCATATCCCAAAATAGGAATTGGAAGATAGTTTGCATTACATCAATAAGGTTCTTGAATAAAGAGGAGAATGTGAGAATCTATCACTAAATTTTGGAATAGAAAGGGCTTAGGTAAATTCTAAAATGAGAGGGGCTAAATGATATCGAATTGATAGTAAATAAATTGGATAGTATAGGGATATTAATAAACTCATGAAAACATAACCAATTGAGATTCAAAGGGCTAATAATGGAGAATGTGATGGAATGGAAAAGAAGATAGGGAATCCACTTACTAAATTTCAGCATAGTAATGCTAAAGATAAAGGATAAAATGAGAGGAATTAAATGATCTATAATAATAAGAAAATAAATTTGAAAATAAAGTCATATTTATAAATTCAAGATAGCATAACCAATTCAGATTCAAAAGGTTAAATAGAAAGAAGGTGCTTTACAGAAAAATAAGAGAGGGATTTCCCCTACCTTGAGAGGGTAATTCAAAAAGCATGAGTGGATATTCATTAGAGATTGTGGAAACCATGAAAAGATGATAGAGAGGGTATAGTACATAAATGACGTTATCCATGGTTCTTTAGTGAAGAGGAATTGGGGATTGGGTGTGTTTATATAGGATAGAGATATGATTTCATTGTTTTTTACCAAACATATATTTTGGACTGTATATAATAATGTAATCAAAACCACAAACCTTCCTACGGTTATTTCCCATGGTTTATACCAAATAGGAGTGGGTTTCATTATTTTATAATTCTAAGGTCTGAGCTCGTTAAAATATTAACCTTAGTGATGTGTAAGTGAATCATGATAATTAGGAAATTATTTTAAAACCTTGAAATATAATATATGTTTTGGAGGATGCATAAAGGCTTTAAAAAATTAATAAAATAGACTAAAAATAAATTATCATAAAGGGAAAACATATATTTTTTCATGGGTAACCTTTTTATAGTTTGTTGCATAACTTTGGAGTCATTATGAGGTCATACTATGCCACGTATATTTTTTCATGGGTAACCTTTTTATAGTTTGTTGCATAACTTTGGAGTCATTATGAGGTCATACTATACCACATACATTTATACTGTATTTTTTAACTGAAAATTCACTTCTCATAAAAGTATGAAAAATTCACTGATTGATAATTTCGACACGATGAATCCAAAAATATTATTTATTTTATAAAAATAATTTTTTATTTATGATAATTTTCATTTTTAAGAAAGAATTGAATTTTATTGAGAAATGATGGGTTTTTTTAAAATAACCCTTTTCAAACAGTTATAAAAATTACATTTGGCTACATAAAAAATATATTATCATATATATTTAATAAAAATTATTTAATTCTATCATTTTATTAAAATATAATTTATTTTTAGAATTCATTAATTCATCAAAAAGGAATGTCTTTATTGAAATTTCATATTACCTAGAAATACAAAGTGTGTTTTATCATATCAAAAAAAAATCATTTCTAAAGTAACAACAATATGAATTAAATATAATCATTATTATTTCGAAAAAAATATAAATATTCATATTATTAGGTTCTTGACACATTTCTCATTATTACACTAGAAAACTCCCTAAGGGTAAGGTGTGTGATGATGAGATTTTCAAGGGATGGTTTAGCGTACATGGTTTGGGTCGTGATCTTGACACTCACAAATCTGAGCAATGGATGCGCCAGCTTTTATCAGCAATAATTTGAATGCGCTAATAAAAGGGGGTCCTTTATCGATGCTAGCTAAAAGCACAGATAAATCTATCATTTATGAATGCTAAAAAGAGATAAGATAATGGTGTACCCTTTATCAGTGCTTTTTTAGCACTAGTGAAGGGTAGATTTATAAGAGCCATTATTAGAAGTGATAAAAGTTTTTAATTATAAATATTTATAATTTATGTAAAATTAAGACATTTATATTAAAAAATAATGTTTATTAGTATACATTAAATAAAAACGCATGTTTATAATTAATATATATTTTTTAATAATTCAAATATATATATATATATATATTGTTTTTAGAAATATTTCTATGATTATAATTAAATAAATATATCTTTAAATAATTATAATATTATAAGAAATTTCATTAAATAATAAAAATATTTATTTGATTTATTTGATTTATTTGATTTTTTAGATTTTTTAGATTTTTTTATATTTATTAAATTTGTTAAATTTGTTAAATTTATTAATTTATTATATTTATAAATACTTTTTAAATATATTTATATTTATATTTATATTTATAAATAAATATTTTTTCCAAGGAATTTGGTCAGTAAATATATTAATGCGTGATAGTTGACGTTCATATATGTTATGTATTCATCATTAATGTTCACTTATACATTACACCCTTATTATTATTCAGGTTGTCCATATGTGATGACTTTTTGTTGTTATCTATACATTAATAGGTATATGATTCATTCATGTCATACCTATGAATCTATTATGCTCTCAAATATATATATATAATTACAATAAATATATTTATTATATTTATAATTATAATATTTTATTTATATATAAATACATTTTAAATATATTTATTTGTAATTATAATTATAACTATATATATAAATAATTATAAAATTACAATAAATACATCTATTATGATTATATATATATATATATAATTGTGTACAAATATTTATAAATATATTTATTTATACATACAAATAAAACTATAAATAAATACTTATATATGTAAATAACTATAAAATTATAATAATTATATTAATTATACATATAAGGTAATAAATATATATATAATTCAATAAATACATTTATAAATATATACGAATATATATAAATTAATACGCATAGTTATAATTATAATTCTAAATAGATATAGATATATTTAAATAATTATAAAATTATAATAAATATATTAATTATATATATTTATATACAAATATTTATAAATAAATACAAATAGTTACAATTATAATTCTATATAAATATAGATATATTTAAATAATTATGAAATTATAATAAATATATTAATTATTTATATTTATGTAATTATATTTATATTTGTTATAATTTTATAATTATTTAAATATATACATATTTATAATTTCAAATATATATAAATATATATTTATTATAATTTTTAATTACAAATAAACATATATTCATTTAAATAATTATAAATTTATAAAAAAATAGATTTATTATTCTTATATAATGTTATATATAATTAAATAAATATATTTATAAATACATATAGATATTAATAAATAAATAAAAATATTATAAATTATAATTATAAATAAATATAGATATAATTAAATAATTATAAAAATATATTAAAAAAATTAATTATATATATTACTATAATTATAAATATAATAAATACATTTGTTATAATTTTATAATTATATAAATACATAAATATATACTTATTTATAGTTATAATTGTAAATTAATATATATTCATTTAAATAATTATAAAATTAGAAGAAATCTAATTATATATATCTACAATCTTATATACATATATCATTAATAAATTTATTATATATATTTATAAGATTATAAATATATGAAAAAGGCTCAACCATGGGTTGGGAAATCCCATGACTAAAAATTTATTATGAAAATAAAAAGTAAACAAGACGACAAAGACAACATGGCACCATATGCCCACAATAAAACATAAGATCACTTCCTATGACTACTCATGGATCCCATATTCCTATGGTATCTACCCATTCCCTTGGGGGTGTCAACCTCGTCGCTATATCTTTGGAGGTCATGTTCATCAGATGATGATTCTAATGAAGACTCAAAAACATCCTCCATGACTCTAAATTTTCAAACATGTATCCGAAATCCATCATCGAATTCGAGAAAAATCCATCCTCAAATTTTGTTGGAATGTAGCTTCTGGACACCTAAATAATCATTGCAGCCAAACACCGCCGGCTCCATCATGGAAAAGGTGACCTCGAGCTGTAAGAAGAGAAAATCAGATGCTTCTTTCTCAATGCAAGTATCCTCTCACCTTCCGAGCATTTTGGAAAAGTGACATTCATATTATCCTCACGTCCATGAATACAAGTCTCATATGAGGCCTTACCAAAAGATGTATAGGCATTTCAACTGATATCAATGAAAAATGGAGGGTAAATCCAGTTCGTATGATGACAAGAATCCCCATCCACATTTGAATGTGTCCCTTGTGTCGCCTGAGCCAAACCAAAAAGTGTGTCCTTACGAGGATTTAAACCCCCTTCATCCACCTAAGCATCCATACTAGTTGTTATCTTCTCCATTTCAATATCAGTGAAACCATCCATTGCAACTTCAGCCACCCCGGAGGAATGATCCAATGTCAAAACAGCCTTTTTAGGAGGTACCAAGGCCTGATAATCATATCTTGATTTCCAAGGCAATGCCATCTGAAGACAATATATATCTATCAATGTTTTCTTACCTTTTTGGCCTTTCACCACAACCGGATGTTCCTGCTGAAGGCCTTGGTCAGAAGATTCCTAGATAATTTCCTCACCAAGAGACTGTTTATCCATTGCTGTTGCCTAAATCCCACTAGCTACAATGCCAGCAGAAATCTCAACATCACCAGGAATTATGTCTCGACATTCATATGGATGTACTAATGCCAAAGCATCTCCATAAGAAAGCTAATCCTACAGACCCTCCAGGATTTCAGCCCAAGTTCTCGTGTGCTGCCCACTGCCACAGTCAACAGTAGCGACTATCTACTCTTCACTAATATAGGCAACGACATGAGGTTTAGATCCACTCACGATCTATCCATGAACAACCAGATTCTCATTACCCAATGGACATAAACCACCCTTGTGCAACGTACTTCCAACACCCTTAGCCACATCTGACCGACCAGATTTCACTGCTCTATCCTTGGAGCCATGAGCCCCACCCAGCTTCCAGCAACTCAAAACATCATGACCGATAGTCTTATAATTAGACAGAATCATGGTACCTTCTCATATTCAATTCTCAATTCAATTTATTAATCCTCAGTGGCATGGAAATCACAATCAACTAATATTGATGCAATGTATACTTCAACCAAAAATCTTACGTGATTCCCAAAGCTGGTAATTTCAGTTCCTTTATCAAGTTTAATCGGAACCCCAACAGACATTGCATTCTCATAAAGGATCCTGAGGTGCCAGATGATCCAATTTAGACCAAAGACTTTGACCCATACCTGTATGGAAGAATGGCCAGCCTCAAATGAGTTAGAAGTATTGATCCCATCCACTGATATGCAGAAATCCCGATTTCAGAGAAATTGATACAAAACTCTAGGCCTTCATCTTCGAGTCTTCCAAAATAAAGATGAGTTGAAAGAATCCACGACCCAACTAAATGAATCACAACCATTAAGTACTGAAAATGCTCGAGGGTTTAGAAGAACGATCAGTAACCTTCCACGGTGGAGATCCATTTGGCAAAAGAGGATGACCAATAATGGAAAATTCCCCATGCCACATATGCGCTGAAACCACACGAGGATCAGTCCTAACATGGATGATATAACCTTTCCGATGAATGTTAACTGTAGATCCTTTGAAGATGGATAAACTGTTTAGAGGAAGGTCTGCAGGAACTGTATCCTTATTCAACATATCTTCTCCAACTCCCATGGACACAATAGCCACCGGTCGCCGGACCACCATCGCAGTGCCCAAAGAAGAATCCAGATTCAAATCTAAATGCTTCGAAGCAGAAACCCGCAATGTGTGTCGAAACCCATCCACCTTCTGAACTACCTCCATGTTCAGATCTGAAATTGATATATAGGTCTCCTTCATGGGTAAGAATCCTTAGAAATCAGAGCGGAAACCATCGAGGTGAAATGTACGCCAACCACCATCTCAACTGCCGATAAGGTCGGATCTGAGACAGATCTATAGGTCTCCTTCGCAGAATGTATCGAAGCCCTAGAAATCGGAGCATCATCAAGTGCCTTGCAAGGATCCTGTGCGGGGGCGCATCTGTGAGCAAGGAGAATCCGAGAAAATGGGGGAGAACCATAACCGATTGAATATATATATATATTATATTTATATGATTATCGATATATATAAATATATTTCTTCTAATTTTATAATTAATAAAACGAATATATACATTTATTTATAAATAAACTATAAATGAATATATATATATATATATATATATATATATATAATTATAAAAAATATATTTATTATATTTATAGTATTATTAATATATATAATTAATATATTTATTATTATTTTAATATTATTTAAAAATAACTATATTTATTTAGAATTATAAATAAATAAATATAAACATATTTACCATACATATAATTTCATAAATATATATAATAATATAAATAAATTAATAACAATATACATTTATCAGTGATTTTTAGCAGTGATAAATTCATTTTTTATCAGCACATTCTATTTTAGCACCGATAAAACATATGTTTATCATCTCATTTTAACTAGCACTGATAAAAGCTTCAAAAAATATTATAAATGAACCCTAATAGTCTCATCATTCTCTCGCACACCTCAACCTCTCGCGGAAACGAACCTCTACACCGTCGACCCCTCCTCTGCCCCGACCTCACCTCTACTGGCGCTGACCCCTCCACCATCCCAAACCCTCCTCCGCCGCAAATGCTCCTCCACTACGAACCCCCTTCTGCCACAAACTCAACTGCACTACAGCCCCTCCTCCGCTACGATTGCTCCTCCGTTGTGAACCCACCTCCGTCGTGAACCCACCTCCGCCACACCCATCCTCTGCCGCAAACTGTCCTCTATTGCAAACACACTTCCGCCAGCAACCCACCTCCTCTGCAAACCCATTTCCGCTACGAACCCACCCGCACAAAGAACCCCTCTACGACCTCTAGTGATGCTACTGCCACCACTTACCACGACTCTTCCATTACTAAACCCTACCGATAATGTGGGTATTCCATTTTTTCCACATTAATATGAATTCCTAATAAATTTGTCCAAGTAGTAGTGAAATAAAACAATTAATGGTGGAATTTAATAGATGTGGCCTGGAAATTCTTGTTTAGGGAATGAATTGATTAATTGAGTAATTATGAAAAATGGATAGTAATTTTATATACTATAAATGTGTGTAAACCTAATTTTAAAGGAATTGAAAATGTGGGTTATGTGTCGTTGTTCTGTTGATGGGTTTCATCTAGTTGATGGTAGCGTATGGAAAATATGGTATGGTGTTTATGTTACGGTGAAGGTGATATGATATTGATGTTTATCTTTTTGGATAGGTTTGTGTGATGTGTACCTAAATATATATATTTATATATATTTTCATAATTTCATGTTATTTCTATGTGCACCCCATCCATATTGAATACAATATACTGAAACATAGATATTCTAGGGGTGCTTTACCTAACATCCAAACGGTAAGGAATATTTGGTTGATTTCCCCATCTTCCACAATCTTCCATCCCTATTAGGGATGATATTAGATAATTTTGGAGATTCCCTATGATGATGTGGGTATGTTATGTAGTGGAGGTCATGTGTGGTCAGAGGAGGGTATGAGGTTTATTGATTTCATATTCATGATACCGTACTACCTTGGGGTTTGATGTGGTTGTGAAGTGGATGATGACTAATTACAACATGAGATGTTGGGCCCTGTGGTAGAATGGGGTAGGTAGGGATTCATCCTGAACCACGTAAGGGGTATAAGTGGTAGTGGCATAAGAGGTGTGCAAGATGAAAATTTTCTCATCAAGGGAATCTATGACCTACAGAAGGCTAGTGTAGATAGGGATATATACCGACCCAAATTACAGTTGGATTTATATGTAGTGATGAGATATCATGAAATGGATTGAAGCATATGACATTTTACATTAGGGCATGATAATGGAAACATAGTGGGGGAAGTTGATATAGGGAATCGTTATTTATGTTCCCAAAATATTATTTTACTATAAGCTTGTACTATTTGGTTAGTGATCCTCATACCTATCTATTATGGTGGGTTAACATTTATAGCCTTCTCACATTCATTGTTCATCTATGATTTTGATGTTTGGGTATGATCATAATTCATTAAACAGATTATACATTGTAATCAACACGTTTAACAACTATGGTATGGATAAAACTTCAATCATGAAAAAGAAATAATATTTCAATCATATTTTATTAGTGATAGATTTCATCTAGGCCTTTCTTAGGATGGTCATAGTTGATGTTCTAATAGATTTATCCTTCTTTAAGGGACATTATATTCTTAACAATGTAAATATTCATCTATGAAAGAATTGTTACTTCATCTTCCTAATCCCCCTCACCCATATTAGAATCCTTATATTATCTAATAAATTTGGAATGAATTTGGACTTTTTCAATGTGTCAAAAAAATCCACAATCCAGATGTATAACAATATAGGGGCTATAATCTATGTAGATCATGATTTGGACTCACCTTTAATTCTCAACATCATTGAGACATGTCCTTCACTCTTAGATATGGATTCTCTTCTTAAACTATAATTCCCCTCTTCTTAGGATATGTTTCCCTTGATTTTTCCAAATTTCATTTGATACTTATCTTTTTTATGGTAGTAATATAATTCCTACATTTACATATATAATTATACTAACAATGTTCATTAGGTCCCACCCTCTTGAGTGTCTCCTCCATTAAACTTGGGATTCTCCTTAGGATCAGATTGTGTTGTTAATCAAATCACCCAATACATTATCCTTCATGAATCCTTTTCATAGAATCACCCTTAACATCTTAATAAATGACATAAGAAGAATAAAACTAAATCTTTTTTCCATAATCCATGATGTATTATCACTTGATCAGTGCATAAATACAAAATAAATGTTGATACCCAACATAATTGTGTTTCATGAACCGATGACTCCACTATATCATCTTGATGACTTCTACATTGATATGGAATTCTATAGTGATTTCATCCCCATTAAGGATTAAATACTAGTTCAATGTAAATGTGAGTAATGTCATTTCACAACATGGATTTTTTCCCATTAATTAATAATTATTATTTAGGGGTTTTCTCAAAAGCTTCATATCTATGGAATATAATTCACATTAATAGGTTATAATATTTTCCCAATATAATGAGAACACAAATATTTCATCAAGACATTCTTAATTAAATATATCATATAGTATAGATATATCAATATTACATTACATAGATGATGGTTGACTACTAGGTGATGGTGTCTCGTAAGAAATTGATACGTCTTCTCATGAAGTTCACATTTTGTGATCTCTAAGATGAATGGTCCCAAGGAAAGACCCACTAATAGAAATTCCACATTTTTTTATGTTTCATTTAATATTAATATATACTAAAATTTTTATTTTCCCTAAAACTATAATTTTTTTGGTTTTTCTTATCTCATTATATTCGATAAAATCTTTGTTATATTTGATTAATTTATCTTTTATAAAGTGCCTCTCATATGATTTATGAATTTGTTAAAATGCCTATGTGTCTATTTTAAGATGAATCATGGGTTTTGAAATATTTCATAAAAAATATATGTGTTCAACATACTCCTTGTTGGTTTTAAATAGCATTAAAATGATTTAAACACTTGGCATGGACTTAAGTTTAATGCTAACTATTTATCAACTCACCCGATTGGATTTCATAAATAGACGTGAATGTCTTGATAGCGTATTTAATGGTGGTTTTATTTTGAAAAGGGGTGTGTTATGTGTTAAATGAAAATTTGTAAAATATAGATTGTAGTTGTTAATTTTAAATGATTAAGTCTATTGGGTCATGATGTATCCTTGAATTCTTTAAAAAAAGGAATTGTGGTTTTGTGAAAGAGTGCTTGGATTTGACGGGTTTATTTTAAAAAGGGTAAGTTATTTTAAATATGAATTTGTTTAAATGGTTGGTTTTTAATGGGATTCCAAATATGATTTTATATATAGTTTTAAAAGGACTTATACATTGTATTTTTTTAATAATATTTTAAGTTTATATGTTTATATAATTAGGAAGGAAAAAAATTATATAGGGAAGACAAGTAAATTGATTATAACAACATGGAAAGGGAATACCACTAACTCTATCCAATCCATAGGATTTATATCATGACCTCACTCTAAAAAAATGTGAATTAATGTTTAATTCCATTTATACTCCTAAACCTACTTTGAAACCATCATCACCTACATGGTTTAAATTAGGGGGACCTTTTTTGATATTTCTATTTAGTAATTTTCCCTTATAAGGATGCAATTATTGATTATTAATATATAATGATCGATGCTTGTTAATGGATGTGAAAATGGTATATTTCTTATGAGGGTTTTAATTTTTACATGTTATTTACTACTTATAATACAATTATTAATGTGATGATAATTGACTGGTTGTTTCTCACTTCCACTTGTTGGGTTACATGGGAACCCAAAGAATTATGAAATGGGACCAGATGTATACTACACTAGTTATCTCATGCAGTAGACAATTTCCCCTCGTTGTATGGTATTTTTAGTCGATAGGAGTGTCCCAAATAAGGAATTTTTGGGTATGTTAGGTGGATTATATATTTTTTTAGGATTCAATATAGGTTGAATATTGGCCTCATTGAAGTGTGAGTACAAAATTAAGGAATAATTGAATTCCATCAATGATTTTCACACATTTTAGATAATAGAATTGGAACCAGGAAAGAGGAATCTAGATAATAAATAGATTTATCATCTAAAGGAGAATGTTGATGATATGAAATAGTGGAATGTGTCTCTAGTTGTAAATGAATTTCAATAATTAAAAGGATTAAATTTTAGTTTTCTTTTCTCTCATGTTATAACGCATATAATAACTCAGATGGTTCTCAGCATGTATTCCATTAAATATTTATTTCTAGAACAAATGGATGTCATGATTATATTTCTTCATGGATATTAGGAGGAAGATATCTACATATATCAACTATAAGGTGTCATGTAAAATGGAATATAAGGTTTGGTTCTAGACTCAAATGTATTTTTTATGGGCATAAGTAGTAATTATGATAGTGTAACATGAATTTAAATGCTTTAATGGTATAAATAATGGTTATGAAGTGTAATGTAAATAATATATACAATATGATGGTTTATTATGATGGGAGTTTTGTCATTTTACATATTTATGTGGATAGTTTTTCTTAGTTGGACCAATAAAGGTAAGGCTAGAAGAGCTAATGATTGATTTATCTAGAATATCCCAAATAAAGGACCCTGGTTCTGGAAAGTGGATATTGGAGATAAATATTGAATGATAATTTATGTAAATATATTATATTAGTCTTAGTTAATTTTTATATCAATGTTTTGTGAAGTTATTTTTTTAAATATTAATATTACTGAATCAAATAAGATGGATATGAATAATGAATGGATGGATTCCAATCTTCTGACAAAAGAGTATGAAGATAGAGTGAAGGAGGAAATAATTCATGCCTAAGATCATGCATACAACCCTTATAAAAAACTTTTAATTATTTTCACTATTTTTATTGAAGAAAAATTAGTCAAGAGGAGTTGGATGAACACTTGATCTATCACAGAATAGATCAATGTTATAAATGATGGAATAATCACGGGGGAAATGACTATAGCTAGTGGCTGAGATAACACTCTATTTTATGTATCGTCTAACCTAAAAGATACTTTTTTATTTTTCAAACACTATTTTCAGGAACGTGAGACCCCAATCCAGTACAAACACAAAGCATCAAACATCATAAGAGATAAAAGAGCTATTGAAATCTAATTTATATCTATTAGATGCAGTATTCCTATGTAATTTCCAATGATGTTGATTTACATCTAAATAAGGATCATACATGATAAGGTCTTCGAACTAGTAAGCCGACTATTCCCACATCTGAATGAACTCTTACATGGTTAACTTTCCTGCATTGAATCCTCTTACAAAATTATAATATTTCTTATTGATCCACACCGTCTCCACCTCATTAGTGTCCACACATAGAAATCACTCAGTCATATTATCACTATCCTTTTTAGTGGAATTTACCAGACATTATTCCTCCAACATTTCTTCATCAGATTTAATAATGCATTCCTGCAAATCCCCTTCACTAATATCCTCACCCCGATTAGTGTTAAACACATTGAATAAAAGCTTCATCTCCATGGGAGGATAAAAAAGGATTCATCCATATTCATTGTACTTTTATTTTTTAGAAGATCTTGTATCCATTGGTTGGGGTAAGTTGAAATAGTCCTTGTGCCCTTTTGACTTCTATCCTATAACTAGGGTACAACTTCCTATTTCCATGTTTCCCCTATACCCTTATTTCTCATCGGGATGCAATTCCATCTGTCCAAAAGTTCATCTATATAATCTTTTAAAAAATGATAAGAAGATTAATCAATACATTCTACCATTTGGAAACTCTACTCTTCAATTAGGCTCTCTATCCAAGCTGTGTCGTCATCATCCTTCATCCCTTAACTCTCCAACCCTTCAAATCAATTGTCCAACTTAACAGCTAACCCCTCTATTCTATACATAACTCCATTACCTGTTGTTTGGAGTTCCTGAACCTAATTAAAATTTTACCCTCCCTATCTAACTTCATGATAAACTTTAGTAGGACTAGGTATCATAGGTACTTTCTACCTCCATAACTACACAACCTTCGCATATGAAGCATATTTGGAATCAATATTGTTCTGGTCCAGCTTATGAGAATTACAAGTCCCATCAGCATCTTCGGACCCTGTCTAACCTTAACCCTCCCTAGAAATGTCAAGTTTCAGTCTTCTAAAATCATCCAAAAACATTCATAATAAGGGACCCATGGAAATCCTTTATCAAAGTAAGAGAATCCTTGAAATCATTCCTTATTGGCACCACTTTCTGGATGATAGGAACCTGCCCCATCTCAATGTTTCTTGACTGTTTCACCTAATGTATGTGATTACATATGTGAATGATGATGAATATAATATTGAAAAATTGACAAGGACAATTGAAGTTAAACATTGGGATTTCCCAAAAAAATTGATAAGTTAAGGAGTTATGGAAAGAAACCATTATATATTGATTTTACTAAATATACAATATTTTCAGTTGTACTAAAGATATATAATTTGAATACATGAAACAAATGGATTGATGCTAGTTTTATGGAACTACTTGATCTATTGAATGACATGATCCAAGAAGATAATGAACTACCAAGCCGAACATATGACATCTATTTAATGCTATGCTTGATGGGTATGATCTCTAAAAGAATACATTCCTAATCGAATGATTGTATTCTATTTCTCTTGGACCAAAAATCCCTTATAGAAGGACCAATGTGTGGTACTTCTCAATACAAGAAAGATGAATCCAGTCCTAGAAAAGGTGTATGGTACATTCAAATAATTCAATGTTTTAGGAGCCTATATGGAAGTGAGGAGAATGTTGGGAAATTGAAGTGACATGCAGATACAATAATTAAAGATGAGAAACTATGTCACCCAACAAACTTTCTTTAGTGGAAGAGAATTGATCATGAGTATCCTGAATGTGGAAATGACTTGAAAAACCATTATCTTTCATAATCTAAAGATGGAGTGAATCCTTTTGGTTATGAAATAATCACACACAGTACATGACCAGTTATGTTGGTAAAATAAAACATTCCACCATGGTTGTGCATGAACAAAAAATACATCATGTTATCTAGGATTATATCTGGACCAAAATAACTAGGTAATGGTATTGATGTTTATTTGGCTCCATTTATTGTGGTTTTGAAATTATTTTGGAATTCAGGTGATATGTTGTATGATTCTTATTGAAATGAATATTTCACATTGAGAGTCTTGTTGTATATGAAGATAAATGACATTCCTACTTATGGAAATTTGTAAGGATATATCATTAGTGTAACTCAAGGGTGTCTCATATGTGAATAAGGTACACAATCCATTAGGATGAATCATTCATCAAAAAACGTGTTTCTAAGAAATAATAGATTTCTACCTCAACGACATAAGTACCAATTTAGGATGACATCATTCGATGAAATTTCATAAGAATGTTCAACACTATATCCACTAATAGGTGATAAACTATTAGATAATGTAAATCATATGGAAATTGATTTTTGTAAACCATTTTAAAAAAAAAATCTTACTAAAACATGTTGGAAAAGAAGATTATTATTTTTAATTACCATACTATAATTGTCGGTATGTCAAAAATTCTCTCGATTTTATGCATATTGAACAGAATATATGTGATAGTGTCATCGGGACACTACTAAATGATCCCTGAAAAAAGGATGGATATATGGATAGGTTGGACATGGTTGACATTGGAATATAAGAATAATAGGTTACAGTGAAAGGTGAAAAAAACTATTTTCTTACTCTAGCTACAAACACTTATTTCCAGGCATAAGTGATATCATTTTTCAACATCTTGAATGATGTAAAGGCTCTAGAGTGGTATTCATCGAATATAAGAACATTGTGTCAATGACCTATTTAATGTTAAAGGGTCTAAAATCACATGAATGCTATATTTTTAGGAAATATCTTGTTTATATAGATTTATATTTCATTTTTACAAGAATGTTTATTATTCATTAACCAATATATGTTTCTTCTTGAATTCTATATGCCAGAAAGTTAATGACACAAAAAAACTACTGACTAATGAAAGAGAAATTTCCATCATATTATGTGAATTGTAAATTCTCTTCCGCCAACATTATTTGATATGATTTTTCATTTGATGGTTCACATGGTGAGAGATATTTGATGATGTGGTCCTATACACTATAGATGGATATAAACCGTTGAACGATATATGAATATTTTGAATGGGTATGTCAAAAATTGAAGTCATCTAGAGGGTTGTATTGAAGAGAGATATATTGTTGAGGAAGCCAATGAATTCTATACTGAATAAATGTCTGATGTGGAATGCATTGTTCAACTGAAATCTCATCACATTAGGTGGATTGTGGGAGAAAACATTTTTGGAAGAGATGTTGTCACAATCAATATTACAGATTGGGATAATTCACACCTTTAAATTTTGCATAATAGTTTGGAGTTTTCCCCATATGTTGAAACTCACAATGAAATTCTTAATCATTTTAATCCCTCAAGGGCTGAAAGATAGATATCAAATACACATAATCAATAGTTTATTGGGTGGTTTTGGGACCATATTTTTATGGTGTCGAATGAAAATACAGATTTAATATCAGAATGAATTTAATGGCAAGCCATAAGACCAAGTGTGTATCTATTATCTTACAATGGTTATGTAATTACTGGTTATATGTTCTATATAAATGATCCTGATAAAGAAACTACCATGAAAAATAGTGGAGTTAAATATGTGGGTGAAGTAATTATTGTTTATTGTACTAAGGACAGATATAAAATTTATGTGAATATGTCATACATGGGCATCATCAAACAAATATGGGAGTTGGATTATACAACATTCCATGAGCTAATTTTTCAATGCAAGTGGGTTGATAATAGGAGTGTTGTTAAAATAAATTAATTGGGATTTAGGGAAGTTGATTTTAGTATGGAAGGGTACAAATAAAATCTGTTTGTAATGGAATCATAGGTAGTACATGTATTTTATGTTCTAGATGCCACAAACCAAATGTGGTCAATTGTTCTTTTATCGAGAAAAAAAATGAAAGGTCAGATGAAAATACAAACTAGGATAACCCTTTCACTGGGACATCACAATCATTTCACAGTGGTCCCAATGTCAACAACAATTTTTATGTTATAGGGGACCAAAATGATGTGATTTGGATAATTGATATTGGGGTCAAATCCCTTCATCCTAAAAAAGTGATTTCAATAATAAAGTAATATTTTTTTAATATACATCGTGTTACCTCGGGTAATTTTCTATTTACTTCTGAATTTATTTTTACAAAATTAAATTTCAAACCACATCTATATATAATGACTTCTATACATGAAGGTGCTCCAAATTCTGAGGAACAATCAGTCTCTTAGCCTCCTACTGGTCATAGTGTAGAGGAATAACGATCTTCTTCAGGTGATGGTGCTCCCAATCTCAAGGAACAATGAGTCTCTCAACCTAATACTACTCATATTACATATAAACAATGACCTTCTGCATGTGTTGGTTCTCCCATTCCTGAAGAAAATTTGATTTCTTAACTAGTTTTTTCTCCCAGTGTAGTGGTACAATGACTATCTGCACATGCCGATGCTTCCCCAATAAAGGAAAATATTGACTATATTTAATCTGAGTAAATGGTAGCCAATGAAGGATTGACAATGTAGAAACAACATAAGCATCATATTTTGACGATGTTAGAAAAAATTATTAAGACCAAAGTCAAAGGCATCAAAAACAAGGTAGGATGGAACGCACAGGGCCATCATGTTAACCCAAACAAGGTCATGTTTAGTAGTTACATTGAAATAATTACTCAGTAATGTGTGCTGATTGATTTAGATTTGTGGAACCATGTTGGGACCACTCTTAAGACAATAATGTGTGAGTATATTATTGTAACATTAGGATATAATTTTTAATTTTACTAAGAAATATTATAATGAAACATTAACTTACTCTTTATCATCCATTGTGGAGTGTATTTATAGTAGAATAATCCCAAAAGAAATATGTATTAAGGCTTAATGGAAGGTTTCACAATGGATTTCACACAATTATAACTAAAAAATATCTCAAATATGCTGATGGGAAAATAAACTAGCACCCACCGCTTATCTATGTACACCTGATAACCTAAGAATCATGGGATGTGTTTATTGGAAATCGTGTGGAGTTGTCTTTTCAAGTACGTTGTCGCTAGTAATATGATTTTTGATGATAAGTGTATTCATCAATTTGATTTATAGTTTTTTTATAAAACAACAACAACATGATAGAAATATGGAATAAGTAGAAAAACAATCTTACCACTATAGTAAATCAAAGATTGAGTATGCATCACTTGAAAAAAAATTGGTACCTATTTTAAATCTATCGTAATACTTTTATGTGTCATGAACCAATGTCATAATTATTTCCTCTATTTATATTCATATTGATGAATCCAAATCAAAATACACTTCCATCCCATACCATGTGCTATGGAAGGAGGCACGTTCAATAAATATGGGTTAATATTAGATAAAAAATACACAAAAATTGTGGGAAACATGTGTAAGTATTACATAATTAAAATTTATTTTTCTTTATTTAATTTTTACATAACAATGATAACTTATTTTCCTATATTTTCAATCCAAAAGAGTAACATGTATCAATAAAACCTATATTGGATGAACACATACGATCAGTGGCCTTGAAGAGGCCAGAACAGTATGGCCTCATTAGAGGTATGGGTTTTGGGGTGACACCCCGAACATATTTTGAGAAAAAACAAGAGTATGATCAATCTAAATTAATAAAATAGATGAGAGAAATATTATATTACCTTTGAAGAACAATTACAATGGTATAGATAGATGATGAAAACATTTATCAGGGGGGATGTAAAGAGAATAAACAACTCATGAACAACCACAACATAAAGATCCCACCCCATCCCACCATATTTGAGGCATGACATTCTCATCAATAGGATATCTGAGATGAGGTAATCAATGTTCTAATAAATGTTTCTATGAAATGTGAATCAGAGATACATTTATACCTTTCCTATAATGGTATTCTACAAGGTGATAATGACTATGATTTATATCTATCAACACCCACCCATATCCTTATATCGAGGGTTACAATGTTCAAACCCAAAACAACATTCTACACAACATACCAATTCCAATAGGTCATGTGTGAGTGTTGATTGGTGTATTACATGAGTTGAGTATTGAGAAACATGTTCCAATTAATAGAGGAAGAATTTCATAATATTTAAAAATATTTTGGAACATTCATCACATGATCGTCACATCTTGTAAAAATACATGTCGACAAGGAGGTATTCATTTCTAATTTATTTTTCAAGCTAAACATTTATCAATTAATGTAAAATGGTCTGAACCGATGAATGTTATTATAGAAATACAAAGGGATGGGGTGAAACTAAAGATATACTCAAAAACATCTAAATGATCGACAATATGATTTAAATGATGTACTAAAAGAACCATTACCCCTCTCATTCAATATTTGAATTTAATTTCATTCATGGTTCTTGTGGAATAAATGTTAAAATATAGTTGTAATCATATAGTTGATTTTGATGAAAATATATATAGAGAGAAATATAAAAACATTATTGGTGTTGAGAGTGTATGTAAAATCCTCAACTATGATTGGATGCGAGGCTCAATTGTAAATATATACATGAGGTATGTTTTTCCTAATATTATTTTCTCAATGCTGATATACTGTGTCAATTATGAGTAAATAAATTTCATATTTTCTGTAGGCGTATACATGAAAAACAATTGATGGGTTTTTCCCATAAAACATATTGGACTCGCTAGTCCTCACATCACCTCTATATAATAACCAAAAATAAATACCAACAAAAAGGATGAAATAGTGGAATATTTTGTCAAAATGTTTGAAATAAAAATAATTAGATGAAAGAATATTTAATACCAACAATTCATGGGTGAAACTCTACAATTTAATTATATTTAATATATTTTAATTTATTTCATTACTTATTCCATTTTTTGTTTTTAGGCAGCTTTGGATGCTTATTGTAGTAAATTTAGATACTCCAAATATTTATTTACTGGATTCAATGCATGGATATCCAAAAAACATTCCACACATGAAGGAGTTTGTTAATATTTAATACACTATATACAACATATTAGAACTAAAAATCATGTTGTGTTATTTATATTATCTTATAATGAGGATTCTATAATAATAGGGTGGTGCATCAACTTCTTGGAAAATAAAGAATGAGGATAGGGGATAAGCCTGAGAAAGAAGACAAGTTCCAAGACTGGAAAAGTATCAGCATGTAAATATTAATTTTTCATAATCCAAACACACATCAAAACAAATTACTTATTCTCTATAATGTTTATGTAGTGTTAGAAACAAACCAATGGAAAAGATTGTGGTTATTATGTTTGTAAATTTATGAGAGAGATCATATTACATGAACAAACTATCATCCCTGAAATGGTATTTTAGGAGATAGGTAATATTTAATTTAAAATATTAATAAATCCCTTGTGTATTTATATCTTTCTAGTACTACCATGACTACTAAAAGGAATCATATTCCCAAGATGATATAAATGTGCTCAAAAATGAATGGGTGGCATACCTGATGGAATAATGTACACAAATAACATGACGATTTGACATCAATATAAGTAGTAGATTTTTTCATATTTATATTCAATTTAATTAATTTTAGTATTACTCATATAAGAATTTTTTTCTTATATTGGTCGATTCCATTGTTCATGTCGGGGCATTTTGTTCAAAGATGCTTATGCTTGTGAGAGATAGGACTTTGAGGCTTCAACTTAGGTAATGACAACAAACAAATGGTTCAATACTATATAAATGTAATTTCCTACTACTTATGTAATTAATTAATTATGTCATCATTTTACCAACTAAAAAAAATGAGAAAATAGATCAAGTGATTGGTATCACTCAAAGTGTCTCTTTTTATTCAAAATTGATATTACTTTTAGTAGTAAAAACCACTGACATACTGAAAATTGAGAAAATGAATTCATATTATTTTGATACTTTAGGAAAACGACCCATAAGACATTTTGGATGTGTAGGAATCAAATAAAACTAAATACAACACACGGTGTGACTGTTATGACTTTTAGTGTGTATTTTTATTTTAAATTGACATTAAAGTTAGCAAAAAATAACAAGTGACATACTAAAAACCATGAAGAAGAATTCAGATTTTCTTGATACATTAGGAGAATAATACATGAGTTATTTTTTGACATGTAGAAATAAAACACACCAAAATCCAAAGCATGGTGTGACTGGTATGACTAAAAGTACTTGTTATTAGTTTAAAATTAAAATTTTAGTTCAAAACATGCCACTTAGTTAAAACCAATAAAACAAACTCTAATTATATTGTTAATTTAGTAATGTGATTCATATGAAAATTATTACTTTTATGAAGTAGTATCACATAAATAAATTCACACGATACAATTGGTATAACTCATAACATTTCTTTCCAGACTGTAATGAAATTTTATTAAAAAAACACAACTGTCATACTGAAAACCAAGAAAACATATTCATATTGTTTTGATACTCTAATAAAAAAACCTATAAGTCATTTTTAATGTATAATAATCATCCACACCTCAATAAAATGCATGGTGTGGTTGGTATAACTAAAATTATTCCTTCTTTAAGTAAAATCATCATTATATGTAAAAATAATAATTGACATATTGAAAACCGAGCAAACACATTTGGATTTTTTTTTATATATTAGGGAAATGATCCATTAGTTATTTTTGATGTAAAGGAGTCAACCAAACCTCAATATTATGAATGGTGTGATTGGTATGACTCCAACTGTATCTTATTATTTAAAATTTAAATTAATTTAAGTAAAAATGAATAATTGGCATACTAAATACTGAGAAAACACATTCATATTATTTTGATATTTTAGAAAAATGATAGATGATTCATTTTTTGACCTATAAAAATCTACCACACCTCAATATAATGCATGTTGTGGCCAGTATGGCAAAATGTTTTTGTTATCTATATAAAATTGAAATTTTAGATCAAAACATGCCACTTGTTGAAAACCAATCAACTGTGCTCTGATTGTCTTGATAATTTAGGATAGTGAATAATAAGTCATTTTTTACATGAATGAATAATTATCACATAAAACTGATGCACGATGTGACCAGTGTTACTAAATATGTGTTTTTATAGTTTGAAGCAATATTTTAGTATAAAAACACTATTGGCATACTAAAAATCAAGAAAATGCATTTAAATTGTTTTTATACTTTAGTAAAATGATTTATATATAATTTTTGACATGAAGGAATCAACCTGATATGAATATGACACACGGTATGGCCGGTATTACTCAAAGTGCCTCTTCTTATTTAAAATTGACATTAATTTATGTAAAAACAACAAGTGCCATACTTTAAAATGAGAAAATTCATTTAGAATATTTTTATATTTTAGAAAACAATCTATATGTAATTTTTCACATGTAGATATCTAATAAACATAAATGTGATGCATAGTGTGTCCGGTATAACTCAATGTGTCTCTTTTTGTTTAAATTTGACATTAATTTAAGTAAATCAACAAGTAACATACTCAAGATCGAGAGTATGTATTTGAAATGTTTTGATATTTTGGGATAACTATCCATGAGTAATTTTTGACATGTTGAAGTGAATCACACCTCAATATGATGCTCATTGTGACTGGTATGAATAAAATTTTATGTTATCAATTTAAAAATGAAATTTTAGTTCAAAACATGTCACTAACTAAAAACCATGATAATGCGCTATGATTGTCATGATAATTTAAGACAAAAATTCATAAGTAATTTTTGAATTGTATGGGAATTTCTCATAGCAAACTAATCCACAATGAAACTGGTATGACTCATAATGTTTGTTTCCATGTTAAAAATGTAATTTTAGTAAATAAATAAAACTTATATACTGAAACCTGAACAAACACATTCGAATTGTTTTGATACTTTAGTGAAAATATCACTTAGTAATTTTTGATAGTTAGGAATCAGTTACATCTCAGTATGATGCACGGTGTGACTGGTATAACTCCAAATGTGTCATTATTTAAAATTGACATTACTTTTAATAAAATAACAAGTGACTTACTCAAATCTAAGGAAACATATTCATATTTTTTTCTTTTATTTTTTAGTAAAATGATCCATAACTCATTTTTGATGTGTAGGAATCAAACCCAACTCAATAAGTTGTATGATGTGACTGGTATAACTCTGAATTTGTTTTTTATTAAATGTTGACATTTTATAATTGTTTAATTTTTTTATTTATAATATTATTAATATAATATTTGTTTTCTTATATAGGGAAATATTTTTCTCGCATTGAGATGATTTTTTCAGAAACTAATACCATGGGTGGACATTTTTGAGAGGTGGTCATGTGGGTAAAAAGTTAAAACATTATTTTTTTAAATGTTTTGTTGGATAATTGTATATGTAATTATATAATTTTTTTTAAAAAATTATATATTAGTGTTTTATTTTATATACCATGGGTGGAAATTTTTGTATTCATAGTTTCACATTAAATGTATATATAATTGTTTGAAATTACACGTTGTTGTAGGTTTTTGCTGGGTGTTCTTTTATATTAACAACATATTGTAGCTATCGGTTATAAACAAGTACAGATAAAAGGGTCCCATTCTCATCACTTTTTTAGCACGGATAAAGAACCCCCTTTATCTTCACTGTGATATACAATGATTTTTTAGCATTATTAAAATACATTTTTCACACTGTTAAAGGAAATAAGTTTAGTTTTGTGATGAACTTTAACTTCTCCCATAAACATTTTTGGTCTTTCTTTATTTTTTGGATATAGGATTTCATATGGTGAAGGTAAAATCTCACTAATTCTATCTTCCTGAACAAATCTAATAAATGGGATTTACATTGTACGACCCTACTAGTTGAGGCCATCACATACTTTTTCTGTATCCATTGGATTTATCAAAATCTTATATTTATAATAATCATATGATCTCTATTAAATGGTTATAATATCATTTGTTTTTATGATTAGCAGTATTATAAATTCAATAGAATATAATAAAACCCAATAAATCATTATGTTTTCTATTATCATAATAAAAAATATGGAATTTAATTCAATCACTAATCGAATTTTATTTATAAAAAGATATAGTCGTTACATCCCATAATTCAAAGCTAGTATTACACATATATATTCTTTTAAATTAATCCTTACCTAAGATAAAATATAAATAATTTATAGATTTAATGTTACAATAATAAAAATAATTAGATATTTACTATCTTTTAGGTAAAACTACATCAAAATTAAAATAATATATCAAGTTTTTTTATACCAAATGTTGGTTACAATGGATAACTCAAGATGGGGAGAATTGAGTTTCCAATAAAATTTATATTGAAAAATAAAATAAAATCTCATATCCCTCAAATTAATAAAATTCCCAGTTATCAATTTTTTTTATATATTATTATCTTTTGAAATGATTCTCAAAATCATGATAATAGATTAGTTAGAAAACTTCTAAAAATAAATTATCTTTTGAAACAAATATACTCATATCAAAAAAAAAATTTAAAACCCTAATTTAATTTAACTATTAGGGTAATTTTTTTAGAATATTAGATAACTAAAAAATGTTTAATAAAAAATAATAAAACCCATATGATTAAATAAGTTATTGAAAATAAATCACAACGTAATTTAAAAAAGGGGTTTAGTCTAAAAGAGACAATAAAACCCATCAATTTGAAAATGAACAACAATAAATTATTTTATTATAAAATAAACTAATCCACAACCTCAATTAGGTTTTAAAAACAACAGAACACATGGTTTTATAGGAAATAATTCACTTCTATATTAATCGGTGGGATAAAACAAAAATAGGTAAAAAAAACCTCTTCCATAGTTCTTAATTGGAATTAAAATGATAAGAATATAGATTATGTTTCAAGGACTCTCCATTTCAAAAAAGGAGACTTTGTTTTGAAAATAAAATTATGTAAAATAAACAAAATAGGTTGAATGTAATGTATACACAGACATAATAAGAGTTTAAATATCAAGACATGATTTGATGCCAAATATGAATAAATTCAACTGTTATGGAGTCCTTTTATTTTTATTTTTAAGGATATGATATAGGTTTCATAGAAATTATTAGAAAACAAGGTTTCAAAAATGTATGGAAAAAGATTTTCATTACCAATCTCTAATAATCCAGGTTCTCCCAATCACAAGTGTCTCAATATTTCTCTTTTTTGTAATGTGTGAGAGTCTGTGATTCTATGTTCGTAAATATTCCACCTTTCTCTCTTATCTTTCATGCACATGAGGGTGATTCCCTAAATTTATAGTTCTCTAGGTCGAATTATCCATTTCAAGAAAATAATATAAAAACATGATCCTCATACCGAGAAATAGATCTGAAAAATACTAACTTTTTCTTTAAGACAATCATAGAGCTACTTAACAATAATTAATATCATTTTTCATGATTCAATCCATCATTAAAATAATAATCTAGTCATAGGATAATTAATTATAAATTAACCATCGATATATATGACAGTTCTATAGTGGTATCTATACTGGCGGTATATCTCCTTGAGGTTTCTCTTTTAGTGGTGTATTTCTCAAATGGTATCTCTTCACTAAACGGTAGAATCATGCTGTTGTAGTTTCTCTTTAAGGTAGATTCATATAATTATATTTTTATCTTTTCCAAGAGGTAGCTCTTATTATTGGTAGATCTTCTAAAATTAGCATCGTTGATTAGGTAGTGGATCCTTCTAATGATAAATCAGTATGATGTAAGAACCATGCAATGGTAGCAACTACATATGAAATTTCTACATAGTAGTTTTGGTATCTCCAACTGATTATAGGAAAACCAGATAGTAGATCATGATGGGGACATAGTTGAACTATTGTAAGCTTCTTGATCTAATGGTAGCTTGAAGAGGTAGTACAATTCAACCAATGGTATATCATTATAACTAGTATTAGATGGTGATGTTGGATCTACACATAGCTGATTTTCATAGTTTAACTGGAAAATAGTTTACTATAATAAAACATTGTACAAATTAGAAACATAATGAACATGATTTTTTATCATTGAAATCAAGAGGTTCTTGGACTAATATGAAAATCCTTATAAAATATCTAATGTAAATGAATAGTATACATTCTTATCAAACATCCAAGAATAATTATTCAATGATAATTTTTTGAATGCTATACTTGTTTAGTATAATTGGAAGACATATTTCACAACATTTATTTACCCATTTCATGAGGGATATTTCTATTTTTGTATTTATTTTTTGACTTTATTTACTATTTTCAATCCATAATAAAATATTTAATCAATTTTAAATATAATGTAATCCTTGAAAATATATGATCTATCATTAAATTTTTAATGAATGGGGTAGTATTAGTGACACAATTGTTAGAGTTATTAACTCATCGCACACAATGGGTAAACACTCATTTTGAAGGTGAACATACTACATTGTTTTTCACCTATATGTTTTAATTTTATACACCAAATATGATCATAAAAAAATTAAATGTTCATATTAAAGTAGTAAGATATTGATTAATATGTTAGTAAAACAAAACATGTAAAAAGTGAAAAGTAGTTATTATCCTAATTCACCCCTAGACACCATATAGAATTTATACCATGGATGTTTTCCAGTAACATATGGTATTATAGCCCTATATGTTTCTAAATTTATTAGATCAACATTTTTCTTACTTTATTTTGATTATAGAGATAATAATTAACTCAAGAGGCTTTGTTGTATTCAAATTTTATAATTTTCAATTGTAGAAAATTACAGAGTTTTTTATCACTTGTTTTAAATGTATATTTGGTAGTTTCTACAAGAATTATAATGGTAAAATAATAAAAGAAGTTATGAAAAATAAAAACCTGATTGAATTAGAATAAAATTAAATGGTAGTTATTTATTTAGGGGGATCTCTCAATCATATAGAGAATGTGAATATAATGACATGCAGAACATTAAAATACATATGGTATAATATCATGATCATATATGAAAATAATAATGATTTGAAGGAAAAAATGTTATCATTTTAAAAAAAAAATGCAATTCATTCAAATTACATTAGAATAATAAGTGGAATCATTTGATAATACATTTAAGGATTTAGTTTGATAAATGAGAGGACATAAGGAAGTAGTCATTATTATAGACACTATTAAACAAATACTAAAATAATTATCCATATGCATCATGTAAGAAAATTTAGTGATACTAGAAAATGTTTTGAATTTATAGACATTAGAAAAATTGTTAGAGTTCTCATTTAGACAATGAAATTGAATTCAAATTGGTTTTACTGTCTCATAGAATGCATCAAAAAAATAATTAATGTAAATAGATTTCAAATCAAATGAATAATTAGACATTAAAGATTATTTTATGGAAGAAATATATATGTTGATGAATTACCTATCACGTAAGCTAAAATTTGGTATAAAAGAGTTTAAGATTACATTTAATCTTATTTATTTTAGGTGTTTAAATGTTTCAATTATTTTTACTAGGTGTTTTAATATGTTTAAGGATAATGATGTATAATTGGAACATAAAAGACGATCTACTAGAAGTGTTAATAATGGAAAATAAAGAATTTGATTTCAGAGGGAGAAGCTTTTTTCTAATGAAGGGATAACTAATTAATAATTTAAAGGGAAATATACTAAGGGAATTTAAATTAATATGTTGGGGAAGATATTTCCATAATGACATTCACAACACAAAAAAATATTAAAGTTTTTATTGTTTAGATGAAAGATAGATATGGAGGAAAATTTATTTCAAGAAAAATTAAATAAATCATTGAAGGCAGTATAAATTAATATAGAGAAAATAAAAGTGTGAAATTTTGTGGTCAAATAGTAAAATATTCACCCTAAGGAAAAAAATTAAGTTGATAGGTTAGAAGAAGAAGTGAAATGATAATTTTTGAAAAGTATAAGGGAAAATAAGATGTGTTTAAGTTACAGTTCAAGATTTACGTGAACTAAAGGATGGATAATAAGTTGGGTTTTTTATTTTCAATGAGATAAGAGATGTAATAAAAATCAATAATAGTATGTTCCTACTTCATTAACAATGAAAGTAAAAATATATATTTCAGGAAGAGTATGTTTCTATTATTTCCTATATGGGAACAAAATGAGTTCTTGTGTGTTGCAATAATGACTGTGAAATACTAAAATCATTTTTTAATTCCAAAAAATCTTTTTAATTAGAATATACAGTTTTTTGGTTAGTATTTAATTAGTTTATTCTATTATAAAATGACATCATGTAAAAAAGCGGAATAGAATGTGTCAGGTTAATAAATAAAATTCTACTCTATAAAGAAAATTTCAATGAAAATAAAGATAAATTAAAAATTATTTAAAAATTCATTATGTATGATTGGATAAATATAGTAACCATATAGAAAATGGGGAAATGATAAAGGTGAAAATAACTCCTATACATCATCAATTCTACTAGAATGAGTAAAAAATAATTATAGTATTTATTATTAATGAAATTACATTCACGGAAGCCATAAATATAAATGAATGGATAATGTATAGTAGTTACTCAATTCAAATAGAAAGAAGTGTGAAAATTTGGAAATAATTAAATCAAAGATGGGAGAAATGATGAATATTTGGAATAGTTATGTTTTTAGAAAAAAGGTGTGTAAAAATGATTGGTTTTTAGGAAAATACATTATAAATGAATATGAAGTGTTGGTAGATGGGTTTGATGTGACTAGTGAACTAGTATAGCCTCACTAAGATGGGGTTGAATCAATTTGGTACATGATTTACTAAATTATTCATCTTTTTATTATTCTTTGAACCACTACACATGTTTGTATGAGTGGTTATTCTTTTTTATACCTATCACAACACACCACATGTAATATATAAAATAAATAAGAAAACAAATCTTGATATTTTTATAATTTTCATGATTAATGTGAATTTTTACAAAAATTTTATGTTTGTTCCAGTCTAATAGCCATATATCCACTGATATTATAAAGTGGATCTAATTCAGATGTTATTATCTTTGTCCCATTTAAATACTTCCCTAAAAAATTACTACCTTGTAATTGATTCATTAAATATTATTACTCCTATTTACAAATAGTTCCTGATCATCCTTATTAAACCAGATCATAAGTGAACTTTTATATGTACCTATACCAAAGGTTAGATATAATTTCTTGTAAAATAACACTTAATTATATATTATTCTAAAATAAGAACATGCATTCCAATCATTACCACTAAATAACTTTCAAGTATTCAGTTGTAGCACATGATTACTTCATTAAAATGATTCAATCAAATGCTATAGTAACAAACTCCATGTTGTTTTATTCACATTAAGTTGTGTAACTTCGAAAATTAATATAATAATAACTCATTATTTAAAAATCTCAACATTCATATCATCTAGGTATATTTATATATTTTTGGTCTCTCTCTCTCCCCCCAATAATTTTTTCAAAATATTTTCAACCTTATCTCTATATTTTTCTTCAACTCATTCTATAAATTTTAATAATATCATTATGACCATGTCGATGATGTTTACACTTTTTAAATATGGAAACTACAATAGAAAATAGTCTTGATTTTTATTATTTTTAAACTCATCTAAGATATACCCAAGAAACCCTCCAACTTTAATCTAATAAATATGGAAAAAATATTCCCATTTAAATCACTGTAGATATCACTCATGGTTAGTTACAAAATATATTTAGTCTTCTAAATTATATCATCCCAAAAAATATTCCATGAATTTATCTAAAAAATATATCTCATTTTGAATAATTATTTTCTATTTTTAATATATATAATTAGTAATACATGATCATTGAAATACATTAAAAACATTATGTGATTTATAGATTAAAAATACATGTACTTTTAATACATTTTATAATTATTACACAATATGAATATTATTCATATATATTGTTTGAAACCCCTAAATTATTATTTCATAAACTCCATTATAATCATTCATGCAATTTAGATTAGTCATACATGGCATTTCAATTCCTAAGTAAATAGTATGATGATAATGATATACTCTTATATAGTTTGGATTTAATCTTACATAGACAATAGATCTTAGATGTTACTCATACATATCCATTGTAAACTCTAATAAAATCATACATAGCCACTCAATTCTTCTTCATCCTACTCTATCCTTCTCAAAACATATTTATCCACATTAACTCAACTCAAAACCCCACAAATCCGATAGGTGCTTTGTGAAATATCCATATAATACTTTATCACAATTCCCAAATAAAATATATCATATTATAACTCATTTGAGTACTTAAATGTAACATTAATTACCTCAATCATATTTATTTATTTTTCATCTTATAAAAACCTTTTATTTATATTTATTTAATCAACTATAAATAAAATGTTTCACCAATTATATCTCAAATAAAAAATCAATTCTTCAAAACATTATCCTTGTTATCTATCCAAAAATTAAATCCTTTATAAAATTGCCTCAAGGATGAATTATCACAACCAAATCACTTATTCTTATTAAATAATTAAAATTCAATAATATTCATGCACAATGATACTCATCCAAAATCTTTCAATATAATAGAATTTAATCACACTTCATTAGCTATTTTATTGATTCCATTATCTCCATTTTATTCATACATGGATTAAATACCATCCATAGTCATTATCATAAATAGTATTATCGTATATATTTTTTGATATTCCTTGATATCAATCTCATTAATAAATTAGGTCACTATTAAATCTTTTTCATCTCATCTCATTAAGACTTATCTAGATTAGTATGCAGTGATCTCCAAGTAGCTATAACACTAGAAAGACTAATCAACATCCCTTCCAATAATTAATATATGAAATAGTGAACCATTATAAAGTTCATTGGTATCATATCAAACATTATACATCTATATAAATTGATGAAAAGTGCTTAATGTCATATTAAAAACCATTAATATCCTTATTTAAATGGATATTCATATTCACTCATCATATAAGGAATTTATTTATAATTGAAAATAAAAAAAATATTGATTTAAATAAATTCATAACAAAACATTTTATTCATAATATTGTCAATATATGTAAACATTATGATTTGAGAAATTTTTTGGATTTAAAAAAGAATACATGTCTTATTAAAAGTAGAAATGAAGTTGAGCTATTGAAAAAATAGATATTTCCCAATCTATCTGAGAAAAAAAGTTTTTGTAAATTTAACAATATTTTTTGATTAATTATTTAAAGGAGAGAATTATTTATATGAATAATTTAATTTAACCATGATAAGAATGAGTACAATTTATGAAATATATTTTTTTATCTCAATTGGAATCTACTTATTATGTGTATGAGAAAGGTCAAACCAATGTGTTTAATTCAATAATTAATGTGCAATAACTATTTAGATATATATTTATTATATATTATAAATATTTTCTAAAAGTGGAGTTAAAATAAATTGAGGGAGTTAACTATATAGTGGTTGGATATCATATTCATTGTGTGTTGAAAAATACATAGGGATTCTAAAAGAAAAAATAAATCATATTTGATTTCATATTTTGAGTATTGGAATTAAATGCACTACTCTGGAATGTTGACTAACCACTAATTATTAATATAAATAGTTCAATAATGTATTATTTAAGATTATTAATTGATGTATCATTACTAATTTGTGAATTTTTTTCTATGTATCAGAAAAAAATTATGTCATTGTAGCAGGGGGTTGATTCCTTTTTCAAAATTATCATTAAGTGGAAGGTATATAGTGAATTTCACAACAAGACACTCAAGTGACTCCTACTAATATAGCTAAAATATTATTACCAAAATCATAATCCAACCATTAATAGGTAATGGGACTGTGACAAGCATCGAGTGTACTTGAACCTAATAACATATGAAATTTACCTTAAAAGATTAAAAAAATATGAATCTAAAAAAATGAAATATTAATCAATGACTATGAAAAACCTCAAAAACTAATTACAATAGTAATATAAAATTTATGAATTTTACAAAACAAACATATATGCAATAAAACAAAAAAATACTAAAAAAACAACATTAAAAATCTTAAATACCTCTAAATAATTAAATTTTAAAACTCAATCTCTTGAGTCCACAATGTCCACAAACACACTACCCAATCAATTTACATGTGTGACCCTATATATATTAAATATATATAATTAAGGTATAATTAAAAACAACACAATAGGATCATCCCCTAAATCCCTCATGATTATTTGATAAGATCATGTCAATGCATCCATAAATAAATAAATAAATAATGATATTAAACCATTAATGATTTAGTACACCATATCTTACACTTAGTCACATATTATTATTATAATTATCCCAAAAATAGATGGCATATGAATATAACCTATTCTAATTCATATAAATATATAAAAAGGTCCCTCAAAAACAAATATATTCAAATTTTATCACCACAAATTTTATAAGAAAACATCTTGTTCTCCAATCTATATTACACAATCCAAGATATTATCTATGATATAAAATCATCAAATAATAAAATGTCACTCTACAAAAACTCATCATAAAATAATTAAAAATACCTCAATAGACAGATTATTTGGGAATTTGATTAAACATAAAATATTAAAAATATTTGGCTCATAGTTGATATCAACCCAAATGAATCATTCAGACAAATTGGTAGAATAGAAAATCTATATTAGTCATATATTAAAATTTAATATAATATATATGTTTATTCTCATAAACCTATGTATGTTCATTTCATATCAATCACATCTATCTCATGTTTTCATAATATTTACCAATCATGTAACACACAACCCTATACCAAGGTATATCAATCATAAAATATCCCATATATAAATAACCAAATAAATAAGTTTAAACGTGTCATAGACATGGATAAAAAATAAAAAAATATCTTATTCTAAAAAAAATTCCATTATATTAAAATATCATTTATAAATTGTTATAATAAATTATCTAATTATGTCAATGTTTATCCTTTGGAAAAATATCTATGTATTAATAATATAATATTTAACCAAAACTCTATAATAATAAATTGTAATAGAAAGCAAAATCATATCTTTGGAATACAAAGACATATAGTGTATATTAATCATAATAATATCATTCATCAATGGCTCGAAACAATATTAAGAGACAAATACAATTTAGTCAAACACTATGCTATAAGATAAAACATAAAGAAAAATAATCTACAAGTTGTATAACACTCTTTCTGGTTTTTTCATAACCTCATGTTATACTTCTATAACCCCCATGTAATGTATTATTGGAAATTTTATCTTCACTAGTGTGAATGAAAACCCACGAGAAACATAGAACTATCCCATTCCATCTATCAAAATTCAAGGATTATCACTAAATACAATAAATTAAATTAACTCAATGATTAAAATAAATACCATGTATTTATATAAGAGTTTGCATTAAATCATTAAGTTATGTAAACTTATAATTTTCTAGTGTAAACAAATCATTATAAATTAATCAATAAATAATGTCTTTAGAAAATCATAATGAAAGAAAACATCTTAAAATAAATTTAAATCAATTTCATTAGTAATAATCATATTTAGAAATCCATTTATTTGTTTCTTCCATTATAATAAAGTGTCTATTTTACAAAATCATAATTTATTTATAAATAATAAACAATTTATATCATCCTCTTAATATAAATATACTCAGACTTCAATTCATCATTATTATATCATCCATAATTTCTATTTCATTATTCAAAGGGGAAAAACAAAATTTTCAACATGATTAATGTTTTATTCATCATATGCAACATCCATCAAATTTATATGAAACATAATACCTTAAATTATATCATGAGGTCTTTATATAATATCAAAAACAAAATTATGATTCATCTATATAGATTTAATAATAATAATTTTTGGAGTCACCTTCCTCAATTACATAATAATCACTGCATTCAGATCACAATTATTCATTATTTACTCAACCTTTATCATTACCACTATGAAACTCTAAGAAATTTACAAAATAAGTGAAGAGTGGAGAATGATTTTTCAATATAATGAATGAGATGTCTCAAACCTCCTTCATAGTTTAAAATCAATAATTATAATAGAAATATACAATAAAGATAAAACCATAGTACGGTTTTTAAAACCACATCATAGTTTATTCTATTCAAAACCACATCATAGTGAGTATCATTACACAATGATTTATTGCATGGAAATGAACAAATTATGAGATAAAACTCAAACTTTTTGGATCTATCATTATTATGATATTATATTCAGTAGTATTATTATTTGATGATAATTTAAGGAGTTTTAAACTTCATATTGATTTTTTAAGCATTAAAAAATCATTATAAGGATTGAACAATGAGTTAAATTAGAATATAGCATTTGATTTTTTTTAAAAAAAATTCTATTGAATTTATGAAAATTATGAGTTAGATGGAGTATACATGGATGGAATAAAAAGTTAATACAACCACTATATAATAGATAATTTAAATATGAGATTAATTATATAAAAAATATTCAACCTCATGCCATATTTATCTATCTATATTAATCAAGACATTACCGAATATTTTTACCAAACTGTATCATTAATGAATTACATCCAAAATAATTGGAGGTTTATTTATCATGTGGATAACTCAGTTGGAATGATTAATTTGGATTACTCTTAATGATACTGATGAAACATATATAAAAGATGAATATAAAAATTTTTATCCCAGAAAAGGTATATATTTTTTAATTTATTTTATATTATTTCAAATATATTGATGGGTTATGTGGGGAAAGAGGTCTTGGTTTATAGTTTAACTATATTTTGATAAGGTGTGTCCCCTATAAATCATTTTACCTCTATCATCAATTCTCTATATCACAATGGTTCTATTAATATTATAGAATCCATTGAATTAAACCTCTGAATTCCATATTTGGATTTCTTTATATACTATTCAATTAATATAGTTAATGGAGCATTATCAATTTTGGTAGCCAAAAAAATAACTTAATTGGGTTCCCATGACACCATAAGTATACTTATTAATAACCAAAGGCTATTGTAAGAAATTCAGAATAATAAAAACTTTTTTTAAGTGGATTAAACTCATGATAGTTCAATTCCCAATATAACAAATCCTATCAAAAATATGACTTGATGTATGAATGTCATAAAAATAAGAAATCATAAACTATACATAATTAAGTTTCTTGTCCACCGGAAATACCAATGTAAATGAATAATTATATATGAATAACACTATATGAACACACTATCCATGCAATTAGGATCCAAAAACCAATATACAAGTAGTCTATTGGGTGAAACTCAATATATAAACCATATTCACTATCCATATATATTAAATATTGAAAAAAATATAATTGATACTTCTATATTGGAAGATACCATTAGTTAACTTTATGGATACCCTAGATATTGATTTCAGAATTACCTAAAAAAATTACCATGCTCTAATACCTATGAAGCTCAATCTATGGATGATTTTACTTTCTTGGATTATGAAAAATAATGTCTTCATGCATCACAGTAGAACAATTATTGGATGTAATCAAATTTTACCTCATAGGTGCTAACCATCCAATACCTGTATCCTATAATTATACTGGGTTCATTTTTTAATACATTAAAGTAAGAAATCAAAGTAAAAACATATATTAAAAAATTTATTATAATGTAAGTTCTCATATACCCATTAAAATTAACAATGGTAGTCGAATTTATTATGGAAGGAAATCTTTGAAGAATCTAATAATACATTCCCTAAGAAATAATCTATAACCATCAATAATAACATGGAAATTAGTAAAACTTAATGAATATCCATATGAATTTTTGTGGAATGGTTATAACATAAGGAGGTAATTGTAATCTATTATTAGAAAGTGGTAATTCCATAACAAAAAATACAACTCCTCCTCTCATTTTATCATTTTATATTGTTCTTTATGTATAACATAATATATCCATGGAAATATATCCTTATATAAAATATAAGTATAATTTTATGCTCGAGTGAATATGCTCATGGGTAGCTGGTGTACTCATTCCTAAATGTATTTTGTCTCCATGGACCAACAATAAATTCTGATTGCATTTCTAAAATCTAATATCATCATTATTAAATTATCTTAAGAATTTATCAACCACATGAATTCCATATTCAATATTCATGGTAAATGAATCACATAAAATTTGCATCCAAAATTTCTTATAAAAATATATAATCTCATTATAATTTAACATGGATTACAAGTAAGAATAAACGAAATAAATTAATGAGATAAAAATATTCATTCTATAACATGAAATTATAGTTCAAAAATTAATGACATTTATAAATTTATTTTCAAGAAACACACTTAATTTTAAGTGAAATATTATTTAGGTTCACTCTCACATTACCCCATGTATTGGATACAACATAAACGTCTATAATATAAGAGTAGGGATGGGATAATTGACCAATTATGGTACTAAAACATATTTTGAATCATGATAAGATTGTTTAATCCACCAAAACAAGAATCTAAACAACCTAAATAAAGGAATATTAATCACATTAATATTGTTATAACAATTAATCTTGAATATCCCTCCATTATATTTCAATATACATTCCATAAACCTAAGTTTTGTTCTCAATCCCCCTAGGCTAGAGAAAGTTCAAAGGGTGTTATATATTAAATCAGAACCCATTAATAATAAATAATAATAAATGAGACTAATGAAAATAATATAAATATATTAAGAGTCATCCATAAACTATACTACATAAAAAAATAATATCAAGAAAAAGTATACTTGTCTATACATAAGAAAAAATGTCAAAAAATTGGAAAGAAATTATCCCCATATGAAACATGAACTTCTTAATGTTTCTTCACCTCCATTGCTCCATAATAAATCTAATGGACCACTTTTAAGAAATAGAAACATTGATCATACCTACAAGACAACCTTGATAAAATAATCTCTATGAATATAAAAGGTATATATGTAGGGAGTGAGAAAAAATCTGAGTTAGTTTTATCTAACATTATATCAATATCCTTTTATAAGGTAGTCTATAAAATCTAGCTTGATAATAAGTAATAAAAATAATTTACTTTTGTATGGTGATTAAAATACCTAATAATTATATTTTTCCCATTTCCATTCAGAAACACATTTCATTGGTAAAAACATAGGCATGATGTAAGTAAGTGAAAACATAAGGTTGTTATATAATATATTACATAATAACTAAAAACATTATAAAAATAATGACATGGGATCACTACATTGAGAATACATTACAATTTAGGACCTAGCTATGTACTCACATCTATCAATCTACAAAGAAAAATTATAAACAAAAATAAATAAAAAACACTATTTATTTCACTGAGTGAAAATCCCCTGGAAAGGTAATTTAATATACTAGTAAAATACTAGAAAATGTTTAAGGATATCTAGTGTAACACCCATTCTCAATTTCCCATATTTCCACACAATTCTCCCATGTAATCTATTAAAATGATATAAAAAACTCTATTATCAATTTCCTTAGAAACACTAAGGGTCATAATAAATATATCATAACACATTAGATAATAACTTCATATATGTTAAAAATTTCATGATAAAAAATATAATAATTAATATTCATAATCATTACAACATAAAAATGAAACATATACCAAACATCACATATAAATTCATTTGATCTAAAATAAACATGATTTTTTTAATTCTATTCCAAAACATTCATTACTCTTTGATAAAAACAATGAAATCCTGATATCAAACATTACTAAATCATAATAAATCATTTAAATAAAAAATAGTGATTATTCCATAAAATAATTCTATACATTTCAATGAGTACATTGTGTGGATGATACCACATGAGAATAATTTGTAGGACCCCGGGACACCCTGAGAGGGGAGGGGTGAATCAGGGTGGCAACTTTTTCTTCTTTTAGTTGTGGATCTTGTTCCCACGTTGGTAGGAATTACTTAAACCTGTATGATGGATATGATCAGCAATTAAACATTCACATGCAGAGAGATGACACAACTATTTTTACTTGGTTCACCACTAAGGTCTACGTCCAAGGAGCATACGCCGACAGGTTATCGGTCGTACCTAGATCCACTATGCTTCACTAGCTGTAGATTACAAAGCTTCGGGTACAGTCACTCTTTCCCAGGCTCACTGCCTTTACAATTGTTCAGGGATAGCTTACTGCGTCCCTCGGGTCACTCCCGTTGACTCCCCCTGACTCACTGCCGTTGGTGAAGTCCCACTCAGTTTATAGACGTGAAGGTATCTTCAATAAATGTGCATTTATGTTCTTTGTCTCCTGTTCAGCATGAGACTTTGCTTGCATCAGGGTTCAGAGTTGATGCTCTTTATAGTTCAATATTTCTTCTTTAGTGCAATGACTGAATGCACTAGATCCCCTTGTCTTCGTTTGCCTGAATCACAATCACTTATGTGATTGCTCAATAAATGATGTTCAGCTTACTCGACATTCGTCAGAATCAATTCACCATGTATGCATGAGATCATACATGTATCATTTAGATTTCTTCTTCAATCTCGCTTTGCACCGAAAGTATCAGGCAATCTTTAGCTCTTGTGCAGCTCCAGAAAGGCGGGCATGCTTCAACAATATTTGGCTCTCCTTTTCAAGCCCGGCGCGCAAGTCTCCATCTGGCGCGCAAGTATAACCTGGCGCACAAGTGTCTCCAAAGCACCTGCGCGACTCTGCCTTCTTGAACTTCAAACCTGCACGACCCACTTCCTTCCTTTCCCAAATCACCTGGGGCGCGCAACCATCAATCGACGCGCAATCACCACTTGCGCGGCTCAACCACCTACGCGACGAGAGCTCGAACAATATCTAAGTCTTGAGCTCCGTGTGAAATGAGGAGGGGTGGTCCAGTATTTATAGGCAAACTGGACCCCCTGCGCGGCGGCGCGCAAGTCATCCATCGGCGCGCAAGTCTCGGCCCCTGCTAGGCACTTGCGCGATCAACATCCAAACTTGCGCGAACATCTTGCCTTTGCCAAATTTGGATCTTCTGATCTTGAAAAACCATAGGCGCGCAAGTTATAATGCATTCAAGGCGTCGACGCGCAAGTCTCTTCCCGGCACATAATTCACCTGCGCGACCTCACCAAAACTTGCGCGACCCCTATCCCTTTTCCATATTTTGATGCTCTGACCTTCAAAAACATATGGCGCACAAGTTTCCTATCCTCCAAGAGTATGGAGCGCAAGTCCCTTTTCCAAAATCACTCTTCTTTATTTGTTGATTTTGAGGCCCTGAAATTTGGCAAACACTGGAAAACGGCGCCACCTTGTATCTGCTCTTTTTGTACCGCCTCCAAATCATCAATTCCTCTGTCGATGTTCTTGAATCAAACATAGATCTTTGACCACAACTCTTGAACTCGACATGTCACCATGGAATCTCCTTTGTCAACAAATTTGTATGTCATTTGTTTTCTTTGTCGACAAGCACGATCACCTCAACAACACTTCTACTTGGTGATCTGTATCCTTCAGCAACTCTTTTGTTTTTATCACAAACTCCACTATTGTGATATGTATTCTTTGAAGGAGCAGATTTAGTACCATCATCTTCTATGACAATGTGATGTGCATGGCCATTTCATAAGTCAACTCATTGGCACATTGCCTCCTTCATCAACCGTCATGATCAACTTCATGCAAACCATGTGATTCAATCCGTCAAGAAGTCTCTAGCATGGTTCTCATGCAATCATGAGTAATTGCATGGTCTTCATCAAATCCCATGGTTCTTATGCAATAAGGAGGAATTGCATGGTCTTCATCCAAAAACACCATCCTGCTTTAATCCTCCTTGGATGGATTACTCCTCACATTCTTCATTGTTGTAAAAAATGTATCACCTTTGACACATGTTCTTTGAACTTACGATCAACACAACAATCGTCTGAATCACTACTCCTCTACTTCATCAGAGTACTTCATGATCTCCTTCATTGTGAGCTTCCATTCCTCCATTTTATTGGAGTACTTCTTGATCTCTTTCATTTTGATATTCCATTGACAACTATTGACAACAAATACAAACCTATACACAAAGTGGTTCCAACAATCTCCCCCTTTGTATTTTGTTGTCCATACCTTATACATCTTCTGAAATGAATTTGTCAATGTCAAAATGAGAATCTTCTATTCAATCAACTTTTCTTTTCAAACATTCATTTCACTTTCTCTCCCCCTTATTGACAAGAAATACAAAGCACATGGTAGGGAGGGTATCAATCCATACTTAATCAATGTTTCATTAATCATTTCACTCTAAGTCTACTTGAGTAATGATCGATGTAGAAAACAAGAGGATTTGATTAAGTCAACAAGGTTGTCCATTATCCACAGATCATGATACCAACATGAGATGATAACTCATGTATCTTGTCTTCAAGGGTTTACCACTTTAATTCCAGGTAGAAGAAGATCAACTATGATAGATAATAATCAACCTGAAACTCCTGCACTCACTTCAGCAAATAGATCAAAAACATTAAAGTGCAATCAGCAGGATAAGTGACCTTGGGGAACTTCCATTCTCTTTATGTCACTTCTCCATTGGAATGTTCTTCAAGAAATTCACAGAGTAACTGCTTTTGAGTCCAGCTGGAGTTGATATTGATTGAAACAGAGATTATGGAAGCTTCTTCATTCTTCTCCCCCTCAAGGGAAACACTCCTCATCATCTTCATCAAGAGTGATCCTTCATAATCATAATCTTTGAATATCAATTGAAGAATCTACTAAGGATGGAAACTTCTTCAGCTTTGCTATCAAGAGTTAACAACATTCACTACTTCTCAGGTTCTCCCCCTAAGAGCATGCTTCACCTTCAATTCCCTGCATTATTAGCACAAATACAATACACAAATGATTATAGGAATAAGGTGGTTCCTTCTTGATTCATCAAGAATACTTGCTTGGTTGAGGTTCTTTTCTCAACCAAGTTCCTATGTTCACTCCTGTCTTCATTCCTGCACATTTGAACATATGTTCTGACATCTGTCGGTGTGGCATGGCTCTGTTCACATTCTCTTCTGCTTTGTGTGGAGAATTGTGATGCTTAGCAGCCATCATGAATGATACATTCTTACTCCTCTTAAGGACTGCTTCTTGCTCTGGTATTAAGGTTAGGAAACCTTTTGCAATGTGACCAGATTTCTTGCATCTCTCACACATAACTTCTTTGACACGTGTGTTTCTATTTGTTTGCAAACTCTCCTGCACTGTGTCTTCATCATGTGAAAGTTTTCCTTTTCCTTTGTCACCAGCCTTGGCCTTCTCATCTTCAAGTTTCCTTATTCTTTTCAAATCTTCTGGACAGATGAACAATATGTCATTTGGAACTTTTGCAGCTAGTTTAGGTCTTCCACATGGGTTCATCCAAGATTCATCCCACTTAGTGTTTCTTTTGGATGAATGAACCTTCAATTTCATGGATCTAAAATCCTGGGTCTTCTCAGCTTCTTTACTTGAGATCTTCTTGGGGAAATGTGTGTTCACAACATTCTTCTGATTTCTCCCCAAGGTAGATGCTTCATTCTTTTACGGAATCAGAGGTCTTCTTTTCTTTTCAACAGTGAAAGCATGTTGATATGGACATGTGCCTACATTGTGATCACTACCGTTGCATACATCATAGATGTTATCAAGAATTCCAAATCTGTTTGTAGTAAACAGATTCTTTTGGACCTGCTGATGTTGCTTCTTTTTCTCTGGATTCCTTCTCTTTGATATAGGCATTCTCTGTGCTTTTCCATGTAAGGTATTATAAATAAAATCCAGTGCACAGTGCCCAAATCTGTTGCAGCACCAACATTGACCCACAAATCTTTTCTTCTTTGTGTCTTCTGTATTAAGTTGTTGGGCCATCTGCTTAATCTTTTGTGCTCTATTTGAGGAACTCACTTCCTCCTTTTTCTTCCCATCCACCCTAGCCATGGTGGTATATTTCTTCTTCTCACCTTTCCTCATCCATACTTGTTTAGAACTTTTCTTCCCACCTGCACTGATTGTAGGAGTGTATTTAGAAATATGAGTGCAAGATGGTTTGGATGGTACCTTCACTTTCTCAGTTGCTTGTGATAGATCAAAGAGTGAAGTCATGATCTTCTTATCACATGTTGGAGGTCTTTTGACAATATAATCCTATAGTGAGCATTGAGTACCAGCAGCAACTGATTCTTGATGTGGATAATCAAGAGTTGTCATAATCTTCTTATCACATGTTGGAGGCATTTCAGCTTTAGACTCCTCCAACGAGCATTGAGTGCAAGCATCACTCATTTCATTCTTTTGTAAAGTCTCAATATGTGTGTTCTCAGTCTTGGTCAACTGAGCTTCCAATTTTTGACCCAAAATATTGAGTATGATCTTTTGATCTTCAATCGTGATCATCTTCTCTTCACAAGTCTTCTTAAACCTTTCAACCTCATCTTCATGCACCTTAACCTTTTTTTGTAACAAAGAGTCAAGTTCCCTGAATTTAATGGAAGTTTCTTCCAAACAAAAATTCTTGACTTCATTTCCCTTCTTCAGCTCAGCTTCAAGTGCATGGATCCTTTCTTTAAGAGTCTTATTGACTGCCTCGTTTTCTTCAATGACTTTAACCTGTTTGGTGAGCTTCATACTTTCCAGAACTTTTCTTTCCAGCCCCTTTTCCAAATTGTCTGCTTCCCTTTCAAGTCGAGTGATCTCAACCTACATAGAATAAAATAGGCTACAAATAATAGCATCCATTTCTTCAGAAATATCATGCAGATATGTTTTGAGTTTTTCTTGAAAGCGTGAATTGGGGGTTTCATCCTTTCCTCTGGAAGAATTCTGAGTCACCTGCTCGATACTTTCCATGCCTGATGTTTCTTCATTTTTGGAATGGCATGGAGAACAAGACACTGAATCTTCTTTGGATATGAGGGACTTCTTTAGATGCTTCTTCTCTTTATTTTTCCTGTTTTTCATGGTCTTTCTAGATGTAGACGTATTCTCAGAAACTTCATCAAGACTGCTCTTCACTGTTGACTTTAGGAAAGAAACTCAAATCCTCTTCTCAATAGAATTACTGGAGAATATCCAACATACGTTAACCTTTCCCCTTTGATACCACTTGTAGGACCCCGGGACACCCTGAGAGGGGAGGGGTGAATCAGGGTGGAAAATTTTTCTTCTTTTAGTTGTGGATATTATTCCCACGTTGGTAGGAACTACTTAAACCTGTAGATGGATATGATCATCAATTAAACATTCACATGAAGAGAGATGACACAACTATTTTTACTTGGTTCACCACTAAGGGCTACGTCCAAGGAGCATACGCCGACAGGTTGTCGGTCGTACCTAGATCCACTATGCTTCACTAGCTGTAGATTACAAAGGTTCGGGTACAGTCACTCTGTCCCAGGCTCACTGCCTTTACAATTGTTCAGGGATAGCTCACTGCGTCCCTCGGGTCACTCCCGTTGACTCCCCCTGACTCACTGCCGTTGGTGAAGTCCCACTCATTTTATAGACGTGAAGGTCTATTCAATAAATGTGCACTGATTTTCTTTGTCTCCTGTTCAACATGAGACTTTGCTTGCATCAGGGTTCAGAGTTGATTCTCTTTATAGTTCAATCTTTCTTCTTTAGTGCAATGACTGAATGCACTAGATCCCCTTGTCTTCGTTTTCCTGAATCACAATCACTTATGTGATTGCTCAATAAATGATGTTCAGATTACTCGGAATTCATCAGAATCAATTCACCATGTATGCATGAGATCATGCATGTATCAATTAGATTTCTTCTTCAATCTCGCTTTGCACCGAAAGTATCAGGAAATCTTTAGCTCTTGTGCAGCTCCAAAAAGGCGGGCGTGCTTCAACAATATTTGGCTCTCCTTTTCAAGCCCGGTGCGCAAGTCTCCATCTGGCGCGCAAGTCTTAGGCACGCAAGTATAACCTGGCACGCAAGTGTCTCCAAAGCACCTGCGCGACTCTGCCTTCTTGAACTTCAAACCTGTGCGACCCACTTCCTTCCTTGCCCAAATCACCTGGGGCGCGCAACCATCAATCGGCGCGCAATCACCACTTGCGCGGCTCAACCACCTGCGCGATGAGAGCTCGAACAATCTCTAAGTCTTGAGCTCCGTGTGAAATGAGGAGGGGTGGTCCAGTATTTATAAGAAAACTGGACCCCCTGCGCGACGGCGCGCAAGTCATCCATCGGCGCGCAAGTCTCGGCCCCTGCTAGGCACTTGCGCGATCAACATCCAAACTTGTGCGAACATCTTGCCTTTTCCAAATTTGTATCTTCTGATCTTAAAAAACCATAGGTGCGCAAGTTATAATGCATTCAAGGCATCGGCGTGCAAGTCTCTTCCCGGCACATAATTCACCTGCGCGATCTCACCAAAACTTGCGCGACCCCTATCCCTTTGCCATATTTTGATGCTCTGACCTTCAAAAACATATGGCGCGCAAGTTTCCTATCCTCCAAGAGTATGGAGCGCAAGTCCCTTTTCCAAAATCACTCTTCTTCATTTGTTGATTTTGAGGCCCTGAAATTTGGAAAACACTGGAAAACAGCGCCACCTTGTATCTACTCTTTTTGTACCGCCTCCAAATCATCAATTCCTCTGTCGATGTTCTTGAATCAAACATAGATCTTTGACCACAACTCTTGAACTCGACATGTCACCATGGAATCTCCTTTGTCAACAAATTTGTATGTCATTTGTTTTCTTTGTCGACAAGCACGATCACCTCAACAACACTTCTTCTTGGTGATCTGTATCCTTCAGCAACTCTTTTGCTTTTATCACAAACTCCACTATTGTGATATGTATTCTTTGAAGGAGCAGCTTTAGTACCATCATCTTCTATGACAATGTGATGTGCATGGCCATTTCATAAGTCAACTCATTGGCACATTGCCTCCTTCATCAACCGTCATGATCAACTTCATGCAAACCATGTGATTCAATCCGTCAAGAAGTCTCTAGCATGGTTCTCATGCAATCATGAGTAATTGCATGGTCTTCATCAAAGCCCATGGTTCTTATGGAATAAGGAGGAATTGCATGGTCTTCATCCAAAAACACCATCCTTCTTTAGTCCTCCTTGGATGGATTACTCCTCACATTCTTCATTGTTGTAAAAAATGTATCACCTTTGACACATGTTCTTTGAACTTACGATCATCACAACAATCGTCTGAATCACTACTCCTCTACTTCATCGGAGTACTTCATGATCTCCTTCATTGTGAGCTTCCATTCCTCCATTTTATTGGAGTACTTCTTGATCTCTTTCATTTTGATATTCCATTGACAACTATTGACAACAAATACAAACCTATACACAAACTGGTTCCAACATAATTTACATTTAATTTCTATGAAAATCCACTAAAATTAATTGAGAATCACCATGTAAACATAAAATAAATAAAAATAATAAAAATTAATTTTTATAATATTATTTAATTAGAAACTAATCAATTTAAAACACACAAACACTCATGGATATGTTAATAAAAAATGTAAGGGCATTGAGATGCCTACTAGAAAGAGATATATCCTGGAAAACTTATTTAATAAGTTGTATATTATATTTAGATTACATGTTCAAATCCTCATAACCCCAAAATCTCCATGAAATTATAGTCTTTTTCTACGACCTAGAAAAACCCTAATCATTCATAGACCCCAAGGGATGAGAGAACATGAGCGTAGGAAAAGGAAAATAAAGAGAGAAAGAGAAAATATATTCAAATACTTACCTCAATCATTCCATGTTGATTTTTTCATTGAATTAGTAAAGGGTATGATATGAGATCCCTCTCCCTAACCTAAATTAGCCAACCCAAACATAGAGAAAAGAGGATCATCCATCCTTTTACTCAAAAATAAAAACCAGTAATAATAATAATAATATAATTATAAAATTATATTTCTAGAATCTGATTATAAAAACAAAACATACACATAATTTATCATTCCATAATAATAATAACAATACTAATATAATCTTTAAATGTGAAAAACAATTATAACCACATACCCATATATAATAATTGTAACACTATGATATTTTAATAATTATTTTTTTAGAATTAATTTAATCTTGTTGATATTTTTCATTTCACGGAACATTGAAAATAGTTTATTTTATATGTTTGGATTGTGTTATACGCAACTCCAAGTTAATCATGCACTACATGAAAAATAATTTTTAGCTTTCTCTACCTGGAACACCATGGTTATATTTCATTACATGAATCAATGACTCTCCTCGATGTCTTGTGTAACACGCAAGACCGAGTTTACCAAACAATAATGTTATTTTTAATATAATAAGATATAAAGTTGCATACCATTAATAATTTGATAGTTATTCTTTTAAATTTGTCCTAGTTTATATTTTTCATTGACTGGATATGGTTGAAAATGAGTTGGGAGGAAACCTATAATGGTGAAGTTTGGGATTTAATGGATTCTCAACTTTATCCAACATTTTCTACAGGCTGATGGAGGGTTTCATGTCATGTAACAAAGTTACACGTCATGTAATATTTTTAGAATGCAAGTCATAAAAGGATTCACACTATGAAGGGTACACTTCATGGATAGCCTATAAACATATTGAATTCTTTATAGATCATTTTTAACTTGGAACATCAGTTTTTAATTTTAGGTGACATGTTTTTTGGTTGTTAAAAAATTTAGTGGTTTCGTGGAGTGTATTGGTATTATACGTCGTGTAATACCCAGTCAATGGTTTTTAAAGTGGAAGTGTGTCTTTTTTATTCTTTTTAGATCCTCCCCAGTTTCATATACCCCAACCTAAAGCCTTCCTCGAGTGGCCTGTAAGCTCTCCAAAACTTCTAGATCATCTTATTTAGCATTCTATTATAGTGGAACCTACAGTGTGATTATCAGGTAATTGTTCTCTCTTACTCTTCATGTTTCTCTTTTTATCATCCTTATGGATTTCAATGGATCATCATGGAATTGATATTTATATGTCCCATTTTGTTATATCTCACCACTATGTTTTTCATCGATGTCTTTTATATAATAGTTCTCATTGACAAGTGTCGTTGTGAGTGTTGTTTGTAGGAAAATAGTAGGTGGATCCATTCCTATTAGAAAAATTTGTTAACCTTGAATTGCATGATTTATTTAATTTAATGATTTAAATTCAACTATTAAAATTTTCATTCAATTGATTTTATAGTACATAATTTCATTTTATAGGGATCTTTAAAATGGGTTTGGCATTGAAATTGGGAAACCCCCCATTTCCATTGATTTGGGGTGTGGTTATGGAAATTTGGTTGATATAAATTATTTAATTTAAATTATATATTTTATAGAAATTATTTCAAAAAAATTGTTATTGTTAATTGGGAAAATGAATTGTGAAATTGATGGAATTGATTTTGAATGGATTTCAAACATCTGAAAATGGCTTAAATTTTTTTGATAGAAACCTAGAGGTTTTATCTTGTTACAGAGGCATGATTTTAATTAAAACCCATTTTTGTTTTAACTGGAAAGAAATTATTAGTGAAATGGAAGAATGGGATTTAATTATATTTTAAGTAGTCTTAAAATAAATTTAGCATCATTGATTGTGTAATATCACATGGATGCCATAAGTAGTTGGTGAGTTATTTATACACACTCTACACTATTACACTGTTCTAAAACATACATGTATTGGGTCACATCCTCGATGAGATGGTGATGAGTCACCTTTTTCTACTGTCAGGGGGAATGTGTATATATATATTTCTGAGATAACATAGAGAGTATATAGTCCTATATCTATAAATACTATCGTACCATTTGGAAGATTACCATGTTTCTCGCTTGATTTATATTTGAGATATAAACATAATACAATATTGTTTAAACTACTTTACATTCCTTCTTGATTGATATAAACCATTTTATATTATTTTTTATTTAAGGTATTGTTTTAAAAATATTCAATCACATATAATGTTGTCGTGTACTTTTTTTTCCATCATTTGAACTTTATAGTAGTATTAGATTAAAAATGATTTAAAAAGACAAACTTGTTTATTTTTTTAAACTGAATACTTTCCTTTGGTTAATATATTGTTAGAATTTGTTATGAAATCATTGGTGAGATCGTACTAATATTGTTATCACACAATCTACCTGATCTTTTGGGTGTTTGTAGATTATCGTCTTTCGGGATCGAGCAAGGGGAAAGGATCTCTTAGAGGTAGATTCAGCTATTGAACCTTGGTTGTGGTGAGTTGTTTCCTTAGGGACTTGTTATATTTTCATATCTTAGTACATGGTTTGTCATACTTTTGGATTTTTTTCACTTGTTGTATTCTAGTACAATACTCCTATTGGAGAATTATTTTTTATTCATACTATCTTGTTTCTTTTGATTCCACTATGTTTTGTGGAAAATTCATTCCTACATTCATGTTGTATGATGCTAGGTGCTAGATTACAACACATGGGGATTGGTAATGCCCTTTAGGATATGTCAGGGCTAGCTCGATTATTGGGTTACTGGGGTACTAGGGTTTGTTTATGAAAAAGTGGTATTAGAGGGAGGCTGTTAAGATTTTTTCTTGAAGTCAGTATGGTTTTTTGAAATCTTGTCTTGAATGAGGAGGTATTTTCAATTGAGTGTATATCTATCTGTCACCATAATGAACCTTATTTTACAATGGGTGGTTAGGGAAAATCATCTTGTTGATTAGTTCTAGTCATTTCCCTATTCTGATTTGGGTATAGTGGAATCTAAATATGGTTGTTCCATCTTTTGGGAATAATTTCCCTTGTTGCTCAGTTTGAGTGTTAATATAATGTCTTCCATATTTTCTTCTTATATTATGTAGTATCATGCCTCTAAAAAGATGTGAAAATAGGATCTAGGATCAATCTGTTACTAAAAATCTATGATTGAATCCTCCAGTAGATCCAAATCTAGTTGAGGTGATTCTGCGCATTATCCAATCTCTGGGATAGGAAGCACCGCCAGTTCTCATTCCGGCTCCAGTGGTGGATCCTCAAGGGGATGTTCTACAAAATCATTCGCAATAGTTCCTTATCTAGAGTCCACCAGTTTTTAAAAGATCCAATGAAACTCAACATGACGAGGAATTGTTGGGAAGGATAGAACATTTGATTGAGTTCTTGGAGACACGAGACATGATCAAGGTAAAGTGTTCCACCTTCGTGCTGGAAGGACTGGGAAAGATATAGTGGGAAATGATGGTGATGTAAAATAAACCTGAGGGATTCATATGAAAATACTTCAAGGTTATTTTCACTTATCAGTTCTATCCAAATTCAACGGTTTTAGCTAAAGATATGGAGTTTTTTATGCTTGAGAAGGCTGATAGAACCATGACTAAGTATTCAAATCTCTTTGCTGAGTTGGTGCAGTTTGTGCTTGACATTGTATCTAATGAAAAGATGAAGGATCAATGATTAGATATGGTAATTTGATCAGTTATTTATTCGTATGTTTTATTTCAAAAGCTACCCACTTATGCGGATGTATTTGATAGGGAGATGATGGTCGAGATGGACCATGCTGGCAAGTCAGGGTAATTAGGAGTATCGTCCTCTTCATGTGGCAGTGTGAATTCATTCAATATAAAATGGAAGCATGATGATTCTTACAGATGTTCTCGATGGAAGGGTCATTCCAAACCCTTTAAAATGTCAAAAGTATGTACATTGATTTTCTATCTGTGTGGAAAACCATGAAATTATAAGATAATTTTCATTGAGGCACCCAAGAATTGTAGCTCATGTGGACATTAATGACACTTATAAATATTCTACCATAATGTTTCTACTCCGCATAGTAGGAAAATATCTTCAACTCCTCCTAAAACTATGGGATAGTAAAATTCTTCACATATAAAATGGTTCCAACCAAAGTCAATGGGAATGAATCTACTTTTTAACAGTGTAAGAGTCAAGAGAGGAAGTAGATGTGGGTCCAGTTACTATGAGAGGTACCATTTTAATAAACTCATTATTAGTGAAATCTAAATTTGATAATGGTTCATCTCAATCATTTATTTCAACCCGTATTTTTAATCTACTTAATCATCCTACGAGGATTTTATCATGAGAAGTGGATATTACTACAACTCTTTATACAATGAGAGAGGAGGTTATCTAAAGTCCTACTTTAGTTTTCTATCTATTTGATGTCAAGCTAGCTTGGAGTTTTATGGTCCTAAAAATGAATTCTCTTAAAATCATATTTTGAATGTATTGACTCAATTCCAATAAAGAACATATTTATTATTATGATCAGCAGGTCTACATGACTACACCCAGTGGTGTGTCCCTTATTTTTCAAGGAGATTGGGACCCAAGTTAGAATAGAGCCAGAACATCTCATACAGAGTTTGGGAAATTAATATTAGTGCTTTATATTGAACTGGAGGTAGAATCTTTGAATGGTGATCTCCATCCATTCATTATTGATTTTCCTGATATGTTTCTTTCTGTTTTCACTTGATTTCCACCGGTGAGGGTGGTCTATTTTTCCATTTACATAATTCCTAGAACTTAGTCATTTTTAATTCCCTCTTACTGAATGAATCCAGATGAAATGAAACAAATGAACTCCAAATTGTATGATCATATTGAGAAAGTATTTATTCTCCTGAGTATGTCACCTTGGGAAAAACCTGTTCTCTTCACCAATATGGACGATGGTTCTCTTCTCTTATGTGTTGATTATCAAAAACTCAGTCGATTTATAGTAAATAAAAAATATCTATTTCCACGTATTGATGATCTGTATTATTATTTTAAAGGATTTAAGTGGTTTTCAAATATTGACCTTCGATTTAGTTAACATCAGATGAGGATAAATGAATATGACATTTAGAAAACCTCCATTCATAATGGTACGACCATTATGAGAACCCTGTTGTACCCTTTTGTCTAAAAAATGATCCTTTAGTTTTCATATAATCAATGAAAAGGATTTTACGTGAGTATACAGATAAATTTTTGGTAGTGATTATGGATGAAATCCACATTTACTCTAAATCATAAGAGGGTTGTGTGCATCATCCGAGAATAGTTATGAGTCTACTGAGAAATCACCTACTCTATGTCAATATTTCAATCTGTAATTTCTAGATTTTGGGAGTAAAATTCTTGGGACATGTGGTGTCTTAATATGGTGTATCAGTTTATCCTAACAAGGTAAAGGATCTTATAAATTAGGTGTAAAAACATAACACATTCAAGATTCAGAGCTTCTTGGTCTTAGCTAGATATTATCATCATTTTAAAGGAATTATCGAATATGGATTCACCCATGACTACTATGACTTGGAATGGGGTTATTTTTTTTTCTTGTAATGATAATTTCTAGTGTTCTTTTGTGTTGATACGTAATTTTAGTATTGAAACGTTGATGACTCATCAAGAGTCCATACATGGCTACATGATCTTTTTTGATGAATTTGGTTCAAGATTGGGGGGGATTCTTATACAAAGAAATCTTGTAGTTTCTTATGGATCTTGTCAACTTAAGCCACACGGTAATAATTATCCTACCCATGACCTTGAACATGCATCTGCGATGCATGCAATTTAGAGTTGGTGGAATAATTTTTTTGGAGAAATATTTACTGTGTATTATGACCACAAAATCTTGAGTTATATCTTCTCTCCAAAAGATTTTAATCATTGCCAGATGCATTGGGTGAAGTACAATAAATTTTTGACTTTGAAATTTATTATACCCTGGGTAAAGGGAATGTCATTGTAGATGTTTTGAGTTAGAAATTTAGAACCTAGGTAGCGAATGAATATTCTGAATACTAGAATTTGATGTCTCTTTTTACATAGTTGCACATTGTTTTTTAGGAAAAAGGGCATGAGGATCTTTTAGCCATAATTCAGTTGACATCTTCTCTTCTCAAGTTGATTCACGTGGTTCAAGAGCTTGATGATGAATTCTATAGCATTAGAAAATATTTTTATGGTTGAGAGACAGTTTCCCTATGGTCATTTTCTAGATTGTGTGTTATATGATATCAGAATATCATTGTTGTGTCATTTGTATCAAGGAATTATTTAATGGGGGATTGTCATAATTCCCTGTGGGTTGTTCACCCAGGAACCACTATGATGTTTTATGATGTGAAGAGGTAGTTTTGGTGGTCATGAATGAGATGGGGAATTTTTGAGTTTGTCTCTCATTGCTATATGTGAAAGTTGGTTATGGTCAAGAACCTGAAACCTTTAGTCGTACATGGATGTTTGATAAGATTTCTATGGACCTTGTGGTTGGGTTTCCTCATACCCAGAGAATGATTAATGTGATATGGGTTTTGATTAAAAATATGACCAAGTTAGCTCACTTTATACCTATTTGTGATAAAACCAATATTGAGTATTTGGGAAATATCTATGTGGAAGACATTTTTCATTTGCATGGAGTTCTATCAACTTTAGTTTTTATAAGGATCCACGGTTTACTTATATATTTTGGAGAGGCCTCTAGGAGGCACAGGGGTATCTGGTCAATTTGAGCATCAATTAACATCTGCTGTCAGATGCTTAGAAAGAGAGAGATATACATATTGTTGAGGATATGCTTCGTGCTTATGTTCTCGACTTTGGCGGGGCTTGGGATGATTGTTTGGTACTGGTCAAGTTTTTATAAAAAAACAGTTACCAGTATGTGATCAGAAAGGAACCTTTTGAGGCCTTGTATAGCTGGCCTTATAAATCTTTATTATGCTTTTCGGAGATTGGTGAAGGTTCCTTGGTTGGACCAAGTTGTGTGCAAGAGATGAAAACAAAGATTTAGTTAATCTCTCTGAGAATGTTGACAGCGTAGAGCTAATATAAGTCTTATGTTGATCATAATTGTAGACCATTGGATCTTTCAGTTGGTGAACATGTGTTATTGAATGATTCACCCAGGTTGGGTCGTCGATGGTTTGGTAGGTAAGGGAAACTTGCCCCACATTTTTTGTGACCCTTTGAGGTTGTTGAGTAGGTGTGTAAAGTTTCATACCTTTTAGCACTACCACCATAGAAAACATAGATTCAAAATGTATCCAATGTATAGAAGATGAAAATATATCTCTTTGATCCATCTCATTTTTTTTATTTGGAGTGATCTATAAATTAAACCTCATTTTTCTACGACTGATCAACCATATATTATAGTTGATTCTAAGACTAATGTACTTTATAGGAGGATGATACCTTTGGTTTATAAGACATAAAATCATGGTTTTGATAATCCTGATATTTGGGAATATGAGTCACTGATGAAAAATCATCGACATCATCTTTTTGGAATGGAATCATCTTCTTAGGATTTTTGGGGAAATAAATTTTTAATAGTGGGGAGGTTGTAACATCGTGTTACTGATATGATATGAATTATCTTATCCTTTATATGTTTTTTCATTTTTTTTAATGGGAATGAATGAGAATGAGTTATAGGATACCTATAATGGTGAATTAAAATATTTTTTGGATTCTCAGCTTTAACCAACCTTTTTTGTAGGATTTTGGAGGGTTATATGTCGTGTAACAAGGTAACACGTCCTGTAATGTTTTCAAGATGCAAGTCATGAAAGGATTCATATTGTGAAGGGTACACACTGTGAAGAGAATTTAAATGTTTTGAATGATTTATAGATATATTTTTATCTTATAGTGTCAGTTTTTAATTATATGGAATTATTTTCGATGGTTATAAAATTTAATGGTTTCATGATGTGTATTGGTATTACACGTCAGGTAATACCTCGACTGTGGTTTTTAAATTGGTAGTGCGGCCAATCATTTCTTTTTGGATCATCTCCAATTTCATCTCCCTCAACCTAAATCCTTCTCTGATAAGTATTTAATCTATCCAACCCTTTTAAATCCTCTTGTTTGGTGTTCGATCGTTATGGTTCTTGTAGTGTCATTCCTAGGTAGGATTTCTATCTTGATTTTATTTCTTTCTCCTTTTCTCATCCTTAAGGAATTCAATGTATCATCCTAGAATTGATGGATATATGTCTCATTGTGTTAGATCTATCCTCTAGGTTGAGCATAGAGGTATTCTACACCTTCGTTCTCATTGACGGGTGTTGTTTTCAGGGAAATGGTATGTGGTTCTGTCCTGGTTAGCCAAATTCTTTTACCTTGAATTACATGATTTATTTAAATTTTTTATTTAAATTCATTATATAAAAATTTATTTCACTTGATTTGTTAAAACCCAATTCCATTGTATTGTGATATATAAAATGGTTTTGTCATGTAAATTAAGAAAACCCCCAATTAAATTGAATTTTGGTGTGGTTAAGGAAATTCAGTTGATTTAAATTTTTGGATTTAAATTGTAGATTTGATTGAAATGATTTCAATTAAATTATTGAATTTAATTTGGAAAATGAATTTTCAAATTGATATAATTTTTATGAATGAATTTAAAAATTTTGAAAATGGATTCAAATGTTTTGATAGAAACCCATTGGTTTTATCATGTTTAATAGGAAGGTTTTTTTATTAAAAATCATTTTGTTTCTAAATGGAAAAAATTGGCATTGAAATAGATTAATTTGATTTTATTTTATTTTATTAAGTCTTAAAATAAATTTCCCATCATTAATTGTGTACGATCACATACAATCCTTATGTAGTTGTTGATTTATTTAGACACATTATACAATATTACAACAGTCTAAAACATACAAGAAGTAGGTCACATCCCTGATGGGATTGTGATTTGTTTCCTTTGGCTAGTGTTAGGGGGTTTGTGTACACACATATTGATGATACCACATAATGATTATAGAGTCCTATAGATGTAAATACCATTGTAACTTTGGAAAAGTGACCATGTTTCTCACTTGATTTATATTTGAGATATAAATGTGTTCCAATGTTTTTTAAACTTCATTACAAGTCATTTGGATTTATATAAAATTTTTTATATAAATTTATTATTTAATAAAGTATTTTAGAAATATTCCATCACTTTTAAATCCTTTTCTTAAAGTATTTTTCCATCATTTGAACTATATATCTTGATTTGTTTATATATTCTTTAAAATTAAAAACCATTTTATTTTTTTAAAATTGAAATCATTCATTTGGTTAATCTATTGTTGGAATCTTTTATGAAATCCTTAATGAGACCCTACTAGGATTTTTAGCTCACACTCTACTTTTACCTTTATGTGTTTGTAGATTATCTTCTTCTTGGGTCAAGCAAGGGGAACAGATCTCTTGGAGGTACATCTAGATGTTGAACCTTGGTAATGGTGAGTGATTTCCTTAGGGACTTCGGATATTTTTCATGTCTTAGTAGATGGGTTGTAGTACTTTGGGATTTTTATGCCATGTTTTATTCCGGTAAATTACTCTCATTAGGGCTTATATTGTTATGAATATTGTCTTGTCTCATTTTCTTACACTATTTTTTTGTGGAAAATTCATTCCTACTTTCATTTTCTAGGATTCTAAGTGCTACTTGCAAACCCGTGGGGATTGTGAACACCCATATGGCTATGTTAGGACTAGCTCAATTATTAGGTTACTAGGGTACTCAGGATAGTTCGTGAAATATAACCTAGAATTTTTATTATTGGTTATGAATATTATTTTTTAAATTATGAAAATATATGGTTTAAACAAATATAATATCAATTAATATGATACCAATTAATTTGAAATTAAAACTTATTCAATAAAAATGAAGATTTTAATATAGTCTCAGAGTAGTTTTACCCTAATAAAATAAATTAATTACTGAATGATATTAATTTAATATATATTTTATATATTAAATCATATATGTTTTATATAAATTCAATATATTTGATATAAATAAGATTATAATATACTCAATTTTATCCATAAAACCAAATAATTTTATTAAAGTATTTTTACCGCCTTCTAATATGGAACCCATTTTAAATCCAATTTTTTGAAATTTTATATATTTAATATGTCAAAATAATCTTTATATTTAAAATAGCACAATAATAATTATTTTAGGTTAATTTTTGGCAATTTTATATGTAGTTTAATGTTTTCATGAATAGTGAAAAATACTGAATTTTAGTTCAAAAATGCTTTCTCATCTAATTTGTTTATAAGGTTAAATTATATATTAAATTGGTTTAAAAGTTTAATTGGAATTTATTTTTTCAATTAATATAATTTAGGTCATTTAAACCAATCTCACATTGAAATTTTATATAAAAGTCTAGAAAACATTTGATCATTTTTACATTAAAAACTTGTAGTATCGTCCCATAAGTGGGATTAAATTTAAATAAATTTCTTCCAATTTTTTATTGGAATTCATAAAAATGTATTCCATATTTGGAATCATCATAATTTATAATTTCTAATAATATAAACATAGTTTTTTACCAAACATATTATTGAAGGTAATTAAAATTAATTACATAGCTTAAGGTAAAATTAAGCTTAACTAAGGACTAAACCTTAAATTTAAGAAGCACAACACCATATAAACATGTTCAATAAACATTTTATGAGTATATATTGACCCTATACTCCCTTTTCATGACTTATTTCCATTATAGGATCCAATTTCAACATCAAAACTTGGGTAGAATTTTCTCTTCGAATATTTACAGGAGTGTCACTCCTCCTCCACTATAAAGGCCTCATCCCCTTACACTTACTCACATATATCATGCCCCTTGGATCTTCTAACCCATGATAAAATAATGCCACAACCTACCTACCTTTATCCTATAATAATCCTCTTTGATAGAAACAATCCAATGAATCCTTTTAGCACAAACAAAAAGGAGTTTCCCGATTAAAAGGTAACATCTTCTCTCAAACTCCTTTTATTTTATTTTATTTCTCCACTCCCTACAAACCATTTATTCCATTATTTTATAAAAATACCAGTATCTTAAATATAATAGGATTTTTTTGGTGCTATTGGTTTTAACTACACTTATACACACCTTCATCTAATGGTTAATGAACATTTTTTTATATGTATGACAAACTATCGCCTCACTAAATGACGATTAATCATTTTTTCATTAAAAACTATCATGGTGGAAATTATGAATCAAAATATATTTATATATTTCATATATTATATTTATTATTTCTTTATTCTTCAATATTACTTTTACAACATATTTCATTTTTATTTTCCATTTGGTGTAAATACGATAATTTTTTTTGAGGAAGCGTGGACTACCGCCCCCTCAAATTAATGTGATTCATCCACACACTAAATTAAATTTATTAAGAATGGGTTTAGGTAATTATATGATATATATAAAATTATAATTCTACTTTAATGACATTATATATATATATACTTTTTTTTAATACAAAAATAAAAACATAATCAACATTCATGCGTACGTACGACTTATAATCTCCATAAACTAGGTATTCTATTTCATTCTTTGATATTTTAAATATTATTATAATTCACATATAACAAATATAAATTATTATTTTATCACGATTTGAATTCTGAAATCATTATATAAGTATAAGTATTGGAGATATAACAAATTAAGACAAATGCGAAGAACAAAACAGATATTACCCGAAGTGAAACGTTAACATAGGATTAATAAGAAGAGGGTAATATAAGGTCATAATAAAACCATATATAGTATTACTTATTATAATATGTTCCTTTATATTATTTATAATAAATTTATATTTATTATAAAGGTGGTTTATAGAACAACCCAAAGCTCACTTTACATGGACATTAAATTTCTTTTTCAGAATACTTAATACATAAAACAAAAAGACTCTCAAAGACCATATTAGTTTACTGTCTTTAGAAACTCATAACATCATCTTCTAACATGGTGAAAGATCTTCAAAATCACCCATTAATATATTTCCATTTTTTTCCAACCTAAAACCTTTCTTTATATCTTTTGGAAAAAATATAAGAAGGGTGAGCTCAAATTCTCAGTAAGGGTAAACATGGAGAACCTAAAACAAACCATAAAAATTTGAATGTAAAAACATGAACATAATGTTTAAACATCAAAATCGTGAGTTGTGAAATAAATATTTACAGTACATAAGGAATAGATCATAAAGAAACATTAACCATGATAAAATATCATTGGCATAAAACATGGAATTATGGAAACAATTAATCACATAATATGATTTCCATAGTAGCCAAGGACTTATTGCCAAGACCATCATAGTGGAAAAAGTCCATTACTATAGCGGGTTTATTTTTTGTTCCATCCATGTATTACTGAACTATATTTACATGTAATTTCAGTATTTTCTATCTCATGAGATATAAATCATTACCCAATGAATTAGAGGGAGATATAGGTCCCACCCATCTCATAGTGAAATCATTTTACATGTTCTAAAAAACATAAATCATTCATCATATCATAACCCATGAAATAAAATGGGTTTATTAAAAATAATTCCATCATAAAATAATCCATATAAAATGTCATTCTATCATTAACATAGTCAAGTAATATTAATAATAGAGATAGAAACATAACCCTATGTCATCGTTTATGGGAAATAATTTCGATAAGACATTTGAACATAATTCCTGAGGAAAATATCCATTCATCTTCAAACTTGTTTTCTTTTTGAAAAATGTTGAGCAATTTGAAAAGAAATTAATTCATATGAAAATACACTTAAAAACTTTTAGAGGAAGCTTCATGGAAATAAGGCGTTATGAAGATATAAAAACCCATTCATTCCATATAATTTAAAAACCATTATCCTCATACATTTTCCAAAAAAGTCAAAACTACATCATATGGTAAACAATAGAAAGATTCTTTCCATTCCACGTAGTAAAATTCAAAAGGGGTAAAAATGAATCTAAATATATACATAATAATATTAAGAATTTTATGAAAACATTTTTAAAATATATGGACATTGATGATAAATATATCCATAGTAAATACTTACGAATAAACAATCTTGTATGAAAATGAGATTAGCAAAGTTATCCCTTACCTCAGGTCCGATACTCTCTGTACAAGTTCAAAACTCTTGTATAACTTTTTTAAACATATTATTAACTTATATCAAAATAATAATAATATTTATTATATCATATATAATTATTTTATGACTTTATATTACCTGTTTATTAATAATTCCAAGTTATTGCAACATTTCAGGTAATATCTCTTTGTTTATCCTACATGTTTAGACTTTTTACTATAGATCATATTACATAAATAATTATTTAATTAATTACATAATATAAAGCATGATTTATATATCATATATATTCTGTATATAAATATATATAATATATAGATAAATTAAATGGAATAAATTTTTCATGTAGACGGTAGGCCGTACGTACTCATGAATGCTGATTCCATTTCCTAATTGAATTGAATAGAAGAAAGTAAATGACACACACACAAACACACATATATATATGTAAATAATTAAATTAGGATTATTATTTCATATATTTCATTCGTATTTATTATATATACTTTATAATAATTTTTGAATGGATATCGTGGAGAATGAATCTCATCCCGTCGTGGAGACGGTAAGTCGTACCTACACACGAGTGACAATATCATTCACATAATGGTTGAATGGCATGGAACTCGATGGTATATTAATAATAAATAATAATAATCATTTTATATTCTTTATTTATTCATATTATACTCATCATTATACTCATCCAAATAAAGTAATATTGAATAATAAATTACACGTGGAGACGGTAAGCCGTACGTATGCACGCATAGTGATATTATTAATCATAGGATAGATAAAATGATGAATATAATTGTCCCATTATTATATTAACATCTCATTATACATATGATACTAGATATATTACATTTTTATGAAAAAAATAGAAAGAAGAAGTATAAGAATAAAAGAGCTTTGAAAGAAGGGATAAAATGATTACCTCTTCTACAGGCGTTTCCTTTTGATTTGAACAGAAGGTCTCCTTAGTATGACTCTATGCCCAATTTTAGGCCTCTAGGATGAATTTAGGGAGGTTGGGAGGAGAAATGGTTAGGGTTTTATCTAAAAAAAGGCTTTATAGTTGTGAGTTAATGAGAAAGGGAGGTGCCCTTTTATAAGACTGGTGAGGGGCACTTTAGAAAAAATACTTATATATTAAATTATTATAAAATTAATTTCGGTTTATAATAGATAAAAATTGATTTATTTGGAGGATAAGATGAGTATGGGTCTAAATCATCTCAATAAATAGTATTTATACATGTTTAGGTCATAAAATTAACCTTATCATTTAGATTTAACCATTTGTAAAATAAGTTATCTCTTACCATGTCCTCTTGTATTTTTATACTACATGGTTAATATTTTTACATTAAAATGAAAAGAGAACCTAAAGTGGATAATTAATTACATTTTTATAACTATCAATGTTATTCGGCATAACATTATATTTTAATTATTTTTATATAGTTTAATAAAATAGTATTTGTTTTAAAAATACATTTATGTCAATTTTGACACTATTTAGTAATTGATTTCTTTTAAAGTCATAACAACTTGATTAAATTGAACCAAAAGAATAAATGCATTGATAATATGTAAATATCCTCCAAAAAATTAGTGAATGGAATCAACATGTTCCAATTTAATTTATATTAATATTTATAAATTCATTTATTTTAATCATTCATTAATGAGGTAATCACTACATCATAATTGTGTCATAAATAAATATATTTATCTATATTCTAAAAATTATAAATAATATACCCTGAGGTAATAAATATTTTTAACTTCATAATTAATATTTATAGACATATTTATCAGTTACATATCCCTATATTAAAATAAATTTAGTAAAATATATATGTTTTGGTTATAATTATCTTTACATTAAATCAATTCTTATAAAATGCCATTTTCACATCTAAGTGAATCCATGGGGTCCCAAAATATACCCAAGGATGAACATGGTCTTAAATATCTCATCCAATAGGATTAGGACATTTTTTATGGTAGTTTAATATTATAATAATATTTTTTACCATTATTTACCAGATTTACCCTTTAACCATGGTAAATAAAATAATTACTGATGTTACTATTCATAATGTCCAAAAATAAAAGGTACCTATTTACAGAATTTCAACCTTATGATTCCAAATATGGAATCAATTTTTCAAAATTCAAAAAACGTAAGTTTAAGTAATTATTTTTAAATTAATTCCCATTGTCAAAACCAAGAAGTGAGGTTTTAAGAAGTAATAACTATCAAAATATTGACATGTGTTTACATCCAATTTAAAAGTGAAATTACTTCCAATGACCAAAATTGGATTAAATGATAAAAATATAATTAAATTATACTTTAAATCAAATTAAAATTTTAATCTATCTATATAAATAAATTAGATGAAAAGATAGTTTCGAATTAAAATGCAGTATTTTTGACTATTCATTAAAATTTGAATTTTATCAGATAAATATCAAACCATAAAAAAAATAAAATACTTATATCACACATTCAAATAAGAAGTTTATTTTTTCAAATTTTACTTATAAAAGTGTCAAAACTATATTTAAAATTGGTGCACCATCAATAGGTGGTAAAACTGAATTTTTTAAAAAATACATCATTTATCTAAAAAAATGATTTCTTTCTCATATAAAGTTCTAGAAAATGTGTAAGATGAATTATAATGTTATTTAAAATTCAAAATGTGGTTAATAATTTTCATAAAGGCTAGTATATATCCCATTAAATAATAATATTTTAATAATTTATCATTTTTTGTGAAACCCGGTATCGCGTATAATGCAAGTTATCGAAGAAGGTCTCTCTTACGTGTAATGAAAGCTTTGCTAGGGTTGTGTGTAGTGTAAGATTTGTTTGGTGTTGAGTATAACATAATACAAACTTAGTTAATTTATTCATTGAGTAAAATCTATACTCAGTGTTTTGTGAAATGAATTCTATCAAAAGAACATAAAATTTTGTGTAAAAGAAGACAAGAATAGTGTTACATATACATCAAGCTATTATGGTGTTGTGTATAGTTTAAGATAATAATGGTGTAGTGTTAAAAACAAGACAACAAAGAAATTGAAAATAATATATCCCACAAAATATTTGGGTGTAACATTATACCCCCCTTAAAATGAATTTCACCCTCAAAATTTTTTGAGGTTATAAATAGTTTTATACTAGAATGTTTCTTTCATTGAAATTGGAATTGTAAAAATGGATACTAAAACTTCATTTTAAAAAGGAAAGTTAGAAACATAATGGTTACCCAAAGTAACTCATCATTGGGTTTCCACATATGGGAATATAGTTGGGAAGTGAAAACATGGATATGGAAGAGAAGTCTAACTATAATGTTATGATGGATAGTGATAGAGAATAAGGTTTGGAGAAAGTAAACTACCAGAAATCCTTAAATCAGTGATGATATAAGGGACCATCTGATTCATCGAATAAAAGGGTACTAGGATAACATTTTTTATTTCCAGATCCTTTTCCTAATGTTGATGGTTTTTTATGAGGAGAAATAATTACTTGATTTTAGTACAATCTCACCATTGGTCGTTCCATGAACAATTTACACTTCATATCTTATTTAACGAAATGAAGTTTAATTTTTCATTCATGAAGTGTTAGAAGATAATGTGATAGAATGATAGGTCATTCTATCTTTCTTAACAAATGGTAATAATAGGTTATAAAATATGTATAAGTCCACCTTTAGTGAGATAATACAATAATCTAACATGCATCAAGAAGAATATAAATTATATTATCCATAAATGGGTAACATTAAAATTCTTCTAAAAACTTAAAATATAAAACATAAAAAATAGGTGAACTAAATCAACTTAAAATTTGTCTTTCATATCTCATTTGGAAATTCTTGGTTGTCACATTCCATACATGTGAATACCTTAATCATGTATTAACTTTAAACATGATAATAACATGAATTAATGTAGAACCTTAGTGAAAAAATGCATTATATAAAAATTAACTCTTTACACACACCAAAAATAAAAAAATTCACATCATGATATCACTTTATCCTTATTTCAGTCATGAGCTCATTAATACTATCAAACATATCATTATCACATTATCCCTTCATTATGCACATATCATGTGTTTTCCAAAAAATATTTTAACCACTTTCCAGGGTTACTTGTACCATATAAGTAAGGAAAACCACAATATACTAATAAATAGATATTATAATAAACCATAATATTATAAATGAGATTCCACAACACTATTTTGAAATCCCATTACATAAACACTTAATCATTCTACCACTTCATTTTTAGTCAACATCACCAATAGAGATCGCATGCGACTTACCTTTTTCTTTTAACTTAAAAGGTTTCTAATTTAGATCATTATTAATACTTAGATTAGGTAATTGGTTAGCATAATGCCCCATTTCCTTGCAATTGTATCATTGAAGTGTTGGTGGTGTGTTTTCTGTAGTCTTTTCTCTATTAATGTCATTAGCAAACTTTTTCCCATTTCTTCAGCACTGAACTACTCGATGAACTTATTTTCCACACATGAAACATTTTCTAGTCCCTTAAAGACAATCTCCACCATTCTTATTTCCACATATTGAGAATATGGAATTATTCATCTTATTTTCAGCATTGTTTTGATATTTTCCCTTGAACTCCATCTTTCATTTCTTGTCAAAACCATGAGATGGATATATAACACTAACTTCTAGTTCTACTGTGATAGAACAACACACAATCTCTTCATAGCTAATGAAGTATCTTATAGCTAATCCACTTAGAATACATGTTTTTAAGCCACTAAAGAATCAATCAACATTACTTGTAGGTTGGATGATAAAGGCAGAATAATACCTTGAAAGTCTTGTAAAATTCACCTCATATGTACCAATAGATTCATCATCATTTAGCTTAATCTAAAGAAACTCATTTTCCACCTTTTTTTGAAGAATATGATGAATTTAATTATTGAAAAATATGTTCTTGAACTCATACCATTCCATAAATTCAATTCATCTTGCTGCCTTGTATTGTTAATTAGAGTCCACCATTGGTCTGCTTCACCTTTTAATTGATAGATAGTCAAAATGAATTTTTCATGTTCTAAAAAGCGAAGGATGGAAAATATCTTTTCAATGGTAATAATCCCTTGTTCAGCAACAAGTAGATCAGAAGACCCACTGAAAGAAGGTGGATGTTCCCTCATGAATGATTCAATAGAATGTTATTCCCTTCTCTGCTCACATCAAAGTCTAGAATGATCCATAGCTTGTGTAAGTATAGAAATAAGATTTTTTAATTCATCTCCAATAACATATTGTTATTAAGGAGGAAAATAATTGCATTTCTTAGGGAATTGATCATTAACATGGTTCCTTCAAGTTCCATCCATTGTCTAAAACCCAAAAAGAATAATGTGAGAGGAAAATTCATACTAGGAAAACAACATAATCAAGGGAGAGTACAATAAATCTCTAACATAATAGGTTTAATCCTAGGTTATTCATGATTATTACTATAATTATAGGACTAAAACCTATATTTATACTTATCCTTAGGGATATCCCTAGTCATATCTTATAAATTTATCTAGGGATATCACTAAAGTTTTCACATCCTAGTTTCCAAAGGTAAACTAAACCTTCATTCTGGTCCCAACTATAATGACCCAAAGCATTAAATACATGGAAGTTACATTTATTTTATGGAATAATTAATACATGAAACAAAAAAACTCCCAATGACTGTATTAGTTTTGTGTCTTTGGAAACTTGGAACATCATCTTCAAACATGGTGAATGATCTTCAACATCTCCTATAAAGATACTCCCCTTTTGTTTTCCTACCTAAAACCTTTTATTATATCATGCGGAAAAGAAAAAATAAAAAGGGTGAGCTCAAATTCTCATTAAGGGTAAACATAGAGAACATAAAACAAACCATAAACATTTTAACATAAAAAAATGAACATAAATTTTAAATATCAAAATCATGAGTCATGAAATAAATCTTGGCAGTACATAATAAATAGATCATAAAGGAACATTAACCATGATAAAATAGCATTGGTATAAAAAATGTAATTGTGGAAAATAATTAATCACATAATATGATTCTAATAGTAGCCAAGGCATTAATTCCAAGACCATCATAGTGGAAAAAGTCCATTACTGAACCGTGTTTACTTTCTGTTCCAGCTATTTATTACTAAACTAGATTTACTTGTCATTCAAGTCATGTCTATCTCATGAGATATAAATATTTACCCAATGAATTGAAGGGAGATATAGGTACCACCCATCTCATAGTGAAATCATTCTTACATGTTCCAAAAAAACATAAATCATTTATCATATCTTATCCCATGAAATAAAATGGGTTTATTAAAAATAATTCCATCATAAAATAATCTATATAAAAGATAATTACATCATTAACACAATAAAATAATAGTAATAATAGACATATAAACATAACCATATGTTATCAGATATGGGAAATAATTTTGATAAGACACTTGAACTTAATTCCTAAGGAAAATATCATTTCTTTTTCAAAAACATTTTCTTTTCCTAAAATGCCGAGCAATTTTAAAAGAAAATAATTCAGTTGAACATTAACTTAAAAACGTGTATAGTAAGATTCATGAAAATAAGGTGTTATGAAGATTTAAAAACTTGTTCATTCCGTATAAGATGAAAAAACAGTCTCCTCATACTTTTACCGGAAAAGTCAAAAAGTACCTCGTATGGAAAAAAATAAAGATTCCTTCCATACCACATAGTAAAAGTCAAAAGGGGGTAAAAATGACATTAAATATACATAGATTAATATTAAAACTTTTATGAAATAATTTTTAGTAAACATGGACTTGGATTATAAATATATCCCCAATAAATACTTACAAATAATCACTCTCAGATAAAAATAATATTTTCAAAGTTATCCCTTACCTTAGGTCTGATACACTTCGTACGAGTCCAAAAATACTATATAATGATTTTAAAAAATTATTAACTTATATAAAAATCATAATAATATTTATTATATCATATATAATTCTTTTATAACTTTATATTACTCATTTATTAACAATTTCATGTTAATGAAACATTTTAGGTAATATCACTTTGTTTATCGTATGTGTTTTGACTTGTTATTCTTGATCATATTACATAGATCATGATTTACTAAATTCAAGAATGTAAAACATGATTTCTATATTATATACATTCAGTAAATAAATATATATAATAGATATATAAATGAAATGTAATACACCATTCATGGAGATGGTAGGCCGTACGTACGCATAAACACTATTTCAGTTTCCTTATTGAATTGAATTGAAGTAAGAAAATGACATATATATATATACATAAATAAAGTAGTTTTAGTATTAAATATATTAAATTATTATTTATTATATATACTTTATAAAAATTCTTCAAAGCTAACGTGGAGAATGAATCTTATCACATCGTGGAGACGATAACCCATATATACGCATGAGTGACAATATCATTCACTCAATGGTTAAAGGGTATAGAAATGGATGGTATATTAATTATAAAAATAATAATAATGTCATATTATTTATTTATGTATATTATACTCACCATTATAATCATCCAAATAAAGTAATGTGGAATAACAAATCAGATCATGGCGTGGAGACAGTAAGCTGTACGTACGCATGCATGGCGATATTATTAATCGCAAGATGGATATAATGATGAATATAACTGTCCCATGATTATATAAACATCTCAGTATATGGATTATACTAGATTTATTACTTTTTTATGGAAACAAATATAGAAATAAGAATTATAAGAATAAATGAACTTTGAAAGAAGGGATAAAATGATTACCTCTTCTTTGGGTGTTTCCTTTTGATTTGAGAAAAATGGCTCCTTTGGATGAATCTCTGTCACGACCCGTCCTCGGGGCCCGTGCCGTGACTACCCCAAGCCCGCCTTCCATAGGCCAGGGGCTGGCGACTAGCACCAAGGCGTAAAATCCCAGTAAACAGGGAAGGCATTGCCTTTATAAGTAACAACCACACAGAGTCAGCAAGCGGAAAGTAAAGTGCAGAAAAGTAAAGGGGGCCGGAAATACAAGCCCAACTGTAAAGTACAACTGAAAAGTAAAGTACAGCAACTGAAGAAAAGACGGCGGCCTCGTGTCGTCCACTGGCAATCCCACCTGAAGGGTGGGTACAGATAGCCTCCAGGCTCCTCGGGTCCCACGTCCGCTCCGAGCACGTCCCGCCCAGTGGTCCACCTCCAGGTACCGTCCTGCTCCACGCCCCAACCGTGATCAGCGCTGTCCGTCGTCTGCAACCAACACAACAAGGTGCGGGCATAGCCCGTGCAGGGGTGAGTACAAGCTACTCAGTAAGGACCCCGAGACCCCCGAAGGTCTCCCGAAATCCACAAAGGATATAGCACAAAAGAAAGATGCAATCACGAAGTAACATCTGACTCGACTTAGGTATATGCCCATACATATACCTAAGTCCCCAATTCTAGCTCTGCTCACGAGCTCAAGAACAACTCAATCCACAAAGGAAAGCAAGACTCAAATCCACAAGGAGAGTAAACAGTAAATCCACATAGGATAGTTCAACACAATCCACAAAGGAGAGTAACAGTAAATCCACATAGGATAGTTCAACACAAACCACAAAGGAGAGTAACATAAGATTCAGCTCAACCAGGATTTTCATTATCGAAACCGTAAGTGTTGAAGAGCCCCATCTCTGAAGTGTACAGTGGTCCTGTCACGACTCCGAGGTACTGCTCACTAACCTAAGACTGCTGAAGTACTCCTCCTGTCGAGTACCGCGGGTCTGCTGCCAACTACCGGGCGCTCCGTCCGCTGAGGGTCTGCTGCCAAATACCGGGCGCTCACCCAGATAGCCTACTGAGGTACTCCTCCTGTCGAGTACCGCGGGTCTGCCGCCAACTACCAGGCGCTCCGTCCGCCGTGGGTCTGCTGCCAACTACTGGGCGCTCCGTCCACTGGGCTAGTCGACTCACTCCAAGTCGAGTCGGTCAAGCAGTCGTCAGGTCTCAGTCATCTACACGGTCTCCGTACTCCGCACGCACGTCTCCACCGTCGCGGGTCTGTCGCTACAACCAAGCGCACACACTCCGTAGAGTATCGCGGGTCCGCCGCTACAACCAAGCGCTCCACCGCCAAGGGTCTGTCGCTACAACCAAGCGCACACACTCCGTAGAGTATCGCGGGTCCGCCGCTACAACCAAGCGCTCCACCGCCAAGGGTCTGCTGCTGCATCCAAGCGCACCACCACTGTCAAGTACCACGGGTCCGCCGCTACACCCAAGCGCTCCACCGCTCAAGGTAAAAAGAAGATTCAGCTCACACAGGTTCGGTAGCACTCTTCCACGTAGGATCGCTGAGTGCAGTAGTCGACGCAGTCCCCTGAGGATCTCTGCACAGTCGTCGCCGCAGTCCACGAAGGATCTCTGCTCTGCCGTCGTCGCAGTCCACGGAGGATCTCTGCTCTGTCGTCGTCGCAGTCCACGGAGGATCTCTGCTCTGTCGTCGAAGCCACAGCCAGCACTAGGGTTCCCGCACTTAGCGAGCTCGTTTAGGAGGGTCCGCTCCATGAGCCGAGAGGCTGATACATCAACTGACACTTAGTCCGAAGTTGATGTATCCAAAAGTTCCGTATCGACAACAGGATCTCAACGCGACAGACGGCGCGTCAATCGGACGCCCGGTCTGAGAGTTATTGGCATTTTCGTCCCAGGGGCCCGGTTGGTTTTTAGGGCAAAACCAACCCGACCGTACTCCGCCTGTATCCGATCCTCGGGCGGAGTATGCCAAAAGTTCCGTCTCACTTAGAGGAAACTACCACAGCTGACGGTACGTCGATCGGACGTCCGTAGCTCAAGTTATGAGCGTTTCCGCTCCGAGGGCCCGGTTGGCTTCGTGTACGAACCAACCCGGCCGAACCCAAAGTCTTCCGAAACCTTGAGTATAATATACCGAAACGACCGTCTCGATCCAAGGATCGCGTAGCCGCTGACGGTTCGTCAATCGGAGGTCCCAGGCCCAAGATATGGGCGAAAGACCGAAGAGGGCCCGAAACGGGGGTACTGGGCCCGGGGCGACCCGGCCCGAACCCCCCCTGGGGTCGGCCGAACCGGGTCGGCCCGAACCGGGTCGGCCCGACCCGGCCCGAACCGGCTCGGCCGGGTCCGGTCCGGCCTGGGCGCGGCCCGGCCGACCGGACCGGCTCGGCTTCGGCCGAGCGGCCGAAGCGCTGCCGCCGCGGGTCAAACCCGCGGCTTTGGAGAAAACGCGGCCCGCGCGGGCCGCGTGCTGGAAGGCCGGACCGCGGACGCGGTCCGGCGGCTCGCCGCCGCCGCGGCTCGGCCGCGGCGGACTCCTCCGGCGGCGCGCCGGGCGCCGTCGCCCCCGGTCGCCGGCGCCGCCGCGCCGGCGACCCGCGCCGCCGCCTCCTTCCGCGGGCCGCCGGAGATGCTCCGGTGGCCCGATTTGCCTCCCGTCTGCGCCGTTGTTCCTCCCGGGACGCGTCCTCCACTGCGGAATCAACATATGGCCCTTGCGTCGCGCTTTTGCCGTCGCTCGCCAAATCCGCACACAAAGGAAGATCGACGGAGGGTTGTCGGGTCTTGTTCGTTAGACCCGCACCCTCCGCGTTAGTCATAATCAACGGGAGAAACAGGAAAGAAACCAATCAACAATTTTAAATAAATTAAAATTGTTTCGTGATCGGGTTCTATATTTCAAAAGAATAAACACGGGATTTTAAAAAGAATTCCAACATCCCTTACCTCGCAGCTGTCGTTGCCGAACGAGGGATCGTCGCGGAATCGCTCGTCGCGGAGGAAGGAGATCGTCGCGTCGTCGCGGAATCGCTCGTCGCGTCGCCAATCTCCGGATCAAGATCAACGGATTTAATTAGTTTAAATCCGTTGATATTGAAATTAAAAAGGGAGAAGAAAAGATCTGATTCTCACCTTTGTTGCCGAACGAGGGTCGGCCGCGGAAGAAGAGGCGTCGCCGAAGAACGTCGCGGGTAGATCTCGTCGACGTCGCAGATCTCGGTGTGCGTCGTCGAATTCCGGTCGCCGGCGTTCTTCGCGTTCTTCGCGTTCTTCGCGTTCTTCGCGTTCTTCGCGTTCTTCGCGTTCTTCGCGGAGAGGGTGGAGGAACGAAGATTCTCTCAAATCCTTTCCAAGGATTTTTATGTTGGTCTTATTTTATAAACATGCCAACACGAAACCGGTTAAGAAACGATCCATCAATTCGTTGAATTAATTCAACGAAAGAAACGACCCATTTAATTCACGAAGAAACAGTCCATTTAATTCACGAAATAAACCGCCCAATTAAATGGTCTGTTAAGAATTAAAGAAAACGCGTCGGTTGACTTTTCAGTTACTTTGACGGGTTTTCGCGGGTGCGTTACTTAGCGAAAGAAACGGCGGGGCTCGTGCGGGTCCCACCGCACAAATATCCTACCAAAGGGGGTAGGATATTTCTGGATAGCATCCTATCCAGTTCAACTCAGTTCAAGCCGCCTTTAAGTGACTTCAAGTGGCTTTCAAGCAGCTTAAGTGAAATAAAATAAAGTTGTCGCACAAACTTTATTTTATTCTGACTTAAAGCCGCAAAATTTAAAAACCACGTCTGAGCAAACGCAACTCCGGAAGAGGCGTTTCTAAGCAAATACCGGCGCTGCGATTTCATCGGTGCCCTCAGAATTTGATTCCGGGCACCGGTTCAAAAGATAGAAAAACCCGCTCGTCCGTTCACTGAACGTACCCGAGCCAAACTTCGGAAATTGATTCCGGGCACACCGGGCCTCGGAATCAGGTGCCGTCTGAAGCTGCGCTCTTGTAAAATTCCAAAGAAAATTAAGAAAAAAATTTCCTTGAAATTTGCGGGTCTTTACATTACTCCCACCTCAGGGCTTTACGTCCCCGTAAAGATACATCAAAACTAGGGGAACAAATGGGGGTACTGAGCACGCATCTGAGCCTCCCGCTCCCAAGTGCTCTCCTGGAGGTTCCCGTGCTGCCATCTGACGCGCACAAGAGGAATCGACCGCCCACGTAGGACCCGCTCCTGTCGATCCTCGATCTCCACTGGGACCTCCGCAAAAGTCGCCCCATCGTCCACGTCCAGCTCCCCAAAGTCGATGATGTGCGTCGGGTCGTGCACGTATCTCCTCAGCTGAGACACGTGGAAGACGTCGTGCACCCGGTGCAACTGAGGTGGTAGAGCCAGGCGATAAGCCACCTCTCCTATCCTGCTGAGGACCTGGAAAGGCCCGATGAAGCGTGGAGACAACTTGCCGCCTCGGCCAAATCTCCGTAAACCACGTCGAGGTGAGACACGCAAAAAGACGTGGTCGCCATCCTCGAACTCTAGTGGCCTCCGCCTCCTGTCAGCATATGACTTCTGCCGGCTCTGAGCTGTCCTCATCCTCTCCTGGATGATCTGGACCTTCTCTGTCGTGGCCTGGACCATCACAGGTCCCACAAGAGCTGCAAGATTTCTTCTTTGCCGAAAAGAGAAATCTGGTCTCATCCCCTGGATGAACCACATTCTTTGCCTAAAACAGTCAATCCTAACATGGATGATACTAATCCATACCAAGGATGACGTCGTAAGGCCTCGACGCTACTACTAAGAGATTCAACTGTTACTCTCGCCTCCAAGGGTTGAGTCACACTGTCGGCATCAGTGTGTGGTAACTGGGTCTCCTCCAGTAGATGTCTCACAAGTGAGGGTCAAGTCAACAGCCAAAACTGGAATCTCCTAGTAACATCACGAAAGAGGACAGGAACGAAAATATCACAAAGGTATGCATCTTTTATTATTGCAGCTCATATTACAAGACGCTACACAAAAGAAACAAGGAACCAGAAGTACAAAGGATGTATCCACTAGTTCTGCTCCTGTCCATCAGCTCCCAGGGCTCCATGATCGAAGGCCTCGACTGCCTGAAGCTGAGCTCTCCCCTGCGGTCGGGGTGGACCTCCTGGTGGTGGTGGTGGTAGAGCCTCAAAGCGTCGTCCACCACCTGCTGCTCGGCCAGCTCCTCTACCTCGTCCGTCTCCTCCCTGCAGACCGCCACGGTCGAACCTCTGCCTCTGCCTAGGTGGTTCCTCAACCGTTTGCTGCTCCCCCGCATGGCGGGTCGGGCAGTCACGAGCCATGTGACCAATTCCGCCACAGGAGTAGCACTGCCCACTCTCGGCACGCCTGGCTCTGACTCCACCCCGGCTTCCCCGCACAACTGAGCCTGAGTCGTGCAGTCGGCCACTGGTAGGTCTGGTCTGCCTGGAACCCTGAGTCATCTGTCGGCTACCTGCCACCGAAGACTCCGCTACGTGCCGCCCTGCGGTGGGTCTCTGTGCTGGTGTAGACTCAGCAAGGAAGCTCTCGATCAGAAGGGCCCGCTCTAGTACTCCTGTCTGAGTCGGTATGCTGAGGGAGATCAGCGATGCCCTGATCTCGTGTCTCAAACCCTGCTCGAAGGTCCGGGCCCGGAAGAAGGGGTCCCGTACCATGTCTGTCGAGTACCGAGAAAGGTCGGTGAACCTCGCCGCGTACTGAGCGACCGTCATGCTGCCCTGCCGCAGCTGTAGAAGCTCCTGGATACGCACCGCACGAAGGGTGGCTGGGACGAACTCCGAGCGGAAGAGGCTCTCAAAGTCCGTCCAAAGAAGAGATGCCTCATCGTGCACCTGGAGCATCAAGCTCCACCATCGTCCTGCCGCCGCCTGCAGGAGGCTCGCTGCGAGAATCACCATGAGATCCGCTGGTGTCCTCACTAGCCGAAAGATCCGTACCACCGCCTCTAGCCAGTCCTCGGCGGCCTGGGGGTCCGCCTCACCGCGAAACCTGGGCGGTCGCTGGCTCTGAAACTCGTGCAGTGCCCTGAGGCGACGTGCATCGTCGGCGTCTGGTACTGGAAGCATCGGTGGTTCGGCGGGTAAGGCTACCGCCGGTGCCACTGCTGGCAAAGGGCCCTGCACCGAGGCCTCGTCGCTCGGTGGGCTGCCGTCGCGCCCTACACTCGGAACCCTAGCTGGCAATCGTCGCGGGGCCATCCTGAAAAGGAGAACAAGAGCACCACAGTCAGAACAGTATACCTGGTGAGCTGGCACAAGTAATCACAAGGAAAACTTGAGACTTTCATAAAGCAGATCAGTATACCCGGTGAGCTGACATAAGTAATCACAAAGAAAACTTGAAACACACACGCAATCAATGTTTTCATGCATTAAGTCGGAAATCAGGAGTCAGGGTCCTGGTGTACGGATACGTCGGCCGCCGCACCAACACTGGGCTCCCTGAACTGATAACCACACTCAATACACTAAACACTATTGCTTCACATAGAAAGAAAGGACGATCAGAGTCTGCGGTAGAACCGACCGCCTTTGATACCAATTTGTCACGACCCGTCCTCGGGGCCCGTGCCGTGACTACCCCAAGCCCGCCTTCCATAGGCCAGGGGCTGGCGACTAGCACCAAGGCGTAAAATCCCAGTAAACAGGGAAGGCATTGCCTTTATAAGTAACAACCACACAGAGTCAGCAAGCGGAAAGTAAAGTGCAGAAAAGTAAAGGGGGCCGGAAATACAAGCCCAACTGTAAAGTACAACTGAAAAGTAAAGTACAGCAACTGAAGAAAAGACGGCGGCCTCGTGTCGTCCACTGGCAATCCCACCTGAAGGGTGGGTACAGATAGCCTCCAGGCTCCTCGGGTCCCACGTCCGCTCCGAGCACGTCCCGCCCAGTGGTCCACCTCCAGGTACCGTCCTGCTCCACGCCCCAACCGTGATCAGCGCTGTCCGTCGTCTGCAACCAACACAACAAGGTGCGGGCATAGCCCGTGCAGGGGTGAGTACAAGCTACTCAGTAAGGACCCCGAGACCCCCGAAGGTCTCCCGAAATCCACAAAGGATATAGCACAAAAGAAAGATGCAATCACGAAGTAACATCTGACTCGACTTAGGTATATGCCCATACATATACCTAAGTCCCCAATTCTAGCTCTGCTCACGAGCTCAAGAACAACTCAATCCACAAAGGAAAGCAAGACTCAAATCCACAAGGAGAGTAAACAGTAAATCCACATAGGATAGTTCAACACAATCCACAAAGGAGAGTAACAGTAAATCCACATAGGATAGTTCAACACAAACCACAAAGGAGAGTAACATAAGATTCAGCTCAACCAGGATTTTCATTATCGAAACCGTAAGTGTTGAAGAGCCCCATCTCTGAAGTGTACAGTGGTCCTGTCACGACTCCGAGGTACTGCTCACTAACCTAAGACTGCTGAAGTACTCCTCCTGTCGAGTACCGCGGGTCTGCTGCCAACTACCGGGCGCTCCGTCCGCTGAGGGTCTGCTGCCAAATACCGGGCGCTCACCCAGATAGCCTACTGAGGTACTCCTCCTGTCGAGTACCGCGGGTCTGCCGCCAACTACCAGGCGCTCCGTCCGCCGTGGGTCTGCTGCCAACTACTGGGCGCTCCGTCCACTGGGCTAGTCGACTCACTCCAAGTCGAGTCGGTCAAGCAGTCGTCAGGTCTCAGTCATCTACACGGTCTCCGTACTCCGCACGCACGTCTCCACCGTCGCGGGTCTGTCGCTACAACCAAGCACACACACTCCGTAGAGTATCGCGGGTCCGCCGCTACAACCAAGCGCTCCACCGCCAAGGGTCTGTCGCTACAACCAAGCGCACACACTCCGTAGAGTATCGCGGGTCCGCCGCTACAACCAAGCGCTCCACCGCCAAGGGTCTGCTGCTGCATCCAAGCGCACCACCACTGTCAAGTACCACGGGTCCGCCGCTACACCCAAGCGCTCCACCGCTCAAGGTAAAAAGAAGATTCAGCTCACACAGGTTCGGTAGCACTCTTCCACGTAGGATCGCTGAGTGCAGTAGTCGACGCAGTCCCCTGAGGATCTCTGCACAGTCGTCGCCGCAGTCCACGAAGGATCTCTGCTCTGCCGTCGTCGCAGTCCACGGAGGATCTCTGCTCTGTCGTCGTCGCAGTCCACGGAGGATCTCTGCTCTGTCGTCGAAGCCACAGCCAGCACTAGGGTTCCCGCACTTAGCGAGCTCGTTTAGGAGGGTCCGCTCCATGAGCCGAGAGGCTGATACATCAACTGACACTTAGTCCGAAGTTGATGTATCCAAAAGTTCCGTATCGACAACAGGATCTCAACGCGACAGACGGCGCGTCAATCGGACGCCCGGTCTGAGAGTTATTGGCATTTTCGTCCCAGGGGCCCGGTTGGTTTTTAGGGCAAAACCAACCCGACCGTACTCCGCCTGTATCCGATCCTCGGGCGGAGTATGCCAAAAGTTCCGTCTCACTTAGAGGAAACTACCACAGCTGACGGTACGTCGATCGGACGTCCGTAGCTCAAGTTATGAGCGTTTCCGCTCCGAGGGCCCGGTTGGCTTCGTGTACGAACCAACCCGGCCGAACCCAAAGTCTTCCGAAACCTTGAGTATAATATACCGAAACGACCGTCTCGATCCAAGGATCGCGTAGCCGCTGACGGTTCGTCAATCGGAGGTCCCAGGCCCAAGATATGGGCGAAAGACCGAAGAGGGCCCGAAACGGGGGTACTGGGCCCGGGGCGACCCGGCCCGAACCCCCCCTGGGGTCGGCCGAACCGGGTCGGCCCGAACCGGGTCGGCCCGACCCGGCCCGAACCGGCTCGGCCGGGTCCGGTCCGGCCTGGGCGCGGCCCGGCCGACCGGACCGGCTCGGCTTCGGCCGAGCGGCCGAAGCGCTGCCGCCGCGGGTCAAACCCGCGGCTTTGGAGAAAACGCGGCCCGCGCGGGCCGCGTGCTGGAAGGCCGGACCGCGGACGCGGTCCGGCGGCTCGCCGCCGCCGCGGCTCGGCCGCGGCGGACTCCTCCGGCGGCGCGCCGGGCGCCGCCGCCCCCGGTCGCCGGCGCCGCCGCGCCGGCGACCCGCGCCGCCGCCTCCTTCCGCGGGCCGCCGGAGATGCTCCGGTGGCCCGATTTGCCTCCCGTCTGCGCCGTTGTTCCTCCCGGGACGCGTCCTCCACTGCGGAATCAACATATGGCCCTTGCGTCGCGCTTTTGCCGTCGCTCGCCAAATCCGCACACAAAGGAAGATCGACGGAGGGTTGTCGGGTCTTGTTCGTTAGACCCGCACCCTCCGCGTTAGTCATAATCAACGGGAGAAACAGGAAAGAAACCAATCAACAATTTTAAATAAATTAAAATTGTTTCGTGATCGGGTTCTATATTTCAAAAGAATAAACACGGGATTTTAAAAAGAATTCCAACATCCCTTACCTCGCAGCTGTCGTTGCCGAACGAGGGATCGTCGCGGAATCGCTCGTCGCGGAGGAAGGAGATCGTCGCGTCGTCGCGGAATCGCTCGTCGCGTCGCCAATCTCCGGATCAAGATCAACGGATTTAATTAGTTTAAATCCGTTGATATTGAAATTAAAAAGGGAGAAGAAAAGATCTGATTCTCACCTTTGTTGCCGAACGAGGGTCGGCCGCGGAAGAAGAGGCGTCGCCGAAGAACGTCGCGGGTAGATCTCGTCGACGTCGCAGATCTCGGTGTGCGTCGTCGAATTCCGGTCGCCGGCGTTCTTCGCGTTCTTCGCGTTCTTCGCGTTCTTCGCGTTCTTCGCGTTCTTCGCGTTCTTCGCGGAGAGGGTGGAGGAACGAAGATTCTCTCAAATCCTTTCCAAGGATTTTTATGTTGGTCTTATTTTATAAACATGCCAACACGAAACCGGTTAAGAAACGATCCATCAATTCGTTGAATTAATTCAACGAAAGAAACGACCCATTTAATTCACGAAGAAACAGTCCATTTAATTCACGAAATAAACCGCCCAATTAAATGGTCTGTTAAGAATTAAAGAAAACGCGTCGGTTGACTTTTCAGTTACTTTGACGGGTTTTCGCGGGTGCGTTACTTAGCGAAAGAAACGGCGGGGCTCGTGCGGGTCCCACCGCACAAATATCCTACCAAAGGGGGTAGGATATTTCTGGATAGCATCCTATCCAGTTCAACTCAGTTCAAGCCGCCTTTAAGTGACTTCAAGTGGCTTTCAAGCAGCTTAAGTGAAATAAAATAAAGTTGTCGCACAAACTTTATTTTATTCTGACTTAAAGCCGCAAAATTTAAAAACCACGTCTGAGCAAACGCAACTCCGGAAGAGGCGTTTCTAAGCAAATACCGGCGCTGCGATTTCATCGGTGCCCTCAGAATTTGATTCCGGGCACCGGTTCAAAAGATAGAAAAACCCGCTCGTCCGTTCACTGAACGTACCCGAGCCAAACTTCGGAAATTGATTCCGGGCACACCGGGCCTCGGAATCAGGTGCCGTCTGAAGCTGCGCTCTTGTAAAATTCCAAAGAAAATTAAGAAAAAAATTTCCTTGAAATTTGCGGGTCTTTACAATCTCTTACCAAATTAAGGCATCTATGATAAATTTATGGAGGTTTAAAGGAGAAATGGGTAGGGTTTGGGAAATCCAAAACACTTTATTGGTGTGAGTTAAATAGAAAGGGAGCTCCCTTTTATAAGAGAGGTGAGGATCACTTTAGGAAAAACCGTGAAATATTAATTTATTATAAAATAATTTTCATGTTTTAATAGCTAAAATTGATTTATTTTGAAATTAATATGAGTATGGGTCTAATTACTCTCAAAAAATATTTTTTTTAAAAGTTTAGGTCATAAACTTAGCCTTATATTTTAGATTTAACCCTTTGTAAAATAAGATAACTCTTACCATGTCCTCTTTTATTTTTATACTACATGGTTAATATTTTTAAAATAAAATTACAAGAAAACTTAAATAGGATCATTAATAAAATTTTTATCACTATAAATGTTATTTGGATGAACATTAGATTTTTATTATTTTTATATCATTTAATAAAATATTAATTGTTTTAAAAACACATTTATTTCAATTTTGACACTATTTAGTAATTTTTTTTAAAAGTCATAACAACTTGGTTCCTTTGAAAAAATTTATTAATTCACCCATAATATGTCAAATTATTCCATAAAATTCTTGTATGGCATCATAATTTTCATATTTAATTTATTGTTATATTTAGAAATTAATTTATTTGAATCTTTCATAAATGAGATAATCAGTACATCATAATTGTGTCACACATAAATATATTTATCTACTGTCTAAAAATTATAAATAAAATTCCATGATATATTAAATCTTTTTATCATTATAATTAATATTTATATACATCTATATAAATTATATAACCCTATATTAAAATAAATTTAGTAAAGGATATAAGTTTATGTTATAATTATCTTTACATTAAATTATTTCTTATAAAATGTCATTTTCACATTCAAGTGAATCCATGGGGTCCCAAAATAGAACCAAGGATTAACATGGTCATAAATATATTATCAAATAGTATTACAACTTTTTTTAGGGTAGTTTAATATTATTATAATATTTTTTACCCTTATTTACCAGATTTACTCTTTAACAATGGTAAATAAAATAATTACAGAAAACACTGTTCATAACTTGGAAAAATAAAAGGTAAATATTAACAAAATTTGAACCTTATGATTCCAAATATGGTATCCATATTTACAAATTCAAAACACAGAAGTTTTAGCAATTAATTTAAAATTAACTCCAGTTTTCAAAACCAAAAAGTGGGGTTTTAAGAAGTAATAACTATCAAAAGATTGACATGTTTTTATGTAGAATTTAAAAGTTAAATTATTTAAAATGTACAAAATTATATTAAAGAAAAAATATAATCCAATTATACATTTAATCCAATAAAAATGATATTTTAACTATATAATAAAATTAGGTGAAAAGATAGTTTCGAATTAAAATGCAGTATTTTTCACTATTCATTAAAATTGCAATTTTATCAGAAAAATGCCAAAAATTCAAACAAAGTAAAATTTTATGTCCCACTTAAAAAGAAGAAGTTTATTTTTTAAAATTTTATTTATAAAAGTTTCAAAACTAGATTTAAAATGGGTGCACCATCAATAGGCGGTAAAACTGCATTTTTTGAAAAATACTTCTTTTGTATGAAAAATTGATTTTGTTCTCATATCATGTCCTAGAAAATGTGTAATATGATTTATAATGTTAAATAAAATTTAAAATTTGGTTAATAATAATCATAATGGAAATTTTATATCATATTAAATAATAATATTTTAATAATATATCACTATTTAGTGAAACTCGGTATCGCGTACAACATAAGCTATAGAGGAAGGTCACTCTTGCGTGTAATGAAATCCAAGGTAGTGTTGTGTGTAGTGTAATATTAATTTTGTGTTTCATATAACATAATACAAACATAGTTCATTTATAAATTGTAAAAATTGTATACTCAGTTTTCCTTGAAATGAATTCTATCAAAAGAACTTGAAATTGTGTGTAATAGAAGCCAAGAATAGTGTTTTATATATTACAAGCTAATACGATGTTAAATATAACGCAAGATAATCCTAGGGTATATTTCAACACAATACATAAATGAAATTAAAAAGAATATATCTCATAAAATCTTGAGGTGTTATAGGTTGATGAGTAATATGAGAGTCTAGCCACAAGGAAAGGGAAATTTCATCTCACTTTTATTTCCGTGAGATACATGCCTTATTCACCACTCAATTATTTTTTTGGTGTATGTAATACCCATTAATGTATTATATATATATATTATAATTTAATATATAGGTATTTAAATATCCATTTTATGAACTTTATTTCAGGTTATTTATGATTCAAATGTTACGAAATCAGTAAGATTGTTTTGTCTCAATTTTCATTCTTTGAGACTCATGTTTTGTTATGATCCTAAATTCGTTTTAGAGGTTTATATACATCCATTTTACATTTTATATAATTAATATAGTTTATTTAATGATATTTTATACTTCATGTAATTATCTTTTTCTTATACGGATAGTGTGACCCCAAGTTACCATTTAATAAGAGTCTATTGAAACAATCTCATATTTTTTTTTGAGATTGTTAATGATTATACTTTATTTAATGAAATCATGTTTTCCATCACTTAAAATTCTCATGAGTTTCCTTATAATCTTTTATTTCATGATATATACATTAATTGGTACCATTATTCTACTCCTTTGTACATAATATAGTTAAGAATGTGTTTTTATGAATGCTTTACATTACCCTCTCTTTAGTTTGAAATATGCGATCCATAAAAACAATGTTTTATAAAAATAGATTATAGGAATATTATAATATTATCCTATAATAATTTGAAGACATTTTCCCCATTTTTTCTTTTAATAATTTTTTCAAAGGAATCTTCTTATTTCTTTATGAATAAGTAATTTTCCACATTATTACCATGAAAAAGGAATATTCTTTTTACCTCATATGAAATGTACAAATTTACCCATAATAATTTCTGTAATGTTTCATTTTCATGTATAAAAAGTAAATTTTTAATAAAGTTTATTTAAAATTATTTTAAAAAATTTTGGTTAAAAAAAATTTCAATCTTAATACAAATGTATTCAAGTAAAAAGGTTTTCAAAATATTTTTAATATTTGTTTGTAAGTTTTAAAAAGTTATTTTAAATGATTTGGTTTTCAAAATGTTTCCAAGACATCTTTATATATTTTCCAAATGTTATCAATGGAAAATGTTTTTAAAATGTTTTGAATCTTATTTTATATGTTTTCATGGAATTTATTTTTCAAAATCATTTAAGGTATTCTTCATAAGTTTTCAATGTATTTTATAAGAAATTATTTTCAAAGGGATTATATATTAAACATTATTTTTCAAAAAAGGAAAAGATATTTTACTCAATAATTTTTATTGAATGATGTTTAAAAACTATTTTCTATCTTATATGACATATGTTTAGGTTACTAATGACTTTTTATTAAATGATCCAAAGGTTCCATTCATATTATTTCTTTAAATGGGTTATGCTTGATGTCGTGGTCTTTGTGAAACATGTTTCCCTTTTATGAGTAATATGTTTACGAAACCCATTTCTATTTCATGGGATATATTTTTATGAAATCCATTTTTCGTTTATAGGTTATTCTTTTTATTGAATTATTATGAAACACAAATAAGTTTCCATAGTTTATGATATGATTACATATTTATGATACCCATTTCATTTTAAGGGTTATGATATGATTGTTTATGATTTTGTGGAACATGTATGTATGAATTAATTATGAGATCGGTGGGACCTCTATCTCCCTTAAATTCATTGGTTAATGATTTATATCCCATGATATAGATATTCATGGAACGGGAAATTACCTCAGGTCAGTATTACATGGCTTCAATAAGAAATAAACTCAGTTTATTATGACAGGGCTAGAACGATGAGTGAACTTAGTTCAGCAATACATGGCTAGAATGGGGTGTGAACCTAGTTTGGTAATGGAAATTATCCAATAACATAGACTTGGTAGAAATTTGTTTACTACTATGTAAATAATTATTATATTCTTATGTGTTTTCCACAAGTCCATGTTTTAATCCTATGTTAGGATTTGTTTGATTATTTTCTTTAATTCATTATGATTCATATATTATGAACTGAAAAGATTTATTCCATGATTCATGTATATGATATTTGATATGTTGGTATGATCTTATATTTTCATCATCATGTTGTCATACCCTTATGGTCATTATTATGCTAACATATCTCCATTATTTACCCTTACAAAACATTTGATCTCACCACATTTAATGTTTCCTTCCACCAGTTATGAAGATATGTATTATGTTTGATGTGTTTATGAATTCTAGCCAATAAGAACCTAGTGGGTGATAATTTATCTCACTTATTTATTAGTTTTTATGTTCCCATGTTTCCAAAGGGACTAGAATATTAGGGTTTATTGGGTATCTGTTTTGTATAATGCTTTAAGTATTATGTTAAATTTATGTAATGTTATTGTATAAAAATAGAGGGTATACAGTTAGTATCATAGAAAAAGATTAGTTAAATTCTGTAAAATAGTATGAGATAACACTAGTTGGATCCCTAGGTATATTTCTAATTATATGTCTTAGGATGTCTCTAAGGACATGTATAAGTTTGACTTAACATTAAAGAACATGTCCTATTATTTTATTAAAGGGTAGAGTGAATGGTTTCTTAGAAATACATCAATTTATTGATATTACAAGTGTATATAGATATTTAATAGAAGTACCTAGGGGTAAAAAATCAAACAATATGTTCCCAGCTTGACTTGTGGTAATCTGGTACATGAAAATGATCCTTGTTTCATACATGGTTTGACACTCTTGGGGAAAAAGCTTTGGTAACTCACAAAAGTCTTCATAGACCATCATGAAGGATTTAAATATTAGTTGGCTATTAATAAAATAATATGAACCTCAGGTGTCATTAATTATGGAAGGTGTGATTATTTAGATATCCTATAATTAATTTCTTTCATGGATATGTGGTTTTCTATTTGATATGTAATGCTCACACTATGCTTCTGGTTTTAGTCAATGGTGGGAGCTGGAAGGAACTGGATTAACGTTGAATGTGTTGGAAGATATCATTATGAGAATCCATGTGGGATGATAACTAGAGTGAATTATGTTGTGATCATGCCTACTCAATTTTCACATTACATGATTAACAACATATACCATAACCAACTATTATAATTAACAAGGAAAATAAGTAAGGAATTTACTGAGAGTTCAGGTAATTGAGCCCATGGAGGAAAGAATATTTGGTTTCCTATATGTTAATAATGAGGAAAGTTTCACCTAATTGAATGTATAAGAGGAAAAATAATATATTTTGACTGTGGAAAAAAAGACAAAAAACAAGTGAATGAAAGGGGAAAATGAAGAGTCTGGTTGATAAAATGGATGATAATATTGGCCCCCCTAATACATCATCGGAGGTTAAGTTTTTTATATGTGGATTAAATGGTCATTATGAAACTCAATGTCTCAACATTAATGAACCTAAAGGGAACCAAGAAGGTGGTGTGAGTAACAGTTACATTAGGGATAATGATAATACTTCAGATGAAATGTGAATGGAATGATGTTGTGTAATAGGATGAGGTAGCCATGTTAATGGAATAAGGATGAAATTGAATAATAAATGTTTTTATGTATTTGGATTGAATAATTATGTAATATAAAAGGATATATATATATATATAAGTATTCTTAAGTTTATGTTTTTTCTCTAATGATTTAAAAGAATACATTTAATGGTTTTGATAAAATCAAAAGGTGATTTAGTGGCAATATGATAGAAAACACTTGATTCAGGGAAAGAGAACCCTTCATATGTTCCTTATGGTATTATATTGTTATGTTTGATAGTAATAAGTAAACTCAATGTTATTTATTACCTTGTAACTAATTAAGGACTTGTTTACATGTGGTTTATGATATCATTGATGATGTTTAAAACATTTTTGGATTTATGGAATAAATCCAATATACTTTGATTAAGGAAGAATGCATGTTTTCAATGAGGATTTATGTTATTAACATATTTACAGAGTATATATGATGGGGGTATTAACATATTTTAAATGTGACAACCAAGAGATACTTTGTGATATATGAGGGAATCAGTGTTATGCTGATTTCATGAATATGTTTATATGTGTTGGATTTTTATCTTTCAAAAGGTTTATAAGGTTAATCATTCATGAAAAATTTATGTTTAAATTTGGAGGAAATATTTATGCACTGAGTTTGTATTGAAAATATTGGATAAAAGTATATTAATTGTTAACATTATTTCAATTATGTATATCTTATTTATTTTGTGAATTAAATTAGTTTAGTTTAAAAAAATGAAATAGTGTATTTCAGATGAAAACTAATCAAGTTTGTCAATACTATGTGTCTTAAACCCATGATTGAGTGACAATAAGGGTTTCATGCCTACCACTGGCCTATGCAATGTCCAGGTTAATGTGTAATTATTTTTGTTGAATAATTATTAATGATGAGCCAGTAGAGTTAATTTTTATGTTTACATATTAGTGTACTACCAATATTGATTCTGAATAATATTTAGAGAAAAATATCAATAAATTTTATTTTTTAATGGTCCTTAAGATCTGCTAAAACTTTATTTTAGCACTTTAGGCATGAAATTTAATTTCTGGTCATCTATTTCATGATGTAATGGATGAATAAAAAATAGATAAAATCACAAATAAATAATGATTTTATATATAAATATATCAACTAAGTATTTCTCTATATATTTGTGGCCAATAAAATAATTAATCAACATTAAGATAATGATCAAAAGAAATTGTATTGTCCTATTATCTTAATTTTGTTAAACCATTGGACTTTTAAATTATCATATTTTTATGAAATTGAGGCCCTCAACATTTAATTAATCATTCAATTTTTTATGAATGATTACCTTAATCACTCCCTATAAATGATTATGCTTTTCTTTCATGTCAAATCATCACTACTAACCTATGTTTTCCTTTGTGGAAACCTGGTAATATTTTACTTTGGGTAACCGTTTTGGATCCAACTATTCATTTTTACGGGATGTATTAGTATTGATTTTTATGATGTAGGTTTCTATGAATGAAACTATCAGGTATTAAACCATTGATAACCTAGTTGAATTTCAAGGTTGAAATTCATTTTAATAGGGGTAGAATGTAACACCCAGAGATTATGTAAATTATTATTTTTGGAATTAATTTAACCTTTTTAATATTTTTAATTTCATGAAACACTTAAAAATAGTTTATTTTATATGTTTTTATTTAATTATATGCAACACTATGTTAATAGTGTTCTACACACAAAATAGATTTTATCTTTCTCTACATGGAACACCGAGGTTAGCTTGTGTTACACACAACAATGACATTCCTCGATGGATTTCATAACATGAAAGATTGAGTCTACTAAAAAAATAAAGTTATCATTTAATATAATAATCTGCAACCTAGAATTTTAATTAGAGTTTATGAGTAGTATTTATTAATTTATGAAAATATATACTTTAAACAACAATAATATGAATTCATAAGATACCAATTAAATATAAATTAAAACTCGTTGAATATAATGGAAAATATTAATATAGTCTCAGTGCTATTTTACACTAATAAATTAAATTAATTAGTGAGTGATATTGTTATAAAATATATTTTATATATTAAATAAGATATTTTTTATGTCCATTCAATATATTTGATAGACATAAGATAAAAAAACCCAATTTAATTCATAAAAACCTATATTGTTATTATGGAATTTGTATCACCTTTTAAGGGAGAACCCATTTTAAATACAATTTTTGGAACATTAATAGATTTAATATTTCAAAATAATATTAATATTTGAAAATTTATGATATTAATTAGTTTAAGTTAATGTTTTTTCCATTTTCAAAGAAGTTTAATTTTTTATTGAATAGTGAAAATACTATATTTTAGTTTAAAAAATAATTTATTTTATAATTTATTTATATGTTTAAATTATATTTTAAATTCGTTTGAATGTATAATTTGATTATATTATAACCCCAGAGTATCATCTTATCGGTGGGATTAAATTTAAATTAATTTCTACCACTTCAATGATTTTAATTTGAAAAAATGGATTAATTAATTGTAATAATTATAATTTATAATGTTTAATGAGGTAAACATAGTTTTTTTCCAATTGGATTAGTGAATGTAGTTAAAAATAATTTATTCGTTTAAGGTAAAATTAAGATTAACTAAGGACTAAACCCTAAATTTAAGAATAAAAACAACATAGAAACTTGTACCATCTAAATTTTATGTCTATATTTCTACCATATACGCCCTTGTCTCTACTCTTTTGCATTATTGGATCCACTTTCAATGTGAAAAATCAAATATTTATTCCGTTTATTTTAATGTCATAGGGATATAGGAAACACGTGCACTCTTATTATTATTATTATTATTATTATTATTGGGTTTAAATGACCGTTCAATATCATTACCATTGATAATATAGATTATTTATAGTGATCACACAGCTGATATAAAAATATGGTTTTTAAAAAACCCTTTTAACATAGACTAAAAAATGGATGGCCTCATTTAGTAAACTCAGACCGTACGAAGCTCATTTGTTGAATCTTGAAAAGGAGGCAACGCCATTGTGCTTCACTCATGACGAATCCCATACTGATCTTTAACATGTTAAGCTTGAACATAACCACCTATCAGAGAAGTTCAAGTTAATAGAGATCACTACCTGAGTGATGTTATCTGAGCTGCCTCAAGAGTCTGTCACCCTCGCACACCTTGCCCTTAGGTCTTACGCGAGTGTTATAATGGGTTATGTAATACGGTATTAGTTACTTATTTTGAAATCCCTTTTTATAAATAAATGTATTATTCCATCAATTCCATTATGAGAATAATTTTTCTTAAAAATATAATGAATTATATAAATTGAATTTTTGGGTAAAATGGTTCTTTTTAGAATTATATATATTATTTTTTTAAAATAAGTTTTTATTAATAATGTTATTATAATAATGTTATTATAATAATGTTATAAGAAGACTCCTTTTTATTATTAGTGATGATTATATTTATTCCTGATTGTTTTTAGTCTATAAATGATTAAGTATTTAGTTTGATAAAAATTATATTTTTATATGACAAAAGTAAAATTGAATTTTTAATTGAAGAATTTAATTTGATGAATTAATGATTTTCTGAAGAAATAATATTTTAATAAAATATTATAATAATATAATTTTTATTAAAAATAAATTATCATATAATTTTTATGATGACAAATGATTTTTTTATTAAGGTTAGGAAAATGTTTTTGTCAAAACCCATCAATTTTCAATAAATGATAGTTTTTATTTTAAAAATGAAAAATAAAATTTTTAGAAAATTATTTAGATAAAATGAGTAATATTTTTTGAATTAGGACGTTTAAATTATCCAATGGTGATTTTTGCATACTCTTCAGAGACAATCGAATTTTTAGGTAAAAATTAAATGTCATTTAAATATATAATGTGTTTTATGACATCATAATGACCCAATAGTGATGTAATAAAATAATATAAAAGGAATAATCAGCCAATATATGGTTTAAAATTAAAATAATGCAATTTTATATTTTTTTGATTAATTTTATAATCCCTTAGATATCCCTCCAAGACTTATAAAATATTTTAACATTTTAAAATGATTTCCTTGAGAGTACGACAGACCTCCAAAAAATCAAGCCTAATATATTAATATGATCATACCATGGCCTTATAAAATATTTTATACCACTCTCATTTGGTATAAAACTTTTGAAAAACCATGGTATGGTTTGTGGTTTTGAATATCTTAGGGTGTAGTTTCCAAAACCTAAATAATAAAGAATTCCCTCTCCTTTTCTATATAAACCCACCCAATCACCCATTCCTCTTCACTAAAACCATTTAGATCATGAACAAACTCTTTCCCACACACCCTAGAGTCCTCCCAAGGTGCCTATAAGCTACCAAGAAGCCTCTCCCAGGCCTTCGGGATCACACATCTAAGTAAGGGATCTTCCACTTTCATCTTTTATCAAGTATTCATTTCATGTTATGTCTTTTAATATCTTTTATTACTATTTTGGGATATGTTATTAAATATATTAATTACTTCCCATTTTATGTATAAATGATGATATACCCTTTCACTCTAATTTATCCCTCTTATTAACCCTTGTTTACACTCATTACCTTGCCAAATTTCAGTAAGGGTTTCCTTCCTTTCTCATTTTTATACAGGTTTCCTTATATTGGTAAACCATATTATTTTCATTTAAAAATGACGGGGTATGTTTTCACACCTATAAATTTTTTTCCCTTGTTATTTTTTTATTATGGGATACCTCTTTATCTCTCATTAATCCCTCACATGTAAACCTGTTACCATGCAAAAATTTTGTAAGAGTTATTCCATTTCTCATCATTCTTCATTTTTCATTATTTTTTCATGCCTTCTATTTATAAATGCCTTATGATGGGGTATGTATCTATATCACCCCTAGCATTAAATTTCATTTATATATGATGATATAAATTTTTCTCTCTAATCAACCATTTTTTTAATTTTTAGGTCATGTCATTAGGCTGTTGGAATTACACTGCTATTTTCCATGCCAAATTATCATGTAGTGAATACCATATCAAGGGTTTTCAACATTATGATTGTATACCTATTAATTATAGAAATTAATTTTTTTATTCTACATTACATTATCATGGAATAAATTATGATGTTGAATAAATAATTTTTATACGATCAATGTGGCACACTTAAGCATGAGATTGAAATTATTATAAAGGGTACACCCAAATAGCGCTCCAATGCATTGGGTAATGATTAGTATCATGATATGCCATGTGAAATGAGGGTTTACTTATTATAAATGATGTAAAATGAGGGTTTAATCATGATAATTCATGTTCAATTAGTGTTAAATCATTGTAATCCATATCCGATGAGCCTTGGCTCATGTTAATATCATGTCGTATGTTGTTACCACATTTCCATGTTATGATAATCATGATTTATCATGACTTTATGTTCATATTTATATTATGCTCTATTTATATGTATATTTACTAACATGTATTTTATTCTTCATGTTATTCCTTATGTACTCCCTTACTGGGCTTTATAGCTCACCCTTTTGTTATGTATATTCTCAGGTTATCCCATGCAATGCTAAGTACGAAGGAATTCTGTGGTCATGTAAAAGATGATTCCAATAAAGATTTTTTATTTTATGTCTTAAGTTTTCATGTAATGTTCCTAATCACCAAATAAAATAGACCTACTAATCTTATGGTTTGTATTAAGTGCATTTTTATGTAATAAATCATGTTTAAATGTGAAATAAAGATCAATGTTGTTATAGTTGGTATCAGAGGAATGGTTTAGTTATTTTTGGTATTTGAATTTGAAAACCTTAGTGAAATCCTTAGAGTTAAGAATAAGTACAAGAAGAACATCCCTAAATTTTGGTGAGTATATATTAAGTGGTTTATAAATAAAATACATCCCTATCTAGATACTAACAAGTAGAGGTGGCTTAGTCATAGATGTATCTAGGGGTAAAACCCCAAAACACCACTTTGATCTAGACTCGAATGAGAACTGGTGCATGACAACATGTCTTTCTACACTCTTGTTTTGATGGAGCATATGATTTGGTAAATTCATAATCATATTATAAAAAATTATTAAGGGAGAAATAAAAAAATACCATAAGAATATACATTAGTAAATAGATCATGGATAACATAGATTTAATCCTAGAAATTCGTAAGTTAATTAAATAAATGTAATTTATATGTTATCTATTTTTTCCATTGGATTCCCTTTTATGTGGTTAATAGTTTAAAAGTACTCATCCCAAAGTCTATATTGGATAGAGTACAACTAGAATCAAAATTTGAAAGTATGGTTATCAACCATAGTTCTACGCCTTCTTTTATATCTCGAATGTTTAGTAGAAAATCCAAACACCACAAAAAAATCTTGTAAGTAGAGATGTCGGTGAGAAATAAAAATGGGGAAATTATTGTATCCTAGGAATATAACTCCTCCCCTATCACAATTTGTGGATTAAAATTACCAGAAAAACTCTTCATACTCCCTCTAGTGGAATTTAATGTATTTCATGGCATGGATTGGATTTCCCTATATAGAACCAACAAAAATTGTCATGAGAGGGAAATCACTCTCCATATGGAGAATCGACTCCTGATTATGTACAAGTTAAATGAGAAGGATGAATCTTATTTAGAACCATAATCTCAAGTGTGATTATTACATCCCTATTATCATGTTTATCTTGCTCGTGTGATTTATTATAAGAATGGAACCATCCTTGAAGACATGCCAATTGTCAGGGAATTCGTAGATGTGTTTCCAGAGGAATTTTATGGTGTTATCATAGAAGAGATGTTTAATTATAGATTGATATTATACATGGGGAATTTCAAATATCCAAGACTCCATATAGAATGGCTATTTTAGTGTTTTAGGAGCTAAATAAACAACTACAAGAGAATCTAGATAAAGGTTTTATATGCCTAAGTGCTTCACCATGTGGTGCAACAGTCCTCTTCATCAAAAATAAGGATAGGTCAATGTTCCATTTCATTGACTATCGTGAGATCAATAAAATCATGATAGTTAACAAGCATCTTTTTATATGAATTGATGACTTTTTTGACCAGATATGTGGAGAATAATACATCTCCATGGTGGATCTGCGGTCTAGATATTACCAAGTAAAGGTGAAGAAAGAGGATATCCACAAGACTTCATTTAGTACAAGGTACAAGCACTATAAATTCATATTAATGACTTTGAGACTCAATAATTCTCTATAAATCTTTATGGACATGAAAAATAGTGTATTTAGGGATTACCTTGACAAATTTATGGTATTCTTTACAGATGATATTCTAATATACTCGAAAACCAAGGAGGAGCATGGGTAGCATCTATGCACTGTACTAGAGAACTTCAGAAAGGAGAAGGTCTATAAAAAGTAATGAAAGTGTGAGTTCTAGTTGAAGGAAGTATCATTATTGGGGCATATCATCACAAGAAATGGGATATATTTGGATCCCTCCAAGACAAATTCAATTGATTGATATCCCCAAACAACATCTATGATGGATATCTATAGCTTCCTTGGGTAGGTTGTATATTATTTCCAATTTGTGAGAAATTTAATAGTATTTTCAAAACTTTTTAACAAGATAACTTTAAGGGGAGTCATTTTATCTTTGAATGATTAATGTGATGAGACCTTCAAGGTGTTTAAAAGAAGTATTATCAATATTCTCGTGCTCAAACTACCCCCAAGTGGAGGAATTTTAGTGGTATTCCTAGATGCTTCAAATAAGATTTTGGGTTGTGTGTTGATGAAAAATGAAAATTTCATTTCATATTCTTCAAGGAAATTAAATGTTTAGGAGAATAACTATACAACACATGACCTAGAGTTGGATGCAGAAATATTCGCTTTGAAAATTTTTCATCTTTACCTCTTTGGGGAGAAGTGTGAAATATATACGGATCAGAATAGCCTGAATTATATATGGACACCAAAAGAGTTGAATATGTTCTAATGAATATGGTTAGACCTCATCAAGGATTATGACTTCTAAATACATTACCACCTTGGGAAGGAGAATAAGGTGGAATATTCCCTAAGAAGAAAGTACCCAACAATTCAATCATTGTTGAGAAATGAAAAGGATCTAATTTTCTTAGATTTGATAAAGATGGGTATGATAATAATATATAAGGGAACATAATAAATCCTTTCACAAATTATTGCTCAACCGTATCTTTTGGAAAGTTTAAAGGATTATCATAGGGATGATGTGGAAATTCAGAAGAAAGTGGAAACTATTAGAAAATGGAAATACTGAACATACTATTTAGACACTTGAGGACACATTGAGAGATTTCTCAATGGAATTAAAAGGTGTATGGGGCCAAAATATTTCATTGGGGGAGTTATCTTACAAAAATAGTTTCCACTCAAGTATCTAAACAGATCCTTATGAATCCCTTTATGAGAAGAGGTGAAGAATACTGGAATGTTGCGATGAAGTTGGGGGTGAAAATTTATAGGTCTAGAAATGGTCAAAGAAATGGTGGATAAGGTTAAGACCATCCAACAACACATTAATGATTCTTAGAGTCAAGAAAAGCGTTATGATGAAAAACATCAAAGAGATCTAGAGTTTGATGTTGTAGACATGGTATTCCTCTACATATCACCGTGGAAGAGTGTTTTGAGATTTGTGAATAATGTAAATCTTAGTCCAAGGTACATAATCCATTTTGAAATACATGATCGCATTAGAGAAATGGCATATAAAATAGCACTACCACGTAACCTATCTTAAGTACATGATGTATTCCATGTATCACTCTTGAAAAAGTACATGCCTGACCCATAAAATTAATCAATCCAGAGGTGGTACCATTGGAGAATGATCTATCCTATGAAGAGAATTCAGTGAAGATCGTAGATTGTAGAGAAAAATTTCTACTAAATTGGATGATTCCCCTTATAAAAGTGTTGTGGAGAAACCAAATGTTTGAATAAGAAATGTGGGAACTAGAGGAAGTGATGAGGTAGAGTTACCCTCATCTATTTTAGTGTGGGGAAAGGAAATTTTGAGGGAAAAATTTCTGAAGTGGGAATGTTGTAATGACCCTAAAATTTATTCCCTTTCTTTTAATGTCTTATGTATATAAAAAAACATGCACTCTTATTATTATTATTATTATTAATGGGTTTAAATTAAAATTTATTATCTTGAACATTGGTTATATAGATAATGTGCTTTGATCACACAACTAATATAAAAATACGATTTTAACAAATCCTTTCAACATAGACAAAGGAGAGGATGACCTCTTCTAGTTGAATCAAATCGTACAAATATAATTTGTTGGAGCACATAAAGGAGGTAGCATCCTTGGGATTCACTCTTGACCAAGACCAAGATGATCATCAACATGTTAATATTGAACAGATTCGCCTATGAGAGAAGTTCATGTTAATATAGATTACCATCCGGGCGATGTTATCTGAGCTTCCCCAAGAGTCTATCACGATCGCAAATCTTACACTTAGGTCATACATAGGTGTTATAAGGGGTTATTTAATAAGGTATTAGTAACTTATTGTGTAATTAATTTTTATAAATAAAAGTATTATTCCATCAATTCATTTATGAGAATAGTTTTTCTTTAAAATATAATGAATTTAATAATTTTGTTTTGGGTAAAATGATAATTTTTAGAAATATATAAATTATATATTAAAGTAAGGTTTTATTAATAATGTTATTATAATTGTGTTATAAGAACACTCCTTTTAAATTTAATTTATTATTATACTTATTACTTAGTTTTTTACCTCTATAAATGATTTAGTATTCAGTTTGATATGAATTATATTATTATATGATAAAACTAAAAATTGTATTTTTAATTGAAGAATTTATTTTAATTAATTAATGAATTTTTGGAATAAATATTATTTTAATAAAATATTATTATTTTATAATTTTTGTTAAATATAAATGATCATATAATGTTTATGAAGTCAAATGTTACATTTATTATGGTTTAGAAACTGTTTTTGTCCAAACCCATCCATATTAAATAAATGACAATTTTTATTTTAAAAGTGAAAATTCACATATTTAGAAAATTATTCAGATAAAATAAATATTATTTTTGGAATCAAGATGTCAAAATTATCCAATTGTTTTATTTCATAATTTTCTGAGATAATCAAATGTTAGGGTAAAAATTAAATATTGTACAAATATATAATATGTTTTATGACATCATAACAACCAAATAATGATTTAATAAAATAATATAAAAGGGATATTCGGAAAATTTATGTTTTATATTTAAAATAATATAATGTTTTATTTATTTTATTAATTTTGTAATGTCTTAGTGGACCCTCCAAGACTTATAAAATATTTTAGCATTTTGAATTGATTTCCCTGAGATTGTGACTCACCTCCACATAAGAATGCCTAATATTTGAATATGTTCAGCCATTTTATTTATAAAATATTTTATACCACTCATATTTGAAATAAACCATGGGAAAAAACCATGGGATGGTTTTTGGGTTTGAATATTTTAGTTTGTAGTATCCAAAACATAAATAACAAATAATTCTCTCTCATTTCCAATATAAACCAACTGAATCTACCATTACTCTTTAGTAAAACCATTTGGAGCTCAACCAACCTCTACCGAATACTCTATAGAGTCATCCTAAGGCACCCAAAAACTCCTAATAAGGATTTACCAAGCCTTTGGGATCACACATCCATGTAATGGATCTTCCACCCTCCTCTTTTATAAAGCCTCATTTTCATGTTATGTCTCATAATTTATTTTATTCCTATTTTGGGATATGTTATTAAATATAATACTTATATAACATTGATTTATAAATGAAGAGATCTCATTTCACTATAATTTAAACCTCTTATGAACCCTTATGAACACCCGTTACCATGACGAATTTCCATACAGGTTTCCTTCTTTTCTCATTTTTATCCAAGTTTCCTTATTTTATTACACCCTTTTATTTTCAATTAAAAAATATGGGGTATGTTTTCACAACAGCCCCATAATTCCCTTATGATTTTTATGATTTTATTTATCTTTATATCTCATTAATACCTCCCATTTACACCCATTACGATGCTGAAATTTCGTAAGATCTATTCCATTTCTCATCTTTCTTTAAGTTTCATTATTATGTTGCACATTCTATTTCCAAAGTAAATTTGTTGGGACTTGTATCTAAATGAACCAATTACTTTCCATTTCATTTATGTATGATGAGATACATCTTTCTCTCTAATCAACCATTTTTATGAATTTTTATGTCGTTCCGTTAGGCTGTAGAAATTGCATCATGATTTCCCATGCCAAAATCATCATGTAGTAAATACCATATCAATAGTATTCACTATTATGAACATGTGAATATTGATTATATACATTAAAGTATTTATTACACATTACATTATCATGTAATAAATTATTATGTTGAATAAATCAATGTTATATGAACTATGTGGCACACTTCAGCATGAGATTAAAATTATTATGAAGGGTCTGCCCTGATAGCACTCCAATGCATTTGATAATTTTTAGTATCATGATACACCATGTGAAATGAGGTTTTACTCATGATAATTCATGTTAAATAATATTTTAATGAATTTAATTCAATTGGAATGTGGGTTTACATAGGATAATCCATGTGAAATGAGCCTTGGTGCATGCTAATATCATATTGTATGTTGTCGCCAAATTTCCCTATTATGGTAATCATGCTATATCATGCCTTTATGTTCATGTTTATCTTGTGCTCCATTGATGTGTATATTTACTAAAATGTATTTTATTATTCATTTTATTCCTTATTTACTCCATTAATAGGATTTATAGCTCACTATTTTTTGATTATGTCCTCAGGTTATCCAATGTAATGCTAGGTATGAAGGAATGTTATGGCCATGTAAATAATGTTTCCAATAAATATGTTGTATTTTATGTTTTAAGTTATCATGTAATGTTCCTAATACTCAAATAAAATTTAACTGGGTTGTATTAAGTGAATATTTATGTTATAAATCTTGTTTATATATGAAATAAAGAGAAGGGTTGTTATATTCAACTTAAAAAACGTGGGTACAATTCGCACTTCAAATATTTACAAGAGTGCCACTCCTCCTTCACTATAAAAAGTAATAATATCCACCAAAATCCTCACACCTATAAATCAACTTGGATCACCTAAACCCTACTCAAATAATATCCCAAAATAAATTAATTAATTGTAGAATCCTTCTTTTGGGTAGAAATAAATCCATGGAATCCTTTTGGTACAAACCAAAAGGAGTTACCCTAATAAAAGGTAACATCTTCTCTTAAGATCCTTTATTTTATTTTCTATCCACACCCCTCCACTCTCATTATTACATAATTTTATAAAAAATAGGTATCTTCAATATACAATGATGTTTTTGTGCTAAGGTTTCGGCCTACACTTACACACACCTCTATGTAATGGGTAACAAACATACTGTTTATGTGTATGGTAAAGTACCACCACAATAAATGATGATTGTTCATTTTTCCTTTACCACCTCTCATGGTGGAAGTTATGATGTAAACTATATTTATATATTTCATATATTATACCTATTATTCCTTTATGCTTCAATATTCATTTTACAACACATATCACTTTACTTTTAATTTTTTGTAAATGCTATAGTTTTGTTTGAGGAAGTGTAGACTATCACCCCTCAAAGTGATGTGATTCATTCATAGACTACATGGGATTTATTAAGTATTGGTTTAGTGAAATTATATGAAATATATAATATTATAATTCTATAATAATTTTATTATAGAAATATATACATATATTTTATTTTCTTTATTTCCTTCAATAGGACAATGAAAATGGGAAAAACATTCATGAATACGTATGGCCTACCATCTCTATGAAAGGTGTATTCCATTTCATACTTCTATATTATATATATTATTATAACACAAATATAATGAATATAAATGATATTTATATCATGTTTTAAATTATTGAATCATGATTTATATATAAGGACCGACGATATATCATATTGAGACACATGCGAAGAACAAAAAAAATATTACCCAAAGTGAAACCTTAAATTTTGATTATTAAAAAGTGAGAAATATAAGGAAATAAGAAAAAAAATATCATATTAGATATAATAATATGGTTATTTAAAATATATATAATAAATTTATATTTATTATATAGGTGGTTTTAATGAGTACAATGGTATTCAAGAAACATGGTATGATAAATTTAATCTCACTTTTATTTATGCGAGATACACGTGTTATTCACCACTAACTTCTTTTTTTGGTGGATGTAATTTTCATGAATTTCTTATATATATATATATTATAAATAAATTTATTTTTATATAATATCCATTTTAATAACATTCTTCAATGGGATTTATGTTTCAATATTTACCAAATCGGTAAGATAGTTTTTTCTCAATATTCCTTCTTTGAGAAACATGTTTTGTTGTAAACCAAAATTCATTTTTGAGGTGTTTATAATTCCATTTTACATGTTATATCATGAATATAATTATTTTCATGATATTTTATTCTTTATATAATTTTATATTTATTACATGGAGTGTGTGATCCATTGTTAACAAGTAGTAAGAGTTCACTAAAATAATTAATCATTTTTCGATATTGTTAATGATTATTCATCCATTGGTGAAATCTTGTAATAAAAATCTCAAGAAAGCTCATCTATTTACTTCCCCTATTTTATTTCTTGATATATTCATTTATTAATACCATTATTCCACTATTTTTTAAATAATATAGTTAATAATGTGTTATTAAGAATGTTCAACATTACCCTCTCTTCGGTTATTATTATGTGTTACATATAAAATATGTTTTATAAAAAGGGTTTATATGAATATACTAATATTATCATATAATCAATCGAATATATTTTTCAAATATTTTCTTTTACTAATTATTTTAGTGGAATATTTTTGTTTCTTTCCAAATAAGGGATTTTTAACCATTTTTATTCTGAAAAAGAAATGTTTTTTACCTTGTACGACATATACGAATTTATCTACAATAATTTCTGGGAAGCTACCTTTTCATATTTAAAAGGTAACTTTTTATGAATGTTTTTTTAATTTTTTTTCAAAGAAATGGTTTTAAAAAAATTTATTTCTTCATTAATAAATTTTTATGTAAAAATGATTTAATTTTTTTTTCAATATTTATATATATATATATTCAATATTATTTTAAAATAAATGGTTTTAAAAAAGTTTTCAAGCATTATTTATAAGTTTTCAAAATTTTTTCAAAGAAAATTTTTTTTAAAATTTTTTAATTCTTATTTTATAGGTTTCCAAGGAAAAAAAATTCCAAAATGATTTAATGTATTCTTTATTTGTTTTCAATTTATTTTCTATGAAAAAAATTTTCAAATGGTTTTATGTATTAAAATGACATTTAAAAAAATAGGAAGGATATTTCAATAAAGAAATATTTTTAGAAGATATTGGAATGATATTTACTATCTAAGATGACAACCGTTGATGTTACTCATGTCATTCTTGGAAATGATAAAGGTTCCATTTTCATTCATTCTCTAAATAGGATATTCTTGATTTCCCGGTCTTTATAAAACTCATTTACCTTTCATGGGATATATTTTTATGAAACCCATTTCACTTTAATTGGGTATATGTATATAGAATCTATTTCTTATTCATTGATTATTATTTTGATGAAATTATTATAAAATCCATATATTTTTCCATCGGTTATGATATGATTACATGTTTATGATTCTGATTTCATTTTATGGGTTGTGATATGATTATTTGTTATTTTGTGGAACATGTATATATGATTTCATTATGATATGGGTGAGGCTTATATCTCCCACCAATGAATTGGGTAAATATTTATATCTCATGATATTTACATGTCTAGAATTAGAAATGAACTCGGTTCAGTATTACAGGGATAGAAAGAGAAATGAACTCAGTTTAGTATTATAGGGATGGAATGAGGAGTGAACTTGGTTCAGTAATACCGGGCTAGAATAGGGTGGGAACCCACTTTAGTAAATTATTTTTTACTTTAAGATATCCTTTTATGAAATTCCTTGACTACTGTATATATAATTATTATATGCTTATGTGTTAGCCGTAATTCCATGTTTTATTGCAGTATTATACTTTCATGACTTATGTTCTTTATTTCCCTATGAGTCATGTCTTGTTAAATTCCAATATTTATTCCATGATTCATGTATATGATATTTGATATGAAATGTATTATCTACTATTTTCATGATCATGTTCATGATTATTCTTACATATCTAACTTGTTTACCCCTACTAAGCATTTCATCTCACCACTTTTTTGGATTCCTTCCATCAGTTATAAAGATATTTATTATGTCTTATGTGTCTCAGAAGGGTGATAGTTAAATAGATCCTAGTGGGAGATAATGTAGCTAACTTATGTATCATTTTTTTACTTACCATGTTTAAAAAGGCAATGGACTAGTATGGTATTTGGGCCTCTATTTGTGTAATGTTTTAAGTACAATTCAAAAGTTATTTAATGTTAATGTATGAAAATCAAGTGACTCTATAATAATATCACAAAAACATACAATATTACGTGAGAATGTATATTTTATGTGATAAAAATATTATATATTAAGAATTATAAGGATTACCACTATAATAAATAATTAATAATATCTACATAACAATTCAAAAATCAATTATGAAGGGTAATAGGAAGTCAGAAAAATGAAATAAGGTTCCTAGTAAATATTGAATAAATCATAGTCTTTGGAAGAATAAAACTCAATATACCTCAACAATTAATGTTTTACATACACCAATAATAGTATATAATAATGTGAACAGACAAAAAATCTCCCATAAATTTATAAGATATCCACTATTTTATTATATAAAAATATGACTTTGGTAAAATATAACCAAAATTGAAAATCAGTATTTCAACGATGCCAATATGATTGACGAAAATCCTAGAATAAAAATAATCTTTTTACCATCCACTTATCATAATCAATCAAACACAACAACTAATGTGGGGAAATTCTCAGATAAAATGATGATTTAACAAGAAAAATAAGGAATAAGATTACATATTCTATTACTAACTTGGTGGTAGTATGAATTAAAGGTCAAATGAGTGCATCCAAACCTTTATTTAGACAAACACAAGACCTTGTAATTTTTTTAATTTTCTATCACCAATCTTGATTCATATATCACAATGAAATTGATGGATGATAAAAAGGATCTTGATAAGATGAAACATAGATTATATAAAATCAATCACCTCAAGCCTATGATAAATGAATTTTAATTATTTTGTAAAAATGATATTTTCTCTTACCTAACATAATACCGTTTTTTGAGTACCTAGTATAAGGACACTAGGTACCTTGTGATATTAAAAAAAACACCTAAATCAACACTAGCACCACATTATACCTAGTAACATCTCACTAGGTAATCAGTTATATCTTGATACCAACACCCAACTCCTTCCCTTCCATCTTACATCCAATAACCCTACTCATTACTCTTACTAAACTCATAACTTAATGAAATAAAAATTTCAATTAAAACATAAAAAAAGATAAGTTTCATTAAAAACTCCCCAACATCAAGATTCTTGTCCCTAAGATGATTTAAAAACCTCTCAAGGAAAAAAACATGTCAGTTGGGATTCATTTCATATTCTCACTCTTATGTTTCATCCTATATTCATCCATATTTCCATTAGATTAACACCAAATGATTCACCTTCACATATAACAATTTTACCATTTGATCGGTTATATATATAATTTTTCCCACATTATAACTATCCTATACTAGTTTAATATCATCGAATCAAATCACATATACAAGATCGTGTTTATAATTTTTATGTTGAGATGTAATTTTTTATTTTTTATTTTATTTTGACCTTTTTAATATTTATAAATATCCCATAATTTTATTTTTTTATACTGGTGAGAAAATCAGGGGTCCCAGAATACCCCAATATTGAATGTTCTAATAATATAAAATATACAATAAATCCCATATTGTAATGACCCTTACCCTAGTAGCCCACAGGTGAGTGTTACATTATTATATTATTACTAAATACAAGCAATCTCTTATCAATGGGAATAATGGTTAAATAGTCTTGGAAAACTAGATACATACTTGAATTTCACATTACATTTGAAAAGATAAAATACAACATATTATTTTCTTTGAGAACAAATTTATTACTTTAATCATATCCCTTTATATCAATCATAAAATATTTCCCAAATTCTAGATTGAAAGAAAAATAATAATGGGTTGAGCTTAGATAATCAATAAGAGAATTACTAAATTTGAAGCTAATAGTAACAAGAATAATATGTCAACAATAAATGAAAATAAAATAATTCCATATAAATAATCACATGTGATAAAAAACATAACTATGGATATAAAAAATATTCAAATAATTACATGGACATCAATAACTTATTTCATAATTATAGAATGCATAATTTCAGACATATGAAATATACAATTGAGGGATTTTTCTAAGACACCTTAAACATATAATTAAGGCATCATGACAATACTAATTATAAAAATGGGTAAGGCCTCAAAAAAACCAATGTATTTTCTCTCATGAGTGATACTGTTGAATCAAGTGGATATTTAATTATGGGCCCCAATCATCACCTAATAAATCTAACACATTTATAAATTTAATAAACAACATACCTTAATCTGTATGACTTGAAAAAAATTATTGGTCCATGTTTTATGAACTACCGTACTGAATATCATTACTTTCCACAATCAATATGATTATAAACCATCAAAATAAATATTTTATATATTATCATAAGAGTATATCTACATTAAATATAATATTCAACAAATTATTCTTAAATAGATGGAAATACATTCAAAATCTCATTAGAATATTTTTTGAAGAAAATACCCTTTTCACATTGAAAACAATTATTTAAAAAATTTACGAATATTATGGAAATAATTTAGTTTAAAAATAAACATATAATATTATAATGAAATTTTCAAATCAATGAGAATACATTATGGTAGGAAATTTTTCTCATTCCTTATAATATATAAAATACATTCTTTCCATACATTTAAAAAAATAAAAAATTACCTCAAGGGGAAAATGAATAGAATATTCATATTAAAATATTTTATAAAAATCTATACATGGGTAAAAATTAATTTAAAAAACCAATGTAATAGAAAATAGTGTGAAAATATTTTTATAAAATAATGACATGGAAGAAAATGGATTTTCAACTATTGGGGGAAATGCAATATATTTTCCATAAAAAAATCTTTCTAGATATTGAGTACTTAAAGATAGGAAAATTTATTGTAAAAAATTTATTATATAAATATATATAGTTTCATTTGAAATATTGGTTTCAAGATATAAATGTCAAATATTTCCCCAAATGAAAAATTAAATACAATCCCAAAAAATGATGAGATTTTGAAATAAACACTTACCACTTTAGAATCATTTGAATAATAACCCCCATGAATGAAGTAACATCAAATAAAACATTAAATACCATGAATATAACTAGATTAATGATAAATAATATCAATTTGGTAGTATATATACCACTAAAAATAAATAAGTTGTGAATATGGAACATCTATCATGAAAGTATAAGTGAGACAACAAAACCATTACCTCATATAGGATTTCCATCATTTGTCTCAAATCCTTCTATATAATAAATATAGATTTAAAATAAATCAATAATGAAACCATTATCATATATATCATACCATATAATATTTAATTACATGACTTAATCACTATTTTATCAATAATTATTTTTTTAAATCATTTTTATGTTTAATAATAGCTTCGTTTTTCATGTATTTTTTTGTTTGGTAGTTTTGGTCATTTACATTTATTAGGCTTACATCAACTACATATTTTTAAAAATTATAAAAATATCATATTTTTTTATATATTTATTTATATAAATCCAAAAAAATTATAGATATAAAAATGAATTACACTATTTATAGATATGGTAAGCCATTCGTAGGCATGGACATTGTTCTCACTTTTAGGCATATAGAGAAAATGAGAGGAAAATAATAATTCACCTCTAAAGAATAATTATTATAACATATAAATCATATATATTCATTAATTCTATTATTATTACCATAAATATAAAATGTAAATGAAAAATGGATTGCATGACTTGGTGGAGATGGTAGTCCGCACTTATGCAAGTGTGATGTTGTCATTTTCAATAGATTAGAAATTTTTGTAAGAACCCGGTTCTTATTTTTGAGGTACGGGCTTCTTCCTTTTCTTTTTCCTTGAGTGTTTTGAGAAAATATGGAAAATGGAAAAGAATTATAAATTTCGAAACTACACGCCGTGTACTTTGTCCACATGCCGTGTACTTTTGGCCGTGTTGGGATGAGTACACGGGGCGTGTAGCCTTTTCGGTGACGAGGGGTGTAGGAACCGACTACACGCCGTGTAGTGGTACCTTACACACCGTGTAGTCAGTCGGCATGCTTGAATAGTAAGGCGGTGGAGTCACTGCCAGCTGGGCGGCAGTACACGCCGTGTACTTAGGAGTACATGTCGTGTACTCTTGTCGGCAGGTGAACAGTGCTGGTGCTGCCAAATGAACAGTTAAATGAAAGAAGTACACGCCGTGTACTTTGTTTTTTCAGCTTAAAACAGGCAGTAGCCTCCTCATTTGGTAGAGGAGGCGTTTGAGCCATTTTGGAGCCAAAGGAGGAGGCCATATCTTTGAAGATCCACCGGGCGTTCGTCTGGAATCCGTTTCGGCTTCGGATGATTTCGTTGGAACCGCACGGGTAAGCCCTCTCCCCTCCTGGTACCGTTCTTACCAATTTTTCTCCTAACGTATGTTATTTATGTTTGAATGAGTTTTGTTCTTCGTCAGATCTACGCCATTATTGGGCGTTTCTGGAGTCGATGTTCGGGTATAACGTTCGTTGGCGTATAAGGTAGGTGGCTTTGTGTTCATTTTACAACTGTCGTGCGTGTTTTGTGCGTTTTTAAACCATGAACCCATGTTGGGGTGTCGTGTGGCTGAGGCCATTGTAATATTTAATGCCTAGAATTGCATAGGTGATTAAATTGTGGTAATAAAATGCTGGTTGGGATCGTTTCTTGGATCCGGAACCACCCCCGGGGTGTGTTTCACTGTTTAGCCGTTTGGCCAGGATACCCGAGGGTATGCCTTTAAAGTAGTAATTGTAGAATTTCCTTGAGAGGAATTTCTTGTTACTGCTTGTTTACCTATTGGGCATGGCCCGGTTACCTATATTAGCCTGAGGGCGTGACTATATTAGCCTGAGGGCATGACTATATTATCCTGAGGGCACGACTATATTATCCTGATGGCATGACTATATTAGCCTGAGGGCGTGACTATATTAGCCTGAGGGCGTGACAATATTAGCCTGAGGGTGTGACTATATTAGCCTGAGGGCGTGACTATATTAGCCTGAGGGCGTGACTATATTAGCCTGAGGGCGTGACTATTTTAGCATGAGGGCGATGTTCTGTTTCCACCTGAGGGCAACCTTTAGTGCCTGAGGGCTTGACTTATGTGCCTGAGGGCAACACTTCCTATGCCTGAGGGCGAGAATTCTGTTATAATGCCTGAGGGAGAGATTCTGTATAGCCTAAGGGCGTGGTTCACTATATTAGCCTGAGGGCGAGACACTGGTTGGCCTGAGGGCTTGGTGCTGTTGAGCATGAAAAGATACTAAATTAAATGGATTAAATGAATAATAAAATGGCAATTTAATTGTTAAGTTGGTTACTTGTGAGTACTGCTTACCTTATTTCATTTTACTACTGGAGACTGTTGTTTCATGTTTACACGCAGTTGGGCACGAGCCTTTGGTGGGGGCCTACTGAGATATATTTCTCACACCCTGTTTGGGTTACATTTTTTGGCCCAAATAGATTACATTTCTGCAGGTGTAGATAGGGGCAAGAGTCCCTATACAGGTACTTGACTGTTGCTGTGGAGTAGGAGGGCATGGGACCGAGCCTAGACTCGCGATGCCGCTGCCAGCTGTTTTGCTTTGCTTTGATGTACTCTGCTTTTGGTTGTATCGTATTGATGTATAACATGTTCTGGATGTTTTCTTAGAACTTGAGACATATAGCATCATCATTTATATATTTTTGGTTATATCCGCTACTGTTGTGTATTTCAGTTTTGTATGGTTTACTGCTTCCGCTGTTTGTTGTATGTTTTATTTAAATTCCACTGTGCTACACTTTGAAAAAATGAGGGCATAGTTTCCCCACTATCAGACCTGGGCCCTCGCTGCTAGTCGGCAGCCTCTGGCGTTTTGGGAAATGCGTTTGAGGTCACGTGGCGAACTGGGTTCGGGGCACCCGTTGCGTGGCACCCGGGTCCGGGACGTTACAAAGTGGTATCAAAGGGGTTTCTTTTCTTGACTTACTATTTAGAGCCGTAGTCAGGGATAGGATGGAACGGTAGTTGGTAATAAGCTGTACCCGGGCGTAGCTAACCCGTGTACAGGGAAAAGCCAGTCTACCTCGTATTTTGCATTCTGTTGGTTTTGAAAATTTTATGGTTGATATGTTTTAACCGTTGGGTGACGCACTTGGATTGTGTTGTTTATATTTTATCTGTGGGTTCTATTTAGTTGCAACCCAATGAGATGAGGGTATGGCGTCTCATGCATCATATAGACACATGCTAGATATCACATGCCATGCATAGTTTCCATGCCATATAGGTGCATTAGAATTCACATGTTGTTGTGATAGTTGTTGTGCTAATAAAGCATGCTGTTGTGATAGCTGCTTGATAAATACCTTCCTTGTGATATGGTGTTTTTGTTTGTGCTTGTTTATAGAATGGACGCCAAACTTTGGTTTTTGGGGAGTATGGGCCCCCATTGACCTGAATTTGGTGGGTCATTGACTATTTGTCAGGTATAACACATATAAGATGTCAAACTTTGATTCGTGGGGAGTATGGGCCCCCACGGGTCGGAATTTGACACTTAGGTGTTGTTTTTCAGTATTTTCTGGGTTCCGGGGAAGTTTCTGAGGCATACTGTCTGGAAACCCAGTATACATGCCGTGTAGTACTTTATACACGCCGTGCATGTTCTTCTGTTCAGAAAGAAAAATGAACTTTTTGAGTACACGCCGTGTACCCGGAGTACACGCCATGCAGTCTCTTCTCGTGTCACAAACCATGTGGACGGCGACACGGGGTAGGGAAGGGCTTGGGTAAAACATGCCATGTAGTTTTAGGCATGCCGTGTAGTGTTGACCCGGAGTCCAGTCGTGTAACTAACAACACAGGTCAGTGAACTCCTGTATAGAACACGCCATGTCAATGATGCACACGCCGTGTAGTGTGACCTGGGGACTCAGTCGTGTAACTAACAACACGGGTCGGTGTCACCTATCCTTGAACACGCCGTGTACCTATGGGACACGCCATGTAGTCTTGTCTGAGGACAGACCGTGTGGACTTAGCCGTGTGGCTGGGAAACGGGGTGCAGTACACGCCGTATGCGGGTGTAACATGCCGTGTAGTTGTAAGCCGAGTAGTCGGCCGTGTCACAGACGACACGAGCATTTGGAAAATAACACCGTACACGCCGTGTAGATATTATACACGCTGTGTAGTTTTGTTGAACGGAATCCGTGTGGCTTAGCCATGTAGAAGGACCCGGGTAGGGGAAGGGAAGTCAAGTACACATCGTGTAGTAATTGTACACGTTGTGTAGTCTTGTTTTGAAATTTTTTGAATGCGTTCTTACTCTTGTTCCTTTGTGGTTCCTTCACTTTTCAGTGTTAATAATCTTGAATATGAGGCGTGTTTTTGACCATGTAGTGTCATGCCACCTAGACGACCGCGAGTTGTTCGCCAAGAGAGTGGTGAAAATTATACGCCAGAGATGGTAGGCCATGGGTTACCAGTGGATCCACCAATAGAGCTAGATGAGGCACCAGCTTTTATACCGGACACAGGTGCGGAGGCGCAGTTCTGTGAAGGTTTTATGCGGTTTATGCAGACCTTTCAGGGAGCACCACAGGCTGCTACATCTATGGCCGAGCTGACGCGTATCTTCCAGCAGCAGCATCCGCCTAAGTTTTCAGGGGATGGAGGACCGCAGACTGCGGAGTCTTGGCTAGGATTGATGTAGACTATTTTCGAGCATCTTGAGACGCCTCCAGGGCGGAGGGTCAAGCTCGCTACTTACATGTTGCGTGATTCTTCCAAGAGGTGGTGGGATGTGACCACCCAGTCAGAGCATCAGAGGGACATGGCGTGAGAAGATTTCCAGGCAGTCTTCTATGACTTCTTCTTTCCCAAGACGCTGAGGGCAGACAAAGCTCGTGAGTTCATGAGTCTGCAGTAGGGTGCCATGTCAGTGATGGACTATTCTGCTCGTTTTACTGAGCTTCAGCGCTTTGCACCAGTGTTGGTGGGTGATGAGATGCTGAGAGCCAGACATTTTGAGGATGGTCTTCGATATGACATCCGAGCGCTGGTGAACGTTTTCAGGTTACCTACTGTACACGCGATTGTGAACCAGGCATTGATTACAGAGAGGAACCTGCGAGAATCTGGTGGTGTGGGCCAGGGCGGTTCAGCACCAGTTACTAGTACTATTTCTGCTGGCAAGAGGAAGAGACATATGAACTTCTCTCAGGGCGGCAGTACCATCCAAGAAGATTCTACAGGTGGTCCGATCAGGTGCTACCAGTGTGGTAGAGAGGGGCACAAGATACCACAGTGTCCACGAGATCCAGCGGAGTGCCGAGCTTGCGGCAAGATGGGTCATCTGCAACGCTTTTGCAGGACGTTTCTACCAATGTCTAGTGAGAGGGGTTCTATGCAGACTTCGCATGCGGGAGCAGGACCAGTGGCTTCTTACCAGTCTGGGAATTGAAATACGTCAGGGCGTGCAGGCAGAGATGGTGGTCGTGGCCGTGGTAGCCAGACACCAGGATCTCAAAGGCAGCAGGGCGGGACAGCTCGGGGTAGCGAGGCTGTGTCGCAGGGCCGCGACACTGGGCAGGCATACGCAGTACAATAGACCCAGCAGGAGCAGGATCCCAGACCTTCTACAGTCAGAGGTACTATTCTAGTAGCTTCTGTCTTGTCTTCAATACTTTTTGATACGGGTTCTACGCATAGTTTCATATCTTTACCTGTTGTGGAGATCCTTGGGCTCAGTGTTTCTTCTTCTTCTGATATCATGACGCTAGACACTCCATTGGGGACTAGAACGACTGGTGTGTATCAATTCAAGGATTGCCCCTTGAGGTTTATGGGTGTCACTTCCTTTGGGACCTCTATGTCATAGAGATGACGAGCTATGACGTCATTCTTGGGATGGACTGGTTGGTTCCCTTCTGAGCTTTTGTAGACTGCTATCGTCGCAGGGTGAGTTTCACGTCACCAGAGGGAGGAGAGTTTCTATACAAGGGCGAGTGGGATGTTCAGGCGAGTCGAGCTGGACTAGAGCATCATGGGCGAGGTGGAGTCACAGCCCAGATTGCGAGCTTATATCTGGATGACCAGGGGACTTTTCAGACGGATTTCCCTCCAGTTGTCGATCCTTTCAGGGATGTCTTCCCGGACGACTTTTCAGGTCTACCCTCGGTGCGTGAGGTGTATTTCTCTATTGATCTTGTTCCAAGATCAGCACCGGTGTCCATTCCTCCTTATAGGATGTCCACGCCTTAGTTGCAGGAGCTCAAGAGGCAGTTAGAGGAGTTGCAGGCGAAGGGTTTTATCTAACCCAATACATCTCCTTGGGGTTCTCCAGTCCTTTTCGCAAAGAAGGCGGATGATACCCTTAGGCTTTGGGTGGATTATCGGAAGCTGAACCAGTTGATGGTTAAGAACCGATATCCCTTTCCGAGGATAGATGATCTGTTTGATCAGCTTCGTGGAGCACGAGTGTTCTCGAAGATTGACTTGAGATCCGGATATCATCAGCTGCGCGTTAGACCATCTGATATACCTCTCACATCTTTCAGGAGTAGGTATGGCCTATATGAGTATATGATTATGCCGTTCGGACTCACGAACGTGCCAATAGTTTTCATGGATCTGATGAATCATGTGTTCCATCCATATCTTGATTCTTTTGTGGTAGTATTCGTGGATGACATCTTGGTGTACTCCCACACTCGACACGACCATGCCACCCATCTTGAGATCGTATTGAGTACACTGAGAGAGCATCGGCTGTATGCTAAGCTCTCAAAGTGCCACTTTTGGATGGACCAAATTCACTACCTGGGTCATATCATTTCGGAGGCAGGAGTTTCAGTAGACCCAGAGAAGGTGAGAGTATTAGTTTCCTGGGAGTAGCCTAAGAACGTGTTTGAGATACAGAGTTTATTAGGGCTAGCTGGTTACTACAGACGATTCATACAGGACTTCTCCTGCTTAGCAGCACTGTTGACGGGCTTGAATAAGAAGGGTGTGAAGTTCGTTTGGTCAGAAGCTTGTGAGGCAGCTTTTCAGGACCTGAAGGGAAGGTTGACATCAGCACCGATCCTGATACTCCCAGAGTAGGGGAAGAGCTATACAGTTTACTGTGATGCATCAGGGATTGGGCTGGGAGCCGTTTTGATGCAGGGTGACCGAGTTGTCGCGTATGGGTCTCATCAGTTGAGGCCACATGAGAGGAATTACCCGACGCATGATCTCAAGTTGGCTGCAGTTGTTCATGTGTTACGCTGTTGGAGACACTATCTATTGGGAGAGCATTTTGTGGTTTTCACCGACCACAAAATCCTCAAGTATATCTTTACTCAGCGTGACCTGAATCTGAGGAAGAGAAGGTGGGTTGAGTACCTACAATCCTTCGATTTTGAGCTTGCCTATAAACCTGGTAAAGGTAATGCATTAGCTGATGCACTAAGTAGGAAGACTCAGATACATGCAGTGCAAGAGGCCAGTGGTGAGTGGGAGCTTATGGCTTTGTTCTCTGAGATGCATCTGGAGGTGCATGACAGTCAGGGAAAGACTTATCTTTCCTCATTAGCTGTGACTTCTACCCTCCTGGACAGAGTGAGGATGAGGCAACTATCTGATACAGAAGGCCTAGTTCTACGGAAATCGGTGGGAAGTGAGGACCCTCCTCCCAGTTGGACGATAGGTGATGACAAGGTTTTTCATTTCCATGGACGTGTATGGGTTCCAGGGGATATACGCGAGGAGATGATGCGGGAGTTTCATGCTTTAGCTTGGGCAGTTCATCCCGGGGTTACCAAGATGTACCGAGACTTGAGACGTTAGTACTGGTGGCCAGGTATGAAGAGAGAGATAACTGGGTTTGTTACGAGATGTTCCACCTGTCAGCAGGTGAAGGTAGAGCATCAGAAACCAACTGGACTGTTATAGTAGTTACCCATTCCAGAGTGGAAATGGGATGATGTCGCGATGGATTTCGTGACGGGTTTGCCGAGGTCACCTCGTGGTAATGACGCCGTGTGGGTTGTTGTGGACAGACTCACGAAGGTAGCTCACTTTTTTCTGATCAAGGAGACCTTCGGTGTCGACGAGCTCGGAAGGCTGTATATCCGAGAGATCATACGTCTTCATGGGGACCCTAATTCTATAGTTTCAGATAGGGACGCCCGCTTCACGTCTCTTTTCTGGTATAGTTTTCAGAGGGAGCTGGGTACACAGGTGCTTCTGAGCACAACATACCACCCTCAGACAGATGGCCAGTCAGAGTGGACGATACAGGTGCTAAAGGATATGCTGCGCGCATGCGTCCTAGACTTTGGGGGTTCTTGGGAGAAGCATATACCCTTAGTAGAGTTTTTTTATAACAATAGTTTTTAGGAAACTATTGAGATGGAACCATACACGGCTTTATATGGTAGGCCATGTTGATCACCTTTGTGCTGGTTAGAGGCAGGTGATGCAGCTTTACTGGGGCCATAGCTCGTGCAGGAGACATCTGAGCAGGTCTAGTTGATTCGGAAGCGGATGGATACTGCACAGTCTCATCAGAAATCTTATGCTAATCGCCGCAGATGACCTTTGGAGTTCGTGGTCGGGGATCAGGTTTTTCTACGTGTTTCGCCGAGGCTGGGACACAAGTGGATCAGGAGACAGGGTAAGATTTCACCGAGGTATGTGGGGCCATTCGAGATTCTGGAGAGAGTCAGGCTGATTGCCTATCGGTTGCAGTTACCGCAGCGGTACCGAGCCATGCACGACATCTTCCATGTGTCTCAGTTACCTCGCTACCATTCAGACCCATCTCAAACATTTTAGCCTGAGGAGGTAGAGCTTCAGCATGATGCGTCCTTTGAGGAGCATCTGATCCGTATCGTTGACAGGAGAACGAAGGTTCTCCGAGGCCGGTCAGTTCCTCTCGTACGGGTGTTATGGCAGCATGACCGAGTGCAGGATGAGACCTGGGAGCGAGAGGCCGATGTATGTGCTCAGTGGCTAGATCTCTTCTTAGATTTATCTTCACCACCCTTGGAAGGGAAATTCGGGGACGAATTGCTATAAGGGGGGAAGTTTGTAAGAACCCGGTTCTTATTTTTGAGGTATGGGCTTCTTCCTTTTCTTTTTTCCTTGAGTGTTTTGAGAAAATATGGAAAATGGAAAAGAATTCTAAATTTCGAAACTACAAGCCGTGTAATTTCTCCACATGCCGTGTACTTTTGGCCGTGTTGGGATGAGTACACAGGGCGTGTAGCCTTGTCAGCCATGAGGGGTGTAGGAACCGACTACACGCCGTGTAGTGGTACCTTACATGCCGTGTAGTCAGTTGGCAGGCTTGAATAGTAAGGCGGTGGAGTCGCCACCAGCTGGGTGGCAGTACACGCCATGTACCCAGGAGTATATGCCGTGTACTCTTGTCGGCAGGTGAACAGTGCCGGTGCCCCCAAATGAATAGTTAAATGAAAGAATTACACGCCGTGTACTCATAAGTACACGCCGTGTACTTTGTTTTTCGGCTTAAAATAGGCAGTAGCCTCCTCATTTGGCAGAGGAGGCGTTTGAGCCATTTTGGAGCCAAAGGAGGAGGCCGGCTCTTTGAAGATCCACCGGGCGTTCGTCTGGAATCCGTTTCGGATTCGGACGATTTCATTGGAACCGCACGGTTAAGCCCTCTCCCCTCCTGGTACCATTCTTACCAATTCTTCTCCTAACGTAAGTTATTTACGTTTGAATGAGTTTTGTTCTTCGTCGGATCTACACCGTTCTTGGGCGTTTCTGGAGTCGGCGTTCGGGTATAACGTTCATTGGCGTATAAGGTAGGTGGCTTTGTGTTCATTTTCCAACTGTCGTGCATGTTTTGTGCGTTTTTATACCACGAACCCATGTTGGGGTGTCGTGTGGCTGAGGCCATTTTTATATTTAATGCCTAGAATTGCATAAGTGATTAAATTGTGGTAATAAAATACTGGTTGGGATCGTTTCTTGGATCCGGAACGACCCCTGGGGTGTGTTTCACTGTTTAGCCGTTTGGCCAGGATACCCGAGGGTATGCATTTAAAGTAGTAATTGTAGAATTTCCTTGAGAGTAATTGCTTGTTACTGCTTGTTTACCTGTTGGGAATGGCCCGATTACCTATATTAGCCTGAGGGCATGACTATATTAGCCTGAGGGCGTGACTATATTAGCCTAAGGGTGTGACTATATTAGCCTGAGGGCGTGACTATATTAGCCTGAGGGCGTGACTATATTAGCCTGAGGGCGTGACTATATTAGCCTGAGGGCGTGACTATATTAGCCTCAGGGCGATGTTCTGTTTCCACTTGAGGGAAACCTTTCGTGACTGAGGGCTTGAATTCTGTGCCTGAGGGCGACACTTCCTCTGCCTGAGGGTGAGAATTCTGTTACAATGCCTGAGGGTGAGATTCTGTATAGCCTAAGGGCATGGTTCACTATATTAGCCTGAGGGTGAGACACTGGTTAGCACGAGGGCTTGGTGCTGTTGAGCACGAAAAGATACTAAATTAAATGGATTAAATGAATAATAAAATGGCAATTTAATTGTTAAATTGGTTACTTGTGAGTATTGCTTACCTTATTGCATTTTACTACTGCACACTGTTGTTGCATGTTTACACACAGTTGGGCACGAGCCTTTGGTGGGGGCCTACTGAGATATATTTCTCACACCCTGTTTGAGTCACGTTTTCATCCCAAACAGATTACATTTCTGCAGGTGTAGATAGGGGCAAAAGTCCCTATACAGGTACTGGACTGTTTCTGTGGAGTAGGAGGGCATGAGACCGAGCCTAGTCTCGCGATGCCGCTGCCAGCTGTTTTTCTTTGCTTTGGTGTACTCCGCTTTTGGTTGTATCATATTGATGTATAACATGTTTTGGCTGTTTTCTTAGAACTTGAGACATGTAGCATCATCATTTATATATTGTTGGTTATATCCACTACTGTTGTGTATTTCAGTTGTGTATGGTTTACTGCTTCCGCTGTTTGTTGTATGTTTTATTTAAATTCCGCTGTGATACACTTTGACAAAATGAGGGCATAGTTTCCCCACTATCAGACCTGGGCCCTCGCTGCTAGTCGGCAGCCTCTGGTGTTTGTGGAAATGCGCTTGAGGTCACGTGGCGAACCGGGTTCGGGGCACCCGTTGCGTGGCACTTGGGTCCGGGACGTTACAATTTTGAAGGTGGGTTTTATTAAATAAATAGGAAAATAATCATTTAATAAATATCATATATAATTTTTAAACACTTAATAATACCTATTCTCAAAATAAGGTGGTGAAAAATAGATTGTATTGCTATATGGGGAGGGTATGTCATACATATGGATGATCAATACTTTCACATCTCATTTGATGGGAAAATGGGTTGGTATTGGTGATTTAATAATTATAATAAAATGTAAGTATATTTTTTAAATTAGCACTATTAATTTATGATAAATTTTGTTTATTTATATTTTTTAAAAGAATAAGTAAAAATAGAGGATCTGTTAGAGAGATTACATCTTCGTTAAATGAACTTCTTTAAATATCCACTCTAGGATCATAAGGACTATATTTTGGGAAGATGAAAACCTACAGAATATGTATAAGTATTTTTTAAAGATATTTATGTATGTTATTTTCATGTTTTAATGCTTAATATGGTGTAAATAAGTGAATGAGGATGTATCCTTTTATAATTGAGGTGAGAGGAACATTTGGAATTTCATAGAATATTATGTTATAATAAAGTCATTCCCCAGATAAAATTCCAAAAAAAATGTTAGGAATTCAAATATCAGGTAGGATATGGTTGAAAAATCACCATATAATAAAATTTTGATATATTTATGTAGAATTTAATCTCTTATCTTTTCATTTAACCCCTTAGGTATCCTATTTTAACATTAATCATTGTAATGTATTTTTTGTTATTAAAGGGAAATAATTTTTCATATAATTTAACTATTGGCTAATAAATGAAAAAGAGTTTACCATTTTGATAATATTTTTCCACATTTTCCAATTTGATGATTTTAATTATTTTTAAATATTTTACTAAAATATTATTTTTATAAAGTATCATTAATGTCAATTTCGTAACTATTCATTTAATTTGACATAATGTAAAAAAATAATAAATATATAATTTTTATATAAACATTTAAATTATCACTAATGTTTTATATTAATATATAAAATTCATGTAATAATATAACTCACTAAAATTATATATCTTTTTATATTTTTAATATCCTTTATTTTATTTTTTATTAATTTAATAAATATTATTTCAGTGTTTTGTAAGAATTTATTGTAACTATTTAATACCTAAAGTTTTTAAATAAATTAAATAATTAAATTATGTTTTTAAATATGAAAATATCCTTTGATATTCATTCACTACTTTTTTCCCTATATGAACATGTCAATGATATTTAAAACTAAAAGAGTAACATTTTGAAACATTCTTTGATTAAAATATTATTTTAGAAATTTTCATGGGAAAGTGTCTATTAAAAAAATAAATTTCACGATTAAAGTGATAAATGTCTAATTAATTTAATTAACTAAGAATTATGATATAAAATTATGTCCTTATAACATAGTCTTAATGTAAATTAACTCGATTTACCCTTTACTAAGGTGATAAATTTTACCACAGTTACAATTCATAATGACTAAAAATAAAAAAGTCGTATTTACCAAATTTGAACAACCTATTTTAAAATATTGAATCCATTTTATCATATTAAATACCTATAAGTGGTAAAAATTAATTTTAATATAAGAGCACAGAATGTGAAGAAATACAGTTTTTCATTAAAATTAATTTTATATATAAAAAAACATTTAAAAAAAATTTAATCATGAAATTGATTCCAACTCACTTAATTTTATTATTCATACTATAATATAATATAAATGATGTTATTTTTAAATTATTTTGAATCCAAATGAAACATCATAAATCCTTCAAAAAATTTCATTTTTCAATAAAAATCGATATTGTCAGCTATTTACTAAGAAATAAATTATTTTAGAGAAATATGAAAATATAACCCTATCAAAATTTCAGTTTGAAAATTTTAAAAATGTTAATATTTTTATAAAATAAAATTTATATAAATTATAGAATTTATATATAATATTTTCTCTAAGAAACAAATAAAAAACATTTTTAAAGAAAATGTATTTATGAATTATAAAATAACCCGAATGAAAATTGATTAATTTTTCCCTAAGAGTTAATAACTGGATTTTTATTGAGTATTTACTTTATATATATTTAATTATTCAGTTATTACAATTCATACCCGCCAATATTATCCCATTTAATTATTAAATGTCAACATTCTCTTTATCACAACTAAACCTTACAAACTAAAAATCACAAATTTAATAAGGCTTATCTTTCCCTTATTCATATACACAATAATAATATAACTTTACAAAAAAATCACTTTTCTTGGTAATTAGTTCCATTCAACAAATGCATTCATATCCTTGAAGAAAAAATACTCAATGAAATCCTTATATGTTACATGATTCTTATAAATACAATATCATTGATAAAATACTTCTATAATATAATTGATGAATCCAAACACACAAGTAAGATAATTATTTCACATTGGTAGTGTTAATACATTAAGCATGGCCTTGACCCTATAACTTATTTTATGGTATAATCTCTTGAACCTTGGGGAATTAATTTTTATACTTCCACATATCCATAAAGATAAAACAATAAATGTTATAGGTTTATTTCATACCCTTACATTCATGTTCTTAATTTTTATTTTCTCTACACATAAATAAAAATTTCATTCCCTTAATGAATTTAATTGGGCGTTTCATTCCACAATTATCACATGTAGGAAAATAATTTTTTCTATTTATACCCTTAACCATTTTCCCTCTTTCATAGTATTCTTCTTTTGGTTTTCTTCAATGTTAGAAGACTTGGAGAATTATTTATATTCCTTGATAGAACCTGATATTATATCTTCATATGATTATAATATTGAAGAGACCAATCCCCTTAAAATGTTTGCATTATCCATCAATGAAATGGTTATTATTACTCTCAGGATTATATAATTAGTTCTCATAGTGCCTTTATAACCTTATAATGTTGAATAAATACATAGAAATATTTCCCCTTCCTTTTTCCTTAGAATTAGCAATTACCTATCCATATCTACTCATTATTCACTAGGTAAATATTTTTTCCAAAAAATCTCTCTAAAATCAATATGTTCTAAGTTATCTATTTCTACTCCATCCTCATGGTTATGAATTAATGACCACCATCGATCCACATCCCTCTAGAGATAAAAAATTCATAAAAAACATCCCCATTTTATTACTTGCAAAAGTTAGAAATATATTTTCTTGGGAAAATATATGATACTCATCTAGAAATGGATTTGTAGTAAAATTAAGTAATGGACGTGTCTGGATTCATGATGTGGTATAAAATTGTTACAATACATTGTTCATTAACATGATGATACATATGGGGAAGGTTATTGGTCATTTCCTAAGTCAACTTCTTTAATATCTTTATATTTTTTAGCTCTACCTCTGTCATTATTGTCTTTCCCATGAATGGAATTATATAAATAGATTATGTGTATTAATATGGTTTTAATTCTTTCCTTTATGTTCCATTTATAATAATGGAATATAATAGATTATTACATTATGAATCATTATATATAAATTTTGGGCTCGTGAAACACTTAATTTTAATTGAAAAAAATATGCATACCTAATATCATATTCATAAATATGGTTTTTTGGAATATTCTCAAAGTCCTATATAGGGTTAAGTTTTCTAACATATGTTTTACTAAATATAGTTCCCATGGTTTCTATTATACCTACTCTGATAAAAACTGTTACAAACTTGGCCCTAATATCCTAGATGTGATGATTTCTATATTAAATTGGTACTAAATACAATAAAACAAATCACAAAGGACTGAATAGTTTAATGGTCATGTAAAACTAGATAATTACATAAATTTTATATTAAATTTTAAACCATAAAATATAATTTATTATTTTCGTTGAGAGCACTATTACTCCCTTTATCATATCCCTTTATATCAATCATAATTTTTTTCCTGGAATCCTCATTAAATGAAACATAAGAAAGGTGTGAGATGAGATGCCCAGTAATGGAATACATATAACATATGATAAAAGAGGCATGAATGTTGTGACAATAATAAATTATAATCAAATAAGTTCCTATAAATAATAACATGATCTTAAAAACCTACCCAAGGATATGAAAACTACAAAAATAATCACATGGACACCAATAAATGATATCGTACTGTTGGAATGCATAATTTTTTATATAAAAAAACTTACCATTGAAGCCTCATTCCAAGACATCTTAAACATACTGTCAATGCCACATGACAAGACATATTATATAAATGGATAAGGCCTCATAAATAAAACCAATATAAAATTTCTCATGACATCTACTAATCATCATGGTGATATATAATTCAAGGCCTCTCCCATCACCTAATAATTCAAATGAATTCATTATGTGAATAAAAAACATAATCAACATTCTTTTGAAATTTGTAAATATCCATATTGTACGAAATAACTTATAGAACATGAATACTTTTCCTAGTAATGTTTAACACAAACCTTCTAGAGAAATATGATAGATGATATCCTAAGTTTATAATCATATTAAAACATAATATTACAATAATTATTTTTACATATATAAAAATACATTCAAAATTTCATTATAAATTATCTTGCGGAAAATTCCCTTTACAAAGTGAAAAAACTTATTTAAAAATTTAATAAATATTATGGAAAATATATTATTTCAAAATATCCTTTTAATCATGTAAATGAAGCATTAAATAAATTATCAGTTATGGTGGTGGGAATTTTTATTTCTTTTATATAAGTTAAATAAAATTGTTTTCATACATTTGTTAAAAGTAGAAAAGTTACTTATTCAGAAAAATCAATGAGTAATACTTAAAAAAAATTAAGAATTAAAAGGTGTATAAAAGCTATGCTGAAAATTTTGATATAATAGTGAAAATAATTTTCAAAAATAATTTTATAAAACATATACATGGAAGAAAAAATGATTCTCGACAGAAGAGAAAAATGATGTAAATTTTCATTAAAGACATTATTTTGGTCTATTGAGTAATTAAAGGAAAAATGAATTTAAATGATTTAATATATATAAATAACTAAAGGATAAAACAATATATTGGGTTCAGTATAGATATATCAATTAATTCCTACAATTGAGACTTAAAAATAAACAATCTTGAAAAATGATGAAATTGCGAAATAAACCCTTACCACTTCATTAACATTAAAATAGTAACCCATATAAAAGAAATAACCTCAAATGAAACATTAAATATAGAGAAAATCAATATATTAACAATATAACATTTCAAAATGGTACTAAACATAACACAAAAAATAAATAAGTGGTGAATATGACATATGTCTCTTAGAAGCAAAAGCGAGTTGAAAATACCCTTACCTCATGTCTAATTTACTTTTATGATTCCAAATATACTATATAATAAATATATATTTAATGTAAATATGTTAATTAACCATTAAAATATATATCAAACTATATATGATTTAATTATATGCTTTTATCACCCGCTTATTAATAATTCTTTATTCAAATTAGAATTCTGGGTAATAACTGCTTTATTTTTCATGTATGTTTTGATTTGATAGATTAGAAACTTTTATATTTATAATATTTACATGATATAAATAATTTTAAACATGATATAAATTTAATATATATAAATTATATATTTATTTAATTTAATCCATATAATTTAGATATATAGAAATGAATTACACCTTTCATGAGATTGTATGCCATATGTAAACATTAATGTTGATTTCACATTTATGTGGATATAAAAAAATAAATTTAAATAATAATTAATTTTTAACAATTTATTATTATAAAATATAAATAATATAAACATTAAATGTATCCTTTTAATATTCTATATAAAATGGAAATGAAAAGCATATCACATCACTTTATGGAGGTGTTAGTTCACACATACGGATGAGTGATGCTATCATTTTCCAACACATTGGAAGGTATTAAGGTATATTTGATATTAAAATTATAGAATAATAATTATGATATAAATATAATATATAAAAATTTGACCTATTATAATACTTATAAATAAAATATATTGATGAATAATAAATTAAATCTCTATGTGGAGATGGTAAGCCATATATACAATTGAGTGATAATATCACATCTCATTTTATTGGAAAAGGGTGGATAATGGTTATTTCATAATCATAATAAAATTTAGGTGTAATTAGTATACTTAATTTATTATTTTATGATAAACACTATTTATTTTGATATGGTAAAATAAGAATAAAAAAAGTTATTGGTTAAAGAGATTGGATATTCTTTCAAATAACACCTTTTGAGATCCACTTAAGGATCATATGTTTGGTATTTTGGGAAGATTGATTCCTCTAAAACATGTATAAGGATGTTTATAAGAGATTTTTGTAGGTGGTATTTGATCTTGTATACTTAAGGTTTTATAAATATATGAAAGAGGAGGTTCCCTTGTATTATTGAGGTGAGGGGAACATTTGAAATTTCTTAGAAGGATAAATTATAATAAAGTCATTATCTCACCCAAATGCCTCCAAAATTCATGGTATTAGAATCTAGGGTAGTATATTGTTACAATATAATCAAAAAATTAATTTTCTTCAGGTTTTTTGGTACTGTAAACCTTATATTTTCGTTTAACACCTTAGTTAACCAGTTTTAACATTAACCACGATAACCTATTTTTCAAACTTAAAGGGTTATAATTTTACATGTAAGGTGTATATTGACTCATAAATGGACAAGGTATATCATTTTAGACCATATATTACCCCTTTATACTATTTAAATATTTAACTGTCTTTTAAATAATTTAATAAAATATTATTTTGATAAAATATCATTAATGTTAATGTTGACACAATTCATTTAATTTGACACAAAATACATAAAGAAGAATTAGTAATTTGAATATAATAATTTAACATAGAACTAATATGTCATATTTATATATAAAATTCATGTAAATCTGTAACTTAATCAAATTATATCACTTCCAATATTTTTATATCGTTTATTTTATTTAATTTATTAAAAAATAAATACTTTTTTAACCTTGTCTAATAATTTTAGGAAATTAATTAATAAATAAAAACTATGAATAAATTATCAACACAGAAATAATTTTTGAAGCTCAAAATATAAATTTTTATTCTTAAACAACATGTTTCTATTCCTATGTGAACACATAATAGATATTTAAAACTAATAGAGTGCCATTTTGTAACTTTCTTGGATTTAAATATTATATTGGTCATTTTCATGGAATATTGTCCATTAAAAAATAAAATTAGTTCATATGTTGATAAAGATCCAATTAGCTTCATAAAATAATAATAAAGATGAATAATTATTGTCTTATATATATGTTCTAATATAAATTAACTCGATTTACCCTTTTCCTTGGTGATAAATTTTACCCCGAATACTATTCATAATGTCAAAAAATAAAAGAGGAATATTTACTAAAATTGAACCACATGACACATAATATGAAATCAATTTATAAAATTCTATACCTATAAGTATAATTTTTTTTAATTAAAATTATCATGAAAAAAGTGTCGCAAAATAGTTTTTTATGAAATTTATTTTTTATGAATAATTTTTTTATAAACATTTTCACAGAAAATGGAATAAAATGAACATAATTGTATTATTCATAATATTGGAGGATTAATTTTAGTTTTAAATAATTTTAAAACATAATGAATATTTTTAATTCATTTAAACAAAAATATGATTTTCAATACAATGGTATTTAACACTATTCACCAACAAATCAATCATTTTTGAAAAATCAGAAAATATCACCCAAAGATAATCTTGACATGATAATTTCAAAAATGATATTATTTTAAGGAAAAAATTTATTGATGTTCCATAAAATTATTATAATATTTTCTATATAAAAATAATTACAAAACATTTTGGAAGTAAACATATTTCTGAATCATAAAATAACCTTTTAATAATTGAGTACTTTTAAATTAAGAATTAATCAATGGATTATTTTTTTATTCTGTCATTTCTATATATTTTATAATTAAATAAAGACTATTCTTACTATAAAATGAAATGCCTATGTTATGATGGTCATATTTAACAAATAATGATTTGTGGTTTGTTTAATATTGGGGTTGTGTGTTGTGTATACGGTTGATTTTAATGTTAATATATTAAAATATTTGGAATTAAACATGTGGTGATATTAATAAGTCATGTTTTATCTCTTTAATAGAGGCTCAGATGTGAAAATTGATATCAGGGTTGATTTCGAAATGTGGATGTTACCCTTGGTGCAGTATAAGATTCATTCACATATGGTTCTATGATGGCCTGTGTGAACTAGTGAATAATTAAGATATTAATTAAAATAGTTAATTTGTTACATAATTAATCCTTTAAACCCTTGGCTACCTCTTTATAAACACCTATTAAGAAAATCCCTATGGCTATCCACATATCTCCAAGATTTGTTATAATTCTCTCAATGTGGAGATCATAATGACTGATTAAGGATTATTAATATAATTAACGATGAGTAGACCAGAGATCTCCAAATATTTAAATGTGGTTTAATTATACACTAATGATTGATCCTTTTATGAGGTAGGGATTATTATTTAATGACAACTTCTCTATTTTTCATGATTTTCTATACTTGAATTGTAGATTTCTTATGGTAAATAAATCGGTGTGTGGCCTTATAATCAAAGGAAATTGTTATATTTTATTTCAGGTCAATTAATCTTGAACATGTTTCATTTATTTATATTCATTATTTTTTACAACATTAATTATGAAACAATTATAATAGACATTAAATTTTTTCCACTTGTATGGTTTACTGGATATGTCCCCCCATTCTTAGCTTATTATCTATCATTAATCAATTTCATCTATGGTTTTTCCATTTCAAAGAATTATTTCATTATGTGGAAGATTTTCAGATATTCATTTATTGATTCTTGTTTAGATTCAAAGAATATATCATAGATGAAGATAACAAACAATAGTAGAAATAAAAAAGGAAAAAAGTCAGTTTATTTCAAAATGTAGACAAGTGTGGGTGAAAATATTTGACATGGGGTCTTTGTTTCTAATAAAATGTTATAAAAAATCAATACTTATCTTGGGAGTAACCTTATAAAATGTATTCAATGAATATCAAAGAATCTTTTTAGGTGATATTATTCATCTAAGTAAATATTTTTGGGTTGTGTTTGAATTTGGTTTTAAAAACACAACTACAAAGTGTGTATCCTAGAACTACATTCCCAATTACTCAATATCACATGACATGAGAATATGTGGTGCATTCTCAGTACAACCCTTGGTCCCACACACCATGTATTCTAACTCAAAACTATTTTTTGGATCAATATATTCCAAATGGGGTGAAACACATACCTAAGATACTGAATAGGGAAATTGGTCTCTTCACCAACCCACACATTGTGTACATCCTCCATAATTACAAGTTGGATGAATCTCATAAAACACACTCATATTTGGTCACATTACTATTCCATCATTGGTGTTTCTAAATATATAACATGATATTTCTCATTCATTTGATTCCATATAATCAATATGATTTGTTTTGAATAGTTTTTTCTATTCATCATTTTTTATCCATAAGTAAGACACATGAGCGATCCTCATAGTGATTAAAGGTTAATTACACTAGGTTACATAGTTATGTTAAGGTGTGGGTCCCCCATATTCTTTATACATATATGGTTGGTACCCCAACCCTGCACAAAAGTGGTGTGGGTCATCTATCTATATAGTCAGTACCATAACCAAACCTAACTCCCCGATTCTAGCTCTCAGGAAGGTATTACCTCCTCCATTGGGGTTGGGACCACATCAAATGCTATAGACCCATTAGTGAGGAATGGGTCACCCAATACAAATCTCAATAAGTTAAGAGTTATAAACCCTCTCAATCCATCCATCCATCCATCAGAAACCTGAACCAGCAAAAAAATTACATGAAGAGAATCCCAGGCCCACCCCCATGAAAATGAAAATCTCCATTGTCATAAAATAAAATCATTAGGGAATATTTCTCCCATAAAATATATTAAACTGGTATCCAATAAATAGGTGAACTACTTCATACATCAATATACTGAGCTCCCGTTGAAAGGAAAGAATATATAAATTGTTTAAATAATTTAGATAAATCAATCAGTCAACTTTCCTCTGACTCCCTTGCATAAATTAGACATTAGATTCAACATCCATAATCCCATATATACATATATATATTTCAGTAATTATTAAAATAATAGAAAAATTAAATGATTATTTAGCTGATGTAACATCATAAACTAAATGAAACAAAATAACCAGAAAAACCTATCTATGAATACACTAGTCACATTCCAAATTCAAATAAAAAAAGATACATGGGATATAAAAATTGAACAAGAACCAGAAATATTAATATTTTTGGTCATGAATACCCAATTGGAATGCCAAAGGAAACCAAAAATCTTATATAGTCATTAAATTAAATATCCATTTCATTCAAGTTTTAAATATATTATTACAAAAGTATTTTCATGTATATGAACATAAAATTAAATATCATTTTAGTAATAATTTTAAATAATTTTATTTTTTATTTTCATTAAATTAAAAACATATTATTAAATGTATTTATAGTTCTAATACTCTTTAATTAAAACATCATTTTTAATTCTACTTTTTAAACTAATATTTTATTTTTTTCAACATACTTTTTGAATTTTTTTTACTAAAGGTGATTGATTCTCAAGGAAGAATAAAATAAAACATTTGAGTAGAATATGATTTGAAAAAAACCCATTATTAAATAAGATAAAATAGGTGACATGGTAAAACATTCTAATGTTATTGAGGCTAGGGGATCCAAGAGATACATCAATAGCTAGGGTCATTTTCTCTGTTATTAGAATGTGGTAACACATTACTGGTCATTAGAGATATCATATTTACATCACTGGACTTACTAATTAGTAGGGAACTCATTCCATATAAGTTCACCTATCCAAGTACCATGGATTCCAATTAGGTTTGAATAATAATACCAACCCAATGAAATCACATACAATATCATGATGTGATTCCACAAACACCACAATCAAATAAAATCAATAAAAAACTAAGAACATGTCTAAAACACACTCCCACACCCTTTATGAAAGAAATTCTAAAAAACCCATAGATTTTCCATAAATTCATTCTAAATGATTGAAAATTTATTTAAAATGTGTCGGTCATGAATTATTTTCATTCTATTTAAATTATAAATTATAATACTTTTTGAAAACCGGTTACAATTATTAATAAAAATGTCTTAAGCATTTTATTAGTTTTAAAGACCCATTTGAGTGTGAATAACACCATTAAAACACTAACCGCACATTAGTAGGACAATATAAAGAACAAAAAATACATAAATAATTAAATATTCATTTTTAAAAATAATTTGGGAAATTTATCAAAATCATTGTTTGTGAGGATAATTAAAATGGATTTTTACCATGTTTCTAATTTGGGAAATGATTTACATTTAAATGAAAATAAAGAGAACATATATTTCCATTTAAAATTATACCTAGAAACATTTAATACTATTATTGGGTATGTAAAAAATTTTAGTTAATTAAGAAAGTAATCTTTGTTATTAAATTATTATGAAAAATGTGAGGGGAAACCTACCATAATCCGAGTGTAGATGGTGATAAGAATTAAATATGATGTGAATGAAACCTAGGGGATGTATTAAAAACCTTAGAATCCAAGAAATCATAATAACTAGCCAAGCTCGACAACCTAGGGCTCAACTAAATTAGAATAACATGATGAGAGAATGAAAAGTAAATTTGAATGGTGTAAAAGAGGGAAGAAGTTTCCTAACCATGGCTATAAAACCATTATATTAAGGGGAAACTACCTCGAATCAACCAATCAAAGTATGGAATCGAATATAGAAGGCATGCCTAGGGGTTTCCCTCTACCTGGTCATATGAAAGGGAAAAATAAGGGTGGTGGGCTCTACATTAGTAAAAATAGGGATATATTGTAATTTCAAAAATAAGAAAGAACTGGGTAATATACTGATTTTTTCTGCAAGGTTGGTCAAAAAATGATCCATTCATATACCTCATACTAGAGGATCTGCGAACCCTCCATGGTAAGCCACACGATTTCCAAACCTATGCCCCAAACCTAATGTTTTATCTATTAAATACAGTAGGCTTGTTGCATAGTTTCCACAAATTTATCACTATTAATTTTTTAACAATGAAACATTCACTGCATTCCAAAAAATTTAGAATTTAAAAAATATTGGTCTGAAAGGAAATAGAGATAAAGTGACCCAAAAATAAATAAAATTAATGAATTAAAAATGGGTTTTGTGTTTAAAATTTTTCTCCACCATAACACCTTCATCAAAGAAAAAATCATATATTAAATGGTTTGTTCTAAAATAAATAGGGACCAACCATGATCTAAATACATTAACCTAGAAATATTAAGAACATTTGGAATATGTAATGATGACATATGATTTCATCCTTAATTAAGATATAATGGTCACCATGATTTTCCAATTCCCTCATCATAAGAATCCATAATGGTTCTTAGAGAAATCACTAAGTACTCAAAACCAAATAAAGAAAACCCAAGGAACACCATAAGTTAACAAGGGGAATGATGTAATGAAAAATTTGAAACATAATCACATATTCTAAAGAAACACCCTAAGACACCCACAAGCACCATATTTAAACATCATTACTTCTGGTGGGAGTGGTAGGATATGAATCAAAAAATGGTTCCCAACCAAACACCAAATCATCCTCACAATTGAATCATTGATGCTAGTCTACACACTATATTATAGTTTTTGTAATACACTAACTATCTAAAAATACCACTCACTTCTGGAAGTAATGAGGATAAATTTCACCATACGTAAAGGAGAATTCTCAAGGGTTGAAATTAAATTTAGAAATACCACACTAAGAAACCATATCCAATAGATTTCATATGTTCACCCATAATAATGATATTTTGGACAAGTCATCACCTCAAATAGTGAAAACCAACACTATATAGGTTGAAGAATAAAAGACTTAGCTAGAAATACCATAAAGGAAACAATACTAAATAAGAACAACATGGCTCTAGACTCAAGTAGAGATAGATAGAGAGAGTGTAACCTGATAACTTGCATCAAGAATAATAACTCTATCCGAACCCTGCATAAAAAATATATAATAAATTTTTTCTAGTAAATAAAATTATCTATAAAATATTCACATTCATATCACCATAAATGGAATAAAATAATCACTTGTATAATATCATATCATAGCCATGATTGGCTCAATGAAAAAAAGAGTTAGAGGTATAAGACCAAACAAAATGGATATTACACCCATTGGGAAAAAGTGAACCAACAATAACCAAAGAAATACTATACCAATGATGATAAACATTAAATTGAAAGAATCCATAGAAAATCCAAAGGAGAAAAGTAGACCAAATAACAATTTAGAAACCCCATTAACTCTAATCCCGATAAGTACATGACATAAAAGATATTATCATCCCCAATATAAATGTTAACTAATCTTAGATCATAGAACAAGGATACCCTATTGAGAAGGCACTCACCCAATTGCTTCATAACTTTCTGGGTGGCTAAAGAAAAGTAACACAAGACATAGATCTAACTAGGTAATATTTCAATCCTAAAAACAAAAATATTTAAATTATTCAATGGGATATTAAAAATTATACGTATCTAAATTAAAACATTTTTAATGAATATCAATTTTATTAAAAATCATAAATTCCAAATCATGTGTTTAAAAGTACTTATAAAAAATTAATCAACTAAAAAAATTAACCTATTTCAAGAAAAACCTATCCATTAAAATAATTTTACCTCACTTAGAATAAAAATAAAAAATCCTATCCCAAATTCAACTTTCAATTCAAAATAGAATCATAGTTATAGTTTTTATTTTATCCTTGATAAGTTCAATAATATTTTCCCAAATATTTTTAACCAAACATATGATAATAATTTAAAATAGTTCAAAAATAATTTTTATCAATTTAGGGAACCACCATTATTGTTTTAAAATGATAACCATTAAAATTATTTGTATTTTGAAACTATTTGTGACAATGAAGTGTGTTTCATTATAAAATATTTCACAAATACTTTACATTTTTGAAAATTCAATTTATAATTCTTTGAAATATTATAAATCCTAAAAAATATCCATAAAACCAAATACACTTTTTTAAAAACTACTTAACTAGAAATCCACAAATCATGTTTATCTTTAAAATAATTTAGGGAAACTCATTTTACATTTTTAAAAGAAAAACCATTACTATATTTAACCAAGGTATAAAATTGTAAAACCTTATTTTACCATAATAACATAAACATAACATAAAAAATATAATGAAACCCAATTTTAATGTTAATGGGGTTTAGTTTAAATGAATGACGTTTTTATAAGGTTAGAATACCATATGCCAATCATACCAATACTATATAGAGGTATCTAAAACCATTTGATCTAGTTACACATGCATTTTGATGTCTTTTAGGCTCATCAAGTACCCAACAACAAAATCCAGTTAATATCCCTCAAATAAATCATGTATCTCACATTTCAAAGGTAAAATATATAAAAGAATTCCTAAAAAAGAAGGCCAAATTCAAAAATAATTGTAAGGATCCAAACTTGAATGAGTCAGGTAGTCTCTTCCCTCATGATCCTACAAAGTCTTAATAGTTCTATCTAAAATATACCATTAATCTGAAAATAGAAAATTGTGTTCAACATCCTAGTCACCCTAAAAAACATGTATTCACTACCATTTTTCACAAACAAGACTAACTAATTGATTTATCAGTTTCCAAAACTAGCCAGTCACATAATTGAAGGACTTCCATGATCCCCATGGATGAAAGAAAATCATAATTAACATCCAATTAAACTAGTATAGGTGATTATTCCCCTAAAATAAATTAATATCTTATCATTAGAGTGGGAGTTACAACTATTTTCAACAAAGGTCTATGTGCTAGTAGAAAGTAAACAGTATATAAAAATTCTAAAAAATGTAATCAAAGAAGTCCCTTAACTCTCCTCCAAACCCCCTTATACTGAACATTCATCGGCTTCATCATCTATAATTCCATATATACTTTGTTCCACTAATTATAGTAAGGTAAACTAGTAAAGGAATACATGGAAAATATGATAAGGAAAACTAAATATATAAAAATAAATGGCATTACTCCATATGAGAAGACTAGTCACCAACTATTTTCAATCCAGACATGCTCTAATGGGAAATAAAAATGTAACTATGAACATAAAATGTTAATAGGTGTCAATATGATGTCCTGGTAGGAATTCCAAATGGTTCCACATCCCATTAATTTTTACTAAATAAAATAACCATTATAGTTTGAAAAAAATTATTAAAAATAGGTTTTTTATAACCTCATAAAATATAATATCATTTACATAACCATTTTATAATAATTTGTTACTCACATTATTTAAATGAAAACAACCACTTTATAATAAATTCATTTAAGAACCCTACTTTATTAAAATATGAATATGAATTATAAATTTTAAAGAATATTTAAATGATATTATTTTCAATACACAATTAGAAAAGAAATTACTAAATAATATTAATTCCCCGGGAAGAATAAAATAAAACATTTGAGTAGAAGATAACTTACAAATAATACCATATGATAAATACTTTAAAAAAATAGACATAGGAAAATACCATAAGGTCACTAAGGCCTACACAACCTATAAATACCTCATAAATATTGTTTGTTTCCTAAATTAGTGGAATGCAGTAACACACGACAAGGTAGTGTAGAAATCACATTTACTTATATAGAATAACTAGTTGAATGTGAACTTATACTATCTATATTCTCCTACCTAAGCACCCATGCATCCAATGATTTTTGAATAATAATAAAAACCTTAAAGAATTCACATGACACATCACTAAGTGGTTGGACAAACACCATGATTATATAAAATATATAGACTATAAATAATGGGTTCATATCACACACCCAAATAGTTTATGAATGAAATTTAAAACCAAACCAATGTATATTCCATTGAAATACAGTTTTAGGATTGAACATTTATTTTAAATGTGCTGATAAGGCCTCATAATAATTCAATTCAAATTATGAATTATAAAAAACTTTCAAAAACAATTTAAATTCATTGTAGAAATGTATTAAATATTTTATTTAATTTTATACCCCTTTTTAGAGACAAAAACAAACTAATAACATTAACCATGCATAAAAAAGTCAGTCTAAAGACAAAGACACGCCTAAATTATTCAATGTTATTTTTCTAGAATAATTTTTCAATTTTTTTAAACATTTAGTGTGTGAGGATAATTAAAATATATCTTTACCATGTTTCCAAGATTTTAAAACCACAAAATTAAATTGAAAATCATGTTAAACTTGATTTTACAATAAAATTATACTAATACACATTTCATACTATTATTTGGTATCCAAAATATGGGGTTAAACTAGAAAGAAGTAATGTTTATTAATTTTAAAGAAAAATTCAAAGGGTAACCAACCATAAATAGAGTATAGTTGTTCCAATCACTGAATACAGGGTGAAAAAAACTATAAGAGACATCACAAATAATAGATACCAAGAAATCACATGAATTGTTCATTACCAAAATTCTTGGTATTGAATAATCTAAACGCAGTGATGGGAGAAATAGAAATTGAGAAGTATAAAGGAAAATATGGATGGGGATTATTAACCTTGGAGATCAAACCTTCAATCATGTGAAAACCAAAATGAATCTCCTAAGGAGAGGAGGAAATTAAAGGGAGGGTGTTTTCCTAGGGTTTTTCTCTTGGCTAGGTCATTGGCAGGGGTTTAAGGAGGGATATGGGCTAGAAATTTGATTAAAAATGAGGTGAATAATTGAAAAATTAATTTTTTTAATGAATTTGTCACTATTAACTATTTTTACACATGATTGGATACAATAACTATATACCACTGGAAGATCAAGGCACCAACTAAACTGGCCACATGATAAACTACACCTCAATAGTGTGGTTTCACTTACTTAAAATTATAGTCCTATCACACAGTTTTTTTCATTATTAGAAATAATCATGTGCTAACCGTGAAACATGGACTTCATGCCAAAAAATTTTAAATTTGAAAGAGTAATATCAATTAATGAAAGATATATATAATAGAATCAATGATAAATAATATAAGTAAATAAAAATTGGTGTTGGGTGTGACATTATATTAGGTAATTAGATTTAGATGATTCAGATTCATGGAGCTATGTTCATATTTCCAAGTATAACCAGTTATGAAGAATGAGACCTCTCCAATTATCCCATGTTCTTCCTATTTGAGAATATTTGGGTTCATCATATAATTTATCCTATATTTATATTTATGTGCTAACTGATATATTTCATTATTATTTATTATTTTTGGGGAATTCTTTAGGGTATTAATATACCCTCCCATTCACGGAAATCATTCCTCCTTATGTTGTGTCTTATATAGACGAATAATAGTTTAGTTGTTATATGTTTAGACTATGAGTTGGAAGAGATTAATTGTAATAAGTTTTAGTGAATTCTTATTGATTCTTGATATTAGGTGTGTGAGAAGATTCATTCCTCTAATCTATTATTTGGTTTGGTTTCCCATTTTATCTATTTGGAATGTATTTTACCATTATTTATGTTTTCCTTTATGTTATCCTTGTTTAAAATGTATATAAGAGTTTGTTTCATGAATTTATAAGAAATTTCAATTATTTTATGTTATATCATTATATAATTGTGTTATGTATAGACATGTGTGTGGGTATACAGCTACTTTAGGCTAAGGAATCCCATTTAAGTGTTATGCCAAATCTGTACTAGTCAATCGCCCATAATATATTGAAGGTAGGATTAGGGTGGAACACCTATCTTATCACAACATAGTAGGGGTCCTAGTGGTTTGGGTTATTTCATTGTGGAATATGAGTGGTTTTTCTTAAGGACATAGTTTGTTGATATGCATGTTGTAAGGATCAGATTGGGGAGTTAGGGTAATAGTGTCATGGAATCTCGAGTTTGGCTTCCAGAATAGGGAACCTAGTGATGGTGTGATGGGAAATGTATCCATTAATATTTCCAATGATGACCTATTTATCAACTCAGTGTGACAAGACATTGGTATATATGAGATACTGGTTAATTCATCATATAGGCTTAGGTTATTCCTTTTTCACATCCTTTACATTTCATATCCTCAGATATTGTATTTTAACCATGGTTCATTTTGTTTAATTGTTGGATGCCATCATGTAGACATCTGTCTAGGATTATAAGGAATAGTATTGACGATAACCAATTGAGTGGTGAAAATTATTTTCATGGGTCAGTTCCTGATGCTTTTCCATCGGTCTAAAAAAGAGTGGTGCCACCACCAATTAAACGATGAGTACACCCACTTCACTTGATTTAGGTGTATGTTTCTCTCTATGTAGAGTATATGATTATTAATGTATCTTATAATGGTTATTCATGTAGGTTTTGGAAATTTCATTAGTTTTAGAGGTGTAGGCTAGCTAGGTGATGAGCAGAACCTAAACCACAAGAATTAAATGATCGACTCATGGAAGTGGTCTGAGTTTTTTGTATCATTTAAAAACCTCTTGATCATATTTTGGTTATTATAGCTAAACTTATTTGTGGAATAGAATAGTGATGGTGAATCTTTGTTACATAGATTCATGATGAGGTGATTCTTCCATATATAGAGTTTGAGAACCTCTTTAATGAGGACAATTACCCAATTACTATGAGATTTTTCATATTTAGGGGATTCTGGAGCTACAATGGGGTATAATATTTTTTTGGATAATTCATTCATACTCATTGATATCACATTATAATCCATTAACAAGATCTATGGAATGTTCTATCATGAATAGAAGTTTATTTAAGTCTTGTGTAAAGGGATCTGAGTGGGTTTAGTCCCTCTATGAATTCCCAACTTTTTCGGGTGTTAGATTGGGTATTTTTCAGAAAAATATTTTGGGATGGGGAGAAGTAGAAAATATGTATTGATTGTGTATATCCTATTGTAGATTCAAAATTCATAAACAGTAGATGTAAATCATCATAATCCTTCCATAGAAGCCAAATGTGTAGGAAGGACCAAACTGGGTGTTAGAAATGAAAGCATCACTAAGGGGATTTTGAATTTTAGAAGACATTTTTTTTCTTGTTTGGGGTGTGGCTAAATATTTGATGACTATATAATTCACTGTGCAGTAACTGGTGGGTAGTTAGTAGATGAACCCCCACGCTAGAGGTAGCAACATGTTTTGGGGCCTCCCAGAGGTGGTCAGGGTGTCCAAATTGGAGATGGTTTCGATATAGGAGCTAGTGGAGCACTTGGTTGACGTGATAGGGGACGTAAGAGTTATGCCCCAGTTCCACCACTACAACCTTTAGGTGTAAAATTCTAGGATTAGAGGGCTAGAATTCAGGGTCATGGTCAGCTATAGGCAATAGAGTTTTATGACCATGTGGAGCATGAAATTATTTGGAGTGTGATTTTTTTCTTTTCTACCTTGCAATTAATACATCTATATAAATATTCCTTCCATTATTTAATTACTCTATCCACTATTTAGAAGATTTAGGTTTTATTAGAGCCTCTTTCCAAACCGATGTAGCTAGAGGTTGGTACTGGGGGTGATCCCTTGATTATTCACTTTTAATGATAGTTTGATCTCAATCATAGTTCATATTGATTCTAATGGAATTACTTCATTAATGCTCTAAATATATAGGGTATCATAGTTACTATATAGTGGTAAATTTTATATCATTCCAATATATATTGTTTTTGTCAATGGTTTTGGTATCATTGAGTTGACAATAATAGATTTTAATTAATATATGAGAAGGATATTCAATAGAAATGAGAAGGTGTTGTGCATATGAAGATTTATCTAACCACCCACTAGAATACTAGTTTTACCCTTGGTGTAATGGGTACTTAAGAAATTCATATTCCAACAGGGGTAAGGGAGTACATGGATGATTTCCTCAGTGATACACTAGGATTACCTCTCCATAAAGAAGATAAATTTTGTATCCATATTCACCCTAGGAATAGACTATAATCTATTTGGCTAATTTGATGCCCCCCACTAAGATTAAATAAGTGGTTGTGATATTGGAAGACCTTTAGAAGAATGTTTTTATTAGGCACAGTGTATCCCTATGGGGATCTTCAGAGTTTCCCATCAAGAATATTGAGGGTATTTAGATACATTTCATTGATTATTGTCATTTTAACCATGTTAATGTCAAGAAACAATACCCATTTATGAGGATCCAAAGACTCTTCGACAAGATAAATGGATTGAAGTGGTTCTAGAAGATCGATATTTAGTTCAGATATCATTGGTTGTGGTTTTGTGAGGAGGATATCACGAAGAAAATTTTCTAATGTTTCTATGGAAATATGAGTTATTGGTGTTTCCCTTTGGCACAAAAAATGACCATGTAGTGTTCATGGAATTCATAACCCAAATTGTTTAGTCCTTCATAGACTGTTTCATAGAGGTATTCAATAAATACAAATTTATTTATTCAAGATTAAAGGTCAAGGCTTTGAAGAACCTACGGATGGACCTAGAATTACTTAAGGAGAATTAACATTATGAAAACACATCATGTTTCAATATTTAATTATAGAGTGTTGACCTCACCTATTTTGATAATCCCAATTATGCTTTCACATACTTTAATAATCCCAAATAATGTTTATCTATAAATTACTTCTTTCAATATATGAAATTCTATTATCAAGTTGATAATAATATTAAAATAATCTTTGAAATATGTTAATCAAGGTTATCTAAGTTTATATGAATTTTGAAATAATTCTAACTCAATCGGATATGTTTTTCATAAAGAAGATAAGTGTTAAGTCACTAATATGCTTATAGCTAATGTTACAGATCTACCGGTACTTAGTCTACCGATAGACATAGTCACTAATAAGAAAAGGTCACCGATACATAGAGCTACCGATATGTATAAGTACAACGGTAACCACATGTCACTGATAGATCAAGTCCACCGATACAGACAACTACTGACAGAATGAAGCTACCAATATGCACAAGCTACCGATACATAGTCACCGATAAGTATAGTCACTGATACAGACAATCACTGATAAACCAAGCTACTGATACAAGTGAGTTACTGCGAGACAAAACGAGCTACCTATAGAAGTAGAGCTACTGATAGAAGGAGTCACTGGTATATAGAGATACTGATACATAGAGTAACAACTACCGATACAAGGATCTATCGGTACAAGGACAAAGAGCTACCGATAGGAGCTCACTGCAATAAAATGTCCACCGTTACATATCTACTGACAGAAAGCTACTGATGAAAGACTTACCAGTCACTATTTCCTAAACTATACTTTTGTCAATATTATTTATTTATTAAGAAACAGTCATATTTGATGATTTTAATGTAATTAATGTTATTTAATGATAGTTGTTGGCATGTCAGGGAACCGTACCTAGTACCCATGAAAAGGTAATCATTACCATTTTCCGGAGCTGAAAGCTATATAAGGAAGGAAAAAGGACAGACATATGGACGTTCAAAAAAAGGGAAAAAGAGTGCTGTAAAGTGGTGCATACATAAAGACTACATCCATACTCTAAGAACACTGGACATACACGAAGTGATTCATACAAGAATAGAACAAAAACCGAACTTTAGTCAAGGAGTGAAGAACTACAACGAGCTCTTCATGAACTCAAGTTGTTCAGACTAAACTTGAAGAAAATGGCCCTATGTTTTTCAAACAAAAACCAGAGAATGACTCAGAAGCATTTCAAACAAATCAAAAGGAGTCCAGAGCTGCTCTTCAAATCACTAGAGCATTCTAAACTCATATCTACTCTCTTAGTGATTCTTTTATTTACATTTTGAGCAGTGTGTGTACTCTGTATATTTTATACACACACTGTCTCCTGTGCTAAACCAGAGGATCTCTAAATCCTCACACAAACCTTCCATAACTCTTTTGTATCCCACTATGGATAGTGGTAGAGGTCAAGTAAGACCTGGATAGATAGTGTGCTGTTGTTTTGTTTTCCCACGTAGAATTGTGGTATAGGTCTTAGTACCTGGACAGTCTATGTACTGTTGTTTACCCCGATCTAGGGTGTGGATCAAATTTATATAAATTGTTTGAGAGGACTAAGTCTCGGATTGAGACTGAACCTCTTGGTTACATCTGTTGTGCATCTTAGATTAAGTCTAAAGTATACTATATATTTTATATTCTGCTGCTAATTACTTTGAAATACAAATTTTTTTAAATTTAATTTGATAGTTAAATTATCAAGTGTTTATACTTATTGTGAACCAGTAAGTTAGTTTCAAAAGTTAATTTAATCTCCTGATTAAATTAACTGAGACCTAATTAATCTTTGAGTAACTAATTGAACTTTTACAATCTGTATAAATTCACTACAGTTTAACTTGTTTTTAAATTGGGGGATTTTAATAGAAATATTTTTTAACATAAATTTTAATTAGAACTCAATTCACCCCCCTATTGAGTATCCACTCTGACCAACATTTGGTATCAGAGGTTTGTTTTTTATTAAAGGTTTTTGAAATACTCTGTTTTTCAACTGTGATTTTAGTTGTATCTTAATGATCTTAAATTTCTATTAGTTATAAATTTTATCTCTTTAAATATATTTTCTAAAATTGAATTATGGATAATAGACTTGAAGGTACTTCTACCAATAGGCCACCATTCTTTAATGGTAAAAATTATGCTCAATGGAAGCTTAAAATGAAAATTCATTTAGAGAGTATGAGATTTGATATCTGGACTGCTATAGAGACTCAATATAAGATTCCAGAATCTGAAAGAAATACTTGGGATGAACCTACTAAGACTTCTTACAATAATAACTGTAAAGCAATGAATGCCTTGTATTGTAATTTAGGTGATGAATAATTCAATCGCATATCTTCTTGTAAAACTTCTTATGAAATTTGGGACACTTTGGCTATTTCCCATGAAGGAACAACCAATGTCAAAGAAATGAGGCTGAATACCTATACTATTAAATATGATAATTTTAAAATAAAGAATGATGATCCCATTTCTGACGTGTATCTCAGGTTCAATGAGATTGTCAACACTATGAGCTCTCTTGTTAAATCTATTCATGCAAAAGAACATATCATGAGAATATTAAGATGCCTACCAAAAAGATGGAGAGGCACATCTGTTTCCATTAGAGAATCATGCGACATCAGCAAACTTCCTGTTAAGGAGTTAATTGGTAAGATAATGATGTATGAGTAATAGATGAAGGTCAAAAAATAAGAGGATGATGAACCAAGGAAGAAGTCAGTAGACTTCAAGAAATCTGCTTCAAAGACTAAAGACAAAGGAAAAATTAAAAGTGAAAGTGATAGTTCAATCAGTGATGAGAGTGCATCTGACAGTGATGCTGAGATGGCTCAGATAGCCAGAATATTCAAGAAGTTCTACAGGAAGAATAAATTCTTCAGAAAATCAAATTACAAAGGAAAATATGATAACAAAGGTCATTGGAAGAAAGATTGGAAGAAGTCTGATAAAAGTGATGATATTATCTGCTATGAATGCAAAAGTAAAGGACATGTAAAAGTAGACTGTCCAAAATTGAAGTTCAAAAAGAAATATTACTACAAGGACAACAAGTATAAGAAAGCCATGAAAGCTACCTGGAGTGCTTCAGAAGATAACACAAGTGAATTTGAAGTTTCTGACTCTGAAAAGAATCGTGCTAACATGTGTTTTATGACAAACACATCTGAGGAGATTTTCTTGAAGAGTTCTCATTAGAAGGTATGGTACTTGGACAATGGATGTTCAAGGAATATTACTGGAGATTACTCATTCTTCAAGAGTTTAATCAAAGTTTATGGAGGCCATGTCACCTTTGGTGATAATTCTAAAAGAAAAATCATCAGCCTAGGCCAGATTGGTAACACTGATTCAGTTTTGATTTCTAAAGTTTTGTTTGTTGATGGAATTAAATATAATCTGTTAAGTATTTCTCAGTTATGTGATAATGGTTTCAATGTTAAATTTGAAAATGATTCTTGTAATGTTTTTAACTCTAAAAATGTTTTAGTATTTTCTGCTTTGAGAAATGAAAATGTTTATGCTGTTGATTTGAATTATTTAGCTAAACAAAACATTACTTGCTTAAATTACATTCATAAAGAGTCTTGGAAATGGAATAAAATATTAGGACACTGCAACATCCATTCAATTAGAAAATTGACTAGGAATAACTTAGTTAGAGACCTACCTAAACTCGAGTTCCTAGATGACAAATTTTGTAATCCCTGTCAAAAGGGAAAGCAACATAAAGTTTATTTCAAATCAAAGAAAGAAGTTTCAAATTATCAACCTCTCGAGTTGGTTCACATAGATTTTTTTGGACCTTCTAGAGTTTCTAGTTTAAATGGGAAGCACTATGTATATGTCTTAGTAGATGACTTTTCTAGATATACTTGTGTATACTTCTTATCTCACAAAAGTGAATCTTGTTCTTACTTTATTAAATACTTCAAGTCTGTAGAAAACCTTAATGGACTTAAGATTATGACCCTAAGAAGTGACCATGGTCGTGAGTTTGAAAATCATGAGTTTGAATCTTACTGCTCACATAATGGCTATTGTCACAATTTCTCTTCCCCTAGAACACCTCAGCAGAATGGTGTAGTAGAAAGAAGAAATATAACCCTTCAAGAGATTGCAAGAACCATGCTTAATGAATATGACCTACCTGTTTATTTTTGGGCTATTATCAATAGAGTCTTGATTAGACCTGTTCTCAAGAAGACCCCTTACGAGTTGTGGAATAATAGGAAACCTAAGGATAGTTACTTTAGAGTTTTTGGTTGCAAAGTATTTATTCTCAATACAAAGGATAATCTTGACAAGTTTGCATCCAAAAGTGATGAAGGAATTTTTCTTGGTTATTCTTTAACTAGAAAAGACTATAGAGTCTTTAATAAAATAACCAAATGTATGGAAGAATCTGTTCATATCAAGTTTGATGAAACTTATCCACATGAACCTAAGACTTCTCTTGAAAATCTTGAAGAAGATTTGTCTGTTCTGGACCTTAATAATAAAACCAATGAGTCTGTTGTAAAGACATATAGTTCTGGACATATTCCAGAATCTGCTTCTATAGAACCCAAACATAGAGATGAACCTGAAATTTCTAGTCCTACCTTTACTAGATCAACTAGGATTATAAAGAATCATCATTTAGATGATGTTATTGGTAATCTTGATAGAGGGACATAGACTAGAGCTTCTCTAAGAAACCAGGTTGAACATCAAGCCTTTCTTTTACAGCTAGAACCTAAAAATATCAATGATGCAATCAATGATGAATTTTGGGTAATGGCTATGCAAGAAGAACTAAAACAACTTGAATGAAAAAAAGTCTGGGAATTGGTTAACAAACCTAAGGACACTTTGACCATAGGCACTAAATGGTATTTTAGAAACAACGCTGATGAGTCTGGATATATAGTTAGAAACAAAGAAAGGCTAGTTGCTCAAGGATATAGTCAAGAGGAAGATATAGAATATGAGGAAACCTTTGACCTTGTAGCTAGATTAGAAGCTATTAGGATCTTACTTTCCTATGCTACTCATCTGAATTTCAAGTTATATCAAATGGATGTCAAAAGTGCTTTTTTAATGGGTTTATAATTGAAGATGTTTTTATTGAACAACCACCTATATTTACTAATCCTCATTTTCCAAATCATGTTTTTAAACTATCTAAAGATTTATATGGTTTAAAACAAGCTCCAAGAGCTTGGTATGATAGACTTATCAATTTTATTATTTCAAAAGGTTTTACTAAAGGGATTGCTGACCCAACTCTTTTTATTAAAATAATTTTTAAATATGTTTTGATAGTACAAATCTATGTTGATGATATTATTTTTTGATCTTCTAAAAAATCTTTATGTACTGATTTTTCAAAGAGTATGCAAAATGAATTTGAAATGAGTTTAATGGGAGAACTCAAATATTTTCTTGGATTTCATGTTTTTCAAAATGAAAATGGTATTATTTTGAATCAAAGTAAATATACAAAGGATCATTTAAAAAGTTTTGGTTTGGATAGTATTAAGGAAAGTGATACTCCTATGAGTACTGTCTGTAAATTAGATGCAGATAAAACTGGGAAACTAGTGGATCAAAAAATTTACAGAGTATGATTGGAAGCTTACTTTACCTTACTGCTAGTCAACCAGATATTATGTTTAGTGTGTGTATGTGTGCAAAATTTTAAAGCTAATACAAAAGAATCTCATTTACTTGCTGTTAAAAGAATTTTCAAATATCTTAAACATACTATAAATTTAGTTTTGTTTTATCCGAAAGGACAATATTTTGAATTAATGAGTTATTCAGATGTTGACTTTTCTGGTTGCAAGTTGGATATAAAAAGCACATCTGGAACATGTCATTGATTGGGAAAATCCTTAGTATCTTGGTGTAGTAAGAAACAGAATTCTGTAGCTTTGTCTATTGTTGAAGCAGATTATATAGTTGCTGGTAGTCGCTATGCACAAATTCTGTGGATGAAACACACTCTTTTGGACTATGGATATGATTTTAAGCATGTTTCAATAAACTGTGATAACACTAGTGAAATTAATATTTCAAAGAACCCTGTGTCTCACTCTAGGACTAAACACATTGATGCAAGCCACCACTTTTTGAGAGATCATTACCAAAAAGATGATATTACTCTTGAATTTATAGGTACTGAACATCAATTAGCTAACATTTTCACCAAACCTTTAAGTTCGGATAGGTTAAGTTACATCAGACATGAGTTAGGAATGATTTACCTTGACCGATATGAAACCTCACCGATATACCTCACCGATATGAAACCTCACTGATATACCTCACAGATATGAAACCTCACTAATACACCTCACCGATATGAAACCTCACTGATATACCTCATCGATATGAAACCTCACCGATATACCTCACTATTAGGAATTCTCACTGATATACCCTACCGATAAGTATGTGTTGTTTTAAACTTTTTTCTCCAAAATCTGTATCATTTATAATTTACTTTTTATATTTTGATTATTTATTTTATGATTCCTAAATGATAAAACGAAGTCCTAGTTACTTCTCAATCCACCAAACCTTTACTTTTCCCTCAAGCCTTAGCTCCCAAATCTCTCAAAAACCCTAAGTTCCTCGAACCAGAGATGGAAAAAACCAAACTCCCTACTGTTAGAGATGAAATTGATGAGCCGAATGCATATAAGCAGAAGACAGAGCCAGAAGAAAGTAGAAGTGTTAGTAGAACAAGGTTGGGAAGGCGACCAGTGAACCCGCATTTACAAAATAGAGTTATTGTGATCGAAAAAGAGCTATGCATGGAATGGATGTTGTCTAGTAAATCATTAGTTCTAGAGGTGCTGGAAAATCAGAAGTGGGTAGAATGATTTTCAAAAAACAATGGCCCCTACTATCCGAAGCTAGTAAAACAGTTCTATGAGTTTGTAAGCATTGAGAAATCCAATGAAGAAAACAGAATGGTTTCATGGGTAAATGGAAAAGAGATAGCTTTTTCTTCTATTGAGTGGGATGAATGCCTAAAGGTTCCACAAAAAGGTGTTTCTAGATATTTCTCGAAATCAGTACCACCTACAAGTGACATATTTGATTATGAGACTGCCTTAGAGGATCTCACCGGTAGTGGCAAGCAAAGACAGGTGGTGGCTACTGAAATGGATAGAGAGAACAAATTTCTGTTCAAGTTTGTTCAGCATGTTTTAATTCCAAGGAGGGGGGAATTTGAAAATTTGAGATATCAAGATATCTATCTGATACATATCTTGAGACATAATGTGAAAGTAAATCTGTGCAGGCTGCTAATGTTTCAAATGGAGGATATGACCAGGCCAAAATCAAAGACCAATGCATTATTCTTTGCCAAGTTGATCTCAATAATGATTAAGGTTAAAGGAGTAGCTGAGTCTCAGGATGATACAGTAGTGGCAAGAAACAACTTATGTATCACAAGAACTGTATGTAAATACATGAAGATAAATTGGAACCCATGGAAAGGAGAGTGGGTTACGGATGACAAAAAGTTATATGATAAGTTCAATCCTGTGGATCATCCCTCAAGGCCTAAGGATGTGAGGGATCCAGGTCTGGGACATGATGAAGAAGAGCCACAATATAGTGATGATTCAGAAGAGGAAGATTCCTCTGCAGTAGATGGAGGAGATCCATACTTACCTCCTAGCCCAACTCCTGAGATTGTATCACAAGAAAAGGGGAGTGATTATTTGAACCTACCTAGTACAGAAATTGTCACAACCTATCCTTGGGGCCCGTACCGTGACTACCCCAAGCCTGCCTTCCATAGGCCAGGGGCTGGCGACTAGCACCAAAGGCGTAAATCCCAAGAAGAAGGGAAGACATTGCCTTTATAAAAGTAAACAACACAACAGAGTACAAGCAGAAGCAACCACTAAGTAAGCAGTAAAACAAACATGATGAAAGTACATGGGGCCAGAAATACAAGCCCAAAAGAAAGGTACAAATACAACCAAAAGAAAAGTACAACAACTGAAAGTAAAGCAGCAACATCAAGCCGTCCACTGGAAGTCCCACCTGAAGGGTGGGTACAGATAGCCACCTCAGCTCTACGGGTCCAGCCGTCCGCTCCGTGTACGTCCCGCCTAGTGGTCCACCTACAGGTACTGACTGCTCCACAAGCCTTAACCGCGATCAGCGTTGTCCGTTGTTTGCATCCAACACAACGTAGTGCGGGCATAGCCCATGCAGGGGTGAGTATACGCTACTCAGAAGGGACCCTGAGACCCCCGAAGGTCTCCCAGAATGCACATAGGATAATCCAAAAAGGAAAAATACAATCACGAAGTAACATCCAACAATAATTAGGTATATGCCCATACATATACCTAAGTCATCAATTCCAGTTCGGCTCCAACATCTAAGCCCAAGCCCAAGTTCGATCACGTCCACACATGATAGTTCAACCCAATCCACACAGGAAAGCACAACACAATCCCCATAGGAAGGCAAGCCAATCATATCGAAGTTAATGATTGAAAGTCAAGAATCAGCTCACACAGGTATACTTCTTCATAAGATAATAGAGATGATCAGATGTTTCCACTGATTCATCTAAGCTGGGACCCATGTAGGATACTAAACCATCTAAGCTGTCGGACCCACATAGGATACAGACCAGCTACTTTGCCAGACCCACGTAGGATAGCAAGAACAGAGTCAATCACTGCCAGACCCACGTAGGATACAAGAACAGTAGTCATCGCTATCGAACCCATGGAGGATTTCAGTACGGTCTTCATCGCTGTCGAACCCACAGAGGATTTCAGTGCAGTCTTCATCACCGACGAACCCACAGAGGATTTCAGTACAATCTTCATCGCTGCCGAACCCACGGAGGATTTCAGTGTAGTCTTCATCGCCGCCGAACCCACAGAGGATTTCAGTACGGTCTTCATTGCTGCCGAACCCACGGAGGATTTCAGTGCAGTCTTCATCGCTGCCGAACCCACGGAGGATTTCAGTGTAGTCGTCATCACTACCGAACCCACGGAGGATTTCAGTGCAGTCATCATCGTCGTCGCAGTCGCAGCCAGCTCTAGGGTTCCCGCACACGACATGCTCCTTTTCGGGAGGGTCCACTTCACGAGCCAAAGGGGGGTCAATACATCAACTGAAACGTAGTCCGGAGTTGATGTATCCCAAAGTTCCGTCTCAACAAAAGGAACTCAACGCGATAGACGGCGCGTCAATCGGACGCCCGGTCTGAGAGTTATTGGCTTTTTCGTTCCAGGGGCCCGGTTGGTTTTTATGTCAAAACCAACCCGACCGCACTCTAACTGCGTCTAAACCTCAATCAGAGTAAGCCAAAAGGTCCGTCTCACCAATATGAATCCAACAAAGTCGACGACACATCAATCGGACGTCCGGAGCTCAAGTTATAAGCGTTTACGCTCCGAGGGCCCGGTTGGTTTCGTGTTCGAACCAACCCGTCCATTCAAAAAGTTCTCTAAAACCTTGAGTGTAATATACCGAAATGACCGACTCGATCCACAGATCGTATCGCAACTGACGGTGCATCGATTAGAGGTCCTTATCCCAAGATATGGGCAAAAGAACGAACCTGTCCGGTTTTAGGGGGTTTTGGGCCCGGACCGACCCGGCCCGAGACCCCCTGGGTCGGCCCGAACCGGGTCGACCCAAACCAGATCCGGGTCCAGCCCATTAGGGAGTGGCACGGTCCGGTGGGCGCGGCCTGGACGACCCGACCCGGTGCGGCCAGTCAGGCTCGGCGGGTGCCACGCGCTGAGTGGATGCGGGGGGGGGGGGGGGGGGGGGGGGGGGGCTACCCCCCCTTGCTAGCGGACGCGGCGCTGGTTGCTGCGTCTCCCCCGGATCCCGTGCGGTCGCGGCTTCAGCCGCGGTGGCTCCTACCGGCGGCGCGCCAACATCGCCTTTCGCGGACCACCGGATGCGCTCCGGTGGTCCGTTTTGCCCACCGTATGTGCCTGCGACTCTCTCGGGACCCGTAGATTACTGCGAAGGGTTCAAAATGCCTTTGCGGCCCGCTTCGTCATCGCCCGTCGATCCACACACCAATAAAAAGCTGCGGAGGGTTGCTGGGCCATGTTTGTTTGGCCCGCGCCCTCCGCGTTAGGTATTATCAATTGAAAAACATTTAAACACATGTTTTTAATCATTGAAGAGGGTATAATTTATTCAAAATAAATTATACAAACACCCTATAATTAAATACCCATACACGAGGGTTTAATTCATGTAAACACTAAATACAAAAACCCCCTACCTCTAAATTGACGTCGCACATCGTCGAGTCGCGGAAGTCGAACGTCGCGGTAGTCGGGTGTTGCGGAAGAACGATATCGATTCCGTCGACGTCGGAAGAAGAAGAAGAACGTTGTTGTTGGAGTCAGTCTCCACGGTCGGCATCTCCTTCCTTATCGCAGAAGAGGAAGTGGATGGAGAATTCTGGGACCACCAAGTCGATGTCCTTCATCGGAGACGTAGCGTTCTTCAACGAAGGAGATGAAGTTCTACAAAACTAGGGCTTTTTTATACAATCCTTAACACAACCCACTAACCCCAAAAATAAAATAAGCTCCACTTATTTTATTAAGCCATGTCATGAGTTCAAAATTTAAAAACTCAAATCCATTAATTGAATTTATGTGTTGGCTTGATTAAATGAGAGGAGAGGGAAAGTCACAACATTAAAGGAGGAGTTCATGAGTTATACAACTTAAGTGGGGGGTTCTGAGGAGTTAGGAATGTGAGGGGTTGGGATCATGTGGGCCCCACCCAACCTTTATCCTCCCAAGGTTAGTTAACAACAAGTGGGTCCTACCCCTAACTCCCTTACTTAGGATATAACTACTTAGAGAAAAAGAAATAAAATTATAATATTATTTTATTTTATTCTTCACTAAAACCACATTTTTAACAACTCCTCCCGAGAAAACACACCTTCAGAAAAGGTGCTCCTAAGCAATTATCGGTGCTGCAGTTTCATCGGTGCCCTCAGATTTCAATTCCGAGCACTGGTATAAAAGTTAGAAAAACCCGCTCGTTCGTTCACTGAACGTACCCGAGCTAAACTTCAGAAAATGATTTTGGGCACACCGGGCCTCAGAATCAGGTGCCGTCAGAATCCAGAGACACTCAAAATTCCAAAGAAATTAAGAAAAAAATTTCCTTGAAATTTCCGGGTCTTTAAATTACTCCCACCTCAGGGATTTACGTCCCCGTAAAGCTATAACACAAACTAGGGAAACAAAAGTGGTAATGAGAACACAACTGAGCCTCCCGCTCCCATGTTCTCTCCTGGAGGTTCCCGTGCTGCCAGTGAAAGCACACCTGAGGAATCGACCGTCCATGTAGGACCTGATCCTGTTGATCCCTGTTCTCCACTAGAACCTCTGTGAATGTCTCCCCATCATCGACGTCCAAGTCCCTGCGGTCGATGATGTGTGAAGGGTCATGCACATATCTCCTTAGCTGAGATACGTGGATGACATCGTGCACCCGGTGCAACTGAGGTGGAAAGGTTCAGCGGTAAACCACCTTGCCAACCCTATTGAGGACCTAGAAAGGTCCATTGAACCCGAAGATATCTCACCGCCTTGGCTACATCTCCGTAAACCTCATTGAGGTGAGACCCGTATAAGAACGTGGTCACCATCCTCGAACTCTAGAGGCCTCATTTCCCTGATTAGAACTGAAAATCAAAACTCCTAGAGCCACGAGGGTATGGTTGGCTGACCCAAGAGTGATCGGCTACACCCCCCTATGCACGTGTTTAACCTGTGCTGCCTGAGGTTTCCTTTTCGCCGACCAAGGAAGACTCATCTTGACGTTTTCCTAATACCGTCAATTTATGTATGAACTGTGATTGACCAGTCCATAATCAAACTAACATCGTAAGGCCTCGACGCTTCCACCAAGAGGTTCCAACCAAAACTCTCACCTCAAGATCAGATCACACCGTCGGCGCAAGTGTGATTTTGAGTCTCCTCCCAAAGGTTTCTCCAGACGTGGGGGTCAAGTCAACAGCTTAACCGTAAACTCTAGGTCTGGGACAAGATTAATGGAAGGAAGGAATGATTTGTATCAATGTCTGTTGCTACAGAAGCTAGCAGAAGACACAGTCCGTACTTAGAATCATCCTTAGAGCCCTTTCGATCGCACTCCTTGACCGCATGCAGCTACTCTTTCCCCTACCCTCCAGATTCCTCAGCCTAGCGGGGATTACAAAGGCGGGTGGTTGCAACATATCAAAAAGTTCACCACCCCATGTTGCTCTCCTAGCTACACTTCCACATCTTCTGCCCTACAGATTCATCTGCCCTTTTCACTTCCTCTACTTGAAACATTTTACACGCCCAAGTCTCCGAGACTGGCGCCGGTTTCCTGCTTTCCCAAAGCTAACCTTAACTGGATGCATCCACTCAGCCAGAGAATTATCAACCACAAAGGTTCTCTCTAGAACCCTAGTATAAGTAGGTATGCATAGAGAAAGAAGTGCTGGATCAGATGTCCTTTAGACACACCTCACTCAGAAGTCTGATCCCTGAAGCACCGATCACATCGTAGTCATCGAGTACCAGGAATGGTTTGGTATGCCCGATGAATTCTCAGCTACCGACATGTCATCCTGCCGAAGCTGTATAAGCTCTAGGAAACTCTCAGCCACCTCCTCAAGCTAGTCCTCAACCGCCTGTGAGTCGGGCTTGCCTCAGAACATGAGGGATATCTGGTGATGAAACATGTAAGGCACTAAGCCTACATGTGTCCTCTACCGGTACCGCTGGTAGTGTTTGATGACCAACAGCTAGTGATGTAGCTGACACACTACCCGAAGTTACTATCTTAGGTATCGGTCCACATACCGAAGACTATTCACTAAACAGACCAACCTCATGGTCAATCACTGAAAAACACAAGTAGCTAAGTCCACTACCTGCTCTAATAGTGTCTAAACTAGGCGTAGAACTCTAGCAATCACCTCCATCGAGTCCACTACTGCCTGGGAATCTGCCTCACCTTGTAACCTCGGAGGCTTATGCTACCCAACGGGTGGTGGTGGTGCTGGTACACCACCCGAAGGTTTCAACAAGGTAATAGGGCCCCGTACCGGAACCTCATCTCTCGGTGGGCCACCATCGTGTACCTTTTTTGGGAACCCTATTTGTCTGTCTTTGTAGCGGCATCCTAATGAGTAATAGGTGCGCCACGGTCAAAATAGTATACCTGGTGAGATGACACAAGAAATCACAACGAAAACTTTTGAAACACACATGCAATCAATGTTTTCGTGCCCTGGGTCGGAAATCAGAAGTCAGGGTCCTAGTGTACGGATACGTCGGCCCCCGCACCAACACTGGACTCCCTGGACTGATAACCACACTCAATACCCTTAACACTATTTCTTCACATAGAAGAAAGATCAGAGTCCTGAGTTCTGTGGTAGAACCGAACTCCTCTGATACCAATTTGTCACGACCCGTCCTCAGGGCCCGTGCCATGACTACCCCAAGCCCGCCTTCCATAGGCTAGGGGCTGGAGACTAGCACCAAAGGCGTAAATCCCAAGAAGAAGGGAAGACATTGCCTTTATAAAAGTAAACAACACAACAAAGTACAAGCGGAAGCAACCACTAAGTAATAAGTAAAACAAACGTGATGAAAGTACAAGGGGACAGAAATACAAGACCAAAAGAAAGGTACAACTACAACGGAAAGAAAAGTACAACAACTGAAAGTAAAGCCGCAACATCGAGCCGTACACCGGAATTCCCACCTGAAGGGTGGGTACAGATAGCCACCTCAGCTCCACGGGTCTAGTCGTCCGCTCCGTGTACGTCCTGCCCAGTGGTTCACCTCCAGGTACCAACTTCTCCAAAAGACTCAACCACGATTAGCGTTGTCCGTCTTCTGCATCCAACACAACGTAGTGCAGGCATAGCCCGTGCAGGGCTGAGTATACGCTACTTAGTAGGGACCCCGAGACCCTCGAAGGTCTCCCAGAATCCACAAAGGATAATCCACAAAGGAAAGATACAATCACGAAGTAAAATCCAATAATACTTAGGTATATGACCATACATATACCTAAGTCATCAATTCCAGTTCGGATCCAACATTTGAGCCCAAGTTCGATCACGTCCACATAGGATAGTACAACCCAATACACATAGGAAAGCACAACACAATCCACATAGGAAGGCAAGTCAATCATATCGAAGTTAATGATTGAAAGTCAAGACTCATCTCAAACAGGTATACTTATTCGTAAGATAATAGAGATGATCATATGTTGCCACTAATTCATCTAAGATGGGACCCACATGGGATACTAAACCAGCTAAGCTGTCAGACCCACATAGGATACAGACCAGCTACTCTGCCAGACCCACATAGGATAGCAAGAACATAGTCAATCACTGCCAGACCCACGTAGGATACAAGAACAGTAGTCTTCGCCATCAAACCCAAAGAGGATTTCAGTACGGTCTTCATCGCTGCCGAACCCACGAAGGATTTCAGTGCAGTCTTCATCACCGTCGAACCCACGAAGGATTTCAGTACGGTCTTCATCATTGCCGAACCCACGGAGGATTTTAGTGCAGTCTTCATCGTCGTCGAACCCACGAAGGATTTCAGTACGGTCTTCATCGCTGCCGAACCCACGAAATATTTCAGTGCAGTCTTCATCGCTGCCGAACCCACGGAGGATTTCAGTGCAGTCGTCGTCACTGCCGAACCCACAGAGGATTTCAGTGCAGTCATCATCGTTGTCGCAGTCGCAGCCATCTCTAGGGTTCCCACACACAACATGCTCATTTATGGGAGGGTCCGCTCCACGAGCCAAAGGGGTTCAATACATCACCTGACACGTAGTCTGAAGTTGACATATCCCAAAGTTCCTTCTCAACAAAAGGAACTCAACGCGACAGACGGCGCGTCAACCGGACGCCCGGTCTGAGAGTTATTGACTTTTTCGTTCCAGGGGCCCGGTTGGTTTTTATGTCAAAACCAACCCAACCACACTCCAACTGTGTCCAAACCTCGAGAAGAGTAAACCAAAAGGTCCTTATCATTAATAGGAATCCAACAAAGTTGACGACACGTCAATCAGACATCCGGAGCTCATGTTATAAGCGTTTCTGCTCCGAGGGCTCGGTTGGTTTCGTTTTCGAACCAACTCGGCCATACCCAAAGTTCTCCGAAACCTTGAGTGTAATATACCAAAACGACCGTATCGATCCAAGGACCACATAGAAACTGACGGTGCATCAATCAGAGGTCTATATCCCAAGATATTGGGAAAAGAACAAACCTGTCCGATTTTAGGGGGTTTTAGGCCCGCACCGACCCGGCCCGAGACACCCTGGGTCAACCCGAACCGAGTCCGGGTCCGGCCCGTTGGGTGCAGCCCGGCCCATCCGGCACGGCTTGACCCAACTGGCACGACCCGGTCTCACCGGTGCAGCCCGGCCTAGCCGGCGCGGGCGGCCCGACCCAGCCTAGGAGGCCCGGCCCGGTGCGGTCGGTCCGGCTCGGCGGGTGCCGCGCACTGAGCAGACGTGCGGGGGGGGGGGGGGGGGGTGCGCTGCCCCCCTTGCTAGCGGACGTTGAACTGGTCACCGCGTCTCCCCCGAATCCCACACGGCCGCGGCTTCAGCCGCGACGGCTCCTTCCGACGGCGCGCCAACAACACCTTCTGCGGACCACCGGATGCGCTCCGGTGGTCCGTTTTGCCCGCTGTCTGCGCCTGCAACTCTCCCGGGACTCGTAGATTACTACGAAGGGTTCAAAACGCCTTTTCGGCCTGCTTCATCATCGACCGTCGATACGCACACCAACAAAAAACTGCAGAGGGTTTTCGGGCCGTTTTTGTTCGGCCCGCGCCCTCCGCATTAGGTATTATCAATTTGAAAACATTTAAACACATGTTTTTAATCATTGACGAAGGTATAATTTATTCACAATAAATTATAAAAACACCCTGCAATTAAATACCCACACACGAGGGTTGAATTCACATAAACACTAAATACAAAAACCCCCTACCTCGAAATTGACGTCGCACATCGTCGAGTCATGGAAGTCGAACGTCACGGTAGTCGAGTGTCGCAGAAGAACAATATCAATTCCGTCGACATCAGAAGAAGAAGAAGAATGTTGTTGTTGGCGTCGGTCTCCACGGTCAGAGTCTCCTTACTTACCGTGGAAGAGGAAGTGGATGGATAATTCCTGGACTGCCAAGTCGATGTCCTTCTTTGGAGATGTAGCGTTCTTCAACAAAGGAGATGAAGTTCTACAAAACTAGGGTTTTCTTCTCCAATCCTTAACACAACCCACTAACCCCAAAAATAAAATAAGCTCCACTTATTTTATTAAGCCATGTCATGAGTTCAAAATTTAAAAACTCAAATCCATTAATTGAATTAATGTGTTGGCTTGATTAAATGAGAGGAGAGGAAAAGTCACAACATTAAAGGAGGAGTTCATGAGTTATACAACTTAAGTGGGGGGTTTTGAGGAGTTAGGAATGTGAGGGGTTGGGCTCGTGTGGGCCCCACCCTACCTTTATCCTCCCAAGGTTAGTTAACAACAAGTGGGTCCCACCCCAACTCCCTTACTTAGGATATAACTACTTAGAGAAAAAGAAATAAAATTGTAATATAATTTTATTTTATTCCTCACTAAAACCAAATTTTTAACAACTCCTCCCGAGCAAAAGCACCTTCGGAAAATGTGCTCCTAAGCAATTACCAGCATTTCGGTTTCATCGGTGCCCTCAGATTTCAATTCTGATCACCGGTTTAAAAGTTAGAAAAACCCACTCATTTGTTCACTGAACGTACCTGATCTAAACTTAAGAAAATAATTCTGAGCACACCAGGCCTCAGAATTAGGTGTTGTCAGAAGCCACAAACTCGCAAAATTCTAAAGAAATTAATAAAAAAATTTCCTTGAAATTTCTGTGTCTTTATAGAAACTATTTTGGGTATAAGCAATAAAGAGGCACCTGTGGATGAGGAAGACCAACAGAGAGAAGATCAGGAAGAGGCTGCTCGAGAAAATGAAGAAGAAGTTCATGCAAGGGAAGCATCTGTTTCTATCATCTTGACCCTTATTCCACTGATTGGACATTCCCTAATGCCTACTAAGGAATTTGATAAAGTTGATAGACCTTTACCTATTGTTGAGGAACCTCTTGTTGTTGCAGAAATGGGGATGGTTGTGCAAGATTATCCTAAGGGAGAAAGAGTTGCTGAGGATTTCATTGCTGTACAAGAGAATGCACCAGTTGAGGGGGAGAATCCAACCAGGTTTGGTAGTGTTTTAGTGGCTGTTGAGTTTAAAGATTGGGAAGAGGACCCAGGGTTTGTAGTTTGTGGATTAGATTATCCAGATTATGATAATGAGACATCCCTTCAGAGACCAAAAATCAATTATGATATTCAGTATGAGATATTACCTGAATATGTGGTCAGAATACATGATCTGGATAAGCTAAATTCTGATCTTAAAATTAGCTTTGTGGAAGAAATAAGGAAAATGGAAGCTTCACTAGTGTCATATATTCAATCGATTATGAATGACTCTATGGCCAATATAGTGTCTGAAAGAGCACCTGTTGTGGTTGCACATGCTAATATGATCACCAGGGATGACTTTGCATCCTTGAAGGGTGAGATGAAAGAGCTTTTGAGTGCTTTTGTTTCTAAGTTAAAGAGTTTCTTTGTTGAAGAGATGAGAAATTTGGAAAAGTATTTTGAACTCTCTCTTGGTTGTAATGTGTCAACCTTTGTGGCAGAGATAGTGGATGAAGTCACAGCTTGATAGAATCAGATATCTAGCTTGGAAAAGGATGTTGAAGTTCTAAAGAAATCGTCTATCTCTCTAGAATCCTATATGAGTTCAAAATCTCAAGCAGATAAGGATTTGGCCTATGTGAAGAGTGTGGTGAGCCAGATGGTTTCAGTTTTTGAAGGATTTAAAAAGTATGTGGAGAATCATATCAGTTCCCAAGATACTGTAGTGAAAAATATTATTATTGGGATAACTAAGAGTTTCAAGGAAACTGTGACCTTCTCTCTTGGTTCTCTTGCTTTTAGACCCTCAGTGGATTTGGATCAGATTAGAGATTTAATGAAGGAGGAGCTTGGTTCAGCATCAACCAGCGGCTCTGTGGACTCATTTGATCTGACCAAAGTGGTATCTTCTACTAGAGATACCACTAGATATATCATGAAGATTGTTCAAAACTATACGAGGGAAGCTTCTGCTTCTCAGAAAGAGGTGAAAGACAAGGTAGATTATTATTTCTGAAGGGTTTATACCAAGCATCATCTCAACAATCATTTAATTCTTATGTTAAAAAATATGAAGTTACCTCTAGTCAATCAAGCCTTCAAAGAGAAAGTCAGCGAACTCAGAGAGTTGACACCTGCACTGGACAAATTCATGGAAAACAAGGATTATTTCATTTATGCTATGGAAAGAGGAGGAGGAATAATTATGGATTTCAGAAATATTATATTTCCCTTTATGCATGTCAATGCTAGGCCAGTGATTGTACCTCCATTTGTTTTATATTTTATCTTTGCTATATATGTTTTATAATACATTGTTTTCTCTGATGCAATTAGATTTAATGCACTATCCTATGATACATTACTAATTATATTGGGATTAAAATATCATAAGTTGTGATTATCAAAAGGGGGGAGATTGTTGACCTCACCTTTTTTGATAATCCCAATTATACTTTCATATACTTTAATAATCCCAAATAATGTTTATCTATATATTAATTATTTCAATCTATGACATTATATTATCAAGTTTATAATAATATTAAAATAATCTTTGAAATATGTTAATCAAGGTTATATATGTTTATATGAATTTTTAAATAATTCTAAATGAATCGGATATGTTTTGAATAAAGCAGATAAGTGTTAAGTCACTGATATGCTTATAGCTACTGTTATAGATCTACCTTTACTTAGTCTACCGATAGACATAGTCATCGATAAGAAAAGGTCACTGATACGTAGAGCTACCGGTATGTATAAGTCCAACAGTAAGCACATGTCACTGAAAGATCAAGACCACCGATATAGACAACTATCGACAGAACGAAGCTACCGATATGCACAAGCTACCGATAAATATTCACCGATAAGTATAGTCACCGATACACCAAGCTACTAATACAAGTGAGTTACTACTAGACAAAACGAGCTACCGATAGAAGCAGAGCTACCGATAGAAGGAGTCACCGATATATAGAGCTACTGATACACAGAGTAACAACTACTGATATAAGGAGCTATCGGTATAAGGACAAAGAGCTACTGATATGAGCTCACTACTATACAAAGTCCACTGTTACATATCTACCGACAGAAATCTACTGATGAAAGACATACCAGTCACTGTTTCCTAAACTCTATTTTTGTCAATATTATTTATTTTTTAAGAAATGGTCATATTTGATGATTTTAATGCAATTAATGTTATTTAATGATATTTATTGGCATGTCAGGGAACCGTACCTAGTACCCATGAAAAGGTAATCATTCCCATTTGACGGAGCAGAAAGCTATATAAGGAAAGACAAAGGCCAAACATACGGACGTGCACAAAAAGGGAAAAAGATTGATGTAAAGTGGTGCATACAGAAGGAATACATCCATACTCTAAGAAAAATTGACATACACGAAGAGATTCATACAAGAAGAGAACACAAACTGAACTTCAGTCAAGGAGTGAAGAACTACAATGAGCTCTTCATGCACTCAAGCTGTTCAAACTGAACTTGAAAAAAATGACCCTCTGTTTTTCAAAGAAAAACCAGAGAAGGAATCAGAAGCACTTTTAAAAAATCAAAAGGAGTCCAGAGCTGCTATTCAAATCACTAGAGCATTCTAAACTCATATCTACTCTCTTAGTGATTCTTTTATTTACATTTCAAGTAGTGTGTCTACTCGGTATATTTTATACACACACTATCTCCTGTGCTAAACTGGAGGATCTCTTAATCCTCACACAAACCTTCCATAACTCTTTTGTATCCCACATTGGATAGTGTTAGAGGTCAAGTAAGACCTGGAAATCCAGTGTACTGTTGTTTTGTTTTCCCACGTAGAACTGTGGTAGAGGTCTTAGTACCTAGATAGTCTCTGTACTGTTGTTTACCCCGATCTAGGGTGTGGATCAAATTTATATAAATTGTTTGAGAGGACTAAGTCTTGGATTGAGACTGAACCTCTTGGTTACATCTGCTGTGTATCTTAGTTTAAGTCTAAAGTATACTATATATTTTATATTCCGATGCTAATTACTTTGAAATACAATTTGTTTTAAAGTTACTTTGATAGTTAAATTAGCAAGTGTTTATACTTATTGTGAAACAGTAAGTTAGTTTAAAAAGTTAATTTAATCTCCTGATTAAATTAACTGAGACCTAATCAATCTTTGATAAACTAATTGAACTTTTACAATCTGTATAAATTCACTACAGTTTAACTTTTTTTTAAATTGAGGGATTTTAATAGAAATATTTTTTAACATAAATTTTAATTGGAACTCAATTCACCCCCCTATTGAGTATCCACTCCGACAAACACAGAGGTTCATATCATGTTTTATTTTATCTATTATTTTTTTATTAGCTATAGGCCCAACAAATAATATGGATCTTCTAACTTGGATACCACTTATGGGTCTTTAAATGATGGGGAGTTTCCATTTGTTGGTTTCGTGTTACATATGTTTAATGATATAATTTTCCCTGATTTTGGTGTGATTGAATCACCTAACATGAAATGGTAATCCAATCCTTTATTCCTAGTGATAATAGAGTCCATTGAAGAGTTGATTCAGAGGATTCATAGTTCACCTATTTTCACACTATCGAAGTAGGGAATTAAGAATGTGGTGTTCTTTGATTCTTTTAGTATGAGGCTCATATGTGTGTTGATATGAGATCAGGTGGTTATTTTATATGGTTTTTGATTGTTGATACCCCATGAGAAGAATTGTGTGACGCATTATTCTGATTTACTAGATGTATTTTTCTACATAAATATATATATACACACTACAATCATGTTGATCATTGTTTTGTATAATAGGACCCCCAGAGCCTTAGGTATATCTTTACCTAGAGGGATCTCAACTTGATATAGAGGAAAAGGTTGGGGTTCCTATTGGATAATGATGTTAAGATAGTATATATTCCTAGAAAGGGAAACATGGTAGAATATTCCATTAGCATGTAGTTTCATTCTTTCTTACTAGGAGAGGAATCTGAGAATTTATCCTTATCATAGTTATCCATGGAGTACAAGGGAGGAAAAAATTACCTTGGATTGATGGTAGTGCACTACGACAAATATGGTCTTTATCAGTGTTATAAAAGTCCATTTACAACACTAAAAAATCTCTATTAATCTCTGCAAAGATAGGGGGGGTCCCTTTTATCAGCACTAAAAATGCACTTATAAATGGGTCCTTTATCAACACTTTTTTAAATCTGTTGATAAAATTACAAATATTTTTTTTTTAAAAATTTCTTTAATTCACAAAGGGGATTTAACAGCACCCTCACCCCTTTAACAGTGCTAACCCTTATTCCCTACCCCTGCGTATGACCTGCCTCCCCTAGATTTAAACTCGGGACCTATTTCCTATGCGCCTAAGCCTTTACAACTCCACCATATTTCTTTTCTCTTCATTTATTAATATATCTATTTATTTATATATATTTAGTTATATTTACTCGTATATTAATATATATTTATATTAACATATATATATTTATATTAACATATATATATTCATATTAATATATATATATTAAGTTATATTAATACATATATATATATTCATATATATATACATATATTAATATATATAGTTATATTTATATATTAATATATTTATTCGTATATTAATATATATTTATAAGAAAAGTTTTAAATACATTTATAAAATATGTTTTTTGGTGTGTGTTTATAAATAAATAAATACATATATATAACACACACCAACACACACACACACAAATATATTATATGTGTATATGTAATTATAATTATACATATTTATATATATTTACAAATATTATATATTAATATGTATAAATATATGTTTAGAATATATAGATAATATATATCAGTTTTTAAATATAGACACACACAAATATATATTTACACATACACATTATATAGCTATATAAATATTCATATATTTGTATTTTAAATAAAACAGATATTAATTTTTTTGTTTAGATAAAGCTTATATATTGAGAAATATATTTTATATTTAAATATGTTTAATTATTTATTTATAAAAAGAATTTTTTATGTGAGAATATATATAAAATATGTATATATTGTTATATATTTTATTATAAATAATAGTATATTATGAAAAAAAATAACAAGCTCTGAAAACCTGAAAATAGGTAAAAAATGGAGAAAACCTCAAAACCCGTAAATATAGTCAGAAAGTCAAATAAACCCTAAAATCAAGGTAATGATGAAAAAATCTGATATAAGAGTTCGTTCTAGCTCTGTGACCAGTCAAATAGAATATCATCAAATGATATTTGATATGATAGGTTGTAGAGGCCAAATAGATAGGAATATCAAAAGTTACATCTATTTGAAAAAACAACTAACATGACAAAAGTGCTAGAAACGGGGGCTTGAAAAACCTAACAACCCACAGAGTCCCTGAAATGAAAATAACTTCTGATCCAGTTTTCCATTTCAGCTCTTTAACTAGTAAAACTAAAGCTCATGGAATAATGTATGATATAATGGGTGTAGGAGGCCAAACAAACACAGTGATCGGGAGTTATTATCATTTTAAGAAAAATTTGACAGGGAACAGGACACAAAAACATAGTTTTGGATGAATTCTGATGGTTTTATATGGTTTAGGGTCCTAGAAATGATTGTAAAATTGTTCTAGTAATTCATATATATATATATCTCTTCGATTCCTTCGATTGGATATGTAGTAGATCCCAAATGGACACCTGAAGCGAAAGTTATGACCATTTGAAGTTGGAGTTTTTTGGAGTGGTATAACTTATATATCATCTGTTTCATTGACCTTATCATGGTTTAGTTTGGACTTTGTCCTCACTCATATCACAATATTCAATTTTACTAGTCACAGCGCTCAAACAGACACCCAAAACAGAAGTTATGCTTATTTTAGTGAGTTGTGGGTTTCTTAGGCTTTTAGGTGCTAAGAGGGTTGCTCAATTTCAAATGATAAGAACTGCTGCCCCGAGTGTCCATTTTGGCTCTACCACATATAAAATCAATACTTGTGAAATGATACGCACTCTGGTGACCACCATAACCCCTTCTTACATTCTTCAAGGCCCAAAAAGATCCAAAATACCTCTGGACGGTCATAAGTTTGTCTCCGGGTGTCCATTTTTCCATAACGTCTTCTCCAGGTGTCTGTTTTACCTATACCTCATATCAAATCGATGCTTGGGACTAGAACTATAATCCAGCAAGCACTGGAACATCTTGTCATATTCTTCATGTCATGAAAAGGTCTTTAATCCCTCAGAATGGCCATAGTTTCTGCTATGGGTGTCTGTTTTGCGTCTACCACAAATCAAATCGATCTAAAACATATTTAAAAAATAGATATTATATTTATATCAATATAAAGATACATATATATCAATATATTATTTTTTATGAAATATATATATTTTTGAAATATACACTTCATCAGTTCTAGGTAAAAAAGTGTTGATAAAGACCCCATTTATCAGCGCTACTAAAAAAAATCACTAATAATGGGGGCCCGCTTTAACAGTGATAAAAAAGTGCTAATAAAAGGGGTGCCTTTATCAGTACTAAAAAAATGCTGATAAAGGTTCACTTTTAACAGTTCTTTTTTAGTGCTGTTAAAATTATCCTTTATTAGCACTATTTTTAGCGCTAATAAAGGCACCCCCTTTATCATCCCTTTTTAGCACTATTAAAGGGTGGCACTGTGGAAACCTATTTTGGTGGTAGTGGTGACACCTACACTTCTTTAATTCTCAGGGGAGTTTCATATTTGAGAAATTGATTATAAGGTGATCAATGATTAGATTTTCCTTAGAGATAAACTAGATAGATTCTATGAATATGTGTACCATTTCATCGTCTTTCGAGGATGAAGAGTGGTCCCATTCATATAGTGAGAGTAGGTTCTGATGGAATTTCATACTTCCCCATAGTGGTGTATTCCAAAGTGGTGAATATGTACAAGGGCTTCAATATCAATTTAAGTTGTCAAGAATAATGTATAGTTTTGATGTTTTTATCTCTCGATGCCTCACATGCCAGTAGGTGAAGGCAAATCACCTTTCACTTTTTAGACCGACCAAACACCACAAGGATCTACTATATAAGTAGGATGGAATATCAATATATTTTATGAGGAGATTATATAATTTTATAGGGTTCACAATAAAATATGGGTGATTATTGATATAATGAACAATCCATCCCACTTCTAATATCTTTGAGTGTAGAGTTAGGTGCAGATATTGGGGTGCTTATACATCTCAGTGACCATCCAGTTGCATGAGGTCGCATTAGTGATCATCTTCACCTCTTAGTCATGATTCACATCTTAGATGTGGAGGATCTTAATGGAGGATTTGATGACCGATTAGTAGATGAATAAAACATTTCACCCTCAGAATTATGGTAGGAAAATTCAAATAATTTAGGTTCCTATTGATATACTAAGTTAATGTGTGTTATACACCATCTAGTGGTGGGGTGACCAATTTCCCATAGTGTTGTATACTTAAAATAAAAGTTATCACCCCACTATTGGTATGGAACCTTTCTAGGCACTCTTTGGGTGACTGTATAGGTAATCCTATTACAAGTCAATGATGGTAGAGTTATGAATCATGGGTCTAAATATAGTGTGGATAATGAGGAAAAGGTTCATGTTATCTTTCAATGGATGAGAATTACTCCAAGCTATCATAAATCATATATGGACCATCGATGGAGTTCGTTACAGATTGAAGATAGAGACCATGTGTTCATGAAGGTATCACATTGGAATAGACTGTAGAGACTTTTTAGGGTGGTATGTCATCCTTGAGATTTATTATTCTATGTTAGATCATAAGAAGTGTGGGTGAGGTTGCATACCACAAATATTTTACCCCATATGTAGACCGAGTTCATGAAATCTTTTATGTGTCTCTGCTAAAGATATATGTGCATGGACCATCACATAACATTTTCTAGGGTATGATGGACATCATTAAAGGATCCACCATTTTAGGGTACTTGTTTGTGATCAATGATTAGTATGAAATGACCATCTAAAGGTGATCTATACCTCTATTTTGTGCTCTTTAGAAAAAAGGGGACCTCCATGACTGCTCATGGGAGTGTGAGAGAGCTATGAGGGCTAAATAACCTCACCTATTTGGGTAATTCTGATTTTTAATGTTAAAATAATTGATGGTATAGAGAGTGTAATTATTTTGTTTTTTGGTTCAAACACACTAAATACTCATAAATTTTTTCCTGAAGTTATTTTTTATATTTGAATTTTTTTGATATTTTTAGAATCCCCTGATATTTAATGTTCTAATAATATAAAATAATCAATAAATTTCATATTTATATTTTTAAAAATAATGTTTTATCACTTGAATATGGCCTTTTATTTGAAAAATTATATTGAGTTTAAGTCTAGAACATGGATTTTACCCAAGGTTATGGATAATATTCATTAATATCAGGTTCCATGATAATTTTGCATTCACAGGGGGGGATCATCAGGATATTAAATAAAATAATAAATTTATTATCTAATTAATACTTTAAACCCTAAAGATACTCATTATCAAAAAAATATTAAGAAAATACCATGAGTTAGCCTTATAACTCTAGGGTTTTAGTGGATCCTCTCATGGTGGATATCTTGATGACCTTCTATTTGGTATGTGGTTCGACTATTTTTCAAACAATTTTCAATATGCAATTAATCATCATATCCATGTCAATTAATTCAAGTTCAACATAGAGGACTATATCCCAAAAGAGTGTAATGACCTATGCTTTTCCTCTACAATTAGATACAATGTTCAATGGCTTACTCTACACAAACCAATAAAAGCAGTAAAATATTGACTAATTTATGGTAATCGTAATATTAGAAGTTATAAAAATTTATAAAAATTTATGAAATATATATATGTATATAAATATATATTCACTTCAAATATTGACATAAATAGTAAAAATAATAAACTGATAAATCCATTTTTAGACATAAAATGTATTTTATAGAATGTATATTTTCTATGTTTCATATTTTTATGATCATTAATTATTCTAAATGAATAGTTAATATAAGAAAAATTGAAATCTTATAAAAAAATGGGTTCACATTATTTTAGGATTCCATTTATTATTACATTTATAAACTATTGGATGTTAATTTTAAAAAATTAACATCATTTTCATTTTTTATCGTATTGAAATTATATTAAGTTAATTTTTGGATTTTTTTGGAAATAATTCATTTGCAGGTGAATAAAATAAATACTGATTTTAACAATGTCATTACTTTTACAAATTTATTTTATTATATGAATAAATTGATATCTTTTGAAAATCGTTCGTGTAAAAATATATATTATAATTTAAGATAATTAATTTTAAAATAATTTAGTAATATTATAATCATGTTCTCAAAATTTTGAAAATTTATATAGAGATTTAGTCAAACTATTTTTCAATGGTTTTTCACGTAATTATAATCTTATAAAATAAAGTTATTGAATTATTTTATTTTTAATTAATTATTTTTTTAATAATAAATATTATTTTAGATTAAGTGGAATCAGTTCCATTGATAACTTTATCCTAATCATAAATAGTTTTTCATATAAATGAACTTTTTTAAAAAAAATAGGTTTTTGTACATTACATTCTCTAACATTATGATTTATTTCTCTTAATCAAATTTTAATTTGATAAAGTGATCATTATAATTTAGAAAATAATTTTAATAATTTTAATAATTTTATTTTTATTTTCAGTTATAAAATTTAGATTATTTGGATTTCTGCAAACTACCAAAATTGTGGTGGAATAAATATTTTAAAATTATAATTTCGTTAATATCAAATAATTTAAGTCAAATAAATTAAAAGTAACTATTTGAAATAAAAAATAAAATAAAATATATTAATTTTTTTTAAAATTTATTAACACTAATTTAATTTTTAATCTATACTAAATAATATTAATAATCCATAATGCTCATAACGACATTTTTCAACTAAAACTATCTTTCTACACATGTTCTATTTTAATTTAAACATTAATTTTATAATAGTTAGAAATGGAATTAGATTAAATATAAGTTAAAATTTTCTCCATCTCACCCAAATTTGTTTATATTTTTTATGTTAAATGTTTAATAAAATATAAAATCACATTGTTAAAAAATTAGTTACATAACTAAATTTAAAAAGTAAAATGAAAAGGATTAATTGTTAAAACTCTATAAAATGAATAAAACATGTGTAGAAACAAATTATTGGGCTTTGATCAACCCAAAGACACCCAAAAATAAATAATTTCAAATCATTGGATATGTTGACTTTATAATAGTTTCCTGGAATTATTATGTTATGAAAGTTGTTACCAAAATTTCATTTTTTCTCTCTTACATATGTGTATCACTTAAGCCCATTAAAACACACAAATATACTTATAATTAATCCTCGAAACTCTTATATTTTACTCCCCCTAAAACCCTATCCAATAAACATAATCCCATGGTAACTCATAGTAAGACCAATCCATTCAATTTGAAGTGAATATCTAAGGAAAAAACGAAGTTCCCAACTTAAGTACACTATAGAAAAAAACATTATCAACATTTTTTTTTGGATTTTATATTGGTTTTAAAAACCACCAATAGGTTTTAGGGTTGTTTTTTTAAATTTATGAAAAATAGAAAGTCGTTAAATATGTAATAATAATTTTTTTTCATAACAGTTTTTATTTTTGAGGTTTTAAGAGCCGTTTTATTTAAATTTGTTACAGTATTTATTACACAAAAATTTAGTGGTGGTTTAATAATTGTTTGGTATTTTCTCTATAGAATAAATATTTATGGGTGGTTGAAAATAACTCTAAATATGGAAACATTCCTGATTTACATAGGTTTTATTTCTGATATATTATTCATGGTTGTTAAAACAACCTCAAAAGAATTAGGTTTGGTTAAAACCGATACAATTAATGTGACTTAAAATATATATAAATAAATTAATAATTTATCCACCAAAAACAAATATACTAATAATACACACAAAAACTATTAATTATTACAATATTGAAAAATAAATAACATCTATTCATCAATAATCATTTTATTACATATACTACACTATAAATGAAATCATAGTTTACAAAATTTAATGTTTAAAAAAAATATCAATACAAAAATGTGTTATAACTATTATATTATGATCTATTACCCCACCATCCATTACATGATCATGATCCTTCCCATCACCTTATTCCCCACATCCTACCTCTGGTACATTTTTTAATAGAGTTATCCATACACCAGTAATGAGTTTATTCACTGAATAATTTTTTAATATCAACTAAAAAGATATATGATTTGATTTAAATATTATTTAACTAATTGTACTATAATGAAATGGAAAATTGGTAGTCATTCACATTCCTTGAATTATCACAATTTTTTTCCTCAGTTGATTTATAGGATATACGACATGGTATGGTATATAAAAACAATATTGTATTATTATACAATATCTTATTTTTGTAATCATCTAGAATTAATTAATTATAACATATTCAATTAGTATTAAAACTTGAATATCCTCAAAAAATTATTCAACATCTCCACAATAGTTTCATGTTTTTGTAACTGTCTAAACAAAAAATTATTTTCATAATGATAACTACATTAATGAATGGGCTTTATTAACTAACTTGACATAAAAAATCAAAACATTCTTTTGATTATAATTAATTAATTTAAGTATTCACAGACCAAGATTAAATAAATTAACTTAAAATTAAACACACTCCACATCAAAAAAATATTACTCAATAGAATAATTTTCTCATACATTATTGAAAGTATTAGCATCATCTTTGTAGTTACATTCAAACCAATAAAGAATTTCGTCATACTTAATTAATTTAATAGACTTTAAAAAGAATGATAAACTAAAATATTGATATCAATAACAAAAAATATTTTTTTATCAAAAGTCTTCACACTTTTAATAATAGAAACGATACTTTAGATAAATTATTTTCATTGGAGCCGCTGGCTCAGGTACCAGTTGTATTGATCACAATATTGATTCATACTCAATATATTAAGGAATTATCAGAATATTAAAATGTAAAATATTCAAATAATTAAGGAATTATTTTCCTAAGAGATACTAAATAAATATTTAATATCATTTTAAATAGATAATTTACTAACCAAAAAATAACTACAATATTGAAGACAATAAGTGCAAATTTAAGAAATTTACCAATCATTCTATGTCATGTCTATTTCCCCAACATCATCTGTAGAAGTTATATATGTGAATGAATGAATATCAGAATAATATGAAGTTATATCAATAAAATTTTCATGTTAGGTGTTGAATTTTATCGTATGTTGTAGAAGAATAAATAAAATCATGTGATGTAGAGTGGGTACTAACACTAAATATCTTTTGAAGTGACATACTTGTAAAAAAAATATTTCTTATATTTATTAATATAAAATAAAAATATCATTTAATTTATTTATATAAAAATAATATTTTAATTTATCAATTTTAAAAAAACTTACATATTCATTTCCTTGTTGGGAATATTTTTATCTGGTACCATTATTAACATTATTTATATTACTATTCATTCTTTTTATTTTTCTTTACTCTCTCTCAAAAGGCTATTTTTTTTAATATCATCGGGTATAGATGTTTTGCCTATTTTTTATGGGGTTCACTATCAAAAATTACTTTACCTTCATCACCAATATCATACATGTCTCTTGATTTAATGTGGACAATAATGCACCACCATCATCTACTATCTTATAAACATGATATACCATTTTACTAGGGATTACATAATATATGGATCATGATCTTCCCACTAACCAATATCAATCAATAGAGAAAAATTTATATAAGTAAATTGTAATGAATATTTTTTAAACCCTTTTAATATTGACTGAGTTACATTTAAATAACTAACTTGTAAATTTACCATGATAATTTAACTCAATAATATCAACCAACATTTCATAGTATCCTTGATTTATAACTTTTAATACAAAACTAATTTTTGTTTCTAAATTCTTCTCATTTCCAATAGTTCAAAACATGAAACCACCAATATTGTATGAATTGAATCTCCTAAAATGATTCAATGGACCATGTGATAAAAACATAAAATATTTAGATAGTTTTTCTTTATTATCATAATTTATTAAAAAATTAAGTTGATATAAAATAGTGTTGGATAATATTGATAAATGTAAAATTATTCCAACTATGTTTTAGATTAAGAACTTACATGATGTTCAAACTAGTAATCAATTTCTTTATTAATATATTTTCTCATCTCCATCTCATTGTGAGTTTCAATCCTATGTAATATTATTTTTTGTTTCCTTAGTTATTTCATATAGTGGTCAAAAATATTATTATTGAGTATCACATATATTTATTTATATCCTAACATCATATATTTCAATGAAAATGAAGAGATTTTTCCAACTTCTCGACTTAATTTGGGTAACATTGGTGACACATTATTATCCAGAAATTTACATGGATTATCATTAACATGACCCACCTAACTGAATCGTATCTTTATATAATCCAAATATGTTAAAAAAAGGATAAAAACTCTTCACCATGGTAACCATATACAATAGAACCTTCTGGATGAGCATTATTTTTCACATAATACTTTAGATAACTCATATACCTATTGATAAATGGTAATAAATTAATATAAAATATTTTTAAATATCAACTAAAAAATTATAAATTTTATTGAAAATAATAATAAAATAAGATTCTACTCACTGTGAAACATATATAGATATTTAACATTCCACTCAATTTTTTCTTCTTTAGAAAAATGAAAAATCAGATTTATCATCATTGTGAAAAGTGATGGAGGGAAGAACATATAAAAATGACATAGTATCCATTAATTGTTTTTTTATGATTATCCAATTCATGGGGGTTTAATGTCTTCTCAAATGGATTTATAAATAATGTGAACAATTTGATTAGAGAAATGGTTATTTTATGAAGAGAAAAACTATGAATTTCTAAAGGCAGAAAATGCTCTATCAATATATGTGAGTCAAAAAATTTCAATCCATGTATCTAGATGAGATTCATATAAACACATTGTGAAATATTACTAGAATATCCCCCAATCACTTTTAATTTTTTTAATATTCAATGTAAAATATCATTATGAAGGGTTTTCATTACAAAGATAATTTTTTGACACTTCTCATTATAATTTGACCATAGATAATATTTTATTTTGATTATTTCTAAATCCATATGATCATTTAAATGATGCTTTTATTTTCTCTGCACAATAAAAAATGGAAACACCACATTATCACATACATTCTTCTAAAAATTCCCAATGTCGATATTATGACATATCAAATTAAATTCCCTGTATTCAAGTTAAAAAATATACCCCTTTTCATCCATAATTGTGATCTAATATTTACTGATGGTGTTATAACTAATTTTTCAAATTCATTTAGCTGATTATATTTTAATTTTTTTTACAAACATTTGATTACTTTTTCAAGATATATGATCGTGATAATTATTTTAATGGAAGAATAAAATAATTTTTTCCTTTCAAACATGACTTTTTTAACAAAAATCTATTATATATTTCAAGGAAGTGACGATGAAACCTGAAACACCACATTCTGCTATATATTATACATTGATACACCAAATATATGATACAAAATAGACAATCCAAAATCATGTGTATATTAAAACCATTAAAATTTCCTACTTCAATAAATACATTGATGGTCCATATAAAGGCATCATCCATTTTTAATATTTTTGTGGTAGATGCATCATATTTTTCTAAACCTTCATTCCAGAACTCTTTTAATCCATGAAAAAAAGACTAAAAATGAATAACACTTCCCTTTATCGACATTTAAATTACATGAATAATATTCAATATGATGAATGAAGAATGTTTCATACACATAAAAAGATTTAGAATATAAGGGATCAAAAAAGTAGGCCAAATGTTATAACTTCTACTTAAAGTCCCAAAATCATATTATTGTCCCAAATGTACATTACTGGTATTATAGGAGAAATCAAGATTTAATGAATCAAAGGAATTCCATGATTATGAATCATATGGATGTTGTGTGAACCCATCATTATTATTATGAAGTATTCCAATTCATATAAATAAAGGTTTTAGATGAAAATCAATCATTTAAATCATTGTTATAATGGAATGTAATGAAAATAAATTACAGAAATTTTTTTTCCATTCATTTCTTATAGTTTACCAATTAAAAATGACATCATTATTTTTTTTATTTTCATCTAGAAATTAAAATGTTATTTCATTTTTCTGTATTTGATTATTTTTCCAATAAAGCGTAATATCATTGGGACATGCATGTATCTTTATATAATTTAGGATAAAAATATTAATAATCTTATTCATCTAATAAAATGATACAAGGGTCATAGATTCATGAAATGTATCAAAATATAGTTCTAATATCATGTACATTACATTATTTTTAAATCTATTTAATCAGTTGATGTGGTAAAACTTTAGTAGAGAAGACAATTTTTGAATCTTTGCAATATCCTTCAAGTAAATCATGATTTCAATTTGAAATGAATTTAGAAAACCCATTTGTTTTATTGGTTGAGTTTTTCTCTATATTATTTTATTCATCATCATCCATTAAAATGTTATCATATTTATCAGTCTATACTATAGTTTTGAAAATATCATTAATATCTACAACATCAATAACTGAACTGATATATGTAGTACATTATTGATTCTATTTCCATACTGAGCTGAAAATTTCATTTACCATGTTTTTCATTTAATAATTCTCTATAAAAAAATTTCTACTGTTAATTTTGACTATATAAAAAACTACTCAATTTTTATATAACATTATATTCTCCATGCCAGATACAACACATATAGCGAGGAGGTAATTATTTCAATATCAATTTCTCAAATACTTCATCTCTGTTCAACAATCATATAAATTTTCCATTAGTACATTGATATTTCATTATTCCATCCATGGATATATTTCTAAATGAAAAATAAATGAAATTTATCAAACCAATAAAATATTGAGTGGTGTTCTATGGTAAGGTAATCCAACATTTATCCATACGTACATTATTTCCTACACTGTAAAATATAAAATATATTTACATTCTTATATATAAAAAGAAAATATATTTATACTCATAAATTAATAAATGAACTAAAAATAACCCTAATACACAATGAATTCAAAATTATACTAAATAATAATAACTGAAGGGTAATTAGAAAAGGAAAATTTTTATACGTAAATTAATTCTTGAATTCTTAACTAACACATGCAATTTAATCAACCACCTCTGAATAAGTAAAAATTAATCAGACAAATCAAATCCCAAATCATAGTTAGGTAATTTTGTTATAGAGGAATATAGATAATTGAATAGGGGAATCCATCATTGAGGTTGATTGGGTTTCCAGTATGGCATCGAGTGACATCAATTGGGGTGGGAATTTGAGAGGGGGACCGATGTTGAGCACCTCTAAGGGGAAAGCCGATAGGAGTCTGGAATTGAGAAGAGGTGGGGGGGAGTCCAAGGATGAGGATCTTGAGAAAAGGGGTGAGGAATAACATCAATAATGGGGGGTGAGGGATTCCATCTAGTGTGGGGGCTTAGGATTTTGAGAGGGAGAGAGATGGGACTAGGGTATTTTAAGAAAAAATTAACAGTGGTTGTAATGAAAACTACTGTGAAATTTATTTTTAAATTATTTATTAGTGGTTCTATTTTAAATTCCCATTAAATACTGAATTTTTTTCAATGAATCACTAAAAAACGTATGATGACATAAATTTTTATTTAGCAGTGGTTTTTTGAACCATCGCTAAAAAACAAGTGCAATTTACTACGTTGCTTTTACAGGTATTATACCATTATTAAAATTTTCTTCATAACTTTACTCTTAAATATATAAAATCACCATAATAATATAATGTATTTTGTTTCATTAGTATACAAATATCTAGTTATATTAGTTTTATACCCTTTATATATTCATTTTTATCCACACATTGAAACAAAATAACATCATAAGTGTGTTGCACGAACTACTACATCCACGAAGCACCACCATTTGTTTTTTGTTACTAATTTTCATGGAAGATAGTAATGGTTGTAATGATGTATAAATATTTAATATATAATACAATTAATAAATTTAAATTTAAATTTAATATCCACCTTCAACCCCTCTCAATCTTAGGGAAATGGGTACACTTATCTTGAGTACATAAAGATTACTGCCTCTACAAACAAATGTTTTAAATTTTTCCTGTATATCTTCATACATTATATATGATTCATAAATTTATTTTCAAAATAATAAAAAAAAAATTAAAAAATAACTTTATTATTTTATTATAGTTTTATTATGTTAAAAGATACACCTTCTAAACCATACTCACCAATTAAATTAAAGTATGATTATGTTTGGGCTGTTTTAACAACCTAGGTTACCAATGCTATAAAATTTGACAATGGATAAAAATGGGAAAATTAAAACAATAATTATTGTAATATATTAAGAAAATCCTGATTAATATATTTTTTCTGTAAATATTATATTTTTTATTTTACTTATTATTTATGTTACATTTTTTTCTTCTAAATTTACAACAATAAATCGTTATCCAATGAATTTTCATAAAACATAACCAAAACACATATGAAATAAAATAAAATAATTTTATGTCAATATATGCTGTATATTACATAATATTAAATTATATATCAATAATAATGTTGGTAAAAAATAATGGGTAATGACATAAAAATAATAAAACATGTGAGAAATAGTTAAAGTTATTAACACCCGATATTTAAAATAGATTACAACAATATATTACATGAAGAGAATTAATATTAATTAAGAATATAAAAATTAATATGTATATATATATATATTAATAATCTTATGAAATTTTGAATTATGATGTTTACATTTATGATATAGGAGGGTAAAGAATGTTATTTGAAATTTGGGGTAAAGGTATGGGACATGGTAACTCAAACTTCTTTATTTGAGATATACAATTTATTATTTGAAAATAATATTTTAAATAAATTCGCTTTTAAATGATTTTCTCTTTATAATTCATTAGAAAATAGTGATTTTACCAATTCAATTTCAATAAAATGTTTCTTTTTAATTTTTCTTGAAAACAAAACATACTTTTTAAAATATTCTCGTAACCATTTCTTTTATAATGGAAAATGTAAAATAATTTCAAATGATATTTTATTTATGATTTTTTTTATTACTATAAAATGATTAATATATAACGGTTTTTTGTTTCAATTTTCACCCTATATTATTCATTTATTTTATTTTTCTGTGTGATCATGTTTTTGATATTAAATAATTTAGTATATGATGTTGTTTTATATAGTTTTTAGGTTTTATAAATCCCATTTTAATTCAATATGAACTTTATGAAAATTGAATGATTTATATTTTGGATGTTCAATGAAACCTGTTTTATTTCAACGTGTTCTTTATATAACTATTTGGAAAGTTCATGAAACCCATTTTCATTATATGGGTTATATTATAATGTGGTGATTTTTTTCATATGGCATAAAAAATGTATGGATTATGAGAAAGGTAAGACCTATATCTACATCCAATTATTATGAAATGGATTATATTTCATGATTTTTATATTTTATGTAAACATGTTAGTATTTAATTAGGTTCAAAAAGAGTGACTGTGATGGAATTTATCACCACTAACAATTTTATGTGTGAATGGGTTGGCAGGTAGTTAGGTTAGTAAAGACAAGATATCCTATGTTTATGATTGTTTCACATTCATTATATTGTTTATAGATCATGTTATATGCTTGATTTTTTATTTAATAATGATTTGGAAAATTTTTACTCATTTGAGATGTTATATCTATTAAAATTTTTATTCATAAGACTTATTAATTTTTGTTTAATTTAAATATTATATTTTTACATATTCATGCTTTTCCACTAGTTTATGATCTAGCCATTATGTCATATATTGTGTTATATGTTGCTAAGTGTTTGAGATCATCCCATAGTATGTTTTCCATTCCGTATGATTTAAAGGGTATTATTTTACATGGAATTTCTATGAGTGGATTGATATTATGGATAAAAGTTTTACATCTTGTGAAATAAGTGTTTTTATATTTACAATCTCAAAGAAAATAAACTATTTGGAACTTTTTGTCATATATCTATCTATGGATGTAATAATTAATCCATGTTTTCAATTTATTATTTATTTATTCTTTTCATGAGTTTTTTTATTTTTTATCAAAAGAGGTTTTAGATATTTTCATAATTAGGATAAGAAAACATTAACAAAAACACTAAAGACAAGTTTATAATAACATCCTAATACTTTGGTAATGTATTGATTATATAGTTTCCTGTAAGTATATACCTGTATGGATACTATAAGTGGTATTTGTTTTTAAATAAATGAATCTAGAGTTAATAACCATAAAATATTTGGTCATGTATATATCCACTATAATTATGGTGCCTGGTGAATGATCTTATATCGTGCACCTGGTTTGACACTATTAGGGGATATTCTTTGGTTAGATTCCATTTTCTATATAATCTATTATGATTTATTTAGTTATCATGTTAAATTTTATGGTTAGGTAAATATAATAGGTAAATCAATTTGGATTACCTATATTGTAACATAGGATTTGTTAATGTAACAACCTAAATTTTTTAAATACAAACCTCATATTCAATTTCATATGTGACATGAAACACCAAGCATAGAAAGGAATATAATATCACAATACATTAAAATATTTTTTATATTTTAAATAAAATTAATCTATTTGATGTATTTCAATGTTTTTAATATTGTGTTTATCATTCATTACATGTAACAATGACTTTCTTCGATGTCTTTCATACACGCAATACCTAGTTTTACTAAATACTATTAATATTATTATTTAAAATGAAAATTATGTCATAGAAATTAAATTGGATTTTATTAATATGAATAAATAATTTATCTATATATATGGTTGGATTAATTGTTTAAAAATTAATTCTAAATTAATATAAAAACCAATTTAATATAAATGAGACGTTTTTTATAAAAAAACTATTTTTATGTGCCCAATGCATTTTATATTAATAAATTAAATTAAATAATATTATTGGGAAATTTTAATGAAATATATAAATATTATATATTCAAAAAAAAAATTTAATATTCATACAATACATTTTATATGCATGAGATAAGAATAAATCCAATTTTACACATAAGAACTCTATTTTTCTAATGCCATATTTTTCCCCTTTTAATGGTTCACTTGTTTTGAAACTAAATTTTGGAACATTTATAAATTTTATTTTACAAAATAAAAGTGATTATTAAAATATTAATGTCAAAATTTATCTTATGGTGAGTTTTGGGTATTTTTCTATCAACTTCCATTTTTAATGAATAGTGAAAAATAATGAATTTTAATTGAAAACTACATTTTCATATAAATAATTTAAATTATTAAATTATATTTTAAATTGTTTTTAATGTATAATTAGATTAATTATATGTATATTATTTCAATTTAGTTCATTTGAATAGTTTTTATATTTAATTTAGATATAAAAAGATAGTAAACTTTTGAGCATTTTTACTTTAAAACCCCGCATTCTCATTCTATCTGCGGGGTTAATTTAAAATTTTTTTTTGTTACTTCTATGAATTGAATTTAGAAAAATCGATTCAATATTTGGAGTCAAAATAATTTATATTTTCTAATAATTTTATAATAAATTTTTACCAAAATTTTGATTTATAATAGTTTAAATTAATTATAAAAATTAAGAGAAAAAAGATTTTTCCATGGGACTTAAATTTAAACATAAGTTGGAAATCAACTATAAAATTGTCCAAAACCCATATTCATTACATATTTTGAACTCATAACTTATAGGATCAATATTCTTCCATTATTGGAGTCACTTTATAGTGAAAAAATATCGGTTGAATTCTCCCATTTCAAATATTACAAGAGTCCCACTCCCACCACTTAAAAAGGCCACCACCTCTCCTCTCCACCCTAGACCTTCAAAGAACTTTGTTTCTGCCAATCCCTTCCCAAATTAACTTCCCAAAAAACTTCTTACTCTATCTCCTATAATTATTATTATAAAATTCATATATAATAACCTTAGCATCTTTCATATACTTATATATTATTATGCTAAGGGTTTGACATAAAAATTCACACACTTCCATAAAATGTGATATGAAATAATCATTCATGTGTATGGAAGACTACCACCTCATAGACTGATATCATTCATCTTTTCCATTACCACTATTCAATGTTGAGTATAATGATGTATTTATAGTTTATATATGATATTTATGATATTTATGATGTTATAATGCTTATAGAATTATTATATCACACATAGCTTCATGATTTCCATTTTGTGGGAATACCCTAACATCGATCATTTGTACGGTTGACTACCAGCTCATGAATTGATATAATTCATTAATTAATTACATAGAATGTTTTAATGATGGGTTTAACAAAAATATGTGATATATGGGACATAAAATGTCACTTGAATCAAAAAAATATATATATACAGTATTGAATTTCATTTCATTTAGTAAGGAAATAAAATGGAAACAAAATTCATGTATATGTATGGACTACCATCTAAATTAATGGTATATTTTATTTCCAATAACAAAATTTTATAATTTAATTCAAATATATATATATATATATACTGAATATATATATTATTTACATCATTTCTTACATTATGTACATGATGAAATCATGATCAAAGTACGAGGAAAAAAAATAACATGTCAAAACACACTCAAAAAAAGTAATTATGACACAAAATGATGAAAATAATGAAATATTAATAACAAATTGATAATAATTTGTTATAAAAGGATAATATAGGATATGATTATTGTTATTATGGTTCTATAATAGATTAATAACATGTTTAAAACTAGTTTTCTGGAGGTTAATGTATGTTCAACCAAAATTAAGCATATGGTAAGTGATTTCATTTCAATTTACATTCTATTGAGGAGTTTTTGTAATTATGCACCAATTCACATTTATATGGTGTATATAAAACCACTTTGACATGTAATATCAACAATACCTCCTTCTTCATGGTATCTTAATTTTTAATTTTAATCATTACATCTAAGCGTATTGAAGCATAATGTTACAATGTAGTAATGAAGTATCATAACCTAGTTTCTTTTCATTGGGTTATATTATATATTTATCGTCACTGATAAAATTTAATTTTATGTATAATGATTTATGACTCTCATTTGTTGTATTTACACATAGATTTTTGGTAACATATTATTACTATTTTTAGGTATTATTAAACCCATATTTTGATCATGATTTGGTTGGGTTTTGTTTAAGGATGTATCAGATTAAATTTTATATATTTTGAAAATTTCTAGGATGTGGAAATTTGGTGTAAAATTTTCCCAAACCAGGAACCCTCTCAGCGGAATCCATGAAAACCCAGATAGTGAGAGTTTCATATCTAGTGAACGGTTTGACAAACTGTGTTTCCATCTAGTAGAAACCAAGCACCTGGGAAAAAAGGGGTTCACAGTTTTCATACAGGGTGTTTCTAATGGTGAAACCCAACCCTATTAACCATGTGTATAGGAAATAATTAATCTGAAAATTATTTTTAAAATACATGAAACCCTCATTTTTATGTAACAGAAGGACCATCATCAACCAAAGATGATTTCTTCTTCCACAGAGGCTCCCAATATGTTATTTTATACCATTTACACCCCTATTGAAGTGAATTGAAGATAAAAGGTTTATATTCAATATCTTCCTAGTATATTTCAACTTCCCATTATATTTCCCCCACTCTCTCATATATCCTCACTTTGGAATCTATAGATCTCTATGTTGTTGAATGATCTAATACCTATTGTTTCGGATTATGAATCTATATTTGATTTTGGGAACATCATTGCCAATATTCATTATTGATGTTTCCCGAATAAGGATTTGTGTTTTGAGATCCCAATATCCTGATGAAGGTGATTCCTTTTATGATGTCCAATTTGATTAATACTAAATTACTTGGTTTAAATTCAATTTCTTGATTTAAATTCAATTTCTATCAATTGGTTTATCAAAAATCAAATTCCATTGAATGGGGGATTTTAATTTTTTTGGCATGAAATTATTGAAAACACCCCAATTCTAATGAATTTTTGTGTGTTGTTTAAATTTATGGAAAATTAAGTGATTAAAATTGTCCAATTTAAATTTCTGAAATTGATTTTATGTAATTAATCACATAGTTGTTTTTGAGATAAATGGATTAAAGTGGATTTGATTAAAAACCATTGGTTTTATCCTAAAAAAGGTATATTTTTATTAATAACTCATTTTAATTTTAAAATAGATTAAATGCATATTTTTATTTGGATAATGAGATTAATGGTATTTTTAATAGTTTTAAAATAAATTACCAATCATTTATTGTTATTATAGAACATCCAATCCTAGTTAGTTAGTGAGTTATTAGAGACAAATACACTAGTATTGGGATTCCCTATAAATTGATTGATGCTTTACCACTCTAACAAAAACATTATTAGAATATCATTTTCCTTAGTAGGATACTGATGAGTCATATCTGGCCAGTGTTAAGGGACATGTGTGCACATTATTGTTATTATCATATGTGTGTGTGAGGATCCCATAACCAGAAACTATGATATCATTTTTCCAATTAACATGTTTCTCATTGTTTATATAATAAATATATTCCATTGTTTGTAAGTTTTTTACACATGGGTTATGAATTTATATAAACTATTTTATATAAATTTTTTATTAATCCATTTCTTTGAAGTATTTACATTATCATTAATGTAATCCATGATGTGTTTAAATATAATTTTAAAATTCCACGTCTCTTTATTTAAAATGTAATTAATTATATGGTTAATTAAATGTTGCAAATATTTATGGAATCTATGGTGGGGCCCTATTGGGATTTTACCTCACACACTACCTATGCCTTTATGTGTTTTTAGATTATCTTCTTCTATGTCTGAGAAAGGGTAAGGAGCCATGTCGATCCTTGGTCTTGTAGATTTGTGTCAATTGGGATGTGGGGGTTTACCTTCATATTTTTATTGTGCAGTGTGATTGTATACTGGGTTTGTTTACCAATTTAATTTATGGTATAGATCTTGATGTGGAGTTTTTCTTGTATGGATACTGACTTGTTTATATTGGCTCTATTATGTTTGTCAAATTTTTTCCCACTTTCATATTGTATGATTCCATGTGACATTCAAAAACCCATAGGGATTGGGCACATCCTTTAAGTTATTTCAAGATTTGATAAGTTATCGGGTTACTGGGGTATACATGATGGTTTGCGAAAAAGTAGAATCAATGATAAAAGTTCAACATATTTCCTTTATATAAGTATATAGTTGTGTATTCTAATTAGTAATTAGACGGTATTTTCGATTGATTTCCTTGCTAAATATTAGTAAAATGAGCTTTATTTCACAAGGGGTTGTTGTGTAAAGGCATATTAAGGATTAATTTTAGTTTTTCCTAGATTTTGATTTGGATAGGTTGAAATCAAAATCTTGTTTTTCCATCTATTGGGATTAATTTCCATTGATTCTTTGTTTGAGTGTTAATATGATTTATTAAATCTTGTTTATAGATGTTGTGTATCATAATGAGTATGATAAGATGTTCAAATCTGATGTAGTAAGAATCTACTAATGATCCCCCTCAAGTGAATCATCTTATGGAACCTAGTCTAGTTGAGGTCATTATGTGTACTATCTAATGTTTGGGGAAGGAACCCGCACCAATTTTCATTCAGGATCTAGTTTTGGAACCTCAAGGGGATGTTTTGTGGAATTGAACTCAATATATCCTTTTTCCAAAATCCACTATAATTCAAAGGCTCAAATGATCATTAGGAGGCTAAGGAATCATTGATTAGGATTGAGCATTTTTTTGGGTTCCTGGAGCACCTTATGAAATTAAGGTGAAGTGTGCTACCTTCTTGTTGGAGGGACCAAGAAAAAGATGGTGGGACATAATGGTGGCGATGATGAATAATTATATCTTATAGTGGAGATAATTCAATGTTATTTTCACAAAATAGTTCAATCCATATTTGACGCTATTGGATAAGTCTATTGATTATTTCAAAATCGGGCAGGAAGATATCACTATGATAGAGTATGGGAATCAATTTGGAGAGATTATCCAGTTTACCCCAAAGATTGTATTGAATGATAAGATGATGAATCAATGATTTAAGTTGGGAATCTAATTTAATATTCATTCTCAGGTTTTCATGCAAAAAATCCCTTCTTATATCAATGTGTTCGATAAGTAATTTATGTTCAAATTGGCCCTTGGTGGAATGTCCAGGTTGTTAGGAGATTCTTTTCATCCTAGTGGTAGTGTAAATTATTCTTAAGAAAATATGAATTGTGATGATTATCACGTTGGATCTCGACATTGGTGTTTTTATGGAACTCATATAGTCCCTAGTAGAGGCCCTTTTATTTTCTACCAGTGTCGTAGGTTAGGGTATTAAAATATATTTTTCATTGAGGAATCCATGGTATGCAGTTTATACAGATGCTCAATTCACTTGTATAATCTCTACTATATATATTTGACTTCACATCATTACACATTATTATCTTGACAAAAAGGAAAAAGTGGTTCAAGCCAAAGTCATATGGAATGAGGCTTATTCACTCTATATAAGAGTCTTAATTTGATTAAAATATGGGTATATATAGTATGATAGGTACCATCACTATAGATTCTTCATTAATGACTGTTTTATTTTATACTGGTTCATGTCACTCATTTATTTGAACCCGTATTATGAGTATAATTAATATTTATTTAGAGATTTTCTCTTATGTGATGTATATTACTACACCCCTTGATATGAATATTGATGACATCGATTCATAACATGTTCCATTATCACATATAAGAAAGTATATTTCTGATCCATATCATGTTCTGATATGGAGTGATCTTGAGGTTGAACCTAATTTATCAATGACTGGGCATCCATTTAGGACAGCTGATTCTAAAACTAAGGTACATCCTGGGAGAATGATACCTTTTTTTTGAGTGCTATGGAATCCCATTTTTAATTTTCATGAGACTTAGGAGAGGAAAGCACTGATGATATATTATTGGCCTCGTCTTTTTGTCATGAAAGATTCCTATTATGATTTCTAGGGAAATATAGTATGTATGGTGTGTGGGGGGGGGGGGGGTTAACATCTCATTATTATTTTTAGGTTTTCCTAAACACCTATTTTGATTAGGTTTTAGTTTCTTTTCATTTAGTAATGTTTTTGGTGAATGTTTCTGAATTTTTAATGTTTATGGGTTGTGTATGGTTAGGGTATGATTTTCCAAAACCATGTGGCCTATCTGTCAAAACCGTGAAAAAAAGACAATGGGGTATTTCATGGCCAAGACACAGTTTGGATACCCATTTTTTGACCTATTAGAAATCATTATTTTAGAAAATATGGGTCGCAGGGTATTAGAACACGTTTTGTCTAACCAGGAAACACTACCCAGGGAACCATGTGTGTGGGGAATAATTAATCCAAAAAATATTTTTTAAACCCCTAAACCCTCTTTTTTAACTACTCTATAGAACAAACTATACCTAATATGATTTTGTCTTACATGGAGGTCAGCAACATGTGATTTTGGATCCACAACACCCCAACAAAAATGAATTGAAGTTAGGAGAGTGATGTTCGATCTATTTCAGGTATGATTCCTATTCCTATTCTCTTTATCCCACTCTCTCCACACCCCCCCTATAGTTTTATAGATATCTATGTTGTTATAGAATATAATCCCAATTTTTTCAGATTTTAAATCTAGGTTTGATTCTTAGATCTTCATTGTTGATGTTCTTCATTGGATTTTACCAATTAAGGATTTCTGTTTTGAGATCATGTGATCATGTGGTAGGTGGATCTATTTATGACAACCAATTTGATTAACCCTAAATTACATGATTTAAATTTAATTTTTTGATTTAAATAAAACTTCTTGACTTCAATTTAATTGATATCAATTTGTTTATTAAAACTGCAATTCAATTGGATTAGGGGTTTTAATTGGTTTTGGAACAAAATTCGGGAAAAGACCCCATTTCTAATGGGTGGGGTGTGTTTTTGAAATTGATGTAAAATTATGTTATTAAAAATTTGGAATTTAAATTAAATAAATTTATTTGATAAAATTGATTTTAAATTTTTATTTGAGAAAAATGGCTTAATGTTTATTTGACTGAAACCCATTGGTTTTTTTGGAAAGAGGCATGTTTTTATATAAAACTTGTTTTGGTTTTTTACAGAAAAATGGATTATATAAAATGGTATAATGGTATGAATGATTAGACACTAAATGAGGATAATATTCATTGTTAATATACCTAATTTTCATGTTCTTTGTTATTCATAAATACCATTTTAGTGCATTTTACACTTTGAACATCATTTCACATTATGATTGTAATACCTTCTTAAAATGCACTATTATGTGGTACATTTTTGAACATCATTTAAAGTACCCAATGATTCATCTGATTTTAAGGAATTGAATTATACATATTTTAATTTTATATTTTTGTAAATTGATCTACACTTAAATATGAACATTTTTGATTCAGGGATCAATGGAGAATTCATGGAGGATGATGGAGATATTTGACAATGAAAGGAAGCAATTCTGGAGAAGGCAGATTGGACACCAGCCCAATGATGAGACTGTGGGGCCCAACATACAGGCCCAATTAATCCCAAATTTAGTGGGATGCTAGAAGACATGTACAGGAACAAATCACTCTTCAGGAGTTAATGCTAATTCGGCCTCCATGGTGGTCATTTAGGCGTCCCAAGTTAGAGATACAATTCTGGGCCAGATTCTGCGGCCCAGAAAAACAGTCCACCAATTTGATCATATCTCGGAATACACAACTCCAAATGGGCCCAAATTTTACAGGCGGTTATCAGACATCCGGATCTCCATTTTCTTCTTCTATGGCCCACCCTGATTCGGCCATCTAGAAGTTAATACAAACGCGTCTGTTCGGTGGATGAAAGCTGGCTGCCACCTCGGGTCAAACGTGGAAAAGTCCAAATTCCACAAGCTTTCCACCACCTATAGCCTAGCAAAATTAATTAAGATGATTTGTACTGTTGGTGGTTCTACCCAAGGCTCCCAAAATTCCTATTTAAGGCAGTGGTGGTGAAGGAGTTGAGGATCTTGGATGCTTTGTTTACTTGTAATGTTATGCTGCATTTTTGTTGCCTCAATTTTGTCTTTCACATGTAAGTTGTTCAATTCACTTTAGTTTCTTAATAAAAGTTCTTCTTCTACTCTTATTCTGTTGTTCTTAATATCACTTTGATACCGTTGGATCAAGGTGTGAATTTATTCACACCAACCCTTGTGAAATTATTCACACAACGGTGGAGTGATCATTTTATTTTTGTTGTTTTCTTTACTTCTCCATTCCTCCCTTATGAGTCTACTTTCCGCTTCCATTGAAACCATGGGATAAATGGAGGGATAACCCACTTATGGGTTGATCCAAGGGAGTAGAAAGGGGCTGGATTGGATGTTATTTATCACCTAATTAATGTATAATCACTTCTTTAATTGGGATTTTTATTTGATGATTTTTAAACTCCATCGTCCTTGTTGAATTTAAGGCCACACACTTCAAGTACTAATACGATCCTTTACCTTGAAGTGCTCAAAACTTTGATCCTTCAAGTGTATAGGTGATTAGTATTAGAGGGTGTAGGCATTAAACCAGTAAGTGATGATGTTGTTTTATCCCCTTAAATGAACCCATCTCAAATTTAAGAAATTGAAATCATTAAAAAGAAAATACATCCAATCCACCCCGAGTGATAACCTAGGATCAACTCATTCTTTTAAATTGAATCCACTTAAATATTTTAGATATCTTTAAAACCCATCCAAAATCAATCCAAGTTGGCCACTTCATAGCCAAAAATCCACCCCTTAGGTTGTGTACTGCCAGTTAGGCCTAGAAGAACTCCAACCCACATCTATCACACTTCAACTTGCTGATCGTAGCATTAGGGTTCCAAAGGGGATTTTAAAGGATGTTATGGTAAAGGTTGAAAACTTCATCTACCCTGCTGACTTCATTGTCCTTGACAATCATCCAAGCTTAGGTCCTAGGGAGCAAACTCCAATCATTCTTGGCCGTCCTTTCCTTGCAACAATCAACTCTGTTATCCGAGTCCGAAATGGGAACATGACCATCACCTTTGGGAACATGAGTCTAGACTTGAACATCTACAATGCCAGCTCACAAATAGGGGATGACGAGGATATTCATGAAGTAAACATGATAGGAAGCATTGATAATGAATCCATGGAACATCAAGGAATAGTTGATGAATGTTTAAGTCAGAATGAGATTGATTTCCTTTGTTCACATGAAGGAAGTTTATCTCCTTGGCTCGAATCATTTTCAAATTGCTCCTATAATGATGTCTTAGGACCAACAATCAGTGAAACCTTTCAGAAAAACACATTCATGGAGACAACTCAAACTCCCTTCCCTAACCCAGGTCAATACAATATTGTGGCTGAAACTTCTACACATGGGGAATCAATTCAATCTGAAAATCTAGGAAACAAATTTGATCTTGATCCAATGCCCCAATATTCTGCTGAAATTATGAACCAACCAGATCTTGAATTGAAGGAACTTCCTACTTCCCTCAAGTATGCCTTCATAGGGGAAAATCAAACACATCCTATAGTCATATCTTCTTCTCTTGAAGCCAATTAGGAGGGGATGCTTCTAGATGTCCTTAGGAAACACAAGAAAGCCATTGGTTGGACCCTGTCTGATATTCCTGGGATTAGCCCACTTATTGGAACTCATAGGATTACTCTTGAATCTGAATCCAAACCATGTCGTCAACCTCAGAGGAGACTCAATCCAAATCTTATGGATGTGGTAAGGAAAGAACTTCTTAAGTTGTTGAAAGCTGGTATCATCTACCCCATAGCTGAGAGTGAGTGGGTAAGCCCAATTCAAGTTGTCCCAAAGAAAGCTGGAATCAATGTGATCACTAATAAGGATGGGGAAATTCTTCCAACTAGGGTGAGTAGTGGCTGGAGAGTCTGTATTGACTATAGGAAGCTCAACTCTTGTACCAAGAAGAACCATTTTCCCTTGCCCTTTATTGATCAAGTCCTCGAGCGAGTGGCGGGTCATCAATTCTATTGCTTCCTAGATGGGTACTCAGGTTACAATCAAATCGAGGTCTCCTTGGAGGATCAAGGGAAGACAACCTTCACCTATCCATTCGGCACCTTTGCCTTCAAACGCATGCCGTTCGGGTTATGCAATGCCCCTGGAACCTTCCAGCGGTGCATGATGGGAATCTTCTCAGATATGGTAGGGGATTTTCTAGAGGTCTTCATGGATGACTTCTCTGTCTTTGGGGATACATTTGAGGGATGTCTTAGGAATGTGGAGAGAGTTTTGTCAAGATGTGAAGAAAAGAATCTGGTCCTAAACTGGGAAAAATGCCATTTCATGGTAAAAGAGGGGTTAGTCCTTGGCCATATAGTCTCGGGTAGGGGAATTGAAGTTGATAAAGCAAAGGTTGACATCATTCGTCACCTTCCATCACCCAGAACTGTTAAGGAAGTGAGGTCCTTCTTAGGACACGCTGGTTTCTATAGAAGATTCATTAAGTACTTTAGTTCAATCTCTCGCCCTCTTTGTGCTCTCCTAGTAAAGGATGCTCCATTTGTTTGGACAGAAAGCTGTGAGGGTTCATTTTCAACCCTTAAATCCACTCTCACCTCTCCTCCCATTATGAAATCTCCAAACTGGGACCTTCCTTTCGAACTCATGTGTGATGCCAGTGACTTTGCTGTAGGAGCTGTGTTAGGACAACGGTGTGATAAAACTCCATATGTCATTTCTTATGCAAGCAAATCCTTAAATGATGCCCAAATCAATTACACCACCACTGAAAAGGAGTTACTTGCTGTTGTGTTTGCCTTAGAGAAATTCAGGTCCTACCTCTTAGGATCACCCATCATTGTATTCACCGACCATTCAGCTCTAAAATATCTCTTCCAAAAACAAGATGCAAAGGCTAGATTGATTAGGTGGTTCCTTCTTCTTCAAGAGTTCGATTTAACCATTAAGGATAAAAAAGGTGTCGAGAATGTTGTAGCTGATCACCTCTCTAGGTTGGAATTCAAGGACAAATCACATCACCTTTCTGTGTCGGATTCATTTCCCGATGAGAACCTCTATTCTGTGAGTGATTTCCCTTGGTATGCTGACATAGCCAACTTCTTAGTTTTAGGGGTCATTCCAAAATTCTTAGGGACCCAAGCTAGAAGAAAATTTCTTTCTGATGTCAAGCATTATGTGTTTGATGATCCATACCTATATAAGTTATGTCCTGACCTAGTCATTAGGAGGTGTGTGCCAGAATCCGAACAAGAGTCCATCCTTAAATTCTGTCACAGTGAGGCATGTGGAGGTCACTTTTCCTCTAAGAAAACTTCTGCTAAGATTCTTCAATGTGGTCTTTTCTGGCCCACCCTTTCAAGGGACTCCTACACATATTGTCAAAGCTGTCCTAGGTGTCAACAAGTAGGGTCCATCACAAAAAGGAATCAAATGCCACTCACTCCTATCTTAGTGGTTGAAATCTTTGACTGTTGGGGAATTGATTTCCTGGGTCCCTTCCCAAACTCTCAGGGATACCTCTACATACTCTTGGCTGTCGATTATGTCTCAAAATGGGTTGAGGCCATTCCTACAAAATCCAATGACCATCAAAATGTGATTAGATTCCTTAAAGAAAACATCTTCTCTAGATTTGGGATTCCTAGGGCTATCATTAGTGATCGTGGAACTCATTTCTGCAATCGCCCATTCTCATCGCTCATGGAGAAGTATGGAATTTCTCACAAAGTGTCCACTGCTTACCACCCACAAACCAATGGTCAAGCTGAGTTAGCCAATCGAGAAATCAAACAAATTCTTGAGAAAACTGTTAATCCATCTAGGAAAGATTGGTCGAGCAAACTCTTAGATGCTCTTTGGGCATATCGAACAGCATTTAAAACTATCCTAGGAATGTCCCCATATAGGTTGGTTTATGGTAAAGCATGCCATTTGCCAGTGGAGATTGAGCATAATGCCTTTTAGGCAATCAAAAAAATGAAATTTGACATTTCTTTGGCCGGAATAAAGAGGAAATTGGATCTAAACGAGCTTGAGGAACTTAGGATGGAGGCTTATGAAAATTCAAGGATCAATAAAGCTAGAGTTCAAGCCTACCAGTCTAGGAATCTTAAAACTAAACACATTGAACCAGGGAAACCTGTGCTTTTGTATAGTTCTAAACTTCATTTGCACCCGGGAAAGTTGAGGTCTAGATGGTCCGGTTCATACATAGTGCATAAGGTGTACCCCCATGGGGCTGTTGAAATTCAAGATCCCACCAATGGTCAAATATTTAAAGTTAATGGTCATAGAGTCAAACCATTCATAGAACCATTCCAAAAACATGAAGTTGATGAAGACCTGAGTGAACCTACCTTTGATGAAAAAAAACAACAATTAATCAATAAGGGGTTTAAGTCGAGCTAACGACGTTAAACAAAGCGCTGCACGAGAGGCAACCCGTGGTTTTTATGTTTCTAATATTTCTGAATCATCTTTATTTTTCAAATAAGATTACTTAATCATTTTTATATTTAAAAAAAAAATAGACTTTTGACCTGTTCTTCTATTATGAGTATGGATGGGTACGAAAGAGGAGCACCATATTCATCCGTGTCACGTGGTGTGATCCTTGAGTAATACCTTACCCAGAAATTTAAAAAGAAGACAATGTATCATCAGTTTATTTTGTTTTTATTATTCAATGGGTTAAAAAAAAATATATAATAATACAAAAAAAAAAGTCCACGCCATAGGCCGTGGGGCAAACCCCGTCACAACCGGCGAAGCCGCGGGGACTCGAACCCGGGACCGAAGGGAGACAGGGGCGCGCGCTTACCACTAACCTGCGGCTTCTTGTGCTACCTTATTCTATAATTTTTATATATATTCTTATATTTTACTTCCTTTATTATATAAATATATATATATATATATATATTGTTTGTTTTTGTTTGTTTTGTTTGTTTGTTTTGTTTTTTCCTTTTTCCACTAGGGAACTTTGCAAGCGACATGGATATCAAAGGAATAAATTCGAGCGGCAAGAACTTCAAACTTCAACCACCAGGTGACTTCATTCCATAATCCTCATTTTCAATTTACTTTTTAAATTTTTATTCCCTGCCTCTACTCCTTCTAATTTTTCATTTCTTCAAACACTTGGGACAGTGTTGTTTTAAGTTGGGGGGGGGGGGATAAAATAAAAAAAATGCTTTTGTGTCAAAAACAAAAATTGAATGATTTGAAAAAAAAAGTAAATGGAAGGACAAATTCCTTTAACTTTGAACATGGTAATACACATTTCACACTTTGAAACTGAATATCAAATAATTTAGCATGCCCTGAATCTGATTTTAATCCTTGTATAATTTCATGAGCATAGATTTTGGAAAGTGTGGCTGTCCAATGTGATATTTCATCGTTTATATATTCATCCAAATAAAAAAAATGCCACAATGCACGTCCTCTAGACTGTGGGGTACTAATTTGAATTTTTCGGGTCCCATAATAAATAGCATAGGCTGGTTTTATTTTTATGAATAATATGAGTATTCAAAAAAAAAATTAAAAAAAAAAATTATTAAAAAAATAAAAAATAAAAAAATAAAATAAAAATTTGCGTGTAGAGCAATGGATTGATAAAATGCGAGGCTTTCGGCACTTGGGGATCGTGACTCCAGAGTTGTCTAGCCCTGAGTTTTTCAATCTATCTCTATTTATGGTAATATGAATTTGTTTTTGATTAAGTTAACTCGAGACGATGCCCGAGTATGTGGGCTTCACTTGGTGCCCTAAGGCCTTTGAGTCTGGGAGTCATCGGCAAAGTCTTGCTACATGGGTTAATTTGATTAATTGCAATCTCAATTACTATAGCAATATTGCAAAAAACAAATCAAAAAAAAAAAGAGGGATGAAGAATACTCATATTAGGATTAAATGTGATTCCACCTAGCGCTTCCATGATTTCCCCCTTGAATGAAAATGAACCCCCATATCTATTGTGATTCACAACACATCATTACACCTAATTGAGTTGGATGAAGTATGATGATGGATTTGATCAAAGGAATGAGCTTGGGATTGGGATCTGCTTATGAAAATATCTCGTATTAAAATATTTTGATGGGTTTCATGATTTTTTGGTATAAGGTTTTTTGGTGATCATTGTGTATTAAAATGTTTTTAGAAAAGGGAATTTGAATTTCATTTTTTTTGATGAGATATATTTTGCTCGGGACTAGCAAAACTCAAGTTGGGGGGTGTGATTAGCCACTAAATGAGGCTAATATTCATTGTTAATATACCTAATTTTCATGTTCTTTGTTATTCATAAATACCATTTTAGTGCATTTTACACTTTGAACATCATTTCACATTATGATTGTAATACCTTCTTAAAATGCACTATTATGTGGTACATTTTTGAACATCATTTAAAGTACCCAATGATTCATCTGATTTTAAGGAATTGAATTATACATATTTTAATTTGATATTTTTGTAAATTGATCTACACTTAAATATGAACATTTTTGATTCAGGGATCAATGGAGAATTAATGGAGGATGATGGAGATATTTGGCAATGAAAGGAAGCAATTCTGGAGAAGGCAGATTGGACACCATCCCAATGATGAGACTGTGGGGCCCAACATACAGGCCCAATTAATCCCAAATTTCGTGGGATGCTATAAGACATGTACAGGAACAAATCAATCTTCAGGAGTTAATGCTAATTCGGCCTCCATGGTGGTCATTTAGGCGGCCCAAGTTAGAGATACAATTCTGGGCCAGATTCTGCGGCCCAGAAAAACAGTCCACCAATTTGATCATATCTCGGAATACACAACTCCAAATGGGCCCAAATTTTACAGGCGGTTAGCCGACATCCGGAGCTCCATTTTCTTCTTCTATGGCCCACCCTGATTCTGCCATCTAGAAGTTAATACAAACGCGTCTGTTCGGTGGATGAAAGCTGGCTGCCACCTCGGGTCAAACGTGGAAAAGTCCAAATTCCACAAGCTTTCCACCACCTATAGCCTAGCAAAATTAATTAAGATGATTTGTACTGTTGGTGGTTCGACCCAAGGCTCCCAAAATTCCTATTTAAGGCAGTGGTGGTGAAGGAGTTGAGGATCTTGGATGCTTTGTTTACTTGTAATGTTATGCTGCATTTTTATTGCCTCAATTTTGTCTTTCACATGTAAGTTGTTCAATTCACTTTAGTTTCTTAATAAAAGTTCTTCTTCTACTCTTATTCTGTTGTTCTTAATATCACTTTGATACCGTTGGATCAAGGTGTGAATTTATTCACACCAACCCTTGTGAAATTATTCACACAACGGTGGAGTGATCATTTTATTTTTGTTGTTTTCTTTACTTCTCCATTCCTCCCTTATGAGTCTACTTTCCGCTTCCATTGAAACCATGGGATCAATGGAGGGCTAACCCACTTATGGGTTGATCCAAGGGAGTAGCAAGGGGATGGATTGGATGTTATTTATCACCTAATTAATGTATAATCACTTCTTTAATTGGGATTTTTATTTGATGATTTTTAAACTCCATCGTCCTTGTTGAATTTAAGGCCACACACTTCAAGTACTAATACGATCCTTTACCTTGAAGTGCTCAAAACTTTGATCCTTCAAGTGTATAGGTGATTAGTATTAGAGGGTGTAGGCATTAAACCAGTAAGTGATGATGTTGTTTTATCCCCTTAAATGAACCCATCTCAAATTTAAGAAATTGAAATCATTAAAAAGAAAATACATCCAATCCACCCCGAGTGATAACCTAGGATCAACTCATTCTTTTAAATTGAATCCACTTAAATCTTTTAGATATCTTTAAAACCCATCCAAAATCAATCCAAGTTGGCCACTTCATAGCCAAAAATCCATCCCTTAGGTTGTGTATCTTAGGTATCTTCTTTGGTCTCTGTGGAATCGACAACCCAAGCTACACTACAAGGACCGTTCTACCCTTCTTCTCTTGGGTAAATTTGGGCGTGAACCAATGAACTATATTTTAAATAGTTTTAAGATAAATATCACATTATTAATTATTATTAGGGAAAATGTAAGCCTTGGTAGTTAGTGATTTATTATGAAAAAATGCTAGGATGATAATAACTAGCAATGGATTCATGCTTTACAACAATAATAAAAGCACTGTTGGAAAATTTTATTCCCTAGTTGGATATTTATGAATCCTCCCTAGACATTGTCGATAGACTTGTGTGTACATTTTCATTATTATAATATGACTGTATGAGGATCCCATAAGATAGAAATTTCATAGATTTGGTAATATGACCAGGTTTCTTGATGTTTATATTTGAAATATATGAAATTGTTTGTAAATTATTTACACATGGATTCTAAATTTATATAAACTAATTTATATAAAATATTTATTAATCCATTTATTTTAAGAATTTCCATATTATTAAATGTAAATCATGATTTGATCAAATATTATTTTAAACTTCCATGCCTGTTTATTTAAAATTGAATACATTATTTTCTTAATTAAAAGTGGTATCTTTTTATGGAATACTTGGTGGGACCCTAATGGGATTTTATCTCACACCCTAAATGTAACACCCCAAACCCAGTTACCCAGAGTTGGTACATTATTTTAATACATTGGCACGATATAAGGAAATCATGTCCCAAAAGACCGATCCATTTAGTAGTCTTAGAAACATATTACATACATCAACTTCACATTACAATTTCAAACATAAAATACAGCATAGATAGTTCTTTGAGAATGCCATTATTCCCTTTTAGGTTAACCCTGCATATCAATCATAATACAATTCTTGGGAATCCTAGGAAAATAAAACATAAGAAAGGGGTGAGCTTAGATGCTCAGTAATGGAAAAAAAATTAGCGAAAGATAACATAATCAATAGGCATGATGAATAACTGAAAACACATGCCTTTACAAATAATAAACATGAACACTTTATGGCAGAAATATAAGATGAGTAAATAATGCCATAATAAAACATAGTCTTGGGTATTCTACTAGTCTAATAACCACATGAACCATCAATATTATTTTCATAATGAGGTAATGTATAATTCCATACATTCTGAAACATTTTGTCAATGCCTCGACCAAGACGTCTAAAAATGATTAAGGCCTCAGCAAAAAAAAATATCAAATTAGGAAATGCCTCAGCTAATTCCACATATAATTGTCTCATGAGACCTACCGATGCATCGAGGAGCTATAGCAGGCTCCACTCGTCACTTATTATGTCTAATACATTCCTCATATGAAAAGGTTGAAACATAACCTAATCATTCGTATTAAAAATAGCATATGAAATGTCAATAATTTATCCAAAAATCATGAATGGTATAAAAATGATACATCCACAGACAAAAATATCATAAAACCTTCAATACAATATGTAAGATTTGTATCATAACAAATAAACTTCAAAAAAGTTTAAAATCCTTCAATGGATGTTGACATAAATGAAAATGATTTGAAAAACTCTTTGAGATAAATATCATTTTCTCATGAAAAAATTTAAAAGTCACACAATTTAGTAGGAAGTAAATTAGTTTTTTTTGAATCAAAGTGTCCCATACCACATTGAAAATTTTGAATGAAATTAACATTTTAAAAACATTCATTTCCATATAAATAAATCCTTAATTTTTTTTGAAAACATGGTCATTATTGAGAATGATTTAAAAGAATAAATATTTAAAACATTTAAAATGAAGTTTTAATAAAAGAGTCCCTTAAAAATAATCCCTTTGAAAAATCTTTTATGAATCAGTGACATGGATAATAAATATGTCCCAGTAAAAACTTACCTATAAACAATCTCGAATAATAATGAGATTGAGGAATTAACCCTTACCTTGCACTTTCCTTTGGTCGAGGGTTCGTTTAACCTCCTATATAAAGACCATAGTATGTTATTAAATTATTCCAGAACCATATTCATATTTATTATATCATATTTTATTCATTTATGACTTTATACTACCCATTTAATAATGAATTCCATGTTAAATGAACATTTCGGGTAATAATCAGTTTCTTTATCGTACATGTTTTAACTTGTTATTCTTGATTGTATCATTTAGATCATGATTTAAATACTTAAATAATATAACACATGATTTATATATCATATATATTTAAAATATATATATGTATAATAGATAGATATATGAAATTTAAAACACAGTTTATGGAGACGGTAGGCCGTATGTATGCAAAAACGCTGTTTCCGTTTTCATATCGTATTGAACGGAACTAAGTGAATAAGATATATTTAAATATATATATATATATATATATATGTTTTAATTATAATTGGTATTTCATATATTTCATACTTATTAATAATATATATATTTATTATCATCGTTGAATGGTGAATGTGGAAATGAATCTCATCGCGTCGTGGAGAGGGTAATCCGTACGTACGCACGAGGGAAAATATCATTATATTGATGGTGAAATAATATGTAATAGGATGGTATATCATATATAAAGAATAATTAAAATTTTATATTTATTATTTACATGAGTTATACTCATTATTATACCCATCCAAATAATGAAGTGTTTGAATACTAAACTACACCACGACTTGGAGACAATAAGTCGTACGTACGCACGTTTGGTGACTTTTTCATTTATAGGATGGATAGAATAATGAATACGATTGTACCATTTTTATAATAACATCATAGTATATGTAAGATACTGGAGTTATTATTTTAGAATGAATAAAACAAAGAAATAGGAAGTGGAAGAAGAAAAGAACTTGAAAGAGATGATGCAATATTTACCTCTTCTTCAGGTTCTTCCTTTTTATTTGATCAAAAGGGCTCCTTAGGATGGATTTTTGACCAAATGAAGGCCTCTAGTATGAAGGGAGGAAAGTTGGGAGTATATTTGGGTAGGGGTTGGCCGAGCCAAAAGGCTTTGGATGTATGGAATTAAGAGAGTGGAAGTTCCCTTTTATAAGAGAGGTGATGGTCACTTTAAGAAAAGCTTGAAATATTATTTTATAATAAAATCATTTACAGTTTTTAATGGCTCAAAAATGAATTATTTAAAGGATAAGGTGGGTATTGGTAGAAAAAATCTCAACCAATAAGTTTTAAACAGGTTTAGGTCATCATATTAACCTTATCTTTTAGATTTAACTCTTAGTTAAATAGTTTGACATTTACCACGTCTCTTTGTATTTTTATATTATATGGTTAATAAACTTACTATCATAGGAAAAGATAACCCCATGTGGTTCATTATTAATATAAATATCATTATATAATTTATTTGGAAGAACCTTATATTATTAGAACTATTTTATAATTTAATAATATAATATTTGATTTAAAAACTCATTTATGTCAATTTTGACACTATTTAGTATTTGGAATTTGTGAAAGTCATAATAGAATTATTACTTCAAACCAAATAAATTTAATCAACCCTAACATGTCATATTCACCTAGAGAATTTGTGGATGTCATAAATACTTTGAAATTAAATTTATTTTAATATTTATAATACCATTTATTTGATTCTTTCATTAATAAGGTAATTACTGCATCATCATTGTGACATAAATAAATTAAATTATTTAATGTATAAAAATTATAAATAAATTTCCATTATCTATAAAATCTCTTTATATTTCTAATGAATTATTATAATCTAATTTATATATTGTGTAACCCTATATAAAAAATTATTTAGTTATTAGACATTGAATTTAACACTTTTAACTCTTCTTTAAATAAAATAATAATAAATGTCCCAATCTAATCCAGGTGGACAAAATAGGATCATATTTTATTCCTAAGGATGTTTTTAGTCGAATTACACTTATCTAATAGAATTAGGACATGTGTTAGGGTAATTATAATAAATTGTTTTCCTCAATTACCCTATTTACTTTTAACTGTGGTAAATAAAAGTCAAAAGTTACTATTTACCAAAAATTATTTTCATTTTATTGAACAAAATTTTACTTACTGATGTCAAATGTGTCTCTCGGATTTTTGAAATTCAACTCACAGAAGCGGTAAAATTAAGTTTTATGAAAATTTGCAAATTCCCCTAGACGGTGGGTAAAAATGTTAAATAGTTCAATAAAATTTACAACATCTAATTTTATTATAAAATGACTCAAATGAATTAAATTGAACTTATATAGGTATTATATATCTATTTTTACTTAAAATAAATTTAAATAAAATAAATACTTATTTAAATAAAAAGTCAGTTTTAAATAATAACGTAGTGTTTTTCACTATTCATCAAAATTTGAAAGTTTTCAGAAAAATACCAAAAATTTACTCTAAGATAATTTTGATATTATGAATTCAAAAATGAATTCCAATTTACCAAATTAAAAATATAAAAGTTTCATTTATTAATTTATAATTAATTCCTTCTGTCAAAACCAATAAGAGGGTTTTTAAAAAGTAAAAACTATCAAAAGATTGACATGTGTTTATGTCAAATTTAAATGTGAAATTACTTATAATGACCTTCATTGTATTAAATGATAAAAATTTAATCTAATTATACTTCAAAACCATTCAAATGAATAATTTTACACTTAATTATTTCGATTAAAAAAGTTGTTTTTAATTAAAACATAGTATTTTTCACTATTCATGAAAATATGAATGTTATTAGAAAAGTACCAAAAATTTATCAAAACAAAATTTTTATGTCCCGATTCTAAATAAGAATTTAATTTCATTAAATATAATATATAAAAGTGTCAAATATTTTTTTTAAAAGGATTCTCCATTAAATATGTGGTAAAATTGCATTTTTTGAAAAATACTTCTTTTATCTGAAAATTGAATTTGTCCTTATATTATGACTAAGAAACAAAAAAATATTAATGTTGAAATTATATAGAGTTTATAATATTTCAAAATAAATTTAATACTATTCATAATTGTTTTTTTGAATGGGTAGTTTGGTAAGTTGTGGTGCGCTCGAACTCAGTGTTGCGTGTAGCGCAAGCAATTGAATTACTTTAATCAGATAACATACTATGAAATCCTGGGGTGTTACTTTATAAACTCCTTCAATAAATTGCGTCCTCGCAATTTGAAATTGTTCTTTGAAAATAAAAGGTTAAAAATAGAAAAATAACTTTGTGGAAAACCCACATCAGAAATTGGGTTAATAAAATTTACTCTTAATAAGAGGGAAAGGGAAATGAGAAATTCACCACCAAATTATGATCTCGATTAGGAGAAAATTAGTGGTAATTAGGGAAAAATAATTTGAAGAAAAATGTAAATATTTATAGGGAGTGATTGAGGACATCAATCACAAACAAGTGTAAAATTGAGGGCCTCAAAGCCATCAATCTATTATGATTTAAAATATCGTTAGTTTGAAAAAACATAAGGTATTAGGATAACAAATTTTTGTTTTTAAGATCCCATCCCTAAAGTTTAAGAATTAATTTATTCATATAATAATAGGAAAAAAATACAATTGACAAGTATAGTTTCATCCTTCAACTAATTCCCACCACAAACCCATCTTTCACTCCAAAAGATAATAGAATTCTAAAATATTCTATTTATCCTATCATATAGGGTTAAAAAATGAATTTATTATTTATCTATCACACCATTTAAAAAACTACATTATAAAAACCAGGATATCATGTAGGCTAGTGTTAGGTGATTCACCCTTGTCACTCTTCGGTTACGGGTTCAAGTCTCACGGTCTTGCCAGACATGACGAGTTGTCGCCCGACCTCCAGGTTGTCCCTTTTATAACAATCCAGAAATAATCTTAAGAAATTATTAAACCTTAAAAATAGTATCCAATGTCAAACATAATCCATTACAACCTTTAGACATATCCAAAATACTTCTCTCCAAACTCACAGTCCAAAATTTATAAGGAAGGTAAACACAATGAAGATCTTTTTTTTTTCACGTAAAAACACATGAATACCTTAATCATTTATTCTTTTAAAACATGGTAACTGCTTGAATTATCATAAAACCATATTGATTATATTCATGCTCCCTTATTCCTTATATAATACTAGATATATTCCTTATATCCAAAAATTTTGAATACTCGAACAGTGATGGAATAAACAAACCATTAATCAGTTCCAATGTAGTAAGGAATATCCAATATAATTTTTCCAAATAAATCACATATTATTCCAAAATCCATACCTTAGTATCAATAACATATTAAATTTTAACTTTCCTTCAACCATTTATTTTCCAAAAAGTTCATCTTGTTATTGAGTAACTTTTCTTAGAACCATATATTCTCAAATCCTCAATGAAAAAGTACTGTAGTAAAATCCTTATTAATTTCCATAATTCATATAACTAGTACATCATTGATACAACACTCAAATGAAATAATCCTTTAATAACAACATAATAACACTAGTCATTCCTCTTAATCTATGGTAGTATTATAACTTGATTATTATCAAATAACATCATTTAGGGAATACTATGATGATTTGGACATTGATTCACGTAGTGTCCCAACTCCTTACAGATGAAGCATTATACATTTGGAACCTTTTTATTACCCTTAAAATCATGTACTTGGTGTCCTTTATCTCCACACTTATAAAAAAGTCCCATTCCCTTCATGCATTTACCAAGGTGATTCTTTCCACAGTTATCACATATGGGATGATCCTTTTTTCCCCGCTTCCCTTTATCTATATTTCTCTCTTCCATCCTTTTCTTCTCTTGATTCCCTTCAAGCCATAGCACTAATAGAATAATTTAATTATCTTATTAACACATGATACTATTTATTTATATGATGAGAATACATGGGAGACTATTTCCCTTTTAAATTTTGTCTTAATACCACGAAATATATGATCCTTCTTAATCTTTCGATCATGCGTATTGCCAGAATTCTCATTCCTTCTACTAGGCGCCATTTCTAAACAATGGCATATAGTAGGTTAGTTTATGAATCGCAATGCATAATTCCAAACTTGTAAAATACCTAACATAAATTGAAAAGATTATGCATATAATCTATAATCATAAAATGTTTTCTTTAAGGAAGTATGTACTTCTAAATCCTTCAAAATGTCTTGTAACGAAAATGAGAATTATCCTAAGCATATCCCCCGAGAGCGTGGTAACCAAGAGTGTAGAAAAGGACCATTGTTGTGTACACATATACCCCAGGTCAAGCACGAAACTCCTTGTCAGAGTATTCAATCCTAGGTACATCTGTGCCAGAGCCGCCTTTACCTGCTCGTATCCAGACAGGGATGTATTTCTTGGAAAATACAAAAAATCACTACATTACCAAAATTCCAGGAAGTTATTTTATACTAATCCTTAAAGTATATCTTAAGGAAATTCTCTCTAATAAGAGTTTATCTAAATCTATTTCCATGTTTGTTGCTAAAACTCCTCTGATACCAACTATAATGCCCTGGCCCCAGTTACCCAGAGTCTGAGCATTATTTTAATACATTGGCACAATATAAGGAAATCATGTCCTGAAAGACTGATCAGTTTATAAGTCTTGGAAATAGATTACATACATCAACTTCACATTACAATTTTAAACATAAAATACAGCATAGATAGTTCTTTGAGAATTCCATTATTCCATTTTAGGTTAACCCTTCATATCAATCATAATACACTTCTTGGAAATCATAGGAAAACAAAACATAAGAAAAGGTTGAGCTCAGATGATCAGTAAGGGTAAAAATTTAACAGAAGATAACATAAACAATAGGAATGGTGAATAATTGAAAACACATGCCTTTACAAATAATAAACATGAACACTTTATGGCAGAAATATGAGCGGAGTAAATAATGCCATAATAAAACAAAGTCATGGGTATTCTACTAGTCGAATAAACACATGAACCATCAATATTATTTTCATAATGAGGGAATGTATAATGCAATATATTCTGAAAAATTCTATCAATGCCTTATCCAAGATGTCTAAAAATTATTAAGGCCTCGTCCAAAACCATATATCAAATTGGAAAAGGCCTCAGCCAATTCTATATCTAATTGTCTCATGAGACCTACCGATGCATTGAAGAGATATAGAAGGATCCACCTGTCACTTACTATGTCCAATACATTTCTCATATGAAAAGGTTGAAACATAACATAATTATTCACTTTAAAACTAGAATATAAAATGTCAATAATTTATCCACAAACCATAAATGGTATAAAAATAATACATCCATAATCAAACATATCACAGAACCTTCAATAAAATATGGAAGATTTGTATCATAATAAATCAACTTCAAACAAGTTTAAAATCCATCCAAGGACGTTTACATAGATGAAAATGATTTGTAAAACTCTTTGAGAGAAATATCCATTTTTCATGAAAAAATTTAAAAGTCACACAATTTAGAAGGAAGGAATTTAAAGAAATTTTTGAATCAAAGTGTCCCATACCACTTTAAAACTTTTGAATGGAATTAACATTTTAAAAACATTCATGTCTATATAAATAAATCCTTAAAAAACATTTTGAAAACATGGACATTAATGAGAATGATTTAAAAGAATAAATATTTAAAACCTTTAAAATAATGTTTTAATAAAATATTTCCTTAAAAATAATCCCTTTGAAAACTCTTTTATGATTCATGTACATGGATAATAAATATGTCCCAGTAAAAACTTACCCATAAACAATCTCGAATAATAATGAGATTGAGGAATTAACCCTTACCTTGAACTTTCCTTTTGTTGAGGGTATGTTTAACCTCCTGTATAATGACCATAGTATGTTATTAAATTTTTCCAGAACCATATTCATATTTATTATATCATACTTGATTCATTTATGACTTTATACTGCCCATTTAATAATGAATTCCATGTTAAATCAACATTTCGGGTAATAATCACTTTCTTTATCGTACATGTTTTAACTTGTTATTCTTGATTGTATCATTTAGATCATGATTTACATACTTCCAGAATATAACACATGATTTATATATCATTTATATTTAGAATATAAATATGTATAATAGATATATATATATGAAATAGAAAACACCGTTTATGGAGACTGTAGGCTGTACGTAAGCATAAACGTTGTTTCCGTTTTCAATCGTATTGAACGGAACTAAGTGAATAAGATATATTTAAATAAACACAAAAACACACACACACACACATGTTTTCAGTAGAATTATTATTTCATATATTTTAAACATATTAATAATATATATTTTTATAATCATCGTTGAATGGTGAATGTGGAAATGAATCTCTTCGCGTCGTGGAGACGGTAATCCGTACATACGCACGAGCGGAAATATGATTATATTGATGGTGAAATCGTATGTAATTGAATGGTATATCATATATACTGAATCATTAAAATGTTATATTTATTATTTAAATTAGTTATACTCATTATTATACCCATCCAAATAATTAAGTGTTTGAATAACAAACTACACCATGACATGGAGATGATAAGCCGCACGTACGCACAGTTGGTGAATTTTTCATTTATAAGATGGATAAAATAATGAATATGATTGTACAATTTTTATAATAACATCAAAGTATATAGAATATACTGGAGCTATTATTTTATAATGGAAACAACAAAGAAAGATGAAGTAGAAGAAGAAAAGAACTTGAAAGAGGTGATGAAATATTTACCTCTTCTTTGGGTTCTTCCTTTTGATTTGATCAAAAGGGATCCTTAGGTTGGCTTTATTACCAAAGGAAGGCCTCTAGGATGAAGGGAGGAATGTTGGGAGGATATTTAGGTAGGGGTTGGTGGTGAAAAAAGGCTTTGTAGGTGTGAGATTAAGAGAAGGGGAAGTGCCCTTTTATAGGAGAGGTGATAGTCACTTTAGGAAAAGTTTGAAATATTATTTTATAATAAAATCATTTTCTATTTCTACTGGCTCAAAAATGATTTATTTAAAGGATAAGGTGATTATGGGTCAAAAAAATCTCAACAAATAGGTTTTAAATAGGTTCAATTCATCATATTAACCTTATATTTAAGATTTAACTCTTAGTTAAATAGTTTGACATTTACCATGTCTCTTTGTATTTTTATATTATATGGTTAATAAAATTACTATAACAAGACAAGATAACCCCATGTGGTTCATTATTAATATACCTATCATTATATAAGTTTTTTGGAAGAACCTTATATTATAAGGACAATTATATAATTTAATAATATAATATATTTTTTAAAAACTCATTTATGTCAACTTTGACACTATTTATTATTTAGTTTCTGTGAAAGTCATAACAACATAATTACTTCTAATAAAATACATTTAATCAACCCTAAAACGTCATATTAACCTAGAAAATTCGTGGATGTCATAAAAACTTTTAAATTATATTTATTTTAATATTTATAAAACCATTTATTTGATTCTTTCATTAATAAGGTAATTACTGCATCATCATTGTGTCATAAATAAATTAAATTATTTAATGTCTAAAAATTATAAATAAATTACCATTATATTTTAAATCATTTTATCTTTATAATGAATTTATATTGTTGAATTTATATTGTGTTTAACCCTATATAAAAAATGGTTAATTATTAAACTTTGAATTTAACACTTTTAACTCTTCTTGAAAGAAAATAATAATAAATGTCCTAATCTAATACAAGTGGGTCAAAGAGGATAATATTTTATTCCTAAGTTTTTTTAGTAGAATTATACTTATACAATAGAATTATGACATTGTTAGGGTAATTATAATATCATTTCTACCCTTAATTACCCAATTTACTTTTAATAGTGGTAAATAAGTCAAAAGTTACTATTCACTTAAAAATATTTTCATCGTATTGAACCAAATTTTACTTACTGATGTCAACTATGTCTCTCAGATTTTTGAAATTAAAATTATAGAAGCAGTAAAAAAAATTTTTATGCAAATTTGCAAATGCTTTTAGAAGGTGGCTAAAAAACTTTAAAAAGTTCATTAAAATTTTCTACATCTAATTTTATTATAAAATGACTCCAATGAATTAAATTGAACTTATATAGGTATTATATATCTATTTTTACTTAAAATAAATTTAAATAAAATAAATAATTATTTAAATAAAAATTTGGTTTTAAATAATAACGCAATGTTTTTCACTATTCATCAAAAATTGAATGTTTTCAAAAAAATACCAAAAATTTACCCTAAGATAATTTTGATATTCCGAATTCAAAAATGAATTCCACTTTACCAAATTCAAAATATAAAATATTCATTTATTAATTTAAAATTAATTCCTCCTGTCAAAACCAATAAGCAGGTTATTAAAAAGTAAAAACTATCAAAAGATTGACATGTGTTTATGTAAAATTTAAATGTAAAATTACTTATAATGACCTAAAATGTATTAAATGATAAAAATTTAATCTAATTATACTTCAAAACCATTCAAATTCACAATTTAACACTATAAATTATTTCAATTAAAAAAGTTGTTTTTAATTAAAACATAATATTTTTCACTATTCATCAAAATCTGAATGTTATCAGAAAAGTACCAAAAAATGTATACAAAATAAATTTTTATGTCCTGACTCTGAAGAATAATTTAATTTCATTAAATAGAATATATAAAAGTGTCAAATATTTGTTTTTAAAAGGATTCTCTATTAAATAGGCGGTAAAATTGCATTTTTTGAAAAATACTTCTTTTATCTGAAAATTGAATTTTTCCTTATATTATGTATTAGAAACAAAAAATATGAATGTTAAAATTATATAGAGTATATAATATTTTTAAAATAAAGTTAATACTATTCATAATCGTTTTTTTGAATGGCTAGTTTGGTAAGTTGTGGAGCGTTCGAACTTGGTGTTGCGTGTAGCACAAGCTATTGAATTAGTTTAATCAGATAATGTACTATGAAATCATGGGGTGTTACATTCTCCCCTCATTTAATAAATTGCGTCCTCACAATTTGAAATTTTTATTTGAAAATAAAAGGTTAAAAATAGAAAAATACCTTTGTGGAAAACCCACATCGGAAATTGGGTTAATAAAATTTAGTCTTAATAAGAGGGAAAGGGAAATGAAAAAGTCACCACCAAATTATGATCTCAATTAGGAGAAAATTAGTGGAAATTAGGGACACATAATTTGAGGAAAAACATAAATAATTATAGGGAGTTATTAGGGTAATCAATCACAAACATGTGTAAAATTGAGGGCCTCAAAGTCATTAATCTATGATGATTTAAAATATAGTTAGTTCAAGAAAACATAAGGTATTAGGATAACACATTTTTGGTTTTAAGATACCTTCCATAAAGTTTAAGAATTATTGTATTCATAGAATAAGAGGAAAAAATATACTTCACAAGTAGAGTTTCACCCTTCAACTAATTCCTACCACAAACTCATCTTTCACTCCAAAAGATAATAGAATTCAAAAATATTCTATTTATCCTAATCATATAGGGTTAAAAAAATGAATTTATAATTTATCTATCAGACCAATTAAAAAAACTACATTATACAAACTAGGACATCATGTAGGCCAGTGGTAGGTGATGCACCCTTGTCGCTCTTCGGTTGTGAGTTCAAGTCTCGCGGTCATGCCGGACGTGACAGGTTGTCGCCCGACCTTTAGGTTGTCCCTTTTATAGCTATCCAAAAATAATCTTAAGAAATGATTTAACTTTAAAAATAGTATCCAATGTCAAACATAATCTATTTCAAACTTTATAATTATCCAAAATACTTCTTTCCAAACTCACAGTCCAAAATTTATAAGGAAGGGAAACACAATGAAGATCTTTTTTCCAAGTAAAAACATGTGAATACCTTCATCATGTATTCTTTTAAAACATGGTAACACCTTGAATTATCATAAAACCATATTGATTATATTCATGATCCTTTATTCCTTATAGAATACTAGATATATTTCTTATATCCAAAAATTTTAAATACTCCAACAATGATGGAATAAACAAACCATTAATCAGTTCCTACATAATAAGGAATATCCAATATAATTTATCCAAATCAATCACATATTATTCCAAAATACCTAACTTAGTATCAAAACCATATTAAGGTTTATGTTTCCTTAAACCATGTATTTTCCAAAAAGTTCATCTTGCTATTGAGTAACTTTTCTAAGAACCATATATTCTCAAATCCTCAATGAAATAGCACTATAGGACAATCCTTATTTATTTCCATAATTCACATAACTAGTACATCGTTGATACAACACTCAAATGAAATAATTATTTAATAACAACATAATAACACTAGTCATTCCTCTTCATCTGTGGTAGTATCATAACATGATTATTATCCAATAGAATCATTTGGGTCATACTCTGATGATTTGGACATTGATTCATGTAGTGTCCTAACTCCTTGAAGATAAAGCATTGTACATTTGGAACCTTTTTCTTACCTTTACAATCACATAATTTGTGTCCTTTTTCTCTACACTTATAACAAAATCCCATTCCCTTAAAGCATTTACCAAGGTGATTATTTCCACAGTTATCACATATGGGACAATCCTTCTTTCCCCTCTTACCATTATCCATATTTCTCTCTTCCATCCTTTTCTTATCTTGCTTCCCTTCAAGCCATATGACTCAAAGAATTATTTACTTATCTTATTAAAACATGATACTATTTCTTCATATGATGAGAATATGTGGGAGACTATTTCCCTTTTAAATGTTGTCTTAACACCATGAAAGTTATGATCCTTATTAATATTTTGATCATGAGTATTGCCAGAATTCTCATTCCTTCTACTAGGCTCCATTTCTAAACAATGGCATACACTAGGTTAGTTTGTGAATCACAATGCATAATTTAAAAATTGTAAAACACCTAACGTAAATTGAAAATATTATGCATATAATCTATAATCATAAAATTTTTTCTTTGAGGAAGTGTTTACTCCTAAATTCTTCACAATGGCTTGTAATGAAAATGTGAATTATCTTAAGCATATCCCCCAGGAGTGTTGTAACCAAGATTGCAGCAAGACCCGTTGTCGTGTACCCAGATACCCCGTGTCAAGCCCGAAACTCCTTGTCAGAGTATTCACTCCTAGGAACATCTGTGCCAGAGCCATATCTACTTGTTCGTATCCAGACAGTGATGTATTTCTTAGAAAATACAAAAAATCTCTACATTATGAAAATTACAGGAAGTTCTTCTATACTAATACTTAATGTATATCTTAAGGTAATGCTCTCTAATCAAAGTTTATCTAAATCTCTTTCCATGGTTGTTTCTAAACTTCCTCTGATACCAACTGTAATACCCCGACCCTAGTTATCCAGAGTCTGTACATTATTTTAATACATTGGCACGATACAAGGAAATCATGTCTCGAAAGACTGATCAGTTTAGAAGTCTTGGAAATAGATTACATAAATCAACTTCACATTATAATTTAAAACATAAAATTCAGCATAGACAGTTCTTTGAGAAAGTCATTATTACCTTTTAGGTTAACCCGACATATCAATCATAATACACTTCTTGGAAATCATGGGAAAACAAAACATAAGAAAATGGTGAGCTCAGATGCTCAGCAAGGGTAAATAATTTAATGGAAGATAACATAAACAATAGGCATGATGAATAACTGAAAACACATACCTTTAAAAATAATAAACATGAACACTTTATGGAAGAAATATGAGATGAGTAAATAATGCCATAATAAAACATAGTCATGTGTATTATACTAGTCGAATAACCACATGAACCATCAATATTATTTTCACAATGAGAGAATGTATAATTCTAGACATTCAGAAACATTTTTCAAGGCCTCAGCCAAGATTTCTAAAAATAATTAAGGCCTCAGCCAAAACTATACATCAAATTGGGAAAGGCCTCAGCCAATTCCACGTCTAATTGTCTCATGAGACCTACCAATGCATCGAGGAGCTATAACAGGCTCCACCCGTCACTTACTATGTTTAATACATTCCTCATATGAAAAGGTTGAAACAAAACATAATCATTCGTATTAAAACTAGAATATGAAATGTCAATACTTTATCCACAGACCATGAATGGTATAAAAATAATACATCCACAGTCAAACATATCACAAAACCTTCAATACAATATGGAAGATTTTTATCATAATAAATCAACTTCAAACAAGTTTAAAACCCATCAAAGGATGTTGACATAGATGAAAATGATTTGTAAAACTCTTTGAGATAAATATCCCTTTTTCATGAAAACATTTAAAATTCACACAATTTAGAAGGAATAAATTTAAAGACAGTTTTGAATCAAAGTGTCCCATACCAATTTGAAACTATTGAATAGAATTATCATTTTAAAAACATTCATGTATTAATAAATAAATACTTAATTTTTTTTTGAAAACATGGACATTAATGATAATGATTTAAAAGAATAAATATTTTAAACATTTAAAATGATGTTTTAATAAAAGATTCCCTTAAAAATAATCCCTTTGAAAACTCTTTTATGAATCATGGACATGGATAATAAATATTCCCCAGTAAAAACTTACACATAAAAAATCTTGAATAATAATGAGATTGAGGAAATAACCCTTACCTTGAACTTTCCTTTGGTCGAGGGTATGTTTAACCTATTTTATAATGACCATAGTATGTTATTAAATTATTCCAGAACCATATTCATAATTATTATATCATACTTGATTCATTTATGACTTTATACTACCCATTTAATAATGAATTCTATGTTAAATCAACATTTTAGGTAATAATCGCTTTCTTTATCGTACATGTTTTAACTTGTTATTCTTGATTGTATCCTTTATATCATGATTTACATACTTAAAGAATATAAAACATGATTTAAATATAATATATATTTAGAATATAAATATGTATAATATATATATATATGAAATGGAAAACACCGTTTATAGAGACGGTAGGCCGTACGTACGCATAAACGATGTTTCCATTTTCATATCGTATTGAATGGAACTAAGTGAAAAAGATATATTTAAATAGACACACACACACACACACACACATGTATATGTTTTTAGTAGCATTAATATGTCATATATTTTATACTTTTTAATAATATATATTTTTATAATCATCGTTGAATGGTGAATGTGGAAATGAATCTCATCACGTTGTGGAAACGGTAATCCATACGTACGCACGGGCAATAATATCATTATATTGATGGTGAAATAATATGTAATTATATGGTATATCATATATAAAGAATAATTAGATGGAGGAAAAAGAGAGGAAACCCTCGTCGCCACACCCCGTAGCTTCAGCTGCCCTATCTCACCCACATAGTGTCAATATTTACTCGTTTGATGCGTTTCGACTCACAAATCAAAGTTTTCCAGATCCAGAGGAAAAGAAGAAGGATCATGATGTGCTGAATAACCTCTCATATTTCAAGGGTTTCTCGGGGGGATCATTCATTCCTCTTGCAAATCGCGCACCCCATCGAATCATTCGGAAAGGGTCAACAACACATGTTTCAGCCCCAGCGGATGAAATAGAGGCTAGGATTGATCTGTGCAAGCATTTATTTATCGGTCACATATCCTTAATGAAAGGTATGAAACCTTGGTGGAATTCTGATCTCATCTCTTGGTTAGCTGATATTTGGGGATTCAATGAATTCAAATGTGTGTCCCTCGGTCGCAGACTCTTTCACATCATGTTTCCTTCGATGGAGCTCAAAAGTAGTGATTGGAGTATCGACTCCATCAATCTCAGGCCAGGTAGACTTAGAATTCATGAATGGAAATTGAATTTCAACTTTCTTGATTTTAAGGATACCTGTGCACAAGTTTGGATAAAAATACACAGTCTTAACTGGGTATTATGGCATGCTGAGATTTTGTTCGATATTGCATCTATTATTGGGATTCTGATTAGAATGGATCATGTTACAGAATCAGTATGCTATGGTTATTTTCCTCGGGTCCTAGTAGAGATTGACCTTAGTTCTACTTTAATAGATAAGGTGATTTTATCTACTCAACAGGATGATATTTGTCTTCAGATTGAATATGAAAGCACTCTGCCTTTCTGTGTTTCTTGTCAAATTATTGGGCATAAAGAATCTTCATACAGAAGAAATGTTATTTGTGACAACTATCAAATTAAAGGGCATGACCTGCAACACTGTAGGAAGACACCCAAAAAAGGTTGACACAAAGCATTGAGCAGAATAAGACGGCTGTTGTTATTGGTAATGATCTACTAAAAGAATCTGATAAAGAGACTATTGTGTCTGCTGAAATGTCTCAAAGGTCTCTTGATGAACATCCCAAAAAAGGATGTTCTGAAGAACATAACAAGACCAGATCTTCTTCACAGAAAAACAAGAAAGTTCTCTTATCTTGGGCAGATCTTGATGATGATATCCAGCTACCCGTTGATGGAAATTATGGTATGGATGATATGAATGAAGCCTCATTCAAAGAAATATTGACAAGAGGTATCAAATATGATGAAGATGATGAATCAATTGATAGCTTGGATGCTTTGGAAAATGCTTCTCAAGAAGATGCAGACTCCTGCCTAAGACAAGAACAGATCTTGGTCAATGCCAAAAGTGTAAGAGGCAAGGAAAAGTTGGACCTTCCTATCTCAAGGAAATTTAAAGAAAGGAAAGAGGTCTCTGGTCAGTCTCTATGTACAAAAAATAGAGAAATAGCCACTCTTTATACAGTTCCCCATGCCTCTAATATGGGAATCTCCCCTCTAGAAGGTACTCCTAGAGCCCAAGTTAAGTCCACTTTATTCCATGGTTTTTTAGCAAAGTCTATTGCTAGTGATTCGTCACCTTTACATGCCAAAGAAGGTCAGGATACAGCTTCTGTTACAGACTTGGTATCTTCTAAAAAGTCTATTTCTTAGGATTCCAAGTGAACCCATAGCAAGTATCATAAACCTGCTCTAACTGGGCAGTATAAGCAGATAGGTCCGGAGTCTGTCCAAGACTCCCCTGAACTGCATGTGGTCATTCCCAGTCTAGAGGGTAAAAAATGACATAATGTCAAGATCATCCCAGACTTCACCAAGCTGTGGAACCCCTCAATCCCAAATTCATAATGTTATAAAACAGGTGAGTACCTATAATTCGTTTGAATTACTTGAATCTGCCAGTAGTGATGATGACAGGAAAACAATGGAAGATCGGGATGGAGTTAAGTGTGTGAACACGGATGTAACGTCTGAGATCCCGGATGACGGTGGAGGTCCCTGGATACAGGAAAAGGCTGGACAGAGGGGGAGAAAACCAAGTGAAAGGGGTACTCAAACATCTCTTCACAGTATGAACACTCGCTCGCGAGTGCGCTGATGACTTTTTTATGAACGTGTTTTGCTGTTTATACTCCTCTGTCTTTACTCCTTGTATGAATTTCTATTTTAATAATAGGGGACTTTGTGCCTCAACCTTTAAAAAAAATATATATACAGAATAATTAACATTTTATATTTATTATTTACATTTTTTATACTCATTATTATACCCATCAAAATAATGAAGTGTTTGAATAACAAACTACACCACGACGTGGAGACGGTAAGCCGTACATACGCACATATGGAGACTTTGTCATTTATAAGATGGATAGAATAATAAATATGATTGTACCATTTTTATAATAACATCACAGAATATATAATATACTAGAGCTATTATTTTATAATGGAAACAACAAAGAAAGAGTAATTAGAAGAAGAAAAGAACTTGAAAGAGGTGATGAAATATTTACCTCTTCTTTGGGTTCTTCCTTTTGATTTGATCAAAAGGGCTCTTTGGTTGACTTTCTAAACAAATAAAGGCTTCTAGGATGAATGTAGGAATGTTGGGAGGATATTTAGGTAGGGATTGGCCGAGCCAAGAGGATTTTTAGGTGTGAAATTAAGAGAAGGGTAAGTACCCTTTTATAAGAGAGGTGAGGGTCACTTTAGGAAAAGCTTGAAATATTATTTTATAATAAATTATTTTCTATTTATAATTGCTCCAAAATGAATTATTTAAAGGATAAGGTGGGTATGGGTCGAAAAAATCTCAAAAAATAGGTTTTATACAGGTTTAGGTCATCATATTAACCTTATCTTTTAGATTTAACTCTTAGTTAAATAGTTTGACATTTACCATGTCGCTTTGTATTTTTATATTATATTGTTAATAAACATACTATAACAATCCAAGTGAACCCCATGTGGTTAATTATTAATATAACTATCATTATATAAGTTTTTTGTCTGAACCTTAGATTATAAGGACTATTATATAATTTAATAATATAATATTTGTTTTATAAACTCATTTATGTCAATTTTGACACTATTAAGTATTTAATTTTTTTGAAAGTCATAAAAACATAATTACTTCTAAAAAATTCATTTAATCAACCTTAACATGTCATATTCACCTAGAAAATTCGTGGATGTCATAAAAATATTTAAAGTATATTTATTTTAATATTTATAATACCATTTATTTGATTCTTTCATTAATAAGGCAATTACTGCATCATCATTGTGTCATAAATAAATTAAATTATTTAATGTATAAAAATTATAAATAAATTACCATTATGTATTAAATCGTTTTATCATTATAATTAATATTTATTGTATAATTTATATTGTGTGTAACCCTATATAAAAAATGGTTTAGTTATTAAACTTTGAATTTAACACTTTTAACTCTTCTTAAAATAAAATAATAATAAATGTACTAATCTAATCCAAGTGGACCAAATAGGATCATATTTTATTACTGAGGTTGTTTTTAGTAGAATTACACTTATCCAATAGAATTATGACATGTGTTAGGGTAATTATAATATCATTTTTACCCTTAATTACCCTATTTACTTTTAACCGTGGTAAATAAATCCAAAGTTACTATTCAAAAAAATTATTTTCATCATATTGAACCAAATTTTACTTGCTGATGTTAACCATATCTCTAGGATTTTTGAAATTCAACTCACAGAAGTTGTAAAATTAAGTTTTATGCAAATTTGCAAATGCTCCTAGAAGGTGGGTAAAAAACGTTAAAAAGTTTAATGAAATTTTATACATCTAATTTTATTATAAAATGACTCCAATGCATTACATTGAAATTATATAGGTATTATATATCTATTTTGACTTAAAATAAATTTAAATAAAATAAATAATTATTTAAATAAAAAGTCGGTTTAAATAATAACGCAGTGTTTTTCACTATCTATCAAAAAATGAAAGTTTTCAGAAAAATACCAAAACTTTACCCTAAGATAATTTTGATATTCTGAATTCAAAAATATATTCCAATTTACCAAATTCAAAATATAAAAGTTGAATTTATTAATTTAAAATTAATTCCTGCTGTCGAAACCCACAAGCGGGTTTTTAAAAAGTAAAAACTATCAAAAGATTGACATGTGTTTATGTCAAATTCAAATGTGAAATTACTCATAATGACCTATATTGTATTAAATGATAAAAATTTAATCTAATTATACTTCAAACCCATTAAAATTCATAATTTAACACTATAAATTATTTCTATTAAAAAATTTGTTTTTAATTAAAACATAGTATTTTTCACTATTCATCAAAATATGAATGTTATCAGAAAAGTAACAAAAAATTATCCAAACTAAATTTTTATGTCCCAATTATAAAGAAGAATTTAATTTCATTAAAAAGAATATATAAAAGTTTCAAATATTTGTTTTAATAATGATTCTCCATTAAATAGGCGGTAAAATTGCATTTTTTTAAAAGCTTCTTTTATCTGAAAATTGAATTTGACATTATATTATGTCTAAGAAAAAAAAATGAATGTTAAAGTTATATAGAGTATATAAGATTTAAAAATGAAGTTAATACAATTCATAATTGTTTTTTTTAACGGCTAGTTTGGTAAGTTCTGGTGCGCTCGAACTCGGTGTTGCATGTAGCGTAAGCTATTAAATTACTTTAATCAGATAACATACTATGAAATCCAGGGGTGTTACATTCTCCACTCCTTCAATAAATTTCATCCTCACAATTTGAAATTGTTCTTTTAAAATAAAAGGTTAAAAATAGAAAAATACCTTTGTGGAAAATCCACATCGAAAATTGGGTTAATAAAATTTATTCTTAATAAGAGGGAAAGGGAAATGAAAAAGTCACCACCAAATTATGATCTCGATTAGGATAACATTAGTGGAAATTGGGGAAACATAATTTGAGGAAAAACATAAATATTTATAGGGTGTTATTGAGGTCATCAATCAAAAACAAGTATAAAATTGAGGGCCTCAAAGCCATCAATCTATGCTGATTTAAAATATCATTAGTTCAAAAAAACATAATGTATTAGGATGAAACATTTTTGGTTTTAAGATCCCTTACCTAAGGTTTAAGAATTAATTTATACATATAATAATAGGAAAAAAGATACTTTACAATTAGAGTTTCATCATTCAATTAATTTCTACCACAAACTCATCTTTCACTCCAAAAGATAATAGAATTAAAAAATATTCTATTTATCCTAATGGTACAGGGTTAAAAAAACGAATTTATAATTTATCTATCAGACCATATAAAAAAACTACATTATACAAACTAGGACATCACATAGGCCAGTGGTATGTGATGCACCCTTGTCTCTCTTTGATTGCGGGTTCAAGTCTCATGGTCTTTCCAGACGTGATGGGTTGTCGCTCGACCTCCATGTTGTCCCTTTTATAACAATCCAAAAATAATCTTAAGAAATGATTTAAACTTAAAAATACTATCCAATGTCAAACATAATCTATTCCAACCTTTATACTTATCCAAAATACTTCTGTCCAAACTCACAGTCCAAAATTTATAAGGAAGGTAAACACAATGAAGATCTTTTTTTCCACTTAAAAACATGTGAATACCTTCATCATGTATTCTTTTAAAACATGGTAATACCTTGAATTATCATAAAACCATATTTATTATATTCATGATCCATTATTTCATATAGACTACATGATATATTCTTTATATCCAAAATTTTGGAATACCCTAACAATGATGGAATGAACAAACCATTAATTAGTTCCAACGTAGTAACGAATATCCAATACAATTTATCCAAATCAATCACATCTTATTCCAAAATCCCTACCTCAGTATAAAATCCATATTAAGGTTTATCTTTCATTCAACCATGTATTTTCCAAAAAGTTAATCTTGCTATTGAGTAACTTTTTTTAGAACCATATATTCTCAAATCCTCAATGAAATAACACTATAGTACAATCCTTATTTATTTCCATAATTCATATAACCAGTACATCGTTGATACAACACTCAAATGAAATAATTATTTAATAACAACATAAGAAAACTAGTCATTACTCTTCATTTGTGGTAGTATCATAACTTGATTATTATCCAATAGAATCATTTGGGGCATACTCTGATGATTTGGACATTGATTCGTGTATGGTCCCAACTCCTTGCAGATGAAGCATTACACATTTGGAACCTTTTTCTTACCCTTGAAATCACCTACTTGGTGTCCTTTTTCTCTACACTTATAACAAAATCCCATTCCCTTCAAGAATTTACCAAGGTGATTATTTCCACAGTAATCACATATGTGACAATCCTTCTTTCCTCTCTTCCCTTTATCCATATTTCTCTCTTCCATCCTTTTCCTCTCTTACTTCCCTTCAATCCATATGACTCAGATAATTATTTACTTATCTTATCAACACATGATACTATTTATTCATATGATGATAATACGCGAGAGATTATTTCCCTTTTAAATGTTGGGTTAATAATATGAAAGATATGATCCTTCTTAATCTGTCGATCATGCGTATTACTATAATTCTCATTCCTTCTACTAGGCGCCATTTCTAAACAATGGCATACACTAGGTTAGTTTATAAATCACAAATAATTCCAAACTTGTAAAATAACTAACATAAATTGAAAAGATTATTCATATAATCAATAATCATAAAATGTTTTCTTTGAGGAAGTATTTACTCCTAAATCCTTCATAATGGCTTGTAATGAAAATGTGAATTATCCTAAGAATATCCCCCAAGAGTGTCGTAACCAAGAGTGCAGCAAGGCCCGTTATCATGTACCTAAATACCCCAGGTTAAGCCCAAAACTCCTTGTTAGAGTATTCACTCTTAGGTACATCTGTTCCAGAGCCGTCTCTACCTGCTCGTATACAGATAGGGATGTATTTCGTGGAAAATACACAAAATCTCTACATTACCAAAATTCCAGGAAGTTCTTCTATACTAATCTTTAATGTATATCTTAAGATAATGCTCTCTAATCAATGTTTATATAAATCTATTTCCATGGTTGTTTCTAAACTTCCTTGGATAACAACTATAATGCCCCAACCCCAGTTATCTAGTGTCTGTGCATTATTTTATTACATTGAAACGATATAAGGAAATCATGTCCCGAAAGACTGATCAATTTAGCAGTCTTGGAAATATATTACATATATCAATTTCACATTACAATTTCAAACATAAAATACAGCATAGATAGTTCTTTGAGAATGACATTATTCCCTTTTAGGTTAACCCTCCATATCAATCATAATACACTTCTTGGAAATCCTGGGAAAACAAAACTGAAGAAAAGGGTGAGCTCTGATGCTCAGTAAGGGTAAATAGTTTAACGGAAGATAACATAAACAATAGGCATGGTGAATAATTGAAAAAACATGACTTTACAAATAATAACACATGAACACTTTATGTCAGAAATATGAGATGAGTAAATAATTCCATAATAAAACATAGTGATGGGTTTTCTACTAGTTTAATAACCACATGAACCATCAATATTATTTTCATAACGAGGGAATGTATAATGCCAGACATTCTGAAACATTTTTTCAAGGCCTTGACCAAGACGTCTAAAAATGATTAAGGCCTCGGCCAAAACAATATATCAAATTGGGAAAGGCATCGCCCAATTCCACATCTAATTGTCTCATGAGACCTACCGATGCCTCGAGGAGCTATAACAGACTCCACCTGTCACTTACTATGTCCAATACATTCTACATATAAAAAGGTTGAAACATAACATAATCATTTGTATTAAAACTAGAATACAAAATGTCAATACTTTATCCACAAAACATGAATGGTATAAAAATAATAAATCCACAGTCAAACATATCAAAAAACCTTCAATACAATATGGAAGATTTGTATCATAATAAATCAACTTCAAACAAGTTTAAAATCCATCAAAGGATGTTGACATAGATGAAAATGATTTTTAAAACTCATTGAGATAAATATCCCTTTTTCATGAAAACATTTAAAAGTCACAAAATCTAGAAGGAAGACATTTAAATAAATTTTTGTATCAATGTTTCCCATACTACTTTGAAACTTTTTATTGGAATTAAAATTTTAAAAACATTCATGTCCATATAAATAAATCCTTAAAAAACATTTTGAATACATGGACATTAATGAGAATGATCTAAAAGGATAAATATTTAAAACATTTAAATTGATGTTTTAAAAAAATATTCCCTTAAAAATAATCCCTTTGAAAACTCTTTTATGAATCAGGGACATGGATAATAAATATGTCCCAGTAAAAACTTAGCCATAAACAATCTCAAATAATAATGAGATTGAGGAATTAACACTTACCTTGCACTTTTCTTTGGTCGAGGGTACGTTTAGACTCCTATACAATGACCATAGTATGTTATTAAATTATTCCAAAACCATATTCATATTTATAATATCATACTTGATTCATTTATGACTTTATACTACCCATTTAATAATGAATTCCATGTTAAATCAACATTTTGGGTAATAATCACTTTCTTTATCGTACATGTTTTAACATGTTATTCTTGATTGTATCATTTAGATCATGATTTACATACTTCCAGAATATAAAACATGATTTATATATCATATATATTTAGAATATAAATTTTTATAATAGATATATATATGAAATGGAAAACACCATTTATGGAGACGGTGGGCTGTACGTATGCATAAACGCTGTTTCCGTCTTCATATCGTATTGAACGGAACTAAGTGAATAAGATATATTTAAATACACACACACACACACACACATGTTTTCAGTATAATTATTATGTGATATATTTCTTACTTATTAATAATATATATTTTTATAATCATCGTTGAATGGTGAATGTGGAAATGAATCTCATTGCGTCGTGGAGACGTTAATCCGTACGTACGGACGAGCGACAATATCATTATATTGATGGTGGAATCATATGTAATTGGATGGTATATCATATATACAGAATCATTAACATGTTATATTTTTTATTTACATTAGTTATACTCATTATTATACCCATCCAAATAATGAAGTGTTTGAATAACAAACTACACCACGACGTGGAGACGGTAAGCCGTACGTACGCACATATGGTGACTTTGTCATTTATAAGATGGATATAATAATTAATATGATAATAAAAATTTTATAATAACATAATAGTATATATAATATACTATAGATATTATTTTAGAATGGAAACAACAAAGAAAGATGAAGTAGATGAAGAAAAGAACTTGAAAGAGGTGATGAAATATTTACCTCTTCTTTGGGTTCTTCCTTTTGACTTGATCAAAAGGGCTCCTTAGGTTGGATTTCTGACCAAAGGAAGGCCTCTAGGATAAAGGGTGAAAATTTGAGAGGATATTTAGGTAGGGTTTGTCCGAGCCAAAATGCTTTGGAGGTGTGAAATTAAGATAAGGGAAAGTGACCTTTTATAAGATAGGTGAGGGTCACTTTAGGAAAAGCTTGAAATATTATTTTATAATAAAATCATTTTCTGTTTATAATGTCTCAAAAATGAATTATTTAAAATATAAGGTGGGTATTGGTCGTAAAACTCTCAACCAATAGGTTTTATATAGGTTTAGGTCATCATATTAACCTTATCTTTTAGAATTAACTCTTAATTAAATAGTTTGACATATACCATGTTTCTTTGTATTTTTATATTATATGGTTAATAAACTTACTATAACAAGCCAACAGAACCCCATGTGGTTCATTATTAATATAAATATCATTATATAAGTTTTTTTGGGAGAACCTTTGATTTTAGGTACTATTATATAATTTAATAATATAATATTTTTTTTAAAAAATCATTTATGTCAATTTTGAAACTATTTAGTATTTGGTTTTTTTGAAAGTCATAAAAACATAATTACATCTAACCAAATAAACTTAATTAACCCCAACATGTCATATTCACCTATAAAATTTGTGGATGTAATAAAAACTTTTAAATTATAGCTATTTTAATATTTATAATACCATTTATTTGATTCTTTCATTAATAAGGTAATTACTGCATCATCATTGTGTCATAAATAATTTAAATTATTTAATGTCTAAAAATTATAAATAAATTACCATTATGTAGGAAATCGTTTTATATTTCTAATGACTATTTATTTTTGAATTTATATTCTGTGTAACCCAATATAAAAAATGTTTTAGTTATTTAACTTTGAATTTAACACTTTTAACTATTTTTTAAATAAAATAATAATAAATGTCCTAATCTAAGCCAAGTTGACCAAATAGGATCATATTTTATTCCTAAGATTGTTTTTTTTAGAATTAAACTTATCTTATAGAATTAGGACATGTGTTAGGGTAATTATAATATCATTTTTACCCTTAATTCCCCTACTTACTTTTAATCGTGGTAAATAAGTCAAAAGTCACTATTCACGAAAAATTATTTTCATCGTATTGAACCAAATTGTACTTACTGATGTCAACTGTGTCTCTTGTATTTTTGAAATTCAACTCATAGAAGAGGTAAAATTAAGTTTTATGCAAATTTGAAAATGCTCCTAGAAGGTGGGTAAAAAAACGTTAAAAAGTTCAATAAAATTTTATACAACTAATTTTATTATAAAACGACTCCAATGAAATAAATTGAACTTATATAGGTATTATATATCTATTTTTACTTAAAATAAATTTAATTAAAATAAATAATTATTTAAATAAAAAGTCTTTTTTAAATAATAACGTAGTGTTTTTCACTATTCATAAAAAAATGAATGTTTTCAGAAAAATATAAAAAATTTACCCTAAGATAATTTTGATACTGTGAATTCAAAAATGAAGTCCATTTTACCAAATTCAAAACATAAAAGTTTCATTTATTAATTTAAAATTAATTCTGTAGTACCCCTAGTTTCTGGTATGTAACCCTTACTTGATGCTTTTCTTGGTTTTAAAAGTTAAGGGTGACATATGGGAGAGTCGGGAGATCCTAGATTTATGTTTGAATTAAAGGGGAAGGCACATGGGTAGAAAATGGGTTTTCTAAACCGTGCAACCAAATAGTGTGTGACTGACTGAGGAGGCAGTGGCTTTCGCACGGTCGGCACATGGTTAAGGGAAACCGTGCGATGAGGCCATGCATGAAGGGTGGCCGAGGCAGTAGCTAACACACGATTAGTGCACGGTTTGTAAAACCATGCAGACTAACCGTGCATGCACTTAAATTAGATCCTTAATTTTGGGGTCTAACTCGTTTTTGCCTCTAATTGCCTCATTAAAGCTCTTAAGCGGCCATAACTCAGGATTACTCTCCCTTGAAGGTTAGAAAACTTCTCCCAAGCATTCCGGAGGCGATCCAAAGGCTTATCTTGGCGAATGGAAGCCAGATTCTGGAGGTATATGATCATTCTCCTTCATTCTTGAATGGTTTCTTAGATCTACTTAGATCTACATCTCCCTTTCTCTCTTTTTCTTAGATCTATGCCTGTTATGGGTAGAACTAAGTATGTGGATTCCAAATATGTTGAGATTTGGTCTTGGTTGTGTTAGTAGAAGAGATCTAAGGAGGATTTTTGGAGATTTGACCCGGTGTTCTTGAGCATTCTTCATCTGTTGCTTGGTTTCTCCTTTTTGTTGAGGTAGGTGGCCTCACTCTCGAATCCTCTTGTTAGAATTGATTGAATTAGTTTCAAATTGTTTTTTTTAATATTATTGATTTTGAAAAGCATGGAATAAATCTTCTTTAGTGATGATTTATGGTTTAGATGAAATTGTGAAATCTTGGTGAATTGTTGTGCAAAGTGATTTGGATATTTGAATTTAAAATGTTGATTTTAAATTATAAAATTTCTGAAATTGTAAATGGTTTGATGAGAAATGGGATTTCAATAAAAAAGATGTTTTATTGAAATGGTTTGAGATTGAAATGACTTTGTTGGATTTGGTTTTTAATAAAAAGGGAGTTTTATTGAAATGGTTTGAATTGGTTGAACACACTTGGTTTTGATGGAAAATGGGTTTCAATAAAATGTGTTTTATTGAAAGGATGGTTTTGCCATGATTTTTGGGAATGTGTGGTGTGTGTTCATGTTGCATATATGAGGCTTAGTTGAAATAGGACCTTGTGCTCGGTGCCAAATGTTTAATGGAACATTGGACTTTTAAGTACCAGGATTGGTTCAAATATGACCTTGTGCTCAGTGCCAAAGGTATAATGGAAAATGGGAAATAATTACCTTGTGATGACTTGGTAGATCGACAAGAGACCGCTCAGGAGTATGGAACAGTCAGAACGAAGCATGCATGGTTGATTTCACGGGTTTGTGAAATGGTTGGGTATGTCAAAATGGGATGTTTGTGAAATGGTTTGGAAGTTTGTTTGGTTATTTTTCTTGAAAAATAACATGTTGGAAAAGTTGGTTTAACTTTCAATTGGATTCTTTTGATCATGGATGGTTTTGGAAAACTTGTTTATTTTTAGTTATAAACTTCTTTGGTGAAATTGTTTTATATAAACTATTTTTATATAAATGTTTCTAACTCTTCTATCCTAGTGTCTTGAGTAGGGAAGTCATTGGGGAAAATCTACTAAGTTTTATACTCACCCCTGCTTTGGAACTTTGGTGCTTTTGCAGATGTTGTATTCCGAGACACAGGTAAAGGTAAAGCATCTCATTACTAATGGATCGTGGTGATGTTTGGGAGATACTGTGGAGCTTGGAGGTTATGGAACATGGTGTCATGGTGTCTTTTGAGAGTCTTGAGTTGTTATTCCACTATGTATTTTGATGTTTGTTTTGGTCTTCCACTATTGTGTACTCTAATATGGTTTAACATAAATGAAGTTGTTGATTGGTCTTTCATTTTTTTGTGCATCATATGGTGAATTATTAATGGATGGGTTTATTTCTTAAAGGATAAATCATCCCACACGTATGCTTGAGACCCTTTGACATTTATTTCTAGCCTTTGGCATCTTAGGGATGTCTCTTAAGGCCAAGTAACCCTCACCGCATCCTCAAGCCAATGAGGTAGGGGCGGGGTGTCACAAATGGTATCAGCTTGTTCTATTCATTGGGTTGGGATCTTAGATAGGATTAGGATTGTCAGAACTTGAAACGTATAGCATAAAAAGACGCAGCTAACCCATTTATGCTGAACTTCAAGTTACCGGGGTGTTGGGTACATAAGTGTTTTGGATACACTTCTAGAGTCTTGGAAATATCATTGTCGTGGGTTTAGCTAATGAGAGGAGCATGAAATGCATTGTAGAGGAATGAATTCCCACCAGGATTGCATATCTCTTTGAGAGGAATGAGTACGAATTTTTTGAAAGGTTCCAATTTTGGAAAAATGCAGAAATTGATTTCAACCGAAAGACTTTGAAAACAAGGTATTTGGAATATTTTGAAAATGGATTGATTTTCAAAAAGTATGTTGAATGTTTTCAAAAATGGTTGAACATGGAAAAAGGTTGTTTGAGAACAATATTGTGATAGTTGATGTGATAGAATTTGAAATGCTAAGCCAATAGTTTCTAGAGAGTGAGATTGATAGAGTTTGTTGTTAGTTTAGAAAATGGAACCCGGTAGGCGTAATCAAAACCAACCCGAAGAAGCTACGGAGAATGTGGTTGCACCAAAACCACGTGTGAACCAAGAGCTGGTTCAGAGTATTTTCCAAGATTTTCAAGCTGTGGATATGAGGAACCAGAGGAATGAGCCATGACATGTGGATCGTACCATCCAGTTCATGAAGCAGAATCCACCGAAAGTTTGGGGTGATGCTGAACCTGAGAAGGCGGAGGTGTGGCTGAGCAGGATAAATTGTATATTTGATTTCATCGGCACACCAGTAGAGCTGAAAGTAAAGATGGCAACATATATGCTCAAGGATCTTGCACGTCAGTGGTGGGATTTAGCGGTGCATGCTAAATTGGATGAAGGCCTTACATGGGAGGATTTTGAAGAATTTTTTAACAAACAATTATATCCTCACACGTTCAAGATCCAAAAAATGACGGATTTCTTCACCTTGAAATAGGAGAGCCTCTCTGTCATAGAGTATGCATCTAAGTTCCCGAATTTAGTCCGTTTTTCACCAGAGGTTGTGGCAAGTGCTTCTTTGAAGGCACACATCTTTGAATCGGGGCTAAGGCAGAAGATTCATTCGAAGATTGTGGTGCTCTGTATTACAGATTATACAAAGATGGTGAACAGAGGAATGATTGATGAATGTGATATCTCAGGATTGATAGGAGGAGGCATGATGATACCCACGAGAATGGGTGGGAACTCTAATGTTGGGAACAAGCCGAAGAGGGACACCTAATTCCAAGGTGGGAGTGCGAATCAAAACGAGACGATGAGATCAGTTAACCTTCCTCCATGACCCCAGAGTGAAGAAGGTTGCTTTCAATGTGGTTCAACTGATCACATGAAATGATAATGTACAACACTACCAAGAGCATGCCTAAATTGCAAAAATATGGGGCATCTTCAGTGATATTGTCGCAGTGCTCCATGGTTGGGTGTTTGGGACACTTATCAGGTGTCTCAAGCATCATATGCTTCGACAGGGCGAGGACAACAAAATCAGTCTCGCCAGCAGAACATAGCTAGTTATGGTGATTTCAAGAATACCATGACTCCTCAGGCAGGGAAATCTCAACAAGGCAATAAGGAGAAAATTGCAGCAACAAAGCAATTGTATGGAGCCGAGCAGATTATGGTCGATGATCAGGATGGATCATATATGGTGATAGGTACGATTATTTTGAATTCTACCCTCATGAAAGTGTTTTTAGATACTGGTGCATCACATTCTTTTCTTGCTTCTCGTATTTCTAATTTTATGAACTTAAAACTGCAAATGATGACTTCTGTTTTGAAACTGAAAACTCCTCTTGGTGAAAGAGAATGTCAAGCCTTTGTGTGTAGAGAATGTGCTATAACTGTTGATGGAGCTGAGTTAAAATGGGACTTCTCGATATTGGACATGGATGTCTATGACATAATCCTGGGTATGGATTGGTTGACAATGTTTAAGTCTCACATCAACTGTTATAAGAGAACAGTTAGTTTCAAGACTGAGGATGAAATCGACCATCTCTTCAGAGGAGAGAGGATAGAAAAGAAAGATTAAAAGAGATTGTTGGCACCAATGGTGGGAACTATCTCTTACCAACTGGCAGTGTTGTCTTTGGCATCAATGGAATAAATTGCGAGAGATATTTTTCTAGCAGTGGTGAATCAATTTCATGATGTTTTTCCTGAAAACTTCTTAGGGTTACCACCTGTAAGAGAAGTGGGTTTTATAATTGATCTCCTTACGGGGACCAGTCCTATATCACTTCCATATTATAGGATGGAACCAACGGAGTTAAAGGAATTGAAAGCGCAGTTGAATGAACTGGAAAACAAGGGTTTCATTCGACCAAGTACTTATCCATGGGCAACACCGGTGTTGTTTGTGAAGAAGGCAGATGGAACTCTTTGGCTGTGTTTTGATTATCATAAGATTAACCAAGTTATGATAAAGAATAGATATCCACTTCCACACATTGATGATCTGTTTGATCAATTAAGAGGAGCTCAATGGTTCTCCAAGATTGATTTGCGATCAGGATATCACCAGTTGTGAGTTCAGAAGGAGGATATTCTGAAGATATCCTTCAGAAGCAGATATGACCACTATGAATATGTAGTCATGCCTTTTGGTCTAACGAATGCACCAGCAGTCTTCATGGCTTTGATGAATCAGATATTTTAGCGATATCTGGATTCTTTTGTTGTGGTGTTTGTGGACGACATATTGGTGTATTCAAGAACAATGTCTAAGCATGAGAAACACTTGGCGATAGTCTTGGAAATCTTGAGAGACCATCAATTGTATTCCAAATTATCAAAGTACGATTTTTGGATACAAGAGGTACGTTTTCTGGGCCATGTTGTTTCTGAAAAAGGTGTTTTAGTGGATCCAGAAAAGATAGAAGTTGTTCTTTCTTGGAAACTGATGAATAATGTCTTTGAAATACGAAGTTTTCTTGGTCTAGCTAGTTATTACCGACGCTTTTTCCATGACTTCTCACGACTATCTTCACCTATGATAGCATTGACAAAGAAGAATAGTGAATTTCAATGGACTGAGGAATGTCAGAGATCTTTTCAAGAGTTGAAAGTTCGACTTACATCGACACCTATCTTAATCTTTCCAGAATCAGGAAAAGGATACATGGTGTATTGTGATGATTCAGGATCATGGTTGGGTTGTGTTCTCATGCAAGGAGACCATGTTGTTGTTTATGGTTCAATACAGTTGAGGGAACATGAGAAGAATTACCCAAAACATGATTTGGAGTTAGCTGTAGTTAGTCGTGCCTTGAAAACATGAAGACACTATATCTTTGGTGAGAAATTTACTGTGATTATGGAACACAAAAGCTTGAAACACATTTTCTCACAGCGAGATTTGAATCTGAGGCAGAGGAGATGGATGAATTATCTTCAAATTTTCGACTTTGACTTAATGTATACTCCGGGTAAGGGCAATTCAGTGGCCGATGCATTAAGAAGGAAGTCGTATGCTTAGTTGGAAAAGGAAGCTTCAGATGAATGGCAGTTGATGTCGATCTTAGCCGACATGCATGTGGAATGTGAAGACCAAGGTGATGTTGCTGTTTTATTTTCAGCTAAACTTGTTCCTAATTTGGTGGGGATAGTAAAGGAGGCACAGACATCCGATGTAGACTACGTTGCATTGAGTTCAAAACTCAATGGTGGGGAGACCATTGAGGGACGAAAGATGGATGGAAGTTTAGTCTTGTATTTCAGAGATCGGATGGTTGTACCCATGGTTTGTTTGGAACAACTCCTTCATGATTACCACCATTCGAGATGGGTTGTACATCCGGGTACACAGAAGATGTATAAGGCGTTGAAGGTGTAGTTTTGGTGGAGCGTCATGGAAAGGAAAGTGGAAGCTTTCGTCTCACGATGCTTAACTTTTCAACAGGTTAAAGTAGAGCATCAGAGACCAGCTGGTATGTTATAGTCTTTACCTATCCTAGTGTGGAAATGGGATCATATAGAAATGGATTTTGTTACAGGTCTTCCAAGAATGGTTCGGAAACACGATTCCATTTGGGTGATAGTGGATCGTCTAACCAAGTCGGCCCATTTCATCCCTATTCGTGAAACCCATATGGTAGAAGATCTTTCAAGAATTTATATCCGAGAAGTGGTAAAGAGGCATGGTGTACCAGTGTATATCTTCTCAGATAGAGATCTGAGGTTCACATCTCATTTCTGGAGATCCTTACAGAAAGCCCTGGGAACTCAGTTGAATATAAATACATTGTATCATCCCCAGACGGATGGAAAATCCAAAAGGATGATACAGACGTTGGAAGACATGTTGCAGGCTTGTGTAATGGATTTTGGTGGCTCATGGGAGGAGCATATACCCTTAGTGGAGGTCTCATACAATAACAACAATCAAGGATCGATACGTATGGCTCCGTTTGAATCATTGTATGGGCATCCATGTCGTTATACACTATGTTGGGTGGAAACTGGTGAAACTTCACTAGTCGGGCTGAGCCTTGTCCAAGAAACAATGGAGAAGATTTAGTTGATTAGAAAGAGGATGGAGATGACTTAGAATCATCAGAAATCTTATGCAGATCACTGTCAAAGACCGTTGTCGTTCGTAGTGGGTGATCATGTCTTTTTGAGATTCTCTCCAAGGCTTGGAAAATGTCATTTTGGGAAGTAGAGAAAATTATCTCCTCGTTATATAGGCCCTTTTGAGATATTGGAATGGGTTGGAGAGGTGGAATATCGGTTGGCATTACCACAACGGTTCAGTGCAGTGCACAATGTGTTCGATGTATCTCAATTGAAGAAGTATCAACCCGATCCTGACCATGTGATCAGATGGGATAACATTGACCTAGATCCAGATGCTTCGTTGGTACATATCCCAGTGTGGATTGTGGATAGGCAGGATAAAGTCTTGTGTGAAAAAAGCATCGGTCTCATACGGGGTTTTTCGCAACATGGTCAGATTCAGGAAGAGACTTGGGAATGCGAGAAAGAAATGAAAGAGCAGTGGCCAAAACTCTTTCAGACGAGCTATGGTTTTCTACTTTCTAAGGACAGAAATTCCAATGGTGGGGAGAATTTAGTACCCCCAGTTTCTGGTATATAACCCTTAATTGATGATTTTCTTGGTTATAAAAGTTAAGGGTGACATATGGAAGAGTCGGGAGATCCTGGATTGAAGTTTGAAGAAAAGGGGAAGGCACATGGGTGGCACACGGTTTGTCTAAACTGTGTGGCCAAACCGTGGGTGGATGAATGAGGAGGCAGTGGCTTTCGCATGGTCGGTGCATGGTTAAGGGAAACCGTGCGATGAGGCCATGGAAGGGTGGTCGAGGTAGTAGCTAACGCATGGTTAGCACATGATTTGTCAAACCGTGCAGACTAACCGTGCAGACACTTAAATTAGATCCTTAATTTGTGGATCTAACTCGTTTTTGCCTCTAATTGCCTCATTAAATCTCCTAAGTGGCCATAACTCCGGATTACTCTCCCTTGAAGGTTGGAAAAATTCTCCCAAGCGTTCCGAAGGTGATCTGAAGGCTTCTCTTGGCGAATCGAAGCCGGATTCTGGAGGTATGTGATCATTCTCCTTCGTTCATGAATGGTTTCTTGGATCTACTTATATCTACTTCTCCCTTTCTCTCGGTTTCTTAAATATATTCCCGTTATGGGTAGACCTAAGTATGTGGATGCCAAATATGTTGAGATTTGGTCTTGGTTGTGTTAGGAGAAGATATATAAGGAGGATATTTGGAGATTTGACCTGGTATTCTTGAGCGTTCTTTGTCCGTTTCTTGGTTTCGACTTTTTGTTAAGGTAGGTGGCTTCACTCTCGACTCCTATTGTTAGAATTGGTTGTCTTAGTTTCAAATTGGTTATTTGAATGGTATTGATTGTGAAAATCTTGGAATAAATCTTATTTAGTGATGATTTATAGTTTTGATGAAATTGTGAAATCTTGGTGAATTGTTGTGGAAAGTGATTTGGCTATTTGAATTTAAAATGTTGATTTTAAATTATGAAATTGATGAAATTGTAAACGGTTTGATGAGAAATGGTATTTCAAAAAAAATGATGTTTTATTGAAATGGTTTGAGATTGAAATGACTTTGTTGGATTTGGTTTTTAATAAAAAGGGCGTTTTATTGAAATGGGTTGAATTGGGTGAACACACATGGTTTTGATGGAAAATGGTTTTCAATAAAAGGTGTTTTATTGAAATTATGGTTTTGGAATGATTGTTGGGAATGTGTGGTGTGTGTTCATGTTTCATATATGAGGCTCAGTTGAAATAGGACCTTGTGCTCGGTGCCAAATGTTTAATGGCACATGGGAATTTTAAGTACGAGGCTTGGTTGAAATATGACCTTGTGCTCGGTGCCAAAGGTTTAATAGAACATGGGAAATAATTACATTGTGACGACTTGGTAGATCTATGAGAGACTGCTCATGTGTATGGAACTATCATAACGAAGCATGCATGGTTGATTTCACGGGTTTGTGAAATGGTTGGGTATGTCAAAATGGGATGTTTTTGAAATGGTTCAGAAGTTTGTTTGGTTATTTTTCTGAAAAAATAACGTGTTGGGAAAGTTGGTTTAACTTTCACTTAGATGCTTTTGAGCATGGACGGTTTTGGAAAACTTGTTTATATTTAGTTATAAACTGCTTTGGTGAAATTGTTTTAAATAAACTGTTTTTATATAAATATTGCTAACTCTTATATCCCAGTGGCGTGAGTAGGGAATTCATTGGGGAAAACCTTCTGAGTTTTATACTCACCCCTGCTTTAGAACTTTGGTGCTTTTTCATATTTTTTATTTCGAGACACAGGTAAAGGTAAAGCATCTCATTAAGAATGGCTCATGGTGATGTTTGGGAGATGCTGTGGAGCTTGGAGCTTGTGGACCACGGAGTCGTGGTGTCTTTTGAGAGTCTTGAGTTGTTCTTCCGCTGTGTATTTTGATGTTTGTTTTGGTCCTCTGTTGTTGTGTACTCTAATGTGGTTTAACATAAATGAGGTTTTTGATTGTTATTTCATTTGTTCATGAATCATATGGTTAATGGTTAATGGATGGGTTTATTTCTTAAAGGGTAAATTGTCACCCACATATACTTGAGTCCATTTAGTATTTATTGCCATCCTTTGGGATCTTGGCTATGTCGCTTAAGGCCAAGTAACCCTCACCACCTCCTTAAGACAATGAGGTAGGGATGGGGTGTTACAAATGGTATCAGATTGTTCGGTCCTTGCCTAACAAGTGGTCATCAATGTTCTCAGTCATGGAGTTGAAATTCCTTTTCATCTATTTGTTGGGTTGAAATCTTATACAGGAGTAGGATTGTCAGAACTTTAAATGTATAGCATAAAAGGACGTAGCTAACCTGTTTATGCTGAACCTAAAGTTACCAGGGTGTTGGGTAAATAAGTGTTTTGGATACACTTCTAGAGTCTTGGAAATCTCATTGTCGTGGGTTTATCCAATGAGAGGAGCATGACATGCATGATAGATGAATGAATTCCCACTAGGATTGCATATCTCTTTGAGAGGAATGAGTAATAATTTTGTGAAAGGTGCCAATTTTTGAAAAATGTAGAAATTGTTTTCAACTAAATGACTTTGAAAACAGGGTATTTGGTGTATTTTGAAAATGGATTGATTTTCAAAAAGTATGTTGAATGTTTTCAAAAATGGTTGAACATGGAAAAAGGTTGTTTGAGAACAATTTTGTGATAGTTGATGTGATAGAATTTGAAATGCTAAGCCAAGAGTTTCTAGAGAGTGAGATTGACAGAGTTTGTTGTTGGTTTAGAAAATGGCACTTGGTAGGCGTCGTCGAAACCAACCCAAAGAAGCTACGGTGAATGTGGTTGCACCAGAACCACTTGTGAACCAAGAGCTGGTTCAGAGTATTGTCCAACCTTTTCAAGCTGTGGATACAGGGAACCGGAGGAATGAGCCACAACATGTGGATCATACCATCCAGTTCATGAAGCAAAATCTACCGAAATTTCAGGGGGATGATGAACCCGAGAAGATGGAGGTGTTGCTAAGCAGGATTAATCGTATATTCGATTTCATCGGCACACCAGTAGAGCTAAAAGTAAATCTAGCAAAGTATATGCTTGAGGATCTTACACATCAGTGGTGGGATTTAGCGGTGAAGACTAAATTGGATGAAGGCCTTACATGGGATGATTTTGAAGAATTGTTTAACAAACAATTATATCCTCACACATTCAAGATCCAGAAAACGACGGATTTCTTCACCTTGAAACAGGAGAGCCTCTCTATCACATAGTATGCGGCTAAGTTCATGAATTTAGTCTGTTTTTCACCAGAGGTTGCGGCAAGTGCTTCTTTGAAGGCACGCATCTTCGAATTAGGGCTAAGGAAAAATATTCGTTCGAAGATTGTGGTGATCTGTATTATGGATTATACAGATATGGTGAATAGAGCAATGATTTCTGAATGTGATATCTTAGTATCGATATGAGGAGGCATGATGATGCCCATGAGAACGGGTGGGAACTCTAATGCTGGGAACAAGTGGAAGAGGGACACCTACTTCCAAGGTGGGAGTGTGAATCAGAACCATACGGCAGGATCAGTTAACCTTCCTCCACAATCCCAGAGTAAATAAGGTTGCTTTCAATGTGGTTCAACTGATCACATGAAACGAGAATGTATAGAACCACCGAGAGCATGCCACAATTGCAACAAGATGGGGAATCTTCAGTGATATTGTCGATCTGCTCCACGGTCGGGTGTTCGGGACACTACTCAAGCGTCGCAAGAATTGTATTCTCGATAGGGATAGGACAACAAAATTAGTCACGCTAGAAGAACAGAGCTTGTTATGGTGATTCTAGGAATACCATGACTCCATAGGCAGGGAAATATCAATAAGTCAATAAGAAGAAAAGTGCAGCAACAAAGAAATTGTATGGAGCCAAGCAGATGATGGTCAATGATTAGGTTAGACCATATACACTAAGAGGTATTATTATTTTGAATTCTACCCTCATGAAAGTTTTGTTCGATACTGATGCATCACATTATTTTCTTGCTTCTCGTATTGCTGATTTGATGAACTTAAAACTGGAAATGATGCCTTCTGTTTTGAAACTGAAAACTCCTCTTGGTGAAAGATAATGTGAAGCCTTTGTGTGTAGATCATGTACTATAACTATTGATGGAGCTGAGTTAAAATGGTACTTCTCGATGTTGGACATGGATGTCTATGACGTAATCCTGGGTATGGATTGGTTGACAATGTTTAAGGCTCATATCGACTGTTATAAGAGAACAGTTAGTTTCAAGACTGAGGAAAACATCGACAATCTCTTCAGAGGATAGAGGATAGAAAAGAAAGATGAAAATAGCTTTTTGGAACCAATGGTGGGAATGATCTCTTACCAACTGGCAGTGTTGTCTTTGGCATCGATGGAATAAATCGTGAGAGGTAGATTTCCAGTAATGGTGGATCAATTTCCTGATGTTTTTCCTGAAAACTTCTCAGGGTTACCACCTGTAAGAGAAGTGGAGTTTACGATTGATCTCCTTCCGGGGACCAGTCCTATCTCACTTCAATCTTATAGGATAACACTAATGGATTTAAAGGAATTGAAAGCGCAGTTGGATGAACTGGAAAACAAGGGTTTCATTCGACCAAGTACTTCTCAATGGGAAACACCGGTGTTGTTTGTGAAGAAGGAATATGAACTCTTCGGCTATGTATTGATTATCATAAGCTTAACCAAGTTAAGATAAAGAATATATATCCACTTCCATGCATCGATGATATGTTTGATCGTTTAAGGGGAGCTCGGTGGTTCTCTAAGATTGATTTTCGACCAGGATACCAAATTTAAATGTGAAATTACTTATAATGACCTTTATTGTATTAAATGATAAAAATATAATCTAATTATACTTCAAAACCATTTAAATGAATAATTTAACACTATAAATTATTTCGATAAAAAATTTGTTTTCAATTAAAACATAGTAATTCTTACTATTCATCAAAATATTAAAGTTATCAGAAAAGTACCAAAAATTTATCCAAACTAAATTTTTATATCCCGATTATAAATAAGAATTTAATTTTATTAAATAGAATATATAAAAGTGTAAAATATTTTTTTTAAAAATGATTCTCCACTAAATAGGCTGTAAAATTGTATTTTTAAAAAAATACTTCTTTTATCTGAAAATTGAATTTGTCCTTATATTATGTCTAAGAAACAAAAAATATGAATGTTAAAATTATATAGAGTATATATGATTTCAAAATGAAGTTAATACTATTCAAAATCGTTTCTTTTGAGGGACTAGTTTGGTAAGTTGTGGTGCACTCAAACTCGGTGTTGCGTGTAGCGCAAGCTATTGAATTAATTTAATGAGATAACGTACTATAAAATATTGGGGTGTTACACTACATGTGCCTTCAGGTGTTTATAGATTATCTTCCTCTATGTTCAAGCAAGGATATGTAGCCACTTGTAGGAGGTATTAGTTGTTGATTCTTATGATTTGAGAGTTGTGTCTATTTTGACATGGGTTGTTTACCATCATATTTTTCAAGTAAATTGTGGTTTTACTTTGTGTTTATTTATGTATTTGACTACTCTTACAGTTCTACCTAATGTTTTTTTTCTTATATGTATACTGACTTGTTTTTCTTTCTTCCGTTGTGTTTGTGGTAAATTTGTTCCCACATTCATATTGTACGATGCTATGTACTAGTCATCATCCCATGGGGATCGAAAATTACCATCAGACTATGTCAAGACATTCTTGTTTATTGGGTTACCAATGTACCTAGGTTAGTTCATGACATTATATGTTTTTTTGTTGATACACACAATTGATTCATTGATTATGTAGAACATAAATGTTATGATTATTTTAATGTTTTTTTGAAAATATCATTCTGATCGAGATTATGAATTCTTGAATATCCATTAATAGAAATTATATGACCATTTTTTAATAAACCCATTAATTTTCATATCCTCTAGTTATTTATGATCATTTTCAAGTGATAGAACAATTTTCCACACATTGATGCATAAAATTATTCAGAAAAGGTTTTAGTAAAATACAATTTTATTTATCTCTTCGGTCGCAAATATATTTTTTTAGGAAACCATGTATTCTAATTTTTAAAAAAAATATATTGTTAAAAATTTTAAAAATTATTTAATAAAATATTTTTTACCCATTTTTACTTTTTAGAAAAACATTTCAAAGGAATATTATTGTATCTTTTCGAACAAGGCACTTTTATAGCATTTTTACCATGTAAACGGAATTTTATTTATGGAATATATTGAATTACCTACCTACATGACCATAATTACATTGAAGAATCATTTTCAATTTTATTGAGGTCTTTTTAAATAAAATATTTGGAAAATTCATTTTGAAAGAAATGTATTTTCAAAATGATTTACAAATTGAAAATGATATTTTCCTTAATAATTTTTTTAAATATATTTCTATGGTATTTTTATTCATCAATGAAAATAATACATATTCTTACTCAAATGGGTATATATCATATTGATAATATCCTTATTATCCCTCTAGGTTTCTTATAATTATTTTGAAAAAGGGAAGTATTGCTATTCAATTCACCGAATCATTTTCATAGTCATTAACATCCCTTTGAGTTATTTTTTTTCAGTGATCTTTGAACAATAAATTCATGAAAAATTACACATTATTTATCATAGAAAGGATTTTTCTCTAAATAATATACCATATTTACATATGGTGTTTACTTTAACATTTATTCGATTATATGGGAAAATATTGACAACTGTGTGTTCTTTAATCAATACATATATTTGATAAGAACTTTTTTTACGAGTTAAATCGATTATTCAATATATAAGGAATGATTTAGACCAATATAACATGGGTTGGGGAAACTTTAATGTAATTCCCTCGATTTATCGGTAGTCTAATGGGATGAATCTAATTGATAGCCTTAGTTAAATTTGTTCTACCCATTAGTTTTCACCCATCTTGTGAAAGGTCTTGACGACAAAGGTTCCATGTACCTAGGAAACATGGCATCTAATATTTAAGATTTCCCTACATTCAGAATCCATTTATTATTATACATGATATTTACACTATGATAAAATCTATGGATTCATTTCATTCTCATTGTATTGATTAAATGGAATGTGTTTACTATTATTTACCTTACCATAATGATTTATCCTTGTCGAGTTATTTAAATATATTTTTTTCATTATTATTTAGTTTCCATATTGATTTTCAATTATCTAGTTTTTTATATGGAATTATTATATATTTATTTACCTTTCTATTTTTATTATGCTCATTTATTCATTATTACTTATGTTATATTTAACCCTTAATGATAATTTGATATCACCCTTATTTTGTTTCCTTTACAAAAGATTCCATGATGTTTATAATGACTTATATGTTGGGTTATTATAGTTGGAATAAATTTATTTTCATAAAAAAATATTGTAATAGATATATTCCAAATGTAATGTATGAATTGTGTATGTATCTATTTTATGAATACTTCTAAACCAATATGTCCTTCCGGATGCATTTCCTTGTAACATAAGATGAGGTAATGGTAGAAGGTATGAAATCTGGGCTTCTAGGTTTTGGGTCACAAAATATTGTATCAAAATAAGTTTAGTTGAATCCTTTATAACTATATTTAAGAGAAATTATATTTGGTAACATAACTCTATGATAGAATCTGTTGATAAGTATATAATAACATCATAAATATTTTGTCAGAAAGTTATTATGTGGGTCTTCTTAGAAGATAAATATCTCTTTTGATACTAAAATTGAATTTGGTTCCTGGAAAAATTTACATAGGGGTAATAAATCCAAAAAGAAACATTACATTGTTCATGAAAATATCCTTACCTCACACTTGGTTTGACACTATTATGGGATATGATTTGGATAATTCTCATTTTATTTACCAACTATTATGAATGATATGAATAGATAATGACAATGAATGACATAGGGTAAACCCTAGACCAAGTAATTTCCTATGTTGAAATAAAATGGTTGATATATTTATTGATATTCTTGAAATAAATTGTTGATTCATTTTACCAATATTATTTTGGTATCAAGTATCATGAAACATCAAGGAATTATATTAAATTATTGAAGCTAATATTTATTTATTAACATTATAGGTATGAATACAATCATGGGTTTTTTATTTTAATAATGATAATAAGGAAAAAGTATTAAACATACCTTTTTAGGTTTTATATGAATGGATTCTACCCAGAATGAGGTCATTTTGGAGAAATTATTGGCAATAATATGTTTTAGAGGAAAATTTATTGAATGAATAATTCTTTTACATTTCATAGAAGAAATATTAAATTTTTTGATGTCCATTAGGGTTGATATGATTATTAATGACATTAAAATATTATTAAAATATTATTATTATAATTTCTTAAAAAATAATAAAAGTGGTATTGAAAACCACAGTAATAGGGTTATTTAATGATTAACTTTATTTCCTGAATTCAGTCATATTTTACTTGAAATTAGAGTAATTATATTTAATTTTTTTAATAAAAAATTCATATTTTAGGTGACAAAAAATTATATCAAGTAATGAAATAGGGATTGAAGCCACAATTGAAGGAAGATAAGGGTTTAACACCAACTATTTGAAACATAAATATTAATGGTGAACTAGTGGTCTAACTTTTGGGGTTAAAAGAATAAATTTTATATAGAATAACATGAATTAAAATATGTGTTTTGTAAAATAGTTTGAGATATTTGGAAAGACATTTCACTCTTCTATGAATAATACAATATGATAAAAGTGGATTTTAGTGCATCGAGCGAAAAAAACTCATTTATGGATATTCAGTTTTTGTGGTAAGTGATTCCATAAAAACCAAATTATAAAATTGTGTTTATAAGAACCTATCAAGTAAGTATATTTCCTTATATTCATATACTATAAATGAATTCCTATACATTTTTAAAATAATCAATAAATAAAAAATTTACCCTATTATATTGATATCCAATGAATCAGATGGTCGTTTAAATCAACCCAAATTTATTAATTTAAGCACTCATATTTTGATTTTAAAATATTTTTCTTACAATCAATGACCTAAATCACCCTCTAAGATTATATAAACTTTTTCTCCATTTATATTTCTTCACTTTCCACTAATATTCTCATACATAGAAACCTATTTAAACATCATTCCATATGGTCATTTTACTTTCATTTTGCTCTTATTAAGGGGATATTTTATTAACAATTTTATGATGAGGGGTTTCAACAAAAATATTTTAAAACATAAGAACCTTAATTACTGAGTCCATTTTTAAAATGTGAGGATTAAATTTATTTAAGATGGGGAGAATGTAACATCCCCAAAATTTAAAAATATGACCATCATATTCAATTGTGTACGTGACATGCAACAGAAAACATAGAAAGGAATATAAAATTTCAATAATTTAGGATATATTTACTATATTAGATAAATTCAATCTTATATATAGTTTTAAATGCATGAAATATTGATTTTAGCTTGCATTACATGAAACAATGACTTTCTTCAATGGCTTCCATTACACAAAAGACTATTTTTACAGAATACTATTAATATAATTATTTAAAATGTAAATTATCTCATAGGTTTTAAATTAGTTTTCATTAATAGTATTAAATAAATTATGAAAAATATATGGTTGAATTAATTGGTTACTAATTAATTATAAATTAATATAAAACCCAATTGAATATAAAGGATATGTTTTCATAAAAAAGCAATTTTTATGCGCCAATGGAATTTTATCTTAAAAAATTGAATTAACTATTATTAATGGATGATATTAATTAAATTAATATATATTAAATATTAAAAAAAATACTTTTTACATTCATTGAATAAATTTTATAGACATAAGATAAGAACAAATTCAATTTAATGAATAAAAAGTTGTATTTTTTATAGACAGTTTTGATGCCTTTTACTGGTGTACTTATTTTAAAACTAAAATCAAACACATTTATAAATTATATTTTAAATACTAATAATATATGTAATATTAATGTAAAAATTTATATTAGGGTGAATATTTGGTATTATTATGAGAAGATTTATTTTTAACGAATAATAAAAAATACTTAATTTTAATTCAAAACATTTTTTAGTCTAAATAATTTATAATGATTAATTATATATTAATATTTTTAAGTAAAATGAGATAAATAATAAATATATTAATTAAATTTATTTCATTAGGATCATTTTTATATTGAATTTATTTATAATAACATATAATTTTTTTTGAACATTTTCACTTTAGAAACCCGCTTTCTCATTCCGTCTACGAGATTAATTTTATATTAATTGTTTCCATTTCTATGAATTGAATTCAAAAAATAGATTAAAAAATTTTAATTAGAATAATTTATAATTTATAATTATTTTAACTATTCTTTTTACCAATATGATTATTGAAAATAATTAAAATTATTTATAATAATTAATAGAGGAACGAGTTTACCAACAGACTAAACATTAAATGTAAGCCTCCAAATGCACTATAAACATGTAAAAAAAATGTATGGAAATATTTAGACCTTATAATATATATTTTAAATATTTTTGTATTTTTTTCCACTTCACAGGGAAATATTTTTGGTGGAATTCTACCTTTTAAAAAATTACAAGAGTGTCACTCACCTCACTTATAAAGGCCACCCACTCTCCTCTATTCTTCGGACCTTCAAACCACTTTGGTTTAGAATATAGCTACTCAAATATGTCTCTAACCTACCTCTACTAATTGTATGGTACTTATTTTCTATAAAATAAATCCTTTTTAGGTTTTATTGCAAGCCTAAGGAGGATACCTGAAGAAGAGGTAATGTTCTTCTAAAAGCATTTTTATTCTATTTCTTCCTCCACCTACATGAATTATTATTATACCATGATTATATATTGAAAATAGTATATTAAAAATAGTAAGATTTTTTATATTAATTTTAATACCTAAAAATTCTCATAATTCCATGATATTAGATACAAAATCATCATTCATGTATAAGTCAGACTAACACCTCACGAACCGATGTCATTCATTTTTTCATTACTAACATTAAATGTATTTAAAAATTATTTATTTATAGATTATATAAGATATATATTATATTTTTATGTTATTAGGATTCTAGAGTTATTTTATCACACATACCTTCATGGTTTCCATTTTTTAAAAATTTGATGAAGTCGATCGTGTGTATGGTGGACTACCTCCTCATGAAGCAATGTGATTCATTAACAATTTACAAGCAATTTATTAAGGGAGGTTTTAATAATAATATGTGTTTTTTATGAAATAAAAAATATAAATTTATAATATATATAATTTAATTTTCATTCTTTTAATTCAATAAGTAAATGGAAATGGTGTTCATGCGTACGTGTGGCCTACCGTCTCCATGAATTTTCTATTTCATTTACTATAAAAATATATGTTTTAATATAAATAAATATATAATGAATATATATAATATTTAAATAATATTTTAAATTCTATATATAATTAAATCATGATTTATGTAAGAGGAAAAAAAATGACAAGTCGAAACATACTTAAAAAACAAAGAAGTTATTACCTGAAATGATGAAAATAATGAATGATTATTAAAGAAAGGGTAATAATATGTTATAGAATGATCATTTATGTTTACATAAATATAAGTGGTTAAAGATGCACTCATTATCCACTTTAAAGATGATAATTTATTATTTGATTCAGGTTTATTGTATTCTTTTATATCTTTTAATTTTGATAAAAATATTCATTCAACACCTGAGACATTGAATATCAAGTTACCCAAGAAAACACCAATTAGTATGATAAATTAAACTAATGTGTTAAATAATTCTCTAATTTTGATTTATTTTGTGATAAATGCATAAGATCTTATTCTTCTCCCTATAGTTGAATTTTACAAAATTATCGGCATGGAATGGATTTCCTTATGAAAAGAACATATCAATTACAGAGAAATGAAAACCTAATTTCATATCCCTAATCATCCGGTTATAAATTAACAGTAGAAGGATGATTCTTCATCACTTTTTAAATAAAATTATATAATATGGGACTTCATACTCAGAAAAAATGGGTTATTATCTCATATTATTAGGGAAGAATTCAATAATGATAATATTACTATTATGTTGGAATATGCTTATGCATTTCCTGATAAATTACCCTTTCTACCACCAGAATGAGAGGTTTAATTCTAAAAAAAACTCATCCCATGTTCTTTTTTTGTATCTCATTGAATACCTATAGAATGTATTACATTGAATTAGATGAATGGAATAAGAAATTACAATAGAGTCTGGACAACGTTTCTATATGCCACCAAATATTCACCTTAGGGTGAACTAGTCCTATTTGTAACAAATAATGATTTATCAATGCATATTTGAATATATTATCATGAGAAAAATAAAATAATGATAAAAAAGTATCATATTACCTATTTTTATGACCTATTTGATCAAATTATATAAACATAATTCTTCATAGTAAATGAACTATGGTTTTGATACCATTAACTGAGAGGAAAATGGAAGGATATCCAAATGACATATTTCTATATAGGGTATATACAATATGATATTATATTGATGATTTTTTGACATACCAGCTCCCATGATATCTTCATAGATCATATGAATAGAGTCTTTATAGATTACACTGATCAATTTTTTTAGTCTTTATAGATGATATTATTATACATTACAAAAGAATGGAATAGTATCAAGATCACTTGAGGACTATGTTGAGGACCCAAAAGAAGGAGGGATTCTATTAAAAAAATTTAAAATGAGAATTTTTTCAATAAAAAGTTTCATTCCTGGGTCATGTAATCATATTAGAGGGTATATCTATAAATATATTGAAGACTAAAGATATTGGAAAATGGACCAGACCAACCATTGTGAATAAAATCTATAGTTTTATAAGTTTATATGTATAGTATCATCACCTTGTGAGAAATGTACCACATCTATCAAATTTTTTAACCATGTTACCATGAATAAGAGCCCAGTTCCACTGTATATAATAATTTAAAGAATGATTCGTGGAGATTTAGAAAGAGTTGTTCACATAACGTATTCTTACATTACCATGTATTAGTAAAGGGATTATAATTTAAATAGAAGAATCATTGAATGTCTTGGGATTTGTTCTCCTGAAAAATCTAGTGATAACTTTTTATGCATCACTCCAATTAATGATTCATGGTAAAAATTACATGATGTGTGATTTCAAATTATAAATGATAATTTTTTTAATAAAAATTTAATGGAATTACCTTCTTAGTGAAATCAATGATATATACACTGATCATAAGAGATTTAAATTTATCCTCACACAGAAGGAGTTAAACATGAACCAAAGGAGATGGATATATTGGATCGATGATTATGATAGCTTGAAATAGTTCTACCTTAGAAAGGAAACCATAGAGGCTAACTCTCTGAGTAGAAATGATTGTGTTATATAATATATGATGAGAATTGAAAAGGACCCAAAACTCATGGATCTATAAAGGATAAATCTTAATGTTATATTGAAAGGGGAAAATCATACCACTCAAATGTTTCTACTAAACCCTTTATTCTTGTATGAATTAAAGAATCCCAAAGGGATGGTGTGGGGAAACAAATGAAGGTAAATAATATATTGGAGATCAAATATGATAAAGAATGTCTTATAAGGTTTAGAACCATGATATGTATCCCATATATATTGGAACTGAATAAGGTTATTTTGGATAATGTGCATTGATCAACATTATATATCAATCCAAGAGGAACAATTATCTGTAAAGATATAATGAAAAACACCTAGCAGCGTAGCATGAGAGGGGAAATCACTGAGTATATATATAGATTCTTGGTATGTTATAATGTTAAGGAAAATCAATATAAGCCTAAATGAATGATGAAACCATTACCCATTCCTGTATGGAAATGGGATAAAATCTCCATGGATTTCATCATAGGACTCTACAGGATATCTAAAGATCATAAAATCATATGGGTTGAATTCAATCACCTTATAATGTCCGTTTTTTTATTTCCATAAAAGAGGACTTATGACTAGATCATAAAGTAATGAAAAACATTAAATAGATAGTTATAATTCATGGAGTTACCCATCTCAATTATATTTGATCGAGATCATTGGATTATTTAGATATTCTAGAATATTCATCAATAATGTTTGGGGACTGAGATGTATTTTAGATTCTTTTACCACCCTCAGGAAGATGGTCATTCTGATAGAAACATTCATAAACTATAAGGTGTGTTGAGATCATATTTAATTTATTTATAAGGATATTCGGATAAACATGACCCATATATAGATTTATAATATAATAACAGTTTCTAGTATAACATCCAGATGGAACCATGTGGTTCTCTATATAGGAAGAGTTACAGGACTCCATCATGTTGGGATAAAAATGGATAAATAAATATGAGAGGTCATGATATTTTCCACAAAATGATAGAGAATGTAAAAAATATTTTGTACCATATAAAAATAGAACCAATTAAGAAAATAATTTTGCATAAAATCATCGATGATATATATTATTTGACATTAATGATGAGTTATTTATCTAAATATCTCTATGGAAATAGGTTATGAAATTTTGGATGAAAGGAAAGATGATTCTGAGGTATACCAATCCATTCAAAATCTATAATCATGCCGAGGTCACAACATATATGTTAGTTCTCCCTCCATAGTCATCCTAAGTACATAAAATGTTTTAAGTATCACTTTTCTGAAAGAACATACTAGACCCTTCACATGTACTATGCTCGAAAGATGGGCACCAAGAACATGACCTCTCCTATGAATAATAACCCATGGATATCTTGGATTTAAGAGAAAAGGTGTTGTAGAAAAATACCACTCAACTGGTCAAGTTTATATAGATAAATAATATGTGTGAGGAGGATACGTAGTAAACTAATAATGTGATGAATGAAAAGTAAACACACTTGTTTTGTTCCATGCACTAAAATTTTGATGAAGAAATTATTTTAACTAGGGTGGAATTTTATGACCCAATTTTTTCAGTCCAAATTAAATAATATGTTCGATGAATTTCCCCCCACACAAAACTAAATCCAAATGAATATAGACCTATATAAGGTAGCTGTAAATTTAGACATTATAAATATAAGTAATAGAATTACAAAGTATATATTTATATACACAAAAAATTTTAATTTAAATATCGAGACAATTAAATCAAATAAGAAACCAAATAAATATTTACTTATTCTTAAAATTTATTTTATAAAATTTATAATTTTTATATTTGATATATTCATGATTGTTGCAAATTTTATAAGAATAGTTAACATACAAGAAAATGATTTCTTATTAAAAAATAATTTCATGACATTTCATGATTCTATTTAAATTAAAATATCATAATATTTAGGATGTTAATGTTAAAAAATTAATATAAAATTTTAATTTTATTATATTCATATTAATATAATATGAATTTTTGATATTTCTTGGAAATATTTAATTTTAACGTGAATAGTGAAAATACAGATTTTATCAATGTCATCAATTTTCTGAAATTATTTTATTATATGAATTCATTGAATCCTTTAGAAAAATATTCCTAAAAAGGTATATATTGTAAAATAATTTAAATAATTTAATTTTTTTATAAATTGTAAACCCATGTTCTTCATTTTGAAAATTTAAATTCTGATTTAATGAAAACTAATTTTCAATATTTTTTTTAATTAATTTTAACATGAAGAATTGATGTTTTTTTTATTTATTTTTTTAATAAATATTTTTTCTATAATAATAATTATTTTAAATTTATATTAATTAATAAAATTTATAATTATATTCTATTCATAATTTTTTCCATAAAAATAAACAATTTAAAAAATGGGTTTTTGTGTGTTACATGCGGTATCATTATGGTATATTCCTTACATATAGAAAGTTAATTGAATAATGTTATTATCATATTATATAAATCAATTTCCCTAATATTTTATATGGAAAATTTCATTTTTATCTAGGAAAATTGTATTATTAAGATTAATGTTATGTATCATGATAATGGTGAAAAACAATATTTTGAAAAAATATTTTTATGATATCATGGAATTTTATCAAATCAATTTAATGGAACTCACATAAATAATGAATCCAATAATATAAATAAACAAATAATTAAATATAATTACAATTATTTAATTTTTAATCAATAGTATATAAGATTAAGAATCCATAATGGTCAAAATCTCATTTTTCTATTAAAACTTTGTTCAACACATTATCAATTTAAAATTAAAATACAATTTTATAATAGTTTTAAATCAAATTATATTAAAATTTAATTAGATATTTTTCCATCCCACCAAAATTTAGTTATATGGGTTTTGAAATATGTTTAATAAAACATAAAATCACATAGTTAAAAAATAAGTTATCTTGAATAAATGTAAAATAATAAAATATAATGACTTAATAGTAATAACTCTATAACATGTTTTTAACATGTGTGGAATAAAATATATGTGAATTTATATACTGAAGGATACCCCACACTCAATAATTTAAAATTCATGGATCCATTGAACTTGAAATGGTGTTAGAGAATTACTATGTTATTAAGGGTTTTACCAAAAGTGAAATTTTCCTTACTTATAATAATTGATAACTTACTCCATTTCAAACACAAATATATCATTTTAATTACCGATTTCAACTCTATAATTTTTTGTCAATAGATACCTATAAAATAAAAATAATACCTTTGTGACTCACATTTATCCTAAGACCTTCAATTTCAATAGAATATTCAATGGAAAAATCAAGTCTCCAACATAAGTATTATCTCCATATTATATTTTTCTTATTAATATTTCCATTACAAATATACTATAAATGTAAATATATTACTACTAATGTATAATTATAAAACTTATTGTTTTCTATATTTTTGGTAAAACTCTTATATATTCATTTTCATCTAGTTAGAAAAACTAAAGAACATCGTTGGTGTGTCGCACAAACTGTCGCCTCTATAAAGCAACATCATTTGTCTTTCATTACCAATTTTAATTGATTTTAATAATCCTAAAAATTATTCCAAAATATTTTATATATTATATAATTAAAAACCATAAATTTACATTCAATATTCACCTTCACCCCCTCTCATGTGTTGAGAAATGGGAGCGTTAATTATGCCTATGTACGGTACTGGCTCCATGATGAATCATTGTTCTATTTTCATCTAGATTGTCATACATTACAAAAAAAAACCTAAAATATGGTTAAAAATAGTCCAAATAATGAAAAAATATTATTATTATTCTATTATAATTATATTATATCAAAATAAACACGACTTTAACCATACTCACCAATCGAGTTAAAGTATGATCTTGTTTGGGATAGATTAACCACCTTTGAGAACAATGATATAATATATGATTATGGATGAATATTAGAAAATGAAAACTGATATTATTATAATATATTAATAAAATAATAATTATTACATGGTTCAAGAAATATTATATTAATTATTTTACATATTATTGATGTAACGTTTTTAATCTCTAAAATGACCGAAATACGCCATTAAAAATTCTTTTCTCACATAACATAATCAGAAAAATATATGGAATGAAATAAGAAAATTTCAAACAAATAAATGTTTTATGATAAATAATATTAAATGGTATATAAAAATTTAACTTGGTCTCAAATTATGGGTAAATATATCAAAATTATTAAACAAGTGAAAAACCATTAAAGTAATCAACACCTGATGATGAAAAGATATTAAAATAATTATTTCACGAAGATAATTTTTATTAATTAAGAGTATAAAAAGAAATATCTATGAATAATTTTATAAAATAGGTAAGTAATATTATTACATTTATGACATAATAGGTTAAAATAATTTCTAATAAATCATGGTTAAAGGTAACGGAATTGGTTACTAAGACTCATTTCTTAGAGTTATATATTTTTTATTTTAACTTAATTTTCCCGATCATTCCCTTAGGAATGAATTTATATTTTTAATTTATGATAAATATTCTTTTTAACAAAATCAATTTACATGAATGGTTTCCATTATAATTTTCTTAAAAACAAAATAATATTTTAAAAAAGTGACTCATAACCTACACTTTTACAACATAAAATAAAAAATGTTTTTCAAAAGTTCATTTATTTAGGATTTGTATACATTATCATAAAATTAGAAATCTTTAATGGAGTTATGATTTATGTTTCACCCCATATTATTAATTTAGGGATTTATTTTTTCTTATCATGCTTTTTATATAAAAGTATTTAGTTCTATATGTTATTTTTTACATTATTGATGATTTATAAAACCCATTTCATTTCCATGGGTTATTATATAAATAAAATAATTTTAATTTTAGATGTCATATGAATATAATTTTATTTAATTGTTTTCTTGATGAAATGATTTGGAAATTTCAAAAAACCCATTAACATTATATATGTTTTTTATGACATTATCATTTTTTCATGTGGCAAATAAATATATGAATTATGGGATGGGTGGAACCTCTTACTCCATCCAATGAATTTGGTATAGGATTGTACCTCTTGAGAAGGAAATTTTATGTCAATGGTTTTGAAAGTATATAGGCTCATAAAGAGAGAGTTTGATTTTATTTAACTCTAATCACAATTTTACAAGTGAACAAGTTGGAAGCTAACCTGGTTCACCAAGATTAAAAATTAATTATTTATAATTGTGATACTTTCTTTAAAATGGTTCACAGATCATGATATATGTTTAATGTTTTATTTTATCATTCCATGGTAATATTGTTATATTTTATATTTTATTCCTATCTTTTATGCTTATAGTTAACACTTATTGATTTATGTTTCTTTTAAATCAAATATTTTTTTCTTAGTCATTATTTTCTACTTATTTCCTATCTAATAGTTTTGTACATTTTTATGTTTTCCCATACGAGTAATTTTATTTTACCCCATCTTTATTTTTACCTTCACCATGATTTGAAGGAGATTATATCGCATGTAATTTCTAAGAGTGGATTTGGATTAAGGATAAATTTTCAATGATTGTGGAATAAGTATTCTTATATTTCTAGTCTCTAATACACTAAACATCTAGGTGATTTGGTTTTGTAACTATCTATGTATGTAATAACTAATCCATGTTTTTAATTTTTAATTAATTTTTTATTTTCATGGGTCACTTCAAGGAGGATAACATATGATGTACTAAACTCAAAAAATATGAATGAAGGGTTACTTCAAAAACGAATTCATGTGCATGAAATGAGAATTGATGTGGGGTATTAATATCTAGTGGATTATGTATGAAAATTAATATTCAATGGTGTAATATACTTATATTACATAGATAATGAATACATGGGAATGTTTTCTTGTGGCAATAGTGGATACATTTAGTATTTTGGTTCTAGGGATAAATCTAGGTCAAAAAACCAAAAATACGTAATCGTTTTTTTGAAGAAAACATGTTATATACTTTTGGGATATGGTAGCTAGGTTTACTATCCAAGATAAATATTACATGATGTATTATTTAATAACACATCAATTATACCTATTCTAATTTAATGGTGTGTATAGAGATTACAAGGGAAGAAGTTTGTTTGAACCAACACATCCTTTCACCTTGGAATACACACTATGTTCCTCAACATCACAATATGAAGGATGAGTTGGTACACTCTACATACCAACAATTCCTTCAAAAACAGAGAAGGATTCTCTATACACGGTGTGTGTGTATCCATACATGCCACATGTGGTATTAGAAAATAGCCAAGAAACCACTTAGGGAATCAAATTGTGTATTCTACTAACAAACCATAAAATTCCTCTTAAAAAAACTTTTTCTTGTACATACTTATAAAAACTCATTTCAACTAATGAAAGAGTCCATTTAGAGTGTTTATCCATGTGGAATGTGATTGTGTCCTTTTCATAGAAATATTAGGTGCAGAGTGAGGTTGTACGAGAAAGTTTATTTTCTAAATCATTATTTAAATCATGGAAAGACTCATGTATTATCCTAAAAGTGATGAAAGGGATGATATACCATAGTGGTGTGGTTTTGTCTGATATTGGTTCCCCCACATCTATTATAAATATATGATTGATCCCCTCTCATGTCCCCCAAATAAACATATGGAATGGGTCCTCTATCAAGGGATTAAGAACCCCCAACCCATTTATTAGTTCTCATGTGGGTATGGATCCTCTCCTATTGTCTGGGGTTCTATCTATTTGGAAATATTTGAATTCTTCCTATATTTTATCCAAGATTTATATTGATGAGTTAATTGATCTTAATAATCTTATTTATGGTTTTGTGGGATTCCTACTAGGTATGATTATACTCACACCTATATGGGAGGCTTTACCACATGTTTCATGTATTATAATGATTGTAGGAGGTTCAGTGGAGATCTAGGTGGACCATGTGTTTGTAGAGCAAAGTGATACTTGGTGTCTTATTTCTTGACAGTTTCTCGTTTTGTGGTTCATGGGAAAAGACCTACATTTATTAAATTTTTATATTGGGACACCCTTTTTAATATTTTGTACTTGTATTTACCACTTTATAGTATTCCTTGTGTCATCCTAATATCCTATTAATCCTAGAGGTTGTTTTATGCATTTTTCACATATTTTATTTATTTTAATTTATAGATTGTATTTATATTGATATTTATTTTGGTGTGTTTCTGTGCATGAAGATAATTTAAGATAATGAAAATCATTTGGGAGTTATACATTCTCCATGATAGTAAACATCCCATGTACTATTGATTGTGGGATTTGGGTGGAACACCCATCTGATCACTTCCCGGGAGGGGTCTCTATGGGTTAGGTCACATCATGTGACACATGGAAAACATTATTCATATCACTAATCATTAGTGGAAAAGATATTATATCTGTCATTTTCACAATTATCATTATGAAGAAATATTTCCTAATAATACTTGTAGTCAAATTACCCTATTTTACAATACATCAGTGAGCTAATTGGGGAAAAACTTGATTAATAATATGAAAACTCAATAAAAATACCATTGGTTTTATCTCTTGTTTCAATAGAAAAAATATAGAATTTGAGTGGGGGTAAACCATTTCCAAATAAATTTCACATGATCAATAATTTATTTAATGGTAATAGGAACAAATATGGATGATTTTATTATTTCAATCTACTATAGTGTATAATGTTAAGGTATTTAATTAAGGGCCTCAAATTGATCTATCTGGATAGGAGAATGATAAATATTATTTAAGGTAATATTTAATAACTTTTCATGATCTTTGAAAAGATAAAAATGTTGTGGATACAAAACCACAATATATATCCAAGGAAATTAATTTTCCACTAAATATTTACATCAATCAGGGGGTGGTAAGTTATACTCAATTTAACCTAGCTTCCAAGTACATCCTATAATAGTCACTAAAACTGATTTTTAAATCATGGATCGTAGTTAGAAATAATTTAATATATTGCTATAAGAAGTTTTATGATTTCATAAACAATAAAATATCTAATTTATCTAAATATAATGATTCATGAATAGGTATAAAATGATTTATCATTTTTAGGCAGTTAACAATCAAAAATGGTATATATTAACCCCTTGAATAATGGGTTACATTAGAAATGAATTCCATAATAATATAATTCAACATACAAATAAAATGTGGTTTTAAGACACCCATGGCACATTGGTTCTCTTCATTCACCTATTGAAAAGTGAACCACAAAATGATGAGGCCACCATCTAACATTTCATATTCTATAACCATACCACTCTATGGATTTCTTGATACATCATCAGGATATGAAGATGAATTGCCTATTTTGATGAGAGGCATTATATCATAACCTCCTCCATCATTTTAAAGGGAACCAAAATCCTTCGGTATATATAGATAAATGAATAAGAATATTGATACCAACCTCACAAGATCTCTATAATATCGTGTGTTTATAAAAATATGATACAATTATGGTTAGCCACCTTGATTCCTGAACATTTTTAATAATGGATAATGTCGAGTAAACATGGTTCTAATTAAATCCCTTTAAATCCTTTGAATCCCCTAAATATTATTTATACAAAAGTGATATTATCTACTTTTCATCTATTTCTCCATGGATTTATTAAGGTGGAGACTTTCTAAGGGAATTAGTAACAAATATTGCTTTCTCAATAGTATATTATAGGTAAAAATAAAATAATTTCAGAGACTCCACCAACTAATATTTTCTCAAATTTCAATATATGTGTAAGAATATATACTTTATACATAATAGTTAGTATATAATACAAACCAAATTTTGTAATTATATTTCCTACAACACTCTAAATCATACACATAAATGGTTAACACGAGGTCATGAGTCGAGTAACTCCTATCATGAGGATAAAATTCCAATGATCTTTAGGCCATTATGGTTAGTACAAAATTATTTCACAACCTATCCCTATCATAGAGGCATCAAAATATATCTTTAATTCATTACACACCTAAGTAAAATTTAATATTGGGGTTTAATAAGGCACTAATTTAAATCCTGACCAAACACATTGAATTGACATTACATTTTTAACCCCAGATTTTATTAAAACTATAATTATAGAAATAATTCCTATAAAGGAATAGATAAATTGTTAATAATATTCTAATATCCCCCAAGAAAGATATAATTTAAAAAACATTATTTTAAACCTACCAATAAAAAAATCACCTTCTTATGATCCCTTGATATTTCTACATTAGAAACCACTTGAAAATGAATATTCACTTCTAGGGTACTACAAAAATATTAAGACATCTCCTTAGTAAAATAATATTTTTATAAGGTCTCTAAGTAAACATGGATATGTTCATAATTCCCAACATATGATTTCAAATAAAAAAGGATATCATCTAAAACCCCATAATGAAAGTTTCATGAAATGGGTGAATGGTTCATTTAATTATAGTTATTAAAACTATATAAGAACTCATAATACTGAAGGGAAATAATAAGTAATCATAATAGATGTATCAAATTTAAAAAAAATCATAAGAAGATCCTTTAGTCTCACATAGAATTGATGATACCCATAGTGAATGTTTATCTTTGATAACCACTTTCCACTCTACTATAGATATAATAAATAATTAATTATATATGCAGGAAAATGGTTTTTGAAAATCACTAAATTTAACTTTTTGTAGTCCATACACAAATATAAAATCCCATAAACATTCATAGTGAATATACAAGGGAACCCCATATATAATTTATTGATAAAATGAATTTTTTTTTCATAGACCTACTCTAATTTTATTTTAAACACTCATAACACTATCAAATCCATCCTATATATTTTAATATTGATTAGTTTGGTTATAGGTAATTTTAATACCACTAACATTACAAGGTAAGATATTTGTTAATTTTTTTCCATACCTTGGGTATTTAGGATAATTATTCATGTTTATGATTTGGTGGGGGACTAGAAGGTTGTTTTGGGAAGTATAATAGGTTTCAGACTATCTTTCATATTTCAAATAGGACATCAGGTCCTCATTTGCCTATTTCTGAGTACTCAATAGGCTTTGTAGGGGAAGAAGGATCCTATAGAGTCCCACCAAGTGACTAGTCGTACCAGTATGGGTACCCTATGGGGGACTGTGTAGCCATTGCTGGTAAGTCAGGAACCTGGTACCCTACTAGTTTCTTATTAATTAAATTAATATAATTAATTATTTAAAATTTAATTCCATTAACTGAGGATTTTCAAAACTCTTTTTACTAATAATTTATTCATGATCATCCACTTCCCCTTTGGGTTCTCCCCATTGAAGTTATGGTTATCCATCGATTATTTCGACTACTTTTTTCATTTTTTGAAAGAGGTCTCAAATGATATAGATAAGACTCCGCTACCCTCCCTTTGTAATCTATTTCCTTATTACTACATTATTGATCATTTATGACCAATTTTATATATATTTTAAATTTATTGATATCTACCAATAAAATAAATTTAAGAAATAATCTTTTATATAGTGGGATTCCCTTAGGATGATGTATCTGGTATCAAACTAATCCACATGGTTTACACTTGTTTCAGGTGATTTTTGATACATGATCTCACTAACCATAAGTGATTGACCAAAAATAATATTAAAATTATTCCTTTGGACAACATTTTTAGGGTATGAATATTTAGGGCTAATGTCAAACTATAAATTATTACACATTGTTGTGATGGCCACTAATGACCATCTACCAAATCTAAAGTTTGATGACTTAAATTCTTAGAACCTCCAATAGATATTCCTTGACTTTTTTTAAAATATAATGATTGCTAAATTATTTAGTTATCCCATTTTTAATATAGGATATGTCTTTAGGTGTAGTCAGCTTGAGCATTGACCCCATGAGAGCTATCTATTTTCCATATAGACTTTGTCTAGATGAATTAAATTGGGGTGAATATGATAGTGACTCGGAATTTTATTACATTACTATTAAATAATTTTAAAGATAAAAATAATAATAATATTACAAATATAGGATCAAATGGTTTAGTGTCTTGGGAAAATAGGGAGCATACATAACATTTACAACATCAAACATAATCACATATTTAATCCATTCTTCTACACTTTCTTATTGTCCCATGAATAATCCTTAGTATACATAATAACCTTGGGATATACCTAAAAAGTGGGTGAGCTAAAAGCCTAGTAAGATGATTGATAAGAACAATATAGCATGGTATGATCATAATCATAACATCATCATCAAAATTATGAGAGGAATCACTAGATAAAGGTAAGGAATGTGGTAATACATAAAAAATTAAATCATCATGTCTTAGTGGTTAATTAACAAACATAGCTGTGAAAAAATCTAGAATCATGTCCACACATAATTTCACTTTAACTCATTAGATTCATCAATTTACTAAATGCATTGGTTTTTTTGTGTAATTCCGGGCACACCTGTTTTATCATAACATTCATATTACACTATATAATTCTGGGCACACCTATCACACCATAATTTTTACATTATCATGCATGCCACATAGAACATGTAGAGACCCAAGCTTGATGTACATGGAAATTACATTACTTTTTCAGAATACTTAATACATGAAAAAGTAGATGCCCAAAGACTGTATTAGTTTAGTGTGTTTGGAAAATAAGAACATAATCTTCTAATCATGGTGAAAGATCTTCAACATCACCCATACAAATCTTCCCCTTTTTTTCCTACCTAAAACCTTTATTTATATACTAGGGAAAAGAAAACATAAAAAGGGTGAGAGAAAATTCTCAGTAAGGGTAAAAATGGATAACATAAAACAAACCATAAACATTTTAATGTAAAAAACTTGAACATAATGTTTAAACATAAAAATTGTGAGTCATGAAATAAATCTTGGTAGAACGTACATAATGGATTATAAAGGAACATTAATCATGTTAAAATATCATGAGAATAAAACATGGAATTTTGAAAAACCGTTAATCAAATAAAATTATTTCCATATTAGCCAAGGCACTACTACCAAGACCATCATAGAGGACAAAGTCTGTTACTGAACCAAGTTTTCTTACCATCTAGCCATGTATTATTGAACCAGATTTACCTGTCATTCTAGTCATGTCTATCTCATGAGATATATATATTTACCAAATTCATTGTGGGGAGATATATTTCCCACACATATCATAATAAAATCATTCTTACATGTTCCAAAAAAAAAACTCAAATCATTCAATATAGCATAACCCATGTAATAATATGGGATTCTTAAACAACATGCCATCGTAACATAATCCATATAAGATAAATGGAATTCATAAAAATAATTACATCATGAAAATAATCAAATAAAAGTAATAATAGGGATAGAAAAATACCTCTAGGTCATCATAGATGGAAAATAATTTTGATAAAACACTTAAACTTAATTCCTGAGGAAAATATTCTTTCTTTTTCAAAAAACAGTTTCTCCTATGAAAATTGCACACAATTTTAAAAGATAATATTTTTTTGGAAAATAATCTTGAAATTTTTTTGAGTACGAATCATGGAAATAAGGTATTTTTAAGATTTAAAAACATGTTCGTGCCGTATATGTTAAAAATAATTCTCCTCTTACTTTTTCCGAAGAAGTCAAAAAGTAGCTCATATGATAATCAAAAGAAAGATTATTTCCAAACCATGTAGTAAAAGTCAAAATGGGTAAAAATTAATTTACACATACATGGAATAATAGTACACATTTTATGAGAATACTTTTAGAAAACATGGACATGGATGATAAATATCTCCCCAGTAGATACGTATTAATAAACAATCTCAGATAAAATGAGATTGGAAATGTTATCCCTTACCTTTGGTCCAGTTTCTTCTGTATGGGACCAAAAATACTTTATAGTGTTTTTAAAAAAATTATTAACTTGTAAGAGAACCATGATTATTTTTATGATATCATATATGATTCACTTATGATTTTATATTTCCCGTTCATTTGTTAATTCCATGTTAAAGCAACGTTTTGGGTAATAATCATTTTATTTATCATACGTGTTTGGACTTGTTATTCTTAATATTATTACATAGACAATTATTTAATTACATATATAGTTTAAAACATTATTTACATATCATATACATTCATTATATAAATATATATAATATATCGATAAGTGGAATGGAATACACAGTTCATGGAGACGGTAGGTAGTACGTACGCATGAACGATGTTTTCGTTTCCTTATTAAATTGAATGGAAGTAAATAAATGACATATATATATATAAATAAATCCATTAGAATTATTATTTAATATATTTCATTATTATTTATTTTATATACTTTATAATCATTATTTAATGGTTAACATGGAGGATGAATCTCATCGCGTCGTGGAGATGGTAAGCCGTACATACACACAAGCGATGATATCATTCCCATAGTTGTTAAACAGTATTGAATTTTATGGTTTATAATATATTATAATTAATATAATTTTATTATAATAATATATAGTTATTATTTCCACCATTATAACCATCCATGTAAGGTGGTGGTGAAAAACAGATTACACCACGACTTGGAGACGGTAAGTCGTACGTACACACGCATTATGATTTCGTTTTTCTTAGGATGGATAAGGTGAAATAAGGTTGTTTAATATTTATAATAAAACATAAGTATATTATTTATTCTTATTTCATTACTTTATAATGAAACTACTAAATAATAGAAAGTATAAGAAGAAATAAATATGAAATAATCGGTAGAAGAGATTACCTCTTTCTCGACGCGCCTCCTTTAAATTTCCTCTTAGGGAACTAGATTTGGACTTAGAGAAGACCAGAACCTATATAATGTGACTAGGAATGTTGAGAAGTTACATGGTCAGGGGTTGGTCAATTTTTAAGGCTTAAAATGGAGTGAAGAGGAGAGGTAGGAGGTTCCCTTTTATAAGAGAGGAGAGGGTCCCTTTAGGAAAGTTCTAAAATATTAATTTATTATAAATTATATTTAGATTTAAAATGGTCCAAAACTTATTTAATTATAAGATAAAATGATTTTGGTTTGAATACCCATCATCCAATAATTTTTTGACATGTTTTGAATATTTTTTTAACCTTATATTTTTTCTTTTACCCTTATTTTACCCTTTTTAATATTACTGTGATATCATGTTATTTAACCACTGTGGGTTAATGTAATTACCATATCATGTAAAAAGACCCACAAAAAGTTATTTTTAGATATTTGGACATATATTAAAAATTTAGATGAATCATATAATTTTAGGAATTTAATATCATTTAATAGACTATTTTATGTTTTAAGTTATGAATTGTGTCAATTTTAGATACTATTCAAACTTGACTTTTTTAAAAATTCATAAAAACATTACTAATTAGATACAAAGATATTAACTCATATATAATATTTCAATTTAATCCATAAAATTCTTGGATGTCATAAAAATATTCAAATTAACTTTATTTTAATATTTATAAATTCATTTATTTGAATCTTTAATTAATGAGGTAATAAATACATCATAATTGTGTCATAAATAAATATATTTATCTAATGTCTAAAAATTATAAATAAAATACCATGATGTATTAAATATTTTAATATTTATAATGAATATTTATATACATAGAGATATATTATATAACCCCATATTAAAATCAATTTAATAAAATATATATGTTTATGTTATAATTATCTTTACTTTAAATTAATTCTTATAAAGTGTCATTTTCAGATCCAAGTGAATCTATGGGGTCAATAAATATATAAAAGGATAACCATGGTCTAACATATATTATAAAATAGGATTAATTCAGGTGTTAGGATAGTTTAATATTATTATAATATTATTTTTTTACCATTATTTACCAGATTTACCCTTTAACAAAGATAAGTAAAATTATTACTGAAGTTACCATTCATAAAGTCCAAAAATAAAAAATATCTATTTACACAACATTAAACTTATTATTCCATATATGGAATCCATTTTTCCAAATTCAAAACACAGACGTTGTAGTAATTAATTAAAAATTAATCCCGTTGTCGAAAAAACAGGTTTTTGTTTAAAATATTGCAAAAGATTGATATTTTTTTACATGTGAATTCAATGTAAAATAAATGAAAATGACATTAATTTACTTAAAATAAAAAAATATAATCTATTTATACATTAAAATAATTCAATAATATATTTTAACCATATAAATTATTTCGCTGAAAAAAGTTTCTTTTAATTAAAATTTAGGGTATTTTCACTATTCATCAAAATATGAATGTTATCAGAAAAAAATCAAAAATTTATCCAAAGTAAAATTTTATTTCCAGATTAAAAAAATAATTTTATCTTGTCAAATATAAATTATAAAATTTTCAAAAACTAGATTTAAAAAGGTTGCACCATCAAAAGGCGATAAAACTGCATTTTTTTTTGAAAAATACTTCTTTTGTCTGAAAAATTGATTTTGTTCTCATATCATTTGTAAGATGAATGATAATGTCATATAGAATTCAAAATTTTGTTAATACTATTCATAATGTTTAGTTTAAATAATATTATAATAATACATCATTATTAGTGAAACTCGATATTGTGTACCACACATGCTATCGAGGAAGGTCACTCTTTCGTGTAACGCAAACCATGTCAGTGTTTCATGTAGTGAAAGCTTCCTATGGTGTTGAGTATAACATAATCCAAGATTAGTTCATTTATACATGAAAAAATCAATACTCAATGTTGCGTGAGATTAATTATATCAATAGAACTTGAAATTGTGTGTAACACAAGCCAAGAATATTATTGCTTATACTACTAGCTAATACGGTGTTGTGTATAGTGCAAGCTAATATTGGTGTAGCATAAAAAACAATAATCAAAGAAATTAAAAGAAATATATCCCATAAAATATTGAGTTGTTACATTCTACCCCCCATAAAATGTATTTCTACCTCCAAATTTCTCAAGGTTATAAATGGTTTTCTACATGAAAGTTTATTTCATGGAAACCAGCATCGTAAAAAGAAATACTAAAAATTCATTTTAAAAAGAAAAGTTAGAAACATAATGGCCACCCAATGTTACTCATCACTAGGTTTCCACATAGGTTAACATAGGTGGGAAGTAAATACTTGGATATGGAAGAGAAATATAACCCTCAAGTTCTGATGTATTGTGATAGAGAATACGGTTTAGAGAAAGTTAACTACTAGAAAGACATAAATATACGATGATTTAGGGGACTATCTTATTCATCGGATAAGAGGATTCTAGGATAATTTTTTTTTCAATATCATTTCCCTAATGTTGAATACTTTTTTCATATGGAGAAATACAAACTTGATTTTAGTGTAATATCAACATTGGTTGTTCACTAAACATTTTCCACTTCTTCCCTTATTTAATGAAGTGTTGTTGAATTTTTCATTCTTGATGTATTATGAGATCATACGATAGAATGATAGGGAATTCCATCAGTCTCAAAAAAAGGTTAGAACATATTATTAAATATTAATAAATCTACCTATAGTAAGATAACACATTAATCTAACAAAAAACATCCAAAATATATCTTATACTATCTATCAAAGGATAACATTACACTCCATACAAAAACTAAAAAAATAAAACATTAGAAAGAGGCGGACTAAAAAAACTTAACATTTGTCTCACATATCTCATTTGGTAGTTCTTGTTTGTCACATTAAAAACATGTAAATACCTCATTCATCTATTATCTTCAAACATGGTAAAGATATGGATTTCCATAGAACCTTAGTGAAAACAAACACTCTATCAAAATTAACTCTTTCTGCAAACCAAAAATACCATGATATCACTTTTTCCTTTTTTTAGTCATGAGCTCATTAATACTATTAAACATTTCCTTATCTCCTTATCCCTTCATTATGTGCATATCATGTGCTTTCCAAAAATATTTCAATCACTTTTCATGGTTACCGGTACCATATAATTATGGAAAACCACAATGGACCAATACGTAGATATTCCAGGATTACATAATACTATAAATGATATTCCACAACACTATTTTGGAATCCCATTACATGAACACATATCCATTCGACTACTCTATTGTCATACTCAACATTTCCAATAGTGATCGCATCTGACTTCCCTTCACCTTTTACTTTAAGAGGATGTTGATGTCGATCATCATTAACCCTTGGATTAGGGCATTGGTTAGCATAATTCCCCATTTCCTTGCACTTATATCATTGAATTTTTGGTGGTGTGTTCTATATAGTATTTTGTCTATTCACATTATTAACAACCTTTTTCCCATTAATTTTCCACTCAATTGCTCGATGACCATATTTTTAAAACATGAAAATTTTTCTAGTCCCTTTGAGACAATATCCACCATGCTTCTTTCCACATATTGAGAATAAGGAAACATTTATCATATTTTCACCATTGTTTTGATATTTTCCCCTTAACTTCATCTTTGGTTTCTTGTCAAAACCATGAGATGGATACATGACACCAACTTCCTGTTCTACCTTGATTGAACAATGCACAATATCTTTATAGCTACTAAAGTCTCTTATAGCTAATTCCCTTCAAAGACTTGGTTTTAAGACAATGAAGAATTGATCAACTTTATATTCAGGTTGAATGATAAAGCCAGAAGCATACCTTTCAAGTCTTGAAAAATTCACCTCGTATGTACTAGCAGATTCATTATCCTTTTTCTTAATCTCAAGGAACTCTATTTCCATTTTTGTTTAAAGAATAAGAGGTAAGTACTTATTAAAAAATAATATATTTAACTCATCCCATTCAATGGATTCAATTTTATCTTGCTAAATTGTATTGTTAATTAGAGGCCACCACGGGTCTGCTTCACCTTCTACATGATATACTACGAAAATGAAATTTTCAGGTTCTGAACAATGAAGGATTGAAAATATATTTTCAATGGTACTGATCCTTTGTTCAGAAACAAGTAGATCAGAAGTCCCACTGATAGAAGGTGAACGTTGCCTCATGATTGACTCAATAGAATGTTATTCCCTTATCTGCTCATTTGGGAGTCCAGAATGAATAATAGATCGTGTAAGTATAAAAATAAGATTATTGATTCCATCTCCTATAACATTTGGTTGTTCAATTGTACTATCATTGCATTTCCCAACACATTGATCATTAACACAATTCTTTCAGGTTCTATCCATCGTCTAAAACCCAAAAAGAATAGTGTGAGAGGAAAAAATCACACTAAGAAAACAACATAGTCAATGGGGAGTACCTTCAATATCAAACATCTTATGTTTAATCCTAGGTTATTCATGATTGTTTCCAAAATTCTAGGACTATAATCTACAGTTAGAAATACCGTTAGGGATATCCCTAGACATACCTTATAAATATCTCTAAGGATCCCACTAAAGTTCTCACATCCTAGTTTCCAAAGGTTAACTAATCCTCCACTATGATACCAACTATAGAGACCCAAGATTGAAGTATGTGGACATTACATTACTTTTTAGGAATACTTAATATAGGAAAAAAATAGATGCCCAAAGACAATATTAGTTTAGTGTCTTTGGAAACTCGAAACATAATCTTCTAATCATGGTGAAAGATCTCCAACATATCCCATAATGAACTTCCCCATTTTTTTCCCTATGTAAAACCATTATTTATATAATGGTTAAAAGAAAACATAAAAAGGGTGAGATCAAATTATCATTAAGGGTAAACATAGAGTACATAAATCAAACCACAAACATTTTAACAAAAAAACATGAACATAAAGTTTAAACATCAAAATCGTGAGTTATGAAATAATTCTTGGCATTACATAAGGAATGGATTATAAAGAAACATTAATCATGATAAAATACCATGGGAATAAAACAAGTAATTTTCACAAACCATTTAACACATAATATACTTTTCATATTAGCCAAGGCATTGTTTCCAAGACCATCATAGCGGACAATGTCCATTACTGAACTGAGTTTATTTGTCGTTCCAGCCAGGTATTACAGAACCGTATTTACCTGCCGTTCCAGTCTTGTATATATCATGAGATATAAATAATTACCCAATGAATTGGAGGGAGATATAAGTCCCACCCATCTCACAATTAAATCATTATTACATGTTCCACAAAAACACAAATCATTCAACATAGCATAACCCATATAATAATATGGGATTCTTAAACATCATGCCATCGTAACATAATCCATATAAGATAAATGGACTTCCTAAAAATAATTCCATCAAAAATATAATCAAATAAAAGTAATCATAGGTATAAAAACATAACCCTATGTCATCTTATATGGGAAATAATTTTGATAAAATACTAGAACTTAATTCTTGAGGAAAATATCCTTTCTTTTTCAAAAAACATTTCTCTTCTCAAAATGTCAATAAATTTTAAAATAAATGATTTTTTCTAAAATAAAAATGAAAACATGTTGAGGAATATTAATGGAAACAAGGTGTTTTTGAAGATGTAAAAACCCGTTCATTTTGTATAAGTTAAAAAAACATTCTCCTTGTACTTTTTCCAGAAATGTCAAAAAGTACCTCCTATGGTAAACAAAAGAATGATTCCTTCCAAACTCTATAGTAAAAGTAAAAATGGTTAAAAATGACTTTAAAAATAAATATAAGAATATTAAACATTTTATGAGAATATTTTAATAAAAAATGGAAATTGATGATAAATATATCCCCGGTAGATACTTATGAATAAAAAATCTCCGATAAAACGATATTAGAAATGTTATCCCTTACCTTAGGTCCAATTTCTTCCATATGTGTCTGAAAATCTTTTATAGTGGGATTAAAAATATTATTAACCTGTTATAGAACCATAATAATATTTATTATAACATATATGATTCACTTATTACTTTATATTACTCGTTAATTTGTCAATTCCATGTTAAAGCTAGGTTTTGGGTAATGATCGTTTTATTTATCGTACGTGTTTGGACTTGTTATTCTTGATATTATTACATAGATAATGATTTAAATACTTCCATAATTGAAAAAATTATTTATATATCATATATATATTAAGTATATAAATATATATAATAGATCGATAAATGGAATGAAATACACTATTCATGCAGACGGTAGGCCGTACGTACTCATGAACATTGTTATTGTTTCCTTATTAAATTGAATGGAAGTAAGTGAATGAAATATATATATATATATACTTAAATACATAAGAATTATTATTTAATATATTTAATGATTATTTATTATATATACTTTATAATCATTCTTGAATGGTTAACATGGAGAATGAATATCATCGCGTCATGGGGACGGTAAGTCGTACGTAAGCACGAGCAACGATATCGTTCCAATAATTGTTGAATGGTATTGAAGTGTAAGGTGTATAATATCTTAGAATTAGTATCATTTTATAATAATAATATATTGTTATTATTTCCTCCATTATTCTAATCCATGTATGGTGGTGGGGGAAAACAAATTAAACCATGGCATAGAGACAGTAAGCCGTACGTACGCACGAACGATGATTTCATTTTTCGATGGATAGATAGAAGGATGATTAGGGTTGTTTTATATTTATCATAAAATATCAGTATAAGAGTGATACTGATTTTATTACTTTATAAAGAAACAAATAAATATGAGAAGTAGAATAAGAAATAAACTTGAATGAATTGTTAGAAGATATTAGCTCTTCCTCGATGTTCCTCCTTTAAATTTCCTCTAAGGGAACTAGATTTGGTCCTTTGAGAATACCATAACCTATAAAATGTTACTAGGGAAGTTTATAAGTGAAATGGGTAGGGGTTGGCTGAGTTTTATGTCATAAACTGGAGTTAAGAGGAGATGAAGGAGGTTCCCTTTTATAATAGAGGAGAGGGGCACTTTAGGAAAGTTCTAAAATAATAATTTATTATATATTCAATATCAATATAAAATTTTACAAACTTATTTAATTATCAGATAATATGATTTTGGTTTGAATACCCATTATCTAATAATTTTTTGACTTCTTTTGAATAATTTTTCATCTTTATCTTTTTGGTTTTACCCTTATTTTACCCTCTTCAATCTTACCTTGATATCATGTTATTTACACATTGTGGGATAATGTAATTACCATATCATGTCAAAAGACCAAAAAAAGTTATTTATGACATATTTTTACTTAGATAAACAATTTTTTGAAATATTATATTTTTATGAATTTAATATCTTTGAATAAACTATTTTACATTTTAAGTAATGAATTGTGTCACTTTTTTAAACTATTCATACTTGACATTTTAAAAAATTTATAACAACCTTATTATTTCGAAACAAAGGAATAAACTCATATCTAATAGATCAATATCATTGAGAAAATTCGTGGATGAAAATAACATATTAAAATTAATTTTATTTTAATATTTATAAATTCAGTTATTTCAATCTTTAATTAATTAGGTAATCACTACATCATAATTGTGTTATAAATAAATATATTTATCAAATATCTAAAAAGTATAAATAAAATAAAATGATGTAGGAAATATTTTTACCTTTATAATTAATATTTATATACATAAATATCTAGTATATTACCAAATTTTAAAATCTATTTAGTAAAAGATATATGTTTAGGTTATAATTATCTTAACATTAAATTAATTCTTATAAAGTGTAATTTTTCACACCGAAGTGAATCCATGGGGTCCCAAAATCGATCTAATGATTACCATTGTCAGACATATCTCATCTAATAGGATTAGGGAATGTGATAAGCTAGTTTAATATTATTATAATATTATTTGTTTACCCTTTTTTCCCCGATTCACCCAATAACCATGGTAAATAAAATAATTACTCAAGTTACTATTCATAATGTCCAAAAATAAAAAGTATCTATTTATAAAATTTGAACATTATGATTCCACATATGGAATATAATTTTCCAAATTCAGAACACATAATTTTTAGTAATTAATTTAAAATTAATACCATTGTCGAAAAAATGAATTTTTTTTAAAACATTATAAAAGATTGAAATGTTTTTACGTATCAATTCAATGTAAAATTAAATACAATTACTTTAATTGTTTTAAATATAAAAATATATTCTATTTATACATTAAAACTATTCTATAATATATTTTAACCATATAAATTATTTTGATGAAAAAAATTTCTTTCAATACAAATTTAGTGTATTTTCACTATTCATCAAAATATGAATGTTACTAAAAAATATCAAAAATTTATCCAAAGTAATTTTTTTTGTCCCGCTTCAAATTAATAATATTATACTATCAAATATAACTTATAAAAGTGTCAAAAACTAGCTATAAAATGTGTGTGCCATCAAAAGGCAGCAAAACTGTATTTTTTTTGAAAAAATACTTCTTTTATCCGAAAAATTGATTTATTTCTCATATCAAGTGTAAGATGAAATATAATGTTATATAAAATTGCAAATGTGGATGATACTATTCATAATGTCTAGTTTATATAATATTTAAATAATATATCACTGTTTAGTGAAACTTGGTATTGCGTACCACACAAGCTATTGAAGAAGGTCACTTTTGCGTGTAATGCAAGCTATGTCAGTGTTTCATGTAGTGCAAGATTCCTTTCATGTTGCATATAACATAATCCAAAATTATTTCACTTATACATGGGACAAATCTATACTCAGTGTTGTGTGAAATTTATACTATCAATATAACTTGAAATTTGGTGCAACACAAGCCAATAATATTGTTTCCTATACAAAAAGCTAATACAATGTTGCGTATAGCGCAAGATAGTCTTGGTGTAGCATACAACACAAGACATCAATTATATTAAATGGAATCTATCTCATAAAATATTAGGGGTGTTACAGAACATATTTAAAACTTGAAAATAAAATAACCCATATAAAGGAATCAATTTTATATCATAAGGAATAAATTCATAAAAATTTGGTTCCCAAAATATAGAGGTAATAACATTCTTAACATAGAACAATATACGATGAGTGAACAAGAAAAAATCTTTGAGAGTGTGTTTATTTGAGACTAGATTTTTTTTGGAAAACATTAGGTTTGTCTTAAAATTAATTAGAAAACATGTATATCCTAGTATAGGTTACATAACGATGAAAAATATGATATTTAGGTAGTAAACATACCAAAAATGGAGCGAATAAGGGGGAACCTAAAGAAAGAAGGTTTGGTTTGAGAATTTCCCCTTACCTTATATCTGAACGATTTCTTCACTTTATTGTCCAATATAATGACATTATATTAATTAATTAGAAATTAAAAAACCATTTATACATGAATATGGTTTATTATAGTTTCATTAAGTTCTTTTATCGGCCTTTTTATGAGTTATAGAGTTTAAATTCATTTTTCTAGAATGTTCATTTTTATAGTTTTCTTGAACGGTTCACTTGTATTCATGAATGGAAGTTCATATGAAATGTGGATGAACATACAAAATTGTAATTATATATTATTGATGATGTTATATAACATGAAAAAATATGATAACTAATTTTTTATACCATGAGAATAAATCATTATATATGAATTTAATGATTATGGTTTGGGTTAATTCGGGTTGTTTTTCGACCACAACATACTTTTTTTTGTTTAATCATTTAGTAATATGAACATAAGTTTGTTCCAGAAAATTATATAGGATATAATACATATATCATAATATAGTACAACCATAAAAATGTTTTAATGACTATATATGAAGGTGGAAAAGAAAAAAAATAAAACATAATGTTCTTGAAGGCGATAAATTAACACCTCACGAACACCATTTTCCTTTCTAAAATAAAAACAAGAGTATAAGGAGGTTGAATGATATATTATCCCATTAGTATCAAAACATTACAGTATATGTATGATACTAGAGTTATCATACCATGTATATGAGGATAGGTGGGGAGTTATTAAGTAAAAACATTAAATTGAAAGGAAATTAATGGAAAGGAGAGAGAGAAATTACCTCTTGAATCCTCATTAAGGCACCTTGGACTGATTTTTGATAAGAAAAGAAGATCTTGGAAGTTGGGGGAGGGGATAAGGAAGTTGTTTGGATAGATTTTAGGAATTTCATGAAGTTTTATAGGTCTGAGGAAATGAGGGTGTGAAGGGTGGTATTTATAGTAGAGGGGAGAGGGGTTTTCTCAATATTATATTCATTAATTTATTATTTCTCCACAAGACAAGTAATAGTGATGATTCTATGACCAAGAATAGTAATAAGTGCATGTGAGTTCAAAAATGACATATGGTCTTATAAAATAATCCTAAAACTCAAAGACATAGAATTTTTAAATTATGAACACATTTTAGGAAAATAATTTTCATTTTAAATTAATTAATTAATTACAATTACTTATTTATGAAATACAAAAATACCAATACCTTTACTGTGGTCATATTTCCACTTATAATATGCCTAAATTTTATTTAATCATTCATTAGTGAGGTTACTCTTTTTTTTCCATGATTTACTATTCATAAGGTTCATATTACTATTCATAAGGGTAGATACCATTCACCAAAAATTATGTTTGTCTTATTATACTTCATAAATCACCTTGAATGCAACCATGTATGTGAGATTTTCAAAATTCAAAAAATCTAAGTGGAGAAATTATGTTTAATCATCACATAGTATTTAGTATCATGATTTGTCATTGTGCTTTCTAATGTGATTATACTATAAGGCATAAGAATGGAATTTCATTGATAAATATTTGGATCATTACATTCTTCCCCCTTAGGAAAATTCGCCTTAAAAATTTTATTTTACACAAACAGGTGAGGGTACTTCTCCTACATCACCTCTTTCGGTTCCCATGTTTCTACTTTAAACATATGGTTCCTCCACATCAATTTAACAATATGGGTTGTCTTGTTGCGTAGGACCTTATCTCTCCAATCTAGAATCTTTATTGGATACTTATCATAACAAAGATCGTCTTCCAACTGTACCACCTATGAGTTCAGTACATGTTTGGGATCTGGTATGTACTTCCATAGGAGTGATACGTGAAACACATCATAAACTTGAGCCACATTCAGTGGAAATGAAATCCAATAATACATGTCTCTTATGCAGTCAAGGAACTCAAAGGGGCCAATTTACCTTGGTCTTAGCATATCCTTCTTTCTAATATGCACGAAACTCATCCATGGTGATATTAAAAGGATTAATTTATCTCCAAAATCAATCTATAAGTCCCTTAGATGGTTTTCAGTATATCCCTTTTGATGAATCAGAGCAGATTAGATATGATTGTGGATGACATGAACCTTGTCTATTATCCCTTGCAAAATACTAGGACCAAATAGTTTTCTTTCTATAACTTCATCCAAATAGGATGGAGTTCTACATTGATTTCCATACAAATCTCAATATAGATACATTTTAATACACGAGTGGAAGCTATTGTTGCATGAGAACTCAACAAATGTGAGATGATGATCCTATCCACCTTTGAATTCTAAAGTGTAGGATCTTAGAATATATTTAAGAATATAAACAGTCCTTTAATATTGGCCATCATTTTGGGGGTGATTGGCCGTGCTGAAATTTAATTCAGTACTCAAAACATATTGAAGACTCCACCAGAACTTAGATATGATCATTAGATCACGATTATAGAAAATTGAGAGTGGAATAACATGAAGACTCACCACATCCTTCGTATATATCATTGCAAGTTGTTCAAGTGATAAATCATCACGAATAATGATAAAATGGGCAGTATTGGGGAGTCAATCAACCATAACCCATATCGCATTATTTCCCTTGGACGTCTTCAGAAGACAGATGAAAAAGTACATTGTGAAATTCTCCCATTTCCACATGGTTATAGGCAATGGTTTCATCATCCCTTTTAACTTTTGTTGCTTTTATTTATCTTTTTGACATACCAAGAAACTTGAGATATATTCCACAATCTCTTTATTCATGTTATCCCACTAGAATGGTTCTCTAGTATCTTGGTACATCTTGGTGGTACCATGATGTATAGAGAATGTTGATATATGTGAAATGTCCAATAGATCCTTCTTTATCATGGGTGATGAAGGTATCGAAAGTCTCGTTCCAAATCAAATCACACCATCATCGTCGATATGGAACTCATGAAACTTCCCTTTCTTTACCGCATTCGCATTTTTTTGTAACTCCAAATCATCACTTTATGCCTCCTTAATCTTATCATGGATAGATCGTTATGAAATAATTTGGGAAAGCTAGGATGTATCCCCTACCATTATTATTTCCAAATCCATCCTTTGAATATCCAATAAAATAGGGTCTTTCTCAATCTGTAACATGGATAGAGTAGTAGGTTATTTTCTGCTTAGAGCTTCATCTACCATGTTCTCCTTTCTCGAATGATAGTGAATAAAGAAATCATTGTCCTTGATTAGCTATAACCATCTCCTTTGATGCATGTTGAGCTATATTTCTATTAATATATACATTAGGGTCTTGTGGTTGGTGTATATGTCACACTTCTCACCACAAAGGTAGTGACGCTGGATTTTCAAGTCAAAAATCATTTCTTCTAGCTCTAGATGATGCATTGGGTATTTCAAACTCATTGATATTCATCTTTTGTGAGGTGTAGACTATCACATTATCATTTTTCTTGAGTATGCAACCCAATACATTTTTTTGAAGAATAACTTTATATCACAAAAACATTATCCACTTTTCATTAGTGTTATTAGAGGTACAGTGATCAACCTAATCTTTAGATCCTTGAAGCTTCCCTCACGTTCTTTTGTCAAGACATACTTTACCCCATTCCTTGTTAACTTAATTAGATGGATTAAAAATGATGATAAATTTATCACAAAGTATTGGTAGTACTCAATAAATCCAAGAAAACTATGGATTTTTGTGACACTAGATGTCCTAGGACATTCCTCAATCACCATTTATATGAAGGGTCCATAGAAATTCCCCCACTTGTGATCACGTGTCCTAAGAATATGACTTGATTCATCCAAAAGTCACACTTTCTGAACTTGGTGTACAACATCACCTTACTCATTGTCTCCAACACAAGCCATAAGTGTTCTTCATATTCCTCCTTGCTATTGGAGTTAATGAGAATATCATCGATAAACAATAAAAAATTTCAACATTATTTATAAATAATATATTCATAAATCCATGGATATTGCAGGGTAATTAGTAAGTATGAAGGGCTTCACCATAAAATCATAGTGCTCATACCATGTACATAAGGAAGTCTTCTGAATATCACCCTTCTTTAACTTTAGTTGATGATATCTAGAAATAAGACCAACCTTTGAGAAGTATTGAGCTTCTATAAAATGATCGAAAATGTCATAAATCCTTGGAAGATAATATTTTTTTCTTTATGGTGATCTTGTTGAGTTCACAGTAATAAATATAGAGCCACACTGATCCATCCTTCTTCTTCACAAAGAGCACTGTCTCACCCCACGGTGACACACTAGGGTGTATGAAACCTTTGTCCAAATGCTCTTGCAACTACTTCTTTAACTCCTCCCATTTGATAGGATCCATCCTATATGGAAAAATTGAGATAAGAGTATCTTCGGGTATGAGTTCTATTGAGAACTATACCTCATGATTTGGGGGAATTCCAGGTAACTCTTTGGGAAATACATCACTATATTCCCTAATGATGGGAATTTACACAATGTTGGAAATTTCCTTTGATTCATCCATTTGGGTGATGAATGATTCTTCATAGGGTATTAAAACCCACATCATTTAAGTATTTTAAAAAGGAGATTCATGATCTTCCTTTTATTTTTAGAGGAGTATGAAATGGTTCAGAATATGAAAAAATATTTCCTTTTCCAGATAGTTGATATGGGCTCTATAGAATGAGAGCCAATCCATTCCAATTATAGCTTAGAATTCCACCAATGGAAGTATTATCAGATTCAATGGAAAAATCGTCCCACATATGCTAAAAGGAGAATATTAAAACACTAGGGTTTTAATGATTTCACAACTTGGAGTTTCTACAGATATCTATACTTCAAGGTTTTAGGGCTTCAATTCTATAGTTCTAGAAAACTTTTATGATATAAAGGAATTCATAGAACTAGAATCAAATAAGACTTTTTCCATTCATGAGTGAATAGGAATTGTACCTTGTACAAATTCATTATCTTTCTTTACATCCGCAGTAGTGATGGTATAAGTCTTACCTTGTATCTTTGGATTTCATGCCCGTTGACACAGATTACCCTTGAGGACTCGAGGTTTAGTGCACTGGCTTGTATAGTTACCTTTCTCCCTACAATTGTAGCATTGAGCCATGGGCGGGGATCTCCTTTATTCCACTACATTCTCTTTCCTTCTCATGTATTTTCAACATTCATGATCATGGTGGCCTTTTTTCCCACACTTGAATCATTTCCCAATCCATTTGAGTTAGTTCCCATGATGAATCTTCCCACATTTTTGGCATGTTGATCGTTGAGTTTTAATCCCATATTTATCATTAGATCCTCCAGCTTGAAACTCCATGTTTTATTTTATATCACCATATCTATGGGACCGTTATCAAAACTTCACCTCCACATTGAGGAAACATCAAATGATTTCTCCATAACTCCCAAAGTCTCGAATAGAAAGAACCTTTTGAAGGGGTGGTTTTAGTTCACTAAAGAATCTGTCAATATTGCAATCATTTTTGATAAGAAAACCAGAAGCATACCTTAAAAACCTTGTGAAACTCACTTCATAGGTTGTTACATATTATATTTTCTTTTTCTTGAGCTCTATGAATTATCTCTCCATCCCTATATGATGATTTTGTGTCAAATACTTTTTAAGAAACATGTCCTTAAAGTCTTCCCATTCCATCTCTTCAGTTTCTTCATTTGGCTTGGTGTTCTTAATCAAATGCCACCATTGATCAGACTATCCATCAAGACAATAAACAGATAGTGTCACATTCTCCATCTCAGAATAGTGAAGCACTAAAAAGATATTATCCATGGAGTTTATCCACTATTCGGAAACTAGTGGATCAGAAGTTCCACTAAACATTGGTGGTCATTGCCTCATAAAACACTTGATATCCAGTTTCTCCCTATTAGGAGAAGTAGTAAGTTCCTCATTATTATTTTTATTGTTCATAAAATAAGAGTTTTGGGTAAAAATCTCCATGGTTTTTGAACTCAACCTCCCAATGAATTGGGGATGTCATTCGGGCAAACATTTCATTGGCCCTCACACACGTTGTTGGATAACATTCTCCTGGTTCCCAACATTTTCTAAAATAGAAAAGTTTATTAAAAACATAACTGAAATTGTCATGAATATATATCTTATTCATTTGTAGAATTTACACCAAAAGCATAGCTTATGTTATCCGTATGTAAAGTTTATTTTGTGTGTATTTGTACTCAGTATCATACTAGAGGGTCTCTCTAGGGTTCACTAATCCTAATTCCCATATAAACTATATCTTACCTCTGATACCAACTATAGTGACTCTAACTTTTCTAATATTACCATTACATAATTTTAAATATATAAATAATAATTGTATTACACATTTATGATCCAATGGTTTTGTGTCTTGGGAAAACTAGAACTATACAAAACACTTAAAATATCAAACGTAAAAATTTATTTAATCCATTCTTCTGTAGCATCATATTTTCCCTTGAAAACTCCTTAGTATATATAATAACTTAGGGATATACATCAAAAAGGGGTTATATAAAATCCCATTAAGAGGATAGATTAGAAAAATATAGAATGGGGTGATCATATTCATAACATTATCATCAAAATCCAGAGAGGAATCATTAGATAAAGGCATGGAATGTTGCAATGCATAAAAAATTGAAAACATCATGTCTTAATTGTTAACAATGACACCTAAAAGTGAACAAATCTATAATCATTTTTACACATAATTTCACTTTAAATAATTTGATTCATCACTTTACCCAATGCATCAGAGTTCTGCATAATTCCTGGTGCAACCATCTAATCATAACATTCATATTTCACTATATAATTCTGGGCGTACCCGTCACATCATAATATTAACATTATAATGCATGGAACATAGAACATATATCAAACATGAGAATAAAATAACCCATGTAAATTAATGTGTTTAACATCATAATGCATAAATTCATAAAAATTTGTTTCCCAAAATATATAGGTAATAACATTCTTGACATTGAACAATCAACGATGAGTGAAGAAGAAACAATCTATGTGAGTGTGTTTATTCGAGAGAAGCGTTATTTTTGAAATCATTGGGTTTGTCATGAACATATGTAGAAAAAATTTCTACCCCTTAAAATTTAAGATAATTATGAAATAATTATTTTTAATGTGTAACCATACTAAAAATGGTGTGAATGGGGGAGAACCTGAAGAAAGAAGGGTTGGTTCGAGAATTTCCCCTTACCTAGTATCTGAATGATTTATTCAATTTAATGTCCTGTATAATGAAATTATATTCATAAATGAGAAATTAAGTAACCTTTATATAATAATATGGTCAATTAGGGTTTCGTTATGTTCTTTTATGGGCCTTTAGATGAGTTATAGAGTTTAAAATCATTATTCGGGAATGTTCGGTTTTATAGTTCTCTTGGATGGTTCACTTGTATTCATGAACAGAAGTTCATATAAAATGTGGATAATCATTGAGAATTGTAATTATATGTTATTTATGATTCTAAAAAACTTAAAATGTTATTATAAAAAAAATTATATACCATGAAAATGAATCATTAGATAAGAATTTAATGATGATGGTTTGGGTTATTTCATGCAGGTTTTCAACCACAATGAACTTGTTTTGCAAAATCATTTAGTAATATGTACATATGTTTGTTATTAAAAATTAAATAAGATATAATAAATATAAAATAATCTGTTTCAGCCATTAAAATGGTTTCATGACTAGTTCTGAAGGTGGAAAATGAAAAAAAATGTTGTTCTTGAAGGTGATAAATTAACACCTCACTAACAATGTTTTCCTTTCTAAAATAAAAAGAAGAGGATAAGGGGTATGAATAATATATTATCCCACTAATATAATAAAATTACATTATATATATGATATTGCAGTTACCATACCATTAGGATGAGGATAGGTGGGGAGAGATTAACAAAAGAACTTAAAATTGAAAGGAAATTAAAGGAAAAGACAGAGAAATTAACTCTAGAATCCTCCTTAAGGAACCTTGAATTGGTCTTTTGATTGGACAAGAAGCACTTGTAAATGGGGGGATGGTATAGATAATATTTTTGGACATATTTTATTCAAGTATTTAATCTTGATAAGTGTGAGGAAATGATGGTGTGAAGGGTGGTATTTATAGCGGAGGGGAGAGGGGTTTTCTCAATATTACATTCATTAATTTAATATTCCTCACAAGACATATAATACTGATGATTAAATGAAAAATAATAGTAATAGGTTCATTTGAGTTCGATAAAATTGGTCTTACACCAGTAGGATATCAAACACGACTCTATAATTAATGTATTTAGCCTATTTTGTAAATTATAGAATTTCACTATTCATAAAAAATTCAAGTATTTCAGAAAAATACCAAATACCCCCCCTAACAATTTTTTGATGTCTAGAATCAAAAACTGAGATCCATTATTCAAAAAAAAATATCTATATATGATTAATTTAATTTTTAATTAAAATCATAATCTACTTGAAAAATACAGATATTAAAATTAAAATTGATTTTATAATTCTTTCAAAAATTACATAAGGTCTTATAAAATTAACATAATACTAGAAGACATAGAATTGTTATATTATGAAAACGATTTAGGAATATATTTTTTCTTCTAAATTAATTAATTAATTACAATTAATTATTTATGACTTACAAAAATACCAATACTTCTACTATGGTCATATTGTCACTTATAAGATGCCCAAATTATATTTAATCATTCATGGGTGAGGTTACTATTATTTTAGAAAATTTTCTATTTATAAGCGTCACATTAATATTCATAATGGTGTGTTACTATTCAGAAGGGTAGGTTACTTTTCAATAAAGATTATGTTTTTTCAATTGGACTCCAAAAATGATCCTGAACGCATCCCTGTATGTCAGATTTTTGAAATTCAAAACATTGAAGTGGAAAAATTATGTTTAATGATCAGAAAGCTTTTATTATCATGATATTCCATTGTGATTCATAATATGATTATACTATAAGGAATAATAACGGAATTCCATTGATTTAACTTTGGGTCCTTACATTCTTCCCCCCTTATAAAAATTCTCCCTCGAAATTTCGTTTTACACAAACAGGTGAGGATACTTATCATTCATCGCCTATTTCAGTTCCTATGATTCTTATTCAAACATATTGTTCTTCCAAAATAATTTAAAAATATATGATGTAATGTTGCATTGGAATTTATCTCTCATATCATGAATCTTGACTGGATGCTCCTCATAAGAGAGATCACCTTCCACCTGTACAACTTCGGAGTTCATTACATGTGAGGGATCTAGTATGTACTTCCTTAGGGGTTATTTATGAAACACATTATGAAATATAATTATATAATAATAGAAACATGAAAATAAATGCTTTTTATATCATTATTATCATAATGTGGAGATTTGGCAACAACATTTAACGTGATATTAGCACGAGCCAAGGCTCATTGCACATGGGGCATGAGTAAACCCTCATTACACATTAATTAGCATGAGTAATCCCTCATTGCACTTGAATTACCATGAGTAAAACCTCATTTGAATTGAATTAGAACGATTTAGCCTCATTTCACATGGCGTATCATGATACTATTCATTACCCAATGCATTGGAGTGCTATCAGGATGCACCCTTTATAAACATTTCATTTCATGCATAAGTGGGTCACATAGATCATACAACTTGGATTAAATAAACATTATAATTTATTCCATGAATAAAAGTTTTGGAATAAATAAATTTATATACTACATAAAAAAGTACACATGGAAAATAGTGAATACCATTGATGGAGAAATGGGTATGGTATTCACTTACACGATGATTGTTGCATGAAAATTTTGGTGTAACTCTGGCAGCATAACAACATCAAATAGAAATCATAAAATGGATTGATCATAAAGAAAGGGGTATCTCATAATTTATACTTGAAATGTACATTAATGGGGGTCATGGAACATAATATCCCAACATATGTAATGGACTTTAGATGCATAATATAAAATAATTGCTCGAATGTAAATAAGGAGAGATAAATCTCTTACAGAATTTCAGAATGGTAATGGGTGTACATGGGAGGAATAAATGAGAGAGAATGGGGTATCTAATAATTCAAAAATAATTAGGTAAGTATTGGTGAGGTGATAAATCATACCCCAACAATTGTAATTGAAAAAAGGGCATAACAATATATGGAAACTTGGACATAAATAAGGAAGGAAGAAAAGTGACGATCCCTTACTTGGAAGTGTGATAAAAAAGGATTGGGAGAGGATTGAGAGAGGATTATTGGGAGCATGGGGAACCGTGGGATAATTCTAGAGATATTAGGGAAGTGGTTGGTCGTGATCCAAATGGTTTTACTAAGTATTAATGGGATATTGAGTGAGTTTATATAGGAAAGGAGAGGGAATTCATTATTATTTAGGATTTGGTCACTACACATTAAACTAAGAAAAAACACAAACCATCCAATGATTTTTGCCCATGGTTTTTTCCAAAGGGGATTGGAAAACTTATTTTATAAGTGAAATTCCCAATCTTATTAAAATATTAGGCTTTCTTATGTGGAGGTGAGTCACACTCTCAAAGAAATCATTTTAAAATGCTAAAATATTTAATAAGTCTTGGAGGGTCAACTAAGGCATTTTAAAATTAATCAAAAAAATATAAAATAACATTATTTTAAATTTAATACATTATTTGCCTAATATACCATTTATAATATTTAATTACATTACTATTGGGTCATTATTATGTCCTAAAACACATTATATATTTAAACAGTATTTACTTTTTACCCAAAAATTCGACTGTCTCATAAAATTATGAAAAATTCACCGTTAGATAATTTAAACATCCTGAATCCAAAAATAATATTAATTTTATCTAAATATTTTTTTAACTGTGTGAATTATAACTTTTAATATAAAAACCGAAATTTATTGAAAATTCATTGGTTTTGACAAAAACAGTTTTTAAATCTTTATAAAAATTACAGTTGTATTCAGAAAAATTATATGATCATTTATATTTAATAAAAATTAATTTAGTAATAATATTTTATTAAAATATTATTTAATTCGAAATCCATTAATTCATTAAAATATATTTCTTAATTGTATTTAAATATTAACTAAAAATACTATTTTTTCTTTAAAAACCATTTACAAAGTAACAATAATAAAATGAATCTATATTCTTTATACAAAAATAATGCACATAATTAGAGTTATAGGATCTTGTTACACAATACCTTATAAAACCTACATAATACCTCTGGGTAAGGTGTGCTATGTTGATAGACTCTTGGGGAGGCTTAGATAACATCGCTCGGGTGGTAATCTCTATTAACTTCAACTTCTCTTGTAGATGATTACATTCAAGCTTAACGTGTTGAAACTCAGCATGGTCTTGGTTAAGAGAAAATACTAGTGACTCTAACTCCTTTCCAAGCTCTGAAAATATGGGCTTTGTTTGGAGAGATTCTACCAGATGATGCCATCACTTTCTTTGTCTGAGTAAATTGGATTTATTAAATCCATATATTTATTCTAATCATATGGTCATAGTTCAAGGGGTATATTAGCAATGGTAACAATTCATAACAGTATTTTAAAATCCAAAATCATAAAACCAAGGGCGTTCATATGTTTTATATAACCATTTTACATAATAAGACATTTAATAAGATCAAGACGAATTTTCATTAATAAAAGTTTGGGTCATCAAAAATAGTATCGGGAAAAAGACACCCTAAAGTATCTATATATTTAATAATCACTCCTTAATAGACTAGATAAGAGTTATTTATATAAAATAGACTTATTGGTTATGATGGATAATATATATAATGAGGTATAGTCTTGATATTGTTCAAATGAGATTTAGTTATCTAACATAGACATATTGGTTACGAGGGATGGTAAATATAGTGAGGGATATTCTCCATATTGTTCCCTTAATTATAATGAGGTTTCTAATGTCTAAGGTTAGGTTATAGACTTTATAAGTATGTGTGATCTGTTATTGTGGGACTGAAATGCCTCATCATGGGCTATTATCCCAATGATTAAAAATATTTATCATGGTACTCACAAACCATACTATTAGACTGGGATGAATAAAGATATAATGGGATTAATTTCACAATACATCACCTATCAGTAGTAAAAGGATAATCACCTATGACACTCAATTATTATTTAGTTAAAAATCATTCTTGAGTGGATGTTGGAACTTGAAACCATATGTTTTTATGGAAATATCAACGATTCCCTAACAAAGGGATGTGGTATTGGTTATCATAGATAGATTTATTATGGTGGAGTATTTCATACCTATCTAGGATAGTTTCCTTATAGAGTTTTTTGGAAGTTATTATTCCTATGAGATTTTATATGTTCATTATATTAATCAAATAATCATATACAATAATCATATATATTTTATGTTTTTCATTAATTAGGGTTAACATAAATAACTAGAAATGAGGGTGCACTTGAGAACTACCAACCATATTTTGACTTATGTTCCTTCTAATCATACAATCTAGATATTCAGGGACATATTGATTTTGTATTCCCTTGTTTTATATAGTTCATGGGAGATTTATCTCATAATAAAAATGTTTTCCTATATAAAAGTTATTAGGAATTGAATAAAATTTTTCATTTTAATAATTTATATAGTAGATCATGTTTATCTCCTTTATGTTTGATAAAGATCACAATAGCAACATATTTTAGTTTTAGCCTTATCCATGAGATGTAAAATTGTATTCTTTTAATTAGTAAGTGGTTATTTACATCTTAGAGAAGACCAATATAATATACCAACTAGTGAAACCACTGTATTGTGTTGATTTTGGGAGAATGGTAATTTTTTGAGCATATCAACCATTACGAAGCAATAATATTTTAATATAATAAAAAATGGAACCCAGGTTTGTGGGGTCATTTGATATTGTTGAGTGAATTGTAATATTAAAATTCTAGTTACTACATCCACAATAATACAGTGTTATGCATGATGTGTTTCAATTATCATGACATAGGCGATACCATTCTAATTCATCTCATGTGATAAGTGTCATTGAGGCTGAGTTGGATCCAAAAATGTCATTCATGTACTGACATAAAATTTTCTAAATAGAACTACATTTGGATCGAATAATAATCTTATTAACTAATGAAGTTATAGAAAAAATATGCACAATATGCACAATATTACATTTTTTATTTTTTATCATTATAAAATATATTATTAATAAATAAAATGACACTAAGAATCATAACCATTGATAGTATAGTCAATCTATAATGACCATTAATATTGGTATATATTAATTGTTGTGAACAAATCTAATTGAAACATAAGGTCAAAGTGATGGCCTCGACTAGTATCATTATACGCTATGAATCCCATTTATCAGTGATTCTGAGTAATATGTCATTTCTGGGATTTTCCCCTAACCAAGACCAAGTCATGATTCAATAACAAAAACATGATTGAAACAATTTATAGGGTAAATTCAAGATTATAGATGTCACAGCCCAAACCATGCTCTCTGAACAACAACTAGAATATACCATTGTTACACACCATACCGTTACGACATATGCTTGTGTAATAAGGTGTTATTCATGTAGACCCTAGTCATATGTATTTTTAAATTTCCTCAATAATAAAATAATTATTACATTTATAAATTTAATTATTACATTATACACATCATTATATAATGAGTTGAATAAAAACTAGATTTTGATATAATGAAATGATAATTTAATTTTTTTGGGAAATATAAGCACTCTTGTTGGTAAATTCAAGAATTATAAAACTTCCTCAAATATTCTCATTAAATAACATTTATTTTAATATACAAGATTATATAACTTATTGAAGTGCAATGTAATTTTTATAAGGGGAAGAAAGTCATTAGTTTTGCAAAAATAGATATTTTCTAGAAATATGTATTTTTATTTAAAATTGTAAATTATGATATATAGAAATTTATTTTATAAAACCCAATTTATTTTTTAAATAAATCCATATAAATTATCGAATGGGTATTTTTTCAATATTTTCTTAGATAGGAGTGTTTTTGGGTAAAAATTAAAAATAATATAAATATATGGTATGTATTATGACATCACAATGTCCCAAAATTAATGTAATAAATACTATAAAATTAATCCACTAAAAAAATATATTTTACATTTAAAATATTTTAATTATAATTTTATTTGATTAGTTTTAAAAGACTATAATGAATCATCCAAAACCTATATTATATTTTATGTTTTTAAAAATAATTCCTTATTAATATGACCCACTTCCACATCACAAATGGTATTATATTATGAAGCTTAGTTCAAATCCTAATATAATATTTAAAACCAATAATCATTTTTAGAAACCGTTAGAGAACCCATGAGAATGTTTTTAATTATTTTATCACTTAGAGTCCAAAACCTATGTTTATAAATTAATAAAGAACTTCAATCTCTTGGGTTAAAAATATCCACCACACTTCCCATTCCTCTTCAGTAAAAACCCATTAACCAAATAGTTCCTCAACCAATTGCTTATAAATTTATCCCAATGTGTTCACATTATATTAGTAAGGCTCTCTATATATTTTAGAACATCCTCTCTAGGTAATGGATTCTGTCATAGTCCTTATAATTCATGTACATTCTTTATAATAAGTCTTTTTGTTCCAAATTCTTCTAGTTGTAATGTTTTTAGACATCCCATTACTATATTTAGATTTCCCATGTAATGATGGATCCCATTTCATTACATTAAACACTTCTATGAACATTTATATATAATCATTTTTTATTGAAATTATCATGTGATTTTCCATGGTAAACATTTATTTCATTAGTACTCATTCCCAATTATACACATTAGTATCCACATAGATGTTCCTGTCATTCATATATTATATATGTATATAATTGTAACCTATACTCCTAAATCATGTGATTAAAAATGACGAATTACATTAGTTTTTCTGTGATTTTTCAGTCAAAAAATGCATGTATATATTATGAATTTGATTGGAGGGACAAATTTATATCACTTTATAATTCATTCAATAATATTTTCATTTCATGTTATATAATGTATGGTGAACAATAGGTAAGATTAAGTACACATATTTATGATTTATTAGTTGTTAGCCTTGTATTATTCCTATGATGTCATGTTTTATGTTGTTACCACATTCATATGATTCATTGATGTTATTATATAATTCCATTATTATATGTTCATCATTATGTTTATCACCTTTCTATTTCATCATGTTATAACTCTTTAATCACATGTACTAATCTAATTTATTCAATATTTTATTATTCCCTTACTAGAATTTACAACTAACTATTTCTTATATACTTCTCTAGGATATCTCATGCAGTTTTAGATGATCAAATATATTTTAAGGGAATGTTATGTAGTTTATAAACAATATCACTATATCCATGTTTCAATTCATTATGATATGCATCTAATTACCCAATAAAACTAAGTCTCTTGATTTTTTGGGACATTTTTATCTGTATTATAATGTAATCTATCATGAAATAAAGCACATAAAAAATAATGTTTTTCATGGTTGGAATTCAAGAAAGGTATTCTTATTTTGGATTATTGGGATTATAAATCCATAGTGAAAACTATAGAGATGAGAATAAAAATAAGAAAACATCCCAATTTTTTTATAAAACATTGAGATAGTGGTTTCCATGAAATGAAATACCAGTTTGGATATTACATGTTGATGTGGCTATCGAACCATTGTAACTAGGGGTAATAACCTCAAAAAATTAAAATTGGGTACTAACAAAATCATCACCTACTACATAGAGAAGAGTCTTTTCTACACAACTAGTTTTAAAATTTTGGAGGTTATGATTTGGTAACTTTAGATGATCTTTATGAAAAAAATTTAATGAAAAAGTCCTATGAAATTTAATGTTAGGAAATAGACCATGGATAACTTAGATTGAACCCTATAAATTCATATGTTATGGAATATATGTCTTTTAAGAGTTATCCCTTAAATGATAGTTATTTCCTTTTTTATATTCTTAATAGTTTCAAAATTCATAGACTTAATTTTTCCTTTATTTTATTCAATAGATGGAAAATTGAGGAGTCAACTTAAGAAATAAAGAAATGGGAAATATAATAACACCCAAATTGAGGTTCCCAACATGAGGGGATAGTTATTCAAGAAATATAGGACAATACATACTAAATTATCTCATGTTTAAATAACATTTTGAATTAATAATAACACCCACATCCCCCTAAGAATGTTAAATTTATTAATTAAACTTCATACAATAAAATCCTATAATATTTACTGGATCTTATCATCCCTTAATCATGGAAAAATGTATCGACTCGATTAAAATGGTCTTATCTATCCATAAATTATTTGAGAAATATTAAATCATGTGGGATATTTATCACATATATATAAAATTTAATTAAAGTTGGATATTGATCAATAATTAAAATCCCAATAAAAATATCGAAGAGTTAGAGGGTAAACAATTACAGATTTTTATGATAAATATTTTCCCAATACTCATTAAATTAAAAAACGTGGGTGTTTCTTGGAATAACTAAATAGGACTATGAATAAATTAGGGTTACTGAGGAAAACATCAAAAGACACTCATAATATTCCTCTATCTTTTCTATCACCCCAAAATTAAATTTAATCACTTCTCTAGTGGGAATATCCAAACATACGAATAGCTTTGGATATTCAATGATTTGACAGCTATAAAGAAATATTATAATGTCATATCAATTTTGAAATAGAGATAAGTGAATCTCATGGGTCTCAAGGGTCTAGATATTGTAAGTGAATAATAATTTTTAATTACACCAGAGTGATAGAGAATTATCCTGATATTAAGAAAGTAAAATTTCCCACTTGTCAAAAGTGTGAGAATAAGGATCCCAAAAATTTACTGAAGGGGGAAAGGGAATAATTTTTTGTGTGGTAAGGAGGGGTTCCAATCTAGTGAATAATGATTTATTAAACCCACAAATCTGATAGAATAAATTAATTTCCTATACATTTTTAATCATATTGTTTAATGTTTAAACTATAATGAACAATAAAACTATTAAAACCTATACACTAAGACAAGGGTGGTCGAAGATAACTGGTGAAAAACCCTCTAATGACTAGATATAAAGGGTGATTATTTTCAATCACAACCACTATGATTTTTCTCAACAATGAAGTGGTGATTTATTTTCTAGTTATTTATTCAATGAAAGAAAACATATTATTTGATTCTTGTTCTATTCATTACATAGTGTCATATATTTTTAGAAAAACTATTGAAAAACCACTTAAAATATGAATGTTTTGTTATTCATGAAAATGGAAAATGGGAAATGGTATCATCCAAAATATATAACTTCCCCTCATTTAGTATTTTTGGGTTGAATTTCCAAGATAATCTTATGATACACCATTTTGTAGAATTTTATTTTATTCAGTGTATGGACTGTATTTCCTTTTATAGTTATAAGATAAATTACTAATACAAGCAAATGAAATTTCTTATAATGAATCTACCTAAAATTCTATAAAAGTGTAAGGAGGAGAATAGATCTCATTTGGAATCATTTTACCAAGAATATAAATTATTTCCTTATGAGTAGGTGTATCTAGATCAAATTATTGAGACTGAGGAAAATATTATCCATAAAATATAACTAATGTAAGGGAATATATTGACGTGTTTCCTAAAAACTTTATTGGGTTTCCACCCAGATAAGAGGTTGAGTTATCAATTGATCTTATACCTAATTTTTTTTAATATCCAAGAATCCATATATAATGTCCATTGTTGATATACAAGAGCTAAAGAGGAAAATACAATAAAATCTGGTTAAAGGGCTTATATTCCCAAGTGCTTCACCAAGGGGTGAACCTGTCCATTTCATACAGAATAATGGTATGTATATACAACTCTATATTAATTATAATAATCTAAACTAGATCATGATAATGAAAAATTATCTTCTTCCATGAATTGATGACTTTTTCAATCAGCCACATGGATCGTAGTGCTTCTCTAAGGTGGATCTTCAGTCAGGAAATTAACAGGTAAAGGTAAATTTATTGTATATCTCTAGGATTTATATTCATATAAGGTAAATGATGTATGACTTCATTATGATTCCATTTTAACTCACTAATGGTCCATCTATCTTAAAGTAAATAGTGGATAGAGTCTTTATCGATTACCTCAATAGATATTTGGTAGTCTTTATTGATAATATTTTGATCTAATCCAAATGAAAGGAGGGGCATGATAAGAATCTTAATATTATACTGAAGACCATGAAAAGTGAAAAATTTATTTGTTAACTACAATATATGTGAGTTTTAGATGGATAAAGATACATTCTTGGAGCATGTTATCACTAGAAAATGGATATATAGGGATCCATTAATGCAAAGGAAATTAAATTATGTCCAAGAGAATTATCTATGGTGAGGAATTGTTGTTTCCTTTGATTTATTGGGTATTATCATCAATTTTTGAAAAATCTATCATGATTATTAAGGCTACTGACTGGGATAACATATATGGGAGTCGAGTTTTTCTATACTGATCAATGTGAAGAGACATTTAAATAATTTATGAAGAGGATAATCAATAAATTTATGCTCATATTACCCACCAGGGGAGATCTTAATTATCAACAGAGAGGCATCCAAAAATGGATTTGGTTGTATAATCATGAATAATTAAAATGTGGTAGCATATTCCTCCTTCCAATTAAAGATCCATGCGTAGATCTATGGAACACATTATCTAGAATTGTCTTGAGCGATCATTGTATTAATGTTTTTTCAACATTATATATTAGGAAAAGTGTGGCATATATAAGAATCATACAAGTCTCGAGAATATATTCACTCCAAATGAGATTACTATGAATCAATGAATGTGGTTTGAGATAACCAGATATTACGACTGTTTGATCTATTACCATTCTATATTGGATAAAAAAGTGGCAGATGCACTGAGAAAAAAGGATCCCAGAAACCTATCCATGAAGATAATTGAAGTGGATCCAATCTTCATGGATATTAAAAGGATTGACATAGGAATGAAAAATGGATCATAATTCAACCTTGTACAAATAAATTATCAACTATACATTCATAAGAGGATCAAGGAGGTCCAAAAATATGATAAGGAACTATGGAAAAAGGTAGTGGATATTATAGAGTTGAACATTATTAAATATGGTATTATAAGGTATTGAACCAAGATACGTGTCCCATAAAAACTAGAACTAAATAGGGAACATTAGGATGAGGTTAAAAGTTAATATTTCTCTATTTATCAATGAAACACTGAGATTTATAGAAATATAAAGTAAAAAATTTGGTGGGATAACCAAAATAGAGAGATTTTTAAATTTGTCTCACACTGTTTGAGATTCCAAAAATTCATGGTCAAATGATATAAGTCTAAGTGTATGACATAACATTTTCCCATTCTAGTAAATAAATAAGAAAACATGACCATGTAATTTAGTAAAGGCTTACTTAGGTAATATAAAGGAAATAACACTATTTTAGTAGTAATTAACCAAATTTCATAGTCACTGCATACCATTACAATCATGGTGGATTTAATATTTTAACCACATTATAGTATATAAAAAATAGGAGTGTTAGGACAACATAGATTACCACTCCCCACTATTTATGATTGAGATTCAGGTTTCACCTCAAGTCTCTATAGGATCCTTCAATGACCACTAGATATAGAGATGAGTGTTTTTAGTTCTTATCACCTTAAAAATGATGATCATCCCCTGATAACCATTAAAACTCTATAACATATGGTGAGATACAATTCAGTGGATTTATAAGGATTTTCATATCATCCCCTTCCCCATGTGGAGTTTACATAAAAAAATGTTTCCATTCTAGAATACAAATGGATCTTTATGAGGCCATGCATGTAATGTGGTTTCATACTCCAACATGATAGAATGAATTTGTGGAGTGGAATCTTGTGAGACATGAACTTATCCCAAAGATGATATAAAATTAACAAATCATTCTACATAAAATTAAATCTGTGTAATTTAAAGATCAAACCTATGCATATAATTATTGATGACGCCAAGAGTTTGAGGTGAGAGAAAAGGTATTCCTTAATATATAAACATGGATAAAATTCATCTAGTTTGGGAAGAATGGAACATATAATCCATGATACATTGGAAACTATGAGGTCTTTGATCAAATTAGAGTTGGGGCCTAACAAATATAACTCCAACTTAACCTGTCTAAATTACATGATGTGTTTTATTTACCCCACTTGAGTATGTACAAATTGAACCCCTCACATTTACTAATCCAATGGGTGGGGCCTTTGGAAAATGATCATCCATACAAGGATCATCTGATGAAGATTTTAGATCATAGAGACACAGTTCTATGAATGAAAGATAAATCACTTAGTCAATGTATTATGGTGGAACCACAAGTTATAGGAATAAATTTGGGAAACATAACAGGAGATGAAACAGAAGTACCCGTATTTTTTTAGTGTATGAAATGAAATATCAAGGGTGAAATTTATAAATAGTCTAAGAATGTAAAATCATTAACATTTATAAATGTACTTCCATAATGAGTGAATGAATTTCATATTATGTAATGTAGTAATAGAAAATAAATGCACTGTATTTCATTTATTATTTTGGAGCATTATAAAATATAGCATGTTGGACATAAAACACTATTAAGAATCATTACCACTGATAATATATATTTTTTCATAGTGACCTTAAAAATTAGAATATATTAATGGTTATAATAAAACCAAATTAACATGGAAAAAATAATGGATGGCCTCAACCAGTATGATCATACAACATGAATCCCATTTAGCATAACATTTATGGTAGATGGAATCACGAGGATTTTCCCTTGGCCAAGACTATGAAATTTTTAAATAATTAAAATCTAAGTGAAACTGTTTGTGGGATAAGTTCATGCCTATCAAGATCACCACCCAAACCATGTTTACCAAACCACCCCATAAAAGTAAAACCAATGAAAATCCCACCATTAGGGTGTATGCTGGTGTAAAAAATTATTATGTATATATAACCTAGAATTATAAATTTTTTTATTTATAATAAAATATTGGTTATATTTACACATTTTCATCATTACATCATACTCTTTATTTGATAATTATTTGAATAAAAACTAAATTAAGTTATAAAGAAAAATAATTGAATACAATGGAAATATATAGTTCCAATTAATATACACTTTTTGATAAAGTCAATAATTTTTAAATAAATGATATGTTTATGAAATATTCTTATAAAATAATATTTATTTAAGTATAAATGTTATTGTTATGTAATGACGTGTAATGTAATTTTTTTAGGGCCAGAAACATGTTATTGTCATAAAAACTAGTATTTTATAATAAAAAGGATTTTATTAAGTATATTTAAGAAATTATTTTAATAAAATAACTTTTTTTAAATAAGTATGTTCCATTTTGTTGATGGTTAATTTATTATTATTTTATAAGACATGAAAATATTTGGATAAAAATTAAATTCAACAATAAATATACGATATGTATAATGACATCAGAATGGACCAAAATGGATGTAATTAATATGAAAAAAATTAATCTAAGAAAAAATATATTTTACCTTTAAAATAATTTATTTTTTTATGTTATTTGATTAATTTTACAAACCAAAAAAGAATCCTTTAAAACCTCTATTATATTTTAAGGTTTAAACAATAATTATTTATGAATTTGACTCATTTCACATATTGAATTGAATTATTTTAAATTGTTAAATTTTTAGCATTATAAAATATTTATGCCACTATTATTGGGATTAAACCATTGTAGAAAACATGGTAAGGGTCATGGTTTTGGTTATTTTATCACTTTATTTCTAGAACATATTTTTAGAAATTAATAAATAATTCCCCTATCTTTTACTATAAATACCTACACATCCATCCATATATATTTAAAAAATACCATTAAGAATGAATTTCATCACCCTATAACTGTTTAAATCCCCCAAATGTATTCCCATGATCTTTGAAAATATTCTCTAATAGTTTTAGATGCACACACTCAAGGTAAGGGATTCTCTCCTATTAATTTTTACCGAACTGATTTATTTTGTAATAATCCTTTTGGTTAAAAATTTACCATGTTTTAATTAGTTTTTACACATCTATTTACTATAATTATAATTAATAACTAATTAGTTATCATCTTTCACTCTAATTAAACCATTTCATGAACATAAACATACACCCATTATGCTGCTGAAATTATCCTATGATATTTCATTCCAAACTTTTGTGTTTTTTTAATACCCATCCCAATTTACAATTATGGGTGTTCAAATAAATGTAACCATACATAATTTATTGAGGACATCCAATGTGTGTAACACATAATCTATAAACATGGGATTAATAGTGATGAAATAGCTTCTAATATTAGGAGATCCATATTTCACACAAATACATGGACATAATATGGATGTGATGTGTGATCCCAAAATCATACAGTCCTCCAATGCAATGGGTAATGTTTTTCTCTAATGATATACCATGTGTAGGGAATGTCTGGTTAGCCTAGGAATATTATGTTATTATGTAATTATGGTTATCCTCGACTTATTCTCCTGATGTAATGTTTTATGTTATTTCACCATTCATATGATTCCTTGATGCTATTAATTTATACCATGCATTGATATTCAGGATAATGATTCTCACCACTCTATGTTATAGAGTTATTCAAGATGACTTTCATGTACTACTCTACTTTATGATATAAATTTATTATTCCCTTAACTGGATTTATATCTCACCCGTTTCTTATATACATCTCTAGGATACCCTGTGTAGTTATTGAAGATCAATAGAATTTGTGGGGAATGTTATTGTGTTTTTAAATAATGGCATTGTATCCTTATTTAAATTTATTAGGATATATATCTAATTAATCAAATATAGTAGTTCTATAAATCCTTTGATATTGTGTTATATGTAACATAATGTAATTAATAATAAAATAAAATGAATAAAAACATGGGTTTTCAATGTTTTCAGACTGAATGATTTGTATTATATAATAGAGAAAGGGGAATATTTGTAGGAAAATAGTTCTTCTAGTTTATGATTAGTGGATTCACATTCATATTATCGAGGATATGTGGTAGTGAGAGTCTAATAAGAGTTCATATTTTATGAAGTTATTAATAGGTTAGTCATAATTATTCTAAATGATTCACAATAGGGATCAAATACCCTAAAGTGTGAAGGTTGTAACATATCACCCATTAAAAGGCATAATATTGATTAAATTTTCCAAAAAACTAAGGTATTTCTATTAATTATATATGTTTTATTTATTGAAAGGGGACTACTAGGCCATTTATTAAAGTCAAATAGTTTTCGAGGAATCTATGCTATGCATGTTATTCCCCTAGGTACCTTATTGTTTTGTATTGGATTCTCAACAGACCAAGTAGGGGAGGCAGTAGCCCCCTGAGGCCTATTGGTTTTTTGGTAGCACTGGGTCTGGAAGCATGTGTGTGACTAGGTACTTAATGATGGTAGGGTGGGTACCCGATACCCTATGATCACTTTTTTTTTAAAAACTATAATTACTTAAATTAAATTGAATTTTATTAAAATATATTATTCTACCCTATTTTGGCCATCCATCCATTCGATCACATCCCAATCCCCTATATGTTTTTTCACTTCAATGAAATTGTTCTCCCTTGATTTTTTCCTCTTCACTATGCTATTCATCACAATAGGTCTCCTTTGGTAGGGTTAATTTTTTTCCCTCTAATTATCATTTCATTAAATATTATAGCAATCTTCATCATTTATTCATAATTATATGGTTTATATATATATATATATTAATCAAATATATTTCTCTTGGAATTATTCTATGAGAGGAATTAAATCGGGAAGTGATAAGTTTCCTAAAAAACATATGTTTTTAATTCTCATTTTATGTGATGTGTGATATGCAGTCTCTCCAACCATGAGTTATTGACCTAAAATAAAATTTTAATTCTTTATATTAACCTTAGTTGAGTTGAGTATGGATATTTTAGTCCAATATGCACCCATCAGTTGTTACACATTTTTATGTTGGTCATCCATGGCCATTAAAAAATGTAATGTTTGATGAAAAAAATTCATGAAACCCCTAATGGGGCTTCAATGTGCTTTTTTAATGATATTATGAACCCAAAATAGATCACTTATTCTTGTTGGAATATAGGAGATATGCTTTTTGTGTGTGTATCATTAGGTTCAACCACAAGGGAGCTCTATAGTTTCCATATACCATTTCACTATATTGATTATACTAGAATGTGTGTTCATCCTCTACTAGATTATGGAATCGAGTTGGTTGGGCATCAGTTGTTTTGTGTGAATAGTTCAGGTGTGAAAAGATTATACTATATATGTTATAAAACATGTTGGTTGGTACACCGATGTTAAATAAAACAAAAATATAATGATATTAAACTATTTATTAATTTTGGTTCATGTTTTGGTTATGTTCATTGGATGGTTTGTTGTTTGTGCTTATAATGGGTATGGTGGATCTATAATTCCCACTTCTGATACATTGTTCATAATTGGGAAAATTATTCCATACCATTTATTTATTTATAAATTGGTTTCTATTTCCATGATGTTGGGATGTAATTCCCACATATAGATAATTTCCTATGAAAATGGGTGTTATGTCTATTTTGTAGTTTGATTGTTTCGGGGACTTTATTCCCATTGTGTTGGGGGAATGTTCCTATATTTATTTGATGTTCAAGAGGATTGGATGTTATTCCTATTTATGCACTATTACCCATAGAAGTTATATATACTACCCATGATGTGATGCTTCCCAGTAATGGGATGTGATGCTCAGATGAGAATTGAGTTAGTGGGATGTGGAGCCCCTTTCTCTTATAATGTGGCTTGCTTCTAAGTAAGGTCTTCTATCTTGAGATTATATTCATGGATAGGGATTTTATGTCTTGTACTTTTTATATGGTTGGTTCAGGATTCAATCATGTATATGTTGACTAAAAAAATCTATGCCTTTGGTTGTCTCTATATTTTTGAGTTGTTATGACCATGTATTGATGGTTTTGATACAATAGGTACATTATGTGCATTGATATAATTCTATTAATGGGACATAATTCTTGGGTGTTTGTAATTTTTCAGTGGGGGTACATTATTACCAAAGATTAAGAATTAGGTTATGATGGCCATTAAATTGTTTTTTGATATCTTCATCAACACCCTATCACTTTTTTTTAAGTAGGTATTCATCACACTAGGTGACTAAGGAGCACCCAAGTGTGTAATGTATTTTATTATCAATTACTATGAAAACATGACTTTATTTTCAAGTAAATAAACTTGTGTATAATATTTTATAACTAGATATATTTTTGGAATCCATTTGTTTGGCCTAATAATTTATACTCTCATCATTCTCGGGTGCATTGTTACCTAATAAGACTTTATTTTTTTTATCCAAGTAATGTAATGATACTTACTATATATGGATGATTTGGTATTTTGGTAGGTTATATGTGATAGGACCATGAATATACTTAAGGCCTTTTTTTTATCATCTACAAAATTTTATTTTCTTTTGGGTTCCTTCGTATTAGTGGGCCAAAAATATTCTTATTTATGTTCTATATAACTAAATTAGATTATAATAATTAAATTTTTTATATAATGGGAATTTTTAATTTTTTTATTAATAGAATGTGGTTTTGATACCAAATTTTATCAATTATTCAGTTTTTATGATTGGTTATTTATATTTATTCGTCTATTATTTATAGTTATAAGTACCTATGAGGGTATAAACACCTAAATAGACTCAGGGATACTCACTACTAGATTGAATCCTATAGAATGTGGGAATATTTTATTGATGTATGTGGCACTTGGTTATATTACATATGAGGTAAACTAGATCAAGTATGATATTGTAATTACTAAATAAAGAATTATACCTCCATATTAGGTGTTATTCTTGAAAATAATTAAGGAAAACCTCAAGTAAAATGTATTCCACTGGAGGTAGAACTTTTATTTTCTCCACCCATATTACCCTATGCATCATGCTATTTATTTCTATGTTAAAATCCCTTAAATACCCACGATCATTCCCTAAATGATCAGTTTTAGACTTCCACTATAAAATAAAAATATACTAAATACATATCAAATAATTTAATAATATTCACCTTGGTATCTTTCGATAGAATATTAATACTGAGATAACCAGTAAGTTATAATGAAGACAAAAAATTCCCTCACGTAATGAATTGGAAATTCCAAAAAAATGAATGTAAGATCTCATCATGTTGGAATAATTCAAACATCTCATACCCCTTTTACCTTCTAACCCAAAAGAGTTTCAATGATTATAAATTATTAAGATATATATATATATATATATATAAATATAAAAGATAATATATATTATTTTATATAAAAGAATGATTGTAACTTGTATTAAATAATTCATATTATAGTGTAAATAATACTAGAATTGTTCCTTTCACCATCAAAAGGGCCGCTTCTACATTGGTAGTAGCCTACTCAGCTATGTATATCCAATATGATCACTCAAAAATTAACTACACTGGAGATACCAACCTAATAGAATGTGTAGTAAACTTAAAAATATATCTACCATGTCTGTATACATGGATAAATATATGAGAATATGGTTAACTACCACTAGCCAATTGAACCTGAGAGGCTTGGGTTGGTCATGATAATTTCCACACATTCTATGTCATTCGTCCAAAGAAACAACATAATATTCATAACTTGGAAGTATATATGGAATTAGATGAAATCATATAGAAATATATGTTTTTTTATTTCATGGATTCTCACAATGGTAATATTGGATCATACGATTCCATGATCTAAGAGTGCAGGGAGTATTACAACACAGAGTACCCTAGTAAGATCTCCCTATATTAAAATCTTCTACCATTCATTTTCATCCATTAAATGATATGTCACATGAACTAAACTGTTTAATAAAACTATCTTCTCATAAACTACCTTATGAAATAATTTCAACCCTCATTATATTCTTAACAGTAATTGGATATGTAAAAAGGTTGAACATCATCACTTATGTTCTTAATAGTACAAACAAGCCCAATTAAAACCACCACACTTATGCTTATTTATCCTAAATAAAATAGAGATATAATATACATGTTCAATGAATCTTGATTAATATGATATCAATTAAACAGATAACTAGTTAAGATTGGTAATTTCTCAAGATTTAAACTACTTAAGGGTATCTGGATAAAATTTAATGGGGATATCCTAGACACCATTCCACATAATTTCCAGATATTTCTTTGACTCCACTATTAGTTTCCACCATCGATAACCATGTCATTCTATTATAATGTTGGATATGTGAACTCAATGCTTCTCAAGAGTCTTTATAATATTGAATATGTGTTGAATATGATACACTGACTTCATAGGTTCACGATCAGAAACCAAACCTATAAAAAGTAGGGGAGATTAAATTAAAAATTCTTCATCATAATTGTGGATGATGGTTTCCATCATTGTACTATATACAATATTTTTTTAGAGAAACTAGGATAATCATATAAGAACTTGAGGATATTTAGTCATTCTAATAGAGAAATCAGACTCTTAAACTCCTTCATATATATAATTAAACTAGGATAATCACTTAAGAACTTGAAGATATGTAGGATTTCTAACAGAGAATCCCGACTCATCAACTCCTTCATATATAGAATTTAGAGGTTCATGTGGAGGGAACTTCTAAATTTTGATATATATCGTATTAAATTCAATTTATAAGAATTTTTAATTAAATATTTCATAATAAATCAGAATAATTAGGTAATAAACTTATTCCAAACACTACATTAAATGAATAATTTAAACAGAATCCTAATAATATAAGTGTTAATTAATAATATAGATAAATTATTAGTTATATGAATAATTTTTTTATTCATTTTAACCTAATTTTTACAAATAAATAAACAATAAAAAATGATTTATTTATTTTAAAATTTTTATTTAATATAAATAAAATATTATATGATAATAATATTGTAAGGAAAAATTGGAAAGCACATGATATGACCAATATTCATTCATTTTCTTACCTATATATGTCTACTCATGATGAATGAGAATCAAGAAACTAGGGTTGACTTAATAGAATATCAAAATTATCCCTGGAATACCCTAGGTGACTATAGTTAAAACAATAAATATATTAAAAATAAATATATGTGGCTTACTTACTATGTTTGGGTAGTCCTGTCTCTAGACTATTATCTAACCCAATAGACAAAAGTTAGCTCATATAACATTTTGGTACCTTCCAGATCTATATAGCTAAAAAATAGCCACTCTAATTATAGAAAAAAATAGGAAAAATTACAAATTTCTAAAGGATGGTTTAAATATTGAGTGATTAGAAAACCTTTTTAGGGTAGTAGTTTACCATCTAAATAATTAAATTCCTAAAATAATACTTCCAAAAATATGGATGGCATATGAAATTTTTAGAAAAATATTATTATAAAACCAGTAAAATAGGGAGGTACCTATTTTCAATGAATTTTTATTTAAATAAATAAATATATATTTATAAAACTATATAAACACATAGATCATATAGTCATGATAAAAAAATCAATATAAAAGTAGGCAACTACTTGAAAAATAAAATATAATTCGTACACATGATCTATATCAACTAGAGAAAATATATAAAATATTACTGGATGTTCCAAAGGTAGAATAGAAAATCAAGAAACTATATGGGTATCTCTTATATAGATTCCCCAAAAAACATATGAATTAGAAAAAATTTATATCATCCTCTAATCTTTAAGCCTTTTGACATGAAATGAGATCCCAAATCCCTTACTCTATTTAATTATTTTGGATAATCCACTTTTTAATTGGCTTAAGGGGGAACCATTACCTGAACCATAGACCCAAAGGAACATGGCCTACTTACATGATCCAGAATGCCCCGTGGACCTAACCCACAAAACAGTCCCTCCCCATCCTAATTTATACATTTTTATTCAACATCTAAAACATTTCTTGGATGTACATATAGAAATTCTCTGTGAAGAGATTCATGATTCCTAGTACTGATAGAAGATGAAATACCCACTCATTTTTCTAATATGGTATAATTGAAATTATTAGACCAGTGCTATGAAACCCCAAGGACCTGCATTAGTGGAAATGAGACTTGATATTTTTTCACACTAGAACATTTCTGTAATTATTCCATTGAGGATGATGCCTCCTTACCACCAAAACTAGTCCATTTTACAGTCACCATCAATGGTCACAACCCACATCAATCGCCACTTTCAAGAACTATCACAACCATCATTTTTTATCATCGATCGAGTTAAGCCGCCACTATTAGTTGACCATTGATCCTCACCCAACTTCCCCAAGTTGTGTCACCCTCGATCGAGAAACATTATATTGATGAAACCATACAACTCCATAGACTATTTCTACAAACTCATTGACATCAACACTGAGAGTCCTCCATCCTATTGAATCGTCCTATCCACTATGGTAATAAATCCATACACCACAAATTTTTGTGTTATTCCAAGATTTTATCCCAAGCTTTGATGTAGGATCACATGGTTCCTTTAACAATTGCACGGATCCAAAATTCCTATTGATCCATAAAAATAATTTTTCAGGGGTAATGTTAATTTTCATAGATCATATAAAATAAGGCCAACATACATTCAAGTTGGATAGAAGTAGTGTATGAGTACATTCTAAAAAGAGTGTGGTCACCAACTGACCCCAATATCCTATCATAAAACTCAGTGCATACATTAGTAATATAAATTAAAAAATAAATAATAATTAGAGATAAATAGATTTTTTATAATTTGAATGTTAAAATATTAATATAAATAAACTATGTAAAATGAATATTTTTTTCTATTGGGACACTAATGAATCCAAAAATTTACATATTAATCCCCACCTAGTAACCATGAAGAATAAAAAATGATTTTTTAAACAAAACTGAATGTCTATTATAGTCACCCAATTCATTTAGACGTATTATTTCTTGATTCCAACACATAAATATCCATTAAAACAACATAAGGATCATAAATTTGTATTTCATTATGAGACTAGGTTCATAATACTTTAAAAGAGACTAAAAAAATGGAACCGTTATTTTATTCTCCATTGTGAGCTCTTAAAATACAATCAATATCCAAAATATAAATGGAATAACCTAGGGAATACCTAATTATATAGTGAGATAAAAATACTAGTAAGGTAATAAGCATGATAAGGAAGAATAAAATTTGAGTAAAAGTTATAACATTATATCATAAAAATAAGGCACATGATTGATCAAGTAGAAGAATTACATAAAGATAAAGGTATAAAAATATAATGTAACCCCAGTAATGTGTAAATGATATAAAAAATGTCATAAATATATTTCAAGGATAACTGTTAATAAGACATAACAAGGTAGACATATCCCCATAATGGATTAGGTATACTCCTTAATCCCAAACATGATGTCTCATGAGATTAAAAAATTAACAAATGAATTGGAGGATATATAATTCATGTCCCACCTACCACATTAATTTAATATTCATGAATATGTGTTCGATATAATTATATCAATAATAAGGCATAGATATAATAATTTCCCATTGAATGAATTGGGATGCATAATATTTCCTCATAACATTATCAAAAGAGATTCATTAAAGAAGGTATTTGAGAGGTGGTCAAAAGGCTTGTCTTTCCACATCAATGTAAGGTATAATAATCTATATATATTTTTTAGTGATATATATATTGAATTTAGAATCATTCCATTACTTTAAATATAGAGAATATGAGTTTGAGAGAGAGAAGACAAAACCCAAATAAAATAGTGGGTTAGAAAGATCCATTACCTTGAGCCTGATTTGACTTGGGTGTTATTAATATCCCAGAAAAAATAAATTATTTTAACTATTATATTCCTTAAGAAAATTTATCATATTTTTTGTTCCTTTTATTTTAACTATTACCATGTCATATTCAATTACTTTACCAATTAATTTCATATCTGATTTTTTAATGATAAATGGATCATGTGTCCAAAATCATTTTGGTAAGTTGACTAAGGTAAATGGGATTATTAATTATTACATACCAAAATTTTATATATGAAAAAATTATAATTTTTATACAAAATTTTAATTTTAAAACGAGAAATTTTATATGGATATTAAAAATGAACCAGGTTATAAACCTGGAGATAGAAAGATGTATGTTCGTATAATAAATGTTTCCATTTTTAAATGATAATAATGGAATGAATTTAATTGTTATTTTATAATTAAAAGGTGATAATTATATCATAAATTACATATTACTTATTTAAATACACGTACACATACCATCCACGTGATGTGGTAATAAAACCGAATAACATGGCTTTGAGAGGTTGTAGTCTGTCGTACACACGATTAATTTTATCATTTATTCAATGGGTTGTAATGTATGAAATTATATAAAATATTTATTCTCTATAATAATAAATATTTCATGAATATCATATATCAACTTCAAATTATTTCTTATTATATTCTATGTAAGACATAAGCAAAAATGAACCACATCGCTTAAAGATGTGGTAGTCTATCGTACACATGAACTATAATATCAGATTCTCTATGGAATGGAATGTAATAAGTAAAATATGATATTATAATATAATAATTATTATTATATAATAAATATAATATATAATAATTATATACATTATTATACATATCTATGAGAAGTAGTGATAGAAATCGAATTTCATTAGTTCATGAGGTGGTAGTCCACCATACACAAGATAAATGGTTTCATTTCCCATTTTATAGAGGAGGAGAGGGATGCAGTTATTTATCATAACATTATAACATCATGTAATTTGAGATATAAATATGTTATCAATACATCTTTTTCTAATTATATTTTATAAAGGTAGAAGAAGAAATAAAATAAAACGGTCGAGTAAGGACCTTACCTCTTCTTAGGAAAAGTACAATTAGTTTGCCTCAAAATCCATATATGGTTGGATTAAGGACCCAAAAGTCCTATAGTATTAGGATGTGAATTTGGGGAAGTTATTTGGGTATTTATTTTTAAAAAAGTTGTTTTTGTATGTGCGTAGTGGATAAGAGAGGGGGGGGGGACTTTTATAAGTAGGAGAGAGGGAAGAGATCAAATTTTTGAAAAACAATAATTTCACCCACATGTTTCTCATTCCAAAAGGATCCCAAATCGAAAATTTCTAAACCTTAGAAGAGATAAATTTTATATATCACCATAATATAGAAATTAGAAAATATTTGGGTCATGTATTACCCTTATCTTTTCATTATAATCCCCCAGTAAACCTATTTTTACATAATCTGTGGTAAATGATTTTTACAGTTTTCACTAACCATTATGGTCAAAAAATAATTTGACATTATAATATAATATATTATTATTATTATATATGTTTAATCCATTTTTCCAAATTCAAAAAAAACTTACTTTGATAATAAAATCTTAAATTAAACTCTTGCATATGTTGAGAAAACGATTCTCTAAAAGAAATACATTCAAAAGTTAAAAAACATTTTATAAAAAACATTCAACATAAAATTGATTATATTGAAATAATTTGGATTAAATAATATTTATTTCATCTTATTTTTCTTTTAAAACCATATTAAAATAAAATAGTTCTTTTCAATTCTTTAATGGAAAAGGAATCATTTAATAAAAACCTGTATTTTTCACAATTCAATGAAAAATGATACTTTTCTGAAAGATGAAAAAAATTCACCATAATATAATTTTAATCTTATTATTTAAGAAAATAAATTAAATATTAAATATTCTACAATTCATAAAAATTAATTTTTAATTATTTTTTAAAAGATGAACTAAATGAACTATTTGAGAAAATTACTACATTTTAGAAAACATTTCTTTTTCATTGAAAAGTTTCTTATATTATTTCTAATAAGAACATAACCATAGAAAATATCTTATACATGTGTAAACCATATAATTTTTCATAATTTCATTATTTCTATTCATACACAACAACTCAATAGAATTATTATAAATGCCATCTTTAAATAATTATAATTAAATGCAGTGTCATGTTTCATTTAAAACCCATTTTGCGTGCGTTACAAGATACCAAAGAGATTGAATATATATAAAATGAAATATATAATAATGTTTTATATTGTTACATTCTTCCCCATTTAGATAATTCAACCATGAAGTTTCATATTATATACTAATGTGAAAAAACATGAGGTTACTTCTTTTTCATCACCTCTTTTAGTTCATGAGATTATTCCTCAAACTTGTGGTTTCTCCAAAGCATTGGGACCAGTTGAGTTGTATTTTTCACTGATATTCCCTCCATGATATATAATATTCATTATATTTACCTCTAATGGATTTTTATTATCCAATGGTATATCATCGGGATTCAATAAATGTGAGGGGCTTGGTATGTGCTTCCTTACACGGGATACATCAAACACATCATGTACTTGAAAAAGGTTTGGTGGGAGTACTAATCGGTAGGCCACCACTATGATGCAATAATAGATGAAAAAGGATCCAATGTATCTAGGAATAAGATATCCTTTCTTCCCAAACATCATTAATTTCTTCTACAATGATATATGAAGTAACACCTTACCTCTTACGTCGAACTCCAGCTCTTGTCGACGATTTTCCACATATTCTTTCTATAAACTTTTTACAAATTTAAACTAAAGTTAAATGGATTGATCCTTCTCTATCATCTATAGGAAAATATAATTTCACATAATCTTCCACTCTATATCTTCTTCCTGACACATTAGAGTCCATCACCACTTCCTATGTAGAGCCTCCTAAGGTACCATTTTAATTATAGAGTGGAAATTTTTTTTAAATGAGAAATACACTAGGGGAAAGTGATGATCCAAAAATACTTGTAAATATATTGAAAATTATATCAGAATATACTTTAGTTTTTTTATGGTTATTTTAGAATAACTATCTATTTTAGGGTGATAATAATTATTGAACTGAGTTTTGTATCCATATCTTGTCAAAGGCTTCTCTAGAACCTTGAGAGAAACCTTAAATCATGATAAGAGAAAATAAATAATGTAACTCCATGGAATATTACAACTTCTCTCATGTATATCATAGTGACTTGGTCAAGATATAAATCTTCCATCATATTAATGATTTTTTTTGACTTAGTAAGATGATTGATTACCACCAAGATGGAAATATTTCCTTTAGTTATCCTCTGGAGTCCTATGATGAAATCTATGCTCATGTTTTCTCATTTCTATACTCATATGGGAAATGGTTTCATCATACCCTTATACTTATATAATTTATCATTTCCTTGGTATAATACCAAGCATCATGATACAGTTATGCAATATCTCTCATCATGTTATCCCATATTTGTTTTGCATCAAATATCTATACACTATAGTACATCATGGATGAATAAAGAAGGATGACTTATTCACATCATAAAAAAGATCATTCTTCAGATCAAGTTTTTAGGGTACATATTTCCAATTTCCAAGGCATATATCATTATCTTCTGCAAGGTTGAACACTGGAATATTTACTAATTTTTTTCAGTACATACTCTTCTTATTCCTCTTTCATCCTCTCAATAATGAGTGGTTGAGATTATATTTGAGTAAGCTGGGATAGTAATCCATTTACAATTACCATATGAATCCTTTGAAAATATATAAATATTTCATCATTTTCAATTATCATCTATGACAAAATTGGTGGATACTTTTGTTTATAGTATCTACCACCTTGTTTTTATTCCCATTATAGTGTTGGAATGACCAATCATAAAACTAGATCATCTCTTAGAATCTTTATGGGTGCATGTTAATTCATTATTTTTAAATATATTTTTTTCTATTAGGATCAACATATATTTCATGATTCTCCCCCATTGAGATAATGTCTTTATATATATAACAATAATATCCCTACAACAAACTATAGATTATATATTAGATAGTCATGCTTGTGAAATTTCATCTTCCTTGAGGCATAGGTTGTCAGTACATCATTATGAATTAGAAAAAATCCAAACGCATTATTTGAATAATAATTTTTTACCCCAAAAATATCCACACTTAAAGGGAAGTGTATTTATTGGGGTTGCATTTTGGATTGTGATGGAGGTTTTGGTGTGGTAGATCTATTGTGGTGGTGGCGCGACTGGTTCTCCACGCCAGATCTCCCCTTCATTTAGGTTTTGGATTTTTTTTGTTGTGGCTGGGTGGTTTCCTGAAGTTTGTGGTGTGGTTAGGGACCCCGTGGTGTAGATTTTTTGCTGGGGTGCATCCACGGTGGTGCACCGGTGTACCCTGGTGTGTGGATGTGAAGTCCCGAGGTGTTGCAGTGGTGCTGCGTCCTGAGGACGACGATGGGATTTTATGGTGACGGGGGTGGAATTGGGTTTCTTCCCTAGGTTTTGTGCCTATAATGGTTGATCTCCTGGGCGCCTTCATGCTTTGGTTCAACGGTGACTCCAATGGTTGAGCCCCGTGGGCCCATAGTTTTTTCTTGTTGTTCTTTCTATAACGTTATCATTTTTTGGGAAAGTGATTTTAATTGAAAATTTAAAAAGTATTTTGAAGGTATTTATTGGTGTTGTGATAATCCTCCTTTTCAACTCCTAAAATTTATCTTCACATTCACTTGTTGAGAACAAATTTACTCTATTTTTTTTTAACTTGGATAGTGGTTTTGAATTTTTTTTCATAAATCATTGGTAATGGAAAAGAAGTCCAATGATACTATGGATATCAGTTATAGATAATTGGCTAGGACATTATTTTATTTCCTTTGTCTTAGAAGGGTCTATAAATATCCATTTCTTAGTGATCATATTACCCATGAATGATAATCCCTTAATGTAGATCATTAATTTACTATACATTTTAGATAGATTCTCCTTTATCAATTCCTTTAGAATATTATTTATGTAGTTACGATCACATTACAAACATAATCATTACACACAATTTATGGAATACTTAAACATTATAGAAAAATATGCCCAATCAGTATAGATTGAATAGTTCCTTTAGAAACATGGAAACCTAAAAACTGAAACATATGTGAGCTACATCATCTACAACTAGGTTCTTCTTGACTAGAAACATTATTATACATATCAAACATAGTACATATCCTCATAACCTTGGGAAAATGATACATAAAAATGGAGTGCTAAAATGCTTAGTAAGTGTAAACAAGGATGACATGTTATAATAAACTTGAGTATACGGGTATGATAATGTGATCCGGTAAATAGAATATCTTACCCTGTATATCAACGATCATAATAGAAATCATGTCTTAAAGATTGGAATGATGGAATATGACATAGAATTATGGCATACATAAACATGTAATATCATTCCCTATAAGTAAAGACACATTTCTAGAGCCTATTAGGGAACATCATGGGAACTATACCCAAAGGGCGGGACACACCACCATCTGTAGTCAATGTTCTTTCCTGGTAAGGGATTTGGTTAAACCATTACCCCATAATGTATTGGGTTTCCCCATCTTCCATTATCATAGTGACACCACCTATAAGGCGGGACAAAACACCATCCCCGTAGAAATCCTTTCATTGTAAGGGATCAGGTTTCCCCATCTTCCCATAACAGATCAAGCTCGATGACATCATTCCCATCATTATATGAAGAGATATAAAACATTAACCAATGCATTGGAGGGATATATAGGTCCCACCCATTACATAATGAAATAATAAAAACATCTTCCTCAAGATCATAAATAACACATCATGACACATTACATGAAATGGGTATCACAAACATGTAACCATATCATAACCTATGGAAAGAGACAATTTTCATACCCATTTCATCATAAACATAACATGTCAAAAGAAGCAGGTTTCAAAAGCATATAACCCGTTAATGAGAAATGGGTTTCATAAAAATATTAGCCATGAAGGATAAATGGGATTCATAATGACCATGGTATTAATCATACCTCATTAATAGAAAGGATATAAATGGTACCTTTAGATCATTTCCTAGAGGCATGAGTAACATCAATAGATGTCATCTAAGATGGAATATAATTTTGAAATATACTCTAAAATAATTCCTTAAGGAAAATAACCTTTCTTGTTTGAAAAATGGGTTTTGGGACATTAAACCAGCTGAAAATCATCTCCATAGAAAATATTTAAAACTTATAAATAAGACATTAAATAATTTTTAAATCCTTTTTTCATGAAAAGATTTAAAATAAGAATCAAAACATTCTAAAAACATTTTCTTTAAAAAACTATAAAACATTGAAATAAATGTTGAAAATGTTTTCAAATCCATTTCATTGAAATTAGTTTAAAATAAAGAAATTTTGAATTTTTTTTGAAAATAATTTTCTTTGAAAGCATATAATTTATCTTGAGAATATTTTAAAAAAAATTTCTTTTAAAATACTTTGAAAACTTATAAAAAAGTCTTGAAATAATTTTCAAAATCATTTTTCTTAGAAACTTACAAGGAAGCATGAAAATGTTCTGAAAACAATTTCTTTGAAAATACATTAAAAAAATATAATAAAATCGTTAAAATGTTTTGAAGAACATTTTTTAGAAAAACATATAAAGAAGATTGAAAATGTTTTTAAAACAATTTCTTTGAAAGAACTTTGACAATTTATAAATAAGACTTAAAGAATTTTGAAAACAATTTTCCATGAAAACATATAACAGAAGTTTGAATCTATTTTGAAAATAATTTTCCTTGAAAATTAATTGTTAAAAACATTTTCTTAATGATTATCCTTTTTTAATAATGCATATATAGCATCGAAGAAATGACATCAGGTATATCTGCACATTTCATACGAGATTAAAAGAAAATTATTTTTTCACTGTAAAAAGTATAAAAGGTGACCTTTTCTGAAAGAGAAAAGAATATTCACATGAAGGGATTTGTAAAAGAAAAAAAGTGTAAAAATTAATTTTAGATATTTTAGGATAATGGTATAATATTCTTGCAAGGTCTTTTTAGAAAACATAGATTTCGGACTGAATGGAGGGTAAAGTCAGTCTTTCCTAAAAACTATCTCTTAACTATCTTATGTACCAAATAATAGAAAATGGTGCCAATACATGAGTATATCATGAAATAATAGAGGATAATGAAACAAATGAATTTTCTTGATTGATGTATCATAATATTTCATCAATAGAATCATAAACATAAATAATCTAAAAAAAGAGATTGTCTCAATAAACTCTTATAACTTGGTATATTGGGATCAAGATCTCCATGTAAGGAATTTAAATTACATGAATCATATAATATCATGAAAATATTTATATTCATGATATTTCATGTAAAATAGAAGTATATGAACACAAAAAATAGTTTAGGTGCATAACAAAACATGAGTCTCAAAGAAGGGAAATTGAGACAAAAACATTTTTACCAATTTGGTAACTTTTGAAAATTAAACCCCATTAAAGAAGGTTCTGTAAAGACCTGTAAATTTCAAGGAAATTTTTTTCTTAATTTTCTTTGGAATTTTACAAGAACTCAGTTTCTGACGGCGCCTGATTCCGAGGCCCGGTGTGCCCGGAATCATTTTCTGAAGTTTGGCTCGGGTACGTTCAGTGAACGGACGAGCGGGTTTTTCTAACTTTTAAACCGGTGCCCGGAATCGAATTCTGAGGGCACCGATGAAATCACAGCGCCGGTATTCGCTTAGAAACGCCTCTTCCGGAGTTGCGTTTGCTCGGGTGTGGTTTTTAATTTTCGGGCTTAAAGTTAAGAAATAAAATAATTTTGCGACAGCTTTATTTTATTTCACTTAAACCACTTGGAAGCCAAATGAAGCCACTTAAAGGTGGCTTGAACTGAGTTGAACTAGATAGGATTCTATCCAGAAATATCCTACCCCCTTGGTAGGATATTTGTGAGGTGGGGCCCGCACGAGCCCCGCCGTTTCTTTCCGCTAAGAAACGCACCCGTGAAAACCCGTCTTAATGAAAGTCAACCGACGCGTTTTCTAAATTCTTAACAGACCATTTAATTGGGCGGTTTATTTCGTGAATTAAATGGGCTGTTTCCTTCGTGAATTAAATGGGTCGTTTCTTTCGTTGAATTAATTCAACGAATTGATGGATCGTTTCTTAACCAGTTTTTCAAATTCGTTGGCGTAATAATAAAATAAGACCAACGCTTAACCTCTGGTTATTTGCGCTTGAGATGATTTGGGAGAACCCTCGCAACTTCTTCTCCCTCGCGAAGAACGCGAAGAACGCGAAGAACGCGAAGAACGCCGAACCCGGAAATCGACGACGCCTTCGCCCGAAATGCTCTTCCGATCTCCGATCTCTGATCTCCGATCACCGACCATTCGAGGTGAGTGCTTTCGGATTTCCTCTCAAGTTCTTTTCTTGGGTTTTAAACGAAACACAGATTTAAATATTAATAATTTAAATCTGTTGTTCTTGATTCGTTGAGCTCGCCGACTCAACGCCGGAATCCGCGACGACGCGACGCCTCCCCGCGACGACGCGACGATCGATCTCTTCCGCGACGATCTCTTCCGCGAAGAACGCCTGAGCACGACGATCATCAAGGTAGGGATTCTTTTTGGAAAATTACCCCCTTTTTAATTTTCTCGTGAACATTATTGAAAATTAAAAAGCCGGTTTTCAATGAACAATTTTATTTTAATTAAAATTGTTGGATCATGTGTTGATCATGCTTTCCCCCCGGTTGTTTATTTCTAACGTGGAGGGTGCGGGCCAAACGAACACGGCCCGACGACCCTCCTCCGTTCTTGTTTTGTGCGGATTTGACGGTCGACGACGGAACGAGCCGCAACGGACGTTTGACGATCCCGCAGTAAAGAACGGATCCCGGGAGGGGAAACGGCGCAGACGGGAAAGCAAACGGGCCATCGGAGCGATGCCAGCGGCCCGCGGAAGTCGCCAGCGGCGCGGGTTGCCGGCGGCGCCCCGGCGCGCCGCCGGATGAGATCCGCCGCGGCTTCAGCCGCGGCGGCGGGTCCGGTTCGTCCAGGAGGACGCGGCTCAGCCGCGTCCGTGGTTCGCCAGCGCGGCCCGCACGCGGGCCGCGGTTCTTCCTCAGGCCGCGGGTCGGCACCCGTGGCTTCCACCCGCGCGGCTCGGCTAAGCCGAGCCGGCCGAGCCGGACCGGCCCTGGCCGGGCCGGGCCGGGCCAGCCGGGTCGGACCCGGGTCGGGTCGACCCGGTTCGGGCCGACCCAGGGGGGGTCGGGCCGGGTCGGCCCGGGCCCGTACCCCCCCGTCTTCGGACGTTTTCGTTCAAACGCCCATATCTTGAGCTTCGTGCCTCCAAACGACACGCCGTCAGCGGCAACACGATCCTTGGATCGACACGGTCGTTTCGGTATATCGCACTCAAGGTTTCGGAATACTTTGAGTTCGGCCGGGTTGGTTCGTACACGAGACCAACCGGGCCCTCGGAGCGGAAACACTCATATCTTGAGCTACGGACGTCCGATTGATGTGCCGTCAGCTTTGTTGAATTCCTCTAAGTGAGACGGATCTTTTGGCATACTCCGCCCGAGGTTTGGACGCAGGTGGAGTGCGGTCGGGTTGGTTTTTCCTTAAAAACCAACCGGGCCCCTGGGACGAAAATGCCAATATCTCTCAGACCGGGCGTCCGATTGACGCGCCGTCTGCGACGTTGAGTTCCTGTTGACGATACGGAACTTTTGGATACATCAACTTCAGACTTCGTGTCAGTTGATGTATCAGCCTCTCGGCTCGTGGAGCGGACCTTCCCGAACGAGCTTGCTGTGTGCGGGAACCCTAGTGCTGGCTGCGACTGCTACTTCGACAGCGACGACCGTGCAGAGATCCTCAGTGGACTGCGGCGACGACTGTGCAGAGATCTTCAGTGGACTGCGGCGACGACTGTGTAGAGATCCTCCGTGGACTCCGACGACGACCGTGCAGAGATCCTCAGTGGACTGCGGTGACGACTGTGCAGAGATCCTCAGCGGACTGCGACGACTACTACACTCAGAGATCCTACGTGGATCAGTGCTACAGGTCCTGTGTGGGCCCGGTCCTGTGTGGGCCCGATCCTGTGTGGGTCCGATCCTGCGTGGGTCAGCGCTCAGCGGTTCTGTGTGAGCCAGCGCCTACAGCTCCTGCGTGGGCCCGGTCCTGTGTGGGCCCGATCCTGTGTGGGTCATCTCTCAGCGGTTTTGTGTGAGCCAACTTCTACAGGTCCTGCGTGGGCCCGATCCTGTGTGGGTCACTGCAAGGTTAGTACCTATCGATCCTTCGTGGGTCCGACGACTTAGATGGTTCAATGATCATCTTTATCGTTATCCGAAGTAGTATACCTGTGTGAGCTGAATCTTGTGTTACTCTCCTTTGTGGATTGTGTTGAGCTATCCTGTGTGGATTTACTGTTTACTCTCCTTTGTGGATTGTGTTGCTCTATCCTGCGTGGGTATACGTTTTGCTTTCCTGTGTGGACTGGGTTGTGCTTGGGCTCGGACGTTGGAGCCGAACGGGAATTGAAGACTTAGGTATATGTATGGGCATATACCTAAGCCGTGTCAGATGTTACTTCGTGATTGTATCTTTCCTTTGTGGACTATCCTTTGTGGATTTCGGGAGACCTTCGGGGGTCTCGGGGTCCCTACTGAGTAGCTTATACTCACCCCTGCACGGGCTATGCCCGCACTTCGTGGTGTTGGTTGCAGACGACGGACATCGCTGATCGTGGAGGAGGCGTGCAGAGCAGGACAGTACCTGGAGGTGGACCACTGGGCGGGACGTACTCGGAGCGGTTAGGTGGACCCGAGGAGCAGTGGAGGTTATCTGTACCCACCCTTCAGGTGGGACTTCCAGAGGACGGCTCGACGCTGCAGTTTTTCCTTTCAGTTGTTGTTTTTCTTTTCAGTTGTACTTTACAGTTGGGCTTGTATTTCCGGCCCCTTTTACTTTCATCACAGTTTGTACAGTTTTTACTTAGTGTTTACTTTTCCTCTTTCTTACTCTGTGGTGCTTGTTTACTTTTCAAAGGCAATGCCTTCCCTTTTTGTTGGGATTTACGCCTTGGTGCTAGTCGCCAGCCCCTGGCATATGGAAGGCGGGCTTGGGGTAGTCACGGCACGGACCCCGAGGACGGGTCGTGACAGTTTCATAACATTGTAATTTGAATACCCATATATTTAAGAAAATTATACACATAACACAATCATAGGTATTAAATACACCACACAAAAGTAAATAGTGCTGAACTTAGCTTGTATCTCATAGGAATTAAAAGTGAGATGAAATCCACTTACCCTGTGTCTTGAATCTCTCCGTACTTGTACAATAATACTATATAATAAATATAATTTTATTATAAATATTTTATATAGTAATATTGTTATATATATTTCAATATATGTTTTCGTTATAACCTTACATTACAAACTTTGTAATCATCTTGTGTTAAGGTTTCACTTCGTGTAATATTCTCTTTGTTCTTCGCATGTTTCTTAATTTGTTATATGGAAAATCCTTATAATTATATCATGATTATAGAATGTATAAAATTATATAAATATTAGGTATATCAATTATAAGTATATTATAATAATATATATCACAATTATGTAGGTAATGAAATACACCATTCAAGGAAAGAGTAAGTCGTATGTATGGATGGATTCTGTCATCCATTTTTATTGTCATATTGAAAGAAAGTATGTAAATTAAACATATATATATAATTATTAAATTATCATTAATATATCATATATATTATATATGTTCATTCAACACATCCTTAATACATTCAATGTGGTGTGTGAACGAATGACATCGTCTTGAGGGGGCGGTAGACCACACTTCCTCAAATGAGATTATCGTGTTACCACCAAATGGAAGGTAAAAATATGTTTTTTTGTAAAATTAATATCTAATATTAAATAAATAATAAATATAATATATCACATATATAAATATATTTTCCATCGTAATGGTCACCATGATTGGTGGAAAAGGAGAAATGAACAAACATCATTTCATGAGGCGGTAGTTCTCCGTACACAGAAACAACATATTCAAAAACCATTAGATTGAGGTGTGTGTAAGTGTAGGTCATAAATATTGCATAAAAACAACATATTATATGGTGAATACTTTTTTTCACACAAAAATGGAAAAAATAGAGTGTAATGGTGGAGAAGGAAAATAAAGGAAAAGAGATTAAGAGAAGACGTTACCTCTTAATCATGTATCTCCTTTTGGTCTATGCCAAAAGGCATCCTTGAGATATTTTCTGCCAAAAGGGAGGCTTCATGGTTGAAAGAAAGATTTTTGGGAGGATACATGGACATATTTTTAATTAACTGAAAAGGTTGAGAGGTGTGAGTAATGGGTATTGGTGGTGGCCATTTATAGGGAAGGAAAAAGACTCACATGAAATTTTTAGAATAAAATTAGGTGTGCACATGTTCTTACCTTAAAAAAGTCTTACCAAAACAACTGAACAAAATAATTTTAGGTGTATGGACTAAATATGGATAGAAAATGGGTTTTAGACAAGTGTATAGGTCGTTTGGGCCCTTAATTTTATGGTTTAGTCCCTAATTAAGCTTAATTTGGCATTAATCGCTATGATTAATTTTAATCACTTTTACTTATCATTTTGTTCAAAAATTTACATGGCCTCATTAGAATATAAATATAATACTTAATACAATGGTATATATTAGATTTTTTAAATTCACTTCACAGATGTGTAAGAATTATCATTAGCGTTAATCCCGCAAACGGATTGAAATAACGAGGTTTTACTATAGGAAAATGTTTAAAGGCTTGTTAAGATTTTATATTCAGTATCAAAGTGGAAATGATTATAAAGATTTTAATTATTTTATTAGATTTAATATTTATCTAAGATACATTAAAAATAAATTATAATATCATTTATCATTATTAATTATTTACAAAAAAATGTTGTTTTTAACTAAACAACATTATTTTTCACTATTCATAAAAATGGTGTTTCTCACAAAAATCCCAAAAATTCACCCTAAGATAAATCCAAAAATCTGAATTTAAGAATGATGTTTATTTTTTCAATTTTAAATCTTTATTGTGTGAAAATTTACTTTCATTTTTAGAATTATTTCATTCATGAAAACTATGTTTTTAAACATAAAAAGGACTCTACCGAAAATATTATCTTTAATTATCAATATGTTTTATTTATATAAAACAATTATAAAAAATATTTGAAATGTAGTTATTACTAGTCATATTACTATTTTTAATAGCTATATTATAATTATATTATTTAAATAAATAAAAATAGATGAGTTGTAGAAACTCAGTATTGTGTGCATTATACGCCAAGTCAGTGTTGCTTGTAGCACAAGCCAAGTTGGTATTGGGTGTGAGAGGAATGTTTGAAATATTGTTTTAATATATTTATAAAGAACTATTTTCTGTTTCCTCTGAAATGAAAAACATTGAGATGTTAAATTAATTTGAAAAAATATATATTTCTCAAAATCTTGGGGTGTTACATTCTACCCCCTTTAAAATAAATTTCTCCCTCAAAATTCATCATGGTTATCAAAGGTTTAAAATTTGAAAGTATCATTCACTGAAACCCACAACGTTAAAATGGATACTAAAACTTCTCTTAAAAAGGGTTATTTGAAACAATAACAATTACCCAAAGTAACATATAACTGGGTTTCCACATAAGAGAACATAGGTCGGGAGTAAAGATTGGACATAGAGGAAAAGTGTAAATATTTTTAGGAAGTGATTAAGTTAATTAATCACAAACAAGTTAATGGTGAATGGAATATTTAGGGCCTCAATTTCATAAATCTATTATGATTTAAAAATCCATCATCTCAATGAAAATTATGGTATTATTACAATAGTTTTTTATCACTTTTAGAACATTGAGTAATACATGATAAATTTCAATAAACAAAATTTTATTCATGGGTTGTGTTTTGAAAAATTCAAATACATCCATTACCTCATGGAATGAATTTCTAGAAATTAAAATTGTTGAATAAATCACTAAAATACACTTTTAATGGATCTTAAGGCCCATAATGAATAAAAAGTATAACTATTTTTCTGAAAAAAACAACAAGCATTTATATATAAAAAAAAGTTACACAAAAAGTTAATCATAAATATTTATACATTAAAAAAATACACATTAACGAGGATATAACATAGGCCGGTGACATGCATGAAACCCTTATCATCCTTCGATAATGGGTTTAAGACCAACGACCTTTCCGGACATGATTGGTTTTCACCTGATATACATGATTCCATTTTTAAAACTACATTAATATAATATATAATATGAAAATCATTGAAATAAGTTTATTCACTAATTATCTATTTAACCAAGGATTTAAACACAAAATCAGTGTATAAATAATTCCTCTAATGTTAAACATTAAATTTTTCATGATCGGATATCCATATAACCCTTTAAAAAGATGAAAAATAAAAAACCATAGAAAGGTTGTCACAAAAACAGATTAACATTGATTTCCCTATATCTTAATGTATCTCTTGGTTGTAACATTCCAAACATATAAATACCCTTTTTTTATATTTACTTGAAACATGGTTACAACCTGAATTACCATAAATCGCTTTGGAAAACATGCATGCTTCCTCATTTCAATGTATATTGGATTTATACTTTAAATCCAAAAATTATGTAAAGTTCATTAGTGGTAGCATAACCACCTATATATAGGTCCTTACTTATTTTCAAGGTATTCAGTACTGTTCAATTTACTTATTCATATCCCACATATCATTATCCATACAACATTGTCTTAACATAAAGAACATGTTAAGGGTTACATTACCTTAGTAAAAATGTTAAAATTCATGAGATAACCTTTCTAGTCCATCTTGACCATTAATCATATTCTTATAAATCATTATAAAAACATAAACTGAACAATCCATACATAATTAACCATTCTTAATTCTGGAATCCAAATACAAAAATACTTCTATTAATTCATCCTTATTCCATTAGCAATGCTACCTCATACTACTAAACAATACATTTTTTTCCTTTACATTTCATCCATAGTCTATTCATTATCAGTAATGTAACCATTACTCACACCACCTTGTTTATTCTCTTCAAGAACATTCATCTTGGAATGTTGTGATGCATAATGACCATTTATTATAAACATAAAACACATAACCTTCGATGACAACTTAGGGAGGCCAATATTCCTATTAATTTTGTTTACCAAACTCTACATTTTCCCCATAAAGTCACTTGATTTGTGTCAATATTTTTCATAGTCACAACACCTTCTTAGTCCTCTAAGACATTCACTTATGTGATTCGTTACACATTTTTGAAACAATGGAAACTGAATCTTCTTTCCTCCATGGTCTCCATTACCCAAACTACCAACTTACTCATTCTTTCTCTTCCTTGGTGAGTCTGAGATTTAGTTATGGTAAACATTGTCAATCATGATCCATGAAAACTGATTGGGCATGATCACCGTATCTTTCACTCATTTTATCATCCCACTTGACTACTCATCAGAAAACCTTCCATCACATTCAACATTAATCCAATTCCTCATAGTTCTATCCATTTTCCGAAACTTGAATCATAGTGTGAGAATTAATAATCAAACCAAAAAACCATATAACCATGAAAATAATTTCTTATAGGATGTATAAATCAAGACACCTTCAATAATATATGACACCTTGGGTTTAACCAAGGTTATTCATAGATGATATATATCTATGTCCTTCACGATGATTCATGAAGAGTTTGTGAATTCCCAAAGCATGTCCCATAGGAGTGTCAATCCAGGTGTGCAGCAAGGCCTGTTGTCTGGTACCAGATTACCCCGAGTCAAGATCGAAAAATATTTTTGGAGTTGTTACCTCTAGGTACATCTATTCCAGTGCAACATCCACTTTTAGTATCTATATATGAATGAAATTCTTGGAAACTACTAACTCTATCCTTTACAAAAATCCAGGACATTTCCCTAAACATTAACACATCCATATACTTATACATAGAGACATACAAAGACATGTCTTTAAAAATAAATCTAGGGATATCACTAAGGAATTATCATCCTAGTTTCCAAATGTTAACTATAAATTTTCTATTACACCAACTGTAGCAACCATCTCATTACAAACATAAACATTACATAACTTTTGAATAATACTTAATCAATATTAAAAATGATTCCCAAAGACAGTAGTTGGTATAGTTCCATTAGATACATGGAAACCTAAACACTGATACATATGAAAGATTCAAAATCTACCACTAGGTTCCTCTTTACTATCACCCTTAATATACATATCAAACATAGTACATATCATCAAATCCTGGGGGAAAAGGAAACATAAAAGGGTGAGGAAAAATGATTAGTAAAGGTTAACAAGGGAGACATGTATGAATAGACATGAGTATAAGGGTATGATAACAGGATCATATATATACATATATATATATATATTTGATCATACCCTTCATATGAGAGATCATAACCGATATCATGGAATAAATATTTTCAGTTCATAATACATGTTTCATATGAAATGAAGATCATAATCCATAAATGAATAAGATAGGAATGAGACATGGAATTGTGGAATACAGAAACATGTAATATCATTATCAATAAGTCAATAAACATTTCTAGATATTATCAATGCACTTCATGGGAGCTTCACCCACTAGTAAGTACACACCAACATCCCTAATCACCGTTCTTTCCTTATAAGTTATTGGGTTTCCCCATCTTCTCGTAATGGATTGGGTTTCCCCATATTCCATCATCTTGGTGAATACAATAAATGGGTAGGGAAAACCGCCATACCCATCATAATTCCTTTTTAAGGGAATATTTTTCCCTATATTCCCATATTGGATCATTCCCTTCATGGAATTTCTTTTTAGAAAACATAGATTTCCGATCGAAGAGAGTGTAATGTAGGGCTTTCGTAAAAAATATTTTATAACTATCTTATTTACCAAAGAGAATAAAATGGTACCAATATGTGAGTATATCATGAAATAACAAAGGATATGGAAATTGATAAATATTATTGAGAGAAGGATCATAATATTTCATCAAAGGATTCATAAACACAAACAATCTTGGAAAATAGTGAGATTGTCTCAATAAAATCTCATAAATAGGTACCATGGGATAATGATCTACATGTAAGGAATGAAAATTAAATGAATAATTTAATATAATGAAAATATTAATATTCATTATATGGAATGAAAAATTTATGTATATGCACCCAGAAAAAGAGTTTATGTGCATAAGAAAACATGAGTCTCAATGAAGGAAAATTGAGACAAAAACATTTTTACCAATTTGGTTACTTTTGAATCATAAACAACATGAAAGAAGGATCGTCAAATGGGAATGTAAATAAAACTAAATTTAAGTAAAATATACATAGAACATAATCAAAGGTAGTACATACACCACAAAAATGAAAATAGTGGTGAACATAGCTTATATCTCACTAGAATTAAAAGTGAGATAAAATCATCATACGTTCTGTCTTGAATCTCTCCATACTCGTACCAAACTCTTGTATAATAAATATTTATTATTATAAATAATTTAAAAAATAATATTCTTATATCTATTATGATACATGTTTTTATTTTACCCTTATATTACTCGCTTGTTAATGATCCTACGTTACGGTTCCACATTGTGTAATATTCTCTTTGTTCTTCACATGTGTCTTAAATTGTTCTACCATTGATCCTTATAATTATATCATGATTCCAGAATGTTGAAGATGATATAAATATCATTTATATCCAGTTTTATTTTATTATAAAAATTTATAGAATAATGAATTTCATAATAGAATACATTATTCCTCGAGACAGTAAGTCATACATACACATGAATACTATTTTCCATTTTTTTGTCGTATTGAATGAAAGTATGTAAATGAAATATGTATATTATATATATATATATTTATTTAATTATATTGAATATATCATATTTATCATATAATTTCATTAAACCCATCCTTAATACCTTCTATGTGGTGTGTGAATGAATCACATCGCTTTGAGGGGGTGGTAGTCCACACTTCCTCAAATAAGATTATTGTATTAACACCAAATGGAAGGTAAAAAGATGTGTGTTTTAAAAGGAATATAGAAGTTTAAATAAATAATAAATATAATATATTACATATATAAATAGATTTTCCATCATAATGGCCACCATGATTTGTGGAAAAGGAGAAATGAACAATAGTCATTTCGTGAGGAAATAGTTCACCGTACAGAGAAAAAATATGATCAACATCTATTAGATGGAGGTGTGTGTATGAGTAGGTAAGAAACATTTCATAACAAAATCATTGTATATTGAGGATATATGTGTTTTCCCACAATAAGTGAATAAATAGATTGGAGGGTGTGGAGAAGGAAAATAAAAGAACAGATCTTGAGAGAAGATGTTACCTCTTAATCGGGTATCTCCTTTTGGTTTGTGCCAAAATGGTTCCTTCATAGGGTTTCTTCAAAAATGGATTATTCAAGGTCAAAAGGAGGATTTTTGGGAGGCTACATGGGAAAATCTTGGACGAAATTAAATGTTTTTCAGTTGTGAGTAATGGGTAGAGTTGGTGGCCTTTTATAGGGAATAAAAAGGACCCACATGAATTTTTTAGAATCATATTAGGTGTGCACATGTTATTAACTAACATAAGTCTTAACAAACCATAGAAACGTAAAATTGGAAGGTTTATTTTAGAACTATTGACATTTAATGGGTGTTATAAAATTTTATATATAATTTGGGTCCTTGATTTTAAGGATTAGTCACCAATTAACCATAATTTGGCCTTAACTAATGTGATTAATTTAAATAACTTTTAATAATAATTTTGGTAAAAACTTTACATAGTCTTACTAGAATCAGAATATTTTACTAAATACAATGGTTTATGTTGGATTTTTTAAATTCACTTCATAGAAGTGTAAAAAGTTTCATTACTGGTAATCCTATAGACCAGACGAAATAACTGGGTTTTTAAGTAGGAATAAGTTCTACATTTTGTTAAGATTTTATATTTAGTATCAAAGAGAAAATGATTATAAGGAATTTAATTGTATTATAAGATGTCATATTTATATAATGTGACCTTAAAGATAATTTATAACATAATTTATCATTAATAATTAATTAAAAAAAGGTAGTTTTAACTAAAAAGATGTATTTTTTACTATTCATAAAAAATGTTGTTTCTTAAAAAAATCCAAAAAAATCCAAAAAAATCACGCTAAGATATTTTAGACCTTATGAATTCAAAAATGATGTATATTATATCAAATTAATTTTCTAAATGTCTCTAAAAGTACTTTCATTATTAGAATCATTTCATTCAAGAAAACGATGTTTTTAAATATAAAAAGGTATTTACCAAAAATATTATCATTCCATGTAAATATGTTTTATTTATATACAAAAATTATAAATAATATTTGAAAAGTATATATTATTATTAATATTAATATTTTTAATGGCTAGATTATAATTATATTATTTAAATAAATAAAAAGTGATGTTTCGTAGAAACTCATTGTTGTGTGCATCATACACCAATTTAGTATTGATTATAGTGCAAGACAAGATGGTATTCTGTGTGGAAGGAATGTCTGAATTAGTGTTTTAAAATATATATATAATGAACTATTTCCAATGTCCTGTGAAATTAATAATATTGAAAATTTAAATTAATTCAAAAAATAATAATTCTCAAAATATCGGTGTGTTACAATTTAGATGCTCATTATTTATCTTGAAATATATCAGGATATAATCTATAAAGAATACCATAAGTGTGTTGATTTAATCCCAAATACTCTATTAATTAAGTTCATAATGATTTCTATATCATTTTTTGAGACTAAATGGACCACTATGAACTCATTCTTCTCATAACTTATTTAGAATGCAGTTTTTAGGAATATAATCCTTCTTCACCATTAATTAGTGATATCATAACCAAAGTTCCACCTAAAATAATTACTAAGACCCGTGTATTTATTCAAAAAAATTCCCCTATCCATGGCAGGGGATACTTTTTCTTTATCATTATTTATTTTAACATGATAATCAATTTATATGAGAATTCACTTATCCTTCTTCTTTATAAAGATGGATAGTTCACCCCACGGTGATGTACTCATGCGTATAAAACCATTTTAAATATTCTCATGTAACTAAATATTTAGTAATTCTAAATAAATGGAAGATATTTTATAATAATTCTTGGATAAGGGTATAGATCCATGTATATTTTCAATTAGGAAATTTTTATATTGGTTAATAGGAAGGCCAAGAAACACTTCAAGAAATAAATTGGTATAATCCCTCAAAATAGTCATGCCTTCAATCATGATACATAGTCTCAATAATTTGAAAAAGATACATTTACTAAGAAGACCAAAATATCTATGATTCATATGATGATACCGAAAGTGATTCATATTTTTTCTTTCACTTGTATAGAATAAGAGGGAAATTCATGAATTTTGTGTGATTTAATTCTATCATAAATTTATATTTTCTCCAAATAAATAAATATAATCCATGCCTATAATTGAATCAAATTTTGATAAAGTAATTATCATAAGGATTTTTCTGAATTTCATCCTATAAATATGGAAAACTGATTAATTACATTCTTAGGATGCTATAATTGACCCATTTTTAGTCTTTAATAATAATTCAAATTCCATGTTTTGAGGTGGTTCTTGAATAGTTATAAAAGACTTGTGTGATATGAAATAATATATATAACCAAAATGAAAAAGTATATTCTCTATTCTTGAATGAATAACTAGTGTACCTAACACCACTTTATTTTCTGGATTATCCTCCTTTTTGTGATAGAAGAAGCTTCCCTTGATCTCAGGGCCGTAGAGGTTGTAATTGTTGGTTTTCATAAAGAACCCTTATCTTAGTTAAATGGTTCACATTGTGTCCTTGTTCCTCATAGATGTAAAATTGGAAAATAGGATGAGGGTTTGTTTTCTTCCATCACATTGGTGGATTTCTTCCATCGACAATCACTAGATAGGTTCCCTTCCCTCCCACACCTAATCCAATTCTTGGTCCCCTTCATACAATTTATAGGATGCTTCTTCCCACACTTTTAATAAGTGGGATGTTGTATTGTCTTTCAAACATTATATTTAACCATCATTATAGATGAGTTAAACTCCATTTTCTATTTCTTATCCCTGTGAGAGAATTGATATTCTCTGATACAAATCTTTAATTTTAGGGAATAATGGCCAATTTCCAAATCAATTTAAAAGTATTGAATTGAAAAATATTTTCACAATCATGGATTTATCCCACCAAAGAATCATTAAAATTTAAACATGGGGTAGACAACAATGCAGGATGTGTATCATGAAATTATCTTGATGTTTTTTTCATTCAACCCTAATAGATTCTTTATCCTTTCTCTGGTATATAAGAAAATCCTTATATGTTTCTTGTTAGATATTTTGAGGAAAATATTTTTCAAAAACCGTTTTAACAAATTCATTTCACTCTATCTCATTGATATGTTCCTCATGATTTGTATTTTTTATCTACATCCACCGTTGATCGTCATGTCCATAAATATGATAAACATCTACTGAATCATTCTATTACATAGATCATTGAATGATAGATATGATATATTAATATGGATTTGATCAATTTTTTTACTCAATTAAAGTATTATAAGATCCATGGAATGTTGGATTCCTTTTTTGTATACAAGTTTTCAATTGTAACTTGCTCTTTCAAGGGGTTAATTGGTCATTCCTTTAGATTCATGTTTTAGTTCAAGATTGGAATTAGTTGAAAATGTATTTTTATGAAGTTTCAGACACATTATTTTATCATGTTAGAAATATCATCTGGGTAGTTATCAAATTTCCCTTCAAAATGGTTATTGAGGAAGTTTCTCCTATTTCCAGCAATTTGAAAAAAATAAAAATGAGAATAGGGGATCTGTATTTTTAAACAATCAAACACATACATTTGAAAATATGAACTACAATGGGATTGATCATAATTGAAATATATTCCTTAACTATTTAATTTATAGGTTTCAACACATGTTATCCATGATATATAACATAATATAAAACCTTATTTTTATTTTTATTCTTATCATAATGGTTCATTATGTGTGTGAATTTACAATGAATATCCTCTAAGAGTGTGAAACTGAGTGTTGTGTAAGGTCCATTTTGATCTACCAAAAAACACTCAAGCTAAACCTAAAAGAAAATTTTGGAGTTATTACCCCTAGGTACATCTGTTCTAGAACCACATCCACTTATAGTATCTAGAATGGTTTATAATATCATAGAAAACCCTCACTATATAATTCACCATGATTCTATGTTATTTTAAAATAACATGTCTTATCATTGTACTTATCCATAGACATGTCCATGGGGTTCTCACTGATGTATCTTTTATCCTAGTTTTCAATGGTTAACAAAACCTTTCCTCTGAAACCAACTATGATGACCTAATACTTTTAAAACTATCATTACATTATTATTGAACACAAATATCCATTAATGAAATACAATGATCATAAAATCCTATTGAATTTGGAATACTAGGTTCATAAATGAATCTAAAATCTGGAATACTTATTTTATTCTCCACAGTGTGCTTCTAAAATACATTCATGCTCCTAAATCTACATGGGATAACCAATGGAATACATGAATAAATGGGTTAGCTAAAATCATTCAAAGTGAATCAGCTTTATTATTAAGCATATCATGTGAGAAAATGATATATCATGATATTATAAAAGGGAAGGTACATGAGTAATAAAGTATAAGAATAATATAAAGATCATGGTATCATAAGATCATCTATAATGATAATGTTTAAATGATATAAATCATGACATAAACATATGTTATGGATAAAGTACAAGGAATTATCACTTGGTGGGTAGAGTCCTATAATGGATTACTTTTACGCCCTAATCCTATGCATGTTTTCTGATGAGTATAAATAATTAACCAATGAATTAGAGGTCTATATAAATCAGGGGACCACCCATAATATTAATTTCATTTTTAGTCATATGGGTTCTGCATAATTAGATCAATCATGAGACATAAACCTAATAAATTCCAATGGAAAAATTGGGTTTCATAATATTGTCTCATTAGATAATCAAAAGAGATTCCATAAATAAGGCATTTATGAGATTGTCATATGGAATTTATTACCCCATTAAAAGAAAGTATAATAGTCTAGATATACATGTGAGATATATATAAAAAAATTAGAATCATTATATAACATTAAAGATAAGGATAATGTTCATTAGATAGATAATGGTCATAACATGAAGATAATTGTGGGTTAGAAAGATCCCTTACCTTGATCCTGATTTGTCACATGAATTATTAATATCCCTGGAAAAATAATTTTTGATAATAATATAGATTATTAAGAATATTTTTCATCTTTATTATTCATTTTATTTTAATTTTTACCATTTCAAATTAACATACTTATCCAATTAATTTCACATCGGATGCTTTATTGATAAACAACTCATTTTTCTAGGATCACATTGGTATGATTACTATAGTAAAATAGAGTTTTGATTCTTCATCTATGTAATGGTAAAAAATAATTTATTTTTATTTTTATAAAAATAATCTACTTCTTAATCCAACCATGAAATATGGTTATGAAAAAATAAATACTTTACAATCATGGAGATAGTAGGTTGTACGTACACATGAGAAACATTTACATTTTTAGAAATGTATGATAGAAAGAAGGTATGTGTTTATTTATCTTCAAATTATGATAACTATATCATAAATATCATATAAGTTCCATCAATATCGTTATACATTCCATCCATGTGTTGTGGTAATAAAATCAAACCACATCGCTTAGCGAGGTGATAGTTCATCGTACACACGAACAACCTTTTAATTTATTAAGTGGATGGTAAGTTAAAAAATTATATGATATATTTATTGAAAATAATTTTCACTATTTCACTAATATGATATATAAACATAAAATCAATCATTAATACCTTCCATTTAAATCATAAGTAAAAAAATCACATCACTTTGTGAGGTGGTACCCATCGTACACCAGAACTATGTTGTCATATTCTCTATGGAATGGAAGGTAAGAAGGTATATATAATATTATATTACAGAAGTATAATTTTATCATTAATATCATCTATAATCCTTATATACATCCTGATATATAGTCTTGACAAGATGTTATAGAAAATGAATGTTGTCTGTTTGCAAGGTAGCAGTCCATCGTACACACGATCAATGGGTTCCTTTCACATTTGACGATTGAGGATATGGTTATAGGTCATTAACCTGACATAAAATCATATAATAATATGTATTATACTGGTTTTATTAAACTGGCATGATTTAATAATATAATAATGAGGTTGAAGAAGAAATAAAATAAAATGCTCGGTTAAGGTCGTTACCACTTTTTTGGACACCTTCTTTTTACTGTCCCCAAAATCCTTTGTAGGATGGAATTGTAAAAAACCTAGAATTATATGGTGATACAATTTATGTAGGGAACATATTTTATTATGTATTTTCTGAACCAATGGGTTTTGTAAATGTGGAAATGAGTGGGGAGTGATGGACTCTGGTAATTAGGGGAAATGACACGCATATAATTTTTAAAAAGATTGAATTACAATGATGTGTTTCTCATGAAAAAATGATAAAAAATATACTAGTTTAGAAAAATAATTATGTAATATAAAAATATAAAAATAAAATAGATATTATATCAAAAATTGGTAATTTTAACCCTTTTCATTTGAGTCTAACCATTTGGTAAATCTATCTTTACCTTAACATCAATAAATAAATTTTACTGGTTTTACTATTAATTATGGTACAGAAAATAATTTTACATTATTATATAATATAAATTATTATTATTTAAAATATTTAATGAACATTTCCAATTTAAACTCATAGTAGTGTCATAATTTAAATTAAAATGAATCTCGTAGACGTGTTGATATTTTTTTCCCAAAAGATATACATTCTAAAGTTGTAAAATATTTAATATAAAAATTATTTATTATATTTATTAAAATGTCATATGTTGGTTTAACTAATATATAATTGAACTAATTTTACTTTTAAATCAAAATTAATGTAAAATGGGGCATGTGCATCTGTGTAACCCATTTGACTATTGGTGATGTTTATCACATGGAATGGGGTAATGAGGGTTCATTGGTGTGATGTATATAGTTTTAACCATTTTCATTAGTGGTGGTATATTTTCATCAAGGTGTGTTTTTAGGATGGTATTTATATCAATTATATTAGTTATTTAGTCATTGGGGTCATGTTCACATAGTATAAGGCCCATAATGTTGTCATAGATTCAAATTTTTATTGTTATCCATTATTATTGAGAATTATTGGGTAGATGATAATGAGGTTAAACTATATAAAGGGGGATACAAGAAATTCAGAGATGATTGGTGGTGAGTGAGACCACTATATTAGAGTGGTATCCTTACTATGAATGTGTAGATTTTTGGGTTCATGAAGAGGAATCAGAAAAGGACGGGTGTAACCATGACTTGATTTTCATTGATCTATAGAGCCAACTGTTGGTAATGGGTCTGTAAGGCCACGTGGATAATGATATTATTTTTGGATCTTCCTATATGGATTCATGGTTTACATGGGATTATTAAATTGGTTATGGTTTGTATGAGATGTCATGTTTTTTGGAATTGGTTTAAAGGTCACAGGCTATTCTGGTTTGATAGAGTATAGATGCATCGTACCACTCCATCATTGGATAAGGAAGGTAAAGGCCCACACATGGCATGTTGGGTATGGGTGTAGATAGTTGGGTATTTTTTTTTGTCTCAATAACATTATTGATTGATTCCAAAATATCTCTTAACACATCGTGAAGACCATTCCAAAAAAATACACCATCTCCCCAAGGATGAACTCATATACCCAAGACACCCCAATAACCCTTTTCTATCTATTGGTTTGTGACTATAATCGACCATACCTACTTTTTCTAGTTTTAGAGTCTCTCAGAGAAAAATAATCACCACATGGGAACCTATGTTCACTAACTAGATATCAAAATGTCATACCTCCTCTAATGAGTAGTGGATCATTGGGTTTCATCAGGAGTCCCTCATATTTATGCTCTCAGGATATACCCCATGGTAGTGACTTAGAGTTTTTTTAGAATGACATCTAATTACTAGGAGGGGGAGTACCTAAGAAATTATATACATTCAAGCATTGAGGATTACAGGGTGACTAAGACAATCAAAGGGAACACCATCCATGGAACCCACAGTAAATATCATCGGAATCTAATATCTCATGGATTAATAGAAAAAACATATTTGGTGTATCCACCTGATCCTAGGGGGTTATCCTAAGAATTGATCAAGGTGATCCAATAGTCACCATTATGATGTCCAACATTAGTTCTCATGGATATATGAAAACCTGGCACCTCAAACTACAGTTCAAATATTAAGAATCAGATCTATTCTCCAGGGTCTATTAGTATCACAATTCGAATCATAACACGCAGACATTAATAATGGTATCACTCTATATAAGGAATTTATGTCATCTTAGGGATTATTTTATGTATTCCATCAAATTGATATGATTCATGATCCTAGGTTCCACCCTTAGGCATGAACTCATTTATCAATAATAACTTTGTATTCTAACAATGATAAAAATACACTCCCCAATATGCTGTGAGAAAATATCCCAATCATATTGGGCATCTCAGGCTCTTGTCTACATCAATTTGTGACTCTTTGGAATCTCAGTAAATCACATAAATTTCTATCCCAATGGAAAACTCCTAGGAATTCAAGTAAATAATGTTCTATGAATAATGTATATAAATAAATAAATATCAAACAAGGTATGGTCAAATACCAATCACATCACTTCCATCAAATCCTCATCATGATTATATGATTGTTTATGTTCTAAGGAAAAACTATAAACCATCACTAAACAAACCCCCCTTGTAACCACTTTGGGAAAATCATTCAATGGGGAACCAACTAGGGTCCCTTGGATCATAACACATTAGCAATTACCCAATAAGGTGCCTCAATCTCATTAGAAGTCTCAATTCATGCTAGATCCTCTAGGGATTCTACATCCTTTAAAAACATCAGTAGGATAAAAAAACTCACCAACTTCATAGTGTTCACCACATATTATGACATCAATAGATGTCCCATAACCCATATCTGTTTTCAGGGTCTCAGTAGGCCAATCAATCACACAACCAATTCTCATTATAAAAAAGTAAAAGAGAAGCCCTCATGGATCTGTTATTATAACAAACAAAATAATTGGTCACACCCTTATCCATTTGTGGATGAGTATTCTCACCATATAATAAGGGTGGTTTGTGTCCCGTAGATATCAATAATGTGCAATGGACCTCTTTTATATAATTAAAAAAATTTATTAATTAAAACTTCTATGAGGAACATTTTCTCATTTAATTAAATAATAAACATGTTTCTCAACCTCAATAGTGATATTTCATACCACAATGCATGAAAATTGAAAAGTATCATACCATAATGTATCTACTAATACCATTTAACTTTTTAGAATCAATTTAGATAATATTTTTCAAATTCTAAAAGATCTTCCAAGGCCTTACTGAGCTCATTCAATATCTCAAACACCTATACGCAACCCAAAAAAATAATTAATTTTAATTTTATTATTACATATTATTTTACCCATTTTTTGATAATCCTAAAAAGTGATAGATGTTATATAATTTAACTCAAAATAGGCTTAATTCACATTACAAACCTGGTTCCTAATGCTTGCTGCCCCACCAATAAAAAGGGTTCGATCCACCCATGGTACCCCTAACCCCTAAATCCAAACCAAGCTAAAAAAATGAAATAATCTACTAAAAAATTATTTATATTAATTAAATTTGAGGAAAAAATTAATAAAATCCCCATAGTGACATAACTCATCAAAAAATTTAGGCTAATTCATAAAGATGAGGATTGGGTTATCATCTTCCAAGGAAGATAATAATTCCCTTCATGCTCTGAAGATTCAAAATTTCTTCGATAGAAATTTTATAAAATCCCTATATGGAGGCTACTAAGAAAATAGATTGAAATAATATGGAGATGAATGGATATATTTTGAGGTGAAGTCTTTCCAAAAATCTAAAAAAACCACCTAGAAAACTCTTAAATAAGGGAGGAGGAGAGGAAGGGGAGAGACCCCACTATTCACAAGTTCAAATGATAGGGAGATATAGGGCCCACCCTCTTAAAATAAATTATATATTGAAAGTACTTTTCATTTATTTAATAGGAAATGAGGTTTTGATACCAAAATTTTCAAACTATACACCAAATATGTGGAAGGATATGCTCTGGGACACTCCTCTCACATGGTTGGGAACATGGTTTACCAAACTATGAACCAATTGTGATAATTGACACTATCCCATTATCTATATCATGTGTAAACTATAAAGAAATCCTCATTCCCAAACCAAGATTCATGATTTCCTGTGGAATTCACATAATTTACCAATAAATGGTCACTAACCATACTAGATAATCAAGATTCATTGAAAAAAAAAAACTCTTCATACTCAAGGTGTCACATAGTTTCACCCAAAATGTTCCCAAAAAACCATTCACCCTAGATAGAAACCTACAAAAATCCTATTACATAACGTGAATCTCCAAAGGCTCACCAAAGAGACCAAAGAACCTCTCGAGCCTCATAACATATCATAAAACATCACATTATAATTTTCAAACAAGTGGAATTCTAGTATTAACACCAATTTAATATACATACCATTAACTAAATGAAAACTAAAATTTCTCTTAAAACTAAATAACTCATACTTACATAGGGAACTACATAATACCCATTATAATACTTATAATCCTGATGAATTCCTATTTTTCATCCAACAAAATGTCTTGTCATAACCCAATCCTAATTCCCACCCATATAGCCTTATCATATACTTTAATTCTCACACACCTCTTAAGTAAACCTCTAGTATAAGGTGTTCAACCAGGAAAAAAACAATCCACCAAATGAATTCATCACTATAACATTTTCATGGAGCTTAAATTAGATCATATATATTGAGATATTAATGTTTCTTCATCCAATTCATCATTAATCATGTGGTTAAACCATCCCAAATCATCCGTATAAAACTATAAAATCTAATTATTTGTCACCTAAGAAGTAAAAATTATCTATTGAAACATCATAAGAATATTCCAAATCTATGACTCATGTAGTTCCCAACTCAAAACACCTAAAAAATTTGAAAATTATAGACATACATAGGTATAAATCCTCACTAATAAATTCAAAATTATATTTTATGTGATTCCATCACTAATACACAACACGATCACACCTAAATTTCCAAAAAATAGGCCATCTCTCAAAACACACTGATCATATCCAAAGTGACATATCTGATGTGGTTTCCAACTCACTACAATCCATCTCAAAAAAAACATTGGTCGGTTCTACTCTAGTAGACTCCTCTAAAAAATGATCAATTTCAACTGCCAATGCATTACCAACCAACCAATCGTGATTACTTTAGGCTGAAGTAATCACATTATCATGTAATAAAATCCATTGAATAACATACTTAGAATATGGTGAAATTTCATAATTGTAACCTCAACCCATAAAAGCCATTATTTAATTTATTATAGATTTGTGTCACCACACCCACAAGCATGTCATCTAAATTTTCTTTGATTATCATCCCACTCATGGTCATAACCAATTAATAATATTTATTTGTATCATGTGAAACTATCTTTTACCATTAAACTTATTCCCTACATAGTGGGTGTGCAATATAATAACACAAAATCCATCACATAAATTACACTCCAGTGAGTTATGTGTAATTTTACTTGGGTGAATATACTCCTTGAAATGTCAACCCATCTAGATAAGATCCACCCAGATGCTCTAATCTAAAAGCCCAATATGCCACCCAAGCCATGTCCAACAATAATCTTAGCCCGTATTTAACTTTGTTCTAAGTAAATTGGAATCTACCCATGATTTAATCATGTAATGAATAAATTTATAACAATAGTGTCTGGAAACCGAATAAACCTTCCCATCCAAGATAATGTTGAAACCTTGGAACTCTTACTGTATGTCATACCAAATCACCATCACATTTTGTAGATATTTCCACGAACTCAAAGTTTATAACCATGCCTACACCCGAAACATGATATCACCTATCAGTAATCAATATATATTCTAGCATGTACTCATGTTTTCCACCTCAAACCACTAATATACCATGTTCATCCCCACTAATTGGATTCCATTGTTTGAAAAAACCACCAATCCATTAAGTTACATGTCATGCATATGGTCTCTAGTTTGCCCTCTTTTATTAAAAACTGTATCTTTTATAAACATTATTTCATTATTTATTACATTTGGATACGTTTAAAACCCTAAAATATTAATATTACTAGTATCAATGGTTGATTATATATATATTAAGAAAACATAAAATGGAGATACAATAATATAATTTAAAAACTCTGCAACATGCCCTTATATTCCATCGATCTTTTAATACTATGTGGGACAACCTAGGGACATATATAAGAAACGAGTGATCTATAAAGACTAATATGGGAACAATAAAATAATAGTATAACTTAAAGTAGAACATGTGATTAAAGAGTAATTATAGAAATGTGAGAATCATAATAAAGAATATTGAGGCTCAGTATAAGATAATAACATCAATACCTCGTATGAATGTGAAAAAATATAAAACATGAAATCTTAGAAATAATTAAAGGATATGTATTGAGGAATAACATCATACTGTAATTATGGTAACAAAAAATTTACTATACATGGAATATCATGTGATAAAAACATTACCTAATTAATTGGATAGCTATGTTGTCCTGGTCAAACCTATCACATTCATAATATATACATGCATTTCGGTTCAATATAGATCATATAGAATAACAACATCTATTAAAAATTTTAATACCATGATTAAGAAGTTTGGGTAACATATAAGGAAGTACCTAATCAATGAAGGATAGTTACATCTATTTGAATACCCTGGAGTATAAATAGGTCTGGGTATTCAAAACATAACAATTTTATGTGAAAAATTATGGCATAATTTCAGTAGCATAATGGGTATATATAAAGATTCATAAAAGGGTTTGATGAGAGTAAAAGAAGGTATCTAATTTCATGGGAATCATAAAGGTGAAAAAGGGATGTTTAAAATACATTGAAAAATAAAAAATTGGAAATCAATGTGCTTATTATAAAAAATATAAATTAATAAAAGGGAAGAGGATAAAATCCTGTACCTTGAGTCAGTGTTTCTATAATATTGGGTAAAAAACATAAGAGCATGGGGAAACATTTGGAGGGATCTAGAGAGGGATAGTTAGAGAATAATCATGATTATTGTGTTCATAGTGAATTCTAAATAGAGGTTGGGTGCATATTTATAGTAAAAGATATGGGAATTTTTTATTAATTTCTAAACAAAGGTTTTGGAATCTATATGATAAAATTATTCAAACCAAAAAACAACCCTTATTTTTTCCCACAGATTCTAACAATGGAGAATCATTTAAAATATTTTATTTGAATAAAAACAAATGACATAAAAGAATACCATTAATTATGTTGAGGTGAGTGATTTTCATAAAAAGTTTTTTTAAAACATTAAAATACAATAATGGATTTGGTGGATTCATTATTTGTTTGTATATTTAATAAAAAAACTTTAATAAATAATTATTTTAATGGGGAAATATTTTTTTCAAATTGAAATACTTTTATAGTATTTATTACATCACTTTTCGTCTATCATAATGTCATAATACAAAATTTATATTTATATTGAATATAATATTTATCCAAAAAAATTATCATCTCATAAGATTATTAAAAAATAACTATTTGATAATTTCAATTTTCTAATTTAAAAATTATATTTATTTCACCATAATATTTTTTATACATATTAAATTCTATTTTTAAATAAAAAACCATTCTATATATAAATTATTTTTTTACAACACAAACATCTTTTTAACATTATAAAAATTACATTGGACTAGAGTAAATTATATTAACATTTATATTTTAAGATATATTATTTAATAAGCCTATTTAAAGAAAATAATTTTTATTTCATTTTTTGAATTTATCAAAATGATTGTTTTAATTGAGAATAATATTTCACAAAAATTAAATTTTGATTTATTCATATCTAATTCTAATTTTTATCAAACTCAATCAATAATCATGAATATAAATAAAGAAATAATATAAAGGGATAAATCTATTAATTTTTATTTTTAATTTAAATTAAAAAATTACTATGATGGTTAATATATATAACCCCTTTTACACCTATATAATCCCAAAGGATCTGGTGTGTGATGGTGTCATGTTCTCTCAGTGGTTTAGCGAACAAGGTTTGGAAAGTGATTTATATATGCCTAAACTCATATGGAAAATAGTTTTTCTTGAGTTCTGGTTGATGAATCTCATCATGGTCTTGGTTAAGGGAAATCTCCAGTGATGTCATCCCCTCATAGGCTCTGATAAATGGGAACCATAGGATACATTCCTTGAAGTTGACAGCATAATTTCTTCCTTCTTCTCAAATTGGATATTATCACAACCCTTTATATATACCAATCATAATGGTCACTATGTAATGGATATTTTAAAAATGGTTTCGATTCCTAATAGTATTTTAAGTCCAAAAATATTTAATTTATAATATTTCCAAAGAAATGAAATATAGTTCATTTGTTTTTTATAAATACAATTCTTAATAAAGAATTTATTTATTCAGAAGGGAATTCTATTTATAATAGTTTTGGTTACTAAAACCAAGTCTAAAGGTCATATCTCGAAGAGGGACACAAACTATGGAGCACCATCTATGAACCCATCTTAATATAAAAAGAAAATACTCATGAAAAACAACCCACTAATGGGTATAATATAACATAACAGTTTACATGATATCTCAATGACCTATCAAGGAACTGAATCTCATTAAAAATCTCTACACATGACTGATCCCTCAAGAATCACATCACTGGATAATCTCACATGGAATCATTAGAGATGATATGTGACAAGGAACCATGGTGCTGAGGTTTGAATTTATTGAACTCCATTCCAAGATATATGGTAAATACATTAGAGGTTTTTATGGGGAAACAAAGTAATAAATCCCAAGGCATCACCCACTTCATGAATCTGCACCTAAAACTACTCCTTGTTGGAATTAGCAAAACCATACATGTACACATACTCAATATGAATTACCCTAGGATGATATATATCACAAGAATCATTATCACATGGTTTGGTTAAATATATTTTCATTCCATTTTATAAGGGAATACACCATATAGGTTGTTATAGGGACATTAAGTAACCAATACTATAAAATACTCACCCTTATGGGTTCATCTATATGGATTTAAATTCGTATTTTACTAAACCCTTAGTGAATCTACTCATACCCTACTAAAAGGACTATATCAACATTATCTCCATAGGATCTACATGACCTACCACTAGAACAAAACATAAATATATAAGTTAGTCCAAATGAGTAATGTGACACAATGTACTTATATTGGAAAACATCATATGAGTAGTTGTTGAGACATTAAATAGATTAACCTCATTTTTTAGTGAAAACTGTCAAAATAGTTTACTATATATCATATGAATCATAAATTCTTGATATACTGCATGAGATGGCTCTTGCCTCTACGGGCCAAGAGACAAAATCTAGTAACCAACCTCCTGCTATTGGTATAAGGGAAAAAGTCCATTATAAATCATAATTATAAAACATCATTTGTGTTTCCCAATGGTAAATCATATAAAAATTAAACAACATAAACTATGAACATCAATCCAATACCCATGGTAACTAGGAAATTCATCAGGAAAGGTATTAGTGATGCAACAGTCTGGGTCCAATAACTAACACATTTCTATATCTACAGTTTACCAATTAAAAAAATAGTAGGGAAAAATTAAAACCCCTATGATACCACATTTAGATAAATTACTCATAATTTAGATAGCTTGAAGCAATAAAATCATCAACCACATCAGTCCAAAATACCTAAACATTATAAATTAATGAATTTAGGAAATAATGAATCATTTGATATTTCTTACATTACCAACTGTATTCCATTTTATAATTTAAGTAAGAAAACTAAAAAAGTGAACTTAATTTTGGATATGGTCATATAAAGTACACTTATCAACAACTAGAAAAGATTAAATTGTATCATGACTTGTTTAGAGGCATTACATAACTCCCATGAAATTATAGAGATTATATAATGTACATTAAAAGAATAAATGTTATATTTGGATTGAAGAAGAAAAGAAATAGAAAAGGGAAATTTTTTAATTTTTAATGAGGTTAGATTTGGTAATGTTAATTTACAATTTATCAAATTTAAAAAATAATATAGAGTACATATTATAGATATATTAATAGTGTTTACAAAATAATATAAGGAAACGCATTAAATAAGATAAATTAACAATAATTAACAACTATTAAAACTAATAGTAGAATTGTAATATTTTATATAAAATTAATCATTCAAATCTAGAAACTATTAAAATAAAAAATGAAGACATATAAAAATCATAAATACAAATAAATTAACAATTAATCACAAATAAAATAGAATAAAAAATAATGGAAACAAATGATAATTTTATATATATTTAAATGTATCAAAATAGACTATAGAAAATAGGAATGTAACATTGGCCCTAAAAAAATAATATCTATATTTCTTAGATCATCTGTGTAATTTTTAAATTTGAATAAAAAATCACCTATAAATAATTAACAAAAAATTAGAATTAATGTTTTAGGTAAAAATTCTAGATACATCTCTGTAAATTAAAAAAATGAACTATTTAAGTCTATGAAATTGAAAATAACTATTTTTATAATACATAATATGGATAATAATGAGGAAATAACCCTTAGAGTGGTGTGAAACATGCATCATATCTATTAACAAATACAATACATCCAAAAATATGGTTTTCATTATATAAATCAATCTTGGAGTGGATTTTAGTAATGGGGATATAAAAAAACATAAATTTGAAGAAAATTACTATATCAGAGGGATTTTATGTCACATAACATAGTAAGAAATTTAAGAGATAAAAATCTAAATAAAAATTAATATAGATAGATATTTGTAGATATAATAAACAATATATGACATGGCTCAATCTTGTAACAAATTACTGATAATGTTAAAATGGTTTTATCACCATTGGATATATGAAATAAACAATTGTATGTTGATTTGTATGAAAAATAAAGGATAAAAATATAAATGTTATTTTTCATAAAATATACCTCCTATATTTTTGAAAAATGAAATAGAAATTAAAAAATTCTATTGATGAAAAAATTACCTTGAATATTTGTTACCATTGCATTCAAAAATCGAGATGGTGATAATGAAACCTAAATCAAACACAGGCAATCTCATTGTGCAATTTTATAATGATCATGCAATGTAGAGTCAATGTATATTTCCTTAATAACATCACATTTGGAGGAATGTGAATGAAATAATGAAATGAAAACAATGATATTCAAATCCAAAATGGGGGGAGTCAAAGTCATTGATAGGGAATAATTGAAATTAGTGGTACTCAAATAGGAGAAGGATCCCACTAAAGAGGTGGATCAAAGAAGATTAAACCCTAAAAAATTATTAGGTGAAGAAATATTTTCTGAACAATTGAAATAAGTGTTGTAATTAGATAATGTTAAATTAAAATTTATTATAATTATATAAGAAAATATATTAAACAACGAGAAATACTAAAAATTTATTAGTAGTGATATAATAAATAATGTTGGTTTACAGAAGAGATTTCTGAATCCAAAGGAAAGGACGAGTAGACGAGGGAAATTGAAGGAACACTATTTCATAATGTGTCGATAGACTAGGGTATATCGACAATGAATTTTTCAAACACCAATCTTATAATGACATGATGTTATTGTAAGGGTAATGGTTGAGATGTTAAGGATTTAGGTGAAGAATGAGATACATTTATTTACCTTTTGATATGAAACTCTAAACTAAAAAAGGATGGACAAGAGATAGAAGCTGGTTCCCAATTTTGTTGTGGTGAAGAGAGGATGATAGGAGGTGTTGTATTTGGATTTCATTAATATAGGAGACAACTTATTCTCAAATGCGGATCATCGATCAGGGAGGAAAGATAAAAAATGTAAAGTAGGTGGAAATAATCATTTGTAGTGGAAGGAAATGAAAACAGAGTTCTAGGTTGTATCAAAGGAATGAAGATAGTATAATTGCAGGTAAGCTGAAACCCTAGGGTCATGTGTTAGGAAAATCGAGGGAGGGTGGTGCAGTGAATGGAGGAAATAACCAGGGAGGAACACATAAGAGGGATATAGAAGAATTTGGTGGTGGAAACTGTAATGGAGTATACCCATCTTTAGTAAAGATATTGATTCAAAATACATAAACATAAAAAATAGAAATTAAAATAAAATAAAATCATTGATAATTTAATTATTTATAAAAACAATGAAGAGAAAGAATAAATTTGTTGAACATAAAAAAGTAAATTAAATCAAATAATCTAATTATTTTTAAAAAAATTTATATGAATATAAATAAAAAAATACACAATTTAATAATAATAATTAATTAATATGCCTAGTTAAAATAATTTTCTCATTAACCATTTTGTTCACTGAGAAAAAATAAATAATAAATTAAATTTAAATTTTAACATATAATTATGAAATTCAATAATTTAACACCAAATTAAAAACAATACTAAATTAAATAGTTAAAAACATTACTTAGATAAAATAATAAAAATAAATTATGATAAATTATGTGAAAAAATATTCAAATTAATGTCAATGTCAATATACCCAAATTTATGTGGTTGGATGAGCTTGATCTCAATTAATCAAGATTACATTTGTTGATGATTTCAATCTTATAACCTTTGACTATTTTATATTGAGTAAATCATTATAATTAACATGTACAGAATACTACACCATATCATGAAAACACCCCAAGTGTACATCTTTATTTCTAGAGGGTATTGAAGGTCAGATGAAAGATATGATAGATATAAATTTACATATATATACAACACAATAAACTATATAAAATCACTATACATAATTGGTAGTACTTTCTCGAGCATTTATTACACTAGATATATAATTAGTAATACCAAACAATTAATTGCATTATGAAACCATACTACATTAATGTTATGATTTCTATAAATATGAATTATGTATATAAAAGATGAAAAATAATCATATAATCCATATGTATGTCAGTCTATAAAAAATCCAACGTCATAAAAAAAAAGTTCTAACCAAATAATGGATAAGGGACCCAAAAGGGGATTTGACACGTGTAAATGTTCCCCTAAAACCCCATTGTATATCCCATTTATATCCACTTTATATGATATATAGATACACAAAAATATTACAGTCAATCTCCCAACCCCATATGAAACTAGATCCTATGCTCATGTTCCTTTCCCTTAATTGGACCAGGGAAAAAAATGTTTTCACATGTCCCACATGGGCCCATATAGGGTGAAAGTAAATCATATCCAATAGGTGGTCACCACCCAACCATAATAACCCTTCATAAATAAGAGTGTACATGGAAATAATATGAGGCTAAGAGAATAAGAAACACATAAAATGACATTTCTAAACAAGTATTTAACATACATATCAGTGATAGTAATAAACTACATATATAGGGAGGGTATATACCTAATACACAAACATCAAGCATTATTTTGAATTTGTGATGTAGTGTCGGCATCATCCTCATAAGAAGTCTACACACACACACCTGTAAATACTTCACTCATGTTATAATATGTACCCACATATCAATGTATATTTTCATACCATGTTAGGGCATGATGATATATATTGGGGAAAGGGAATATTGTACACATATTCATGGTATCCATATATCCCTTACCTTTAAAAATAGGGGAGCATGTATACCAATTCAAGTCATTGCATGTGCATCCCACAATATCGAAAAATTAGTCAACACCTTACTAACTACCAAAGAAAAAATATAGAAATATAGAAATAAATAAATAAATAAATATATATTCCAAATGCCTAACAAGTCCAGAATATTGAACAATAGGCTATACAACATGTTCAACAATCAAATCAAAATGTATGAGGAAAATATATAGTGAAAAAATATTGGAAATTATTATATAAAATGTCTTCTATTTTATAATATCACATTAACCATGAATAACTATATATGAACAACAAGAATTCAAGGATAATTAACAACAATTCATATATGATATTATATCATGGTATGGAATGCTAACAGACAAAGGAATTATTTAATTAGTGCAGTAATTTATTTTCTTTCCAAAAAATATGCAAAAAATAAATATCAGTTAGAATAACTTTTTACCATTTGTTTCATTTAGCCCGAAAATAATTTCTAGCTAACTCTCTACCAGTATAAAAGGAATTAGAGGTTCATCTAAGTATTTAAATGCAAAAAACATCTTCTATATCTAAAGGAATGGAGTGTTCCACTGAAATAAAATGTAACCAACCAATAATAATATGACATAAGGATTTAGGTCATTCTCATACAATGGAAAAAATATGGAAAGAAAACCCACAATCATACCATCAATTAACCTAGAATAAGCACCTAAAATATAATTACCAAAAGTAATATTAGATATAATAATAATTTACAAAAACCTATATTATGAGAACCTAGTATTACACTTCTTACGATGAAGAAACAAAAAATAGGGAAATGTGAGGATATGTGTCCTTATATCATTGAATATTTTCCCTCAAAAAATGTTGGATCCACTCAAATAAAGGATTGAATATGGATTTAAGTTAGATGATATAAATATGGTAATGAGTTTTAGGGAGATCTTAGTTGATTATAAGTGATGTAAATCATGAGATTGGGTAGTTTTAGGGGATCCAGTTATGGTTTATAATTGGAAACACCCCCCTATTAAAATTTATTTTACATATGAGTTGGATGTGTACCTCTTACAAGAACATTGGTTACCAGGTTTCCATATATAACCACCTACAACCACCAAACCCCCACTGGGTACTTAGCACCATACCATCCAATACCTAGTGCCTTATACACCTCAACCCCTCAATCTTTTTCCTTATACTCCCTAAAACCCCTTATTTTATATTTTAATTTATAATAATTAAAAATAATATTTTCTAGATACAATTAAAATAAATTACCCACCCTTATATGTTAGGGTCTTCACAACCCCTACCATCATTCTTCTCTCCCTCAAGAAGCTTCATCTAGATTCATGAGGGAAGAAGATTAGCCATTGTAGTTTAAATTCAACTTCCTTATCCTATTTTTTAGATTATCCCAGGATACCACATAACATAAATGAGAGGAATAAATTTCTATAAAATTACATTCTCACTCTATTTTTTTCATATATACAACGATCTACATAAATGCATTTTCCTCAAGCTCAATATTTTAATACTGAATCAGTTGTATTATTTTGAGAAAAAAATTGCAATTGGGAATCCCAAAATTTATTTTACATGGAACTAAATTTCAGTGGTTTAGTGATATAATAATAATATTCTCCTATTTTCTTTAAATATTAGAAGGCTCAAAAAAATATCATGGCATGCTTACCTTGTTTACCCATCGGTTAGTGAACCAATCTCAATGAATCACGAAGAAAAACATGATCACCTACTTTCAATTCCAAGGATCATATTCAAGGATTGGAATATGATTTTTCATATCTTTGAGTGATTATAAGAAATTTCTAAATCTATTTCACATATTCTATCATCCCTTATATGATACTAGGTTGGATCAAATAGGATTCCCCCATTTTGGTCAAAAAATATGTAGAATAAAAAGGTCTCCCATAAATATTTCCTTTATGAGAAATTTGAGTATATGAATAGTAGATGTTGTTATATAATAACTCAACAACATGTTGGTAATCCTCCCACATACCACATAAATAATTGATATAGGCCCAAATATTATTATGAAAAATATGAATGGCCCACTCGGACTAACCATGGGTTGTACATGGAATGTTTTACTCAAATGAACATGGGTGAATAAAGCATATTGAGTCCCATCCTAGAACCATGATGTAAATATTAAAACTTAATTAGATAAAATAGTAGTTAGTAAACCATGAATCTTAATGATAACTACGAAGTATAGTTTTTAAATAACATCAATTGAAGAAGCATATTTGATAGGTAATAGGTGGGTCAAAAATTTTAGATGATCCTTGATCACTGAAAAATCACCACAACCTCTTGAAAATCTATGTGGGTTAGAAACCAATTCCACACTGATCACATCCCAATTTCATTTATACTAAGGAAGTGGATGAATAATACTAGTAGGTATTTTATACTCTATATTTTCCCACTTTTAGGCGAGGCATTGAGAGACAAACCCTATAATTTAGATTTTCAATCCCATCTATCAAAACTAGTGATATAAATCACAATACTTATTAATAATTCAAGGATGAAAAACCAAATGAGAGGAATGATATTCTATTATCACCTCCTCTATTATTTATGTTCATGAAACAATTCACCCATGGATATATATTAGAGATGAGGAATGTTTGAACTATCCCTTAAGGATATCCCCACTATCAAGTATCTCTCCATTAATGATATAGTTAGAATAATATAACTTGTATTCCTAAAAATACTCTATGGTAGAAGATATAAGGTCCCCACTATGATCCTCTCTCTTCTCTAGGTAAATCAGAGTGAAGAAACAAATAAATTTTATTCAAAATTTACTTCATATAACTAGTTTTGGATAATCTTCCATGTAAGATAATTGGAAACCATGTTAGCTTCTCTATGTTCATACTAGATATCAAAGTTAAATGAATAAAGTTATTGTACCTAATGATACATCCTTATATTCCAATGTTCTTTAGAAAATAAATATTTATGGCATTATGATTACTGAATACCAAAAAGTTATTAAGATGTGAGGACTATTTCACCTCACTGGATGGGTTGAACTGGACATCAGAGAACCAGATGGTATATTATCAACGTTGTTTAGGTGGTGGTTGTATATCTCGCTAGAAGATAGAAGAGCAGTCATATGACGATACTATCTGATGGATATGTTCATGAGTGATTCCCCAGATAAAAATTGAGTATTAGTTATTGGTCAAAAGTGTAAATTGAGTTATTCATTATGATAGTCATTTTGATTTTAAGGGCCACAAAAGATCCAAAATAAAAATTATAAATGTAGGGACCTATGAAAATATTGGAGGATGGGGTAAATAGACTAACCAACTAGATTATTCTATAAAAGGAGAATATGTGACCACGATCACAATGATTTTTATATGATAGTGATCAATGTATTGTGAAGAATTTAATATTTTTAATTAATCTTTATTAATTCTTATATTCATTTTAAAGTTTAAATCATGAAAATTCATATTATAATAAAATTATCTATACCATTTATCTGATGGATGAAAGAAATATTTTCCAATATAAGTAAATTATTATTTCTTTTTTCTTTTATCATTTTTTTCATGAATGTTTATGAACTGTGAGTTTAATAGGGTGTGTATAAGAATCAAATTACTACAATGAGTAGGATGTAAAGATTCCAAAAATTTATTACACTATGTCGATAGATTCCTTCTAGATAACCTAGATTCTAAAATTATTCAATGTTTAAGGATCACTGTCTGACGATATAATAATATAGGTTGTCCACCAACAAGTGGTACAAATTCTTGTATTTATTTTATTCCTCATTAGCACACACAAAGGGGGATCAGATAATACTCAATATTTTATTGACATTGTTTTTATTTCTATATAATTTTACATCCATAGGATTTAATGACATTGGATGAAGGTAATAATTTTTTTAATTAACATGATGGAATAGATTTAGGATTTTGGATAATGAAGATAGAAGGTCATCTCATTTAGAAGGACCAATATATTCCATTGGATGGTTTTCATCTATAAAATATGGAGACTGTGGTGTGGGAGTGATTGGATTGAAAGTAACTTGGATTGGTGATTATTTCATTGGTTTGGAACATTTCCCATAATATTTGGTATATAAAGACTATGGTTGGGATCATAAATTAAAAAGATGATATGTATGAGAATACTATGAAATATAATAATGTGTTCCATATATTGATGTTATTTAGCATGAGGTTATCATAAAGGAGACTAGATGAAGATAAAATGAATGATTTCAATATTATTTGAGAGAATCTAAAATCATTGAAAATGAAGTTTATGGAAAATATATGGATACTTAAACTGATTTCATTAATGCTGTAGTTATGGGTTGTGATGATTATGTAAGTTATTACATATTATGGTAACACGAATTTAGTACTTTAGGATGTCAATAATTTAATCCTAAATGAGTAAATTAGATATAGGGAAGTCCAAGGATCTTTGGAAATTTAAAAAATCATAACATATTAGGATAGTTACCCTAATAGATAAATAATAGGAAGTAGTTGGATGATATATTGTGATATATAAACCAATTATAATCGATCTGGGTGGGCCATAAAAGTTATAAATATAGGAAAACAAAATCTCAAGATGGATTCTATGAATATCAAGGAAAGTATGGGAAGATCAATGTCTAGAGTTTGAAATTCTGTAACTACACTTGAGGGAGGAAATAACATGTTTCCCATTTTTCCCATTCTAATGGAGTCATTTGTGATTGACTTTGGAGCATCACTCTGTTAAATAAAAAAGTGAGCATGCGAGGAGAATTATGTTTCTAGAATTTTTGGTATGTTGTATTTGGTGGACAATAAGTCTTTGAAGATTATATAGAAATGATATGTCAACATATGGTTGAATAATGTAAGATTATTATGTTTGAAAGAAGTTACACATATCCTAGGGCTATGGATGAACCAAATTTCCATAGGTAAGAAAGATAAGGCGAACTATGGGAAATGATTTGGAAATGGAGTTTGGAATATGACTTGAGGATCCATGGTGATTTCATGAGGATTAAATTATGAGACCCAATATATGATAAAAAATTCTTTTGGATTGGTAATTATGGTCGATTCAATATCAAATAGTATAGAGTTATGGCATTTTCATCTCAAAAATCATAGTGACAAGAACATGAGAATTCCAATAAAAAAATAATATAGAATCTCAGACATACTAAATTCAAATTTTTTCAGATTTTTCTTATTGGGAAGAAAAATTGGGTGTCTATCAATTTGAACAAAGGGAAAATCTATGGTTAAAAGTTATACTTGGCTCAGTTGTGTCATGAACCAAACCATAGAGTTATACAACACGACACTAGGACCGGTCTGAAGAATAGAACGATGGGATTTATCGATCTCTATAGGCTGGAAACTAGGTCCTGGGTATAAAAATATTCTTTGGGAATGATTTTACCAATTTACATAATCATAAACATCCAATAATACTAAACAAAACATAAATGGATAATCATGACCAAATGAGAAGCAACAATTTTCAGATTCAATGTTTTACAACATAACCAATACCAAAAGTAAAAAATGGAATAGAAAACTCAAAACAATCCCAAAAAACTCTATAAAAAATGTGGTACATGGCCCTCATCCCACCACCACCAACACTTGAGAAAAGTGGAATACTAGCAACCAGATATACCATGTAATTTCAAATATTTCTCCATATTTTATTTTTAATATTATGTGGGAATTATTTCGAGACTAGGATCTGAGACGACATATAGTTCTGAGGGCCCGCGAGCCCAGTACAAATGTTTGAATTTAATTGAATAATTAAATTATGTGCGTGTGTGGTTTTCCTGAAAAAAGTTGAATAACTCCCGAATGGGTGCTCGAATTAGAAATACGAGGGCACCGTTGCGTTTAGAACGACGATTTTACCTTAGGTGAGGCCTAACATCGGTTGGCGCAGGTAAGTGGTGAAATCTTGTTTTTGGATGTAACCATAATAAATTATTTAATAAAAATATTTTATTAAATCTTGTTACAGCAGAAATCTTTTATATTTTTAAATAGAGATTTGCACAGGGGTCTAGGGTTACAAACCTCATAGCCCTAAAACCCTTGGAGGCTCTGGAGTCTCTGGAGGAACCCCCCCCCCCAATGCGGTGATGATGTTCTTGACGAATTTCACTGGCAACAAAGATGCGGCGAATAGATCTTCGCCAACGAACGCCACAGATCCAGGTAGGACATTTGATTTTGGTTTCCTTTCTCCATTCCTGATTCCTAAAATGAACTCAGACTAATCCACGAATAGATTAGCCCGCGGATCGATCATATTTGCGGGATGGGATTTTGTAAGGATTTTGGGGATTTGATTCTTGAAGTTAATTTGGTTTCATTCAACCTTCTAACGGTGACGAAACAATATCGACACGAACATCGATCGCGGTTCGTCCCTCTCGATTTGTTGTGCCTTTCTTCACCGAATTCTCACGTTTTTCATGTGCGTTCTACGTTTTCTTAGCGGAGGTATGAACGACTGATCGTTTCACATCCGTTTCATGATTCAATGATCCCAAATTGAAGATCTAGCATCGGAACAACTCCACGAAGGTGCAACGAAGGTTTTGGCGGATGGATCGAAGTGGATCAGAAGATATTGTTCTTTGAACGATTTCCGCACAAGTGGATGGAATCTGATTTCAGAGCCGATCAAATGCCTGAAACCCGCAGATTTGGCATCACGACAACAAGACGACCCCCGAACTTGAGTTTCGCGGTAAACGGACCATGGAAACGGAAATCGGAAGATGGGCCGAGGTGCTGAGGAAGAAGATGGTTCTGGAAATTTTCCTGACTACACGACATATAGTATGGGCTACACGGCGTGTGTTCGTCGGCAGGCCACCTGACGTGTACTCCAGGATTACACGGACACGGGTTGGGTACACATCCAAGGACAAAACATGTATACCCTTCCCTAGCCAGATACATGAGGTACCCCGTGTACTGGTACACGGGCAGCCAACACAGACAGAGACCGTGTACAGGCACTTGGCCAGCGTACATGGAGCGAACCCCAGGTTCTCAGACCCGGTGTGTAATCCTACTATACGACATGCAATTTCTTTTTATACAGCAAGCCTAATGACACGGTCTGTTTACAGGGGTAGTACTCGGAGTCAAGGAACACAGCATGTGATCCTTCTACATGCCGTGTAGTTGAGTTTTACATAGCTTAGACGGATGAAACAGGTTGTTTACACAGGAAGTACCCAGATTCAAGGAACACGGCGTATAAACATACTACACGCCATGTAACCTGTTTTACATGGCTTGATCCTTTTGTCTTCCGTGACTTGGACAAGATTTCTTAGGGTTCGTACCCCTGGTCATTCCCCTGAAGGTTCTGGTATCATTTCCTACGTACAAGAGTATGATCCCTTCAGTAGGACTTCCTGAATAGAGTTTTTGGAATCCCCTCTGTTAGACTTAGATCTGGATCCTCTATTCATTCCAGGAACCATAAGTAGAGTTCTTGGTATCGATGTGACCTACTTTACTCGGGCGCCGATCCTCTGTTTAGCAGATTTGTTCAGACTGAGTTGTTGGAATCACCCCATAGCTATTGGTTGTGATCCTCATCTGAGCATCATATTCTCAAGTACTTGTGGAGTGTTTTCTCCTGAAACAAGTACTTTGTATCTCTCTCTTCAGAACTAGGAGTGTGTTCTCCTTGTTACGTGCTTACTAGAATCTTCGAGTTGGATCTTAGTGGTGGTTTCGGGATGGTCGATCGTGTATGAGTATATCTGGATATTCTTTTTATATGTCTTGTAATCATATACTATGTAGAGATGACTGTATCTTTACTTTTTGGTATTTACATTGTTGTATTCCTTTGTGGTTTCGGGGTGTCCTACTAGGCATTGTTATACTCACCCCTACACGGGATTTTCCCGCACGTGTCATGTCTTGTGCAGACGAGCGATCCTTTGACATGATTCTAGGCAGACCAGGACCAGACGGTGCTCAGTGAGATCAGACAGGCCGAGGTGTGTTCCTACGACTACGGAATGTTGTCCCAATACCTTTCTTTATAGGTTGGACTTTATTACAGACTCTCTTTTGGTGGGATTTTAATTTTGTCTCAGGGTTTTACATTATTGTACTTTACCTTCCTGTCATACTCTGTTGGTTTGGATTTAAGTGTATGCATGCATTTCCTTTTTTAGCAGTTTTTACTTTTCAGCTTTATGGGCTTGGAGATGTGTGTGCATGTGTACAGGTTTATAGGTAATTCCTCCCATGTTAGTAGCATGCCTACCCGGTGCTAGTCACCAGCCCCTGGCCTATTGGAGGCGGGTGTGGGGAGTTGTGGCTCAGGCCCCACTGGGACAGGTCGTGACAGAGTGGTATCAAAGGCGGTCGGTTCTACCTTAGGACCGAGAGTCTGCCAGTTGGTTTGGGGAAACAGTGTTAAGTATTTTGAGTTCGGATTTCAGGCCGGAGACCCCAGTGTTGGTGCGGGTGGCCGACATATCCATACACCAGGACATTGATAACGTTCTTTTTGACTCGGAACATGAGAACACTAGTTGCAAGAGAAAATAATGGTACATGCATCATATAGGAATGGGTTGTGGTTTCCATGTCCTTCTTGTGTCAACTCTCCATATATACTCACTAACTACGATACATCTTGTTACTTTATAGGATGCCTCCGCGACGTGCACTCGCTAGGATCTAGCAACTCGATCACAAAGATGACCCCCTCAGTGATGAAGCTTTGATACAGGGACTAGATCCCCCAATTTTACCATCGTGTGGTGTGCCAGTAATTCCACCACCTGTGGAGCAGTGTTTAGTGCTTTCTGTACCAGTAGAGGAGGAGCGCAGGATGAGCGCACTCCACGAGTTTCAGATATAGATACCCCTCAGGTTTCGAGGTGAGCCTGACCCTCAAGCAGTAGAGGACTGGCTTGCAAAAGTGGCCAGAGTCTTCCGTTTGGTAAGGACACCACCAGACCAGATGGTGATCCTAGTAGTGAGCCTTCTGTAGGGATCAACAGGGTGATGGTGGAGTTTGGTTATCCAGACTCACGACGAGAAGACTCTTACATGGTTATAGTTTGAGCATCTCTTCAGAGAGGAGTTTTCACTGGTTACCCTGAAAGCGGTACGTATACATGAGCTTCTTCAGCTCCAGTAGGAAACCATGACAATGGATGACTATTCATTGAGGTTTACCGACCACTCATGGTACTAGATAGATATGGTCAGGGATCAGTACTTCAGAGATCAGACTTTTGAGCGGGGCTTGCATAGAGACATCCGAGCTATCATCATCCCTATGAGCATTCCTACTAATGCTGGGGTGCTTGAGTAGGATTTGGTGGTCAAGAGCTTCTTGGAAGAGCAGAGACAGCTGGAAGTTGTTAGTAGTGAGTGAGATAGAGTAGATACCTCGGCAGAAGGGAGCTGGCGTTAGGGACCCAGGCATGGGAGGCGTTTTCAGAGGAGATCCCAGGATAGAGGATCTACCGTACAAGGTTCGCAGGGCGCATCCAGCCAGCCTCGAGAGAGGCGATGCTAATGTTGTGATGGAAGGGGAAATCTCACTTGATATTACCCAACCCGCCATACTACTGACATGGGAGCGGTGGATGGACCACCGAGGCAGAGGAAATGTGTGGAGCAGACAGATCTCCGGGGCAGCAGACGTGGTAGAGGAGCTAGGAGAGTAGCTGGAGGTGGTCAATGTTTTGACCTATTATCACCACCACCCCCAGGAAATCCACCCCAGGTTCAGGGAGCTGGTGGATAGAGGTAGGGACAGCTACATGAAGCATAGTCTTATGACCCAGGTACTCCTGGAATGATTAGAGGCATAATCTGTGTCTTTTTTACTTTGGCTGCCGTACTGATAGACATAGGTGCTAGTCATTATTTTCTGGTTACCTATCTTGTTCGGGACCTTGAGATTCCAGTTGAGCCATTGACTCGACCCTTATGCTTAGAAACACTAACTGGAGAAGATTCAGAGATCACACAGCTTTGCAGACAGTGTGACCTGACCCTTAGAGGCGAGATTTTTGGTTGGAACCTCTTGGTGGTAGCGTTGAGGCCTTACGATGTCATTCTTGATATGGATTGGCTATCCATAGTTCATGTCTAGATTGACTGTTTTAGGTGAAGGGTGTTTTAAGAACCCGGTTTTTTCTGCGAAAGACTTTGGAATATTCTAGATAATATTCCGGAGCAGTGCACTCATACGGCGTGTGATTCCAAGCCCCGGAGTGGCCGGAATTAAATTTTCGGTGCGTTCACACTGGAAACGCTAAATAAATACGATAACTCCTAAATGGTGATCTGGATCAGAGATCCGAGTGTACGGATGGGTCCGTAATGGGGTGTTTACCCTAGGAACGACATAAAACTTCTCGGCACGGGATGTTTGGACGCCTCGCCCGCTCCCGGAACGTTAAACGGATAAATAAATAAATAAATTTATTTGTTTAATGGTGAAACTCGGGTATCTCTTAAATGGTGGCTCGGTTTGAGAAACCGAGGGCACCGTTCAGTTCGGAATGTGCCGTTTACCCTAGGAGGGGTATAAGTTTTACGGGCGTGGGCCGTTTGTGAAAAATGGCTCCAGGGACGTTTTCGTAATTTAGCAGCTTCGGACGTTAAATTTTATAACTTTTGAATGGGATCTCGGATTAAAATTCCGAGACCGTCGTTGTGCTCGGGAGGTGGTGTTTACCCTGGGAGAGGCTTATCCTCGACCCTGCTGAGAGTTCGGGTCCGGGCCGACGGGCGGGTGGTTAAGCGTTTTCTATTTAAACGCTTAACACACCCTCCTCCCTCCTCTCCTTCCCCTTCCCCCTGGCAACCCCTCTTCTCCCTCTCCTCCTCCATCTCTGGAGAGAGTCCGGTGAGGCGACTCCGGCGAGGTGCGGTGGTGCCGGCGGATCGTTGCGAAGCTTCTGGCGAAGCCCCACAAGGTAGGATGTTGCGTTTGCATTTTCTATTCCAATACCTACTTCAAGCATGTTTAATACTGTCGATTCTTTGTTGGATTTTTGAACGAATCCCATGAACGTGTAGTATACAATTTTCTCTTTCCGAAGCTTGTTTCGGATTTGAAATCGGAGTTCGGAGGCATTCGCAATCATCCGCCGAAGTGGGCGGGTTTTTGGTTTCTGGCGGGTTCGAGCGGCGGCGCGGCGAGGGCGGACGACGCGACAGCGGGTGTCCGCGGGTGTCCAGTGGAGGCACTGGGTGCGGCAGCGGGGTGTCCGCGGCATCGGCGCGAGTGTCCTGGGGAGGTGCTGGGCGCGACAGCAGGGCGCTTGGGCATCGGCGGGGGCGTCAACCGGAGCACCCGGCGAGGCGGCGGTCGCCAGGGAGCGGCGACCGCGGGGTCGCGGCGTGCGACCCCTGTGCGGCGACAAAGACCCGCGCCGCGCGAGTCTTCACGCGGCGGTCACAACAGGCCCTCGTGTCCTATCTGCGCGGGGACTGCGTGTCCGTGGCTGGCCCGCGCGGCTAAGCCGCGGGCCGGCCAAGGCCGGGCGGACCGGCCGGTCCAGGCCGGTCCAGCCCCAGGGGTCTTGCACCCTCGGTGTTCGGACACCCGTATTTTCTACTACGGGTGTCCGTTTTGAGTGTCGTATGTAGCGGTGGAACCGTATCGACGAGACGGACGTTTTGAGATGGTTTCAGGAATTTTTATTTCCCAAAAAGAGGGGCCTCGGTGGCGCGACACGTACGACGAGGGGTTAGTCGTTTCTTCAGGGGATTTTGTTTCGGACGGCGCGGACGAGTCCGACATCCGTTTTGAGCGCCGTCAGTGGCGTTGGGACCCTAGCATCGAGGCGGAACTTTCCAGGGTGGTTTCAGACATTGGGACTGGATTTGAGGCGTGGGCCCCATGGCCCGTCTTTCGAGCCGCGTGCAGCGTTTCACGCCTTTTTCCTCGGACGTCCGTTCGGGGCGTGCGAGCAGTCGATGTTGGGTGTTTTTCCGAGGGCATCGCATTGGAGAAGTCTGCCCGGTGTCCGCGGGTGTCCGGTGGAGGCGCTGGGCGCGGAAGAGGGGTGTCCGCGGCGTCGGCGCGGGTGTCCTGGGGAGGTGTTGGGCACGGAAGCAGGGCGCCCGGGCGTCGGCGGGGGCGTCTGGCGGAGCACCCGGCGAGGCGGCGGTCGCCAGGGAGCGGTGACCGCGGGGTCGCGGCGCGCGACCCCTGTGCGGCGACAAAGACCCGCGCCGCGCGGGTCTTCATGCGGCGGTCGTGACAGGCGCTCGTGGCCTATCTGCGCGGCAAAGCTGCGGGCCGGCCAAGGCCGGGCGGACCGGCTGGTCCAGCCCCAGGGGTCTTGCCCCCTCGGTGTTCGGACACCTGTATTTTCCGCTACGAGTGTCCGTTTTGAGTGCCATCTGCGGCGGTGGAACTGTATCGAAGAGACGGAATTTTTGAGATGGTTTCGGGAATTTTTATTTCCCGAAAAGAGGGGCCTCGGTGGCGCGACACGTACGACGAGGGGTTAGTCGTTTCTTCGGGGGATTTTGTTTCGGACGGCGCGGACGCGTCCGACATCCGTTTTGAGCACCGTCAGTGGCGTTGGAACCCTGGCATCGAGGCGGAGCTTTCCAGGGTGGTTTCGATCGTTGGGACTGGATTTGATGTGTGGGCCCCACGACCCATCTTTCGAGCCGCGTGCAGCGTTTCACGCCTTTTTCCTCAGACATTCGTTCAGGGCGTGCGAGCAGTCGATGTTGGGTGTTTTTCCGAGGGCATCGCGTTGGCGCAGTCTGCCTGCTGTAATTCCGCACGATGGTGCGGGCCCCACGAGGGCCGTTTCGGGAGTTGATGGTGATTTCCAGCTTTATCACCGGGCGACCGTTTTGGACAAGTTAATAGTCCATTTCGTGTACTTTTTCGAGAGGGTCGCAGCGGTGCGATCCGTTCGTTGAGTTTCGGGACCAACATGCGGGTCCCACGTGGCACCGCTCGTGTGCGGTGCGCCGGGATGCACCTTGTTCTCCATATATCTGTTTTACTCAAGTGAGTAGTGCTTTTGACGGGTTTTCCTGAGGAGATCGCAATGGTACGATGCGCCCGACTATTTTCGGGGCCGAGGCTCAGGATCACGGGACGTCGTTCGCGCGTGAGGCGGTGTTGGTGACCTTTTCTTCGGATATCCGTTGGAGGCGAGTAAGTAGTCGATCTCGCATGTTTTTTCGCGAGGATTGCAACGGTGCGATCTATTTGGTTGTGCGGAGCCTCTTGTGTGATCTTGATGAATGTGGAGCATGATGAGTGCTCCGGTGGCTGTTCGTCCTACCTTGTTGTAGCGGACCCTTGGCGTGTGATCGCGAAATCTTGGGAGAGTGATACAAATGGTTCACGAGATGTGGTTGGCCGTGCCTAGGCCTATGAGGTGGAGTTGTTACGTCACGCCTTCGTGTTGACGCTGGGTGCCATGTGCACGATAGCCTTTGGGCTGGAATGAGGTATACTCTGGGAGTATACGGGAGCGCTTGGAGGTACGTGTGGTTATTTGTACTTGAGGATGTTTGTGCGCTCAGTTGGGGTTGAATTGGGGCCACATGCCGTGTGGGCCCCACGTGTGTGCCGCGATATGCTTTCCGTACTTGACCTCTTGCGACGTAGAGTGTCCCTCTGTGCTCGTTTGCTTGACCAGCAGGGTGGAGTTTTCCCCTGGATTTGTGCTCGTTTGTTTGACTAGCAGGGTGGAGTTTTCCCCTGGCTTTGTGCTCGTTTGATTGGCCAGCAGGGTGGAGTTTTCCCCTGGCTTTGTACTCTTTTTTCTGACCAGCAGGATTGAGTGGTCTCCCCCTGGTCTTGATCTCGTTGGTTGGGCTGGCAGAGATGGTTTGGTTCCTCTACTTCTTCGGCTGTGAGGGGTTTCAGTACTGTGCCCTTTCACCGGACTGCGACACCGTTTGTGATTACAGGTGTTCGTACAACGTGGGTGTTTTCCCCACTTTTTGGGATGATATGTCTTGGTCCGCTTCGATAGTGAATCAGCGGATTGGAGTGGGATTGCCTTGTGAGGCCGGGGGAGTTTCTCCCATTGTTCTGTGTTCCCTGGTAGAGCTTGTGGTTTCGGTGTGACCAACACTTTACGCGGGCACCGATCCTCTACCCAGGAGGTTGTTTCTAGCAGGGCTAAGGTTGTTTCCAGTAGGGCTGAGGTTGTTTCCAGCAGGGCAGAGGTTGTGTTGAGCAGGGCTTGCCAGTGGGTTACCATCCAGCAGGGATGGCCAGTACAACGGTGTTCACCGAGCAGTACCATCCAGCAGGGATGGCCAGAGCCGTTCCGGGCTAACCTCCAGCGGGGCTGGGCAGTGGTCCCCGATGCCGGGCTTACCTCCAGCTGGGCTATGCAGTGGTCCCCGATGCCAGTCTTACCTCCAGCTGGGCTGGGCAGTGGTCCCCAATGCCGGGCTTACCTCCAGCTGTGCTGGGCAGTGGTCCCCGATACCGGGTTACCTCCAGCTCGACTGGGCAGTGGTCCCATCACCGACTTTAGCCGGGTCGCCCTCTAGTGGATTACCCTGTTACGGGACTGGGCAGTGTGGCACCCGTCGAATTTTCGGGTCTCCCTATAGTGGGGACATGTTGACTTCCAGGGATCCTCCAGCGTGGCTGGGCAGGGGGTCGCCTGTCGACTCTGAGCAGACCTCTCGACTGCGGGGCAGTGACGTGGTGTGGTTTGACATTACCATAGAACTCTCAATTACGAGGAGCGCTTTCCCCCACCGAGAAGCCTCCTTGTGACGCAACCTAAAACCGTGCGGGCGAGTCAGTGCCGCCCAAAGTGGATAGTGTTGAGGTGTGGTGATTGAGCCCCTTGGCTTGCGGTTCGGGGCAGACGTGCGGGATGTTGGGCATCGATGGTGTTACTTCTGGGACTGTTGGCTACTCTTTTATTGGGATGAGCTATGGGACGGAGATCCCATTACAACGTTGTTAGGGATTCTTGTTGAGCATATAGACTTGTATATACCTTGTTCTAGTACCCACTTCTTGGGTTTGTTTACTCTCCTTCCAAGAGAGGTGAAGACGCGCAGGGTATGCCACGTTATTTCCGTGTCTAGTTTCTCGTGGTTGGATGAGTCTACTCTCCTGCTATAGGTAGTGAAGACTCGATAGGATGTTCGTCTTCTCACCGTTTCAAGCTCCTTGTGCCTGGACGAGTCTACCTTCTTTCCTCTTGTTGGGTTGAGCTGGACTCTTTATTGTACTCTTTACTGCACTCCTTGTTGTGCTCTTTTACTTCTCCCTATTTGCTCTACTGCTTACCCTTTAGTACCTCCTTTGTTTCTCCCTCGAGACTTCAGGGTATCCTACTGAGTATATTTATACTCACCCCTGCTTGGGCTTTTCCTGCACTTGGTGTGCCCTTGCAGACGATGGACAGGTGGAGCATGACTTCAGTGGAGCGTAGGATCTTGGGAGCTTGGACCGTGTGCGGTGGTCGTGGTCGGGTTCCTTGTGGGAGACCCATCAGCTGTTTCTTTTTGTTTACCTGTTTCCGGGTTGTGGCACTTGTTGGCTGGGCACGTGTTTTTCCCCTTTTCTTTTTAGTGTACTTTCAGCTTTCTTTGTACTTGTAGAGGTCGATGCACTTTTTGGTATATATATAGCTGTTTCCCTTTGCTTTTATTTTTACTCTGCACTTCTGAATTGAGTCTGTTGCGTGTGTGTGTGTGTGTGTACAGGTTCTTAGGCAAAGGCCTCCCCGAGCTATTGTGCCTTCGGCGCTGGTCGCCAGCCCCTGGCCTATGGAGGCGGGTTTGGGGTAGTTGCGGCTCGAGCCCGGGTAGGGTCGGGTCGTGACAAAGTGGTATCGGAGGTGGTTTGTTCCTTGGGGAATTGTGCGGACGTCCCTAAAAGAGGAATTGGTTGGGATTTAGGGCAACAGTGTTAACATGTCTCGAGAGAGGCTCTCAGGCCAGGGAGTCCAGTGATGGTGCGACGACCGACGTATCCATTCACCAGGACCTTGATAACCCGCTTGTTGACTTGGAATGCTGAGACACTTGTTGCAGGGAAATTTGATTGTGAATCACATAGGACTGAGTCTTGACTGTCCTTCTTGAGTCAGCTCCCCATCGTTGCTGTTTTTGGTATATACATATATGCTTATCTGACCGTGACACTCCTTGATAATTTTCTGTATGTCTCCACGAGGACAGCCAGCCAGGATACCAGCTTTGGTTTGTGACGATGACCCTGTGAGCTACGAGGCCACAGTACAGGACCCATCATGCGATCCCCTTTCTTCGGGTGGGCCGGTAGCAGCACCCCCACCTATTGAGCAGCAGGCAGTTTCAGTAGAGGAGGCTGAGCTTGAGCGCAGGTTGAGCATGCTCCGTGAGTTCTAGTGACAGAGACCGTTGAGGTTTAGTGGTGAGCCAGACCCTCAGGCAGCAGAGGTTTGGCTCGAGGCAGTGGTTCGCCTTTTCAGGCTTGTGCAGATGCCGACAGATCAGAGAGTGGCTTTGGCAGCCACCCTTTTTCGTGGAGCAGCTTGGCGTTGGTGGAGTCTGGTGACTCAGCTTCTTGATGAGTCATCGCTTTCGTGGGATGACTTTCAGTTGTTTTTTCGTGAGGAGTTTTTCCCCTCCTGCTTGTGCTCTGTTCGGATTCAGGAGCTCCTGCAGTTTCAGTAGGGAGGGATGATGGTGGCCGAGTACGTGGCTAGTTTTGCATACCGTGCACGCCTTTACCCGGACTTGTTCCATGATGACAACCTCCGAGCGCGGAAGTTTGAGCAGGGTCTCCGCCGAGAGATTCATGATGTCATAGTACCCTTGGGAATTTCCACATATGTCGGGGTGCTAGAGCAGGCGCTGGTGATAGAGGGCTTCCTGTCACGTTCTGGAGTTGGTGGTGGCAGCAGACACGTTGAAGCCGAGACGTATGCCGTAGCTAGTGGGCGTCGGCAAGCAGGACCTCGACGCAGGTGGCTTTCTGACAACCGAAATCAGGGGCGTGGTCATACACCACAGTGGAGCCGGAGGGCACCAGTGCAGACTAGAGAGAGTCGGTGCTATGCTTGTGATGAGCGAGGTCACTTGGCATGAGACTGCCCGACCCGAGTTGCTGGGAGTTTCGGGAAAGCAGCAGGCGCACCACCACGACAGAGGTAGCGCCGTGATCGGAGTAGTACCCAGAGAGTTGGTGCTAGCAGAGGAGTGGGAGGAGCTGGTAGTGGGGGACGATGTTACGAGATCTCCCCATCACCACTAGACGGTCCACGTCAGGCTCCAGGAGCTGACGGTTGGGACCACAGACAACCGTGAGCTTTGGATGTCTATTATCCTGCAGAGCATGAGGTGATAAGAGGTAGGATCTACAGCTCTTCTACCTTTTTTGCAGTAGAATTGTTTGACTCTGTGTGTGAACTGCTTTCCTCCCTGCTCCTTTTTTGATGTGTTACCAGGGTGACGCGGGGCGTTGGGTGTAACCCTGTGTTGGTAAGGTAAAAGGCATGAGACCTTTTCCTTTAGTCGATAGTGTTGGCTCCTTCGCCTGTTGAGCGTGTAAGAGAGCATCGACTGTGGAATCTTGCATGACTAGATATCCTTGGGTGTTTCACCATATGGATATTCTGAAGGAGGGAATCACCGGGCCTTGTTCGAGGTGTGGGCGGTGATTCCAGTCGCGGTGTGCGACGTAGAGGTTTGACCAGGGATGTGAGCTACCCCCGAGGGCCTTCGGGCAGTTTGAGACCGTGCAAAGGGATGACGAGGTACCCTACCGCCTTGCCCTAACCCCAAAAGTCTGGAGTGGGTGCATGACATCGGAAAGGGCCGACCTCGCGTGAACAGATCAATCTCTTGGTCTATGTGCGGAGGCACAGAGCTGTGCGTGGGTTCTTCTGGGTATGGGAAAGCCAGGAGTGGGCTTAGTACCCTCTGTTTCTCTATAGTTTTTCTTTTCGGGGACGAAAATCTTGAAGGAGGGAATGATGTAAGAACCCGGTTTTTTCTTCGAAAGACTTTGGAATATTCTTGATAATATTCCAGAGTAGTGCACTCAGACGGCATGTGATTCCAAGCCCCGGAGTGGCCGAAATTAAATTTTCGGTGCGTTCACACTGGAAACGCTAAATAAATGCGATAACTCATAAATGGTGATCCAGATCAGATATTCGAGTGTACGTATGGGTCCAGAATGGGGTGTTTACCCTAGGAACGACATAAAACTTGTCGGCGCGGGATGTTTGGACCCCTCGCCCGCTCCCAGAACGTTAAACGGATAAATAAATAAATTAATTTATTCATTTAATGGTGAAACTCGGGTATCTCTTAAACGGTGGCTTGGTTTGGGAAACCAAGGGCACGATTGATTTCAGAATGTGCCGTTTACCCTAGGAGTGGTATAAGTTTTGCGGGCGCGAGCCGTTTGTGAAAAATGGCTCCAGGGGCGTTTTCGTAATTTAGCGGGTTCAGACGTTAAATTTTATAACTTTTGAACGGGATCTCGAATTAAAATTCCAAGAAAGACCTTGTGCTTGGGAGGTGGTGTTTAACCTAGGGGAGGCTTAACCTCGACCCTGCTGAGAGTTCGGGTCCGGGCCGACGGGCGGGTGGTTAAGCGTTTTCTATTTAAACGCTAAACACACCCTCCTCCCTCCTCTCCTTTCCCTTCCCCCTGGCAGCCCCTCTGCTCCCTCTCCTCCTCCATCTCTGGAGAGTTCGGCGAGGCGACATCGACGAGGTGCGGTGGTGTCGGCGGATCGTCGCGAAGCTTCGGGCGAAGCCCCACGAGGTAGGATGTTGCGTTTGCATTTTCTATTCCCATACCTACTTTGAGCATGTTTAATACTGTCGATTTGTTGTTGGAATTTTTAAAGAATCCCATGAACGAGTAGTATACAATTTTCTCTTTCCGACGCTTGTTTCGGATTTGAAATCGGAGTTCGTAGGCATTCACAATCATCCAGCGAAGTGGGCGAGTTTTCGGTTTCCGGCGGGTTCGAGCGGCAGCGCGGCGAGGGCGGACGACGCGACAGCGGGTGTCCGCTGGTGTCCGGTGGAGGCGCTGGGCGCGGAAGCGGGGGGTCCGCAGCGTCGGCGCGGGTGTCCGGGGGAGGTGCTGGGCGCCGCAGCAGGGCGCTCGGGCGTCGGTGGGGGCGTCTGGCGGAGCACCCGGCGAGGCGGCGGTCGCCAGGGAGCGGCGACCGCGGGGTCGCGGCGCGCGAGCCCTATGCGGCGACAAAGACCCGCACCACGCAGGTCTTCACGCGGCAGCCGTGACAGGCCCTCATGGCCTGTCTGTGTGGGGACCGTGTGTCTGCGGCCGGCCCGCGCGGCTAAGCCGCGAGCCGGCCCAGGCCGGGCGGACCGGCCGGTCCAGCCCCAGGGGTTTTGCCCCCTCGGTGTTCGGACACCCGTATTTTCCGCTACAGGTGTCCGTTTTGAGTGCCGTCTACGGTGGTGGAACCGTATCGACGAGATAGAATTTTTGGTATGGTTTCGGGAATTTTTATTTCCCGAAAAGAGGGGCCTCAGTGGTGCGACACGTACGACAAGGGGTTAGTCATTTCTTCGGGGGATTTTGTTTCGGACGGCGCGGACGTGTCCGACATCCGTTTTGAGCGCCGTCAGTGGCGTTGGGACCCTGGCATCGAGGAAGAGCTTTCTAGGGTGGTTTCTGGCATTGGGACTGGATTTGAGGTGTGGGCCTCACGGCCCGTCTTTCGAGCCGCGTGCAGCGTTTCATGCCTTTTTACTCGGACGTCCGTTCGGGGCGTGCGAGCTGTCGATGTTGGGTGTTTTTTCGAGGGCATCGCATTGGTGCAATCTGCCCGCTGTAATTCCACACGATGGTGCGGGCCCCGTGAGGGCTGTTTCGGGAGTTGACGGTGATTTCCATCTTTATCACCGGGCGACCGTTTTGGACAAGTGAATAGTCCATTTCGTGTACTTTTTCGAGAGGATCACAGCGGTGCGATCCATTCGTTGAGTTTTGGGACTGGGATGTGGGTCCCACGTGGCACCGCTCATGTGCGGTGCGCCGGGATGCACCTTGTTCTCCGGATATCCGTTGCACTCAAGTGAGTAGTGCTTTTGACGTGTTTTCCCGAGGGGATCACAATGGTGCGATGCGCCCGAATGTTTTCGGGACCGATGCTCGGGATCATGGGACGCCGTTCGGGCGTGAGGCGGTGTTGGTGACCTCTTTGTCGGATATCCGTTGGAGGCGAGTAAGTAGTCGATCTCGCATGTTTTTCAGCGAGGATTGCAACGGTGCGATCTGTTTGGTTGTGCAGAGCCTCTTGCGCGATCTTGTTAAATGTGGAGCATGAGGAATGCTATGGTGGCGGTTCGTCCTACCTTGTTGTAGTGGACCCTTGGCGTGTGATCGCGCACTCTTGGGAGAGTGATACAAATGGTTCCCGAGATGTGGTTGTCCGTGCCTGGGCCTATGAGGTGGAGTTGTTACGTCACGCCTTCCCGTTGACGCTGGGTGTCGTGTGCACGATAGCCTTTGGGATCGAATGAGGTATACTCCGGGAGTATACGGGAGCGCTTGGAGGTACGTGTGGTTATTTGTACCAGATGATGTTTGTGCGCTCAGTTGGGGTTGACTTGGGGACACACGTCATGTGGGCCCCACATGCGTGCCGCGATCTGCTTTGCGTACTTGACCTCTTGCGACGTAGAGGGTCCCTCTACGCTCGTTTGCTTGACCAGCAGGGTGGAGTTTTCCCCTGGCTTTGTGCTCGTTTGTTTGACCAACAGGGTGGAGTTTTCCCCTCGCTTTGTGCTCGTTTTATTGGCCAATAGGGTGTAGTTTTCCCCTGGCTTTGTACTCTTTTGTCTGACCAACAGGGTTGAGTGGTCTCCCCTAGTCTTGATCTCGTTGGTTGGGATGGAAGAGATGGTTTGGTTCTTCTGCTTCTTCGGCTGTGAGGGGTTTCAGTACTGTGCCCTTTCACCGGAATGCAACACCGTTTGCAACTACGGGTGTTCGTACAACGTGGGTGTTTTCCCCACTTTCTGGGATGAGATGTCTCGGTCCGCTTCGACAGTGACTCAGCAGATTGGAGCGAGATTGCCTTGTGAGGCCTGAAGAGTTTCTCCCGTTGTTCTGTGTTCCCTGGTAGAGCTTGTGGTTTCGGTGTGACCAACACTTTACGCGGGCATAGATCCTCTACCCAGGAGGTTGTTTCCAGTAGGGCTGAGGTTGTTTCCAGCAGGGCTGAGGTTGTTGCCAGCAGGGCAGAGGTTGTGTCGAGCGGGGCTCGCCAGTGGGTTACCATCCAGCAGGGATGGCCAGTACAGTAGTGATCACCGAGCAGTACCATCCAGCAGGGATGGCCAGAGCCGTTCCGGGCTTACCTCTAGCGGGGCTGGGTGGTGGTCCCCGATGCCAGGCTTACCTCCAGCTGGGCTGGGCAGTGGTCCCCGATGCCGGGCTTACCTCCAGCTGGGCTGGGCAGTGGTCGCCAATGCCGGGCTTACCTCCAGCTGGGCTGGGCAGTGGTCCCCGATGCCGGGTTACCTCCAGCTGGGCTGGGCAGTGGTCCCGTCGCCGACTTTAGCTAGGTCGCCCTACAGTGGATGACCCTGTTACGGGACTGGGCAGTGTGGCACCCGTCGACTTTCCGGGTCTCCCTGTAGTGGGAACCCGTTGACTTCCAGGGATCCTCCAGCGGGGCTGGGCAGGGGGTCGCCTGTCGACTCTGAGCAGACCTCTCGACTGCGGGGCAGTGACGTGGTGTGGTTTGACGTTACCCTAGAACTCTCAAGTACGAGGAGCACTTTCCCCCACCGAGACGTGTCCTTGTGACGCGACTTAAAACCATGTGGGCGAGTCAGTGCCGCCCAAAGCGGATAGTGTCGAGGTGTGGTGATTGAGCCCCTTGGCTTGCGGTTCGGGGCAGACGTGCGGGATGCTGGGCATCGATGGTGTTACATTTGGGACTGTTGGCTACTCTTTTCTTGGGCTGAGCTACGGGACGGAGATCCCCTTACGACGTTGTTCGAGCTTCTTGTTGAGTATATAGACTTGTATATACCTTGTTCTAGTACCCACTTCTTGGGTTTGTTTACTCTCCTTCCAGGAGAGGCGAAGACGCGGGGGGTATGCCACATGCTTTCCGTGTCTAGCTTCTCGTGGTTGGATGAGTCTACTCTCCTGCTATAGGTAGCGAAGACTCGACGGGAAGTTCGTCTTCTCACCGTTTCCAGCTCCTTGTGACTGGACGAGTCTACCTTCTTTCCTCTTGTTGGGTTGAGGTGGACTCTTTACTGTACTCTTTACTGCACTCCTTGTTGTGCTCTTTTACTTCTCCCTGTTCACTCTACTGCTCACCCTTCGGTACCTCCTTTGTTGCTCCCTCGAGCCTTCTGGGTATCCTACTGAGTATTTTTATACTCACCCCTGCTTGGGCTTTGCCCGCACTTGGTGTGCCCTTGCAGACGACAGACAGGTGGAGTGTGACTTCAGTGGAGCGTAGGAGCTTGGGAGCTTGGACCGTGTGCGGTGGTCATGGCTGGGTTCCAGGTGGGAGACCCATCAACTGTTTCTTTTTGTTTACCTGTTGCTGGGTTGTGGCACTTGTTGGTTGGGCGCGTGTTTTGCCCCTTTTCCTTTCAGTGTACTTTCAGCTTTCTTTGTACTTGTAGAGGTCGATGCACTGTGGTATATATATAGCTATTTCCCTTTGCTTTTCTTTTTACTCCGCACTTCTGCATTGAGTGTGTTGCGTGTGTGTGTGTACAGGTGCTTAGGCAAAGGCCTCCCCGAGTTATTGTGCCTTCGGCGCTGGTCGCCAGCCCCTGGCCTATGGAGGTGGGCTTGGGGTAGTTGCGGCTTGAGCCCGGGTAGGGTCGGGTCGTGACAGGTGTGGTGTGTCCGCAGTGATGGAATGAGGTTCTCCTTCGTCGGTGAAAAGGAGACCCAAGCAGCGCATGATGAAATCATGCATAGGAAGGTACAACTGATTTCACATCAGTTGGCTAACCTAGCCCTTGGCGTACACTACGGCAAAAAAGGCATTTAGCGGCGGTTTTTTTTCGTTTAGCGGGGGTTTAAACCGCCGCTAAATCGATTGGCGGCGGTTTTGAAAAACAGCCGCTAAATCGTGCATCGGGAAACTAGTTCGCGGCGGTTTTATTTATTTATTTATTTATTTATTAATTTTATTTATTTATTTATTTATTTTATTTATTTTATTTCATATTTATTTTATTTCGTATTTATTTTATTTATTTATTTATTTATTTTACTTTATTTTATTTATTTATTTATTTATTTCGTATTATTTTATTTACTTTATTTATCCATGCATGCACATCCCATGCACATGCACATGCATATGCATACCCATGCAATATAAATAAATTCAGCGTTTGGTGAGATTTGAACCCCTAACCTCTTGCATATTTTCCAAAGACTTTACCACTCTAGCAAGCTCGTCATGTGTTTAATAAACAGAATTTAATATACTTATATATATTAATTGAAAAAACAAATAATACATAAATAATAAATATAAACTCAATAATAATAAAAAATAAAAAATAAAAAATAAAAAATAAATAATAAATAATAAATAATAAATAATAAATAAGGAATAATAAATATAAATAATAAATAATAAATAATAAATAAATATAAATACTAAATAATAAATAATAAATAATAAATAATAAATAATAAATAATAAATAATAAATAAATATAAATAATAAATAATAAATAAATATAAATAAATATAAATAATAAATATAAATAATAAATAAATATAAATAATAAATAATAAATAATTAATAATAAATAATAAATAATAACTAATAAATAATACCTAATAAATAAATATAAATAATAAATAATAAATAATAAATAATAAATAATAAATAATAAATAATAAATAAATATAAATAATAAATAATAAATATAAAATAATAAATAATAAATAAATATAAATATAAATAATAATTAATAAAAAATAAATAATAAATAAATATAAATAATAAATAATAAATAAATATAAATAATAAATAATAAATAAATATAAATAATAAATAATAAATAAATATAAATAATAAATAATAAATAAATATAAATAATAAAAAAATATAAATAATAAATAAATATAAATAATAAATAATAAATAGAAAATAATAAATAATAAATAAATAATAAATAATAAATAATAAATAATAAATAAATAATAAATAATAAATAATAAATAATAAATAATAAATAATAAATAAATATAAATAATAAATAATAAATATAAATAACAAATAAATATAAATAATAAATAATAAATAAATAAAAATAATAAATAATAAATAAATATAAATAATAAATAATAAATAATAAATAAATATAAATAATAAATAATAAATAATAAATAAATATAAATAATAAATAATAAATAATAAATAGTAAATAATAAATAATAACTAGTAAATAATAACTAATAAATAAATATAAATAATAAATAATAAATAATAAATAATAAATAATAAATAATAAATAAATATAAATAATAAATAATAAATAGAAAATATTAAACAATAAATAAATATAAATAATAAATAATAAATAATAAATAAATATAAATTATAAATAATAAATAATAAATAAATATAAATAATAAATAATAAATAAATATAAATAATAAATAAATATAAATAATAAATAATAAATATAAATAATAAATAAATATAAATAATAAATAATAAATAATAAATAGAAAATAATAAATAATAAATAATAAATAATAAATAAATATAAATAATAAATAATAAATATAAATAATAAATAAATATAAATAATAAATAATAAATAAATATAAATATAAATAATAAATAAATATAAATAATAAATAATGAATAATAAATAAATATAAATAATAAATAATAAACAATAAATAGTAAATAATAAATACTAACTAATAAATAATAACTAATAAATAAATATAAATAATAAATAATAAATAATAAATAAATATAAATAATAAATAAATATAAATAATAAATAAATATAAATAATAAATAATAAATAGAAAATATTAAATAATAAATAAATATAAATAATAAATAATAAATAATTAATAAATATAAATAATAAATAAATATAAATAATAAATAATATATAATAAATAAATATAAATAATAAATAATAAATATAAATAATAAATATAAATAATAAATAAATATAAATAAAAAATAAAAAATAAATATAAATAAAAAATAAAAATAAATAATAAATAATACATAAATATAAATAATAAATAATAAATAAATATAAATAATAAATAATAAATAAATATAAATACTAAATAATAAATAATAAACAATAAATAATAAATAATAAATAATAAAGAATAAAGAATAAAGAATAAAGAATAAAGAATAAATAATAAATAATAAATAATAAATAAATATAAATAATAAATAATAAATAAATACAAATAAATATAAATAATAAATAATAAATAATAAATAAATATAAATAATAAATAATAAATAATAAATAATAAATAATAAATAATAAATAATAAATAATAACTAATAAAGAATAACTAATAAATATATATAAATAATAAATAATAAATAATAAATAATAAATAATAAATAATAAATAAATATAAATAATAAATAATAAATATAAAATAATAAATAATAAGTAAATATAAATAATAAATAATAAATAATAAATAAATATAAATAATAAATAATAAATAAATATAAATAATAAATAATAAATAATAAATAGAAATAACAAATAAATATAAATAATAAATAATAAATAAATATAAATAATAAATAATAAATAAATATAAATAATAAATAATAAATAAATATAAATAATAAATAAATATAAATAATAAATAAATATAAATAATAAATAATAAATAGAAAATAATAAATAATAAATAAATATAAATATAAATATAAATAATAAATAAATATAAATTATAAATAATAAATAATAAATAAATATAAATAATAAATAATAAATATAAATAATAAATAAATATAAATAATAAATAATAAATAAATATAAATAATAAATAATAAATAAATATAAATAATAAATAATAAATAAATTTAAATAATAAATAATAAATAATAAATAAATATAAATAATAAATAATAAATAATAAATAATAACTAATAAATAAATATAAATAATAAATAATAAATAATAAATAAATAATAAATAATAAATAATAAATAGAAAATAATAAATAGAAAATAATAAAGAATAAATAAATATAAATAATAAATAATAAATAATAAATATATACAAATAATAAATAATAAATAAATATAAATAATAAATAATAAATAGATATAAATAATAAATAATAAATAAGAAATAAATATAAATAATAAATAAATATAAATAATAAATAATAAATAAATATAAATAATAAATAAATAATAAATATAAATAATAAATAAATATAAATAATAAATAATAAATAATAAATAGAAAATATTAAATAATAAATAAATATAAATAATAAATAATAAATAATAAATAAATATAAATAATAAACAAATATAAATAATAAATAATAAATAATAAATAAATATAAATAATAAATAATAAATATAAATAATAAATAAATATAAATATAAATAATAAATAATAAATAAATATAAATAATAAATAAATATAAATAATAAATAAATATAAATAGTAAATAATAAATAAATATAAATAAATATAAATAATAAATAAATATAAATAATAAATAAATATAAATAATAAATAAAAATTAAAAAATAAATTTAAATAATAAATAAATATAAATAATAAATAAATATAAATAATAAATAATAAATAATAAATAATAAATAATAAATAATAAATAAATTTAAATAATAAATAATAAATAATAAATAATAAATAATAAATAATAACTAATAAATAATAACTAATAAATAAATATAAATAATAAATAATAAATAATAAATAATAAATAATAAATAATAAATAATAAATAATAAATAAATATAAATAATAAATAATAAATAGAAAATAATAAATAATAAATAAATATAAATAATAAATAATAAATATAAATAATAAATAAATATAAATAATAAATAATAAATAAATATAAATAATAAATAAATATAAATAATAAATAATAACTAAATATAAATAAATATAAATAATAAATAAATATAAATAATAAATAAATATAAATAATAAATAAATATAAACAATAAATAATAAATAATAAATAAATATAAATAATAAATAAAAATAAATAATAAATAAATAAAAATAATAAATAATAAATAATAAATAAATATAAATAATAAATAAAAATAAATAATAAATAAAAATAAATAATAAATAAAAACTAACAAATAAAAACTAATAAATAAATATTAATAATAAATAATAAATAATAAATAATAAATAATAAATAACCAGTTACAAATAATAGGTAATAAATAAATTAATGTATATTATAAATAATAAATAATAAATAATAAAGGAAAAAATGAGAACGCATGAAAAAGGATGGAGAAACATATGAAGAATGAGGCATTAGAAAAAATGAAAACGCATGAAAACTCGTGACAACTCTGGAAAACTCCTTAATAATTCAACATAATCATCATAATAACCCATAAAAAACCATTGATAAAGATAAAAAGTCATGGAAACCCAAATAAATAGTAATAAATGGAGCTACCGTTAAAACCCGTCAAAACGGTCATAAAGAGACAAAAACATTAGACTCACATTAACGGAGATAACTTATGATCCGAGAGTCCGTTTTAGATCCGCGATCTATCAAATCAAAGATCCTGAAACGCTCTTCAACCTGAAAGGTGAAAGATTTTGAATGGACAGACGAATCGGAAGTTATGACCATTTAAAAAAAGCTGACGGAGAACGGGTGCTAGAAACGAGACATTGAAAAAAATAACAAACCCGATACCTACTAAAAAGGCCATAACATATGATCTAGAAGTTCATGTGGGCGCTGCGACCATTCAAACTGAAGCTCATAGAACGAGCTATGATCTGGAAGGTGGAGGAGGCCAAACTAACATGCGGATCGAAAGTTAGGTCTGTTTGAAGACAAGTTCGACGAGACACCGGTGACGGAAACAGGGTTTTGGAGGCCTTCAGAGGGGTTTTGGGGTCGAAATACACGACAGAAGCTTACTACTGTCAACTTGGTGCGTAACTCTCTTCGCTGGCTTCGATTTGATATGTGGTAGAGCCCAAACGGACACCCGGAGCGAAAGTTATGGCCGTTTGAAGTTGGAGAACTTTTTTCAACTTTTTTATAACTCTAATATCTTCCACACCTTAGACTGTCTCACGGTTTTGATTATATGTGCCTCTATATCTCTTCATGAGCTTCGATTTGACTGGTCGTGGCACTTCAACAGACGCCCGGATCAAAAGTTATGGTCGTTTTAGTGATTTCGGGGTTTCTCACGTTTTTTTTATTTTTTTCATTTCATTTAGCGGCGGTTTTACCGAAACTGCCGCTATTTCGCGGCGGTTTTTTAAAAAACCGTCGCTAATCCTCGAATAAAATTAAAAAAAATTAAAAAAAATTAAAAAAAAAATATTTTTTTTTTCCGTTTAGCGGCGGTTCTTAAAACCGCCGCGAAATGGCGGCCCGAAAACGCGTTTCATGGCGGTTTTCTTGTAGTGGTAGCAGATGTTACGAGTTTCTCGTTTCTAGCAGTAGTGGCTAAGTACAAGGATGTCTTTCTGGAGGATGTCCCCGGACTACCTCCCCGCCAGGAGATAGATTTCTGCATTGATTTCCAACCCGGGACGACACTGATATCAGCATCAGCATATCAGATGGCTCTTATAGAGCTTGGCGAGCTGAGAGTGCAGCTGGAAAACTTATATAGGAAGGGATTCGTGAGACCCAGTGTTTCACCCTGGGTGGCACCAGTGTTGTTTTCCAAGAAGGCAGACGGGAGCTTGAGGCCGTGTGTGGATTACTGGTGTTTGAATCAGGTAACCGTGGAGAACCAGTATCCACTACCGAGGATTGATGACCTATTCGACTAGTTAAGAGGGGCATGATGGTTCTCGGAGGTTTATCTATGATCAAGCTATCACCAGTTGTGAGTACGAGATGAGGATATACCGAATATGGCTTTCAGATGTCGCTACGGTCACTATGAGTACTTGGTGATGCCCTTCGGTGTGGCGAACGCCCCGACAGTGTTTATGGGAATCATGAACCAGATCGTTCAACCCTATCTAGATCTGTTCATAGTGGTCTTCATCGATGATATTCTTGTGTACTCTGCGTCCTGAGAGGAGCATGCGAGGCACCTAAGGATGGTTCATGACACACTCAGAGAGCACCAGTTGTATGAGAAACTCTCCAAGTGTCAATTTTGGATACAAGAGGTCCACTTTCTGGGGCACGTTATTTCAGCAGATGGTGTCGCAGTGGACCCGGCCAAGGTAGAGGCAGTGTTAGCATGGGAGCCACCCAGAGCGTGATGGAGGTGCGGAGTTTCCTTGGGTTGGAAGGCTACTATCGGAGATTCATTCTAGATTTCTCTAGGATTTCAGCACCCTTGACAGCTTTGACCCGAAAGGGGAAGCCTTTCATATGTACCGAGAGATGCCAACAGTATTTTTTAGCAGTTGAGATAGAGTCTGACGAGTGCCCCAATATTGAGACTACTAGAAGAGGGTGTCAAGTACATGGTGTTCTACGAAGCATCAAGAATCGGGTTTGGTTGTGTTCTGATGTAGAGGAAAGCGGTGATTGCCTATGTCTCACTTCAGTTGAGGCCACACGAGCGGAACTACGCAACCCATGATCTTGAGTTGGCAGTGGTAGTCTTTGCATTGAAGATGTGGCGGAACTACCTGATGGGCGAGCGGTTTACCATCTACTCTGATCACAAGAGTCTCAGATATATCTTTTATCAGAAGGATCTGAATTTGAGACAGAGGTGATGGCTTGAGTTCCTCCAGGATTACGACTTTGAGATCATTTATACTCCTTGAAAGGGGAACATTGTGGCAGACTCTCTCAGCAGGAAATTCAGTTCACTGTTACTGGATGAGGCGACAAGACAACTGGCCTCTTTAAAGTTATCCTTCTTGGATAGAGATGACAGAGCTTACTTTCAGTTGATGGTTTTTTCCCCTCCACTCTTAAAATGAGTCAGGGAAACATAGCTCGAGGATGGTACCTGTGAGACTTTACATGCTTATATATCCACATGCGATGCTGCTGATGGATATTCAAAAGGTGGGGAGCACATTGTTCTTTTCATATGGAAAAGAGTAATACCAGTGACGCTGCAGGAGGAGGTTTTGGGGGAGTTCCATACATCTGATTTGGCGGTGCATCAAGGCATGGAAAAGATGTACCAGGACCTCCGACGTCAGTTATGGTGGCTAGTAATGAAGAAGAGTTTGGCAGAGTCTATTTCTCGGTGCCTTACTTGTCAGCAAGTAAAGGCTGAGCACCAGGTTCCCGCAGGTTTGAATCAGCCCATTGAGGTGCCAGAGTGGAAGTGGGATGGGATATCCATGGACTTAATGATGGGTTTACCCCATACGTCTAGGGGAAACAATTCCATATGGGTGATCATTGACTGACTCACCAATTCACCCCACTTCCTAGCCATATAGGAGCAGAGTTCAGTAGAGAGCTTGGGATACCTCCATGTGCAGGAGATAATTCAACTTCATGGAGTGCCCTAAATGATCATCTCAGATCATGATGCTCATCTCACATTCCATTGTGGAGGGGTTGCATGAAGCTTTTGGGACTCAGTTACGCTTGATCACAACATTTCATCCTCATACTGATGGTCAGACAAAGCAGACCATCCAAGTTCTGGAGGATAAACTATGATCTTGCATACTTGACTTCGGTCGTAGATAGGAGGATCACCTACCACTGGTGGAATTTTCTTATAACAACACTTATCATTCCACTATTGGTATGGCACCATTCGAGGCTTTGTATGGGTGAACTTTCATGTCACCACTTTGCTTGACTGACTAAGGAGATTCATCACTCATGGCCCCAAAGATGGTGCGAGATACTACTGGGAAGGTACAAGTCATCCAAGAGCGGATGAAGACTGCACAGAGTCAAAAAAAGTCTTATGCTGACAGGAGACAGAGGCCCTTGGAGTTCGAGGAGGGAGGCCATGTGTTCCTTCAGGTCTCACCTCGATGGGGATTGTGGAGATTTGGCCGAGGCGGCAAGCTATCTCTGAGTTTCATCGACCCTTTTTAGATTCTGATTAGAGTTGGTGAGGTGGCATACCACTTGGTTCTACCCTCTCAAATGGACTGGGTACACAACGTCTTCCATGTGTTGCAGTTGCGGAGGTACATGCATGATCCATTGCACGTTATCGACTGGGGTGAGCTGGACATCCATGATGGAGCGACCATTGCTAATTACCCAATGGAGATTGAGGATCGGAAGGAGAAGATCCTTTATGGATGAGATATTCCCTTGGTGCGTGTCTGGTGGCAGCACGAGAATCTCCAGGAGAGCAAGTGTGAGTGGGAGGCTCAGATTCATGTGCAGTACCCACATCTTTTTGAGTAACCTTTGTTTTGGCTTTTCAGGAACATAAAGCCATAAGGTGGGTGTGATGTAATGTCTCATATTTCTCCGTATTATATTTTTAATATTATGTGGGAATAATTTTGAGACTAGGCTTTGAGACGATGCGTAGTTCTGAGGCCCGGCGAGCCCGGAACAAATGTTTGAATTTAATTAAATAATTAAATTATGTGCGCGTGTGGTTTTCCTGAAAAAGTGGAATAACTCTCGAACGGGTGCTCAGATCATAAATCTGAGGTCATCGTTGCATTCAGAACTTCGATTTTACCATGGGTGAGTCCTAACATCAGCTGGGGTAGTTCGGTGATGAAATCTAGTTTTTGGACGTAACCATAATAAAATATTTAATAAAAATATTTTATTAAATCTTGTTGCAGCGGATATCTATTATATTTTTAAATAGAGATTTGCCCAGGGGTCCAGGGTTACAAACCTCATAACCCTGAAACCCTTGGAGGCTCTGGAGGATCTAGAGGAAACCACCCCCCCCCCCAATGCGGCGACGACGTTCTTGATGAATTTCGCCTGCGACAACAAGGCGATGACTGGATCTTTGATAACGAACACCGCTGATCCAGGTAGGACGTTTGATTTTGGTTTCTTTTCCTTGTTCTTGATTCCTAAGATGAACGCGGACTTATCCACAAATAGATTATCCCACGGATTGATTGTATTTGTGAGATGGTCTTTTGCGTGGATTTTGGGGATTTGATACTTAAAGTTAATTTGGTCTCGTTCAACCTTTTAACGGTGAAGAAACAAGATCAACACAGACCTCGATCGAGGTTCGTCCCTCTCGATTTATTGTTCCTTTATTTCTTGATTTCTCGCGTTCTTTGTGTGCGTTGTACGCATTCTTCATGGAGGTATGAACGACTGATCATTGTGCATTTGTTGTGCGACGCAACGATCCCAAATTAAAGATCTAGTATCAGAACAACCGCACAGAGGTGCGACGACGGTTTCGACGGACAGATCAAAGTGGATCGGAAGATATTGTTCTTTGAACGATTTTTTTCATGGGTGGCCGAAATCAGATTTTGGAGACGATTGAATGCCCAAAACCTAAAGATTCGGAATCATGACGATGAGACGAGCCCCAACCTTGAGTTTCGAGGAAAACATACCATAGAAACAGAAACCAGAAGATCGGATGAGGCGTGGAGGAAGAAGACAGTTCTAGAAATTTTCCAAACTATACGGCATGTAGTATGGTCTACACGGTGTGTGTTCATCGGTGGTCCACCTGGCATGTAATCCGGGAGTACACGGACATTGGTTGGGTACACGGCCAAGAACACGACATGTATACCCTTCCCCGGCCAGATACATGGGGTACCCCGTGTACTGGTACACGGGAAGCCGACACAGGCAGAGACCATGTACGGGCACATGGCCAGCGTACACATAGCGAACCCCAGGTGCTCAGACACGGCTTGTAATCCTACTACATGTCGTGCAGTTTATTTTTATATGGAAAGCCTAATGACATGGGCTGTTTACACGGGCAGTACCCAAAGTCAAGGAACATGGCGTGTGATGCTTCTACATGCTGTGTAGTTGAGTTTTACACAGCTTGGATGGATGACATGGGCCATTTACATAGGCAGTACTCAGATTCAAGGAACACAGCGTGTAACCATACTACACTCCGTGTAACCTGTTTTACATGGCTTGATCCTTTTGTCTTCCGTGACTTGGACTAGCTTTCTTAGGGTTCGTACCCCTGGTCATTCCCTTGAAGGTTCTGGTATCATTTCCTACGTACAGGAGTATGATCCCTTCAGCAGGACTTCCTGAATAGAGTTGTTGGAATCCCATCTATTTGACTTAGAGATGGATCCTCTATTCATTCCTAGAACCATAAGTAGAGTTCTTGGTATCGATGTGACCTACTTTACCCGGGCACCGATCTTCTGCTTAGCGGATTAGTTCATACTGAGTTTTTGGAATCACCCCATAACTATTGGTTGTGATCCTCATCTGAGCATAATATTCTCAAGTACTTGCAGAGTGTGTTCTCCCAAAACGATTACTTCGTATCTCTCTCTTCAGACCTAGGAGTGTGTTCTCCTTGTTACGTGCTTAGTGGAATCTTCGAGCCGGATCTTAGTGGTGGTTTTTCAATGGTCTATCGTGTATGAGTATATCTGGATATTCTTGTTATATGTATTGTAAACATATACTGTGTAGAGCTTACTGTATCTTTCCTTTGTGGTATTTCCCTTGTTGTATTCATTTGTGGTTTCAGGGTGTCCTACTGGGTATTATTATACTCACCCCTACACGGGCTTTGCCTGCACGTGTCATGTCTTCTGCAAACGAGCGAGCCTTTGACAGGATTCTAGGAGGACCAGGACCGGACAGTGCTCAGTGAGATCAGACAGGATGAAGTGTGTTCCTACGACTATGTATTGTAGTCCCTGTACCTTTCTTTATAGGTTGGACTTTTTTATAGAATCTCTTTTTGTGGTCTTGTACTTTTGGCCTAGGGTTTTACATTAATGTACTTTACTTTCCTGTCGTACTCTGTTGGTTGGAATTTTAGTGTATCCATGAATTTCCTTTTTTTAGTAGTTTTTACTTTTCAGCTTTGGGGCTTGGAGATGTGAGTGCGTGTGTTTAGGTTTATAGGCAATGCCTCCCATGTTAGTAGCATGCCTACTCAGTGCTAGTCACCAGCCCCTGGCCAATTAGAGGCGGGCTTGGGGAGTTGTGGATCGGGCCCCACTTGGACGGGTCGTGACATACCACCACCACCATGACACATCATACCTTTACTTGGGAATACCTAACAATGGATACATACACCCAAAGGTGTATATAGGTTGTGATCCAAATCCTAGTATAATTCCTAAATAATTAAATGATTCCTTGCTACTGAATTATAATACAAATTAATATGAACATTTAAATAGAAGAATTTGAATCATTTTAAAGAAAAAATTTTATAAAAAAACATTCTCAAGAAAAACACATTCAAGGAGAGCCATTTCTCAAAAATAATTCATAAAAATATAATATATGCAAGGAACACCATATACCAATGGATGAAACCATGTTATATAAGATTCATTTTACAATAGGGAACCATGGGTAATTACCAATGGGAAACTAGAAAATTTTCAAATTTAGCAACCTTGGTGAATCGTGGAATACCAACCATAACCTATAACATCCTCATGCACAAGCCACAAGAGGGGAATACATACCAAGGTATAGTGGTATCCAATCATAATTATAGATTACATATTGTTCTAATTGTCAATCCTTCTATATAAATTCATGCCCTTCAACTTTATAGTCAACTAGTATTAATCCACTAGAAGATTCAGGGATTTCCAAATCCGAATATCTAGATTAATAGTTCTAGTTTTTTCAACTAGGTGCCTAAAAATCCATTTGCGATCAATTTCAAATTCACATATCACTACTTCGACTACATAAGCCAAACATCCCAAGAACACAATGAAAACAATACATCTGCATAACAAAAACCATTCCAATTTTCAAATGCACACTATAACCATTTGGAAATACATTTCCTACCACTTGAACAATTTAGGAAACCCATTTGAAAATATAACAGGAATATAACATTTGAAATCCAATTATTTCCATGGGAAAATCCCCTTTCAATCCGTATATGAACCCAACTCATTTTTAAAACATGTCTCCCAAAATATACCCAATTAAAAATTATTACTAATTGTGTATAATAAGGAATCCAAGATTCAAAAATTATTATTTCATTTAGAAAACTCATTTTCACCTTTAAATATTTTTAAAACCCCATTTCACACCTTTTACAAACAGAAAAAAATCATTCCAAGAAACATTACAATGAAACATACACAAAACATAACCCTTTTCCTTTAAAAAATCATTTTTCATCATATATGAATTACAAAACCCTTCAAAAATATATTTCTCACCACACACATAAACCATGGAATAGATTCAAGATAGAAAGAAAGAAATTTTAAATCATCTAATAATGTAAAAGCATAAAACCACCTACCTCACACATGGAAAAATCATTAAATTAGTGTGAAAGTAAAAATTCACCACCACAAAAACCCTGTAAAGGAAAGATTAGCAAACCATCATCAACACCTCCAAAAAAATCACATGTTAGAACCCCATTTCTGTCAAACAACCACTATAAAAGAAGAACCCAAGAAAGAGGGGAAGAAACCCCTATAAAGGGAGAAGAATCAATATACAAACCACATAATTGATGAATACTTAATGTTACCACACCAAAACCACCAATGTAAGGGAGACCAAGATGTCCATATAAGCTTGGATGGAGAAATAATGGTTGAAAATCATGTTTGGGGAGGAATGAGGGTGGTTTAGGGTTTAATACCAAGAAGAAACACATGCATTTTTTTAATTTTTAATTACATGGCCAAGCCGCATGGTTTTTTAAACCACGCAGAAACCATGAACCCCTCATTGTATATGAGGATAAATATGCACGATTAACCCACATAGTCTCCGATCCAAGCACAAATTTTGCGGTTTGCCTCTGTCCTAAAATAAAAATAGCCACAAATTTTCCAAGGAAAGCACGTACAGTTTCTCCTAACCACGTGCCACCATCTTCTAAGCCTAGATTTTCCATTTTTCACTAAATACACTTAGGAAAACTGAGAATTAAACAAGGGATGAAATTTAAATAAATGAATATATCAAAAAAAAATCACAGATGTGAAAATTCTCCCCACCATGAAAACGTTCATCCCTTAGAAAGTCATACCATGGTTTGATCTGAAAAAAAACTGATACTTCTCCAAAACATAAAGAAATTCCTAACAAGAATCCAAACAAGTAGAAATCAGAACACAACAAATGAAAATAGATATTCACAATATTTAAGTCAGGAGGCTACAATGGAATCCCCACCATTCACCTTATACCCAAGGAAATCCACAGCATCTCTTGTTGATCAATCAAAAGAAAAGGAATTCCTACACCCACCTAATCCAACATCTCAAGACAAGAACACAAAAGACATCAAAAATAATCATAACTCTTACCTAAAAAGAACAACTAAACCCAAACGGATTTTCAATGAGTGTAAAAATCCTTAAACCACAACCTTTTCAATTAAAGATTCAAAAAAGACAATTTGGCGCACTCCCAAAGCCCCACATTTATTGGGGATAGAAACATTGATCCAACATCTCCAAACAAAACTTCTCAATTCCAAGCTACACTGGAGATAGAACCATATTATCAGAATTGGAGTCCCAAATGGACTCCCCATCATTAAAACCCAACTAAAACAACCAAAACTTGAAGAATACACAATAATATACAATGTTGTTCTTCCCACCATTTAAAATGAAAACCAATATAGGCCAAATAGCATTTCCCAAACCCCCACCAAAAGGGGCTCGACAAAATAAAATACCAAACATACAGAAAGAACTTAAAAAACTACCATCCCCAAAAGATGTAATCAACTCTAGATGAGAAGAAACCAAAAATAAAATAGATTGACAAGGATGAATTAACAAGGATGGCCAATTAACGATTCACATCCAAAAAGAATAACCACTTGAATTAGGTTATGATAAATCCACTATGACTTTTACACTAAGGAGGAACTTACAAATTTTGGGAAAACCACAAAAGGATCCCTTAAACTTCCCAGACCCCTAAAGTGGGGACCAAAGCTGCATCAAGGTTCCCCACACCCTTGTTAGTTTTGAGAATTAATAAAAAGTCTCACTCCAAGACCTATATATGGAGCTTTAATTTTCATGAAGCAACTATTTCCCATCATCCAGGAGCTGATAGTCCCCCATAAGAACTCCTTCAGATGGTCTATGAGAGAACACACAACACTCTATTAACAATGAAACAAACAAAACACCACATGAGACTCAATTTTATCTAACATGAAATTTTTTTCTAGGACTTGTGATTAGAAAATAAGCATGCATCATCCTCCGTCACCTAAAATAAGAAACAATAGAAACAAAATTCCAATAAAACACACCTCCATTTAAAATGGTTAAATTTGGAATTTATGAAATAAAAACATGATTATATTAAAACATATGTCCTAATAATATTCCAAAATATCCACTTCTACAATTGAAATAAAATATGAACCAACAAAACAACACTAGAAATGACTATTTCATCAAAAAAAGCACACATAGGAAGGGAATTCAGACTAATCCCAATCAACACACTACTCTTATAAATGGACATGGGTGTTTTTCAAAGATGTGTACATATATCCATGATGCTCCCAATAAACACCTAGATACAACCTTTTCAAGTGACCAAGACATCCACAAGCATGGACAGTCTTCATATAAATCAGAAATGATGAATTATTATGACCATACTGTCCACAATGGTGGAAGAACATTATCATTTTCCGAAAAGATTCAATATATCTAAGATGCACTACCAAAAAAATGAAGTCGTGACGATCTCCTAGGTATGATCATTATGAGTATTGGTTCAAGAGACTAACATCCACCATTTATAGGACATAACTTTAATTGTAAATGTGTAGAATATAACCATTAGCGAATCAGAAAAATATAAAAAACCATGGCTTATTTCAATTTTTCTGCATCCACTCTTCTACTTTAGGAGGATCTTCTTGAACAAAAAATAGAGGAGGATTCCACTTCTAAAACTCAAGATGAAATTTTATGGGTTGATCAACTAGTGGTTCTTCTAACGGTGAACTATATATGGCCTCACTTCGAATATCCATCGAACCTTATGGGGGCATACACAAGACAATCAAGAAAATAAATAACCCAATAAAAACTACTCCATCCGCCAAAACTCACCATACATAACTAGAAAATTCACAAAGGGAACCACCTCAAATTATTCCCAAAACATTTTTCAAAAGGACCCACTAACCATTATCTCAAAACCAATTCATCGAAATGAACTCAAACATCAAACACCATTCAAAAATGAAGAATTATCTAACTCAAAACACCTTACAAGAAACATTACCAAATCGCAAGGATACACACCACACCACTACTAGTTATAAAAACATTACGCCTTCTTTTAAAAGCTCTTTTGAAATGAAAATAATCATCTGGGGTTCCACACTCAACAATGGTATTCCATAGAGCCTCACACATATATATTCTCATGAAAAACTAGGAACCCATCACCTCATGGCATCCACAATCCATATTTACACACATATAGATGTATTTGGTAACTCATAGATGTACCAAAGGACAAAAAAGTTTCCACTTTCGAAAAAAACTTTCAACTCATGCTTTCAACTTCTCAATTTTAATCTCATTTCAAAATTCATAATACTTTCCAAAAGCCAACTCACCAACAAATAAAAAATCATATCCAAATGCCACACATCAAAACACACACATAAAATCATTTCATATTTCCTCAAAATAAAATCCCCCAGATTCCATTGAAAATATATTTCATCTCATTTAAAACATTTTTCAACAGTTTAAAAAATCTCGTTCCCTCAAAAACCATTTAATTAACAAATCATGTATTCTTATTTCATTTTTTTCAAATAACCTCCTGAAAATAATTATTTTTTAACATTCGATTTAGATAATCCATATTTTTTTATTTCAAAAAAATAATTCTCAATATACTTATCCCCACTTTACATAAAAAACATTTTTCAAAAATCCAATTTTTCGATGGTTCCTTCAAAGTGATTATGAAAATACATTTTCCATATTCCTAAAACCAAACCATTACCTCCATAAATAAAGTTTTATAAATTTTTGAAATAATATTTTTGAAGAATATTTTTAGAATCATGAATGAACCAAAACAATTAAAAAGGGGAAACTAGTGTCCATGTGTGAATTAGACATATTGTTGGTGGCCAAGTGCCAATCATTCCACCATCATAGAGAGTGTTATTGGACTATATATCTGGATCCACAGAGATTTTAGGTACCTGTGAGCTTAATGAGACTATTGAACCAACTATCTTTTCATTTCCCAAACAACAACTCATAAGAACCATATAATCCAAAAGAAACCAAAATTCTCATGGTAGTAAAAGATTCGTTCCAGAAAGTGTTGTCAAAACATTCACCCAAACCAACACCCAAAAATATGAAAATCCTACTCCATATACCTTTACATAACTAATAACATTGTATATTCCGCAAACTAGGTCCTCTAAAGAACCAAACTTCTCTAATAAAATTTTGTCACAAACCAAGCAAGAGTGCCAGCCAACCCGACACCCAGCCCCGTCCGAAACATGTACTAAGGGTATTCTTGATCCCCTAGGTAGAAAACATGTGTTTGGGTATCACAATATTCTTTGGGAATTATTTATACCATTTTTATAATCATAAAAACTAAAAATTAATAAACAAAACATATTAGAATGAATATAAAAAAGTGAGGTACAAAAAACTTAACAATCAAGTTTATATAACATAATCCAAAACCAAAAGTAAAAAAACTGAATGGAAAAATCAAAACTATCCCAAAATACTTTGTTCAAAATTGGGGGAATCACCCTCAATCCACCACCACCAATACCATAAACAAGTGGAACACTTGAAACTAGATCCACCATCACCACCATGACACGTCTTCCTTTTACCTGGGCATATAAAAAGAATCTACATACAAACAAAGGTGTATGAATGGTGTGATCCAAAGTCTAGTAGGATTCCACCCAGAAGAAAATATCCCATGCTACAACAATAGAAAAAAAATTAACATGTAAATTTATATAAAGTCATTTGAAAATTTTTCATGAAAACATTTTAGGAATAACCATTCTCAAGGAAAACACTTTCAAGGAACCCCATTTCTCAAAAAATGCTTCGAAATGAAATATTCACAAGGTCCACCAAATAATGATGAATAGAACCACACCACATAAGAATCATGACAGAATATATCACCATTAGTAAATAACTAAGGGTAAATTTCTCAAGTGTAACTCTATAAACCTCATAACATTGTGAAACGTGGTATAGAAACCACAACCCACAATGTCCTCATACGAAAGCCACTATAGGTGAACACATCCCAAGGTATATTAGACTCCAATAATCATAATTGATTAGTTAGTGTTGTAATAATAAATTATTTTATGTTATTCTAGGCCTTTCCAATTTCAATTTAACTATCATCAATCCACTATAAGATTCTAAGATTTCAACATATGAATTACAAGCATACTAGTTTTATTTTTCCCACCTAGGACTCAAGATTCCCTTTATACTAAATTTGACAATCAAACATCAATAATTTCACAACATAGGTGGAGAACACAAGAAAATAACAACTTCCACATAACCAAAACCATTCCCAATTTCCAATACGCACTAAAACTATTTCGATATACATTTAACACCACATGAACAATTTAGGAATCCGATTTGATTACATAAAAATAAAAGAACATTTAAAATTGAACCATTTACATGGGACAATACACTTTTAATCTATACATGAACCCAAATCATTTTTAAAACATTTTTCCAATAAATTAAAAAATTTAAAATTCATACTAATCATGTAAAAATAGGAATCCAAAATGCAGAAATTATCATCTCATTTAGACAAATCATTTGCACTTTTAAATCCCTCTAAAAACCCATTTCACACCATTCACACAAGGCATAAAACCATTTCATGAAATGGGAAAATGGAACATTCATAAAACATTACCATTTTATGTTATAAAATCCCTTTTCATCATATATGAATTCGATAACACTTAAAAAATATATTTCTCACCACATAATTAAACCATGGAACACTTTCATAAAGCATGCAAGCAAGTTAAAATCATCTAATAATGTAAAAGAATGGAAACAACTTACTCAAACTTATAAACTTCCTAAAATTAGTAGAAAACCACAACTACACCACCAAAAGAGCCTATAAAGGAATTATTAGGTAACCATAATCAACATCTCCTACAATATCACAAGATCAAACTCCCTTTTTGGTCAAAAAACAGCTAGAAAATAAGATCTTAAGAAATAGGGATGTTAAACCCTATAAAGAGGGAATAATTGAGATAAAACCCAATTAAATAATGAATCATTGATTTTAAAAAACTAAAATCACCAACAGAAGGGATCCCAATAGGTTCAAGGAGGTTTAGAGGGAGGTCTAATTACTAAAAATCATGTTTGTATTGGAATAGTGTGGTTTAGGGTTAAATCCTAAGATGAAACAAAGGAAATTTTTCAATTTTTAATGACCTAGACAACTCACAAAACTTTCCCACACTATTTTACAAACAATCTGGAAACCATGTTCCCCTCACATTCCATGAAGAAAAAGTGGCACGATTACCCATCATGGTCTCCAAAACATGTGGTTCACCTCTATCCCAAAATAAAAATAGTGACCAGATTTCATGGGAAAGGGTTCACAATTTCCTTTACGCATTAAACAACAATGTGACCTCTGTTTTTGCGCCTATATTTTCTATTTTTACCAATAACACTAATGAAAACTGATAATTAACCAAGTGAAATAATTTAAATAAAGGAATACCTCAAAAAAATCATGGATGTGACAACATGGATGTTTGTGGACCATCCCCATCCGATCTATTTTTTAGTCTCTTTAATTTTTTACTTTTATTGTTAAAATTAAGAGGAATGTATGGATTTATTTTATAAAATATTAATCATTTGTTTTTTAGAATTCATTCTGTGAAAGGACTTGGTAGAGGGAGATATTGGTAATAAGATAAAATTCCCAAATCATGAAAATATTTGTGAGTACAATAGACATAACTTTAGAAACGTCTATCAAATGAAGGGTATTATACTAGAGAAAATAGTAAATGAGAAACCATAGCATAATTGTGTGGTAGATTGCATGAAAATAATATTAACAAAAAAGGAAATTAGTATGTGTATACAATTAGAAATACCTAAGGAAAAATGGGTGGAAGAAGTGAACATGGAGTCTTAGTCAACAAAATACCATATGCTATTTTTGGACAGGATATTCCAAAATAACTATACTCAAGTAAACTACCAATACTTGGATACCTCTTAAGAATCTGTATTATTTCCTATATTTACATTCATGTGAATGATAGAGATAATATATAATATAAGTTAAATACATGTTTCCTTATGGGATATGGAAATGATTATATTTGATTTTGGTTATAGGATTCTGAAAAGAAACAAGTAAAAAGGAGTTAGGATGTTCTATTTAATGAGAAGGTTCATTGAAAGTATTAGAACATCCCTAATAAGGAAATTGAGAGATACAGATCAATTAAACTATTACAAGTTAACCTATTTGGGATATCATATAAAGTTACATTCCTTAGAGTTTAAATGAAAGGATCAGAAGACAATATAATGAACATATAAAATGATGATATGTAGATACTGAGAGTTGCATACTCTTGGGGGGTGCACTGGATGTTATGGATATAGAATATAGAGTGTCAAAAATTTATGTACAGAATATATCAGTTCTTCAAGTATTTTTGAGATATACCAGGTTAGAAAAAAGGATCTGTGGTTTAAATCTGACATGAACATATTAATTCCTACAAATAGTGGGGAATAATAAAGGTTTGATGAGAAAGCCTCTCCCATTAACAATAAAATTTGGGATTTTTAAATCCAATAAGAAATATGTTCATTGGATGTTAATTAAACATGGGAGAAGACTGACTTACCACATGGAAAAGGGAACTAGGGAATAATTGAGGGTTATAGTTGAAGGAAGAAGCTAATGGAATTAATAGATACTGAGAACAACTTCTGGTGAAGGTATTTCAACATAATTAGGGAATTTATTTCTCTCAAGTATTTTTAGTATAAGAAAAAATCCTTTCATTCAGATATTATTAAGCATGGATGATTTTGAGGATCTATACTTAGAACACATGGATATAATGATGGCCATTATTTATGGTGAGTTGGATCATGATATCTACATTAATAAACTGATGGGTTTCATAGATGATGAGAAATATAACATTGATTAAATGATGATGAAAATAATATATGTATTGATATAGTATCCAAGGAAATAGGTTCAAAAATTTAATTCCATTAAGGTAGATGATGGTTTAACTCATTGTTATGTGGATTATTATTACTACCAAATGATGGTATTTTTATCATATTTACTATGTACATGGATGATATATTGCTAAATATTATAGAAATATAGACATACTGAAGTTGAAATAAGAATTATATAGATTCCTTGAGATGAAATATCTCAAATATGTGAAGTAGATTTTTTTATTAAAGACAAAAATAAATATAAAAGGTGGGAATCGTGTGATATCTTAGTAGTACTATATAAAAAATTCCATAAAACATTTAGTACAAGTGTATTCATGTGAGTCTGTAATCTGTTGGAAAGAAATATCACACTATCTATGTAAAAGGAACCTAAAATTGAAGATGTGGCCAAGTATATGGTGGAAGTTCTATTTTCATTAGCTGGGGAAGTCTAATGTACTCTATGATCTGTAATCGATCAAAACTTTCATCCATAGTGGTATTTATAATCCATTTCATTTCTAATATATACATAGAAAATTGGTAGGATATGAAATAGATAATCTAAGATATCAAGGGATTAGAATATACGATCTTGTGCTTTGGGGTGGATGACACATTCTAATGTTACAGCGATGATGAATTTAATAGATATTCAAACACCCAGAAGATAACCATGGGTTCTATGTTTACCTATGGACGAATGGCCATAAGATAAATATTATGAATAAAAATTATATTTACTATTTCAATAATGAATTCTAAGTATGTCACTACAATGGAAGTATAAAAGGAGATGGTAGGATTGATATGGTTACTAAAGTTGATAAAAAGGATTTATTAGGGAGGAAAATTATTCTATGATAATCAGAGTGTGATTTACTTAGTTCAAATATGATTTTCCATGCACAAATGAAACATATAGAATTGAAATATCAATTCATCTGAATTGAAATAGAGGAAAATGATGTGGAGTTATTTAGGATAGTTGAATAAAAAATCAATTGATATTTTTACAAACGTTTTACTCAAAGGTAGCTTGTGGAAACACTATGCTTATATGGGACAAGGGTGAACTGATGGAGATTGGGGAAAACTAATTATTTCATTTTTTTGGAAAAGTGAGAATGTTCATAAGAGTTAGAGTGTTTCCATAGGTATCTGAAACTAGTTTTCATTTGCTAGATTGTTGGGATAAGAATCATATTTTAGTTCATTGGAATGTATAAATTGGATATTAATGATCAAGATATTACATCATCTGTGTGGTTTAGGCAGTGGAAGATGATCTCTCCAATGGATGGTAAAGTGATTAGATGATGCTACAATTTCATAGATATGTTCATAGTTGATGGTCTAAATAGGGATTGAGAAGGAGTTACTTGAGAAAATGAAAATTTGAGTTGTTCTCTAGAAAAGTATTCATATTTAGATGGATTATAGAAATTAGTTATCACTATTCTAAATAAAGGGGCCACCATAAATATTGATGGTCAGTGTATCTGGATTAAACACTTGAATTCTTACAAAAAAGGTATGTATGAGACTGTGTGTATAGTGATTTAGATATAAAATTTATCATACAATTAGTATGAACTTAATATCGGTAATTATTCCTTACGGAATGTTTGGTTAGTTTAAAGTATAAATCATTTAAATTTATATTTTAATGGAAATAACATCAATGATTCTATTGAGTTTGTAGTACATGTTTTCTAAACTATGTAATTAATTATATCCTTATCTTTTAACATTTTTATCTTGAATGTATGTGATTTTTGAGTTTTCTTAAGAGAAAGACTATTGGAATAGAGCAGTGAATAGGGTTTAAATATTTCTATATTCTAGTACACTATGTCATGGGATCCTTTCTCGATGACATGGTTTCTGCTTCATTGCACTATCTAGTGATAAATTTCTATTGATAAAACACTAGGGTTTGACTCCCAACAAAAGAATTAATCTATAAGATAATACCTTAATCACATTATATCATGAATAACAGTGGTTAATTACAATTTATGGTTTGGGTAGTTCTATTCATTCAGATACATTTTTCATGAACCATAAGATACAATTCAGTGATACTGTATACTAACATAAGCACGGTTGACTAATGATGCATCATAAAATAAATCAAACCCTTTCCCTCGTTGCGGTAGATTAATGTATAGGGATATTGTAAATTATTTTTTTAATATAATGGAAACTCTTATCATACTAGTAATAAAATATCAATTTTCCCCTTTCATAATTAGAGTTTATTTAGATTAAATCGTTGATGAATATTAGATAAATCACCGATAATATCATATATCCCAAGGAAACACTTAATTTTGAAGACATTATAAGGAACTTTCTAGGACGTCACTGAATCCACTCAATTATGTTCTACTAAGACACCATCACTAATAATTATATGATTGAGTAATTTCACATCCCATATCCAAAATGAGTCTATAAATATCTTGATATAAAACTGATTCTATCTTAAATTATCTATATAAATGTAAAAATATTTCCTATGTTCATATCAAGATTTAGAATTTACTATAATATCATTAACAAAGAGCATGATTAATGAGTCTAGGAATTGGAAAAGGATTTTTTTACACAATTTTGAAAAAAAATTTGAGATATTAGTGAACCCAAAAAGAATAAACACCCATAACTGATTTTAGATTTCAATTTTCTATATAGAGGTATATACACCCAATAATGATTATTGTGAAAAAACAAAACTAACCCATTAAAAAGTGCTTGGTCTAAAAAACCTGTTTGTTTTTACCTCCTTCAGTTGAATCATTATTTCCCTTGGAATAATTAGAGCCATTTAGTTTGGGGGAATTGATATCGGTTAAATTTTAGGTATAATTTCAATTGGAAAATTTTCTTCTTAATATAGAAGAACTACTAAAAAAGAATCAAGGAACATATCTGGGTACCAATCCCTAAATAAAGATAAATCTTTATACTTCCTAGAATTGACTACTCTAAGTAAATCACTATCTATATCCATGGATATTTATCCCACTTAATTTTGATTAGTAACTTCTTGACTATAATAGAACTCCCACTCCCCATGGTGTATATATCTTTCAATTATAGGTGATGAGAAATATACCCAACTACGGAATTAAGTTATTCTATTCATCTTGGTAATGAAATTTGATGGATTTCACATAAAATACCATAATATTTCAAATTCAAACTAAATTTAATCTTAATGTGGCACAAGATAGAAATTTATTCATTGGATCTACTATATTCATTATAGGGGCATCAGTTCTCTTAAACACTACTGACCTTTCCACTTCAAGATCACAAAAATAAAACAATCACATAAAAACATTGAATACAAAGCACCTGTATCAAATAAATTATATTCTAAAATAGAGGATACAAAAATAGTATTCTGAACATTAGATTTGCCCTCTCCAATATCAGTAATTGGGTTCTCTGTGGAATATAACCCAACAAAATCCTCATTCTGAACATGAGGTGAGAAACCCTACATAGTGGATTACACTATAAACAATGAATACTGGATACCATATCGATGAAATTGATCAAATATTTCACAATATTGTACAATAACTCTAGTAAATTGAGAATCTATTTGTGCTTTTGGTACCTGATTCACTCAGATCCACTTTTTGACACCTTTTGTTGTGCTTCATTAGTAGAAATTTTAAATAGACACACTATCCAAACAAATGTCACTAAATAAGTTTGAACATACAATTTATACAGATATTTCCATACCACTGACACATATGGAATCACATGAGACACCTCCTTTTATGAAGGTAATTTTATACACACCTTCTCCAGTTTCCTTGAATTATATAATATTAACCCTCTTCCTCATAACCTTGTGTTATCCTCTATAAATACATGTCTTCCAACACATGATCTTTTACTTCGTTTATTTAAATTTCCAACCAGTTGCAATAATCCCTCACATGTACAAAAGTTGTAACTCATTCTTAGTGTTGATCTGGGAACTCAATCTCATCATAGAAAAAATACATCTACTAATTCTATTAATTTATTTGATTCTAGATAAGACTAAATGAAAGGGTAAATGAAACCTCTATTTCAATAGGTTTCTATTAAAGAACCCCTTTCCCCACATAATATAGCAATTGAGTAACAATTTTCAATTCCTAGAAGCTGATATAGTGATCGACCAACAAACCACACTCATTCACTTATTCTTGCATGGAAGGAGGTGGTAATTGAGGTGAAATAATCCACATTAATATAGATGAAAACAATAAAACTCTTTCCCCAAATTAAATAACATTGATACATTGATACTTTATTACAAGTTCATGTTAACCCCACTTCTTATTTTATAATCATTTCCATTTATTAAACACTTTTTTCATTTTTGAAAAAAAAATTTACATGAAATTAATAGAATTTTATATGTTCAAAAATTTAATAAAAATAAGGTTCTACTACTAGAATAATTTGAATGAAACTAAATAATATTTATATTAGGGAACTGTTATCCAAAGGTGTAACACTATATGATTTTATCATATATTTCCCATTTTAATAAAAACTATATTGAATAACTAGTTTCACATGCAACACTAAACAAAATTGAACTGTGATATATTTTATTTTGATAAAACATTACAATGAATGATAAAAATTAAAACAATACAAAATATCTTTAAGAAAACTACAAGTGGAATAAATACAAAAGTAAAAAAAGGATCATAAAAATGAAATTCATATCCTTATGGTTTTCATTAAATATCTCACCAAAATTTATAAGTATGGGAAGAAATAAATAAATTATAAATAAAAAATAAATTTTCATAACGACATAAATAAATTGCATAAATAATTCTAGGGATTTATATTAGGATATATATTGGAATGAGATATTAATTTTATACATATGGTCAATGAATATATGGCATTTGAAATATCGTCATTGAAAATAGGTCATCGGATAGAGGGTCATTGGTTATGCATGTATAAAATAGGTATTTTTATGTAGTGAAATTGTTATTAACAAATTTGAAATAATATAAATAACAAATAATAAATAATGAATCCAAAATAATTTATAATAAAAATATTTTTTATAAAAATATATTTTTATGTGTTACATATTATTATTATTAAATAATTATTTAATTTATTTATAAAATTAAAAGAAATATTTTAAAATAAATTATTAATAAAATTAAATTGTGAGATGGAAAATAATAAATATTAAAGAAATCTGATTAAAATCATTTTAAATTAGAAAGGGAAATTTTTCAAAGAACTATTTTAAAGCATTTTTTTAATCTTAAAAAATTTTATTCATCACTTTTATAGGATTATTAAAATAAAACATTAAAAAATATAAAAAATGGTTAAAAATTCATATTATTAGTAGTTGAAGTGAAGTTTGATTAATAAAACTTAATGTATACAATGTCATTTTTCTATAAAAAAGTTTTTCAATGTATATTAGGTTTTTATTTTATCTTTTAATTCCGCATATTTAAAAACTAAATAATATTAATTGAATATAATATTTTATTCATTATTTAGTTGCTAGTAAATAATATCAATATCATTTTTGGCGTAAAAATATGTTGATGAGGTGAAAATCTACATACCATGGTAAAGGTAAAATGAGGTCAAAAGGGTTAAACTAAGTGGTAATTACATAAAATATAATGGAAAATTATCTATAAATTGTGAGAATGTGGGTATTCCTGACCCATAGCCATTATTTCCCTATTTTTGTCTACTTTTTTTCCCTAAAATTATAACCTTTTATATTATATAATGAATTTTTTTAAAAATTCCTCTCAAGACTAGGTAATAAATGGACCCCTCATATAAACCTTTCAAAACAATATTTTACATTCAAACACTCTTGAATCCATATATATTATTCTTTTCCTCTATTCTTATTTTTCATTTAGAAGCCTATATTTTTATAAAGGAAGCATGATTCCTTCATTTCAGTGGAATCTGTATCAAGAAAGATATAATTAATCAAGGAAGTACCATGCCATTCACTATATTTTTCAATTACCTCCATGAATCCACTCATTAGAAAAATCATCCTCAAATAAAATGGTGTTGTATTAATATCATTATTTATTTAGGGAAATTGTATTTCTATTAATTAAATATATACAGTTACACATTATTTGGTATAACATGTTCTTATTTGGGTTGTTTTAGTGAACAATAATAATGATGCTAAAATCTCTTCACTATTTAAAACATGAATGAGTATCATGAAATTAATAGTAGTAAAATATGATTTTAATGAGTAACTGATTTCATTAATATGATTGTTTTAGGATGATAGAAAAATTAATGATCTATATAAAGTAATTTTTGTTATCTGTAAATTACATGTAACATTCCCATCATGGATCCCATTCCAACAAATTATACCAATATCATACATCAATACAGAATGTGACTAAAATAATAATTTTATCTAAATGATTTCTTTACACTGAATAAAACTTTATTGATAAATCGGTATTAAATATCACAAACTGACTTCACCATTGTGAAACTTGTTTAAAAATATAAAATTTACAAGCATGTGATCTATAAAATTAAAAAAATAGACCAATATATGTAAAACGAAGGAATATAAATAAATATAATAATATGTAATATATGTGAATATGGTTATGAAATAATTTATTAATATGGTTTGATTTACTATACTGGAGTTTAAATAACTGTCATGGATGTCGGGAGTAAAGATAAGGGTTATCTTTCAAATATTACATAAAAATAAATATTGTTTATGTTTATGCTTCATTTGGGTGATATGGTATGTTATTTCTCAAAAAAACCCCATATATTTTATTTTCTAATTGGATTATTTATAGTTTTTACATGAATTCTTTCCATTTCACGTCCCTTTGGTTCATAATTCGATCAAATGGATGTTTGTAAGTGGATCCAACCTTATCTCATCTTTTTGGTAATAAATATTTTTCTTCCTTGTTTGTATTGTTAATATTGTTTCATGGATTTTATTATATCTTATTATAAGATTCCACAATTACTCTTTCAATAAAAAATATATTATTTACAAAAGGAATCTTTTTTTTAACATTTTATGTGTGATCATTTTCTACCAACATTGACATTATTTACAAAAAATGTTTAAAGATAATTATTTTTTTCATCCTTTGAATGAATTTATTTTCTCACCATCATTGATAGTTTAGTTTAAAAAAAATTCAATTCATGTTTTCTGGGTTTTCCAAATAAATTTTAATTCCCATTTTTTAAAATTATATTTAATTTTAAAACCAAATTTATCAAAATTAATTAATACCTTTCCTTAGGTTTTCAAAAAAAAATTCAAATGATCTTATAAAATTATTTTTCATATATGTCAATATCCTTTAATTTTCATTATTCACTACAAGGTATATTATCTAAGGATACCATGAACATTTATCCTATGGATATATTTTGATATTGTATTATTAAAGTTTTCTAGTGACTCATTTCATTCCCATATGTTAACAAAGCTAAGATGAAATTATGAATGTTTTTAAGTTCATGTGGCAGACATATGTATGGTATATCAATATATTTTGGGTGGGTATGTTCTATCCCTATATCTTAATAGGAAAATTTTATATATCATGAGATGATTAGGAATGGGGTGAACCTGAACCACTATGGAAATCTGTCCACTATGTGATAGGTAGGTATGTTATATCCTCCCAATGAATTTGGTAATGACGTATATCTCATGAGAAAAGATGTCAAGGACTAGTGAGTAAACCTAATCCTTAAAGGGATCCCTTCCATTATGTCATGATGGAATTGGAGGTTATCCTTGACATAAGGGATGATTATATATGCTCATGTATAGGCTACATTAATTCTTCCTATGTGGCATTTTTATGGGACATGATTATTGAACCATGTTTCCACTTCCATACATCTCATTTCAAATGTAATACCAAAATATTTATTCCAAGACACTATGTTTTATTGGGTATGATTCTCTTATATTATGGTCATGTACCTTGATTATGTTTTCATACCCATATGACCCACTTATGCTCATTTATGATCTTTTATCGATATCTATTTTTTTACCCTTACTATGTATCTAAGATAACCCTTTCGTGAGTTTTTATTCCCATGGTTTTGAAGAATAGAATTCTGTATAATTTTTCAAAAATGTATCATGTAAGATTTTTTTGGAGATTCATAAAATATTTTAAATAAGTTGGTTATGTATATAATCCCCTAATACATTAAACCAGTTGTTTTTGGATCAATTTTATTATGATATTTAAGGAATATTCATACTTAATGATGTAATATGTTTGGTTGTTTTACTTAGGTTTCCTATATTGTTATTAGGTTGGGGATTAATTATTTTTGGGTATTGAAATATTAATAATAATAAGATATAACTAAAACGAAATTACACTAAACAAAAAATTAATGTGTGAATAAACTAAATTCTCATAGATTGAAATGATGGTGTAATAATTTAAGAGATCTTATGAATGATTTTCTATAACATATGATTGCTAAACATTATTATTAATTCTTATACTTTCCTATTTGGTTTTTATTCAATTGTTATAAAATAGATGAATTGAGTTAACCAAGAGAGTGATGGATATTTCAATGATTTTGACACCTAGAACTCAATCCAAGAACTAGTGCTAAAAAAATTATTTTCATACTCATATGATACTGAATGAATTGAACAAAACATCCAAATTCATAATTATAATATTAATAATAAGTATTCATTAACATTAATACATAAGAGAGTTTAGGTTTAGAGATTTAGAAAATTAGTGAAAAAATTTCAACAAACAAAACCCATATCATTCACATCAAGAGAAATTTTTGTGCACTATACCAAGAAATCCTTATTTTATAATAATTCTTTAATATCTCTCACAAAATTTTCCACACATAGAACTCATATATAAATTTCATATTTAACACTCTTATTCATAACATGGTAAAATAGAAACATAATAATGGTGTGCTAAAACACTCTGCAAGGGGTAGCGTACAAGAGAATCTATCGTGGAATAAACATGGCATTAATAATATAGAAGGAATAAATATTAATAAAAAATTCTATATAACTGATAACTTGAGAATAAAATTTATCCATAGATTACATAAAAATATATATTATAACATGGATGAAAATGAAAGATTTAATATTTATTTAATGAATAATGTGGTACATCATAAAAATACCTTCAAAGATTCATTCCAAGACATCATATATAAACTAGTATGATTTACACCAAATAAATATATTTTCCCCCATGAGACCCACTACCAAAACGAGGGGCTATATAATTTTGGTAGCTACCCATCACTAAAAAATTCTAATGCATTGTCCATATAAAGGAATGAATGAAAAAAATATAAAACCAACTTTCCTTAGTAATCAATTAACACCCTCATTGTAATAATAAGTATATGGAATGTTAATATTTCATTAGTTAACAAATGGAATGAAATTCAAGGTAAGAACACTTTTAATTGACACTATATATGTTTTTTTATATTTTTAAATCAATAATATAAAACACAATATATAAATAGTGGAAGTTATATAGAATATTTATATAAAACAAAACAATATGTACATAAATAAGGAAACTAATTTCTAGAGAAAGATGAAGACTGAAATAGAAAAAACCCTTATGAACAAGCATTTAGATGTTGTTGTGCACTGTGTTGCATTTGTTGTCATTAAGGTGTCAAGGATTGAATGGATGACAAGGAGTGTAATTATGTGAATGATAGAGGATGTGATGGTGATGGTGATGTTGTTAATAAGATGTGAAGGATTGAGTGGATATGTGACTGACAAGGTGATGGTGATTGTTGGAGAATGACCATGGTACTAAGAAGCATGTCACTTAGGAGAATCACTAAGTGGCGTAGGAAGTAATGGTTGAAACATTCTCCATACAAATCAGACAATTGCAGAGCTAATATTAAAGTTCCAAGACTTGTATCAAGGAGATACAATGTCACAACATTGTTAGATTTTTATTCATTTTATTCACAATGCATGAGGAGATAAAGAAGTGACATCCACTATTTCTAAGTGGATGGGGAATGAAGAAGGGATCCATCCACAACCTCCAAGTGGATAAAGTGAGAAGATGAACCATCCACAACTCCTAAGTGGGTGAAGTGGTTTGAAGAAGACCATGCACTATCTCATAGTGCATGGGGATTTGAAGATGATCCAACCTCATCTCTGATTGGATCATTGAAGAAAAACACTGAAGAAATATTTGATTCAAGACCAATGGTTAAAGAAGAAACTTCGTGAATTCCTTCATAAGTAGAGAATAAATGGTGAAGAGGAGATGAGGAACTCTAATGAAGAAGAGGAGGTGACCTAGAAGAGAATGGCATGATGTAGTCCTGTTCCTACTTGGTAATTTAACCAAGTATACAAGGAGGTAGAGGAGCTTATGCAAAAAATGGGGCCAACCCACGAGATGGCTACCCAAGCTCCAACCCAAGGCCCATGTGGGACTAGGTCACCACGCCCATGAGGAGGCCTAGGCAGAGCCAGCCCGCAGGAGGCCGGGCCGTGTGTAAGCCCGAGCCACGCGGAGGTCAATCCCGCACAGCATGGGCGCCAAGGGCGTGCTCTTAAAGGAGCATAGTGGGTGCTAGGTGCGTGCCTGGAGGAACATAGTGGGCGCAGAAGCGCGAACACAGGAGAACCGGTGCAGGGCGGCATCGGAGGGGGGAGAGGAGAATTCTGAGTGGTGTTCGGGAGGAGTAGTTTGTTAAACCGCGCAAGAACCGCGACACATTTCGATGTGGGGTGAGTTTTTAAAACACGGATCTAATCCTGGACGCTCATCCGATCACACGTCTGATCGCTGTCGTCCATCTCATCCGCGGTGCTGGGTTCTAATCTTGGCCATCCGCATTCATTAAACGTCGATCCAACGGCGCCAGAGTCGTCTCCTACCTCTCGCTGAACCGAGGACTCCCCGCAACACCTCCCGTGAACCAGAGGAACCCGGTCGAGGAAGATGAAGCTCCCGGCCACCTCCGAAGAACATGAAGCCTCCATGATGATCGTCTTGACGAACCGAATAAATGCATGCATTAAAAGTTTCATGCATGCAACGAGATGAAAAATTAAAATGAGGACGAAGCAAACAGAGTTGCGAGGCAGTGTATTCATGCATGGAAGAACAGGACGAAGCCATGCATGCGTTCAAAAACGCATGCACATGAAGACCATGCGTCATGAAGAAACCCGCGCTGAAAAGAGAAGAAAAACAAGATTTGAGGTAAATCTTGAAAACTCTAAGTTTTTGGGAAATCACGATTTATCCACGCAGAAGATATGAGGCATCCTCTGCCTATAAAAGAAGTCGTCCGAGGCCAAAGAAGGCTGCTGTTGAGCATTTTTGAAGAAGTCCTGTGAAGCTCCTGAGCATCGCGAAGCTTGAAGCTTCGTGCATCACTTACGTGGCAGAGTAGCACGAAGCCACCCGAGGCTTCGAGAGTGCCTTTCGCGCTACCCCTATGCAAAAAAAGTAAGGAGGAAGGACTCCCTGCGTGCTCCCTTACGCGACAGGGAAGAATCACAACCTTGCGCGCCCGCTGCCCGCATACTTGTGCGGTAGCAAGTGGCTGCACCCTGCACGTCCCTTTGCATGACAGGAAGAGGTCGAGACGCAACCTGTACGCCCTCTATGCCCGCGAACACGCACAACAGGAGGAAGGCGCCGCGCCACCTACGCAGTAGGAGTTTCCGCAACTTGCGTGCTTAAAGCCAAGAGTTGGCCGCATCCTTGCCCGCCCTCATTTGAAGTGGTGCTGAATTAGAAGGCCACACCCACTTGGGTGTGTGTGTGTGAACGGGTTGAAGAAGGAAGGCTGTGTGTGCAAAGTGGAGAGGAAGGCCACAACATATCTTGGTTGTGTGTGTGCAAGTGGAGGAAGGCCACACCATCTTTGAGTGTGTTTGCGTGCAAATTAAGAAGAAGGCCGAAGCCTTAGTGTGTGCACAAGTAAAGGAGGCCATACCTCTTGTGTGTGCCCAAGTGAATGAAGAAGATACATGCATATCCATGCATATATGAATAAGTGAACAAGTGGGTGAACACCTTGAGGAGAAAGAGAGAAGGAGAAATTCACACTAAATAAAAACACACAATTTGGTGTGTGTGAGAAAGAATAATAGAGTGTGACTCCAAGAAGAAGGTGTGTGTGCTAAAAGAGTTTACACCCTTTTAAGGGTTTATCACACCAAGAAGAAAAGGGGAGTGCATGCATTCATGCATGCACATGCACACATAAACAAAGATTAAATCAGTGTGTGTGCATTTGAGCAGTCCAAGAACAAAGGTTCTTGAAGATATTTTAGATTCGATGCAAGTCATGCATGAAGATTGAGAAGACATGCAATTAGTTCATGAAGATTCAGAGATACCATGCACTTAGTGCATAAAGTTGAATTAAAGAGAGACTGAAGCCAGACTGAAGTTAAATACTTCATTCATCTGAGTTTTCAGTAGTTGAGAAGACCAAGAATATTGAGTGGGCATACTCAGTGTAAGAACATATTTGTCCATCAACATTCTGGAAGACAGAGGCCGGGTCATCCTTAGAAGAAGGAGATAAAGCCCGAGCAAAGAAGAGGAGTCCTGATCACCACAAGTGGTCAGAAGAAGTGAGCAAGGCCAGCAGACCTTATCCAAGGCCGTTGAAGAATCTTGAAGAGCTTAAAAAGAAGAAGAGCTACTCGTGTGACTCAAGGAGCCAGGAGAAGACCCCCTGTGAGACTCAGGGTGGAGAAGTCTTTGGTGGAAGCTAAAGCAATACAATGGGACTCTGGTAACACTGTGGGATGCATTATAAAGAACCTCTTGTGGGACTCAGGAGAGATACAGTGTGACTCTGTATCGACCATTGTAATTACTAACCGAATTATAGTGGAGAAACCATGTTGGGGCGTTTAACCAACATGGCTAGGACGTAGGCCTTTGGAGCCGAACCTTGTAAATCCTTGTGTCCTATGCCTTTACATTTATTGTATCTCTTGAGGAAAGGCTGAGAGATTCAAGAAGAGTGGATCGAGGCCTTAACAAGAGATAGAGGTTTAATTGATAAAGAATCAATTAGTAAAAAGTTTAAAAGGATCACTGATTCACACCCTCCCCCTCTCAGTGATCACACTGATCCGGGCACTTCAATTGGTATCCGAGGGAGGTTGCCTCTAAAAGATCCAAGGGAGTCTTTATGAAGTTCAGATTTGAGAAAATGAGTGAACACCCTCAAATGAAGATATCTGCCAAGACTCAGAAAAATAGAAAGAAGAAACAGGCCAAGAAGATGAAGAAGAAGGTTGCTACTAATAGAGAAATCCCTGCCACTGAAGGTAATGTGAAAGTCACAACAGATGAAAATTCCTTTTATCACTCTTCTGATGAAGCCTGCTCTAATTGTGATGATGATGGAACTATCAATGATCTTCTAAATGAACTCAAATATCTTCAGAAGACAGTCCCCAGGGAAGTGGCAATGTGTATTGCTACAAGTATCCATGATCTTCAAGAAGAAAAATTACAGCTAGAAGAAGAAGCCAATTCTATGGAAGATCAATTGGCAAGAAGGGTTGGCATAACCAACACTCTCACAAAGCTGGTGAAGGCTAAAGATGAAACCATTTCCCTTTGCAGTGAAAGAATTGATGATGTCACTGAAGAACTACAAAGAGGAATTTGTGAGAAAGAATTATTTGAGATAGTGTTTAAATAAGTTTTCCATGCACTAGAAAAGAGGAATAGAGTGTCAATGGTTGTCAAAGATTCTCAACTAGAAGATAAAGTAAAAAGGGTAAAGGAGCTTGAAAATTCATTGCAAGAAATGAAGAAGGTGCATGAAGACCAGATGAAACAATTGAAAGAGAATTGGGAAGGAAGGCTAAGATTTTTTGAGGATGAGAATATCTCTCTCAACATGAAATGATTAGTGCTAGAGGTGATATTTAAAAATCAGCAATCAACCAAAACTGAAGCCTCCCAATCAACTGAAAGAAGAAATGATGCCACTCAAGTGTGCATTGAAAAGGATGATTCCAAAAGGAGGACATCCTCTAATGAAAGGGAAACATATTCTAAGAAGAAGGTATCATCCATACCATCTTGTACTAATGATTCTAAATGTGTTTCCACAAAAATTGTAGGATGGAAGAATAACTCTAAACAAGTATGGATGAAGAAGATGAAGAAAGATAGCTCTCCTGAAAAAACACATCGATTCAAGAGAAAGACTCAACAATCAGAAGAAGTCAAGAAGACAAGATTTGTGGGTCAATGTTGGCGTTGCAACAGGTATGGACATTGTGCAACAGATTGTTGGTACAATTCTCTACATGAAAAAGTACAAAGGAAGCCCATGCCAAGGGGGAGAAAGCCAGAGAAGAAGAAGCATCAACCACAGGTCCAGAAACATATGTTTACTGCAAACAGATTTGGAATGTTTGAGAACATCTTGGATGAATGAAAAAGTGGTCTCAAGAATGATACATACCAATCTCCAAATGTTTCCAAAGATGAAAAGAAGAGAAGATCACAGAACCTAGCTAAGAATGAAGAAGTATCCTTGGGAATCCAGCAAAAGAATGTTGTAAATTCTCCCAAGAAGATCTTGAAAAAGGAAGATAAGTCCTTGGATTTCAAATCCAAGAAGGGTGATGCATCCAGAAGGACCACCAAGAAAAAATGCTTCTACTATGGAAAGACAGGTCATACCATGGATCTCTGTAAACAAGCCATGGAACTAAATAGAAACAAACTTCACTCAACAGGACAATCAATCCAGAAGAAGAAGAAGGTATTTATTGAAAATAAGCTACCTAAGAAAGGTATCTTAAAAGCATTAAAGGAACCATGTGGAACATCCAAATCTGAAGCCTCACTTCCAAATGACATATTAATTATCTGGACAGAAGATTTGAAAAGAATGAGAAAGGAAGAAAATAAACATGCCAAAGCTAGTGCAAAAAAAAACCAAAATATTTCACATGAAGATGATGTTCTTTGTGTGAGGTGCAATAAAGCTGGTCATATCAGTAAAAAATGCATGACACTCATTCCAGCTCAAAAAGAATTCTTCAAGAGAATGGAGATTGCACCAGGAGATTGTAGTGCTCATAATGCACTTAGAAAGAGAGGAGTCACACACAAACAAGTTGAAGAGGTGTTAAGATCCACACCAGCACAAACATCATTGAAGATCAAATGTGCAAGTGTGAAGAATGGAGAAAGTGGAACATCTTGGTTGAGACAATCTTCTCAACCTTGTTGTTCAAACTGATGAACAAAGGAGGTTCCATCTTATTCCCTAATCACTGGTATATACATGTGCTTACATTTCAGGGAATTGAAGATGATGATCATTCTCAAATTGAGAATGGTATGGACAGAATGGATTTCACCCCTTGAGGGGGAGCTAATCTAAGGAAGATGATCTTTTGAGTTTCATATCATCTTTAGAAGAATGTAGGTAATTCCAATCACAATTTCATCCCTTGTTTCTTAATTGTATTTAACATGTCAATTAAGGGAGAGAGTTTGATTAAAGACAAATGGATGAAAGGGGGATCTTTATCTTTGCACATGAACTTTCTAATGAGTTTGTGAAGTATGTGCAGGATTTAGCAATTCATTGATATATCTGAAAAAGTTCAACCCCTTGAAGCCTAAGCATGATCTCACATGTATAGTTAATTGTGGAAAACATTGAATTCTTTGGTTACATCACTCTTGTTTTCTACACTGGGTTAGCCCAAGTAGACCTAGAGATTATTTACTAAAGGCTCTTTGCTAAATTGAACATGTAACATCATCCCTCTCTTAGTGATTTTCAAGAAGATGTTTTTCAATGGGAGGAAGAAATTTTTATTTTGAAGAGAACCATACCACACCTTTGCATTTGGTTTCCAATAATGGGGAGAAAAGCTTGGCACACATATTGACCCATTCATATGTGCTTTAGTGATATTGACAACAAATACAAATGGGGAGATTGTTGTGCACTGTGTTGCATTTTTTTTCATTAAGGTGTCAAGGATTGAATGGATGAAAAGGAGATTCAATATGTGAATGATAGAGGATGTGATGGTGATGGTGATGTTGTTAATAAGATTTCAAGGATTGAGTGGATATGAGACTGACAAGGTGATGGTGATTGTTGGAGAATGACCATGGTACTAAGAAGCATTTCACTTAGGAGAATCACTAAGTGGCATAGGAAGTAATGGTTGAAACATTCTCCATACAAATTAGACGATTGTAGAGATGATCTTAAAGTTCCAAGACTTGTATCAAGGATATACAATATCACACCATTGTTAGAAGTTCATGCATTGTCTTCACAATGCATGAGGAGATAAAGAAGTGCCATCCACTATTTCTAAGTGGATGGGGAATGAAGAAGGGATCCATCCACAACCTCCAAGTGGATAAAGTGAGAAGATGAACCATCCACAACTCCTAAGTGGATGAAGTGGTTTGAAGAAGACCATGGACTATCCCATAGTCTATGAGGATTTGAAGATGATCCAACCTCATCTCTGATTGGACCATTGAAGAACAACACTGAAGAAATATTTTATTCAAGACCAATGGTTGAAGAAGAACCTTCGTGAATTCCCTCATAAGTAGAGAATAAATGGTGAAGAGGAGTTAAGGAACTCTAATGAAGAAGAGGAGGTGACCTAGAAGAGAATGGCATGATGTAGTCTTGTTCCTACATGGTAATTTAACCAAGTATACAAGGAGGGAGAGGAGCTTATGAAAAAAATGGGGCCAACCCACAAGCTGGATACCCAAGATTCAACCCAAGGTACATGTGGGACTAGGTCACCATGCCCATGAGGAGGCCTAGTTAGATCCACCCCGCAGGAGTCTGGGCCATGTGTAAGCCTGAGCCACACAGAGGTCAAGCCCGCACAGCGTGGGCGCCAAGGGCGTGCTAGTGAAGGAGCATAGTGAGTGCTAGGTGCGCGCCCAGAGGAGCATAGTGGGCGCAGAAGCGTGACCACAGGAGAACCGGTGCGGGGAAGCACCAGAGGGGGGAGAGGAGAATTCTGAGTGGTGTTTAGGAGGAGTTTTTTGTTAAACCACGTAAGAACTGCAACACATTTCGATGTGGGAAGAGTTTTTAAAACGCGAATCTAATCCTGGCCGCTCATCCGATCGCGCGTCTGATCGATATCGTCCATCTCATCTGCAGTGCTGGGTTCTAATCCTAGCCATCCGCATTCATTAAACTTCGATCCAACGGCGCTGGCGTCGTCTACTACCTCTCGTTGAACTAAGGACTCCCCGCGACACCTCCCGCGAACTAGAGGCACCCGAGTGAGGAAGATGAAGCTCTCGGCCACCTCCGAAGAACATGAAGCCTCCATGATGATCATCTTGATGAACTGAATACATGCATGCATTAAAAGTTACATGCATGCAACGAGATGAAAAATTCAAATGAGGCCGAAGCAAACGGAGTTGCGAGGTAGTGTATTCGTGCATGGGAGAACAGGAAGAAGCCATGCATGCGTTAAAAAATGCATGCACATGAAGACCATGCGTCATGAAGAAACCCGTGCTGAACAGAGAATAAAAACAAGATTTGAGGAAAATCTTGAAAACTCGAAGTTTTCGGGAAATCAAGATTTATCCACCGGGAAGATCTGAGGCATCCTCTGCCTATAAAAGAAGCCGTCCGAGGCCAAAGAAGGCTGGTGTTGAGCATTTTTGAAGATGTCCTGTGAAGATCCTGAGCATCACGAAGCTTGAAGCTCCATGCATCACTTGCGCGGCAGAGCAGCACGAAGCCACCCGAGGCTTCGACAGTTCCTTTTGTGCTACCCCTGCGCGAAAGAAGTAAGGAGGAAGGCCTACCTGCGCGCTCCCTTACGCGACAGGGAAGAAGAACAACCTTGCGCACCCGCTGCCCACATACTTGTGCGGTAGCAAGTGGATACACCATGCGCGTCCCTTTGCGCGACGGGAAGAGGTCGAGCCGCACCCTGTGCGCCCTCTTTACCCTCGAACTCGCGCGACAGGAGGAAGGCGCTGCGCCACCTGCGTGGTAGGAGCTGCCGTAGCCTGCGTGATTAAAGGCAGGAGTTGGACTCATCCTTGCGCACCCTCTTTTGAAGTGGTGCTGAAGTAGAAGGCCACACCCACTTGGGTGTGTGTGTGTACATGGGTTGAAGAAGGAAGGCTATGTGTGAAAAGTGGAGAGGAAGGCCATAACATATCTTGGTTGTGTGTGTGCAAGTGGAGGAAGGCCACACCATCTTTGAGTGTGTGTGTGTGTGTGTGCAAATTAAGAAGAAGGCCGAAGCCTTAGTGTGTGCACAAGTAAAGGAGGGCATACCTCTTGTTTGTGTCCAAGTGAATGAAGAAGATACATGCATATCCATGCATATATGAATAAGTGAACAAGTGGGTGAACACCTTGAGAAGAAAGAGAGAAGGAGAAATTCACACTAAAGAACAACACACAATTTGGTGTGTGTGAGAAAGAATAATAGAGTGTGACTCCAAGAAGAAGGTGTGTGTGATAAAAGAGTTTACACCCTTTTGAGGGATTATCACACCAAGAAGAAAAGGGGAGTGCATGCATTCATGCATGCACATGCACACATAAACAAATCTTAAATGAGTGTGTGTGAATTTGAGCAGTCCAAGAACAAAGGTTCTTGAAGATATTTGAGATTCCATGCAAGTCATGCATGAAGATTGAGAAGCCATGCAATCAGTGCATGAAGATTCAGAGATACCATGCACTCAGTGCATGAAGTTGAATTAAAGAGAGACTGAAGCCAGACTGAAGTTAAATACATCATTCATCTGAGTTTTCAGTAGTTGAGAAGACCAAGAATATTGAGTGGGCATACTCAGTGTAAGAACATATTTGTCCATCAAGATTCTGGAAGACAGATGCCGGGTCATCCTTAGAAAAAGGAGATAAAGACCGAGCAAAGAAGATGAGTCCTGATCACCACAAGTGGTCAGAAGAAGTGAGAAAGGCCAACAGACCTTATCCAAGGCTGTTGAAGACTCTTGAAGAGCTTAAAAAGAAGAAGAGCTACTCGTGTGACTCGAGGAGCCAGGAGAAGACCCCCCTGTGATACTCAGGGTGGAGAAGTCTTTGGTGGAAGCTAAAGGAGGCCAGTGGGACTCTGGTAATACTGTGGGATGCAGTATAAAGAACCTCTTGTGGGACTTAGGAGAGATACAATGTGACTCTGTATCGACCATTGTAATTACTAACCGAATTATAGTGGAGAAACCATGTTGGGGCGTTTAACCAACATGGAAAGGACGTAGGCCTTTGGAGCCGAACCTTGTAAATCCTTGTGTCCTATGCCTTTACATTTACTGCATCTCTCGGGGAAAGGCTGAGAGAAACAAGAAGAGTGGATCGAGGCCTTAACAAGCCATAGAGTTTTAATTGATAAAGAATCAATTAGTAAAAAGTTTAAAAGGATTACTGATTCACCCCCTCCCCCTCTTAGTGATCACACTGATCCGGGCACTTCAGATGTAATAAATGACATATAGCTCCAAAAGAGATATATATTTTAAGGGTTAAGAATAATATAGAAATTAAATTATAAAAATAATATTCATAAATATTTTGTATCATAGTTCTAAAAACAAACTCCCAAGTCACTTTTATAATACTTTTTACATCGTGAAAATAGAGAATTTAAAACCGTGATTTAAAAATAATGGAAAATATTGAAACCTTTAATGGAGAAAAATTTAAAAACAGTAAATGTGGAGTGGAATAAAAAAATATAAAAAAGTGAATTGAAATAGAATTATTTTTTATTCCTAACCATTAAACATTACTTTTAAAATAAAAAATTAAATGAATAATGGGAATAATATTTTCTTTAAAATCCCAAGGAAACAAGAATATAAATATTTTTTAACAAAAATTATTATAAAATCATTTAAGGGAACTCATTTATTATCTGGTAAATGTAAGAATATTTTCACACTTATATAAAGGATGTAAAAAATGACTTGTTTGGAAACATTAAAAATATTTTTTTATACATTAAAAAAATGTTAAATTAAATCTAAAATTACTTTAACTACCTGCAATTAAATTTTTATTATTTTCAAAAAACTTTTAAGGAGAATGTGAGAAACCAAGAGTGCATGAACCATTACATATCATTTTATCCATACACATCACCACAGCAGCCATAAGGTTCTTCCTCCACAGTGGTCGATTACCACTCAGAACCCGGGTTATAATTCCACCAGAGATTTGCATGTTGATTTTTAAGATTTAGTTGTTCCAATGAACTCACTTCCGGACATATCTGGTTGACCACACAATCTTTCCCAAAAGAAAGGACAAACCATTTTCCCCTCTTAGCGGTAGACCTTGTTTTCATTGGTTTCAACAGGTAAGAATAATCCTTCCTCGTTTTCCTCCTAGCTGGGGCTGACATAAATTCATCACTCTTGGGTATCCTATGTTTTCCACCTTGCAAAATATCACTAAAGGAAAGTCTGGCCATGCCGCTCACATTCTCCTTCCAAATATCCCCCTCTTTTCCAATGTTTGTACCAACTTCATTACCCTTGCAACCATCCTTTTTGAGCAGCAGGGGATGCAGGTTAGAGCCAATCGGGGTAAGGAATTGAACCACATTTTCATTGTTGTCTTCCTTTCCCATTGAACCCTAAACCACTGCCTTATGAACGCTGGACTCCTTTTGTCTACAAACAAAACTGCTGTATTGATTTTTAACTGACAGAGGTACCACCTGTTTTGGTATCTGCAGGTAATCCTTGTGACCCCTCCTTTGTTTCTTCTTGATCATACCTTCCTTAAGAACCATAGAAAATCCTGAAACCTCCTCATACCCCGCACAATCGGAACTATTTAAATCAGTTTCGTAGGAAGCCTCATGAGGGAGCGCCTCCATATTCAAACACTTAAAAGAATTATGATTTTGGACACTCCCCTAAAACAAACTTGGATCAGCTGCTTGCTGGTTGACCCCCGAAGAAGAATCTTCTAGGGGTCCCTCACCATGACACCCATCCAAACCAAAACCACCTTTCCAGATAACCTCGCACCTCCAAATTGAGGCAACATCGGGGAAAGCCCATCAACCCGGATTTCCACTGTTTTACCCCTGGCCTGACCCCTCAATTCCTTTTTTCTCTAATCCGCAGCCCCGTGCATAGGAGATTCGACACCCGGTTGTTGCATTGTGCACTGCGTCGTATTGCTCCCCCGGTGAGCCTGATTTCCATCTGAAGATTTCCTCTCCTAGTCCGTTGACTTCCCCTTGCGTTCACCCTGCCTGCAGATGGAACTCGAATGACCCAGTTGCTGGTAGGAAGAACAGTACTCCACCCAATGCTCAAAGACCATTGGTTGCTTTCACCTGACCTCCTCGCCAGCTTCAATGCACACAAACTCAACCGGAGATTTTGAAACATCCACCTCCACACACATGCAGGGGTTGACCAGATGGCAAACCGCAGTAGTACGAGAATCAACGCAAAGAAATCATCCAACCAAATTTCCTGACATACGAAGAATTGCAGGGTTCTGGAAAGGAAGAGGGAGTTGAGTAAGGCTTACCCAAAGAGGAACCGTAGTTGAAGTTCGATTTAGATATAAGTCGAATCTCCACCGAGACAGGTGAAATCCGCAACCACCGCACCTCCTGGGAGTAAAGGCCAGAGCGCGAAGAAGATCTTCTACGGATGAACATCACACCATCATATGATTTCTATCCAACCGAACGACAACCACCATATATTGCATCCCCCAATAATCAAAAATCAACCTGTCAAATTCATCCCTTGAAGGTCACCTGTTTCTGAAACTTGCAACCAACGTGAGATTCAGAAGTCAATCCTCTCTTGTAAATTCCAAAGCTGAAAGCGGGACCACCGAAGGTCGCCTGTTTCTGTAAAATAAATTGTTGAATAATAAGAAAAATGATTCAAGAAATTGAAATTGAGATAAAGAACCTTTACCCCATGTTCAAACTCACTTGTAATGTTCAGATAAATAATTGAATAACCAATTTATGTTTACTTAATAATTTCTTCAGAACCCTTTTTTGTATATTTTATTTTTAAGTGACATTTATTGTCATACAGAATTCATTTATTGTATAGTTTTTTCTCTCATCACCACCTTGGGTTAATTTAATAAATTCCTCTAAAACGGATTTAGTATAATGATCTTAGATAAAGTTGTAATAAATTAGTTTAATTATCTCCATAATATTATAGATCTATGTGTTTTATCAGTCTAGTGGAACATATTTGTTTTATTTAATAGGATTTTAAAAATATATTAAAATTAATAATGTGTCCTGATGTGCTCATTTTAGAGTAAGGAATTTAAAATGATCATTTATTATTATTATTATTATTAATATAATGCCTAATTTATCATTAAAAATTATTATTAATGTCATTAATAACTTATTTATTTAGTAACTACACTTTTAGAAACATCCTTATAAATTGGGGGGGGGGAATAAAATACATCATTCATGGATCTGACCATAACACTGATGATGAATTCATTTTCAAATGAATGGGAAGAATATAGATAAAAAATATTAAATAAACATAATAATTTTTTTATATTATTGGTACTGATGTAATTTTATTTTTTTGGTCATAATATATTTGTAACAGGTGATTAAAAAAATAAATATGAAATAATGTCGTTAAAATAATTATCTCTTCCTCTGATATTCTCTTGTTCAGTAGTCCTTAATCCATCCTAGATCGGTCCTTTGGTGAGAATATATTCTTTAAGAAATTGTAAATATTTATTGGGAGAATTTTTGGAAATTATTTTCACGATAACAATACTTTTTTTTGAAGATAAGAGGAGTTTGTTAGGTCATTTTATTGGTATGATGGGTGGTATTTTTGTAGATATTAATTTCTTGATATAAAATGAGATGAATCATTCAACAAATGTGGATCCATAGTTAATAATTAGATAGAAAAATATAAGTTATACTCATTCAATCCATAACCCTCCCATTTAGATATGAGATTTTAGGATATTTTTTCATCTTTACATCATGATTAAAAAAATTTACCTCATTTTAACCTTTACTAATGTGACAATTTTTTTTCTCATTGACTTATTTTTGTTACAAAAAAGTGACCTTATTACCTATTCAGTATATTATAATCCCAAATATGGAATCATTTTTTCTTGATTCAATTTCAAATGATTATAAAAATTAACTTTAATATAATAATGCATTATTTGTAAAAATATTTTTAAAAATATTTTTTAAGCATAAAGTGGGTTAATTATTTTTCCCTATAATATAAAAATCATTAAATGAGTGTTTATTTATTTATTTATATATATAATCAATATATTTAATTAAATAAATTTTTTCAATTTGAATTATTTAGTTTATTACGACAATAATACATAATATATAGAAAATTAAAATTCATCAAAAAATAAGACCTTTAAACATCAACAGATTTTACTCCTAATTTTTAATATTTCTTAATTATAACTAGGGAATAAAAAAGATATTATTACTAAATAAAACCATTTATTTTTATTTTTCAATATAATTTTTAAATAAATAGAACATATACTACATTAATAATTACCAGTTTATATTAGCTCATCTTCTACAAAAAAACCCCTAAATTCCTCAACATAATACGTATTGATAATAGAAGCCACGGTGTCCGTCAGATGTGGTGATTATATCACAACGATATGTTTATATATGAATTCCTTTAAATAAATAAATGGGTTTGATAGCTGTCTGTAAATAAAAAACTGAACTTAAATGAAAATGTGATATATTTAGATAAAATATAAATATTTAATAATTTCCATTAATACCAACTCATTGATTTAGTGGTAATTAGTAGTATTAATAGATTTATGAAATATATATATAACTAAATTAATGGATAGTCTTAGTATAAATGGAATTCTATTAGTTTATTTTAATTAATGCTATGATCATTTACTATTTAAAAATGTTTGTTTCTATGAAAATTTCCTTATATGGAATATGAAAAATTTTATATTAATAATTAGTTAAGAAAAATTTAGTTTCTAAATGATTTGAAATAAGAATAATATCATTTAAAAATATAAATTTTCAATTTTTAGTATAAATTCATTTGTTATTATAATTTATGATCTTATTAAAAAATTATTTTATAAATATTATAATTATAATTGAAAAGGATGGATATAATATTTTTTAATTTTGAATAATAATGTTATCTTAGGTTGAAATGTTTGTATTTTTATAAGAAGAATGATTTTTATTCAAAAAATTTTGTTTTCATGAATCTTTTAATATATATGACTTTATAATTATGGAAGAATAATATAAATTTTTAAAAACATTATGGGATAAAATTTGAATATAATTAATAAAATTATTCATTTAAAATTTTTATATGATCTTGTAAAACTTGTGTCAATCATTTTTTGAAGTAGAGTAAAATGTTACTTTTAAAAAACCAATTCTTAGTCTTTCTTTGAATCAATTATTTTCAAGGTGATATTTAGTTTTAAATGAACATAAAATCCCATTTTTTTAATTAAAAAATTTTGTTTAGGGTTATTAATAATTTTAACAACTATGTGTTACAAATAAAATTTAATCTTAAAACACACTTTTTCTAAAAAAACTATATTTATGCATTATGTTTTATAATCATTAAATTAACATTTCAAACCATAATAAATAGTATTTAATATAATTATTTCCAAAACTATAAATCATAACATTCAAATTTATAAAAATATAAAATTAATTTAATCATTAAAATTAATTAAAAAGTTTAAAAATTAATTACCAAAGTAAAATTAAGATTTTGTAAAAGGTTAAAAGTAAAACTAAAAGCCTTAAAACTGTCAAATTTTTCTACAAAATGAGTGTTTGTTTTCAGTTCAACCCAAAATCAGTTTCCCCTACACTTTTTCCATTTTGGATTAATTTACTTTTGAATAGTAATATCACATTATTGAAAATTGTAAGGGTTCTTCCAAAAGTTCCCTTCTCCCCACTTATAAAAGGGTAACAGTCCCTAAAATTCAAGACTCATGTATTCGTAGATTTTCTCCTTTAGATTATTCTAGTATTACTGTCATTTAATCTCGCCTACATTTAAAAGATTTTGGACACCATTAGATAGAATAATAGCCTCATTTTAAGGATAATTCCAAGGATAATTCTTATATACAATGTGAGTATTATCAACTATATGGCATCTCTTCTTAATTTTATTAATGATAATTTATTATATCTATACTAATATAATTATATTAGTATTATTTATATAGAATAATTTGAATATATTATGAGTAATACTTTTTTTATACATTTATCACACCTATTAAGGATAAAGAAATTATTTTCCGTGTGTATGTTCAGACTACCTCCACCACAAACAACGAAATTCATTTTTGATAACAACCCTTAAAAATGTTTTCTAGAATTTTTAATTATGAAATTTGATTTTTGTTACATAATTAATGTTTTTTAGGAAAATTTTTATTACTTATTAATGATATGATCAATAAACAATTCTCTTTAATTCGGTCGTTTAAAACGAGAAAACTAATAGGAACATGGTGTATTCATTAAAGTTAATGAATTTATATAAAATATAATAATTTATAATTCCTTTAAATTGTTATATATCACACTAATAAACACTAAATAAAATCTTTATACATATTTTATAATTATATTAAAACCAAACCCTCTCATAATCATCAATTAATCATGGTAGGTCCATGTGTGGGTTAATTTAACCAACATCAAGAAAAATAATATACATTTATGACATGTATTACAAGGAGAAAATATTTAATTCTATTATATTATATAAATATGAAAATAATTTCTTTGGGTTATGATATAGATATTTTAACATTTGAATCATTAATTAATAAAAAAATTCGTCATTGAGAATAACTAAAACATAATCACCATCAATTTGATATTCATGTAATGAAACTAAAACTACTATGAAATGAAATTATATCTTTATAAACTATCATATAACATCAATTACAATTTTATAAGTGATATAATATTGATGGTACATATTTAATGAATAGACACCAACTTTAATTTTAAAGAAGGATTTTAATTCAATAAATACTACATACCCCTAGTGTTGAAAATATGTTAAAATAGATAATTTATTTATATATATATATATATTAATTATATATATTTTGTATAAATGGGTATAGTTATGAATAAGGTTCTTGGATATTTATTTAATGAACATAATTTAATTATTCCTAACATTTATTAAAAATTTATAATTGATCAGGAAAGAGGTAAGGGTTTTTATCTCAAATTCCTCTCTTTGAGATATAATTGATGTTATTAAACTATTTTAATTTATTTCATATATATACTTAATATTTGATATATCATATCAACTATTACCATTCATTCATATAATTTGATATCCAATCACCGTATCACTCTTTCAAGAGATTCTGATTAAAGTGTTACTCAAGCCATGTGAGTTTCTAGGTATCAATTATAATTATTTGAGACATAATACATTTTGTGCACCATTATTTTTTTATGGTTTATTCACTATCGGTGGAAATGTTTTTATCATACATTTTATATTTCATAGGATTTTTTATCCAAATAATCTTTCCTTATTAATTTGGCTATTAATTCAACTGATTACCCAATAGTGAGGAGTTTTTGATAACTGGTCATTCATTCATTGTGTTTTGAAAATTATTTTTGAAATAATTTCATACAGGTTGAGTAAATTCTTCCATTTTATTTTATTATATGGTATTATATCATTATTTAATTTTTTACCACACAAATAACGTTTCAATTATTTCATGCGTCAAGGAGTATGTTTCCAATAATGAATATTTATAACTCAAATATCATTTCTTTTAGTTATAATGATTCATATTGAAATATTATTTTCTGTGATTGGGTTTTACTACCATAATATTCTATCATATAGTGTTTTGTAATCATATTTGATAAAATTATTGTTAAATAAAAATTAATTTCACATTACTCTTCTAACAATATGAGACTAGAATAATGGAATTTTTTTTATTATAAGGAGATTTTCCCTTTTAGTTTCATATGTTTTATCTTCTTAAAAACATTTATAATATATAAAACTTATGTATTTTTAAATACCAATTAATGGAGTTTATTATTTAAAATTAATGGTTGTAAAAGAGTGTTTACATCAATTTTTGAAAAATAATTTTGGAATTGACCAGTAACATTTTATTTCAAATCAATGATAAAAAGTTTTTATAAAATATCTTTTAAGTTTTCACTTGAATTCACCTTTTAATTTTCAAAATGATTTACCCTAATAGAGTTTTTGTTTCACTATTTATTATGTAATGTATTTATTTATCATCTGGGGGAATGAACTCTTATTACCAAATAATCAAACACATTATCCCCACGTAGGTGGTATAATTAAATAATTCTTTTGAATATATGCCTTTTATATATATCAACATCCTTTTTTCATTTGTTACATTGGGATTATGTTCTATTGAAACCACCCACTTTATTTCTCCATATGGTCTATGATCATTTTATCCCTTTTATTTTATTATGAAAAATTATTAGATTACTATATATTGTTATTCCATTATGTATGTTTATTGATTAGTTGATTATGTATTATTTGAAAATCCACATTATTTATCATAATCAGTTATGATAATGTTATCCCTTCTATTGAAATTGGTAAAAGTATTTTATTTATTAATGTTATTATTCTAATAAGGATTATTATTTAACAAGCTGACTATGTATTGTTTATCCAACCACATTTTTTTCTAGATGGTTTATGATCATGCGATACCTTTTATTTACATAGGATAAAATATTGAAATTCTTGATGATTATTGACTGCTAATACAGTTTTACCAGGTATTGATAATTTTGTATTTCTATTACATATCTATATATATTTTTATTCAGATAAAGGTTCCTTAGGGAATGGTATGAAAGGTCTTATTGACCCTTATAGTGAATTTATTGGACTTAAATTTGTGATGGTTGTAGCATGACATTATATAACCCCTCAATGCATCTAAAGGTCTCATGAGAAAAACATGTTTTGGTATTTGGGTTGTTCTTTCACAATTAAGTAATATGTATTGATTTTTGTCTCGATGAAAAGTAAATGTATTGGCACAAGTCCTTCGCATCATGTTTTTAATGTTCTAAATTATTCATTCTATTAGTATGTGATCAGTATTATTAGTATCCAAGAATTAATTTATTTTTGTGGATATCACATGCTCTTAGTTTTGGTTTATTATGGCTTCATTTTTTTTATTTATTCATTCTAGAACATTTTTTCTATTTTTTACATGATTACCCTAGTTGTATATATTCCCTTACTGATTATTTGAGCTCACCACTTATTATGTTTCTATTTCCCCAGTATATGATAAAAAGTATTAAACATGATTTGTATAATAGGACAATATTTTTGGAGATCATATGGTGATTATATATAATTATTATAGATTAAGTAGTCTATCATATAGTTAGAAAATATACACACCAATTTATAAAGAAATGGGTTTTGTTCGCTTTTGGTTTATCAGAACTACATGAAGAAATAAACGTAAAAATTATTTAGAATGTTTTTAATAAAATATTTTCTTATGAAATGTGATTAAGAGATTGTTATGGGTGATAATTTATTAGTTGGTATCAAATTTGGTATGTAAAGAATGTTTTTACGGAACCATATTTGGATGTGTAGGTATTTCTTATCAAAATGGTTATCAGAGTGGGGTTTAGATAACTTGGAGATTAGGATGTTTGTTGGAAATGATTTGAGGGTTAATATGTCAGGTTTAATGATAAACTTAATGATATAGATAATCATTTGGGATACTAAATGTTTTAATGTTATGTTAATAATGCACATTTTATTTTGGGATTAGGATAAGCTAACTTTAGTGGAACCCCATTTTATAAGTCTAATAGAGAATTCATTGTATATTATTACATCCTATGGGTATCATAGTGAACATATTTTATGGATCTCTATGAAATTAAATTCTTGTATAGATGCATTAAGTGTATGAATGCTTTGAAATTGAAGTAATAGGGTATAATAATAATAAAAAAGAAGATTTGGTATTGTATCAATCATCACCTAGTTTGATACAATGATTCCTAACTACCCACCTAGTTTGACACTCATGGGGGATATGCATTGAATAATCAAATTTTATTTATGAAACATTATGAATGATTTTATTATGATGTTAAATAATTAGGTCACACAACCTAATAGAAAATTTATCATAGATTGTCCTGACCAGTCCCCTGGGGCCCACATTCTAACTACCCCATGCCTGCCTTCCAAAGGCCAGGGGATTGCGACTAGCACCAGAAAGGCGTATCCCTTAACGGGAAGGAATTGCCTTTTAACCTTTACAAAAACACAAATCCCCGAGCACAACAGGAGGAAACCATGGATTAAACTGATGTAGTAAAAAATATGTTGAAAGTAAAGAGGCCAGAAAACAATCCCAACTAGAATGTACAGGTACAACTGAAAAGAGAAAAGAAACACCTGGATCTTCCACTGAGGATCCTACTTGAAGGGTATGTATAAATCATGATCAGTAGTCCGGCGCCACGACACATCAAATGGTCCACCAATTAGCACCGTCCAGCCCTGACTCCCTCAACCTTGATCAATGTTGTCTATCATCTTCCCAAGACACAACAAGGTGCAGTCGAAGGCCGTTCAGGGGTGAGTATTACAATACCTAGTAGGGACCCCTAGACCCCCAAAGGACTCCCAGAGTTCCACAAAGGAAAAACCACTAAGCAAGACCTCAATTAGAAAGCACGAAGCAGTAATCAAATCTACTTAGGTATATTCCCATTCATATACCTAAGTTATCAAGATATAGTCGTCTCATGCATGATGGGAGAATATCACAAAGTTAACACCACGAAGGTAACACCACGAAGGAATGAGTACCACACAGGTAACATCACGAAGATCACACCACGAAGGTAAAAGTTCCACACATGTAACACCTTTAAGATATCACCACGAATGTAAAAATACCACACAAATATCACCATGAAGATACCACCATGAAGGTAAAAATACCACACAGGTATAACCACGAAGATATCACCACGAAGGAAAAATTACCACAGAGGTATCATGAATAAGGTAAAAGTACCAGACATGTATCACCAAGAAGGTAAATGACACAACTATCACAAGTATTATTAAGTATAGAAGTGCATATGATCAGTCACAAAACTAGATCATCTTATTCTATCAAGAGGCACTCCTACTAAACATACGAAGTCTGACCCACATAAGATCAATAGGTACTAACCCCCATAATTATCCACACATGATCTGACCCACCCAGAGTTTATAGGTACTAACCCCCACAATGACCCACACATGATCTCACCCAAACATGATCGATATGTGCTGAACCACACAAGATCGCTGAGCGCTAATCCATACTAGATCTGACCCCACATAGAATCAGTGCTGACCCACATAGGAATTCTCAGTACTAACCTTTGTAGGATTTATCTCCAACCTCTGCCTCACTACCAGCCACTTGATTCCCACTCATAGTACACTTGATTCTAGGAGAACCGAACCTCAAGACATCGGTCATACTTCAACTGCCACAAATCTCCAAGAAGAAGTATTCCAAAGGACCTCCATTTTGTAAGGATTCCAACGCGACAGACGGCGCATCAATCAGACACCTGGTCTGTGACTTATAAGCGTTTTAGTTTCGAAGGCCCGATTGGATTCAAATTCGATCCAACCTGGCTATACACCAACTTCATCCAAATCTAAAGTGGAGTATACCAAAAGGAATGTCTCACTCCATGTTTCCCAATGCTATAGACAGTTTGTCAAATGGACGACGAGTTCTCAAGTTATGTCCCTTTAAATGAAACTGGGCCTGGTTGGGTTTAGGTCCGGTCCGACCCGGTCGGACGACCCAGGCCCGACCTAGTCTGGGTTGACCGGACCCAGTTTGGGTTGACCCAACCCAATTGGGCCAGGCTGCGGTAGCCTCAGCCTAAAAGGGCACAACCGGACGGGATCAAGTGGCCCAACCCGTGGAGGGGTGACCCGGTGGGCTCGCACGACCCGACACGTAGTGGTGCGGCATGCTGGGCTTGTGTAGCCCACTGGACGCGTGCGACCTGGACCACAGTTGGGTGTGACCCTCTTTCCCATCCCGGGGTGGGGTCTACCCTAGCTAGTGTGGGGGTTGAGACCCCCAGTCATCCTAAACGGGTGAGTGTCTATTCAGTTCGTGAAGCGGCGGTGCCACGTGGGCACGACCCTATCGCCGCAGAACCCGCAAGAGGTGCACGTTCCTCCACCACCATAGATTTGAGCCATGAACTCCTCCTGCGGCATGTGACGGCGCACTGCTCCACCTCCGCCCGCGGTCGGCCGATGCCGTCCGCCATTGCCCGCTGCAGCGATATGATGCAGACCCCTTATCTAGTGGCCCGCGATGGCGCACCGCCACTTCCTTAACGACCCACCGTTGTCGGCCACCATCTTCACTCATCGCCGCTATGGCTACGAACTACTCTGCTAGTGGCTCGTGATGGCGCACCACTATCTCTTCTAAGGCCTGCCATTTCTGGCCGTCGTCATCATCTGTCATCCCGAGTCTCATTCAACCCAAAGGTAAAGCTCGCGAAGAACACACTGAAATTCAAACAAAAGGCAAATTGTCAAATCCTTTTTCATTTGTCATGTTCCCTCTGCATTAGTTTAATAGCAAGAGGGTGGAATAAGATTCAACAACTGTTGAAACTATAACCAAAAGTAAACCCTTACTCAAGAACAATGGAGAACGCCGGTGATTTAGGAAATTTTGGTATTCGTTTCCCCTACAACTATCTGCCAATGATGCCACTCAATCGTCATTCTTCAGTTCAGGGTTTGGTGTCGCTCATCACTGCTCACTGAAACTGGTCCCGTATTCAATATGTTGGGCATCAAAACACTTTACCAGAGCTTCGTCGCTCATTAAAGTTGTGCCAATACCTTCCCCTTTCTTCATGTAAATAGGAGAGGGGGAGGGTAAGTAACGATCATGGAATTTATGGGGGTTCATTTAATAAGAACCTTCCTAAATTCAAACAATGTTGTTACTTAGGATTTGAAGTGTCAAGCCATTTAATGGATTGACACATCATTGGTCCCACACTACCACTTGTCCGTTGGAGGAAAATAAATAAATAAATAAAATAAAGAAGTTATTTTATTATTCTTTTAAAAACTCCCAAAATCTAACTTTTTCTCTAAACATACAGCGGTCTAAGTGAAGCTTCCCTTAAGAGAATGATGGTGAGGAGAATTCCATGGTGCCCTCATATTTTTAATCCGAGCACCATTTAAAAATATAGATAATGATGCCCGCACATTTACTGAACGTACCTTAATTTTTTTTCATAAATTCATTCTGGGCACACTGGACCTTGGAATCTTACGCCGTCAATTTTTGAAGACTCGTAATAATTCCATATAATTAAAAAAAGTATATGGAAAATCTGGGTATTTACATTCTCCCCACCTTAGGGCTTTTCATCTCCAAAATCCACAATAAAGACTAAGGAAACAAATGGGGGTATTGAGCATGAATCAGAACCTCCAACTCGCATGTGCTCTCCTGGAGTTTCCTGCGCTGACAGAAAATGCGCAGCATAGGTATCAATTATCAACGAAGGACCCGCCAATGTCGATCCGCAATATTTACTAGAACCTCCATAAATTCCACCCTATCATCAAAGTGTAGCTCTCCATTATTGATGATGTGAGATGGGTCATGCACGTATCTCCTTAGCTGGGGCACGTGGAAGATGTCGTGCACCCTCTCTAACTACGGTGGAAGTGTCCAACGGTATGTGACCTCGCCTATCCTCCAAAGTATTTGAAATGGTATAATAAACCTCAGTGATAAATTTATGCCTTGGCCAAATCTCCGCAAACCTCCTCAAGGTGAGACCCATAGGAAGACGTGGTATCCCTTCTTGAACTCCAAAGGTCTTCATATCCTGTTAACATAATACTTATGTCTACTTAGTGCAGTCCTCAGTCACTCCTGGATGATTTTCACATTCTCAATAGTAGCCCGTACTAACTCTAGACCCATAAGTGCTGACTCCCCTGGGTCTGTCCAACATAGAGGTGATCTTTATGGTTGACTGTATAAGGCATCGAAGAGTTCCATAACTATGGTGGAGTGAGAGTTGTTGTTTTATGTGAACTATACCAAGGTAAAGTCATCCTGCCAACTACAACCAAAATCTCGGATTCAAGGACAAAGTATTTCTTCCAGCATCTGTATGGTCTGCTCTGTCTGACCATCCATCTGAGGATGAAAGGTGGTGCTCAAATGTAGCTGAGTCTCAAATGCATCCTACACTCTCTTCCAGAACCAGGATGTAAAATGCATGTCATGGTCCGAGATGATCATCTATGGTACCCAATGAGGTCGTACAATCTTCTTTATGTTGAGGTGTCCCATGACCTATACTAATCCCTACACTCAGATGGGTAGGAAGTTGGCCGACTTGGTGAGTCGGTTAGTGATCACCCAAGTGGAATCAGGTCCCCTGGACGTACGTGGAAACCCTGTCAAAAATTCCATGAAGATACCATCCCACTTCCACTCTAACACCTATAGTGGTTGTGCTAATCCTACTAGAACTTGATGCTCAACCTTCACTTGCTAACAAGTGAGGCATTGTGAAACAAACTCTGCCAACTCCTTCTTCATCGCTGGCCACCAGTACTGACACCAGAGGTCCTGGTATATCTTCACCGCACCAAGATGTACCTCCAAAGGGGATGCATGGAACTCCCTCAACACCTCCTCCCATAGTTCCACTCGTACCGTGGTGCATCCTCTAAAGAGGATGACGAGCTCCCCACCATCAAAAAATCCATCAGGTGCATGTCCTGTGGATATCTGAGCATGTAGTGCCTCGCAGTCAATGTCCCCAAGATGTGCCTCCCAAAATCACTGATGAAGAGTGGGAGTGACAGTAATAGACTGGAGGTAATCTGTTCCATCTCTATCCACAAATGATATTTGCAACGCGGTGATTTGCTCTATCACCTCACTCAGCAACTACATACCAGACATACAGTTGAGTGCATCTGCTACCATGTTCACCTTACCAATATCTCAAATTCATAGTCCTGGAGGAACTCCAACCATCACCACTATCTCAGGTTGAGGTCCTTCTATGAGAAGATATACCTGAGACTCCTGTGATCAGAGTAGACTATAAAATGTTCTCCCATTAAGTAATGTCTCCAAATCTTCAAGGCAAAGACCACTACTGCTAACTCCAGGTCATGGGTAGCATAGTTCTGCTCATGATGTCTCAGCTTCCAAGAGCCATACATGATCACTGCTCTCTCTTGCATAAAAAAAGATCCAATTCTGTCCCCTTATGTGTCACAGTAGACTACATACCCAATGCCCTCTTCTATTAGCCTCAATATGGGGAACTCGTTAGTCTCTACCTCATCTCCTGAAAACTCTACTGGTATCTCTCAGTCTACCTGAAGGGATATCCCTTCTTCATCAATCTTTTCAAGGGTGTTGAAACTCTGGAAACATCGGGTGTGAATCTTCAGTAGTACCTAGCCAACCCTAGGAAACTCTGCACCTCGGTTACACTCTTGGGTGGCTCCCAAACTAGCTAATCCTCCATCTTTTCCGAATCTACTAGAAATCTATCCTTCAATATAACATGTCCCAGAAAGTGAACCTCTTGCATCCATAACTTGAACTTAGAGAGCTTACCATAATGATGGAACCTTCTGAGTGTATCCATAATTATCTGTAGATGACAAGAATGTTCCTCCTCCATTGCTGAGTACACCAAGATGTCGTCGATGAAGACCACCACCAAGCGATCAAGGTTTCGCTGGAAGATCCTATTCATGAGACCCATGAACACTGCAGGGATGTTGGTCACACCAAAAGGTATAACTAAGAACTCATAGTTTCCATACTGACATCTAAAGGTCATCTTCTGCACAACCTCATCTTGTACCCTAATATGATTATAGCTTGATCTGAGATATATCTTCAAAAACCATCTAACTCCCTTAAACTGATCAAAAAGATCATCAAAACATGGAAGTGGATACTTGTTCTTCATGGTCACCTGGTTCAAGCACCGATAGTCCACACAGAGTCTCAAACTCCCATCTTCATTCATAGCGAACAAAATTGGGGCTTCCCATGGAGACACACTGGGCCATATAAACCCCCTCCCCTAAAAGTACTCCAACGGTACTCGTAACTCACGAAGCTCCACAGGAGCCATTCAGTATGCTGGTGTAGATATCAGTGCCTTCATGGGGTACATGTCTATGTAAAAGTTTACCTTTCTGTGAGTAGGTAGTTCTGGAACATCATCTAGGAAGACATTAGCATACTTTTCCACCACTACAGGGTAGCTCAAACTCTCAACATCAACTGCTTTGAGGGTAAGGCTATCCAAATGATGTGTGATCGGATGTACCCTCCTCTAAGAAAGTCCATCTTGTGCTGCAAAGGTTCTCTTCTCACCGGTGAAGGAAAACCTGGTCCCATCGGTGCAGACACACTGCACTTTATGCCTAATATAGTCAATCTAATCATAGACTGTGGATAAATATTCCATACCCAAGTTGACGTCGTAAGGAATTGACGCCTCTACTAGAAGATCCCATCTGAAGCTCTCACCTCCTAGATTAAGTTCACACAGCTGGAAGCAGTGAGTAATCGTTGAATATTCCCTTATAAGAGTATCTAGCCGTAAGAATCGAGCCAACGGCTCCGTCAGAATCTCCGATCTCCAAACAAGGGTCGTGGAAATAAAATAGTGACTAACACCTATGTCTATAAGTACAAAAACTAGGGTGGAATAGAAATATATCGTACCTCTAATCATCTCTAGAGTTTTGTAGTCATAGGCCTCATCTACTGGGATCTGAGCCTGTCCCTGTCCTCCTATTCCCTGTGGTCAGGGTGGACCACCTGGAGGTGGTGGTGGGAGAACCTTGAATTTTGGCCCACTGCATGCTGCACGACCATCTCCTCTCCCACATCTTCTACCCTACGAACCTTCTCGCTTGAACCTCTACATCTACCTCGGCAGTCCCTCAACTATCATCTGGTCATACATACAGCGGGTTGGGAAATCATGAGCCATGTGACCCTGCCCGCCGCACGAGTGACAATACCTGATCCACATCTGTCCTCCTTTGTCTTGTAATCCCCTCACCACCAACCTTGTATGTTGTGGTCACCCACAAGAAGGTCTGGCCCGCTTGGGCCCCTACATCATTCGTCTACTGCCTACTGCCGATGACTCCGCTACCTGATGTTCGATGGTGGATCTTGTTGTCGGTGCCTGCTCAGTTAGGAAGCTCTCCACCAAAAGCACTCACTCTATCACCCTAGCCTGTGTCAGAATGCCTAGGAATACCATTAATGCTCTGATCTCCCATCGAAGACCCTGCTCAAAATTATGAGCCCTGAAAAAAGTGTATAGTACCATGTATGTGGAGTAGCGGGTGAGATATGTGAACCTCACTGAGTACTAGGCCACGATCATTCTGCCCTACTGTAAGTGCAGTAGCTCTTGTATACACACTGAGTATAGAGTCGCTGGGATTAACTCTGCACTGAAAAGGCCCTTGAAGTCTATCCAGGCAAGGGTCACCTCATCCTATAACTAGAGTGTCACACTCCATCATCTCCCAACTGCTCCCTAGAAGAGACTGGAATCTAAGATCACCATCAAATCAGTTGTTGTTCTAACTAAGCGAAAAACTCTATCCACAACCTCCAACTAGCCCTCAGCTGCCTACAGATCCATCTCAACTCAGAACCTGAGATCTCTCTTCTGCTGAAACATGTGAAACGTGCTCTGTCGGTGTGCACAATCTACTGGTGGGGCAGGTGGAAATGACTACCCAACAGGTAGTGGTGCTGTTGGTACACCACCTGAAGGTGCTAACACCGTAAGAGGGACCTGAACTGAGGCCTCATCGCTCGGTTGGACATCCTCGTGTACTCTCTCAGGAATCCTCACTGGCTATCTACATGGTGGAATCCTAAAATAAAAACAGGTGTTCCACATTCAATAAGTTATACCTGGTGAGCTGGCTCAAATAAATTATAAGAAAACCATTTCAAAAAAAAATACAATCAGTGTTTTCATGCACTAAGCTAGAAATCAGAATTTAGGGTCCTGGTGTACGGATACGTCAGCTATTGCACCAACATTTGATTCCCTAAATTGAAAACCACACTCATAACACTTAACACTATTACCACATAGAAAATATCAGAATCCTAGTTCTTTGGTAGAACTGAATCCTCTGATACCACTTTGTCATGACTCGTCCTATGAGACCCACGCTATGACTTCCGCAAGCCCGCCTTCCAATGGTCAGGGACTGAATAATAACACTATATAGGTGTATCCATTAATGGGAAGGCATTGCCTTTAAACCTGTACAAACGCAGAAATCCAAGATCACTATAAGAGGGAACCACAAAGTAAACTACTGTAGTAAAAAGTGTACTAAAAGTAAAGGGGTCGAGATTCAATCCCAACTGGAATGTTCAAGTACAACTGAAAAGATAAAAATATCTCCTAGATTGTCCAATGAGGATCCTACATGAAGGGTAGGTACAACTCATGATCAGTAGTCCTACGCCATGTCACGTAAAATGGTCCACCCCTGAGCACTGTCCAGTCCTGGTTCCCTCAGCCTCGATCAATGATGTCCATCATCTACACAAGATACAACAAGGTGCAAGAAAATCCTATGCAGGAGTGAGTATAACAATACTCGGTAGGGAACCCGAGACCCTTTAAGGTCTCCCAGAGTCCCACAGAGAAAACACCACTAAGAAAGACCTCGATCACAGAGCATGAAGCCATCATCGACTCTACTTAGGTATATTCCCATACATATACCTATGTTATCAAGATATACTCATCTCATACATTAGGGAAGAATATCACAAAGGTAACACCACAAAGGTAACACGATGAAGGTAAGAGTACCACATAAGTACAATCACAAAGAAAACACCATGAAGGTAAAATTACCACACATGAAACACACTGAAGATATCACCACAAAGGTAAAAATAGCACACAAGTATCACCACGAAGATATCACCACGATGGTAAAAATAACACACAGGTATCACCACAATGATATCACCATGAAGGTAAAAGTACCACCCATGTATCACCATGATGGTAAAAGTACTACACATGTATCACCACGAAGGTCAAAGACTCAGCTCACATAGGTATTAGTGAAGTATAAAAGTACATACGATCAGTCACGAAGCTAGATCATCTTATTATGTAAAGAGCCACTACTGCTGACCATACGAAGTCTGACCCACACAAGACTGATAGGTATTAACCCCATTAATAAACCACACAGGATCCAACCCCTCTAGAGTTGATAGATACTAACCCCCGCAATGACCCACACATGATCTTACCCACAAAGGATTTGTATGCGCTGACCCACATAGGATCGCTGAGCGCTGACCCACATAGGATCTGAACTATACAAGATCGGTATGCACTGACCCATATAGAATTACTAAGCACTGACCCACATAGAATCTGACACACACATGATCGGTGATGACCCACACAAGATCTCTCAGTACTAACTTCTATATGATCTATCTCCAACCTCAACCTCACTTCAAGCCACTAGATTACCACTCATAGTACGCTTGATTCTGGGATAACTTCTCCTCAAGCCATCAATCATACCTAAACTGCCAAAAATATCCATGAAGAAGTATTCCAATGTACTACCATTTCGTAAGGGTTCCAACGCGACAGATGGAATGTCAATCAGACGCTCGGTCTGTGACTTATAAGTGTTTTAGTTCCGAGGGCCTAGTTGGATTCAGATTTGATCCAACCCAGCCGTACTCCAACTTTGTCCAAATATCAAGTTGAGTATACCAAAAATACCATATCACTCCAAGGCTCCCATCGCCATAGACGGTTCATCAAACGAATGCCCTGTTCTCATGTTTTGTCCCTTTAGCAGAAACTGGGCCTGGTTGGGTTCGGGTCCGGTCCGACCCAGTCTGGGCTGACCCGACCCAGCTTGGGTCGACCCGACCTGGTCCAGGTCCAACCTAGTGGGGTTGGGACGCGGTGGGCTTGGCCTACTGGGCCGCGATCTAGCCCAACCCACAAGGCCTCGGCCCGCTGGGCTCACGCGGCCCGACCCGCGGAGGTGCGGCCCGTGGGGCTCGTGCGTCTCGGCCCGTGGTGGCATGGCCTGTTGGGCTCACATGGTTTGGCCTGCGAAGGGGCGTGGCCGGCGGGGCACATGCGTCCGAGCCCGCTGCGTGGCATGTCCCACCGGACCGACCTACGGTGGGGTCCTCCCTAGTTGGCGTGGGGGGCGCGACCCCCTGTCTTCCCGAATAGCCAAGTGACTGTTTGGTTTTTCAAGAAGTGGCACCACGTGGGCATTGCCGAGTCACCGTAGAACCCGTAAGAGGTGTGGGTTTCTCCACCTCCACGGCTTCGAGCCACGGCCTCCTCCAGGAGCGCGAGATGACATGTCGCTCCGTCTCCGCCCGTGGCCAGCCAGTGCCGACCGCCATTGTCCACCATGGCGTTATGCCATAGCTCCCTTCTCCAGTGGCGCACGATGGTGCACCACCTCTTCCTTCGCAACCAGTCATTACCGACCACCTTCTTCACTAGCTGCGACTACAGCTGCAACCTTCTATGATGGATACATGCGATGATGCACCACTATCTCCTCTGTGGTCAGCTGTTGCCCGCCACTGCCCTCATCTTCCATCCTGGGTCTCCTTCAACCCTATAGTAAAGCTTGTGAAGAATGAACCAAAATTCTAACAAAAGGAAGAGTGTATAGGCCTTGTTTTTTTAGCCCACACCCTCCATGTTAGTTTGATAGTAAGAGGGTGGAATAAGATTCAACAACTCTTGAAACAATTACCAAAAGTAAACCCTACCTCAAGAATTATGGAGAACACCCGCAATTGAGGAAGTGTCTGTATTCGTCGCCCCCCACAATAAGCATCCAACAATGCAGCTCAATCATCGTTATTAAGTTCGGGGTTTGGTGTCACTCATCACCGATCACCGGAAACAGTCTCGTCCACAATGTTTTGGGCATCGCGGCACTTTACCAGAGCTTCATCGCTTGATGAATCCATGCCAATACCTCCCCCCCAAGATCCATATAAACAGGAGAGGGGGAGGGTAAGTAAAGATTGTCGAATTTATGGGGGTTCATTTAATTGGAACCTTCTTAAATTTCAATGACACTGTTACTTAGGATTTGAAGGGTCAAGACATTTAATGTCTTGACACGTCACTGGTCCCACAATACCACTTGTTTGTTGGAGGAAAAGAAATAAAGAAATAAAATAACAAAGTTAGTTTATGATTATTTTAAAAAGTCCCAAAATATAATGTTTTATCAAAACTTACTATGGTCGATGTGAAGCCTCCCTTAAGAGAATCCTGGCGCTTCAGATTCGATAGTGCCCTTGGGTTTTTAATCCAAGAACCAGTTCAAAAGATAGAAAACACCGCTCACATGTTTACTAAAATTACCTTAAACAAAGTTTAGAAATTCAATACGGGCACACCGGGCCTTGGAATCATGCACCGTAAATTTTCACAGACTTGTAATAATTCCATATAATTTTAAAAAAATAAATGGAAAATCCAGGTCTTTACATGGATAACCATGGATTATGTATAGAGATTCATTGGTTGAACTAAAATTACCATATTTTAAAAAATAATGTTTCATAGTGGAAGAAATATTTGGATTGATATTTTATCATTGATATTTTTGATTCCATCATAAAAATTTTGGTTATTGTATTTGGTTGAATTAGTATCACAAAAATGAAGTAGAGGGTGATATGTATCTCGAAACTAATATGAATTATAACTAAATAAGGGGAATAATTAAATGGTTATTAAATTTATTATATTTCTATTATAATAGAAAATTTATGTTTCATAGTATTACCAAAGGAAGTGAGATTGATATTTTATTTTAAAATCTTAGCTATTTCCACTGGCGAGTGATACATGTTAATGATATTCCGGTATATTGTAACAATTATGAAGATTATATGAAACATATAAGTATTTTTATCCAATATTTATTTTTTAAATGTTTTTATATAACATATTAAATGGTATCTATAACCATGAGAAATTATTTTATGGAAATGTTACACTTTTGGGGATAACATTTAAAGGCCACATGATTAAGGTATGGATAACTCTTTAGATTAATATACCTATTATTTTGAGATAGTGAAGGGAAGATTCATTATTAAAAAGTAAGCTATAAATTATTTGTGTCCTTATGATTGAAAATTAATTAATGATATTTTTGGTGAAGTTAGTTACATTTTTTGAATTATGATATTTATTGACTAGTGTACAAACTGATTGTGCTAGAGGTTAATACCATGTGAGGTTGAACAGTAGTGTGAAATTTTAGAGGCATTTATAACATAAATATTTTCTATTGACATAGATATTCAAATTGTATTTGTGAAAGGTATATTATAGATAATATATGATTAGTGTATTAACATACCTGGGTATGTGATTGTATGAATGGATAATGGTGTTTGAAGAAATATAGGTAACTTTATATAAAATAAAAGAGTATAGTAGGTGTAACATTAAATCTTATTCCCCAAATGATTAATATTTTAACAATATAGTCACCTGGATTCTTCAATGAGTGAAAATTAAAATTGTGTGGTTGTTATTTATTCAAGAGAAGAGAATGTAATGCCCCAAGATGTAAAAATATGAATTTCATTAAATAATTAAATGTGTTCAATAGATTACCACACACACAAAAAAATTTAAAATAAACCATGTTATATTTAGATAAAATATAAATATTAAAACCTATATGTTGAATTAGAGGGAATGAATAGGATTAACAGTATTCTGAAATATACATATCAATAAAATAAAGGTTCTTCTTAATATGAATGAAAATCAAATAAATTAACTAAAAGAACTAATAATATAATTTAGTGTGTACAAAATTATTTTTCTATAAAATTTCATTATATTATATATGGAATTATTAATATTAATAATTGGTAAAAAAAATTTAGACACATGATCTGAAATAAGAATAATAGTTGTCAGTATTTGAAAATTTGATTTACAAATAAAAAACCATTTTCATTATATTTTATGATCTTATTAAAATAACGAATTTATTAATTTTAGAATTTAATTTGATATTATTGAAATAATTTTTTTATTTAGATTAATAATATTTTCTTAGGATAAAATTTTGGGTTCTTCAGAAAAATAGATTTTTTCGTCCAATAATATAGTTTACACAAAACATGTAATATTTAAGAGTTTATTACAATATAAAAAAAATAACATTAAAAAAATTTTAACTAATGAAATATGAATTTATAGAATACAAATATGAATATTAAAATATTATTTAATCTTATAAGACCTATGTGAAGCATTTTATAGGAAAAGTAAAATGAAACTATAAAAAATATTATTTTATGTCATTTGTTTAATCAAGTGTTTTCAAAGCAAGATTTGGTTTTAACATTAAAATATACCCTCATTAATTTTATTTATTTTAATTAAACTATTGTTTTTTTGGGATTTAAAATTTAATTAACTATGACTTTAATATAAAATTTATTATTAAAAACACACTTAAAAAACCATTTTTACATGTTATGTTTGATAATGTTAAAAATAAAATTTTAAAAAACATCAAAATTTTATATAATAGAATAATTTAAAAAATTTAATATACAAAATATAATTTATCTAAAAGGATCAATATTAATTTTTTCCTTAAAATTAATCAATAAGGTGAAAATTTAATTATCATAGTAAAATAATATTGGGAAATATGTTAAAAATAAAACTAAACACCTTAAAACACCTAACTTTGTCTCCCAAATGACTAGTAGATTTTTTTTGTCACAAAAAACAACTTTCCCCTCTTATTTTTACTTTTTTCACTTAACATGGAATAGTAACGTCATGTAATTTATAATGTTAATGGTGCTTCGAATAGTGTCATTATCCTCACTTATAAAATGGTAACACTTATTCCACTTCAAGGATCACTTATTATATTAATTTCTCAATTTAAAACCTTCTAAAATTCCCCTCATGGAACCTTCTTTGAATTTCAAAATCTTTTTGTCACCATTAGTCATCATAGGGCCTATATTTCTAAGGATAATTCCACATTTAATTCTGGTACCTAACATGAGTATTGTAAACTACTTAGTATTTCATATATATTATATTCAATAAATATTTTTATAAAAATACTAATATACTGATCTTTATATAATTTTTATACTATAATATTATTATATTAATGTTTTACCAATTTTATCTAACCATCCCATCTAATAAGTAAACCAAAATCATCGTCCATGCATACCTGCAGACTTCTACTACCATGAACAACAAAATTATTTTTTCATTAAAAACAATAATTTATGGTTACTAGAATGTTATCGTGATGAATTATTATTTTTATGCCATCATTATGGTTATGGTATTGGAAATTGGAGATCCTATTATTGATATCTTCAATGAATGATTATTGTTAATTTAATTGTTTAAACCGTGCGAACGAAGAGAAAAGTGATCTTTTATTTATATGTAATAAATTTATATGAATTATATTATATTTATAATTCTATATAATTATGATATATCACAATAATATACAAAAAATAATATAATTATGTTTCTTTATTAATTATATTACAAATAAACCATCCCATAATCATCAATTAATCACGGTAGGTTCATGTTTGGATCGACTTAACCACCTAGTTGAATAATATTGTATATTTGAGTCATTTTTGACTATGAGAACTTATTTATTGGAATAATGTGATATAAATAATTAAATAATGAATTTTTTGTATGGTTATACCAACATCTAACTCAATTATTTTGAAACAATTTTTGTTCATTAAGAATCACTGAAACATGACCATATGTGATTTCGTTTTCATATATCATAAAAATATAAAATATAATGAAATTATATAATTATAAAATATCTTGGAAAATTAATTATATAACCTTAGATGATCTAATAACAATTTACTTTGAAAAAAATACACACCAATATTACTTTTATGAAAGTAGTTCAAAGTGATAAAGATTACTTACACCCAATTTAGAATATGAGTAAAAATTATCTAATGTGTATATATATAATGTGTATATATGAAATGTAAAAAATTGAAATATTTATAGAATTATTTTACTGGTTATGTTTGTGATGAACTTAATTTAGTAATATTTTTGGAATTTTTTGAAAGTGAAGAATGAACCATGAGTGATGTAAGGTTTTTTTATCTAAAATTATTTTCATTGAGACATGATTAGTATTAAAAACATAATTTAATTTATATAGTGTATATATATCCTATTTGATATATCGTATTATTAATTATCTTTTAGTTAGATAATTTTATGTTAAATTAAAATACCACTCCTTCAAGGATTTTTGAATAAAGAGTTACTCAAGACACAAGAGTTGTCTGTGTATCAATTATAATTCTTTGATGAATAAAACATTTTGTGAACCATGTTTTATTGGAATGATGATTAAAATTACACTGGATAAATTTTTATCACACTATTTTATTTTCATGTGTTTATTATCCACATCATCTTCCATTATTCATGTGGTTATTGATTCAGTTGTTTCCCTTATAATAATTATTTTTCACTAACTCCACATTTTTTCCTTCAATTATTTTTTTTATGTTGAGAGTATTTCATATAAGTCTAGTATAATCTACCCATTTATAATATTATTTTTTATTATATATTTGTTTACATTTTTACCATATAAACACCTTTTTAATGATTTCATTCTTATTGTTGTATATTTCCGGTAAGGGATATTAATAACTCAAATCTCCTTTCTTTGAGTTATAATGTTTAATATTTAGCATTGAATTTAAATACTTGGGTTATCCTACCCTAATATTATAAAATATGTCATTTTATAATCCTATTTTTTAAAATTATGTTTTAATTAAAATCCATGTTTTTTTATTCTTCTTACACTGTGAGTTTTTAATGAAAGTATTTTGAAAATTATAAAAATGGGTTATCCCTTTCAATTTAACATGTAATATTTTCCTCTAGATATTTCTAAAAGATAAAACTTATGTATTTTCAATTCTTTATTATTGATTATTTTTTTATAAATTATTTATTTTTAAATAATTTTTACTTCTCCTTTAGAAAATGTCTTTTGTATGTTTCTCATTACATCCAATTTTATGTCAATGTTAAAAACAATTTCTAAAAAATATATTATGTTATCACAAGAATTTACCTTCTAATATTCAAAATAGTTTACCATAATAGGGTTTATTTTTCACCATTTTTTGTATATTTTATTTATTAATCTTTTTTGGGAATTTAATCATGGTTCCAAGCTATACAATCTCTGGTCCTTTCAGGTGTGGTAATATTCAGGAATTATTTTGCAGTGTTTTTTTATCATCTATGACAACATACTTCTATAATTAATTTGTTAAACATGGATTTTTTTTTTCAATGATCAATATTCATTATTTGGATTTTTATGATCATTTTATCCCTTTTATTTTCATGTGATTATTTATTGGTGTACTTTAATTTTTTATTTCAATATGGAATATTGTTGCAAAGTTGACTATTTATTGTTTGTCAATCCACCTTATTTTTCTGGATGGGTTATGATAATTTTTCAACTTTTTTGATATGTTAAAACGTTTTTTCATTATTGAAACTATTATTCCATTACATATTATTATTATAATGATGAATTTGTATTATTTAACCATCCACCTTCTTCCTCTGGATGGGTTATGATCATGTTATATGTTTTATTGAAATTGCTAAAATTATGGGAATTATTATTTATTATTAACATAAGAAATTAAGTCATCATTTATTTATATTATATATTCGTCATTATATATATATCCATGGTTTCCTTTAGCTATAGGTTCATTATGGAATGTTATGAAATATCATGTTGACTGTTTTAGTGAATGGATTAGACTTCATTAATTTGACAGTGGGGACCAAAATTATATAACCCCTTGATGCATCAATTATTCTCTTGATACTACCATGTATGGTTATCTAGTGTATACCCTCAAAATTAATCAATAATTATTGTATGTAATCTCCATGACAAGTAAATGTACTTTCAAATTTCTACCATTATGAATTTCTTCACCATGAGATCATTATTATTGATATAATAGTATTAATTTATTTTCATGGATAAATAATTATCCCAGTTCGAGTTGATTATGGTTTCATGTATTTTATTTATTCCTATATTAAAATTTATGCCTTTTTTGTTCCCTGATCACCTCATTTGTATGTTTTCCATTACTATGTGTTTGATATCACCACTTCTTATATTTCTATTTCACTATATTATAAATAAAAATATTATACATGATAAAACTAAAAGGATATCCTCATTGGATAATTTATAGTAGATGTTAAAGATTCATTATATATTAATTAGTTTCTACTATAGTGAAAAATATATCTATCTGTGGATAAAGACATGGGATTTTTTAGTTTATGTTTATTTCTAATTATCTAAAGCACTATGACTAAAAGAACTGGTGAATGTATATAATGTAATATTTTATTTATATAATGTTATTATTGGATAGTTATATATGGTAATTTTATAATTTTTATAAAATCTAGTATGTAAATTATGTTTTTATGAAATCCAATTCAGGAGTCCGGGTCTATAAATTCATAATGATTCATCATAAATGGATATCATAGTGAACTACAGGAGGTTGAACTTCTCTCATAGATGATTTATCTCAATTCATACTTATTTAATATCATCTTGGAATAGGTATAAGGATAATAATACTGATAGTACATCTATTCCATGATCAGAAATATGATCCACCAATGTAATAATTCTATTATTTCATGCTATTTTATCTCATTTCTAAATTGATTTCATATGTAGTTACTTCTATTAATACCTTCTAATTAAATGGATATCAATCATATATAAAACATATATTTTTTTTAAATATTTCATGATTCATTCTATTTTAGTGTTCTATATAAAATAATATATTCAAAAAATTATTTATTTAAGGGATAACTCTTATTAGAACCATAGGGTTTTACCTAATATACCCTTAAATAAACTTTTTCCTTGAAATTGTAATATTTAAAAATAAGTAAAAGATATGAGGTTTTTCAATATATTCAGGACAAATGATATAATAATAATGTATTCAAATACTTCATAATTGGTTGTAAAGAGATTTTGAGTTATCCAAATCATATCCCTCAAGATAGTCAATCATGGTGTGTAGTTAAGCATGTATTTGTGCACTAAGGGAAGATCAATTTAATACTCAACCCACCTTTTTAGGGTTATTATCCCTATATGAATCCGAGTTAGAGCCTTCATCCACTTCTTAATATCTAGATAGGGATTTCTTTTCTATGAGGTCATACACACTTTACATCACAACATTTTAGGATTTTTTCCTATATTAAGACTTATCCCTAGGGATTTCACTAATTTATTCTAGTCCTAATTCCTAATAATATTTAAATAAATATACTTGTTATACTATATGAAACCATAAATTCATAGAATCCTATGATCCCAGAATTCAACATAAACATTTTTCCCAAATAAAATTTATTTCATTCCAATAAATATATACCTTAATCATATATATTCTATAAATGATTTCAATATTTTCCAAAATTAGTTCTATTTTCTAGACAATAAATTATATACCAACCATACGAGATACCAATATATAGATCATGTAATATTCCTAAAACTCAATAAATGTCTCCAAAAATATCATTAATCATCATAAAATAAAATTACATAGGACCTCAAAAGTGTTCCTATTCATTAAAAAATATGATCAACCTTAAAAATATTAACCTATGATGTTATGTAAAAATCTAAAATTATCCTCAACTAAAAACATCATAAACTATAAAGTTATCTAAACAGTTATTTGATACCAACTCTGATGTACCAAACCCAGATGCCATGATGTGGTGGTAAAAATATATTCTCTATATACTGGTTTGATACTAACATAATTCTAAAAAAAATAATCATTACTAATTACAATATCAATAGAAAATATTGAGTTACATACATACCAAATTCCTTTTAGTTATAGTGTTTCAAAGGATTATTATAACACCCCAACGTTAAATTTGTTTTTTCTATAAATATTCTGTTTAAAGTCATGTGATATATGGAACATAAAACTAAAATGAATTGTGTTACTTTTACTAAAATAAAATATTATAACGATGGATAAAAATGAATACATTATGAGGTTGAAATAATAAAAAAACAATAAAAAAATAAAAAAGTAGAGTAAATTCACATATATAAAAAACAATAGAAATATAATATCATTATCATCATGTTTATCCATGATGATTTTGACATCAACCCCAACTATGGAAACAAGGAAAATAATTGAAATCACAATTGACTGGATGAGAGAGAATGAAATGAAAAAATATTAGTGAATCTTTTATGGGAATATATAGAATTATAAAATCTGACTTTCATATACATGCTTGTTGGAAAAATATAAATTATATATATAGTAATTATATATATATATATATATATATATGTAGGAGTTGGGTATATTTTTGTTCAATTTAACCAAAATAAAGATATAATAGCCATAACTCACCCCCATCTTATGTGGTCTTCCAGGTAATCACATGGTCATTTACTTGGCCATTACACGGCCAGTACATGGTTGTATGCGAAAACTAGGAACACAGTGTGTAATCAGTAGTACACGAATTGTACATAGAAAGACCCCATTTCTACTTTTTTACTAAAAAACAACATGAAATCAAGATCCCTATTTGAAATTAAGATTTGGGTTCTTACAAACATTCCTCCTTAATGAAATTTATCCTCGAATTTCTCTTCAAAATGTGATCAAGAAGAAACTTCAAACAACTCTAGCTAGTGTGATCGTATGTCAGCCTCCCTCTCCCAAGTAACATTATGTACTTGCTCATGCTTCTATATCACCCATACCATAGTAATAGATTTTCCATGGATAACCTGTATGATGTGATCCACAATCTGAATAGGGTGATCCTTGAAGTTTGTATCCACCTCCAACTCAACCTCATTGGGTTGAAAAACATGAGACATGTATGAAAAGTAAATCCATAGATGAGAATCATGAAAGATGGTGTGCATAGCTCGATACCTATGAGCTAAGTGAAATAGACATGCAACTAGATGAAATCTCTCCAAAACATCAAACAACATGACGCATCTCGGTGAAAGATTCACCTATCTCCTAATCCTTGTGTGTCCCAACCTCGGTGTGACACATAAGAAAACATGATCTCAAACATTGAACACTATAGGCCATCTCCATCGATCAGTATAATATTTTAGGCAAGATTGTGTTGTACACATCCTCTTTTTAATCAACTCCCCATGGTCAAGGGTCTCCTGGAAAAGGTGAGGTCATAACATAGTTGCCTCTCCAGCCTCTAAGAAACATAGCAGTGATAGAAATGGCATACCGTACAAAGACTCATAAGGTTCCATCTGAATAATTACATAAAAATAATTATTGTAGAAAAAATCCACTAAGATTATGTGTCTCTCCCAAGAGCCCTTGAAATTCAGGATGAATTCTTGAATCATATCCTCTAAAACATGTATCGTATGCCCAGACAAGCCATCTTTCAATTGATGGTAATCAGTACTCAGAATTACATGTGTGCCCAACGCCCTCTGTAATCCCTTCCAGACATGAGATGTAAACCAGGAATCACTCTTGGGAATGATAGAGTGTGGAACCTCATGAAAATGCACAATATCACAAATGTACAACATTCCAAGCTGAGCAACACTGAAGGTTTCCATGATTAGAAGGAAATGGGAAAACTTTGTGAGTCTGTCAACAAAAACATAAACTGCATCATTTCCCCGAGGTGAATTTGGTAAACCTGTCACAAAATACATCGTAAAATCATTCCACTTCCACTCCAGAATGGGTAACTACTATAATATCCTTTACGGTCACTGATGCTCTGCATTTACCTGTAGACAAGTTTAACATCTCATATCAAAACTAGCTACATCCATCTTCATGGCTGGCCACCAATATTGACGATGTAAATATTGATACATATTAGTGAAACCAAGATAAAATTCCCATAATAAGGCATGAAAATCATGAAACAGCTCATCATGTATGTATACTGACACCCATACGTGTCCATGAAAACCCAAATCATAATCCTCACCTAAGGTCCACCTAGGAGTAGGTTCATCTCCTTGCACACTCTCTCGTAAGACTAGGCCTTTGTAATCAGATAGTTGCCTCATTCACACTTGATCCATTAGAGTAAAATTAATAGATATAGATGAATAGAACGTCTTCCCCTGCCTATTATGCACCACCAAATGCATCTCAATGAATATATCCATAAGCTTCCACTCACTTCTGGCTTCCTGAACTTCATGTATCCGAGTCCTTCTGCTCAGCGCATCAGCCACTATGTAGCCGTTCCCAGGCATGTAGGAATGATCATCTTCAAAGTACTGAAGGTAATAAACCCAACATCACTATCTCTAATTCATATATCATTGAATAAATATATACATGGGTATTTTTTGGTCATTTTATACCACAAAATGCTCTCCCAAAAGATAATGTCTCTAACAGCATAGGGCATGTACATCTGCAGCGAACTCAAGATCGCGTGTCAAGTAATTCCTCTCATGTAACATCATAGGTAAATAATCAATATGAAATGTTCATATATATTAATATTTTTGAATAAAATTTTAATATTACTTTAAAGGGAATTCTATGTTTGATGGCGTACCCAATACGCAACAATGAGTTTCTTTGAAATCTTACGTTCCACACTAATAATATAATAATGTTATTTTAAAAGGTAGTTAACGACTAGCTGTTGTAATGGTGAGAATGAACATAAATAACTACAATATGAATATATATGTTTGTTAAATATTTTTACATTTATCCAATAAAGGTTAGATGCTTAAAATGCGAATGAATCCAATTTTAAGCATAAATATTCTAATATTCTTTAAAAGGTCGATTAACTAGCTTTTGATGGAGAACCCTTTTTTAAATCCACTTTTGACAATTTTATATGAAAAAATAAAATCCTTCTTTAGAATCAGGACATCAAAATCTACTTTGTGTAAATTTTTGTTATTTTTTCGATAAAGTTCATTTTTTATGAATATTGAAAAATGCTGTATTTTAATTCAAAAAATCCTTTTAATATAACTTATTTATATCATTAGATTATCTTTTGAATTGGTTATAGTGTGTAATTAGAATATATGTTTAAAATTTAATTCAATGGTGGTCATTGTAATTAATATCACTTTGAAATTGGACATAGACAGGTGTCAATCTTTTTATAGATATTGTTTCTTAAAAACACGCTATTTATTTTGACACCAGGAATTAATTATAAAATTAATTAATGAAACTTATATTTTTTGAATTTGGTAAAATGGAAATCATTTTTTAATTTGGAACATCAAATTTACTTTGGATAATTTTTTGGTATTTTTCCGACAAATGTTCATTTTTAATAAATAGTGAAAGATACTGCATTTTACTTCAAAACAGCTTTTTCATCTAATTTGATTATATAGTTAGATTGAACTTTTAGTTGGTTTTAAAGTGTTATTGAATTATTTTTTATCACTTATTAAAATTTTGTTCATTGTAAGTAATTTCACTTTTCAATTGGATGTAAAAACAAGTCAATCTTTTGATAAATTTTATTTCTTAAAAACCCGCCTTTAGTTGTGACGAAGAGAATTATTTTTAAATTAATTATTTCTATTTCTGTGTTTGGAATTTGGAAAAATGGATTCCATATTTGGAATCATAAGGTCCAAATTATTTAATTAGGACTCTCTTGTTTTTGAACATTATGAATAGTAACGACAGTAATTATCTTTAATTATCATGATTAATTAGTAATCGGGTAGTTAAGGGTAATATAATAATAATATAATAATATAAAATGACCCAAAAATGTGTCCAAATACACTTTTTTGAGTCATATCCGACCATGGGAATCTTTTTACCAAACATGAGGGCCCGTGGAGTCACATGGGTGTGATAATGACATTTATGACATTATTTTTTTTTAAAAGAAGAGAAATATAACAAAGGTTTGTATATCCTAAGTAAAAAAATTTTAATTTTGTTTACATAAATGATATCTTAGAATATAAATAGTAATTTTAAATCTAAAAATATTTCCTACATCATGGTATTTTTTTTATAATTTTTAGACATAAAATAGAAAAATTTATTTTTAACACCATGATGATGCAGTGATTATCTCATTAATGAATGATTTAAATAAAATGAAAAGATAGGGTAAACTCTAAGACTTACACATGTCTAAAACTTATTAGATGAGTGTATTTAGAACCCTTATCACCATATCCTCAAAATATATCATTGTGTGACCTTTAAAATCCGAAAATCATTTTATAATAAAGTAACATTTCAAGACTTTCCAAAAGTGGCCCTCCTCTCTCTTATAAAAGGCCCCCACCTCTACCCCCTTAACCACACCTCTCAAGCCCTTGGCTCATCCAAAATATGCTTATATTATCTCTCCAAATACTTCTCTAACTTCTAGAATACTCACTTTGGGCAGAAGTCTTTCCAAGGAAGCCTTTGGCTCAAATCAAAAAACAAATATCTGATTTAGAGGTATTGTCTTCTCTCGAGTTTCTTTCTATTATTTTCCTTCATCACTCACCACTATATTCTTATTTTTTGATACCATAATAACACCAATATCCTCATTATACTAGGATTTTTTTTATGATAAGGATTCTACCAACACTTACACACACCTCTGTCTAATGGTTAAAGAACATACTGTTTCTGTGGGTGGTGAATTACTACCTCATGAAACGATGATTGTTCAATATTCTTTTAAAACCTTTCATGGTATCCATTATGATGTCATTGTATTTATATATGATATATATGGTATTTATTTTTTCTATATGATTCTGAATTTTATTTTTTAAATCACATCATTATGATTTTCATGTTGTGGAACTATGATAATTTCATCTGAGGAAGTGTGGACTACCGCCCCCTCAATTGATGTGACTTGTTCATGACAAACATGTAATTTATAAAGAATGTAATTAATTAAATTATTATACCTATATAATATATATATTATAATGGAATTATAATATATCTATGTCTAATTTAGTTTTAAAGTCCATTAATATTACAAAAAAAAATGAAAGTAGCGTTCATGCGTACGTACGCCCTACTGTCTCCATGAATGGTACATTTCATTTCTTATCTACAAACATTATGGAATATTATTAAATACATATATACTGGATATATATGATATTTAAATCATTAACACCATTCCGTAGATGATGTAATTATAACTACATGGACAATTCTCTTCAAACAAGTTTATTTTTGACTCATGTACCGAACATCAACAAAACGTATGATATGAACTCACATAATTAACTAATTATTATAACATGATAATATGTGATATGAATTGAATAAAAAACATTAAAGTAATTCCTTATTAAATTATAAATTGACCAAGTTTTATTATTCAGGAATGTTAAGAAAAGAACAAGACAAGTCGGACTTGAGGTAAGGGGATTTCTTATCTCACTTTTAATTCCATGAGATTTCCATTGTTCGCCAATTATTTATTGCATGTGGTGTATTGTGTACTAGAATTTTATATATATTATCATGATTCTATTTATATTCATGGTATTATGTGATTCATTTGGTTCTTATTATCTTTTGGTCATACGACTTGATTGATTCCAATAAGGTAAGGGGTTTTTATCTCACTTTTTATTCTCGTGAGATTCATGATATATTTTCCACTATCTCCTTTGAGTGGTGTATGTACTGACCATTATTCTGATCTTTGAGTAATATACAGCCATTTATGGGTATTTAAATCAACATTGTATAGTTCTTCTTTCATGGGGTGTATGTTTCGTCGGTTACCAAATCGGTAAGGGAACCTTTCACCCTCTTCTTTTTAAAAGGATTCTTTTTGTTATGTCTTTTAATTCACATATTATTATGTTGGGATATGTTCTTCTATATCATTATTTCTGTAAATATTATGTACAATTGATGAAATACCCTTTTTCTCTCATCAACTTGTTTTCTGAAATTTGATGTGACACCGTTAGGCTACCAAATTTTTATAAGGGAACTTCTTAATCCAATTTCAATTCTTTGGGTTAAACCTCTACTTCTTGATTATGTCGTGATATGAATATGTTTTAATGACCTATGATTGTTTTACAATTAATATCCAATTATATTTTGTGTATTTATTTTTTTCACACATAATTATTTCATTGATTTATCCTTAATCTAACGATACTGTCTTTATAAGGTACTTCGTCTCAATCTCCTTTCATTGAGGCATACTTTGATTTATACACTAATTTCTTTTATACGGTGTATAAAACCCTTTTGACTTTTCATTACATTCAAAGGGAATGTTTTCTCTACTAAGCGTTTTACTAAATGACAAAAAGGAATGTTTCTTTTTTTTACGTAAGCGGTGACAAAAAACTTTTCCACCGCCGTGATTATTATTTGATCTTTGACTTCTTTAACAAGTAGTAATGTTTTTAAAAGGAAAATAAATACCATATACTCTTTTTACATATTTTTGTATTGAAAATGGTTTTTAGAATGGATTTATTATTTCAATATCATAAAATGTTATATTGTTATTGCAATGTGGGAACGTTATCTTTCATTTATGATTAAGTTATGTGTTATGATTATGTTATGGTTATTGGCCATTTTAACCTATAAAGGTGGTTCCATGATAAACCTAGGGCGGTTGAGCCTAAGATAGCTCTCCAATGCATTAGGTAACGTGAAGGAGGTAAACGTGAATGTTTCTCCGAAGAGATTTAGGGAATATACTATGATGGGTATTCCAAATGTGACTCCCTATGTAGCTGTGATAGCTACAATGTAAGTATGTTATGTATGCCTTAAGTTACCTTTTTGAATTGTGATTACTATGTGTGATTCATAAATATTATGATTTCAGAAGGTATGTTATGAATGAAAATTATGGTTTCATTGATTTGTATTTATTGATGGGTTAATGTTTCCTTTCATTATGTTATAACCCTTACTTATATTTTTATGCTAATCCCATGTTTTTGAAATGTTTTTCACAGGTTATAAAGAAGGGTAAAAGAATGTAAGTATTCAAGAAGAGTTATATCAAGAAAAGAAATCTTGTTTTATTTAAGGATTTTTTATTGTTGTGAAAAAAATTTTATAGTAGAAGTGTCTACTTTATAATATCCAAGTTGATATGTAATAGTTATGGCCTAATTCTCTAAAACTCTAAACCTGAAAAGATCCTCAATGTGAATTATTCATTTAATTCAAGATTATGTAATGTTTTAAGGTCGGGGCCTTATATCTTATGTGGCCTCAACTATTGAGGCCTGTATGCAGTGGCTCCATCCACCTTCATAAGAAATTCTCTCAGCCTGATACCTGATGCATCACAGTAAATGATGTAACTATTTCCCAGCTCTGAAAAAATATGTATTTGTGATTAAGTCAATATCCCATTCATCTTATGAAAGGATGAATCGCTGGTATCTATCCATAAGTACTTAGCACCCTTCATGTAAGACCCGTTAGTTTAATTATTATGTGTGATAAGTACTAAATAAATCATCTGTAGTAACCAACCAGCCTCAGAAAACCCAATACCTCAAATACATTCATCAACTACTCATAGGAAACTACTACTATCTCTTCTCTGGGTATACTGATACTCCTATCTCTGAGAACACGTGACCGAAGAAATTAATCTGCTCCATCCAAAAGTAGAATATCAATATCTTATCATATAACTGATTCTCCCTCCATGTTCTCAATATGATCTCTTCATGGATGGAATGGTAATATAGAGTGTGAGAGTACACTATGATATCTTCCAAAAAGACTACCAAAAAATAATCCATGTAAGAATGGAGCACTTGTTTCATCAGTTCCATGAAAACTGCCGACATGTTCGTGAGACTGAATAGAATAACCAAATAATCGTATAGATCAAATGTGATATAAAAGTATGTATGTGGTATATCTGATGGTGTAATACACAACTGATAATAACTGGATCTCAATTCAATATTTAAGTACATACAAGATCCTCGAAGCTGATCAAATAGATCATCAATTCTTGACAAGGAATATCGGGTCTTTATTTCTAACTGGTTCAGCTTCCGATAATCCACACAAAGTATGAGGGTACCACCCACCTTCTTAAAAAAAGGATAGGCGAACCCCAAGGAGATGTACTTGGTCGGATGAAACCCTTTGCCTAAAACTCCTCTAACTGCTTCTTGGGATCCTTTAACTCTGGGGTAGCCATCATATAATGAGGAATGGACACCGATGTCACTCCTAACACAAGATCAATTGATAAATCAACCTTTCTCTTTAGAGGTAAACTAGAAAATTCTTCTGGAAATAAATCTCCGAAATGATTCACTAATGGAGGGAAGTCTATCTATGAAGTTCACTGGTCATCCATATATAATCTGGCAATCTGGGCGGTAATTTATTTCGACACAAGATGCCTAGGTCCATCTCTTCTCACATAGACATCTCATTCTCCCTTGTGTTGAAAATACCCTCCCTCTAGTGATGCATATGTCACCATATAGTTATAACAATTGAAAAAAGGCCTAAAAGGTGAACAACAAGTCTATTCCTAGAATGACAACAAAACTCGTCATATTTAGGACATAAATGTCCCATAAGAAGTGACACCAAACAACCTCAAGAGATCACTCCTTGAACTAATGTACACTAGTAATTATATTACCTAATGGATTTTCTATCATATTAACATAAATAGAAGTAAAGATACAGATCCCAAGGCTCTCCCCAAGGGAAATATATATAAAACATTTGGAATACCCCATATAAAAAAGAGAAAAAGCTAAAACAGAGGCAACTAGAATTGTACCTCAAACTGTAGAGGGTCTGGGATCATGCTCCTACTTGGTATGATCTGTCAAAAATTTCTGACCTCTTCTATAGACCTATGGCCCTGCCTTGCTACCCTGAGCTGATCCACCCTGTTGTCACTGAAAACATGTCACCTGGCTTCCACGGCCATGACCACCACCTCGTCCTGAATGGCATGACGAACATTGGTTCTCTAACTGATGAGAAACTAGTTGTCCTACTCCTAAATGTGAAGTCATTACAAATACCCTCTCATTCTCTAATGGTGATAACTTCAAAAAAAACCCTGATTATGACCCATATTGCAGCAATATTTTCACTCAACTAGGTCCATTAGTCAATGAAGCATCATATTCCCACTCTTCCCACACTAGTAGAACACCACTTGGATACCTGAAGAAACATCGCATGAATTATATCTTTAAAACTTCATGCTATTGGCTGAAGGTGTTCCAACACTGGATGATGAACCACACTAGCTTGAAACTCCTAACTCCTTCAGATTGTGCTTCAAAATCAGTGCCTGGTTTATAATAGCATTCACTGAAGTCAACCGGAATACAATCACCTGTAATCGGATTTTGTACCTTAGACCATCCTCAAATCACAAAGCATGTGGTAACTCATCACACACTAGAATAGGTGTTAATCTATGTAGATCTGTAAATCAATAAGAATAACCCATCACTAAAATAGCACCCTCCTCTAAATACATGAACTCATGGGCTTGATCATCCCTCAAAGTGTTGGGGTAGAATTAATCATAGAAGGTCTTCTAAAACACTTTCCATGGAATATCCTAACAATTTCCCTCCTATGAGATAACATCCCAACATCTCATGGTGGGATCATGTAACATGTATGTTGCAAACTTCACCCTCCTCTCTGGAGGAGTCTCCATATGCTCAAAGATATAAATTGAGTCTCCAACCATGAATCTGCATCCTTTGGTCCTCAATCCCTTAAAAAAGTGGGAGTATGCCACTGCTGGAACACCCTCGTTAGCTCTTCCATATCCGGGGAAAGATGTGTTACTCCCTAAAATGTCAACATCATCCTCGTAAAGCTTTCATAGAATTGTGCATCAGCACCTGCATCTGGTATAATAGTTGGTGCCAAGATGGGCATGACGGGTGGATCTACTGGTAGTCCATGATCTACCATTTCTGGTGTCAGATCATCACCTTGAATCTAGTGTACAACTAGAGGACATTATGGTGGCATGAATTTGCATGTTCAATAGAACACCTTAGTACAAAATTATCATAAATAACCAATTAGATGTTCATGAAAGGAACATGAGAAAAAATCATTCATGTTTTACTGAAAGAGGGTTACATGGCGTGTGGAAATCTATATGGCGTGTTCCATTTAATCCTTAATAAGGGAATCTATCCCTTCCAATCTAGTCATGTAACACCTGATACACATAGAATGTTCTTCCTAAGACACAACATGTACATGAATATTCCCTCATGACGAATTACTTATACACAACTCAAACCACACAGTTCTTCTGGTGTAACACTATAGGGAATGTTCACCATAGACATGACGTGTACCACGTAAGTTCCATCCACCCATGTCATTAGTATCATAGCAAGATACACTATCAATTACTACACAATGTTTAGAATCTAGACATGGTGCATACAACCCATGTTTCATACACATGTTTTGTTTATCACACGACCGGATACATAGTCTGTTTCAACACATCATGTACTCCCAGTACACGACATGTTCTACCAAACATTTATCAACCCCGTATCTATGTGTACACAGTCAGTCAAACGATCAATTACTACATGGTGTGTACATATGGTACATAGTGTGTACTTAAGAAAAGTGGTTTTTTATAGAATAGAAGAACACATGGTGTGTTCTCATAACATCACACACCGTGTAATATGGGTTTATAGACAGTAAGCATCTAAAACATCTCTGGAACCCTAAAAAAATTCCATGGAATGCCATGTTCTAATCTGTGAGAGCCCATACTTACTGTAAATCAATGTTTGTCATCCTTACTCATATCATAAGTTGAAAAAAAATCATTTAAAGTTCAAACATGATCCACCAAATTCCAGTCCAAGAGGGCCCATAACACCTCATAAACCAAAACATGGTGTCCATCCAAATGGAACTTTACATATACTAATACCCTATCAAAATAGAAGGTATTTTTATCATGACATTAATCATAACATCATGCATATTTAGAAATAAATCTATCATAATAGCATGAAATCGTTAATGCACCATAAATGGAATGATAAGAATGCCTGACATGTGATCTATAGAAATTTACTATATGATGTATATGATGGTGTACCCTCATCTCATCAGGTTTCAATATAAATAGAACTGCAATGATATCAATTGTAACAGAACAAAACAAGAGAATCACCCAATGGTGAAATCAAATCAATTGTGACAATTACCAAACCATAAAAATTTCAATATTCGAGGTAACAATGCATTTCCCTATACACAAGTTAGCTACACTCGATCACAACTTATTAACAACTACATAATACTTTATATACTAGTATATAGGCTCCAATTAGTAAGTCAATTCCAAAAAGAACCTCCTTTGATACCACTTTGTAACGTCCCATATCTGGGTTCTTCCCAGAGGTTCCCCATACCCGGTTTGTCCCATGACATCAAGATCATTTCTCCAAACACTAGAGGCTTCCGACTAGAAGTGAAGGATAAGGTTAGATAATGGGGTATCTATTCCCACATTGGAAGGGTATCCACAACATATTACAAATAGTAACAATAGCAGAAGTAGTAATACCAAAAATAAATAAAAAGTGGAAGATTGAATGTAAATCCAACAGAAGACACTATATATATATGTATGATGCATGGAATATGTATCTAAGAAAACATCCAATCAATTCACAATTCTGGAAAGAAATACATAAAACAATGTACAAAAGAAGGAGTAAAATACAGTAGCATCATAAGCCTCAGGTTGGTCCCATGCTCTCTACATCTATTGGCAATCATGTACCTGATGGGGAAGGGTGATTGACTTTTTCTATTCCAAAACATATAATCTATTTGGGTCTAAAGAATGACCAAAATAGGGTGTGATAAGAATCCCAGTAGGAAACAACCAAATGATCTCTGCCTAAATATCAGTGAATATATATAGCAAGAATTATGCAAAAATAAAGCAATAAACTATAAAGTACTCAAAATTAAACAATCTTATAGTTTTCAATTACATTCATTTAAATTTATTATTCAATCCTTTAAATCATGTAATCATGGGATATAGCATAAGCTCTATATCCCCCTATGTAATAATAACAATTAGATGTCTCATAAGACCATCTAAACAAAACAAGTAAGATCAAGTCCAAGATTGTTCTTTGGCTTAGTAGACTCATAAAAATCATTAAATTATTCAATAAAGACCCTTTAGGAAGTTCTCACAGTATAACCTCCCAGGTCTAACATGACAACAATTCATTAAATAATGGCCTTCTGGGAAGCTCTTTTATTCTAACCCCTTTGGTCTAATATAACACTAATCATTTACCAATGACCACCTGGGAAGTTCTCACAGTCAGTACCGCTTGTTCAACATAGAATCAGTAAATTATAAATGACCACCTTGGAAGCTCTCATGGTATACAACCCTAGGTCGATGAACACCTTGCATCTTGCATAGTCAATACCCCTGGGTCATCATAATAGAAAAACATACATAAATGAATCTACTTCATGAATCTCTCACTATCAAATTACCCTTATTAAAACTTCAACAATGTAGACCACATGAATCTCATATAATAATTTACTCCATTCTAACAAAACATGGCATGTAAAACAAGTCAAGCCTAATAAAAATTCTAGACCAAATGGCTATAAACATCCAATCAAGTGAAATGCCCCCACAGGGTGTCCTATAAACAAGGAATACAACCATATAGAAATGAAACTACCATTTATCAATCAACCAAACCATAACAGGAAATAAATAAGGATTGATTTCAAAACTTTCAATGCACCAAACATTAGTATATGTCACCTTTTCATATATAATCCAATGACAAACAATGAAATGTACAAACCCCCTACCTCAATGTCACACGATCAATATCTTTCAACATCGGCCCTTTAATAGGACTATATAAGTGTAGATCTATAAAAAGGTGAACAATACCTAACCTTGAATAACTCATGAGAGGGGAAGAATCAGGAAGAAAAGGATCTATTGGGTTTGAGAACTCATAGGTGGGATTCCAACTCACCTGACGGTGTCTCATTAGGACATGAATAGAGAACCATGAGAGGTTTGAAGTTCATTGTCCATTCTATTTCTCTCCTTTAAAAACCACAGGGAGAAGAATATTTTTAAGAACATAAGACTCCACCCCTCTCTGATATATCAATTAAAAAATAAAACCGCACAACATTTTTATTTAATGTAGATGCAGTGTAGTAGCCTTAACTGGACCCATCTTAAGTGGCCTGCCAACTCATCACATGTCCATGTACTCGGCCATTACATGGATATAACACAACTGTATATAGCATGTACTCAGAAGTAAATGGTCTATACATAGAAAAACACCATTTTTTCTTTTTCCTCAAAACAACCTAAAATCTGGTTCTGTACCTGAAATAGAGATCCAAGTTCTTATAGGAATCATTTCTATCAACCATGTATGAATTCTATACTGATAATAAAAGTTATATGTATATATTTTCTTATAATATATTTAAAATGAACAAAATAAGATGAATGGAACATATTATGAATTATGATTGCATGATTCAATGTCATCCTAGAAAAAAATTAATGTGGTTGATTCTTTGAGACGGAAATGTAACACTCTATTAAACATGATACATTTGTAACATGACCCTTTGGGTAATGATTTAATGAACGTTTTCCTAGAATTTATTGGTTTAGTAAATTAATTGTTTTGTTTTAGGAGTCTGTGTAATTTCCTCTAGAAGATATAATTAACAAAGCTCATAGGGAAGATTATGAGTTACAGAAAAATATATAATTTGTTAAGAAAGGTATGTTATAGTAATTAAATGTCAATAAGGAATGTATCTTGAGATTTGGAAGGGGGATATGTGTGCCTTGTGATTCCCAACTTAAGAAAGAGTTATTATGTGACACTTATAGTTCTCTGTTTTCAGATCATCCTGGTAGTGCTAAGAGGTAAAGAGACCTTTAGGAGTATTATTGGTGGGATGGAATAAAATTTTTGGATTTTACTATGAAATGTTTAACATGTCATCCAGCTAATGTAGAACAAAATATAACAAATGGGATGATTTTTCCTTTTCCAGTTCAGAGTGGGAATGGTAAAATATATCCAAATACATCATGGTGGGACTACTAAAGACTTCCTAATGTAATAATATAATTTTGGTTATTGTTTATAGACTGACTAAATATACACATTTCCTTCCCATTAGGGACACTCTATCATTATATAAACATTATTGACTATATCTTAATGATATATTTAGGTAACATGGAGTTCCAATATTTAAGGTATAATACTATGATCTCAGGATCACATATAACTTTTTAAAAGGACTTTAGAATTTTTTGGAACTAGATTAAATTTCATCACTACATTTCATCATCAGTATGATGGATAGTCAACAAAAAAAATTCAATCCATGGAAGACATCGTACATTCTTGTACAATGGATCACTTGGGATGTTGGGATTAATATATTTAATTTTTTGAGTTTTATTATAATAATAGTTTTCATTCTAGTATACATATGACACCTATTGAGTCATTATATGGAAAGTTGTTTTGAACTCCATAATTTGTGGATGAAGTGGATGAAATATAGTTAATGGGATCATAATTAGTAGAGGAAGTGGCAACGAGTGTGAAAATAACTCAGTAATATATGTGGTTATCTCATACAATGTAGAAAACATATCTAGATAATAGGAGGATTGAAATTTATTTTGAGGTATGTGATCTTGTTTTTATTAAAATATCTCCATGGAGAAATGCAATTTATTTTTTTAATAAGGTAAAGTTAAGTCTGTTTCTCAATCGACCATATGAAATCCAAATTAAATTTGGACTAGTTTTCTAATGATTACCCTTACCTATGAGTTTATATAAGGTACACAGTATTTTTCATGTTTCGATGTTAGGAAAGTATGTGCCAGATTTTCCAAATATTTTGAGACCTATGGTAGATTAGTTGGAAGAATAAATTTCATATAAGTAAAAGACTATTTAGGTTTCTATTCGCAGAGAGAAAAAATTTAAAACAAGTTAATTTATCATGGTATAGTTTTGTTAAGAAACCACATGGTTGAAGAAGCTACAAGGGAATCTGAAAATGCTATGAGAGAATGGTATCCCCATTTATTTAATAAGTGAATAAATTGTGAGGTTGAAATTTCCATAAGTGGGGGATAATATAAAAACCCAGTTATAGATAGATTTTTTTTCTTCATATTTATTACTTTTCTTGACTTAAATAGCTAAATTCATTATAAATATGTTATGTAATTCTTAAAATCAAAAATGAAATAGTTCTATTAAACTAATTTATTATATAATTATATTTAAAAGATTAATTTTCAAATTACATAATTTTAATTTGAGAAATAAAGTTTCGAATTTTAATTTATCATGTCAAAAATATCTAAAAATGGATATTTTAGATTTTTCAAAAAATATTGATTTTTATAATGAATAGTGAAAATAATGGTTTTATTGAAAAATTGTATTTTATTTACAAGGTAAATGTATAATTTAGATTACTTTCCATTTTTAATTAGGTAATTTTTTTATATTAATCCAATTATGGGGTTTTTAATGGGATTTATACTTAAATATGATATAGAAACATTTTATAATTAAACGACTCATTTTTATGAAAAACTGACTTCTAGTGCATTTTTTCAATTTAATTTTAAATTAAATTCACCTAATTATATGTTCTGAATTTAAAAAATTGAATTTAATATATTAAAAAATAATTTAAAATTTTATAAAAAAGGGACCTTTTATTTTTTTCTAATATAAATAGTAAACATAACAATTTTTATTTCCACTAATAAGGGTAAATCGGGTGATTTAAGATAAAAATATAATGATAAGGATTTGAAAATTTCCCTAAAAGTTTTCACAATTTTATTGGTTGATTTTGTTTTAAAAAAATCATCCATGCTTCCATCTTATGTCCTCTTTGATCCATGTGATTGACATTATGTCTCTTGTATTATTTTATTTTTTGGAAAAGTGAAACTTCACACACTATTGTTTTAATAAGTATATATTTTTTAATATATGGTCATCCCCTAAATATTTTTGAAAATAAAAAATATTTTTAAATATAAATTATTTATATTCATAATGGTATTTTAATTTTAATTTTTAGGGACGAAATAATTACCCATAATGATTACACAACGATGATGCATTAATTATTAAATTAGTTGAAAAATAAAATAAATAATATTAAAAATATTATGAGAAATATAGTTTGATATACTTAAGGTGATCCAAGAATTTAATAGATAAATATGGAATATTTAGGATATAATGAAATGGTTTTTGTAAATTTTACTCTATTTATTGATGTTTTCAACGTCATAATATTGAATAGTACTAATTTTGACAATAATGACATTTCATGATTATAGTTTTTTACTACATTTTTAAAAAATAATAAAAAATATTAAATAATACCATATAGATAATATATGTTCTAAAAGTTCATTCCCAGTTAATTTATAAGCTATTTGGAATTATTGGGGTCTATAATATTCTTATTATAGTTTAATATTTAGAGAAATTCCTAATATACCCATCACCTCAATTATAAAAGGGAACCCCTTCCTTTACATCATTTCACAACATTGAACCTTCTAGTTCAACCATCCTATATAAATTTATCTTATTCAAATTTCTATACACATTATAGAGGTTCTAGAATCACCAAAAGAAAAATTCCATGTTCCTTAATGTACCCTATAAGGAGGTTATATTCAAGAGGCAACTTTCTTAAACTACCCATCCTATATTCTTTTCATATTCTAAATTATCCTCAAAACATTACTAAATCATGGAATTATAAATCTAGTATCATGTATATACTATAATTTTATATTCATACTTTAATATATTATATCTATCATTTTTCTCATAACCTCTTATTCAATGAAACAACAACATTTTCCAGATTATGGTGGTTAATCGTCTCTGTGCATAATGAGTTTTTTTATATTACAGCCTCAAGGCTGGTTATAAAACTATTATTATGGTTAAATAATATTTTAAAAATATTTTATATCTTATTACATGTCTCTGAACTAATATAAAAACATTATAATAAATAAAATAAAATTAATTATTGATTATCGGAAAATATGCCATAATAAAAAAAACAACCTTCTTTAATGTTTTATCAAATTAATCACCCTTATGATAGAATGAAAAATCATAATTGGAACATTTAATAATATGGTGGTTCATGAATACAATAAAATTTCACTTATAGATTACTATTCCCATTTGAAAAAAGAACATCTATAAATGTACACAAGTTAACCAACCATGAGAACATGAAATGAATGCTCCCATAGCAGTGAAATTGTTCTTTATAACTCCTCAAAATGGCCTTAAATGATCTTAATAAAATAATAACAAATTAAATATATGTGGAAAAGGTTATAAAATAATTAATTAATTAATATAATTTGATTATATAGGGTTTTATGTGAAAGTGAGGAACACATTTAGATATAAGGTAAGATACTTTTGGTTAAAAATCCTTTTAAAATGCATCTTTTAACAAAATTCAAAAGGATTATTTTTTGTAGATATAAAAAATGATTATATTTTATCTATTTTAGGAAGAATTAATGTTTTTACTCTCCTTTTCAATATTTCAGGGGTTTTTTCATTGAAAATGTTTTCATTTTTACGTGTTCTATATTCTATTAAAATAAGTTATTTTCCTAAAGGAATGTTTTTATGATGCAAGTATTCATATTTTTTGATTTTATTTTATTTTTTGGAATTTTTTATGATGAGTGATGGTTCTATTTTGATGAAGATATTAGTGAATTAAAGACATCAATCTATTCATTTGGGAATAATGGATGTTAACTATGGTGGTAATTACAAGTGTAATTGTGAGGGATACATCAAAGTATAACCAGAAGTATTTTTTATTGTATCAATGATAGTTTCATTATAAGTATGATATGAAAATGATTCCCCAATGTATTATCCCATACATCATGGAGGTATGTGTTTAAATTTTGGGTTCAATCTCTCATTATGGGTTAACGAAATGGTTCAGGGGACTATGTATGTTCTTGGGGGGGTTTCAATGGATCGGGACATGATAAAGGGGATAACTATGCCTATTTGTGAAAGGCACATGGTTGGCACATGGTTATGAAAACCTTGTGTAATTCCCAAGTGACCATGTATCCTATGATAAGGGCTTAATGCCTGGTCGGCGCACGGTCTCTCAACCATGTGACCCACCCAGGAAACTGTGTGACCTAGATTTTCTTAGACAGTGGCTACAACATGGTTTTCTCCAGATTTTTCAAATCATGTAGATAAACTATGTGCCCCTGTAAATTTGGGGAAAACTAAAAAAATGAAATAATTGTACTAAATAACCCTGGATGATTTTCCAAAAATTTATTCTCCTTTAAGACATAGTGATGAACTATTGAGACCCAAGCTTCCAAGAGGTGATTCTCCTTTGATCTGGATCTGTTAGGAGCGACATTGGGTTCATATTAAAGATTTTGATAAGTTTAATCCCTCTATTTATCCTATTATTCGTATAGTGTTTACATCCTTTTCTTATATCCATCTGAATATCTAAACACTATTTTTATGGTGAGATCTAGGTTTTGGATTTAAAGGGTTGTTGAATTATAATATTATTCTTTGATTAGGATTGTATTCGTCAAATAATTTGAGGTATATGGTCTATAAGTTACATCCATTAGTATTTACATAGATTTGTTCATGTGATGTTATGTTCTTGTTCTTTCTATGATGTGTTCTTGGTGTCCTTTTCAATATTTGATATAATAAGTTTCTAAATAACCATTTCAACCCCCTCATGATCCCTACTAGATTCCTGGAGGATGAATCAACCAATTTAAGGCCACCCATGGGGTGTTCCAACCTTCCCAAACATTGTTAATGAAATTTTAATGTGTGAAATTGACTTGTGATTAAGTAGAGTCCTTAGAGAATGTGATTAAGAATAGCCCTTCGAGAATGTGTAAATGGGTTAATGTACTGATCAAGAAAAATATGGGTAAATGTGTCTAGTTATAGATAATGGACAGAGGATTTTTTGGTTTGGAATGTGAATTTGTTAAATGGAATTAATGTGAATGTTTCAATGAATCATGTTTTTTATTTGAATATGCTTAGTGAGTTAGGTATGTGGAATTGGAATTGGGATAAATGGTTTTGTTATATAAATTATAAATTGGTAAATGGATTCTTGCATAATATATCTCTCAATTTTAGTTGTTGTCATTGTGACATTACAAATGATATATACTATGCCTGGTTTTAATGCGGTCATGTATGGTGAATTAATAAACAAGCATGCACACATGGCTTGTTAGTGTTTGTTATAAGCATGAGGTTCCATGCCCATGGGTCATGTTAGAATTAGGGTCTAAAATACACCAATCAATTCATTGGTTAGCGAAGGGGACAAAGTTATATTCCAAATATGGATCCATTCCACCTGGACTGAGGCTTCGAGGGGAGGACAATGTGTTTTTGTTGTTGTGTTGTCATAGTGATATAGGACCTGATTTATTCCCATATGCCTTGAGATTTTTGAAGATTTCTAATTCAATAAACATAATAAAAATTTTAGTTAATCACATAGATGTTATAAGTATCATATTTGTATTTGATGACTGATGAACTCAAGGAAAACTTAATTACTAATGGATACATGTATTATATTTTTTTACATATCATTATCTAGAAATTTCATTAAATATATAGTTAAACAAGATATCTTGTAGACACCTTTAGTGGTGGGCTATTGTGTTGTAACCACAACCTGCTTGGTCCGTCGTCAGGTACCCAAGGGGATTTCATGGTTGCAGGTCAGGTAAAGGGCATTGGCCTAATGCTTTGGAATGTATTTGGATTTGGGATGTGCATGAATGAGGTTATGAACATGGAGTAATGATCGTATTGTGGATTCTATAATTTCCCTTATTTTTTGTTTTGTCCAATTGGTATTGTAGCATGATATGAAAAATTTACTGTTGGTTGTGGTTTGCTCCTAGTTTGGGTGATGGCTATTTTTTAGTGTTCATTAGTTTTTATAGGTTTTTTCAAATATTTTATATGTTTTCTATTGTGGATTACTATAAAATAGATTCTATTGTCTCCCCTTATGACTCTTTGACCCTTTTTGAATGTCGGTAACCTCTATCATATGGGGAGGTGCAGTAGACATCATGTGATGACCTAGCTCAGGGAACCGATTTACTGGCACCCAGGTCTGGGACGTTACAATGTTGTATCATAGGAGGTATTTTCTATGAAATACTATTTTTAATGGTATGAAATAGGTTATGAATGTTTTAGTCCTTAGAAAATAGCTCATTCTTTAGAGTAGCTTACCGAAATATGTGGGAAAACCCAAGTCACCCTTGGTGGGAGTTTTTTTCTTGGTATGTGTTGTTAAAGTTGATGATATATCACAATTGGGTGATTCACATGTGGCGTGATTTGACTATTTTATAATATTTTTCTCATGGCTACAATGACGTGGAATTGTGTATTCATGGATCATTATAGGTACCTAGGTTTATTCAAGACATGAATCATGGTAGGCACCCATGATACAGGTGTGGAGAGCATAACGGGTATGATGCATTTGATTTTATTGAAAGTAATAAATAGAGTGTCTAATGAGATGATAAAAATGGGAAAAATGGGGAGGTAAAATGTAAAATCATAATTAATGACATGTTCTATAAAAGGGAATGTGCGTGAATTAGACTGTTGTCGTTGTATGTTGTTAAATAGAAATTATTTTTAAATGAGTAGAAAGTATGGTTGGTAACTGTGTTAGTTGGTTATCTTATGTTAGTTCTGCCCTTGGTTGGGATGGTTGAGGATAGTGTTTCAAGTATACTCGATCATATTCATATACTGTATCCAAAATGGTTTTTTATTTCTAGGGATAAAAAATTCCTTAAATATTGTGAAAACTTTATTATATTTGTTCTAATTATCATGTTTTTCATTGTTGAGAAATACCTCCATGAAGGAATGTATTTTTTGTAAGACATGAGGATTTTTCTAAGAATATTCCACCCATAGTGGCATAGAAGAACATGGTAATTCAGGAAATTTGAGAAGTGTAGTTTCATGACAACTTCTCTCATTTCATGTAGATGATGGAATGAGACTGATGGTGGGTTGAACCGAGTATGTTCAAGTTGAATAGGGAGTTTTAGCTGCACCACCCTCCTACATTTACCATAGAGGGTGGTCCAGAAATAGAATAATTATAGATATATTCTATATAGAATATTCTTGATCATCTGAGGACACCTCCGGTGAAGTGAGTCAAGTTAGTAGCCTATATGTTGTGAGCTTAGAAAATTCATTGGTGGGATATCATGGTTCAAATAGAGAAAGATGAAAGAATGATGTGGAATTATTTCCATGAGAATTTACTCGAACAATTCTTTAAAAAAACATGGGGAAGGATAAGGCAATGGATATTATGATCTTGAACCAAGGATAAATGACAGTGAAGGATTATGCCAGTTGTTTCACTGATCTTTGACGCTTCATTATGACACAAACATTGGATGAGGTAGCTATGTTGAAACATTTTCAAGATTGGTTGATACATGAGATAAGTTCCCAAGTAAACATCATCTATTTGAAAGGGATTTCCAAAGTACTAGATTGTGTCCTTTTCTTTTAAGGTATCCTAAAGGGATCTTCAAGTGATGGACTTGTGGTGCCATCCAGGCAAGCAAGTGGTGAAGCTTTCGAGAGTATGAATGAGCATTTGGGGAATCTATATCAGGATGAAAGTGCACATACCAGTCATAAGAGGGGTCCAAACTATAACGGTGGAGACTATGTGTTAGGTTACTATTGTGGATGACTGGGGAACATTTATGGCTAGTTTCTTTGACCACCAATCGAGTAACGAATGTATTACAGGTTGGGCCATGTGGATAGTTTTTACAGGAATCCCTTAAAACTATGAAATGATTGAGGTTAGGGGTAGATGTTGAGTGTAGGAAGAGGGTTAGTGATTCCGTATCAAATAGGTAGTTGGGGATCCATATTTTGTACATGTAGGGGTGGTGTAAGTGGAACTCCAGGGTGAGATCATCCATACAAGCATGGTAGTGCAGTTCCGGTCACTCTGGTTGGAGCCCAAGGTTGAGTGGAAGGTCATCTTACTTTATTTTATTCTACACTACAAGGTTATGAGGAAGTACATTCTACCATTCGTTGTACGATTCTTGAATCTTCCATGATTCCTAGTGATTTGATTGATATCGGTGCTACACACACTTTTATATTTTCTCAATTTTAGTTGTGTGTGGATTAATTGTGGAATGTGATTCTAGATTTATATTAGTTGATACTCCATTAGGGGTACAAATTGAGGATATTTGATGGTGTAAGGGTTGTGCCTTAGAGGTTGTAGGATATTGTTTTCTGTGGAACCTGTGTGTTATAGAGATGTTAGGATTTTACTTGATTTGGGGAATGGATTATATGTGGTGGTATCAATCCAATATTTACATTTAGAAACATCTAGTTACATACATATCTCTCAATGGTGTCACCAATTTTCTTTGCGGTGAGTTGGATGTTCGAGCAGGCCACACATGGACACTTTTTCTGCAGTTAGGAGAACTCACAAATCATGTGGCTTTACATATTCTAGATGAAGGATAAAGTAAAAACCCAGTATTTACTCCCACTATAAATCAATTTTAGGATGAATTTCTTAATGATTTTAGAATTATACCACCTAGTAGATATTTTGAGTTTACGATTGAATTGCTTCTGGGGGAGGATCTAGTTTCAATTATACAATACCAAATGGCGCCGAAAAAACATCATGAACATAAATTTCATCATGAGTATTTGGAGCATAAAGGTTTTATCCATCTATGTATGTCTCCTTGGGGATATCTCGTACTATTTTATAAGAAGGTTGACCGATCATTGAGGCTCCGTGTTGATTATAGTATTTTGAATCAGATGACAGTTAAGAACTAATAAACACTCCCAAAATTTGATGACTTCTGTGATCAAATGTGGGGTACCTCTATGGTCTCTATGATTAACATAAAATCAGGATTCCATGAGCTGAGGGTGAGACATTCTGATGTACCACAATCAACTTTCTAGAGTAGGTACTGGTTGTTTGAGTTCATGTTGATGTTGTTTGGGTTGACCAATGAATCAGCTATTTTCGTGGCCTTGATGAACCAAATATTCCTCCCAAATATTGATCTATCCATATTAATCTTAATTTATGACACCATGGTGTACTCATGAACTCTTAATGATCATGAAAAATATCTTCATATTCTCCTGAATACATTAAGAGGGAAAAGGATTTACACCAAGCTATCAAAATTTTAGTTCTGAATTAATATAGTGAAATTCTTGGGTCACATTATTTCTGCGTTAGTGGTGTCGGTGTATCCATAGAAAGTATAGGATGTGGTGTCTTGGGATCAACCCATTAAATTTTATAACGTTTGGAGTTTCTAGGGTTTGGACAATTTTTATCGAAGGTTAATTAGGTATTTCTCCCATTTTTTAGTGCCACTCATAGGCTGAAGAAATAAGGGAGTTATGTTTGATATGTCAAAGGAATGCCATAATTATTTTCAATAGTTGAAGAAGCATTTGACTACTGCACTGATTTTGATCATACCCGAACCAGGTAAGAGGAACACCTTATTCAATAGCACGTCTAGTGTTGGATTGGTACAATGTTGATGCAGGATGATCGAGTTATATCTTATGGATCAAGTTATTTGGGGCCTAATGATGTAAATTACCCTTATAATGTCCTTTATCTATCTTTTTTAGTTTATTACTTAATGTGATGCATGCAATACTTGTTGGGAGAGTTGTTAATGGTGTTTATCAATCATAAATGTTTATGTTTTTTCCTCAAATCATGATTTAAATATTTGGAAGTGAAGGTAGGATGAGTACTTACAAACCTTTGATTTTGAGTTGGTTTACACACTAGGAAAAAGGAATAGTGTTTGAAATTCTATGAGACAAAATAATCAGAATCTAGTTGTTTAGGAATCCAACTCTGAGTGTAAAATGATGGCCTTATTTACCGAGATGCACCTAGAAGTTTTGTATGGGAATGGGAAAATTACCCTTAAATCTATAGAAATTGAGTATCCAATTTTGAGCTGGGTATGGGAGAGTTAGCTAGTGAATACATATTTTTTTGCTATGAAGGAATGTATAAAAGGTGGGGAGTCACCATTTAGTTGGTCTATTAGTGATGATGTTATTCTAAATGTTCATGGAAGTGTGGTTGTACTCATGTGTATGCGGTAATAATGGATGTATGCATTAAATGCATCAAAGTGGGTAGTGCATCCTAGTTTGAATAATATGTATCTTGATCTTAGTAGGTAGTATTGGTGTCTAGGAATGAAAAAGGAGGATTTTGGTTTTGTGGCACAATGGCTAATCTATAAATAGGTGATGGTTGAGCATCAACACCCATGTAGTTTGTTACAGTCATTTACTGTCCTGGAGTGGACATGGAATGATTTAAATATGGACATCATAGTGATTCATCCATGGATTCCTCATACAAATGTTGTAGTTTCAGTGGTCAAGGACCGAATGACTATGGGGTCCAATTTATTACTAATCCAGGTGACCGACACTGTTGAACAGTTGGGTGAGTTTTATGTTCGAGAGATATTTTGGTTGCATGGTGTGATGAGAACCATAGTTTTGGATCATGATCTGCATTTCAAATATATATTATAAAAATGATTATAGAAGGAACTTTTCACCCAATTGTTTTTGAATATTAATTATCCCCCACAGATATATGGGAAGTCAGAGCACGTGATTAAGGTATTTAATGATATGTTGAGATCTTGTGTTTTGGATTTTGGTGGTTTATGGGAAAAACAATATCCACTGATGTTTTTTTCTACAAAAATATTTTTCAGGCTATGATTCAGATTCCAAAATTTGTAGAACACTATGGATGACAATTTAGATCATTGTTGTGTTGGATGGAAGCTATGGATTTGGAGCTTTTGGGACCATGTCTCCTATAGGATACATTATAGAAGGTTGAATTGATTCAGAAACATATGAAAATGGAGCAAAGTAGGTAGAAGGTATATAAAGATCAATGTCATAGACTCAATGATTTTTTTTTGGTTGATACTGTGTTTCTTTGGGTGTCTCTAAGGATGGGTCACCATCGAATTCAATAATAGGGAATGTTAGAACCAAGTTATGTGGGACCATTTGAGATTGTGGAGAGGATCAGACCAGTTTCTTACTAATTGGATCATCTACAATGGTATAGTGGTGTGTGCAATGTTTTTCATGTCCTGCAACTCTGACAGTATCACCCTGATGCATTTCACATTATAGACACTAAGGATGTAGAGTTTCAGGAAGATGGGTTCTTTGAGGACCAACCAGTGTGTATTGTGGACTATAGTGAGAAATTATTATAGGGAAATATTGTGGCCTTAGATTTAGTTTTATGGAAAAATGGAGATGTTAATTAAGAAAAATGGGAGTGATATTTGGATATTTGGCCTAGTGACCCAACCTCTTTTCTTTAGAAACTTAGTAATGCTCAGGAAGAGCGACTTTAGGATGAGCTATTATAAGGTGGGGAGGTTTTAAGATCCCAAACATCATGGAGATATATCCTAATATAAATTTTGGTTTTTGTATCATTTTTTTGTTAAATAAATTATTCCTAAGAGTATTTCATTTATTATGGGTGTTCCAAAGGTTTAGGAAACAATAAAGGGTATGATCAGACCAATCTTTTCAAGGAGCACAATTAGCGCAAAGTTAGGAAAACTATGCAGAATTCCTAGGTAACCGTGCAGCCTAGGACAAAGCATATTTCAGGGTCAATGTATGGTCTATCAAACTATGTAGACTATACAGGTAATCGTGTGAACCGTTTTTCCTTGGATAGTGTCTAGCTCACTATTTGTGCATATTTTCTCAAACCATTCGGGTAAATCATGTGCCCCTGTAATGTTGGGAAAATTTAAAAAAATTCCCTTATGGTATTTAAGAACCTCACCCAATTTTCCTCCCATTTTTTCGCCTCTATGCCCTAGTGATGAATCATAGAAACCCAAAAATCCAAGATACGATTCTCCTTCATTCCTAAGACATTTAGAGCACAGTTGGGTGTGTATTGAAGATTAATGTATGTCTAATCCCTCAATTTCTTCTCATTTTGGTTTGTTATTTTCATCCTTCTCTTATCTAGATCTAATTCTCTAAAACCCTTCTTTTTCAGCGATATCTAGGTTTGGGTTTTAAGGGTTCTTGAATTGGGATCTAAGGATTCAATTTGGAGTATCTTCATCAATGGATTTGAGGTTGGTGGTCTACAAGTTATATCCCTTCGTTATACAAAGATATTATAACATCCCTGCTCTTTATTACACACTTAAACATGATTTATTACATAAACATGCACTTAAGAAAACTATAATGATCGAGATGTCTAGTGTATTGGGAAATTAGGAACATTTCATGATAACCAAATACATAAAATACAACATCTTTATTAAAAAATTCTTTTACATTACCACATCATTCTTTTGTACTTAGCATTGCATGGAATAACCTGAGGATATACATAATAAAAGGTTTAGATATAAATACCAGTAAGGGATAAAAAAAGGAATAACATGAATAATACAATTAAATTTATACAAAATAGGCATATTAATGGACCATAAGATAAACATGAACATAAAGGCATGATTTATCATGATTATCATAACATGGAAATTTGGAAACAACATTTAACATGATATTAGCATGATCCAAGGCTCATTGAACATTAAGCATGAGTAAACCATAATTTCACTTAAATTAGCATTATTAAACCCTCATATCACATTATTTATCATGATGAGACACTCATTTCACATTGCGTATCATGATATTAAACATTATCAAATGCATTGGATAGCTATTCGGGCACACCCTTCTTAATTAATTCATTTCATGCATAAGTGTGTAACATAGATCGTACAACATGGATTTATTAAACATAATAATTTATTCCATGAATAAGTGATGTGGAATACATAAATATATTTCCTAAATCAACATGTACATGTCTATAAAGGTAAATAACCTTGATATGGAAATGGGAATGATATTCACTTACACGATGATTTTCGCATTTGAAATTTTGGTGTAACTTCGGTAGCATAACAACATCAAATGGAAATCATAAAACATGATGATGAGAGTGAAAGTGGACTCTCATTATTTATACATTAAATGTATGGAAATGTGTTCATTTAACATATTATACCAACATATGTAATGGAATTGATATGCATAATATAAAATAAGTTCGTGAAAATAAACGAGGAGAAAGAAATCCCTTACGGAATTTTAGCATGGTAATAAGTGTACATGGGAGGCATTAATGAGAGAGAAAGGGGTATATAATCATTCAAAAATAAGGAGGTATGTATGGGGGAGGTGATAAATCATACCCCAACATTTTTAATTTAAAATAAAATGGTATAACAACATCAAGAAATAAGGACAAAAATGAAAAAGGAAGAAATCACTTATGGAATTTTAGCCTAATAACGAGTGTTCTCAAAGGATCATAGGGTGTCATGATGAGAGTGACATGAAGTTATATCAGAGATGAAAATAATTTACAGTATGGGGGTCATGGAACATCAAAACAAAAAATATAAAGATGTATCTTAAGAATCATAATATAAAAGAGTATCTTCGATGGAAATGAGAGGAGTGAAATCCTTTACAAATTTTTGCATACTAATGGCTTAGTTAAGGGTCAAAATGAGGTAGGATAAATAATACCTCATTAAAATAACATAAAATTTAATGTAATGGAATTATTATAAAAGAATCACATTTTAACAATTCGAAATTACAAGAACTACATTCAAATAAGATGATTGAATTTGAAAGGGGGAGAGGAAAGTGAGGATAACTTACTTGGATGTGTGATCCCAAAGGCTTGAGAGAGGATTGATAGAAGATTATTTGGATATTGAGGTGCCTTGTAAGGATTATAGAGAGACAAGGTAAGAGTTTGGTCAAGCTCAAAAATTTTTTAGTGAAGACGAATGAGAAATTGAGTGGGTTTATATAGGAAAGGAGAGGGAATTCATTATTATTTAGGTTTTGGACACTACTCATTAAACTAATCAAAACCACTATCCATCCCATGGTTTTTGTCCATGGTTTTTTTCAAAGTTAATTGGAAAAGATTATTTTATAATTACAATGGCCTAAGATAATAAAATATTAAGCTTTCTTATGTGGAGGTGAGTCACACTCTCAAGGAAATCATTTTAAAATGTTAAAATATTTATAAGTATTGAAGGGTCCAAAAAGGCATTGAAAAATTATTGATACTAATTTAAAATCACATTATTTTAATGGTAAAACATAAATTGGTTGAATATTCCTTTTATAATATTTTATTACATCACTATTTGGTCATTATGATGACATAAAACACAATATATATTTAAACGATATTTAATTTTAACCCAAAAATTCGACTATCTCAGAAAATTAGAAAAACTACACCATTAGATAATTTCAACATCCTGAATCCATATTAAATATTCATTTTATCTAAATATCTGAATTTTAAATTTTAAAATAAAAACTTTTACTTAATGAAAATTCATGGGTTGTGACAAAAACAGTTTTCAAACCATAATAAAAATTACAATTATATTAAAAATAATTATATGGTAATTTATATTTAATAAAATGTAATTAAATAATAATATTTTATTAAAATATTATTCAATTAAAATATCCATTAGTTCATCAAAATATATTTATTAATTTAATATTAACTAAAAATAATATTTTTAATTTAAATACCCTTTAAAAATCAAAATTAATAAAATGAATGTACATTATTTATTCTATAAAAAAATAATGCACATAATTATAGTTCTAGGGTCTTGTTAGATAAGCCATCATAATACCCACATAATAACTAATGGTAAGGTTTGCGATTTTGACATATGCTTTGGGTGGCTTGGATAACATCACTCTAGTGGTAATCTCTATTGACTTCCACTTATCCTATAAGATATCCTGTTCAAGCTAATGCGTTGATACTCGTTTAGGGATTGGTCATGAGTGGATCCCAGTGATTCTACCTCCTTTTTTAGATCTGATAAATGGGATTCATATGGATCAATTCTAATGGATAAGGCCATCACTTCCCTTGTCTGTATCAAAATGAATCTTTTTAAAAACCTTAAATTTTTACTAGTCGTGTGATAACTGTTCAATGGCTATATTATCAACAGTAACATTTCTTAAAGTAATTTTAAAATAAAAAAACAAAAATCCAAGGAAGTGAATATGTTTTATATAACCATTTTACATAATAATATGTTTAATTAGTCCAAGAGTAATTTTCATTAGTAAATGTTTGGGTCGTTACAATCTTCCACATTAAGAAATTTCACCCTCAAAATTTCGTTTTCACAAAAAAAATAGAAGTGGGTAACTCCTCTTTATCACTTCCTATGGTTCCCACATTTTTTTTTCAAACTTTTGGTTTCTCCACAAAACCTTGACGAGGGGAATTATCTTATTTCACAGAACTTTTTCCATATGATATAATATCTTCACCAGATTCTCTTCACATGAGAGGTCATTCTCCAATGGTACCTCCTATATATTGAGTAAATGAAATGGTTTAAGTATTTACTTCCTCAATAGTTATACATGGAATATATCATGTATATGAGATAGGTTCAGTGGGAGTGTTATTCTATAGGCCACTGCTCCAATGTGATCAAGAATATCAAAAGGGCTGACGTACCTTGGACTTTGCATTAACTTTTTTCCAAATCTTAAAAATCTATCCCACAATGATATGTGGAGGAATACCATGTCTCCAACATCAAACTCTTGGTCTCATTGACGATTATCATCATATCCCTTTTATCGACTCTGAGTATCTTTAATGTGCTTCTGGATGGTCTAAACCTTATCCACCATTTCTTCGAGCTTTTATAGACCTAGGAGTTTTTTCTCCATAACATCATCCAAACATGTGAGTGTTCATCACCTCTTCCCATATGGGGATTAATAAGGAGACATTTGGATGCTTGAGTGAAAACTGTTATAGTAAGAGAACTCAACCAGAGGAAGATGTTGACCACATCCTACTTTGATGTCAATTGAGCATGCTCTCAACATGTCCTCATGTTTTTGTATAGTCCACTCATATTGTCCATCAATTTGAGGATGATAATCCGTACTGATGTTCCATTCAGTATTGAGAGAATGTTGGAGACTCTTCTAGAACATAGAGGTGAATCTTGGATCATGATCAGATATAATTGATTGTGGAACTCCATCCAGCCTTACAACTTCTCTGATCTTTATCTGTTCCAATTGATCCAATGAGAAGTCCTTCGGAATTTTAATGCATTGTGTAGCCTTTTCAAGATGATCCACAACAACCCATATAGATTTTTTTTCCTTTGGATATATTTGTAAGAATAGTTAAAAAGTCCATGGTGATGTTTTCCTATTTCTATGTTTGTATGGGTAATGGTTTCATCATTCTTTTAGACTTATTCCTCTCAGCCTTCACATGATGAAATACCAGGCACTTTGTTATATACTCAATGATCTACTTCTTCATGGTATCCCACCAATAATGATCTTAGATATCTTGATACATATTTTTGTTTTCTGGGTGAATTGGAAAATTCAAATTATGTGCATCATCCAAAAGTTCATTCTTAAAATTTGTATTTGATGGAACACATAGTCTTGAACCAAATTGCATAGTTCCTTCTTCATTGAAATTGATCATAGATTATTTCCCTTTTTTGATAGCATCCAGATTCTTCTAAATTACCAAATCATAATTTTGAGAATCTTTTATCATTTCCAAAAGAGACGATTGAACAATAATTTGTGAAAGGATTGATGATTTTCCATTCTCTATGATTCCCATGTCCATATTCATCCAATCTAAGAAGACTGGATCCTTTTAAATTATCATCAATGATATAATCTCTTGTGTCCGTTCTACTTAGAGCATCCCCCTCATTTTTCTCTTTCCCAAGGTGGTAATTGATTGAGAAGTCATAGTCTTTGATAAGCTCTAACTATCTTTTATGGCTCATATTCATCTCTTTCTATGTGAATATATACTTGAGGCATTGGTGATCTATATATATTTCACACATCCCCCTAAAGAGGTAATGTCACAAAATTATTAATGAAATTATTAATACAGCCAACTCCATATCATGTTTTGGATAGTTTTGATCATGAAATTTTAATTTCCTTGATGCATAGGGAATGACTTTGTAATTTTTCATCAACACATAGACCAATCCCTTCTCCGAAGAATTACTGAATACCTCAAAATGTTTTCCACTTGTGAATACTATGATCATGGTAGAAGTGATAATCCTCTTATTCAATTCCTTGAAGCTATCTTTGAATTCAAAAATCCAGTAATACTTGATTCCTTCTAAGTTATCTTGGTAAGAGGGTTTGACAGTCATGTGAAATTTCTCACAAATCAACGATAATATTAATCAAACCCAATGGAGCTACAGATATCTTTCACAGATGTTGACCTCATCCATCCCTCAATTTCATTTTTCATTAAGGTATCCATAGATATCCCATTTCATGTGATGATATGACCCAAGAATTAGACTTTATTCAACCATAACTCACACTTCCTGTACTTTCCATAGAGCTTTTCTTTTCACAAGATCTATAGTACATTGCTCAGATGCTTCTCATGCTCCTACTTGGTTTTAGCGTATATTATAACATTGTCTATAAATACTACCAAAAATTTTTCTAGGTAATATATAAATTCTCTATTAATCAATTCTATGAATATTGTTAGAGAAGTAGTGAGTCTGAAAGGCATTACTATGAATTCATGGTGACTGTACCTTGTAAGAAAAGCAGTCTTGGGGAATCCCCCTTCATCAGCCTTACCTGATAATATACCAACCACAAATCCAACTTGGAGAAGTATTGTGCTCTATGTATCAGATCGAACAAGTCATCATTTCATGGAAATGGATACTTGTTCTTTATCATTATATTTTTTAGCGCACAATAATTAATGGAATTGTGCATTCACCTATCCTTCTTCTTAACGAAGAGGACTGGTTCACCCCAGGGTGTAGCATTTGGGTGTATAAACCCGTTATCTAGATTATCTTGTAGTTGTTTATTTAGATACTCAAGATACACATCAGCCATTATATACAGAGTCTTGGATATTTGAAAATCCCTAGGTATAAGATCAATTTAGAATTTAAAATCTCTTCTAGGAGGAAGACGTGGAAATTCCTTGGGAAACACTTCCCTGAATTCCTTCACAATAAGAATTTATTTAAATATGGTTGCTTACTTAGACTCAATCATCTGATAAAGATACATGTGCTCATAGGGTAGTAATATCCAAACATTATATGGTGGTGATAAAGGATATTCATCCTCCTCCTTACACTTGTACAGAATCGGGGGTCGATTCACCATATGGAGAGTGATTTCCTTCTCACAACAATTTATGTTGAATCTATATGGGGAAATCCAATCTATTCCTATGATTGCCTCAAATTACACTAGAGGGAGTATGAAGTGGTTCTATAGGATGTTCGATACAGAATTTGTGATAGAGGAGGAGTTATATTCATGGGATGAAATAATTTCCACATTTTCCATTCTCACCAACATCTCTACTTTAATGAATTGTGGTGGTTTTAGAATTGTCCTACTAAACATTAGGGATATAAAAGAATGCGTAAAACTATGGATGATAACCCTACCTTTCACTTTTTGATTCAGGTTCTACTCATTTACTTTATCCATAAAAAACACAAGGAAGATAACTATTAAACACATAAAGGGGAATCCAATGACCAAAAGTGATAACATACATTTATTTCCTTATGTTATGAATTTATAGGCTTAAATATATGTTTTCCATGATCTACTTCCCAATATATATTATTAGGGAATTTTTTTATTCCTTTAATATTGGTTCATACTAAGATTATGAATTTACCTAATCATATCCTTCGGGAGTGTCGAACCAAGAGTGTAGCAAGACCTGTGGTCAGGCCTCAGTTCTCGTTCAATTCTAGCTCAAAGTACTATTTTCGGGTTTTACTTGTCGATACATATGTTATAGATCCATATCTACATTCTCATATCCATGCATGGATGTATTTTTTTTGATAAAAATCATACACTTTACTCAACAAAATTTAGGGATGCTTTTATTATACTTAGTCTTATCCATAAGGATTTCACTATGGGTTTTTAATCCTAATCCCAAAAATAACTAAACATATCCTTTGATACCAACTATAACAACCCTTATATTTATTACACACTTAAACATGATTTATTACATGAAATTTCAATTAATAAAACTATGAAGATTGAGAGGTATAGTGTATTGGGAAATTAGGAACATTACACGACAACTTAAGACATAAAATAAAACATCTTTATTGAAAAATTCTTTTACATAACCACAAAATTTCTTCATACTTATCATTGCAAGGGATAACCTGAGGATATACACATGAAAAGGGTGAGCTATAAATCCCTATATGTGATTAAAAAAGGAATAAAATGAATAATACAATACATGTTAAGAAATAGGCATATACATGTATAATAAGAGAACCATCAACATAAAGGCATGATATTTCAAGATTATCATAACATGGAAATGTGGAAATAATATTTAACATGATCTTGGCATGATCTTGGGATCATTGCACATGGAGCATGATTAAAACCTCATTGAACTTGAATTATAATGAGTAAACCCACATTTCATCTAATTTATCATGATTACACCCTCATTGCACATGGCGTATCCTGATAACAATCATTACCCAAATCATTGGAGCGCTATTAGGGCACACCCATCATAATCATTTAATTTCATTCAGAAGTGTGGAACAAGATCGTAAAACATGGATTCATTAAACAACATAATTTATTCCCCTAATAAGAGATGTGGAATAAAAAAATGTAAGTCCTCAATAAAAAATTACATGTGCATAAAGGTTAATAACCTTGATAGTGAAATGGGTATTGTATTCACTTACATGGTGATTTTGGAATAAGAAATTTTGGTGTAACTTTGGAAGCATAACGACGTCAAATAGAAATCGTAAAATGGGTTGATGAGAGAGAAAGTGGTCTCTAATTATTTATAAATTAAATGGATATAAAGGGTTTCATGGAACATGATATCCAAACATATGTAATGTAATTTATGTGCTTAATATAAAAGAATTTCTTGAAATTAATTGATGAGAGAGAAATCCCACATGGAATTTTGACATGGTAACAGGTGTAAATGAGTGTCATTAATGAGAGATGAAGGGGTATATTAACATTAAAAAATAGGGAGGTAAGTATGAGGAATGTTTGAAATCATACCAAAATTTTTTTAATTGAAAAATATAATGGTATAACAACATTAAGAAACATGGATAAAAATGACAAATGATTAAATCCCTTATAGAATTTCGGCCTAATAACGGGTGTTCTTAAAGGATCCCAGGGGGGATTGATGAGAGTGAAAGGAATTTCTCTAATATATGAATAAAATGGAAATCATGGGGGTCATGTAACATCATAACCAAAAATATAAATATGCAAATTAAGAGTCATAATATAAAAGAGTATCTTGAAAGGAAATGAGAGGAGTGAAATCCCTTAAGAAATTTTGGCATAGTAACGACTTAGGGAAGGGTAAAAATGAAGTACGATGAGTAATAAATCATTAAAATAACATAAAATTGAAATTACTAGAATTATTATAATATAATCATATTATAACCATTCAAAATTACAAGAAATACTTTCAAATAAGATGATGGAATATTAAAGGATGAGAGGAAAGTGAGGATCCCTTACTTGGAAGTGTGATCCCAAAGGCTTGGGAGAGGCTTTAGAGAGGCTTCATGGGAGATTGGGGCACCTTGGGAGGATTATAGAGAGAGGATTTCATATTTTGGAAATTATCCAACTTGTTTGAGTGAAGAGGAATGGGATATTGAGTGAGTTGATATAGGAAAGTTGAGGGAATTCTTTATTATTTAGTTTTTGGACACTGCACATTAAACTAATCAAAACCAAAAACCATCACATGGTTTTTCGCTAGGCTTTTTTCCAATTTGAAGTTGAAAAATTTATTTTATAATTCCATTGGAGGAACATAATAAAATATAAGGCTTGTTTATGTGGATATGAGTATCACTTTGAAGAAAATCATTTTAAAATGATAAAATATTTTATAAGTAATTTAGGGTCCACTAAGGCATTGAAAAATTAATCAAACAAATATAAAATAACATTATTTTATATTTAAAAAATATATTGTCTGAATATCCATTTTATAGTATTTTATTACATCATTATTTGTTCATTAGGATGTCATAAAACACGTTATATATTTATACAATATTGAATTTTGACCAAAAAATTCGATTGTCTTTGAAAATAATGAAAAATTAATCGCTAGATAATTTTGACATCCAAAATCCAAAAATAATAATCATTTTATCTAAATATTTTTCTAAATGTCTTAATTTTCAATTTTAATATAAAAATATACATTTATTTAAAATTCATGGGTTTTCAAAAAGATATTTTTCGAACCTTAATTAAAATTATAATTGTATTCATAAAAATTATACAATAATTTATATTTAATAAAAATTAGTTCTGTAATAATATTCTATTAAAATATTATTTAATTAAAAGATCCATTAATTCAACATAATATATTTCTTAATTGAATATTAAATAAAAATACTATTTGTGCTTTAAAACCCATTTAGAAAGTAACAATAATAAAATGAATGTACATTCTTTATTCTATAAAAAAATAATGAACATAATTATAGTGATAGGGTCATGTTAAATAACACCTTATAACACTAGTATATGACCTAAGGTTAAGGTGTGTTATAGTGAAAGAGTCTTGGGGACACTCAGATAACATCGCTCAGGTGGAAATCTCATTTAACTTCAAGTTCTCCCGTAGCCGATTACATTCAAGATTAACGTATTAATGATCGAATTGGGAATAGTCAAAAGTGAAGACCAATGATTATTACCCTTTTAATAGATCCAAAAAATGGGATTCATATGGATAAATTCTACTGGATGAGACCATCACTTCCCTTGTCTATGTCGAAAGGATTCTCTTTAAAAACATTAAATTTACATGGGTCATTTGATCACTATTCAATGACTATATTATCAACGGAAAAAAATCATAACGGTATTTGAAAATCCAAAAACATAAAACCAAGGGTGTTTATATTTTTTATATAACCATTTTACATAATAATATGTTTAATTATATTGAGAAGGATTTTCATTAATAAATGTTTCGGTCGTACAGATATGTGAAAGTGGGGTCATGTTATTGTTCATTCCATAATGTGTTCATCATATAGTTTTCATGATTTGGTATAATAAGTGTCTAAATAACTAATTAAACCCTCTCATGATCCCCATGGGACTCATAGGGGATGACTTGACCAATTTGGGGCCACCCATGGGGTGTACTGACCCTCTCGAACATGGTTAAAAGAAATGTAATGTTTGAAATTGAGTTTTGATTAAGTAAAGTCCTTAAAGAATGTGTAAATGGTTTAATGTAATTATAATGAAATGGGTATGGGTATATGTGTCTCGTTTTTGTTATTATCTAAGGTATTGTTTGGTTTGGCATGTGAATGAGTTAAATGGTGTCAATGCGAATGTGTCAATGAAATATGTTTTGTATTTGAATATTATTAGTGAGATAGGCATGGGGAATGGAGATTGAGATAAATATTTTTGTTATATAAATAATAAATGTGTTAATAGAATGTGGAATAATATATATTCTCATATTAGTTGATATTGTTTTGATATGCTTCGTTGTAATCTGGTTATTTGTGGCGAATGAATAAATTATCACCTGCACATGGCTTGGTAGATTGGGGTATAGACAAGAGGGTATATGACCATGGGTCTATTTGGATTGAGGATATTAACTCCACCCATAAATACATTATTTAGGGAAGGGGTGGAGTTATATTCCCCAAATGGTTGCACTCCACCTAGATTGAGGCTTTATGGTGAGGATAATGTGGTTGTTGTGATGTTTTTCTCTAGTGAGATACGCCTTGATTTATTCCCATATGCCTTGTAATTTTTGAAGATTCATAGTCCATTAAACACACGAAAAAATTGAATTAATCAATTAAATATTTTATTTATCCTATCTAGATTTGATGATGAATTAACTCCATGGAAATATAATTTTTAATGGCTATCTAAATGGTCTTTAATTTACTTATCATGAATCATAAATTGAATGAAATATTTATTTAGATAGGATATTTTGTAGACACCATTGGTGGTGGAATACTAAGTTGTACTCACACCCTTCTTAGTCCACTGATTGGTACCCAAGAATTTTTCATGGTTGCAGATGAGGTAAAGTGAAACTTTTTGGTGCTTAAGAATTGAGTTATCTTTGGGATTTTCATGGATGAGGTTCTGAACATGGAGTTAAGATCATTTTTGGGATTCCACTTTTCCCCTTATTTTGGGTTTTTCCACTTTGTATTGTATAATTACATGACCTATTTACTGTTGGTTGTGGTTTGTACCCAGTTTAGTTTATAGCTATTTATGAATTTTCAATTGTTTATCTAAATTTTTTCCACCATCATATATGTTTTCTACTATGTATTATTCTTAAAAAATATGGTATACTATCCCCACATATCTAATATTCCCTTTTTGATAGTTGGAAACCTCTACTATACAGGGAGGTGTTCTTGTGATCATGTGATGACCTGTCTCGGGATACCAGTATAGTGAAACCAATCATCTAGAAAGTTACACCAAAGTTACCTAATGGTTTATTTAATCTAGATATGTTTTATGGAAACCATAGGTTTTAAAAAATTATGTTATTGAAAATTTATATATAAATTTTAATGGTGATAAGTATATCTTTGTGAAAATTACTCATTGTGTTTATAAGTATTCATGGACTAAAAATTTATTTCCTTTTTTATGTCCCTTGCTGAGATTTTTGTGCTTGTTCCATGTTCTAAAATGATTTTGAAAGGGTTTAATGATGGGTAATAGAAAATAATAATCCAATATGGGTGATGTGAAGTATTTTTTTGAAAATAAATCATTGTTTATTTTAATTAAGGTATTCATAGGAAAAGTTGACTCTATGTAGATGATTCAACTTATAATATGTGGGTTTACAATGTAAGATTTTGTTATAATTATCTAAATATCAAAACTATAAACATCCTAAAATGTAATGGAAAAATATCTTGAATTATAAAAAAATATAATGTATTGTTTAAGTCTTGGTACTTATACATATCCACACTAATTTATCCAAATGAATTTAATTCTAATTTGTTTTCCAATAAATGATTAAGTCTTCGACCTTAGTATCATATACTTATTATGTTTTTCTCCTTAATATCCCACTTATAAATAACTTTTGTTCATAAAAATTAAAAAAAATAAGTATCATAATTATAATAATATGTTATTATATTAATGTGATAACAATTATTTATTCCTCTGCATCCTCTAAGAAAACAAATTCATTGTTAGTGTGTTGTATGAACAACTTCCTCCAATAAGTGACACCATTCATTTTTTTTCAACACTTCCATTAATAGATTCTATAAAATATATAAGGCATGAATAAATATGTTTTATATTATTTATGTATGAATATTAAATTTCAGTTCTTCATTTAACTTCTTTCCGATTATTTTTTTAGGAATGAAATCATTAATCATGTGACATGCGAACTATCGCTGCCTTGAGGAACGAGTTTCATTTTTCATCACCACCAATCAAGGTTGGATTAAAATATATGTTCAATATTTAAAAATCATTTCCATAATGATACTGATTTTATATATATTATGAAGCCATTTTATTATTCTTTCTACCATGGTCAAAATACATGAAGAGTTACAAAAAAATGACCGAATAACCTCAAGTTACTCATATGGGAAATAACTATATAAAATATAAATATAATAATAAAATAAATAGAACATATTTAATTAAATAGAAAACAATAAGGTTTATAATAAGATATCTAATAAACTTAACCTTATTATTCATGAACTTAACAACATGCATAGAATTAATCTTGGGAAATGTTAGGATTTTTATTTTAATTTCCCTTCATTGAGACATGTATTATATTTATACACATATTTTCATTTTAAATGTATGTGAAATACCAATATTTATTATTAAATAATGAAGCCATTATATTTCATAATATATAATGATACGTTTAATTTTTTAACTATCATGGTTTTTTGATCCAAACGTTACCAAAGTGGTAAGGGTATTCATCTAAAATTCCCCCCTTTGATAAATGTTTTTAATTATGCACCTAATTCCATTTGTAAGGTGTATATACTAACTATTTTATTTATAATATTGTTTATTATCATCAAATAATGGGAATTATATTTTCATGGGAATTATATTTTATGTAGAACCTTATAATTTTGAATTGATTATGTTTTGAAACAATGTTCTAAAGAAAATTTTTTAAAGTAAGGGTTTTATTATTATTATATTATCACTCCAAATAAGTTACATTTTTATTCATTTTTTAAAATAAATTAATTTAATGATCTTAATGAACATAACTCTAATGTTTTTTACATTAAATTAATAATATTTAAAAAATCATAAAAATATATTTAAATGTACTCTTAAATAGTTTAATAATGAGAAATTAATTATAATTTATGAAATAACGTTAAAGGCATTGATAACATATTAATAATTAGTGAGTAGAAGTATATTTATTCAAAAATTTAAAATATTTATATAATAATATATTCCTTAATAGAATGAAGGTAATATCATATTTTAAGAAAAAAATTGATTAAGAAAAACATTGAAATTTATATCAAATTTTACTTTTTTATTTAAATTATAAATCAAATTATTTTATAAAAAGTTATTAAAATATTAATTTCATTGGTTGTTACATTCAACCTACCACCATTGGAATATTCTACTTGAGGCATCCCCATTATATATTATTTGAGTATACATATCATCAAACTCCTCATCGAGAATGAAAACTATTATCCCCAAATTCTATAAATAATACTGATGCCTTCCATAAATACGGGTTGATTCCCATGGGAAGGGAAAGTGGATGATTCATGATATAGTGAATGATATCCCATTTATAGATTCATTTTATCACTTATTATCCTCACATTACATCAGGGAGATTCCATAGTCTATAGATATTGAAAGACTTATTTTACTGATAGCGGTAATCATAATTAGGATATAGCCTTAGAGAAGTCACCAATCGTATATTAGATAGACACTTCTGCTCTATCACCCTCTAAACTAGTCAATTATCAACTTATTAAGTATACAAGGGGAACACTATATAGCCTTATGATATTCCCCTCTTTAATTTTGGTCTTATAGAATCTCATTTTCTTATTTTTCTAATCATGTTTTCATTTTTTTCATTCCCTTCATGATTTTATTTTGTATCTTTATTAAGATTTATTTGAAAATATAAATGGGATTTTTTTTAACATCACCCCTCTTCCAATAAATCATATAATAGATTAGTCTTGATCTTTCCATGATTTTTGTTTTGGATTAAAATTTTGTTTTATGGATCACTGACTCATACTAACATTTCACTACTATAACTTCTATATGAGGATCAATGAACAGATTTTTAGAATTTTTAAGGAATTGTTTCTTTTCATTAATTTCTTCTGGTCCGTTCATTCACTTATTTTCCCATTAATTTTTATTTATTAACTCTCACTGTGTTTTATGCATCGAGGAAAATGTGAAATTAAAGTCGGGGGGGGGGGGGAATAATTTGACCCATTTTTAATTTCCCCACATACTCATATAATAGAAATCATTAATACGGAGAAATATTTTCTCATGTTGGGAAATTTTGATTAATCATAATGATAAATAATAGAGAAATAGGTGTAAATTATGACTGTTACATGATCATTAATGTTTTAAAGATGTTTTGTTATGATTCTTACATGATTCTAATTCATGATTTATATTCATGGAAATTTTCATTTAATATATGGATTATTAGAATTCATTCCATGACTTTATTGAATAATATTTTCTGAATTATAATTGATGGGATTTACTCTGAGACTTTTTTCAAATATTCTTTCTCTTACCATCATTCTTGATAGATTCTTTGGATATTAATAACTATAAGAGCTTTTGTGGATCCTATTTTTTATGGGTTCCTATATTTTTAACTTTTACATTTATGTTGAACATGTATTAAGTGTTTTGAGATTGGTCAGAGGTGTCTAGATAGCTGAGATAGAAGTCATACAATGCCAGTGGGATGATATATATTAGGATGCTATAACTAAGCCATCATCTCACTAGTCGAGTCCGAAAATATCAACAAAAAATGGTAGATCCTACTATTTAGATAGTGGGATTCCAAGGTATATGTGATTATTCACAGTGGCCACTGGCCAGCTAGTTGTGTTAAATAGTTCCCAGTGGAGTTCGAAATTATATAGGAGTTATTTTTAATAAAAGACCCCATTCAATTTTATTTACAATATTAAGACCCATTCAAATCCCAAAATTCTAGGGATTCTCTATTGTGATTATTGGGTTCTCTCCCTCTATTCCAAACAACCGCATTAATTTCCTGAAAAATAGATAGATATTGTGTTAAACTTCTTGTGAATTCTTCTTTGATATGGATAAATTTAATTATCTTATACATGAAAAATATTAATATATCCATGATCTTATGATCATTTATAAGTTTTTTATTGTGGTTTAACATGATATTTGTTCAAGGTTTTATAATCATCACTCTGGTTAAAGGAATTGGAATTTGGGTGACATTTGGACCAAGATCATTGTTAGTAGTGAATCATCATGGTTATGTTTGAAAAAGTAAAACCATTAGAGTTTATTTTAATCTCATCATTTATCCTAGTATTCTAAATTATGTTAAATCAGGTTTGGATATAGGTTTTAGTGATGCATATGGACTTAGATGTTGAACATTATTTCTGATTAGTTGTTTCACCAGAGGTAGGAAGACCTTGACATTGTCACAAGTTTTATAGAGGTTATTAGGATGTTTTTGGAATGTATTTGTATCCCATGGAGACCTATGATTGATTCTTGATTACATGTGGTGTTCATGTGTAGCCCCTGCGAGACATTAGATTGTGTTATTTTCTTTTTTATGATGATTATTATGATACTTGTTTATATGATGTGATTTTATATATACCCTTTTATCTTGCATTTTATTGTGAAATTAATTAGTCATCCAATTGATCATAATGGTTGGCCATAAGGACCATTCCCCTTCGGGGGATGTGCCAAATATCTAGTAAGAATGATTTGGTCAATACCTTCAAGGAGGCTATTCTAGTTATATATTTTTTCCAATCCTTATGAGTGGGATTTTTCTCTAGGATGATCATTATTTCTTTTTGGCATGGGGCCAAAGAAGGTACTTCATGCGACGAAGGACCTGACCTATGCTTTTACTTTTGTGATATATTTTAATTTATATATGTACATTGTTTACTCTATTGGAATGTAACTGTATATCATATAAACGTATGTTAAGGGTTGTTGGTGGTGCCTTAGTGATTCTTGTAGTCACACCCTACTCAAGTATTTTAATGTTATTGTAAATCTCATTCACAGGTATTAGGTGAAGGGAATAGTCCCTATGGTGGATGGTTTAGAAGTTTAGAAGGAGGATGTGAATGATGTTGGGTGGACTATAAACTATATGCAATTTGTTTTATTATTGGATTACCCATACATTAGATAATTTTCATTAGTTTTTAGTTTATTTACCCGACTTTCAATATTAGCACTATATGGGTTGGATTTATTGTATTTGTTGATACTCTGAGGGTTTTTTCATTTTTTTATTGATTTATAGGTTACTAGTCATTATTGTACTCTAATGTTCTCTTAGTACTTAGGGAATAGTCTCCCCACCCTATTCCTTAACCCCTTTCTAGTAATTGACAACCTCTTGCATATGGGTAGACACACTTGATGTCCTGACTAGTCCCTCGGGGACTGTGCTGTGACTACCCATAGCTCGACAGCCATAGGACATGGGTTTTAGACTATCACCACAAAGGTATATCCCTAAAAAGGGAAGGCATTACCTCAAAACATGTACACACACAGAAATAGAACACTCCACAAAAGTAAAAAAAAGAGGAAGAATAAATCTACAACCACAACTAAAAACCTAAAATGAGTGTAAAATTATGTACTAAAAGCAAAAGGGGTTAGAATACAATCCCAGTGGAAATGGAAGTTTAGGTAAAAGGAAAAATAGCTCCAGAGGTCGCCCGCCAAGGACCCTACTTGAATGGAAGGTATAGCTCGTCACTACTGGTCTCCACGTCAACTGGTCACCTGCATACACTATCAAGTCCTGGATCCCCAAATCTCAATCAAGGCTTCTCATTGTTTACATAAGACACAACAAGGTGTGGGCAAAGCCCGTGCATGGGTGAGTATAAAAATACTTATTAGGGACCCCGAGACCCCCCAAGTTATCTAAGAATTCCACAAAAGAATAACAAAAAATCATGATATCAATCAAAATTCACAAAGAAAAACATAGCTCACACCAGGTATAACATTAGTAGAGAAGTACATATGATTATACATAAATATAGTAAATCTTATTCTATCAAGAAACTCTTCTATTGAACCACACATGATCAGTATGCACTAACCCACATAGGATAGCTAAGCACTGGTCGACATAAGATCTTACCCATATTGGATCGATAGGCACTAACCCACACCAGATAGCATAGTGCTGACCCATATAGGATCTGACCCACACAAGATCAGTATTTTTTGACCCACATGGGATATCTGAGCACCGACCCACATTGTCTATAACCCACATAGGATCGATAGGTGCAGACCCACACATGATCACTTAGCACTAACCCACACAGAATCTAACCCACACAGGATCAGTAGGGATTAACCCCCATGGGATTACCCTTCATTTTCCACATCATAACCAACTATTGGTTTCCCTCACTTAGCTTGCCTGATTCCCATAGAATCCTCCCCTCATTCCATTTTTCATATTTTAACCACCACGAAGTCCCATGAATATGTAACCTGATGAACCTCTATGTCACAAGGGTTGCAACTCAATAGGCGGTGCGTCAATCAGACACCCAGTTTGTAAGTTATAGGCCTTTTAATGTCATTGGCCTGGTTAGATTTGGGTTCAATCCAACCCAGTAATACTCCAATATTCTCAAAAACTGAAGTGGAGTTGCTCAAAATGACCGCCTCATCGTAAGGGTTCTGGTGTTGTAGACTGTTCCAAAAACAAAAATTTGGTTTAAAAGCTTTTCTTATTTAAGTGTAACTACACCAAAAAGGGTCAAGGTCCAGTCCAACACGGTCGGACCGATCTGACCCTACCTATTGGGCCCGACCAGAAGAGGCTGGGCTTGACCCAGTTCGGCTTGGCCCGGTCAAGCGTGCTGGTCCATGGGCTCGGCCGCTGCGTCGTGGGTTCGGCACAACCCACCTGGCTGGGTGCGGCCTGCTGGGCCGTGGAACTACCCGGACCGCTAGATGGGCAAGGCCCACAATCTTAGCTTGAGTTCACTCCCCTCCCGAATGGACATGCCATTCAGGCTTCATCAATCAGTGGTGCCGATTGGCACCGCTCCACCTGGCCGGTCAGCTGGACCGATCACCTACAGAACCCGCAAACCGTGGGTCCACCCTTCACCGTGGCCCTCCTCTAAGGCATGCTACCTAGCTTTAACCTAGATGGAGCTAGCCGACCACCCCCTTTATCTGCCTTGGTACCTTTGGGTATCGCCACCTACTCGCGGTTGGTGGTTGCCGGTCGCCGCCTCCTCCATTCGCCGGCCACGCCACGCCGATGATGCTTTTGTGGGCCCTCAGTGAAGCTCTAGTTTTCCTATTTCATTCCCATCTATGCCTACGAGCCTCTCAAGATGGGTCATACACTGTGTGGCTCTCAGTTTCACCTTGCCTCCATATTTTTCGGTCACCCACGAAGAACACAACTAATACCGAGATCGTAACAGGGTCTATGCCTTGTTCCTTCAGCCCGCACCCTCCAAATTAGTAATATAACATGGAAGCAATCCAATCATCAACTAGAGTAGAATAATTATAAAACAATTTGAATAAAACCCCTAACAAGAACATACTGGTAGACGGTGTTGATGAGAAATATGCATCTTCCTTTGTAGTGTGTTCGTTGGTGTTCATCAATCTTCATATTTAATCCTCTAAGGCATTGAATTTCCGTTCTACATGGGAAGAAGTCATCGTTAATACTTTGTTAGTGGTTCCTCTCACAAGTGCACAAGACCCTTGATCAAGAATTGTTTAAATAGATGAAGTGAGGAGTTTATGTCACTGCATAATTAACGATGTTCATTAATGAATTCAATTAATGAACCCATTAATCTCCTGATAGTGCGGTTACAAAAGTAAGTGTAACCGGCCATTAAATGGTCCAACAACTCAGCTATCCCAACACCATCACTCATAACTTATAAAGAATGAAATAAAATAACTCATTGAGTTGTTTTATTATTTTTTTGTAATGTCCAAAAATTAACTTTTTCGTCTGACCCTTTCTAGTAGAGGTTAAGATTTCCCTAAGTGAATCTTGGTGTTATGAGTTCAATGGTTCCATAGGATTTTTAATCTAAGCACCAGTTCAAAAGATAGAAATCTCTGCCTGCATGTTTACAGAACGTAAAAAAAATGTTCAAAATTTTGTTCCGGGCTCTCTGGGCGTCAGAATCACATGCCGTCAATTTTCACAGACTCATAATAATCACAAATAAATTTAAAAAATTATATGTAAATTATGGATTTTTACATTCTCCCCATCCTAGTTCTTTTCATCTATTAAAGTCAAAACAAAGGATCAGTACATAAATGGGGGTACTGAGAATGAATATTAGCCTCCCGTTCCCATGTTCCCTCCTCGAGATTCCCGTGATGCCACCGAATGTGCACCAAAGGAATCAACTGACCATAAAGGACCCACTCCAATCGATACTCTATCACCACCAGGAACTCCGTGAACATCGCCCAATCATCAATGTTCAACACTGCCCAGTTGATGACATGAAATGGATCATGCACGTACCTCCTTAGCTACGACACATGAAAATCATTGTGCACCTGCTGCATGTGAGGGGTAATATCTAGATGGAACACCACCTGTCCCACTCTACTAAGAATCTGGAAAGGTCTGATTAACCTTGGAGATAGCTTGCCTCCCCGGCCAAATACCCACAATCCTCATCGGGGAGAGACCCATAGGAATACATGGTCTCCATCCTCATACACTACTGGAAATCAAGCCTATACCAACACTTTATTCCCAACGATTTAGAAAACCCTTTGGGAAAAAGAACCTATACAACGGTTCTAGTAAACTGTTGGCATAAGATGTTTTATATTGGGTTTTCCAAATGGTTTAAGAAAACCGTTGGGTAAGAGAAATATTACCGAAGATTTTAATTAATCATTGGGAAAAATTATACCCAAATTAGGGCTCCCTCCCTCGTGACATTTCTTCCTCACACACTCATTCCCTCCCCCACCTCGACCTCCTCTAGGCCTCCGCCTCCGCCTCCCGACCTCCGCCTCCGCCTCCACCTCCCGGCCACCCTCCCTCTCCTCCAATGACGTTCCCCTTCCCCTCTCAGCTCCTTCTCTAAAGACGTCGTCCCACTCCCCTCTCAGCTCCCGACGACATTCCCCCCTCCCCTCTCATCTCCCTCTCTTGTCGATATACCCCTCCCCCCTTGGCTTAATCTCCTCCTCCGACGTCACATGTCCCCTCTCCAGTCACGCGCGAGACCCCCCATGGACGACAAACCCGTGGGGCATCACCCTCTCTCAACTCCCTCTCCTCCCGCCTAGGAAATAATATTTATGGGGCCGACACCTTCCCCCTAAGAGCTAGAGGTAAATCTTTTCCAAATAAAAGAATTTGACTGCCCATCTTTGGTAGACCTGACCTCTCCTGAAGTCTAACATCTTGGTTTCTGTGTTTGTGGATATTTAGTTAATGATTTTCTTATGGTTTAGGTGTAATCCTAATTTTCCATTTTTGAATTTGTTTTTATATTTAGGATGGCCAAAAAATTTCATCTGTTAATTCTTCATAGGTCTAGCTCAACCATGTTATTTTTTTGTTTGTTCAAATGTGCAATTAAAGGTTTAGTTGTTCCCATGATGCTTGTAATTTAAATAGTTGGATCGTGGATACTGCATGTGATGAGAGGTATGTGATTAGGGGAATCTATTGGACTATAAATGGGGAAAATTTCTTTTTAAGTTCAGTAGGCATTTCAAAATGTGCAAAAATTTGGTTCGAAAATCAACATAATGAGTTCTAAGTGGCCTGTTTTCTGGAGTCTATTGGTTATAAAAAATGAAAATTTTTGTATTTTGGTTAAATTTTATAGATCAGAAATCCAAAGGAGAAGAAAATGAATCATCATGACTCATTAAAGGGCATAAGTATGAAATTAGATAGTTTGGTGTGGTGGGAGAGGGGGGGGGGATGAAATGCCAATGACTTCAACCCAATTGCAGACATAAATGGAAAGGGGTCATTTGTGATGTCTGGTGTTATAAAAATTGCTGAATAGGTATTTAATGAGGCATGGTACATATCAATAGTTTGGGTCGGGTCCTGGTCCATGTCTTTTAAAAAATGTAAAATGTAAAAAATAACATAAAATAACAATAATAAATATAGTAAACATACAATTCATCAAACTAAAATAATATTGAACAAAATTATCAATTGGGCTGGGCTGGGCTTGGTCTAGTCTTGGGATTAGTCTGGCTTTTTTGGGCCTTCAATAGTTCGAGTCCTACCTTAAACACTACTTGGGATGGGCCCATTGTAAGATATATGTCTCACAGACTATCCAGGTCCACGCCAGGCATTAGGCCATTTTTACACCCCTATTGAGTTTAAAAACTAAGTTATTATGTTATTGTTTTTTAAATTCAAGAGTATTTTTGGAATCTAAACATTGCGTTATTAAATTCATGTTAATTTAAATGGATATTTTGCTTAAATAAATGTTGTGATGTTACAATTTTTCTAATCCCCAACACAGCAACCACTTTCTCTGCAATTATTTTACATTATAACCACTCAAGAAGCTAGTAAGATAGGATGTTGAGGGTGATAATGCTTGGATTGATATATGAATTAATTTTGATTGAATTCATTATAGACCAAGTTCACAACTGATCGGGGAATGGTATATGCTAGTAGGAAAGCTATTTAAGACACAAGGGCAACCTATGTAGAATTTCTTTTTTTGATGCATCAGTTATTATTCACCATAGTAGTCATTCTCAGATCATGGTACGACACGGAGGGGTTCAAGTAGGGTTATGTGCATGATCTTCAACTCAACTAATGTAGCATAAGTTCATATTCAATGGCTAAGTGTACTAGTATGGTGTTTCCAACAACGTGCTATATAATGAACATAATGAAAAATAAGAGATTATTAAATGGAACTGTTTCCCCATTACTATCAGGAACATGATTTGACCCTTGGGGCGGTGTGGTTCTTATATATTAGGCAGTGACATGTACAGTCACAAGATACATGTATGTTTTTGTTTAGTTTTTTTTTTATTTTTTTTATCACATTGTCCACTTAGGTATTTTACTTCTTTCTACGGATGGAGGGTATTGATGCTATCCTGACTAGTTGACATAGATCACTTGTATACTGTAATACCATGAGGTGTGAGTGTGAGGAAACATTGGAAGATAGTAGATCCTTGTAGTCTTACATGAGATTGAATTGTTTTTCTAAAACATTATGTGGGAACATTTCTGAAGTATGTTGGAGTCATGAAATAACCCCAAGTGTCTCCATGAGATAGCATAAATAACCCCATGTGTCTCCAAGTGTCTCCATACATCATATCATCCTCGCATGGGATGGCCACTCACCCAATCCTATCAAACCTATCCTAGTCTATCCTCTCAGTCACATAGTCTATACTCATCTCTCAAAGATTGCCCATGCCTTGATGCACATATCATCATCCAACTAGATAAGGAGGATTATTCAACTTATGACTGTCCTAGTCACAAAATCACACCATGTAGAACCCATATACATTATATTCTCAATAATCCAGTCAAGAACCTCATCGAAATCATGTATTATAACCTAGCCCCACTAACCAGGTTCCATCATAAGTTAAATCACACCAAGCTTCTTGGAATTATAATGCCAATCTGTCTGAAAATACCCAATACCCACACTAGATTATCATCCTTCATATCTTTAGTTGAACTCTTGAATCATTAAATGGAGTAAAAACTTTCATAATACATTTTATATACTCATAGGGACCATCCCACTCTAAGAACCTACCAAGATTCCAATCCATCATCATAAGTATTTCCTCATCAAATGCTAGATGTACAATTTCCACACCTATCACTACAAGGCCCAATCCTCTTAGGAATATTTTACATGATCTAAATACTCATTGTTAGTGAAATAAATCACATTAAAACACATAAATGTCAACTGAACCCTACATTCCAAGAATTATTCATGTGGACATGACCCATAGTAATAGGCTAAGAACTAAAACCATAAATAATAATGCCAAATACATGCATCATTTTTAAATAAATATCACAAGTGTAAACAAAAAAAACCAAGAATAATAAGACCTCATCCATTGTATCGAACAAAACCAAACTAAGTTAAAACTCAGGCCAAATTGATTATATACCATTAATAGTAAGAGTAATTGTTAATTAATAGGAATTTACTATTTGATAGTATCATTTTGAAACATTGATATGTTTCCCCTTTTCTTGTAAGAACATGATTTGACCCATGGGGCGCTGCGGTACTTATATGTTGGGTGGTGACAGGTATAGTTACAGGAGAAAGTTATGTTTTAGTTTAGTTTTTATTTTATTTTATTTTCTTTATCACATTGGTCCCTAAGATCTTTTACATATATGAATTCTCCCATAAGATTTGTGTTGAATCCTAAGATGTTAAAAACATAATCAATTCTATTATTCTCAAGGGGACTGATGTTTTATTATTAGAGTTCCATGAAATGAATATACCATTGATAAGTAATACACCTTCATAATTTGACTCTCAATCAGATGTTTCAACTACATAGTACCACTTTTAAAAACAAAAAATATAAAATATATATCTTTATCATACCACAGTCCTGAATCAAGTGTCTATTTTTTATAAGAAAAGATCAGTTTCTATAATGTGAAGGACAACTACATAGGATTTATTCGGAATCCTGGTCGAAAGATGCTACCTCGTGGATGTCGCTGGACCGGGCCAACATTCCACGGTCACACCGCAATCACGTCGTGGTCACGCCTTTTTAATGCTTTTATTTGGCCCGGCTCCAGGACGACACCCCACGGTGGTTCTTAGTCCTTTAACAATTCGATGTATGATACCTAGATAGAGTTTTAGATACATTACCCACCCATAGTTAATTGGGAGGGACGCGATGACCAGAATGTTACCCTGCTACCTCTTACTCCCTTCGCTCCTGGCTGGAATATGATGCCCCGTGGATGTCACTGGACCAGGCCTACATGCCACGGTCACGCCACGGTCATGTCGTGGTTACGCCGTGGTCACGCTGTGGTCACGCTATGGTAATGCCATGATTTGGCCCTACTCCAGGACGACACCCTGCGGTGGTTTGTAGTCCTATCAGAATTCTATGTATGATACCTAGATAATGTTTTAGATACATTTCCCACAAATTGTTAACGGGGAGGGAGGCGATAGCTGGAATGTTTCCATACCTCCTCCTACTCCCTTCGCTCCTAGCCAGAAGATGTTTCCCCATAGATGTCGCTGGACTGGGCCAAAACGCTGCGGTCACGTCACAATCATGCTGTGGTAATGCCGTGATTTAGCCCTGCTCTAGGACGACACCCCGCAACGGTTCGTAGTCCTTTCGGAATTCGATGTATGATACCTAGATATAGTTTTAGATACATTACCGACCCATAGTTGATGGGGAGGGAGGGGATGGTTGGAATTTTTCCCCGCCTCCTCCCGCTCCCTTCACTCCTAGATGGAAGATGATACCCCGTGAATGTCGCTGGACTGGGCCAACATGCCGCGGTCACGCCGCGGTCACACCATGGTCACACCGTGGTAATTCCATGATTTGGCCCTACTCTAGGAAGACACCCCGCGGTGATTCGAAGTCCTGTCAGAATTCAATGTATGATAACTAGATATAGTTTTAGATACAATACACATACATTGTTAATGGGGAGGGAGGTGACAGTCGGAATGTTTCCCCGCCCCATCCCGCTCCCTTCGCTCCTGGCCGAAGATGCTACCCCACGTATGTCGCTGGACCAGGCCAACATGACGAGGTCATTCTGCAATCACGCTGTGGTCACACCGTGGTAATGTCGAGATTTAGCTCTGCTCCAGGATGACACCCCGTGGCAGTTCGCAGTCCTATCAGAATTCGATGTATGATACCTAGATAGAGTTTTAGATACATTACTCACCCTCCTTCCTGGACCCCAGACAGCCCCCTGGATAGCCCACCAGACACCCCCAACCCTCTTCCGTGGACCTCATATCCCAATCTAAGCTCTCTTCAAGATTCACCCTAAATCCCTATGGAAAAGAGGGTTTCAGAGCTTCAGAAGAAGACAAGAGAAGAGAGAAAACCCAACTCGAAAAGAGGAAGCAAGGAGAAGATTAGACTCACCCAGATCTTCAATCCGCACTTGACAGCACTCAAAACGCCCAAGTGATGTGTACAAGTCCACCCCGCCTCAAATTGAGACATGGTGTGGACGGTACCACTCAAATTGTTTCACTTTTATTTGAAATGGACAACATTTTAAATGAAAACAATAACTGGAATACGAAAAACATTTCAAATAGATTTGGATTGTTTTGATACTTTATCACAATTATCCATGAGTCATTTCTAATGTGTACAAGTCAACCCCACCTCAATACAAGGCACGGTGTGTCTGATACCACTCAAAGTGTCTCACTTTTCATTGAAATGGAAATCATTTTAAGTGAAAACAACAACTGGCATACAAAAAACCAACCAAATGCATTCGGATTCTATTGATACTTCAACACAACGATCCATGAGTGATTGTTGACATGTATGAGTCAAACCCGCCTCAGTCCGAGGCATGGTGTGGCCGACACCACTCAAAGTGTCTCACTTTTCTATGAAATGGACAAAATTTTAAGTGAAAACAACAACTGGCATACGGAAAACTGACCGAACGCATTCGGATTCTGTTGATACTTTAGTACAAGGATACATGGGTAATTTGTGATGTTTTTGAGTCAAACCCACCTTACTCTGAGGCACGGTGTGTCCGGTACCACTCAAAGTGTCTTTCTATTGTTTAAAATGGATACACTTTTAAGTAAAAACAACTTTCATAAGAAAACCCAAATAAACACATTCTAGTTGTGGTGATACTTTTGTAAAATTATCCATGAGTCATTTATGATGTGTACGAGTCAACCCCACCTCAATCCGAGGCATGATGTGTCCGGCACCACTCAAAGGGTCTCTCTTTTGTTTCAAAAGGACATCATTTTATGTGAATACAACAACTAGCATATGGAAAACCAACCAAAAGAATTCAGATTCTGTTGAAACATTAGGAAAAAAATCCATGGGTCGTATGTGATGTGTATGTGTCAACCCCGCCTCAATACGAGGGCCAGTGTGGTTAGAAGAACTCAAACTATCTCACTTTTATTTGAAATGGACAAGATTTTAAATGAAAACAACAACTGACATACGAAAAACCAACCAAATCCATTCAAATTCTATTGAAAATTTAGGAAAAGGATCCATGGGTCATTTTTGACCTATTTGAGTCAACCCCACCTCAATTTGAGGCACAGTGTGACCGACACCACTCAAAATGTCTCTCTTTTGTTTCAAAAGGACATCCTTTTAAGTGAATACAACAACTAAAATATGTAAAACCGACCAAAGGCATTCGTATTCTATTTAAACATTAGGAAAACAATACATGGGTCATATATGACTTGTATGAGTCAACCCTGTCTCAATCTGAGGGCCAGTGTGGTTGTTACCACTCAAACTATCTCAATTTTATTTGAAATGGATAGGATTTTAAGTGAAAACAACAACTGGCATACAGAAAACTGACCAAACACATTCATATTCTATTGATACTTTAGGAGAATGATCCATGGGTCATTTGTGATGTGTACGAGCCAACCCAACCTCAATCCGAGGTGCGGTGTGGCTGACACCACTCAAAGTGTCTATCTTTTGTTTAAAATGGATAACATTTTAAGTGAAAAAATGACATACGAAAAACCAACCAAATGCATTAGTATTTTGTTGATACTTTAGGAAAACGATCCATGAGTCATTTTTGGCATGTACGAGTGAACCACGTCTCAATCCGAGGCACGGTGTGGCTGACACCACTCAAATGTCTCACTTTTCATTGAAATGGACACCATTTTAAGTGAAAACTACAACTGGCATACGGAAAACTGACCAAACACATTTTTATTCTATTGATACTTTAGGAAAAGGATCCATGGGTCACTTGTGATGTGTTTGAGTCAACCCCACCTCTATCCGAGGCACGGTGTGGCCGAAACCACTCAAAGTGTTTTTTCTTTTGTTTAAAATGGATACTGTTTTAAGTAAAAAGAATTGGTATATGGAAAACTAACCAAACACATTTGGATTATGTTAATTAATTAGGAAAATGATTCATGGGTCATTTTTTATGTGTAAGAGTCAACCTCACCTCAATCCAAGGGGAGGTGTGGTCGGAACCACTCATAGTGTCTCTCTTTTGTTTCAAAAGGACTTCATTTTAAGGAATACAACAACTGACATATGGAAAACCAACCAAAGGCATTCAGATTATGTTCAAAATTTTGGGAAAAAATACATGGGTCATATGTGACATGTATGAGTCAACCCTGTATCAATCCTAGGGCTAGTGTGGCTAGCACCACTCAAATTATCTCCCTTTTATTTAAAATGGACAGAATTTTAAGTGAAAACAACAACTGGCATACAGAAATCTGACCAAAGGCATTCAGATTCTGTTGAAACATTAGTAAACTGATCCATGGGCCATATGTGATGTGTAAGAGTCAACCCCACCTCAATCGAAGTGCTGGTGTGGCCGGAACCTCTCAAACTGTCTCACTTTTATTTTAAATGGACATGATTTTAAGTGAAAACAAAAACTGGAATACGGAAACTGACCAAACACATTTGGATTGTTTTGATAATTTAGGAAAACGATCCATGGGACTTATGTGATATGAAAGAGTCAACCCCTCCTCAATCCCAGGCATGGTGTGGCAGACACCACTCAAAGTGTATCTCTTTTGTTTAAAATGGACAACATTTTTAGTTAAAACAACAACTGACATACGAAAAACTGATCAAACACATTCGGATTGGGTTGATACTTTACAAAAACTATCCATGGGTTATTTTTGACGTGTATGAGTCAACCCCGCCTCAATCCGAGGTGCGGTGTGGCCAGAACCACTCAAAGTGTCTCACTTTTCTTTTAAATGAACAACATTTTAAGTGAAAACAAAAACTGGCATTTGTAAAATTGACCAAACACAATCAGATTCTATTGATGCTATAGGAAAAAGATCCGTGGGTCATTTGTGATGTGTAACAGTCAACCCTGCCTCAATCTGAGGTACAGTGTGACCGAAACCACTCAAAGTGTCTCTCTTTTGTTTAAAATGGACAACATTTTATGTGAAAACAACAACTAACATATGGAAGACCGACCAAACGCATTAGGATTGTGTTGATACTTTAGTAAAACGATTCATGGGTCATTTTTGATGTGTACGATTTAACCCTGCCTCAATCCGAGGAGCGGTGTGGCCGACACCACTCAAAGTGTCCATTTTTTGTTTAAAATGGACACCATTTTAAGTGAAAACAACAACTCACATACGAAAAACCGACCAAACACATTAGTATTGTGTTGATACTTTAGGAAAAATATATGTTGGTCATTATTGATGTGTATGAGTCAACCCCACCTCAATCTGAGGCGCGGTGTGCCCAGCACCACTCAATGTCTCTCACTTTTCTTTGAAATGGACAACATTTTATGTGAAAACAACAAGTAGCATATAGAAAAAAGAACAAACACATTCAGATTATGTTGATACTTTATTAAAAGGATCCATAGGTAATTTTTTTTTGTGTAGGAGTCAACTCTGCCTCAATCCGAGGCACGATGTCACCGGTACCACTCAAAGTGTCTCTTTTTTGCTTCAAAAGGACATCATTTTAAGTTAATACAAAAACTGACATACGGAAAACCGACCAAAGGCATTCAGATTTTATTGAAACATTAGGAAAATGATCCATGGGTCATTTTCAACGTGTAAGAGTTAACCCCACCTCAATCTGAGGCACAGTGTGGCTAGAACCACTCAAATTGTCTCACTTATCTTTGAAATGGACAACATTTTAAGAGAAAACAACAACTAGCATACAAAAAACTGACCAAACGCATTAGTATTCTGTTGATACTTTAATAAAAGGAACCATGGATCATTTGTGACATGTATGAGTCAACCCCATCTCAATCCGAGGTGCGGTGTGGCCTCCACCACTCAATGTGTCTCTCTTTTGTTTAAAATGGGCAACATTTTAAGTGTAAACATCAGATGACATACAGAAAACTGACCAAAAACATTCAGATTGTGTCGATAATTTAGGAAAATGATCAATGGGTCATTTTTGACGTGTACGAGTCAACCCCACCTCAATCCTAGATGCGGTGTGGCCAACACCACTCAAAGTGTCTCTCATTTGTTTAAAAGGGACAACATTTTAATTGAAAACAACAACTGAAATATGGAAAACTAACCAAATGCATTCGGATTGTGTTGATACTTTAGGGAAATGATCTATGGGTCATTTTTGACATGTACGAGTCAACCCCACCTCAATCCGAGGTTCGGTGTGGCTGACACCACTCAAAGTGTATCACTTTTCTTTGAAATGGACAACATTTTAAGTGAAAACATGAACTAGCATATGGAAAATCATCCAAACGCATTCTGATTATGTTGATATTGTAGGAAAATGATCCATGGGTCATTTGTGACATTTACGAGTCAATCCTGCCCCAATAAAAGGTGCGGTATGGTTGGAACCACTCAATGTGTCTCTCTTTTGTTTCAAAAGGACATCATTTTAAGTGAATACAACAACTCACATACAGAAAACCTATCAAAGGAATTTTTATTCCATTGAAACTTTAGGAAAAAGATCCATAGGTCATATGTGATGTGTATGATTCAACCCTGACTCAATCTGAGGGCTGGTGTGGCCGACACCACTCAAACTGTCTCACATTTATTTGAAATGGACAATATTAATGTGAAAACAACAACTGCCATACGGAAAACCGACCAAACACATTCATATTGTGTTGAAACTTTAGTAAAACAATCAATGGGACATTTTTGATGAGTAAGAGTCAACCCCACCTCAGTCAGAGGTGCGTTATGGCCGAAACCACTCAAAATGTCTCCCTTTTGTTTAAAATGGACATCATTTTAAGTGAAAACAGCAACTAACATACGAAAAACTGACCAAACGCATTCAGATTCTTTTGAAACCTTAGGAAAACGACTCATTAGTCATTTGTGACATGTAAGAGTCTACCCCACCTCAATAAGAGGCATGGTGTGGCTCCTACCACTCAATGTGTTTCACTTTTATTTGAAATGGACATCATTTTAGGTGAAAACAAAAACTCGCATACAGAAAACTGACCAAATGCATTCAGATTCTATTTATTCTTTAGGAAAATGATACATGGGTCATTTTTGATGTGTACAAGGAAACCCCACCTCAATCCGAGTTGCATTGTGGCCGAACCCACTCAAAGTGTCTCTTTTTTTTAAGTGGACATCATTTTAAGTGAAAACAACAACTAACATACGAAAAACCAACCAAAATAATTCAGATTCTATTGAAACTTTAAGAAAATGATCCATGGGTCATATGTAACGTTTATGAGTCAACCCCACCTCAATCTGAAGCGTGGTGTGGCCGAAACTACTCAAATTGTTTCTCTTGTGATTAAAATGAACATCATTTTAAGTGAAAACAACAATTTACATACAGGAAACAAACCAAATTCAATCAGATTCTGTTGAAAATTTAGGAAAAAGATCCATGGGTCATATGTGACATGTACGAGTCAACCCCGACTGAATCCGAGGTGCGGTGTGCCTAACCCCATTCAAAGTGTCTCTCCTTTGTTTAAAATGGACATCATTTTAAGTGAAAAAATCAACTAACATACGGAAAACTGAGAAAACGCATTTGGATTCTGTTGAAACTTTAGGATAAATATCCATGAGGAATATATGAAATGTACGAGTCAACACCACCTCTATCCGAGGCATGGTGTGGCCAGTATCAATCTAATTTTCTCTCTTTTGTTTAAAATGGACATCATTTTAAGTACAAACAGCTGACATACGGAAAACCGACCAAATGTATTCAGATTGTGTTGATAATTTAGAAAAACGATCCATGGATTGTAAGTGACGTGTACGAGTAAATCTCGCCACAATCTGAGGTGCGGTGTGGCTGACACCAGTCAATGTTTCTCACCTTTATTTGAAATGGAAAACATTTTAAGTGAAAACAACAACTGGCATACGGAAAACTGACCAAACGCATTTAGATTCTGTTGATACTTTATGAAAATGATTCATGAGTCTTTTTAGCCTGTACGGGTCAACCCAGCCTCAATTCGGGGCATAGTGTGGCCATTATCACTCCAAGTGTATTTATTTTGTTTAAAATGGACATCATTTTAAGTAAAAACAACTGGTATACAGAAAACCAATCAAACGTATTCGAATTCTGTTGATACTTTGTTTTGGGGTTATTAGCTTCTAATTTCTGAATTCAATCATGTATGTGTTATAGAAAATGCAATTTTGTATGTATTCTTAATTCTATATAACCCACCCCCTAGACACCCCCACCCCTGTGGACAACCCCTCACCCCTAGACACCCCCACCCCTTGGGACACCCCCAACCCCTTGTATGTCATATTATGTAACGCCCCGACCCCAGTTACCCAGAGTCGGTGCATTATTACATAATATTGGCATGATCACAAAAGATCAAGTCTCAAAAGACCGATTAGTTTAGTAGCATTGTAATAAATAGATACATTCATAAAGTTTACATTACATCATAAAGTGAAAACTACTACGATAACATCTTGTCTTCATATCCCCTCATACTATCCCTACAAGTCATTCATAAATTACTTTTTCACATCCTGGAAAAAATAAAACATTGAAAGGGGTGAGCTCAGATGCTCAGTAAGGATAAAAATATAGAGAAAATTTTCATAAATAAGCATAAACATTTAAGGCAATGTATAAATAAAACAAAAGCCTTTTGAACTTGAACTTCAGCATAATATGGAAAATATAAAATGAAATAATTCCATTTACTTATTCACATGGATATTCTACTAGTCGAATAATGACATCCAAGATCAACAACCACTTTCATAATGATGGAATACATAATGCCAGACTATCATAACCACGTAGCCAAGTCCTCGTTCCAAGACTACAAATAATATTTTGACAAGTCCTTGTACCAAACACTAGTTTGTCTCATGAGACCTAACGATGCATCGAGGAGCTATAGCAGGCTCCACCCGTCACTTATTACATCCAATGCATTCCTCATATGAACAGGTTTAAACATAACATAAACATTCGTATTAAAACTAGCATACGAAATGCTAATAATATCTTCATAAACCATGAATGGTATAAAAATAATACATATATAGTCAAACATATCGCAAAACCATCAATACAATATGGAAGTTTTGTATCATAATAAATAAACTTCAAATAAGCTTAAAATTCGTCAAAGGATGTTGACATAGATGAAATCAAAACTATTTGAGAGAAATATCTCTTTTTTTGAAATCATTTAAAAGTCCCATAATTATTAAATAAAACATTTAATTTGATAGTATTCTTATAAGCTTGTAAGGGAAGCTTCAACGACTTTATAATGGTGGAAAATAGCCGCATCTTCCGTATAAGTTAAAAATACATTCTTAACTTAATTCTATCGAAAAGGTTAAAAGGGACCTTGTTTGGAAAACAATGGAAAGATTACTTTATAAACTTCTTATAAAAAGTCAAACAAGGGTATAAATGACTTAATCCCATATTCTATAAAATAGTAAGAGAGTTTTGAAATACATTTTTAAGAAACATGGATGTGGATGATAAAGAGGTCCCAGTAGATAATTACGTATAAACAACCTCAGATAATGAAGAGATTGTGAAATAACCCTTAACTTGTACATTTCCTTGGTTGAGTGTAGATTAACGTCCTATATAATTGTGAAATAATTGTTATTAAATTATACAAGAATCATATAAATTAATATGATATCATATATGATCTTTTAACATTGCTTTGTTAATAATATCTTAGTATTATCATCGTTTCTGGTGTTAACTTACTTGTTTTCTTTTATATGTTTTGTAATATAAGCCACGTTTTTTATGGATAGGTTTGTATATTATTCATATCCAGAATTATATCAAGTCCTTAAACATTATTTTTAATCATCAAATGAGAATTAGACTTGAATGGATACGATGTGGAATGAATCTCATCGCATTCGTGGAGACGGTAGTCCATACGTAGCACGAGCGACAATATCATTATTTTTATATTAAAATAATATATAATTGGATGGTATATAATATATACAGAATCATTATTTTGTTATATTTATTATTTACATGAATTACACATCATTATTATACCCATCCAAATAATAATATTTTGAATAACTATTACACCATGACGTGGAGACGGTAAGCCGTACGTACACACGTATGGTGACATGTCATTCATAGGATGGATAGAATACTGAATATGGTTGTACCATATTTATAATAACATCACAGTATATATAAGATGCTGGATTTATTATTTTAGTAAGGAAATAACACAGAAAGAAGAAGTTGAAGAAGAAATGAACTTGAAAAAGGGTGGTGAAAACATGACCTCTTCTTCGGTTTCTTCCTTTTGATTTGATCAAAAGGGATCCATAGGTTGGATTTATGATCAAACTAAGGCCTCTAGGTTGAATTGAGGGATGTTTAGAGAGTATTTGGGTAGGGTTTGGCCGAACCAAAAGGCTTTGAAGGTGTGAATAATTGGATAGAAGTGGTGTCCTTTAATAAGGGGGAGGAGGGGAACCTTAGGAAAAGCTAGAAATATTATTTTATAATAAATTTATATTCAGTTTATAATGTCTCCAAAATGGATTATTTAAAGTTTAAGGTGGGTATGGGTCGAAAACCACTTAACCAATAGGTTTTAGATAGGTTTGGGTCACAATATTAACCTTATCTTTTAGTTTTAACTCTTAGTTAATTATATTGACATTTACCATGTCACTTTATACTTTTATATTATATAGTTAATAAACATACCATATACATCCAAGAGACCCCCAAGTGGTCCATTAATGAAACACCTATCATGATATAAGTATCTTGTCCGAACCTTAGATTTTTAGGAATTGAATATCAATTAATAATATAATATTTGTTTTAAGAACTCTTTTATGTCAATTTTGACACTATTTGGTATTTTGTTTTTGATAAATTCATAAAAGCATTATTACTTCAAAAAAAATTATATAAACAATTCTAATATGTCATATTAACCTAGAGGAATTTATAAAAAGTCTTAAATTACATTTATTTGGGTATTTATAATTTTAATTATCTTAATCTTTCATTAATACGGTAATTACTACATCATCATTGTGTCATAAATAAATTAAACTATTTAATGTATAAAAATTATAAATAAAATAAAATTATGTATAAAATCATTTTATCTTTCTAATGAAAATTTATAGTCGAAATATAACATATATCACCCTATGTAAAAATTTTTTTGCTAAAAGATAGATGCTTATGTCATTTTTGTATTTACATTAACTTAATTAATATAAAGTGTCCCTATCACCTACAAGTGGCTCCATGGGGTCCCAAAATCGTCCAAATGATTCCCATGGTTAGAAATGAATCCACCAATAAGGTTAGGACACATTTCAGGATAATTTATTATTATTATAATATTATTTTTTCCCTTATTTACCGGATTTACCCTTTAACCATGGTAAATAATATATTTACCGAAGTAATTATTCAAAATGTCTAAAAATAAAAGTTACCTATTTACAAAATTTGGAAATCCTGATTCCAAATATGGAATCTATTTTTCCAAATTCAAAACACAGAAGTGGCAGAAATTAATTTAAAATTAATTCCCGCTGTCAAAACAAAAAGCGTGTTTTTAAGAAATAATAACTATGAAAAGATTAACACTTGTTTATGTCCGGTTTACTTGTGAAATTATGTCCAATGACCAACATTGTATTAAATGGTAAACATATATTCTAAATATACTTTATAACCACTCAAATTCATAATTTATCACTATTAATTTTTTTGATTAAAAAAGTTATTTGTAATTAAAATTTAGTAATTTTCACTATTCATCAAAATATAAAAGTTATCCGAAAAGTACCAAAATTTCACCTTAGGATAAATTTGATATTTTGAATCCAAAAATGAAGTCCATTTTGAGAGATAAAATTTATAAAATTTCAAAAAGTGGTTATTACTATACATAACGGCTACTTTGATTGGTCGCTATGTGTTAGAATCTCGAAGTTGCGTACAACACACGCTACTATATTATTCAAAGAGAAGCATACTGTGGAAACTTGGGGTGTTACATTCTACCCTCCTTCAAATAATTTCATCCTTGAAATTTCTAGAATACTACCACATGAAATTACTTGGGTGGTTCTTCATCATAAGTTCCTCGGGTTCCCACGTTGCCTCTTCCATCTTATGGTTTCTCCATAGAACTTTTATCAGACGAGTCGTCCGGTTTCTCATCACTTGTTCTCTGGCATCAAGAATCCTGATGGGCTCTTCGCAATAAGACAGATCAGGTTGCAGTTCTAATTCCTTGTAAGTGAGTACATGCGTTGGGTCAGGCATGTATTTTCTCAGTAGTGATACGTGGAACACATCATGAACTTTGGAGAGACTTGGTGACATTGCCAAACGGTAAGCTACAACCACAATTCGTTCTAGAATTTCAAAAGGTCCGATGTACCTGGGACTCAATTTACCCTTCTTACCGAAATGTATAACTCCCTTCCATGGAGATACCTTCATGAAAACATGATCTCCTACCTGAAATTCCAAATCCTTCATTCGATTATCGACATAGCTCTTCTGCCTACTTTGAGCTGCTTTGATGTGGTTTTGGATTACCTTCACCATTTCCATAATTTCCTCCACCAGTTCTAGGCCTAAAAGTTTTCTTTCACCAACGTCATCCCAATAGGTTGGTGTGCGGAATCTCTTTCCATATAGCACTTCATATGGTGCAATCTGAATACTTGAATGGAAGCTATTATTATAGGAAAATTCTACTCGAGGTAAATATTGATCCCACATACCCTGAATGTCAAGTGAGAAAGATCTCAATATTTCTTCTAAGGTTTGAATAGTCCATTCTAATTGTCCATATGTTTTAGGGTGGTAGGCAGTGCTCAAATAAAGTTCAGTATCCAAGGCCTTCTGAAGACTCTTCAAGAATCGTGAAGTAAAATGGGGATCATGATCTGAAACAATAGATAGGGATACTCCATGAAGTCTCACAACATCATTAATATATAGTCTTTCTAGACGTTCAAGTGGTAGATCCTCTCTTATAGCAAGAAAATGTGCTGACTTGGTAAGACGATCAACAATAACCCATATTTCATCGTTCCTTATAGGAGTCTTTGGTAGCCCCATGAGAAAGTCCATCGTAATATTGTCTCATTTCCACTCCGATATGGGAAGAGGTTTGATGACTCCTCCAGGTTGTTGCCTTCCAGCTTTCACTTGTTGATAAACCATGAATCTTGACACAAAATCAGCAATCTCCCTCTTCATGTTTTCTTACAAAAAATGTTCCATCGAATCTCTATACATTTTGGTGCTCCCATGGTGTATAGAGAAATTGGAGCTATGAGAATCATCTAACAATTCCCTTTTTAGATCAGGTATATCAGGAACACAAAGTCTCTTCCCGAATTTCAAAATTCCTTCTTCATACACAAAGTCTCTCAATCTCCCATCATTCACAGATTTAATCTTCTTTTGAAATTCTTCATCATCGGTCTGAGAACTCTTAAAACTTTCTAGTAAATATAGTTTGGCAACCATTTGAAAAATCATTTATGTTTCACCTTCGATGGTTATTCCCATGTCCATATTCACTAGATCCATGAAAATTGGGTCCCTTTCAATTATCATATTGTTCAAAACTCCATGATCTTTTCTGCTCAAAGCATCTGCCACCTTATTTGCCTTCCCCGAGTGGTAGTGTATCGTAAAATCATAATCCTTGAGTAATTCAAGCCATCTCCTTTGACTCATGTTGAGTTATTTTTTTGAGAAAATATACTTCAAACTCTTGTGATCAGTATAAATCTCACATTTTTCACCATAGTGGCAGTGTCTCCATATCTTCAAAACAAAAATCACATCTGATTACTCGAGGTCATTAGTAGGATAGTTTTTCTCATGAATTTTCAACTGTCGTGATGCATAGGAAATAACCCTACCATTCTGCATAATGACACAACCAAGTCCATTCTTCGATGCATCACTATAAATAACGAACCCATCATTCCCCGATGGTAGAGTTAATATAAGAGCATTGACTAATATTCTCTTCAGTTATTCAAAACATGCTTCACACTATTTTGTCCAAACAAATTTAACCCCTTTACATGTGAGATTTGTTAATGGGTTAGCCAATCGGAAAAAATTCTGGATGAAACGTTGATAATAACCTGCTAAACCAATAAAACGGCATACCTCAGTTATACTCATCGGTGCAGGACATTCTTGGATTTACTTGGACTTAGAAGGATCAATAGAGATTCCATATTTAGAGACAATATGGCCAAGAAAAGAAATCTCCTGAAGCCAAAATTCACACTTGCTAAACATCCCATATAATTCATGTCTTCTAAGAGTCTTCAGGATAATGCGCAAGTGATTTCCATGATCATCGTAGCTTTTGGAGTATACCAAGATATCATCAATAAATACCACCACAAAATCATCGAGATATACCTTGATAACTGTAGAGACCCGAAGATTGAATTACATGGACATTACATTACTTTTGCGGAATACTTAGTATATAACAAAAACACACACACAAGGATCGTAATAGTTTAGTGTCTTTGGAAACTCAGAATATAATCTTCTAATTGTGGTGAAAGATCTTCAACATCTCCCATAAAGATCTTCCTTTTTTTTACCTAAAACCTTTCTCTATATACTGGGGAAAAGAAAACATAAAAGGGTGAGCTCAAATACTCAGTAAGGGTAAACAAAAGAAATATCAATCACATCATATTCCTAAGAACATAACATTTTGGAAATCTTAACCTGCAAAAGAGAGCATAATTTCATAACATGGGATAAATCATAGTAGTGAAATGTAATCCCAATAATCATAACTTAAAACATGAAACTTTGTGGCATACACACATAGTCATAGAGAATAATTTATTATTAGTCAAGACTCATTGCCAAGACTATCTTAGTGGACAAAGTCAATTTCTGAACCGAGTTCACTCCTCGTTTCAGTCCTGTTTCACTGAACCGGTATAACTTACCGTTCCAGCCATGTCTATCTAATGAGATATAAAATCTTTACCCAATTCATTGGAGGGAGATATAGGTCCCACCCATCTCATAATGATACCATTTTTATGTGTGCCACAAAATCATAAATCATACATCATTGCATAACCCATGTAGTAAAAATGGAATTCTTAAACATCGTGACATCATAAAACAATTCATATAAGACAAATGAATTCATAAAAATAATTCCATCACAACATAATCAAATAAATTTAATGATAGGGATAGAATCATAACCCTACATTATATTAGATGGAAAATAATTTTGATAAAACACTTGAACTCCATTCTTGAGGAAAATATCCTTTCTACTTCAAAAACACTTTTCCTTTCTTAACATGTCATACAATTATAAACTAAAAGAAGTTGATTAAAAATAAACTTTAAAACTTTTAAAGGAAGCTTCTTTGAAATAATGTTTTAAAAATCCATTCATTCCATATAAGTTAAAAAAACATTCTTCTCGTACTTTTTTCGAAAAAGTCAAAAAGTACCTCGTACGAAAAATGACAAAAAATTCCTTACATATATTTTACTAAAAACTCACCGAAGGGTAAAATTGGATTTAAACAATTTTAGGTGGATTGAAATAATATTACATGCTGAGGAAATATGGACGTGGATGATAAAATACACCCCCGTAAATACTAAAGTATAAACAATCTCGGATAAAAATGAGATTGTGATATTTCCCTTACCTTAGGTCCGATTTTCTTTGTAAGTGTCCGAAACTCCTGTATAATGATTTAAATAATGTCATTGACTTATTCCAGAATCATACTCATTATTATGATATCATATATGGTTCACTTATGACTTTCTATTAACCGTTCTTTTGTAAATTCCATGTTAAAGAGTGTTTTGGGTAAAATCGTTTCATTTTTCGTCCGTGTTTTGACTTGTAATTATTCATATGATTACTTAGATCATGATTACTTAATTCCATAATATAAAACAAGATTTATATATAATATATATTCATAATATACATATACATAATAGATCAGTAAATGGAAAGAAATACACCGTTCATGGAGACGGTAGGCCGTACGTACGCTTAAACGTTGTTTTCGTTTCCTTATTGAGTTGAATGGAATTAAGTAGATGACATACATATATATACACATAAATATAGTATCATTATTATGTCATATATTTCATGATTACATATTATATATACTTTATAATCATTCATTAATGGTTAATGTGGAGAATGAATCTCATCGCGTCGTGGAGACGGTAGTCCGTACGTACGCACGAGCGATGATATCGTTCTCATGATCGTGGAATTGTATTGGAGTGTATGTATACTATTTCAGATTCAATATCACTTTAAAATAATCATATATAGTTATTATTTACACCATTATACCCATCCAAGTAAGGTGGTGGTGGAAAATAGATTACACCACGGCGTGGAGACGGTATTACGTACGTACGCACGCGCGGTGATTTCGTTTTCTGTAGGATGGATAGATGGTGAAATAGGGTTGTTTCATTATTATAATAACTTATCATTATATGAGTGATACATATGTTATTAATTCATAATTAAACAACCTAATAAGAATAAGTGTAAGAAGAAATAAAGTTGAAAGAATTGGTAACGGACATTACCTCTTCTTTGAAGCGCCTCTTTGAGATCTCATTTTAGGGCACGAAAATTGGTTTTTGAGGAAGAACAGAAACTCTAGGATGTTTCTAGGGAAGTGGAGAAGATACTTTTTCAGGGTTTGGACAAGCTTTAAGGCTCAAAGTGGTGTGAGGAAGAGAGGGAGGGGGTGCCCTTTTATAAGGGAGGAGAGGGGCATCTTTGGAATAACTAAATATATTATTTTATTATAAAGCCAAATTCGGTTTTAAATAGCTCCAAATTTATTTATTTCGAAGATAAGGTGGGGATGGGTCTAAATACTCTCATACAATAGAATTTATACAATTTTAGGTTCCTATTTTAACCTTATCATTTATATTTATCTTTAAGTTAGATAATTTTACTTTTACCTTGTCTTCTTGTTTTATTACACTATAAGGCTAATAAACTTACTATATCAAGCCAAAAGAACCCCAAGTTGTCTATTATAAATATATATAACCTTATCTAAGTCATTTGGACGAACCTTAGATTTTTAGGAATAAAATAAAAATTAATAATATAATATTTGTTTTAAAAACTATTTTATGTCAATTTTAACACTATTTAGTAATTGATTTTTGTGAAAATCATAACAGAATTATTAGTTCTAAAAACGTTAATTAAATAACTAATAACATTTCATATTAACCTATAAAATTATTTTAATTCATAAAAAGTCTTAAATTACATTTATTTGTGTATTTATAACATCACTTATGTCAATATTTCATTAATAAGACAATTACTGCATCATCTTTGTGTCATAATAAATGATAATTATTTAATCCCTAAAAATTATAAATAAATTACTATGATGTAGATAATTGTATTATATTTTTTTAGACTATTCATTTTCGAATTTTCATGAAGTTTATAACTAAATTAAAATTATTATACTTATAAAATTTAAGAAAGTGACATGTTGTCACATTCTTTGGTTTTAATAATAATTAAATTATTTTCATGGACAAAAGTCCATTAAATGAATCTAATCCGACCCTTAGGTAATATGGGTCGACTTTTAGTCATCCAATATGATTTTTACATGTGTTAGGGTAATTTTATAATATTATATTTACCCTTAATTACCCGATTTACCTTTAACTATGGTAAATAAAATTTACCATAGTTACTATTCATAATTCCAAAAAATAAAAAGTAGCTTATTAAAATAATTTGGATCCAATGATTAAAAATATGGAATCCATTTTTCCAAATTGAATACAAAAAAGTTGCAGAAATTAAATTAAAATTAATCCTGTTGTCGAAAGAAAATGGGTTTTTCTTTAAACATTGCAAACAATTGAATTGATTTATCCTACGAATTCAAGGTAGAATCAATGCTAATGACATAAATTATATTAAATGGTAAAAATATATTCTATTTATACTTTAAAACCATTCAATATTATAATTTAACCATATAAATATTGCGATGAAAAAAGTTGTTTTTAATTAAAATATAGCGTGTTTTTACTATTCATCAAAATATAAAAGTTACCAGAATGATATGAAAATTTATTCAATTTTTTTTTATTTCATAATTCTAAAGAAGAATTTTGTTTTGTCAAATTTAACTTATAAACATTTCAAAAACTAGATTTAAAGTGGGTGCGCCATCAAAAGTTGGAAAAACTGCATTTTTTGAAAAATACTTATTTTACCCGAAAAATTTATTTTGTTCTTATACCATATTTTAGAAAATGCGCAAGACGAATAATAATGTTATAAGATTCAAAATTTAGTTAATACTATTCATAACGGCTAGTTCATAGTAATATTATAATAATATATCATTGTTTAGTAAAACTTGGTATTGCGTACAACATACGCTGTCGAGGAAGGTCGTGATTGCGTGTAATGCAAGCCAAGTCAGGGTTGCGTGCTGTGAAAGAATCCTTCGTTGTTTCATATAACATAAACCAACCATATTTCATTTATACATTGAATATATATATATATATACTCAATGTTGCGTAGAATAACTATTATCAAAATTGTGTGTAACACTATATAAGAATAGTGTTGCGTATACTGCAAGCTAATACGGTGTTGCATATACCGCAAGGTAATCATGGTGTAGCATACAAAACAAGACATTAATGAAATTAAAAAAATATTTTTCTAAAAATCTCTGGGTGTTACATTCTACCCCCTTAAAATGAATTTCGCCCTCGAAATTCATCGGGGTTATAAATGGTTTACTATTCAAAAGTTTTTTTAATTTTAACCCACATCGTAAAAAGGAATACCAAAACCAATATTTAAAAACAAAAGTATGAAATGTAACGGTTACCCAAATAAACTAATCATTGGGTTTCCACATAGGTGAAAATATGGATATGGAAGAGAAATCTAACCATCATGTTCTGATGGAGAGTGGTAGAGAACCTGGCTATGGAAAAGCGAGCAATCACAAAGCCATAAATTTGTGATGATCTAAGGTACCGTCTGATTCATCAGATATAAGAGCACTAGGACAACATTTTTGGTTTTCAAGATCATTTCCCTAAAGTTGATGAAATTGGAATTAGAAGAAATACTTTCGTGATTTTGGTATAGTCTCACCGTTTGTCGTTCTTTGGACAATTTTCACTTCATCTCTTAATGAAATGAAGTTGAATTTGTCATTCGTGATGTGTTAATAGATCACGTGATAGAATGATCGGTCATTCCATCTGTCTCAAACAAAAGGTTATAAAAGTTATCAAAAAATACATAAGTCCATCTATAGTGAGATTAATCATATATAGTTCCTAAAATGGACTTATACTTCATATATCATACTGCTTAATATAATAAAACTAGTTTCTACTAAATATGGACTTCCTGTAGGCCAGTGGTAGGCGATAAAGGCGAGTCGCACTTCAGTTGTGGGTTCGATTCCCACAGCCTTGTCTGACGCGATGGGCTGTCGCCCATCCTGTAGGTTGTCCTTTTTCTAAAACTACATTACTATAACATCACATAAATAATATCAAAAAAAGTTCTATCCTTAAACAATAATAACTTATGGTTAAAATAATCCATTCCAATCTTTAGGCTTATCTAAAATACTTCGGTCCAAGCTCATAGTATAAAGAAAACGATTACTTGAAATGTCGTCAACCAAGCATGTGAATACCTTCATTTATCCCCCATATATCTTGTTGGTCACATTCCAATCATGTGAATACCTTAATGATGTATTCTCTTGAAAAATGAATACCCATTAAACCTTAGTGAAAACATGAATGCTGTCAAAAGTTAAATCTTTCCACATACCAAAATCCAAAAATTCTATATACTCAAACAATGATATAACCTTCTACTTATATCAGTCATGAGCTCATGAATACTATCAAACATTTAATTTTCTCCTTATCCCTTCATTATGTGCATATCATCTACATTCCAAAAATATCAGAATAACCTTTCATGGATACTGGTAACATTAATCATACACTTTCAAAACTCAAGGAAAGACAACAGTGTAACAATCCTTAGATGTCTCTTTATTCCATAGTACCATGAGATTACTTATACAACATTACACATGATAAACATGTAATCATTCCGCTACATTCTTAAACCATTGACCGAGCTTCAACAATTATTTCATCTCACATATAATTTGTAGTCTCTTCATCATCATCCACATAAATACTACCCATATGACCATACTGATTCTCTTCATGAGACTTTCCCTTAGGGCATTGGTTTGAATAATTCCCGTACATTCCACATTTAAAACATTTAACCATTGTTGATGTCGTAGCAATACCATTATCCCAATCCCTGGTGTTAACTGAAACTTTTCCTTTGCACTTACTGGCTTTGTGTCCTTCTTTTCCACACCCAAAGCATCTTCCAGTTCCTTTGAAACATTCTCCTTGATGCCTCTTCCCACATGATTTACATAGGGGAAATTGAACTTTCTTTCCTCTATGATCATCATGAAACTCCATCTTTCTCTTATTAGCCGAGTCAGGAAACTTACCAAATTTTACTTTATTGATCATACTATGAGATTGATGATTCAGAATAATAATGATGTTTGGACTTAAAAATCCCATTTCATTTGGTTGCTCATGAAGAATATCATTCCATTGTCCATCATATCCTCCATTATCGTGAATCATCTTGTTTCCAGCCATTTTCTAAAACCCAAAAAGAATAGTGTGAGAGGAATAAATCATAATAAAGGGGGATTAACTTCAATATCTAACATATTTGGTTTAATCTAATATCGTTACCATAGTTCTAGGACTATATCCTATACGTATACTTATCCTTAGGGACATCCCTAGACATACCTTAGAAATATCTCTAGGGATCTCACTAACGTTTTCGCATCCTAGTTTCCAAAGGTTGACTAAACTTTTCCTCTGATACCAACTGTAGAGACCCAAAGCTTGATGTACATGGACATTACATTACTTTTTCGGAATACTTAGTACATAACAAAAACACACACACAAGGATCGTAATAGTTTATTGTCTTTGGAAACTCGGAATATAATCTTCTAATCGTGGTGAAAGATCTTCAACATCTCCCATAAAGATCTTCCTTTTTTTTACCTAAAACCTTTCTTTATATCCTGGGGAAAAGAAAACATAAAAGGGTGAGATCAAATGCTCAGTAAGGGTAAAAAAAGAAATATCAATCACATCATATTCATAAGAACATAACATTTTGGAAATCTTAACCTGAAAAAGAGAGCATAATTTCATAACATGGGATAAATCATAGTAGTGAAATGTAATCCCAATAATCATAACTTAAAACATGAAACTTTGTGGCATACAAACATAATCATAGAAAATAATTTCTTATTAGTCAAGACTCATTGCCAAGACTATCTTAGTGGACAAAGTCAATTTCTGAACCGAGTTCACTCCTCGTTTCAGTCCTGTTTCACTGAACCGGTATAACTTACCGTTCCAGCCATGTCTATATCATGAGATATAAAATCTTTACCCAATGCATTGGAGGGAGATATAGGTCCCACCCATCTCATAATGATACCATTCTTATGTGTGCCACAAAATCATTAATCATACATCATTGCATAACCCATGAAGTAAAAATGGAATTCTTAAACATCGTGACATCATAAAACAATTCATATAAGACAAATGAATTCATAAAAATAATTCCATCACAACATAATCAAATCAATGTAATGATAGTGATATAATCAGAACCCTACATTATCTTAGATGGAAAATAATTTTGATAAAACACTTGAACTCCATTCTTGAGGAAAATATCCTTTCTACTTCAAAAACACTTTTCCTTTCTTAACATGTCATACAATTCTAAACTAAAAGAAGTTGATTAAAAATAAACTTTATAACTTTTAAAGTAAGCTTATTTGAAATAATGTTTTAAAAATCCATTCATGTCGTATAAGTTAAAAAAAACATTCTTCTCGTACTTTTGTCGGAAAAGTCAAAAAGTACCTCGTACGAAAAACGACAAAAGATTCCTTTCATATATTTTACTAAAAACTCACCGAAGGGTAAAATTGGATTTAAAAAATTTTAGGTGGATGGAAATAATATTACATACTGAGGAAACATGGACGTGGATGATAAAATACACCCCCGTAAATACTAAAGTATAAACAATCTCGGATAAAAATGAGATTGTGATATTTCCCTTACCTTAGGTCCGATTTGCTTTGTAAGTATCCGAAACACCTGTATAATGATTTAAATAATGTCATTGACTTATTACAGAATCATACTCGTTATTATGATATCATATATGGTTCACTTATGACTTTATATTAACCTTTCTTTTGTAAATTCCATGTTAAAGAGTGTTTTGGGTAAAATCGTTTCATTTTTCGTCCGTGTTTTGACTTGTAATTATTCATATGATTACTTAGATCATTATTACTTAATTCCAGAATATAAAACACGATTTATATATAATATATATTCATAATATACATATACATAATAGACCAGTAAATGGAAAGAAATACACCGTTCATGGAGACGGTAGGCTGTACGTACGCTTAAACGTTGTTTTCGTTTCCTTATTGAGTTGAATGGAATTAAGTAGATGACATATATATATATACACATAAATATAGTATCATTATTATGTCATATATTTCATGATTACTTATTATATATACTTTATAATCATTCATGAATGGTTAATGTGGAGAATGAATCTCATCGCGTCGTGGAGACGGTAGTCCGTACGTACGCACGAGCGATGATATCGTTCTCATGATCGTGGAATTGTATTGAAGTGTATGTATACTATTTCAGATTAAATATCACTTTACAATAATCATATATAGTTATTATTTACACCATTATACCCATCCAAGTAAGGTGGTGGTGGAAAATAGATTACACCACGGCGTGGAGACGGTATTACGTACGTACGCACGCACGGTGATTTCATTTTCTGTAGGATGGATAGATGGTGAAATAGGGTTGTTTCATTATTATAATAACATATCAATATATGAGTGATACTTATGTTATTACTTCATAATCAAACAACCTAAGAAGAATAAGTGGAAGAAGAAATAAAGTTGAAAGAATTGGTAACGGACATTACCTCTTCTTTGAAGCGCCTCTTTGAGATCTCCTTTTAGGGCACTAAAATTGGTTTTTGAGGAAGACCAGAAACTCTAGGATGTTTATAGGGAAGTGGAGAAGAGAATTTGGAAGGGGTTGGCCATGCATTAAGGCTCAAAGTGGTGTGATGAAGAGAGGGAGGGGGTGCCCTTTTATAAGGGAGGAGAGGGGCATCTTTGGAATAACTAAATATATTATTTTATTATAAAGCCAAATTCGGTTTTAAATAGCTACAAATTTATTTATTTCTAATATAAGGTGGGGATGGGTCGAAATCCTCTCATAAAATAGAATTTATACAAGTTTAGGTTCCTATTTTAACCTTATCATTTATATTTATCTTTAAGTTAGATAATTTTACTTTTACCTTGTCTTCTTGTTTTCTTACACTATAAGGTTAATAAACTTACTATATCAAGCCAAAAGAACCCCAAGTTGTCTATTATTAATATATATAACCTTATATAAGTCATTTTTCCGAACCTTAGATTTTTAGGAATAAAATAAAAATTAATAATATAATATTTGTTTTAAAAACTATTTTATGTCAATTTTGACACTATTTAGTAATTGATTTTTGTGAAAATCATAAAAGAATTATTAGTTCTAAAAACTTTAATTAAATAAATAATAACATGTCATATTAACCTATAAAATTATTTTAATTCATAAAAAGTCTTAAATTACTTTTATTTGGGTATTTATAACATCACTTATGTCAATATTTCATTAATAAGACAATTACTGCATCATCTTTGTGTCATAATAAATGATAATTATTTAATCCCTAAAAATTATAAATAAATTACTATGATGTAGATAATTGTATTAGATTTTTTTAGACTATTCATGTTCGAAGTTTCATGAAGTTTATAACTAAATTAAAATTATTATACTTATAAAATTTAAGAAAGTGACATGTTGTCACATTCTTTGGTTTTAATAATAATTAAATTATTTTCATGGGAAAAAGTCCATTAAATGAATCTAATCTGACCCTTAGGTGATATGGGTCTACTCTTAGTCATCCAATATGATTTTGGCATGTGTTAGGGTAATTTTATAATATTATATTTACCCTTAAGTACCCGATTTACCTTTAACTATGGTAAATAAAATTTACCATAGTTACTATTCATAATTACCAAAAATAAAAAGTAGCTTATTAACATAATTTGGATCCACTGATTCCAAATATGGAATCCATTTTTCCAAATTCAATACACAGAAGTTGCAGAAATTAAATTAAAATTAATCCCGTTGTCGAAAGAAAGCGGGTTTTTCTTTAAAACATTGCAAAAGATTGAATTGATTTATCCTACGAATTCAAGGTAGAATCAATGCTAATGACATACATTATATTAAATGGTAAAAATATGTTCTATTTATACTTTAAAACCATTCAATATTATAATTTAACCATATAAATTATTGCGATGAAAAAAGTTGTTTTTAATTAAAATATAGCGTGTTTTTACTATTCATCAAAATATGAAAGTTACCAGAATGATATGAAAATTTATTCGATTTTTTTTTATTTCATGATTCCAAAGAAGAATTTTATTTTGTCAAATTTAACTTATAAACATGTAAAAAACTAGATTTAAAGTGGGTGCACCATCAAAAGGTGGCAAAACTGCATTTTTTGAAAAATACTTATTTTACCCGAAAAATTTATTTTGTTCTTATACCATATTTTAGAAAATGTGCAAGACGAATAATAATGTTATAAGATTAATTATTTAGTTAATACTATTCATAATGGCTAGTTCATAGTAATATTATAATAATATATCGTTGTTTAGTAAAACCCGGTATTGCCTACAACACACGCTATCGAGGAAGGTCGTGGTTGCGTGTAATGCAAGCCAAGTCAGGGTTGTGTGCTGTGCAAGAACCTTTGTTGTTTCGTATAACATAAACCAACCATATTTCATATATAAATTGAATATATATATATATATATATACTCAATGTTGCGTAGAATAACTATTATCAAAATTGTGTGTAACACGATCCAAGAATAGTGTTGTGTATACTCCAAGCTAATATGGTGTTGCGTATAGCGCAAGGTAATCTTGGTGTAGCATACAAAACAAGACATTAATGAAATTTAAAAAATATTTTTCATAAAATCTCTGGGTGTTACAATAACTCTATTCATTAGATCCATGAATACAGAGGGTGCATTAGTTAGCCCAAAAGGCATTACTGTAAACTTGTAATGCCCGTACCTGGTTCGAAATGCTGTCTTCAGAATGTCTTCCTTCTTCAAAAACAACTGATGGTATCCAGATCGAAGGTCAATCTTTGAAAAGTATTGAGCTCTATGCAGTTGGTCAAATAAATCATCAATGCGAGGTAGGAGATACTTGTTCTTTATTGTTACAGCATTGATCTCCCTGTAGTCGATACATAACCTCATAGATCCATCTTTCTTTTTAACAAAAAGAACAAGGGCTCCCCATAGAGAAACACTAGGCCGAATAAATCCCTTATTACTCAATTCCTCTAGTTGTTTCTTTAGTTACACTAATTCTACAGTGGCTATTCTTTAAGGGGTCTTTGATATAAGCTTTGATCCTGGAATTAAATCAATGGAAAACTCAACTTCTCATTCTGGAAGATGTCCAGATAAATCTTCTAGAAACACATCTACACATTCTTTCACAATAGGTACATACTCTATTTGAAAATTCATTTACTCACCCACAATCATTTCATTCTCTTCCTCCCCAATAATTGAATTTAGTTGAGCTACTTGGGGTGGATCTAGATAAGAATTAGGTGGTGATGATTATGCTCTAAAGATAAGGTGTTCCTTATCATCATCATCAAAAATTGTAACGTACTTCTTCTTACAATAAATATTTGCATCATGGTATGAAAGCCAATCCATATCGAGGATTATATCAAACTCAATCATAGTTATGACGATGATATCAGCAGATAAAGAACAATTATATGCTCTAATGGGGACTGATTCACAAAACTTTGTTGCAATGATACTTCCCTTAGGAGTTTTAACTGACAACTCCCTTGTTAAATCAAATTAGAAATATCTAATTTAATTAGAATACTGGGAAGATATGAAATAATGCGATGATCCAGAATCAAATAATGCATTTTCTAAACTTGAGGAAAACATTAAATTACCTACCACCACATCTTTCGGAGCTTCTACTTCAGCAGTAGTGATAGCATAAGCTTGGCCTTGATCCCTTGGACTTTTCAGAGGAAAGTTTCCTTGAAGCTTAGGACATTCATTTTTATAATGTCCCATATCCCTGCAATTGTAGCATTGGACATCAGTATCTTCCTTCTTCCCCTTGCAATCACGAGCTTGGTGGCCTTTTTCACAACACTTGTAACAGACTCCCATTCCCTTCAAGAAAGTACCAGGGTGTTTCTTCCCACATTTACTATTGGATGGATATTCAACTTTTCCCTTCTCCCCCTTATTCCCATTCCCAGATTGATCAGCAGATCAATTCTTCTCTTTCTTTGCTTTAAAGTCATAAGACTTAGAGAATTCCTTTTCTGTTTTGATAGCACATGAGACAATGTCTTCGTATGATGAGAAGGATTGTGAGACTAATGATCGATGGAGAAATGGTTCTAACGCATCAAAGAAACAATCAATATTAATTCTTGGGTTACGTATATAATCTCCATCATACCTTTCTAACCTTGTAAAGTTAGCCTCATACTTTGCGACATTCTCATCCTCCTTTTGTCTCAGACTTAGAAATTGCCTTTCTATATCTTCTCGATGGTCATGAGAAAAGTATTTTTCAAAAAATAGATCTTTTAAGTCCCTCCATTCCATATTTTATACTTCATCATCTTCCTTTATGTTTTGAATCAATGAACACCATTGATCAGCATCTCCAGTGAGGCAGTAAACTTCAATGACAACCTTTTCCCTTCCACTACTCCCCAAAGCCTGAAATATTTTCTCCTAGGAACTTATCCATTGCTTAGCTACCAATGGATTTGTACTCCCATTGAATGTTGGTGGTTGGTTCCTCATGAAGCGATCTAACATTGATCCTCCACACTGTGGATCAGGGTTCCCCATATGGGTAAGGTTATTATTCATAAACTGAGTGAGTTGTCCTAGTATGGTGATAAGATGATCAACACCAGTTACATCACCAGATCCACTATAATTATCTTGAGCAGGTGGGAAATCCCACCATGGAGTGTGTGCATTGATATAGTTTCCATTTCTTCCACTAGGCGCCACTTCTAAACAATGGCCTAAACTAGATCAGTTTATGAATCAAAATACATAATTCCATACTTGTAAAACACTTAACATAAATTGAACTATTTATAGATATAATCCATAATCATAAAAATGTTTTCTTTGAAAAAGTATATACTCATAAACCCTTCATAATGATTTGAAAAGAAAATGAGAATTATCCTAAGAATATCCCCCGGGAGTGTCGTAACAAAGAGTGTTGCAAGGCCCGTTGTCGTGCACCAGTTCCCGTTCAAGTCTAGCTCAAAGCGGTGTTTTCAGGTTTTACCTCTAGGTACATCTGTGCTAGAGCCGCCTCTATCTTCTCGTATCCAGACATGGATGTATTTCTTGGAAAACTCACAAAACCTCTACAATACCAAAATTATAGGAAGTTCTTCTATACAAATCCTCAAAGTCCATCTTAGGTCTATATGATCTAATCAGAGTTTATCTAAATCTATCTTCCAAGGTTTGTACTAAACTTACTCTGATACAAACTGTAATTCCCCAACCCCAGTTCCCCAGAGTCCGTGCATTATTACATAATATTGGCATGATCACAAAAGATCAAGTCTCGAAAGACTGATTAGTTTAGTAGCCTTGGAATAACTAGATACATTCAAAAAGTTTACATTACATCATAAAGTGAAAACAACTACAATAACATCTTGTCTTCATATACCCTCATACTATCCCTGTAGTTCATTCATAAATTACTTCTTTACATCCTGGAAAAAATAAAACATTGAAAGGGGTGAGCTCAGATGCTCAGTAAGAATAACAATATAGTGGAAACTTTCATAAATAAGCATAAACATTTAAGGAAATATATAACAAAAACAAAAGAACTTTAAACATGAACTTCAGAATAATATGGAAAATATAAAATAAAATAATTCCATTTACTTATTCACATGGATATTATACTAGTCAAATAATCACATGCAATATCAATAACCACTTTCATAATGATGGAATGCATAATGCCAGACTCTCATAACCACATAGCCAAGGCCTCGTGCCAAGAATACAAATAAAATTTCTCCAAGGACTTGTGAAAAGACACTAGTTTGTCTCATAATACCTACAGATACATCTAGGAGCTATATTGGGCTCCGCCCGTCACTTATTAAGTCCAATCCATTCCTCATATGAACAGGTTTAAACATAACAAAAACATTCGTATTAAAACTAGAATACCAAATGTCAATAATTTCTTCATAAACCATGAATGGTATAAAAATAACACATCCACAGTCAAAAATATCACAAAACCATCAATACAATATGGAAGTTTTGTATTATAATAAATAAACTTCAAATAAGCTTAAAATTCATCAAAGGATGTTGACATAGATGAAATCAAAACTATTTGAGAGAACTATCTCTTTTTTTGAAATCATTTAAAAGTCCCATAATTATTAAATAAAACATTTACATTGAAAATATTCTTATAAGATTTTAATGGAAGCTTCGACAACTTTATAACGGTGGAAAATATTCACATCCTCCGTATAAGTTAAAAAGACATTCTTACCTTAATTTTGCCGAAAAGGTTAAAAAGGACATTGTTTGGAAAACGACGGAAAGATTCCTTTATAAACATCTTATAAAAAGTCAAACAATGTTATAAATGACTTTAACTCATATTCTGTAAAATAGTAAGAGTGTTTTGAAATACATTTTTAAGAAACATGGATGTGGATGATAAAGAGGTCCTAGTAGATTATTACGTATAAACAACCTCAGATAATGAAGAGATTGTGAAATAACCCTTACCTTGTAATTTTCCTTGGTTGAGGGTAGATTAAACACCTGTATAATGGTGAAATAAATTTTATTAAATTATAAAAGAATCATATACATTAATATGATATCATATATGATCTTTTTACATTGCTTTGTTAATAATATCTTAGTATTATCGTCGTTTCAGGTGTTAACTTACTCGTTTTCTTTTATGTGTTTTGTAATATAAGCCATGTTTGTTTTGGATATGTTTGTATATTATTCATGTCCATAATTATATAAAGTACTCAAACATTATTTTTAATCATCAAATGAGAATTAGACTTGAATGGATACGATGTGGAATGAATCTCATCATGTTCGTGGAGACGGTAGTCCGTACGTACGCACAAGTGACAATATCATTCTTTTGATATTAAAATAATATTTAATTGGATGATATATCATATATAAAAAATCATTATCATGTTATATTTATTATTTACATGAATTACACATCATTATTATACCCATCCAAATAATAATATTTTGAATAACAATTACACCACGATGTGGAGACGGTAAGCCGTACGTACGCACGTATAGTGACATGTCATTCATAGGATGGATAGAATACTGAATATAGTTGTACCATATTTATAATAACATCACAGTATATAGAAGATACTGGAGTTGTTATTTTATAAAGTAAATAACACATAAAGAAGAAGTTGAAGAAGAAATGAACTTGAAAAGGCGTGGTGAAATCATTACCTCTTCTTCGGGTTCTTACTTTTGATTTGATCAAAAGGGATCTTAGGTTGACTTTATGATCAAAATAAGGCCTCTAGGTTGAATTTAGGGAAGTTTAGAGAGTATTTGGGCAGGGGTTGGCCGAACCAAAAGGCTTCAAATGTGTGAATAATTGGTTATAAGTAGTGTCCTTTTATAAGGGGGAGGGGGGGACCTTAGGAAAAGGTAGAAATATTATTTTATAATAAATTCATATTCGGTTTCTAATGGATCCAATGTGGATTATTTAGAGGTTAAGGTTGGTATGGGTCTAAAAACAATTAACCAAAAGGTTTTAGACAGGTTTGGGTCACAATAGTATCCTTATCTTTTAGTTTTAACTCTTAGTTAATTAGATTGACATTTACCATGTCACATTGTAGTTTTATATTATATTGTTAATAAACATACCATATACATCCAAGAGACCCCCAAGTGGTCCATTAATGATACACCTATCATTATATAAGTCTCTTGGCCGAAAATTAGATTTTTAGGAATTGAATATCAATTAATACTATAATATTTGTTTTAAAAACTCTTTTATGTCAATTTTGACACTATTGTGTATTTTGTTTTTGATAAATTCATAACAGAATTATTACTTCGAAAATAATTTATATATACAATAAAAATATGTCATATTAACCTATAAAATTATTGTAATTTATAAAAAGTCTCAAATTATGTTTATTTGGGTATTTATAATATCAATTATCTTAATCATTCATTAATACGGTAATTACTCCATCATCATTGTGTCATAAATAATATAAATTATTTAATGTCTAAAAATTATAAATAAAATACCATTATGTAGGAAATATTCTTATCTTTCTAATAAATATTTATAGTCAAAAATATAACAAATATAACCCTATGTAAAAATAGTTTTTCTAAAGGATATATGCTTATGTCATTTTTGTATTTACTTTAACATAATTAATATAAAGTGTCCCTATCACCTACAAGTGTCTCCATGGGGTCCCAAAATCGACCAAAAGATTACCATGGTCGGACATATATCCACCAATAAAGTTAGGACATGTTTTAGGGTAATTTATTATTATTATAATAGTATTTTGTTACCCTTATTTACCGGATTTACCTTTTAACCATGATAAATAAAGTATTTACCGAAGTAATTATTCAAAATGTCTAAAAATAAAAGTTATCTATTTACACAATTTGGACATCCTGATTCCAAATATGGAATCCATTTTTCCTAATTCAAAATATTTAAGTGGATGAAATTAATTTAAAATTAATTCCCGATGTCAAAACAAAAAGCGTGTTTTTATGAAATAATAACTATCAAAAGATTAACACTTGTTTATATCCGGTTTAATTGTAAAATTATGTCCAATGACCAATATTGTATTAAATGGTAAAAATATATTCTAAATATACTTTAAAACCACTCAAATTCATAATTTATCACTATTAATTATTTTGATTAAAAAAGGCTTTTTTTAATTAAAATTTATTAATTTTCACTATTCATCAAAATATAAAAGTTATCCGAAAAGTACCAAAATTTCACCCTAGGATAAATTAGATTTTATGAATCCAAAATTGAAGTCCATTTTGAGATATAAAATTTATAAAATTTCCAAAAGTGGGAATTACTATTCATAACAAATACTTTGATTGGTCGCGGTGTGTTAGAATCTCGAAGTTGCGTACAACACACGCTACTGTATTATTCAAAGATAAGCATACCGTGGAAGCTTGGGGTGTTACATATTATATATGTGTTATATATAATTCAGAATTATGTATGAAGCATAATTCATTTTGAATTTGTTATTGAATCATAATTCTGAATTCATTAAATAATTCATTCAGCATTTATTCAATTGAGAATTCAATTATGAATTCTGTATTGCATAGGGTAATTGGGTTCACATACATGATTATAATTGTGGTAAATTCCATGGTTATAAGAGTATCTTGTTTTTATGTGATTTTGTGTGCTGTAGAAGGTGTTTTTTGCTATTAAGAGTGTATGCTGGTGTATGTAGTTGAGTGTGCAGTGGTTTTGTTGCTATTAAGAGTGTGTACATTGGTTTTGTTGCTGTTAAAAGTGTGTGTAGCGGTTTTGTTGCTGTTAAGAGTGTGTGAAGTTGTTTTGTTTCTCTTAAGAGTGTGTGTAGGTGTATGTGCAGTGGAGGAGAGGATATTTTAGGTGGATGGTCTGCTAAATTCCTCTAATACACTATACCAACGGTTTACTAAAACCGTTGGTATAATGTTGTATATATTTTAACCAACAGTTTTAGTAAAACGTTGGTAAAAATGAAAATGATAGTATTTCCAATGGTTTTAGAAACCGTTTGGAATACTCCTATACACTGATTGTATTTCCAACGGTTTTACAAACCATTGGGAATACTCCTATATACCAACGATTATTTAAACCGTTGGGAACCTCTAGGATTACACTTCCTTTCCCAACAGTTATACTAAAACCAGTGGTAATGGGTTATCCATGTGCCTTACTTGCTAATGGTTTTCAAAACTGTTGGTATATAGTATACCAACGGTTTGGCAGCCTTTACCATCGGTTTCAAACCATTGGCAAAGCCTTAGTTTCCAGTAGTGGTACTCCAAGGGTCTTCGTATCCTATCGACATAAGACTTTTTTTGGATTAGTTTATTCTTTGTCCACTCTTGGATGATCTGCACCTTCTTAGTGGCAGGCCATACCAACTCTGGAGTAATAAGTGTATACTCTCCTATGCCTGTCCAGAATCATGGTGATCTTCATGGTTTCCCATACAATGCCACAAATGGTGCCATGCACATGGTGGAGTGATAACTATTATTGTATGAAAACTCCACTAGGGGAATTTAGTCCTCCTAACTACAACCAAAACCATGGACATAAGCATGAATCATTTCAACAAGTGTATGCATGGTCCGCTCCATCTGACCATCTGTCTGAGGATGAAAGGTGGTGCTCAAGCATAGCAGAGTCCTGAATTCCTCATGTAATCCCTTCCACAATCGGGATGTAAAATGAGCATTATGATCTAGGAAGATCATATATGATACCCCATGAATCGGTAATATCTCTTGTACACAGAGGTGTCCCAATCCCTCTACATATCCCACCTATTGGATGGGTAGAAAGTGGGCCAACATGGGGAGTCGGTCAACGATCACCCAGATAGAGTCATGGCCACTGGACGTACGTGGTAGCCCTATCCCAAAGTCTATAGAGATACCATCACACTTCTATTCTGGCACCTCATGTGGCTATGCTAGGCCTGCTGGTACTTGATGCTCGGCCTTCACTTGCTGACACGTGAGGCATCGTGATACAAACTCTGCCACTGCTTTCTCCATTCCAGGCCACCAGCACTGACTCCTGAAGTCTTGGTACATCTTCTCCTAACCAAGATGTACCTAAAAATGAGATGTGTGGGAATCCCTCAATACCTCCTATCATAGTGTCACTGGTACCATGGTGCGTACTCAGAAAAGGATGATGTACTCACCACCTTCATAAAATATTCATGGAGCCTATCCTGAGGATATCTGAGCATGTCGGGTCTCGTAGTCCACGTCCCCATGTTGTGCCTCCCGAACATGCTGAAGGAGTGGGGATTGACAGTCATAGACTGTTGTTAAGATACTCTATCCCTATCTATAAAGGATATCTTCATCACCACTAGCTATTATTTTACCTCACATAGAAACTGTAAGCTAGTCTTCCTGCTGAGTGTGTCTACTACTATCTTTTCCTTCCCGGGAGTGTAGACTATCTCAAAGTCGTAGTCCGGGAGGAACTCTAGCCATTGACACTATCTCAGGTTCATTTCCTTCTGTTAGAAGATATACCTGAGAGACTTGTGATCAGAGTAAATAGTAAACCGTTCACCCATCAAGTAGTGTTGCCACATCTTTAGTGAAAATACCATTATTTCTAACCCCGGGTCATGGTTTGCGTAGTTTTTCTCATGTTTCCTCAACTATCCTAATCCATAGTCAATCATCACTCACTCATATATCAGGACACAACCTAGTTCGGTCCCTTATGCGTCACAATAGACTAGATACCCAACACCCCCTTCTAGTAACCTCAAGATGGGGCACTCTCCAGTATCTGTATTAGCTCCGGGAAACTCTTCTCGAACCTCTCCATCCACAAGAATGGCCATCCCTTATTTTTCAAAGCTTAAAAGGACTCTGCTACCCTGGAAAATTCAGGTAAAAATATTTTATAGTACTCGAACAATCTTAGAAAACACCGCACCTAGGCCACACTCATGTGTGGCTCACAAGCAGGATCTGCTTCTATCATTTCCATATCCACTGCAACTCCATCCTCTGAGATAACTTTCCCAAGTAAGTTGACTACACATTTCCATAACGTTCATATCAAGAGATTTCATAAATTTGGTGCTCTCAGAGTTTATCCAAAACTATAAGTAGATGTGTGGCATGCTCCTTCTCTGTTGCGGAGTACACCAAGATATCATCAATGAAGACCACCATGAAGCAATCTAGGTAAGGCCGGAAGATCCTGATCATGAGTCCCATGAACACTTCAGGCGAATTGGTTATGCCGAAAGGAATCAACAATAACTTGTAGTGACCATATCGACATTTGAAAGTTATCTTCGGTATGTCCTCATCCCGTACCCTGAGCTCATGATAGCCTGATCTGAGGAATATCTTCAAAAACCACCATGCTCCCTTCAGCTAGTCGAAGATATCATCAATCCTCCGAAGAGGATACCTGTTCTTCGCAATTACCTGGTTCAGGCACTGATAGTCCATGCAAAGCCTCAAACTCCAATCCTCCTTCTTGGAAAACAAAATTAGGGCTACCCAAGGAGAAACAGTAGGCCTTACAAACCCCTTCTCTGCAAGTCTTCCAACTATACCCTCAACTCACGAAGTACCACAAGGGACATCTGATATAATGGTGTATATATCAGTGTATTAATTGGGTAAATGTCTATGTAGATGTCTACCTATCTATGAGGAGTTAATCCTGAAACATCATCAGAGAAGACATCAACATACTGGTCCACCACTATTGGAAAACTCAGACTCCTCTCATCAACTACTCTAAGGGTATGGCTAGCCATCTGATGATGGATAGGCTGATCCCTCCTCCGAGAAATTCTATCCTGATCTATAAAGGATCCCTTCTCGCTGGTGAAGAAAACCCTGATCCCATCCTCCCAGTCACACTATACTATGCACCTAAAACAATTGATCTGAGCAAGGACTGTGGACATCCAGTCCATACCCAATATGACTTCGTAAGGCCTCGACGTTGCTACTAAGATATCCTATATGAGGATGTCACCTCATATAGTAACATCACACTACTTAAACCAGTGTGTGTTCATAAAATCCTTTCATATACGAGTCTCTAATCATAAGCATCAAGCTAATGGCTCTACCTAAATCTTCGAGCTCTGAATGAGAGCCATGGAAATAAAATACTGACTGGAACCTATGTCTATAAGAACTATAGGTAGTGTGGAGTAGACAAAGATCGTACTTGGAATTATCTCTAGAACAACGTGGTCCTAGGCCTCAGATTCCTGATGATGTGCTCATCCTTGTCCACTTACTCCCTAAGGTTGGGGTGAACCACCTAGAGGTTTTGTGGGTAGACCCTCAAACTATCTCCCACCGCCTACTGTATGGCCTACTCCTCTGCCACATTTTCCGCCCTGCAGACCTCCTCGCTTGATTATATGCCTATCCCTTAGCTGTCCCTCAACCATATTCTGATCATCAGTACTATTGTTCAGGAAATTGTGAACCATGCGACCCTGGCCGAAGCATATGAAGAACAGTCTTCTCCTCTTCTAACCCCCTTATGTCACGTGAGCTCCGCACCTTCAAACCTATATCCTGGGGTTTCCCTCTGTTTGTTTTGTCTATCTTGGACCTCTCTGTCATCTTCCTACTATCTGTTGTAGATGACTCGGCTACCTGTCTTCCAGTGGTGGCTCTCACTGTCAGTGCATGCTTAGCTAGGATTCTCTCCACAAAAAGTTCTCGCTCAAGCACTCCAGCCTGCGTCGAGATATTGGGAGATATAATTAATGATCTGATCTCTCATCGGATACACTTATCAATGGTTAAATACCAAAAATAAAGGGTCATATACCATGTCAGTGGTGTAGTGAGAGAGGTCAGTGAATCTTTCCGAGTACTAAGATACTCTCAGGTTTCCCGGATGTAAGTGGAGTAGCTGCGGAATACGCACAGAGCATAAGGTCACTGGTACGAACTCTGCCCTGAAAAGGCCCTTGAAGTCCAACCCAAAGAGTGTCACCTCCTCATGTTTCTGGAGCATCAGGCTCCACCATCTCCCTACTATGACCTGGAAGAGTCTAGCAGCTAGGACCACCAATTATTCTACTAGTTTCTCGACCAAATGAAAACCCCATGCCACAGCCTCCAGCCAGTCGTTAGCTACTTGCAGGTCTGTCTCTCATTGAATCCTTGGAGGCCTCGGTCTCTAGAACTCATGAAACATGCTCAGTTAGTGTTCATGGTCTGCTGGTGGGACTGTTGTCATATTCTTCTTTATGGGCAGTGGTTCCACTAGTACACTAGATGAAGGTTTAATCATCGTAAGATGGCCCAACACTGATGCCTCATCACTCGGTGGGCCATCATCATAACCTCTCACTGAAATCCTAGCTTGTTGTCTACATGGAAACATCCTGAAAGAAATAGGTGTGTCTCGGTCAATAAGTTATACCTGGTGAGAAAAATCAATGTGATCAAAAAGGAAACAACATTTTTATTACAAACTCAACTAGTGTTTTCTTTTATCGAGTCGTAAATCAGAATTTAGGGTCCCGGTGTATGGAAAAGTTGTCCACAACACCAAAAATGGACTCCTTGAACTTAAACCTGAACTCAAGACACTTAACATTATTACTCAATTGAAAACATAAAATCTTAGTTCTTCTGGTAGAACCGAACCCTCTGATACCACTTTTTCATGACCCTTCCCCTGGGGCCCGTGCCAGGACTACCCCAATCCCGCCTTCCATAGGCTAGGGGTTTGCGACTACCACTGGAAAGGAATATCCCTAATAAGGGAAGGAATTCCTCAAAACCTATATACACATAGATTGGAACATTGTGCACAAGTATAACACAATGGAAGAAGAATGGTACAATTGTAACTAAAAAATCAACTGAGTTTAAAATTATAACTGAAAGTAAAAGGTGCCCAAATATAGGCCCAACTAAAATGGAAGTCTAGGGAAAAGAAAAAAATTCTCTTGAGGTTTCCCGCTAAGGATCCTACCTGAAGGGTAGGTAAAGATCATCATTGTGGATCTCCACATCAACCGGTAACCTTTATACACCATCAAGTCCTAGAACCCTGATTCTATGTCAAGGATGCCCATCATCTACTCAAAACACAACAAGGTGTAGGAAAAACCCATGTAGAGATGAGTATAAAAATACATTGTAGAGACCCTGATACCCCCGAAGGTGACTCAAAATTCCAAAAAGGAATAACCAAAAGGCATGATCTCAATCATAAATCACAATTCAAAAGAAATATCACACCAGGTATAACTTAAGTAACGAATAACAAATTATTAGTCGTAAAGATAGATCATATTATTCTGTCAAGAGGCTCTACTGCTGACCCACATAGGATTAGTATGAGCTGACCCACATAGGATCGCTATACACTAAAACACACAAGATTTGACACACACAGGATCGATAGGTGCTGACCCACATAGGATCAATGAGTGCTAACCCACACATGATCTGACCCACATAGGATTAGTATGCGCTGACCCACAAAGTATCAGTGAGTGATAACCCACATTGGATCTGACCCTCATAGGATCAATACGCATTGAAACACACAGGATCGTTGAGCACTAACCCACATAGGATCTGAACCACATCAGATCGATAGGTACTACCCCTCATAGGATCACCCTTCTTTCCCCACGTCATAGTTAGCCACTGGATTCCCACACTTAGCATGGTTGATTCCGGAAGGATCTTATCTTCAAACCATCAGTTTTATTTCAACCACCATTAAGTCCCACTGAGAAATAACCCAATGAACTGTTATGTCACATGGGTTCCAATGCAAAAGGAGGCATATCAATCAAACACCCGGTCTGTAAGTTATATGAATTTTAGTGTTGGGGCCTCTATTGGATTCAGGTTCAACCCAACCTAGATGTAATCCAAAATTATCTAAAATTCATGTGGTTTATCTCAAAAAGACCGACTCTTCTTAAGGTTTCAGGTTCTATAGACAGTTTTTCAAACGAATGGCCGGTTTAAGATATTTTCTCATTTAAGCGTAACTGGACCGAAAAGGGTATGGGTCCAGTCCGACCCGATCAGACTGACCCTTCCCAGAGGGTTAGAGCTCGTCTAGGTTCATATAGACCTGGTCTGGACTGTAGGGATATAGGATCAGCCTGATGGGTTGCAATATCGGCCCGGCCCCGTGGCTTGTTGTAGCCCACCAGGCCACAGAACCACCCCACCCGCTGGTTGGGTATGACCCTCCAGTTGGCTGCGGGTCCACTCCCCTCCCAAATGGCCAAGTATTTTGGTGTTCATCAATCATCTAAATCAGTTGGAATCACTCGACCTTTCTAGTCCCCTGGACTGGTCACCTACGGAACCCACAAACCATTAGTCTACCCTCCACCGCAGCTCGAAGTCGTGACCATCCTCTATAGCGCGCCGCCGCTGCGTGCTGCCCAGTTCCAACGTGACCGACACTGGACGACCACCCCTTCATCCTCCACAAAACCTTCATTTACCACCCCCTCCTCATGGCCAGAGGTTTCCATCCGTCGCATCCTCTGGTGGCCAGCGACGCCGCACCGACGATGCTTCCGCGGGCTACCTGTGAAGCTCTGCTGGTCGGATTTCTTTCCCGTGTGCGACTACGAGCCTCCAGGGACATCGCCTACACTACAAGACCCTCTTTTTCACCTTTCCACAGTATTTTTAGGTCACCCACATAGAACTCAACCAATAATGAGATCAGTGGAGGTTCTGGGCCTTGTTCATTCGGCCCGAACCCTCCATGTTAGCATTATAACATATAAGCAATTCAATCATCAACAAGAGTAGAAGAATTATAAAACTATTTGAATAAAACCCCTACCTCAAATACATTGTCAGATGGTGCAGATAAGGAAGATGAGTTTGCATTCATATCGCATTCGTTGGCGTTCGTCGAACTCCAGCTTGAATCCTCTAAGGGGCCGAAGCTCTATTCTACGTTGGAGGAAGTCATCACCTACACTTCGTCAGAGGGTCCTCTCGTGAGTGCACAAGACCCATGCCCAATATTTTTTCAAATATTTTAAGAGAGGAGTTTAACTCACTTCACAATTAATGAGGTTCATTTATGAATTCAATTAATGAAAACATTAATCTCCCGACAATGCAGTTACACAAGAAAATGTAACTAGCCATTAAATGGTATGACAACCCAGTGGTCCCGCCACCATCGCTCATCAGTTACAAATAAATAAATAAAACAACTGATTGTGTTATTGTATTAATTTTTTTATTAAATTCCAAAAATTAACCTTTTCATCCAACCCTTGTCAGTCGATGTTAAGATTCTCCTAAGAAAATCCCAGCGATGTGAGTTCAACGATCCCTAATATTTTTAATCTGAGGAACAATTCAAAAGATAAAAATAAACTCTCACAAATTTACTAAACATACCTAAAAAAAGTTCACAATTACGTTATGGACTCTTCATGCCTCATAATCATGTGCCTTCAATTTTCACAGACTCATAATAAACTGAAATAATTTAAAAAAAATTATATGGAAATTATGGGTCTTTACACTTGAGGTCATTTATTACCTCTAGCTCATGCCTAGTGGTTTGGGTCGGGGTGTTACAAAATGGTATCAGAGCACTAGGTTAACTAAATTAGTTCCTCTTCATTCATTTATTTGATACATGGTATAATGGAGATAATATGGTTATGACTCTAGTATAAAAAAATGTCCATGTCTAGCCAAAAATGTACATTGGACATTCGAGTTTCCATAATGTGGGAATCTATGTTTTTTGTTTTAGGTAACCATGGATTTAATTCACACTGGGTGATATATATTATGTTGATATGTATATTTATACGGTTTCTATGTATTTACACATCATTTTTTTCATATAGTTCACATGTTGTACTCTTGTTTCTTACATTAGATAGAGACCAATTAATTAAATACATATTAAAATTGTGATATGTTATTGGTACATAATTTTTGAATTATTTTATCTAAAATTATTTTATTATATCATTCTGTGAATATTTGTGTTTATGACTAACATACAAGTACTAGAGCCTCTATTTTAGTTTTAGGTAGTTCCTAGAGGGTTATTCCTTGTCCATTTTTAATGAATATTCAGTTTAAATTTTTTCTAATCCCCATTTTTCCCCATAAACTATAAAAAGTCTTCTTATTGTAGTCCATTTTCTTAAGCAATTGTATTTTATAAGTTTGGTTTGGAAATTTGGGATATTTATCTCCATATAAATATTTCTCTAGTAGTTACAATTCATGTTATACAGAAGGATGAAATTGATCGTGCTCCATTAATTTATTTAAGGGGTCATGAAATAGAACTAGACTAACTAGGAATATTTTAGCTACTACCAATTTAGGGTAGAGGATCTCATAGGGGAAGGATGGAAATGTTCAAATTTGTGCATGACTTCAAAATCCATCACCCCCGTACATCTAGATAAATAAAGGCCCCCATGATACACATGACTAGATATTGGTCATCTAGAGTATTTTATACCTATTTTATACACTATTGGATTCGAAGGATAAGCATGAAACCTCTAAACATCAATGTGTAGCAAGGTGATAGTGGGTTGTCATACTACATGTGGGTGGATATGAAGGAATAACATGGGAGACCTTCAAAACATTCTTATTCAAGGATTTCATTCTTGATTCATTAAATTTGAATCATGATAAAGAATTTAAGGACCTCTAGTAGGGATAAATGATGGTGTCTACCTATTTAGTATGCTTCACAGAGTTGATCTAACACTAAACACTTCTAGTGTAAAATGATGAATAGAAAGATTGAATGTTCAAGATTGGATTTCACATAGAGCTAGGATTATGGTTCAAGGACATTGATATAGTTATCTATAATCTAATTATTTTTAAATTAATGATCATTTAGAAGTTCATATATGAATAAAGAGATGTTTTACTTACCTCAATCAGTGAACCAACATGTTCCTTTTCCTGTAAAGTCCTATTTACTCATTAAATAGTAATAATAGTAAGTCATAAGATAGATGACATGGTGGGGGTTAATAGTTAGTTAAGAGTTAATATTTTATCAATTACTTCAATGGGGAGAGAATATATAAGGATTTATAATTATTTTATGAATGGAAACTTTCACAAGGACCATATTCCTTCACTCAACACAAGTTACCAGTGTAGCAATGTTGGCCATATGAATTTTTTCTTTTCCAAGGATTCCTAGTTTCACATAATCAAATCATACTAGGGTAAAGATGCAAGTCCATAGTAGCTAGTTAATACCCTACAATGGTTTATGAACCATGTGACTCATTATACTATTGGGAATCATGGTGTGATGGACTGAAGGGTATATTATATTAATCCAGATTTATATGATGGTAGAGCGGTGGATTCTAAATTTTATGGTATGGTCCAGAACACTTTTACTCTATGTGTTCCATTGTTTAACATAAGAGCATCTCATTCATTCATATCTAGTAAACTATTTACTAGTTTAGACTGACCAGTTAAATATTCATCCGTGTTCTTATATATATATACAACACTATAAAGAAAATTAAATCATCATAATATCTTTTTAGAATGTCCAACAATGGATTTCGTCTTATAAAATTTTTGGAGTTTTAAAATTCTGGTGATGAAATTTTTCAATGTGAGTCTTGGAATGGACTAGTTTACAAGATACTGTGAACATATTGATTTCCATCAGTGATGAGTAACCTTTTGATCACATAAGGGGAAAAGTTCATGATAAATGGTTAATGGGGTGTAGAGGTATGCGGAGTGAGACTATATCCTAATTAGATAGAAGTTTCATCTATGTAGTTGTATTTTATGATCCCTACTATGGACTAGGATATGACTCCCACCTCTTTCCCTCCACTGGTAGACCTATACCAAGATATATTTTTAGATGATTTCATGATGTTTCATCCACATATGGGAATTGGATTAGAGAATGGGCTAGGGTCAAGTTCCCGAACCATGTCAATTCCACTATATATCATTCTACTAGTGATGTTGAAAGAGCTCAAGGTATATCTTTTTGTTTTGGAATGTGAAGGATCTATTAGAATGAGAATATCCTTTTTGGGTTCTCATGTGTTGTTCTCCAAGAAGGTTTATAGTAGTATTTAGTTTGTGTGGAATACTAGATGTTGAATTAGATCACAATGATTAATAGGTACTGATTATTGAGAAACAATGAAAAATTTGATCAATTGATGGGATCTCTGTGGTTTTCTAAGATTGATATATATTCTAAATAACATCATCTTTGTGGCTGAGTAGATGATATCCCAATGAAAATGTTTATGTGTAGGTATGGATTGTATTATTATTTATTTTTTCTTTTTGGGATGATGAATTCACAAATGGTGTTCCTGACCCTCATGAATAAGATATTTCATGCATAATTGGATTCCTTCATCATTGTGTTCATTGATGAAATCCTTATATATTATAAGATGATTAAATAACATTCTAGACACATATATATATATCATATTTAGTATTCTCTTGGAAATTAAAATCTCTTCCATGTACTTCAATTTTCATTTTTGATTTAATAGGTTCGCTTTCATATTATTGTTGGTTCTCAAGAGGAAATATCAGTTCATCTAGAGAAATTTGATGAAGTTATGTATTGGGAATGGATGATTAATATATTCAAGATATGTACATTCCATATATAGGATGGGTATTTCAGGAAGTTCATTTAGACTTTTCTCAAATTCATGTGCCTTGGAACGTACTCACAAAGACGGGAGTTGTGTTCGATTAGATATATCAGTGTGAAGAGTCCTTATTGAAGGTGAAGAAAGGTTGGCATATGCTCTGATATTGATCCCTTACAATCCTTGAGTAAGATATATAGTGTATTGTGACACATCTAGCATTGGGTTGGGTGATTTTCTATTGAATGGTGGTATGGTAGTCTCTTATGGGTTTCTCATTTGATACCCTATGAGTAGGGATAACATAATCATGACTTGGAGTTAGTGATTTTGGTTTATGTGTTAAAATTTTTATGGAACTATCACATTTTAGATAATATTTTATATATAGACCACATGAAACTTCACTATGTTTTCTCTTAGAATGAACTTACTATTCATGAGAGTTGTTGGGTAAAATTAGTATATAAGTTTTACATAAATATAGATTAATCCCATAGGAATGATTTTTTTACTATTCCATGGAGAAATAAAATGATGATAGTGGGAGAACTAATGTAAAAGGTTTGTTGAAAGCTAACATATTTTTTAAGAGACTGGCATGTTTGAATAACTATGGTGTCATGACATGACCCATCGGGACCCCACTTGGTCCAACAGTATGCCAGGAGTGACACCACATGCCCTCCATGGACTAAGACAAGCACTGAGTAGGCGTAACAATGAAATGGGTGGACTTGAACTACATTACCTATACACATGCACAAATATTTCTCCATAAAACAATACTGAGATATAACAAATAACGGTCCTCTATAGTGTATATAGTGAATAAAGGCATATATATGATATATATCAAACTGCATCACAGTAAAAAAAACTATAAGGGAAAAAATTCACACCCAATTAGAGATACAAGGGAAAAAATCTAACAACAACTCTAAAGGGAAAAGAAAGTAAGATACTAACCATAAAATTGAACGAAATAGAAAAAAAAATTTAACTCAACACATAAGGGAGGAGTGTAAGGAAACCCAACATTAGATATCCATAGAATGAAACCCTAGTGAAGGGAGAAATGGGATATCTATCATTACATCCATATAAGACAAATGATTCATCCTAAAACTCTTAAAGGTCACATATGCAAATCCATGCACCGCACACAACCCTATAAGAATTTGGATTTAGGGCCCTCTACTTTCTACTTTAGTCCTTATTTGATGGATCATTATCTCTAGTGGGGGACGTGATCGTCCCTAGAGATCGGTAACGAGGGAGTACCACTCCATATATTGATGACCAACACCCTCTTTAGTATGAGTGTGGGGTGTATCAAATCTACTCATATAAAGAGTATGGGGGACTTTTCACCCAGGTGAGACTGTAGTGTACCGAACCCAACATCTCTCTAATGATCAGTCTTAATGATTTCCATCTTATGAGCATCATTAAAAGAAGTTTCCTTCTCATGTCACCTCACATAGTATCTTTTATTCCCAAATAGAGTCTACCATCTTGTACTAAATAGAAAACTACCCAGGGTAAGCTACTCATAGGCCCAAATATGAGTCCCAAATAAGGGGATACACATGTTAAAAGGTTTTGATGGTAGTAAATGAAATTTTTCTCTAGGGTACATGGAATTCCTCAAGAGGATAAATCATAGTTGTGTCCCACTATATAACTCATAATTATAATGATAATGTACATCGTTTTTAATTTTTGTGGACTCTCATGGTGGATCACCTAAGTTCCATGATGTATCCCAAATTGAACACAATATCATTGATTGGATAGGGTTAATGGTGTGTGGATGAGGTGCATGGTGTGTGGGCCAAATGTCTTCCTAATAAAGTACCTCCAGTACATGGTTGGGCTACCTAGACAATGTCAGATGGTGTGTGGGTATTACACATAGTGTGTGATATTAATGGAAGAATGAAAACCAAGACGCCATGTGATTTTGAAGAACCCAACTTGTATTACACTAAATTATATTGTGTGTAACCATTTTTTCACACCATATTTGGTTTCTACCCTATGTATCACCGAGTCATCTATTTTTAGTCAACTGCATATGATTATCTTCTCATATCTTGAACTAGAAAGGAAACATATAACACAATTTTATATCCATGACTGTTGGAAAATGGAAATTCTTTTGACCCATGAGACATTTGTTACACCTCCCATTTCTAAAAAGTGTCCCCAATCTCTGTACGAAAATTCGTGATCTATTTTATACTTTCTGAACCTAATGAAATTGAAGTTTAATACCTCCAAATATTGATTTCCAACCTCTGGTAGTCAAAAAATAAGGGTTTTAGTCACCCGATCATGATATTCCATACATCCAATCACCTAAATGGGGTTCTAATACCCTTAATAATCACCCTTATTTTGTTTTTTACACATCAATATCGCAAAAAAACACTGATTCCATGAAAATTTTTAAGACCATCAGGTATCTGGAGGATCAATAGCATTCAAAATGGCTCAAAAATGTTGAATCTCAAACCACAAGGGCTAATGATAAAGAACACATGGATCTGAGAGTAATGTGGAATAAAAACAATGTGATAATTATTTTTGTAAAATGAAATCCTAGAAAACGATAATATTTTTTGAAAAACAAAAATGGAGAATCATGGATATAATGAATACACATTACCCTGGTCAATAATGCTAATTAAATTTCATGATCATGTGAAAAATGAAAAACCAAGCATTAAGAAGATAGATAATCCATTATCATCAATCAAATAAAGAAGTTAAAAATAAAAAAATAATAATCCATTCTGAAATAAAAGATCAAAAATTTTGTAAATAATATGTTTGTTAGAGGTTTAATTCAATATTATTATGTGTTTATCATTCAATCCATGAATCTACTAATTTTTTATCATTAATCCACAGTCATGACATCCTTATGGCCAACTATAGTTCCCCCCTCCTCTATAATCTCCTATGTTATGCATCTACACTGGAGATTTTCAATAATTAAGTATTTATAATGAACTGGATAGGTTTTAGGAATTTAAAAAATTTAATAAAATTTTTCATTTATTTATTTCAAATACCCTACCAATGTCTACCTTGCATGAAATGTCTAACACTTTCCAACATTATGTTGTACAAAGGTAAAGTCCACATCTTTGAAACAAATTTAGTCAGAATTTTTTTAATGATGGTCTTGATCAATGGGGAAACCCAACTATTATAAAATGATGTGATTTCATGATTTTTTATATCAAATATTTCTAATATATTACTTCTAGGGTCCCAAAACACCCAAAATACCATACCAACTCTACGGGAAAATCTATGTATACATAAAGAAATATTAAAGGGATAAAATTTCAATAACCCATGTTTTTACATTCTCCCCACATTCAAGGATTTTCCCCAAAAATTCTCAAGATACAGAAAAGGGTGAGGGTGTTATGCCCACATCATCTCTCATGATCTTAGGATCTCTCTAGTAAATTCATATATTGATAATGAACTTGAACCAGAGGAATGATATATAAACATAATATATCAAGAACCATTATGGATACCTTTTTACCCAAGTGCTAAAAAAGGCCTTGACATGGCTCTATGGGAATTATGGAACCTAAAATCATACTATAATTACAAGGGTATGATTTTTTCACATAAAAGTGAATGATAAAAGATACTATTCAACATTCCCAAAACTCCAAGGGGAGAAAGTGTTGGAATAAAAAGTATGAAATTTTGTCTAAATGATACATCATAAAAATACACAATCTCTACTAATATAATACTCAAAGATAAATCCATTCAAGGATTGGATCAAAACTCCATAGGTTACCTCCATCCCTATGAGTCCCAAGGATCAAGAACATCCACCATCTTTAAATGATGCTTTCCCTTTACTCAGACCTAGCATAAGATAATCTACAATTACACAAAGGAAAAGGTAGGGTGTGTGTTATAAATCCCAGTAGGGTCTCACCAAGTGTTCAATAATCAATTCCATAAAGATTAAAAAAATATGATTTCAATTTTATTAAATAATTTCAAACATGGAATTCACATATTCTCAAGAAATAATGATTTCAAAATCATAAATGATTGATGATATATCAAAGTAGTCTTAAATGAACAATTTATAGAGAATATTTTACATAAAATAGTTGTCATGAATAAAATAGTTCAATTAATCAATGGAATTTAATCATCCAATTTGTTATATCATATTAACATGTATTACGACTGGTGGTATGTTAGTTTTTGGTAATAGGATCCTCAAACTACTCATTAAAGATCTCAGATCAAAGTGTGCACATATCCTGTGACTCAGGAAATATAGACTCCAATAACAACCCAAGATTATGATACATAGATATTACACCACATTTTATGTATATTAATTACATTTCACATACTCACACTCTAGTGAAAAAATATTATAGTGAATTTGGAAAAATGGAAAGAAGAAAAAATATTTTATAGGTGAGATAATTCATCACCAAATAGGATCATTATATTTAGAACCATTCTTATAAAAAACATACATAATATATATCCTCATATCCCATGAAAGGAAACAAAATAAAGGGTGAAATAATATTCTTAGTACGGACGAAAAATGTAGATACCTAAACATGGCATGGACATAATGGTATGGGAACATGAGAATAACATATGAAAACTATACCCTTCATATCACATATCCAAATCGAGATTCATGGAATAAATATTGGTAGAACATAAGACATGAATGTTAAGTAAATCAACTAAAATGAACCATGAGGTAATAAAATTAGAATAATACATTGTTTTGTAGAATACATATAAGCATAGAAAATAATATTTCAAGGCTACCCAATAAGACCTTCATAACATGTTAGGATTGAGATAACCCCATGCATACCATCTTCAATGTCAGGATAACATCCCTGTGTAACCTCATTCAGGATTTAGTTCACCACCCATGTAACCTCCTTTTTGATCTTGTGATAACCAACCAAGTACCCTCATTTTGGATCTTTGACTAACTGCCCATGTACCATCTGAGCTGATAAAACAATTATCATTACCCAATCCATTGTAGAGAGATATATTTCACCCACAACATAAGAAAAATCATACATATGTGTGCCAAATGTTATTAAAACATTCATCTTATCATAACACATGAAATAAAATGGGTTCAACAAACATTTAATCATAGAATAAGAAATGAAAAAAGATGATAATTTCACAAAAATTATATCACATTATAACTCCTAGATGGTAAATGGGTTTCAATATCATTATTATATCAAAAACATAAGCCATTCAATTAATTAATAATAACTATATACTTGGACAACATCTTTAGTCACTATAAACAATAGAAGATTAGTGGCAGTTTTTCTAGTTCCAATAGAGGGGGTTTTAGCCACTTCTAATATAACCACCACTAATTTCAAATTACCTTACTAGGGGTTTACCAAAATATCTTCTAACACCATGTGGCGGGCACACAAGTTAATTTTAAGGGTAACAACCACTAATGTTTTTAGTGTTGTTTATAACACCCTCTAATATATAAAAAACCCCCTTCAAGAAGGGGAATTTTTTTATAGTGAGTTAGGTATAGGTAATATCAATGGATGTAATCTTAGATGTAATTTCATTCTGATTGATCATTTGAATCATTTCTTGAAGAAAATATCTTTTCCTATTTTAAAGAAACTTTTTTTAAACCATAAATTTTTTCAATTATTTCCCTATGAAGATAAACCTAAAAAAATTTATAAAATAAGCCTTAATGAAAATAATGGTCATAATTATGAATAGTTTCATTAATGTTTTTAATGTTAAAAAAAATATTCCTTTCAAATTTTTGGTAAAACTGAAATGAGAATTTTTTGAAAAATTACTTGATGATTCGTTCCAAAACATTTTTTAAGTCACACATGTGTAAAAATTACTTTTAAAAATCATAAGTGAATAATAAAACCCTTTTGAAAATATTTTTAAAACACATGGTTTTAGATGATAATGGATTTTCAACCAATGAGGAAAATATAGTAAGATTTTATTAAAACCATTTTATAAATTATTTTAAGTACCAAAATAGTGAAAAAATGGAATTATTACTTGAAAATACTGTGAATAGCCTGAGAATAAGTAAATTAATGAGTTTTTTGAGAGATGGTTTATAATATTTTATCATCATAAATGTAAAAATAAATAATACCAAAAAATATGTGATTTTAAAAAAAATTGTTATCATATTGGTATCTTTGAATCGTAATCCCATTAATGAATAATATAAAATAGATCTTAAAATATCATGAGGATAAATAGATTCATGATATTACATTTCAATGGGATCGTATATAAACCTTGAGAAATAATATAGTTTCATAATAAAACGTATGTCCCAAAGAAGGAAAATTAGGAGAAAAGTATCTTATCTTAATTCCTAACTTCTCCTGTACATTTTGAAAATTCCATAAGTCTTGACGTCCATCGTACACATTCAATCCACCTCTTATTTTGGTATCCTCCATACGTTTTCTCCAATAACCTTCCTATGTTTGATTTATATCCAAAATAATGATTTATGGATGAGAGGGGGGATTTTAGGAAGGTATTTGTGTAGGAATTGGATGAAATAAAAGGTTTTGAATGAGTCAACATGAGAGGATAAAGTGGGGGATTTTATAAGTATGTTGACTGGAACACTTGTAATTTTTATGAATGAAGGAATTCCACCCATGTTTTTTTTCATGTCACAAGGCTCCAAAATAGTGTATTCCCAAGTCTATAATGGATAAGGAATAAATATGGTCATACCATTTTTTGGATAATTTTTGGGTTATTTATAACACTTTCTTTTTTATTTAACCCCCTCACCATGGGAAAACCAAAAGTTTCTTTAATAGCGGTAAATATTTTTTATTCTTCATACTATTTTTTTTTCAAAAAATAAGTTAAACATATTATATATTATAAATTATTAAAATTAAAAATACAATATCTATTTTTTGGAATTCAATTAAAATATTTATAAAAATATAATTAAAACATTAATCCCACATATGTGATGAAAAAGAGGGTTTTAATTGGAAAATGTTAAAAAGTTTGAAAATTTTGAAATAAAATTTCTATATAAAATTAATAACAATGACACGAATTGGATTAATTGATATATGCTTAAACTTATTTTACTTTAAAACAAATTGGAAACATAATTTAAAATTATAAATAAATTAAATGAGGAAAATATTAATTAAAATTCAATATTTTTCATCATTCACAAAAAATTGATCTTTTTTCCAAAAAATCCTAAAAATTCACCAAAAACTAAGGGTGAAACTAAGATTCCAAGAATAATGTTTATATTTTCAAATTAATTTTCAATAATTTTAATAAATTAATTTAGTTTTTGTTCAAAAAAAGGATGTAAATGTTTTTTGAGAAAATTTTATTTTGGAAACATAAAAAGAATTTACCAAAAAAATATGTATTTTATTTTAAATGTGTATTCTTTAAATAAAACCATTATATTTAATATTCAGAAAATCAGTTATTATCATTCATATCTCAAAGTTTTACATCCAGGTAATACTAGACACATAATAATAAAATATCGTGGTTTTGATAAATCTTAGTTTCATGTATAACACAAGCTAGCATGTGTTCCATGTGGGAAAAGAATAAATTAGTGTTTCATGTAACACAAGACTAAATTGGTGTAGTTTTTAATGAAATCATACCAATTAAATTTAATTTATTTCAAATAATATAATTGGGAATGATACAATATACCCCCCATAGAATAAAATTCTCCCTCAATATTCATCACATTGATACAAAACAAGTATTATTTTTCCTATTCATGTCCACAAAGTTCCCATATAGATTCCTCAACCAAGTGGTTTTTATAGAAAACATTGACCAGGTGACTGTTCTGGTTTCATATAACATATTCCATATGATCCAAAATCTCCACTGGTAGTTCCAAATAAGAATTATCATTTTCCAGTTGTATGACCACTTAGTTCCATAAATTCTAAGGGTTACGTATGTACCTCATCGAGATAGATACATGCAACAAAATATTTCTTTGAGAGAGGATTAGTGGAATCACCAATTGATAAGATACTATCCTTATATGATCATAAATTTTAATGGTACCTATATAAATAGGTATTAGTTTCCCTTTCTTCATACATCTCATATCCTTCTTCAATAATGAAATTATTAGAAACCTCTTATCACCAACTTTAAAATCTTGATCAAATCGATGATTATTAGTATAAATTTTATGTTGAATATGAGATTCCTTGAAGTGTTGCTGAATGGTTGTAACCTTCTCTTCCATTTTTTCTTCTATCTTATGTCCCAATAGAATTATTTCTCCAACATTATCTTAACACATAGAAGATACACATTTGGTTCCATAGAAGGATTCATAATGAGTCATATAACTTCTTGAGTGAAATTTTTTTTTTGTAAGAACTCAACTAGGGGAATGTGTTGATCCCGACAACCTTTTAAATCAAAAGTACAATAAATCAATATATAGTCTAGGTTTTGAATTTTTCTTTCCAACGGAACATCTATTTTGGGGGTTCTTTGAATTTATGAAATCCAACTATGTATTAAGATCTTAACAAATACTTCACTAGAACATTGAGGGAAACACCCATTCCCAACAAGACAAATTAGAATGTGGTAATCCATGAAACTTTTCCACTTCTTTAATGAATATATTGGAATATGATCTAGAGATAAATATTTTCTAATATAATTGAACTTAGTAAGGTTATTGACTTTAACCCATATAGTTTTATTTTGTTTAATAAATTTTGGTTGTCCAATGAAAAAATCCATGGTGGAGTATTTCCATTTAAATTATGGTATGGGTAATAAATGTAACATCCCTTAGACTTTTTTATTTCATCATTAAATTACTAACATACTGATCATTGTGATATAAACTCTATGATACCTATTCTTATTTCAACCCACTTGAAATACACTTTCAAATCTCAATTCATATTGGTAATTCACGGATGAATATAGAATGAAGAACTATGATAATACCCTAATGACACCATAAAAAATTTTATGGGTGGAACTAAAACACATTTATTGAACCTAATCATTCCATGATGACCAAGGTCAAACTCTATAACATTTAAAACATTATTTTTTAGCTCCATATCTTTTTTATACAGCTTTATAATCATCACATGGATATATGGTTGAATATTCAATTCAGTAAGGAATTATTTTTCCATTTCCCTCATGATTTCCATAACTAACCATTGAAAATATTGAAATGTTGGGTCTTTTTCAATCCTCATCATGGATAACACTACATGATTTTTTATACTTCCAGAATTTTCCACCTTGTTCGCTTTTCCCTGGTGGTAATGTGTTGAGAAATTATAATCTTTAGTCATATCTAAAAAATTCTTTAGATCATATTGAACTCCTTCTATGTGAATATATACATTAATATTTTATAATCAGTATATATATAACCCTTCTCTCCAAAAAATAATTCTTCTTTATCTATAATGAAAAAATTTCCACATCTAACCCCAAATAATGAGTTGGATAATTTTTCACATTAATCTTCAATTGTCACGAGTCATATGAAAAAACCTTGTTAGTCTATATAAGAACACATTCCAATAATTTTTGGATAAAACATTACAAATTTCAAACCTTTCTCCACTATAGGGTAATGTAAGAATTGGTGCATTGACTGATCCTTTCTTTAGTTCCTTGAACATTTCTTCACATTCAACTGTCCAAAGTAACATTGATTCATTCTATGTTAACTTGGTCATAAGATTAGTTATTCTTGAGAAATGTTACACAATCCATCTATAATATCATGATAAACCAAGAAAACTATGTATATTAGTCATAATAGTTGGTTTATGACAATATTAAATAGCCTATTTCATTGATGTATCAACTAATATACCCTTTCTCTAGTTTATAGGTACAAAAATTGAATCCTTTTGTAACAAAAATTCAAAATTGTAAATTTTTCATATAGATTATCCTTCATTAGAGTATTTATTACATTTATAAAGTTGTCTTCATGATCTTCATTTATATTTTAATATATAATAATATCATCTATAAATACTACCATAAACTATTTGGGGTAATCTATAGAGACTTTATTCATTAAATCCATGAAAATAGTAGTGGAATTTGTAAAACCAAATGGAATAACTATATATTTATACTTTCTATACCTTGTATGGAATTTTTTCTTGGGTATATCCTCCATTATTAACCTCAATTGATCACATACACAATTATGGTCTATATTGGAAAAGTATTGAGATCCACATAGTTGCTCAAAAAAGTATTCAATATTTTGAAGAAGATACGTATTCTTAATTTGGTTCTTGTTCAGCTCCCGATAATCAATACAGAGTCTCATTGATCTATATTTATTTGAAAAAAATGAACTGATTCACCCTAAGGTGAAACACTTGTCCAAATTAATCCCTTTTCATGTTTTTGCTATCGTTTTTATGTTCTTAAAAATCAATCTGGTCTATTCTAAAAAGAGACATTTAAATTGGGGTGTTAATTGGTAATAGTTCTATTGAGAAGTCAACTTCTTGTTTTGGTGGAATAATATGACACTATTTCTCAAAGACATCAAAAAATTACTGAACTATAATTATTATATAAATTTCAAGTTTCTCCCTAACCACAAGACATAATAAACCCTTATTAATGAGAATTAAATCCAATACAATGGATACTATCTCTATCATAAGTTTTTACTTATCTTCACATTGATAGACAATCATAGGTTTGTTTGGAATATAAAATTTGACCTCCCTCCCTCGATAGTTTATGTGGAATTTATGTATATAAATCCAATCTACATTTAAGAAAATATCAAATCCAACTCGGGGAAGAATGAAAGGATTTAAAGAAAGCACATTCATACAAAATCAACTAGAAAAGGATAATATATATGATATTCAATCCTCATACCATTTGGGATTTTTCAATACTAATTCCCCATCTAATAATTTGTGAGGCATATTAATTCCCATATAATTTTCTCTACAAATAAAAGAATATATATATATAGATTAAAATATGTAATTATTAGATATATATTGGATGGTAAGTATACATTTCACCACATAGTTATTTCACCCTTCATCGTAAATTGTGTTCACATGAGATTTCCCCTTTTTTGTTGGCTGAATAGGCTACGAGCATTGATCACCATCATTGAACCTCATATTTGGGAACTTGTAAGAATAATTCCTAAACTCCTTGAATATGAAACACTATTGTGTGGGGGTTTGTTTTTTCATCTTTCTCTATATTCCCATCATTAGATAACTTATTCCCATTACTTTGTAAAATTATATTTGGATGACCTTGTCTTCCAATCTTTAATCATTTATTAGTCCCCTTAAGAAAATTTATTCTATGCCCCTTCCCACAAATTGAGAATAATGGAAGGATCATATTCATATCTATATTTTTCTTGATTTTTTTTGAATTAAAATTTTCTATTCTAATGAAAACCATTAGATTGGTAGATAATTATAAACTCAATTTCCACCATAATTTCATATTGAACAATCTATGAATGAATACTAACATATTTTACATCCCAAGTATGTAACGAATTATGGATTTTCATATCTATGTCTATTAATAATAAGATAGTGTTTTAGAGGCATAAAATGAGAATTAATCCAATCTTAAGAATAAAATACTCTAATATTTTTTAAAAGATATTTTTACCGCCTTTTTATGGAAAACCTTTTTTAAATCAAAATTTTGACAATTTTATAAGATCTATTTGTCAAAATAAACTTATTCATTAGGATTGGGACATTGAAATTTATTTTGGATAAGTTTTTGGTATTTTTCTGACAATGTTCATTTTTTAATGAATAGAGAAAAATACTGCATTTTACTTCAAAACTTCTTTTTCATCTAATTTAATTATATAGATATATTTTCCTTTTAATTGGTTTTAATGTTTAATTAGAATATATTTTTACCATTTAATCCAATGTTCATCATTGTAATTAATTTTACTTTGGAATTGGGCATAAACAAGTGTCAAACTTTTGATAGATATTGTTTCTAAAAAACCCGCTATTTGTTTTGACAATGAGAATTATTTTTAAATTAATTACTGTAATTTATGTGTTTTGAATTTGGTAGATTCCATATTTGGAATCATAAGGTCAAAATTATGTAATTAAGACTCTTGTTTTAGACATTATGAATAGTAACGATGGTAATTATCTTTAATTATCATGATTAATTAGTAATCGGGTAGTTAAGGGTAATAAAATAATATCATAATAATATAAAAAGACCCCAACATGTGTCCTAATGCTATTGGTTGTGTCATGTAGGACCATGTTATTCCTTGTGAAAAAATAGGGACCCCGTGGAATCACTTTTTTGTGATAGTGACATTTTATCATTTTATTTTTAATGAAAGGAAAATATAACAAATGTATGTAACACCTAAGTAAAACAATTTTAATTTTGTCTAAATAAATGATATCTTAGACTATAAATAGTCATTGGAAATCTAAAAATATTTCCTGCATCATGTTATTTTTTTTATAATTTTGAGACATTAAATAAATAAATTTATTTATGACACCATGATGATGTAGTGATTACCTCATTAATGAACGATTTAAATAAAATGAAAAGATAATGTAAAATATAATACTTACACTTTTCTAAAACAAATTGGATGGGTTTATTTCGAACCCTTATCACCTTATCCTTGTAATATATACTTTTGGGACTATTAAAATCCAAAAATTATTTTATAATAAAGTAACATTTCAAGACATTCCAAGAGTGCCCCTCCTCCCTCTTACAAAAGGCCGCCACCTCTACCCCCTTACCCACACCTCTCCATCCATTGGATCGACCAAACTGTACTCATTTTATCTCTCCAAATCCATATCTTCACCATATAAGCCTTACCTTAGGCAGAAATCTCTTCAAGAAACCATTTTGGTTCAAACCAAGAGGAGTTACCTGATTTGAAGGTAATGTCTTCTCTTATGTTCTTTTGTTTTATTTTGCTTCTCCAACCCCCTAAAATATTTTTATTACTTTATTTTTTTAAAAAACTAGTATATTAAATATAAAAGTATTTTTTATGAGAAGGATTTGATTTACACTTACACACACTCTCATCTAATGGTTAAAGAACATACTGTTTCTGTGGGTGGCGAATTAATGCCTCACGAAACGATGATTGTTAAATCTTATTTTAACACCTCTAATGGTATACATTAAGATGTAACTATATTTATATATGATATATATTGTGTTTATGTTTTCTTTATGCTTCTGTATTTTTCATATATGTCATACCATTATGGTTTCCATTATGGGTAAACGCGATAATTTCATTTTAGGAAGTGCGGAATACCACCCCCTCAAAGTGATTTGATTCGTTAATGCCATGTGTGGGACGTATAAAGGATGGAGTTAATGGTATTACATATGATATCATACTGTAATTAAAATATACCTTTATATCATTATGATTTCATTCCATTAAATACAAAAAAGAAATGAAAGTAGCGTTCATGCATACGTATGACTTACCTTCTCCATGAACGGTACATTTCATCTCTTAACACTAAATGTTATTTAATATTATAAATGCATGTATATACTAGATATATATGATATATATGATATCTACATCATAAATATTATTCTGGATATAATGAATATTTTACCACATGAACAACTTGTAATTATAAGAAGTTTATTTTTGACTCAAATACCAAAGATCAACAAAACGACTGTTATTAACTTAAATAATTACATAACATTCATAACATGGTAATAAGTGATATAAAAGGTATAATTAACTTTAAAAAGGTTCTTAAGCCAGTATAAATTAACTTTAGTTTATTATTCATAAGATTAAAGAACGATCGAGTCAAGTCGGACACGAGGTAAGGGACTTTGTCTCAATCTCCTTTCATTGAGGCATATTTTGTTTTATAAACAACTTTCTTTTATACGGTGTATAATCCCCTTTTTACTTTTACTTTTATTAAAAATTAATCTTTTTGTACGAAGCGTTTTACTAAATGACAAAAGGAATGTTTTGTCTTATGTATGCAGCGACAACGACTTCTCCACCGTCGTGACCATTATTTGAGTTTCGGCTTCCTCTACAAGCCATAACTTTTTTTAAATGAATAATAATACCATGTTTTACTTTTATTTTATTTTGGTATTGGAAATGGTTTTGATAATGTTTTGATTATATTAATGTGTTTTATTGATATCTCGTGATTGAAATATGGAAATTTTATGTTTCCTTTATGCATGTTTTATGTAATACGATTATGTTATGGTTCTTGGGCATTGTTTATGAAGATGGGTGGTTTCGTGATAATATAAGGGTGGGTGAGCCCGTTATATCTCTCCAATGAATTGGGTAATGTGAAGGAGTTAAACGCTAAGGTTTCTCCAAAGATATTTAGGGAATATAATGTGATGGGTATTCCAAACGTAACCATGAGAGTTACTCCCTATGTAAGAATGTTTTGAATGCCTCAAGTTACCTTTGTGTCTTATGATTTCTATGAGTTATTCATAAACCTTATGATTTCATGAGGTATATTAAAGTGATTATGTTTTATGAGTAATGTATGGTTTCAATGATTCTTATGTATACATGGGATAAGGTTTTCTTTCTATATTTTTATATCCCTTACTGAGATTTTTTATGCTCATCCCATGTTTTTGAAATGCTTTTCACAGGTCAAGGGGAAGGTACATGATGTGATGATAATGTCGAGGAAGTGTCAAGAAATAATCCATGTTTTATTTTAAATATGTTTCCTTGATGGGAGAAAATGAATACTGTCTTTTATGTAACCACCATGTTTAAATGTGGAATGCAATACATGATTTATAATCTAATTCTCTAAAACTCTAAACCTGAAAAGATCCTCAATGTGTATTCTTGAAATAACTCAAGATTAAGTAATGTTTAAGGCTGGGGCCTTATAGTTGGTATCAAAGGTTGGTTTAGATAACATTAGGAGTTATAATTCTATTAAATGATTATCCAAAAATATTTTTCTTATGGACAAATTGAAATGATATAGCATTTGAAGATTACCATGTTGATTCATCTATGACATGTTTGTTCAGAATGGTTTTCCATAGAGGAAACAGGGAAGCAGTTCTTGGAAGGAATACAAAAGGAAATAACCTTCCAAATCAGCATCTTGAGATGGTCAGAATTGGAACTGAATAGTTTGTTGTAGTAATGGCGCAACTGACTCAAGCGATAAGTGGTGGTGGTATCCATGCACGAGATTAGCCAGATCAACCGCAAAGGAACATGTTAGTGGTGAAACATTTCATGAGGCAATATCCCCCATCATTCAGAGGATAATATGACCCTGTGCTAGCTGAAGGGTGGATTAAAGCACTAGAGAAGATTTTTAATGTCATGGGGTGTTCAGACAATCAAAATGTTAGTCTTGCTGTTTACTATTTGGAGGGTGAAGCAGATCAGTGGTGGTCGATGGTTAAAAATATCTGGGATGATAATGAGATTGATGCTCTTGACTGGGATGAATTCAAAGGTATGTTTCTTGAGAAATATTTTACAAAGGCTGTTCGACATAGGATGGAAAAAAAATTCTTGGAATTGAGGTAAGAGGATGACTCAGTGGCTACTTATGAAGAAAAGTTCACTTGATTGGAAAGGTATGCTCCAAATTTTATTTGAGACCTTGATAGTAAAATCAATCATTTTTACTCAGGATTAAAGCCAAAATATCGAAGGGAATTAGCTTCTCTTGAGTTCAAAAGTTATGAAAATCTTGATCGATGTGCTAAGAAGGTGGAATTTGAGTTTTTCGATGATCAAGTGTTCTATAACAACCAACAGAAGAAGAGGCCGAGCTGGCAGGAGAAAGGGAAGAATCCTTCAAAAAGGTCTGATGGTAAGAAAAATAAGTTTTCAGTTTGTAAAAAATGTGGTAAAAAGCATGCTGGGGAATGTCTTCTGAATTATGGAAAGTGGTACCGATGTGGTAAGATGGTACATAATGCTCGTGATTGCACTGGAAAAGATCAGGGCGATGGTAAGACCAAATTTGATTTACAGTTAGTGAAATGTTTCAAGTGAAATGAGATGGGTAATTATGAAAACGAGTGTTCGACAAAGAGCTCAAATAATGGGAAGGAGTCATACTACAAGTATAAGGGTGTGGTGAAATCCTTTGCAACTACTTCAGCAGATGTTTGGTCATCAAATGAAGTTGTATCAGGTACTTTTTTTTTGTTTTTTCAGATTATTCCAATGTGTTTTTTGATTTTGGGTCCACACATTCTTTCATCTTTGAAAATTTTTCTAGTAAATTGGGAATTCCATCTCAATAAATGACTCTATAACTTGTGTTAAAAAAACCTGGGGGAATTGTTGAGGTAAAAATAATTTATAAGAATCTTCCTGTCCTTATCTGTGGAAATAACCTACTTGAAACCTTATTGTTTTACCTATAGTTGAGTTTGATGTTATCCTAGGAATGAATTGGCTCTCTGTTTACCATGATAAGATTGACTGTATAACTAAATTCGTTTCCTTTCAGAAATAATTTCATTTTGTGTACAAGAATGAACCCTTACTGTTGATAACATATCAAGAGGCTGAGAAACTTGTAAAAGATGGAAATGAATGTTAACTTTCACATATTGTTGAAAACAAAGGAACCGTTCAGATTAATGATGTGCCTGTGGTAAATGAGTATCCTGATGTTTTTCCTGATGAGTTTCCTGGAATAATACCAGATTGGGAAGTTGAATTTACTGTTGACTTAGTTCCTGATGCTAAGCCAATTTCAAAACCCCCTTATCGAATGGCTCAAATTTAACTTTTAGAGTTGAAGGAGAAATTGGAAGATTTATTAGAGAGAGGTTTCATTCGGCCTAGAACATCACCATGGGGTGATCCTGTCTTATTTGTTAAAAAGAAATATGGTTCAATGAGACTTTTAATTGATTATAGAGCCTTGAATAACATCACTGTTAAGAACAAATATCCTTTGCCTCATATTGATGATTTGTTTGATCAGATCCAGGGAGCTCAGTATTTTTCAAAGATTGACCTGAGATCGGGGAACCATCAGTTGAAGGTAAAGGAAGCAGATATTCTGAAGACTGCGTTTCCTACAAGATATGGCCATTATGAATTTGTTGTAATGCCTTTTGGGTTAACCAATTCACCTACTTTATTCATGGACATTATGTATATAATTTTCCACAAGTTCTTGGATAAGTTTTTGGTTGTTTACATTGATGATATTTTGGTGTTTTCTAAAAGTAAATAGGAGAATGAATTCCATTTAAGGGTTATTTTTCAAACCTTAAAAGAAAAGAAATTTTATGGAAAATTCAGAAAGTGTGATTTTTGGTTGCAACAAATTTCTTTCCTTGGTCACATTGTTTCTAAAGATGGAATAACAGTTGATCCTGCAAAAACAAAGGTTATTGAATAATGGACAAGACCCACAAATGTAACCGAGATTCGTAGTTTTCATGGTTTGGTAGGATATTACCGATGGTTTGTTAAAAATATTTCATAGTTATCTAGTCCAATGATTATGTTAACTCAAAAAGGTGTTAAGTTCATCTAGACAAAAGAATGTGATGATTGTTTTCAGTAATTGAAAAGAAGATTGGTGAATGCTCCAATTTTGGAACTACCTTCCAGGAATGGTGAGATTGTTATCTATAGTGAAGCTTTGTTGAAAAGACTTGGTTGCGTCCTAATATAGAATGATCAGGTAATTGCTTATGCTTCACGTCAGTTGAAAACTCATGAGATAAATTACCCTACACATGATTTGAAATTAGATGCTGTTGTTTTCTCTTTAAAAATTTTGAGGCATCATTTTTATGGAGTAAAGTGTGAAATATAAACCGATCAAAAAAGTTTAAAGTATATATTCACTTAGGAAGAATTGAACATGAGACAGAGGAGATGGATAGAATTAATCAAGAATTATGATTGTACAATTCATTACCATCCGAGAAAAGAAAATAAATTGGCTGATGCTTTGAGTTGAAAAAGTAATGCTTCATTAACCATGTTACGTTTGGAACGTGATACTTTGGTTAAGGATTTGATGAAATTTGGAATAGATGTTGTTGGTACAGGATGTTCTTCTGTTTTGTTTCAGGTATCAGGGAAATCTTCTCTAACAGACAGAATAAAGAAAGCTCAGAAGTAAGATAGTGAGTTGCAAAAAAAGGTAGAGACAATTAAGAAGGGTATGTTACCTGAATTCAACAATCATAATGATTGTGTTTTGAGATTTGGGAAGAGATTGTATATGCCTTGTGATTCACAGTTGAAGAGAGAGTTGTTATGTGAAGCTCATAGTTCTCCGTTTTCAGTTCATCCTGGCAGTACTAAGATGTATAGAGATCTTCGAGAGTATTACTGGTGGGATGGAATGAAAAGAGATATTTCTAATTTTACTATGAAGTTTTTTACTTTTCAATAGGTTAAAGCAGAGCGCCAGTTACCGAAATGGATGTTTCAGCCTTTACCAATGCTAGAGTGGAAATGGGAGAATATATCCATGGACTTCACTGTGGGATTTCCGAAGACACCTCAAGGTAATAATGCAATATGGGTTGTTGTTGATCGCTTGACTAAATCTTCTAATTTCCTTTCTATACGAGATATTTTTTCCCAAGATCAAACTTCTCGTTTTTATCTTAAAGATATAGTCAGGTTACATGGAGTTCGCTACTATATTATATCTGATCATGATCCCAAGTTTACTTCTATCTTTTGGAAAGGCCTTCAGAAGTGGTTGGGTACTAAATTAAATTTTATTATAGCTTTTCATCCTCAATCAGATGGGAAGTTAGAACGAACAATTCAGACATTGGAGGATATTCTACGTTCTTGTTCGATGGATTATCAGGGAAGTTGGGACCAACATCTTTCTTTGGTTGGGTTTTCTTATAATAACAGTTTTCATTCCAATATACAGATGACACCATTTGAGGCATTATATGGGAAGCGGTGTCGAACTCCAGCTTTTTGGGATGAAGTAGGTGAAAGGAAGTTGATGGGACCAGAATTGGATGAAGAGTTGGCAGAAAAATTTCAGCTGATATAGAAACACATGAGAAAGCTCAGAGCAGGCAGAAAAGTTATGTGGACAACAGGAGGAAGGATCTCTCTTTTGAGGTAGGTGATCCTGTCTTCCTAAAAGTTTCACCATGGAAAAGTGTGATCTGACTTGGTAAGAAAAAATTTTTTTTGTCCAAGGTTCATTGGACCATATGAAATTATGGAGAGAGTTGGATCAGTTGCATATTGAGTGGCTTTACCTCCGAGTTTATCTCAAGTACACAATTTTTTTCATGTTTCAATGTTAAGGAAGTACATTCCAGATCCATCTCATGTTTTGATTCCAGAGGTAGATCAGATGGAAGAGAATCTATCTTATGAGGAACAACCGGTCTAGATTCTTGACCACATGGAGAAAGTATATTGGAATAAGGTGATTCATCATGTAATGTTTTTGTGGAAAAACAACATAATTGAAGTGGCAATATGGGAATCTGAAAATGCAATGAGGGATAAATACCCCCACTTATTCGATAAGTAAATAAATTACGGGGACACAATTTTCTAAAGGCGGAAGGATGTAACATCCCAATTAAGTAAATAATTATGGATTTTCATATCTATGTCTATATATGAATTAGAAAGTGTTTTATAGGCTTAAAATGAGAATAAATCCAATCTTAATCATAGAATACTCTAATATTTTTTAAAAGATCATTTACCGCCTTTTAATGGAAAACCTTTTTTAAATCAAAATTTTGACAATTTTATAAGCTCTATTTGTCAAAATAAACTTATTCTTTAGTATTGGGACATTGAATATTTCTTTGTATAAATATTTGGTATTTTTCTGACAATGTTCATTTTTTAATGAATAGAGAAAAATACTACATTTTACTTCAAAACTGTTTTTTCACCTAATTTAATTATATAGATAGAATGTCATTTTAATTGTTTTTAAATGTTAATTAGAATATATTTTTACCATTTAATCCAATTTTGGTCATTTTAATTAATTTCACTTTGGAATTGGGCATAAAGAAGTGTCAAACTTTTGATAGATATTGTTTCTAAAAAACCCGCTATTTGTTTTGACAACGGGAAATTATTTTTAAATTAATTACTGAAATTTATGTGTTTTTAATTTGGTAGAATGGATTACATATTTTTAATTATATGGTCCAAATTATGTAATTAATACTCTTTTGTTTTAGGACATTATGAATAGTAACGACGGTAATGATCTTTAATTATCGAGATAAATTAGTAATCATGGAGTTAAGGGTAATAAAATAATATCAAAATAATATAAAATGTCCCCAAAATGTGTCCTAATTCTATTTTTTGAGTCATGGACGACCATGGGATTCATTGTTCAAATTTAGGGGACACCATGGAATCACTTTTGTGTGATAGTGACATTTTATCATTTTATTTTTAAAGAAAGGAAAATACAACAAAATTATGTAACACCTAAGTAAAACAATTTTAATTTTGTCTAAATAAATGATATCATAGACTATAAATATTCATTGTAAATATAAAATGATTTCCTACATCATGGTATTTTTTTTTATAATTTTTAGAGATTAGATATATTTATTTATTTATGACACCATGATGATGTAGTGATTACCTAATTAATGAACGATTTAAATAAAATGAAAAGATAATGTATAATATAAGACTTAAACTTGTCAACAACCTATTGGATGGGTGGATTTAGAACCCTTATCACCTTATCCTCTAAATATATCATTATGGGACCTTTAAAATATGAAAAGCATTTTATAATAAAGTAACATTTCAAGACTTTCCAAGAGTTCCCCTCCTCCCTCTTATAAAAGGACCCCACCTCTACCCCCTTACCCACACCTCTGAAGCCATTGTCTTGACCAAACTCTGCTCATTTTATCACTCAACATCTCTCTTTTTATCATATAAGCCTTACATTAGGCAGAAATCTCTTCAATAAACCCTTTTGCTTCAAACCAAGGGGAGTAACCCGATTTAGAGGTAATGTCATCTCTTATGTTCTTTTGTTTTATTTTGCTTCTCCAACCCCCTAACCTCTTTTTATTCCTTTATTTGGTAAAAAATACAGTATCTTAAATATACTATGATGTTTTTATGATATTTATTTTATTTACACTTACACACACTACCGTATAATGGTAAAAGAACATACTGTTTCTGTGGGTGGTGAATTACTGCCTCACGAGATGATGATTGTTCAATCTTCTTTTAACACCTCTAATGGTGGACATTAAGATACCACTATATTTATATATGATATATATTATGTTTATGTTTTTCTTATTATTCTTTATTTCTCATTTATGGCATACCTTTATGGTTTCCATTATGGGTAAACGTGATAATTTCATTTTAGGAAGTGCAGACTACCGCCCCCTCAAAGTGATTTGATCCGTTAATGCCATATGTGGGATGTATAAATGCTGGAGTTAATGGTATTACATATGATATCACAATGGAATTATAATATACCTTTATATCATTATGATTTCATTCCATTAAATATAAAAAATAAATGAAATTAGCGTTCATGCGTACATACGGCTTACCGTCTCCATGAACGGTACATTTCATCTCTTACATATAAATGTTATGTAATATTATAAATGCATGTATATACTGGATATATATGATATATATGATTTCTATATCATGAATATAATTCTGGATATAATGGATATTTTACCACATGAACAACTTGTAATTATAAGATGTTTATTTTTGACTCAAGTACCAAAGATCGACAAAATGACCGTTATTAATTTAAATAATTACATAATGTTCATAACATGGTAATAAGTGATATAAAAGGAATAATGAACTTGAAAATGGTTCTTAAGAAAGTAGTAATTAACTCTAGTTTATTATTCAGGAGATTAAAGAACGATCGAGTCAAGTCGGACATGAGGTAAGGGACTTCATCTCAATCTCCTTTCATTGAGGCATATTTTGTTTTATATACAACTTTATTTTATACGGTGTATAAAACCATTTTTACTTTTACTTTTATTAAAAAGAAGTCTTGTTGTATAAATAATTTTACTAAATGACAAAAGGAATGTTTTGTCTGACGTATGTGGAGACAACGACTTCTCCACCGCTGTGACCATTATTTGAGCTTTGACTTCCTCTAAAAGCCATACATTTTTTTAAATGAATAATAAATACCATGTTTTACATTTATTTTATTTTGGTATTAGAAAAGGTTTTGATAATTTTTTGATTATATCAATGTGTTGTATTGATATCTTGTTATTGAAATGTGGAAATGTTATGTTTCCTTTATGCATGTTTTATGTAATACAATTATGTTATGGTTCTTGGGCATTGTTTATGAAGATAGGTGGTTCGATGATAAAATAAGGGAGGGTGAGCCCATGATAGCTCTCCAATGCATTGGGTAACGAGAAGGAGTTAAACTCTAAGGTTTCTATGAAGAGATTTAGGTAATATACTATGATGGGTATTCAAAACGTAACCATGAGAGTTACTCCCTACGTAAGAATGTTATGAATGCCTCAAGTTACCTTTATGTCTTATGATTTCTATGAGTTATTCATAAATTTATGAGTTCATGATGTTTGTTAAAGTGATTATGTTTTATGAGTAAAGTATGATTTCAATGATTCTTATGTATACATGGGCTAAGGTTTTCTTTCCATATTTTTATATCCCTTACTGAGATTTTTTATACTCATCCCAAGTTTTTGAAATGTTTTTCACATGTCAAGGGAAACGTACATGATGTGATGATAGTGTCGAGGAAGTGTCCAGAAAGAATCCATGTTTTATTTTAAATATGTTTCCTTGATGGGAGACAATGAATACTGTCTTTTATGTAACCACCTTGTTTAAATGTGGAATGCAACACATGATTTATGATCTAATTCTCTAAAAATCTAATCCTGAAAAGATCCTCAATGTGTATTCTTGAAATAAATCAAGATTAAGTAATTTTTAAGGCTGGGGCCTTATACATATAATATGTATAATCCCCTTCATAGACATGGTTTTAAGAAAATGAATAATTGATAATTTTTTATATTATGTTGGATGATAATACCAGAATCATACCTTGTGATTTTTGTAAAATATCCCTCATATATGACAATATATTCATAATACATTTTATTTATCCCAAGGAATTAGTTATCCATATTCATAAAAAGAATATGATGAAATTAATTATTGAAAAATAATTTCATAAAATTATCCTAATCCATGGATTCTATTTCATCCAACTGGGTTTTATTTTTCATAAGAATCCACCGTTGATCCTCTTCATCTTCCAAATGGTAGATAGACAACATGAAGTTTTCATGTTATAAAAATGAATAATAAAAAATACATATTTAGTGATATTGATCCATTGTTCAAAATCATGAGAAAAAGAAGACCCATTGAATGAAGGTGGATGTTTCTTTATTAAGGATTCAATAGAATGTTGTTCCTAACTATTCCCATTTAAAATTTCAACATGTTTCATAGCTTGAGATAGTTGTGTTACCAGAGAAACGATATTTTTCATTCCATCTCCTATAATGTTCAGATAATCTATCGGAAAATCATTGCATTTTCTATCACACACATCATTAAAATGGTTCATTCAGGTTCAATACTTTGACTAAAACCAACAATCACAGTGTCATAAATATTAATCTAGATGGGGAACAACGTAATCATGAAAAATAAATTATATGATGTATAACTAATGACACATTATTTTCAATCTATGAAACTATAGTTTTATTCCATCCCATTCATAGTCATCTTCTATTAAAATCCATTATTGTGGTTCATAGAGTGTTTTGTCAATTTCAAAAGAATATCCCCAAGGTGTATCAAAATAGGTGTGCAACATGGCTTATTGTCTTGTTCTAGGAGACAATCTAGTCCAACTCAGTATGCAGTTTTGGAGTAATTACCCCTATGTACGTCTATTACAGATTCACATACACTTTTAGTATCCAAATAGGGATGTAATTTATTTGGAAACCACTTGATCAATTTTTTTCCCAAAAATTAAAGTACATTTTCATATACTTTGACTCATCCATATAATTATCCTTAGAAATGTCCTTATGGATGTCACTAAGATTTTATAATATATGTTTCAAAAGGATTCCAAAAAATATCCTATAATACCAAATATAAGGATCAAATATTATCAAATATAGATATTATATCATTTTTTATAAATTTTCATTAGATTACACAAACAAAAACCTGACAACCATAATAGTTTACAGATATTGAAGTATTAAAAACATATAAAACTGGTTCATATTAAGATCATAAAATCTCTCACCCTTATTAGAAAAATCATACTTCATACATATCTCCATAACCCAAGGAAAGGAAATATAAGGAATAGTGAGATCATTTTCTCAATAAGGATAAATGTTGGAGATACATAAGAATAGAATGAACATAAGGGCATGAGAATATTAGTATAACATATGAAGACAATAAAATTCATTTCAAAAATAATAATCTTGAGTCATGGAATAAATATTGGATGTTCAAAAAACATGAATCATTTTAGATATCAAATAACATAATGAATAATATAATAACATTGTCATATGACATTATTTTGTGCAATACACAAAAACAAAGAAAATCTAATTTCATGGCTTCCCACCCATACATTCATAACTTCATAGGATAGTAATAACAACCCATGTACCTACTTCAAGATTAGGAGGACTTCCAATGTACTCTATTTTGGGCTTTCCCTAACCCCCAGTGTACCCTATCTTTTGGTCTTTGGCTATTGACCCATGTACCATATTTTTTAGGGCTCGGTATCAATACCCATGTACCCTCTAATCTCATAGAACATTTATAATTACATAATGAATTTGAGGTAGAAAGAGGTACCACCAATTACATAATTAAATTAGTAAATATTTATCCTAGAAGAACATAAAAATCATCTTATAATAACCCATGGAATGAATTTTTTTTATAAACAATCTATTATAACAAAACCAATCGAAAGAAGAATCAGTTTTCATAATAATCATCTGATGGAATAACCAATGGAAGTGAAATAGGTTTTATAAAAATTATTCCAATATAAAAAGAAAACATTCAGAGATATAATAAGAATAATATAATTGGAACATATACTTACTAAGTCATAGGTAACATCAATGGATGTCTTAATAGATGGAACATGATTTTGATCAATCATTTAAAACGTTTCTTGTGGAAAATTCCTATTATGATTTTAATAACACTTTTTTAAAACATGAAACATTTTGAAAATATTTTCCATTGAAAATAACATTAATTTTTTTAAATAAAAGCTGCAAATAAAATAATGGTCATGAAGATAGTATGTTTTGTTCATGATGTACTGTTTAAAACAAATATTCCAATAACATTTTCATTAAAATCCAAATGGGAACTATTTGGAAAAAATCATGATGACCCATTTAAATATTTTTTTTTTCACAAATTTAAACAATAGTTAAAATGTCCTTTAAAATTACCAAGAGAATAATATATAATTTTTGAAATTATTTTTAGAAATCATAGTTTTGTATGAAAATGGATTTTTTAATGAAGATACAAATAAAAAATATTTTATTTAAAACAATTTATAATTTATTTTAATTACTAAAGAGTGGTAAAATGAAACTATTACTTGAAATGATCCTGAATAAACAAAGTAAAATAAAATCGTGAGTTTCTTGTGATATGTATCCGAATATTTTATCAATGAAAACATAATCAGAATTAAGCTTGATGAACAATGGTATTGTAACATAAAATAATTACTACATTGGTATATTTTAATATTAATCCCCATGAAGGAGTAACATAAAATGATTCCTAAAATAATAGGGGTTTTAATAAATTCATTACATTACACGACAAAGGGTTTTTTTATAATTTCTTGCAAAATAATTTAGGTGAATAACATAATGTTAATATTATCGAAGGTAAATTGATAAAAAAATCCAAGACCTTAGGTACTGACTTATGTCATACATGTTCAAACCTTTTTATGTATTAACTTCTGTCATACACATTCAAACTTCCTCTTCTTTTAGTATCCTCCTTAGTTTTTCACCAAAATACAACCTAAGTTGGATTTCGTTCTAAAATAAGGATTCTAGAATGAGAGGAAGGATGTTAGGAAAGTATTTGAGTAATTATTTGAGGAATGAAATGGGTTTGAACATGTGAATAAGAGATGATAATGGGTGGCCATTTATAAGTTAGGTGAGTGGAACACATTTCATTTTTTTATTGCAAGAATTCCACCCTCATTTTTTCATTTTACAGGGCTAAAAAAATAGAGAAATATCATGTAATGAAGGGATAAGGACAAAATATATCTATCTAGTGAATGTTTTATAGGTTTGGGGTTATTTATAACCCGTATCTTATTAGATTATCCCCCTTGTGAACCCAATTTTACCGTAGTTAAGTTTTTTTTTTTCAATTCTTCAATTAATTACTGTCAAAAATTAATATAACATTATTAAATATTATATAATATACTAATTCTGAATATGGAATTCATTTTTAAAAATATGATTCACAAATGTGGAAAATTCTAATTTGAAAATAATTCTACAGATTTAATTGGAAAGTAGGGTTTTAAAGGGAAAACATTCAAAACATTAAAATGATTTTATATGAGAATTAAATATGAAATTGATCTCGGTGAACATAATTATATTAACGGATTTATAATTTTACTACTGTTACTCTATATCTAATTAAAAATATAATTTATTTTAATAAATAAATTAAATGAAAATACATTTTCAATTAAAATTCAGTATTTTTCACTATTTAGAAAAAATAAGTTTTTTATAAGAGTCATAAAAATTAACTCTATGATAATTTTTAGATTTTAATTAACAATTTTGTTCTTTTATCATATTCATTTTCTAAAATTTTCAAAAATTAATTTTATTATCATTCACAAAAGGCATAAAAACATTTTTTTGAGAAAATTGAAATTTTAAAACATATAGAGACATCACAAAAAATGATGTATTTTACCATTAATATTTATTATAATATAAAATCATTTTACTTAATATTTAAAATTAATTATTACCAATAAAATCACTATGTTTAATGGCTAAGTTATATTGGTTGCATAATAATAATATATCATGGTTTTGTTAAAACTCAATGTCTTGTGTAATATAAGCTATCCCAGTGTTTCATGTAGTATAATATTTACTTTTTTTGTGCATGTAATATTAACTTGGTGTTTCGTGTAACATAATATTATACAGGAAATTTAATTTAATAAAAAATAATAATTCAATGAAACATGGGGTGTTGCAACTCAACTCCCCTTAGGGGAAAAATAATGCTGCAATATGTTTAAGTTCATGTTATCGTCATCAATCCAATGATAGGGGTTAGATCCTAGGATTCATTTCATAGTTACTAACTAACTACCTTGGGTCACATGTGAATTTATAAATCAATTATTGTAAAATCATTCATTTCAGATCTTTTCTAAAATAAAATTTCCCATTTTAGTTTTCAAAATGCCTTTATCATTTCAAAATTAAATCATAGGTTTTCATCAATTAATGATTTTTCTATTCATATTTCAATATGATCAATTTTGAATCATTTCATTCAAACAATTTTTCAAAAACAATCCATCAATTTTCTCAAATCAGTCCAAAAATTCAAATTTCATTGAAATATGTGGTTTTTCATAATCTTGATGATCTTTTTAAAAATCAACCTTAAATAATCTAAAATTTCACTTTTTAGATCACTTAAACATTCATTTTAATTCATATAATGAATTAAAATTTTAAATTATAGGAAAAAATCATATTTAACAACATACCTTTAATCAACCACCAAATAATACCCGCAATGGGAAAGCATTAATAAAGAAAAAAATGAAAAAGATACAAACAAGGAAATACTATATCAAAAACATCATGATATAACACTTATTTTATTGTAAAATAAGAAATAATACCACTACCAAATAGGGGTAGTAGAGATAGGGAGAAAAGTAATGTTACATAAATCACTAAGGATCATGTAAGAACCCGGTTTATGCTGAGAAATACTTTGTAATATTCTTGATAATATTCCAGAGCAGTGCCTTCAGACGGCATGCCATTCCGAGCCCCGGAGTGGCCGAAATTAAATTTTCAGTGCGTTCACACTGAAAATGCTAAATAAATGCAATAACTCCTAAACAGAGTTCCAGATCAGAGATCCGAGTGTGCGGATGGGTCCAGAATGGGGTGTTTACCCTAGGAACGACATAAAACTTGTCGGCGTGGGATGTTTGGACCCCTTGCCCGCTCCCGGAACGCTAAACGGATTAATTAATTAATTAATTTATTCGTTTAATGGATAAATGCTATTATCTCTTAAACGGTGGCTCGGAATGGAAAACCGAGGGCGCCGATGAGTTCAGAGCGTGCCGTTTACCCTAGGAGGGGTATAATTTTCACGGGCGCATGCCGTTTGTGAAAAATGGCCCTAGGGGCGTTTTCGTAATTTGGCGGCCTCAGGCGCTAAGTGTAATAACTTTTGAACGGGGTCTCGGAATAAAATTTAGAGACCGCCGTTGTGCTCGGGAGGTCGTGTTTACCCCAGGGACGCCCTCCTTTTTGTCTGCTTCTGGAGCGGAGTCGGGGGCGTGCCGGGCGGGGTGTTTAAGTGTTTTTATTTAAACACGCACCCCCCCTCCTTCCTCTTCTTCTTCTTCCTCAAAACCCTCACCTCTTCCCTCCTCCATTCCGGAGAGCTCCGGCGAGGAGAGATCCAGCGAGCCAACTCCGGCGAGGCAACGGCGCGGGGCGGATCGCGCGGGAAGCGTCGGGCGAAGCCAAATGAGGTAGGCGGTGTTCGTTTTCGTTTTAAATCCAGAACCCCTCTTTGAATTCGAATTTTAGCGTCGAATTTTTGTTGGATCTTCGAACGAACCACATATTTGCGTGGTATAGTATTTCCTCTTTCCAAGGCTTGTTTCGGAATCGAAATCGGAGGTCGGAGGCATCCGAAATCGCTCGCCGAAGTTTGCGGGAATTCGAGAGGTTTTGGTGTTTTCCGGGGAGAACCCGCGGCGGCGGCAGCTTCCCAGCGGCGGTCCGGGAAGGCGGACGGTGGCGCCGGCGCGAGGAGAGGCGGCGGCCGTGGGCTTTAGAGTAGGGCGGCGGCGGCGGTTTCGTGAGCTGGCTGTCGGCATCCAGCCGCGGCGCCGGCGTAGGGCACCAGGCGGAGGGGGCCGCGCGACTCGCGGGCCCGTGCTGCAGACCGCGACCCGCGATAAGCGGGTCGCTGTTGGAATCACGACCGGCCAGTTGGCCGGTCAGCGAGGAATCCCGTGCAGAGGGCGCGCGGGTGTGAAGGTGGAGCGGGCCGCGGAGCGGCGGCCCGCGGCTCGGCTGGACCGGGCCGGCCGGCGCGGGCCAGCCCAGGCAAGGCGGACCGGTCGGACCGGGCCGGTCCGGCCCAAAGGGGCTTTGCCCCTCAGACTTCAGACGCCCATATTTCGGGCTACGGGCGTCCGTTTTGCGCGCCGTCTGCGGCAGCGCAGAGCTTACTTCGAGGCGGAGTTTTTGAGATGGTTTCGGGAATTTTTAATTCCCGAAACGAGGGTTCTCTGAGGCACGACGCGTCCTTAAGTGGACGAGTGTTTTTCCGGGATTCTTGTTTTGGACGGCACGGACGCGTCCAGCGTCCGATTTAAGCGCCGTCAGTGGCGTTGGAACCCTGGCGTCGAGGATGAGGTTTCCAGGGTGGTTCCGGGCGTTGAGGCTGGAGTTGAGGCACGGGCCCCACGAACCGTGTTTTGAGCTGCGTGCAGCTTTTAGCGGCTTTTTCACCGTACGTGCGTTCGGGGCGTGTGAGCAGTTGATGTCAATTGTTTTTCCGAGGGAAACGCGTTGGCGCAGTCTTCCCGCTGTAATTCCGCACGATGGTGCGGGCCCCGCGAGGGCCGTTTGGGCGTCGATGGTGATTTTCCATCTTCATCACCGGGCGACCGTTTGGACGAATGAGTAGTCCATCTTGTGTGCTTTTTTCGAGAGGATCGCAACAGTGCGATCCGATCGTGGGGTTTCGGGACCGGGTTGCGGGTCCCACGTGGTGCTGCTCGTGTGCGGTGTGCCGGAATGCATCTTTTTCTCCGGATACCCGTTCTACTCAAGCGAGTAGTTCTTTTGACGTTCTTTTCCGAGAGCTTTGCGATGGTGCAGTTCGCCCGACCCTTTTCGGGGACGTGGTGTGGGTCCCACCCGACCCGGCTACGGTGAATAGTGCCCTTTTTTCCGGGTGTCCGTTTTGGGCGATTGAGTACTCAATCCCGTGTGTTTTTCCAAGGGGATCGCAGTGGCTTGATCCGTTGGTTCAGTTTCAGGATCTTGGGGTGGGCCCCACACGGGTTTGGTCACGGTGAATAGTACCTTTTCCACCTATTGACTGTTTCGGGCGAGTGAGTAGTCTAACTCTCGTGTTTTTCCGCGAGGATTACAACGGTGCAATTCGTTTGGTTGTGCAGAGCCTCTTCCGCGATCTTGTTGAATGTGGAGCATGGAAGGTGCTCTAGTGGCGGTCTGCCCTACTTTGTCTGTAGCGGACCCTTGGCGTGTGATCGCGCACTCTTGGGAGAGTGATGTAAATGTTTCACGAGATGTGGATGGCCGTGTCTGGGCCTTTGAGGTGGAGTTTTTACATCACGCCTTCGCGTTGACGCTGGGTGCCGTGTGCACGATAGCCTTGGGCTGGAGACGAGGTATACTCTGGGAGTATAAGAGAGCGCTTGGAGGTACGTGTGGTTTGTACCTGAGAAGTTTGTGCACTCAGTTGGGGTTGACTTGGGGCCACACGTCGTGTGGTCCCCATGTGCGTGTCGTGTTCTGCCTTACGTACTTGGACCTCTTGTGGCGTAGAGGGTCCCTCCGTGTGTTTGTTTGACCAGCAGGGTGGAGTTTTCCCCTAGCTCGGTGCTCGTTTGTTGACCAGTAGGGTTGAGTGGTCTCCCCTGGTTTTCGTTCTCGTTGAATCGGCCAGTAGCGGTGCTAGTGGCACCCCGTGAAGGAGCAGGCGCTGAATTTCTTTTGGGAGAGTTGTTCTGGAGTTGGGTGGCTGCGTGATACCCACTCCGTGTCCGGTTGGCCAGTATTGCACCCTTATGTAGAGATGGCCAGAGCAGTTATGAGTTTTTACCCTCCAGTGGGGCTGGGCCAGTGGGTTACTCATCGACTTCTAGGGTTTACCCTCCAGCAGAGACTGGGCAGTGGGTCACCCGATGCTATTAGGGTCTACCCTCCAGCAGAGACTGGGTAGTGGGTCAGCCGACGCTACTAGGGTCTACCCTCCAGCAGAGACTGGGGCAGTGGGTCACCCGACGACCTCTTAGGGTCTACCCTCCAGCGGGGCTGGGCAGTGGGGGGTCGCCTGTCGTCTAGTTCCAGGTCTACCCTCGAGCAAGGCTGGGCAGTGGGTCGCCTGTCGACTTATTCCAGGTCTACCCTCCAGCGGGGCTGGACAGTGGGTCACGTAATGATGTAATTTGGTTTACCCTCTAGCAGGGCTGGGCAGTGGGGTCACCAGATGATGTGCTAGGGTTTACCCTCCAGCAGGGCTGGGCAGTGGGTCACCCAATATCTGGTTAAGGTTTACCCTCCAGCAGGGCTGGGCAGTGGGCCACCCAATAGTCCTATTATGGTTTACCCACCAGCAGGGCTGGGCAGTGGGTCACCTGATATCTGGTTATGAATTACCCTCCAGCAGGGCTTGGCAGTGGGGACATCAGTTGGGAATCCAGACTCAGTCCTTTCGACTAGGCTAGTCTGTGGCTTTCCTCTGTGGTTACCGGAGCGGGACCCTTGGTTGTACGGGTCGATGATGTGGCAGCTTGACTGTGAGGAGTCCTCTCGACTGCAGGGCAGTGACGAGGCATGGGTTGATTTCCCTAGAACTCTCATGTACGAGGGGCGCTTCCCCTTCACACCTGCGCGCCCGCCGCGCGGGATTCCTCGCCGACCGGCCAAATGGACGGTCGTGATTCCAATAGCAACCCGCTTATCGCGGGTCGTGGTCTGCCGCACGGGACCGACCCTACCCGGGCTCGAGCCGCAACTACCCCAAGACCGCCTCCATAGGCCAGGGGCTGGCGACCAGCGCCAATGGCACAACAACTCGGGGAGGCCTTTGCCTAAGCACCTGTACACACACACACACAGCACACTCAATGAAAAAGTGCTGAGTAAAAGAAAAGACAAGTAAAGAAAAAGGGAAACTTCTATAAATAAACCATAAGAGTGCATCGACCACTAAAGAGTACAGGGTACAAGCTGAAAAGAAAAGGGGAAAAACACGTGCCCAACCAAAACAAGTGCCACAACCCGGCAACAGGTAAACCAAAAGAAACAGTTGACGGGTCTCCCACCTGGAACCCAGCCACGACCACCGCACGTGGTCTAAGCTCCCAAGATTCTACGCTCCACTGAAGTCACGCTCCACCCGTCCGTCATCTGCAAGGGCACACCAAGTGCGGGAAAAGACCAAGCAGGGGTGAGTATAAAAATACTCAGTAGGATACCCCAAAGGCTCGAGGGAGGAACAAAAGGAGGTACTGAAGGGTGAGCAGTAGAGTGAACAGAAAAGTAGAGGAGTACAACCGAAAGCATAGTAAGGAGTAACAGCTCAACCCATCAAGAGAAAGATAGAAGACTCGTCCTACCACAAGAAGCTGGACGTGGAAAGCACGTGGCATACCCCGCGCGTATTCGCCTCTCCTGAAGAAGAGTAGCCAAAACCCAAGGAGTGGGTACTCAAATCATGGTATGTACATATATATGTTATGCCAAGAAGCCTGAACATCGCCGTAAGGGGATCACCGTCCCGTAGCTCAGCCCAAGAAAACAAGTGGCCAACAGTCCCAGACATAAACCATCATCGATGCCCAGCATCCCGCACGTCTGCCCTGAACCGCAAGCCAAGGGGCTCAGTCACCGCACATTGATACTATCCACTTTGGGCGACACTGACTCGCCCGCACGGTTTTAAATCGCGTCTCAAGAACGTGTCTCAGTGGGGAAGCACCCCTCGTACTTGAGAGTTCTAGGGAAATCAAACCACGCCTCGTCACTGCCCTGCAGTCGAGAGGTCTCCTCACAGTCAAGCCCCCACATCATCGACCCGTACAACCAAGGGTCCTGCTCCGGTAACCATGGAGGAAATCCACATACTAGTCTAGTCGAGAGGGCTGAGTTTGGAATGCCAAACGATGTCCCCACTGCCCAGCCCTGCTGAAGGGTAATTCATAACCAGATATCAGGTGACCCACTGCCCAACCCTACTGGTGGGTAAACCGTAATACGAATGTCGCGTGACCCACTGCCTAGCCCTGCTGGAGGGTAAACCTTAACCAGATCTAGGGTGACCCACTGCCCAGCCCTGCTGGAGGGTAAACCCTAGCACATCATCCGGCGACCCACTACCCAGCCCTGCTGGAGGGTAAAACAAATTACATCATTAGGCGACCCACTGCCCAGCCCCGCTGGAGGGTAGACCTGGAATAAGTCGACAGGCGACCCACTGCCCAGCCTTGCTGGAGAGTAGACCTGGAACTAGACGGAAGGCGACCCACTGCCCAGCCCCGCTGAAGGGTAGACCCTAAGAGGTCGTCGGGTAACCCACTGCCCAGTCTCTGCTGGAGGGTAAACCCTAGAAGTCGATGAGTAACCCACTGCCCAGCCCCGCTGGAGGGTAAAACCCAGAACTGCTCTGGCCATCTCTACAGAAGGGTGCAACACTGGCCAACTAGACACGGAGTGGGTATCGCACAGCCACCCAACTTCAGAACAACTCTCCCAAAAGAGTTTCAGCGCCTGCTCCTTCACGGGGTGCCACTAGCACCGCTACTGGACGATTCAACGAGAACGAAAACCAGGGGAGACCACTCAACCCTGCTGGTCAACAAACGACCACCGAGCTAGGGGAAAACTCCACCCTGCTGGTCAAACAAACACACGGAGGGACCCTCTACGCCGCGAGAGGTCCAAGTACATAAGGCAGAACACGACACGCACATGGGGCCCAAACGATGTGTGGCCCCAAGTCAACCCCAACTAAGCGCACAAACGTCTCAGGTACAAACCACACGTACCTCCAAGCGCTCTCTTATACTCCCAGAGTATACCTCGTCTCCAGCCCAAGGCTATCGTGCACACGACACCCAGCGTCAACACGAAGGTGTGACGTAACAACTCCCCCTCAAAGGCCCAGACACGACCATCCACATCTCGTGAAACATTTACGTCACTCTCCCAAGAGTGCGCGATCACACGCCAAGGGTCCGTTACAGAAAATGTAGGGAGGATCGCCACTGGAGCACCTTCCATGCTCCACATTCAACAAGATCGCACAAGAGGCTTCACACAACCAAACAGATTGCCCCGTTGTAATCCTTGCGGAAAAACACGCGAGTTAGACTACTCACTCGCCCGAAACGGTCAATAGGTGGAAAAGGTTCTATTCACCATGACCAAACCCATGTGGGGCCCACCCCAAGATCCCGAAACTGAACCAACGGATCCAGCCACTGCGATCCCCTCGAAAAAACACATAGGATTGAGTACTCAATCGCCCAAAACGGACACCCGGTAAAAAAGGCACTATTCACCGTAGCCGGGTCGGGTGGGACCCACACCACGTCCCCGAAAAGGGTCGGGCGAATTGCACCATCGTAAAGCTCTTGGAAAAACACGTCAAAAGCACTACTTGCTTGAGTAGAACAGGTATCCGGAGAAAAAGATGCATTCCGGCACACCGCACACGAGCAGCACCACGTGGGACCCGCAACCCGGTCCCGAAACCCCACGATCGGATCGCACCGTTGCGATCCTCTTGAAAAATCACACAAGATGGACTACTCATTCGTCCAAAACGGTCGCCCGGTGATGAAGATGGAAAATCACCATTGACGCCAAAACGGCCCTCGCGGGGCCCGCACCATCGTGCGGAATTACAGCGGGCAGACTGCGCCAACGCGTTGCCCTCGGGAAAACACCCGACATCGACTGCTCGCACGCCCCGAACGGACGTATGGTGAAAAAGCCGCTAAAAGCTTCATGCAGCTCAAAAGATGGGATGTGGGGCCCGCGCCTCAACTCCACCCTCAATGCCCGGAACCACCCTGGAAACCTCCGCCTCGACGCCAGGGTTCCAACGCCACTGACGGCGCTTAAATCGGACGTCGGACGCGTCCGCGCCGTCCAAAACAAGAATCCTGAAAAAACGCTCGTCCACTTAAGGACGCGTCGCGCCTCAGCGGCCCCTCGTTTTGGGAATTAAAAATTCCCGAAACCATCTCAAAAACTCCGTCTCGAAGTAAGCTCCGCGCTGCCGCAGACGGCGCGCGAAACGGACACCCGTAGCCCGAAATACAGGCGTCCGAAGTCTGAGGGGCAAAGCCCCTTTGGGCCGGACCGGCCCGGTCCGGCCGGTCCGCCCTGCCTGGGCCGGCCCGCGCCAGCCGGCCCGGTCAAGCCGAGCCTCGGGCCGCCGCTCTGCGGCCCGCTCTCCCTTCACACCCGCGCCCCCGCCGCGCGGGATTCCTCGCCGACCGACCAACTTGCCGGTCGTGATTCCAACAGCGACCCGCTTATCGCGGGTCGCGGTCTGCCGCACGGGCCCGACCCTAACCGCTTATCGCGGGTCGTGGTATCAGAGGTGGTTCGTTCCTTGGGATGTTGTGCGGACGTCCCTAAAAGAGGAACTGGTTGGGATTTAGGGCAACAGTGTTAACGTGTCTCGAGAGCGGCTCTCAGGCCAGGGAGTCCAGTGATGGTGCGGCGGTCGACGTATCCATTCACTAGGACCTTGATAACCCGCTTGTCGACTCGGCATGCTGAGACACTTGTTGCAGGGAAAATTGGTTTGTGCATCACATAGGATCGAGCCTTTGACCGTCCTTCTTGAGTCAGCTCCCCATCGTTGTTGTTGTATTGGTATATACATATATGCTCATCTGACCGCGGCACTCCTTGATAATGTTCAGGATTTCTCCGCGAGGACAGCCAGCCAGGATACAAGCTTTGGTTCGTGACGACGACCCTATGAGCTACGAGGCCACAGTCCAGGACCCATCATGCGAGCCCCTTTCTCCGAGTGGGCCGGTAGCAGCACCCCCACCTGTTGAGCAGCAGAGAGCTTTAGCAGGGCAGGCTGAGCTTGAGCGCAGGTTGAGCACGCTCCGTGAGTTCCAGTGGCAGAGACCACTGAGGTTCAGTGGTGAGCCAGACCCTCAGGCAGCAGAGGCTTGGCTCGAGATAGTGTTTCGCCTTTTCAGGCTTGTACAGACGCCGACAGATCAGAGAGTGGCTTTGGCAGCCAGCCATTTTCCGTGGATCGGCTTGGCGTTGGTGGAGTCTGGAGACTCAGTTTCTTGACGAGTCGTCGTTTTCGTTGGACGACTTTCAGTTGTTGCTCCGTGAGGAGTTTTTCCCCTCCTGCTTGTGCTCTGTTCGGATTCAGGAGCTCCTGCAGTTTCAGCAGGGAGGGATGACGGTGGCCGAGTACGCGGCTAGTTTTGCAGACCGTGCATGCTTTTACCCGGACCTGGTCCGTGATGACAACTTCCGAGCGTAGAAGTTTGAGCAGGGTCTCCGCCGAGAGATTCGTGCTGTCAGAGTACCCTTGGGCATTTCCACATGTGTTGGGGTGCTAGAGCGGGCGCTGGTGACAGAGGGCTTCCTGTCATGTTTTGCGGTTGGTAGTGGCAGTGGGCGTGACGGAGCCGGGACGTCTGCCGTAGCTAGCAGACACCGAGGGACAGGACTTCGATGCAGGTGGCCTTCCCACTGCCGGTTTCGGAGACACGGTCATATACCACTGTGGCGGAAAGGCGCAGGGCCTCAGCCGAGGATGCCCTTCCGTGAGTGGATCCCGAGCCTTGGTCGTACACCACAGTGGCGTCGGAGGGCACCAGGGCAGCCCAGAGAGGGTCGGTGCTATGCTTGTGACGGGCGAGGTCACTTGGCACGAGATTGCCCGACCCGAGTTGCTGAGAGCTTCGGGCAGGCAGCAGGTGCACCCCCACGGCAGAGGCAGCGCCGTGATCGGGGTGGTACCCAGAGAGGTGGTGCTAGTAGAGGAGCAGGAGGAGCTGGTAGAGGGGGACGACGTTACGAGATCTATTCATCACCACTAGGCGGTCTAGGTCAGGCTTCGGGAGCTGACGGTTGGGACCGCGGGTAGGTGCGAGCTTTGGATGTCTACGATCCTACAGAGCACGGGATGGTGAAAGGTACCCCTTGCGACTCTTCTACTTCTTGCAGTAGAATTGTTAGGCTCTGCGTGTGAAAGGATTTTCCCCCTGCTCTTTGTTTGAGGTGTTACCAGGGTGACGCAGGGCGTCGGGTGTAACCTTGTGTTGGTAAGGAAAAAGGCGTGAGACCTTTTCCCTTAGTCGATGGTGTTGGATCCTTCGCCTTTTTAGCGTGTAAGAGAGCATCGACTGTGGAATCTTGCGTGATCAGATATCCTTGGGTGTTTCACCATATGGATATTCTGAAGGAGGGAATCACCGGGCCTTGTTTCAGGTGTGGGCGGTGATTCCAGTCGCGGCGTGCGACGTAGAGGTTTGACAAGGGAGGTGAGCTACCCCTGAGGGCCTTCAGGCCGTTTGAGACCGTGCAAAGGGATGGTGAGGTTGTCTACCGCCTTTCCCTAACCCAAAGTCTGGAGTGGGTGCACGACGTCGGCATGGGATGACCTAGCGTGAACAGATCAATCCTTTGGTCTGTGCGCAGTGATGCAGAGCTGTGCGTGGGTTCTTCTGGGTATGGGAAAGCCAGGTGTGGGCTTAGTACCCTGTGTTTCTCCCTAGTTTTTCTTTTCGAGGACGCAAATATTGAAGGAGGGAATGATGTAAGAACCCGGTTTTTGCTGAGAAAGACTTTGGAATATTCTTGATAATATTAGAGAGCAGTGCCTTCAGACGGCGTGCGATTCCGAGCCCCTGAGTGGCCGGAATTAAATTTTCAGTGCGTTCACACTGGAAATGCTAAATAAATGCAATAACTCCTAAACGGAGTTACAGATCAGAGATCCGAGTGTGAGGATGGTTCCGGAATGGGGTGTTTACCCTAGGAACGACATAAAACTTGTCGGCGCGGGATGTTTGGACCCCTCGCCCACTCCCGGAACGCTAAACGGATAAATTAATTAATTAATTTATTCATTTAATGGAGAAACGCTAGTATATCTTAAACAGTGGCTCGGAATGGAAAACCGAGGGTACCGTTGAGTTCGGAGCGTGCCGTTTACCCTAGGAGGGGTATAAGTCTCGCGGGCGCGGGCTGTTTGTGAAAAATGGCCCCAGCGGCGTTTTCATAATTTGGCGGCCTCAGGCGCTAAGTTTAATAACTTTTGAACGGGGTCTCAGAATAAAATTTCGAGACTGCCGTTGTGCTCGAGAGGTCGTGTTTACCCCAGGGACGCCCTCCTTTTTGTCTGCTTCGGGAGCGGAGTCGGGGGCGTGCCGGGCGGGGTGTTTATGTGTTTTTATTTAAACACGCACCCCCCTCCTTCCTCTTCTTCTTCTTCCTCACAAACCTCACCTCTTCCCTCCTCCATTCCGGCGAGCTCCGGCGAGGCGAGCTCCGGCGAGCAAACTCCGGCGAGGCAACGACGCGGGGCGGATCGCGCGGGAAGCGTCGGGCGAAGCCCAATGAGGTAGGCGGTGTTCATTTTCGTTTTAAATCCCGAACCCCTCTTTGAATTCGAATTTTAGCATCGAATTGTTGCTGGATCTTCGAACGAACCACATATTTGCGTGGTATAGTTTTTCCTCTTTCCGAGGCTTGTTTCGGAATTGAAATCGGAGGTTGGAGGCATCCGCAATCGCTCGCCGAATTTTGCGGGAATTCGGGAGGTTTTGGTGTTTTTCGGCGAGAACCCGCGGCGGCGACATCTTCCCAGCGGCGGTCCGGGAAGGCGGACGGTGGCGCCGGCACGAGGCGAGGTGGCGGCCGTGGGATTCGGAGGAAGGCGGCGGCGGCGGTTTCGTGAGCCGGCTGTCGGCATCCGGCCGCGGCGCCGGCGTAGGGCACCAGGCGGAGGGGGCCGCGCGGCTCGCGGGCCCGTGCGGCAGACCGCGACCCACGATAAGCGGGTCGCTGTTGGAATCACGGCCGGCCAGTTGGCCGGTCGGCGAGGAATCCTGCGCGGCGGGCGCGCGGGTGTGATGGGGGAGCGGGCCGCGGAGCGGCGGCCCGCGGCTCGGCCGGACCGGGCCGGTCCGGCCCAAAGGGGCTTTGCCCCTCAGACTTCAGACGCCCGTATTTCAGGCTACGGGAGTCCGTTTTGCGCGCCGTCGGCGGCAACGCGGAGCTTACTTCAAGACAGAGTTTTTGAGATGGTTTCCGGAATTTTTAATTCCCGAAATGAGGGGCCGCTGAGGCGCGACGCATCTTTAAGTGGACGAGCGTTTTTCCGGGATTCTTGTTTTGGACGGCGCGGACGCGTCCGACGTCCGATTTAAGCGCCGTCAGTGGCGTTGGAACCCTGGTGTCAAGGCAGAGATTTCCAGGGTGGTTCCGGGCGTTGAGGCTGGAGTTTAGGCGCAGGCCCCACGGCCCGTCTTGTGAGCTACGTGCAGCTTTTAGCGGCTTTTTCACCGTACGTCCGTTCGGGGCGTGCGAGCAGTCGATGTCGTGTGTTTTTCCGAGGGCAACGCGTTGGCGCAGTCTACCCGCTGTAATTCCGCACGATGGTGCGGGCCCCGCGAGGGCCGTTTGGGCGTCGATATTGATTTTCCATCTTCGTCACCGGGCGACCGTTTTGGACGAATGAGTAGTCCATCTTGTGTGCTTTTTCGAGAGGATCGCAATAGTGCGATCCGATAGTGGGGTTTCGGGACCGGGTTGCAGGTCCCACGTGGTGCTGCTCGTGTGCGGTGTGCCAGAATGCATCTTTTTCTCCGGATACCCGTTCTACTCAAGCGAGTAGTGCTTTTGATGTGATTTTCCGAGAGCTTTGTGATGGTGCAGTCCGATCGACCCTTTTCGGGGACGTGGTGTGGGTCCCACCCGACCCGGCTACAGTGAATAGTGCCCTTTTTGCCGGGTGTCTGTTTTGGGCGATTGAGTACTCAATCCCGTGTGTTTTTCCGAGGGTATCGCAGTGGCTTGATCCGTTGGTTCAGTTTCGGGATCTTGGGGTGGGCCCCACACGGGTTTGGTCACGGTGAATAGTACCTTTTCCACCTATTGACCGTTTCGGGCGAGTGAGTAGTCTAACTCGCGTGTTTTTCCGCGAGGATTACAACGGTGCAATCCGTATGGTTGTGCGGAGCCTCTTGCGCGATCTTGTTGAATGTGGAGCATGGAAGGTGCTCTAGTGGCGGTCCGCCCTACTTTGTCTGTAGAGGACCCTTGGCGTGTGATCGCGCACTCTTGGGAGAGTGACGTAAATGTTTCATGAGATGTGGATGGCCGTGTCTGGGCCTTTGAGGTGGAGTTGATACGTCACGCCTTTACGTTGATGCTGGGTGCCGTGTGCACGATAGCCTTGGGCTGGAGACGAGGTATACTCTGGGAGTATAAAAGAGCGCTTGGAGGTATGTGTGGTTTGTACCTGAGATGTTTGTGCGCTCAGTTGGGGTTGACTTGGGGCCACACGTCGTGTGGGACCCATGTGCGTGTCGTGTTTTGCCTTATGTACTTGGACCTCTCGCGGCGTAGAGGGTCCCTCCGTGTGTTTGTTTGACTAGCAGGGTGGAGTTTTCCCTTAGCTCGGTGCTCGTTTGTTGACCAGCAGGGTTGAGTGGTCTCCCCTGGTTTTCGTTCTCGTTGAATCAGCCAGTAGCGGTGCTAGTGGCACCCCGTGAAGGAGCTGGCACTGAAAATCTTTTGGGAGAGTTGTTCTGGAGTTGGGTGGCTGCGCGATACCCACTCCGTGTCCGGTTGGCCAGTGTTGCACCCTTCTGTAGAGATGGCCAGAGCAGTTCTGAATTTTACCCTCCAGCGGGGCTGGGCAGTGGGTTACTCATCGACTTCTAGGGTTTACCCTCCAGAAGAGACTGGGAAGTGGGTCACCCGATGCTATTAGGGTCTACCCTCCAGTAGAGACTGGGCAGTGGGTCACCCGACGCTACTAGGGTCACCCTCCAGCAGAGACTGGGCAGTGGGTCACCCGACGACCTCTAAGGGTCTACCCTCCAGCGGGGCTGGGCAGTGGGTTGCCTGTCGTCTAGTTCCAGGTCTACCATCCAACAAGGCTGGGCAGTGGGTTGCCTATCGACTTAATCCAGGTCTACCCTCCAGCGGGGCTGGGCAGCGGGTCACCTGATGATGTAATTTGGTTTACCCTCTAGCAGGGATGGGCAGTGGGTCGCCGGATGATGTGCTAGGGTTTACCCTCCAACAGGGCTGGGCAGTGGGTCACCCGATATCTGGTTAAGGTTTACCCTCCAGCGGGGCTGGGCAGTGGGTCACCTGACATTCGTAATATGGTTTACCCACCAGCAGGGCTGGGCAGTGGGTCACCTGATATCTGGTTATGAATTAACCTCCAGTAGTGCTGGGCAGTGGGGACATCGGTTGGCATTCCAGACTCAGTCCTATCGACTAGGCTAGTCTGTGGCTTTCCTCCGTGGTTACCGGAGCGGGACCCTTGGTTGTACGGGTCGATGATGTGGCGGCTTGACTGTGAGGAGACCTCTCGACTGTAGGGCAGTGACAAGGCGTGGTTTGATTTCCCTAGAACTCTCATGTACGAGGGGCGATTCCCCACCGAGACGCGTTCTAGCAACGCGATTTAAAACCGTGCGGGCGAGTCAGTGCTGCCCAAAGCGGATAGTATCAAGGTGCGGTGACTGAGCCTCTTGGCTTGCGGTTCAGGGCAGACATGTGGGATGCTGGGCATCGATGATGGTTTATGTCTGGGACTGTTGGCCACTTTTTTTCTTGGGTTGAGATACAGGACGGAGATCCCCTTACGGCGATGTTCGGGCTTCTTGGCAGAGCATATATATGTACATACCATGATTTGAGTACCCACTCCTTGGGTTTTGGCTACTCTTCTTCAGGAGAGGCGAAGACGCGCGGGGTATGCCACATGCTTTCCGCATCCAGCTTCTTTTGGTAGGACGAGTCTTCTATCTTTCTCTTGATGGGTTGAGCTGTTACTCCTTACTGCGCTTTCGGTTGTACTCCTCTACTCTTCTGTTCGCTCTACTGCTCACCCTTCGGTACCTCCTTTTGTTGCTCCCTCGAGCCTTCAGGGTATCCTACTGAGTATTTTTATACTCACCCCTGCTTGGGCTTTGCCCGCACTTGGTGTGCTCTTGCAGACGACGGACAGGTGGAGCATGACTTCAGTGGAGCGTAGGAGCTTGGGAGCTTGGACCACGTGCGGTGGTCGTGGTCGGGTTCCAGGTGGGAGACCCATCAGCTGTTTCTTTTGGTTTACCTGTTGCCGGGTTGTGGCACTTGTTTTGGTTGGGCGCGTGTTTTTCCCCTTTTCTTTTCAGCTTGTACCCTGTACTGTTTAGTGGTCGATGCACTCTTGTGGTTTATTTATAGCAGTTTCCCTTTTTCTTTAGTTGTCTTTTTCTTCTACTCTGCACTTTTTCATTGAGTGTGCTGCGTGTGTGTGTGTACAGGTGCTTAGGCAAAGGACTCCCCGAGTTGTTGTGCCTTCAGCACTAGTCGCCAGCCCCTGGCCTATGGAGGCGGGCTTGGGGTAGTTGCGGCTCGAGCCCGGGTAGGGTCGGGTCGTGACAGATCAACCACCAATATGAGATGTTTTGAAGGGAAGAAATCGGTCTTTGAAAATTGGAAGAAGCCAAGGGTTTTTGGGATGATCACTTATAGATAGAATATATAGAATATGGAAAAAAAATTAAATCAAAAAATAAAGAGTAATTCACATCATAAATTAAGGGTTTATAGCGTAAATTCATCGAGTTTTACATATGTCAAAAATGGTGTCACCCTGGGTTAAAAATATTAATTGATTAATTTATGATGTAAGTTCATTCCTTATGGAATAAATCATTTTTCATCATAATCCATTTTAATAGTTTTTGGACAATATAAAATTTACATTTTAAATCATTTATTTACAGTGTAAAGTTTTCCTACAATGATATCTCAGAAATAATAACCTTCAAAAACACCCAAATTCCTTAAACACACCTCCAACACCAAAATGGAATCCTCTAAAACCATTATGAAATTTATACCCATACTCCATTTACTTAAACAATAATATACCCCTAAACATTCGGACATTTTCACTAAAAATTACTCTATATACTCCAAAATCTTGAAACAGATGAAAACAAACAAGGAAAGAAAATAGGAGTCAAGAAGTTCCAAAAAGAAGGCAAAGATATGTTAAAACCCCCCCACCACAAACACATTCTTTATTTAAAAATACTCTCATTAATACTCCATATCAAATAGATGAAGACAAATATTTCTCATCAATTTATTATGATCCCATGTCTCATGTGAATCAGAACCATGTTGCTATAGAACATTGACCAAATGTATTATCCTCCTATGATGAAACTTGTTCTAAGAATCAAAATTCTTATCTAGATGGTTAATAATGGATAAATTAAGCTCATCATCAAGATATTCCCATCACATAATATTTTTAGGGTCATCAATATAGTTTCAAATATGAAATAAATAAAACACATTATTTAGCAAAGTTAACTATAATGGACATTCCAAATATTAGGCTACTTTCCCCACTCACTCAACATTCTCAAAAGGAACCCCAAACCATTGCCCATGCCTTCCCAATTTTCTAAGACATCAGTGATCCAATTGAGGTGAAACTCTCGAAAAAACATGGACACCAAAAAAAACTACAAAAACCGGAGGCGGTGATCAGTGTAGGATTTATGCTTGCTCCCTGCCTTCAACGTCCTTTGTTGAATTAACTGAATCCCTACCATCAACTCCTAGACAAAACTTGGTCCAACCACATAACATTCACGAATACACAACCAAAACAATAATTATTGATAGTGGCTTACATACAAGTCCTAAAAAGGATTCATTCTGATAGTGGACTAGTTACTATAGTTTTAAGTAAATTCAACTCATCCCAGATGGTTATCCCAAGATCCACCAAAGCTAAAAACACATGCATGAATCATGTACTCAATAACCTATACATATCGATCTATATTTCCATCCATATATTAATGATAATAAATTTTTAAATGATCCTTGGATTCATGTTATTCCTAGAGGCCTCTCCAAAAGTGATAAGTGAAATAGGGTTTCATAACTAAGTCTATAGTTCTTGGAATTCCATGCAATATGATAATATCCAACATGTAGATATGTCCCAAGTCCTAAAATTTGGATTTATATATAATGGATATAATGTGAGTCAATTTTATTAGTATATTGATCGCAAAAAAACAAGGTTCTTTTCTCAAGGGTTATGAGGTAACCTAACCACAAAGTCCATAGAAATATCATCCCACTTACTAGTCAACACTGGAAGTGGTTGAAAAACTCCTGAAGGTTTCTGCTATATTCCTTTGACTTGTTAGAATTTATAACAATGAGATATAATGTTAGTGATACATCATCTCTAAATAGTCCACCAAATTTTTTATGTATATCCTTTATCATATTTCTGGTTATAGGGTTAATAGACCACTAAAAAATATAACAGTTCTCATTAACAACCTCTCCCATAGATAAGGTCACAAGAAACTAGTTCTAAAAACATAGGATACCATATGATGAGAACAACCACCCACCAACGATCACCCCACCAAATATAGAGTCCCTCATTACCCATAATTCATCATCAAACTATTGCTATTGAATAATAATATCAGGAAGAGAGGTGGTCACGTGCACACTTCCCAAAACTACCTCAGAACCATTCTCCAAAACTCCCAAATGCAGTAGCACACATATGGTCATCTGATTCAACTCTTATGATGACTCTTTCATGGTATAAGTTATATTTTTTCTTCTAAAATTATCATCTATTACATTAACCATAATAGGGGTGTAGAAAATGTTGAAATTAGAGGATAGTAAGAACTCCCCCCCAAATCCTTTTTCAGAGATTCAAATCTATTTTAGATATGATATAACACGTTATTTTTTGGTCAGAATAAACTGCAAACCTTTCCCCAAAAAGGAAATGCCACCAACTCTTAAGAGAACACATAAAAACTGTTATTTCAGGAACATGGGTTGGTTAATTCTTCTCAGGTGGCCTATATTGGTTGGACCCATAGGCTACCATGTGACCACACCTCTTTAGAAAGCAACTCTAAAAAATACCTGATGCATCATAGAAGACCACATATCCATTTAAGGTCTCTAAAAGAGTCAAAATATGGTACAAAAGTAAAAATGCGTTTTATATCAACAAAACAACTCTTGATTTTCTCATCTGAAATGAACTTCACTTCTTTATAAGTAAGATTGTTCATCATACTTACCAACTTCAAGTGAGTTTATAACTTTACGAAATCGCTAAAAAATCAGTGATAATATCCTAACAAAGCCAAGGTGATCTAAATCTAAAAAATACTTGGTTTCTACAATATCATTACAGCTTCCAAATTCTTAGGATCAATTGGAATACCAATATTTTAGACCACATGTACATTGAAATTTACTTAATGAATCACTAAATTCCATTGTGATTTTTTTTTATGTTTTTGATATCTCAAGGTTCCCAAAACTACTCTAAAATGATGTACATGATCATCATTTCTCAAAGAGTAAAATTTGATTTCGTCCACAAAGACCACCATGAATGATTAAGGGTACTTATGAAATATCATGTTAATCGAAGACATAATGAATATTAAAAGTATTGTTTATACCAAATGGCATAAAAAGAAACTTATAATGGCCATGGATACTCCTTTATTTTTTATTATGAATGTTAAATTCTTTTATTCTCAACTTGTAATAACCAAAATGATGATAAATCATTGAGAAACACTCATCCTCTTTCATCTTGTCAAATAGATCATCAATATTTGGTAATGAATACTCGTTATCCACCATAACTCGATTTAGTTTCTTATAATAAATGAAAATGAAAATTGTTTCATAAGATTTATTCACAAAGTGAATAAGATCCTCTAGAGGTGACACACTAGTGCATATAAATCCTTTATCTACAAGATCAACCAACTGATTTCCACCCATATCAATTTAGTTGGTTCCTTAAGGTAAGAAGGAATAGACATTGCATGAGTACCATGTACTAAATAAATAGATACATTAGCCTCCCTTATTTTTGGAAACCTAGAAAAGTCTTTTTAAAACACACTATTAACCTCAAAAACAACTAGAGGGAGATTATCACTCAAATATTCCCACTCCAGGTGTAAAAACACCAATAGTACCCTTCCTGACTCTATAAAAGGATGTTTGGATCTACTCAACCTTGAGTCCCATTATCCCTAAAAAACATGGCACACCCCATCAGGTATAGTAAATTAGATCCATCGAAGATAACAATCGATTTGGGTCTTATTACCAATCATTCAGTCCAACCTAAAAATTATTTCATGAGGATTCATGTTGAGAATAATTTTTTTAGGATAAATCAATCTAGAATAAATAGAAAGCACAAGCAGGACACCAAAGACCTTTCTCTCTCTTCAATACAATAGGAATAGTAATATCCATCACATAAGACAAAAGCTACAGTGGAAGATTCATGAAATACAAAATGGGTTGATATAAATGAATGAGATATACTAGTAGCAAGTAATGAAATCACTAAAGATGATGTTATTATGATGGTACCTCTCACATTCATTAGATCTGCATCAACTTCCTTTAGAGACTCATCAAATGTGTGAAGAAGCATCATTTGATGCTCATGTGGTTAACACCCCTTAGTTCTTGAATAATCCAATACCACCATAGTAATTTTTGGTGTAGATGAAATCATTCGACTACATGGGGAAGAAAAAGAAATTATAATACTTATGTATGTTTCTCGAGAGACCAAATGAACTTTATATCTTCGGCGACTCAGTGAAAACTCATCTTGAATGTCCAACCATGCAATATTGGAATCAAGTTAGAGGGAATATTCCATGAAATTTAAAAGTTCTGGATGATTCGAATGATCGAGAACCACCATAGGAATAATCATTAATTCTATTTCCTTTAACAAAAATCCCAAAAGAGTTACTAGGATTAAAATGAAATATGGTTACCCCATACCTACTATCGAGTTCATGATCAATAGTCAATGATCTATCCAGCACATCATCATAAGAAGTCAACATTAGTAAACATACCTATTTTTAAATATTTTAACAAAGTATCAACTAAAATATGTTTTTCCACAATCTTATCATTAATCATGAACTTAGGTGAAAACTAAACAAAATTAGAAAAATAGTTCAAAAACATTGTCATGGTCCAATCACCCTACTAGAGGTTGAGAAACTCTAAAGACTTCTCCAAGAGCATCAAATATAAATAGTTGTGATTAGTAAAAAAAATAAATTCTTTCCATTCAAATAAATCAATATTCTTCCTCATAACCATTGAATCCCACCATCTCATGGTAGGTCCCTTAATCTTGAAGGTATCACATTTCGCTTTAACCAAGTAAGGAATTTATAAGAACAAAAATATTTCCTCAATATTTTTCAAATAATACTCATTATTTTGACAATAATTTGATACTTGTAAAGACTGTGGATTATGATAGGGAAACTCTTGGGCACGATCCCTTGATTCATCACTTTTATGTTCCATAGATGGAGCCTGGATAGGAACTAGTTCAGTTTAATTTTCCAAATCATGGATCACATAAACAATTATCTCAATAATATTTTGGTCCAATGGAGAAATTTCCTATTGTGGTTCAACATAATTTCATCTAGATGACTATTAAAATGTTTTCTCATAGGTATGATGGTAAAATAATGATAAATTTCACTGAAACATCAACAAGTTAACATAAATCATAAACTCAATCAAGAGTCACCAGAAAATAAAATACTCTCATGAAAATATGGGAAATATGTAGGAAAAAGATCAAAATACTTACCAATACACTTATCCCAAACACATGTGGAGAATTAGTTCTCTTTATGATGAGAGATAAGTAGGAACCCACTCAAAAATAACTCATGCGTCCCTTCAATAAAAACTAAAATAATACCAACATCATGGAAATATTCAAAACGAGATACTATATACCTCTTTGCCCTGAACTAGCATGGATACCTTATAACCTTGTTACCTAAACTAATTCTAGCATGCCCTGAAGGGAATTCCTGATCCCCACGAGTTAGAGACTAGCACCTAGAATCATAAAATTATCACAAGGGAACTATGTTTCCCATATAACAATTGAGGATGAAAAATTATATATGTGTATGCTCAACAATAAAATTGGAAAATGTAAATGACTGAAATGTATAAAATAGTACCCAAATAGTAAATCACCGAATGAAAAAATGACTTCTAAGATAAAACTCAAATATAAACCCATTTATTGAGAGAAAGAAATCCCTACTAGTCACCTAAACCACTTTGAGTCCCAAGGATCATGAACATCAACACCCTCTACGTAGCACTTTTCCTTAGTTCAAACATAGAGTATGGTAATCCATAAATACCAAAATTCAATGGTAGGGTGTGAGATATAAATCCTAGTATCATCTCATAAATATTTCCACAATCAATTCCATAATGGTTAACCAAGATATGGTTTGAATTTAAATAAAACATGACATGAAATGGAATTCACATAATTTCAAGAAAAATTATTACATAATCAGAATATATGGTAGATATATTAAAATATTCATAAGAGAAAAATTTATATAAAAATGTTTATATAAAATAGTTGGAATGAATAAATTCAATGGCATGTAATCATCAAATCTGCTATATTATATAAATAATTATCAAGCCATGTGGTACGTTAGTTTCGAGTTATTGGATAATAAAACCACTCATATGTGTTTTTGGCTAAATGTGTTCACATAACCCACAACTCAATCTATCAGGTGTGAAATCCCCATAAATGAAAAAAATAATTCCACATTATGTTTATGTTAGTTTTTTAATAATCAATACATTTAAAGGACTTATATCAAATTATGTTTATCCTAGTTACCAACTCACCAAATATAGGCCTTTTAGAATAATTTTTCAATTTATTATACTTCAAATAATTTCTTAAAATATTTTATTTAAATGAATCGATCATTTTTATCAAATCCAAACAATAATTACAATTTTATTGAATTTTCCTTTTCACAATATCCATGACATTTTTAAAATAAAAAAATTTTCATCTAAAATATGGGATTTTAAATCATTTAAAAATTATTTCAATTAAATTATCTTATTTAAGGTTCCAATTGTATGGAAAATCATATAGAACCACCAAACATTAATCAGTGATGGAATAACACCCACAATGGGAAAACAACAATGAAGAACAATGGGGAAGGAGACCAATAAGGAAATCCTAAACCAGAAACATGAATATAAAACACCAATTCGATCAGAAAATATAAATTCATAATGCATCCCAATAGGGGTAGCAGGGAGACGTAGAAAGATATGGTGAGATAACTCAATGTGGATCAAATTCCAAAATAAGATATCTAGAAAGGAAGAAATCACACACTACACAAGGGGGGCAGGGTTTTTAGGTGGTGTGCTTGAAGAGGGACCAAATAAAATTAAGAGACTAGAAAAATTATAACTACTGGGAAAGTAGAATTTACATAATAATTCAAGGGTTTGTGGTGTAAATGTGTCAAGTTTATCATATTCTAAAAAGACATTGTTGTGGGTTAAAAATCATGATCGATGAATTTACATCATAATATTATTAATTATTACATAAACCATTTTTTATATAATTCCTTTTCATGATTTGGTTCCACCATTAAATTTATGTTGTAAATTAAGGATTGAAAATATAAATTCATTATATATCTAGTTAACAAAAAAGTATCCTATTAAAATGAAGAAAAAACCTCAAAGTCACCCCAAATCAAATAATGGAATCCTCTAAAACCCTTTATAAATTTATTCACAGACTCTATTAATTCAAAAAAACATTAATCCCTTAACTTTAGGAAAACATCCACAAGAAATTTATTTATTCATAAAAATATCTAATGATCCCAAAAATGAAGGGAAACAAAATTGGAGTCAAGAAAAAACTGAATGAGGGTAATGAGATGTTATAGCCATCCTCTAATACCACAACAACAACTGAGCCATGACTATAGCCTAGTTTCCACACAGACACATGTTGTTCCCTCCGTGGGGTCCACCAACATGCCTAAATGGGTCATCAGACTATAAATGCTCTCAAAGGCCGACATATCTTCTTTATAGAATGGATTAACCACACTCTCACACACCCATGTAATCCTCCTAGTGGTTCACCTATCCAGATCACTATTCTAGGCCATTCATGATTAACTATGGAGTTCTAATCATGTAGGATCCTAAAAAGAACAGTTCACATTATTAACATGAGCAATGACATTTAAAATTTTTGTGATGTAACATTATGGGGTGTTACTCAAGATCATATCTTATCAATCCTTGATCACTACTAGGTACTTTGAAAATGTTACTCAAACACACAATATAGCAATTTTGATGGGTATTTTAAGATGGGTTTTGGTCATACTTGTCTACTTGTGTTGGGATCCAAAAAAAATGAGCCATGATTTAAAATGGATTTGAAAAAGATTTTTTTGATAGAACATTGCAAAAAATGAGGGGGTATTCTTCCATTAAAAATATTTTTCACCAAAATATGAAATTATTTTCTATTTATGATGGAATATTAATTATATCACAATAGGTTGTTTGTGATGGATATTTCTTTCCATTAAAATTGACCAATTACAGTAGAAATTTTATTTAGTTGAAAATAAAAAAAAATTATTCAAAATAAATAAAATAAAAAATGTTAAAAATTTAAAATTTTAAAAATGATCAAAATTATTTTAGAAACCCATATATATAATACTATAAAAATATGAATTGATGACCATATAACAAATAACTTTTTCATCTAGAACCCATCATAATATGTTTTCCACAAAAAATTTATCAATCCCAATGGAAGTGGTATATTATCTGGAGGACCAGATCGAGGGAACTCCATCCATATACCATACACAAGTCATCTCATTTTCCCCATTATCTTCTACTGTTGCTACTCCTGCCATCAATACCGATGCTCCTACTCCTACTACCAGTGTCAACATTTTTTTTATTCTATTTACACAGGATTTCTATCTTAGTTATGAGATTTAGCTTCTCTACTTATTCTGTAAATGATGATGAAACATCTACATGTGATCTCATCGAGCTAGAAGATGGCCATGTAGCAGTTCCATTTTAAATTTTATATGTCAATATACAATTTATTTGAACCACATAGCCTTTCTAGATATAATACTTCATTTCCAGAATCAAAGCTACCTCATTATATACTATCATATTGGTGTCCTAATCCTCACTCTTTTCCTAAATCTCATCTTTCGTGTGAGATTTTATGGACTCATATTCCTCATTCAAATGTTAATTAAAATTGAATTAGTTAAAATATTAATTTTAGTTAATTTTAAAAGGGGAAAAAATATATTTACCATAACATGATGCTAATAGCCACTAGTAATATCTCCAATGGAAAGAATAGTATACATCCTCTTAAAAACATTGAAATCTATACCATCATGATTTTCCACTACATATATGAACATAAAATAATTTTTTACATTTAATTTATATATAAATTATTAAATATAATTAATCATCAAATATCATCGATGAATATAAAATGTACGAAAACCATATCTATGTGTGACCTAATATTTCCCTTTATTCTATTTTCCTAATTATAGTAACCTCTAAAAACTATATCTCATATAGTGGGATGACCATCCATCCAAAATAGAAGATAATATGTAATCTAGATGATGGATGCGATAAGATTGATAAAAAATGGTGTATCAATATTTCTATATGGATCTCATTCTTAGATAGTGAAAAAACTATTGACGATGATCAGATATAAAAATCTATCATGACTCCCAAATAGTGGATCTCATTCTCTCTCTTATGGGATATCGTAAACTGTATAAAGAGTTAATAATAGAAAGGAAATAATTCAATGAACATTAAAATAAGTATATTTTATTTACAAACCATCCAATGATCAAACATTTTACGAAGAACATTAATGTTAATCTAATACCATGTAACCCATGGTCTAGAAAAATAATTCTATAGAATCACACCCCCTTATCCAATAACAAAAGGTGAATGTTTATGGAGAAAAGGAAAAATAATCAAACAATTAGTATATACATATATTAATAAAAATTAATTAAAATTAAATAAAATACACCCTTTAACATACATATGCATATGAGGATCAAAATAAAGACGTGGAAGTCGCTCAAGAATATGGTAAATAATCATCAATCTCAGTAGGACAAGAGCCCTATTAGTTGAAGATGAAATGGAAGTAACTTGTGGGAAAAAATATGAGGCACCGAGCTGGTCATAAAAAAGAAACGAATCTTCGATGATACAAAAAATTTCATCAAAATCATTAATTTTCATCTAAAACATAAAAGGAATACTATCTAAAAATAATTGAAAAAACTTATTATATGTTAATTATGTCTATAACTAGTATGTAATTTCATCATTCTTTATATCTGTATTCATATTAGTATTTAACAGTTTCAACATCTTCAACCTCGTCCTCAGCATCATCAATTTACATAGGATCTTCAACTATATCATCTCTTTCTATTTAAAATTTGTAACATCTCAACCCTTCTCATTATCTTGATAAGAAGATGGAATTCTAGTTGGCCTTAGGCAATGTTCCCATTGTGCTAAAGGATGAAAATAAATTCCAAGTGATTCAGGGACAATTGGGGAACTGTTTTACCTTTGGAATAAAACACCCAACCGAACAAGCCAAAACCCAAAATAACTACATTATTCTAGTAAACCATGTTACATAATTCAAAAAAACCAAAATACCAAAGCAACCAAATCCCAATAAAATATAATCAAAGTAAGAAGTGGAAGACTAAACAACAAACCCCATAGAAGCTATGATGAACTGCATAGCTCCATGCCAATCTCAATGATCCAAGCACCACAATACCACCCATGAATCACGATGAACCACAATGGAAATGAGTTGAATTACCTTTACCCATGTCCCATAATATATTAGTGGAAAAATCACCAATTTTACAAAGTAGGGGGTGAGTAATAATACTCAGTAGGTTTCCCCAAATGATATCCCCTACACATGCCACTATGATAGAACCATTAGCACAATTCCTATGAAATTGTTAATATAAATCCATTAGAAAGGTCAAAAAATTAACAATAATCCAAAGAAATCATTACCACATGAAAATCCCTCACATAAACACAATTAAAATGAATGAAACTAAACAAGTTATTACCCATTTCACATTTCCATGATTCACACACTCACACACAAATCCGTGATCTCTATTACCATTGATGGTGGAACTTCACATCCAACGTTGTACCCTTTTTATAGTGGTACATCATGTGTAATTCCATTATTGTGGTTATTAACATCCACTATCCATCCATTTCCCAAATTTATTAACAAACTAATCCAACAATCAAGCCTATATCATTTACCAAACCCATAACAATCAAATCAATAATTTCTAACTCATATTAAAAACATATGCTAATCTGTACTACCCAAAAATTTCATTGAAAAACCACATCACAACTAAAAAAACATTTTAAGACTATATTTAATAACCCATTTTCCATTAATCAACCTATCCACTATTGTTAAAATCAATATTTTAAAATCAAACAAAAAATCCCCTTCCTCTACAATAACCCATTTCCCCCATATTTCCCAAATCATCACAAAATGGGTTTCAACCAAGGTCTGCACATCAAATACATAATTAAATTCAAGAAAATCCATTTATTAGAAATTAATTCTTGATGTTCTATCATAATGGATATGAGAGTGAAGCCACCTACCTTAGGGTTTCAGTTAAATCAACCAATGAATAATCACACAAAACATTCGGGGTGAAAAATCTATAAAACCACTATATATCACTTTTCCTAACATAAATATGCCCATGTATTATAATTTTAGGCAAAAAATACTAGATCAACATGATATGGGTGTTGATTTAGAAAACCAAGAAAGGGGGATAATTGGATCTACGGAAAACCAACAAGAAACTGATAATGGAGGCCTATTGGAGAAGAAACACCATCACTACACCTTGAAAACCCTTAAAATCTCTCCCAAAATGAGTGGGAGATGTCTCAGTGTCCTTGAGAATAATAAATAACAAGTTACATTCATATGGGATAATGTTTGGTGTTTTTTATTTTAAATACCAGGTGACCCATTTTTGAAAAGCCCACTTTTAAAGCCGCACATAGTTAATTCTCACGATTTGAAAAATCATTCACTATCAATGATATTGCTACATTTAAAAGCGTTTTATTCATGGTTTAATAACATTATTAGACAAACTATGCACCATTCATGTGATTCCCATTTCCTTATGTTGCATGGTTACCTGGGTTTGTTGCACTTTTACACTAATCTTGCAAAAAATCGTGCACCCCTTGAAAAGATTCCAATACTTCCCAAAACCCTTCCAAAATATCCTATACATTACATTATTACATTAAATACATAAAAATACAGAAAATATAGTTACATATCTCAATATTAACATACTAAATTCTCCCCACCATTGGACATTCCATTCCCGGAAAGTTGAGAACCTCCACTTTTCGGAAAGAGATCGGGCCAGTTTTCGGAAATCTCTTTCTCCAGCTCCATTGTCTCCTCATGAATATGACATTGTTTCCACAAAACCTGAACTAGAAAGATGATTTTACCATACAAGACTTTCTCTTTCCGATCCAAAATCTGCACTCTCACATGCCCTGAGGTAACATCTGGCTACAGCTCAATATGATCCCAATGAATCACATGGTCAAGATAGGCTGATACTTTTTCAACTATAAGGAATGAAACTCAGTGTGCAACGCACTGAACCATGGTAAAAAATCTATCCATTATACCACCTCTCGAATCCTCTCATGTATCTAAAATGGGATAATATACATCAGAGATAACATGACATGCTTCCCAAACTGATGATGCCCCAACATGGGAGATATTCTCTAGAACACATGATTATCCACCTCGAACAATATCAGTTGTCGATTATGGGCCCCAGTGTATTTTCCATGAATCTGAGCTATCTCTATTCTCTTCTTAATCAAAATAATAGGGTCCATCATCTCTTGGACAAATCTCAACCCAAAAATTGCATACCCACCTATCTCCACCCAACATAGTGGAAAATGAAACGAATGCCCATACAATGAATCAAATAGAGCTATATGTGTGGAGGCATGATAACTATTATTTTAGGATAACAACCCCAATGGAAAGTACTACTCCCATTAGCCAAAAAATATATGACACAATCTAGTAACATGTATTCTAATGTTTTTATTTTCCTCTATGTTTTCCCATCCTTATAAGGATGATACTCGATACTCATCATCAACTAAGTCCCAAGGGAATATTGCAAGGATTTCTATAAATGAGATGTGAACCTCAAATATCTATATGATACAATTGAAACTGATTCACCATGACTCTTTACCACCTCATAGATATAGATTTTGGATTGATCCTCCACTATATGAGATTAATGAATATGGTTGAAATGTGTTGCCCCTATGAGATGATAAACTATCAAACATATGGCATTGTGCTTCCTGAAAATTCATGGGAGACCTATAAAAAATTCCATCCCTATATTCTCCCACATCTATATAGGGATAGATAAAGACTAAAAAATACCTTCTTTTCACTGATTCTCTACCTTCTCTTTATTACAAGTCAACTATCTTGATAAAAACTCATCCACATTCATTTTTATACCCACCCACTAAAACAGTGCTTGTAATTCCTTGTAAATTTTCTCAATCTTAGGATGGAAAACCCATTTGGAATGACAATACGCACTGTGAAGTTTCTCCTGATATGCCATCAGTACAACCTTCTAATTATTATAGAGAAACACTGAATTTGCATCTAGTTTCTAGCCCTCAATGGTCACACCACCATTGAGTTTTGACCTCATAACCACACACTATAAATCAGACATATACTTCTTTTTGACCATACCAACCAACTCAATAACCAACAAGATTATAAGGAAAACAAATATATTACCCTGGTCTTCACATTCAAACCTCATGTTAGCTATAACCAAAATCAACTGCCACTAAACTAAAGCATGTTTTACCACTTCAGAATATGAATTTATAATTAATGCATCCAATACTGAATTACCCTTTCATTGTTTTTACATAAATTCAATGTTAAACATATTTATCCATATAATTTTCCTCAAATTAAATTATACATGTCAGAATATATACTTCAAGATCTTATGATTTGTATACACCATGAATTTCTCACCGAAGAGATAATGACGCCATAGTTTCAAATCATTCAGAGTGGCTACCAACTCCAAATCATGTGTTGGGTAATTATTCTCATGAAACCTCAATTTGTTTAATCCATATATAACACCATGATCCCATGTAATGAGAACACACTCAACCCTTGATCCTAATGAATCGTAATACACCACCTACCCTTTCCCTGGTTCTGAAGAAATCATGATTGGTGATGATGTAAGACAATTCTTATGTTCTTAGAAAGATATATGGCACTGCTTATTCCATTGAAATTCCACATTATTACTTTTCAATGTTGTCATCAGTTAAGCTAATCATGAGAATTTCAAAACAAAGAATTTATTATATCATGCTAGACCAAAGAAGATTTATATCGTAAAAACATTATTTAGCAGTTTCAATAAAATGAAAACATCTATCTTCTCTAGATACACTGAAACTCCTCTCTCAGAAATAACATGACCGTGGAAATGAAAATCCTTTATCCAAAATCAAACAATGATAGTTTGGAATACAATCGTTGATATATCAAGATCCCCAACACTACTTCAAAGTGTTTCTCAGGATCCACCCTTGTCATTGAATACACTGATATATCATCCCTGAATAAAATCATGAAAGCGTCGATATATCTCTGAATTATCTAATTTATCAATTCTATTAAAACTACCAGTGAATCCATATGTCCAAAGGGAATAATCACAATATCATAATGTCTACATCAACTTCTGAAAGTTATTATTGGGATATCCTCATTCCACATCGGCAACTGATGATATCATAGTCGCATGTTAATTTTAGAGAACAATTGAACACCCCTCAATAGATATAATAGTTCATCAATGCATGGAAGTGGATATCAATTCATTTTCATAACTTTGTTATGTTTAGGATAATCAATATAGAGTTTAGGAGTTATGTGTTCCTTTTTAACAATTATAACCAAAACAATCCACAGAGATGTCCTAGGCCAAATGAACCCTTTGTTTTCCAGCTCCTCCAACTTCACATTAAATTTCGTCAATTCTCTTGGTTCTATTAGGTATGATGGAAGTGATATAATACTATTCCTTCGATGAGATTTAATTATAAACTCCAATTCTCTCAAAGGTTGAAACCCTAGGAATTATTTTGGAAATACATCTATAAACTGATCAACAAATTTAGAAAAAACATCTTCCCCCAACATCTTCCATTGATGCCAATGAAAAAGATGATAACTGATATTATACTGTCCCAATTTGTATAGCCAAAAATATTGTTTCATCCACCTTTTCATTCATTAATCCTATAAATAGGTTCTCAATTTCATCACCCATTGTAAAACTCACCGTTCATGCAAAAAATTCATTGCGGGACTTAAATATTGTAAACCATAACATACCCAAGATTATATCATATTCATCCATCTCAAGAATTGAGAAGTCCCACATCAACAAAATGACATACACAACTATAGAACATGTTCTAAAAAGGATGTATTGACACACTATTTGAACCAGAGGAGTTTGATGTTTTAAAACATAAGGAATAATTTCCCCACTTAAACCCATCAAATAAATAACACAAGAGGAAATTAAATAATGATAATTTCCCATATCAAAAAAATCATTCAGAATTAGAGAATTAAAAATAATTATAACCTGTACCATGGATGGTCCCCACTGGTCTTCTAGCACTACCTTCTTGGCCCAAAGTAGTATCTTTCTTACCACACTCTACTCCTTATTATCCTATTGAATCATACCCTATTGATGATTAAACATATTACTATAATCACCATGATTTTCCCAGCTCTAATAATATGGGGTATACTTCTTCCCTTGTCTCGTCAATGTATAGGATACCTATGACCCCTGAGGAGTATCCTGAACACACAAATATAGATAATTATTATAATAACATTGAAGATGCACCATAAGTTTGAAATTATGACATGAATGAGGTTGTTTCATAAAATCCAACTAAATGTGGCCTATAGAATCAAACTAAACACTTCCTTCCTTGCTCGTAGGATTCATAAGAAGATTTACTGATCCCACCATCAGGTTTTGAACCATACTCCCACGCTAAAAATTAGTGTCCCTCTTCCACTTAAACACTATGTTAGATTATCCATTATTCATAATGGGTACAAACATGCTTCCCCTGCCAGTATCCCCCATGATATATATTTCAGCTAATAATGCTCTATTTATCATTTCTATATAATCACTTATACATATGACCATAATTTTAGAACAAATATCTTACCTCAATCTCGATTCAATGATCCAAGACTTCAAGGATGCACTAACCACCACCTCGAGTAGAAACCAGACTATGTTTATAAACATAGCTTCATATCCCATCACCGGCACATTATCTTTCTTAAATATAATAAAATTCATTATTTGTTGAATTTTGAATATATGAGGGTAGAATTATTTATTAAATAATTCATCAAAACAACCCCATTTAATACCTTGGTTTTTCCATCCTGGACCACCAAATCCCACCACTGATGTGTAATAACTTCCCATATGTATGTGCCTAACTTAATTTTTAGCTATGTTGGTGTTCCAAATAAATTTAATATTCGATTCATCCTACTCAACTAGGCTGCATCCCTTTCCAACTTTGAATAACCCCCAAAAATGGGTTTCTTCTTATTTTGGAATTGAACTGAGTGGTCCACATGCCTCGGATCATCATGTCTATTCCCACATTCCACAACTTGGAAATCTTTCACTGTGTTCTTCACTAGCTTCTGGTTCACTTGGGGATCTGGTGCAACCCCATTTTCAACAGTATCTCCCAGTTGGTCTCTACGATGTCTACCCGGTGCCATATCTATGAACACAATAATCACCGTAAGTCTCACTCCATTGCAACTAAAGTATTAAAATTTAAAATTATATCTCATTCCATATATCTCAACCATGCTTTAAAAAATAATACAAGTCTCAAATTACATCATTTTTGAAAAAATCCACCATATTTTGAGAATCAATCCATTTTCAAAATATGACAATCATTCACTTTTCAAAATCATGCATTTGAAAAAAATCCAGATCAATAAAAAACATTTATACCAAAAAATTAATCATTATGCCAATGTAAATATGAAATCATAGTGGTATGTCATTTCTAACATGCATTCCATGCTTATCTCATTTGCTACACCCATGACAATGAGATCACACTCCTATATGCATTTATAAAAAACATATGTACCCAACTCACTGGTAATGTGAAGTTGATAATAAAAGGGTTAGTTACATCCATTTATAATATATATTCCATGTTATTACAATCTGATTCCTTACTACCATCGCATGTAAAATAATACACCAATAATGAATGTCAACAACATGACTAAAAATCATTGCAAATGAACCAAACAAACATGAATGTGAAGGATCAAACAAAATGATAGAACTTGTAATGTCCCACCCATTATCCCTAGCTCAAGAAAGAGGTGGAATTATATTCGGCCTTATGTGACATTCCCAAGGAACCAAAGGCTGTAAATAAATGTTTAGTGATTCAAGGACAATTGGGGAACAATTTCCCCTTTGGAATAAAACACCCAACCAAACATTCCAAACCCCAAAATAACTACATGATGCATGTCATCAATGTTCTACAATTCAAAAAAACCAAAATACCAATACAAAAAAACCAAAATAATTCAAAATCATAGTACCAAGAGGAAGACTAAATATAAAAACACAAAGAAGCATTGGCATAAATCCATCGATGAATGACAAGCTCCATTCTCCAAGCACCACAATACCGCCCAAGCATCACGATGAACCACTAAAGAAATGAGACGCTTTTCATTTTTCCCATGTCCTATAATACAACATATGAAAAATCACCAATGTTCCAAAGTAGGAGGGGAGTAAAAATAATCAGTAGGTTTTCCATAAATGACTTCCCTACACATGGCACTATTATTGAACCATTAGCACAATTCATATAAATCAGTTTATATAAATCCAGTAAAATGGTTCAACAATTAAAAATAATCCAAAAACATAATCACCCCCAATAAAATCACCCAAATCAAGACAATTCAAATCAAATCAACCAAACATGTCATTACTCATTTCACATTTCCAGGTTTCACACACACAAACATGAGCTCGGTGTTACCATTGATGGAAGAACTTCACACCTAAACCTATCCCATTTTAATAGTAGTACATCATGCCCACTTCCATGATGGTGGTTCTTCATGCCCACTATACATCCAATTCCAACCATTCTTAACCATGTAATCTAACAAACAGTCCAAAATCATTTACCAATACCACAATAAGAAAATCAAAAATTTCCAACCCATATAAAAAAAATATAAAAAGAAATAATACCCAAAAATTTCCATGATAAACCACATCTCAATCAAGAAACATTTTATTGAAAAAAATATTTCATAAAACATTTTCCATAAATAAACCATGCCACCGATTGTAAAATCCATATTTGGGAATTAAACAACAAAGACACTTCCACTACAATAACCCATATTTTTTAAATTGCCTAAATCATCACAAAATTAGATTCAAACATTATTCTCACATTAAATACACAATTAAATTCAAAAAAAGTCAGTTAATTTGAAATTAATCCTTCATGTTCTATCAAAATAGAAATGAGAGTGAATCCACCTACCATAACATTTTAGTGAAATAAACTAATGATGAACTACACCAAAAATCCTGGTGAAAACTCACCAAAACTAACTTATATCTCTTTTCGTAATATCAACAGTCCCAAATAACGAAATTTTAGGAAACAAAAACCCTATATATACATGAAACAGATGTAGATCTAGAAAACCAAGAGAGAGGTAGAACTAGATATATGAAAAAACAAGAATATACAAGTATAGGAGACTTATCGGAGAAGAACAGCCTTCAACACACCTTTAAAAATCCTTAAGATCACTCCTCAAATGAGTGGTAGAGGCATCCTTATATTTGAGAACAAGAAATACTAATTGAGGTTCAAGTGGGAGGATGTTTCAGGTGATTTAGGTTAAATCCCAAGTGACCCATTTTAAAAAATCCTACTTCTAATGCCACACATGGTCAGCTCGCAATGTTAGAAAAAATGTGTGCTAATTGGGCTACTGCTACTGTACAAAGGTTGTTATTCACGTTCTTCTGACACGCTTTGAGAAACCTTATACAAACTGTGTGAATCCCACTACCTCATGTTACATGGTAACCTAGGCTTGTTACATGGTTTACAATAAACATGCTAAAACTGCACACCCATAGAAAAGCTTTCAAACTTTCCCAAACCCTTCCAAACTCTCCCATAGATTACCCAACCACTTTATATACAAAAAAATACATAAAAAGGATTCCATTCATTAAAAAGGTGGTACTAGACAATTCAATTGTTACATTATCAACATTATAAACACTAGTGTTATGTATTTGTTGGGTTTCATCATTGGTTTATTTATATCTTCATGTAAAATATGTTTTTAGAGTTTTGACTTGAAAATTTTCTACTCCTTTCACTTCAGCAGAACCACGTTTATATTACATAAATGTATTTTCATGAGATTTCATTTTTATAATGTTACACTATTCAATTAAATCTTTTAATACAACTTAATGATTTTCATAATAAATATGATAACCTTTATAATTCATTATAAATTATTCATTTACTATATAAAGTTTTTCATATATATTTTAAACGATTCCATGGTGTTTATGAACTCAAAAACATTTATTACTATCAAACCAATGAAATTTATACATTCTTACAAAGTTCTATCTTCATTAACACAAATCAATTAATTCATCCATTACTACATAAAAGTCAATTTTACTTTCTCTATGATGATATCCAATCAAGAAAACACTACTATGTAATTTTTTATTTTTTATATTATTGTGAATAAAAATGAAAACTATTCTCCATATATGTATTATAATATTTATAAAATTTGGATGGTGGGTTACTCAAGACATATATTGAATTATAAATTCTATATGGATGTTGTGATACCTAAATAAATGAAAAAAATATTAATATAACATATAATAAATCAATTTCGTATATTTAACCAATAATAATTTACTTTTCTAGTCATTGAAAAAATATGAAAAATTATGTTGATGACATTATTCAAGATAAGTGGATGTAATTGATGTTAATTTATTCATGATATTATCATAATTAATATTTAAATGAAATAATATTAATTTGCATTAAATAATATAATGAATATGAACAAGTATCACACACTATAAAAATCGTGTCATTTCGTAACAATTGATCAAAACATATGTATGATATTTTTTATGTTCATCAACTAAAATCCATCATTCATGAATTCCACCTAATCCATGTTCAGGAATATTAAAAACTGATAATTTATGGTTCATTTATTTATTTACATTAATCTCATTATAACTCATTAAATTATGATTTTAATGATATTCATGTTGGAAATAATTGTAGTATAAAAAATCCTCTTGAAAATATGATTCTTTAATTGACCCTTAAACCAATGATTTATTACATAAAATTTTATTCAAATTCCTTCATGCATCAGTTTTATGGTTATATCCATCAAAATTTTACTGGTCTTCCACATTTTTCTTCATGCAGAAAAATATAATATTAATTATTCCATTGAATAAAAAAAGTAAGAGGGAATTTTCTCCCACTTTATATAAAATTAAAAATAATCTTATTGAAGCCTACTTAGTTCATCAACATATATTTTCACCTCATAAAGTAATTATAAAAATATCTCATTTCTATTTGAAAATCCAAAATTTATGAATTTAACATACCTTTAAGGGAATTCGGTTGTAGTATTTCTATTATAACATGATAATCATGACTTTTTAATTTGGTAAGAAGACCATTTCTAATGTATCAGTCCAAAATTAGAAATATAACCATTAGATAACCTCAAATAAAAAATCCTCTGGTATAATAATAAATTATTTTCCATAGAAACTATATAGACTTCTTTTGGATTCATTAACTTCAATGATTTTTCATTTTCAAATAACTCATGTTTTCGAATCTTGTAAATTTGGGAAATATCTAATCATGCATTTACATTATCTTTAGTCTTATCAGGTGAATCCAAAACTGTATAAAATATCTTATCAAGATATTTCTTTTCAATATTCATGACATTTATGTTGTGTTGGATCAATAAATTAGGCCATTATAGTAGATTCAAAAAATTAGTCTCTTTTATACATTTTTGATATTTCCCAAAGACATCTATTTTTTCTTATTTTATAGTTGATCCAATGGTAATATAGATAATGAAAATATAATATATATTAAATAAATATAATAGCTCATTTATGGAGGTCCATGTCATTCAATTATATCTTTTTTAATTTATTTTCATTATTTTAGAAAAGATGGTCTATAGAAAGAAATATGGTATGACAGTCAAAGAAACATGGTTTTATTATATTGCGAAGAATAAAGTGTTTTTTTAGTCATACAATATAGACGTGATTTTAGACCATGTTTACTCCATCCAGATAATATTACATATGATTGGAAGTAACTAATTTTCCATATCAACAAAAAATTCATTAGAAAATTTTGGTTTTCAATATCATTTTATGTACTTACACCATTACATGATAATAATGTAAAATCATTACTCAATGAAATAGAATAAACATCAATATTCTTATTTGAAGTCCTAGAAATATTAATTTCAAAAAGATATATGTTTCATTCATCAAAAATATAAGTAGGTAATTTGCACAATGATAAAAATATTGGACAATAAGAATACTGACTACGGCAAGAACCAAATAGATAAAAACCATCAACTGAAATACCAAAATTTCATGTTACAATATTTTAAGGAAAAAATATGGATGCACCCAATCAAAGTATTTTCATGAATCACCATGAAAAGGATGATTTACAATTTTACCAATGGAAATATTGGATTTTTGTCACTTCCTCAACGACTTTGTGTTATAATACATAAATAAACAATACAATTTTTCCATAAATGGGAAATACCACAACTATTTAATAGTAACCAATATGGACATCCCTTGTTGTGCATATTTGTAACTTGATTACCCACATGCTTATTAATTAACAATCGACTCATTTTCAACATAATATAGGATGAAATCATTGGAAAATGAATGGATATTCTAATAAACACGACCCAAATTATAGAGCAACCTCTTGCACACATGAACTTTTGTAGGCCACACATTTCACTTAGGTATCATTGATTTAACCAATGATTAAATATGATTAAAAATGTAACCCCCCGACCCCAGTTACCCAGAGTCGGTGCATTATTTTAATACATTGTCATGATTACAAGGAATCAAGTCTCGAAGGACCAATTAGTTTAACAGTCTTGGAAAATAGATTACATAAATGAACTTTACATTAAAATTTCAAACATACAACACAACATATATATTGATTTGAGAACGCCATTATTCCTTTAGATTAACCCTGATTATCAATCAGAATACACTTCTTGGAATCCTGGGGAAAAAATAGAAAGGGGTGAGATCAAATGCTCAGTAAGGGCAAGCAATACAGCAGAAGATAATAAAAATATTAAGCATGGTGAATAAATGAAACCACATGCCTTTACCAATAATAAACATGAATACTTTTATGGAAGGATTGTGAGCTGAGTAAATAATGCCATAATAAAACATAATCATGGGTATTCTACTAGTCTAATGACCACATGAACCATCAATATCATTTTCATAATGAGGGAATGTATAATTCCAGACATTATAAAACATTTTTCAAGGCCTCGGCCAAGATGTCTAAAAATGATTAAGGCCTCGGCCAAAACCATATATCAAATTGGGAAAGGGCCTCAGTCAATTCCATATCTAGTTGTCTCATGAGACCTACAAATGCATCGAGGAGATATAGCAGGCTCCACCCGTAACTTACTATTTCCAATACATTCCTCATATGAAAATTTTGAAACATAACATAAACATTCGTATTAGAACTAGCATACGAAATGTCAATAATTTAACCATAAACCATGAATGGTATAAAAATAGAACATCCACAGTCAAGAATATCGTAACTCAATCAATATAATACAGAATATTGTATTATAATAAATCAACCTCAATCAAAAATAATATCCTTTAAAGGATGCTGACATAGTGGAAAATGATGAGTAAAACTTTTGGAGAGAAATATATTTTTGTAAAATCATTTAAAAGTCACACATTTATAAAGGAAGTAATTTAAAAGAGATTTTTGAATCAATCTGTCCCATACCACTTTGATACTTTTGAAAATAATTATCATTTCAAAACAATCATGTCCATATAAATAAATCCTTAAAAACATTTTTAAAACAAGGACATTAATGGGAAGATTTAGAATAATAAATCTTTAAAACATTTAAAATTCTGATCATGATAAATAGTACCTTTCAAAAAACATTAAAATATTCATTTTGAAATAATTTTTATGAAAAATGGACATGGATTATAAAAATTTCTTAGTAAATAATTACACATAAACAATCTTGGATAATAATGATATTGAGGAATTAACCCTTACTAATTTGGTAACTTACGAAACATACACCCCATGAAAGAGGTATCATACAATGAATATGTAAATACACATAAATTAAAGACTATTACACAAAGAATACAATTATGGGAAGTACATACACCACACAAAAGGTAATAGTGGAAATATGGCAGGAATCTCACTAGAATACGGAGTGAGATGAAAACCACTTACCTTGTACTTTTCCTTGGTTGAGGGTAGCTTAACCTCCTTTAATTTGGGTAACTCCCTTTGGTTTGAACCAAAAAGGACTCTTGAAGTGCCTTCTACATAAGGTAAGGCTTCTAGGAGGGGGATAGGGATGTAGGGATATTAATTGAGCAGAGGTTGGATGAGGCAAAAGGCTTTAGAGGTATGAAGAATTGGTTAGAAGTAGTGTCCTTTTATAAGGGGGAGGATGGGCTCTTTAGGAAAAACATAAAGTATTAATTTATAATAAATTCATATTCGGTTTATAATGGCTCCAAAGTGTATTATTCAATGTCTAAGGTGGGGATGGGTCAAAAAACACTCAACCAATAGATTTTAGATAGGTTTGGGTCACTATAGTAACCTTATCTTTTAGATTTAACTCTTAGTTAAATAGTTTGACATTTACCATGTCTCTTTGTATTTTTATGTTATATGGTTAATAAACATACTATAAACTGCCAAGAGAACCCTATGTGGTTAATTAATGACATACCTATCATCATATAAGTCCTTTGGCCGAGCCTTAGAATTTTAGGAATATTATATCAATTAATAATATTATATTCGTTTTAAAAACTCCTTTATGTCAATTTTGACACTATTTAATAATCTATTTTTGATAAAGTCTTAATAAATTTATTAATTCGAAAAAAATTAATTTAATCAATCCTAACATGTCATATTAACCAATAAATGTTTTTGAACTCATTTAAAGTCTCAAATTATATTTATTTGTGTATTTATAATAGCAATTTTATTAATATTTAACTAATGAGGAAATTACTGCATCATCATTGTGTCATAAATAAATTAACTTACTTAATGTCTAAAAATTATAAATAAAATACCATTATGTATTATATCTTTTTATATTTCTCATGAATATTTATAATTGAATTTATCTTATTTATAACCCTATATTAAAAATGTTTTAGTTATTAAACTTTGATTTTAACTCTTTTAACTCTTCTTTGAATTAAATAATAATAAATGTCCTAATCTAATCCAAGTGGAACAAAGTGGTTCATATTTTATTTATAATTATGTTTTTGGTAGAATAATACTTAGCCAATAGAATTAGGAAATGTGTTAGGGTAATAATAATATCATTTTTACCCTTAATTACCCTATTTACTTTTTACTGTGGTAAATTAAAGTAAAAAGTTACTATTCACAAAATATTATTTTTATCTTATTGAATGAAATTTTACTACTTTATATTAACTTTGTATCTCATATTTTCAAAATTCCACTCACAGAAGCGGTAAAATTATGTTTTATGTGAATTTGCAAATTCTCTTTGGAGGTGGGTAAAAGACGGTGAAAAGTCCAATAAAATTTTTATGTATCTAAAATTATTATAAACTGAATCCATTGAATTAAATTGAACTTATATTGGTACTATGTATCTATTTTGACATAAAATTATTTAAATAAAATAAATAATTATTTAAATAAAAATTCAGTTTTAAACTATAACTCAATGTTTTTCACTATTCATCAAAAATTAAAAGTTTTCAGAAAAAAACCAAAAATTTACCCTAAGATAATTATGATATTATTAATTCAATAATGAAGTCTATTTTACCAAATTCAAAACATAAATGTTTCATTTGTTAGTTTAAAATTAATTTCCACTGTCAAAATAAATAGCGTGTTTTTAAGAAACAATAACTATCAAAAGATTAACACTTGTTTATGTCTGGTTTAAATGTGAAATTATATCCAATGACCAACATTGGAATAAATGGTAAAAATATATTCTAAATATAATTAAAACCACCCCAATACATAATTTATCACTATTAATAATTTTGATTAAAAAAGTTGTTTTTAATTAAAATTTAGTAATTTTCACTATTCATCAAAATATGAAAGTTATCAGAAAAGTACCAAAAATTACCCCTAAGATAATTTCAATAGTCCGAATCAAAAAATGAAGTCAATTTTGAATGATAAAGTGTATAAAATTTTAAAAAGTGGGTATTACTATTCATAATGACTAGTTTGATTTGTTGTGGTGTGTGTTAGAACTCGAAGTTGCTTACAACACATGCTACTGTATTATTCAAAGAGAAGCGTACCGTGGAAGCTTAGGATGTTACATTATTAGATCCTTCAATAAATTGAATCCTTGAAATTTATGCTCGGTATTGGAATCTTGGGGTTGACATTTCAAAATATCATAGTTGAAATCCTACATCGAAAAGTGGATTAATGAGGCCTCTATTTAAAATAAAGAGTGGTAAGTATGAAGGTTATAGAAAATAACATATAATCGGGTTACATGTAGGAAAATATGTATATGGAAGAGAAATATTACCATCAATATCTAATGGAGAGTGGTAGAGAACATGGCTATGAAAAGGCCAACAATCCCAAAGCCATAAATTTGTGATGATCTAAGGTACCATCTTAGGTCAACATTTTTTGTTCTATGTTCATTTTCTTAATTTTGAGGAATTTATTTATGAGATTGGCTAAGATCATAAGGAGATATACTTATTTTATAATTAGAGTTTTATCCATTAATAAATTTCTACCACAAACTCATCTTTCACCCCAAAACATAATACAACTCAAAAATACTCTATTTATCCTAATCGTATAGGGTTCCAAATATAATGAATTTATAATTCACGTATCATACCCTTTAAAAAAGAAACTACATTATACAATCTATGAACTTCACGTAGTCTAGTGGTATGAAATAAATCCCAATTGCACTATGTTTGTGGGTTTGATTCCCGCAGCTTTGTCCGACACGACGGGTCGTCACACGGTCTGTGTGTTGTCCTTTTATAAAAATCCAAAAATAATCTCAAACTAGAATTTTCCAGAATACATCTGTCCAAAGTCACCATCCCAAATTTATAAGTAAGTTAAACACAATGAAGATCCTTTTTTCCACATAATAACATGTGATTACTTTCATCATGTATTCTTTTAAAATATGGTAACACCCTGAATTACCATAAAACCTTATTGATTACATTCATGCTACATTATTCCTTATAGAAAATTAGATATATTCCTTATATCCAAAAACTTTGAATATTCCAACAAAGATGAAATAAACAAACCATTAATCAGTGCCAAGGTAGTAAAGAATATCCAATATAATTTATCCAAATTAACCATCTATTATTCCAAAATTACTACCTTAGTATCATGACCATATTAAGGATTACCTTTCCTTCAACCATGTATAAAAAAATAATAACTTGTTGTTGAGTCACTTTTCATAGTACCATATAATCCCAAATCCTAAATGAAATAGTACTCCAGTATAATCCTTATTTATCTCCATAATTCCTATAACCAGTACATCGTTGATACAACACTCAAATGAAATAATTATTTAATAACAAAATATGAACACTAGTCTTTCCTCTTCATCTGTGGTAGTATCATAACTTTATTATTATCCAATAGCATCATTTGGGGCATACTCTGATGATTTGAACATTGATTCGTGTAGTATCCCCACTCATTACAGATGAAGCATTGTACATTTGAAACCTTTCTCTTACCCTCACAATCACGAACGTGGTGTCATTTTTATTCAAACTTATAACATACTCCCATTCCCTTGAAAAATTTTCAAAGGTGATTCTTTCCACAGTTATCATATATAGGAAAATTCTTCTTTACCTTCTCCCCTTTATCTGTCTTTCTCTCTAACATCATTTTCTTCTCTGGCTTCCCTTTAAATACATAGGACTCCAAGAACTCTTTACTTATCTTATCAACACATGATACTATTTCTTCATATGATGATAATACATGAGAGACCATTTCCCTTCTAAATTTTGTCTTAAGACCTTGAAAGATATGATCCTTCTTACTCTTTAGATCATGCGTATTGCCAGAGTTCTCATTCCTTCTACTAGGTACAATTTCTAAACAGTGGAATACACTAGATTAGTTTATGAATTGTAATACCTAATCCCAAACTTTTGAAACAGTTAACATAAATTAAACAGTTTATGGATATAATCCATAATCATAAAAATGTCTTCTTTGAGGAAGTATATACTCATAAACCCTTCATAATGGTTTGTAAATAAAATGATAATTATCCTAAGCATATCCCTTGAGACTGTCGTAACCAAGAGTGCATAAAGGACCATTGTCATGCACCAGTTCCCGTTCGAGTCTAGCTCAAAATGGTGTTTTTGGGTTTTACCCCTAGGTACATCTGTGCCAGACCAGTCTCTACCTGATCGTATCAACACATGGATGTATTCCTCGTAAAACTCGCAAAATCTCTACAATACCAAAATTCTAGGAAGTTATTCTATACTAATCCTCAAAGTCTATATTAGGTCTATGTGCTCTAATAAGAGTTTATCTAAATCTAGCTTCCAAGGTTTGTACTAAACTTTCTCTGATACCCACTGTAACGCCCCAACCCCAGTTATCCAGAGTCGGTGCATTATTTTAATACAATGGAATTATTACAAGGAATCAAATCCCGAAGGACCGATCAGTTGAGCAGTCTTGGAAACTAGAATACATACATGAACTTTACATTACAATTTCAAACATACAACAGAGCATATATAGTGATTTGAGAACACCATTATTCCTTTAGCTTAACCCTGCTTATAAATCACAATACACTTCTTAGAATCCTGGGGAAAAAATAGAAAGGGGTGAGCTCAAATGCTCAGTAAGGGTATGCAATACAGCGGAAGATAATATAAATATTAAGCATGGTGAATAAATGAAACCACATGCCTTTACCGATAATAAACATGAATACTTTAATGGAAGGAATATGAGATGAGTAAATAATGCCATAATAAAACATAATCATGGGTATTCTACTAGTAAAATGACCACATGAACCATCAATATTAATTTCATAATGAGGGAATGTATAATGCCAGAAATTCTAATACATTTTGTCAAGGCCTCGACCAAGACGTCTAAAAATGATTAAGGCCTCGGCCAAAACCATATATGAAATTGGGAAAGGGCCTAGGCCAATTCCATGTCTAGTTGTCTGATGAGACCTACTGATGCATTGAGGAGCTATAGCGGGATCCACCCATCACTTACTATGTCCAATACATTTCTCATATGAAAAGGTTGAAACATTACATAAACATTCATATTAGAACTAGCATACAAAATGTCAATAATTTAACCATAAACCATGAATGGTATAAAAATAGTATATCCACAGTCAAACAGATCATAACTCAATAAATAAATTACAGAATATTGTATTATAATATATCAACATCAATTAAAAATAATATCCTGTAATGGATGCTGACATTGTTGAAAATGATGAGTAAAACTTTTTGAGAGAAATATCCTTTTTGTAAAATCATTTAAAAGTCACACATTTATAAAAGAAGTAATTTAAAAGAGGTTTTTGAATCAAAGTGTCCCATAACAATTTGAAACTTTTGAAAAGAATTATTATTTCAAAACATTCATGTCCATATAAATAAATCCTTAAAAACATTTTTAAAACATGGACATTAATGAGAAATATTTAGAATAATATATCTTTAAAACATTTAAAATTCTAATCTTGATAAAGAGTAACTTTCACAAAACTTTAAAATATTCATTTTGAAATCATTTTTATGAAAAATGGACATGGATTATAAAAATTTCCCAGTAAATTCTTAAACATAAACAAGCTCGTATAATAATGAGATTGGAGAATTAACCCTTACCAATTTGGTAACTTACGAAACATACACCCTATGAAAGAGGTATCATACAATGAATATGTAAATACACATAAATTAAAGTGTATTACACAAAGAATAAAATTATGGGTAGTAAATACACCACACAAAAGGTAATAGTGGAAATATGGCATGAATCTCACGGGAATAATGAGTGTGATGAAAACCCCTTACCTTGTACTTTTCCTTGGATGAGGGTAGTTTAACCTCCTTTAATTTGGGTAACTCCCTTTGGTTTGAACCAAAAAGGACTCTTGAAGTGACTTCTGCCTAAGGTAATGCTTCTAGGAGGAGGATAGGGATGTAGGGAGATTAATTGGGTAGAGGTTGGACGATCCAAAAGGCTTGAGAGGTGTGAATAATTGGTTAGAAGTGCTGTCCTTTTATAAGGGGGAGGAGGGGCTCTTTAGGAAAAAACTTAAAGTATTAATTTATAATAAATTCATATTCAGTTTATAATGGCTCCAAAGTGGATTATTCAAAGTCTATGGTGTGGATGGGTCGAAAAACACGCAACCAATAGATTTTAGATAGGTTTGGGTCACAATAGTAACCTTATCTTTTAGATTTAACTCTTAGTTAAATAGTTTGACCTTTACCATGTCTCTTTGTATTTTTATATTATATGGTTAATAAACTTACTATAAACATCCAAGAGAACCCCAAGTGGTTCATTAATTACATACCTATCATCATATAAGTCCTTTGGCATAACCTTATATTTTTAGGAATATTATATCAATTAATAATATAATATTTGTTTTAAAAAATCTTTTATGTCAATTTTGACACTATTTAATAATTGAATTTTTTTAAAGTTTTAATAACTTTATTAATTAAAACCAAATTCATTTAATCAATCCTAACATGTCATATTAACCAATAATTTTTTTTAATTCATTAAAAGTCTCATATTATATTTATTTGGGTATTTATAATATCAATTATTTTAATATTTCACTAATAAGGTAATTACTGTACCATCATTGTGTCACAAATAAATTAACTTATTTAATGTCTAAAAATTATAAATAAAATACCATTATGTAGGAAATATTTTTATATTTATAATAAATATTTATAATCAAATTTATCTTATGTATAACCCTATATTAAAAATGTTTTAGTTATTAAACTTTGATTATAACTCTTTTAACTCTTCTTTGAATTAAATAATAATAAATGTCCTAATCTAATCCAAGTGGGCCAAAGAGGTTCATATTTCATTCATAATGTTGTTTTTGGTCGAATTATACTTAGACAATATAATTAGGACATGTGTTAGGGTAATAATAATATCATTTTTACCCTAAATTACCCTATTTACTTTTTACCGTGATAAATAAAAGAAAAAAGTTACTATTCACCAAAAAAATATTTTTATCTTATTGAACCATATTTCACTCCTTGATATTAACCGTGCCTCTCGTATTTTAGGAATTTTACTCACAAAAGCGGTAAAATTATGTTTTATGTGAATTTGTAAATTTTCCTAGGAGGTGGGTAAAAGACGGTGAAAAGTTCAATAAAATTTTTATATGTCTAAAATTATTATAAACCAACTCCATTGAATTACATTGAAATTATATTGGTACTATGTATCTATTCTGACAAAAAATAATTTAAACAAAATAAATAATTATTTAAATACAAATTTGGTTTTAAACTATTACTCAGTGTTTTCACTATTCATCAAAAATTAAAAGTTTTTAGAAAAAAACCAAAAATTTACCCAAAGCTAATTTTGATATTCCGAATTAAATAATGAATTCTATTTTACCAAATTCAAAACATAGAATTTTCATTTATTAATTTAAAATTAATTCTCGCTTTAAAAAAAAACGCGTTTTTAAGAAACAATAATTAGAAAAAGATTGACTCTTGTTTATATCCGGTTTAAAGGTGAAATTATGTCCAATGACCAATATTGAAATAAATGGTAAAAATATATTCTAAATATAATTTAAAACCACGTAAATTCATAATTTATCACTATTAATTATTTCGATTAAAAAATTTGTTTTTAATTAAAATTTAGTAATTTTCACTATTCATCAAAATATGAAAGTTAACAGAAAAGTACTAAAAATTCACCCTAAGAAAATTTCAATATTCCAAATCCAAAAATGAAGTCCATTTTGAAATATAAAATGAATAAAATTTCAAAAAGTGGGTATTACTATTCATAACGACTAGTATGATTGGTTGTGGTGTGTGTTAGAACTCGAAGTTGCGTACAACACACACTACTGTATTATTCAAAGAGAAGCATACCGTGGAAGCTTGGTCTGTTACAAATAATATATTTTAAATACCATTATCTGATTTAATATCCATGAATTTAGTAACAATAGAAAATTTATCACAAAACCATGATATTTCAAATCCTTAGAAAACATCAGTTGTTAAAAACATTTATGGTGATAACATGGGTGTTTAATCATAATTATGAGATTCTTTTTGTTGAAAATAGAAACTAAAAAATATTTTACTAAAGTATTAAATAGTGATTTGTTGGGATCCAAATTAGGTGTATATTATCCATAATTGTATTCACCATTTTGATACTATAATACAAAATCATTATGGAAACAAAAAAAAATAGATGAACCCCAATGATATCAAATGTATAATACCTCACCAGATCGTATTTCTTACATGGACACAAAAGTTTCCTTTTTGAAAATTTTTTTGATGATGAAAATGAAAAAAATTTCTCAACTCCCCTTATATAAAAAATATTTACTCAAAAACCATTTGGAATTATACAATAATTTATCTAATCATGATTTTTTAATAAAAATTTATGCCTACATCCTTGTCAATATTTTCCTAAAAAAATGAAAATAATAATATTTCTTAAGCATAATTTGATAGAATGAAGCAATGATCTGAGAAAAAATTAGATCATCAGATAATTAAAAATTACAAGTAACTATTAACAAATATAAAAAATTTACTAGTACTTATAACTAAATATCATAAATTATTACTATCTAAAAAAATAATAGTGAACTGAATGATTTCATTCAAATTATTTTAAATTTCTAAAAATTATCACAAATTAATACAAACTGTGTTAAAATATTTCATTTGATTACTAATTATTACCAATTATCTGTAATTTATTCTAATTATTAACAATTATGAGTAATTGTCTATAATTTATAGCAATTATGACTATATTTTAAAAATTACAAATTTTTATTAGTAATTACTTCTAATTATTACCAATTATATTTAGTTATCACAAATTATTGGCGATTACTATAAATTATTAAATATTTCCCATAATTATCACCAATAATCAGATATTATCACATATTATAAATAATTATTGATAATTATTAGTAATTATCATTAACTATCGACAATTAATGGTAATTATACGTAATTATTGGTAATTATCACTATTTTTTGGTAATTTCCATAATTATTGACAATTGTTGGTAATTACAAATAATTATTGGAAATTGATGACCATTATTACTAATTATTGGAAATTGTTACTAATTACTTATAACTAAAACAATATATTGGTAATTAGTTTGAATTATTGGTTATTATTACTGACTATAGGTAATTATTAAAAATTTCTAGTAATTATTACTAATTAGTATCCAACAACACTACTTTTTACTAATTATTAATATTTTTACCAATTATTGGAAAAACCATAATATTTTTTTGAATTATTGGTCATTATGGATAATTATTTGTAATTATTTGTTATTATTAATATTTACTGCAAAACACGACTAATTATTTCTATTTATTGGGTATTGTTTGTAATTATTGGAAAACACCTCTAATTATTGGTCATTATAAATAATTATAATTAAATATTGGATATTGTTACTAATTATTCATAATCATTACTAATTATTAGAAATTATTGGCATTTATGGTTAATTATTAGTAATTATTACTAACTAAAAATATTTTTTTTGTAATTATTACTAATTATTGTTATTTATTCGTAAATATGACTATTTTTTGGTAATTATTTCTAATTATTGGAAATTATTAAAAATTTATAATAATTATTACTAATTATTGGCAAGGACCGCTAATTTTTATTATTTATTGGTAACTGTTATTAATTATTAAAAAATTGGTCTAAATTTTTCTCATTACTAGGGATTACTGATAATTGTGTCTAATTATTTGTCATTACTACTAGTTGCTGGAAAACACGAGTAATTTTTACTAACATTTGTAAATTATTATTATCTTATTATTATTATTATTAATTTTTAATTATTACTAGTTTTTAGAAATTAATGGTAATTATTTCTAATTATTGGTAATTGTTTCTAATTATTCATAATTCATACAAATTATTGGTATTTAATATTTATATCCCGAATTTATTTGTAATTATTAATAATTTTTGGTAATTTTTACTAATTAATTGTAATTATTACTATTTATTAAAAATTAGTTCAATTTTTAGTTAATTATTAATATTTATTCATAATTATTACAAATTATCTATACTTATTACAAATTATTGGTAATTATTACTATTTGTTTGTAAGTATTAATTTACAATTGTTGGTGATTATTACCTATTAATGGACATTATTAATTGTTATTTTCCATTATTATTACCAATTATTGGAAATTATGACCAAATTATTGGTATTTATTACCAAATTATTGTTATTTAAAACTAATTATTGGTAATTGTTACCAATTGTCGAAAATTATTACTATTTATCTATAATTGTAACTTCTTATTTGTAATTATTATAATTTATTTGTAATTATTGCTATTTATTTTTAATTGTTAACATTTAATTGTTATTTTTTTATTAATTATTTATACATTTTCTAATTATTACTAATTGTCGACAATTATATCTAATTCACTGTAATTATTATTAATTATTGGTAATAGGTTCTAATTATTTGTAATCATTGGTAATCAATTATAATTATTTGTAGTTGTTTAATGTTATTTTTTATTATAAATAATTATTGGTAATTATTAATAATTATAGGTAATTATGACTAATTATTAGTAATTATAACTATTTTTTACTAATTAATTTTAATTATTTTTAATTGTAACTAATTTTTAGTCATTATTAGAAGTTATTGATAAGTAATAGTGATTTTTACTAATCATAGTTAATTCTTAAAAACTTTTACAAATTATCCATAAATATTGCTAATTTTCACCTATTATCAACAATTATTTCCAATTTTTACTTATTATCGGTAAATATGAAAAACTATTTACTTTATTATTAATAATTATTACAAATTTCTAGAATTTAGTTACCAATTATTAGTAATTAATTTCAATTTTAATGAATTACTTCTATTTACAACTAATTATTTCTATTTACAACTAATTACTGTTAATTATACTAATAATTCTTATATAAAAAATTTAATCAATAAATAAAATGGTTAAAATAAATACCTAAGAAACGACACTTTACTGGAACATAGATAGTGATGTGATACAAAAAGCGTTAGATACATGGAAAAATTAAAATTTATATAGAGAGAAACCAAAGAGAAATCGCTGTGAGGGGTGTTGGAATTGTACTGGAAAAATTATGCAAGGGATATATATATTGGTTAGGTTAATAGTAATGAATTATTTGAAAAACAATTTTCATTTCAAATACTATTAATTTGGATAAACCCATCACAAATAGTTCCTACCATAAAATTATATAGCGTTGAAATAAATAGTATTTGTGTTGAGTACCCATCCTGTTGAAAATACTATCAACTATAAATATAGTGCATCTACTCTACTGATAGATCGTTGGAGATAGAAATAGACATTCTATCATAAATAATTCTTTAACACCACATTTTGTGAAACCGTGCGAAAAGTATTGTTGACGAGAATAATTTCCAGTGGAGAAATACAAAAATAAAAACAATTATTTGTGATAGGAATTGATTCCCATCGCAAATAGGTTAAATTTTTTAATTATTTACAATGGGTCACCAACATAACAAAAATTACCTATTACAAAAAACCCTTTTCTGTAGTGAAACCATCCTCAATTTCCATCTCCCCCTTATGTATAACATGTGTTGGATGATGTATGTACCCACTAAGCTACGACATTGGGATGTCATCGTCCACTTCATCTACTAATGGGGGTATAGTCAAGCAGTATGTAACCTAAAAAACCATTCATTAAATCTTATACAATTCAATGAACCTTCAAGAAATGCTTACTACCGTGAAGAAAATAACAAAAACCACATCATGATGAGGATATAAAAAAGGAATGGTCTCTTTGTTGAACACAAAAATTCTATGATATCGGTCTGCATAGGATTTCTGTCGGCACTGGGCTTTTCTCAAACACTCAAAGATCACATGAACCCTTCACTGATATGCCTACAATAGTTGCATCCCAATAAGAGATATCTTGACAACCTCAATCCAGCACAAATGTGACATTGATGTTATATCGTATAGTTCCTTGAATGGTGTGATGTCGATAGTTGAGTAATAGTTATTATCAATATATATCTCCAATAACGATAACTCATCAACACAACACCATCCAAAAACCAACATGAAGGCTCTCAAAATTTCTTCCAAAACCTAGATGCTTCTATCAGACTATAAATCCATATGGGGGTGACACATTGTGTGAATATGTACTTATGTCCTTTGAGCCATTTATTAAAAATTCCAAAACTGTGATGTATACCAAGCATTATGGTCGAAGAGAGTCATCATGGGTTCCCCATGAAAACAGAATGTGTCTTTCATTTATAAACACCCCACACACTCAACTGAAAATTTCCCACATATTGCAAGGATGCGTGTCGACATCTTAATTTACTCAATAATCACCCAGATAACATCATGGCCTCTCAATGCATACGAAAGTCCCTTTACCAAATATATCAATATGTCACCCCACTATCATTCATAAAAAACTTGATATTGAGTTTGACCAACTGAAACAAGATTCCCAGCCATTACTTTATCACATGTGAGGCATCAAGAAGATAACTAGACAAAACATTGCCTCATGTTAGCTAACCAAAACTATTTCCAAAGGTCCTGATATATCCTTACCACACCCAAATGTACTTCTAAGTGGGAGGTAGAAAACTACCTCCAAACCTCATCATCTAATGTGATAGGAACAACTTTCCATCACATGGAAAAAGATGACATGCTCCCCAACATCAGGAATGTAACACCCCAACATTTTATAAAATATTTTTTTCATTTTAATTTAGTTGGTTTGATATTTTTCATTACATGTAACACTGATTATATATTTTGTTACATGCAACAATGAGTTTAAACGATACATGACATATTATTATAATATTATTATATGATAGATAAACCCAAGATATTGTAATGGTAGGTATGAATAATATTTACAAAACATTAAAGAATTTTTTTTAAGAATTTATTTAAAAGGAATTATTTGGTGACCATTTAATAAAAAATGAAAATAAAATAAATCCTTTTATGAAAAACAATTTTTATTAAAAAAATATGTTTTACAATAATAAATTAAATAAACCACTTTTTGGTGAACAATTTTAATGAAATGTATAAAGTGTATATTTAATGAAATATGTAACATTCATTACATGAGTTTTCTATACAAGAGATAATAATAAATCCAATTTTATGACTAAACAGTGTGTGTTTCTAAATAGTATTTTTGTCGACTTTTTGTGCATTTATTTAAAAACTGATTATTGGGACTCTTGGAACATTTATTTGAAAAGATAATTTTAACTTTTAAAATTATCATATCAAAATTATCTTAGGTTTATTTTTTGATATTTTTTAGAAAATATAAATATTTTGATGAATAATTAAAAATACTGAATTTTAATTGAAAATTACCTTTTCATTTACATTATTTATAATGTTACATTATGTTTTAATTTTTTAAAATTAAAATTTGTAAAATTATATGTTTATTAATCCAATTTATATCAATTTATTCTTAGTCATATTGAATTTCTATATAAAAAAATTATAATCTTTTGAACATTTTCTCTTTGAAAACCAACTTTGTCCTCACGTCTGTGGGATTTAATTTATATTAATTTTTTTAAATTATTTTTATTTAATTTGGAATAATGGATTCTATATTTGGAATAAAAATTATTAATATTATATAACAAGTTCAAATTACTTCTTGACCAAAATAAATAGTGAAAACAGTTAAATTTAATTACCATGACTTAGGTAAAAATGGGTTTATTGGGGGTTAAAGTAAAATTATAATGGATAAAATGACATAAAAACAGGAATATGATATATTTAATGGAAATATTTATATCCTATAATGTTTTATTCTTGATAATAATCTATTATAGACCCTTATGACATGTTAAAATTGTGTTTACACCTTTTTCTTTTCAATAATTACGAGTGTCTCACTCACATCACTTATAAAATCCCCCCTCTCGTCTCTTTTCCACACATTGAAACCCTTTGGGTATTCCAATACCTAAAAAAATTCCTTCCCAAATTCCCTAATCCCCTTATAGAATCCTTATTTTTTGATTAAATTTAATCTATAAAGGCACTTGGTGCAAGGCTACATTGGACACCCGAAGATGATGTAACATTTTCAATGAGAATTTTATATTATTTCTTCCTACACTTCCTAAATGTACTATTAAAAAATTATAATATAATATAATAAAAAATTCTTAAATGTAATTATATTTTTTTATTTTATGTTCATTTTCCACAACCATCCCTATATCAATAAAAATTGTTTTGAAATCATCATTCATGAGTACGGCGGACTACCACGTTGCGGACCTTTGTTATTCATTTTTCCATGACCACCTATCATAATTGGGTATGATAATGGATGAAAGAAATATATATGATATTTATAACATAATTAAACCTCTGGATTAATCATATTTTATATAAATTTTATAATTTATATTTCTTAGGGGATACGATATCGTCGCTCACTTGTGTGGAGGACTACCGCCTCACGAAGCGATGTGATTCGTTTTTCTCTCACGCATTACATAGAATTTAATATGGATAAATTTAATTAATATATGTGATATAAAATATATAATTACTCTATTAATGACATATTTACCATTATAAAAATATAATATATAATTTTTTTTCATACCTTTATAGCGACTAAAAGATGATAACTTCATTCGTGTGTAGGTGGATTACCCCCTTCACGAAGCGATGTGACTCTCTCTTTTCTTCACCACAAAACATGGATGATATGTATAAGTATATTTATAAAAATAATATGATATTTTTATCATTTCCTAGTCATAATATATAACCTACCTTTCTTTTCATAATTATCTTTGAAAAATTCCAACATTACTCATACGTATGTACAACCTACCATCTACATGATATTAACAGAAATCATTTCCCAAAAATAGATTTCATGATTTTATTAAAAATTATAATTTAAGTATAAATATTAAAATTATTCTGTAGTAATTTTTCTATATAATATATAACTATGCTCAAATAAATTGGAACAAAAATAAAAAAATCAAAACATATATGAAAAAGAAAGCAGTTATTACCTGAAAAATGATGTTAATAAAGAATTGGTAATAAACAATTAATAAATAGTAATAATTAAATAATATGCGGTATAATATATATAATTATTATTATATAATACCTTTATAATTTTATTGTATTTATTATACAGGTGGTGTGATCTTGTACTAAAGAAGTCAAGACTTATGGTAAGAGATTTTTGACTCACTTATTAATTATGTGAGACCAACACCATATTCACTACCTATTTATTTCATGTGGGGTGTATACATAACATTAATTTATTTTATGATTCTATATTATTAATTAATTATATTTAAATATCTATTTATGGATCTATAATTCATGTGGTTTTCGATTGAAAAGATAACAAATCTGTTTGGGATTTTTTATCTCAATTTTCCTCCCTCGTAACATATGGTATGTTGTTCAACTACTTTATTTTATGAGGTTTATATATATCCCCATTGAAATTTAATATCATTAAAAATTTGTATTCTCATGATATTATTCATGTCATTTTGTTTTATTATTTCATGGGGTTTACTAATCAAAGATTGAAAAGTGGTAAAGATTTTATGTTATAAACTTAGTGTTTCTCGAGATTGTTTATGATTATGATTTTAATGATGAAATATTATGAAATGTCACTAAATAACCAAATTAATTTTATTCTACTCTCATTATTTCATGATAATACCTATTTTTCAATCATTTTACATGCGTTATGTGCCGAATATTTTTGAACGAATGTTTTTAGTAAAATATAATTTATTTCTAACTTAGGTCGAAAACTCTTTTTATTTGAAAACAATAATTTCTAAAAATATTTTAATTTCTATTTAACATCATTAAAATGATTTATTATTGAAATTTTTACCATGTTTTTTTTAAAAAAATTTTAATGGAATATTCATGATGTTTTCTAAACAATTCATATTTCGATTTTACCGAAAATGCGAAAGGAATATTTGTTTCAACATATATGACATGTACAGAATTTTCCACCATCATCATATAAAAATGGTTTAATGATTAATTTATATTTTCCATGGTTATTTTAAAAGGAAGGGTTTTTATAATGTTTTCTGTTTTTAATAATTCATTTCATTGTGGAAAATATCTTTTCATCAAGAAATGTTTTAAATAATTTATCAATGATTCCATTATATGTTATCATGTTTATTTTCAATGAAAATTACATCCAAAATAGTTTATAAAATTATTAATATAAAAAGTGATTTTCAATGATAATTTATCTTCCTCAAGAATTTTCCACGTGATTTATATTTCCAAATTATTCTTAATCTAACATAAAATCCATTGATTTAATTTCTAATTGTCATGATACATGATCCAAGGAAACCATTATTATTCTTTCTATGAATGGGTTTTGATGAAATTATGTTCATGAAACCCATTTATCTTCGAGGAGTTATATGATGATAAAATTCTTATGAAACCAACTTATTCTTCTATGGGTTATGCTATGGTGAAATGATGAAATAATTATGAAACATGTATCTTTTCCACACATTACGGTATTATAAAATTTTTATGAAACCTATTTCATTTAATGAGTTATGATATACTAATTGTTTTATGATGTTGTAGAAAATATAAATATGATTTTATTATATGATGGGTGGGACCTATATCTCCCTATAATTCATTGGGAAATGATTTATATCTCATGAGATAGATAGGTCTAGAACGGGGAGTGATAATAGTTCTGTAAGGGATTTTGTACACTATAATGGTCTTGGGAGTGAACCTTCATTACTATAATGTTTTGGGTAGTAAACCAAATGCAATATTATAGTACTGAAATTGATCCATTGCAATTATGGAAATTATTTTACATAATTATGTGTATGCCACAATTCTATATCCTATGATAATGTTATTGTCTCATGGATCAAGTTCACCGATTTCCTTATGATTCATGTTTTATTAACCTCAAATAATTATTAAATGACTCAAGCTTATTATTTTTGATATGATTATTATGGTTTTTATATGTTATTATCATGTTATCATACCACTATGTTCTTGTTATGCATTCTTATATCCATTTTTTTACCCTTACTAAGCACTTGAGCTCCCCCTTTATGATGTTTCCTTTCCCAAGGATATGAATAAAGGTTTTAAGTATTGTATCATTATAAAGAGTACTAATGGATAAAATATTTATGGGATATGGTTAATATATTTCACTAAATTAGATGATTGTGTACCTAGTATCAAAATAATCTAAACTTTATGATCCACAGGTGTGTATTTTTGTAATGTATTGAATATTCATCTATAAGATGTAATATTCATTTATGTAATTCTTAGGTCTCTATATTAGTAATTAGATGACAGGTATAGTTAAACTTTGGGATATAGGATGAGAAAATATTAGTGATATCCATTGGGATACATCTAATTATTTTTCTTGGGATATGTCTATGGATAATTGTAAAGATGAGAAAAAGTAAAGGAAAATATACTACAATTTTTGTAAAGGATAGAGCAAGTGATTTCCATGAGATTACATCAATTTCAAGATAATAAAATTAGATAGGGATTTAAAAAAATGTGCATTAGGGTAATAAATATAAAAAGGGAAATTTATTTGGAGTTGATCATCCCCTGGTTTATGACAATGTTCCTTATTGCACACTTGTTTTTGACACTCCCTATGGATATGCATTGGAAATTCACAAACTATTTAAAATTAATAATGAAGGATGTAAATTGATTTTGAATATGAATAACATATTATAAAAATATTTTTTTTGATTAAAAATATGTTTCCATGATTTAGTCATCCTGTAATGATTTTCATGATTTTTTGTCCTCCCCTTATAATTAATGTTTCTCACACTATGATTTTTTGTGTTTATTAAATGGTGAGAACCCAAAGGAACTTGGATAACTTTTAATAAATCGTAAATTTTTATGTTGACAAGCCATATGGAGTGATTAATGTAGTTATTTATTTTGGAATTATTCCTAAATGGTTATCATTGAAAATGATTAACAACGTCCTCCTTAACCAACTCTCAGAGTCAACAAAGAATAGATAGATATATTTCATTAATATTTTGAGTTACAGAGACTATGGATGGAATAATATTTTGTTTCATACATGTTTATAATGTGGAAATAATAATTCAATTTAATTTCTCAAATGGATGATATGCTGTTTTGGGCATGAAATGAAGGATAAAAATCAAGTAACCAAAAAATAAAAATGAAAATTTCGATTAATTCTATTAATGAAAATAATATCCTTCCTATGATATAATATATGGATAATTGTTTCCAATATGGAATGTATGTGAATGATGAAATTAAATGTCCTAAAGGGAAATCTAGTGAAGATAATTAGTAAGGACATAAAGGTAACAACTATATTATTGAGGATAAGAAGACTAAAAATAACATATGAAAGGTATGGTTGTTATAACAATATTTTTTATGTTAAACATGAGAAGAATGATTAAATTTAGGTTTTTGAATGTAAATTCATGATTCATATTTCATATTATATGAAAGAGGCATTAATGATTAAGATGGCGAATCATATTTAATGGTTTCAAAGGAAGTGGTCTGATTGAAGTGTTTCTGTATTCGAATTAGATAGTTAGGTTATATGAATCATGAAATATATAATTATTATTTAGTATAAGTTTTACATTAAGGGTTTGAAAAAAACCTTTTAAATATATTTTATAACCTAGAAAATTGATTAAATAAAAAGGTTATATTTTGATTAAGGGAAGATAACCCTTAATATGTTCCCGATGTTATGAAAATGGTGTTTAGTTGGATAAATTTATGATTGATATGAATAATATAAATTTGATAGTATTAATGAAATTTGAAAAAATTAATGATTTGAGGACAATATGGTTTATGTATTCACTATTTTATTATACATAATTACTGTATTTATAGAATATATTTAATAATATATGGTTTTAGTTAAGCAATGAGGAAGTACTTATATTTTCAATAAGGTTTTATAGTAATTCTAGTTATTACCATGATTCACGAAAATATATGACTATGGTATTCACATATTTGGTATTTGAAAATCAAGAGTTACTTTTTGATAATTATCATACTAATTTAATGTTTATTTTGATAAATTCAGTTACCGTATTTATAAATTTTGAATTTTAGAAGGGTTATAAGGTTAACCATTAATGGAATGGTTTATGTTTAACTTTGGATGAGGTTTTTATGATTAATATATTACGGAACAATGTGAATGTTCTATCATATTTTATATCCATTTGAACCATTTTTAAAAACATGAGATAGATTTAATGAATTATCATTAATTATTTATATTATTTAGTGCTTCAAACATGAAGAAATCACCTCTTAATGTACGTGATAATTTATAAATTGATCGAGGCATAATCAAATGGATGAAATCATCCCTATGAAGTAAAAAGATATAAGTTATGAAAATTTTAATATTTTCTTGATCAAGATGAAAAAAGTAATTGCCCAAAATTACTAAAATGATCTTGAAAAAAAATCATTTCATATTATCATCATTTTTATGATATCAATGACCTCTACCATGTATATTTGTTTCCTGTTATTGTTGTCATTTTCATTCTGGTGAGAATATTCTCTATCACTCTCAATAATTTTTTGAGAGTTAGTTTTCAATTATATGTCCATGTTATCACTTCCCACCTATGTTTTCAAATTTTCAAACCTCGTATGTCTTATTATAAAATACTTTCACACATCCCTTTCTATTTTTCAAGAGGATTTTTCATTAACCACTTTTATGATGTGGGTTTCAATGAAGGAATTTTAAATTGTTAAAAAATTTATAACCTAAGAAAATTTCAATGATTAAATTCATCTTATACGGGGTAAAATGTAACACCCTGATATTTTGTGAATTTTTCTCAAAATAATGTAAAATTGTTGATATTTTTCAATACACGTAACACTGAGTATGGATTACCTTACATGAAACACTGAGTTTAAATGAAAAATGACATATTATAAAAATATTATTATATGATAGATATCAACTAGACATTATAAATAGAGGGTATTAATAATATTACCTAAATCATGAAAATATATGGGTTACATGTATATATAAAATGAATTCTCTATAGACAATTTAATTAAAAATAAAATAATGTAAATAAATTTCTGCAAATATATATTTATAAAAAAATGTGTTTTACAATAATAAATTAAATAAAATTGTTTTTTTTTGATTTATTTTAGTCAAATTTATATATTATATATTTAATCAACTACTTAAAATTCATGTTACATTTTTTTATAGAAAAAATGATAAGAATAAATAAACTTTTATGCATAATAACTGTATATTTTTGAAGAGAAGTTTATTCATATTTTTATGCACTTAATTTAAAAATAATATTTAAATAAATTAGAATTTTTGTTGAAACTTTTTTGTTATATTTTTTAATTAAAATATCAAAGTTGTATTATGGTTAATGTTTTATAGTTCTATGAAAATATTAATTTATTATTGAATGGATATAAATACTGTATTTTAATTGAAAACTACATTTTCATTTTAATTATCTATAATGTTGAATTATATTTTAAATTGATTTTAATGTAAAATTAGTTCCCTTATATTTATATTAATCCCATTTAAATTTTATAAAGGATTTATATAATGAATCTTGATATAAAAACTTTATATATTTTTGAGCATTTTCACTTTGAATACACATTTGATCATCATGTCTACAAGATTAATTTAAAATTAATTATTTTCAGTATAGTGAATTGAATTTTGAAAAAAGGTTTAAATATTTGGAATAAGATTAATTTATATTATCTTATATTTTAAACTTAATTTTTGATCAAAGTTAATAGTTAAATGTAGAAAAAATTAACTACCACTATTAAGGTAAAAAAGGGTTTACATGGCGTTAAACAAAAAAATAAGGGGAATCATGAACTAAAAAATATCTAATATATATTTTTTGGCCATATTTCAACCATATAATGTCTGAGTATATATAATAATATATTTATAATGGTTTAGTGTTTTGAAAAATGTGGGTATGTATTTTTCTTTTCAAAAAATTACAAGTGTCCCACTCACCTCACTTATAAAATGCCAACCACTCTCCTATCATATTCACACCTTAAAACACATAAGGTTTGTTCAATACCAACCCAAATAACATAACAAATTCCCTCATATCTTCTTAGAATCCTTATATTTCAAATAAATTAAAAATATGATGGATTATGGCATAAAACTAATGAGGATACTTGAAGAAGAGGTAATGTTCTTTGACAAGCATTTATATTTTATTTCTTCCTCCACCTCCTTAAATTTTTATTAAACCATTATGATATAATAAGATAAGTATATTAAATATATTAAAAATTTTATGTTAATTTAATAACCTTAAACTATCCCCACTTTAATCAAAATGGGTTATGAAATCATAATTCATGTGTACGATGGACTACCAACTTGTAAACTAATGTCATTCATTTTTCCATTACAGCCTCTTAATGTTGGGTATGATAATGGAAATAAATTATAAATATGATATTTACAACAAAATTTTACATATTGAGTCATTATAATACATATAAGTTTTTAAATTTATATTTTTTTGGGATAAAATAACCTCACTCATCTGTACGGTGTACTACCACCTCACGAAGCGATATGACACGTTTTTTCAACAACACTTTTCGTGGAAGATAATAAGGATAAATTAAATGATTATATGTGATATAAATGGAATAATTATGATATTAATAACATATTTAACATGTTTAAAATATAATATATCATTTTCTTTCTTACATTTCCACTCTGTGAAAATGATAACGCCGTTCGTGTACATGTGGAGTACTGCCCTCCTGAACTGATGTGACACTCTCTTTACATCCCTATTCTACATGGATGATATGTATTCGTCTAATTAAAAAAAATTATATTTTATAGTCTTGTTTATATAAATATAAATTATTACTTACCTCCTTTCCTTAATAACTGTTTAAAAATTGAAACATTACATATACATTCGTACGACCTGCCGTCTTCAAGATCATAACATACTTCATTTCTCAAAAAAATCATAATTCTTCATAAAGTAATAATTTATTTTTAAATAAGATAATTATTTCATTATTATTATTCTATATATGATTTAAATACAATCAATTTAAGAGGAAAAAAAATAAAAAATCCAAAAATGTATAAAAAACAAAGAGATTAATACCTGAAATGTGATTTTAACAAGGAGTTTGTAATAAATGGATAATAAATGATCATGTGTAAATCATATATGTTATAATATATATAAATATTTTTCTATAATATATTTATAATAAAATTACATTTATTATATACTAGGTTAGAATGTGTTTGATGGATGTCGATACTTAAGGTATGGGATTTTTGTCTTACTTTTTTCTTCCGTGAGACACATGCCATATTCACCACATATTTATTATATGTATTGTATATCACATCCTGTGATTTTTTTGATTATTATAATTATTGTTATTTATTTTTAAATATCTATTTTTTGGATTAATCCTTTATGAGTTTTACGATTCAGAATTTAACCAATTGGTAGGGGATTTTTTGTATCAACTTGGCTCCCTTGAGACATATGTTATGTTGTGGACCTACCTTATTTTATGAGGTGTATATAAAGGAAATTTGATACTTATTTTCATGAGTTTATTTATTATAATTATATTATATTTGTAATTTCATTTTATTCTTTCATGGGTCTTACAATATAATGTTTCCAAAGTGTTATTAATTTTATGTTATAATCTCACCATTTATGAGGATTATTTATGATTATTCCTCTAGTGATGAAATTTTATGATATATCATTCAAAAAACTCATTAATTATCATTTCTTATGGTCAGGTCATGAGAATATATAGTTCCCTTTATCTTCTACTCTTTATGTACTTAATAGCTTAAAATTAATATTTTAATGAAAATTGCCTTTATTTCTCTCTTCAGTTCAAATCACTTTTTCTTCTAAAACATTTTTTTTTCTAAAAAACATTCGAAAAAACTTTTTAAATTTATCGTAATGAGTTAGTAAATATATTTTTAACCATTTTTATCATTTTAAAAAATTTATTAAAGGTAATTATCTTTTCATTTTCCTGATAATTCCCATTTTTATTTTACTGAAAATGTGAAAGGCATATTTATTTTAACAAGGATGAAATGTATGAAATTATCAACATTCATAACCTCCAAATTTATCAAGGATTAATTTATATTCCTAAAATTATATTTTCAATGGAAATTATTTTGATGTTATTTGCTGGTCTTAAAAATTATTTTCAAGGATGAAAGGATATTTTCCACAAGAAATAGTTAAAATAAATTTTTAATGCTTCTTATATATGTTTTAAAGTCTATTGTAAAATAAAATTACTTTAAAAATATTTTTAATTTTTTTTGTTTTAAAAATTTATTCTAATAGAAAGTTAATATTCCTTAATAAAAATTATATGTGATTTATATTTCAAAATCAATCTCAATCCACAATGAAACCCTTTGATGTATATTGTAATTTCTTGGGGATATAAACCAAGTATACCATTATTATTCATTCCCAAAATGGTTTATGAGGAAAATATTTCTAAAAAAATCATTTCTCTTCTATGGGTTACACCATGATAAAATTATTATGGAACCCACTTAATTTTCCAGAGGTTATACTATGATGAAATGAAGAAATGATTCTAAAACCACTCTCTCTTCTACAGGTTATGATTTTATAAAATATTAATTAAACTCATTTAATTTAATGTGCTATTATATGATTAATGTTATATGATCTTGTGTAACACATACATATGATTTTGATTATGTTATGGGTGAGTCACATATTTTTTTTTATTTAATTGAGTTTAGATTTATATATCATTAGATATATAGGACTGGATTGAGTAGTTAACCATGTTTATTAAGGGTATTTATTGAGTATGATGGTTATGGGAGTGAACCTGTTACACAATTATAGCCTTAGTAGTGATCCTTGAATATAATGGAAATGATTTTCTATACTTATGTATGATATAATTTCATGTCTTATGCCCATGTTATTATCTCATGGATCATGTTATTTATTTTCTTGTGTTTCATACCTTTTAAACTTCAAATATTTATCCGATGACTCATGATTCAGAGCATTGATATACAGGGTATAGTTTTTAATTGTTATTATCATGTTCGCATACGCTTATGTATATGTTATTCTTATGTATCTTCCTTGTTTACTCATAATGAATAGAGGTTCCTACCCTTTATTATGTTTCATTTACCAAGGCAACAAAGAAATGTTTTATGTAGGGAATTTTTGTGAAGATTACTAAAAGAGAATATATTTATTTGATATTTTGAAGATTATTAACCAAATTAGAAGATTGTTTGGCTTATCATCAAAGAAATTAAACTATTAGAAACCATTGGTGCATGTTTGTGTAATGTATTGAATATTCATATAAAATATATAATTCCCATGTATGAAAATCTTGGGATACTATAATGAAACTACATTTGGTTTATATCCTAAGGATATCTTGTAGTTAAATAGTTATATCCTTATAAGACATTTAAATATATTATCAAATATTTTGGGATCTAGGAATAGATATAGTACAATTTTATTTAGCCTAGGGATAAAAAAATGATATTATACAACTATTAAATAAATTAATATCATGCATGCACAGTTATCCTGAAATCGTGGAATTACTCACAAATAGGGTCTCATATTGACAATCTCAGACAATGGTCGATTCTATAACTCATGATTTACTCTATGTGTTTCCAATGTTTGGTCTATGTCATATGTCCGGTTGAAGTAGTCATTGGCTATAACAACCCAGTCTTGACATATGAAGACATTACACCAATTTTTTAGAAAAGAAAAAACCTTATTGAAATAGATTCCCAAATACCATATTAGTTTAGTGCTAAAGGAAACATGGATACATAAACACTAATACATAAGTGAGCCAAATAATCTTCCAATATATTCTAAATGACTAGTACCCATCTTATACACATCAAAAATTATTCACATATTCATAATGTAGGGGAAATGTACATAAAAATTGGTGAGATCAGATGCTTAGTAAGTAAAAAAAGGGACAAATGTAAGAATAAACATCAGAAAATGGGGTGTGAGAGCAAGATCATAACATTTTAAGATTACAACCATCACATAAAAGATAATAAAAATGAATCATTGAAAAAATTGTGGTTGTTTATAAGACATGAATCATATGGAAATAAAGAACATAATATATGAAATCATAACATACGAATAAAACATTTAATTAATGAAAATATACAGGAATATGATATGATTTCCATATTAGTCAGGGAATCATTTCCAAGTACATATTGGTATTGTGGGTTCACTACCCATACCATCTTTTAAGTAATTGTTCACTCCCATGACCATATTAGTAGCATGATATTACTCCTTATATCATATTGGTTTCCATTGTTGACATACATGGCTATATTAGAAGCATTAGTTCATTCCTCATACCATCTTGGTATCCAATTTTCACTCCCATGGCCATATTAAAAGTTGAGGCTCACTCCCAAGACTATCGTAGTCTCTCTGATGAGATATAAATCATTATTCAATGCATGGGAAGGAGATATAGGTTTGACCCATATCAAAATGAAATAATATAAACTTTTTCCACAAAATCAAAAACAATCATACCTTAACCCATGAAATGGAAATGATAGAATAAAAATGTAATCATATAAAAACCTTTGTAATAGATGTCGGTTTCTTAATCATTTCATCCAAATCATAACCTAGGAAAAGAATTCTGTTTCATGCACATATAACCCAGGAAAGTGAAATGGATTTCATAATCCAAACATAATCCATTAAGGGAAATTATATGATTGGAATCGTTGAATTGTTTCCCTAGAAATGAATTAGTAACACCAAAAGAAGTCATTAATAATGGAAAATTATTTTAAAATATCTTTTAAAAACATTTCATGAAGAAAATATCATTTCTTATAAAAAAATAATTTTTTAAAAATTAAAACCTTATGCTAAACCTTTTCATTAAAAAAACATTAAAACTTATAAATAAATCATGAAAATTTATGAAAAAATTTTTCATTTAAAAAATTTAAAAGAAGCTCGAAAATATTTTGAAAACCATTTGCCATGAAAACTTATTAAAGAATATTGAAAACAATTTCATTTAAAACTTATCCAAGAATATTGTAAAAAATTAAAAACCATTTTCATTGAAAATATATAAAAGAATATTGGTATCATTTTGAAAAAAAAATAATTGAAAATTATAAAATATTCTTGAATAATTTTTGAAAACAATTTTACTTGAAATGTTAAAAAAGAATCTTAGAATCATTTTGAAAACCATTTTCACTAAAAACTTAAAAAATAATCATAAAAACCATTTGGAAAACTATTTCTCTCCAAAAAACATTTCAAAAAAGAAAAAATAATACTGAAAATGTTTATAAAACCATTTCATATAAAATTACATTTAAAAGATGTTTCATAAAAATTAACCTTTTATATATTCAATGTTATGTTCCCAGAAGTTATAATGGGTAAATTCATAAATTATGTATGAGGAAAAATCATTATTTTTGCATGGTAAAAATGATAGAAAAATTAGTTTTTCAAAAAGAGATAAGGAGATTCCTATGAAAATATTGGTAAAATGAAAAAGGGTAAAAAATTATTTTAAATATTATAGGATAATATTATAATATTTATTAACCCTTTTTAAAATACATGGTTTTGACGGAATATAGATTTCAGACTATAGAGAGGGTAAATTTGGGACATCTTAAAAATTATTTCATAAATATATTATAAAATAAAGAGTGGCAAAATTCTACCAATTCATGTATATATATTTAATAAAAATATATGAATAAAAATCATTATTTTTCTTGAGAGATTTATAATAATATTACATAATCGGGAGCCAAATCATAAACAATCTCGATAAACAATCAGATTGTTTCAATAATCTCTTACCACATAGTAACTTGGGATTATAATATCCATTTACGAAAATTAAATTACATTAAGTATAAAATATGATTAAAATATTGATATTCATGTTATAACATGTCAAAAACACCTTGATAAAGAATGTAGGAGGAGAAGAAAACCTATTTCTCAAAGAAGGAAAATTGAGAAAAAATTATCTTACCGATTTGGTAACTTTTTAAACATAAACCCCATGAGAGAAATATCATCAATTTTATATGTAAATACATGTAAATATATGTATAATATTCATATAATACATTCATTTTCAGTATATACACTTCATAAAAGACGTGAGTGGTGGATATGGCATGTATCTGACAGAAATAAAAGGTGGGATGAAATCCTATGACCTTATGTATTTACTCTCTTCATAATTCAAAAATAATCCCATATAATCAAAGTATGTTTATTATAAATCATTTTCATAATAATATTATTATGGATAATACCATATATGATTTTATATTACCTGTTTCCTAACAATTTTATGTTTAAGTTTCACTTCGGGTAATATTCTCTTTGTTTCTCGCTTGTGTCATAATTTGTTATATCTATGGTCCTTATACATATATCACGATTTAAAGAATGTAAAACAATATATAAATAGAATTTATATTCATTATATTTTATTATAATAATTTATATAATATATAATAATGAAATGGAATACATCATTCATGGAGACGGTAGACTGCACGTACGCATGGATGTTGTTTTTGTTTTCTTTTTATATTGAATAAATAGAGTAAATAAGATATATTTAGATATATATTTAGTACATTAGAATTATTAAATAATATATATCATATAATTTCACTAAACCCATCCATAATACTTTTCATGTAGTATGTAAATGAATTACATCCCTTTGAGAGGGTTGTAGTCCAGACTTCCTAAAACCAAATTATCATATTTACACCAAATAGAAAGTGTAATTATATATGTTTTAAAATAATTAAATAATATTAGAATATAATAAAGATAATATATAACATATATTAACATATTTTACATCATTATTTAAACCACGACAGGTAGTAAATGAATAATTAACAATCATCATTTCGTGAGGTGATAGTTTGCTGTACAGGTAAACAATATGTTCGTTACCAATTATATGAATTTTTGTGTAACCATAGGTTCAAACCATTGAATAATAAAATCCAAGTATATTTAAGATACATTATTATTTATAAAATCACTAAATCAATGGATTTTAGGCTATCGGGAAATGAAATAATATAAAAGAACGTGAGGAAGAATGTTACCTCTAATTCAGGTAACTCCATTTGATTTTCACCAAAGGGCTTCCTTGGACTGATTTCTACACAATGGTATTCTTATAAGAGGAATTGATGGATTTTGGGAGACTTTTTGGATATATTTTTTTATCATCTAATGTGTATTGAGTGTTTTGAGGAAGGGGTAGAGTGGTTTCATTTTTATAGTGGAGGGGGAGCGTCACTCTTGTAAATACCAAAAGGTATACAATTATCAGGGGTATCTTTTATCAAATTTTACTCAAAAAATAAAAAATGTATTAATTTAAATTTAGGGTTGAAAAAATTCTACATGACAAAAAAATATATCCATTTTAAAAATCTGGTTCCCTGACTTCTATGATTTCCCAATTTTATTATTTTGGTTTTAATTAAAGCATCTTGTTTTCTAACTATAATAATTTAAACATTAATACTAAAATGATATTAGATTTATTTCATAACATAGAGACACTGAATTATAAAAATGATATGTAATTTACAAAATAAAAATCTCATGTGTTTTGGAAATTAATTTTCAAAACAAGCGCATGTGAAGCACAAAACACTACTTAAACCTCAGTCGCGCTAACAATGTCTTTACATCCAATGGGTCAATATGTTAATTATAAAAGAAAAATAGGGCCCTTAATAGACTAAATTTAATTTTTGTGACACTTGAAAATAACTCAGAAGAATATGAACTTTTTATAAAATTTAAATCCTTTAATAAAATATTATTTATTGTAAAATAACAATAATATAAACTTTGGCATTATTTATTTAATTTCATATTTATAATTTCAAAATAAATTTTTAATTAAAGTAAATTATGTTTACATATTTTTAACATGATATATCAATATTAAAAAATAATTGAATAAATTTATTCAATAAATTCACTTCACTTTTATTATTTATGGTATCATTTATTTTAGTTAATTATTAACTAAATAATCACAATGTTGGGGTTTCAAAAGAATTTTATGTGACTAAATCATATATAAAAATTATGGATGGATTTTTATGCTAAACGTAATAGATTTATATTTCATAAGTATATTTATAAGAAAAAATATAATTTTTAGGTAATTTTGTTCTTTAATATTGATGTTTAGTCCCAAATTATGATTAATATTTCCTTAATCACTATGGTTAATCTAAATCACTTTCACTAATTTATTTTGGAAAAAAATTACATTTATCTTCTTAGAATAAAAATATAATAATTATTAAAACATTTTATGTTTTTTTGATAATTAAAATCATAGAAGTGGGAAAATTAAGATTAACGTTAATCCTGTAAATGTTTTGAGAATGTGGGTTTTTAAATTATAAACATTCAAAAGTTTGTTATGTTTTTTATAACCAATTTCAACATAAAAATGATACCAATGACCTAAATTGGATTAATATATGTATGATTGATTTATATTTTCTTTAAAAACCAAATTTAAATATATTTTATTGTAAATAATGTTTTATATAAAAATGTTATTGTTAACAACAATTTTTTATTTTCACTATTCATCAAAAAATAATGTTCCTCATAAAAATCCTAAAATTTAACCCTAATCTAATTTATATATTATGAATTGAAAAATGATTTTTATTTTTTCAAATTATATTTTTAAAAGTGTCTAAAATTAATTATATTGTTTTTAATATATGGTCATGAAAAGAAGCTCGTTTTAGAAAATCGTATTTTTGAACGCATCATGAATTAACCAAAAATTATGTTTTCATAATAAATATGTTTTAATTTTTGAAAAATATTATAAAAAATATTTTAAAATTAGTTATTACTATTAAAATAACTATGTGTATCATCTAGGTTTTAAAAATCTATTTTAAATAACTCTAAAAATAAAATGATTTTTCCTAGAAACATGGTGTTGCATGTGATGTACACAAAGTCAGTGTTACATGTAGTAAAAGAAAATTTGGTTCCATGTTAAAGGAATGTTCGAATTAGTTAAATATAATACATTAATGAAACATAATTAATTATGAAAAAAATTCACAAAATCTCTAGGTGTTATATTAGTGGTGTGTTTAAATAAAATAAATAAATAAATATAAATATTTTATTTTAAATAACCACGAACTTATTAACTCTATTATTATATTGAAATAATAATTATATAGTTTTAGCTGGATAATCCTTCAGAGGATTGTGATAATATCTAAGCATTCTTCATTGGAAAATCAGATCAATGGAAAATGGGTGACTGGTGTGATGTGGATTGATAGGCAGTGAACAAATAGGGACTTCTCTTTTGGTGGTGAATGAATGATTCACCAATGGATGATCCTAATCAGGGTAGGGATCATAAATTTTTTTACCCTCTTTATTAAATTGATAACGTTTGGATTTATCTAAATTATTTGATTTTATGATTGCATGTTCTTTGCATGTTCATCATATACGAATAATTTTTTTAATTTTGTTTACACATACTTTTCAATGATATCACCCAGGATATCCATGATTTATGATCCATGTAAAATATCACATTTCCACTGAAATTTTAACCTTTTTTCTTATGCCTTTCCGCCACCCATTCTTCAAATTCATCATCGTTGGCCCATAGGGTTGCTGATCAATGTTGTTGAGGAGGGTTCAAGAGAGATTGTATCCCCTGATTCTAGGATGTTTGGTGAAAAATATTGGGAGATGAGGATGGATTATGTTTACTAGAAAAAAGTCGTCTTTTACCATAGATAGAAAACACCTTTATTAGTGTAAAAAAAGCATTGATAATTTGAGCGTGGTTAAAAGCCCGAAGCTTTTATTAGTGCTATAAAAATGGATAAAGTCCCCCTTTAACAGTGCTAAAAAAGCATTGTTAAATGGGTCATTCAGAACACTTTTTTTAGAATTGTTAAGGGGGGCCTTTAACATGGATGAAAAAGCACTCTTAATGGCCCTGTTATTAAAGGGTAGATAATTTTTTTCCAAGACTCACCCACACCCCTTTATCTACACTCCCCCAGCCTATCACCGCTTACCCACCCATTTTATCAGTGATTTAGAAAATACCACCCTCCTGCGCACACCCCTACCTCCATCATGTTTAGAACCCTATACCTATATTATATACATTAATTAATTTTCCACTCACCAATACTATTTTGTTTCACTTTTTATGATATATCAATATATTTATATATATTTCATTTCATTTTAATATATATATATATTTATGTTTATATATTAATGAATATATTTTATATATAAGTCAGTTTAATTATTTACTTACAAAATTAATTTTTTATGTGTGTATATATATAAAATATTTATTTATTGACATATATTTGATTATAAATAACAGTACATTATAATAAATGAAAAAATTTCAAAACCATAATATCAATATGAATGTAAAACCTAAGAATAAATATTGTCTCCACTATAAAAGGGAAATAAGACACCCATAAATGGGCCTAATATACATCCAATGTTGAAAAATATATGTACGCCGATTAAAAACTCAGTTTTGAAAGATTTATAGGACTTTTCGGCCTTGAAAAATGTGATAGAGGTGTACCTATGTCACAAAGGGAATAGATCTCATCACAAGATTCAATTTGATTTGTGGTATAGCTCAAATTGACACCCATATCAAAAGTTATGGTCCTTTGAAGTTTGAGTTACGTTAAAAACATATTTCAGATCATTTATTAATATTATGATTTTTTGTGTCATCAAATTGTTATTAAATGATTTTCAATCATTAATAATTATAAAATTAATAGTTAAACATATTTTTTTAATATTTTTAAAATTTATGTACACTAAATATCTTATATATTATGTGTAAATTCCAATTTACCTTATCTGAAACATATTTTAAAAAATTTATATTATATTTATATAAATATATTTATATATATATTAATATATTATTTTTAAGGAAATATAATTTCATTAATTTTAATTTTCTTAGCGCATGTAAAAAAACGATAAAGGCCCCCCATTAATAGCGCTTTATTTAGCGATGAAAAAGGGGTTCTTTAAAAGCATTTTTAGCTAGCGATTTTAATGTCCCAACACTGGAAAAAACCAATTTTGTCGTATTTGGTGGATTTTAGTTGATACATCATGGTTTTGGAATCCAAAATTGTTGATGTGTGATGGGATGCACATTTTACATTCAACGACTTCATGTTGATCCCCATATTCAGTTTTCTGGCCATCAAAGGCTAAGAAATGATGATCAGAGGTGATTCCATTCAATTTCAGGTGGTCAAATTGAAATATTCATGACTAAAAATTTGGATCTAGAAACCCCATGAAAAATATATGGAATCTATGAAAAACTATAGTACACACCATTTATCTAAGAAGAACACATGATGTGTTTTCCCTTGATACAGTGCTAAGGATTCAAAAAAATAGAAGGATAAAACATCTTGTGGAAGGTAAAACATGCTTTGTGACTCTACCATGGAAGCCATGAAAAGTACCAACTTTACACAATTAGGACCCCATACGGGATGAAAAATCTTGTAGTCTAGAAGTACAAGGCATGGGATGACACCCAGTAATGTCTAGGTACATATCCGAGTAGACGGGCAGAGCCCAAAGTACATGATCATGACTGAGAGGGAATAGTGTGGCCCCAAGAAGAAAAGATTCATTATGTACCAAATGTATATTTCATGTATGGAAACATGGATTCCAAGACATGTCCAATGGATAACATTTCCAGATGATGAGGCAGGATCATACACCATGAGGACCCCCATACATGCTATGTACATCTCTCAAAAACATCTTCCGCTCATATATCTTTCATTTGGACTAATGTTCTAGCCTCCATATATTTTATCCGGATTTTATTTCTATATAGAACATGTTTTGGACGTCATTCTGGCATACACGAAATAATTTGAGATGATTCGAGCGTGATTCTTTTTTAGGCGAAGCTTAATAATGGTAGTGATCATGGTATGATCATCCAAGAGACTCTATGGTTAGTAATCCCCTATCACACTGCGGTGGTGGTTTTCTATAATCATTATTTATATAGATTTGTTAATTCCCTACACTAGTTATGGGTCCTCTATCTACATAGCATTACTCCCCCATTTTTGTGCTCCAATGGTGTGCATGCCCTCTACAAATTTCATGGGTTTCCTCTTTGGAAATTCATGATTTAGTCTCTCCCCTTGGGGTTTAATATAGTCACTCTAATTTTACTGTTATTTAATTTATTTGGGTCTCATTTTGTTTTTTCTAGGATGGGGTTTTCGTTGCAGCTTTATTTGGTGGTTCCTTGTTCGTAGAGTTCTTGTTCTCTTTTATAATGATTTCTGTTCGTCCAAGAATTTCACTCTTGGTGTTTCATCCTTAAAAAAAATGGGATCTCTTTTCATAGGATAATTATTCTTCTTGGTGGTGTTACTGATGGAAGGAGACAGTAGCCCTATCTATGGAGGTGCATCACAGTTGAGGGCATGATCGCTTCAAACACTACCCTAGGTTTCGATTCTTCACTCCCACACATTTTTAGTCCAGTGCAGTGTTTTTAACTGATGTTTTGGGAGATGATATTTGAGAGGATAACATTGTTATTAGGAATGAAACCAGTGCATAGATCCCTCATTTTATAGAGGTGTTTCTCATGTTTCCATACCTTCTTCCCGATGTTCAATCTGGTTTGGATGTGATAGATTTTTTAGATGTTCTATTTTTTAGTTAATGGGATACACTTGTTTCACTCACACTGATGACAATGAAGAGCATAGTTTTACACTGAACATCTATTTGGTTTTCTTGTTTCGACATCTACTCATATGCTACTCTGGATTCTGGGTTCATTGCCCCTTTCTAGGTTTTTTGGGTGAGATGAATACACCGAGGTTTTGGGATGTGTTCATGTTTGTGGTGGGAGTTTTGGGAGGTACGTTTGTGGTTTTCTTCCAAATTTTATAGTCCCTTAGATATTGGTTTTACATTTTTTTTCTTCTTTGCAAGGTGATTTCGGTTCTTTAATGGTAACAATGAAGTGATTTTGTTCTGGAGGTCATGATGCTGGTCAACATTTTGTTCCGGTAGCTACGTGGAGGCAGTGATGAGAGGGGAATTTTGGTTAATGGCTCAAGGGTCCTGCTACTCATTTGGTTCATGATTTTTTTCTTATCGAGGTGGTTCTATAGAAACCTATTTGAATGTTGATTAAAGTTTCAATTTGAATTTTTAATCATGAATGGTGGTTCGTGGTTTGATTATTTACACGTTGTTATTGTGGTGGGATTGAGTCTACTACATGCTACATGTTCCCCCTTATGGTAATTTTAATTACTCTGTAAGCATTCTTTAACTTTTATCATTATTTTCACTTGTTTTGGAATGTCTGAATTTGATTATGAGGTTCCCAATTCTTCAAAAAGTTCTTTATTCAAAAACTAAAAAAAATTGTGATTTGTTGGAGCACACCATTACACACTTTTTTCTAGTGAGGTTGTGTTTGATGTTGGTCATCGATGATATACTTCTGAATCTTCAAGATTACTCATTAACCTTGGATAGACTAAGTTATGGAGAATCCCTTTCTCTGTCATCATTTTTTGTTTATAATAATATTTATTGGCATCTATTAGTTTGTGTTTCCCTATTGTTTTTGTGTTGAGTAGAATAATTTTTTTAAATATCAATCAACCCCTCTTTAGTTTTTCGGGAATATTAATTGTGATATATATACTCACCCCTTCATTGGATTTTCAAACACATTTCATGTCTTATGTAGACGACTGATAGACAAGAGGTGGCATTACTAAGGATTTGGGATAATTGGGTTCATTATCGAAAATTGTTTTATAGTATAGTAGATTAGAAATATGGCACTATTAGCTTTCTTTCTTCCCCAATTTTGTTAGTTTTAACATATTTCTTTTTTGGGAATGTATTATCCACTTTACACTTTAGTTTTATTCTATCATACTCTGATGTATTCCCTCTAGGTTATTTCATCTATGGTTACTCTAGTTTTTACTATTTTTTATTATTCCCCAACACTATTTCATGGATATAAATAATAATGTGTTAAAATTTAAATTATGAAATGGCCTCCCATTTTATATTATTACTTTTTAGTTCCTTTCACTAGCCTATTACCTATTAGTCGTGGGGTTCGGGTGTTGACGGATTTGCCATCTTCTAGACATGTGGTCCCTAGTGGATGTGTTTATGAAAGTTGTATCAGAGTAGCTCATTCCTTGGGATAGATTTTAAGAGTTTTCTACATATAAGGAATTGGTTAAGAAATAGGATAATAGTTTCAGAGTGTTATGGGTATGGCTTCTGGCCTTGGAAACTAGTGTTTTTGTGACAAAAAATATACCCATACACTAAATCACTTCATTACTACTTGTTTACTAAGTGTACCAAGACATTGCATTTTGGGAAATAAGATATATTCATCATATTGGATTGTGTCCCTTTAATTTCCTTCATGTGCCAGATCCCCATAAATATATTTTCATCTTACCAATGTACATCTGGATAACTTTCCAGATGCCTCCGTGAAGGCAACTATATATGATACCAATTTAGGATTATGATGACGATCTGATGAGTGATGAGGTATATGTTTAGGGTATATCTCTTTTGGTGTTTCCTCTAAGTATTTAGGTTGAAGAACCCCCATCAATATAGTTGAAATTTGTTTTGGCAGTTTAGTATTAGGATACATTCCGACATAGCACACTCTGTGGGTTCCAACATGAGGGTCTACTATGTTTTTGGGGTGAAACAGGTCCACTGATGATGGAGGACTGACTTGTGATGGTTATATGTGTCTTTAAGATCATTTGGAATTCAACTTATTGGATGGTCGCACTAGAATACATTATTTTCCATGGATTAGCCGAGCATTAGTGGAGTTTGGTTACACGTACCCATGATGAGATAGTGTTCTCATTGTTCTACTTTTAGAAGCTCATTCATGGAGAGTAATACACATCATTATTATGATTAGTCTAGATCTACGAGCTTCATAATATAAAATAGTGTAGTATAATGGATCTTTAAACTTCTATAAGGTTTAATGACCTTGTGAGATACACCCTTGATATTGTATGAGATGACTTCTTTAAAATGAGAAAGGTTGAGCAGGGTATCCGTAAAAAAATTCTATACAACGTGGTCTCATTATTATTTACCACTTATTTGGTAGTACTAAAGATAGATCTAGTTAAAATTCTATTTCCTTCAAAGGGATTCCAGAAAGGTGGAGCTGGTGGTGGGAATCATGTGATTGAGTCGTCGGTAGTATGTAGTAGGCATCATACCTCAAGGTCTTAGTAGTGTATTCATTCTCACTCTTGGATTCTAATGTGTGGTTTTGTCAATCATGGATTTCAAAAAGGATCAATTTAATCTGGAGATGGTAAATTTTATTCTTTTTATGGTCTTGGTGACATGTCTTGTAATTATTTAACCCATCGTACTGAGTAGGAAAGAAAGATAGTGGACGGACCGCCACAGGAGAGGTAACACCATGATCATGCATCTCGTAAACATGGACAATGTAGCTCTCGGATATGTGGCACTAATATAAGAACAATAGACACTATATAGGGAGAGGATATTTATAGAATATGATTCTATAAGATCCTAACCCCCCCCCCCACCACCACTAGGCAACCCACATCTGGCTTATAGAGCATGTAGTTAGCGTAGTGAGCTGTTACTGGACATAGAGGGCTATAATGAGGATACACATGAGATGATGCATAGTATTATCTATGTTTCTTATAAACTTTACATGGAAATTGAATTCATGGTTATGAGTCATTCATTTATATCCTTATTCCTTGTGCGAGGTATGGAGAATCTAATTAATATTGTATCCCAACAGTTGTTGTTAGTTGTTTAAATATGGATCGATTATTCAATATAATTGATATACTAACCATGTAATATTTTCATTAGGGGTGATAGTTTCATGTGAGACTTCTTGGACATCACAATATGTAATCACGAAATTAGCTTGGTTATATAAATTATATCAATGGATTGACACCAGAATTTCAATCATCATAGCTGAGTCAGATTCCTACGGGTCGATGTGATAAAATTCTAAATTGTGGGTGATAGAGATCACATGGTTGATAGAGTGGGGTTTTTGGGTAAGAAGTTACAACCCATCACCCATAAACAAGTGATTTTATCCCCTAGTGTATCAGACTATTCAAGAATCCTGATTCCTTCAATTATAGAGAAGTATATGGATGTTTTCCTTGAGGATGTTTTAGGACTACCACCATGGTGGGAGATAAAATTTTTCATCAACATGCACCCTAAAGTCATCATTATATCTTGAACATCATATCATAATGACCCTATCTAACTTTAGGAGCTAAGGGTGTAGTTGGAGGTCCTTTTAGATAAGGGCATTATCTTCCCCACAGTGTCCCACTAGGAAGCTCCCATTTTGTTTGTGATAAATTTAGAAAATGTATTTAGGGTTTTTGTTTATTATAATATCCATAACTAGGTGGAGGTAAATAAATATTACCCAAATAAATGATTAACTACTTCTTTGACCAGTTGTGAGGCATTAATTTGTTCTATAATATCGATCTTGGGTTTGGCTACCATTAGTTGAGGGTTCATGTGGCTGATCTTTCGAATATGGTATTTCATTGTTTCTAAAGATAATATGAGTTATTGGTGACACCTTTGGATGTGATTAACTCCCACTATGTGGTTATTGATTTTATAAATAGTATCTTTCAGTCCTACTAGGACTTTTTCATAGTTATCATTATTAACAAGATACTAATTTAAGTTGTGGTAGCTGAGGAGCATGCATAACACATAACCATTGTTTTAGACATAACCCGACATGACTAACATTATGTTAATATTTCAATGCCCTATTTTGTGATATGTGGTGAGAAATTTTAATGGAATTTCATTTATGACCACAATTTAGATATGGAAATGGTGAATATTGATGTATTGATTTCTTGGTATCCATCCTAGAATGTAATAGTGGTGTGGAGCATTCATGTCTTGGAGGGGTACTACAAGAGGTTTATTCTAGAATTCTTTAGAGTAGAATCCTGTTTTAAGACCTGAACATTGGATACTAATCTTAACTCCTAGATTGATTAGTGTTAGTGATCCAATGATTAGTTAAAGCTGAGGTTGACCATTTCTCCCCTATTGAGACTTCAGGAGGAGGGAATAGAGTATATATTGTTTTTTGATGCATCTATGTATAGTATTGGTTTCATGTTGATTTAGAGGTAGGAATTAATGACATATGGGTTGAGGCAGTTCAAACTCCATCAGCATAACTATGTGAATCATGAGCTCAAGTTGGTAGCATTATTATTCCCTATGAATATTTGTAGGATCTTTATTCTATGAGAGTCATTTGTTTGTACTTTGATCATAATAGCCTTAAGTATATATTCATATATAGATAACTGAACATGATTCATATGTTTTCATTGAAGTTCTTGCATGATTATGACATTGAGGTAGTATATAATTATGGAAAGGGAAACATGGTGGTTGATTCCATTAGCCTCAAGTCCCATTCTCTATTTATGGATGATGCATTTGAGAATTTGGCCTCTTTTTTACTAAACCTGGTGTAGGGGAGGTTGTATATTTTCTTTAGTAGATGGTTCTTAATCCACTACTAATCTCATATATGAGTGAGTTCTATTTTTGAGGCATTATCAATGAGGTACTTAATGACCATATATCCTCATGGGATGGACTAGATGGATTCTATGGAGGAGGGGAGGATTTCATCATTTTCTAAGGATGGATGGTGGTCTCAATCATGATGTTATAAGAGGTGGTAAAGGATTATCATAATTCTGCCTTGGATATAGATCCCAATGTGGAAAATATGTATAAGAACCATTAGTGTAATCTTTAGTGAGCTGTTTGGGGGAAGAGAATATATGATTTCATTTCTTAGTGTCTCACATGTCAGTATGTGAAGGATGAGCACCAGGTTCTGGTAGGATTTGTGTAGTATCTTGAGATCCTGGACTAGAAATGGTATTCCATGTCCATTGAATTTATGATAGGGCTTCCACAGACAGTGTCAGTCCATGATTCCATCTCAGTTATGGTTGACCAACATACCAAGTCAATACATGTTCTTGTTGTCATGGAGAATAGTTAAAGGATATTTTGGGGGATTATTAATTACATGAGATCATCCAAATTAAATGGATACCCACAATGATTATCTTCGGCCATTTTTCATATTATACGTCATGGTTTTCGAGAGGAAAATATAAGGAATTTGAGGAAAAATGAGAATGAATACAATGTTTCACCCCCCATGTTGATGGGATTACTGAGTAGAATATCCACGTTTCAGAAGATATACAAAGGGATTAGGTGTTTTACTTTCGCTAGAGTTGGGAGGAAACCATTTCAATAACAGTGTATACTTATAATAACAACTATCACGCTAATTTTATCATGGAAACGTTCAAGGGAATGTGAAAGAGACCATATATGAAACCCATATACATGTCTAATAATGGAGGGAATTATCTTATTAAGACAAATATGGTTCTGCTGATGATAGAGATGGTTCAGATGATCCATGAGAAGATGAGGATATCACATAGTTGATGAAATCCATATGAATATCAAAATTTATGCCCATGGTGTTAATGAAGGGAAAACATTTATTCATTAAAGTATCCACATGGTGAGGATTTAGAAGATTTTTATTGGGTGGAAAGTTATCCATCAGTTTTTTGGATCATTAAATAACCTACAGAGGTTTGGTGAGGTTCCTTATAGCCTAACCATACCGCCACAGTTGGAGATAGATCATGAAACCTTTTGTGTGTCATAGATAAGGGGATGAATGCATGATCCTAAAATTACGATAGGAGAAGGAGATATGGTCAATAAGGATGTAGACACACCTGGTGGAAATTCAGAATTGGTAGGAGTGGATCATGAAAGGATGGAAAATTCCAAAGGTTTATGTGTTATGGCAGTATGGGAGAGTGTACAAGAGCTCATGGGAGAAATAGAGCTAAATGATGGATTAGTATCCCTATATTTTTTATATTATTCTTTTCAAGGGGAAAATCAAAAATGTCATTTAGAATTTTGTTAGTCACTTTTTTCTGTGTACAAATTGGAATATATTTCTAAATATTTTTGTAGTGAGGCACTGAGATGAGATGAGATTCCAGGGCCCAATGAGCCCAAAATTGATATTATAAAAATATTAAATAAATTAATATCACATTTTTATAATTTTAATAAAATATTTGAATGACTCCCAAAAAATGTATTTGATTACAAATATGAGACCACAATAAATTTTGGAATGTTGAATTTATGCAAGACATGACCTAAGGCTGGTCTGTGTCAGACTCTTGGTTGAGGTAATTATTGGCACTATGATTAATTAAATAAAATAAATAAATAAATTAAATTCATTTTAAATTCCAAAGAAATTATTAACTCTATAATAAACACACTATAATAATTATCTAGGTTTGTACTTATATATCAAGGGATAATTGAGAGGAGCTCTAAGCATTTTTCACCGGTAAATCGGATAAGAGAATGATGGGTGATCAGGTCAAGTGGGATTGAGAGGATGTGAACATAGTGGGACTTCTCCATTGAGGTAGAATTAATTTTACACCAATAATAAATAACAATTGAGATAGGGATCAAAATTTATGGGTTTCAACATTGTGATTATATTGTTAAATCATGGATTTGATTTAATTTATTTGGTTTTGTGATCTCACATTCTTTGCATGTGCCTGGAATATGAATTATTTTGCATAATCTGTTTTATTCTTTATTTTCTATGGTATAATCCTAGGTAAACCAAATTTATGTAAAATTGAAAATAATAGTTTTAAAATTATTTTTTTCAACTTTATTCTCATTTCTTTCCACCACCCTCTCTTCTCATTTGTCATCGTTGGCCCATAGGGTCACAATTCAACATTGTCTTGTTCGGTTCTTGTATGATTGAACCCCTGGATTTATGGTGGTATAGAAAATGACAAATAGGTTTGTTTTTTATGATGTTTAAAGATATATTATGGGTGATACTTCATATATTAGGTATCCATGAGTGGATACACGTTAAAATATGTGTATAGGATGTGTCACTACATCACCGAGATTCCTGATTCCATTTTCCATCCAAGAGATGCTGGGAAATTTTTTTGTAGATGATTCCCTTTAAATTTATGTAATAAAATGGAATTATTAATTTCTTTGAGTGTGGATATTGAAAAATTATATGGAATTTTTAGAATTTTAAAAACCCTTACTACCCACCATGTCTCTCGGAATAACACATGTCATGTAACCCCCTAGGTGAGCACTGCATGTCATGTGGCCAAACCCACACACTGTATGACCCTAAATGGGATTCAAGTATGTGTTCTAGTTTCACACACCCATGAACCAATATATTATGACATGCCATTTACTCTTGGAGTGCACAGGCATGGGTTTTCACCCAATAATTTCGAGGTACATGGCCAGGTACATGGGAAAAGTCTGAAGTACATGGGAACAACCATAAGAACATGAGAGGGCCCCTAGAAACATAGAAACATCATGTAACACATGTAAACAACATGTATGATGACATTAATTCCAAACAATGTCTAGAAGAAACCCTTCTAGGTGACGAGGTCAGTTTAATCACCATACAGTCCCCATGCACATCATGTACTTCTCTTAGAAAATTATTCATCATGTGTCTCCTTTGTTTGGATTAATAGTTTTTCCCATGGGGAGCCTATAATGATTTTTTATTCACATAGAATGTGATTTTGGCCATCAATTTGGCATAAAAATATTATGAGAGATGTTCTAATACTGAATCTTCTTTAGGTGATGTTTGAACATGGCATGGATATGGTTAAGATCATTAGAGAGATGTGGGGGTCAGTACTCCACTATCTTACCAAGCTATGGGTTCCACGTACTATTTATACTATAGATTTGTAACTCCATTATATTTTTTTTTTCATGTACTCTATCTATGAAGTGGTACTCCACAACCCTCCATATTTGCAGCATGAAGGCCATCGAAGAGTGTTGTGGCTCCCATGGATATAGAGTTCAGTTAAGGGAAGCAGGCCCCTCCATACTTATCTTTGTTAATTTTAATTTGATGTTGGGAATTGATAATAGTATTTTGGATCTACGTGACTTCTCCTTGAATTTATATATAATGTTGTGTGGACATCCCCTTTCTCTCTATTCGGGGTTTCTTTATGATCATATTTATTTCTTTTTTTGGGGTTTACTTCTACTTTTATTTGGGATGATTTGAGTTCTATTTTTATGTCTCTCTATCACTCTATCTTTAGTTTTCTGTAAATCCTAATTTCAATGTATATACACATCCCTTCTTGGGTTTTTCCACATGTGCCATGTCTTATGCAGGTGAAAGATATATCAGTAGTGACTTTGCTAGTGCTTTGGAATACATGGGTGAATTGATCACTTGTGGTGATTGGGGCTTAGAGATTAGGATCCTTGCTTGCTCAACATTAGTATTTTTATAGTTTTCTAGTTTGGTACCTCATTTTTGGTTGGGAATTCATTTTTCTCCATTACACTTTTGCTTTATACTATAATACTATAATGTATTCCCTAAAAGCTATATAATGCATCATCATTATATATATAACTATATTTTAGTATTACTCTGTACTATTCCATGGAGATGGATGGGTGTGTGTATACAGGTAGATTAGGAAAATTCCTCCCATTTCATATTATGACTTCTTGGTGATAGTCATTGTCCCAGGAAAATTTGATGTGGGCATTGGGTAATCATGACTATGCATTATGCCAGCCAAGAAGGCTTCGGTGGGTCGTGTCATGACATATGTGGTCATATAGAACTTTGTAGTTGATGTCTCCAAACTGAGCATATCTCATATGTTTAAGAATATGTGGATTCACCCCCATCTACTGATGATAAGTTTCATTCCTCTCCTCCACCAGGGCTAGCTAAAATGATTCCCAACAACTTTTTTGCCTCCTCCAACAAAGGAGAATTGGATTTATTAGTACGTTGATATTCCACTATGTTTCCCTTCACTAGATTACATATTATATTAAAGTTATAGTCCCTTAGAAACTCTAAACAATTCCCATGTCTCTATTTGAGTTCTATTTGTCTAGAGATTTACACAAAACTCAGGTGGTATAATAAAATAATGAAATAAAAACCTTGAAATAACATCTCTAAATATTCAAGGTGAGGATTATTGATGATAAAACCAAGTAATTGGAGATGTAGTTCTTATAATGGGGTCTCATATTCCTCAGACAATATGTAGTCATTTCATTCATTTTAATAAACACACATCTAATTCGATAAATTATAGAATCATAAAACACTACGTACTCAACTATGCTAATGTATGTCCCTACAAATGATAACTGTTCAAGCTCTTCCTCAACTATGTGAAGGATCCAACACTACTTAGGCTATGAAATTAGTTATCATTTCTTTATGATGGTAGTAAAAGGGGAAAAAACCTAGGAAATTATATCACAATCCATCAATAGTACCCTTAAAAACTAAATAAACTATGCACATCAGATTCACTATTTCATGGATCACAATGAATCACTACATTCAACTTTTCTTCATCTATCGCTACATCATGATCAAAGATGAAATTCCCAAAAATGTGAATCAGTCAAATCTGAAACTAACCCTTTGAGATATTACATTATATTATGTGCACATAGAGTAAGAAAAGGAACTACCTCAAATACTCTTTGTGAACTACATCAGATATGGTGTATATAATAATTTAATTGATAAATGAAACCGTGAATCGAGAAAATAAAGGGTTGAAGATCCATCTCATAATCACCATCGACACTATAGGGGAACTCAACACACCTTTAAACTGGTCAAAGAGGTTATATATCCTTGTAATATGGTACTTTTTCTTGGTCTTCTCATGACTCCTGTGATGGTAAAAAATTAAAAGCATCATGTTATCATCTAGATCTCTCACAAAAAATACTGGGACTTCTCAGGGGGACACATTGGGTTTGATAAAACTATTCTCTTAAAATATACTTCTCTATGGGTTACACTATCAACCTAATGATAATTCATTTCTATCCTCCTCTATAGGATCCAAACCTTCTCTACCTAATACTACCTCTCTATAATTTAGGAAAAACTCATCTTCACCACTTCTAATAAGTAAAAAACAATGTTGGGTATTATTCCCACTATTGGGAGAACCCACAAGAAACATTATCCCCAAACTGTCAGGTCACACTATCAGATGTGAAGTGAGATCATCAAAACATACTTAGTAGGATTATCTAAATGAAATGGTTGATATAAAGGCTCCACCAGAATTTATAGGTATATAATTATGGAAGCTCTAAATAATTAGTGTCTTATACTCGAGTATAATAAAACTCTAGCTAACATAGAGAAGAATCATCTCATACCTTATATCACACTCAGTGCATCCGGGTCATACGCTTTCGCTACCTATAATTATCCATCCCCATGACTATAGGTTCCCTAAAACCAGGGTTCATATTGACACATTAACACATCCAATATGACCTCAAACATACATATAAAAAAATTCATCCACCTCACATTGAGATTATCTAGTTTCAATAATACTAACTTACCCACACAACTTTAAGTCACAAAAAAATAGAATGATTCTTCATAGTGGAAGTTTCACAATGACATTCATACTCAAAACCATGTCACACAACATTAACATAGGTATTTATCAACATCTTACATTTCCAATAGTATGTATAGATTCTAGTACCGTCATCTAACCTAGAGGGGTCCCAAATAAGGATGAAAACCCATTCCATTGTCTCTATCTTGACCTAATATACCAAAAAGGATTATATAAAGTAATCTAATATAAATAGATATTCATATTTATCCTAATATAGGGTCACTTCATCATTGATATGGATGATCAGACCATACCATCGCTCTTATGCTCTAAGAAGAAGACTTGTTACTAGTGTTACCATCTGATCTGTTGGGGTTCATACAATCAAGAAATCCTAGACCACTACCTTGATCCAATCCTCATGTAGATAAGTGTTAGGTGCACCATTTCCTGAACCAACTCGATTCCACCCTAAACTAGTCACCCAAGATGGTCTGCAATATGGTCTGAAGTATTTTCTTGATCCCCATTGGCTATCAAGTAGTGTTAGGCATAAAAATAAGATAGTTGGGAATGTTTTGGCACATAAAGAAAAAGGTAGATGAATAATTATAAACTCAAAAAAAAACAAACAATGGAAGCCGAAAAATAAATAGAAGAATGTGGCTAAACATATATTGAAGTGACCTCATGGGTAATATCCAAACAAAGAAACACACTCACTGCAAAAGAGACCCAGGACTAGAAACTAAAACTAAAAGAATAATGTAGACATGAGAACAAAGATTCTCAATAAGATTTCTAAGGATAAATAGTTCCTTATTCCCATTCCATTAAAAAGAAAACTAAATCAATCTAGTTTTAAAATAACACATAATAAAATAAAATATTTCATTACATTCAATGTTAAGTAACAAATGTGTATTTTCATGAAAAGAATTTATCTTCCAATACATTTTAAAAATAGATTCCAAATATCCATTATAATTTCAAAATGAAAGGAAAGAAATATATAGATTAAATATGGTTTTGACAAAAGAGATGTGAAGAATAAAAAAATTGAAATGGAAATCACATCACAAGAACCAAGGGAAATCCCTATGAATCTAGTGTTATTCTGGGACCTAAGATTATCATACCTTAGTGAAACATGGTACACCAACCACAACTAATAGTGTTCTCATGCATGCACAACAAGGATGAGAAAACCCATGGGCCTAGTTGTATTTAATCATAAAAAATGTTTATTTATTGTTTTAGAATCAATCCTTTTAGATGAATGTGTGCCTATCCACTTCTGAGTCAACTAGAATTCTAGTCCTTGGCTACCAAACTAGTTACCCAAGGTTTCCAATGCATTATGTTTGAAATGGTTGTGAGGTTCTATTAAGAAATCATTTATCATAATATCACTTTATTTATACGAAAACACATTCAAAATCTCACCACCAATATCCTCCTCGAGCACATCCCCATTTTCTAAACCACACAATAGTTTATAATCCTCTTCACTAGGCACATATAGAAAATCACACATTAACACATGAATCACAATTCTCAACTAGAGAGAATTCCTTAAGAGGGTTTTCCACATTCGAAAATCATTCTCAAATTTCCCAAAAGGAATCATTACATTACAAGAAATATTATCATTTTAGAAATCATTGGTTTTCAACACCTTTAAGTTCCAAAATTATTTAAAACCCCAAATGCAAAACCAAGGAACCCAAACTTTAAATTAAATATAAAAAATAGTGATTTGTATAAGAACTCAATTAAAAAACACCTTACATATTAAAACCATTAAAGAAAAAACATTTAATGATTTATCATTAAAGATCAATTAATAATTAGAAATACACCACTATTTAAAAAAATGTCAAAGATATGTTTCAATATGAAAAACTTATTATGGAAGATATGATAAATTATATATAAAAATAACTATATCTATCAATCACATCTAGAACACATATCATGAAAATCCTATATAAATATAAAAAATATTTAAAACAATCCAACAATCATAGATTCCAAATTGAAGGGCTAGGCAAATGAATCCTACCTCAAACATGCTTATCTTTGATTACGACTAACCGAACTGACAATTCTCACTTATAAACACATAGATTTATATACGTATATATATATATATATAAATACCCCTAGATTCATTGCACATATTCCCTACACTATGGGGGAATATATTAAAAGTGGTCATATATATATATATATCTGTATAAAGGCATGTGCATGTAGATGCGAAGTATCAACTCAGGTAGTTGTCATTAAAGAGATGCTTATTTGATATAGGATCCCTAGGCCTATACCTTAAATATGAAACCTATGAACGATTGATTTTTTTAAACATATTTTTTATATTTATATAGTATTTTCATTCTATGTGGTATGGCTGTGATTTTTATAAATACTTATTTATTTGTTTTACATAATTTATCTGAGATTCTAGTGAAATTTTTTTGTATTGAAACATGTCTTTTAATTTTTTGGAAATAGTGGTGTATTTATAATGCTTAATTGATCATTAATTTAAAATATTTAAAAGTGGTTTCCATAATGGTTTTAGCCTATAAGGAGTTTTCTAAACAGTTCCCTTGATTAAAAAAATGTTTTCTAGATTTCTATTAATGGTTTGGTGCCACATATGTGCAATTGGGTTTTTATATAATTTTGGAACATATAGGGGTTGAAGAATAATGTTGTTTAAAATGATAATATTTCATGTAATATAATGAGGCCCATTTGGAAATTTAAGAATGCCTTTGTAAGTGGAACTACCCTCTTGAGGCATTTCCCTTAATTGAGAAATATAATGCAAGTGTTAATGTATGATTTGTGATATGTGTAGGTTGAAGATGCATTTCTTTATAGTCTGGCATAAGAAGGTGGATGCACGTGAGGTGGAAATCAGGGTGAGAGGTCGAATGAGTTTTTTGATAAAGAATGTGATATGTTTATATATGTTTTCCTAATAAAACCTATCCATAATTTGATATATAACACATTGGAAACCCTGGGTAACTAGGTGGGTACCCTTGGAATAGTACTCTAGTTGACTCGAAAGTGGCATGGCCAATATTCATCTTATAGGATTTATGCTACAACAATAACTAAACATTTGAGATCACAAGAGATCACTAGGTCCATTGGGGATTCCCCTCTGAGTGGCTCATGTATGAGAATGCTGTGATTTTTGGCCTCTATACTCAATTTAATTGAGGTATGATAATCATAGGTACCCATCTAACACCAGCTTATTATGGAATTGTTGTGGTTCTTGTGATGTGATTTCTATTTCAACTGTTTTATACCTGACCTATCTTTTGTGAAAATTATATTTTATTTTATGTTTCATTTCTTTAAATTTACAATGAAAATTCATGCTTGAAATCTATTTTGAAAATGTAGTATAAGAGAAATAATTTTCTTGAAAATGACCACATGTTTATTGTCTTTAAAAAAAATAAAATACCTTATTTTATTATATCTCATTTTTAAACCAAAATGATTTGGGTGTAATTTTAATGGTATGGGCATAGGGAAATGTTTATCTTCAACACTATTACTATGAAACTCAGTTCTCATGCCTACATTACCTTTTCAGTTTCAGGTTCTAGTTTTGGACCACTCTTGTGAAAAGTGTGTTTTTGTGTTTGGTGGTGATCCATAAGGTCACATGGAGGTATATTTTTTCACATAGTTCTATTTTGGTTTCTACTTATATATTTTTTTTAAATTTATTTTACCTTTATTCATAATTCTTTTATTTATGGGATAAACTATTCTCAAATATCTTATTTTGATTACCTACAGTTGTTTACATCTCATGGGGATTGAGAACACCCTTCAAGATTTATTTCAAACTGCATTGAGTGACCAGTTTAGGATTTACCCAAGTTAGTTCGTGAAAAAATGGCATCAATGAGGCCCATGTTATTTGGGGTCTCATGTAGGATGGATATTTGGATTATCAGGACATGCGAGTGAGGTGTGGGAATGACATCATAAACCCTTTCCCATCCTTATCCTTGATTTTCTCCAGGATTTGAAAATTTCTTTTTCTTGGTATGTGAGGATAAGGTATGAAAAAGGGAGAGAGTCAGTGTCAGGTGATGATCATGCATGGAGGAGTGACAAATGTACAACTCGAGTGCATGGTTTAAGATTCTTCATGTGGTTTCTTCTTGTTCAGAATATGGTTTTCTAGACTATGTTGTTGGGTTAGGCATCGCCACCAGTCCCTTATTCTTGGATGTTTTGATATGTGTTAAGTTTTTGATTAGTTTTGGTCAGATTTATTAGATTTCAAAAATGGTTTTTTTATTAGAAAAGTAGTTTTAAAATGTAATTTTTTTTTGGAGTGTCAAAATGGGTTTTGAAAATGAAAATGATTCTTAATAGTGGTTTTATTTTAACAGAATGTGTTGTTTCATAGGGAAAATTGAATGTGTTTTGGAAATCATTTTGGGGTTTTCGAAATAATTTTTTGTAGGTGGTATGAATGTTTCATTGGAATTTATGATTTAATATCAATTATCTATTTTATAGATGTGAAATTCTATAAATTGAGCCTTAGTATTTCTATGAATAACCACATATATGAATGTATGGATGTGTGGAGTGAGTAATTGGTTGTATTTATGGATGGGTTCATGGAATAGCACAATGAAATATATATATGTGTGTGTGAGACTTCATTGAATACCAATGGTGGATATTTATGTTGATTTGTTTTCTAGAACATGTTTTTCAAAAAGGGATATTTCAATGTTTTTAAAATTGAGAAATCTTTTAATGGTTTATATTCATGGTTGGGAGCATTTTTCATTGGATTTTGTAGTTCTGATAATGGGGTTGAAATGGTGTTTCTATTTTAGGATTTGGTTTGTGATTGAAGTGTTTATTTTGTATTTATGATGCATTTTGATTCAGTCTTGTTATTCTTAATTTTGAGTATCCCACAAAAAATCCCCAGTAATTAATAAAAGTTCGTGATCTAGAATTCCTTTCACTGAATTTAGGTGAGGATCGTTATTGGGAATTAGTGTGTCATCATTTAGAAGTTTTAACTTTTCAAAACTAAGGTGGTTTTTGTTTTTGAGGAAATTATGAATGCGTGCTTCGCTAAATATTCTCATTGATGACTATACGTAGACTGTGAATTGAGTGGTGGTGTCAGATCCTTCTCGGACCTTGGACCAAACCTAATCCTTCATGGTTTGTCTCCTATCATTATTAGTTATAAAATTGATGAATTTCCCATTTGTAGATAAAAATATTTTCTGTTCGTCATAGTTGTTGGGTTCATTTGAGGGGTTAATTAAGTTGAACTACTAAAGAAGATGTTTTAGTTGAAATCATCATCTATTTGCTATGGGTAAGAAGATTATTCAAGACCTCAGAGCTCCAGTCACCATTCTTTAAGTGAATATTTTCATAGAGTACGGAAATCATTGGGTGTGGGGAGACCATGGTCCTTTTTTTGTTTCCAGGTATTGTATAAAGAAAATTTAAATTTCTCAATTGTTCCTTGCTCGTATTTGATGTTTTTTTGCTATAATATGTTTGGAAGTATAATTTCCTCAATGTGGTCTTTTTTCATTGAATTCTCTTATTTGGTTATAACAAGGTGTGTTGATCTCATTTTCTTGTAATTCTAGTGGTTGTGAATCCTAAAATGTGAGTCTCTAAATGGTTGTATCTCTTGTTTAGTTCTCCCTGTTTAGGATCATTTTTGTTTTATGTCATGATCGTCTTGGAGAGACTCATTTCTTATAGAAACTATGAATCATGATTCAGTTCACTATTTAGTTTGAGCTCTTTCCATGGGGTTCCCATGTGTCGGGAGTTTCTGGTATGGGTTGGATGTTCCCATATTGGGATCTACTGGTTGGCCTAAGCTATCATATTATCAAATGGTGTAGAGACCTACCATGGTTTTTGTTATGGTTTATTCAAGAGTTGGTTTGTGTGGGAGTTTTTTTTATGTTGGCGGTTTCCACTTTGGTCAATGTTAGATGTTTTTGAGTTGTATCATGCTGAGAGTATCAATGTTGGTTTACCTAGTCAGGTTATTGTGGTGGGGAGAACCCCTCTCATTTTTTAGGATTTTTCAATGTGGTTACTCTTATTGATGGTCTTGTGTGACTAGTAGAGTTAAAGGCCACACAAATTCTATGGTTTTTTTGTGCTTGATATGCTTCAAGCCTGATTCTTATTCTTTATTTGGTTGGGCGAATTTTAGGGGTAGATAGTTTTTTTGGTGGGGAGTATTTCCACACCACAACCGTCAATATAGATTGTTTTATTTATTTTAATTATTTTCGGTCTTTATTTTCAGTTTTTGTAGCGAGAGGGTCAAATTTTAAAATTTTGGGAGCCTTTTACTATTGCCCAGTTAGACAGAATGATTAGGAGTAACTGTGTAGTTCCCATACGGGTTCCCAAGTAGATTTCAGTTGCGGTTCATGACTTGCGCATGGTTTATTAAATTGTGTAACAAGTATGTAGTATGGATCTGTATGCGGGTAGTGTAGTTTGGCATAGTTTGAGCATGGTTTTCTTAAATTTTCTTCTACTTATAGGTAACTGTATGATTGTTGGCTATCCTAGGAAGTGGAAAGCATTGTAAATAGTGTGGTTGCACATTATTTAAATCAAAATCTTATTAAATGGGAAATTAAATAAAATATCGTAAATGAAATAAAATTAAAAAAAATGTTTTAATAACAATGATAATGTTATTATTATTATAAATATAATTATTACTATTTTTGTTATGTTTATTATTATTATTAATTTTATTTTTATTGTTTTTATTATTATTACAACTAGAATTAGGTTTATCATTATTATTGTTATATTTAAATTTTTTTGGGTTTTCTATTGTTTTTTACCTACCTTTTCTCTTTTCCTCCCTTATCCCCCATGCGGCCTACCTCCTCCCCACTACTCCATATACACACGATCCCCCTTCATTTGGAGCCCTCCTCTGAGCCTCTTCATCTTCCTCTGGAGGCCATCCCTCCTCCCTTATCTTGTGTCCCCCCTTATCCTCTCTTGAGAGGCTAACTTCCCTCCTGATCATGCAACTTGATCAACCGGGAGAGCTATAGGGCCCTGATCCCTCCTTCTGGTGACTGCTTGGCATTTTACATTCAGTTGTGAGTCCCTTTGGTGAGTCTTCTTTCCAATTATATACCTCATTTTGGATGTTTTTTTCTTCCGTATAGTCTCATTTAGTTTGTTAGAACCATAAGGTTCCTCGAGAACAGATTTTTTGTGTTTCTCTCCTCAATAGAGTGTGTAATGGGTCTTTCTGGCCATCTCTATGTTGGTTTCAATGTCCACCAACTAAGGGGATGCATTATAGAACATTTCAGTCCACCTGCCATTACTTTGGATAAGGGGTTTCAATTCCTTCTTATAGGTTTAATATTAATTTAGAATTTTCGATATTTTTTAATTGATGGAAATTTTTATAGTGTGAGTTGGACCTCACTATTTTGGTTTTAGGAAGCACGTGTCGAGAGTTCCTACATGTACATTCATAGGGTAAGGAATATATATATATATATATATATGCCCTCTTTTTAGGGAATATGTGTGAAAGTGGGATTATATATATATATATATATATATATGTTCTTTACCCTATTCATGCATAGTTTTTCACTCTAAAAAATCATAGCCCAAAACCACTGCAGAGAGGTCCAACGCACTCTATAAAAATTGACAACCACTCTAAAATAAATGAACCCACAAATCACAATTAAAGCTAATAAAAATAATTGAAAAACCTTATTAGAAATAATGGAGGGTAGACCAAAACTATATACACTGAATTGCCTTCAGCATAGGACATCAAAACACGCATGAAGGAGACCCTAAAGACACATCAAACACCCTATCGTGGAGAAAAATACCGAAATTTAGTTTATCGGAAACCCTAGTGTTCAGATGAACCAAATGGGGTGATGTGGAGGAAATTTTTTAGTAAAACGAGGGAGGTAATATTAGAGAAGACAGAATGGAGTGATTCACGCCCGAAATCTACAAGTGGAGGGGTAGTTGAATGGTGGGAGAGGTTCACTGAAGCTATCTCGGTCAGCCAATTCACATGAGTTGGAAGGAGGCCAACCATGCGAGAGAGGAGATGGGTAAGAGTTAGATGGGGGAGGAAGGATTAACACCATATGATGATGAGGGGGCATACCAGATGGTTTTGGCTGAAGGGGGGTCATGCACATAGGGAGTGGTAGGGAGGTTAAATGCCGCATAAGGGAGAGGGGATGAAATTGAGAAGGAATGAGAAAAAAATAAAGAAAAGAAAAACCCTTAAAATCTAAATATAAAAATAATAATAGTAAACTTAGTAATAATTATAATAATAATTATAATTTTATTAATATTATTAGTTAAAATAATATACTTAATAATAATAATAGTAATATCTAAAATAATTATATTATCATTAGTATTATGTAAACATTATTTTAATTTTATTTTAATTTTGATATTTTATTTTATTTTAGAAATAATTTTAATTTATTTTAAATACTGGGAAACCACGTGGATTGAAAATGGTTTACCAAAACATGTGATAACCATGTGTTATCCACTACTATGTCTAAGTACCCATCACATGGTTACATATAGCCTGATGAATGTTTGAGAAAACCATCATCAAACCATATCACTCGGCATCTTCGACTTACAAATTCAAACCACAAGCTTGTGGAACTGTATAATAAACCATACGAAAGTCATGCACCATAACTCAGACCCACTTGGGCACCTGCACGGGCACTGCAAGGTTACTCAAAACTATGTGGGATAAATACGGAAGAGTAAAAAGGCGTCCAAAATTTTAAAATTCGACCCACTAGATCCCGGAATTCAATATAAAAATTGAAAATAATTAAAATAATCAATTATAAGGGTCATTGTGTGACACACCATAAATACTAAGAGGTATTTATCACAATAATTCATGAAAAATTCTAAGCCTATATACATCATCATCCTATACTACTAGAGTATTAGCTATTCAGTATACAAATGATCAGCTTCCTTGACCACTGAATATGGGTCCATTCACTGCTCATTAGATTGAATCACTACTCTATGATCAACTGGTGTGAACACTTCAGAATAGGTTCATGAACTAAAGCCTCGTAAGTTAACTAGTCATCATCACAATCCTAGCTCAGAATCCTAGTTGGCTATTTTAATGGAACTATATTCAAAATTATCAAGTCATAACATGGTCATAGAGAATATCTCAGGAGCTAACTCAAGAACATTAAATTAAAAATACCAAATCCTATAGGTTTCATTTACCATTGGTTTTCCTAGAATTGTTAAATCAGTGTTCTAAGTCCTAAAACATGTAGTTAAAGTCCCAGTGTATCGATTCATTGTCCACCACACCATCACTAGGTCCCCTTGACATAAGGAAAAAATTTAGACTCTACATAATGGTTTCCCTAAGTTCCCAAACCATCCATAATTAATTGCATATCTCCAAAAATTTACCTTATGACAACACCATAATTGATAAAATGCTTTCACGACTAGGACAATAAGAGCCCCACCTGGTTTGATAGTATTCCAAGAGTTAAACCACATTCCCACCTACTATAGGCTAGGGGCCAGTGACAAGCATTCATTAGTAATTACACATATATTAGATTCTGTAACCTAATGTATATATAAACATATATACCCTTCTCCAGGAAACATTATATATATATATATAAAATCACATTCATCTATAGTTTAAAAAATACATGCCATAACTTATAAGATACATATCAATTTCAATCAAGGTAATAAAAATGTTTAAGGGAAATTATACAACCCTCAAAAAAGATACCTTGAGAAAATCTTACTGATAACATCTATAAAGGGAAAATAAAAGGAGATACTAGCTCAAGATAACATAGACTATCCACTGAACATGGTCAGTGCCACCACATATTGCTATGATCCACCAATACCATGTCCAACAAAGTCACCGCCAATCGACTTTTATTTGTATAAGACATGACATGTTAGGTAAAATATCATATAAATTGATTATACACATACATAGTAGGACACCTTGAAAACAAAAAATGATGAAATAGAATAAAAAACCAGTTAAACCTGTATGTTAATAAGTTAAAATTTCCCAACATCATATATGCTCATGAAGAAACCCATGTGAATAGAGAAAGGGGTTATTCATATTCACAAAAAATAAGAATGATGGGTGGGAAAATGTCTCCCAGAGGACCCATAACTAATACTAATCACCAAACATAAACTAATAATAATTATAGTGGAGGTAATGCTCTACACTAGTACACTCTACAACCGAGGGAGCACTATCTCTAATGGAGGACCTAGTGGTCATCATAATAGGATTATGTGGTAGTACCACTCTATATGTAGAGGACGAGCACATTTTTTAGTGTGGAGGGGTACCAATTATACCTATATAAAGAGTATGGGGGAACCATACCCTGTTGACAAATGGGAGTATGGACCCCAATATTTCACTAATGACCAATCTTGTTCACCCAAATCTATTGAGTGTCACTGAAATAAGTGTACTTCTCATGTTCCTTCATGTTGTATCATGGATGCCAAAAAATTCAACAATCATATCATTCATGGAACACTACAAAGGATAGGCTATTCCTGATCCCAAATCTTGGTCCAGGAGATGGAGGTACAGAAGGTAAAAGGGTATGATGGGAGTACATGGGAGGCCCCCTAGGGTACACAACATGTCCCATGATTCCGAATCATAGTTATGTCCCATTATTGTACATGTTTTACTAAATAAAATGTAAATAATATTTCATTCTAGTGACATAGTGTGTAGAACCAGCTAGGGTCTAAGATATATCCCTCACCAAACAAGGTATCACTAGACGAGTAAGGGTATATAAGGTGTGTCCAAAGTACATGATGTGTATGGAATGTAGAATATTTGAGTGTGTACCTCTAGTATATGGCTAGGTTACCTAGATGAGGTCACATGAAATTTGGATATTTCATATACCCTGTGATATTTATTGCAGACTAAAAACCTATCTTCTGCATGATTCTGCAGAACATGGCGTGTGTTCCATTATATTATATTTTGTGTTACCAAGTTTCTATGCTAGACATAGCTTCTTTTTCAGGTCTAACTATATATCTTGTTTTCCTCCAAATTCACATGCATCTCTTTCAAAGGCAAGACCTATAATGGGATCATTAGTCACCGTCATTCGATGCTCTCTGGTGGATAGAAGAAAGATCTTCTAATGACCCACATCAGATTTGTCATGCCTCTCATTACTACATAGTGGTCTAGATCTCTAGAACAACACCATAGTCAATCGTATAATATTAAAAAACACTAGAATCAAAGGATAACACAACTAGACATTAATTTCATACCTCTGGTGGTTAGAATTTTGGATTTCGGTTTCCCACACATGATCTGTTGTGACTCCCATCACTGAATTGGGGATCTGATACCTAGAACCATCACCTGTAATCTATTTCTCCAAATAAATACATCTATAAACCATATATACCATGTTTATTTATATAAATATAATGTATTTATAGGTTACATGGAACATGAACCTATATGAAAATGTCAAATTTCAAACCCCATTATCCAATGATGAATAACAAGAAGAATAGAGATAAGGGAGACACAAAAACAATGTGATAATTATCATCGGTCAATGTTATCCTAGACAATGACTATATTTTTTGAAACCAATATGGTGAATCACGAGTAAAATGAGAAAAAATTACCAGTATTTTGAATAGTGATTAAATTTCTAGATCATGAGAGAAATGAAAATTCATGAATTTAGAATCTAGATAACCCATGCTGTAAATCGAATCAAAAGAGTAGATATCCACACAAAAATGATACCTACATGGAGAATGGATCAATTATTATTGATGTATTTTTTATCTCGAAATGTAATCAATGATTCAATAGAATATTTTTTAATTCCTTTTATCTCCAAATTTTTTTTCATTAATCCACAATTTGGAGCTCATCATTGCCAATGGTGGATCATTCTCCCCTATCTAATATCCGATGGTTATAGGGAATACCCTAGAGATTTACCATAATGAAATTTTTTTAAGTATAGGGTTAGGATTTGATAATTTTATAAATTAAATAAAATTATTCATTTAATTTATTTAACACACTCTCCCTATGAATGTCTCCTATAGAATGATTGACACCGACCAACCATATGTCAACCCTAGGGTAAACCCTACATCCAAGAAATAACCACAATCTAATATTTTCTATCTGATCTCTCGTTCAATTGATAGAAAAATTATTACAAGAAAATTCTAAAATATTATTTAATATATATATATATATATATATAATATTATAATATATTAATTCCATGGTCCAGAAACACCCAAAAGTCCACGCCATCTCTTATGAAAAATCCCGATACACATAAAGAAATATCCAAATTATCAAATTCTGAAAACCAAATTCATTAAATAGAGATTAATGTGTAGTTGTTTGTTCACCAATAACGATCATGTAATAATTGATAGAATATATTAGGACCATTTAGGTGCTTCATCTTGAGTGTGAGGTGGCATGTGAATGGTTTATAGTTAGTGGTTTTATTTCTTGCTTTAATTTTGATAGACATTCAGTTCTCAGGGTTCATCAAATACTGATGGTTCCATATTCCAAGAGAGAGATAGGCCAATAGAATCATCTCATGATTCATAGTACTTAGTGAACCTAGGGTAAATCAAGGTGTATCACGATGTTAAGAGGTAGTTCTAGTGGATTCATATAAAGAGAAACATTGAAGGTTTTCTCACCCATATTCTGAAAGGTTATCAGATTATAGAAGTGAATTGGACACCTATATTATTTCTTCATCAACTTCAAGTTCCTTTTTTGAAGTGGAATGAGGTGACAATAATCTTCAAGATAGGGTTTCCCAAGACCCCCAGAGGCCATGATACTATTTGGGTGGTAGTTGACCAGTTAATCATGGTGGAATACTTCATATTGATCCGAGAGACAAAATCAAAAGATGAGCTTGGAGTGATCTACATTCAAGATATTTTTTAGCTTTACTAGGTTCTTTAGATCATTATATATGATATAGAGGACCAGTTCACCTCTCAATTTTTGAAAGTATTATAGAAGGTTATGGGAAATTAGTTGAAGTTGAGTATGACCATTTATCCTCAGACTGATGGGAATTAAGGTAGAACAACCCCTGATTTATATGATATTCTCCAATCATGTATTCATGATTTTATAGGAGATTTGGAAAACGACATTCTTCTTTTGGAGTTCACCTATAACACCATATTTCATTATTCAATACAGATGACCTTTATTGTGGAAATTTACATGCATCCATGTCATTAACCTATTTTTTTGTATAAGGAACATCAGTATTCAGTTGTTAGGATGAGTTTTTTTATTGTACACCTCATATTATGTTGAGTTTTTTTAAAATGGATGGCTATGTAGTATAAGAGGATGTATTATTATAATTACCAATAGAAACAAATCGTGGTGTTTGATGTGGGTAAAAAGGTTTTCTTGCAGGTTCCCCCTCAATTAGGGAATAGAAGTATCAGGAGGCAAGGTAAATTAAAACTCCAGTACTCTAGAACATTTTATAATTTCAAATGCATCAAAATGGTCTCCAATTGGTTTTAAAATCCTATATGGCGTCAAGGTATACACAGTTTTTTTCATGTGTCTCAACTTCAAATGTATGAGTTGGACCTTGTGCATGTGCTCAAATATGATGATGTTGAGAAGGAACCATATAAATCTCTTCTGGAGTAAACTATCTGGATTGTGTATTTAAGAAATAAGTATCTACAAGGGATGTGTGTTCTTCTCTTTTAGTTCCAATGGTGTCATGGGATTTTTGGGATGAAATGTGGGAGAGTGAAGCAGATATTTGAGCATAGTGGATTGAGTTGTTTTAGACGACCTCTCAGGATAATTATTTTGGATGTGATATTATAATAGGTGTATAATTGTGACACATTTTTTAATGGAAGAATATATTATTGAATGTTACATTGATTTTGATCAGTTTTTTAAGAGTTTTGAAAAAATTAATAGGTTTCTAATAAGATGGAATTTAATAGGTGAAAGGCTAGTGGGGTTGTTGTATCTTGTAGAACTAAAGAAGCTCTATCAGTTGGTTGGTGTGATCCATCGGCTAATCAATGGAGTTTGAAGTGATTTTTATAAAACTAAAAATCCCACTGGACTATTTGTGGGGTTCCACCAAACAACTATTGGGGTTCTTTGAAAGAAGTGAAACTACCCTACATCTATCAGCTATCCTGTGGCACTCGATAGTGGCCAGTGAGAATTATTGTTTTATATGATTTTTTTTAATTGAAACCCCACTAATTTTATTTACCCTCTAATGTCCCATTTGAATCCCAAAACCCTTGGGATCCTCTGTAGTGATTTTTTGGTTCTCTCCCTCAATTATAACTTTTCCATTCAATGATAAAACAATAAATTGATCCTAAATTCTTATTTTGTGGAGTTTTTCTTCACTATATATGAATTCACATATCCAATCCATGAAAAAAAATTAGATCAATGATTTGTGGATGATATATAAGGAATTTGTATTTTTTAATAAGGGAATCATTGATTTGTGATACAATAGAAACCTGGATTGATGGAAATAGAATCTGTGTGACATTTGGACTAAGTTCATTATCGATAGTGAATCATATAAGTTATTTTTTGGCCTGAAATACTTATAGGATTTATATTCATCTCATCAATGATACAAGGATTATTAATTCTATTGAATTAGGTTTGGATATAAGTTTTGGTAGTACTTTTTGACTCAGATAATTATCTGTTGACTTGAATCATTATTTCACCCAAGGAAATAATCTCATTACCTTAGAACATGATTTATATGTGTTTTTGTCATTTTTCATGAAATTTTATCCCGTAGAGATAAATATTCAATGATCGATGACTTGTAGTGTTCATGTTGCCCTTATGAGACCTATAATTGTGTTTCTTACTTGTAGATTATGGTGGTTATGATAGTTTATTATTTTATGTACAGTTTTATTAGTCATTGTATCTTGTAAAATATTGTGTTTTTTTGTCTTACTATTGATCATGTAGGATGAGCCTTATGGGCTATGCCACTAGGGGGATGTGTTAGATTCCTTATCATAATTTTATGGATTATACATTCAAAGGGGATATGTAAATCATGTTTTTGTACTATCCCATCGAGGGGGGTGTGTTGGGTGGCTGATCATTCTTCCTTCTGGCATGCGTTTGAAACATGTAAAGATGGTCTCTGAGTATCCAAACAATATCTATTAATTTAATGGTATATTTTCACATTTATTTGTACCTAATTCACTCCCATATAATGAACATGTATCTCTTATGTACTTATTTTAAGGTTCATTAATGGTATCCTATTTATTCTTCTACTCACAACGTACATTAGAATTTTGGTTGTGATTTTAGATTTCATTTTCAGGGAGTAGGAAAAGGGTAAGGGCCTTGTGGTGGATGGTTGAGAAGGTTGGGTTGGGGATGCAGAAGATAATGCATAGACCATGGGTTGGAAGTTTATAATTTTTTATTTCCTTAACCATACAATGGATCCTTTTATTTCATATTAGGTTTATTTACATGAAATTCCATTTTGATACTACATAGTATGGATTTATTATAACTATTAATATTTTTATTATTATTCATTCATTTATTTTTTATTGATTATTACTATTTTTAATTCTCTCAGGTTGACCCAATGTTGAGGAAATAGTGTCCCTATATTTGTTACTTAGCCTCCCAATAAAATTCAGATTCATTTTCTATATGGGGAGGCATGCCTGAGGTCATGTGGAACCCCCATCTTAGATCTAGTGGTTCATTTAATGGTGTTATAAATTGTTTCTTATAAAAGAATGATTATTTTCTATCACATTATGATAATTGATACCATCAATTGAAATTTTATCCAATTTCATATTCATACCATCCCTCACATTTGATCATTTTAAAATACATAAGGATATGAAACTCCTTTATTATAAATCCACGTTTGAAGCCTATTTTTTGGTAAAACCCTATTTATTTTTAATATATACATGATTTTAAATAATATTAAAATGGGAGTTGGGAAATTTAATGGAGATTTTATAAATATGGTGTTACAATATAGCATGTGAGATTTTTATTTTGATTATTTTAGGAATAATATCCATAATTGATGTTTAATTATTCTTTATTAAATCTCCTTCAATTTTGAATAAAATAGAAAATGTGAGATAGGGGGATTTCATGGATTATGCATGGACTAAACACACCACCACCTTATTAAACTAATCATTACAAAAAGTGTTAGTAGAAGACTAATCGATGGAATCGAGGTTCTTGTTGGATTGACTTTTGAGTGTGTTTTCATTATTGTTGCTCATAATACATTCAAAAAAATATTTGACAGCAAAAGGTAGGGAGGAAAATAGGATTGTTTCATCAATATTTCAAATTCTCAAATTTTTATCCAATGATCAGGGAAAGGAGAAAGTGAGTTGGAGATTATATCATTCAAAACATAATAATGATATCTCATCATTCATTGAGCTTACATTATTACCATACATTGTACTCTAAATTTATTTCCCTTTTATAGCCTTGAATAAAGTTTTATTATCAATACAAACCAACCCTTACCCAAAAATACCTTTGGACTATACTAAATAGAATCATGATTTAATTGGTGTCATATTTTTTGGATATTTTTATTTCTTAAAATTTTATGGATGAAATGCATTATATGAGATTGAGAATAATTCCAATTAAATTATCTTTATTAATGAGTGAAATAAATTAATGATAAGGTAGTTTATTAGTTTTAGGGATGTTAAAGAAAAGATAAATGATATGAATAGAAGAGGATATGATTCATTAATTATAATTATAGATCATAAATTATTATTACACTTTTTGATTGTGTGGGTTGTGTGATTTATAAATTAGAAACTATGAATTTATGTTTTTGAGAATGTTCAATAATATATTTCTCAGAGTATAAAATCATTTATTATAATGATGTTTTCTTGGGGATAATAAAATGTTTAAATGTGGGGTAATTGGATGACTCAATTTTGTGTACAAATTTTCTAAAATTATATTTAGTGTTCATTTGAAATTATTTCTTAATTTTATATAGTTTTTTATTTATTAATGGTATAAAATATAATTTTTACGAAATTAATTGGGTTTTTACAATTTCTTTTGATTTTTGGGAGAATTTATTTAGAAGAATTTTTTTTGAAAAAAGTTATGATTTATACATAAGGGTCATAGGACCATATAAAAAATTCCACATGGGTGGTACATATTAACTTTTAAAAATACATAACATATATTTTGATGTATAAAATTAATTTTTTCATGTGGATAACAGTCTTCATGGTTACATGAGGTAGTATTGATAAATTCCATCAAAGAAACTAATACATAACTATAACATTTCTAAATAAAAATTTTATAATTGGAGAATTCCTTAGAGGTGGTTCCATATTTATGTAATATTAGTTTAGCAAAAAATTATTCATACATAATGATTTAATTCATGTGTATGTTTTTTAAATTATTTGGAAAATGTAATGGATGATGTGTGATAGATAATCACACCACAACCAATGAATTCATGACAAGACACACCTAAAAATGATATATATAATATCATATCTATTTCCAATTTTAAGAGAATAGTTGAACTCACTTCCCTAGGGTACATAATATATTTTGTAAATATATTGGATTATGGAATCTCCTAAAGATTATATGTGAAGTTTTATACTATGTCATTCAGTATTTAGAGGAATATTTAGTAATAATTTGTTTAGTTTCATCATGGTTCTATATAAGATTCTTTCCAAGCGAAAGAATGTTTAATTAAGAGTTCGAGTTTAGAGTGCGTGGACATGAAAAAGTAGGAATGAGATATTGGATTGTCACCTAACTGACACCCCAATATAATTAAATAATTGATCTATAAATCATGCATGTGTATATCTTGGAAAAAATAGGTAGTGGAAGATGTATCATTGGAAACTCTCCCTCATAAATAAAAAATATTTTTGGTCTTGGTCCCATGCATGTGGTATCTCATCAATAAATAATTTATCTCTTCTGTCCCATTCACATGATATTTCTCTTCCAAAATAGATATCTTTTATAATGGGATTTTAGAACACTCATTTATGAAAAGTTCTCAAATTTGTATCCTTCTTCCACATGATTATAATTACATCTCAACCAGAAATACCCTCTTTAGCGGGCCATCAGTGTTGGAAAAATGTATTATAGAAAATACATCGGGCCTATAATCCTATTGTTAGAATGCCTCAATGATTCCGTTATAATATATATATATATATGAGATAAAAATAGAATTTTTTTATTATTATATTATATGGTAAGGTAATGTTATTTAATAAATAAAAATTGTTTATATTCATGATTTTATGCAATGACCATTATGTATCATTGATAAATTTATAAATTTTTCATTTATTATTTTATTCCCTTATTCATGAATATAAATTCTTTATATTTTTAATGGTTGTATGATGTGTTTAATTTTTTTTAAATAATTATATAAAATATAATAACATAAAATTAATGTGTTTTGGGATAAGTTATAACATATGATTTAATTTATTTAACCCATGGTTACTAATTTGATAGTTATAAATTTAAAATAAATATTTTTTATAGATATTTATACATATTTGGTGGTAAAATCATGTTAAAATTTTGAGACTCACTTGAGTATTAATTTATGCATAGTGGGGCCCTGGTCTAGAATTCAACTGAACAAGGAAATATGGTTTAGGATAAAAAATTGGGATTGTATACAAGTCACATGATACACACACCCGAGTAGGATTAGAGTTTCTTATGTTTTAAATCCTTTACATTAAAGAGTTAGATACACATGTTTTTTGATATATGTTTACATATGTTTTATATTATAAATAAAATTTAATTATTAATACATAAACAAAATCATTGATTGTATATAGAGTTATACATTGATGTGATTTTTGAATATTATTTTGTTCGGTAAATATGCGAAGGGTAAATTAAATCAAATATAAGAATTTAAACATATAGGAAAGCATGTGATTCTATAAAACAAGATTTATATTGATTTTGGGATAAATTAAAACCCCTAAAAATACTACATTTTATATTCCTTTCAAATTAAACATCATTCAATATCTTGATAATTTATTATGGGCCGCATAAATTGGATTTGGCGACAAAAAGGAATCTGACATTAGGTAGGTAGAATATTGATTGAACTAATACGATTATGTGCTATATCTATAGTAAAAGTTTGTTTATACCAATATGTGTGACCATAATATGACTATGTTCCTAAAGGAATAAATCTATGATAATTCATAAAATTTATTAGGGAAACATGTTTTCCACTCATCAATCTAATATTTATAAATGATATAACAAATGTGGTGCTCTTTAAGATTTTATATACAATGATAAATAAAACTAAAGAAACTCTTATTTTTGTAAAATATTGTTCTTTTCTCATTAATAAAATATTTTAAAAAAGTTACAATTTTAATAATTTATGTATAGAATTTAAAATTCCTTGTTGAACATTTGTTAAATATAATAATCATTTTATAAATGGTTCTATTTTTTATGAAATTGACATTTTTTCTCCATAATTGTTTTCTATGGGATTAATTCTGAGAAATAAAATCTAAATAGTATCAATTTCTTTAATTGATATAAAATTGTGAGAATTTCCCTTAAATAAGAAAAAAAGTTTTATGTCTTAGAGAAACCTCTTTATGATGCACCAGTTGAAGAAGCTACTCAAGATGAAAATTATTCATATAAAAAGAGTAACAATGATTCTACCAGTTCACAACATTGATTCTAGTTTCCTTGGAACCATCATTTCTAAAAAAATAGAAAAACATGGAACCTTATGGGATTTAAAGAAACCTTATAATACATTATTAGAAACATACTAGAAATGAAAGATTTGAAGGTTCTAATTCACACATCGGATATAAAATCATTTAGGATACATTAGTGTTCACTATTTTGATCAATATAATGGGTTTGATAATTAATTGAATAAACTGGGGTTACGAGTAAATATTTATCTAGTGGTACACTTAATCCTATAATAAATGGTAGGTAGATTTCATATTTTTTTAATTAATTATAATAAGAATGAATTTACCAAAAAATTTCCATATTTCATATTATATTAAATTTGGTTGAAAAGAATATAGAATGTTCATGATCAAGTTACATAATGATGGTACAAAAAGGAAATGATAAATTTTTTTGTTAGAATAAGTACCATAATAGAAATAGATAGTCTAATTATGGTTATTTGTGGATATAATTAAATAAGGAAAGGATACATTTACAATGTGTAAATTCTATATATTGGAGATGAAATTTCATGGAATGCATGAAAGGGTGAAAAAAACACCATGGAACAAGAGTTTAACATTATAAGAATAAACTATTCAATTTAAATGTGTATCTTTCATTAAAAATACAATATGAATTTTTTTTTGAATAATGACATGAGTTTATAATTGAATATTATTAGTAGAATAATCTAGAAGATTGTGTATATAAAGAAAGAAATTTTTTCTTTTTCAAGAGAATATATATTGATTCATATTATTAGAAAATATTTTATGGAATTTTTATTCACAGATATGATAGAAGAAATATATTTTATTTAATAACAATATATTTTATAATGAAATATAACCTTATATTGAAATGAAAGTTTCATATTATTATCTCATCTCTATCTTATTATATGAAAGGAAAATTGACTGAAATAATTTTTAATGAGATTAAAATAAAATGTTTTATCAAAATGATAAAATATTTCAAACATTTCATTTTTTTAATCTTATTTTCACAAAAAATTCTAAATGAATGGTATTTAATAAAATAATATGAGATATGATATTTTTATTTTTATCCCACACAAAAGATCCTATGATATATTGTTTTCATGTACGTTGTGTTTTTATATATTATAAATAATATATTTATAGAGATATATATTTTTCTAAGAGATTCATGGGAGTCAATATTGAGATTAGAGATGTAATAAATTTAAATAAATTATGAAATATTGTATTTTTTTTGATTTTTGATATAACAATTTATCCTAATGTGAAATTCACTAAAGAAAATATTTTCTATCTTAGAAGTAGTATTTCTAATATGAATCATAATGTAAAGGTTTAAAATATAACGTAATATTTTTTCTTATTATCATTGATTATAAATAAATTTCTATTCATATAAATCAATTTATGGGTAAATCATTTTTAACAACAAAAGTTGAATATTTCAAAATATTGAATATTATGATGTAAAATTATTTTGATAGAATTTTCTAGTATTAAACATAAAAATTGGGAATATTAATCTCATTAATATCCAATTATACATACTTAAAATATGTTATCTCACTAAAAAGATTATAAAACAGGTTAATTTATTGAATGAATATATGGTGATGTAGTAGGTATTACATATGTTATAATGGGTTGTGTCACGTTCTAATAAAATTAGTTAAATAGGAAAAAATAACATCATTATGGTCCCATTATTATTTAAAAAATAGTGTTTTATTATTATAATCATTTTTCATGTTATACAAAGGCATTTACACATTATACTTCAATTATGTGTGTTGCATATATCATGAGGATGGAAAGATAAGTATGCTCTTAAAGATAAATCTAGATGTTATCATTTGACAATTATCATCATTGAAGGTTATGAGTTATGATAGAGTGCTACTACTAAATTCGATTTTTTTTCAAGAAGTCGTTTTTAGGATAAGAAGTCACTAAAGATAATACATCACTGGGAATCCAAATTTGCAAAAAAACAGAACCAGATGCCTAATCTGAAATTCAAAAACAACGTAGAACCCAATGCCTCAATTCTTAAGACACCTGTGTCAGCTGGCATGACTTTGCCTACCATTAGACATCATCAATGTTAAGAAACCACAAGACCTTCCACCAATCACCGGTGAGGAATCTATTGGGAACAAACATCCTCATCGATAAGCACCACCATCATCGTCAAAAAAACACACTCAACATCATTTTTGTGAACAAGAAAACCACCATCATAGCATCCACCGTCATCCATGTCGCACCTCTTGAAACACCAACCACCGCTTAAACATCACTATCCCAAAACCTCACCAAGATCTAACACACCAGGACGACCTGGAATGGTAAGAAGGATCCTAAGGCCAGAGCATATTTTGTAGAGGGAAGGCCTTATATGAGAGGGAAAACCTTCGACTGGACCAAAAACCAAAATCATTGAACCACCATTGACTTTACACCGAACAAATCCATCCAACCAGAAGAGTCGTAACTTGAAACGAAATAGCCAAAGAAAACTCTCAGAAAATAAGAGCAAAGATGAAAATAACCAGATAAAACAAAATAACATTCCAAATGTGAAAAAAATCCATCAAAAAATTAATATTTCTACATAAACAAAGAAGAAATAAAAAATATGAAAAAATATGAAATGAACAGAATAAGGGACGATTCAGGAAAGGCCTTAGCATCAAACGTCAACCACAAACCCCCTCACATCCCAAACCTCCCTGAAGAATGCCAAAATGGACCAAAAATGGTGTCTGACATGACTGATCTAGTCAGTAGAGAAGTCTAGATTCTTGTTCAATGGTCCTAAAAAAAGAGACACAAGCCCATAAAAGGAAAGAACAACCACGAGATAGTCTACTCATCATTGAAGCAGTGCTCCGAAGCCAAGGACGCTGAAGGAGATCACTATAAAAGAATATCCCAAGGAGGAACCAAGGACAGAAAGGAAGTAAAAGCAGTGGAATGATAGAAGAATAAAATGGAGGTTGATAGGGGGAGATACAACGTGAGGTGGAAGAAACTATAGGGAGAGTATGAAACCACTTGGGGCCACTCTTCGGGTGAGAACCAACATGAGTATGGGATCATATAGTGATACAATACAACTCATGAGACAAAAAATTTGTTTTTTTCTTCTAATTAAACTTCAAGGTATACCACATGGAATGTTATAAATAATTTTATTTTTATTGTAGGGGTTTCTGTTTTATAAGAATCACCATTACATGATGTTAATAAGTTACCTTACCTAAAATCCTTCAATATATGATATATTTCTTATGTCAACCTTGAGGTTGATATAATCAGATAGTTGTTTGGAATATTATTGATCATGTGGTGGAATAATATTATGTAAGATGATATTTTTTATCCTATGTAATTGGTATGAAATATAATTCACTAATGATAAAGACTAAATAATTGTATTTACATACATAGTTGTGTGGAATGTGTTGTGTTTTACGACTCATATAAATGACATGATATGTAGTCATCAAGAAGGATATAATGTAATATATTAATTAGTTTTGATCGATTGTACTTGAATTTTCAAGAATGATTGATATTACCATTAAAAAATTGATAATTCCCATTTATCATAGTTGTAAAAAATATCTTGTTCAATGATATTAGAAAACTATGCATGCTATATGAAATATAATGGTTGATATTTTATGTTGATGCATTAATTTGATAAATATTATGAAAATTTACCTTATGTCCTAACTAAAATGAATTATTTACAATTGGTCACCGATTATTTTTGGTTTTAAATTTTAAATTCCTACTAATTTATTACACTACAATTATGACAAAATTTACACAAAAAGGATATTTGAATGAAGATATTATTCATTACCAAATGTTAGTATAAAAAAAGATAGCTTGTTTGTATCTTATCCAAAATGAATCTTTCATGATATAAAAAGGTAGTTTTGGATATGAATTCACATGTTTTTATATATAATGTGACATAAGAGGAAATTTATCTAAATTTTGAGAGGGTTTATTGAAATAAGAGATTAAAATATATGGAACACAATAACAAATAACATGAGATGGTTATAATCATAATGTAATATTTTTCAAAGAAATTTGTATAGTGTATATAATGGGAATTTATAAATTCACATTGTTATCCGTTTTATGAAATTGATCTACGATAACATAAATTTTCTTCAAAATTCCTCAAATTAACATATATAAAATGGTTGAATATTATTATCTAATGATAGTTCTGGAATAATAGTGAATTTCTAATTAGATAAATAACCAATATCGATTTAGTGAATTGATATCTTAAATTAAAAATATTATGATGATAAATATATTTATGAAACATTAACGTAATTCAATAGAACCTATAATATCTGGCACTGTTATGGTTTTGAAATAAATGGATGTTTGATTTTTTTCCCGAAGTAGGGTACACTCAAATAATTATGGTTTATATCTAGAAGATGAGGCTAAAAGCATATTAATAATTTGTTTTAGGATGATGAATGAATCCCGAAATATGTTTCATGTTCATGGGTGAGTGTTGGAGTAAGTCCCATAAGCCCGACTAAAATTCAATTGCTACTATATAAATTCACTCCAAAAACCCCATAAGTTACAAAATGAATGGCTGTAGTGAATTTTTTCACAACAAAAATGTGATGGGGGTTCCACAGGAAATAGTGAGAATCAAATTGTGGTCCAACCTAAGGTTTGTTATTCCATAACCCATGGTCATGCCGTGAATATGTTTAATGAAATGTGGAATCATGACATAAAAGCCCCTGAACACATCATGAAACACCTATAGGATGTGTTCATTATGAGAATTGGATGGTAATTTATGGGTTTCAAATTTATAAACCCCTTAGTTTTCTTATCCTCAGATGTGATACTAGAAGTGGTGCTAGAACCCCCCGGTCCATTCCATTCTCCCTTACCTCCCTTTAATCTAGTTCATTCGAGAGTGATTCATTGCATTAATTCTTTGTATGATCTCTCTATTGCCACACTTTTTATTCCTCTATAATTTTCTATAATTTTTCTGTTTTTTATGTTTTTGGGGAGACAAAATCACTAGGTCATGGATATATCCTCCCACATGATGGGTATTTAATTTACTTCTTGTAGATGATGTCTCGGAGGAGGAAATGAATCCATAATTCATAATTTTCCATGGGGTAAGATTCTTGGGATGTTTATTTATGGGTTTTTGTTACTTTATGTGAAATTATTGGTTTAATTTAATATTTAATTTTTTTTCATTATCATTGATTATGTACTAGAGTAGACTTTACCCCATTTCTCATTATTTTCACACTATTGGTATACCTTATTTGTTTGGTGTAAATTATAACAATTTGGAATTTTATTTTTTATTATTTATATAATGAATTAGATGATATTTATTTGTGGTATAGGTTCTTGTGTAACTATAATAGGTCTCTAAGAACCTGGGATGGATTTTTGAACATCGATTGAGTGAGGTGGACTTGGATTTATTTTAGTCTCTTTGTTAACTGATGATATTATATTTGTGTTCCATCAGTTGTATTACATGCATGTATGATTCATAATTGTGAGGTTCATACATAAGGTTTCGGTGATCTTTTATATACTAAATATTCCATATAAAACGCATATATTTCTTAATGGTTGGATGTTGGTGTTTTAGTTGAATGATTGTCAGTTTCCACTTTACGACATTTGTGGTCAAGTGTGTGGTATTTAAAAAATAAAATAATTTTTAAAAAATTTATAAAATATAAAAATGGATATATATCAAAGGGTATTTTTTAGGTAAGTGTATTGATTTTAAAATGGATTTTGAACTAGTATTTCAATATTGAATTTTTTTTATAAAATTTTTTGAAGGAATTTTTTACAAGGTTCTGGAATGACATAGAAGGAACCTAATTCCTTTTACATGTTCTTATAAGAATTTATTTTTATTAATTTTAAATGGAAACACATAAGGGATATGTTTGAAAGAGATTTAGTCTATTTGACCATTTGTGCTTGATTCTTTAATTTATAAATTCTGTCTCCTTCTTGATTAGGTTTCATGGTGTGTATGTTGATTCAAAATTGTTAGAACAATGAGTTTTGTATTGAAGTGGTGTATTAGTCAATTTTTATGTAATAGAACCCTATGAGTTTAGAAATTGGTATTGTGATATGTTCTAAATGTAGGACTAGGTCCCCAGGGTACAATTCATCATTTATTCTCTTTGGAGATTTCATACGGGCTACATGAACTATTTTTTCCTACATTTACTGATTGTATGTGTGTGTTAAGAGAAATGTTTAGGTGGGGGTGTTATATACTGAGTCATGAAACCACCATTGGTGAGATAGTTCTTCAAGTAATTTCAGGTGAGAAATCGGGTTCCAAATGTGTGTGATATCTAGGAGAATTTGAATGATAAGGTGGGGTTTGTGGCAATATGTATGACTTCCCTTGAATTAAAAGGGTTGGTAAGAGTAATTTATGTGTGATGTCTCTTGGGTGGGAATGGATGACCGTAATGCAAATATAGTGACCTCCAATGAGTGAAAAAGGATGTTTCGGGACTTGATAACACCTTACCCTTCACCTTTGGGTAGTTTTTGGGATATGTATTGAAACCCAATATTGAAACTTCAGGTATGGGATGAGGACTTGGATGTAAGAATTACCCTACATCCTTGGGTTTAGGTTCATGTTTATGTTCTAGTATAGGATGTTTTTATTCATTCAAATATAAAGCTGAATAATATTTTGTCAAGTGTCATTGTGACTTGGTTACCGCACACTAACCTAGATTATATGATTTTAGACAAAATAAAAGTTATGTGTCTCAGTTGGTGAGTTATATGATAAATATTATACACTATATGTATTTCACATACATCCACTTGATCATAGTAGCACATAATACTTGTGAATCATTGGGGATTCCTACTATGTCATTGAACTCAACCCCTACATGATTTCACAACATGGGTTTGAATGTGTGTGGGTATAATTCCCTAAATTATCTTAGGGAAAAAGTATCATTTGGATCTAAATATATTGTATGGGTCTAGTGGGTTGTGGATACTAATGACTCATCATAATAATAATGTGAGTTCTTCCAAATGAAAAAGTATTTATTTAAGTTACTATTTTACATGTGTAATAGTCAGTGTGTTATTTATTTATATATGAATCAATGTAATTTATTGATACTACTATGTAATTCTCTATTATTATTGATCTATAAAATAGATGGATTTATTTATTTAGATTCTAGAATTTTATGGGACTGTGGAAATTGTTTTCTATGTCTATAGATTCTTGGGATGTTTTTTATACATATGGGATGTGATAAATTTTTTGTATTTAAATTCGTGGCCCTTATATATTATTTTATATGGAAATTATCCCCAAAAATATTGTAGGCATTCATCAATATTCTTATTCCTCTAGTATATAGAGAGGAAATATTGAAGTCATGTAGTAACCCCATTTAGTTTTTATTCTGGAGATTCAGGTCAGGGAATTAAAAAATGGTATCATAACATTTATTTTAATAGAATACTATAATTAAAGGGGGAGTTATTCTATTAGAATATGGGAGGTATGTTGATCACATTCCATAATTGTATGAAATTAATTGAAACCCATGTTTTGAAGGGATGTCTAGTGCTGGAAGTAGGAACTCATGGCTGAGTGAGGTGCTAGATAGGATCAATGTTCATAATGTGGGATGGATGAGACTTGGTATGTCTCGTAGGGATTTTTCAGATGCAAATGAGTTGTTCATGAATCATGATAGTGAGATGCAAGGGATGTGATACATGTGTTAATGGGAACTATTTTTTGACATGATAGATTATAGAAATCCATTATTAATTGGAGAAAAATATTATTTAATAAATTTTTACTTGTAAAATTATAATGGATGAATAGATTAATATGGATACACGGGTCATGTTTGATTTATTTTGACCTATTTATTTAGCCACCACAGATAAATGGCCACAATGATTTTTTAATTTTTAGAGAAACTCAATTTTAAAAGGAAACTCATGCGGTGGCATGATGTCTATGTAAAATAGTATTGGATGTTGGATTCATTTGAAATAGTTTGTGGATCTGGTGACATTGAATTCATTTTGGGTTTTTTAGAAATTTCATGAAAATGGTTCTCCAAAATTGGTTTCCAAATGGTTTTCATAGTGGGACCAGTTTTTTTTTTAAAATGATAGTCTAGGCTTGGTATTTTGGTATTTTAGGATTTCTTAAAAACATTGGACTTCAAGGGATGTTATGATTTTTTTGTGTGTGAAATATTTTTTTAATGGTTTTTAAAATAAGCAACGTGTACCTGGGTGAATGATGTTTTCTTTAATTATTGTGTATTGGTCGGTGGTAACTCATATTATTAAATTATTATCTTGTCTTATGGGTAATATTTTATTAGGACCATTATGTGTGGTTGGAGAGTGTTTCCCTAGTTATTTGAATAATAGGAAAATAAATAAGTGCCCATGTAGAGTGTATTTTCATCGTTATTTATGATGGATGTGTATAATCTGAGTTCTATGAATATATGATTGGTGGACGCACCATGGTTGATTGGGGGGATCCACTAATGGGTGTTTCAATCATATATTTGGGTGTTGGGGTTTATTAACTGTATAGGAATTTGGTGGGTTCAAGTATTGGACCCTCTATGTGATTTTAAAGAATTTACAGGTTTGAAAATATTGAGTTTCCTTCTTTTAGAAACTCCTTTGGTGAAGATCACCATTAGTTATAATCCGTAATTTTTAGTAGTTTATTACATTAGGGAGCACCATAAATAATTGGGAAAAATATTGTCTACAATTCAATTTTTTTGGTCAATAGGTTAGTTTGAGCACCATCTTGACAATTGGGGATACTCGCTTCCTGTTTAGGGCATGGGTGTGAGAAAAGTTCTCATATACAATTGTTACGTGCAGTAAGGATGAGATGTGTCTAATAGAAATATGGTGTTTGGTATGGTGTATGGATGATAAGGATAATCTTATGGAGGGGAACATCAAATAGGATGTCGGTGTATGAAATTTTTTTAGAAGGGTCTTGGGAAAATGGAAACTAGATGGTGGATGATTATGATCGATGTGGGATACTAATGAGTTAGTGAACCCAATTGGGAACCCAAGGGCTATGTTGGATAGAGATTAAATGATAGAAACAAAAATAAGTTAGTGAATTGTGATTCAAGAGTGAGTCATATTTGTGGTGTGATGGTTCTCATTATTAGAGTGTAATGTTTTGATGGGTGTTTCTATGGTAAAGGGATGACCAGGAACCCTTTTTTAGGTGGATTCGATTTTTCATGATGGTTGATTATGAGGTTTTCATTTCATTCCGAATCATTAATGTTAGGTCCCCATTTTCATTTTTTTATATAAACAACCAATGGTTCCCTCATTCCTATCTAGATAAGAACCTACATTCCAATGCCATGTGGTCAATTGGGGTTTCAGACCCGGTGACTCTTAGGGACTCACATTGGTCAATAGGATGGGAGGTTAGGATAATCACATCCTTTTGGAGGGAATTATTTTCTAATATGGGAATCTCTTATATATTTAAAGTATGTTCTGGAATCTCATCCTAATCTCTATAGAGGACTGGTTAGCCTAAAAAAGTGAGCATAGGTTAACCCGTTCTATATAAATATAATGGGATCATATTAGTGAATCTATGTGTATGAATTCATGTTTCTTAATTATTTTCCCAGTAATGAATGACCACTTTAAATATTAAACCCATAAAACTAGGAAGTTCATAATTTTCTTCCATGTATGGAGGTGGATAATATTTTAAGGAGGGGATTGGGACATTATTAGGAATCCTACATATCCTCTTTATATGACAAATCAAAACCCATTAAGTTCAATAAATTCATTCAGTTTAGTGTCATGTGGAAAGGAAATATGCGAAATCTCTTAAGCACCGCATATTTGAGCTTGAGTCTCAATGAGATGTATTCTGTATCCTAATTATAGAATGAATTAGAGTCCTCATTGTTTAATCAATCCCTTGGGACCTTCCCCAAGGTATAGACCCTTATATGTGGAAGTCTTAAATCATTACACTCATCAAGGCTTACATGATGGGATTTCCCTAGAAGGTGGAGATTCATGGTGTGAATGAAATGGACATTGCCACTCCCTAATCCCATGTGAGCAATGAGAAGTGTGAGAAACAAGGAATAGAATGTAATCATCCTCACTACACATGGATGTAGGGCCTACGTACATCAACTACCCTCTAGAGGATTGATATTGTGCTTAGTCTCTATGAAGGAATCCTATGGATCCTGGTTATGGTAGGGGTCAAATTTCTCATAGTTCATCTGGATTCTCAGTTCACTAATGGATGAAATAGAATGATTAGCCCATTGGAATTATTATGTCCTAATGGTTTTAATTTTGGTTACATGGGGATATATAATATGTAGTGGGATCCCATACGAGTTTGGTATTATGTCATAGTAAGGCGTCCTATATATCCTGGTAATGGAAGAAATCAGAATTCTCAATGTTCATTTAGCTTCTCTGTCGACTGATGGATGAAGGAGAATGATCAGCCCATTGGAATTATGGGTTCCTAATTTTTTGAATTTTAGAGACATGGGGAGACATAAACTGGAGTGGGTTACCATTTGAGTTCAGGATCGAGCCTTAAAAAATCTTCCTTTTTTTCCTGGTTATGGGAGGCATCATAGTTCTTATAGTTTAAAGGATTAGGGCATACAAATTTAGGTTTCCATTATAATTGTGGATAAAAGAATAATGATATATAATGTTATTATGTCCTAGGATTCCTTATATTTATAAATAATTTTCATGTGGATGATAGAGTCATTGTGACTCTCTAATTCCACCTGAGATATGTTCAGTGTGAGAAATAAGGGATCGAAAGTAACCAATTTTATTTCTTGTGAATGTAGGAATTATGTTCTAGGATTTCCATTTAGATTATTAATATAGATCTCGTTCCCTATGAGTCCATCATACATAGACTAGTTGTATCACGAATCAGATTTATCATAGTTTAGTTGATCATGGAATAAAGACAACATTTTTACTTATAATAGGAGCATACATGCTGAGGATGAACAAGATTATATAGTCCGTGGATTCCGTTTTGACCTGGATATCTTTTCAGCCTAACAAGAGTTTATTTTCCACTCAATATGCCTTGATTTATTTCTTTACATGTTAGAGGATTTCTTCCCTAATTTTCCATTTACAATTGCATGATCCAATTGACTTTTCTAAGGAACATCGCAGAACATGGATGGCATGTCTTAAGGTTGTCATATGATAAGGATGCATTTTTCAAATTACATCACAAGTCCAATTTTAATGACCCTAGAATCCATATTTTGATCACGACTAACATTCTTAGAGGGTGCATCATTATCTAACTAACTTTTCCTTATGTCAATGTGAGAGATGGCTGACACTCTTGGAGGATGTCCTAAGATTCAGGGGGACATGTCTCAGAGGGTGATGCATTATCCTGACCGACATGTCTGGGGGCATCGTGAGATTTGGATGGAGTTCTCATGGGGGGATTTTGTTGACATTCCCTAGTTTTATCTCAAGACTTATCTAACATGTGATAGTTCCCAAATATGAGTCGGGTTACATGTTTGAAGGACACATCAAGGTTTCGATGGAGAGCTTGGAGGGCTTCATGAAACATGGGTGGAATGCCCAAGGGGAGGCATGAAACCTTCATTTACATATCTAGAAAACTTCATATGATCAAAATGGTATACCAAAGGAGTGTCTCAATATCTGGTATATATTTCCTGGTGTTGTCACATGGCCTAGGTGGTTCACACAAAGCACAAGTAGATCATCTTATATGTTCTTAGGTATCCTATCATTTAATATCTATTCTAGAATTTATAGCATATTTCTTTCTTTTCTCATATGTTATCATCTTTTAATTATATCATGATCTAGAAGATATGGGGTATTTTCTTCATGTGACTCACCATATGTCCTTTGTGTGATCTATGAGTGATCACATTAAGTGGTTATTCATTTTTCATGGTCCCTCTAGTTGTTCCACAAACCATAACTAATGGGAAGCTTTTCCATTCACATGATCAACTACTTTGGGAATTAAATTTTGGTTCTTAGATTCATTAGGGTAAGGTTCCCTATAAATATTGTCTTCTAGTCTCTCAGTTATGCCATGAATTAATTTTTTTATGATGCTGTGGAGGATTTATTGGCCTGGCCACCCTGGAAGTCTTCCACTTTTAATGGAACATATTGTGTGAATCTAGTTCAGAGTTAGTGGAGGGCTTCAAAATATTGTGTTTTTTGAGTTCCCACCCTAAGTCATTCTAGAGGAATCACATGATTTTCAATGACTAAAAGATCATCCCATCAATGGTTCATTTATTGGATTACAACCAATTAATGGGGTCAGTTTGAATTATCTAGACATGCTAAGAGACTTCCCTATTGTTATATTGACATTTCCAAAGTACTTTTCAAGATTAGGGTTCCAATCGGAAGGCCTTCCTGTAATCTCTAGTGAATTTTCATCTTCTTTTTGTGAGACAACGATAAGTTGTCCAATGGATATCATGAAATCAGAGCGGCTTGTCAGGGGGTCATGCAAGATTGTGTTTTGGATAGCCTAGTCATGTCGCTTTAGTTTTAAGATCATGATAGGATCCAATAATTTCTTTGCTTCTTTTCTTTTGTTATTTTACAAAATTTGGGGATTTCTCATGGTGGTATGAGTGTTGTTGAATAGTATCACTCTTCCTCTTGGTGATGCATCGTGTGACCAAAAAATGGTTCTCTCAATATGTGTAATAATTTCATTCATAGTTCCATATTTTATAACTTATTGATCCAAAGGGACAGTGTGAGATCACCTAGACAAGTTTGAGGATATTCACGAGATGAGGCAGGCATGCCGTTGCGGTGACTTGTGTATTGTTAGGGGTGCGTTTCATTATTTTGAAAACAAAAATAGGTTCATCCCTTCTCATTTTTTTTATTTTACAATGTCTTGGGGTTTTTAAAGTAGGTATGAACGTTGTTGAGGAAAATCATTCTCCCCATTGGAGATTCATTTCTTGAGTTTTATGAATGAAAGATACTCCCAAAATCTGGATATTGTTTTCCTATTTTCCAAGGATTCATGGATCCTTTATCGAGAATCCACTAGTGGAAAAGTCATGTGACATGGGGGACCTTAACTATATACTTTACAAGATCACTAATTTTTAGGGGTTCCTTCATGAGAGCATAAGGACTTCTCAATATGTGATTATAGGAATATTCTATAGGTTGTGTTCTATACATGAATTTATGCATGATGCTCTATTGGTCAAGAGATCACATGTCTCTTTGGGTTTCACATGATCCATGTGATCATTAACACCTTCCTATTACTTTTTATTTTTTTGGAAAATAGTATCCATATTTAGGTGTTTCTTCCTTTTTGAATTTTTCGATTCTCATTTTATGGGCATCAATAAATGTCTCCCATAGGGAAACATCCATGGGGAAAAGGGATTGGTTTTGAGGAATTTAGTTTCCCACATGATTCATTAGTATTGTCTCCTATCAGTGTCTGGGGAAACGCTCGGTCTTCTAGGTGACCATTGGTATACACCGAGACTCTGTATAAATAGGGGATCAAAGAGAGATTAATTCATCAGAGACTCGATTATCCAGTCCTACACACTGTACCCATTGCGTAACCACGTCATAAGATATTCCCGTAAGATCTGAGCATAATATCTATTTGTGAGACTTATTTGTGAGAACCTCATTGAAATACACCCATTTTTTAGGAACACACTCAAGCTAATCCATTGACTTATCTTCTATTATTTTTTGAACTTTTGTCTTGGTGATGTAAGATTTTATTGATTGTTTCAAAGGATCTTCTAGCTTGGTTGTAATATTCTTTGACTATTATGCAGGTCACTGGACCATTAAAGTTCATGCAATCCTGATTCTTCAAGGGTAATGCATCTTGTGCAATTCTAAGAGGGTTTATATGACCCCTAAGATCTTCAGGAGTTATGTGATTATTTATTCATTCACGTAATTCATGAATTGATTCTGATTCATGTGATACACATTATGGAGTTGTTTTATGCCTTTGGAAAATATTATATTTTATCATTTATACATATTAAACTTACTTTAGTTTATATGGATTCTGGTTCTCATCACACATCCTCTGCGTTGGTTAATCAAAGGGACTTGATTGATAGAAACCATAATTTTGACCCTCGATATTGAGTTATTTCTAATATTGACTTATTGAAGTGGTTTATCACCTCCAAGATCTATAATTATCCTCTCTTAAACCATCTTCCTCTACACTGGTTCAACTTACTCGAAGATTTCATTGTTCTTTCTTATGACTTCAATATACCATCTTGTTGGGTCTCAAATTCTCTTGACTATACTCAAAAAAAATTGTATGGGATGGATTGATGGTAGCATCTTGATCCCAAGGGTTTTATTACATGTTGAAAAACTCACCCTTAGGCCTAGATGGCTATGATTTTTCTAATCATCCAATAACATAGAGTTAATTGAGTATAGTCATATATTATCTGAACAAACTGGGTGGATGGTGGAGCTTGAAATGAGATCTCTTTCCTTGTGGTAATTTTTATGATGAATGGGCATGGCCATTATGGGTTAGGAAATGCCTCATAGAGTTCATTGAAAAGTTATATGGGGTCCATCATTATGAAGAAGTGTGGATTTCCCAATTTATTATCTATCACCACCCTGATATTATTTGAGATTTAGTTATTCATTCATTCTCTGGGACCAAATCATTTCAACTATCCCACAGTGATATGGGAATCATCCTAGGGGACATAAACTAACTAGTCCAGAGCCCCCCTCTCGAAGAGATGAACATTGAGTTCCTCCCCTCCACAAATTTATGGAATGAACCTTTTCATAACTTAGTATTAGTTATCAGAATGCTCATAATTTTGAAGGATAAGACGATAAGGGATATTACTATATGATCTCTTATCTCCTTCAAATACTAGATCAATATTTTCCTTTTCCCCAGCGGTGTTAGGAAAACTTCTATATGCCAAGATCGGTTCACATCCCAGTAACTTCATGATAATTTTTTCTCATATTGGGACTTTTTAGAAGTGGGGAATAATACATTATGGGAATATTGAGTGAAGTAAGAGATCCCTTTCAGCATTATACTAGGGGGATTTATGGGCATGTTCCCAAACAGCTGTATTTTCCCAACTGGTGATACAGATTCTAGGATCTGGTTCAATATGTCGGTAATGGAAGCATGACTAGCAATGGGATAATGTATTTGTAACACCCCGAGATTTTATGAGATAGATTCTTTTTATTTTATTTGATGTCTTGTGTTGTATACTACACTAATATTATATTACTCTATATGAAATAGCATATTAGATTTTAGTATACTCAACAATATTCATGGATTCCATTACAAATAAGAATGAACTTCCTTGATAGCTTGTGTTGTATGCTATACCGAGTTTCACTAAACAATGATATATTAATAAAATATTATTATTTAATGTGATATAAAATATCCCTTATGAATATTATTAACCCAATTTTTAATTTTATATAACATTATCATTCATCGTACACATTTTCTAGAACATGATATCAGAACAAAATCAATTTTTTCGGATAAAAGAAGCCTTTTAAAAAAATCAATTTTACCGCATTTTGATGGCGCACCAATTTTAAATCCAGTTTTTGAGGATTTTATAAGTAAAATTTTACAAAATAAACTTCTTCTTTGGATAAAGGATATAAAAATTTACTTTTTTTGAATTTTTTTATTTTTCTGGTAAATTTAAAATTTTAATTAATAGTAAAAATATAGTATTTTAATTAGAAACTACCTTTCATCTAATTTATTTATATAGTTAGATTTACTTTATAATTGGTTTTGAAGTTGAATTGGATTATATTTTTATCATTTAATCCAATTTCGGCCGTTTTATATAATTTTAATTTTAAATTGGGCATAAATAGATGTCAATCATTTGATAGTAATTACTTTTTAAAAACCAGTTTTTTGGTTTTGACAACAGGAATTAATTTTAAATTAATTAATAAAACTAAGGTGTTTGGAATTTTAATAAATGGATTCCATATTAGGAATAATATGTCCAAATATTTTGAATAGGTACCTTTTATTTTGTTGACATTATGAATAGTAACTTCATTAATTATTTTATTTTCCATGGTTAAAGTGTAAATCTGGTAAATAAGTGTAAAATTATAAAATTATAATAATATTAAACTACCCTAACACTTGTCTTAATCATATTGAATGATATATTTATGACCAGGTAAATCATTGGGTCGATTTTGGGGCCCCATGGATTCACATGGATGTGAAAATGACTTTTTATAATAATTAATTTAAAGTCAAGATAATTATAACGTAAACATTTATGTTTTACTAAATAAATTTTAATATAGGGATATATAATAGATAAATATGTATATAAATACTCATTAGAAATATAAAACTATTTCCTACATCATGGTATTTTATTCATAATTTTTAGACATTATATAATTATTTTTATTTATGACATAATTATGATGTAGTGATTACGTCATTCATGAAAGATTCAAATAAATGAATTTATATATATTAAATTAAAATTAATATGAAAATTTTTATGCCACCCATGAATTCTAATGGTGACATGGTCATATTAGTGTTGATTTAATTCCTTAGGTTTGAAAGAATCAGTTTGTAATGAATTTTTTATACAAATCAAGTATGAATAGTGTCCAAAATTGACATAATGCATAACATAAAACATAAAATAGTTTATTAAATGATGTTAAATTACTACCAACTATGGTTTGAAAAAATGGTTAATATTAGTTTAAATATGTCATAAATAAATTTTTGTGGGTTTTTTGGAATGGTATGGTAATTTAATTAACCCTCAATGTGTAAAAAACATCATACCACGGTAAGATTAAAAAGGTTAAAATTAGGGTTAAACCAAAAACATAAGGACAAAAAAATATCCAAATCTATTCTAAAAATTATTGGATGATATATATTTGAACTAAAATCATTATATCATCAAATTAAATAAGTTTGAACGATTTGTTTATCAAAATTGAATTTATAATAAATTAATATTTTGAGAGTTTCCAAAAGATACCCTCTCTTCTCTTATGAAAGGGCACCTCCTCCCTCTCATTTCACTTCATTTTGATACATAAAGTGAGGAAAAAACCTTACCATTTCCCTTATCCACTTACCTAGTTACATTTTATAGGTTCTTATATTCTCAAAAGATCAACTCTAGTTCCCTAAGAAGAAATTTAAAGGAGGCACATCGAGGAAGATGTGATCCCTTCTACAGATTCATTCGAATTTAATTCTTCTTACACTTAATCTTAATTAGTTGTTTAATTATAAAGTAGTAAAATAAGTATCACTAATATATGGTTATTTTATTTATAAATATTAAATAACCCTATTTCACCTTCTATCCATCCTAATAAAAACAAAATCACTACGCATGCGTACGTACGAATTACCATTTACATGTCGTAGTGTAATATGTTTTTCACCACCACCTTCATGGATGGTTATAATGGTTGACATAAAAACTATATATTATTATAATAACATGATAATAATTATGAGATATTATACACCATCCAATTTATTACCATTTATCAATTATTGGAACGATATTGTCGCTCGCGCGAACATACGACTAACCGTCTCCAAGACGCAATGAGAATCATTCTCCATGTTAACCATTCAAGAATGATTATAATGTATATATAGTAAATAATCATGAAATATATGACTTTGTAATTATATTGGATTTATGTATATATTTATTTCATTTACTTTCTTCCATTCAATTAAATATGGAAATGGAAATAACATTCATGCATACGTACGACCTACCGTCTCCATGAACGATGTATTACATTTAATTTATCTGTCTATTATATATAATTTAATACTGAATATTTATGATATATAAATAATTTTTTGCATTCTTTATGTAATTAAATCATGATCTATGTAATAAGATCAAGAATAACAAGTCAAAACACGTAGGATAAATAAATTGATTATAACCTAACACATTGCTTTAACATCAATTGATGGGTAATATAAAGTCATAAGTGAATCATATATATAATTATGATTCATTTACAAGTTAATAAAATTTTTATGCCCACTATAATGAGTTTCAGATATATACATAAGAAATCAAACCTAAAGTAAGGGATAATTTTCCAATCTCATTTTTATCTGAGATTGTTTAGACGTAAGTATTTATAGGGGTATATTTATCATCCATGACCATGTTTTTAAAAATATTCTAATGAAATGTTTATCTTACCTATAGGTATGTTTAAAAGTAATTTTTAACTATTTTTTACTTTTACTACGTGGTACAAAAGGAATATTTCTTTTTCTTACCAGACAAGTTATACATTTTTTTTGACTTTTTTGAAAAACATACAAGGATAATGTTTTTTTAACATATATGACATGAACAGATTTTTACATACGCATAAAAAAATAATTCCATGAATATTACTTTACATTATTTCATTTTTATTTTGACTAAATTGTTATATTTTAAAATGTTTTGTAATTTTTAGAAAAGAAAATATTTTTTAAGAAGAATGGATATTTTCATCAAGAAATATGTTCAAGTGTTTTATCAAAATTAATTCCCATATAATATTACACTATTTAAATATTATTAGCTTTATATCCCTATTATTAGTATGATTTTATTGTCTTAATGATGAAATGATATTTTATATATATTATTTTATAATGGAATAATGTTTAAGAAGTCCATTTTATTTCTTAGGTTATGCTAAGATGAATGATTTATGTTTTTGTGGAACATATAAGAATGATTTCATTATGATATGGGTGGGAACTATATCTCCCTAAAATTCATTAGTAAATATTTATATCTCATGTTATAGATCTAAATGAAATCAAGGTTAAATTTGGATCAGTAATACAAGGCTAGAATTTCATGTAAATCCGGTTCAATAATAAATGGATGGAATGGTATGTAAAACCAATTCGGTAATGGAATTTGTCCACTATGATGGTATTTGAAACAATAATATTTCTACTATATTAAGTAATTTTTTTTCAAAATATCATGTTATATAACAATGCTATTTTATCGGGGTTAATGTTCTATTATGATCTATGTCTTATGAACTGCCAAAATTTATTTCATGACTCATGATTTTGATGTTTAAACTTTATGTTCATGTTTTTACATTCAAATGATTATGATTTATTTTAGGTTCTCCATGTTTACCATTACTGATAATTTTATCTCACCCTTTTTATGTTTTATTTTATCCATGATAAATTGAAATGTTTTAGGTAGGAAAACAAAAGGGGGTGATCGTTATGGGAGATGTTGAAGATCATTCACCAAGTTAGAGGATTTTGTTCTGAGATTATAAAGACACTAAACTAATAAGGTCTTTGGGGATATATTTTTCTTAATGTTTTAAGTATTCTGCAAAATAAATGTAATGTCCATGTATGTCAAGATTGGGCCATTGGTGTTGGTATCAGAGTGAAGGTTTAGTTAACCCTTGGAAACTAGGATGTAAAAACTTTTCTGATATCCATAGAGATATTTCTATGGATATGTTTAGGGATTTCCCTAAGGATAAGTATAAATATAGGTTAAGTCCTATAATTTTTATAATGATCATGATGAATCTGGGATTTGACCTATGATGTTAGAGATTGAATGTACTCCCCCTTGATTATGTTTTTTTCCTCATATGATTTTTTCCTATCAAACTATTTATTTTGGGATTTTGATAATGGATGGAACCCAATGGAACCAGGATAATACATTATGTGATGGGAAACTAAATGATTTTCATCCTGAACAACCAAACTTTATGCGAGATCAAATAATGAATCCTGTTTCTAGGACCACAAATCTTACTAGGCTCCTAAATTACCAATGGTGGGAATAACATTCTATTGAATCTTTCTTAAGGAAACATCCACCTTATTTTAGTGGAACAAATGATCCACTAGTTATATATTAATGGATTTGTACTATTGAAAATATATTTTTCATTCTCCCTTTTTTAGAATGTGAAACGTTATGTTGGTCACTTATTTCATAGAAGGTAAAGTGAATATCTAGTGAAACGTTATCAAGAATATGAGGCAACACGATAAAATTGACTACAATGATTGGGATGAGTTTAAAAACTTATTTTTTAGTATGTACCGTCCTCATTTTCTTCTTACAAAAAGGGAGATTACATTTTCAAATATATCTCATGGTTATGATAAAAAATATGGATGGAAGTCAAAAGAAACTATAAAAATTACAGATAAAATATGATTAGATTTTCTTTAGGATCAATGTGTGGAAGAAAACATGGAAGAAATTTTCTTAAGGGTACTGAATTTTTTTTTAAGTGTGGGAAAGAAGGTCATTGAGCATTTTACTTCCAATGTAATGGGAATAAATAGAAATATCCAAAGAGTTCACCTCCCATAAATAAGGGTTAAAATTGAAAGTAAACGGGGCATTATGCTAACCAATTCCTTAATCCAAGGGTAATAGATTATTATCGATGCCAATAACCTTTTAAGGTCAAATAAAATGGAAAATCGCATGCGATCACTATTAGTGATGTTGAGTATATTAATGAAATGGTGGAATGATTAAGTGTTTATGTAATGGGAATCCAAAATGTTGTGGTTAAATCTATTTTATAGTATTTTGGAATATTAAAATATCTATGTATCAGTCCATTGTGGTTTTCAATAAATGTATGGTACTGGTAACCATGAAATGTGATTAAAATATTTTTGGAAATGACCTGATATGCACATAATGAAGGGAAAAGTAGATAATGATATGATAGATAGTATTAATTACCTAATTACTGATATAAAGAAAATGTGATAACATGGTTTCAGTATATAATTTTTTTGGGATTTTGGTATGTGGAAAGAGTTAACATTTGACAATATTCATGTTTTCACTATGGTTCTATGGTAATTCATATTTCAAGAGAATACTTGATTTAGGTATTCACATGTTTGGAATGTGACAACCGATGACTAGATTATGAGATGTGGGAGACAAATGTTAAATAGATTTAGTTAACCCCTTTCTAAAGATTTATATTTTCAGTTTTTGAAAGGATTATCATTTTATCCATTTATGTATTGTATAAGTTAAATTCTTGTTGATGTTTGTATTATCTCACTATATGTGGCATTATGCATATTTGATTACATGTGCTAACCTTTTTTTTGAGATGTAATGACTTATCATTCAATCGCTTGATCTGATGACACTTAAATAATTAAAAATTAAACATCATTTCTTTAAATAAGTGATGAAGTGGAAATTGTTCAAGGCACGAACAATGGTGAGATTGTTCCGAAATCAAGTATGTATTTATTCTCATGAAAAATTCTGCAAATTTAGTAAAAGGATCTTGCGAACACAAAATGTTTTCCTAGTACTTCTAATATGATGAATTAGATGGTCCCTTAAATTATCACATATTTATTTCATTCGGGTAGTTAAATTTCTCCAATCCTTATTCTCTATCACTATCCATCAGAACATAATAATTATATTTCTCTTTCATATCCATGTTTTCACTTCCCACCTATATTATCCTATGTGTAAACCTAGTGATGAGTTACTTCAGGTAATTGTTATGTTTCTAAACTTTCTTTTTAAAATGATGTTTTTAATATAACTTTTTACAATGTGTGTTTCCATGAATGAATTTTTCAATTAGTAAACCATTTATAACCCCAACGAATTTTGAGGCCGAAATTTATTTTAAGAGGGGTAGAATGGAACACCCTGAGTGTTTAGGGGATAAATTATTTTTATTTTCATTAATGTCTTATGTTGTATGCTAAACCAATATTATATTGTCCTATATAAAACACCATACTAGAATGTATTATACATAAATATATTCTTTTCTTGTGTAACACACAAGAGTGACCTTCCTCGATAGCTTGCGTTGTACCCCATTCCGAGTGATACTAAAAATGTTATATTTTTAAAAAATTATTATTTAATGTGATATATACTAGTTGTTATGAATATTATTTACCACATTTTTAATTTTATATAACATTATAATTGATCTTTATCATTTTCTAGAACATGATATAGGAACAAGATCAATTTTTCAGATAAAAGATGTTTTTTTCAAAAAAATGCAGTTTTACCGCCTTTCGATGGTGTACCAATTATAAATATAGTTTTTTATAATTTTATTAGTTAAATTTGACAAAATAAACTATTTATTTGGATGTGGGGCATAAAAATTAACTTTTTTTTTGAATTTTTGGTATTTTCTGATAAAATTCTAATTTTAATGGATAATGCAAAATACTGCATTTTTATTCGATACAACATTTTCATCTTATTTATTTATATATATATATATTAACTTTTTAATTGGTTTTAATGAGTAATTGTATTATATTTTTATCATTGAATCCAATTTTATTCATTAAAAATTATTTCATTTTGAAATTGGAATAAACACATGTTAATCTTTTAACAATTATTACTTCTTAAAACCCACTGTTTGGTTTTGTCAAAAGAAATTAATATAAATTAATTACTGAAACAACTGTTTTTTAAATTATATAAAATTGATTCCATATTTTGAATCCGATGTTTAGAATTTTAGTAATATATACAATTTATTTTTTGGAAATTATGAATAGGAACTTCAGTAATTATTTTATTTACCATGGTTGAAGGGTAAATCTGTTAAATAAGGGGAAAAATAACATTATAAAAATATTAAACAACCCTAACACATGTCCTAATCCTATTTTATGAGATATTTCTGACCATGGGAATATTGGGGTTGATTTTGCGACCCCATGGATTCACATGGAAGTGAAAATGACATTTTATAAGAATTAATTTAAAGTAAAGATAATTACGACATAAACATATATCTATTCATAAATCTATTTTAATATAGGGTTATATAACTGATATATCGGTCTATAAATATTCATTAGAAATCTAAAAATATTTCCTATATCATGGGATTTTATTTATTATTTTTAGACATTATATATGTATATTTATTTATGACACAATTATGATTTAGTGATTACCTCATTAATTAATGATTTAAATAAATGAATTTATAAATACTAAAATAAATTTAATTTGAACATTTTAATGTCATCCATGAATTTTCAGGATGAAATATACATATTATAGATGATTTAGTTCCTTTTTTGAAGGAATCAGGTTGTTATGAATGTTTAAAAAAAGTCAAGTATGAATAGTGTCGAAAATTGACATAATTCATAACTTAAAAAATAAAATACATTATTAAATGATATTAAATTAATAAAAATATTATACTTGGAAAAATGGTTAATATAATTCCAAATATGTCACAAATAACTTTTTGTGGGTCCTTTGGTATGATATGGTAACTAAATTTACCAACAATTTGTAGATGACATGATATCACAGTAAGATTAAAAATGCTAAAATAATGGTTAACCGAAAAAAATAAGGATAAAGAAATATTCAAAACCTGTCTAAAAATTATAGGATGTTGGGTATTATATCAAAAAACATCTTATCGTCAAATTAAATATGTATTGGAACATTTTTAATCAAAAATAATTTTATAATAAATTAATATTCTAAGAGTTTCTGAAAGTGCCTCTCTCCTCTCTTATAAAAGGGAACTTTCTCCATATCCTATTCACTCCATTTTGTGCCTTCAATCATGAAAAACCCCTAAAAATTCATATTATAAACTACCTTAGTCACAATATAGAGGTTCTGGTCTTCTCAAAAGACCAACTCTAGTTACCTAAGAGGAAATTTAAAGGAGGCACTTTAAGGAAGAGGTAATCTCTTCTACCGATTCGTTCAAATATATTTCTTATTATAAAGCCTATTAATTAGTTCATTTCTTATAAATTAATAACATCAATATAAATCATATAATAATATGTTATTATAATTATGAAATAATCCTATTTCACATTCTATCCATCCTACGAAAAACAAAATCACCGCACATGCATACGTACAACTTACCATGTCCACGCTATGGTGTTATATGTTTTCACGTCCACCATACATGGAATGGTATAATGGTGGAAATAATAAATATATATGAAAATTATGAAATTATACTAATTATCTTATATTATACACCATCCACTTCAATACCAATCAACAATTATGGGAACGATATCGTCTATCATGCGTATGTATGACTTACCATCTCCACAACATGAAGAGATTCATTCTCCATGTTAACCATTAAAGAATAATTGTAAATTATATATAGTAAATAATCATGAAATATAAGACATAAAAATTATACTGGATTTATGTATATATATTTCATTCACTTTCTTCTATTCAATTCAATAAGGAAATTGAAACAGTGTTCATGCGTACGTATGACATACCATCTCCAGGAATGATGTTTTCTATTTCATTTATTTATCTATTATATATATTTATATACATAACATATATGATATATAAATCAATTTTTACATTATTGAAATAATTAAATCAGGATCTAACTAATAATATCAAGAATAACAAGTCAAAACACGTATGATAAATAAAACGATTATTACCCAAAACATTGCGTTAACATGAATTGATGTGTAATATAAAGTCATAAGTGAATAATATAGGATATCAAAGATATTATTATGATTCTTTTACATGATAATAATATCTTTCAACCCACTATATAGTATGTTTGAACACATTTGGAAAAAATCATACCTAAGGTAAGGGATAATTTTTCAATCTCATTTTTATTATAGATTGTTTATACGTAACTATTTATTGGGGATATATTTATCATCCATGTCCATGTTTTATAATAATAATTTCATGAAATGATTTCTATTATTCAATGTATTTTTAAATTCATTTTTAAACCTTTTTTACTTTTACTACATGGTATGGAAAGAATCATTCTTTTTTTACCATACAAGGTAATTTTTTGAATTTTTCAACTAAATTACGAGGAGAATATTTTTTTAACTTATACTGCATGGATGGAATTTTACATTTCCATAACACCTTATTTCCATAAAGATTATGCTTCACTATTTTAATTTTATTTTCAACTAAATTATTTTATTTATCAAATTCATGGCATTTTGATAAAACAAAATTTTTTTATGAAGAAATGATATTTTCCTCAAGAATTAATTTCAACTGTTTTATCAAAATTATTTTCCATTTGAGATTACACTCTTTAAATAGTGTTATTTTTTTATCCCTATTATTTCTACAATTTTATTTTGTTAATGATGGAATGATATTTTATAAGTATTATGTTATTATGTTATGATGTTTAAGAACCAATTTTTATTTCTTGGGTTATGCTATGATAAATTATTTATGTTTTTGTGGCACAAGTAGGAACTATTTCATTATTATATGGGTGGGACCTATATCTATCTTCAAGAAATTGCGTAAAGAATTATATCTCATGATATAGATATGACTGGAATGACAAGTAAATCTGGTTCAGTAATACAGGGCTGGAATGACAAGTAAATCAGGTACTGTAATACATGGATGAAATGGAAAGTTAACCTGGTTCAGTAATTGACCTTTTCCACTATGATGGTCTTGGAAAAAATTCCTTTGATATGATATAATGTGATTTTTTATTGCCACAATTTCATGTTTTTTACCATTTATATTTTATCATGGTTAATGTTCCTTTATGATCTATCCCTTATGAACATCCATGATTTATTTCATGACTCAAGATTTTTATGTTTAAACTTTATGTTCATGTTTGTACATTCAAATGTTTCTCGTTTGTTTTCTGCTCTCAATGTTTTCCCTTACTGGGAATTTGAGCTCACCGTTTTTTATGCTTTATTTTCCTTAGTATATAAAGAAAGGTTTTATGTCAGAAAACAATAGGGGAATATCTTTTTGGGAGATAGTTAAGATATTCCACCAAGTTAGATGATTATGTTCTGAGTTTCCAAAAACACTGAACTAATACGGTGTTTGGGTATATATTTTTTGTAATTTATTATGTATTCCACAAAAGAAATTCAATGTCCATGTATGTGAAGCTTGAGTCGTTAGATTATTATTCTGGTGATACTGACCCTTTCAAATCCTTATAATATCTTACGCCACATTTTATAATAAAGAATGACGTACAAGATCAAAGGCCCTTTCCATTTGTTATTTGGATATATAATGGAGTTTTTCCATTGCTATGAATTTTACAATGTCTCCACACTCCCTGATTCCTTATCTTGTCCCAGATTGTTGAACATATCTAGGGTTTGGGTTAGTTAACTGAGATATGAAATGGTTATAGATGTGTTGAGTTGATTTAATATCATTGATTTTACACCTTAACATGCACCGACTGGGCCCATCATTGAGAATGGTTGTGGATATCTCTATGATTGGTCATAAAATATCTCACTTCAGGATGGGGTTCGTGTATCCCAGATGAAAAAGATGATCATATTATAACCATATAAACCTTATCAGTTTTCTCATCATTTCATCAACACCTAAATGGTGTCCCATATTCCTTTAAATGATATATAATGATACTGACACCCTAGGATCATCCACTAGTTTTGGATGATGATGGTGTGAAAAGACATTGATATTAAGATCATTCATCTACCCATTGAATCTCTAACCTTTATTACTTAGGATTACACCCAGGAATGGGTAATAGCCTATCCATGTGGTGTGTAAAGATGACTGGTTATTCATGGGAAAAAATCCACTTTCCTCACCAACCCCTCTATCTATGGAAATGATGGAATTTATTGATGACTTGGGAGAGGATTTGTGGATTCATACTCAGTTTGGAGACAACTATCCAAATAGTGGGATTGAATTTGTCAAGGAAATAATCCCTCAGACCTATGCAACGTGGATTCCCTTATTTATGGGAGAATATATAGGGCCTCCTCCCCTACATCATTTCCAGCTCAACTGACTTTTTCTTAATTTTGTTAACCCAAACCATTCGTATAGAAAATCATACATGATTCAAGATGATTTGGGAGTAGGTTTAATATTTGATTACTGAGGTTTATTTGGAAATAGTTTTTGACTAAGGGGAGAACCTTCATTATCTATTTTATGACATGGGGTGGATCTTTTTAATTGAAACCCACTATATTAAATCTTGAAAAAAAATTATTTACTCTAAAATATTTGACCACCAAATATAGGGGGTTCCATAATCTTGAAGATGAGGATCCCATGTATTAACAGTTGAAGGAAGTGTTAGAATAACTAAAGAAGAGCCACCAATTTATATCTAAGTTGCATGCCCAGTTAGATGTCTGGACCATGAAAATATGAAGATAATGTAAAATAATATCTCCATGAGCTATGAACTTTTAACATAATAATATTTCTAGTAAACTACGAAAGAAATAGTTAAGGAGGTGACTAATTTAGTCATGAATGTCTATCCTGAGGAAGAATTAGGAGATGTGGGGCGGGATGAATATCTAAATTTAATTGAAACTTATCTATAAAATCTTAGAAAATATTCCACCATAACTGATCAAAAATTATTTTTGTTTGACCATCTAAATTCACACTATTTCTGATTAGATTCTTAAATAGACTTCAAAATTTGATGATTCCTCCAATTGCATGCTATCAATGAATGAATTTTTTGAACCATTCATATTGTTGTCCAATTTTTCATCAATTCTTGATGTGAATGCTTTTTCTATGATCTGATATTATATGAATCTACAATTATACCCATCCTTTTATTAATATCATGTAAACCTGAATAACTGGATTTTAATATTTAAATCAGAACAAATTATTCCCAGAAAATTCTCATGATTTCCCACCAACATGTGATCCGATTTTGATTTACATGCTACAATTATCTTGAGATTACATGTTTTTCAAAATGTTAATTGGGTAGAATATATCTTAGATGGTGAGCTCACTATATTTTATTGGTGTTGATAGTCTTGGTGAGGATAGTTTTATTTTTACCAATTACACATCGTGGGACTTAAAATCAATCCCATTATTTCTAACCAAAAAATTGTTGTGTTTTAGTTTAGGTTCTTCTATCTTAGACCATATATCACTATAGTTTAGGGTCTCTAATCTCATACCTTATATCATGGTAGTTTAGGGTCTTTAGATCAGAACATATATCAGTGTAGTTTACGGTCTTTTATCTTGGACCTCCTACCATTTTATTTTAAGGTTTTTTAGCTCATACATTCTATTGTTATAGTTTATGGTATTTTAGCTCAGAACTTCTATCACTGTAGTTTAGGGACATTTAGCTAGAACTTTTATCATTTTAGTTTAGGATATTTTATCTTGGAACATATGATACCATGTAGTTTAAATTATTACTACTATGACTTGATCGATTAACATGGAATATGGTGAAGACTTGCTAAGAATGACCTAAAACACTCTAGGGTGTTTAGTTTTACCATGGAGTTTCTAAGGCTCACAAGAATATGAGCTACATTTCTATAATGAGGATATGCCTCTGGATGGTAGGTCAAAGACCTTATGCATTAGTAAAATAGTGAAATAGAGGTCTCTACACTCATTTCTAAGGGTCATGGAAGATTTATGGGGGGGATGAAGGTTTAGGAGGAAATTATAGGGATGCTTTGTGAACCATGATAGTTGGAGTATAGGTGATATAATTCAGAACCCAAAAGTTTCAGTTAGTAAAAATGAAATTGGGTAGACATGTTAGGGATGACATGTAACAACCTACGGTGATAGGTCACTCTATATTGTTTCTAGGGATCACAAGGATTGAATATCCTTTCAAGTAAGTAGGGGACACCATTATTTATGGATCAAGGACCTTAGCTATTGTAAAAATTTCCATGAAAAGATGATATCCACTGTTTTATGAGGGAAATGAATGATTTTTAAATAATAAAACAACGAGATGATATGTTTTTGTTTGTGAATAAGGATATCTAGGAAATGTTCTATAATATTTGGGTAGTTTGGTTTTTAAATTTTATGCTCGGGCCCTATTCCCTATGGTTTCAAATCACGAGGAATTGGTGATCAAAGGTTTGAGAATGAAGTCACATTTCTTCTTTGAGAGTGGGTAAAAACATAGTAATGTAACATTGAAAATATTGAATTCACTCATATAGTTTGATATGAGATTTTTAAATCATGGTCCAATTTGTTTTGGTTTGGAGGATGATTTGGTTCACTCATATTCAGAATGAACCAAAACACACTGATGTGCTAATTTCTGTAGTGGTGATTTCGAGGATCCTAAGGATCTGAAATCACTTTTTACAGAGTGATGAGTTTGGTTGATGCCTATAGGTGCATATTAAGGATCCATATGAATACATGAAAAGTACAAAAAAGTGTCCCGTGAATCTAGGTATCTTTTTGAAGTGTTATGGAAGATTTATTGTGATTTGAGACACTAAAATAATGAGCTATGATTTGTGGAAATTTTAATATCCAAGGGTTCAAGAAACCTAAAAGTTGTGTCAATACCTAGAGAACATATTATCATGGAGAGGTAATGTGAAAAATCATTACTGTAACCTTTTACATGATCAGGGGGTCCAGTGAGAATGTGATGGATTTTACAAGGGCTAGATAGTTTGAACAATGATGTTTATGCCTTTTTTATTTTCACCCAACTTTTTTCATAGACTCTATAGATGAATAATTTAGTGTGTTTAGACTTGAATTTTTCTCAGAACTCCCTTTCCATGTTTTCAACTAGAAATGTTTTTTGCCTCTTTCACTAGAAATTTTTGGTATTGTGATTTGGACCATTATTGGATAGACTTTATGGTTATACAACATTGACCAAAGTGTAGGCAACATATGGTCATGACGCACATAGACCTATTATGGGGGTGATACACAAGATCCAAATTAGGGTGCCCAAGGTCAATAGTTCCCCACTATCCATATGATTGGGAGATGAAAATATTATACATCATGGATTGAGGTTCTCAGGTCATGAGTAATTATATGGGAAAATATTACTGAGAATGTCCCATAACACACTGAGGTGCTGGGATCTATTATGGTGATGTTAGTGCTCACAAGGATCAAAAATCCCCTTTGAAGGGTGAAATATTTGGTTGAGTACCAAAGCTGCATATGCATGAGCCATAGAAATTAATGAATAATCAATTAAAGGGGCACTTGAAGCCATGTATCTTTCCAATGGTCCCTGGATGGTTTTGGTAACCCGATGCACTCAATAATGAAAGTATGATTTTTGGGTTGGGTATCTTAAAATATAATGGAATTACCCTATACTTTGAATAACTAAGGTAAGGATCTTGTGATCCTTCAATAAGGGATGAAAAATAAGTGGTGGTCAGCGTAGTTTTAAATCATGTAGTTGGGATGTACTTGTTTCCGTGCATTTTAACATCATGTGGTAACGATGCTAACTGGGTATCTTATATTCATGTGGTAAATATGTTTTCATTTTTTAGTTTTAATATCTTGTGACTAGGATCTTTTCCTTTCAGTTTAATGTCAAGTGGAAAGGATATGGGAACTGATGTGAAAAAATTAGGAAGGAAAAATTATATGTGAATGTATGCCATAAATAGATCTAACTCATATAAATGAAAAGTGGAACTTTATGGATAAACATTTATGGAGTTGGGGTTCCGTTTTTGTAAGTTTTTTGTAGCTAGGACCAAGATTTTAGATTTGAGCCTCACTACATATCTTGTGATGATTGGAATCAATCCACACATTGTGGTCGAATGGGAAAAATTATACGCAGGTCTAGCTTATATGTAGATGGGGACAATATTTCTATTAATTATTGTACCTAGGACTTGGATTAGATATACAAGCGTTACTATGTATCATGTGATGATAGGAATCAATCCATACAAAGTTCATGAGGAACCATAAAGTTTAACATCATATGAAAAGTATGTTGGCTTCCCTACATAAAAATGGGTATCATGGATGGACCTAAGGATGTAAATTTGGGAAAAACATTTTATCCTATGGTAATAGGCTTCAAACCATACATAGTTATTCAATTGATGTGTATTTGGATAGTAATAATATATAATAGTGGTTCTCTTGGGAATGATCCATGGTAATATGCAACATTATGTTGTGTAAGGGACATCAACCATGTAGTTTAATATCATGTGGACATAATCATGGTATTCTTTTTAAGGGTTTTCATTTTGGACATTAATGAACCTATCGTGGTCCATTATTCATTACTCGTCTAGGTAGTCCCTTACCAAAATTTGTAATATCACGTGATCTATGATCAGTTTTTGAACCAAAAAATGGAAACGGTTCCTCTCATCATGAATATGTGATTAAGGATAGGATAGGGGTATTTTGTATCTTGCGGTGGCTAGACTGAGATATATGATTGGGGAATCCCTATGTATCTCATTGAAAATGAGAATCAAGACATGCATAGTTCTTGAAAAGTCATATAGTTTAATGTTGTTCAGAAAGGAGAGATTTTGTGCAATTTATCCTCTTTAAGTAAGTACATTTGTCAATTGGTTCAACATGATGCAATTATAATGAGGATCACCGAACATGAAATAAAAGGAATATTGTAGATCATTCCAATACATGAGATTTTGGCATCACTACATATCCTGTGATGGCCAGAACCAAGCCCCATGTAGTTCTTCGATGAAGATATTCCCTTTTTAGAACTAACTCTTACATGGGTTTGGGGGAATTTCATCCATACACTTCATAAATATGGATAGTGTGTGGTGATTCATTAGTGAGATGGTTCTTCCAATGTAGATTAATGTTATGAGGTGATGAAATCAATCGTGTAGATTACTGTCATGTGGTGAGGATATCTCTGTACATTTTAGCATCATGTATCCTAGATCTAGGTTTATAGTTTAATGTCATACAACATGGGTGTGGTTCACTTGATGACATATATGAAAATTATGTCATGATAAACCTCACATTGGTGGGAGGTGTGACATTATTCCCATCTATTTTAAAGAATGAGTAAGCTTCATTGTGAGATACCTTTTATAAGATGTAAGTACCTTTCCCATTTTGTTTCTAGATTTGGAGGCTTTTTTACTGGTTTCATTAGGGTATTGAGAGATAACACTAGTTCTCATTGGAAGAATAAATAGAGAAAAACCTTCTTATTGAAGGATTGTGGGATCTGATTCTAACTAACATCAGGATTGTGAAATTTACACAACTTTTTCTCATTGCGATACTCTAAATCATCCAAACACTTTTTTGATTGATCTTTATCCAATAGTTGTCTAAAAATGGGTATTAGGTGTGAATGAAGCATTAATTATATTGGTAATACTACATTTGTCCCACACACTATTGAGTATGGAATTTCTTGTGTCATTGTTTTCATGGTGGTATGGTAGGTGCATAAAGATTGTATGAGCTTATCTATCAAGTAATTAATATCCTTGTTCACCATTTAAAATAGTATATATGATAGAGACTTATTTAAGGCCTATATCTAACCATTTTCCACTTTATGATAGTAGGATACGTGATTGGACTTGATATTACACTCCAGGTATAGTTTCTTCAACAATAGAATAAAATCTGGTTATATTGTCCACAATATTTTGTGAGGGACTCCAAACCTGGGGATGATATTGGACTTTATGATGTTGACTATGTTCTTCATCCCAAATTCATTGAGGGTTACTGCATCATACAATTTTGAAATGAGGCCATTGGCAGTAAGTATATACTTGAACAACTAGTTGTGGAAGAGGGATATGGCCCTAGAACACTCTTTCCCCAAATGATGAACTTCCATTAATATTTGGCTGTATATAGAAATTTTAGGTGATAATGGATGATGTTTTAATGGATCTAGAATGAATGAAATTTCATGGTAAATTCCAAAGAGTCTGGTATCATGGGTTTCTTGTAAAAACATAGCCTCCTTATTTGGTAGTAGATCTTGATCCCTGATTGATGAGCATCGCATGAGATTGCTTTCACTTCTTCCATGGTAGTGTGAATCTATCTATGAACTATGAATCTGAGGATGATTCCATAATATCCTTATATTTAGAGGTCTTTATACTCATTTAGAACATCTCAAAGGTTAATGTTCACCTTACTTCATTGAACATGTCCCATTCCAGCTCGGATTGATCGAAGAACTCCATTTTGGAGATAATCAATTATGGGATCCATCCATCTCGAGGAGGATATTGGTTAATCACACTTTGGGTCAGTGCTGACCTTATTAACTTATTCTATCTTGGATATGATGATTGAAGAGACGATTCAGTGGTTCATAATACGGATGATTGATTCCTCCTAATCAAGGAAGGTCACAACTGGGGTTGCATTTGCTAATGCGTCAGTGCAAGTAATTTTTTATGAGGTAACTTGGTAAAATGCGGTATAAAAAGTGAACTCTAACATAGGTCCTCTGAAATATCCTATGAGAGGCTCTACTTCTTTAATTTTTATGGAATATTTTTCATTGATATGCTTTATCACTATTTTTGAATCCACTTTGATATTCAAGTAGTTTATTTTAACCTATAAGAATAGTTCTATCATAGTGATGAGGGAATTGTATTCTTCTCCATTATTTTTTCAGTCAATGAATATTAATAAAGGTTAAGGGAAAACATTCTTTTCTCAAGAGACAAGAACAATCCCTATTCCAAACCAATTGATTCTTGAGTTTTCTATCATTTTGTTTAAGGGATGTAGAGAGGGCCAGCAAAATACAACTCCATTATATGGGGAGTGTCATGGTCATACGATACCTACACATATAGAAGATATATGTCCACTAAATAATTTTTCGGGTAGGAAGTTCTATGATTAAATCAGTTAGGGCATATTCTTTTACATATTTCTATGATACAAACTGAATGTTGTATTATTTCCAAATGACCATCCATCGAGCCAAGTGCCCAGTCAATATATGAATTCCCAGGATATATAAGGGTGGATAAATATGAGAGAACATATGGACTTAGTGCTACCTCATGTAATTCCCCATCACATTCATTATTAATATTATTTCAAGATAGTACTTTTCGATATAAGAGTGTCGGGTTTCAGTACATAGCCTCGTTCAGATATGGTAGTAGAGACAATCCTCACTCCCCAAATCATTTTTCTATGTGAAGAGGGAACATAGTGAGAATTCCATGGTGGAAAAATACACGATGAGAAGCCTCCATTTCAAAGAAGATATCATAAGTGATGGTTGTAGTAAATACTTCTTGAGACTTAGGAAGGCTTCATGGAAGTCATCATCACATTGATATGTGATTCTCTTTTTCATTATCCTAGTGAAGGGGAAGGCTTTGCTGACAAAATTATATATGAAATTCCAAATATTGGTGAGGTGGATGTGGATACCCCTATGTTATTTGAGAGATTTGGGGGTGACATTGCTAAAATATCACTAGTCATTTCTTAGTAGACCATGATTCCCTGACGCCAGGCTAAAAATACATGTAACATAATGTATGTTAGATCGAAGGAGAATTTCAACGGATTCATCCTCAGATTGTTTTATCACTATTTTTCGAAGAATTTTTGGATATATATGAAGTTATGTCATCACTATAGAGATTTTACCACTAGGTAAACAAAATAACACATGGTTATTCATTCCATGAATAGATTTAATATATGATGCATGGTGCATTGATAAGTGGCACCATTGTTATTTAATACAAATGGAATGGACTAATAGAAAAAGATACCTTGAGACACTCTATAGGGTGTGACTTCCTCATATTCAAGGGGCCTATTTATTTTAATGTACCTAGAGTTCCCTACCATGAATTAAAGGTAATGGAATCCAAAATTTACATTAATCAAGAGTTTTGTGATCAGAAATGGGAAATCATCCTTTGTGAGTTATTGATTAATGTATCTAAATTGATGCAGATCCTAATCTACACATTCATTTTCTTAAACAGGGAAATGTTGGTTATCCATCTTGGGTATTCCACTTATCAATCAATGTTGCACTTGATCAATTTTTCATATTCTGCATCTACATTGGTGGTATGAGAGGGTTTCATCCTTCTGGTTGCCTGCTCTGCTTGAAGCCTCAATACACATTGGGTATGCCTAAATGGTGTGTAGTCATATATGGATTCATGTAGGATTTTTTTATAGATTTTAGTGAAGACATATCAATGTTTCCTCCTAAATTCAATATAAATCTCTTACTCTTCTAGATAAATTGTGGAAAAATCTGTGTAGTCCATGGTTCTTCTTCTATTCCCATATTTACCTACCTGAGAACATGAATGGTGTTGGAGGTTCCATAATAGAATGTAGGAGGAGTTTTTATGAGGTAATTTTAATTTTATTACACCTCTAAGTCCATGGAGAAATTTTCAATTGATTCTTGAAACCTAGGGTAATCTGTGTCAGTATCAGGGTGAAACAGTCCATTGGAAGAGACATTATCATCCCCTATTCTCTAAGTCATTACTGAGAGGTATCAGAGATAATTGTATTTGACAATGTCACTATGGAAAGGGGGATGTTCATCTTCTTGGGCCAGGTATGTCATCTCAATTAGATTTATGGGGAGGACATAGTCGCTATCAAGCATATTATAGGGATTCAGAGGGGTAGTCCCCAAACCATTAGGGGCTCAACCAGTATAAAATCATCTATTATTTCTTATTTATATCTACATTTGTAGATTACAGATTTATCATATAGGGATTCATAAGTCTCAAATGGGGCACATTCGCTATGTATAATTACAACCATTCCATCAATGGGGTATTCTAGAAATTGATCAAATATTGAGGGATCAGGTACCTTTGGATATCAAAATTTTCATGTCTACCAGAAACATATAGGGTATTTATTTGTCCCTATATGACTTCATCTTGTTCCTTAGTGAGCGACATGGTGACATGAAATTCTTCTGAAATAGTGCCCTTTCAATAGATTTCAGCTGTAGCGACTTCTATGTTAAATTCCTCTGGGATTTGGAGGTCTTTAGTTAGTTCCTCTATGAGTTATTTTGAAATATGGATCACATTGAGGATTGAGAGCTTGGATGGGACAACCACCATCTTTTTAAAAATACTATAATTTTCTACTAGAGGTTACCTTTTCTGAGGTGGGGATTCTCCTAGATATATATATCAGCAGCCATGGAATTTTAGGTTGATGGGCCTAGTTCTTGTGTAGTGGTCTTGGGAGCATCAGCTGCTAGTGGAATGGGTTGTGACCGCCTTCAAACTGATAGATCTGATTAGATAATTGAAACCGTTCAAATCTCTCTTACAAGACAACTAGGTACAGATGAGTGATAGAGGATTCTGGGACACCTCAATGACTTTTTTTTGGGATTTTGGAGCACTATTTCCATGGGTTTCAAGATTATATATGTTCTTCATGGGAATGTGACTGAAATATTGTGTCCAACTATGCAAGTGTTTTCTTATATATCGTCGATTACTATGAATGCGACCTTCTATACCCCATCTATGTGTAGGAAACTCATTTTCTAAGGATTATTCATCTTTTTAGATGGGTTCTTCAATGTGTATCATGTTTAATGAACCAAATATGAGCTCTTATTCTAATGAGGGATCCATTTTTGGGTGGTTCCCATGCTACAGATGATGCAGAGAAAAAAATCATCAAGAGTTAGAGATTTTTTTGGAGTATCATATATATCATACTCCTCTATTTCTTCCTTCTTCTAATGGTTATTTCCCCTTTTGAGAGTCATGTTTGATTTTGTATACCTAGGTGGTGGAGATATTGAGTGTGTATACATCCATTCTCTCAAGGTGGAATGATCATGATCAACTTTTTTCTGAGTCATACAATTGTCTAACATCTACCCATGCCGAGATGAAACATTATTCCAATCACCCACTCCTTTTGACTAGGAAAAGGTTATGCATGACACATTTTCTAAAGAGTTATCTAACACCACCTGTCATATGACAACCATTCCTTAAAGGAAATATTTTATGACAATGTATTCTTTGATATTGTAACCCATCGTTCAATAGAAATTGAAATAGCTAAGATGGTCGGTGAGGTTGACCTTATCTGGATTCTTGGGTTATGGTAGCCTGAGAAGTTTATTGTCCATGACTACTAAGAAATAATTAGGGAATTTTCCATTTTTTATGATTTTTTCTCCAGTCATCCATTCCTCAAATCTTGAGTGACCTAGATTTGTCTATGCTTCTATCCAAGGGTGATTTTTTGGTTTCCACCACTCGACATGATGTGCTGGGAAGTTTGGGACCTACCTTGGTGCCTGGATGGGATAATTTACTATATTGTGTGTGTCAAATAAAACATATCCATTTCATATCCTTTTTCTATATGATCATGGTATTAGTAAAGATTTTAATTTGGTTTACTTAATGATTTTTTCGAGAGAATTTTCAATTTTTATGAAGCCATATATCCCGCCAGGATACTTCATTAGGTTAAATGGTATACACAACTCATACAAAATATTTTTAGCATAGTGTTATAAAATATGATTCTAAAAGAGATGGATGCTGAGTGAATAAGTTAAACCATCCCATGTGAATATGAAGTCATACACCCTATCATTTTTTTCATTGTTTTCATTTTTTAGGTCGAATATTTTCATTTTCCTTAGTATGGAAATAAACTGATAAAGGAATTAACAATAAAAGTCTTCACGTCTTACAATGGATCCCTCTAGAAGACTGATGTACCAACCAATATTTTCCCAATCAGAGTCTATAAAACACATCTCATATTTGGTTCCTCATATTGATCTCGAGGTCCCTTAACAACACACGTTAGGATATGAAGTTTGTGAGATGATGTTTGGGGTTTCATGTACCATAAAAATTTTTAAAGGTAAGATTTCAAAAATTTGTTGGTGGATGGGTATCATAAATCCATTCTAGATATGGATTCCTATTAGGATTCATAGGTGAGTATCAACCATCTATGGATTACAATTGAATATCTAGGGACTCGATGACATTAAAAAGCTATGGGTATGCTACTATCTAATCCATCTCCAATATATAAGGACCGAGAGGGGATTGATGAGGTGGTACCAACATTTTCTCCCACTAATTATTGATTAATCCTCTGACTATATGATTACACTGGCAAGGGAGATGCTATTGCTGAAATAGAGGGAAGTCATAATCATTTTCTACTTCTTAATTTGTATAGACTAGATAACTAGATCTGGAGCCATTCTAGCACTCAGATACCTCGCATAATTTATGATAATCCATTGGAGGGATAATATTCATATCTACCTAAAGATGATACTAAGTAAAAATATTATCCCTGAGTATATCCTCATAGTGTTTTCTGAGATCTTTTATCTTAATTTCATATTTTGATAAATTTTCTTCAGTGGAAGGAACCTCAACATTTCTGGGTGGTGATTGGGATGTAGACACACCATTTCCTTTATCTTTTTTAGTGTTCCACCAGGGAGGTGGAAATATGATATTCATAGGTTCCATATTTTGGATCCTTCTATGGTTCTAGGTGAATGTAGCCTCAGTTGGTGCATCCAAAGAACCCTCCTATCTGGGAATATTTTCCATATTTCATCAATCTTTATTCTCATCTTGATCCACTATATATATTGTATTAATAAAGACAACATTTACAATGTCATATCAGGAAATGGGGGTTGTACCATTAAATTTAATGAAATTGGTTGATTTTACACTTCCTTCATCTGCGTCATTCACCAAACACTTTCCCATATTGGGATATTTTGGATTGTGAACATGGCAGTGTCTGAACAACTTTTCCATTCACTCCTCCCATCTTGGTATATAAATAGTGTCCTTGAGGGAGATTTCATCCAGGTTTGCGGAATGGGACTAGACTACCAGAGGATATTATTGATGTAAGAGGAATGGATGGGATGTATACCACTGATTTTTACCTCCCAACCATGAGAGGACTGATTCTATCTATGGTTATAATGATTATGTATGTTCTTCCATCCCTACGGGTTGGTGGTTATGTTGGGACACAATTGAAAATGATTAGTCCCATTATTGAGTCTCCCATGATTCTAGTTAGGGATCTTATGATTTCCGAGAAGAACTTGAAGATATAAATTCCCCCAGATCATCATTTTGGATTTGATCTAAAATCACCATTGACATCCCTAGGACCCCGTCAGGTGATGATGAACTTGGTGACGGAGATTGAGATATAAATTCCTCAGTACAATGGTTAGGGGTTTGTTTTTATTTTCCAATGATATTTCCTGAATCCTCTTCTGAATTTATGATCCAAGTGGTGGAGGTGGTAGAATATATTCCCCCAACTTTGCAGGTGGAGTTATCTCTTGGAAATCTATTATGACATCTACTTATATGGCTAATTTGTTAGGGTGCATCTATGCTCACATAAAATTTGGGTTTTATGGAGGCTCATGATAGGAATAATTCCATATGAGAAGTAATCTGGTGGATCAAAACGTTAGATTACAAGTATGAAATGCCTTCATATTAATTTTAGTGTCCCAATTCAATATTCTGCTGTCTTTACTCACCCTTATTTTAAGATGTATGTGCATCATTCAAGTAGGGTCATTCTTTTTTAGTTACCCACTCATTAATGTGTTTCCTGCTCTTTTTTTTCTAGAGGATATATAATTACTAGAAACTATATCTGAAGGGTTTTATTATTATGGGTATAGGGGGAAGTGAAACACTACATATCTCTCCCATCCTCAGATATGCTTGTTTGGTGATGCTCTGAATATAATGTGATGTAGAGATTCCACCATGCGGTGATAAACACTATGTAGGGGGTTTGCAGATCCTCAATTCCCATGTTCTGGGTTATGAAAAATGAGGCCATATCTAGCTAATAATAGAGTGTATTGATAGGCTAATGGTGATACTTGTATCCCAGATAGGGTAGATGTCTAGCCTTCAGTGGATAAGGAGTATACCTTATATTGTTTCATTGATAGAATATAAACTCTTTTTATAGCTCATTCGGGACCACACAGTTAGAGGTATAGAGGGCCCAAAACTTGATGGGGTGTTTTTTAGAAAACTCTCTCCATATGTCAATGTCAACCTTTTCTTCATCACACCTATATGAATTCATCTGGTTAGACCATATAAGATGGTTCATGGGGTCATTTTCTGACTCGAGTGGAGTGATAAAAGAATTTGAAAGGGAACTATATGTGATTGACCATAATGTTTCAAGAACCTCTCTATACAAAGGTATCTATGTTTTAAATACCTCTATATATTGACATGTTAGTGAAAGGTTAGGATTTACATGTCCACAAGAGACATTGTCTGTGGGAGGTTCCCCATGGTGGATATCAGAAGTAGTGTAATTTTGATCCATACACACAATACCAGGAGGAGTAGTACGATGGTAATGATCATCTTTTTATTTTTTTAGAGTTTACAGACCCTTATGGTGTTGAGAATGTCACTCGAATGACTTTAAGGACACTACCATTGAGAATATTAGAAATATGGGTCTTCTTCTGCGTCACAGTTGCAATATGCCGACCTGACTTTCCAAATTGTTAAGATATATGAGCCTTCTGCATAATGGTTATCAGAACATGTTTATAACCATCTGGTTTTTCAGGAGTATGAGAATTCTGTTCAGAAGGTGGTGTAATATTCCAATGATATTCCTTGTTATTGACATGAATATGAGACTTTCCAAGGCATGTGTGTAACACCATAATGTTTCATAGTACATTATCTCTTTAACGTATTTTAATAGCTTATATTTCATGCAACGCCAACTTGGCTTGTATTATACACAAGATTGACTTTCTGTGAAACACCGCAATAATATTATAATTATATAAAAGATATATTTATATATCAATTAAATATTGTAATATGAATAGTAAAAAATAAATTTTAAATGTTATTTATAAATTTTTCACACAAATAAAACATATTTATAATGAAATGTATAAGTTTTGTTAAAATAGTTATATATTTAGAAAAACAATTTTCTCAAAAGAACTACTTTTTATGTCCTTTGGTAAATAATAATAATAAAATTTTAGACACTACTAAAATTTGAGTTGGGTAAAATAGAATTCAGTTTTTAATTTGGAGTATCAAAATTATCATAGGGTGTATTTTTTTTATTTTTCTGAAAACATTCAATTTTTGATGAATAGTGAAAAATACTGCATAGTATATAAAAACTGACTTTTTCATATAAATAATTATTTTTAATTAAAATTTATATTAAAGTCAAAATATATAAATAATACATATAATTTTCCAATTTAATTAAATGGTGTCATTTTAGCATAATATTATATATATAATATTTCACTGAACTTCTTAACGTCTTTTACCCACCTTCTAGGCACATTTGAAAATTTCCATAAAACGTAATTTTACAACTTATTTGAATTGAATTTCAAAAATAAGACATACACGGTTGTCATAATTATGTAAAATTTGGTTCAATAAGATGAAAATAGTTTTTTGAATAGTAACTTTTGAAATTTATTTACCGCGATTAAAATTAAATACAGTAATTAAAGAAAAAAATAATACAATAATAATATAAAATTACACCAACACATTTCCTAATCCAATTGGATATTTTTTTTTACCTAGATAAACCTTAATAAAAAAATTCAGATCCATTTTGAACCATTTGGGTTAGATTAGGACATTTATTATATTTTATTTAAAGAAGAGTTAAAAGTGTAAATTTCAAATTTTAATAACTAACCCATTTTTAATATAGGGTTATAAATAATATAATTTCGAATATAAATATTCATTAGAATGATAAAAATATTTCCTACATCACTGTATTTATTATTTGATTTTTTATAATAAATAATTAAATTTATTTATGGCATAATGATGATGCAGTAATTACCTAATTAGTGAAGGATTAATATACTTGATATTATAAATATTAAAATAAATGTAAATTGATACTTTTTATGATGTAATATAATTTTAAAGTTTAATATAACAGTTTAGGGTTGATTAATTTTTTATGAATTAATCATTTTTTTATGACTTTCAGAAAAACCAAATACTAAATATTGTCATAATTGACATAAATGAGTTTTTACAAAAAATACTATTTTATTAAATGATATAATTTTCATAAAAGTGTATGATTTAGACAAATAACATATATAATGTTAGATATGTCATTAATGATCCAAATTATGTTCTCTTGAAATTTTATAGTAAATATATTTACCATGAAGTATAAAAATACATGAAGACACGGTAAATGTAAAACTATTTAATTAAGAGTTAAATCTAAAAGATTAGGTTTATATGGTTACCTAAACTGGTCCAAAACCTATTGGTTGATAGTATTTCAACCCATCACCACCTTATCCTATAAATCAATTCAATTGGAGATATCAGAAAACAAAAATAATTTTATAATAAATTAATAGTCCAACCTTTTCCTAAAGTTCCCCTGTCCTATTTTATAAAAGGGTACATCCCCTTATCTTACATTAATGCTTCCAATGCTATTTGGATCGGCCAAAACCGGATAAAATATCCTACCAACAACCCTCACTTCATCCTAAAGGCCTTACATTGATCAGAAAGCCATCCTATAGATCCCTTTTATTCAAATAAAAAGGAAGCACCCGAAGAAGAGGTAATTATTTCATCACATATTTCAAAGTTCTATTCCTCTTCTACTTCCTATTTATTTGTTTTTCCCACTATAAAATAATACCTATAGTAACTTCTACAAACTGAGATGTTATTATAAATATGGTACAACCATATTCATTATTCAATCCATCCTTTGAATGAAAAAGTCATCATACGTGCGTACACACGACTTACTATCTCCACATCATGGTGTAGTTTGTTATTCCACACTTCATTATTTGTATGGGTATAATAATCAGTATAAATGATTAAAATAGTAAATATAACATGTTAATTATTATGTAAATATAATATAACATCCCATTACATATGATTTCACCATCAATAGAATGATATTGTCGCTCATGCATACGTATAACTTACCATCTCCACGACACGATGAGATTAATTTCCATGTTCACCATTCAAGGATGATTATAAAAATATATATTATTAATAAGTACATAATATATGAAAAAAAATTATACTAGAAAAAAAAAATATTTTAAAATATATTTCATTCACATACTTCCATTCAATACGGTATGAAAACAGATATAATGTTCATGCGTACATACGACCTACCATCTCTATGAATGGTGTCTTCCATTTTATATGTCTATATATTATATATATTTATATTATGAATATATATGATATATAAATCATATTAAAAATTCCTTATGTATTTAAATCATTATCTAAGTGATATGATCAATAATAACAAGTTAAAACACGTAAGATAAAGAAAGTGATTATTAGCCAAAATGTTATTTTAAAATGGAAATAACTATAAATGGGTAGTATAAAGTCAAAAAGGAATAATGTATGATATTATAAATATGAATATGGTTCTGGTATACTTTAATAACATACTATGATCATTATACGGGAGGCTAAACGTACCCTCTTCTAAAGGACAGTACAAGGTAAGGATTAATTCCTCAATCTCATTATTTTCATAGATTGTTTATGTGTAGTTATTTACTCGGACATATTTATCATCCATGTCCATGTTTCATAAAAATGTTTTCAATTGGAATATTTTTAATTTTTTATGGAATGGAATCTTAAACTAGATTATCATTTTAAATGTTTTAAAGATTTATTTTTCTAGTTGTAATTAATTATTGTATATGTTTTCAAAATGATTTAATGGATTTACTTATATGAACATGATTTTTCTAGAATGATAAATATTTTCAAAAGATACAATGTGTAATTAGAAAATTTGATTCAAAAATATCTTTTAAATGAGGCACTTTAAAGAAGACATAATCGCTTCTACCGATTCGTTCAAATATATTTCTTATTAAAAAATCTTATTAATTAGTTGATTTATTATAAATTAATAACATCAATATAAATCATATAATAATATGTTATTATAATTATGAAATAATCCTATTTCACATTCTATCCATCCTACGAAAAACAAAATCACCGCACGTGCATACGTACTGCTTACCGTCTCCACGCTGTGGTGTTATCTGTTTTCACGTCCACAATACATGGAAGGGTATAATGGTGGAAATAATAACTATATATGAAAATTATAAAATTATACTAATTAACTTATATTATACACCATCCACTTCAATACCAATCAACAATTATGGGAACAATATCGTCTATCATGCGTATGTACAGCTTACTATCTCCACGGCATGACGAGATTCATTCTCCATGTTTACCATTCAAGAATGATTGTGAAGTATATATAGTAAATAATCATGAAATATAATACATAACAATTATACTGGATTTATGTATATATATTTCATTCACTTTCGTCTATTCAATTCAATAAGGAAATTGAAACAGTGTTCATGCGTACGTATGACATACCATCACCAGGAATGATGTATTCTATTTCATTTATTTAACTATTATATATATTTATATACATAAAATATATGATATATAAATCAATTTTTAAATTCTTGAAATAATTAAATCAGGATCTAACTAATAATATCAAGAATAACAAGTCAAAACACGTATGATAAATAAAACGATTATTACCCAAAACATTGCGTTAACATGAATTGATGTGTAATATAATGTCATAAGTGAATCATATAGGATATCAAAGATATTATTATGATTCTATTACATGTTAATAATATCTTTAAACCCACTATATAGTATGTTTGAACACATGTGGAAAAAATCATACCTAAGGTAAGGGAAAATTTTTCAATCTCATTTTTATTGTTGATTATTTATACGTAACTATTTATTGGGGCTATATTTATCACCCATGTCCATGTTTTATAATAATATTTTCATGAAATAATTTCTATTATTCTATGTATTTTTAAAGTCGTTTTTAACCCTTTTTTACTTTTACTACATGGTATGGATGGAATCATTCTTTTTTTAGCATACAAGGTATTTTTTTGAATTTTTTAACAAAATTACGAGGAGAATATTTTTTAACATATACGTCATGAATGGAATTTTACATTTGTGTAACACCTTAATTCCATAAAGATTATGCTTCACTATTTTAATTTTATTTTCAAATAAATTATTTTATTTTTCAAATTCATGGAATTTTGATAAATTAAAATTTTTTTATGAAGAAATGATATTTTCCTCAAGAATTAATTTCAACTGTTTTATCAAAATTATTTTCTATTTGAGATTACACTCTTTAAATAGGGTTATTTTTTTATCCCTATTATTTCTACGATTTTATTTTGTTAATGATGGAATGATATTTTATAAGTATTATGTTATTATGTAATGATGTTTAAGAACCGATTTTTATTTCTTGGGTTTTGCTATGATAAATTATTTATGTTTTTATGGCACATGTAAGAATTATTTCATTATGATATGGGTGAGAACTATATCTCTCTTCAAAAAATTGGGTAAAGAATTATATCTCATGATATAGATATGACTGGAATGACAAGTAAATCTGGTTCAGTAATACAGGGCTGGAATGAAAAGTAAATCAGGTACAGTAATACATGGATGAAATGGAAAGTAAACCTGGTTCAGTAATAAACCTTTTCCACTATGATGGTCTTGGAAAAAATTCCTTTGATATGATATAATGTGATTTTTTGATTGCCACAATTTCATGTTTTTTCCATTTATATTTTATCATGGTTAATGTTCCTTTATGATCTATGCCTTATGAACTTGCATGATTTATTTCATGACTCAAGATTTTGATGTTTAAACTTTATATTCATGTTTGTACATTCAACTGTTTCTCATTTGTTTTTTGTTCTCAGTGTTTACCCTTACTGGGAATTTGAGCTCACCCTTTTTATGCTTTATTTTACTTAGTTTATAAAGAAAGGGTTTATGTCAGAAAACAACAGGGGAATATCTTTTTGCGAGATAGTTATGATCTTCCACCGAGTTAGATGATTATGTTCTGAGTTTCCAAAAACACTGAACTAATACGGTGTTTGCGTATATATTTTTTGTAATGTATTATGTATTCCACAAAAGAAATTCAATGTCCATGTATGTGAAGCTTGAGTCGTTAGATTATTATTCTGGTGATACTGACCCTTTCACATCCTTATAATATCTTACGCCACATTTAATAATAAAGAATGACGTACAAGATCAAAGGCCCTTTCCCTTTTTTATTTGGATATATAATGGAGTTTTTCCATTGCTATGAATTTTACAATGTCTCCACACTCCCCGATTCCTTATCTTGTCCCAAATTATTTAACATATCTAGGGTTTGGGTTAGTTAACTATGATATGAAATGGTTATATATGTGTTGAGTTTATTTAATATCATTGATTTTACACCTTAACATGCACCGACTGGGCCCATCATTGACAATGGTTGTGGATCTCTCTATGATTGGTCATAAAATATCTCACTTCAGGATGGGGTTCGTGTATCCCAGATGAAAAAGATGATCATATTCTAACCATGTAAACCTTATCAGTTTTCTCATCATTTCATCTACACCTAAATGGTCTACCATATTCCTTTAGATGATATATAAGGATACTAACACCCTAGGATCATCCTCTAGTTTTGGATGATGATGGAGTGCAAAGACATTGATATTAAGATCATTCATCTACCAATTGAATCTCTACCCTTTATTACTTAGGATTACACCCAGGAATGGGTAATAGCCTATCCATGTGGTGTGTTAAGATGACTGGTTATTCATGTGAAAAAATCCACTTTCCTCACCAACCCCTCTATATATGGAAATGATGGAATTTATTGATGACTTGGGAGAGGCTTTGTGGATTCATCCTCAGTTTGGAGACAACTATCCAAATAGTGGGATAGAATTTGTCAAGGAAATAATCCCTCAGACCTATGCAACGGGGATTCCCTTATTTATGGGAGAATATATGGGGCCTCCTCCCCTACATCATTTCCAGCTCATCTGACTTTTTCTACATATTGATAACCCAAACCATTAGTATAGAAACTCATACATGATTCAAGAAGATTTGGGAGTAGGTTTAATATTTGATTACTGAGGTTTATTTGGAAATAGTTTGTGACTAAGGGGAGAACCTTCATTATCTATTTTATGACATGGGGTGGATATTTTTAATTGAAACCCACTATATTAAATCTTGAAAAAAATTCTTTACTCTAAAATATTTGACCACCAAATATAGGGGGTTCCATAATCTTGAAGATGAGGATCCCATCTCTTGTTAGTTGAAGGAAGTGTTGGAAGAACTAAAGAAGAGCCACCAATTTATATCTAAGTTGCATGCCTAGATAGATGTCTTGACCATGAAAATATGGAGATAATGTAAAATAATATCTCCATGAGCTATGAACTTTTAACATAATAATATTTCTAGTAAACTACTAAAAAAAGAGTTAAGGAGGTGACTACTTTAGTCATGAATGTCTATCCCGAGGAAGAAACAGGAGAGGTGGGGTGGGATGAATATCTAAATTTAATTGAAACTTATCTATAAAATCTTAGAAACTTTTCCACCTCAACTATTCAAAATTATATTTGTTTGACCATCTAAATTCACACTATTTCTGATTAGATTCTTAAATAGACTTCAAAATTTGATGATTCCTCCAATTTCATGATATCAATGAATGAATTGTTTGAACCATTCATATTGTTGTCCCATTTTTCATTCATTCTTGATGTGAATGCTTTTTCTATGATCTGATATTATATGAATCTACAATTATACCCATCCTTTTATTAATATCATTTAAACCAGAATAACTAGATTTCAATATTTAAATCATAACAAATTCTTCCCAGAAAATTCTCATGATTTCCTACCAACATGTGATCCCTTTTTTATTTACATGATACAATTATCTTGAGATTACATGTTTTTTAAAAGGTTAATTGGGTAGAATATATCTTAGATAGTGAGCACACTATATTTTATTGATTTTGATAGTCTTGGTGAGCATTGTTTTATTTTTACCAATTACATATAGTGGGCCTTAAAATCATTCCCATTATTTCTAACCAAAAAATTGTTGTGTTTTAGTTTAGGTTCTTTAATCTTAGACCATATATCACTATATTTTAGGGTCTCTAATCTCATACCTTATATCATGGTAGTTTAGGGTCGTTAGATCAAAACATATATCAGTGTATTTTACGGTCTTTTATCTTGGACCTCCTACCATTTTATTTTAAGGGTTTTTAGCTCATACCATCTATTGTTGTAGTTTATGGTATTTTAGCTCAGAACTTCTATCACTGTAGTTTAGGGACATTTAGCTGGAACTTTTACCATTTTAGTTTCGTATATTTTAGCTTGGAACATATGATACCATGTAGTTTAAAGTATTACTACTATGACTTGACCGATGATCATGGAATATGGTGAATACTTGCTAAGAATGACCTAAAACACTCTAGGGTGTTTAGTTTTACCATGGTGTTTCTAAGGCTCACAAGAATATGAGCAACAATTCTATAATGAGGATATGCCTCTGGATGGTAGGTCAAAGACGTTATGCATTAGTAAAATAGTGAAATAGAGGTTGCTTCACTCATTTGTAAGGGTCATGGAAGATTTATGGGGGGGATGAAGGTTGAGTAGGAAATTATAGGGATGCTTTGTGAACCATGATAGTTGGAGTATAAGTGATATAATTCAGAACCCAAAAGTTTCAATTAGTAAATATGGGATTCAGTAGACATGTTAGGGATGACATGTAACAACCTACGGTGCTAGGTTCCTCTATGTTGTTTCTAGGGATCACATGGATTGAATATCCTTTCATGTAAGTAGGGGACACCATTAGTTATGGATCAAAGACCTTAGCTATTGTAAACATTTCCATGAAAAGATGATATCCACTGTTTTATGCGGGAAATGAATGATTTTTAAACAATAAAACAACCAGATGATATGTTTTGGTTTGTGAATAATTCTATCTAGGAAATGTTCTATAATATTTGGGTAGTTTGGTTTTTAAATTTTATGCTTGGGCCCTATTCCCTATGGTTTCAAATCATGAGGCATTGGTGATCAAAGGTTTGAGAATGAAGTGTCACATTTCTTCTTTGAGAGAGGGTAAAAACACAGTAATGTAACATTGAAAATATTGAATTCACTCATATAGGTTGATATGAGATTTTTAAATCATGGTCCAATTTGTTTTGGTTTGGAGAATTATTTGGTACACTCATATTCAGAATGAACCAAAACACACTGATGTGCTAATTTCTGCAGTGGTGATTTTGAGGCTCCTATGGATCTGAAATTACTTTTTGCAGAGTGATGTATTTGGTTGATGACTATAGGTGCATATTAAGGATCCATATAAATACATGAAAAGTACAAAAAAGTGTCCCTTGAATCTAGGTATCTTTATGAAGTGTTATGGAAGATTTATTGTGATTTGAGACACTGAAATAATGAGCTGTGATTTGTGGATATTTTAATATCCAAAAAGTGTTCAAGAAACCTAAAAGTTGTGTCACTACCTAGAGAACATATTATCATGGAGAGGTAATGTGAAAAATCATTACTCTAAACTTTTACATGATCAGGGGGTGCAGTGAGAATGTGATGGCTTTTACAAGGGCTAGAGAGTATGAACAATGATGTTTATGCCTTTTTTATTTTCACCCATCTTTTTTCATAGACTCTATAGATGAATAGTTTAGTGAGTTAAGACTTGAATTTTTCTCAGAACTCCCTTTCCAGGTTTTCAACTAGAATTGTTTTTTGTCTCTTTCACTAGACATTTTTGGTATTGTGATTTGGACCATTATTGGATAGACTTTATGGTTATAAAACATTGACCAAAGTGCAGGCATCATATGGTCATGACACACATAGACCTATTATGGGGGCGATACAAAAGATCTTAATTAGGGTACCCAAGGTGAATAGTACCCCATTATCCATATGATTGGGAGATGAAAATATTGTAAAACATGGATTTAGGTTCTCAGGTCATGAGTAATTATATGGGAAAATATTATTGAGAATGGCCCATAACACATTGAGGTGCTGGGATCTATTATGGTGATGTCAGTGCTCACAAGGATCAGAAATCCCATTTGAAGGGAGAAAAATTTGGTTGAGTACCAAAGTTTCATATGCATGAGCCATAGAAATTAATGAATAATCAATTAAAGGGGAACTTTAAGCCATTTATCTTTCCAATGGTCCATGGAAGGTTTTGGTAACCCGATGCACTCAATAATGAAAGTATGCTTTCTGGGTTGGGTTTCTTAAAATATAATGGAAGTACCCTATACTTTGCATAACTAAGGTAAGGATCTTGTGATCCTTCGATAAGGGATGAAAAATAAGTGGTGGTCAGCATAGTTTTACATCATGTTGTTGGGATGTACTTGTTTCCGTGCATTTTAACATCATGTGGTAATGATGCTAACTGGGTAGCTTATATTCATGTGGTAAATATGTTTTCATTTTTTAGTTTTAATATCTTGCGACCAGGATTTTTTCCTTGTAGTTTAATGTCAAGTGGAAAGGATATGGGAACTGATATGAAAAAATTAGGAAGGAAAAATTATATGTGAATGTATTCCATAAATAGATCTAACTCATATACATGAAATGTGGAACTTTATGGATAAACCTTTATGGAGTTGGGGTTCAGTTTTTGTAAGTTTTTTGTAGCTAGGACCAAGATTTTCGATTTGAGCTTCACTACATATCGTGTGATGATTGGAATCAATCCAGACATTGTGGTCAAATGAGAAAAAATTATACGCAGGTCTGGCTTATATGTAGATGTGGACAATATTTCTATTAATTATTGTACCTAGGACTTGGATTAGATATACAAGCGTTACTATGTATCATGTGATGATAATAATCAACCCATACAAAGTTCATGAGGAACCATACAGTTTAACATCATATGAAAAGTATGTTGGCTTCCCTACGTGAAAATGGGTATCATTGATGGACCTAAGGATGTAAATTTGGGAAAAACATTGTATCCTATGGTAATAGGCTTCAAACCATACATAGTTATTGAATGGATGTGTATTAGGATAGTAATAATATATAATAGTGGTTCTCATAGGAATGATCCATGGTAATGTGCAACATTATGTTGTGTAAGGGACATCAACCATGTAGTTTAATATCATGTGGACATAAACATAGTATTCTTTTTAAGGGTTTTCATTTTGTACATTGATGAACCTATCGTGGTCCATTATTCATTACTCGTCTAGGTAGTCCCTTACCAAAATTCGTAATATCACGTGATCTATGATCAGTTTTTGAACCAAAAAGTGGAAAGGGTTCCTCTCATCATGAATAGGTGATTAAGGATAGGATAGGGGTATTTTGTATCATGTGGTGGCTAGAATGATATAGAGGATTGAGGAATCCCTATTTATCTCATTGAAAATGAGAATCAAGACATGTTTAGTTCTTGAAAAGTCATACAATTTAATGTTGTTCAGAAAGGAGAGATTTTGTGAAATTGATCCTCTTAAAGTAAGGACATGTGTCAATTGGTTCAACGTGATGCGATGATAATGAGGATCACCTAACATGAAATAAAAGGAATACTGTAGGTCATTACAATACATGAGATTTTGGCATCACTACATATCCTGTAATGGCCAGAACCAAGCCCCATGTAGTTCTTCAATGAAGATATTCCCTTTGTATAACTAACTCTTACATGGGTTCGGGGGAATTTCATCCATACACTTCATAAATATGGATAGTGTGTGGTGATTCATTAGTGATATGGTTCTTCCAATGTAGATTAATGTTATGAGGTGATGAAATCAATCGTGTTTATTACTGTCATGTGGTGAGGACATATCTTTACATTTTTGCATCATGTAGTCTAGATTTATGTTTGTAGTTTAATGTCATACAACATGGGTGGGGTTCACATGATGACATATATGAAAATTATGTCTTGATAAACCTCACATTGGTGGGAGGTGTGACATTCTTCCCATCTATTTTAAACAATGAGTAAGCTCCATTGTGAGATACCTTTTATAAGATGTAAGTCCCTTTCCCATTTTGTTTCTAGATTTGGAGGCTTTTTTACTCGTTTCATTGGGGTCTTGAGAGATAACACTAGTTCTCATTGGAGGAATAAATAGAGAAAAACCTTCTTATTGAAGGATTGTGGGATCTGATTCTAATTAACTTCAGGATTGTGAAAATTACACAACTTGTTCTCATTGCAATACTCGAAATCATCCAAACACTTTTGTGATTGATCTTTATCAAATAGTTGTCTACAAATGGGTATTAGAAGTGAAGGAAGCTTTAATTATATTGGTAATAGTACATTTTTCCCATACACTATTGAGTATGGACTTTCCTGTGTCATTGTTTGCATGGTGGTATGGTAGGTGCATAAAGATTGTATGATCTTATCTGTCAATGAATTAATATCCTTGTTCACCATTTAAAATAGTATATACGATAGAGACTTATTAAAGGCCTATATCTAACCATTTTCCACTTTATGATTGTAGGATAAGTGATTGGACTTGATATTACACTCCAGGTATAGTTTCTTCAACAATAGAATAAAATTTGGTTATATTGTCCACAATATTTTTTGAGGGACTTCGAACCTGGTGATGATATTGGACTTTATGATGTTGATGATGTTCTTCATCCCAAATTTAGTGAGGGTTACTGCATCATCTAATTTTGAAATGAGGCTATTGGCTGTAACTATATACTTGAACAACTAGTTGTGGAAGAGGGATATGGCCCTAGAACACTCTTTCCCCAAATAAAGAACTTCCATTAATATTTAGCTGTATATAAAAATTTTAGGGGATAATGGATGATGTTTTAATGGATCTAGAATGAATGAAATTTCTTGGTGAATTCCAAAGAGTCTGGTATCATGGTTTTCTTGTAAAAACATAGCCTCCGTATTTGGTAGTAGATCTTGATCCCTGATTGATGAGCATCACATGAGATTGCTTTCACTTCTTCCATGGTAGTGTGAATCTCTCTATGAACTACGAATCTGAGGATGATTCCATAATATCCTTATATTTAGAGGTCTTTATACTCATTTATAACATATCAAAGGTTAATGTTCACCTTACTTCATTGAACATGTCCCATTCCAGCTCGGATTGATCGAAGAACTCCATTTTGGAGAAAATCGATTATGGGATCCCTCCATCTCGAGGAGGATATTGGTTAATCACACTTTGGGTCAGTGTTGACCTTATTGACTTATACTATCATGGATATGATGATTTAAGAGACGATTCATTGGTTCATAATACGGATGATTGATTCCTCCTAATCAAGGAAGGCCAAGACTGGGGTTTCATTTGCTAATGCGTTAGTGCAAGTAATTTTTTATCAGGTAACTTTGTAAAATGCGGTATAAAAAGTGAACTCTAACATAATTCCTCTGAAATATCCTATGAGAGGCTCTACTTCTTTAATTTTTATGGAATATGTTTCATTGATATGCCTTATCACTATTTTTGAATCCCCTTTGATATTCAAGTAGTTTATTTTAACCTATAAGGATAGTTCTATCATAGTGATGAGGGAATTGTATTATTCCCCATTATTTCTTCAGTCAATGAATATTAATAAAGGTAAAGGGAAAACATTCTTTTCTCGAGATACAAGAACAATCCCTATGCCAAACCAATTGATTCTCGAGTTTTCAATCCTTTTGATTAAGGGATGTAGAGAGGGCCAGGAAAATACAACTCCATTATATGGGGAGTGTCATGTTCATACGATACCTACACATCTAGAAGCTCTATGTCCACTAAAGAATTTTCTAGGGTAGGAAGTTCTATGATTAAATCAGTTAGGGAATATTCTTTTACATATTTCTATGATACGAACTGAATGTTGTATTATTTCCAAATGAACATCCATCGAGCCAAGTGCCCAGTCAATATATGAATTCCCAGGATATATAAGGGTGGATAAATTTGAGAAAACATATGGACTTAGTGCTACCTCATGTAATTTCCCATCACATTCATTATGAATATTAGTTCAAGACAGTACTTTTCGATATAAGAGTTTCGGGTTTTAGTACATAGCCTCGTTCAGATAAGGTAGTAGAGACAATCCTCACTCCCCAAATCATTTTTCTATGTGAAGAGGGAACATAGTGATAATTCCATGGTGGAAAAATACACGATGAGAAGCCTACCTTTCAATGAAGACATCATAAGTGATGGTTGTAGTAAATACTTCTTGAGACTTCGGAAGGCTTCATGGCAGTCATCATCACATTGATATGTGATTCTCTTTTTCATTATCCTAGTGAAGGGGAAGGCTTTGCCAACAAAATTATCTATGAAATTCCAAATATAGGTGAGGTGGATGTGGATACCCCTATGTTATTTTAGATATTTGGGGGTTACATTGCTAAAATATCACTAGTCGTTTCTTAGTAGACCATGATTCCCTGACGCCAAGCTAAAAATACATGTAACATAATGTATGTTACCTTGAAGGAGAATTTCAATGGATTCATCCTCAGATTGTTTTCTCACTATTTTTCGAAGAATTTTTGTATATATATGAAGTTATGTCATCACTATAGAGATTTTACCACTAGGTAAACAGAACAACACGTGGTTATTCATTCCATGAATAGATTTAAAATATGATGCATGGTGCATTGATAAGTGGGACCATTGTTATTTAATACAAATGGAATGGACTAATAGAAAAAGATACCTTGAGACACTCTATAGGGTGTGACTTCCTCATATTCAAGGGGCCTATTTATTTTAATGTACCTAGAGTACCCTACCATTAAGTAAAGGTAATGGAATCCAAAATTTACATTAATCAAGAGTTTTGTGATCAGAAATGGGAAATCATCCTTTGTGAGTTATTGATTAATGTCTCTAAATTGATGCAGATCCTAATCTACCCATTCATTTTCTTAAACAGGGAAATGTTGGTTATCCATCTTCGGTATTCCACTTATCAATCAATGTTGCACTTGATCAATTTTTCATATTCTACATCTACATTGGTGGTATGAGAGGGTTTCATCCTTCTGGTTTCCTGCTCTTCTTGAAGCCTCAATACTCATTGGGTATGCCTAAATGGTGTGTAGTCACATATGGATTCATGTAGGAATTTTTTTTATAGCTTTTAGTGAAGAAATATCAGTGTTTCCTCATAAATTCAATATAAATCTCTTACTCTTCTAGATAAATTGTGGAAAAATCTGTGTAGTCCATGGTTCTTCATCTATTCCCAGATTTACCTACCGGAGAACATGAATGGTGTTGGAGGTTCCATCATAGAATGTAGGAGGAGTTTTCATGAGGTAATTTTAATTTTTTTACACCTCTAAGTCCATGGAGAAATTTTCAGTTGATTCTTGAAACCTAGGGTAATCTGTGTCAGTATCAGGGTGAAACAGTCCATTGGAAGAGACATTATCCTCCCCTATTCTCTAAGTCATTACTGAGAGGTATCAGAGCTAATTGTATTTTACACTGTCACTGTGGAAATGAGGATCTTCATCCTCTAGGGCCAGGTATGTCATCTCAGTTAGATTTATGGGGAGCACATAGTCGCTATCAAGCATATTATAGGGATTCAAAGGGGTAGTCCCCAAACCATTAGGGGCTTCAACCTGTATAAAATCATCTATTATTTCTTATTTATATCTACATTTTTAGATTCCTGATTTATCATATAGGGATTCATAAGTCTCAAATGGGGCACATTCGCTATGTATAATTACAACCATTCCATCAATGGGGTATTCTAGAAATTGATCGAATATTGAGGGCACCACCTTGTGGCTATAGAGGCAGGGCCTTCTGAGAATGAAATTGTATGATTTTATTCTATATAACCCTAAAGTCAATGTCAAATATGAGAACCACAAACTATAATTTGATATTGATCCTCACAATAGTTCATTTCTCATTGTTATTATATCCTTGTTGGTCATTATCATGGATGGAAAATTCCCTTCACTATATCCTAATTATCAGAGTGTTTGAATCTAGATGAGATTGATCCCAGTCCCATTGGGGATTAAGTCCCTTTGGATATCAAAATTTTCATGTCTACCAGAAACATATAGGGGATTTATTTTTCCCTATATGACCTCATCTTGTTCCTTAGTGAGCGAGATGGTGACATTGCATTCTTCTGAAATAGTGTCCTTTCAATAGATTTTAGCTGTAGCAACTTCTATGTTAAATTACTCTAGGATTTGGAGGTCTTTAGTTAGTTCCTCTATGAGTTATTTGGAAATATAAATCACATTGAGGATTGAGAGCTTGGATGGGACAACCACCATCTTTTTAAAAATACTATAATTTTGTACTAGAGGTTATATTTTCTAAGGTGGGGATTCTCCTAGATATATATATCAGCAGCCATGGAATTTTAGGTTGATGGGCCTAGTTCTTGTGTAGTGGTCTTGGGAGCATCAGCTGCTAGTGGAATGGGTTGTGACTACCTTCACACTTCTAGATCTGATTAGATAATTGAAACCGTTCAAAGTTGTCTTACAAGACAACTAGGTACAAATGAGTGATAGAGGATTCTGGGACACCTCAATGACTTTTTTTGGGATTTTGGAGCACTCTTTCCAGGGGTTTCAAAATCATATAGGTTCTTCATGGGAATGTAACTAAAATATTGTGTCCAACTATGCTTGGGTTGTCTTATATATCGTCGATTACTATGAATTCGACCTCCTATACCCCATCTATGTGTAGGAAACTCATTTTCTAAGGATTATTCATCTTTTTAGATGGGTTATTCAATGTGTATCATGTTTAATGAACCAAATATGAGCTATTATTCTAATGAGGGATCCATTTTTGGGTGGTTCCCATGCTACAGATGATGCAGAGAAAAAATCATCAAGAGTTAGATATTGTTTTGGAGTATTATATATATCATACTCTTCTATTTCTTCCTGCTTCTAATGGTTATTTCCCCTTTTGAGAGTCATGTTTGATTTTGTATACCTAGGTGGTGGAGCTATTGAGTATGTATACATCCATTCTCTCAAGGTGGAATGATCATGATCAACTTTTTTCTGAGTCATACAATTGTCTAACATCTACCCATACCGAGATGAAACATTATTCCTATCACCCACTCCTTTTGACTAGGAAAAGGTTATGCATGACACATGTTCTAAAGAGTTATCTAACACAACCTGTCACATAACAACCATTCTTTAAAGGAAATATTTTATGAAAAAGTGATATTTGATATTGTAACCCATCGTTCTATAGAAATTTAAATAGCTAGGATGGTCGGTGAGGTTGACCTTATCTGGCTTCTTGGGTTATGGTAGCTTGAGAAGTTTATTATCCATGACTACTAAGAAATAATTAGGGAATTTTCCATTTTTTATGATTTTTTCTCCAGTCATCCATTCCTCAAATCTTGAGTGACCTAGATTTGTCTATGCTTCTATCCAAGGGTGATTTTTTGGTTTCCACCACTCGACATGATGTGATGGGAAGTTTGGGACCTACCTTGGTGTCTGGTTGGGAACATTTACTATATTGTGTGTGTCAAATGAAAAATATCCATTTCATATCCTTTTTCTATATGATTATGGTATTAGTAATGATTTTAATTTGGTTTACTTAATAATTTTTTCGATAGACTTTTCAATTTTTATGAAGCCATATATCCCGCCAGGATACTTCATTAGGATAAATGGTATACCCAACTCATACAAAATATTTTTAGCATAGTGTTATAAAATAAGCTTCTAAAAGAGATTGATGCTGAGTGAATAAGTTAAACCATCCCATGTGAATATGAAGTCATACACCCTATCATTTTTTTCATTGTTTTCATTTTTTAGGTCGAAATTTTCATTTTCCTTAGTATGGAAATAAAATGATAATGTAATTAACAATAAAAGTATTCACATCATACAATGGATCCCTCTAGAAGACTGATGTACCAACCAATATTTGGCCCAATTAGAGTCTATAAAACACATCTCATATTTGGTTCCTTATATTGATCTCGAGGTCCCATAACAACACACGTTAGGATATGAAGTTTGTGAGATGATGTTTGGGGTTTCATGTACAATAAAATTTTTTAAAGGTAAGATTTCAAAAATTGGTTGGTGGATGGGTATCATCAATACATTCTGGATATGGATTCCTCTTAGGATGCATAGGTGAGTATCAACCATCTATGGATTACAATTGAATATCTAGGGACTCGATAACATTAAAAAGCTTTGGGTCTGCTACTATCTAATCCATCTCCAATCTATAAGGACCGGGAGGGGGTTGACGAGGTGGTCCCAACATTTTCTCCCACTAATTATTGATTAATCCTATGACTATATGATTACACTGGAAAGGGAGATGCTATTACTAAAATAGAGGGAAGTCATAATTATTTTATACTTATTAATTTTTATAGACTAGATAACTAGATCTGGAGCCATTCTTCCACTCAGATACCTATCATACTGTATGATAATCCATTGGAAGGATAATATTCATATCTACCTAAAGATGATACCAAGTAAAAATATTATCCCTGAGTATATCCTCATAGTTTTTTCTGAGATCTTTTATCTTAATTTCATATTTTGATAAATTTTCTTCAGTGGAAGGAAACTCAACATTTCTGGGTGGTGATTGGGATGTAGACACACCATTTCCTTTATCTTTTTAGTGTTCCACCAGGGAGGTGGAAATATGATATTCAGAGGTTCCATATATTGGATCCTTCTATGGTTCTAGGTGAATGTAACTTCAGTTGGTGCATCCAAAGAACCCTCCTATCTGGGAATATTTTCCATATTGCATCAATCTTTATTCTCATCTTGATCAACTATATATACTGTATTAATAGTGACAACATTTACAATGTCATATCAGGAAATGGGGGTTGTACCATTACATTTAATAAAATTGGTTGATTTTACACTTCCTTCATCTACGTCATTCATCAAACACTTTCCCATATTGGGATATTTTGGATTGTGAACATGGCAGTGTCTGAACAACTTTTCCATTCACTCCTCCCATCTTGGTATATAAATAGTGTCCTTGAGGGAGTTTTCATCCAGGTTTGTGGAATGGGACTAGACTAGCAGAGGATATTATTGATGAAAGATGAATGGATGGGATGTCTACCACTGATTTTTACCCCCAACCATGAGAGGACTGATTCTATCTATGGTTATAATGATTATGTAAGTTCTGCCATCCCTACGGGTTGGTGGTTATGTTGGGACACAATTAGAAATGATTAGTCCCATTATTGAGTCTCCCATGATTCTAGTTAGGGATCTTATGATTTATGGGAAGAACTTGGAGATATAAATTCTCCCAGATCATCATGTTGGATTTGATCTAAAATCACCATTGACATCCCTAGGACCCCGTCAGGTGATGATGAACTTGGTGACAGAGATTGAGATATAAATTCCTCAGTACAGTGGGTAGGGGTTTGTTTGTATTTTCCAATGATATTTCCTGAACCCTCTTCTGAATTTATGATCCAATTGCTGGAGGTGGTAGAATATATTCTCCCAACATTGCAGGTGGAGTTATCTCATGGAAATCTATTATGACATCTACTACTATGGGTAATTTGTTAGGGTGCATCTATGCTGACGTAAAATTTGGGTTTGATGGAGGCTCATGATAGGAATAATTCCATATGAGAAGTAATCTGGTTGATCACAACGTTAGATTACAAGTCTGAAATGCCTTCATATTAATTTTAGTGTCCCAATTCAATGTTCTGCTGTCTTTCCTCACCATTTTTTATGATGTATGTGCATCATTCAAGTAGGGTAATTCTTTTTTAGTTACCCACTCATTAATGTGTTTCCTGGTCCTTTTATTTTTCTAGAGGATATATAATTACTAGACACTATATCTGAACGGTTTTATTATTATGGGTATAGGGGGAAGTGAAACACTACATATCTCTCCCATCCTCAGATATGCCTGTCTGGTGATGCTCTGAATATAAGGTGATGTAGAGTTTCCACCATGAGGTGATAAACACTATATAGGGGGTTTCCAGATCCTCAATTCCTATGTTCTGGGTTATGAAAAATGAGGCCATATCCAGCTAATAATAGGGTGTATTGATAGGATAATGGTGATACTTGTATCCCAGATAGGGTAGATGTCTAGCCTTCAGTGGATAATGAGTATACCATATATTTTTTCATTGATAGAATATAAACTCTTTTTATAGCTCATTTGGGACCACACAGTTAGAGGTATAGAGGGCCAAAAACATTATGGGGTGTTTTTTAGAAAACTCTCTCCATATGTCAATGTCAACCTTTTCTTCATCACACCTACATGAATTCATCTGGTTAGACCATATAAGATGGTTCGTGGGGTCATTTTCTGACTCGAGTGGAGTGACAAAAGAATTTGATAGGGAACTATATGTGATTGACCATAATGTTTCAATAACCTCTCTATACAATGGTATCTATGTTTTAAATACCTCTATATATTGATATGTTAGTGAAAGGGTAGGATTTATATTTCCATGAGAGACATTTTCTGTGGGAGGTTCACCATGGTGGGAATCAGAAGTAGTGTAATTTTGATCCATCCACACAATACCAGGAGAAGTACTATCATGGTAATGATCATCTTTTTATTTTTTTAGAGATTATAGACCCTTCTGGTGTTGAGAATGTCACTCGAATGACTTTAAGGACACTGGCATTGAGAATATTAGAAATATGGGTCTTCTTCTGCATCATAGTTGCAATATTCCGACCTGACTTTCCAAATTGTTAAGATATATGAGCCTTCTGCATGATGGTTATCAGAACATGTTTATAACCATCTGGTTTTTCAGGAGTATGAGAATTCTGTTCAGAAGGTGGTGTATTATTCCAATGATATTTCTTGTTATTGACATGAATATGAGACTGTCCAAGGCATGTGTGTAACAACATAATGTTTCATAGTATGTTATCTCTTTAACGTATTTTAATAGCTTATATTTCATGCAACACCAACTTGGCTTGTATTATACGCAAGATTGACTTTCTGTGAAACACCGCAATAATATTATAATTATATAAAAGATATATTTATATATCAATTAAATATTGTAATATTAATAGTAAAAAATAAATTTTAAATGTTATTTATAAATTTTTCACACAAATAAAACATATTTATAATGAAATGTATAAGTTTTGTTAAAATAGTTATATATTTAGAAAAACAATTTTCTCAAAAGAACTACTTTTTATGTCCTTTGGTAAATAATAATAAAAAAATTTTAGACACTACTAAAATTTGAGTTGGGTAAAATAGAATTCATTTTTTAATTTGGAGTATCAAAATTATCATAGGGTGGATTTTTTTTTATTTTTCTGAAAACATTCAATTTTTGATGAATAGTGAAAAATACTACATAGTACATAAAAACTGACTTTTTCATAGAAATAATTATTTTTAATTAAAATTTATATTAAAGTCAAAATATATAAATAATACATATAATTTTCCAATTTAATTAAATGGTGTCATTTTATCATAATATTAGATATATAATATTTCACTGAACCTCTTAACGTCTTTTACCCACCTTCTAGGCACAGTTGAAAATTTCCATAAAACGTAATTTTACAACTTATTTGAATTGAATTTCAAAAATAAGACATACACGGTTGTCATAACTATGTAAAATTTGGTTCAATCAGATGAAAATATTTTTTTTGAATAGTAACTTTTAAAATTTATTTACCGCGGTTAAAATTAAATACTGTAATTAAATATAAAAATAATACTATAATAATTTAAAATTACACCAACACATTTCCTAATCCTATTGGATATGTTTTTTTTACCTAAATAAACCTTAATAAAAAAATTCAGATCCATTTTGAACCATTTTGGTTAGATTATGACATTTATTATATTTTATTTAAAGAAGAGTTAAAAGTGTAAATTTCAAATTTTAATAACTAAACCATTTTTAATATAGGGTTATAAATAATATAATTTCGAATATAAATATTCATTAGAATGATAAAAATATTTCCTACATCACTGTATTTATTTTTTAATTTTTTTATATTAAATGATTAAATTTATTTATGGCACAATGATGATGCAGTAATTACCTAATTAGTGAAAGATTAATATACTTGATATTATAAATATTAAAATAAATGTAAATTGAAACTTTTTATAATGTAATATAATTTTAAAGGTTAATATAACAGTTTAGGGTTGATTAATTTTTTATGAATTAATCAAGTTTTTTATGACTTTCAGAAAAACCAAATACTAAATATTGTCATAATTGACATAAATGAGTTTTTACAAAAAATACTATTTTATTAAATGATATAATTTACATAAAAGTATATGATTTAGACAACTAACATATATAATTTTAGATATGTCATTAATGATCCAAATTATATTCTCTTGGAATATTATAGTAAATATATTTACCATGAAGTATAAAAATACATGAAGACACAGTAAATGTAAAACTATTTAACTAAGAGTTAAATCTAAAAGACTAGGTTTAAATGGTTACCTAAACTAGTCCAAAACCTATTGGTTGATTGTATTGCAACCCATCACCACCTTATCCTATAAATAAATTCAATTGGAGATATCAGAAAACGAAAATAATTTTATAATAAATTAATAGTCCATCCTTTTCCTAAAGTTCCGCTCACCTATTTTATAAAAGGCTACTTCCCCTTCTCTTAAATTAATGCTTCCAATGCTATTTGGATCGGCCAAAACTGGATAAAATATCCTCAAAACAACCCTCACTTCATCCTAAAGGCCTTACATTGATCAGAAAGCCATCCTATAGATCCCTTTTGTTCAAATAAAAAGGAAGCACCCGAAGAAGAGGTAATTATTTCATAAACTATTTCAATGTTCTAATATTCTTCTACTACCTATTTATTTGTTGTTCCCATTATATAATAATACCTATAGTAACTTCTAAAAACTGGGATGTTATTATAAATATGGTACAACCGTATTCATTATTCAATCCATCCTATGAATGAAAAAGTCACCATATGTGCGTACGCACGATTTACTATCTCCACATCATGGTGTAGTTTGTTATTCCACACTTCATTATTTGTATGGGTATAATAATCGGTATAATTGATTAAAATAGTAAATATAACATGTTAATTATTATTTAAATATAATATAACATCCAATTACATATGATTTCACCATCGATAGAATGATATTATCGCTCATGCGTACGTACAACTTACCATCTCCACGACACGATGAAATTAATTTCCATGTTCACCATTCAAGGATGATTATAAAAATATATATTATTAATAAGTATATAATATATGAAAAAAATTCTACTAGAATATATATATATATATATATATATATATTAAAATATATTTCATTCACATAATTCCATTCAATACGGTATGAAAATAGATATAATGTTCATGCGTACATACGACCTACCATCTCCATGAATGGTGTCTTCCATTTTATATGTCTATATATTATATATATTTATATTATGAATATATATGATATATAAATCATATTAAAAATTCATTAAGTATTTTAATCATTATCTAAGTGATATGATCAATAATAACAAGTTAAAACACGTACGATAAAGAAAGTGATTATTAGCCAAAATGTTATTTTAAAATGGAAATAATTATTAAATGGGTAGTATAAAGTCAAAAAGGAATAATGTATGATATTATAAATATTAATATGGGTCTGGTATAATTTAATAACATACTATGATCATTATACAGGAGGCTAAACGTACCCTATTCTAAAGGAAAGTACAAGGTAAGGATTAATTCCTCAATCTCATTATTATCATAGATTGTTTATGTGTAAATATTTACTCAGAAATATTTATCATCCATGTCCATGTTTCATAAAAATGTTTTCAATTGGAATCTTTTTAATGTTTTATGGTATGTAATCTTAAACTAGATTATCATTTTAAATGTTTTAAAGATTTATTTTTCTAATTGTATTTAATTATTGTATATGTTTTCAAAATGATTTAGTCGATTTACTTATATGAACATGATTGTTCTAAAATGATAAATATTTTCCAAAGATACAATGTTTAATTATAAAATTTGATTCAAAAATATCTTTTAAATGACTTTATAAATTTTGATACTTTTAAATGATTTCATGAAAAAATGATATTTCTCTCAAAGAGTTTTACGGATCATTTTCATCAATGTCAAAATATTTTACTGGATATTAATCTTGATTGAGGTTGATTTGTTATAATACAATATTAAATATTTTATTGAATGAGTTATGACATTTTTGACTATGGATGATATATTTTTATAACATTCATGGTTTATGGTTAATGTATTGAAATTTCGTATGCTAGTTTTAAAATGATTTTTATGTTTTGTTTAAAACTTTTCATATGAGGAATGAATTGGAGTTAATAAATGACAGGAGGGGCCCGATATAGACCCTCGATACATCGGTAGGTACCATGAGACAAATTAGTGTCTTGGCAGAATGTCTTGACAAAATTAATATTTAGGGTCTTGTCACAAGTCCTTGACTTTGTGGTTATGATTTCTGACATTATGCATTCCATTATTATGAGATTAGTTATTAATTTTAAATGTGATTATTCGACTAGTAGAATATCCATGTGAGTAATTAAATGGAATTATTTTATTTTTCATTTCCATAATTTTAAATGGGATTATGCATTCCATGACCAATAGGAATATTCCAGGTAGATTCACTGATTGTAATATTTGCCTGTCCTGAGGAATGTTCCATTCTAACTTGGTTAGACCTATCCATAATGGGGATATGAGCATAATCTAGGGCCTTTGGAGTCTGTCATGAGTGTTCTTTGATAGGAATATGATCATTTCATATGGCACGTTCCCCTCTCAATTTTCGTTCCCTTACTAGAACATGGTTATGATCCTAATCCTAGGCCTTTGGAATATGTCACCATACATTTTCTATAGGCATCTACCCATGTCTTTTGGCCTGAAATACTATCACCGGGTAAGACACGGTCCAAACGAGAATAAGATACTAGTTAGAAACCTCATCCTTTACTAAAATATGATTATATTCATCGTGGAAAGGATAAATATTTTTCTCTCAGTTTGGAGAATGTAATTGTTCAAAATGATATGAGATTTTAGCTTCCCTGGATTTAAGGATAAGAATATGCACATATCCCTGTATCTATACCAGTGTTAGAATATGCAAGCGAAGTTCTTCAGCTCTTTCTAAGATGTAATGGAATTTTATCAAATTGGGTGCATGGATATAATCTTATACATTTTCTATGTACGAAATGTACTTTTCAATATCTTCGATTGAAGTAGGGATAAGAGCTCACTTTTTTCGTCCTTGTGCCTCTGTAATATGTCAATGGACTTCATGCATGGAGGTTGGGATATGCACCTCCCTCATTCCTGATATAGAAATATGCATGCAAACTTGTACCTAATTAGTAGGGATATGAGCATGCTCACTGGTTACCACTGGAATATATGAGAATACATCATCAATAGAATTAGAGATATGAGACCACCCCTGGATATCCAACATCTTCCTCTCCTGACGTGTCTTCCTTGTTTCTCATGCATGGTAATCAGTGGTGGAAATGTGGTGGGTGGTAACCTCATCATGTGGTTGGTGGGTTATAGTGGGATGGTGTTAGTGATGATTGTTTATAAGAGCCCTCATCGGTGGAACATGAGCTATAATAGAGAATTGTTTGACTCCTTAATACACATTTATTAGAGATTAAAGTTGGTTATTGTCGTGATCCGTGGATACTCTCGCGAAGTAGTTTTCTATAGAAATTAGAACCACTAGATTAGATGTAGCTTTCCATAGATAAGGATGTCTCATTGGATTTAGTTCTTGGAGACTCGTGTAGGAAGCATTGAGGTTCAGGATTGTACCACATCGATTTTACACCCAATCCATTGTGTTCACCACATAACATTGAAGTTTTCAAGTAGGTGAGATCATTTTGCAACTAGTGGGGGTTTCTAGAAAATGTTAAATTCATAGAATATTACTTGGATGATGAATTTATCTAAGATCAGGGTGTTGTTATTGAGATCATTATATAATGTCATGCAAACAACAAGGAACAAGGTCATGGATTACTAAAATATCATTGGCCTAAAGTGCTCTATTTGATACGAATGTTTAAACCAATTGTCCTTTTATTATTGATCTGGGAATTATACTCAGCTATATGATTCAAAGATAGGATTGACTTATTTAATGAGAACCACAATTATAGAGGATCATCTTTATGATTTATGTTAGAATTATCATCATTTTTTATAGGATATGCCAACAAAGTGGTTTGGGATATGGAAAATCAAACATACTTGATATTTGAGGGGTTTCTTCATTGGGATCATTTCTTTTTCTGTAGAATATGAAAAAACGTGTCCTAATAGTTAGTTAAGGATGTTTATAGGTTCACATTGGGTTAAATATTAATGTTTCAATGGGAAAGAGATGACTGGGAGCCCTCGTTGAGGTGGAATCAATTTAGCTCGATGGTTGATTGTGAGGGGTTCATTTATTAAGAAATCATTAACATTGGGTAAAAATTGTGATTCTGAATATAATATGTCAACTATTTCCTCATTTTTATCTAGTAAAGGACCTACATTCTAATAAAAGGTAGTAAATTTTGGTTCAAGACCCAGTGACACATAGGGACTCACACCAGTTAATAGGATGGTAGGTTAGGCTCATTTCACCCTTTTGGGGGGAATTGTTTCCTACTCTGGGAATCTCTGATAGATTTCATACAATTTCATGAATCTATTCCAAATCCAAATACATTATTGATTTCCATAAAATAAAGATCATAGGATAACCCATTTTATATAAATAATAAGGGGTTCTTATTAGTTTATCCATCTATATGTATTTGAGGATCTTTATCCTTTTCCAAGTAATGAATTTTCGCTTTATATATTGAAGTTTCATAAGAAGGAGATTTAGAATTGGGTTTTATGAAGGGAGGTAGGTAATATTCTAAGGATCGGATTGAGGCATTATGTGGATTCTTATGTATCTTGTTTATAGTTGTAATCAAAACCCACATAGTTCTTCACACCCTCTATATTTAGCGTCATGCCGAACGGACATACCTTCCAGCACATAGGCACCAAATATTTGAGATCAAGTCTCGGGTACACATCCTATATATATAGGTTATAGATGTAATTATATTCCTCATGGATAAATCCTTCCCTAGGGACTGGACCAAAGGTAGATTCTCCTATATAGGGGATGTTTATATCATTCCACTTTTCGAGGCTTACATATTGGGATTTCCCTGCCTGATAGAGATTTCTAGTTTGAATGACATGACCATTGCAACTCCACATGACCTCATAAGCTATGCATGCTGTGGAAAACAAGGGATAACAAGTAATCAACCTCTCTACACATGGATATAGGGCCCATATTCTAGGACATCCCTATGGTGGTTTGATATTGAGATCGGGCCTTAGGAAGGCATCCTATGTATCCTGGTTATCGCATGAATTAGAGTTCTTGTAGTTCATTTGGCTTCTCAGTCCATTTATGAATTAAATAGAATGACTCGCCCATGGATATGATTAGGTCATAATGGTTAGATGTTTAGGGACAATACTATATTTACACAGGAGTGTGAGATAATTTTAGTTTGGGATTGGTCCTTAATACAACATCATATATATCTCAGTTATCATTGGAATTATAGTTCTCATAGTTGATTTGGCATTTTATTCCACTGATGGATGAGGTAGAATTATCATACCATCAGAATGATTGGGTGTTAATGGTTGTAATATCAGATACATGACATGACTTACACTGGAGTGGTTTCCCATTGGTGTTTGGGCTCAGGACATTAGAAGGAATCCTATGTTTCCTAGATATGGTAGGAATTACAGTCCACATAGTTTAATTGATCTGAGAATACATAGTAATGTTTCCCTTATAATTGGTCCATACACACTGAGAGTGAAAAAAATTATCTCGTCCTATGATTCCCTTGTATTGATAGAGACCTTTCATAAGACTGATATGATCATTGTGACACCCTTAGACCATGTGATGTATGCCTGATGTAAGAAAAAAAGGATGGAATATAATCAATCTCATTACTTATAAGTGTGGGACATATATGCTAGGACTTCCCATGAGATGATTAATATAGATATCTATCCTCATGAAGGTTTCCTACATATCCTCTTTATAATCGGTTTTAGAGTCCTCAAAGTTCTATTTAATGGGGACTACACACTATGATATCACTTAAAATATGAGCTTACACACTAAGGATGAAAAAGGTTATCATATCCTAGGATTCCATGTTGGCATGTTCTTTTTATCTTCCGGACATGAATTACTTTTCCACTTGACATGCCAAAATTTCATGCTAGACATATCAGATGATGTCTGCTTGACATATCCAAACACAATGAATTGATCTAGTTGACATGTCTAAGGGACATCAACAAACCCATATGGAATGTATAAAGGTTGTCTAATTTCAAGGATGAATTTTCCAGAAAACATCACAAGACCAGGTTAGCTAATCATGGAAACCATCACAGGATACCGACCAACATTCTTAGAGGGAGTCAGATGATCCAGTTTACTTTCCCTGGTGTCATCGCAGGAGTTGTATATCACACTTGGAGGGTTTCACGAGACTCCGCATGAAATGTCTAAGAGGATGATGCATGACCCTTCCTGACATGTCTAGTTTCCAATGTGATATATGGTTGGAAATCCCATTGGGGAATGAGATCTAGTTTACATGCCCTAGTACTATCATCAGACATAGCTAACATGTGTCGATGCGTCCACATGAGCTGGGAGACTCATCTGAAGGACATCACATGGATTGGATGGCGAGCTTAGAGGGCGTCATGAGATTTTAATAGCATGACAGGGGGGAACCAATTGAAATTATTTTACATTTATGGAGGACTTCACATGATCCAAACAATATATGAAGGGCACATTTCATGATTTGAGATACATATCGTGGTGTTGTCGAATGTCCTGGGTGGTTCATGCGAAGCGCATGAGGATCAATGTATATATTCTTAACGTTATTTCTCTCATATTTTAGACTTTTTCTGACTTTTTTTTTCATCTGCCTTAGTTGTGATTAATTTTAGATTATTTTAAGTCTCTGATGATCTAGAAGATATGTGGGATTTTCTTCACTCGACCCGTTATAAGTCCTCGACATAGTCTTTTAGTGATTCCACAAAGTTGTTATTCATGTTTCATGGCCATTATTATTGGTCCCTAGATCTTACCTAATGGTAATCATTTCTTTTCATAAGATCAATAGATTCAAGAAATCCTATATGGTGCTTGGATGTGACGGTATAAGGATCCAATAAAATGACCATCTATCAGTCTCTCAGTGATTCAATTTATGGCTCTTTTTATATTGGTGTGGGGGCTTTATAAGCCCGACCATCGTAGTTGTTCACCAATTTTTCCGACAGAAATCAAATGAATCATGTATAGAGTGGGTGGAGGGATTTAGTGTTAATCATTTCATGAGTTCCTAACATACGTCATTTTGGTGGCATTACATGAGTTTCAATGACTGGGAGATTATCAAGTCAACACCTCAATTATTGGATTATATACAATTAATGTGGTCTTCTTGAATAATAAATATTTGAAGATGGAAATTAACATTGTCATATTGACATGTCTAATGGACTTGACAATATTAGGATGCATGTCTAAAGGACCTCACGTGATCTTAGGAAATTTGTATGGGAATTTATGCAAGACAAGGATGACATGTCCTAGGGACTTTGTGAAATAATATCAGCTTTACAAGGGGTCTGGAGAGTCTATGTTGTTGAATTCATTGGTTTCATGTGTGAGTTTTATGTTCAGGAGAGGCTCTCACCATTTTCGTTTTTATTTACATTGTTTGTTTTAAATATTTCTTGGATTTTGTGAGGATGTTTGATTGTTGTTGAAGACAGTCACTCTTCATCATGGTGATGTGTCATGTGAACAACAAATGGTATTATAAAGATGTGTGATAATTCCATGGAAAATTCCATTTTTACCACTATGGAGCCAATGTGGGAGTGTGAGGTCACCTAGACATGTTTGGGGATCTTTTAGAAATGTTGTAGGCATGTCATTGGATGCTTACAGTGACATGAAGATTTCCAAGGCTATATCATGTGATTTTTATGACCAAAACAGGATCCCATATTCTCAAAATGTTATTTAATTTTTCAATTTCACAATTTCTTGGTGTTTGTAGAGTGGGTATGAACATTTTTTAGGGAAATTATTTTCCACATCAATGATATGTCACATGGGTTTTATGAAAAAAACATGCTTCCACATTTTTGATATTTTCCTTCATTTTCCAAGTATTATTTGATTTTTTCTCAACAATCCTATAGTGGAAAAGTCATGTGACTAGGTGATTTTTATTTTGATACCTCTGCATGATCAATTATTGTTAGGGATGCCTTCATGAGAGAATAAAAAATTTTCAAAAGGGGTTTCATGTTATCTACTATAGGTTATGCACTATGAATGAATATCCAAATTACTCTCTATAGGTCATGAAATCATGTGTCTCTGGGGGGTCGATATGATCCATCTGATCATTGCCACCATCATTTTATTTTTGGGAAAATAATACCCATATTCAGGTATTTTTTCCTTTGTGAATTTGTCGATGCTCATTTGGAAAGCATAAAAAATGGGTCAGTTAAATTTAAAACAAATTAATTGGATATAAAATATTATAGAAAAATAATGTGGGTGTTCTAGAGATTCAACAATTCCTTTGTGTTTTAGCTAATATTTATCTAGTGGTGTGTTGATGCATCGAAAAACGAGGCAAATCCCTTTTAGGAGAAGAGTTTTGAAGAAGGGATGACTATTTAATGAACAAATAATTAGATAATTTGATTTTATATTCAAAATAATATAGTTTTTCAAGGATTGTTTTATATCATTTTGTTATTTAATCATTGTTTTTAGAAGAAATTCAGTTTCTTATGGGTGGGTTTTTGGAGTTCTACAATAGAAATGTGTTAGGAATTTTGTGATGGAATGTGTCTGGTTAGTGTTAAATAGATGAGCATGATATGTCATGGTTTATATTTTATGTACTATTAGGGATTCTTGCAGTTGATAAGGATTATACTGGGGGTTTTCGATGACCCATACCATCAGAGGTAGTAAAAATTGAAGGAAATTTTAATTTTTTTCACGAAGCTGGGACTAATCACAAAATTGGGGTTCTGATAGAGAATCTGTGGCCTAGAACATCTTGAGAAGTTTTTTTTGGATGAGGAACAAGACCCAAAAGGTATTCTAAGTGAATTAGTGGTAATTAAATCAAGTCTTGGAGGCCATGATAAAATGATGTCATTTCTTCAACAATTTTTGTCACGAACACCTTGGGTGACACCTCAAAAGGTAGTAGTGAGGGATATCATTATTAAATAGAAGATGTTGTAAAATTATGAGGTTTTTCCTTGGATAGTTTTTCCAATATATGTAATTCATGGTTCCACCCATGTTCAAACTATGAATAAGTCATGTGAAAAGGGGAATCATACCACGACCCCCCCATATATTTATCCATGAACCACTTTTAGTCTTGTTTTTTAAAATGGTTGGATTATATTTTTAGGGGTTTAAAAATTATAAATCCCTTTTTTTTCTCCATAGAAGCTTGAGTATACGGGGAGTCAAAAATTTCTCCCCCATTTCATTATCACATTCCTCACACAGATCTATCTCATTTGTTAGTGATAAAATTGAGTAATTCTTGGTTACATCTCTGCTATGTATCCTTTGTTCATCCTCAATCATTTTCAATAAATTTTTATTCAAACTTCATATTTTTTCGGTAGTCGATTTTACCATATCATGGTAAAATCATCCTACTATATGGAGCTCTCATTGGTGGCTGATAATGAATGTCACGATATGAGGAAATCAAGACATCCTTCATTATTTTTATAATAGTATGTTTCCTGATGATTTTATTTGGGGAATTTGGTAATTTTTGGAGAAATAAGATATTGAATGAATGATGTAATTTATTTATTTTTTTTGTCTTAGTTCTGAGTGACTTTTGAGAGAAGACCACACCCCATTTCTCATGGTTTCAGCATTGCAGCCCTCACCAGTGAGTTTTGAGTTGATTTTGTAATTTTTTTAGTTTTGATTTTAATTAATAAATTAATGAATTTGATGTTATTTATTTAAGATATAGGTGATCATGGAACAATGGTACATTTTTATAAGAGTATTTTGGATTTATGATCATTGATTGAGGTAGTTGGCCTTAAACTTATTTAAGTCTTTTGGTAAACTCGTGATTTTATATTCTTGTGTCATCACTAGTATAACCTACCTGCATGTTTATTGGTTGTGTGGTTCCAACATAATGATAGAATATGCTCACGTTGACCTAATAGTCAATAAGAACCATATATATTATTATATAGTTTAGTAGTGGTTCTATAGTCAAATGAGTTCTTTTGACCCTATTTATGGTATGTGTGGTATCATGCATTGTATTTCAAAAAATAAAAGTGGTATCCATTATAATTTTTTTTTAAAAATGTTTTTATAATAAATAAGAATCTATAGGGAATAGTGTTGATTAGAAATTGGGTTTTAAATGTTATTTAGAAATAGAAATGTGGTTCTATGAAGAATATTTTGATGTAATTTTTAATAAGGGAATAACATGAGTAAGATAGAATGTTGTGCCTTTTCCAAATGATTGTAAATAATTAATTTTATTGGTTGTTAGGATAAATCCATAAGGGTGTGGTTTGAAATTAATTTATCTATTTATCATTGTGTGGAAAATTCCCTATTTTCAAAATATTGTGTGCTTCTTGATTTTTATTTCCTAGTGTGTATGGTGATACATGATGATTTGTGTTATGTTGTTAGCCATGTGAGAGCATTATTTGGTTGTAAAATAATTGGATTGGTTATTAGTCCAACAATGTTAAATACACTAATATGGTAGTGAATCCGGGTATGAAAAATAGCTTCCCCTATGGATCTTTTTTCTTTGTTAAACAAATCAATATTATCTCCTTTTACTATATCTTTATATGATAAGAAATGAAAACATGCATCAGAAAAAAAAATAGTTGTTTACCTATAATAGGATATGTCCACGGAGCATAAAAATGAAATGTGCCTATTTACCAAATCCACTAATGTGAAATACTATTAAAATGTTCATAGTGGGCTCACTATCCATCTTATATCACTACAAATCACAAATTGAAAGCTCATTTCTCTATCAACTGAATTTTTCTCACTAATCCTTCATAAAATTATTCATTTTATCACCTAAATCAATGTTCTTGTATTACTCATTTGGTACAACATAAAGATAAAAATTTATCCACATGATGAATACCACGTTAACATATAATTTCATGGGATTATCTTCTTTTTTTCAAAATATTAAATTTCAAGAAGAACCTTTCTTAGAAGTCATAAAACATTCCAATCCATCATGAAACATCGATGTTTTTCAAAAACCAAATCCTTTCATGAATATCTTTTAAAATTTCTGAAACTATATTGGTTACATGAACACATGTTTTATCTTCATGTAACTAATGTTTCTTATGAAACCTTCGATTAATAAAATTCATTACAAAACATATTTAGGAATTCATAGCCTTTGAAAAAAATTAACATTTCCATATATAACTGCATATCACATACTGTGACTCTAGATAGTAAATACAGATTTACTCAACACATACTGTAATCACACAAGGTCCATTATCTGTGAAAAAATATTACCACCCAAATTTCATCAATGAATGAGTTTATTCTCAAAACACCCTTTTACAAAACTCAACATTTGAAGCAGATCTGTTTCATCACCTCCAACAAAATAACGACACACAAAAAGACCTACTATTCTACCCATTATGGAAATATCTTTCATCATTAACACCATGGATTATGGTATACAAAATTTATGGAACATATTTCTTCATTATCAATTTCAAACAAAATCCCCCAATTTCTTTGCTTCCCCCTATAAACATATACAATATATTAAGGAAGATATTATCTCATTCTTTATCATTGAACCTAGAGGTCACTTTGTTGAGGTCTGAAACATGGTAAATAATAAATATCACCACATAAGGGAAAACACACCACAAATCAGGGAGATGGGGTCCCACTAGTACACTTTTTCAAATGTTGGCTGTCAACTAAACTCTAAGATTCATTCGATAATGTATAAATGATTCTCTTAGTATAGACTTCATCAGAATATCAGTATCCTATATATCATGTAGGCACAAACTCCACTTTTGAATTACATATTCCACCTTCTGTTTGATAAAATTATTCTTTATTAAAATATTATTTATATGTGAATGATGGAAATGACTTTTTGTAAGATTTATAGCAAATTAATTATCATAATATATTATGATTTGAGGCTTTAATACAACTCCCATGTCTCTATATTACTACTTAATCCACAATAAATACATAAAATCATGATTAGAATATATATATTTATCTTCAATAGAACTTATGAAGATTCGTTATTTATTCCTACTTATCGGAAAAATACACAAAATTATAAGATAGAATGAACCACCTGATATTGGATTTATATCATCTATTTAACAAAACCAACCTACATCATTATACCCAAATAACTCTTATTGTTATTTTTCATTGTACATAAAATCGAAAAACACCATTTCCTTGATATTCCAAAGTATTTTCTTCACAACAAATAGATGGATTTCCTTGGGATTTCATTCATTCCTAAATATTAAGATTATGGAAATACAATTTTGGGGCATGTCAATATTAATTAAAATAGACTACAAATGATCTTCTTGTACTCTCTGACATTAATAAAATTTGCTTTATCATATCATGGATATTCCATTTGGGTATCCACTGAAGTAATAATCTCCTTGTAATTGTCCATTCTAAATAATGTAAAAAATAAATTATCGTATTTTGAATGAGAAATGAATATTAAACTCCACATATACCTCACCACCAATCCAACTAACATTTTTATTCTCCAATCATTAATATTTCAAACTCACTTTTCATGAATTCTATAAACAATTTCCACTACACTTCCTCAGATCCCCCAATGATTAGGTCATTGACATAGACCATCACCATTTTCCTTTAATCACTCTCATTATGGAAAGATATATTGTAATCAACTCCACTATACTAATATACAACTGTTATAAAATACATATCAAATCATGAATATCATTCTCTTAGTACTTGATTCGACCCATATAGCACCATCCTCAGATGTAAAACTATATTCTACTCTCTCTGAATGATAAAAACATCTGGCTACTCAATACACACTTCTTCTTCAAGATCCCCATTCTAAAAATTTGATTTGACTTCTATATAAAAAGAATTGAACTTCTATTTCACTGCCAAAGATAAGAATAAGCAAATAATATTTATCCTTAAAAATTAGGGAAATGTCTCATCAATATCGATTCCTTAAATATTAGATTATCACTTAGACACTATTTGTTTTTTATTTTTGAAAACCAAACAAATATTCATTTATCTTGTTCTGGAAAACCCACTTGGTCCTGTTGAAATTGTTACCTATTGGCCATAAAAAATCTACCATGTAAGATTCTTTTTTATTTGACCATGCTCTTCATTCATAGACTAAAACCATTTTTCACCACCTAATTATTCTTCAAAAAAATTAGGCTCTACCTAATATAGGAAGGTTGTTTGGAAAAAATAATTCATTATCTCTTTTTAAACTGGTTCATCTTGACCACTAATTATTTTTTTCAAATGAAATTCAAGCTGAATATTCAGATTCCTTGTATATAGACTTTACTTTATCCTGATCATCATCAATATCTTCTTCTAAATCAACGTCTTCCACTTCTACTCCCCCAAATTTTCTTACCTCTTAAATAATATCATCTAGAATGTTTTCAATGTATTTTTTATGTCATTGTTAATTTTTTACTAGATTAACATAATTACTTTCGACCACTTTTCCTATCCCATTATTGAAGCATTTATATGTTTTATTTTATCTTGAGTAGCCATGTAATATCCCGTAATCTCCACGTGATTAAAATTTCCTATGTTATTATTTATTGATAACAAAACGATTAATTATAAATATTTAAAATAATTTCATTTTGGATTATTTTCATACCATAGATCATATGGTGTAATTTATACTTTTGGATATAATCGATCACCACTTGATATGTTGACTGATTCTAAGAATCTACCATGTAGAATTTATATAGTCGGTCCATTTCAATAATCATTATTATGGACATGATGTTTATGATCTATTTTCCCTTCTCAACTACTCCATTTCTCAGAGGAGTTCTCACAGTTGAAATATGGGGTCATATCCTGCCTTTGTCAAGATAATCCTATATTTTGTTGCGTTTTAATTATCTTACATTATCCGTTCAGAACATAAAAATATTTCTCCCAAAAATCCATTTAGCCTCGCTCAAATATTTTTATGTAACTAATTACATGTAAAATTTAATAAAAGAAAAATATACATTCCATTCTACTTATTTCATCCACAAAAATAACATAGTACCTCTTTCTATCGATGGATATTAGTGACATAGGACCACCCAAATCAACATTCACGAGTTCAATAACTCTACTTATATTTTTTTCTTGTACATATTTTGAATAAACATCCTTTATTGGAAAGAATCCCTTTTGTGAATATGATCATGTGATAGGTTTGGGTGATTTTGGGTTGTGTCACATTTCACTAGATTATCCCAAGATGGTTTGAATAGATTGACAATCCATTTATTCCACAACATTATTTCTTCCTCCTTGGATAAAGAGCATATATATTCCACTCCACTTATATGGTAGAGACTCCCCTTCATATAATTTGATGAAAAAATGTACCATCTTTTCCATTGATGATATAGAACATCTTGGAAAATATTATATAATTCTCTAAGACATATAGGTGATTGACAGTTAGAATGTTCTGATTAACACTTTCTATAACTAGGAAATCATTATGTCTCATTACATTGCCTCCAGACTTGGTTTTTTTGGAGCCAATAATATTCCTAGATTCATCATTTTAGAATATAATGACGCCTTCCTTATCATACTAGATACCTATTATTTAATACGTATTTCTTATCTTATGGGAGGTGAATCCAATATCAATGATCCATATTCTAGTATGATCTAATTATTTAAAGGAAATATCAATTACCATTGTTTTCCCAACTATTTTATCATTAATCTAGATATTTTAATTCATATATGATGTTGAATGATATTATTGATCATCCTTGGAGTATAATGGATTAACATAATCTTACAACATAGAAAATAGACTGTGTGTTTTCATCTTATTTTATGATTCCTTGAGCTACTACATAAAACATATTTGTTTCCGATTCGGCACATTCCATTACATTGATAATGAAAAATATATTGAAATGTATCTGAAACCTCCACACTAGAAATAATGAACTTCAAAATCAATCTGGGGATATTGAGATAACTGTGTCCAACATTTTCTCTATTAATTCATTCAGTATCTTTTGGATACATAACAAAAAAATTGGGAATTTCCCATCATTCCATAACAATAACACTTGATATATGGTAAATTACCATATTTCTTTACTACATGAATATTTATTCCTTGGGTTTCATGAACATATTGATTATAATTAATACCAAAAATAATTTTTCAATATAAGAGTGAATTCATGTGATATAGAGTCTTTCATCACTATTTTCTTTTGAGATCAAGCCCCATACCAGCTTTGTTATCCAGATATTTCATTTTCTTCCCATGAAATTCTTTTTATTTTTCTTGTAGACTTCAAATATCAAATTTCCCTTTTTCTATCACCACGTCCACCAAATTTCTTATTATCAAACCTAGAGTCAAGATTTTCAACTAATCCTTTACCTTTATTAATAGGATAAAAAAAATTTATTTGCATGTTCCACAATATAATTGAGTTAAAATATTTATTTTTCTGTTAAAACATTTATTACATAGGTATGTTCATCAACATTGATCAGGAACTCAATGAATTTTTCACAGTTCACTAGATTTTGGGATATAAACTCATAAATTTCAAACATCAACTCAAACTTATCTTTTTCCTACTATTGCATATGGAGTTTGTAATCATGATGGAATCTATTGTCTTTCTTTTATTTGGATCACCAAACATATATATCCTCATGTGATGATTCTAATTCAACCATGAGGACAACCCTTCCATATAATTTTCATTCATAATTGTAGCTTTCTTCAATTGTGTTGGGGATTCTTATAACTACCTCCATAGAAATTTCTCTAAGATACTTCCAGTCCTCCATATTTTCAACCTCAAATTCCCATGAACTATCTTTTTCATGTGACAGAATAATCTTATTTTGAAATAAATTTCACTATGTATATATCATTATTTTCTCAGTATATGGAAACTTATTATTTGGCGTCTCATAATTATCCTTATATTCACCATGTAACCTCATCAGAAACATTTATATAAGATGTCCATACTTTATAAAATGGAATCTTAAAAGAGGATGTTTCACTTAAAGAATTATTTTCCCACAATATATATTTGAGGAAATAATTACATAACATCATCCACATTTTCTTATTCCTAATACTATTCAATAATGATATTCTTCATGTCAATAATTGAAACCTCTTTAGGTGTAAATTTTTTCATAGAGACATTATCATTATTTCTCATCTCATATTAAGAATGTGTATTTTTTAATTTATTCATTTTTACATCCTTGGATATTTATCTTCTAGTTTATATATTTTCATATTGAACTAAGGTGGAAGTATTCTTAAGACTCACTTCAGAATCATTAAATATTCAGAAATTTATACTGGACCATGCATTTCATCAATTGATAAAATTCACTTGGTCAAAGAATGAATCTATATACTAATTGGCATGAATTTTTATGTCCTCATATTTGTTCCAAAAAAATGTAATTTATCATATTTGACTAATAAATTTCTTTCATAAATATTTAACAGACTTTCCCACATGTAATGTGTTGACTGGGAAGATATAAACATGGAGAATATTGTGTTATATAATTATCCTCATATGGAATTGATTCCTTTTTCATACTCATCCCATTATCTTATTTTTACTTCTGATAAAACTCCACTATCCAAATTTGAAAAAAAATACCATGCATCATTGCAGAAAATACATCAATTCTTAAAGACCAGATGTATTGTTACATTCAATTATTCAAAAGTTGAAAATTATTTCCACTGAAGATCAGAATCTATTTGTGATAAAAATATATGATGAGGATTTTGTTGAAGTAGAACCTATAAAATTAACCTTTCCCTATAATACAATTTTTTATCTAACCAATGGTGAATTTGGGTATGAAAGATTAAAATAACTACCAATTTGGATCTTGTTTTGTTGTTAAACAAAACACTCTTCTCACTCATTCTCATAGAAATATATGAGAAGAAAAAATAACATGTATGAGACATGAAAATTTCACTGTGTTCACCTACACTGGACCACATTGAATGAGAAAACCCATAAAATGTGCATATATACCAAATCCAATGTTATTTACTACTTTTATAATGTTTCATGAAGACTCAATATCCCTCTTAGTTAAACAGCAATAAAAATTTTAAATCTCACTACTCTCTCAATTAGGTATTATCACTGCTCATTTAGATGATTATTTATTTGATGAACTACATAATTAATGTTGTACAGCTCATTTGGTTTGTCACAAAGATCAAATTACAACCAGTTGATGAATACCACATTAACACATAATTTCATGTCAATTTTTTCTGTTTTTTGAAATATTTACTTTCATGAGGACCCTTTCACAACATTAATGAAACATTATAATACATTTTAAAACATTCAACTTTTTTGAAACCCACAAACTTCCTTAAATCTCTCCAAAATTTCACGAAACGACCTTGGAAGTATTGACACACTTTTTTTCTTAATTAAAATAATTTTTATTATAGAACATTCAGGTTATAAAATCCTTCAAGAAACACTTTAGTGAATTAAGAGCCTCTAAATTTTCATTATGTATCTCTCTACTCAAAGGAGGTGGATACTAGCTATTTATAGATGTTTCCTCCACGTTAATAAATTTTCATTCTCATCAAAAACTTTTTTTAAACCTTCAATATATTCATGGATCTCACCACCTTCATAAAACATTCTAGGGAATTTTATATAATCATAAATTAATCCTTTTTTATAAAAAAATATTCCCCGAATCACCAATATTTCAAAAAATTCATAAATTTTACATATTTTTTGGAGGTATCCCTATAAATACATCATTCATGAAACATTTTATTTCCATAAAATTTTAAACCCCAATAAATTCAAAAACACTTGGAAACAATGAAACATTATACATTGTTGCACCCAACATTATTTATTGACAGTAATAGATTATATTTTGTGGTTTTTTTAAATCATCATATAGAAGATCATGGAGTTTTCATGGAATGTGTCCTTATAATTGAGGTTCAAATCATTGGTGAAGGTGGAATAGTTTTCCAATGTTTTCTAAATTTTTGGGCCCCAAAATAGGTTTTCTGTTTTTGGAAAAGGATGTATTTATATATAGGAATGAATGAGATGTAGAATGGAGATGGAATTCGAAAAGGAAAAAGAACCACATATCACAGGTGACAGACTGTGTACCTTGTACGAAGAACAGTTCAAAGACCACAACGGGTGCTACACATACTAGATTAATATGGTCCGCAGAACAAAAATCGAATCACAATGAAGGTTTGTGGTTCGCGAAGAGGCATGTAGTTTGACAGAGGATAATGGTATATGGGACGAAATTTCAATGGAGGAAATTATGTTGTGCTTTTAGGAGCCTCAAAGGGTATCATTTTTGGAAATAAGGTAGTAATTTTGGCTGCTGCGTAGGGAGAATGGAGGTAAAAGAATCGGGTATAAAAAATGGTTTTTGGGTGAATCCATAGATGGTGAATGTAGTTCTACAAATAATATTGGGTAAATCATGGTATAGAGTATTATGAGGATCTATTTTCCTATATATGGAGCAGTAATCCCTTCATGTAGTGGATAAGATGAAGATTAAAAATCTTGGAGGAATTTAGTAAAGTTTAGAGTGGTTCGCTGGAAGACAACCCTTTGAAGGAGATTTTGTTTAGAAATTCGGAAGAATTTAGTGAAAGAGTGAATTGGTTTTCTTGAAGATAATTTTTCTTAGTAGATGAAATATATGGATAAAGAAATCAGTCCATAGATTTTTTGCAGTATGCGGAGAGGAAGTGAGTATAGTTTATAGAGTGAAGACAGTTCACAAAGGAAAAATAGAGTGTTGAGGTGGAGGTAGTACACAGAGGAGGTTTTTTTTTGATAAAGGTGATTTATGGAGGTAAAACATGAAGGTGGATCCTAGAGGAGGTTTGTGAAGGTAAGATATATAGTTGGTATACAGTGCACACACATTACACAGTGTAGTGCAGTACGTGGAGGACAGAGGTTAGTTCATAGAGGATATGATCGCGAACTATCAGTACACGTTAAAGTGAACTTCATCCATGGGTAAAAAATTAAACACCAATAGAGAATACATCTATAGTTGAGAATGAATTATTTAATTCCAAACAAGGTAAAATACTTTCAATTCGATAAACTATATTTAGATTAATCCCAATTCAGTGAGAAAGGAAAAGTCAATGGAAGTGATATGAGGGATGTAGTGTGCCATCCCAAATTATAGTAAAGGAAATGAGCATAGCATAGAGTGACTGGGTTAAACTTGTGTACTCCAATACTAGTGATGATTAGTGGATTTTGGTATGACCGAATACTTCTCAGCATACGATCCACAGACATATCGTTTAGTGGTGAACCAAGTAAAATTGTTTTTTCATTGCTTTGGATGTGATTATTTGTTTTATGCTCTTTTTATTTGATAGTTTTAACAAGTTCCTCCAAATGTGGGAAAAATATCCATCTGTTTAAAAGAAAACCTTGAAAACCTAATTCAACCCTCCCCTCTCAAGGTGTTATGGGATCCTTCATACATAAAATTTCATTTACCTCTTCTAGAGTTTCAATTCTATTAACATGGATATTTTATAATATACCTTGTAAAAAATCATAGTGTAAATTCATAAATGACCATACCAATATATGTTTTCAAAAAACACTATCTACCCAAAAATACTACAAATTCACATTTATGGATTCATTTTCAAAATTTTAGTAATTGGATGGAAGAAAATATGTTTGTACTCTATTGAGTGAGAAAATTTAGACATATTACATCATTTTGGGAATCTATTGAGTGATATAAGAAGATTAGTATAATGTTTGTATGACCCCCCTTGAATGTGAATTGATAGGTTATGACTTATAGAAAAAAATACTCTACACCTTTAGGTAGTGGTCGGAATATAGCAAGAAACCCTACCCTGTATTTTGGGGTACAGGTCAAGTACTATGTTATAAAACCTACCATACATCTATGGTTATTGGTTTGGGTTCCTATATGTGGTGTTTTTATTCTATCCTTCAAGTATTTCAAGTAGGTTCAGGTGTCATTGTGGTCTAGTTAGCACATGACGACCAGACTTGTATATTTTTTTTGCAATTTGTATTAATTTTATGTGTGTATTTATTGAATGAGTATGATTTTAAATTGATATTTTTTTCATGAAAATACACTTGTTCATAGTAGCACTCAGTACTATTAAGGCATTGGAGACTTATACTAGGTCATTAGAATCACACCCTACCCATGTGCATGACATGGGTTTCAATTTATGAGGGTATATATCCATTTTTATCATAGGAAATCTTAATAAATAAGATATGAAAATGTGGTATAGGACTAATAGGTTGTGGGGGATAAGCATTTAGTAGTAATATTTTTGAGTTGGGTCGTAGAATAATGTATTTATGTTATTTATTGTTCATCATTTATATTTTATACTGTGTCATTTATTTATATTTGATAACATGTTATCTTATTTTTTTCTCAAATTTTTATGTTATTTTTGTTGAATCGTATAGATATATTTACTTCATTCTATTTTGTATTTCATGTTCCTATAGAGCTCCATGTTTTGTGTCTACAGGTTTCATGGATTTCTGTTAGGTGGATCGGTCATACCAAATTTTCCATGGACGTAAGCATGACCCTCAAGGATTATTTTAGAGGTAATAATCTATATATTACTATCCAAGGCCCTCGACACTAGCCAAGAGAATCCAACATTTGGGGAGACTCACCCAAGGTCATGTAGTGACCCCTGTTTATGTTTTGTTTAGGAAATATATGCTAGGGAGTTATAGACCCACTATGAATCAAAGGAACTATTATAAAAAGGAGTATAAAATAATGTCGATTACATTCAAATTAAATACATTTCATTGATATAAATATTTAAAATTTTGACTTTAATTTTAATATAATTCTCAAAAAGGTCATAGATAAAATGAAAAATCATACATAGAAGTGTGATTATTGATTCATACATTTTGTAGGGACCTTTAGAGGCAATGATTCCTTAATTTTTAAAATGTGATATTCCATAGTCACATAGAATGTGGTTCCACGTCAACTATAGAGAGGCATGTTCTTTATTATTTTTCGTTATTCATTTAAAACTATCATTCTATGTATAATGATATGGGGATTATATTTATATAAATTTAATTTTTTCCATGGCTATATATACAAAACCTTTTAGATTTATCAACTATTATAACAAACTTTTTATAATTTTATTCTCAACCATTACATAATGCTAGGTAAGGAATATTGGTACATAGTGCTAAATAAACAACAACATATCAATAAATATTTGTATTTCATCTTCAATACATGGTATATATTTACTATACATGGATTAATGCCTATAAGTGATCTATAGAACTCACATTTAACCTTGTCTCACATGAACTATGATACAATTAATAATTCATTAAATTAAATATGATGTCCCTTATTATTTCCCAAACATCTAAAAATATCCTATGATAACCTAATCCACTATAACTTTGTCTCAAAATCTCCTATATGAGAATCTATTACCTATTTAATAATAAATAATAAACCACCATTTAATATAGGCCAGATCCACCTTCTACTTTTTTATATCAATATACAAGGCTACATGTTACTCCATCATCTTCTACTCCGTGATTTTTTTCATGTAAACCACCATAGAATTACTTTTTCAAAGAATAATTTACCACATTACCCTTTCCATGTAAATATTTCATCCCAAAGCCATAATATTAAAAAAATTAACCCATATTCTAAAAAAATTGTTAAAATATATTTCTAATAATATGTAACATGAGATTTTATAATCATTGGAGTCTAAAAAATACCCACCCTGAAAAAATCCATAAATAACTTTTTGGGGAATAAAATGTCCCATGTTAATGACCATGAGTAGTATAGTTATATTCACAAGGTAACAATTTTTTAGACCCATATGAAATGAATTATTAGTCTATCATTGATATATATATCAATATTTGACATGACATCTAACATCCCGACCCTCAATAATTGTCATGGGATGAGGCAAAGGTCCCACTAAACATAGGTGGCACACCCATTAAACCAAGGGCTTGAAACCAGTTCCTAGGGCATGAAATATCATTGGGAGTTTTTTCCCTAAAATGATACCAACCTATGGAATACGATGCAATGGAAAAAAATTATATAATGAATGTAATTAAATAAAATACAACTCAAACTAAAGATTAATATCAGATTAATAGTTGGAATAAAATGTTACAATAGTGAAACTACAAAGGAAAACGGAACTCAAAGACATCGAAGAGGAAAAATCCAAAGAATCGCCCCAAAAAATATTCAAGCTCCAACACTGCCTTCCATATCCATGGTATAATGATGTATCACTGGAGAAATAAGGTACCTTTACCTTTCTTTTATCTTGGTATACATCATCTTAAAACACCCTGATGTTCCAATGCAGGGGGTGAGTATAACACTTAGTATGTAATCCATAGAGAATTTCCAACACATCCTTATATAAGAAGCAATTATATAAATTTATATAAAATAGTTGAAAAATAGTTAAATTATTTATACAAAAACATAAGTGATGTCGATGCCAGAAAACCATAAATATGTTTATTAAGATTCATTAATACTTATCATATACATTCTTATGGTCACACACACACATACATACACATACACTTACACATACACACACTCAAGTTTGTTGTCATATATTTACGGTTGTACTTCATAACCATACTCCATCCCACACAAATAGTGGTAATTTGTGACAATACTCCATTATACTATTAACACACAAAAATATAATTAATAAATTTACATGCCAAATATTTTTACATAAAATAAATGTTCCATTGAAAAAAATTTCATCACACATTTTTCTTCAATCAAAAATATATATTTATTATAAAACCATGATTTGAACATTATATGAAAAGTGGATTTCCAAAGTCCATAAAATTCTTCATATTTCCAAAACACAATGAAAATATGTATACTTCACTAATTAAAACAACTTTTCCCTAAAAAATAAAAGAAAAACATTTAATTAAAACCAAGTGTTCAAGTTCTATAATAAGTAGATATGTGAGTGAATCCACAAACCTCTCACTGGTTGATGAAAATGAAGGACCACCCTAAGAACTCTAAAATATGATCTCAAAATCCCTTCCCTTAAATTGATCTAATAGTATCTCATCAAAATTTATGTCACAACAAAAATATATATCTATAAAATATTAGATATATGGTTTTAATAGAGATTCCAGTAGTATATCCAAGAAGAATGAGAAATATTAGTGAATAAAATAAATTTTTAACAAAAATTCCTTTTTATTTTGTCAAAATTACCTTCTATACCAAGTAAAATCACAAAGAGATCTTAGGGGTAATTGGATTTCGAGACAATAGAATAATATGAGAGAAAAGAGGGTTCTTGGGCATTGATCTAAATTTAAAATTAATTTTTGGAGACTTAACTACACATAACATGGTTTAAAAAATCATCAAATTAGTGTTTCTATGTTACTACCTCATAAAAAAGGAGAAACATTGCCCATAGTTTTACAAACCATGCATTAATCGTGCATTTATAATTTACATCAATCAAACAGTCACATAATTGTGCCATAATGTTTGGAAAACTATGCACCAATCATTCTTATGAAGCAATCCAAAGGCTCCAAACCCACACGATTTATCCTAGAAATATATATAATTTCTCTTATACATACACCAACCATGAAACTTATCAATGACTCCTAATATAAGCTTGTAAATTTTCTCAGATATAGTTATCAATTTTTACAAATTATTATCAAATTGTGAACATCCATACACACTTCTATAACCCTCCAATCCCATAGAGAAACTCACAAAACACAACCCACGTGTTATATAATATAAAAATAAATAATGAAAATGTAATTTTCCAAAAACCATGGGTGTTATATTATACCCGCCATTGGTATTTATATGCTGAGAAAGTGGGAGGACAATTTTTCTTTGGAAGAGTTTAGTTTACAATTATAGAACCTCTTTATAGTTTACCTTTCCTATTCATGAATCATACCATGTAACCATAAATCACAAACAAAACCAATGTCTTTACCACAAAATATATTTCATCCTTTATTCTTAATCTTTATTCTCATATGAATTAATGTAGCATTTTTTTGATGATCAGTATAGAATCCTAAAACCACGTAGTCAAAATCAGGTTTCTACTTATTTGGTTGAGATAAAGGAAAATCATTATGAACTAAAATTTACCTTATTAATAAATTAAACTAAAGAGACACTACAAAAACACATTAATTCATATAAAAAGGGTCAATCTGACAAGGAGAAAATGTGTGTTCCTTAACAAAAATATGATTCCCATGCCTTAGAGTGATTCTCATGAAAATTTTCCCTCACATCCAAAGATAAAAATAGATGATGATGATATGAATGTAATTTATGATGAATCTAGCTATGGAAATTTTATTTCTAAAAATCATAATTTTTCATGACTTCTCATTCATAAGGGTAGTATCTATAAGTGATGTCCCACCAGCTTCCATCCAACAAAGTGTAGAATGAAAATGAAAAACATAAAATTATTTTAAATGATCAATATATATCAATCCCTAATAACTGTTGTTGTATGAGAAATCATATAATGGTATACGATCCTCCCAGGAGACAACAAAATCTATTAAAAAATCTCTAAAGAATTATTCCAATGTTTTGATCATCGGTTCAGATTGTACATATATTTGATGATGATAAAATCATCCTCATGGTTAACTAGGTTTTGAGATCTTACCAAATGGATATTAGTAATTGAGATGTAAACCTAGGGTCTTGGTTAGACACAATTTAAAATGTATTTTTTTGAATATTTAAAACATCTTGAATATAGATATTCGATAAGTCTTCCAACATATTCAATTCAATAATTGTGATAAAGTGATATGACATCATGAGTCGATCCAAAATCACCCAGATGAAATTGTTTTTTCAACTATTAATAGAAGAAATGTGAAAAAATAAAGTGTTATTTGTTCCCATTTCAATAAACTAATTTGTATAGAATTTAACACAACAGTTGGCCATTGGCAATCCTCCTTGACCTTCTCATATTTGAGGCATCTTGAGACAAACTCCCTAAATTTATTCTATATTTTCTTACACCAAAACAATGCTCTATGTTTTTTATAATCATTTTAAGTTCTAGGATAAAAAACCCATCAAAAATGGTATTAAAAAGAATTAATTTGTTCCTAATATGTTATAGGAACCACAACCCAGTCTCTAAAATAAACCATAGCTCTCTATTATAGCATATATCCCTCAATGGTATCCTCACCATTGAATTTTAACATCATGTTAAATCATTCAAGATTAGATTTCTGAGATTCTTTAACCTTCTAAAACAGATCAGGAATAAGAGAAATTATAAAGAAAACTAAAATATAAACTTACTAAAAATAATCCTGGCACACAAGATCTGTCACTAATATTATAAAAAGTTGATACAAAACCAATTTTTATAGCAGATTAAATAACATTATAATAAATTAATCAACCATATAATTCTATTTATATTGTGTACAAAACAAGTAAATGTAAAACATATAATGGTATTCCATCTATATTAATTATATTAGGTTCAAATATCTTTGTGAGAAATTGTGTTTCAAGTACTTATGATATGTGAACAATGTTAATTTATCCAAAAAAATATAATGAAGGCATGTTTTTATATAATTCACTATATTATCAAATTACAATTCATGTTTTCGATAATTTTTCTCATTCTCTAATTATTTTCAGGATCTATAGGCTATAATAATATATCCCTACATGAGAACACATTCCAAACCAGAACCACACAAAACATAGTAAACCACTTACCATTGTTAGGATTTGAGAAATTAAAGGATATGTGCTAATGTAATATGAACCATAAAATCATGTATTGATTTTTCAACCACATCACTCCATTGTAAGGGATTGACATTCCTTGTCATAACAATCATCAGTGAGAAAAGGTGTGAAAAAAATGAACAAGGCATCGGTAATATCATACAATGTTGAAGAAACTATGTACCTCAAGAATATTATTTAGTGGTTTATAAGAGATAAAAGACTCTATATTTTATGAATCTAAAGAAAATACACTTTTAAAAATAATGCTTCTAAAAAAATACAACTCCTGTATCCAGAAATCATGGCTTGAACAATTTTCATAAAGTCAATGTTGTCGCAAGATGCCTAAAACTATATCCAAGTGTTTCTCAAGATTGGTATTGGTCATTGAATACACCAGAATATCGTAGAAAGACCCAAAAGGTTATTGGGATTATTTTAAAAGATCAAATTCATCAATTACTTAAACACTTATGGAGAATTTTTACTACCTTAATGGAATAAAAACATATTAATAATATCCATAATGAATTCAGTAAGTTGTTTTTAAGTATCCTCCTTCCAAACTCATATTTGGTGATACCAGGATCTAAAAAAAATTAGTGGACCATGGAGCTCCAAAAAATTGATCAAATATATCATCAAATTTATGAAGATGGTATAAATTCTCTATCATAACATATTTGAGCTTAGGATACTCCACATGAAGTAGAAGAGTTTCATATTATTTCTCAATAAAAAGAACCATTGTTTCCTATGGAGAAATACATGGATTGATGAACCCTTTTCATCCAAAATATTTTAGTTACACATTAAATTCCCTCAATTATATGGGTTTCATACTATAAGATATATGTTAAATAGGTCTAATCCCTAGTAGGATGTCAATCATAAATTTCACTTAATTTTCAGGTAGAATCCTAGAGAAAGTTTTGAGAATGACATCCGGAAATTTTTCAGCGATGGTTGGAAAATATCAATATTAAATTTAATCAATATATTTAAAATTAATCAATTAAAATTTATAAGACATAACTATAAAAAGGGGTAAAAAGGGTCATATTTTTCTTGAATTCAAATACTATTGTCTTTTAAATAGATGCTTAATTCTGTTAGAATATATGAAACTGACATGAAGGGAATAACAATAAATGTTGGCCATGAAGGATTTTAAACAATCCATTAAAAACCTAGAAAATATATATCCATCTCATTAATAGAGAAATACCAAACCAATTTTCCCCATTGATAGTTATAGAAACTACTACACACATAATGTTTCAACACTTTCATCATTTATGATGTGTTTAGAGTTTCAAGACCGAAGGCATGATATCAAAATGTAAACCCATATGATCAAAAAAATGAGAAGCAATGAAAGAGTTAGAAAAACGAACATAAAATTATACTTTATAAAGGTATACATAAAAATAATAGAATCTAACACTGTCGAAGGATCATGTTGATCCTATGTGATCAGATGTTGGATAATATATGATTTGTTACTCACTCCCAAATTTTTTATTCCCTTATATGATTTTATAGGGTTAAGAGTAAATACGTTCCTTTAATCACCTTGGATCGATTGGTTATGAGGATGATAGTTGCTTTGGAAAGTACTACTACTAATAGTGTATAATTTATGAGATTTATAAAGAGCATCTCTAGCACAAAATTTTGGATCACTATGCTAAAAACAGTAGATATTTTCCATATAATTACATTTATAAAAATATTGAGATTGTTCCATATAGTCTCCCATTTGGGGATTTAATCGACCACAATGGAAAAAATGAGCCTTGGTATTTGGTCTTGGAGGAATGACTACTAAGTCAGTGGTCTAATTAATAGGTGTAATTATTATATGATAATAAGTGCCACTCTTCCACTTATTCCCAACATTAGAGTTCCCATAAATTCTTATAGAGTCGAATATACTTCCTCCCATATGATTTCCATAGAGATTAATTTCTTCCATAGTATCCATGTTAGCCATATCTATAAAATCCACAATACAGAGTACCATTATTTTAGAGTGAATCTCTATTCATAGTCCCAATTCAAATATGTGTTTCTTCATGAATTCACTATAATCAAGCCTTGAAGTGAAACAAACTAATTTTATAAACATATCTTCACATTCTATCATTGATATATTATCCTATTTAAGGATGAATAAATCCATTTTTGAGGATACCATGAATGTGTAATGATATAATTGTTTACTAAATAATTCTCCAAATTCCACCAATCTATGTTCTTGGTTAATTATAGATTTTATATCTACGCCCCACAATTTTCATACATGATCCCCAAGGAAATAAAATACTAAAATGTCCTTTAACTCAATTAGTGTAGAAAAGAAATTTAATATTAAATTCATTAAATTCATCTATAATTTTTTAGGCTTGGAATACACCCTAACGACTGGAAAATTATGTTTCCTAATATAGATGGTGTGATCTCCTTTTCTAGGTTCATTTCTCAGATTTCCTCAATCAATGCCTTGAAATTCATGAATAATTCTCTAGATAATTTATTGGTTCCCCTATGGCTTTGGTGAACCAAAACTTTCAACAACCACTTATTGATTATTTCTATGATGTCTGCATGATGCCATTTTTCAGTAACTATACAAAACACATGTTCATCATAACTCACTAGAAACCAAATTCATAGTAAATTCCTAATTATTATAAGAAATAGGCATGAAAACCATTGTTTCACAATCACACCTTTATAAAAATTATAAACCATTTACCATAAAATATAAAGAACAACATGGATAATGAAAACCTAGTGGTACGTCTCATTTATAAATCGTGATATTTTACACTAATCAACTACAGACATGATGATGAGATGAAAACACACCTATAAGTTTCACAAATAACTTTTTTAACTAGAATCCATTGTAACATGAATTTTATTATAATAAGGAAAATTAAACAATTTTTTTTCTAAGAATTTTATGTTACAATATTCACATCTATTTGATATTATTAAAAGATGATAGATAGACCAACCATGTTTTAGACCAGTTTTTACATCCCATCCATTACACATTATATTGGTAATAGGTTGGGGTGCCACTATCCTTAAGTTATAACCCTAAAAACAAAACATCTAGAAACAAATCCCAGTGGAATGATATACAGTTATGGGAAATGAATAAATTTTTTCTAGTGATTTTTTTATTTATGCATTCAAATGTCTCTTAAAAATGTTTCATCTTGAAATAAAACATGACCATTCCTGGTGACTGTTGATAAAGGATTCCTAATTTATAAGAATTAAAAATAAAAAATAATTTGTTGGATTACTATAAGAATAAAATGATACACCATGGTAATATTATTAGGTTCCACCAAAGAAACTAAAACTTCAACCTATTATGGTATTCATATATAACCGATAATGAAAAACAAAATTCATGAGTAAATAATTTTCATATCTAGAAAAAATAATTGAACATATTCATATACAATGGATGATGAAAAATAAGTCCCAAAATATTATAGAAATGTTAAACATATTTCTTAACTTTATAAAAATAAACCACAATATCATCAATAAACTAAACATAAACTAATCAAGACTAGTTCCAAACGGCCATTTCATCAATCAAATAAATATAACTGACATATTCTTAACACTAAAGGAATCCCCAAAAACAGAAAAATATCATAGAAACATATAAGTGTTGTTATTGTAATATCATCCCACATTAATTTCATATAAAGGTATACATATCATATATCAATCTTTAATAATAACCTTTCTCCTTCAAAATAGTTAAATAAATCATCAATCCCTATTAGGGGATAATATTTCTTTTTTCCTTACTTGGTTCAACCATTGATAAAAAACATGATCCATCAAACTCCCATCAACCCTTTTAGAAAATAAGACAAAAGAAGGACATTGAGAAACAATATTTGAGATGAATCCTTTCTCTATCATATATTTATTCTTTATTTGTATCCATTATTGATCTATAACACTATCTCATTTGGATAAATGTAAATTGTGTATACACCTATATAAAACTCATTGTGATACTCAATCTCATATATTATATGTATGTTTAAAAACCAATCAAAGAAAAAAATTAGGAAAATCATTCAGAATGCTAGGATTCATATGGACCTCAATGGAGAATAACATCAAAATATATAGTTGGGATTTAATTACATGTGAATCACTTCATCGATGACTAATGTTATATTCACATTCAAAAAGGAAAACTACGCGTTCACCCCCACCCCATACTAATATATAAAACACTATAAAGGTAATAATATATATAGGATCACCTAAAATACAACTATTAGTATATAAGAATGAAATAATATAGATAGATTTGTGGCCTTATTTTCTCCTATAATTATTGTTTTTGTAATACCTGGGATCATCCTATAATAGGTAAACATTGCATCCTTAGACTATTTCCCAATAAAAATCCTATTGTGTTATCACAACAATAGAAATAGTTCATGGTTGTATTTAAAAGTAAAATATCAAAATTTTATAATTTCTATTCAATAAAATGTATATCAAATTTTGAAATATAAGTTAAAATTTACCATAGGGTTAATTTTTAAGAATTTTCAGGAATATTTGATTTTTAGGTGAAGACTTAATTTTTTTTATTTTTTGAGAATTCAATTTTTTTCATTAAATAATTACATTTAAAAAATAAATCATTTTGTGGACATAGTTTTAATTTAGTGTAAGTTAAATTTGATAAAAATAGTCTAATTAATTTCATAATAATCAGAAATATTTTTTTTATATAAGACCATTTTTATGCTTATAAAAACATTTTCTAAAAAAAAATTCGTTTAGTGAACTTATATTAAAATTAATTAATACCACTTCTAGAAATTGAATCTTTAAAAATGGATTTATTATTTTGAACTGTGATTATAAAATATAATAATTAGTATAATTTCATTTTTGGTCCTTATAAACTATAACATTTGGATAAATGTTTCCACATCTGTAAAGGAGTAAAATGTTTTAATTAATATCAAAACCTTATTATAAGGTAAAAACCCCATATTAATTATTATTGAATACGTTAATTTTTACACTTATAACCATATATTATAAATTTATTTTTTTTACTTCCACTTTATCATCACTAAGACACTTATAATATCTAATATAAAGTAATTTTTACAAGCGTTTCACTCCCCTCAGTTATAAAATGGAACCTCCTCTCTTCAATTATTCATCGAATTCGAGACTATAGCTCAGATAATCCATAAAAAATCTGGTCCTAACTTCCTTAAATATATTTTAGAGGTTCTATTCCAACTAAAAGAATATCCAAAGAATGTATTTAGTTTAACCCAATTAGGGATTTCCAATGAATATTTATAACTATAAACAGAGTAATTTAATGTTTATTTCTTCTTTTACCTATTTTAAACCTATCATAACCATAAAGGTATAATAAAATTATTATCTATAATATTCTAAGATTTTATTATTTTTATGTTAAAACCCTTATTCATCTCCTTTTATATCCTATGGGAAATTAAAACATGGCTATTGCATATGGGTTGACTACCGCTTTCACAAAGCAATGTGTTTATGTTTTTTTCACCACCTAACATGTTCGGGTGTAATGATGGATTTAGTGAATATATATATATATATATATAGTTTTTATGAAATTATTATGATTTTATAAATATAATATATTATCTATGTTCTAACCCTTTCATCGTCTCAAAAATGATAATGTTTCTCCTGTGTATGTGTGGGAACTACAAGAAAATTGCCATTTCGCAGTGGTTTTTTGGATATGGTGACGGATTCCAAAAACCGCCGCTAAATTGCGTATCAGGGAACTATTTTCTGTGGTTGAAGTGGTTGAGAAGCGGTTTATGGGAACCATCATAGTTCGCACATTTTCGTGGCAGTCATATTTTTTGTCGCGGTGGTTTTCCCCAGAAGGCCATTACATTTTTTAGTGGCCGTTTTAATCGCCACTAAAAAATTTAACCCCCTTCCTAGGAAAAATACCGCAAAAAACATTATAATCCCCACAAATAAAGCGCATAAGATGGACCACTATAGATTCAGTTAAGACCGCAACTTATAGAAAAATATTGGCATTTAGCGGTGATTAAAACTATCGTTGAATGTACCTGTTATAATTAGCGGTGGTTAAAACCACCCCTAAAGAGCTGATTTCAAAAACAAAAGAACCAGTTTCTAGAGCCCCTGTACAAGTGCCCTGAAAAAAAACCATTCCAAGAATTCCAAAACACCAACAAAATACATATTACAGTTAATATAAAAAGATATTCTTCACTAAGCACAACCAAATGCATCTTTCAATGAGTAAAGGAATGTAGATAAACATATCACATGGCATAATCCTACTATCCAATAAAATATAGTGGTGAATTTACAAGTTTACCCCTCCTTTTATACTTATACCACTTTACCTTTTCTATTTCATCTTCTAGTTATTTTGAATTCTTTAACCACTTATATAACTCAAATTTATTTTAACATAAGTTCATCCATATCTCTATCATTAGACACCCAATTGAAGATCTTAACGAAGCATTGGATAACTCAACGTAAGAAAAACCCCACTCATACATCCTATTTTAGATTCCCATTGGATCCTTTGTGCAGTATAGGCATAGGCACATTTTACATACTTTTATGGAACTGGACCATATCTCAAATTTCTCCCAAAAATCATGAAATATGAAGCTGATATCAGGAGAGGCATTATCTATGACTTTTATGTTGGTAATCACATTGTTTTCCCTTTGGGTTTGATGTTTTGTATTTAAGCCACCGTGTCGCACACCATATTTGGTCAAGAATCTATATTTAAGTGATTTATGTATTTAAAATTTACCATTGTAGACTCATATGTACTAGTTGATCCTTGATTTCATGTTCACAGGTTGTGTGAAACTTATATGGTCTCCCATTGGGTGATCTAGGTGAAATGGTACAATATAATTTTTTTTCAATAGTTGGTACTCCCACATATCTTTTGGAATTGTTCAAGAATGTAATATCCATTTATATATGATTATTTGATATAACCCAAGGCATTCCTTAGGTGTTTGGACCACTTATATTTGGAATTTCTAAAGTGGAAAATTTACTAGATTGACAGGTCACCATCTAAGTGACTCCATTGAGATTATATACAGGTTTCCAATGTTTTAATGAATTGAATGAGTTATATGTAACTAATAAGGTGAAATGGATAATTAATTATGGATTTCATTTCTAAAAATAAATCAATTTTTTCATATGGAATGACCCCAAGTAATTTTAAATTCATGCTCTTGATTTATCCTTTATAAAATGCTTCATACAAATTGTAATATTTTAAATGGGAATTGAACAGGAATAAAGACATGAATAAGAGGTTATTCATTATCTATTATGACACAAATTATTATGCATTTATTATGTATATGGTGTAGATAGAAGAGATGGTTGTGAAGTAATTCCCCTTCCTAGTTATATTTAATATATGCCTTTATAGAGGTTTTGGTATGATGGTATGATATTGTTGAGAAAGGAGATATCAAAATTCCTTATATCAGGTGTTGAGCATGGTGTATCACCAAAATGTTACTATATAAGTATTATGATTTACTCGCCACATTCCATGACTATAATTTTGACCTGATGGAGCACTCAACATCCCATGTGTTGTTTCGTGGCGTCTCTCACTTTACTGGTATAGAGGGCATGTACCCAATTACATGATCACATAGGCTCGTTAGAATGGTTAGGGATGTCTGAGTAATTCCATGGTCTACTCATCAGTATTATTATATGCATATGGCTTCCTACATCATCACAAACCATGGAAATATATGTGGATGAAATATATATAAACTATATACATTACTACTATATATATAAAAACTATTTAGATTTCTATTCCATATATGTGTCAATAAATTTAAACCCTCATACTATCCTTTTGGATCATGATTGGGTGGTTATTTATTTATTAACTAGTTACTAAAAATATGTGGGGTGTATTATATTCGTGGTAGACCCTTTATCATGTGAATAATTATGTGGTAATATTTTCTTCAGATTAATTTATATTGTTGTTCTATGTGGAATTATTATAAATGAAAAATAATATAGGAATTAGGTAAAATCTTCTTTCGCTTGGGTTATTACATGTGAAATTATTATACTTGACACTAAAGATAGAAAAATGGTAAAATCATCTCTCCCATGGATAAGGGTTCCTAATTTTTTAAGTGTGATGAATCAGGTTCAAGTTTCATATTTGTTTCACTCATGTGATGTCTGTGGAAAAGGAGTCTTTATTGTGGATTCCATAGAAGGAATGGAATCTCACTCCTAATATATTGTAACTCCCATTATGCATCCTAGTAATTTTGATGTATGGAATATAATAGAAGTTATCAGGAACATTCCTTCAAAGGGAAGATTGTCTTGTGAAGGGGGTTGATATCTTCTATCAAGGAATATGGATGCCTATAATAAGTTATTTGTGATAGGGTAGTTGATGTTATGAATGGTAAGTAACAAATAATGTAGTCTATTTAACATTATTCTAGGGAAAGGGGTTGAAGAGAATCTACTGGGAGTTTCCCGTTAGCATGTTATTCCTACTGAGATAATGGACACTGTCATTCACCCTGCCTGACTTTTCTTGGAGGCCACATTGGAAATGGTGGGAAAACCCCATTTCAGACAGTGTAGCAAAATTTCACATAGACTCATATCATTATCGATGGATTCCAACTATTTTTTTAAAATTTTGATATTAGGATTATGCCACACTAAAGGGTGATCTATCTTAAACAAGTTAGCAAGACACAAATTATCATCGCTAGGGATTGATACAATATCATAACTAATAAGTACTTCTTAGAAATATAAATGTAGTGGTAAATGCATTGGGCTAGAAAATGTAGGATAAATTATTATAATGAAAAAGATAATTTAGTAAAAATTAATCATAAAAATGAATCATCATAAAAAAGAGTCGATATATATGGTGAATACCACAATCGAGAAATCAGTACATAAAATGAAACATCAGAAATCAATAAAATAATTAAAAGGAAACATGAGAAATCAAGAAAATGTTAGGTCATGAAAATGTTGGAGGAAAATATGTGCCACACGTAACACATATACAAACCGGCTGTTACAATATTTGTCCACATATAAATAATACTACTAATCACTATCTGATGATGAACAGATATCGTCACCCTCTCCACCTCCATCTCCACTTACGGCTACCACAGGTATGAAAATTATATTGAAAATTAAATAGTGTTTCATATTTATATTTAAACTTAAAACAAATATTAGTTTGAAAACTAAATTATTTTGAATTTTTGTGATTTACCTGCTCACCACCAGTCGATTAAATACCACCAGGGGGATATCTGCTCATCGGTTGACGTATATCGTTCAACGCTTTCTACAAAGTGGTTATCCGAGCCCCTTGGTCTTGAACTATGTTTCATAGAGAGATAATCTCTCTCTGAGGATATTTGAGTATGGACTGAATACAACCAGGAGTAGATGTAGCTGCGATCCCCAATGGCCTTCCAAAGACCTTAGATGGTACGGGTCCCAAACCCATCCCACACACACTACCAGGACTATCCTTTACAAAGACTTTAGCAATCGGGTCATCCTGGGAGACTGAGTAGGATTTCCCAGGATTGACAACCCATATTTCATTAATATTTATCTATAAATAAAATATCATTATATATTAACATAGATAAAACTGATAATATTTTATTATAATGAAAAAATTAGGTCAAACCCCAACTTCATTGGAAGGCTCATTAACAAAACTTCCATCAGATTTTTTGTGAACATCCAACCACACTTCTATTCGTGATGCTCCTTTCCAAAAACTCTATGACTGAATTAAACAATGATAAATCAATTGTTTAATATATTAATCCAATAATATTTCCTTATAAATATTTAAATTAATTAAAATATTTATAGAGTCAATCGTCTTCTAGAAAATCTTTTTGACCCCGCAATGTGAGGGATGACTTGCTTAGCCAGACTTGATGCATTATTTCTTAAGAGATCCTAAAAAAAAGAAAATAAAATTTAATAGTAATGTATTCAATGTCATATCCTATTCATATAAATATATAAATGTAACATTAGGTTAATATAATAATATATATTTAAATACCATATTCTTCTCATCATGATGTCTATCAACAAAAACATTCCACTGTTCTTTGGGTACCCCATTGGGTAGCTTCTCATACATTTTTTGTACGGTCAACAAAGTATCATTTCCATCACTTCAAAATCTCTATTTGAAGTCTTTCAATTTCTTACTAAGATTTTTCAATGTCCAATTTTCGTGCTATCACATCAGCAACTGTAAAGTGGAAAAACATCTTTATACAGAAATTTATTTTGAACATATTAATAACATGAAATTTAATTACCCCATAATGTATTAAAATTACCTATATTTGGGAATAAAAAAACCATTTTTCCAACATGAAGCATTATATTAGAAGTCAAATTTTAGAGCATTGGGATATTTTCAATTTGATCATTCTGATATAGCAGTTAGTTGAATTGGATGTATTATGTTCTACAATTCATGATAGTATACTGAACCGACATTCATGCAAAGTTATTAATTATATCCAGTGTAAGTCATTGACATTTATTCCTTTTATAAGAGGAAATATAATTTCATGTTTGAGAATAATATAGAAAAATAGGGTTTTTCCATTATGATGATATATAAATAAATAAAATATAAAACATGCACTTTATTAATAAACAACATTTTTTAAAACATGGTATAAATATGTTTTTCCTAAAACAATTCCAATTAAAAACTCATTAATGTATCATTAAAACATCATACCTTTTATAAAAAATCCCTTACATGGTTTAAAAACATATCAAATGAATTTCTAATAATGGCTAGAAAATTTAAAAAATTACCCTCACATGAAATCATTAACACAACAAACTCAAAGTAAGTTTGCAAAAAAGGATAAATATGAAGAAAAATTCCCTATACAAATCCCTAAAGTATGCCAATAAACAAGTGTAAGAGCACTAATAAATATTATTACTAAATCATTGGAGGATAAATTATTCAATGAAATTCCATCCAAGTAAAAAATCAATACACAAGATAATAAATAATTAAAGGCATAAACCATGATAAATATCATGAGGAAACACACTAGGATATAATGGGACAAGTATAATACATGAAAACATGGACCAAATTCCATCAAGTTAATGGTCAAACATCCATCAAAAAAATCACACTAAAAACAATATCATCTGTGACACCCCACTAGCTCATAATTGTGTACAACTAGTCATAACTATAAAGTGAGTAATCTCAATGTGCCTAGAAAAATCACATGACGTCCCACTTAGTATCCTAGGGTTCCCTATAAAATAACTAAAGGAGGAGATATAATTTTAAAGTAAATTTCATACATTGAAAACAATAATAGCCAAAGGCAAGAATAATAAAGAAATCCTTCCCACATCCCACATTTAGCTTATAATGAGCCCCCATCCATAAGAAAATCATGAATCACATCACAAACAACCATCACATGGATACCCATGACATCATAAATAAATGAAAATGGGATCAACAAGGGAACAACGAACCAATCAACTCAAATATCACATCACAAAGTGTCATCCAAGATTTTCAATTATCACATATAATATATACATTTGTAAATCCGTTTTTAAAATGTTTTGGAATTCAAACACCAATATAAGGGAAATTATAATCATTTCCAAAACACAACCAACATAACCCAAATGAATCACAATTCCAATTCATGAAAAAAAATTCCCTTTGAAACATGGAAACCATTTAACCCCTAAAGGGTATCCCACTTTGAAAAACCAATTTCCCTTAAAATCGAATGAACATGTGTTTTTCTTATATAAAACCATCCTTTTAATTTTATCAAATAGGTAGAATGTATAAAATACAAATTTACATAAAAATTTCATTTAGACATGAAATTAAAACCTTGAAGCCACATGAAAACCAGTTTATGTTATATAAAACCATTATAAACCAAACCTAGATAACCCCCACCCTCATTATCTGGATTAGAAATTAATTTATAAATCCAAGAACACATAAATCTCTTAAATATAATTCAATGAAATGGGAACACTACCTATATAAAATTCACTAGTGGTAGGGAGGAGAACTAGGGTTTGGGTCTTACAGTGGTCGGGGGAAGAAGGTGGTGTCGTAGGGGTCGGGGGGAGAAGGTTTTTTAGGGTCGGGTGTTAGAGAGAAGTGGCGCCGATGTCCAATAGACAAAGCTGGGGTTCAGGGATTGCTTGAGGGGGTCTGAGGGAGAAGGGGAGTCGGGATCAGAGGGAAGTGTCGTGGCTGAAAAAAATGGGGTTAGGGGTGGTTTTAAATAAACCGTCTCAAAACCATTTCTAAAATAGTTTTAGTGACGGTTTACAAAACCACCTCTAAAATGATGCCCCTAAAGGTGATTTATGTTGTAGTGGGACTAACACCTCCCTGAAGTGATGGGATTTGATTTATTTAATGACTTCTGTGGATGATCATAATTTAAAATTTAATTAAAAAATATGATTCATATATACATATATACATATATACATTACTTATTATTATTTAATATTAATCAATTTTCAACTTTATTTCCTTTTTAACCATTAGAAAAATGAAAATGGCACTGATGCATACGTACATACTACCATCTTAATGAAACATTGTATTTAAATTTTCATGGTAACTTCTTATAGATAGTTATAAAATTATATTTAAATTATGAAAATAATAATTATAATATTATTTATATTCTATATATAATAAAAAAATGACTATGTTTCGTGGACTTGAACCCTTACAGTGAAACATTTATAAAAAAGAGAATGATTAGGACACTAATATTGATTTTAACAACAAATTATTAAAAAATAGATAAAAATAAATTCACAAAGAATAATTTATACAAATAGAAATCCAAATACTTTATTGATACAGATTTATAATAATAATTATTTTATTAAGTAGTTTATTAGATTGATTCTATCCATGTGGAATTCTGAGATAAGGGGTTATTTCAAAATATCTTTCTTAACCAAGATTATTTATGTTCATGGTTTTACTAAAGGAATAATAAAATAATTTTCTATTAAACCACATATATTTACTTCTACTTTGGTTATTTATTGGTTTTTTAGGAATTATTTTAATTTTCATCTCATTTGATTTAAATTGATTGATAAATGTTTTTGAATAAAAGATGGCATTATTTCAATGGTTTATGCCAGGAAAAATTCTCCTCCATGTCCGTGTTATTAAATGTTTTTTAATATAATATATTATAAACTTTAAAATGATTGATTTTTTTAATATTCTATTTTAATATATTTATGATATTTAAAAATAATATTTTTTACCAAAAAAGATATATTTTTTACATTTTATAAAAGTGGGAAAAGACTATTTTTGACATTTACTGTATGATAACCATTTCTTAGATTTTTATAAATTATTCAATATCATTATTTCTATATATGATTATATATTTTTTCAAAGAAAATTTTTCCCATTATTTTGGTAATTTCTAGATTTAAAATATTTTTAATAGTAATGTATATATCTTCTTATTTTCCAAGTGATTTTATAATGTCTTTGTAAAAGTGATTTTTTCATCTATGCTAATTTTTTTATATAGTGTTATGTTTCACTAGAGATATTATATAATGATACTATCTACCTTATTTCTCAGGTTATATTATGATCATCCTATTTTATTTGTTGAATGTGAAACCTATTTTAATTTTATATGGTATTCTTTCAATATTAATGTTTATATTGATTATATATTATATTTTTATTCAATAATGTAATGTTATGAATACATTAAAATTAGTAAGTGAATGTGTGGGGGCATATTATACATCCCCTAAATTCATTGGTACGTCTCATGAGACAAACTATCATGGGTATTTTCAGAATTCTGTGCCTTCTAATATATGATATCCTAACATGTGGCCTTGAAGGAATGATTACGATGCCTAGAATTACGAATTCTCTCATTATAAAACCAGTTATTATTATCCATTTGATTATTTATATCTTTATTTCCTCTATAGATATATTACCATTTCATGATAATATTTATATGCAATATTTGATTATTGTTTATATATTTCATATTATTCATGTTTTATTTGTACTATAATAGATACTGTTGTATGAATTCCATTACTAAGCATATAATCTCTCCCTTTATTATTTTTCCCATACCTAAGTGTACTAAGAATGTAACATTGAATTATTTTATAGAAATTATAAATGATTTAATATTTTTCTAATAAGATATTTAGTTTTATTTTATGTTAAAACATTTATTGTGAATATCATGTATATATTAATTCTATAAATACTTATATATTATTTGATCAAGTGGGATGTGTTATTTCTATTTTATGCCAATATAGAGAAATAACCAGCAACATTAGATTACTTGAGTCGGGGTAGAACCACTAGTATCAGAGAATGTTTTGTAAAAACATTGATAATTGGATCTCAATGAACATAGTAGAACATAATTTGAATATAATAACAATTCATTAAAGTATTCAATAAAATCTATTATAATATTTTACTTACATAGGAATGAAATTTTATGATAAAATATACCTTATTTTTTAATATAATCTAGTATATGATATATTTTAGAAATGGAACCTAATGGAAGGATTGAAAATAATACCAACTATAACCTATATAGGGATATCCATCATGGTAATGTAAATTATGTCAATGTGTATGGTTTAATAAATGCGAAACATATAAATATATTTGGTTAGTAGACTTAGGATATGTATAATAATCTTTCCCATATGGATAAACCTATTAATCCCCATCATGTTACAAAAATATTGGAAATCTATATATAAAATAAACCTCCATCATTAAATGGCTATAATAATCTATAAGTACCAGATAAAAGGATAGAGTCCCTAGAGAGTATATTTCTCACTATGTCAAGTAGTAAAAGAGAGAATGTTATCATGACATTTTTAAATCTAATGGTTCATTGTAATCAATGTAGTTCATTGAACCAATAAATGAAAGAGTTGGAGGAAAGAGAGATTATAGAATAAAATAAATTTTATGAGATATTATTTTGAAAATAAATATCTCATGATAAATGAGTTGATTTTCAAGGGAAATTCTTTCATAAATGGGAAAATGAAGTGTAAAATGTTGCTGGATATGAAGCTATGTTCACCAGGATAGAAACTCATTTCACTAATTTTTCATGTAATCCAATAAATAAGATTGGTCACTTCTCCTATGGGGTAAAACAAATCCATTAAAGGGTATTAATATCTTTAATTTTTCATTACAAGGGAGTAAATTAATAAGTTAAATAAATATAGAGGAATACTTATTTGCATCCTATTTTTTCTAGTGAAATTACCAAAATAAGTGGGTAGATGATAACTATTTAAAAATTACTACAGAAAAAGAGAAAAATGGAAGGGTGAAATTTCTTACATTTAATATTTTTTGAATTAATAACTATTGAGTATTCTTGAAGTGAATGTGATGTTTTGTCAACTATGAAGAGAAAGGCCATCATTCTCATGATTAAAAGGGAAAGAAAGATGAAACCAATGTCTAATGATTCAACTCTAAGGGTATGAGGAAATATGAGATAAAATCACCAAATATTAAATATTATGTACATTATATAAGGACATTGGAAAAATTAAAATCGTTAGTGATCGCTACTGATGAGTCTGATGTCCCAAATGATGTGATAATAAGAACATTTATCATTAAATAAATGTTAGACAATTATTAATTTTATTCCTGGTTTTCACAACCTTTTTTTCGTGGATATTTATTAAGATACTTAAATCATACAATAACACTTTTATTAATGGGTTTTCAGTATACACACATAATTTTAATCTAATTACAATGAGGATATATCCTGAAATATCTTTGAAAATTCATTTAAATTCCCAATTTTAAGGCTTTATTGTCTTAATTATTGTTAACATTGTCATAATTCTAGATATGGATTGTATTTAAAAGTATAATGAAATAATTATTTATCAAAAGACACATATTTATATTTATAAAGATGTAAGGTAATCTATTATTTTTTAGGGAGTGAATTCATTATATGAATAATTTATAAATATAAATCTAGTATCTCACCATAAATAAATAATAGGAGAAGATGATTAGAAAATGCTATCTTTTGATGGAGAATACATTATATTTATAGAGGATGTTATTGTTGTAAAGGAATACATTGATATATTTATATAAGTCTTACTAGGAAATCCACCTAAGTGTGATGTTGAGTTCTCTTTTAAACACATACTAGATGATAAACAAATAATGAATACTGCATATTTATTAGAATGGGTGGAATTGGTATAGATAAAAAAATAACTAAAAGAGTTGGGTGATAAAGGATGTGTGGAACCAAATCTTTCAACTTGGAGAGACCCTATCTAATTTGTGAAAAATAATTATGGAACTATGAGGTTGGGAATAAATTATAAAGAGATTAATCTAGAAAATGTAAGTATTAAGTATCGTTTTTCCTACATTGATTACTTAGTTACATAACTAAAAAGAGAAAAATGTTGATTAAAAATTTATCTTCTTTTTTGTTACCATTAATTACGGGCGAATAATGATGATATATTGAAGAAACCATTCAATATGAGGTATCAACATAGTGATTTTATAGTACTTCCCATTATACTGACTAATGATCCCTCTATTTCTATATATCTAATGAATTTATTATTGAAGATTAAATTGATAACTTCATAGTGGTATTCATTGATGATATCTGGATGTACTCTAAAATAAATGAAATGAATGGGAGTCATTTGAGATTAATTGTTTAGACTCTCAGATAAAATGAATTATATAATAAATTCAGTAAGTTTGAATTTAATGGCCAGAAGTTTCCACACATGATCATAATATCTCTAAGAAAGGTATATATATTCATCATTCTATGAAAATGGTAGAAAATGAGTGGACCACATTGAGAAATATAACAATGGAACATAGTTTTCTTGGTTTTGGGGGTCATTATCCAAGGTTTTTTCAAAGTATTTCTCGATTGGACAACATATCAAACATGTAGATATGTAAAGGGGATAAATTAAAATGGTTAAGGGAATGTGAAGAAGGTTTAGATGATATTTAGATGAGATTATTTAATGCATCATTATTGAATTTTACCTCAGGAAAGGTAGGGTTTTTTAATATATAATGATACATCAATGAAAAGAATAGGTTGTGTCGATATACAGAGTTTTAGAGTGGTTTATTATGCATGAAAAAAATTTATGATCCATAAAAGAATGAAGTACATATTTTCTCAAAGGGAGATCAAAATTAGGGAAATAAGATAGTTATAAGTACACCAGAACAATGATTTTTTAACACAGTACCACCATAGGAAGAAAAATAAGGTGTTTTATGTGTTCATGAGGAGCTACAAGAGAGTTATATCTTTAATAAAAACTAATAGGGACCCTATATTTAGGGATTTAGTAAATTTGGTTATTTTAACAACTTCAGTTTCATATACTTCTTCAATGTTTTATGTTTTATTCTTAATTAATTATTTGGTTCATTTTCGGGAGTTTCGGTGTGTTTTGGATTCATTTTTTAGTGATTTATTCTATTTTTTGAGGAGGCCATGTGACGGATCAAAGCCCACATTATAGAGGAGCTGGGATGTGATGTAGCTATTTTGGGTGCCACTTCCATATGTGATGTGGTTGGGTAGTGGTGGGTTTTTTGTGGAATTGATTCATGTGAATAATTTTTGGTTGGTTTTGCAGACTATGGGGTTGTTATTCTCTTTAGGTAGGGCGATAACATAACATGTTTTGGATTCACTACTATTTCAGGCATGGTTGCGACGTAGAGGAGACCAATAGTGTGGATCATATTATGGAATCTCTTCTATTACAGAGGGTAGCTGTGTTGTGGTGTGTGAGTTTCACTATAGACTTACCATCCCTAAATTGGATTTGGGTGTCCCCTGTACCATGGATTCATGAGGATTTCTAGGTTTTTGGGTCATTACAACATAGCACTATGGGATATTTTGTAATTGTTGATTACCGTGGTGTGGTCCCACTAACTACACCATGATCTAGTGTTTTTTCATAATTTTTGTTTCATAGAGTATGAATTAATTTCATTCCCTTATATTTCCATCCATGTTACAAAATTCATTACAGTGGTTGTCATTTGTTTTTTTTAAAACCTATCCTCCCCTCATCCTCCAGTGATTCCCGAAGAATTTTTTAATTTTCGTTGATTTCTAAATCCAGATTCTAATGGATTTTCTCGTGTTTTATTGTGGAAATAAATGGGAATAGAAGGTTTTCTTAACCAAAAGCTAGTTGTTATATTGTCATTCTTTGTTTCCACCATCAATTGAGAGGTAAGTGAAATTTATCTCTTCTCCACATCATCTAGAACATGATGTATGTATTTTTATGAATGTTTTAACCTATATTTTATATGGAAACATGGTGTCATTTCTTGATATGAATCATATTAATTTGTGTTTTGAAACTGTGAAAAATTGATGAATTTTGTAAAATCGCTTTTTGGATTATAATTTTTAAATGATGATATTAAATTTATGAAAATTTTAACAACCTTTATCAATGTTTGATGAAATTAATTGAACATATAAAATGGTTAATAGAAATGGTATATCATAGAAGTTGGAATAATTGTTCTGGTGTGTGGTTTACGTGGATGGTCAAGGTCATAAGTTCCTCCTCCAAGGGTGGATGAATTATGGTGTTGTATTACCACCATCAATGGTATCACTAATATTGAGTGTATGGTTGTGTTTATGGTTGGATATTTGTGTGTTTTTTGTATGTGTGAATAGGGTAAATTTGATACAAGACATGAACGAATGGAAATTAGATTTTGTTTATTGTTTTTGTAAATGGATTTTTTCTTATGGCCTCTTATAATCTATTTTTTGTTATTAAAAATTTTATATAAGTTTTGATAACTAGTTCTTGTCCACATTTAATGTGTTTTGAAGTATTTGGGGAGTGTCGATTGAGTTTATATTCACCCCTTACTTGGAAACCTTGGTGTGTTTGTAGATTTCATATACTAATACATTTGGAAAGGGAAGATATATGATTCTTATTTTTATAATTATTTATTATATGGGTATGAGAGGTTTGGCTAGATCTCTGAGATGATCAGGGTGGAACTTCAAGTGTTGCATCATTGGTGTTCTTGTGTCAGGTTTTCTTTAAGCATTATTTACACTTGATTCAGATGTCACTATGACATTTTTTTCTTTTGGATATATTTTTGAGTTTTAATATTTATAAACATGCATCATATAGTCTATTTGGATTTTTTTAGATTGGCAGGTTGTTGTGTTTTAGTAGGAAATTTTCATCCCCAAATGTTTCTTATTCCCAAAACATTAATTTCCATCCTTTGGTGTCTTGGGGATGTAGCCTAAGGCTAGTATCACTTTTGAATCATCCCACGCCAATGGGTGAGTGGTGAGATGTTATAAATTGTATTAATCTTGGTGTTCCCATCTATCTTTGGGGATGTATGTTAAGAGATATGAATTTTTAAAACATGAAATGTATAGAAAAAAATAGGTATCTAAAATTGTTTGTTGAACTTTAAGATAAAATGGTTACAGGGTAAAAAAGTCTTCCAAAACATGTCTAGGTGTGTTTTCTCCTCATCATTGTGGGTTTATCCAATGATTGTTGAGTGTCATTCATTGTTAACAAGACTTCCCCCCAGGACTCCTTTGTCAATTTTGAGATTCAATGATTTGTGAAAATGTAAATTAGTTTGATTTTATAAAATACTTGTTATAGTGCTTGTTTGTTATGATTACATGAAAATTTTCTAATCCTTCATTTTCTTGTTAATTAATTACTAAAATGAGTTTTATTATATTTATAGAAAATGGTACCAGGTTGATGTCATAAGAATCCACATTAATAATCTACTAAAAATGTGGTTTTATCTAATCGAGAAGAGAACTAAGATATTGTACAAAGCATCATTTTTATTTTTTAATCTATATATAGATGTAATAAGAATGATGATCCATTGTATGTGAACAACTAAATATTTTATAGAAGAAATATCCACCCTTATTTAAGGGGATTTTGAGAAGGAAATTGCATAAGAATAGATAAATTAGATGAATTGAAGCTTTGATTTCAAGGGTAAACCATCTGAGAAAAAAATTGTGTTTGTAATGTATATGATAGAATATTTTATGCACCAGTGGTGAAACATAGTTTTAGAAGACAATTTTGGCCAAGTCATCTCATGGGTAGACATCAAATAATTCTTCAAAAATAATTATATCCTCATACATTAATAATTTCAACAAAAAATAACTTCTTTATCTTATAGAAATAATAAATTTATATGATAGAGTATGACATTATGTTTACGAACCTAGTCCACCTTTCTCCTAATGTAACTGTTTGTGTGACCTTCAATGCGTGAATCATTGAGTCAATGATATGATTAAAGACTATATTTAAGTACATATTCTTTATTAAAAATTATAACAAAATAAATAATGGAGAAACATTGGTAGAAAGAGATAGTTCTTGTAATCCTACTAGAAAGAGTACATTTATCTCCATAAGAAAATGTGGGAACTCAATAATTGTGAATAAGTGGAAGAGGGAAACTTTTTTCTAAGGTGGTGGAGTGTATCAAAATTGTATTCCAAGATTAGTAAACTATCCTCCACAATAAAATATATATCTTTGTTATTTACATGGTGTTTTTATCAATTATAAAAAGTTAGATTGTAAGACACCACCTCAAGCTTGTTAAAAATTTAAATTTATGGTACTTCTCTAAAGTTATAGTCTTATCACTCCAAGGACTATTATGGTAGATTTATTTCATGTTTCTTAGATATTATATTCTTTGAAGGGGTTCTCTCTGAACAATAATTATCATCCATAGAACTGAGAAAGTCAATGAAATTCTAGGAACACCATGACACCTCATATTTTGAAACCTCATCTTGGAAGAAATGATTATTGTGGAGAAAGTATGATGTTATATGGTGTTGAGAAAATAATCATGAATGATCTATAAGGTCCCTCAACAATTCAACTTTTAATTAGTACTAATTATACCCTTTGGATACCTTGTTTAATATGTCTGTATCCCACTCAATTATCACTTCTGGTGGTGCTGACCATAAGGGTTTCCATGATGAGATCATGCAAAATGTTTTAAGACCTCAAACAAAAATGTGAATATGGGTGTGTTGGGACTTTATGTGTAAAGTATGTTTAATAAAAATTAGTGGGACTATGTTGTTTTGAGATTTATTTATTTTAGTGATTTGTATTTATGAAATTATTCATATGAAGAATTGGTTTATGGCCATGATGTCATATGTCAACTGTTATAAATGGAAGTTTAGTTTCACATCGTCAAATGGTGCTGAATATATCTTTATAGAATATTGGGATGTGAATTAAAAAAAATTACTTTTTGTATTGGTGGTTGAGACTATAACATATCAGTTATAATTACTTAATTAGGCCACTATTGGTAAAATCAGATATAAATATTTTCCAACCATCGCTGACTAATTAAAAGTTGTCTTCCCTAAAAAATTCAATACATTTCCACCGAAGAGATAACTATAATTTTGCATTAATATTTTATCGAGGAAAAATCCTTTTCACATCAAGCATATAGGATGTCACCAATAAAATTGAGGGAAATGAAAGTAAAAATGGAAGTGTTAGAAAATGAATGGTTTATTTGATCGAGTACTTATATATAATAAGAACCAATTACTTTCGTGAAAAAGATATATATAAATCTATAGATATGTTTGAATTATCATAAACTCAACCAAGTTACGATAAATAATCGATATCATCTCCCATGAATTGGAAAATAGTTTTATCAGATTAGGGGATTATTAATGTTTTCTTAGATTGATTTATGATCGAGTAATCACCAACATCGATTTCAAAAAGAGGATATTCAATCTCATTCTAGAGTTTTTATGACCACTATGAGTACATGATTATTCCATATGCTCTTATGAATGCACCAATGGTGATTATTGAATTATTGAATGGAATCTATCATAGGTATCATGATTCCTTTTTATTGGTGTTCATTGTTGGTATTTTGGAGTATTCTAGGACTAAAGTGGATTATGACAAAGACTTAACTATAGTGTTGAGTACCATATTAGAAAATCATCATTATGTTAAGCTTTATTGTGTTATTTTTGGATACAAGATGTATGTTTCTTTGGTTATGTCATTTTTGTAAAGAGACTTGCAGTGGATCCAAAAAATTAAATATATTATCTCTTGTAAACCACTAAATAATGTCTTTGATATAAATAGATTCCTTTTCATAACAGGATTCTATAGATGGATTTTTCATGATTTTTCATTCCTTACCCTGGCAATGATATATTTAAAATCAAATGGAATTTCATTCTAATGGAAGTATGACTTTCAAAAACCTTTTTAGGAACTTAAGGTTCTCCTTACATCAACAACTATTGTTTCATTTCCACAGTCATGACATGGATATGTGGTTAATTTTGATGCATCCAAATATGTGTTTGGGTTGTGTTCTCATACAGGGATATTATTTCATTACTTATGGATCATTATAGTTATTGGATAATTGTAATAAATACCCATAAAATTATATGAAACTGGATGTTGTTGTTCATTCCATAAATACATGGTGTCACTATCCTTTTGGTGAGAAATGATCCACTTTTATGGATCATAAAATCTTGAAACACATTTTCTAACAATGATATTTTAATCTTGGACCTCACATATATATATAATACATAAAAATGTTTGATTTTTTCTTGATGTATACACTAGGATAATAGAATTCAGTGGCAGTTGAATTGAGTAGGAAGTAATATAATCGATTGGCTAAAGTGGATTCAAATGTAATGAATCTGATTTTTTAGTAATATTTTTTTTTATTATTTGTATTGATTTTGAGACCAAGAGTTGAGATGGCATGTGATTATGAAACATTTAATTATTGTAAAAAATGTTTGAAAAATATTAAAATATTAAATAGCACGTGTGCACGCCTTTCCGGAAAAAGTGTAATAACCTCTATATGGCTTTCTGAATCATAAAAAGGATGGAAACATTGTGTTAATAATATATTATTTACCCTAAGAGAAACTTGAAATATTTCATCATGGGTTGGTTGTGAAAGGTCATCAGTGGCCCTTAAATAAAAAAATTATAAGAATAATTTATTTTATTTTATTTCATCGACACAGTGACATAGTGATAGGTTTATCCTTAAATAAAAACTTTTTTAGATATCCATGCTTAGTCTCATAACCCTAAAATCCTATGGATACCCTGGAGAGAGTGATTTGCAGAATCCTCTCGAGTAGGCGACGACAGAACTTCAAATCAGTGATTGACCAACACCGATCATGACAGATCTCTCCAATGAAGACATCACATCGACCACTCTTCATCAGTTTTCCATCTGTAATCTAGGTAGGGTGCATTTTTTATTTTCTTTCCCATTATTTAAATCCAATGAAGAATAAAGACTAATCTTCGAATATATTATCTAGTAGATTGATTGTATTTTTTGAATGGTTTATTTGTTGGATTTATTAAAAGTGGAATCTTGAATTTTTTTATTCTTTTACCATTAAAATGGTGAAGAACTACTATCGAAACAAACATTGATCATTGATTTACCCTCTTGATTTGTTGTGATTTTCTCCTCTTATTCGTTCCTTCTTAGTTATGTGTTCTATATTCTTCCTTGTCTTTGAAAACATTGTGAAAAATCAATCTTTGCGCCTTTGATTCTTGGTGAAATATTCTAAAACCAAATAACCGACATCAGGATGACTCAAAGGAGGATTGGAGGTGGGTTTGAAAGTGGATCAAATGATAATGAGTGATAAATATTCATTCATTTATGATAATTAAGAACACCAAAAAATGAATTTTCCTAGCCGTTTGATGGCTCGAATCCTATCAATTTGCTGTTAGGTTGGAGAAACGACTTCAGATATGATGTTTTTCAAAAAAAATATGAGCACAATGGGATTCAGATGATTGAAAGTGGGTGTGGGAGGGAGAATAAGGGTTTCTAGAAAACATGACACACATTGTGTGTGGTCCCTGACTACATGGCATGTTGTCCCCCTTGAACAACTCTTCATGTACATGGGATGTACATGGAAATGGGGTGGTGTACACGACTTTCCTATATGACATGTACTCCCCCATATGACAAGGCCTAGACCATGTACATCGGCTACCCCATGTACTATTACATGGGTAGAGACACATATGCTAACATCATGTACTATCACATGTCCAAAGTACACGAGAATACCCTAGATACAATGAAATGGAGTATAGACTTTCTACACACCATGTACCCCTCTTCAGCAAGACATGGTTGGAATAACATTGTCCATTATACAAGGATAATACTCGGGGTCAAGGGACACGGTTTGTGACCCTACTAAATGTCATGTACCTATTATTACATGGGTTGAGACACTTTTCCTCCATGTATTGGAAAAGTTTCTTTAGGGTGTTTCCCCTTCCATGTTTCCATAATTGTTGGTTTGAATGATATCATACTCATACGACTGTAATCCCTTCAATAGGACTATCAGGACCTGTCCCAAAAAGGCCCAGGTCATGATAACCCCAAGCCCACCTCCAATAGTCTTGGGAGTGGAGACTAGTGACCAATAGGAATATCCCACATATGGGAGGTATTTTACTAATTATAGGTACATACACACATATCTCCAAACACAAAAATACTGAAATGTAAAAACACTGAGTAAAAATTGCATGCATAGACTAAGATACCTACAATCGAGTATGACATGAATATAGGGTGCAACAAAGTACAACTAGGGTGTAACACAAGACCACCAAAAAGAAAGAGTTTCTAGAACAAAGTCCTAAAGCTCATCCGCATAAAACCCTACATAAAAGGTAGGAACAAAAAAGGATTTATGAATTTGAAGGATCACACCTCAATTTTGCGGTCTCTCTCTAATAACCACTTGGCCCTTGTTAACCTAGGACACTATCAATGAATTGATGGTCTGCACAAGATAAGGCACATGTAGGAAAATCCTATGAAGGGGTGAGTAAAACAATACTCAGTAGGTCTCCCCAAAACACAAAGTAAAATACCATAGAGGAAACATAATTAAGAAGATACAATCATCTCAATATAGGTATATTTATACAAGACATATAATAAGAACATCTAGTTATACTCATAAAAGATTCTATGACTCAAGGTCTCATCCACTCCAAGCTACACAGTTCTAGTTATAGCACACTCATTCCGAGAGATATCACTTCTCAAGATTTTTGATAGTAATCACATAGAAACGGTCTATAAAAGGAATTTAAGAGAACTCATGGTCTTGATATGTCATGAAGTTTCTATAAGACATTTTTTATTGTTACGAAATGAATTTTCAATAACACATGGAGTGTTGGAAACACACAAAATTTCAATAAGTCATGAAGCCCCCAAGTCACGTAGTCCTCGAGTCATAGAAAAAAATCAACCACTGCAAATTTCTTATGGCACACTCGTTATGTCTAGTAATGTTGAATTTAAGGATTCTGATCTCAATACACATATAGGGGGTCCTCCACACCAAGGAATCATTGGGTTCCCATGTAAATATTTTTCACACCACGTCCAAAAACCCTATCTAGAGAACCAAAAAGTGAAGTTGGACTTATCAGACCACTTGGTGTGGTACATTATCCATCCCACGAAGTCAACTATCTATGCGGGCTGAGAGAACTCTTTTAAGAATACATGTCATCCTCTATAATGGGAATGTGATCCTACAACAATCCCTTATATGAAAATACCAAGGGTATTCTCTCAACCTCTACTGGTCCAACTAAAAACCCACTTGGACACCTCAAAATGACCACATTGTCTCAAGGGTCCCAAAACCACATACTTCTCATCAAACATACCTTACATGTGAATTTTATGACTTATTTTGTGAAATTTTTTGACCTGGGTATCATCCGAGTCTGACCTGACCCACCAGCCAAGCTGAACTAATCAGTTCAACCCCAACCCCTTCCAGTCTGATCCACTAGGTTCAACCGATTTAGTCGGCTGGGACGCCAAACCACTGGAATGGCCTACGTTGCGGGCCTATTTGGTCTAACAAATTTAGTCTATCCTTGCAACGTCCCCTAATGGCCCACTAGAACCGCCATGACCACATGGAATTTTTTTCTGCACCCTGTCCACCAGAATCATTCTTCTGGGAGCCTTCAATATGGATGTGCCACATCCATGAGGTTACTATCATCACGACCTCTTGTTGTGCCCCCTCATCGCCACCAGTTGGCCCCCCCACAGTGATATCCCTCTAACGGGATCCCTCCTAGAGGGATTCCTTCTTCCAAAACCTACCACACTACCAACGTCTTGGCTCGGCCTCCCCGATCAGGCTTCTACTGTCTCTACCACTGGCCACCCCGTTAGTGGCCTTTTTCCTCATCGGTTCACCCTTGGACCTGCCCCTCCAACCGCATCATACCCTTGTAGTTGGCTTCCACACCGGAAGCTTTCCCAATGCCATGACCTTATGAACCATAATCCTTTGCCTCACTCGAACCTTTCCAAGATACCACTGATCCATCTCTATGTCATCGTGAGGTTAATACTTTGATCTCATATCGTTTTCTTAAGGATTTCAATGGTGAATAATGTGTGAAGAATTCAATTGATTGTGGGGAGAGAGAAGGTACCAAGAACTCCCTAAGAACTGATCTCTTCCATCTTTGTGTCTTCCTTGATACATTCATTTTAGGAGGTTTATCAAATAATCAATAACGAACAATCACAAGGATTTATCCCCCATTTTAAACCCTGCAACAGTTTACCAATCCCACAACAATGATGGATCCATGGGAAAATCAATTTGTTTATTGGTCTGCGTTCATCATGGAATTTTTGAACAGGGAAAATAAATAAAATCACATACTCTCTACATTGATTTGGTTCATTCATTGATGAATAATGGTTGTCGCATCATTTCTGTGGGTGAATATCAATTGAATCCTAGGTTCATAATTGATTTTCGATCCACAGTTCATCGTTGTTCATCGAGGAAGATCCATCTCCATTCCTCAAATAAATTCTAGGGTTATTGTGATAACCCATAATTAGTTTAAAAAATTTATTAAAATAAATTTTTTTGTTGCGTCAACCGTGGTCTGGGATATCCAATACAAGTTACCATTTATGAGTTATTAGGAATTTAAAATAAAATTAGTTTATTTAATTATTTTATTTTCTGTTATGACCTTTTCGGATTTTCCATAGAAGGACTGTACTGAATAAATTTATGTCATGCCTAGGGTAATAAAAATGATTTGAGCTAAATGGTACACCTAGAATTTCTAACACATGCGATCTTTTAAGAGTTATCCCACTTTTTCCAAAAAAAATCTTGTGTGCATGCAATTAAAAAAAATATTCATCAAATCATTCCAAAATTACTGGGCCTCAGAATCACACTTCGTCTCAGCACCTGGTCTTGGAATTTTCCCAATTAATTTATAAAATTAAAATAGTGGAAAATCGTGGTCATTAAATTCTCCCCACATTAGGTATATATGTCCCCAAAATCGAAAATTGAGGCCACTAAGAAATATTAGGGTACTGAGCACGAAACTGAGCCTCCCTATCCAAAACGCTCTCCTAGAGATTCCCGTGCGGCCACTGAATTCACATTATTGGAATAAACCACCCACAAAAGATATTATCTTATTGAGCATTGATCTGTACTAGGTACTCTGCAAAACATGCCTCCATCAATGATGTATGTTTAATCATGCACTTATCTAATCAGTTGAGACCCATAAAAGACGTCATGTAGCCAATCCAACTATGAGGATAGAGCCAAGTGGTACACCACCAGTAAACTCGAGGTAGTATCATGAAGGGGCCGATGAACCTTGGTGATATCTTTGCATCCCAACCAAATATCTATATCTTGCGTCGACTATAGACCCATAGGAACACATTGTCTCCCTCCTCAAACTCCAATTTCCTATGTCCCCTAACATCATAGGATTTATGAAATCTCTATGAAATATATAACCTACTTCTGGATGACTTGTACAGTCTCTATAGTTTCATGCACCAACTCCAAGACCATGATCATCGACACTCCTAGGTTTGTCAAAAAAGGTGGTAACTTATAGGGTCACCCATAAAAATCCTCGAATGGTGGAATACTGATGGTATAAGGGTGGATATTATTGTACGCAAACTCCACCATATGTGGGTTATCCTCCCAACTATAGCCAAATGTTAACATGTAATCTCGAAGTATTTTTTCCAAAACCTGAATGATCTTCTCCATCTAGCCATCTATCTAGGGATGAAATGTTGTGCTCAATAATAATTGAGTCCAAAACACCTCCTAAAATCCATTCCACAATTGGTATTTGAAGCGATGATCACTATCTAAAACAATAGTCAATGGAACTCCATGAAGCCGAACTATATCATTCACTTAGTGGAATCCCAAGATCTCTAATGAACTCTTCTTCTGAATCAGTAGGAAGTGGTCTAACAACGTGATTTCATCAATGATCACCCATATGGTATCATTATACCTAGGAATACTTGAAAAACCAATTAAGAATCCAATTTTTAATCAATCCTATTTAAATTAAGTCACCTCAACAAGATGAGTTAAACATATCAAAACCTGATGCTCATCCTTCCCTTGTCCACAGTAATGCATCAACACATAAACTCTAAAACTTCCTTCTTCATCCCTACACACCAAACTGATTTTAGTGGCCATGGTGCATCTTTTCCATTACCAGATGTACCATTAAAGGGGATTCATAATCTCCCTTAGAACCTCCTCTTGCTACACCATTGGTATCATCATGAATCCTCTAAAAATAACAACATGCTACCCACCATTTGAATATCCATTATGGGGAGTTCCTTGTGGAAATTAGATCAAATAGATCCTCACAATCACCATCCATAATTTGTGCATCCCTGCCTCTCTATAAGAGGGTATGGGTGAAAACCATAAATTATAGGTGAGCATATCCATCTCCGTCCATAAAGGATATTTTTAACACTTCCACATGGTCTGATTCTTCACTCATAAACTGCAATCTAGATCTCTTATTAGGAGAGTCTTCAACTATGTTCCCCTTCCTATGAGTATAGTCTATCTCTAAGTAATATTCCTAGAGGATCTCTATCCATCACTTCTATCTCATGTTCCATATATTTTTAGAGGATATGTACTTGAGATTCTTGTTGTTGATGTAGATGATAAATTGCTCATCTATTAGGTAGTGTCATGACATATTCAATGCAAAGACTACTGCCACAAAATCAAAATGATTGGTAATTTCGTTTTTCTCATGTGGTTTCAATTGGTATTACCCATAGTAAATCACCCCTTGAATCAACATATGGACATGAACAAACCCTGTTCCTGAAACATAATAGAACACTACGTACTTGATGCCCATCTTTGGAAACATCAAGATGTGACAGCTCGTCAAAAGTCTCCTGGAATTTTTCTAGATCCATTTAAACTCTAGTCTTTACAATGATATGTCCTATATCAATGAATATTGCATAGGAATACCATTTGTGAAACACTTCTTCTCATGAATTCCTTCCTCTTCAAGACCACCAACTTCACTATTATCTCATGATGCTTTATGGGAAACATCGAATATACTGGTGTAGATATCGGTGTCATCATGGGGTGTATATCAATGCAGAATTCTAACTCTTGATGGGGAGGAAAACTTGAAACATATTTAGGGAAGACATCATTATTCTCCTCTATAATTATAAGAAACTGAGGACACAAAACATCCACCACACTGAGGGTTAGGATACACAACTAAAGAGTAATTTGCGGTAACCTCGTATGCGTGAGTCCGACTGAAGCTGCAAGGAATTCCCTTTTTCCTATAAAAGGTAAATCTAGTTCTATTATCACAGACAAACCATACCCTTTTCCTAAAAAAATAAATCTGATCATGAACATGGTATACTAGTCCATACCAAGAATTCCATCATAGGGCCTCGATATTACTACCAAGAGATCCCAACCGAAACTCTAACCTTAAAGAGTTAGGACATATTGCTGGAACTAGTATGTGATTATTTAATCTCCTATAGTGGTTTACTCTAAGAATAAGGGTCAAGTTAATATTATAACAATACTCTCTATCTCTTAAATAAGGAATGTTGTAGGAAAGGAAAACACTAGAACATGTGTTTATATACAACAGCTAATGTAGAAAGACACAGATCGTACCTTGAAAAATTCATGGAGTCATGAGGTCATAAGCCTTGATAGCATACATCTATATTATCCCCCATACTCTATATCCTTTAGTATAGTATGGACCACCACAATGTGGTACTGGTAACACATCAAAACATTTCCCACCTCTTACAGCTCCCCCAACTCCTCTTCCATGTTTTCCACCAAATAGATTAGTATTCTCCTATTGTTGAATCTTCCATGGTAGTTTGTCAACCAACCTTAAGAATGTAGCATGAGTAGTTGGAAAATCTCCTGTTCCATGTCCCTTACCATGAAAATCCTAGAAACTCATCTTCCTTAGAAAACTATCACACCCCTTGAACTTCCAATTAAACCTCATGTTCTCCACCTTACATAGTGCATCTTCTATTGATTGGTACTGTTGACCCTATATCCTGAGTGATTGATGCCTCAAAAGCTTATAATACATGTTTAGAACCTTCATATCATCATCCATCACCATAAGAGCCATCCATGACTTAGTCTAGAAATCTAAATCCACATGAACCATTAGAGGTGGGTCTATAAACTGATCAAAAGGAGAAAGTGACATCTTATGAACACCTTTATGAAAAACTACTCTATGACTGACTCCCCTTAACTAGGTCACATCAAACATTACTTAAAACTCACAATATTTCTCTGTAAACCTTGCTGTCTAGCATCATGAATACGTCCATAATGAAAAAAATATGTATCGTGGTTAAAAAAGAATAATTGGTGATATGACTCAAGAAAAACATGAAAAATAAAACCCATTCCTATGTGATTCATGTATCAATATTTTTTCACTACAACCACTGTTTTCATGTGATGAGTCAAAAAGTAGGTGTATAGAGTCCTGGGGTATGGAAATGTTTGCCACCCCACCAACATTGGAGTCCATGTCCAGAAAGACGAACAAAAAACACTTAAAACTGTTACCCCAAACCAATATCGTAGAATCATAGTCCTAATGTATAACTGACCCCCTCTGATACCACTCTATCATGAAAAATATCATAAGGGATCGTTCGGTGGCTACCCCATGCCCACCACCAATAGGACAGTGTCGGGTGACTAGCACTGAGTAGTCATATACCACAAATGGAGGACATTTTCATAAGTACTTGTACACACACACAACTCCATGCCCAAAATACCGAATTGTGAAAACACTAAGAATACAATGAATGCGTACACTAAGATACCAACCTCGGAGTACATCATGAATGTAAAGTGAAACAATGTAAAACTGGGCTAGAACAAAATCCCACAAAAAAACAAATAGTCTATAGCACAAGGTCATGAACCTCGTCCTCAAAAAAACCCAACCAGTAGGGTAGGTACATAAATAGCTGTATGAAGCTGCTGGAACACACATGAACTATTTGGTATCTCTATAATCATAACCTAGTCCTTGTCCACCTAGGTCCTCATGAATGAATCAATTCTATTGAAAACACATGACATCTGTAGTGAAATCCTATGCATGGGTGAGTAAAAAAATACTCAGTACGACTACCAGAAACATAAAGTAATAGACTGCAGAGGATATATCACTAAGAAGATATAGTCAGGTCAACATATGTATATGTCTATGAAGCATATAATAAGAACATCCAGGTATAATCATAAATGATTTGAAGACTCAAGGTATCATCCACTGTCATCCACATGATTTTGGTCGTAGCACGCTCATTCTAAGAGATCTCACTCCTTGAGCTATCTTACAGTAATCATGTAGAACGGGTCTACCAATAGTATCCAAGAGGACACATGATATTGATAAGTCATGAAGTTTACATGATACATTATGTATAGCTAAGAAAATTTGTTTTGATAACACAAGGAGTGTTGCTAACACATGGAGTCTCAGAAATACACAGAGTGTTGGTAACACATGGAGTTCGGTAACACATGGAGTGTCAATAAGTCATGTAGCCCCCAAGTAACATAGTCACTGAGTCATAACCAATATCAACCACTAAAAACTGCCCGAATCATACTCATCATGTCGAATAATCTAGAACATAAAAAACATGATCTATATGCATAGATAGGGGGTCCTCTGCACCCATGGCTCACTGGGGGGACTCCTCATCCTAGTGTAAACGTCATCCCTGATAGGAGATAGGATCCCATATAAATATTGGTCACACCCTATCCAAAAACCCAATCTTGGGTATGAAAAAGAGAAAAGAGGACTTATTGGGCCTCTCTGTGTGATACATGATACAACTCACTGAGTTAACTATCATACCCGGGCCAAGACAACTCATCCTCGAATATGGGTCATCTACAATGATGGGAATGAGATCCTACGTTGAACCCTCATAAGAATAGACCTGGGGTATGATCTCAACCACTTATGATCCAACAAAAACCCACCCAATCCATCTCAAAAGGGAAGCCTCATCTTAAGGTTCCCAATTTCATAGACATATCATCAAACATACCTTTTGTTTCAATGTTATGGCTGATTTTGTGAAAAAGTCTGACCCGGGTCTAGTCCAGGTCTAACCCAAGACGTCGGGCCAAGCCAGACCCGCTGCCAAACCCGACCCAGTTCGGTCAACATGAAACAATCCAGTATGGTCCACTGGGTTCATCCCACTAGGCTCGGCCAACTGGGTATAGCCTGTGGGACAACTAAAGTGGCACAACCGCCTGGTCCGGCCCACGATGAAATCCAGTTGGGTCTACCGGATGCGGCCAGCCCTGGTCTCATCACATGCCAACCTACACAATATGCCCCAATAGCGTGGCCTCTGCATCCTCATCCACACATTTGTTGTCGTTGTGACCTCATCTTGCGTCTCCTCCCACCACGGGCTCCCTCCGGAGCTGTCCCACCTGGACCGCATCCCACTGCCAAGGTTTGCTGCCATATTTGTGGCTTATCTTTCCACACTTTTCCCGCCCCAGCCTCCTCTACTGGGCCACTCCTACTTCTACTACCGTCTACCCCACTGGTGGCCTATTTCCACCTCGCCCCCCCTTGGACTATCCCCACTGTTCGCGCCTTAACCTCACCACCAGCAGCCCCCTCGGTAGCCTGCCTTACACCGCGACATTTTACCTCCATAAGAAAACACCTCTCTCAAACTATTACACGCTTCTATTGTGCCTCTGTTATGTAGTCGTAGAGACAAACCTTTTCTCTCACATCATCCATGTAGGGTTTCATGGGTGAAGAATGCGTGGAGAACACAATAGTTTGAGGGGGGAGATAAGGCATAAAGAATTAACAAAAAATGAACCTTGGCCTTTTTCATGTCGGCCATGATTCATTCATGTGAGGAGGTTTAACAAATAATAAAGAACAGATAATCACAAGGTGATATTACCCTTTTTAAACCCCAAAATAATGTATCCATCCTGCTGCAACAATTGATCCGCATGCCAATCTATTTTTTGATTGGTCTATGTTTGTCATGGAATTTAGGAATAATAAAAATAAATAAAATCGAAAACACCCTACCAAGATTTGGTTTGATCACTGATGAAGAATGGTCACCATGTCATTGTCATGTGTGAAGATCCTTCAAATACGAGGCTTGTCATTAATCATCAATCCATGATCTACCCCTGATTGTAAAGGGAGCTCTATCTCTTTGCCTTAGAAGAATTATTGGGTTTTGGTGACAACCCTGAATTCTCTAAAAACACGTGTTAAAATAAAATGTTTCATTGCATCATGAATTAAATATTTTTATTAAAATATTTTAATGGTGTTTATCTCCAGAAATTATCATTCACAGTCAGGTCACATCGGCCAATGTTATGCGTCACATAAGGAAAAAACCCCTATATGAAATCAATTGGTGTTCTAGATTTCCAATCCGAGTTACCATTTATGAGTTATTAGGATTTTAAAATAAAATTATTTTATTTTATTATTTTATTTATAGTTATGTTCTTTTAGGGTTTTTTATTAAAAGCCCTGCACCGAAAATAGTTAAGTCACCCCTAGGGTAAATATGATTCTTTAAGATCAATGTTACCAAAGATTTTTAATTTGGGAACTAGTTTAATATTTATCCCACATTTTCATAAATTATATGCACATTTTATTAAAAACATAACATTTTTCAGTGAAATGTTTCTGGCACACCTGGCCTCATAATCACACACCATCTCAATGTCTGATCACGTAATTTTCCAAGTTAATTTATAAAAACAAAACTAGGGAAAATTCATGTAATTAAAAGTACTTCCTATATTTTTTTTAAAATCCAACTAGAGTTCATAAGAAATAACCTCTATTTATTTCTTCATTCCCTAGGTGGAGTTCTGGGTATCAATGTGATGAACACTATGCGAGCTTTGATCCTCTACATACTGGGATAATCCATATTGATATGTTGGTATCACCACATGGCCTAGGTTTAGTCCTCATTTTCTATAACGACCCATACTTTACATACATTGTTAATACTTCAAAATTGAAGCACACTTATTACAACATATGACAAAACCACAAAGGACCGTATAGGTATAGTGTCTTTAGAAACTGGGAAACATAAACAACTGGTTCATAAATCTTCTACAGTGTCTCCCATTTATTTCATCATATCTAGGGTCCCTTTTAGCATATTCTACTTAATATCCATCTTCCTGACCTGGGGAAAAGAAAACATAAAAGGGTGAGCTCAAATGCTCAGCAAGGGCAAATAAAGGAAATAAAAATCATATCATATCTTTATGAAGATCAAAACCTGCAAAAGAGATCATAATATCTTAACATGGAATAAATCATAGAAGTGAAAATGATATCCCCATAATCATAACATAAAACTTGAAACTTTGTGGCATGCACACATAATCATGGAAAATCATTTCTTGTTAGTCATGACTCATTGCCAAGACTATCTTAGTGGACAAAGTCCCTTTCTGAACCGAGTTCACTCCTCGTTTCAGTCCTGTATCACTGAACCGAAATAACCTTCCGTTCCAGCCATGCCTATCTCATGAGATATAAAATCATTACCCAATGCATTGGAGGGAGATATAGGTCCCACCCATCTTATAATGAATCCTTTCTTATGTGTGCCACATAATCATAAAACATGCATCATCGCATAACACATGTAACAAAAATGGGATTCTTGAAACATCATGACATCATAAATCAATTCATATATGATAAAGGAATTCATAAACATAATTCCATCACAACATAGTCAAACCAATGTAAAAATATGGATAGAAACAGAACCCTTTATTATCTTAGATGGAAAATAATTTTGATAAAACACTTGAATTGAATTCTTGAGGAAAATATCCTTTCTTCTTCAAAAAATATTTTTCCTTTCATAACATGTCATACAACTTTAAAATAAAAGAAGTTGATTAAAAATAAACTTGAAAACTTGTAAAGGAAGCTTCTTTGATGTAATGTTTTAAAAATCCATTCATGCCGTATAAGTTAAAAAAAACATTCTTCGTACTTTTGTCGGAAAAGTCAAAAAGTACCTCGTACGGAAAAACGACAAAAGATTCCTTTCATATTCTTTACTAAAAACTCACCTAAGGGTAAAATTGGATTTAAACTATTTCAAGTGGATGGAAACAATATTACATATTGAGGGAACATGGATGTGGATGATAAAATACACCCTAGTAAATACTTACGAATAAACAATCTCGGATAAAAATGAGATTGTGATATTTCCCTTACCTTAGGTCCGATTAGCTTTGTACGTGTCCGAAGCTCCTGTATAATGGTTTAAATAATGTTATTGAAATATTCCAGAATCATACATATTGATATGAGATCATATATGGTCATATTATTAGCTTCTTGTTAGTAATATTTCATTGTTACTTGTTACTCGGGTCTTTATAACTTTTTGTTCTTATGCGTGTTTTGTCGAATAAATTCTTATTCTTATCTTTAGGTTATAGATAATTCATTTCCAGAATGGTATTAGTGTATTATATACCATATTCATTCATTCAATTCATTTATATAATCATTATGAAATGAAGATCATGTAGAACGAGTCGCATCACATCGTGGAGACGGTATTCCGTACGTACGCACGAGTGATGATATCGTTCCTATGATCGTGGAATTGTATTGGAGTATATATATATATTATTTCAGTATCAATATTACTTAATAATAATCATATATAGTTACTGATTACACCATTATACCCATCCTTGTAAGGTGATGGTGGAAAATAGATTACACCACGGCGTGGAGACGGTATTCCGTACGTACGCACGCGCGGTGATTTCATTTTTTACGTAGGATGGATAGAAGGTGAATTAGGGTAGTTTCATATTTATAATAACATATCAGTATGTAAGTAATACTGATGTTATTACTTTATCATGAAACAACTAAATAAGAAGAAGTTGAAGAAGAATGAAATTGAAAAGATCGGTAATGGATATTACCTCTTCTTTGGAACGCCTCTTTGAATCCTCCACTTAAGGAACTAAGATTGGTCTTTGGAGAAGACCAGGACCTCTAGGATTATTCTAGGGAAGTGGAGAGGAGAAAATGGCAGGGGTTGGCCGAGCTTGAGTGCTCAAATTGGTGTGAGGAGGAGGGGGAGGAGGTGCCCTTTTATAAGGGAGGAGAGGGGCACCTTAGGAATATCTCAAAATATTATTTTATATTAAAGTCAAAATCGGTTTATAATGGTTCCAAAGGGTCTTATTTCGAAGCCAAAGTGGGGATGGGTCGAAATACTATCAACCAATATAATTTAGACAAGTTTAGGGTATTATTTTAACCTTATCAATTAGATTTAACTCTAAGTTAAATAATTTAACTTTTACCATGACTTTTTGTTTTCTTTCACTATATGGTTAATACACTTACTATAACATGCCAAACGAACCCCAAATTGTTTATTATTAAAATATATATCCTTATCTAAGTCATTTGGCCGAACATTAGATTTTTAGGAATAAAATAACAATTAATAATATAATATTTGATTTAAAAACTATTTTGTGTCAATTTTGACACTATTTGATATATGATTTTTGTCAAAGTCATAACAGAATTATATGTTCGAAACAAGTTGATTAAATCAATACTAATATATCATAGTAACCTAGAAAATTAGTGGAATTTATAAAAAGTCTCAAATTACATTTATTTTGGTATTTATATTATCAATTTTTTCAATATTTCATTAATAAGATAATTACTGCATCATCTTTGTGTCATAAATAAATTAAATTATTTGATGTCTAAAAATTACAAATAAAATACCATCATGTAGGAAATCTTTTTAGATTTCTAATGAATATTTACAATCGAATTTATCTTATGTATAACCCTATATTAAAAATGATTTACTTATTAAACTTTGATTTTAACTATTTTAACCCTTCTTTAAATAAATTAATAATAAATGTCCTAATCTAATCCAAGTGGGCCTAAATGGTCATATTTTATTCCTAAGTTTGTTTTTGGTCGAATTACACTTGTCCAATAGAATTAGGACATGTGTTAGGGTAATATTAATATCATATTTACCCTTAGTTACCCTATTTACTATTAACCGCGGTAAAAATAGTAAAAAGTTACTATTCACCAAAAAATTATTTTCATCTCATTGAACCACATTTTAGTCCTTGATATTAACCGTGTCTCTCGGATTTTTGAAATTCCATTCACAGAAGCGGTAAAATTAAGTTTTATGCAAAATTCAGTTTTTAACCTACCACTTAGTGGTTTCACTATTCATCAAAAATTGAAAGTTTTCAGAAAAATACCAAAATTTCACCCTAGGCTAATTTCGATATTCTGAGTCCAAAAATGAAGTCCATTTTGAAAAATAAAATTTATAAAATTTCAAAAAGTGGTTATTACTATTCATAACGGCTAGTTTTAATAGCATATTGTTGTTTAGTGAAACTCGGTATTGCGTACGACGCAAGCTATCGAGGAAGGTCGCGATTGCGTGTAAAGCAAGCCAAGCAAGTGTTGTGTAAAAAAAAGATTCCTTTGATGATTTATATAACATAAAAGTCTCGGGTGTTACATTCTACCCCCCTTAAAAAGAATTTCGCCCTCGAAATTCGTCACTTTGCAACAAACAAATGAGGATACTTCTCCCTCATCATATCCTCAAGCTCCCATGTAGCTTCTTCAAGTTGGTGGTTTCTCCATAAAACTTTCACCAAGCGAGTGGTCTTGTTTCGTAGGACTTTTTCGCTACGATCCAGAATCTCTATCGGCTGTTCTTCATAAGAAAGATCTTGCTCCAGCGGTACAACTTCTGAGCTGAGTACATGTGAAGGATCTGGTATGTACTTTCTCAGGAGAGATACATGGAACACATCGTGAACTTGAGAGAGATTCGGTGGAAGCGCCAATCGGTAAGCTACCTTCCCAACACGATCCAGTATTTCAAAAGGACCGATATATCTAGGGCTCAATTTCCCTTTCTTTCCAAATCTCATAACCCTCTTCCAGGGAGATATTCGTAAGAACACTTTATCACCCACTTCAAACTCTAGGTCTTTTCTTCGGTTGTCGTCATAGCTTTTCTGTCGACTCTGAGCTGATCTTATGTGTTGTTGAATAGATCTGACCTTTTCTTCCATTTCATCAACGAGATCAGGTCCTAATAGCTTTCTTTCCCCAACTTCATCCCAGCAAGTTGGAGTCCTGCATTTCTTTCCATAGAGAGCTTCATAAGGAGCCATTTGAATACTGGAGTGAAAGCTATTATTATAAGAAAATTCCACCAAAGGTAGGTGTTGATCCCAACCTCCTTTGAAATCCATAGAGCAAGCTCTCAACATTTCTTCTAGGGTTTGAATTGTTCTCTCAGACTGACCGTCTGTCTGGGGATGATAAGCAGTGCTGAAACTCAACTCTGTATCCAGAGTATGCTGAAGACTTCGCCAGAACTTCGAGGTAAATCTCGGATCTCGATCAGATATAATAGAAAGTGGTACTCCATGCAATCTTACCACTTCCTTTATATATATCCTGGCAAGCTGATCTAGAGAGAAATCCTCTCTAATAGCAATGAAGTGTGCAGACTTTGTAAGATGATCAACTATGACCCAGATAGCATTATTGCCTTTGGATGTTTTAGGAAGTCTTGTGATAAAGTCCATAGTGATGTTTTCCCATTTCCATTCGGGTATGGGTAATGGTTGTAACATCCCCTTAGACTTCTGTCTCTCAGCTTTAACTTGTTGACAAACTAAGCATCGAGAGACATATTCAGCAACATCTCTTTTCATGCCATCCCACCAGAAGTACTCTTTCAGGTCCCTATACATCTTCGTGCTTCCAGGATGAATAGAGAATGAAGAACTATGAGCCTCATCCAGCAGCTCTTTCTTTAATTCGGGGATGGGAGGAACACAAACCCGATTCCTGAACTTTATTATCCCATCACAATCAAGGTTGAATTCAGGAACATTTCTCACCTTCTTTTGTAACTCGACATCTTCTTTCTGTGCCTCTTTAATCTTCACATGTATAGATGGTTGAACATTCATTTGAGAAAGATAAGATTTTTCCCCTTCCATTATAATTCCAAGATCCATCCTTTGTAAATCCATAAATATTGGATCTTTTGTGATCCTCATCATGGATAAACTAGCATGGTCTTGTCGACTTAATGCATCTGCCACCTTGTTTGCTTTCCCAGGGTGGTAATGGATTGAGCAGTCATAATCCTTAATCAGCTCCAACCATCTTCTTTGGCGCATATTCAGCTCCTTTTGTGTGAAAATATACTTTAAACTTTTATGATCAGTATAAATATCACACCTTTCACCATAAAGGTAATGCCTCCAAATCTTTAATGCAAAGATTACCGCAGCCAACTCCAAATCATGTGTTGGGTAATTTTGTTCATGGATTTTCAACTGTCATGAGGCATAAGCTATCACCATATCATTTTGCATAAGAACACACCCCAATCCCTTCTTGGATGCATCACTGTAGATCACAAACCTTTCTCCACTACAAGGTAGTGTGAGCACAGGTGCACTGGATAACCTTCTTTTCAACTCCTTGAAATTCTCTTCACATTCCTCTGTCCAGACAAACTTAACTCCTTTCCGAGTCAACTTGGTGAGTGGATTAGATAATCGTGAAAAATCTTTTACAAAACGTCGATAATATCCAGCCAAACCAAGAAAACTTCGGATCTCAGTTACTGTTGTTGGTCTTGACCATCTTTCGATAACCTCTGTTTTTGCTGGATCCACAGATATCCCCTCTTTTGAGATTATATGACCCAAAAATGCAACTTTTTGAAGCCAAAATTCACACTTGGTAAATTTGGCATAAAGCTTCTCCTTTCTCAGGGTCTTCAATATAATTCTCAAGTGATCTTCATGCTCTTCCTTGCTCTTTGAATAGACAAGAATATCGTCTATAAAGACTACCACAAATTGATCAAGATAGTCTCTAAAGACTCTATTCATTAGATCCATGAAGATAGCAGGGGCATTAGTAAGACCAAATGGCATCACTATAAATTCATAGTGTCCATACCTTGTACGGAAAGCCGTCTTTGGTATATCCTCCCTTTTGACCCTTAATTGATGATACCCTGAACGAAGATCAATCTTGGAAAAGTATTGAGCTCCGCGTAGTTGGTCAAATAAGTCATCAATGCGTGGGAGAGGATATTTGTTCTTGATAGTGATCTTGTTAAGTTCTCGATAATCAATGCAGAGTCTCATTGATCCATCTTTCTTCTTAACAAATAGAACAGGTGCTCCCCAAGGTGACGCACTAGGGCGTATGAATCCCTTATCAAGATTCTCTTGGAGTTGCTTCTTCAATTCCTGCAACTCAATTGGGGCCATTCTATAAGGTGTCTTTGAAATAGGCAAAGCACCCGGTACGAGTTCTATTGAAAACTCAACTTCACGATTTGGTGGAAGACCCGGTAATTCCTCCGGAAAGACATCATCAAACTCCCGTACAATGGGCATATTCTTAATCGTGAGTTTCTCACCAACCATTTGAGATAAATAACCTTCATTTAGTGGAATCAATACCCATAAGATGGAAGAAATTTCCACTGGAAGGTTATGTTCATCCTTGCATTGATATACGATCGTAGATTGATCTGGAATATGAAATGTGACTTCCCTTCTTTGGCAATTGATATGAGCTCCATGTAGAGAAAGCCAATCCATGCCAAGAATCACCTCAAATTCCACTAAAGGAAGGATCACAAGATTTGCAGGAAGCACTTTCCCACAAACTTTGATCGGAGAAGAATTATAAACTTCTGATGCGATTGATGTGCCATTAGGTGTTGTCACAGCTAACTCAACATCTAATTGTTGAGGTAATACGGTGATACCCTTAGAAAAGTCTTCAGAAATAAAAGAGTGGGTGGATCCAGAATCAAATAAAACATTTGCTACTTTAGAGTGGATGGTAAGTGTACCTTTCACCACATCGTTATCGTACTCCACATCGCTGATAGAAATTGCATGTGACTTTCCTTTGTCTTTAGCCTTAAGAGTTTGTTGACGTCGACCATCATCATCAACCCTTGGATTTGGGCATTGATTGGCATAATGCCCCATCTCCTTGCACTTGAAACATTGAAGTGTTGTAGGTTCATTCTGTGTATCCCTTCCTTTGTTTGCGTCATTAGACATCTTCTTCCCATTATCACGGCATTCAAATGCCCGATGACCTTCCTTTCCACATTTAAAACATTTACTTGTCCCTTTAAGACAACTCCCTCCATGTTTCTTTCCACACATTGAGCATAAGGGAAAGTTCATCTTCTTTTCCGTGTGCTCTTTAGATTTTTCTTTGAATTCCATCTTCCTCTTCTTATCAAACCCATGTGACTGATGGGTTACTCCAATCTCCATCTCGACTTTGAGAGCACATCGAACGATTTCCTCGTAGCTATTGAAGTCCCTTATGGCTAACGCCCTTCGAAGACTTGGTTTTAAGCCACTAAAGAATCGATCGATCTTACTCTTAGGTTGGATAATAATACCAGAAGCGTACCTTGCAAGTCTTGTAAAATTCGCTTCATAGGTACTAACAGATTCATCATCCCTTTGCTTCAGTTCAAGGAACTCTTTCTCCATCTTTGTTCGGAGAATACGAGGGAAGTACTTATTGAAAAATAAGTTCTTGAACTCGTCCCATTCCATAGACTCAATTTCATCCCTTTGCCTCGTATTCTTAACAAGATTCCACCATTGATCCGCATCTCCTTCCAAACGATACACTGCTAGGATGACTTTATCATGCTCAGAACATTGAAGAACTGAAAATATCTTTTCAGTAGTACTAATCCATTGTTCAGCAACTAATGGATCAGTAGACCCGCTGAAAGATGGTGGACGCTGCCTCATGAAGGATTCAACAGAATGTTGCTCCCTTCTTTGTTCGTTTGGAAATCCTGCATGATTCATAGCTTGAGAAAGTTGTGTGAGCATGGGTACAAGATTTTGCATTCCAGCTCCCATATCGTTTGGTTGCTCAGGGGGACAATCATTGCATTGCCCATCGCATTCCGCATTAACACGGTTCCTTCGGGTTCCAGCCATTGACTAAAACCAAGAAGAATAGTGTGAGCAACACTAATTATAATAGGAAACCACATAATTCAAGAATAAAATTTTCATGCTTAAGGTCTTATCCTAGGTTATTCAAGGCCATTTCTAAAATTGTGTTCTATGCTTAGACTTATCCTTTGGGTTCTTACTAAGGCTTTCACATCCTAGTTTCCAAAGGTTGACTATACCTTTCCTCTGATACCAACTATAACGACCCATACTTTACATACATTGTTAATACTTCAAAATTGAAGCACACTTATTACAACATATGACAAAACCACAAAGGACCGTATAGGTATAGTGTCTTTAGAAACTGGGAAACATAAACAACTGGTTCATAAATCTTCTACAGTGTCTCCCATTTATTTCATCATATCTAGGGTCCCTTTTAGCATATTCTACTTAATATCCATCTTCCTGACCTGGGGAAAAGAAAACATAAAAGGGTGAGCTCAAATGCTCAGCAAGGGCAAATAAAGGAAATAAAAATCATATCATATCTTTATGAAGATCAAAACCTGCAAAAGAGATCATAATATCTTAACATGGAATAAATCATAGAAGTGAAAATGAGATCCCCATAATCATAACATAAAACTTGAAACTTTGTGGCATGCACACATAATCATGGAAAATCATTTCTTGTTAGTCATGACTCATTGCCAAGACTATCTTAGTGGACAAAGTCCCTTTCTGAACCGAGTTCACTCCTCGTTTCAGTCCTGTATCACTGAACCGAAATAACCTTCCGTTCCAGCCATGCCTATCTCATGAGATATAAAATCATTACCCAATGCATTGGAGGGAGATATAGGTCCCACCCATCTTATAATGAATCCTTTCTTATGTGTGCCACATAATCATAAAACATGCATCATCGCATAACACATGTAACAAAAATGGGATTCTTGAAACATCATGACATCATAAATCAATTCATATATGATAAAGGAATTCATAAACATAATTCCATCACAACATAGTCAAACCAATGTAAAAATATGGATAGAAACAGAACCCTTTATTATCTTAGATGGAAAATAATTTTGATAAAACACTTGAATTGAATTCTTGAGGAAAATATCCTTTCTTCTTCAAAAAATATTTTTCCTTTCATAACATGTCATACAACTTTAAAATAAAAGAAGTTGATTAAAAATAAACTTGAAAACTTGTAAAGGAAGCTTCTTTGATGTAATGTTTTAAAAATCCATTCATGCCGTATAAGTTAAAAAAAACATTCTTCGTACTTTTTTCGGAAAAGTCAAAAAGTACCTCGTACGGAAAAACGACAAAAGATTCCTTTCATATTCTTTACTAAAAACTCACCTAAGGGTAAAATTGGATTTAAACTATTTCAAGTGGATGGAAACAATATTACATATTGAGGGAACATGGATGTGGATGATAAAATACACCCTAGTAAATACTTACGAATAAACAATCTCGGATAAAAATGAGATTGTGATATTTCCCTTACCTTAGGTCCGATTAGCTTTGTACGTGTCCGAAGCTCCTGTATAATGGTTTAAATAATGTTATTGACATATTCCAGAATCATACATATTGATATGAGATCATATATGGTCATATTATTAGCTTCTTGTTAGTAATATTTCATTGTTACTTGTTACTCGGGTCTTTATAACTTTTTGTTCTTATGCGTGTTTTGTCGAATAAATTCTTATTCTTATCTTTAGGTTATAGATAATTCATTTCCAGAATGGTATTAGTGTATTATATACCATATTCATTCATTCAATTCATTTATATAATCATTATGAAATGAAGATCATGTAGAACGAGTCGCATCACATCGTGGAGACGGTATTCCGTACGTACGCACGAGTGATGATATCGTTCCTATGATCGTGGAATTGTATTGGAGTATATATATATATTATTTCAGTATCAATATTACTTAATAATAATCATATATAGTTACTGATTACACCATTATACCCATCCTTGTAAGGTGATGGTGGAAAATAGATTACACCACGGCGTGGAGACGGTATTCCGTACGTACGCACGCGCGGTGATTTCATTTTTTCCGTAGGATGGATAGAAGGTGAATTAGGGTAGTTTCATATTTATAATAACATATCAGTATGTAAGTAATACTGATGTTATTACTTTATCATGAAACAACTAAAGAAGAAGAAGTTGAAGAAGAATGAAATTGAAAAGATCGGTAATGGATATTACCTCTTCTTTGGAACGCCTCTTTGAATCCTCCACTTAAGGAACTAAGATTGGTCTTTGGAGAAGACCAGGACCTCTAGGATTATTCTAGGGAAGTGGAGAGGAGAAAATGGCAGGGGTTGGCCGAGCTTGAGTGCTCAAATTGGTGTGAGGAGGAGGGGGAGGAGGTGCCCTTTTATAAGGGAGGAGAGGGGCACCTTAGGAATATCTCAAAATATTATTTTATATTAACGTCAAAATCGGTTTATAATGGTTCCAAAGGGTCTTATTTCGAAGCCAAAGTGGGGATGGGTCGAAATACTATCAACCAATATAATTTAGACAAGTTTAGGGTATTATTTTAACCTTATCAATTAGATTTAACTCTAAGTTAAATAATTTAACTTTTACCATGACTTTTTGTTTTCTTTCACTATATGGTTAATACACTTACTATAACATGCCAAACGAACCCCAAATTGTTTATTATTAAAATATATATCCTTATCTAAGTCATTTGGCCGAACCTTAGATTTTTAGGAATAAAATAACAATTAATAATATAATATTTGATTTAAAAACTATTTTGTGTCAATTTTGACACTATTTGATATATGATTTTTGTCAAAGTCATAACAGAATTATATGTTCGAAACAAGTTGATTAAATCAATACTAATATATCATAGTAACCTAGAAAATTAGTGGAATTTATAAAAAGTCTCAAATTACATTTATTTTGGTATTTATATTATCAATTTTGTCAATATTTCATTAATAAGATAATTACTGCATCATCTTTGTGTCATAAATAAATTAAATTATTTGATGTCTAAAAATTACAAATAAAATACCATCATGTAGGAAATCTTTTTAGATTTCTAATGAATATTTACAATCGAATTTATCTTATGTATAACCCTATATTAAAAATGATTTACTTATTAAACTTTGATTTTAACTATTTTAACCCTTCTTTAAATAAATTAATAATAAATGTCCTAATCTAATCCAAGTGGGCCTAAATGGTCATATTTTATTCCTAAGTTTGTTTTTGGTCGAATTACACTTGTCCAATAGAATTAGGACATGTGTTAGGGTAATATTAATATCATATTTACCCTTAGTTACCCTATTTACTATTAACCGCGGTAAAAATAGTAAAAAGTTACTATTCACCAAAAAATTATTTTCATCTCATTGAACCACATTTTAGTCCTTGATATTAACCGTGTCTCTCGGATTTTTGAAATTCCATTCACAGAAGCGGTAAAATTAAGTTTTATGCAAAATTCAGTTTTTAACCTACCACTTAGTGGTTTCACTATTCATCAAAAATTGAAAGTTTTCAGAAAAATACCAAAATTTCACCCTAGGCTAATTTCGATATTCTGAGTCCAAAAATGAAGTCCATTTTGAAAAATAAAATTTATAAAATTTCAAAAAGTGGTTATTACTATTCATAACGGCTAGTTTTAATAGCATATTGTTGTTTAGTGAAACTCGGTATTGCGTACGACGCAAGCTATCGAGGAAGGTCGCGATTGCGTGTAAAGCAAGCCAAGCAAGTGTTGTGTAAAAAAAAGATTCCTTTGATGATTTATATAACATAAAAGTCTCGGGTGTTACATTCTACCCCCCTTAAAAAGAATTTCGCCCTCGAAATTCGTCACTTTGCAACAAACAAATGAGGATACTTCTCCCTCATCATATCCTCAAGCTCCCATGTAGCTTCTTCAAGTTGGTGGTTTCTCCATAAAACTTTCACCAAGCGAGTGGTCTTGTTTCGTAGGACTTTTTCGCTACGATCCAGAATCTCTATCGGCTGTTCTTCATAAGAAAGATCTTGCTCCAGCGGTACAACTTCTGAGCTGAGTACATGTGAAGGATCTGGTATGTACTTTCTCAGGAGAGATACATGGAACACATCGTGAACTTGAGAGAGATTCGGTGGAAGCGCCAATCGGTAAGCTACCTTCCCAACACGATCCAGTATTTCAAAAGGACCGATATATCTAGGGCTCAATTTCCCTTTCTTTCCAAATCTCATAACCCTCTTCCAGGGAGATATTCGTAAGAACACTTTATCACCCACTTCAAACTCTAGGTCTTTTCTTCGGTTGTCGGCATAGCTTTTCTGTCGACTCTGAGCTGCTCTTATGTGTTGTTGAATAGATCTGACCTTTTCTGCCATTTCATCAACGAGATCAGGTCCTAATAGATTTCTTTCCCCAACTTCATCCCAGCAAGTTGGAGTCCTGCATTTCTTTCCATAGAGAGCTTCATAAGGAGCCATTTGAATACTGGAGTGAAAGCTATTATTATAAGAAAATTCCACCAAAGGTAGGTGTTGATCCCAACCTCCTTTGAAATCCATAGAGCAAGCTCTCAACATATCTTCTAGGGTTTGAATTGTTCTCTCAGACTGACCGTCTGTCTGGGGATGATAAGCAGTGCTGAAACTCAACTCTGTATCCAGAGTATGCTGAAGACTTCGCCAGAACTTCGAGGTAAATCTCGGATCTCGATCAGATATAATAGAAAGTGGTACTCCATGCAATCTTACCACTTCCTTTATATATATCCTGGCAAGCTGATCTAGAGAGAAATCCTCTCTAATAGCAATGAAGTGTGCAGACTTTGTAAGACGATCAACTATGACCCAGATAGCATTATTGCCTTTGGATGTTTTAGGAAGTCCTGTGATAAAGTCCATAGTGATGTTTTCCCATTTCCATTCGGGTATGGGTAATGGTTGTAACATCCCCTTAGACTTCTGTCTCTCAGCTTTAACTTGTTGACAAACTAAGCATCGAGAGACATATTCAGCAACATCTCTTTTCATGCCATCCCACCAGAAGTACTCTTTCAGGTCCCTATACATCTTCGTGCTTCCAGGATGAATAGAGAATGAAGAACTATGAGCCTCATCCAGCAGCTCTTTCTTTAATTCGGGGATGGGAGGAACACAAACCCGATTCCTGAACTTTATTATCCCATCACAATCAAGGTTGAATTCAGGAACATTTCTCACCTTCTTTTGTAACTCGACATCTTCTTTCTGTGCCTCTTTAATCTTCACATGTATAGATGGTTGAACATTCATTTGAGAAAGATAAGATTTTTCCCCTTCCATTATAATTCCAAGATCCATCCTTTGTAAATCCATAAATATTGGATCTTTTGTGATCCTCATCATGGATAAACTAGCATGGTCTTGTCGACTTAATGCATCTGCCACCTTGTTTGCTTTCCCAGGGTGGTAATGGATTGAGCAGTCATAATCCTTAATCAGCTCCAACCATCTTCTTTGGCGCATATTCAGCTCCTTTTGTGTGAAAATATACTTTAAACTTTTATGATCAGTATAAATATCACACCTTTCACCATAAAGGTAATGCCTCCAAATCTTTAATGCAAAGATTACCGCAGCCAACTCCAAATCATGTGTTGGGTAATTTTGTTCATGGATTTTCAACTGTCGTGAGGCATAAGCTATCACCATATCATTTTGCATAAGAACACACCCCAATCCCTTCTTGGATGCATCACTGTAGATCACAAACCTTTCTCCACTACAAGGCAGTGTGAGCACAGGTGCACTGGATAACCTTCTTTTCAACTCCTTGAAATTCTCTTCACATTCCTCTGTCCAGACAAACTTAACTCCTTTCCGAGTCAACTTGGTGAGTGGATTAGATAATCGTGAAAAATCTTTTACAAAACGTCGATAATATCCAGCCAAACCAAGAAAACTTCGGATCTCAGTTACTGTTGTTGGTCTTGACCATCTTTCGATAACCTCTGTTTTTGCTGGATCCACAGATATCCCCTCTTTTGAGATTATATGACCCAAAAATGCAACTTTTTGAAGCCAAAATTCACACTTGGTAAATTTGGCATAAAGCTTCTCCTTTCTCAGGGTCTTCAATATAATTCTCAAGTGATCTTCATGCTCTTCCTTGCTCTTTGAATAGACAAGAATATCGTCTATAAAGACTACCACAAATTGATCAAGATAGTCTCTAAAGACTCTATTCATTAGATCCATGAAGATAGCAGGGGCATTAGTAAGACCAAATGGCATCACTATAAATTCATAGTGTCCATACCTTGTACGGAAAGCCGTCTTTGGTATATCCTCCCTTTTGACCCTTAATTGATGATACCCTGAACGAAGATCAATCTTGGAAAAGTATTGAGCTCCGCGTAGTTGGTCAAATAAGTCATCAATGCGTGGGAGAGGATATTTGTTCTTGATAGTGATCTTGTTAAGTTATCGATAATCAATGCAGAGTCTCATTGATCCATCTTTCTTCTTAACAAATAGAACAGGTGCTCCCCAAGGTGACGCACTAGGGCGTATGAATCCCTTATCAAGATTCTCTTGGAGTTTCTTCTTCAATTCCTGCAACTCAATTGGGGCCATTCTATAAGGTGTCTTTGAAATAGGCAAAGCACCCGGTACGAGTTCTATTGAAAACTCAACTTCACGATTTGGTGGAAGACCCGGTAATTCCTCCGGAAAGACATCATCAAACTCCCGTACAATGGGCATATTCTTAATCGTGAGTTTCTCACCAACCATTTGAGATAAATAACCTTCATTTAGTGGAATCAATACCCATAAGATGGAAGAAATTTCCACTGGAAGGTTATGTTCATCCTTGCATTGATATACGATCGTAGATTGATCTGGAATATGAAATGTGACTTCCCTTCTTTGGCAATTGATATGAGCTCCATGTAGAGAAAGCCAATCCATGCCAAGAATCACCTCAAATTCCACTAAAGGAAGGATCACAAGATTTGCAGGAAGCACTTTCCCACAAACTTTGATCGGAGAAGAATTATAAACTTCTGATGTGATTGATGTGCCATTAGGTGTTGTCACAGCTAACTCAACATCTAATTGTTGAGGTAATACGGTGATACCCTTAGAAAAGTCTTCAGAAATAAAAGAGTGGGTGGATCCAGAATCAAATAAAACATTTGCTACTTTAGAGTGGATGGTAAGTGTACCTTTCACCACATCGTTATCGTACTCCACATCGCTGATAGAAATTGCATGTGACTTTCCTTTGTCTTTAGCCTTAAGAGTTTGTTGACGTCGACCATCATCATCAACCCTTGGATTTGGGCATTGATTGGCATAATGCCCCATCTCCTTGCACTTGAAACATTGAAGTGTTGTAGGTTCATTCTGTGTATCCCTTCCTTTGTTTGCGTCATTAGACATCTTCTTCCCATTATCACGGCATTCAAATGCCCGATGACCTTCCTTTCCACATTTAAAACATTTACTTGTCCCTTTAAGACAACTCCCTCCATGTTTCTTTCCACACTTTGAGCATAAGGGAAAGTTCATCTTCTTTTCCGTGTGCTCTTTAGATTTTTCTTTGAATTCCATCTTCCTCTTCTTATCAAACCCATGTGACTGATGGGTTACTCCAATCTCCATCTCGACTTTGAGAGCACATCGAACGATTTCCTCGTAGCTATTGAAGTCCCTTATGGCTAACGACCTTCGAAGACTTGGTTTTAAGCCACTAAAGAATCGATCGATCTTACTCTTAGGTTGGATAATAATACCAGAAGCGTACCTTGCAAGTCTTGTAAAATTCGCTTCATAGGTACTAACAGATTCATCATCCCTTTGCTTCAGTTCAAGGAACTCTTTCTCCATCTTTGTTCGGAGAATACGAGGGAAGTACTTATTGAAAAATAAGTTCTTGAACTCGTCCCATTCCATAGACTCAATTTCATCCCTTTGCCTCGTATTCTTAACAAGATTCCACCATTGATCCGCATCTCCTTCCAAACGATACACTGCTAGGATGACTTTATCATGCTCAGAACATTGAAGAACTGAAAATATCTTTTCAGTAGTACTAATCCATTGTTCAGCAACTAATGGATCAGTAGACCCGCTGAAAGATGGTGGACGCTGCCTCATGAAGGATTCAACAGAATGTTGCTCCCTTCTTTGTTCGTTTGGAAATCCTGCATGATTCATAGCTTGAGAAAGTTGTGTGAGCATGGGTACAAGATTTTGCATTCCAGCTCCCATATCGTTTGGTTGCTCAGGGGGACAATCATTGCATTGCCCATCGCATTCCGCATTAACACGGTTCCTTCGGGTTCCAGCCATTGACTAAAACCAAGAAGAATAGTGTGAGCAACACTAATTATAATAGGAAACCACATAATTCAAGAATAAAATTTTCATGCTTAAGGTCTTATCCTAGGTTATTCAAGGCCATTTCTAAAATTGTGTTCTATGCTTAGACTTATCCTTTGGGTTCTTACTAAGGCTTTCACATCCTAGTTTCCAAAGGTTGACTATACCTTTCCTCTGATACCAACTATAACGACCCATACTTTACATACATTGTTAATACTTCAAAATTGAAGCACACTTATTACAACATATGACAAAACCACAAAGGACCGTATAGGTATAGTGTCTTTAGAAACTGGGAAACATAAACAACTGGTTCATAAATCTTCTACAGTGTCTCCCATTTATTTCATCATATCTAGGGTCCCTTTTAGCATATTCTACTTAATATCCATCTTCCTGACCTGGGGAAAAGAAAACATAAAAGGGTGAGCTCAAATGCTCAGCAAGGGCAAATAAAGGAAATAAAAATCATATCATATCTTTATGAAGATCAAAACCTGCAAAAGAGATCATAATATCTTAACATGGAATAAATCATAGAAGTGAAAATGAGATCCCCATAATCATAACATAAAACTTGAAACTTTGTGGCATGCACACATAATCATGGAAAATCATTTCTTGTTAGTCATGACTCATTGCCAAGACTATCTTAGTGGACAAAGTCCCTTTCTGAACCGAGTTCACTCCTCGTTTCAGTCCTGTATCACTGAACCGAAATAACCTTCCGTTCCAGCCATGCCTATCTCATGAGATATAAAATCATTACCCAATGCATTGGAGGGAGATATAGGTCCCACCCATCTTATAATGAATCCTTTCTTATGTGTGCCACATAATCATAAAACATGCATCATCGCATAACACATGTAACAAAAATGGGATTCTTGAAACATCATGACATCATAAATCAATTCATATATGATAAAGGAATTCATAAACATAATTCCATCACAACATAGTCAAACCAATGTAAAAATATGGATAGAAACAGAACCCTTTATTATCTTAGATGGAAAATAATTTTGATAAAACACTTGAATTGAATTCTTGAGGAAAATATCCTTTCTTCTTCAAAAAATATTTTTCCTTTCATAACATGTCATACAACTTTAAAATAAAAGAAGTTGATTAAAAATAAACTTGAAAACTTGTAAAGGAAGCTTCTTTGATGTAATGTTTTAAAAATCCATTCATGCCGTATAAGTTAAAAAAAACATTCTTCGTACTTTTGTCGGAAAAGTCAAAAAGTACCTCGTACGGAAAAACGACAAAAGATTCCTTTCATATTCTTTACTAAAAACTCACCTAAGGGTAAAATTGGATTTAAACTATTTCAAGTGGATGGAAACAATATTACATATTGAGGGAACATGGATGTGGATGATAAAATACACCCTAGTAAATACTTACGAATAAACAATCTCGGATAAAAATGAGATTGTGATATTTCCCTTACCTTAGGTCCGATTAGCTTTGTACGTGTCCGAAGCTCCTGTATAATGGTTTAAATAATGTTATTGACATATTCCAGAATCATACATATTGATATGAGATCATATATGGTCATATTATTAGCTTCTTGTTAGTAATATTTCATTGTTACTTGTTAATCGGGTCTTTATAACTTTTTGTTCTTATGCGTGTTTTGACGAATAAATTCTTATTCTTATCTTTAGGTTATAGATAATTCATTTCCAGAATGGTATTAGTGTATTATATACCATATTCATTCATTCAATTCATTTATATAATCATTATGAAATGAAGATCATGTAGAACGAGTCGCATCACATCGTGGAGACGGTATTCCGTACGTACGCACGAGTGATGATATCGTTCCTATGATCGTGGAATTGTATTGGAGTATATATATATATTATTTCAGTATCAATATTACTTAATAATAATCATATATAGTTACTTATTACACCATTATACCCATCCTTGTAAGGTGATGGTGGAAAATAGATTACACCACGGCGTGGAGACGGTATTCCGTACGTACGCACGCGCGGTGATTTCATTTTTTCCGTAGGATGGATAGAAGGTGAATTAGGGTAGTTTCATATTTATAATAACATATCAGTATGTAAGTAATACTGATGTTATTACTTTATCATGAAACAACTAAAGAAGAAGAAGTTGAAGAAGAATGAAATTGAAAAGATCGGTAATGGATATTACCTCTTCTTTGGAACGCCTCTTTGAATCCTCCACTTAAGGAACTAAGATTGGTCTTTGGAGAAGACCAGGACCTCTAGGATTATTCTAGGGAAGTGGAGAGGAGAAAATGGCAGGGTTTGGCCGAGCTTGAGTGCTCAAATTGGTGTGAGGAGGAGGGGGAGGAGGTGCCCTTTTATAAGGGAGGAGAGGGGCACCTTAGGAATATCTCAAAATATTATTTTATATTAAAGTCAAAATCGGTTTATAATGGTTCCAAAGGGTCTTATTTCGAAGCCAAAGTGGGGATGGGTCGAAATCCTATCAACCAATATAATTTAGACAAGTTTAGGGTATTATTTTAACCTTATCAATTAGATTTAACTCTAAGTTAAATAATTTAACTTTTACCATGACTTTTTGTTTTCTTTCACTATATGGTTAATACACTTACTATAACATGCCAAACGAACCCCAAATTGTTTATTATTAAAATATATATCCTTATCTAAGTCATTTGGCCGAACCTTAGATTTTTAGGAATAAAATAACAATTAATAATATAATATTTGATTTAAAAACTATTTTGTGTCAATTTTGACACTATTTGATATATGATTTTTGTCAAAGTCATAACATAATTATATGTTCGAACCAAGTTGATTAAATCAATACTAATATATCATAGTAACCTAGAAAATTAGTGGAATTCATAAAAAGTCTCAAATTACATTTATTTTGGTATTTATATTATCAATTTTGTCAATATTTCATTAATAAGATAATTACTGCATCATCTTTGTGTCATAAATAAATTAAATTATTTGATGTCTAAAAATTACAAATAAAATACCATCATGTAGGAAATCTTTTTAGCTTTCTAATGAATATTTACAATCGAATTTATCTTATGTATAACCCTATATTAAAAATGATTTACTTATTAAACTTTGATTTTAACTATTTTAACCCTTCTTTAAATAAATTAATAATAAATGTCCTAATCTAATCCAAGTGGGCCTAAATGGTCATATTTTATTCCTAAGTTTGTTTTTGGTCGAATTACACTTGTCCAATAGAATTAGTACATGTGTTAGGGTAATATTAATATCATATTTACCCTTAGTTACCCTATTTACTATTAACCGCGGTAAAAATAGTAAAAAGTTACTATTCACCAAAAAATTATTTTCATCTCATTGAACCACATTTTAGTCCTTGATATTAACCGTGTCTCTCGGATTTTTGAAATTCCATTCACAGAAGCGGTAAAATTAAGTTTTATGCAAAATTCAGTTTTTAACCTACCATTAGTGGTTTCACTATTCATCAAAAATTGAAAGTTTTCAGAAAAATACCAAAATTTCACCCTAGGCTAATTTCGATATTCTGAGTCCAAAAATGAAGTCCATTTTGAAAAATAAAATTTATAAAATTTCAAAAAGTGGTTATTACTATTCATAACGGCTAGTTTTAATAGCATATTGTTGTTTAGTGAAACTCGGTATTGCGTACGACGCAAGCTATCGAGGAAGGTCGCGATTGCGTGTAAAGCAAGCCAAGCAAGTGTTGTGTAAAAAAAAGATTCCTTTGATGATTTATATAACATAAAAGTCTCGGGTGTTACATTTTCTGTATCATATCTCTTTTAAGATTTATAATTGTATGTTTATCATGGTGAGTCCTGATGAGAAGTACCTCTTAGACAGACATCATAAGTGTTATCGAATTCAGGAGTGTGTTCTCTTGGATGGGTTCTTTGTGGAATCTTCAAGTATAATTCCTTATTCTAGTATATAGTGGTTGTGAATTAACTCTAGAAATTGTTCTTTGGTTTTATTATATTTGGATAATCTGAATAAATGACCTGTATACATATTCATGTGTTCAGATGATCGTATGTTTCCTTTTTTATATTTCTTTGTGGTTTTGGGGTTTACTACTGAGTATTTTTATACTCACCAATAAATGGGGATTTTACATCTCATGTGATGTCTTGTGCAGACGACCGAACATTGATGGAGACCTAGGTGGACAAGGACAAGATGGTGCTTTTTAAGACTAGATTGAAATAGGTGTGTTCCTACAGCTACAGACAGGAGTCCCAGTGCCTTTTTCTTACAGGTAGGAATTATGGTAATAGAAACTTTTATATGGGCTTTCATTTGGAACTATTTATTTTACTTTTCATTATATCATACTCTGGTTGAGGCATATAGTGGTATACATGCATTGTTAACTAATATTTTTTTATATTTCAATATTTTTTGTTCTTAGAGATGTGTGAATTTTTACAAGTACTTAGGAAATGCCTCTCATGTTAGTGATATCCTCAATCAGTGCTAGTAACCATCCTCTGGACCATTAGAGATGGGATTGGGAAGTCACAGAACATCCCCCACTTGGATGGGTAATGATAGAGTGGTATCAGAGGTTGTCAGTTCTACTTTAGGACCTAGATTCTATGATATTGGTTTTGGGAAACAGTTTTATGTGTTTTGAGTTTAGATTTCAGGAAAATGACTCAAGTATAGGTGTTTTTGTTAATGTATCAACACATGAAGACTCGGATAACATGATTTTTGACATGGAACATGAGATCATAGGTTGCAGTTCTTGTCTTTCATTGTAGGATCAGTAAGACTAGAGAGATGCGGTTCTATTCATGTGACGGGAGGGGATATCTCATAGGATATTTTCCATCCCACCATTCTGCTTACATAGAGACCATGGATGAGACATCGAGGCAAAGACTGTGACCAGAGCAAGAAAATCCGTAGGGTGGAAGATGTGGCCCGTGAGATAGGATAGAATAAGGTGGTGGTTGATGTTTCAACATCATACCACCGCCACCTAGGTGGTGTATTCTAAGATCAAGGAGATGGAGTAAAAGGGTCGGGACAACTACATTTGATCATGGAATATAACCTAGGGGCCCCAAGAATGATTCAACGTATGATATGAATCTATTCTAAATTAGCTATTGTACTGATAAACACAGGTCCTAGTAATTCCTTTATCACCACATATCTTGTACGAGACCAAGAGATTCTAGGTGAACCGAAACTCAAACCTTACATTTGTAAACACCTAGTGATTAAGACTCAGTGATCACACACTTATGCCAATAGTGTGACCTAGCCCTTGGAGGTGAGATTTTTCGTTGGAACATCGTTGTATCAGCATCGAGGCCTTATAAAATCATTATTGGACGATATTGGTTATCTAAATACCATGACCATATTTATTATTTTAGACGAAGGGTGTAGTGTGTCCATAGTGATAGAACATGGTTTTACATTGTTGTTAAAATGGAAACCCATGATGAATAAGGTAGAATCATGCATAAGAGGGTGAAGTTGATTACTCATCAGTTGGCTAGCCTAACTCGTTGGTGTTTTAGGATGTTATGGGTTTCTATTTTTCTTCAAAAGTGGAGGAGTATGAGAATGTATATCTTGAAAATGTTCTAGATTTATATCCCCACAGAGATATAGACTTCTTCATTAATTTGTACCTCTGTATGGTTCTGATATCTACACCAGCATATCAAATGACTCCCATAGAGCTTTGCGAGCTAAGGGTGCAGTTGGAGGACTTGAAGAGGAAGGGATTCATGAGACCCAATGTTTCACCATGGGTGGACCCAATTTTGTTTTCCAAAAGGCTGACAATATATTGAGGTTGTGTGTGGTTTAACAAAACATGAAGCAGGTGACCATGAAGAAAAATTATCCACTGTCAGGAATTGATCACCTCTATTATTAGTCAAGAGTGGCTCAATGGTTCTCGAAAGTTGAAATCTGATCAGGATATCACTAGTTATGACTATGAGGTGAGGATATAATGAAGATGAATGTAAAAGTTCATTATGGTAACTATAAGTTCTTGGTGTTTCCATTTGGCATGAAGAACTCCCCAGCAGTGTTCATAGGACTTAGAAACTACATGTCTCATCCTTATATAGAGCAGTTTGTGGTAGTCTTCATCGACGATATTCTTGTTCACTCCACATATGAGGAAGAGCACACGAGACACTAAAGGATATCTCAAGACATAATATGAGATCAACATCATTACATAAAGCTCTCAAAGTTCCAGTTATATATTTTGGTTTTTGGGACATGTTATCCAAGTAGATGGAGTTGCAGTGGACCCATCCAAGGTTGAGGAAGAGTATGCATAGGAGCCACCCAAGAGCATAACTGTGGTGTATATATTCCATGGTCTAGAATGTTATTACCTATGATTCATACCTAATTTACCTAGTATATCAGCAACTATGAACGAATTTACTCGAAAGGGAAGCATTTTGTGTGGAAAAAGAAGTTCTAATATAATTTTTAGCTGTTGAGGTAGAGTTTGACGATCACCCCCTCTTGAAATTACTAGAGGAGGGTGTCAAGTACATAGTGGTCATTGATGCATTAAGAACCAAGCTCGGTTGTTCCCAGATGAAGAGGAATGCTGTGATTTCCTATAGTTCATCCTAGTTGAGACCACATGAGAAGAAACATGTGACCCATGATCTTGAGTTAGTTTTAGCTGTCTTCTTATTAAATATGTGGTAACGCTACCTGAAGGGATATCTCCTTATCGTCTACTCCGATCATAAGAGTATCAAGTATATATTTTCTTATAAGGATCTTAACTCAAGACAAAGGATATGGTTAGAGTTCCTCCAGTTTTATGACTTTGAGATTGTAACTACCCCTGCGGAGGGAAATTTGGTAGCAGATTCTCTCAGTGGGAGATCATGTTCATTGTTGTTGAATGAGGAATCAGGGAAGTTATACTCATTAATGTTATCCTTAGTGGATGGAGATGGGACATCTTATATCTAAAAAATTATTTTCACCCTTCCACTATTACAACATGTTAGTGAGGCATATCTTGGGGATACTAACTATGAGACCCTATGCTCTTAGATTTCCACATGTCATGCTTCTGATGGGTATTCAAAAGTTGAGGAGAATGTTTTTTTTGAGGACGCATAGTGGTACTAATGACATTAAATGAGGATATTTTTAGTGAGTTTCATACATCCCCCTTTTAGGTACATCTATGTGTGTCAAATACATACAAAATTCTCCAATTTCAGATTTGTTCTCCATGAATAAAGAAAGAGTTATAGAGTTTGTATCTTGGTACCATAATTGACAGAATGTGAATGTTGGGAACCAATTTCTAGTGGTTTAACTCAACCCATTGAGGTTCCATAATTCCATTAAGAGTGGATATCAATGTACTTAATAATTATTATACAATATATATTTAGGGAGAATGATCCCATTTGGGTGACCGTTGACCGATTCACAAAGACAACTCGTATCTTATATATATATGAGTAGAGCTCAGTATAGAACTTGGGAAACCTCTACATGTAGGAAATAGTTTGACTGCATGGATTTATGTTAACTATAGTTTCATATCATGATGTTATATTTATATATAGTTTTTATAAGGGATTATATAAGATGTTCAGGACCTAGTTGTTCTTGAGAATAGTGTTTCACACACAAACGAATGGGAAAAAGGAGCAGATCATTCAGGTTCTGGAGGAAATTCTGTGAGCTTTCATGTTGGACTTTGACCATAGTTGGAAGCATCAGCTTCAACTTTTGGATTTTTCATACAAAAAATATATACCATTCCTCCATTGGTATGGAACAATTTGAGGTTTTGTATGTGAAACCCTATAGGTCCCACATTGCTGGACCGACCTAGGAGAGTCATCACTCATGGGGCTAGAGTTTGCATAAGATGATACAGAAAACATACAGATCATCCATAAGAGGATGAAAACTACACAGATTCATGAAAATTTTTCTTTTTATAGTCGCAAAATTCTTTTGGTGTATGTGGAAGGATACCATGTGTTTCTATGGGTCTCGCCTCAAAATGTATTATATAGACATGGATGGGCTGGCATGCTATCCCCGATGTTTAACAACCATTTTTGGAAACATTGTAGAGTTGGAATGGTATCATACCACATAGCTCTATGTTTCTAATTAGATTAACTACACGACTAAGGTGGTATGTTCAAGACCCATCACACATCATTGTTTAGGGTGATCTTGACATCTAGGATGGAGTGAATTTTGCTGAGTACCTAGTGGAGATTGAGGATTGGCAGTAGAGGATCCTTCAGTAGTGATTGATTCCCTAGGTGTGTATGCGGTGGTAGAACAAGAATCTCTAGTAGAGAACATATGAGTGGGAGTCTCATATTCATTCTATGTACCATCATCATTTTTAGAAGCCTTTATTTTGGCTTTTCAGGGACATCACTCCCTAATGTGGGGAGAATGTAATGGATTAAATATTCAGGTATTATTTTTAAATATTATATGGATTTATTTTGAGACTGGTCACTGAGATATCATGCGATTATGATACCCGGTATTCTTAGAACAAATGATTTAAAAATATTAAAATATTAAATGGAACGTATAAACTTTTCCATAAAAAGTGGAATAAATTATAAACTATTTCCGGGATCATAAATATGAGGTCTCTATTGAGTTCAGAACAATGTATTTTCCCTAAGACTGACATAACATTGTTGAGTTGTCAAAATTTTTCACAGGAACATAAATGAATAAAATAAATTAAGAAAAATTTATTTTATATTATTTCATTTATGTATTGATTAGAAGATATTGTTATCTCTAAATAAACCCTTTTATAGAGATCTAGGGTCTGTATCATAACCCTAGAAACCTCTGCAGACCTTGGAGAGAAAGATCTAGATAATTATTACAAGTACGAGACAACAGAACTTCAAATTAGTGATTGGCGAATGCCAATATTGACGGCTCTCAAAAACAATGATGACATGACAACTATTATTCATCATCGAAAGATCTGAGATGAATGTTGGATGAATTATTTTGATTTTATTTACCACTCATGAAATACAATGATGAATGAAGATTAATAAACCAACAGATTATCCCATAGATCGATCATATTTGTGGGATGGGTTATTTGTTGGATTTGCTGAGAATTTATTCTGGAGAATTGTTTGGATAATTTTACCATTCAAATAGTGATGAACCAATATCACCAAAACATTGATCAAGGTTTTACCTACTCAATTTGTTGAACATTTATCCCCCAATTCAGGCATTATTCATTACGTGTTCTTCATTATTCCCTGGCTTTGAAACCTTTTTAAACAATCATTCCTTGCACCATTGATTCTTAGCATAAATATCTGAAACCATATATTCTTCATCAAGAATACTCAATAGAGGTTCAATGATGGGTGTAGTGGTAGATAAAATGAAGGGGGGGGGGGGTTCTAAATCCTTGTTCTTTGGCGATAATTAAGAACACATACCATTTTAATTTTAAAGTCTTTTGAAGGCCAGAATCCCATATATTCTGAGTTAGGGTGAAAAAAAAACATCGTATCTAAAGTTTTACGGGAAATGGACTGCTGAAAAGAGCTCTGGATGGTCGACGATGTGAGCAGGAGAAAGAAGAAGGGTTTCTAGAAAACCTGATACACACAGTGTGTAGTCCCCCACTAAACTATGTGTATCCCCCCTACAATGACTTGTTGTGTACAAGAGAAGTTCGTGAACATGGGGTGTAGTACACAGGTTGTCTATATGACACAACTTTTCCTAGACCAAGTACATGGGCTACCACATGTACTAGTATAAGCGTAGAGACACACGGGCTAATGCCATGTACTTGAACTTGGTTGGAGTACACCGGCGGACCCCAGATGCAAGGACATGGCGTGTATCCTTTCAACATGTTGTGTACCCATCTTCTATATAAAAAACATGAAATTATATGGGCTTTGTAAAAAAGAAGTTCATGTGGTCAAGGGACATGACGTGTGACGCTACTATATGTCATGTAACCCTTAATACATGAATTTTTCCAATTATCCTCCATGCCATGGACAAGTTTCATTAGGGTGCGTCCCCTTCCATGTTTCACTAAAGGTTGGTATAAATCATTTCCCACTCATGGGATTATGATCCATTCAGAAGGACTTCCTAGATAGAGTTGTTGGAATCCATCTAAAGGACCAGAGAATGAGCCTATATTAATTCCTTCATGCCCTAGGTGGAGTTTGTGGTATTGATGTGACTGACACTATGTGATCTCGGATCCTCTATATAACAGGCTAATCCAGATTGTGTTATCGGCTTCACCCTATGGTCATGGATATGATGCTAATCTATTGTATTGTTTCTTTCTTCAGATCTATAAGTGTATCTTTATATTAGAGTGACATGATGAGTTGTTCCTTTAAGAATAACGTTATTAGTTCTATCGGACTCAGTAGTTTGTTCTCCCAGATGACTGTGTAGTGGAATCTTCGAGATAAATTCATATTGCTAGTATATAGTGGTTGTGACTTACCTCTAGACTGGGTGCCTCTGTTTCAGTATATGTTTCCTTTTATTATATGTGGTATATATATATATATATATATATACATTTTTAGAGATTATTATACCATCCCTTTGATATATTTCATTGTGGAGTCGGTGTGTCCTACTTATTATTATTATACTCACCCATGAAAGGGTTTTCCCATACTTTTAATTTCTTCTGAAGACGATCATCCTCTTGATGGAGTCCTATGAGACCAAGACCAGACTGTGCTTTGTAAGATCAGATAGACCGATGTGTGTTCCTATAGCTACAGACAGAATTGCTAGCACATTTTTCATACACGTTGGACTAATGGTTATAGAATCATTTTGGTGGGATTGTATTTGGCCCTGTTTATTTAACATTGATTTCTATCACACTATGGTTTTGGGATATAGTGGTATGCATGCATTGAATACTTTTTTTTATCTTTTCATCATTTTGTGGGCTTGAAGATATATGCAAGCATACAATTACATAGGAAATTCCTCCCATGTTAATTATATGCCTACTTGGTGCTAGTCATCATCCCCTAGTATATTCGAGGCTTGCATGGGGATTCGTAGTATGAGCCCCACTAGGATAGGTCATGACATAAAATTAATGGAAGAAAAGTATCTATAAGTTTATATATGAATATGAATTTTTTGGATACAGGTAACCCTACATTTTTCAGTTTGGATTTGTTAATTCATGGTTCAGTTGAGAAGGTTAAATATTCATGGAAATATAATCTATAATGTTTGGAATTAACGTCAAAAATAAATATTGGGGAGACTATTGAGGGATGTATTCCTGGTTGGAGATATATATTATCGTTTAGAGATATAATTATGGTCCCTATAATCTATAATAAATGGATTCTTTCAAACAAGCAAAATTCAGGATGGGTTATTCATGGAGGCATCTTGAAGATGGATAATTTTTGGGGGCTGGTATAAAGATAACGGTAAGAGATTTTTTATTGAAATGCTTCACTTATTAGTAGGACTACAAGGTACTCTGAAGGAAAGTTTGTATGTTTTACTCCTTACTAATATCTGTTGGGAAATTTGATCAAATAGATATGGATTTTGCTACATGTCTACCAAGAACAGTTAGGAAACACGATGTCATATCAGTGATTCTGGATCTGCTCCCAATGTTTTCTCAGTTCATCTATATTCATGAATCTAATAAGGTGGAGGATATTACCAAAATCAACATTTGGGATATAGTGAAGATTTGATTCATTATAGTTTCAATCATATATGATAGGGAATCCAATTTCACATATTGATTTTGTAATTCCTTATATAAATCCCTTACCACATAGTTAGCCTTGATTAAACCATATGATCCTCAAATGGATGGAAAATATAAATCAAAAAATACAAATGATGGAAGACATTTTAAGTGCAAGTATGATGGATTTTGGAGGCTCATGAGACAAGAATATAACATTAGTGGAGTTATCAAATAATAATAGTTATTAGGTATCAATAAATATGGACCCTCTTAAGTAATTTTAGGGTCTTCCTTATCGTTTTACACTTTTATAGGTTGAAATTGGCGATACATAACTTATCAGATCTAGCATAGTGCTTGAGATAATGGATAATATTCAGATAATCATAAAGAGAAATGAGATGGCCCAAATTCATCATAAATATTATGCAGATCATTTTTGATAACCATTATTATTGGAGGTGGTAGATCATATTTTCTTTAGAATCTCTCCAAGGTTAGGGAATCCCCATTTTTAAAAATAAGGAACATTGTATCCTTACTACATTGTCTCTTTTGAGATACTGGATTTTGGGGTGATGTGAAATATGGGTTGGTAGTTACATGTACAACATGTTTTATGTATCTTAATAGAAAAACTATTATCCATATTCTAACCATGTTATTTTATGGGACCATTTGTTCTTGAACTATATGTTATGTCAATTCATGTGATTGTATGAATTTATGATAGGAAATAGAAGCTATTGTGTCACAAAAGAATCTATTTAGTATGTGTTTTAAAAAAACATGTTTAGATTTATGAAGATACATGGGAACCTGAAAAGGGATATGTTTGAAAAATGGAAAAATATCTTCCAATGAAACTCTGGATTTCCACATTCTGTGTAGAGAATGTCCTATGGTGGGGAAAATGAAAAAACTAGGATTCAGGTAATTTAACCTTTTTTATTTATTTATTTTTACTTAATTATTGGATTTAGTTTTAGGATATATGGTGGAAATTGAAGGGATTTAAGAGGAAATTATACCATTTATTGAGGCCATGCCAAGGAGGATAGGTTACGACGCATGCCTTTGATCTTTGCAATGTGGAGCACTAGGGCTGCATCATATCCAGTTTTGCTGCCTCTTTCATATTCTACAAGGATTTTAAATTGACAAATTACTATTTAATAGATTCCTTTGAATATTTTTTTGTTTGTTTACTAAATATGTGGTTGTTTCACCGTAGAACTAGGTCCACGACAGAACAAGATTTTTAGTCACTACCATTTCAGGCATGGTTGTGGCGTATAGTGGAATTACAGTGTGGATAGTATTGGGTGTCTCTACCATCGTGGGGGTAGTTATTGAATGGTGTGTGGGTTTCACTATAGCCTTAACCTAACTAAATAGGATATGGGAACACAATAATCCATGGAATCAAGAGGCCATAATTTTTTTGGATCACTATGGAATAGTTATATGGGTTGCATCATTGTGTTTGATAACAATATAATGGTCCCACTAATTAAGCCATATTTTGGTTTTTTTCATAATTTCTAGGTCATGGAAAAAGATTTTGTTTCATGATTTTATATTTCCTACATGGGTGTAAAATGACTTCATCCAGTTGAAAATTGTTTTTTATAACACCTATCATACTCTCAACCTCCATGGGTACCATATACATTCAATAGTGATCTTTTATGATTGGACACCAACTCTGAAAAATATTCAATAATTTTCCTGAGGCAAAAAAGTGAATAGAAGGTGTTATGAACCCAAATCTAGATGTTTTTTTCATTCTTAATTTTGATATTCATCCAGAGGTAGGTGGCTTCTCTCTTATCTCCACATCTTTTATGTCATGAAGTATTAGTTTTTAAAATTGTTTTGGTTTTAATTTATATGGAAACATATTGTGATTTCTTAAAAAGTAACATATTTCTTTTTATTTTGAAATTTTAAAAAATTAATTCCATTTTGAAAAAACAATTTCTGGATTTGAAAATTAAAATAATTATTTTAAAATTGTTAAATGGTTTTTTATGAATGATGAAAGTTTTATGAGATGATTTGAAAGTAATAATTGTTTAAAGAATTTTTTGAGCATGGAATATTCCATATTCAGATTTTTTTGTGTTTTAAGTGTACTAGTAAGGTCTAAGGTGCCGCCATCATGGGTGGAGAGATTATGGTCATAGATAACCTACATCAATGGTAACACCAATATTATGTGTGTGGTTGTATTTATGGTTGGATATATATATATATATATATATATATATATGTTTGTGTGTGTGTGTGTATGTGTGTGTGTGGATATGGGAAATGATATTCCAAATATGAATGGATAGAAATAATAATTTTTATGGTTTTATTACATGTTTTTTCACCTATATTTTTATATATACAAGTTCCTTATTTTAAAAAATTTTAAATAAAATTTTCAAGATAGTTCTTTTCTTAATGTTGTGTGTTTAGAATTATTTGTAGACTGACGACTAAGCTTATAGTTACCCCCTACATGGGAAATTTTGTGTATTTGAAGATGTCATCTACTGAGGAATAGTAAAAGGGAAGATAAATTATTTCTTTAGTGATGAATCTTTATTGTGTGGTCATGATAAGTGGGGATGGATCTTAGATAAAACCAGAGTGGAACAAGGAATAATGCCACATTGGCATCCATGAGTCATTTTGTCTTCTAAAATTGTAAACACTTTTTTTCATTTTCACTCTATTATTTTCATTCTATTGCAACCATGATTCTATTGTAATATTTATAATATTTCATCATACTTTTGGTTTGTATTTTTATGTTGTATATTGGTGGGTTTTTGTATTTTATTGGGAAATCCTTCCAACAGATATTTCCTAAACACTTGGTATTAATTTCCAAACATTTATGTCTTAGGGATGTCATATATGGTTTGTATCACCATAACCACTTTCAAATCCAACAAGTTAGTGGTGGGTCATTATGGATATTATAATTTTTAGGAAATGGAAAACATCATCCCTTTTCCAAGAAATTTATAAAAAATATTTACTAGAAATGAAAGTTAATTCCCAACATGATGATAAGTGTTTAAAAAGGAAGATTAATTTTTTGGGGGATGTGAAATTGTCTATATTTATCAATAAAAATTGATTTGTGATGTTTTAGAAGATATTATATGTTCTATTAGTACCAAATATGAAATGGGAGAATCCATTTGACGCACATAGATCAAATTTTTATATACACCTTGGTATCATAATGATGTAGAGGCATTTATGAAAACACTTCTTGTGGGATGATATGAAGTAGAAAATTGTGAACTACATGTCCATATTCTTAGTGTTATAGTATATAAAGGACAAAATTAAACATCCTAATGGAGTCATGAAACCTATTCCTACACCAATATAGAAGTGTAAATAGTATTACGATTGGCTTTGGCATTGTTCTTCTAAAGACTCATAAGAAAAATGATTCAGTATGTGTCATTATTGATCACATTACCTTGTCTACACATTTTCTAATAGTAAGGGAATATATACCCCTAAAGAACCTTTATTGGCTCTATAATAATGAGTTTGTGAGACTTCATAATGTATCTCTAGCAATTTTATCTGTTCATGACTCCTAGTTCACATCAACATATGTGAGGATTATTTTGGAGTAACTCAATACTATGATACATTTGAGAACCATCAATCATCATGAAATAGATGAGAAGTATAAAAGGGATATTCCAAAATAATATTTCTTTTTTAGATCATTATCAATTGAAATTTAAGGTATGTGGGATCAATATCTACCACTAGTAGAATTTTTATATATTAATAGATTTCATTCAAGTATACATATGGAACTGAATAAAGTATTTTATGGAAAGAGATTTAATACCCCGAATTTTTCTTAATAAATATGAGAATGGATGATAGTAGGACTAAAAAAAATTTAGGGGGAAACTAAAAAATTAATTTTCTATTCAAAATATTATCAATGAACTTCAAATATAGAAAAAGAGATATTTTGATAACTGAAATAAGGATCTATGATTTCAAGTGGGAGATCATGATTTAATAAATTTTTCTTCATCAAAAGGAGCTATAAGATTTTGTAAAAATGGGATGTTAGTCCCTATGTAAATTAAGAGTTTTGAAATTTTACATGCTATTAAATGTTTGGCTTACTTATTGGCTATGCCACCCAAATCTCTAAATAATACAATGTCTTCATTATTACTTTATTGAGGGAATACATATCAGATCCAATGCATGAACTAAACACCAATAGAATAAACTTATAACCTAAATTATATTATAATAAAAACATCCAAACAAAATTCTTTAAACAATAGTCATTGTACTGTGGAATTGGAAAATTGGTTCGTAAAGGTTATTTAGAGAAATCACAGACTAAAAGAGGCAACAAGGAAGCCTAAAAAATCTTTTCAGAATAATTTCCGAAATCTATTTAAGAAATAAATTTTATTACAATTTCAAGGATGAAATTATTTGTGGTGGTGATAATATAATACCCAAGATCATACAATAATAGGTAAGCATTATTCCCCTAGACCATTCCCAAGACACATCCTATTATGTTATCACTATCATAGAAATAGTTCATAGTTATATTTAGATGTAAAATTTCAAAATATTATAACATTAATTTTATAAAATGGATATCACTTTTGGATAAAAAATTTCTAATTTATATTATAATTAATTTCTTTTAGTTTTAAAAAAAATTGACTTTTGGGTTAATAGTGAAAATGTCATTTTTTGAAAAACATTTATTTCTTTCATTAAATAAAATATTATAAATAAACCATTATATTATATATTTCTTTTAATTTTAAATATTATTATTTTAATAGAAATTATATAATTAACTATATAATAATCATTAATATATTTTATTTTGGTATAATATCATTTTTAATCATAGAAACAGATTTTTCTAAAAAACCTATTAAGTTGTGACGTGCACATTTATATTAAAAAAATCATCCCTCAATTATATAAATTTAATCCTAAAAATTTATATCATATTCTAAATCATGTGGTTCACATTTATTAATGAGATCAATTTTTTTTAGTCAATGTGAATAGTAACATTGAGATGTTTTTTATTACCATGGTAAATGGGTAAAACTAATTAATTAAGTTTAAAACTATTTGATGAGGTAAAAAAAATTAATTTTTATTATATGCAGTCATTTTTACAATTATCAACATATATTGAAAATTTATTTTTTAGTTCTTCTTTATCATGATTAAGACACTTATAATATTTAATGTTAGGAACAATTAAAACTGTGTCACTCCCCTCACTTATAAAAGAGAACCTTTTATCTTCACTTATTCAACATCATTGAGCACTCTATCTCTGCCAATACATACCAAAAAACCTTCATAACATCCATATACTTGTCCTAGTGTTTATTATCTCACAAAAATAACAATCTTTAAATGGTTAAGGATTAATATACAGGATTTTCCCCTAACTATAGGTATAACTATTAAAGGACCTTTTAAATTTTTACTTATTCTTATAAATCATTAAAACCCATCAAAATGATGATAATATAATAACATAATTATCTAAAATATACTAAATTTCATTATTTTTATCGTACACACCATTTTCATCTCTTTTTTCCATCCATTGGAAAATGAAAAGTCTCATGTGTATGTGTGGAATACTATCAACACGAGCCATTGTATTTCAGTTTTTATCACCACCTCACATGTCTAGTAAAATATATGGAACTAATGAATATATAAGATTAGTTTTAAATTATTATTATTTATAAAATATAGGATTTTATATACCTTATTACCCTGTCATGCGTTGAAATATGATACCATTGTTAAAGAATACGTTTAGACTACCACCTCCACGATGCAAAGTGGTTCATTTTTTATTTCCAACCAATATATATGGTTATATGGTTTGATTTAATTCATAAATATGATATTTATATTATTATTATTTCAATAAATTTTTTTATACATTAGTTCTTTTCATCCAATCAAAATAAATGAAAATGTCACTTGTTCATATGTACAACATAACGTCTCCATGAAATAATTTATTTCATTTTTCACGTCTAAAAATTAGTTTTTTATTATCAAAAACTTTTCAGGAGAATGTTAGAAACCCAAAATTCAACTAAAAATTGAAATAATAGATTCATTAAATCACAAATTAAGACTACTAGCTTTGAACTCCCAAAATAACTTCCAGTATATAGTTTTACCTGTGTATCTAGTTCATTTTATAAAAGATCATAAAACCTTAATGTCAGTTTTTCCTAAGACTTGATGTACTCCTTTATATTGAACATATTGTCATTTAACCCTCTTATCATTATAATTTCATGTTTGTTGATCCAAGAATACTACTCCTAATTAGTCAATACTTGTAAAAACATACTCATCACTCTGTTGGAATCTTCATCAGTAGATTTAATCATCAGCACAAAATCCAATATCTCCACTCCCAAGTGCATTAGCAATTCTAAATATTTCTCATACACTGTGATAGGTTCTGGATGCTGAAATACATTCTTGGGTTCATCAACCACCAGATTATATTTCTACTCCTTCTTATATCTAGTCTCTATAGGTAGTGGAAAATATGAATAGTCCTTTCTCTCTTTGCGGACACCCATTTGGATTTTGCTTCTTCTTTGTATTTGGAGAATGTTTCCCTATGAATATCCATATGAATAACCATCTAATTGGATGGATTTCTCATCACTGGACTCATTTCAAGGTTCTTCTGCTCTTCCAAACTGGTTGAATCAGTTTCTAACTCTTCCACTAGATCATTATTATCCAAACCATCAAAACAATTACCCAATTTAATATCAACGACCTTCCTTCTAGGACTTACCGAGATTTATTTTGAATGGACAAATTCCAGGCCTTCATCAGAGATACCTTTTCCAAATCAGACTACCTCGGTGTAAGAAAAAACTAAAGGAGTCTACAGAATCCCCTCATCAACATTTTTAAATTCCACAACAGATAAATTATTGTTTCCAGTTTGGGCCTCGCTTCCTTGAGGACTATTATTTGGAAAGTCTAAATTCACTTCAGTTGGATTTGAAATAGATTCTCTTTCCACTCCATCACCGGAAACCACTATAGAACCCTCAAACATCAATGTATTTATAGACCACCGCACCCCTAGATCACTCTTCAATGTGCCAAAAATGTCTGAAATCATTGGGTCCAGAGGCGTGTGCTTGGGCTTGGACACCCCCTAAATTGATTCCTGAAATCCAGCTTCTTAGTTGTGAGGTCCATCTGGGGCATCATGACCATATGACCCACTGACCACCAATGGATTACCAAAAAACACAGTCTCCCCTAGGACCTAGCTCATCTAATTATCAATCAAACTAGACTCCATCAACATCTAATTCCTGCTCCTACAATCCTCAATTTGATGACCGATTTTCTTACATCAGGGATAGAAGTGATACCGGGATTAAAAGACCAAAAACTTCTTATAAAGAAACTCTTCACCTATAGTGACCCAAAATAACTCTACAAGAGGCTTAGAAATATCATCTTCCACACATATTCGATGATAAATTGAATGACAGACAACCCTCTAACTACTATCCGAACATAAATAATGACCAACAAGGTGTCCAAGCAGACAAAGGATCGAAGGATTTTGAAACAAAATCAATAGTTTAGGAATACTGAAAAAAACTGAAATTTTAGGTGTGTCACATTTCATATGTATTTCATATAACCATTTGAATAGGATAATCAAGATCTATTACAGATTTGATGTGCAGAAGACCAAGCATGTATCAAATATTACTATGAGGAGAACCTTGTCATGGTGTGTTTAGATTCAAGGAGCCCTTCTATCATGCACTCTAGTAAACTCCAGGAACAAAAGATGAAGTGATTTAATTCATCTACCGATAGTCTCTGTTGTTTTAACCATCAAATAAGAATATGATGCATCTTGTTTGATGTGTTCGTGAGATCTATATTTGTATTAGACAAATATGGGGATCCATTGAATAGCTTCAGAACCTTTAGACTAAGAGAAATCAGAGGAAATGGATGTATGTACTAGAAGGGGGAAAATTAAAGGTCGAACTCCATCATAGGGTGTCATAAGACCATCCCCTGCAATAGGGGGAGGATTCGGTATAGTGAACATCAAAATCTATGTCATGGAGGTCGGCGACCAAGAGGCAATCTCACAAAATTCTTCTTGTATCTTCTTAGATCATTATATAATATTATTTCATTTTTCATGACTATTTATTAATGGATGGTTTTAAAATTAAGTTTATTTTATAATAATGATAATTATAAAATTTTTAATACTCTATAGATTATGAAACCATGACCAATGTTCAATTATTATAACCATTGAATAGATACATGTATGGAAAATGGAATGGTTAACACTCAAATTTAAATTTTAACAATAAATTATTAATAAATTTATAATAATAAATTGATAATGAAAAATATCTATTTAGATAATTCTGAATAAAATTTTTATATAGGTGAATAATAATTTTAAATTTATTATAATAGATGTTATAGAATGTCCAAACAATAAAATGTTGATCGTTTGGGTTTATATCACAATCTCATTCTTATTAGAGATAATTTATTTTTATGTTTAGATTAGTGTAGTGAGATGATATTTACCTCTTAAAACCCCAATATATTTTTCTTCTTTTGATATTCATGGTGTTCTAATTTTCCTCTATTTTTTATTCAAAATTATCATGAAAATGTTTCATAGAAACCTCAACCATATTTCTTCTGTTTGGATTTTGAATATTCCACCTCCATCTCAGGGTTCTACAATTTTTTATAGAAGTTATTTTAGAATTTTATATTATTGATAATGTAATTTTTATACCATATTTTTATTTTTTATGAATGTTTTTTTGAATAATGTTCTTTTAAAAAAATATTTTTCTCATTATTCTATGAATTTTATGTTTTAAAATGATTTCAAAAGAGAATAATATTTCTTGTTTTCCCAAAAATGGTTTTCTAATGCATTTGTAAAAGTGATTATTCATCTATGACATTATCAATTAAGGATTTTTATACTTCAAAAGGGATATAATATAATATTTTGGTAACATCTTGATCTTTATCAGGTATAAACCATTTTTAATTATTGTTGTTATATTCTTTAAAGCCACCATGGGCACGCATCTGTGCACCTCACTGCAGGTCTTGGGAATCTATTTAATTAATTTAAATAGCAGAATACATTTTAGGATAAATTTTATGTCATGCTTTAGCATGGTATTTGGGATTTAAATAATTAATTAAGGATTGAAAATGAAATAAAAAAGATTTAACAAAATTTAAAATAAATCAAGTAGACATAAAATGAAATTTAAAAAATCAAAAGGAAAAGGGGTTACCGAAAATGTAAAAATAATTAAAATGGGAGATTTCTGTTTTTGTATATTTTTATTTTTTTTCATTTCCATCGTGATTTTTTTAATTCTATTTTTCATTTTTTTTGTTTTTCTTTTATTGTATTTTTTCTCTTATTTTTATTTTCTTTTTTCTTCCTTTTCTTTCTTTCTTTTGTTTCTCTCTTCCTCTCCTCCTCTCCCTCTCGTCACACTCCTCCTTCTCCCAAGGTGGTGCGCCACCTTACAACCCCTTTGGAATACCACCGCTCCTCTGTACATCATCAGTTTTCTTCGCCATTAGGTGCAAAGTAATCCTTGGAATCTTAGGTTTTCATTAAGTATACTCCATGCAGTTCGTTGCGGAAAGATTTTACCATATTTGGGGGTTTCTCTAAAAGCATTAATTTTCTTCCATTTTATGTAAAATCAAAGCCAACCATGGATCTTAGAATCATCTAATACTATAAGTTAGAGAATCAACACTCTTTCCCTCCTTTTCGTTGCGATTTATAAAAAATGTATCATTGTGCCGTTAATCGGTGCCTACGGACTTTGTGCAGATTCACCCGATTTTGTTATTTTATTCATTTTTCCTAATCATTGAAACTTTATTGATCATGAATTAAATTATTTTAATTTTTGAAAAATAGTTTGACACCCTTTTTGGCATTTCGATGTGGGCGGAATAATTTTTCGTTAGCCAGGTTTTTAATTTAATTAACCCCAAGTGTTGCGCAACCTATTTTTGTTGTGTTTAATTTAAATAAATAATTTAAATAAATTTTGATCAAGGAATTTTTGGATCATGGGTAGTTTTTTATGAATTATTTATTTATGAAAAGTTTCATTTATCTTCTTTTGTTAATGCGGTATCCTTCCTTGTTAAGATTGTTATGCTGCAATAATTAATTTATACCTTGTGATGTACAAATGTATTTGTTTAGTTTTCAATCTATTCTTTAATATGATAATTATATAAGATCTTAATATATGAAAAAATTAACTAAATTTAGTGTGGGGAAGAAGGTGGGTACCATATTAAGGACCATGCTTAGACCCTTCATTCTTGACTGCTACCATTACGCGTCTGGGGGGTGTCTTTGGCTTTTCCAAAACGATACTTCCACAAGAATTCAAATAATTATGAGTGATACCAGTTCCAGAAGGTCCTATCAGGGATGGATCCATTGGAAATGTGGGTATGACAACTCATATGATTCTCAATCCCTTTTGTGAGATCGTGACAGACTCAGGGTAAAGCCATGCCTCGAGTGATACTTGGTCATTCGAAAGATTTCCTTGGACGGGCTCAATGGTACTATATAATTTAGATAATGTTCCATAACGATACCACCCTAATAGGCTTAGACTCATAATCTCAACTTGAACCTTAATAATGATTCACTAAAGTATTATATTAATTCCTCTTAAGCCTCTTGAGATTTGGAATATTTTTGTGGTATGTTGAAGCACACCTGGTTGACACGTGACGTAGACCTAAGTTACATAAAATGCTTGGGGTATGCATATCTATTGTTTTAACTTGATTTTATAGGTTATATATATATATATATATATATGAATTCGACATACAGGTACACTTTTCAGACTTTCAGCTTAGGCTGAAGTAGGTGATTACGCACGAGTGTCGTTTGGAACCTAGGCCAATTTATTTATTTCATTACACTTAATTGATTATCAGAAACTGTAATATAATGGAACACAAAATTTTATTATTGCATGAAATGGAATGGTTTAGACCCCGTAGGTGCCTGCCTAATGGGATTTTATCTCACACCCTACTCAGGCGTCGTTGACACCCGGGTAGATTACATGCTTGTAGGTATTGACAAAGAGAAGCATGATGCTCCCGATGTGGGATTGTTTCATGTCGCTTAGGATAGAGACTGGGGAAGAGGACCGAGCCTTGATCATAATGTAGTTTTTTATTTTTTTCTTTTCTATTAGTTGATTGTATTCTTGATTTCTGTTTTCAATACTTTCAGTTTAGACAGACATCATGGCATGACATCGTTTTGTGAGCTTCTGCACTAGATTATTTTTCAGTTGGATTATTTATAATGATTTTTCTGCAGTTTATTCATTTATATGATTCCAGTATTTATTATTTATTTTCTATTACTTCCACTATGATATTACATATTACCTATTAGGGAATAGTCTCCCCCACAGACACAAAAAATTCCCTCTCTACGAGTTGCAACATCTTTCATTTGGGGAGATGTTCTTGAGGTTATGTGGCAAACCTAGATTGGGGCACTCTTCAGGTAGCATTCAGGGCGGGGATGCTACAAAGTGGTATTAGAAGAAGTTATTCCTTTCGTCTTACTATTAGGGTTATACATAAGACTAGTATATAGGGATTTGGAATGTATTATGTGCTTGGATGTAGCTAACCCATGTATTGGGGAAAATGAAAATTCTTAGGATGGGATTTCAGTTATTGAGTGTGCCAGTTACTATTAATATGATTTCACCATTGGGTGACTCACCTGTATTGTGATATTAATGTGTTTTTATTGTTTAGATAATGGGTTTACCATTTCATCCAGATGATTTTATGGAAAAACAATATATGAATCATAATAGGCACTATTGGATTTAAAATGGCATGCATATTTCCATGCCATATCAACTTTCAGCTTGCATTTCCCTATTTACATGTGAGTGTTGTTTTGTCTAGTGGAATTTTTTTGAAATGATGGTTTATTAAATACAAAATTTTGATAGTCTATTGGATTTTAACATAACATAACATGGTAATGGACTATATAACTTGTTTAGCAATCCTTTTGAGTTTTCTATTCCATATCGAAACCAAACTCTTGAAGTGGGTTGTTTTTTGTTTAGTGCTTAGTGGTAAGCTATATACCTAACCTCTTTTCTACCTTACTTTTTTTTCTCACCTTATTTACTCCTTTTACAATGGTGTGTGTTTGGCTACTGTAAAAAAATTCCACCGCGATGTCTTTGTGTCGTGCCATTGGAGAGTGGCAATTGGAACATTCCCGAGATGTTGGGTCTTGAACCACCAGTGGAACCTTTTGTAGAGCCTATTATAGAACCACCTCCTGTTGATCTTATGATGGAGCCTAACTCTCAGTTTTGGGATAGTCTTCTCAGGTTTATGTAGTCAGTTCAGAATATCCCTTGAATTTCCCCGCCTATGGCATACCTCAACGAGACTTTCTACAGAAACACTCTCCCACATTCTTGGGGAGTGGAGACCCTTATGCTACAGAGTCATGGATTGAAGTTATAAGGTCTATCATCAACCACCTTAAGGTGATCCTAGAAAGAATGATCAAATTAGAATTCTGCCTGCTTTGTGACTATGCCAAGCACTTGTAGGACGTTTTTTTTAGGTTGCGCAAACCAGTGACATGGTTTGGGCCAACTTCCAAGAAGCCTTATATGATAACTTTTTCCCACATACTCTGATAGATGATCATGCATGGGAGTTCCTACATATTCATTAGGGATCTATGAGTGTGTTAGAGTATTCTAATTATTTCACAGAACTTCAGCGTTTTTCCCCATCAATGACTGGCAATGCGCAGACAAATGCGAGACATTTTTAGGATGGACATGAGTATATTATCTTCTCGCATGTGAACGTCTTTCATTTGACCACTATTACAGAGATCATAAATTAGTCTCCAAAATTATAGAGAAATGTTTGAGAAGCTAAACTGGTGATCCAGGGAGGTTCAGTTAAGAGACAGGTTGATGGATCTTCTGGAAGTTGGAAATTCCATTTTGAAAGTTCACGTGGGGGAAATCCGAGAAAAAAAGCACATCTTGATAGATCTATCACATTTTATCATTATGACAGAGATGGTCACAAGAATCCATAGTGCACGAGAGACCCAAAGGAGTGTCGAGCTTGTGACAAGATGGGTCACCTTCAGTGTTTCTACCATTCCTTGTCTTCAGCATAAAATGGTAGAGGATCTGCACATGCACCTCCGTCAGGTATGGGATCTATGTTTCCATAGCGGGATAGAAGTTCTATATCCACTGATCGATCTGGATGAGGTAATGGTGGAGGTATGGTTGAGAAAATCAAGTTCCAGATTATCAGCATTAGCAGAGTGGGCCTACTTAGGCCAGCCAGTCAGTGTATCACGACCGTGGATCAGGTCTCATGTAGGTAGTTCAATCAGCAGCAGAGGAGGAGAGTGTATGTCCATCTATTGTGAGCGGTTCTATTCTACTAACCTCTACCTTAGTTTCTACACTTTTTGATACTGGAGAAACACACTCCTATATATCTACTACTGTTGTTGAATGTCTTGGTTTTCCAATTATTTACATTTGCAGTGTCAATAATCTCAACAATCAGCTAAGAGTCAGGACAGAGGGCATACACCAGTTCCAAGAGTTCCCACTCGAGAGATCTAGGTACCATTTCATTTGAAATTTCGACATCCTTGACATGTATGGCAAAAAGTTCATTCTTGGTATGAACTGGATTTCTCTTCATCGCGATCAAGTGGATTTCTATCTTCTTCTGGTGTCTTTTACATCCCCTGAGGGCAACACATATCTTCCCAAAGGAGAATGGGATATACAGGCAGACCGAGCTAAGCCTAAATACGCAGGGTTGGGAAGGGTGAAAACTCAGTTGGAAAGTCTCTTCATGAGAGATCAGGGAATGTAGCAAGTTGAAATACCTCCCGTGGTGGATATTTTCAGGGATGTCTTTCGTAATTAATTCTCTATCTTAACTTCTATAAGGGACGTGGAGTTAACTATCAAGCTCGTGCTTGGTTTGGCATCAGTGTCTATTCCTCCTTATAGGATGGAACCAAAAGTTCTTCAAGAAATCAAAAAGATTCTTGAAGACCTCGAGGCTAATGGTTTCATTAGTCCTAGCACATCATTGTGGGTTTCACTTGTTCTTTTCTCCATGAAGGCAGATGGAACCATCAGGTTATGTATGGATTATTGTAGACTCAAACATCTCACAGAAAAAAATGATATCCATTGACTCATATAGGTGATATCTTTGACCAGCTCTGGGGTTCAACTATTTTCTCCATGATTGATATGATGTCGGGATATCATCGGGTGTGTGTGTGACCTTTTGACATACCACATACAATATTCTAAAGCAGGTAAGTCCCGTACGATTATTTGGTTATTCCATTCGGCCACATGAATGTGCTAGCATTCATTATGGATCTGATGAACTAGGGTTTTCATCTGTATCTTGATTCTATTGTGGTAGTCGTCATGGATGAAATCATAGTGTATTCACATTCTAGACCCGACCTTGAATCCCATCTTTAGATCATACTGAGTACACTCAGAGAGCACCAGCAATTTGCTAAGCTCAGTATATGCCACTTCTGGATTGATAAGGTACACTTCATGGGTAATATTATATCTAAAGTAGGGGTATAAGTTGATCCAGAAAAGGTGATCTCCATGGTCTCATGGGAGCATTCCAAGAGGGTCTCTGACATCCAAAGTTTCTTGTGGCTTGATGGCTATTATATGTGTTTCATCTCGGATTCCCCATGCTTAAAAACACCACTTACAACCGAAAAATAGAAGGGTGAATAGTTCATCGGGTCTAAAGCATTTGAAATGTCATTCTAGGAGTTGAATGGAAGACTATCCACATCCTCGATCCTAGTTCTACCTGAGCCTATTAAGAGATATATTGTTTATTATGATGCTTCAGGAATCGAACTGGGTTGAATTTTGTATAGGGTGATCATGTTGTGGCTTATGGATCTCGCCAATTGAGACCTCACGAGCGGAACTATCCTACACATGACCTGGAGTGGGCAGCTATGGTTCATGCTCTACACTATTGTAGACACTATTTTTTGGGTGAGATATTCAGTATTTACATAAACTATAAAAGATTAAGATATATCTAAACTCAACGAGACTTGGACTTAAGGAAACACAGGTGGGTCACATACTTGAAATGGTTAGATTTTGAGCTTGATTATACCCTTGGTAAGGTTAATGCTATGATAGATGATTTAAGTAGTAAGACACAGATGAAAGTCATTCAGGTAGACAAAAGTGAGTGATAGATGATGGCCTTGTTTTTAGAGATGCATCTGGAGGTTCAAGAGAAGAGCGAGCAACCAGTTCTAATAGCTCTAACAGTGACGTCCTCTCTTCTAGGGCATGTCCACACGAAATAGTTGATGGATCCAAAGGGGGTCGTTTTATGGGAAAGTGTTATAGGAGAGAACACACCTTCTTGTTGGGTTGTTGATGTAAATGAAACTCTCCTTTACTGTGGTCATGTATAGATTCCTTCAGGTATAAAGGAAGAGATGAGGAAGTAATCTCACACCTATGTTTGGGAAGTTCATCCTGGGATGACCAAGGTTTACCGAGACATGTGTCGATAGTATTGGTGGCCTGGTATGAAACACCAGATAGTAGGTTTCATCACATGGTGCTCCACCTTCCAACAGGTGAAGGTAGAGAATGAATGTCCTGTTGGAATCCTACAGCCTCTATCCATTCTTGAATGGAAATGGAATGACATCACCATGGATTTTGATACAGGCTTGCCAAGATCTCGTCAAGGATGTGATGCAGTATGGGTGATTATCGATAGGTTGACAATTTTTTCACACTTCCTACCTATCCTGGTTACATTTACAATTGATGAGTTTATAAGGACATATATTCCAAATATTGTGAGAATTCATGGTGTACCTCTTTCTATTATCTCAAACAGAGATTCCCACATTACTTCACAGTTCTGGAAGGGGTTGAAAAAGGTACTGGGTTCAGAGGTACTTCTGTGTACTGCATATCACCATCAGACCGATGGGAAGTCTGAGAGAACTATACGAGTGTCAGAATATATGTTACGGGCATGTATCCTTGATTTTGGAGGTTACTTGGAGAACCATATACCTCTGGTTGAGTTTACCTATAATAACAGCTTCCAGGAAATAATTCAAATGGTTCCTTATGAGGCCCTCTATGGTAGACCATTCTGTTCACTATTATGCTTGCTTGAAGAAGGTATGTCAGCTCTGTTGGGTCCTTATCTCATTTTTGAGTCTTCTGAGCAAGTTCAGCTGCTTCAAAAGGATATGAATATAGCATGGTCAAAACATAAGTCTTATAACCTTCATCATCGTAGACCTCTAGAGTTCTATGTGAGACATAAAGTCATTCTTCAAGTTTCTCCAAGGTTGGGCCACAGGCGGTTCGAGAGATAGGGGAAGTTATCACTGAGATACATCAGGCCATTCGAGATAGTGGAGAGAGTTGGGCTGGTAGCCTATAAGTTACTGCTACCTCATACATACCAATCCATGCACACCATTTTCCATGTATCTCAGCTCCTAAAATATCATCCAGACCCATCTCATTCATTTAACCTCAATGACATTGATCTTGAGGAAGATGTATCCTTTGTAGATCATTCGATTAGTATCGTCGACCATAGCATGAAAGTCCTTTGAGGCAAGTCAGTCCCTCTGGTCTGGGTGTTATGGAATCACGTAAGCATTCAGGATGAGTCATGGGTGGGTGAGACAAATGTACGTGCACAATGGCTGTAAATTTTCTATAGTGACGTTCCACTACGCTCGGAAGGGCCCCTCGAGGATGATTTGTCTTAATGAGGGGACATTGTAATTCCTCGACCTTAATCATATATGGACCATTTTTATTACTATTTTCAAATTCTCTAAAGCAACCCAGGGCACGCGTTTGGGCCCCTCACTACGTTTCTCGGGCAGCTATTTAATTAATTTATATAACTCCAGACATTTTATGAGAAATGTTATGTCAAGATTTATCATATGGTTCAAGATTAAAATAATTAATTAAGGATTGAAAAAGAAATAAGAAAAGATTTAAATAAATTTAAAAGACAGAAAGAAGGGATTAAAATAAATATAAAAAAATAGAAACGGGGTTATGGAAAATTTAAAAATAATTAAAATAGGGAATTTTCATTTTCATATATTTTTATTATTTTTTCTTTTCCTTCCTTTTTATTCTATTTTATTTTTCTGTTATTTTCCTTTTCCTTTACTTTTATTTATTCCATATATTTATTTTCTTTTTTCTTCCTTTTATTAATTTTTTCACTCTTCATCTCCTCCTCTCCCTCACGTCTCACTCCTCCCTCTCCCTATGTGGCACACCACCCTACAACCCCATCGAAAGACCTCCTCTCCTCCATCCGTCATCTTTTTTTTTCACCTTTAGGTGCAAAGTAAATATTAGGGAACGTATAACCTTTATAAAGTTTAATAGTAGGTTTTTGTTCAGTATATTGCACACAGTTCGTCACGAACGTATTTTACCCAATTTTGGGGTATCCCTAAATTCTTATGTTTTCTTCCATTTTAGGTCAAATAAACACCTTGCACAGATCGTATAATCATCTATGATTATATAATAGTGTTTTTACACTCTTTAACTCTGTTTAATTATGATTTGTAAAAAATACATCATTGTTCCTTTAGTAAGTTCCTATAGAATTTTTGCAGATTCACCCGATTTCTTTATTTCATTCATTTCTCCTAATTGTTGTGGTGCTATTGTTCATGAATTGAATTATATGAATTATTTAAACCTATTTGGACACCCTTTTGGGTGTGCCTACGTGGGCTGTGTAATTCTCAATTTTCTAGGTTTTTAATTTAATTAACTAGATGAGTTGTTAAGCCTATTTTTGTGGTGTTTAATTTAAATAATTAATTTAAATTAATTGTGAACTTTGAATTGATGGATATTTGGTAGTTGTTTGTGATAAATTATTTATTTATTAAAAAGTTAATTTATCCTCTTATTTTGATGTGGTATCTTTCCTTGTTAATATTTTTATGCTGCAATATTTAATTTATACCTTGTGATGAACAGATGTATCTATTTAGTTTTCAAGCTACAATTTCATATTATTATTATGTTGTATCTCCTATTGTGAAAACATTTATTATATTTGGGGGGGGGAGAAAGTGGGTCCCATATTTAGGGCCACACTTAGACCCTCCATTTATAACTCCAATCATTAGGTGCTGGGGGCGGTGTCAATGGCTTTTCTAGACCGAGACTTCCCTAGGATTTCTAATACTTATAAGTGATACCAATTCCAAAATGTCCCATTGGGGACGGATCCATTGGAAAAGTGGCTAAGACAGCCTCAGATGATGATCGACCCATTTTTCAATATTGGGATAGAATTAGGGTAATGCCATACCTTGAGAAATACATGAAATTTTGAATGATTTCCTTGGACGGGCTCATTAGTATTGGATAATTTGACGAATGTTCTGTACTGATACCTTTAGGACAGGCTCGAACACAAAATATCAACTTCAACCTTAATAATGATTCCCTATAGGTTTATATTAATGCCTCTTGAGCCTCTTGGGATTTAGAATATTTTTTCGGTATGTTGAAGACAACCTGGTTGACGTGTGACTTAGAACCTAAGTTAAAGCACATGCTTGGGGTATGTATCTCCATTTTGTTTCCTTGATTTTCCATGTTTTATAAATATTTTTATGTGAATTATTCTTACAGGTACTCTTTTTAGACTTCTGGATTTTTCTGAAGCAGGTGATTAGGCACAAGTTCAATTTGGAACTCAGGCCGAGTTATTTATTTCATTGCACTTGATTAATTATCTGAAATTGATATATAATCAAACCCTTTATTTTATTATTTCATGAAATGGAAAGGATCAGACACCATGGGGGCTAGCCTACTAGGATTTTATCTCACACCCTACTCAGGCATCGTTTACACCCGAGTAAATTACATTCTTGTAGGTATTGAAAATGGAAAGTGTGCTGCTCCAGATGCTTGATTGTTTCATGCCACTTAGGATGGAGACTAGGGTAGAGGATTGAGCCTTCCTCGTGATTCATTTGTTTATTTGGGTCTTTTATTTTAGTTGATATTATGTTTGAGTTCTATTTTCCATACTTTCAGTTTAGATAGACATCATGGCATTCCATCATATTGTGAGCTTTCGCACTTGATTATTCTTCAGTTGGATTATTTATGTTGCTTCTACTGCAGTTTATTCATTTATACGCTTTTCATATGTATTTTTTTTGTTAATTCACCTATGATATTACCTATTACTTATGAGGTAATAGTCTCCCCTATAGACACAAAAAGGCCATTGTTAATAGTCGGCAGCTGTTGGCATTCAGTGAGATGTTCTTCACTTTATGTGGCCAACCCGGCTCGGGGCACTCTTCAGGTGAATTTAGGGATGGGGATGCTAAAATTTTCCACTTTATTTTATTTTATGTGTTATAATCTTGTTATTGAATTTATGTACATGGAAAAATATCAGCATTATGTATTCTATTTTTTCAATATGAATTTTTATATTGTTTGTATATGGTATTGTTTTTCATTTCTTTCATATGATGAATGCATTTCACCAAGTAATTTATTTAGTGGGAGAAAATATTAGATATTCCCTTGATTCATTATTAGGTTCTATGAGAAAAAATAGACTTTGTATTTTTTTTACTACCCTACGTTTTTGTGTATGATTCCATGTCATGATGCCTTTATGGTAAGGTTATGATGTCTGAAATTATTCAGTCTATAATTTTGACACTTGTTATTATTATCCATATGCTTATTTTTTTTAATATATCATCCATAAATATATTCCACTTTTATGATGTTATTTATTTATAACATTGTATTATTTTTAATCTCTTCCATATTATTTATGTTATATTTATTTTGTGATAGCATCTTTATGATTTTCCCTTATTAGGAATCTGAGCTCATCATTTTTTACGATTTCCATTCCTCAATGAACTAAGAAGTAAAATTAAAATTATTATATTGATATAATTAAAGAAATAATATAGTTATCAAATTATTTACAAGTTTGTTTTTATTTTTTTGGATTGTAATGTTAGAATCATGTTAGTATCTTATCTCCCAATACAATTATACAAAATTCATACATCTTCAACGAACATAATATTGTAGAGTGGTAAAATAAAATTGATTGAAATATAGAATGCATGTGAACAAAACTAAGATCCATAAAGGTGTAATAATTATATAAAACATAATGAAAATATTTAAAGATACATTTTGATCAATATAAGTATAAACATACTTAAAAAAGATGAGGTGAAGTGATCACTCCAAGTAAATTTCTAAAAAAATGAAGAGTTACCACTACTGTCACATGAAGCTACTACTAATCTCCAATAATAATGTTTCCACTATTATCATCACCTAAATGTTTATTGTCAACATATGACATGGCATATGTAGGTGAAGACCCCCATATAGGGGTGACAACATACATACCCATTATGATACCCCAAAACCTATAGATAAATAAAAAGAAGACTGGTTAGTTAAAAAATATAAATGAAATAAAGTGGTAAGGAACCCATAAAAACCAAGATATTATTTAATGTATAGAACCTAATACATGGGTGATATCCCTACCAAACACTTCCTAGATATATGCTAATTAAAAATTATCCTATGAATAGACACTAATCATCTTTAAAACGCATGTCACCTTTCTAAAACTATAGTGGGGGACTGGTGCCTCATTTAATGATTATTATTGTTTATGGGAATAGAAAACCATAGATGTGGTATAAAACATGATAGGATCATATAGAATAGGGAGTAACCATATAAATAGATAGATTTATGGCGCCCTAATTATATTGGTAATTACATAACTCTCTCAGTAATGCAGGGGACCCAAACCCTATCATAAACATGTTACCTAGGTAGTTCCTACCCCATGAACATTCAAATCACTACACAGGATCCTCATTGTTGACCGTAAGGATCTAAGGAGACTATAATGATCATATAACTTCATGTATCATCTCAATTACAAGTATAAATGAACCATCACATTTTACATGATAAAATTATCATGATAGACTACTTGAGCACCAATATATTTTTCATGGGAAATGACCTATGAAAATCCACGAAGGATGGAGAAGTACATGGTATATATTATAAGGGTACATAGAATGTATCCCCTCAGTATTACTTTATCCATGTATTTCATTTCTTCTTAGATTGTATTGTCTAACCTACTTGGAATATTTTATAGGGTACATAGTTTGTGGGATCGTTGGGGTAATCGACATGTACCATTAAATCTGGTGTCATTTGAGGTTTGATATACATGAAACATTTTATGGGTTATATGATGTATGGGTTTATCTATATTACATAGCATATATCCCTAACACATGATAACTATCTATCATGACATACAAAGAATTCCTATTAGGTGTACACTATGTGTGAAACCTATGAGACAACAACTTAATATCACACATTGAGATGAGACTCCAAGATCACCTTGTGAAGGATACATGGAATGTGGCCGTCAGTCACATGGGCTACGGATCACACTAAAATTAAACTTCTATTGACCTGGTGAGAGGTACACAATGTGTGTTATATGGACTACACAAAGGGTGATCACCAATAATAGACCCATAAATTCAAAAATTCTCTAAACCACACTATCGATTCCATTATATAATACAATTAAGCATGACAATTCACAAAATAAATTATCTAAAAATATCATGGATGTGAGGTTCAACATTTAGGAATCATTTTATGAAAAAAATTGATAATAAGGGGGTTCATGTTTAACTGTATTTCTCTCATACATCACATTTTTATTGATATTGCATTATTATTCCCTTCAGTGGTTTGTTTTTTTCCAACAATGATATTTCCATGACATTATATTCACACTCATATCCAAATCCATTAACCACAATAATAAATTCAATTATTAATCAATAATGGTCATTATTTCTCATATTATTTTCCAAAGAGATGGTTTTGGTGATTTCATGAAGGGAAATAGAAGAATAAATAGGTTTCTGTCTACTCCAAATTTCATTGGTGATTCCTATCAAGGAATACATTTTTTAGAGTCGATATATAATTTCCCTAATGATCAATATCCCTTCCTCTACAATTAATTAGTTTTCGTGATAGCTCTACCTAAATAATAAATCTAGTGAATCTATAAATATAACAGTTTTATGTTTCAAAGAATCCAAAAAATAAGTAAATTAAATTAAAATTATTAATTCAAGACAAACCATAAATGGGTTTAGATCAACACCTAAATGAAAATCCATTGTATCCCATCCCTAGGATAAACCACCAATTCCTAATGCCATCGTGATGCAGGATATCCATTTGAGGCACTAATTATGAGAATATGAATGTTTAAATCTGAAAAGTGTATAGACTAAGAATAATATATTATATTTAATATATTATTATCTTGGATCCAAAACATTCATTGTAAGAAAATTGATCATTAAACCTCAAAGAAAATTCCATTTAAAATATTCTATTCGTTCAACAATTAATAATGGTTTTAAGATCCACCCATCATAAATTATTTTCATCCTCAAGATCACAACCTACTTGAAAAGGTGATGGTACTAAGACTTCATATGACTATCACATTTTAATGATCAATCATAGTGGTTCTCATGATAAAAATGAACATAAAACAATGGAATAACTAATACTAAAGTAGTCATATCATTCTGACCCTAGATCACAACTAGGTACTCTAAGAAGTTTGAACCATCCCCGATTTCCTTCTCATCCCAATCAATAATAGGAAATGGTTCATGCACATATTTACTCAACCACAACATCAGAAATAATATGTACACTAGGTCAAAATATGGGGTAATCACTAGGTAGTAACCAATGTATCAAATATTTTATGATACTATTGTAATTATTAGAAAATCATATCTATATGTAATGATTGAGGTGATGATACTCAAAGAGATATGACATGTTTTTTGGAATATAGATCGTTTTCTATAAAATTTTAAAAGATTTTTATGGGTTTCTACAAAAATGACTTCAATAGTTTTTGGATATAACATTGAAATCTATCTTTAATAGAAGATGAATAAGCTAAATCTATAAAAATATATACATATTTTGTTGTGTTTAAATAAAAATATGAATCCCCCATGGATGATGTGTTTAGAAGAGATGGATTCACTTTATAGAATGTCATATTTCATATAATTAAATTCTATAACATAGAAATAAAACATAGAAAAATGGAAAAGTTTATGAATATAATTCTTTGGCATCTAAGTCTAAGAAATTTATCATGGGGGTATGACTTTAGTGTAAAAAATTAAATTACTATAAGGCTTCAGGATAAATCAAAAATATTGAAAAATACAAGGGAATATGTCTTTATACTTAGGGTAATACATAAAATCATAATCCTTACACTGAACATAATCCTTCATTCTAAATGAATGACTTCAGTTCAATATTTTATGCGGATTGAAAGAATTAAATTCAATTTAAAATAATGAATTTCTTAATGGGTGAATGTTGATGTTTCAAAATTTAATTATCTAGATTAGGATTTAACTCTAATTTTTATTTATGTATGTTATTCATGTCTTGAACATCATGAAAAAACACTTGATCATCTCCAAGAAATGATCAACAAATTAAAATTTGAGAGGAAAGATGATGCGGATTTTGGAGTTATAATATAAATTTTATAGATTATATGCCATCAAGACATCATATAAATATTTATGTAAAATGTTTGTTGTTGGATTGATGAATGTATTAAATTTTGAAAAAGATCTCAATAATTCAAATATCAAACCTAGAAAATAACATATTCATTATCCCAACTTATATGGATATTCTGTATCATAATTAGACTCATGGTTTATGATATTTTAATGAGTTTTTATATGCCATCATGATTTATAGATATGTATATAATAGTTATAGAGAAAATATTATAAATATATTCATGGAATATAAAAACAAGTTATATGATGGAGAGAAGGATTTGATAATTATGAGAAGGTGAAAAGATACACTGTTAAACTTTAGAAGATCATCAAAGAGAAGTTGTATTATATTAATGTACAAGGAAGATGAAGAATATTAGAATCAGATGATTCCAAGTGGAGGTTTATATATTCATCAATGATCTATCTTTGAAAAGGGTTTGTTTGTTCTATTGATGTGAAATTGTAACTGGTTAGTGCCACTAGTTGTATGAGTTCATGGTCAAACCATTTTTCTAGTTACGTTGGATAATAATAATGGGACTATGTTCATGGGATAATAACCATACCACACTAGGGACATATCTCTCCACAATGAGATTAACCTCATTAACAAATTATCAATGTCTTAGATTACTATATTAGTGTGGGTTTCAAGAGAGAGGTGATGAAAAATAATGATAGTTTAAGATATATGAATTTAGTATACACATTGATTCACCTCTTACACCTCAGTGTGTGTCACCATTTAGGTGATTCAACAATTGGCATCAGAGAAAGGAATCTCACTTTGTCTCATGTTCCTTCCATCGATCAACACAATTCTATTAATAGTAATGGAATCCCAATGTTTGATGAAAAATGTTTTAATTTGTAGAAATAGATTATAGCATCCTATATTTTTTCCCATGGCCTTTATGTTCTTGATTTTTTTTTCAATATGGATTCAGATTATTGAATTAAAAATCAGCATTGTCTCTGAAAGATTGAAAAAAATACTGAAAATGATTGGAAATCATGTAATTCCCTTTTATCTTATTTATTAGAAAAATAATTCATAATTTTCATGGGTTATTGAAATTCTAATTCTATTTGGAAGAATATTCATAGTACCTACTAATGAAATAGAAATAATAAATAATCACAAATTTAAAATAGTACATAATTTTATCATTATGATAGAATGAATGAGAAAGAAATTAATGATAAATTATTTACCATGGTAAATTGTATTGTGAGCACTACTAGACAATTTTTGTAACTTTATAGAACTATATTTAATTATGAAATTAAATTAATCCCCACCATTAAGATAAAATTTATAAAGGAAAAGTAAATTTCATTTATAACCATAAAAGGTGTGAATGTTAAATCCAATAATGGTTTCTCAAAGGTATAGAAAAACCTTGAAAATTATTCTAAGACTCTTTATCTCATTTCAAGAAATCTAAAAATTGGAATGGGAGGTATGTAAATAGGTATACTCCCTATTAAAGGTTTTAAATATGGAATGGTTGTTCATTAATTTACTAAAAATGCATTTACAATTTAATAATAAAATGATAATGAGGGACCTTCTTGGAAAACCATTACTATATATTTCTCATCATATTAATCAAAAAGAAAGAAGAAGTTTTCTCATAGATCCGTCAGAAGGAACTGTCTATCAATCAAAGAAGAAATTTCCAATAGTAAAGAAATTGGGGATGAGGATGTTCCTAGATATGTCTCTCAAAAGAGCATATATAACAAGAAGTGGACAAGATAACGCAAACTAAAGAAGAATAACACTAAAACTTTTAGTATGAATCATTATAAAGAGAGCTGTGAAAATAATATTCCATGATAATGGATATCAATATGTGTTTGAAATAAATTTGGCTAATAAAAGTACTTAGTACATAGATAAAAATAGGATTAGATAAGAATGTTAAACTTCATGATGATGAATATAATATTATCAATGGCGATGAGATTCTGAATATTGATATTTAATAAAAGGATAAAATCATTGAGGATATGAATTCCACCATTTTCACAGGTGATAATAAAATTTATAATATTTGGAGATATAATAAAGAAATAGAGAAGTATAATTAGAAAAATAAATTCAATATCAACAGGGTTGATGACGAACTAATATAATGTTTTAATAAGACTATAGTAATTTTATACAATATGGAAGATAGAATATATAAAAAAAGAAAATGTACATAGTTTCTAGTGAAAAAGTGTATTTCTCCTACTAAGGAAAAACATTATAGATTACAAACTACAATGGATGAATGTTGTAAATAATTATGAAAAGTATCTCAAATATTTAAACAATGATAGATATAAAAGGGCCTATATTAGTTATGAATATTTAATAAAGAACTCAAAAAAAGGATCTTAAATGATCTACTCATTTAATGGTATAAAATAAATAAAGACATAAACTCATTCAACAGTGGAGTTTCTACTATATATGAATATTTCATGGGTATTACTGGTGATATGAAGTTTGAGTAATAGGAAACATGACTACTAGAACTATACTTATTTCATTGACTAATAGGATGGAAGGAATAAAGAGGACTATGTAAAGCATTGGTGGGAACTCAGCTATGACAAGCTCAATTTGAAAATGAGTTTAAAGTACAAATTATTATTAAAAGCAAGAAAGACCTATATAGAATATGTGATCAGGAATGTAATAATTAATATGTATGTGATTCATTTATCTTGTCTTCATTGAGTACTTTTCATCGGTTTGGGAGTGACCATAATAAAAGGCAGATAAATAAATATTTAAATGTTATTGAATTTACCTTTAAATCTAGGAAAATCTAAATGACTTGAATCATGAATACAGTTTGTTTATATTAGATGAAAGGTGATCTAATCAATGTGAAAAATGAAATATTAAGGTGGATTTATGAAATATGATAATTATTGTTCTCTTAAGATCAAAGGTACTGGGATAGAATACATTGGTAAAATTCAAATCCTCTTTGATATTTTGTTATTTTTGGAAGCCTTAAAATATCAATTTATGAGTATATTAGAATTGGGTGATAATTGAAATGATTTCATCTTATAAAAAATTGATTATACTAAAATATATAGAAATATAGGATTTTTGTTTCAAGTGGTCTGGTGAACCTAAGAAATTTGTTTCAAATTGGGGAAGTGAAAGAAGGTTTTTACTGGAGATAAAAGTTTAAAATTAGTTATGACATAGAATAATGGGCTAATTTCTCCAAAAGAATATGAAGAGATTAATTCAAAAATATGATATTACAATACTTCCCTCAAAGAAATAATACACTTATACAATTTATAAAACATTAAAAAATGGAAAACCGTAAATAAAATTCATAAGTCAGTTGAAATATATTCCTCAAAGCCTCTTGAATTGATTCATTATGGTGTTTTTATTTTTATGAATACGAAGTAAAAAACAATGTATTTTATATTATTCATATATTAATTCACAATTCTGATTGGATTATGTTAATTTATTATAAATCACAAACCATGGATATATTATAGATCTTCAACAAACTGATTGAAAAAATTACCTTGTATATAAATATATTAATATCTAATAACCGAACATAATCCTCTAATAAATTGTTCAACGAATATCATAACAATCATGACAAAAGAAATTAATTGAGTAATTTGTATACTCATCAACAAAATAGAATGGTTTAATGGGAGAATAGAAACCTAGATGTCTTGGTTGGGTATATTTTAAAAAAGCATCACACATCAAGGTATTATTGGCTGCCTAACATTAAAATAGTTGGAATAATTCCGAATATGTTTATTATAAGTTCATATTTAGAAATGACTATCATAAAAAACATATTATTAAATATTTTATTTATAATAAATGATATATTTTATCCATATTTTGTTAAATAAGTTTAATTATGGAAGAAATTGGATTAGATAATTCATTTGAAAATTTGATAACAATTCATGTTTAAACCCTTTAATTACACTTACGTTTTTTAACAAAAATAATTTTTTATAAAAAATTTGGAATTAAAATTTTTTAATTGAATTATTAACTCTTTAGGATATAATTTTTTTCAAATCATCATTGATATATTACATATTTGAAGGGATTTTTTTTAAATTAATTCATAGTTGGACTGGATTCATTAACATGGACACAACTTTACCCTTTTGTTCATATATTCTTCATTCCATATTTAATTGGTATCAAATTTGGAAGGTACATATAGATCCAAATTCTACACAAATAAACCATTGTATGTAAATATGGTCCACTCATTTTAAAGGTCTCCAAGTGGGTGAAACATTGATTAAATTATTTGGATGAATTTATCATTCACACTTATAACCACTTGTAACCCTTTCCTCACCTACACTCTATAAATTTTTATTTATCCAAATTATAAGTGGTTGGATATGAATTAATAGTTTTAGGGAATATAAGAATTCATTCAAATAAAATTATCTAAGAATTTTAATATGGGTATCTTGTGAAGAAAGGATCCTTTCATATAATACTTATTCTTCTTCTCTGTATTACAATGCTTTTTTCCTATATTAACCATCACAGTTTCAATTCTACTTATTCTGTATCATGAATATTTTTCTTAAATAATTGAATTATTTTTTTTGTAAATCAAGATTATATATGAGATTTGGTAATACATATTCCAGATATTTTTAATGAAATTCATTTCTATGAAGACTAAACTACCCATGGTAGTGTACTTTTTTTATAACATGATCTACATATTACATTAATCATTCATTACTATTGAATCAATTATATTTTTGTAAATAACTTTATATAATCCATGAATTTTTTTTTAATTTTAAATAATCAGTCAATAAATAAAAAAATTAATATATAAAAATAGTGGTTGAGTAATGTGTGAATTGAAAGAGCCTTTTCTTATCCAGTAAAACAATACAATGTGGGATCAATTTTTGGAGTTCCAATAAAAACACAGAACACAATTTATCTATTTTTCTATAATGGATATGTGCCCTATTTTCCCACTAACCATAAAAAAACCATATAACAATAATCAGGTTAGGTTTCAGCAGTTTCACCTTATAAATCTAGCTTAGGGTTTAATTCATTAAATAGTTTTGGTTAAGTTAAGTCCACTAGGGTTCAAGGGTTGAAAAATAATGACATCATAATTAAGGGTAGTTTAATTTTAATGATAATTATTAATAATTAATTTAATTGGTATAGTTATCTTCAGGAAATCATCTAAAACCATTTTTAGGAAAAAGACCGTCAAATTGAATTTTGTTAATTTATTTTTAGAAAACATAATACAAACTTCCTCCATTATACATCTTCTGGTTTTCTAAATATTAAAGAAACCCCACCCATAACCCTATAATTTTAATTATTTTCTTCAATTTTTTATTTTCAGAATCCCATCACAATGATTTTTTATGTACTTCCACTTTGATAGAGGATCGTGGTCATCCACTATTTTCTATGTAAGTAAAAGAAACCACATATCATTTGATAGCACCCAAGAAATATTCTTCAAGACTCTATATGACATGTGGTTTGAAATGAATAAAATTTTCAAAAATTAGGGTTCTTGGAATTCCATGATTGATCAAGAGAAAGGAAAAAATCATATGAAATATTGATGATATAGTTGAAGAAAGATTTTTTCTTATATATAATTTGAATAGAAAATTTTATAAATGTTAAAAAAAATCCAACAGAATAGTTTATGGAGAAGATGTCACAACCTCTAAAAATGGGGAGGGGACTATTTATATTAACTATATATATAATTAGTATCATATTTTAATTTCAAAACCTGTTTAAGAAAATAAAAAAACATGAAAAATGTAACTAAAGATGCAGTTATGTATTTTATATTGATGAATATGGATAATATAAATGTAAGGATCCAAATACCTAACAGAGAATGCATCTTGATGATTAGAACATTATCGGACATGAAAATCAATATGTGAAAACAATAAGTAAAATCAAGGAAATTTAATTTACTATTATTTAATAAATGTTGAACACCAAGAAAATGTGGAATCTTGTAGATATAAGAAGTGGGTTTAGATCACAATAAAGAACAAGATCATATTGAAAACAACCTAACATGGGAATTGTTTTCCCAAAACCATCTAATAAAGCATTTTTTGATTCAAATTAGTTTCAAAAAATTATGATAATCTTGAAATGTAACGAAAAAATAGTCCAAAATGGTATGCATATAACAACCCAAAACTTCCATTCATAGATTTCATGTCTTTTTAGAAGAATATTCATTATATAACATAATGATCCATTCTGGAATCATGTTGGAATAGTGCATTTGGGAAGATGGAAACAAAAAAAAACAAATTCACAAAAGATCAACCTCATGTCCCATTAAGTTATTAATTACTAGAATACTATTTAGACATATCATAATTACTATATTTATTCACAATATTGGAATGGAAACAAATGAAATGCTGATCTCAGATGCTCAGTAGGGATAAAAATTGGGTACAAAACTAATGCCATGAGAATAAAATGAACATAGGGGTTTAATAACATTATCATACCATACATATCATAGACCATAATTTTGAGTCATGACATAAATCATGGAATCTCATAAGACATGAATCCAAAATGAATCAAATAACATGATCCATGAGAGTATAAAATTGGTGTTTGACATAAGTTTTGTAACAAAAATAAGCATAAAAAATCATTTATTTTGTATTCGTAGATCATTTATATGACTATCTTAGTGGGATGGGTACAATCCCCAAACTATCATAATAGAAAATTTATGCTTCAAATACATTTAAATATAACTGGTTTCACTCCCAAAACCATTGTAGTATTCAAGGTTCACTCCCATGACAATCATAGTGGAAAATGTATTTTGTTTAACTGGCGTCATTCCCCATTTGATTCAAGTTTATCTCATCGCTTATCAATATTTACCAAATTAATTGGTGATATATATAGTTCCTACATGATATTTGTTATAACGTGATTGTATTTCATGGTTATAATCTAACTATTGTCCTTGATTTTAACATAACCACCATCCTTGTTTATAATTTAACATTTATAAAATAACGAAGATAATACATATGTGTGCCACAAGGCCATAAATCAGTCATCATATCAAAAAAATGGATTTTAAAAACATTAATCATAGTATACCCATGGAAAAGGAATAGGTTTCATATACATTTCCTCATATTATACCCTATTTAAAAGGAATGGGTTTCCTAAACATCATGCCATCGTAAATATAAACCATACAAAGAAAGAGTAAGGATTGTATCCTTAGATCATATAACTAGTAAAACATAAGTGATATTAAGGATTTTTGTCTCTGATGAATATAAATACCACTAAAGTATCACTAAATTGTTCTAGAGGAAATTTTCATTTAAATTTTTAAATCACTTTATTAAAATATAAATATATTAAAAATAATATGGGAAAAAAATTTAATTGAATATAACACTTTAATATTGAAAATGATGCCTCAAATCACTGAGTTTTCATGAATAAGTTAAATAATATTCATTTGATGTAAGTTAAAGAACATGCCTTTATCATTTTTGGAATGAATATAAAAAGTACCTCATTGAGAAGAAAAAAAAAATATTCCTTTTAAACCATTTTGTAAAAAGTAAAACATGGTTTAAATGAATTTAAAAAACATATAAAAATATTTGTAACATTATTGAAAATATTTTATATATAAAATATATATGTAATAAAAATGTTTTTCGACTGATGAAATAAATCAATTCGATTTTCCGAAAAAAAATATTTTTAGTACTTGAGTAATTATGTTTAGAAAAAAATAATGGAAAAAATTTATTGTCAATAAAAAAAAATAGTAGAATATAATTTATTATTTTATTGATAGAAATTTAAAAATATTTCATCATCATGACATATACATAAATAATATCGACAAATAATGAGACTACAATGTAATGCCCTTAATACTTCGGTATAATTTGAATCATAAGTCCCATGAAAGAAATAAACTTAAATGGATTATTTAAAACTAGAAAATTTTATAATGATCAGAATAAAATGTATTTATGTGCAGTATAAACAATACATAAAAGAAACATGTGGTGGAGATGGCATTTATCTCCCTAAAGTAAAAGTGAGATGAAAATCCCTTACATAAGGTCTAACTTCCATCACTTGTGTTGGAAAATCCAATATAATAAATATATATTTATTATAAATATATTAAAAATCCATAATAATTTATATCATATAGGTTATTATTTACTTATACCATTTATCACTAGTTTTTTAAACCGTCTTCATAAAAATCACTATTTCTATAGATATCTATTTCATTTTTCATGCATGTTCTATTTCGATAGTTTTTGTTCCTTATATTTTTATCATGGTCCCATCATATATAGAATGTTAATAATGATAAAAATATCAATTATATTAAATATATACATTTATATAGTTATTATTGTAATATATATATATATATATATGAAAAAATGAGTTACACTATTCATGGAGTAGGTAGGATGTCAGTACCCATGAACACATTTTTCATTTTTTTGACAGATAGAGAAACATTTAAATAGTTAATAACCTTAAAAGAATAATCATTATGTAATAAATCATATATCTTAATTATATACATTTTTATTTCCATAAAATTAATATATAAATGAAAAATGAAATATATACCTTTGTGGAGGTGGTAGTCCAGACATACGCATGTTCACCATTTTTGTTTACCAACAGTTTGGAATAAAAGAAGGTAGATATGATATTATAATTCCAGAAGTATGATTATTGCATAATTATCACATTTAAACGTTAAACCCTTCGTAATACACATGAATAAAATATGGTTATGGGAAATGAATTGTATCACTATGTAGAGATGATTAGTCCTACGTATGCATGAACGATATTTTCACATTTCATTTGATGGAAAGAGGGTTAATTAAGGTTGTTTAATAATAATAATAATAATAATAATAATAATTCATTATTTTTTTTACATAATGTTAAATTTTATTATGAATTTAATATATTTATAAGTGGTAAAAGATTAATTAAAAATAAAGTGATCTGTTACGTCGATTAACTATTATTTTAAATAACTCCTTTTGATCTCCACTTAACTGCACTATGGTTTGTCTTTTGGTACTAACATTTCCTATAGAATATTTATATGAGATTTGATAAGAGAAATTGGTAGAGTTTGTTAGATCTAGAAGGCTCCAAGTGGAGTGAATAAGAGAAATTATGGGTTCCCTATTATAATTGAGAGGATGGTCACTCTTGGAATTTCATAGAATATTAAATTAATATAAATTAATTTTGATGTCCAAACGGATAAAAATAATTAATATAAAAGTATAACATGAGTAAGGTTATAAATAACCTGAACTAATAAATTATTTACAAGTTTGTATCATATTTTTCCCCTTATAATTATATTTTAACCCTTCACTAAACCTTTTGACAAATTCTATAATATTAAATACTTATATTCAATAAGGGTTACTAATTTCACTATAACATTAAAAATGACTCATAAACTGACCACTGTTTATTTTTAAACCATATCCCATTAATTTTTACAAATATTATATTTTTATGAATTTTATTTCATTTAATAAAATATTAATTATTATAAAATATCAGTAATGTCATATACATATATATAAAGGGGTAATTAGAATATAATTATTCTAAATGTACCTAGTCTATTTTAAATAAATTCTAAATTCACGAGAAACATTAAATCATTCATATTATAAAACATTTATGAATTTTCTTTTCATTTATTTTATTTTTTTAATAATTGAAGAAATATCCTATTAGCATTTCACTAGAATGTAAAGTCCTGATATAATTTCGAAAAAGAAGGAATAAATTTTTTATCATGAAAATAATTTCATTAAGATAAAAATAGACTGATATATTCACACCTTACTTGATCTTGTCCCTATGTGGATACATAATAGATACTTATAACAAAGAGAATGAAATTTCGTAACATTCATTGATTTAAATATTATAAAGGCCATATTTTGGAAAAGTTCCCATTAAAAACACAATTTAAGGCCTATGTTAACAAGGGTATATTTTAATTTATCCAATAATAATTTTGACGAAAAATTAGGGCATTATCAATTAGTTTTAACAAATATTGGAATGATTTAACCATTACTAGGGTGAAATTGTTTTTCAAGGATACTATTCACATTACCCAACAATATAATTAAATATTTAAAAAATTTGATCCTCATGGTTCCAAATATGGTATCCATTATATCTAATTAAAATCCTATAGATACCCCAACCCTAGTGTCCTATATTCTATGGTTACTTCATTGCATTGACACTAGATATAAGAAATTGCATCCTAAAGGACATAATAGTTTAATTGCTTTGGAAAACTATATACATACTTGAATTTCAAATTAAAATTTAAAAAATAATATAGAACATGTTATTTTTTATTAGTACAACATTATTACAATTATCCTAACCTTACATAACAATCATAATACACTTCCTGGAATCCTATAAAAAGTAAAGAGAAGAATGGGAAAAGATCTAATGATTATTAAGGGTATGTGTATAACAGAAGCTATCAAGAATAAATAAATCATAAAAAATATGAATAGGTAAATAAATAAAGTTAAATCTCATTTAATGAATAATTTTATCATTATGAATAATATGGAATAAATAAATGATTATCAAATAATTCTATATAAATAATCATAGTAGCTTTAAACATATACATGGATATTATAAATAATTGAATTGTAACATCCCAAGTAATTATAAAATAAGACTATTTCATATTTATTAAATATTAAAAATTATATAGTGATTTTACATCAAATGGGATATATGTTCGATAGCGTACCCAACATGCAAAAAAGGATTTCTCTGAAATCCTACGTGGCACAGTACTGAGTTACAACTAAAAAGAAATAATATATTATAATATTATTAATTTAAATGTTAGGTGTCGCCTAGCCATTTTATTGGAGTAAATGAAATGAAATAACTATATTATGTTTACAAAGGTTTATTATATATATTTTACTTTATTCCAATAAATTTTATAGGCTTAAAATGAGAATAAATTTAATTTTAAGCATAAAGTTCTCTAAAAGTTTTAATGGTATTTTACCCCCTTTTAATAGATAATCCTTTTAAAATATAATTTTTATAACTTTTATATGTTATATTTTACAAAATAAAATATTATATAGAATTAGGATGCAAAATTTTACTTTGGATGAATTTTTGAATTTTCTGATAAAAATCATATTTTAGTGAATAGTGAAAAATACTATATTTTCAATCAAAAATTCATTTTTTTATAATTTATTTATATTGATAGATTATTATTTTACATGGTTTTATTGTATAAATATATTATGATCTAATAATTTAATCCAATTTATTTCATTGGATGTTTTTTCTTTTAAAATTTAAATAGGAAAACTCAGTGAACTTTTAAACATTTTACTTAAAACCCTATTTTCTCGATCTGTTAATGAGATTATTAATAATAATAATTTGAAAACATATTTGGATTGAATTTTCAATAATAAAATTACATACATGGTTGTACTCATTATGAAAAATGTGGTCCAACAGGATCAAGATAATTTTGGTGAATAGTAACTTTTGTAATTTATTTACCATAATGAAAGGTAAATAGGGTAATTAACGGTAAAATTCATATTATAATACCATAAAATTAACATAAAATTTGTCATAATATTATTAGGTCAGTTATAAAAGACCATTAACAAAAATGTTTAAAAAGATTGACCTTTAGAACCCACTTAGGTGTGATTATGACATTTAGAACATTTAATTTAAAGTAAACGAAAATAGATCATAAATATGTGTATCCTTAATTTAAAATTACATAAGGAGTTATATTTTTGATATCTTCCACTATGATAATTACCTATAATGATAAAAATATTACCTACATCATGGTAATTTATTTATAATTTTTAGGGAAAATAATATTAAATTAAAAAGTGACATAATGATTATGTAGTAATTGATTTATTAAATAAATAATAAATTAAATGTTATTAATAATATTAAAATAAATAAAATTAGAACTATTTTATTCTATCCATGATTTTAATGGATGAATATTATATTTTATTAATTTATGTTAATGTAGTTTTTTTAAAATGAATCATGTTTTTATGATATTGTAAAAATGCCATGTAGTGAATAGTATCAAAATTGACAAAATTCATATTTTAAAATATAAAATATTTAATTAAATTATATAAAATTTATAAAATAACTAGGATTTAGTAAAAAGGTTGATATAACTCTAATTATACTATTAATGAATAATTCATTATAAGTTTGGCATGATTTTGTATTTATTTTAACCCTCTAAGTGTAAATTACTTGACAAAATCGTAAAAGTTAAAAGGGGACAAAATAAAACAATAAGGATTAAAAAATATTAAAAATGGAATAATTTTGATTTTATAATTATATTTCATCCCATAATAATCATATATTCAAACTAAATTATTTTGGACCCATTTTTAATCTAAATTGTGTTTATATTAATTTAATACTTTTAATAATTCTGAGGGTGTCTGTTTCGTCTCCTATAAAAAAGAACACATTCTTCACTATTACTCAAAACTACAAAAACATTTGTTTTAGCCATGATATACCCAAACCAATTCATAGAATACCTAACCGCATTCTTGGACACTTATTTTAGGCATAACAACCTCTATATAAGTGTTAATGTGTTATGAAGGGTGATTATCCGAAGGAAAGGTAATGTTTTATTTAACTATTTCTATTTCATTTCTACTTACATATACTGAAAATATCCTAAAACCATTACGGGATAATAAATACAGTATATTAAGTATAAATATATGTTATTATATTATCATCATCACCTAAATCTAAATCTAATTTTGTCTAATGGTAAATGAACCTTTTGTTCGTGTGTACGACAGACTACCGCCTCACGAACCGATATAGTTCTTTTATCATTACTGTCTCTCATGACTGGTCATAATAAAGTAAGTAATATTTTTCCAAATTTTGGTGACATATTTATAATTATAATTTAATAATATATCAATTATTTTCTTTCTTTCCATGCATATAAAAATGTTAAAGTCGTTCATGCGTATGTGTGAACTATCACCTCCCCTAAGTGATGTGAATCGTTTTTATTCACCAAATCACCTCTATGATAAGTATAAAAATAATTAATTTTTTATTTTTATATTAAAAATATTATAATCCCTCTTGAAATATAAAATAATAATTACCTTACTTCTATAAGGATCAATGATAAATGGAAATGCTACTCATGTGTACGTACGACATACTGTCTCCATTATTTTAACGTTGTTCATTTTTTATCATATGCACCTTTATTGTTTTATAAGGTATATATATAATCACTATGAAACTTATTATCCCTATTTTACATAAAATAGTGTTATTTAAAATTTTGGTTAATATATTAGTCTATTGAGAATATTATTTAATTGTTCAATGTGGTATGAGACACCATGAAAGTTTAAAGATTTAATTATAAAATATTTTTCTTCATGATATTAATTTACAAATTTATTTAATTGGATATAAAATGATTATGTAGGAAATTTTAAGTCAATATTGAGTTTCATTCATTGTTTTCAATAGGAATATATTCATACTAAGGGTTTTACTTTCTTTACAAAATTATAAAAGAACAATTTTTATATACAGTGACACCGACATATCTCACGCTAAAAACATTATTAGATATTTGGAATCCTCTATAATACTTAATTCCTTTTAAAAAGAAAATAAATCCCATATCATCATTTTTTGGGTAACATGGTAATTTAAAATTGTATCTTAAATGAAAATGGCCTTTTTATATGAATGTGTTTTTCATATGGGATTAGAAGAGTTTTTTCGAAGGGTTTGGTGATGAAATTGTTTTTTCAATGAAATGGTACTTGAGCATTATATGAAATGGGTGATACTGATATGTCTTATTTGAAGGTATGAGCCCCATTATATCTCAAAAGTGAGCCCTAAATAGCTTATACGAAGGTTTAATCCCCCTTATTGACCACAGGTGAGCCTCTTATAGCTTATATGAATAGATGAGCCCCATTATAGCTCACAGGTGATCCTGATATATCATATACGAAGGGTGATCCCCATTATAGATGTATAATTAATTAGGTAATAATAATATTTTTAAGTAGTAAATATGGTCATTCCAATTGAAAATGGATTTGAAAGGTATTTATGTATATGATTCTCTATGTCACCTAATGTAGATTTAATTACTTGCTTTTGTTTTTAATGTTTTTCTTTGTGAAAAAAATATGAGTGTTATTCATGTGAAATTTTTTTGTTTCATTCACTCAAAAACATTAAATGGATTAAATTTTTTTAAATAGAACAATGGTTTTATTTATTTTTATGTCCCTTACTGTGCTTTTTTTTCTTATAACATGTTTAGAAAAGTTTTTCAAATGATTAAAGGGAGAATGGAGTGAATTATGGAATTAAGAGATAGTTATCATGATTAAAAATTAAAAGAAACCATATTTATTTTTAAATTTTTTGTGATATGAAAGAAATTGATACTATTGGATGTTAACAACTTTTATTAGTTTCTTATGTAATAGTAATAGCCTAATTATCAAAAGCTATAAACTTGAAAATATCCTCACTCTGAATTCATGACATAAATCAAGAATATGTAATGATAAATGATGGAGCCTTATACGCATAATCTCTTGGTTATAAATAAATGATTTATTAATGATGTAATGCATAATTCAACCATTATAAGAATATTGTATAGGACTCATTCCATGAAACATTACAGAAATGGGTAAGGCCCTGGCTAATAATCAAGCTAGTTTGTCTCATGAGAAATAATGATTTATTGAGGTATAAAATGGAATACACCTTTCACGTTCTAAGTCCAATAAATTACTCATATTAAAATTATGAAGCATATTCAACATAATTATTTTTATTGAAACAAGAATATGAAATGTGATTAATTTCCACAATCAATAAACATAATCATAAACTATATGGAGTAATAGGGGGAATGGTTTCAAAATAGTATATTCTCAATCATAATAATGATAAATAATTTAATAAAACATGGTAGATGGTATCATAAGAGATAAAATATGATGATTACTGATATTAAAAAAGGGTATTTACATAAATGAAAATTCATTAATAAAATCATTGAAAATTCTAGAAAAAAATTCCCTTTTTCACTTTGAAAATAATTATAATTAAAAAGTGTTGCATTTATAAAAAATTATTGAAAATAACTATGTATTGTAATGTGAGATTAAAATAATTGAGTTTTAATGATGGTATGATTTCTATTCATTACATATAATTTATAAAACATTTTATTCCTACTATTTAAAAAGTACCACATTTGGAAAATGAAAAAAGATTCCTTTTAAAACAATTTGTAAAAAGTGAAACATCATTTAAAATTAATTTTAAGAATAAAAAGATAACAGTTATAAATTTTTTAATATATTTTTTGAATTCATAGACTATTAATAAAAATATTCACCAGTTGATAAATAAACAAAAACAATCCTGAATGATGATGAGATTGTGAAATAAACCATTACAACTTTAGTAAATTAAAAATAATAAGCCCCATGAAAGAAATAACTTTAAACAAAACATTAAATACCATTTGGAAAAAGATAATAATAATATATTTTATCAAAGAGTCAATATATACACTAATGAAAATAAATAATTTCTGAATATGGAATATGTCAAATAGAAGTAAATATGAGACAAGAAACACTTACCTCGGGTTTTATATCATTTGTACGTGCATGAGAACACTATATAATAAACATAGGCTAATTATACACATATTATAAGCACAAAATGGTATATTTCATACCATATATGATTTACATATAATATTTTATTTCCCATTAATAATCATTTCATTGTTAAAAATAACTTTTTCGAGTGGTAACTGCTACTTTTTCATGTCTGTTTTAATCCGATAATTAAATTCCTTATAATCATATCATAGTTCCATAAAATACTGAATATTATTTATGGTCTAAATAATATATATATATATATATTGATTCATCCATAAATATAGAGATAGAAAAATGAATTACACTGTTTATGGAGATGATAAGTTATATGTACACATGGACACTATTTTCATTTTTCGAAAGATGAAATGAAAGTATTGTAAAGAATAATTAACCCTTCCAGAATAATTATTATGTCATATATATCATATATATTCAATAGTTCCATATTTATAACCATCCTTGAAAAGTTGTTATGAAAAATGAATTACAGAATTATGTGGATATAGTACGTCATATGTACACACGAGTGATCTTTTCACTTTTCGTAGGATGTAAATGAGATGGAATATGATTGTGAAATAACCATAATAACGTATTATTATATTTATGATACTGTATTTTTTATCATTTGGTAGATAAAACACATGAATAGGAAGTATACGAATAAATAATCATGAACGATTCGGTAAGGACTATTACCTCTTCTTCAGTGGTCTCCTTTTAGATCTCCATTTAAGGTTTCTAGGGTTGGTCTTTTGAGAAGACCAACATCTCTAAAATGTGTCTAACAAATTATTTGAGAGAAAATTTCAAGGTATAGTTGATATAGAAGGCTCCAAGTGGTGTAAATATGTGATAGAGGTGTTTCTTTTTTATTATTGAGGTGAGGGTGGCTTTTGGAATTTCTCAAAGGATAAAATATAATAAGACTTTTCAAGAGAAAAATTATTCAAATTGGTCAATAAATTAATATTGGATGACATTTTAGACCATATATTATCCCCTTTTCATAATTTAAAAATATCATAACTTTAAAAAAAATTAATAAAATATTATATTCATAAAATATCATTATTTTCAATTTTGACACAAGTCATTACATTTCCATTAATAATACCAATAAAACAACACAACTTAAAAATATATAGCCTAATAAATCTATAATATATCATATTAATCTATAATATTATTTTTTTCATAATAAATTAATTCTTATTATAATACTTTTAATATTTTCAATATCATTTATTTGATTATTTCCATTAAATGAATAATTACTTCCTTAGCATTGGGTATGCATTTAAGTTGATTATTTATTCACTAATAATGATCAATAAATTATCATTTTTAATATAACTAAATTATATTTTAATGTGAAATTTTTATAAAAAATTTCCTTTTGATAAACACATATTAAAAATATTCTATTTATTAAAAAGAAAAGTGTGACATGTGTGACTTTTATTGAAATAAAATAATATAAACATTATAATATCATCCAAATGAGAATAAATAGCCATAAAACATAATATTGGATGATTATGGATGCAATTAGTGTATAAAATTAGATTAATTAATATGTTAAGATAATTTTCTAGTCTTTATCATTAAATTTTCAAACAAAATAACACAATTTACCATTTCTATGATAATAAAATTACTATAGTTAATATACATTTTGACTAAAAATAAATGTGAAATATTTACCAAATTTGGACCCACTAATTAAAAATATTAAATGAATTTCGTGTGATTCAACAAAAAAAATTCTTAGAATTTAATTTATTGTTAACCTCATAAAATGAAATGAAATACAGTTTTCTTGAAAATTGTATTTTTAGGCCCAAAAAACCACTTGCACAAAAAATAAGGTATAAGTATTATTTAAATATAATTAAGTATATTATATATATCTATATTTTACCTAATTTTATTTTATATAAAATTAAAATTATAAAGGGACATTATAATTATAAAAATTACATTTTTATAAATTTTGATATATTTCACTATTCAATGGAAAATCCATCTTTTCAGAAAAATGAAAAAAACACACTATATGAAAATTTTATTTTTATGAAATAAATAATTATATTATTATTATAAAATATTATTTATGTAATTTCTGGAAATATATGTTAATATTCCCCCCATAAAAAGTAGAATTATTTTTTTAAGAAAATGTATTTTTTAGGAATAAAATGACTTTACTAGATTCAAAGTGCTTATTCAAAAACATGTAATCGATACATTAAAATTGAGTAGAAAAATTGTATATTTCATAAGATGGTTAATATTATTCAATCCGTATAATTTAATAGAGAGATTATAAATATCATATTTAAATAATACTATTTTATTGTTCGTTTAACCTAGCTATCACTTATCTTGTACACTATTGAATATAGTGTTATTGAAAAATATTGTGGAATTAAATTGTACCCTCCTTCCATTATTTTTTTGGAATAATTTTTAAAAATATTTTTCTAAATTTTTTTTTTTACAATTGAAAATTCCATAGTTAAATTCCAACTTCATAAAAAGTGGTAATAAATCTTCTTTTTAGAAAGTGGAAAATGGAAATGAGGATGTCACCACACAACAAGGTTTCCAAAGAGGAGAGCATTAGTGGTAGGTGAAATTGTGGAAATAAAAGACATAAATAACATCCAATGATTAATAGATGGTGATAGAGAACACAGTTAGGATAATGTTAACCATCACAAATCCTTAAATTATTGATGTGTTAAATGATTATTTATTTCATGGACAGAAAAGTAAAAAGATAATGTCTTTATTCCAAGGTCTTTTCCAAAATTTTATGGATTGTTTTATTATCTATACATAGAACTATTGAAAAAAACCTTACTTTATTATTTCCAGGAGTTAATAACAATATCATCCTTTTTTTGTGCTTCACTCTATTTCTACTTCATCTCTAACACCAAGAAAATAATATCCAAAAGGAATTTTTATGCCTAAATAACTATAATTAAAATTTAACATTTCATTATCTCAATAAAATTATGAAAATTTATTCCACTTATCTCAATATATTTTACCAAGACTAAAATTTTTAACACAACATATCTAACAAAACCTAATGATCATAATAATCCATTTTATAAATAGTTAACCTTAAGATTCATCTAAAATACATCTACCCAAAATCAAGATCCCAAAATGTACCCTGATGTTCTCAAAATTTCTAAAATAAATATAGCATTAGAATCCTGAAGTAATATAGTGTAGCTATTAATGTCACATACCAAATTTATGAATACCTTTTGTAACATCCCAGGTAAATAAAGAATAAAACATTTTCATATTTATTAATATTTACAAATTAAATATTAATTTTACTTTAATGGGGTTTCTATGTTTGATAGCGTACCCGATACGCAACAAAGAGTTTCTTTGAAATATTATGTTGCACACTAGTACTAAAATAATATTATTTTAAATGGTAGTTAAGACATAGCCTTTATATTGGAAGGAATTAATAGAAAAAACTAAAATATTATTGTATATGTTTGTTAAATTGTTTTACATTTATCCAATAAAAGATAAAGGCTTAAAATACGAAAAGAATTCAATTTTAGGCATATATACTCTAACATTCAGTAAAGGTCGACTTATCGCCTTTTGATGGTGAACCATCTATAAATATAGGTTTGGTCACTCTTATACCTTCTATTGGACCAAATAAAATTCTTATTTAGAATCGGGACATCAAAATTTACTTTGTGTAAATTTTTGGTATTTTTCTGATAAAGTTCATTTTTTAATGAATAATGAAAAATGTTGTATTTTAATTCAAAACCTCTTTTTAATCTAATGTATTTATATGATTATATTATGTTTTTAATTGGTTTTAAATTTCAATTAGAATATATTTTTACCATTAAATCCAATATTGGTCGTTGGAATTAATTTCACTTTGAAATTGGACTTAAACTAGTGTCAATATTTTGATACTTATTGTTTCATAAAAACACGCTATTTTCTCTGACAGCGGGAATTAATTATTAAATTAATTAATGTAACTTATATGTTTTGAATATCGTAAAATAGACATCATTTTTGAATTCTGAATATCAAATATAGCTTATGGTGAAGTTTTGGTATTGTTCTGAAAACATCAATTTTTGATGAATACTGAAACCACTATGTGGTACTTAAAAAAACTGATTTTTCTTTTAAATGAAATTTTACCACCAATGTGTTTTGAATTTCAAAAATCCGACATACATGGTTGTCATTAAGAATTAAAATGTGGTTCAATGTGATTAAAATAAGTTTTTGGTGAATAGTAACTTTTAAAATTTTAATCACGATTAGAGGTAATTAGTGTAGTTTAAGGTAAAAATAATGTTTTAATATTATTAAATGACCTTTACACATGTCCTACCCTTATTGGATGTGTCATTTCCGACTAATAAAATCCATGGGTCAACATGGGGACCCCATAGAGCCACTGTTAGGAAAATGACATTAAAAACTTTTTATTTAAAGTTAAAATTAAAATGTCACAAACATGAGTTTTTTTTACTAAAACAAAATTTAAATAGGGTTATACAAGTCATATTTTGACTATAAATATTCATTAGAAATATAAAAATATTTCCTACATCATTATATTTTTCTTATAATTTTTAGACATTAAATAAATTAAATTATTTATGACACCATGATGATGTAGTGATTAACTCATTATTTAACAATTTAAATAAAATGAAACGATAATGTAAAATATAAGACCCACACATGTCAAAAACCTATTGTATGGGTGGATTTAGAACTCTTATCACCTTATCCTCCAAATATATAATTTTGGGACATTTTAAATCCGTAAAGCATTTTATAATAAAGTATCCTTTTATAACTTCCCAAGAGTGCCCCTCCTCTCCTCTTATAAAAGGCCCCCACCTCTACCACCTTACCCACACCTCTCAAGCCTTTGTCTCGACAAAACTCTGCTCATTTTGTCTCTCCACATCCCTCTATTACTCCTAGAAGCCTCACTTTGGGCAGAAGTCTTCCCAAGGAAGCCATTGAGCTCAAATCAAAAAGAGTTACCTGATTTAAAGGTAGTGTCTTCTCTTGTGTTCTTATATTTTATTTTTCTTCTCCAACCCCCTAAAATATTTTTTTTCATTTCTTTTGTAACAAAACCAGTATCGTAAATATACTAGGATGTTGTTATAAGAATTATTAGAGCTACACTTACACACACCTACATCTAATGGTTAAAAAACATACTGTTTCTGTGGATGGCGAATTTCTGCCTCACGAAACGATGATTGTTCAACACTCATATAACACCTTCAAAGGTGGAAATTAAGATGTCACTATATTTATATATGATATATAATATGTTTATGTTTTACTTAAGCTTCTGTATTTTTCATTTATGGCATACCTTTAGGGTTTCCATTATTGGTAAACGTGATATCTTCATTTTAGGAAGTGTGGACTACCGCCCCCTCAAAGTGATTTGATTCGTTAATACCATATGTGGTACGTATAAAGGATAGATTTAATGATATTATATATGATATTATACTAGAATTATAATAAACCTTTATATAATTGTTATTTCTTTCCATTAAAGTATGAGATAGAAATGAAAATAGCGTTCATGCGTACGTACAGCTTACCGTCTCCATGAATGGTACATTTCATTTCTTATCCCCAAATGTAATGTACTATTTTAGGTACATATATATAATGGATATATATGATGTATGTTACATCTAAATGATGAATATAATTCTGGAATTAAAATATACATATCTCTCATTTAGTTTTAATTCCATTAATATGACATAGAAATCAAAAGTAGCATTCATGCGTACGTACGGCTTACCGTCTCCATGAATGGTGAATTTCATTTCCTACCTCTAAATGGTTATGTAATATTATAAATTCATGTATATACTAGATATATATGATATATATGGCATCTAAATCATGAATTTAATTATTTAGATAATGGATATTTGACTACGTGATCAACTTGTAAATATAAGAAGTTCACTTTTGACTCAAGTACCAAATATCGACAAAACGACCGTTATTAACATAAATGATTACATAATGTTCATAACATGGTAATAAGTTATATGTATGGAATAATGAACTTGAAAAATGTTCTTAAGCAAGTAAAAAATAACTCAAGTTTATTATTCAGGACATTAAAAAACAATCGAGTCAAGTCAGACATGAGGTATGGGACTTCGTCTCAATCTCCTTTCATTGAGGGATATTTTGTTTTATACACAACCTTATTTTATACGGTGTATAAACCCCTTTGTCTTTTACATTTTTCCAAAAGGAAAATTTTTTATACGAAGCGTTTTACTAAAGCACAAAAGGGAATGTTTTGTTTCTCGTACGTATGCGGCGACAACGACTTTTCTGCCGCCGTGACAATTATTTGAGTTTCGGCTTTCTCTATAAGACATAAATTTTTTTGAATGAAAAATAAATACCATGTTTTACTTTTTCTTTTATTTTTTTTATTGAAAATGGTTTTCATAATGTTTTAATATCAATGTGTTGTATTGATATCTTGTGATTGAAAAGTGGAAATGTTATGTTTCCTTTATGAAAGTTTTATTTGATTCTATTATGTTATGGTTCTTGGGAATTGTTATGAAGACGGGTGGTTTTGTGATAAACAAATGGCAGGTGAGCCCGATATAGCTCTCCAATGCATTGGGTAACACGAAGGGGTTAAACGTTAAGGTTTCTCTGAAGAGATTTATGTAATATACTATGATGGGTATTCCAAACGTAAATAAGAGGGTTACTCCTTACGTAAGAATGTTATGAATGCCTCAAGTTAACTTTATGTCTTATGATTTATATGTTTTATTCATGATTTGATGAGGTATGTTAAATTGCTTATGTTTTATGAGTAAAGAATGATTTCATTGATTCTTACGTATACATGTACTCATATTTCCTTTCCATATTTTTATATCCCATACTGAGCTTTTTATGCCCATCCCACGTTTTTGAAATGTTTTTCACAGGTCAAGTGAATGGTACATGACGTGATGATAGTGTTAAGGAAGTTTCAAGAAGGAATCCATGTTTATTTTAAATATGTTTCCATTGATGGGAAAAATGAGTATTATCTTTTATGTAACCACTTTTTTTAAATGTGGAATGTAGTGCATGTAATATGATATAATTCTCTAAAACTCTAAACCTGAAAAGATACTCAATGTGAATTATTCATTTAATTCAATATTAAGTAAGGTTTAAGTCTAGGGAATTATAGTTGGTATTAGAGGTCGGTTTTGATAACTTTATGAGTTATAATTCTATTAAATTATTATCCAAAAATATTTTTTTATGGTCAAATTTAAATAATATAGCATTTGAAGTTTACCATGTTGCTTCTCCTAGGATATTTCTGTGTAAAGAATGGTTTTTCATAGAGGAAACATAACAGATTTTCTGGGAAGGCATACAGAGGGAAATGACCTTTTAAAACAGTATCCTAAGATAGTGAGAATGAGAACTAAACAGTTTGTTGCAGTGATGGATCAGTTGACTCAGGTGATAAATCGTGGTTGTGTTTATTGATGATATTTTGGTGTTTTTTAAAAGTAAAGAGGAGCATGATAGACATTTAAGGTTTATTTTTCAAACCTTAAAAGAAAATAAATTTTATGGGAAATTTAGGAAGTGTGAGTTTTGGTTGAAACAAATTTCTTTCCTTGGTCATATTGTTTCTAAAGATGGGATAACTGTTGATCCTGTAAAAACAAAGGTTGTTGAAGAATGGAAAAGACCCACAAATGTAACTGAGATTCATAGCTTCATTGGTTTGGCAGGCTATTACTAAAGGTTTGTTAGATATTTATCATAGTTATCTAGTCCAATGGCTAAGCTAACTTGGAAGGGTGTTATGTTTATCTGGAAAAAAGAATGTGATGATTGTTTTTAGGAGTTGAAAAGAAGATTGGTGAATGCTCTAGTTTTGGCACTTCCTTCCAGGAATGGTGAGTTTTTTATCTATAGTGATTCTTCACTGAAAGGACTTGGTTGCGTCCTAATGCAGAATGATCAGGTAATTGATTATGATTCACGTTAGTTGAAAACTCATGAGGTAAATTACCCTACACATGATTTGGAATTAGCTGTTGTTGTTTTCGCTTTATAAATTTGGAGGCATCATTTGTATGGAGTAAAGTGTGAAATATATACCAATCACAAAAGTTTAAAGTATATATTCACTCAGGAAAAATTGAACATGAGACAGAGGAGATGGCTAGAATTAATCCAGGATTATGATCGTAAAATTCATTACCATCCAGGAAAAGAAAATAAAGTGGCTGATGATTTGAGTCGTAAAAGTAATGCTTTATTAACCATGATACTTTTGGAACAAGATCCTTTGGGTTTTGATTTGATGAACTTTGGCATTGAAGTTGTTGGTGCAGGAAGTTCTTTTGTTTTGTTTCAGGTATCAGTGAAATCTTCTCTATCAGACAGAATCAAGCAAGCACAGAAGCAAGGCAGTGAGTTGCAGAAAAAGGTAGAGCTGGTTCAGAAGGGTAAGTTTCCTGAATTTAATATTGATAATGATTGTGTATTGAGGTTTTGGAAGAGATTATGTGTGCCTGGTGATTAATATTCAAAGAGAGAGTTGTTATTTGAAGCTCATAGTTCTCCGTTTTCAGTTCATCCAGGAAGTACTAAGATGTATAGAGATCTTCTGGAGTATTACTAGTGGGATGGAATGAAAAGGGATATTGGTGATTTTACTATGAAGTGTTTGAATTGTCAATAGGTAAAAGAAGAGCGGCAGTTACCGAAAGGGATGCTTCTGCCTTTACCAGTACCAGAGTGGAAATGGGAGAATATATCCATGGACATCATTGTGGGATTGTTGAAGACACCTCGAGGTAATAATGCAATCTGGGTTATTGTTGATCGCTTGACTAAATCTCTTCATTTCCTTGATATACAAGATAATTTTTCCCTAGATCAACTTTCCCATTTATATCTTAAAGAGATAGTCAGGTTACATGGAGTTCCTCTCTCTATTGTATCTGATCGTGATCCCAGGTTTACTTCTAACTTTTGGAAAGGCCTTTAGAAGTCTTTGGGTACTGAATTAAATTTTAGTACATATTTTCATCCTCAATCAGATGGGCAGTCAGAAAGAAAAATTCAGACGTTGGAGGATATGCTACGTGCTTGTTCGATGGATTATCAGGGAAGTTGGGACCAACATATTTCTTTGGTTGAGTTTTCTTATAATAACAGTTTTCATTCCAGTATACAGATGGCTCCATTTGAGGCATTATATGGTAAATAGTGTCGAACTCCAACTTTTTGAGATAAAGTGGGTGAAAGGAAGCTGATGGGACCATAATTGGAAGAAGAGATGGAATAAAAATTTCATTTGATTCAGAAACACATGAGAACAGCTCAGAGCAGGCAGAAGAGTTATGCGGATAACTGGAGGAAGGATCTACCTTTCGAGGTAGGTGATCATTTTTTTCTCAAAGTTTCACCATGGAAAAGTGTGATGCGATTCGGTAAGAAAGGAAAGCTGACTCCAAGGTTCATTGGACCATATGAAATTATGGAGAGAGTTTGATCAGTTGCATACCAAGTGGCTTTACCTCCGAGTTTATCTCTGGCACACAATGTTTTTCATGTTTCAATGTTATGGAAGTACATGCCAGATCCATCTCATGTTTTGAGCCCAGAGGTTGTTCAGTTGGAAGAGAATCTCTCTTATGAAGAACAACCAGTCTAGATTCTTGACCAAAGAGAGAAAGTGTTGTGAAATAAGGTAATTCACCATGTAAAGGTTTTGTGGAAAACCATATGGTTGAAGAGGTAACGTGGGAATCTGAAAATGCTATGAGGGATAAATACCACCACTTATTTTGATATGTGAATAAAATTGCGAGGATGAAATTCGCAAAAGGGGGGAAGGATGTAACATCCCAGGTAAATAAAGAAAAAAACATTTTCATATTTATTAATATTTACGAATTAAATATTAATTTTACTTTAAAGGGGTTGCTATGTTCAATAGCGTACCCGATACGCAACAAGGAGTTTCTTTGAAATCTTACGTTGCACACTAGTAATAATATAATATTATTTTAAATGGTAGTTAACATGTAGCTGTTGTATTGGTGGAAATGAATAGAAATAACTAAAATATGATTTTTTATGTTATTTAAATGTTTTTACATTCATCCAATAAAAGATAAATGCTTAAAATACGAAAAGAATTCAATTTTAGGCATATATACTCTAACATTCACTAAAGGTTGACTAATCGCCTTTTGATGGAAAACCGTCTATAAATATAGTTTTGGTCACTCTTATACATTCTATAGGATAAAATAAAATTCTTTTTTAGAATCAGGACATCAAAATTTACTTTGTGTAAATTTTTTGTATTTTTCCGATAAAGTTCATTTTTAATGAATATTGAAAAATGTTGTAGTTTAATTCAAAACCTCTTTTTAATCTAATTTATTTATATGATTAAATTATATTTTGAATTAGTTTTAAAGTGAAATTAGAATATATTTTAACCATTTAATCAAATAGTGGTCGTTGGAATTAATTTCACTTTGAAATTGGACTTAAACTAGTGTCAATCTTTTGATACTTATTGTTTCAGAAAAACATGCTATTTGCTCTGACAGCGGGAATTAATTATTAAATTAATTATTGTAACTTATATGTTTTTGAATTTTTTAAAATATACATTTTTTTTAATTTGGAATATCAAATATAGCTTATAGTGATGTTTTGGTATTATTCTGAAAAACATCAATTTTTGATGAATAGTGAAACCACTAAGTGGTACTTAAAAAAATGATTTTTCGTTTAAATAAAATTTTACCACCTCTGTGTTTTGAATTTCAAAAATACGACATACATGGTTGTCATTAAGAAGTAAAATGTGGTTCAATGGGATTAAAATAATTTTTTGGTGAATAGTAACTTTTAAGTTTTTAACCGCGCTTAGAGGTAATTAGTGTAGTTTAAGGTTAAAATAATATTTTAATAATATGAAATGACCCTGAAACATGTCCTACCCTTATTGTATGTGTCATGGGCGACCAAGAAAATCCATGGGTCAACATGGGGACCCCATGGAGCCACTTTGGTAGGAAAATGACATTAAAAACTTTTTATATAATGTTAATATTAAAATGTCACAAACATGAGTTGTTTTACTAAAACTATTTTTAAATGGGGTTATACAAGTCATATTTTTGACTATAAATATTAATTATAAAGCTAATACTATTTCATACATCATGATATTTGTTTTATAATTTTTAGACATTATATAAAATAAATAATTTATGACACCATGATGATGCAGCGATTACCTCATTATTTAACGATTTAAATAAAATGAAAATAAAATGTAAAATATAATACCTAAACATGTCAAAAACCTATTGGATTGGTGGATTTAGAAATATTATCACCTTATCATATAAATATATAATTTTGGAACCTTTTAAATCCGAAATGCATTTTATAATAAAGTACCCTTTTATAACTTCCCAAGAGTGCCCCTCCTATCCTCTTATAAAAGGCCCCCACCTCTACCACCTTACCCACACATCTCAAGCCTTTGACTCGGCCAAAATCTTCCCATTTTTTCTCTCCATATCCCTCTCTTACTCCTAGAAGCCTCACATTGGGCAGAAGTCTTCCCAAGGAAACCTTTGAGCTCAAATCAAAAAGAGTTACACGATTTAAAGGTAGTGTCTTCTCTTGTGTTATTATGTTTTATTTTGCTTCTCCAACCCCCTAAACTCTTTTTTTTCATTTATTTTGTAACAACACCAATATCATAAATATACTATTATGTTGTTATAAGATGTATTCTAGCTACACATACACACACCTACATCTAATGGTTAAAGAACATACTATTTCTGTGGACAGTGAATTTCTACCTCACGAAACGATGATTGTTCAAAAATCATATAACACCTTAAAAGGTGGCCATTAAGATGTCACTATATTTATATATGATATATAATATGTTTATGTTTTAATTATGCTTCTGTATTTTTCATTTATGGCATTCCTTTGTGGTTTCCATTATGGGTAAACGCGATATCTTCATTTTAGGAAGTGCAGACTACTACCCCCTCAAAGTGATTTAACTTGTTAATAACATATGTGGAATATATAAAGGATAGATTTAATGATATTATATATGATATTATACTGGAATTATAATATACCTTTATATAATTATTATTTATTTCCATTTAAGTATGAAATATAAATGAAAGTAGCGTTCATACATACGTACGTCTTACCGTCTCCATGAACGGTGCATTCCATTTCTTATCCCCAAATGTAATGTACTATTATAAGTACATATATATAATGGATATATGTGATTTATGTTACATATAAATGATGAATATAATTCGGTAATTAAAATATACATATCTCTCATTTAGTGTTAATTCCATTAATATGACATAGAAATGAAAGTAGCGTTCATGAGTACGTACGGCTTACCGTCTCCATGAACAATGCATTTCATTTCTTACATCTAAATGATTATGTAATATTATAAATCCATGTATATACTGGATATATATGATATATATTGCATCTACATCATGAATATCATTCTTGAGATAATTTATATTTGACTACGTGAACAACTTGTAAATATAAGAAGTTCACTTTTGACACAAGTACCAAATATCAACAAAACGACCGTTATTAACTTAAATGATTACATAATGTTCATAAAATGGTAATAAGTTATATAAAAGGAATAATGAACGTGAAAAAGGTTCTTAATCAAGTAGAAATTAACTCAAGTTTATTATTCATGATATTAATGAACGATCGAGTCAAGTCGGACCCGAGGTATGGGACTTCGTCTCAATCTCCTTTCATTGCGGCATATTTTGTTTTATACACAACCTTCTTTTATAAGGTGTATAAAACCCTTTGAATTTTATGTTTATCCAAAATGAATCTTTTTTATATGAAGCGGTTTACTAAACGACAAAAGGGAATGTTTATTTGTCGTACGTATGCGGCGACAACGACTTCTCCACCGTCGTGACCATTATTTGAGTTTCGGCTTCCTCTACAAGCCATAACTTTTTTTGAATGAAAAATAAATACCATGTTTTACTTTTATTTTATTTTGGTAATGAAAATGGTTTTCATAATGTTTTTATATCAATGTGTTGTATTGATATATTGTGATTGAAAAATGGAAATGTTATGTTTCCTTTATGCATGTTTTATGTGATACAGTTATGTTATGGTTATTGGGAATTGTTATGAAGATGGGTGGTTCCATGATAAACTAATGGCGGGTGAGCCTGATAAAGCTCTACAATGCATTGGGTAATGCGAAGGGGTTAAACATTAAGGTTTCTCCGAAGAGATTTAGGGAATATACTCGGATGGGTATTCCAAAAGTAACCAAGAGGGTTACTCCCTACGTAAGAATGTTATGAATGCCTCAAGTTACCTTTATGCCTTATAATTTCTGTGTTTTATTTGTGATTTGATGAGGTATGTTAAAGTGATTATGTTTTATGAGTAAAGTATGATTTCATTGATTCTTACGTATACATGTACTAATGTTTCCTTTCCATATTTTTATATCCATTACTGAGCTTTTTATGCTCATCCCATGTTTTTGAAATGTTTTTCACAGGTCAAGGGAAAGGTACATGATGTCATGATAGTGTCAAGGAAGTGTCAAGAAAGAATCCATGTTTATTTTAAATATGTTTCTGTTGATGGAAAAAATTAGTACTATATTTTATGTAACCACTTTGTTTAAATTTGGAATGTAATCCATGTTTTATGATCTAATTCTCTAAAACTCTAAACATGAAAAGATCCTCAACATGTATTCTTGATGTAACTCAAGATTAAGTAATTTTTAAGGCTGGGGCCTTATACCTTTATCCCCTTAAAATCATAATGAAAACTTGAATGCTTCCAAAAATTGATTCCCTGGATGTCATATATGTTTCATAAATCCAAACGTGTAGTATCCTATAGATAGGGTAACATAAAATAAATAATCACTAAACTATTTCATAGTGAAAAATGAATCCCATAAAAATCCATTCATCATTATGTTTTATCCGAAAATACTAACTTTTCACTGAATCACATTTCCTCGTTAACGGTGCCATGAACCATAAGCTCTCAAATACATAAAGAAATAAAACTAAAATAAGATCGTTATAAATTTGATAATTTGTATAACCATAATTTCATTGATAAAACAGTCTTATAACATAATTCTTCAATACAAATGTATTACTCATTCCAATTTGATTTTAAAAATATCATAATCTTGACCTTGATCGTCTTCTGAGATATATTATTATAATTATTTGGACATTAATTTTCATTTTTTCCCATCTCCTTAAATTTTGAGACTTTAACATTGGAAACATCATTCTTTCCCTTGAAATAACAATCCCAATGGTCTTTCTCTCTACACTTGTAGTAAACACCCATTTATTTTAATCAAGTAATAGAGTGTTTCATTACACAATTATAACATGTGGAAAAAACATCCTTCATTTATTTCCCGTATAAATTTTTTCTATTCCAAACTATTTTTCTATTATATTACCTTTTATCTATAATACATAGAGATTTATTTCTCTATATTTATATCACAACATATTATATCCTCATATAATGATAATACATGGGAGACTAGTTCCCATCAATGTATTTTATTAATCTCATTAATTAAATAGTGAATCATACTATTAGGATTATCTATTTAGTCCACAACAAGAATGGAAAACCATGTAAAGTTATCTTTATAAATAGAAAAATTTTAGTCTTTATTTTACCTCAAACTCAAGAATTTTCTATCCATATCCACTGGTTATTCACAAAGAAAAATATTTTTCCAATTAAATTTCCTTAAAATCCTACAATTCCATGTTTTCTTCTTCCTCATAATGCTTAGTGTTTTGAATCAAGGACCACCACTAATCTGCGTATTTTGAGAGATGATAAACATCTATATAAACCATCTCCATTTAATTACTTCCTAAACTGAGAAATATATTCTCTAAGGAACTTATCCATTACTCAGCTATAAATGGATTTTTAGTCCTATTAAATAATGTAGATTTTGACACATTTAGCTACGTAAAAGTGTTACACTTCATTGTGGATTAGTATGCTACTATATATGAGCAATTTTATCTCTCCTAACATGAGTCAGTTGTCCCAATATTGTTATATATTTTTTCAGTTATATCCACAACTCTTACTCCAGCATCATTTTATTCCGAACAATGAATATCCCAACTTGTATTATATTCATTGATATATATCACATTCCTTTAAAAGGAGAAATTTATAAACAATGGGATAAATCATATTACAGAATAATCATAAAATATAATTTTAAAACTAGTGAAACAATTAATTTTTTTTAAAATTTTTGTAATACTTATCTCAAAATCCTAAGCTTGGTTTCTTTGGGAATATTATCAATTAATGTTATTAAATTATGTTTCACTAATCAATTTATTCTTACATATTGTTCCCAAGGATTCTACTAAACTTATTTTAATAAAAACTATAATGATACCAACCCCAATATCCTTGAGTTGGTGGTTACAGTATTATATTGGAACTAGATACAAGAAATCACATCCTAAAGGAATGAATAGGTTAGTTTTCTTGGTAAACTAGATATACACATAAATATAATGTTACCAATAAAAATAAAAAATAAAAAATATTATTTTCATTGAGTAAACCATTATTCCATTTATTATATCATTGTATAACAATCGTAATATATTTATTGACATCCTAGAGAAAGTAAACATAAGAAAGGGTTCAACTCTAATTATTAGTAATGTTATTCATACCATGAAAAATATTATTAATAAATAATTCATTATCAATATGTAAAGTTAAATAAATGAAAAAAAAACTCAATTTAATAAATAACTTGATCATTATGAATAATATGGAAAGAATAATGGATGATCAAATAATTCCATATAAATAATCTCAGGACCATTAAACTTGTTGATGTATATTATAACTAATCGAATAATAAAATGGTTTTCACTGTAAGTGTTCTTAATTTCTGAATTCATAGTTCTAAGAATCATAAAAATATCTTTGAGGATTTTGTCCAATATATCTTATATAAATGGGTAAGCTCTCATCCAATACCCAAGCTAGTTTTCCTCATGATACGTACTGATACATTATGTGGACATAGAGGGACCCTCACGTCACTTACTAAGTCTGATAAATTCATCATATGAAATGACAGAAACTTAATCAATGTAAATAGATTTATGTAAAATATAATATAAAATTTTATTAATTTCCATCGTAAATAGACATAATCAAAAAAAATCTAGAGTAATATAGAAGAAGGTATCAAAACAGTAAAACCCCAGCCAAACTGATCATAAACCCTGAAATAAAATATGTTAAATTTTACAATAAGATATTAACCATTGTCAATAATAATATTTAAAAATATATGTTTACATAGAAAAAAATAAATTAATAACATCATTATAAAATTATTCATGAAAATACCCTTTTTCACTTTAAGATCTCTTATATTTAAAAAAATGTGTAATTATAAAATAAAAAACATTATTTCAAAGGAATACTATAAAATTGAAAAGTATGATTCAAAGAATTGATATTTCATTTTGGTGGGAAATTTTATTCGTTCCATATATGATAAAAACATTTTATTCATATTATTTAAAATTTAGCTCATTCGAATAAAGAGGTTCCTTTTAAAACAATTTATAAACTGACTAACAGGAATAAAAATGAATTTTAAAAATCATATTATATTAGTAAAAAAATTGAAATAATTTTTATAAAACATATACCAGGAATATAAATACACACCAGTAGAAAAAAAACATAAACAATCCTTAATAATGATGAGATTGTGAAATACTCCCTTACCATTTTAGTTACATTTGAATTGTATTCCCCATTAAATATGTAACATCAAATGATACATTAAATACCACTACTATGAATATATTATTGATTAATATATCAATGAGTATTATATAAACAACAAAAAATAAATAATTACTGAATATGGAATATGTGTCCTAGATTTAAATGTGAGACATGAAACCCTTACCTCAGGTTCAATTACCTTTTTACAAGATTAAAGAAAATTTTTAATAAATATAACTTTATTATAGATATATTAAATTACTATAATCATATATATCATAACATATGTGATTTACTTATAATATTTTTTCACTGATTTATTATCATTTCGTTTTTAGAATCCATGTTTTGTTCGGTAACTGGTATGTTTTTCATGTTTGATTTGATTTGGTAGTTCTAGTCCTTATTTATTTATCATAGTTCTTGAAAATATAGAATATTACTTATGGCGTGAATATAATATATATTTAATATATATATATATATATATATCGATTCATCCATGAATATAGATATAAAAATAATAATTAAAGTATTCATGGTGACAGTAGCCCGTATGTACTCATTAGAGCTATTTTCATTTTTCAATGGATGGAAAAAATAATGGTAATGAATAATTAACAATTTAAAAAAATTAATTCATATATAATATAAATATTTATTAGATCCATATTTGTAACTATATAAGTAATGTGGTTATGAAAAATGATTACATCATTACATGGAGACGGTGAGTTGTATGTATACATGACTAATGTTTTCTATTTTCAAGGGATGGAATGAGATATAATATAGTTTATCCATAACTATAATAACATATAAGTATATTTATGATAATATAGTTATTATTTTAGGATTTTTAAAACACATTAACAAGATGAAAAGAAAAAATATTTATGAAATATTCTGTAAAGGCGATTACCTCTTCTTTGGGGGACTCCCTTTATATATCCTCTTCAGGTCTCTATGGTTAGTATTTTGAGAAGAACAAAACCTATATAATGTATCCAAAAATTTTTATGAGAGTATGTATTCAGGTATAATCAATATAGAATACTCTAGGTGGTGTAAATATGTGAGAGAGGAGGTTCTCTATTATATTTGAGATGAGACACACTTTTAGAATATCTAAAAGGATTGCAATATAATAAGACTATTTTAGAGAAAAATGATTACAATTTTCCTACAAGTGTATAGGGTATAAAATTATAGACCAAATATTATCCCCTATTTTCATAATTAATATTTTTATGAATTTTAATTAATTTAATAAAGCAATAGATTAAAAAATATAATTGTTATAAATTTGGACACTATTCATTACTTTGACATTAATAATACCAATAAATCAATATAACATTGACAATTATATTTAATTAAATACCTAATATGTTTTATTTATCTATAAAATTCATGGATCCAATAAATTAATTCAAAATATTTTACTTTGAATACTTTCAATGTCATTTATTTGAATGTTCCATAAGTTGATTAATTACGGCGTCACTATTGTGTAGGCATTTAATTTACATATTTATTAACTAAAAACTAAAAATAAATAACTATAACTAAGATAAATAATATATAATTCAATGGATAATTTATTATCAAACATATACTTTTTATATCCCTATAATAAACATATTATTGTTATTAAAAATAAGAGTGTGGTATATTTGACTTATCCATAAAAAAATAATATAAAGGTAATAATCTCATTAAAATGGACCTAAAATTCCATATAATCTAATATTATATGGTTATGGAAAAAATTTACTAATAAAATAATATTAACTATACTATTAGAGTCATTTATAGTCCTTATCAATTTTTTTAACCAAAATTCCACGATTTACCATTAGGGTGGTAATAAAATTACAATATTGTCTCTTCAATTAGACTAAAAAAAGAGGCCTAATTACCAAATTTTTACCCAATAATTCAAAATATCTAATAATTTTATTAGGATTAAACTCATTTGAGTAGAATAATTTCATTTAAAATAAATCATGAAAAATGTAACGAAAAATTGTATCCTGGAAAAATGTGTTTTAGGCCAAAAAATGTACTTATAAAAAAAATATAGTACATAGATTATTAATATTTAATTAATTAGATTACATATAACTAAATATTTCATAATATTATTTTATATATGACACACAACCATACATGGAATTTTTAATTTAATTAAAAGTATAATTTAATAAAAAATTTTGTTTTTACTATTCACTGGAAAATCAATCTCTTTAGAAAGATTCCAACAATTAAACCTAATAAAATTTTAATATTATAATTTAAAAATTGATATTATTTTTATAAAAAATATATATAAATTTTCTATAAATTGATTATATTTTTCACTCATAAAAATAAAGAAATCCATTTTTGAAGACAATATATTTTTGAAGAACCAAATTAATTGACTAAAAATAATGTACATAGTCACAAAGTATTTTTAAAGACAACATATTTTTGAAGAAATCCATTTTTAAATACAATATATTCTTGTAAGCTATCAAATATAGTGTTCTTCTAAAATATTCTTGTGATACAATATCACAATATGGAAAAAAATTAATTTTTAAATAAGTGTTCCAAATGCCATGAAAACCGCTGCTTTGACTACATATAATTTTTAAGCATAAAACCAGATATGTTCTTTTCTCATACTTAGAAAAATAATATATGAATTATAAAAAATTTGATCAATTATATATTATTTATGTTTCCTTAAAATAATTCACCAATAGTGAATAATTTTATTTATTAAGATAAAAGAACATTTTTTGTATAAAAATAGTTATTAAAGAAATTTAATTTTTCCTATAAACTTTTTTATAGTAAATTCAAAAAAATTTGATTACAATGTACTTAAATTTATTATATAATTAAAAAATAATAAGTTTACATTGGAACCATTTTAAATGAAAATTTAACTTTGCACATTCGTAGAAAAAAAATACAATTTTTGAAAAAATTTATTATTTTCACTACTCATTGGAAAATCAACCATTTCATATAATTCTTGATATTTCATCCTAAGATAATTTTGATATGATGAATTCAAAAAATCCGTTATTTTTATGAAAGATTATTTTCAAAAGTGTTATGAAATAAATATAATACTTCCTCACAAAAATCAATAAAATTCATTTTAAAATAAATCTATTTTTACACGTAATATAACATTACAAAACATTTGAAAGCTTATTTCCTAATAATTAATGAATATATTTATATTATTTATAAATGGTTTATATATCTCATTTTTTAGTCAATCCTAATCATACCCACCAATTTAATTACTATGTCGTAATGGTTACATAATATTATTCTAATAATATATCCTGGTCCATTTAAACTCAATGTTGTGTGTAACTCACGATATAGATGAAATTAAATCTATTTGAAACAAAATTCAAAATATTTGGGTGTTACATTCTACCCCCTTAAAATTAATTTACCCTCGAAATTCATTACTCTGATACATGAAAATGAGGATATATTTGTTTCATTGCATCCTCGATATCCCATGTAGCTTATTTGAATTTTTTATTGCTCTGGAGAACTTTCCCCATGCGAGTTGTCTTATTCTACAGAACATTATCTCCATAATGAATTATTTCTACTAGTTATTCCTCATAATAAATATCATTCTCTATTGTTATGACCTCGGAATTTAGTACATGTGATGGATCGGGTATGTACTTCCTCATAATAGATACATGGAACACATCATAAACTTAAAAGAGGTTTAGAGGATATGTTATGTGATAAGATATCATCCCTACTCAATCAAGAATATCTAAAGGGATAATATAACTAGGGATCATCTTCCCCTTCTTTTAAAATCTCAAAACATTTATTTATCTACATAACGATCGGGTTAAAAAAAGTAATCAATATTAAAGTCTCATTCCAAAATTTATATACCCCAATAATTTCCAAATATGAAGTCACAATAAAATCATATACGATTCCAAAATATAATTCACCATATATTCCTTAAATAATTTTCTTATTAACCAAAAACATTAGATGTATATGTTCATCCTTGTACTAATATATGATCATAATTTGATTTGGAATATCAAATGTTATTTCATTAATCCATAGTCTATAAATAGAGAGGTAATAAATTTTCAAAATAAACTCATATTTCACTAAATGATAAACAAAACTATTTTCATAGGGCGCTTTTAAATAAACGTCAATGTGAAATCCCCATCTCCAATTAGAGTATAAATTTTCTCTAATTGCAATGAATCACAAAAAAGAATTGTGATTGAATAATCATTCCCTTTGTCTGTTGACATCAATGGTTGTTGTGGATTATTATCCTTATTAGCCCTTGGATTAAGGAATTGATTTTCATAACTCCCAAACTCCTTAAATTCAGGGGACTGGATTGTGAGTGGAATATTCTGTGGAGATTTCTATTTATTCACTTAATTATATAACTTTTTCTTATCACTTACTAATTTGATGTCTGAATGACCAAACATTCAACACATTAAACATTTTCTAGTTCCCTTAAGACAATTTTCTGCATATATCTTAACAAACATTGAGAATAAAGGAATTATTATCTTATTGTTTCTATTATTTTTCTAATTTCCTTTAAATTACATCTTACTTTTCGTATCAAAACCATGTGACTTATGGGTGAATCAAATATCTATCTATGCCTTTATGAAACATCAAATATTTATTTTTGAGTTACTAAATACATTTTGGGATAACTCCCTTTCATGACTTTGTTTTAAGGAACTACATAATTGACCAACCTTATGTTTAATTTTTATGATAATAACAAAAATTTACCACGCTTATCTCATAAAAATTGTCCCATATATTGAAATATATTCATTGTCCTTCTACTTTATGTCAAGGTATTCCTTCTCTATTTTCATGTATATAATGAGAGAAATGTACATATTGAAAAATTATCTCTTGAAATCATATCACTCCTAGAAGTCAATTTCTTATTATTACAGTGTTATGTTGAAAAGATTATATTATTTATCAACATATCCTTCCAAAAAATAATCTACTAAAATAAAATTCTAATGTTCCAAGAACTGAAGAATTGAAAATATCATTTCAGTGGTATTGATAGATTTTTTAATAACTAGTGGGTTAGTAAAACCACTAAAAGAACATGGTTGTTTCCTTCTGGATGAATAGATATAATATTATTATATTTGTTTTCTTATTTGAATGTTCTATAGGATTCAAAGATTTAGACTGTTGTGAGATCATATAAATAATACTTTCAATCCCATCTCACATAACATTTGGTCACTCAGGAGGAATATCATTGGATTATACATCACATTAACCATTAGCATAATCCTTTCGCGTTACATCCCGTCATGGTTACCACTCACTAGTGCCTTGATCCAGTTAGTCACGTAACCTCTGGAATGCCTCCTTGTATACTAGAGGCTACCAACTAGCAGCGATGGTCGAATATCGATCATGAGGGGACTATAACCTATTTTATTAGAGTAATACAGTAAAGGAAAGTAATAAGCATAAATAGAAGAACGTATAATATAACCATAAAAAAATATTCGAAGATCTAATAATAAACTAAGTAGGAAATATAATTTCAAAACTGAAAAATAAATATGTTATACCAAAGTACATGCCATGTGTAAAAATAGAATCTCAAAATTAAAGACACTTGAAACTCCCCAGAAGGTATCAAACCACATCTAATTCCTTTATCTATGATCTACTCCAAATTAGCTATATAAAAGATGTCAATTTCCCTTGACATGTGCTATAATAATTTAATCAATTCTGGTACTGATCAGGAAGACTGTGTGGGGTGTCAGTATAACTTAGTAGGAAATCACAAACAATGTCTAAAAAAATATCTCGTCAATAGTAGTGTATATAGTTTTATAAACAAATAATGACAATTTATAAGTAAAAAATTATCACATTATCAATTATTCTTTATTAACAAAATAAACCATGAGGTTATTAGGGACTACCAGACATCAATTCCTGCTTCATTACATGTGTGAGATTTAACTATACCAAAGGGATAACACATGTCGGAATGTTCATGTTACCATTCCTCATCAATATTAACATTTGAATTTCTATGTTAACATTAATAATTTCATAATTGAATAAGCATGTTACCATTCATAGTAGCATAAGTGAATGCCCATGTTACCATTTACCATTTCATGATGAAATGGCCATGTTACCATTCATAATCTCATAAGTGTATGACCAAGTTACCATTCACCATTTCATCATTCAATGTCCATGTTACCAATCATAATATCATATGTGTATGACCAAGTTACAATTCATCATTTCATAATTCAAGGGCCATGTTTCCATTATTAATCTCATAAGTGAATAACCATGTTACCATTCATAATATCATAAGTGAATGACTGAGTTACCATTCACCATTTTCCCATTAATTGATTCACCAATTAATTAGTCACATTCAACAATTTCACATACCCATCATTCCATTAATTAATTAATCAATTAATTATTCACATAAATTACATTAATTATGTGAACAATTAATTAATCAAATTCAAAAATAATTATTCTAATTCACTCTTCCAATATCCACAATTAATTAAAAAATTAATTATTCAACTTCTCAATCTTGATATCCCATAATTAATTCAATAACTAATTATTAAATTCACAATTTCTATATCTCATTATTAATTCAAAAATTGATTATTCTAATTAAATAACATCAGCGTCGCATAATTAATCAATCAAATAATTATTCTAATGCAATAATACCAATGTTTTATAATTATTTCAACAATAACTTATTCTAATTCAACCATCTCTTTATCTTATAATTAATTCAACAATAAATTATTCTTATTAATTAATATCAATGTCTCAAAAATAATTCAATAATTAATTATTCTAATTAAAAAGTACCAATATTCCAAAATTAATTCTTCAATTAATTATCCAATTCAAAAACAAAAAAATCCCTCATAATTAATTCATCCATTAATCATTCTTATTCTAAAATTCTAATATACCTAAATTTAAAAATTTCATTAATTAATTAATTCATATAATTAATTATTGAAATCAATAAGTCAGTTTCAAAACATATAATATAAGTTCAAAAATATTATAAACATAATTTAAATCAAGATATTTTGGGATTTCAATTTTATACCACCTATGTGAATTTTTTTATGAGATATTTCCCTACAAAAATCCTCAATTTGAATGAAATAATGACATAGCAAGAGATGCAGATCTAAAACCTAAATCTTGATCAAAAAAATTATTATACCTAACTTATACATCATTATCCACATTCATAGATCTATATTCCACCAAAAAGGGAATAATAATCCTTCAAGTAATGGAAAATAACGAGAAAGAGAAAGGAAGACACATTAGATGAGATTCTCTTACCATGAGATGTTTAGATCTTCAATCTGGGCTTCAAATCCTGATGACCGAAGGAAAAATTTGCATTGAATCTATTTTAAAGGATTCAAAATCATGAAATTGATGTCAGGGTCAAATGAGGGACCATTATGGATTCAGATGGGGGTTCGGGAAAATTTATATCCAATTTTTTGGTCAATTTAATTCATGTGTACAGTTTGTTGGGCAGGGTTGCACAATTTCCCATAACCATGTTCCAAAGTTGTGTGCCTCTTTTAGGGTTAGGGGTGAACAATTTCTAATCCTAGGGTGCACTATTTGGAAAACTATGTTCCAACCATGAAAACCCTTTATAACTATGTCTTCATGGTGTGATGGTCCATGGTGCGTGCTTAGGGAAACACATGTGCCCACGGTGAACTGCCCCCATTCTTCCATTTTTATTAGATTTTCACCCAATCACACCCTGAGTTAAAATTGAAATGAAAAGTACTCATAAAAAATCCAAATAGTACCTCTATACAAGCAAAAGACTTCTCTAAAATGGTTTGGATCTTAAAATCTCCCCACCTTATAATAGCTCATCCTCGAGTTGTGTTCCCAAGCTTCTCCATGATTTTGGATTAAAAATATCGGGCCACAAAGCATGCATATCTATGTCTCTCTTCCATGTTTCCACGAACACAAACACATTTTTCCACCAAATTCTAACTATCATAATAGTATTTTCCCACAACTCATTCTCACTATGATCAAACACACTTAGAGGATGCTCCTTAAATGACATATCTACCTCAAGCTCAACATCATCAACATCGATCACATGATAATGGTCATGGTGATACTACCAAATTTGGGAAACATTAAAAACATCATGAAAAACATTGTATCTATCTAGAATAGTCATTCCTTTTCCACTTTCTCGATCCTCCCTACAACCTCAAACATTACAACAAACTTGGGTGCCAACTTTCCATTCCTGAGGGTTCCAGGCATAGCAGAAGCATAGTTGGGCAGGAACCAAACATTAATTATTACCAAGATCATTAATTATTCTAGGATCATTACTACGATGAACACAATTCTCCATAGAAAGGAATAAAAGATTTAGAAAACAATGGAAATGTTATGAAACCTTTATATATGATCTTCTACATCATTTTTGTAATTAATTTAATAAATTTCATTAATAAAAGAATACCTGGATCTTCATTATTTTCTTCGTTGATTATGTTGATCATCCGGAATTACCCTTCCAAATTATATCATTGTGCTTGCGATAATCTGAAATAGAATCCCTCTAATAGTGATCCACACGTGCTTCAATGTCTTCCGATCAACACCACTCGTTCTTTGGGTGCTAGCGCGGTGAAGAGAGTGTCTTATGTTGCTAATTCATGATTAATTTTTCTTCAGCCTTGAATAACTTCTCTCATTTATTAGAGGGGAGGGAATATGATTTGAGAGACATATTATTTGTCTCAATAATTCTCAATACATCAGGAGTGCAATTTGGTACATGGAACAATAGACGTACATGTCTATTTATCAACATAGGGCTTCTATTACAATATTAAATTACGTAACAACAATTAACTGCATTCATAACCTTAGAAAAAACCCATGATTTTAATAATAATAACACATCATTATTTATGGTGTGCGAACATTCACTAAATATAATTATAAATAAAATTCCTTGTCACAAAATAATAGGAGATTTATTATTATTTTAACTTATTCTAACAAGTTAAATAATTATTTGCCATCTTGCAAATAATTATTTTACAACTAGACCTCTCTTTTCCCTCTTGAACTCCAATTACATTTATTGAACACCCAAATAAAAAAATAAGTGATTTATTCATTTAACTAATTATTTTATCTACCGAATAGTAAATAAATATTTATTAAATGTTCAATAAAATAATTAAATATATTTTACCCACAATCCAGTGAATAAATATTTATTTAATTTATGCAATCATTTTAACTTGAAAAATATTATTCCACTAGCTTAAGAATAATATTTACTCCATTAATTAAATTAAAATTGAATTTAACAATGACCATAAGAAAACATGTAGTGTGTGACCCTGTAGATTTTTTCTCATAGGCATTGGACAGGAATGCCTAAAATCCAGTTATACTGTCTAGTAATCGGTTAAAGAACCCAAGAGAAAAAACATAATGTCACAAAAATGACATCCACATATGAACACTCACTGTGTAATATAAACCCTTTTTATCAATATCTAATAAAGTATGTTTCATGATAGTGTCATCAACCTTTGTTCTTGATTCGTTTTTCTTTGAATACTTGAAATAAACTCTTCATTACACCATGGCCATGGAATTTCACGTGAAGGTTCTATTTCAATAAAAGGGACGAGATGTCAACTTAAATAAATGGAAGGGACAAATACTTCCTTGACTTATCTACTAATAACATGCCACTCATGATGCACCCAACGTACCCTACATCCCACCAACAATCTGCATGACAGTTATCGTTAGTAAATCAAATTGTGCATTTCATGACACATATTAATGATAATATTAAAGTATAAGGATAATTACACATAATCGCAGATAGGAATATCTAATGACACTAAAACACATGGAATTCCTATTGGCGGTTCTGTTCTCATAATCACCTACCTCGGAGATTACCAAGTACGATCATCATGAGAGGAAGTATCATCTTTTTTCGAGTAATAACACCAGATAGTCTATATGGTATGTGTCCCATCATAGTATGTCATCCAACCACATAAATATATTTATGAATATTGTTATATAATCTCATGGTTCTCATTATAGTGGGGAACTATAATGAACATATCAACGAAAAAAATACTCTAGGATATTATTAAAATATTGTCATACTGAACAATGAAAAATATAAAATGTGACGATTAATATTTAAATACTTTAAATATATATGTAATCAAAGTAAAATTATTTGGTTCTAGGACACAAACTCTAACAAACTCACACTTGGACAAGATCCATCTTACTATGACTTTCAGTCCGCTAGACCTCACATAATTATCATGTTTCTGCTGAGTCAAGGGGTCTGCCACATTGTCTTCCATGGAAATATGGCTCACTTAAAGATCAAATCTCTGAGAAAAATCCATCAAGATGTGATACTTTCGAATAATTTTCTTAATTAGCTGGAATGACCTTGGATATTTTTCAAGATCCATAGTTGCAGTACTATCACAACAGTGTGTGATTGGATCTTTACAACGAGGTACCACATCTTGCTCTTGGATAAATCATCGCATCCAATCTACTTCATTAGTTGCCTTAGAAGATAAAATATAATCAAAATCCACTGTTTAATCTGTGACCAAACTATGATTTGCGCTCTTCCAGCTCACAACACCACAATTCAATGTTAATATGTATCCCGTTTGTGAGTTCATGTCATCCTGATCCATCTAGAAACTAGCATCTGCATATCCTCTGATGACTAGTTCTTCATATCCTCCATAAGCCAGGAACATATCCTTAGTACTCCTTTGATATTTCAAGATAGTCTTGACTTCCATCCAATGGCAGTCACCTAGGCCATCTTGATATCTTCCTACCACACTCAATGCGTATGCGACATCCAACCTCGTACATAGCATGGAATACATGACTGTCCCAATCACTGATGAATATGTGTTCTTTTCCATTATCTTTCATTCATCATGTGTTTGAGGAAAAATTTTCTTGGAATGATTATTTCCATGTGATTCTGGAAACAATCCCTTCTTGTATTGTTCCATACATAATCATTTCAATATCTTATCAATGTATGTACTTTGACTTAGGCCCTACCATTTCTTGGATCTATTACGATGGATCTTTATCCCAAAAAATATATGTTGCCTCTTCCAAGTCCTTCATGGAAATTAATTGATTCAATTATGCCTTAATAGACTATAAGACTGGTATCTCATTTCCAATAAGTATTAAGTCATCAACATATACTATTAGGAAAATGAATGCACTCCCACTAAACTGTTTGTAGACACAAGGCTCACATTCATTCTTGGTAAAACCAAATTTCATTATAGCTTCATAAAAATGAATGTTCTATGACAAAGATTCTTTATTTAATCCATAAATGGATTTCTACAAATTGTATATCTTATTGGAATCCTTTGGAGTCATAAAACCTTCATATTGTGTCATGTAGATGTCTTTATGAATGTTCCCGTTAAGGAATGCAGTTTTGAAATCCATTTTCCAAATCTCATAGTCATGATATGAAACAATGGACGATATAATTCTGATGGATTTCAGCCTTTCCAAAGGTGGAAAGGTTTTGTTGTTGTCAATGTCGTGATGCTGCTTAACCCTTTTGTAACCATTCATTCCTTATAGGTACTGATTTGTCCTTCCATGTCTAGTTTCTTCTTGAATACCAATTTGCATCCAACTGGATTTACATCAACTGGAGGATCTACCAAAATCCAGAGATGGTTTTCGTACATGGAATCCATTTCAAAATTCATGGATTCTTGTCACTTGGAAATGTTTGTTCCACTTACTACTTCCTTGTAGGTTAGAGGATCATTATTATCAATTAATAATGAGTCACCATCCTCAATAACTACAAAATTTTACTGTTCCAATTCTCTAACATCTCTTGTACTCCTAAGAAGTTCCCATGTCTATAGAAATGTTCTTTCATCTATGGGGTTTTTTGGAATCTATTCATGTACCAATTCTTGTGTATGTTGAGCTTCACCTTCATCAAAGTCTATCTCACTCCCACTATCTCTTTTGAAGATGTGCTCCCTATAAAAAATGTGGTGTGTATTTCAACTATAAAATTTTTGTATAAGGGGTTTTATTTGTAATATCCCCATGTTGACTTAGGGTATCCTATAAAGGTTCACTTTGTGCCTCAGGGTTTAGGTTTGTTACCTGAAGAGGCCTTAACAAATGCATCGCATCCACACACAAGTAAATTCGATAACATGGATTTCTTTCCACTCTAAAACCCATATGGGATACCATTTATCGATTTAGTTGGTAATTGGTTTAGTATGTGTTCCGCTATTTTTAATGCATATCCCTAAAAGGATAATGGAAGACTCACATAACTTATCATTTATCTCACCAGGTCTAGAATTTTATAGTTCCTCCTTTCACTCACACCATTACAGTAGGGAGTGTAAGGAGAAGTGAGTTTGGATAGGATCCCAAAATCTTGTAAGTAATCAATGAAGTCTTGATTATGATATTCTCGACCTTGGTCTGAGTGTATATTTTTAATCTTCTGGCCAAGATGGTTCTAAACTTCATTCTTATATTCTTTGAACTTATCAAATGAATCTAACTTACACCTCATGAAGTAGATATATCCATATCTATTTAAATAATCAGTAATAGTTATGAATTATTAGTACCCTCCCATTGCTTCAACAGGAAATGGTCCACACACATTGGTATGAAACAATTCAAGAAGCACTTTAGACCATTCTCTATTCCCACTAAATATGAATTTGGTCATTTTTTCTTATAAACATGCTTGACACACGTCCAATGCTTAATGTTCAAAATAATCTAAATTTATATCTTGATGTAACTCTGTAAAGGGTTTCTCATTTACATGATCTAGTTGGTAATTCCAATGTTGGGTGTGATATAAGCCCTGAGAATTATATTTTTTATCAATTACCATTACTTGGTTTGTGTAATCCAACATGTAAACAACATTGTATAAATGCACCCAGCCCAAAAAATGATATCTTGGTAAAAGAAGCAATATTCATTTACAAATTTGAAAGGAAATCCATCTGAATCTAATATAGATATAGGAAAACAAATTAGTAATAGAATCACATAATAACAACCCTTTTACATGAAGATCATCCCATTTTGAAACGTGAGGTGGTAGTCCCCAACAGCTACAATAACAAGTCTAGCATTGTTGGCTGCTCATAGATCAACCTCCCCTTGTTCAATCTTCTCGAATCTATGTGGTTCCTATATTTGGATAAATATGTGAGCATGAAAAGCTGTATATAATACATAATTTGTAGAAACAGATAGATTGCATTTGATAAAAAACTCACATAAAGCTTCCCCTTGCATCTTAGGCAGGGTGTATTTTTTCTTCTAATGGCCCTTATTTCCACATGCGAAACAAACATCATATTTTCCCTTACCTCCCCATGGATCTTCTTTTTCGTGAAAGGGAGTGAAGAAGATTTGGGTTTAAATCAATTTCACTTACTTTTCCTCTTATTCACCATATTAATAGAAGGATTTTCACACTTCACATATTTCTCCACATGGTGAATGAGGATAAGAAGATTATATAGAGACTTGTCAATGTTATTCATATTAAAATTGACAACAAAGATGGAGAACCAATAAGGGAGTGATGTGAGATTGAGATTGGTTCCGAAATCTTAAGGGTGCTTAAACATAGAACATATAGGAACTCAATGTATCCAATGATCTTGACTACATGACACCCAGCTAGGGAACCCTCTCAAAGATTACTCTAAAAGAGTTCTTTAAAGATCATAAACATTTTCTATCTTTCTCTCTCCTAGTAAAGACCATGGAGGTGCTCGAAGATGCTACATGAATCCATGTATTTATGAGACTTCATAAAATCACTAGACATTGATGAAAGCATCAAACAATGAACACCGACCGCATCCTTCATAAGTTTCTCATAAACCAGAAAATCCTCATCCCTCGCCTCTTGAGTAGTCAGATTAGGTAATGCTGGCAATGACACATAAGACTTTTGTTCATGGTGTAGGATAACCAGAAGGCATTTAAACCATTCATGGAAGTTACTTCTTATGAGGATGTTGTATTTATCTACAATTTATCACTGACTTAGTGTGGTTGTCATTTTATTCTACAATTAAAAGAGAAAATCGTTAGTACATTAATGATTACATTTTTTGGGAAGTAATAAATTAATTTTATCAAGTATTCCACTAGTTTATAAAGTTTTAATGGCCCTCACCATTGAACTCAGAATGTCGTATTTCCATAAAATTCAAGTGGAAAGTATCCATATTCCCCTTCACGTCACCCCAATAAGGGTTGGTCAAGAAATTTGAATTTATTTAGGTTGGAAGGTATTTGACAATAGTGTGCTTGCAGCACCATGATCTATTGAGTGGAATCCCCAATCATGAAATCCTGATATTGGATTTCCTCACTCTTGCCTCCAATATTACACCATGTTTATAAAGGGAAACTCCTCTTGATGTAATATAGTTAAGCAATATCAAAACTTTTCATAAGGGATTCATGTATAAAATTATGTTCCCCAACAATGGTTTCTCAAACACATAGTTTCCTTGAGTTTTTTCGTTAATCAAGTAACAGAAGGCTTGGTATGAGATAATAGTTTATTCGATGGATTTTTATCTCCAATTCATGAATTTATTATTTTTATTATCACATGCCTGTTAATTTTAAGAGAAATGTACATAAGTGATTAACAATGTTTTGATAATATTTACACATAATCCTTTTTAAGTTATTTCTTGAATGCTTGTTTATTCCGTAGATTATGTGATTGCGACAAAACATCCATAAAGATAAACCATGAAACTGACAGAAATAAAATGAAGCAAAGGGAATTTTCATGATATTTTCTAATTTTTAGTTTATCAATTGGTCAATAAAATTATCCTGGCCTATGGGAGAAACACCTTGAACCTTTTGGGTTAGTTTGTACATCTTTCCACCTGTCCATTGGATTCTTCTCATCTCTAACTTGAACCATCTCCACTAGAATGGTAGTTTCATCCATTACATATTCATTTTAAACTCATATTCAAGTGCAGGGTAAAAATGGGTTTACATTAACAAAACCATGGAAACATAGGCCCTACATATTAGTGAGGGTAAATGGCTCATAGGCCAACAATTAATTTAATAAAAATAAAACCAGTAACCTACAAATGCCTTGGTATAGTTCATGATCACCCACATACATGATATGAGTTATGCCTCTAATAAAACTATCATTAAATTTTTTAATCGTTCTTATTAAGATAAATTGTGCTCGAATCAATCAATTATTATCTTTAAATAATCACTACTTTTATCATAATCATTTTCTAAATTTCCATGAGATTATAATTTATCATAATTTTAAACAAATAAATTCATTTGAAATTATCTTTGTACGTAACATGTACCTTAGAGGAAACCCTGTGAATTCCCGTTCATAACCACCAATGAGTTGAAATTAACATTACACAGATATTAAATTAGAAACATATAAATAAAACAACTATCACATGTTTTTCCTCATCTTTACACCAGCACCATGGTACATGTATCAAGGGATTTTATAATATAATTATAAATAATAATAAATCTCCAAAATTTGGATGAGTACATGGTGTATAGTTCTATCTACTCAGTGTGTACTCTTGTTCACCATCCATCTGAAGTACACGCCCATGGATACGATGTGTAAATTTATATCATAATTCCTCAGAGTACATGGTGTGTACAGTGGGACACACATCGTGTAGTATCTACATTACATGGTCTCCAGGTGGGCAAGCAATGTACGAGGTACATGGTCTATCCCTAACCTGAAGTGATAGCACGCCATGTCTAGTGGGCCACACAGTGTGTAATCCAGAAACCATGTTCCACCTATTCCTAGTCAATAAACGAAGTCTTTAAGAATTAGGCAAAATAAAAATACATTTTTTGGTTTGGCATAAAATTCGTGATGCATTGAACTTGGATTCACAGCATTTGAATCCAACTACATGATGTGTATTCTGGTGCTGTAGGACCAGAAACCATTAGAACCTCTGGATGAGATCCTCTTATTTATCTTAATCAAAATTAAAATAAAAGATAGTTTCTGTAAGGTGAACAATAAATGAATGAGGAGGAACATATATTCAGATTCGGATTTTCAGGATGATTAACATTAATTGGAAAACAAAATTAGTAAACCTTAAATCATCAAAGAATTATTTAAAAAATTATAAACTAGGATGTAACCCCTCAGATACCACTTAATGGTTCCGGGAGCAGCGAAAGTGTGGTTGGGCTGAAACCTAACTTTAATTTTTATGATGATCAATGATTATTTTGAGATCAATACAATGATGAGTGCCAGTCTCCACAGAATAGAATCAAACATTTAGATAAGGAATGAAGATGCCTAAAACCTTTACAGAGGATCTTTCACAAACTGTTTATAATTAATTTCATTAATTTCATAAAGAAAAGAATTCTCGGATCTTCGGTATTTTCTTTTTTAATGATGTTGATCATCAAGAATCACCCTTTATGATTATCTCATTGTGCTTGCATGGATCCGAAATAGAATCCCTCTATCAGGGATCTAAACATTCTCTGATGGCCTTCTATCGACATCACTCATTCTCCATGTACTATCACGATGAAGTGAGTTTCTTGTGATGATCGTTCTTGATTGCTTATTCTTTGGCGTGGGAGAATGTATATCATTCTTGAGAGGGGAAGGAAGAGGATTCCGAAGACAAATTGTTTAGCTCAACAATTATCAATACATCAGGTGAGCAATTCAGTACATGAGACAATATATGTACGTGTCTATTTATCGACATTGCACTTCAGTTACAATATTTAATTGTGTGACAGAAAATAAATACATTCATAACATTAGATAGAACCCATGAGTTTAATAATAATACTGCTTCATTATTTATGGTGCGCCATCTTGCGCAAAATGGAATTATAAATAAAATTTTATATCACAAAAAATAGCAATGTTATTATTATTTTATCTATTGCCAACTAGATAAATAATTATTTGTTGTCTTATATATAATTAATTTACTACCAGACCAGTCTTAGTATTCTTGAACTCAACTTCCATTTACTGAACTCCCGAATAAATAAATAAATAATTTATTCTCTTAAGTAAATATTATATTTACAAACAACTAAATAAATATTTATTAAATGTTAAATAAAATAGATAAATATATTTTACCCACAATACATCGAATAAATATTTAATTAATTAATTTAATCATTTTAACCTAAATAATATTTTTCCTCTATCTATAGAATAATATTAATTCCACTAATTAAATACAAATAGATTTTAACTGAGCCCACAAAAAACACTTACTTTGTGACCCTCTAGGATTCTTTATCGTTGGCATTAGGCAGGCTTTCCTAATTTCCTAGAGTACTATCTAGAAACAGGTCAAGGAACACAATATATAGAACATAAAGTCACAACAACAACATCCATATACGAATGCTCAATGTGTAATATGATCCCTTTGTTTCAATATCTCATTAAGAAGGATTTATGAAAGTGTCATAAACGTTTTTCTTGATGCGTTATTCTTTGACTACCGAAAATAAACTTGATGTTACACGATAGATATGGAATTTTGCGCAACAGTGCTATTTCAATCAAAGGGACAAGATATTAACTTCCATAAATGGAAGGTATAAATACTTCATTGACATATCCATTAATAACACCCCACTCATGACACACCCAATGTACCTTGCTTCCTTCCAACTATTTGCATGACAGTTTTTAGAACTAAATCAAAGTGTGAGATCTATGACATGTATAAATGATAATATTAATGTATATGGATCAATACACATGATTTTAGATAATAATTATAGATACCCAAGCTTGAATTACATTGAAATTACATTTATCTTGTGGGATACTTAAATACATGACACAATCAAACGATCAATGATTATATTTGTTTAGTGCCATTGGAAACTCAGAACAAAATCTTCTAATCATGGTGAAAAATATTCAATATCTCACAAAAATATCTTCCCCTTTTATTTTAATATCTAAAAACATTTTTTATCTCCTATGGAAAAGAAAATATAGAAAGGTTCAGCTCAAATGCCCATTAAGGGTACACAAGGAGAACATAAAACAATCTATTAACATTTGAATTTAAAAACATGAATATAATGTTTAACCACCAATATGTTAAGTCCTAAAATAAATCTTGGCAGTACCAAAGGCATGGATTTTAAAGGAACATTAATCATGATAAAATAGAATGGGAATAAAAAATGTGATTTTGTAAAACCATTAAGCACATAATATGATTTCCCTGGTATCCAAGGCATTTCTGCCAAGACTATAATAGTAGACAAAGTCTATTAATAAATCAGGTTAACTTTCCATTCCAGCCATTTATTTCTAAACCATATTTAATCGTTGTTCTAGTAATGTCTATCTAATGATATATAAATCATTTCCCAATTAATTAGAGGGAGATATAGGTCCCACTCATCTCATAATAAAATCATTCTTACATGTTCCACAAAACACAAATCATTCAATATAGCATAACCCATGTAATAAATTGGGATTCATAAACATCATGCCATCAAAACATAATCCATATAAGATAAATGGACTTAATAAAAATAATTCCATACTAATCATAATCAAATAAATGTAATCATAGAGAGAGAAACATAACCCTATATCATCTTAGATGGAAATAATTTTGATAAAACACTTAAACTTAATTCCAGTTGGAAGTATTCTTTCTTTTTCAAAAACCAATTTCTCTTCTCAAAATGAAACAAAATTTTAATAGAAAATAAATTTTTTTAAAATAAAAATGAAAAAATGTTGAGGGTGCTTCAGGAAAATAAGGTGTTTGAAGATGTAAAACTCATTCATGCCGTATAAGATAAAAAATCATTCTCCTTGTACTTTTGCGGGAAAATTCAAAAAGTAACTCATATGGTAACCAAAAGAAATATTCCTTCCAACCATGTAGTAAAAGTAATAATTGGTAAAAATGAACTTAAACATATAAAAATAATGTAACAAATTTTATGAGAATATTTTTATAAAACATGGGGATGGATGATAAAAATATCCCTAGTAGAAACTTATGAATAAACACTCTAAGGTAAAATGATATTAGAAAAGTTATCCCTTACATTAGGTCCAATTTCTTAAGTATATGAATGAAACACCTATATATTGGGTTTAAAAATAATATTAACTTGTAATATAACTATAATAATATTTATGAATCTCCTCACGTCGTGGAGACAGTAAGTTGTACATACACATGATCGACGATATTGTTCCCATAGTTGTTGAATGATATTAAATTGTATGGTGTATAATATCATATAATCAGTATAATGTAATATTTATCATATATAGTTATTATTTCCACCATTAAACCCATCCATGTATGGTGGTGGTGAAAAATAGATTACATCACAGCGTGGAGACGGTAAGTCTTATGTACGCACACGCGGTGATTTCATTTTTCATAGGATGGGTAGAAGGTGAAATATGGTGGTTTCATATTTATAATAACATATCAGTATATTGTTGATACATATGTTATTACATTATAATGAAATAACTAATGAAGAGGATGTAGAAGAAGAAATAAATTTTAAGGAATTGGTAGAAGAGGTTACCTCTTCCTCGACATGCCTCCTTTAAATTTCTTCATAGGACACTAGAGTTTTTCTATTGAGAAGACCAGCACCTCTTGAATGTAACTAGAGATTTTTATAAGATAAATGGGTAGGTTTTTTCCTAGTTTGATGAAAATAAATGGAGTGAATATGAGAGGGAGGAGGTTTTATAAGAGAGGAGAGGGGAACTTTTGAAATGCTCAAAAATAATGATTTATTATAAATTCAATTTCTATTTAAAATGGTAAAAACATTTTTAATTCAAATATAAGATGATTCTGGTTCTAATAAAAATCTTCCACCAATGTTTTGAGAAGTTTTGAATATTTTTTATCCGTATCATTTTGGTTTAACCCTTATTTTACCCTTTTTAATCATACCGTGAGAACATGTTATTAAATTACTGTGTGTTAATTTAATTACCATATCATTTCAAACGACCCAAAAAAAGATATTTATGACATATTTGGAATTATATTAACAATTTTGATGAATCTTATATTTTTAGGAATTTAATATCATTTAATAAACTATTTTATGTTTTATATTATGAATTATGTCAATTTTGTATAATATTAATACTTGACTTTATTAAAAATTCATAAAGACCTTATTTTATCAAAAAAAGGCCTTAAAGTATCCCTTATATGTCGATCTCATTCAGAAAATTCATGGATGGATTAAAAATGTTCAAATTAAATTTATTTTAATGTTTATAAATTCATTTTTTTAATCTTTCATTAATGAGGTAATCACTACATCATAATTGTGTCATAAATAAATATATTTATCTAATGTCTAAAATTTATAAATAAATACCATGATGTAGGAAAGATTATTATGTATCTAATAAATATTTATATACATTGATATTAGTTATATATCCCCATATTAAAATTGATTTAGTATAAGATATATGTTTAGGATATAATTATCTTGCATTAAATTAATTCTTATAAAGTGTCATTTTCACATCCAAGTAGATCCATGGGGTCCCAAAATCAACCCAAGGATGAAAATGGTCAGAAATATCTCATCCAATAGTATTAAGATGTGTTTTAGGGTAATTTAATATTGTTATAATATTATTTTTTACCTTTATTTAACATATTTATCTTTTAACCCTAGTAAATAAAATAAATACTGAAGTTACTAATCATAATATCCAAAAATAAAAAAGTAAATATATAAAAAATAAGAACCTTTTGAATCAAAATATATAATAAATTTTTTTAAATTCAAAACATAGAAGTTATAGTAATTAATTTATAATTAATCCCATTATGGAAAAAGGATTTTTGTTTAGAACATTGGAACAGATTGAAATGTTTTTTCATGTGAATTCGATGTAAAATTATTGAAAATGAATTAAATTTACTTAAACTATAAAAACATATTCTATTCATACTTTTCAAACATTCAATAATATATTTTATCCATGTAAATAATTTCGATGAAAAAATTTGTTTTCAGTTAAAATTTAGCACATTTTCAGTATTCATTAAAATATGAAAGTTATCCGAAAAATATCCAATATTAACCCAAAATAAAATTTTATGTCCTACTTCCAAATAATAATTTTATATTGTTAAATTTAACTTATAAAATTATCAAAAACCAGATTCAAAATGGGTGCGCCATCAAAAGGATGTAAAACTACATTTTTTGAAAAATAATTTTCTATCTGAATAATTGATTTTTTTTTCATATCATCTATATGAAGAATTATAATGTAATATAAAATTTAATATTTGGTTAATAATATTCATAACTACGAGTTTATATCCCACTAAATAATAATATTTTAATAATATATCTTTGTTTTGTGAAACCTGGTATCACGTACAATGCAAGGTATTGAGGAAGGCCTCTCTTGTGTGTAATTCAAGCCAAGTCAGTGTTGCGTGTAGTGTAAAATTATTTGGGTGATGTATATAACATAATCCAAACACAGTTCATTTATACATTGAAAAAAATCAACACTCAATGTTGCGTGAAATGAATTCTATCAAAAGAACGTGAAATCATGTGCAACACAACTCAAGAATATTGTTGAAAATACTTCAAGCTAATAATGTGTTGTGTATAACACAAGATAATATTGGTGTAGCATACAATAAAAGACATCAACGAGATTAAATGAATATATATCATAAAATCTTGGGGTGTTACATTCTAGCCCCCTTAAAATTTATTTCTCCCTTGAAATTTTTCGAGGTTGTAAATGGTTTTCAACTGGAAATATTCTTTCATGGAAACCCACATCATAAAAAAGGATACTAAGACATAATTTTAAAATGGAATTTTAGAAACATAGCAGTTACACAAAGTAACTTATCACTGGGTTTCTACAAAGGAGAACATATGTGAGAAGTGAAAACATGGATATGAAAGAGAAATTTAACCACCACGTTCTGATTGATAGTGATAGTGAATATGGTTTGGAGAAAGTTAACTACCAGAATGTGATAAATCTGTGAGGAATTAATGTACCATCTGAATAATCAGTTAAAAAGGTACTAGGATATTATTATTTGTTTTCAAGATCATTTCCCTAAAGTTAAATATTTTTTTCATAAGGATAAATACTTACTTAATTTCAGTGTAATATCATTGTTGGTCATTCCATGAAAAATTTCCACTTTATCTCTTATTTAATGAAATGAATATTAATTTATCATTCTTGATGTGTTAGTATATCATGCAATAAAATGTTAAGTAATTCCATCTATCTCAATAAAAAGGTTAGAAGATGTTATCAAATAAGTATAAATCCACCTAAAATGAGATAATAAATTAAACTAACAATCTTAAAATGGAAAATAACTTATACTATCCGTAAATAGATAACATTACAATCCTTTCAAAAACATAAAACATAGAAAGCGTTGAACTAAATCGACATAACATTTATCTCCCATATCTCGTAAGGTAGTTCTTGGTTTTCACATTCGAAATATGTGAATACATTAACTATGTATTCTCTTGAAACATGAATTTCCGTAGGACCTTAGTGAAAACATGAATGGTATCAAAAGTCAAGTCTTTCTACATACCAAAACCCCAAAATATATATATACTCAAACCATGATATCATTATGTCCTTATATTAGTCATGATCTCATTAATACTATCAAGCATCTTATTATCTCTTTATTCCTTCATTATATGCATATCATGTTCATTCCAAGAATATGTCAATCACTTTTCATGTTTATCGATACCATATAATAATGGAAAACCATAATAGACAAATTCATAGATATTACAATATTCTATAATACTATAAATGATATTCCACAATACTATTTTGAAATTCCACTGCATAAACACTTAATCATTCCACTACTTTGTTTTCATACTCAACATCTCTAATAGTGATCACATGTGACTTCCCTTTTTCTTTTCCCTAAAGTTATTGTTGATGTCATCATCATTAACCCTTGTATTTGGGAATTGGTTAGCGCAATGCCCCATTTCCATGAACTTGTAGCATTGAAGTGTTGGTGGTGCGTTCACTATAGTCTTTTCTCCATTTACATCATTAGGAACCTTTTTCCCATTACATCAGCACTCAACTACTTGATGACATTCTTTTCCTCACATGAAACATTTTCTAGTCCCATTAAGATAGTCTTCACCATGATTTTTTCTGCACTTTGAGCATAAGTAAACATTTACCTTCTTTCCACCATTGTTTGGAGATTTTCCCTTGAACTCAATCTTTTGTTTCTTGACAAAACCTTGAGATGGATATGTAACAACAACTTCCAGTCCTACCATGATATTAGAACACACAATCTCTTCATAGATATTGTGATATCTTATAGAAAATGCCTTTCGAAGACTTGGTTTTATGCTTTTGAAGAATCGACCAACTTTACATTCAGGTTGAATGATAAATCCAGAAGCATACCTTGGAAGTCTTTTAAAATTCACCTCATATGTACCAGAATATTAATCATCATTTTTTTATTCTCAAGGAACTCCTTTTCCATATTTTTTCGAAGAATATGAGGGAATTTCTTATTAAAAAATAAGTTATTGAATTCAACCCATTCCATGGATTCAATTTCATCTTGCTACCTTGTATTCTTAATCAGAGTCCACCACAAGTTTTCTTCACCATCTAAACGATAGAAAACCAAAATGACCTTTTCATGTACTGAATAATGAAGGATAGAAAATATCTTTTCAATGGTGATTATCCATTTTTCTGCAACAAGTGGATCTGAAGACCCACTGAAATAAGGTGGAAATTTCCTCGTGAAGGATTCATTATAATTTTGTTCCTCTATCTTCTCATTTGGGAGTCAAGAATAATTCAAAGATTGTTTATGTATAACAATAAGATTTTGGATTCCATCTCCGATAACATTTTGTTATTCTGGAGGATAATCATTGCATTTCCTCGTGCATTGATTGTTAACAGGGTTCCTTCAAGTTCCATCCATCGTCAAAAAACCCAAAAAGAATAGTGTGAGAGACAAAAATCATACTAGGAATGCAACATAATAAATAGGGAGTACTTTCAATATCTAACATATTAGATTTAATCCAAGGTTATAAATGTTCGTTATCATTATTCTAGGACTATAATCTATAGTTATACATACCCTTAGGGATCTACCTAGACATACCTTAGAAATATCTCTAGGGATATCACTAATGTTTTCGCATCCCAGTTTCCAAAGGTTAACAAATCCTTCATTTTGATACCATCTGTAGAGAATCAAGAGTGAAATACATGAAAATTAAATTTATTTTTTGGGATACTTAAAAACATGGCTCAAACAAATTCCCAATGATTGTATTAGTTTAGTTCCTTTGGAAACTCGGAACATAATCTTTTAATCATGGTGAAAGATCTTCAAAATCTCCCGTAAAGATCTCCCCCTTTTCTTTTCCTACCTAAAACCTTTCTTTATATCCTAGGGAAAAGAAAACATAGAATTGGTGGGATCAAATTCTTAGTAATGTTAAACATGGATAACTGAAAACAAACCCTAAACATTTGAACATAAAAACATGAACATAATGTTTAAACATCAAAATTGTGAGTCATGAAATAAATCATGGAAGTACATAAGGAATGGATTATAAAAGAACATTAATCATGATAAAATAGCTTGGGAATAAAACATGTAATTGTGGAAATCCGTAAATCATATGATATGATTTCCATAGTAGTGAAGGCGTTGATTCCAAGACCATCATAGTGGACAATGTCCATTACTGAACCGAGTTTACTTACCTTTCCATCCATGTATTACTGAACCAGATTTACCTATTGTTCTATTCATGTATATCTTATTAGATATAAATATTTAACAAATCAATTGGAGGGAGATATATGTCCCACCCATCTAATAATGAAATCATTCTTACATGTTCCACAAAAACACAAATTATTCAATATAACATAACCCATATAATAAAATGGGATTTTTAAATATCATGCTATTGAAACATAATCTATATAACATAAATGGACTTCATAAAAATAATTCCATCATAAACATAATAAAATAAAATTAATAATAGGGATAGAAACATAACCCTATGTAATCTTATATGGGAAATAATTTTGATAAAACACTTGAACATAATTCCTGAGGAAAATATCCTTTCTTTTTCAAAAAATATTTTCTCTTCTCAAAATAACTCACAATTTTAAAATAAAATAATTTTGTAGAAGATAAACATAAACAAAATGTTGAGTAATAATCATGTAAATAAGTAATTTTGAATTATTTAAAAACCCATTCATTCCATATATGTTAAAAAAACATTCTCCTCGTACTTTTGCTGGAAAATAAAAAAAAGTACCTCGTATGGTAAACAAAAGAGAGATTACTTCCCAACCATTTAGTAAAAGTAAAAAATTGGTAAAAATGACTTTAATCATACATAGAATAATAGCACAAATTTTATGAGAATATTTTTATAAAACATTGACATCGATGATAAATATATCACAAGTAGATACAAACGAATAAACAATCTCGGATAAAATGAGATTGGAATAGCTATCCCTTACCTTAGGTCCAATTTTATCCATATGTGTCTGAAACACCTTTTATAGTGGGTTTAAACATATTAATAACTTTCAAAATAACCATAATAATATTTATTATATAATATATGATTCATGTATGAGTTTATATTACCCGTTCATTTGTCAATTCCATGTTAAAGAAACATTTTGGGTAATAATCGTATTATTTATCGTACATGTTTGGAATTTTTATTCTTTATATTATTACATTGATAATTATTTACTTACATCTAGAATTTAAAAAATGATTTATATTTCATATATATTCCGAATATAAATATATATATAATAGATCCATAAAAGGATTGGAATACACCGTTCACGGGGACGGTAGGCCATACGTACACATGAATGCTGTTTTCATTTCCTTATTAAATTGAATAGATGTAAGAAAATGACATATATATACATTCATATAGTAGAATTATTATGTAATATATTTCTTAATTATTTATTATATATACATTATAATAATTCATTAATGGTTAACACGGAGAATGAATCTCATCGTTTCATGGAGACAGTAAGCCATACGTACATACGAGCGACGATATCGTTCCCATAGTTGTTGAAAGGTATTGAATTAGATGGTGTATAATATCTTATAGTTAATACCATGTAATAATAATCATATATAGTTATTATATTCACCATTATACCCATCCAAATATGGTGGTGGTGGAAAACAGATTACACCACGTCTTGGAGACGGTAAGTCGTACGTACGCACGTGCGGTGATTTCATTTATCATTGTATGGATAGAAGGAGAAACATCATTTTTTCATATTTATAATAACATATCAGTATATGAGTGATAAATATGTTATAAATTTATAATGAAACTACTAAATAAGAGGAAGTATAAGAATAAATAAATATGAGTGAATCAGTAGAAGAGATTACCTCTTCCTCGACGTGCCACCTTTAAATTTCTTCTCAGGGAACTAGAGTTAGACATTTGAGAATAACAGAATATCTATAATGTAACTAAGAAAGATTAGAAGATAAATGGGGAGTTTTTTTTCAAGCATGAATGATTAAAATTTAGTTAATATAATATGGAGGAGGAGCCCTTTTATAAGAGAGGAGAGGTGCACATTAGGAATGTTCAAAAATAATAATATATTATAAATTAAATTTCAATTTAAAATGGTCCAAAACTTATTTAATTATAATATAAGATGATTTTGGTTCAAATGAAAAAAATCCAATAACTTTTTGACAATGTATGTATATTTTTTTATCCTTATCATTTTGGTTTAACCCTTAATTTACACCTTTTAATCTTACTGCGATATCATGTTATTTACTCGTTTTTGATTAATTTAATTATAATATAATGTCAAATGACCAAAAAATGTTATTTATAAAATATTTGTACTTATATCAACCATTTTTAAAATGTTATGTAACGTCTCGGTTTCGGGTGCCACTCAACGGGTTCCCCGAACCCGGTTCGCCATGTGACCTCAAGAACATTTTCCCAAAAGCCAGAGGCTGCCAACTAGTAGCGAGGGCCCAGGTCTGATAGTGGGGAAACTATGCCCTCATTTTTCAAAGTGTATCACAACCGAATATAAAATAAAACATACAACGATCGCGGAAGCAACAAACCATACACCACTGAAATAAACAACTGCAGTAGATATAACCAACTGTATATAAATAATGATGCAACATGTCTCAAGTTCTAAGAAAACAGCCAAAACATGTTATACATCAATACAGTACAAGAAAGTGCATAGTGAAGCAAAACAAAGCAAAATAGCTGGAAGCAGAATCGCGAGCCTAGGCTCGGTCCCATGCCCTCTTACTCCTCAGAAATAGTCAAGTACCTGTATAGGGACTCTTTCCCCGATCCACACCTGCAGAAATATAATCTGTTTAGGCTGAAAAGCATGACCCAAACAGGGTGTGAGAAATATATCACAGTAGGCACCCACCAAAGGCATGTGCCCAACTGTGTGAAAACATGCAATAATAGGGTGCAGTAGTAAAATGCAATAAAGTAAGTAGTACTGAAAATTAACTCACTTAATCAGTTATATTTCCATTTTAATATTCTTTTTAATCATTTAATTTAAAATATCACCACAGTAAATATTCTAAGTAAACATATAATGTCCTCAGACACGTAAACCCCTAATCTCAGGTAAAGAGTATCCAATCCAAGAATCTGCCCTCAGGCATAACAGATATTTCCCTCAGGCGTAGGTAGTGTCTCCCACAGGCACAGAATCTGTTTCCCACAGGCACAGAAGACGTTTCCCTTAGGCTGAAATAACTACTACCCTCAGGTTTAATAGTGAAATTCCCACATACTAATCACAACAATTCCCTCAGGCTAAACAGGTAACCGGGCCCTGCCCAAAATTTAAATATGCAATAAACAAGCAATTACACTCAAGGAAATTCTACAATTACTACTTTAAAGGCATACCCCTGGGTATCCTGGCCAAACAGCAAAACAGTGGAATGCACCCCTGGGGTGGTCCTGGATCCAAGCAATGATCCCAACCAGCATTTTAATATCACATTTAATCACCTATTCAAATCTAGGTATTTAAAATGGCTATGGCCTCAGCCACATGACACCCCAACATGGGTTCGTGGCAAAAAAACGCACAAAACACAGGGCAGTTGGAAAAACAAACACCAAACCACCTACCTTATACGCCAACGAGCGCTATTCACGAACGTCGATTCACAAAACGCCCAATTATGACATAGATCTGACAAAGAAGAAGACTCGTTTAAACACAAATAACTCCTATTAGGAGATGAATTGGTATCTAACACATAAGGAGAGGAGAGGGATCACTCGCGCGGTTCCAACGAGATTTTCCGAAGAGGAAACGGATTCCAGATGCTCGTTCGGTGGATCTTCTAAGGTTCTTCCTCCCCCTTCTGCTCCCTCTTCCCGTTCTAAGCCTTTCCTGTAAACAGGGGAGGCTACTGCCCATTTTAAGAGAAAAAACAAAGTACACGGCATGTACTTCAAAGTACAGGGCGTGTACTTCCTTCATTTAATTGTTCCTTTGGCGGCACCACCACACTGTTCATCCGTCGACATGAGTACACGACATGTACTATCACCCAGCTGGCGGTTGCCTCCACCACCTTACTGTTTCACCTACCGACTGACTGCACGGTGTGTAAAGGACCACTACACGGCTTGTAGTCGGTTCCGACACCCTTCATCACCGACATGACCACACGCCCCGTGTACTCATCTCACATGGCTAGAAGTACACGACATGTGGAAAAAGTGCACGATGTGTACTTTCAAAGTTTTGGATTTTCCCCCGTTTTCCTTATTTTATTAAAAACACTTAACGGAAAGAGAAAAGAAGAAAATCGTACCTCAAAAATAAGAACCCGGTTCTTACAAACTTCCCCCCTTTATAGCAATTCGTCCGTGAATTTCCCTTCCAAGGGTGGTGAAGATAAAGCCGTGAAAAACTCTGCCCCCTGAGCACGTACGTCAGTCTCCCGCTCCCAGGTTTCATCCTGCACTTGGCCATGCTGCCATATCACCTATATGAGAGTAAATGACCGGCCTCGGAGAACCTTTGTGCTCCTGTCAATGATACGAATCAGATGCTCCTCAAAGGCAACATCCATTTGAAGCTCAACCTCCTTGAGCTGAATGATGTGAGACGGGTCTGAATGATAGCGGCGCAACTGAGATACGTGGAAGACATCGTGCATGTCTCGGTACCTCTGTGGTAATAGAAACCGATAGGGAACTGGCCCGACTCTCTCCAGAATCTCAAATGGCCCCACATACTTTGTTGAGAGCTTACCATATCTCCTGATCCGTTTGTGTCCCAACCTCGGTGAAACACGCAAGAAAACATGATCCCCAACCACGAACTCAAAAGTCATCTGTGGCGATCATCATAAGATTTCTGATGAGACTGCATAGTAGCCATCCGCTTTTGTATCAACTGGACATGCTCAGAAGTCTCCTGCATGAGACATGGTCCCGGTAAAGATTCCTCACCTGCCTCTAACCAGCACAAAGGTGATCGGCATGGCCTACCATATAAATCCTCGTATGGTGTCATCTCGATAGTTTCCTGAAAACTATTTTTATAGGCAAACTCGACCAGGGGTATATGCTTCTCCCAAGAGCCCCCAAACTCTAGGACGCTGCACGCAACATTTCCTCTAGCACCTGTATCGTACGCTCTGACTGGTCATCTGTCTGAGGTTGGTATGTTGTGCTCAGAAGAACCCTTGTACCCAGAGCCCTATGAAAACTCTTTGAGAAATGAGACATAAAGTGGGAGTCCCTATCTGAAATTATTGAACGAGGGACCCCATGAAGACGTACGATCTCTTGGATATACATCTTCTTAAGATCATCAACCCCAAAGGTCTCCTTGATCGGAAAAAAGTGAGCTACCTTCGTGAGTCTGTCCAAAACAACCCACATGACATCATTGCCTCTAGGTGACCTCAGGAACCCAATCACGAAGTCCATCGTGACATCATCCCATTTCCACTCCGAGATGGGTAATTTCTATAACAGTCTGGCTGGCCTCTGGTGCTCTGCCTTCACCTGCGGATAGGTGCAACACCTCGTAACAAAACCAGCTACATCTCTCTTCATACCCAGCCACCAGTACTGACGTCTTATGTCACGACACATCTTGGTAACCCCGGGATGAACTGCCTAAGCTGAAGCATGAAAATACTGCATCATCTCCTCATGTGTATCCCCTGGAACCCATACTCGTCCAGGGAAACGCAGGACCTCATCATCGCCTATTGTCCAACCGGGAGGAGGGTCCTCACTTGCCACCGACTCTCGTAGAACAAGGCCTTCTGAATCAGATAGTTGCCTCATCCTCACTTTGTCCAGGAGGGTAGATGTCACAGATAAAGATGAAAGTTATTTCTATTCCTAACTATCATGCACCTCTAGATGCATCTCAGAGGACAAATCCATGAGCTTCCACTCATCACTGTCCTCCTGCACTACCTATATCTTAGTTGTCCTGGTTAGTGCATCAGCTACTGCATTACCTTTATTAGGTGTATAGGCAAGCTCAAAATCAAAGGACTGAAGATATTCGAACCACCTTCACTGCCTCAGATTCATGTCATGCTGTGTAAAGTTATACTTGAGCCTTTTGTGGTCGGTGAAAACCACAAAATGTTCTCCCAATAGATAGTGTCTCCAATAGTGCGACACATGCACAACTGAAACCAACTCAAGATCATGTGTCGGGTAATTCCTCTCTTGTGGCCTCAACTACCGAGACCCGTACGCAACAACTCAGGAGCCCTACATCAACACTGCTTCCAACCCAATACCTGATGCATCACAGTAAACTGTATAGCTCTTCCTTAGCTCTGGGAGTATCAGGATCAGTGCTGATGTCAACCTTCCCTTCAGGTCCTTAAAATATTCCTCGCAAGCTTCTGAAAAAACGAACTTCACACCCTTCTTAGTCAGACTTGTCAACGGTGCTTCTAAGAAGGAGAAGTCATGTATGAAGCGTCTGTAGTAACCAGCCAGCCCTAAGAAACTCCGTATTTCAAACACGTTCTATGGATACTCCCAAGAAACTACTGCTCTCACCTTCTCTGGGTCTACTGTAACTCTTGCGTCTGAGATAATGTGACCCAGGAAGTGAATCTGGTCCATCCAAAAGTGGCACTTTGAGAGATTATCATGTAGCCGATGCTCTCTCAGTGTACTCAATACGATCTCAAGATGGGTGGCATGGTCGTGTCGAGTGTGAGAGTACACGAAGATGTCGTCCACAGATACTACCACAAAAGAATCAAGATACGGATGGAGAACATGATTCATCAGAACCATGAAAACTGTTGGCACAATCGTGAGTCTGAATGGCATAACCAAGTACTCATATAGACCATATATGCTTCGAAAATCCGTAAGAGGTATATCTGATGGTTTTACATGCAGTTGATTATATCATGAACTTAGGTCAATCATAGAGAACACACATGCTCCATAAAGTTGATCAAAAGGATCATCTATCCTCAGAAAGGGATATCGTTTCTTAGCCGTCAACTGGTTCAGCCTCCGATAATCCACACAGTGTCTGAGGGTACCATCCTCCTTCTTCGCAAAAAGGGCCGAAGAACCCCAAGGAGAAGTACTGGGTTGAATAAAACCCTTTGCCTGTAACTCCTCTAACTTCCTCTTGAGCTCCTGTAACTCGGGCGTAGCCATCCAATAAGGAGGAATGGTCGCCAGTGCTGCTCCTAGCATAATCTCGATAGAGAAATCCACCTCTCGCACCGGAGGTATACCTGAAAAGTCGGCCGGGAAGACATCCCTGAAACGATCAACCACTGGAGGGAAATCTATCTGACAAGTCCCCTGATCATCCAGATATAAACTTGCAATCTAGGCTATGACTCCACCTCGCCCACGATGCTCTGGTCCATCTCGAATTGCCTGAACATCCCATTCTCACTTGTATATAAACTCTCCGCCCTCTGGTGACGTGAAATTCACCCTACGACGATAGAAATATACAAAGGCTCTAAAGGGAACCAACCAGTCCATCCCAAGAATGACGTCATAAGCCGTCATCTCTAAGACATAGTGGTCCCAAAGGAAGTGACACCCACCAACCTCAAGGGGGAACTCCCTGCACTGACGCACACCAGCCGTTCAAGTCCCCAACAATGTGTCTAGAATCATGATATCATAAGAAGTAGAAACACAGATCCCAAGGCTCTACACAACAGGCATAGATATGAAACTATGTGTAGCACCAGTTTCAAGAAGATAAGAAAGAATCTACTAGAATAGTACCTCTGACTGTAGAAGGTCCGAGATCGTGCTCCTGGGGGGTCAGTTGCACTGCATATGCCTGCCCAGTGCCGCGACCCTACGACACAACCTGGCTACCCTGAGCTGTCCCACCCTGCTGCCTCTGAGATCCTGGTGTCCGGCTACCATGACCACGTCCACCATCTATGTCTGCACGCCTTGACGTATTCTAGTTCCTAGACTAGTAAGAAGCCACTGTCCTGTTCTCGCACGTGGAGTCTGTACAAAACCCCTCTCACTAGCCACTGGTGGAAATGCCCTACAAAATCATTGCAGATGACCCATCTTTCCACAAGCTCGACACTCCACTGGGTCTCGTGGACACTTTGGTTTCTTGTGCCCTTCTTTACGACACTGGTAGCACATAACCTAGCCACCTGAAGCATTCTTCTGATTGGTACTTCCACCCTAAGAGAAGTCCATCTGTCTCTTCCTCTTTCCAATAGAAACAGTACCAGTAACTAGTGTTGAACCGCCCTGGCCCATACCACTATATTCCCATAGGTTTTTCTATGTAATCAATGCCTAATTCGCAATATAATGTACTGAAGGCAACCTGAAAACATTCACAGTGATCAGATGTCATAATGAAGACCATCCCCAAAATGTCTGGCTCTCAACATCTCATCACCCACCAACACGGGTGCAAAACGCTAAAGCTTCATAAAATGAGAAGAGTAATCCATCACCGACGTAGCGCCCAATTGAAGATTCATGAACTCTCTAGCTCTATCTACCCTCAGCGTCTCTGGGAAGAAGAAGTCATAGAAGACTACCTAAAAATATTCCCACACATTGTCTCTGTGATGCTCTGACTGGGTAGTAACATCCCACCACCTCTTGGCGGAATCACGCCGCATATACATCGCAATCTTGACTCTCCACCTTGGAGGAATCTCTAGATGCTCGAAAATAGTTTTCATCGACCCCAACCAATAATCCACAGCCTGTGGTCTGCCATCCCCTGAAAACGTAGGCGGATGCAGCTGCTGGAAGATACGCGTCAGTTCAACCATATATGTGGCAGCCTACGGTGCTCCCTAAAAGGTATGCATGAACCGCATAAAGCATTCACAGAACTGCGCCTCCGCGCCTGTGTCCGGTATAACAATTGGTACCACATCTGGCTCCGCTGGAGGATCAACTGGTAGCCCATGGCCACCATATCTAGAGTATAATCGTCTCTACTCTCCATGCGAACAACGTGCGGTCCTCTAGGTGTCATGACACTACATGGTCAAAAGCACACCTTAAATCAAGATTTATTTAAGCTAAAACGAAGTAACCACAAAGAGAACAAGAGGAATAAGTCATTTCAAAATTTGCAAAACAAGACTACACGACATGTACAATTACTACACGGCGTGTACTTGACGTCCCTTCCCATGCCCGGGTCCTTCGACACGGCTAAGCCACTCGACTCCCGTTCAACAAAACTAAATGGCATGTATATCAACTACACGGTGTGTATGATGTTATTTTCCAACAGCCCATGTCATTTGTGACATGTCCGACTACTCGTCTTGACACTACACAACGTGTTACACCCACACACGGCATGTACACCACCCCGTTTCCCTAGCCACACGGCTAACACCACACGGTCTGTCCTCAGACAAGACTACACGGCGTATCCCACAGGTACACGACGTGTTCAAGGAGAAGTTACACTGACCCATGTTATTAGTTACACGATCGAGTCCCCAGGTCACACTACACGGCGTTTTCATCATTGACACGACGTGTTCTGTAAAGGAGTTCACCGACCCGTGTTGTTAGTTACACGACAGGACTCCCCAGGTCATACTACACGAAGTGTTCCATAGTGGACATGACGTGTATGTCTTAAGGTCTCCTCCATCCATGTTGTTTGTTACACGGGTGGACTCCGGGTCAACACTACACGGCATGTACATCAGGTACATAGCGTGTTTTACCCAAGCTCTTCCCTTCCCCGTGTCGCCGCCCACATAGTTTGTGACACGGGAAGAGACTACACGGCGTGTTCTCAGAGTACACGACGTGTACTTAAAAAGATCATTTTTCTTCCCAAACAGAAGGCCATACACGGTGTGTGTAAGGATACTACGCGGCGTGTATATTGTGTTTCTGGACAGTATGCCGTAAAAACTTCCCTGGAACCCAGAAAATACCGTAAAACAACACCAAAGTGTCCAATTCTGACCCGTGAGGGCCCATACTCCCCACGAATCAATGTTTGACATCTTATCTGTGTTATAACAAAAGAAGCAGTTTATGATCCACAAAATTCTGGTCAATGGGGGTCCCACACTACCCAATAACCAAAGTTTGGCATCCCTTCAATAAACGAGTTCACACATGGAATACCCTTTCACATAGTATGTATTTTATCAAAGTAGCTAGCACAACAGCATGCTTTACTAGCACAAAAACTATCACAACAACATGAAATTTCTAATGCACCTACATGGCATGGAACTATGCATGGTATGTGATTTCTAGCATGTTCCTATATGATTAATTTGATGACAAACCCTCATCTCATCAGGTTGCAATTAAATAGAACCCATAACTAAAATATAAACAGCACAATCCAAGTGCGTCACCCAACGGTGAAATCAAATCAACTGTAAAATTAGAAAAATCAAAAGAATTGAAAAAAATACGAGGTAGACTGGCTTTTCCCTATACACGGGTTATCTAGGCCTGGACACAGCTTATTACCAACTATCGTTTGTCTGATCCCTGACTACAGATCCAAATACAATGTCAAAGAAAAAGAACCTCCTATGATACCACTTTGTAATGTCCCGGTTCCAGGTGCCACTCAACGGGTGCCCTGAACTCGGTTCACCATGTGACCTGAAGCGCATTTCCCCAAACGCCAAAGGCTGCCGACTAACAGTGAGGGCCCAGGTCTGATAGTGGGGAAACTATGCCCTCATTTGTCAAAGTGTACTGCAACAGAATACAAAATAAAACATACAATGACCGCGGAAGCAATAAACCATCCACCATTGAAATAAAAAACTACTGTAGATATAACCAACTGTATATAAATAATGATGAAACATGTCTCATGTTGTAAGAAAATAGCCAGAACATGTTATACATCAATACAGCATAACAAAATGCAGAGTACAACAAAACAAAGAAAAAAAGTTGGCAACGGCATCACGAGCCTAGGCTCGGTCCCATTCCCTCCTACTCCTCAGAAATAGTCAAGTACCTGTATAGTGACTCTTTCCTCTATCCACACCTACAAAAATGTAATTTGTTTGGGATGAAAAGCATGACCCAAATAGGGTGTGAGAAATATATCTTAGTAGGCACCCACCAAAGGCCCGTGCCCAACTGTGTGCAAACATGAAACAATAGGGTGCAGTAGTAAAATCAAATAAAGTAAGAAGTACTAAAAAGTAACTCACCTAACCAGTTATATTACCATTTTAATATTCTTTTTAATCATTTAATTTAAAATATCACCACAGTGAATATTCTATGTAAATAGCTAATGTCCTCAAACACGTAAACCCCAACACTCAGGTAAAGAGTATCCAACACAAGAATCTTCCCTCAGGCACAACATATTTTTCCCTTAGGAGTAGGAAGTATCACCCACTGGAATAGAATCAGTTGCCCACAGGCACGGAAGAAGTTTCCCTCTGGCCGAAATAACTACTTCCCTCAGGCTAAATAGTGCAGTGCCCACAGGCAAATCACAACAATGCCCTCAGGCTAAACAGGTAACCGGGCCATGCCCAACATGTAAATATGCAGTAAAAAAGAAATTCCTCTCAGGGAAATTCTAAAATTACTACTTTAAAGGCATACCCCTGGGTATCCTGGCCAAACGACTAAACAGTGGAACACACCCCTAGGGTGGTCCTAGATCCAAGCAATGATCCCAACCAACATTTTAATATCAAATTTAATCACCTATTCAAATCTAGGTATTTAAAATGGCTATGGCCACAGCCACATGACACCCCAACATGGGTTCTTGGCATGAAAACGCACAAAACAAATAAAAGTTGGAAAAACAAACACCAAGACACCTACCTTATACACCAACGAGCGCTATACACGAACGTCGATTCCTGAAACGCCCAATTACGACGTAGATCTGACGAAGAAGAAGACTCGCTTAAACCCAAATAACTCTCGTTAGGAGAAAAATTGGTAAGTAACATGTAAGGAGAGGAGAGGGATCAACCGCGTGGTTCCAACGTGATCGTCTGAGGAGGAAACAGATTCCAGACGCTTGTTCGATGGATCTTCCAAGGTTCGGCCTCCCTCTTCTGCTCCCTCTTCCCGTTTTATGCCTTCCCTGTAAACAGGGGAGGCTACTGACCATTTTAAGAGAAAAAACATAGTACACAGCGTGTACCTACAAGTACACGGCGTGTAATTTCTTTATTTAACTATTCCTCTGGAGGAACTGCCACATTGTTCATCCATCGACATGAGTACACGACATGTACTCCCGACTACATGGCGTGTACTGTCACCCAGCTAGCGGCTACCTCCACCGCCTTTCTTGTTCGCCTGCCGACTGACTACACGGCGTGTAAAGGACCACTACACGGCGTGTAGTCGGTTCCTACACACTTCATTGTTGAAACGGCCACATGCCCCGTGTAGTCATCCCACACGGCCATAAGTACACAACATGTGGAAAAATTACACAGCCGATACTTTCAAAATTTTGGATTTTTCCCCATTTTCATTATTTCATTAAAAAAACTTAAGGAAAAGAGAAAATAAGAAACCCGTAACTCAAAAATAAGAACCGGGTTCTTACATTTTATAATTTTAGTAATTTAAAATCAATTAATAAACTATTTTATGTTTTAAGTTATGAATTCTTTCTATTTTGGAAACTACTCACACATGATTTTTTTTTAAAAATTCATAAAAACCTTACTACTTCTAACAAAAGGAATTAACGTATCCCTAATATGTCGATTTAATCACAAACATTCATGGATTCCATCAATATTTTTATATTAAATTTATTTTAGTGATTGTAAATTCATTTATTTGAATCTTTCATTAATGAGGTAATCACTATATCCTAATTGTGCAATAAATAAATATATTTATATAATGTATAAAAAATATAATTAAATACCGTGATGTCAGAAATATTTTTATATTCATTATGATTATTTATAGGCATAAAGATCTAATATATAACCCCATATTAAAATTGATTTAGAAAAAGATATTTGTTTTGGTTATAATTATCTTTACATTAAATTAATTATTTTAAAGTGTAATTTTCACATCCAAGTGAATCCATGGGGTCCCAAAATCGACCCAAGGATTCTAATAGTGGTAAATATATCATAAAATATGATTAGGACATGTGGTAGGGTAATTTAATATTATTATAATATTATTTTTTACCCTTACTTTTCACATTTACCTTTTAAACATGTTAAATAAAATAATTACTAAAATTACTATTCATAATATCCGAAAATAAAATGTAGCTATTTACACAATTTGAACCTCATGATTCCAAATATAGAATCCATTTTTCCTAATTCAAAACACAGAATTTACAGTAAATAATTTAAAATTAATCTCCTTGTCGAAAAAATGGTGTTTGGTTTAAAATGTTTCAAAAGATTGAAATGTTTTTACTTATGAATTCAATGGAAAAATATTGAAAATAAATTAAATTTTCATAAAATATAAAAATATATTTTATTTATATATTAAAATAATTCATTAATATATTTTAACCATATACATTAATTCGATGAAAAAATATTTTTTCAAAAAAAATTAGAGTATTTTCACTATTCCTCAAAATAAGAATGTTATCAGAAAAATATAAAAAATTTATACATAGTAAATTTTTCTGTCCTGATTCCAAATAAGATGTGTATCTTGTAAAATATATTTTATTCAAGGGTCAAAACTATATTTAAATTTTTATACCATGAAAAGGTGGTAAAACTGCATTTTATTGAAAAAAATACTTCTTTTATCTGAAATAAATGATTTGGTTTTCATATCATTTGTAAGATGAATTAAAATGTTTTAAAAAATTAAAAATATGGTTAATAATATTCAAAAATACTAGTTTATTTCCCATTAAATAATAATATTTTAATAATATATCATTTTTAGGGAAACTCAGTTTTGCGTACAATGCAAGCTATTGAGGAATGTCCCTCTTGCGTGTAACGCAAGAAAAGTCACTGTTTCATGTTGTGTAAGATTCCGTTGGTGCTATGTATAAAAGAATCCATTCATTGTTCATTTATACATTGATCAAAATCTATACTCACTGTTTCGTGAAATGAATTCTATCAAAAGAACTTGAAATTTTGTGCAACACTAACTAAAAATATTTTTGCGTATACTGAAAGCTAATACAGTGTTGCGTATAGCGCAATATAATCTTGATGTAGAGTACAACATGAGACATCAATGAAATTAAAATAATCTACCTCATAAAATCATTTGGTGTTACACTAATATACGATGAAACCAAAACTTGTGGAATTCTTACTGGCAGGTTTGTTCTCATAATCTCTTGTATTGGATATTACTACGTATGAACATCATGAGAAGAATTATCTTTTGGTTATGAGTACTTGCACTAGAATATTTTTATTCTATGTGTCCCATCATAGTATTTCATCCAACCACAGAACAATATTAAAATATATATTTAGATCATTTCAAGGATCTCATCATAGAGGGGAGCATCCATTACCTTATCAATGAAACAAATACTCTAGGACATTATGATGTCATAGTCATGTAGAAAAATGAACAACAATAATAAGATATTTAATATTTAAATACATTAAATATCCTCATAATCAAAGTACAAAGATTTGGTTCTAGGACACTAACTCTAACACTGCCTTTGTATCCTATAGTAACCCAATTGAGGACACACCTGACAGAATGCACTATCACCATTTTTAAACTCTAGGGATTTTAATATATTTTTATATGACTTATGACTACTCATAGCCATAGATATATGATTTTGAATCAGCTAGAACAACTTTGATGTCTCATACATGAGACTTGTTCACAGGATTCGTGACTCACCTTCCACCTTCTAGCATAGAGATCATCTTTATAGACTATTATAATGTTCCTCATACTATTTTTTCTATATTGTAGCCTAATAATTTTTATTATAGGCGAACTCTAAAAGTTCCATATGATTCTCCCAAGATCCCCAAAAGTCTAGGACACATGCTCCCAGTATATCCTCAAGCACCTAAATAGTACACTCCAACATCCCATCTACCTACGGGTGGAATGATGTACTAAGTAAGACTTGTGTACAAAACACCTTCATTAAGACCTACTAGAATAAATAAATAAATTTTGAATCATGATATGAAGTAATAGTTCATGGAACCCCATTCAAATGAACTCTCCCCTGAATGTACTGTTCTCATAATTGATCCACATAAAATGTCACTTATATAAGCATGAAATGTGAAACCATTGATAGATAGTCCAATATCACCCAGACTGTGTTATTATTCTATGGTTTCCTTGGGAGACCAATAGTTATTTCATCTCACTTCTATTCTGGAATTGGCAATGACTGTAGAAAACCTCCAGGTCGTTGACGCTGGACCTTCATCTACTAACCAGTGTAGCATTGTGTCAAAAACTCTGATATCTCATTTTTCATTCCTAGCCAAAACAAATATCATCCTAATTCATGTTACATTTTTTTCACAACTATATTCACCACCCACTTTGGGGAATAAAATTCACACATCAACTCCTCCCACAAGCTCAAATGCACAATAACCCAAATACTGAAATAAATGATCTCATCCTAATCTATTATCTAATTTACCAGTGAGATGCCACCTTCATGGATTTCCCTCCTAGTAAGACATTTGATATCCTCATACTGCCAATCTATGATCCATATCAAAAGTATAGACTCCATTGAAACTGATAAGAGTGTCATATTCTCCATTCTCTCTTAAATAAAATTCTTCATTTTAGATGTATATTCATCCCCTTACACAAAGAACTAGAATCCTAGACTACATGAGTATGATATTTTACAATTAAAGTGTTAGAAATTCTATTTCCATTTCTGAGAGTATATTCTAGTTCAAAGTTATATTAATATACATACTCATCCCATCTATCCTACTTGAGATTCAAATATTATTATTAAATGATAATCTTTAATCTTTTTTGATATTTTTACACTATAAAAATTTCTCCCAATATATAATGCCACAAACACATTAAATCATATACCACTATTGAAAACATAAGTTCATGAAAATGGTAGTTCTGTTCATGTGGCATAAACTGGTAATACCCATACGCTGAAACTCAATATCCCTATATCAAAATTTCTTCACGTTAGATTCTAGAAGAATCATAGTACACTGTATACTCCTCACCTAGATCGGGTTGGAACAAGATTGATGTTGATGTAAAAACATATTCATCTTATTGAAGTCAATATCATATGCTTCTGACCGTACAAACATTATCCATTTCATTGTTAAGGTAGAATGTGTCACTATCAAATGTGAAAAATCATGGATGAATATCGAATAGTATTAGGATAACCTTATAGAGATATGGATATCAAACATATTATGCGATTCTCCCATTAAAACACTACATTAACCTTAAATTTTTCCACCAACCCACATTCCCATGAGATGATGTGACCAATGAATTATACATGATCAATCCAAAACTGAATCATTTATAGAATGGCATATAGAAAATTATCTCTTTGTGTACATTGGAATATTTCAAGATGGTGCGAATGATCTTTTCGAGTCTTGGAATACACCAAGATGTCTTGATCTTGGTATTAATTGAATATTATGTTCATTAACACCATAACCATTGTTGGTTCATTTGTCTACCCAAGGAGACGTACTTGGTCGGATAAATCCCTTATAAATTAAATCTTCTATCTGAGTCTGGAGCACTAGAATATATTTTCATGCCACTATATATGGTGGAATAGAATCATTCTCATCTTATGGAATGACTTGAATAGTAAACTACACATCTCCCTCAGGTGGAAACCCTCAGAAGTCATTAATAAATACATCCTGAATTCTTTACACTACTAGTGGAATGTCATCCTCCATTACTCCTCCTTCATCCATCAATTGACTTGAAACTGGGGTTGTGAACTCTCCCAGATTCTCTGTAATTGGCCATGCATAGCCACTTGGATATCCAACATTCCATAGTGAGAGTAGTTTTCACTCCCAGGATATGTAAAATTCATTCCCCTTTGGTATCAATCTATGAGTGATCGATGTGCTAATAACTAGTCTATACCCATAATTATGTATAACACTAAAATAAATTCGGTGTAGATATCCCAACGAAAATGATACTCCCCAACCAAGAGAGAACACCCCTTTCATAATCATATTCCTCTCAACTATACTCCCAATGGTGTGTCTATTTTCATAATTTTCCTCATGAACTCCACCTACAGGATCAAACAATTTTCAATTTTTTTAAAAATAAAAAAATGATAGTGAGAATAATCAAACAAGGCACTGGATATTGTCAAGTCTTCATGAATAGTACCCCACAATATTGATGATCTAGCCTCACTATCCACCAATGTAGGGAAAACTACATGAAATTGTATTGACCCTACTACATGTGATGTAGTATAAGCTCCATATGCTGCACAACTCTATTAATATGATCACTATTCTTCCTAATCACTTCATCCACTCCATAAATCATCATGGCCAATATAACTCTTGTTTTCATACTGATATGTTGTTTAATATCCCCTTCTTGCACTCTAGTTCTGTCTAGCTCCTCCATAACAACATGTATATTGATGGTTCCTATAGATGTTCTATAGATGTACCATCTTGTTGAAATATCATTACTCTACTGGTGGTTGGGGAACAATCTTTTGATGTTTTCCGAATTTCCACATTAGTGAAAGATCACACGAGTAAGATTCAGAGCAACTGATCCCTCTTTCGATGTACTCTTATTCCTACAAATCTAGCTAAAGTAGTCATAGTGATGCTCTCTACCCACCGAATTCATACCTCCTGAACATCCACTTATATCCACCAATCCTACACTAGAAGAATATTTCATATTCCCCTTATATGTTATTTCATGATCCATAACCTCAACAAACTTCTTTAACCAAAATTGGTTAACTTGGGACATAATATCACATTAAAGTTCATCCATAAAACGTATCATCCTAGCTATCTCATACCATTCCAATCATGGTGAAAATTTATGAAAATTTATTAATTTTCAATCATAGTACATCACATTAATTATTATCTTATTCGACCTAATATACTCACCTACTCTTTCCCACCTATGTGTCTCCTGATAGAAGTACTCTAGGAACTTCCATAACATGTTCTTTAATATAATACCATTAGAGTGTCTAGTATGTGCCTGAATGACTGACTAGTGCTTTGATGATCCTCTTAGCATACATGTATCCAACTTGACTATCTTCTCAACAACTATCTCCGTCTTTTCATGTATTGTTTGGATAGACTAACCCATCACATAGATCTATCAGGTCCACACTCTCTAGTAAATGTTGGTGGGTTATGAAACTGAAACACTTCAATATGGTTATAGATTCTTTTCACAACCCACCCCAGGTCTCTTTATATATGATTAAATAAGTTAGAAATGTTATGTTGAAACATCCCCTAAATTTCCTCACCATGCACAATCGGTGCCTTAGGATCTACCATTGGATGATAATCCCCAACCCTATCATCTGGTTTTCCTCTCAACAAGAATCATCATAGAGGTATATTCTTTAAAATTCCAATCATAGTTATCAAGACACATAACACAACAAAAGTCATTAATGGGAATCATAGTATACCGCAACATTTCATTTAACCCAATCCTCTCCACATGATCAGAACTAAGGTGTTACCAATGCCCCTAACTATCCTATAACTAGGTCATTGTTAACAAGGGTAAACGTATTCTCACATTCAGGTTTCTCATTAGACACCAAATTATTCACATTTTTTCATTTTACCACATTAAAATTCATATTAGGAACCATTTTTCATTTAATTCAATCAATAAAGGAAAACAATCCAAGATCAATAATATACCCAAAACCCTTTTTCAGTGCATGCCTAATATGAGGTATGTCACAAAAGAATAATGAGTGCCTAAATTGATGCATGGAAACTCAACCCTCCTGATATACCGGGCCATGAGTCAAATATCAATATATCTCAGAAACAAATATCATATCACACCACAAGTGTGTCACCTAAGGGGAAATAACATTCCACTATAACAGAAAATACCAATAAGAACAATCCCACCCTGGGTAGTTGGGTTTTCGCCTATACATGGGTTCAATAATCCCATTCAAAATCTCATTACCATAGCCCAACTCTTCATATTCTCATTTATACCATTCCCAAATAATAATAAAAGAAATGATAATAAAACTTGTCTCTAATAGATCTTTGTAATATCCCGGCCCGGGTGCCACTCATCAGTGCCCTGTGTTTTTTGGTAACATAAACTTTGGTTTCCCTCCCCATATGGCAGAGGATTCCTACAAGAAGTGAGGGTCTAATATCAAACATGTAGAAACTATACCCTATTTTTTCATAGTAATACACAAGATGAAATTAACAAACACTAACATAATAACATATAATATAAACATAACCAGAAATATTCAAATATATCATAATAATAATCAAATATTAAAATAAAATTCCAAATTGAACAATAAATATGCCATGCCAGTTTATGTTTTATGTGTTAAACTAAAACCCAAAAAATAAGTCACTGAAAATTTCTCATCAGGTCCCAAAACCACATTTTATTCCCTCATCCATGCTCTATCCCAAATCATCCATCTTACATAGGTCCTTCTACCTTAACCTACACCAGAATCACATAATCAATTTGGGTACCCATCAAGAATCCCGAGTATATTGTGAGTATAACTCAGTAGGCCACAACTAATGGAATATAAACCAATATGTAGTCCATATAAGTTATTTATGTTGTGTAAGGAAATATGTAAAATTCTTAAGTGAATAGTTATTACATTAAAATTTATTCTTTATTTATCAATATAAACCCTGGGTTCCCTAGGACACCCGAACCTCAATACCTATTTTGGCCCATGTTGGAGTATCAACTATCCCAAGGGGATATACCATGTATGAATATCCATGTTACCATTCATCATCATAATTCACATTTGAATGTCAATGTTACCATTCAAAATTATTAAATTGAATGACCATGTTACCATTAATAAACTTATAAGTGAAGGATGATGTTACCATTCACTATTTCATAATTGAATGGCTATGTGAAAATTCATAATCTTAGATGTGAATGATCGTATATCCATTCACAATTCCATAATAGAATGACTATGTTAACATTCATAATCACATAAGTTAATGACCATATTACCATTAATAATGTCATAAGTGAACGAACATGTTACCAATCACCATTTTCACATTAATTAATTCTATAGTTAATTAATCACATTCAAAAATTTCACATACCCATCATTCCATTAATTAATCCATAAATTAATTAATCACATCAAGTCCATTACTTAATTCCACAATTAATTAATCATTTCACAATCTCGACATCCAATAATTAATTCAACAATTAATTATTCTTATTCAAACATCCAATATCCATAATTAATAAAAATAATAATTATTATACATCATAATATCAATATCCCATAATTAATTTAATAAATAAATATTCATCTCACAATCCCTATATATCATAATTAATTCAATAGTTCTAATTCAATAATATAAGTATCTCATAATCAATTAAAAAATTAATAATTATAATTCAACATTATCATTGTCTAATAATTAATTCAATTATTAATTATAATAATTAAATAGTCTCATTGTCTCATAATAAATTTGAAAATTAATTATTCAAATTCAACAGTCTCAATGTCTCATGATTAATTCAAACAATAAATATTCTATGGCAAATCTCAATATCTTATAACTAATATGACTGATAATTTTTTAATTCCACAAACCCAAAACCCTCATTATTAATTCATAATTTAGTCAACGATAATCAATTATTCCAATATCCTATAATTTTTCAATTGTCTTAATTAATTAATTCACCAAATTAATTAATTCGGCCTTGAACACAATTTCAAAGCGTCTAGAAGAAATTATACAATTTTATCAACGGAATTTCAATCAATAATTTTGGATTTTAATTATACACCATCTATATCAAATCATTAATGAACGATCACAAAATATAAATCCCCAATTGGAAAACAAGAACAACGTAACATGAGATCCGAATATAAAACCTAAATCAATATTGAAAAAATCGAGATAAATTATTTATAGATCTTGATCCATATTACTATATCTATATTCCCTAAATTAGTGGAAAATAATACTTCAATGGATGGAAGAGGAATAGATAAGAGAAAGGAATCCACGCAGGATAATATCTTCTTCCTAGGAGGGGTGCAGATCAATAATCCATGCTTCGAATCACAAATTCCAAAGGTTGGAATGACATGCAATCTATCTAGAAGGACCCTAAATTGTGAAAGAGTTGTTAGGGTTGAATGGGGTTGATTTGGGATTAAAATTAGTGTTTATGAATTTTTAGAAATAATTTAATGGTTAATTTAATTCTCATACACAGGTTGTTAGGTAGGCTCACACGGTTTCCCCTAACCATGCACCTTAATTGTGCTATTCTTTTATAGGGGGGCACAATTTCTCATTTTAGGTAGCATTGTTTGAAAAAATATGTGGGATCCCTATAATTCTTCTCTCTCAAATGATTTATGGTTTTTGGGATAGGGCATATGGTTTTTTATCAAATTTGCATCCAAACCCACTCCATCATTAAAACCAAAAAAAAAATTACTCCAAAAAAATAAAAATAGAACATGTAAATGAGACCAAGATGTCTCAAGAAAAATTTGGGATCTTACACATCAGTTTACATCAATTGTCTAAAACAAAAAGGGATAGTGTCAGAAACAATAATCATATTATAAAACATCATAATGATGAAAAATAACTTATAAAATTTCTAAATCATGAAACCTTCTTATATAACACCATAGGATTAACATTTTTCATTAATGTTACAAAAATATTTGTATTTTATCCAATTATTAGACATATACCTTAGGTTCTCAAAAATGTTTTCTCATCCATGTTTCAAATTGAAAACTATACCCTAATATCAGACTAATTGTAGTGACCCAGACTTTTCATACATAGATGTCACATCTATTTTAATGATTATTCATTAAATTACATAAAAATCCATGAAAGATTCTTATTGGTCAAATTCTTTCGTAATCATGGAAACATAAAAAATAGTTTTAAAAAATATCCACATAATCTCATAATAAGTTCTTATTTACTAGAACCCTTATTAGGCATATCATTATTCGTACATGCCTTTATAACATGGAAAAGGGAAGCATAAGGAATGGGGAGATCATATTACTTGTAAGGGTAAAAAAGGGATATATTGATGATCCCTTGTGCATAACATGAACAAAATAGTAATATAGAAAAATCACAATAATTTAAAATCATTCAATGCATATCAAAAATCATAATCTTGAGTCATGGAATAAATATTAGTTGTTCATAATACATGAATCATAATGAAATCATTACACATGATCCATGAGATCATATCATAGGCATAACAAAAAAAAATTAGAATACACTTAAGTATATAAAATCATTTCCTTAGATGTCATGGGTCATTTAAAATAATATCATTTCTTAATAGGTTCACATGCCAAACCATCATAGTAAAAATGTTCACTCCTAAGACAATCATAGTAGATTGAGTTCACTCCCCAAACCATCGTATTAATCATTGTTAACTCCCATGACTATCATAGTGGAAAACGTACCTTACTAAACTAGGTTAACTCTCCATTATAGTCCTATTTATCACGTGACATATCAATATTTTCATATTAAATCTGTGGAATATATAGGTCCCACCCATCCTTAGTTATAACGTGCCCACCATCCTTGGTTATAAGATCACCTCCATCATTGGTTATAATGTAAGAACTATTCCATTTCTAAATTCATATATATGTGTGATATATGATCATAATACATTCATAATATCTAAAACCCATAAAAATGTGATTTATAAACATTTCTTCATAGAATCACCCATGTAAAATTAACAAGATTGATAAAAATTTATCATTTAATCAAAGTGTAACCCATGGAAACGAAATGGGAAACATTACAATATTTACCTCATAAAAATAAATCATCCATAGAAAGAATATAGATGGTATCTTAGGATCATATAATCAATAAATCATAACGGATATCACTAGTTTTCACCTTTGTTGAATAGAAAAATCAATGATTATTAAAAACATTTTGGAGGAAAATATCCTTTCCATTTTAAAATCACTTATTTAATATGTAAAAATTTAAAAAATATTATGGAAGAAAACTTTAATGAATATAACCATGGAAAATTTTAAATAATAATTCAAAAAATTATGTGATCATGAATGAATGAAATTATATTTATTCTATATCATTTATAAAAATATTTCATTGACATTTTTGGAATAAAGTCAAAAATAACTTTATTCATAAAATTAAATGATGATTACTTTTAAATTTTTTAAAAAATTTAAAATATGTATAAAAATGACTGTAAAATATCATTCAATAATATTAGAAACATTATTCATATAATTTTTTTTTAAATGTGGATATGAAAGAAAATGGGTTTTCAACTGAAGCGATAAATAAAGTGGATTTTCCTTAAAACATATTTTTTGTCTATGGTGAACATAAGGAGAGAAAAATTAATGTAAAACATGTATTATCAAGAAATAACAAGATTTTAATATATGTAATGAGTTTATTTAGATATATATCCTAATTTTTCATCATTATAATGTAGCCAAAAACAATCTTGATAACTAATAAGATTGTAACATAAATCCCTTACCGCTTTTGTAACATCCGAATCCTATATACCATAAATGAAATAACCTTATATGGATTTTTAAATCCCTATAAATTTCATAAGAATAATAATATAATACATAAAGGTGTAGTATATACATCACATAAAATTAAAAATTTGGGAATATGGCATGTATCTCACAGAAGTAAAAGTGAGAAGAAAATACATGAACATAAGTATGACTTCGTCATATTCATTGGATCCTACTGTATAATAAATTGATATTTTTTGAACATATATTAAATAAAAATACTCATATATATCCAATAATATATTATTTACTTAAATTATGTTATCACACATTTGTTAACATGTCTTTATTAAACTCATGTTCTAGGTAATATCTACTTCGTTTTGAATGCATATTTTGTTTTAATAGTATTGGTAATTGTATTTTGAAAATTGTTCCATCATAAAATTAATATTATTAATGATATAAATACTATATTCATTATATATATATATTTTTTCATGTCATTAATAAAATATTGAAATGAAAAAAATGAATTATAGTGTTGACATAGACAGTAGGTCATACAAACGAATGATTATTGTATTCATTTTTTTCATTGGATGGAATGAAAGAAAGGTAAATAATAACTAAATTTAAAATAATAATCACAATATTATATATATACATTAAAACCATCCTCATTACCATACAATTAAAACATAAATGGGAAATGGATCATAAGGCTTTGTGGAGACGGTTGTCTGCACGTACACACGATCAACATTACTATTTTACCATGGTTTGGAAGGTAAGATGTTAGATATGAAAATATCCTTAAATAATTATAATTATGTAATAATTATAATATTTTATAATTAATCCCTCCATAATAGAAATTCATAATTTATTTTGATTAGAAATTATCTTTAACGCTTTGTGGAGATGGTAAGTCATATATATGCACAAGTGATATTTTCAATTCCAATTTGATGGTAAAATGGTCAATGAAGGTGGTTTCATAATCATAATAAAATATTAGTTTATTTATTATAAATAGGTTATTATATTTTAAATAATATAATATATTTAGAGAATCTAAAATAATAATTAAATATAAAGTTATCGATTAAGGGGGTTATATATTCTTCAAAATAACATCTTTAGATCTCCTATTAAGGGTTCTGGGGTTGTTCTTAATAAAATGATAATGCATATAAAATTTTTATATGTGATTTTATATGTTAATTTTCCATTGGTTGATTGATATAGAAGTCTCAAAGTGGAGTGAAGAAGAAAAATGAAGGTTTCCCGTTTCTAAATGATCGGAGGGGAACTCTTGAAATTTCGAAAAATATATAATTAATATAAATTAATTTTATAGTACATATAGATCCGAATAGAAAATATTTTAATTTAAGTGGATTATAAGTGTCAATAATCTCATAAAATAAATATTTTATGTAACACCCCGACCGTCATTACCCAGAGTCGGTGCATTATTACATAACATTACCATGATCACAAAAGATCAAGTCTCGAAAGACCTATTAGCTTAGTAGCCTTGGAAATACTAGATACATTCATAAGGTTTACATTACAACATAAAATGGAAAACTACAAAAACATTATTTCCATAGAAAACATTGAGACCCCATGGACTATCCCTGCAGGTCAGTCATAATATACATCTTCGCATCCTGCAAAAAATAAAACAAAGAAAGGGGTGAGTTCAAATACTCAGTAAGGATAAAAATATAGCAGAAACTTTCATAAATAAGCATAATCATTTAAGGGAATGTATAAAACTAGTAAAAAATCCATTTCAATATAAACATTATCATAATATGGAAAATATAAATCAAAATAATTCCATTTACTTACTCACATGGATATTCTACTAGTCGTATATTCACATGCAATATCAATAACCACTTTCATAATGATGGAATGCATAATGCCAGACTTTCATAACCACATAGTCAAGGCTTTGTGCCAATACTACAAATAAGATTTTTTTCAAGGCCTTATGCCAAGACACTAGTTTGTCTCATGATACATACCGATGCATCAAGGATCTATAGCGGGCTCCACCTGTCACATACTAATTCCAATGCATTCCTCATATGAAAATGTTAAAACATAACATAAACATTCGTATTAAAACTAGCATATGAAATGTCAAAACATTATCCATAAAAAATTAATGGTAAAAATAACACATCCATAGTCAAACATATCACAAAACCTTCAATACAATATGGATGTTTTGTATCATAATAAATCAACTTCAAATAATCTTAAAATCCATCAAAGGATGTTGACATAGATGAAATTAAAACCTTTTTTTAGAGAAATATCTCGGTCTATTTTCAAATAATTTAAAATTAATATAACTATAAAAGAAAAAATTTATTTTGTAAATATTATTATAATATTGTAAGGGACGCTTTGATGATGTTTTAACAGTGGAAAATAGCCGCATCTTCCGTATGAGTTAAACAAACATTCTTACCTTAATTTTGTTGAAAAGGTCATAATGTACCTTGTTTGGAAAATGGCAGAAAGATCCCTTTCAGAACATATAGGGTCAAATGAGGGTATAAATTAATTTAACCCATTGTCTAGTAAATATTAAAAAAAATTTGGAATAAATTTTTAAGAAACATGGATGTGGATGATAAAGAGATCTTAGTAGAAAATTTTGTATAAAAACCCTCTGATTATGAAGAGATTGTGGAATTAACCCTTAACTTGTAATTTTCTTTGGTCAAGGGTAGGTTAACCTCCTGTATAATTGTTAAATAGTTATTATTAAATTATAAAAGAATCATATACATTAATATTAGATAATATATGATCTTTTAACACTTTTTTTGTTAATAATATCTTAGTATTATCGTCGTTTCGGGTGATAACTAATTTGTTTTCCTTTATCTTCTTTGTCATGTAAGTAGTGTTTATTATTGATAGGATGTGTCTTATTCATATTAATAATGATATTACGTCTTTAAACATTATTTTTATTCATATAATGAAAATTATTCTTGAATGGATACGATGGGGAATGAATCTCATCGTGTTCATGGAGACGGTAATCCATACGTACGCACGAGCGACAATATCATTCTTTTGATATTAAAATAATATATTATTGGATGGTATATCATATATACAGAATCATTATCATGTTATATTTATTACATAAATCAATTAACAATAATTATTATTCCCATCCAAATAATTATGTATTGAATAACAATTACAACACGACGTGGTGACGGTAAGCCGTACGTACACACTTATGGGGATATGTCATTCAAAGGATAGATAGAATAATTAATTTGGTTGTACCATATTTATAATAACATCATAGTATTTATAAGATACCATAGTTATTATTTCATAATGGAAACCCCAAAAAAAGCGGAATTTGAAGAAGAAAGGAACACGAAAGAGGTGGTGAGATATTTAACTCTTCTTCGGGTTCTTAATTTTGATTTGATCGAAAGAGCTCCATAGGTTGGCTTTTTTTCTAGAGTAATCCCACTAAGATGAAGGGAGGATAGTTGAGAGGGTATTTGGTCAGGGTTTTGACAAGTCAAAAGGCTTTGAAGTCATGAATTTGATGGAATGGGGAGTTCCCTTTTATAAGAGGGGTGAGGGGTACCTTAAGATAAGCTAGAAGTGTTATTTTATAATAAAATTATTTTCGGTTTCTAATGCCTCGAAAAAAAATTATTTAAAATAAAAGGTGGGGATTGGTCAAAAACCACTCAAACAATAGGATTTAGACTGGTTTGGGTCACTACATTAAGTTTATCTTTTAGATTTAACTCTTAGTTAAATAGTTTGACATTTACTATGTCTCTTTGTATTTTTATATTATATGGTTAATAAACATACTATATACTTCCAAGAGAACCCTAAGTAGTTCATTAATGATACACCTATAAATATATAAGTCTTTTGGATTAAAATTATATTTTTTAGGAATATAATATCAATGAATAATATAATATTTGTTTTAAAAACTCTTTAATGTCAATTTTGACACTATTTACTATTTTGTTTTTTCTAAATTCATAACAGCATTATTACTTCAAAAAAAATCATCTAACCTACCCAAAAATTTCATATTAACCTATAAAATTAGTTTAATTCATGAAAATTCTCAAAATACATTTATTTAGATATTTATAATATCAATTATTTTAATATTTTATTAATTAGGTAATTACTGCATCATCATTGTGTCATAAATAAATAAATTTATTTAATTTCTAAAAAATATAAATAAGATCTCATTATATAGGAAATATTTTTATATTTTCAATTAATATTTATAGTCGAATTTATCTTATTTGTGACCATATATAAAAAATGTTTTAGTTAATAAACATTGAATTTAACACTTTTAGCTCTTCTTTGAATTAAATATTAATAAATCTCCTAATCTAATCCAAGTGGACAAATGAGGTTAATATTGTATTCCCAAGTTTTTTTTGGGTCAAATCACACTTATCCAATAGAATTATGACATGTGTTAGGGTAATAATAATAATATTTTTACCCTTAATTAGCATATTTACTTTTAATAGTGGTAAACAAAAGTAAAAAGTTATTATTCATCAAAAATTATTTTTTTATCTTATTGAACAAAATTTTTCATAATTATATCAACTGTCTCTCTCTGATTTTTGAAATTACACTCAGAAAAGCTATATAATTATGTTTTATGTGAATTTTCAAATTCTCATAGAAGGTGGGTAAAAGGCGGTGAAAAGTTCAGTAAAATTTTTATATATCTAAAATTTTTATAAACTGACTCTAGTGAATTACATTGAACATATATAGGAATTATGTATCTATTTTGACCTAAAATAAATTTAAATAAAATAAATAATTATTTAAATAAAAATTCGGTTTTAAACTATAAATAAGTGTTTTTCACTATTCATCAAAAAATGAATGTTTTCAAAAAAATACAAAAAATTCACCCTAAGCTAATTTCAATATTCTGAATCAAAAAATGAAGTCCATTTTGAATGATAAAATTTATAAAATTTCAAAAAGTGGGTATTACTATTCATAACTGCTAGTTTGATTGGTTGTGGTGTGTTAGAACTCAAAGTTGCATACAACACATGCTATTGTATTATTCAAAGAGAAGCGTATCGTGGAAGCTTGGGGTGTTTCCTTCTCCCCTACTTCAAATAATTTTGTCCTTGAAATTTCTAGAATACTACCGCATAAAAAGATTCGGGTGGTTCTTTATCATAAGTTCCTTGGGTTCCCACATTGCATCTTCCATCTTATGGTTTATCCATAGAACTTTTACCAGATGAGTGGTCCGGTTTCTCATCACTTGTTCTCTTGTATCAAGAATCTTGATGGCATCTTCACGATAAGATTTATCAGGTTCCAGTTCTAATTTCTCATATGTGAGTACATGCATTGGGTCATGCATGTATTTTCTCAATAGTGATACGTGGAACAGATCGTGAACTTTGGAGAGACTTGGAAGCATTGCCAAACGTTAAGCTATAACCCCAATTCATTCTAGAATTCCAAAAGGTCTGACATACCTAGGACTCAATATACCCTTCTTACTAAAATGTATAACACCCTCCCATGGAGATACCTTAATGAAAACATGATCTGCTACCTGAAATTACAAATCCTTCCTTCAGTTATCAGCCTAGCTCTATTGTCTACTTTGAGCTGCCTTGATGTGGTTTTGGATTACCTTCACCTTTTCCATCAATTATTCCACAAGTTCTGGGCCTATGAATTTTCTTTCACCAACATCATCCAAACAGGTTGGTGTGTGAGAACTTTTTCTGTATAAAGCATCATATGGTGCCATCTGAATACTTGAATGGAACCTATTGTTATAAGAAAATTCTACCAGAGGTAAATATTGATCCCACATACCTTGAAATTCAAGTGAGAATGATCTTATCATGTCTTCTAAGGTTTGAATAGTCCGTTCTTATTTTCCATCAGTTTGGGGGTGGTTGGCAGTGCTCAAACGCAGTTCAGTATCCAGGGACTTCTGAATAATTTTCTAGAATCTTGATGTAAAACGTGGATCAAGGTTAGAAACAATCGATAGTCGTACTCCATGAAGTCTTACAACTTCATTAATATATAGTCTTTCTAAATGTTCAAGTGGTAAATCTTATCTTATATCAATAAAATGTGCTTATTTGGTAAGTTGATTGACAAAGAACCATATTGTGTTGTTCCTTCTAAGAGTCTTTGGTAGTCCCTTGACAAAGTCCATAGTAATATTATATAATTTCCACATTAGTATGGGAAGAGGTTTCATTAGTCCTCTAGGTTGTTTCCTTCCAGCATTCACTTGTTGACAAACCATACATCATGAAACAAAATCATCAACCTCCCTCTTCATGTTGTCCCACCAAAAATGTTTCTTCAAATCTCTATACATCTTAGTGCTACCCGGATTTATAGAGAAATTGGAACTATGAACATCGTCCAACAATTCCCTTTTTAGATCAGGTATATCGGGAACACAAATTCTCTTACCAAATTTTAAAATTACATCTTCATACACTAAGTAACTCAATCTCCCATCATTCAGTAGTTTAATCTTATTTTGAAACTCTTCATCTCTGGTCTGAGAACTCATTATCCTTTCTAGTAAAGATAGTTAGGCAACCATTTGAGAAAGAATTAATGTTTCACCTTCCATGGTTATTCTAATATCCATATTTACTAGATCCATGTATATAGGATCATGTTCAACTCTCAAATTGTTCAAAACTCCATGATCCTTTCTATTCAAAGCATCCACCACCTTATTTTCCTTCCCTGGGTGGTAGTGTATAGTGAAATCATAATCCTTGAGAAGTTCAAGCCATTTCCTTTACCTCATGTTGAGTTCTTTCTATGAGAAATTATACTTCAAACTCTTGTGATTAGTATATATCTCACATTTTTCACCATAGAGACAGTGTCTCCAAATCTTCAATGAAAATATTACAGCTGCTAACTCAAGATCATGAGTAGGATAGTTTTTCTCAGGAATTTTTAGCTATCATGATTCATAGGCAATAACCCTATCATTCTACATTAGGACACAACCAAGTCCTTCTTTTGACGTATCACTATAAAAAACAAACCCATCATTCCCCAATGGTAGAGTAAATATATGATCATTGACTAATCTTCTCTTCAGTTCATCAAAACATTCTTCAAACTCTTTTTTTCAAACAAATTTAACCCCTTTTCAGGTGAGATTTATTAATGGGTAAGCCAACCTGGAAATATTCTAGACGAAATGTCAATAATAACCTACTAAACCAATAAAACTGTGCACCTCAGTTATACTCGTTGGTGCTGGGAATTCTTGGATTTCCTTGGACTTAGAAGGATCAACAGAGATTCCATCCTTAGAGATAATATGGCCATGAAAATAAATCACCTAAAGCCAAAATTCACACTTTCTAAACATCCCATATAATTCATGTCTTCTAAGAGTCTTCTGGATAATGGGAAAGTGATTTTCATGATCTTTGTAGATTTTGGAGTATACCAAGATATAATCAGTAAATACCACTACAATGTCATCAAGATATTCCTTAAAAAATCTATTAATTAGATCCATGAAGATAGACGGTGCATTAGTCAATCCAAAAGGAATTACTGTAAACTCATAATGCATGTACCTGGTTCGAAATGATGTTTTCGGAATGTATTCCTTCTTCACACACAACTGATGATATCCAGATCTAAGGTCAATGTTTGAAAAGTATTGATCTCCATGTATTGGGTCAAATAAATCATCAATGTGAGGTAGGGGATTCTTGTTTATTGTTATAGAATTAATCTCCCTGTAGTCAATGCACAACTTCATATATCCATCTTTCTTCTTAACAAAAAGGATAGGGGCTCCCCATGGAGAAACACCAGGGCTAATAAATCTCTCATTACTCAATTTATCTAGTTGTTTCATAAGTTAAATTAATTCCTCATTGGCTATTCTATAATAGGTCTTCGATATGGGCCATGAACCATGAATTGAATCAATGGAAAACTCAATTTCTCATTTTGGAGGATTTCCAGGTAAATCCTCTGAAAACACATCAACATATTTTTGTAAAATAGGTACATCCTCTATTTGAACATTACTTTCCTCACCTGTAGTTATTTCATTCTCTTCCTCCACATTAATTGAATTTGGTTGAGCTATTAGGGTGGATATAGATAAGAATTAGGTGGTGATGTTTCTTCTCTAAAGATAAGGTACTTCTTATCATCATAAAAAATTGTAACCTCCTTCTTCTTACAATCAATTTTTACATCATGGTCTGAAAGCCAATCTGTACCGAGGATTATATCAAATTCAATCATGGGTATGATTATGATATAAGTAGATAATGAACATTTATATGCCTTAATGGGAACTGATTCACAAGACTTTATTGCAATGATACTTCCCTTACGATTTTTGACTGGAAACTCCCTTGTTAAATCAAGTTGGAAATATTTAATTTTTATAGAAAACATGGAAGATATGAAACAATGTGATGATCCAAAATCAAATAAATCATTGGATAAACATGAGGAAACCATTATATTACCTAAAACTACGTCTTTTGGAGATTTAACCTCAGTAGTAGTGATAGCATAAGCTTGACCTTGATCCCTTGGCCTTTTCTGAGGTAAGTTCCCCTGACGCTTATGACATTCATTCACATAATTCCACCTTTCTCTACAATTTTAGCATTCAAAATCGACAGCTTGTTTCTTCTCCTTGCAATCACGAGCTTGGTGGGATTTTTCACCACACTTATAACAGACTCTTATTCCCTTCAGGAAAGTACCAGGGGTTTTCTTCCCACATTTACTATAAGATGGATATTCAACTTTTCCCTTCTTTCCCTTATTTCCATTTCTAGAGTGTTCAACAGATCTCTTCTTCTCTTTCTTTTCTTTAAAGTTGTAATACATGGATAATTCTTTTTCTCTCTTGAAAACACATGAGACAATATATTTATACGATGAGAAGGATTGTGAGACTAATGCTGGATGGAGAAATGGTTTAAACCCATTAAATAAATGATTAATCTTACATCTTCGGTTACGTATATAATCTATAGCATGCCTTGATAACCTTGTAATGTTAGCTTCATACTTTATGCCATTCTCATCCTCCTTTTTCCTCAGACTCAAAAATTGTCTTTCCATATCCGCTTGATGGTCACGAGGAAGTATTTTTCTAAGAAAATTTCTTTAAACACACCCCATTTCAAATTTGATACATCATCATATTCCTTTGTGTTTTGAATCAATGACCACCATTGATCAACATCTCTAGTGAGGTGGTAAAATTCCATGACAACTTTTTCCATTTCGCTACTCCCTAAGGCATGGAATATTTTTTCTAAGGAATTTATCCATTGCACGGATACTAGTGGATTTGTACCCCCATTTAATGATGGTGGTTATTTCCTCATGAATCGATCTAACATTGAAACTCCACATTGTATATCTGGATTCTCCATATGGGTAAGGTTATTATTTAAAACGTGAGTGAGTTGTCCCAGTATGGTGATTAGCAGATCAACACCAGTTTTATCACTAGCTCTACTATAATTATCTTGAGTAGGAGGTAAATCCCTACATGGAGTGCTTTCATTGATACAGTTTCCATTCCTTCCACTAGGAGCCATTTCTAAACATTGGAATAAACTAGGTTAGTTTATGAATCGAAATACATAATTCCAAACTTGTAAAACACTTAACATAAATTGAACAGTTTATGGATATAATCCATAACCATAAAAAATGTTTTCATTGAGTAAGTATATACTCATAAACCCTTCATAATAGTTTGTAAAGAAAATGAGCATTATCCAAAGCATATCCCTTGGGTGTGTCATAACCAAGAGTGTAGTAAGGCCTCTTATCATGCCCCAGTTCTCATTCGAGTCTATCTCAAAGAACTGTTTTCCGGTTTTAGCCCTAGGTACATTTGAGCTAGAGCTGCCTCTACCTTATCGTATCCAGACAGGGATGTATTTCATAGAAAACTCACAAAATCTCTACAATACGAAAATTCTAGAAAGTTATTCTATACTAATACTCAACGTCTATCTTAGGTTAATGTACTCTAATAAAAGATTTTCTAAATCTATATTCCAAGGATTGTACTAAACATCCTATGTTACCAACTGTAATGCCCCGACCCTAGTTACCCACAGTCGGTGCATTATTATAAAACATTGGCATAATCACAAAAGATCATGTCTTGAAAGACCGATTAGTTTAGTAGGCTTGGAAGTACTAGATACATTCATAAGGTTTACATTACAACCTAAAATGTAAAGCTACAACAACATTGTTTCCATATACAACATTGAGATCCCATAGAATATCCCTACAGTTCAGTCATAATATAATTCTTCACATCCTGGGAAAATAAAAACAGAGAAAGGGGTGAGCTCAAATTCTCAGTAGGGATAATAATATAGCGGAAACATTCATAAATAATCTTAATCATTTATGGAAATTTATTAAACTAAAACCAAAGCCTTTTCAAAATAAAATTCATCATAACATTAAAAATATAAATCAAAATAATTCCATTTACTTACTCACATGGATATTTTAATAGTTTAATAATCACATGAAATATCAATAGACACTTTCATAATGATGGAATGCATAATTCTAGACTTTCATAGCCACATAGTCAAGGCCTTGTTCCAAGACTACAAAAAAAATTATTACAATGCCATCTGCCAAGACACTAGTTTGTCTAATGAGACCTACCGATGCATTGAGGAGCTACAACATCCTCCACCCGTCACATACTATGTCCAATGCATTCCTTATATGAAAAGGTTAAAACATAACATAAAAATTCATATTAAAACTAGCATAAGAAATTTCAATACTTTATCCATAAACCATGAATGGTAAAAATAACACATCCACAGTCAAACATATCAAAAAACCTTCAATACAATATGGATGTTTGGTATCATAAAAAACTAACTTCAAATAAGCATAAAATCCATCAAAGGATGTGACATAGATGAAATCAAAACCTTTTTTAGAGAAATATCTCTTTCTATTTTGAAATCATTTGAAATTTATATAATTATAAAAGAAAACATTTATTTTGGAAATATTTTTTTGGGTTGTAAGGAACTCTTTGATGATGTTATAAAGGTGGGAAATAGCCTCACCCGCTGTATAAGTTAAAAAAACATTCTTACCTTAATTTTGTCATAAAGTTCTTAATGTAATATGTTATGAAAATGACGGAATGATTCCTTTCAGAACATATAAGGTCAGAAAAGGGTATAACTGAATTCAACCCATTGTCTAGTAAATATTAAAAATGTTTTTGAATACATTTTTAAGAAAAATGGATATGGATGATAAAGAGATCGTAGTAGATAATTACGTATAAACAACATCAGATAATGAAGAGATTGTGGAATTAACCCTTACCTTGTAATTTTACAGGGTCGAGAGTAGGTTAACCTCATGTATAATGGTGAAATAATTGTTATTGAATTATACAAGAATTATATACATTAATATGATATCATATATGATCTTTTAACATTGATTTGTTAATAATATCTTAGTATTATTGTCATTTTGGGTGTTAACTGATTCGTTTTACTTTATATGCTTTGTTACGTAAGTAATGTTTTTTAGGGATAGGATGTATCTTATTCATATTCAGAATGATATTATGTCTTTAAATATTATTTTTAATCAGATAATGAAGTGATTTTGGATGTATCTTATTCATATTCATAATGATATTATGTCTTTAACTGATTCATTTTCCTTTATATCATTTTTTTGATATTAAAATAAAACATAATTGGATGGTATATCATATATAAAGAATAATTATCATGTTATATTTATTATTTAAATCAATTACACATCATTATTATACCCATCCAAATAATAATTCATTGAATAACAATTACACCACGACATGGAGACTTTAAGCCGTACATACGCACGTATGGTGACATATCAATCAAAGGATGGATAAAATAATGAATTTGGTTTTATCAAATTTATAATAACATCATAGTATATATAAGATAATTTATTTATTATTTTAGAATTAAAACAACAAAGAAAGAGGAAGTGGATGAATAAAGGAACATGAAAGAGGTGGTGATATGTTTACCTCTTCTTCGGGTTATTCCTTTTGATTTGATCAAAAGGGATCCATAGGTTGACTTTATGACTATAGGAAGTCCTCTGGGATTAAGGGAGGACATTTTAGAGGGTTGTTGGGTAGGTTTTTCTGATCCAAAAGTCTTTGAAGGTGATAATTTTAGGGAAGGGGGAGTTCCCATTTAAAAGAGGGGCGAGGGGCACCTTAGGAAAAGCTAGAAATATTATTTTACAATAAAATCATTTTCGGTTTCTAATGGATCTGAAATAAATTATTTAAATGATATGGCTGAGATGGGTCAAAAACCACTCAACCAATAGGTTTTAGATAGGTTTTGGTCACTATATTATCTTTATCTTTTAGATTTAACACTTAGTTAAATAGTTTGACATTTTCATTTTCTCCTTGTATTTTTATATTATATGGTTAATAAACTAACTATATACTTCCAAGAGAACCAAAAGTGGATAATTAATGATACACCTATAATTATATAAGTCCTTTGGCCGAACATTATATTTTAACGAATATAATATCAAGTAATATATAATATTTGATTAAAAAATTCTTTTATGTCAATTTTGACACTATTTGGTATTTTATTTTTGCTAAATTCATAACTGCATTATTACTTTGAAAAAAATTCATATAACCAACCCTATCATGTAATATGAACCTATAAAATTATTGTAATTCATAAAAAGTCTCAAATTACATTTATTTGGGTATTTATAATATCAATTATTTTAATATTTCATTAATTAGGTAATTACTGCATCATCATTATGTCATAAGTAAATTAAATTATTTAATGTCTAAAAAATATAAATAAAATACCATTATGTAGGAAATGATTTTATATTTCTAATTAATATTTATAGTATAATTTATGTTACGTTTAACCCTATATTAAAAATGGTTTAGTTATTAAACTTTGAATTTAACACCTTTAAATTTTCTTTGAATTAAATAATGATAAATGTCCTAATCTATTCCATGTGGACCAAAGAGGTTTATATTTTATTTGTAATGTTTTTATGGTCTAATTAAAGTTATCCAATAGAATTATCACATGTGTTAGGGTAACAATAATATCATTTTTCCCTTAATTACCCTATTTACTTTTAACCGTGGTAAATAAAATTAAAAAGTTACTATTCACCAAAAATTATTTTCATCTTATTGAACCAAATTTTTTTACTAATATCAACTATGTCTCTTGGATTTTTTAAATTCCACTCACAGAATAAGTAAAATTACATTTTATTTGAATTTGAAAATTCTCTTAGGAGATTGGTAATAGGCGATGAAAAGTTCAGTAAAATATTTATATATCTAAAATTACTATAAACTGACTCCAATGAATTACATAGGAATTATATAGGTATTATGTATCTATTTTGACATAAAATAAATTTATATAAAATAAATAATTATTTAAATAAACATTCAGTTTTAAACTATAACTCATTGTTTTTCACTATTCATCAAAAATTTAATGTTTTCAGAAAAATACCAAAAATTCACCTGAAGCTAATTTTGATAATCCGAATCAAAAAATAAAGTACATTTTGAATGATAAAATTTACAAACTTTAGAAGTGTTGGTATTACTATTCATAATGGCTAGTTTGATTGGTTGTGGTGTGTTAGAACTTGAAGTTGCGTACAACACATGCTATTGTATTATTCAAAGAGAAGTGTACCGGGGAAGCTTGGGGTGTAAAATTTTAAAAGTTTGTATTAAATTTATACCCTTGTCATTTTTTAAACACTTCATCAACCATTTTGATCATTACAATAATATTAATGTTTTACAACCTTTAAGGGTTAATAATTTTATTATATACTAATAAACAACCCATATAAGGACCATGATGATTTTAAAGACATATACCATTAATTTGGACTAATATAATATTTTAAAGAATTTTATATCAGAAAATATAATGTTTTTTATTATAAAATATCATTAATGTCTTTTTTTATTCTACTTATTTAATTTTACATTAAATACATCACAAAAAATGGGTAATTATAATATAATGATTCAAAAAATCCCTATTATGTCATATTAATCAATAAAAAGCTTTGTAAACATTAAAATTTTAAACTTATATCATTTAAAAAAAAATTAATATCAATTATTTTATTTTCCAGTTAATTGAATAAATATTTTATTAACATCACAATGGATTTTATTATCATTATATAATTCATAAAAATTATAGCTAAATATTAATAATAAAAATAATTTCAGTAATCACAAAACATGCACTTATATTCATTCATAACTTTATTTTGTCTTCATTTGTAGAAATAATAGATATTTAAAAGTAATAGAGGGACATTTTGTAACATTCTTTGATTTAAATATTATATTGGTCATTTTCATGGGAATGTTTCCACTAAACTACTCCATTTTTAATTATAGGTGATATATAAATAATTAAATTCACATATATTAATTAGAATGAAAATTGGTGGCATTATCTCTTAGTTTTAACCAAGATTAACATGACTAACCCTTTATAGAGGTGATAAATTTTAGGAGGGTTAATATTCACATTGACCAACTATAATAGGGGAATATTTACCAAATTTTAGAATGCTAATTCAAAATATATAATAAATTTTATCAAACTAAATACCTCTATTTTTAAAAAAATACCTTTTAAAATAACTAGGCTAAAGGCCACGAGACCATCTTTTTAGAAAAATACATTTTTATAATTATAAAAATAGTTTTATTCTTATCTCATGAGTATAAAAATGTTAAATTAAGGTTAAAAAAATTATATTAACTATATAATGTTCACCTATAATTAAATTCGTTCACCAATAGTGATTTTTTAATTTATTTGGATAAGAACACATTTCACACATAAAAACTATTTTTTCAAGAAAATTCTTTTTTATATATAAAAATGTTTTCATAATAAATCAATAAATAAAATTTACTCCAATACATTTAATTGAATTATTTAAAATATAATAAAAATATTTATAATTTTTAGGTATTTTAAAATAAAATGGATCTTTTAAATTCCTGATACAAAAGTATTATTTTAAGTAAAAATCAATATTTTTCATTAGTCACTAGAAAATCAAAATTTTCATAAACTTCTTAATTTTTCACCCTATGATAATTTTGATTTTACACTTTCAAAAACATAGTTAGTTTTATGATATAAAATTATTTAATGTTTCAAAAAATAAATATAACATTTTCTCACAAAAATAAATAAATAAATTTCTATGGAAATATATATTTTTATGAATAATATAACTTTGATAAAAAATTTAATACATATTTCATAAGAATTAATTAATATATTTATATTTATTGGGATAATTTTATATATCTCCTAATGTGTTAATCATATTCATATCTATAAATTTATAATCTCAGTTATAACTGCCAGATAATATATTTTAATAATATATCGTGTTTTGTTTAAAAATTGTGTTGTGTGTAACACAATGTATAGAAAAAATTAAATCCATTTAAAAAAATTCACAAAAACACATACTCTTCCAATGAAAAGGGTACCCATAAATTAAAAGGATTAACTTTTATAAAACCTTTTCTATAATAGAAATTCTTTAATACATCATAATATTCCTTTCTATATCATCTCATAGAAGCTTTAAGACATTTGATATGGATGTTAAATATTATTTTCTGAATTGTGATTTGAATGAGGAAACATACATGGAACCAAATAAATTCTACAATCTATATTTAGATGGTAGAAAGGTGTTTTATGTTGATGAAATCTCTCCATGGTTTAAAGAAGCTCCAATATCTAGGTATTTAATGATTTATGAGTATCTAAATGGAATTCTATTTTTGAAAATTCAGGTAGACAAAAATATATATTTGAAAAAGGCTAAAAATACATAAAACATTGTAATTTTGTATGGTAATGATATTATATTTTATTTTAGTGAAGAAATGTTTTTAGTAATTCTCATGGAACATGAAATAATGGTTTGAAATGTAAATACTAGGATAGATTATATTTTCCCCGTAGATGGGAATTTTGGAAGAAACAAGTTATATATTTTCTCATAAGAAAAACATTCAAGGGCCATTTTGAATATGTTTGACTATTTTGGGGCTTAAGGAGTGTTAAAAAATCACATTTGAAAGAAGCTAATCATGGATGATGATGTGAAATCTATTAATGAGACACAATATATAAATTTTATTGTGAGTATTATGTACTCGAAATATTTAAGACATAACATTATATATGTTTCCATCCATTGTTCTTGGTATCAATCCAATCCAAAGGCAACACATTTTTTATAACAAAAATTATATTGAGATTCATGTCAAACACTCTGTTAGGGGGTGATGTATGATAATGTAGGTGAGTTTTAATTAAAGGGTTTTAATGATGAAAATTTGGTAGAAGCATGTGATGTTTTAAAATATAAATATGGTCTATTTTCCATGGAATGAGTTTTTTTGAAAAGGATGAGGGTCAATACCCATTTATTAAACATGAAAAAATTAAACCTCCTTTCGAATTAGGAAATGAGGGAACCCATTGAAATCATGGGAAAAATGATTTAAAGAAGTAATATATAAATTTCATAAATGTCCTAAAAGTCCATAGGGAATCAAAAATCCTGGAAATCACATGGAAAAGCTCCTTCACCCCCCCCTCAAGACATTGCAATAGTGAGATCATTCAAAATGACGTGCCACCCCTCTTCTAAGAAGATTCACCATACCGGACTAGCACAACATGGTAGAGAACCTCTCCAACTGAAATATAGTGGAGAGAAAAATTAATGTGGATGGTTTGTCCTTCACCCTTTCGAGCCACCAAAATGACAATGAATGTGAGAAAGTCACATAAATTTCAACCTAATGTAGAGAATAATATTACTAAAAACACCGAGTGAGATTATATGCAAGGTTTCCATTCGTCCAAAAATAATGGAAACTGATGGTTGGATGATGGGTTTCATGACACCCATCCTTAATTCAAGAAAATCCACCCAGCAGAACCTACAAAATGATACACCTCCATCCAAATTATATGAGGAAGAAACTTTTAGAAACAATTAAGTCTTCATCTTTATTAACAAGAAGAACCAAGAACTATAAAATATCCAGTTGAACATGTCATAGACCACCATTTCTAATGACTAACCACTAACTTCTGCCAATGGGATGAAAATCAATGTACAATACTATTTCAAAATATATATTTTTGAAGAGGGAATTGTATGATTAAAATTTTACCCTCATTAGAGTATATTACTAATATCTAGACTAAACCTCTTTCAACTAAATAGTTTTACAAGATAAGGCTACAAATGAGAGTATATATCATCCTTTCTCTATAAATTCTATTATTTATTTTATTATCCTCCCCTATCCATTCTTGCTAAACATTAATTAAGATATATTTTTTCAAGGTGAAAATTTATTTTTCTCAAATTATGAATTGTTTTTATCTATTCACTATGTGTTGTAGGAAAGACTCTAGAAAATCTATTACTTCTGGTTTGTATTGAGTTTTAATGAATATATACAAAGGTTGATCTAATTTGTTTTGATAACATTGGTGACTGATTTACTCACACTTGACTTATATAAAGGTCTAATGCGTAAGACATTGAGATGATTAATTATTCATTAATTTTATTTCATGGTTATATGATAATCCTCATCAATTATTCTATTTCATTTTACTATCCATGAAAGGGATATGAATGAGTGGTTTCTAAAAAAAATAAAAGGGATTATTTTTGAACCTTTAAATATTTTGATGCATTATTTGAAAATATATATTTATCATTGATGATTCATGTGATTATACTCAGGGATATATGTAAAGTTCATCAATGGTGGAGAATTTTCTATAATATTTTTTAAATATTTTGATGAGTAACTACTATAAATAACTATGAGATTTTTTGGATATAATATTTAATGCTATCATGAATGTATGATGAATGATATAAAGCTATGAAGAGTCCATTTATGTTTTGTTGTGATAAATGGAGACTATGTATTCCACATGGATGATGTTTTAAGAAGGGTTGTATTTTCTTGGATGGAGCCCAAAATCATATTAAGAAATTATGTTACATAGAGTTGAAACTCAAAAAATAGAAGCATCCCTGTAGGCATGTATTTTATAGCTAATCACAAGAATTTGTTTATGATGATATAGCTTTAGTGTAAACCTCTATTTAACTATTAAAATTTCGGATGAGCCATAAATTTTGACAATGGTACGAGTGTGAGACATTGTGATGATCATAATACATTAGATCATAACCCTTTCATTGTAAATATTAATTTTCATTGAAAATATGAAATCAATGTATGATTTTAAATTAATCATAATGATTAAATACTTTTATAAATATTGAATTTCCTATTAGGTGATGTTTTATGTTCCAAAATTTAGTTATCTAATGTAAATTTAACTCAGATGATGATCTTTTGATGTTCTTCATGGCTCAAACATCGTGAACAACAAATAATCATGATCGAAGCTAAGACCAAGAAGTTACAAGAAAATGGATAAGATTATATTGATTAGACTAGTCCAAAATGAATGCTATAGATTACTTAAAATCATTCCTATGAAGAAATATCTAGGTCCATTAGAAGTTTCTTATTATATAAATTTTTTTAATATTGAATAAGGACCACAATAATTCAAATATCACACCTAGAAAAGAACTGATTATTTAGATGAATTTACATGAAGATTCGATTTGATTCTCAAATGTGTGGTGATGAGAGTGCAATGGAATTCATAAATGGTAAATTCATCAAGATATTTACCTAGATCACAGATTTGGAATATAGGGATAATTAATAATTTACCATTGATGAACGTATTAGAACTCTTATTAATTATTAAATGAGACGTATACCTACCCTTAAGATAAAATGTAAGAAGGAAAAGGAAATCACCTTTATGGACTTCAAATGTGTAAAGATTAAATTGAATTATGATGGAAAAAATGAAGAATAAAACATAAATGATTGTAACAATAATATTTCTCACTTTTCATGAAATTTTACAATAGGAGAAATAGGTAAGTATAGAGGTAAACATAATTTTAATTTTTTTAACTATGGGAATGTCATCCATTTCCCTATTAACTATTTTATGATATTTGAATGAGAAAATTATAATAAGGATGATTATATGGAAAACATTAACAAATATTTCTTAACAACTCAACCAAAAGGAATGATGAATATTTCCTGTAGTTTATTTAGAAGGAATTATTTTTCAGTTGAAGAAGGTCTTCCCAATAGTGAAGAAACCAGTGACGAGGAAGTTCCTAGAGATGTCTCTCGAAGAGTGATCATAGAAAAATAAGAAAAGGTAAACCTATATAAAGGATAATCAAATGAAAATGGAGAGTATAAAGTTTGAGAAGGAGATACATCCAAATTATATATCATGGAGATCAATATGTGGTTAAAAGAAATTTGAATTCTAAAAGAGGACAATACTCAAGTAAAAAGTGTATTAGAAAAGAAAAGGAAACTTTATTCTAAAAAAGTCTATTTTATCAAATATGATTATATTATAGTGATTTATATTGTGAAATTTTATAAGAAAATTGAGGATATGACTTCCACTATTATCTTATGGGGTATGTAAAGTGATTATCTCTTGAGATAGAATGAAGAAACCAAGAATCATAAAGAGAAAAGTAACTACAACATGAAAAAAATAGTTAGAAGATATAGAAGAATTTTATAAGTTTCCTATAATAATTTCCTTCTACATGAAAGATACAAGATATGAAAAAAGAAAATCTATAGGGTTTCTGGCGAAAAAATAGAATGATCATACTAAAGAAACAGATTAAATATTGTAACCCGAAACAAATGAATTAACTAAAGAATGAATCAAAACTACTCAAACATGGAAATAATGAAATTCATAAAAATGTCCTTCATAATTTATTAATATTCAATGAAAAATAATCAATAGTATATTGAAATATCTATTGACTTTATTACAGTAAATTGAGAAAGATAAGAGCACATTCAACAACAAAATCATTAAGAAAGAAGAATATTTTAGGGGAACTACTAGTGATGTGAAATGTTTGGCCATAGGTCATATAACTGATGGTGCAGTATATTTCTTATTGGAATAAAAATAGATGGATAATTAAGTGACGATATAAATCATAGATGATAATTCATCCAATATTTCTATTTTTTAAAATAAGGATGAATTATGAAATATTTTTAGTGTTTGTGGGAGATTTATAGAAGATTTGGTTATGAAGGACATACTTAGGATCGGTGTGTTTCATTCAACCATACCCGGTTGAGTACTTTTCATAAGTTTGGCAGTGACGAGAATCAATTCCAAATTATGAAATAGGAAAAATGTTATGTAGTTGAATTTAAATATTATAAATCAAAAATCACTTGATTATGGATGATGGGTGTCCTTGTGACATAATAGGTGACCTGAACAACTATAAAAATAAAATATAAAGTAGGATTTATTATATTTTATAATAATAATTCCATTAATACCATAGGCATTGGGATAATTAGTATTGGTAAAAGTAAAATAAATTTGGATAGTGTGTTATTTGTGGATATACTAATGTAAAACATTTTCAATGTATCATAACTATGTGATACTAGAAATTTGTTTATCTTATGGAAAAATGGGTCTATTGTTAAAAAATTGAATATTGTACTATTATTACATGTTTTTTTAGAATCCAATGAAATTTATATCAAATTATTGAAGTGAAAGAATATTGTTACATGAGAAAATAGGTTGAAATTGAGTTATGACATAGAAGGGAATCTCACCTTTTCCAAAATAAAATAATGAGATTTATTCAAGAAGACCCTATAATAATTTTACCCTTAATAAAATAGTATAATTATATTATTTTTAAAAACATAGAAAAAGTAAAATAGTGAATAAAACACATAATGTATTTGGAATTCAAATGACAAAGCCTCCTGAATTGATATATTTTAATGTTTATAGACTTGTGTGTAAGAATTAAATAAATAGAGGTATTTTATTATTTTAATAGATTCATTCATAAGGTTGACTGGTATTAATATTTTGTATTATAAATCATAGAGCCTAAAAAAATTTATGATCCATAAATGACCTATATAAATAACATGCATGTACATAAATATATTAAGATCATATAATTTAATAGAATATACCAAAAAATAGTACAATGAATATGTTAATATGAATGAAATTATATATGAACTCATTGATCCACATAATTCGCAACAATATGGGGTGGTTAAATTTAATAATGATATCCTAGTTCTATAGACATTAATATGATATTAGAAAATGACAATCCAATATATTATTGGCTTCAAAACATTACACTGGTAGGAATAATTTAGAATATGTGTCTCATAAGGGCAGACTCGGACATAATGACCTATGAGATGTTATTTAAATGGAATCCAAATGTTAAACATTTTATGGTTTTTGGATTCCCATATTTTATCAATATAAAGGAAAAAGTAGGAGGAAAGTTTGATGATAAGGCTCAATATGTACCATTTATTGGGTGAACATTAAAGGATACATTTTATAAGTATTATAGTAATAAATCATAAAACATAAATGATTGAGATAATGATACAATTATTGAAAATGAGTGATGTAATATATATTCTCTCTTGTATATAATAACGATTATTTTATGATTTCATAAACCATGGAATAAAATATTGAAAAAATGTAAAATAAAACCAATGACATAGATCATAATTTTTTAATGATTAATATGGAAGATATAAGAATAAGGAGAAAAATATTTGACTGATAAAACATGTTGGTACTTAGAACATTATTAGATATTAGAATCAATGTGTGTAGATAAGAATTAATATCATGGAAACTGGCCCTGAAAATCATTGTTAAAGGATGAACCTTGGATAATAGAGGAATCCTTCAAATATAATGAGTTGTTCTGAGCCACGAATTAATAAATAGATTATATTAAAAATAAATAAAACTTTTATTTCCTTTTTAAACCCATTTAAAATATTTAATTAGATCTAAATGGGTTATTATCAACAATATTTATGATTATAGTGATGTGGCTGAAAAAAAACCAGGCTAGTATGCAAAATATGCTCATAAATTAAAGGGGTTGGATTTGATGAAATATTTTCTCTAGAGGCCATATATAAATTTATTAGAATATAACATGCCATATAATCTCATTGAAGCATCATGATATTTCATATGGATGTTAAATAAATTTTTATAAATGGTGATCTTGATGGGGATGTATACACAGAACAACCTGGAAGATTTAAGATAAATTCAGATGGATTAAAGGTATTTAATTTGAAGAAATATATTTACTATTAGAAAAAACACCAATATATTTTTATTATAACGTTTATAAGTATCTAAAAGGAATTCCATTTCAGAAAAGTATTGTGGAAATAAAATCCACATTTGAAAAACTCTTACACAGCATAACTCTTTGTGACTGTGTATATTGATGATATAATACATTAAAATAATTAATAATTCATATGTGAAGAATTATTAAGGCACATAATTTATTTTTTTGAATTTTAAATGTAGGGATAGGTGATATTCTTCTTAGGTTTTGAAATTTCCAAAAAAATAGGTTACATTTTTTCAAGACAAGAAAAGTATTAAATAGATATTTTCAATACGTTTACCAGGAATGATGATAGAGGTGTTTCCACTCCAATTCATGTGGGAATGAAGAAAATAATGAATTATGAAGGTCTAGTTTTTAGTGAGATAATGTACATAAGATTGATTTGTTGTATTTTCAACATAACAGCTCACAGACCTAGAATTGTTTTTTTATCAACCACTATTCCAAATATCAATAAAATATAATAGAAAAACAAATTTTATTATAAAAGAATATTGAGATGAATCTCTAACAATTTTAATAATGGGATGACATATAATAATATAGGTTATATGGAATTAAATGGTTTTACTGATACAAATTTGGTTGATATATTTGATGACCAAAAATCCACATCACCTAGAGTATTTTTCATTGGAAGGATTTTTTTCTTTGATTTCAACAATTAAAATATTAGATACCCTATGATCTATTGAGGAGGAGTATTTAGATTCATTATACGATGCTACAAAAATGATATATATGATGATTTGGTTAAAAGGAATGTGTGTTTAAGAGACTTATCCTATGATAATAGGATGTCAAAATCATAGTGTTATAAACCTATCCAAAAATATTTTGAACACTCAAAATCAAGGAAAATTATTATAAATTATTATTTTCAGAAAGAATATATTAATGAGTTGATTATAATACTATAATTTATTATATCAAAAGAAAATATTATCAATACATTGAAAAAAACTATTTCAACTGAACAGATCAGAAATCTAAGGCTATAAATGGGAGTGAAACCCATACCCTCACACTGAGTTATGGTATTTATTTGAGTTTACTCCTTTATAATTTCTTGTTTAAATTTCAAGAGAGATTTATTTTATATGGGATAAATTATTTTTATATGATTATAAATTATTATTTTTTTGTACTAAGTGGTGATGGAAATAATCTAAAAGCATTGTAACTATTGTTTGTTGTTTTGTTTTCATGATTATATAATATGGTTGAGTTTGGTTTTTTTGATATATTTTATGATTTATTTAGTCAGTCATGTTTTCCATATATATCTAGATATTGTAGAATTATATATGATTAATTCATAAGTCATTCAGTTTCAAGAAATCATTTTGATCCTCAATATTTAATAACATTGGTTTTATTGTTATTATAGGGGATAAGAATGAGTATTACTGCCAAAAAATTAAAATATGGTTATTATTGAACCATTGGTGATGTTTTATTTTTAAAATAACTATTATGTGTGATTATTTATGTGTTTATTCACAAAGATATACTACAAGTGATTTTGAGGTGAGAGAACTATCTATAAAAATATGGAAAGAGTATAATGAGTATCTATTATAATTTTTTTTAAGAGTTCTAGGTTATAATATTAAAATCTAACATGAATGGGAGATGAATTAGTTAAATCTATAAATAATCCATCCATGTTGTGTTGTGATTTAAAGACAATATGACGGCCCCTACAATGACTTTTTAGGAAGGTAAATATTTTATTTAAATAATACAAAATATAATATGAATAAATTCTGAAACATAAATTTTAAACCTAAAAAATAAAAAATTATTGGGATATTAGACTTTTCAACTGAGCATATGATTTTGAACATGAGTGTATAGATTTAGTGTAAAACATTAAGTGTCTATTACACTTCTGTATGAGGTAGAAATATTGACCATGGAATGAGCGGAATACATTGTGTTGATTTTAAGGTTTTAGTGTGTAATCCCATAGAAAAACATAAGACTTTGCATTTAATGTTTGACTGAAGTGAATTCATTTAAGTTGATCATAAGTTTTTAATACTTAATGAGATCTTTAAGTTTTTAATGGGTGAAGTATAATGATTCTATATTTATTTATATGAATAAAAATTTCACTTAGGTATGCTTTTATGATGTTCTTCATGGATCAAACATCATGATCAAATGCATAATCATGATACATTCTATGTTTAAGAACTTAACATCCAAGGTGAAACTAATATTCATTAGGGTTTCCCACATGACTTGATACATATTCATTATCATTATTCTTATGAGGATATATCCAAGAAAACTAAAAGTCATATATTTCCTAAATGATTACAATTTCAAAAAATGACCCTGATAATTTTAATATCACACCCACAAAAGAATTGATCTTTTTTATTGATTTAAAAAAAATATTTTATATAATGATTTGACTGGGGGTTTGGAGAGAGTTTTGAAATTTATAAATGGTATATTATTCAAGATCATTACCAATATCTCATATATTAATGATAAGGATCTTGATTAATTTTCTATTTATGATATCCATAACACTCTCATTAATTATTAAATAAGAAGAATACCCACCCTTCCAAGAAAATGTAATATAGAAAATGAAATTTTCTTTTAAATCATTGAATGTTATAAGGATGGAAGATATGAAAGACTTCTCAACTATAGAAAAAACATAAAAGTATTTGTTGAGACTTTTTCTCATATACGAGAAAGTTTTAAAAGAGGAGTAAGATGTTAGTATAGAGGTAAATTCCATTCTAAATGTTTTAACAATGGATATGTTGGTCATTTCTTGATTAAATATCCTATGAATTTTAAAATAAAAATTTCTAATGAGGATGTTTCTAGGAAAACCATTACTAGAGATTTCTCAATAACTCAATTAAAAAGGAAACAATATGTTTTGCCCTAGTTAATTTATTGTGATATTTTTATCAATCTAGGAAGGTGTTTCCAATAGTGAAGAAAGTGGGGATGAAGTTTTTTCTAGACATGTCCCTGAAAGAGTACTTATAGGACATACATATAATAGGTAAAGCCATCTAAAGATGAATCAAATTACAATGGTGAGTACATATTATTGTAATGAGATACTAAGAAATAATATACCATGATAATAGAGATGATGATTTTTTTGAAATAAATTAGTAGTCTAATAAAAGGAAACACATTAATGAAAAAGGATTATACTTGAAAGTCAACATCAAGATGAAAAGGTAAATATTTTCAAATCGGTTGAGATTCTAATGTTTTAAATTGAAAATGGGGAAAAAATTGATGGTATTACTTACACAATTATCTTATTGGATAAGGACATTGTTGAACATAAGGGATAGAAAGATGAAATAAAAAAGCAGAATGGGAAAATTAAAATGCAACAACAACAAGGATGAAAAAGAGTTGTGAGAATATTTTAAGTATCCTATAGTAATTTGTTTCTCACATAAAATCTCTAGATATGAAAAATGAATGCTTATATAGGTTATAGTGAAAAAATATATTTCACCTACTAAAGAAACACATTATAGATTAAAACATGGAATGGTTGAATGCCCTAAATCAAGACTCAAAACCACTCTAATATGGAAAGAATGAAATTCATTAAAAGGACTTTCATCAGTTAATAATTATCAAGGAATAAATCTAAATAGAATTGTGAAACATCTACTCATTAAGGCTAGAAAATAGAAAAATACATAAAACAATTCAATAATAGAATTTTTAACAACGTAGAATATTTTATAGGTACTACACATGTTATGGAATTATTGGATAAAGGTTATATAACATATGGAACAATATGTCAAGTATTAGACTGATAATATGGAAGGAATGAATGAAAAGGTACAAATAAAAGCTAATAATTTATCCAAGGAATCAAAATTTTGAAAATGGCATGAAGTAAGAGATATTTTTAAATTATTCCCAGAGCTATTTGGGTGATGTGATCAAGATGTATATACTTTAGATGACGAGGTTTCATTCAATCATACTCAGTTTAGTAATTTTCAATGGTTAGGGAATGACTAGAATCAAATTCAATTCCAAAAATCTAAAAATTTCATTCATATTGTCTTTAATTCATGTAAATATTGAAGGCTTTGGATTGTCGATAATGGATGTACATATTGCATGTACGATGATCAATACAACATGAAAAAATGAAATGTTAAGGAGGATTTATGACATTTGGTAAATAAAACTCTATTATGATCAAAGGTATTTGGATAAAAAACATTGGGGAAATTTAAATCAATTTGGATAGTGAGTTATTTTTGGATGAATTAATTCATAATTTTTTAGGTAATCATAACTATGTGATTATTTAAATGAATTTATCTTTATAAAAAATGGATGCATAGTAAAAATAATGAAATATGGGGTAGTTTTTACAAGAGTTTTGATAACCATTGGAAAAATGTGTAAAATTTTGGATGTGAGAGTAGGTTGTTATTGGAGAAAATAGGATATAAATTTTTTATAATATATAATTATGGGCTAACATGGACAAAAGAATATGGAGATATTTATTCTTGAAGAATCTAACCACACATACCCTTATCGAAAGAAGACATTTCCACTACTTTAAAAACATATAAAATGGATAGTGATGTATAAAACAATAAGGCATTTGGAATTAAAGACTCAAAGAATCCTAAATTGATTCATTTTGATGTTTTTGGGAGTATGACTAAGAATTCATAAAATGGGTAAACATATTTTTTGTCATTCATAAATGTATTTTCAATGATGACCATAATTATGTTCATGACTCATAAATCACATTCCCAAAAGAATATTTATGATCATTAGGAGACTTGTAGAAAAACCAACATGCTTGTACATAATGATATTAAAATTAGATAATGCAACTACATATGATAAAGAATATATAATTTAATATCCTAACAGGCATGGTATTTGAACTGAATTCAGTTCTCTCTATACCCAATAAAATGGAGTTGTTGAAAGAAACATTATAAGCATAGTTGATATGGCCAATAGTATGCATAAAGAGCATGAATCCTCAACGTATTTTTAGAAACATGGTATCACAATAAAATTATTAATTATTAATTTGAATTTTATAAGGACAAACTAAGACATTAAGATTTTTGGGATGTAGTTTAAAATAAATCAAAATGTTAAACATTTCAATGTGTTTGGATGTCCATGTTTGAGCCTATCAAAGGAAAAAAATTGTCGAATGCTTGATGATATGGATAAAGAAGTAATTTTTCTAGGTACACATCAATTAAAAACTATTATTAGTGTTACAATAAGAAATATAAAAGAATAATTGATAGTGATGATATTATACTTATTAAAAATGAAGATGGGAATAGATATACATTCTTTACAGATAATAAGTATGATATTTTCATTTCAGAACCAATTGACGAAACTATAGAAAACATATAGACTCATAGAAAACCAATATAATTTTTATTTTCTTTTTATGAAGATGAAATTATAAGCATAAGTAGATAAATACTAACTAGGAAAACCAGTGGATGTTGATAAAATTATTGTTGATCAGAATCACAGTGGTGAAATAATAAGGATCATCATGGAAACTAGTTATAATAGTCTTTAATAAATCATAAACATCATATAATTTTGGAATCCTTCAAAAATATTTAGTGGGTTTCTTTTATGAATAAATAATTATATTACATTAAATGGAATGAAATATATGATTTTTTTTTCAAAACCAAGAAAAAAAATATAATTTTGTATAAATGGGTTAACTGAAAGAAGATTCCTAAAAATGGTGATGTTTATAGAAAAAAACCCTTGACAATATGAAAAAGGATACTCATATAATTAAGGTTTTTAATTTGATGAAACCTTTACTATAGTGTCTAGTTCATTATCCTTTAGAATATACATTACAATATGATCTAATAGATGCTTCAAGATATTTCAAATAGATATTAAATCATCTTTAATAAATGGTGAGTTTGGTGAAGAAGTATACATTAGACTACCTAAAGTATTTATCATATAATAATATGGGTAAAATTCATATAAATTGATGAAATATCTCTATATTATAAATCATTATCCATGAGATTGGTATTTTATGTTTGATGAGTAATTAAATTGAATTATATATTAGAAAGGACTTGTGGATAGTAAACTATTTTTGAAAGTGTCCAACACCACTTAATATTTGTGATTCCGCAAGTTGATGATATAATATTTTACCGTAATGAAGAATTATTATGTGAGGAATTCCCAAAAAATATGAATGAATGTATTAAAATGGAAATTTATAGACATAATAGGTTATTATTGGTGATTAAAATTGTGAGAACAATAGTTTATATTTTATTCACGTTAGAAAAAAATAAAAGATCGATTTTGAAGATGTTTAAAATGAAGGGATCTAGAGGAGTGACCACGCTAATTTTTGTAGTAATAATGATGAACATAGATGATGAAGGTAAGGATGTTAATGAGAGATAGTTTAGAAGTGTGATTAAATGTATTATATACTCGGCATCTTCATGACCCAACATTGTATATATCATCACCCTTTGTGCCCCATATCAATCCAAGCCCCAGGAATCAAATATTTTTCTAGTAAAAATTATATTGAGATATATTTCAAAAACAATAAGTTCTGGTTTTATTTATAAGAATAATGGTGAGATAGAATAGAAGGGTTTTACTAATACAGATTGGGATGAAGGAATTAATGACTAAAAAATCATATATGGTGTAGTATCTTTCATTAGAAGTAGTTGGGTTTCTTGTAATTCAATAAATAAAACATTAGTTACCCAAATCTCAACTAATATTGAGTATGTGGAAGAATCACAGTAAGCGATAAAAATAATATGGATGAAGATAAATTTGAAATATGTGTGTATTGAAGGAACTCTTGCTCATATATTGGATAGTTACAATCGTAGTGTTAAAAACCTATCCAAAAATATAGTGCAACACTCCATGTTAGTGAAATAAGGTATAAAGTAACATTTTATGAAATATTAAGTAGAAAAGAAAATTATAATAAAATAATTTATACCCTCTAAATAATATATTTATTATATCCTGATCAAAATTCTTTCAACTGAATAGTCTGACAAAAAAATGGCATTAATGAGAGTGAAACCCATCCCCTCACCCTGAGGAATGATATTTATTTGAATTTCCTCCTATATACATTATTGTTAAAGATTATTTAAGGGATATTTTTTTATAGGTTGAAAATAATTTATCCCCAACTACACATTTTTTAAATGTGTGTATAGAGTGATGTAGGAATGACTCTCGATAATATGATACTATTGGTTGTTTTTGAGTTTTCATGAATATTAGATAATATTGAGATGAGTTGTTTTCTAGATAGATTTTATTATTTATTTAGGAAAAGATTATTTCTACAATGAGAAATTTTACATAATCATTGATATGATTAATTCTTGATTCATTTAATTTCATGTGTCCATGATGATTACCTAGAGTTATTCTCTTTGGTTTTATAGTCAGTAAGGGATAGAGGAATTAATGGTATTTCAAAAAAATCCGAAGGAGGGTATTGTTTAACCTTTTATAATATAGTTTTATTTTTTGAAAGTAATTATTTATGTGACACAATTGATGTTCCAATACTCATGGATATACTACTAGTGATTTGAATATAATATCACTATCTATAATATACTGTAAAATGAATGATGATTTGATATTATGATATGCTTTGATATTTTATAGATATAATCTTGTAATCTAACGTAAAGGGAATATGAATGAGATATAGATATAATGAATCCATCAATGGGGTTTGGTTGATGAGGGAACTATAAATACCCCTTGAATGATCTTATAATAATGGATAGATTCCCTTTTATGAATCCCAAAAATTATATAATGAAATTATTAACATTAGCATTGAAACTCAAAAATATGGAAAAGTTCATGAACATAAGTCTTTTCTATATGATCATAATACTTTAAGATTATTTGTGTAGATTTAGCATTATCCTTTATGTAATAGTAGTACTTTAGGATATGGTATAAATATTGAAAAATTCATGATAATAATCCATTTTTCTAAGTATGATACTTCATATCATAATCCTTGCACTAATCATAGGAGATTAGGTTGAATGTATAATCTTAGTGTCACTATTTCAGCTAACTCTGTGTATTATATACTTTCATAAATCATGAAATTCCTATTGGTTGAATTTTTATTTTACAAGAATTAATTATCTGAAATAATATTTAATATAGATGATAATATTTTGATGTTTTCCATGTCTTGAGAATCATGATAAAACACATGGTCATGATCTGAAAAAAGACCAAGAAATTTCTATCCATGGAAGAAGATTATTTTTATAAGAGACATCCACATAGAATGCTACATATTTTCCATCATTGGAAATATATGAAAATATTAAATTAAACATGAATTCTGATATTGTTTTATGGATTTTAATTTATAAAAAATAAATTAATAATTAAATTTTTTTGCCCAAAAAATACAGATTCATTAGCTAGATTCATGAGAATATTTTGTATAATGGTTTAAATACTGGTTAATAATCTTTAAATGAGTCAATCTAGGGAATCTATATTCAATTAAATTTCTATAAGAATTATTGAAATTGTATTCAATTTTTTTTCTAAATATAAATTACAAGGTTTATAATGAAAAGAATGAATTGATAATTCTAGGAAGGGGAAAAGACACACTATTTGTTCGAAGAAGATCATCTGAGAGGAGTTGCATGAGATAGATTTTTATAGAAGTGGAAAAGTGTCATGTTTAGAGGATTGCATGTAGAGGCTCTTATTTTACTTAGTGTTATTTCCTTATGAATGTATTTTTTTCTTGTTGATGTATATTTTAACATGATAGTGTTAAAAGTATAATGACGTCAAGCTCGTACCCTTTGTCATTTTCTATTTGATAATAGTAATGTGATCATGTATATATGATATTAACCATTACACACAAGGTATGAAATCTCTACAAGGTAGGGGACCACCTTAATAAATCTTATACGTATTTCATTATTGCATCGGGGAGAATTTTGGGATAGATTTATTAAAGAAGAAAGAGAATTAAAGGGATTTAAAATTGGTATACACACTAATCAATCCATACTTCCACTCCCATATCAGAGTGTTTCAGCCTTTATTTGATCTTACACAACCTCACACACAATGCTCGAGATCTAGAATGAACCAATGAAACAGGAGGATTGCCTACTTCTCTGACCAAATCTCCACAAATGACGCTAGGATGAGAACTTTGGGGACACGTGATCTCCACCCTTGACCTCCAAAGGAATCCATCTTTAGTATTTTTATTAATTATAATAGTTTGAGGAGTCCCAATTTTTTTACGAATAACTTTCACCTCTTTCATCATCACCAGCACTGACTCTAGCCCTATCATTTATAAATCTTCAACCTCCTTCCAACATAGGGGTTACCTAGAGGGTCTCTGGTAAATGGCCTAAAACATTTAATTTTACTGGTGGAGTGGTAGCTTTTATTTTATATATACTCAATTAAATGAATTTCATATTCGAATATATAACTAAAATCCAACATGTGATATCACTATATATCCTCAAGAAAAATAATAGTTCAATTGGTTTAGCCATTTTTCTAATGGTGGATTTTTTTTCTTCAAATGAAACTAAGCAACGAATTACTCTTGGAAACCCTTATATAACAAAGATTTATATCATGTTTTTCAACTAAAAATGATCTTCATGATGGATCATATATTTAAACAACCTCCTCCATCTGCAAGTACCCCAATCACTCTATTAGTCTACAATCCTAAAAATCATGAAAGTTGTCTGGCATGTTTTGTCAGTTGATGATCATAGAGATAACACTGTGATATCTCATTGTTCATGGGAGCCCCATAAATAAATCCATGTATATTATATCTCAATTCATTGTAATAACCTCAAGGTGTTGACGAAAACCTATTGGGTGATGGTTCTTTTCCTTCATATATTGACAGGTGATGCATTGTGAGACAAACTCAAAACAACTTGTTTCATACCTAACTACTAAAAGGGATTCCTGAGGTTATGGAATGTATTATTCACTCAAGGATGTACCAATAAGTGTGAGGTATATAAATACCTCATCACCTACTCATAAAACACGAAAATAACCAGTATTAATCCTTTTATGTTGATAATTTGATCCCCACATTCATAATATCAATCTAGTGTACTACATAAGGATATATGGTCCTAAAAACTTCACAATACATGTATCCAAATTGGGCCTCCATCATACACTAAATAAGAGGATGGTCCACCACCATTGATCAAAGATAATACATTTCTACCTCATCCACTATGTATAAATGTAATAAGGCTTGCATATCAGAATTCACCCTAATAATTAATAATGGTACTTCCATCTCATGCCATCATCCACCATTTTCCCTTTCTTGGAGTATATCCAATATCAAATTTATTCTCCTAGAAGAACTGTAGAACATTATCCTACCTTTTTTCAGGATCTCTCTAAGTGGGAATGGACTTAAGAATCTAGTATTCTATAAATACTATGAAACACTCATCTAGAAGGCAGTTCCTCTATGTATTCAATGCCAGAAGTACTGCTTCTAGATCCAAATTTTGGGTCATATAGTTTTTCTCTAGAAATATAAACTATCTAAACCCATAACCAATCATTTCCCACAACATTACTAGTAAATATATTTTACTATATCTAATGTAATCATAGAACACATTGTACTTGATCCCATCTTCAAGAAACCTCTGCATGGAATAAATCTTCAATCACCCCTTCACTTCTTATGATGTCCCTAAAATCACTCAAAAATGAATGGTCCCCCATTAAGGTAAGGGTAATCATGGGGGTTTTATTCCTAGAGTACTATATTGTGATTCTATAAGAGTATCGACATACCTAAGGAAGCTTCCCAACTAAAAAAAATCTCTTTGGTACTCTCAATCTATCACTATCTTGATATAAATTGGGTCCATGGCTTATCCACCCTAGGAGATGATATTATCCATGAAATGGACCCCTATAGTCTATATGTGATACATAGATTTTATTTTTGTATGATTAGAGTTCAAGATATATATCTAGAAAAATACTCAAATTCTCAACATGATCATCTTCAAATGCTAATTAGCTGTGGATGTCATGGGCTAAGACAAATAAGATCTATTAAAAGAATGGATGAATGATATTGATGTTAAGGATGCTGAACACATTCTAGTTATTTTTTTCACTAAAGTGCATCCCCAGAAACTCATAATCTCTATAGTATTAATGAAACGAAATATTAAGAATATTTTCACCACAAAATAAATGATAGTGATAGTGAGCCCTACGATAAACCATTTAGAAACACTTTTCACCCATTAGCTTTTTAATGAGGTCATCTATCTATAACATATATTATTTATTATTTACATCCACCAGATTCAAGAGGTAAAAATTATTACAAGGTCAAAAACTCCCTTTATACCTCTAGATGAAAAAATAGAAGCTACCAAGGGGAAAACAGTAGTCCTTATGAAAAAATTCCATATATGATCCTCAAACTACAAATTTATAACCCTAGTCTCCATCAAGTACACCTAATAAGTTATATAATATATTAGAGTGGTCTCAAGGGTATATATTGTTGTTTAATTAATCCTCTCAATTAGAGGGAAACCATGATTCATCATCAAGAAACGTTTCCACATACTTCTCTAAAACTAAAGGAAGATGATCATATGAGGTGTTTAGAACACATAGATAAAACCCACAAACTTATAGATTGTCATGTATAACTTCACATATAAAGGATCTACTCATCTCAACTGAAGGTTACACATTCCCATATAGGGGAATATCAATCCATCAGTTTTGAATAAAATCACTCTTTAATAATAGTCGTATATATAGGAATGAACTTTTGATATCTATTACAAATGAAGGATGACATCATATTTCTTCTTAACATCCAGTTTGAGGTCCCATGAAATCCACTCTTTAATATGTGAAAGTTCAAATAATAAATAGATTTAGGTGAATATGTGACCATATGCATTTGAAGTCTCCAACCAGATGTTCTAGGATCGGGTTTTGCCTTTTATTTCTATCTCTTGATTTATGTATTAACTAAAAAAAGGATGTCTTAATATAATATCTGTTAGTATAGGTTTCAAATAATAGTATACCTAGATCCCACCTCAAACCCTGATTGGTGTTGCCTAGCTCTAACAGTTAATAAATTGCATCTAGCTTCCTACTTTACCTCTGTCATTTTTATATTGGAAGGGATGACCTCAGGGTAGCAGTGGTGGTAGAATAGTATCATAGAGACATCCTCTTTAATATTCTTCTCCTGGTGCACCAAAAAATCCTATACAAATATCCCTCAATGATGACAACCCCCTATACCTATAGGATTTCTCTAAACATGTCCCAACCTCTACCATAGGGTCTATTAATTTTCGAACCTCCGTATATAGTATGAAGGTTATGTTAGTCAGATTCCATATAACCTCATACTCTAGAGACATAGAAAAATAAATCTCTTTCCTAATTAGATCCTCTATGTGGTTCCTGATCTACAAGTCCTCATGTTTGATGTTGTGCATACAAATGACCCATATGTCATGAACCAAATTCCAACCATCAGCTAGGAACAACTGATAAATATACTCTTATAATACTACCACTGATACATTATACCTACCATCCCACTTTTAAGATGATATCCATAACCAAGGACCACTCTTGAAACCTAGAATAGGTTGGGATAAAAAGGTGATCAATTCTAGCTCCTATCCCATTATGGAGGCCATTATCAATATCTATGATCGGAAGAATCCATCCTAAATAATTTTTATGGAGTACCTAATGAGATCATTAAATCACTATGTGAACTCAAAAATAGAAATTCTACCCTTAAATAACTCTTAATAATCTTGGATTCATACAGACCTCAACATCATCGAGTAGTACTCCTAATGAAAATGGAACTAATAATCTATCTATAAAAGAATCTCCTCATCATGAGTCTAGATGATCAAGGTCCATTAGTAAATCACCACACCATGGATAATGATATATGTTGGTATTATTATCTAATCATTTGGAATTCAAGAGAGGTGGAATAATCAAACCACCATCTCAAACTATTCCTCAACAACATAAGGTCATGAACGCCTTAGAACCTAGGTGGTCACTATCTTTTGATGTCATGTACGACACTCATCCTATGCCTATCTTTATCATTCCCTAATATAATAACAAGCTACTTAGTAGGTGGGGGAATTTATGATGGATTTTATGAGTTATATATATACCCATTATCATTGGGTGAAAGAGTAATATCCATACTATGAATACTATTGAGATTAATAGATAGAATAAAATTACAATATGATAAACTGATAGTCCATGTGAACCTAATTATATATTATCTTGATATTAATTTATAGAAATTGGGTCATGTTACCTGAGAATAATCTGATGGGTTCTTTCCTCCAATTATATTCACTATCCATTATAATCATCTAGTGATTTGGTAGGACCCCATTTATGTAAAAATTGTTCTAAAACATCATCCATTAATGAAAATAGTGACATGAGAGATTGAGAGAGTTCCAGAAATGTGATAATTGTCTTTAGTTTCTATTCCAGCCTCAATGAAGTTCATAAAATTACTTTTTTAAGAATCATGCATCAAATTTGTATTCTCATTGGAGTTTCTAATGTTATAAACAATATTTAATTATTAAACCCTTTTGGATCCCATTTGTTGAATAATTTGAATTTTGAAAGAATTTCAATGGCCTATATGTTTCTATATATTATCTCATGTTGTGTGTGTTTCCTATCATGAATGGTAATAAAACATGATGAATCTACTGAATGGTATCTCATACTAGTGTGATGTGAAATCTGATGTGGTGTAAAACACCATGATCACCCAACCACTATAGTACAGTGACAATCACTATATTGTTTTTTATTCTTTAGTGAATATTTTTCAACAATATGTCTCTTTCAAAAAAAAATTATATAGTATAAGAAAATGAAATATCAAAAATATTGGTGAATCCATCTATACTTATTTTTATATGACTATCAAAATCTCCCACAAATTTTCGACAAACATATCATACAAAAATATATCCACATTTCAACGACCTTCTGTGTGACCTATAAGGTCATTGTATACTTGGAAACTATTATTAATTCCATAATGCACTTTTTTTCAATGATTTCCCTCAAGAAAAACATCAATGATTCTAAATTAATAAAGGGTTCTAGTGCGATTTTGATCAATCAAACTAGACATTGACCATGTCAATCTAGTTTATGTGAACTCATACATTCTTCATTCCTAGAAATGGATTGACCATTTTGAATGAATACATCATAGTTCATTCATCAAATTAGTTGAGCACATCACATGTCAGTCAACTAAGAATTAATATCAATTTATTTAGTATATGCTAATACAGAACCAATTTATTTTCTTGTCATGTAATTGGGAAAATCACATTTTTTTATGATTTAACCAATGGAATGATCAATAACATACCCAACCACCCCTATTTAGCTACTCTTAAAGTAATTAATGATAAAAGTATCAAAATATGAGGTTTCTCATGCTAGGTATCTTTCCAAAATATGGTATTTTGGATTTTTAATAAGTATACAACCCTATGTATATCCCTAACCTTATAATTTTATGTGTGATATAATTTAGTTGACAAGTATAAATAATAGGTATCAACTTATTATCTCATTATTATATTATTTAAAACATAATGTACTCTTATTTTAAAATATAATATTCTATACTTGTTAATCATAACATATCATAACATCCCATAATACTCCATGATGATCATCGATTAGGGATAACTCAATATTTTACTTTGAGGGGATATTTTTATTCCGCAATTCATAAATTATAAATGTATTACACATGAAGTAATCATAAATAAATATTACATTTATTATAAAACCATGATACATTTCAAAACCATTACACCTAATCCCTAATGTATCTAATGCTAAAAAAGTAAACATGATAATCATGATTTTTCATCAATAATTGTTTTTAATGGATTTATATATTTCTAAATGTATCCACCAAATAGATATTTATTTTTAACCTCTTAAGGATCTCTATATAGAGATGTTATTTTAAAACTATTTTATTGGATATTTTGTGTGATTGGGGTTCCTTATCTTATGAAATAGCTCTATTACTGTAATAGTGTAATGACCTGCGTTTTGAACCGGGTTAAAAAAGTGGAGAAATTTGAACTTTTCCAATTACTGAACCAGGCGTTTTTAGAATCGGGCTTCAAAACGAGGTTCTAAAGGTTTGAATCCTCCTTTTTAAAGTTTTTGGTCATGGGAGAATACTTGTTAAGTGTCCTGGGTGGCACGATGTGTTTCAGGTGCGTCATACCCAAAGGTGGAAGGTTTTTAAAGATCATATGAAGGCGCACGGTTGGTGCACGGTTTCTCAAACCGTGCGGCCCAAGTCGTGCAGCCTAAATTAGGGAGGCAGAGGAGTCTGCACGGCCTACACACGGTTTACCCAAACTGTGCGGCCAGCCCGTATGAGGTGCCCTGGGTGTCCAGTGGGGTGTCGCACAGTTTGCGCACGGTTTGGAAAACCATGTGGGTCAAACCATGCGCAACCCTCATTTTGGGTTTTTAATTAATTTTAAAATGAATTTAAAATAAAAACAAAATCCTAATTGATTCAGACTCTCCCACACCCTTACTTGGAAGAACCCCCACAACGCACCTCCCTCCTATCCCGTGAGCCGCGCGTGACACCCCCCTCGACTCCCTCATTGCACTTCGATTCTGGATTTTTCCCTTGCATTTATTTTCTGATGCTTGGAGGTAAGGTCGTATGTCTCTTCTCCCTTGGTTTCCGGCTTCCATTCGGTGTCAGGTGAGATTCACCCGAACACCCTAGGGTTTGGGGTGATTCGATTTTTGGTTTTCTTTTGATTCTAGTTTATGAGGAAGGTCCGTTGGGGTCCCCGGATGGGCGTTCCAGCAATCGCCGCCGAAGGCGAAGTGGTTCAGGTGGTTTCAGATTGTTGGTTTGGCTTCAGGGTGAGATTTTCACCTTTCTCTATGTTTCCCACTTATTGAATTTGGGGCTTTTGATGTTTATGAGTCCCCGCCTTGTTGTTTTCAGTGTGTTGAGATTTGTGGTGTTGTTTTGTCTTCGTTTTGGGTTGTCGCCGACACCCATGGTAAGGCTTTAATGCCACAGGTTAGTTTCTCATTACCTAAATGTGTGTCTTTATGTGTTTTAAGGTTCGTTGGATTAATCTTGTAGTGCGTTGGATGTTTTGGCATGGTTTCAGGTCACCAAAGTCTAGGAAACTCGCCTGCGTAGGCATAGGTACATATTTATATGTATGTGGGTTCCCTTGATATGCGTATATTCGTGCATGGCAGCGAATATAGACGTACGGGGCTAGTTGTCCCCATTTTATAGATAAAAGTTCCTTCACAGGTGAGCGGAGACAACTATATGTGTTTAAGTATATGTGTAAGGATCCTCTTCCACACGCTCATGGTCATGCGGAGCATGTGCATAGAGGATAGGTGTCCTTATACGTATGGGAAATCACATATGCCTTCCGGGGGACCAGCAGCGGCTCTTAGATATAAAGCGTCAAGAGACGGAGTGGACGGATGGATCCACCTTGAGGTAGGGTCCCTCTTTTACCTTTTTATTTAAAGTGATGTTTAAATGAGTTAATTTATGCACTACCATAGTACTTTAATTCTATAAGTTAGTCTTGAGTAAATTCTTCTGTGAAAACTGTGTGAATTTCAAGAACAAGATAAAAAGGGTTGCATACTAACTAAACTAACAATTTAATAATAAAACCCCTTGATCAAAGGTGTGCTGTCTTCAAGATAAAAGTAGGAAGTAGATTATTTTTCATTCCTACTGATTTCTAGTTATCCTTGTTGTTGATTGATGATGTCGTTTTTCCATTGAATTTTACCAACTGGTTGAAGTAATGATTAAAATATCCCTTAGAATGAAATGGTTAAACTGGAGATGAGCAGACTAGGGTGGTACGCCCACGCCTTGGAATAACTTAATGAGCACGACTTTTGTTAGGAAAATGAACATGTGAATGCCTTCATATAGATACTTAAGAGGAGATTCCTTAAGTATAAATGTGATAAATATGATAATGATGATATTATAAATACTTAATATGGTTTACCTTTAGTATGTTCGTAATGGATGATCTGGTGAATACTTATATAGAAATGAGTTGTATGATTGATTGTGAATTTGGAATGTCTGTTTGAAATGCATAAGAGGTACTACCTTATGCATTGTAATATAATGCTGATAATGAATGTGTATGGTTATGGATGGGAGGCATTCATACCCCATGCCATCTACCTTGAACAATTATGGATGAGAGGCATGCATACCCCATTCCAACTTACTTGAGTATGGGTGGGAGGCATATCCACCCCACGCCAGATGCGATCTCTATTCGTGTATGGAATGGAGGCGTTTATTCCCCTTTCCAGTTGACTTATTGGGATGAGAGGCATTCTTACCTCGTGCCCTCTATTCACTATATGTTTATGGAAGGGAGGCATTCATACCCCATTCCAGTTGACCGATAGGGATGAGAGACATTCTCACCTCATGCCCACTAATCATGAATGATGGAAGGGAGGCAATCATACCCCTTGCCAGTTGACCTATAGGGATGAAGGAGATTCATACCTCGTTCTCTCTATCTTCAGCAGATGGGTGGGAGGCATGCTTACCCCACACCATATTTTATAAATATTTACATATGTAATGGTATTGGAATGATAAGATTGATATACCGACAACAAGCCGAAGCTGGAATAGCCATCAGGTTTCCTTGGGAAACCTGGATGGGTGTTGTTATTCAATTTTGTTCTGCTTATTCAATTCTACTACACTTGCACACTGTTTAATTATTATACACTGTCTGGTTTGGGTTAGACACCGGTGGTGCTGGCCTACTGAGTTTTATATCTCACACCCTACTCGGACAGCCATTGCACTACGGTACCCGAGTAGACCTTTCTTGTTTTCATGACCTAGGTTGGTTGCTGTGTTGCTTGTACTTGGGGATAGGAGCAAAGGACCGAGCGAGAGCTCAGGATGCTCAGGAGAATGCCCGTCAGGCCTTTCTATATTTTCTTTATTCTTTTACATTGTATTGTAAGCATGCTGTATTGTTTCCTGTTTTCACATTGTATCATTCATTATCCCTGTATCGTGTAAATTGGCTTTGGCCACCTTTTATGAAATGATTACTAATTTTCTTCTACTGCATTTGTTCTTTCTTTACACTACTTCGGCTATTTATTATGTTTACCTCTGATGATACCGTTGTGCAACTCTGATAAGAGGGCACAATCTCCCCACTATCACCTCCTGAGACCCTCGTTGCTAGTCGGCAGCCTTTGCCATATGGGTAGATGCACTTGAGGCGATGTGGCGACCGGTCCGGCCACAGGTTTGATGGTCAACCGGTTCGGGGCGTAACAAAGTCGTATCAGAGGAGTTTTCTCTTCTAATTTGTTTTAGTATTTAGCGACATTAGGCAGGTATTAGAAGAAATTAGAATTTGCTAATGAGTTGTGTCCGGGATTGGCCACCCTGTGCATAGGGAAAATCCAAATTTCCTTAAATGCAATTATTATTTTAATGATTTTGATTATTACGGTTGATTTGATTTCACCGTTGGGTGATGCACATGTTTTCTGTTTATACTGTTGATGCAATTTTGGGTTCTATTTCTATTGCAACTCGAGGATATTAGGTTATGCCATCACATGCATCATATAGGCACCTTGTAAGAAATTTCATACCATGCATTATGCCTTGCCATCTAGGATGAATTAGTAATGCATGCTGTTGTGATAGGTACTGTGGTATTTATTCCATGCTTCTGTGATATATCAGGTTCTGTGTTACTGCTTACGATAACATGTTTTTTTTGATCAACAATGAAATTGGTTGCTTTTTCTAAATTAAGTTATTACAGTTATGACATGAGCCAATTTTCAGTTGTAAGGTGTATGGGCACCTTATAGCTGTTCAAGGGTAACCTGTGTAATCAGATTTCCAAAAAAAGGGCTGCTAATGTTTAAATTGTAAAATGGAATTGGTTTTGATTAAAGGGAGCCAAATGTCAAACTGTAAGGTGTATGAGAGCTTTTTATATTTGTAGGTGGCCACCCTTATGATTGGATCATTGTATTTGAGCATGTTAATTTCTGAAATGTGAGCTATTTTGTTTAATGGGAGCCAATTTTCGATTTATGGAGTGTATGGGCACTTCATGGGATGGGAAACGAAAACCCTTAATGAATAAAATTTCAGGATGTCTTGTGAATTTCTTGATTGTGTAAATGATGTCTGGTTTTGACCTGACGTGTTTTGTCTTTTTGGGACCCTTGTAGGTCGCCTGAATTGTTTAAAAGGAATTTATCATGATAAATTTCTTGAAAAGAGATGGGATATCTGAAATATGTTTCATGGTTAAATGGATGTTTGTTGAAACTTTCCTGCTTTGCTTTGAGCTGTTTGAGAAAATGAACAAGTGCCTAACAATTTTTCATTTGGAAAAGGGGTACTTGATGTGTTGAATTTAATCTTTTAAAGTGATTAAATGATAAATGTGAATAAATATAAAGGGCATGGGAAAAGGAACATGTAGTGGTGTCCTCTGTGGAGACCCCGTGTTTGGGTATGTTAAGTGTTTCTTGTGAGTGCCTTGGAACAAAACCTTATGCATTTTCCATGTGTTGTTTTCTTTTAGCAATGACGTTAAATGTTAGGATTTGATCCTGATGACTTTATTTGGGTGTGACCAAGTGCTTGGGTTGATGCTTGTTTTTTGTGAGGGGCTAGCCTGTGGTAGGTATCACCCTTAAGAGCTTATGTGCTTGGATTGTTCGGTGAAATTTCTGAAGTTTGGTACTATTTGGGTACCATTTTCATGTGTAGGACTTCCAGTTCTAATGACACCCATGTTTGGATGGGTGGTCATGCTTCTTTTGATCTTGTTAATGAATTGAGCATCAATTAATGATCTGTATCAGTTGGTTGGACATTCCTTGAGCATGGTCGGTCACCTTGTTGGTCATTTGACCGTTTCTTTTTGCACAGGAATGGATGACATGACATTTCATCGTCCAAGAGAATGGTCGTATGGGGAAATACGACATTTGGCGGTATCTCTTGAGCTGTTCTGTACGGTCTCAGGTCATCTCTGTGGTAGAGTGACCAGACTGTTTGAGAATCAAGTTGTCCCAATGCTCGGGATGATTTTTGGAAGACTCGGGTGGTTGACACGCCTGTCTCATTACTTTGGATTCCTTGTACATTTGACATGGTGATTGTGGATTGGAAGAACGACGCACGTACATTCAGTTAATTGTGAACAAGTATGCTTATGAGAAGCTTGTATTTCTCCTTTCGATGATGCCGACCCATCTAAGGTGGAATGTGTCATGCCAGTTGAGTAAAGCATATCCTTCTGAGTATAAGGAACATTCTAAGAAGGACCATCTTGGAAAATGGTCGGGTTTTGCTCGAATGCATTTGGGTTTCGGTGGTATGTTTGATCAACGAATGCCTCATGTGGGAAGAGGCATCGTGGTCAGTTGAAATCTTGATGCGTCGGAAGGTGAAGCCGAGTCTCCTCTTTATAGTCAACCAAGGGTGGTTCGACTGATCTCATTTCCAGTTTTTGGGGATAAATAACAGGAATCCGTTTTCAATCCTCTTAGTTTATTCTGCTACGTGACGAGCTTGTCCCCTATCTTTCTTTCATCCTGGATGTGGTAAGAAAGCATCGATCTTACACCATGCTAAAGTTTAAAAAGATGTTGATCTTGGTTGGTTTTTCCCTTTCAGCGTTGCACGCTACATGCGTTCTTTCATTCATGATTTGATTTTTGAGATGTCACTGAGAGTTCGGTATGAGATTTTAAGTGAACAACCTCGTGGTGAATGTGGGATTCCTTGGGAGAAGGCCTTATTGTTCAGCTTGTAAAACGTCAGCCGCTTAAGTCGTGTGTCTTCTTGAATAGTCATCTAGAGTGTCTTGAATCTTTTTGACTTGGGTTTATAGGTCCATGGGGAAATCGATCGTTTGATCATTTCAAAATCACGCTAGGTGCATCATTGGAACGCTTATAGCATGCTTTTGAAAGACAGTTCAAAAGGTGGTGGAGCTGTGGTTTGAGACTTGGCCGTTTAACATGAAAAATCTAAGGTGAGAAGTAACATTGTTTGGTTTCTTGACGAGACGATGGTGAGATGGTGTCTCTCGTATGGTGGGCTTAGGTAAGAGATTTCGTGTTGGTTCAGTTGGAAAACGAGCGTTGGCTCAGGTGTTGACGACTTAAGTGTAGTGTGCTTAAGTGGATGATCGTGGAGCGTTGAATGTTGGGAAATGTAACATGACCATTGAAAGAATCATCATAACCCTTGTAGGTCAAATAAAGTGTGTGTTGTTCCCGAGGGATTCTCGGGGATGAGAAGTTCTGAGGTGGGACAGTTGTAATGACCCATGTTTTGAATCAGGTTAAAAAGTGGAGAAATTTGAACTTTTCTAATTACTGAACTGGTCGTTTTTAGAATTGTTCTTCAGAATGAGGTTCTGAAGGTTTGAACCCTTCTTTTTAATGTTTTTGGACATGGGTGAACGCTCGTTATGTGTCCTAGGTGGCGCAATGTGTTTTGGGTGCGTCGTACCCGAAGGAAGCTGGTTTTTAAAGATCAGTTGAAGGCACATGGTTGGCGCACGGTTTCCCAAACCTTGCAGCCCAAGTCGTACGACCTAAATCAGGGAGGCAGAGGAGTCCACACGGCCTGCGCACGGTTTACCCAAACCGTGCGGCCAGCCCATCCGAGGTGCCTTGGGTGTCCGGTGGCTTGCCGCACAATTTCCACACGGTTTGGCCAACCGTGTGGGTCAAACCATGTGCGGCCCTCCTTTTGTGTTTTTAATTAATTTTAAAATGAATTTAAAATAAAAACAAAAACCTATTTAACTAAGACTCTTCCTCACCCTCACTCGACAGAACCCCCATGGCGCACCTCCCTCATCTACCATGATCCGCGCACGACACCCCCCTCAACTCCCTCTTTGCGCTTCGATTCTAGACTTTTACCTTGCGTTTCTTCTCTGATGCTTGGAGGTAAGGTCATATGTATCTTCTCCCTTGGTTTTCGGCTTCGATTCGGTATCCGGTGAGATTCAGCCGAACACCCTAGGGTTTGGGGTGATGCGATTTTCAGTTTTCTTTTGATTCTAGGTTATGAGGAAGGTCTGTTTGGATCCCTGGATGTGCGTTCTGGCAACCGCCGCCGTAGGAGAATCGGTTCGGGTGGTTTCGGATCGTTAGTTTGTCTTCGGGGTGAGGTTTTCACCTTTCTTTTTGTTTCACACTTATTGAATATCGGGATTTTGATGTTTATGAGTACCTGGCTTGTTGGTGGCAGTGTGTTGAGCTTCACGGTGTGGTTTCCTATTCGTTTTGGGTTGTCGCCAACAACTAAGGTAAGGCCTTAATGCTGCTTGTTAGTTTCTCCTTACCTAAATTAGTGTCTTTATGCGTTTTAAGGTTCGTTGGATTAATCTTGTAGTGCGTTGGATTTTTTGGCATGGTTTCGGGTCACCAAATTCTAGGCGACTCACCTGCGTAGGCATAGGTACGTATTTATATGTAGGGGGGTCCCCCAATATGCATATATTCATGCATGGCAGCAAATATATACGTATGGCACTATTTGTCCCCATTGCATATATAAAAGTGTCTGCGCAGGTGAGCAGAGACTAGTATATGTGTATAAGCATATGTGTAAGGATCCTCTTGCGCACACTCATGGCCATGAAGAGCGGGTGCATAGAGGCAAGGTGTCCTTATACATATGTGAAATCACATATGCCTTGTGGGGGAGCAGCAGCGACTCTTAGTTAGAAAGCGTCAATAGCCGAAGTGGATGGATGGATCCACCTTGAGGTAGGGTCCCTCTCCTACCTTTTTATTTAAAGTGATGTTTAAATGAGTTAATTTATGCATTACCTTAGTACTTTAATTCTGCAAGTTAGTCTTGATTAAATACTTCTGTGAAAACCGTGTGAATTACAGGGACAAGATAAAAAGGTTTGCCTGCGAACTAAACTAACGATTTAATAATAAAACCCCCAGATCAGAGGTGCGATATCTTTAGATAAAAGTAGGAAGTAGATTATTACTCTTTCCTGTTGATTTCTATTTATTCTTGGTGTTGATTGATGATGTCGTGTTTCTATTGAATTGTGCCAACTCGTTACAAGATTGATAAAAGTATCCCTTATAATGAAATGGTTAAAGTGGAGATGAGTGGACAAGGGTGGTATGACCATGCCTTGGAATAACGTAATGAGCATGCCTTATGTTAGGAAAATTAATATGTGAATGACTTGATATAGATACTTAAGAGGAGATGCCTTAAGTATAAATGTGATAAATATGATAATGATGATATTATATATACATAAGATGGTTTTCCTTAAGTATGTTTGAAATGGAAGGGATAGTGGATACTTATATACAAATGAGCTGTATGATTGATTGTGAATGTGGAATGTCTGTTTGAAATGCATAAGAGGTACTGCCTTATGCATTGTAATATAATGCTGATAATGAATGTGTATGGTAATGGATGGGAGGCATTTATACCCCTTGCCTTCTACTTAGAATGATTATGGATGGGAGGAATGTATACCCCATTCTAGCTTACTTGAGTATGGGTGGGAGGCATGTCTACCCCATGCCAGATGCGATCTCTATTCATGTATGGAAGGGAGGCATTTATACCCCTTTATAGTTGACTTATAGGAATGAGAGGCATTCTTACCTCATGCCCGCTATTCTCTATATGTTTATAGAAGGGAGGCATTCATACTCTTTTCTGGTTGACTGATAGGGACGAGAGGCATTCTTACCTCGTTCCCACTAATCATGAATGATTGACGGGAGGCATTCATACCCCTTTCCAGTTGACCTATAGTGACGAGATGCATTCATTCCTCATGTCCTCTATCTTCAGTTGATGGGTAGGAGGTATGCTTCCCCACACCATCTTTTATAAATATTTGTATATGTAACAATAGTGGCATGATCATACTAATTTCCCGACAACGAGCCGAAGCTGGAATAACCATCATGTTTCCTTGGGAAACATGTACAGGCGTTGTTATTCTATTTTGTTTTTCTTATTGAATCCTGCTACACTTGCTCACTTTTTAATTATTATACACTGTCTGGTTTGGGTTAGACACTGGTGGTGCCCGCCTACTGAGATTTAAATCTCACACCCTACTCGAGATGCCATTGCACTGCGGTACCCGAGTAAACCTTTCTTTTTTGTAGGACCTAGGTTGGTTGTTGTGTTTCTTGTACCTGGGGAAAAGAGCAAAGGACCGAGGGGGAGCTCGGGTTGCTTAGGAGAACGCCCTTCGGGCCTTGCTGTCTTCTCTTTGTTCTTTTACATTGTACGGTAGTCATGCTGCATTGTTTCCTATTTTTAGATTGTATCATTCATCATCCATGTATCGTGTAAACTGGCATTGGCCACCTTTTATGAAATGATTACTAATTTTCTTCTGCTGCTTTTGTTCTTGCTTTACACTGCTTCCGCTATTTATTGTGTTTAACTCTGATGATACCGTTGTGCAACTCTGATAAGAGGCTATAGTCTCCCCACTATCACCTCCCGAGACCCTCGCTACTAGTCAGCAGCCTCTGGCGTATGGGGAGACACGCTTGAGGCCATGTGGCGACCAGTCCGGCCACCTGTTTGATGGTCAAGCAGTCCTAGACATTACAAATAATAAATCTCAATTTCTCCCTAAATTTTTGGAACAACTCCATGTTTGTTATGAATTTATGGATCCAAAAAATATTCTTGATATCAAATTATATAAGAATGTAATATTATTCTATTATTAATACTACTATGGTGGAATGATTAGATCTTTTCCATCTAATTGCTCCACTTTTTATGAAAAAAACATGAATCTAGATTAAAATCCCATGTCATATCTGTCATATTGTAAAGTGTCATTTGTGTAGCAAGTTATAATGAACTAATTATAACCACAAAATACCCATAGCTTATCTCAAATTATTATTAAGTACATAGTAATATTATTTAATATAATACAATGAATCTCACACAAATTGGATCTGTATCTACATGTAATTCTCAAAGAATGAGAAATAATATGTTCAGTACAAAACACCATATACATGATAGAGCCTATGGTGGATGTGTAATGAATCCAAGACGTTCATTCAAACTATTTATAACAAACATTAAAATTCATAATATTTATTACAAGAAACACTGGTAAATAATCATTCTTACAGTTCTCCATGTTTAAACTCTAGGACACTTTACCAATATCTCTATGATTTACTCCATCCATGGAACAATTTGATATATATTTATTCATATTCATTGCAAAAATATAAATAATTATAATAATAAATTAATTTCATTTTATATTAATAATCATTATTATATTTTTTGGACTCTTATTCAATATAAAAATTTTATGTAATTTATAAATAAAAAAACAAATAACATTATTTTAACTAAATTATTTTAAATTAATTATATGGATTATTTAAAAATAAAAAATTTTCATGTTATAATTTTAATTTTTTGAAATGGAAGACATTTTTTTATTTTCATAACAAAATTAACAGAGGTAGATTTTGTGATATTTTAACAAAATAGTTAATTCTTTTGGTGAATAGTGGAAAATGATGATTTTACAAATATGTTAATTTTATGACTTCATTATGATATAATAATGTCTTAAAAATACATAAAACCCTTTTTTACACAAAATATACAATCACTGAGTAAAATATATTATTTAAAATTGTTATTTTTAATTTTAAAACCTCTTATGGACTTTGGGGAACCTATGTTATATTTTAATCTAATAAGAAAACTATTTTTTTCTTGATATTTAATAATGTTATTGGAAGGTTCCATTAACTTTAGAAATGGATATAAATCAAAAACACTTATATTATTATCAATAATATAACAAATTGGACTTAATCACCAATAATTAAGTTTATTTTTCCTAAATAATTATAAATTCTTTCTTACACATAATTTGTTTTTCTAAAAATGGTTTTTATTCATTTTGTTGGACTATATTAGAACTAATTTATTAAAATTATATAAATTAAATCATTTGAAATTGATTCCCCAATTTTAATTATAATATTCAATTTCTTTAGTGAGGAAATTTTCATTTTTAGTCCTAATGAATAGTTAACATAGTAAAATATTTTCCCCATGTTAAGTTTTAATGGAGGTAACAGTGGGTAAAACATCATTATGTGGTTTCCATTATCACATAAAATATTTTATATTAGATTGATTGAGTGTATATGTACATAATGTAATTTCATATTCTGTATTTAGTGACCCTGGATATGTTTCTCTAGGAAAATGACATTATATTTGTAACGCCCCGACCCTAGTTACCCAGAGTCGGTGCATTATTACATAACATTGGCATGATCACAAGAAAGATCAAATCTCGAAAGACCGATTGGTTTAGTAGCCTTGGAAACACTAGATATATTCATAAGTTTTACATTACATCATTAAACGAAAAACTACTACAACAACATATTGTCTCCATAATCCACACTCATATCCCCACATAATATCCTTGCAGGTCATTCATAACTTACTTCTTCACTTCCTGGGAAAAATAAAACATAGAAAAGGGGTGAGCTCAAATGCCCAGTAAGGATAACAATATAGCGGAAACTTTCATAAATAAGAATAAACATTTAAGGCAATGTATAACTAAAACAAAAGCCTTTCAAACATGAACTTTCAACATGGTATGGCATAAATAAAATGAAATAATGCCATTTACTTATTCACATGGATATTCTACTAATCGAATAATCACATGCAAAAATCAATAACCACTTTCATAATGTTGGAATGCATAATGCCAGACTATCATAACCACATAGTCAAGGCCTCGTTCCAAGACTACAAATAAGATTTTGTCAAGGCCTTGTGCCAAGACACTAGTTTGTCTCATGAGACCTACCGATGCATCGAGGAGCTATAGTGGGCTCCACCCGTCACATATTAAGTCCAATGCATTCCCATATGAAAAGGTTTAAACATAACATAAACATTCGTATTAAAACTAGCATACGAAATGTCAATACTTTCACCATAAACTATGAATGGTATAAAAATAGCACATCCACAGTCAAACATATCACAAAACCTTCAATACAATATAGAAGTTTTGTATCATAACAAATCGTCTTCAAATAAGCTTAAAATCCATCAAAGGATGTTGACATAGATGAAATCCAAACTATTTGAGAGAAATATCTCCTTTTTTGAAATCATTTAAAAGTCACACATTTATAAAGGAAGTAATTAAAAAGAGATTTTTGAATCAAAGTGTCCCATACCACTTTGAAACTTTTGAAAGGAATTAACATTTTTAAAAACATTCATGTCCATATAAACAAATCCTTAAAAACCATTTTGAAGACATTAATTAAAAATATTTATAAAGATAAATCTTTAAAACATTTAAAATTCTGATTTTGATAAAGAGTACCTTTATGAAATTCTTAAATTATTCATTTTGAAATCATTTAAAAGTCACATAATTATAAAATAAAACTTTTACTTTGAAAATATCCTTGTAAGCTTGTAAGGGAATCTTTGACGATTTTATAACGGCGGTAAATAGCTACACCTGCCGTATAAGTTTAAAAAAACATTCTTACCTTAAATTTGTCAAAAGGTAAAAAGTTCCTTGTTTGGAAAACAATGGAAATATTCCTTTAAAAACACATAAGGGTATAAATGACTATAACCCATATTCTTTGTAAATAGTAAAAATGTTTTGAAATACATTTCGAAGTAACATGGATGTGGATGATAAAGAAATCCCAGTAGATTATTACGTATAAACAACCTCGAAAAATGAAGAGATTGCGAAATAAACCCTTACCTTGCACTTTTACTTGGATGGGGTAGGTTAACCTCCTGTATAATGGTGAAATAATTGTTACTAAATTATACAAGAATCATATACATTAATATGATATCATATATTATCTTTTAATATCGATTTATAATAATATCTTAGTATTATCGTTGTTTCGGGTGTTAACTTACTTGTTTTCATTTATATGTTTTGTTACGTAAGCCATGGTTGTTTTATCTTATTCAAATCCAGAATGATATCTAGTCCTTAAACATCATTTTTAAATCATCAAATGATAATTATACTTGAATGGATACGATGGAGAATGAATCTCATCGCGTTCGTGGAGACGGTAGTCCGTACGTACGCACGAGCGACAATATCATTCTTTTGATATTAAAATAATATATAGATGGATGGTATATCATATATACAGAATCATTAACATGTTATATTTATTATTTACATGAGTTACACATCATTATTATACCCATCCAAATAACATTATATTGAATAACAATTACACCACGACGTGGAGACGGTAAGCCGTACGTACGCACGTATGGTGACATGTTATTCAAAGGGTGGATAGAATACTGAATATGGTTGTACCATATTTATAATAACATCACAGTATATGTGAGATACTGGAGTTATTATTTTATAATGGTAAGAACAAAGGAAGAAGAAGTGGAAGAAGAAATGAACTTGGAGAAGGGTGGTGAAATCATTACCTCTTCTTCGGGTTCTTCCTTTTGATTTGATCAAAAGGGCTCCTTAGGTTGGATTTCTGATCAAAATAAGGCCTCTAGGTTGTAGTGAGGGATGTTGGGAGAGTATTTGGGCAGAGTTTGGCCTAACCAAAAGGCTTTGATGGTGTGAAGAAATGAGAAGGAGGAGTGCCCTTTTATAAGAGGGGTGAGGGGCACCTTTGGAAAAGCTAGAAATATTAATTTATAATAAATTCATATTCGGTTTCTAATGGCTCCAAAGTTGATTATTCAAAGGTTAAGGTGGGGATAGGTCTAAAACCACTCAACCAATAGAATTTAGACAGGTTTGGGTACTTATATTAACCTTATCTTTATGTATTAACTCTAAGTTAATTAGTTTCACTTTTACAATGTCTCTTTGTATTTTTATATAATATGGTTAATAAACTTACTATATACATCCAAGAGACCCCCAAGTGGTACATTAATGATGAACCTATCATGATATAAGTCTCTTGGCCGAACCTTATATTTTTAGGAATTTAATATCAATTAATAATATAATATTTGTTTTAAGAACTCTTTTATGTCAATTTTTACACTATTCAATAGTTGATTTTTTGTGAAACTCATAACAGATTGATTACTTCGAACAAAGTCCATTAAATCAATCCTAATATATCATATTATCCTATAAAATTAGTTTAATTCATTAAAAGTTTCATATTATATTTATTTAGGTATTTATAACATCAATTATTTTAATTTTTCATTATTATAGTAATTACTGCATCATCATTGTGTCATAAATAAAATAAATTATTTAATGTCTAAAAATTATAAATAAAATATCATTATGTAGGAAATCCTTTTAGGTTTTTAATGAATATTTATAATCTAAAATCCAACTTATATAACCCTATTTAACAATTGTTTTTCTAAAAGATATATGCTTGTGTCATTTTTGTATTCATTTTGACTTAATTAAAATAAAGTGTCATTATCACTTACAAGTGGATCCATGGGGTCCCAAAATCGACCCAAAGATGACCTTGGTCGACCATGTATCAACCAATAGGGTTAAGACACGTTTTATGGTAATTTAGTATTATTATAATATTATTTTTTAACCCTTATTTACCGGATTTACCCTTAACCATGGTAAATAAAATATTTACCGCAGTAATTATTCAAAATGTCTAAAAATAAAAGTTACCCATTTACACAATTTGAACATCCTGATTCCAAATATGGAATCCATTTTCCTAAATTCAAAACACAGAAGTGGCAGAAATTAATTTAAAATTAATTCCCGCTGTCAAAACAAAAAGCGTGTTTTTAAGAGATAATAACTATCAAATGATTGACACTTGTTTATGTTCGGTTTAATTGTAAAATTATGTCCAATGAACAACATTATATTAAATGGTAAAAATATATTCCAAATATACTCTAAAACCACTCAAATTAATAATTTATCACTATTAATTATTTTGATTAAAAAAGTTGTTTTTAATTAAAATTTAGTAATTTTCACTATTCATCAAAATATGAAAGTTATCCGAAATGTACCAAAATTTCACCTTAGGCTAAATTAGATATTCCGAATCCAAAAATGAAGTCCATTTTAAAATATAAAATATATATAATTTCAAAAAGTAGGTATTACTATTCATAACGGCTAGTTTGATTGGTTGTGGTGTGTATTAAAACTCAAGGTTGCGTACAACACACGCTACTGTATTATTCAAAGAAAGTGTACCGTGGAAGCTTGGGATGTTTCATTTTAAATTTTTGATGTCCCCATTTAGTCAAAAAGTTTAAAATATTGTATTTAAAAAGGGTTCACTATTAAACATTGATAAAAGTGCAATACTGAAAATGAATTTGTTCTTGCATTATATCTAAGAAACTCATAATATGGATTCTAAAATTATAAGGATTATATAAAGTTTAAAATTCGGTTAATACTATTCATAATCTCTTTTGAATGGATTTTTTTTTGGTAAGTCATGGTGCAATTGAACTCGGTGTTGCGTGTAGTGCATGTTATTGAATTATTTTAAAGAAATAACACACTATGAAATCTTGGGGTGTTACAATATTATTTTAAAACACTGAATATTTAGAAAGGTTCCACTACCCTCACATATAAAAGGTAACCTCCTCTCATCACTTTTCCACACAAGTTGAATCTATAAATCAATAAATATCCATCAAAAACCATACCAAAATTTCATACCCATTTTCTATAGTTCTGGGTGTCACCAAAATACGAATCCAATAATTCTTCATGTGTATGCTAAAGGATGATATCTAAGGAGGAGGTATAAATATTAATTGATTTATTTCATGTTTTTTTCATATTATATCTCCATAAAAGATATTATAACTATCCTAAAATAATAAAATCATTATATTTACTATAATAATGTTTTATTATTATTATATGATTATTATTTTCTTGCCCCTTTTCAAATTGTGAGAAATTTAAACATCTATCATGTATAAGTGTGGACTACCACCTCCACGAAGTGAAGTATTTCATTTTTCATCGCAAAATCACATATTTTTTTATAAATATGGAATTAATGAATATTTATCATCTTTTTGAAATAATTGTTTTTGTGTAAATAAAATATTTTATAAAACTTATTACCCTTTAATCCATTAAAAAATGGAAACATCTCTCATTCATACGTACGGACTACTATCTCCACAAAGTGTTGCATTTTGTTTTTCAAAACTATATCACATGACTGGCCGTCAAGAATTATTTAAGGAATAAATAGGATATCTATAATATTATTATTATTCTAAATAGGTAAAAAGTTTCCTATATTATTTCATTTTAATCGATTTGAAAATTTTTTATGTCACTCATGTGTACTCATAACCACCACCTCCATAAATGATTTTCTATATTATTCATAGTCTCATTACATGGATAGTTTTTAAAGTATATTTATTTTATAAAAATAATAATTATACCTTTTTTAGTATTATATATATGTTGGAACCATTACACCTTGGTTGACGGTTAATGCCAGAAATTTGTTTTGGAGTTTAGAAACCATAAAACCTCACACCATCCAACACGATCTTAATAATTTTATTAAATAAATATAACATGATAAATAAGAAAATAAAATGAATAATAAAAATATAGTGATCATTAATAATATTATTACGAAATTAAATTACTAATATAATGTTATTAATTATAATTTACACAATATAAAAAATGATTCAAGACTCAAGGTGAATTATTTTTTATTAAAACCTTATTTATAATTTTATAATTTTTTCCCTTCGAAATTAATGTACTTTAAAAAATTTCAAGAATTTTATTCTTTAAAATTAATATATTTTTTAATTTAATATTAAAATACATTAGAATTTATATAAAAGGTTTTAAATTAGATTCATTTGAAATTTTATAGTTTTAGTTATTTTTTCATTTCTTTACAAAATCTCTTAAATAAGTTTTTTATGTTTACTGTATGACCACATTTTCCTGAAATAATTGTTTTATTTTATAAATATAATTAAATATATTTATATTATTTTTCAAAGAATATTATTTTACAATTTCTTTGGGATTTTTTATCTTTTAAAAGTTTTCAATATAAAATGATGTTTTTATCTATTTTATGGGAGAAGTGAACATTATTTTACTTATGGGACCATGTGATGATTATTTAGAGTGTTATGATATAATTACATGATATTATTTTTTTCATTAATTTTAATATTATTGAATATTTTTTATGATAATTGTGGGTTTGATATAGTCCTATAAGGCATTGGGTATCAATATATTTTCAATAAGAGACATTGAAATTAACCTTGAAGATTATTCCTTTGTATGTTTAATTGTAAGTATGATTATATGAATGACATGAAGATAGTGTCCCAGGATACCAACATGTTATTCTATTCAATCAAATGGGGTTTTTTTGAAAATTTTTGAACTTATACGGTGAGAATATGAGATTATGATTTATAGAAATTTTGTGATTTTTTTGATAAAATGTGGTCTTTTAAGGAATAATTTTCATGAATTTCAAGAAACAATCACGATTATAATTTTCACATTATTCTTCCATAAGATATTTTTAGGATAAAATTATGGGAAATTAATTTTTTTTTATATGTAAGTAAATTATTATTTGATATATAATTTTATTAAATAAAAAAGGCATACTTTCTTATGGGGTTACATGATTTTAAAATGTAATAATATATATCTTTTTTTAATACCTTATGGATTTTTTTTCTCATTCCACATTTTCAAATATTTTTCATAGTATATATGGATAAGAATGATTTTTATCAAGGTAAATACTAACATGTATTAAATAAAGAAAAGTGTTTTGAATTTAATATGAGTACAAACATAAGAATCGATTTTTTGTGGAAAAATATACACTATGTGGAAATATCTAGTTTGTTATGTAATGGTTTCCCAAATTCTCTAAAACTATAAACCTAAACGAATCACCCAAATATTTTAGAATACCATTCTTTAAATAAATTCTTTTTTCAATATCTTGATCCACATGAAACACATAACTAAAATTATCCTAAACATATTTATTATTAAAAAAAATTTAAGAAGGATAATGTGTCAAGTAAATTATAAGATAATAACCGATTAAAAATAAATACATTTAGAAGATATATAATTAATATGATTTAATATGTAAATGGATTTTCAATAATCATATACTTATTTAATTTTTTAATAAATTAAAATATATCCATTTTAAGATATTATTTGAATAATATATTATATTTTGATATATTTAAAAAATATTAGCGTCATTAGGTTATGAATTCATATGACATAGGGTTAGGAACAAATAATTTTTAAAAAGGTTAATTTTCAATAAAAGTATGTTTCTTTATATTAACATTTGAGAGACAAATTTATATATTTTATATTTTTATTTTTAACAAAAATATGCATAATTTTTTAATTCCATAATACAATCTTTATTGATGTTAAATTTAAGGGATTTTTTGAAAAAAGATTGAATTTTAGGTGAATGGTTCCAAAGATATTTTTAGAAATTACATAATTTTTATGAAATTAAAAGTATATATGGATGGATTATAACTCTATGAAACCATTTTTAAATAAATAAAGTTTATTTTATAAGTTTTTTTAACATAAAACCGGTTTATTATCTAATTGATATTTAAATCTTTAGAACCAAAATTACATTTTTCAAAAAAAAAATGTTTTTAATATGTTATACATTTATTATTTTAAAATTTATTTTTATCAGTTATATAAAATTATTGTAATATAATCTATGCTAAATTCTTAATCATTTGGTCCAAATTATTTTATAATTACCTTTTTGAAGCATAAATCTTAAATCACCTTCATTAAAACTAGTTACCGTAGTAAAAATCAAAAGTTGTTGAGAGGGACTAACTAATAAAGAAATGTATAAACAAGTTTAAAAAATTTTGCAGGAATGACTTGTAGAGGAATTTCTAAATATTATCCATTACTCTCTATAATTTTCCCAATTTTGTAGCTGTTATCCCTGAGAGTGACATCACATTAATAAAAAAAAATTGCATATTTTCAAAAAAAATTGTTTACCCTTTTAAATTATAAAAGGGAAAAATATATACTGAAATCCCTTTAAAAAAATAAATAATTTAAAAAACATATACCCAATCCTATAATAATAATTACTATATGTATTCAATAGGATATTTTTTCTCAAAATAACAACCCTCAAAATATTAACCCCCTTTATAAAGAAAATAATCAAAGATATGGGGTATAGATTTCTAATCGCTCATTTATATTTTTGGTTTCTTTATGTGAATTTAATATTATTAAAATTATATTAAAATATATTAAAATATAAAATACGTACCATTACTATATTGATATTTTATTATAATTGCAGTACAATCATCAACCAGCTTTCCCTTTTCTATAAGGAAAAATGAAATCGTCATTCGTACATTTTTTGGACTACCAATTCCACAATGAAACATATTTAATTTTCTGTAACCTCTTTTAAAGGATATTTCCAATAGACAATTTAATAAATAATTATAGAATTGATGGCAAATTTTATATTAAATAATTTTAAATTGTATTAAATCTTTTACCCATTCTATGAAAAAGGAAAACCTCATCCATGTGTATGTGTGGACTACCGCCTCCATGGGATAATGGATTTTCATTTTTTTTTCATCACCAACATAAATGGATAATAATGAGAATTATTTTAAGGGAAAAATGTTATTTTTATGAAATTATTAAGGTCCTAAAAATAAATAATGGACATCCTATAAAAAATATGAGTAATAAGCAATCGTGGTAAATTTTACCATCCAAATTATAATTATAAGAGAAAAATATATATCTTAGTATTATATATTATCTTTATATAGGTTATACTCTTCTTCTAATTCATTTCAGTACATCAATATCATGATAATAAAAAAAATACCAATATTATTTTGGTATAATTACATTACAACAAAATAACATCATAATCATCCATTATGTTTGGTATGTTCTTATTTTTTTGGTTTAAAAACAAACTTAAAGAATACTATAAATTTATGACATTGATGAATATGGATTTTTTTGGAAATATATGATATAAATAATTAAATAATTTGTTATTTATTTAAAAATAATATATAAATGAAACTCATTATTTATGAAAACACCCTTTTATTTATAAGAATCATTTAAACATTCCCATCACCAAATTTATTTTAAAGGATCATTTCCAAATCTCCCGTAGAATGAAATTATAAAACTATAAATAATTATTAAAATAAATTATAAGAAATTGTATTATCTATTAATGATGAAGTATATGAGAATAATGAACCACAACACCACTATTGTGAAACTAGTTCAAAATAATCAATATTAATCACACCCGATATTAAAAATATATAATAATTAACTAATATAAATATATGAAATAATTATAAATAATGTTTCTAGAAATTTTTATAAATGAATAGGTTTCTAAAATAGGTGATCAATATCATTAGGTTTTTCATACTTGAGGTTATAGTGTGGTCAACTATGCTGGAATTCCATACAAGAGTCTCATGTCTCAAATTTAATTACATGATACATATTTCTTATTACGAACAATTAAATCCTTAATATGGTGTTATTACTATATAATGGATTTATGTTAATATATTAATTTAATTAATTGGGTTTAGGGATCCATATTTGTTTCATTCTTGAAATGGTTTTTGATTCAAAGCATACAAAGGTCATAAGGTTTATTGTTTACCAACTCCCTTAATTAAGATAAATTAATTCTTATTAACCTTATGTCATCCATTATTGATTTATTCCACCCAATTATTATTTCTCATTTTAATTTCCCTTACTCTCTATAGGAATATAAATCTCAACTAAAATATTTTACCTTTATGATTCTCATTCCCAAAAAATATATCATCGTTCATAAAAATTCACATCTTATTTGACAATGAGTTTTCCTCCATTTCTGTGTTTTCTCTTCAAAAAAATATTCTCATAAATATTTAGAAACCTAATTCTAGAGGAAAAAATCTTGAGAAAACCTAACCTTTCACCCTATCTAGTAGGTTACAAGGCCCGAGGGACATTCTTGATCACCATGGGCTGGGGATAAGCACTAGTGTATCACAAGTGAACATAAGTGAAAAAAATAGCGCTCATAAACCAGGATCAGAAACAGGTTCCAAAGGAAACATGACATGATGTCTCCCTATATTGGATGACCATTCCTTGACAATAATAAAAATATATTCCATCAAAAATGGTATAAGAACAAGGAAAAAAATCAAAGTTTTTAAAAAAAAATACATACATGAAACAATTTTTATTCAAGTATTTTACATTTCCTAAATAATGAAATAATACTAAATTAAAAAAATAGGTGGCCTAAGAGCATGATACAACACAAGAACCAACTGAACAAACCAAACTAATTTAAAACCATTAAGTTTTTGTGTAACTCTCATGTCCTTAAAATAACCCAAATAATTGCCACTTCTCAATGGAGATTGGTAACAAGACAACCCATAATTCATAACCTAAGAAACTGTATAAAACATGAAGACTGCATAGCCACAAATTTTACTATTAAGGGTTTGAGGCAATGTCTAGTAGGATGCCACCATGACTCCATTACATTCTATTTTAAAATAAACCAAGAATTTTAGTTTTCAAATAAGGCATAGAAACTATTTTTTTCATATACTTTATATAAAATGGAAATAAAAAAATTATATAAATTACAGTTCCTCAAATCGTACCCTTTATAAAAAACACTCATAAAATATGACTTACTATGTTTATGTTTTCTGAAAATGTATCCATAACTTTTTCAAAGTGAACAAATTGAATTTAAAATGAAAAAAGGAAAACCTTTTCTTTACCCTTAACAAATTATTCTATGAATATGATCCCACACATGGTGTAAAAATGTATTTTAAAATGGATCCACTATCAATGGATTAAATTTAAAATAAACATTTCCTTTCAAGAAAGTGATATCCCAGGGTTTTAAATAAATTTAAAAATAAATTCCTATAAACATTGAATTGAAAATAGATATCTCTTTTCCTTTTTTAAAAATCAACAGACAGACACTCAACATGATTATAGATATTGGAAAATATTGCAATATAAATATACATAATGAGTCATAATTAAATGAAAATAATCTTATAAAGCATACCTCTCCCCCATGATTCTCAATCGTAAATACTCGAAGCATTGAATTATCCATACAAAAAATTATATAAAATCAAATGAAAAAACCATGAATAATCATGACATAATGCACATACAACAAGGAGACACCCTATGAACTAATGGTATAATTTTTTTTGATGTGAAAATATGGAACCAACTACATGTAGGTGAGCGGTCACATAACTCATCCCCGTAATATCTCTCTCAGTTACCTTGTTAGAGACATACCCCCTAGATAGTCATTACATTCACTTTTGGGTTATTGAATAGGTTATCACACTCATCTAGGAAGGAAACATCCCTTCAAATCCCGCATAGTAACCTTGGTTTCATATGTCACATCTAAAGGATGTTTTCATTATCAGTATAATGCCACCATGTGATAAGAACACTACCCTAAGGAAACATACATAGAAATCAATTGTATACTACCTCAAATACACCTCGTTCAATAATGATCCCAAATAAACGTTGAAATAAGAATCAAAATTCATATAAAATAGAAGATACTATAAAGAGTAAACAATTGGTGAAAATGGACTCAACTAGGGTGTAAACATTATCCAAACAATAAGAATAAAAAAGTACCAATTGGGCCTTCTTATTTTTCATAAACAATACATTCTTTGGAAAAATATTTTTAAAATCCATTTTTATGAATAATTCAATTCCATGGGTAACCAGTTCTTTTTACAATTAATCCCAACCAAATAAAGGCATAATTATAAAACAAATAACTCATGGGGGCACACATGAACACACCTATTTTCAAAACATGGAATGCCTTCCAAATTCCCAAACCACTATTTCTTAAAAAAAATTAATGAGATTAATAGACAAAGAGGCATATTTTTAAAATAGTCAAACCTACTAAAATAAGGAAACCCATTTCAATCAATGAAAATGTAACTTAATAAGACCAAATTTGTCTGGAATTTCTTTGACCAAGCAATATTTTAATGAAAACCCATGAATTGAATTTTTACAAACACTATAAATACATAACACACTATTTAAAAGGAAATTGTAATTGAACCATTTCCCAAAATATTTCAAAGGAAAAAATAAAAAAACATGGGGAACCCTTGATAATAATAATCTATGTATTTTATATATAATTAATTTAGTTCAATAGCACTTTTAAAAAATTATAAATTAATAGATTATGTAAAAAATTGAAACAGAATTAAAACACCTTTCTAAAATTTTCAAAATATTCTTCCTTTGATGGAAACAACTGAAATATGCATCATGGGGAGGTTCACATCCATTAGAAACCAAAATATGAATATCATCACAACCCTAAAAAAATTGTCCTAGATTTCAAATATTGATAGAGTAAAGGAGGGGGAGAAACTAAGTGAAAAATAGTAGAGAATCTATTACCTCCTAATTATGATGAGGAACCCCCGGAGAATCAATCTAAATAATCGTATAGAACCTTGGAAGGATAATATATAATCATGGTAGGTTCATAGGATGAGTGAGCTTCTGTAGGGAATCTTAGAGACGAAGCCCCAGTTAATAAATGCTTAAATAAAAAAAATATCCCAACTCGAGTAGAGTGATGAATTTTTACATATGTTTTACTAAAACATGTATAAACCATGTAGCTTCATGTACCCTAAAACATCATCAGTCGCATGGTATTCTCACATGATTTACCAAACCATAGACAAACCATTTGATTACATAATTCTATAACTACAGATTGTGAATGGTTTCTACTACATGGTTTCCCAAACGATGTGACTAATATTTCATCCCGGGAAATGCTCTGAAAACTCAAAAATTTTAACCCCAAGAGACCTCAAACTTATGGGAAAAATTGAACACCTAAATAGGATAACGAATTTGAAGTTTTGTTATGTCATAATTATCTCAAAAATTGCACATTTTACCCCTTGAAAATCTACTCCCATAAATGTTTTATAACTCGGGTCAAGGTAAAAAAATCAATATTAAGTTACCATAGAGAAGGAACCAACTAGAAAATTTAGTCTAGATGTTGGAACCAAAAATATAGGACCTGTACAAGGCAATTATTTTTGAAAAAATACATCAACTAATGAATTACAAATCACCTAAGACCTATTAAACCAATAACATAATTATTCACACAATAAAACATTAGAATGACAAATTATCTGATCTATATTAAATTTCTGAAACATAAGTAGTTTAATAAATTGTGTATGTGTCCCAAACTAGATCTTAGAAAAAAATGAAATAAAACCTACCGAATAACTAAGACAACATGTTCTAGAAACATCAGCATGTCCCAACTCAAGGAATCTTTGGAGAAACTCAATGAGAATGAGAAAAAAAACATGAAAAGTAACCAAATTCCTCATAACCATTTAAAATTAATCTAAAATAGTGAAAAAATAAACTAATCATCATAAATTGGATTTGAATATCCATGTAACACACTCCACTAAATAGGGAGAAATTCCCCAAACATGAACATTACTCAACAAGTAATGACATGGCTCTATCTTATAGTTATGAGACTGTATAAAGGAAAAAATGGTGCCAAACATATAGAGTACCCACCTATGGTAACTCTAAATGAAAATACCATCTCAGTAGCCCTCATGAGCTACCTATCAACAAAAACCACATCCTCATTATCCTGTACAAGAGCAAAGTCATTCCCTTGTTATTCATAAAAAAACCTCATACCATAGTAAACACCATGAAAAAAACAACATGATGAAAATCAAAAAGGCATGAAAAACTATAATTTTAGAATACCAGAAAAAATATATGTAATTAAATAAAAAATAAACTAGGTCTAACCATGAGAAACAATTATTTATAAAAAAAGATTTCATAAAATATGATTATTTCAAAACCAAAAAAATTATCATGACTCTCTTTATGGTATCAACACCATTGACCACTACTATGATCAAGGCTGTGTTGGATAATTATTCTTATTATAAAATCCATATGGATTATAAAAAATATAGAGGTGACTATGATGAACAATCTGATTATAGTTCCCTATATCCATTGGATAATAATGTCTAACATGATCAAATATCCCACAATAGTATAACACAATGGGATTTCACTTCATGCAAGATGGATCATTGTAACTAACTCCAGATGGTGTTGTAGCATCACCTACCACGGTATCCCCTAAAAATAATTCCTATGTGAAAATGACCTTATACACCACTTATATAAATGTAGTAAATCTATATTGAAACACTATATTGATGAGATCTAGATGAAGGCCTCTAAAAAAGAACCAATAATTTATTGAATCATCAAAAACAACCTCAATAGGGAATGGAACCAATATTGTTTAACATTCCACATAATATTTCATTGACTGGTCACCCTAATATACACTCAAAAACTCAATCACCTTTGAAAATATGTCATCTTCAGAATTACCAGGAAATTTCAAGATCCAGTGTTCTCTGTCCTAAAATTTATTAATGAAAATAAAAAAGTGTTTGAAAACAAGGATACAATACAAGTAGTCCAAGAGGCACCACTGAAAATAAAAGTGGCATACAATCACCACCCAAAATACTGATAAGAATATCCAAAATATTAAATGTTTTAAAATACACTCTTGATGAAATCCCAGCTGCCCCAAAAAATAGCCCAATCTTTGAACCTCGATACAACCTTCTGCCAGCCTATAACTAAAAGCACACATCAATTCCTGCTTATTGCCAGTTTTCTGGTAGAGATGATTCATGAGGTCTTCTCATCAACCATTCATCCTATGGTCACCTTCCCTACTCTGATATTTCTAGAGTCTGAGGTTGGAAAGGCAACTCCAAGATTACTAAGACTACTAATGAAGGTATTTCTTTCTTGAATTACAAACTCCATTCATGAGGTCACATTCTGAAACATAACAAAAAAATAAATAAAAATTAAAATTAACACAAAATCCCAACATATGGAAAAAATCACTAATCAAATGAAAAAATGTTTCAAAATCCACTTTGAAAACTTATTTTACAAAAACTAAAGATGGTCATATTTAAATTTCAAAAATAAAATATATATTGAAAACATTAAAATGGTTCAATCCCATAAATTAAACATATCATTTCTTGAAAATCAATTATCATTTAAATAGTATTCACTAAAAAATTAATATAAATCACCAAATAAAAAACAATGAAATTAATTTCATGAACAATCCACTTCAATCATTTTTACTGGAGTTCAATTTTTTTACCAAAGGTACTCAAGAAACCAAAATATGATGTAAAAAGAAACATAAATAAAAAAACATAAACATTTCATTTAATAAATGGTTAAAAAACATAAAAAATTCAAATAACATCACATAAACAAACATAAATAAGACTCATCACACATAATAAGGAATTAAATAATCAGTTGGAAACCAATAGAAATTACCCAAATTTTACACTACTCATTGTTTTTTGGATGTTCACCAACCGTGTCAGTGCCTCTCAAATTTTATAGAATTATTTTCTTTTTCTTCAAAAGGATTGATATATTTTATTCCTTAACCATATGACCCAGGGATTTCCTTTTGTTTTACACTAAAACTATGAATTTCCTAATAAGTTTCCTAGTTCATTCCTAAAACTCATAGAAGCACCACCCGATGTCAAAATATTTGAGAACAATAACTATAAATAAATAAATAAGACTCCCAAACTCCATGTATACTAAAGATCTTGTACATTGAGGAGCTATCAAAGAAATTACCCAAACCTACAACCCAAGTTAATGCACCTAGATCCTTTCTACCATTACCCTTAATTAAAAAATACCTATCATACCATTTAATAGTGAATTTTCCAATGTACACCAAACCCATCACCTGATTCAGCAAAACATAATGTTTGAGATGGATTACAAATCACATTGGATTATAAAAAAGCACAATGGTATCCCATGTGAAAACATGGGAACACTTTCACTCACATAAACCATTATAAACAATTGGTTCCAAATGGACACCCAATACGATTTATCGTTATACTTGACAACCATTACATGATAAATAGAAAGAAAAAGGTAAATTTGAACCATATAATTTATAAGAATAAGGAATAAAAAAAATCCCAAAAATTTCCACACATGGAACCATTTTTTGACAGATATTTTACAATTCCATAACAAGGAAATAAAAATAATAAAAAAAGAACACATGTATCCTAAAAGGTTGATACAACGGAAAACCCAACGGGTCAAATATTGTCTTATGAAAATCCATATATATTTTTATGACTCTAAATTCAATATAATAACATTTACTACAATTTCATCCAAATATAGAATGGTAAAGATAAAACATACAAGACATGACATGAGAACCTGAAAAAAAAACTTGAACACGACATACCCACCAATGCAAGTATACAAGGAGTGGTACAAATTCAAGAAAGGTACCACCATGATTCCATTAAATTTAGTTTTTAAAGAAACTAATAATTCTAGTTTGAAAATAAGACATCGAGAAGTTAGTCTTAATTTTCTTTAAAAAAACGGAATTAAAATAAATTATTTGGTATCTAATTTGATGAATAGTACCATTTATAAATAAAAATTCCTCAAATAGGAATTAACAATGAGATATTATATCATAAAATAAATATTTAATTTTTTAAAATAAAATAAAATTAACTTAAAGGAAACAATAAAAACCTTTTCTTTCCTCTTAAAACATTACTCTTTCAAAATGAACAATCACATGGTATAAAAGTACATTTTAAGAATAAACCACTTTCCAAGGAATATATCTCAAATAAAAACTATTTTTAAGGAAAAATAATCCCATGGGTTTAAATACATTTCAAAACATAATTTTCACGTGGATTTAATTTAAAAAAACATATCTTTTTACCTTTTAAATATCAACACACACACACAAAATGAGTAATGATAAGGGAAAATGTTAAAAATAAAAATTTGTAAATATTCATAAATAAATGATAATAATTTCAAATATCATGCCCCAAACACGTGATTAATGATCATAAACACTCTATATATCAATGTAGGGTCATAATATGAAGTGGGAAACTCATATACCAACAACCAAAATTAATCATAACATAACATACATACCATGAGAAAGCACCCTTTAAATTAATGTTATACCTTTTTTTTCTGATTTGTAAATGTGGAACAAACTGTCAGAATGTTTTTAGTCATAGAAACCATCTTCATAATTTCTCTCATACTATCCTCATTTGAGACACACCCCCTAGCCATGTATTACATTCAATGAGGTGTTACTAGACTAGGTATCACACACAACTAGAAAGGAAACAATGCTAAACATCCATCTTAGTAAACTAGGTCCCTTATATCATTGACTAAAGTGGTGATAATTATCAATCTAACACCATCTTGTGCCTAGAATACATTCCTAAGGAAGGATACATAGAAATCCAATATATACCCCCTCTGGAAAACACACAATGATAATAACACTCAAAATGAACATAGAAACATTATTCAAAATTCATATAAACAAACACATCCCCTAGAGCATAAAAAACAAGTAAAAATGTGAATTACTAGGGTGTAAATAATGGACAAACAAATAGAATCACATAATGTCCAACATATCCATCTCTTCATACATAAAAATTTATTTTTTTGGAAATAAATTTTTGAAATGCATTTTTAACCCTAATTTAATTAATAGGGAAACTACACAAAATAACAAATAAAAACATGATCAATGAAATGAATTTCTCATTCAAAATCAAAGAACTCTTAATATTATGCACACACCCCTATTAAAAACAGGATAAATAATTTCAAATTTCCATTCCCTTTTAATAAAATAAGTAAATTTAATTATAAACAACCGATCATATTTTTAAAACATAAAAACCTCATAAAATGAAGAAAGAACTTTTAAAAAAGTATCACATCGCCTAAAAACCCCAATTAGATCAAAACACCAAGAACCAACAATTTTTCTAATTAAAATGCATCAATGAAATTTCATGAATTTCCATAAATGAAAAAAACACTATTTCAAACCATACTACCATTTATCTAATAATTTCCTAACATTTTCCAACCGAAAAACAATAAAACCTATAATCCCATTTATATCTCAATATTAATAATTTTATACCGCATTAATTTAGTTAAAAAACTTTAAAAATCTCAATAAGTCAATGAATTCATTAAAAAATGTACATTTCATGAAAAAATCTTCCAAAATTGGTGTATAAATGTCTCCAATGATGGAAAACACTGAAATAGGCTTCAACATTGGGACCATAGACATTAGAAACCAAAATACTCAATATTATCTCTACTCTAACCACAAAAATCTTCCCACATAACCATTAGGGTAAGATAAAATGTGGAGAAAAGGGATAAACCAAGAGAGGAAGATAGGTGAAGCCCTTACCTCTTCACATGGATATAGAACCACCAAGTAATCATTCCAAATACTATTAGAGGATCATGTAAAGAGAATATACCTCTTTGGGAGGTACCAAAAATGAGTAATTTTGAGAGGAGATCTTTGGTGAGGAATCCCAAATTAAAAATAAAATAAATTATAAAAATGAACTATCTCATGAAGGTTCCAGGATTACCTCACACAATTTACCAAATAATGCATAGACCATACAATTTCAACTACTTTAAAACCTAAAGGTCAAACAGTTGTATCATATAATTTATCAAACCTTTCACGAACTATGTGATTTCTGTTTTCCAAACTATAGATAGTTCACAGTTTTTATTGCATGGATTCCTAAACTATGCACATAATCATTCAACCCTAAAAAGACTCCAATATATCATATTATAACACTATGACAACCGAAAACTATGGGAAAATAAAACTCATTAACAAGAGTATAAAAGAGATATTTTTTGGTGAAATTTTTTATCTAATGTGACCATAATCATTACCTTCTCCTCCTTTACAAAGTATACATTATTAAATATTCATACAATGTGTATTTTAAATTAATGTATTTTGATATAATAACAAGGTTTTAGGTCATTTTAAATTAATTTTTTATATTAAAATTCAAATTTATTTTTATAACCCTTATTTAATTTCATGGATATATTATGAATGTTGTTTTTCAAAATTAAATTCATTATAATGTTTTCAAATAACTATTTTTAAAAATTATGGTCTTTTTTTAGGGTCCTTTTTAAATAATCTTATTTAATAAATGTTTTTAAAACATTTCCACATCATTTTATTGATATATTTATATCAATTTAAATGTTTTACACTTAAATATTCCTTTTAAAATTAATGGTTTTTCAAAAAAATCACTTCACCTTTTTAAAAAGGACATTCAATTGTGTGTGTTGTAACTTCAAATTTTATGATAATAATAAAAAAAATTATAAATAATATTTAATGGTTTCTCTTCTATTTTTGTCATTATCTTTAATGACCTTATTTTCGGGGATGTTATTTTTCAAGAACCACCAACTAAATTTTCTTATAAAATACTCTTTTAGGTGATTGAATTTTGGGTATCAATTGTTTATATTATTGAGTTCAATTTTTTTGATACCATCTGGAAATTTGGTGAGACCCATTCTTCTTTCCATGGGTTTGTTATCAAGTGTTTAATGACCATTTTTCAATTTGATCCATATCTATGGATGACTGGAGAGTGGGGTCCAACATATCAATCAAATGTATTGTTAGTATTTATATCTCATGGTCTTAAAAGTGTATAATGGAGGATTTATCCCCAGTCAAATGGTACCTCGGATGATCTACCCCAAGAAAAAGTGTGTAGTGTGTGATTTATACCAAGACAAAGGGTACATGAGTGGATTTATCAAAAGATTTTTTGTACACTGTGAGATTTATACCAAACCAAAGGGGTATAGTAGAGTTTTTTCCCAATACCATTCATACATAGTAGGTTTTATCCTAATCCCATAAGTACACTAGAGGATTATCCAATTCCAAAGAAGGTAAATGGGTGATTATCCCAAGCCTACTATGTGATCAATGACTTTGCAGGAGGCCTTGGCATACGATTTCTATACTTATATTTATTTTTCACCCTTATGATATAATCTTGTGCCCATTATTATTCTTTTTGAATCATATCAAATGTCTCATGATTCCACATACTTTTCCCATAGATTGTTTTTCATTTGAGATTACATATACTTATATCATTACATATATAAATTGTGTATTATTCTAGGGTATTTAAATAATATATTTATCCCATGATCATGTTTCCCCATATTCCTATGATCTAAAACATGATTATATGTTGTTAATTTTTCCATTATTGCGAGATTCATATCACCGCTTTCTTATATATCTCTTCCCCATGTTATGAAGAACAACAGAACTTAGGAGATGTATATAAGGGGGCCTAGTATGGTTCAATTATAGAGAAATTTTTTCTTATGTTTCATATGTAACTATAACTCAAAGACACTAAAACATCAGTTCTATGGTTTGTTTGAATATTTGAGAGATGGAAAAATTAGTCAATTAAAATAATGAATTTAACTTTTATTTTTGGGGAGGGTCATTATAGAAGGTATTAGATTAGGGTATAGTTATTTTTAGGATTAATGTTGTTATATTGGGGAATAAGATAAGATAAAATTAGTGAAAAATAGGGGATATGTCCAAGGGATATGTCATGTATTAGATATCATCTTGATTTTATGGTTGTAAAAACCTAGACAGTTGTAACCTAGAGACAATGGTTACACTATCACATTGGCATAAGATACAAGTGATCGCATCCAAATGGACGAATTTGTTTAGTAGTATTGGTAAACTATATACATACATGAATCTCACATTTCATTTGGAAAATGTAACATACAACATAGTGAATGTAAAAATTATTTATCATTGTAATCATTCAAATATTAAATCTTTATATCCTTGAGAATGAAATACAAATAAGGGTGGAGCTCAAATTCCCAGGAGGGATTAACTTCAAAGAAAACTATCATGAGTATATAAGATATAGTAAATATAGAATGTTATATAACTGAAAATACATTCCATACAATCAATAAAAAGTGAACAAATAATAGTATAACATGAGTAATGATGGTCAATTATTTCTATATTAATAATCACATGAACATGAAACTTATCCCTAGATGTCCTAACTGTTAAAATAATCACATAAAAATCAATAAATAATATCATTATAAATGGATTCATTATTCTAGACATCATAAACATATATTTATGGCCACATTCCAATACATATTACAAAAATATTGAAGTCCTTAAAAAAATACCCAAGATGGTTTATCTCGTCATACCTACCGATGCATCTTGGGGTTATAGAAGTTCATGCTCTTTACTATCTAAGTACAATTCATTCTCATATCAAAGGTGGAAAATTCAATATATAATCTAAATAAACATTTTAATTGAAAAAATATAATATGAAATGTTAATATTTCCCCAGTCAATCTGATACAAAACTATCCAGATAATGAATAAGGATTGTAACATTACAATATATTCCTAGTGGAGTATAAGTAAATTAATGTTTTAAGATCATTGATGAATATAAATATCATAAAATGACCATTAAAAAAATTCTTGAGAAAAATAACTTTTAAGAAGTAGGAATTTTCAAGATATTATGAAGAAAATTATTTGAAAGGAATCATGGAAAATTATAACAGATGATTCAAATCATTGTATGGTTCTGATGGTGGTAAATTCCATTCATCTTGATGATGTTAAAATAAATATTCCTTTCAAAATTTCAGTAAAAATAAAAAAATGTTATATTTTGAAAAATGATTAGAAGATTTATTTGAAACCATTTTATTAAAAGAAAAAAATTTGTAAAAATTAAATTAATAAATAAATTTTGAATATTAAAACATTCCTGAAAACATTTTTAAAGTAAATATAAGCATTTAATAAAAATATTTCCAATCATGTATAGAAACAATGATAGTTCTACCAATAAAAATTGGTCTCTTGATTATTTAAAAGAATAAAATGAATGGAAAACATATAATTTTAATAAATATCAAGAGAACAAAAAACATATTGGGTTAAATATTGTAATATCAATTAATAATCCCAATACAGACTTAAAAAAACAATCATGAATAATGATGAGATTGTGAAATAAACTGTTACCACTTCGGTAACCATTAAATCATAACCCCATGAAAAAACCACTAAAAATAAGACATTAAATAATATGAATATAGAGTAATTAATGATATATCATATCATATTGGTATTATATACACCTCATATCATTAAATATGTTCATAATACCAAATCTGACTCAATGGGGTATAAATTGTGATAAAATCTCTTTCAAATATCATACCATTGATGGGAGAATTAATCAATGAGCTGATTATGTGAATAATGTTAAATCCACATAATATTATTGGAAATAAAATTTAAAATAATAAAAAATAATTACACACATAATCATAGGATATCAAATAAAATGAAGAACTAATATAACCGAATGAGATGAAATGGATTTATAAAACCCCTTACTACATTATAACCTTAAAATAAGACCCCTTGGATGAATTAAAATGAAATGTAACATAAAATACCTTTATTTATTTGATGATATAATATGTAAAAGGGTGAATTATATTCCCTATGATTCCAAAAATAAGACAACTAGAATGTGTTAATATATGTTATTAGGATAATTGGTTTTTTATTGGATGAACAAAATGGGACTTTAATAGTAAAGAAAAGGGGATAGGGTGTTCCATTTTATAGGACAGGTGAGAGACCCTCTTGGAATTTCTTGACGAATTAAGTTAATATTAATTAATTTTCATTGAAAAAAAATCTCCAGACGGATATAATTAAAAAAATTTATGTGGAAAGATCAAAATAATATCATAATTTTTTTAGAGGTTTAGATTATGGTTTTATACTTATCCCATTGTCTTAACAATTGTAAATCATTTTGACAATTACTATGATAACGTTGTTTTTACTATTTAATTTTCAAGACACTTATAATAAAAACAATTACGCTATCAATTTCCCATATATGATATTTTTAATCATATACCAATAAATTTGGTAAATATGGGATTCTTTTATATTTTAAATATTTTCATTATATATTATTCCTTTTATGATATAATTAATCTCATTTTAAAAAAATTTCATTTAATATGACTTTAAATACATCTACAAAAAAGGGTAATTAAAATAAATAATTTTATAACATAAATAATATGATATATCCCTCTATAAAAATCATGTACCATAATAAATCACTCAAATTCTATTACTATTAATAATTTTTAAATCATCTATTTTGTTTTTCTATTAATTAATGAAATATTTTGTCAGCATTATGTCACAATATAATGAAATTATATATTCACTAAAATAAGAAATAAATTATCAAAAATAAAATAACTTTATTATTCTCAAAAAATGTAATTAATATTCTTTAAAACATTATTTTTTTACCTATGTGAATACCTATGATATATTTCAATGTAACAAAGTGATATTTTGTATTTTTATTCACATAAAAATTATATAGGTCACTATCATGAAATATTGACCCAAAAAATTAAATATTTAGAATAATCTGACAAGGGTTGGAATAACATCATCCAATATGTTTCAAAATGAAAATTTATTTCCTTATCATTTATTTTTATGCTAAGTTAACCGGATTTAACCATTTACCATTTTATTATTTTTACTGTTCATTATGACCCAAAATTATGTTGACCTTCATAAATAATAAAAATTATGCTAATTATAAATAAGTAATCCATTTTCCAAATTCAGTCACTATTAGTAGAATAAATTCATTGTGTGTGTACCCTGAATAGTGCGATGAAAAATAGTTTTCCAAAAAATGCCTTTAGCTATAAATTTATTTTTATAACAAGATCATGTATAATGTTGATTGCTTTATAATTAATTATATTATTTATATCAAAAGGATTCTTATATAATTTTTTGATAAAAACAATATTTTGGTTGAAAATAAATGATTGTTTTACAAAAATCAGTACTTTTAATTATTCACTAAAAAACTATATTTTCATAAATTTAACAAAGTTTCAGAATAAATTAATTTTGAAATAATTATTGAAAAAATCGATGTTCATGTTGAATAATTTAATTTCGAAAATTTTTCAAAATTAATTACATTATTTTCTCCCAAAAATAAGGAATTTTTTTTGATGGAAAATATATATTTGAAGCATATAATGAATTTACTAAAAATTTTGTATTTATATACTAGTATATTTAATTAATCTAGAATATTTATATGTAATTTTCAAAAAACATTCCTACTTATACTGCCACTTTTAACTGCTATGTTATAATTGTCACATTTAAATATGTTAATGGTATATCACAGTTCAATTAAACTCTGTGTTATTTGTAACACAAGTTGTTTAATAAATCAAATACAGTTAATGTTAAATATAATATAAAATAATATGATGCTATTCTCTATCCACTAAAAATAAATTTCTCCCTCACAATTCTATTTGATTCATCTTGTATTTGGGTTCCTAGATAAGGAAAACACTTGTGAAATGTTAGAATATATACATGGAAGAGAAGACCAGTGTCGATTGAAAAATATATCATAATAGAAAACAATTGAATTTTAATGTACCTAATTTAACATGTATTATTTTTAAATATTATATGGATTAATTTTGATATCAGTTCTTGAGACAACATTTGATTCTGAGGCCTGGGGTACAAAATATAAATGTTATTAAATATTAAAATAATAAACAGCACCTATGGATGTTTTTTCCTAAAAAAAAGTGGATTAAACATTAAATAGGTGACCATATCCAAAATCCAAGGGTACAATTAGGTTTAGAAAGGTGGATTTACCATAGGGATAACCTATCATTGGTCAGTGAGGGTTGTCTGTTGAAAATTCCATGTGAGCACAGAAATGAATAAAATTATTTGAATAAAATTATTTTATTTTATTTACCGACATAATGAATGTTTAGTCATTAAGTAGACTATTATTTCATAATTCCATAGTTATCCACAAAACCCTATAATCCTCTATAGAGTCATTGGAGAGAGTTTTGGGGAATCCATCCTAGAGAATGATGAAGAAATCATGTATTGGCGATTGATGCACATCGATTTTGAGGGATATTTCCAACGACAATGACACAACAACAATTCACCAGCATCAATCGATCCAAATTGAGGTTGGGAGAGTTATTTTGATTATCTTTTCCCATTTCTTGAATAATACGATGAACAAGGACCAATCAATGAATATAATGGAACACGAATTGATAATTTAGCGGGTTGGGTTATTTTGTGGGATTTATCAAGAGTTTGATCTTGATATTTATTGGATTTTTTTATCATTATAATAGTGATGAAAAAATGTTAACACAAAAATCGATCAAGGTTCTGACCAATCAATTTGTATGTGCTTTTCTCCCCTGATTAACCTTTCTTCATACTATTTATCATTCATCCCCAATGTCCGAAATTTCTTTAATGGTATATTATTATGCATATGATTATTGGCACAATGATCCAAAATCGTAGATCCAGTATCAGTAAGCCTCAGTGGAGTTATAAAGGAGTTTGTGGAAGTGGATTGAATGATGGGGGTTTTCGATTTCACATTCTTATATGATAACTAAGGAGGGTGATGATCTCATTTTTTGAGATAATTGAAGGTCCGAATCCTACCGATTTGGTGATAGAATGGTCTAATGATGTCAAATCTTGAGATTCATGAAAAACTAACCACCAGAACAGAATCTTGAATATCGATCGACATGAGTGGGAGGAAGATGGTGGTTTTTGGGAAAACCCCATAAACACAACATGTAGTTGTTGTCTACATGGTGTGTAGTCACCTTGGATGAACATGTAGTGTACATGAAGGAGTACAACGACATGGGGTGGACTACTCTGGTTGGAAACATGGTGTGTACCTCCCAAAAGACATTTCGTAGACCATGTACATGGGATACCCTATGTATGCTTACATGGGCATGGATACAATGGATGATGTAGTGTAATGTCAACGGACTGGAGTACACGATGGGACCCAGGTTGTAGGGACATGACATGTAAGCCATTAAAATGTCGTGTACTCTTCTACATGACATGGATTGAATCACACAATCCATTTTACATGGGTAGTACCTAGGGTCATGGGACACAGTGTATACCCTTACTACATGCAATGTACCCCTTTCAAAATGTAATGGATCTATTTTCCTCTGTATATTATACCTAATTCCTTAAGGTTTGTTCCTATTATCATTTCCCTAAGGATTGGTGTCAATCATTTCCTACTCCTATGAATATAACCCCATCAGCATGAATTCCAAGATTTATTTGGTGTAATTCTCCTAAGAGGCCCAAATTGGGATCCTTTATTCAACTTCATGTGGTTGGTGGAGTTTTTGGTATTTATGTGACCCACACAATATTGGCCTCGATCCTTTATTTAGTAGGGTTAATCCAAAATGAGTTCTTGGTATCACCCCATAGTCCTACTAGGGAACATCATTTGGGCATCGTAATCTCTTTGGATCTATCAGTGTGTATCTCTCATGATATTACCTGATGATAAGTACCTCATGGGTGTATTTCATTAGTTCTATCTTACCCAATATTGTGTTCTCTCGGATTAGTACTTCATTGAATTTTTTAGCTCGAATCCAAAGTCTACTATACTATGGTTGTGGTTTACCTCTAGACTCTATGTCTTGCATTTAGTATATCAATATATTATTTCTATATGTACTATAGAAATATACCTATGTAGAGATGATTGTGATTTCCGTTATCATATTATTTCTTTGTTTTGGGATGTCTTACTATGTATTTTTATACTCACCCCTGCATGAGCTTTGCATTGGTTTAAAATAAACCTTTTGATGGAGTCCTATGTGGACCCAGACCATATAGTGCATCGTGGGACTGAATAAACTGAGGCATGTTCCTGAATCTTTCAGATAGCAATCCATTTACCTATACTTACAAGTAGGACTTTTGGTAACAAACTATCTATGGTGGGCTTGTATTTGTCCATGTATTAAATTAATTTAAATCCAATCAAAATTTTTTGTGTGATATAGTGTAACATCACATTTAAGTAAATACATATGGATTTTCATATCTATGTCTATTTATGAAATAGATAGTGTTTTAGAGACTTAAAATGAGAATAAATCCAATCCTAATCATAGAATACTCTAATATTTTTTAAAAGATTGTTTTACCTCCTTTTAATTGAAATCCTTTTTTAAATCAAAATTTTGAAAATTTTATAATCTCTATTTGAAAAAATAAAATTATTCTTTAGGATTCGGACATTGAAATTTACTTTTAATAAATTTTTGGTATTTTTTGACAATGTTCATTTTTTAATGAATAGAGAAAAATTCTGCATTTTACTTCAAAACTGCTTTTTCATCTAATTTAATTATACAAATAGATTTTCGTTTTAAATGGTTTTAAGGTTTTATTAGAATATATTTTTAACATTTAATCCAATTTTGGTCATTGTAATTAATTTCACCTTGTAATTGGGCATAAACAAGTGTCAAACTTTTGATAGATATTGTTTCTAAAAAACCCGCTATTTGTTTTGACAACGGGAATTATTTTTAAATGAATTACTACAATTTCTTTGTTTTGAATTTGGTAAAATGAATTCCATATTTTGAATAAGATGGTCGAAATTATTTACTTAAGACTCTTTTGTTTCTTGGACATTATGAATAGTAACAACGGTAATTATCTTTAATTAACATGATTAATTAGTAATCAGGTAGTTAATGGTAATAAAATTATATCATATTAATATAAAATGACCCCAATATGTGTCATAATTCTATTGGTTTTGTCATGGACGACCATGGGATGACTTCTTCCAACATAGTGACCCCATGGAATCACATTGGTGTGATAGTGACATTTTATCATTTTATTTTTAAAGAAAGGAAAATATAGCAAAACTATGCAACTCCTAAGTAAAACAATATTAATTTTTTTTAAATATATGATCTCTTAAAATATAAATAGTCAATGTAAATCTAAAAATATTTCCTACATCATGGTAATTTTTTTTAATTTTTAGACATTATCTAAATAAATTTATTTATGACACCATGATGATGTAGTGATTACCTCATTAATGAACGATTTAAATAAAATGAAAAGATAATATAACATATAAGACATACACATGTAAAAATCCTATTGGATGGGTGTATTTAGAACCCTTATCACCTTATCCTAAAAATATATCATTGTGGGACCTTTAAAATCTGAAAAGCACTTTATAATAAAGTAACACTTCAAGACTCTCCAAGAGTGCCCCTCCTCCGTCTTATAAAAGGCCCCCACCTCTACCGCCCTTACCCACACCCCTCAATCCATTTGATCGACCAAAATCTGCTCATTTTACCTATCCTTATCCATATCTTTATCATATAAGCCTTGCCTTAGGCAGAAAGCTCTTCAAGAAACCCTTTTCATTCAAACCAAGGGGAGTTACCTGATTTAAAGGTAATGTCTTCTCTTATGTTCTTTTGTTTTATCTTGATTCTACAACCCCCTAAACTATTTTTATTCCTTTATTTTGTAACAACACCAGTATATTCAATATAATAGGATTTTTTATGATAAGTATTTTATTTACACATACACACACTACCATCTAATGGTTAAAGAACATACTGTTTCTGTGGGTGGCGAATTACTGCCTCACGAAACGATAATTGTAAATATTCTTTTAACACCTCTCATGGTGGCCATTAAGATGTCACAATATTTATATATGATATATATTATGTTTATGTTTTCCTTATGCTTCTTTATTTTTCATTTATGGCATACCTTTATGGTTTCCATTATGGGTAAACGCGATAATTTCATTTTAGGATGTGTGAACTACCACCCCCTCAAAGTGATTTGATTCGTTAATGACATATGTGGGACGTATAAAGGATGGAGTTAATGGTATTACATATGATTTAATACTAGAATTATAATACACCTTTATATCATTTCATTCCATTAATTAAAAAATAGAAATGAATGTAGCATTCATGCGTACGTACAACTTACTATCTCTATGAACGGTACATTTAATATCTTACCTCTAAATGTTATGTAATATTATAAATGCATGTATATACTGGATATTTATGATATATATGATATCTACATCATGAATATAATTCTTGATATAATTGATATTTTAACACATTAACTATTTGTAACTATAAGAATATTTTGACTCAAGTACCAAAGATTGAAAAAATGACTATTATTAACATAAATAATTACATAATGTTTATAAAATGGTAATATGTGATATAAAAGGAATAATGAACTTTAAAAAGGTTCTTAAGCAAGTATAAATTACCTTTAGTTTATTATTCTGGAAATTAAAGAAAGATCGAGTCAAGTCGGACACGAGGTAAGGGACTTCGTCTCAATCTCCTTTCATTGAGTCATATTTTGTTTTATACACAACTTTCATTTATATGGTGTATAAAACACTTTTGACTATTACTTTTATTAAAAAGAAATATTTTTGTACGAAGCGTTTTACTAAACGACAGAAGCAATTTTTTGTCTTACATATGCGGCGACAACGACTTCTCCACCAACGTGACCATTATTTGAGTTTCGGATTCCTCTACAAGTCATAACATTTTTTAAATGAATAAAAAATAACATGTTTTAATTTAATTTTATTTAGGTATTGGATATGGTTTTGATAATGTTTTGATTATATCAATATGTGGTATTGATATATTGTGATTGAAATGTGGAAATGTTATATTTCCTTTATTCATGTTTTATGTAATACGATTATGTTATGGTTCTTGGGAATTGTTTATGAAGATGGGTGGTTCTGTGATAAACTAAGGGTGGGTGAGCCCATGATATCTCTCTAATGCATTGGGTAATGCAAAGTAGTTAAACCCTAAGGTTTCTCCGATGAGATTTAGGGAATATATCGTGGTGGGTCTTCCAAACGTAACCATGAGAGTAACTCCCTACGTAAGAATGTTATGAATGCCTCAAGTTACCTTTATGTATTATGATTTCTATGAGTTATTCATAAACCTTATGATTTCATGAGGTATGTTAAAGGGATTATGTTTTATGAGTAAAGTATGATTTCAATTATTCTTATGTATACATGGTCTAAGGTTATCTTTTCGTATATTTATATAACTTACTGAGGTTTTTTATGCTCATCCCAAGTTTCTGAAATGTTTTTCACAGGTCATGGGAATGGTACATGATGTGATGATAGTGTCGAGGAAGTGTCAAGAAAGAATCTAGGTTTTATATTAAATATGCTTCCATGATGGGAGAAAATGAATACTGTCTTTTATGTAACCACCTTGTTTAAATGTGGAAGGCAATGCATGATTTAGGATCCAATTCACTACAAATATTAACCTGAAAAGATCCTCAATGTGTATTCTTGAAATAAATCAAGATTAATTAATGTTTAAGACTGGGGCCTTATAGTTGGTATCAAAGGTCGGTTTAGATAACTTTAGGAGTTATAATTCTATTAAATGATTATCCAAATATATATTTTTATGGTCAAATTGAAATGATATAGAGTTTGAAGATTATCATGTTGCGTCATCTAAGACAAGTTTGTTCAGAATGGTTTTCCACAGAGAAAATAGGGAAGCTGTTCTAGGAAGGCATACAGAAGGAAATGAAATTCCAATTCAGCATCCTGAGATGGTTTTAGGTTTCGGGCGCAGCGAAAGCACGTTTGTAGGTTTTCCCAAATTTAATTTTAACGTTAAGCAACATTCAATCTGAGATCTGTCACGATTTAAAACGCTGAATCTTCGGAATAGAACAAAGAATGAAAAACTTATGAGGGAATCCTGGAACCATAGAGATAAGATCATCATATGTTGGTTATAATTAATATAATCAATTCACAAGAATTACCTTGGTGGAATTATTTCTTCTTTGATGTCTCTGGTCACGATCCTGTGATCCGTCGTTGTGTCATAGAATCCAAGTGTAGGATTCCTCTAGCAGTGATCCACATGTGTGCCACGTATCTCTAGACGTCGCCGAATGGATCTCTGGGTGTTAGCGCGGAAGAATCTTCTCTTGTGATGTCTTCCTTCGATCGCCCTGGTATCTTGGTCTTGAGAGCATTTTATAGGAAGGAGTTCTTTCGGTCTTGAAACAATTCTCCAGAATTGTTGTGCACAATGATTGGTGGGAAAAGTGTTGGGGTTGTGAGGATATTTATAATCGGGTTTGAGGTTATAGAGTTATGACAATAAATAAACACGTTACTCGTTTTATTTATTTCATTAACTCTTATTGAAACCCCCATGTCAAATTATTAATTCCTTGACATGTGCCCATGCCGATTATAATTAATATCATTTAAAAAAACAATATTATATCTTCAAAAATCCAGCCTGGAAAAAACTACACATCGTGTAATCATTAATACACGGCATGTACTTGTATTCCATAAAACTACACGACGTGTATATTAAATATACACGGTGTGTACTTTTATTTCCCACTCCTCTTTATCTCCTCCTCCACATTTATTAGACCTTGAGTAATGGCTATTTATTTCCTAAATAAATGTAACTGCATTACTCGCTAATAAATATATTATTTCACCCACAATATATTCTCTAGAATAACTAGTGATGAAATAAATGCGATCAGGTATCCTTAAATAATTATTAAATCACAGTCAGGAATAATATTTATTGAACTTGTAAAATTAATATTTAACTGAGATAAATGGACACACATTGTGTGTGACCCTCTAGGTCTTTTTTCTCAGTGGTATTAGGTAGAGCCTGCTTAAAGTCCAAGGTTATCATCTAGCAAAACGCCATGGCACCCATAGAGAAAGAAGTTAACGCCCAATGTCGTGTCACCTCATACGAACGCTTACTGTGTAATATAATCACTTTATCTCGATATCTCTAATCAAGCGTGTTTCATGCTAGTGCCATCAACCCATGTGCTCGATCATTTTTTCTTTGACTTTCTGGAATTGAACTTTCCCATACCATGGCCATTGATTTTATTAGGTTATATCAATTCCATCAAAGGGCCTAAGATATCTACTTCTGTTATGGAATAGAAGGGACAAATCCTTTCTCGCATTATCTATTAATGCGGAATTACTCCTGACGCACCCAACATATCCTACCTTGCTGCGAACAGTGTGTCATCACAGTTTTCGTCAATACATCTAAGTGTGCGAGTTGTAATACCCATTAATAACAATCTTAATGTCTAAGGACCAATACACACGTCTGCAGATAGGAACATCCAATGGCACTACGAAATGTGGATTTCCTACTGGCGGGTCTCGTTCTCATAATATCCTCCTGGATATTACCAAGGGAACACACCATGAGAAGGTGCCTCAAAGTATTATGAGTCCTCACCCTAATAACCTGTATTATTTGTGTCCCTAAAATAACATCATCCGGCCATATAAAATATATTCAAGAATAGTGTTATGGAACTTCCGAGTTCTAATCATAGTAGGGATCCGCTATAACCCTTTAATGCAACAGCTATCCTTAGGACATTATCACATGCATTGTCACCGAAAATAACAGTCAAGATGTGATAAGGATTTTATTAATAAAGTACAAAGTAGTTGGTTCTAGGACACCAAATCCAACAGACTCCCACTTGGACTAGAGCCAACTGCTAACAACATTTAACCCGCTAGCTCTCACATGATATTTATGCTTCTGCTGAGATAGGCCTTTAGTCATGGGGTCCACCACTTTTCCTTCCGTGGACACACTGCTTACTGCAAATTAACCCATTTGATAGAAATCCCTCAAGCGGTGATACTTCTGAAGTATGTGCTTTGTCCGTTGATGTTACCTTGGATCTTTTTAAAGACCCATCGCTGCAGTATTATCACAATACAATGTAATGGGATATTTACTGCTAGGCACCACATCAGGCTCCTGGAAAAAGTTTTGAATCCAGACGGCTTCCATGGCAGCATCAGAAGCTGCTATATATTCGAAATCCGCTGTAGAATCAGCGACAACTGGCGACTTTGAACTCTTCCAGCTCACAGCTCCTCCATTGAGACAAAAAAACATATCCAAATTGCGACTTCAGATCATTCCGATCTGTCTAAAAACCACCGTCAGCATACCCTCTGATGACAAGCTCCTCGTCTCCTCTATACACCAGGAACATATCCTTAGTTCTTCTCAGATACTTAAGGATAGTCTTAACAGCAGTCCAATGCGGTTCTCCTGGATCTGCTTGATATATGCCTACCAAGCTCAGTGCATAGGAAATATCAAGCCTAGTACATAACATGGCATACATGATGGATCATATAGACGAAGCGTATGGGATTTTACTCATTCTATATTTCTCTTGTTGTGTCTGAGGACACATTTTCTTCGAAAGATGTAGGCCATGTGACACTGAAACCAATCCCCTCTTGGATTGTTCTATACTAAATCTCTTTAGTATCCGGTCAATGTATGTTCTCTGACTTACTCCAAGCAGCCTCTTGGATCTATCACGAATGATCTTAATCCCTAGAATGTAGGCTGCTTCACCCAAGTCCTTCATAGAGAAACACTTGTTCAACCAGTCCATAACTGACTGCAAGACTGGTAAATCATTTCCAATAAGCAATATGTCATCAAAATATACTATTAGGATAACTACTACAAGAAAACCTCCATTTAGCATCGGTTTTTTCGTGGCGGTTTTTAAAGATGCGGCTAAATGCGTTTCGGGCCGCCATTTCGCAGCGGTTTTTAAACCGCCGCGAATAAACCGCCGCGAAATGCCAAAAAAAAAATTATTTATTTTTATTTTTTTTAATTTTATTTGAGGATTAGCGGCAGTTTTATAAAAAACCGCCGCGAAATAGCGGTGGTTTCGGTAAAACCCCCGCGAAATGAAATGAAAAAATAAAAAAACATGAGAAACCCCGAAATCACTAAAATGACCATAAATTTTGATCTGGCTGTCCGTTGAAGCACCACGTCCAGTCAAATCGAAGCTGATAAACAGATCTAGAGGCACATATAATCAAAACCGTGAGACGGTCTAAGGTGCAGAAGATATTAGAGTTATAATAAAGTTGAAAAAAGTTCTCCAACTTCAAACGGCCAAACTTTCGCTCCAGGTGTCCGTTTAGGCTCTACCACATATCAAATCAAATCAAGCGAAGAGAGCTACACACGATGTCAACACAAGGAAGATTCTATCATGTTTTTCGTCCCCTAAAACCCCTCCGACGGCCTCCAAAACCATGTTTCCGTCATCGGTGTCCCGTCAAACTTGTCTTCAAACAGACCTAACTTTCGATCCGCATGTCAGTTCGGACTCCTCCACCTGCCAGATCATAGCTCATTCTATGAGCTTCAGTTTGACAGGTTGAGGGGCCCACATGCACTCCTCGATCATATTTTATGGCCTTTTTAGTGGGTATCGGGTTTGTTATGTTTTTCAATGCCTCATTTCTAGCACCCGTTCCCCATCAGCTTTTTTTTAAATGGTCATAACTTTCGATCCGCCTATCCATTTAGACTCTTTAACCTTTCAAGTCCAAGATCTTTTTAGGATATTTGATTTGATAGGTGGAGGATCTAAAACGGACTCTCAGATCATAAGTTATCTCCATTAATGTGAGTCCAATATATTTGTTTCTTTATGACTGTTTTGACGGGTTTTAACGGTTGCTCCATTTATTACTGTTTATTTGGGTTTCCATGACTTGTTATCTTTATCAATGGTTTTTTGTGGGTTATTATGATGATTATGTTGAATTATTAAGGATTTTTCCAGAGTTGTCACAAGTTTTCATGCATTCTCATTCTTTCTAATGTCTCATTCTTCATATGCTTCTCCATCCTTTTTCACGCGTTTTCATGATTTTTCATCCCTTCTCATGTCTTTTCATACTTTTTCATGTGTTTCCTTTATTATTTATTCTTTATTATTTATTATTTATAATATACTTTAATTTATTTATTATCTATTATTTGTAACTGGTTATTTATTATTTATTATTTATTATTTATATTTACTTATTATTTATTATTTATATTTACTTATTATTTATTATTTATTATTTATTATTTATTATTTATTATTTACTATTTATTATTTATTATTTATTATTTAATATTAATATTTATTATTTATATATATTATTTATATATATTATTTATATTTATTATTTATTTATTATTTATTATTTATTTATTATTTATTATTTTTATTTATTATTTATTGTTTATATTTATTTATTATTTATTATTTATTATTTATTATTTATTCTTTATTATTTATTTATTATTTATATTTAATTATTAATTATTAATTATTAATTATTATTTATTATTAATTATTATTTATTTATTATTTAATATTAATATTTATTATTTATATTTACATATTATTTATTATTTATATTTATTATTTATATTTATTGTTTATATTTATTTATTATTTATTATTTATTTAGTATTTATTATTTTTATTTACCTATTATTTATTATTTATATTTATTTATTATTTAATATTTAAATTTATTTATTATTTATATTTATTGATTATTGATTATTGATTATTATTTATTATTTATTATTTATATTTATTTATTAATTATTATTTGTTATTTATTATTTATTATTTATATTTATTTATTATTGATTATTGATTATTGATTATTGATTATTTATATTTATATTTATTTATTTATTATGTATTATTTATTATTTATTATTTCATATTTATTTTTCATTATTTATTATTTATTATTTATTATTTATTATTTATTATTTATTATTTATTATTTATATCTATTATTTATTTATTATTTATTATTTATTATTTATTATTTATATCTATTATTTATTTATTATTTATTATTTATTATTTATTATTTATTATTTATATTTATTTATTTTTTATATTTATTTATTTTTTATATTTATTTATTAATTATTATTTATATTTATTTATTTATTATTTATTATTTATTATTTATTATTTATTATTTAATTTTTATTATTCATTATTTATTATTTATTATTTATTATTTATTATTTATTATTTATATCTATTATTTATTATTTATTATTTATTATTTATTATTTATAACTATTATGTATTTATTATTTATTATTTATTATTTATTATTTATTATTTATTATTTATTATTTAATAGTTATTAATTATTAATTATTATTTATTATTTATTAATTATTAATTATTAATTATTAATTATTATTTATTATTTATATGTATTATTTATTTCTTATTTATTATTTATAATTTATAATTTATTATTTATATCTATTATTTATTTATTATTTATATTTATTAATTATTTATGTTTATTTATTATTTATTATTTATTATTTATATTTATTTACTTGTTATTATTTATTATTATTTATATTTATTTATTCTTTATTATTTATATTTATTTATTTATTATATATTATTTAATATTTATTATTTAAATTTTATTATTCATTATTCATTATTTATTATTTATTATTTATTATTTATTATTTATTATTTATATCTATTATTTATTATTTATTATTTATTATTTATTATTTATAACTATTATGTATTTATTATTTATTATTTATTATTTATTAATTATTATTTATTATTTATTATTTATTAGTTATATTTATTTACTATTTATTATTTATTATTTATTAGTTATTATTTATTATTTATTATTTATTATTTATTATTTATTATTTATTATTTATTATTTATTATTTATTATTTATTATTTATTATTTATTATTTATTATTTATTATTTATTATTTATATTTATTTATTATTTATATTTATTTATTATTTATTATTTATATTTATTTATTATTTATTATTTATATTTATTTATTATTTATTATTTATTATTTATATTTATTTATTATTTATATTTAATTATTATTTTTTATTTATATTTATTTATTATTTATTATTTATTATTTATTATTTATTATTTATTATTCCTTATTCATTATTTATTATTATTGAGTTTATATCTATTATTTTTGTATTATTTCTTTTTTCAATTAATATATATAAGTATATTAAATTCTGTTTATTAACCACATGGCGGGCTTGCTAGAGTAGTAAAGTCTTTGGAAAATATGCAAGAGGTTAGAGGTTCAAATCTTACCAAATGTAGAATTTCTTTATATTGCATGGGCATGCATGAGCATGTGCATGGGATGCGCATGTGTATGGGCATGGGATGCGCATGTGAATGTGCATGGGATGCGCATGTGCATGTGCATGGGATGTGCATGCGTGGATAAATAAAGTAAATAAAATAATTCGAAATAAATAAATAAAAAATTAAATACAAAAAAAATAAATAAAATAAATAATTAAAATAAATACGAAATAAAATAAAAAAATAGAAAAAATAATAAAAAATAAAATAAAAAAAAATAAAATAAAATAAATAAAATAAATAAAATAAATAAATTAATAAATTAATAAATTAATAAAAATATTATTTAATAAATATATAAAATTAAAAATTTAAAAAATAAAAAAATTTAAAAAAATAACAAAAATAAAAAAAATTAAAATAAAAAAACCGCCGCTAAAAAACCGCCGCGAAACGTTCTGCGACGGTTTTGAAAACCGCCGCGAATAGTTTCCCGACGCACTATTCCGCGACTGTTTTTCAAAACCGCCACCAATCGATTTAGCGGTGGTTTAAACCGCAGCGAAACAAAAAAAATCGCCGCTAAATGCCTTTTTTTCATCGTGAACGATTGCATTCCCATTAAACCGTTTATAAACACATGGCTCACATTCATTTTTAATGAACCCAAATTCCATTATGGCTTCATCAAATCGAATGTTCCATGACCTGGATGCTTGCTTTAATCCATAAATGGATTTTTGCAACTTGCAAACCCGTTTGGCTTCACCTGGTGTCGCAAAACCTTCTAGTTGTGTCATATAGACATCTTCGTGAAGGTTCCCTTTAAGGAATGCTATTTTGACATCCATCTGTTGAATCTCGTAGTCATGGTAAGCTGTTATGGAATGTATGATTCTTATGGATTTAAACATGGAAATTGGCAAGAAGGTTTCATCATAGTCAATTCCTTGACGTTGACGGAATCCTTTAGCCACGAGCCTTGCTTTATAGGTGCTAACTTGACCTTCCACGCCCAGCTTTCTCTTGAATACCCATTGGTATCCAACAGGCTTTACATCAACTGGCTCATCGACTAGAACCCAAACTTGGTTCTGATACATGGAATCCATCTCAGAATTTATAGCTTCTAGCCATCTTATAGCTTCCGAGCTTTCTACTACATCCCTGTAGGAGAGAGGCTCATCATTTTCCAATAATAATGATTCACCATCCTCGGTGACTAGGAAACAAAATCTCTCGGGTTCCCTTACCTCTCTTGAGCTCCTACGCAGTACTTGTGTTTCTGGAACCTCTTCCACAGGGACCTGTGGAAATTTTTCCTGTACCAACTCTTGTGTATCTTGAGCATCAACTTCGTCCAAGTCATTCTTGCTCACACTATCCTTCTTGTGGATGTTCTCCCTCTCATGAAAGACGGCTTGTCTGGCGACAATCAGTTTCTTGTCTTGAGGTTTATATAGGTAATATCCTTTCATTTCCTTAGGATATCCTATAAAGATACACTTCTTACCCCGAGGTGCTAGTTTGTTTCCTGAGAAGGCCTTAACAAATTTCTCGAATCCCCATACACATGTATACGACCAAATGGGTTTCTTTCCATTCCATAACTCAGAGGGAATTCCATTTTCCGCCTTAGTTGGTACTCGGTTTAATGTGTATGCTACATTTTGTAATGCATATCCCCAAATGGATAATGGAAGATCTGCCTCACTCATCATCGACCTCACTATGTACAACAAGGTGTGATTCCTCCTTTCACTAACACCATTCCACTGTGGTGTATAAGGAGGAGTGAGCTCAGATAGAGTCCCAAAATCCCGTAGAAGATCGATGAACTCTTGGTTCAGATATTCTCCACCTCGATCTGATCGAAGCTTCTTTATCTTCTTACCAAGATGATTCTCTACTTCATTCGTTAATTCCATAAATTTCTCTAAGGCTTATGACTTATACCTCATTAATTAGACAAATCTATATCTACTCAAATCATCAGTAAAAGTAATGAAGTAATAATATCCACCTCTAGCTTCTACTATAAATGGTCCACGTACATCCATGTCTACCAATCCTAGATACTCTGTGGCCCTTTCACCTTGTCCACCAAAAGTCATCTTGGTCATTTTACCTTGTAAAGAAGCGTGACATCTATCAAGTGGTTTTAGCTCAGTAGATTCTAAATAGCCATCATGACAGAGCTTTGTCAAGTGCTTGTCGTTAACATGACCAAGACGGTGATGCCACAACTGGGTGATGTATGAGTCATGTGAGTTTGTTTCGTTATCGATTACCAGCACTTGTTTTTCGTAATTGAATACATACAAACCATTATTTAAATGTTCCATACAATAACATATGTTGTTCTTATAAAAGATACAACCCTTATTTCCAAACATGAAAATAAATCCATCCATATCAAAACAAGATACATAAATTATGTTCTTGGTAACACTAGGCACATAATAACAGTTATATAAAACCCAAATCATGCTATTTGGCAATGAGAGATGGTAGTCGCCAATAGCCAACACAACCAGACTTGCACCATTGGTAGCTCAAAGATCCACCTCTCCTCTGGCAATCTATCTAAATCTACTTGGTTCCTGCATTTGAATATATTTGTGATCCCCACAAGCTGTATCTAATACCAAATGTGTAGAAATAGAAATATTGCACTCGATAACGCATGCACCTTTAGCGACCCCACGCTTCTGGGTGCAGTTCCTCTTCCAGTGGCCCTACTGTCCACATGCAAAACAAACCGCCTCTCGTTCCTTTCCATGCCTCTGGATCTTCCCCTTCTTTGAGGGATGGTGCTCGGGGGCTTCAGACCATTTATAATTCTTTGGCCCCTTTTCCTTGTCCTTCCTTTTCTTATTCACCATATGGATTGTGGGTTTTTCACACCCCATGTCTATATCTACCTGGAGAATCAAGGTCAGAAGCTCTTATAGACTCTTCTCATTGCCTCTCATGTTATAGTTGACAATAAAGATAGAGAAGGTCTTGGGCACCGATGATATGATCAGATCTATACACAACTCATCTGGGAATTTAATCCCTAAGATGTCCAGGTGTTCAATGTATCCAATAAGCTTGACTACATGAGGCCCAGATGGTGCAGACACCCCAAACTTAGTTTTGAAAAGGCATTGGAAATCTCATACCTCTCCTGTCTCGCCTTCTCTTGGTAGAGATCCTTAAGGTGAGACATCATGCTATACGCATCCATGTTTTCATGTTTCTTCAAGAGCTCATTAAACATGGACGATAGCAAGCAACACCGGACATGTGTGGTATCATCTAGGTGTTTCATATAGAGAGATAATTCCTCATCACTGGCCTCTTTCCTAGGCACAACTCGAATAGGCTCTTCCAACACATATAGTTTCCTTTCGTGGCGAAGGATGATGCGTAAACGCTCTTCCACTCTTAGAAATTGGTGCAGGTGAGAAGGTTTTCCTTCTCAAGTATGGTTCACAATGATATCTTTGAAGTCATTTTCTTATCATTTCTACAAATTAAGATGAGAAAATGTTTAGTACTTTATTACAAAACTGAGACAAATAAATAAACTAATACTTATTAGTCTCCTACTATTTTATCGAAATCCAATAGCCCTCACCATTGACTTCGGAATATTCCATTTCAAGAATATTCTAGTGTCAAGGATCCATATTTCCCTTCTCATTACCCCAACTAGGGTTGGTCAAGCAACTTGAAGGGTTTTGGGTAGGAATTCCAAATTCCAACTGCATTAACTCGCAGCTCCTTCATCTACTAAGTGGACTCCCCAATCCTGAAATTCTTTTATTTTGGATTTCCTCAACCTTTTCCTCTTGGTCACACCATGCCCTGCTGTGGCAGTAAACCCTTGATGCGAACCAAGTCAAGTCAACCCAAAACCTTGAATTATAATTCCCCTATAATTTAAAGCACCCAAACTAGGGTTGGTCAAGCACTTTGAACTATGGTTCGATTCTAACCAAGAATATGGAAGGCTATACGGACTTAATATTTCTTTTGTGGGATTTTATCCTTATACGTAAATTTCAAATTTATTATCTTTTATTACATTCTTTTTAATATTAAGTGGGATTTACATAAGTGATTAACCATGTCAAAGATAATATTCACGTATAATCTGGTTTTATTTTATTTCTATCTTGCATGGTCGTTTAATTCATTAATTGTGTGATCATGACAACACACCCATAATAAATAAACCATGAAACTGATAGAAATAAAATAAATGGTATGATCATGAGCTTTTCTATTGTTTAGTTTATCTAGAGGTTTATAAACTATCCCAAGACCTAGGGGAGAAACACCTTGAACCTTTCAGGTTTCTGTTTACAGCATTCCACTTGTCCACCTTTGTATCTCCTTGGATTGGTTTTACCTTGGCTCCTGACTTGAGCCGCCTCCACTAACATGGGACCTCCATCCATTACATATGCATTTATCTCACACACAGGAGAGGGGTAAAATGGGTTTTTATATAAAAGAATCCTTGGGCACGCAGGCCCTACATATTAACGAGGAGATGGCTCGCAGGCCAACAAATTTAATTTAAATAAATTAATTAAAAGAAACCATTCACATACAATGGTCTCGGTCTAGCTCATGATCATCCATACATGCAATGATATTTTCACATAAATAAATCTAGCATTAAATTCTTTAATTTTCTTGTTTAAGATAAATCATGCTCGAATCAATTAATTATCTTTAATTAATCAATCCATTTATCTTAAACCCTTTTCTGAACATCCTTGAGATTCTCATCCATCATAATTTTAAACAAATTAATTCATTTAAAATTATCCTTGTACGTAACTTGTACCTTGGAGGAAATCTGGTGAATTCCCATTTATTACGCAGATGTTAAATTAAACACCTATATATTAAACACTTATCACGTGTTGTGCCTCAGCTTTACGCTTGCACTATGGTACACGTCTCAAGGGTTTTTATAATAAAATAATAAATTTTAATAAATCTGCGTAATTTGGGTTAGTACACGGCTTGTAGTTCCGACTATATGGCGTGTACTTTTCTTCACCGTCCATCCGAAGTACACGCCTGGGGACATGGCATGTTAATGTACTTCGGAAATTTTCGGAGTACACGGCGTGTACAGTGGGAAACATGCCGTGTAGTTTTCACGTTACACGGTTTCCAGCTGGGCAGGCCGTGTACAGGGCACACAGTCCGACCCTAACCCGAAGGGACTACATGCCGTGTTCTGTTGGACCACACGGCGTGTAATCTGGAAACCATGTGCCGCCTGTTCCTGGTCAACACACGGTGTCATAAATGACTTAGATAGGATCAATACACGACCTGATTTAGCAGACCAGTCCGATGCATGAACCTAGACTACACGACGTGTACTTCGGAATACACGCCATGTATTCTGGTGTTGTATGGCCAGAAACTTTTGGCTCCTCCGGATGAGTTCCTCTATTTTATTTTAATCAAAATTAAAAGAAAAATTCGTTTTTGTGAGGTGAACGAGAAATGAGGTAGGAAGAACAGATCTCGAGATTCATATTTTTAGAATGATTAAACTTGAATTGAAAGAACTAAATTATTAAATGCATAAAACATCAATGAAAAACTAAATAATTATAATCAACAACATGACCCCTCTGATACCACTTGTAGGTTCCAGGCGCAGCGGAAGCACGTTGGTGGGTTTTCCTAACTTTAATTTTAACATTAAGTAATGTTCAATCCGAGATCCGTCACGATTTAAAATGCCGAATCTTCGGAATACAACGAAGACCGAAAAACTTAAGAGGGAATCCCAAAACCATAGAGATAGGATCCTCATATGTTGGTTATAATTAATTTAATCAATTTACAAGAATGACGTTGGTGTAATTATTTCTTTGTTGATGTCTCTGGTCATGATCATGTGATCCATCATTGTTTCATAGAATCCAAGTGTTGGATTCCTCTAGCGGTGATCCACACGTGTGCCACGTATCTCCGGACGTCTCCAAAGGGATCTTCGGGTGCTAGTGCGGATGAACCATTTCTTGCGATGTCCGTCTTCGATCACCTTGGTCTCTCGGTCTTGAGCGCGTTTTGGAGGAAAGAGTTCTTTCAGTCTTGAAAGAATTCTCCAAAATTGTTATGCACAACGATTGGAGGGAAAAGTGTTGGGGTTGTGATGATATTTATAATTGGGTTTGAGGTTATAGAGTTATGACAATAACTAAATGTGTTACACACTTTATTTATTTCATTAACTCTTATTGAAACCCCCATGTCAAATTATTAATTCCTTGACATGTGCCCACGCTGATTATAATTAATATCATTTAATAAAATATATTATATCCTCAAAAATACCACCTAGAAAAACTACATGCCATGTAATCATTAATACACGACATGTACTTGTTTTCTATAAAACTACACGGTGTGTATATTAAATATACACGGTGTGTACTTTTATTTTGTACTTTTCATTATCTCCTCCTCTACATTTATTAGACCTTGAGTAAGGGATATTTATTTCTTAAATAAATGTAACTTCATTAATCACTAATAAATATATTATTTCACCCTTAATATATTCTCTCGAAAAACTACTGTTGAAATAAATGCGATCAGGCATCCTTAAATAATTATTAAATCATAGTCAGGAATAATATTTATTTAACTTGTAAATTAATATTTACCTGAGATACATGGACACACTTAGTGTGTGACCCTCTAGGCCTCTTTCTCAGTGGCATTAGGTAGAGCCTGCCTAAAGTCCAATGTTAGCATCTAGAAAAACTCCAAGGCACCCATAGAGAATGAAGTTAATTCCCAATGACGTGTCACCTCATACGAACGCTTACTGTGTAATATAATCCCTTTATCTCGATATCTCTAATCAAGCGTGTTTCATGCTAGTGCCATCAACCCATGTGCAAGATCATTTTTTCGTTGACTTTCTGGAATTGAACTTACCCATACCATGGCCATGGATTTTATTAGGCTATATCAATTCCATTAAAGGGCCTAATATATCTACTTCCGTTATGGAACATAAGGGACAAATCCTTTTTCGCATTATCTATTAATGTTGTATTACTCCTAACACACCCAACATATCCTACCTCGCCGCGAACAGTGTGTCATCACATTTTTCATCAATACATCTAAGTGTGCGAGTTGTAGTACCCATTAATATTAATCTTAATGTCTAAGGACCAATACACACGTCTGTAGATAGGAACATCCAATCACACTATGAAATGTGGATTTCCTACTGGCGGGTCTCGTTCTGATAATATCCTCCTAGATATTACCAAGGGCGCACTCCATGAGAAGGTGCCTCAAAGTTTTATGAGTCCTCACCCCTAATGACCTGTATTATTTGTGTCCCTCAAATAACATCATCCGACCATAGAAAATATATTCAGGAATAGTGTTATGGCACTTTCGGGTTCTAATCATAGTAGGGATCCGCTATGACCCTTTAATGAAACAGCTATCCTTAGGACATTATCACATTCATTATCACGCAGAAGAACAATCAAGATGTGATAAGGCTTTTATTAATAAAGTACAAAGTAGTTGGTTCTAGGCCACCAACTCCAACAATGGTCAGAATTGGAACTGAACAGTTTTTTGCAGTAATGGCATAGTTGACTCAAGCGATAAATGGTGGTGGTATCCATGCATGAGATCAGTCAGATCAACTGTAGAGGAACATGTCAGTGGTGGAAAATTTCATGAGGCAATATCCCCCATCATTCAGAGGATCATCTGACCATGTGCTTGCTGAAGGGTGGGTTAAATGACTAGAGAAGATTTTCTATGTCATGGGGTGTTCAGAAAATAAAAAGGTTAGTCTTGCTGTTTACCTTTTGGAGGGTGAAGCAGATCAGTGGTGGCGATGGTTAAAAATATCAGGGATGCATATGAGATTGATGCTCTTGACTGGGATGAATTAAAAGGTATGTTTCTTGAGAAATATTTTCCTATAGCTGTTTGACTTAGGATGGAAAAAAAATTCTTGGAATTGAGGCAAGAAGACGACTTAGTGGCTGCTTATGAACAAAAGTTCACTCGATTGGCAATGTATGCTCCAAATTTTATCTAAGACCTTGATAGTAAAATCAATAGTTTTTACTCTGGATTAATGCCAGAATATTGAAGGGAATTAGCTTCTCGTGAGTTCAAATGTTATGAAAAGATTGTCTGATGTGATGAGAAGTTGGAAATGGATTTTTCCGAGGATCAAGTGTTCTATAAAAACCAATAGAAGAAGAGACTGAGGTGACATGATAATGGGAAGAATCCTTCAAAATGGTCTAATAGTAAGAAAACTAAGTTCTCAGTTTGTGATTAATGTGGTAAAAAGCATGCTGTTGAATGTATTTTGAATTCTGGAAAGTGCTACCGATTTGGTAAGATGGTACATAAGGCTTGTGATTGCACTAGAAAATATCAGGGTGATGGTAAGACCAAATTTGATTTATAGTTAGTGAAATGTTTCAAGTGTAATGAGATGGGACATTATGTAAATAACTATCTGACAAAGAGCTTGATTGATGGGAAGCAGTCAGACTACAAGCAGAAGGGTGTGGTGAAATCCTTTGCAACTACTTCAGCAAATGTTGGTCCATCAAATGAAGTGGTATCAGGTACTTTGTTTCTTCGGATTATGCCAATGTGTTGTTTGATTCAGTGTCTACACATTCTTTCTTCTCTGGAAAATTTTCTAGTAAATTGGGAATTCCATCTCAAGAAATGACTCATGAACATGTGGTAAAAACACCTGGGGGAAATGTTGAGGCAAAAAGAATTTATAATTATCTTCCTATCCTTATCCGTGGAAAGAAACTACTTGAAAACCATATTAGTTTACCTCTAGTAGAGTTTGATATTATCCTGGGTATGGATTGGCTCTCTGTTTACCACTCTAAGATTTACTGTAGAGCTAAAGAAGTTTCTTTTCAGAAATACATTCAATTTATGTACAAGAATCAACCCTTACTATTGATAACATATCAAGAGGCTAAGAAACTTCTAAAAGATGGAAATGAATGTTACCTTGCACATATTGTTGTAAAAAAAGGAACCGTTTAGATTAATGATGTGCCAGTGGTAAATGAGTATCCGTATGTTTTTTCTGATGAGTTTTCTGGAATAATACCAGATCGAGAAGTTGAATTTACTGTTGACTTAGTTCCTGATGCTAAGCCAATTTCAAAACCCCCTTATCAAATCTATCAAAATTAACTTTTAGAGTTGAAGGAGCAATTGCAAGATTTATTAGAGAAAGGATTCATTCAACCTAGCACATCACCATGGGGAGCCCCATTATTATTTGTTAAAAAGAAATATGGTTCAATGAGACATTGAATTGATTATAGATCCTTGAATAACATCACTATTAAGAACAAATATCTATTGCCTCATATCAATGATTTGTTTTATTAGCTTGAGGGAGCCCAGTATTTTTCAATGATTGACTTGAGATCGGGGTACCATCAGTTGAAGGTAAAGGAATCAGATATTCCGAAGACTACATTTCGTACAAGATATGGCCATTATAAATTTGTAGTAATGCCTTTTGGGTTAACCAATGCACCTGTTGTATTCACGGACCATATGAATAGAATTTTCCATGAGTTCTTGGATAAGTTTGTGGATGTTTTCATTGATGATATTTTGGTGTTTTCTAAATGTAAAGTGGAGCATAAAATTCATTTAAGGGTTATTTTTCTAACCTTAAATGAAAAGAAATTGTATGGGAAATTCAGAAAGTGTTAGTTTTGGTTGCAACAAATTTCTTTCCTTGGTCACATTGTTTTTAAAGATGGAATAACTATTGATCCTGCAAAAACAAAGGCTGTTGATGAATTTCCAAGACCCACAAATGTAACCAAGATTCGTATTTTTCTTAGTTTGGCAGGCTATTACTGAATGTTTGTTAAAAAAAATTCATGGTTATCTAGTCCAATGACTAAGTTAACACGAAAAGTTTTTAAGTTCATCTAGACAAAAGAATGTGATGATTGTTTTCAGGAATTGAAAAGAAGATTGGTGAATGCTCCAATTTTGGAACTACCTTCCAGGAATGGTGAGTTTGTTATCTATAGTGATGATTCGCTGAAAGGACTTGGTTGCGTCCTACTACAGAATAATAAGGTAATTGCTTATGCATCATGTTAGTTGAAAACTCATGAGATAAATTACCCTACCCATGATTTGGAATTAGTTGTTGTTGTTTTTGCTTTAAAATTTTGGAGGCATCATTTGTATGGAGTAAAGTGTGAAATATATACTGATCACAAAAGTTTAAAGTATATATTCACTTAGAAATAATTGAACATGAGACAGAGTAGATGGCTTGAATTAACCAAGGATTATGATTGTACAATTCATTACCATCCAGGAAAAGAAAATAAAGTGTTTGATGCTTTGAGTTGAAAAAGTAATGCTTCATTAACTAGGTTAAGTTTGTAACATGATCCTTTGGCTAAGGATTTGATGAACTTTGGCATAAAAGTTGTTGGTGTAGGATGTTATTTTTTTTCAGGTATCAGTGAAATCTTCTCTAACAGACAGAATTAAGTAAGCTCAGAAGCAAGGAAGTGAGTTGAAAAAAAATGTAGAGCTAGTTCAGAAGGGTATGTTACCTGAATTCAGCATTGATAATGATTGTGTTTCGAGATTTGGGAAGAGATTGTGTGTGCCCTGTGATTCACAGTTGAAGAGATAGTCGTTATGTGAAGCTCATAGTTCTCTGTTTTAAGTTCATCCTTGCAGTACTAAGATGTATACAGATCATTGGGAGTATAACTAGTGGGATGGAATGAAAAGAAATATTGCTGACTTTACTATGAAGTGTTTGACTTATAAATAGGTTAAAATAGAGCAGCAGTTACCGAAAGGTATACTTCAGCCTTTACCAGTTCCAGAGTAGAAATGGGAGAATATATCCATGGACTTCGTTTTGGGATTGCTGAAGACACCTCGATGTAATAATGCAATCTGGGTTGTTGTTCATCGCTTGACTAAATCTGCTCATTTCCATGCTATACGAGATACGTTTTCCCTAGATCAACTTTCTCATTTGTATCTTAATTTGATAGTCAGGTTACACGGAGTTCCCCTCTCTATTGTATCTTATCATTATCCAGGTTTACTTCTTACTTTTGGAAAGTCCTTCAAAAATATTTGGTTACTGAATTAAATTTTAGTACATGTTTTCATCCTCAATCAGATGGCCAGTCAGAACGAACAATTCAAACAATGTAGGATATGCTACGTGCTTGTTCAATGGATTATCAGGGAAGTTGGGACCAACATCTTTCTTTGGTTGAGTTTTCTTATAATAACAGTTTTCATTCCAGTATACAGATGGAACCATTTGAGGCATTATATGGGAAGTGGTGTCGAACTCCAGCTTTTTGGGATGAAGTAGGTGAAAGGAAGTTGATGGGACCAGAATTGGAAGAAGAGTTGGCATAAAAAGTTCAGCTGATACAGAAACACATGAGAACAGTTCAGATGAGGCTGAAATGTTATGCATGCAATAGGAGGAAGGATCTCTCTTTTGAGGTAGGTGATCATGTCTTCCTCAAAGTTTCACCATGGAAATGTACGATGCGATTTGGTAAGAAAGGAAAGTTGAGTCCATTGTTCATTGGACTATATGAAATTCTGGAGAGAGTTGGATCAGTTGCATATAGAGTGGCTTTACCTTAGTGTTTATCTCAGGTACACAATGTTTTTCATGTTTCAATGTTAAGGAAGTACATTCTAGACCCATCTCATGTTTTGAGTCCAGAGGAAGTTCAGCTGGAAGAGAATCTATCTTATGAGGAACAACCAGAACAGATTCGTGACCACAGGAAGAAAAGTATTGCAGAATAAGGTGATTCATCAAGTAATGGTTTTTTGGAAAAACCACATGATTGAAGAGGCAACATGTGAATATGAAAAATGCAATGAGGGATAAATACCCCCACTTATTTTATAAGTAAATAAATTATAGGGCCACAATTTTCTAAAGGGGGAAGGATGTAACATCCCATGTAAGTAAAGAATTATGGATTTTCATATATATATATATGTCTATTTATGAATTATATAGTGTTTTTGAGGCTTAAAATGATAATAAATCAAATCATAATCATAGAATACTATAATATTTTTTAAAATGTCGTTTTACCGCTTTTTGATGGAAAACCTTTTTTAAATCGAAATTTTGACAATTTTATAAGCTCTATTTGACAAAATAACCTTATTCTTTAGGATTGGGACATTGAAATTTACTTTGGATAAATTGTTTGTATTTTTATGATAATGTTTATTTTTTAATAAATAGAGAAAAATACTGCATTTTACTTCAAAAATGTTTTTTCATCTAATTAAATTATATAGATAGATTTTCCTTTAATTTTTTTTAAAGTTTAATTAGAATATATATTTACCATTTAATCCAATTTTTTTCATATTAATTAATTTCACTTTGGAATTGGGCATAAACAAGTGTCAATATTTTGATAGATATTGTTTCTAAATAACTCGCTATTTGTTTTGACAACAATAATTATTTTTAAATTAATTATTGTAATTTCTATGTTTATAATTTGGTAAAATGGATTCCATATTTGGAATCAGGTGGTCCAAATTATTTAATTAAGACTCTTTTGTTTTTTGAACATTATGAATAGTAATGACGGTAATTATCTTTAATTGTCGTGATTAATTAGTAATCGGGTAGTTAAGGGTAATAAAATAATATCATAATAATATAAAATGACCCCAAAATGTGTCTTAATTATATTTTTTGTGTCATGTAAGACCATGGGATGACTTGTGCCAACATAGGGACCCCATGGAATCAATTTTTTATGATAGTGACATTTTATCATTTTATTTTTAAAGAAAGGAAAATATAAAAAAATTATGTAATGACTAAGTAAAAAAAATTTAATTTTGTCTAAATAAATGATCTATTAGACTATAAATAGTCCTTGGAAATAAAAAAATATTTCCTACATCATGGTATTTTTTTTAAAATTTTTAGACATTAAATAAATAAATTTATTTATGACACCATGATGATGTAGTGATTACATCATTAATGAACGATTTAAATAAAATGAAAAGATAATGTAAACTCTAAGACATACACTTGTCAAAAACCTATTGTATGGGTGTTTTTTGAACCCTTATCACCGTATCCTTGAAATATATCATTCTGGGACCTTTAAAATCCAAAAAACATTTTATAATAAAGTAACATTTCAAGACTTTCCTAGAGTGCCCCTCCTCCCTCTTATAAAAGACCCCAATATCTACCCCCTTACCCACACCTATCAAGCCATTGAATTGACCGAACTCTTCTCATTTTATCTATCCACATCCCTATCTTCATCATAGAAGCCTTACCTTTGGAATAAATAGTTTCAAAAACCCTTTTGGTTCAAACCAATGGGAGTTACCCGATTTAAAGGTATTGTTTTCTCTTATGTTCTTTTGTGTTATTTTGCATCTGAAACCCCCTAAACTATTTTTATTCCTTTATTTTGTAATAGAACTAGTATCTTCAATATACTAGTATGTTTTTATCAGAAGGATTTTATTTACACTTACACACACTCTCATCTAATGGTTAATAAACATACTGTTTCTGTGGGTGGTGAATTACTGCCTCACGAAATGATGTTGTTCAATATTCTTTTAACACCTATCATGGTGTCCATTAAGATGTCACTATATTTATATATGATATATATTATGTTTATGTTTTCCTTATTATTATGTATTTCTCATTTATGGAATACATTTATGGTTTCCATTATGGGTAAACACGATAATTTTATTTTAGGAAGTGCGGACTACCACCCCCACAAAGTGATTTGATTCGTTAATGAAATATGTGGGATGTATAAAGGATAGAGTTAATGGTATTACATATTATATCATACTGGAATTATAATATACCTTTATATCATTTCATTCCATTAAATACAAAAAATAAATGAATGTAGCGTTCATGCTTACGTGCGGCTTACCGTCTCCATGAATGGTACATTTCATCTCTTACCTCTAAATGTTATGTAATATTGTAAATGCATGTATATACTGGATATATATGATATATATGATATCTAAATCATGAATATAATTCTTTATATGATGGATATTTTACCACATGACCAACTTGTAATTATAAGAAGTTTATTTTTGACTCAAGTACCGAAGATTGACAAATTGACCGTTATTAACTTAAATAATTACATAATGTTCATAACATGATAATAAGTGATGTTAAAGGAATAATTAACTTGAAAAAGGTTCTTAAGAAAGTAGAAATTAACTCAAGTTTAATATTCATGAGATTAAATAACGACCGAGTCAAGTCGGAAACGAGGTAAGGGACTTCATCTCAATCTCCTTTTATTGAGGTATATTTTGTTTTATACAAAACATTCTTTTATACAGTGTCTAAACCCATTTTTTACTTTTACTTTGATTCAAAAGGAAAAAATTTTTACGAATCATTTTACTAAACAACAAAAGGATTTTTTTCTCTTTCGTATGTGGCGACAACGACATCTCCGCTGTCAGGACAATTATTTGAGTTTCGGCTTCCTCTACAAGCCACAACATTTTTTAAATGAATAATTAATACCATGTTTTACATTTATTTTATTTTGGTATTGGAAATGATTTTGATATTATTTTGATTATATCAATGCGTTGTATTGATATCTTGTGATTGAAATGTGGAAATTTTATGTTTCCTGTATGCATGTTTTATGTAATACTATTGTGTTATGGTTCTTGTGCATTGATTATGAAGACGGGTGGTTCTATGATAAAGTAATGGTGGGTGAGCCTATGATAGATCTATAATGCATTGGGTAACGTGAAGGAGTTAAACGCTATGGTTTCTCTGAAAAGATTTTGGGAATATACTGTGATGGGTATTCCAAACGTAACCCTGAGAGTTACTCCCTACGTAAGAATGTTATGAATTCCTCAAGTTACCTTTATATCTTATGATTTATATGAGTTATTCATAAACCTTATTATTTCATGAGGTATGTGAAAGTTCTTATGTTTTATGAGTAATGTATGATTTCAATGATTCTTATGTATACATGGGAAAAGTTTTTCATTCCGTATTTTTATATCCCTTACTGAGATTTTTATGCTCATCCCAAGTTTTTGAAATGTTTTTCACAGGTCAAGGGAAAGGTACATGATGTGATTATAGTGTCTAGGAAGTGTCAAGAAAGAATCCATGTTTTATTTTAAATATTTTTCTTTGTTGGGGGAAAATGAATACTATCTTTTATGTAACCACCTTGTTTAAATGTGGAATGAAATGCATGATTTATGATATAATTCTCTAAAAATATAAACCTAAAAATATCATCAATGTTTATTCATGAAATAACTCAAGATTAGGTAAATTTTAAGGCTGGGGCCTTATATATAGATATATGAAAACATTGGTTACTTACTGGTTTATACTTTTCATCATTTTTGTATTGGATGTGCGGGGGGGGGGGACATAACCAATGCCTCCAATGTTTGTGATATACCTACTCAGTGCTAGTCACAAACCCCTGGCCTATTGGATTCGGGCATGGGGATTCACATAACAGCCCCACTGAGATGGGTTGTGAAAGAGTGGTATTATAGGGTGGTTTTACTATAGGATTTGGAGTATGTGAGATTGGTTTGGGGAAATAGTGTTTATTGTTTATAGTTTTTATTATAGGAGAGGAAATAAAATTTTGATATGGTGGATGACGTTTCCATACCCTAGGACTTTAATCACCTATCTTTCTACTTGGTACATGAGAAAATTGGTTGTATAGGGAAAATGGTACATGTGTCATATAGGAATTGATTGTGGTTTCCATGTCCTTCTTTAGTCAGCTCTCAAGATATACTCATTGACTATGGTACATCTTGTTTATTTTTAGGATTCCTCTATGATGCATACCAAATATGATTAAGCATCTTGATCCTAAGGATAACCCCATTAGTGAAAATGATTTTATACTTGGACCAGTTCACACGATGTTACCCCCAGGTGGTTCACCAGCCATACCACCACTTGTAGTGCAGCATGTAGTACCCACAGTACCAAAAAATGAGGTGTGCATGAAGAGAGTGCGTCATGAGTTTCAAAGGTAGGGACCCCTCAGGTTTTAAGGTGATACTTCCCTATAGGTAGATGAGGACTGTCTTGAGGCATTTACTTGAATTTTTTTATCTATCCAGAACACCAGTAGATCAGATAGCGGTATTGGTGGTGAGCCTTATTTATAGCTCAGCTGGACGATAATAGAGCTGGGTTACCTAGAAAATTGATGAGGAGAATCTTTCACGGAAATATTTGAAGAACCTCTTCAGAGAGGAATTCTCACCATCTAAACTAAGGGTTCTATGTATCAAGATTTTTCTTCAGTTCCAGAAAGGCAGTATGTCAGTAACTGATTATTCATTTTGGTTTACCAACCTCTCAAGGCACTCGATGGATATGGTTCGAGAAAAGTTATTTAGGGATAGAACTTTTTAGTGAGGTCTATTTAGATACATTTGAGCCAGTTTTATCCATATTTTAATTCCTATATATGTTGGGGTGATTGAGAAATTGTTTGTGTTTGATGTATTTTTGGATAAGTAGATACAACCATTGCCTATTAGTAGTGGTCCAGTACGAGAAGATACCATGACTGTATGGAGCCAAAAATAGCCTTAGGGACTTGGATGTGGGATATTTTTTGGAAGAGGTCTCGAGACATATGATCTGTAGTTCAGGGATCATAGGTTGGGTCCAATAATATAAGAGATTTGTGGTCCTATTCATGTGATGGCAGGGTAAATCTCTCAAGAGATTTTACTACTAATCGTACTACTAATAGGGAGACTATGGATGGACCATTAAGGTAAAGTAAGTGACCAAAGATGATATATCCACATGGAAGCTACAAATTAGAGGAGTTTTGATAATAGTAAGAGTTGGTCAATGTTTCTACTTGTTACCCCCACCATCCCCAAGTGGTGCACGTGAGGCCCCGAAAGCTGGAGGACGTGGGAGGGGACAGTTGTAGTTGGTCGACATTTATGAAAAAGGGGCTCTAGGAATGATTCTAGGTAAGATTTATGCCTTTTATAATTTAGCTTCAGTATTGATAGACCTATGTTCAATCCATTCCTTAAGTTCCAAATACCCTGTATGAGAATTAGATATTATGGTTGAATGGTTAACTCGGCCCTTATTCATGGAGACTCTCACTAAAGAAGACTCAATGATCATGCATTTGTTCCAACAGTGTGACCAGGCGAGAGCATTATTTGGAACATCCTGCCAGAGGCTTCAATATATATAATGTAATTCTCTATATAATTTTTTTATCTATAGTCCATTCCCAAAATTGATAGTTTTAGGAGAAGGGTTCGGTGTGTCCACAGTGATAGAACAAGGTTTACATTGTCATAGAAAAGGAAACCCACATGGCGTAGGATGGACTCATTCATAGAAGGTCATAGTCAATTACACATCAATTTTGCAGCATAACCCATGGTGTCGGGGATGTTATTATTTTCTAGTTCCCACAGTGGTGGTGGAGTTTGAGAATGTATTCTCTAAATATGATCTAGGTTTACCTCCCCACTAAGAGATATACTTTTTCATTTATTAACACTCTAGGATGACACTGATATCCATAAAATCATATCAAATGGATCGTAAATAGATTTTCATGATGAGGGTGAAGTTGGACATCTGGAAGAATAAAGGATTTCGGGGCCTCAATATCTCACCGTGGGTAGCCCCAGTTTTGTTTTCCAAAAAGGTACACCAGGGTTTGAGGTTGTGTGTGGACTACCACTGCTTGAACAAAGTGATTGTGAAGAACATGTATCCACTAATGAATATTGATGAACTATTTGGTCCATTTATAGGGGAACGATGGTTATTTCCGGTTGAAATCAGATCAAGATATCACTAATTGTGATTACGGGATGAGGATATATCAGAGACGGTGTTTCGATGTCACTACAGTCACTATGAGTACATGGTGATTCACTTTGTTTTGAATTACTCCTAGGATCTGTTCATGTAAAACATGAACATGATCTTTCATCCTTATTTATATTAGTTCAAGGAGTTCTTTATCAATGATATCCTACTATAATCATCATTATAGGTGGAGCGCGCGAGACACTTAAGGATGGGTTTGGGTGTACTTCGAGAGAGACAAATTTATTAGTAGCTTTTAAACATCCAATTTTGGATTTAGACAGTACACATTCTGGTACATGCTATCTTAGTAGATGGAGTGGTAGTGTGCCCAGCAATGGTTGAGGAAGTGATAGCATGGGATCCACCTAAGAGCGTGATGGAGTTGCGGAGCATCCTTAGTTTGGTTGGATATTATCAAAGATTCATAACAAATTTCTCTTGGATATCGACTCCGATGAAAACATTGACTCTAAATGAGAAACCTTTTGTATGGATAGAATGGGTCCATTAGGATTTTAATCAGTTGATACAATTTTTTATGATCGCTCCCATGTTGAGATAGATGGAGGAAGGTGTCAACTACGTTGTGTTCTACAATGCATCAGTAACCCTTCTTAGTTTTGTTCTTGATGTAGAGGAAAGAACTGATTTCCTATGGTTTAAACCAATTGAGACTTGATGAGAATAACTATGTGACACATGATCTTGAGTTATCAGCTGTATTTTTATTATTTGAATATGTGGCAGAACTACCTGATAGGAGATCGGTTTATCATCTGCTCCGATAACAATGGTATAAAGTATATATTCTCTCTGAATTATCATAACATGAGACATAGGTGACAGATATAGTTCCTCCAAGATGATGACTATGAGATTGTATATACTAATTAGAAGGGGAACTTAGTAAAAATTATTTTAGTTTGAGATCCAGTTTATATTTGAGCTCATTGTAGTTATCATTTGTGGATGGAGACTGAGAATCTTACCTCTAGTTAATGGTTTCCAACCCTCCACTCCTATAATGATTCAGGGAGGAAAACCTTGGGGAAACTGATTGTGAAAACCTACATGCCCAGATATCTATAGGTCATTCCCCTGATAGATTTTATGATGGTACAAAAAACATCATTCTTTTTATAGGATGCATGATGGTACTAGTGACATTGTGGGAGTAGTTTCTTATATAGTTTCATACGTCTCCTTTGGTGGTACATCCAGGGGTGTAAATGACGTAATGGGACTTCCGACGTCAGTTTTGGTGGACAAGGATAAGGAAATGAATTGTAGATCTTGTCTCTAGATGCCTTTCTTGTCTGAAAGTTAAATATGTGAACCATGTTCCAGCATGTTTAGTTCAACCCTTAGAGGTGATCGAATAGAAGTGGGGTGGGTTACATATGGACTTAGGGATATAAATCCCATGTTTTTTCAAGGGACATGATTCCATCTTGGGGATCATAGACTGACTCACCATGTCGGACCACGTCCTAGCTATCTGAGAGCTAATTTGGGTATAGATATTGGGATTCCTCTACATTTATGAGATATTTCGAATTCATGGAGTTCCATTGACAATAGTTTCTAATCATGATTATCTCTTTGCAACCCAGTTGAGGGAGGGATTACATGAGGTGTTTTTGACCCTGTTATGCTAGAGCACAACATTTCAAGCACTAACTAGTGACAATATAGAGCAAACCATTCAGGTTCTGGAGGACATGCAGTGAGCTTGTATGATAGACTTAATCCATATTTGGGAGGATCATCTTCCATTAGTGGAGTTTTACATACAACAAAAACTACCATTTGACCATCGGTGTGGAACCATTAGAGGATTTTTAGAGGTGACCATGAAGGTCACTACTTTTCTAGAATATCCATGGAGATTCCACAATCATGGTCTCAGAGTTGGTGTGAGATGATACAGTGAAGGTGAAGTTCATCCAGGATCATTTAAAGACTGAAGAGATCCCTCAGAAGTCTTATGATGATAATTGACAGAGGGATTTGGAGTTCAAGGAGGGATACTATGTGTTCCTATGGGTTTCACCTCTATGTGGATTATGGAGATATTTTAAGGAGACATATTATCTCTATGGTTCATCGGCCCTTTCCATATACTATATATAGTTGTTGAGGTGTCATACCTCTTAGGTCTATGTCTAAAATTTGATTGAGTACATGAAATCTTCCACATGTTGTGGTAGAGGATGTATATGCATTACCCATAATACATTATCAACTAGGGAGATAGAGAAATCAAGGGAAGAGAAATATTTTCGGAGTACCCAATAGATATTGAGGATCAGATTGATAGGAACCTTTAAGGGTGATTAATATCTTTGTTGAGGGTCTGATGGAAGCAAGGGAATCTCAAGTTGATCACATGGGACAGGCAGTCTTGGATTTGTGCTCAGTACCAATATATTCTTTAGTGGAATTTGTTTTTTATTTTTTGGGATGTACAGATCCAATGTGAAGAAATTTAATGTCCCTTATTTTCCATGTATTATTTTAATATATTATATGAATTAATTTCAACATCATGCGCTGAGACAGTGTGTGATTCCAAGGCTCAGTGTTCTTTGTGTAAATGTTTTAAAAATATTAATATATTACATAGAATGAACACATGATTTTCATAAATAGGTGGAATAACATTTAAATAGCTTACCAGACCAGAAATGTGAGTGAATAATTGTGTTTATAATGGCGACTTTACCCTAGACGTGACCTAATATTGGTCAGTGCAGGTTGTTTGTGGAAAATTCATAACGAGCACAGAAATGAATAAAAAAATTGAATTAAATTATTTTATTTCATTTATCAATTATGTGGATTTTTAACATTTAAATAAACTTTTATGTATGAATTTTAGGGTTATCTGCATAACCCTAGAATCATATTGATATTCTTCGAAGAGAGATCTAGAGAATCCTTCCTGACAAAAGATGATGAAATCATGGATCTATGATTGATGCCGACTTATTTCTAGGGATATTGAAAAAGACGATGACACAATAATCAATCTTCATCAAAAACCGATCCAAATCAGGGTAGGGAATGTTATTTTAATTATATTTTCCATGTTCTTGATTTAGATGATGTATGCACACTAAAAGATGAATACATTGGCCTGAAAATTGATCATTATGGTGGATTTGAAATTTTTTTAGGATTTATCAGGAGTTTGATCTTGATATTTATTTGATTAATTTATCAGTTTAACGGTGAAGAACCAATATTGACATAAACATTGATTAAGGTTTATCCCTCAATATACGGTTTTTTATTTTCTCTCTCAAGTCACAGTTCTTCATTTTATTTGTAGTTCTTCCACATAGTTCAAATTTTATTGATCTATTAATCATTGTGTATCCAAGACATCGAACAAAAATCAGAAATTGTATATTCGGTGTCTATATGAATTGGTGGAGGTGTTATAGTGGTTACAGAAGAAAATAAAATGATTGAAGGTGTTGATTTCACATTATTCAGTGGTAAAGAATAATGGAAATGATCTATTTTTATGATCCAATTGACTGCATGAATCATACAAATTTGGTTTTGTCATGAATGAAAAACCTTAGTTATGGAATTTAATGAAAAAATGGCCTCCAGAACAGAAACAGGATGATTGAATGACATAAACAGGAGGAAGAAGATGGGTTCTTGGAAAAGTCGATAAACACTATGTGTAGTCCTTCACTACATGTCATGTAGTCAGCTTATATGAACTTGGCATGTACCTGATGTAGTACACAAAAAAGGGTTGGATTACATGGGTTACGTACATGACATGTACTCCCCCACATGGCATGGCTTGAAACATGTACAGGGGTACCCGGTTTATTTGTACAGATGCACATATATATGGGATGGATTCGTGTATTCACACACAGCTGGAGTTCATGGGTATAACCCGGATGTAGGGACACAATGGGTAACCCATTGAGGTGTTGTGTACTCTTTTACACAACATGGGTTGAATGAAACAGGCTGTATTACATGGGTAGTACTCATGGTCAACACACACAATGTGTACCCTTACTAAACATCATATACCCATTTCTACATGGGTTGGATCACTTTTCCTCCATACCATAGACACATTTTGTTAGGTTTCATTACCTTTATTGTTTCCCTAGAGGTTGGTGTGAATGGTTTCTTACTCTTATTACTATGATCCCTTCTGCAATAATTCAAAGATAGGGTTGTTTCAATTCCCCTAAGAGGTTCGGAGTGGGATCCTCTATTCATCTTCATAACCTAGGTGTAGTTATTGGTATTGATGTGACCAAAACTACATGGGTACCGATCCTCTAAATATGAGGGTTATCTAGATTTAGTTGTTGGTATCACCCGATGGCCCTGGTAGTGATCCTCGTATTTGAATCATAATCTCTTTAGATCTATCATTGCATATCTCTCAGGATAGTAACAAATGAGAAGTACCACTCAAACGAACATCATTAGTGTTATCAGACAAAGGAGTGTGTTCTCTCTCATGAGTGCTTTGTGGAATCTTTGAGATGGAATCATGAGGCTAGTATACTATGGTTTTAGATTACCTCTAAACACACTATCATTGATTGAGAATATCTACATACTCTAGTTACATGTATTTTATTCATGCACATGTGTAGAGATGACTCTTCATTCCTTTGATGTATTTCTTTGTAGTTTTGGGGTGTCCTATTGAGTATTGTTACTATCACCATTAAACGGGATTTTCCCTCACATGTCATGTCTTGTGAATGATATATACCTTTTGATAGATTCATAGGTGGACCAGGACCAGACATTGAATTGTGAAACTAGATAGATTATGGTGTTTTCATGCAATTTTAAGACAAATGTCCCAATACCTTTACATATATGTTGGACTTGTGGTTACAGACTCTTTGCGGTGGGCCTGTCTTTGGCCCTATTATACATTAAATTACTTCCTATCATACACTAGTTTTGGTATATAGATATATTCATGCATTGTTTTCTTAGTGGTTTTCTACATTTCTTCATTTTGTTGGTTGGATATGTGTGTGTGTACATGTACATTGGAAATTCCTCTCATGTTAGTGATATGCATACTCAGTGCTAGTCACCACCACCAAAACTATTAGAGGTGGGCCTATGGAGTCACGATACAAGACCCACTGGTACTATTTGGTCCATTAATGACAAGTATGTTAACCACAAAACAATAAATTAGTGATGCTTTAAAAGACCATTGATTCCTTGGAAATGAAGGTAATAGGATAACATTTATGTCTTATGGTCCTTTTCCTTTATTAGTGGAATTCCTTTACAATCGTGAAGAAGATCATAAGAAATTATACTTACCTAACTAGTATAATTTCATACATTTATCAATTTCAACCATAATATTTTCTTTTTACCCAAGTGATGAGTATTCAAGATGAATTCTTTTATGACGGAAGTTCTAGAATAAAATTTAAATGGATGAAATAATCCATAAGAGATACCAATATATGCCACTTATCATCAGTAAAATGAAAATGGTTATCATAATATAACATAATACCCAACATTAATAAATCATTATATGAATAAATAATACATTAATCTCCAAAATTCAAAAATAAACCAATGGTTTAACATAGATCATTCCTTAAATAAATAACCTAAATAGAAACAGCAATATATAAGGATTTAAACTCAATTTTTGTCTCATACCCTTCACCTTACATTTCCAAAAATATAATAACATTCTTCCCAAATAATATTTTACATTATTCATAAAGGTTATATATTCCTCAATCTAATAAAAGATCTTCTGAAATAACAATAATCAACTCAAAAGCATAAAATTAAAAATTATTTGATCATATAATATTTTTCCCAAAAATTGACATAACATTTATCCAAAAAACCATTTGGTGTAATGGATGTTTCATGCTGACCAGGATTTCATGTAGGGATGTGGTAGGCATTGCACATTTTCCCTCTTTTGTTTTGGGATCAAGCCCCATATCCTTGGTAGATGTAATGATTTTTCACCTGGAAATTGATCCATCCATTTTCAAAAAACCATATTTATATAATTACTATAATTTTCCCAAAAATGTGATTAATAATAAAATTACTCATCAAATAATGTTTTAACCACTAATATTTTATACACAACTTTTTTTCTCAAAAAAATAATCTTATTTTGATACTATTAACATAACATCAATAATCCTATTAACCCTAAAGGATATTTATAACATTAATATTTTTTCACAAATTAAAAGAAATAATCCTAAAATAGAATTTTTACTAAAACATATATGAAAAAAATTGATGTATTCCCATAAATGTCACACAATATATTCTTAGCTGTGTTATACACTTATCAGATAAAACGTAAAAATGGGAATCTATGACTTTAAAATATTAGTAACCATAAAATTATCTACCCAAGACACTTTATGTTTATCCCTTATCACTATGTAATATAATATGTATCCATAGGTTCTATTATATCATTCATCAATTTTTTTTATAACAAAAACGTGAATTAAACAATGAATATATCATGGGAGTGTCAAACTAGGTGTGCGGTAAGGGAACACTCACCAAGAACTAGGATAAAATTCGAGATATACTTGAATAACTCTTTTATGTTTTATCACCCCTATATTAGTTTTTATCAAAACCCTATCCAAATTTAGTGTCCATAGGGTGATGTATTTTTCGTAGAAAAATATATTATTTACCTTACCAAAACATTATGATGATATACTATACATAGAATTATCCTAAAATAACTTAATAGGGTTATGTTCCATAATCTATCGTTTCTTAAATCTCATTATTATCCATTCTATTAAAATTTCATTGATATTAACTTTAAATACCATGACCCTTATAGCCATGATCTAAGGGTTAATTTATTACATGTGAATAAGATATAGGAGATTGTATCCCAAAGGGAAGAATAGTTTAGTACCCTTATTAATATAGATACAAACATGAATCTCAAATTTCATTTGAAAACATTAAAATACAACATATTGAATGTAAATATTTTATATCCTTGAAAACATTCAAATATTCATTATTCATATCTTGGAGAAAGGAAAAAATATGGGCGATATCAAATTCTCAAATAAAGTTATGTACTATGGAAGTGATCATAATAAAATAAGGAATATTCAATACGGAATAATAAATAACTAAAAAACATTCCACTAAATCAATTTACGGATCATGAAGAATAATATAGAAGAAATAAATGATAATCAAATAATTCCATATATATATATATAATCACATGAAATTAAAACATTTACATTTATATCATAACTTTTTATATAATCACATAGACGTCAATAAATAATCTTTTAATAATGTAATGAATAATACCGAACATCATTAACATACCATTAAGGCCTTGTGGCAAGAAATATTACATAAATCGGTAAATCCTCCACCGAAAAACCCAAACTAGTTTCTCTAATGAGATACACAGATACATCAAGGGGATATAGTAGACCCAAACCATCACTTAATATGTCTAATTTCTTCAACATGTGATAGGGAATAATAATACTTCATTACACGATCAATATAAAAACTAAAATTAAAAAACTTGAATATGGAATGTAAATATTTCCCCAGTCAATATGATTATAAACCATCCAAATAAAGAATAAATATGGAATCATTAAAAATTATTCTCTATGGAGTAAAATTAAAATAATTGGTTATTGTTATTTTGAAAAAAATACCATTAAAATATCATTAAAAATATTATTGAGGAAAATATGTTTTAAAAAATTTGAAGATATTATGACCAAATTTTCAAAATAAATAATCATGGAAGTGTTTAATGGATGCTTAAAAGAATTATAATGTTATTTAAAATAGAAATTCAACTCATGTCGAGTATGTTAAAACTAGGATTCCTTTAACATTTTTAGGGAACAATAAAAATGTCCCGTGTTCAGAAAATGATATGAATATTACATTAAATATTTTTCATTTGAAGTGATATAACGGTGAAAATTAATTTAATCGGTCATTTAAATAAATTGGAAAATTTTTAATGAAAAAATATACCTTGAAGAAATATGTTCCTGTGTGAGGTGAAAATAAATGAATTTTTTCATCAACAACATTTGTTTTGTCCCTTGAGTTATTAAATGGTGAAAAGGAAAGGAAATTTATAATTTGAATAAATTACTAAAGGGTAATTAAATAGATTTCATTTAGGTTTGAAATATCAAATAAATCTCCTAGTGTAGACTTAAACATAAACAATCATAATTAATGATGACATTGTTAAATGGACCCTTACCACCTTTTTAGTCATTGAATTAGGACCCCCCCGTGAAATAAATAAATTAAAATGAAATATTAAATACCAAAAATATAAATATATTAATGATATAACATATAAAAGTGGTAGTGTAAATACCTCATAGAAATAATTAGGAGCGTAATACTAAATGTGTCTCAATGGAGAGGAAATTGAGACTAAATATCTTATAAAGATCATACCATTGAAGAGATAATTGGTCAATTAATTGATTATGTGTATAAAATTTAAATCCATGTAAAACTAGTCAAAATATTGTATTGAATAATTGAAATTGATTATACACATAATCTAAGAATATCAAATACAATGGAGGTGTAATATAACCCAATCAAAATGAATTGAGTTATAAAACCTCTTACTGCTTGGTAAATATCAAATAAAATACCCTTGGATGAAATAAAATGAATTGAAACATAAAATAAAATTAATTGTTAATTTTTCATGATATAATATTTAAATTTTTTCATATATATACTATATAAGATAAATTAGGTTCATGACATTAAAATATGCCTCAACATAGGGAAATTGAGACGAAATCCCTTACCTCTAGTGCGAATCATGATATATGTTCTTTATTTTCATGAAAAAATAACATATGTCAATTATTTAATTTCTTAAGAACCTTTTTTATTAATATTATTCATTATATTTTATTTATTACCATGTTATATTTTATTATTTAATCAATTTAGTTCACATCATATGTTTTTAGGATAATCGATACATATGTACAAAATGAAATCTGTAGGTTTGTTATAGTAAAATAGGTCATTGGTCCATAATAAACATAATAATAATCATGAAATAACTATATTTTTTATACGTAAATTATACTTTGAAAACCAACATTGAAATATGGTAATCAAATATGAAATAAGTTGTAATGATGGAGATGGTAAGTCGTATGTATGCATGATTATGGTTTTATTTTTTCAATTTTCATAATGAATAAAGGTATGTGTTATTTTAACTTTATTTAATGATAATTATATCATAATTACAATAATATTTCTTTAAATTTACATATATATATAATCCAGGTGAAGTGGTGACGGAAAACAAATAACAATACTTCTTGGAGGTCGTAGTGTACCCGTAATAATAAAATATATTATCATTTTAAAAATGGATAGAAAAATAATAAATTTGATCATATATTTTATTCTAATAATGAGTTAAAATTCATTAATATCATACATAAATACGAAATCAAACATTTTAACTATTGATGGGAGGTGGTGATGCAAAACAAATAACACCAGTTGGTGAGGTGGTAGTATACTATACACACGAAACGAAAATTTTTTATCTCATTTGATAGAAAAAGAGAGAGATATATGGTTTTACATTAACATAAAAACATATAACTATGTTTAAGATATGTGTTTCTTTTTTTCATCATGTTTTAATAAGATTTTATGGAGCTATAAAAATAAATAAATTTAAAACATTCGGTTAAAATATATGCCTTTTATTTATAAAACCTCCTTTACATTACTCCTTAATAAATATAAGGATTCAATTCTACCCAAAATAAGACACGAAAAATGTGATCAGGGATGTCATAATGGTATTTGGGTAGCTACTGGATGAACTAAATTGGACTTTAAGGGTGATGAAAAGAGGATATAGGGGTCCTTATTATATGAGATGGATGGGGAACAATGGGAATATAATAAAGTATTAAATTAATATAATTTCATTACAAAAATATCCAAACTAATATAAATAGAGAATATGATGGTTATGGGATCTATAAATATTATAAAATAAAATTTTGACATGTTTAGATTAGGTTTCTTACCTCTTTTTGCAACCCACGTTAACCCCTTTTTACAATTACCCTAATAATGATGTTTTTAATAATTAAGGGTCAAGATATTTACTTTAAATGGATAATTAAACCGTAAATGGACTATATATATGATATTTGAAAACTAATACCTGTCACATTTTCAAATATTTGTTTTTTTAACGTTAAATCATTTAATGAAATTTTATTTATCATAAAATTACATTAATATATTTTTATCACTATTCATTTAATTTGAAATTAAGTACATCAAGAAAAAGGTAAAATTCAAATATAAACGTTTAACATGTTGATAAAATCATATATTTATCTATAAAAATAATGAAACCTCATAACTCAACCAAATTATAATACTTTTAATATTTTAAAAAACATTTATTTTTATTTTCTATTAAATAATGAAATACTATATCAGATTTTTGCACAAATTTAAAGTCATTACATAATTAAATAAAATTATAAATAAATTACTATAAGTAAAATAATTTTATTTTTCTCAAAATATTAATTATTATTCATTCATAACACTATTTGTTTCACTATGTCAACACATAAGATATATTAAATGGTAAGAAAAAGACATTTGTAATTTTTCTTCACTTAAAATATTATATAAGTCACTTTCATTGAAAATTGTCCCATAAAAAAATAAATATCGATCTTAAGGAAAAAATGGTCAAAATAAATTCATCCAAAAAAATTAAAGAATAAAAATGGTAGTCTTTCCAATTAATCTTATCCTAGCATAAAATTGTTTACCCTTTTATAATGGAAATGTATTTTTATAGTTTTTTCTATTCATTATGAACAGAAAAATAAATTGAGATTATTAAATAATATTAATTTTACTGATTCAAAATATGGAATAAATTTTACCAAATTTAATCTATATAAGTTGTATAAATTAATTTTGTAAGTATCCCAAAAATCGTGGTGAAAATTATTTCACAAAAATTTCAAACTACTAGAATTTAATAATATAATTTTTCACATAAACCAATAAAATAATTTTTACTAAAAAATAATTTTTTTAATCATATAAAACATTTACTAAAAATTAAATCCTTATTTAGAAATATATTTCATGTGTTGAAAATAATTATACATAATTTTCAAAAGGTATATTTTCCACTTCATAATAACAATTTTAATGAATATGTTTTTATAATAACGTTTAAATAATTTAATACCATAAAATGGTTATTTAAACATAGTGTTTTGTGTAACACATGTCATCTAAGAAATAAAATTTATTTAAAGTGAAATATATTCTAAAATTTTGGTGTGTCACATTGGTAATGTATAGATTATATGATTACCCTAGAAATTATGTCCTTGTATCAATACTAAAATGTTGATGTAGTTATACCATATATTCACCTAGGTGTAATCACCCCAAAAAAGCATGGTTGAACATTGAATCGATCTTCACTCTAGTGAATGTTTTGTGAGACTAATACTTAACAAGATTCTAAAGACTGTAAAGGTATTTGATTTGGTTAATCACATTAACATTACATGTTAATATTAAGGATTTAATATGTTAAGTAATTAAGTTATGGAATATTATAGAACCGAACATAGAGAAAGAATGATTAAACCAAGATTATTTTAGGTAGAACTAAATGATAATGAATTAATTTTTTAGAGTATGTTATTTTAATATTTATTTTTTCTTGTAATTCTCTAATAATAATTATATTATAGTGTTAGTTTTTCATCCAAATAGAGTAACCCCTTTTTGTTTTTAAAATGGATTGATTTAGTAAGAACCTAGTTAATAATGAATGTTTTGGAAAATGAAAAAATTTTATACTTTGAAACAAAATAGGATAGAATATGGTGATGCAAATATTGTGGTTATGCTCAACCTACTATCAGGATGTGTGATTAAGAACATGAACCATTCCAGGAATCATAATGCACCAAAGAAGATAATGTTGATGATTCATAGAAGATGTGGTGAAGAATATGATAAAAAAAAGATGTATCATCTTTCTACATGTTAATAATACGGGAAGAGGAACCCATGGGATGGTTTTATAGGAATAAGAATATTTTTTATGTGTGGTAGGATTGGACATCATGATATTTATTATTGATCTAGGGTAAATAATAATATAAGTAAAATGTAGGTGAAGAATTTAAAATGGCTAAAATGTATGGTGTTTTTGAATTTTAAAATACAATTCCCTAACCCAATAACAAATAAGGATAATAAATATTAGAAACCACATAAACCATGGAAACAAGGGAAATATTATGTAATCCATACTAATGAAAATAGGACCCAAACAAATTTAAAAGTAATACTCACCAACCATTCTTTATTTTTGGATATCCAAATGGAATCTATTTCAAGTCAACCAACTAAGCCTAAGAGGTTTTCTAAGAGAATCAAATCAATTTCCCAATGATTGGATAATATCTTTAATTATTATTTTATCCCAAGTTTATGATGATGTAATATGTTTTATAAAAGTCTTATTGTCTCTCATTTTATGAAATTAATGTGATGTAAGAAATGTATTAGTCATATACACCTAAATTCAATAGTAATCAAAAAAATTGGTAAATCGCATTTCATATTTCAAACCAAACTATGATCATCTATCTGTGCAAGGATGTCTACAAGATCTCCTATAAATCTAATTCAATTATTTTATTTGTGATATCTAATCATGAGGTATGTCTATCCCAAATTACCGGATAAAAAATAAATATTATGAATGATATATTAGGATAAAAATGATATATTTTCTATGTTTTTTGATAACACTATTGAAATATTATCATGAGTAAATTCTAACTCTTAGATGCCCTTAGTTATTTTCATTAATATGTAATAATTAAAATTGTGGTAAAGTAATATATTTAATGGGAGGATAATATAACACACTGAGATTTTGAAAATACTTCTCTAAATATAGACTTTGTCTAATAAAATTCTCAACAAACAACCTTGGACAAAAAATAAGCCACAAAATATTTATTATTAATAAAATATAAGATTAATTACACCTATATTAAATAAATTATAATAAAAAATAAAACGGTTAAAATTAGATGATATATAATTAATATTATTTAATATATAAAATTATAATGGGTGGCCTAAAAAAGTTCAAAAATTATAGAAAAACATTCTCAAGATTGTATTAATATGTTAACAAATTAAAATAAATCTCTTTAATATCATTATTTTTTTAATATATAATATTTTAATATACTAAATAACATATTAACATCATTAAGTTATGAATTAGTATCAGAAAGTATTAAGAAAACTTAATGTTAAAAAGGTATTCTTCAAAAAAACTAGTGATATTTATATGTCCAATTAAATGATAAATTTATAAATTGTAGAATTTTATTTTTTTTTCAAAATTTAATTAATCTTTAATTCCCCATAACAATATTTTTTTAAGATGTTTTTTTTTATTTTTATAAAATGATTTATTTTTAGGTGAACAGTTCCAAATCCAGATTTAAACAATAATGTATCTTTTATGAAATTATTAGTAAATAAGTATTTATTTGAAATTAATGAAACATTTTTAGGAAAATATTTTTTTATATGTTACTTTAGAATATTATAAATTATGGTTTTAATTTACACACACATATTTGACATTTTATAACGTAAGTTAATTTTTTCTGAAAAAATTCAAATAAATTTCATTTTTTTTAAATATTACTTATAAAAAATTAGTAAAATAAAATACATTTCAATTTTGGTATAATTCAGTCAAAATTATGTAATAAGTATGAATTATTTTTAATTAATGAATTTTTCAAAAACTATTTACCTCAATAAAAATCATAATTGTAAAAAGACATTAACTGGGAGGGAAAAACTAAAAAATTATTTAAAACATTTTTTAGAATGGGTGGTGTCTGAATTTATCAGCCATATAAATTCCCAAATATATTATTTCAATATTTTGGAGAAAATTTACTTTATATTGATTTACCATTATTAAAAGGTTTTATGTATTTACCAAAAAATTTCATCCATTTTCACTTATAAAAGTGGCACTCCTCTCCTCAATTATACTCACACCATAACCCACTTAATTTGGTCAAAAATCATAAAAAACCACCCCTTATAATTCCAAGACATTTCAATAGTTTTTATTCTTCTATAAAGACCATCCCATAATGGTCAAACCCCCTTTCCAAAGGAGATAAGCAAAGATATGAGGTATAAATTTCTAGTCTCTCCTTTCTCATTACTATTTATTTATGTGCATTTATTCTTCCAAAAATTACATGACACAAAATTATATTTTGAAAAATATATATACACTTATTATTCTAGTATATTATTAAAATTTTGGAATAATGATTAACCATATTTCCCATTTAAAATTGAAAAAAAACCATAATTCATTTATTGGGTGAATAATCACCTCCACGACACAACGTGATTAATTTTACTTTACCAGCATACAAGGGGTCTCTCAATATTAAATTCAATATATAAGTATTCTATTTATGAAAAAAATATATTCTAAAATTGTAAAACATATTACTCATTTTCTCTATTATATGGAAACTGAAATAATCAGTCATTTTATGTGTAAACAACAACCTTTATAGAATGGTAATTTTACATTTTGTTTCCATCACTACCTAACATGGATGTCCATGAGAATTTTTTTAATAGATAAATATTATTCTTAATAAATCAATAAAAATAAATTTTAAAGCTTATTAACAATATGATAAGAAAACCACCATGGTAAATTTGACTATCCATAAGAGAATTCTAGGAGAAAATAATATATTTACTCATATTATATAATAAATTCATATAGGTTATCTAATTATTTTAATTATTTAAAATTATGATATATCACACTAATTAACACTAAATAATAACTTGGTGCGTCATTATATTGATAGTGAAACTAAATTTCTTCATAATCATCCATTAATTATGGTATGTTCTTATTTGGGTTGGTTTAACCACCTGGATGAGAAATGATATAAATTTATATCATGTATGAAAATGAGAATTAATTTCTAGTTATATATTATATAAATTAGTAAATAATTAGTTTAACTAGTTCTATTATTGTAATATAAACTTTTAAATCATTATTTAAGTGAACACCCTTTGGTTGCTGAGAATCATCGCAACATGTTCGACATAAAATTCATTTTTCAGAATCATAAGAAATCCCTCAGATAATGAAATTATAACACTTTAAAATATTATAAAACATAAAATCCAATAAAAATTAATTTTTTTGTAATATTTACTATTGGATAATGATGATTAAAAACCCTATTATTATTAAAAAAATTCAAAATGATCAATATTACTCACAAATAGTATTGAAAATAGATTATCACTAACTATAATACATACATGGAATAATTATAAATGGAGTTTATAAATGGTTATAAACATTAATAATGTTCTAAAATATGTTATGAATTTTTATTTATTTATAGGAGGATAAATTTCAATAAAATTGACAAGAATTCAAGGTAAATTTTTCTTGTCTCAAATTTTATTTATTGAGGAATATTTCTTATTGTACACCATGAGATCAAAGAAAAGGTCTGATTGCATTCTAATGAATTTATATTTCTATATTAATAAAATTTTATGTTGTTTGATGATCCATATAATTTTATTTATTTAAATTGGTTTAAATTCAATGGTTACCAAGGTCACATGGTTCTTGCTTAACACAACACTCTTCATTGAGTAAAAATTATTCTTCATAAACTAATTTCATAAGAGAAAGATTTATTTCTCAAAAATATTCTATCTCATTTTAATTTATTTCCCCCTTTATAGGAATATTAGTTTTAAACAAATTTTTTTACCTTGATAAATTTAATTTCAAAAAATTATATCATCATTAAGAATAATATTTATCATCTTTAATGATGTCTTCTATAATATCCCTAAACCCACACTCTCGAATCCTATACTAAAATCAATAACATAACATTTCTGACTATATTACTAATAATTTTGACCCAAATATTTCCACAAAAACATTACAACATAAAAAGGGAACATTTACCAATTACATACTGAAGGACCATTATGTTTTATGGTTTTATAGAATTAGGAGAAACTCTTATATAAAAAACTCATTTTAACATGGACTCATAAGTTATAAAATGAACATTTCAACAATTTAACCAAAATTTTCAAATTTCATCTTAAGTAATAAACACCATCATTATGAAATCCTTTATATACATAAATTTTTAGACATAATTATTTAAAACATGGGGAAAGGAATCATAAAAAGAGTCTCCCAAACGCTATGTAAGGGAAAACGTAAGCATTAAAAAATAAATGTCATCAATGAGAATAAAAAATGCATATGAGTATGATGAAATAATAAAAATTCATGATTTTAAAATATGAATATTTATTCCCATCAATACTTGTACCATAAAAACTGATTTTATGGAAAAGTAATGATTTATCATAATCAATAATCCTAAGATATTCCATATCCATCTCAATCATTAGAAACATTATAAATCCATTGAAAGAATAAGTAAAACACTTGGGTATCTTGGAACATCATCATACATAACCCTTATAGAACCCTTGTAAACTGAATAACTAATATGGTCAACTTTCATATATATAGTACCCAATGAATTAGAGCATTATATTGGTGCACTCATCATATAATCTATAATGGGATCACCCGACGCTGTCTAATAACACCCATCATTCATAATATACCCAAACCAAACACATAGAGAACTCATAATCACTCTGTGAAGCATACATTATTATTTTCAAAACATGATTGACACGTGAAAAGGAAACATGTTCCACACCAATCTCTTGGATACATGATGAATCCATGTAAACAAAATGGGTTTCAGAAAAAATCTCTTTGAATAAAAAATAACTCTTAGAAAGGAAACAAGTTAAAAATATATCTTTGATAAATCTTAATCAATATATTAATGAATGGTCTTGATATTAAAAAAATATATCTATAATTTTTTATATGTAATAGCAAGGGTTTTTTTAAATTGATGGATTTAATTTTTTTTTAAAATATCATTAAAACATTCTTGTGGAAAATAATCTTTAAATATTCTGATGTGTCCCATGAAACTTTGAAAATGGTGAACCATTAACTCAATGAATGGAATCAAAATAATTGAAACATATAAGATCATTAGATTAAGGATATTCATGATATAAAATTTCAAATGAAAAGTATATACACCTTGTAAAAGAGAAGAGGTGTATAACATACCAAATGTCTTAAAGAATGTAAATCGTGACAAAATTCCATTAACCCTTTGGTAGCATTGAAAATGTGAACCCTGTGAAAGAATAACCATTAAGTGGAATATTTAAATACCATGAATATAATATAATTCATGTTATAGTACCTTGAAAGGGTTGTAGATACACCACACAATGTATGCCTCATGAAATTAAAAGTGACACAAGAATCCGTTATAACATGAGTAACTTTTGAATAATGAGATCCGTGAAAGATTAACATAAATGAAAAAAATTAATACCATGAAATAAATTAAATTCATTTTATAACATGTCATATTATTATTATATACATAATATAAAAAAACTCCGTGCATAACAATACAATATGCCACAAAGAAATGAAGTTAAAATGAAATCCATTACAATTGTTGAAACATATGAATCAATAACCCCAAAAGTAATAATCATCAAATGAAATATTTAAATACCATTAAAATAAAATTAATCAAGGTATAATACATAAAAAAGGGTTTCAGATACACCAAACAAAGTAAATAAGTGTTAATTATGATGTATGCCTCACAAAAGTAAATGTGAGACACACATCCCATCCTACTTGAGTAATTATTGAACCATTAGATCCATGAAAGAATAACTACAATTGAATCATTTAAAATCATAAAAAACACATTATATAAAAATTCATAGGGTAGTAGATAGACCATAAAAAAGAAACTAGGATCATAAAAATAATTCAGGCTTAATGGAATGAAAATTGGGATGAAACCCCATACAACTGTGGTAATATTTGATTAGGAAACCCCAGATGAAATAATAATCAAATTAATAATTTAAATACCATGAAGATAATACTACTCATGATATAAAAAATCAAAATGGATAGTATATATAGAACACAAAATAATTAATTGTTGATTGTGACATTTATCTCACAAACATAAAAAGGGAGATGAGGATCCCTTATCTCGAGTTTGATTTATCAGGATTGATCACTATCATAGTGTAAAATTTCCTTATGTTAACTATCTAATTTATTCATAGACTATTACTTGTTTATTATTACTTTTAAAACACTTATAAATAATTTATATAACATTACATAATCTATAAGGTTTAATCCGGATCTTTCGACCATAATCGGTTCGTGTGTCAAAAACAACATTAGGAGGTCAACTATAGTCAAAAGGGTCTTTATTAAAAAAAATCCAAAATAATAATCAACAAATAATAATCATATTTATAAATAAATTATAATTTTAAAATCAATCATTAATCTTGATTATGAAAAAGAATCAACGTTAAAATCATGGAGACTGTAGGTGGTACATATGCATGAGAAGCATTCTCATTATTCAGTGATCATTATGCAAAGAAAGTAACATTTACCTTTATAGAATAATAATTATATAATATATAACATATTATTTAATCATATAAACTTATAAATATAATTCCTATGATGCAAAAGGAATCAAATCACATTCATAAGGTGGTAGTCCACATGTCCTTGGACGACAATATCACTTTTTCAGTGTGCGAAAGGGTTCCATGGAAAATGATTTACTTTATTTACAGAAAGATAATTATTTATTTAATATAATATATATATTATTGATGTAACATGTATTTAATTAAAACCATCCTTAATAAATTCCATATAATGTGTGAGTGTATCAAATTTATTTTATGATACGATAGTCCACACTATCATGACCCGTCCCTCGGGGCCCATGTTGTGACTACCCCAATCCCACATTCCATAGGCCAGGGGCTTGAAACTAGCACCCAAAAGGCATATCCCAAAAATAGGAATGCATTTCTTCTTAACATGTATAGACACACAACCAATAAGAAGCAACCATAAAGAAAATTGAAGGAGTAAAAGTGTGCTGAGAGTAAAGGGGATGGAATACAAGCCCAACTAAAAAGTAAAAGTAAAACGGAAAAGTAAAAATACAACTAAAAAGTGAAAAAAGATCATGCATCGACCACTGAGTATCCTACCTAAAGGTTAGGTACAGCTCTAGATCAGTGGTCCTTATGTCACGTCACACTAAATGATCCACCATCGATCACCTTCCAGTCCTGTCTCCCTAAGCCTTGATCAACATTGTATGTTGTTTGCACAAGACACAACAAGGTGTGGGCATAGCCTGTGCAGGGGTGAGTATAAAGATACTCATTAGGGACCCTGAGACCCCCGTATGTCTCCCAGAGTTCCAAAAAGGATAAACCACAAGAAAGACCTCCATCTCAATGTTCAAAGAGATAGACATCAACTATACTTACGTATATGCCCTTACATATACCTATGTTACCAAGATGAACTCATCTCATACATGAAGGAATAATACAAAAAAGGTAACACCCAAAAGGTACAAATACCACACAGGTAACACCACAATGATAGAATTACCACACAAGTAACACCCCGATGATAAAATTACCACACAAGTAACACCACGATGTCAATACCATGAAGGTAGAAGTACCACACAGGTAACAACAAGAAGGAAACACCACGAAGGTTGATTTACCACAAAAGTAACACAAAAAATATAAAAGTATAACATAGGTAACACCCCAAAGATAATACAATGAAGGTAAAAGGCTCAGCTCAAAAACAGGTATTTCTTAAGTAAAAAAGTACAGATGATTAGTCATAAGCTTGATCATCTTATTCAATTAAGAGGCACTAACCAAAATGGATCGATAGGTAATAACCTTCACTCACCCACACAGGATATGACCCACAAAGGATCAGTATGCATTGACCCACATAGGATTTTTGAGCATGGACTCATATAGGATCCGATAGACGTTGACCCATATAAGATCGATAGATTCTGGGCCACTTAGGATCGATGTTTTTTCTTCATGTTACTGCCTTCCACAGGATTCCTCAAATCCTGTGCGCTCAAGTTCTGTAGAGTCCCCCCCTCGAGATATCGGTCATACCTATAATTCCACTATACTCCAAAAAGGTGTTACCCAAAGGAACTCCATGTTTTAAGGGTTCCAACATGGAAAACGGTGCATCAATCGGATGCCCGGTCTGTGAGTTATAAGCGTTTTTGTTTTGAGGGCCTAGTTGGATTTGGGTTCGATCAAATTCAGTTGTACTCCAACATTCTCCAAAACAAAAGTGGAGTAAACCAAAAGGATTGTCTCACACAAAGGGTACTAGAACCATACACGATTAATCAAACAGACGACCGAATTTCATGTTATGGCCACTTAAGTGTTTGTAGGTCCGGTTGGGACTGGGTCTCGTCAGACCCGGTCAGACCGACCTGACCTGGTCTGGATCCGACCTGACTGGGCTAGGCCACAGCGGGCTCAGCCTGCTGGGCTGTGGACTGGCCTGGCCCACAAGAGGATCGGCCTAGCCCGCGAGGGGATGGCCCGACCTGCAAGGGTGGCATGACCCTCTGGTCATGTGGCTCACTGGGTGTGCAGCCTAGCCGCGTGACGCGCGGCCCGTGTCTGGGTGGAGGAGCCCGCTCTGGCGGGGTCGGCCCTAGTTTCCACTCGGCGGAGTGAACCTCAGTTTTCACAAATATCCGTTAGGGCCGTTCGGTTTCCTCCATAGGGGTGGTGCCACATGTCACTACAAGGAGGAATGTGGGACACTCTGGAGCGGGTCTTGCCTCCCGTCGTGGGCAGCTAATGCCGACCACTGTCTCTAGCGGTGTGTAATGGCATGCCGCTCCACCACTCACAGTTGGCCGGTGTGTTGGCCGCCTCCCTCGGTTCGGCGCAGCTAACGAGTCGTGGCCCGTATCCTCCGGTGGTGTGCTGGTCATGCCACCCTCCACTTTTGTGGCCGTCTGGTGTGTCGGCCACCTCCTCCAACTGTTGTGACTGACAAGTCATGGCTAGTTCCTCAATTGGCATAGGTGCGCCACCTCCTCCCTCGTGGTCGGCCAGTTCTGGCCTCTACCTTGGTCTCTACTGGCGTTGGTCGCTAGTACCTCCACGCCGGTGGTCTTCCACAGAGAATGAAAGGGTAGAAAGGTGGCGAAGGGTCCGAGCTGAGTTTTTTAGGCTTACACCCTCCACATTAGTTTGAAAACAACATGAGGGAAGAAAAAAGGATTCTAAAACTCCTGAAACTAAAAGCAAAAGTAAACCCGAACTCATGAATATTGTAGAATGCCCTCGATTGAGGAAGTGCGATGGTGTTAATCTTTCCCGCAACAATCATCCAATGACTCCATGAAAACACCATCCTTCAGTTCATGGTTCAATGTCACCTGTCACCATCCACTGGAACCGGCTCCATCCTCCAAGGGTTTGGCAGCACAAAACATTATCTACACTTTGTTGCTTAGTGAAGTCATGACATTACCTCTTACCAAGCTTGATATAAATAGGAGAGGGGGAGGGTGTGAAATTCTCATAAAATTTATGAGGGTTCATTTAATAGGAACCATCCTTAACTCTAATGAAACTGATACATAAAAATTGAAGGGGCAAGACATTTAATGGCTAGACATGCCACTGGTCCCACGTTGCCTCTTGTATGTTGCAAGAAAATAAATAAATAAAATAAAATAACAAAGTTATTTTATTATTCTTTTAAAAAGTCCGAAATATATACTTTTCTCTAGACCTACTATCGTCGAAGTGAGTTCTACCTTAAGAGAATCCTGACGCAACAGATTCAGCGGTTCCCTCAGATTTTTAATCTGAGCACTGATTCAAATGTTAGAAAACACCGCTCACGCGTTTAATTAACGTAATAAAAAAATGTTCAGAAATTCATTTCAGTCACACCGAGCATCGAAGTCATGAGCCCTCAATTTTCCCTAAATCATAATAATTCCAAATAATTAAAAAAAATTCAATGAAAAATCTAGTTTTATCCAGTCTCCCCAACATATGGCTTGTCATCCCCAAAATCCACAACATAGACTAAGAAAAAAAATGGGGGGGGGTATTGATAATGAATCTGAGCCTCCCACTCGCAAGTTCTCTCCTAGAGGTTCTCGTGATGCCAGCGAATGTTCACCAAATGAATCGACCGCCCACAAAGGACCCCCTCCTATCGATCCTCAATCTCTACAAGAACCTTTATAAAGGTCACCCCCTCATCAAAGTCCAGCTCATCATTGTCAATGATATGATATGGGTAATGAACGTATCTCTTCAACTGGGATACATGGAAGACATCATCCACCTTCTCTAACTGCAGTGGATGTCCCAAGAGGTATGCCACCTCACCAATCCTCTGAAGTATAAAAAATAGTCTGATAAACCTTGGTGAGAGATTTCTGCCTCAGCCAAATCAATGTAAACCTCATCATGGTGAGACTTGTCGGAAGACATGGTCTCCCTCCTTGAACACCAGTGGTCTCCACCTCCTATTATCATAATACTTTTGTCTGCTCTGTATAGTTTTTATCCATTCCTGGATGATCTGCACCTTCTCAATGGTAGCCTGTACCAACTCTAGAATCATATGTGTTGACTCCCCTGGGTCTGTCTAGCATAGAGGTTATCTAAATGGTCGGTCTTAAAAGGTCTCAAATGGTGTCATACCGGTGTAGGAGTGATAAAAATTGTTGTCTACGAACTCTATGAAGGGAAAGTGGTCCTCCCCACTACGGCCAAAATCTAGGATGCATTCAAAAAGCATGTCCTCGAGCATCTGAATGGTCCTCTCTGTCTGACCATCAATCTGGGGAAGAAACCCGGTGGTCAAACGCAGATAAGTCCCAAAAACCTCCTGCAATCCCTTCCACAACCAGGTTGTAAAATGATTGTCATGGTTAGAGACGATCGCCGATGGCACCCCATGAAGTTTCACAATCTCTTAGACGTAGAGGCATCCCAACCCCTCCATTGATCCCTGCTCTTGGATTGGTAGGAAGTGGGTAGACATGGTGAGTCGGTCAATGATCAACCAGATGGATTCATGTCCCCTAGAATTACATGGAAGCCCTATCACAATGTACATGGAGACACCATCCCACTTCCACACTGGCACCTCTAGTGGTTGCGCTAAGCCTGCTGGAACCTGATGCTCAGCCTTCACTTGCTGACAAGTGAGGCATCATGAAACAAACTATGCCAATTCTTTTTTCATCCCTGAACACCAGTGTTGACGCAGGAGGTACTGGTGCATCATCTGCAAATCAGGATTTACCACCAGATGGGACGTACGGAACTCCCTCAACAACTTCTCCCATAGCGCCACTAGTACCACGGTGAATCCTTTGAAGATGATGTTGTTCTCCCCACCTTTAGAGAATCCATCAGGTGCCTATCATGAGGATATATGAGCACATCGACCCTCATAGTCAATGTCCCCAATCTACATCTCTCAGACTCACTGAAGGAGTGGGGGAGTGACTATCATAGACTGGAGGTAAGCTGCTCCATCTCTATCCACAAAGGATATCTGTAACACGGCTAGCTTCTCTATCACCTCACTCAGCAACTATAGACTAGACCTCTTGCTGAGTGCATATGCTACCACGTTCCCCTTCCCAGGAGTATAGACTATCTCAAAGTCATAGCCCTGTAGGAACTCTATCCATCATCGATGTCTCATGTTCAGGACCTTCTGAGAGAAGATATACCTGAGACACTTTTGATCAGAGTAACTATAAAATGTTCACCCAACAAGTATTATCACCACATGTTCAGGGAAAAGACCACTACTGTTAACTCTAGGCCATGGGTAGTATATTTTTTCTCATTCTATCTCAGGTGTCGCGAACCATAAGCGATCACTACTTGCTTATACATCATGAAACATCCACGCCCGGTCCCTAATGTGTCGTAGTAGACTACATACCCAACGTCCTCTTCTGGTAGCCTTAATATGGGGGCACTCGTCAGTCTCTACCTTACCTCCTGAAATATCTGTTGGTATCTCTCCATCCATACGAAGGGATATCCCTTCTTTGTCAATGTTGAAAAGGGTTCTACAACTATGGAAAATTCTGGCCCAAATCTATGGTAATATCTATCCAACCCTAGGAAACTCCACACCTTGGTCACACTCATGGGTGGCTCCCAAACAAGAACAGCCTCTATCTTCGTTGGATCCACTGTAACTCCATCCTCCAAGATAACGTGTCACGGAAAGTGGACCTCTCTATCTAGAATTAGAACTTCAAGAGCTTACCATAAATCTGGTGCTCTCAGAGTGTATCTAGAACTATTTGTAGATTATAGGCATGATCCTCCTCTATCATTGAGTTCATCAAGTTTTCGTCGATTAAGATCACCCCAAAGAGATCAAGTCATGGTTGGAATAACCTGTTTATGAGTCCCAGGAAAACTGATGGGGCATTGGTCATGTCGAATGACATAATAGAGAACTCATAGTGGACATACTGACATCTAAAGGTCAACTTCTACACATCATCATCTCATACCCTGATCTAATGATAGCCTCATCTGAGGTCTATTTTCAAAAACCAATGATCTCCCTTCAACTAATCAAAAAGATCATAAATCCTTGGATGTGGATACTTTTTCTCCATAGTCACCTGGTTTAGACGATGGTAGTCCACACCGAGTCTCAAACTCCCATCTACCTTCTTGACAAACAAAATCAGGGTATCCCACGGAGAAAAACTGGTCCATATGAACCCCATCCTTTGCAAGTCCTCCAACTATAATCGTAACTCATGAATCTCCACAAGATCCATATGATATGCTAGCGTAGATATAGATGTCATCCCAGGGTATAGGTTGATGTAAAAGTCTACCTCTCTACGTGGAGGTAGTCTCAGAACATAATCAGGAAAGACATTGGCATACTGGTCCACCACTACAGGATAGATCGGTCTCTCACTATCTACTACTCAGAGGGAAAGGCTAGCCTACTGATGTGTGATCGGTTTCACCCCCATCTGGGTAAGTCTATCCAATGCTTTAAAGGTTCCCTTATCACCAGTGAAGGAAAACCTGGTCTCATCATCGTGAACACACCACACTTTTCACCTAATACAGTCAATTTGAGCATGGAATCTGGATAAATAGTCCATACCCATAATGACGTTGTATGTCCTCAACGCCGCTACTAGAAGATCCCAGCTGAAGCTCTCACCTATTAGAGTAAGCTCACACTACTGACACCAATGTGTAATTGTCGAATCCCCTCTTTTAGGGGTATCTAGACGTTAGGATCGATCCAACGACTCCACCGGAATCTCTGAGCTCTGAACACAGGTAGTGAAAATAGAAGAGTGACTGGAACCTGTGTCTATAAGTACTATAGATAAGGTGGAGAAGACACATATTGTACCTCTAATCATCTCCGAAGCCCCATGGTCATAGGCCTCAGCTTCCTGGAGCTAAGCTCATCCATGTCCACCTACTTCCTTGGTCAGGGTGGAACACCTGGAGATGTTGGCTATATAGCCTCAAATCATCGCCCCCTTCCTGCTACATGTCTAGCTCCTCTTCCACGTCCACCTACTACCTGCTCACCTCCTCAATAGAATCTTTAACTCTTCCTCGGTGGTCCCTCGACTGTCTTCTGGTCATCCATATGAAGGGTCGGGTAGTCGCGATTCATGTGACCCATCCCTCCGCATGAGTAGCACTACCTGTTTATAATCTGCCCTCCTTTGTCCTGTGAGCCCCACACCATCGACCCTGAATCTTGAGGACATCCACTAGAAGGTCAGGCCCGCTTGGTCCTGGGTGTCATCCGCCTACTGCCTTCTGTAGATGACTCTGATACCTAATGTCTGGTGGTGGCTCTCACTGTCGGTGCCTGCTCATCTTGGAATATCTCCACCAAAAGTGCTCTCTCTAGTACCCCATATAGTGTCGGGATGCTGAGTAATATCATCAATGCTATGATACCCTATTTTAGACCCTGTTCAATGGTCCTGGCCCGGAAGAAAGGTTCTCAGACCATGTTAGTGGAGTAGCGGGAGAGATTAGTGAACCTCGCCGTGTACTAGGCCACAGTCATGCTTCCCTTCTGTAACTGCATCGACTCCTGTATACGCACTATGCATAGAGTCACTGGGATGAAATCTTCCCTAAAATTCCATCGATGTCTACCCAGATGAGGGTCGCCTCATCATGTAACTGGAGTGTCAGACTCCACCAACTTCCATCTTCTCCAAAGAAGAGACTAGAAGATTCAATCACAATCAGATCAGCTGGTGTCCAAACTAAGCGAAAAACTCTGGCCAGAGCCTCCAGCTAGTCCTTAGCCGCCTGCGGGTCTATCTCGAATAGAAACCAATGAGGCCTCTATCGCTAATGCTCGTGAAATAGGATCAGTCGGCATGCATCCTCTACTAGTGTGGCTGGTGGAAACGGTTTCCCAACGGGTAGTGGTGCTTCTAGTACACCACCCGAAGGTGCTAACACCGTAAGAGGGCCCTGGACCAAGGCCATATCGCTGGATGGACGATAGTCGTGTACTCTCTTGGGAATCTTGGCTGGCAATATTTATGGTGGAAACCTGAAATAAAAAAGGTGTTCCATGATCAATAAGTTATACCTTGGGAGTTGACTCAAAGAGATCTCCAGAAAAACTTTTCCAAAAAAAATGAAATAATTGTTTATGTGCACTAAGTTGAAAGTCAGAATTACGGATCCTAGTGTATATATACATCGACCACCACACCCACCCCAGATTCCCCAAACATAAAACCACACATATAACACATAACACTATTTCCACATAGAAAATATCAGAGTCATAGTTCTTTGGTAGAACCGAATCCTCTGATACCACTTTGTCACGACCCATCCCTCGGGGCCCATTCCGTGACCACCCCAAGCCTGCATTCCATAGTCCATGAGCTAGTGACTAGCACCGGAAAGGCATATCCCTAAAATGGGAAGGAATTTCCTTTTAACCTGTACAGACACACAATAAACAATAAGAAACCATGAAGAAAATTGTTGTAGTAAAAGTGCATTGAATGTAAAGGGGATAGAATTCAAGCCCAACTGAAAAGTACAAGTAAAAATGAAAAGTAAAAAATACAACTAAAAAGTGAAAAATAGCTCCAAGATCATCCACTGAGGATCATATCTGAAGGGTAGTCATAGATCATGATCGGTAGTCCCTGCGTCACGTCACACCAAATGTTCTGCCTCAGAGCACCGCCCAGTCCTGGCTCCCTCGGCCTCGATCAATGTTGTACGTCGTCTGCACAAGACACAACATGGTGTGGGCGTAGCCTGTGAAGGGGTGAGTTTAGTGATACTCAGTAGGGACCTCGAGACCCTCGTTGGTCTCCCAGAGTTCCAAAAAGGAAAACCACAAGCAAGACCTCCATCTCAATGCATGAAGCAATAGAAATCACCTATACTTTGGTAAATTCCCATACATATACCTAATTTATCAAGGTGTAATAATCTAATACATAAGGGAATAATACCAAAAAGTCAACACTATGAAGGTCAAAGTACCACACATGTAACACCATTAATTCAACACCACGATGGTAGAAGTACCACATAGGTAACACCACGGAGACAGCACCACGAAGGTAGAACTACCACACAGGTAACACCACGAAGATAAAAGTGCCACATAGGTAACACCATGAAGATAAAACCACGACAGTAAAAGACTCATCTCACAATCAGGTATAACTTATGTAAAAAGTACATATGATTAGTTATAAGGTAGGTCATCTTATTCTGTTAAGAGGTACTACTTCAATCCCACATAGGATCGATAAGTAATAACCCCTGCTAACCCACATAGGATCTGACCAACACAGGATTGCTATGAACTGACCCAAATAGGTTAGGATAGATCTTGACCCACACTGTATCGATGGATGATTAACCACTTATGATCAATGTTATTTCTTCATGTTATATCCTTCCACATGATTCCTCGCACCTGGTGCCCTCAAGTTCCATAGAATCTGCCCCTCGAGATATAGGTCGTAAATATACTACCACTAGTCTACACAAAGGAGTAACCCAATGGACCGACATGTCATAATGGTTCCAACACAATAGACGGTGCATTAATCTGACATCTGGTCTGTGAGTTATAAACTTTTCAGTTCCGATGGCCAGATCAGATTGAGGATCGATCCAACCCAGCCATACTGTAAATTTTTCCAAAACACATGTGGAGTATACCAAAATGACTTTCTAACTCCAAGGGTCCCATCACCACAGACGGTATATCAAACGGACGCCCTAATTTCGTGTTATGGCCCTTTAAGTGTTTCGGGGTCTAGTTGGGTACGGTTCCGGTCCGACCCGGTCGGACCGACTCGACCCGACCCAATCCGGGTCTGACCTGGCTGGGCGGGGATGCAGAGAGCTTCGCTTGCTAGGTTGCAGTCTGGCCCAGACCGCAATATGGGAGGCCTAGCCCATATGGGGGCGACCTGACCCTCAAGGCGGCGCAGACCGCTGGGCACGTGACCCACTAGGCACGCCGCCCGACCACATGAGGCACAACCCGCGTCAGGGTGTAGTGGTCCACTATGGTAGGGCCCACCCTAGCTGCCTCATGGGGAGTGACCCCCCAGTTTTCCTAAATGGCCACGGAGGCCATTGGGTTTCTTCCGCTGTAGTGGAAGCTCGTGGTGCGACCAGGTGGCATGCGGGACCCACTAGAGCGGGTCCTGCCTCCCGTTGCGGTCAGCCGATGCTAGCTGCCTTCTTCAGTAGCTCATGACGGAGCACCGCCTAGCCACCCATGATCGGCCAGTGTGTCGGCCACCTCCCAGGGTCTATCACGGCTGAAGAGCCACGACCAGCGTCCTCTAGTGGTGCACTGGTCACGCCACCTTCCTCTTCTGTGGTCGGCTGGTGTGCCAGCTACCTCCTCCGACCACCGCGGCTGACGAGCTAGGGCCAGTTCCTCTGGGGGCACGGGGGACCCACCTCCTCCCTCACAGCCGGCCAGTTTCGGCAGCTGCCTTGGTCCTTGCCAGCCCCGATCTCTGGTACTGCTGCGCCGGTTTTATCCCATAGAGAAAGAACAAGGAGCAAGGTAGCGGAGGGTCTGGTCCGGGTTCGTTAGGCCCGCGCCCTCCACGTTAGCTTGAAAACAACATGGGGGATGAAAAATTATTCTACAGCTCTTAAAATTAAATCCAAATGTAATCACTACCTCAAGAACGATGTAGAACACCAGCGATTGAGGAAGTGGGTCGGTGTTCATCTTTCCCACAATAGGTTTCCAATGACGCTGCTTGAACATGATCCTTTAGTTTGTGGTTCAGTGACACCCGTCACTGCCCGCTGGAACCAGATCCATCCTCAAAAGGTTTTTCATCATGACACTTTATCAACACTTCGTTGCCTGGTGAAGTAGTGTCATCACCTCTCTTCAATATTCATATAAATAAGAGAGGGGGAGGATGTGAAACTCCCATTGAATTTATGTGGGTTCATTTAATAGGAACCTTCCTGATTTCTAATGACACTGTTACATAAGAATTAAATGGTCTATCTATTTAATGGATTCTCATGCCACTGGTCCCATGTTGTCACTTGTCCATTAGAGGAAAAGAAAGAAATAAAAAAAGATTTTTTATTATTTTAAAATGTAAAAAATCTATTTTTTTCTCCAGACCTACTGCATTGAAATTAAAGTCTCCCTTAAGTGAATCCTCACGCTGTAGATTCAACGGTCCCCTTAGATTTTTAATCCGATCACTGGTTCAAATGTTAGAAAATACTGCTCACACGTTTACTGAACATACCGAAAATAGGGTTCAGACATTCATTCCAGGCATTCCAAGCCTCATAATCATGCACCGTTAATTTTTGCAGACTCATAATAATTCCATATAATTAAAAAAATTCATCGAAAAATCTAGGTCTTTACACACATGTCCACAAATGATGTTTTCGAATTTACACAAAATAGAATGCATAAAGTTATGTGTTATATAACTATTAACTAAGTGTGAATAAATCATAAATATGTTATATATAATATAAAGATATGATATCTTTCATAATTACCAACAATGAGAGTTTTTAAAGGAAAAAAATGAATGTCACCATTTCATGGGCCGTAGTTCTCCATACACTTGAACAGTAAGTTCGTTACCCATTTAATGGAAGTGTATGTATGTGTAGGTCAATCCATTTTCATTAAAAAAAATTTATATTGAGGATATAATTTAATTATATATTAATTAAATAATATTATAGATACCTAGTCTAGAAAAACATTAATAATACATCACTTTTGCAGAATACTTAAAACTTTACAAAAATAATAGAGGCCCTAAGGCCATATTAGTCTAGTGCCTTTGGAAACATGGAAACCTAAACACTGGTTCATAAGTGAGATAAATTATCTCGCAATATATGATTATTTACTAGAACCCTAATTAGACACATGAAACATAGTATGTATCTTTATAACAAAGGGGAAAGAAACATAAAAATGTGGGAGAGTAGATGCCCAATAAGGGTAAAAAGGGAGACATATAAGAATATACATGAGCATATGAGTATGAGAACGTGATCATAACATTTTATGATCATTCCATACGTATAAAATATCATAAACATGAATCATGGAATAAATATTTATAGTTTATAAGACATTAATCAAAAGGAAATAAATAATATAAGTTGTGAAATCACAACATATGATTAAAACATTGAATTATGGAATAAACATAAGAATATAAAAATCTTATATTAGAAAGGCCTACCAAGGACTTTTTAACATGTTAGTATTGGGATAATCACATGTGTACCTACTTAATCCTTGATATTAAATCCCATGTACCCTCTTTTTTAGGGTATGGTATGTCCTCCTGTTTACCATCTAGTTTTAGGTTTGGGATGTCCTCCGGTATATCCTTTTGTTTTTGCCATGGGATACCCTCCAATGTACCCTCTGATCTCATTAAAATTTTATCTTCTCCCAATGTATTGATGTGATATATATGTCTCATCCATATCATAACAAAATCATACATACATGGGCCACAAAATATTAAATTACCAAATCAAAACCCATGAACTAATAGGGATTTTATAAAAAAGTAATCATATCATACCCAATGAAAAAATAGAGGTTTAATAATCATTTCATCAAAATAATAGCCCATGAAAATAAGAAGGTTTCATAATAAAATATCTTATATACGAGAAAAGGGTGTCAAAAGTATAATTCCATAATAACATAAACCATTAAAGATGGAATTTGAATAGAAAATATGGATAATTACTTAGAAAATCATGAGTGACATCAAAATATGTCATCCTATATAGAAAATAACTTTAAAATATATTTTGAAAACATTTCTTCAGAAAAAAATCATTTCTCCTTTGTAAAAGGCTCTAAAAACATAAAAACCTTTTTAATTCCATTTATTTGAAAATAAAATTGAAATATTATAAAGAAATATTTTAAAACTATTTGGAATACTTTTTCTATGTGAAAATATAAAGATATCTTTAAAATATTTTAAAATAAATGTTCTTTCAAATCTTATAAAATAATCTTGAAGACATTTTGGAAACAATTTTCATTAAAAATCAATAAAAGGTGATTGAAAAAAAATTATTGAAAAAATATAAATAAGCTTGAAAAACTTTTGGAAAACAATTTTTTTAAATGTGTTTTAATAAAATTTAATTATAATTATCCCTTTAATCATGTAAATAAATATTTAAATAATTTGTGGTGTGTATATCCATACATGTCGTATAAGGTAAAAATAACATTACTATTCCATAGTAAAAGGGTAGAAAAATGAATCTTTTGGAATGAAATAGTATTATTATTTTGAAAACATTGGTAAAAGGAAAAAAGGGTAAAAAATTATTTTAATGGTCATATGGTATTAGTAAAATATTTTAGGATACCCTTATTATAAAACATGGTTTTTGAAGGAATATAGATTTCTGACTGAAGAGAGGATAAAACCGAATTTCTTAAAAACATATTCTTAAAAATATTATGTACCAAATAGTGGAAAATTGGAAAAAATAAATTAATGTATAATTAATAACCAGAGGAGAATATAATTTATGATTGTTCTTAAGAGATGGTAATAAATATTTCATCAAAGGATTCATAGACATAAACAATCTAAAAAAGTCAAGATATTGTTTCAATAACTCTTACCACTTAGTAAATTTTAATGATAAAACCCATGTAATGAAATGGATTTAAATGAATCTTAAAATATCATGAAATTAAGTAGATTCATGCTATATAATTTCAAAAGAATTATATACACCTTAGGGAAAAATATAGGTTTTCTAACATGGCATCTGTCTTAAAGAAAGAAACTTGAGACAAAATTACTTTACAGATTTGGTAACTATTGAAACATAAATCCCATGATAGAAATTTAATAATATTTATATGTCAATACGCGTAATTTTATGTATAATAATCATATAATATATTTAAGGTAAGTATACACTACACAAAAATGGAATGGCTGGTCAATAAATTTTGTATCTCATGGAAATAAAAAAGTGAGATGAAAATCCATTACCTTGTGTATTTAAATTTTTCATAATCCGAAAATCATCTTTAATTATAAATACATATTTTTTATAAATATACAAAATAACCATATTTTTACTTCTAATAACATATATGGTTAGATTTTGGCTTTATATTTCCTTGTTCTTAATAATTCTATGTTTGGGTTTCACTTCTAGTAATATGCGGTTTGTTTTCAAATGTGTAAAAATTTGTTATATCGTAGGTACATATACATATAAAATGATTTCTATAATGTAAAAAATTATTTAAATATAAAATTATTTCAGTATAATTCATAGAATATAGAAGTATGAAATTGAATACACCATTCATGGAGATGGTAAGTTTTATGTACGCATGAATGTTATTTCTGTTTAATTTTCATGTTGAACGAATAAAATTAAAAGAAATATATATATATTATTATTAAATAGGATTTATTATATAATATATATTTAATAAACCCATACATAATACATTCAATATATATTATGAACAATTCATATCTCTTTCAGGGTCAGTAGTCTACACTTTCTCAAACGAAATTATCGTATTAACACAAAATTGAAATTATAAATATATAAATATATATCTATATATATATATATGTGTGTGTCAAAAAATAATTAACGAAGACTAAATACATAATAAATTATATACATAATATATAAAAATAAATTTTTCATTATAATTTTCACCATGATAGGTGGTAAAGAAAAATGAACAACCGTTGTTTAGGGAGGCGATAGTTCGTCGAAAACATAAATATTAAGTTTATTAACAATTAGACCGAAGAGTGTGTAAGTATAGGTAAAAAATTAACATAAATACAAAATAGTATATTTAAGATATTTTATTTTTTATACAGTACTGTAATAAGAATATTTTATGGAGTGTAGAAAGAAAATTAAATAAAGGAGTTTGAGGGAGGCTGTCACCTCTTAATTGGGTAACTCTTTTGGGTTTTCTATAAAGGGATTCCTGGGAAGGATTTATACCAAAAGGTAGGATTACAGTAGTAATTTCAGAATGTTGGGAATATATTTGGTAAGATTATTGATGATTTAAATTGTAATGATAGGTGTGATGAAGGCGTAGAGATCTTTCATTTAAATAGTGGAGGGGGAGTGGACTCTTGTAAATATAGAAACGTTTTCAATAGTGGGAGGAATACCTTAACTAGTATGACTGAAAATATAAAGATAGTGGATTAATATGAAATTATTGTTGACCAAAATCAACACCACAAAAAAATATGTTCATTTGGGTAATTTGGTTCCTTAACTTCGTTGATTCCCCAATTTTATTATTTTGGTTTTTAATAAAGTATCCTGGTTTATAACATAAGTAATATTACCATTAAAACTAAAATAAAGTGATATTTTTTATATAATATAGATAAAACAAAATATAAATATGATATTTAATTTAAAATATAAAAATCTCCTATTTTTTAGAAATTAATTATTAAAAAAAGTTCATGTGACATGCAAAACACTACTTAAAATTGGATCATGCTAACAAAGTCTTTATAATATATGGTCTATATATTAATTATAAAAGTTAAATTGGTACATTAATAAATAATATTTAATATTTTTTAACAATTAAAATCACTTTGGGGAATATATTATTTTTATTAATTTTATGTCATTAAACAAAATATCATTTGTTATAAAATAACAATAATGTCAATTTTGACATTATATTTTTTTAAATTTAAAATATAAATAATACTATAATTCAAATAATTTGTGTTTAAAAATGTTTAAAATGATATATTAATATTTATAAATTAATAAATACCATAATTAAATAAATTAAGTTCACTTTTAATATTTATAGTATCATTTATTTTAGCTAATTGCTAACTAAATAACAACTATGTAGGATTTTCGTAAGAATTTTACATAACTAAATAATATAAAAAAATTACTGATAAATTATTATGATAAAAATGACCCATTTATCAGTCAATATTTTATTTATAACCTAATATATTTTCTTTTTCACATATCTCAATGTTTTATAAATGTTAAAGGTAATGAAAGCTCCCTTTTTGTCTTTTTCCTTACAAAACCTTTTATATTAGGAACTTCCATTTAATAATATACAAATAACTCATAGAATTAGAACCAAGAGGGGTTATGGTCCACTTATTGGCCTCCAATGGATTTTGGACAATTTTCTAGATCATTTGGGTCCTTAATATTAATTTTTATCCACGAATTAAGCTTAATATTATTTTATTCATTGTGATTAATTTTAATCACTTTCACTAATATTTTTAGTGAAAAAATAATTTAATCTTATTAGAATAAAAATTTAATACTTATTAAAACTGTGTGTGTCAATTTTTTAGCTTTCAGATCACATATGAGGGAAAACTCTGTTTGATGCTAATCTCATAGAAATGATGAGAAATCGAGTTTTTAAAGTAAAATATTCAATAATTCAATAATGTTTTTACAACCAATTTCCATATAAAAATGAATCAAATGTCCTACATTGGTTTAATAAATATATAATAGATCAATTTTTTCTTTAAAATAATTAACATATAAATTAATATTAATAATTATTTAATTGGAAATGTAGTTTTTAACTAAAATACATTATTTTTCACTATTCATCAAAAATGATGTTTCAAAAGAAAACTAAAAAATTATCCCCAATATTATTTTTACATTCTGATATAAAAAATGATATTTTTTTCTCAAAATATATTTATAAAATTTTATAAAATTAATTTTACTGGTTTTCACATAAGGACATAAAAAACAATTTAATTGAGAAAATAATAGTTACAAACATATTAAGACTTTTAAAAAAATTCATAATCAATATGTTTTATTTATATGGATCCATAATAATAAATATTTGAAAATTGGTTATTAAAATTCATATTCCATTGTTTTTTGGCTAGGTTATAACTATCTCATTTAAAAAATTCTAAAAATAAAATGTTGTTTCATAGAAACTCGGTATTCCATGTAATGTACACCCTGTCAGTGTTGTGTGCAGCACAAGACATGTTGGTTTCATGTAAAAGGAATATTTGACTGATTAAAATTCAAGACATCAATAAATATTGATTCATTTGAAAACAAATATTTCAAAAAAAAAATTGGATTGTTAGATTCTACCTCCATAAAATGAATTTTTTCCTCAAAATTTGTCTGGGTTATGAGATGATTAATACTTGAAAGATTCATCCATATAAACACACATAATAAAAATGAAAAATAAAAATTCCCTTGAAAGTTGAATGATTTAGCTATAATGGTTACCCAATGTAACTTATAATGAGACACCCAAATATGAGAACATAGGTGGGATGTGAAAACATGTACATGGAAGAAAAAGCATACCATCATATTCTAATGGAGAGTGATAGAGAACAAGGTTAAGGTAATTTTAAAAATCCCAAATACATAAATCTATGATAACCTAAGGGACCTTAGGATTCATTGAAAATGAAGGTACTAGGATAAAATTTTTTGTTTCATGATCCATCTTCATATAGTTGAAAAAATTTCATGAAAACATATACGTCCATGATTTCTCAACAACGTCTCCCTTTTCTGTTTTTTTGAACCACTTCACCTCTTTCTATAAAATGAAAAGTGACTCTTTCATTTCTTAATTACTAACAGTTCATGAGATTTATTACATGCCATCCCATTTTTAGTTATTTATCATTATCACAATGTAGTTTGAACTCGCTATCCAATATTCATAAATCATCATATATAGAGATATCACTTTAATCTTACCAACATGAACTGAGATTTAACATAAACATTAAATAAATTTTTAACGTTATAACACTTTTAAAAGATGATAATTCAATGATTTAAAAATAATGTCAATAAATAAGCATAACATTGATCCCCATATATCATAAAGTACCACCTGGTTGCCAGATTCTAAACATATGAATACCCTCATCTTATATTCCCCTAATTACAATAAATCCTTTTGGAAAACATTCATGATTCCTTATTATAATTATTTCTAGCTATATTATTTAAATCCAAGATGTTGCAAACATAATCCTTGATAGCATAGAATAATTTGTCCATAACCAGTTCTGGGTAATCCATACTGTCCAATTTACTTCTTCATATCCAGTATATCATTATCCAAACATCATTATCTCAATATTAAAAATTAATTAAGTGTTAACTTTCCTTAATCAATATATCACCTTTCCATGAAATTAATTTTCTATGTATTCATGAAAATTCAACATATCCTTTTCAATCCTAAATATAAAATTATACTAAAAATACTTATATATTACATGATTCATATACCATAATCTCTAAATTCTGAAACATAAATAATTTATTAATCCAAAATTATTCATAAACAATTACATAGGCATCACTAACCTATTACATAATAACTCTTTCCTATAATATGAAATATATATTACATATTAAGATTCCTCAACCTCAATCCAATCATTCTTCTTATGTTTAATGTAAAAATACTGGAAGAACATCATGTAACATCACATGTCATTTTCAATCTCTTTGTCTTCATAAGTATAACCAATACTCATACCACCTTTTTAATTATTCTTCTGATATTTACACATGGGAAATCGATTATCACACATCTCATTCCTCCAACAAATAAAACATTAAATTATAACCATGTTTCTTTTAGTTCTCTCCATTTAATAAAACTAGAAATAATACAGTGGAAAAATTTATCATATCAATGAACCACGTAATCATGAGAAGTCACATATAGGATTTATAAATTGCGTAAGCTTCTTTAATTAGTGAATCCTTATGTTTTACCAATTTTATTCATATACAAATTCTATTTTAATTATTTATTATGTTTCATGAAGATTTTATGAATTCCTGAATCATATTACATTGGAGTATCAAACCAATTGTACATCATGACCCATTTTCGTGTACCATATTACCTCATGTCTAGTCCAAAATAACTTTTTAGAGTTCTTTTCCCTTGGTATATCATTTACAGAGAAACATCCACTTGTAGTAACCAAACATGGATTTATTTCTAGGAAACCACTCATTCAATCCTTTACCGAAATTCTAAGACATATTCTGGAATGCTAACTCATCCTTATACTTATACATAGAGATATTCCTAGACATATACTTAAAACAATACCTAGGGATCTCACAAAATATTTCTCATCAGATATTCCAATGGATAAAAATACCTTTTCTATTATACAAACTATAGTGACCTAGTCTTGACATATATAAAAATCACATCACTTTTGTGGAATTCTTACAATATTAACAAAAATAGATTCCCAAATACCGTATTAGTCTTGTGAATTTGGAAACACTGAAATATAAAAATGTGTTTATATGTGATATATATCATCCCCCACTATGTTCTTCTTGAATAATAACCTTATTAAATGCATCAAGAACAACATGTAACTTTATAACATGGGGTTGGGAAACATAAAAATGGGTGATCTCGGATTCTCAGTATTGGTAAAAAAAGAGGACATGTAAGCATACAAATTAGAATACGAGTATCAGAACATGATCAAAACATTTTAAGATCATACTTTGCATATCAAAGATCAAAAACCCGAACCATGGAATACAACATGATTGTTCATAAGACAGATAATAATAATAAGATAAATAACATAATCCATTAAATCATAAAATATGAATAAAACATAGAATTTTTGTAAACACATAAGAATATAATAACCCAATGTCAAGGTGGCCTACCAAGGCCTTTTTTACATGTTATACATGGGTTATTCACCCATGAACCTACTTCGATCTTAGGATTACCTCCTGTGTACCCTCTTATCTCAGGCATGGGATGTCATCTGGGATTCCCTCTTGTTTCAGTCTTGGTATTTACTCACATTTACACTCTTTTATGGGTCTTCGTATTCCCTCCCATATAACCTTTTATCCAATAAAAAATTTATCATTAACTAATACATTATAGAGAGATATAGGTCCCATCTATCCCTTAATGAAATCAAACATACTTGTGCCAGAAAATCATAAACAGTCATATGAAAACCCATAAGATAAAATGGGCTTCATAATAATGAAATAATATATTGACCTATAGAAAAACATTGGTTTCATAATCAATTGATCAAAATTAGAACCCATGAAAAGAAGAGGTTTCCAAAAGAATTTATACATTGGAAGAGAAGTGGGTGTCAAAATCAGGATTCTGTAAAAACATAAACCATAGGAATGTAAAATTTGGATAATTACATATAAGGGCATGAGTAACATCAAAATATGTCATCGTAGATATAAAATAACTTGGAAAGATTTTTTGAAAACATTTCATTAGGAAACATTTTTTATTCTTTGAAAAAATGTCTTTAAAACATAAAACCCTTTCTAAAACCATTATCATGAAAATAATATTTAATGATTATAAAGAAATCACTGAAAATATTTTAGAATAATTTATCTTTGAAGACATATAAAAATTTCTCGAATGTATTTTGAGAACAATTTTCCTAGAAAATATATAAAAGAAGCATGAAATGATTTTGAGAACAATTTTCGTTGAAAACTTATAAAATAATCATGAAACAATTTTAGAGAACTATATTCCTTGAAATCATAAAAATGAACCATAAAACATTTTAAAAACCATATAATTGAAAATTTATTTTAAAAAACATTTTCTAAATAACATAACTTTTTAACATGAAAGTAAATCTTCAAAAATTGACGATAGGTAAATTCGTATATGTTGTAAGAGGTAAAAAAGAACATTATTTTTGCACGGTAAAAATGTTAGAAAACTTCCCTGTAAAAAAAGTGACAAGAATATTCCATAGAAAAAAAATTTGTAAAATAAAAATGGGTAAAATTTTATTTTAATGATCATATGTTATTAGTATAATATTCTTCAAAACCTTTTTTTAGAAAACATGGTTTTGAATGAATACATATTTCTGACTGAAGAGAAAGTGAAATTGGGCTTTCTTAAAAACACCTTCTTAACTATCTTATACACTAGAGTGTTCTTAAATGAGAAAAATACAAGAATATATCACGAATACATATATGAGAAGAATTTTTTTATAGTTATTATGATATGGATCATAATATTTCATCATAGGGAGAATAAACATCTACAATCTCTAAAAGTAATGAGATTGTTTTAATGAACTCTTACCACATGATAAATTTAAACCATAATCACCATTTAATAAAATATAATTACATGAATATTAAAATATCATGAAAATAATTATATTAATGATATTAAAATTCAAATACATTATATGCAGCTCATGAAAAAATAGTGGTGCATAACATGAAATATGTCTCAAAGAAGGAAAATTGGGACAAAATTACTTTACCAATTTCAGAAATTTTGAAACATAAATCCCATGATTTAAATTCCATCAAATGGTTATTTAAATACCAAAAATTTTAATTATTTGAATCATATAATAAATCAATGGGATGTATACACCCCAAAAAAACGAACTGTTGGTGAACATACTATGTATGTCACAAAAAATAAAAAGTGAGATAAAATTCATTTACCTTGTGTATTAAATCTATTCATAATCAGAAAACCCTCCATTATAATAAATATAAATTTATTATACATCTATCAAAAAACTATATTATATCTCCAAATACCATATATTCTTATGTTTTGGTATTATATTACCCACTTGTTAACAATTCTATTTAAGGGTTTCACTTTGGGTAATATTTGCTTTCTTTTTCTGTTGTGTCTTAATTTGATATATCATTAGTGATTATACATATATAATAATTTATAGATATTAAACCATGATTTAAAAATACTTTATTTTCATTATAATTCCTAGAATATAGAATAATGAAATAGAATACACTATTCATGGAGACTATAGGTTGTACCTATGCATGAACATTATTTCTATTTAATTATTGTGTTGAAAGAAATAATGTAAAATAAATAAATAAATATATATATAATTATTTAAGTATATTAATTATATAACATATATCATTTATATTCACTAAACACATCCTTAATACATTCCATGTAGTGTATGAATGGATCACATCACTTTGAGGGGGCGGTAGTCCACACTTCCTCAAATGAGATTATCTTATTAACACAAAATATAAATTATAAAGAAATATGTTATAAATTAATTAAAAAAAGATTAAATTCATAATAAATATAATATATAACATATATAAATAGTGTTTTTGTTATAATTTCCACCATGAGAGGTTGTAAAGGAAAAATGAACAATCATTATTTAGTGAGGCGGTAATTTTCCATACACATAAACAATAGGATAATTACCCATTAGATGGATGTGTGTCTACATGTAGGTATATAAAATATATAAAAACATTATATTATATTCATGATAATATTTTTTTAGAAAATATATGAATAATAATATTTTTGGGAGTAGAGAATTAAAATAAATGATACGAGTTTGAGGGAGGGTGTTACCATTTAATCAGGTAACTCCTTTTGGTTATCTCTGATGGAATTAAATGGAAGGCTTTATTCCCAAATGGAGGATTTAATTAGGAAGGTAGGGATATTGGGAGACCATTTTTTCAGTTTTTGGAGGAGCCAAAGTGTCTTGAGAGGTGTGAGTAAGGGGTATAGTGGTTTCCTTTTCATTGTGGAGGGGGAGTGTCACTCTTGTAAATATCAAAAGGTATCCAATAATGGGAGTTCTTCCTTACCTAATGCGACTCAAAAATTGAAAAATAATGGATTAATATGAATGAATTGTTTAAAAAATCTACACCACTCAAAAATATTTTCATTTTCAAAATTTGGATCATAACTTATAAGATTCTCAAATTTTATTATTTTGGTTTTTATTAAAGCTTCTAGTTTTCTAACATATGTAATTTAACAATTACTAATAAATTAATGTTATATTTATTACATAATATATATCTAATGAATTATAATTTTTATACTTAATTTTAAAAATAATAAAATATTATTTTTGAAATTAATGTTTAAAACAGGCACATGTGACGCCCAAACCACTACCTGAACACAAACTATGAAAACAACATTTTTGCAATATATTGGTTAGTATATTTATTATAAAAGATAAATTGGACAATTAATATACCATATTTAATATATTTTATCACTTAAAATCAATTGGTATAATATATTATTTTCCTTAATTTTAAATCATTTAATAAAATATTATTTATTATAAAATAACAATAATATAAATTTTGAAATTATTTATTTAATTTTAATATTAAATTATCAAAATAATATATTAATTATTATAAATAAATTTTCAAGATGTGTAACATGATTTATTAATCTTAAAATATATTTTATTGCAAAAATTCAATCAATTCACTTCATTTTTAATATTTCTAGGACCATTTATTTTAGTTAATTATTAACTAAATAATCAATACGTTGGTGTTTCATAATAATTTTATGTAGATAATAATCTATAAAAATTTCTTATAACTTATTATGATACAAATAACACATTTATCATTAAAATTTATATGTATAACATAAAATATTATTTTTTTACATATCTCAGTGTTCTATAAATTTTAAAGGTAATGAAATTTCCCTTTTTGTCTTTTCCATACTTAACCTTTTATATAAGGAAATTCTATTAAATAATATCCAAATACCCAAAATATTAGAATAAATAAGATATATTTCATAAATATTAGAATAAAATCAATTTTGGACAAGTTTTTAAGTCATTTTGGTCCTTAATATTAATGTTTAGCCCCTAATTAAGCTTACTCTTACCTGAATTGTTGTGATTAATTTTAATCACGTTCCCTAATAATTTTTTTCACCAATTATTTTGATCTTATTAGAATTAAAATATCATTCTAATTACAACTTATTTTTCCATTTTGAAAATTTAATGGCACACATGTGTAAAAATTATGTTTAACGCTAGTCACATGGACGTGACGAGAAAGCGAGTTTTTAAAGTGAAAACATTCAAAAGTATAATAAGTTTTTCATAACATATTTCCATATAAAAATGATTCCAATGACCTAAATTAGATATTTATAATTGATATATTTGGACATTAGGAACCAAATTAAAATATAAATATATATTACAAATTATTTAATTATAAAGTCTCTTTTTAACTAAAATATAGTATTTCTCACTACTCATCAAAAAATAAATTATCTCAAAAAAATCCTAAAGAATTTCTTAAGATAATTTACACAATATGAATTAAAAAATTATGATTATTTTCCCAAATTATATTTTTAAAAGTTTATGAAATTATTTTTATTGTTTTTCATATAATTATATTAAAAGTATATCATTTGGAGAAAATAGTATTTTTTAACATATAAATGATTTAGAAAAAAATTATATTTTTCATAATCAATACGTTATATTTATATAAAACAATTATAATAAATATTTTAAAGTTATTTATTTTTATTCATGTTATATATTTTATTGGATAGGTTATAAATATCTCTTTTTGTAAATTCTAACAATAAAATCATGTTTCAAAGAAACTCTGTGTTACGTGTAACGTACACCATGTCAGTGTTGCATATAGTGCAAAGCAAGTCTAGGTTGTGTGAAAATAATTTTTGAATTAGTGGAATAAAAAATCAATGAAAATTAATTCATCAAAAATATATATATTTTACAAAATCTTGGGGTGTTACAAATAAGAAATTAATTGGTGGAGAAACAAATAAAACATAAATACCTATTGATGAATGTTACCTCTTTTTTCGGATTACTCCTTTTTTTCACCAAAGAGATATATTTTTTTTTAATTTACTCTCAAGGTGAGGATTCTAAATTTAAGGATGGAATTTTTTAGACTATTTTAGCATATTTTGGACCTTCCAAAGTGTATTGGGAGGTGTGAGGAAGGGAAAAAGTGACATCCTTTTTTTAACGGATGGAGAGTGAAATTCTTGTAAATACCAAATGGTAATAAATATTGGGAGGTATCCTATATATTATGTGATTGAAAAATATAAAAAATAGTGGACTAAAGTGAAATTACTGTGGATAAAATTTCCACCACAAAAAATTGTGTGCATTCTTATATATTTTTTCTTTTGTCATTAATGTTCCTTTTTTTCATTATCATTTTTATTAAAGTAACTAGTTTCCAATCAAAAGTAATATAACCATTAAAAAGAAATTAAATTGAGAATAATTAGAAAAAATATACCAATAGAATTTTAATTATAATATATAATTTAAAAAATATAAAAATCCCATTTATTTTAGAAATTAAATATTAAACAAAATCTTGTAACACTCAAAAACACTACGTTAACAAGAACCATACTGAAAATGACTTTATTATTTATGGGTCGATATGTTAATTATAAATGATCAATTGGTCCATTTTAAGACCATTTTTATAATTTATTAAAATTAAAAAATCAATTTTAATAATATAAAATATTTATTAATTTTAATTCTTTTGATAAAATTTCATTTATTGTAAAATTGCATCAATGTAGATTTGACGTTATATATTTAATTTTTATTTAAAATATAAAAACAATATTGGAAAAATATATGTTAATTTAAATTTTTTTAACATGGTATATTCATCTAAAAAAATATTGTAACACAATAATTCGTTAAATTTACTTTAATTTTAATGTTTTGAGAATAGTTTTTTTATTTTATTATTAAATAAATAGTCACTACATTAGTATTTCATAAGTGTTTAATGCAATTATATAATATCTGAAAATTAAATTTAAATCATCATGATAAGAAAAAATTATTTACCATTAAAAATAATTTTTATAACCTAAAATATGTTTCTTCCTTCATACTCTAAATCATTAATGGAATTAATAAAAATGAATGTAAATCTTGTGTCTATTTCTTTAATCAACTTATTATATAGGTCACTTTCATGAACATATGTCCTAATAACTCATCAAATTATAACCAATAGATTATATCGTTGATACACAGAAAAAAAATGGATTTGGGAAAAGTTTCTATGTCATTATTTCCCTTAAGTTTAAGGTTCATTCCCCTGTTAAGCTTAATTTTACCATAATCGATATAATTACTTTTAATCACATTCACTAATCTATTTGGTTAAAAAATTAAGTTTATATTATTAGATAAAATAATTAATACTAATTAAAACCATGTATGCCAATTTTTCAAAATTAAATTCACATAAATGTACAAACTAAATTTAAATCTAATCCCACTGATGTGGTGAGAAATTAGGTTTTTTAAGTGAAAATGTTTAATAGTCCAGTAAGATTTTATATTTAAATTAAATATAAAAATAATTCCAATGACTAAAATTGGATTAAAAAATATATAATTGGTCTATTTTTTTTATTAAAATCAATTTGATATATTATTTTACATTTAAAATTATTTAAACAAAAAGGAATTTTTTGACTAAAATGCTATATTTCCACTATTCATCAAAAAATGAAACTTCTCATAAGAATACTAAACATTCACCAAAAGTAAATTTTGATATTCTAATTTTAGAAATGAATTTTTTGTTATAAATAATTTAGAAAGGATTCAAAAATTATATTAAACATATTATTACCATTAAAAGGTGAAAAAAATTCCATATTAAATAATAATAATACTATTTTGTTATTATTTGGTATAAATTAGTCTTACTTGAAAAACAATTTATCAAAGAATTTAAACTAATTTGGAAGAATTTAATTCATAAAATCACGGGATTTTACATCCTACACCTAATAAAATAAAATTTTCCCCCAAAATTCATCTTGGTTATCAAATGATTGATATTTCTAGAATTTTTTAACTGAAACCCACCTCATAAAAATTGATAATAAAACATAATATTAAAAGGTGAATTTGTCAAAACATAAAATTCATTAGAAGTTTTTCATTATTATAATTCCACATAGGGAGATCATAGGTCGGAAATTAAATTATGGATTTGGAAAGGAAAAATAATTCGCATAGAGTAATATAGAATGATAGAGAACTTGGTTAGGTGGAATCCAACGATGAAAAATATGTAAGTAAAATAGGTGTTGAAAAGATATTTTCTATAATTAAAAAATATGGTAATAAGATAAAATTTTATGTTAAGATAATTTTCCTAAAGTAAACTAATTCTCTTACCATGTAGTTCAAGAGGAAATATACTTACTTGATTAGTATAATTACATCCTTTAATAAATTTCCCCAAAAATACCATATTTTTCTCCAAATGATGAGTATTCGAGATAAATTTTTTGTTCCCAAAGCACTAAAATCAACTTTTAAATACTATGTATCCATAAAAGGGATATTAAAGTTATTTCACTAGTATTAATATATTAACCAAAACAAAAATGGTTATCACATGGGAATGTAATTCCATAAATAATTAAATATTCAAATAATAGAATAATATTAAAGATTCAATAGTAATACCCAAAGATCAAACTAAATATTTCCATAAATAAATATTTTTAAAAATCCATCAAACATTTCCAAACTAAGATTGAAATCTTAATATTAGAATTATTTGATCAAATATTCTTCTAAGATAAATCAACCATTATTCCTCAAATAAAATATCATATGTCCCTAATTTAAACATAATATAATGAAAAAAATAATGTTAATCATTACATTGAGTAGGTCAGTGGTAGAGTGTGAAAACATTTTCATCAATCAGTAAGAGGTTCATGCCCCACTACCTACCTGGATGCGATGGGTTGTCACACATCCATCACATTGTCCTTTTTAATTAATACTAAAAAATAAATCCTCCATAAAAATACTTAATTTCGATCCTACGGGTTAAAAAAACAACATCCCAAGAAAAACCATCTGCAAAAATCACTTTAATATATCAACACTTAAATGCTCAATGGGGTTTCTAATCCTTTTAGCATATAATTATCCTAAATCATATAAACCTATGAATTTATCCATAAAAGTTAATATATACTCACATGAAAACATATTCAACTAAACATTTAGCCAAACCAGCCATTGATAACAACTATAATAACCCAGAACCCCACCCTAAAATTTGTGCTAAAATATATAACTTTACATTTCGGGATACCATGTCAAAAATTATGACCTAACATTTTCAATCAAAATCATACAAAATAAAATGGATATATTTTATCACATACATATTGTAATACCTTTTAGTTTTAGAGTTTTAGAGATATAGAAGAAACTCTTACATAAAAACACATGTCAAAATGGACTCATAATTTGTCAAAAAAACATTTCTACCATTTAAACAAAATTTTCTTATTTCACAATAGTTCATCAAAATAATACTTATGAACAATTTATAGAAGTAATTTGTTCATCATTATTCTTTAATATATGTGTAAAAATAAACATATTAAGTGTTAGCTCAAACACTCGGTAAAGGAAAATATAAGAATTAAAAAATGAATATAATCAATGAGTAAAATATGTGCCTAAGAGTATGATGAAATTATATAAAATAATGATTATAAAATTAGAATATTGATAACCATAAATACCTATTACCTCAAATATGGAAACTTGGAAAAAGAAAGAGTTATCATAATTAACAATCATGAGCCATGTGACAACAATCTTAATCCTTAGAAACATTATAAACACATAGAATGCATACGATAAAATAATTTTGAATCATGGAACATTATCTCATTAAACCCTTATAGAACCCTTACTAATGGAATAACCAATGTGGTTGACTTCCATGTCTACATTACCCAGTGCATCATAGCATTATCTGGGTTGACCCATTGTATAATCTATAATGGGCTCACTTGACACTATTTGGGCACACACATCATTTATAATGTCCAAAAACAAAATATATTAAGAACACATAAAAAAATCATTGAAAAATTAGTTATAATTATCAAAACATGATTAACCTATGAAAAGGAAATGGGTTCCACAACAATCACTTTCAAACATGATAAACCCTAAGCAAGGAAATGGGTTCCACGACAATATCATTAAACACTAACAAACCAGTTAAAAGGAAATGAGTTGAATAAAAATATCTTCAAAACATATTAATCCATCCAAAAATGAATTTGGTTGGTATTAATAAAAAATATCATCAATGGAGGCTAATTAAAAACTATTTTTTTGACATTTATTAATTTTAATACCATTAAAATATCATTAAAACATTCTTGAGGAAAAAATCATTAAACGTTCCAAAGCATCCCATACCTCTTTCAAAACATGTGAACCATTAATCCCATGAATGTAATAAAAATAAATAAAACAAATAATATCATGAGAACAACTATATTCATTACAAAAATGTTTCAATGGCAAAATATATACACCTTTTAAAATAAGATAGCAGTATAACATTTCAAATGTCTCAATGAAGGAAAATTGTGTAAAAAGACCACTACTGCTTGGGTAACATATAAAATGTAAACCTCGTGAAAGAATAACTATTAAATTAAACCCTTAAATAAGATTAAGATAAAATAATTCTTGATATAATACACCAAAAGGGTCAGTAGATACACAACACACAAGAAATAAGTTGTATTTAAGATGTATTCCTGATGAAAGTAAAAGTGAGAGAAAAATCCCTTTCAACATGAGTAACATTTTAATAATGAGATTAATGAAAGAATAATATCAATGAAAACAAATAATACCATGAAATTAATGAAATTAATTTTATGACATGTCATATGATTAGTATATACACTATATAAAAGAATCATGGTGCATAAAAATTAATTTGACTCAGTGAAATGAAATTGAGACGAAATACCTTACTATTGAGGTAAAATATAAATCAGAACCCCCAAAAGTAATAATAAAAAAAATTAAATTTTAAATAACATGAAGATAAAATGATTAATTATATAATACATAAAACTGGATGTAGATACACCACTAAAAATAAATAAGTTGTGAGATTTTATGTCTGCCTCACGAAAGTATGTGTGAGACAAGAATTGTCACAAACCAGCCCGAGTCGACCCTGAACCGGTTACCCAGGACAACCCATGATATGTACCAAAAGGTGCTCCTGATCCATCTAAGAGGTAGATTAGCATCGAGGTCATCAATAGAGTAAACAAGGGAATGATTTTTTCCAAATATGAACAATAAAACAAATAGTGGAAAGAAACAGACAACCAAAAATACATTTACATAAAAATGGAACTAAATATTATTCGTACAAGAAACTGAAAGTATAACTAAACCAAAAACTCAAATAAACAAACCTGATAACCAAATAACTCCATGTGACCCCTCTGGTCACTCTCTAACACAATGATCAAACATTGCCCATGGTGATCGAACTCAAGTTCAAACCTGCACAAGGGCTAAAACAGAAGAAGACTATATGCGTGAGTATTAAAACTCAGTATGTTAGCCTGATATTCTATTCCCAATTCACATAATTTAAAATAAAATAAACATAAATTTCATGTTTTTAATACAATATATAAAACTAGGTCTTCCAAAATAGGTTCCTTGCTATAATAATTATCAGACAAAAACATGCATGTTTTATAAACAAGAATTCTAGTAACAATTTTTCAAAGAGGTGAAACTTAAAAATGAAAATAGTTTCAAATTGGGCTACATTAAGGAAGGTAAAATATTAAATAAAACACACACTCTTATTAATTTAACTACAAAAAACATTGTATGATTATGGGGTGTAAACAATATCAGATGAGCCCAAATCACGGGAACACCCCTAGGCACTAGTTCATTGTGGGTCCTAGGTACCCTGTATCTCGGTGTAAAAGTAACAATAAAAAATACCAATTATAAGGAAAAATAGCCATTAGTATGAGAATCATACATAATATAGTTTTCCGAAACATCATCATCATCATATTTTAGTTAGTCTTTTCATCATCAAACTTTCTACGTGAAATAGGGAGAAAATCCCTCTGAGTAACTAGCATACTAGTACGTTCCAGTCCACCTAGATTCCTGGGTTTTCCCTTCTTGTGCTCAAACAAGTTTCACTTCTATAAAATACCATTTTCTCATGAAAAGTCATTTTAAAAATCATACACACAACAAATATTCCACACACATGTCTCACATTTCTTTCCCGGATCAATAAACCACCTAAATTTTCATAACGCAATTTCAAGAAGTATAACGAGGCCTTGCCCATAAAATCCAATAAAAAAGATATTTGAAGGCCAAAACCCCACCAAAACCACTTAAATTCGGTTTTTTATCCCCAAAAAAAATTAATAAATCAATTTCATGGACCATAAAATGGCCCCAAAATATATAATATGAAATACACAAGGAAACCATTTTTACATGAAAAATGCCAAACGAGCCTTTAATCCTTTCTGAATGCTAACATTTGACAAACGTACACATTTAACATTTATTATAGAGGTGTATAATCACCGTTAAAAAAATAAAATAACTTTCATAAATCCCTTAAAACACTCAGGATATATATTCCAAACACAACCATTTTTATAAGGATATGAAACACGACATTTTCCGACAACTCGGGCCAAAACATGTTGTATACCAAATCCCATTTGTTTGTAAAACAATATCCGAATTTTAAAGCCACAGAAGGACCCAAATATACAACTTTTAATTCTTTAAATGAATTTATAAATCACACCTTACACATAAAATTTAACCAGGCAATTTACCTAAACACATGACATGCACTTTTAAACAAAACAATTTATTTTAAGAACAAGATATGGAATAAAACACCAATTTCAATCCATAAATTTATTAAAACTAAATATAAATGTTAAAAATACCATAAAATAGGATTGAAACCATACAAACTTGGTGTTAATGATAAAATAACATTTAAATAAACACTTGGTGTGCAATTTTATCACAAAACAACACTAACTTTCACAAAAAAATGTTTTAAACAACCATTTTCACAACATGAAAATTATCCAAAGGATTTCAACAATAAAGAAATATATCAGGTTCTAACAATAATAAAATTGTGAAAATTAAATGATAAAGCCATTTTCAAGGGATATCCTACCTTAAATCCTTGGTGGAATAGAAACGTACTGCTAATATCACAATCCGAGGGTTTATAAAACCTAAAACTATTATGAATAGCACCAAAAAGAAAAAAACCCATCAATAATAATTTTATAACAGACCACTTGGTCATGCATGACTATGGGTGAATAGAAAACAAAGAAATAATGAAAGGAGGAGGAAGAGAGGGAGAAAGGAGAAGGAATCTCACCTTGGAAACTGGAAAAATCATCGTCTTCCCTTATATCTGCACGGATAGTTGAAAGGGAATGTCTAGGAACTCCTTGGAGAGGCTCCTATGGTATGGAGAAACTAGGGAATGAAGATTTATAGGCTAAATTCTTATAATTGACTTATTTATGATTGAGACAAATTACCTTGGAAAATCTGGACGATTTAAGAAACATTGGGAATGGTTTCCCTAATCCGCTTTTAAGACGAGCTCCAAAGTAAGAAAATGGAAAATGGGGGTGAGACTAGGGTTTGTGGCCTCTAGTGGGATGTGTAATCACCAAGAATAATAAAAAATTTATAATATATAAAATAAACAATTTTTTTTAAACTGTAAATGGGCCCACGGGCTACACCAATACCTGAAAAAATAACCCAAATTCACAATGATTAAGAATTACTAATATGTCCAAAAAGATATGGTGGTTTTAATATATTAGTGTAAGCCAAGTGTAAAGTGTAATTTGTGAAAACTATTGAAAAATTAAGGAGTTAAAAATGAAACAAATTTAGTTTTTAAATCTAGAAATGGGCACACGGTTGGCCCAAATAATTAAGTAACCACCTTTTCTCTAAAACACCAAAACAAGATATGGGGAACCCATGGAAGGATGATTAGACATATATGAAAGTTTAAAACTCAAAATTAATCTCAAAAAAAACCCAAGAAAATAATCTATATTTCCAATAAACCACATCAAAACAAATACATGAAACACAAACTGGGTGTGACAATTCTCCCCACCATTATAGATTTCCACCCCCGGAAATCCATAAAACGTTAAAACTGATAGAAAACACCTTAGGATTCCTTATTAACATTATAAAGCCTCTCAATCCAAGTAAATATCATTCAAAATCAATGTAAATTAATCCTATTTCCTAGAAAAAATATGAATTCAAAACCACTTCCTCAGAATCAACAGAAAGATAAAGCCACCACTGCCACAACCAAGACAAGAACTTGATTGTTGGTCCTCCTAATGAACCCAACGATCACCCAAAAAAAATTCACCCAAGAGATTCAATGACTTGGGGGTAGTCCGAAATGAGATCCCCACCATTAAATCACAACTCCCATATAAAAAATCATTAAATAAAAGATCTTTGAGACCTGTAGTGGGTCTCCCCACCATTAGAGACCAACATGAAATGAAAAAAAATAATTCAACATGAACTAGAATTAGGCCTCACACGCACATGCCCACAAAAACTCTCCCACAATAACCAAAAATAAAATGATAATATGGTTATAAAATGAACCTCTAAACAACCCACTCCTGAACAGTGGGGATAAGAACTGTGCCAACACTTTTTTCATGGATCCAGACCCCCAACACTCAGAGAGGGGAGGGAGGAGACCCAATTATTAGGACACTGAAACCACAAAATAAAAAAGGAACTACCCAACACTCTCCACTTACAAATAGGTAAAACCAAGACCGCTCCCAATATATATTGGTGTTCAACACATGGAAATTGATCGGAAACCCACATCCATGAAGGGATAAATAAAGACATTGTGTGAGGGATAATTCCACCACCCTTGTTGAGACAAGAAGAAATTAAAAATGATTAGGAACCCCCATAGAGACACAAAAACTACCTTACCACAACAGGTGGAGGCAACTTCCTAGTTGAGCTCCCAACACCTCTAGTGATTTCCCGACTACATTAAATGCATCAATATAAGGCCTATGGTTGGAGCACCGATACTTGAAGAATTTGATGTGCCACAGTCCGGTGATAAGGATCACAACACTCCACAAAAATCACATTCTCAATAACACACCTTCATCTAAATAGGAACTCATAGATACAGAGCACCATTCTCTCTCATTCTGAATGGGGAGAGGAATGGACACACAATACAGTGAAACACATAAAAATCTCTGAACACAACTAATATGTCCAAAAGAATTATCATGACCTGGAAGGACTTTAAATCAATCCCAAACATCACCCTATTCCATCAAATGGGCCGATGCATCATCTGAAGAGGTGGAGTTAATATTTGAAATAAATCTGTAGGTTGATCAATAGGAACATTTCCCAACCGAGAATTATCCATGGCCACATCACAACATCCAACACATATTTAAAAAACGACATAACATTACTCCAAAACTGAGCCACCATCAAGATCCCATATCATGACACAACAAGTGTATGACTTCCAGATCATAAGGAAGCATACTGAATAAACTTCTATTCTAAGAAATTGAAAAAATAGCTACATAACCATCCGTTTATAACCAAATGCAACATTTTTTCAATTCAAAACACTTTTGAAAAACTAAACTAACTTGGTGGATTTCCCCACTAACCACTGGTGTTTCATCTTTTCTGACTCACATGCACACTTCCATGCCACCCCAAGAACCCAACCACCATCACATATAGGCCATCCTTCAATATATCAATAAAACCATGCATGTGAGCACCCATGAAAACACCAAAGGCTAAACCAAAACAACATCATTCCAAAAATCATATACCTTTCAAAGTAATACTAACCACCAAGTCAAAAACTTTTTTTAATATTTCAAAAAACAAACAACAATTCATCAAGAACCATTTTCTTAAAAACATTCAACTTTTCATTTTTACAAAATTAAAAACAACCAAGGTACTCTAAAAAACCCCTTCCCAATTTCTAAAATTCAGCAGGGTATCTTTTTATAATCTGATGGCTATTAGGACCAATAACCGTTCTTGGAAAATACCAACTGCTCAAAAAAAATTTAAAAAACCAATTCAACAGATTCATACACTTTTCAACATCCCAAAAAAACTCCATTTAAAACAAAGATTCAGAATCACATTAAATTGATTCACACATTTACAAAAAATTATTCCAACAAACAACAAGTTTAAATTAGGGAGAATCCAATCCTGTTAAATCATATCCACTTCCTCCCCAAAATTTATTTCACAAAAACACAACCTTCCAAAATATTTCTTATATTAAATTTATTAAAACCCCGTTTTCAACTTTTAAAAATCCTATCCTTCCTTTAAAACACATTTCAACAATTCTCACATAGGCATTTTCAAAAAACAATTATTATTAAAGAAAAGTCTAAGAGACCCACAAAATGGAAGTAATGTTGGAGGGTGACTTGACCATATGGTTAGAAGCCATATAACAAACACAACACCAACATAGAGAAACTTAATATAACATTCCCCACCACCACATGAATTCTTGGGGCCTATGAGCTCATGGAGGCCATTAGTTAGACTCCCAATGTCATATCCCAACACAAAACATCAACAAAAACAAAACACAGTAATAAATATGGACATCCTGTAAAAACTCGAGGATTAAAACGAGCAAGAGTGCGTGAATCCATTCCCACACTTACCCCTAAAGTCCCAATAATCCTACTTCATCTACATTCACATACCCCAAATAACAAGGGCACTCTAAAAAGAAAGGTCTACTAAGATCCTACCTCCTTTGATAAAATTTTGTCACAAACTAGTCCATGTCGACCCTGAACCGGTCACCCAGGCTAGCCCGCGACAAGTACCGAGAGGCGTTCTAGATCCTCCCGGGATGGAGACAAGCACTTACAGAATTAATAGATCATACAAGGTAATGATATCTCCCAAATTTAAACAATAAAACAAACAGTGGATAGAAACAGATATCCCAAAATACATTTATATAAAAATAAGACTGAACATTATTTGTACAATAAAATAGAAATACAACTAAACCAACAACTCAATAGACCAAAAATGGAAACCAACTAAATCTATGTTACCGCACTGGTCACTCTCCAACACAATGATCACATGTAACGCCCCGACCCCAGTTACCCAGAGTCGGTGCATTATTACATAACATTGGCATGATCATAAGAAAGATCAAATCTCGAAAGACTGATTGGTTTAGTAGCCTTGGAAAATGCCAGAAATATTCATAAGTTTTACATTACATTATAAAATGAAAAACTACTACAACAACATAATGTCTCAATAGACCACACTATTATCCCCTCATAAAATCCCTGCAGGTCATTCATAACTTACTTCTTCACATCCTGGGAAAAATAAAACATAGAAAAGGGGTGAGCTCAAATGCCCAGTAAGGATAACAATATAGCGGAAAGAATAAACATTTAAGGCAATGTATAACTAAAACAAAAGCCTTTTAAATATGAACTTTCAACATGGTATGGCATAAATAAAATGAAATAATGCCATTTAATTATTCACATGGATATTCTACTAATCGAATAATCACATGCAAAAATCAATAACCACTTTCATAATGTTGGAATGCATAATGCTAGACTATCATAACCACATAGCCAAGGCCTCGTGCCAAGACTACAAATAAGATTTTGTCAAGGCCTTGTGCCAAGACACTAGTTTGTCTCATGAGACCTACCGATGCATCGAGGATCTATAGCGGGCTCCACCCGTCACTTATTAAGTCCAATGCATTCCCATATGAAAAGGTTTAAACATAACATAAACATTCATATTAAAACTAGCATACGAAATGTCAATACTTTCACAATAAACTATGAATGGTATAAAAATAGCACATCCACAGTCAAACATATCACAAAACCTTCAATACAATATAGAAGTTTTGTATCATAATAAATCAACTTCAAATAATCTTAAAATCCATCAAAGGATGTTGACATAGATGAAATCAAAATTCTTTTTAAAGAAATATCTCCTTTTATTTTGAAATCATTTAAGATCCATATAAAATAAAACATTTCTTTGAAAATATTCTTATAAGCTTGTAAGGAAAGCTTTGAAGATTTTATAACGGCGTAAAATAACCGCACCCGCCGTATAAGTTAAAACATTCTTACCTCAATTCTGTCGAAAAGGTTAAAAAGGACCTTGTTTTGAAAACGACGGAAAGATTCCTTTATAAACCTCTTATAAAAAGTCAAAAAAGGGTATAAATGACTTTAACCCATATTCTTGTAAATAGTAAAAATGTTTTGAAATACATTTTTAAGAAACATGGATGTGGATGATAAAGAGATCCCAGTAGATTATTACGTATAAACAACCTCGGATAATGAAGAGATTGTGAAATAACCCTTACCTTGTACTTTTCCTTGGTTGGGGTAGGTTAACCTCCTGTATAATAGTGAAATAATTGTTACTAAATTATACAAGAATCATATACATTAATATGATATCATATATGATCTTTTAATATTGATTTGATAATAATATCTTAGTATTATCGCTGTTTCGGGTGTGAACTTACTTGTTTGCTTTTGTATGTTTTGTTACGTAAGACATGTTTGTAAAGGATAAGTTGTATATTATTCAAATCCAGAATGGTATCAAGTCCTTAAACATCATTTTTAAATCATCAAATGATAATTATACTTGAATGGATACGATGGAAAATGAATCTCATCGCGTTCGTGGAGACGGTAGTCCGTACGTACGCACGAACGCTACTTCCATTTAATTTTTATTTTAAAAGAATCGAATACAAATGATACATAGGTATATTACTATTCCAGTATAATATAATATTTTATATATGTTACTTAAGTTCATTAACACCATCCTTTATACGTTCCATGTGTGGTATGAACGAGTCATATCATTTTAAGGGGGCGGTAGTCCGCACTTCCTCAAATGAAATTATCGTATGTATATACAACATGAAATGAATAATGGTATGAAATAAAATGGAATTACAGAAGCTTATATATAAAATATATATCATTAACATCATATTTAATTACAGTGCCATCATAATGGCCACCATGAGAGGCGGTAAGATGTATTTGAACAATCATCGTTTCGTGAGGCGTTAGTTTTCCATCCACAGAAACATTATGTTCATCATCCATTAGATGGAGTTGTGTGTATGTGTAGTTTGAATCCTTCTTATAACAACATCCTAGTATATTGAGGATAATGGTGTTGTTACAAAAGAAAGAAAATAAAAAGAGTTTGGGGGTTGAAGAAGCAAAATAAATGAAAATAATTTAAGAGAAATCGTTACCTTTAATTTAGGTAACTCGCTTTGGTTGGAACCAAAGGACTTGTTGAAATGCTTTCTACCTAAGGGGAAGCTTCAAGGAGGAGGAGAGGGATGTGGGGAGCTTAGTTGGGCAGAGTTTGGACGAGCCAAGTGGCTTGAGAGGTGTGAGGAATGAGTAGAAGTGGTCTCCTTTTATAAGGGGGAGGAGGGGCTCTTTAGGAAAGAGTGAAAGTATTACTTTATAATATAATTATATTCGGTTTATAATGGTCCAAAAATCATTGAGGTCGAAGATAAGATGACTCATATTCTAAATAACATCAACCAATAAGAATTGGACAGGTTTTAGATAATATTTTAATCATTATAATCTTATTTATTTAAATGATTTATTAATGAGGTAAACATTGCATCATTATTGTGTCATTAATAATTTAAATTATTTGATGTCTAAAAATTATAAATAAAATATCATTATGTAGGAAATCTTTTTAGCTTTCTAATGAATATTTATAATCGAAAATTCAACATGTATAACCCTATGTAAAAATTGTTCTTCTAAAGGATGTAAGCTTATGCCATTTTTATTTTTATTTTAACTTTATTAATATAATGTGTCCCTACCACATACAAGTGGATCCAAGGGGTCCCCAAATTGACCCAAGGATTCCCATGGTCGGGTATGTGTCCACCAATAAGGTTAGGACACGTTTTAGGGTAATTTTGTATAATTATAATATTATTTTTTAACCCTTATTTACCGGATTTACCCTTTAACCATGGTAAATAAAATATTTACCACAGTAACTATTCAAAATGTATAAAAATAAAAGTTACCTATTTACACAATTTTAACATCCTGATTCCAAATATGGAATCCATTTTCCTAAATTCAAAACACAAAAGTGGCAGAAATTAATTTAAAATTAATTCCCGCTGTCAAAACAAAAAGCGTGTTTTTAAGAGGTAATAACTATCAAAAGATTGACACTTGTTTATGTTCGGTTTAATTGTAAAATTATGTCCAATGACCAACATTGTATTAAATGGTAAAAATATATTCTAAATATACTTTAAAACCACTCAAATTCACAATTTATCACTATTAATTATTTTGATTAAAAAAGTTGTTTTTAATTAAAATTTAGAAATTTTCACTATTCATCAAAATATGAAAGTTATCCGAAATGTACCAAAATTTCACCCTAGGCTAATTTTGATATTCTGAATCTAAAAATGAAGTTCATTTTGAAATATTGAATATATATGATTTCAAAAAGTAGGTATTAATATTCACAACGGCTAGTTTAATTAGTTGTGGTGTGTGTTAGAACTCGAGGTTGCGTACAACACACGCTATCGCATTATTCGAAGGGAAACGTACCATAGAAGCTTGGGGTGTTACATCACATATCACCTAGGGTGATTGAACTGAAGCCAAAACCTATACATGGGCTAAAAAAAGAAAAAGACTATTGGCATGAGTATTAAAAATTACTAGGTTAGCCTGATATTTTATTCCCAATAAATATTATTTAAATAAAATAAAAAAATTAAAGTTTTAAATACAATATATAATATTATTTTTTTCAAATGAGGTTTCATGCTATAAAAATTATGAGACAAAAACTTTTATGTTTTATAAACAATAATGCTATTAATAAATTTTCAAAGAGGTGCAATGTCAAAATTAAAATAGTTTTCAAGGGGGGTGCTTTAAAGAAGGTAAACTATTAAATGTAAAATACACTTAATTTACCAAATAATCACACCATATACCAATAGTGATTACAAAATAGCCAATGAGCATAAGTCACGAGAACACCCCTAGGCAATAGTTCATTGTGGGCCCCAATTACATCATATATCAGTGTAAAATTAACCATAAAAAATATCCTTTCTCATTCACATGATGTACTTGTAAAAGAACAATACATAAATTAGGGGTCCCCAACATCATCATAATAATATTTTAGTTAGGTTTTTCAATATCAAACTTTATATGTGAAATAAGGACAAAACCCCTCCGGATCACTTCCATACTAGTACATGTCTTCCCACCTAGATACCTGAGTTTTCCTTTTTTATGCTAAAAAAAGTTACAAATCTATAAAATACCATTTTATAATGAATATGAAATTTAAAAAACATACACACGTGAAAAATCTAACACACATGTCTCAAATATTTTTCATGGTTCAATAATCCATGGAAATTTTCATAAAACAATTTCACGAAGTATAACGAGGCCTTGGACATAAAATCCATTCAAAAATGCACTTTTAAGGACAAAACCCATCAATAACAAATATACCTAGATGGTTAATCCCCAAAACAAATTAATAAATCTATTTCATGGACCATAAAATTTCCCCAAAAGATACTACAAGAAATACACATGGAAACCATTTTAACAACAAAAATACCAAAAGTTCCTTTAATCCTTTCTCAAAAATATAATTTGAAAAATTTACACATTTCACATTTTTTAAGGAGGTTTATACACACCACATAAAGTGGAAAAAAACTTTCATAAATCCCATCAATCACTCAGGTTAAATATTCAAAACAAAACCATTTTCATAAGGATGTTAAATGGGCGATTTTCCAGCAACTCAGGCCAAAACATGATATAAAACAAAACCCATTTGTTTGTAAAACCAAATACCCATTAGAAATCAATATACGGTCATAAAATACAATTTTTCATTCATCCAATGAATTTAGAAATCCAAAAAAATAATTTTTAAATCACACATACCACATAAAAGCCAACCGACCAATTTACCTAAACACATGACATGTACTTTTAAACAAAAAAAATTATTTTAAGAACTTGACAAGGAATAAACCACAAATCCCAAGGCATAATTTTATTCAACCTATTGAAACATGTTCAAAATAACAAAAAATAAGTTCTAAACCAAAAAAAATAGTTCAAAAAGATAACAGAACATTTAAATAAACACTTGGTGTGGTCTTTTATGACCAAACAACACTAATTTTTGAAAAATAGTGCTTAAACCCCATTTTCAAAACATGAAAATTATACAAAGGGTGAAAAAAATAATAAACATATACATCTGGTGATAAAATTAATTAAATAATTAAATATAAATTAGAAAATCATGTGAAATGGATATCCTACCTCAAATCCTTGGCGAATGGAAACGCACACCCGATATCACCATCTAAGGATTTATAAACCCTAAAACAAAGATGAAAATACCCAAAAAACAAAACCCCCATCCAAAAATCATGTGATAACCTATACGTAGCTCGAGAATGACTAGGTTAGAATAGAAAACCCAGAAATAATGAAAGGAGGAGGAAGAGGGAGGTGAAAGGAGAAGGAATCTCGCCTTGGAAACTAGAAAACTCTTAGTCTTCCATTATATATACACCCATAGACGAAATGTAATGGATTACGACTCCTTGGAGAGTCTCATATTTTCTGTAAGAACCATTTAATGAAGATTTTTGAAAAAATAATAATAAATGATTGATTTATTATTGAGAAATATTACCTTGGAAAAATATGAAAGATTTGAGAAAAATCGAGAAGTTTTTCCCTACTCCGAGACAAATAAGAGATTCAAAGAGGTAAAATTTAACATGGGTGTGTGACTAGGAATTGTTTCCTAGAGTGGGAGGTTGAATCATAGAAAATAATAAAATAATCTATAAGTTAAAAAATAATCAATTTATTTGTGTCAAACTTGAAATGGACCCACAGGCTGGCCCAAAACCTGAATAAATAACACAATTTCACCATGATTAAGAATTAACAAGAGGTCAAAAAATATATGGTGGTTTTAATATATCATTTGAATCCAATTTGGAATTGAAATTTGTGAAAAAATGTTGAAAAAATGAAGGATTTATAAAAGAAAGAAATTTGGTTCTTATATCTAGAAATTGGCTCACGGTTGGCCCAAATCATGAAGTAACCACCCTTTTATCCAAAACTCCCAAACAAGCTATCGGGAAACCATGGTAGGATTATTATAAATATTTATATCAGTTGAAAACTCAAAATTAAACTCACCCAAATCTGAATAAATGTATCTGGATTTCCAATTAACCGGATAAGAACCAAGATATGGAAAAATGAACTGGGTTTGGCAAGAATCCCTTACTACTTGGGTAACATTTGAATCATGAGATCTATGATGGAATAAAATAAATTTAAACATTTAATGTCCTAAAATAATGTAAACTCATGATATTAAAATTAATATGGAAGTACATAGAGCATATAAGTTTTACTAAGTGAAAAATAAAAATTAAATCTCAATGAAATGTAAATTGAGAGGAAACCCCTTACAATTGTAGTAAAATTTGAATTGAAAGCCCGTGGAATTATAATAATTAAATTATAATTTTTAAAAAAATTGTATATAAAAGTATTAATGATAGAATAAATCAAAATGGGTAGTATATTCAATAACAAAAAATTAGTAAGTGGTGATTATGATAGTTATCTCATAGAGGTAAAAAGTGAGGTGAAAATCCACTACCTAGAGTTCAATTTGGCATTATTGTTATCTATTTTACTAAAAAATAAACTTATTTCAATTATAAGCCTGAATAATAACCTATTAAAAGTTTATTATTACATTTTTTCACTTGTGAAAAATTTATATACAATTACTTAATAAAAAATGTTAATGTTGGATGTTTTGTCCATAATTGGTTAGTGTGTCAAAAATGACTTTGGTAGGTCAATTATGGTCAATGTGGTCATTATTAAAAAATATCCTGAAGAATAATAACAGTGTAATAATTATAATATTTATACATAAATAATAATTTGAAAGCAAATCATGACTATTTATTATTATAAATTAACCAACGTTACAATCATGGAGACAGTTGGGCGTACGTACGTATGAGTAATGTTACCATTTTTCAATGATCATTATTGAAAGAACAAAAGTAATATTTATCTTTTAATATTTAACATTATATATAATATACCATATTTTTTAATCATATATACTTATATATAGTTCCTGTGATGTAAAAGGAATCACATTGTGTCGAGGATGTGGTAGTCCAGACATTCATGAACGACATTATCACTTTTTCTATGTATGAATGGGTAATAAAGAAAATGATACATAATATTTAGAAATTTTTTTATTATTTAATGAAATTAATATATATATATATATATTTTATAATATGTTTAATTAAACCCATAATTAATAATATTCATGTAATTTGTGAACATATCACATCACTTTAGGGAGGAAGTAGTCCACACATCCTCAAACGATGTTATCATATTTACAAAAAATGGAAGACATAAAGTTTTGTGTTATATAAAAAATTATTTAGTAATAATAAATAATAAATACCATATATATCATATAAATTTTTTTATATCATAATTCCCAACCATTAAATGTGTTAAAGGGAAAAAAAATGACATCATTTCATGGAGCAGTAGTTCACCATACACATGAACGGTATGTTTGTTACCCATTTGATGGAAGTTTTTGTTGGTTTAGGTAAAATATATAGCATATAAACAAATAGGTACATTTAATATACTTATTTAATTATAAAAAATGTTATAATAATAAATGAATGGGTGGGGAAACAAATAAACATAACTTCAATTTGATGAATGTTACCTCTTTTTTAGGTAACTCATTTTGATTTGAACCAAAGGGATTCCTTAGATTTATTTATTCCCATGTTGATGATACTATGTTTAGGGGAGGTATTTTTTGATATTATTTGGGTAGATTTTGGGAGATCAAAATTATCTTGAGAGGTGTGAGGAATGGTAAAACTGAATACCTTTTTTAATGGATGTGGAATGGCATTCTTGTAAATACCAACAGGTAATAACTCTTAGGAGGTCTCTCATACCTCATGTGTATCCAAATTTAAAAAATAATGTATTAAAGTAAAATTAATGTTTATAAAATCTACACCCATATAATTAAGTACATTATTATAATTTTGTTCCTTAGTATTTATGTTCTCTTTATCTGATTTATTTTACGTTTTATTAAAATAACTATGTTCATATCCTGAGTAATTTTATAATTCAGAAAAAAAAGTGATATTTATTTTAAAAAATAAAAATACTTAATTATAAATATTATATAAAATTTACAAAATAAATATTACATTGGTTTTTTAAATTAAATTTCAATCTAATGCATGTTACACACAAAAAAAATTCTTTAACTTGAATCATTCTAACAATGACATTACTATCTATGTGAAAATATATTAATTATAAAATATAAAGTGGTGTATTATTGGAACATATTTTATATTTATTAATATTTAACAATAAATTGGTATAATATAGGTTTTTTATTAATTTTAATTATTTTTAGAAAACATAATTTTTTAAAAAATAGCATTAATGAAATTTTTGACATTATTCATTAAATTTTAATTTAAAAATATAAAAAAAATATTGGAATTAAAATATATTATGTTCAAATATGAGTGACATGTTTTTTTAATCTACAAGAATAATGGAACAAAATAATACATTAAATTTACTTTACTTTTAATGTTTTTATCATAATTTGTTTTATTTAATTATTAACTAAATATTCACTATGTTGGTGTTTCTTAATTTTTTAATGGAATTATATCATCTCTAAAATTTAAATTTAATTTATCATGATAATAATAAATTATTAAACATTAAAAATATTCTTTATATTATAAAATATGTCACATTTTACATACTCTAATACTTTAAAGGAATTAAGATAAATGAATGAACATTTTTTGGCTTATTCTTCAGTAAAATTATTATATGGGTCACCTTCTAGAACATGTGTACCAATAACTCATAAAATTTGAAAAAAGAGAGGTTATGATCGAATTTGGTCAGAAAATGGATTTAGGAAATTTACTAGGTCATTTTAACCCTTATGTTTATGGTTTTGTCCCTTGTTAAGCATGAATTTACTTTAATCATTGTAATTAATTTTAATAACATTCAGTTATATATTTAATAAAAAAAATAAGTTGATATAATTAGAAAAAAATATTCAAACTGATTGAAACATTGTAGATATGATTTTTCAAATTCAATTTATAGATGTTGATAAATTAAATTTGAAGATAATCTCATTGACAGAGAAGAAAAGAGGGGTTTTAAAGTGAAAATATTCTAATGTCATTATGATTTTATATCTAAATTCTATATAAATTTGATTCTAATGACCTAAATTGGATTAATAGATGTATTATTGAACTATTTTCACTATAAAAACTATTGAATATAATTTAACATCAACAACTATATAAATAAATGGTATTTTTCAAATAAAATGTAGTATTTTTCATTATTTATAAAAAAACATCTCATAAAGATACCAAAAATTCCAAAAAAGTATATTTTGATATTTCGATTTAAAAAATGAAGTTCATTTTTCATATAAAAATTATGAAAATTAAAAAAATGAAATTTAATATAGCTGATGTATTAAATGGTAGTGAAACTACCATATTAAATAAAATTATTTCATGTATATTATTTTTTGATATAACTATGTCCAATGTGTAACCCAAGTTATCAAATACTTTAAATTAATATTAATGATTTTTTTCCAAAAACAAATTTGGAGGTTACATTTTCACCTCCATATATATGTCTTTCCTTCCCACATAAAGAATAATTAATATTTGGAGACCTAATTATGTGTTATTTTATGTTACTGTAATCATTACCTTATCCTCCTTCTAGAATTAAGTCTTAGTAATTATGTTAAAGAAATGGGTATTCAATATAAAATGTTCTGCATATTAAAATAAAAATAATATTCCACAATCAACTCACTTATCTTCTACTCTACATTTCGTTTTATAAACTTTAAGTCATTTCAAGTATCTATAATTGACGTTCATTTTTAAAAAATAAAATTTTCATAATGTTTTCACATCACCCTATTAAAGCCACAATTTATTTCTCAAGGATCATTTTTTAAGATTATTCTTAATTTTTAAATACTTTTTAAAAAATAACAATAGTTTTTTAATTCATTATGTCATTTTCAAGGTTCCACTATTTAAGATTGAATTTAAAAGTAAATAATTTTTTCAAATGTTTTCACATAACCTTTATAAAAATTAATTTTGAATATAAGTAGAGTCTTTTTTTATAATGATAAAAATATTTTATTAAAACATTATAATATTTTTTCTTTGATTGTCATTTTATCTTTGATGGTTTATTTCCTTAAATGTTATTTTTCAGGTACCAACCAAAAAAATTTTCTTATGAAATAATCTTTTGGATGATTTAATTTTGGGTATGATATTTTCTAAATTCTTGAGGTAAATTATATTATACCATTTTGAAATGTTGTGAAACCCATTTTTATTTACACATGTTTTTTATGATGTGTTTAGTGAAGTTATTTCAAGTGTACCCATATGTATGGATTATTTATTGGTTAGGTCCTATATACCCCTCCAATTTATTGTTAACGATTATATCTCATGAAGTCAAAAGGTTATAGGGAAGTTTTTATCCATAACCAATGGGTACATAAGAGGATTTATCCAAAGGTAAATATTACCCCAGATGATGTATTCCAAGAAAAAGGGTACAAAAGATGATTTATTTGAAGCTTAAGGCTCTGTGGGAGGATTTATCCAAAGCCAAATCATACCTAGGATTATTTATCCCTAAAAAAAAGTAAAAAATAAGGATTTTTCCCAAGCCAAACAGGTATATGGGAGAACTTATCCCAAGCCCCTGGTTACATTGAATGTTTTATCCCTAGCCCGTGGGTACACAGAAGGATGATCCCAAACATATGAAATTACATAAGTTATTATCCCAATCCTACTATGTAATAATTTTTTTGATGGACATCCTTAAAATAAATATTTTTATACTTATGTTTATTCCACAATATTATACCATAATTATATTCATATGATTATGATCCTAGAATCATGTTTAACATCCTATGATTATATACACTTTTTACATGGTATATTTTTGTTCATATCAGATTACATTCCCTTTTATCAAGACTTATGAAAACACTTATTATTCAATTATCTTTGAAAAAGATATATCTCCCATGATCATGTTTCCCCATATGTTAATGACCAGACCCTTACTTACATATTCAAAATTATTCCCTTACTGAGTGTTTGAACTTACATATTCTAATATTTCCCTTCCCCAATTTATGAAGATGGGTAGAAATTATGATAAGTCTATAATAGATTCTAGTGTGGTTAAATTATGGGTAAATTGTTTCATGCATTAATAATATAGCTATTCCACAAAGATTATAAAGCTTATATTCTCTAGTTTTTGTGACTATTTGAGAGATGGAATGATTATCCATGGGACATAATGAAATAAGTGTTTCTATTTAGTATGTGAAGTAATACAAAAATATCATTGATATATAATAAATTGAGACCCTTATTATAAATCTTGTTATTATAGGTTAATTAGGTTTTATGGTATTTTAATTGTTTCCAAATCAACGTTTTACAATTACTTTAAGGATAAAATTATGATAAAAATTTTAAGATAACTTAATTTGTTATTTTATTATCATGACATGGATTTTGAGGGTTTACATGATATTTTATCTAATCTAAGTAGAATTAGAATGGGTTTTCATTGGGGAAATAGGAAGAATAAAGTAAAAAGGAAACAAGAGAATAATATTCTTCTGAATCAGAAACCCAAAATGTTTGGAATTATAATAAAATATTTTTTAGTTTTTTTAACTATTTTTACATGAGGTATTAATGGTGGTACCCTTGATATAGTGTATCCAAATTCTTTAAAGAGTAATATGTATTTCATAAATAATTTCATGATAAAACACCCAGAAATTTTTCATGAATCTTTAGACCACGTGGTAGCTAAAGGATGGATCAATGATTTACATATGGTATTAAAATTAATGGTATATTTAGAGTTTTTGAAAATAAATATTTCAATTTATTATTTTGATGGTTTAGTTTACCTGTGGTGGACACTAGTTAAGAATAAAAATGAGAAGGATGGGGCTGATTTTATGGAGTGGAAAAAATTTGTTCCATTTCCTTAAGAAATATTTATCTTATTTTTTTTGTATTATAAAGGATACGAAAATTTTGGTATTGAATAATAAATAGGAGAACTCATTTTCCAACTATAAATAAAATTTTACTAGATTTTATATATATGTACCAAATATTAATGTATGTCAACCTAGTAAAATTGATTAGTTTTACTCAATATTGAAACCATGTTTGAAAATGTATTTGGTTACTCAATATTTTGGTAATTATATGGAAATTTTTCAATGTACTGAAAAGGTCAATATAGAGTTTCTTTTTTTTATATCAATAAGTATAAGAAGTGGACCATGTGAAAGGAAATGGTGAAATCCATGAAACAAATATAAACATAAGATTATTAATATTTCTTCATGTGAAAAATGTGATAAGAAGATTTTAGGTGAATATATAACAATGTTTGGAAACATTTATCGAGGCGATATGTCAGTAAATATGGATCTTAACAATAACGAAATATACATTGGTAATGTTCAGATCAATTAGGATATGACAGAAGTAAAATATTTTAATTATGAGAAATGGTTCATTATGTGGATGTTTATCTAGAGAAAATATTAATAGAAATCATCTTGTCATAATAACAAGTTTTTCAAAAAGTTATTTTCTACAACCTCAATGAATGTTGCACAATATAAAAAATTGGTGATAGGTAAATTACTTATTTATTCATATTATACAAATATATTTTTTTATTTGAGATATATAAATTAATTTATTTTATGTCAGTATTCTTGTGAAAAGGAAACAACCCCTCAGGTAATGGATATAGATATTTTGGTAAAAACACCTCATGGATGTATTTAATTAAAGAATATTTATGGGAACCGACCTATCATCATTTATGGAATGATTTTTCTTGAAAATATTATTATCATACCCATTATTTAGAATGATGTAATTCTGGGTATGGATTGATTTTTAATTTATCATGCTAAAATATTTTTTAGGGTTAATGAATCCATATTTAACCCTCATAGTTAGTTTTCATTTGTATATAAAAATGAGGTCATAGATATGATAACATATCAATAAATTGATAAATTGTATAAATATAGGAGGTGAAAGTTATCTAGCGCTTGTCATTTAAATGAAGGGAATAATTCATCATAGTTATGTGTTTGTGGAAAATTAATTTTTCCATATAGATCGTAATGATATTATTAGGGTTATTCTTGATCGAATGTTTTAATTCACTCGTTGAATTAGTTATTTATAATAAGTCCTTTTTAAAAACCCTTTATCGAATGGCTCCATTTGTGCTAATTGAATTGAAAGGTAATTTATAATAACTAATTTATAGGGGCTTCCTCAACCTAAAAACATCATTTACGGTGCTCATTTTTTTCAAAAATAAATTATGCCTCATTAAGGATTTCAATTTGTTATATAGTGCTCAATAACATTAATGTTAAGAAAATAATCAATTTCCTTATATAAATGACATGATTGATCTACTCTAGGGTGCTCATTATTTTTCAATGTTTTACCTCAGTTCCTAGTATCATCAACTGAACATGAATCATGAATACATTTTATCAATGGAATTTCATACTAATTTTAGCTATTATAACTATGTGGTTATTATTAATTGGTTAAAAAATGTTCCGATAATATTTAAAGATATATAAATGGATTTTTATTGATTATTTGGACAAATTATGGGTAGTTTACAACAACAAAGTTATAGAATATTCTAATATCTATTCCGACCATGAGAAACATCTAAGTATTGTTTTTAAAACCATTAAATATAGGAGTTTCTATGGTAAATTTAACAATTGTTAATTTTGAATAGAGAAGAATTCATTTATAGGGAATATTATTTCTAAACATTGAATAATTGTTGATCCAGGTAAATCTAAAGTTGACAGAGAGTGTCCATGACCTACAAATCTCCCTAAGATTCAATTTTATCATGGATTAGTGGGTCACTATCTTTGTAATACTGAAAACATTACTTTTTTATCTGTCCCACTAAATAGGTTATCTCATAAGGGAGATAAATTTTTCTAGGAGAAGGAATGTAATAATTTTTGTGGAATTTAAGGAAGATTGGTTAATTATCTAGTGTTATCCTTTCCATCAAGAAATTGGTAATTTTTTTATTTATAGTGAATCTTTTATTAAGGGACTTGGTTTAATTTTAATGAAATGTTATAGGGTAATTATATATACATCACAAAAATTCTATCTATATGAGGAAAATCATCCAATGCATGATCATGAGCCTGTTGTAGTATATGTTCCTTTTAAAATTTAGTGAAATCCACTATATGGGTTTAAATGGGATATATACACAAATCATAATGGTTATAATTATATATTCACTAAAAAGAGTTGAAAATACATCTAATAAAATAGATAAAATAAATAAAGGATTACGATTTCATGACTCACTATCATCTAGGTAAGCAAATAAGGTATTTTATGACATCATTTGAGAAGTTAATATATCATTAACTATGATAAATTTTGAAAATGATCCTTTAATTTATGATATCATAAATTTTGGACATGAAATTATTCCTGAAAAAAATCCATTGTCTTTTTTTCATAGGTATCACCACAATAATCTTTGGTAGAAAGAATTAACAAGGCTCAAAAGGATGATCGTATTTTGAAAGGAATGTTATAACTATTTAAGGAAGGTAAATTTCCTAACATAAATGTTAACTAATATGGTATTATTACTCTTTGAAAAATTTTGGTGTTTGGAGTTCTTTATTTGAAAAAACGAATTATTGAGTGAAGATCATAACTCTCTATTTTTTATTTATCCTAGAAATAAAAATATATATACAAACCATTTGTAATATTATTGGTTGGAAGTAATGAAGAATGATATCACTAATTTACCATGAATGTTTTAAATATTCAATTTATAATGGTTATATAAAAACTATTGAAGTGAATACTTTATTAATTGTCAATTCAGTAATGGAAATTATAGAATCTATATCTGGATTCCATGGGAGAATTACCTAATACATCTTGATCTAATAGATAGTAAGAGAAAGAAAATCGGAAGTTATAGGATATGTGCAATTTCTCATTATATTAATAGGTAGGTAAGGAGCATTATCATTCATTGGTGTAGTTTTCATATAATAAAAATTTTCATTCTAGAATATTGAGGGAACAATTTGACGCATCATATGAATAGTGTCATTGATCTCAATAATTTTTGGGTGATGTTAGTGAGAGAATTTTTTTAGACTAGAATTGGTAGAATAGATAGTTGAGAAGGTAAATATAATTTGACACTCTATGATGGAATCTTAGAGTAGGTGTAATAGTTATATATATTACAATAGGAATGATCTCTTTTTTGAGGTATGAGATTATTTTTATCATAAAATAGCTCCTTGGAAAGGCCTTACTTATTATGGAAATAAAGGAAAATTAAGTCCACTATTTATTGAAAGAAACAAAATTATGAATAAAGTGATACTAGTTGCTTATTGAGTGTCCTTAACTCCATGTTTATCTTAGGTACATGATATTTGTCATGTTTCGTTATAATGGAAATATGTACCTGATCAATCTCATATTTTGATACATAAAGTAGTTCAGATGGAAAAAAATATTTATTATAAGGAAATAAAAAATCAAATTCATGAAAATATAGATAATGTGCTTTGAAATAAATTAACTCACCTTGCTATGAATTTATTCAATAATCATATGATTGGAGAAGAAAAATGAGAATTTGAAAAACTATAGGGTAGAAATATTCTAACTTGTTTATATAATGAATAAAATTAAAAAGAATCAATTTATTTTATAGGGGGATTTGAAAACTGAGGTAATGTAAGTAATAAATCAATTTCATGTCTTACTAATATTCATGATTTGTTTTTAAGTATTCATACTAACTTCAATAATTGTATGTAATTTTTCAACCTAAAAAAAATTATTTTATTTTAAGTAAAAAATATTATATGAATTATATGGTTTTATTTAAAAGTAAAATTTCATAATTTTAAATTTTAAATATTATTAAACATGGTTTATTTTCTAAATCATCATATCAGTATTATATTACTTTTATTTTTTTTTATTTTTCTATTATATCTTATTTTTGGTTTAATAATAAAAAATATTGATTTTATAATTACCAAAATATTTATGAAATCATTTTGATATAAGAATTACATGAATATATATAGTATCTTTTCCTGAGAAAAATAAGTATTTTAAGAGTAAAAAAATTTGTTTAAAATTAGTATTTTTAATTTGGAAACCCATGCATTAATTTTTAGAACCATAGTTATATTTTATTCTAATAAATATTATTTTTTCTATTCATTTAAAATGTGTTAGGGAAGTGGAATTTGTTTTTGTAATGGATTAAATATCATTGAAATATATTTTTCAAGAAAAGGATAATAAAATATTTATAAGAAATAATAATCAAGAGTTATTTGATTAAATATGTATAAATTCATTTTTACCCATATAAGTAATTTATTTCTAAAACTGGGTTTTTTTGGAGTTTTATAAACTTATATTAGAATTAATTTATTCTAATTCCATATATTAAATCTAATAAAATGAATTCCATATTTAGGATCATCATATTCATATTGGTAAATTATTTCAATTTCATCATTTTCATGATGAGTAGTAACCATGGTAAACTATTTTCAACACGGAAAATGATAAAAGGTTTAATAGGGGTTAAAATAAGATATAGGGTTTTAGATATCTTCTAAACGTGCCCAAATTTAATTTTTAAATAATATTTTGACATTAGCATATCTTATATTGGAAATTGGATTTCCTTGGAGTCAATTTCCCCTGAAAATGACATTACATTATTTTAAAACATTTAATATATACAAGAGTTCAACTCCCCTAACTTATAAAATGGAAACACCTATCCTAAATTATACACACACATTATGCACTGTATATTGACCAATTTTTAACTAAATACATCCCAAAATATTATAGCCATGTCTAAGATGTCCTGGTATCCCCAAAATACCAATCCTAGAAGGATTAATAAGTATGTCATTGGATGATATCCAAGGAAGAGGTATAGGTCTTATGAAATTTATTTTAGGTTTATTTCTAATTATACCTCTTTCAAATATTTTATTATCTTGAAAAATACTGAAATGAGTGTATTTATTATTCTTAAATGATTTTATAATGATGGAGTTACTATTTTACCTCCTTTATATTGTATGATAAATGAAAATGTTGCTCATGCATATATATGGACTACAACCTCCATGAACTGATTATTTTTTTATTTCATCGACAACTAACATGGATGGTTATGAAGATGGATTTAATGAATATATATGATATTTATGAAAAAAAATTATGATTTCTATAGAAAAGTATTTATATTTTACCCTTTCATATATATTGTAAAATGTAAAGGTCACGTATATATATGTGGGGACCAATATCTCCCCCAAGTGATGCACTTCATTTCTCAAAGTCATCTTTGATGGTGGTCATAGAGATGGATGTTAGGAATAAATTTGATATTGATAATATTATTATTATTATATAAAATTTAAACCTTTATCTACATTATTTTCTTTCATCCATTTGAAAAATGTAAACTCCATTCATGAGTATGTGTGGACTACCACCTCCCTGAAATGATATACTTCATTTTCCATAATAACATTACATAGATGGTTCTAAATGTCTATTTAATTTATAAAAATTTATTTATAAATTTTCCATGATTTTAGAGATTGTTGAACCATAATAACTTTAACCATTCTTAAGACAAAAAACGTTACCTTAGATATTATGAACCAAAGTTCCCTAAAACATCCAACATAAACTTAACCATTTTAGAAACAAACTAGAACCTGACAATAAATTAAATAAAATGAGCAATGAAAATGTAATGAAAATTAATAGGTTTTAAAAAAAATTAAATTATTAAAATAAATTTATTATTCTATGGTTAGATAATTTTTGAAACAAGTCAGCACTAGAGATGAGAGATTTTTCTTTAAACAATGTTTTAAATGTTATAAAATTATTTTTCTTCATATAAAAATTATGTAAAATGATTGAATAATGTTATTATTTTTAATTTAAAAATTTAATGTTTTTTTCAAATACATTTTACATTATTTTCAATGGTTTAAAAATGAATATTTTCAAAATTTACAGTACATGTTATTTTTTAGTTTCCCTACAAAAGTGTAAAAACATTTTTAAAAAAAATTTACAAGACATAATTTTCCCATATTCATATTCATTAATAATTATTAATATTTCTCTATAATTTTATATTTTTTTAATAATATCCTTTTAATATTTCTCTCCTAATTTTAATTTTTTATTTTTTTTCAAAATAATAGTGTATTTATTCTCATTTTTATGTGAAAGAAATAACAACGATTTGGTTTATGGGATAAAATCCCACTTATTTTAATAGGTACATTACAAATGTAATATTTTATGTTTTTAATTCTTGTTATGTTTCATTAACACTATTTATAAATAAAGGTGAGTTTTATGTGACCCTCCAGTGTATTGGGTAATTTTATATTTGCAAGAAAATAATAATGGAGTTAACCATGAAGACTATTACTTTGTAAGTTTGATTATATGTGTGATTGTAAGAGTTATATAAAGATGTTCTATCAAGGTACCTATATGTTTTTTATTATCTCAAATGTATTTTTATTTAATTTTTTTTATTTCATAAGTTAATTATATCCACTTGTGATTTAAATAAATTTTATAAGCATTCTAGAAAATTGGTTTTTTTTCTAACAAAAGTTTTCTTATAGTTAGGGAAACCCTCATGATTATGATTTTTCCATTATAGTGTTATATGACATTTTTTATAATAAAAACCCTATTAAATGGATTTTATGTGTAAGTAAAGTATTATTTGAGCTTAAATTTTATTACCTAAAAAGAAAGACATTCTTACAGTTTTCATGATTTTCAAATGGACTAATGATTCTATTTTTTATTAATATACCTTACTGAGATTTATTTTCTTATCCAATATTATAAAAAAAATACTTAGGTCCTATAGATGTTTAGTAATTTGAGAAAATTAAATGGTTACAAGTATAGAAAGTAAAAAAAGCATCATTAATTAAACTTCAGTTTAAAGATAACCGCCTATTTTTATAGAATGAATATACACTTTTTTGAAATCTACACTTTGTTATTTAATGGATTTTTTATTTCTCTAAATCTCTAAACCTATAATATCCTTGAAATATAATAAAATGAGGATTTTTTTAAAATTATGTAATTATGGTATGATTATGTTAAGGGATACTATATTCATACCTAGTATGTAGGTTTTCTCACTAATTTCTTTCATCTAAAAGTATTCCCCAACCACATATTTAAATAATTTAATGTTTGGAACTTATTTATGATAATTAATATTTCATCAACAAACAATTCCAAAAATTCAAAAACACTAATAGTAACCCTCTTGTACAAAAAAGAATAGTTTTCATTATTAATGAAATCAAAATCTTTAAATGCATCATAAAAAAATTTGTTCCAACATATAATGAATTTATTTTATCCAAAAAAGGCCATTGAAAATTTAAAACGTTAGAAGATTCATTTTTAAAATCAATACCTTTTTGTTTTATCCAATACATGTCCTAGACTAAATTCTCATTAAGGAATGTGGTTTTTCACATCCATTTGTTATATTTCATAATTATAACAAGATGTTATGGAAATAAGAAATTGAATTGACCATATCACTACAACTAGAAAAAATAATTCTTTATATTCAATTCCATGTATTTTTTTTAAAACCTATAACCTCTATAAAATATTTTAAGGAATACACTCCACTATCCATGTTAATTTTCTTGTGAAAATCCAATTTCACCCTATGTGTCAATAAGATGATGGACTTTTATAGAGATTTATCGGTATAATTTTTAGGTAATAATTTTCCTCGTATTGAGTAATTTTAATTTAGGTTTTACATGGGGTGTGTTTGAGAGAATTTTTTAGAAAAAAGGAAGAAAAGGGCAGTGCATGGTTGGTGCATGATTTTCTCTAACCGTGCGGCTTGGCCCAGAAAACCATGGAACCCTAGAGAGAGGGTTTTTCATTGATGGCACATTGTTTTTAAAACTATGATCCCTTATAGGAGAAACCATGACCCCCCGTCCCCCCTAATTAGGTGAACATTTAAGACACACTGTTAGAGTAAACTATGTTCCATGAGCAGGAAATTATGGTGGGAATTAAATTCACTTGAAAATTAGATTTGAAATTTCCTAAGCCCCTAAATTCACCCATTTCTAATATAACTAATAACAAATAATCTCCTCACTATTTCATAGCCTCTAGAATGTATTACAATTCTTTTGACCTTAATTATTTTTAATTTGAAGCCAGAATCGATTATTTTCACCCCTCTTGGTAAGAGAATCAAATCATATTTGGTTTCACATTCCTCATTTTTTCTTCTCCCATCCTAGAAAGACATATTCTTCCTATTTTGACTAGATATAGATTTATTACTATGTATCTAGATCAATAATTGAAGGATCCAGATTTTTCAATCTTGATTTAGGGTTTAAGATCTAGATCAAGTTCTACAATGTTCTGCTGCTCAAATTTTGGGGATTTCTATTGGGCTATCATTCATCAATGAATCAAAGTAGGTGGTCTATAATAAAAATCCATTAGTATTGATTTCAATTATGTATATGCAATTCATAATTTCTATTATTTGTTAAGAAATTTAGTTCCTAAAAGAATTAATTAATTTGGAGATTTAATTATTTGAAGAAAATTGTAAAATTTGTGTTTTCGGAAATGTAGTTACATACTAATTAATTTATGAATTAATTATCAGATATTAAGATTGTGGATTAAAGAATTAATTGGTGAATTAATTAGTAGATATTGAGATTTTAGATTTAAATAATTAATTGAGGAATTAATTAAACAAAAATGAGATTTTTATTTGGAATATTAATTGAAAAATTAGTTATGGTACTTTTGGGATGGTAGATTTTAATTTTTTTTAATTAGGAAATTAGTTAAGGGAATTGATTTCATTAACTAACTGTTGAATTAACAATGGGATTCAGAAGATATATTATTTTTTATTTTTTTTAATGAGATTGTATGGAAAAATTACTTATTTAGTTAATTAATATGATAGATAAGATTTATTAATTTTTGAGTTCATTAATATGATTGAGAAGATTAATTAATTATTGAGTTAGTTAATGAGATTTAGAAGATTAACTAATTTTTGAGTTAATTAATGAGATTGAGATGATTAATTAATTACTGACTTAATTGATATGATAGTGAATATTAATTAATTATTGAGTTAATTAATGATATTGATAATATCATTTTATTATTTAAGTTAATTAATGATATTGAGGGGATTAATTAACTATTAAAGTAATTAATGAAATGATTAAAGGTAACAATGGAATTCATATCAGAATTTAAATCTAGACTGCTAACAATGTCATTCTGAGATATGTATTGAGATATAAAATGGTACTAATTGGATTATATGACATTATATACCTTGGGGATAGATAGAATTCATGGTGGTCCGAAGCAGGTATTAAGGTTTTGGTGTCCTAAAAAACCTAGGTGTTTATGTGGTTAAAAAATAATAGTTGATAATGTGATAACTATTTATTTATGCCTTGTGTTTATAAATTTATAGAACTGTATACATTGCTATTGAATGAATATGGTTGTAGAAACAATTTTTGGTGGGATACTGAGTTGTATTCACACCCTACTTGGGCTGCCTGGTCGGTACCCAAATAGATTTCATTATTGTAAGACATGTTAAGGGAAAGATCCATATGTTATAAAGATGATTTGGGATTGATCATGTATGAGGGAACCAGATGTGGTTTGGGATCCACTTGGGAGTAGTCAGTGTCATTAATTTTGAGTTTCATTTTGAATCTTATCATGTAATTTAACATGGCATATCTCATGTCAGTTTTGATATTGTATTTAAATATTTTGTTATCTTAAGATGCTTTGATTGTCCTGTTTATTATATAATTTGGTTATTCATTTATTATTGTTTATTTTTTATATATGGGTTATTTCTATAATTAAATGATGGTATAGTCTCCCCATGACTAATATTAGACTCTCACTGTTCGTCATCAAACTCTAGCATATAGGGAGGCACTCATAAGGTCATCTGACTGACCATTTTGAGGAACTGGTGCATGGAACCCAGGTAGGGACGTCACAAAGTTGTATCTGATCCAAGTTTTCATTTCTATTATTTTTTATTACTACTTGAGAAAGGTAAAAATGATACTAATAAGAGTCAGTTCTTGGACTTGAGTAAGTTTATGGGAGTTGGAAACCCATGTATATGGGAAAAACCCAAGTACCCATGGTTGTATTGTCGTTGTTGTTCTTTTCTTTTACAGTTGAATATTGATTAACCTTGGTTGATGCACTTTTTTTGCGATGTAAAAATTGTTTTTGAGAATTTTTTTATAATTGAATCATGGTCTGGTATAACACGAGAGTTTAGATTTCATGAATCATTCTAGGCACACTAGATTATTGTGACATTGAACATTTTAGGCATGCATGGAAAAACGAGGTTTGGGTATATTGGTAAACATGAACTCTTTTTTTCTTACTTGTGAAATTTAATTTAAAATGGTGCCTAATGTAAAATTTAAAGTGTTAAAAATGATTCAGGATGAGAATAATTTGATGTCTAAATGAAAAAATCTGAAAAATGAAAATCAGTTACCCTTTGTTAAACTTTACCTAGATAATGTATAGTTAAGGGTAGTGTTATAACCTCGTTTATAAAAATATGTGTACCTTATTTTATTTTTCATGTAAATGTAATAATGTTTAGAAAAAGTATCCTAAGGTTAATGTTTGGCTTGTAGAGTTATTCCTCCACGAAGATGTGTGTTGAGAGGATGGCTATAGGTCATGGAGCTGGATGATCTTCCAATAGTGGAATCAGAGACACTGATTTTGCTGGGTGAAGTAGTTGGAGAGTACTTTTGGAAGACATTTCTAGGTTCATGAAATTCATTTAGAGAGACCTAGGGTGGTGTGTGAAGAGCATTTCTAATTGGGTGAGTTGGTATCAGTTGCACCATCCTCTAAATATTTGTAGAGAGGGTGGACCTGAGGGATCTGAGTTCTAGATTGAGTCTATCCAGACTATACTTGACAACTTAAATACTTCTTCTATGAAGAGTGTCATGATGGATTCTTATATGCTACGAGAATCAGTGAAATAATGGTGGTATTCTTAGACACTGACTAGATAGGATTATGGTCTGTTATGGAAGGAATTCATAGAGAAGTTCTTAGATCACATCTATATAGATTTGTTATGGCAGGAGACATCATCTAAGTTCATGAGATTTAATTAATAGTGTATATTTATAATGGACTATGTATAACTCTTTGCAGATTTTAAGCACTTTTCTCTAGTATTGGAAGCATATTAGGCTACTTTAGAAAAATGTTTTCAGGTAGTACTTAAGTGTGTAATTAAGTCTCATGTGCAAATTTTTAGGATGAAGAAGTTTTCAGAAGAGCTAAATTAGAATCATATAGCTGAGAGACACATGAAGAAGGCTTCAAGTGTGGGACAAATAGATTCTTATAGATGATAATTAGATATTCCTTCAAAGTACAGGCTGCTTTGTTATAAAAACTTTTGGCATAACCATGGAAAAAAGTGGAAAAGTGGAAAATTAAGTTACACGAGACCTTTCTCTAGGGATTTTTCATTAGTTTGGTAGGAAAATTCTCTATCATAAACATATTCCCTAACCACCAGTGGAGTTACCATATTTTGGGAAAATATGGAAAATATACAAAAGTTGCATAGAAATCCATGACTATTTGGTACTGATGGGGTAGCTATCTAGAATTAGAGTGTGAAAATGGGATATTCTACAAAATATTATTCTGGTATAGGGAGTTCTTCTAGAAATGGTAGTACAGGTTGTATAAGTGGTACTTCTGGGTAAGGGTGTCCATATCTGTATAGTGGTGCATCTTAGGGGAGTCTGACCGCATAATAAGGAAGAGGGGAATGACAGTTACATTTGGCACATCCTACACTTGTGGATAGTGAGGTTGGACCATCAACAATGATAGGTACTATTATTTTAGCTTGTATATTATCTAGTTCCTTATTTGATACTTGTCCGACTCATTCATTTATTTTTGCACAACATTTTTATAGTTTGAGTATTGTGTTAGAGTTTGTGAGTGGAGTGTAGATAATAGATACAAAGATGTGTGTTTGGTCTAGAAATTTCTGCTTATTCAAGGGGTTTTTTATTGAAGTTGGGGAGTATCATTTTCGGTGTGATCTTCACATCCTAGATATGTTAGGATTCAACCTAATTTTTGGTATGGAATGTTTTGTAGCATACTGAGTCTACATTGATTATTCCCCTTTGATAGTAATTTTTTTCTCCTGAGGTTAAAAACTAAATTAACCATCGACTGTAGTATATCAACATTGGATGAGTAGGGCCAATAACTCGACAATTGGGAGATCTCACAACCCAGGTTTCTATTATATTTCTTGATAATAGAGGATCAACGAATGGTGTATTATCAACTATAATGGAATAGATTCCGAATTTATTTAGATTCAGAATTTATTTCATGAATAATTATCTGGGATTCCACATTATTGATATGTTTTGTTTACTATTTATCTCATTCTAGGATCTGAACCAATTTCTATTACACTATACAGAATGTCATCAATATAGATTCAAGATCTCAAGGCTCAACTGAAAGATTTGATTAATTAGGGTTTTATCCATTTGAGTTTATCACATTGGGATCACCTATGTTTTTTTCAAATAATTTTGATGGGTATTTGAATTTTTCTATTTATTACCAGAAGTTGAACCATATAACAATGAAGAGTTAATATCCTCTTCTGTAAATCAATGATATCTTTGACAAGTTTAGAGGATCTTTTCCAATATTAACCTGAAATTAGGGTATCATCAGTTGAGAGGTGGACCATCTAAAATACCAAGGACTACCTTTAGAAGTAGATATGTCCTATATGAGTTTGTCGTAATTTTTTGGGTTGAAAAAAGAACTAATAGTATTTCTGGACAAGATTAATTGAATCTTCTATCCACATCTAGATAAATTTTTGGTAGTGTTTTTGGACTACATCTTGGTGTGCTCCAAAACATATGCCAATCATTCCCAACATTTTAACATCATTTTGAGTGGACTAGGAAAGAATTTTTTAAACTAAAACCGGTCTATGTTTTAGTTTTGTGTTGATCAGGTTTTCTTCTTTGTCCACATCATCTTAGAGGAGTTTCTATTTGTGAAACTCGAGAAAGTAATAGCAATTATTTCATGGGAGAATCCCAAAAACATATTCAATATCCATAGATTTCTTTGATTATTTGGATATTATCATAGGTTCATTTTGGACTTTTCGTTTTTGGTGGAACCACTCTTAGGGTTAAAAAAAAAATTATAAAGTTTTATTGGTCAGAATCATGCGTGAATGCATTCTATGAGGTGAATATGAATTTGAAGTCAGCACCAATATTGATCCCACCTAATCCTGGTGACTATTATACTGTATAATATGATTCTTATGTGTCTGAACATTTAGTAGTGTTGATATAGTTTGATCGAGTTTTGGTATACGGGTCTAAGTTGTTGAGGTCTCATTAACGGAACTTCCATTGGCATGACCATGAGTTAGAAATAATGGTTTCGTATTGGAAGTATTGGCAACATTATCTATTGGGTGAGAGGTTACTATGTAAACATACCACAAGATATTTAAGTATATATTTTCCCAACAATATTTTATTCTTCATTAGTGGAGGTGAGAATATTATATGTACTAATTTTATTTTGAGAGAGAATATATGATTGGAAAGGGTAGTAGTGTTATTGATTATTTATAAAGGGAAGATAAAACTCATGTGGTTCAGAAGTATAGTGATGACTGCATAATGATGACTCTACTAGCTAGAATGGATGCGATGGTTCAGGAGATTAAAGAGAAGATGACTCTTATGTTAGTTTTTGTTGTGTCAATAATTTGGGATGGAACATGGACAAGAATTATGAGTATATAGAATATTTTACATTGAGGGAAATCCTTGAAGGTGGGGGGACACCTTCAGACTGGTAGATAGATGAGGATGATAATACTTACATCAAGAATAGAGTATTTGTGCCTATGAGCATGCGAGAGATGATGATGAGGTAATTTCAGGCCTCAAAGTGGATTTTACATCTAAGTGTCAGAATATGTACAATAAAATACAAAGATTGTTTTTGTGGTTAATCATAAAAAAGGAAATATCAGGGTTCAAAACATGGTGCGACATCTATCAGAAGGTGAAGATAGAACATCAATGGCATGTAAGTTTGTTGTAGCCATTTCTCATTCCATAGTGGAAGTGGGATGACGTTACCAAGGATTTTTTGGTGGTTCTCTTGAAGATGACTCTAAATAATGAGGTGATTTGGGTTATTTTGGATTTACTGAGGAAGTTAGTGTATTTCTTTCCAATACAGTAGACTTTCTCAGTGGTGTGGGTGGTTCATTTTAATGTTTGGGAGATATTCCACTTGCATGGGGTGCCATAGACTATTGATTCAGACTATGAATCATTCTTTACTCTATGCTTCTGGAAGGTAATACATAAGGAAGTGGGTACACGACTTTCATGAGTATGTCATTCAACCCATAAATATATGGGAAGTCAAAGTGTATGATATGGGTTCCTAAGGATATGCTTTCGGCATGTGTCCTAGTCTTTGGTGGGTATTGGAAGAAGCGCATAGATTTGGTGTAGTTTTCCTATAACAATAGTTATTAAGATACTATTTATATAGCCCAATATAAAAATCTTTTTGAGATTTTATGAATATAAACTCTATGCTAGATGGAGGTGGGTGAGTTAGAGTTATTGGGAATGAGTCTTATGTGAGAGACATCAGAGAATGTTTAGATTATTCAGATTTCATATGGTAATGGATCAGAGTATACTGAATTCATTGGTTGATATAAGATGATGACCCCAAGAGTTTTCATAATTTGATCATGTATTACTTCAGTTGTATCTTATATTTTGTCACCACAGGTTATAAAGGCAAGGAATGATGGCACCCAAGATTGTTGGACCATTTGATGTTGTGGAAATAATCAGTTCTTTGGCTTACCAATTGTCTCTTCCATATAAATAATGTTATATGCATGATACTTTTCATGTTTTACAACTTTGATAGTGTCACCCAAACCCTTATCATATGATCAAAGTGGATGATTTAGAGATTGATATAGATGAATCCATTTAGGATAATCTAATATGTTTATTGGATCACAGTGAGAAAGTGTCTCGTCAAAAAACAGGGCTGATATTTTGTGTATTGTTCCATCATGGCTCTATTAAGGAGGAAAATAGGGAGAGATAAAATGATATGATGGATTAGTGGCCCAATATTTTTGGACCATAATCTTATCAATTATTGGGGGTACATATTAATCATGATTTGGTATAAGGTGTGGAGATTATAAGATCCTGATCATTTCTGGATACGTCTCAGCTCATTTTTAGGTACCCCATTTCCCATTTCCAAGTAATCCTCATTTCGGTTTTAATTGGGGTGTCTATGGGAAATTTTTTTAGAAAAACAAATGAAAAAGGTAGTGCGTAGTTGGTGCATGGTTTTACCTAATCATGCACCATAGCCTAGAAAATAATGAAACCATGGATAGAGCTTCTTTGCATGGTTGTGCACATTTTCTCCAACAGGGAACCCTCATAGAATAAAATGTACACCCCCAAACCCTAGAAGGGGTACACAGTTAGAGGAAACTGTGCACCCTGAGCAGGAAACCATGTGTGGGAATTAAATTCACCTAAAAATTAGATTTTAAATTCTCCAGACCCCCAAAACTCACCCATTTCAACTATAACTTTAACCAACTAATATACTAATGATTGAAAAGACTCCTATATGGATTCCAATCCTGATTGTCCTTTATTTTTTTCAATTCTAAGCTCAAATTAAATATATAAACCACTCCAAGCAAGAGAATATTATCTCGCTTGGTTTCATATTCCTCCTCAATTCTTCTTCTATATTAGATATGTTCTTTCTTCCACTTTTTATTATATCTTTATCTAGGATTGTAGATCTAGATCTAGTATTGAATGATATTTATTTTATATCTTTATTTAGGGTTATGATCTATATCTTCTTCTATGTGATTGGGCCACTCACATTTTGGGGATTTTTGTTGGGAGACCATTTCTCAAAGAATTGAGGTAGGTAGTTTATAATAAAAATCCCAATGTATTGATTTCAATTATGTGTATGTAAAGTATAATATCTATTATATTTTTATAAATTTATTTATTTAATTAATTAAATAATTTCTTTATTTAATTACTTGATTCAATTTGTGAAATTCAGGTTTTTATTATTGTACATATCAAATAGTTAATTTAAGATTTAATTATAGGAGATTGATATTGTAGATTTAAACAATTAATTGATGAATTAATTATTAGATATTGTGATATTGGATTTCAATAATTAATTAATTAATTATAATATAATGGGATATGAGTTGAATAATTAATTGATTGATTAATTATGGGATTATTGGGAGGAAATATTTTGATTAGTTAATTGGAAAATTAATTAAGGCAATTGATGTGATGTACTAATAGTTCAATTAGTTATGGGAATGAGAAGATTAATTAATTATTGATTTAATTAATTATATTAAGAATATTAATTAATTTTTTAGGTAATTAGTAGGATTGAGAAGATTAATTAACACTTGAGTTAATTAATATGATTGGTAAGATTAAATAATTGTTGAGTTAATTAATGATATTGAGAAGATTAATCAATTTTTTTTAATAATTAATCATATTGAGGTGATTAATTAATTATTGAGTTAATTAATGAGATTGTAAAGATTAATGAATTAGTTAGTTAATTAATGATATTCATAAGATTAATTAATTCTTGTGTTAATTATTGATATTGAGATTATTAATTAATTTTAAAAATTATTAATTAATTTATAAATGGTAAAAATGATATTCATATATGAATTTAAATATATAATGGTAACAATGTAATTTTAAGATGTGACGTTATATATAAAATGTTAATAGTGTAATTCATGGACATGGTATACCTTAGGGATAGATAGACTACAACATGGGATGAATCAATTATTGATGTTTGTGTGTCCTCAAAAACTCAACGGATTGTGTTCTTAAATAAATAATAATTGATAATGTGATAAATTTTTATTTATAAATTTTTTTATTTCAATGTAAAACATCACACACTATTAATTACTGAAAATTGTTGTAAACATTGTTGGTGGTGGCCTATTGACTGGTAATCACGCCCTACTCAGGCTTCCTGGTTTATACTTGAATAGATTTCATGGCTGTGGGATAGGTTAAGGGAATAGGCCTTGGGTTAGATGGCTAATTTGTAGTGGAGCATGGATGAGGATACCAATCATGCTTTGGGACTCACATCGTATTAGTCATTTTCATTACTTTTGAGTTTCATTATGACACTTGGAATAAACTTTATCATGGCATATCTACTGTGTGTTTTGATATTGTATTTCTAGTTTTGGTTATCTTGTTATATTGGTATTTTTGTTTCCATGATATCATTTGGTTATTCAATTTTTTTATATATGTATTTACACTAGTGTATTATTCTAATTAAAATAGGGTATAGACTCTACATGACTGATGTTAGAACCATAATTGTAATCATCGCCCTCTAGCATATGGGGAGGTGTTCTTGAGGTCATGTGACTGACCTGCTCTGCTTACTAGTGTGTGTAAACTAGTACGAGACATCACAAGCTCTCATGGATTTACGTTAAACCACTTTGTTATAAACATGGTCAGTGTATATGGATCAATATTATGTTTGAGTAATATTTTCCATTTCTTGGAATCTATATCATAATAACCTCTTATAAAAAATTAGTTTCACCATCATTGAACATTACTTCATCATCATTTTATGTAATAAATCCATATCAATCAGGCTCCTGATGAACCCTATCTGACCTTCAAGGTTTTTATGTAACCTGATTCAATTCATCATTGAAAAAAATATGGAACTAGATCAAATTCCATCTCTATTACACTCCCCATTTGTTTTTCTGAAACATCTTAAACTTTTTTGTGGATAAATTCCCAGAAAATATTTTCCTTATCAAGGATAACCCTACATCGATCCAAAAGCAATTTTTATTCAAACATATTATAAAAGTAATATCATATAATATCATTCAGATAAACTACAAGAAAACATTTATCTACTTTAACGCCATGTTTATTGAAATCGAAACACCACAGGTATGTTTTAAAACACCTAATACACAGAAAACAAAAAATGGTATTACTCTTATACCATATCTCATATTGTGTATTTTTTACTACATTAGATGAAATATGGTTATGTAGGAATGTAGTAGTTTTTAAGGAATATTCCAATAATGATATATTAAGTTCCAAATGAATAATCATCAATCAAAAAATATATAGTAGTGTATTATTCATCCAAAAATATAAAAAAAATAATTATGATGTTCCAATATAAGTTATTTCGGAAATAATTACACAATATCTTATATGATCAGTGAATTTATGGATCAAGCACTCATAAACTTTATTTAATCAAAGAATCTTAATAAATTTTACTTATTAACACTATATTTTGTTTTCATACTTTTTGAACATTTAAAATGAATATATATTTTGTTTCATCATAAATATATATCGATGTATACTAAATTTATCAGTAAATGTTAATAAGTTCCTCAAACCATACCTTTCTATAGTATTTAATTCTCCACATACATCACTTTGTGAAAGATCCAATATTCCACTAGCTCTATCACCATTTATAATAAAATGTTATTTGGTAATTTTATCTAATAATAAATATTTTCTTGAGTCAAATTATTTATAATAGAAGGATTCCAATAACCCATATCTATGGAGTCATTGAATGTGTTTCCCATTTATATGTCCAAAGAAACAATTCCATATGTAAGTGGGGTTAGAATCAACCATAACCTTTTTATTTTTGAATTTTATAGATTATATTATCCATCTACATATTATATAATCCATATACATGATTCTCAATTCCAAGAAAACATTTAATTCCTATATATATATATATATAATCTTGTTTTTAATAATGATTAAAATCTCATCTAGTCCAGAAAAGATACATAAATAAAATTTATAATTATGGGAGGAACATGAACACTATTTTATAGTTATAGATGAAATCAACTAAGTAGACTTAGATCATAAGTGTTAACATATAAATTAAAAACACTTTCCTCATTTGAAATAATCATATATACTACAACATTAATTAATTTATTAATATTTTCTATTCTGTTTTTATCAAAACAAATGTGGGACACCCACTCTATATCCTATACCCAAGAGTTAGAATTATAAAAATTTATTTCTATGAAATTCACATCCATATATTTAAATTTTTATATTTGATACCACTTTTATACCTTATAAAACACTCTAGAATTGATACACAAGATATACCTATAAGATAAATTTAAATGGTAACTATAGGTAATTCCATAATCATCAAAAAAAGAAATATTTTTGGGTTGTTATCATGTTTTAAGTAGTTTTATTAAAATTACCCCACTAACAATGATGATCCCATACATCACATCAATTTAGTGATCCATAACCCATATTTCAGGGTAAAATACATTGTTTAGGAATGTAAATAATATCTAGAAGATATTATTTTAAATCATATTATATAGGAATCATGGATATTTGAGTGGAAAATCATTATCCTAATTCATCATATGAAAATATTAATCACTATTCCTCTAGTGTCCTAACGTTTAGATTTTCCTAGATTAGTGTTACCCAAGGATTTAATAATATATAATAACCTAATGGTTTGGATAAATTATAATCTACATTATTTACACAAGATAATTCATGGGAACCTAATGGTTAGGGTCACTCATACTGATGTATCATGGTATCTTATAGTTTCTTCCTTTGAATGAATCTCAAACATATTATTTAATGAGTTTTCATTAAATTTCTCACCAATTTAATATGCATCACATTCATATCAAATACATAACATTATCATCACACGAAATCTTTATTATAATTTTTTAATCCATCTTGTATACATGATTCTAATGATTTAGTTTTATAATATCTATTCCATCAGTAAAATTATTATGTTTAATCTGTATTAATGTGTAAGTATTAATAGAACTCACAATTTGTGTTTCTAACCCAAAATTAGAATCCAGCCATATTTATTCATATTCAAATAAATCCCATTTATAAGTTATGTGAATCTATTTTAATTTAAAAGTTTATAATTATATGAAATAGATAATATCCACATGAGTAATTTGGGAACAACAAATATCCAACCCCCACTTTTCTAAATAAGGGATAATCCACCAGGACATTAGGAATTCTATCCCAAATTCCCTCTACCAAATGATACTTTACTCTTGAGATATTACAATATAATCATATCTTTAACCTCTAATATGTATCAATTGTATTCAACCTTGAAATTCTTTCCCATAAATGTAATTACTAAAGTTACCATAAGATGTTGATATTGAAATATTTTATTATTTATTTATTATGGGTGTCAATGATCACCATCGACACATAGAGTTAAAGTATTTTTGAGGGAGTGAAGCATCCTATAAGTGTTCTGAAAGTAAGTTAATTGGAATTTCATACTCTATAATATGGAACCATATGATGTAATAGAACCAAATAATAATGTATTACCACTAGAAACTATCATTGACCAAGACATGATAACATGGAGAAATGATAAGAGGAACTAGTTTAATGGAAAGTGAATTAGTAAAGTTAAGTAAATTTATTTATGGGTGGAGGAGGAATTCAACGTAATACTTATGTCCATAGGTATCCCACACATCTGATTATTGATTGAGCTAAACATTAATGTATTCATGGAAATTGTTAAAGGATAAAGAATCACTATAAAGTTCATATTATGTTGAAGATTTATTTTAGAAAAGTATACAATTAAGATCCATCCCGAATTGTAGATAGAATAGCATCCATTTGGATGGTAAAGTCATAAAATGGAGATATTATTGATCTGAGTTAAATTTAGCAGTAATAAGGGGAATTAAGAAGTTGGGGTGATGGGAAGGAAGAACCAAAACTAAATAATTGAATAAGTACATAAGATTTATCCCTAAATAAAGTAAGGTGCACCTCACCATACAAATAGAGAACTATTATAGAATATGTAAAAAAATAACTACCTACAACTGTAAAATCAGTATTACTAGAAGATATCCAGAAAGATAATACATTGGAAGGTATCTAGAAGATGAATCTGCAATGTATATAGAGAATACAAAGATACATTAAATTATTATATGTTCTAATTAGGTTATTCATGTGGTGATACCTCAATGAAAGAAGAATCACATTAGATGAATGAAAATTATGATCTCATGTAATTCGATTGTGTGATTAAGTCAATCAGAATAAGAAAGAATAATGGATGATGTTGAAGGATTCATAAGATAATAAGAAATAAATTAAAATATTGGATATCAATAGAAGATGAATCCCTATAAGTTTATATATTCATATGTGTTGATTATCATGACTGATGATACGATTACATGTCAAATGTATATAAGAAAATATTACTTAAATGGTGAATGAAATGGTGGAAGACCAAATCTAATGAATTTGAAGGCATTGGATACTAGATGTTGAGTTAAAATTAAGATGTGATGATAAGAATTTTATATGATCAGAATAAGAATATGCAAGTTGAAGTCCAAAAATAATTAATGTACAACGAATAGAGACCACTGGAAGGGAATGGATCATGTTATGTGATACTCAACTTACTGGAGGCTATAAAATATTGATTAGAATAAAATACAAGATCATAAAGAGATAATTGACTTCTAAAGAAATTTGTTGGATGGTAGATGATAATAGAATTTTAATTCAAGTGAATTCACAGTAATTATAATAAAGTGGAGATAGATTCTAAAAGTTAAATGTTCATGAGGTAAATATCATGATTCATGACATTTTTTCATTAACATTTGAAATGAGAGTGGAAATTGAGTTTTTTTGGATATTTTAATTGACATTGAGATTTTATAATAATTTTGAGTATTTTCAAAATTGAATAATATAAATTCTTAATGTTTGAATATTTCAAATCACCACACTTATTGGAAATTTTTTGGTTTATAAATGAGTTATATGTAATTTATAGAAAAAAATGTAACCAATGTAATGGATTATAAGAATACAAAATTAAGACTAATATTTAATGATTAAACGTTCACTGTAAATTTAGTTGGTTCAAGGATTTGGGAAGACCTGAAGATATAGTTCTAAGTAAACAAAATGATTTTTATAGTATTAGAATAATAAAAGTTAATTTATAGACAAATGTTATACCCAAACATATATAAGTTTTATACAATTATGTTTGAGGTAATCATAGGCCTATAAATATTCATTTTACTATAAGTGGTTAGTAAGATGACTTATATATGATTCTAGTTTAATTTTCAGAGCTAGTCAAAGGTCAATCATTGAGGAATTTTTTGAGAAAACCTAGATGACTCATGGTTCTAGTATAAACAATGATACCATTCCTAATAAGGGGTAAAAAGATATATTTGAGAGATATCGCAACCACCTATATAGAATTATTAATTCTTAGTTATGGTTGATGACAACTCTTGGGTAATTTAAAATACATTCCAAGATACAATACTTATGAGAAAAGTAAAAATCAATAGATTGGGATAATAACTATGTGTATAATGGAGTGTTTTACCCACATTATGGTCAAACCTTGTAAAAATCATTATTTTTTTCCTTTTCTTTATCTGTATTTCATGAGGAATTGTGTATTGAGAGAATACATCAAGATCCATACATTCTATCTAATAGCATAGTTTTGATCAAATTAAAAGAAGTAAATTTTTAGGATGAACGTAATAAAAAAATATGGTCACTACTGATTCACACCCCCCTCGAAGTGGATACATGATCCACTGTGACTAATAATTGGTATGAAATATAGGTTCCCTTTATGTGGATCTATTATTTTTTTTTCTCAATTTCTTGCAATTATTAACATGAGGTGGAAATTTCTAGAAGATATATTTATTATTATTTTAGAAGTTATGAATGTTTTCCATGGGTTAATGAAATAAAAATTTATTCTTGGTATCTAAAACATTGAAATATAATCTGTAAAAGTAAAGCATAAGAAGAAGAATGAAACATATAAGCAATGTAATTTCACCTCTCTTGATTACCAAAAAACGGATCCACCACTACTAGAAGATAAAAAACATAAAAATGTATTGAAAAATAAATCACAATTAGTCCTCTAGATGATGAGAGCATGAGTTTTGATAAGTTTTAATTAGTTGAATATTTTTTTATAATTTAAATAGATGTTAAGGTGTGCTTGATGTATGTTCTTTATGATGTTTTATCAAATATATTTTTATTCATCAATGGGCTATATGAAGAAAAATAAAATTTAGAGTTGGAAGGTTATAAAATGGACAATTCATTGGTAAAGAAGTTATATATGCATTAAACTTTCATAGAACTCATTAACGTTCTGGATTTATTAGTGACACTTTATAAATAACATTCCACTCTAATAAAATAAGCTTTATAGAGATGTTTTTGTGAGAATTTTGTATAAATGTAAGGAATTAGGAAAAAATTTCATGCACCAGATGACACTCATAAAAAATTGTTTGATATTTATAATACACAACCAGAGATGAAGGAAAAATGTGTGAATGAAATTGATCATTCCTTGAAATATGATAGTATTTTTCATGAGGAAAGGGTGAAGCAGTCATGATTTGGATTTGAAGTAAAATTTTGGTCCCTTGATGATAATAGGAACTCATTAAATTTAATGTGACTTAAGCTAGTAGTGAAATTTTAAAAAAATATAATTTACTCAGGATGAATCTTCACATGATTCAAATAAATGGCCCACCACCAAAACAAAAAATGCAGGTATTTCATCTTAGAATATTATTTATACTTTTATGAAGAATGTGAAATCAACCAAAGTTCCATCTTATAACCGGAAAATGAAAAAGGAAACCCCATGCCCTGATAAATATGTTTTTTCTAATACCAATTATTTAAATAGGGTATGTAATATTTTTAATTTTAAAAAAAATAGGGTTAATAAATTTGATGAGAAACCTTCCACATCTATAAATGTGGATAAAAACATTGATTTTTTCCCTCTCATGGTTTCATAAAATAATAGGTTGATGTCTGAATAATGGAAGAACCCCACACCAACTAAATATACACTCAAAGGAATAAGGATGGGTTCATTTGATATTCTTGTTACTATAAAAAAATTTGAAAATAGGCTATTTATTATTGGAATAACATGATAACTATAAAAAAAAGATAGAAGTCCAACATTAAGGGGGAGATAATTAGACGTTGGCCATGATTTAGCTACATATAAATTAATTTCACTAGAGGAGGAAAATATATTTAAATCCAATGGATTTGAATATCAGGAAATGTTATTTTGAAATTATGGAAGACATATTCATGAAAAAGATGAGTGATGGTTTACACCTACCAATAATAATTATATTACAATAAATAAAATAATAACAAAAAAATGGAAGATAACTAGAATAAGGATATAATATAATTATTCCATGGGGTGAAACTAATTTAATGTTACCAATAAAAATTCACCCAAGAAAAAAAGTAATATAATATGTCTTAATAAATAAGTGATATTTATTTTTTATAAGGATGGGACACTTCTTGGATAGTTATAAGAAATCCAATAATGTTAAAATTAATTGAAGAAAGCTCAAACACTAATGTGAATCAAATTTAAAATGACAGAGGTTGAATGGTGGAAAATATATTTGATGAAGAAGTTTATGTTCACCGGAAGTTACCATAGAAGTGTAACTGACAAAAAGTTATGATGTTGTGTGGTAATTGTAATATCTATGGTCACACTCCTAAGAAATTCAGGATGATTTTACCAAGATAGGATACATTTTTAGATAAGTTGAAATATCCTTCAGTTGATATATTTGTTATAGAAGTTACTATGAAGAAGTTAGCACAGTATAAATAGAGAGTGAAACATGTTCTGAACTTTTTCATAAGCGTTTTTATAGAACAACTAGAAGAAACAAGAAATATAGAAGAGAAAGAAAAAAAGGGTGAAATATACTTTCTAATAATGTAAATAAAAAACTACCACCTAAATTGAAAAATAAAAGTGAATGGATGATGCCCATTCTATCAAATAATAGAAGTTCATTGAAGAAAAGGGGGTATATCATGGAGAAAATTGAGGTTAAAGTGAACGGATTTTCTATAATTAAAAATATTTATCAACATTATTTCAATAATTAATTATAATAAAAGGAAAAAATAATTTATGTATGATCCAAAAAAAATTAATTGAAAAGGGAAGGAAATTTGATGTAATCTAGGTGGAATCCTGAGAAGAATGAACATGTGATTTACCTATTTAGGGGTGTAAATATAGATCTGGTTTATCTAGAGAATTGATAAGAAAAAAAAATTAATAATAAAATTCTATGTAATGAAATATCAGATACACTATATGATGAAGTTCTTAAGGAATAAGGGTTTGACTATTCAGAGACAAAATCTGTTGACGATGATGATGAAGTTATAGAAAACGAAAATCTAGTGAATTGAATTTGGGGTGATTCATAAAGTATGTTGGTACTATATCATACACTTCTAAAAAATATATTGTGGAATTACGGGGGATAAATTTTATCCTTCAATGAAAAAGTGAAAATGAGTTTTAAAAGTGGAGAAAATAATCAAAGGGTAAAATGATTACTTATCATTTTTTTGATATAGTCACAGGAAATAATTTTTATGAAAATCCTTTGAGTTTACAAATGGAAGAACTTTTGTGAGTTGGTATCACTTTGTGATTTTTTAAATATATTTAATGTATGATCGAACAACTCTTGATTATTATATTCACAATTAATCACATAGAATTAGAGTTGTTTTATTCATGGATGTCTCTAATATCTTTTGTGTACAATTTTTTTAAATTTTAAGAGAGATTAGAAATTTTCAATTTTGTGGATCATTCATTCTCAGAAACATAATTCATATCAAGAATTTGAGATTTTAAGCGTCTCAATATTATGTTTTTGGATATTGGTGGAGGCCTAAGTGGTTATTATGGTGATCAAGTAAGTCTCAAAAGACTCTGATAATGTTTTGGGAGTTTTAGAGGTTTGTTTATAGGGTGCATTGTTTATTGTTCATGGTTCAAGAGAATCCATATAAAACCCTAAGAGAGAAGATTTTTCCAATTCTATTCATAAATCACTTATTTGAGCTACATAGTTAGTACAAGGTTAAAGGCTAACCATTATGGATTTCCAAGAAAACTATTTGAGTTGGCATGGACATGGGGCGTAGTGAATGGATTTTACATGGTTGTAGAAACCCATGTGAGATTTTTCAAAGGTGTTTTATATTTTTATAGAATAGTTGGTATATAATTTGTAATATTTGTTGACAAAACATATGAGGTGAGTTTTATTGGGCTATCTCTAGCACATAGTTAACCCAACATTTGAAAAACCGTATGTCGAAACCATGTGGTCTTCCATGTTTTTTAAAAAAAAATTAAAATTTTTCCCTTATAAAAATTAAAATGGGGATCCCCCTTTTCTCCTACACTCATGAATTCAAGGGACAGCCGACCCCCTCATATCATCATCTATGGTTTCTCCAGTTTCACTGATTTAGGGTGATATTTTCTAAAATTCTTTTAGAGTGACAACCTCTAATTGCCTCCTATAGTATTCTCCTATATTTATATACTATTTTATTAATGTATGGTTTAGGTTTTATGGATTATTCTCGAAGATCGTGGTGAAACCCTCCTTATGTGAGCTTATATGATTTTATATGGAGATTGTAAAGAGATAATGCCTGTATGTTGTCTCTTATCGGTTTTTTGATGGTATGTCACACCACTAAATTATTTAATGTTTTCATTAAAATTAAGTTGAATTATGTTTTTAATTTCTTCCACGTGTTAGATATATATCTTGAATTGATGATGAATATAAATTGATGTCCTCTTGTGAGATTGTGGTCATTGTTTTAGTATAGTGGGTTGGTTCGGAAAATTTCCCACATTTTATCAAAATTGAAATAATTTTAAAAAATATTTTGTAACAATTATAATTTATTTTTATTTTTTGTAAGTTTAATGTGAGTTAGATCCTTCAGTAAGCTGTTTTTTTGGATAGTTCAACAATAATAGAATTGGGAGACACATTACAAGCCTATGAAAATATGCTAACATGTATAGTTAAAGGGAATGTCTTCTTGAATGAGGTAGGTGGTCCTTTTTACTTACCATACTATTATCCATGTTTATTTATGGTTCATGGAAATGTGGTCTCACCTCTAAGGCATAGAAAATTAAAAATTATATTATTAATAAATTGTCAAATTTAATTAGGATTATAATTTTAATATGATGTAACATAAAATGAAAGTCAACAGATCTATGGAAATATTGATATTTTTCACTGTATCACTTCCATTTTCTGCTGATGGTTGAGTCTTTTACTATAGTTTTGTCACCCTTTAACATCAGTAAACCATGATGGGTGTGACTAGAGTGAGTGTGACTTAGTCGTCCACATTTAAGTCTCCCTTAAAACATCTTAATAGAGGCTCAATGAACTGGATATATATTTTGACCCATTGGGGAATATATAACCCAAGTGACACCTTGGATACCCCTTATCTTGATGAATTTTACCTTGTAAGAGTGTCCCTCCACCAAGATATGTGGCCACCATATGGGTAGGACATGGTTAGTTAGTAACATGTCATATTTTCAAACCAACATAATGATGACATGGGTTTTTTAGACTGGCTTTAAACTATATATTGGGTGGGGTTCTCTATTTATCCTAATAGGTAATGTATATTTATGAAATTTTTTAGGATTGTGATTTTCTTCATGATATAAGTGATGAATAGGGACTTTATTGTTATTCGAGACCCCATGTTGGGTGCCCCCCATTATTTTGATGATTTGGGGGACCCTAGTGGGTTCCCTAGTGATATTTTCACCTTAGTGAGAGGGTTTTCCTAGTCTATGGATAGTGTTGATGAATATGGGAATTCATATAACATGTTTTATTTTTTTCTATTTTTCCCCTTTTTGGGGAATTTTAGTTTCCCTATAGTATTTATAGGAATTCATCTCAAGATATAAATTCCATTAAATGGAGAACACCCATAGGGGAATTATTTTTTGTATATATATGGTAAAACATCCATGAGGTTGTATTATTATAATGCATGGATAACACCCAAGGGATTGAAATTTATTTTGTGAAACTATTATCTAGGAAAAAACTTTTATGATATGTTCATGTAACTATTCGATGAAAAAAAATTATACTGGTGGTATGTGTTACCATTGGTTGAGAAAACTCTCATAGGCAAGGTATGTGTTAGTTGTGGGATTAATCAATATTAGAGAAAACAATTATAGGGGAGGTCTATGATACTTATCTATATATCAGGGATACCTGAGTTAGTAGTACTAGTTGTAATGGTAATTGTGATTTGATCAGAGACACCCCAACACTTGATGAAGTCGGCATGGTCACTCCGGGTCATGGACATAGGGATCGAAACAAGACATGGTTTCATGGTAGGACTTGGCCACCTATGAGTAAATGGATGGTATCATGATCCACAAGATGTTCTCTAATTAATTATTACATTGAGACAAATAAGGTATTGTTATTATTATATTTATTTATTTATCTTATACATTTTATTTATGGTTTTAATTTTATCTTGTAATATGAACATATCACTACACTATTAGTATTTTAAGGGACTGCGTTGGTGGTTCCCATCCAAGTTTGAACACACACCCCACTCAGGCTTCCACTGCACGTTCTACCTAAGCATCCCTCACTTTTTGTAGTTTCATGTCAATTAGAGGTCCATCATTGCCTGATCGAATTAATGTAGCTTAGATGGATGGGATATTGCGATGGGGTAAGGATTATGGATTTAGTGTATTTTCATACACTTTTATTTTATTATTTTCTATCATTTCTATATGTTATCATCCCAGTGAGAAATTCAGTATTGTGTGATTATTTACATAGTATCATTTAATATTATTACATTTTATTGTTTTATTTATTCCTCCATACTTTAATGGATGTTATATTGATTTATGATATTTTTTTATTGTGTGATTTGATACAGGGGTATAGTCTCCTCACGGTACCATCTTAGATCCTCACTACTAGTCAGCTAACTCTAGAATATGGGGAGGCACCCTTGAGGTACAATGGTAACCATCGATCTTGTCATAGATTAGTGGACTGGGGTAGTGGTAAATAACAAAGTTGTATTAGAAGATTTTTTAAATTTTTTACTATTTGGGAAGTTGGCAGACAGTAGATATATGTATGTCTCAAAAATTATGGTGGAACCTAGTCTTTTGTGTCACGATCACCTTTCCTAGTGGAAGGAAACATTACCATGGGTGTGGGATTAATTTTCCTAGGTTTATTAATTAATATATTGTTATTTTCACCAATTATTATAAACATGGGTTTTATAATTTATGATTTTTTAGTCATTGAATTTTTCACTCTATTCTTGTTTGAAAGACGCTAGTTAGTGGGATTTTGGATCTTAGCACATTTTGGAAATAGGCTTTTTATGAATCATGTTAGGAATATAATATTCACATTAAATATAGGCCTTGAAGTGTGATTATTTCCATTTATGGTAGAGGTTCATCTATTTAGTCACTACAAAAAAATGGGCACATTAAATGGGGTTATTTTTGACATTAGATGGGGTTATAACCCCATCTAAAGACATTAGCGACGGTTATGAGGAACCACCGCTAATGTGGTCGCCAAATTCTATTAGGGGCGGTTTTGAGTAAGTTTTCTAAATTCATTATGACTTTTCAGTAGTTACATTAGAGGGGGTTTAAACCCCCTCTAATGTTAACAAAAACTCACCAGCACCGCTACAACCGCCACTAGTTGAAATGATTTAGGGGTGGTTCAACCGCCCCTAATAAAGAGGTTACTTTAGGTGCGGTTGTGAAAATTGACCCTAAAGCTTATTACATTTTTTAATTACCACATCCAGCATGTGCCCTCCTTCAAGTTCCATCCCATCCCCCCCCCCCAATTCACTCTCCCCTCTGGTTCCCCCCATCTATCCCCGTTCTCACCCCCAGCACACCCCTCCTACATCCTAGTTCCCCACCTAGCGTCTACAGCACCAACCTCCCATCCCCGCCTCCAATTTTCGCCCAGCGCCTCCAGCCCCGCCTCTGGTTCTCGCCCAGCACCGCTAGCCTTGCCTCCGATTTCCCCAGCCTGCCTCCCCGCACAGCACCTATCCCGCCTTCGCACCCCCCCAGAGTCTGCTTCCAAAAATTCCCCTGCCCCCAAGAAAAATGATGGCGCTGGGACCCGAACCTGCACCACCCCGCAAGTCCTCCCCTGGATTTCCTCCTGTGCACCACTATGACAATCGCTTTTTTGATTCATATAATACACATTATATTATTTATATATATTTTCGTGTTTATTATAATAAATATTATTAACATAATATATTTATATATATTTAAATAATATATATATATATATATATATATATATTATTTATAATATTTATTTATATATGCAATTATATATATTATATATTAAATATTTATATATCACCTAAATATATTACACATGTATATATGTGTGTCTGTGTGTGAGCGTGATAACAATAATATTATTAATTATTATTATTCTTATAAAATTTATTTTTTATTCTATAAAAATTTTATGTTGGTTTTATAAATACTATACATTTATTTTATGATTTATATCAAATATATATTGTATTAAATACATTTATATTACATATTTATGTAAATTATTTATATAATAAAATAATTATTTATATTATATATATATATATATTTATGTAAAGAATATATATATAAGTAATTACTTAATATATTTATATAATGTCTTTAAAAATATATTTATATAATGTCTCTTAATAAATTAATTTATTATTATTTATATTAATAAATATATTTATTTTTATAAACTCTATAATATTATATAATATTAATATATTATTACTATTATATGAAATACAAATTATAGAAAAATTAATATTAATGTAATTAATATTATATTATATATAATTAATATTATATATAATATAATTAATATGTATATTTATATAATCAATATTATATGAAACAAAATTTTATCTTATATATAATTAATATGTATATTATATGTAATCAATATTAAATGAAATACAAATTTATTAGAAAATATAGTTAATATTATATGAAATACAATTTTATATTATATATAATCAAAATTATATGAATACAATTTATAAAAATATTTATATATTGTATTTCAATACAAATATTTATTATTATGTACATTAATATATATTAGTATTTCATTAAATATACATTATTATAAATTTATTTGTATAAATTACATTTCATATAATATTAATTATATATAATATAAAGGAATAAACCTATTAAACAAATATATTTATTATTATTATTATATAATTTATAAAAACTACAAGCTTGAGTTTTTATATGATATATTTTTTAGATAAATTAATATATATATATATATATATATATTTATATAACATGTTTATGCTTTTATAATATAAATAATTAATATTATATAAAATAAAATTTATACAAATAAATATATATTAATTTACATAACATTATACAATTATATTAAAGTATACATATAAATACAATTAAATACAATCATATAAATATTTTATAAAATATGTTCATATTCTGTATTTAAATTCATTCATATATTGTTTTTTAATTATATATATGTGTGTGTGTGTGTGTTTATTATGGAAGATTATTTTTTTTAATAGTAGGGGTTTAGAACCCCTTTAATCTTATAAATTAGAAGGGGTTGTAAACCCCCTCTAAATTAAATACTTTATAGGGGGTTTTGAACCCCTTTTAAATTAACGACTTTAGTGGGGGTTTTGAACCCCCTCTAATTTAAAGACATTATAGGGGATTTTGCACCCCCTATAATTTGAAGACATTAAAGGGGTTTTTGAACCCCTATAATTTAAGAAATTAGAGTGGGGTTTAAACCAAATCTAATTTTAGACATTAGAGAGGGTTTTGAACCCCCTCTATTTTAAGATATTAGAGGTGGTTTTGAACCCCCTCTAAAATCCAACTAGATATTAAAAAAATAATGTCAAAAAATAAAGAGGGGATTCAAGACCCCCTATAATTTAAGAAATTAAGGGGATCCATAACCCCCTCTAAATTCAATTATTACTGAGGTTTGTATGCAATTCCTCTCTAATTTTTATAGAAAATGAATTTAGAGGGGGTTCTTAACCCCCCTCTAAATTTTATGATTAGAGGGGGTTGTGCATACAATGGAATAGATATTCTTTTGTGATCTTAAATGGAGTAGTTTCATAGGTAGATTCATGGTGATAATTAATTCCTTATGGGCTGGTGGTTTTTGCATGGGATATCATACATTTTGTGTAGGGCCATAGAGTGGGTGTTTGGAACATTATATTTCATTCATTTCCAGTGAAAAGAGCATGTAGGATATCCCATGAGATACAACCATGGTAATTTATAGTGTATAGTGTAAATGAAATACCCAAGAGACCTGAGATGTAATTCAATTTTATGTGATACATAATGGTAACCTCTGTTTTGGATTAGCTGTGATATTTAACGTTCTTATAAGAAAGAAGCATGGGGAGGTTTATTGAGTTTACATGTTGTGCTCATGAAGTACTACTAGGTAGGTGAAATGTTCCTATTAATTTCTTGGGGTTTTTAAATTTAATGAACCTTGAGTGTTATTGTTTTTGTATTGAAGCTAGAGATAAAGGGAAGGAATGGTTGAGATATCTGATCTTGTTCATTTGGATGCATTTTTGAGTGGTGAAACGTTAGATGATAAAACAAATCATGGTTTTGGACTGATTATAGTTAGTGGGTTGTTGAATGATTAACCAAGGAACATGTAAAGTGCCCATTTTTTTAGAGGAGTACCATGGGTGCGTCTAGTTGGTCCAAACTAACATTTTATAGAAGCATTGTAAGATGGTTGAAGTGGTGAGATGAGACACGTAATTTATGTCATGAATTACAAAATTAATCATCGTTTATAAATCATGTATGAAGATATTGGAAAGTCACAGAGCATATCTAGTTAGTTTTGGTGATCTAACACTCATATATTCCTAAGTTAGAATTTCATGATTTTTCACAGGAGAGGCATATGGCCCTTTGGTTTTGATCAACTCAAGGTAGTTTTTGATGGTGAGCATAGTACCCATTAAATGGTGAAATGGTGATAATCCATGTCCGATCTAAGGACTGAGAGTTTTGATGTGATTCTTATGCACATGATGGGTTGGGGCTTGGATGGGAATTTCACAATGTCCCTCCATGGTATAGGAGACATTAAAAACAGATTGGGTGTGGATACATGGTAGAACCGAGAGTTTATTAAAGGAATGTTCCAACTGAGAGAAAATTAATGTAACTCAAATGTATTGGTAAGCATGTTTGGAAATGTCACCAACTGAGGAAGCTCTTGAGGATCTGTTTAAGTAAAATGATATGGTGGGGAGAGTTATATCACGAGTGGGAAATATGACCCCATTAGGTAGGTTATGGTATTTGGGAGATCAGTTAATATATTTTTTATATAAATAAGATTCAAGAGACCAAGATAGTGCTTGATATAAATTTATTTTTCTTGATGAATGGAGTCCAAGCATTATTATTGGTTATCATATTAATTCTAGTCGAATAGAAGAGTAATTCAGATTAGTTATACATCAGGGATTGATTGAGAGAATTATAGTGGGTCTTTATAGATGGTTTTTTCATCCATGGAATCTCATTAAGATTCAGTCTTGGTCATTGGTGGTATTGTTCAAAATATCATGGAATGATTTTGGAATTAACATTTAGTAATTAGGTTGTCTTGGTCATGTGACGGTGGGGCATACTGAGTATTCTTGTGATAGGATGGTAGATGCAAATCTGAACACCCCCATTTGGTATAATCAGATGTGGCTATATGGAAACTATGTTAGAGGGATTTTTTGGATGTAGGGATCATGTTTCGGTATGTAATTATTGTAACTCCCTAAGTTATTATGAATTGTTTTGGAATTAATTTAACTGTTTTATATTTTTCATTTCACATGATAGTGGAAATAGTTCTATATATATATATATATATATTAAAACTCTATGTTAAATATTACTTTCGCGAAACATAGACTTGGATTTCACTACATGCCTTACCAACTTGGCTTGTGCTACAAGCACTACCAAATTTTCATGCACTACCAACAACACTAACTTGGCATATGTTATATTCAACACCGATATTTCTAGGAAACATCATTTTATTGTTATAATTATTAAAATGAGATAATTATAACCTATTCATTAAACATAGTTATATTACCAATAATATATAATTTTCAAATATTATTTATAATTGTTTTATGGAGATAAAATATATTGGTAATGAATGATATGATTTTTGGTAAAGTCCTTTTATGTTTAAAAATACCAATTTCTCGAATGAACCGCTTTTAATAATGATACTAATTTTTGAAAAATTTGGAAATTTAATTTGATAAAATAAAATTTATTTTTTAATATATAATGTTGAAATTATCTTAGGGATAATTTTTGGGTTTTTTCTGAGAAACATCATTTTTTGATGAATAGTGAAAAATACCGTGTTTTAGTTAATATCTAACTTTTTGTTTAAATAATTATTAACGATAAATAATAATTTAAATTTTTTTAAATATAAAATTAGATCAATTATACATATATTAAAACAATTTAGGTAATTATAATCAATTTTACTTTAAAATTGAATATAAAAACATATCAAAGTTTTGAACAATTTTCTACATTAAAAACCCATTTTTTCATCTTGTCTACGACATTAGAAATATTCTAAATTTTTCCTATAATATGAATTAAATTTTGAAAAAAAAGATAATTTTTTTTAATATGTATAATATTTAGATTATAACAATATGTACATAAGGTTTTACCAAAATTATTAGTAAAAATGATTAAAATTAATCACAGTAATTAAGGTAAAATTATGCTTAATTAGGGGGTAAACCTCAATCATAAGGGCCCAAATGAAATACAAAAATGAAAGAAAAACCCATTTATGTCCATTATTGGTCCATAAACCATAAATTATTGATTTAGGGTTGTTTTTATTACTTTTTATGTAATAACTTGTGTACACCTAATATGTTTTCAAATACTCCAAGTGAGTCATTATCTTTCCCTATAAAAGGCCACAAACTCTCCCTCTTCTTCACCTCTCTCAAACCTCATAGGTAAATCCAATATCAGCCCAATAAAATTACAAATATCCCTCCCTTAATCATAAAATACTTCCATTGATCATAAGGCAATCTAATTAATCATTTCGCACAAACCAAAAGGAGTTACCTGATTAAGAGGTAATGTCTTCTCTCAAGTACATTATTTTATTTTCCTTTTCCACCCATACAACTCTCTTTACTCTATTATTATAAAAAAAACTCTATAAAAAATATAATATTAATTTTTTATGTAAATTTTTTGACCAATTCATACACATACCATCATTTAATGGGTAATGAACATATTGTTTATGTGCACATCAAACTACTGTCTTACGAAATGATTATTGTTCATTTTTACATTACCACATACCATAGTAGACATTATGATAGAAACTATGTTTATATATGTCATATATTATATTTATTATTTATTTAGTCTTCATAACTCCTTTTTATAACACAAATATTTTTACTTTCAAATTTGTGTTTATACTATAATTTCATTTGAGGAATTGCGGACTACCGCCCCCTCAAAGCGATATGATTCGTTATACAATTCATCGATGTATTAAGTATGGGTTTAGGGAATATATATGATATATATATATTATATAATAAATATAATTTAAATTTTTTTATTTATATACATATAATTGTTTTACTTATTCTCCTTTCAACACGATAATTAAACGGAAATGGTGTTCATACGTATGTACGACCTACCATCTCCATGAACCGTGTATTCATTTTCATAGACATATATTATATAGATTATTATAATACACATTTAATTTATCTAAATGATATTTATATAATTGTTTCATTATTTAAATTATTATATATGTATAAGGACAAAATATATAACATATTAAGAAACATGCGAAGAATAAATTGAGTATTACCTGAAGTGAAACCATAACATTGGATTGTTAACAAGCGGGTAATATAAGGTCGTAAAAAAATATATTGTATTAGATAAATGAATATGGTTCTATAAAATGTGTATAATAAATTTATATTTATTTTACTTGTTTTTTCAATGAGTACGATGAGTGTTAAGACATAGGGTAAGGGGATTTCATCTCACCTTTTATTTTCCGTGAGATACCTACTTTATTCACTACTAAATTCTTCTATGTGGTATATGTACTACCAATGAATGTATTATTTGTATCCTATAATTAAATATATGGTTATTTAAATATCCATAAAATAATATTTATTTCATGGGTTTAATGTTTCAAAAGATACCAAATTGGTAAAGATGCATTGTCTCAAATTTCCTTCTTTGAGACATATATTGTTCTATGAACCTATTTCCTTTAATAAAATGTATATGATTACAATTGACATTTTATATAATTAATATCAGTATTTTCTTGATATTTTATGCATAATGTATTTTCATTTTCTTATATGAATAGTATGATCCCAATCAACCAAGTGTTAAGAGTTTTTTGAAACAATCTCATATCGTTGAATGATTTATTAGTGATTATGACTAATTTGATGAAATATTCAGATCTATATCTCATTAAAAATAATTATTTTCATTATCATTTATTTATTGAAGATATATCCTTATATTAGTACCATTTTTCCTCTTATTGGTAATTAAGATAACTAAAAATGGTTTTAAGAAATGTGTTATCGTATCTTTCTCCTTAGTTGGAAATATGTTTCATTTAAAAACAATGTTTTCTAAAAAAATAGAAAATGTTTTCAATTGATCATTGAAGATAATTTTCAAAGAACATGGATTTTAAAAAATATGGTTCAAAAATATTTCTTTAAATTTTTTTAATATTATTTTCAATGAAATGGTTTTCAAAATGTTTTCAAGCCTTATTTATATGTTATCAAATTATATTCAAAGATATGTTTTTTCAAAACATTCTCAATATTATTTCATATATATTAATGTTAAATGGTTTTAAAAAAAATAAAAATTCTTTTGTATTATTTCATGTAAATGGTTTTAAAATCATTTTGAAGCATATTTTATATGTTTTAATGTTAAAATGTTTTTATATCATTTTCAATCTTCTTTCATATTTTCTCATGTGAAAAGGTTTTAAATTTTTTTATACATTCATTATATGTTTTCAATTTTTTTAAAAAGAAAATGGTTTTTAAAATATTTTGAAGCTTAATTTTTATGTTTTCATGGAAAAAACCAAAATGATTTCAAGTCTTCTTTATTAGGTTTCAAGGTATTTTCTAGTAAAATCATTATCAAATGGTTTTATGTATTAAAATGACTTATTCCAAGAAGAAAGTATATTTACCTCAATAAATGTGTTCAAAATATCCTTCCAATTTATTTTTCTTCTATGATAACATCCAATGAAATTAGTCATGCCCTTTTAGGAAATAATCCAAAGGTTCCATTAATATTATTTCTTTAGTGGTTTATATTTTGATGGAATGATTATTAAGAAAATCATTTCACTTCCATGGGTTTTATGATTTTGAAACAAACTTCATTTCATGGGTTATGATTTCATGAAGTGATTATGAAACCTATCTTTTTTTAGGGTATTATGTTATGAAATGTTAATTATACCCATATCATTTCATGGGTTATGATTTGATATATATAAAACCTATTCATTTTTATGGGTCATGATATGATGAATGTTTTATTACCTTCTGGAACATCTATGAATGATTTTATTATAATATGGGTCAGACCTATGTCTCCCTCTACTTAATTGGGTAAGGAAGGATGACTCATGAGTATAAATGTTATTTGTGAACCTTATTAAAATATAAAAATTTTATTAATGGACCTGGTTTCATGAATATATGTTTATGCATGAAACTAATTACATATTCACGATGTTTTGCATGGACCAGGATATATGTCCATATGAATATGTGTGAACCTAATTACATGTTATCAATGTCATGAGGTAACCCTATTACGTGATCAAAATGTTATTCATGGACCTGGTTTCATGTCTAGATGTTTATGTTTGAACCTTATTACATGTTCACAATATTTTGTGTGAACCTAATTACAAGTTGTAAATGTTATGAATGGAACAGGTTTCATGCCCATAAGGATATGTGTGAACCTGATTACACATTCACATTCTTATTCATGGACCTGGTTGAATGTCCATAAGTTTATGTGGGGGACTGATTTCATGTCCTTAACATAATGAGTGATCATGATTCTACTTATACATGTTCATGACATTATAAAATAATTTTCATGCCACAAATTCTATTTCTTATTCCCTTGTTATTATTTCATGAATTATTCTCTTAATTTAATTTTGATACATGTCTTATGATCTTCCAATATTTATTATTATATCTAATATATAGGGTATGATTATAAAATGTTATTCTCATGTTATGTACCCTTTCTTTCATGTTATGATTATACATTTCTTTATTTACCCTTCCTGAGAATCAGATCTCACCCCTTTTTAATGTTCCCTTTCCCTAGGTTATGAACAATTTTTTTGGTAAATGTAATATATGTGGATATCATTATGGGAGTTGATGAAGAAATTTCACCATGATAGAATATTTTGTTTCCAAGATTCCAAATACACTAAACTATTATGGTCATTGGGAAAGTATTTTTGTAATGTACTAAATCTTCATCTAAAATGATGTAATATCCATGTATGCTAATCTTGGGTCTCTATAGTTTGTATAAAAGGAGAGTTTTAGTCAACCTTTAGAATCTAGTATGAGAAACGATTAGTGAGATCCCTATGTATATTTCTAAGGATATGTCTTGGGATGTCTCTAAGGATAAGTATAATGATGAGTCAACATTTAAAAAGATTTCCTATAATTTTGGTAAAGAATAGGGTGATTTATTTCCAAAAAAATTCATCCTTGGATAGACTCTACATGTGTTTGTGTCTCGGAAATGATGTACCTATGGGTGACAACTCTGGAAAGATGTTTCGGGCGTAACTCAGGGTAATATGGTACATGAAAACAGTCCTTATTTCACTCCTAGTTTGACACTCCCCTGGGATATGATTTAGGAATTCATAAACTCTTCATGATCCATCATGAATTATCTAGATATAAGTTTCAAATGAATAACCCATGTTGAACATAAGGTGGAATATATTAAAGAAGGTTTAATGATTTAGACCTCCTATAAGTAAATCTTTTAATGACTATGCGGTTTTCTCCTATGATAAGTAATGCTCACACTATGCATCTTTTTTTAGATAATAGAGGATACTATAAGGAACTGGGTTCACATTGAGTCTAATGGAAAATCTAGTGATTATGGGAAAATAAATTGAATAATGACTGGGGGAATGATATTGCAATTATGTTGATTTATTAATCACAATTTTTGATTAACAATGTGAACATTGGTGACATTCCTAACACATTTAATAAGAGGAAGATGGAATTTTATAAACTTTTAAATTCTATGTATCATATAGGGAAGAAGATTTGAATTTTTTATGTCAAGAAGAAGGGAAGAAGCACTTTGAGGAATACATAAAATGGAGGGGAAATGTTATCTCTAGGGGAAAAAGGGTTATAGTGTGACAAATATTCATGGTGTTCAATGTCTCATCTGTTGATTACATGGGATTTACCCAAATAAATTCCCAAACCTAAGTATATACATATAAAACAAGGAAAGAACTATTCTTTACCAACCATTAAAGGGTAAGGATTAAAGTATTTATCTATTTGGATCCATAAATTATGAATGGTGAATTATAAAAGGATTATTTAGTTTAGGTTTTTCGCTTTGTATTTTCAAGAATATGTGGAATAGTTATGATCGATAAGAAAAGTCATTTAAGGATAAGGTGACGTTCATGCGAAGAAAGAGAATAAGGGAAAGATAACACTTAATGTGTTCCTGATGTTATGATAATGATTTTTGGAAGAGAGAAATTTTGGATATAAATAAGTGAATTAGACGTTACTAATTCCCCTGTATTTGATTATTTATTGGTTGAAATAGTGTTCTATATCATCAAGGATGACGTTTATGACTTCTTGTCTTTAATTAACATATCTAGTAATCATTAGAATAAGGAATAAAGAATTTTTTCCAAATGTATGTATAGTAATTAAAGTTATTACCATATTTTAAGGGAATATACTATAAGGGTATTCACATTCATGGAATTTGAAAAACAAGTGGTTCATTGTGATATATGGGGAATCAATGTTATGTTGATTTCATGAAATTATTTTTAAAGATTTTTAATATCAACTTTTGAAAGGGTTATGAGGTTATTAAATTATCTAAAGTTTATGTAAAGTTTTGTCACTCCATATGAGGATTTAGCTATATTGGATAGCCTGTTCAAACTACATAGTTTTGATGACAGCTGAGGAAAAATGGGATTTCATATCATGGATCTAATGATCTGTTTGTACTTCATGAATGAAAAAGTCACCATCCATTTTACAGAAAGTGGTGAAGTAGATCATGGAACAAAAAAATGTGAGGTTTTCCTGAAATCATGAAAGTATATCTTTTCATAAAAATTCATCAATATTAAGAAAAAGTATCTTGAAACCAAATATGTAGTTTTAGTGACTTAATTTCCTATTAATCATAAGGTCTCATAGGTCATCTAATATTTATGGATATCTGATTGTTAAATTTATCCTTGCCTTATCCTCTATCACTATCCATTAGAAGATGGTAGTTTTTTTTCTTAAATTCTCATGTTTTCACTTTCAACCTTTGTCCTCCTATGTGGAAACCCAATTATATGTTATATAGGGTAACCGTTATTATCCCAACATTCCCTTTTAAGTGATGTTTTAGTATTCATTTTAATTATTTCGGTTTCTATAAATAAAAATTTTGAGTATTAAACCTTTGATAACCCATATGAATTTTATGGGATAAATTAATTTAAATGGGGGTAGAGCGTAACTCCCTAAAATTTGTTGCATAATTTTTTTGGTAGAATTAATTTATTTATTTGATATTTTTCATTTCATGTGACACTAGAAATAGTTCTTTATATATATTTATATATAAAAACACTAATTAAAATATTCCTTTTAGAAAACACCGAATTTTTTTATGCTAAAAATATTACCAAATTTTCTTGTGAAACACGTAACACCGACTTAGCTTGCGCTACCCACAACACCGACTTTGCATACATTTCACACAACACTTTTGTTTCTTAGAAACATCATTTTATTATCATAAGAATTAAAATGAGATAATTATAAATTAGATGTTAAACATATTTATATGAATATTAAAAACTAATTTTCCTATATTATTTATTATTTTCATTATATATAACATATTGGTAAGGAAATATAGGATTATTGGTAAAGTCCTTTTATGTTTACAAATACGATTTTCTCAAATGAAATTCTTTTACAAATAAAGTAAATTTTAGACACATTTAGAAATTTAATTTGATAAAACAAATTTATTTGTGAATTTATAATTTCTAAATTATATTAGGTTGAATTTTTGGGATTTTTTTGAGAAACTTCCTTTTTTGATGAATACTGAAATTTTTTGCAATATAGTTAATAACTGCCTTTTTGTTTAAATAATGATATATGTTAAATTATAATTTAAAATTTTTTTAAGGTTAAATTAGATCAATTAAAATTATATTAAAACAATTTAATTAATTATATACAATTTCACTTTGAAATTTAATATACAAACATAATAAACTTTAGAAAATTATTCTACATTAAAAACTTGTTATTTTGTCCCATCTGCAGGATTATCAATAATCTTAATATTTTTGTTTCTATGAATTGAATTTATAAATACATAAATAAACCATTTTAATTATTATAATAATATTTAGAGTATAATAATATCAAATTAATTTTTTATCAAAAATATTAGTAAAAGTGATTAAAATTAGTCACATCAATTAATGTCAAATTTAGTTTAATTAGGTACTAAACGTCAATCATAGGGGCCCAAATGACCTATAAACTTGTCAAAAACCCATTATATGGACATTATTTGTCCATAAACCTTACTTTATTTGTTTATTTTGGTTTGGTATTAGTTTTTTATGTAATAACATGTGTACACCAATCTTGTTTTCAAAAATTCCATCTGAGTACTTATCCTTCCCTATAAGAGGCCATCATATCTCCCTATTCTTCACACCCATAAAACCTATTATTTTAAGACAATATATTCCCAATAAAATTACAAAAATCCTTAACTTGTTCCTAGAATCCTTCCCTTGTACAGAAGGAAATTCAAGAAATCCTTCTATCAGAAACTAAAAGGAGTTACACGATTACGAGGTTACATCTTCTATCAAGTCCTTTATATTATTTTACATCTCCAACCCTATAAATATATTTATCTTATTCTTATATAAAAAATTATCATAAATATTCTAGGAATTTTTTATATAAATGATTCAACCTATACTTACGCAAACCACTACTTAATGAATAATGAACATACTGTTTCTGTGTACGGTAAACTTCTTCCTCCCGAAACAATGATTATTCCTTATTCCATTACCACCAACCATGGTGTCCATTATAATGGAAAATATCTATAATTAATATATAATATTTATTATTTATTAATTTTATTTTTTTCTTTTTTATAGAACATATATTTTTACTTTCAATGTTGTGTTAATATGATAATTTCATTTGAGGAAGTGTGGACTACCGCCTCGTCAAAGCGATATGATTCGTTCAAACACCACATGGATGTATTAAGTATGGTTTAGGTGAATATATATTATATATATATATAATATAATAAATATAAATTAATAATGATATATATTTATATACATATATGTATTTTATCTTTTTTCCTTTCAAAACAACAATTAAACGGAAATAGTGTTCATCCGTACGTACGACATACCATCTCCATGAATGGTATATTCCATTTAATTATTATATATTCTATATATTATTATAATATAAATATAATTTATATAAATGATATTTAAATATTGGTTTATATTTTGTAAATTATTATATTTGTATAATCACTAAAGATATAACAAATTAACTCACATGTGAAGAATAAAGAGAATATTACCCAAATTGAATCTCTAACATATGATTATTAACATGTAGGTAATATAATGTTGTAATAAAATCATATATGGTATTAGATATAATAATATGGTTCTTAATAATGTATATTATAAATTTATATTTATTATACAGGTTTTTTGAACGATTCAGATGAGAGTTAAGACACAAGGTAAAGAGATTTCATCACACTTTTTATTTCTGTGAGATACATTCTTTATTCACAACTCATTTATTTTGTTTTGTATATGTACATACAATGAATTTATTACATTTATATTATACATAAATTTAGGGGCATGTAAATATCCATTATATGATCTTTATTTCCTAGGGTTAATGTTTCAAAACATACCAAATCAGTAAAGTATCTTTGTCATAAATTGCATTATTTGAGACACATATTTTGTTATGCACCTATGTTCTTTAACAAGGTGTATATGCCTCCAATTTACATTTTATATCATGAACCTATTTATTTTAATGTTATTTTATGCTTCATGTAATTCTATTTTCTTACATGAATTTTTTTATCATATATAACCAAGTGGTAAGAGTTTATTGAAACAATCTCATCTCTTTCAGGGATTTTTACTGACTTTTCTTATTTTGAAAAAATCATCGGATATTTCTCTCAAAAACACTAATTATTTTCATTTTACTATTTTTATTCAATTTATATACATGTATTATTACCATTTTTTCACTCTTTCTTACTTATGATACTTAAGAAGAAAAATTAATAAAATCATACTTTATCTCTCTCTTCTTTCAGAAATCTATTTTATTTCAAAAACATGTTTTAGAACATGTTTTCAAAAATGTTTTCAAATGATATTTGAGGATAATTTTTTTATATTATTAAAATATTTTTTTACATGTTTTCATTTTTATTTTTAATTAAATGGTTTCAAAATGTTTTCAATCCTTATTTATATGTTTTTAAATTATTTTCAACGAAATGTTTTTTCAAAACATCTTCCAGATTATTTGATAAGTTTTAATGTAAAACGTTTTTCAAATATGATTCAATATTATTTTATATTTTTTCATATAAAGTTGTTTTCAAATCATTTTCAAAATTATTTCATATGTTTTCATGTAAAACGTTTTTCAACGAATTTTTAAACTTCATTTATTTGTTTTAATGTAAATTTTTTTTCAAATAATCTTGAAGATTTCATAATAAGTTTTAAAAGTTTTTTCAAAGAAAAGGTTTTTAAAATATTATGAAGCTTATTTTTTATGTTTTCTAGGAAAAATATTTTCAAAATGGTTTCATGTCTTATTTATTAGTTTCTAAGGTATATTTTAAGAAAAAAAATTCAAATGGTTTTATATATGAAATTGAATTATTCAAGAAGTAAGGATATTTACCTAAAGAAATGTTTTCAAAATATTCTTCCAGTTATTTTATATCTATGGTAACATTTTTTGATGTTAATCATTCAATTATAGGAAATGATCAAATGGTTCCACTCATATTATTTCTTTAGTAGTTTATGTTTTGATGGAATAATTCTTCAGACACATGTTTCACTTCCATAGGTTTTATGATTTTGAGACCCACTACTTTTCATGGGTTATGCTTTCATAAATTAATAAGGAAACCTATATTTATTCATAGGTTATGATATTATTAAATTTTTATGATACCAATTTAATTTCATGGGTTATGATTCGATCCTTATAAGAGATATGTATTTTTATGGGTCATGATATGATGAATGTTTTATTATCTTGTCTTACATGTATGATTTCTTTTATTATGATATTGGTGGGACCTCTATATCACTAAAATAAATTGGGTAACTAAGGATGACTCTTGAGTATAAATTTTACACAAGAACCTGATTACATGTTCACAATATTATTCATGGAACTGGTTTCTTGGCCCTATGATTACGTGTGAACCTGATCCCATGTTCACAGTGTTATTTATAGACATGGTTCCATGTCTATTTATTTATGAGTGAATCAGATAACATGGTCACAATAATATGATTGAATCCAGTTACATATTCATAATATTGTGCATGGACCTGGTTTCAGGTCCCTAATATTATACATGAACCTAATAACATTTTCACAATGTTATGCATGAACCAGATTATATGTTCACAATGTTATGCATGGACCTGGATTCTTGTCCATAAGTTTTAAGAATGGAATAGATTACATGTACAGATTATTATGAATGGACCTAGTTTCATTTCTATAAGATGATGTGGGGGCTAATTTCATCTCCTTAACATAATGACTAAACTTGTTTCTACATATACATGTTCACAAAGTTATAAACCAATGTGCATGCCATAAATTCAATGTCTTATTCCTAGGTTATCCTTTCATGAGTTATTCTCTTAATTATCATATTATATATTTCATATTAATTTCTAATATTTATTATGATATCTATTATTCAGTGTATGATCATAAAATTTTATGCTCGAGTTCCATACCCTTTCATTCCTATTTTGAATACACATAATATTTATCCACCCTTAATGATCATATGAGCTCACATGTTTCATATGTTTCTTTTCCAAATGTTATGAAGAAATGTTTTAGGTAGAAGTAATAAAGTTGGAGATCATTATGGGAGTTTATGAAGATCTTTCACCAGGATCTAATATTTTGTTTCTATGTTTCCATAGACACTAAAATAGTATATCCCTCAGGAATTTATTTTTGTAATGTAATGATTATTAAACTAAAATAATGTTATATCCATTTATGATAAGCATGGGTCTCTATTAATTCAAGGGTAGAAGCTATTGTATCTCTTAATTGACCTCATTTGCTAATTCATATTAAAGAGATAACCACATATTGGATGACTAATTAGATGAAGAAACCTAAGGTACCTTGGGATATAATTGTGTACAATTACCATCTCAATGGTTTTGTAATGAAATTGATAAATGTTTTATATTTTGGATTTTTAACACTTTATGTTAAAGTGTCACTATGACAGTGAATTTACCACTTACTAATGGAACACATTCATTTGATTAAGAACTGATAAGTGGGGTAAATCAAGATGTATAATGAGAAAACCAACGGGACATTATGAGGATGATAAGTCTTATAGTACGAAGGTTTTAGTACCTTTTGTGTATAGAAGGTCAAAATTTTGAGAGAAATTTGAATTTCTCAATTTTTTGGATGGTTCAATTTGATAATCAGTTTTTAGATAAACAGTATGGGAGTTTGAGTGTATCAAGATGATGTATTTGGATATATTTTGAGGCTCAAGATTTGATAAGTACTTGGGTGAGTCTTGGGAGCTTGAGATTATGTTTAAGGAGTTCTAAAGGTTTCTGTATAGGGAACATGATTTGGTGTGAATAGTTTATGAGAAACAATACATCAACCTGAGGATGAGGAGGATTCCAATTTAATTCTTAAATCACATTTTTGGGTTGCATGGTCAGTTCATGAATGTGTATTAATAATGTGGGGTCTCAGATAAAATCATGAGAGGTGGATTTGACCCAAATCCTATTGCACTACTTGGACATAGTTGTAGAATAACTATGTGATATATTTAAAATGGGTTACATATCTGTTGGAAATGGATGGCTAATGGTTAGTGAACCATTTTTCCAAACCATGTGAGGTGGAAATGATTGGGTAATTTGTAGAATATGGTGAGTTTATTGTTTGGTAAATGTTTCATCATTCCCAATTTTTTTTAAATTGTATTTTTATCACTTTTACCCTATAGAAATTTAAATTAGGATCCACCTTTTCTTCTCATCTCGTGGGATCATGGTCTATTTGACCCCATCTTCTCTTATTCCTTGGTTCCTATTCCAATTTTGGTTATTTAGGTTGCGTTTTTTTTTGAATTTATGGGGATTCCCTACCTTCAGTGGCCTCCTATACTCCTCTATTCCCTTTTTCCATTAATTTATTCTTATTTGGTTTATTGTTTATGTGCGATTTCTCCAAATCATAATGATATCATCCCAAGACCATGAACCTTAAATTCTAATTTGAAAGAGGGAGGCCCATGATAATATTTTTACATCATTTACCAATGATTCAATGCAACTATGTCTCTCTAAAAAAATATTTAATGTTTTCCTTAAATTTCAGATAACATAACTTTTTTATTTGTGCCGAATTTTAGGAATTTGTTACAAATTTATTTCTTGGATCCATCAAGGATCTCTCGTGGGTATTTAGTTGTGGTTTTAATGTCACATGTTGGTTTGGAGAGTTTCCTTCGTATATTACAAATTGATTTAATTTGAACAATTAATTACAATAGTGATAATTAATTTTTTCTGTTGTATGGTGTGATTTAGGGCCTCATTTCAGTTTCTAATGTCTATTGTAATTTAGATGGAGGTGGGTTAGACTTGGAGAGCCTAATAAAAGTGTTTAGCTTGGGAAGTTAAATGGAAATGCATTATGAACATGGTATGTGGTCGATGGAAATAAATTATGTGTTTGGATAGACCTAGTAATAGATTAGGTATCTAATATGGTATTTAATCGATATTGTGGTTGTTATTCCTTTTCAAGCCCAATAGGCCCTATATATTTATAAATTATTGAGGATCATGAAGTCCTTTGTGAGTGGGTGATTACTCATGACTTAACCAAGATAGGGGACCCCTAATTCGGTGACCACATTTTTTAATGGCCTAAGGTACCCATAATTATCCACTAAAAGGGGATAATATTCATTTAATATATTTTAATATTCATGTGTTTCAAATTATTTAAATACCAATTTTAGTGCATTTTATAAATTGAACTTCATTTCTCATCACATGTGAAATTCGTGTTTTAAGTGAAAATTTGGGCCCAATAAATCATATGCTTGTGGATTTAATTATTTTCATTATTTGAATGTTATATTTTTTTATTTTATTTATCATTTTGTTTGAATAATTTTATCTTTATGTTCAATGTATTAATAATAAGGAAGATAGATATTTTTTACCATGGATGCATAAATTTATAGTTAAAGCATAATAGGACTTAGAACAATCATGTAAAAGTATAGACAAAAAATATAGCATAATGATGATGGAATTTTACTATTAGAAGTGAAAATTTTGGGTGTTATTTAACAGTACTATTTCTAGAGATAATTCTGATTTGTCCAATGATATTCAGGGAACCCAATTTGACATTTAATTTCTAGGCCACATTTGAATTCCCATAAAGTTATCCAACCCATTCAATCATTACTACCAAATAGATGATATAATTGGAATTAAATTATTAAATATATTATAAAAAACCTGGAAGAAGATATTTATATCCTATTAACCATTAATATTCTCTAATATTCAATTTCAAATCCTCACTCTAAAATGGGGAATGAATCTGGTCTTCATTTTCTAGTCAATTATGTAAATTCAAATTTAATTTGATTTCTCTTCCTACATTTAGTGTCTTAATTTAATAAGAGTGAATTTATTGATTGTTGATATACCTAAGGCTCCATTATTTTCTATATATGGTGATGTTGGTGATGTAATATGGGGATTCATGTAATTTCTTTCAATTATTTTTTTACACTTTAATTTTTTAATATCAAATTCAATTTTTCTAGTGTATCATTTTCATTCACCTTCATTTATTAATAAAATATCATATTATTATTATTCATCACAATTGCAACCCTTTTTCATATAAAATTGATACTTGTTCCTCATTGAGTGAATCTATTCACCTAAACTTTGGTGAAATTCTTCACACAACGTTGGTATGATTTTTATTTCAATTTTTTCTTCTTCAATTCATCCCTCATGAGTCTACTTCCAGATTCCATTGATATAATAAAATAAATGTAGGTATAAAAATTTTATGGGTTGATCCAAGAGAGTATAAATGATATTTATTTGATCATATTTCATGTTATTTAATTTATTAAATCTGGTCATTATTTTAGGAATTCCATTTAATGAGTCCTTTTCTTCTTTGGAATCACCAACTTTAACAACAATGCTTTTTGGGTGATAATATGATCCAATTCCATGGATTACATATTCAATTGAGCCTATAAGTGATGTTTTTAGTAGCTTTGGAATTGTGTAGGACCTAACTTGGTTAATGGTGTTGTGAAATTACATCATTTTTTGGATACATATTGATTAGAGATATGAAATTTTATAATAAAAATTCATCCAATATAGCCCTAGTGAGAACCTAGGATCAAATCATACTAGTTTTTTGTTTAAATTAAAAATGGGTTTTTATTCTTAAATACAAACCATTCTCTAAGTTACTCTAGTACTCTAGTTTCATAATTAAAATCAACAAAAAATTTGGTTGCTTCATAGCCTATACTATATAGAATGTATATGTCTCTAGGTTTCTTCTTAGGTCCATCTGGATTTCATCCTTACCTATACTAAAAAACAACCTCTTCCTGTATGGTAAATTTTGGTTAAACCCACCCTAGTGGGTGCCCTAATGATATTTTTACCATATTTAATGGGTGTTCTTGCGATAAAGATAATGATGATGGGTATGGTTATTCATCCAACCCATGTTATAATTTATATTGTTTACATTTTTAGGTATTTTGGGTTTTCTTATTTTATTTATTTAAATCAGGCTTGTGAGATTTATTCTATGAAATGAAAAAACATCCATAGGGGAGGCATTTTATTTATATTTGAGGAGACAACCATGTGTGGTGTTTTTATTATTCAAGTAGAATGTCCAATGGGTGGTGATATTTTATGTGTTGCTATAAGCTAAGTAAACACCTATATGGGAGGTTCATGTTACTAATTATTGAGAAAAATCCCACAGGGGAGGGCTTTATTATAATTGGATGAAAAAACTATTATATGGGAGGACCATGTTACTTGTGAGATTATTCCCTAGATAATAAAAGTCAACTAAGATAAGTCTATGATACTTATATATATATCATTGAGACTAATGTCTATTATAATTGTAGGTATGGTAATCAAAACATGATCCGCAAAAATATCGGAATTATTCAAAGATTGTATGGTCTATCTGAGTCATGGACCAAAGGAAAAAACCGTTTATTAGATCCTGGGTAGGATTCGGTCCCCCATGAGGTTATTCGAGTTGGAACAGTTCATTCAATATATTTAGTGATATTCCATCATTGTAGAGAAGTAGTTTTATTAGTGATTTATTTATTTATTTATGTTCTGTATCATGTTTATGGTTTATAGTTGAGCATGTAACATGCACATATCATTGCATTTCATGTATACTAAGTGTGTGTGTTATTTGTTACCTAAATAGTTTATACTAAAACCCCTCTCAACCTACCACTATACATGGTACTTGATTAACCCTCAGTTTTAGTATGTTTGGGTCAGGTTGAGGCCCAAGACAGAATGATCGAATAAGAGTAGTTTAAATTGATGGGTGATTAATTTGAGGTGAGGATTCGGGATATAGTGTATCCTACTATAATTTTCTGTTATTTTTTTAATTTATTCATGTATGTGATAATCCTAGTGGGAATTTGAATCTTGAATAACTATCGGATCCATAGCATTTCATTTAATAACTTTGGATTGTTTTATTTATTCTCACATAGTCTAATGGATATTATATTAATTGATGATATGTGGATATTATTATTATTATTTTCCAATCTAGTATTGGTGTTATATACTCCCTAATATACCATCATATCCCCAAAAATTCTATTCAGTAGACTCTATATTATGGGGAGGTGCGCCTATGTTATATTATCGACCATCAGTTTGGGGACTGATTAGTTATCTGGGGTGGTGGGATGTTATAATTTTTTCATTAAGGAATGTTATTTTATCCTACTCTAAATGAATATAAAGGCTAAATTGAGATAAATGGAAGGTATAGTGATATGAATATAAATTATAAAGAGGTCCCTCACATATAGTTCTTTAAAAAATGAGATATAAGTGAATTTGAATTTATTATCAATAAGGGTGGGAAATTTAATTTTATTTTGTATAGAATGGTCATGGACAAAAAATAAAAATGGGGAAATTAAAATTTTCATCATTAGTGATGATGAAATATTTTATCTATTGTTTATAGTGTTTTTCAATGGTTTTAATTTATATTTAGACTTAAATAATAATTCAAAAGTGAAGTTTCCTATGGGTGTTCTAGAAGAATTTTTAGTAAAATTTTACACTCTTGAATATGGATCCACTGTTAAGAGTAGAATTATAAATCCATGTTCTACTGTTGAAAGTTGACACTGAAGAAGATCAAAAAATACGATAGGATGATTAAAGGAACTATTCTCACTAGAATTAATGAAATAAAATGAAGTAAATGTTATTGAAGGTTGAATGAGGAAGTCGGTATCATTCATATATCTTGAATCATCCAACACATTATCAGATTGACTGAGTTGAAATTTATTTCATTTATGGCATGTCCAGAAGGATGACGACTCAATACCCACATTATATAGAGTGTAATAATTCTTAATTTGAGGCTAAAAATAAAAAATAAAAAAGTTAGTGGTGAATGCACTAATAATTTGTGATTATTGTAGGGGATTCATACTTAATCACACATAATGTGACTATATTTATTACATATGAACCAACTATAATGATTATATATTATCAATAATGGAACCTTCTTCATATTTTGGAGGTTTCCTATATTTCATGCATAGTATTTGGAATTTCTTATTTTTTTATTATATAAAACCTAGACATATTTTGAAACTGGGATAGAACTTATGATCCGCGATAATGGTTACTACTATCCCTAGTAGGGTCTTAAATGAGGTTGTGCCACCTATTTTTAAATAGAAAACCCATTTTGGAGAATTTGTTTTGTGTATCCAAGTTATTTTGTGAAATAAATTGTACTCCTTTACAATGTATTAGAAATTTTTATGTTTATCTTTGATCATAACACATATATGGTTAACCACATGAAATATTACCATCACATGAAGCTATATTTTTCATAATTCATTAATAATTCTCAAAATAATTTTTTTAGTGCTATTATGATCTGATCAAGTAGAAATATGAACCAAAAGGATCATTTTTATGAATATCCCAACATGGTTAGAAATATTAATAACCAAAATGGTTGTTTTAAAGGAATGTATCATAGAGCCTTAGTATATTCGAATTTGGGTTCTCTTGATAGATCTACATCTAATTGAATTATCATCTCTAGTTTCTCAGATACCACTAATGGGTTTTATGAGACATACCTATGATCATTAATAGTGGAATAAAACAAAAAAATTATTTAATATCTTACGGTGAAAAAATAATTTAGTAAAATGATGAAACAATAATCCATTTGTACCTCACTATCTATGATTTTATATTAATTTGATGTTATTTTGAACAATTTACCTAAGAAACAAAAAAAAATTCCTACCTTTTATGGTATATAGTTTCCACTATAATCACCAAATACTTCAAAATGACATCCTTCCTCTAAATAGTGTGATATCACCTCTTCCCTGAATGAATATAGATAGATGAGAGATTGAGTGAATTTTGGCTATATAAGAATTATTTCCAACACCTATTCTAACCTTAAGGAGGTTCTTGAACACCCCTTTATTAGAATCTTAAATCAAATTTATATTTTTGATGGCCTTCATAACATCACAAATTTTATGTAATTTGAATACCATTTTGATTACCATTCACTGAATAATATAAATCTTAAAACTCTTTCAATGGTCAATTTATGTATATAGATCATCTCATGATGTGTATCTTGCCAATAACGAATGTAATAAAATTGATAGAATTAGTCAAATTTCATCTCATACCATTCTCACATGCACCATAAAAATGTGTAAAATAGATGATCAAACATCCACCATAGCCTACTTTCCATAACCATATCATGGTTTATTATTTAGTGTATATTTTTTAACAGCATCCACTTTCCCTATAAGAGGTGGTTCTTTTCACCACACAACATGTAGTGGTATCGGTCCTTATGTTCCTGATGGAATAACCACAGGATCTAGTCTCTAGGGAAAATGCTTTTCACTTAGTTTCTTGATGATATGAAGATCAATAATAGGCATAGGTATTCCAAGACCAAACGTGAAGATACTGGATTGTCGGCTATTTGGAAACATCTTATAATATCAGAAGATAAACTTGGTTCATTAAATAATATTTGGGGAACTAGATTGAGAATGGCATGGATGTTAATACACTATTCAGATGTGATGAATGTACCACTTACATATTCCTCGTAACTAGTGCCTTAGTGTATTAGGTTTAAAAGAAGGTAATCCGAGTCCTGGTGATGGATATATCCACTGATGTAGAACCACTAGGTTCCTTATCCTATGATACAAATTCATGACCCTTTAATAGCACTACCCTGAATTCTTAAGCAAATACTACCTATACATATTACTATATATACAACCCCTAAGACATGTATACTCTGATACCACTTTAACATGATCTAACCCATCAGGACCCCTCATCGTAGGTGGTGGTAAATAGACAGTTCCACCACAATCCTGCCACCCATAGGCTAGGGTTGGTAAATAAGACCAAGTAGGCATATGAAACAAGATATAAGGACTTACCCAAATTCATGTGTTCATAATGCACACCTATATAAATATGTTATATTTAAGAATGGAAAAATAAAAATTAAAAAAAATAAATAATTCATTCAAAAAAATTATGATCCACAAAGGATCCACTAGTGCATAATCCATATTGAAAAATGGGCATGATACATAACCAAAATTCATAGTAAAAAAGTAACCAAAATATCTAGGTCGAAGAGATCCCTGAAATGAACAAGATTTAAACATGAATTTTCACTACTACTATAACCTTTGGGTGCCACTATGCTCTCCCATAAAAGTATAAACCATAGTCATCATTGAATTTTATATCACATGCACAAGACACAGAATGTGTGGCTGAATATTCTCACATAGAGATGAGTATATACATACCTAGTAGGATTCTCCAAAATCCAAATAATAATAATAAGACGAATAATCTCAAAACAAAAAAGGGTATAATGAAGAACTAAACCTATAAAAACTGAAATATTCATGAAATGATATAAACTGAGACTTTACGGAGAGTCCCAGTCCTAATATCCCAGCTATAGTAGATTTAGTACGCATCCCAATGAAACTGAATACCCAACATAGTAACTAACATCATCTCTCAAAAACTATAGTGGGGGATTGTTCCTTTCTAAAGGATAAGTATAAATTGAGGGACTAACCAAATTCAGTGGAGGACATGTTCCCCATCTAATATCTTGGATGATGGAGTACCCCACTCTATATATGGAGGATCCATTACCAATGTATGTGGAGGAATTTCTAACTTCATCATTAATTTAGGGGACTCCCACCCTAATATAATTTAGTTTTTAATGGAGTTCATACCCTTTCAACCCTCTAATAACCTTGCATGATCCCCATCATCATACTTAGAAAACATAGGAGACTAAGTTTCTCATATCACCTCATGTATCTCATTTTATACTAAATAAATGTTCACCATCGTGTTCACCATGAGAAAATTCTCATGATGGACTAATAACAAACCCCAATATGATTCCTAATAATGCATATACCAAAAATCAATAATGATGGAAAATTATTCTTCATGTACTATATGGGAACTTAGTATGTATCCCCTCAACGGATGTTTTTCAATGTACTTCCTTGCTTCATGGTGTAAATTTGTTGACCTACATGGAATGTGTTGTAGGGTACATGGTCTGTTGGACTAGTGGGATACCCAGCATGTATCATCATAGCTTTTATTTTTTATTTTCAATATATATATCATGTCACAGGCGGAAAACAACATGTGGTTATATCCAGTTCACTTAGTGTGTTTTCTTGATAAAAATTTCAGTCGATCTAACTATACATGGAATGCCTATAGTTGGTACGTGGTGTGTGAATTCCATGATACAACAACTTAATCTCACATATGTATAACATACTACAAGATCTCTTTACATTATATATATATCTAGTCACTATAAGTCAAAGAGTGTGTGGATCCCATTTGGACACAAATACAACCACCCTTGAGGGAGGTGCACAATGTGTGGTCTAAGGAATACACAACGTGTGACCATGGAAACCCAACCTAAAATTTTTAAAACACTCAAAATAATATTGATTTCTTGATTCTTTATTTTTGATCGATTCTAACCCCCCCCCCCCCAATTCATCTTCTAATTATATCATGAAACTAATGATTTATTTATGGGAATATTAAAAATTCATAAGGGGGTTCACATGAAATCCTAAGAAAATTCACATCACTAACAATATTTATATTTTATTAGCATTCCCTCTAATGATTCAGTTTCACCTTCCATTTACCATACACTCCTTTTTCTTCACTATTGTATACAAATTCATGTCGTTGTTTGTTCAATATTTAGCTTGAGAGATGGTTATTGGGTATTTTGTAAAGAAAAAGTGGATAATAGCATATGATAAATCATAAATTAATTTATTAGTAAACTTATGGAATCTTGATCCTTGAAAATAGGCCATGAAATTCACCATCATTGAAGAAAGAAATTAGGAGAATTAATACCTTATAATAAAAATCAATATGTCTGAAGGGACATGTGTTGGTGAATCATAAATCAAGAATAAAAATTCTATCCTTAAAGAAATAATAATGAAACTATAAATCAAAATAAATAATCATTCCTCTTAATCATATCATTCATTGAAGATATTTTTGTTTTCTCTAAATTTCAGTCGCAATTCCCATCAATGAAAATGTTCATTGGTCTCCAACACTAATTCCCCCAAAAATATATCCATCATCCTCTCCATATATCTCTCTAATTATGGGTTAGCGGTAAATATGCCTAAATTAAAGATCTAAATATAACATTGAAAAATTTATTTAGGGTTTCCAATGGATAAAAAATTAATTAATTCAAATTAAATTAATTAATGAATAACACACCAGAGATGATGTCATCCCATACCCAAATATAAACCCATATTGTACCAAACTTAAGAGTAAAACCCTTATTCTGAATACTACCAAGGTGTCATATTTCTAATTATAACCTCTGAATAAGAAATAAATTACATTAATCTATTATAACATTTGAACCAACAAAAATATATATTATATATTATATATTATTAGAAAGGCTTCAAAATAGAGATCTGACCAAAAATGGCTTAGGGAAACATCCATAAATTATCATTTCAAATATTATATGGGCTCATAGAAAAAATAGGTTCCCTAAATATAGTCTATCCATACTATCTAATAGTATATATAAAAAATGGATTTGTGTTAGTGAATTGAAAGAATGTGAAACATCGATACTGATCATTATAGAAATAAGAGTAGAAATGATGTATATCATACATATAATAAAATAAATCCCTTTTTAGTAAAACCATCTCTATTACATTATGTTTTTAATGATCCTACCCAATTCATATACATACCAAATATCTACCACCATCTCCACAAAAATCAACTCAAGGTCCATGGGTATAAGGAGCATCCCTCGACTAACCTACACCATCCCTTCCTAGTACTAGTGACCCAAATGTTCAGTGGCTATTCTAGAGTAGTAATAATCATAAAAACTATTTCTAATGATATTTTCTGTAAAATTGGTTATCTAGATCCTCTATAGTAATGAAATTATTAGGTCTATGCTAACCACTATTATAATAAGAGCACAAAAACTAGTCATGATATTTACTACTAGAAATATAACATATGAAATCTTGATTTATTCCAAATGGATATTATTTTTCATCACTATATAAAGTATAATGATATTTTTGTTTTTTTATATGAACATGTCAACAACTCAATAGTCCATAAAATGATAGTTCCTCACTCTAAATCCCCTATAATTTTTTTTACTAATCCCTCTATTAAATGGAACTAGAGTGAGATAATTATTTTTCACTGACTTCAACTTCCTTAATCACATATCTTTATGTATTTGGGGTAAAATATATAACCAAACAGTTAATATTTAAAAACAAATAACTCATATAGTAACAATCTCTAAACTCCTCATCCAATATAAATATAAAGAATAATGTAACATATTTATAAACTACAACCCAAAAACATGGATTTTAAAAATCTCTTGTTATGATTTCAGAAGATTTTGTTGTCAGTCATTAGGAATTAGTAATAAAAAAAATTCCTGAGCCTGTTCATTAAATTGATTCTATATAATTGAGGAAATAATACATCTAATGGGAAAAGATTCCATTGTTGTCACATTTCACACCAATGAAATATCACCCCCAATGATATCCAGTGCCCCTATTCCTGAATTAGTAGAAAATAAATCACTAACTCTTCCATATAGAACATAGTATCTCAATATGATACTATTATCTCATTCTTGGATAAATATTTGTACAAAAATTCCTTTAAAAACACTATTCCACTCTCATTAATTAGTGTATTTTTCAGCAACAAACTATATTAGTTCTCTACTGTATATCCTTTAATTAATTACTATGGTGGTGTTGTACAAAATTAATGAATAAAATAAGAAAAAGGAAAAAATCATAAAGATATAAAAATGTATCACTATACATCATAGTCTGACGCATGTGAATAATAATAATTTATTCATCAAATGAAATGATCATGACAAGAAATTCAACTATTTTGTGAATGTATCCTATGTATTATAGAATTTTACAATATTATACCTTCATTTAGAGATGGTTAGTAAATTATTTGATTGTTTTTATAGTATTACAAAGTCCCTCATTATATGTATTTGGAATCTTTATACTACATTTCATACTAAATTTGAATAAACCAATTCTTTATTGAATGAATTCAATCCTCACATGTCCTAAGTATAAACATTGTTGTAACTTATTTTATTAAAATCACTTTATCATGAACCAACTCTATATTAAATCTTCCTATGTTAACTATGATATTAGGAATGTCTCTCGAATCCCTCCATTAATAGGTTAGGTTTTGGACCCATAAAAGGAAGACACACTGATATCGGGAGTGAATACAAGTATGAAAAATAATACAACCCTTCCCAATAATCATGATATCAACTTATTTAAAACTCACAATTACTCCTTATTATAAATGAAATTGCTAAATCCTAATGAGTCAAATAAGTAATTTTAATATTTTCAATAATAACTGGTTATGTATATGGATAATACACTTGGTTATGCGTCTATTTAAATACATCTAAAAAAGTTCTCTTATTATTTGTAAGATTTAAGAGCAGACTCATTATCCCTTTATGTTTACAACACTCATACAGATTTGATAACTCACTTCTCTCTTCACTAAAAAATTTTACTTCTCCGCATGTGAACACCTTGATCTTCAAAAATCAAGAACATGAGTTTACATAATTAATGGTGTATTAATATTCTCCATATTTATCAATTTTTTAAATTCCATATATTTATAAGAATTATATCCTATATTATCCTCCAAATCTCTTTAATTCTATCATACTAAATTTCTTAATTTCTTCTCTTATACTTTTTCTATAATTATCTTTATTTGAGTTTTCTTATGATAGATTATATATCTCTAACTCCATGAGAAATTCACCAACCTTCAATTTAGTAAAATATTCAACTTAATTCATGTATGTTGGGAATACTCTTTCATTCATACCTCACAAATTTGAGTTAAATAGACCCCCTTTGGTTTAAATAATATTTTATAAAAGATATGAAATTTAAAAAATTTAAAAACTAGTTTCTCAAAAAAAATATCATTTTGACCATAACTATAATGGAAAAACTTCATCACATGCTAAAATTTATTTCACCAGAAAAACAAAACTCCACATTTTATGACATAATGACTCTTATAGAATATATATTTAATGAATAAATCATGGCGTAACAAGCTACATTATGGAGAGATCTATTAATTATAATCCAAAATTCTCAAAATATTTCATCTTAAACACATAACATAACATAACTATTTTCCTTAATGGTGAAAGAATCCAACCAAATAAAGATATCCAAACACTAATTAATCATTATGGGAACCTCCTTATTTTGTGGCATGATTTTTTGTTTTTCCATAACTCTCCACTTTCCTATAAGCTTCTCCAAACTCTAAAAAATTATTTTTTATGTTTCCATCGGTTTTTAAAGGATATTTTATTATCTTTGTTAACAAATATATTCATAAAATGAAATTTATGATATTTTTTACTAATAATATCCCCCTTTTGTTTGTGGAAAAACACTCCAACCATGAACTTCTTCCCTAAGCACCATCCTTTAGCTATTATTAGCATACTCAACAATAGTGTAAACAAATATAAATTTATCATTCAATCTATGAACAAATTATTCATAATCATTTGAAGAATATAAGTTAAAAAATAAAATCATCAAAGAAGAATACTATTTTCCTCATGCTTTCCAATAGACATCACTTTCCTCTTACAAATGAAAGAATTGTTTCAATAGAAACCACTTATCATTATAAGCTATTACAACCAATTGATTTCACGCTAATTATTATGTATTATTTCAAATCCAACATTAATAAACTCCTTATAAGTTTAAATACTATTAATCACTACTAATCCTTTTCAAATAAAAAAAATCCCATGGTCTAAATTTTGAGATATTACTATCCCTTTATTAAAATATGAGAAAAACATCATTTTCCTTCCTTACTCATATATCGGCCATAAAATATATACCCCTATAAGGAAATCAAAGGCAACATATCTCCCAATTTTTCATTGGACCGACAGAGTTCTTATTTGATGTTTATGAGGGAAAAACATTAACCTAATAAATCAAACCCCGATAGAGAACATACCTTCACGTGAACCACTTATCGATGAGACTATTTCATAGGTATAAAAATTAATCCTGAAACATGGAATAAAAATTTCCATATGGAAATGGTGATCCATTACATAAATCATTTATTTTGATAGAGATGGTATAAATACAGGTGATATTTTATGCCTCTAAAAACATTCCTTGGATGGTTCCTTTTCATGATGTATGTTGTTTGACATTGATTATACACATACTCGAGTCTAAACAAACCTTTATCAACGTTCTCCTTAATAAATACATATATGATTTCAATATTATTTTTTACTTTAATAATGTTTATAGTTTTAACTAAGATTAATTTAACTCAAGTAATCACGCTTGATGGAAATAAGATAATTAACTTAAAATATAATATATTCATGTTATTTCATCACCCAGAATAGTTTTTTTAAATCATGATTGGTCACTATATATTCTAATTACATAGTTCTAAATGAGGTACAATCATTATTCTTACTAACCCATGAAATAATCAATCATTTAATATAAAATGAACCACTTGATGTTGAATTTATATCTTTAATTGAACTTGACCAATATTTATCTATATATCATAATAAATATTGTTTTTATTTATCACATACAAAAGAAGGAAAAAATTCAACTCAATAATCATAAATATTTTAAATTCATTCCCATGATTTAAAAATACTTCTTCAATTAATCCTCATTTAATTTTTTAAATTTTATTTCATATATATATAAATATATATGCACTACCATTCTTTTATCATTCCACTTTTTGGCCATGGGAGTATGATAAACTCTGCCTCATTATAATCTATGTTTTCTCATGTACGAATTTTGCATAGAGTGCCATGTTTTTAAATCATATTAAAAAGGTGTATATTTGAATGATTGGAAACTATATCTTCACCATTCAAAGTTAATAATGGGATATAATCTTGTTTCTTAATAAGATAAAAAATACATAATCCTATATAATAAATTACATTTCTCAATGTTGATTTGATATCATCCACTGGACTAGCCTAATCTGTATCTATATATCCCAATATATCTCACTATGATATAGTAATATATAATAGTCTTCAGAAAACTAGGCCTATGATATGATGAAGCATTCTTTTTCACTATTATCATGTGGGATTCATTGGGAAAACGTTGATAACTTGCATCTTGATATGTCGCATAAAAATTTCAGGTCTTTTCATGGTTAGGAACAATATGATCCTAATGATTTGTGTATAGTACATAATATCAACTGGTTTTCCATCCTCATCTGTTGAAAATCTAATTTGGTTAGAAACTGGTATATTCATACTCTCTCTTCCATTCAGAAAAAATATCTTAATCATATAATTTGAATATTTGAACTTAAAAATAAAATTGCCACGCCTCCCATGTATGACCTACAACCCCTAGAAAATATTAACTCATTAATCATTTTTATTTTGAATTAAATTGACTTCATTCATTAACACTTGTTCAATCCTATAAATAGTATATCATCAAGATATATAACAACAATAATTATTTTATTAGTCTCCTTTTTTACATAGAGATTATAATCACCTCACACTCATTGAAATCCAATATTTATCATGTATTGATCTATCCCACATTACCCATCTCTTGGTTATTTATTAAAAACGTAATGTTTATTTTTCAAAAAAAATAATTTTTTATTATCCCAATCTATGATAAATACATTTGGTTACAAAATGTAGACATATTCATCAAGAAATAAATTAAATATTTCAAATTTCATTTCTATTTTGAATAACATGAATCTTCTTTTTATCATTATACCCATAAAAAATATATACTTTCCATCCTATTCATAGAATAAAATGACCTATATATATCACTACATTAAATTTAGTAGTAGAATTTACACATAAATCATTCTTTTATTGCAATAACATTACCTTATTCAATGAGTGTGTTGTGCAAACCTCATCCATTTCTATGTATATTTATGTCCTTTAGTCTCAAAATAATATTCCATATCTGATTATTCTCAATATTGTCATGATTTTTATTTATATCCTTATTATAGCTCTCATAATTGTCAACCATATCAATATTTTTAGGTTTTACTTGACATAATACTGAAAATTAATGTATTTCCTTCATTATCCTTATTTGCAATATATTTTTCATATCGGTAATTATGTTTTTTTCATCAATGTTTTTCCTAAATCTTGACTTCCTCGCATATAAAAAATAGTTTAAACATGCTCATCATTAGTTTCATAATCTAAATCAATCAGTACCCATTCTGTTCCATCAGATTCACTCAAATCATCAACTCTTTTCTATAAAATGTGTTCATTTTATTTCTATAAAATCTATTTGTTATCCATAATAGTGACATCTTGTATTTTAATAAATATTCCTAGAATTTTTATAAGATAATTTTATCCCTCGTTCATAGATGAGTATCTAAGAAGAAAAATTTATCTCCATGAGATTCAAGCATCCAATTTTTTCTCTCTGTTGAGAATAAATCACCAACTTCTAAAAATTTGAACATACTTTAATGTAGTTATCTTTACATTCCATATATTTTATTTATTATTTCCTTCACCATGACATAACATATACATATTACTATATTGATGTATTTCATGATCATTTCATTTAAAATTTATAATGGTAGATCCTTTTCAATATGCATCATTCGATCCAGGTTGTTTTTTTTTTGATTTCCCATATCAACCACACTATTTTATTAAGGATTTCATACCACTAAAATTCTATTCCTTACCATATTATTATTGAGATAATATTATACCTTCCAATTAGTAAAATTTTACCATTATCATTCCAAAATTTTTTAATTTTGTAACCAAGAATATTCTCCACCAATCTTCGAAAAGAATGTCATGAAAATGAACACATAATATTTATAAGTAATAGCCATTAAACATTCTGTCCGGCATTATCCATCAACAAATAGAACATAATACATCTTTAAATAAAAATATCATGGTGATATCAACTAACAATAATCAATATATACCAATTCCATATCTCATATATAATTTTTCCATTCATTTTTTATATTTTCCAATGATATTTCCATTTAGTAGAACATCAAAAATATGAGTACGATATGTTAGGTCCCACCAAGATTGATGAAAATAAATGAGGGGTTTTAATTTTTAATATTAAACATTAGATAAATGTAAAATATATAGAGAAATTAATTGAATTAATATATTAAACAATTTAGATTTAAACAAGAAATGCTGTTGATTTATAAATATTAAAATATATAATGTAAAAGAGATAGTAAAAAAGACAATATAGTATTTTAGAAATGATCTTAAATATAGTATTTATAATCAAAAATAGAGTATGGATATCCACTATTGAAAAATTAATTTCACGGGTTCAATCTAATCATATACTATTAAAAATAAGAGAACCCCTAATACAATATTTACAAGGGGTAAAGTCTAACAATGAAATTTATAATGAGTATCCCAAAACATAACATTCCTTTTATAAAAGAGAATAAAATACCTATAAATTTGAAATAATATTATAACTAACTGTATTTTTATAAATTATAATCTCTAAGATATATAATATTTTATGATATTATACTTAACTTATGTCACAACCTTCTGGTCAGGTCTATAGAACCAATGATTCCATTTAAAGACTCTATAAACAATAAAGTGATAATATTCAACGAATAAAAGTGTATAAAAATAATGAATAAAAAAATTATAATCTGTAGATTAAAATAATGGAATAAAAATATTCCTTTCAGACACTCAAAAACATTTGAAAGATGCATCTTGGCAATTCCAGTTATGCCTCAGTAATTTAGTTAAACTATGAATCTTTTGTTAAATAGTAATTACATATCAAATAGTTAGTATCTAGTTATATATATGTGATAATTTCCTCAATATCTAAATAAATATATGTCATCACAGACCCCCCCCCCCAAGGTACCCCACATTGGACGACAATGAGAGAATATAGATATTGTTTCATAAATCCTTCCTCCAATAGGCCAAAAGTTAGTGACAAGAACTGAGGCAATATTATATATACCAATGGGATACATTTTCCTCTAAAAAACTTGAAATGATAGATAAGAAAAAACCAGAAAACTAATACTCAAGAAAAAGGTAAATGAATGATCCTACGGACATGAATGCAATGTTATATAAGAACTAATACAACTAAAAGGAACTTCATGTACCAAAATATAAACATGGACGTCACCAAAACCCCTAGATATTTCTCAAGAATCAATGGGCTAGAAATATTCATCTTGATCTCCAGACTTCACTTGTTGACATAAAATATTTGTTTTATATATGTGGGATGAGCATAATAGGTATACTCTATTGGATATACCTCGGATCCTGTTATGAAAAAGTTAAAGAAAACAAGATACAACCTAGTGAAAAACATGTGAAGATAACTCATCACATAAATAATTAGCCTATTTTCCCATCCCATCCTTTTTTATCTTTCCCTAATTAACATTTACCAAAGATCATACTATAGTAATAAAACATGTGTACCCCACTATAACTTCTGCATTGATTTTCCACCGTACCCTAACATCATACTTAATAAGATATATCTCTCCAAAAGAACCAGTCTGAAGAAACCTTGGATAAAGTATCATAACATGAAACTCTTGCATCATATCATAGCACAATTCCATTCCACAATTTCAAAAATTTAATGACTAGATTTTTCGAGGCATGATAACTCATATGTCATGTATCAAACATCAAGTATTTCACCTAAAGTCATCACAACCCATACCTTGAGTAATGTACCTCAATAAATCACTGCTCAGATATTCCATTCTTATAATAATCATTAGGCTACTATATCTGGAGATACAATTTTATATAATAACCACAATAAATAACAACCCTCTACACAGATATATTTTATAGACAAACTCCCTTCATACCAGCACACAATACTACTATGGGAAGGGTGTGTTTCTACAGGGGGTATTCATCCATCCATTTCATTCCATCCTTGATGATCGATAATACACCCTCCCAAATTCCACTATGTTTAGTAACCCTTTCATTTTTCGTGGGGTATTATATGAAACCATAAAAATTAAAAGATATAATATTTTTCACTACTACACTATGGGCATTGACCAACTCCCAATCTCAACTAAAAAGTTATTCTCTTGGTCACCTAATTGTCACTACTAAGATTGACATATTCTGGAATAACACATTCATTTAAAAATAATTCATTAATTAAATTTTTTATCATTTAGCTTTACTTTAATTAACTCATTATCAATTAATTACCCTCATTCCTGAAAAACTACATTAATCTTTAAAGGTGAAGTTCTTGTCCTCCAGAAATAACCCAATCAATTCCATAATTTCTCAATATTATTATATTTTTAGCATTCCAAACTCTAACCCCAATGGTAAATCATTTATTAAACCATATTAATATCATTCCATAATTCTTTGTATTCTAGGAACCATCCCAAGGTACCATAAAAATGATGCATAACCAAGCATCACTAGCTAACAAAAGTAGTAAAGAATAGAATTTTGATAAAAAAGAAACCTGAAAATAAATTCCTTAAGAACAACATTAACAACCAAGAATCATAAATTTAAGAAAAATTATTTGATACCCCAGATTCAATCCATTCCACCAAATCCGGTTTCATCCTCAAAACCATCAATCATATCATGATGCACCTTGATATCCTTGGAATATAATTATCCAACAACCCCAGGCCTACCTGGCCATATATCATCATCCAATAGCCATCATAGTCACACATAACTCGATATACCAAGTCTCTTTTCGACAACACACATAAATCATCAAACATAAATTAAGGGTTAATCGGGCATCCTAACCCCAAAATACGACAATTATCTTTTATATGAAAATTGTGCCTCTTGGAAAAAACCATTTATCTATGATAATAAATTAGTTTAATTCCATATTAAATTAACATATTTTTTTATTTTAATTTAATCCTATGGGTTACCTATGAAATCATGTATAAAAATATATTATTTTATTTTATCATCATATCTATAATAAATTCCAATTTCATAAAACTGTGAGAAGAAAAATTATTATTTATCTTGTCTTTTATTTTTATCCAAAACAAGTGCTACGACATCATATTCATTATATATTTACATTAAAATATATAAGAAAATTTAAATAAAATTTTCACCAAAAATCACTTGATTTCCATAAAATTATATGAAATAGGGGTTTCATTAAAAATGCGTCTATTCATTTATTTAGTGAACCAAAAAAATAATGGTGTTAGGATATTTAACCATTTTCATCAATTTAACATTCTAAACTTAATAAAAATCAACATTATTAATAAATAATAACATATATGACACACAATATATAAAAATAAATTTCAACCCATTATCAAGGTGGAAAACATATGATCACTAAAACCATTCAAAACATATTAATTTAGGCTCCATTGTTCTTTATTTAGGTTAATTCCACCACCCAATGAGATATATCATGATTCTAATAATATTTCATGAAATGAAAATTATAGAAGCATCGAATTGCCTACCAAAAGGATTCAATGTTCCATAAATGAAAATTGAACCAAAACATGAATCTCTAGTCTCCTCTCACACAAGATAAATATATCTATCCAAAAACAACGACCCACAACCATGCCAATAATATAAAAGAAAACAATTTTGGAAACAATGGGAGAATAATTTATCATATGGAATGAAATAAGGAGTAGGAACAAGACTGAAACATGAATAAACTACAACGAACGTGAAATAAATCACCACAGATCGAACATGGGATGTCCGAGAATAAATCCATTTGAAGGGATTCAAAGAAATAAGGGGAGAATTTTTATGGTCACAATGAGTTGGGAGTGAAAACTATTGGTTTCGAAAAGTTGATAGTTTTATTTGTTTTATTAGTTCACTACCTAGTTGTTATTCCCCACATGACTGGGTTATTCACATTGTTAATATCTCATGTTTTAAGTCCCTATGAAAAATGTTTCACCTCAAGCCATTAAACCTAAAATAAATTAACATTGTGTATTTATTAATTATGATGTGTTATTTCATGGTCAAATTATTTTGGTATGAGACACAACCCATTATTGACTTTTATTTATACATTTCACTGATGGACAATGAAAATCACCATCACAGAAGTCCCAAAATCCTATCAAGTCCACGAACCAAACACCTAAACAACCCATGAATAGAATATTCCTTACATGAACATATTTTAACATCATGATATCCATGTATTTTCAGATCACATCTCAAAAAAACTAGTAAAACATATCTATGATTCCTCTAAGAACCATTTGTTTCCAAAACACACAAAGGGATTGGAAAACTGGATCTAAGACCTTACATTATATACCACTCAAAAAATTCAATTCCTTGTGAGTTTAAAAATAGAGCCAAATAAAAATAATTAAAATTATTCATCTGAATATCCACTTCATGACATACCTCTCAATAATCCTTCTAACATAGGACCTCAACCACCTTACTTAGAGGGGAAAAAATAAAAAAATCAGGCATCACCAAAAACCATATCCCAAATCAGATAAAGGTCAATAACCACAAATACGCATCACTACAAGAGAAGTGATAAAAAACCACTCTAGATACTAAGTCCACATCTGTGACTAGTGTTTCTAGGTGCTCTCCACCACACCATCATGTATTCACAAGACACAAAAAAATGGAAAATTATGCTCTTGAAAAATGTTATCCTAGCATTAATAAATACCCATAGGCTTCTCCCCAATGGTTTCACAGTCATAAATGTCGATATTTTATAAATCAATGAAATGGTTATCATTATGAAGATAAAGGTGGATCTGTGACACATGCGAGTCATAAAGCATTCAAATCATTTGTAAAGGAAGTATTATTTATTATTACATGACTCAAACATGATCCAACACCTCTAAATTGCCAAAAAAACAAGGGATAAATCTTACTCCCATAACCAAACCTTAATTTATACCAATTAAGAGTCACCTTTAGAACCACATGATCTCCAATTTTGAATTAAATGTGTCTCCTCTTTCGATCAGTGTATTCCTTTTGATGATCTTATACTATCGTTATCTATCCACAAATCACTGGAACCATCTATTTAATGATCTATACATGTTCTATAATGAAAATCACTGAATCTCCAACCCCAATCTATCATAATGGAGAAATTAATGTTCGTTCACAAAAATTTTTATTTAGTTCCATTATATTGGTGCATTGAAAAAAAAAATTGTAAGAAAACTAAAAAAATGGAAAATTCCACACCCAAATACCTCCAAAATATTGTATACAAGAAAGAAACATTCCCTCAACAGTCTGGATATTCTACTCAATATGAATGGTCATCTATGGATGAAAATTAGTTTTGGGACCAAAATGATAGCCAAAATTATTCTTGATATATCTCCACATCCTATAGGTAAATGAGGATCAAGATAAAAAATGATCTTCCTTAGGACCCCATGGTGTCTCACAACCTCCTCTAGATATTTTCTCCAAAAAACAACTACATATCTTGACTCCTAAACCACTATAAATTGGGATGGTTTCTTCAAATGGTCTAATATCACCCATAGAGAATAAAATCCCCTTGGATCATTACATAAACATGTAATGAAGTATATCATATGTCCTCACACTTATACTGGGGAATATCAAATTGTTATAGAAAACCACTATGAACATTTCTTATGTCCTTCTCTATATGGAATACTAAACATAAAAACAAAAACTCTCTAACTCCATGAAAATACCCATGCCACAAAACCATTCATCTCAAAACTTAGTATATCTTTCCCATGACTCGATGTACATCCATGGGTGATATGTGGAAAAAAAATATAAATATCACACATCTCCAAAGGGATGAAAATAATTCCCTAGAATAATAGCTTGGGTTGTTAATATTTAGACCAACCATTAGAGTCATCATCAAAGATATCACAATCTCTCCAAGACTCTGCCTAAAAATCCCCTAGATGGGACTCCACCACCTACTGGTACATATACAACTACACTACCATATATAAAGGAAAAACTCTACCCTTAAACTATCAATGATAGAACATCCATTACTCTCCATAAATCTCTATATTCATGTAATAAATCATTGTGTGACTTCTATCTCATCATATTAAACACAAAATTTAACTTTCCTTATGAATATGAATTCTAAAAGTCATAATACTTCTACAATTTCATCATTATTTGATGAAAAAAATTCTTGTAACACTAGGAGAAGGCATACCTCAGGCTCTTATGATTGGTAAAACCCAAAAAAATCATCGATGAGGTAATGTCGCCCCAAAAAAATTAAAACACCATTGTTTCCAACTCGAGATCATAGATGGAATAGTTACACTTATGGGGACATAACATTTGATACCTATAATAAGGAACTAATATTTACTAAATCAAAACATATCCCACTAAAGACAAGAAGGGTAACAAAAATACTTGAACTGAACACCCTCTCTAGGAAAACAAAACAATGCACGATTAACCAAATTATTTATAAGGTACTCGAAATTCGGCATACACTGGTCAATCCACAAGAACAAAATATCCCATATAGTTTAGGAAATCAAAAAAGTGACAACATAAAATAATTTGGCTACAAAATACAATATTATCTTGAGAGATAAAGGAAACCTCATACCTTTACAATTTTCTTGGTGGATTCCCAAGATATTATTTCCTTAATCTTCGAAGGATCCATAATTAATCCTTTATGTGACAAAAAATTCACCAAGAAATGAACATAATGAGACTATAACCTACACTTATACATTTTCATTAACTGTTCTTGATGATGTAGAACTCCCAAAACTACTCACATATGATCTGTATGCTCCTCCTTAGATGTAGAGTGCATGAGGATGTCTTCAATGAAATCTACCAATAACTAATCTAGATATTATTTAAACATTGTATTCATAAATCCCGTGAATGTGGATTGTAAATTCATCACACTTCATGAAATCACAAAAAACTCTTAATTCCCATGTCTACATTGTAAATTTACCTTCATAACATCATCATCATTTTCCTACATCGGATGATATCCCGATCATAGGTTGATATTCAAGTACAAATTATATCCTTCAATTTGAATGAATAAATAATCAATCCATGGAATATGATAGAGGTTCTTCGCTATCACCAGGTTCATGAAATGATAATTAATACAAATATTAAAACTATCATTCATCTTCTTCACACAAAAAAACAATAACCCCCCATGGTGACACAGACGACTGAGGAAAACCATACTACAATAGATCATCGAGTTGTACCTATAGTTCTCACAACTCAAAAAGCACCATCCAATATATAGACATTGATATTGGATAATTTCGCTATTTTTTATCTACAAAAAATCAATCACTCATCAAGGGGGTAATTCCACAACATCCCCATGAAAAATATTAGGTTACTCTTACATGACCCTATAAAACACTAATGGTTGAACCTCTAATAAACTCATCATCAGCTCAGCCATTATGGAAGAAAATGATGGAATATGCCTATAACCCATTAGAGGGTCTCACTTACCAACAAATATGGATGAATCTCAATTAGTATCATATCATAAAATATAATATGTATTTTTAATGAATCCATAATATCATACATTAAATACATCTTATGCATACCAAGGATGATTTAACAAGGTTATATCTTGTAGTGTCTATATATTTCATATAGATAAACCTCACATCAACTAGTTTAGAAAATACCAATGGAATTGGATGTATCTTAAAATAAATTACTAAAGAACATAATAGGGAAGGTGATGTGAAGGATTTTGTATCTACTAAATCAAACAACACATGCATCCATGTTGAAAAAACAAGAAAAGGGTGCCCCATGTGACATCAAACTCAACCAACACTGGTAATAACATGGAATGGAACTAGACAGAGCCTTCTCCATGGCCTCAATGTCCATGATGATGACCACCACAACAAGAAAACCTTACTTTCTAAGCAAGAGTATCATCTCATGTTTACCCCTGGCCTACCCTATCTCCTCACGGATGATCTCATTCTTGATCATCCTGTGGCTATTTCCCTCTCTGAAACTACATCAATAGAGGAACCTAAAGATGAATAGATAGTGCATGGTACCTTATAATAACTCTCTTCTACTCCGTCCATTGATTACCTTGTCCTCCACATAGGAAAAAAACTATTTTATCCCTTTAAAAGGATTGAGAGTATCCACCCCTATAGAAAAAATATGATCAGGGTTTAGACTTAACCCTAGCTATCTAAATTCTATTCCGTCAAAGAACATGGGGTCCCTATAACATTTATCTTCTTTATGAGGAATCATTACAAGTCTCCTCTAATGAATACCCACTTTTGTATTACGTCCACTCATAAACCTCTACTTCATCCAACACCTCAAGATATGTCTACATGATGAATGGGGTGACCAATCGCTAGATATTTTGATTAAAAACCTCCCTAAATTTAATTTCATGGCCTCTTAATCTAGAAATAGTTCTGAAGCATATTAGATAAGGGTCCTGAAATAGATCTTAAACTCTCACACACTATAATTATCTCATTGAAGGGTTAGAAGCTTTAGAACAGTGGATACCTTTATAGTAAAAGATATAGACACTCCTAAAAACTAGTTCATGAACTTCTCACATGATGCATATGACTCCTCACTATCCCCTTAGAATAAGATCCACCATTTAATTATTTCTCCACATAGTATTATCACAGACAATGAATCCTTGTGCACCTACCGGAACAGATTGAACTGAAATCTACCTCAATCTCCTCCAACCAGTCTTTTATCACTAATTCATAAATGTAGCTTCATAATTCTTTAGGATATGGTTCTAAAACTCTTATATCTTCTTCCTCTAATTGTTTTAATCTTCAACATATACTCTACAAAGATCTATTGGAACATCCTACTAAACATTCATTGAAAGAACAGAACATATATTTCTGTGTAAAGTAATAATTATTGATAGAAAATTGTTAGAGACCACAAAACCAATAATATTTAATATTTAACAATAATTAATTAATTACTTACATAATTTTTATTCAATTTTTTACCTATCTTGAGGAATACCGATTTCAAACATAGTCACAAGGAAGAATCATGCATGATATTTTCCTAGTTCTGTACCATGCAACCAATATCACTTCTCTTAGTGGGTTCGGTAAACAAAAATATGTATGCATCAGATCATAGTGGGGGATAAAAAACACATCTATCAGTCAGTATCCCTTGTTTACATAAATTAATAAACTTAAATTACATTGTTTCCCTAACAACCCACATATTATCTCATATGACTAACTCCAAACTCCAACATATCTCTCAACCTAAACCATTGATACCCCTTTGTTATGACTTTGTCCCCCCAAGAGTAGCCCACCCTGGATGGAAATGAGTGAAGAGAGAAAATGACACCCAAATTTGGCCTCTAATAGGTCACGGGTTGATGACAATCATCTATGGTATATCATACATACAAATTGGAGGCATTAAACTATAAAAGAAAATGAGGATTGAGGGATGAAACAAAACACCAAACAAATCCTTCTAAAGATAAATGTAAAAGAAATATCCTAGGTACAAGCATGTAATATCATACAAGAACAAATAAAATTGAAAGGTAACTACAACTACCAAAATATACACTTATTTGTGACCATGAATCCCAAATAGATCTTGAAATACCACAAGCTAGTAATATACATCCTGATCTCTAACCATGTGAGTGCATCTCTAATTTTCTAGAATATTTTTCTTGGGTTGCACATGGTTTTAAACACCTTTCACCATAACCATGTTCCCCTATGATTTCCACCAGTTCACTCCAAAAATATGAATGTACATTTATGTTTCTTGGGGTATTCCAATAAATTAGAGTATCACCACACCACATAAAAATATTTCCATTACATCTACTTCAAATCCAAAAATACAATGAAGACTCCAAATTACCCATTAAAACTAATGATCTAGATTGGGTGTCCGGCCAAAACTTTTCCAAACCTACCACCCATGCTCTGAAGGTTATAATTCCATTCCACCATTATTCTCAAAAAAATAGGCGAGTAGTAAAATTTGGTAGCAAATTGGACTAAGCCCACCTAACTAATCACATGAGTTATTATACCACAAATCATGAGACACATTCCCAATCACCTAGTGTTTGTGAAAAGAACTAGGGTATCACAAGTGAACACATGGGGATTATTTAAACCTCATAAAAATGATCATTGATATATTCCAAATGGAAACATGACATCAGGTATCCTTATATTGGATGGCCATTAAATGATAATAAATATTATAAAAAGGTAAATTCCAACCATATATGTCATAAGCATTAGAAAAATGAACAATGCCATTATAAAACATTTGTCACACATGAACCCATTTTAATAAAAAAAATTAAAATTACCAAATAATGAAAATAAACTAAACTAAAATGAACCTAGGTAGACTAATAGAATGATATAATGCACAAACCAACTATTCAAAGCTATCTGTTTGACAAACCCTAACATCTTTCTGGGACTCTCAAGTCACCCCCATAACCTGAACAATGCCCACAACAATGGATAATTGTGAAAAATAAAACATATTTGTCATAACATGATAACCTATAGAAAACAATAACACTACATACCCATTGATGTGAGTATATAAGTGTAATACAATGTCTTATAACATACCTTCATGAGTCCATTACATTCAATTTATGAGGAAACCAATAATTATAGTTTGAATGTAATATATGAAAATTAATTTTCATTTCATTTATACTAAATGGAAATAAAATAAGGTATACTACAAATTCTTTCAGGAAGAACTCAATTTATAGAAAAAAATCATTTGAGAGAACTTAATAAGGTAATTTTATTTCAAAAAAATATTTACCATTATTAATAATAACATGAATTTAAATGGAATAATAAAAGCCTTCCCTTTCCTCTCAATACAAACTTATTTAAAAACAAACCATTACATGGTTTAAAAAATACATTTTCAAAAGGAATTAATTTACAAGGATGAAATTTCAATTTATGACATTTTTATGAAAAAACATACATCAGCCCCATGATTATCGATCATAAACACTCTAATCATCAATGTAGGAATATAACATGAAGTGGGAAACTCATATACCATCAACGATACATAATAATAACATAACATAAATACCATAAGGAAACTCCCTAATAATTAATAAATAGTTTTTTGAAAAAAATAAAAGTGGAACCAACTACATGTAGGTTAATGGTCACACAAATCATCTATTCAATTTCTCTCACTTGATCCTAATCTGAGACACACCCCAGAGTGAGTTATTATATTCAATTAGGGGTTATTGTCAAATGCGTCACACTCAACTAGAAAGTTAAAACCCCTAAACTTCCCACTTAGTAAAATATTTTCCTCGTCACATGCATTAACAAGGTGGTTATTATCAAGCTAACACCTCTATGTGATAGGCACATAATCATAAGGAATGATACAAAGAAATAAAATAGTTACCACATCTAACACACCTACTTCGATAATGAGCCCCAACCCAATAATAGAAATATGAATCACAATTCATATAAACATGAACATTATATCAATCATAAAAAAGGGTGTAAATGATATCAACAACCGTGTAAATAATTGAATGACAAATAGAATCATATAACATTATAACTGGATCATCTCTTAATACATAATGATTACATTCTTTTGAAATCTATTTTTAAACTGAATGTAATTAAACTGGAAACCACACACAACATGAATGAACAACAAGATCAACTAAATAAAGTATTCTTTAAAAAAAATATCAAAGGAAATACATACACTGAACACTTTTCAAAACAAGTAATGTCATTAAATGGTTTACTACACATTTATAAAATAATGAATGCTCTAAATAAATAAGAAATTCTATTTTTAAAACATTGTAACTTCATAAAATTAGGTAACCCATTTTTAAACATGGAATACTTCACTTAAGAAAACCAAATTGGTTCAAAACCCCATGAACCAAACATTTTTCTTTTGAAAAATAATTAATGGAATTTTACTAATCACTATAAATGCGTAAAACACTATTTAAATCCACAATTAAATTGAATCAATAAGTCCCCCAACTTTTTTCAATGGAAATTACAATTAAACAATGATAACCTTTGAATAAAAAGCTAACAATTATATAAATCATTAAATTAGTTTAAGAACAAATTTAAATTATAAAGAAATCAAGTTATTCTTTAATAAATGGAAATATAAATGAAACGCCAACAAAAAATAGTGGAAACTAGTCTCTTTTTATGGGAACCACTGAAAAGGGATTTAAGGGATGGTCCAAAACCATTTTAAATTATAATACCCAATTTTATCACAACACTAATGATGAAAATCATCATATATGTCTAATTGGATGAGAAAAGAGGGGAAAAGGGAGTAACCAAGAAAAGAAGATGTAAGAAGACCTTAACTCTTGATCCATAGATAAAACCATAAAATAATCACCCCTAATCTACTTGTAGAATCTTGGAAGGAGAAGAGTGATTATTTATAGGTACCTATAATGAGTGAGTTTGAGAGGGGAAGGTCAGGTAGGAATCCCCAAGAAAAAATAAATTGAAATGACAAAAAATACACTTACTCAAGAAAGACCCAATATTTTCATGCATGGTTTACCAAACCGCGAAATGTTTGTGTAGATTCCACTACTCTAAAAACTTATATATATCATAGTTGTATCATATAGTTTGAAAACCATGTACATACTATTTGATCGCCTCTGTCCACAACTATATATAGTGATCGGTTATTACCACATGGTTTCCAAAAATGTGAATGTAATCGTGTAGCCCTATAAAAGATCCAATATCTCAAAATTTAAACCCTCAGACACCCTGAAACCAAAGAAAAAATAAACCACATTAACAACAGAAATTATGTGAACTTTTAGATTTTCAAATCAATTATGTGTTATCTCATATGATCTTCACATATTAATTCTCCTTATTTTAAAATTATGTATTATTAAATCTTTTTAATATTTCGGTTTTGAATAAATTTGTTTCATATTTTTAAAAAGGTTTTCCATCCTATAAAAATAAAGTGTTTAATCTTACAACATAAATTTCCTCTTATAAGCATTATTTCATTTCACGGTTCTTTTGTTGTTGTTTTTTTCAAAATTAATTGTTTTCTAATTCTTTCACATAACAATTTTGAAACCTCAATGTGATTTTGAAGACTCATTTTTTAAGATGATTTTATTGAGTAATTTTTTTTAAAATGTTTTCACATCATTTTTTTGAAATATTTATATCATTTAAAATACTCAGGTGATTATGATTCCTTTTAAAATTAAAAGTTTTTTTAAAAAAAAGAACCTCACCTTTTTATTAAAAAAAATCTTTAATGGTTTATGTTATATTTCCCTCATAATATTTAATTTCATTATTTACATGGATGTTATTTTTCATGAACGGTCAAATAATTTTTCTAATAAAATAGAATTTTTTTACTAAATTTTGGGTATCAACTGTTTATATTCTTGAGGTCAATTTTTCTGATTATATATATAAATGTTGTGAAACTGATTTTTAATTACCTGGATTATTTAGGATGTGTTTAAAGATATTTTTCCTATTAAATTATATGAATGGATTATTTAAGGGTCGAATCATATATTTCCCTCCAATTGATTGGTAATGTTTATATCTCATGATCTCAAAAGGGTGAATAAGAGGATTTAACTCAATCCAAAGGATATAAAAGAGGATTTAACCCAATAAAAGGTTTATAGATTAATGTTTATCCCAATTAAAAGGGAACACAATAGGATTTATCCCAAGTAAAAGGTTATAATAGAGGATTTATACCCATATAAAGGGGTATATGGGAGGTTTCATCCTGAGCCAATGGGTACACAGAATGTTTTATCCCAATCCAACGTGTACACAAGAGGATTATCCTATGCCTAATAAGGTAAATGGGTGATTATTATCATCCTAATATGTAATGAAGGTCTTGGTGGGTTTCCTAGAAATATGATTTATATGCTTAAGTTTAAGATACATCCTTAGGTTATAATCTTGTTCCTATAATTATTCTCCTAAAATAATTTTAATCTCCCATGATTTCAAACACTTTTTACATGGAATGTGTTTTTCATTTAAGATTACATGTATTTATATCATTACATATATATAATGATTATTATACCATGATCTTTTAATAAAAATATTTCTCCCATTCTCATGTTTCCTCATATTCTTACTATCTAAAACATGATGACATGTTGATATGTTTTCCCTTATTCAGTATTTGATCTCATCAATTTCCTATTTTTTTATTTCTATCATTAATAAGAGAAGTTTAAATTATGAGAATTATACAAGGGAGTATATTATAGTTTAATTATAGAGAAATTTTTTCATGTGTTGCTAATGTATCTTCTACTCAATGACACTAAAACTTTGGTTCTATAGATTGTGTGACTATTTTATAGATGGAATGATTATTCATGTAAGATAATTGAATAAATGTGTATATTTATAATTAGTCTCTATAGTTTTCATTATATAGGGGAATAGTTATTTATGAGAATTAATGTAGTTATATTGGGGAATAGGATAAGATAACATTAATGAAACCCCTAGGAAAAAGTCTATGTTTATGATGACATCCTGATGTTTTGATTCGGAAGATCTTGACCCTAGTCACCCAAATTCGATGGTCACTTTGTTTCATTAGGATAAGATATAATACACTAAATAATGAAGTAAATAAAAATTTAGTAGTCTTGGTAAACAAGATATAGACTAAAATCACACATTTCATTTGAAAAAATTAAAAAAACATAGTGAATGTAAATATTTGGTATTATTTATCTCATTTAAATATTCCATCATTATATCCAATAGAAAGAAGAAGTACAATGGAAGTTATCATAATTAAGTATGGAATAATTAACATAGAGAGTTAAATAAATGAAAACACATTCCATTTAACAATTAACTTGAAAATAAAGAATAATAGGGAAGGAATAAACAATGATTAAATAATGAAAAATAAATTATCATATAACCTTGAGACTTATTCGTTTATATACTAACTATTTAAAAAATCACATGCACACCAAAAATTAGCCTTATAATTATGTAATGCTTAATTTCAGACGTTATAAACATAATTTCAACACCTAATGATAACAAATATTATTTAAATTGGAAATTCCTTTACCAAATACCCATACTTTTTTATCTCATGAAACCTACCAATGAACCTATTGGATATAGAAGTACCCACTCTTCACTTACTGTGTCTAATTCCATAATCATATGAAAGTAGAGAATAACAATTGAACATATAATCATCTTAAACATTCGTATTGAGAAACAATAATATGAAATGTTAATATATACTTAATCAATATGATCATTAAACATCTATAAAAAAGAATAATCATGGTATTTTTACAATATATTCCCAATAGAGTATGAGTAATTTAATGGGTTATCTCTTTTCATGGATAGAAATATCATAAAAATCATTAAAAAAAATTTATTGAGGAAAATAACTTCTAAAAATTTTAATTTCCTTGATATTTGGAAATACAATTTCTTTGAAAATAAGGATGGAAACGTATAAATTAATCTTAGAATTCTTATATGGTCATGATAGTGGGAAATTATGTTCATACTGAGTAAGTTAATATATTTTTTATTACACATTTTCATTAAAATTCTAGAAGGGCCTTGTTTAGAAAATGATGATAATATTCCATTGAAACCTAGTTATTGAAAGTAAAAAATGGGTAAAAATGAATTTAATAAATCATTTTAGAAAAGAAATTTATTTCTTAAAAATATTGTTAAATAAAATATTGACATTGAATTAATATATTCCCCACCATGTAGAAATAATTTTGTTTTTCCTTAAAAAAATATTGGGTTTCTTGATTATTTAAAAGTGTAAAATGAAAGGAAAATGTATAATTTTATGAAATAACCATAGGAAAAAAAATTTATTTGTTTTATGAATAAAATATAAAATAATTATCATATTCGATACTTAAATATAAAAAATCCTAAATAATGATGAGATTGCCATATAAACCGTTACCACTTTTGTATCCAATGAATCATAACCAACATGAAATAAATAACATCGAGTGAAACATTAAATACCATGAATATAAAGAAATTCATGATATAAAATTTCAAATTGGCAGTAGATATGAAACATAAAAAATAGGTGTATAATACCAAATATATCCCAACGGAGTGGAAATTAAGAATAAATATCTAAAATGATGATATTGTTTAATTGAGAACTAATCAATGAATTGATTATATGTATCATATTTAAATCCACATAAAATGATTGGAAATTCAACATAAATTTATAAAATTTCACTAAAAATTTATTCCTAGAATTTGAAAGACAATGAAGAAGTTATATATCCCAATGAAAATAAATTAGGTTATGAAAATCCTTATTTCTTGGTAATATTCAACTAAAATCCCCATTGATGAATTAAAATAAATTATAAAATAAAAAACATTGAACTATGATTGGTTCATTTTATAATATTTAAAATTGTTTGTATATTAAATATATAAAATTAAATAGGTACATGACATTAAATTATACCTCATTGAATGGAAATTGTGATGAAATATCCTACTTCAAGTCTTACTCATAAAGTTTGTTATTTATAATCTTTAATAATATACCAATGTAAATTATTTACTTTATTAATAAAAACATTCATGTTTATTATTCATTTTATTTTATTTATTACCATGTAAAATTTAATTACTTAGTCATTTAATTTCACATCAGGCATTTTGATGCGATTCATATCATATGCCAAAAATGACTTTGGTGGGTTAATTATGGTAAAGAGGATATTGTCACCTCATATATATAATAATAATAATTATTAAATAGTTATTATTTTTATAATTTAATAATTATTTTAAAAACAATAATTAATTATGGTTATTATAGATGAGTTATGTTACAATCATAGAGATGATAAGTCGTATATACACATGAGTAACATTCCCATTTTTTAATGATCAGGATAGAAAGTATTTATGTATTATTTTATCTTTAATAATATATAGTTATATCATAAATACCATATTATTTACTCATAATTTCAAACATTCACATATATATATATATATAATCGATGTGATGTCTTGATGGAAAACGAACCACATTGCTTCATAGAGGTGGTGGTCCACACGTAGTAATAATGCCATTATCATTTTTCATTGTATGGAAATGTAAGAAAATATATTACATATTATCTTTTTATAATAATAAATATCTCATTAAAATCGTTTATAAACTTTTCATCTATGATTTTTTCTTGATGTGAGATCCAATTACAGAAAATAAATTACCTTGCTTCGTGAGTTGGTAGTCCATCCTGTACACGAACGATAGTTTCAATTCCAATTTGATGGAAGAAGATGTAGATATAGGGTATGAAATTAATATTAAAAAAATACAATTATAAAAAATTTATTTTTTTACTATTTCTTTATGTTTAAATAATATTTAAGTAGTTATATGAAGAAATCAAACTAAAAAATTTGGTTAAAAGTTATATCACTTATTTGGGTGCCCTCTTTTCTTAACACCTTTAGTACACTAAGGAATATATTATTTCCAAAATATGACCACTAGAAAGTGGTAATGGATGTTATGATGTTATTTTTGTATGTATATGTTGAGAAGGGGTTTTTTATGAGTGAATAAATGAGGAGATTGTGTTCCCTTTTATAAAAGAGGGGAGAGACACTCTTTGAATTTAATAAATTATTATATTAATATAAATTAATTTTCAAGGAATAAAATCTCCAAACTAACATAATTTTAATATAGTATGTGTAATGATCTAAATCCTATTATCTCGTATAATTTTTTAAACTTTAGAATAAGTTTTTACCCTTAAATGTTTGTTTTAACACGTGTTAACACTTTTAATAGTTACCTTGATAATGATGTTATTACTATTTTGGGGTCAAGAGAGTTACTATAAAAAAATTGATCCATAAATATCCTATATATGATATTTTATGGTATATAAGAATCACTTGGAAAATACAGTGTTTTTGTTAATTTTTAAAAATTTAATAAAAATTGATTTATTATACGAAAACATTAATGTCATTTTTGACACTATTCTTTAAATTTTCCATTAAATACATCCATAAAAATTTGGAATTCAAATATATACTTTTTATACACCAATAATATGATATATTTAAAAAATATGTTATTTCTATAATAGTCTCAAATTATATTACTTTTAATATTTTAAAAATCATTTATTTTATTTTCTATTAATTAATGAAATATTTAATTGGTGCTACGTAAGAATTTAAATTAATTATATTATCACTAAATATTAGAAACAGATAATCATAATAAAAATAATTTTATTATGATAAAAAATTTAATTAATATTCATTCAAAACATTCTTTTGTCCCTATTTTAAAACATAAGATATATTTTAAAAGTAAGAAAGTGATATTTTCATTTTTCTTCACATAACAGATTATATAAGTCACTTTCATGTGAAGTTCCCCATAAATAAATACATATCAATAATAAGTTTATAAGGGACTAAATTCAATCATAAAAGTATATAGAATATGAAAAATGGTCACCATATAACTTCGTATTAAGCTAGGTTAACCCGATTTAACAATTTACCATCGTGATGAATTTTTAATATTTTTATCATTGATTATAAAAAAATATTATGTGGATGTTAATAAATAATATTAGTTGTGAAAATATAAAATATAAAATCTACTTTCTAAATTTAATCTCTATAAGGGAAAGAAATGCATTTTTTATATATCCCTCAAAGAGTGAACAAGTCGTTTAAGTTAAATAGTATTTTATAACAAGTTTGTGTATAATGTTGATTACTATGTAATTAATTATATTATTTCTAAATAAAGTATTATAATATTAATTTTGGATAATAATATATTTATTATGGGGGTTTTTAAATGAAAATAAATGATAGTTTTAAAAATATCAGAATTTTCACTATTCACAGAAAAATAAATATTTTTAGAAATATCCCAAAATTTCATCCAAAATTAATTTGATAGGTTTTCTTAAGAAATTAAGAAAATAAATTATAATATAATTTATAAAATTGGTAGAAACTAATTATAGTATTTTCTCATAAAAAGTTTTAAAAAAAATTGACGTTAAATATATTTTCAAAGCAAATATTGACTTTACTAAAAAAATTGTACTTGTTTACCAATATATTTGTTTTATCTAAAATATATATAAATATTTTAAAAAAAATTGTAGAATATTATTGATACATTTAATTATAATGGCTATTTAATAACATTCTCATTTAGATATTTTAATAATATATTACTGTTCATTTAAACTCGGTGTTGCGTGTAACACAAGCTATCTAAGAAATAAATTTCACTAAGGAAAAAATATTCTAAATCACAGATTATTACATAATACCACCTTAAATAAATTATTACCTCATAATTATATGTCTTTCATCAAAGCATTAAACTCTGTTTAAAACCCACATTGTAAATAAGAATACTAAAACATCTTTTAAGAAATTAAGTGAAAATCATAAGGGTTTCCTGAAATGTCACATAATCAGGTTCCTAGATAACAAAAAAACAGTGGGAGGTTATAATATATATATATATATACACACATGGAACATAATAATAAACTAAAAGGGAAAATATATCATGATGTTGAACAGGGTCATGAGAATTTTAACGACCACAAAACAATAAATCGGTGATGACTGAAAATATCACCAATTCCTGAGAAATGAAGGTAATAAGATAATTTTTTTCTTCACGATCCTTTTCCTAAGATTTTAGGAACCCATTTACCATATAGTCTTAGAAAATAAGGAATTATACATTCTTTAAATGTATAATCTCATCCATCAAAAAACATCCACAATAATCACATCTTATGTTCCAAGAGATGGGCATTAATGATGATTTTTTTTATGACTAATGTTCTAAAATAAACATATAATGAATCAAATAATCCACAAAGGATAAAAATATATTCCTCATGTCTTCAATAAATCTAAAATCATTAGCACAATATAAGATAACACCCAAAATTATTAAACCTTCATATGAAGAAATAATACTTTAATATCTAAAATTCAATAATAAACTAAAGGTTTAACATAGATCATTACATAAATAATTAACTCTATATAAAAAATTACTTCAATAACCACAATAGTAAAGAAGGTTTTATCATGAAAAGATATCCCATACCCTTTATTTTATATCTTCAACAATGTAATAATATTTTTTCTCAACTACTACATTACATTAAAACTGAAGGTAATATATACCTTATCCCAATAAAAAGAATAATAAAACTTAATTAATCACCTCAAAAGAAAAAAATATATAATTAATTTCTCATGTAATATGATTCCCTAAATCAACTTAATATTTATCCACCAAACCATCTAAGTAAAAAACTTCATACAAACTAGGATATCACATATGCTAGTGGTCGGTGTTTTACCCTTTCACCCATCAACTATGGGATCATGTCGTGTGGGCTTGCAAGATGTGTTGAGTTTTATCCCAACACATGGGTAATCCTTTTTATAAAAAAATATTTATATAATTCCAATATTCTTCCCAAAAATGTGTTGAACAAAAAAAATAATCATTAAATCACTTTTTAACCACTAATGGTTTCTACATAGCTTAGTTTTTTCAAAAAAAAATTATAATTGACTATTGTTACCTTAACATAAATAGTCATATTAAACCTAGATTTTTTAAATAAAATTATGATTTTTTCACAAAATATAAAAAAATTATTCCTCAAATAAAATTTTCGATAAAACATATATTAATCTAAATGGTTTCATTCACAAAAATTTATCCTAAAATATCCTTAATTGTTTTATACTCTCATTATATAAAAAATCAAAATGAATTTATATATATTTAAACTTTTTGTAAACATTATATTATTCAACCCAAAATACTTTAGGTTTATCCCAAATCACTATTTAATATCATAGGTTTCTATAGATTCTATTCTCCCATTAATCATAATTCTTTATAATAAAAATGTGAATTAACTCAATATTATCCCCCGAGAGTGTCAAACTAGGTGCCTAGTAATGGAACACTCACCGTGCACTATGATTATGGTGAATATATAATTTTCCAACTCTTTTTGATGTAATTAAACCTAGATGAATATGTAGCAAAACCATGTCTGCTTTTAGTATCCAGAAAAGAATGTATTATTAAGAAAAAAACATATTCTCTACCTTATAAAAAAATTATGATGAAAAACTATACTTGGACGTATCTTTAAATATATTCATAAATTTTTGTTCCCAAATATGTTTTTTATTGAATCTACTTCCCAATATTTCTACTAAACTTTATCTTATTCCAACATTGAATTCCCTAACCCTAGTATCCTAGAGACAATGCCTACTTTATTATGTTGGCAGAAGATACACTAGATCACATCCTAATTAGATTAATAGTTTACTAGTCTTTGTAATATAGATACAAACATAAATATCACATTTTAATTTAAAACATAAACTTAAAAAAAAGTTAAAGTCAATATTCTACATCATTGACCTCATTCAAATATTCCTTCTTCATATATCAGTTAAAGGAAAAAAATAAGGGGTTAGCACAAATTCTTAGTAAGGGTTATGTACTATGGAATCTACCATGATTAAAAAAAGGAATAATCAATATGGAAAGTATAATAATTGAAAAAACGTTCCATTTAATCAATAAGTTTATCATAAAGAATAATATAGAATGAATAAATGATAATGAAATTATGTTATATAAATAATAACATAAAAATGAAACTTATACATGGATATTATAACTATTTATATGAACACATGGACATCTATAACGGATCTCATAATGACAGAATACATAATGTTTGGCATCATAATGTTTCCTTTAGGGCCTCCTTCTAGGTCATCATAGATCAATGGGTAATACCTCATCCAAACACCCAATATAGTTTGCCTCATGAGGCCAACTGATTCGTTGAGGGTAAATATTAGACCCCACTCATCACTTACTTCGTCCAATGTATTTGTCATAATAAAGGTGAGAATAATATTTCTATACATAATCAACATAGAAATATTTATTAAAAAACTAGAATATGAAATGTTATTATTTTCCTAGTCAATCTGATCATAAACCATCCCAAGAAGAATAAGGATGGTTTCATCACAACACATTCCCAGTGTAGTGTAATTTAAATAAATGGTTATTGTTTTTTATGACTATAAATTCCTTAGAAATATCATTAAAACATTCTTGATAAAAATAAATTTTAAAAATAAAAATATTCAAAGATATTAAGTAAGACATTTTCTCTATAAATAATACATGAAGTAGTTAATTTAAGCTTCAATACATTTAATTTTTCTTAGAATAGGATTTTTTGTTCATGTTGAGTATGTAAAAAAAATATTTCATTCACTTTTTCATAAAAAAGTCAAAATGTTCATTTTTTGGAAAAAAATAGAATATTCCATTTCAAACATTTGAAAGTAATACATAGATAAAATTGACTTTAATCAATCATTTTACAATATTAAAAAAATTATTGAAAATATTTTTAATGAATATATTGACCTAGAAGAAAATTATTTCCGACCGAAAAGATATAAAAAGTAAGATTTACTTAAATTAAATTATTATCTTAAGTATTTAAAGGGGGAAATGGAAGGAAAACATATAATTCTCAAAAATAACCAAATTGGAAGTAAATATATTGGTATTACGTTTTAAATATAACATAATTCTACAAATGGAGACTTAAACATAAACAACACTAATTAATGATGAGATTGTGAAATATACCCTTACTACTTTGGTAACCTGTAAATCATAATCCTAATGAAATAAATAGAAATAAATGAAACATTAAATACCATTAATATAAATATATTAATAATATAACATATCATGGGGGTTGTAGATACACTTCAAAAAGTTATATAGGTTCATAATAGAAAATATTTCACATTAGAGTTTAAATTGAGAAGAAATATCATATAAAGATCATATCTTTGAAGTGATAATTAACCGCTTTATTGATTATGTGTATCTAAATTAAATAAAAATAATATTAAAAGAAATAAAACATGAAATAATTAAAATTAATTACCCATATAATCTTATAATATCAAATATAATGAAGAAATAATATAACCCAAGAAAAGAAATTCAGTTATAAAACCCCTTACTATTTGGTAACATTAAAATGTAAATACCAATGGATGAATTAAAATGAATTTTAACTTAATATACCATTAATTATGAATTTTTATTGATATAATATGTAAAATTGGTAAAATATACACCATATAAAATAAATTATATCCATAACATTAAAATAGGGCTCAATGAAGAGAAATTAAGTTGAAATCCATTCCCTCATGTACAACACTTCATGTACATTCAATATCATTATGAATATTGAACATATGTCAATTATTTACATTATTAATAATATTTTTCAATTTTTTAGTCATGTTATTTTTTTATTATCATTTAATATTTAATTTCATAGTTAATTATTCTTATATAAGATGTATTGATGATATATTGTCATGAATCAGCCTAGGTCGACCACGAAATGGTTGCCCGAGATGGTCTGTGGCATGGTCCAAATGGTGTTCTCGATCCCCACAGGCTGGAAACTAGTGTCGAGAATCAATGTATATATTAGGGAAGGATTTAATCCCAAGAGGAAAAACCAGTACAAGATAAATAAATAGAAAAAATAGAGCACAAAAAAATAAAACAAAATGAATCTTAAATGAATATGAATAAATAGATTCAGTTACAAGGAACAACTAACAGACCGTAAACTAAAAAAAAGAAAACCAACCACACTCTTACAACCTCTATGTAACCCCTTGGTCACCTCAACCCACTAAACCAAATCTTCTCCAACACTAAGAAGCTGGGCTAGGAACCTGAACCAAATCTGTACCTATAACTGAAGGCGTGAGCTCCGAAATTCTCAATAGGAATGCCAAGATAGACCACTAAATCGAAGAATCTCCCTTCCAAAAACAATCTATTAACACAAGTTTGAAATAGAAATATAAAAGTAGTGTTCTCACATTTTATAATAGTTAATATTTTTTCCTATTTAAAAATCCAACACACGCTACATACCATTTCCAAAATCATTTACCATTTTATAAACAAATCCAAAATGAATGATTCCAAAGCTGGGATAGAGTAAAACAAGAAAATAGTAAAAGCTATAAATAAACTAGTATAATAAAAAGTAAACAAAAAATGTACATAATAAGTAACCATGGGTGATCCTAAACATCCTTAAAAGTCCAATGTAAATACTTGGTTCAGAACCACCTGTCGGCATATCGTGAAGCCCCTATGTCAACAAACAACTAGTTGCCCTAACCTAGCCTCATTAGTGGCACATCCCACCTAGCATAACATAAAATCTAGGTGGTTCCAACATATATAATTAGGGTTGATCGAAAATCATCACTCGGTCATCAAAAAGACACCCAGGAGCCCATGAAGGTAGTAATACTATGTAAGTAGGAGGATCTTTCACGTGTTACTCATCTTACCTCGCATCACCACACTTGTATACCTCAAACATAGACACCAATATAAGATAACCCCTAAGGGATATCCCCACAATAAAGCTTCCCCATCTTTATTTACATACATTTCATATCACACAAAGGTTCCAACTAGGCCTCCATACCATAAATCATTTAAACCATTTCATAAAACACTCAATGTTTCCAATCGGACATACACTTTCACCAAAACACAATATCTGTTAAAAGATAGTACAAACATTATCCTTGGGGTAAAAGTGTCAATGTGGACCTTAAATCAACATGTCTAAATACATTTACCAAAAAACTCTTACCAATACCAATTTTAAATTTACAAATCTGAACATGACCTTAGGAAAAAATTCACTAAACCCATACCAAGAGTTGAAAGGCTTTTACTCTTTTAACTCATGCCAAATTATGATTTAAATCCAAATGGTCCAAACTTGAGGAACACCTTGAAATCCATTTTTAAAACACACACAAAAGATCTAACCTTAATTAAAAAAATATGAACCATTTATAAAACTACTCTTTTAAGAAAACCCCAACTTAAGGCATCACCTTCATTTGTTGACACATACATGTGTTCACCTAGTGCACCAATGGATACCCCAACAGCCCGTGATACACAAATAATTAATATGACACTTAAAAACACTTCTATAAAACACCAGTTGCATTATAATCCATGTCCACCCACCCACCTTATTTAGAAAACAAAAATCCATCCCCATAGGAATCATTAAACTCTTCTTAAAACATTTTAACACATTTAACAAAACATACCATTTCAAAACTATAAAATCTAGACCAAATTTTACAGTTAAATAAAAATTTCCATAACAGTGTGAGTGCTGAGAATTTCATAAGAACCCCTAATCTCATCTCAAGGAAACACTATCAATTAAAAAGTACAACATAGGTTCCAAAATCCTAAACATTACACATGAAGATCTTTAAAAAAAATTTAATAAATTTTATCATCCTAAAAACTCCACATCAAACTAATTGTGTGTGTTATGAAGGTGAAAATCATATTTTAAAAAATTTCATAACAATATTTGGCACCTAAATAAACCAACTCATCATGGACACATATATTAATTTAAATCAAACATATTAAATGTACCAATAATAATTTATAACTGAAGAGTTTAACAAAAATCCATTTTTTAACAAATTCTAAAAACTAATAAACACCAAAATAGACTAATTAGGTATATTTAAATGTTACAAATATAAAAATAAAATAATAATAATAATAATTTTAAGAACTAATCACCAATGAAATTCATCAGAAAGGAAGATTTATGGATTTTCCTAGGTAAAATAAATTGCAGATGCGACGGTACCTCAAGGAGGGGGATATAGAGACCTTGCGGACCAAACACCCAGCTTAGACAACTAGAATAATGCACAATCCAAAACCCGAAAAATTAGAGTTTGGAAAACATGAAGAAAAATCACCAAAACAAATAGAAAATGAAAAAAATGTAGTAGGGGGTCGTGAGTATATGGTTTGTGCTGGAAAGGAACCAAGGGATGAAGGTTCTAGGAAGTGAGAACAACAGGTTTTCAAGATCAGGTTCATCAAATCAGGCCGTGATTGGACAGAGTGAAAGAGGGAGTGGGGATGGAGAAGCATCGCTAAACATAGGTGGATTAGGAGGGTCCATCACATGACAGGGAGGTGCGGCCGAATGGGAAGCTAACTGAAGCGACGGTGAAGGATGAATCTGAAGGGGAAGCCGACTCACTCATGGAGGTTGGTCACACCAAGGGCGACATACAGGAGAAACATGATGGGGGTGTTGTGTCATAAATAGGGAATAGGGGGTAAGAACTAGCATTAGGGTGTCTTAAAAAATAAAAAAAATAATACTAATAATAATAATAATAATAATAATAACATCCTTAGTAATAAAATAAATATTAACAATAATTATACTAATAATAATAATAATGTTAATATTTATAATAACATGATAATAATAATAATAATAATAAGTTCATAATTTTCATTTTAAATCATAATGAAATTAATAACAATTTTATAATAATTATATTAAAATTGCATTTAAAATTATTATAATATTATCAAAAAAAATTTGTAATAATAATATTATTATCTACTCAAAAATATATGTATACTTATTTTTAAAACAATTAAATTATATTATTATTATAAAATTTTAATTATTTTAATCAGTGGGAAAGGTTAGGGGCACCCGAGCCAACCGTACAATTACTGCCAACCATGCGCTGCTCGTGCACCGGTCTAAAACCAACCGAAATCATTGAACCTCAAAAATTTTATGTCGGGACCCGAACCCGAACTTCAACTAAAGATTAAACATTAGAAAATAATTAGAAATAAAAGAGTCGCATGGATAGGGTGTGACAATTCTCCTCCCCACAGACACATTTTCCCCCATAAAGTCACCAAGACGAATGTTTGTCAGGAATTGAGCCCATGCCCAAATGTCCCTGGAAGAAATAAGGAATTTCAAGGTGAAAAATTATTTCCTTAAGTCACACATGAAAAATCATGATGAAACCAAAACCCACAACAAAGAGATAACACAATGTGTTTATCCCCACCACTAGAATTCCACTATCATAGAAACTTTACAATTCAACCACACCACCTCAAGGAGGGGCAAACGAGGGACCTCCCAATCCGAGATCATTTAATTTCACCACACAATCTAACCATACCACCAAGAAATAAAAAAGAAAACCCAATAACAACAACAAGTATCAAATCCTCCATAGGTACGTACATATTCAAACAACCTCAGCTAATTCAAGATAACCCCATATAAGGGAGAAAAACACTTTTAAGAAAAAATCATCATTCAGAAGACCCTATTCAAAAGAACAAGACTGTTTGGATTGCAACAGAACTAGTTCATCACAATATACCGCTGTAACGATGACCTTACAAAAACAGTAAAACATGAAAAGCAGAGAAACAAAAAAGAAAAATTATTTAAATTACTCAATCCCAACATGGAACATAAAACCCAAACGGAACCTTCACTCCTCGACAACTCCTGAATGTGCATGAGAATCACCCCAAGACTAGTGGATTGGGATTTAATGGCTGAAGAATCTTATGCCTCATAGCCAGGCACTAGTATTCCTAGTCAAGATTCTTCCCCAAATGGCACTTCATGCAAAAAATATTCTTAGCGACCCGAACGACCACAACAATGATCAAAACATAAGATGGATGTGAAAAATGACTTGGACTACCTAAACTGGCGACACTGGTGACAGATAAGAGAATGATCAGACAAACAGAAATCTAAATCATAAGAATTGTATTTTTTTAGAAATAGGTTCCTCTGTAACACCCTTCTCACTAGATGGGGAACCTTATCACACTCTGACCACATCCAATTAAACCCAAAACTCCAACGGCAAAGATTCATTCCACCTCCACTAATCCTAAACTGAACCCACCATTAAAACCAAAACAGTTTTAAAATTAACAAACAAGATATTCCCAACAACCCAAAGAAACACTACACTTATTCAAGAACACAACTACCCCAACAAACCACAATTACATCGATAAACTAGAGACACATAAAAGAATGAGAACTGGGCATGACTCTCTAGCTATATTAGTGACCTTTCTAGGAAACATACCCTAAGCAACATGAAAAAAACACCCAAAATCAACACACACATGCCAAGGGTAACAGACTAATAAGCCAAACATATATAAACATAGACTAAATCAAATTTTCAAAAAACTGGCTTTTCTTTTTAAATTTTAAAACTAACTTGGTCTAAATCCACTTTCCAAATTCCAAAACCCACAATTCAAGAAAAAAAAGTCCCAAAATCACTTTTTCATTCAATTACATTTTCTAAAAATCAATCCAAATCCTAAATTCCAAAACCCCACCCATGGAATGATATGAACTTTTATATAAGACTTCATTCCATTCCACTCAAATTGCTCATACATATGTGCCAATGGGCACTTCACTTGTCTACCCACACATATGCAGATGATCCTAAGAAATACTAAGGGCCACACATACAATTTTGTTACCTAATCAAATCCTAATTCAAAATTTTTAAACCCAAAATTCTTCCTCATTTACAAATCCATTTCACCAATTTCAAAAAACATTTGAAAGAAAAACACTTTTACCATTTTTAAAATCATTAGAAAAAGAACCCTTTAATTTCAAAAAAAAAACCATAATTCCTAAAAACACCCTAACACCAACCAAAATGAACACAAAGAAAACCCAAATAAAAACAACTAAAAGGAGGAACTAATGCTTATGTCCATCCTGACAACATGGTAGTGATCCAAGCACCATGTAAGAGTCAACAACTAGGAGGAACATAAACAGTGTACCTAGACTCCACATGGTTCACTACTCCATATGGGGTCACAATGTGACACTGACTTGCCTCTATTTCTATTCCTAAATAAAAAAAATACAAAATACTCAAAACCCAGACAACCCCAGGTAACTCAGGTCTCATCCTGAGCGGCGGTGATTAGGCACTGACCCATAACCTACCTCAGGAGTCCCAATTATTGTAATATCCATCTACCAGACACCCCAAATAGAAAGAACTTCCCTCTAATACCATTTTTCATGAACCAATCTTGTTCGACAATGAACCGGTCACTTGAGAGAGTCCTGGGCATGGCTAGAAGGGGGTTCCTAATCCCCACTGGCTGAAAACTAGGGTTGGGTATCAATGTATACATGAGCGAATGTTTTCAGACCAAAAAATAAAACATAGAAAATATAAATAAATAGAAAAAATAGATATCACAAAAAAAAGTAAATCTTAAAAGAATTTGAATAAACATATTCAATTATAAGGTATAACTAGTATACCAAAAACTAAAAACAAGAAAATCAAATCGTGCTATTACAACCTCCATGTGACCCCATGGTCACCTCCAACCACTAAACTGAACCTTCTCCAACACTGAATAGCTGGACCATGAACCTGAACCCGATCTCGTCCTATAACTAAAAAGATATAGTACGCATGAGCATCAAAATGCTCAGAAGGAATGCCAAGATAAACCAATGAATCCAAGAATCCCCCTTCCCAAAAATATCTGTTGACACAAGTTTGAAATACAAAATATAAAATTTGGGTTCTCACATTTTAGAATAAGAAACGCTTTCCCCCATTTAAAAATCCAACATACGCTACATACCATTTCCAAAAATATTTTCCATTTTTTAGACAAACCCAATATTAAAGATACCAAATGTGGGATAGAGTAAAATAGGTAAATAGTTATAGCAGGAAATAAACTAGTACAATGGAATGTAAACAAAAAATTTACATAATAAGTAACCATGGGTGATCTTAAACATCCCTAGAAGACCTCAGGACGTACTCACTTTAGAACCGCCTGTCAGCATATGGGGAAGCCCCTAAGTCAATAACCAATAAGCTACCCTAACTTGGACTCAATAGTGGTGTATCCCTCTTGTCCAAACAGAAAATCACGAGCATACCAACCCCTCTAATATGGGTTGATCTGGAACCGTCACTCACTCATATAAAAGATTCCTAGGAACCCATGGTGGTTGTAATACGTTTTTAGTATGAGGCCCTCGCATGAGTGACTCACCCAACCTGTCATTACTGCACTTTCCTACCCCAAATATGGACACTAATATACGATAACCCCTAAGGGGTATCCCCCCTAAAAAGGTTCCCTATCTTTATATACATACATTTCATATCAAAGAAAGGTTCCAACCAGGATTCAATACCCAAAAACATTTAAACCATTTCATAAACTGCTTAAAGTTTCCAATCAGGGATACACTTTCCCCAAAACACAATATCCTTTAAAAGTTAGTGAAAACATTATCCTTGGGTTAAAAGTGCAGAAAGTTACTTTAATTCAACAAGTATCAATAAATTTACCCAATAAATATTACTAATACTACTTTTAAATTTTCGAAGAAGAATGAGACCTTAAGATAATAATCCCATAAACCCATACCAAGAGCCAAACGACCTCTACACTTTACTCACACTAAAATATGGTTTAAGGAAAATTGGGCCAAATTTGAGGAACACCTTGAAATAAATTTTTTGAACCCACACAAAATAACCAACCCCAATTAAAAAAATATGAACCACTTATAAAACTAATATTTCAAAAAAACCCAACATAAGGAATCAACATTATTTTTTATCGCATCCATGTGTGCACCTATTAGACCCATAGATGCTCCAACATATAGTTAAACACCCACAACCAACAAGACACTTAAAAACCATTTCCATAAAACACCCATTTCCATAAGAACCATGTCCAACCAACCACCTTATTTAGAAAACTTAAAAATATCCCCTCATGAATCATTAAAATCTTCCCAAAACATTTTAACACATTTAACAAACCATAGAATTTTGTAAAAATTTAGACAAAATTTTACATGAAAATAAACATTTCCATATTATCATGAGTGATAAGAATTTCAAAAGAACACCTAATCTCATTTTAAAGAAACACTATCTTTTTAAAAGAACAACCATGGTGCCAAAATCTTAAACATTACTCATGAATATAATTAATACTTATTTTTAACAAATTAAATCATCCAGAAAACACCACAATAAAGTAATTACGTGCATTATGAATGTGTGAATCATATTTTAAAAAATTTTAAAGCAAGATTCGGTGCCTAAATAAAAAAATTCAGTATAGATACATATATGAATTTAAATTAAATATACTAAATATACCAATACAAAGGCATTCCGAATAATTGCCTCAAAATGGATTTTTTATTAAATTATAAAGAACTTATAAACTCCATAATAGACTAATTAGGTATATTTTGAAGCTGAAAATCAATTAATAAAATAAAAATAATATTAATTTGAAGAACTAGGTTCTAAATAAATGCATTATAAAGGAATATTTATGGATTCTTCTACCTTAAATCAGGAATATATTTGACGAAACTTCAAGGAGAGGGAGATCGAGACCTTGCGGACCAACTGGTCATCCCATACAACTAGAAAAACACACAAACCAAAACCTGAAATGTTAGGGTTTTTCCACCTTGAATAAAAATACCCAAAAGAAAAGTAAAATGAACAAACTACAATAGGGTCACCGAGTAGGGGGCGTTCAGGGCAAATGAACCATGGGATGAAGTTGGTAGGAAGTCGGAGCAATGGGTCACCGAGATCGGGTTCTCCAGAGAAGACCGCATCTGGACATAGTTGAAGAGGGGGTGGGGTTAGGGCTCTGTCATATAATGGAGGGGGAGGAGGGGGCTTGCCGCATTGGAGGGAGTTATGGCCGGATGGGAAGTCGGTCGGTGTGTCAATGAAGGAGGAGTCTAGAAAGGAGGTCATCACACACTTAGAGGCGGGTTACACCATGGGGCGATGTGCAGGAGAAACCAGAAGGGTGGTAGGCACTAGATTTAGGGTTCCTTCAAGAAATTTAAAACTAATAATAATAATCGTACTGTAATAACAACAACAACAACAATAAAAGTAATAATTAGAACTATAGTAATAAAATAAATAATAACAACTATTTTAAAAATAAGAATAACTATATTGTGAATAATTATTATAACATAATAATAATAATTATTATTATTATTTTATATATTTCATTTTAAATTATAATGAAATTAATAACAAATTAATAATAATTATATTAATAGAAATTTCAAATCAAAATAATATTATCAACATTTTTTTAATAAAAATATTATTATCTACACAAAAATATTACTATAATTATGTTTAAAACAATTACCTTATTTTATTCTTATAAATATTTTACTATTTAAGGAAGTGGGAAACTATAGGGGCATCCATGCCAACGGCACGGTTACCACCAAGCTTGAGGTCCCCGTACTCTACTCTGAAACCCACCAAAATCATTGAACCTCAAAATATAAAGTCAGGACCCAAAAACAAACTTCAAACAATGATTCAACATTTTAAAATAATTAAAAATAAAAGACACATGTGGTCGGGCTGTGACATATTTGGTTCATATGTCCAAAGTTTCATTTGTGTTTTGATATGTGGTAAGAGTGGTCATTATTTCATAATATACATAAAAAAATAATTAAAAATATATAATTTTTATACATCAATTATACTTATTAAAAGGATCATGAAATATGGTTATTAATGATGAACTACATTTCAATCACGGAGACAGTAAGCAGCATATACGCATGAGTAATGTTTCTATTTTTCAATGATCATGATAGAAAGAAGTTAAGTATTTTTTAAACCTTAAAAAATTACAATTATATCTTAATTTCAATATTATTTCTTTATACATACATATATATATCATCCATGTGATGTGGGGATTGAAAAAATTGGCACTACTTCATCGAGTTTGTAGTCCACCCATATGCATGAATGATGTTATCATTTCTCAATGGATAGAATGGAAAGAATTTTGATGATATATTATATATTAAAATAATAATATTTTATTAATATTGTATATAAACATTATATCTACAATTTTATCTCATCTTCATTGGAGGTGATTGAAAACAAATTACATCGGTTTGCGAGGTGACAATTCGATGTACACACAAATGAAAGATTATTTTCTCATTCGATGGAATAAGAGATGCATATATGGAATTAAATTAACATAAAAACATCTCAGTATATGTATGATTGTGTGGTTTTTATTTCATCATATTTTAATAATATTTAAAGGAGTTAAAAGAAGAAATAAAACTAATACTTTCAGTTAAAAGCTATACCTCTTTTCGGACAACCTCATTTTCTTTACACCTTAAAAGTTTGAGGTTATTGTTATTCCCAAATAATACATCAATAAATTGTTAAGGTATGTCATAAAGGTATTTTGGGAGGGGTACATTGAACCAAATAGTTTTTTAATTGTGAAGAAAAGTGGATATGGTGTGCCTATTTATAACATATGGGAGCAATACTCGTGGAATTTAATAATGTATTAAATTAATATAAATAATTTTTCATTAAAAGAAGATACAAACAAATATAATTAGAATATATAATGGTTATGAGAGAAAATAACACCATACAATAAAATATGGACATTTTAGATTAGGTTATTACCCTTACCTCTTTGTTTTAACTCACATTAACCCTTTTTGAAAATTTCTATGATAACAATGTTTTTACTCATTAGGGTTCAATATAGTTACTATAAAATGATAATGGATCTATATATAAAAAATATTTGATATGTTTAAAATTATACCAATGACCTTTCTGAATATATATTTCTTTGAAATTTTAAATCATTTAATAAATGATTATTTATTATAAAATAACCTTAATTTACTTTTTGGCACTATTAATTTAATTTAACATTAAATACATCAAGACAAAGGGAGAATTTAAATATATACGATTAAAACACAACTAATATAATATTTTATCAATAAAAATAATATAACACTATAAATCACTCAAATTATATTTCTTTTAATATTTTGAAAATCATTTCATTAATTTTTTTCTATTAATTAATGAAATATTGTGTTGGAGTTGTGAAAGAATTTATGGTAACTATATAATAAAAAACATTAAATAAATTACCATCATGAAAATTATATCATTATTCTAAAAATAGTATGTTATATTCAATCACAACTTTATTTTTTACCAATGTGAACACAAAAGTGATATTTAAAAGTAAGAAAATGATAATTTGTATTTTTTTACTTGAAATATTATATAGGCCACATTCATAAGAAATTGTCCCATAAAAAATTAAATATTGAGACTAAGGTTGTAAGGGTTAAAATAACTTCATACAATAAGATTATATATGATAATATTTTTTCTTATCACTTATTTTAATCATATATTTACTCGATTTACCCTTTTACCATGGTAATGAATTTTTACTATTTGTACTATTAATTATGACAAAAAATGAATTTAAAATTTTTAGATAATATTAATTTTTCTGATTCCAAATATGAAATCCATTTCACCATATTCAATCTCTATAAGTGGCATAAATTCATTTTGAAAGTATCCCATAATGTGCGATGAAAAATGATTTTCCGAAAAAAGAAATTATCTTTTCAAGTCTAAAAGTATTTTCATACCAATATCACGTTTAATGTGGATTAATTTTTCATCCAGTAAATTATATATATCTAAAGGATACTTATATTAATTTTGGATAAAAAGAAAAAAAATATGGTTATTTCACAATGGAATGGAATTAAATTTTAACAAAAAATTATATCATTCACTATTCATTGAAAAATAAATATTTTTAGAAAAAACCCTAAAATTTCACCCTAAGTTTATTTTTACGTGATGATTTTAAAGTTGAAGTTAATTTTATAAAATGAAATTTATAAAATTTTTGTAAATTTAATTTTATTATTTTAAAACAAAAATTAATAAAAACATTTTTAATCAAAATGTACTTTTATAGCATATAAATAATTTATAAAAAGTTCATTACTTATTTAACAATTTATTTTATTTATATGAAATTGTAAAAAATGTTTTTTACCTATTAAAACTACTAATTTTATTGGATATGTTATAACGGTCATGCATATATATTTTCACCATATATTGTGGTTCATTTAAACTCTGTGTTGCATGTATCAGAAGATATCTATGAAATGAATTTTATATAATGTGAAATATATTTTAAAATATTATGTCTCCACATTAGTAAAGTAGAGAAAATAATATCATCATATAAATTACATAAATGTATTTATACTATAAAGTGGATGCGGCTATGGTATGTATTAACCTATGATTAAATCACCTCAAAAAGGATAGTTTATAATTTTATTGATCTTTACTATGGTGCATGATGAGGGTATCTAAAACTACACACAATGATAAAAACTCTCATTAGATTTCCTTTGGTTTATAAAACTCACTTTACAAGTCATTATGATGGACATATTATGTTACAGAATTAGGTTAATGAATGTTACAGAACCCAACATAAAGAAACCTAGATTAAACAAAAATTTATTTAGGTTGAACTAAAAAATAATATATTAATTATTTGGGGTAAGATATTTTGATATTGAATAATTTTCATCAAATAATACTAAAATAATTATATTATGGTGTTAATTTTTCATCGATCAGGATTAACACCTTTTAGTTTTAGAAATGGCTAGAGGTAGTAAGAACCAAAATAATAATGTGTGTGATAGAACATGTTCTAATTTTTCTAATGATAAACCAAATAGTGTAGAAACTAGTTCATAAAATCTTGAGGTTATGCTCACCCATCTGTCTTGAGTTATGATTAACAACGTGATCCATTCCAATCATCTAAATGCACTAAATAAGAGAAGGATTATGTTTCCAATAATATTAGGTGATGGAGATGATAATAGAATAAAAATTCATCTTTAAACATATAATGGACCCTACATTACATATATATTTTACATAAACATTGAAGAACATTTATTAAATAACATAAAAAACCATTCCAGGACCGTATAGGTTTAGTGTCCTTAGAAACTAGGATACATAAACAACTAGTTCATAAAACATCTACATTATCTCTCACTTATTTCTTCATAAAAAATCCTTTTTAACATATCTAACATAATACCCTTCATCATGACCTTGGTAAAACCAACATATTAAAGGGAGAGAGAAAATTACCCGAAAGGGTAAACAAGGTAAATATCAATCATATCACAATCATAAGAACATATCATTTGAAAATAACAAGCTATATATAAAATATCATAATATCATGTTATAGAATAAATAAAAAAAAGTGAAATGTAATCCCAATAGTCATAAAATAAGATGTGAAATTTCTTGGAATACATACATAATCATATAAAATCATTTCAAATTAGTCATGGATCATTTCCAAGACTATCCGAGCAGAAAAAATCAATTACTGGACTGAGTTAACTCCTCATTCCAGTCTTGGATTGCTGAATCAAATTTACTTTTCATTTCTGTAATGTATATATCAAGATATATAAATCGTTACCCAATTATGTTTACGGATATATAGGTCCCAGACATTCCATAATAAAATCATTCTTACATGATCCTCAAAATATAAATCATTCACCATAGTGTAACCCAATGAATAAAAAAGTGGGTTACTTAAACATCATTCCATTATAACATAATCCATATATGATAAATTGATTTCATAAAAAAAAATTCCATCATAAACACAATCAAATAAAATTAATAATAGGGATATAAACATAAACCTATGTCATCTATTATGGAAAATAATTTTGATAAAACACTTGAGCTTAATTTCTGAGGAAAATACCCATCTTCTTTAATAAATTTCTCCTTACTCCAAATTCCACAAAATTTTAGAAAAAAAAATTATGAGAAAATAACCTTGTATGTTTATAGGATAATATTTACATAAATAATTCTTTATTAATGTGTAAAAATCCATTCATTTTGTATAAGTAAAAAAAATTCTTCTCGTACTTTTCCCAGAAAATTAAAAAAGTACCTCTTACCAAAAATGACAAAGGATTCCATTCTTACCATTCAGTAAAAATTTACCAATGGGTAAATATGAAATTAAATAATTACAGAAAGATATAAATAATATTTGGAAATACATATTTATGAATCATAGATGTGGATGATAAATATACCCTGGTAATACTTACAAATAAACAATCTTAGAAAAAACGAGATTTGCAAAGATGTCCCTTCCTCTAGGTCTGATATGCTTCATTTTAATCCAAACCACTAATAAAATGATTTAAATAAAATTAATTATTTATTAAAGAATAATTATAATTTTTATGTTAACATTCATCATCATATTTTAATCTGTTTGTTTGTAACATTTCATTATTACTCGTTATTCATGTGTTAACTGCTTTATATTCATATGCAAGTTTTTTGAATAAGTTATTATTACTATTTTTAGGTTATATTTATATAATTTGAAGAATTTTTTTAGTATAATATATATCATATTTATTCATTAAATTCATTTATATAATCATGGTTTAATTAATATTATGTAGAATGAATCACATCACACCGTGGAGATGGTAAACTGTACGTATGCACGTGCGATGATATCATTCCGATAAATGTGGAATGGTATTGAAGTTGAGGTTTTACGTTGTATCTAAATAATTATAATTTTCTATTAATCCTATATATATTTATTAATTATATCATTATAACCATCCACATAAGGTAGTGGTGAAAAATGTATTACACCACGACGTAGAGATGATAAGTTATACGCACGCACGCGTGGGGATTTCATATTTCCTAGGATGGGTAGAATGTGTAATATGGTGGTTTTATTATGATAATAACCTCTCAGTATATTATTAATACAATATTTATTACTTTATAATGAAACAACTCATGAGGTGGAAGTAGAATAAGAATTAAGTTTGAAATAATCGGTAAATGATATTACCTCTTCTTCGACGTGCCTCCTATAAATCTCCTATTTGTGCACTAGAGTTGTCATTTGAAGAATACCAGAACCTCCAAAATGTATCTTGGGAATTCATATGTGAAATGGGTTGGGTATGGTTGATATTGAAGGCTCAAAATTATGTTAATAGTTGAAGAAGGAAGTGCCCTTTTATAATTGAGGTGAGGGGTACTTTTGGAATCCTCAAAAATATTAATTTATAACAAAATTAAACACCACATAAAAACCTCCCAAATGTCCCAATTTTTATGATGATATGATATAGGGTTGTAATATTGTAATTCAAAAAAACTTAGACATGTTTTTATGTAAATTAAAGAATTATCATTTTAATTAACATATAGTTATTCTATTTAATTTTTATCTATGGTAACAAATATTTCAATATTAAAAAGGTAAAATATTTACTTATTTGATTTAAATTATATAATAAATGAATAATTTAGAAAATTTTAAACCATATCATTATTATTATATATTTTTAAAAATGTTTTATGATTTATAAATAATTTAATAAAACCTTATTTTGACAAAATATCAACAGTGTCAATTTTGAAAATATTTAATTCATGGACTTTTAAAAATATAAAAATAAGAATTTAACCTCCATAAAAATATTTTATTATATCCATATTGGGAAAATTTAATCAATAAAATTTATTTTACATAATAATTATCCCAAATTATATTTATTAAAATATTTTTAATAAAATTTATTTGATCTCTTCATTAATAAAATAATTACTACCCCAATTTTGTGTAATTATTTAATATACTTATTTGTTGAATAAAAACTAAAAATATAATAATAAGATAAATATGAATCTATTTTATTCCATAAGAATAATTTTAGATTAATTTATCTTTTGAAAAACCAAATATTTAAAATGAAATACTCTTTTAAAACATGAATGTGAAAATTTTATCATCGCTTTAAATAAAATAATGTAAGTGTCATAATATCTTTTAAAAGCCACCAAATGGTCAATAAGTTGACCCTAGGATAAATATGGTCAATATATACTCGACCAATAAGGTTTGGTAATGTGTTTGGGGATTTTATTGTTATTAATATTTTAGTAAAATATGTTTTATTTATTTCTCATCAATTGTTTAATTTTTTCACCATCCAAGTATAAGTATTTAAAGTTATTATTTATTTCTTAAAAATTACATATAAATTTTCATAACAAAAAAAATGTTTAAAATTTAAAATGAGTATTTTTAACCAAATTTATCTTCTGTATAACCTTTTATTAAAAATAATTTCATTATTAATGTTTCAGTGAGATATATTTCACTTTTCATTAAATAAAAAAAATTAAATGTTCTAATCTCATCCAAGTGGGTTCCAATGGATACCATTTATACGAATGTATGATTTAGGTAAAATTATAATAATTTAGTTATATTATGACAAGTGTTAGTGTAATTTTATAAAATTATGTTTATTGTTAGTTACCATATTTACCCTTTTACCATATTAATAAAATTTATCAAAGTTAATATTCATATTGCGTAAAAATAAAATAAAGGTATCTACATAATTTGGACCTAAATATTCCAAATATGGAATCCATTTTTCAAAATTCAAAACAAAAAAGTTGTAGAAATTAATTTAAAATTAATCATTTTGTTGAAATGATAAAATGGGTTTTAAAATTTTTAATATTGCAAAATATGGAAATGTTTTTACATATGAATTTAAAGTAAAATTAATTCCAATGAACTAAAATATATTAAATGTTAATAATATATTTTATTTATAGTATGAAACCTTTCAAAAATATTATTTAACCATATAAATTATTTGAATGAAAAAAATTTATTTTCAATTAAAATTTTGCATATTTTTTCTATTCATCAAAACATGAAAATTAGCTAAAAAATATCAGAAATTCATCCAAAGTAAAATTTTATATCCTTATTCAAAATAAAATGTTGATGACGTGATATAAAATTCATTAATGTTTCAAAATATTAATTTAAAATGTGATCTCCATTTAGAGGTGTAAAATTGACCATTAAAATAGATTTTTATATATGAAATAGGGTTTTATTCCTGACCTAGGACTAATATATCCATTAGGTGAATATCATAAATATTTTATTAATTATATGACACATATATATCTCATTAATTTTATTACTAAAATTAATTCACTCAAAAATAGAAAGATATGTTTATATTTTTCATCAATAATTGATAGCCAATGAATTCACAATGAATTTTCATAAGTTAGTTATAATTATTCTCTCAATCCTAATAGGTAGGATATAACGGTAATTTTATAATAAGTGTATCTCGTAGTTCATTTAAACTCACGATTATGTGCAATGAAAGCTACAAAAGAATTATTTAAAGATAATATTTCATAAAAATGTCTTGTTGTTACATTCTTCCCCCATAAACTGAATTTTGATCTTGGAAATTCTCACATGGAAACAATTATATGAGGATACCTCTCTCTCATTATATCCTCAAGTTCCCATTTACCATATTCAAATTGGTGGTTACTTCATAACACATTATCCAAGTGAGTGATTATATTTTGTAGAAATGTTTCTCAATGATCTAGAATCTTTATCGGTTGTTCTTCATAAGAATGATCTTGATCTAGCACTATGACTTCTGGGATTTGTACATGAGAAGGGTCGAGTATATATTATCTCAATAGATATAAATGGAACACATCATGAACGTGAGAGAGATTTGGTGGAGGTGAAAATCAGTAAGAAACCTTCCCAACATGATCCATAATTTTAAAATGACTGATATACCTAGGGATCAACTTTCCCTTCATTCCAAATATCATTACTCTCTTAAAGGGAGATATTCATGGGAACACCTTATCACCCACTTCAAACTCCAGGTCTTTTATTTGGTTGTGAAGATAACATTTTTTCGACTCTAAGCATCTCTTATGTGTTGTTGAAAATATCTAACCTTTTCTTCCATTACATAAACATGATTAGGTCCTAATATCTTTCTTTCCCCAACTTCATCGTAGAAAGTTGGATTTCCTCACTTATTTATATAGAGGGATTCATAAGGATGTATCTGAATACTGTATTGAAAACAATTTTTGTATGAAACTTATACCAAATGTAGGTGTTGATCCCAAAAACCTTTGAAATCCAAAGATAAATCTCCCAACATGTCATCCAGAGTTTGAATTGTTCTCTCAGACTAATCGTATTTCTGAGGATAATAAGAAGTGTTGAAACATAACTCTGTATACAAGGTATGTTGAGGAATTCACCATAACTTTGAGTTAAACCATGGATTCCAATTAGATAAAATGGAAAGTGGTACACCATGCAATCTTACCACTTTATTTACATATATCCTGGAAATCTGATCAAGACAGAAATCCTCTATAATATCAATTAAGTCTCCCAAATTTTTAAGGAGATCATCTATAACCCATATTGAGTTATGGACTTTATAATTTTTTTGGAAGTCCAACAATAAATCCCATAGTGATGTTTTCCCATTTCTATTTTCGTATAAGTAATGGTTGTAACATCCCCTTAGACATCTGTCTCTCAATCTTAACATGATGATAAACCAATCATCGAGAGACATATTCAGTGATAAGTCTTTTCATGCCATTCCACTAGAAATACTCCTTCAGCTCCCTAAACATCTTTGTTATTTTAGGTTAAATAGATAATTATGAACTATGCACCTCATCTAATAGCTCCTTTAATTATGGTTTGGAAGGAATAAAAACTAGGTTCTTAATCCTTATTATTTCATCATAATCAAGGTTTAATTTAGGAACATTTCTCACATTATATTTTAGGTCTTTGTTTTTCTTCTACACCAACTTAATCTTCACTTGTATAGATTATTGAAAATTCATTTCAGATTTACCCCGTTAATATAAAATTTCAAGATCCATCCTTTTCAAATCCATAAATCTTAGATATTTTGTTATCCTCATCTTGTATAGGCTAGCATGTTCTTATCGACTCAAATCATCTACCACTTTTTTTATTTTCTCAGTGTGGTAATGTATTGATGAGTAATAACCTTTAATCAACTCCAACTATCTTCTTTGGAATATATTCACCACCTTTTGTTTGAAAATATACTTTAAAATTTTATGATATGTATAAATATCACACCTTTCACCATTGAGATAATGCCTCCATATATTTAAGTCATAGATTCCCACAGCTAACTCCATATCATAAGTTCGTTAATTTTTCTCATGTATTTTCATCTATCATGTGGTACAAGCTATCACTATATAATTTTGCATGAGAACACATCCCATACACTTTATTGATTCATCACTATAGGTCACAAACCTTTTTCCACTACTAGGCAGTGTGAGAATAGGTTCACTGGCTAACCTTTTTTTAGCTCTTTTAAATTCTCTTCACATTCCTCTGTCCAAACGAACTTAAATACTTTCTGAGTCAACTTGGTGAGTGTATTAGAAAATTTTGGAATATATTTCAAAAAACACTGATAATATCTAGCCAAACCAAGAAAACAATGTTTCTCAGTTACTATTTTTAGTCTCTGCCAACTTTTAACAACTTCTTGTTTTTTATGGATCCATAAATATCCCTTCTCATAAGATTATGTGACCCAAAAATGAATCATTTTGAAGCCAAAGTTCACACTTGGTAAATTTATCATAAATATTCTCATTTCTCAAGTACATCACTAAAATTCCCAAGTGGTATTCATGTTCTTACTTACTCTTTTAATATAGAACAATATCATCAATAAAGACTACCACAATTTGATCAAGATATTCTCTAAAGACTCTATTTATTAGATCCATGATGATTGTGGGGGAATTAGTAAGACTAGAAGGAATCACTATAAATTCATAGTTTTCATACCTTGTACGGAATTTCATCATTTTTATATCCAGTTTCTTGACCCATAATTAATGATATCCTAAAATAAGATCAATCTTGGAAAAGTACTGAGCTCCCATAGTTGTTCAAATAATTCATCCATGCGGGGAAGAAGATATTTTTTCTTTATAGTGATCTTTTTAATTTATATATAATCAATGAACAATCTCACTGATCCATCTTTATTCTTAGCAGACAGAATAGGTTCTCCTCAAGGTGATGCACTAGGGAATGTGAATCCTATATCAAGATTCTCTTGGTGTTGCTTCTTCAATTCCTGCAACTCCATTGGGGGAATTCGATAAGGTGTCTTTAAAATAGACATAGAAACTGTTATGTGTTTTATTGAAAACACAACTTCACGATTTGGTGGAAGACATAAAAATTCCTCTAGAAATACTTCATCGGACTCTAATATAATGGGTGTATTTTTAATCTTGAGTTACTCCCCAACCATTTGAGATAAATAACCTTAATTTATGGTAATCATGTCCCATAATATGGAATAAATTCTTAATGGAAGGTTATACTATAAGGCCCCAGCCTTAAACCTTACTTAATCTTGAGTTATTACAAGATTACACGTTGAGGATCTTTTCGGGTTTAGAGTTTTAGAGAATTAGATCATAAAACTTGCATTACATTCCACATATAAACAAAGTGGTTACATAAAGATAGTATTCTTCATTCCCATCAATGGAAACACATTTAAAAAAAACATGGATTATTTCTTGACACATCCTTGACTCTATCATCTTATCATGTACCTTTCCCTTGACCTGTGAAAAACATTTCAAAAACTTGGGATGAGCATAAAAACTCAGTATGGGTTATAAAACATGGAAAGGAAACATGAGTTCATATATACATAAGAATGAAATCATACTTTACCCATAAAACATAGGCACTTTAACATACCTCATAAAATCGTGAATAAATCATAGAAATCATAAGACATAAAGGTAACTTGAGGCATTCATAACATTCTTACGTAGGGAGTAACCCTCTTGGTTACGTTTGGAATACCCATCACAGTATATTCCCTGAAAATCTCTTCGGAGAAACCTTAATGTTTCACTCCTTCGCGTTACCCAATGCATTGGAGAGCTATAACGGGCTCACCCGCCCTTAGTTTATCACGGAACCACCCGTTCTTCATAATAATGCCCAAGAACCTCAACATAATCGTATCACATAAAACATGCATAAAGGAAACATAAAATTTCCACCATTCAATCACAAGATATCAATACCACACATTGATATAAAAATATTATGAAAACCATTTTCAATACCAAAATAAAAGAAAAGTAAAACATGGTATTTATTTTTTCTTTTTTAAAGAAGGAATGGCTTGTAGAAGAAGCCGAAACTCAAATAACGGTCACGACGGCGGAGAAGTCGTTGTCGCCGCATACGTACGACAAAAACATTCCCTTTTGTCGTTTAGTAAACGCTTCGTATAAAAAATATTCCTTTTGAATAAACGTAAGAGTCAAAGGGGGTTTATACACCGTATAAAAGAAAGTTGTGTATAAAATAAAATATGCCTCAACGAAAGGAGATTGAGACGAAGTCCCATACAAAGATAATTTTTAAAATAAAATAGATACATTATGTGTATTTACTATAAGTACACATAAATAAAGTACAAATACAAGATACGACATAATAACATAATGACATAATTTGAAAGTAGGAGATTAACCCAACGAATGGAAATTGGGTTAAGAAGTTCCCATACCTCGTATCCGACTTGACCCGACCGTTCTTTAAACTCCTGAATAATAAACTTTAGTTAATCTCTACTTGATTATGAATCTTTTCCATTTTCATTATTCCTTTTATACCATGTTATGAACATCATGTAATCATTTAAGTTAATAATGTTCATTTTGTCGGTATTTGGTTCTTAAGTCAAAAATTGACTTCTTATACTAACATGTTGTTAATTTGGTCAATGTTTCATTATATCTAGAATGAAATTCCTCATTTGGATATCTTATATATCATATATATCCATAATATACATGTATTTAAAATATTACATAATCATTTAGAGGTAAGAAATGAAATGCACCGTTCATGGAGACGGTAAGCCGTACGTACGCATGAACGCTACTTTCATTTCTTTGTCATATTGATGGAATTAAAACTAAATGAGACTTATGTATATTTTAATTCCAGAATTATATTCATCATTTAGATATATCATTAATTATATATATCCATTATATACATGTACTTTTAATAATAAATTACATTTGGGGATAAGAAATGAAATGCACCGTTCATGGAGACGGTAGTCCGTACGTACGCATGAACGCTACTTTCATTTCTATCTCATACTTTAATGGAAATAAATGATAATGATATATAGGTATATTATAATTCCAGTATATCATCATATATAATAACTTTAAATCCATCCTTTACACATCCCACATATGGCATTAACGAATCACATCACTTTTAGGGGGCGGTAGTCCGCACTTCCTTAAATGAAGATATCGCGTATACCCATAATGGAAGCCATAAAGGTAAGTCACAAAATGAAAAATACAGAAGCATAAGTAAAACATAAAAATATTACATATCATATATAAAATTAGTGACATCATAATGGCCACCTTTGAAGGTGTTAAATGAGTATTGAACAATCATCGTTTCGGGAGGCATAATTTCTCCATCCACGGAAAACGTATGTTCTTTAACCATTTGATGTAGTTGTGTGAGAGTGCAGCTCAAATAAATCATATAACAACATCCTAGTATATTTAAGATACTGGTGTTGTTATAAAAGAAGGAAATAAAAAGAGTTTAGGGGGTTGGAGAAGCAAAATAAAACAAAAGAACATGAGAGAATGAATTACCTTAAAAAGTGTAACTCCTTTTGAGTTGAGCCTAAAGGCTTCCTTTGAAAGGATTCTGCCCAAGGGGAATCCTCTAGGATGAGTATAGGGATGTGGAGAGAGCAAATGGGCAGGGTTTGGCCGAGCCAAAGGCTTCAAAAGGTGTGAAATGAGGTAGAGGTGGGGGCCTTTTATAAGAGGAGAGGAGGGGCACTTTTGGAAAGTAAAGAAACATTACTTTATTTGAAAATGTGTTTCGGTTTTACAAGGTCCCACATTGATAGAATTCGTGGATAAGGTGATAAGGCTTCGAAATCCACTCATCCAATTGGTTTTGGCCATGTGTAGGTTTTAGAGTTTACATTATCTTTCTGTTTTATTTAAATCGCCAAATAATGATGTCATCGCTGCATCATTATTATGTCATAAATAATTAAATTTATTTAATGTCTAAAAATTATAAACAAATTACTATGATGTAGGAAATCTTTTTAGCTTTCCATTGAATATTTATAATCAAAATTTGGACTTGTATAACCCCACTTAAAAATTGTTTTCGCAAAACATATTATGTTTGTGTCATTTTCACTTTAACATTTAATAAAAAGTAATTTATGTTATTTCCCAACAAAAGTGGATACATGGGGTCCCCATGTTAGGCCATGACTTGTCTTGGTCGGCCATGACACAACCAATGAGGTTGGGACATGTGTCTAGGTCATTTTATATTATTAAAGCATTATTTATACATTAAACTACCCTAATTACCACTAATCGCGATTAAGAACTTAATAAGTTACTATTCACCAAAAAATTATTTTAATCTCATTGAACCACATTTTACTTCTTAATGACAACCATGTATGTCGGATTTTCAAAATTCAATACACATTAGTGGTAAACTTTAATTTAACTGAAAAAAACAGTTTGCTTGATTACCACTTAGTGGTTTCACTATTCATCAAAAATTGAAGTTTTTCAGAAAATTACCAAAAATTTACTTTAAGCTATATTTGATATTCCGAATTCAAAAATGAAGTTCATTTTACAAAATTCAAATCATATAAGTCACATTAATTAATTCAATAATTAATTCCCGCTGCCAGAGCAAATAGCGTGTTTTTACAAAACAATAAGTATCAAAAGATTGACACCAGTTTAAGTCTAATTTCAAAGTGAAATTGATTCCAATGACCACCATTGGATAAAATGGTAAAAATATATTCTAATTTCACTTCAAAACCAATTCAAAACATAATCTAATCATATAAATAAATTAGATTAAAAAGTAGTTTTGATGTAAAATGCAGTATTTTTCACTATTCATTTAAAAATGAACATTGTCGGAAAATTACCAAAAATTCACACAAGGTAAATTTTGATATCCCAATCATAAAGGATAATTTTATTTTGACAAACATAGTTTATAAAATTGTCAAAATATAGATTCAAAAATGGTTTTCCATCAAAAGGCACTAAAACAATCTTTTAAGAATATTAGTGTATTCCATGCATAAGATAGTATTTATTTTCATTTTAAGCCTCTAAAACACTATCTTTATCATTAATAGACATAGACAAAAATATCTATTATTCATTACTTACTTGGGATGTTACATCCTTCCCCCCTTTAGAAAATTGCGTCCCCGCAATTTATTTACTTATCAAATAAATTAGGGTACTTATCCCTCATTGCATTTTCGGATTCCCATGTTGCCTCTTCAATCATGTGGTTTTTCCACAAAACCTTTACCTGCTTAATCACCTTATTCCGTAACACTTGCTCCCTGTGGTCAAGAATCTGGACCGGTTGTTCCTCATAAGATAGGTTTTCTTCCAGCTGAACTACCTCTGGACTCAAAACATGAGATGGATCTGGCATATACTTTCTCAACATCGAAACGTGAAAAACATTGTGTACCTGAGATAAACTCGGAGGTAAAGCCACTCGGTATGCAACTGATCCAACTCTCTCTAGAACTTCGTATGGTCCAATGAACCTTGGACTCAACTTTCCTTTCTTACCAAATCTCATCACACTTTTCCAAGGAGAAACCTTGAGAAAAACATGATCACCTACCTCGAAAGATAGATCCTTCCTCCGGTTATCCGCATAACTCTTCTGCCTGCTCTGAGCTGTTCTCATGTGTTTCTGAATCAGCTGAACTTTTTCTGCCATCTCTTCTACCAATTCTGGTCCCATCAACTTTCTTTCACCCACTTCATCCCAGAAAGCTGGAGTTCGACACCGCTTCCCATATAATGCCTGAAATGGTGCCATCTGTATACTGGAATGAAAACTGTTATTATATGAAAACTCAACCAAAGAAAGATGCTGGTCCCAACTCCCCTGATAATCCATAGAACAAGCTCGTAGCATATCCTCCAATGTCTGAATTGTTCGTTCTGACTGCCCATCTGATTGAGGATGAAAAGCTGTACTAAAATTTAATTCAGTACCCAACGACTTCTGAAGGCCTTTCCAAAAGTTAGAGGTAAACCTGGGATCACGATCTGATACAATGGAGAGGGGAACTCCATGTAACCTAATTATCTCTTTAAGATACAAACGGGAAAGTTGATCAAGAGAGAAAGTATCTCGTATAGCAAGGAAATGAGCAGATTTGGTCAAGCGATCAACAATAACCCAGATTGCATTATTACCTCGAGATGTCTTCGGTAATCCAACAACAAAGTCCATGGATATATTCTCCCATTTCCACTCTGGCACTGGTAAAGGCGGAAGCATCCCTTTCGGTAACTTCCGCTCAGCTTTAACCTGCTGACAAGTCAAACACTTCACAGTAAAATCAGCAATATCTCTTTTCATTCCATCCCACCAGTAATACTGCCGCAGATCTCTATACATCTTAGTACTACCCGGATGAACTAAAAACAGAGAACTATGAGCCTCACATAACAACTCATTCTTCAACTGTGAATCACAAGGCACACATAACCTCTTCACAAACCTCAAAACACAAACACAAACTTATCCAAGAACTCATGGAAAATTCTATTCATTAAGTCCATGAATACAGCAGGTGCATTGGTTAGCCCAAAAGTCATTACTACAAATTCATAATGGCCATATCTAGTACGGAACACAATCTTCGGAACATCTGCCTCCTTTACCTTCAGCTGATGGTACCCCGATCTCAAGTCAATCTTTGAAAAAAACTGAGCTCCCTGGAGCTGATACAACTTCATTTGATGGCCCAACATCTGCTGAAGTAGTTGCAAAGGATTTCACCACCCCTTTCTGCTTGTAGTCTAACTGCTTCCCATCACTCAATCTCTTTGCCGGACACTCGTTTTCATAGTGACCCATCTCATTGCACTTATAACATTTCACTAACTGTAAATCAAATTTGTTCTTACCTTCACCTTGATCCTTTTCAGTGCAATCACGAGCCTTATGTCCCATCTTACCACATCGGTAGCACTTTCCAGAATTCAGAAGACATTCCCCAGCATGCCTTTTTCCACATTTATCACAAACTGGAACCTTAGTTTTCTTACCATCAGACTTTTTTGAAGAATTCTTACCTTTCTCCTGCCACCTCGGTCTCTTCTTCTGCTGGTTGTTATAGAACACTTGGTCATCGGCAAACTCCATTTCCACCTTCTCAGCACATCGAACAAACTTTTCCTAACTTTTAAACTCAAGAGAAGCTAATGCCCTTCGATACTTTGGCTTTAATCCTGAGTAAAAACGATTTATTTTACTATCAAGGTCCCGGATAAAATTTGGAGCATACCTTGCCAATCGAGTGAACTTTTCTTCATAGGCAGCCACTGGGTCTTCCTCTTGCCTCAATTCCAAGAATTGCTTTTCCATCCTAAGTCGAACAGCCTTAGGAAAATACTTCTCAAGAAACATTCCTTTGAATTCATCCCAGTCAAGAGCATCAATCTCATCGGCGTCCATGATATTTTTAACCATAGACCACCACTGATCTGCTTCACCCTCCAAACGGTAAATAGCAAGACTAACCCTTTGATTGTCTGAACACCCCATGACATCAAAAATCTTCTCCAGTGCTTTAATCCACACTTCATCTAGAACAGGGTCAGATGATCCTCTGAATGATGGTGGATGTTGCCTCATGAAATGTTCCACCACTGACATGTTCCTCTGCGGTTGATCTGGCTGATCTCGTGCATGGATACCTCCACCATTTATCGCTTGAGTCAACTGCGCCATTACGGCAACAAACTGTTCCGTTCCAATTCCGACCATTTCTGGATGCTGATTCGGAAGGTTATTTCCTTCTGTATGCCTTCCTAGCACAGCTTCCCTGTTTCCTCTGCGGAAAACCATTCTGAACAAACATGTCTTAGATGAAGCAACATGGTAATCTTTAAATGCTATATCATTTTGAAAAAAAAAAATTTTGGATAATCATTTAATAGAATTCTAACTCCTAAAGTTATCTAAACCGACCTCTGATACCAACTATAAGGCCCCAGCCTTAAACCTTACTTAATCTTGAGTTATTACAAGATTACACGTTGAGGATCTTTTCGGGTTTAGAGTTTTAGAGAATTAGATCATAAAACTTGCATTACATTCCACATATAAACAAAGTGGTTACATAAATATAGTATTCTTCATTCCCATCAATGGAAACACATTTAAAAAAAACATGGATTATTTCTTGACACATCCTTGACTCTATCATCTTATCATGTACCTTTCCCTTGACCTGTGAAAAACATTTCAAAAACTTGGGATGAGCATAAAAACTCAGTATGGGTTATAAAACATGGAAAGGAAACATGAGTTCATATATACATAAGAATGAAATCATACTTTACCCATAAAACATAGGCACTTTAACATACCTCATAAAATCGTGAATAAATCATAGAAATCATAAGACATAAAGGTAACTTGAGGCATTCATAACATTCTTACGTAGGGAGTAACCCTCTTGGTTACGTTTGGAATACCCATCACAGTATATTCCCTGAAAATCTCTTCGGAGAAACCTTAATGTTTCACTCCTTCGCGTTACCCAATGCATTGGAGAGCTATAACGGGCTCGCCCGCCCTTTGTTTATCACGGAACCACCCGTTCTTCATAATAATGCCCAAGAACCTCAACATAATCGTATCACATAAAACATGCATAAAGGAAACATAAAATTTCCACCATTCAATCACAAGATATCAATACCACACATTGATATAAAAATATTATGAAAACCATTTTCAATACCAAAATAAAAGAAAAGTAAAACATGGTATTTATTTTTTCTTTTTTAAAGAAGGAATGGCTTGTAGAAGAAGCCGAAACTCAAATAACGGTCACGACGGCGGAGAAGTCGTTGTCGCCGCATACGTACGACAAAAACATTCCCTTTTGTCGTTTAGTAAACGCTTCGTATAAAAAATATTCCTTTTGAATAAACGTAAGAGTCAAAGGGGGTTTATACACCGTATAAAAGAAAGTTGTGTATAAAATAAAATATGCCTCAACGAAAGGAGATTGAGACGAAGTCCCATACAAATATAATTTTTAAAATAAAATAGATACATTATGTGTATTTACTATAAGTACACATAAATAAAGTACAAATACAAGATACGACATAATAACATAATGACATAATTTGAAAGTAGGAGATTAACCCAACGAATGGAAATTGGGTTAAGAAGTTCCCATACCTCGTATCCGACTTGACCCGACCGTTCTTTAAACTCCTGAATAATAAACTTTAGTTAATCTCTACTTGATTATGAATCTTTTCCATGTTCATTATTCCTTTTATACCATGTTATGAACATCATGTAATCATTTAAGTTAATAATGTTCATTTTGTCGGTATTTGGTTCTTAAGTCAAAAATTGACTTCTTATACTAACATGTTGTTAATTTGGTCAATGTTTCATTATATCTAGAATGAAATTCCTCATTTGGATATCTTATATATCATATATATCCATAATATACATGTATTTAAAATATTACATAATCATTTAGAGGTAAGAAATGAAATGCACCGTTCATGGAGACGGTAAGCCGTACGTACGCATGAACGCTACTTTCATTTCTTTGTCATATTGATGGAATTAAAACTAAATGAGACTTATGTATATTTTAATTACAGAATTATATTCATCATTTAGATATATCATTAATTATATATATCCATTATATACATGTACTTTTAATAATAAATTACATTTGGGGATAAGAAATGAAATGCACCGTTCATGGAGACGGTAGTCCGTACGTACGCATGAACGCTACTTTCATTTCTATCTCATACTTTAATGGAAATAAATGATAATGATATATAGGTATATTATAATTCCAGTATATCATCATATATAATAACTTTAAATCCATCCTTTACACATCCCACATATGGCATTAACGAATCACATCACTTTTAGGGGGCGGTAGTCCGCACTTCCTTAAATGAAGATATCGCGTATACCCATAATGGAAGCCATAAAGGTAAGTCACAAAATGAAAAATACAGAAGCATAAGTAAAACATAAAAATATTACATATCATATATAAAATTAGTGACATCATAATGGCCACCTTTGAAGGTGTTAAATGAGTATTGAACAATCATCGTTTCGGGAGGCATAATTTCTCCATCCACGGAAAACGTATGTTCTTTAACCATTTGATGTAGTTGTGTGAGAGTGAAGCTCAAATAAATCTTATAACAACATCCTAGTATATTTAAGATACTGGTGTTGTTATAAAAGAAGGAAATAAAAAGAGTTTAGGGGGTTGGAGAAGCAAAATAAAACAAAAGAACATGAGAGAATGAATTACCTTAAAAAGTGTAACTCCTTTTGAGTTGAGCCTAAAGGCTTCCTTTGAAAGGATTCTGCCCAAGGGGAATCCTCTAGGATGAGGAGAGGGATGTGGAGAGAGCAAATGGGCAGGGGTTGGCCGAGCCAAAGGCTTGAAGAGGTGTGAAATGAGGTAGAGGTGGGGGCCTTTTATAAGAGGAGAGGAGGGGCACTTTTGGAAAGTAAAGAAACATTACTTTATTTGAAAATGTGTTTCGGTTTTACAAGGTCCCACATTGATAGAATTCGTGGATAAGGTGATAAGGCTTCGAAATCCACTCATCCAATTGGTTTTGGCCATGTGTAGGTTTTAGAGTTTACATTATATTTCTGTTTTATTTAAATCGCCAAATAATGATGTCATCGCTGCATCATTATTATGTCATAAATAATTAAATTTATTTAATGTCTAAAAATTATAAACAAATTACTATGATGTAGGAAATCTTTTTAGCTTTCCATTTAATATTTATAATCAAAATTTGGATTTGTATAACCCCACTTAAAAATTGTTTTCGCAAAACATATTATGTTTGTGTCATTTTCACTTTAACATTTAATAAAAAGTAATTTATGTTATTTCCCAACAAAAGTGGATACATGGGGTCCCCAAGTTAGGCCATGACTTGTCTTGGTCGGCCATGACACAACCAATGAGGTTGGGACATGTGTCTAGGTCATTTTATATTATTAAAGCATTATTTATACATTAAACTACCCTAATTACCACTAATCGCGATTAAGAACTTAATAAGTTACTATTCACCAAAAAATTATTTTAATCTCATTGAACCACATTTTACTTCTTAATGACAACCATGTATGTCGGATTTTCAAAATTCAATACACATTAGTGGTAAACTTTAATTTAACTGAAAAAAACAGTTTGCTTGATTACCACTTAGTGGTTTCACTATTCATCAAAAATTGAAGTTTTTCAGAAAATTACCAAAAATTTACTTTAAGCTATATTTGATATTCCAAATTCAAAAATGAAGTTCATTTTACAAAATTCAAATCATATAAGTCACATTAATTAATTCAATAATTAATTCCCGCTGCCAGAGCAAATAGCGTGTTTTTACAAAACAATAAGTATCAAAAGATTGACACCAGTTTAAGTCTAATTTCAAAGTGAAATTGATTCCAATGACCACCATTGGATAAAATGGTAAAAATATATTCTAATTTCACTTCAAAACCAATTCAAAACATAATCTAATCATATAAATAAATTAGATTAAAAAGTAGTTTTGATGTAAAATGCAGTATTTTTCACTATTCATTTAAAAATGAACATTGTCGGAAAATTACCAAAAATTCACACAAGGTAAATTTTGATGTCCCAATCATAAAGGATAATTTTATTTTGACAAACATAGTTTATAAAATTGTCAAAATATAGATTCAAAAATGGTTTTCCATCAAAAGGCACTAAAACAATCTTTTAAGAATATTAGTGTATTCCATGCATAAGATAGTATTTATTTTCATTTTAAGCCTCTAAAACACTATCTTTATCATTAATAGACATAGACAAAAATATCTATTATTCATTACTTACTTGGGATGTTACATATACTCATCCTTTCATTGATATATGATCATATATTCACCTGGAATATGAAATGTGACTTCCCTACAATTTAAGTTGATATGAGATTCAAATAGAGAAAGTCAATCCATGCCAGGAATCACATAAAATAACATTATAGGAACGATCAAAAAAATTTCAGGAAGCACTTTCCCACAAACATCAACCAGAGAATGATTATAAACTTTTGATGTGACTGTTATGAAATTAAGAGTTTTCATAGCTAACTCAACATCTAATTTTTTAGGTAATATAGAAATAATCCTAGAAAATTATTCATAAATAAATTATTATGTGGATCCAAAATCAAATAAAAAAAATTCTACTTTGGAGTGGATGGTATGTGTACCTTTCAATACTTCATCATCATAATCCAAATCACTGATAGTGATTGAAAGTGACTTTCCTTTTTCTTTGTCGATAAGAGTTTGTTGATGTTGATTCTCATCAATAACCCTTAGATTAGGGCATCGATTGGCATAATTCCGCAATTCCTTTCACTTGTAGCATTGAAGTGTGTGAGGTGAATTATGTGTAGCCTTTTCTTTGTTCGCATCATTAGAAGTAATTTTCACATCACTTCAATATTCAATTAACCAATAACCTTCTTTTCCATAACTAAAACATTTACTAGTCATTTTAATACAATTCTCTCCATGTCTCTTTAAACACTTTTAGCATAAGGGGAATCTCAACTTTATTTTAGTGTGGTCATTATATTTTCCTTTGAATTCCATTTTTCTCTTCTTTTCAAGCCCATATGACTAATGGGTTACTCCAATTTCTTCTCAACCTTAAGATCTCATCGAACAATTTCATCATAGCTATTAAAGTCCCAAATGTCTAATTCCCTTTGGAAACTTGGTTTTATGTGACTAAAGAATCGGTCAATTTTAATCTCAAATTAGATAATAATTCCATAAGCTTACCTTGCAAGTCATGTAAAATGTGCTTCGTAGGTACCAATGGATTCATCATCCTTTTTATTAAGTTTAAGGGACTACTTCCCCATATGTGTTCTAATAATACAACGAAAATAATTATTGAAAAATAAGTTCTTAAACTCGCCCCATTCCATAGAATCAATTTCATCTCTTTGCCTTGTATTCTTGAAATGATTCCACTATTGATCGGATTCACCTTCTTAATGATATACCGCTAAGATGAATTTATCATGTTCATAACATTGTAGAACTGAAAATAACTTTTTAGTGGTATTGATCCATTGTTCATATACTAATGGATCAGAAGACCCACTGAATGAATTTGGGTGCAGCCTCATGAAGGATTTAATGGAATGTTACTCTCTCAATTTCTCTTTTGGAAGCCTGGCATGATTCATAGATTGAGAAAGCTAGGTGATAATGGATACAAGATTTTTCATTCCAACTCTAATAACATTTGTTTCCTTAGGGGGGAAATAATTTCATTGCTCGTTGCATTCAACATTAACGTGGTTCCTTCGGGTTCCAGCATTTGACTAAAACCAATAACAAAGTGTGAGAAACACTAATCCAAATGGAAAAACACATAATTCAAGAATAAAATTTCAATTTTGAAAAATTTAGGTTTTATCCTATTTTATTCCTGAACATCTCTAAAAAACTAGAATTGTATTGTAACCTAATTTTAGACATATCGTTAGGGATTTTACTAATATTCTCTCATAAAACTTTCCAAAGGTTAAATATACCTTTTCTCTGATACCAAATATCACGACCCATAATATAAATATATATTTTACTTCAACATTGATGAATATTTATTACATAACATAAAAAAAACCATGCCAGGACCGTATATGTTTAGTGCCTTTAGAAACTTGGAAACATAAACAACTGTTTAATAAAACATATGCATTGTCTCATGCTTATTTTTTCATAACTAGACTCCCTTTAGACATATCTTATATAATACCCTTATTCGTGACCTGGGGAGAATAAACATATGAAAGGGTGTGCTCAAATACTAAGTAAGGGTAAAAAAGGTAATTATCAATCATATCATAATCATAAGAACATTACATTTGAAAATATTGTCCTATATATAAAATATCCTAATATTATGTCATGGGATAAATCGTAAAAGTGAAATATAATCCGAATAGTCATAACATAAGATGTAAAAATTCATTTAATACACACATAAGAATAGAAAATCAATTCATATTAGTCAAGGATCATTTCTAAGACCATCATAGAGGACAATGTCAATTACTGATCCAAGTTCACTCCACATTCCAATCCTGTATTACGGAACCAGTTTTACTTGTCATTCCAATCATGTATATCTCATGAGATATAAATCTTTACCCAATGAATTGGAGGGAGATATAGGTCCCACCCATCTATTAATTAAATCATTCTTACATCTTCTATAATATATAAATCATTCACCATATCATAACCCAAGGAACCAAAAAGTGGGTTTTTTAAATATTATTCCATCATAACATAATCTGTATAAGATAAATGGATTTTATAAAAACAATTCCATAAAAAATTCATCCAAATCAAAGTAATAATAGGTATATAATCATAAACCAATGTCATATTACATGGAATTTTTTTTGATAAAACACTTGAGCTTAATTGTTAATGAAAATATACGTTATTCTTCAAAAATGTTTTCCTTCCTAAAAATGACGCACAATTTTAGAATAAATAATTTTATGTTAAATTAACCATTTAAAATTTTATGGGAGGATTCAAAGAAATAAATCATTATGAATGTGTAAAAATCCATTCATGATGTACAATTTAAAAAAACATTCTTCTCATACTTTTTCCCGAAAAGTCAAAAAGTTCCTTGTACCGAAAATGAAAAATCATCCATCCGTACCATTTTTTAGAAATTCACCAATGGGAAAATTAAATTTAAGAAATTATATAAGGATATAAAGAAAAATTTTAAAATAAAAATTTAGTAATCAATGATGTGAATGATATATATGCCATATTAAATACTTATGAATAAACAATCTCAGATAAAAATGAGATTTACAATGTTATCCCTTAACTTAGGTCTAATGTGATTTGTATATATCTGAAACTCCTGTATAATAATGTAATAAACTTTTATGATTTATTATAGAAACATAATAATTTTTTTGATAACATTTATGATCATATTTTCATCTGTTTGTTAGTAAAATATCATTGTTACTTATTATTTGGGTATTAACTATTTTATGTTCTTGTGCATGTTTTGTCAGATAAGTTCTTATTCCTTTTTCTATTTTATAGTTATATCATTCACATAATGGTATTATTATAATATATATAATATTTATTCATTCAATTAATCTATATAATCATTCTTTAATGAAGATTATGTAGAAAGAATCACATAGCACGTTGGAGACGATATGTCATACGTACGCATGTGCGACGATATCGTTCCCATAATTGTTGAATTTTACTAAAGAGGATGGGGTATAATATATAAGAATTAATATAATTTTATATTAATAACATATGTATTTATTAATTCAATCATTATACCCATACATGTAAGGTGGTGGTGAAAATAAAACAACACCACAGCGTGGAGACGGTAAGCCATACGTACACACCTGTGGTGATTTCATTTTTTCATAGGATGGGTAGAATGTGGACCATGGTTGTTTATTATTCATAATAACCACTAATTATATAATTACTAATGGATTTATTACTTTATAATGAAACAACTCCTGAGGTGTAAGTAGAAGAAGAAAAAATATTGAAAGAATCAGAAAATGATATTACCTCTACTACGACATGCCTCCTCTAAATATCCGCTTAGAGCACTAGATTTGGTATTTGAAGAATACTAGGGATTCATGAATGTTTCTTATGAAGTTTATATAGTAAATGGTTATGGTATGGTCAAGCTTTATGTCTCAAAAGTAAGTGAAATGTTGAGGTAGGAAGTGCCCTTTTATAATTGAGGCGACGCACACTTTTGAAAACCTCAAAAATATATATTTATAATAAAACCAAACACCACTAAAAACCCTCCAAAATATCCCAAATTCTAATATTATATGACATATATTTTTATTATCATCAACCAATAAATTTTGGACAAGGTTTTATGAAAATTTATGCATTATCATTTTAATTAACACATAGTTATTCTACTAAATATTTAACTAGGGTAACAAATATTTCAATATTAAAAGGGTAAAATATTTATTAATTTGAATCCAATTAGACAAAAAATGAATAATTTAGAACATTATAGGCTATATAATAATTATTTCATATATTTTAAAATGTTTTATTATTTTTAAATAATTTAAGAATGCATTTTTTAACAAAATATCAATACAGTCAATGTTGACACTATTAATTTAATGGATTTTTAGAAATATAAAAATAAGAATTTAACTTCTATAAAACAATTTAGATATATACATAATGGGGCACGGTAATCTGTAAATTTAATTTTACATAATATTTATCGCAAATTATATTGATTAAATTTTTGTAAATACCATTTATTCGATCTCTTCATTAATAAAATAATTACAACCTCAATTTTGTGAAATTAATTATTATACATATATGTTGAATAAAAATTAAAAATAAAATCATATGATGAATATTGATCAATTAAATTTAAAAATAAAACTCTTAGTCAAATTTATCTACTGAAAACCCAACATTTAAAATGCTATATTATTTTTAAACAACAATGTGATCGATTTATCGCCGCATTAAATAAAATAATATAAGTGTCATAATCACTTCTATAAGCCTAAAAATGGTCAATAAGTTAATCCTTGGAAGATTATGGTAGAGATAAAATTGAACAATAATGTTTGGTAAAGTTTTTTAGCCTTTCTATTGTTATTATTATTTTAATAAAAATTGTTTTATTGATTTCTCATCAATTAAATAATTTTTTCACCATCCAAGTATAAGTATTTATTGTATTTATTTGTTACCTAGATATTTAAAAAAATTATCATGATAAAGAAAAAAAATTTATATTTTAGATTTCTATTTTTAATCAAATTTATCTTCTATATAACCTCATATTAAAATAATTCAATTATTAAAGTTTGAGTGAGACATATTTCACTTTTCATTAAATAAAATAAAATAAATGTATTAATCTCATCCAAGTGAGTTCTAATGGATACCATTTCGTCCCGAGTATGTTTTATAGAAAATTAAAATCATAAAATTATATTAATACAAGTTTTAGGGTGATTTTTTAATACTATTATAACCCTTAATTACACGATTTACCCTTTTACCCTGTTAATAAAATTTTCCGAAGTTAATATTCATATTGACCAAAAATAAAATAAATAAATTCACATAATTTGGACTTATTTATTCTAAATACGAAATCCAATTTTCAATATTCAAAATACATAAGTTTGAGAAATTAATTTTAAATTAATCTCGTTGTTGAAATGAGAAAACGGGTTGTAAAAGTTAAAATATTGAAAAAGATTGAAATATTTGTACATTAGAATTTTATGTAAAATTAATTCCAATGAACTAATTTATATGAAATGGAAAAATATATTATATTTATACTTTGAAACCACTCAATAATATAATTTAACGATATAAATTATTTCAATGAAAAAAATTTCTTTTCAATTAAAATTTAGCATATTTTTATTATTCAACAAAACATGAATGTTATCAGAAAAATATCAGATATTCATCCAAATTAATTTTTTATATCCATAATCAAAATAAAATGTTTATGCTATTATATAAAAATTATAAATGTGACAAAATCTTAATTTAAAATGGGTTCACCATTTAAAGGTATAAAATTAACCTTAAAAATAATAGGTTTTTATACATCAAATATGGTTTTAATCATTACCTATTACTAAAATATCCATTGGATGAATATCATAAATATTTTATTAATTTTATAACACATATATATCTCAGTAATATCATTACCAAAAGTAATTCACACAAAAAATAAAAATACCTATTTATATTTTTCATAAATAATTGATAGCCAATGAATTCACAATGAATTTTCATAAGTTAGATATAATTATTCTGGTTAGCGTAACATCTGGGATATAATGGTAATTTTATAACAAGGGAATCTGGCATTACGTTAAACTCAAGGTTGTTTGCAAATCAAGCTTCTGAAAAATTATTTAAAGAAAATATTTCATAAAAACATCCAGGTGTTACACTACATGTCAAAAAATATGGAAAGATGCACCCAAGGGATTGTATCATTAGAACATAGTAATGTCTTAATTGTTGTAGGATTTTATATAAATCATAGGATTACCGATCAAGGGAAAATCAGATTAATGAAATGGAGGTAAATAATTTCCAATTCCTCAAATGTCTGGATTTTGAACATTATTCAAAATGATTCCCAACCCCAATAGCCAATGAGGATAATAACATCGGTAATATTCTAAAGCTAGGAAACAAGGAAAATAATATGTTTTTCCTACAACTAAAAATATTTTATGAAAAAAAATGTGATAGATATACTCTCACTCCACTCTAGATTTTTTTATATCCAATTGGAATCTAGTTTAAGACACCCTAGTGGGCCTATGAAGGTTTCTTAGAGAATCAAATCAACTCCCTAACTATTTGATATTATTTTCATCTACTATTATTTCCCAAATCGTGGTTTATGGAATATTCTTCCAGAAATACTTATTATCCCTCTTATGGATTAATTAAATGTGATTTTTGAAATGTATTAGTCATATCCACATAAAATCCATAGTAATCAAAAAAATAGAAAATCACATTTAATATTTCCAAAAAAAACCTATGACCATCTATCAGTGCAAGTATGGCTATGAGATATCTTGGAATACTAATTCTATTATAGTAGTTTTGATAACAAATCATGACAGGGTTTTTAGCTCAAATTATTTGAGAAAAACTCAAAATTTTTATTGACCTATTATAATAAAATGATATATTTCCTAGGTTTGCTAATAACACACATGAAATTTTTTCCTGAATCACATTTATCTCTTAGATACCATTATTAAGTTTCATTAGTAATAAATAATAATAAAAATTAGGATGTAGTTTATTTTTGGTGAGGAGAATGTAACACCCCGGTATTTTGGAATATATTTCTCTAAATAAATAATTTATTCAATAACATTGTCCACACGCATTACAAAACTAAAATAGTCCATGATATATTTATCATTAAGTAAATTTACTAGTAATTAAACCTCTAGAATATAAAGAAGATAATAACGTATTAAAAATGATTAAATTTATATGATATATAGTAAATATTATTTAATATGTAAAAGGATTTTCCATTATCAAATAACTATTAAATGTTTTAAGAAATTAAAATTTTTCACTTCAAAAAAGATTATATTGATAATGTATAATATTTAAAATTAAAAAGAACATATTAACATATTTAAGTTAGGAATTGGTATGAGATAGTATTAAGAACAGTTAATGTTTAAAAATATCATTTTCAAGAAAACAATTTCCCTTTGTATTTCCATTTAAAAGATACATATAGAAATTTTAGAATTTTATTTCATAAAAAATGGAATTCATTTTAGAATTCCAAATATCAATATTTATTAAATATATTTTTTGTTATTTTTCTAAAAAGAATTATTTTATGGTAAATTGTTCCAAATTTTAATTTTAAAAATGAATTAGCTGTTATGAAATTATTAGTATATAAGTATGAATTGGAAATTCATGAAAATAATTATAATTTTTTTTAAAATTTTATGAGTTATATTATAATATTATAAACAATGGTTTTAATAGTCATGCTCGTGTTTGAAATTTTAGAACATAAGTTAAATATTTTAATGAATTTTATTTAACATTATAATTTTTTTAATTTTAAATTAATTTTTATCAATTATAGAAAATTAACAAAATAAAATTATTACAAATTTTTTATAATTAGTTCCAAATTATATTATATGGAAGAATTTATTTTTAATCATAAAGGATAAATTTCATAGGTAAAATCTAGTTACCCTGGTAGAAATCAAAAAGGGGGTAACAAGAGTTTAACCAATAGGAAAAGACTAGTCATTTGTTTACAATATGTGTGGGAATTAGTGTTTTTGAGACCTTTATTGACCTTATAAATTTCCTACTCCATTATTTCCCAGTTTCTAACCTACTTTTCTTGAGAGTGACTTCCAATTATAAAAATGTTTAGGGTATTTACCAAAATGATGTAATGTTTCACTTATAGATGAGGCACTCCTCCCCTCAATTCCACCTCCCAATACAAGAATTAGTTTGGTCAAAAAACATCTATTAAAATTTATTATCCTCTTTCATGATGCTCCAGTCCCCTCTAAACACCATCCCTCAAAGGCTTAACCCCATTTTCAAAGAAGATAAGACAGTATTTGTGGTGTAAATTTCAAATTGCTAATTTCTCATTTATATTTATTTATGTGAATTTTTCAACCTAAAATTCCGTTACACCATATAAAATTTATAACATAAGTGACATTATTATAATTTTATTTTTTTATAATTATAGTATAATCATTTACCACAATTCCCTTTTTTTCAAGAAAAACAAAACCATAATTCGTGTATTGTGCAAACTACAGCCCCCAGGACGGAACATGTTTTATTTTACATCAAAAAATTACATGGTTGGTCATAATATGAAATTAAATATATATGTATGATATTTATGGAGAATTTTATATTCTAAAATGGTAAACAATATTACTCCCTTTTCTTATTCTATAGAAAATGAAATCACCACTCATATGTACATGTGGACTACCACCTTCATAGAATGATAAATTTCAATTTTTATTTTAATAATCACCTGAAACAGATGGTCATGATAATGTGTTTTATGGATAAATATTATATTTTAAAATTAGTAAAGAAAAATAGTACAAACTATTAACAATATGATAAATAAATAACCATGGTAAATTCAACCATCCAAAAGAGCATTCTAATTGTAAACAATTATTTCATTATATTATGTAATAACATTGTATAAGTTATATTATTCTTATAATAACTTAAAAAATGACTTATCACAATAATGAACACTAAATAAGATCATTATTCTTGTGTTATAATGATATTATAACTAAATTAACTCACAATGATCAATTAATAATAATATATTCCTGTTTGAGTTGGTTTAACAACCTACTTGAAATATTCTATGAATTTATATCATAGATGACAATGGGAATTTATTTTCTTCTAATATATGATATAATTAAGTAAATAATTAGTATTTTTAATTTAAATATAAAAATTTAACTCCTTTTTTTTAAAATACCCCTCGATATCTTGGATTCATTGAAACAAGATCATCCCCAAATTCATCATTAAGGATCATAAAAAATCCCATAGCATAAAATAATAACATTTAAATATTATTATAAAATATTATTTAAATTGAATTTGATAATTTTATACAGATGAACTATTGGATACAGATGAATAATAACATCGTTATTATGAAACTAGTTCAAAATTATCAAGATTGTTTACACCCATTATTGAAAATAGAAAATTAATAACGAATATACATATAGGGAATAATTATAAATTAAGTTGATAAAAGGTTATAAAAATGAATATGCTTATTAAGTGTTTGGTTAATATGGTTATTCTTGTTATATTAGAGGCTATATTGTGAACAACTAAGAAGTAATTCAATGTAAGGGTTCTATTTCTCAAATTTAATTTTTTTGGGACATATTTATTTTTATGCCCCATGATATATTTTAAATGGATTCATTACTTAATAATTAATTTAATTTAACATACTAATATAATTCATGGGTTATGAAGAGACATGTCATTTTGTTTAATTAAATGGATTTCAATTCAAATGATAAATATTTCATAAGGTTTTTTGTTTACTATACTACCTTCATTGAGTAAAATTTATTATTCCTTAAATTCCTTCATATAGTATTTATTTCTTCCACACTAAGATTATACATAATGTTTAATTCTCTTACCATATATAGGAAGATGAATTTTATATACAAATCTTTTACCTTGATGAATTTCATCCCCAAATAGTATATCATAAATAATAATTATTCCAATCTTCTTTAAAAAAAATTCCCCTCCATGTACATGATTACCCATACCACAAAAGTACTAATTTATATTTAAAGACCTAATTATGATTTATCTCTTGTGACCTTTATCTTTTGCTTTATTTCCTTTCAAAATTAATTTTTACTAAATCTTTTTATGGGGCGTGTTTTCAATAAATGCATTTCAAAATATTAATAACATATCTGTCATTTACAAATAAAATATCTTATATTTCACTACACAGTTGTTTTAATAACCATTAGATCATTTCATGTATCTATAATTGAAGTTTATTTTTCAAAATCAAACATTTCATAACGTTTTAAATTTTCCATTTTGAAGCCTCAATTTCTATTCCAATGTTCTTTTTATAAGATTCATTTTTATGTAAATTTTTTCAAAAAAGATCAAATTATTATTTTGAAATATTTAAGTCCTTTTAAAGGATCCAATATTTAATATTCCTTTAAAAGGTAAGTTTTTATTCCAATTTTTTCAAATTATATTTTTTAAAATTTCTTCTTAACATGACTCGTCTTCTCATTTTTATGTTAATGATAAAAATGTTTTATAAAATAGTTTTTATGGTTTCACTATTGTTTTTTATCATTATCTTTAAAGGCCTTATTTCTTTCAATGTTATTTTTCATGAACCAACCACTAAATTTTATTATTAATGAATATTTTAGGGTGATCGAATTTTGGGTATAAATTATTTTCATTATTATGGTCAATTTTTGAAATACCATCCAAAAATGTTGTGAAACTCATTTTTATTTCTAGGAGTTCATTATGATGTGTTTAATTACTTACATTAAGTGGAACCATATGTATATATTATTTATTGGTAAGGATATTTATATCCTTAAAATTTATTGGTAATTTTTATATCAACTATGATCAAATGGGTATATGAGAGGATTTATCCCTATCCAAATGTTACATGGGAGGATTTATTCGAATCCAAACGATACACTAGAGGATTTATCCAAAGACAAAGGGTAAGTGGGAGGTTTTATCCCAATATAAAGGATACATGGAAGGATTTATCCTGTGATAAAGGGTATACTTGAGGATTTAACCTAATCCAAATGGTACATGTATGGATTTATCCTATGAAAAATTGGTAAATTATAGGTTCTATACCAAGACCATTGGAATGCAGAAGGTTTTATCCCAATCTCATGGGAACACATGAGGATAATCATAGGCCCAGGAAGGTTAGTGAGTGATTGTCCCAAATCTACTATGTGATGAATGTCTTGGAGGGTAGCTTTGAAATAATTATTACCATGCTTATTTTTATGTCACACTATTATACCATTATCATATGCCTATGATTATCATTCTTGAATCATTTTTAATATATCAGGATTCCAAACACTTTTTCCATGGTATATGTTTTCTCATTAAAATTACATGTCCTTCTATCATGACTAATGAACAATATCTATTAATCTAATCAATTTTAATAATATATTTGTCCCATGATTATTTTTCTTATATACTTATCATATAACCCTTGATGAAATATTGGTAATTATTCCCTTATAGGTTTATTCAGCTAAAACAATTTTTAGGTTTCCCTTCCCTATGTTATAAAGACAATTAAAACTTATGATAAGTCTAGAAGGGATTATAGTGTGGTTAGAAAATGGAGAAATGTTTTCATGTGTTTCTTATGTAGTTAGTCCTCAAAGAAACTAAACCTTCTATTATATTGTTTTTCTTACTATATGAGATAAATATTGATTATTCATGAGAAATAATGATATAAAATTGTCTATTTCAATGGGACCCTATAATAAAATATCATAGAATGGTATGAATATACAACCCTTGTAATAAATCATGTTATTATAGGTTTATTGAGTTATAGGGTCTTATAGTTGGTATCATAGAAAATGTTTAGATAACATTAATGTTTTTCTTAATGATAAAACATATTTTTAATATATTTTAATTTATGATTATGTTATCCTAATAAGTATTTTCAATATTTATAAGTTTTTTTATCTGATAGATTTGTATTCAAAATCTTTTATATGGGTAAAATAGGTATAATGAATTATGAAGTAACCATGATAATAATTTACCTCTAGATCTACAACCCATAATGGTTAGAATTAGAATAGAATAGTTTTGGGTTTTGTTAACTCAGTTTACATGAGATATTAATTGTGGTAACCATGCCATATTGTGGATAGATTATTTATATTGGAATATGTCATTAATAGTGAAAGTCATGAAACAAAACCCATAGGATTTTCATGGATCTTTAGACTCGGTGGCATATGAACAATGAATCATTGATTTAAAGAATATATTTAAAATATTTTGATGTTTATATCATTAAATGTTTACTCTTATTACTTATCATTTTGATGGTGAATTTGACTGGTGGTGGTTACTAGTTAATAATTCATAGGTCTATGTTGGAATAGATTCCATTGAATGGATAACATTTTAGGTTCTTTTTTATGAGAAATATTTTATTAATGTTGTATAAAATATAATTGAAAGGTAATTCATGTAATTTAAGAAAAGATTAAAGGGCCTCATTTTAACCTATAATGAATATTTTTCTAGTTTGTAAGTGTATATACCAAATTTTAATCTCAACCATGTTAGTAAAATTGATTTTTTTTACTCAATATTGAAACCATGTGTCCTAAGGAATTTGGTTTATCAATAGTTTGGATGTTTGTAGGGAGTTTTTCAATGTACATTGAAGGTTGAGAATGTAAAATTTTGTGCCTTCCTGGTCCATTACATTCTATGTTTAGTCATTGGAAGTTCTTAGAGGAGGCTTGTATGGAGTTTGGAGGAGTTCAGTTTATAAATTCTTGAAAAAGGGTGATTACATGCCATGTAACTATATTAAAAAATATAAAACTGTATTTCATAGCATTTATCGGGAGTTTCCTTGTGTGTAATATTTTAGTGTTTGAAAAAGATAAAATAAATCGAAAGGTGATGAATTTTTTGGTTGAAACTATACCCTGGGTCTTAGACGATGTAAAAAGGTATTACCCATCATGTAATACCCTGGCCCATTCTTGTTTTTAAAAAATTCGAGTCAGATTTCATTATTTAGGACATTTTCTCTCCTTCCTCTAGTTCTAGATCATACCTAGGTGCCCCGAGGAGTCCTTTGATCACCACCCTTCCCTCCTTGATCTATTAATCCATGTGGTTGTTCGTTGGTGATCTGTGATCAATCTGTGGTGATTTTTCTCCTATTTTTCATCTGATTTCTCTTTTCCCTTCTTCATCATTTGATTTCATGGTATGGTTTGGCCTTATTTGAATGTTTAGGAAGTGTTTTGATAATATTTGGGTGCAGAATAGGTTGATCTGTGTTTTTAGAACAGTGGGTGTTGCTTTCGGACATTCTTCTTCTCCTTATAGTGCACAAACAAGCTGAAAATCTTAATCACTATAGGATTCCTTCTTCTCTCTTAATTTTGAAACATGCAGGAGGGGTTTTATCTTATCTACCTGTAGATTTTTATTTTTCCAAATTAACCAATGATAATAATTGGTTTAATAAAATTGAAAAATAGGGTAGAGGGATTTGTTTACATGCTTTTTTATAGCCTTTATATTGATTGTGATGTTTTGTTTTTATTGTCTAAATGCCCCTCTAAAAATGGTAGTTTTTGGTGGGCTTGTTTGTGATGGTTATAATTGTTGTGATGTTTCATTGGTTTTGATTATTATAGAATCACCCAAATGGAAACTAGTTAAATACATATATTCTACTAATGAATTAATTCTGTATGATCAAATTGATTCTATGATAACCCCTTAATTAAGAAGTGGAATTAAATCAGGGATGCCTTATTAAATCTAGAATTGTGTTTTTCCTTTACTATTATGATGGTGTGTTGTGTGTGGGTTGTTTGGTTTTTTATAGTGGGAAGGTTCAGATGGTGAGAATGAATCTCATGTTAAGTAATTGATTGATTGTGGAATGGTTGAGCAATGTTATGTAGGGGGTTATGATCAGGTTTTGTTATGTTGTCTTTCTTTATGTGGTTGAGAGTTGGGACTTGTTTTGGTTGTTATGGGTAATTCTACCTAGGTTTCCCATTGTTTGAATTTTCTATGTTTCTTTTTATCTGATGTGCTTATTAGTTGCCTGAATATTAATGGAATAAATGGATGGATAATTGGTTAATAATATTTGGAACTGGACTAGTTTGGTTTGGTTAACGGAAGGAATAAGTGAATTTTGAATTAATAATGGTAATGGATAAATACTTTTTGGGAATATGAATTGGGTTGTGGCATGATATGCGGTGTTTTGTATTTATAGGTATTAGAAATTTTGGTAGTGTTTTGTGTTGGTTTTTTGTTTGAGAACCCATAGGTTGTGCTTGAGTGTTTGTATTATATATATAGGTATTTCTTTTGTGATTTTCTATATGCACCCACATTAGTTGAACACTATCTACTGAACAACCCCACGTCATGGGGTAGGGTGTCTTTCCCAAACATCCTTGTGGTATAATGGATGATATGCCACCCGCCCTTCCCTACTCCCTCTTCTAGGTGGCGGTATCCCAATATTCGGCATGGAGGTTGTTTTTTGTGGGGCCCATGTGTGTGCATGCATGTTTTTTCCAATGTGTCTTTGATATGAGATGTGTTTTGTTTTCCCAGGTGTCTTAAGGATGATATGGGATGTGGATCATGTCCCAAGTGATAGGATGATATGTGGTTCATGTCCAAGATGATGGGATGAGATGTGGTTCGTGGCCCAAGTAATGGGGCGAGATGTGGTGTGTGGGGCCCAGGTTTGTGTGGGCAGGTTGTGATGTGGTTCTTTTGGAAGGGGTGGGATCCCAAGGATGTTTTTCATTTTTAAAGAGTAGATAATTAGTGGGAAGTGGTGTGGGGTACCCTGTCATTGATGTCCCTAATATTACATTACATTAAATTGATTATTTGATAATAATTCCTTGGTAGTGTTGGGATGGTTAATATACATGTTAAGTGTTGTTTGGTTCTATTGTTTTATCACATGGTCTTCAATATTATTCTTACACATGTGCACAAGAGACTTTGTTTTTTCTATTATGTATACATGTATGATCACCCTATGTATATAACTATTTTCAGGTTTCCAGGTGGACTTTACAGACCATGCTAGACCTTACTAGCTCGGACCAGGACAGTTGTCATGTCACTGTCTAGATTTTCTTTTGGTACTTACTTTCAAAAAAAATATTTCCATAAGTTCTTCTTTTATGCATGAATATGGGATGGTTTTTTGATTTCGTTAATATATTTCTTAGAGGTTTCTTTTTGGATGATCCATCATATTTCCCGATATTGTTTCAAAAAATATATAAATGACTTTCAAATTGTGTGATATGTATACCCCTAGTGTTAGTCGCCAAACCAGGGACTGCTGTAGGTGGGACTCGGTGGTCATTATCTCCCTATCTTCAGTTTTTTCCCATGAGGGGTATAATTTGATGGAGGGGGTTGTGATATAATGTTATCAGATTCGATGGTTGATAGATAGGATGGAGTTCGGGGTTAGGAACGGTGAGGATTGCATGGGTTTATAGGGGAATAATGCCAGGTCACCATGGTGTGTGACATAGTCCATGAAATATACGCTATGAAACAAGATATTAAGGGGACCTTTGATCTGATGTTAGGACTCTCAGCCTACCAAATGAAAAATTTAGGCTACATGTTTTGTATGGTAAAGACATCGGAAAGGTACATTCATCATAATGACTTGTGTTCTTGTTTGAATTATGTTTTTTTGGGAAGGATAAAATGGACAGGATGAAAAGAATAAATTAAAAAAAATCTTAATAAAATTCCATACTATTTATGATTAGGAACACTTTTTTTACTTTTAATCTATAGATCTTAGTCATCGTCTATCTGTGGATCAGGCAGTGGAGGCTTAGCAGGCTAATCCACTTGATCGACAGAGGGTTGATCAAGTTTGGTAGGACGACCATTCATAAAAGAAAATTTGAGATTTACAACAACTGGATATGGAAAAGTAAAAGGGAAGTGTTTTAAACATGTATATGAAAAGCTGGCTCGATGAGATTGAAATCACCTTCAGTTTGATCTGGGGCCCAACGGATTACTGGGTTCCATTGGGGGTCATCTAAATGTGCGGAGTGGTACTTCAGTAGTGGATGCTTTCTCTAGGGTGGAGGAAGGGAGAGGATGTTTAGTTGGTCAACATTGAGATGGAATTACAAGAAGTGTTCCTTTCAATGACCATAATGTTTTAGAATAGAAAGGAGATACTCTCCCTTCAGTAGGGGAGTATGACATTATATGATCTTCAGATCAAGTTCAGGGTTATCCTTCATTTTGAACAAGATCTCTTTCCAGATGAGGAATCTTATATGATACATCTCATGGAGGCACTCAATCCTTCAATCCAATATGTTTCTACTCCCTTTACGTTGCCAATGTATCTAGAGGTTCATAATAATGTATAGGTGATTTATAGGATGTAATCATGAGGAGGTATACAACGAGAATGGAGTCCGAAGAGTGCTTTGAGAGGGAGGGTTCTTGGAAGAAGGTCTCAGTCCCTTAGACCTTTGATGTTTCAACCATCCAAGATTAAACCTTAGTATATTCCCTTCCAACCTTATGGTACTGATGGTTATAATTCCCTTTCTATGGGTTTTGGACCAAGGTTTTTATTCTATGGAGTTTGCGACCATCTTCAGAGTCAGTTACCGATGGCTACTTGAGCTCAGATTGGTGGAGGACAAGATCATTGTCGGCCTCAGTAACAGTTGATGGTGAGACAGTTTTAGAAGTATATATAGCAGGCTTTTTCCCCACTGAGGGGGGATGGGGTAGGTAGAGTCCAGCCTCATGATGTCCCTCATGATTAAGAACCACGACTGAAGTGTGTAAGTTTAGGTGGTCATCATAAGAGAGTTAGAGGATCTATGTGTGGTCAGTTTCACGTCATAGAGGTAGCAGTTCCAGCAGGGCCAAAAATCATCAAAGGTATTATCAGCTTGTTTTGTACCCTTTCTCTTTTTTTAATTTAAGAGCTTCACACTCCCTTTTTCCATCCTCACTAGCCCATGATCTGTGGATAGACATATATGGGATTCTCATTTCCCTCATTTTGAGTATTCTAGTCGAAGGCCAGAACAACTTTTTTTATTCATTTTAGGGATATATACTGATGATGGGGCAGCATTAGTCTTATGGGGATATTTTTGAGCTACATATTCATCCATAATATGTCATTCCTAGCATCAACTAGTTGTATCCCAGGATTTCCATTATCGATTCTTTTCAGATAAGAGTAATGTTTTTATAAACGGATGACCATAGTTTGGTTTTCATTGGTGAGTAGTATTACCAAGCCAGTATTTGGAATGTGGAGCCTCTTCATTTCTTTTTGGATGAGCTATCTGTGGAATTAGTAAATTCAATGTTGGTCATCATTCAAAGGGTCTTTGGGAATTTCATGGATCTTATCCCTAAGGAAGTTGTGATGCTACCCCAACGACGTAAAGTTTAGATCAGGATAGAATTCAAGCCCACTGCTTCTCTGATTTTGATGGATCCTTATCGTATGGACCCTTTAGATTTGCACGATTTTAGGATTAAGATAGTTGATCTGATGAAGAGGGGATTCATCCATCCCATTGTGTCATAGTGGTGTGATCTAGTGTTGTTCATAAATAAGGATGATGGTGGATTTATGTTTTGCATAGACTATAGGAGGCTGAATTAGGTGATCGTCAAAAAATGATACCCTCATAAAAGGATAGATGATCTTTTTGACCATATGGTCGGGAAAGGATGGTTTTCTAAGATTTAGCATTGGTCTGGATATCGGTAGTTGAGGTTAATGGAGGGAGATACCATAAAGACTAATTTCATATTAAGGTATGGGTACTTTGAGTTCAAAGTTATGTCATTCAGTGTCACAAACGTGTCATTCGTGTTCATGGGGATTTTGAAATCTATCTTTTGGGAGTTCATGGACTCGTTCATCATCATATTCATCGATGGAATCCTAATCTTCTCAAAGTTAGAGGAGGAGCATGTCCAGCATCCAAGAACTGTATTTTAGGTTCTTCGATGCCACCATCTCTATGAAATGTTGTCCTAGTGTAATTTATAGACATGAGAGGTGAATTTACATGGGAATGTTGTGTCTCATAAGGGTGTGTAAATTCACATGTCAAAGGTTGAAGTATTGTTTTCTTGGGTATCACATAAGAACGTGGTAGAATTTCTCCATTTTCATGGTCTCGTAGGATTTTATTGGAGGTTTGTACCATATTTCTCTTGAGTTGCAGCTCCATCGATAGCTCTTAATAGAAAGGACCAAGAATTTATGTGGATTTATAAGTTCTAGGTGGCGTTTGATTACCTAAAGGGGATTTTTGTTAGTTCTCCAATGCTTTAGTTTTTTCCAGAAGAAGGGGTGATGTCTAAGGTGTTTTGTGGTTCTTCCCATTATCTTTGGGAAGTGTCTTGATGTAGAAATGTGAATTGATCTCTTATCTATCTAGTAATTATCATACCCAAGATCATAAATATCCCTCCCAATGTCTAGATTAGGTAGTAATTGTGTTTTTACTATTGTTGTGGTGAAATTAACTCATTTGGGAGTGCTTTGTGGTATTCATGGATCACAATAGAATGAGGTATATCATTCCTTTGTGCGATCTGAATCTGTGACAGTGGATGTGGATGGAGTTTCTTCAGGACTAGGATTTTGGGATATCCTACACCTCAATAAATGGAAATATCACGGTAGATAATTTGAAAAGGAAGATATAGAATGAGTTTATTCAGGAGTCTAAGGAGGCTTGGAGAGCGATGGAGGAGTTGGAATCCTTTCACTTAGATGAAAGAGTGGAAGGTGGTAGAGGTTGTTTGTTTCAGATGATGGTGCAGTCTTCTCTGATGTAGTAGGTGGATGAGTCTTAGTTGGGAGACTCAGAGGTAGAGGTGTAGCATGATCAAGCTAGGCATGGTGATGCTCTAGATATATGGTTGGAGGATGGTCAGAACTGGATGTTGTTTTAGTGGAAGTAGTTTATTTCGATGGCAGTACGAAAGGGAGTTCCCTGTGAGTTTCATATATCACTTTTAGTGGTATACTCAGGGGTTTCTAATATGTACCGTGGATTGTGGATGCAATTTTGGTGGCCAATGATGATACGGTAAGTGTCCGAGTTTGTGGACATGTTCTTAGTCTAGATGCATGTGAATGTCGAGAACCATGTTCCCAGTGGTTTGTTACAGCCCTTTGATATCATCGAATGGATGTGGAATGACACCTCAGTGTATTTCATCATAGTGTTACCTAGGTCACAGTGAGGCTATGATTCTATCTGGATGAAAGTGGATCGATTAAAAAAAATTCCAACTTATTAGAAATTAAGGAATCGTGTGTAGTGGATTCCTTGTCCAGGAGGTACATGGATGATGTGGTGCAGTTTCATGGAGTTTCTAGGTCTATTGTTTCAGTTCGGGGTATACAATTTACCTTATGAATCTGGAGGGGATTTCAGTATGCTTTCGACACCTAGTTATGATTGGACACTGATTTCCACCCTCAGACAGAGCGGGTTATCCAAAAATCGGAGGATATGTTCCAGGTATTTGTCTTGGACATTAGAGGTTTTTTTTTATGAAACATGACCTATGTAGATTTCACTTATTATAACATATATCACTCTTTCATTGTAATGGATCTATTTGAGGCATTATATGGGATATTTTTTCATTCTCCATTGTATTGGATGGAGGTTGGGGAGACATGTGTTCTTTTTCCAGATGTGGTGTAGAGAATGACCTTGAAGGATCGTCTTATTAACGAGAGGATTATAGTAGTAAAATACTAGAATAATTCTTATGTAGATCATAGGATGAGGCCATCGGAGTTCAAGATAGGTATCCATTTTTTCTTTATGGTTTCCCACTGGTGTGGGCAGTGGAGGTTTGGAAGAGGGAGTAAGATTTCTCATAGGTTCATTATGCCCTTAGAGGAGTTGGAGAGAGTTAGAAAAGTGGAATATTCTTTGGTTATTACACCAAAATTGGAGAGGGTCTATGATTTCCTTCACATCTCTCATCTTCATCGATATCTTCATGATGACTCTAATTCCATTAACTGGGGATAGATGGATATCGAGGATAACACGATGTTCATGGAGGAGATAGTGGAGATCCAAGATCTTTACGAAAAAGTGTTGTGTGGGTAGACCATTACTTTGGTTCATGTTCAATATAGGCATGGTTTCCTGGACAAGAGTACTTGTGAACGAGAATCGTAGATTTATGCACAGTACCCAGTGTTGTTTTGATCCTTGTTTTGATATGCTTTTCTTTGAAATATGATGCTTGAAGAATGTTGATTATTAGATGTTTTCTTTCTTATTCAGAAATATGTGATTACTTCCTAACACATGAAGAGGGTAGGACCTGATTCTTAATCGAGATTCATTAATTACGATGTGAATAAATCCACTAAGGTGAGTCAGTGCCACCCAGATAGGATAGTATCTTGACCTGGAGGATGGAATTCCCCAGTTCATGTGTTTGGACAATGTGATTCTTATTCTCACATGTTGTGTATTTTGGTCATTTGGGTTAACAGATGTCATATTATTTTTTATTGTATGTGGAGGTTTTCACTCCATCTTTCATAAAACACATGATAGTTTATCATTGAACATTGATTTTCTTGGTTGTTATAAGTGTTTCAAGTGTAGAAAGATCCTTGAGAGCTATCTCATGGGGTGTTTGTTCAGAACCCTCTTTCTTCTAGGCTTGGTTTTGGATTCTTGAGGGTGATAGTCCTTTTATAGGTATCTAATTTAATGTTTTGTGCCTTCTCGATTCATTACTTTGTGAGTTTAGTCATTGGAATTACTAAGAGGAGGCTTGGAGGGTGTTTGGAGGAGTTCAGTTCCTAAATTACAGAAAAGTGGGGATTATACACTGTGTAACTATATTACATGATGTGAAACTCTATTTCCTGGCTTATATCGATAGTTTCAAAGTGTGTAATATTTCAAGGTTTTAAAAAATCAAGAGGAAATGCATTTTCAGCCAAAACTGAATCCCATGTATTACACGACATGAAAGGATATTACACATCATGCAATACACTGACCCATTTTTAAAAAAAAAACTATTTTCTTCCAATTATTCATTGTTTCTTTTTTTTATCTCCTTTCCCTTGTTTTAGAAAAACCCTAGGTTCCCGAATGAGTGCTTTTAATGCCACTCCTTCCTCCTTGATCTATCAATCTTAGTGGTTGTTTTTTGGAGATCTAGGATTGATCTATGGTGAGTTTTGTCCTCTATCTCATTTGTTTCATCTTTTTCATTCCCAAAAATTCATTTTCATGGTAAGAGTTTAATTGAGTTGGATGTTTGAGCATAATTTTGATAATATTATATTAAAGAATAGGTTGATCTGCATTTCTATTAGTGAATTTGTCGCTTTCGATCATTTCTATTCGGTGTGTAGGGCACATATGAGATGAAAAGATTATTTATTGAAGGATTCCTTCATCTCTCTTAGTTATGATAGAAGTGGGAGGGTGTTTCTCTTATCTACTTATAGATTTTTGTTATTCCAAATTAAACAAAGATAATAATCACTTAAAAGAAATTGTAAAAATGGGGTTTAGGGGGTTTATCACATACATTTTATGGACTTGATATTGATTGTGATGTGCTGATTTTACGGGCTTAATGACCTCCTGAATATTGTGGTTGTTAGTGGGCTTTTCTGCACTGGTTATACATGTTGTGTTATTTATTTGTTTTTTGTTATTCTACTATTACTTAAAAAGGAATCTGGTTAACCATAAATATTCAGCTAATGAATGAATGTCCCAAGATCTTTCTAATTCTATGATTACCCCTAAATTAAAAAGTGTAATTAAATACGGGATGTATTGTTAAATATGGAATCATTTTTTTCCTCGACACTTATGGTGGGGTGTTGTGAGTGTGTTTTTTGGTTTTGAATGGTGGTATGGTCCAGAAGGAGAGATGGAATCCCAAGTTTAGAGATTTATTGATTGTGGAATGGGTGAGAAGTGTTGTACAGCGGGGATGTGATCTGGTGGGGATATATTGTATTGTTGGATGTGGTTGAGAGTTGGGGACTTGTTTTGGTTGGTATGTGTAATTCTCTCAGGTTTTCTCCATCTATAAGTTTTTTCATGTTTCATTTTATGTGATTCTCTTGTTAGTTTCCTAGATAGTAATGGAATGTATAATTGTTTAATAATGTTTGGAACTCTATTGGGTTGGTTTGGTTAACATAATGAATAAATGAATTGTGAATGAAAACGGTAATGGTTAAATAAATGGTTTGGAAATATAAATTCGGTTGTTGGTTGATGTGTGGTGTTGTGCATTTAGAGGTAGAAGCAAAGTTGGAAGTTTTGTGAGCTAGTTGTCTATTTGATAACCCATAGGTTTTTCTTGAGTGTTGTTATTATATTTATATATGTATGTGTGTGTGTGTGTGCGTATTCCCCTTATGATTTTATATACGCACCCCACCCTAGTTTAGAACTATATTCCAAACACCCCCATTATAATGGGGTAGGGTGTCTTACCCAAACATATCGATGGGAGGATAGATTCTTGACCACCCACTCTTCCCTGCTCCATCTTCCAAGAATAGGTACCCCAATATTCTTCGGGCAGGTTGTAGTTTGTGGGATCTAGGTTTGTGCGGTAAAGTTTTTTTTCAGGTTTCTTTAGGATGATTTTTTTGTTTTCCTAAGTGTCTTCGATATGAGATGGGATGTGGATCATGGAAAAGTTGACAGGATGAGAATTGGATCATGGCCCACGTGATGGGAAAAAATGTAGTTTATGGACCAGGTGATGTGGAGAGATGTAGTGTGTGTGGCCTTGGTGTGGGTGGGTGGATTGTGACATGGTTATTTTGGAAGGGGTGGGAGAATGATAACATTTTCATTAGGTAAGAGTGTCTAACATGTGGAAGTGATGTGGGGTACCCTATCATTGATGTGCATTATGTTACATTACTTGACTTGCGTTATTTGGTGAGTGTGCCTTGGTAAGGTTGTGATGGTTAGTATACCTGTTAAGTGCTATTTGGATCTATTGTTTTCTCATAGGGGATTTAGTATGCTTCTTCCTCATGTGAATGAGAGAATTTGTTTTTCCTACTGAGTATACATGTATTCTCACCCTATGTATATAGAACTATATTCAGGTTTTTAAGAGGACATCGTAGACCATACTAGACCTTACTATCTTGGACATTTTCATTTGTCGTGTCACTGTCTAGCTCTATTTTTTTACCATGGAGATATGGTATTTGAATCAATTATATTATTATGCAAGCATATTGGATGTTTTTTGGCTATCTTTAACATATTTCTTAGAGTTTTTTTGTGGATGATCAATCATATCTCTAAATCTTGTTTTATAAAAATGGGTAAATGCCTTCCATATTGTGTGATCTGTATACCCTTGGTATGAGTTGCTAACACAGGGCCTATTAGAGGTGGGAAATGGGGATCATTATCTCCCATTATTCATTAAAATCCTATGAGGGGTATCTTTGGAGGGAGGGTCATAATAGAGATAGAGTTTTTTAATTTTTATATCAATAAGGAGAAGAAGTGGTCCAACTGGAAATCAATGGGGAAGAATCCATTGAATAAATATAAATGTAATAATATCAATATTCCTTCTTATAATAATCATGGTATGAAGAATTATAATTAATGTATAATGAATTCTGGAAGGTTTTAGCTATGTGGTATGTTAGGAAATATGGATTGTGACTATAATTAAAAGTATAGTGGTAATTGTTAGACCAATTAGGACGATGCAAGTAATAAAATGTTTTAATTGTAACAAGATGGGCCATTATTTTGAGTTCTATTAAAATAAATGTTTAAAGTATATAAATCATTAGATCATAATAATGAGGGTGTGGAAAATCCATTTTGTAATACCTCGATGAATGTAGGACCATAAAACAAAGTGGTGACAGGTTCATTAGTAATTTATTCATATTATTGTAATGTCTTTTTTGAATTGGGATCTATATATTATTTTATTTTTTATAACTTTTCAAGTAAAATGACAATATAACCATAGATAATAGAGATAAATCTTTTGGTAAAAAATATTAATTGAAGTATTGAAGAAACAAAGATTTATGGAAACCTACCTATCATAATTTATGGAAAGAATTATCCTAAAAATATTATTAACTTTGCTTTATTGGAGTTTGATTTAATTCTGGGTATGGATTGGATTTCATTTTTTCATCCTAAACTAGATTTTATAGTTAAAGAATCCAAATTAAATCTGTAGATTGAGTTTCAATTTTTATATAAAAATGAGTTCGTACCTATGATAAGATATTAATAAAATAAGAAATTTATTAAACCTTGGGTTGAATGTTTTCTTATGCATCCTAGTAAAAATAAGTGAATTATTCAACATTGGGATGTCATAGTGTAAAACTAATTTTTTGATTTATATCCTAATGATCCTACTAGTATTATTCTTGATTGACAGGTTTAATTCCCCCATTGACTTAGTTATTTATTCTATGTACATTTTAAAACCCCCTTATAAAATGGATCTAATGGAGCTACTAGCATTAAAATATAGTTATAAGAATGAATCGATAAGGACTTTTTCCTCCATAACGTATCACATTGATAGGTTAATGTTTTATTTTTAAAAATATGTATGTATCTTTAAGAATTTTCATTGATTATTGAGAACACAATAACATTAATATTATGAAAAAGTATGTATTTCCTCTTATCAGTGACATTATTGATCATCTATATGGTGCTAAGTATTTTTCAATTCTTGACCTCAGGTATGGGTATCATAAAATGAAAGGGAATTAGGAATAAATTCTATGAATGGAATTTCATAAGTGGTATGTAAATTAGTAGTTTGTGGTTATTTTTTTTGATTAAACAATTAACCTGTAGTATTTATAGATATTATAAATAGATTTTATCATGAGTATTTAGAGAAATTTGTGGTGGCATACATATATAAAAATCAATAATGTTCTAAAATCATTGAAGACCATTGTAACCATGTAATTATTTTTTTCAAATCATAAAAGTAATGAATTTTTATGGTAAATTATTAAATTTTTTAATTTTTATTAGAGTTTATTTCTTTACTTAGAAATATTGTTTCTAAAAATATAATAATTATTAATGTTTTTAAAACTAAATTAGTAGTTGAGTGGCCAAGACCTACTAATTTTACTATTATTTATTTTTTTTCTTGGATTGTTGGGTTACTACTAATGGTTTATTTAAAACTTTTCACATTTATACATCCCACTAACCAGGTTAACACAAAAGGTAGTTAAATTAATCATGGAAAAGGAATGTGATAAAATGATATAATAATTAAAAGAATATTGGTTAATTATCTAGTGTTATCAATTAAATCTAGAAATGGGTAATTTTTATTTTTCATTAATGATTATTTGAAGTTCCTTTTTTGTGTCTTGATGAAAGATGATTAGGTAATTTTATATGCATAATTCCAATTCAAACTACATGAGCAAAATTATCTAACACATGATCCTGATATTTCTGTAGTATTTTATTCTTTGAAATTCTGATAAATATTATATATGGGGTGAAATGTGATATATACACATATCATAAATTTTTTAAGTATATATTCACTCAAAAATAGTTGAAAAGGGGGAAAATAAAATGGTTTGAATAAATAATGGATTTTGATTTAATTATGTAATTTCATATAATAAAATAAGACAAGGTACTTGATTCCTTGAGTAAAAAATATAATGTATTTTTAACCATGATACACAGGTAAAATGATACTTTAGATGATGATTTGATGATTTTTTCACATGAAATTGTGCATGGAATAACCCATTATATTTTTTATTTGTGTTTCGCCACAATCATTATTGGTCGAAATAATTGATAATGATCAAAAGGAAGATTTTTTTATGAAAGTAATGATTTAATTGGTTAATTAATGTAAATTTCTTGAATTTAGCATTAACTAAGAATGTATTATTAATCTTTCAAAGAAGATTGGTGTTATATTTTTTTTAGTTGAAAATTTTATTATTGAGTGAAGACCCTAGCTCTCAATTTTCTATTAATACAAGTAGAAAAAATATTTATACAAACATTTTGGAATATTATTGGTGGGAAGGAATAAAGAAATATATTATGGATTTTACTAAGAAAAGTTTTACTTTTCTACAGGTAATTCCTAAAGAAAAACTATCAATTTGAATACATTAACAGTTGTCATTTTTTAAATGGAAATTAGTGAATATATCCATGGATTTTGTGGTGGTATTACCAAATAAATCTTTAGGTAATAATGTTATCTAGGTCATTGTTCATCCTTTGACTAAATGGGGACACTTTAATTCTATTAAATATAGTATTTCATTATATTAGCTTCCATGATTTATCTTAAAGTGATATCATGGTTACATGAATTTCTCCTCTCTAGTATATTTTATTTTGATCCAAAATTTAAAATAAATGTGTGAAAATAACTTCATAATTCATAATGTACCGAATCAAATATTAGAATAACTTTTCATCATCAACTAGATGCATAGTCAGAGAAGAGAATTCTGATATTAGAGGATATTCTACATGATTTCTCTTTAGATTAATAGAAAGGTTTGGAAAAGTATCCATAATTTTTTTAATTTATTATAGAAAAAAAATCATTCAATTATATATATCACACCTTTAACACCCCAAGCTTCCATGATATGTTTCCCTTTGAATAATACAGTAGCGTGTGTGGTACACAACTTCGGGTTCTAACACAAACCACAACCAATCAAAGTAGCCGTTATGAATAGTAATACACACTTTTTGTCATTTTATACATTTTATCTTTCAAAATGGACTTCATTTTTGGATTCGTAATATCAAAATTAGCTTATGGTGAGATTTTGGTACTTTTTGGATAACATTCCTATTTTGATGAATAGTGAAAATTACTAAATTTTAATTAAAAACAACTTTTTTAATTGAAATAATTAATAGTGATAAATTAGGAATATGAGTGGTTTTAAAGTAAATTTAGAATATATTTTTACCATTTAATACAATGTTGGTCAATGGAAATAATTTCACATTTAAACTGGACATAAGTAAGTGTCAATCTTTTGATAGTTATTATTTCTTAAAAACACGCTATTTGTTTTGACAACATGAATTAATTTAAATTTATTAATGAAACTTATATTTTTTTTAATTTGGTAAAATAGACATCATTTTTGAATTCATAATATCAAATATAGCTTAGTCTGATTTTTGGTATTTTTCTGAGAAACATCAATTTTTGATGAATAGTGAAAAACACATAGTTATTGGTTAAAACCGATTTTTTTATTCAAATAATTATTTATTTTATTTAAATTAATTTATGTCAAAATATATACATAATATTTATATAAGTTCATTGTAATTAATTGGAGTCAGTTTATAATAATTTTAGATATGTAAAAATTTTATCGAACATTTCACAGTCTTTTAGCCACCTCCTAGAAGATTTTGAAAATTCCCATAAAACATAATTTTACTGCTTCTGTGAGTTGAATTTTGAAAATACTAAGGACATGGTTAATATCAATGAGTAAAATTTGGTTCAATAAGATAAAAATAATTTTTGGTGAATAGTAACTATTTACTTTTATTTACCACGGTTAAACGTAAATATGGTAATTCAAGGTGAAAAGAATATTGTAATAAATCAAAATTTCCTTAAGACATGTCCTAACCTTATTTGATGAGTAATGACCTACCATGGGTATATTCGGGTCGATATTTGGGCCCCATGGAGCTACTTATGAATGATAATGACATTTTAGATTAATTAATTTAATGTGAAGGAAAAATTGACATAAACAAGAACCTTTTAGTAATTAATTTTTTAAATGGTGTTATATAAGTAATATTTTATTCTAGAAATATTCATTAAAAAGATAAAAATATTTCCTACGTAATGGTATTTTATTTATAATTTTTATAAATTAAATAATTTAATTTATTTATGACACAATGATGATGTAGTAATTACCGTATTAATGAAAGATTAAGATAATTGATATTATTAATTTCCAAATAAATGTAATTTGAAAGTTTTTTTGAATTAAAATAATTTTTAGGTTAATATTTCATATTAGGATTGGTTATATGAATTTTTTTGTAAGTAATAATGCTGTTATAAATTTATCAAAAACAAAATACCCAATAGTGCCAAAATTGACATAAAAGAGTTTTTAAAACAAATATTATATTATTAATTGATATTCTATTCCTTAGAATCTATGGTTTGGCCAAAATAATTATATCATGATATTTTTATCATTAATTTACCACTTGGGGGTCTATTTTAAGTTTATAGTAAGTTTATTAACCATATAATATAAAAATATAAAGAGACATGGTAAAATTCAAACAAATTAACTAAGAGTTAAAATTAAAATATAAGGTTAATAAAGTTACCCAAACCTATCTAAAACCTATTTATTAAGTTGTTTTCGACCTATACCCACCTTAGACTTTGAATAATATACTTTGGAGCCATTAGAAACCGAATATGATTTTATTATAAAATAATACATTAAGTTTTTCCTAAAAAGCCCCTCCTCCCCCTTATAAAAGGTCACCACTTATAACCAATTCCTCACACCTATATAGCCTTTTGGCTCATCCAATATCTCCCCAATTAATCTCCCTACATACCTATCCTTCTCCTAGAATCCTTACCTTCTGCATAAGGAACTTCAAGAGTTCTTTTTGGTTCAAACCAAAGGGAGTTTCCCAAATTAAAGGTAATGACTTCTTTTAGCTTCTTTTCTTTTATTTTACATCTCTAACCCCTAAACTCTTCTTATTATTTTCTTTTGTAACAAAACCAGTATCCAAAATATACTAAGATATTTTTATGAGAATTATTCTAACTGAACTTACACAAACCTCCATCTAATGGGTGAAGAACATAATGTTTCTGTGGATGGAAGCCAAACGCCTCATGAAACGATGATTGTTCAATTTTCTCCAACCTCCTCCCGTGGTGGCCATTATGATGGAACTGTAATTAAATATGATATTTATGATATTTATTTTATATATAATCTTCTATAATTCCATTTTAGATCATACCATTATTCGTTTCATGTTGTATATATATACGATAATTTCATTTGAGGAAGTGCGGACTACCGCCCCATCAAAGTGATATAACTCGTTCATACCATATATGGAACATATAAAGGATGGTATTAATGAAATTAAGTAAAACATATAAGATATTATATTATAATGGAATAATAATATACCTTTGTATCATTTGGTTTTGATTCCTTTCAAAATGAGAATTGAAATGGAAGTAGCATTCATGCGTACGTACGGACTACCGTCTCCACGAACACGATGAGATTCATTATCCATCATATCTATTCACTTCCTATCTCATTTTATGATTAAAAATAATGTTTAAGAACTTGATATCATTCTGGATATGAATAAGATACATCTTAACCATAACAAACACAGCTTATGTAACGAAACATATAAAATAAAACGAGTAAGTTAACACCCGAAACGATGATAATACTAAGATATTATTAACAAAGAAATGTTAAAAGATCATATATGATATCATATTAACTTATATGATTCTCGTATAATTTAAAAACAATGATTTTACTGTTATAAAGGAGGTTAAACTACACTCTATTAAGGAAATTTACAAGGTAAGGGGTTTCTTATCTCACTTTTAATTTCGTGAGATTTCCATTATTCACCACTTATATATGGAATGTGGTGTATGTACATCCCATGATTGTATTCATTATGTAATATACTTTAATTTATGGATATTTAAATCATCTTTTTATTATACTTCTTTCATGGGTGTATGTCTCGTAAGTTTCCAAATCGATAAGGGAATACGGAATTTCCATTTCCATTCATTCGTCTTTACGCATACTTCATTGATTATTTTACTCCAAGATTATGTGTGGAATCACTATTCATTTTCCTATGTCATAATTTCCACTCTCCTTTCTGTGGATATAATTTTGATACACATAATCACTCCATTGGTAAATTCTCAAGTCATTGATATGAACTTGATAAGAGTAATTTTAACTCAATCTCCATTTATTGAGTTCAATATCCAATTCATTGGTGTGGTTTTTACAAGAATATGTGTGAATGCCCTATGATTGGTTTACACTGAATATCCAATAATATTGAGTGTATTTATATTTGTCACACATAATTATGTCATTAATTTATCCTTAACATAAGGATACATTCTTTATATGAGATTTCATCTCAATTTACATTCCATTGAGACTTCTTTGTAGTTATACACCAAATCACTTTTATGTGGTGTATATAATGTACTTTGAAATTGTATATCATGAATCACTTTATTCTAATGATAATAAAAAGTCTTGATTACCTCAATTATTTGTATTCAAGTTTCTCTCTTTTGTTTAGGAACTCTAACTAAAATATCATCTTAAATGTTTTAAGGATTTATTATTCTAAATCTTTCTCATTAGTGTCCATGTTTTAAAAATGATTTTAACGATTTATTTATATGGACATTAATGTTTTAAAATCAAAATTCCTTTAAAAAGTTTCAAAGTGTTATGGGACACTTTGATTCAAAAATATATTTTAAGTGGATTCTTGACAAATAGTGTGACTTTTATTTTGATGATTATTTCAATCTATGTCAATATCCTTCATTATTCTCTATTGAGGTTAATCTGATACAATAAAATCTTCCATGTTGTATCGAATGAGTTGTCTTTGAGTGTAGATGTGCTATTTTTATACAATTCATGGTTTATGGATAAAGTATTGACATTTCGTATGCTAGTTTTAATACAAATGTTTATGTTATGTTTCAAACTTTTCATATTAGGAATGCATTGGACTTAGTAAGTGACGAGTGGAGCTCGTTATAGCTCCTCAATGCATCAGTAGGTCTCATGAGACAAACTAGTGTCTTGGCACGAGGCCATGAAAAAATATTATTTGTAGTCCTGGAACGAGGCCTTGGATACACTAGTGCAGAAAACGTTTTTTACGTCGGTTATTTTTTATTATTTACGTCGGTTTTTAGGCGACGTTAATACGGACGACGTTATAAATAACGTTTTTTACGTCGGTTATTTAAAACCGACGTAATATCCCTAACTTCACGGTGGTTATCACGTCGGTTCATATAATAACCGACGTGATAAATATGCGCGGGGGGCTTTATCACGTCGGTTATTCCCTAAACCGACGTGATAAAAGGCCTGGGATATCGTTTATCACGTCGGTTATGTCATAACCGACGTGATAAACCCTTCCCCTGGCCTATTACCACGTCGGTTATTTAGGAAACCGACGTGATAAAAAGGCCTGGGAAACGTTTTAGCACGTCGGTTATTGAATAACCGACGTGGTAAATCGATTCCCAGGCCTTTTATCACGTCGGTTATACTAAGCACCGACGTGATAAAATCCCCGGGAAAGGTTTATCACGTCGGTTCTAGAAAAAACCGACGTGATAAACCCCTACCGATTTATTTACCACGTCGGTTATAAAATAACCGACGTTAAAGAAATTTTTTTTTTTTTTAAATAATTGCACTGCTCTCACCAAAAAGCAACCAGAAACCAAACAAAAATAACCATGCCAGCCCTCCCCCAAGCCCCAACTGAACCCCACCCTCATCTATACCCACCTAACAACCTGGCCAGCCCTCCCCCACCACATTGGAGCCCCACCACAACCCTTGGACACCCCTCCCATATCCCTTGGACACCCTCCACCCCTTGGACACCCCCAAGACCCCTAGTACAGCCTCAAACACCCATTGGACACCCCCCCACACCTTGACAGCCCTCCCAGACCCCTTGGACACCCCCCCTCATTTACACCCAACCTGCCCCTTGGACACCCCCCCACCCCTTCGACAGCCCCCCCACCCTCATTTACACCCCCCGAACACTAGGACAGCCCCAAACACCCCTTGGACACCCCTCCCATATCCCTTGGACACCCCCCCACCCCTTGGACACCCCCCCACCCACTGGACAGCCCCCCACCCCCTGGACACCCCCCCGACCCCTTGGAAACCCCCCCTACCCCTTGGAAACCCCCCCTACCCCTTGGAAACCCCCCCTACCCCTTGGAAACCCCCCCATCCCCTTGGACAGCCCCAAACACCCCTTGGACACCCCTCTTATATCCCTTGGACACCCCCCCACCACTTGGACACCCAACCGACTCCTTGGACAGCCCCAAACACACCTTGGACACCCCTCCCATATCCCTTGGACACCCCCCACCCCTTGGACACCCCCACCCTCATTTACACCCCCCCCCCCCCCCCCCGACCCCTAGGACAGCCCCAAACACACCTTGGACACCCCTCCCATATCCCTTGGACACCCCCCAAACACCCACCCACCCCCTTGGAACCTCTCCCCCCATACCAAAATCCAGACCAGAAAAACCATCAACAGTAGACCAAAACAAGAAGTAGAGAAAAATTAAACATTCACTTATATAACATTCAAAACTTACAATGTCAACTTCAAAAAAAACTAAATCCAACCTAAACGACTACGAAATACACAATTACATTGACAATATTCAAAATTACATTTTACATTACAAACAACTAAAAGTCAATCGAACCTGTAAAATAATTTGACCACTCCACTTGTAAGTGTTTGATATCTTCAGCAGTAAAGGGTTGAGGGTCATCAAAAAGCTACAAAGGAAAAGGATAGTAGTCAACGTGTATAATGAATAAATCAAATTGAAATATTATTAGAAAGAGGAAATCTTACCAGGTCAAAACTCAGAACTGTCCCAGTTGTTATTATTTCATACATAAATCTTAACATGTAATATCCGCATTCGATGATGCCTTGTTGCTCATGACATTTCTGTTTGAATGAGTGTAAATTCAATATATTATTTTTATGTAATAAATCAAAATGTACAAATTATAAATGGATATTTACCTTCGCATGTACATATTTGATCTTGTAATTCCTTTTCTTTGCGCTTTTTCGAAAGTGGACCCATGCCCTGTTAGAAAATAATACGAATGGGGTAAATTTAAAATTCATTATAATATATAAAACTATTGTGAAATTGAAACTTACGTTTCCAATATATTCTTAAATCTTTCTCGCACATCATCATGGAGAGAGCATATCCAATAAAGTGTTTTCTCCCTAGGGCAAAAAACCCCTAACATCCAATGATCCCTGAGAAAAGGAAATTTAACGTTAGTGGTTTTTTATGTTAAAATATAATTAACTCTTTGAGAGGGATGTGTTTCATACCTCTCACAAAAAGGCATCATCCAACACTGTGTGATTACATTCTTTTCAAATCTATCAGCAATATAAAGCATTCTTTGTTCCTCATCCAATGCACATGCTTCAGGGGAAATCAATTGTGGGTCCATGAATCCATATACATCTGTCAGCTCATTCCTCTCACAAATTTTATACATATACCTAATACAAAGCAGACATAAGTATACATTTTTAATAAATATAACGCAAGGAAAAGGAGTTAAGACTTACATGATAAAAATTTGCACCACGTTGATGCCCATCTTATCTCCAGTGACAAACTCCATGATATCACTTTTCATAATCCCCACACATAGTTCACGTCCACAGACATGAGCTTCCATTGTAAAGTCATAATGATCCGCCAACAAATTTGAATATCTTGACAATTTGTCAAGACTGCTAGTATCTGCATCTGATGTCATAGCTATCTGTCTTTGTTGTTGTCTATACAGTATTTCTTTACCTTTGAAGTATTCCTGTAAAAATAAATTGAAAAATATATTAGTTTTCAAATGATAAAACATTAATAAAAATATAAAATAAAAGATATAACATCCATACCTCTATGGTAATGAGTCGAAGAAGTCTGGATGGCCAAAGTAAAAAATGGCCGATACTATGTCCAACTGTCGTCACCTCATCTGTAGGTAATGGTATCCGAGCTGATCTATCTATAATATCCTGTACAGTGACCCTCTGATTCTCTACCTCTAACTGTTGATGATGAACTGTATCTCCTATACAATATACCATCCCATATGCAACTATATGATGTTGAGGATCATCAACATACAACTCACAATAAGTAGGTAGCTGCGGCGGAGGAGGAGGATCAAAAATGGGGTCCGCAGGCTGAGGTGGGGGAGTGGGAGCTACTGGGAGAGGTGGAGTGGGAGCTGCACCCTGAAATTGTCTTTGCAAGTCTGCAAACATTAACTGCACCGATGCTCTAATCTTGTCCTCCATTGTCGCATTAATATTATGGACTTCAGCCTCCAACGATTCTATTTTTTTTTTATAAACTCCCTCAACGTTAGAAGTTGAGGAACGTGGCAACACTTTTCTTACCGATACACCTGCCGAATATCCTCTTACACGGCCAGGATGTTCGGGCTTTCCCAATGCCACAGATAAAATATCTTCCCTCCCAGATGGTGTAAATGTCCCCTGTGAACTCTGCTCCTCAAGAGAGTCCTGTAATAATTAATTGAACTTTTCTATAATGATTGGAAATATATGACGAAAATAGTAAACTTAAATAAATAAAATAGATATCTTACAATCCTCTCAACTACGAGTCTCGATTCTTCCGAAAGATATTGTCCTTTTTTGCCCTTCCGAGCTCTTTTCCATTTCTCATGTCTAGATGGAGGGGATGGAGGGGCCACCTCTCCAGAGCTTGAAGACTCAGCTCTTAGTTGTTGAAATTTTTCTGCCATCATTTGTTCTTCCAATAATGCATACCCTCCCCGAGATAAACTATGAGGGTATACATTTTTAGATTGGATCTCTTGATGAGCTTTTCTTGTTTGCTGTAAATTAAGAATAAGTAATCATTAACAAAACAATAATAAGATCATTTATATAAGAAAGCTTATAAAAGTTTACATTGCCCTTACCAAAAATGATTCTTTTCTTCTACTTTCAAAAAATTGTCTCCATGTGTCTTCATCTATAAAAGGATATATACGACATGGATTCTCACGACTCCTATGACCATAAATGAAATCAGATGAGAGGGTTGATTTGAAATCCCTCCATCTCCTAGCAGCCAACGATAAGCATTTCGTCCTGACTCCTCCAGTGTCAGGAATATCAAATGTCATCTGATAAAAAAGAGGTTAAAAATATTATATATACTAGAAACATTTAAAGAACAGTCAAACAATAGCAAAAGATCTTACAAAAATGGTCTCCCACAGCTGAGAAATTATCGCCTTATCCACACTTCTCCAATCATCATAAAGAATGCTTACTTTGCTCTTAGCCTGAGTTGCTACAAAACCCTTAAAATCTTTAGCATTTGGACCTCTAGGAAGATCATCCTCATCAAACTCCACGACTATCCTCTCCTCCTTCGTACGGGCAAGTGATAATTTTGGTAAATGTGTGCACCCACGCTTACCAACCTTTGAACTCTTTTTCGTAATAGGAGCATGTGAATGTTCCTCCCCAGATGTATGACCAATATGCTCATCTCCAGAATCATGTGGCTGATCAACTGATTGATCTGTCATTTTCCTTCAAATCAAAAAAACAAACAATAGTTCACAAATAGAAAAGTGTACTAAATTACATAATAGTAAACATCGGTAATATGATAAGCATGTTAAACAATGATAAACATGGTAAACACAGGCAAAATGTTGCCAAGGAGTTGGCATAAGAAAGCTGAAAAGTGGAATCACTGATGCCACCGGCCGGCCGCTGGCTCACCACCGGCCGGCCGGTGGAGCAGACAGCCTTCCTCTGTCTGGACCACCGGCCGGCCGCTGGATCACCACCGGCTGGCCGGTGGACCAGACAGAGAGCCTTCCTCTCTGTCTAAACCACCGGCCGGCCGCTGGCTCCTCACCGGCCGGCCGCTGGTGATCCAGACAGAGAGGAAGGCTCTCTGTCTGGTCCACCGGGCGGCCGGTGGTGATCCAGCGACCGGCCGGTGGACCAGACAGAGAGCCTTCCTCTCTGTTTGAACCACCGGCCGGCCGCTGGCTCAACACCGGCCGGCCGCTGGTGATCCAGACAGAGAGGCTCTGTCTCTGTCTGTACCACCGGCCGGCCGCTGGCTCACCACCGGCCGGCCGGTGGTTCAGACAGAGAGCCTTCCTCTCTGTCTGAACCACCGGCCGGCCGCTGGCTCAACACCGGCCGGCCGCTGGTGATCCAGACAGAGAGGAAGGCTCTCTGTCTGAACCACCGGCCGGCCGGTGGTGAGCCAGCGGCCGGCCGGTGGTACAGACAGAGAGGACCGGTTGCCGGTGCGCGCAGGACTTCTCCTCTTTACGGTTTTTATTGTTTTATCATTTTGGTTTGATACATATTTTAATAAGTAAAAAATTTACAGTATCTAACATTATATGAAAAAACTAAATGTAAACAAGATATATACTTGTGTTACCTGTAATTTTAGGAATGTACAGTTGGATTGTTTTCCCAAATTCCTTCGTCGTGATCGTTCCTAATGGCACAAACCATGTCTTCAACATACTCATCATTATGTTCTGTTAATCTTTCCATGGAAGTAGGGATCTCACATAAATCAGCATCTTCATCAAATTCATCCTCACCAACATATTGGTTTTTCCCTTGTAAAACAACAGCCCACTGCATATCTGATTGATCTACTACATAGAAAATTTGTTTGGCATGTGTTGCCATTATAAAAGAATCAGATGTGTCTTCCAATCTATTCAGATTAACAAGTGTCATTCCAAATTCATCGTGTCTGACACTGTTGTTACCGATAAACCATTTACAGTTAAAAACGGGAACTTTAATTTTAAAGTAATCAGCCTCCCATATGTCTTCAATCACTCCATAATATGCACTTGATGCCGAAATTGGGTTTCTGTCCTTAGCACTCGAAAAATGCATTGCTTCTGCAAACACCAATACACCACTATTCTGAACTGCACTTCTGTTGTCCTGAGCTTTCGTATGAAATGTATAGCCATTAATGTCATAAGCGGACCATGTTATCACATTTAAAGATGGACCACCCACTATCCATTTTAATGTCTCTGATACATCTGATCTACCAAGCAAGGTCTTTTTAAACCATGGCAAAAAAGTTTTGTTGTGCTCATTCAAAATCCACATTTCTTTCTTCTTTGGATGACATTGTTTCAACTCATTAATATGCAATGTGATATACGGTTGAACATCAGCTATGTTATTCAAGATGTATGATTCTAACTTCTTCATATGTTCAGCTGACAGTGATTTGACTTTCAAGCCACGAATCCCCTTTCCCTCATTATTAACCCGTTCATGGCGAGATGGAGGCAAACCTATGTGTTGCGCCGTAGCCAAGTAACTCGTACAAAACTCTGCTACCTCCTCAGAAATATACTTTTCAATAATGGAGGCTTCAGGTCGATATGGATTTTTAACATATCCCTTTAATATTTTCATATACCTTTCAAAAGGATACATCCAACGAAGATATACAGGTCCACAAAGCCTTATTTCTCGAACCAGATGAATCAGTAAATGCACCATCATATCAAAAAAAGTTGGAGGAAAATACATTTCCAAATGACAAAGTATAATAATTGCATCCTTTTCCAAAATGTTCAAAGCATTCACATCAATCGCCTTGTTGCAAATTGAATTGAAAAAATAACACAACCTCATTATAGTCTTTCTGACACGGATGGGCAATATTCCACGCAGTGCAACTGGTAGAATTTGTTGCATCATGACATGACAATCATGTGATTTCATACCTATCAACTTCAAGTCTTTCAATGAGACAAAATTTTTTACATTTGAAGAATAACCTTGAGGCGCTTTGATATCATGAAGACACTGACAGAAGCTACTTTTCTCCCTCTTCGATAATGTATGACAAGCCGGGGGAAGAAATGTTCGTCTTCCTTTAGGAGTGGGAGCTAACTCTAAACGTATTCCCATTGACAGTAGGTCTAACCTTGCATTCAACCCATCTTTTGTCTTTCCTTTAATATCTAGCAATGTTCCGATCAAAGAATCACAGATATTCTTCTCCACGTGCATGACATCAATATTATGTTTGACTTCATGATACCTCCAATATGGTAGCTCAAAAAATATTGACCTTTTCTTCCAAATATGTCTATCATTACCAGATTTCTGTGTCTTTCCCAATGTCACATCAAGGTTTTTCACCCTCTCAAAATACAATTCTGGGGATAAAGGTTGAGGTGCAGTATCAAATTCTTGTGAGCCATTGAATGCCTTTTTTAGTCTTCTATAAGGGTGATCCATAGGCAAAAACTTTCGATGACCCATGTACACTTTTTTCCTCCCATGATGCAATTGACAATATGACGTCTGTTGTTCGCAAATTGGACATGCTTTATGCCCTTTAACACTGTATCCAGACAAATTTCCATATGCTGGGAAGTCATTTATAGTGAATAGAAGCACTGCATGCAGTTGAAAATATTCCATTTTATAAGAATCATACACCCTAATACCATCAGCCCATAAAAGTTTCAAATCATCAATCAGCGGTGACAAGTATACATCAATATCATTGCCGGGTTGCTTTGGACTAGAGATCATGATACTCAACATGACATATTTGCGCTTCATACAAACTTCAGGAGAGAGGTTGTAAATTACCAATAAAACAGGCCATGAACTATGTGTGCTACTGAGGGTTCGGTATGGATTCATTCCATCTGTGCACAAGCCTAATCTCAGATTTCTAATTTCATTTCCAAATGTAGGGTACTGGGCATCAATTTTCTTCCATTGTGGACAATCAGCTGGATGACGTATTTTTCCATCACATACCCGCTCATCAGCATGCCATCTTAACCTTTTTGCATCATGTGAATTAGCAAATAAACGTTTGAAACGAGGAATTATAGAAAGATACCAAAATACCTTTGAAGGGAGCTTTGTAATCTCTACATCAGCTTGTGATTTTTCTTTCACCTTATACCGTGATGTCCCACATTTGGGACACTCTTTCAGAAATTCATATTCCTTCCTATATATAATGCAGTCATTCGGACATGCATGTATTTTCCTGTATCCCAATCCCATCGGGCATAATATTTTTTTGGCCTTATAATGTGAATCTGGAAGATCGTTATCTTTTGGAAGAATGTCTTTCATCAATTGTAGCAGCTCTGTAAAACTTCTGTCACTCCATCCATGTTTCGCCTTCAGGTTAATCAATCTTAACACCGCCGACAAAACCGTAAAATCTGTACAACCAGGATATAATGGTTTTTCGGCATCACCATATAGACGTGCAACTCTCGGTTCTATCTCAATTTGTTCTGCTACAATATCGCGAATCATTTCATCAATTCCATCGGAGTTACCATCTTGCGATTCATTATCATCAGTGACATTCTGTCCAGTTTCGCCATGCCAAATCCAAGGGTTGTAACTCGGATTGAAACCATGACAAATCAGATGATCTTTTATCTCTCTACTTTTCAACTTCTTCATATTCAGACATTTCAGGCATGGACAGAAAAAAATGTCACTACTTGGAACATTTCGTTTAGCAAATTCCAAAAAGGCATCAACACCTTCCTCATATTCATTGCTCATTCGATGTGCCGTAATCCAACTTCGACTCATTATTACCTATAAAAAATAGCAAAAATATATATATTTTTTAGATAAGACAAATATATGTTTATATGAAAAAAATCATAATTTGAATATAACAATTTTGAAATATAAAACAAATCGATGTGTAAACCCCCCTGGACACCCCCCGACCCCTCTGGACAGCCCCCCACCCCTCCTGGACACAACCCCCCACCCCCGACCTGCTTGGACACCCCCCTGGACACCCCCCAACCCTCTGGACAGCCCCCCCACCCCTCCTAAACACCACCCCCACCCCCTACCCCCTTGGACACCCCCCTGGACACCCCCAACGCCCACCCACACCCTTGGACAGCCCCCCACACCCACCCACCCCCTTGGACAGCCCCCCTGGACACCCCCTGACCCCTCTGGACAGCCCCCCACCCCTCCTGGACACCACCCCCCACCCCCTACCCCCTTGGACACCCCCCTAGACATCCCCCAACCCTCTGGGCAGCCCCCCCACCCACCCGGACAACCCCAAATACCCTCTGGAGAGGCCGCCACCCACTTGGACAGCCCCCCACACCCATCCACCCCCTTGGACAGCCCCCCACACCCATACACCCCCTTGGACACCCCCCTGGACACCCCACCGACCCCTCTGGACAGGCCGCCACCCCCTTGGACAGCCCCCCACACCCACCCATCCCCTTGGACACCACCCTGGACACCCCCCGACCCCTCTAGAAAGCACCCCCACCCCTCCTGGACACAACCCCCCACCCCCGACCTGCTTGGACACCCCCCTGGACACCCCCCAACCCTCTGGACAGCCCCCCCACCCCTCCTAAACACCACCACCCACCCCCTACCCCTTGGACACCCCCCTGGACACCCCCCAACACCCACCCACGCCCTTGGACAGCCCCCCACACCCATCCACCCCCTTGGACAGCCCCCCACACCCATCCACCCCCTTGGACACCCCCTGGACACCCCACCGACCCCTCTGGACAGACCGCCACCCCCTTGGACAGCCCCCCACACCCACCCATCCCCTTGGACACCACCCTGGACACCCCCCGACCCCTCTAGAAAACACACCCACCCCTCCTGGACACAACCCCCCACCCCCGACCTGCTTGGACACCCCCCTGGACACCCCCCAACCCTCTGGACAGCCCCCCCACCCCTCCTAAACACCACCACCCACCCCCTACCCCCTTGGACACCCCCCTGGACACCCCCCAACACCCACCCACGCCCTTGGACAGCCCCCCACACCCACCCACCCCCTTGTAAACCCCCCTGGACACCCCCGACCCCTCTGGACAGCCCCCCGCCCCTCCTGGACACCACCCCCCACCCCCTACCCCCTTGGACACCCCCCTGGACATCCCCCAACCCTCTGGACAGCCCCCCCACCCACCCGGACAACCCCAAATACCCTCTGGAGAGGCCGCCACCCACGTGGACAGCCCCCCACACCCATCCACCCCCTTGGACACCCCCCTGGACACCCCACCGACCCCTCTGGACAGGCCGCCACCCCCTTGGACAGCCCCCCACACCCACCCATCCCCTTGGACACCACCCTGGACACCCCCCGACCCCTCTGGACAGCCCCCGACCCCTCTAGATAGCACCCCCACCCCTCCTGGACACAACCCCCCACCCCCGACCTGTTTGGACACCCCCCTGGACACCCCCCAACCCTCTGGACAGCCCCCCCCCCCCCCCCCACCCCTCCTGGACACCACCCCCCACCCCCTACCCCCTTGGACACCCCCCTGGACACCCCCCAACACCCACCCACACCCTTGGACAGCCCCCCACACCCACCCACCCCCTTGTAAACCCCCCTGGACACCCCCCGACCCCAAATCCATGCACCTATGCCATGGTTGTGTGTGAATAAAGTAGTAACAACTGTAAAAGGGCAACCCATCCAAATGGACACGCCCCAACCCTCTCGGGGATTTATAGAAAACGATGAAAAATTAGTGAAATCATAAAATTACTCAATATTGCAAGTCGAACAAATAGATCTAGGGATGATAAATAAGATTATGGTGCCAAAACGAGTTAAAAGGGTTCGCAATCGAAGAATCTTAGCTAGTTTCAACAAAAAAATCACAACACATATATATTTACTATCCGCGAAAAAAAACGAACGAGTGGGAGGATTACCTGAGTGCTGCGAGTTTAGATGATTGATCCGAGGAGATTAAATATGAGAAACGATGATCGCAAAACGAATCTAAACCAACGAAATGGACGAGCCGATTCGGGTTTACGCGCGAGAGAGACGAGTCGCGACTGTCGAAGGTAAACTCGCGAATGACAATCCACGGGTCTGGGTAAATTTTTAATTGAGTTATCACGTCGGTTATTCAATAACCGACGTGATAATTGTTTTAAAAACATTTATAACGTCGGTTATTTCAATAACCGACGTAAAAAACTTCCTCCGATTCATTGTTTACGTCGGTTATATAATAACCGACGTAAAAAATGGCTCAAAATCCGCGTTTTTTTACGTCGGTTATGGAATAACCGACGTCAAAAACATCTCCGGATTCTTTTTTTACGTCGGTTATTTTATAACCGACGTCAAAAAGCCTTCAAAAACCGCGTTTGTTACGTCGGTTATTCAATAACCGACGTGAAAGGGCCTTCGAAAACCGCGTTTTTTACGTCGGTTATAAAAATAACCGACGTAAAAAACGGAGCCGCGAGATTAATAACGTCGGTTATTTGTATAACCGACGTTAAATGTGTACCGAACACAGGTTTTTACGTCGGTTATTTCTTAACCGACGTAAAAAACCTCGTTTTACATATTATGACGTCGGTTTTATATAACCGACGTAAAAAATGGTGACGTAAAAAACGTTTTCTGCACTAGTGATATGTGGTTATGATAATCTGTCATTATGCATTCCATCATTATGAAATTGGTTATTGATATTGCTCGTGGTTATTCGACTAGTAGAATATTAATGTTAACAAGTAAATGGCATTATTTCATTTTATCTTTGGAATATTATGCAGAAGTTCTAGTTTAAAAGACTTTTGTTTTAGTTATACATTGCCATAAATGTTTATGTTTATCTATGAATGTTTCCGCTATATTGTTATCCTTATTGAACATCTGAGCTCACCCCTTTAAATGTTTTATTTTTCATAGGATGTGAATAAGTAATTTATGAATGACATGCAGGGATAATATGAGGGGATATGAAGACAAGATGTTGTTGTAGTTTTTTATATTATGATGTAATGTAAGACTTATGAATATATCTAGTGTTTCCAAGACTACTAAACTAATCAGTCTTTCGAGACTTGATGTTTTATTATCATGCCAATGTTATGTAATAATGCACTGACTCTGGGTTATGGGGTCGGGGTGTTAAAGTTGGTATCAGAGAAAGTTTAGTAAAAACCTTGGAAACTAGTTTTAGATAAAATACGATTACAGCAAATAGCCCTAAGATAGACTTTGAGAATTAGAGTAGAAGAACTTCCTAGATTTTTGGTATTGTAGAGATTTTGTTAGTTTTCTGAGCAATACATCCCTGTCTGGATACGATCAGGTAGAGGCGGCACTTGTACAGATGTACATAGGGGTAAAACCCAAAAACACCACTTTGAGCTAGACTCGAATGGGAACTTGTGCATGACAATGGGCCTTGTTGCACTCTTGGTTACGACACTCCCGGGGTATATGCTTATGATAATTTACATTTTCTATAAAAACCAATTATATGTATTTTAATATAAGATGAGAATAAATGACCCTGGTTAATCCTAAGGTGTTTCAACTTAAGAATCTCGTGTCATGATATTCTCTAAATTATTTTATGACTACTGTTACTCACACAATTCTTTTTTGTTTTAGTCAATGGCTAGATTCCAAGGAAGTCAAAGTAACTTTGAGAATGATGTACAAGGTGGTAATAGTGGTGGCAATAAGCAACAAAATGGGAGGCCGATAGGAGTAAAAGATATTGTGTTCATGCCAAATCAGTTTTCCAAAAATATGATAAACAATATATATATTAACCAACTCCCAAACTCAACAAAGAAGAGAAAGGCAGTGAATGATAAGAGCTCCAGCTATGGAGACCATGGAGAGAAGAAAGCTCAATTTCCATCATGCCTGAAATGTGGAAGGAGACACCCAAGAAGGTGTCTCAATGGAACAAAGAAATTCTTTATGTGTGGGAAGGAAGGAAATAAAGTGAAGAATTGCCAAGGAAATATGAAGAGTACTATGGAAGAAAATAAAAATTGTCCCAAGATTCCAATTATGGTCATTTTTCATAAATATAAGGGACCTTGGCATTACCCAAGTCAATTCCTTATTCAATAGGATAACCTCTTGGTCAAGGAAGAACCTATTTGGAAATAAATGGATGGAAAAATATTTAAAGGTTTTAGTGCTCTTTGTTGTTGAGATTACTTTGGGTGAATTTTCTCTTATATGTGTAACCCTGCAATTTATCATGTGAGAATGATATTTTAGGAAGACTTGTCCCTTATCTTGTGGATATAGTTATAAATAACCATTTGGTTTTATATGATCATTAGGTTTGAGGTAATTACAACTTATTATATTTTGTGATGAAAATTCAAGGTATGAGATAACATTTGTGGTTAAATTATCTTATGGTTATTTTGAGGAATTTATCTCATTTTGGTAATGTTATAAAATATAGTTTTTGAAAAAGGACAACACGCAGACCATGTGAAAACCCATCGCATCAGACAAAGTTGTGGGAATTGAACCCAGAACCAAAGTGTGATTGGGATTTATCACCTACCACTGGACTATGTGAAGTCCATGGTTAGTGTGACTAATTATTTTTAGTTAAATGATTTTATTTATCTATAATAATTTAATTTAGGATATTATATCTTATCAAGTGAATACCCTTAGTATAGGAAAATTATTTGGTGATTATGTGATAAATGTTATTTTGGAAGATGTTCGCTTTTTGGGAACACTATATGCCCAAGGAAAATAGAATACTATGTGATTTAATTTGAGGAGTAACGGTAGATTTTATATATGTTTTTATTATGTATTTATAGTAATTTGGGTTATTTATGGAAATGATTAACCTATAATAGAGAACATGTGATTAGGTTAATTACTTTTAAGTATGTGACTTTAAGAGTAGTTGATATAATTTGGAGATACGATTTAACGTGGAAGACTACATAACTAAAATCTTTTATGTTTTGGGTTTCAATATAAGTTTGGGTTATATTGAAGAATTTTAAGGACAATTGTTTATTGAATGGTATTTTTTTATCTTGGGGTATTGTTGGTTTAATTTTAGAAACTATGATTAGTGTTTCTTTCTCTAATGGAATATCCTTTTGGGGGATCTTCAGATCTTATACTAACCATTTTGGTTTTGATTAATCTCTAAAGACAAGGTAAATATATAGTTTATCCTTCGTGGATCATGTGATTTTATAAGTAGTTTATTATATCTCTTCATGTGTGACCAATTGTTCTTGAATACTCATCATTTAAAAATGAGTTAGTAGTATGAATTTATTAAAGAATGAAAATTTACTTAAAAAGTATATATATCTCTTTATGTTCTTTTTCAATCTCATAAATGAATTCATCATCTTTATTAAAACAAAAAACATGTTGTCCGTTTACTTTTCCTACTGGGAAACTAATGACCATTTGTCCCATCACAAGTTTGTGGTTTTCTTGTTGTTAAATTTCTTTAGATCATTTTCTATATCCCTCTCCATCAGAACTTGACACTTAGTTTTTCATCCATATCCATGTTTTTCTACATGGAATCCTAGTATAGGTTATCTCGGGTGACCTTTTTACTTCTATTTCTTTCTTTTAAAGTGATAGTTTCATTGACTCTTTTTCTGATGTCGGACTTTACATTATATTCCTAATCCCAATTTTAAAAATTTTGAGGACTCAATTTATTGAATGAGTGGAGAATTTAACACCCCAATCATCCACGGTATGTTTCCCTTTGAATAATACAGTAGCGTCTGTTGTACGCAACTTCAATTTCTAACACAAACCACAACCAATCAAACCAGCTGTTATGAATAATATTACACACTTTTTGAAATTTTATACATTTGATCTTTCAAAATGGACTTCATTTTTGGATTCTAAATATCGAAATTAGCTTATGGTGAAATTTTGGTACTTTTCGGATAACTTTCATATTTTTATAAATAGTGAAAATTACTAAATTTTAATTAAAAACTAATTTTTTAATCGAAATAATTAATAGTGATAAATTATTAATTTGAGTGGTTTTAAAGTATATTTAGAATAGATTTTTACCATTTAATACAATTTTGGTCAGTGGACATAATTTCACATTTAAACTGGACATAAGTAAGGGTCAATTTTTTGATAGTTATTATTTCTTAAAAACACGCTATTTGTTTTGACAATGGGAATTAATTTAAATTAATTAATGAAACATATATGTTTTTAATTTGGTAAAATAGAAATAATTTTTGAATTCATAATATTAAATAAATCTTAGGCTGATTTTTTTGGTATTTTTCTGAGAAACATCAATTTTTGATGAATAGTGAATAACATTGAGTTATTGGTTAAAACCGTTTTTTTATTCAAATAATTATTTATTTTATTTAAATTAATTTATGTCAAAATAGATACATAATACTTATATAAGTTCATTGTAATTCATTTTAGTCAGTTTATAATAATTTTAGATATATAATAAAATTTATCAAACTTTTCACAGTCTTTTACCCACCTCCTATGAGAATTTGAAAACTCCCATAAAACATAATTTTACCACTTCTATGAGTTGAATTTAGAAAATCCGAGAGACACAGTAAATATCAAGTGGTAAAATTTGGTTCAATAGGATAAAAAAAATTGGTGAATAGTAACTTTTTACTTTTATTTACCACAGTTAAAGATAAATAGGATAATTCAAGGTAAAAAAGAATATTGTGATAATTAAAAATTACCTTAACACATGTCCTAAAATTATTTTATGAGTAATGGCCGACCATGGGAACCTTTGGGTCGATTTTGGGACCCCATGGAGCCACTAATGAATGATAATGACATTTTAGATTAATTAATTTAATGTGCAGGCAAAATTGACATAAACAAAAACCTTTTAGTAATTAATTTTTTATATGGTATTATATAAGTAATATTTTTTACTATAAATATTAATTAGAAATATAAAAAGATTTAATACGTAATGGAATTTTATTTATAATTTTTAGACATTAAATAATTTAATTTATTTATGACACAATGATGTTGAAGTAATTACCATTTTAATGAAAGATTAAGATAATTAAAATTATAAATACCCAAATAAAGGTAATTTGACACCTTTTTTGAATTCCAATAATTTAATAGGTTAATATGACATATTCGTATTGGTTATATGAATTTTTTTGGAAGTAATAATGTTCTTATGAGTTTATCAAAAACAAAATACCCAATAGTTCCAACATTGACATAAAAGTGTTTTTAAAACAAATATTATATTATTAATTGATATTCTATTCATAAAAATCTAAGGATCGGCCAAAGGACTTATATCATGATATTTGTATCATCAATGGACCACTTAGTGGTCTATTGGAAGTTTATAGTAAGTTTATGAACCATATAATAAAAAAATACAAAGATACATGCTAAATGTCAAGCAAATTAACTATGAGTTAAAACTAAAGGATAAGGTTAATAAGGTGACCCAAACCAGTCTAAAACCTGTTGGTTAAGTTTTTTTCTACCTATCCCCACCTTAGACTTTGAATAATCCACTTTGGAGACATTATAAACTGAATATGATTTTATTATAAAATAATACTTTCAGTTTTTCCTAGAAAACCCCTCCTCACCCTTATAAAAGGCCACCACTTCTAACCAATTCCTCACACCTATCAAGCCTTTTCGATCATCCAACCTATACCAAATTAATCTCCCTATATCCCTCTCCTACTACTAGAAGCCTTAAATTTGGTAGAAATAACTTCAAGAGTCCTTTTTGGTTCCAACCAAAGGGAGTTACCCAAATTAAAGGTAACGACTTCTCTTAGCTACTTTTCTTTTATATTACATCTCTAACCCCTAAACTCTTCTTATTCTTTTCATTTGTAACAAAACAAAGTATCCCAAATATCCTAATATACTGTTATGAGAAGTATTCTATCTACCCTTACACACACCTCCATCTAATGGGTGAAGAACATAATGTTTCTGTGGATGGAAACCAAACGCCTCACGAAAAGATGATTATTCAATTATCTCCTACCACCTCTCGTGGTGGAAATTATGATGGCACTATAATTAAATATGATATTAATAATATTTATTGCATATATAATTTTCTATAATTCCATTTTAAATCATACCATTATTTGTTTCATGTTGTATATATATACGATAATTTCATTTGAGAAGTGTGGACTACCTCCCCCTCAAAGTGATATAACTCATTCATACCGTACATGGAACATATAAAGGATGGTATTAATGAACTTAATTAACACATATAAGATATTATATTATAATGGAATAATAATATACCTATTTATCATTTGGTTTTGATTCCTTCCAAAATGAGAACTGAAATGGAAGTAGCGTTCGTGCATACGTATGGACTACCGTCTCCACGAACGCGATGAGATTCATTCCCCATCGTATCCATTCAAGTCCTATGTCATTTTATGATTGAAAATAATGTTTAAGAACTTGATATCATTCTGGATATGAATAATATAAAACCTATCCATAACAAACATGGCTTATGTAACAAAACATATAAAATAAAACGAGTAAGTTAACACCTGAAACGACGATAATACTAAGATATTATTAACAAAAAAATGTTAAAAGATCATATATGGTATCATATTACCGTATATGATTCACGTATTATTTAAAAACAATGATTTTACTATTATAAAGGAGGTTAACCTACACACTATTAAGGAAATGTACAAGGTAAGGGGTTTCTTATCTCACTTTTAATTCCGTGTGATTTCCATTATTCACCACTTATTTATGGCATGTGGTGTGTGTACTACCCATGATTATATTAATTGTGTAATATAATTTAATTTATGGATATTTACATCATCCTTTTATTATAATTCTTTCATGGGTGTATGTTTTGTAAGTTACCAAATCGAAAAGGGAATTTGGAATTTCAATTTCCATTCATTCGGCTTTACGCATACTTCATTGATTATTTTACTCCAAAATTATGTGTGGAATCACTGTTCATTTTCCTATGTCATAATTTCCTATCCCCTTTCAGTGGATATAATATTGATACACATAATCACTCCACTGATAAATTCTCAAGTCATCGATATGAACTTGACAAGAGTAATTTTAACTCAATCTCCATTTATTGAGTTCAATATCCAATTCATTGGTGTTGTTTTTACAAGAATATGTGTGAATATCCTCTGATTGATTTACACTTAATATCCAATCATATTGAGTGTATTTATATTTGTCACACATAATTATGTCGTTCCATTATCCTTAACCTAATGATATGGTCTTTATAATAGATTTCATCTCAATTTACATTCCATTGAGACTTCATTGTAGTTATACACCAAATCACTTTTATATGGTGTATATAATGTACTTCGAAATTTTATATCATGAATCCCTTTATTCTCATGATATTACAATGTTTTGAATACCTCAATTATTTTTATTCAATTTTCTATATTTTGGTTAGGTACTCTAACTAAAATATCATCTTTAATGTTTTAAAGATTTATTATTCTAAATATTTCTCATTAGTGTCCATGTTTTAAAAGTGATTTTAAGGATTTATTTATATGGACATTAATGTTTTCAAATAAAAATTCCTTTTAAAAGTTTCAAAGTGGTATGGGACACTTTGATTCAAAAATCTATTTTAAATGGATTCTTGAAAAATAGTGTGACTTTTAGTTTAATGATTATTTCAATCTATACCAATATCCTTCATTATTCTCGATTGAGGTTAATCTGATACAATACAATCTTCCATATTGTATCAAATGAGTTATGTTTGACTGCGGATGTGCTATTTTTATACCATTCATGGTTTGTGGATAAATTATTGACATTTTGTATGCTAGTTTTAATACGAATATTTATGTTATGTTTCAAACATTTCATATGAGGAATGCATTGGACTTAGTAAGTGATGAGTGGAGCCCGCTATAGCTCTTCGATTCATTAGTAGGTCTCAAAATACAAACTAGTGTCTTGGAACGAGGCCTTGACAAAATCTTATTTGTAGTCGTGGCACGAGGCCTTGGCTAAGTGGTTATGATAGTCTGGCATTATGCATTCCATCATTATGAAAGAGATTATTGATATTTCATGTGGTTATTCAACTAGTAGAATATCCATGTGAATAAGTAAATGGAATTATTTCATTTTATCTTTTCCATATTATGCTTAAGTTCAAGTCTAAAAGGCTTTTGTTTTAGTTATACATTGCCTTAAATGTTTATGCTTATCTATAAGTTTCTGCTATATTGTTATCCTTACTGAGCATCTGAGCTCACCCCTTCAATGTTTTATTTTTCCCTGGATGTGAAGAAGTAATTTATGAATGACATGTAGGGATAGTATGATGGGATATGAAGACAAGATTTTGTTTTAGTTTTTTTACCTTATGATGTAATGAAAGACTTATGAATATATCTAGTGTTTCCAAGACTACTAAACTAATCGGTCTTTCAAGACATGATCTTTTATGATCATGCCAATGTTATGTAATAATGCACCGACTCTGGGATTCTAGGGTTGGGGCATTACAACACTATATGAGGGATTATATGTAAATTGGTTTTGAAATCAAGCATTTTGGGATGATGTTAGTGAGAGAAATTCATTTAGACCAAAATTTGTAGAAAAAATAGTTGAGAAGGTAAAGATAATTCATCACCATATAAGGTATGATAAGAGAAGGTAGAATAATTATAATGATAACCAGAGGAATGAAATCTCATTTGTGGTATATGATTATGTTTATCTTAAATTATCTCCTTGAAAATGTGTTATAAATTTTTGAAAGAAAGGAAAATTAAGTCCACAACTTATTTTTAGATAAAAAATTTTAAATAAAGTGAGAGAAGTATCTTACCAAGTAGACTTCCTCCATGTATATCTTACGTACAAGATGTGTTTCATGTTTTGTTATAAAGTAAATATGTACCTGAGGAATCTCATATTGTGATCCTTGAAGTAGTTTAGATGGAATTACATAATTATTATGATTAAAAACCATTTTAGATTATATATAATAAAAATAATTTATTTATAAATGATATATCTCACATGGTAGAGTTTTTATGGAAGAATAATATGATGGATTAAGAAAAATGAAAAAAGAAAAATAAACTATAAGGGAACAATATCATCATGTATTTAAGTTATCAATAAAATTAAAAGGAAGAAATTTATTTTAATGGTGAATAATGTGATAACTAAGGTTATGTTAATTATAAATAAATTTCATGTATTATTAATATTCATAATTGGTTTTTATGGATTCATACTCACTATAATAATTTATGTAATTTTTTAATTGAAAAAAATAGTCTAATTATAACTAAATAGTTTTCCTTGAATTATATTGTTTTATTTAAAATATATATTTCTTAATTTTAGAATGTAAATCTTATAAAATAAAATTAATTCCTTATTTCATAATATCAAAATTAGTTCATGGTTATTGTTTTGATTCTCAAAAAATAGTTGATTTTTCATTGAATTGTGAAAAATAATGATTTTACAAATAGCATATCTTTTATGGAAAAAATATGATAATAGAATAACATAAAATATATAAAACCATTTTCTAGAAAACAAATATGTACCTAAGTAGTAGAATAATTCATTTAAAATTATTATGTTGAATTTTTTAAGCCATTATATACATTTTTTAAATAGAGTTATATTTTAATCTTTTTTAAAAAATAAATTTTGTTATTTGCATTTAATAGTGTGGCTGGAAAGACGAATTAAGTTTTGGATTTATTATAATTTCAAAGAAACTTATTTATTTAATAAAATACCAAATAATTTCTATGAATCACCACTAATGAAGAGTCTTTTTCTTAAATATGTATACATTTTTTTTCACACATATAAATACTTTCTTTCTTAAAATGGGTTTTTAGGTTTCGTACTCTTATACTAGAATTAATTTCTTCCAATTATGTAAATTAAATTTTATAATATTTATTCAATATTTTGAATCATAAATAATAAAATTTTAAACTATTTAAATTTCATTTTAAATCATAATGAATTATTACCATAGTAAAATTGTGTCCCCACTATAAGGGTTAAATTGGTTAATGGGTGTTAAACTAATAGCTAATGTTTTAGATATATCTTAAAATTATATAAAATTAATTTTTTGAAGAAATTTTGACTATTAAACATCTCATATTCTAAATTGGGTTTCCTTGGGGGCACTTTCCCTTGAAAATTTACTTATATTTTTTTAAAACACTAAATATTTATAAAAGTGTCACTCCCCTCACTTATAGAAGGGAACCACCTATTTTAAAAAAATACACACATATTACACACTATATTTTGATTTATATATACCTAATTAAATCCCCAATTATTCTATCTATGTACTATAGGTCTTGGACTCACTAAAATGAAAATCCTAGAAGGCTTAATGTGTAAGTTAAATTAAGAGATCGAAGGAAAAGGTATAAGTCTAAAAAAATATTTTCAAGTTTAGTTATTATTATACCTATTTAAAATATTTTATAGACATCGAAAAATAATATTTTATGTATATTTAATATAAATAAATTCCATTATAATGATTTAATTAATATTTTGGAGATTATTAACCAAATAATATCAAAATATCCAACGTGAACATAAATATATTAGTAAAAAATAGAACTTGATAACAAATTAAATAAATTAATAATGATAATTTAATAAACGTTAAAATATTATTAATAGATTAAATTATTAATATAAATTTATTTTTTTCTGGTTAGAGAATGCACAAAAGGAGTTGGGACTAGAGGTAAGGGATTTTTCATTTTTACCCTGTTTAAAAAGTTACACAATCTTTTCCTTTATATATATGTTATTTAAAATTTTTCTAGAATGTTATAATTTAAAATCAAAATATTTTTAATTTTCATTTTTAAATAATTTTAACTTTATTTAGAATGGTTTATAAGGGATTCATTTCAAAATTTATAGTATGGGTATTTTTACTTTCATTAAAAATGTGTAAAAATAGGTTTTTAAAATATATCAAATGACCTCCTTTTATCATATTAATATCTATTATTCATTTTCAATATAAGAATATAAATTTCTGTTATTTATCAAAAAAATATCATTTTCCTAGTTAAATCCATATTTTGTAGTTTTTAAATTTTTTCAAAAGAAAAGTATATTTATTATCATTTTTGTGTGATAACTAATCATGCTTTTTTATGTGATAAAATTACATTTCATAAGAGAATTATGATAGAAATAAAATATTTTATAATTTTTATCCATCTATTGTTTCTTTTACATTATTTAAGAAGATAGGTTTGTATGATTTGTCCCTATAATGCATTTTTTTAATGATACGTTCGTGGGAAGAGATATAATGGAATTAATAATGAAGGTTATTCTATTGTATGTGTGATTATAAGTGAGATTTTAAAGGTGATATAAAGATAATTTATCAAGTAACCAACATGTTTTTCTATTCATTATTATAATTTTTTTATAAACATATTTTTGATTTCATAATGTATTAACTTGATCTTATGATTTCAAGAAATTTTATGTTCATTTTAAATAAAATGTGTGTTTTTAAGTAAATTATTTCATTTGGTTCAAAAAACCCTCATTATTATGGGTTTTTATTTATATTTTATTATGATATAATTTATAATAATATTTGGATAATTAAGTGGATTTTATATATAAGTAAATGATTATTTAATCTTAGTGTTTATTATTGGAAAATGTAAATCTTTCTTATGGTTTTAAATATTTTAAAATTAAATAATGTTTTTAACTAAATTTTTTATACCTTAGTGATATTTTTTCTAATCCTAGATATTCAAAACAAATTATGTCCTACAGATTTGTATTGATTTAATAAATGTAAATATTTACATGTATTGAAATAATAAAAATTACAATGAATTAAACAATAGTGTAAATATAAGAGTCTATTTTTATAGAATTAAGGTACACTATGTGGAAATGTCCACTTTGTTATGTAATTGTTTTCCTAATTCTCTAAAACTCTAAACCTAAAATATCCTTGAAATGTATGAAAGTGAGAACCTAATTATAAATATTGTAATTATGGTTTGATTATGATAATGTGTTCTATATTAATAACTGGTGTCTAGGATGATTCACTCATTTCATTCATCCAGAATAATTTTATAAACCCCATATATATATATATATTAAAGTTAGAAAAACATTTCTAATAATTAGTATATCATCTACATAAAATACCATAAATTTTGCAACATTAACACTAGACTAATTTTACACACATGGATAATTTTTATTCTTAATGAATCCAAAATCATTAATTGAATTATAAAATAGGTTGTTTTAACTATGATAATATATATTATATACAAAAATTAACCTTTGTAACATTAAAACCTTATATGAGACAGTTGGAACATGAAACCATCTTGGTTTTACCGTATGCACATCCTAGACTAGATCCCCATTAAGGGAAGGGGTTTTTCACATCTGTTTTATTTATAGAATAATTATAAAAGTCCACTATGGAATGAAATATTATAAGGAAATTTATCATTGTAAAGGAAGAAATATGTTATTTATAGTCAATGAAAAAAATTGAATCCTTTATCCACTAGACATGTTTTTAAGGTAAACACTTCATTATCAATGTTAGTTTCCTTGCATAAAATCCACTTTCACCTAATGGGTCTCACCACTTTAGGTGAAACAACTATATTTTAAACTTTTTTACTATATATGGATTCTATATCATGTTTCATCGAATTTTACCATTTCCTAGAATCAGAACTCTTATTAACCTATTAGTATGAATTAGGTTAATCATATCTGAACATTACTTCAATAAATTCTTCCATAATAAATAAAAATCTCTCAAACTCCTAATGAATCATATCTGACTATAAATTTTCTTGTGTAACTAGAGTCAATTTTTCTACAACAAAAATTGTTCAACTAGCTCAAATTCCATCTATAGAACACCTACCATTTGTTGGTATTGAAATTACTCAACATCCCACCCACTTAATTCCCATAAAAAATGTTCCTAATCATGGAAATCCTACATCAGTCCAAAAATACATTTTTATTTAGTCATATTATGAATTTAATAAATTATATTATCTTTGGGCTAAACTATAAAATACCATTTATGTATTTTAGGTTCATGTTTTTAAATTGAAAACAACATACATATGTATCAAAACCACAAATCCACATGAAATAAAAATTTATATGCTTCTCGTACCATATCTTATATGGTTTCTTTATGACTTATTTAATGAAATATGGTTATGTAGGAATGAATTAGATTTCAGATCATGTCCCTAGAATGATATATGAATGTCACATTGAATATTCTTAAATAAAACCATATCTTTAGTGGTATGATCTGTACCCTCATATACACCATTTAATTGTGGTATTCCTATATAAATGAGTTGTGAAACAATTTTACAATCTCTTATGTAATTAATAAATGTTTACCTCATGTTCTCCCATTGATTATTTATGTAGAGAATCTTAATACATTTTCTTAGTTGGATATTCACTATATTCTAACACTCCTTGAACATTTAAAAATTTTCAAGGTTTTATTTAATCAAAACTATATTTCCATATATACTAAATTAATCAATAATGGTTTTGAAATACCACAAACCAAAAATTTCATGAGTATTCATTACTCTACATACATCACTCTATAGAGGACCAAATTTCCAATAGCTCTCCCACCTTTTCAACTGGATGGTGTTTTTTTAACTTTTTCTACTAAAAAATATTTTTATGGATCAAATTATTAATAAATAAAGGGTTCAAAAAATCCATATTTGTAGATTATTTGAATGTGTTTTTCATTTATGTGTACAAGGAATCAATTCGAAATGTAAGTGGGGTTAATATCAATATTCACCTTTTTTTGAATTTTTTATATTGTATTTTCCATGTACATAATATATAAACCATTTCAAATATTCTAAACTCCATATAACAATTCACTCATATAAATAGAACAACTTTTAATCTTAATAATAATAATTAAAATATCACCTATTCGAGAAAACATACATAAATAAAATTTCAATTTATAGAAAGAACATTATAATTATTTTCTAATTTCATAATAAATACATTATGTGGACATAGGTAATAATTTTTAAACTCTAATTTTAAAAATCTATCTTCATTTACAATAAAAACATCTACGTTAAATTTCTTCAATTCTTTTATATTTATGAATTTTTGTTTATCAGAACAAATGTGTGATGCCCACTCAGTATCCAATACCCATGATTTAGAATTATATAAAATTATATCTATGACATTCACATATATATACATATACTTATAATATTTTAGAACACTTCTCAACCTTAGAAACGAGTCTAGAATTGTTTCATATGATTTACATATAAGATACTAATAAATGTTAAACATGGTTCATGCCATAATTTAAAACATTGATATATCTATGGGTTAGTATCATGTTTTGTATTTTTATATTGAGTAATTTTAAAAAAATGATCCCTACTTAAAGTGATGAATAGACACATAAAATTAATTTAGTGATCCATTACCCATATTTCACCATTACATACAGTAGTTGGTCATATAAATAAGTAATAATTATATCTGAAAGAAAATCTTGTCAATAATATCATATATGACTCTCGGATAGTTGAGTAGTAAACTCTTTCTCCCAATCCATCATATGGAAAAATTCAACACTATTCACATGGTATCCTCATGCTTAGAGTTTCCCAGATAAGTGTTACCCAAGTCTTACAACAGATATAATCACCTAATGTTTTTGTTCACCAAAAATATAATTTAATTACAAGAAGTTAAGATTGTAACATCCCAAGTAAGTAATGAATAATATATATTTTTATCTATGTCTATTTATGAATTATATAGTGTTTAGAGGCTTAAAATGAGAATAAATCCAATCTTAAGCATGGAATACACTAATATTTTTAAAAGATTATTTTACTGCCTTTTGATGGAAAACCATTTTTAAATAAAACTTTTGACAATTTTATAATCCCTATTTGTAAAAATAAAAATATTCATTATTATTGGGACATTTAAATTTACATTGGATAAATTTTGGATATTTTTCGGACAATATTCATTTTTTAATGAATAGTGAAAAATTACTGCATTTTACATCAAAAATGTTTTTTCATCTAATTTAATTATATGGTTAAATTATCTTTTTAATTGTTATTAAATTTTAATTTGAATATATTTTTACCATTTAATCTAATTTTGGTCATTAAGATTAATTTCACTTTGGAATTGGGCATAAATTAATGCCAAACTTTTCATAGAAATTGTTTCAAAAAAACCCTCTATTTGTTTTGACAATGGGAATTATTTTTAAATTAATTACTGCAATTTATGTGTTTTTAATTTGGTAAAATGGATTACATATTTGGAATCATAAGATCCAAATTATGTAATCAAGACTCTTTTGTTTTTGGACATTATGTATAGTAACGGCGGTAATTATCTTTAATTATCTTGATTAATGAGTAATCGGGTAGTTAGGGATAATAAAATAATATCATAATAATAAAAAATGACACCGAAATGTGTCCTAATGCTACTGGTTTTCTCATGGCCGACCATGGGATGCCTTGTGCCAATCTTGGGGACCCCATGGAATCAATTTTGTGGGAAAATGACTTTTTATCTTTTTATTTTTTTTAAAGAAAGTAAATATAACAAAGAATGTATCACCTGAGTAAAACATTTTTAATTTTGTCTACATAGATGATATTAAATACAATAAATATTCATTGTAAATCTAGAAATATTTCCTACATCATAGTATTTTTTTCATAATTTTTAGACATTAAATAAATTAAATTATTGATGACATCATGATGATGCAACGATTACCTCATTAATAAAGGATTTAAATAAAATGAAAAGATAATGTTAAAACTATAACTTACACTTGTCAAAGACCTATTGGATGAGTATATTTAGAACCATTATCACCTTATCCTCATAATACATCAATTTGGGAACTTGGAAATCCAAAACTCATTTGAAAATAAAGTAACATTTTGTAACTTTCCAAGAGTGCCCCTCCTCTCCTCTTATAAAAGGCCCCCACCTCTACCTCCTTACCCACACTTCCAAAGCCTTTGGCTCGGCCAACAGCTGCCCATTTTGTCTCTAAAAATCCCTCTATAACTCTTAGAAGCCTAAATTTTGTCAGAATTATTCCCAAGGAAGCCTTTGAGCTCAAATCAAAAAGAGTTACCAGTTTTAAAGGTAGTGTTTTCTCCTATGTTCTTATGTTTTATTTTGCTTCTCCAACCCTATAAACTATTTTTATTTATTTCTTTTGTAACAACACCAGTATCTTAAATATACTAGGATTTTGTTTTAAGAATTATTTTAGCTACACTTACACACACCTACATCTAATGGTTAAAGAACATATTGTTTCTGTGGATGGAGAATTTCTACTCACGAAACGATGATTGTTCAACACTCATATAACACCTTCAAAGGTGGCCATTAAGATGCCAATATATTTATATATTATATATAATATGTTTATTTTTTACTTAAACTTCTGTATTTTTCATTTATTTCATTCCTTTATGGTTACCATTATGGGTAAATGCGATATCTTCATTTTAGGAAGTGCGGACTACCGCCCCATCAAAGTGATTTGATTCGTTAATACCATATATGGTACGTATAAAGGATATATTTAATGATATTATATATGATACCATACTGGAATTATAATACAATTATGTATCATTATGTTTTAATTCCACTAAAGTATGATATAGAAATGAAAGTAGCATTCATGCGTACGTACAACTTATCGTCTCCATGAACGGTGCATTTCATTTCTTATCCCCAAATGTAATGTACTATTATATGTACATATATATAATGGATATATATGATTTATGTTACATATAAATTATTAATATAATTATGGAATTAAAATATACATATCTCTCATTTTGTTTTAATTCTATTAATATGACATAGAAATGAAAGTAGCGTTCATGTGTACGTCCGGCTTACCGTCTCCATGAACGGTGCATTTCATTTCTTACCTCTAAATGATTATGTAATATTATAAATGAATGTATATACTAGATATATATGATATATATCATATCTATATCATGAATACAATTCAGGATATAATGGATATTTTACCACAAGAACAACTTGTAATTATAAAGAGTTTATTTTTTACTCAAGTACCAATGATCGTTAAAACAACCATTATTAACTTAAATAATAACATAGTGTTCATGACATGGTAATAAGTGATATAAAAGGAATAATGAACTTGAAAAAGGTTCTTAAGCTTGTATAAATTAACTCAAGTTTATTATACAGGAGATTAAAGAACGATCGAGTCAAGTCAAACCCGAGGTAAGGGAACTTCTTAACCCAATTTCCATTCTTTGGGATAATCTCCTACTTTCAGATTATGTCATGATATTATTATTTCCTATCTTTTATTTGTAATTACTTTATGTGTACTTATAGTGAATACACATAATAGATCTATTTTATTTAAAAAATGATCTTTGTAAGGGACTTCGTCTCAATCTCCATTCATTGAGGCATATTTTGTTTTATACACAACCTTCTTTTATACGGTGTATAAACCACTTTGACTTTTACATTTATCCAAAAGTAATCTTTTTTATATGAAGCATTTTACTAAAGGACAAAAGGGAATGTTTTTGTCATATGTATGCAGCGACAATGACTTCTCCACCGCCGTGACCATTATTTGAGTTTCGTCTTCCTCTACAAGCCATACCTTCTTTTTAAAAGAAAAATAAATACCATGTTTTACTTTTCTTTTATTTTTGTATTGAAAATGGTTATCATAATAATTTTATATCAATGTGTTGTATTTATATCTTGTGATTTAAAGGTGGAAATGTTATGTTTCCTTTATGCATGTTTTATGTAATACGATTATGTTGTGGTTCTTGGGCATTATTATGAAGACGGGTGGTTTCGTGATAAAATAAGTGCAGGTGATCCCGATATAGCTCTCCAATGTATTGGGTAATGCAAAGGAGTTAAACGTTAAGGTTTCTCCGAAGAGATTTAGGGAATATACTGTGATGGGTATTCCAAACGTAACCTAGAGGGTTACTCCCTACGTAAGAATGTTATGAATGCCTCAAGTTACCTTTATGTATTATGATTTCTATGATTTATTCATGATTTGATGAGGTATGTTAAAGTGATTATGTTTTATGAGTAAAGTATGATTTCATTGATTCTTATGTATACATGTACTCATGTTTCCTTTCCATATTTTCATATCCCTTACTGATCTTTTTATACTCATCCCAAGTTTTTGAAATGTTTTTCACAGGTCAAGGGAAGGGTACATGATATGATGATAGTGTCAAGGAAGTGTCAATAAAGAATCCATGTTTTATTTTAAATATGCTTCCATTGATGGAAAAAAATGAATACTATCTTTTATTGTAACAAATTTGTTTAAATGTGGGATGTAATGCATGTTTTATGATCTAATTCTCTAAAACTCTAAACCTAAAATGATCCTCAAGGTGTATTCTTGAAATATCTCAAGATTAAGTAATGTTTAAGGCTGGGGCCATATAGTTGGTATCAGAGGTCAGTTTATATAACATTAGGAGTTAGAATTCTATTAAATGATTATCCAAAAATATTTTTTTATTGTAAAATTGAAATGATGTATCATTTGAAGATTACCATGTTGCTTCATCTAAGACATGTTTGTTCAGAATGGTTTTCCGCAGAGGAAATAGGGAAGTAGTGCTAGGAAGGCATACAGAAGGATATAACCTTCTGAATCAACATCCTGAGATGGTCGGAATTGGAACTGAACAGATTGTTGCAGTAATGGCACAGTTGACTCAAGCGATAAATGGTGTTGGTATCCATGCCTGAGATCAGCCAGATCAACCACAGAGGAACATGTCAGTTGTGGAACATTTCATGAGGCAACATCCCACATAATTCAGAGGATCATCTAACCCTGTGCTAGCTAAAGCGTGGATTAAAGCACTGGAGAAGATTTTTGATGTCATGGGGTGTTCAGACAATAAAAAGGTTAGTCTTGTTATTTACCGTTTGGAGGGTGAAGCAGATCAGTGGTAGTCGATGGTTAAAAATATCAGGGACGCTGATGAGATTTATTCTATTGACTGGGATGAATACAAAGGTATGTTTCTTGAGTAGTATTTTCCTAAGGCTGTTCGACTTAGGATGGAAAAACAATTCCTGGAATTGAGGCAAGAGGAAGACTCAGTGGCTGCCTATGAAGAAAGGTTCACCCGATTGGAAAGGTATGCTCCAAATTTTATCCGAGACATTGATAGTAAAATCATTTGTTTTTACTCAGGATTAAAGCCAAAATATCGAAGGGCATTGGCATATCATGAGTTTAAAAGTTATGAAAAGCTCGTTCGATGTGCTGAGAAGGTGGAAATGGAGTTTGTCAATGATCAAGTGTTCTATAACAACCAGAAGAAGAAGAGACCGAGGTGGTAGGAGAAAGGAAATAATTCTTCAAAAAGGTCTGATGGTAAGAAAACTAAGTTTCCAGTTTGTGATAAATGCGGTAAAAGTCATGCTGGGGATTGTCTTCTGAATTCTGTAAAGTGCTACCGATGTGGTAAGATGGGACATAAGGCTCGTGATTGCACTGAAGAAAGATCAAGTTGATGGTAAGTCCAAATTCAATTTGCAGTTAGTGAAATGTTTTAAGTGCAATGAGATGGGTCAATATTCAAACGAGTGTCCGACAAAGAGCTTGAGTGATGGGAAGTAGTTAGACTACAAGCAGAAATGGGTAGTTAAATCCTTTGCCACTACTTCAGCAGATGTCAGGCCATCAAATGAAGTTGTATCAGGTACTTTGTTTGTTTTTTCAGATTATGCCAGTGTGTTGTTTGATTCAAGGTCTACACATTCTTTCATCTCTAAAAACTTTTATAGTAAAATGGAAATACCATCTCAAGAAATGACTCCTAAACTTTTGGTAAAAACACCTGGGGGGAATGTTGAGGCAAAAAAAAATTATAAGAATCTCCCTATCCTTATCCGTGGAAAGAACCTACTTGAAAACCTTATTTTTTTACCTCTATTAGAGTTTGATGTTATCCTGGGTATGGATTGGCTCTCTATTTACCATGCTATGATTGACTATAGAGCTAAAGAAGTTTCTTTTCAGAAAGGCTTTCAGTTTGTGTACAAGAATGAACCCTTACTGTTGATAACGTATCAAGAGGCCAAGAAACATGTAAAAGATGGAAATGAATGTTACATTGCACATATTGTTGAAAACAAGGGAACTGTTCAGATTATTGATGTGCCAGTGGTAAATGAGTATCCTGATGTTTTTCCTGATGAGTTGACTGGAATAATACTAGATTGGGAAGTTGAGTTTACTGTTGACTTAGTTCCTGATGCTAATCCAATTTCAAAACCCCCTTATTGAATAGATCAAATTGAACTTTTAGAGTTGAAGGAGAAATTTCATGATTTATTAGATAAAGGTTTCATTCGACCTAGCACATCACCATGGGGTGCTCCTGTCTTGTTTGTTAAAAAGAAAGATGGCTCAATGAGACATTGCATTGATTATAGATCCTTGAATAACATCACTGTTAAGAACAAATATCCTTTTCCTCATATCGACGATTTGTTTGATTAGCTCCAGGGAGCTCAGTATTTTTCAAAGATTGACCTGAGATCGGGGTACCATCAGTAGAAGGTAATGGAACCAGATATTCCAAAGACTGCGTTTCATACAAGATATGGCCATTATGAATTTGTAGTAATGCCATTTGGGCTAACCAATGCACATGTTGTATTCATGGACTTAATGAATAGAATTTTCCATGAGTTCTTGGATAAGTTTGAGGTGGCTTTCATTGATGATATTTTGGTGTTTTCTAAAAGTAAAGAGGAGCATGAAAGACATTTAAGCGTTATTTTGAAAACCTCAAAAGAAAATAAATTGTATGGAAAATTCAGCAAGTGTGAGTTTTGGTTGCAACAAATTTCTTTCCTTGGTCATATTGTTTCTAAAGATGGGATAACTGTTGATCCTGCAAAAACAAAGGTTGTGGAAGAATGTCCAAGACCCACATTTGTAACTGATATTATTAGCTTCCTTGGTTTGGCATGCTACTACAGAAGGTTTGTTAGAAATTTTTTCCGGTTATCTAATCCAATGACTATGCTAACTCGGATGGGTGTTATGTTTATCTCAACAAAAGAATGTGATGATTGTTTTCAGGAATTGAAAAGAAGATTGGTGAATGCTCCAGTTTTGGAACTACCTTCCAAGAATGGTGAGTTTGTTATCTATAGTGATGCTTCGTTGAAAGGACTTGGTTGTGTCCTAATGCATAATGATCAAGTAATTGTGTATGCTTCACGACAGTTGAAAACTCATGAGGTAAATTACCCTACAAATGATTTGGAATTAGCTGCTGATGTTTTCACTTTAAAAATTTGGAGGCATAATTTCTGTGGAGTAAAGTGTGAAATATATACCAATCACAAAAGTTTAAAGTATATATTCACTCAGAAATAATTGAACATGAGACAGAGGAGATGTCTAGAATTAATCAAGGATTATGATTGTACAATTCATTACCATCCAGGAAAAACAAATAAAGTGGATGACGCTTTGAGTCAAAAAAGTAATGCTTCATTAACAATGTTGCGTTTGGAACGTGATCCTTTGGTTAACGATTTGATGAACTTTGGAATAGAAGTTGTTGGTGCAGGATGTCCTTCTGTTTTGCTTCAGGTATCAATGAAATCTTCTCTATCAGAATGAATCAAGAAAGCATAGAAGCAAGATAGTGAGTTTCAAAAAAAGGTAGAGCTAGTTCAGAAGGGTAAGTTTCCTGAATTCAACATTGATAATGATTGTGTTTTGAGATTTGGGAAAAGATTGTGTTTGCCTTGTGATTCACAGTTGAAGAGAGAGTTTTTATATGAAGCTCATAGTTCTCTATTTTCAGTTCATCCTGGAAGTACTAAGATGTATAGAGATCTGCGGGAGTATTACAGGTGGGAAAGGATTAAAAGAGATATTGCTGATTTTACTGTGAAGTGTTTGACTTGTCAGCAGGTTAAAGAAGAGCAGAAGTTACCGAAAGGGATACTTCATTCTTTACTGGTTCCAGAATGGAAATGGGAAGATGTATCCATGGACTTTGTTGTGGGATTACCGAGGACATCTCGAGGTAATAATGCAATATGGGTTAGTGTTGATCGTTTGACTGAATATGCTCATTTCGTTTCTATACGAGATAATTTTTCCCTAGATCAACTTTCCTATTTGTATCTTAAAGAGATAGTCAGGTTACATGGAGTTCCTCTCTCCATTGTATTTGAACGTGATCATAGGTTTACTTATAACTTTTGGAAAGGCCTTCAGAAGTCGTTGGGTACTGGATTAAATTTTAGTACAGCTTTTCATCCTCAATCAGATGGGCAGTCAGAACGAACAATTCAGACCTTGGAGGATATGCTACGAGCTTTCTCTATGGATTATCAGGGAAGTTAGGACCAACATATTTCTTTGGTTGAGGTTTCTTATAATAACAGTTTTCATTCCAGTATACAGATTGCACCATTTGAGTCAATATATGGGAAGTGGTGTCGAACTCCAACTTTTTCGGATGAAGTGGGTGAAAGGAAGCTGATGGGACCAGAATTGGTAGAAGAGATGGCAGAAAAAAGTTCAGTTGATTCGGAAACACATGAGAACAGCTCAGAGCAGGAAGAAGAGTTATGTGGATAACCGGAGGAAGGATCTATCTTTCGAGGTAGGTGATCATGTTTTTCTCAAAGTTTCACCATGGAAAAGTGTGATGCGATTTGGTAAGAAAGGAAAGATGAGTCCAAGGTTCATTGGACCATATGAAATTATGGAGAAAGTTGGATCAGTTGCTTATCGAGTGGCTTTACCTCTGAGTTTATCTCAGGTACACAATGTTTTTCATGTTTCAATGCTAAAGAAGTATATGCCAGATCCATCTCATGTTTTTGAGTCCAGAGGTAGTTCAGCTGGAAGAGAACCTATATTATGAGGAACAATCGGTCCAGATTTTTGACCATAGGGAGCAAGTGTTACGGAATAAGTTGATTCATCAAGTAAAGGTTTTTTGTAAAAACCACATGATTGAAGATGCAACAAGGGAATTTGAAAATGCAATGAGGGCTAAATACCCCCACTTATTCGATAAGTAAATAAATTGTGGGGACACAATTTTATAAAGGGGGGAAGGATGTGACATCACAAGTAATTAATTAATAATTGATATTTTTATCTATGTCTATTTATGAATTAGATAGTGTTTAGAGGCTTCAAATGAGAATAAATCCAATCTTAAGCATGGAGTACACTAATATTTTTAAAAGATTGTTTTACTGCATTTTGATGGAAAACCATTTTTAAATCAACATTTTGACAATTTTATAAGCCCTATTTGTCAAAATAAACATATTCATTATGATTGGGACATTGAAATTTACATTGGATAAATTTTTGGTATTTTTCTGACAATATTCATTTTTTAATGAATAGTGAAAAAATACTGCATTTTACATCAAAACTGCTTTTTCATCTAATTTAATTATATAGTTAGATTATCTTTTTAATTGTTCTTAATGTGTAATTTGAATATATGTTTACCATTTAATCCAATGGTGGTCATTAAGATTACTTTCACTTTTGAATTGGGCATAAATTAATGCCAAACTTTTCATAGGAATTGTTTAAAAAAAAACCCGCTATTTGTTTTGACAACGGGAATTATTTTTAAATTAATTATTGCAATTTATGTGTTTGGAATTTGGTAAAATGGATTAAATACTTGGAATCATATGTTCCAAATTATGTAATCAAGACTCTTTTGTTTTTGGACATTATGAATAGTAACAGCGGTAATTATCTTTATTTATCTTGATTAATGAGTAATCGCGTAGTTAAGGATAATAAAATAATATCATAATAATAAAAAATGACACCAACATGTGTCCTAATGCTACTGGATTTCTCATTTCCGACCATGGGATGCCTTGTTCCAATCTTGGGGACCCCATGGAATCACTTTTGTGGGAAAGTGACTTTTTATCTTTTTATTTTTTTAAAGAAAGTAAATATAACAAAGAATGTATCACCTGAGTAAAAAAAATTTAATATTGTCTACATATATGATATTATGGAATATAAATATTCATTAGAAAGAAAAAAAGCTTTACTACATCAAAGTATTTTTTTCATAATTTTTAGACATTAAATAAATTAAATTATTGATGGCATCATGATGATGCAACGATTACCTCATTAATAAAGGATTTAAATAAAATGAAAAGATAATGTTAAAACTATAACTTAAACTTGTCAAAGACCTATTTTATGTGTATATTTATTACCCTTATCACCTTATACTCATAATACATCAATGTGGGACCTTTAAAATCCGAAACTCATTTGAAAATAAAGTAACATTTTGTAACTTTCCAAGAGTGCCCCTCCTCTCCTCTTATAAAAGGCCCCCACCTCTACCTCCTTACCCACACATCCAAAGCCTTTGGCTCGAAAAACCCCTGACCATTTTGTCTCTCCACATCCCTCTCTAACTCTTAGAAGCCTAAAATTGGGCAGAATTCTTCCCAAGGATGCCTTTGATCTCAAATCAAAAAGAGTTACCCGTTTTAAAGGTAGTGTTTTCTCTTGTGTTCTTATTTTTTATTTTGCTTCTCCAACCCTCTAAACTAATTTTATTCCTTTCTTTTGTAAAAAAACAAGGATCTTTAATATACAAGGATGTTTTTATAAGAATTATTTGAGCTACACTTACACACACCTACATCTAATGGTTAAAGAACATACTGTTTCTGTGGATGGCGAATTTCTGCCTCACGAAACGATGATTGTTCAACACTCATATAACTCCTTCAAAGGTGGCCATTAAGATGTCACTATATTTATATATTATATATAATATGTTTACGTTTTACTTAAGCTTCTATATTTTTCATTTATGGCATACCTTTATGGTTACCATTGTGGGTAAACGTGATATCTTCATTTTAAGAAGTGCGGACTACCGCCCCCTCAAAGTGATTTGATTCGTTAATACCATATGTGGTACGTATAAAGGATAGATTTACTGATATTATATATGATACCATACTGGAATTATAATACTATTATGTATCATTATGTTTTAATTCCACTAAAGTATGAGATATAAATGAAAGTAGCGTTCATGCGTTCGTACGGCTTACCGTCTCCATGAACGGTGCATTTCATTTCTTATCCCCAAATGTAATGTACTATTATAAGTACATATATATAATGGATATGTATGATTTATGTTACATCTAAATTATGAATATAATTTTTGAATTAAAATATACATATCTCTCATTTAGTTTTAATTCTATTAATATGACATAGAAATGAAAGTAGCGTTCATGCGTACGTACGGCTTACCGTCTCCATGAACGGTGCATTTCATTTCATACCTCTAAATGATTATATAATATTATAAATTCATGTATATACTGGATATATATGATATATATCTTATCTATATCATGAATACAATTCTGGATATAATGGATATTTTACCACATGAACAACTTGTAATTATAAAGAGTTTATTTTTGACTCAAGTACTAATGATCGTTAAAACGACCATTATTAACTTTAATAATAACATAGTGTTCATGACATGGTAATAAGTGATATAAATGGAATAATGAACTTGAAAAAGGTTTTTGAGCAAGTAGAAATTAACTCAAGTTTATTATTCATGAGATTAAAGAACGATCGAGTCAAGTCGGACCCGAGGTAAGGGAACTTCTTAACCCAATTTCCATTCTTTGGGTTAATCTCCTACTTTAAAATTATGTCATGATATTATTATTTCCTATCTTGTATTTGTACTTTCTTTATGTGTACTTATCGTGACTACACATAATAGAACTATTTTATTTAAAAAAATGATCTTTGTAAGGGACTTCGTCTCAATCTCCATTCATTGAGGCATATTTTGTTTTATACACAACCTTCTTTTATACGGTGTATAAACCCCTTTGACTTTTACGTTTATCCAAAAAGAATATTTTTTATACGAAGCGTTTTACTAAACATCAAAAGGGAATGTTTTTGTCGTATGTATACGGCGACAAAGACTTCTCCGTCGCCGTGACCATTATTTGAGTTTCGGCTTCCTCTATAAGTCATACCTTCTTTTTAAAAGAAAAATAAATACCATGTTTTACTTTTCTTTTATTTTGGTATTGAAAATGTTTTTCATAATGATTTTATATCAATGTGTCGTGTTGATATCTTTTGATTGAAAGGTGGAAATGTTATGTTTCCTTTATGCATGTTTTATGTGATATGATTATGTTGTGGTTCTTGGACATTATTATGAAGATGGGTGGTTCCGTGATAAAATAAGGGCGGGTGAGCCTAATATAGATCTCCAATGCATTGGGTAATGTGAAGGAGTTAAATGTTAAGGTTTCTCCGAAGAGATTTAGGGAATATACTGTGATGGGTATTCCAAACGTAACCAAGAGGGTTACTCCCTACATAATAATGTTATGAATGCCTCAAGTTACCTTTATGTATTATGATTTCTATGATTTATTCATGATTTTATGAGGTATGTTAAAGTGCTTATGTTTTATGAGTAAAGTATGATTTCACTGATTCTTATGTATACATGTACTCTTGTTTCCTTTCCATATTTTCATATCCCTTACTGAGCTTTTTATGCTCATCCCAAGTTTTTGAAATGTTTTTCAAAGGTCAAGGGAAGGGTACATGATATGATGATAGTGTCAAGGAAGTTTCAAGAAATAATCCATGTTTTATTTTAAATATTTTTCTGTTGATGGGAAAAAATGAATACTATCTTTTATTGTAACCACTTTGTTTAAATGTGGGATGTAATTAATGTTTTATGATATAATTCTCTAAAACTCTAAATCTGAAAAGATCCTCAAGGTGTATTCTTGAAATATCTCAAGATTAATTAATGTTTAAGGCTGGGGAATTATAAAGATGTTGTGTGAAATGTGTAAAAAGGTTGGTCACCCTCCTAAGGAATGCAGGATAATACTACCCAGAAGAGAGAAGTTTTGAATTAATTGAAATAGTATTAAGATGATATATGTGATATATAAGTTACTATGATAAAGTCACACTAGTACAAAGAGAAAGTAAAAAATTTTATAAAGTTTTTCCAGACAGTTTAGCTAGAATAACAATAAGTAAAAAAAATATAGAAGAGAAAGAAAAGAAGGGTGAAAGTTCCTTTCTATAAACTTTTAATAATAAACAGCCACATAAATTCAAAATTAAAATTGATATTAATGTATCAATAATACTAAATAAGATAAGATATTTTACGAATAAGTGTGATAGTAGGAAGAAAAGTGTGGTTAATTTTAATGGAGTTTCTCGACTGAAAAAAATTTCTCAGCACAATATCTAAAATTAAAGTTAGAAAAAATAATATTATTTCCACATTATAAAAAAAATAATTGTAAAGAGAGTGAAAGTTATGGGAGTTAAGGGGATTCCTGAAAAGGAAAAACATAAATTTCCCCCCATTAGGTTGAGTAATGATAGATTTTGTGGTTCTAGTGAACAGATAAGTTGATAATTAAAGAGTCAAATTCTAGGAAACAAATAGCCAATACACTATGTAATGATGTTTTTTGGATTAAATATTTGAGTACATTTATTATAAAGATCCATTTGATCATTATGATAATACATAAAATAAAAATCTAGTGAATTCATTTTGTTTTCATCCTTGGGGTATATTGGTAATATCTAATATTCTTCTATGAATAAACTATTATGGAATTAAGGGGGCGAATAATTATTATTCAATGAAAAAGTGAAAAGAATTTTTTAAGATGAGAGAGAAAAACACTTATGGTTAAATGTTTTAATAAATTTATTGATACATTTTTACAAAATAAGTTTCATGAAAATTCGTTGAGTTTTCCCCAAGAATAATTTTAGCGAGTTGGAATCACAAGGTCAATTTTTTTAAAGCTTCAGTTTCTAAGATAATCCTTCTTGTTTTATACATTTATAATTTATCATGTAGACTTAGAGTTTCTTGATTTTTTGATTTTATTAATATCCTATCGGTACAAATGGTTTACATTTTAAGAGATTTTTTTAATTTATTATATGGTACATTTTGAGAACCATGTTTCATATAGATAATATGAAAGTGCAGGGGTCTTGAGATGATTTTTATTTAGATATGGGTTGATTCCTAAGAGGTGTTTTGGGTTCTTAGTAACGTCTTGAAATATTCTTACTATGTTTTGGTAGTTTTAGAGGTTTATATCTAGGGGTAAATATTTTTTGTCCACAGTTTAGGAGAAACCATGTAATAACCTGAGCATGATGTGGTTTCCAGTTTTATTCTTAAAGGGCATGGTTAGGATTCACATTCAGTTAATGGTTAAGGTTAAATGTCAAGATCTTAGATAAAAACATGTTAGGGGGAATAGACATGGGTCTTGGTTCATGGCTTGTACATGGTTGTAGAATAAACATATGAGTGGTTGCAAATGGGTTCTAAAGATATTTGGCATTGTTAGAATAGAAATTTTAAACATTGTGTCTAAACTGTGGGAGTTGAGTTTTCTTGGGAAGTTTCTACCTCACAGTTAGCAGACGATTTAGTAACCCATGTTGCCAAACCATGTGGTCAGCCATATTTTTTAACAAATTGGGTTTTTACCATTTATACCTTATGAAAATTAAAAGGGTGTATCTCTTTTTTCTCTCCATCTCAAGAATTCATGGGACTGCCCACCCCCTCCCATGTTCCTCATTTATTCCTCCCCATTTTTGGGTGATTTAAAGTTTGATTTTCAGTTTTCTTACTAATTCACTACCTCTTGGGGCCTCATAAAGTATTCTCCTTCTTTCCCCTCAAATTTTATTCATCTACGATTTATTTATTATGGATGATTCTATACAATTATGGTATAATCATCCTAAGATTATGGGGATTCAATGATTCCTACCTAGATAAAATCACAAGACAATGTATATAAATAATTACTCATTGATTCATTGAAGTTATGACACACCACTGAATTATTTATGGTTTTCCTTATAAAAATTAATTTTGTTTTCTGTCAGTATTTTGTGTTACGGATATGTATTAACAACATTATAAGGTTTCATCGAGAACCTTCCATGAGGGGTTGGTCATGGTTTCAGTATGATGGGTTGGTTCAAGAATTTCCCTTGTTTTTATCAATTTTAATTAGTTTAGACAATCAATTGGAATAGTTATAATTTACTTTTTTCAAATTTATATGCGAGTTACGGCCTTAGGTAAGTTTGAAATGGTTGTTTAAATTTGGAAAGGCTTTGCTGAGAATTGGAGAGCCTAAGAAAAACTTCCTAATTTGAGATCTAACAGGAAAGTATTTTTGAATTAGGTAGGTGGTCCTTGGTATTACCATACGGTTATTCATTTTTTTACGGTTCATAGACTAGTGGTATTTCCACTAAGGCATTGAAAATTAAACAGTTGTATTATTAATAAATTCTTTAATTGAATTAAAATATCTAAATATAAAATTATGTACTTTAAAATTAAAGATTAATTAGTTGAGGAAACAATGTTATTGGGGACTATCTTACTTTCTTCATCCACTAATGGGTGAGGATTTGACAATTGTTGTGTCACCCTGTGACATCTGGACCCCATGAGGGGTGTTACTGGAGTGAGTTTAACCTAGTGGTCCTCATATAAGACACCCTTGAGACCTCATAATAGAGGTTCAATGACCTAGAGATATATTTTTCCCTTTCATGAATATCTAACCCAATTCGCATCCTAGATACCCTTATCGTATTGAATTAGACATGGGAAGAGTGTCCCTTCCCCAAGAGATGTGGCCATAATATCGGTAGGATCTGGGTAGTTTGAAATAGTTTGATTGTTCAAAAATACCAAGTGATGATTTGGGTTTTTGAAATGGGTTTCAGGCCATCTCATGGAAGGGGTTCCTTGTCTTTCATGATAAGTCATCTATATTTATTAAATATTTAAGGAGCATGATGTCCTTCATGAGATGGGTGATAAACCAACACTTGATTGAGACTAGGGACCCCATGTAGGGTGCCCTTTGTTTTTCTTTAATGGATTAGGGGATCCAATGGGTTTCTTATTCATATTTTTCCTCCAATCAAAGGTTTTTCTTGTTCTATGGATAGATTTGATCAATATAGGAATTCATCCAACAAGTGATATCTTTTTTATTTTCATTTTACCTTTTTTAGTATTATTGGTTACCTATGGAATTTCTAGGAATCCATATCATGATCCCAATTATATGAAATGGAAATCACCCATTTGGTCATTATTTTATATATATATATGTGAAAACACCCATTGGGGTTTTCTTTTAATAATTCAAAGAGAATTCCTAAGGGGATTAAATTTATTGTGTGTAACTATTGGATAAAAAACTCCCATATACGAATTTTGTGTTAATATTTCCCAGGAAAAAATCAATAGGGGAGGTATTTTACACCTTTGTCTGATAAAACTGCCATATGGATGTTTATATTACTTGTGGGATTATGAAATGGTTGATAAAACTGTCATAGGGATGGTCTATGATACTTACTTTTATATCAGGCACAACTGAGCCTATCAAAATAATTGGAATAGTCATTCTGATGTGCCTAGTGACACCCTATAACTAGAAGAAGTAGGAATGGTTAATCAAGATCATGGACGTATGGATTGATACCATTTATTAGATCTAGGGTAGGACATTGTCACCCCTTTTAGGTGATGGAGGTTGGCATAGTTAACATGATGTGTTAAGAGGCATTATATCATAAAAGCCATGTTTATCAAGGATATGGGATTAATTTTATTTTATTGATAAATAAATACTACTATTGTTTTTTACCTATATTAAATCATGTGATATATAGGATTTATGATTTGTTAGTCATTGGATTTTTGGATCTTTTTATGTTAGTAGGAGGCCTGTTAGTGGAATTCTGGCTCTTTGACCATTTTGGATAGAGGATTATAATGAATAATATTAGAAATATACCCAGAATATCGGGAGGTAGGAATGCCTTCTCCATTTAAATTTATTAAAAATAAAATACAGAAATTACAAATATAGTCAGAAATATGATTTACAAAGATGAGTATCAACATCGCCACGGGAATCTGATTGAACAAAGCTATTACAAAAATTAGGTGCAACAAAAGACCAACTAGAACCCACCTTTGTAATCGCCCGCTTAGAGAGAAAATCTGCAACTTGATTCGCCTCATGATAAACATGAATGACTTCAAGTGAGATAGAGTATACAAGCCGAAGGCACTCCAACCACTCTGAAAGAATCCGCCCTGGCACATTTCTAGATAGGTCTCTAAGAATTTGGACGCATTAGATGAATATGATTCAAGCCATAAGTCATGCCATCCATAAAGAATAGCATACTTGATTGCTTTTATCATAGCCCATATCTCAACCATGATAGAAAATTCAATTCCAATATAGAGAAAAAATCCTTTGAAAAATCCCCTATGAGTATGGAAGATGACTCTGCATCCAGAAGGACCTGGCGATCCAGACGTCGCGCCATCAACATTAACATTCATCCAGCGAGAAATGGCTGGAATCTATCTAACATGATTCAACATCAATGATTTCTTCATCCTGATATTAACACAAAGAGTCCTTAACAAAATTATGTAAGAAACATCATTTTTCATAGTCGAGGTTTGTACATTTGAGGCTACCCGAATTGAAGAATGGATCACCAATACTCCACCACAAAAAGAGGGAATTGTATTAATGAAAATGATGTCATTTCTAGGATTCCAGGTGAAGGAAAGTAGGCTGGACATGACTGAAAATAATAGTGCATGCACAAACTCGCTGCAATCAGCAAAAACTAATGAATAGATAATTTCTTAAATCAATTTCAAAGGAATGCTTCTATGAAAAATGCCATGCAGATAATTCCAATCTTTGGAAACAAAGTTGTAGGATAAAAATTGTGCTCAATGGATTCATCTTCCTATAGGAAAAACATGCATGTCGCAGCCAAGCTGAAACCTATCTTCTGCAACATATATTGTAAAGGCATCCTCCTTTTCCATATTCTCCATATGAGCAAGGTAGAGGATTGGGGAATAAAGGGCTTATGAAAAATTGTAACCCAAGAAGGAGGATGCAAGGAGGCACCACATAGGGATCTGTAGAAATCTCTTATGGTAAACCTGCCATTAATATTTGTCATCCAAATAAGTGAATCACTATCATTAAAACAGTATCTTGCAATTTCAAAATCAACATGGCTCGGTAGAATTTAAATTATGGCAGGATTATTCTGAAATTATCCAGTTGTCATCTCCCTTAATGAAGTAGGGATGAAAACATCATCGCAAATGGGTCGAGACATCTAGGGGTGGTCCAAAAATTGAGGAAGGAAATTTTGCCCACAATACATTTTGAAGGGATCATGAGATCAGCATAATCATTCTTGATTGTAGGCCAAATGGATAAGCACATATTGCTGGAGTACCCTTTATGGAGCTTTTCAGTGAACCTGGTTCGAAGGAAATCCACAGAGTTATCAAATAAAGAGATTAAATTCCATTTGAACTTATTAATAAAAGTGTCATTAAAAAGACGTATATCTTTGACACCAAGTCCACCCATTTGAGTTAGAATTATGTAGTCCTTCCATGCAACAGTGACTAGATTTCTTTCATGAATAGAACCAGTCCAAATAAAGTTTCTGATTCTACTAGAAAGCTCTTTAATCAATGTTATGGACCATCTATATTAATAGAAAGAATAAACAAACATCGAAGTGATCACTGAATTGATTAAACAGATTATTCCTGCTTGAGACATATGTTTTCCCTTCTAGTGAGATAGTTGATTCATGATTTTCAGTACAATATTCTCCAGATAACATCTATTGATCCTACCTTAGAAAAGAGGTACACCAAGATAAATGAAGGGAAACACCCCTTTCTTGACACCAAGATATCGAGACACTCTACATTTCCTCGAAGAGGGAATACCTTCACCAAACATAACTGAATATTTCCCCCAGTTAATGATATGTCTAGAAACCTCATCATAATGTGATAAAATTCCCTTGATAAAGGAGATTGTACTTTTAACCGCTCTCCCAAATAGAAGGATATCATCAGCGTAAAAAAGATGAGAGGGGCGCACAAAGCTCTTTGAAATGTAATCCTCTGAATCCATCCATATTTAGAGAGATTAGTGAGACACTAGCTCAAATAATATTCTACAATGGAAAAAAGCAGCCTAAAGAGAGGGTCACCCTATCTGAACCCTCTTGATCATTTAACGAAGAACCTGGGAGAGCCACTAATAAGGATGGAAAGTCTGGCACTAGAAAGAATATAGTTGATAAGGCCAATAAACATTTCTGAGAACCCATGCATTTTGAGAATATGAAAATGGAATCTCCATCAAATAGTTTCAAAGGCTTTGGAAATATCAATTTTCAAATCCATATTTCCATCCATTACCTTTCTTCTCATAACATTGACACACTCGTAGGCAGTGCATAAACAGTTCTAAATGTTCCTTCCAGGTACAAACCCATATTGATTACTTGATATAAGTCCCTTTACAATAATACCTAGTGGATGCGTTATGATCATTCTAATAAATTTTGGTATAGTATTACCAATAAAAATCGGCCCGAAGTCATTGATGTTAAGAGAATTATCTTTTTTGGGAATTAATGTTATGATGTTAGAGTTCATTCCAAAAGGCATGTATGCAGATCTGAAGAAGTCATTCACGGCATTTGTAACCTCAATCTGAAAAATGTCCCAGTTAAACATAAAAAATTTGTTTGTAAATCCATCAGGGCCTGCCATATTGTCAATATTTATGTAGAAGAGAGCATGGTGTATCTCTTTTGCATTAGGAGTATCAACAAGCATCCTATTTTGATCATCTTTAATCGAGGAATCAAATCATTGAATAACTTTCTCAGATTTATCCTCATCAAAGTCAGCATATAATTTCTCAAACTAATTTATGAAAGCATTTTAAATATCTATTTTAGAGGGAAAAAAGATTTAATTCAATAGAGAGAGCCTCAAGTCATCTCTTAGCCATTATTTTCCTATTCATATAGTGAAACAATTTTAAATTTCTATCACAATATTTTATCCATCTGATGTTAAACTGGTTCCATGCAATCTTTTCTTTCAGATCGAGAAGCTTTTCTAGATTGGATGTAGCTTGAATTTCATTCTGCATTGGCAGATCCTGAGAAGCATTATCCTGTTGACAACTTAAAAGAGAAATTTCATCCTCCTTAATGTTGGTATATATGGAGGAAAATGAATATTTACTCCATTTCTTTAGCCTTTCCTGGAAAATATTTAACTTGTTGCATAGTATGTGAGAAGGATTGCCCAGAAATTCACTTTCCCAAGAATCTAAAATAGTTTCCCTACAACCAGGGATAACCAGCCAAGCATTATTAAATTTAAAAGGAAGAGGTACGGACCTATGAGTGTGGAAACGAACATCCACAAGAATGGGATTATGATCGGAATTAAATCAAGGAAGTGTTCTCCCAGAAACATCAATCACATTATTTATTTCATCCACTTTTACAAAGCATCTATCCAACTTCCTATCCTACTAGCCATTTATAGTGTATCTCATCCAAGTGAACTCGGCTCCGGGAATAGGGAGCTCAACCAGAACACATTTGTCAATACCAGCAGAAAGGTCATAAGTTGAATCATGACAAAATTTCTCACCAGTTTTCCCTTCAGGTCTTAACACAGTATTAAAATCACCTAGCAAGATCTAGATATTCATCATATTCTCAGAAATATCCAATAAATTTATCCACAAAATACTCCTTCTTGTATAAAGATTGAAATCAAACACAAACGTCACAGAAAGTGGGGTATTTCAATAAGAACATGTGAGAGTGACCGATTGAAAATCTGTTGAAACAGAGGTTAGTGAGACACTATCATGCTTGATCACCCACAAAGATTCAGAGTCATTAAAGGGTAGATTTCTAGTAACAAAGGAGTGACCAAGAGAGGCCCATTTAAAGGACCCCCACTTCTTAAACTTCATCCTTGGTTCAACAATAACAACTAGTAAAGTCTTATTGGTCATAAGAAAGTGCCTAAGGGACCTGACTGTGGGAGAATTCCCAATCCCTTGGCAGTTCCAAAAGAGGATGCTCATTTCATTGACCTGAGCCTAGTACTAGGCCCATCCTTGGTTCTTGGTAAATTCTTTTCAGGGTAATTAATCTCAATGTTAGGGGAAGCATCATCTTCTCCAGTATCCACCTCAACTATAAGAAGTGAACACCTATTGGGGGAATCAATCGGAGTGGACATAAGACTAGCACATAAAACCCTCTTTTCAACAACATCCAAATTTCCAGGTAAGTATTCCCTTATAAGTAGATATTCCACAGTAGTATTGAAAGTAGATTCTAGAATCGGGACAGGATCTGAAGTGGATCCCAGAGGTGGTAGGCCTTAAGCATGTTTCTTAGAAGATTCAGAACACACTTGAACCTCATTAGGGGTGACAGATTCTGAATGATCAGAGATTACATTTTCATGATCCATTTCATCATATTTGTCATTATTATCCTTATTGACCACTTCTTCAGGGGCCAATGTAGTAGAAACTTGTATAGACACAACACAATTCATGGCTTCCTTAGCCACTACCTCATCCACAAGATGTGATCCCTCACCATTACCCTTCTCCAATTCAGTAACAGGGGGAACAATTTGAATGAGGGGTTCAGCAATAGCAGGTTTTTTTACACTATTTCTCCTATAATTATCTTCAACATTCCCTTGGGCATTACATAGATTACATAATTTATTCCTGTTACAATCAGGGTCATAATGCCCAAAGAAGTGACAATTCAAACCGAATTTTTCATTCCTTTCATAGAGAATTACAAGGGTAATTATATCATCATTAGTGGTCAAAACAATATCATCTACCAGAGTGGAGGACATATCAACTTCAACTAGTATCCTAGAATAATGACCAAACATGGGGTTTTCAGTCTGCCCATCAAGCCTGATGGGATTCCCAACTGTGGAGCCAATGTCCCAAATAATTTGAGGGTTCTAGTAAAGTAAGTTAAGATTACATACCTGTATCCAAATTTCAGTATAGGATCTCTTGACAGAATTGGGATCAAAATTCCAATCCCATTCATGAATTCGTAGAAATCCAAGAGTGAGGGGAACCGATCCAAAGCTCTAGGTGTGTTGCTTTAGTTCATCTGAAGGAAAGAAGTTCTGATAAAATATTGTACACATCACTATCATCTTCCAATCAGAAAAACCCCAGATCTCATCATGCTGCGCAGAGAGTTCCTAAAACATCCATGGCTTCACCCCTTTTGTAATTAAAACTCGAGCAATATTTGAGAAACGACACAACATTAATCTTTCATCCACAACTGATTGATTCATGGATACATGCATAGTTCTCCCTTTCGGGATAATCCTTCCAGCTGAATCTTCGCAATCAAGAAAATCAGGATTCACCTTTACTTTAATTTCATCAAAAAAGGATTTATCAAGGCCATCTCCCCAACGATCACCAGATGGATTCCTCGAACAGAGGATGAAGATATCCTTATGGCCAAAGCAGTCATCCATGATGGTATATGTTTAACTATTTAATGTTTCAACAACAACTCATATAGTTTTTTCCTATATATGTTATAGGTGAAATTATAACTAGTTGTATTTCTTGCATATGAATTTATCTTCTTTAATTCCAAGTCAATTTTATTTTATATTGGGATTATATATGGTGATGAAATAATGTTTCTTTACATGCACAGAGGTGAACTGACCCTATTAAATCAATGTGGGAATTTTAGGCCTTTTTGATAAAACCATTATAGGTTTTTTGTATTAAGGTGTAGTTAAATAAATTTTTAATAAAAACATATATTGTGTTTTACTATAAATATTGGAATGGAACTCTACCTAATCGATTATGTATTTCTGATTCATTTGATAAGGATTTTCATAGGTTGATTCTAGTTGTATGGAATTCTTGTATGATTCCTGAGGGAGTGGCTATGTATGAAGATGCTTTGTGAGAATCAGTTCCTTTTAGGATGGGGGTTTTTTCATGGGATATTAGCTATTTTTTGTAGGAAACTAGAGTGGGTGTTTGGAAGATTATATTTCATGAATCATTTTTAATAAAATAATACGGGTCGTCCCATCAGATGTGACCTCGGTAAATATCAGTTCGTAATTGTGGTGGGAGGCCCTGGTTACCTTGAGGTGCCACTTTGAAACATGTGATATGTTAGGGTAACCTGTGTCAGGGGTTAGCTAGGAAATTGTATGTGACATATATAAAGGAATCCGGGGGAGCTTCTTTGGGGTTTGAGGTGGTTCACATGATGTACTACCAGTTATGTGGAATAATCATGGTAATCCCTAATGGTTTTCAAATAAAATCACCCTAAGTACTATTGTTTAGGTTTAAAAGGGGGTAATCAAGGGTAGGACCAATCGAGATACCTAACCCTATTGAAAATTAATACATTTTTTAGTGATTTATTAAGAAAACACTCGTGGTTTTATAATGACACTGATTAGTGTATGGTTGAATGATTTACCCTGGAACATGTGAAGGGCCTAATTGTATAGAGGATTACCTAGGTTGGTTTTACTTGGTCAAAAATGACATATGATAGAAGCACTATAATAGGGTTGTTTTGGGGAGCCTGGATACATATGTTTAGTTAGGAATTCATAAAAAATCATCATTCATTCCTAAAGATCTTATAGTTTTCCATGTCATGGAGAATAGCCAACCAGTTTCATTGATATTACACTCATAGAGTCAGGAGTGGGGTTTTCATGATTTTGTCATAGTATAGGTGTGAGACCTTTATGTTTTGATCAAATCAAGTTATTTTTTATGGTCATCATACTTACCATTGAATGGTGAAATGGTGAGTTTAAATATATGAACAAAGGATTTAGAAGTTTTGATGTGACACTTGTGGGGGTGATGGCCCAGGGCTCAAATGGGGATTTTAAAATCTCCCTCCACGGTATAGGATACATTAGAAATATATCAGGTGAGGTTACATAGTTTATCTATGATTTTTCTAAAGGAAAGTGTTTCTTGGGATGAGATGAATGTGGATTATGAGGATTGATGTTCATTTTTTGTAATGGAACCTACTAAGGATGTGCTTGATGAGTGGTTTATGTAGAACCATATGGTGGTGATAATTATATCATGTGTGGATGATATGACACCATATAGGTAGGGTTGTGTTTTTGGGAGACTGTTATATAGATAGTACTGATAGAAATTAGATGCTAATGACCAAGATAGCTCCTAACATAAATTTAGTTTTTTAAGGGATGGAGTTAGAACATTATAATTTAGATCATGATGAATTCTTATGGAATCCAAGTGTACATAGAATTGGTTGTGAATAGTTTATTAGTTGATATCATGATAGTGGGTTTTTATTATTATTGTTTCATCCAAATAATCTCATTCAGAGTTCGGCATGGTATTTGGTGGGATTGTTTGAAAGATCAAGATGCATTTTGGAATTAAAAAGTTCTGATCAGGAGACTTTATGTAATGTGATAGTGGGGGAGGCTAAGGGGTATTGATATAGGTTGTTCTATGGAGATCCAACTATCACCCTTAAGTATAAATGGATGTTCCTAGATGGAAACTATTTCAGGGGACATTTTTTGGATGTAGATATTGTGTTTGTGTATGTAATCCTAGTGGTAGAGGGTGATGTATCTTGGAATTGACCTCATAATCTAAGACATATATTGGTGAGTAGCACAGATTAAGTTATTAATAAGATAGATAAAACATATGTGCCTTTAGATAGTTAAGTGTAGGAAACAACCATATTATTTGTTGGGTTATTAAATTTATAATGTAATCATCTTTTTTTATTTTTAACACCTAATGTTAATGTTTCACTATGAGAGTGTATTTAATGTTCATAGATATAACATAGTCATTTAATTAGTAATTTATGAGTGGTGTAAATAAATATGTATAATTGATCAACCACAAGGACTTCTCGATAATGATAAGAGGTATGGTGTATATTTTTTATAATCTCATGTGTATTAATAGTTTAAATTTCAAGAGAAAATTCAATTTCTACATTTGGTGGATGGTTTGTTTTGATAACATTTTTTAGATTTACAAGATGATATTTTGAGTATAACAAGATGATTTATTTTATATGGATTGAGGATTGAGATTTTTTTGGAACTTAGGTGAGTCTTAGGAGCATCAAATTATGTTTTAGTATTTCTTGAAAATTCTATCCAAGGAACACATTTTGGTATACATGGTTCATGAGAAACTATGTGGCACCCAGAACATGAGGATGTTTCCATTTCCCTTCCTAAGTCTCACTATCATGTCTCATGGTTAGTTCATATTTGAGATCTAACCATGTGAAATCTTAGATAAAATTATATGAGGTGTCTTTAACCTAGAGTTGTGTGCTTGGATTGCACACAGTTGTAGACAAACTATGTGATATGTTTTAGAGGTGATCTAGATCTGTTTGATATTATTAAATCATGGTTAATAGATAGTTAAACCAAACTGAGTATGTTGAAATTACCTAAGAAGTGAATTTCACATGGTTAGTGTGTACTATTGTAAATTGTGCGGACTTCCCAGTTTTGTAAAAGTTGTATTTTTAATACTTTTAACCTGTAAAATTTGAATAGGGGATCTCCCTTTTCTCCTCATCCCATGGGTGGATGGGCTATATGACCCCTATACTCTTCCTCCTTTCTTACTCATCTGATTTGGGTGATTTAGGTTATGAAATTTTATTATTATTGATTATTCCCTACCATCGGTGGGCTCCATTACCCTTCTCCTCCATTTCCAATTAATTTTACTCTTCTTCAGCTAAGGGTTTTAGGGACGATTACACAAAATCATAGTGGAATTATATTGATATTATAGGGTTTTCATTATACTTTGTAATTGGGCTTCCTATGACGATATGTTTACATCCTGGATCAGTGATACATTGAAGGTATGTCGTTCCACCGAATTATTAAATTTTTTACATTAAATTATTTTGAATTAATTGGTTCATAGAAGCCAGATGTTAATAATTTGGATCAAATTTATGTTAAGTTTACATCAGGGGCCTGCCACCAGTCTTTGGTTGCAGTTTTTCTATGATGGGTTGGTTTGATGAGTTTCTTGCCTGTATACATAATTGAATAAAATTGAACAATTAATTATAATAGTTATGATTAATTTTTTTTGTTTTTTGGTGTGATTTTGGGCCTCATGTAAATTTTTGATATTCAGTACAATGTTGATGGACTTGGGTGAGAATTTTAGGGAATATTAAAAGTACCTAACATGAAAATTTAAATGGAAAGGCCTCTTGAATAAGGTAGGTATTCCTTAGTAAATTTCCAATAGTGATGCATGTTTAGTTATATTTCATGGAAATGTGGTCTCCTAATAGAATAATTGTCATTTAAAATGGGTTTTATTAATAAATTGTTATATTAAAATAATTGTTTAAAATTCCAAACTATGAACGTTAAAAAGAAAGAGAAAATAGAAAAGTCTGCATGGGTCTTATGCATTATATTACATACCTCAGCTACCTATGTGAGAGGATATTACTATTATTGTGTCAACCTATGACATCATGACACCATGTGGAGTGTAATCAGAGTGAGTGTGTCCTAGTGGTCCTCATGTATGAAACCCTTCAGACCCCTTGATAGAAGGCATTGGCCAAGAGAGAGATTTCTTCCCAGAGGGTCATATCTGACCCTAGTGCACCTTGGACACCCATGGATTATTGAAATTGACTCATTATTATTTTCCATCACCCTTGATATATGGCCTACATGTGGTAAGTCCTTGGGAAATTTTAAATAGGTATAACAACCCAGTCTTGATGTACATAAAAATGACAACATTTTTTCAGAATACGTAAAACATTACATAAACAGATGCTCAAAGACCGCATTGGTTTAGTGCCTTTAGAAACATGGAAACATAAACACTATTACAAAAGATAGCTATATTATCTCCCACTAGATTCTCCAAGACTAGAAACCCTCTAAGACATATCATACATAAAATATATGTTTATAACCATGGGAAATAAATATTAAAAGGGGTGATCTAGGATGATCGGTATGATTAAACAAGGGATACATGTATACATTATCATGAGAATAGAGGTATAAGAATGTGATCATATTATTAGAAGGTCATTACCTTCATATCATAACATCATAATCATGAATCATGGAATAATGTTTTTCAGTTCATAAGACCTGAATAGTAGGGAAATAAAGAGAATATTCCATGAAATCATAACTGAGGAATAAGATATAGAATTTTTGAAATACACATAATAATATAAAACATATTTCAAGGAAACCAACTAATACCTTTATATCATTTTAGTATTGGGATATAACCCATGTACCTACTTTGTGATTAGGCGAAAGAATCATGTACCATCTTATTTTTGGTCTTGGGATACATCACATGCACTCTCTTACTTTCTGGCTTGGGCTACAACTTGTATACCTTCTTATCATCCGTATTGGGTTATAACCCAGGCCCATTATTATTTTCAAGCATGGGATACCACCCATGTACCATTTGATTTTGTATAACATTTATCATTACACAATGAATTTGAGGGAGATATAGTTCCCACCCATCTCATAATAAAATCATCCATATATGTGCCACAAGATAGTAAAACATTTTTCATATCATGACACATAAAATATATGGGTTTTATAAAAATCCTATATTAATCCCTTGAAATAAAATGGGTGTCACAAACATTTATCCATATCTTATCTTACGCAAAAGATGGGTTTAATAATCATTTCATCAAAGCCTAAATTTTGAAAAGAAACAGCTTTCACAAGAATAGAACCTGTGGAAGAGGTTTTATAAACATATAAACTATGAAAGAGAAATGGGTTTTATAAAAATCATTCCATAAAAACATAAACCATTCATTTAAATGATATGAATGGTACCGCTTAACCATTTCCCAAAATGGCATGAGTAACATCAGTGGATATTATCTTAGATTGAAAATAATTTTTTAATTTCTTCAAAAACAATTCTTGAGGAAAAATACCCTTTAATATTTGAAAATTATCTTTAAAGCATAAAACATTTTTAAAACTATTTCACTGATAATAAACTTAAATTCTTATAGGGAAATCATTGAAAATCTTTTTGAAACATTTCTCTTTGAAATCATATAGAGAGGACTTGAAAACGTTCTGTAAATCATTTTTCTTGAAAAATGTTAAATAATATTGAAAATGTTTTGAAACCAATTTCATTGAAAATAAATCTAAAACTTGTAAATATGTCTCAAAAAAATTTTAAAATACATTTTTATACATAAAACATTTTCGAAAACCTTGTTCATTGAAAAGATATTTGAATTCTTTTCAAGGAAGATATGATAATAATAAAACACTTTTGAAATCCGTTTTCATTGAAAGACACATTAAAAAAAATTAATGTCCAGAATATTAATAAATAAATTTTCCTTAAAATTAAAGATTTAAACATACAATGGATGCTTCAAGAAAATGATGGTCATTATGGATGGTATGTATGTACATGTTGAACATTCCTTTTTTACCTTAAAAGTTCAGAAAAGTGTCTTAGTTTGAAAACGAAAAGAATATTGATTATAAAACCTTTTTGTAAAAGTTAATACATTGTTAAAAATTTCTACTAACTTCATTGGATATATTTGAAACATTTTTGAATCATTTTTTGAAATAATGGTTTTGAAAGAACACAGATTGTTGACTGAAGGGAGAGGTAAAGTTAGATTATAATAAAAATAATTTCTTAAGTATCTTAAGTGAAAAAAGAGTGAAAAATTTGTACCATTACATTTTTATAATGTGATTATCCATAGGTTAAGAAACTTATTGATATTTTTTGACATATGGATCATAATATTTCACCAATGGATGTATAATCAAAAACAATCTTGATAAATGATGAGATTGTAAGAATAAATTGTTACCATTTTTGTAACCTTAAATCATGATGGAAATAATGAAATTAAATAAATATTAAACCATCATTAAAATAATTTTATTCTTTATATAAAATTTAAAATGAATTATATACACATCATAGAAAAATTTTGTGGTGTGACATGACATGTGTCTCAAAGAGGGAAAATTGAGACAAAGTCACTTTACCGATTTGGTTACTATTGAAACATAACCCCCAGGAAATAAATATTAAAAAATGGATATGTAAATTCCCATAAAATTAATTATAATAGTCATATAATAAATCCATAATTATTAAACACACCATATATAAGAAATATATGGTGAATGTGGCTTCTGTCTCACGAAAAATAAAAGTGAGATGACAAAACCGTTACTACTAGAGTAACTTTAGAATCATGATACCCATGAGAGAATAACATCATTGAAATATTTTAATATCCTTAAATAAATTAAAATAAGGATATAACATTTTATAGGTAAGTATATACAACAAAAAATGAAATGAGTAGTGAATATAGAATGTATCTCATGAAAATAACAAGTGAGGTGAAATTATCATACCTTGTGTCTTGAATCTCATCATACTCATTCAAACCTCCTATATAATAAATATAAGTTTAATATAAATAAATAAAATAACCATATTCTTATATGTAATACCATTTATGGTTTTATTATTACTATATATTTCCCTCTTTTTGACAATTCCATGGTAAGGTTATGCTTCGTGTAATATTCACGTTGTATTTTGCATGTGTCTTAATTTGTTATATGATTGGTACTTATACTTCTATAATGATTTCAATAATGTATACCATGATATAAATATAATTATTATTAATTAATTTTTTTATTATAATAATAGATATAATATAGATTTAATAAATAGAATACACCATTAATGGAGATGGTAGGTTGTACGTATGCATGAACGCTGCTTTCGTTTAATTGGCGTATTTAATGAAATAAATAAAATTAAATTTATATATAAATATGTATATATATAATTATTCTTGTAGAATTACTATATGATATATTTCATATAATTTTTCTAAACCCAACCTTAACAGTTTCTATTTAAAGTCTTAATGAATCAGATAGCTTTGAGTGGGTGGTAGTTCACACTTCATCAAATGAAATTATCGTATTTAAAAAAATGAAATTATAAAGTTATGTGTTGTATATGAATTATGATATCATAATGAAAAAATAGATATCATATATATCATATATAAATAGTTTTTACATAATAATTCCCATCCATGAAAACTGGTAAATGAAAAATGAACAATCGTCGTTTTTTGAGGTGATAGGTCGCCGTACACATAAACAGTATGTTCATTACCAGTTAGACGGAAGTGTGTGTAAGGGTATGTAAAACCATATTATTAAAACTTATTATTATATTTATTCTAAAATTTTTAGTTTTATAATAATGTAATAATAAGATTTTAGGGGTGGTCAATGAAAATAAGATGAATGAGCTTGAGGAAGGATGTTAACTCTTCTTTGGGTAAATCCTTTTGGTTTTCAAAAAATGGATTCCTTAGACTTATTTATAATTAAATTGGGGACTCAAGGTGGATGGAATTTATTTATTTAAGTCAAATGATCAGATATTGGTAGAACCTAGGTATTTTTAGTGGTTTGAATAGTGGGGAGATGTAGTGGCCTTTTTTGGGGAATAGAAGGGACACAGTTGGCATTTTTTAAAACAAGTTATTTTTACCCATGTCTATACCTAAAAAATAATTAAAACCAAACAAAAATAAATAATTAAAGGTATATAAATTAAATGATTCCATAAAATGGGTGTTGGAAAAGTGTCTAGGTCATTTGGGCCCTTAAGTCTAAGGTTTATTCCCTTGTTAAGCTTAATTTTATCTTAATCACTTTAATTAATTTTAACTGCATTAACTAATATTTTTTCTCAAAAACTAATCTGGCCATAATAGATATTATTGATTATTATAATTATAAGTATGAAATCAATTTTTAAAAATTCAAATCACATAAGTGGATGAAATTAATTTATAACTAATCCCACAAATGGGATGATAGTGCAGGGTTTTAAAGTAAAAAAGATCAAAATTTTACTAATTTTTGTATTAAATTTCAATTTTAAATTATTTATAATGACCTAAATAATATTAATTGAAATAATATAGATATAATGTGACTTTAAAACCAAACTAAAATATAATTTTTCACTGTAAATAAATTAGATGAAAAATCAGTTTTGAATTAAAATTCGGTATTTTTTAACTATTCATTAAAAAATTAAACTAAACAATGAAATACTAAAAAATAAACCTAAGCATATTTTTTTGTTTTAATTTCACTTTTTTTCATATAATATTCAAAAATAATAATCTTATTTAAAATTGGTTCACCATTAAAAGGTGGTAAGAGTTCCTGTATAAAAATATAGTATTTTATATATAAAACTGTGTTTGTTCTTATCATATTCCTATCGAATCTATTGTATGAATATAAAAAATATTTTATTGGATATTATACATATATATATATATTAATATAACTCACTAATTGTGATTACTTTAATTTATTAGGATATAACAACTTTGTGATCATAAAACTCGTTATTTTTATAATATCATTCCCTTTATTTTTATTCTGTATCTATATTAATTTGAAATGAATTCATGTATATGTTTTCATTAGATAGTAAATGCTATTAATAACCCACTAATATAATATATAGTTTATATCTTATTATATTACATAATAATTTTTTAAAAAAAATTGTTTTTTTGTTAAACTAGGTAATGTGTGTAACTCTAGTCATCAAAGAAATTCAGCCTTTTATATAATGTAAGTTAACCTGGGTGTTTCATCTCAAGCAAGATAAAATGTTGGTTTCTTTTAGTTCATGATTAAATTTTTTTTGTGTATAAGTAAATATAAATGTATTTCATTAATAAAAATGAAGTATTTATAGTTTTGCGTGAAATGAAAAATATACAAAAGATTACATTAATTAGTAAAAAATATTTCAAAAAATCTCAAGGTGTTATATTATACCCACAATAAAATTAATTTCTCCCTTAAAACTCTTCTAGTTTTTCAATGGTTTAATTCTTCAATGTATTTTTCATTGAAACTCACAATGTAAAATTGAATATTAACACTTCGTTTAAAAAAGAAAGTTAGAAACATAAAGGTTACCAAAAGTAACTATCAAATAGGTTTCCACATAGAAGAACATAGATTGGGAGTGAATATTGTAAATAGAGGAAAATAATAAATATTTATAGTGATTTATTGGGTTAATCAATGAAAATAAATTGAATGATCAATGAAAAATTGAGGGCCTCAACGTCATAAATCTATGATGATTTAAAAGGCCATCAGGTCAACAAAAAATAATGTTTTAGGAAAACATTTTATTTCTAGATAATTTTCATATAGTCAAATAATTTTCATGGAAAAGATATAACTGCATGATTTTTGGACATCCTCTCCCTTTGATATTCCTTGATCCACTTTATATCTTTCTCCAAAAATGAAGGAAAAATTTTCATTCAAGAAAAACTAAAAGATTGTGAAATCCATGATATGTTATCCCTTTTTTATCATCAACATAAATTTTTTAAAACAGTTTTTCCAATATGCATAAATCCTTATGTGGTGAGACAATACATTAATCTCACAAACTTCATATGAAGTGTAACATTAATTTTCAATAAATATTTTACCTTATAACCCTTCCAATAGATTAAAATCCAAAACATTAGAAATAAATTCAAAATAAATTATTAACATTTATCCCCCATGTATCAAAAAGTAATTGTAACACCCCGAGCTTCCACGATACGCTTCTCTTTCAATAATGAAATTTCTTGCATTGTACGCAAGTTCGAGATTCTAACACACAACGACTAATCAAAATAGCCATTATGAATAGTAATACCCACTTTTTGAAATTATATATATTTTATATTTTAAAATGGACTTCATTTTTAGATTTGGAATATCGAAATTATCCTATGTTGAATTTTTGGTATTTTTATGAGAACTTCCAATTTTTTATGAATAGTGAAAAATACGTAAAAAAAGTTTTTAAATCAAAATAATTTATAGTGATAAATTATACTATTGAGTGGTTTTAAAGTATAATTATAATATATTTTTACCATTTTATCAAATGGTGGTCATTAGAATTAATTTCACTTTGAAATTGGATATAAACAATTGTCAATCTTTTGATATATATTGTTTCTTAAAAACATGCTATTTGTTGTGACAGCGGGAATTAATTATAAAATTAATTATTGCAACTTATATGTTTGTAATTTTTTAAAATATACATCATTTTTTAATTTAGAAAATCAATTATAGGTTAGGGTGAAATTTTGGCATTGTTCTGAAAAACATCAATTTTTGATGAATAGTGAAACCACTAAGTGGTAGTTAAAAAACTGATTATTCGTTTAAATGAAACATTACCACTTCTATGATTTAATTTTCAAAAATATGACATACATGGTTGTCATTAAGAATTAAAATGTGGTTCAATGGGATTAAAATAATTTTTTTGGTGAATAGTAACTTTTAAGTTTAATTAATCACGATTAAAGGTAATTAGTGAAATTTAAGGTAAAAAAATGATATTATAAAAATATGAAATGACCTTTAAACTTGTCCTGCCCCTATTTAATGAGTCATGGCCGACCAAGAAAATCCATGGGTCAACTTGGATACCCCATGGAGCCACTTTGGTAGGAAAATGAAATTAAAAACTTTTTATTTAATGTTAAAATAAAAATGTCACAAACATGAGTTGTTTTACTAAAACAATTTTTAAATGTTGTTATAAAAGTCATATATTTTACTATAAAAATTAATTAGAAAGATAAAAATATTTCCTACATCATGATAATTTTTTCATAATTTTTACACATTAAATAAATTAAATTATTTATGACACCATGATGATGCAGCGATTATCTCATTAATTAACGATTTAAATAAAATAAAAAGATAATGTAAAATTTAAGACTTACACTTCTCAAAAACCTATTTTATGAGTATATTTCTAACCCTTATCACCTTATCCTCAAAATATATAAGTTTGGGACCTTTAAAATCCGAAACTCATTATATAAAAAAGTAACATTTCATGACTTTCCAAGAGTGTCCCCCCTCTCCTCTTATAAAAGGCCCCCACCACTACCACCTTACTCACACCTTCAAGACATTTGGCACGGCCAAACTCTTCCAAAATACTCTCCCAACTTCCCTCTCTTACTCATAGAAGCCTCACTTTGGGAAGAAGTCTTCCCAAGGAAGCCTTTGGCTCAAATCAAAAAGAGTTACCCGTTTTAAAGGTAGTGTTTTCTCTTGTGTTCTTATGTTTTATTTTGCTTCTTCAACCCCCTAAACTCTTTTTATTAATTTATTTTGTAACAAATCCAGTATCTTTAATATACTAGGATGTTTTTATAAGAAGTATTCGAGCTACACTTACACACACCTACATCTAATGGTTAAAGAACATACTGTTTCTGTGGATGGAGAATTTCTGGCTCACGAAACGATGATTCTTCAACACTCATATAACACCTTCAAAGGTGTCCATTAATATGTCACTATATTTATATATAATATATAATATGTTTATGTTTTACTTAAGCTTCTGTATTTTCTAATTTATGTCATACCTTTATGGTTTCCATTATGGGTAAACGCTATATTTTCATTTTAGGAAGTGCGGACAACCGCCCCCTCAAAGTGATTTGAATCGTTAATGCCATATATGGGATGTATAAAGGATGGAGTAAATGTTATTATACATTATATTATACTTGAATTATATTATACCTTTATATAATTATAATTTCATTCTATTAAATACGAAATAGAAATGAAAGTAGCGTTCATGCGTACGTACGACTTACCGTCTCCATGAAAGGTGCATTTCATTTATTACCTCTAAATGTTTTGTAATATTATAAATTCATGTATATACTGCATATATATGATATATACGATATCTAAATCATTAATATAATTCTGGATATAATGGATATTTCACCACATGAACAACTTGTAATTATAAGCAGTTTATTTTTGACTCAAGTACCAAAGATCGACAAAAATGACCGTTATTAACTTAAATAATTACATAATGTTCATAACATGGTAATAAGTGATATAAAAGGAATAATTAACATTAAAAAGTTTCTTAAGCAAATAGAAATTAACACTAGTTTATTATTCAGGATATTAAGGAATGATCGAGTCAAGTCAGACACGAGGTAAAAGAATTTCTTAACCCAATTTCCATTCTTTGGGTTAATCTCCTACTTTCAAATTATGTCATGATATTATTATGTCATATCCTATATTTGTACTTTCATTATGTGTACTTATAATGAATACACATAATAGATCAATTTTATTTTAAAAATGGTCTTTTTAAGGACTTCGTCTTAATCTCCTTTCATTGAGGCATATTTGGTTTTATACACAACTTTCATTTATACGGTGTATAAACCCCTTTGAATTTTACTTTTATTCAAAAGGAATCTTTTATACGAAGCATTTTTACTAAACAACAAAAAGGAATGTTTTTCTTACGTATGCGGCGACAACGACTTATCCGCCGCCGTGACCATTATTTGAGTTTCAGCTTCCTCTACAAGCCATAACTTTTTTTAAAATGAAAAATAAATACAAGTTTTAATTTTCTTTTATTTTTGTATTGAAAATGGTTTTGATAGTGTTTTTATTATATCAAAGTGTTGTATTGATATCTTGTTATTGAAATGTGGAAATGTTATGTTTCCTTTAGGCATGTTTTATGTGATACGATTATGTTATATGATATGTTTAAACCTATTCATATGAGGAATTCATTGGACTTAATAAGTGACGGGTGGAGCCCGCTATAGCTCCTCGATGCATCGGTAGGTCTCATGAGACAAACTAGTGTCTTGGAAAGAGGCCTTGACAAAATATTAATTTTGGTCTTGGCACGAGGCTTTGGCTACGTGGTTATGATAGTTTGGAATTATGCATTCCATCATTATGAAAGTGGTTATTGATATTGCATGTGATTATTCGACCAGTAGAATATCCATGTGAATAAGTAAATGGCATTATCTCATTTTAATTTTTCCATATTATGTTTAAGTTCATGTTTAAAAGGCTTTTGTTTTAGTTATACATTGCCTTAAATGTTTATGTTTATTTATAAAAGCTTCCGCTATATTGTTATCTTTACTGAGCATCTGAGCTCACCCCTTCCAATGTTTTAATTTTTCCAGGATGTGAAGAAGTATATTATGAATGACCTGTAGGGATAGTCAGTAGAGGATATGAGTGTGTACTATGGAGACTTTGTTATTGTAGTTTTTCACTTTATGATTTAATGTAACATTTATGAATGTATCTAGTGTTTCCAAGGCTACAAAACTAATCGGTCTTTCGATACTTGATATTTTGTGATCATGCCAATGTTACGCAATAATGAACTGACTCTGGGTAGCTGGGGTCGGGGCCATACAGTTGGTATCAGAGGCAGTTTAGTATTAACTTTGGATGCTAGATTTAGATAAACTCTGATTATAGCACATAGCCCAAAGATAGACTTTGAAGATTAGTATAGAAGAACTTCCTAGAATTTTGGTATTATTGAGATGTTGTGAGTTTTCCGAGAAATACATCCCTATCCGGATACGAGCAGGTAGAGGCGGCTATGGCACAGATGTACCTAGGGGTAAAACCCAAAAACACAGCTTTGAGCTAGACTCAAACGGGAACTGGTGCACGACAACGGGCCTTGCTGCACTCTTTGTTACGACACTCCCGGGGGATATGCTTAAGATAATTCTCATTTTCTTTACAAACCATTATGAAGGGTTTATGAGTATATACTTTCTCAAAGAAAACATTTCTTTTTATGATTATGGATTATATCCATAAATAGTTCAATTTATGTTAAGTATTTTACAAGTATGGAATTATGTATTATGATTCATAAACGAATCTAGTTTATGAAATTGTTTATAAATGACGCCTAGTGGAAGGAATGGAAATCGTATAAATGTACGCACTCTGTGTAGGAATTTCCATCCTGCTCAAGGTAATTATTGTGGATCTGGAGATACAACTGGTGCTGATCGACTTATTACCATACTGGGACAACTCACTCAGGTTATGAATAATAACCTTACTCGTATGGAGCACCCTGATCCGCAACGTGGAGGATCAATGTTAGACCGCTTCATGAGGAAACAACCACCAACATTTAATGGGGGTACAAATCCATTAGTAGCTAAGAAATGGATAAACTCCTTAGAAAAAATATTCCATGCCTTGGGGAGTAGCAAAAGGGAGAAGGTTGTCATGGAAGTCTACCGCCTCACTGGAGATGCCGATTAATGGTGGTCGCTGATTCAAAACACAAAGGAAGATGATGAAGTATCAAATATGGAATGGAGAGAGTTCAAAGATCTTTTCTTAGAAAAATACTTTCCACATGACCATTGAGAAGATATGGAAAGGCAATTTCTGAGTCTGAGGAAAAAGGAGGATGAGAATGTCACAAAGTATGAGGCTAACTTTACAAGGTTAGCGAGGCATGTTGCAGATTATATACATAACCCAAGAAGTAAGATTGATCGTTTCATTGATGGGCTAAAACCGTTTCTCCGTCGAGCACTAGTATCATAATCTTTCTCAATATACGAAGATATAGTCGTGTGTTCTATCAAGACAGAAAAGGAATTCTCTAAATCTTATGACAATAAAGTAAAGCAAGAGAATAAGAGAATGGTGGAACAAGAGACAGATAAAGGGGAAATGGGAAAGAATGATTTTCCCTTATGAAATAATTGTGGGAAGAATCACCTCGGTACCTGCCTAAAAGGAATGGGAGTTTGTTATAAATGTGGAGAAAAAGGTCCACATGCTCGTGATTTCAAGTGAAAGAAAGGGGCTATAAATGTTGAATGCTACAATTGTAGGGAAATCGGGAATTATGAAAATGAATGTCCTATGCGTCAGGGAAACTTACCTCAGAAAAGGCCAAGGGATCAAGGACAATCTTATGCTATTACTACAGTTGAAGTGGAATAATTAATGTATTGGTGCTTTTGGACTCAAGGATTATATTCTGGTTATAAGAATAATGTGATATATATAAGGATTGTACTGCAGTAATTTTTGTTTCAGTAAGGTTTTAATATGATGAAGGTAATCATATTTTTAGTATGTGACAAAAAGAGAAACTTTAATTTGTTTGGGGAATCTGATGTTACAATTGATTTTGGAATTTAGAGACCTTTTACAGAAAGTCTAGACATATGTATTTAAGATAACTATAAAGGTTGGAATGGATTAAGTTGAACTTTGGATAGTATTGTTTAAGGTTAAAACATTTATGAAGATTATTTTTTGAATATTATAATACTATAGTTTTAGTAAAAGGACAACCTGCAGGTTGGGGCATAACCCGTCGCATCGGACAAAGCTACAGGAATCGAACCCACAACCATAGTACCACAGGCCTTTATTACCTACCACTATCCTACAGGAAGTCCCTGGTTATTACAAAATAGTTTTCCTAATCTAAATGGAATGTGGTAATATTTATAACCTTATACAAATAGGATAAATAGAATATTTTTGAGTTCTATTACCTTTTGGAGTGCATGATGGGTTTGTGGTAAAAATTTATTAAAGAATGAAAGTCTACATGACAAGTAATTACATTTCCTTACATTCTTAGTAAATCATCTAAATAAATTACTCATGTTTATAAAAGGTAACTTAAAACAAAAACGTTGTTGGTTAACTTTTCCAACTGGGGATTCAATGACTATTTAACCAACCACAAGTTTATGATTTTCTTGTGGTTAGCTTTTTCCTAATCATGTTTTCTACAACTCTCCATAAAAACTTGATGGTTTGTTTTTCTTCCATATCCATATTTTCATAGAATCCTTGTATGGGCTATCTCGGGTGACCCTTGTACTTATCTTTCTTTCTTTTAAAGTTATATTTTTATTATCCTTATTTCCGATGTGGGTTTCCCAAAAAGGTATTTATTATTTTCAACCTTTTATTTTAAAAGAAAAATTTCAAATTTCGAGGATGAAATTTATTTAAGGAGGGGAGAATTTAACACCTCGTGCTTCCACGATACGCTTCTCTTTCAATAATGAAATAGCTTTCATTGTACGCAAGTTCGAGATTCTAACACACCGCGACTAATCAAAATAGCCATTATGAATAGTAATATCCACTTTTTGAAATTATATATATTTTATATTTTAAAATGGACTTCATTTTTGGATTCGGAATATCGAAATTATCCTATGTTGAATTTTTTGTATTTTTCTGAGAACTTCAAATTTTTTATGAATAGTAAAAAATACTTAAAAACAAGTTTTTTAATCAAAATAATTTATAGTGATAAATTATACTATTGAGTGGTTTTAAAGTATAATTAGAATATTTTTTTACCATTTTATCCAATGGTTTTCATTAGAATTAATTTCACTTTGAAATTGGGCATAAACAATTGTCAATCTTTTGATATATATTGTTTCTTAAAAACACGCTATTTGTTGTGATAGTGAGAATTAATTATAAAATTAATTAATGAAACTTAAATGTTTTGAATTTTGTAAAAAAGACATAATTTTTGAATTTAGAATATCAATTATAGCTTAGGGTGATATTTTGGCATTGTTCTAAAAAACATCAATTTTTTATGAATAGTGAAACCACTAAGTGGTAGTTAAAAAACTGATTTTTCATTTAAATGAAGCATTACCACTTCTGTGATTTGATTTTCAAAAATCTGACATACATGGTTGTCATTAGGAAGTAAAATGTGGTTCAATGGGATTAAAATAATTTTTTGGTGAATAGTAACTTTTAAGTTTAATTAATCGCGATTAAAGGTAATTAGTGAAATTTAAGGTAAAAAAATGATATTATAAAAATATGAAATGACCTTTACACTTGTCCTACCCCTATTGGATGAGTCATGTCCGACCAAGAAAATCCATGGGTCAACTTGGGGACCCCATGGAACCACTTTGGTAGGAAAATGACATTAAAAACTTTTTATTTAATGTTAAAATAAAAATGTCACAAACATGAGTTGTTTTAATAAAATAATTTTTAAATGGGGTTATACAAGTCATATTTTTTACTATAAATATTCATTATAAAGATAAAAATATTTCCTACATCATGATAATTGTTTCATAATTTTTATACATTAAATAAATTAAATTATTTATGACACCATGATGATTCAGCGATTACCTCATTAATTAACGATTTAAATAAAATAAAAAGATAATGTAAAATATAAGACATAAACTTGTCAAAAACCTATTGGATGAGTATATTTCGAACCCGTATCACCTTATCCTCAAAATAAATAAGTGTGGGACCTTTAAAATCCGAAACACATTATATAATAAAGTAACATTTCATGACTTTCCAAGAGTGCCCCTCCTCTCCTCTTATAAAAGGCCCCCACCACTACCACCTTACTCACAACTTCAAGCCATTTGTCTCGGCCAACCTCTCCCCAAATACTTTTCCAACTTTCCTCTCTTACTCATAGAATCCTCACTTTGTCCAGAAGTCTTCCCAAGGAAGCCTTTGGCTCAAATCAAAAAGACTTACCTGTTTTAAAGGTAGTGTTTTCTCTTGTGTTCTTATGTTTTATTTTGCTTCTTCAACCCCCTAAACTCTGTTTATTCATCTCTTTTGTAAAAACACCAGTATCCTAAAAATACTAGTATGTTTTTATAAGAAGTATTTGAGATACACTTACACACACCTACATCTAATGGTTAAATAACATATTGTTTCTGTGGATGGAAAATTTCTGCCTCACAAAACGATGATTGTTCAACACTCATATAACACCTTCAAAGGTGGCCATTAAGATGTCACTATATTTATATATGATATATAATATGTTTATTTTTTACTTAAGCTTCTGTATTTTTCATTTATGGCATACCTTTATGGTTTCCATTATGGGTAAAGGTGATATTTTCATTTTAGGAAGTGCGGACTACCACCCCCTCAAAGTGATTTGAATCATTAATGCCACATGTAGGATGTAAAAGGGATGGAGTAAATGGTATTATACATTATACTATAATATAATTATATTATACCATTATATAATTATAATTTCATTCCATTAAATATTAAATATAAATGAATGTAGCGTTCATGTGTACGTACAGATTACCGTCTCCATGAACGGTGCATTTCATTTCCTACCTCTAAATGTTATGTAATATTATAAATTCATGTATATACTTGATATATATGATATATATTATATCTACATCATTAATATAATTCTGGATATAATGGATATTTCACCACATAAACAACTTGTAATTATAAGAAGTTTATTTTTGACACAAGTACCAAAGATCGACAAAAATGACCGTTATTAACTTAAATAATTACATAATGTTCATAACATGGTAATAAGTGATATAAAAGGAATAATGAACATGAAAAAGGTTCATAAGAAAATATAAATTAACTCTAGTTTATTATTCAGGAGATTAAAGAACGATCGAGTCAAGTCGGACATGAGGTAAGAGAATTTCTTAACCCAATTTCCATTCTTTGGGTTAATCTCCTACTTTCAAATTATGTCATGATATTATTATGTCATATCTTGTATTTGTACTTTCTTTATGTGTAATTATAATGAATACACATAATAGATCTATTTTATTTTAAAAATGATCTTTGTAAGGACTTCTTCTCAATCTCCTTTCATTGAGGCATATTTGGTTTTATACACAACTTTCATTTATACGGTGTATAAACCCCTTTGACTTTTACTTTTATTCAAAAGGAATATTTTATACGAAGCATTTTTACTAAACGACAAAAAGGAATGTTTTTCTTACATATGCGGTGACAACGACTTCTCCGCCTCCATGACCATTATTTGAGTTTCGGATTCCTCTACAAGCCATAACATTTTTTAAAATGAAAAATAAATACAAGTTTTAATTTTCTTTTATTTTGGTATTGAAAATGGTTTTGAATGTGTTTTTATTATATCAATTTGTTTTATTGATATCTTGTGATTGAAATGTGGAAATGTTATGTTTCCTTTATGCATGTTTTATGTGATACGATTATGTTATATGATATGTTTAAACCTATTCATATGAAGAATGCATTGGACATAATAAGTGACGGGTGGAGCCCGCTATAGCTCATCGATGCATCGGTAGGTCTCATGAGACAAACTAGTGTCTTAGCACGAGGCCTTTACAAAATATTATTTGTGGTCTTGGCACGAGGCCTTGGCTACGTGGTTATGATAGTCTGGCATTATGCATTCCATCATTATGAAAGCGGTTATTGATATTGCATGTGATTATTCAACCAGTAGAATATCCATGTGAATAAGTAAATGGAATTATCTCATTTTACTTTTTCCATATTATGTTGAAGTTCATGTTTAAAAGTATTTTTTTTAGTTATACATTGCCTTAAATGTTTATGTTTATTTATAAAATCTTCCTCTATATTTTTATCCTTACTGAGCATCTGAGCTCACCCCTTCCAATGTTTTAATTTTTCCAGGATGTGAAGAAGTATATTATGAATGACCTGCAAGGATAGTCAGAAGAGGATATGAGTGTGGACTATGGAGACTTTGTTATTTTAGTTTATCTCTTTATAATGTAATGTGACATTTATGAATGTATCTAGTGTTTCCAAGGCTACTAAACTAATTGGTCTTTCGAGACTTGATCTTTTGTGATCATGCCAATGTTATGCAATAATGCACCGACTCTGGGTAGCTGGGGTCGGGGCATTACAATAACTCTGGGTTTTCACATTCCAAACATGTGAATACCCCATCGTCAATCCTCTTGAAACATTTTAATAACCTGAATTACTATAAATCCTTTTGGAAAACAAGAATTCTTCCTTATTCCAATGTATATTGGATCTGTTCCTTAAACCTAAAAAGTTGTAATCTTCATCTTTGATGACATATAACAATTTATAAATAATTAGTTCCTGGGTAATATAGGGCATCCAATTTATATATTCATATACAACATATATCTACTCAAACATCATTGTCTAAACATCATGAATTAATTAAGGGTTACCTTCCCTTAATCAAAATATCACCATTCCATGAAACCACTTTTTTGTGTCTTCATCATAATTCAACATGTCATTTTCAATCATTAATTAATACTTATATAGATAATACTTATATATTTCATGATTCATATAACATAATATTTGAATAAAAAAACATAATTACTTGATTCATTAAACCTTATTCTTAAACCGTTATTCATGATATATAATCATATTTCTTACTACCCTTTTCTTATACTATGAAATACGGATAATTTCCTAAGTTTTCAAATCTTCAATTTAATCATACATCTTATGTTTAGTTTAAAAAATACTGGAATAACATAACATACCTTTCACATGTTTTTTTCATATCTTCATCATCAGCAGCAAAACAATTACTTATACCACCTTGATAATTCTCTTCATGAGACTTCCCCATAGGACATATATTTTCATAATCCCCATAATTTCCATATTTAAAGTTTTCATCAATTTATAATAACTTTGGGAAGCCAACATTCCCATCAATTGTGTTAACTAAAATGTTCATTTCCCCTTTGCATTTACTTTCGTTCATATCTTCTTTTCCATTGTCAAAATATCTTTCTGTTCCTCTAAGACATTCACTTGGGTGATTATATCCACACTGTTAGCACAAATGAAACTAAATCATATTTACTTTATGGTCTCCATTACCTAAACTCTTAGTTTAATCCTTAATTATATTCTTTGGTGAGTTTTAGAGTTTTTTATAGTACAAATAGTTAATAATGTTTTGTGAAAACTGATTACGCATGATCAAATCATCTTTCACTCTAGTGATCATCCCATTTGAATTATCATTAGAAAATTTTCATTCAAACTCATTGTTAACCTAGTTCCTTCTATTTACCACCATTAACTAATAACTAGAAGCATTGATTAATAAAAAATTATCACAATGAGGAACCACGTACTCATGAAAAGTCACTTATAGGATATCTAAGTTATGACACCTTCCATAATATATGACACCTTAGGTTTATCATAGGTTATTTAGAGTCAATTTATTTTTAAATATATCATGATAATCCATAAAGTTTTTTTGAATCCCCATAGCATATCCCCTCGTATTTTCAAACTATGTATGCATCAATGCTCGTTGTCATGTACCAGGTTACACCAAGTCATGTTAGACACACATTATCTGAGTTATTACTCTTGGGTACATCTATACCAGCGCCACTTCCATTTTCAGAATCTATACAATGATGTATTTCTTGAAAAACACTCACTATATCATTTAACAAAATTTTAGGAATTTTTCATAAACATTAACTCATAATTATACCTATCCTTAGAGACATCCCTATACATATGCATAGAAATATTCCTAGGGATCTCTATAATGTTTTTTCATCCTAATTTCCAAAGGTTAAATAAAGATTTTCTCTGATTCCAACTATAATGTTATGTAATTATTTCCAGTGGACTATAATTGATAACTATCAAAGCACTCCATTTTTGGATACACCTCTTGGGTAGGACACACCACCTTACCTAGTGCCAGACCTTTCCTCATGAAGCCCTTATATAAAGATCTCTGCTTATTCCAACTATCACATGTGAGAGTTACCAAGGATCTGATGACTTCCTTTGATGCTATACTAACTATAACAACCTAGTCATTATGTAAATATATATTACATTATTTTTTGGAATACTAAAAACATTACAAAAAAAGGTTCCCAAATATCATATTAATTTAGTTTCTTTAGAAACATGGAAACATAAACATTGGTTTATATGTGATCTAAATTATCTCACACTATGTTATCCAAGATAATATCCCCTCTTAGACATATCATATATAGAATATACCTTCATAACCTATGGATTAAAACATAAAAATGGGTGATATCAGATACTCAGTAAGGGTATACAAGGGAGGCATGTAAGCATAAACATGAGCATAGGGGTATGATAACATGATCACAAAATTATAATATCATACCCAATATATCATAATATCATAATCATGAATCATGGAATAACTCATAGTAGTTTATAAGACTTGAATCATAAGGAAATAATGAACATAGGCTATGAAAGCATAACTGTGGAATAAGACATAGAATTTATGTCACACACATAATAATAGAAAAGGTATTTCAAGGATACCTTACAAGACCTTTGGAACATATTAGGATTGGGATACAAACTATGTATATAAATCATGGTTAGGTTAATGATCTGTGTACCCTCTTACATTTGGGCCTGGACTATAACATGTGCACCCTCTTCCATTGAGGCTTGGGCTACAACCGTTATACTTTCTTATCTTTAGGATTGGTATAAAACCCATGAACATCCCCATTTTTTTGTTTGGGATAACAATTGTTTACACTTTGATCTCATATTAAAAAAAATTAACCCAATGCATTGGAGGGAGTTCCACACATCCCCTTTGGCGGTACATCTTGGTGTGGCAAAGATGTACCAGGACCTTCGGCATCAGGACTGGTGGATAGTGATGAAGATATAAATGGAGGAGTTTGTTTCATGAAGCCTCCGTTTCCAGCAAGTGAAGACCCAGCACCAGGTTCCAGAAGGCTTGTCTCAGCCACTTGAGGTGGCAGAATGAAAGTAGTATGGAATCTTCATGGTCTTTGTGAAAGGGCTACCATGTACATCCAGGGGACATGATTACATCTGGATGATCGTTGACTAACTCGCCAAGTTGGAACAATTCCTACCCATCTGAGAGTAGGGATCAACTGAGGCATTAGGACTCCTCTATGTGCAGAAGATTTTACGGCTTTATGGTGTTCCATCGGTGATCATGTCACGAACCAACCTGGTTCGACCCTAAACTGATCACCTGATCCAGTCCGTGACATGGCCCAAGGGGTGTTCCTGATCTCTAAGGGCTAAAAACTAGTGTAGGGCATCAAATTTTAATCGCTGGTAATGATTTCTCCCATAAAATATAAATAAATAAACAAGGATAAACAAAACAATAAAACTGAACTCTAGTAGTGGAAAAAGAAAAAAATCTGAATAAATCAACATACATCTACATGACCTTTGAGGTCACCTCCCAACCAAGGGATGACCTTGCTGTAATAATGATAAATCCATCCGAGAGAATTTGAGAAAATGGAACTTGCAACTAAAAATATAGAAATAAGAATGAGCTTTAAAAATTCTCAGTAGGGATGCCAAAAATGAACCCCAGAATCTTGGCATTTTCCAATTCCAAAAAATATCAATAACACTATTTTGAACTACAGTTATAAAAATAAGGCTTTCACATATAAATTTCATATTTAAAACTAACAATCAAAATTCCATTACCTAAATAATTTTAAAATAATGAAATAAAATAAAGAGGGGATCACAGAAACATTTCCAAAACATCTACTTTGAAATAATTTTTAAAACCAACCATGCATACAATGTTTTTCCAAGAGAACACCAAAACCAAGTTAAAGGGTATGATTCCACACACATAGCAAGGGAAATTGTATTAATAGTACTTGTAGAAAAGGATTAAAGAAAACATAGGAACTCAGAGGAAGACCAGAACATACTATACATCTGACTCATCCTGAAGGCATGCATACTCTCGATGATTTCATAACACCCAAATGCTCAGTGTTTTCATTCTTAGCCTAACTAAGGTGCCTAATCCTCTATTAGAGAAATGTCTGTACTAAGGGCTGTGATCCGGTGTGTGTTCAAAACTATTATAGAAATCATTCTCAGTAAACCCCCTTGCTCTACTAATATTCCATGTTTTTTTCACATATAGGTGTTCCAAACATTCAAACAAAAGACACATATATATAACCAAGTACACGACACAGTCTGGCACTACCCCAACCACCTCAATATTAGTCTCATGCCTTAAAATAAATATTCTCAAAAGGAGGTCCATACTAAGGACCCTCATGTCTCATGATCAACCTACGAGGAAGGAGACAAAATCCAAGAGTGGTTTTCCAAGAAACCCTTTCGAAGAATCCAACTGTACCTTTAAATGTTTTTACCAAACTATACTTTTATAAACAACAATACAAGAAAATCACTTTTGTTCTAAACATTTTTACAATGGCCAAAAGGAATAACATAGAGCACTTAGTGTGCAAAAACATTTTAAAGAACCTATAATCATTTTTCATGCATAGAAAATACACTCATAAAAATTAAAATATAGTTTTAAAGATTATAAACCATATGCGAGAGACAACTAGGAAACTCAACCAATTTCTGTTGTGCAAACCCCAAAAAAATTCATGACATGTTAAAACCCACTTTTAGAACCAAATACACCCCAAAACAACAACCAAAAATGTTTCTCATCCCTTTTATAGTTTATTAAACCATTAAATAACATTATAAACCCATTTTAAGTAACACTCCAAATATTCTATATCGATATACACCGAAATCCCTCTTAATAGACTGACCACATGCCAAAACCATTTCCAAAACAACCAACCCCACATTTACATAAATAATACCAAATGGCATTTGCACCAAGAATTTACCAAAAAGTTCAGAAGTACCATTTTAATCCATGCTAAAACACACAAAGCATATAATAGTTCCAAACCGTCCCTTGAGTTTTGAACACACACACACCCAAACATTTCACAATTTCCAAAATGTCCCTTAACCTTTAAAAACGCACTAAATCATTTCTATAAAAAATCCATTAATGTTTTAAGATTAATTCACCTTTTTAAACCAAGACAAACAATTTATCTGTAATTATATAAACAACGCAACCAATTTATAAATAGTTTTCTAACAAGATAACTAGTTTATGAACAAATTTTATAAGAAAGCCAAAAAAATTATAAATAACCTTATAAGAAATCCATACTATTTACCAACAATTCTATATAAAAATAAAATAGTTTATTAAAAATTCTTGTAAATAGATCAACAATATTATATAAACTAGAAAACACTCTAACAACCACTTTTAACATAACCTACTAACATGAAAAAACTATAGCAGATTGACCAACTATTTTGAAAAGATGTGAATCATGTAAAATTATTAATTTAAAACATGAGATCATTAAATGGACTTATACATAATGGATAAATGCATATTCACCTACCTGAAATTCAGTGCCGATGGAGAAAAACATCGACAGAAGCAGGGACAATGCCTCGTGGACCAATCGTGCATGCTAAACAGTAAGAAAAAACACACAACACACAACCCATGATGGTATTAGGATTTAGCCAAAATAAAAAATGACTCCAAAGGTGAAATTAAGGGGAAAAAATAAAAAAAATATACCAGTGGAGGACAATGTCGGCCGGAGGGAGAGAGGAGGCGTGAAGGAGGAGCACTGAGGTTGTTTGGGTCCAAATCAAAGAGGGCAGGGGGTTTTCTGAGCTGTCGAAGAAGGGAAACGGTGAGGGGGTCAGAACATGGCCTGGTCATAGGTGCGGCAAGGTGAGGTGGTTGACTGGATATGCGAGGGAGATGAGGGGACCTATGGATGAGAGTTGGCGTGGATAGTGAGACTAGATGGGGTGGGTTCATAAGGGGATAATCAGGGTGTTACCATTGCATAGGTGGGGGGGAACTAGGGGGGTCGAGTCCGGGAGTGGCGAGGGAAGGATGAGGGTGAGAGAGGATGGTCGGAGGCAGGTTTTGGGCTAAAGGAATGATGAAGTGAGGGAGGGATGCAGAGCATGCGAGGATAACGTGGCTGGCTAGTGCGGCAATTTTGAAAGCATAGGGAGACCTGGTGAGGGAGAGGTGAGGGGAGCTGGGGAGGAGCAGCTTGGTGAGGGCAAGGCGGAGTTATCCTGAAGCATGATGGGGGCCGAGGCCATCACTGGTGAGGGGGTAAGGTGGAGGTGGCCTAGATCAGTAGGGGCGAGGCTGGGAACTCAGAGGGCAAGAGGCGGAGCGAGGGGGAGAACATGGATGTGGTGAGGTTGAGGGTAGAGGCAGCGTGAGGCAGGGGCACATGCAGGATTAGGGTAGGGTTAGGTTTACTGTTTTTTTTCATTCTTATAATAATAATATTATGACAATAATAATAATTATAATTATAATATAAAGAGTAACAATTATAATTACAATAACATAAACAATAATAATAATAATACAATAATAATTGAAATAATAATATATATATATAATAATAACAATAAAAATTATAATTTTGATAATAATAATAAAAATGATAATAATAAAAATAATAAAATAATAATAATTACAATAATAATACATTAGTAATATTAATAGAATTAATTAAATAATAACATTATTATTATTACAATTTAAACATTTAACTAACTTTATTTACATAAAAATTATATTTATTTTAATCGCTATACATTTTTGTGGGAACCTGAGAAAACATTGTGGCTGCCACCCACTTTGCGGTGACCGTGCATGGGTATGAAATGCACAAAAAATATTAAACGACTAAAATTTTATGTCGGGACCTAGCTCGGACCTTGGGTTGATAAATCGGAGCGAAGAAATTACAAAATTAAAATTAATTAAAAATTCGGGGTGTGACAATTCTCCCCACCAGAGAAAATTTATGCCCACAGAAAGACACCTAGTTGAACAACAGAAAAAACAAGAATATATGCTTGATTAAAACCGAAAGAAATCGCAACTCAAGAGAATGGGATAACATGAGAGGGTTCTCCCCACCACAAGAACTCAACTAGTGATGAAATTTAACACCCAAACATAACACCCTGGGAGGGGGAGACGCGGGAACGCCTAACTAATCCAAAATAAATTTTACAGAACGAGAGAAACAACACCTCCACTAGGTCTTGGAACTCTCAACCCAAATCAAAAACCCCCAACATTTGAGAAAACCCTCCAAGAAGAACTTAAGAAATGTAGTGAACCCGAGCATAACTACAAACACTGATTCTACCACAAGCACTTACATCTACAAATGAACACACATAATCCAAAATCAACCCACACAAGGTACAAACCCACTTTCAAGAAGAACACAGGATTTAGGAAACCATGACCACACAACAGAACTGCATAGATTATAGTAGGACAAGTCCATCATATCTTAACGACAAAAAAATGAACTTACAGTTCCAAAACTTTAACCATAGAAAAACAAGAATAGGAATACTTTAAATGTTCTATGGCCAACATGGAACACAAAACCCCAACTGAGGCTTCATACCCCCTGGAAAATCTTGACCATGCGCAAGCTTTACACCAAGGCCTATGGATGGGGCTCTGATGGATGAAGCATCTCCTACCTCACAGTCAGGCACTAGAATTCCTCCAATCTCATCATCTTCTTTAGGCTACACTTCCTGCAGAAATTCTCTAAATGACCCAGATAGTCCCAAAGATGACACTTCTTTAGAGGGATGCATCATGACGGCTTCACATTCCCAAAATGGCCACCCTGGTGGCCCACCACTGAACGGTCCGACGAATGGGAAGCTAGAACCACTATAGAGGAATCTTTAGAAATAGCTTCTTCTGTCACCCCCTTCTCGCCAGATGGGGAACCTTTACAAGCAACTGGATACATTTTATTTCGGACCATCTGTGCCGCAGAGACCAACTCAGCTAAAAACGCCTCACACACAAACTTCTCAAAATGATGGTCCCTATAAGGGAGTATCCGCTCCTTAATCTCTGGATGAATACCCCTGATGAACAGGGAATTAATAATCAAATATTGTGACTCCACCTCTGGAGAAAATGGCACAAGTTACCTGAAATGGTCAACATATTCCTTCACCGTCTTTTGGACTTGTTGAATACTCATGAGCACTTCCCTTTTCTTTATCTCCACCTCTTCACATATTAATCATTGTACAAAGATGGATTTAAAGACATCCCTTGTCATCACAACTAGAATTGGTGGCACGGTGAACAACTCTCATTCATTTGAAGCCAAACCCTCAAATAATCCCAGTACAGCTTGAACTCTAACGGACTAAGGAGTTCCCAACATCCTAAAAACACACTCGACCTCTTCAAACCACATAACTACCTTTAATGGACCCTGATCACTGTTAATGAAAAAAAATATCCGAGAAGGACCAAAACCTAGGCATTACTTATCCAAATCCTTAGGAACCTTTCTGGGTGGCATTTTATGAACAACTTATAAAACACAGAGCCAAAACCAATATTAGTTGAATAAATATTATTTAAAATGATTTCATCCAAAAACAGATGGCTCAAAAACCAAACTAATATAAACACAGCAAAAAAACCCTTTTTCATTTTAGATTTCAAAGTCACCTTCTTTCAAGGCCACTTTCCAAATACCAATCCCACTTCTAAAACAAAATTAAATTTTAAAAAATCATTTCCTCTTTTTTTAAAATCACTTTTGAAAAAAATCACGCCCTTAATTCAACGTACACACCCTAGTAATCCCATGACCTGTTGCGCATGCCTTCATCTGCTTTCATCCATACGCACCAACATTCCCTACCCATGCATTCCCTTACATGTTAAAACATTTATAAAGAGTACCCAAGGTTTCACCCAACCCATATCTCTACCAGTTCCAAGAAAACACCATATTTTTAGTCAAAGAGCTTTTAGTTTTGAAACCCATTTCATGAATTTAAATCCATTTAAAAGAAATATTTCTCATTTCAAAAACCCTTTTTCATTTTCAAATGTGCTCTTACACCAACCAGAACCAAGATGACAATAAACTTGCATCAAACTACTAGAGGGAGGTGTTATTGGTCATTCATAACCTGGAGACGTGGTAGTGGGTCATGCCCCAAGTAAGTTTCATCAACAAGGAGGAACTTAAATCGTGTACCCAGACTCCACATCGGTTACTACTCCATGAAAAATCAGGACGTAACATCAGCTGGCCTCCATTATCATCCCTCAATAAAAAACAAACCAGAACGAGATAAGGGCTCAATTCCCAGACTACCGCAGGAAACTCAAGGTTCGGAATGGGCAAGGGTTCATCACATCCTTCCCATACCAACCTCTCAAGTTACAATATTTATAATATCCATCTACCGGACACCCTAAATAACAAGGGTCTCCTTTGATACCATTTTATCATGAACCAAACCGGGTTGACCCTAAACCGATCACCCGAGCCGGTCTGTGACATGGCCCAAGAGGCATTCCTGATCCCCAAGGGCTAGTAACTAGTGTTGGACAACAAAATTTATTCACTGGGAATAATTTTTCCCTTAAAATATAAATAAGTAAATAAGCATAAAATATTCAATAAAACTAAACTCTAGCAGTGGAAAAAGAAAAAAACATAAAAACTCAGCATACCTCCACGTGACCTTGTAGGTCACCTCCCAACCAAGGTCTGACCTTGCTCTAATAATGAACAATCCAGCTGAGAGAACGTAAGAAAACGGAACATGCAACTGAAAAGATAGAAATAGGTGTGAGCATTAAAAATGCTCAGTACGAATACCAAAAATGAACCACAAAATATTTGCATTTTCCAATTACAAGAAAGACCAATAACACTAGTTTAAACTACAGTAATAAAAAGAAGGTTTTCATATATACAATTCATCTTGAAAACTAACAATCCCAATTCCATTTCCCTTATAATTTAAAAACAAGTAAATGAAATAAAGAGGGGCTCACAGAAACATTTCCAAAACAGCTACTTTGAAATCCTTTTTAAAACCAACCACACATACAATGTTCTTCCAAGAGAACACCAAAACCAAGTTCATGGGTATGATTCTACACACATAAAAAGGTCAATGGTACTAACAATGCTTGTATCAAAGGATCACAGAAAACCTAGAAACATGGAGTAAGACTAGAACATATTATACATGTGACTCATCTTGAAGGCATGACTACTCTTGATGACGTCATAACACCCAAACGCTTGGTGTTTCCCTACCTGGACTAATGAGGGTCCCAATCCCCTAGAAAAGAAAAGTCCTTACTAAGAGCCACTAGCCATTGTGTGGTCTAAACTAGTGCAACAATCATTCTCTGTAATCCCCCTTGCTAGATAATTTTTCATGCTATGTTTACAAAAGGTGTGTCACACATTCGAACAACAAGCCACATATATATAACCAAGCACACAACACAATCCTGCATAACCCTGACCACCTCATGATTAGTCTCATTCCATAAAATAAATATTCTCAAAAAGTGGTCTATGCCGAGGACCCTCCTGTCTCATGATCGACCTACGAGGAAGGGGACCGACTCAAAGAGGGGTTTTACAAACAACCCTTTAGATGATTCCAATCGGGCCTTTCAATGTTTTTACAAAACCATAATTTTATAAACAACCAGACACGAAAATCACATTACTTCCAAGAATAATTTCATTTTCCAAAAGGCATCACATTGAGCACTTAGCATGAAAACCCATTTGAAAGAACTTATCATCATTTTTCTTTAAATGAAATTACACTAATAAAAATAAAAACATAGTTATAAATATCATAAACCATATGCAAGATCCAACAGGGAAACTCAACCAATGTTTGTTGTGCAAAACCCAACAAAAACGAATGACATGTTAGAAACAAATTTTAGAACCATACACACCCTAAAATAACCTCCAAACATGTTTATCACCCCATTTATAGTTTAGTAAACCATTAAAGGACTTTATAAAACCTTTTTAGGTAACACCTCAAAGCTTATGTATCGATACACACCCAAATCCCTCTTAAAAGACCGACCACACACCAAAACCATTTCCCAAATAGCCAACCCCACTTTTACTTAAATATGACCAAATGGCTTTTACACCAAGAATTTACCAAAAAGTTCACATGAATTGTTTTAATCCAAGATAAACACACAAATCATTTAAAAGTTCTAAATGGGACCTTGAGTTTTGAACACACACACACCCAATCATTTGATAATTTACAAAAAGGCCCATAACATTTTCAAACACACTAAATCATTTCCATAAAAAATACATCAATGTTTTAAAATGAAGACACCTTTTTAAATCAAGAAAAAAAATTATCATCAATTATATAAACAACCCAAAAATTTTATAAACAGTTTTCTAACAAGCATACTAGTTTCTAAATAACTTTTATAAGCAATCCAAAAAAAGTATAAATAAATTTATAAGCAACCCAAACTATTTACTATATATTCATTAAACAAATCAAAAAATTTATTAAAAATTATATAAATTGATCAACTAAATTATACAAACTAGAAAACACTAAAACATCCATTTTTAACAAAACCAACTAAATTGAAAACACTATAGTTGATTGACCATCTATTTTTAAAATATTCAAATCAAGTAAAATAACTAATTAAAAACTTTCAATAATTACATGGACTTATTTAGAAAGATAAAATGTGGATTCGTCTACCTCAAATTTAGTTTCGATGAAGAAAAACATTGACGGAAGCAGGGACAATGCCTCATGGCCCAACCACGCTTCCTAAACAATGAGAAAAAACACATGACACACAACCTATGATGATATTAGGATTTAGCCAAAATAAATAATGATTCCAAAGGTGAAATGAAGGTGGGAAATAACAAATATATATATATATAGGAGGAGTCTGTTGTTGGCCAGAACTAGAGAGGAGACACGAAGGGGGTGTGGTGAGGCTGGCGGGTTCCGGACCAAAGAGGGAAGGGGGTTTTCTGGGTAGCCAGAAATGGAAAACGGTGAGGGGGTCAGAGTACGGCCTGGCCAGAGGTACAGTAGGGTGAGGTGGTTGGCTGGAGATTCATGCGAGACAAGGGGACCTATGGGCGAGAGGAACCGCAGATAGTGAGGATGGACAGGGCAGGCATGAAAGGGGATAAGGAGGGTGGAACTATTGCATAGGGGGGAAAGGGGGGTCAAGGAAGGGAGTGGCGAGGGCAGGCTAAGGGAGAACGTGAATGGTTAGAGGTAGGTGCTGGGAACGGGGAGAGCCGAAGTGAGGGGGGATGCGGAGTGTGTGAGGAGAAAGTGGCTGGCTAGTGCGACGATGTTGAACGTGGAGGGTGACATGGTTAAAGAGAGGTGAGGGGAGGTGGGGGCAGAGCAGCTGGGTGAGGGAGAGGTGAAGGAATCCTATAGTAGGAGGGGGTGAGGTCGGTGTTGACAAGGGGGTAAGGTGGAGGTGACCTGGAGTAGGAGGGGGGCGGCGCTGGCGAAGGGGAAATGTCGGGGGTCAGTGCTGGAGAAAAATTGGACGAACCAGGGGTAAGGTAGGGAAGATTGGGGGAGAGAGGTGGATCGAAGGATAGAACCTAGATGTGGTGGGATCGAGGGCAGAGGAAGCCTGAGGTTGGGGTGCAGGCGGGATAAGGGTAGGGTCAGGATTAGTGTTTTTATTCATTCTTATAATAATAATATTATTACTATAATAATTATATTATAATATAAAGAATAAACTTTATAATTACAATAAACTAAAAAATAGAAATAATAATAATAAAATAATAATACAAATAATAATATATATATGTGAATAAATAATAACAATAAAAATAATAATAATGACAAGAACAATAATAATCGTGATAAAAATTAAAATAATAAAAATTAAAAAAATAACAACAATAATACCTTGGTAATATTAATACTGTTAATTAATTAATAAAATTATTTTTATTACAATTTAAACATTTTAACCTCTATATTTACATAAAAAATTATTTATTTTAATCACTAGACATTTGTGCGGGCACCTGGGTGAGTGACGCGGCTACCACCCACAGTGTGTTGACCACACGCGGGTCCAAAACCCACTACATATATTAAACGACAAAAAATTTAGGTCAGGACCTTGCCCATACCATGGCGTATGAACTTGGAGCCAGGAAATAATAAAATAACAATTAATTTAAAATTTGGGGTGTGACAGATTGTGATGCTCGTTTTATATCCCATTTGTGGAAGAGATTGCAGGAGGCCTTTGGGACTTAGCTATGCATGAGCACCGTCTTTCATCCTCAGACATGGGGTAAGAAAAAACAGACCATACAGACGCTTGAGTACAAGTATTGTTCTTGCATCCTTGATTTTGGCCGCAGTTGGGAGGACCACCTGCACCTGGTGGAGTTCACATACAACAATAGTTATCACTACACCATCGGTATGGAACTATTTGAGGCCCTGTACAAGCGACCAGGCAGATCACCTCTTTGCTGGATAGACCCAGGGGAGTCAGAACTTATGGGTCTAGAGTGGGTATGGGGTACCACTGAGAAGGTACAGATCATCTAGGAGTAGATGAAGACTACACCGAGCCAGTAGAAGTCTTATTCCAACAGGAGACGGAGACCCATGGAGTTTAAGGAGGGAGGCCATGTCTTCCAATGGGTCTCACCCTAATGAGAATTGCGATGATTTGGTCGGGACGACAAGCTATCTCTGATGTTCATTGGACTATTCTAGATAATCAGTAGTGTGAGAGAAGTGGCATACTGCCTAGCACTTCCACCATAGATAAATCAGGTGCATAATGTTTTCGATGTGTCATAGATGAAGAGGTACATGCATGATCCATCACACATTATTGACTGACATGTGTTGGACATTGAAAATGGGTAAACGTTTTCAATGTTCTTGATGGAGATAAAGGATCGACAGGAGCGGGTCTTTCGTGGACAGTCGATCCCTCTGGTATGAGTTCTATGGCAGCACGGGAACCTCTTGGAGAGCACATGAGAGTAGGAGGATCGGATAAATGATCAGTACCCCCAATTGTTTCCCTAGTTTATGTTGTGTATTTTAGGGACAAAAATCCATAAGGTGGGGAGAATGTATGGACCCAGAAATTCCATGTAATTTTTTTAATTAAATGGGATTATTATGAGTCTACGAAAAATAACGGTACATGATTCAGAGGCCCAGAAAGCCTGGAATGAATTTCTAAACCTTTATTAAGGTACATCCAGTAAACATGTTGGTCGCTATTTTTTTCTTTTGAATTGGGGATCAGATTAAAAATAAGAGGGCACCGTTGAATTCTCTGCACCGAGATTTTCTTATGGGAAGTATAAATTTGTTCGAAAAAAGTCAGACGAAAAAGATAATTTTTGGACTTTAAGAAAATAACACAACAAGTTATTTTATTTTCATTCATTGTAACCAATGAGCGATGGTGGTGCGACCACTGGGTTTTCAGACCATTTTATTTCCCGGTACACTTTCTTGTGTAACTGCACCATCAAGAGATTAATGGGTTCGTTAATTAAATTCATTAATGAACCTCATTAATTTTGTGGTGAGTTAAACTCCCCTATTCCTTATATTTAAATAATTATTGTGCATGAGTTTTAGGGATCATGAGAGGAAACTCTTCTGAAGTTCCTATGACTTCTTCCACCAACATAGAGTGGAGCCTCGATGACCATTGGAGGATTCAAACAGAACAACGTCGAGCAACAAAGAACACCTTCGAGCACGGGTTCATCTACCTCGTCTGAACCATCTACCAATGTGTTCGAGGTTGGGGGTTTCATTATTTAACTAAGAGTTTTTCATTCTTGAATTTTTTTCCCATGTTATAATGCTAACACGGAGGGTTTGGGCTGAACGAACAGGGCCAGGACCCTCCACCGTTCTTGGCTTGGTTTGGCTATTCGTGGCCGATCAAGTAACAACGTGGCATGGAAAAATCGGGAGCCATGTTGTGGTGGAAACCTCCCAAGTGGCCTGTGGGCATAGTCTAAAGAGAAAAAGGACCTCTGAAGTTTCACCAAAGGCCCATGGAAGCTTTGACGGTGTGGTGGTGCTAGCGACCGGGGAACGCGGCAGTCGGCTTCCACCAGTAGCGCAGAAGAGGCGTCACCTGAAGGCACTACAACGGACAAGGGAGCTCGGCTGACACCAGCCGCATTAAAGATGGCGGTGCACCATAGAAGTGGTTCATGGTGGAAAAGGGTGGGCGATCATCCACCCCCGATCGTTTTCATGCCGGGTGGCATGCCCCGGCAGGGCGCTAGGGAGTAAGGAAGCGACGGAGGGTGGACCAGCGCCCCGCAGGTCCCACAGGTGACTAGTCTGAACTGACCATCCAGCTAAGCAGTTCCAACTGGCACCGCTACTTTGAAGACCTCGAACGACTGATCCATTCGAGATGGGAGTAGATCCCCCATGCCAGCCAGCGAGCTGGGTAGTTTGGCGGCCCGGCTTTTCGCACCCAACCGGGTGGGCCGGCCCGCACCCGTGGCCTAGAGGGCCGGACCGGGCCTATCCGAACTATTTTGAACCTAGACCCTTCGGTTTGGGCCCAGTGGGCTGGGTCGGGTCGGCCCGAGTGGGTCGGACCTGACCTGAATCCCCTTAAGACCCAGTTTTGCTTAAATGGGCATATCTCTTAAACCATAGGTTTGTTTGACGAACCATCTATGGTGTCAGAACCCTTATGATGAGACGCTACTTTTGAGATACTTTTCTGGAGTTTTGGATAAAGGTGTAGTACGACTGAGTTGGATTGGACTCCAATCCAACCGGGCCCCTAGCACTAAAATGACTATAACTTACAGACTGGGCATCCGATTGACCCGTCGTTAGTTGTGTTGGAACCCTTATGACATGGAAGTTCATCATGTTACTTATTTGTGGTACTTTGTAGTGGTTGATGTATGACCAATGGATTTAATAGAGGATCCTCTCGGAATCATGTGTGCTTAGTGCGGAAATCCAGTGGCTGACTGTGACGTGAAAATGAATAGTGATCCTGTGTGGGTCAATACCTATCAATACTGTGTGGGTCAGTGCTCATTGTTCTTGTGTGGGTCAGTTCCAATCGATCATGTGTGGGTCACCACTTAGCGATCCTGTGTGGGTCAGCACCTATCGATGTTGTGTGGGTCAGCACCTAGTGATCCTATGTGGGTCATAATATATCGATACTGTGTGGGTTAGTAGTGGAGCCTCTCAACAGAATAATATGATCTAGCTTTACGACTAATCATGTGTAATTCTGTACTTACATTATACTTGGTTTGACAAGAGTCTTTCCTTGGGCTTTGTGATTGAGATCATGCTTTTTGGTTATTCCTTTGTGGAATTCTGAGAGACCTTCGGGGGTCTTGGGGTCCCTATTGAGTATTGTTATACTCACCCCTTCATGGGATTAGAACACACCATGTTGTGTCTTATGCAGACAATGAGAAACTTTGTCTGAGACTCGGGGAGCCAGGACTTGACAGTTTACGGAGGTGACATGTTGATGTGGAGAGCCACTGTGACGATCTGCACCTACCCTTCAGGTAGGATACTTGGCAGGCAACCTCAGGAGCTGTTTTTCCTTTTACTTGTACTTCCATTTCATTTGGGCTTGTATTATAGCCCATTTTACTTTATGTACATAATTTTACACTCAGTTGTGGTTTTTGGTTGCGGTTTTACCTTTCTTCTCCCATTGTGTTATACTTGTGCACAGTGTTCCCTATCTGTGTGTGTACAGGTTTTGAGGAAATTCCTTCCTTTTTTGGGATATTTCCTTTCGTTGTTAGTCTCCAACCCCTGGCCTCTAAAAGGCGGCCTTGGGGTAGTTGTGAAAAGGGCCCTAGGGGACGGGTCGTTATAATGTTATTCTGGTTTATTCTAAAATCTTTGAATACCATGAGAGTCCATTGTAGATCATTCTTAATACTCTCAAAAGGAAATAATTATATAGTAAATTTAGAAAGTGTGAATTTTTACTTTAAGAAATTTCCTTTCTTGGCCATGTTTTCTCAAAGGATGAAGTCTTTTTTGATCCTTTAATGATAAAGGAAATCTAATATTAGACTAAACCAATGAGCATAACTGAGGTATTTTTTTCTATTAGTATAACAGGTTACTATAGGTTTTTCAATCTTAATTTTTCCCGATTTCCTAAATCATTAACCAAGATCACACATATAGGGGTTAAGGTCATATGTATAAAATAGAGTGATGGATATTTAAATTAACTGAGTAAAATATTGGTAAATTATCTAATTTTTGTATTACCATCAGGAAATGGTGGATTTTTAATTTATAGTTATGCGTCAAAGAAATTACATGGTTGTTTAATTATACAGATTGATATAGTTATTTCATTTGAATCAATGAAGTTAAAAAATCAATAATAAATCAGTCCAACTCATTATATTGAGTTATCAGCTGTAATCGTTTCTCTAAATACATGGAGACATTATCTATATGTTCAAATATGTGATATATATAAAAATTAAAAGAGTTTGAAATCCAAATTCTAACTAGAAATAACATAACATGGGGAAACAAAGGTGTCTCTAGATACTCAAAGATTATAATTGTTCAATACACTATAACCCAAGGAATGAAAATAAGTTGGAAGATGAATTTATTAGAAAGGATCTTGCAGTTCATAACAAAATGGGAATTGAAAGGGATATTGTGTTTATGGATATAGTAAGGATGAATATAGAAATTGTTAAGGAAGGTGAAACATCACACATATTTTAAATGGTTTCCAACACATCATTATTAAAAAAGATAAAAAATCCACATCCTAATGATGAGAATTCCCAAAAGAAAACTAAGGTTGTAAGTGATGAAAAACTAGCAGACATCATATATGAAGATGATGTTTTGATATTTGGAAAGAGATTATGTATTCCCTCTCTACTCAAACTAAAAGGGAGTTATTGGATGATTCTCATAGCTCAAATTTTCTTATACATCCTATTACTAATAAGATTTATAGATATTTGAAGGAATGTTTTTGGTGGGAAAATATGAAGTGGGAAATTGCTGACTACGTGTCAAGATGTCTGGTTTGCTAATAAGTGATGGCTGGTAGGCAAAATCATAGTGGATTCTTGCAACCTCTTCTTATACCATTGTGGAAATGGGATGACATTACTATGGAATTTACCATAGGACTACCATGGACTCCTAGAGGGAATGATGTGATATGGGTTATTATTGATCACCATACCAAATCAGCACATTTTCATGTTGCAAGAGAATATTTACCTCTTGAACTCTTGTTATGACACTATATCAATGAATTTCTAGGACTTTATGTTGCACCTATATCATTTATGTCTGATTGAGATCCCAATATTACATAAATATCTTGGAAAACTCTTTATAGTGGCGTTGATCCAAAATTCATTTAATCAATTCTTATCACCTTCAAACTGATGGGAAATTAGAAAGGACTTCAAAAAATTTAGAAAATATTTTGAGGTCCTTCTCATATGACTTTCAATGTATGTGGGGTCAGTATTTAACTTTGGTAGAGTTTTCCTATAACAATAGCATCCATTCATGTATTAAAATGGAATCTTATGAAGTACTATACTAAAATATATACAATTCAAAAACATTTTGGGATGATGTTTTTGAAAGGAAACTTGTAGTCCTATAACAAGTTGAGGAAACAATGTGATGCACCCGATTTTTGTATACATTTTCAAAGACTTTAATGAAAATAAGAACAATTTTAGAGAAATTAAATACTAGTTGGTGGAGAAATACTTTAATTATGGTGATCTTTTTCATTTTAAGGGGATTTATGGCCAAATACGCAAATTGTGGGAGAATTGAGAAAAAATTACCAACTAAAGGGTGTGTACTTATTTGCACGCCGTGTACATTCAGACTCAAACATGGATTGACCCGGATAGGTACATGCCCAAGTAATCTGGTGCACACCATGTTCACACTATACACGCCATGTATACCCTTCTATAAGCAGTTGGCGGATGAGAAGAATTCTACACGCCCATGTGGCCGGCTAAAGTGGACACGCCATGTTTTACCTATTCACATTGTGTATACCTTTCTAGAATCATTTGGTGGTGGAAAACTGAGACTACATTCCGTGTATGGTGGAATTACACACTGTGTATAGATACCTGCCAGGCGGCGCCCTATTCTAAGTCAAAGACGGCGTGTTAAGCCTCCTACTGGTGAAGAAAAACAAGGAAAAATCATGTTGACAAAAGTATACGCCATTTACTTTTTCCACACACTGTGTAGTTATATTTTCTCTAAAAGGAGGCCTTGGCCTTCGATTCAGGGTGGTGGGTAGAGTGAAAGTGCGTTAAAAAGGTTGAAGGTCCAAAATAGAGAAGCTATACCGCCATACTACCATCATTCTACCGTCTACCAAAGAATCATTCCCACCTTGATGTTTCAAAGAATGATCACATTAGGTATCAAGGAATTTGTTCTTATCTTTTTCTCTATGTGTAACAAAATACCTAGTGTGTTGGGGTTTGGGGAGATGATGATTTGTAATTTTAATTAGTTGTTATAAATGTGTTCATTCATTTTAACTTCTCCTTATTCTTCTTAAATCACATCATCTTATCACTAAAAATTCTGAACCAGAACAAGGGAAGAATTTTTAGGGATTCAAAAGAAGAATAACAACGAAAAATTTCATGACCATTGGATGTATTCGTCGACTCAAACTGGACTAACAAAAATAAAGAACTATGAAACACTGACTACCGGACCAAGGAGTTAGTTTCTTCAGCTCTAAATATAGGTTTACTGGACCAAGGATATTTTATTACAAATTGAATCCCATAGTGTTGGGTTATTATGAACAACACAACCTCATAAGAAATTTTATTTAATAATAAACTTCTCATAAATCCATAACACCAATGAATTTCTCTTTTAATTTTCAACAAAAGCATTTTTCCCATATTTTCCTTAATTCTATTAAGTAATTTATTAAAGATACTTAAAACCAATTATTCATTTCAACCAACAACAATAATCGATTCAAAATTAAGAAAAATTTTCTAAGACAAAAATACAAACCAGTTATGCAAGACAAGAATAACTACTTTTTTTCTATGGATCGACCCCTTATTGGTACTATCCTTGTTAGGGTAAAAATATTTTGGTACACCGACAATATACCTTGGGTGAAAGGACTCTCCAAATTTTGGCTTCGTTTCTGGGGAAATGAAGAAAATTTAATGGTGTCCTTATTTTGATTAACTTTGTATCAAATTTTAGTGAATATAAAAAACATAAATTCCAAAAAAAAACTATTTTCTGAATCTCATTTCTGTTAATCATTCTTTTTCATTGTTTACACTTGGTTTTTTTTATTGTGTAGGTCTTCAGGTGTATGAGAAGCTACCTCACATGTTCCAAGAATGTTGAGTCGTCAGGGTTTTTCCCAATTGACCTAGAGATCGAACGGACACTCATAAGGCACCAATAAGGACTTATGGCCGAACACAACCAAAAAAATCCAATGGTGCAGAATAAGGAAGGAAATCTAGCTGTTTTCCAAAGATTTGGACAGTAGTTAGGACCGGATGAATACCGAAACCAGCAAACTCAACTTGCTCCACGGTATGGCCTGCAACAGTTTCAACAATTCCAACCAGAGTGGATGCCATTTTTACATCTATGTCAGGGGTTGTACTACTCCACTGAAGAACAGGAATACATTCTGGATCCACTGCCTTAGAATCCACCTCCATTTTTTATAATCATGTAGTATGGCATGTTATCTATCCATGGAGCTGACACAGGCATCGTTCGTACACAAATGTAGGCCCAACACTTCGAGATCAAGCCTTCTATCATGAAACTGATCCAGAACACCATTCAATTCAGTGGTCTTCCCAGAGAGGATCCCAATGCCCATCTCTCCAATTTTCTAGAGGTATGCGACATGTTTTCCTACAACAAAGTGTCCACAGATGACATTTGTCTTCGCCTCTCCCCCTTCTCTCTAAGGTATAATGTGAATGATTGGATTAAAGGATTTCCATAATGATCCATCCTCACTTGGGAGGAGCTATCCCAGGAGTTCTGGTCAAAATTCTTCCCACAATCGAGGATACTGATGCTGCGGATCGAAATCCACAACTTCTAGCAGCATGACTAGGAGTCATTATAGGAATCCTGTGTGCGCTTCAAGGAGATGTTGCACACATTCCCACACAAAGGACTCCCACTTGGGATGCAGGTCCAGACCATCTATGGAGGGTTGACAACGAATACAAAGTGTGTGGTGTATGTTGCTTCCAGAGGTACAGTAATGATGAAATCCCCCAAAGAGATTTTCGAACTACTGGAAGAAATGTTTTCTAACAGCATCTAATGGAATTCTAAGCGGGGCACACAGAAAAGAGGTGTGTATAACATTTATTCTACTACTATGCTTACTACCAAATTGGAAGTTGTGTCCAAAAAGATTGACGCGTTCTATTTGAATGGAAAATATCAATTTCATGCAGCAAACCATCAGGCGTGTAGCGAATGTGGTGATAACCACATCATTGAAGAATTTTGGGGTTCTGCCGGAGGCCCTTTGACAATCGAGGTGAGTTATGTTGCACAAAATCGAGGGCCCACCTAGTACCAGTAGTACCAGAACCAGACATGGTGTGATCAATAGAATATAGGATGGGGCCAACAAAAGCAGAATATTCTGCCCCAGCGACTGCCTGGCTACAACCAGCCTCCTAATCAGAACCAGTAGCAGAGGAATCAACAGCCCCAACAGGGCTCTTATCAGCAGCAAGGGTATCAAAACCCTCGCTCACAGTATCCACGACATCCACCACCTCAACTAGATCAACAACCCCCTCAGTAGTAGAACACTTCAAGGTTAGAGGTTCTCATAAGAAAATTTATATCTACTGCTGAGACTAGGTTCCAAAATCAGGAGTCTTCAATTCGAGTCCTGGAAGACCAAATCGGATAATTGTGAAACCAACTCTCAAGGATGGAACCGGGTACACTACTGAGTAACACTAAGAAGAACCTAATGGAGGAAGCCCATACCATTATGCTATGAAGTGGAAAGGAGCTCCAACAGAACTAACCAGCACAGCCAGGTGCATCCACACCCCTATTGATGAAGAAGAGAGAATGAAGGAGAGGAAGCTGGACCACCAGTTCGGAAAATTCATGGAAGTGTTCATGAAGCTACACATAAATATTCCATTTGCAGAGTCCCTGATGGAGATGCCCACTTATGCCAAATTCATGAATGAAATACTCTCCAAAAAAAGAAATATGGAGGATATTGGAACCATTTCCTTAACCAATGAGTGTTATGTAGTCGTCCAGCACTTGATTCCTCCCAAACTCTAGAATCCAGGTAGCTTCACTATTCCATGTACTATAGGACCATTCGAGTTTGGGATGGCCCTTTGTGACATAGGGGCCAGTGTGAACCTCATGCCCCTCGATGTTTTCAAAAAGATAGGTCTCAATGATTTGAATCCAACCTAAGTATCCCTTTAACCTACTTACTCATCCATAAAATATCTAAAGGGTCTACTAGGGGACATGCGGGTCAAGGTGGGTAGGTTAATCCTTCTGACATATTTCATCATCCTTGACATGGAGGATGACCACGAGGCACCTCTCATCTTGGGAAGGCCCTTCTTGGCAACTAGGAAGGTACTGATTAATGTGAACCAATCGGAGAAAATTTTATAGGTATGAGACAAGAGAGTCTCCTAAAATTTTCTCAAGGTCTTCAAGCATGCATCATGGTCCGAGCATGAGGGATATTATGTAGTAACCACCATGGATGATCACTTCAGCACAAAAGGGGGTGATCTAGTATGTTCTTTTACCTTATATAACTTTATCATTCTAGATATTCCATTTGAAGAAGAGCTAGAGGACCTGCAATTACTAGAAGGCTTGGTCGACCACTATTGGAAACGTGCAATTGTTCATGATAGTCAAGAATAGGATAAGGTGCACCTACTTTTACCTTCGATTTTAAAGGTCCCTAAACTAGAACTGAAGCATCTTCCATATTCTCTAAAGTATAGGTATTTCGGAGACCATCAAACATTGATTGTCATACTTAACCCAGAACTGTCACAGGAGTAGGAAGATGCACTTCTGTAGGTTCTGAAACAGCATAAGCATGCTATTTAGTGGATAGTATCTGATTTCAAGGGCACCATCCCTACCATTTTCACCCACAAAGTGCTACTTGAAGAAGGTCCCAAGAAATCTCGGTAACCACAGCGGCACCTGAATCCCCCCGTGATGGATGTTGTAAAAAAAGAGGTGATTAAATTCTTGTATGTAGACATCATCTATCTGATCTTGGATAGTCCATGAGTGAGTCCCCTACTAGTGGTGCCCAAAAAGGGGGTATCAATGTGATTTCAAATGATTAAAACGAGCTCATCCCTACGTGCACTATCATAGGCTAGCAAGTCTGTGTGGATTACATGAAGCTGAATGATACCATGAGGAATGATCATTTCACCTACCCTTCATGGATCAAATGCTAGTGAGACTAGTGGGGAACAACTTATATTGCTTCCTCGATGGATATTCTAGCTACAACCAAATTTATATTGCTCCAGAGGATCAGGAGAAGAGCACATTTACTTTCCCATATGGTACATTTTCATACCGAAGGATATATTTTTCCATATGCAACATGCCTTCCACCTTCTAGCGTTGTATGCTAGCTATCTTCCATTACATGGTGGAACAGATCTTAGAGGTATTCATGGATGATTTTTTCATTTATGGAAAATCATTCACCACTTGTTTGCGGTACCTCAAGCTAGTTTTTGAAAGATATGAGAACACTAACCTAGTTTTAAACTGGGGAAGGTGTCATTTTATGGTGTAAAGTGGAATCATCCTTGGCCACAAAATCTCAGTAAAGGGGATAGATGTGGACCCAGCGATGATAGAAATAATTTCACATATTACTATTCTGACTTCGGTCTAAGCCATCCGCAGCTTCCTGGGGCATGTAGGTTTTTACAGGCATTTTTTTCACGAATTCTCAAAAATATCTCAACCCACCACCAATATTCTAACCAAGGATGCCATATTTGAGTTCAATGATCCATGCGCCATAGCTTTTGAACACCTGAAACAGCGCCTGGTGGAAGCTCCAGTGATGATTTCTCCCAACTGCAAGGAACAATTAGAAGTAATATGTGATGCTAGCGACTACGCAGTAGGAGTAGTCTTGAGGAATCAGCTTGACTGGATTTTCCGACCTATATATTATGCCAGAAGGATACTCAATGAGGCACAGATCAACTACAGCACCACATAAAAGGATATTCTTGCATTAGTTTTCACGTTTGACAGGTTTCATTCTTACTTAGTTTTGTCTAAAGTTATTGTTTATAATAACCATGTAGCACTAAAGTACCTAATTAACAAGAATGATGGTAAGATCTGATTGATCCACTAGGTGATCCTCTTACAAGAATTTGATATGGAGATCTAAGATAAGAAAGGGAGTGAGAATGTTGTTGCTGGAAATCTCTCCCTCCTAGAGCTACCTCATTTGGAGAAAGAGTAAGATAGAGAAATCATGGAGGATTTCCCTGAGGAAGACCTCTTTTCGGTCAATGAAATACCTAGACCTTGGTATGCTGATATTTATAATTTTCTAGTTACAGGAGTCGTTCACCCCGACCTCTCCTTTCATCATAGGAAGAGATTTTTCTCTGATGTCAAGAGGTACTTCTAGGAAGATCCACTTATATTTCAATCTTGTTGAGATGGGGTGATCCATCATTGCATCCCTAAAACTGAAGCACATGGCATCCTGAAATTCTGTCATGCCTCACCAGTTGGGGGGACATCATGGCCCTAACCGTATGATATTCAGGATCCTGCAATCTAGGTTTTCTTGGACCACCGTGCATAAAGATGCTCGGGCCTTTGTTTCCTATCATGATTAATTCCAGAGGATGGGTAACATGGGACATAGATTTGAGATTCTCCAACACCCCATCATGGAGGTTGAGATCTTCGACGTCTGGGGTATAGATTTCATGGTTCCCTTTCCCCCATATTTTGGAAACACTTACATCCTGGTCTGTGTCGACTACGTCACCAAGTGGGTGGAAGCCACTGCTACAGAACATGACACAACCAAGGTAGTCATGATCTTTTTAAAGAAAAATATTTTTAACAGGTTCGACGTTCCCTGAGTACTGATCTATGATAGAGGGACCCACTTCGACAACAAACTGATGAGAGGAATACTGTCAAACTAGGGAGTAAAGTATCATATGGTGACACCATATCATCCCATGTCCAGTGGACAAGTGGAGCTCTCCAACTGTGAGCTCAAGAAGATCATGGAGAAAATGGTGAAAACTTCACGGAAAGACTGGTCCAAGAAGTTAGACAATGCTTTGTGGGAATATCAGACCTCTTTAAAAACACCACTGGGAATGTCCCCATTCTGCCTCATTTAGGGAAAGCCATGCCATCTTCTAGTGGAGTTGGAACAAAAATCCTAATGGGTCATCAAGGACCTGGATTCTGATCTAAAGGCAGCTGATGAAAAGTGAAAGTTCCAATTGTTGGAACATGATGAAATCAGATTAGAGGCGTATGAGAGCACCAAGCTGTGCAAGGAGAGGACTAAAAAATCACGAACAAATGATTTCATAAAAATCAATCCAACCTGATTATCAGGTACTTCTCTTTGACTCTCATATTTGATTATCCCCAAGGAATTTAAATTCACGATGTTTGGGACCATTCAAAGTTATATGCATATTCCATCATGGAGTGGTGCAAATTTATGGATAGGATGGTCAACCATTCAAGGTGAACGGTTAATGGTTGAAATCTTATCATCACATGGAGGACATAGTGGGAATGTTTTCCACTGTACAACTCAGGTAAGATGAGGTAAGTAGGTCGAGCCAATGACCTAAAACAAAGGCACTTCCTGGGAGGCAACCGAGCGGATACACACCATGTACCACCTGTATAAATAGAGTGTACTTATTCCTTTTCATTTAATTTTTATACAATTATAAATATATATCTAAACAGAGTAATAAACAGGGATGATTTCATGTGCCAATGGTAAGGTCACTAGAGTTTATCTGAGCCATCAGGTGTTCGAATCCCTTCTAACCTACCTTCGGCATAGGGTTCCTCCTTTTTCTCTTGTATTTTCTTATATGGAGTGTGTAGTATTTTTCATATATATATATATTCTTATAAGACAACCCATGTTGGGGATGGATCAGTTGGCCAAGATCGTAACCCGGCTATAAAAGACCCAGGTTTGAATCCTGACAACTACCCCATTTCCATCATTTTTCCTTTTAATAAAACCACACATCGTGTCTCTTGATATCCATCATGTGTGCCTTGTTTTCCTTCTCAAACTGAAAAGATTTTTCGCATAATGGAATTCTTGCAGGTGAAGTCAGCAGATTGGCAGAGACTCGGTCCTGGATCCAAAAGACTCGGGTTCGAACTCGTCTAATCTCCCTAATTCATCCCTTTTTGTACAATTAAGAACCACACATCGTGTATTTACATTATTCTCGTATAGTATAGGTCGTATAAATTAAATAAATACATATAATAACTAGGAGCAGCAGTACAACCTTTTCTCCAGTGGTTGAGGGCTTTCGTTCAGAATGGCAGATCACCGGTTTGAACCTCGTCCCAAGAACTGGACCAAAGGTTGTACTCTCTTTTTCCAATTTTAAAAAACACAATGTGTATTTCCTGATACATCACGTGTCTAGTTTTGTTTATAAAATTACGTATATATATATTTCTATTTTTACTATTTATTTATTAATATTAATTATTATATAGTTTACTATAATAATTATATATATATGTTATTTCTTATAAAAAAAGGTATACATTTCATGTAGTCTATTGTACACATTGTGTACCTCATCTATAAAAACCATGGACCACCCGGCTTCAGCCCATGTCGTGTGTCCCCCTCCCCTCTCCCTGTTTCTTCCCCCGTACGAAACTCAGCCTCCTCACTCCCAAATTTGCGGATTTTGGGCATTTTTTCTTCTGATTCTTGTTGCATTGTGATCCTCAGTCTTGGTACGCCCTTCTACACCCTCTATTCCAAGTTATCATAATATTTTAGGGTCACGTGCAGATCGGACAACCATTCAACTTTCACGGTACACGGGCACGAAATTAAGAACACACCCTGTGTACATTTGTACACAGCCACACATCGAATACTTTGCGATTTGAAAATACACGGTGTGTATGTTTAGTACACACCATGTACCATCCCCCATCATTCCTGGATATCTTTTGAACATGGCCTCACACACTATTTTCATGGACACAGTGTGTTTTTTCGGAACATGTCGTGTACACAATTTCTTTCAGCCAGTCCGTGTGTAGCACTTCACACTGCCATTTACCCATTGTTCTTGAACACACCGTGTGGTCCTTGAACATGGAATGTCCTGTATTATTAGAACTTCTTAAATGATGGTCGTGTTTTCAAACAAATCACAATCAGGACCACATTCCACGAACATGGCATGTATGTTCGATACACACCGTGTATCCTTCCCTAGTCTATCCCCTACTCCCTCGGTGATTCTATACAGAGAACACGGGATGCTAACCTGCTTTGACAACACGTCGTGTACTCTGGGTGTACACGCCGTGTACTTTTTCTTTTTCAATTTTCTCACATTATCTTTGTTACTTTTTTCTTTTCTTTTTTTTTTGGTTTTTATTTCTTTTTTAGGGTATGGTAGACAAAGATTATTCCTGTGGGAAGTGGCCTACCTCTGACACTAAGGGAAAGAAGCCCATTTATCGTTGCATACAAATCCAGCCCGTGACGTCACCAGATCTGGACTCTCTAGTGTACCAGCTCCCTCCATTGGCTATCCTTCCCCTGCTCACTACCCCAGCCAAGGCTGGTCCTAGTAGAGCCACACCTCCACCATCTAGCACCAAGCCTCTGAGAACCACCCTTTCTTCTCCGCTAGCTCCCACTCCACCTGAGCTATCCTCATTTGCAGTTGTCCCCACTTCGACCTCCCCATCTAGCGACCCTCTGACTACTGCAGCCACTTCGGCCCCAGAGCCAGCTCCCGCTATTGCACCTCCATCTAGGCTGGGACCTGCAGGTGTTCCCTACCCTTGTATGGTGTTCCTGGTCACCAATTTGGCACATGACAGAGTTCAGTGTTTCTCTCTCCACTCGATTCCGTTGAGCAGCCTCTATCTTGATAGCAGCATCCCTCAGTAGCTAGGAATCTGGGGAGAGTTAGAGGATCTTCTCAGTCACACCCCATTAATATCGATCTTCCAATTCATCACTCCTATTTTTCAAGATTTATTTTTGGAGTTTGATTATTCCTTCAAGTTTTATGGAGACAAGTACCGGGAGATGCCCGGTGATGTAGTACCAGTGGTCTGATTCTGACTAAGCGGCTGACCCTTTTCCCTTACCATGACTGAGTTCGGCCGAGGGTGTGGTTTTTATCCCCATCCCATCACACCACCCATGTCTCCCCCCTGACCCAACGTGAGCTTTCTAAGCTCGTTGCTATGTGGCAGGAGATTATTGGGCCTAACCACCGTTGTACCCCTACATCACATAAGAGCACCCTTATAGCTAACCCTATCCTTTGATTCACCCATCGGTGCTTCATCACCATCCTTTTCCCTCACCATGAGGATATGGGGGTTTTGAACGGTCGTGACATGGAGCTCCTTACCTGTGTCATCCGGTAGGACTACCCAGACCTCCCTTACCTTGCCGCCTCCTATTTCCATACCATGTTTACTGGCCATTAGGGAAACCTGAATGGTCTGTTTTACACCCCTCTCCATTCCCACCACCTCGAGGTACTTGATACTTCTATTCTCCATGACCTATTAGGTTCCCCCCAGTAGATGGACTATCTCATGCTTATTCACATGGGATTGGTCTGGAAGCAGGGGTGCTTACGTCCTTGCCTCGGAACCACCCCGTCCACCTGTTGACCCTCCTTCCCCTACTGATGCACCTGGTCATCCTTCCCCACCCCTTCCGGATTCCCCACCCCATCTCCCTACTTCTTACCTTTCCTATTCAATTCCCTATAGTACCCCTACCTATGTTCCCTTATTCAATCTCTCTTTTTCCCTCCGCATAGCCATGATGGAGAATCACATGGTTCATCTCGATCGATGTCTCATCCGACTAGAGGAGATGTTGGGGATTCTTCTTTAGCATCATGGTATTCCACTACCCCCACTACCTGCCTCTACCTTAGATCCTGGCCCTTCATCCGTAGCTCTACCGCCCTTCAAATCACTAGCCATAGATTTCGTTCTCCTGTCCATTATGGGACCAGCTGTTGCTACTGCTACTGCCACCACTGCTGCCAGTCTATGGAGTGATGTTGAGCTTCTTATTCCGAGTCCATCTCTTGCTTATCCTACTTCTATGGCTTATCTTCTAGGTGTAGATTTCGAGCCTCCGATTTCCATGGCACCTGATCCTTCTATATCGGCAGTTTTTGTACCGAATGATGCCTCTTCTGAGGTGACCCCATGACTGGTTCTTGGCCCCAAGATTTTCATTATATATATGTTTGTGATATCTTGTGCCTATTTATATTGTGTATGTTTTCATTTTTTTTCTCTCGACCTCTATCACAGGTACTCTGGCACATTTTGGGATGCACTAATCCACCACCTCCCGTCTTTCTTCACCTAGACACAAGGGGAGTGTTGTTTTTCCATTGTTTTCTTTTCATCCTTTTTTTACTACATTCCTTACTTCCCCTCGTTCTAGTCCACTGTTGCATTCCCTACATTCCCTTGTTCATCATTTTGGGAACTCGGTGGACCACATGCGCTATTATGTATGGGAGGCGTCTCTCGACCACTTTAGTCTTTGTCCCTTATCATCATTATAGGAGACATCATTATTGGAAGATATATTTCAACATGTGAATACATTTTGGTTAATAGTATTTTTAAATAATAAAGCTAAAAGTGGGAAATTTTTTAAAAAGTGCATGATTATTTTAGTGCTTAAGTGTTTTAAAATGATTGCAGATAAATTTTAAATTAGAACTTGTAATCCTTGGATAATTTCATCAATTAGACTAATCAATTTTATACAAGTCATGACATGATTATATCTTTATTTTTTATTCCAATCCATAGAGGTTTTCTAAACCCTTTGTAATATTCTTTATAATACACTCTTTCTTGATAGATTCTTTGGATATTCATAACTACCAGGATTTACAATTTTTCTTTTCAAAAAATGTAGAATTTTTTAATTACATTAAAATGATTGAGGCATTATATTTTTTAAACCCCTTTATCTTGAGACCTACCCTACATCATATCTTCGTGAAGCCCCTAGAAACCATGAATAGCCTTTATAGGAAGCCATATTAAAAGCCTATTTATCTTCCTACCCTAATTCTATTATGATTTTGCATGATTATTCACTTGCACTTAAATAAATGGACCGGAAACACATGGAATTTTTTTTTGAATTGTCTTGAAATTAAATATGGGGGAGAGCCTCTTGACCATTTGGGTAAAAAGGGTTCCAAACCTCTATTCATGAAGGTCCCCTTTGTTTAAAAATATGGTACAAACAAAGGGACCTTATACTCACTTGTTGGATTGTGAACCCTACTAAACCAAAGGAGATGGTTATGATGAAATTATTTGATAAATCTTGTTGAGCACATTTTTGCATTGAGATTAAATTCGAATTTCATGCAATGTTATTTATGAATTTAGCCTCCTTTTTTATGCCTCAGTGTTATTTTTCACATCTTTTCCTACCAACGCTTATCCACATAAACATCTTATCCTTACTGAAAAGCCCTCATGATTTTTGTAAGTCAAAATTTTCTAAAGTAGAGAACTAGATTCCTTACAAAACTATTGATAGAGTGTATATATCTTATATTGAGAAAAAAATTAAATTAAAATCATCTTGAGTGTTGATTATATTACTAATGAGGTAAACAATCATGTAGCTTTTTTATTTTTGAAAGGTTGAAACATGTGTTTAAAAGAGGATGAAAAAATTTATTTGAATTATATATGAGGCATGATTAGAATATCTCCTAAATTGAAACAGTTTTGTATCTTTTTATAATTTTCTATTGTGACTTATTATTTACATTTATAATTGATTAAATTCTTCATTTTAAAATATAGACTATTTTAATTAGATGGTAATATTTTCTTGAGAGCATGCAAATGGCTATGTATGGGGGAGTTTGATGCACCCGATTTGTGTATAAAATTTCTCATAATTTAATGAAAATGAGAACAATTTCTTAGCAATTACCTAATACGTGGTGGGAAAATACTTTAATTTTGGTGATCTTGTTCATTTTCTAGAGATTTATGGCCAAATACACAAACCAAGAGAGAATTGATAAAATTTTACCAACTACACAGTGTGTACATATGTACACACCGTGTGCATTCAGACTCAGACACGGATTGACCAGGATAGGTATATGCCCAAGTAATCAAAAGAAGGTACATGCTGTGTTCACACTATACATGTTGTGTATAACTTTCTAGAAGAAGTTGGTGGATGAGAAGAAATCTACATGACCATGTGGCCAGCTAAAGTGGACACGCAGTGTTTTACCAATACCCGCCAAGTATTCCTTTCTAGAAGTGGTTGGTGTCTGAAAACTAAAACTACATGCCGTCTATGGCGGCACTACATGCCTTTTATAGCTACCTACTAGGCGGCTCCTTGTTCCAAGTCAAAGAAGGTGTGTTAGGATGCCTACCAGCAGAGAAAAATAAGGACAAAAGTGCGTTAACAATAGTACATGTCGTGTACTTTTTCCACATGTCGTGTAATTATATTTTCTATAAAAGGAGTCCTTGGACATTGGTTAAGGATGGTGGGTGGAGAGAATGTGTAGAGAAAAGGTTTAAGATATTAAGGAGAGAAACTCTGCTTCCATACTACCGTCATTCTACCGTCTACCGAAGAATCATTCCCTCCTCGAAGTTTCAAAGCATGATCATATCAGGTATCAAGGGATTTGTGCTTATCCCTTTCTCTATGTGTAACTAAATACCAAATGTGTTGGGGTTGTGGGAGATGAGGAGTTGTAATTTGAATTAGTTGTTATGATTGTGTCCATTCTTTTTTAACTTCTTCTTATTCATCTTAAATCACTTCATCTTATCATTGGAAATTTTGAACCAGGCTAAGGGAAAAAATTTAAAGGATTTAAAAGAAGAATAATGATGAATAATTTCATGACCATTGGAAGTATTGGTCGACTCAAAATAGATTAAGACAAATAAATAACTATGAAACACTGACTACCGAACCAAGGAGTTAGTTTATTCAGCTCTAAATATAAGTTTACCAGACCAAGGAAATTTTATTACAAATTGAAACCCAGAGTTTTGGGTTATTATGAACAACACAACCTCATAAGAAATTTAATTTAATAATCAACTTCTCATAAATTCTTAACCCCAATGCATTTCTCTCTTAATTTTCATCAAAACCAATTTTCCCATATTTTTCTTCATTCCATTAAGTAATTTATTAAAGAAACATAAAACCAATTATTCTTTTCATCCAACAAAAAAATCAACTCTAAATTCATCAAACTTCGCTAACACAGAAGTACAAACTAGTTAAGCTAGACAAGAATAACTTATTTTTTTCCAACGGATCGACCCATTTCTGGTACTATACTTTTTAGGGTAAAAATAATTTGGGACACCGATAATATACCTTTGGTGAAACAACTCGCCATAATGAAAAAGATTAATACTATTCAAACCTATATCAAAGAATCATAATTTATGAAAATGATCTATTCTAAAAACCAATGTAAGTAATTAGAATTTCATATGAGAGATCATGTTTTCTTGATGGTATCTTCATGGAAGGGTGTTATAAGATTTGGTGAGAAAGAAAAATTAAATCGTAGCTATATCAGATCATTCTAACTTCTAGAAAATATTAGAGTTGTAGCTTACCAATTACCAATGATGCCAAGTCTCTCCAATGTTCATGATGAGTTCCACATGTCATTAATAATGAAGTACATGATAGACCCATCACATTTTCTCAATTATATAGAAATATAATTGGAACCTTATTTATCCAACATTGAAGATCTTTTCCATATTCTAGATACTAGAAAACATGTTTTCATGAATTGGATGACTCTCCTAGTAAAGGTAATATGGAAAAATCATAAAATTGAAGAGGTGATGTGGGAACCTGATGAATATTTGATGAAGAACTTCTCAAATATTTTTATGGGGTTATATTCGGAAAATTATGAGGATAAATGTTTTTTAATGAGGGGATAACAAAACACCGAAATATTTATTTCTACTTTTTATTTTTAAAAACATTTAATAGCTTATCTTCCACACAACACCATGTTTGAACATACCACAATTTATTAACAAGTGATTTTTATAACCAATCCATCAAAATAAAGGGAACAAATATTATTAACCACATTATGAAACTTATATATTTTTTACATTCATCAAATTTATTTTATAGGCATAAGATAATAATGAATCCAATTTTACACATTAAAGGGTTTATTTTTCTAAATGAATCTTTAACGAATTATAGGGATTAAATTGTTTTAAATATTTTTTTTGACACTTTTATAAATTATATTTGAAAAAATAATCTTCTTATTTCAATGAGTAATTTCAAAAATTACTTTGGTTTAATTTTTTTTATATGTTTCATGATTTGGGGAATAGTGATAAAATATTGCATTTTAATTGAATAAAACTTTACAATATAAATAATTTATATTGTTTATCAATATTTTAATTGGTTTTAAAAATTAATTATATTAAGTATTAATTATTTAATCCAATTTAGGTCATTGGAATCAATTTCAAATTTAATTTGGAAATAAAAACATTTCAGTCCTTTAAACATTTTCGCTTTAAAACTAGTTTTCTCGTTCAATCAATAGGATTAAATTGAAATTAATTACTACAGATTATATGTTTTGAATTTTGAAAAATTTATTACATTTTTATAATTTGTGGGTCCAAATTAGGTAAATAGGTTACTTTTATTTTTGGACATTAGGAATTTTTTTTAATAAATTATTATTTACACAGTTAAAGGTAAATCGAGTAATTAGGGGTACACATAATATTATAAATGCTATAAAATTACCCTAACACATGAACTAATGTTTTTGGATAAGTTATTATTGACAAATATCATCACTGGGAAAAACAATTTTCCTCCTGGAGCCAATTTTATAACTTTATTCCTTTTTTAGTATTTTATTCAATGGGAAGTCCAATATATCATACTTATGTTTTTAATAAGTATTAAATTTTTTATATGTGGTTATAAAAAATATATATTTAGATAAAAATATTAATTTGAAATATAAAATTTTTATATTCATCATGGTAATTTATCTTAAATTTTTATAAAATAAATGGTCACCTTAATGGCTTACAGAATGTTGATGCAGTAATTGTTTAATTAATACAAATATCAAATAAATGATATTAAAAATATTAGAATAAAAATAATTTTGTATAATTAATTTCATAGAGATATTTTATATATTACCTATACATATTAGAGAAATATTAAAGGTTTTTTTTAAGTTATTTTTGGAATTGATATTTTTTAAAAAGTCAAGAAATGAATAGTGTCAAAATTGACATTAATTGTACTTTAAAATAAATAATATTTTATTAAATTATATAAATTTAATAACAATATAAAAATAATAAAAATAATTTGGATAAGGTTTAAAATGTAATTCATGACTAATTTATGGTTTTTGTTTCATTTTATAGTAAATTCATTAATCTTTAATGATTAAAAACACATGTTTTCCCATTAAAAGTTAAAGGGTTTAAATAAGGGTTAAAACCAAATGATAAGGGTTATAATGTGACATAAAATAATATAAAAATTATTGGTTGATATTATTTAGAACCAAAATAATTTTATATTCTAAATAACATACTTTTGATCTATTTCTAATTTAAAATTAAGTTATATTGATTTAATATTTTGAGAGTTTCCAAAATTTCCCCTCACCTCAATTATAAAAGGGAACATCTACACTCACATTCTCAAAAAACATTGATCCTTATATCTTAAAAAACCACTACCCACTTCTCCTCCTTAAATTATTATCAAATTTATAGAGGTCATTTTCCTTTAAAAATACCATTCGTAGACCGTTAAGAAAAGATCTTAAGGAAGTCTTCCAAATAAGAGGTTAGTCATTTTACCAACTCATTCAAATTAATTTCTTATTCTACTTAATCTTCATGTGTTGTTTCCATTATAATGTAATAAATACATTATAATATATATTCTTAGATATTATTATTATTATGGGACAATCATATTCCACCTTTTATCCATCCTATGAAAAACCAAAGCACCACACGTGTGTACATACGTCTTATCGTTGCCACATCGTGGTGTAATTTTTTCTTCCTTGCCACTTTACATGGATTGGTATAATTAGGTAAATAGTGGATATATATATATTATGAACTTATATTTATTAATTATAATTTATATACCATTTAGTTCCTTACCATTTCACCATTAAAGGATTGATATTGTCGGTCATGCGTACATACGGCCTACTGTCTACACGATGCAATGAGATTAATTTTCCATGTTCACCATTCAACAATGACTATAAAATTTTGTATAATGAATAAATATGTTATATATTAACTTAATATCATTATATAGCTGAAATAAATATATCCTATGTATAATAAATGGGACTTACTTGACAAAACATGCATATAAAAATGAAGTGGTTAACACCCAAAACAAGGGTAATAATGAAATATTATTAACAAAAAGATATAAGATGATAATATGTTATTCCACAAATATGTATATTGTTATGGTATAAATAATTAATATGATTTAAACCATTTTACATGAGGTTAAATCATGTTCAACTAATGAAAAGTTCAAGGTAATGGATATTTTACAATCTCATTATTATTTGGGGTAGTTTAACATTAAGTCTCCCATAGGTAACACTATTCTTCCATATACATGTTTTCTAAAAAATATTTACTATTATCCTTTGAATGTATAAATCATTTATACCATGTCTTACTTTTCAAAATGGTTTTAAAGGAATCTTTTTTCATTTTCCAAATGAGATACTTTATGACTTTTTTGACAAAGTATAAAGGGAATGTTTTTTTAACTTTTATGGCATGAGAGAATTATTCTAACATCATTACACCTTAATGTTTTGAAGCTTAATTTATATGTTTACATGTTTATTTTCAAATAAAAATTTTCATTTATAATTTTGTGGATATTTATAAAAATGATTTCAAAATAAAAAAGGGTATTTCTCTCAAAAATATCAATGAATTTATTAAGGTATTTTAATCTATGGAAAAAATCATATGTTGACTATTATGATTAATTGAGATTGATCTTTTATGATATCAATTACCATATTTAATTTAATGTTTTATGATTCAGTTTGACTTTGGATGTTCTATTTTTATATTATTCATAGTTTATGCATAAATTATTCCCATGTTGTATTCTAGTTTTTAATAATAAATTTTATTAATTATATTTCACCCCTTTCATAAGAGGGATGAATTAGACTTAATAGGTGTCTTGTGGGTTATACAATCCCCCTGATTCATTGGCATATTCCATGAGACAAATTAGTTTGGGTTTGGATAATGTATTACCCAATTATGTATGGGGTCTTGGTCAAAGCCTTGACAGTATGTTTATGATGTCCCATATTATGAATTCCCTCTTTATGATATTAGTTATTGATATTACAAGTAGTTATTTGACTAATATAAATCCTCGGTTAGGTATCTTTCTCATGTGATTATTTATATTGAGTTATTTGATCATATTTGTCATATCATATTATGCTCAATATTTTGTTTTAATGGAATCTATTGTTAGTTATTCACCTTTAATTGTTGTTTATGTTTATTTATGATAGCTTCCATTGTAATATTATCCTTACTGAGCATCTCAGCTCACCCTTTTGGATTTTTTATTTTCCCCCATGATTCCAAGATGTATAATATGAATTATATACATGGGTAATCTAGGATATCATGGATGTTTCTAATGTAGTTTCTTTGTCGTATTCCATTTCATATTGTAATGTAAGAAAATTATGTCTGTATCTGGTTTTTTCCAATCTAATAAACTATTCGGTTCTTTAGGATCTGATCTCTTGTACCTAGTACCAATGGAATAAAGTATGGTGCCTGCTTTAGACTACAGAGGTCAGAGTATTTAACTTATGGGACATCCATATTCATATTAATAGTGAAATAAAACGAAAAATCCATACATAATATAAAACCAATATATAATCATATAATAAAATTATAAGTGATAAGACATTAATGACTCAATATTCATGATTTTAATATTAATTAGAATTTATTTTGAAAAATTTATGTAAGACACAAAAAATAGATTCTTGAATATGATGACACAAACCAGAAACTGGAATCATTGAACCCTTGAAGGGACATCCTTTCTTAAAAAGGTGTGCAATAACCTCTTCCTTGAATAAAAATAGATAGAAATGAGATTTAGATAATTATGACTATGTGAGAATAATTTCTAGCACTTGGTCAAACCTTAATAAATTTATTGAACTTACTTTTATAAGAATCATGTATCAAATTTATATTCCTTATTGAGTTTATAACATAAAAATGTTATTTAATAGGAAAACCCTTTTGATTCTCCTTAATTAAATAATCTACACATTGAATCACTTTCAACTTCCAGGCTATGTCTTCACATCTTCTCATTATGTGTATCAAGCTGATGATGAATGATAATCACACTAATAGAATCAGTCCAATGGAACCTCATACCATTCGCACAAACACCATGATGTGGTGTAAAATAGGATGATCAAACATCCAGCATAGACTACATACCCTAACCACATCATAATTAATGCTTTAGTGTATATTTCCCAACAACATTACCCTACACTATGAGAGGTATTTTTTCACTATATAATACATAGTTGTATTGGTCCATGTGTGCCTAATGAAATGACCACATGATTTAGACCTTCGATGGAATCCTATTCACTTAGTTTATTGATGATAGTATGATCAATAATAGGAATTGATATTCTATTATCATACCTTGAGATCTTGGATGTATGGATATGTATCAGGATAATGTAATTTTATAAGACATACCATGATCATTAAAAAATATATCGGGAACTGAATGAAAAGGGGAATTAAAATCAATTACCCATTACAATAAGTTTCATGTTTCATTTATTTGTTCCCAGTAATCAGTGCCTTAGTATATTAGGTTAACAAAAAGGTTATTTGAGTCCATGTGAATGTATACATTAGTCTGGGTTACAATATTGTATTCCCTTGACTAATATTAAGTAATTTGACCCCATAGCTTTGTTAACATAAATTATTATGCTAATGCTCACCATAAATAATTCTGAAAATACCATCTATAAGATAGTAATTTTCTGATACAACTCAAACATGACCTATCCCATTGGGACCCCTCCTCGGTGGAGGTGAACTAAGTGTTCCACCCCATTACTACCTCAAATAGGCTAGGGTTTGGTGAATAATATTGAGTATGAATAAAAAAATGACTGAAAGCTTTATCCAAATGCACTTGAACAAAATGAGCACCTCTATAAAGGAAACAATACTGAACAGTATTAAAATAAAGAATTATTTTTATATATTATGAATGAAATGAAATTTTATATCCATAAAGGATTCAATAGTGCATAAACCTAATGAAAATGTTATAGGATACACACCCAACAATCCAAAGGAAAAAAAATAACCCAAATAGCCATGGTGAATAGTTCTCCATAGTTAACTATCTTAATACATGAATTATTTTCCTAGTATCACTTATGGGTTTCATTAAGTTGTACCAAAATAGTGTACACCAAAGTCTTCATTGAATTTTATATCATCAAAAAATTGCATGACATGTGTGAGTGAATATTCCCATGCATTGGTTAGTATATACAAACCTAGTAGGATTCCCCAAATACCAAAAATGAATAATAATAAGTCGAACAATCTCAAAACCAAAAAGGTTTGATGGATTCAAGAAACCAATAAAAACCCAAGTATGCTTTGAAGGAGAGAACCTAAGGCATTGGAGAAAGTCCCACTCTAAGTATCCCAACTATAGGAGAATAAGTAATAATACTAAATAAACTAAACTAACCTAATTAAAAACTCGCATCACCTATTTGAATCTATAGTGGTGGACATGTGCCTCACTAAAGGATAAGTATATATTGAGGGAGTAACCAACTTCAGGGGAGGATATGTTTTCCATATAATCTCATAGATAAGGGATTAACAAATATATAGATAGATCACCCATTCTCCAAGTATTTGGGGGAGTTCCTAACAATATCAGTAATATATGTCACTCATTTACTATTATAAACATGTTTCCTAGGGGGTTCTTACCCTGTGAATTCTCCAATTTCCATGAATCAACCCCATCATCAGCCTTACAAAGTTAAGGAGACTATATTACTCATACCACATCATGTATCACCTCTGATACAAAATATATTTTCATAATAATGTTCTAAATGGTAAAATGATCATGATGGACTAATCACACAACCTAAAACAAGTCCTAAGAAAGTAGATACAAAAATATTCAGTTGATGGAAAAGTAGACAGAATGTATTGTAAGGTTTGTCTACATGTATCCCCCCAGCATATGTTTTTTCATATACTTCCTCACTACATGGTGGATTTGAACCTCTGAGCCGCGGTGTCTTACCCCTCTCTTGAGGCTAGGGTTTCCCTAAGGTTTTCTCCCTCTTCCCTCCTTATTCCGGAGTCGTTCGCCGGTACTGCTCTCATCTCGGTTATGGTAGCCTCATCCTTGTTTTGATGACATCCTAGTGTGGATTATATGGGCACTGGGTGTCTCGACCTTGGATCAATGTCATATCTGGAGTATTTCCTGCTCGGTGGGCTCCTCCGTTCTTGTCTCGGTGTCATATCTAGCATGCATCGGTTTCCAGGCAGTGGCCCATGATGATGGTTCCTAGACTGCAATGGATATATCCTTCTGGGGGCTCAGTTTTGGCTTTCTCTAGGTCGGTGTCGGTGTGGACTGGCATCAGTTCTGTTGCAGTTCATCTTCTTAGGGTGGCGCAGCGTCGGCTTCGGAGAGGCTTGGAGGGGGGAGGATATGGTTCTCTAGTGCCTGATCTTGTTTTGATGCAGTATGATATTGTTTGAGGCTTGTTTTTTTGCTGGTTCCCAATCTAGTTTTTGGAATTGTGTAGTGTGGGTAGTTCCTATAGGAGAGTTAGGGTGCAGGCGTGGGAGCTATCTACTCTTGGATGGCTACAATCTGGTCTTCGAGCAATAGGGTTGGTGTGCAGCTGGACTTGATTGTAAGTAACAACCTTATAGAAGATTCAAAGGTGGATTTTCATCTTTGCAGGGATTTTTAGATTTGGTTGTTTGAGAGGGTATGGCGTCAGCCATCACATCGGGCATGTTCTTTGACACAGGACACTTGCATGCTGATCTGGCATGTAAAGGTGGAGGGTTCTTCATGATCATTTTTTGGGGTGGGGTTGTTCCATGTTTTTGTCTTGTTTTTATCTCTTTGTCCTTCAAGTCACTGTTTTCCTATTTCCATGAAGTTTGGGTTCCCTCCTTATTCCCTTAAAAGGGTGATTATCTTTTAATAAAAAAATTTGAAGGCCTTCGGGACGTTGGATATACTTCCTCACTAAATGGTGTGTATGGATTGACCTACACAGAGTGTATGGTAGGTACACATTGTGTGGGACCATCGAGGAACTTACTATGTACAATCATAGCTCATGTCATGTGAGGGTCAATATATATAGTGTATCTTAGGGAGTACTTGACATGTCGTTATATCCAGTTCACTCAGTTCCTTTCCTTGATACACAAGTCCAAAACATCCCACCGTAAATTTTGTGAGTATAGGGGTTACATTTTCTGTAAATCCCATGATAAAACCACTTAATATCACATACATGGAAATGAATCCATGCTATATTTACAAGAGATACATGCATGTGAGTATAAGTCACAAGGTGTGTGGATCCCATTTTGACACAAATCCAACCACCCTTGAAGGAGGTGCATAATGTGTGTTCCAAGGAAGACACATTGTGTGGTCATGGAAACTATACCTAGAAATTTCTAGACTGTCATAATAAAGTTTTGGTCACTGTTTTTTTCCATTGGTTGAGTCTAAAGTCCAAAAAATGCCTCTTATAATAATTTCATGCCTTTGATGTTCTATTTCTAGGGATCTTAGAAAAAACATATCAGAATGGGGTTTACATGAAACCACAATTAAAATTAACATCACTTCCTTCATTTTTCATATATTATTGTTCTCTCCAATGATCTATCATCACCCATCAATGATCTCATAGTCCTTGGTCTTCACTATCTTTGAAAATTTTAGGTTCTTCATTTTCAAATTGTCACCTAAAGATATGGTCATTGATGATTTTTTGAAGAAGAATTAGGGGAAATTGAATTTGATAAACCATAAATGACATTATTAAAATACATTATGAATCTCAGTCACAGAACATTTTCTATGAAATTTACCAATGATGAATAATGAAATGAGGAGAATTAATAATTAATAATAATAATCAATAATTTTTTATGGGGTAGAAATTACTGGGAAATAATTAAAGATCAATAGTATTAACCAAAAAAATAATCAATAATGAAATATAAATCTTAATCAGATCATTCATTGAAGAGTTTTATATTCAATATGAAGCCCATTGGAAATTCCTGTCAAAGAACATGTTCATCGGTCTCCGAATCTAATTCCCTCAAAAATATCTATCTCATCCTAAATCTCTCTAATTAGGTTTTATGGTGGATTTATCTAAATTATAGAGCATAATAGGATTTAAATATAGATTTTTGGGGTTACCAATGGATACAAAATTAATTAATTAAAATTAAATTATTTAATTAATGACACACTAGAATCAATCCCATCCCAGAGCCTAAATGTGAACCTAATTTATACCATCCCTAAGGGTGAAACCCAATTATAGATATAACCATGGTTTCATATTTCATAGGATTTTAATTAGGATAAAATTACATTTTACTATTATCACATGTGTTTTAGTTAAATATAATATAATATATTTTATATGTTATTATCAAGGCTCTGTAATGCTCTTCTAATGAAAATGGATTTGTGAACCATCAATTAAATATAATTTAAAATATTATAATGGTTTAGAAAAAAATAGATATCTGAAAAGGGTATATTTAAATTATCTAATATAATTTTTAATGTCTTTATCTGGGTAAGAGGGTTGAATGAATGGAAAATAATGATAATGATCAATTTTGGAAGAGGAGTGGAAAATATGTATATCATACTGAGAATGAAATATGGTACTTCTACTATATATATCTCTATTATATAATGTTTTCAATGGTCATACCCTGTTTCTATACATAACATCTTCCTACCACCTCCTCCCCATAAATCAACTCAAGGTTCATGGGTACATGGAGCATACCTTAGCTAACCTACACCATCACAACCATGTACCATTGATCAAAATGGTCAGTGGCCATTTGGAAACATGAATAATCATGAAAAATATTCCTGCTGATATAGTATTTTAAATTGATTGGCTAGCTATTATATATTCATGATACACATAGATCCATTATAACTACCCTGAAAATAAGAACACAAAAACTGGAAATGATATTTTCTACTAAAAATATAACATAAGACTTCTTGATTTTTACAAAACTCATGAGAGTGTTCATCACTATAGAATTTAGAATGATATGGTGGTTTGTGACTATTCACATGTCCAAAACTCAATAGGACAGAAAATCATAGTTCTTCACTATAGATCCACTATTCCTAAATTAGTAGAAAATAAATCTCTAACTCTTCCATATTGAACTTAGTATCATTATCTGGTACTAATCTCTCTTGTTGTAAAAAAATTATATAAAAATACCATTAATATCACTCTTCAATCCTCCTTAACTATCTGATATATCCTCTAATGAACTAGCCTAGGTGCATATTGTATATCCTCTAATTGTGATATATGGTGGTTTTGTAAAGAAAACAAAACTAAAATAATAAAAAATAACTAATATTCTGGAAATGAAAATATATAAATATACCTACAAGTCTTCCCCATGTGAATAGTCTTAATTTACTCGGAATATGAAAACATCATTACCTAAAATGAAACCATGTGGTGAATTTATCATATTTGTTATAGTATTCTAAAATAAAATACCTTAATTTAGATATTGTTAGTATAGTATTATATTCCATGGATACAATTTAAAATAACATATATATCCATAGTTGTTTTCTCTATCCTAGAACACATACTATATTCCAATATACCACTACCTTACTGAATGAATGTAATAATCACATTTTCCTACTCGAAACATTTTTTTATTTAATTTATTTATACAACTATATCATGAACTAGACCTGAATTGAATCAACCTATGTTAACCATGATATTAGAAACTTCAACCCATTCACACCATCAATAGGTTATGTGTTTTCCCCACAAAAAGAAGATATACTGAGAGTTTGTATTTAATCCTAGTATGAAAAATAAAACATCCCTTCAAATTGATCTTGCTTTCACATTTTTTAAACTCACTTATCCCCCCTCACAATAAATAAAAAAATAAATCCTAAAGAGATACATAAGATGTTTAAATTTTTCACCTGCAATGGGTTATGTCCATGTATAACACACTTTTTTATGTGTTGATGTACCAAAATCTAATTAAAGTACACGACTTGTTTGTCAAATTTTAGTGAATACTAATTATCCCCTTAGGTTTACAAAACCCATAATGATTTGATAACTCCCTAATCTCATGACTTGTAAAACCCAATTCTTTCAAAGTGAACAACTTGTTCATCAAAAATCAAGAACAAGAGTTTGCATAATGAATGTTGTAGTAATATTCTCCATCTCCATAAATATGATGAATTCCATGAATTTAAAAGAATTATCTCCTAGAATCATCACCATCTCACTTTCATTCTAGCATTCTCAATTTTGAAATGACTTCACTTATACTTATTTGGGAATTCTCTATCTTTGTATGTTTTATGTGAGAAGATATATATCTATCTCTTTGAGAAATTCCCCAAATTTAAATGTAGAAAATTTTCAATATATTTCATGTATTTTATGAAAATTCATTCATTTATAACTTCCAAATATACTTTAAAAATCACACCTTTGGATTAAAAAAGATTTCCTAAAATATATAAAATTCAATGAATCAAAAAATATATTTCTTGACAAAATCCCAATTTTATAATTAAAATCATTGAATAATTTCATCACACATTAAAAATAATATCACTAAAAGATTAAAACTCCAATTTTTACAAAATAATGATTCTTCTGAAATATATCTTTAATGAATATATTATGTGAAAATGTGATACATTATTGAGCGATATCTTACCTATAATACAGAATTTTAAAAATATTTAATCTTACACAATAATCGTATATAATCTCCCTCATTTGTGATAGAAGTATCCAACTAACTTAAGATATCAAAACACTAAATTATCGTAGTGTGTTCATCTTTGTGTTGCAGAATGATTTTTTTTGCTTTATGCAACCATATTCCTCCAAAAATCTCAAAATTATAAATTATCAATTTAGGATAATTCCATGAGTTTCTTAAAGAATATTTTTTCATATTTGTTAATAAAAATAACCAATAAATTAAATCGAGGCTTGTTTTCTAATAATATCTCCCTTTGTGTTTTTCGAAAACTCACTCCAACCATACACTTATTTATTAAATTTCATCCTTTAGAAACCATCAACATACATCAAATAGTATAGTAAAATAATCAATTATAATTCACTCTAAGATCCCATGATTCATGATCTTGTGAAAATTAAGAGTTAAAAATATTATATCATCAATAGAGCAAATTTTTGTCCTCCTGATTCCCTATATACACCGCTTGACACATGGAAGTGAATCATTGTTCCTCTAGAAAACACATGTTGTTATAAATTATTGAAAATAAACCCTTTGATAGTAATTATTACTTAGGATTTTCAATTGAAATTTAATAAACAACCCCTAATTTTTCATTCTAATAATCACTACTAATTCATATCAAGGAAACAAAATTTCCCACTATCTAAATTTTGAGATAATACTTTCCATCTATTAACATGTGAGAAAAATTCATCATCCTTTTTTAATCATATCTTAGTCTAAAAATATCCCCCCCCCTATGAGAAAATATAAGCTTACACATGCCCCAATTTGTCAATCAACTTATGGAGTTTTTCTCTGAATGTTAAAAGGATGGATCACTAACCCAGTAAATCACCCCATGAGAGAGAACATACCATTACAAGAATTGTTAATTTATGAACCCACATGTTAAGTATAATAATTAAAAAATAATCATAGAATCAAAATCAATATATGAGAGTGGAGATCCATTTTATAAATTATTTATGTGGGTGGGGATGGTTAAACTCCAAATCCAAATGATTCTTCTCAAAACCTTCCTTAGAAGGATCTTTCGTTGTGATGTTTTTTATTTGACTTTGAGTACACACATACTTCAATCCCAGCAAACCTTGATCAAATTTTTTATTATAAAGACATATTGGATCAGAATATTAGTGGTCCTTGAATAATGTATAGAATTAATACTAATTTTAGTATCACTCAAGTTATCACTCTTGATATTAATAGGAGAATTCACTTCAACTCTAATAACATTATTTTATTGCTGCATCCAGAAGATTTGTGTGCAATCATGAGTAGTATTAATATAATTAGATTACATAATTCTTAATGATATACAATATTTCATCTTACTAACCCATTAAATAAACAATATTCTATGATTAAATTCATAACTTTATGTTGACTTTATATCATCCATTGAACTTGTGCAATCCTTATCAATATATCCCAATAAATCTTATTTTGATTTATTACCTACTAACTATATAAAATTTTAACTCACTAGTCATAAATAAATTAAATTAATTCCAAGGAATTCAAACAAGTACTTTAATTAAGCCTCATTCAATCCTATAATGTTTATGTCATATATATATATTATCACCACTATTCTTTGATCATTCTCATTTTTGAAATAGAGATTTTGATCAACTCCTCCTCATTAGAATCCATGTTATCCCTTGTAACAAACTGAACTATAGTGGAAAGTATTTACTTTATCTATAATATTTGTGTGTATTTATTATTGGATACTATATTTTTATCATTTATAGTTAGTAATGAGATATAATATTTTCCATACTAAGACAAGAAATAAATAATTATCTATGATAATTTAAATCACCCGTTATTAATTTCATATCATTCACAGAACTAGCCAAATCTATAAATATATATCTCAATAACTCTTATTGTGATATTTCACTATAGAATAGTATGTAATATACAAAGAATTTGATAAACTAAATCATTAATTTCACCAATATCTTGTGTGTTACTATGGGAAAAAATTAATACCTTGCATCTTGAAAAGTTACAGAAACTTTTAATGTCATATCATTGTTATATAAAATAGGATCCTAGTGATTTTTTTATTCTCCATAGTATTGACTACTTTTCCATCATGATATCTTGAAATAATTATTTTGTTTGTACCCAGTATTTCAGTGTAAGAACCCAGACCCCTATAGCATGGAGTTGATCCATTAATTTAATACATTGGCATAGATGCAAGACTAGAATCCCCAAGGTCTGATTATTTTAGTAGTTTTTGAATCTAAATTATATTCATGAACATTACATTACAAAATAAAATATAAAATAAAATGTATAGAATCCTTTGTGGAACACCATTATTCTCCTAGCTAACCTTGAAAATCAGTCATAATATACATCTTCATATCCTTGGAAAAATAAAACATAAGAAATTGCTGAGCTCAAATGCTTAGTAAGGGTAAGCGTACAATGTAAGATTATAATAAATAAACATAAACAATAATTCATGATGAATAATTAAAAAAAATCCATTAAATCATAAATGTGATCATAATATGGAAGGAATATAATCTAATTAAATAATTTCATAAATAATCAAATGAGAATGAAACTTAACCATGGATATTCTAGTAGATGAATAATCACATGGAATATCAAATACATTTATTGTAATTAAACAATTCATAATATAAAACATCATAAACATACCATTAAGGACTCTAAGAATAACTCTACATAAATTGGTAAGCCCTCAGCCAAAACTCGGTCCAGTTTGTCCTGTGAGACCTACCGATGCATTGAGGGGAAATAGCAGGCCATGCCCATCACTTACTATGTATTTTATATTCCTAGTATGTTGAATAAAAATATATATTTAAATAGAAGTGTCACGTACTAGTTTTAAATATTTTATTTGTAATCAATAATGGAAGTACTCTAATAAAATCCTTGAGAAATTCGTGGGAGAAATCCCCTTTTCATTGAAAATAATAGTTCTTTTTTGGAAAAATCGATGTATTTATCATAAAAATCAGATTCATAACATGTATTTACAAAAAATGAAATGGTAGGGAAATTTATATTCTATTTTAGGAATAAATTATGTACCACTAAAGTCAAATCATGTAAATAGTGTTTTTAAGAAACATTAAAAATAAAAGATTTTAGTGTGGTTTGAGGTAAATATTATACATTATTTAAAATAGAAAAGGCACAATTGATTTTATAAAATAAGAAATGAACCAAGATAGTTTTTCAATAATAAAATTATGGTTTTCATGAAAATAATGGCTTATTAAAACATATTATAGAGTGCACTTGAAAATTGGTAAGAAATCTGGAATTTCCCTTTAATCGGGCTTCCTTATCAAAAACAATTGTAAAGGGATCCTTTTAAAATCATGTAATTCCCCTAAAATAATGATCAAATTACCTGGATACATGATTTTTAAACATATTCACATAACATATAAGAATTATAAAAAAATAAATAATAATTAAATTGGGGTAGAGAGAGAAAATCAAAACCTGAATGAAAAATGGATGTTTAGGGAGGATCCCTTACCTTAGGTCCGGAAGTGTTTTTCACTTGTACTTAAAGTCCTAAATAATTAAATTAGCTCCATTAATAATTTATTTCAGAATATATTCAATATTTATTTGATTTATTATAAATTTATTATGTTCATTTATGTTCTTTTTAATGGTTCCTAATATTTGATTCTGTCATTCGGGAGTGTTCATTCCCTTGGTTTTCATGATTGGTTCACTTGTATACACATATGAAAGATCAGGTAAAATGGGAATTGTTGTCTAGAATTGAAATTATATGTTTTTAATTAATTTAAATAATATTAATTGGTCTTATATTTCATCTTTTTATATATGTGTATTATTCATTATATAAAACCTTAATGATAATCGTTTTGATTATTTCAACGTCTTTCGATCATCATGAACTAGTTTTGTGTTGTGAATTGATATTATTTATATATAATGGTTAAAGAACATTAAAAATATTATAACATGTATAGTATAAAATTTTTAACCATAATAATGTTTTTATACCATCCTTGAAGATTATAATTGAAAATAAAGTTTCGTCATCCACGATGGTGGTAAATCAGCACATCATGGACAATGTTTTCATTTTTAGAATAAAAGGGGGAGGATAATGGGTTTGATGATGGATCATAGATTATCATAATAAAATTATAGTATATATAATATAATATAGTGATCATGAATTTTTAGGCCATAATGGTATTTATATAATTAAAAAGAAAAAAATTAAAAGAAATTGAAAGTTAATGAAAAAGGATTTACCTCTTGAATTCTTGTCCTTGAGAACTTTCTTAAGAAACTTTGAAATGGTATTATGGGTGAAAATAGAAATAAAATAACATGGAAGAGATTTTATGAATAATTATTTGGTAGAAATTGGATAACATTCAAGGCTTTAGAGGTGTGAGGAGAAGAGGGGTGAGGGTTGGTATTTATAGTGGCAGAGAGGGGTATTTTCTCATTATTTTTATTCAATAGTTTATTATTTTGGCTCAAGAAATTATATAGTGTTGATTCTTGTGAATTTGTATATTAATTAATAATTTTACTTCAAACTAATAGTTCCAACATCATCCAAACATCATCCATGATTCAATAAATCTTTTATTTAGCTAATACTGTAAATTATCGTATTTCTCTATTCACCAAAATTTTGACTATTTTAGAAAATTATAAACAAATTACCCTAAACATTTTTCAATATGTATAATTTAAAAAATGATCTCTATTTTATGAAAATATTATTCTAAATATGAGAAATTTAACTTTTAATTAAAATAATATTTTATTTTAAAAATATTGATTTTAACATTATAACTAATTTCTTGACACATTGAAAAATTAATTGATGTCCATTAAAATTGTATTATAATCATATTAAATAAATATATTAATTTATAAATATATTTTAGAAAAACAAATATTATTTTTAATAATTTTTTAATTATAAAATGGTTAATAAACATTTTTGTTTCACAAAAAATCCAAAAAATTGTTTATTGTTTTTGAAACATTTATTTTCCTATTTTATGATATAAATACACTATATTTTCATTTATAAGGTACCCAAATTTTTGTTATAATTTCATAGGTGATGTTACGGTTATATTGGTCATATTTATATTCATAATTGTCACATTACTATTCCAACAATACTTTTTTATAGAATATAACTCTTTTAAACTCAGTGTTGCATGAAGCAAAAACTATCAAAGATATTAAATTTTAAAATAGGTATACCATAAAATCATGGGGTGTCACATTCTCCCCTCCATAAAAAAATTAATCCCTAAAATTTTAGAATGTCACTTCATAAAAAGATTTGGATGGCTCTTCATCATAAATTCCTCTCATTCCCATGTTGTCTCTTCAATTTTATGATTTTTAAAAAGTAACTTTTCCAACTAAGTAGCTTCATTATTCAACACCAACTATTTAGTATCTAGAAGCTAGATATGATCTTCACGGTAAGATAAATTAGGTTCGAATTATATTCCTTCAAAAGTGAGGACATGCATTGGGTTTGGCATTTAATTCCTTAACAAAGAGGTTTGGAACACATTGTGTACTTTAGAAATACTAGGTGGCATATCCAAATAATAATCCACGACTCAAATTCTCCATAGAATTTCAAAAGGGCCAATTTACCTAGGGTGTAGTTTCCCTTTCCTTCCAAATATTATAACACCCTTCCATGAAGATACCTTTAATAAGACATGAACTACCACTTGAAACTCCAAATCATTCCTTTGGGTATGAGCATAGATCTTTTTCCTACTTTGAGATTCTTTGATATGGGTTTTAATAGTCTTTAGAATCACTTCTGTTTCCTCCAAAAGTTTGAGGCCAATGATCTTCCTTTCTATAACTTCATCCTAACAATTTGAAGTAGAACATATCATTCAATATAATGCTTCATATGGTGAAATTTGAATAATTTAATAGAATATATTGTTATAGGAAAATTGTACTATAGGAAAATACTGATACCACATACTTCGAAAGTCAAGTGAATAGGACCTCAACCTATCTTCCAAAATTTGAATAGTCCTTTTAGACTATCCATCAATTTGAGGGTGATATAATGTTCTAAAATGAAGCTCAGTGTCTAAATCTTTCTAAATACTTTTCCAAAATTTTAATGTATATCTCAGATCATAATCAAACACAATTTAAAGAGGTGATCCACGATGTCATAAAACATCAATAATATATATTCTTTCAAGGTTCTCCAATGTAATATTCTCCCTTATAACAAAGAAATATACACATTTGGTATGTATATCAATAATTACCCATGTTGCATCATTTTTTCTAATATTGTTTGTTAAACCATTGAAAAAATCCATACAAATTTCATCCCATTTCCATATAGGAATAGGAAGAGGTTTCATAACTCCTCTAGGATGTTGTCTTTTAGCACTGACCTATTGAAAAACTAACCATATTGAAAAATAATCTGCAATTTCCCACTTTATATTATCCCAAAAGAAATATTCATTCAAAAATCTACACATATTAGTGATCTCATGGTTTATAGATAAATTTGATATATGGGAAATATCCAACAAATACCTTTTTAGATCGGGTATAAAGGGAACACAAAGTCTCTTCCCAAATTTCAAAATTCCATTTTTATATAAAAAGTCTACCAATTTTCCATCATTCATAGCATTAGTTTTCTATTGAAGATTCTCACCATAATAATGAGAACATTTAATCCTTTTAAATAAGTATGGTTTGGAAATCATTTGAAAATGTAGTGATGATTCAACTCCCTTGATAATTCCCATATACATATTTACAAGATCCATGTACATAGGATCCTTTTAAATCCTCATTTTGTTTACAACTCTATTATCCTTCCTACTAAAAGAATCTACTAAATTATTCTCCTTTCCTAGGTGGTATTTTATTTAACAATCATAATCCTTGTGTAGCTTGAGCCATCTCCTTTGCCTCATGTTGACTTCTTCAAGTGAGAAGATATATTTCAAACTCTTTTGATCTGCATATATCTAAAATATTTCACCATTGAGATAGTGTCTATATATCTTACAAAAAATAGTATATCCACTAACAAAATATCATGAGTTGGATAGTTTTATTCTCGATTTCTTACCTACCTTGATGCATATTCAATAACTTTATCATTCTTCATAAGGACACAATAATCTACCTTCATTGATGTATCACTTTAAATCACAAATCCACCATTTTATAATGGTAGAATAAAGATAAAATCATTCACTAATATCTTATTAAATTCTCAAAACAATTATTCACATTACTTTTAAAAAATAGACTTAACCCCTTTACGAGTAAGCTTGGTTAATGGGTTATCGTGAAAATTTCTGAATAAAACATTGATAATAACCTACTAAACCAATGAACCTACGTACCTCAGTCAAGGTCATTGGTATAATAAATTCATGAAATACCTTTTTCTTTTCTGAATAAACTAATATTCATTCCATAGTGACAATATAGCCATGAAAATAAACAATTTGAAGCCATAATTTAAACTTTCTAAACTTCCCATATAACTATTTTCTTCTAAGATTCTTGAGAATAATCCAAAATTGGTTCTCATAGTCCTCATATATTTTGGATTATATTGATATATCATCAAAAAAATACCACAATAAAATCATCATTATTTTCCTTGAACACTCTATTCATTAGATTCATAGACACAAAGGGTGAATTAGTCATTCCAAATGGCATTATTGTAAAAATTTAATGGCCATACCTAGTTCAAAATGCTATATTTGGAATATATTCCTTCTTTAGATGAAATTTATGAAATCCAAAATGAATCTAAATCTTCAAAAAATATTTATCTCTGAGAATTATATAAAATAAATCATCAATGCGTGGTGGAGGATACTTGTTCATTATGTTAATAGAATTGATTTCCCTATAATCAATACATAGCATCATGGATCCATCTTTCTTATTAAAAAATGAACATGGGATCCCCATAGAGAAACACTAGGATGAATAAATATATTTTTACTCATATCCTCTAATTTTTTCATCAGCTACACTAATTCCACTTTGGTCATTCTATAGGAAATCTTTGATATTGTCCTTGCATTAGGTACTAAATCAATATAAAACTCAACTTCCCACTCTGGAGGATGTTTAGTTAATTCCTTTTTAAATACATCAATGTATTACTTTAAAATATATACGTACTCAATTTGATTATTTCTTTTTTCATCCATAGATAATTCATTCTCTTCCTCCCCAATAATTTCATTTAGTACAGCTACTAGGGGTGGATCTAGATAAGAATTCAATGATGAGGTTTCTACTTTAAGATAACGGATTCTATATCTTCCTCTCAAATTGAAATATATTTATTCATGAAAAAAAATTCATTATATTTTGAAATCCATTCCATACCAGCTGACACATCCTTATTACAATGAGACCACTATTAGGAGTTTTCACTAAAAATCCATTATTAAATTAATAGGGCAATGCCTAATTTTCTTGGAATACTAGGAAGATATAAATAATGTGATGGTCCAAAATTAAACAATACATTGGGTATGTTTGAGGAAATAATTAAAGTACCATTCACCTCATCATTAGGAACTTCAACATCAGTAGTTGTGATCAAATAAGCTTAGCCTTCCTCCCTTGGCCTTTTTTGGGTAATGTTTCCCTGAAACTTAGCACAATCTTTTTTATAATGTCCCATCACACTAAAATTTTACCATTGAACATTGGTAGCTTCTTTATTTCTCTTTTAGTCATGGGATTGGTGGACTTTTTCTCTATGCTGGTAATATATTCCTTTTCCTAATAAGCATGAACCAGGGTGTTTCCTTCCATAAGTATCACAATTAGAAAAATTACCTTTTTCATTCTTCCTTTTATCTATAATTTTCTCCACCACCCCATACTTATATTTTTTCATTAATGTCATATGATTTATAGAATTCTTTATCTGTCTTGATAGCTCATGAGACTGTATCATCGTATGAAGAGAAAGTTTGGGAGACTAGTTCCCTTCGGAGGGATGGTTCTAACCCATCAATGAATCAATCAATCAAACTTTAGATTGAGTACGTAATCCACTTCATGACTTTTTAACCTTGTAAATTTGGATTCATACATAACAACAATCTCATCTTCATTTTCCCTTAGATTCAAGAATTGTCTCTCTATATTGGCTCATTATTCATGAGGGAAATATTTTCCCAAGAAAAATTTCATAAAATCCTTCCATTCCATGTTTTCAATTTCTTCATCAACCTTTGTGTATTGAATCAACGAACACCATTGATCTGAATCTCCTGAGAGATGATAAATTTCTATGATAACCTTCTCCATTTGATTACTTCCCAAAGAATAAAATATCTTCTCTATGGAAATTATCCATTTCTACGATTTAAATAGATTTTTAGTCCCATTTAATGATGGACGTTGTAGTATCATGAAGTGGTCAAACAATTATCCTCCAAATTATGGATTAGGATTCTCTATAATAGTATGCTTATTGTTCATAAACTAAGTCAGTTGTACCAGTATAGTTATAAGTTTCTCAACTAAAATTTCATATCCTTCTCTAATATCATTATCTTTCATAGGAGGGAAATCCTTACATGGATTACATATGTTAATACAATTTCCATTCTTTTAAATAGAACAATTTCTAAAAAAAAGGAATACTCTAAATTAGGTTTTGAATCATAATTCATAATTTCAAAATAACAAAACACTTAACATAAATTGGAAATTTATGCATAGATAATCTCATAATCGTAAACATCATTTCTTTGGGAAAAATTAAATTTTATTCCTCTATAATGGTTTTTGAATAAAATGTAAATTATTCAAAGAATATCCCCTGGGAGAGTCCAACTGTGTGCACATTTATAATTGTTATCGTGCACTAGGTTACAATGATTCCATCTAAACCCACCATGTCAGTGTTGTTACCACTAGTTATATCCATTCCATAACCAAATCCACATTTAGTATCCATAAATGTATTTACTACTAGTACTACCCACATAATCCCTACATTACTAAAATTCTAGGGCATTCTTCTATACATATCATCAAAGTCTATATTAGGGTTGTGTTCCCTAATATATGTTTTATAAATATAGTTTCCTAGGTTTCTATGAAAATTTATTTGATACCAATTGTAAGGAACTCAACACTAATTTCCCAAATTCAGTTCCATAATTTAATACATTCGCAAAGCTATAAAACTCAAATCCCAATGGACAGATTAGTTTAGAATTTTCTGAAGCCAGATTATATTACAAAACATTACATTATGAAATAAAATATAAAATATGTCACATATAATAATTTTAAAAACAACATTATTCTCCCAGATTAATCCTAAAAATTATTTATAGTATACATCTTGGCATCCTAGAAAAAATAAAACATTAAAATGGGAGAGCTCAGATGATCAGTAAGGGTAAGAGTACAATAGAAGCTTATCATAAAAACATAAATAAAAAAGAATGGTGAATAACTAAAAACACGTGCCATTAAATCATATTATTGAGTATAATATTTTAGGAATAAAATCTAATTAAATAATTCCATAAACAATCACATTAGAATGAAACTTAACCATGGATATTCTAAAAGGTAAATAATCACATGTAATATCAAATACTAGTATCATAATAAGGGAATTCATAATTTCAGAGATCCTAAACATACCAAAAAGTTATTTTCCAAGTATTTTACATTAATGGGTAAGGCCTCAGCCAAAACATGGTCTAGTTTGTCTCATGAGACATGTTGATGCATCGATGGGCTATAGTGGGGTTCACCCATCACTTACTAACTCCAATGCATTTCTGGTATATCAAATAAAATGATATATTTAAATTAAATTGTACCATACCAATTTGAAATATTTGAGTCATAATCAAATATGAAAGTAATCTAATAAAATAATTGAGAAATTATTTGGAGAAATCCACTTTGTCATTGAAATTAAAAGTTATTTTGGAAAAATCATTATATTTTTCATAAAAATATGATTGTAAACATGTATATAATCAAAAGGAAAAGGTAGGGACAATGAAATTATATTTTAGGGATAAATAATGTCCCACTTCCTTGAAATCATGTAAAAATGTTTTTTAACAAACATTAGAAATAAAATATTTTAGTGTGGTTTAAGGAAAAAATTATAGATTCTTTAATACAAAAAAAGGAATAATTATTTGTATAAACCAAGAAATTAACCAAGATATATTTTACATGATAAAAGGAGTGATTTTATTAAAATAAAAGAGACTTAAAATTTATTATAGAATACACTTAAAATGGGTAAGAAGTAAAGAATTTCCCTTTAATCGGGATTTCGTATTGAGAATAATTGTTAAGGGAACATTATAAAATCATTCATTTCCTAAAAAGGAATGATGAAATTACATGGATACATGAGTTTGGAACATATAAAAATAATTTAAAATAATTATATAAAAATGAAAAATAATTTAATTGGGGTAAAGAGTGTGTTTGTGTGTGTAACTTGAATGTAAAATGAAAGTTTGTGGAGGATCCCTTACCATATGTCTGAAAGTGTTATGCACTTTTACTTAAATTACTATATAATGAAATTAGATCCCTAAATAATTTTAATAAAAAATATTCAACATGTATTTTATTTATTATAATTTTATTATGTTCATTTATGTCCTTTTTGATGGGTTATAAGATTCAATTTCGTTAATCGGGAGTGTTTGTTTCCTTGGTTTTCAAGATTGGTTCACGTGAATACATGTATGATGATCATGCAAAATGGGAATAGTTTACCAAAATTGATATTATATGTTATTAATGAACTTAAATAAGATTAAATTTTCATATATATCAATTTTTCTAGATATGAGGATGATTAATTAGATAAAATGTTAATGATAATAGTTTACACTATTTTAGTGTTTTCAATCATCACGAACTTGTTTTGTATTATGAAAAAAAATACTATATATATATATACTAGTTAAAAAATATTATTATATTTATAATAAAATACTTTTTCAATATAATAATTGTGTTAGTAAAATCCTTCCAGGTGTTAATGGAAAATGAAGTCTCATACTCTATGATGGTGGTAAATTGGCACATCATAGACAATGTTTTCATTTGTATAATAAATGGGGGAGGAAAAGGGGTTTGATGATGGATCTTACATTAAAATAATAAAATTATAGTATATATAATATAATAGAGTTATAATTTATTTATTTTATAGAACATTTTAAGATATAATTGAAAGGAAAATGAATTAAAAGAAAATGAAATTGAACAAAAAAAGATTTACCTCTTGAATTTTTCTCCTTGATAACCTCTTTAAGGAACTTTGAAATGGTATTTTGGGTGAGGCCAGAATGCCTATAACGTGGGGGATAAGTTTGGGAGACTTATTGGGAAGAAATTGGAAAATATCTTGGGCTTTGATGGTGTGATAATAGGAGGGAGTGATGGGTGGTATTTATAGTTTATGAGAGGGGTGTTTTCTCATTATTTTATTCATTTGTTTTTTATGTTCACTTAATACAAGAAATATTATTGATTCTTGTGACTATGAATAGTATGTTAGAATTTGAGTTTGAACTAATGGTTCCTACATCATCCATAAATCATCCATGACTCAATAATTTATGTATTTAGCTAATATAGTAAATTATCATATTTCACTATTCACAAAAATTTCATCTATTTTTGAAAGATCATAAAAATTCACCCAATTTTTTTTAATTTTTAGAATTAAAAAATAGACTCCATTTAATGAAAAGAATTTTCTAAATTTGGTAAATTTAATTTTTAATTAAAATCATTCTTTATTTGAAAAATTAGTATTTTTACATTATAACCAATATCATGTCACATTGAAAAATTAATTAGGGTCTCATAAAATTATACTATAATCATAAGACAAAACAAATATTAAATTATGAATCTATATTATGAAAATAAATATTAATTTAAATAATAATTATAATTATTAAATTATAATTGAACATTTATGTTTCAAGAAATTATAAACAGTTAATTTATTTATTTTTAAACAATCATTTACCAATTCAAGGATATAAATACAACATATTTTCACTTATAAGGTATCCAAATTTTATTTATACTTTCATGGGTTAATTTATTATTCTATTTTTCATATTACTATTCCTAATGGTAATATTTCAATTCCAACAGTCATTTATAATAGTATATTACGGTTTTATACTCGATGTTGTGTGAAACATAAACTATAAATGATGTTAAATTTTAAATGAGGCATACCAAAAAATAATGGGGTTTTACAGTGAAATCTTTTCTTCCATCCATTAATAATATCATAATAACCTCATTATAGTATTTTAATTATGAAATAAAACTGTCGTGTATTCCTTGTATCACCTACAAACTATGGAAAATTTCAACTCACCAATCATCAACATTTTCAATTAAATCCTCATGAATTTAGTGAATTTATTTCATTAATCCTCGTTAAATCCTCAAAATATTATTTCATATAGATATATAAGATCCATATTTATTTAATTATTCTCCTTTTTAGCATAGATTTTATGACCACCTCACACTCATTGAAATCCAATATCTCTCAAGTATTGATCTGTCATTGAGTACCAAGTGTTTGGTCCTTGATTCAATCATTAAAGTTTCTTTTTCATAAAACATAATTTTTTCTTATCCTCAACTATCATAATTCTATTTTCAAAATCTATGTAGAAATATTTTTCAGGAAATAAAATTAAAAGTAAAAATTGGATATCTATTTGTAATAACTTGAATATTTTTTTCATTGATATACCCAAGAAAATTTTTATTGTTTCCAACCATTACATAGAATAAAACAACTTCTCTATGTCAATCCCATCAATCTTGGAATATAATTTACATAATAAAACAAGATTTGTTTCAAATCATGTTTCCTCATTAATTGGTCAAGTTATGGAAACAAAAAAAAATTAAGAGTGTTTTTTTTCATTCAACATAAAAATAATCTTTTGTGACATATTCCTCTTGATTTAGTTGAGATAATTATTTATATACTTTCTAAAACTCTCATATTATTAATATTTAGAAAAAACGTAGGTTTTACTTGAGATAATAATTAAAATTAATGTACCACATATGTTCCCTTTATTTTTTCTATAGTTTTCATATCACCAATTATGATTTGTTAATCAATTTTGACTTCGATTATTTACTTCCTTGCAACTAAAAACGCATATAAACATTCTTGTCATCGATATCCTAACCAATATCAATTAGAAACCACTGGGATCCTTATGATCCACACAACTCATAAACTCTTTCTTATATATGTTTTTACTCTTTTTCTTCAAAATTTATTTTTTCTCCATAATTGGTATATCTTGGTTTTCAATAAATTTTCCAAAAGAAAATTTATACATTGTTTACCTTGATCATGGATTACATTCTAATAAACATTCATTAATATCAATGATATTTAAACATCCTATGGATTTTCTATTTCTTGAGAATAAATCGATGGCTTCTAAAAAATGGAACATTATTTAATGTATGCTTCGGCCTATACCATATATTATAAGGTGTATTTCACTCAACTTGAAATAACAAAGATCTATTAGTTATATAGACCAATTTCGTGGTCATTTAATTCCAAAAAAAATTAGGTAGATCCTTTTCAATATGCATCATTCGATCCATGTTATTCATTTTCTTATATACCCTATCGGCCAAACTATTTTATTAAGGATTAATTACCAATAAAACAATATATATTATCCAATTATTTTTTATATATATTATAAATTATTATTATTATTATTATAATTTTTAAAATTATTGGTCCAAATTTTTTGAATTTTATACATTATAATATTATCCACGAATATATGATAACATGTTAAGAAAAAAACACCTAATATTTGTAAGTGATCATTATCAACCATGCCATACTTCTATAGAAATCAATGAATAAAACATAATACTGATTTCCGTCAATAGATCATGGTGGTTTCATCCCACAAACATAAATATAAACCAATTCTAAATCTCACATAAATTTTTTTATTTCACATTATATTTTTTCAAATGATCATTCCCTTTAGTAAAATTTCACACATTTGAGTACGATCTATTAGGTACCACCAATAGTTACTAAAAGAAAAATATTGTTTTAATTATAACTATTAAACATTAGAGTAACTTAAAATATATTGAGGAATTTTGTGATTTAATATATTCTGCAATTTAGCTTTAAAAAAGAAATATAGTGGATCTGAAATGAGTGAAATTAGTAAAGTGAATTAGATAGTAAACAATGGTTTTAGATTTGTTTTGAAATGATCCTACATCTAGAATTGACCCTAAAACCTAGGTGTATGGATATCCACTCTTGGAAAAGCCCGTCATAAGTTCAATATAAACCTATACTATTACAAATGGTTGCAATTTTAACCCTATATTATTAAGGGATAAAATCTAACCCTGGACATTATAAGGATTATCCCTAATTAAATAATCCTTTTATACCAGAGGATAAACTACCTAGACTTTTGTAATGGGATTATAAGTAAACCCATTTTTCAAAAGGATAATCTCTAAAATTTTTCTTTTAAACAAGTTGAAGCCCGACCTATGTCATCTATTTTTATTTAGGTGTATATATCCAGTGGTAACTTTTATGATCTGCATAACTAATAAATTATTATAATGTAGAGAAAAAAAATTAAGAAGAACATAAAAAAACATTGTAATTTGTTATTAATTATAGACAAAAATGATTACATATGAATTTTCTATTTGACCCTTTAAAAATGTTTGTAAGATCCAACTTAGTATTACAACTATGCCTCAACAACTCAATTGAACAATGAAACTTCTATTTCGAATTAATGATGAATCAAAAACTGAGTATCTAGTTATTTATATATGATTATTTATTCAATATTTGTATAATGAAATGTTTTCAGGACCCCCTCCCCACAACAGTACCCCTCTTGGGTTAGAAATGATAGAAGGTAGATAAAGACACATGAACACAACCTCAAATAGGTTGGAGATTTGTGAAAATAAATGAGGGTATATCATAAATACAAATGGGATTTGTTTTCCAATAAAATAAAATGAGTAATGGTATATCAGAAAAACACCGAAAAAACACATGCTCAGTATAAGCTAAAATAATGATCCAATGAACATGGATATAATTTCAAACAAGACCTAATAAAACTAAAATGAACTATATGTACCAAAATGATAAACATGGTAGTGACCAAAAACCCCAAATATATATTGAACAAACACATGCTAGTAATATTAATCTTGATCTATAACCATCTCATACTGAATTGAAAAATTATTTATATATAAATAAATTGATCATAACAGGTATACTCAACAAAATCCTCCTTAGAGCATCACATGTGAAAGATAAAGAAAACATGCTAAACCCAGTGAATAATAAGTGAAGATAACTCATCACTTATGTAGTACACTAACTTTCCATCTCCGCCACGACTCTCACGCACCATATAACCCATAAAATAGATCATACTACAATAATAAAACATGGGTACCCAGCTTTTTTTCCCCTAATTATTTTCCACCTTGCCCAAACTTCATACATCATAATTTATCCATATCTTAAAGAATCCATCCAGAAAACACATGGGCTGAAGTATCACATCATGAGACTCTTGTATCACATCATATCATAATACCATGCCATATCTCCATATCAAAATCTAGTGGTTTTCAGGATCCACCATAGACCATATGTTGTATATCATACATCGAGTTTTTTACCTAAATTCATCACAACCCATACATCAAGTAATGTACATCAATCTATCACAACCCATAGAATCCATACCTATAATAATCCATTTGATACTATATATATATATATATCTCTCTGTGTGTGTGTGTGTGTGTTTAAAATAACCACAATCTATCATAGACATCTACACACATATATTTTAAAAATAACCATTGTACATACTAAAACATAATATTACAAGGAGAAAAGAGAGGGCAATAGGGAGTATTTATCCATCCATACTTCACCAACCATGATGTTCTAGATAAAACCTTCCTAGAGTCCACTAGGTGTCAGTGACACTATTGATGTGGGTGGGTTAGTATATGAATGAATAAAAAATATAATATATAATATATCTCATAACCACACTATGGTCATTGACCATGTCTTGTGATCAAATGCAACTATCGTGACATTGACACCCAATCGTCACTCTTAAGAACTATATATTCTATAAGCACACAGGCATTTAAGAATACTTCTTTAATTATTTTCATTTTTTGTTTCTCTTTACATTAAATAATTGATTATATATTAATTAAATTCATTCAAAACACACTTTATTGAACCTTTAATGTGAATTTCATATCCTCCAGGCATAATCCAACCGATTCCATGATTTTTCAATATTAATATCTTTTCAAAATTCCAAACACCAACCCTAAAAATGAAATTAATTATTAAACCTTATTAATATCATTCCATAATTCTATGTACTCCAGTAACTACCCCAAGGTACCAAAAAAATTATTTATAACCAGCCACAACCACCTACCTCAAGAAATTGGTAACAGAATACTAAAAAACAAGAAACTTGAACATCATGACCATAAGAAGAACATTAAAAAGAAAGAATCCATGATTTATGAAAAAAATAATTTAATAGATAACACACTATATTGAAAAAAATAGGCAACGTCTTATCAAGTTAGAAAACATGTGATTTTTGCAACCATAAACCAATTCTATATTTAAATTTTTTCATTCTTTCTTTAGGTCAATTCCAACTCTACCCAAGGAGCTAAAGAATGATTAATTTACTATTTCATGAAATTTAAAAATGAGATTCAATGAATCCCCTACCTCATGGAAAATATGTTCCTCAAACAATAATATAACAACAATTTACATCCAAGGTCACTTCTCCCACATGATTACTACATTATACCAAGAACACCACATCACAACTATGCCAACAACAAAAAATAAAACCCCACAGGAAACAAGGAGATAAATTTATATGGTATTGAAATAAATAAGTGGGAGAAAAAAGATAAACTAATAAGAAACCACAATAAAATTTGTACAAGTCTCCTTAGATCACCATAGATCAGAAATGGGAAGTCAAATATTAAGACCTGATGAAGGGATACCAAAACACCTCAGGATTGCACTTATGGAGGCATATAATAGAGATAGAAAATCATTGGGTAAGGCAAAGAAATGAAACTATAAGTCTTATTGGAACACTACCCAATATATATTCACCATTTGAATAGTTTATTCATGTTGTGAATACCCCAAATTTTATGTCTTTCTGAATAATTCATCACCATAAATCATTTGACATGAAATTAATATATATAATGATGTTAATTTTCAAGACATGTGTTTTAATGATCAGATTCATAGAGTTTGAAACTCATCCCATTCACAACATTTATTTAATACACATACTGGATTCATCTAATAAATTACCTTTACACAAGATGGGAACTCCTATCTAGGCCGTGAACCAAAACCCCAAACAACCTAGGAATGGAACACTATTAATAAGAACGTCCTTTCACATTATGAGATAATTCTATTTTTAGATTCCATCACCCATAAAGAATGAAAACTACTCTAGGATTCCTCTAATCACCATGATTTTTGAAAACACATAATGTGGTGGGAAAACATGATCAGGTCTCTTACATTAGATACTGATCAAAAAAATTTGTTCCTAGAGATTTTAAAACAAAACACTGAGAGAATGAAAGAAAATGAATTATCAAAATAGACACCCCATGATATTCCTCTAAAGAATCTCTCTAACACAGCATCTCAACCAACTCACCCATAGGAACAAAACAAAAACAACACATCAGAAAAACTAGCACCCAAATGATATAAAGATCAATAACTATAAATGAGGATATCTAAAAGAAAATAATTAAATAACAAACTTATTCGGATATGTGGCATACATCTATGAATCATGTTCCTTGGTATGATCCTCCACACAACTATGTCATCACAAGACAAAAACAAGGGGAAAATAATTCACATGAAAAACCTTCTCCAAATATTTCTGGATCCCCACAAGACACTCATCAAAGGTTTCATCATAATCAATGTAAAACTTTCCCCAATAAATGACATGGGAATCTTTGTGATGATAATGGTAGAGATATGACACATGGAAGTCATCATGTATCCATTTAATCTGTTTGGAAATTTTGATGAAAAATTATTTGGATTTAATATGATCCAAAACCATGGAAGGCCCAAAAAAATTATGAATATGTTACACCCATGATCAAACCTTAATTTATTAAAAAGTGGAGTCACCATCAATAAACGATGATATCCAATGTAGAATTACAATGTTCTTCCCCTATGATTTTTATATGACATCTGATGATCCAAAATATACATCAACCTCATGAAAACCCCTTGAACCATCTCTATCATGCTCTAATCTAGTTCTAACCTAATAATTCATCACCCTCCAACCTTAATCTAGAATAATGAAGAATGAAATGTAGTCTATACAATGTTTCAAATGGTTCTATTCAAATAGTGGAGTGAGAACTATTTTTTATGAAAACTCGTCCAAGGACAGGTGCCTCATCAATGAACCTCCAAAATCTATGACACAAGAAAGAAAAATGTCATCAATAGTCGGGATAGTTTTCTATTTTTATCCATCTATATGTGGATGAAAATAACTGTTGAGAAATAACTATGATCCAAAATTATATTTGATACCTATCTCTATTAAAGATGTAAAGTAAGGATCATAATAAAAAATGATCATCCTCATGACTCCATGGAGTCTCACCACCGCCACCAGATAATAACTCAAAAAATAATTGATGATCTTGACTCCCGAACCACTATAATTTGGGTTGATTTCTATAAATAGTCAACTACCACCTATATAAAGATAAAGGCTCCCTATTGTCAATGTAAAAAAGCAATTGAGTCCATCTATATTTCCTACCACTTCTACTGAGGAACATCAAATGGTTCGTGTAAACCACAGGGAACATAGTTCTCAACCCCCACCTTCTAGAACACTAAAAATCAAGACACAAACCTTTTAACTTCACACATCAACCAAGGCCACCAAAACATCCCTATTAGTGATTTTAACATATTTTCTATGACACGATGTACCAAAAATGGGGAGATATGTAACTGATAAATAATAATGTCACAGATTTCCAAATGGATGAAAATACTCCACTATAATTACACTTGGTTTTTTCCATCTTTAGATCGACCATCAATAGCATGACTAAAGATAATTCGGTCTCTCCAAACCTCCACCTCATAATCACCTAGTTGGGTATCCTCCAGCTACTGCACCAAAGATAATTAATCCTTTATCTATAAAAACAATCTCATCCCCGAAATCTAATACATAAATATATATCACTAAGAGCTCTTCAATTACTTACTAAGAATATCTAGATTCAAGAATGACATCACTATGTGACTTCCTTCATAGTGAATCATCCACAAAAATTTTATTTCCTGGTGTATCTGAAATAATTAAGTTATAATCCTTTAATAATTCTATACACTATCAATGTTTCAAATTTATATCACACAGGTACAAGACATACTTTAGCCTCTTATGATCAGAAAAAACAACAAAATTCTCACCTATGGGGTAATGTCTTCACAACATCAAATAAAACACAAATTTTTTCAAATAAAAATAATTGGTGAAATATTTATGCTCATAGAGACATAACTATTGATACCTATAAGAAAAATTAGATCTATGTTTCATCAAAAAAAAAACATCCCAACCCAAGACATGAATCATGACAAAAAACTCATACTAAACTCCCTCTACTAGAAAACAAAGGAATGGAGCACTGAGTAACTTCACCTTAAGGTACTAGAAATATTCCTTACACTGGTTATTCTACAATAATAATTGATCATTATTTTGAAGGATATCTAATGAGGTAAAAACTAAGCTAAGTCTGCTACAAACCTCTTATAGTCACCTGTAAGACTAAAGAAATTTATTGCCTTTCCAACAGTCTTGGGGGATAATCCAAAATGATTTCTCTAGTCATCAAAGGATCCATAGATACAACTATATAGTATATTAAATTACCCAAGATTGTAACTGCATAAGTTCATAACTTACAAATTTATGGCTTCCTGAAAATTTTATGATGATGAAGAACTCCCAAAAAATATCACATATGCTCTTTTTTATCCTCCTCAAACATGGAGTATATAAGGATTTCATTAAATAAAACTACCATGAAATGATCTAGGAATTATCTAAACATTGTGTTAATCAAACCCATAGTGCGTTCATCACACCTAACCAAATAAAAATAAATTATTAATTCCAATATCAATATCGGAGAGTGGTCTTCAGAACATCCTCATCCTTTACCTATATCTAATGATATCTTGATCACAGATCAATCATAGGGTACCAATGACCTCCTTTCATTTGATTGAATAAATCCTATATCCAATGAATTGGATAGTGGTTACTACCATCACCTGGTTCAAGAAATGATAATCGATATAGATATTAGAACTACCATCTCTCTTATTCATAAAAAACGGGTGTGCCCCAAGGTGACACACTATGACGAACAAATCCTTACTATAACAGATCGTTCTGTTGTACATGTATCTATCATAAATCATAAGGAATCATCCTATATGGATACTTTGAGATTATATAATCTCATTATTGTAGATTTATCCTAAACTCAATCTCTATTCATGGGGGTAATGCGACAACCTCCTCTGGAAAAACATCAGGGTACTCTTCCACAAAATTGGGAAACAATGATCGATGAACCTCTGATGAACATAGAAATAACCCATCAATTATGAAATATAATGATGAAAGATTCCTCCAACCCATCTAAGGGTCTCACTTTCCAATGATCACAACATACTCTCTCTTAGAAACATAGAACGAAATATTTCCCCTCATGAAATCAATAATATCATTGACTAAATATAGTTATCCCATACTAAGGTTGATATAATTGGTTCATATCTATAAATATAGGTAATATCCTAAAGAGTTATTTTACCCTAGTAGTGGCTCATATTCTCTACATGCATCATAAAAATATGATCAAAATTAAACTAGTGTAGTCAATGCGAATGGAATTGGGTTTCTCTCCACCTAAAATCCCAAATCTCAATCTAGGGAATGTGATATAAAGGATGAATAGTACCTAAATCAAACAAATCATGAAACCAAGTAGAAAAAAAGAAAATGGTACCTTGAACATCATCTAACATTCCTAAAACTAGAAATATTGAGGCATAAAGCAGGACATAGACTACTCCATTCCATATTTATCCTTGATTATTACCACCTCTATGCTTACACTCAATATTTTAAGGATGTAGAGCTTCTTAGGGATTCCCCTTTCCTATCCCATCTAGTCATTGTTGGTCTCATTTTGGAGCATCCTTCAATTTTTTCCTTCATTGAAACTGTGTTAATAAAGGAACCTCAATTGTAAAACCTGGGGCATGCTGCCTAATATGAAATCTCTGGCACTCTATCTACTGATGACTTTTCCCTCTACAAAAAAACCATCTCATCAATTGGGATATTTTTTAGATCCTCCACCCTTGGTGAAAAGAGGTTATGAGGGTCATCACCTATCCTCAGGCTATCTAAAATATCTTATGTCTAGTAAAATTGGAACCCTGGACCGTAGATCTACTTCATGAAGAAGCAGGATGAATCCCCTATCATGAAACCTAGTTTTGGCCAACATCCTCTCAATAACTTCTTCTCTAGACAACACCTCGAGATACATATATATGATAAATGGAGTTAACAAATTATAGATATTTGGATGTAAAGCCTCCTCATAATTTTATCCCCTAGCCTCCTCATCTAGAAATCTGTCTGGTGTATATTGGATAAGCGTCCTAAAAAGGATCTCAAACTCTTTCATACTATAATTCTCATATAAAATTTTCATAAGCACTTATTGACTAGAAACATTTATAGTCAAATAACTAAACTCTGTTCAAAACTGGTTCTTGAACTTATCCCATGAAACCTACAACTCCTTGAGATCCCTAATGAACATGATCCACCACTACCTCAATACTCCATGTAGTAACATCATATACAATGAAACCCAGTAATCCATTCAAGAATGGATTGAAGTGAAATATATCTCAACCTCCTCCAACTAGTATTTTGCAACAGATTCATAAGTGGATCCATCATACTACTTTTGGATATGGTACTGAAAATCTCATATTAAACTCTTCCAAGTGTCATCATCTTCGACAACAACTCTATGATGATATATTTACATGTCCTATTGAACACCCCATACATGAACCTAAGACTACACTATCAAACTAAAAATTGATTAGAAGCCACAAAAACTAGAATGTGGAATATTTAACAACATTAAATTTATTTGTTTATTTATTTTCATTTATTGTTTAACTTAATCCATGGACTACCAATTTCAAACAAAGGTGCAAGAAATAATCATGCATGATCATTTACAAGGTCCACATCCAGTATCACTTCACTTGGTGGGTTTGGTAAACTTAAATTTTCATGCATTAAATCACTAGGGGACCTAAATACGCATGCCTTAGTCAGTCTCCATTGTATACATCACATATTAAACTTAGATTAAATTGTTTCCTAACTGAACCATACAGTTTCACCTATTCCAAACTCCAAACTCCATCACATCACTCAACCTGAACATTTAATACCAATGTTTCATGGGCCCCTCCTCCCATTCGTACACAACTTATGGAAAAAAATGAGAGGATGGAGTAAATGATGCCTTAATTCCACCTTTAATAGGCCATGGGTTAGAGATAAGAAATGATTTTATATCATACATAAAAATTATTAGAATTACCCTCCAAGTGAATATACAGAATTAGAGATAAGATAAAACACCAAAGAACTCCTTCTTAAGATAAATGTAAAAGAAATATCCCAAGTGCATGCATGTAATTTCATAAAATCACTAATGTAGATGAAAAGGAACTAAAAGTTCCAAAAGATAAACTTGGTAGTGAAAATGATTCCCAAACATCCCTAAAAAAACCTCGAGCATGTAATATCCATCCTGATCTCCAAATCGATCCCACTAACATGAAAAATATTTTTAATATATATATGTATATATATATATGCTGATCACAATAGTTATATATAATAGGATCACCCATGGACCCTCTAACACAAATGAAAAATAAATCATACTGACACCCAGTGAAAAACAAGTGAAGCTAACTCATCGCCTAAACAAGTACACTAAGTTCCCAACCTAACCATGTATATCTCTCACCAAGTAATGCATACAATAGATCATATTATAGTAATAAAATATAGTTACCTCTCTACTACTTCCCCACTAGTTTTCCACCCATCCCCAACATCATATGTCTTTATCCATCTCTATCCAAAAGAATCTATCCCAAATACACAGGGGATAAAGTATCATAACATGAAACTCTTTCATCCCATCATCTCAATATCACTTAGCACATCTCTAGATAGTAACCAAGTAGTTTTTTTGAACCACTAAATTTTGTATTTAATGTATCATATATTGATTAATACACCTCAAGATATCAAAACCCATGTGTTGAGTAATATAACTCAACCCATCACATCCCATACACATCATACCAATAATAATCCTTAGGATACTGTATTCGGAGATACATGTGTCTAACATAACCATAATCCATCATGACCATCTACACACGTATATAGGAACGATAAATATCTTGCATACTAGTATATAATACTACCATGATAACAGATTGGGGCCAGATGGGATTCTCTATCATTTATAACTCACGAACATTGATGTTGGATAATACACCCTCCTAATGTCCACAAGGTGTCAGTTGACCTACCTATATGAATGGGGTAGCATATGATATCACAAAACATATAGGATATAAAATAGTTAATAACCACACTATGATCATTGACCTAGTCTTAAGATCAACTATAGCTTGTCTCCCATACTCCTAGCTACAACTCATACGAACTAGATATCCTACATACTTACAAAAATTTATGAAGACGTCAATAATTACTTACTTTTATTATTTCTCATTAAATTAATTAATTAATTATCCATTAATTAACCTCATTATAAACACACATTATTAAACTTTAAAGGTGATGGCCATGCCATCCTGGAATAATCTAATTAAGTCTATGATTCCTCAACATTAAAATATTTTCTATATTACAAAGACTAAACCCAATGGTTTAATTATTTATTAAATTATATTGATATCAATCCATAATTTCAGGTACTATAGGAAACATCACATGATCCCCAAAAATAGATTCATAACCAAGCATAGCCAGCTACATTAGGTAGTTGCGAAATAAATTTTGATAAAAAATAAACCCAGTCACTTGGAACTTAAGAAGAATATTAACAAGAAAGAATCTTATCTTTAAGAATAATGATGTGTGGGACCATATTCCTCCCATTCCATCAAACCTAGTTCCATCCTAACATTGTCATGTATATTTTCATGTATCTCACCATCACATGTATCAACTACTCTCAGAACCCTAGGAATCCCTACCCATATCTCGTAAGCCAATAGCCATTCTAGGCTCACATCACATCACATAGAAAGGCTCATGTCTAGATTACATAAAAAGTAGAAAACATAAAACAAGGCTCAACAGAGTATCAGGGCCCTAAAAACATGGAATCCAACATTTATATGAAAATTCAATCTTATAACCCCAACTATTCATCTATAACAAAAAAAATTTATTCCATATTGAACTTACTAATTCATTTATTATAGGTTAAAACTATGGCTAACCTAAGAAATTAGCTATATCAAATAATTGAATTATTTAAACATGATCTCTAGCATCAATTACATTATAAAAAACATTTATAGGAAAATTTATGAATTATAATTACTTTTATTATTATCCACATCACGAATTATAGCTTCAGGTTCGTTATCTATTTCCATTGAAATATGGGAGAACAATTTAATTAAATATTGACCAAACATAATTTTATTTCTATAATATTATAAGAAAATTGGTTGCATTAAACAAGTTTATTTACATTTATTTAGCCAACCAATAATTATTGGATTTATATTAATTAATTATTTTCATCAATTTTACATGATAAACACAAGAATATCAACATTCTTAACAAATCATGAAATATATAACACAATATCTAAAAAAACAAGAGGAAAATGATTTTCATGATGGAAAATGTCTGATCAGTATCACCATAAACCACTTCTTAATTTAAAATAGTTTTTTATTTATTCATGTTACATAATATAAAAAAAATAATCAATGAATCCCCTACCTCACATATTTTACATTCCTCAAACAAGAATGGTATAATGATGTGGATATACGATCACCTCTTAAAAAAGACTACTACAAACCTCCAAGTATATCCTGACAAAATTATTCCAAAAAACTCAATAAAAAACAAGGCGTGAAAACACCATCACATTGGAAGAAAGAAGCAGAGGAACAAAGACAAAACATGAAGAAACCATGGGAAAATAGAAAGAACTAATCTCATATCTCTATGGATAAGAAACTATAATCGTGGGATTAAACCTTATCAAATGTCATCTAAAACATATGGGTACAACACCACTGGGTTTCTGGAGTTGAAAAAAAAACAGTGTTTGAAATAGTGAATTACCAGATGGTTTTATAGGAACAATTCCCACTGGATATTCACCATGTGAATGGGTCAGTTTCATTATGAATATCGCACATTTTATGTCCTGATAAAAAAACACATCACCTTAATCCATTCGACCTACAATTAACCTATGTTAAGAGATTAATTCTCAGAACATTATTCTTCATTGTTAAATTCACTAGGTATGAATTCTGGCCCATTCACATCATGTATTCCATACACATTGGGAATTTAGCCAATGAAACACCCTCACAAAATTCATGAAAACCCGTTTGGGTCATGGTCCAAACTCTCAAATGACCCACTAATGGTATATTCATGATTTGAACATCTTTTCATGTCAGTAGATCCTCTTTTTTACAAATTATAGCACCCAAACATCACTGATCATACTCTAGGTTTCCTCCAAGGACAGCAAACTTTGAAAACAATCAAAGGGATGGGAAATTTGATCTTGTCCATTAAAAATATTTAAATGGATATATTACTTGGTGAAAATTACATGACACTCATTTACAAATTGTCAACATTGATTATTCACATGGATATATCTTATAAATTTCCTCAAAACTCTATTAAAATAAAATATCTTGTATAATAATAAATATTTAAAAATAATTAAAATAAAGAATCTATGTCAATAATAAATATTGTGACCCTTCATTTTCTTACATTAATATTTCCTAATTTTAATGATAAACAACATAAAATAATAAAGTTAGTCATATCCAAAAGTTTAGTGTATTGGGGAAATTAGAACCATACATAACATCTAAAAAATAAAACATAAACAATTATTTCATTCCTTATTCTCTAGCTTCTTATTGGACCTCGAAATCGCTTTAGTACAAATAGTCACCTGAGGATATATATCAAAAATTGCTGAGCTAAAATTTCTTTATTATAGTAGATAAGAACATGAAACAACATAACATGGGTGATCATAATTATCATCATAACATATGAATATGATCATAATTATGAGAGAAAGAATTACATAAAGTCATGGAATATGTAAATGCATAAAAATGAAACATCATGTCTTAGTGGTCAACTACCACACAATGTTGTGAACAATACTATCTTCATGTTCATGCGTATTCACTTTTCTAATGAGATACATCATATTACCCAATTCATTGGAGTTCTATATAATTTTGGGTGCACCTATCACATCATAACATTTACATTACTCTATATAATTCTAGGTGCACCCGTGACATCATAACTGACTGAAATTTAAATTTTTATTATCAAACAATTTTAAAGAAAAAATTGAGAAACCATGAGTTCAAGTATAAAAAAGGAATAATAGAGCCATTAATGGACTATTTGATCCTACCAGATTTAATATCTCTAAATAATTTCCACGAGATATTGTTTACCTGAGGGTCTGGTAGATCCTTAAAAAGTTCTTTGAACTGAAACACTAGATTTTATTAGGACTGGATGTACTCACCAAATCTAATCTTCCCATTTTTTAATTCCGTTTTTAAAATCGGGTCTTCCTTGTCGATCCATGTGCAATTATCCTTATTGGGAGTCACCATTAATTCCCTTACCATCATTCTATTTGCTTATTCATTAATAACATTAATTGATAGAACATATTCAACCATTTATTCTTCTGAGTTCATAAGAAATTACAAAGGTTGTCTAATCACTTCCCTACCCTTTTGCTACTGATATGCAGTCTTGGAGGAGAGGTGGGGATTTTGGTCCATATACTTGGATTTTGACTTCTGCATGGATCTTTTCTCCATTGGAAGTGGTAAATATGAGAAATTATTTATCTCTTTACATTCACCCCTCCTCCTCTTACTTCTCCTCAGGATTGGATGGCTACTACCTGAAAATTCATCCTCTATATCACCTACAAAATACCTAGAACACTAATAACTAGAATCATTATTATGGAACTTATTATCATTTATGGAGGGTCTGACTAGAATCTTTTTCAAAATCCTAAACTGGATCATTATTATTCAATCGTTCAAAAAAAAATTCCTAACTCAAGAAATGTCACCTCCCTTCTAAGACATGTCCTGGTCAAGGCCTCACCCCCTATAACTTAGTCCAAAACATTACAACAAATAGTATTACCCTCCATAGTTTCCTTAGGAACCTACGCCTGGACACTATCACTACTATTGTTCCCCTAGAACCCCACCGTATCATATAAATCACCCATGGAAGTCTTTAGACATCACTCATACACCATTTGAGTTTCCATATTAGATTATTTCCCATTTCCACCATGAGGACCCTCATGAGGAGGGTCCAAAACAGAAACATTTTTCTCCACATCCAAACTCATTTTCACAAGAGAGGCTTTCCCAGAAGGCTGAGAATTCCATTTCTCCTTTCTCAGCTGGCTGAAGTTGTCTGCCACCAATGTATTACCATCTCTTTATACACCTTTAACAACATTGGTCAAATTAAAATTAGTGTCTAAACACACTTTCCCCAGGCCAGATGAACCATCCACCACTGTAGTCTCAGGATTTCTACTACCACCTATGCTCACACCATTTACATGATCCACTTTTCACAACATTGGTTGAATGAATTATTGAGGCATATAATTCCACAAAAACTCGAGTATTTATACGGTGAAAAATATTTACTTTAGTTATTAGAACATAGGTATATTCCCATGAGGTTCCCAAGAATTCTAACAATCAGAGGATTTTGAAACTGTAAAGCGATATTACTGAAACTAACCCAAATCTCCACTGAATAAGAGTCGTGCTTCCTATGAAAATAATATGTCCATATAAAGAGGTATAATTTGGATCTATTTCAGTTACAAGGATAACTATAACAATATTTTATCATGTATTACCCTAAATAAAATCGCATAATAATGTTTTTATTGTCATGAAAACCCATTGTTTCCCTATCCTGTAAGTCCCAAGAGCCAAAAATGTACCTATCAAATTAGTCAACTGAAGCCTTCTCTGCAAGAATCGAGAGATCAATGTCGATTTGAGGGCTGAAGCTTCATTAAACTCCATGACTGAAATTGAATGGTTAATGAATCCATCGTATAAATCCTTAAACTTAGAGAATAGAGAACATTGAGGAAATGAAGGAAGAATATTGAGGTTGGAATAGGAGGAGAAATAAAATTTGACTCCCTTGAAAGTCGTCAGAGGTCCCTCCACCACCAGAGGGGAAGGGAACAGATCGGTAGCTACCACCGTTAAGGGGTAGGAGAATAAATAATAGCAACATATGATGTTTCACTCTATCTTCTCTTATAAATTCTTGACTCATATCACACCTATCACATCATAACATTGACATTATCATGCATTCCACATAGAATGTATATCCATCTTAGAAATAAAATAACCCATGTAAAGGAATGTTTTTATTTTAATAAAGCATAAATTCATACACTTTGGGTTCCCAAATGAAATAGTGAATAAGGTGATATAATAATCATTAACCATGAGTGAAGAACAAATAATCTTGAGAAGTAAAAGGGGTGTTTTTTTAAGAAGAGTTCTTTTGGAAAACAATGTGTTTGTAAAAAACTCAACATGAAAATAAATCTATAAATAAAAGGTAATAAAATTATGAATAAACTATATTTATGTAATATCCATACTGAAAATGGTGTGAAAGAGGGAACCACCAAAGAAAGAGAGTTATGTTCGAGAATTCCCCTTACCTTGCGTCTGAATGGTTTCTTTACATTAATATCATCTATAATCACATTAAATTCATTAATTATAAAATAAATAACCTTTTATACATTAATTTTTTCATTATGGGTTTATTCATTTCATTTACGGACTTCTCTATGAGTTATATAGTTTAATTTCATCATTCGGGGGCATTCGTTTTTATGGTTTTCATGATCAGTTCACTTGTATAAATGAATGAAGGTTTGTGTAAAATGAGGATTAATATCTAGAATTGTTATTAATTATTATTATTGATCTTAAATAATTTTAAATGATATTATGATTAAATTTTGTATATTTTATGAGGATTAATCATTAGATAAATGTTAATGATGATCATTTTAGGTAATTTTAGTTGGTTTTCGATCGCAAAAAAATCATTTTTTATCATTTAGTGTTATGTATAAATGTATGATCTAGAACATAAAAAAGTTATAAAATAAAATTCAGAATCTATTTTAAACCATTTAATGGTTTTATAAAAATAATTTAAGGCCTTAAATGTAAACTAAAGTGCATTTTCCCCGATGTCAATAAATTGACATATCACAGTCAACGATTTCATTTTAAAAATAAAGGTGAGGGGGGAAGGAGTTTAATGATGAATATTAAATTAACATGATATCATACCAATATATCAAAAATGGATTTATCATTCCATTGGGATAATATATTTTTAGGAGAACAAAATAAATGGAATGATATTGAAAAAAAATTAAAAGAAAAAATAAGAGGATTTTACCATTTGGATTAATCCTCCTTAAGAACCTCCATAGGGAAAACGATTAGGTATTTTAATGAGAAAAATATTTCATATAAGGGGTATAGGGGTTTGGGGAGAGTTTGGAAAAGAATATTTACATGGATAAAAGCTTGATATGTGTGAGGAGAATAGGGGGAGATGGATGGTATTTATAGTGGAAGAGTGGGGAGTTTTCTCATTATTTAATTCATTTGTTTATTATTTTTCTCAAGATAAACAATAGTGTGGATTATTGAGAATAAATACAGTAATTATATCATGTGAGCTTGATCCAATTGTTCTTACATCATCCATGAATCAATTAATAGTTTATTAAATTTATAATGTGTTTATACCGTAAATTATCATATTTTACTATTTACAAAAAATACTTGTATTTCAGAAAAATCCCAAAAATTCACCCTAACCATTTTTTAATGATTAGAATTAAAAAAATAACTCTATTTTATGAAAATAATTTTATAAATATGATCAATTTAATTTTTAATTAAAACCATCATTTACTTAAAAAATACAAATTTTAAAATTATAACTAATTTTATAACACTTTGAAAAAATTAATTAAGGTCTCAAAAAATAATCTTAGAATCAAAATAAATCAAAAATATTAATTTATCGATACATTTTCTAAAAATAAATTTTCTCTTAATTTAATAAATTAATCATAAAATTATAAATAAATATTTATAACTTACAAAAATACCAACAATTAATTAATAATTTTTAAATTATTTATTTACTTATATAATAATATAATTATATCCTATTTTCACTTATAAGATGAATATATTTTATTTATACTTTAATTGGTGAGGTTACCATTCAATTTTTTTTACTATTCATAAGGGTCACAATACTATCCCAAAGTTCATGTTGTTATTTCATTAGTATAGGTACTTTAACTTCTAAAAATACTTTTTTCTTTCATTCATTCATAATTTATAAAGTTTTTATTGTGTTATTAATATGATTTTATGTGATTATAATATATGACATAATTAGAAGAATGTAGAATTTCCATTGATAAAGGTTTGGGTCATTACATTCTTCACCCCTTTTGAAATTTCATCCAAAAAATGGTTTTTACATAAATAGGTGAGGGTACTTCTCCTCATCGCCTCCTTTGATTCCCATGTTTCTTATTCATACTTATGGTTTCTCCACAACACTTTGACAAGGTGGGTTATCTATTTGTGTAGAATATTTTCCCTCTAGTCTAGAATCTTTATTAGATTCTACTCATAAGAGAGATTATCTTCTAGTTGTACCACCACTGAGTTCAGTTCATGTGAGGGGTCTAGTACGTACTTTCTCCATACTGATATGTGGAACATATCATGAACATGAGCCATATTTGGTGAAATTACAAGTCAATTGTCCAAGGATCCTATGTGATCAAGGATATCAAAGGGTCCAATGTACGTTGGGCTTAGCTTCCCTTTCTTTCCAAACTGCATGACCCTATTCCATGGTAATATTCTTGAGAAGTATTTATCTCCAACATCAAACACCATGTACCTTCAACGGTTTCCATCATAGCTATTTTTAGGACTCTAATAATATTTTATATGTTCTTGGATGTCTTGATCCTTCCCTTCCATCTCTTGAACATGATCAGTTCCAAATAGGTTTCTTTCTCCAAATTCATCTCAATAGGTTGGAATTTTACATCACTTTCCATATAGAGATTCATATCGAGCCATATGAATACTCAAGTGGAAGCTATTATTTTATGAGAACTCAACCAATTGAGGATGCTTATCATATCCACCATTGAATTCTAAATATAAGTCTCTTAGTGTATCTTCGAGCAACTAAATATTCCTTTTATATTGACCATCAGTTTGGGGGTGATAGGTCATGATTAAATTTAATTTTGTACTCAAATCATGTTGAAGACTCCTCCAGAATTTAGATGTGAACCTGGGATCATGATCTGAGACAATTGACAGTTTAACTCCATGATGACTCACCCCATCCTTCACATATATCTTATCAATTTGTTCAAGTGAGATATCTTCCTAAATAATGATTAATTAAGCGTCATTGGTGGGTTAATCCTCCAAAATCCATATCACACTATTTCCTTTGGATGTATTTGAGAGACTCATGAAAAATTCCATAATGACATTTTCCCATTTCCACATGGGTATAGAATATAGTTTCATTATCCCTTTGGATTTTTTTCACTCATCTATAACTTGTTGACATATCAAGAACCATGAAATATAATTTCCAATCTCCTTCTTCATGTTGTCTCACCCAAAGTGTTTTCGAAGATCACAATACATATTGGTACTCCTTGGATGGATTGAAAAAGTTGAGCTATATGAATTATCAAATAGATCCTTTATTATCCTAGGTGACGAAGGCAGACAAATACATCATCCAAATCGAATCATCCCATCATCATCGATATGGAACTATTGCAGCTTCCCTTCCTTTACTTCATTCACCTTTATTTTAACTATGGATCATCCATTTGTGGCTCTTTTATCTTCTCTTGTATATATGGTTATGAAATAATTTGGGGAAGGTAGGATTTATTCCCCAACATTATTATTTTACAAATCTATCCTTTTCATATACATGAATATAGTGTTTCTTAGTCCACAACATGAATAGAGTTGTGGGTTATTTTTTTCATAGAGCATCAACTACCTTGTTTTCCTTTCCTGGATAATAGTGAATAGAGAAATCATAGTCCTTGGTTAGCTATAACTCTATACTTTGATGTATTTTGAGATCCTTTTGTGTGAATATATACTTTAGGCTATTTTGATCAGTATTTATCTCACCCTTCTCACCATAGAAGTAGTTCCGCCAAATTTTTAAGGAATAAATCACAAATTATAGCTATAGATCATGTGTCAGGTAGTTTTTCTCATGAATCTTATACTATCTTGAGGAATAGGCTATCACATTTTAATTTTGAAATAGTACACAACACAATACTTTCTTTGAAGCATCACTATATATCAAAAAACATTCTCCACTTCTTGGTAATGTGAGTACAGGTGAAATGATCATCCTCTTCTTTAGCTCATTGAATCGTTCCTTGAATTCTTCCATCTAGACACACTTTACCCAATTCCTTATTAATTTATCTATAGGGTTGGATAATTATGATAAATTTATAATAAAAACTTTGATAGTACTTTGATAATCCCAGAAAACTACAGATTTCTATGACATTAGAGGGTTTGGTCCATTTCTCAATTGTCTTTGTTTTCTAAGGTTCCACATAAATTCCCTCACATGTGATAACATGTCCCAAGAATGTAAATTTCTATATCCAAATTTCACAATTTTTGAACATGGCATACAATTTACCCTTCTTTAATGTCACCAACCTGGGCCTTATATATTCTTCAAGTTCCTCCTTACTCTTGGAGTAAATGAGAATATCATTGATAAACACTACCAAAATTGAATGAGGAAATCTCTAAATACTCTATTCATCAAATCCATGAAGATTTCAGGGGAATTAGTAAGTTTGAAGGGAATAACCAGAAACTCATAGTTCTCGTACCATGTAAGGAAGGAATTCTTCTGAATATATTCTTTATTCATAATTACCAGATGGTATCCATAATGAATATCCACCATTGAGAAGTGCTTAGCTCCTTCCAACTAATCAAACAAGTCGTCATTCCTTGGTAGAGGATAATTTTTCTTTGGGTTGATCCTATTGAGTTATCAATAATCAATATACATCCATATTGATCCATCCTTCTTCTTAACAAAGAGCTTTTTCATACCCAAAGGTGATACACTAGGTAATATGAACCCTTTGTCCAAAATCTCTTGCAGTTTCTTCTTAACTCCTCCAGTTCAATAGGATCTATTCTATAGGGACACTTTAATATAAGAGTATCTCAAGGTATGGGTTCTACTGAGAACTCTACCTCACGATCTAGGGGAGTCTGTGTAACTCTTTAGTAAATAAATCATCATATTTTTCCACAATGGGAATTTCCCCTTGGTTGATCCCTTCCTTTGAATCAACCATTTGGGCAAGGTAAGCTTATTCATAGGGAATCAATACCCACACCTTTGAAGGATTTTCCCTAAGTAGATTCCTGATATTCCTTGAATTTTTAGCGGAGCATGGGATGGTATGGAATAAAAAAAGAATTTTCATTATACCAACAGTTGTTATGTGCTCGATATATAAAGAGATAATTAATCCCCAATATAGCATCAAATTCTACCGAGGGAAGTATTATGAGATTCACTGGAAGAATCTTTCAACATACACCAGTAGTAGAAGAGTCAAACACTTGGGTTGTAATGATTTCACCACCAGTTTTTTTTATAGATATATCAACTTCAAGGTTTTGGGTATTTGAATCAATAGTTCTATGAAACTTTCAAGATATAAATGAATGAATAGAACTAGAATCAAATAATACTTTTTCATTCATGAGTAAATAGGAAGTGTTCCTTTTATGAATTCATTTTCTTGTTCCACTTGATCAGTAGTATTGGGATAAGCCCTTCCATTCTCCTTTGGCTTTAGGGGTGGGTGACATTTATTACCCTCGAGGACTTGAGTTTTAGTGAACAATCATGCATAGTGCCATTTCTCCCTATATTTTTACCACTGAACTATGGGTAGAGCACTCCTTCAATCCACCACATTTCCCTACTTCTTCAAATTTTTTCTACATTCATGAGCTTGGTGTCCTTCTCTCTCACACTTAAATAATTTCCCCATCCATTTTTGGTAGTTAATTTGATGTTTCTTCACACATTTTTGACATGTGTGTGGTTGAGTTTTCTTTAAAACTTCTCATGAGATCCTCCATCTTGAAACTCCATTATTAAATTCTTATCACCATAGGTAGGAGACCATTCTACAATCTCCTTCTCCATTTTGAGAGAACATTGAACAACTTCTTCATAAATCCCAAATTATATAATTTAAATATCATTTCGAAGGTATTTCTTTAAACCACAAAAGACTCTATAAATTTTAGTATCGTTGTTGATAACAAAACCTCAATCATACCTTGAAAGCCTTGTGAAATTGTCTTAGTAGGTCATGACAGATTATACTTCCTTTTTCTTCATCTCTATGAATTCTTTCTCCATATTCTTATGAAGTGTTGGATGTAAATACTTGTTAAAAAACATTATATTAATGTCTTCCCAATCCATCCCTTAAATTTCATCCTTTGTCTTGGTGTTCTTAATTACATCCTACCATTGATCGACCACTCTATCTAAATGGTAAAGGGACAGAGTGACCTTATCCATATCAGAATAGTGAATCACAAAAAAGATATTCTCTATTTAGTTGACCCATTGTAACATGACTAGTGGATCATAATATCCAATAAATGTCGTTGGTTTTTTCTAAATAAAACAATCTATATCATGGTTCTCCCACTTATGGGAAGGTGAACATTCCACATTATTCAGGTTATTTTTCATAACTTGAGACAGCTAGGTAAGCATCACTGTGAAATTTTGAACTCTACCTCCTAAATAATTGGGGATTTCATTCGGGAAATCACTAGGTTGTCCCTATCATGAGTTTTTTATTAGTTTTTCCTTGATCCCACAATTTTCTAAAATAGAAAAGGTTATAACAAAACATAATTCAACAAGTCATCAATAATTTATCCCATTTTAAAACTAAATCTAAAGTAATATCTTATGGGATCCATATGTTTAGAATATTCAAAAACAAATATTATTGAGTTCTTACTTATACTTAGTCTCATACTAGGGGTTTTCACTAAGTTTCTATAATCCTCATTCCCAAATTAACTAAACTGCTATCTGATACCAAGAATAGAGACCCTACATTTTCTTACATTAATATTACATCATTTTAATGATAAAAGGACATAAAAGAAATACATGACTAGGATCAAAAGGTTTAGTTTCCTTGTAAAATTAGGACCATACAAAACATATATTAAATAAGACATAAACATTTATTCAATTCCTTCTTCTCTAGCTTCTTATTGGCCCTTGAATTCTAATTAGTACAAGTAGTCACTTGAGGATATACATAAAAAAGGGGTGAGATAAAATCCTAATAAGTGGATAGATAATAAAATGAACAAAAATGACATAGGTGGGAATAATTATCATCATAACATATTCATAGTATCATAATCATAAGAGGAAGCATTATAAAAAGGAATGGAATGTGGAAATGCATAAAAATGAAACATCATGTCTTAGTGGTCAACTACCACACATAGTTATAAACAAAGATAGTATAATGTTCACCTATATTTAACTTTTCTCATGAGATACATCACATTAATAAATTCATTGTAGCACTATATAATTCTTGTCACACCCATAACATAATAATATTTTCATAGCTCTGTATAATTATGGTTGCACCCATCACATCATAGCATTTAAATTATCATGTATTCCACATAGAACGTATATCAATCTTGGACATGAAATAACCCATGGAAAGGAATGGGTTTAGTTTAATAAATCATACATTCATAAAATTTTAGTTTCAAAATTAAAGAGGTAACAACATACTTTACATAAGAATCCTCAACCTTGAGTGAAGAAGAAACAATCTCGAGAAGTAGAAGGTGTGTTTTTTGAAACAAGATTTCATTTCGAAAACATTGTGTTTGTAATAAACTACATTATAAAAAATTTATTTCCCATAAAAGGTAATATAATTACTAATAAATTATATTTACAGAATATCCATACTAAAAATGGGCTGAAATAAGGAAAACCCAAAGAAAGAGAGTTGGGTTTGAGAATTCTCCTTACCTAGTGTCTCAATGATTTCTTAAATTTAATATCCTATATAATCAAATTATAATTATTAAATAAAAAATAAAAAACCTTTTAGAAATTAATTTTATATTTTATAGTTTTACTAAGTTCATTTATGGGCTTCTGTATCAGTTATAGAGTTTAATTTTCTCGTTGGGATTATTCATTTTCATGGTTTTCATGATTGGTTCGATTGTATATATGAATGGATGTTCGTGTAAAATGAAGATAAATATATAGAATAGTTATTATATGTTATTAATGATATTACATAAGTTTAAATTATATTATAATTAAATTATTAATATTTTATGATGACGAATCATTAGATAAATGTTAATGATGATCGTTTTAGATTAATTCTGTATGGTTCTTTATAACAACAAATTCATTTTGTTTTATCATTTAGTATTTTGTATAAATATTACTTATAGAACATAAAAATGGTTATAAAATAAAATTTATAATATATTTTAAACCATTTAATAGTTTTATTAAAATCCTAGAAGGTGTTAAAGGACAACGAAAGCACATTGTCCACGATGTCGGTAAATTGACATATCACGGGTGATGATTTTATTTTTAAAATAAAATAAAGGGAGGGAGGAGTTTAATTATGGATATTACATTAACCTGATAGAATATCATTATATCAAACATACTAGAGTTATCATTATATTTGTATAAGGGAAGGATAGGAGAATAGAATAAAAGAAAAGAAATTGAAAAGAAATTAAATAAAAAGGGAAGATGATTTTACATCTTGGATTTATCCTCCTTGAGAACCTCTTTAGGAAAAGGTTTTGGTATTTTGATGAGACTAAGAGCTCCTAGAAGTGGTAGAGGATAGTGGGGAGATTTTTGGTAAAAAATTGGACATGTACCAAATCTTGAGAGGTGTGAGATGAACAGCAGGAGAGGGGTCATATTTATAGTGGAGGAGAAAGGTGTTTTCTCATTATTTAATTCATTAGTTTATTATTTTTCTGAAGAAAATAAATAGTTTTTATTCTTGAGACTAAATATATTTCATAGATTATGAAATTTTGAAACAATGGTTCTTACATCAACTATGACTCATGATAACTGTATTTAATTTATAATTTAATTTTATAGTAAATTATCATATTTTACAATTCACCAAAACATTAGGTATTTCAGAAAAATACCAAAAATTAACCCTAACCATTTTCTAATGAGTAAAATTAAAAAATGAACTCCATTTTATGAAAATAATTTCCTAAATATGAGTAATTTAATTTTTAATTAAAATCGCCATTTACATGGAAAATATATATTGTAAAATTATGACTGATTTTATAACACCTTGAAAATTTACTTAATATCTCATAAAATTATATTAAAGTCATAAGACATAAAAATATTAATTTATGGATACATTTTTTAAAAATATATTTTCATTTAAATTATTTAATTAATCATAATATTTTAATTAAATATTTATAACTTACAAAAATACCAACATTTAATTATTACTTTTTAAAATATTTATTTAATTATACTATGATAGAGTTATAACATATTGTAACTTATAATGTGGATTAATTTTTTATACTTTCATTGGTGATGTTATTATTCAATTTTATGGTTTACTATTCATAATCGTCACATCACTATTCCAAAGGTCAAGATACTATTTCATCAGTATAGGTTCCTTATCTTCTAGAAATAACTTTTATTTCATTAATTCATCATTTATAAATTTTTAACTGTGTTCTTAATGTGATTTTAGGTGATTTTACTATAATTCATAATTATAATAAGGGAAAAATTTCATTGATAAAATTTTAGTTTGTTACAATATATACTTTCAATTCATCATCCTTTGATATCTTTAATATTTCCCATAATTCATGCTCAACAATATCCTTTGATGTTCCAACTAATTTGAATTATAATTTATAATCTTGTATTATTAGTGAAAAAAATACTCAAAATGTATCAATATAACTTTTGAAAAATCCGAAACTCTATCAATACATAATATGTGATTTCATCTCTTTTGAATACATAAGATATTTGATATATAACATAATTTAATTTTAAAAATTATTAATGTGTAAGTTATTTTAACAAATAGAAAATAATATGTAGGATACAAAATGTGTATGATATTTTACTTTTTGAAAAAATCAATACATAAGAAAGTCAACTTCATACGTAACATAAATTTTAATCAAAAAAGGCATAACATATTTTACTTTGTTTAATTTTTTATATGTATGAAAATATGGTTCATGTATAATAAAAATTATTTTTCCAAAAAATAAAATACCTTCATACATACAGAAATTGTTGAGTTAGAAGAAATACATAATATAATTACCTAATTCATTCAATATTTCTATTAATTAAATTTCTATACATAATATCCCCACAGAAAATATGAAAAAATAATTTCAAACCATGTTTAAAAAAATTTCCAGGAATGCATACAAAAATTGTTCAAAACTAATAATATATATATTTTATGACTTAGAAAAAATTCAACACATAATATAATTTTTATTAGTGCATAATATTCTACCCTTCACCAAGAATCATAATCTATGGTTTTTGATCAGCTCTAAAAACATATGTAAGATAATTTACATGGAAAAATTATACAACAAAGAGTTAGAAATGAATATCTAAAAAAATAACAAATGAATATTAAATAATAAATAAAAATTAAATAGATAATAAATAAAAAATTATAAATAAATGAAATCTTCAAACATAGATTCTTTTCCACACTCATGTTAAATGGAATAATAAAATAATTAAGTGGGGAATTTTTAATTACCAAAACAAAAAAAAGCGTCATGGAGACACACAATAATCTCCCCATTTTCATAATTACCAAACTGAACGTAGTTACATGATTCTCCAAACTTTTTAAATTGATAAATAAATATTGAATATTGAATAGTAAATAAACCACCCCCTTGAAAATCAAATAGTTTATTAAAAAGTTTTACCCTTTTGAAAATTTCTCCCCCAAAACATGATTTAAATAGAAATAACATTCTACAATTAAATTAAATAATTTTTATATAAAACAAAAAATTATATAATATATCCCTCCCATGAGAACGTGAAATTAAATATCACATGAATATCCCCTTAAGATAAATAATCATGAAATTTCATGATCAAGATGTAATAAAAAATTTAAACATATTTCATCATGATTTAATAAAATTTAAATATCAACAATTTTAAATAAAATATTTCCCTCTAAATTCATAAATTCTAAATATATGTTAAAAAAATAGATGTAATTAAAAATATTAAATCTCCCCATTAATTTTTATTTTATTATTTTTAATAAACAACTAGATTATAAAAATTTTGAATTTATATTGTATCAGTAGTGAGAACGCCTCTTATATAAAGACATTGGAAGCTAAAAGGAGAACTTGAAACATGTTAATATATTTTAAGAATTGTAAAATGATTTTAAAATAATTTAAAGTAATAAATAATGGTTATATATTCTAGAAAACCAAAAAATAAAAAAAAATATAGAATGCCCATTAGTTAAAAATAAATAAATAACTAAGTTAATTGAATACAAAAATAATATATGATTAAATATAAGAAGGTATGAATGTTGTCCATATGAAATAAAATTAATTGGTAAATTATAATATCTTAAGTTTCACTCTATTCTTCACAGTACCTTTATAAACCCAGAATGAGTGAACTCTTGGAATATTAAAACTCATCCAATATGAATTAGAAAAAGAATTATTATTCTCAAGTGGATTTATAAAACATTTAAAAATTAATAAGAAAAATGAACGTGGGAATCACATTTTAAAAATTTTATAGAAGGTAAATTAAAATTTATTTTACCATTTCCTATAAAATTCTTAAAATGAATAGGTCTTATAGTGTTTACATTTAAACCATCTTATAAGACATTGGCTCACTCAAACTATTCCTTCTAAAATTTTATCCAAGACTATTTTTATCTTATCATTTTCTTTTAAAATATCTTCATGGTTATAATATAATTTACCACATGTGGATGAATCAAAAAAATTAAATCTAATATTCTCATCCTTAAGGTTCATACATTCTTTATTTAATTGAATAATATAACTAAATAAAACAGTGAATTTCCAACCTTCCCCTTCACTATATATTTAAATATTATCATTTAAATTATTATAATCCACTCTAATACTAAAAATATCTGAATTATTATCCTCATTCTCTTAAATGAAATTGTTATATTCTAATACAAGATACAAGTGTATATCCATTATTTTCAAAAAAAATTATGATACATGTCACAAATTGTATTCAATTCCATAATACCAAGATTACTATAAATGAAATAATTAGAAGAGTTATAATCACTATCCTTGGAATATTAATATATAAAATATAAATTATTAGATTATTTCTTAACATTCCATTATAAAATAAAATAGTCAAAACATTTTGAATTTATCCTTTTAGTATTTATCCATTTTCATTTTTTGGATCTTTTTTCTCTTTGAACATCACAAACAAGAGATATTCCTAGAAATTTTATAGTCTAGAGTGAATTTTTAAATCCATAAAAAATAGATTTAAACAATAAATTCATCATTAATATAAACTATCAAGAGATCCAAAGGTCTAAACATTGATTCAAAATGTTAGCTCCCACCTAGAGTTTAAAAAAGAGAAGGGTGAATTGTTAATCTTAAAAATCAGAGTATGTAAAAATATATTTTTTAGTACTATGAATTAAGATATTTATCAATACATGCATAATCAATGAATTCAGTATATTTTTAAAGAGTGAAAGTAGTAAAATAAAAGGTATAGCACACTTGTATTTTATAGTAGTTATGATGAAAATGGTCATATGTCTACTCTTCACACTACATCCAAATATTATGGGTATCCACTATAAAAAAGGAATTTTTCATGTTTATAAAAAACCTATATTTTTTATATTTGATCATCCATAAATCCATATTTTAAATGGTTGAAATATAGCCTAGGAAATTCTATGTAGAATCTCTAAACCTAATAATCCTTTTATGTGGAACTATACATAACCAACATTTCTTAAATGGATGAGAACTAACCTAATATTTCTATAGTATCATCCATAACCTAGTTATTTAAAAAAAATAAGAACAACCTATTTCTATGCATTATCATTTGGTGGATAGAATCGATGATACCTTTTAAGGTTGGTATAACCCATAAAGTGTTGAAATAATGTACAGAAAACCCCAAATAAAATAAACAAAAAATAATAATCAAATTTCAGTTGTGGATTGAAATGTTGGAATAGGAATTTTATTCTAATCCCATAAAGAATATTTTAATGAATTTTCTTGGGAATTATATTTATGCCTCAGCAACTCATTTGAATAATGAATGTTTTTTATCTTTGGTTATGTTTCAAACATCGAGTATCCATTTATGTTTGTGTGAGTGTTGATATAGAATTTAAATAATGAAATATAGAAATTAATAAAAAATTTAGTGTTAATTATATGATCTTACTTCATAAGTTATCATTAATAGTTCTTCATGTGTATTTAAATATCAAATTAACTTGATAATCTATAAAAATAAAACAACACAAAAAATCATAAATATATGAAAAAAATTAAATAAATATTTAATATGAACAACAAATACTTTTTAATACTGATAATTTATAATCATTAATATTTCTCATAATATATGCACAATTGAATCATTTATTATTCTAAAAAAATGACATTTAATTTTGAATCCCACAAGATTAATGGAAAAAATACTCCAGTTCAATATAGAAAACTTTTGAAAAATCAATAACACTATCAATATAAAATATATTTTTCCATCTATATTGAATAAGAAAGATATTTTATATGTAACATAATTTATTTTTCCAAAATATTTATATGTAATATATTTGAATAAAAAGATAAAACATATATGAAATATAATGTGTAAGATATTTTAATTTTTTACAAATTCAATGTACAAGAAAAGAATCATTATATATTAAACAAATTTCATTAAAAAATAATGAATAACATATTTTACTATTAATAAAATTATACATAATAAAATTAGGTTCATACATTAAAAAAATCATTTTCGAAAAACCGAAATACCTTCATATATAAGAGTAATTTTAGGGTAGAATCAATGCATAATATAATCTCATGATAGGTATGATATTTTCCTTAGTAAAATTTTCATACATAATGACCTTAAAGAAGGTATGTAATATAGTCTTGATCCATTGGTAATATATTTTACAATAACATGAAATATATTCTTCAACAATAAACATACACAGGTCTTATGACTAATAAAAAATCTATTATGTGACATAATTTTACTCAGTGCGTAATATTATGTCCTTAACATCAAATCAAAACATATGTTTTTTTATCTTCTCTAATAATATACACAAGATAGTTTACATAGAATAATTTTTCAACACATAGTTATAATCGAATATGAAAATGAAAAAAATAGTAAATAACAAATAGTAATTAAATAGAGAGTAAATAAATAAATAAACTAGAAATGAAATCTTCAACCATAAGATATTTTTCAAATTATTGTTAGAGGGAGTAATTAAATAAATAAGTCAGTGATTTATAATTATAAAAAAAAATAAAGTGAAAAGGATCCACTCAACATGATCATGTGTAAACATAAGTATATTTCAATCATCTTTATGTTTAACTAACTCTTCCAAGGATTTTTTGCTCAAATAGTCAAGCAATTTATGCTATAAATTTGTGTATCATCCTTGGATAAAAATCATAGGACATATTTTACATTAATGAGATGGATATTTCCCTTCTTGATTTTTTCCTTAGATCATAATTAAAAAATATATTCCCTCAATCATACATGTCTTATTTGGTAAATTTACATCATTCCCTGGGTCACATAAGTAAATTACTCTTATTAAATTGAAAATACAACCTTCAAAAACCAAGAAAACTATTTTCCTTAGGTATTGTACTATAAGATTTTCCTTATAGAAGATAATTATTTTTAAAACATTCATTGTTTCCAAAATATAGAACTCTTTTATCATATTTTATCCCCATTATAATATCATTGATCCTAGTCATGTGGTAATTACTTACACTTTAAATGATCTGTACTCTAGCTTGCCTTGTTCCATCCAAAAAAAATCTCCAATATAAAAAACTTATCATCTTTTTTATTTTCAACACATGCTTTTTTCTCCACATTTATTTGTTGTTCATATTCAGGTTCCTCCTTCTAATATGATGGGTCCTCCTCATCTCATAAAATATTGAACCAAATTTTAATTTTCATCCTGCTTAGTGATTCCTTGATCTACTATCCTATTCCATATTGAGTATCTTTGGAATATTTCCTTATATCATTAATGATTAAAATATGTTCTTGTGTTTTTATCTATCACACTAAAAAAAGAATCCATCAAAAACATATAGAAAATATTAATTTCTACTTGTCTGTCTCTATTAATGTTATTCGTAAAAATGACTCTTTGATATGTGAAAAAAATATTATATATAGCCCAACTTTATGAAATAATAACACCTAAATTATATTTTTATTATTATCTATCTTCATTCTCTATCTAGTGGTATTTTGGGTTTCCCCAAAATCTACCTTTCTATAATTAGTGTGTGTTTTTGTATTTTCATCAACCATGGTCATATTTTTCTTTCTTTCAAGCCCCATGCTTATTTTTCCTTCATGATAAAACCATTGTTGTTATGTAAATTCCTCCAACTTGTTCATCATATATCCAAAATTATACTTTATATTTTTAGTTACCCATATTTCCAATCTTCCTGATGTCATTTTGGGAGTCAGAACCCTCTCTTGATCCTCATGATTTATTTTCATTTTAATGGTTTATCTTTAAAAATCTTTGATCTATTTGAGCGTATCATTTAATGGGTAGTCCACCCATTAATAATTCAATTCAGTTCTTCCACTTTGATCTTGTTCTAAATGACATTCTATAATTTTTATAGACTATAAAAATTATAATTTCCAAACTCATCATTGAACTCTCCTTTTTATACATTTTTCATTCTATATATAGAGTTTGGAATCATGTGAAACACAATTAGAATTCGTTTCCTTGTGCTATAAATATCTATATCTTCAAGTGAAGCCTTTATTCATCAATTTAAATTCTACCACGCACTCAAATTCATCATTTTATCCATCTATTTTCACTTATCCTTATGGTTTTTTTATTATAGCCATATGAACTTCCTAACTGACATCTTTCAAATCATCAATCTTATCTACTTTTGTTTCCTTAATGTTATTGTCCTCTTTTAAAATCTATTATTTTTTCTATAAGAAATTATTCATGGTTATTTTTGTTTGTTTTACTTACCTAATATATTTATTCATCGGTTGTTTAACTTCTTCATCATCTGGAAATGTCTCCAGACACTTCCCCACAAGATTATAAACCATTACACATTGAAATCATTTGAGTATAATATTCCCTTAAAACATCCCTTTCCACTTATAATATTTTAGGAAAGTAATTCCATCATATCTCTAACATCCATTCCTCTAGTATCATCCTCTATTGAATGAATCACCATTGCCTTAAATTAAAATTCAAAATATTTATCCTTTTTCAACAGATCATTATCATTAGTCCCAATATAAAAATCTACAAGATTACATTGAAGACTATAAAATGTAACTTCATTTGGATCCTTTTCCCTAAGCATTGAAATTTTTTTTTGAGACAACATGGAATCATTTTAAATATGCACTGTAAAATTTTAATATCATTAAGGGTTTCTCTGAGTCAGTGCATGATGAAAACAATAACATTCATCCTATAAAATAAGGTATTCATTGATTAAATCTGGTGCATCATAAAATAATTATAATTATTATATATAAAATACATTTTAAATTCTCATAACATCATTTCACCTTCTTATATATTGAGTAATTATACCCTCATGGATATTTGGGTATTTAAACAACATCACATTCATTTAGATTTCATTGGACAATTATCCACTTAATCTAATAATTCCTTTATCCTTAGAATATATATCCTTAAGATATATTATAATAAAACACCACTAGCTATATTGAAAATAATTTATTAAAAAAAATCTACATAAACATCCATTTTTAATGATAAAAAATATTATAGCATATATTTTTTCAGATTTGAAAGTTATGACAGTCGAAGATCAGAACAGCTTTTTGATTCACATGTGATTTAGAGGATTCTAAAGAAAATTCCTTCAAACTAAACCTTATACTCTAATTCCACATTTAACCCCCCCCCCCTCCCAAGGTATCTTCCTTATGTGGGGACAACAACAAGTGTTGGTGACTAACACTGAGGATATAAAAATAGCAATAGATGGAATTTCCATCAAAAGATAAAAAGAACATGAATCCAAAATCAAATGAATATCCAAAGTATCAATAATTAAAATATTAAAAACCAATTACCAATGTAATATAAAATATATTAATTCTAGAAAATAACCACAAATTTAATATAATAATAATTAGTAAAATAACCACGATAATAATCTTGTATTCTTCCTGATAAAAGAAAACAAGAAAAACTTCAACTCATAAGAACACCATATCTGGGATAATATCATTTAAAAGATCTTCACACATGATACTACATATCTATAAAATATTTACATAAATAAGGGATGATTATAAAATACTAAGTAGGTTCCTCTCTCAAAACCCTCATGGTTATGTTATTGGAGAATACTAATACATCCATAACTGAATAATTAATGCATGATATCCAAGATTTAAATATTTAATTTTTCAAATCTAACTATAAGAAAAATATAAAATCAATAAAACTTTTTAAAAAATATTATATAATAATATGAAAAATGATAAAAATTATGTATAAAAAAAAGTTCCCCCACAAACTATCTATAACTAACTTTTTTACCATAAGTACAAATAGAAAATGTCATAAAGATACCACCCCTTCAATAAAAACCACAACATTATCTACAAAAATCCAACCTCAATAAATTTAAAATCACTCCATATCACCTCATAAACATGGAATGAAACATAACTAAATAAATATTGACAGCTGAAAATTATTTTCCTTCCAAGAAAATAATGATATTTTGTCACATGTGATACCTACAGAAGCAATTATTACATAGAGATTGGTAAAATATAAAATATAAATTTCTAAAATAGAAAAATATAATATAATATAACCATTAATTCCAATAATATGTTGTAATTTCTTCAAAAAACTATATCATAAATATCAATTTGTCATAATCCACCATAATTATTTCCACTAGAGTCCACCATTTATCCCAATATTGTGAAACACTTCCCTCTACATAAATTTATCCACCATAAAAGGTCCTTGGGAGAAAAAACCAAATAAATAAGTTTCTACATATCTTATATATGGAAAAAAATTTATAAAATTCCATATTATTAATACCAATACTATAGAATATAATATCTACAACAACATATCCCAATAAAAAAATTATTCTCTCAAAATCGATCCTCATGAATACATTATCTTTGCATTTAGAATATAACATTTGTAATAAAATTTCCATAAACCCTTTAGAACAAAACATCCACATCATCTGTTATAAATACAATGACATCTGGTCTATCTATATAAAATACACCACCATAGATCAAAGTCCTTAATGGATTTTAAGTGTAAAGTAAAACATTTTTCCCTATATTCTATACAATTAAAGAGGAAGAAAAAGAAGTAATGGGTGGATTGATACCTATGTGTATTTCATCATCACATTCTGTAATATTACCATAGACCTTTTTAAGTAATTGGATAGAATTTTCTCATCACCAATGAGTTTTATAGCCTCAGTGTCACTTGGAAAGAACACATTCCATCTATAGTAAATTGATTAATATCACCAAATTATTAAAATTAATATAAACCAATAATTAAAGTAAACATCATGCCACTATTCAAGAGTCTCCACATCACTATGTAGTTATATGGGATTCTAAAATTTTCCCTTGTAATGAATTTATATCACATATTCATAAATAAATTATTTCTTTAATATAATTTAAATGAAAAACATATTAATATTAAATTCCTTATATTTCCTTTATAATAATAAAATTTAAAAATCTTTTGATTATTTTCTTCTATTATAATCAAACCTCTATTTAATATCACCATAAGGAATTTATCCATGATATATATGTTTCTCATCATCTCAATATTAAATTATTCTATCCTTTATTCATCATTATTTTATAATACATAATTTCTCTTTCACTATTCAAAGAACAATGGAGAATATTTCTGAAATGATTAATGTTATGTGATCCATATATAAAATACTCTTAATTTATAATGATTATGATACATGAAATTATATAATGAATTATTCCATGAACCAACCTAGGTCAACCCTAAACCGGTTAGTTGTGCCTGCCTAAGACAAGGCTCGAGAGGTATTCTCGGTCCTCCCTTGCAAGAAACTACTATCAGGGCATCAATAGAGAAACAAAGGTAATGATTTTTTCCTATAAAATAAACTGAACTATGGAAAAAGAATAGAGAATACCAAAATAAATACAATTACTAAACTGAAAATCATTTATAAAAAAAATAAAAATACAAAAAATTGAAAAATATAACAAAATTGTACCATGATGACCACAGGATCTATATGTGACCCTGAGTTTCACTCTCAGATTCCAAAACCAATCATCACCAAAAGTGATCAAAACCAAGCCTAGACCCTCACAAAAATCCAAAAACAAGAAAGAACTATAGGTATGAGAATTAAAACTCAGTAGGTGTGCCTGAAAAAATGTACTCTCACTTCATTTACTTTAAACAAAATCAATTTTAATTCATGTTTTAAATACAATATATAAAACTAAGATTTTGAAAAAAAATTACTTTAAAATAAAACATGCTCCATTTACCTTTTTGCAATTCATATCCAGATTCTTTTCAAATAAGTAGACATTAAAATTTTCAAAGAGCATGCAATAGTTTTTATTTGAAAAAGGGAATGGGAGTGTAAAACATTTCCAAAACAATTTTCACAAACCTTTGAAATCCAACTCATAACTTTTATCCAATAATTTAACTATTCAAGGATGAAGTATAAATGCTCACATAACAAGGGAAATGGAAAATAACATGTATAAGTAACCAACCAACAATGAATCTCAATCATCCACCATATGTAACTAAGTTTCATAGGGCAGTGGATAACCAAGGAGTATATGGGAATAATCAAGAACATACTTACTTATTCCTTATCGTGAAGGCATGCCTCACTCAATAACATCATCTCACCCACATGTGTGATCATACACTAAATGGTCTGACTGAGGGGAACTATCCCTAACAGAAGAAAGGTCCACACTAAGGGAAACTAACCAGAGTAAAATCATAAGCTAGTGTAGTAACGATTCACCAAAAAATTTCTAGTTATTCTATGTTCCCATGTTGAGGATAAAGATGTGGTGATCTAATAAAATCCAAACAAGCATCCAATCACATTCACATACATCACACACAATCAACATAGACACAACAAGTCCCCCTCGAGTCACCCTAAATAAAAATATTTTTCCTTTAAACCATTTGATTACAAGGGATTCTCTCAAAGTGGAACTCCCACAATGTTCATCATAACCAAGGCATGATAATTTTATAAGGATATTTTTCAATACAAATAATTTTATCAAATATATATATGGTCCTAATGAAACTGTTATGAAACCACACATTTCCAAAAGAATCCAAAACACCATTTCTAATTTTAATACAATTTAGGAAAATCCATTTAGGAAATCACTCCCCATTTCTAATCCATAACCACATAGAAATTAATTTTAAAAACCAAACATAAATTATAATATGCATACCATCTATAAAATCCAACCAATCAGTTTAATAAACACATAGTTCATAAAGTTAATTAAACAAATTCATGGAGTTTCATACTCATTTCACATAAAAAATTTATACAAAAAAATACATCACTATTTATAATTAAAACAAGGAGTTAAGAGTAATAAATTAATGATTCTTAAAATTAAAGGTCAAATGAAATGGGGAAGCTACCTCAAACTCACAATGCTTCAACGACACCCACCTGAAACAACCATGAAAAGGCTCAAGGAAGGAAGAAACACATAGTGGAACCCTAAACACAAAAAAACCCCAAATTTAAACATAACATAACAGGAATAATAAATCCACATGACCAAGGGAGATTATGAACTCAAAAGAATATGGAAGAAGAAGGAATCTGAAGAATAATGGATGAGAATACATTGAATATATAGCCCAAAAAATTGATGAAATAAATTGATCAAACCCCTGGGATTGGAGAGTAGGCTTGGGGTGGAAGGTAGGGGAACCATTTGGGTTGTATGAACTAGGATAGGGGAAGAATTGGCATTATGGGGTTAAAATATGAAGAGTGTAAAAGAGTATAATCACATTTTTAATGAACTAGACATGTCACACAATTAGCCCGCACAGTTTTCCAAACCCTGTGTAAACTGTGCATCCCTCATTGTACAATAGGAACAAGCCATGTGGTTAAATAGAATAGTTTCCCATATCATGTGACAACCATTTGGTCACCACTGTCCACAATGGAAATTTTCTTCCCGATTTCATGGGTAAGTGCACATGGTTTCCTCAAACCATGCACCAACCAATTACAACCTATTTTCAAGACCAAAATATATATGTTTCGCCAAAAAATAAAAATTAAACTCAAGGATAAATACAAGAAAAAATATAAATAAAATAATATCTCAAAAAAATATATATATGGAAATTCTCCCCACCATCATGCTTTATTACCCAAGAAAGTCACAACATCTACAGTTGATTAGTCGATGAAAAAGGTTCACATACTCACATGATTCATCTCCTAAAACTAAAATCACATCAACCACTAGAAAAATTAAAACACACACCCCTAACAAAAACAAACCAGCGAACCAGAACCACCCCACAAAAAATGATGGAAAACTCAAATCATAAACACCACAACCATACAATAAGAAAAACCATCTGGTTTCCTCTAAAAACCCAACATCTATCTAATTAAAAGAGACCGAAAATCCAATAACTCCAAAAGAAACCACCTAGAACCAAACTAAAAATAAAGGGAAACCCATTCTTCTCACATGGGAGGCTATAATGGAATCCCTTCCATTATAAACCAACTAGCACTGACCAAATACAAATGAAACTGCGACAAGATTTGTAGTGGGTATCCCCGCCATTAATATAAGGCCCCGGCCTTAAACCTTACTTAATATTGAGTTACTTAAAGAATACACATTGAGGATCTTTCCAAGTTTAGAGTTTTAGAGAATTAGATCATAAAACATGCATTACATTCCACATTTAAACAAAGTGGTTACATAAAAGATAGTACTCATTTTTCCCATCAATGGAAACATATTTAAAATAAAAGATGGATTCTTTCTTGACACTTCCTTGACACTATCATCACATCATGTACCCTTCCCTTGACTTGTGAAAATCATTTCAAAAACTTGGGATGAGCATAAAAAGTTCATTAAGGGATATAAAAGTACGAAATGAAAACATTAGTCCATGTATGAAATCATAATTTACTCTTAAAAAATAATCACTTTAACATACCTCATCAAATCATGAATAAATCATAGAAATCATAAGACATAAAGGTAACTTGAGGCATTCATAACATTCTTACGTAGGGATTAACCCTCATGGTTACATTTGGAATACCCATCATAGTATATTCCCTAAATCTCTTCGGAGAAACCTTAACGTTTAACTCCTTCACGTTACCCAATTCATTGAAGAGCTATATTGGGCTCACCCGCCCTTAGTTTATCATGGAACCACCTGTCTTCATAACAATGCCAATTAACCATAACATAATCGTATCACATAAAACATGCAAAAATGAAACATAACATTTCTACTTTTCAATCACAAAATATCAATACAACACATTGATATAAAAACATTATGAAAACCATTTTCAATACCCAAATAAAATAAAAGTAAAACATGGTATTTATTTTTCATTCAAAACAAGTTATGGCTTGTAGAGGAAGCCGAAACTCAAATAATGGCCACTGCGGCGGAGAAGTCGTTGTCTCCGTATATATACGACAAAAAAATTCTCTTTTTTCATTTAGTAAAATGATTCGTATGAAAAATATTCATTTTGAATAAACATAAAATTAAAAGGGTTTTATACACCATATAAAATAATGTTTTGTATAAAACAAAATATGCCTCAATGAAAGGAGATTGAGATGAAGTCACATACCTCGGGTCCGACTTGACTCGATCGTTCTTTAACCTCCTGAATAATAAACTTGAGTTAATTTCTACTTGCTTGAGAACCTTTTTCAAGTTCATTATTCCTTTTATATCACTTATTACCATGTCATGAACACTATGTAATTATTTAAGTTAATAATGGTTGTTTTGTTGATCATTGGTACCTGAGTCAAAAATAAACTCTTTATAATTACAAGTTGTTCATGTGGTAAAATATCCATTATATCCATAATTATATTCATGATGTAGATATCATATATATAATATATATCCTGTATATGCATGCATTTATAATATTACATAACATTTAGAGGTATGAAATGAAATGCACTATTCATGGAGACGGTAAGCCGTACGTACGCATGAACGCTACTTCCATTCCTATTTCATATTTAATGGAATTAAAACATAATGATACATAATATTATTATAATTATAGTATGGTATAATATGTAATATCATTAAATCTATCCTTTATACGTACCACATAAGGTATTAACGAATCAAATCACTTTGAGGGGGCGGTAGTCCCCACTTCCTAAAATGAAGATATTGCGTTTACCCATAATGGAAACCATAACGTTATTCCATAAATGAAAAATACATAAGATTAAGGAAAAAATAATCATATTATATATCATATATAAATATAGTTACATATTAATGGCCACTTTTTAATGTGTTAAATGAATATTGAACAATCATCGTTTTGTGAGGCAGAAATTAAGCATCCACAGAAACAGTATGTTCTTTAACCATTAGATGTAGGTGTGTGTAATTTTAGCTTGAATACTTCTTATAAAAACATCCCAGTATATTTAAGATACTGGAGTTTTTACAAAATAAATGAATAAAAATAGTTTAGAGGGTTGGAGAAGCAAAATAAAACAAAAGAACACAAGTGAAGACATTACCTTAAAATCAGGTAACTCCCTTTGGTTTGAACCAAAAGGGTTTCTTGAAGAGCTTCATACCTAAGATAAGGCTTATAGGATGAGGAGAGGGATGTGGAGAGACAAAATGATAAGATATTGTCTGAGCCAAAGTATTGATAAGTGTGGGTAAGGAGGTAGAGGTGGGGGCCTTTTATAAGAGGAGATGAGGGGCACTCATGGAAAGGTATAAAATGTTACTTTATTTTCAAACGAGCTTCGGATTTTAAAGGTCCCAAATTGATGTATTTCAAGGATAAGGTGATAAGGGTTCAAAATCCACCAATACAATAGGTTTTTGACATGTGTAGGTCTTAGATTTTACATTATCTTTTCATTTTATTTAAATCGTTAAATAATGAGGTAATTGTTGCATCATCATGATGTCATAAATAATTTAATTTATTTAATGTGTAAAAATTATAAAAAAATAATATAATGTAGGAAATATATTTATATTTCCAATGACTATTTATAGTCAAAAATATGACTTGTATAACCCCATGTAAAAATTGTTTTAGTAAAACAATACATGTTTGAGTCATTTTTACTTTTACTTTAAATAAAATGCATTAATGTCATTATCTTACCCAAGTGGCTCCATGGGGTCCGAAAAATAGACCCATGGGTTTTTTTGGTCGTCCATGACTCATAAAATAGGGTTAGGAAAAGTTTCAAGATATTTTCATTTTATTATAATATCATTTTTACCTTAAATCACACCAATTACCTTTAATCGTAATTAATAAAACTTAAAAGTTACTTTTCATAAAAAATTATATTCATACCATGGAACCACATTTTACTTAATAATGAAAATAATTTATATTGGATTTTTGAAATTCAAATCACAGAAGTGGTAAAGTTCCATTTAAATGAAAAATCAGTTTTTGTAACTACCACTTTGTGGTTTCACTATTCATCAAAAAATAAGGTTTTTCAGAAAAATACCAAAAATTCACCCTAAGATATATTTGATATTCCGAATTCAAAAATGATGTCTATTTTACCAAATTCATAACATAGAAGTTTAATTAATTAATTTTATAATTAAATCCTACTGTCAAATCAAATAGCGTGTTTCAAAGAAAACAATATCTATCAAAAGATTGACACTCGTTTATGTCCAATCTCAAAGTGATATTAATTCCAATGACCAACATTGGATTAAATGGTAAAAATATATTCTAATTTCACTTTAAAACAAATTAATAAGATAATCTAACTATATAAATAAATTAGATTAAAAAGAGGTTCTGAATTAAAATACAACACTTTTCACTATTCATTAAAAAATGAACATTATCAGAAAAATACCAGAAATTTATCCAAAGTAAATTTCAATGTCCCAATCATAAAGAATGAGTTTATTTTGACAAATATAACTTATAAAATTGTCAAAAGTGAGATTTAAAATGGTTCACCATCAAAAGGTGGTAAAGCAATCTTTTAAAAAATATTAGAGTATTCCATGCTTAAGATTGGATTTATTCTCATTTTAAGCCTCTAAAACACTATCTAATTCATAAATACACATAGATAAGAATATATATTATTAATTACGTACTTTGGATGTTACATCCTTCCCCATTTAGAAAATTGTGTCCCCACAATTTATTTACATATCGAATAAGTGGGGGTATTTATCCCTTATTTCATTTTTAGATTCCCATATTGCCTCTTCACTCATGTAGTTCTTCCACCAAACCTTTACTGGATGAATCACCTTATTCCACAACAATTTCTCCCTATGATCAAGAATATGAACCGGTTGTTCCTCATAAGATAGATTCTCTTCCAACTGAACTGCCTCTGGACTGAAAACATGAGATGTATCTGGCATGTACTTCCTTAACATTGAAACATGAAAAACTTTGTGTACCTGAGATAAACTCAGAGGTAAAGCCACTCGGTATGCAACTGATCCAACTCTCTCAAGAATTTCATATGGTCCAATGAACCTTGGACTCAGATTTCCTTTCTTACCAAATCGCATCACACTTTTCCATGGTGATACTTTGAGAAAAACATGATCACCTACCTTAAAAGAGAGATCCTTCCTCCTGTTGTCTGCATAACTCTTTTGTATGCTCTGAGCCATTCTCATGTGTCTCTGTATCATCTGATCTTTTTCTGCCAACTCTTCTACCAATTCCGGTCCCATCAACTTCCTTTCACCCACTTCATCCCAGAAAGCTGGATTTCGACACTGCTTCCCATATAATGCCTCAAATGGTGCTATCTATATACTAGAATGAAAACTGTTATTATAAGAAAACTCAACAAAAAAAGATGTTGGTCCCAACGTCCCTGATAATCCATCGAACAAGCATGTATCATATTTTCCAAAGTCTGGATTGTTCGTTCTGACTGCCCATCTGATTGAGGATGAAAAGTTGTACTAAAATTTAATTCAGTACCCAACGACTTCTGAAAGCCTTTACAAAAGTTAGAAGTAAACCTGGGATCATGATCAGATACAATGGAGAGGGGAACTCCATGTAACCTAACTATCTATTTAAGATACAAACGAGAAAGTTGATCTAGGTAAAAAGTATCTCGTATTGTAAGGAAATGATCAGATTTAGTCAAGCGATCAACAATAACCCAGATTGCATTATTACCTCGAGGTGTCTTCTGAAGTCCCACAATGAAGTCCATGGATATATTTTCCCATTTCCACTCTGGCACTGGTAAAGGCTGAACCATCCCTTTCGGTAACTGTCGATCTGCTTTAACCTGTTGACAAGTCAAACACTTCACAGTAAAATCAGCAATATCTCTTTTCATTCCATCCCACCAGTAATACTCTTGCAGATCTCTATACATCTTAGTACTGCCTAGATGAACTGAAAACAGGGAAGTATGAGCTTCACATAACATCTCTCTATTCAACTGTGAATCACAAGGCACACACAATCTCTTCCCAAATCTCAAAACACAATCATTATCAATGTTGAATTCAGGTAACTTACCCTTCTAAACCAGCTCTACCTTTTTCTGCAACTCACTGTCTTGCTTCTGTGCTTGCTTAATATTGTCTGATAGTGATACCTGAAACAAAACAGAAGGACATCCTGCATTAACAACTTCTATTCCATATTTCATCAAATCCTTAACCAAAGGATCATGTTCCAAATGCAACATTGTTAATGAAGCATTACTTTTTCAACTCAAAGCATCATCCACTTTATTTTCTTTTCCTGAATGGTAATGAATTGTACAATCATAATCATTGATTAATTATAGCCATCTCCTCTGTCTCATGTTCAATTATTTCTGAGTGAATATATACTTTAAACTTTTGTGATCAGTATATATTTCACACTTTACTCCATACAAATGATGCCTCTAAATTTTTAAAGCAAAAACAACAGCAGCTAATTCTAAATCATGTGTAGGGTAATTTACCTCATGAGTTTTCAACTGATGTGAAGCATAAGCAATTACCTGATCATTCTACATTAGGATGCAACCAAGTCCTTTCAATGAAGCATTACTATAGATAATAAACTCCCCATTCCTAGAAGGTAGTTCCAAAACTGGAGCATTCACTAATCTTCTTTTTAGTTCCTGAAAAAAATCATCACATTATTTTGTCCAGATAAACTTAACACCCTTCCGAGTTAGCTTAGTCATTGGACTAGATAACCAGGAAAAATTTCTAACAAACCTTCGATAATAGCCTACCAAACCAAGGAAGCTATGAATCTCAGTTACATTTGTGGGTCTTGTCCATTATTCAACAACCTTTGTTTTTGCAGGATCAACAGTTATCCAATCTTTAGAAACAATGTGACCAAGGAAATAAATTTTTTGAAACCAAAACTCACACTTTCTGAATTTCCCATACAATTTATTTTCTTTTAAGGTTTGAAAAATAACCCTTAAATGTATTTAATTCTCCTCTTTACTTTTAGAAAACACCAAAATATCATCAATGATAACCACCACAAACATATCCAAGTACTTATGGAAAATTCTATTCATTAAGTCCATGAATACAATAGGTGCATTGGTTATCCCAAAAGGCATTACTACAAATTCATAATGGCTATATATTGTACGAAACGCGGTCTTCGGAACATCTGCTTCCTTTACCTTCAACTGATGGTACCCCGATCTTAGTTCAATCTTTGAAAAAAACTGAGCTCCCTAGAGTTGATCAAACAAATCATCGATATGAGGCAAAGGATATTTGTTCTTAATAGTGATGTTATTCAAGGCTCTATAATCAATGCAAAGTCTCATTGAACCATCTTTCTTTTTAACAAATAAAAGAGCACCCCATGGAGATGTTCTAGGTCGAATGAAACCTTTCTCTAATAAATCTTCCAATTGCTCCTTCAACTCCAAAAGTTCTGTTTGAGCCATTCGATAAGGGGGTTTTGAAATTGGCTTATTATCAGGAACTAAGTCAATAGTAAACTCAACTTCCTGATCTGGTATTATTCTAGGCAACTCATCAGGAAAAACATCAGGATACTCATTTACCACAGGCACATCATTAATCTGAACAGTTCCCCTGTTTTCAATGATATGTGTAAGGTAACATTCATTTCCATCTTTTACAAGTTTCTCATCCTCTTGATATGTTATCAACAGTAAGGGTTCATTCTCGTACACAAACTAAAAGTCTTTCTGAAAAGAAACTTTTTAGCTCTACAGTCAATCTTATCATGGTAAATAGAGAGCTAATCCATACCCAGGATAACAACAAACTCTACTAGAGGTAAAATAATAAGTTTTTCAAGTAGGTTCTTTCCACGAATAAGGATAGGAAGATTCTTATAAATTCTTTTTTCCTCAACATTTCCCCCAGGTGTTTTTACCACAAGTTCAGGAGTTATTTCTTGAGATGTTATTCCCATTTTACAAGAAAATGTTTCAGAGTTGAAGGAATGTGTAGACCCCAAATCAAACAAAACACTGGCATAATCTGAAAAAACACACAAAGTACCTGATACCACTTCATTTGATGGCCCAACAGCTACTGGAGTAGTTGCAAAGAATTTCACCACCCCTTTCTTCTTATAGTCTAATTGCTTCCCATCACTCGAGCTCTTTGTCGGGCACTCATTTTCATAGTGACCCATCTCATTACACTTAAAACATTTAACTAACGGTAAATCAAATTTGGTATTACCATCACACCGATATTTTTTAGTGCAATCATGATCTTTATGTCTCATCTTACCACATCGGTAGCACTTTCTATAATTCAGAAGAGATTCCCCAGCATTCCTTTTACAACATTTATCACAAACTGGAAACTTAGTTTTCTTACCGTCAGACCTTTTTGAAGAATTCATTCTTTTCTCCAGCCACCTTGGTCTCTTCTTCTGTTGGTTGTTATAGAAAACTTGATCATCGAAAAACTCTATTTCCACCTTCTCAGCACATCGAACAAGATTTTCATAACTCTTGAACTTGCGAGAAGCTAAAGCCCTTTGATATTTTGGCTTTAATCCTGAGTAAAAATGATTGATTTTACTATCAATGTCTCGGATAAAATTTGGAGAATACCTTTCCAATTGAGTGAACCTTTCTTCATAGGCAGCCACTGAGTCTTCCTCTTGCCCCAATTCCAGGAATTGTTTTTCCATCCGAAGTCTAACAGCCTTAGGAAAATACTTCTCAAGAAACATACCTTTGAATTCATCCTAGTTGAGATCATCAATCTAATCAGCGTCCTGGATATTTTTAACCATCGACCACCACTAATCTGCTTCACCCTCCAAACGGTAAATAGCAAGACTAACATTTTGATTCTCTGAACACCCCATGACATTGAAAATATTCTCTATTTCTTTAATCCACCCTTCAGATAGCACAGGGTAAGATGATCCTCTCAATGATGGTGGATGTTTCCTCATGAAATTTTCCACCACTGGCATGTTCCTCTGCGGTTGATCTGGCTGATCTCGTGCATTGATACCGCCACCATTTATCGCTTGAGTCAACTACGCCATCACTGCAACAAACTATTCAGTTCCAAGTCTGACCATCTCAGGATGCTGATTTGGAAGGTCATTTCCTTCTGTATGCCTTCCTAGCACTGCTTCTCTGTTTCCTCTGTGGAAAACCATTCTGAACAAACATTTCTTAGATGAAGCAACATGGTAATCTTCAAATTCTATATCATTTAAATTTGACCATAAAAAATATTTTTGGATAATCATTTAGTATAATTTTAACTCCTAAAGTTATCTAAATCGACCTCTGATACGAAATAAAAGGCCCCAACCTTAAACCTTAAAAAATCTTGAGTTACTTCAAGAATACACCTTGAGGATCTTTTCAACTTTAGAGTTTTAGAGAGTTAGATCATAAAACATGCATTACATTCCACATTTAAACAAAGTGGTTACATAAAATATAGTACTCATTTTTCCCATCAACGGAAACATATTTAAAATAAAACATGGATTCTTTCTTGACACTTCCTTGACACTATCATCACATCATGTACCTTTCCATTAACCTGTGAAAAACATTTCTAAAACATGGGATGAGAATAAAAAGCTCAGTAAGGGATATAAAAGTACGAAATGAAAACATTAGTCCATATATGAAATCATACTTTACTCTTAAAACATAATCACTTTAACATAACTCATCAAATCATGAATAAATCATAGAAATCATAAGACATAAAGGTAACATGAGGCATTCATAACATTCTTACGTAGGGAGTAACCCTCATGGTTACATTTAGAATACCCATCACAGTATATTCCCAAAATCTCTTCGGAGAAACCTTAACGTTTAACTCCTTCACATTACCCAATGCATTGGAGATCTATATCGGGCTCACCCGCCCTTAGTTTATCACGGAACCACCCGTCTTCATAACAATTCTCATGAACCATAACATAATTGTATCACATAAAACATGCATAATGAAACATAACATTTCCACTTTTCAATCGCAAGATATCAATACAACACATTGATATAAAAACATTATGAAAACCATTTTCAATACCAAAATAAAAGAAAAGAAAAACATGGTATTTATTTTTCATTCAAAAAAAGTTATTGATTTTAGAGGAATCTGAAACTCAAAAAATGGTCACGGTGGCGGAGAAGTCGTTGTCGCCGTATACGTATGACAAAAACATTCCCTTTTGTCGTTTATTAAAACGCTTCGTATAAAAAAGATTTCCTTTGAATAAATGTAATATTCACAGGGGTTTATACCCCATATAAAAGAAAGTTTTGTATAAAACAAAATATGCCTCAATAAAGGAGATTGAGATGAAGTCTCATACCTCGGGTCCGACTTGACTCGATCATTCTTTAACCTCCTGAATAATAAACTTGAGTTAATTTATACTTGAATGAGAACCTTTTTCAAGTTCATTATTCCTTTTATATCACTTATTACCATTTCATGAACACTATGTAATTATTTAAGTCAATAATGGTCATTTTGTTGATCATTGGTACCTGAGTGAAAAATAAACTCTTTATAATTACAAGTTGTTCATGTGGTAAAATATCCATTATATCCAGAATTATATTCATGATGTAGATATCATATATATCATATATATCCAGTATATTCATGCATTTATAATATTACATAACATTTAGAGGTAAGAAATGAAATGCACCGTTCATGGAGACGGTAAACCGTACGTACGCATGAACTCTACTTCCAATTGTATTTAATATTTAATGGAATTAAAAAATAATGATACATAATAGTATTATAATTCCAGTATGGTATCATATATAATATCATTAAATATATCCTTTATATGTACCACATATGGTATCATTTTTCTGTTGAAATGTCATATGTTTGATTAAGAAATTTACAAATTTTATGTGAAAGAATCTGAATATAATTTCTTTCTATCATGTTTTATGGTATTTTAATTAAGTTTTTTTATTATATTTAATAGGTATTTTCACTAGTTAGGGGTTGGTCCTTCTAAACCAAGACACTATTAAAAAGGAAACAAATATAAATGATAGTTTCTATAGTATGGCTAACCATTTTCATGGGTTATATTGTAACTTTGTTTATTCTGATCATTTTTCTATATTTTTATCTTGGGTATTCTTAAATTGAATTAACAGTGACGTGGTGGGTTTTGTGCATGATGATCCTAGATAAAACTTTAATGGTGTTGAGATGTCATGGATATGGTGGGGAAATGAACATGAATTGGTTGAGGGTGTATTTTTTTCAAACTTGTGTATGTTGTCTCCGAGATAACTAGACTTATGGTGATTAGTTATTGTATGATTTTGAAGTATATATGGATTTTTTAAATATTAATGTTATTTATACATTATTTATGTTTTTTAGATAATAATTATTTAGTTAAACCTTTGTTATGTATATTTTATATATTTTTTTATATTTTTTATATATTATTTTTCAAAAATTGTCATTTTTAGTTTATCGGTGGTTTAGGTAAATAGCTTCTAAATAAAATTGTCTTAATTATTTAGGGGAACATTAACCAAGATATTTGAAAAAATATATTTATAGTGGTGGTTTGGTGAAACTATCTCCAAACAAAACTGCCAATATATAATTTGTAGTGGTTTTTTAAATTCTTGGCCCTATTTTTTATAAAAAATCATAAAATATAAATTTAATCTAAATGGATATAAAAAATCCAAAAAATTTAGAAGTATATAACTTGTATAAATCGACATTAAATAAATACAAAGAACAAATAATTAATTATTGGGATTGATTTATAAGGGAGTTTAGAAAAACACCTGTGGTTTGAAAAAAAACATTGGGAAACCTTGCTTTTCCTATAGTGATCTACTATCAACATAGGTGTGATTATTTACATTTTATGGATGAAAAAACAATTATATTATTTATTAATTTTTTATTTTAATATTTTTATAAAAATAAGAAAACTATATAATGTTTATGAACATATCACAAACACTAGATAATACCTTATCTGAGTGGATCATTACAAACATAATTTATTGTTCACCAATATGGTGTGAAGTCCTATTTTTATTTAGGGGACACTACATCATTAATTTTTATAGTCTTGAAAAAGTTATATTTATCACTTATGTGGTTAGGGATTATTTCTTAAATGAAGGGGTTATTTTTTATGTGATCCCATGGTTTTACAAGAATGATGATATATTTATAAAATGATTGAATTTATAGAAAGAAAATAAAGTCTATTGGGTTTTAGAGGGATAACACTTATCCAAACATATTGAAAAATAAATAAACTAAAACATAAAACCATAAAATCATCCATATAGAGTAGATTAGGAAAAACAATTAATAAATAATTGTTTTCATTTCACTAGTTGACCTAAGCTTAAAAAATGTGTTTGACATAGATCACTGAAAAGAAACTTATGGGTTATTTCCTCCTATGGTGTCCACAGAACACGCAAATCTATAGATTCTCAAGAAGGATCTCCATCAAACCATGGTTTATTAGATACATGAGTTAAATGTTTTAAGATAAATAAAAACATGATAATTCTATCCAAGATTATTTTTAGCCATCAAAAATTATTGTATAAGTATTATAATAATTTATATATTCCTCCAAGAACCTTATAATATTAGTCTATTTAATTTGAGTGTTTCAAAAAATAAATTAATGTTTTAACTATTGGAAGATTCATATTTATTCCTTATATTTATTATTTAACATTTAAATAGTCATATTATATATTAATACTCTATGTAATCATCATCTTATAATGAATATCCAATCATGATATTTGTTGAAGTGAGAAGATGGTGCATGCATGTGATATCACAAAACATTATATTCTTATGCACACAACACCATGGTATAGTAAATTTCATTGTAATAGCTCGTGAACTAGGGAATTCATTAAATATAAAATTTATAATTTATTTCATAATTATAAGTGTTAGTAGTGAGGGATTTATTGAAATTTGGTTTTGGATTAGGGTTTTTTTCTAAGTATAGTTCTTCAATTATATTATTTGATCCCTTAAATTTGATATATGATCCCTTGTTCTTGGTTGGGATAGTGTTTTAGATGTTCTTGGAGAGAAAAAGATGTGGGAAGATGATGTTTTTCTACAATAACTATTTCATTACATGAATGGTTACTAACAATGTGATTGGTTCTTGGTAGAATACATGAAATTCATTTAGGACATTAATGGTTTTGGGCGAATAATTAGTTCATGATGTGAGATTCCTTTCATTATGTGAAATGTTTTATTTAATTTTAATCCATGGTGACCTATTATACAGTGTATAGAATAACTAAAAGATTCACATCATAAAACTCTAATTCACATTGATAATGAGGTTTTGTCTAGTAGTTTAATTAATCCTCATTCCTTATGTTTCCCCAATTCCTTATTCTATTTTCAATTGAATTTCAACTCTCCCTTATACAATTTTTGGAGTTTTCTTTGATCAAAAGGCATATTTCATTGAATCTTGGTATACTAGAACTACAAATTAATGGTAAGACACTTGGTTATTTTTCCCCTTCTTGTTTTTCTAGTCTTCCCTTGGGAATAATCCTAGATCGAGACTTCCACACCTAGATCTAATATTATGAACTTTTACTAACATTGTTTTCTTTGTTTTCATTGAAGGAGATAAAGTAGTAACCTAGTTATGCCTTGGTCATTAAGCATTTGTCTTCATATTATCTTATTTTGAATTTTTTTCTGTTTCTGCTTTGCTATTTTGCTCCTCCTTTATCTCTACTGTATGACTTTTTTATTTAATAATAGAGGATTGCGCCTCAACCTTTAAAAAAAAAGTTTTATTATTCTTGAACACCATGTTCATGACCTAACCTAATTTGAAACCCACTACTTTGATTAAGCCACATGCATAAATATCCCTCAGACCTTGTGGGTCCATTTCCATTGATACCGATAGTTAAATCTAGTCAAGGGGTGTTCCAACCATTTAATCTAGGTTGTAACATGAAGGGAATAACCCTACAACCCCTTTAATGACTTAAATTAGTAATGATTTTGTTTAAAATGTGATTTGGTTTGGAATGTGAGTTGATAAATACACTTGAACTAGAATTAGATTAACATGGTAATTGTGATGATTGTATTGAGAATAAATTGAATGGATTAAAAGTGGTTATATTTAATATAATTGGTATTGGTATCAAGGCATGATGAAATATGTATATTATTATATGTATAAGGGTAATTACACTTAAATTATTAGTGAAATGTAAATAGTTACAGTTTTTGTGATAATTGGTTACTTGGTCTAGATTGATAATTTCATTGTATTTAGGTTATCAGTGTGAATTTGGTGAATGAAGTAAATAAAATGATAATTATATAATTAATGAATTGACTAATAATTATTCTGATAGAATAACTGGAATATATAATTTTAGTATTATAATTGTATTTATTTTATTTTTTCTTGTTATGAATCCTTCATTACTCAAATCTTATGACTGAGATTATTGACTGGAAAGGGAGATCATTCCGAGAAGTGATTATAGATTGGACATAGTTTTTCTTCCTGAATGATATTGTGGTTTGGATAAGGAGTTACATCTTTTGTGAGATTTTGTACTAGACATGGCATTCCTTCCTATATGAGGTTATATGTTGGAAAAGGCGTTCTATCCTAGATGAAATTATTGGTTGGACATTATGTTCCTTTTGGATGAGATTAAAGGTTGCACATAGTGTTCCTTCTAAGATGAGATTATAAGTTATACAAGAAATTCCAAACTTTATGACATTATGAGTTGTAAATGGATTTTTTTTTTTGTTTTTTCACTATGTTAAAAGGTCAGAGACAACCACAACTGTACTGAAATAGGTTTGGTTGACCCCAATGCTAAACCCAGGGCTCAAGGTTTGGTAGGTTAATCAATGTTTATCATTAATTTATGAATTAATTACCTTTTTATCATATTTTTTCACACACTATGTATTCATTATGTATATTTTCAACATCATGGGTATCATCCTACTGAGTTTTACTAACACCCTATTCAAGAATTGTTTGGTACCTAAGCAGACTACATGGATTCATGTACAAAAAAGGACAAGAGACCCTATACTAGATTGATAATATTGTTGGATGGTAATAGAGAATGAAGAAGGGACTGAGTGTGGGGCTTAGGATTGGGGTTTTTGGATTCTTTAACTAGAATCTATTTTTAGTTTAATTATATAAATTTCAAAACATAATTTATAGTGGAAAACATTATGGAATGACATTATTAATTATTTTTATTATTTGGTTTTTTTTGTATTGTTAGGATATATGAAAATTTTATTATGTTATTTTTTATCTTATTTCTACTAATATTTTAACTATATTCTTGAGGGTATTTTCTACCCAATAAATTCATTACTCCCTTAATTCTAGTAAGAAACCTCTGGCATGTGGGGGGTGTTCCTTCTGTCTCATAACTACCCATCTCGGTCATGTGAGGGAGTCTTGATTTGGGGAAAATAAAAATTAGTATTAAATATTAGGTCTTTTCTAATTATTTACTATTTGGGGAAGTTATACATGAGACAAAGATGTGACAGGGCTCAGAAATGAGCTTGTTCATGGGAGTTTCTAACCCATGTGTGGGGGACTACCCATGTTCCAATAGATGAGATTATTGTTCGTGATGTTCTATTGTTATAGTTGTTATGTTATTCCACTTCGGGTGATTCTATTATTGTGTGACATTACTATTTTAAAATATTTTACTCATGGGATGTTATGGTATGAGGTGTGTATGCATTCATCTTATTATTCACATACATATGTTTGTTAACATAAATTTTCCATGCTTAGGACGTAATTATTTCATGTGATATATCTACTCAACTAATTTTTTTAATGTGATACTATGATATATTTCATAAAAATGAAGAAATGGAACTGATATGACATTCAAAATCAATTGGTAGTTCATTTTTTTCTTAACCTTATGTTGGTGGTTATTTATTATTATATTGACCTTCTAAGGTTTATCTTGTTATATTTACATTATTATAAATAGTGTGTTGGACTTTTTATAGGAAATTCATCCATTCCATCTTTCGTTTGAACATTGGGAGAGTATTAATCATCACACACATATCACGACTGAGTTTGAACTTCCTATAGCTCTGGGGAATTAGATGGATGAGAGACTTCATGATAGTTTTCTGAGGATTATGAGATATCTATAAAGGGATAATTCCAATAAAATACATTCTATGTATGGTCTAGAGGGATATTGTTAGTCTTAGTACCCACTTATTTCCACTAGTTAGGGAGGCCCCTATGAAACTAATTTATAGATCGATTTAGACCTATTAATCTTTAAGAACCTTGAGACACCCACATACAGGAGGTTGAAACTTACTATTTATATGATATGAGGACCGACCATTAATTTTTGTTAAATCCTATATAATGATAGGTAACAAGAGTAAATAATTTGTAAGGGCCTCTATGTGAAGGTCCAGAGCCACTTATATGAAAATACATTGAGGGATGAGAGGGATCAAGAGTTCATGCACCTAAACTTGGGGATAATTTTAGTGATGGAATATGATAGATACTTCACTAAAATATAGAATTTATCTCTATCCTAGGAATTTTATGATTCCTCCATGTCAAATAATTCCCATGATATGATTAATTATGAGATAAAGTCACAATTTAACATCCTTCACATGAGAAACTTCACATAAGTGATAATACAGACTCTTATTACGGAAGGGAATCTGAAGAAGGTCCTAAGTGGAGACCATGTACACATAGCATGGAAATCATGGAGATATTATTGAGGAATCAAGAAACCTCACATCAATTGTTACTTCTATGGTAGTTTCAAGTATAGTAGCCAAGGGAGTGGACATTTATCTTAGGATATTGTCTCAGTGTTATGCTATTAGTTTTCCAGGGCTGGCCACAATCCCCCTCAGTGTCTTTAAACTTCAATTTAGAATCATTATTATGATTGGGTGGTCTATATAAAACTTATTTTTAGTAAAACTTATAAGAAAAGTGGTGACAAAGGATCAGGGGAGGAACTATTGTTTGGTAAGGTCTCATCTACTCCTCAGCATATTTGTTTCTACAGCACCACCATATTATCAGGACGATGTAGGGGACATTGTGCGTCAATAAAGGGTTGAAATTACCAATAATATGGAGAATCATGGTGATGTTATAAAGGATCCTAGTGTAGAGGGTTTAGTCAAATACATGTCAAAAAGTCTACAGGAACTAGTCTGGATGCAGAACCATCCACCCTCATTGGTATGATTCTTGTATCATCTAACTTTGCCTGCATTTTATTTAGTATGATAAAATCACATTTAATTTTATCTATTAAAATTTATAATGTATTGGTTTGGATGTATAGATATTATATGGTTTAATAACAAGCGGCACACTACTAGGGGTTCAATTAGAGGGTATCAAGCACTAAAATGGGTGTTCTCTTAAAATGTGTTGATTTTATTTCCTTTCATAGATTTTCATTCTAGAAATGGAAGTTTTTACTTTGATTCTTGGAATAGATTGGATAGTTCTATACTAGTATCATATTAACTATTATCAGATGAGAGTAACTTTTCTATCTCTTGAAGAAGTGTATATATTCACCAAGGTAAAGGAGATCCTCAAGCTAGTCATGAATGACCAATTAAGTGTAGGTTTGATTGACTCATTAATCGAATAGAAAGACATATTATATATTATAATGGGATGTGGAAGAGTAATTTTCCAATATTAGTATACTAATTTTTGGATTTCCTTCCTAAACTGTTCTTTATCTTTCCAACTTAGTGGGATATCAAGTTAATTATCTAGTTGGTGTCAATATTTGTGCTAGATTCTATCAAGCCTTATAGGGTGTAACCAATATAGATTCAAGAGTTGAAAGTGTTGTTGGAAGATCTGGCTGAAAAGTGATTTCAGGGCCTAGTATTACACTATAGGTTTCTCATATAGTCTTCTCTAAGAAGGATGATAGGACTTTATGCTTATGTGTGGATTATAAGATAATGAACTTAAATATGTTCAAGAATTGGTATTCCCTTCCAAGCGTCAAAGGTCTCTTAAATCAATTGAGAGGTATCTTGATTTTCTCTAAGATATACATGAGCTTAGTGTACTATCATTTGAGGGTAAAATTTCTTTCATACTCCAAATAGATTTTATAAGAAGATATATCTTGTATGATTTTATAGTGATGACATTTGGATTGGTGGATAATTCAGTAGTATTCATTCCCATTATGAATAAGACATTCCATATGTTCATGGATTGGTTTTTGTTGGTTTTTTAAGACATCTTGGTGGAAATTCATTCAATAAAAGATTATTCCCAATATCTTGACATCACCTTGAGTACAATGAGAGAGAATCGGTATTACGCCAATCTATCTAAATACAGTTTATGGATAGACAATGTGAACTTCTTGGGTCACATTATATTAGAGGTTGGAGTGTCAGTGAAACCAAAGTAGGTTATAGAAATGTTATATTGGGAGTGGACCTTGAACTTATATGATATTAATATATTTATGGGTATATATTGATATTATTGGCATTTCATCTAGGACATATCATGTCTTGAAACACAAATTCATAGGCTAGCCATGAAAGGGATGAAGATTATCTGGTTAGCTTTTTAAGGGAGGTATTTCCATTAGATGAAGAGTATATTTAATTCAGTATTGATAATCACCTTATTTAAGTCCGATAAGGAATATTATGTTCACTATGATGCATCTGGAGTTGGACTCAGAGCAATTTTGATAAAGAATGATCGATTGGTCCCTTATGGCACTAGAAAATTGAGATCAAATGAGAGGAATTATCCTTATCATTAATGTAGTGGGTTGTGGGGGTACGCAACCTAATATACTAGAAGAATTATCTTATGGTTAAGAGGCATGTGGTGTATAAGAATTATAAGAACCTCAAGTATATCTTTTCATAATTGGATTTGAACCTTTGATAGAGGATTTGGGTCATGTATTTATAGTATTTCAAATTTGAGTTATACAATAATCTCAGAAAGGTAAATATAGTTTTTGATTCATTGAACTATAACACATAGAAAGGGTTTTTACATGAGTCTTGTAATGAGTTATAGCTAATAGTTATCTTTTTTGACATGCATCTGGATGTTTAAAAGTCCCAAGGATGAGCATATTTGACTTGAACATCTATTATAACCATGCTCCTAGACCATATCAAGAGATAATATTTATCTTATCCATCGGGATTATATCTGATGGATTTATTATATATTAGGGGCCACTATTAGGAAGGTCTCTTAATAGTGGTGATATTCTTGTTATCCATGACTATGTATGGGTTCCTTCAGTCTTTCATGATGAGATAATAAGGGAGTTTCTTAACTTTAAATGGGATATACATCCTAGTCTAATAAATATCTATTTTTATCTCCATAGAATTCACTAGTGTTCAGGGATGAAAACATAGGTAGTGCGCTCTATGGAAAGATGTTTCACCTTTTTGTATTTAACATTCAAGAAAGAGAGAACTCATGGGTTTTTATAGCCTTTTTACATTCTGTAATGGAAGTGTGAAGATGTCACCAAATACTTTTTGATATGATTACCTAGGATATCTTAGAAAAATGATATATTTTTTGGGTTCTTTTGGATCAACTGGTGAAGGTATCCCTCTTCATGCCATTCAGGGAGACCATCACCATCAATGATCTAGGTAGTCTCTCCATGTGGGGTAAAATTAGATTACATGGTGTTACAAGGAGTATCATTTATTATTAAGATTACCATTTCACATCATGATTCTGGAAGGCCCTTAGGAAGGCTTTGGGATGACAAGTTTTTATGATTATGGTGTACTATACTCAAACTAAAGGTCAATCTGGGAAGATGATTCAAATTCTGGATGATATGTTATGAGCTCGTGTTTTTTATTTCAATGGTTCTCAAGAGTGGTTTATGGAAATTATAGAGATCACATATTGTAATAGATTCCATTTATCAATACAATGAAATAATTTCAGGGCCTTTTATAGAAGGTTATGTCATTCACTTCGGTGAAATTTAGAGGTTGGTGAGTCAGATCATTTTGGACCTAGTCTAATGTAGGAGACATATAAGTAGGTTCAGTTGATTATAAATTAGTTGGAGACCCCAAAGAGTAGGTAGAAATAATATATTTTCTAATTTATATGTCCACTAGAGTTCAAGGTTGATCATTGTGTTTTTCTTCAATTGTCACGTAGGTCGAGGAAACATCATATCCGTCAACAGGGGAAGCTTTCACCAAGGTTTTTCAGGAAATTTGAGATAGTAGAGAGGTTCGGTCCAGTGGAATACCATTTATCCCTTCAATATAACTACAGTTCCAAACACAATGTGTTTCACATGTCACAACATCATAGATATCATCGTAACACTTCTCACATAATAGATGTTTATGATGATGCAATTTATGTTAATGCATCCTTTAAGGAGAATCTGGTCTATTTTGTGGACTAGAGTAAGAATAATAATTGATGTAAGACCATTCTAGTAGTGTCAGTGTGGGGGAATCATGTCAACATAAAAGATGATACCTAGGAGAGGGAGTTAGATATATTGGTGCAATGGCCCAAGTTTCTTACTAATAATCCACAATAATGCATGATATCGCACCTCATAGATGAGGTATTATATATTGGGGAGGTTTTAGAATCCTATCTTTTCCAAATTATGATCAACCTTGTCTTTTTTTGGCCCTTAATTTCAATGGGTGAGCCCTTTTTCTCATATGGTTTAGTGTTTTGGTGGTTTTTAGAGGGAAAAAGAGATGGGATGATAAACACTACCTATTGGAAATAATTCACACTTTGTATGGTTATTCATGATGTGAATGGTTATGGGTGTATTCCATGAAATTTATTCAATACATGAGTGGTTTTGTGTGAAGAATCAGTTCAGAATGTGTGATTTCATTCACAGCATAAACTGTTCTGTATCACTTTAGCCAAGGTGAATTGGTTTTTAGTGTGTGTGACAACTCAATGATTCATGTCATGAAACCATGATTCACATTGTGAATGAGGATTTTTCAAAAAAAAATTATGAATTCCCATTTCTGGATTATCTCCCAATATGTATTCCCTTTTCTCTCAAATTCCAACACTCCCTTATTCAATATTGGGATTTATTATTGATCTAAAGGTATATTTTTTTAGATCTTGGTCTACCATACCTAAAAATTGAAGGTAATCCTGTTAGTTATTTTTATCCTTATTTCACTTTTTTTTACCATGGTGAGAACCCTAGATCATGATTTATACACTCGAATCTAGTATTTTTAACTTGTGATGTTATATTATCATTGGTTTTCATTGATGGAGAGGAAGGAGGAACCAAGTTCTACCTTGTCCATTAAGGATTTTTATTCATATTCTATGATTTTGAGGTGGGTGGTCTAAAAAAACTCCCTAATGTTCGTTTCCTTTTTTATAGTGTAAAAAACAAGTTCAATTGTGTTGGCACACCATGAATGGGTCCTAACCCAATTACTAACCCACTGCTTTGATGAAACCATATTCTTAGTCCTCCCTCAGACCTTATTGGATCTATTGGAATTATGAAATGGACTTACAGCCACCAAAGGTTTGTTCCAACCCTTTTATCTTGGTTAAAACACGAAAAAATAAACTTAGAGCCCCTTGAATGAATGAAAATTAGTTAGTATTTATCTTTAAAATGTGACATGGTTTGGAACTTGAGGTGACACTTACACTGACATTAGTAAATGTGAATATTTTCTTGAGAATAAATTACATTGATTAAAATTTATTATTTGGAATTTAATTGGAACTGGTATAAGGGAATTATAAAATATGGATATGATGATATGTGTAATGCTAATTTATCTTAAATTTTTAGTTAAATGAAAACATTTAAAATTATTATGATAATTGGTAACTTGGTCTAGATTTATAATTTCATTATATTTGGTTATTCGAATTAATTTTCTAAATGGATTAAATTTCATGATAATTCACTAACTGATTAATTGATCAATACGGATTTTGATAACTTGTTTGGAATGTGGGTGTTTGGTTTCATAAATGAGTTTCAAGGATTTTTATCTTTTTATGACTCCTTGGTCACTAAATGTTTGTAGATGAAATTATGGGAAAGATATGGAGACCCTTATTAGATGAGATTACAGTTTGGACATGGTGTCCCTTCCTTGATGAGATTATGGGTTGTGCATCCATCCCAGATTAGATTATAATTCATGCATGGCATTCATTCTTGGATGATATTATAGGTTGGATATATAATTATTTAATAGATTATATTACTGGGTTTACATGGAATTACTTAATAGATGAGATTATATGTTATACATGGAGTCCTTATTGGGTGATATTACGAGTTAGAAATTTCCGTCCTTTTGGTTGTTGCACAATGTTACAAGGACAGAGACATCTTATATCATGTCGAAGAAAGTTTGTTAGACCCTGAGTCTCAACCTGAAGCTAGAGTTTCAATAGTTTAGATGATGTTTTTCGTTAATTTATAAATTAATTACCTTATTTATTATATTTATTCATACATTATGTATTCCAAATGGATTGTTTAAACCAATTATGTATCGGCCAACTTAGTTGTACTCAAACATTGTTCAGGAACTATTTGGAACCCATGAAGACTTCATGTATGTAGGTGTGGATATGGAGAAGGGACACTGTACTTTATTGATTAAATTGTTAGATGAGATTGGATCATGAATAAGGGACATAGAATGGGTTTTGTAACTTTGGTTTTTTATAGACTTTATTTAGAGAGTTTTTTTAGTTTACTTGTATAACTTTCAACAAGTTATTTATATTGGAATACTTCATGTAATGACACGGTTGAATATTATTATTTATTTTTTGGGTTGTTTCTGAATGTATAATGGTTTTATTTGATTATTTTTTATCGTATTTTTGATGATGTTGTGTTTTTATTATTGAGGGTATAGTCTTCCCACTATATTTCTTAAACCCTCATTACTAGTCAGTAGCCTCTATCATATGGTGAGGTACATCTAATGTCTTGTAACTACCCCTCTCGGTCACATAAGGTTTTACCAGGTTTGGTAATTTATATTTATTTTCATTAAAATGACTGCACTTTGGTGGTACTTCTCTCCTTTTACCCACCTTTTTTTCTTCATTCGAGACAGTCTTATCGAGCCCATATGAGATCCCCATATTTTCCTTCTCTTGGTTTCCTTCAACTCCCTCCTTAAATATTCTTTAAGATATGGTTTCTAAGGGGTTTTATTTTCACAACATTAAATTAAATTACTCTTTTTATTTTATTCTTCCCTCTCCTACACTTCTTACCAGTTTTCCTCATTTTTGGTTAGGGATTCCAAGATGATTTCCACCAAATCATTATGGGATTCACTTCAATATTTGTGGTTTTATATTTACTTATTTAAAAGAGTACCTAGTGGGTTATTGATCCTCCTTTTATCATTGTTTCATCCAAAAGAAATTATGGTGTGGTCACTTCTATGGTTTCATGAATTTTGGGAGAATATTTGGGATTCTATGTTAGATTTTATGGGGGATTTATATTGTTATAATATTTAATTGATTTTAGAAATTTTTTTCATAATTTCTCTTAGAGAATTGTATTTATTTTATTGTAGAAGTTGATTTATTAGAATCAATTGTTAATGGAAATTATTTTTTGGTTAATAGGGGTCTTTAATAACAATTTGGGTAAGATTCGAAGGTATTTGGAATTAGAAAAACTCACTAATAATTAAGGGAGGGTTCTCAACCCTTTGGGGAATTACTGACATATTTTTAGGAAAAGTAGACTACTTATTTTTTAAAATTGAAAACAAATACTAAACATCATTTTTTATAAATTATGAACGAATGTTTTCAAAAATATTTATGTATATAAATTATCAAAAGTGTTCAATGATGATTTGGTATAAACACATTTAACGGTTTTGTGTAATCTTGTTTTATTTTGAATTTGGATTTCTGACCTTGTGTTATGTTAGCTATGATAATGTTATCGTTTTATAAGACTAACCTACCTTCATTGAGTGTTATATTTAAATTATTTTATTTATATTTTAAAAAAATCATTAATGCCTTGTTTTTTAAGATTCATGAATTTTAAAACTTTATAAATAATTATTAGATAATGAAATTCATTATTTTATTTTTCCCTATACCTAAAAATGTTTTAGAATGATAAGTGGTGTCATACACGTTATTCTTGCATAATTTTCCTCCTCCTAAAAAAATATAACCTTTAATATTACTTTTTTAATAGTATAAAAATTTCCTTCCTAGGATTAACCTTTCATGAATTTTTCATGTACTACTAAGGATATAATTTATTCCTAACATATCCTTAATGATTTATTTGTAAATAATCCAAACATAACATTTTTTATGTGCTTTATTAGGGAGGAGGTGTCATATGGTTAAATTAAATGTAAGGAAATAAGATAGCTCCTATACATATTTTCTTCCTAAATTGAGTAAATACCAAAATAAGATAACTTATAGAGAATAAATTTTTTCATTTCTATAAGGTGGTAAATTTTGTGTTGGGTATGTTCTCATTATTAAACATGTAATTTTTTTTAAGAAATATATTTTCTTTAGAAACATTAATTTTTTATATTTTAATAAATATTTGATTTTAACATGAACTAAGTATACTTATTTTATGTTGTAAAATTTTAATATAGAAAAAATTATAAATTATTACCACTATTTTCATCAAAAAATGATTTCATTAATTAAGTTTCAAAAATGAAATCCTTGTTTAAAAATAAACTTAATTTCATATTATCGTTTTGACACAATTATAATAAATTATATTATTCATTATATGGGTCACTATGAATAAGTATTGGTTAATACTAACACTATACAAAATCTCTTACCTTATTTATTCCTATTGCATATTAAACATATTTTAAGTAATCATAGAAACCATTAAGGATAGGTTTTCAGTGAACCTAAATTTTTAATTTATGTTATGTCCTATGTTTGGTATGTTTTTATACTACAATGTTATAAATAACATGGTATTAATTGATATGTGACATGTTTGGATTAAGGAATGATTATATAGATGCTTATATATTTGTTTTTATGGATTCACTTATGATTTTTTCCTTTTTTGTGTGTAACTTTGATTTTTGTTATATCGTAATGTGGTTAATGTTTGATACAGGAGAATTTCTATCTTTTATTATGTTGATCCTAATAACTATTAGGATTGAATTGTTAACTGGGCATAGAAAAATATTAAATATGTCGATCATGTTTATTTTTATTGCTAGAATTATTATTTTACATCTGGTGTTGTTATAATTTTCTTAAGTAGGTATAATATATGGGAAGAGATATGAATCTTTGACTAATTATACACCTTATTAATTCCCATGGGACATACTAGTAGGGATTTCACTCTAGTATACCCTTACTTCGTTCCACATGGATGGGGGTTTTCTCCTAAATCATCTTTGGGAAAAAATCACATGAGATTAGTTTAATGGGATGGTAATCATGGTTTCCCTGAATTGGTCATCTAAAATCACGAGAACTAGAATCAAAGTATGTGGTAAAAGTATGGACCCCCTTTGTATATAATGTTACTTGGTAGACTATAATTCATTTATTAGCTGAATATTTATTATTATTCCCATGTTAAGATTGTTTATTTTCAATTAAGCTATTTTATTTTTTATGTATGTAAATTTATAATCATGATAATGCATAAAATTTTTTATTCACTATGGTGTTGAAGCATATTTATGTTTACGTACTGTCTATGAATACGTTCACACCCTACATGGATGACGTGGAGGACATGCTGCATACCATTTAATATTTCACGTATGAAAATTACATGGATAGTTGTCAGTTGTTCTTATAAATAGCTATATGTAGGTATGGATGCATGTGTATAGTCACTATGAGGTATTGACCCAGGATCCTAAATTTAGAAGGAGAAATTTTAACACATCACCCTCTTGATACAATTTTGTATGTTTAATTTTTTTTTGAATTTTTCTATATACACATTTTTATCAAGCTTATATTTTTACTACATTTATATACAGATATTTATATGTATTATATATTATCTTTCAAATACTATAGAATGACTTATCTATTTGTATTGGGAATATTCAATGAATGGATGAGTCATGTTGATTCATCTGTAGGGTCTAGTTTGGACTTATTATATTAATATAAGAAAGTAAATAATTTCCCAATGGTAAATTCATACCTTCATTACTAGTTACTTATCCATAGATACGGGAAGTCCCTTAGGGTTAGTAATGGATTAATTCGTGTATTTTTTTGGTATCTAATTCATCTTCTTTACAAGTAGTTTCAGAGAAAAAAATTTGGAATCTTTGAAATTTTATTTTCATATTCAAGAAAATGGGATATCAAGACTTTAGGGGTATACTATGATCATGTCGGGTCGGCATTGATATAATATAAATATACATTACCAGGGGTATCCAGATGTTAATTCTTGGAACTATATGTATTAGTGAGGTATCATTAAAGGGATATCCATATGAAATTTTGGAAAACTAGTGTTATATGTTAGAGGGTTAATATAAGAGCCACTAATTATACCAATTCATAAAGGTTCCATGGAATAGAGGAAGTAGTAATTCCTTTTCACAATAATGGATTTTTAATTATTTCCTTTGATAAATCCTTCAAATTAGACAACTAGAAACCTAGAATACTAGAAGATTAGATCTTTCAAAATTTGTTTATAATTAATTTATATAAAAAATTTACTTTTTCTTGTAATTATTTCCTCATTGTCGAATTGGTTGACCACTCTTTCCATTCCATCAACATGATGAAAGATCCAAGGGTAGAATCTCAATGTTGGAAATCCCCATATGATCCACAAACCAGAGAACATCATCATAGAATATTTGGGTGAAAGTATAGACAATTATTACTACTTGAATCATTTTACATTTTTCACCACAAAAATCCCTTCTAAAAATGAATTATTGTATTGAGTTATGTTATGTTATTTAGAGTGAATTGGATGATCAATTGTACCTATTATTGTTAGTGTTCTGGATAAAAAATTTCTCTAGGATTGAGTGAATTCATTAGATAAGATTTTTTGTGAACAATGATTATAAACCATAGAAATGATATAATTGGGTTTATATACATACATTGTAGAAAAATTCATTATTAAAAGGTTCTTAACATAATAGAAATTTCATATAAAATTTTATGAAAAAATGAGAAATAATATGGGAAAAATTGAACCATGCATTTGTAGGGTCCTATAGTGATGGATCCCAAGAGAATAAACGTTAAATGTTTTAATGAAATCTAAAGGAAGAGATCCAATTATAGTATAGGTTTGGAAGGTGTAATCTAGTTTGGATTTAAAATCCAGAGTCTCTTCTCCAATGATACCCTCTCTCCATGTGTGACTAATAACCCTATAGAAAGTAATCAGTCCTCTCTAAGATATAATTTCATAAGCAATGGACCAGTGTATTTTTTGGTACCAAAAATAAATCATTCCACTAAAGTTGAGTTAGTCTCAACCATATATGAATTTATATTGTGTTTATTGAAAATATGAATCCCTCTAATAAATTATTTCAATTTTTCTTTGGTGAAATTTATTGATACATAAAATGCACTAAAGGATAATACCACTAAGTGCATCAGGTCAAGGATGACGGTTCCTTACTTCTTGGTTACTTTCACACATGCACCATATGTATTAAATTTAAACATAATTTTGGGAGATATCTACTTAAAAATACATCCAAGAATAGATCTGATATTGTTATCCCTAATCATAGATGGAATAATATTCTAAGGATTAAAAAAGATCCCTTTACATGAATAAGGATTTGAGATATATTATCAGAAATAAAACCTTCACCTTCATTTTATTCAAAGATATTCTATAATAGTTTCTCACACTGTGCATATGCATCTTTGTTATTAGGTATCGTGAGTCCTAAAAGCCTTAAAAAAAATATTTATTTGAGAAAGACCAAAATGATATTCTAATGATGTTACCGTGAATCTGTCAAATGAATTATGCCCACCCTCCCTCCAAGAACAAAATGTGGGTGGTCTCTCCTTTGGGATGGGTATATCAAGAAAATATATAAGCTAACTAAATACCTTTCCTCATCAATTCATTATATGTGAGTAGGTCCCCATTGAAAATTATCCAAATTAGGAAGAACAATTAGGGTCGAATCAAGTTACACCATAACTAGTCTTCCAGGGCTACAGAATACAGTTGGACATGTTTGATCATACAAAATTCCACTACCTTAATGCTTCCGAAATGGGAAGTTTTAATCTAGAAAATCCATGTTATTAAGTAAACTATATTATATCCAAAATTTATCTATTTCTATTTTATAATACTATTTCTGTAAAGACTCTATAGCTTCAATAATTCTAAAGAGGGATGTTTGGGACTGGTCATCCTAGAAAATGATGAAGGTGACCATACCATTTTTTGGTCTATAATATGATGTCACATCTTCGCACAATCCATCTAGAGTTATCACGAAGTAAAATTAGATACCCTTTAATGTTTCTCATGAGTGGGGTTCCTTTCACTTCATGGTGAATTATTTTATATCTACTATATTTTTCTATTATAATCCCACCCAAGATCATTTTTCCTTTTATCACTTCCCATGTCAATTTTAGCATCATGGCATGTAACACCTCTGGATTAATGTTCATTTTCATTTTATGTTTCCCAGTTTATGTTTGTATTCATTGGGATAAGTTGTGGGAGGATTTGAAATAAATTAAGAGAAAAGGAATTTTAAATATGCATACATGATTGATTGATCCGATGAATGGTGATTCATCAAATGAATTAGTTTTGGGAATATGTTTTGAGTTATTTCTAGTAATTAATGGGTTTTTTCAAGAGGATAGCTAATAAAATTAAAAAGATATGGTATTATTCAGGTTGTGAATGGAATAGTAGGTTTTTAATAGGAGGTGATGGTTTTTTATGTATGTGGAAACCCAAATAATAATGACATGAATCTAAAATTCACATTGTGAATGGGGTACGCCCAATAACATTATTTCAATTGATTTTTAATATGATTCTCATATCATTCTATCCCTTTTCTCTCAAAATAAAGAGGATACATACCTCTTTTTAGAAGATATCTATAACTCAAAATCTAATTCCATCAGATCATAAAACATTTATTCATGAGAATCAAAGGGTTCAAAAAGAACCAGAAAGGCAAGCGGGGATCAAATTTTTGAGTTAGGTTGTTTTCCACATTTTCAATTTTCATTAGAACGTAAAGGTACTTGGTTATCATAAATAAATCCCCTCTTATTTTAAATGGTTTTTAATAACTTAAAATATAGAATAATGATCTCTTTCTAGTTGGATACTGAATTTGGTAAGTGTTTTTTAGCCACAATGTGTTTGATAAATTGACAAAAATAGTATTCTTAAATGAAAAATAATAATTTTTAGTAAATGATATTGGCATAAATAGGTTGTGGGTGTTATCTAGAAAGGCACATGGTTTGTTTGTGTTCATTATTTTTATTATATGAGGTATCATTGAAACATGATTAGTTCTTGGTGCCAATTGGAAATGTTAAAGGAAGAATTTTTACAAAGAGATGGCTTGGTGGAGAATGTTCCACCTTTCACAAGCATAGGGATGTCATATAATGCCCCGACCCCAGAATCATGAACATGGTGCCTTGATTTATTGAATTGGAATAGTTACAAGGAAGATGCATCTCAGAGGACCAATCAGTTTAGTATTTTTGGAAATAAGATACATACAAGAGTTCAAAATTACAACTGGAAACTAAAAACCCACATAATAACATCAATAGAAAATCCCATAAACTCATAGATTAACCCTATAATTCCTTCATAGTATAATCATCCTCATAACCTAGAAGGATAAAACAGAAGAAAGGGGTGATCTCAAATTCTTAGGAAGGGTAGGCAATACAATGGATGATATCATAAATATAAACATTATTCATCGTCAATAACTAAACACAAATGCCTTTAAAAATAAACAAGAACACATTACCAAAGGAATAAGAGCTAAATAAATAATTCCATATTTAATCACAAACATGGGTATTATACTAGTCAAATAACTTCATGAAATTTTAATTACTAGTTTCATAATGAGGAAAATGCATATTTCAGGCATTCTAAAACATACTATTAAGTCCTCAGCCAATAAATATAAAACAATTTAAGGCCTCAACCAAAACCATATCTAAAAAGGGAAAGGCCTCATCCAAGTTCATATCTATTTTTCTCATGAGACATATCAATGAATCAAGGGGCTATATCGGGCCCCACCCATGACATACTGAGTCCAATTCATTCCTCATGTGAATGGGGGTAAACATAAACAATATACACATTCATATTGATACAAACATATGAAATGTAAATAACTTTCTCCAATCATTAAACAAAAACATTAACCATTCAGAGTATTATGGTGTATGGTTTCAAGATAGCACATCTATAGTCAAACTAATCATACAAAATTCAATAAACCCTTGTGGATGATATCATATGTGATAAACCTCAATGAATTACAATATTAAATAAAGGATGTTGACATAGATTAAGATACTTTTAAATGAGACCATTTAAAAATCCTTGAGGAAATAATCCTTAATCATTGAAAAGTGTCGTATGCCACCTTGAAACATTCAAATCATAATACCTTATAATATCATGATAATAAGGATACTCTTGATATGATATACTAAAGGTAAGTACATACACCACAAGTAATAAATAATTGGTGAACAAGGCATATATCTCATAAAAGATGAAGTGAGACGAGAAAATTACTTTTTACTTTGCAAAGAAGAGTTATTTTGGAAAATCATTTGTATTTGTCATACAATCAGACTGTAAACATGTATATCCCAAAAAATAAAAGGTAAGAAAACTAAAATTACATATGAAACATAAATGATGTCCCACTGAAATGAAATCATGTAAAAGGTGTTTTTAAATAAGATTTAAAATTAAAACATTTTAGTGTGGTTTAAGGAATTCATTAAAGTGACTTTAAAGTGAAAAGGATTGTTTCCTTCCATAAATCCATAAATGAACCAAAATATATTTTCCAATAAATTTTTTGGATTTTTTATAGATAAATCTACCTAAAACAGATTATAGAGTGAACATTAAAATAAGTTAAAATTCAAGAAGTTCCTTGAATCAGGCTTGCATTTCAGAAGAAGTTTTTAGAAGTTTCTTTTAAAACTTGTAAATACCCATAAAATAAAAAAGGAATCTAATTGGTACACATATATATAAAATTTAACCAGAATTTATGAGGTGTACATAATAATAAATAATAATTTCCTTGAGGTGATTATAGAATCATTGAACCCGAATGAAAATAGAGGTTCGGGTAAAAAATACTTTTCACTTTGTAATCAATTGAATCATATGCCCCAAAATTAATAATCATGAAATGATAGATTTAATATAATGAAAATAAATATATTCATGATCTGAAACAGAAATGGTATTTATACATACAATATACACAATTAATATTAGTGAATACAGAATATCTCATAAAAATGGAAGTGAGGTGAAGAAACCCCTTAGAAACATTTCGGCATGGTAACTGGTGTTCTTGTGATGGATTAATGAGAGGTAATGGTGTATCCCATCATTTATATATCATAAGGGAAGTATGAATGAGTTTATAAAACATACCACATCCTTAGTAATTAAAAATAAAAGGACACAACATAGGGGAATTATTGAATAAAAGTGAGAGAGGATCCCTTACCGTAAATCTGAGGATGTTCTTATCTTGATCTTAATGACCTGAATAAAAAAATTAGGTTCATTAATTAAAAAATAAATAACCATTTATAAATTTATTTGGTTTCTTATTACTTTATTGAGTTCATTAATGTCCTTTTATAAGGTTTAAGATATTCAATTTCATTGTTCGTGAGTGCTCATTTTCATAATATTTATGATCAGCTCAATTATAAAATAGTATGGTAGTTCATGTAAGATGGTATTTGAATTGCAAAATTGATTTTATATGTTATTAATTAAAATTAATAATATTAAATTGTTATAAAATTAATTTTTTTATTTGGAGTGAAGGTGAATCATTATATAAAACATTAATGATAAACGCTTGGATTAATTTGGCGATTTTGCTCACAATTGACTGGTTTTGTATTATTATATTACATCATGAGTGAATAAGGATTAAAAACATTACATAATATAAAATAAATATATAATAGTCTATTTCTACCATAAAAATGGTTTCATGACCATAGTTGAAGAAGGTAAATCAAATTGAAAGCATCATCGTACTTGAATTTGATAAATCAACACATCTCAGATGATGTTTCATTTTTATCAAAAATAAGGGGGAAGGAGAGATGAAGATGAAATATCTCATTATCATAACAAAATTATAATACATTTATAGTAATAGAGTTTTCATAACATTTGTCTGAGGAGAGTTTAGTAAAGAAAAGAGAACAAAGGATCAGGAAAATTAAATAAAATAAAAGAGGAATTCTACTACTTGAATTAACCTTCCTTGACAGCCTATTAAGGGAAGAAGATTTGGTCTTTTTATGACACCAAGAGGTTCTAGTTGTGGGGTATGATATATGGAGGAGATTTGGGAAGTATTTTGAGAAGTCACAAGGCTTTAGATGAGTGATGAGAAAAGGATGAAAGAGGTTGTAATTATAGTGGAGGGGAGGAGGGTTTTCTTAATATTTTAATCATTAGTTTATTATTATTCCATTAGATTATAACTAGTGATGATTAAATAACTAAAAATAGTAATATGTTCATTTTAATTTGAACCATTTTTGCTTACATCATCCATGATGCTAGGAATAGTGAATTTAACTGATAATGAATATATATGGTAAATTATCATATTTCACTATTCATAAAAAATTCATGTATTTTAGAAAAATCCCAAAAATTCACCCTACCATTTTTCTATGTGTAGAATTAAAAAAATAAATTTTTCAAGAATAATTTTCTTAATATAATTATTTTAAATTTTAATTAAAATCATAATTTATCGGAAAAATACATTTTTTAAAACATTTTTTAACTTATTCCAAAACATAGGTACATAATACATTCACATAACTACTATATATATACTATAATAGGTTAGGTTACTATTCATAAGGGTAACATTGCTATTCATAAGGGTATGTTACTATTCACCAAAAAATCTGTTGGTCATATCAGACTCTAAATAACACAATGATCGCAACCGTGTATGTCAGATTTTCGATATTCAAATCATAGGGGAGGTTAAATAATATTTGCTGGCTACATTATAACAAAGTGGTTTTTTTAGATACTTAGTGTTTCATGCATTCAATATTAAATTTATTTTCAAAATCATCAGGTTTCACGTTATCCCCTCGTTAAAAAAATTCCATCCACAAAATATGAAATTGAACTTCAAAAGTTAACAGTTGATACTTGAAAATTCCCTTGTGGGAAACCCACATCAGGAATACGGTTAAAATATCCTCTTAAAAAAGGAAAGGGAAATTCATTTGTTACTACAAAATAATTCATTCTAATTGGATCACATGGTCATGGAAGAATAATCAAACCATTGTTTGGTGACAGTAAAATCTAAAACCTCATACAATGATCAACTTAAACCATTTCATAAATGGTTAAAAATTCTAAAATATAATGACTCAACACTTTAGAATGAAGATATATGAATTTCCAATATGAACTTATCATTAACCCTTAATCAATATGGAACAACTCTAAATTTTCTCATTCCAAACATGTGAATAAATTCATCAAGTATCCTTTTGAAATATGGTAATAACTTAAATTATCATAAAAACTATATTAGAAATATGAATTCTTCTGTATTTTTTAAGTAAAATACATGTTATTTGATATATTCCTTAAATATAGAATTTTTTTAAACTCCATAGACGATAGCATAGACCACTTCTCGAAAAGTCAATAATCAGTTCCATGGTAGTCAATACTTATCTGAAATAATAATTTCATCATCATTATCTCAACATCAGATATTTATTAAGGGTTCTCTTTCCCTAAATCATGTATTTTCTAAAAAAAATTAACTTTCCACTGAATATTGTTTCTTGGTACCATTCAACCTATGGTTTCAAATCCTTAATGAAAAAATATTGCAGTACAATTCTCGTATATTCCATAATTATTATTACAAGTGCATTGCTGAAAAAATATTCAAATGAAATGATTCTTAACTATTCGTATTAATAATTCTACTTCATTTGTGGTAGCATCATAACATGATCATTATCCATAATCATCATTTGGGGTATATTCCATAGACAATTGGGACATCGATTTGCATAGTGTCTCATCTCCTTATAGTTGAAGCATTGTACATTAGAAACATTTTTCATACCCTTGAAATCATGAACACGGTGTCCTTTTTCTCCACACTTATAACAAACACTCGTTCCCTTCAAGCATTTACCAGGGTGATTCTTACCACAGTTATCACATGTGGGATAACCCTTCTTCTCCTTCTTCCATTTATCCATATTTTTCACTATTTTCTTATTCTTCTTTTTCTTCCCTACAGAGCCATAGGACTCAAAGAATTCCTTACATACCTTGTTTACACATGATACTACTTCTTCATATGATGAGGATACATGGAAGACTATATTCCTTTGAAATGATGGCTTCAGGCCATTAGAGATATGATCCTTATAACTTTTTGAAACATGTGCATTAGTGAATTTCTCATTCCTTATGCTAGGTTCCATTTCTAATAAATTCAATATAATATATTAGCTAATAAAATTATGAACTCTCTATATCCCTAAACATGGTATAACACATAACATAAATTTATGCATCGTAAATCATAGAACCATATGATTTGGTTACTATGGGGGCATAAATCCTTCTTAATGGTTTGTAATAGGTTTATGAATTTACCAAAGATTATCCCCTAGGAGTCTCGAACCTGGAGTATAGAAAGACCCATAATAATCCACCAGTTCTCATTCAAGTCTATCTCAAAGCGGGGTTCTCAGGGTTTACCCCTAGATACATATGTACTAGATCTACCACTACTTGTTCATATCTAGACAGGGATATATTTTCTTGATAAACCAAATAATCTATTCCTTACCAAAATTACATGATGTACTTGTATTCTTATCCCCAAAGTCTATCATAGGGTTTTGTTAACTAATTAACTTCTTTTTATATCTAGTTGACATGTTTTGTACAAAATTTCCTTTTATACCAACTGTAACACACCAAACCCGAAAGCTCAGAGTTGGTGCCTTAATTTACTACATTGGTATATATACAAGAAAGATGCAACCTGAAGGACTAATCAGTTTATTAGTTTTGGATACTAGATATATACAAGAGTTCTGAATTAAAACTCAAAACTAAAAACAACATAATAACTTCAATAGAAAATCCCATAATCTCTTAGATTAACCCTGTAATTGTTTCATAGTATAATCATCCTGATAACCTAGAAGGATACAACATAAGAAAGGGGTGATCTCAAATTCTTAGTAAGGGTAAGAAATGCAATGGAAGATATCATAAATATAAACATTAGGCATGGTGAATAACTAAAAACACATTCCTTTAAAAATGAACTTGAATACATTATGGTAGGAATAAGAGATGAATAAATAATTCCATATTAAATCATAAACATGGGAATTCTACTAGTCAAATAACCTCATGAACATTCAATTAATAGTTTCATAATGAGGGAAATGCATATTCCTAACAATATAAAACATATAGTCCAGTACTTGGAAAATACATATAAAAATGATTAAGGCCTCATCCAAAACGATATCTAAAAATGGGCAATGCCTCGGCCAAGTACATATCTATTTGTCACATGAGACCTATCGATGCATCGAGAGGATATAGCAGGCCCCACACATCACTTAATAAGTATAATTCATTCGTCATATGAATGGGGATCAATATAAACAACATACACAATCATAGTGATAATAACATATTAAATGTAAATAAAATTCTACAATCATTAAACATAACCCCTAACCATTCAAAGTAATATGGTGAATGGTTTTAAGATATCACATCCACAATAAAACTAATCATAAACCATTAAATAAAACATGGTGGATTATATCATATGAGATAAACCTAAATGAAGTTAAATATTCAACAAAGGATGTTGACATAAATGAAGATATGTTTAAATGAGACCACTGAAAAATCTTTGAGGAAATAATCCTTAAACATTCCAGAGTGTCCCATGCCATCTTGAAGAATTCAAATCATAATATCCTAGAATATCATGAGAATAGGATACTATTTATATTATATACCAAAGAGACTTACATACACCATAATTATGAAATAAGTGGGGAAAAAGGTATATATCTCATAAAAGTTAAAGTGAGATGAGAAAAATAATTTTAACTTTGGATAGAAGTGTTATTTTGGAAAATAATTTGTATTTTTCATGAAAACTAATTATAAACATGTATATCCCAGAAAAAAAAAGTTATGGAAATTGATATTACATTTTAGGCATAAATGATGTCCCACTGAACTGAAATCATGTAAAAAGTGTTTTTAAATAAGCTTTAGAATTAAACGATTTTAATCTGGTTTAAGGAATTCTTTAAAGAGACTTTAAAGTGAAAAGGCATGTTTCCATCCATAAAACCACAAATGAACCCAAAATAGATTTTACTGTTAAAATGTGTGATTATAGAAAGATAAATCGCACCTAAAACATATTATAGAGTGAACTTCAAAATAAATAAGAATTCGAAAAGTTCCTTGAACCGGGCTTCCTTTTCAGAATAATTTTTTAAAGATTCTTTTAAAAAATGTAAATCCCTATAAATTAAAGAAGGATTATTTTTGGTACACAGATATATAAAATTAACATAGAATTTATGAGTCATACCTAAGAATAAATAATAATCTTATTTAGGTAATTAGAGAACAAGAGCAACCCGAATGAAAGTAGAGGTTTGTATAGAAAATACTTACAACTTTTTAATCAATTGATTTGTATTCACCAAACATAATAATCATAAAATGATACATTTAATATAATTAAAATAAATAGATTTTTAATATGAAAAATCAATGGGAATTATAAATACACAATAAAAAAGTAATAGTAGCGAATATAGAATATCTCACAAAAAAGGAAGTGAGATGAAGAAACCCCTTACAAACATTTCTGCATGGTAATGGGTGTTCTTGTGAGGCCTTAATGAGAAGTAAAGGGGTATCCCATAGTTTATATATCATAAGGGATGTATAAGGTAGGTTTGAAAACATACCCCATCATTAGAAATTAAAAATAAAAGGACACAACATTGGGGGGGATTCTTGAATAAAAGTGAGAGAGAGGATACCTTACCTTAAATATGAGGGTGTTCTCCACTTGATCTTAATGACCTGAATAACCAAATTAGGTTTATTAATTAATAATTACCAAACCATTTATACATTCTTTGTATTATTTTTACTTTATTAAGTTCATTCATGGCCTTTTATATTGGTTAATGGATTTAATTTCATTGTTCATGAGTGATCATTTTCATAATATTCATGATCGGCTCACTTATAAAAGAGTATGGTAGTTCATGTAATATGGGAGTTGAAGTCCAGAATTTATTTTATATGTTATTAATGAAAATTAAAAATATTAAATGGTTATAAAATTCATTTGGTTATTTTGATTGAAGGTGAATCATTATATAAAACATTAATGATAAACACTTGGATTAATTTGGAGATTTTTCCCACAATTATCTTGTTTTGTATTATTATATTACATCCTGAGTGGATAAAGATTCCAGACCAATAAATAAGATAAAATAAATATATAATACTCTATTTAAACTTCAAAAATGGTTTAATGACCATAGTTGAATATGGTAAATCAAATTGAAAGCATCATCATGCTTAAATGTGATAAATCAACACATCTCGAACAATGTTTCATTTTTAGCATAAATGATGGGGAAAGGATAGATGAATATGAATTATCCCAATAGCATAAAAAATTATAGAACATTTATGGTACTAGATTTTTTATACTATTTTGATGAGGATAGGTTAGGATAGAAAAGCTAACGAATGAACATGAAAATTAAAGAAAAGAAAAGAGTAATTTTACCTATTGAATTAACCTTCCTTAAGAGCCTCTTGGGGGAAGACGATTTGGTCTTTTATGAGACCAAGGGCTGATGGATTTGGGGTAGGATCATGGGGGAGATTTGGGAAGATTTTGGAGAAGTCTCAAGGCTTTAGAGGAGTGAATAGTATAGGGTGGAAGATGTGTTATTAATAGTGGAGGGGTGGAGGGATTTCTTAATATTTTAATCATTAGTTTATTATTTTTCTATATGATGAGAAATAGTCAGGATTATATGAAAAAAATAGTAATATTGTATTTTGATTTCTAATCATTGGGCCTTACATTATCCATGATTCTAGGAATAGTGAATTTCACTAATAATGTATATATACAGTAAATTATCATAGTTTATTATACATCAAAAATTCAATTATTTTAGAAAAATACCAAAAAATCACCATAACCATTTTTTAATGTGTATAATTCAAAAATGGAGTCCATTTCTCAAAAATAATTTTCTATATATGATTAATTTAATTTTTTTTAAATCATAATTTACTCAAAAAATACATTTTTTAAAATATTTATTCACTTATTCCAAAACATAGGTACATAAAACATTAACATAAATCCTATATATATACTATATTAGGTAAGGTTACTATTCAAAAGTGTATTTCACTATTCATAAGGGTAACATTACTATTCATAAGTGTATTTTACTATTCACCCAAAATTAATTTGGTTATATCATACTCAAAATAACTTACTGATCGCAATCGTGTATGTCAGATTTTCAAAATTCAAATCATATGAGTGTTAAAATTATGTTTACAGGCAAGTTTATAAGAAAGTGTTTTTTTATAGAGACTCAGTCTTTCATGCATTCAATATTAAATTTATTTGAAAAATCTTGGCGTGTTACATGTGATTTTTAATGCATGGGTTTATCTGTGTAAGGTCATGGATGATTATTACAAATTAGAATTTATGAACTACTTGTACATCATGAAAGGTAACCTTTCTTGTTTAACTTATTTTGGAAAACCTTTTCATATTTTTTGTATTTTATATTGTGAAAACTATTTTATCTACTTTTTATATTCTTCTTATGTTTTTATACACATGTGAGCTAATCGATTTTTGGTATTAGTGGAATGTGGGAAAAGTATCTTGGGTGTTCACTACTGGGTATGATTACTCACCCCGTTAAAATGAACTTTTTTGTATATACATATGTTTCCTTCTATGGTACAAGAATTGGAACATTTTATTACATCACTGATGTTTCTTCTTGATGTCATTGTTTGGGTTTCCATAGGTGTATCTTGGAGTGTCCATCACATATCTTAGAGTGTTTCAACCTCAGTGACATAGTCATCTACTGATTTTGAGTTTCAGTTTTAAATTTTAATTTATTCTTCTATTACTCTAGTGTGAGTATTTATTTCATCATTTATTCTTATATTTTTTATATTAATTATGGTTGGGTTAGTGCATGCATTATTTTTAGAGATGAATATGATTTATTTATTTCCATTTGTATTTTCATGTTTGTGTGTGTACATATATAGGGTAATCCATTCCCCCCTTTTCACATTGTGTTTAAGACCATGGAATTTATTTCTAGCCTTTGGTGTTTGGGGAATGTCACCAAAGGTTAATAGCACCTATGCCTCCTATATATACAATTTTTTGGGGAAATATGTCACAAACTTTATTGGTTTGTTTGGACCTTGACTTTTGATAGTATAAATAATGTAGAAATGTCAAAAATTGAAATTTATTGCATAAAAATACATAGAAAACTTTTTTAGTGAACATAAAGTTACCAAGATTTTTTGGGTATAAATAATGTTTATTATCAATTCTTTGGATTTTTTTAACCCATCATCATGGGTTTAGCCAATGAGTGATAGGTTTCATGCATTAGTAAAGATACATCCCACTAGGACTGAATTTTCATGTGATTATTTGATTTCGATATTTGGATATTATGATTATTTTGTGATATATAAAATGTAATCTTGGAAAGATGAACAGTAAACTTTTTAAATTTTTTATTTTTGAAATGGTTTATAGAAAAAATGATAATAGTGAGGATAATAATAAAGAAGGTAGAGGAAGAAACTGAGAAATTGGTGGTACCCAAACTATAGGTGAACCATGATTTGGTTTGGAGTATTATGTAAGACTTTCGGGTAGATGACAAGGGACTTTGGATAAATAAACCTCATCAATTGAATCCCTCAGGGGAATTTCAAAAGTAAAACCCATAAATTATTCATGGTGTTTTTTTGACCTGAGAATGAAAGGGTATGGATAAGTAATATGAACATGATTCTTGAATTATTAGAGACTATAGATTAAATGAAGGTCAAATAAGAAACCTATATTCTTGATAACCATATACAAGCATGATGTAACTTATTTTTCCAAGCTAAGTTAGATCAAGACCTCACATGGAATGGATTTTTGGAACTACATAATAACAAACCATTATATAAAACATCCAAATACAAATGAAAATAGAATTCCTTCAAGTGGAATAAGGAAGAATGTTAGTGACTGAGTATTATATTAAATTAAAACACATTATTTTCTTTGTACCAGCGGTAGCTACGAGCGAGAGATAGAAAGACCAGATCCTTAAACTAGGTATCTAACCTAAGGTTTTCTCAAAAGTATTAATGTTATATAATATTGACTATACAAAGATGTTGAATAATGAAATTGGTGGAGAGTGAGACCTTTCAAGGAATCTTAGTGGTTGTGAAACTTTTTTCCATCCTAGTACTAGTGGGGTCTTCAGTATTGTAAATAAATACAAGATGGATAGTTACTCCTAGGGTATCAAGGAAAAAACAAATAAATCCATAGGATCGGTAACTTATCCACCATTTCAAAGAAATGAATTGGGTTGTTTCTAGTGTGGCATGATTACACACCAAAATAAGGAATGCACTACACCAGTAAAGAGTTTCCATCACTATGGAAGGAAAGGGAATCTCATTAATTATTTTCATAAACTTCTCAAATATATGGGCGGGAACTAGATCAACTTATCCTCAAGCTTTAAATTCTCAGATGGAATAGTCCCATCAAACTAGTTATCATCCATAAACATAGGTGAACCAAGATACCTCTTGGAATACTTTGATTGTTTATTCAATACCTTGGAAGGGAAGCAATAGTTATACCATGGTGCCTTAGAGATTTTTATATGGAGCAGAACAAACTATCTCGAATGAGCAACTATGTCCCTCTATAGTGTGAGGTGTTATCCTTATAAACATTACACTTATGTGTGTCTAGTTTGATACAGTCCAATCAAAATATTTTTTTTCTTATTCTATGGTTAAAAATTGGGTTTACATGAGTAAATGAATCCTTATATAATGAGTATCAAAAAACTTCTTTGAGAAAGGGAGTGAAAAGGATTAAAATGCCCAGTATAACCCATTTCCATTGATTTAGTATAGTTTCTCTAGGTGTTTAGGGTCATAGAGATAGATTTTTTGGACCTAATACTTGGGATTGAGTGGATAGTAAAATTTGAAGACCATATTGACAGATGTGATTGGAATGTTTCATTCACAAACTAATATAGAACTCTTCATGCATTCAAAGTGTAATAAGATATAATTATAGGTATAGAAATTCCTTTAATATCAATGGAAACAAATACCATGGGTTACTTAGCAGCAATGTCTCTTGCTACTGTAGATGAAACTAGAAATTAGACTCTTCCTTCCATAATAGATTCCTACCGAAATGTCTTTTCGGACAATTTCTCTGAGTTGCCACCAGAGAGGGAAATTGAATATTTTATCGATCTACCTCCACAAAAAAAGACATATTTTCCTATTGTATTATAGAATATATCTAATAGATTTTTGATAATTTAAGGTCTATCTAGAATAGTTGGAGATTAAAGGCATTATCAGACCTGGTAAGTCACCTTGAGCTATATTTTTATTATTCCAAAAGAAGGAAGATGGTACCCTATAGTTATGTGTTTATTATCATAAAATGAATCAGGTTGTGATAAAAAAAATTAATATCCACTTCTTAGAATCTATTATATAATAGAACAATTAAATATTACCCAAGTGGTTCTCTAATATTGATATATGATCATGGTATTTTCATCATATAGTTATGAAATAGGATATTCTAAAAAAAATAGGGCCACTATAAACATTATGAATATATTTTCATTCATATTAGTCTCAAAAATTCACATGTAGTATTCATAGCCTTAATGAATTGTATCGTCCACAGGTACCTTAATCATTTTTTGTAGTATTTATTGATGATATTTTAGTTTACTCTAGATGTAGGAATAAATATAAGGAACACATGAAAATTTCTCTAAGTACATTGAATATCATCTTTTGTAAGAAATTTTATTTAAATGTAACTTCTGGATACAAGAATTCTACTTCCTCTGGGATATCATTTTTGAAAGGATACATTATTTGATTCCTCCAATGTTAAAGAAGTAGGTTCTTAGTAGCCACAAAATAATTTTGATGAGACACACAACTTTATAGGATTAACTTGATATTATCATCACTTTGTTCAGGATTTCTAGAGTCTTTTTTCTATTATGAGTACTCTAATAGGAAAGGAAGATCTATTCTCATAAAAATGATTACTGTTATAAAATCCTTTAAGAGATTAAAACCCATCTCACCTATGTACCCATCTAATCTTACCAAAACTATATATGGACTGTAAGGTATATTGTAATGCATATAAATCTATTATGGGTTATGTTATAATGCAGGAAGATCATGGTGTGGCCTATGGTTAAAGTAAGTTTTGATTGTATGAGAAGAATTGTTTGCTTCATGAACTAGAATTAACTACAGTATTATATTTATTATGGAACTAGTGAAATTGCCTCTTTGAAGAAAATTTCACAGTTTTGACTGACCATAAGATTTTGAAAGACATTTTCACTTCTTGATACATAAACATGAGGCAATGAATATGGATGGTGTATCTCCAAATGATTTACTTTGACTTCGTATAAACACCTGGTAAATGGAATTCAATGGATGATGCTTTGAATTAGAAGTTGTATAGTAAAGTGGTCATGGAATCTCATGCTAATGATAGGTAAAGATCATAATTACTGATATACATCCATATTGTGATGATAAGGATGTGAATGAAATTTTCTTCCTAGTTAATCTTTCCCCTAACTTGATAGATTTGGTAAAAGATACTTAGATAGAATATCATAAAAATTTCACCATTAAGAAAAACTGAAAAGGTGGTGAAAATTGTGGTGGTTGGAAAAAGGATGAAAATTCTATGATACATTTTCCGGAAAGGATTTTGGAACATCAGTCTGGACATAAATAGATTCTTTTGGGGTATCACCATTTGAAATGGGAGATTTAGTTAGGTATTCAAAAAAGTTATTAGGTGGTGAAAACTCATTCTTGTTGGGCCAGTATGAAAAAGAAAATATCATATTTTGTTAGTAAGGTTCTAATATTTCCTCAATTAAGGATGAGAATCAACCACTAGCTGGTATGCTATAATCTATGCAAATGCTTGTATGTAATTTGGAAAAAAAATTATGGACTTTTCCATGTGTCTAGAAAGGATTTTTTATAATCAAGTTTCTATTTTGGAGATTGTGTATTAAATAATCAAGTTTGTAAACATTGTCCCAATCATAGATTCCAACATGGTAGTGGATTTTGAAAAGTTATATATTCAATAAGTGTTCATGTTTTATGGATTTACAGTTTCAATTTTCTCTGATCGATATCTTCAATTCACTTATATATTCTATAACCCATTGTAATAGGATCTTATAAATAAATTGACCATGAGCGCAACCTATCATCTATATAATGATGGGTTGTCATAATATACCATTAAAACATCTAATAAAATACTCAGATCTTGTTAAATGGATTCTGGTGGCTTGTGGGATAAACATATGACATTGGTTCATTTATTATATAATAACAGTTAACAAGTGATGATATATATTTTCCTATTTTCGGAATTACACAGCATTCATGTTCATTATACACTATTATTTCTAATTCTTTCCATTATGGACACACATCAAGCATGGGTTTTCCCGACATTCATTCATTCCAAAGGTATATAGCTTCCACCACTGTGGTTTGGGCTATCAGTTCCTTGATCGAAATGGGGTATGGGATTTCGGTACCTCCTTCCATGGATTCCTACCTAGATATAATTTCCTAGTCTGGATCTCCACCAGATAATTAATTCATATTCATGAAACTCGTTCCCATGGCCATATCAAGGTGGATTCCATTTAGTTATGTTGCTTCCATCTTGGAAAGGTATCCACCTTTGGTTAGAGAAGATAGTAACACTAGTCTTGTCTGGGAATATCAAGATGTTGGGTTTCTTGGGAATCAATAAATTCATACCCTTTTTAAGTCGATGGAATCCCATCAGTGAGTAATCTTAGGCTTAGAACCCAATAAATTCTATTTTGTACATGGGTTAGTTGAAACCATGGGTTTAGAAATATGGGTACTCTTACCACAAGAATCCCTTTTTTATTGTATTGGGTAGTGATTCTATTTAAGTAGGCCACAGGTTTAACATATTGTGATGAAATGTGGGGAAAAAGTTTGACATATTGTGGGGAAAAGTGGTTCAAAGGTTTAACTCCTTATGGGGATAGGTTTCAAAATTGTTCCCATGGATAATATGATCACACCGTGAGGTTTTGATGGTGATGAGACAGTATGACCCCATGGGGGACAATGAATACACTTTGGTTTTTAGTGTTTTCTTATGGGGAATATGATCATACTTTTAGATTTGATGGTGATTTTGATATGTTAGGATTGAACCTCATGTAGGTACCCTAGGTTTGTTTATTTTTCAGGATTGAACCTCATGAAGACATCTTACATACCCTTATAGTATACAAGGAACAATACCCACATTTTTAAATGCTTTAGTTTAACATCGTGTGATATGAATAGTCCATGAAGTTTAACATCAACAATAAGGATGCTCACATCATGGAAGGAGCGTGAGTGAGGGATGGACAGGGGATGATGCATGGAAGCTGCTCAAAACAAGATAATCGTCGCATGGTGATGAGAAGGGGGCATCCCATGATGATCATATATTGGGAATCCTGTTTTTATGACATAGATTTAAGATATATTTTAACATCATGTAATGAGGAAATTGTCATGATATTTAATGTCATATAAATTGTATTTTAGGCTATGTAGTTTTATGTAATTCAACCCATACCTTGGAAAATACTACACCCAGGGAGACCATTTTGAAGTAGGAAAGAAAGATCCAAAAAATGTGTCTCTTCCAAGAAAGATCGGCAGTTTCCATTGATGATACCACATTTGGTAATTAAGTGTATATATATCATGAACCTCTAGGTGAGGCATGGAGTAAAAACTACTATATAACAGTGTCTACCAGGGGTCCTGATGTTAGAGTGCCTATTCTTACGAACAAGAGGCATTTGGTTTCCCATGATTAAGAGAAAAAGGCAAGGTAATGGTTGAGTCCATAATTGAATTGAAACCCCATATGTTTTTGTAAAAAAATGAATAAATTAAATTTCTTTTTTATCTTGAAACACATGAAATACTATGTTAATCTTGTGCTACATGCAACACTGGGTTAGCTTATGTTACACAAAATAATGAGTTTTAAGAAAAACCATGATATATTATTAATATATTTATTTAACCATGACTATTAAAACATTGGCATTAAAAATAGAATATGAATAGCAAAAACTAATTTTTAAATATTAATTATAATGGTTCTTCATAAAGTAAATATATTTATAAAAAATGTACTTAATTTTTAGTAAACTCTTTATATGTTTCAAAAATACTATTTTTTCAAAAAAAATTGTTTTTTATTTATTTTTGTTAATATTAATAAAAATAAATTTTCAAGATTTTATAAAACTAGTTTGATAAATTAATCTTAATTTTTTTATTCATAATATAAAAATTATCTTACAGAGAATTTTTTGGATTTTTCTTAAAAGTTTCATTATTTGATAAATAGTGAAAATACAAAATTTTAATTGAAAATGTATTTATGTTTAATTTATTTATAATGTTAAAATATTTTTTAAATTGGTTTTAATTTAATAGTATTCCATTTATAAATCCATTAATCTATTTTATTTCATTTTAATCAATTTAGTTTTTAATTTTGATATAAAAACATTGTAAACTTTTGAGCATTTTCTCTTTAAAAATCTGTTTTCTCATCACTTACGTGGGATTCATTTTAAATTAAAATTTTCCACATTAGTAAATTGAATTTGGAAAAATAGATTTAATATTTGGAATCATATTAAATTATATTATCAAATAATTTCAGATTAATTTTTGACCAAAATGAATAGTAAAACCAGTACAAAATATTTACTATGATTAAGGTAAAAATGATATTATGAAGGGTTAAACTTAAACAATAAGAGTTAAAAATAGAACCATAACTTTCTAAACATAAATTTTATTATGATTCATGTCTTATTGACTACCAATAATTATCCCATGACTCAAGATTCAGATCTTTGGTATTAATAGTATAGTTTTTATATATCATTATCATGTTCTCATAACCTTATGGGAATGTTATGCATACGTATCTCACTTTTTTAACCTTATTTAGAATCTGATCTCACCCTTTCTTATGTTTCCTTTCCATATGTTGTAAATAAATTTAATACTTATGATATTTATGTTAAGGTTTCTAGTTATGAATATCATAGTGGAAGAATTTTGAGTTTACCTATTGACCATTTTTTTATGTTTCTAGGTTTCAAAAGATAGTAAACTATTATGTTCCTTCGGAGTTTTTTTTGTGTAATGTAATGAATATTCATAAAAAAATGATGTAATATATATGTATGATATAACTAAATTTTTATAGTTTTTATCAAAGTATATTTATAGTTATACTTTGGAAACTAGGATGAGAAGATATTTGTGAGATCCCTAAGGACATGTCTAAGGATAAGTCTAAGGATGAGTTAAATCATAGGAAAATGTACTAGATTTTGGTAAAGGATAGAGTGAGTGGTTTATAATCAATTTAATCCCTTTCTATATACTACAAGTGGATGTCTCTCTGGAACAGAGGTAGCTAGGGGTAACAACTCAAAAAAAATGTCACATTGAGATAGTCTCAATCGTCACCCAATTCATGACAACGAGCCTTTTATACACCAAGTTGGAAACCCCCAGGGGATAGACATTGAAAATTAAAAAAATATTTAGAAACCATAACTATGAATTTAAATAAATTATAATTATTAAAGACCTACTATAAACTTATGTTTTCATATATTAAAGAATGTTTCATGATTTAGACAACCTATAAGTGATTTTTCATGACTATGTGGTTCCCCATCATGATTATTATTTATTATTATATTATTTTTTGTTTAATTAAATGGTTGGAACCCAATGAAATCATGTTAATTTTGAGAACAATCTAGAATGCAACAAATTTCCTCCTAACTATACATACATTACAGGAGATAGAATGTAAAATCACATTTCTATGATCACACTACTTTTTCAAGATATGAATCGTTCTGGACTTCCAATCGAAACAAAGGTGGGAAAAAAAATTTGTTGTGTCCTTCATGAGGAAAGTTCCACATTATTTTAGTGGGTATTCTTATCCACTATTTTATTAGCAATGGATTAACACCACTGAAAATATATTTTCCATTATATAGTGTTCAGAACTGAAAATTCATTTTCGTTTCCTACCGTTTTGAAGGTGAAGTGGATCAATGGTTGAATATTAAAAAGAATACAAGGAAGTAGGATGAAATTGAATTCATGAAATGGTATGAGTTCAATAGATTATTTTTCTAAAATTATTTTCCTCATATTATTCATATGAAGATTTAGAAGAAGATTCTTAAGATAAATAAAAAGGATTTTGAATCAATTGGTAACTATGAAGAAATTTTTACATTACTTGTGAGTTAATCCTTTGGTATTGTCATCAAAATATTAATTATGGTGGATTTATTATTTAGTGTCTTAAATCCAACTATTAGAGGGATGTTATCCATAAATAAATTTAGTAGTTATGATGAGATTTCTTTTATTTTATATAAATATTGAAATGGAAGTTGGATTTAAAAAACAATCTCTAGGTTTTGATAAGAATATAAAAATGGAATAAAAAGTAATGTCTATGAATCATGGAGAGTATAATAGGGACTTTACATTACACTCAAAGTGTGGGAAGAAGAAAGGATGAAATTTTCTTAATGGGACTATTAAATGTTTTATGTTTATAAGGGAAGGTTATCATTTAATTGATTATTGAATTGATGGGAATAAGTTACCTAATGATTTGAATAGTGAGGAATCTACCTAAAATTGACCCCCAAAACTATAGTGTTTCAAAAGAAAGGAGTATGAGAACTATGCTAACAAGTTACCAAATTAAAAGGTTAATGATTATGACCAACATTAGTGACCTCTTAAGCTGATATACAAATGGAAATATCATGTGATCTCTGTTCTTTATGAGGTATGTGATAACGACATTGTGAAAGTTTCACTTACCATCCACTCTAGAACTGATAATGTCTTATTTGAATCTATATGACCACATTATTTTATATATAAATAATTTACAAAGATTATCAAGATTCCACTCAAATTATTAGATGTAGAATTAATAGTGAAAACCCCTAATGATGTGATTACTACATCTCAACTCTATGATTCCTCTCCAATTTATGTTGGTGGGAATGTTCTTCCAAAAAATATTTTCATTATTCCTCTGGTTGAATTTGATGTTATATTTTTCATATACTGTATTTATCTAAACAAATCCCACATAATTTTTAAATGTAAAGAAATTAAATTTGATATTCCAAATCAACTTATGATCTTATATCAATGTGCTACAAGTAAAAACTTCTTATTGAGATCACATCCATTATATGTGTCTTAATTACCATTCATAATGGGTGTTTATCTCAAATGGTTGGGTAGAAATATAACATCGATGGTATTTCAATTTTGTGGGAAATGTTTGATGTATTTATATATTTGTTTCTTATCCTTACAAAAAAGAATTATGTTGAGTTATCTATAGACCTAAAACATGGTGTTATAGCAATTTTAATGAATCCCTATAGAATGGCCCTGATTGAGTTACAGGAATTGAATAAGTAACTTTTGGAAAACCATTACATGGGACTCATTTGGCCATGTGTTCCACCTTGGGTTTCACCTATTATTTTTGTTAATAATAATGATATTTTAATGAAACTCTTCATTTATTATCAGGAAAATTATAATATCATAATTAATAACAAGAATCTGATTCCTTGTATTGATGACTAATTTGATTAACAGTGCAGAACTTAATAATTTTCCAAAATTGATATTTATTTTGGAAATCACCAATTGAGGGCCAAGAAGGATTCTATACTTAATACAGCATTTCATAAAAGGTATAGCCACTATAAACATGTAGTGATTCAATTCAATATTACAAATCTCCCCACTATCTACATAGATTTAATGAATAGAGTCTTTAGATATTAGCTTGATCAGGTTTTGGTAGTCTATATAAGTGATATTATTATTTTCAAAATGAGTATTGAATGGATTGAGATCACTTAATAATTGTACTAAAGACCCTATGGAATCAGAGACTGTATGAAAATTTTACAAATTGAAAATTTGGGCTACAAATGGTTTCATGTTTGGGTTATTTAATCTTAAGAGAGGGTATAACAACAGATCCATCAAAGAAAAAGGATATTAAATGTTCACTCAGACCAACCATGGTGAATGAGATCCATAGTTTCCTTGGTTTAGATGGAAATTGTAGATAGTTTCTGGAATCATTATTATGAATATCTAATCATATAACCAAGTTAACTCATAAGGGTGCCAAGTTCCTCTCGACAGATGAATGTGAGGAAACTTTTGTGGAATTGAAGAGAAAATTATTTATCACACCTCTACATACATTACCCTATAGTGGAGAAGGGTTTGTAATATAATGTGATGAAAAAAATATGGTATTGGATTGTTTTATTATTTATAATGAAATTGTTATATCTTATACCTCACAAAAGTTGAAGATTCATGAGAAACATTACCCAAATGAGGATTTGGAGTCAGCTATGATATTTTTTGAATTAAATATATATAGGCATTATCATTATGAATAAAAGTGTGATATATATACTGATAATTAAAGTTTTACGTATATATTCAAATAGATGGAATTCAATATTCACCAAATAATATGGTTAATCGTTATTAGAGATTATGGTTTCTTAATACACAACCACATGAAGAAAGAGAACAAGGTGGATAATTCTTTGAGCTAAAAGGATCATTCAAGATTGTACATAATGAGGATAAAAAATAATCAAAAATTTCTATCTTTTCAAAGGACGGATCTGGAAATACTAAAGGTACATGAAAGATCTAATATTTATCAATTGGATGTTTAACCATCTATCCAATTGAAGATTAAAGATCCATAGAAGGAAAATGTAGGGATAAAAAATAAGTTTAGGAATGTTCCCAAGTTTAACCTTGATCATGATGAAATGATAAGGTTTAAGAACGATGTATTCATACCTTTTATACCACATTTGAAGAAATATTTGTTAGAGGAAGCGCATGGTTATTCATTCATAATTAATCCAATAATTGTGAAGATTTATGGAGAATTGATAGAGTATTTCCAATGGGATGGCATGAAAAGAGATATCACAATGTTTTCATCTTAGTACATGGTATGTCATCAATTTATGTCTGATATAAAACTTATAAGGGGATGTTACATCCATTACCCATACCAAAATGGAAATTTGAAAAAATAACCATGGATTTTTTTGGACTCCCCAAATCATATAAATGGGATAATTTTATATGGTTTTTATTTGAATTCCAAACTAAGTCTGCACACTTTTTTTTGGAGAATACTTCTCCATGGATTATATTTCCATGATACACAATAATGAAGTGGTAAGGTTTCATGGGGTATCACATTCCACTATATATGATTAGGATCATAGGTTTACCCCACTGTTCGGGAAAAATCTTCAGTAAACTCTTGATATAGAGTTGATTTTTATCACTATATATCATCTTCATATAGATGGTCAGTCTGAGAGAAAAATTTAAAACCTAGAAGATATGTTGAAATCTTTTTCTCTGTATTTAAATGGTTTTTGTGATCAATACCTTCCTCTAGTTGATATTTCTTATAATAATTTCATTCACTAGAGTATTTAGATGTCTCCTTATGAATCCCTCTAGGGAAAGAGATGTAAAGATACAATGTGTTGAAATAAAGTTTTAGAAAAATATATATTGGGACCTAAGATAGTTAAAGAAATGGTATAAAAAGTTAAATCTATTCAGAAAAACATTGAGGCAGTTCAAAGTCAGTAGAAAGCTTATGTTGACTTACAGTAGCATGATCTATAATTTTAATTTGGTGAAAAGGTGTTTCTAAGAATTTCTCCATGGAAGAAGTTTATGAGATTCTAATATATAGGGAAAAAATACCTATTATATTGGCCCCTTTGAAATTCTTGGTCATGATAAGATAGTATACTATCGCTTGGATTTCCCAGGAAACCCAACACATGTCCATAATGTGTTTCATATTTCTCTCATAAGAAAGTACATTCCTAACCCTTAATATGAACTGAACTCGAAGGTAATGGCACTGGAGTAATATCATTCTAACGAGGAATAACCTATGGAGATTTTATATCATACAAAGAAAGTTCTATGAAATAATACCACTCACCTTTTCAAGGTTTTATGGTGAAACCACTAGTTTGAAGAATCCATGTGGTAACATGAGAATATGACAAGGCAGAAGTATCCCCATTTGTTTTTATGATAGGGACAAATTTTTAGGGTAATGTTTATTTTAGGTGGGGTATAATGTAACAACCTAATTTTTTTTGTAAAAAATTGAATAAATTAAATTTATTTGATATCCCACACTACATGAAACACTATTATTATATTTATCTTTACACAAAACTCGGTATGATTGTGTTACACAGACCATTGGGTTTTCACAAAACCATGATATATTATTAATATAGTTATTTACATGGGACTATTATAACCAATCCGTTAAACATAGACATATGAATAGTAATAACTAATTTTTAAATTTTATTTATAAGGGTTCTCAATAAAGGAAACCTATTAATGGAAAAATACTTAGTTTTTTAGAAAGTAATTACATTTTTAAAAAATACAATTTTCTCTAGAAAATAATTTTTATTTTTTTTTGACAAAATTAATAAAATTATTTTTTCAACCTTTTATAAAATCAATTTGATAAAAAAATTATTTTTTATGTCATAATTTCAAAAATATCTTAGGGTGAATTATTGGTATTTTTATGAAAAGTTTCAATTGTTGAGGAATAGTGAAAAATACTTAATTTAAATTGAAAACTACATTTTCCTTTAATTTATTTATAAAGTTAAATTATTTGTAAAATTAGTTTTAAGATAAAATAAGATCAATTATAAATCTGTTAATAAAATTTATGTCATTTGAATCAATTTAATATTGATGTTTGATAAAAAAACTTTATAAAATTTTGAACATATTCTCTTTAAAAATCTTTTTTCTTATCACGTCTACATGATTATTTTTAACTAAAATTTTACCAATTAAATAAACTGAATTTGAAAAAATGGATTCAATATTTAGAATCAAAATAATATATGTTATCTAATAAGTTATTCTTAATTTTTTACCAAACATAATAGTAAAAATAGTAAAAATTATTTTCCTTGATTAGGGTGAAAAATGGTTTTTTGGGGGGTTAAACAAAAAAGATAAGGGTTTAAAATAACCCAAAAATTTGGAAAAACCCATTGGATTATTGTAATCCATCCTTATCTCTTATATTATAGAGAACGGTCCATTATTGGAGCCTTGTTACATGAATCAAACATGGGTGAAATTCTTTCTTTTATAATATTACAAGTGTGACACTCACCTCGCTTATAAAAGGACACCCTCTCTCCTCTCTTCTTAACACCATAAAACCCTTTTAGTTTAGCCATTAAATAATAAAATCCATTCTAAAATTCCCTAATCATATCCAATAATCCTTATTTTGGATATAAATCCATTCTCGGAAGGCTTTTGGTGCAAACTTAAGGAGGATACATGAATAAAAGGTAATGTTCATTAACGAGCATTTTTATTTTATTTAATCCTACACCACATTCAATTATTATTATACCATACTGATATAATAAACTCAATATATTCCATATAATGAGATGTTTTTATGTTATGTGAATGACCTTCAACCATGTCCACTTCCATCAAATGTGTTACGAAATCATCATTCATGTGTATGGAGGCCTATCACCTCGTGAGCTGATGTCATTCGCTTTTAAATTACCACAAATTAATGGTGGATAGAATTATATATTTATCATTTATATATTATATTAATGATTTTATTATAATTATTTAATTATTATATCTCACATTCCTTTTTTATGTTCCATTTCTTGTGAAAACGATAACATCTTTCATGTGTATGGTAGACTACCGCCTTGCAAAGTGATGTGATTCATCAACACTTTACATGGAACATAATAAAGTAGGGTTTAAAAAACATATTTGATACATATGAGATAAATATTATTCTATAATTACAATACATCATTTACCTTTTCTGTTAATCCAAAACTAAAATGGAAACAATGTTCATGCGTATGTACGACCTACCATCTCTATGAAAGGTGTATTTCATTTTTCATCACTAAATTTTTCGGATTTTGTAATGACCCGGATTTTCCATGTAATTTTTTTTAATTATATGGAATTATTACGTGTCTGTGAAAATTGGCGACGTGCAATTCTGAGGCATGTTGGGCCCTGAATGAATGTTTGAACCTTTTTTGTAAGTACGTTCAGTAAACGCATGAGCAGTGTTTTCAAACTTTTGAAATGGTTCTTGGATTAAAAATATGAGGGCACCGTTGAATCCACAGTGCCGGGGTTATCATAAGGGAGACTTCACTTCAATGGCAATAGGTTTGGAGAAAAAGTTAAATTTTGGACTTTTTAAAAGAATAATAAATTAACTTTGTTATTTTATTTTATTTCTTTCTTTTCCTCCAATGGAAAAGTAGCAGTGTGGTACCAGCAGCATGTCAAGCCATTAAATGGCTTGACCCTTCAATTCCTATGTAATACTGTCATTAGTATTTATGAAGGTTCCTATTAAATGAACCCTCATAAATTCTATGAGCATTTCACACCATCCCCCTCTTCTATTTATATGGAGCTTGGGGAGAGATAATGGAATGGCTTCACCAAGAAACGAAGTGCTGATAAAGTTTCATGATGCCAAAACCTTGGAGGATAGAGCCGGTTCCAGCGGGTGGTAATGGGTGACACCGAACCATGAACCGAAGGACGACGTTTGAGCGGTGACTTTGGTATCTTGTTGAGGGAAAGATGAACACCGACCCACTTCCTCAAACGCTGGTGTTCTATATCATTTTTGAGGTAGAGTTTACTTTTGGTTTTAATTTCAAGAGTTTTAGAATCATTTTTCTTCCCTCGTGTTGTTTTCAAGCTAACGCGGATGGTGTAGGACTAACGAACCCTACCCAGACCCTCTTCTACCTCGCTACCCTTTCTCACTACGTGGAAGACTCTCGGCATGGAGGTACCGGTGACCAGTGCCGATAGGGACCAAGGCGGCGACTAGAACCAGCCGAGCGCAAGGGAGGAGGTGGCGCACCCATGCCACCAGATGAACCAGTCGTGGATCATCAGCCACGGCAGTCGGAGGAGGCTGTAGGCACACTAGCCAGTCGCAGAAGAGGTGGGAGGTAAGACCAGCATGCTGCCGGAGGATGCGGGCCGTGGCTCATCAGTCGCGGTGGACCGAGGGATGTGGCCAGCACAACAGCCGGCCACGGGTGGTGGAGTGGTGCACCATCACACGCCACTGGAGAAGGTAGTCGGCATCGGCTAGCCGTGACGGGAAGAAGGACCCACTATAGTGGATCCCTGAGGCCACTTGGCGGCGTCATGTGGCACTGCCGCTGCAGAGGAAACTGAACGGCCCTCTCGGCCATTTGGGAAAACTGGGGGTCAATCCCCTGGGTGGCGGCTAGGGTGGGCCCCGCCCTAGCGGGCCTCTCCACCTAGTTGCGGGACGCACCTCATGTGGCCGGCCCATGTGCCCAGCGGGAGGCCTGCCCAGCGGGCCGCACACCCAACGGGTTGTGCCCCCCTTAGCAGTCGGGCCGCCCCCTTATGGGCCAGGTCGTGCTTCATGCGGGCTGAGTTGGGTCGTGGCCCAGTAGGCTGAGCCCGCCATGACCCTGCCTACTAAGTCGTACCCAGACTCGGTCGGGTCGGCCCAGGATGGGTCGGGTCCGCCTAGGCTTGGTCGGGTCGGCCCACCCAGGTCTATCCGGACATGTACCCAACCAGAACCAGACACACTTAAAGGGTCATAACATGAAATTCGAGTGTCTATTTGAAAAACCATATATGGTGATGGAACCCTTGGAGAAAGATGGTCCTTTCGGTATACTCCACATGAGTTTTATAGAAATTTGGAGTACACCCAAGTTGGATCGAACCCGAATCCAACCGGGCCCTCTCAAATAAAATGCTTCTAAATCAAAGATGAGGCGTCCGATTGACACACCGTCTATCGTGTTAGAACCCTTACGACATGGCGGTACTTTGGGTTACTCTTTTTTGGAGTTTAGTGGTGGTCAAGGTATGACCGGTATCTCAAGGGATAGATTCTATAGATCTTGAGTGCACCTGGTGCGAGGAATCCTGTGGCAGGTCGTAACATGAAGAAAGAACATCGATCCTATGTAGGTCAGCATCTATCAATCCTGTGTGGGTCATCATATATTAGATCTTGTGTGGGTCAGCGCTCAATGATCTTGTGTGCGTCAGTGCATACTGGTCCAATGTGGGTCAGATCATGTGTGGGTCAGCGGGGGCTATTACCTATCGATCCTATGTGGGTCATAAGAAGTGCCTCTTAATAAAATTAAATGATCTAGATTACGACTAATCATCTATACTTTTGTACTTAAGTTATACCTGATTATGAGAAGAGTCTTTTACCTTCATGGTGTTATCTTCATGGTGTTACCTATGTGGTACTTCTATCTTCGTGGTGTTACCTGTATGGTAATTCTACCTTCATGATATTGTCTTCGTGGTGTTATATGTGTGGTACTTCTACCTTTGTGGTGTTGATTCATGGTGTTACATGTGTGGTACATATATCTTTGTGGTTCTACCTATGTGGTACTTCTGCCTTCTTGGTGTTACCTTTGTGGTATTCTTCCCTCATGTATGATATGTGTACATCTGGATAACTTAGGTATATGTATGGGCATATACCTAAGTTGAGTTGGTGTCTCTCGCTTTGTGCTTCGAGATGGAGGTTTTTCTTGTGGTTTTTCATTTTTGGAACTCTGGGAGACCTACGGGGGTCTTGGGGTCCCTACTGAGTATCGTTATACTCACCCATGCACAGTCTATGCCCACACCTTGTTGTGTCTTGTGTAGACGCCGTACAACATTGATCAAGGCTAAGGGAGCCTAGACTAGATGGTGCTCAGAGGTGGATCATTTAGTGTGATGTGACGTAGGGAATACTGATCGTGAGATTTGCATACCCTTCATGTGGGAACCTCGGTGGATGATCAAGGAGTGATTTTTTACTTTTCAGGTGTATTTTTACTTTTCGGTTGTACTTTTACTTTTCAGTTGGGCTTGTATTCTGGCCCCATTAATTTCTGAATGATTTTACTAAAGCAGTTTACTTCGTGGATTCTTCTTGTTGATTGTGAGTCTGTACAATTTATAAGGAAATTCCTTCCCATTTTAAGGATATTCCTTTCTGGTTGTTGTCTCCAGCACATGGCCTTTAGAAGGCAGACTTGGCGTAGTCACTGCACGGGCCCTGAGGGATAGGTCGTGGCAAAGTGGTATCAGAGGAGTCAGTTCAACCGAAGAATTGGGACTATGATCTTTTCTATGTGGAAATAGTGTTAAGTGTTATGAGTGTGGTTTTTAGTTTGGGAATCCAGTTTTGGTGTGAAATCCAACGTATCCATACACCAGAATCCCAAATTTTGATTTGTGACTCAGTGCACGGAAACAATGATTGCGTGTGTTTTTGAAAAGCTTTTCTTGTGATCTCTTTGAGTCAACTCACCAGATATATATTATTGACCATGGAACACCTATTTTCTTTTAGTATTCCGCCACGTAGATATCCATCCTGGATTCCCAAGAGAGTATGTGATGACGGTCCACGGAGTGATGAGTCCTTAGTGCAGGGCCCTCTCACGGCATTAGCACATTCAGGTGGTGCACCAGCAGCACCAATACCTGTTGTGTAGCCATTTCCACCAGCCCCACCTGCAGAGGATGCACGCCGACTAATCACGTTTCATGAGTTTCAGCAGCGGAGGCCTCCGAGGTTCTCAGGTGAGATGGACTCGTAGGCAGAAGAGGACTGCTTGTAAAATGTGGCTAGAGTTTTTCTCTTAGTTGAGACACCAGCTGATCTGATGGTGATCCTAGATACCAGTTTCTTCCAGGGAGCAATTAGAAGATAGTGGGGTCTGACACTCCAGTTACACGATGAGGCGAACCTCATCTGGGAATACTTAGAGGGAATTTTCAGGGAAAAGTTCGTCCCAGTGACTCTATGCTCAGTGCGTATACAGAAGATGTTGCAATTACCACAAGGCAGTATGATTGTGGCCCAGTACTTGGCGAGGTTCACTAATCTCTCCTATTACTCCACTGACATGGTACGAAACCCTTTCTTCAGGGGTGGGAGCTTTGAGTAGGGTCTCCAATGGTAGATCATAGGATGAATGATATCGCTCAGCATTATGACGCAAGCTGGGGTACTAGAGATAGTACTTTTGGTGTAGAGATTCCAAGATGAACAGGCACCGACAGCGAGAGCCACCATCAGATGTCAGGTAGTAGAGTCATCTATAGTAGGCAGAAGATGGATGATGCTGGGCATAAGCAGGCCAGACCTTCTGGTGTACAACCTCAAGATACAGGGTTGGTGGTGTAGGGCTCATGGGACAGATGAGGGAATATTAGCAATAAGCAATGCTACTCATGCGGCGGGCAGGGTCACATGGCTCATGACTACCCCACCCACTATATGGATGTCTAGAAGATGGTCGACGGACCACTGTGGCAGAGGAAGATATTCGATCGGGGAGGTCAAAAGAAAGTAGGCATATGTGGCAGAGGAGTTGGACATGCAGCAGGTGATGGGCGGAAATTCGAGGTTCTACCTCCACCACCTCAAGGTGGTCCACCTTGACCATATGGAGCAGGTGGACAGGGACAAGCTCAGCTCCAGGCAGCTGAGGCCAATGACCATGATGCTCCAGAGATGATTAGAATTATGATGTATTTATAGTCCACCTTAGCTGTAGTACTTATAGACACAGGTCCTAGTAACTCTTTTATTTCCACTACCCTCGTTCGGAGATTCGATATTTCGGTGGAGTTGTTGGTTCGATCCTTAAGGCTATAGACTCCTACAGGAGGGGATTCGGCGATTAAACACTAGTGCCGGTAGTGTGAGCATACTCTATGAGGAGAGATATTCGACTAGGATCTTCAAGTAGTGGTATCGAGGCCTTACGACATCATCTTGTGTATAGACTGGTTATCCACAATTCATGCTCAGATTGACTATATTTGGTACAAAGTGCGGTGTGTCCATGAGGATGGGACCAGTTTTTCCTTCATCGGTAAGAATGGAACCTTTGCAGCATAGGATGGACTTATCCAAAGGAGGGTGCAGTCGATCACACATCAGTTAGCTATCATTACTCTTAGATTATTAGATGTTGAGAGATCGTGCTATACTGTAGTGGTGGACTAGTATGACGATGTCTTTCTTGATAATGTCCCAGGACTACCTCCACGCAGAGAGGTAGACATTTACATCAACCTATACCCTGGGAAGGCACCAATATCTATGCCAGTATATCGGATGGATCCCACAGAGCTTTGGGAGCTACGGGTACAGATGGACTTACAGAGGAAGGGGTTCATAAGGCCCTGTGTTTCTCCATGGGTAGCCCCAATTTTGTTTTCCAAGAAGGCATATGGGAGTTTGATACTCCGTGTGGACTATCGGCACCTGAACTAGGTGACTGTGAAGAACAAGTATCCACTACGGAGGATTGATTGTCTTTTCGATCAGCTGAAGGTATATCGTTGGTTTTTGAAAATAGACCTCAGATCAGGCTATCATCAGCTCAAGGTACGAGATGAGGATGTACAGAATACGACCTTTAGATGTCGGTATGGCCACTATGTGTTCTTGGTTATGTCGTTCATGGGACTCATTAATAGTATCTTACATCCATACATCGATTGCTTTGTTGTGATCTTCATCGATGACAACTTGATATACTTAGCGACAGAGGAAGAGCATGCCTACCATCTGCAGATAGTTCTGGATACACTCCGAGAGAACCAGATTTATGGTAAGCTCTCAAAGTACCAATTCTGGATATGAGAGGTCCGCTTTTTGGGACACATTATCTCATAGTCTAGAGTTGCAGTGGATTCAAAGAAGATAGAGGTTGTGCTTTCTTGGTAGCTACCGAGGAGTGTGACCGAGGTGCAGAGTTTCCTGGGATTGGCTGGATACTACCAGAGATTTTTTCCTGACTTTTCAAACGTTTTGGCACCATTTTTAGCTTTAAAAAATAAGGGAACTCTCTTCATATGGATGGAGAGATTCCAACTTAGTTTTCAAGAGTACAGACAAAGCCTGATAAGTGCCCCCATCTTGAGACAACCAAAAGAGGGTGTTGGGTTTGTATTATACTGTGATGCATCTGGGACCCGACTTGGATGTGTCTTGATGCAGGAGTGAGGAGTGATCACTTATGGTTCGCAACAGCTAAGATAGAATGAGAAGAACTATGATACCCATGACCTGGAGTTAGCAGCAGTGGTCTTTTCCTTGAAGATGTGGTGAAATTACTTGATGAGAGAACATTTTATAGTCTACTCTGATCAAAAGAGTCTCAGGTATATCTTCTCTCATATGTACCTGAACCTGAGATAGAAATTATGGATAGAGTTCCTCCAAGACTATGAATTTGATATAGGTTATACTCCTGAGAAGGGGAACGTGGTAGGAGATGCACTCAGGAGGAGGTATGGTCTGCAGTTGATGAGTGAGGTGATAGAGCATCTAGTCGCATTATAGATATCCTTCATGGATAGAGATGGAGAAGCATACCTCCAGTATATGACAGTCACTCCCCCACTCCTTCAAATAGTTAGGGAGGCGTAGCTTGAGGACATTGACTATGTAGCTTGATGTTATCAGATATCCTTAGGACATCCACCTGATGGATTTTCTGAAGGTGGGGAGCATGTCGTCCTCTATAGAGGACGCACCATGGTACCAATGGTGCTATGGGAGAAGGTGTTGAGGGAGTTCCAAACATCCCCTTTAGCAGTACATGCTGGTGTGGTGAAGATGTACCAGGTCCTCCAGTATCAGCACTAGTGTCCAGGGATGAAGACATTAGTGGCATGGTTTGTTTCATGATGCCTCACTTGTCAGCAAGTCAATGTCGAGCATCAGGTTCCAGTAGGCTTAACGCAACCACTAGAGGTTCCAGAGTGGAAGTGGGATTGTATCTTCATGTACATTATGATAGGTCTTCCATGTACGTCCAAGGTACATGACTCCATCTGGGTGATCATTGGCCGACTCACCAAGTCGGCCAACTTCCGACCTATCCGAGATCAGGGATCAGTAGAGGGAATGGGATTCCTCTATGTACATGATATTGTGCAACATCATGGGTTTCCATAGACGATCATTTCTGACTGTGATGCTAGTTTTATTTTCTAGTTGGGTGAGGTATTACAGGAGGCATTCGAGACTCAGCTGCATTTGAGAACTGCCTTTCATCCTCAGACAGATGGTCAGACGGAGTGGACAATTATGATGCTAGAGGACATGCTTCGTGCATGCGTCCTAGATATTGTCCACAGTTGGAAGATCAATTTACCATGGTGTAGTTATCAAAAAACAATATTTATCACTCCACTATCGTTATGCCACCATTTTAGTCCTTGTACAGTCGACTATGCAGATCACCTCTATGCTGGACAGACCTATGGGAGTTAGCACTTATGGGTCCAGAGTTGGTACGGGCTACAACTGAGAAGATGCAGATCATCCAGGAGCAGATGAAAACTCCACAGAGCAGACATATGTCTTATGATGATTGTAGGTGGAGGCCTTTGGAGTTCAATGAGGGAGACCATGTCTTCGTACCAGTCTCACCTTGATGAGGTTTATGGAGATTTTTCCTAGAAGGAAAACTCTCACTGAGGATTATTGGACCATTTCTCATACTTTGGAGGATTGGCGAGGTGGAATACCACTTGTCACTTCCACCACAGTTGAAGAGGGTGTGTGACGTCTTCCACATATCTCAGCTGAAAAGATACATACATGACACATCTCACATCATCGACCATGGCGAGCTGTACATTGATGATGGGGCGAAGTTTACAGAGGTTATAGTAGAGATTGAGGATCGACAGGTGTGGGTCTTTTTTGAGTGGTTGATACCTCTAGTGCACATTCTCTGACATCATGGGAACCTCCAAGAGAGAACTTGGGAGTAGGAGGCTCAGATTCATGCTCAGTACGCCCTTTTTATTTCTTAGTCTATGTGGTGGCTTTTGGGGATGAAAATCCCTAAGGTGGGGATAATGTAAATACCCATATTTTCCATGTAATTTTTTTAATTATATGTAATTATTATGAGTCTGTTAAAATTGATGGCGCGTGATTCCAAGGCCCAGTGTTCCCGGAATGAATTTATGAACCTTTTTTTAAGTACGTTCAGTAAACGTGTGAGCGGTGTTTTCTAACTTTTGAACCAGTACATGGATTAAAAATCTGAGGGAATGGTTGAATCCGAGGTACTAGGATTCTCTTAAGGGAGACTTCACTTTGACCACAGTAGGTATGGAGAAAAAGTTAGATTTTTTTACTTTTTAAAGGAATAATAAAATAACTTTTTTATTTTATTTTATTTCTTTCTTTTCCTCTAACAGACAAGCGGCAGTGTAGGACCAGTGGCGTGTGAAGCCATTAAATGGATTGTCCCTTAAATTCCTATATAACAACATCATTAGAATTTGGGAAGGTTCTTATTAAGTGAACCCTCATAAATTCTACGAGCGTTGCACACCCTCCCCCTTTCCTATTTATATAGAGCTTGGGGACAGGTAATGTCACGGCTTCACCAATAATGTAGTGCTGATAAAGTGTCGTGATGCCAAACCCTTTTAGGATGGAGCTGGTTCCAGTGGGCAGTGACGGGTGACACCGAACCAAGAATCGAAGGACGAAGTTTGAGTGGTATCATTGGAAGCATGTTGCGGGAAAGACGAACATTGACCCACTTCCTCAATCGCGGGCATTCTACATCGTTCTTGAGGTAGGGTTTACTTCTGGTTTTAATTTCAAGAGTTGTATAATCCTTTTTCCCCCCTCGTGTTGTTTTCAAGAAAATGTCGAGGGTGTGGGCCTAATGAACCCGGCCCAGAACCTCCGCTACCTTGATACCCTTTCATTCTCCATGATAGACCTTCAGCGTGATGGTACTGGTGACCGACGTCGGCATGGACCAAGGTGGAGGCCGACACCGGCTGGCTACGAGGGAGGAGGTGGAGCACTCGCACCGTCAGAGGAACCGGCCATGACTCATCAGCCGCAGCGGTCAGAGGAGGTAGATGCCACCATGTCTGGCCGCGAAAGAGGAGGGTGGCGTGACCATCACACTACTGGAGGATGGGGTTCATGGCTCCTCAGTCTTGGCGGACCGAGAGAGGCGGTCGGCACATCGGCCGACCGCAGGTGGTAGAGCGGTGTGCCGTCGCACGCCCCTGTAAATGGTGACCAGCATCGGCCGACCGCGACAAGAGGCATGACCCTCTGTAGCAGGTCCCGCATACCACTTGGTGGTACCACCACTATAGAGGAAACCGAATATCCTTCATGATCGTTCGAGAAAACTGGGGGTCACTCCCCGGGGTGGCTACAAGGGCGGGCCCCATCATAGCGGGACGCTCCACCCAGCCACGGGTCGCGTGCCCAGTGGGCCGCACGCCCCTTGTGGGTTGGGCCACCCCCTTTCGGGCCATTCCACGCCTCTTGCGGGCCCGGTCAGACCGCGGCCCAGTGGGCCAGGCCTGTCGGGGCCCCACTGAGCCAGGTCGAACCCGGATCAGGTCAGGTCGGCCAAGGCCAAGTCGGGTCGGGTCGGTCCGACTGGGTCAGACCGGACTCGAGCCCCACCAGACCTAGAAACACTTAAAGGGGCATAACATGAAATATGGGCGTCCATTTGATGAACTATTTGCAGCGCAAGGACCCTTGGAGCGAGATGGTACTTTTGGTATACTCCACTTGAGTTTTAAGAAAGTTGGAGTATGTCCGGGTTGGATCAAACCTGAATCCAATCAGGACCTTGAAACTAAAATGCTTATAACTCACAGAATGGGTGTCCGATTGATGCACCTTCTATCTCATTGGAACCCTCACAACATGTCGGTCCTTTGGGTTACTCCTTTGTGGAGCTTAGTGGCGATCAAGGTATGACTAATATCTCGAGGAGCAGATTCTATGAAACTCTAACGCACCAGGAGTGAGGAATCATGTGGCAGGATGTAACGTTAAGAAAGAATATAGATCCTAATTGGGTTTGCATCTATCGATCCTATGTGGGTCTGCATCTATCAGATCTTATGTGGTCAGTGCTTATCCATCCTGTGTGGTTCAGCACATACTGATCTTGTGTGGTTCAGATCCTGTGTGGGTCAGCAGGGGTTATTACCTATCGATCCTCTATGGGTCAGAAGCAGTGCCTCTTAACATAATAAGATGATCTATCTTACAACTAATCATATGTACTTCTGTACTTAAGTTATACCTGATTGTGAGCTGATTTTTTATCTTCATGGTGTTATCTTCGTGGTGTTACCTATGTGGTACTTCTATCTTTGTGGTGTTACCTATGTGGTAATTCTACCTTCGTGGTGTTGCCTTTGTGTTGTAACCTATGTGGTACTTCTACCTTCATGCTATTGACTTCATGGTGTTACCTGTGTGGTACTTCTATCTTCATGGTGTTATCTATGGGGTATTTCTACCTTATTGGTGTTGCCTTTGTGGTATTCTTCCCTCATGTATGATATGAGTATATCTTGATAACTTTGGTTTATGTATGTGTATATACCTAAGTAGAGTTGATGTCTATCACTTTGTGATTTGAGATAGAGGTCTTGCTTGTGGTTTTTCCTTTGTGGGACTCTAGGAGACCTACGGGGGTCTCGGGGTCCCTATTGAGTATCGTTATATTTTCCCCTACATGGGCTATGCCCACACCTTATTGTGTCTTGTGCAGACGATGTACAGCGTTGATCGAGGCTGAGGGAGCCAGGACTGGATGGTGCTCAGAGGTGGATCATTTTGTGTGATGTGACTCAAGGAATGCAGATCATGATTTGGGCCTACCCTTCAAGTAGGATCCTTGGTGGACGATCCAGGAGTTGTTTTCACTTTTTAGTTGTATTTGTTCTTTTCTATTGAACTTGTACTTTTCAATTGGGCTTGTATTCTATCCCATTTACATTTAGAACACTTTTACTACAATAGTTTACATTGTGGTTGCTTCTGGTTGACTGTGTGTCTATACAGGTTAAAAGGAAATGCCTTCCTATTTTAGGGATACACCTTTCTGGTGGTAGTCACCAGCACCTGGCCTATGGGAGGTGAGCTTGGGGTAGTCACGGCATGGGCCCCAAGGTATGGGTCATGATAGATTTCTCTAAATAAACATATACTAATATATATATATATATATGTATATAATATTTATATCATATTTCATGTTATTTATTTCCGTAAATCATGATCAAATTTTTAGGACCAAAAATAAAAAATCAAAACATATATGGAAAACAACGTGGTTATTACCCCAAATATAACTTTTTCATGGTATTGTTAAAAAATGTTTAATAGAAGGTCATTATAAAATCATATATGGTATGATATATATCATTATTATTATTAAATAGATTTAAAATAGACTTATATTAATTATATAGAAGGTTTTAACTTTTATTATGGAATTAAAGACTTAAGGTAATGGTTTTTTACTCAATTTTCTTTCTTTAAGACATATGTTATGTTATGAACCCATATTATTTAATGAGGTTTATATAAATCCCCTATTATATTTAATATAATGAATTTATTTATACTAATTTTATTTGAATTTTTATTTTTTGTTATTACTTCATGTGGCTTATGATTCAAAGTTACCAAAGCTGTATTTATTTTATGTTACGACTTCATTGTTTATCAAGATTATTTATGATTATGTTTCTATTGATAAGATCTTATGATAAATATCTCAATAAACTCCGAATTTTTCTTCTCCTATATTTATTCATTATATTTTCAAGTAATAATACCATTTTCAGCTCTTTGTTACTTAAAATAATTGAGAAATGTTCTTAAGAAAATATGACTTTATTTATCTCTTCGGTTAGAAACCCATTTTCTTCAAAAACTATGCTTTCTAAAAAAAATTTAAAAATGTTTTATATTTACTATATGATTTTTAAAATGTGATTATAATGGGGTTTTATTTTTTTTTATAGAATAAATGAATCGTAATGTCATTTTCGAAAAAAAAATCCCATTTGCATTTTATCAAAAATGTGAAAGAAATATTTTTTTAATGTGTATGGAAAGAAAGAAACTTCCATATTCATGAAAATTATCTTCATTTAAGATTAATTTATAAATTTTCAAGGTTATTTTTGACGAAAAATATTTTAAAAATGTTTTCTGTTTTAAAATTTTTTTTCAATGATGAAAGGTTATTTTCCTCACGAAATGTTTTAAATGATCGATCAAAATCATTTTTTGAATGGTTTATGTTTATGATGGAAGGATGTTTATTAAACCAATTTCTCTTCCATAGGTTATACCACGATAAAATTATTATTAAACCCACCTCTTTTTAGTGGTTTTTCTATGATTAAATGATTATGAAACTATTCTTTATTCTGCAGGTTATAAAATAATGAAATTATTATGAAACCCATTTAATTTCATGGGTAATGATATGATGAATGTTTTATGATCTTTTGGAATACATAAATATGGTTTAAATTTTGATATTGGTGGGACCAATATATCCCTTCAATTTATTGTGTAAATATTTATATGTCAAGAGATAGGAAGGACTAGAATAGGGAGTGAACCAGGTTCAGTAAGAGACTTTGTCTAATATGATGGTCTTGGGAGTTAACCTTGACTACTATGATGGTATGGGGCACGATCTCATTCCACTATTATGGCCTTGTAAATTATCATTGAATACTAGGGAAATGATTTTCTATGCTTATGTGTATGCCACAAATCTATGTATTATTCCATTTTTATGCTCTCATGGCTGATGTTCTTTGATTATTTTATGATTCATGTCTTATGAACTTACAATAATTAATCAATTACTCAATATTTTGATCTTTTATATTCAAATTACAGTTTTCAAATGTTATTATCATGTTATCATACCCTTAGGTTCATGTTATTCTTACATATCTCCCTTATTTACCCATATTGAGAATCTGAGATCACCCTTTTTTATATTTACTTTATACTAGTTATGAAGAATGTATTACAAATAATATGTCTAAGAATGGTTCTATTTATTAATATCATAGTGGGAGATGATGTAGTATACCTATGGACCATTTGTTTTTGTTTCCATGCTTCCAAATATAATAAACTACGACGTTCATTAGCTGTTTATTATTTTAATTTAATTAATATTCATAAGAAATGATGTAATATCTATGTATGATAATCATAGGTATCTATATTAATCATAGAGGTCGTACATGATGGTTGGTAAATATGGTCTCATGGGAATTTTGGGTGTGTATGAGCTTTTTCAAATGGGTATAAGGAACTTAGGTACTCAACTTGTGTGAATCTTCGTTCATAGGAATGAGGAATTGGGTTAGGAACACAAAGGTTGTTTTACACAACTCTACTACACTATGATAGAATGGGGTTTTGTGATCCATGGGCTCTAGCACAAGGGAATTGTATATATCTCGGGGGAATATATGACCACAAATTTTGAGGTAGCATGCAAGTTGGGGTTGTGTAAAGGCAGCTTCTCTTGTGTTAACCTAACTATCCTTAATGGATGTTTTGTAAGGAACTCTAAAACATGGGACAAGACATATTGGGTACCATGGGAGGTTAGTCAAACATGTTCCCAACCATTGGGAATACATGGAATTATGGAGTTTCTCAATGTCATGGGGAAGTTATTTTCATGTGTGAGAGATGAGGGTTCATATTCTGGAGATCCTTACTGAAAGTGGGGGTGATTTTATATTTATATCCAAAATGGGAATCAATTTGTTCACATCCCCAAATGGGTCTCACAACTAGTTTGTGTGATTCCCATGAATTTTCTACTAGGGTATTACTGTGAAAGTTTATGGTTTAATGTCTCCTTTATAACATAAAGGGATTTATGTTCCACCAATTAGATTTCATGAAAACAGGTGATTTTTTGAACAAGTGACTTTCTCAATGTTTTAGTGGTATTATAGTTATGTATAACTTTGATCCTTTTTATCAGGTTTCACTCTCAAGTTTGTTTCTCATGGGATATGAATGTTGTGCACAAGTAGTTACACTTGTGTTCCCTTATTCTCTTGGTTATGGAATGTCTCTTCAGTCTATATAGGACCATTTTTTAGGTAAAAATATCATTTCTAGTATCAAGAATTTATTTTAGTGAAAAAAAATCCATCCTTGAAATTGGAGCTAACTTCAAATCGAAAAGGTTAGGTTTGGGGGGAAACAAAAAAGTGAATAGTGAATTTCCAATGTGTCGAGAGAATTTCATAGTATATTTCTCGACCTAGCTTCAGGATCACACAACCCTGGGGTCCCATTACTATAAATAGGGTGAGGGTCCCTTGTAAGGTCCTCAAAATTCTATATGTGATAAGTAGTCACTCATTCGTAGAACATTTAACTTTATGTGAACTCAGAGGATTTCAACTATAGTGTATGTGAAATCCCTTCTTATGAAACTGAACTTACTTGATCGAGACATATCTTTCTACAATATTCTTAGATGTTTCATGATCCTATTACATTTTTATGATCAAATTATATTTGTGTGACTCAACACCATTTGTGTGACCCAACCTTTTTCTTTTCTATAAATGTCTCATAAATGGCCAACCCTATTGACAAAGTCATTTCCAATGTTGTCACTAGTGCTTGAAGGGTGGAAATTTTCATGAGACCTGAAATGCCTCATTCTAGGAGAGTATTTTCTTACAAACCTAAGCTACTAAGTCTACTAATAGAGGCTTAGAGGGGTACCTTTTTATTATAAATCAATTGTTTCACAATTCTAATCCCCTGGATGATATGGTTATCCCATCCATGAAAGTCAACAAACCATGGTTCTAGTTTTCCCATTATGAATTACATAACCATTTGAATATTACTATTCTTAGTCACCTGAATAGGGAGAATTATGATGTTGTGGTCTAGACCATTAGTTGAAGGAAGCGGACAATGATGGGGGAACATCCAATAGACAAGGACATCCTTACCTATTATGAAAGAATTATTCAGAACGGTATTTGGAAAAACATCATGGGATGGTATAAGGAATGTGACCTGAGAGTTAGAGGAAATTTCACCAATGAGTGGGAGTGGGTACACTAAGTGTGCTTCAAATTATAAGATTATAGGGACTAGTTGTGTCATATTTGTTTATATGTGGTATTTTAGACATCCCAATTCCATATATACCATTAAAAATATCTACAGTCAGTGTTTCTCAGTTGGTGTTCCCTGGACACAAACACCTTCCAACTATACCAAGGGGGGTGGGGATCAGTCTAAGTGACCTCCATTGCATTGGTGGAATCCCACTCATATTATTTCAATATGATTAATTCTTTCCAATTCCCAATACCTTTAGAGATAAACTCCAGACCCCCTTTGAAGCTCTAATTATTTTGGATCACTAACCAAGGTCAGGAAGCATCACCCTCCTATCCATTAGGACATCACCTTAAAAAACATTCTAAGAATGTTCCTAATTGTACCGGTTTTGAATATTCCAAGGTGGATAAGGAGGTTTCCAATGGCATGGTTGAGGATAAGTTTGGGGTCCTACTAGAAGATTATGGAGGAAGGCCACTTCCAAGAATGTGGAAATAATATGATGTACACGAAGGCATCAATCCGGTATATGGTTTTTTTAAACACCTTATTAATTAGTTGGATGCTACCATTTAGGGATTACCTTATATGCCTGAATCTCCTAAAACTAGTGATGGAGGTTCTCCTTACATTTGGAAACTAGGAAAACATGGGAGTTTGGGTGTTGGAATATCTCTATAGACAACTCATTCATGTTGCGTGGTTAAGCATTCCCAGTCACATTTTTTTCTATTCTAGATCTCTCAAAAAATGGGTCATAGAAAATTTCAAGGGGTAAAAGTTCCTAAATTCAATTACTCCTCCAAATTCAAGACTTCATCCTTCAATCCTTAATATTATAGAGGTTTTAATGGTAGATATTGACAATTCAAGGTTTGTGATTAGAATTGTAAATCATTGGAGTTTCAATTTTCATCCATTAATAACCCCTTTTGGAGAATTGGTTGATAATCTAGAGGGGATGCTGGAGTAGCAGGAGTACCACCAAGTTTTCCAAGGTTTGGTGTCGGTTACCAGGGTAGATAGCAACACCTATTGTGAATTGTACACTCCTCTATTTTACCCAAAAATTAAAGGAACTCAGAAGCTAGAGAAGATAGTATACAAGGTGATCCATGAAGAATGGTCTCCATATATACTTCATCAACTTTGGTAGATTATCTTGGTTTAAGTCACAGGGGAGGTTATCAAACTACCATTAACTATAATTGATGTTTTCCTCTCTCCAAATTATGCTAGAAATTAGGTAGGAACATACCAAGGTGAAATCTTGCATCAGTGGGTGAGGAAGTTTGTGTCATCAGGTGAATCACATGAGAAAAATGGAAGTATATAAGTTGTTATTTAAAGTGATCTCAAGGCATCGAGGAATCAATTCATAGAAACAATGGGGGCCACTTAGGGTTCAACTACACCCCACCCCCCAATCTCTAGTGGTGTGGGGATCCTATAGAAGTGTCCATGTGATCAATATGAGAGTTCTCGGGATGTGAAAAAACTAGACCGAGTATAATATGGGGAAGATTAAATGTTATTTGTTATAGTCATCCAACTATGTAACCTATCCCATGATCGAGGCAGTATGGGGCATGTTGAGGTTTTCCCTGACAACAGAGTAACTTTAGAGGAGGCTCACCCAATATAAGTTCAAGTTGCTGGTAGTTGGGATCACCGGCATCATAGCCTCCATGGACATCCATGAGTTATTTTCTTATGTAGATGATATGGATGATTTCTCATGTCTATATAGGGAGGTCTGGCCTACCACCTTCTGAAAATGATTAATTTTCGGCTATAAACCCTGAAGAAACATTATCTTCTCAAATGATATCTCATGATGTGTTTTCCCCTATAGATGAAACACATGGTTTTAATGAAGTGGAGTCTTAGGGATTCGATGATGGCTAGGAAAGTACTAATGAGGGAAGATAGGTCACTCCTGAGGTTTATGACCTAACCAAACTCCTATTTGGTGTTGTAATTTTTTTGTTAACTTTCTCACCTTAATAATCCATTCTTTCTTTTTAAAGGGGTATCTATTGAGGGGGTTAGAGAACCTCTATAGAGTCTAAGGATCCCACCTTAGGGACTATTATTGTATTATCAATGAGATAGGTTCCTAAAGGTGTTGTCTAAGTAGAGTTTTATGATTCCCCATCCTTCCTAGTCATCGATGAGGGACCACATCCTATCATTTTTATGGTAGCTCTTACTCCTAGAGTGGAAGGTCTCCCAAGGTGACTCATTATTGAAATATTTTCATCTCATAGTGCGACTGAATCTCAATTCTAAATAGGTCTAATTTTACCCAAACCTTCATCAATTCATTGTATTAATGTGTTTTTTGATGTAGCTTCCAGCTATGCAGTATTGAGAGGTCTGGTATAGGTCGTTGAGGTTCCATATGGCACTGAGAGGTACCCAATGATAGAATTTCCACTTCAAGGACCTAGGAATGTATGTCATCCAAACCCTCAAATATTTTATGTTCTTTAATCAAACAAAAATAAAGTTTTACAATCTTATTATCATTGGTCAAAGTGATTTTTATTCTTTTATTTGAAATAGTTGTCCAGAGAGAGTGTGCCCATCAAAAAAACCTAGTTGGGGAATTCGGGGTGCCTCTCCCAACAGTAGAGAAAATAATTAGGGATCTAATTATTCAGGTCGATCTAGTTTGAATCCCAATAGTTAAACCTACAGTAGTCATATATGCAACTATGGGGGAGGCTGAACTTACAGCTGGTTAATATTTCACCACTGGTGAAGAGTCAGAACAGAAAAAAATCTCCTCTCAACATGGAGTCTAGTATATCTGAGAGGATTCCATAATAAGGCCATGTTTCCAATATTCCCATATATTTCCATAGTATGATCTAGTTCCACCTAAATAATAAAAAGATTTTGGGTCTTATATTGATGAGGATATTCTCATTATCCGGCGTAGGGTATGGAGGAGCGTGCAAAATTTATCACCCACACTCTAATTCCAAATCTGGTGATCCAAATGGGATCTCCCTATCATTGCCTACTGAACCTAGGAACCAGAGGAGAGGATCCATGTTCTATCCAAGTATTGGATCGTGATTGTATTTTTGAGTGGGTGTGTGTGGAAAGTCAATCGTTTTACATTTCTCAGAATAAGGGAAAATATTAAGGCACCAAAAAACTCCAAGCATCCAAACAAGAATTTATATGTTTACAAGATCAAGAACATGGTCATGTAGCCTTCATCAACACTCAAGTGGAATTTATCTACTAATTAAGGTCCCAGATGGTGTTTTCCAAGGCTACGGTGGTAGAGGCATCATCATTAATGGATGAGTCCCAAGAAGAGTGGGTTTGGATGAGAATTAGGGAAGATGAGGTCCTCCTGGTGGATGAGGAATAAATGACATAGCTTAATAGGCTGCCAAAATTTTTTGAGGCTAGTCTTCAAAGGCTGGTTGGGATGGAGATCTTGGTTGCTGAGAAAAATCCATAGAGATCACATTAACGATTTAAATAAATAAGAGTCCCCAACATGTGGGTGACCCATCAAAACTTTTGATTTTTTTACATAAATTTCCAATATGGTTCAATGTTTTATTTTTAGGGAATATTAATTATATATAATAGATGACTAAAAATATATCCCTAATCCCATGTGATTTGTGTTCAGTGTGGGAAAACTAAAAAATAATATATTTCTCATTTATATGAGAGTTCCAAATAATTGATTAACAATAAAGGTATGGATTTTTTATTAATCGTAGGGAGTATCCTGACTGAAAATTCCTTCACTAGTGAGAGGGTCCATATATACATCCGACATTCTCTCCCAAAATGAACTATTTCATTGATGGGGTAATGTTAGGGGAATTTAATTCTCCCCAAAGGGGATGATGTCTGTGAATCATGATTCCTAGGATCTAGAATACAAAAGCGGTAATATGGATGTATAGGATGACTTTTTTACCATGTTCGAAACATAGATTTCACAATTGTTCTATCAATAATAGAGATAGACAAATTAGGTTCAATAATTTACCATGTTTGAAACCTGATACCTATCAAAATGTCTTCAAAATTCATTAAAAGAGTGTGCTTTGGATGGAAGGTGAGCCAATGTGTCTAAGAACTATTCTAATTTGGGGCACCATTCAGACATGAAAGATGATGGGGATCCAAATTTAGTAGGACTAGAATCATGTAGATGAGCTGATGGAATGTTTTAATGGACCTCAACATGCTCAAAATTATGCCACTATGTTTCTGAGCACATCAATTTGGAGTATCAGTCTGAACCAGTGCTAGAATCATTTTATAAGGGTTTTATCGTCTCAGATATTGTGAAATGGTTGAGGAATATGAATGGTGTTGTAGGTGATCAATACCAAAGGTGTAAAAGGGATTCTCATGTAGGAGCCTGAGATGTTTCAAAGATTTACATCATGCTATGGGGATGAAGGGTGTCTAATTTCATGTTCTGCAGTAGAGATGTTGAACAAGAATTTTAATTTTTTATGGTGAAAAAAATTACATAGTTTAACATCATGTGATTAGGCCATTAAAAGTATAGTTTAGCATCTTTTTTCTAGGACATGATATCTGACACGAATAAATCATATTCGGTCAGGGTAGTGGGATGTATGGGGAGAAGGAAAAATGGATAGAACCTTATAGAAGAGATAATGATGTAAAGGTAGAAAATATTTGCCTCAAACTTTTTCTTAAATTGATGGGGTCATGTGAGAGTAGTCTGGTTCTTGTCAGGGTTTATGGTGGGTCCCGCTAGCTTTGTACCTTTTATTTACACCCTCATTTTTTCCATGTTGTGAGAGTGACCTGGTAGGTGGGAGTGTGAAATTTTACAGGTTTCCCCCAATGTTTTTTCATCTTGGAATACATTTTTCCTCTTTTCATTGGTAGTTTAAGGTCATACCAGTCATAGAAAAAAGTCGCAAATAGTTTATAGTCATAATTATTGGACCATGGATTCCAAATAGTCTAATTTCGTAATTCATAGACCATGGGGGAATCTCAATGGAGTGTGTTTAGAATGGAAGATTGGAATACCAACAAGAATTGAGGTCTAAGGTGGCCCGATTCCACACCGATCATCTTTGAGGAAACTTACACACAGTTTGAGGTTATTATTCATGGACTTGGACTCCTAGTTTATGATCTTATATGTTAGACCAAAGATTAGATTCTCTAATTATTTTTCATCTCAAACTTTCTTAGGGAAATTCCTCCCCAAATCCTAAGCCCATGTGATCCATTATAAATGTGGAAAACTAGGAGTGCTATTTAGTTTCCATTTTTTCTAGGGGATAACACAATAAGGGAAAAAAGTGACCAGCATGGGGAATTCCCTAATGTTGTCATCATATTTAGTCATTATATTCTTGTACATGGGAAAATGATATAAATGGTGCTAGGATTCCTACTAGGGAAAAAGGAAATAAAATATAAAGTAAAACCTATATTCTAGGACATGGGTGGTGATAATGGGATGACTGATGAGCAAGGAATAACTCCTAACCATGTTTTAAACACGGGTATCACACCTTCAACAGACAAGGATGCGGTGAAAAATTGAAGGATCGACCATTGACTTTTTTTGAAACATAGGAACCACCATATATTAACTGTGATCCTTTTATGTGTGTTCCAAGGATGGTAGGAGAGCCAATTTGGCCAAGCAATATTATCGTTAAGGGGTTTGTTCAGATTAAGGGGTTGATGAGGATCTAAATTGATATAAGAAAAAAGGGTGGAAATTGAATTAAGCAATGTCCCAATGGAATTTTGATTTCCTTGGGAGATATCTTACAACATGATCTAACATGATGGACGATCATATTAGCATTCATGGTCCAAGCCTATCCTAGAGGGGAAAGGCCCAAAAATGAGTTATTGGTGGTGTTGGGCCTAGCATAAAAGATATGGACATCACTAGATATACCCCTTGATATGTAAATAAAGTCACATGTAGTCCTTGAACATGGATTTTTAGGGGACCAATGATTGAAGGGTAGTATCCTTTATGGGCTGGATAATAGATTATCCCATAATTATCATATGAGGCCTCTTATTTTCATCAAATTGGATAAGGCTAAAGTTTAATTTCATGTGTTGAGGATGTTCAATTTTTTGTTTGACTAGTATTTATTATATAAGGTTTCCTTTTTCATATCATAGAGCAAGGTAAAATTTTAACATCATGTGCTAAGTATGTTTGTTTCTTCATTTCATACTTATTATATGAGGCATCCTATGTTCATTACATAGGGTAAGGCTATGGTTTAACATTATGTATTGAGGATGTTGGTTTGTTTTTGTCTCATACTTATTATATGAGGGATCTAATGTTCATTGCATAGGTTATGGTTAATGTTTAACATAATTACTTGAGGATGTAGGTTTTTTTTCATCTCATACTTATTATATGAGGCATATTATGTTCCTTACATAGGGTACGACTATAGTTTAACAATGTGTGATGATGGCGTTTTTTTATTCATCTCACATTTTTCATCTGAGTAAACTCGTATTTATCACATGGGGTAAGGCTATAGTTTAATGTAATGTTTTGAGGTTGTTAGTTTTGGTTCATCTTAGATTTATTATGTAAGGCATCCCATATTTTTCACATGGGATAAGGCTACAGTTTAAGGTCATGTGTTGAGGGCATATGCTGGTAGTTTACGGTCCTAGAGCTGACACCAAAGGTTGTGGCTATCCAAAAGAGGATTGTGTGGGAAAAAATAGTGATAATATTATGTTAATAATGATGGACAAGGAAACCCTTCTCCACAAAAACTTCCAAGACAAATTGTACACAATTTTATATCATGATGCTGAGGGGGGAAGGACATCGTGATGAGTTTGGGGGGATAAATCCAGGATATGAGATCTAGGCATTGTTATGTATCCCATGGTAATAGAAATAAATCCATACATTGTTCTAGAATTCATCATGGTAAAAGAGAAATTTTGATAGGGTGGAATCCTTTTGAGTGAGGATGCAATGAAAAATAGAAGGTGGGATTGGTTTGTTGAAGCACCAGTGATAAAGTAAACTATGTGAATAAGGGACCTCAAAGGGGAGGATTCACATAATTTAAGGTTATAATGCATGGAATTGAAGGGGATTCAGTACTTAAAGAATTTTTTGTGCTGAAAAAGAGTTTAAACCAGGCATGAATGAACCAAAGTGTCCCTACACCACATAAATAAATCCTAAAATCAGTTTCACATAGGTTAGGGTCATGAGGATGTGACCAGAAGGAGGCCCTAAAAATAGGTTGGTGTTGAGGCTTGCACAAAGATGTTGGATCATGAAATCCCTACATATCCCATTGGAATCAAGCCACATGTAGTTCTTAAACATGATGTGGTAAGAGACCAATGTTAGAATGGTGGTGTCCTTGCAGATGAGGACATTAAACCATATCATATTTTTTATATGAGACATCCTATATTCATAACATAGGGTGAGGCTATATTTTAACATCACATGATGATGATTTTTTTTTGTTCTCATCTCATACATTTTATGTGAGGCATCCTATGTTCATTTATTAGGGTAACGATATAGTTTAATGTCATGTGTTGAGGTTATTTTTTTCATCTCAATGTTTTCATATTAAGCTTCCCATGTTCATCACATATGGTAAGGCTATATTTTAACATTGTGTACTGAGGATGTTGGGATTTTTTTCATCTCATGTTTTTCATATGTGGCATATGATTCTCATCACATAGGGTAAGGCTACAATTTAATTATGTGTTCTGAGGATGTTTTTTGTTTTTTTTATCTCATATTTGTCATATGAGGCATCTCATATTCATCACATAGGGTAAAGCTACAATCTAACATCATGGGATGAGGAAATTTTTTGATCATCTCATATTTTTTCATATGAGGCATCCCATGTTCATCACATATTGTAAGGCTACAGTTTAACATTGTGTGTTGAGAAAAATGGGCTTTTTCATCTCATATTTTTTATATGAGACATATCACGTTCATCTCTTAGAGTAAGGATACATTTTTACATCATTTTTTGTGGATGTTGGGATTTTTTCATCACATATTTTTCATATGAGGTATACTATGTTCATCACATAGGGTAAGGCTATTGTTTAACATTGTGTGATGAGGATGTTGTTTCTTTCATCTCATATTTGTCATTTGAGGCATCCCATGTTCATTACATAGGGTAAGGCTATAGTTTAACATTTTGAAATGTGTTTGTTGGTATTTGTAGTTTATAGTTGTATAGATTAGACTATATATACTTCTAGTTTAAGGTTGTGGAGGTCAGACCAAATAGGAAGTTGTTAGTTTAATGAAACAGAGAATATACTAGATGGTAAAGTAGTTTATGGTCATAATTCTTGGACTCGGGTTGTTTTTGTTTAAGGTCTCATAGATTTCACCATCCTAATTCACAAGAAGTATTTCTTGAGAAACATAGAATCGGTTGGAGGTGTGATACACTCCATGATAGGTCCTTTTCATGAGGAAACTTAAAGATAAATTTATAAACCATAGATATAATACAGTGGATAACCTCGATGTTGCTCTCATGGAAGCAGTGTTGAATTTCCTAATAGTATTTACAGAAATATTATTGTGACATTAATTTTTTTTTAAATAAGTAGATGAACATAGCATGAAAAAATGATAAGAACCACCATGGGAATGATGGAATTTAAACCAAAGTAAAGGAATAAGAAAAATAAGAAACAAAAAGGAAAAGAAAAGAGAGATTCAATAAGAACAAGGCCAAATCCAGGATGATTTACTATCATATACCCTTCATAGATCTCATAAATAATACCATAAACTCACATACCCACTCAATTCATGATAGATGACTTGAATTACATACTTATCTCACCTAAGAATTGATCCCATAAATATATACGTTTTTAGTGCTCGAGAATTCCTCCAGACTGAAAAATGAATCACTCAACAGACTCATTTTGGCCAATAAATCTCACAATCCAAAGTGATCCACCAAATATTGTCAGATAAAAAACCTTATTGGGAGGCTTAGTATAGAAAATAATAGAGGAAGGTGAAAATGAATGAGGTAAAAGAGTAGCATATCATTCCAGTGGAAGAGTGTGCTATCACACACCCCAAATCACATTCATGATCTGCTAAGAGGAAAAATAGAGTAGTGATGATTCTCATGAAGCATGGATATATGAGGATTGTTCAGTTTCACTTCATGAATCAATACTTGAAAATTATTTCTTCATTACTAGATATTAAATATCACAATAAATATCGAGGAATAATGAACAAACATTACAATTTCAATTACAAAACAGTGATAGAATTATGATATTTATAAAAAAGAAACAAAAATGAAAATAGTGAAATGGAAGAAGAATAAGGAAGAATGTTCTTTTCTCGAGAAATCCAGTTGATTCCCATGAGCTGGTTGTATTTAAAAATAGAGGATTTGTGATCCTTTTATTCAGAAAATGAAAATAGAAATAGTGAAAAATAATTCCTAAGAGGCAGTGAATACCACATGTCACACTTTGATGTGCTCATCCCCAGCTCCGAGTAATATCTATGTGATAATAGGTGGTCTTCAACACTGATCTACACTCCCCTAGAATATGTAGTAAAATTCCCATGATTAGTACCCACAATCACAATTTCTCGGTAGCCCGATCCTTCCAAACAATAGAAATAAAGAAGTAATCATTTTCATATTTGGATATTAAATATATTATTTTTTACTTAAAATATTATGGGGAAATTAAAAATTTTACTTAATTTTATTATATTATTATAAACTATATTCATATATATATATATATATTAATTTATTTATTTATTTATTTTTATGTTAATATTAATATACTTATTAATATATAATATAATATTTATTATTATTTAAAATTGTACAAGTATAATAAAAATTTATAAGAATATATATTTTAAATATTATTAATATATATATATATTTAATTATTTTTATTTATCTTTTAATTTTTTTATTATATCTATTATATCTATTATATCTATTTATTTTATTATTTTTATTATTTTATTTTATAACATTATATGTTTTCTTTCTTTTTTTACTTATATGTGATGCCATGCATGTCTTCTCCAAAGGGGGAGGGGGTTGGGAATTGATTCTCACAAAATCCTCTGTGGGTAGTGATGGATCTCCAAAACACTGGTGGCTCAGGTGGTTTCTGATGGTGCATCTTTGAGCATCGTGATGGTTCCAGCTTCGAGCAGCGAAGCCATCAAAATATAGAGAGGAGCAACATGAGCATAGTTTCTTGGTTCTTCATCTTCAGTAATGGTGTATGGTGGAAGTAGCTTCGAATTCTCCTTCCTCATGATCTGTGGAAACTTCTGGATTCAGATCAGCAAGGCTTGGCATGGGTGTGGTGGGTTTTTTTCTGGTTTGGCACAAAAGTAGGAGGTGTTGAGGGTTATGATTTTTTATTTATACCATTTTGGGTTTTCTTATTGATATAGTGCGGTTTTGATTACTAAGTTGGAATGTGCAGTGGCTATGAAGGTGGCTCGGTTTAGATCTGTGGTTTCCAAAGGTAGATCTAGAGGAGGTAGCTACCAGTGGATGTGGGGTTCTTTCGGTGGATTGGGTGGAGGCTGGAAGTAGTAAGAGGCAAATTGTGGCTAAGGGATTGTAGTATCGACTTGGTTCTTAGTGGTGGATGTAGGTTATGGAAGCATGTGATTGATTTGATACTAGGGTATGGGGAACCAACAATATATTTGGTGTAGAGGATTCTAATGGTTGATGGTTAGTAGTCGAGGAGTTGGGTGGCATGTATAGCATAGAATGTTGGTGGTAACATTGGATCAAGGGCCATGGTAGATGGCTGGGGGTGGTGTACTGGATGAGGTGGTTGTCGTTGGATTGGCAGAGGACATGGGAAGAAGTTTGGAAAGTGGTAGATAAGATGAATAGTAGATCATGATCCACCATTGGGCACCTCTAGATTTGGTTAGTGATGGATGAGTTTGTGATAGTATCATCCTGATAGTAGTAAAACCAAACAACACTGATATTATCATAATTATTTCAATCTAAAAAAATTATTTTCATAAAAATGAAAATCTCCTATATCATTTAATTAAAAAATAATTCCACAAAGAAACAATATAGTCAAGTCATTTCAGAAAACACACATTTTAATGAGATTTTAGAAGAATTTATTTTCTAATATAAAATTATCTAGTGAAACTATATTATCAAATTAAAGCACATATTTATAAAAAAATCTCAATTAATTTCACATAATAGATGTGGAAAATTCTTAAAAAACAGTCCATATTAAACTCCCCCATAGATAAATAATTTTTTATACTCAAACCATTACATACTTTTCTTTTTCTTTATAAAATAGAAAACCTGATTTGTCACAGAAGCTCAAAATGAAACATATAAATACTTTTAATTACATAGGATAAAATTTTGAGGTGGTTTAGGATTTTAAAAGAAATTTTCATAGTATGTCTGACCTAAATTCATATACCCACTACAAATTAAGGGAGAACAGATTTGTTTATCATTAAAAATTTCTTGCCTCCTATATGAAGTAACCTACTATCGTACTTCATTTCCAATTCAATTCATAACTATAAGAGTGAATATGAGTTATATATAAGTGGAAATAAAATATTAACAAAAGGTACCTTCAATTATCACACCATCCTAGATTTATAAAATCAACATTCAATATTTTTATCTATTCATTGATACAACTCAAATGATTTTCATACAAGTAAATTTTCACCTTCTTCATTTGGGTCCAAAATTGTCATCACCTTAATGCGATCATTTTTCATGAGGCCCATTATTTAAATTTTTTTGTACTTTTTTGGCAATGAACTATGCATAGTACTTATTGAATTTGAATGAGTATTTACTTTAGTTATAGAAAAAACCTAGTTCCCCTTTCTCAGAGGCTCAGTTTGGGATCCCAATTGCCCATTTTCTTATTTTTCAAAGGATATATAGAATTATAATTTTATTTGGCTCCCTAAGGTGATTAATTTTACAAAAAGTGAGTCCCCTGTGTTTAATTTCACATTTCATGTTTTTTAATGTTATGATCATAATTCAAAATATATTTATCCTATTCCACTCCCCATCTTAATTCTTAAATATAAACTCCTTAAAAAAGAATGAAACATCACTAAAAATCATATATCCCAAACAATGTGAAAAATCAATTCAACCATTAACAACCAGCATATTGTAATCCTCTAGTCAGGATAGAATTAAGGGTCATATTAGAGCCTATGGCCATCATTTTTTCAAAGTATTTGAAATAATTTGACTATTTTTTTCACTAAAAATAAAGTGTAATTTTGATGTGTCTATAATTTAAAGAAGATCTTAGAATGGAAAATAGACCCCACTCCCCAACACTTAAAAGTCAACATTGTCCAAAATGATGAATACTAAGGTGGAAGAGAGTTTAGATCAAAAATAATTTAATCCAATAGTACAAATAATGTGAATGGGCTAACATGAAAGTTCAAAAAATGATTTTTCCACACCTTCAGTTTTTTTAATGTTCGTGCTTTTAATTATTATACACAAATAAAATAATTTTCAATTTAGTTAAAATATTATCTTGATGACCAATGTTGTACAAGAAAATATAAATCAAAGTTATTTCATTTTGTGTAAGATGTTTTCACAATATAAGTCAAATAAATTTTCAATACTCTAGAAAACAACAAACATACACCCAAGAAGAAATTTGGTTCATAATTTTCACATTATCAAGGAGTATTCTCCCACACTAAGTTCCTAGAATCGTGTTGTAAAAATGATGACCAAAATTTAAAAATAAAACCCCCTTAGTATAGAAAATTTGAACCATTGGATTTTATGTATTACCCCCCCCTATTTACTTTCTTCAAGATATTAGGTTTATTCATTTAAGTACTTAAAATATGTAAAAAAATAACATTAAAATTACTGAGATTCATCTCAAAAAATTAAATCAACCCAATATTTAGTTAGGTATTTTAATTTGGTGATATCCAGTGTGAAGCTTATGTTGTCCTTGATTGATTTCCACATGAAATATATTCTTAATTTTTTCCCTATAAGAAAAATAACACAAATTAAAAACATGAAAAAAATGAAATAGGAAACCAAACATGATAGGCATTAGATAACCCCCTAAGGGGTGGTGTGATTTGACTATACAAAGCTGGACAGTCTTTCGATCATCACTAGTCTAATGGAAGTTGTAGATTGTTTTCCTAGGAACCACCATATGTGATTCATCCCAACATTAGTGACTTTAAATTTATGGAATACCCTTTTTCCAGCTTCATTCAAGTCCCTCTCCTTAGTAGTGGACCACTTGTGGAGTACTGGAAGAGAAAATAAGATATAGGGGTATTACCTTCTTCTTTATCTTGAGATTAGGAGTACATAGTTTGTAATACTTGGATTATAGGATAATATTTTTCTTACGGTTCAACTTAACCACAGAATACTTCATTGAAAACTAATAATATATCAAAATACTCTTTTTACCCAATTCATATCTCTAAAAAGTTCTCTCCACCATTATGGAGTTCATAATGGTCAAACTAAGGTGCTTGTTTGGTTCCTTCAATGATATCAAGAAATTCAAAAAAAATAAATCTAATTCTTCAATATCTATACAGTGAAGATCGAAAATATAATTAACTTCAAAAGGAGAATTATTAAAACTATTGAAAACTTTATCCATAAAATTATTAACCCCCTAAATAGGTTTATATTGTTCTTCTCCAAGAGTAATCATTTATCTTAGGAGAAAGTCAGGGTCCAGAGTGAGGTAGTAAACCTCCTCAAGCCTCTCATCAAAGAAAACTATTTATGGGGTGGTGTATTTTAAGTAATAGTAGAGGATTGGTGATGCTGTTTCACCCTTTTAAATCATTGAAAATCATTAGACAATCCATAACACAAAAAAACGTCAAATAAAGTGCTATAATTAAATTGATCCTCTATATTGTGCCCATATTTTTTAATGTCTTCACATCCTATCTCCTAGAATCCCTTTAAAAAGGACTCTAAATGTATCTCTTGAATTTCTAGAATCAAATAAAAGGTTAATTCAGACTCAAATATCATTAAATCTAACTTATTGACTCTCCACCTATTTATTTTTTCCTTTCATATAAGTTTCTTTTCATAAAGTAACATTATAGTGGGTTTTTAGAGTATTGTCATTCTATTTCAATCCTCTGGATCCATGAAGGTGGTTCCAAGGATTTCCATTATTCTCTTAATAGTTAGAAAATTCTTCTCAGTAGGTTCCTTCCCCTCTTGAAACTTTTTTATTTGAATGAATTTTTCTATATACTACTGTTTATTTTGATGAGATACATCTATTATAGCATCTGATATATCTCCAACTTGTTAGTTTTGTTACCAAAATTAGAACAATTCCACATCCACATAAATTACATGTGTGTGTAAAAAATCAAACAGTGAATCTGAAATTGAAATGTTAGTGTCAATTTTTATATTAATTGAAATGTTAAAAACCCCCTAAGGATAACATCAATTCCCCGGTAATGGTATACAAATTTAATGGTTACTTATCTTCAGGAAGGTCAAAGATACATATATAAACCATAGATATATCACAGTGTCTATCCTTGGGGTCGCTCTCAAAAAAGAAGCATCGAATGACCTAGTGGTATTTCCAAAAAAAATTGGATTTTAAAAAATTTTAAATCAGTAGATGAAAATAGCACGAAACAAGGATAAGAAACAAAATCAGAGTGATGGAATGGAAAACAAAGTGAGGGTATAAGAAAATATGGAAAAAATGAGGGATAAAAGAGAGAGTCAGTGAGAATAAGGAAATATCTAGGTTAATCGACTCTCATCTACCCTTTATAGATCTCATGAAGACGACCACCAACTCTCATCCCCGGTCAATGCATGATTGATGACTCAGATCACACCTAGCTCTCACCTAAACATTTAACACTCAAAGATATAATTTCTTCAGTGCTCGAGCATTCCTCCAAAATGAAAAATTAATCACTAAAAAAACTAATTTTGGTCAATAAATCTCACAAGAAAGAATAATCCTATTGACATTTTTAGATCACACAACCCAACTCAGATGCTCAGTCAATAAATTGAGAGAGGTGGGGGAAAAGGAATGAGGAAATGTGTACTAGATTGTTCCTATTCAAAACATCTCTCTTGTAGACCCCAAATCACATTCATGATCTGTTAAGAGGAAAGAGAGAGTGGTGATGCTCATCATGGAGCATGGATCACTGAGGACCATTGAGTTTCAATTTTGGAATCAAGACACACTAATTAGTTCTCCATTATTGATCAAAACACAAATAGAGGAAGAACTAACAAACATTACAATTTTTATTAAAAAATAGATATAGAATTATATTATTTACAAAAACGAAAACTAAAATAAAGACAATGAAAATGAAAGAAGGTGAAGGAAGAAGGTCCCCATCTCCATGAATCTAGTCAATTCCCTTGTCCAGTGAATACTAAAAATAGATGAGAGATCCTCTTATTTGGAAAATAAAGAGATAAATAGTGAAAAATTGCTAATAGGTAGTGCGTACCACGTGACACGCTTTGATTTACTCATCCCCAACTCCGAGTAATATCTCTGTGATAATTTCTAGCATTCCACAATCATCGTTGATCCCCTCAAATATACATTCCAATTCCCATGATTAGGAATCATGATCACCATCACTGAACCACTTGATCCTTAAAGACAATGTAAATAAATGAGTAATCATTTAAGGATTTGAAACTTAAATCTCTTATTTTTTAATTAAAAGGTTATGGAAATTTTAAATATATAACATAATTTAATAATACTATTATAAATTATATTTATAAATATATATATATATGTTAATATTTATATACATATTAATATTAATGTAATATTTATAAATATTAAATATTATAAAAGAATAATAAAAAATTACAAGAATATATATTTTTGAAAATTAATATTATATTTGTATTTATTATTAGAAATATTATAATTTTTTTTAATATATATTTTATTTTTGTTTATTTTTATTTATTTTATTGTTTTAATTGTTTTAATTTATTTCTTTATTTTATCTTTCATTTTTACCCTTATCTTTTTCATCGGGCTTATCTTCTCCAAATAGGTGGGGGTTCAACACTACTTTTCTCAGAAGCATCCACAGGAGCTGATGGAGCTCCAATATTTTGGAGGCTCAGATGGTTTCTAGTGGTGTGGCTTTGAGTATCATAGTAGTTCCTGGTTCAATAGGTAGTTTTATCCAAATATGGAAAGTAGTGGCACATGCTCAGGCTCTCAATTCTTCATCTTCAGTGGTGGAATCCAATGGAAGCAATTTTTGCTTCACCTTCCTCACTAGTAGTGGAGAATTCTAGATTTATATCATTAAGGATCGGAACTGGTGTGGGTGGTTGATTTGGTTAGATTTAGCTCACTAGTAGAAGGTGCAGAAGGTTCTGATTTTTTTTTTGGTGTTTTGAGTTTTCTTCTTGATCTAGTGCAGCTTTGACCTCTAGTTTGGTGTGTCTAGTGGCTATAGTAGTGGATCAGTTTGGATCATTGGTGGTTGATGATGGATATGTGGTAGCATTCTACTGGTGCATGTGTAGTTGTGTCGATGGATTGGGTGAAGTTTGACAGTAGTAGGATTCCAACGGTGGTGGAGGGATGGCGGTAGCAGCTCTATTCTTGGCGATGGATACAATTAATGATTACAGGTGATAGGTTTGATGTATGTGGATGGGGTGATAATGGTGGATGTGTTTTGGACTTTGATAATTTTTTATAGTTGGTAGTGGAGGGACAGGTTCACCAGTGGTAGTAGAGTAAGGGGTGTTGGCGATGGATCAAGGGGAAATGGTAGATGGATGCTGGTAGTGAATTAGAGGTGGAAGCTGGTAGTGGATTGGCCAAGGATACTGGGGGAAGCATGCTGAGAGAAAGATGAGACTGATGGTAGATCATGATCCGCCATTTTTCAGTGATAGATCTAGGTGGTGGTGGATGAGCTAGTTGTAGTATCTTCTAGATGGTAGCAAAACCAAACAACACTAAAATTATCTGATATTTTCCAAAATTTTCAAAAAAAATATAATCACCTAAACCATTGAATTTAAAATTAATTCTAGAAATTATCAATACAATCAATTCATGTAATTCCATAGAATTTAAATAATTAAAATCAATTAATTCAATGAGGAAAATATTTTAATTGCAATTATTCTATGACACAACTCTATAATTTTGTAAATAAATCAAAATTTCAATTGAAAATCAAATTACCAAGAAAAAAATCCAATTCCACATAAAATTGTCATTGGAATAAAATGAAAGAATTAAGTTCATCCAAATTATCTTCATTCAAAAAAAATTGAAAAAGATATTTTCTATAGAAAATAAACACATTTAAAAATTGTTCCATTCATTTAAATAAACTCACATTTTAATGAGATTTTAAATGAATTTTAATTTCAATACAAAATTAACAAATTAAAAAATATTCTAAAATTAAAGGACATATTTAAATAAATCAATTAGTTTACAAAAATATATATGAAAATAAGCATCAAAGATTGGATATATCACTCCCCTTTCATGGTGATTAAAGAGTATTATACATTGTAATAGACCATATGGATAATATGAGGTCCTTCCCACTGATGTTTTAACTTTGGGGGACATTTTTCCAGTGTCATTAGCAATTGGAGAGACTGTACCTTGTCACCCTAAAGGAATGAGTTGAGGCAGACCATTTTGTTGAATGCTCACACTACCATATTATGATGCATCTCCAAATTATTCAATTCCTAAATTATATTTTCTTTAAGAGATTATAACTCTACTAGATATACCTCCTCCATTCTATATGGAATCTTCTCATCATAAATAGTTGTTTAGAGAAACTAAAATTGAACCTTAATAGGTAAAATTACTTTTATTCCATAAACTAGGGTGTATGAAGTCACCACGGTGGAATTTCAAGTTATTTTAGAATAGTCCTTGAAGAAATTATGGATTGTATTGGTAAAATATTCTTTTTATAGACCACTATATTTTTAGGATTTTTTAGAGCATTTTTTTAACACCTAAATCTTTTCATTCATCCGTTCATGCTAGCATGAAGTGTGGCTGGACTAGATATTGTACTTAGAAAACTATTTTTTCAACACATTAGGTTGTAAGTTAGTGTCATTGTCCATGATAATTGTGTGAGGAACCCCAAATTTATGAATGATGTGGTATTTCATTAACTAGATCACAAAATAGGTTTTGACTTATTTGAGGGGAACCTATTTTTCCCACATTTAGAAGAAGTCTGTTATGGTCATAATGAACCTACATTGTTGAGTCATCGCTAGTAGGTAAGGGCCCACAACATCAAGTACCGATATTATGAGGGATAATAGTACTTGGTAGTGTTGATAGGATCTAGTAGTTGATGAATTAAGTTATCATGAGTCTAACAAACATGTCACCTCTTGGATAACTCAATGTAGTAATGAAGTGTTGTCAGAGAGAAGTAAACCAACCTCCAAATGTTGTTGGATTACTTCAATCATGGTTGATGGAAACCATAGGATCTGGAATGTACCTCTTGAATTACCTATGGTATCTCTTCTTATTGGATGTAATAGAGAAAAATTATATTGAATCCTAACATGTAGATGGTTTTATCAATGTTAGGTCCACTATGGGGGATGATTTTTGTTGCACGTTTGAGTATTTTCTCACGTTCGAATTGAAATTGTAGAAGGATTCCATATTCGAGATAATAGATAGTGGGAATCATCCAATCAGAAATTTACTTAATCATAGGGGAATTTAAGGTCCCTCCTATAGAAGCATTAGTATCCAGTTGGTATACATGTTGATTATCATCATTTTCAAATGTGGTAGGGGTGATGAACCTCTGACATTCCACATGAATGGCTAGTTCATCTTTATCAGGTTTTGTGATGGACATGGTTAATCTTTCCATAGTGTTGGCTCATCTGTTCTATGGCCATAGAACATGTGTCACCTTTGTATGAGAAGGGAACTAGTCCATCATCTAATGAGTTAATTCTAGTCAGGGAACAAGCTCTTTATTTCTGATAAAATAGTCACCCTTGATCCTCAGGATCAGCAACTCAAAGTCTCCCTTCACATATAGATAGGGTACATTAGTTTTGATGGAAACTTCATGACTAGTTATGAGGAACTTTTACTCTACCTCGTTGTTACTACAACCTTTTGATAATAGGAATGAGTAAGGTAAGCCATCATATAATGGAGTGATTTTAGACAATTCTTATGACCACTTTTTTCATGTATTTGTTGATCCTTCTATCAGTCAGACTCCAAGAGGCACTATCGAAATGAATTTTCCAAAATGGAATACCCATATCCCTTGATAAAATAGATTAATTTCAGAAATTGAAGTTATGGGGTAATTCTTCAAGGTTTGGATGTACAAATATGAAGTTTTCTAGTGCTTGACCCATGATGGATTTTTGTGGGATAAACCTAAATTTGAACTATTGGAGGATTACCACCCAATGCACCAATCACCTAGTCAATATGAGATAATTGGGGATTTCCATTCATTGGTAAACTCTTGACAACAGTTGTAACTCATATTACAAAAAATAATGCAACAAATTCTACACAACATAGACTACCATGAGTCAACCCTTCTTTGTTTGGGAGTATCTAGAATTTGTGTTGAGGATCATGCATTAGATATGGTATAGGATATTTTCTCTATCCTCATTGTTTTTCATGGCTAAAAGGGATCTAAGGGATCATTTTAGAGGAGTAAGATAAAAGAACATAGGCTTTATTATGATAGGTGGTAGTATAACCAGAGGTTATAGTGGATACTAATTAATATCCTCAAAGGAAATCTAACAGTCCTCATCCCATTGGTAAATGACTCCTTTCTTTATGAGCCACGAAAAGATATCACATTATATGGATATATTTTCAATAAATTGGTGAATATATGATAAGTGCCCTTATAGGTTTCACAACTCCCAGATGTTATGTGGGGAAGAAATTTGGTTGATGGAATTGTTTTTCTCATGATCAATTTTTATTAATTGGTATCTGATAATGAAGCTGAGAAACTTTCTAGAGGCATCCCAAAATACACACTTTATAGGGTTAATTTTCATGTGGTGGGAATGGAGGAGGTTGAACACTTTCTGAAGTTCTTTGATATGGTACTATAGTTGGTGTGATTTAACCACCAGATCATCCATGTAACACTCCCCCAACTTCCCAATTAGCAGTGTGAAGTTATGTTACATGGAACACTAGTAAGTTGATCCAACATTTTTCAAGTCAAATGGTATCACCTGGTAGCAAAAATTTCCCAAGGGTTACATGAAGGTAGTAGACACCTAATAATTAGGGGCCTTCTTAATTTGATTTTGAATAGAATATCCCTCCATTAAAGAGATATTCTAGAACCCAGATATAACATCAAGCGAGAAATCTTCCACCAAAAGTGTAAAGTCATCCTTCATAAAATAGTAGTTGAGATCTTAGAAGTCAATACATGGTCTAATCTGCCCATTTTTTGTTCCCTAATTGAATAATTTTGGCTATCCATTTGGGGTACTAGACCTCTATGAAAATTGTTCTTTAAAAAAAATCACCCTCAGGCTTGACCATGTCACCATGATTGGGGTACATCTTTCTGGGAGGTTTTTTGAATCTGTAGTGACCCACTGGGAGGAAAAGATAATGAACAACAACCTGAGGATCAATAACTTTCATCTCATCATAGATCTAGGAAAATACATCATGATAATACCCTAGGAAGACCATGTATTGTTGCTTCTCCTCTAGAAACATGGTTGTACTGATCAATGCAGCCTCATTTGTTCTTAAATGATAAGGTTTACCAGAGTCAAATCATAAACAGTGCTGAAGACACCCTATTAAAATGTAGTAGGGGTGTCTTCTAGATCCTCTTCATCATATAATATATGATTTTTAGGGGTATTAAGTGACTCCCTTGAATCCTCAGACACCTAAATAGTATTGAAACCCAATTTGATGGGATAAGAGTCTTCAATAGGGAACTCGTTCTCTGTGGAAAATACAACCACATAGACTAATAATCCAATCACTTTTAGTTTATAGCAATGATTTAAAATCTTCATATAAAATAAATGATGGTGGTAAACTTTCGTTGAGTCAGCCCCACTTTGTGGAACATGTGGTAATGTTGTGGATTGGTGATCATGGGGTGAACTTCTTAATACATTACACATGTAGGGTCTTTCGATGTTGGTTGGGCTTATTCAGTGTAGGAGTATGAGGTAATATTTGAGAACTCCTTCTATTTTGGGACTATGAAATAACCTCCTAGGTATGGTTTAAAGGATTCCAACTGATGAATTCATTGAAAAATATTCTCTTCAAGTCTGTCCAAGGATCTACAGTGGTAACTATTATTTTTTTAAGGGAATTGATGCACTTGGCCCCATCGGTTTAGATTTTTTTCCTTCCATTTTATAGAACCCAACATCAAGATAACAAGCCTCATTGGACTTAAAGGGGGATATGTCACTCTAGAGTACCCCAAATAATCCATTAATGGAGTATTTGAGGCACTGGTGGTATGAGGAGGGGACCACTGCATGTAAATGAAGTCACATCCTTCCCAACAGCACATTGTAGGTTGTTTCCTATGAGACAACCATAATTTCAAGATATGGTTGATCCCAAAACTAGTATCCATAAGAAAACAATGTATTTATTCACCATTGAACTGTATCATGACATAAAGGAAGCATATGTTCGCTTGAAGGGTAACACCATCATATTCTCTATAAATTGGGATGATGGCCCAAAATTCATACCGTTTGGACTCTTCTATATAATAGGACTCAGTAGTAGCTACCTTAGTCTCAAACTGAATGGGGATATTAAAAGTTTTTATAATTTATTAAATCATTTCCATTGAAAAAATAAGAGACTTGATTAGTGATATCCTTGTGGGTATGTCAGAGAGGTTCTTCAACACACCATACATCCATATGATTGGAATTGTTTTCTAGTAGAAGGTTTTTATTTAGTAGGGGTATAGTATAAATTGTTGACTAGGGCGATGGGGGCATCTAATTCTAGTGCTACTTTTGTGTTGGTTAGATAAACTTCCCTAAAAACTCCCAGATGAGGGCCATAGAGATGAGGTCGGGCCCTGGATGGACATGGATGATCACAGCATTATTCCGAATGAGTCACATGGTCAACTAATACGTTTATTTGAAGGGGGATAATCAATGAAACATCTTGAGTGGGTTATAATTGTGGAGTTCTATGCGAGGCATACTTCTTGGTTTTAGTATCATGAACAAAAAAAATTATAGCACTGGCATGAAAATTCTATCTTATGGTATGTCTTATACCTCTCCTTTAGGGGTGTTGACCGGAAGTACTCAAGGGGTTTTCATATAATTCCTCGTCATTGAGCATTTTGTAGAAATCCACATTCTCAAAAACATTCACGAAGGTGTATTCTTTCTCCTTATCAATGGAATAGTATAGGGATGGACATACCATGAGTTCATCTCCCAATTCAATAGGCATTAAGTCACTAAGGGTTCAATATGGTTTCATCACTGATGGGAAACTCTAATTTCTCTTATATTGATGGCATATGTTCTTTAGAAACATTTAATTCCATGGCGCAAACATGGATGCAGTAGCCGGAGGATCCGTAGTGACAGATGGAGGTTCCATTTTTCTAAAGCAGATATAGTTAATTCCACATGTGCCAGAGACTTTCTTTCTATCCAACTAGTCATTGTACATTTGTTTTCCATTTCATGTAGTTTGTTGTTACTCGCCAAAGTCTTCACTATCATTATCGAGGTCAGAAGTGACAAATGACACTTATGTTGGGATGTCACCTAATTTGACTAATCTAATATGCACTTTTTCATATACCCAATATTTAAAGATAAATCATTATTTTATATTGGTTCCAAATATCCTTTGGTATAGGTAGTGATTGGAACGATTGGTGAGTTCATCCACTTGGGGTTTCTTTCATACTAGCATCTTCAGAATCCCTTTTTCTTGTGTTTAGATGAAATAACCCAGGAATTGTGAATCTTTGAAGGAGTAAGAATTGTTCTTTATTAATTTGGAAGTAACCCTACATTCCTAGACTTGGCAATGGTATGATGTAATTTTATCTCAATAATGTTGTGGTTGATGAGGCTTCACTAAGAAATGTTTCTCTAGGTGGGGTTGCGCTTGGTGGGATTCATCTAGTAAAGGGGTAGTAGGTGTACTATATCATGAGCCTCTACAAGAATAGAGATATTTGTCTCTAATTTTATGGGTGTTCTTGTTGGATATTTAATGGGAAGTGGGAACAATTATTTCTTGGTCTACTATAAGGTTTCTTCCAAGAACTAACCCTTTTTTGAGAACTATCAAAACTCACCCAAATTATTAAGGGAGATAAGGTTAGGGACCAACTAGTATTTAACATTATCCAATCACATCATGATTAGTTTTCCTCAAAAAGTGTCATGTTGAGAGAGTATATGAATCCCTTACACTGAAAAATTAATTAAAAAACTTTCTCATCAGATCTCTGTTTTCATTTGGAGAGGCCAAAAATGCTAGTATTGTGCAAGTTAGATTTGACCTAATTGATGAACTATCTGCAGAGATCCTTCCAAATAACAATGGATCTCAGAGATATCTAGTTGTACCAAAGGAACATGGGTCCTTCCAGGGTTTATATAACAAATAAAAACATAGTAGATTCTTGATGTTCCATAGCCCCCAACATTGGACCATACCATAAGGTGAAGTAGGCCAGATGTTGCAGCGAATAACTCGTACCATTAAATGGGGTGAAACTCATATTTCAAAATTCTTATGGTGGGTGAATCTAGTCGACCCATACTGGATATGGCTTTCCCTCAGGTGGAATTGGAACCATTTTTATTTACAGGGCCTCATATTGGTTGATAAGATCAGTTATCACATCATCCTAATGAGTAATCATGATCACTAATGCTCTGACCAGATCATTGAATTAGAAGGATACGTTCCCTTGATCTCTAGGAGGATAGGCACATTGCTTAGGTGGAGTAGATGAATCATATATTATTCATTTTCCATAGTCCTTGGATTATAACCAGATCAGATATGAGGGTCCACCTAGTTAAAATTGGGTAGCCTAGACAACAAGTGTCGGGTTCCCAACATGAGTAGAGATGGGGTCCCTTTTGACACTGTCATGTCTAGGGAACTACTCGGACATAAGATCTTCTATAAGACTCTTGTATCCCTCTAACTCATAGACCAAAGTGGTTATCCTAGAGTCTAAATATATCTTTTCCATAGTATCATATATACTATTAAGATCAGAAATCCCTGTTCATTTTTTGATATATCAGCAAGTAGACAAAATGTCTCATTGGGGGGACTCCCAAGTCCCATCTACAGTATCTTCTAATGAGTATGAGTGAATGTTGGTTGGTCCTCTTGGTATTGTTCCACCACATGGGGTAGATTCTCCTTTTCATGACTTGTGTTAGTAGTCCTTTTTCTCTAATCCTTGAGAGGTTAAATGGTGACAAAATTCACTGTGGTAGTGGCCAGAGAGGAACCTTCACTATTAGTGGGTGGGCTCAACTAATGGTCTCTTTGTTTCTATGAGATATGGATAAAATGGAGGTTATCATACTTCCCCATCCTTTGATATGAATGTGGTGATATAAATCTACCATGACTCACTAGAGAACAATAAGGTTCTTGACATTGGTCCATAAGAGAATCTGACAATTACCATACAATTTGGGGCACTGAGATTCTAGGAGAATTGTGATGTCAATTATATTATTGTTTTGGGGAATGGTATTTAGGTTCTCAAGGATTTATAACTATTTAATATAATGGCCTCAAAGGTGGTTGATTTTCACCCAGATATTTTTGTCAAAAACAAACTTCCTGGTCCTTAGTGAGGGACTCTAAGAAGAAAAAAGTTCAAAGTTCCATGTATCCAGAATTCTATTGGTAGTTGGTCGTTAGCTCATAGACTCTTAAAAAACTCTGATTAATTACTATTAGGTTTATCCTACTCCTAATCATACTAAGACTCAATTTTCATAGGTTGAGATAATGGTGGTTTCATTGATGTAGATCTTCTTTGTTGTTGATTTTTTGGTGCGGGGGTTACTTCACAGACCAAATGTCCACCACATATTGGAATATATATCGGAGGAGGATCAAAATTTAAATGATATCCATATATTTCAATGTGTTTACTACCTTATCATGTGAGAGAACAAAAACATTTATTTAGGGCTCAGCGGGGTTCTCACCATAATCTGAAGGCATCAACCCAGACACTAACGTCTCTATAACTTCTACTGTGGAAGTAGAGAGGAGGGAAATTGATAGTGACAGATACAGTTGCATTGTGAGTCATTGTAAGGTGGCAAAAATTTCTCCCACCTAAAAGAACCTATATAGGTTCTTATATATTTTTGGGAACTTAGATTCAAGGATAGTAAGACTCAATCAACAGGATTATACCCCTATATCTAGTAGTGGGGATGAAGGTTCCCTAATCGAGTCATCGATTGTCTCAGTGTATGAGAGGTTGATGGTGACAGGATGCTTCCCAGGGTCTGACATATAATAGAAAAGGACTTCCTCAAGTGAAAGTTTCTAATATTCTCATGGGTTTCTTCTCATGTGGGGAAACCAAGACTCTAGGAACAACCCCCATGGTGAGTATTCACCCTCCTTCCATAGGTAAGATATTTGGAGTAGAGCATACCTTCAGCATGGGGAGGACCTTCATGTTGGTTAGTGGTAGTGTGGGTATAACATCTGTATTAAATTTCCTCATCATTATATGTCACATAACATTTTCTAGTGACACTGAAGACTGAGAGAGTCAACCTTGACTAGATGAGAGGTGACTAGGGTCTCAATCCCAATTGGGTGAAGATAGATCCCCTCTCAACAATTATAGGGGTGTGATTAAATATTCTGGTGGTGATGATGTACACTAGATCTGTAGAATATTTCTCATCTTGAGTGATGTTATGGACCCTATAACATCCTGGCCTAACTGACCACTAAAACGGCAATTAGACCAGTGGTTCACATGGCCTCAAGCACATCTCCTCGTATTCCAGAGGCTACCAACTAGCAACAAGGGTCTAAGAAGGTGATAGTGGGGTGACAATACACTCATATTAAAGTAGAATAATGGTATTATATAAATAAATAGCATTCAATAATGAATGAATTGTAAAGAAATAACAATAGGGGAAGAATAATAAAGTAACAGAATAAATGCGTCCAATACAAATTTACAACATTTCATGTATGACAGATGATGCTACATGTATAAGTAGTAATAATTACAATAAGAAATACAAGTAATAAAATAATAATTTCCAAATAATAGCTCCACATGTATATAAAGCTCCATCTCATTCTTTTTCTCCTAACTCAAGGTACAAGAATACAAAAAAAAAGTATATTCCAAGGTCCTACAAACATTAATGTTTAATCGGGTACCACAGTTCAATGGTAGACTGACCAAAGTGTGATATATAAATCTCAGTAGTTTGGAACCCATAGAGTCTAACCCAACCCATTATATGAAATATAAATTATATTAGTGTGTAGGTATAAGGAAATAATAAACATGGATATATAAATAAACAACCACTCATCTATGTTCCTAAGGGACACCTGACAGTTATACTTGCTTCAGATCATATCCTGAATAAGTCTTATCATGAACTACATATATATATAATAATAACAATATTTATATATATCGTTTATTTCTATATTTCATTCACCTATATGAACAATGTGTGTGTTGATGCCTAATAGTTAAATACTTGGAATATTAGTGTTCGCTGGACGGGGACGTAACACACTTATCCATGACCAGTCTAACAAGCCTAAAATCTCCAATGATAGGTTACATGCCCTAAATCCCTATAGAGTGATGGATGTCATACTAAATCACTCTATATAGAGAGTGTTCTCATTATGGAAACACTCTAAGATGGAATGTATCATTTAAATCCCATCACATGTATCGTAGCATTGATGTGATATGTCGTGTTCAACACCTAGTGTAATGGAGTGAGATGCGCCATGGTCAACTGAACACATACCACCATAAGAAGCCTCTATAATGGTTAATATATATAATAAAATTCTATAAGTAAATACCTCTAATTCCATGCAATTATCAATTTATATAAAGGCATTATCACATTCATAATACAATCTATAAATATGTACATCTCATGGGCATTCCTTTTTTATAAATCATGCCAATTCATTCAATTTATAAGATTTCTCAAGCACTTAGATGGTGCATTGGTTCTTTAAAAATTTTAAAAAGGAAACTTCTAAACAAGCATAAATGTCTAATCATTACTTTTTTAGCTTAGTGGACAATGCACCTCTATCAAGGGGTTTTATTAGAAAAACATGGCATTGTTCATAACAATTCATTTATCATGATTAAAAATTTCATTTAGGATTCACAGTTCAATTTATCAAAAGAATTCATAATTCAATTTTTCAAAAAAGAACTTAATGAATTCCTAAATTTAAATAGAAAGGGGATAGAGATCCTACCTCAAGGGGAAGAATACCAAGCAAAACACTATATAACTTGACGTTTTCATCAGAAAAAACTCAAAGATTCTCCTTCCCACCTCCGAGCAGATTCACCTTCACATATACATAAAGACACCTAACCCCTATGTACATATTTTCATGTCCATGAATATGTACAAGGTGATCCTTACATATATTCTTATATATGAATATACCCATTAACACTTACACACATATGCTTTTTCATTTATATACATATGCACACCTATCCCCAATATATATATTCAGGCTTCCAAGGGAGAATATATATAACATGGGAACTTTCATATATATATTCCTACCTATGCATATGTGGTAAGTCACCTTTGAATTTGGTGACTCAAACCCTTCCAAGGAAAAACAAAACGCAGTAAAAAATACTATAGACACTACATTACCAAAAGGACCCAAAAACATTTGTGATAGAAGAATTGGGAGGTAAAATTACCTCAAACGGAAACAAAAAACTGAAAAGGATCCAAAACACATCACCTTCAGTGGTGAACAATGAAACATGTATGAAGAGGTCCCAAGAGATGCAATGCACGCCCTAACACCGGTCAAAGAATAATAAATCTAGTTAACCCACGATTTAGGGCTCATTCGAGCTGCACAAAATAACAGGGAGAGGGAAAATTGTCTAACCAAGGGAAGAAAAAAGGTTGAGGTAGATTACCTAGAATAATTGATAAAGAAACACCAAGAAATCTAGTGAGAAAATGGTGAATCAAGAGGAGCTGAGAGGGGTGCACCATCCAACCTAGAGAGGAAGGGGGGTCTCTTCGTGCGATATGGAGGGGGAAGGGATAAATAAGTTTTATATTTTAATTTTATTTTAATTATTTCCATTTTTGAAATAAAGACAACACACACAGTTTGGATGTCTTGTTTATCCAAATAGTGATCCAAATATGCACCCTCCACTAGGCATCTGGAGTGCCCACATAGGCTGGCCGCATGGTTTGGAAAATTTAACACCAACCGTGTGGTAAATAGTGTTTAGGTACTGTCCATTTTCCACTAACCATATGGGATAGTTTCATGGTTTTGAAAACCTTGAATAGGTGTTGCGCACCACCACTACCCCATCTATATAAGTCCGTACAACTTACTACTGAGGGATGTATGGTTTCAGAAAAACTATGCACCCTATTCAGACCTCTCCCATTTTTATTTTTTGGATTCTAACACTCCAAAAACACAAAAGGGAACCTGAGTAACCTCTATTTCCTTTACCCAAGACTAAAATAAACACTTTTAAGTGCTTCAACTGTTAGAATTATATTTGGATTCATAGTTTCCAGAATGGACTGTCTAGTAAATGCAAAAAATCAATCTCATTTGGATTTTTCTTCAGTTCAAAAACATGGGTCATTACAAACTCCCCACCATAGAGATTATTTTACCTGAGAAGCCTTTAGTACCAATTAAAACATCACCTAACCTACAAGGATTATGAAGGATCATTCAAACGATCACATTGCATTTCCAAACACCCAACGTACCTTCAAGAACTTCTTTAGAATATGGAACATAATCCCTTAAGACCTTATCCAAGGATCTTTTTCCAACTAAAACACTGAAATGGAGCTTACACGATCCCATTAAGATATTGACATGGCCACATCATTATCTATTTAATATTTTAGCTAATGGTGCTCCCAACATTAGGTATTTAATAAGAAATAGGTCCAATTCCCAGCCACGACACCTCCACTATTGGAATTTCCTTACAGATATCTCCCTTAAGAGTTATAGAAACCTTATTCCATGATTTATTTATCTTGGAGAACTCAATTACAATATAAGGCTGTAACAAGGGCCCCACTACAAAGAAACTATTGAAACCAAATCGACCAAACAGAAACTGACCATCCAATATTTCTTCAAAGACACTTCCAACCCTATTCCCCACACCCGAATTAACCTAGTGATGTGACATTAAAATGGTTTCCTTGAGACCATACACATTAAACAAGAAGGGTAACATGTCAAGCCCCCACCAACTGACCTTTCTAAAAAAAATCTATCTTAGATGGCTGGTATATTACAAACTGAAGTGTGACACCTTCATCCAAGGAATCACATGTTTACAACGAGGACTTTCATTGAAGTCCATTCCTAACTTCTAGTGATGATATTAGATTAAACCATAACATAACCATTTAAAAATGTTTTTCCTCAGTATGAACAAGGGTATTACATAGATACAACCCATGGATTCTTTACCCTTTCTAAGAAACACCACGGAGCTTGAATACACACCTAGGGTAACACAAAAAATTTTGAATTGGATTTCAAGGAACTAAACAAAGGTAGTCTATACTTTAAATTTATATGTGACACATCAGTACTATGCCATGATGTCCACATTAGATCATTGAATGAGCCCAAAACAATATCCACCTTATTTTCAATTCAAAGAGAAAACGATTGAATTCATAGAGTATATATAAGGATTTGGGAACCCAGGTGTGACTCGATACTAACCAATCCCCAATAGGAAAAATGAGTTTATCATTCATAGGGATAAAACCACCCAATTGAGCCTGATGGTTTTAAAACTTTAGCATGGTGTAAGTCCTGCACTCCATTGTTGCATCATGGATGATGTCAAGACAGGGTACATTCTCATAACATAATATAATACACTAAGAGGATTGAATGATTTCTAGTTAATCATACCTAACTACTAGAAAAAGAATAATCTAGACCCAATTGGTCAACTTCTTAGAAGAAACTCAGCATCACCTACTGACACACCATCATTAACCTATCATGATGTCTTTAACACCCAGGTCATCACGTGATTGTTCAAGATTTAAAACTGAAGTAAACCATGACCAACAATGTTTCCCAAGGGTTTCATACATAGACAACAACATTAACATCATCCGACTGAGTAAGAACTGACCTGATTTAAAACATGAAATCCCTAAAGGCATTTAAGAAAAATCGACCATCTCTGAATGGTCCTCTCGGTTGTGTTCCTTATACCTAGGAAGACACATATTCACTAGAACATCTATAATTATCCCCACCTTAGGAGTTACCTAGTCATCAAAAGAATATATAGACCAGCCACTCAAAATTGTGCTAGGTCAGAACCACAATAAACTCAAACATTTAAGCAATCGGTATGAATACCAAACCAAACTAACTAGAATTTCAAAACAACTGATCCTCTTGGAATGTTAGCCTAAGCATTGAGAAGAGCATGATTTCCTATATCACTCAAGTCACTCTACCCCAAAGATGACCCAATACTTTACACAATAGCATAAGTCTCAATGATCTCACCAAATTAAACCGGTCTGTCATATCATTTTTCACTGGATAGGTACCACGTATTCCAATGCATACTACCCCAAGATTTCACAAGCAAATGGAAAATCCTCAATACTATCCATAGTTTGTTCACCCTATGAATTCTAGTATCAGTTAATCCATAGATGATATTTATCTTAGATTCTTAGTTCCCCATATGACCTTTCACTTGGATGATGACATGCTAAGTCATCCACTACTAAAGAAATGAAAGGGTCAAGTGACCTACGAAGTAGCTAACTATGCCCAAGGCATGTCTAAATAGCTGAAATTTTGTGCATTACTTGATGCTCACACCCATACCAAAGGATAATTAATACATGACCACCCATCTGAATAAGGGTGTTATTTAAATGAAAATGGGTACTACAATGGACAATAAAACCCGAACGATACCAAAAATCAGAAAACTGATAATATTTAGCAAGGATTTTAGTAATTTAGTAGGATATAAGGGTGTTAACTACCACAAACTAGCCCATTAAGAAATAATAAATGTCGAACCTAAGACTACTTCATTCCGAACAAAATTCAATAAGAACAAAATCCAATAATCTAATCCATAGCTTAAAAAAGAAGGCCTATAGAAAACACTCCTACTTTTGTTCGAAAGCAACTCAAAAGAGAAATATAATCTTCCCTTACATGATGGTCTAAACAAAGTACACCATTATAGGTTACATGTAAATTCATTACATTAATTAACATTTAGTCTTTAAAAATATAAAATATTTTATTAAAAAAATCAAGTACCAATTATAAAACCACTTGGAACCTTGATTCATCTAACCACCTAAGGAAAAAAATAAAGTCTTAACAAAATTCCTTTTTAGGTGCTAACCATTTATTGAAAGCCCATTATAATAAGGTAATTTATCATATAAATGCATTTTTAACAGATAAGGAGACCTATAAGGGCCCCTTTAAGCCATTATGTGTTCTTCAGAATGCAACCCAATAGCAATTGTTTAATTATAGAAAACACAAACACCCAAATGGGTCATCCCATAAGAAACATTCCCCGACTAACCTACATAATTCCAGTTTGTCATTTTTATAGCTAAAAAATTCATTATAGATTTAAAATTAAATTAATTTCACATTTATAATAATTTTAAGATATAACATGCTCATATATAACACTTTAATTATATGGATGGGAATCTACCAATCTATAAAGTTCCCATACACGTTACAGTTTGGAATTTGGCACCCTTTTGTCAGATCCAATTCACTTTATAATTTTAATTTAGCAGCCTTTACATTTTAACAAAAGTCACTAAATATATATAAATCTCACGGATGGTTCAATTTCACAGGGTACCTTTTCCCTCCCATAAGACACCCATACACCTTACAATTGAAAAATTTCTCTCGTCTTAATCACAAACATTTAATTCATCTAATGAAACCAATTACATTACAACATCAAAACACAACATTTTATATCAAGTAGAAAACATAGAAAAACATGTTATAGGAACTGAATCATGGAATATAAATAGGAAAGGAATGGTAAATATATAGGAAACATCGAATAAAATCACTAAATCATGGAAAGACATGATATAATAAACACCCATGAATTTTATTTATATGGAGTCATGCTAAAGAAGGAAAAAATGGGGCATAGAACTCAAGGAACACAATCAAATTAACAAGAAAAATATAAATTCAACTACATGGAAATGTATATTCATGACATGTGAATTTTCATGGGCCTAATGATAATGCATGTAATGATTCATCCTTATCATACCAGGCTAAGGGAAAATTCTATATTTCATAAATCATAATAAGTTGGAAATACACTAATCACTCAGTGTGAAATAATAATCAACTAAAATAGATAATAGTATGAACAACAATATCATCCCTTTCCACTTGGACATTTCCCCATTGGTGGGGTGATCAGTCCCAGACACAGCTATTTACCAAGTGTTTACACATTCCTAGTTTCCTTTCTACTAGCCCAAGACTATAATAAAAAAGAAAAATTAGGCTTTGATACCATGTTGTAACATCCCGACCCAAAAATCCACTAAGACGATAGTCGGACCGGTGGGTCACATGGCCTGAGGCGCGTCTCCCCATATGCAAGAGGCTTCCAACTAGTAGTGAAGGCCTCAAGAGGTGACATTGGGGAGACTATACCCTCATATTAGAGTATCATAGAGATATTATAGAAATAAATATTAGTTAATAAAAAAAGTACTATAAATTAATAACAATAGTAAAATAATAATAAACTATATAAAAGTTGACAATGCCAATTTACAACATTTCATGTATGATAGTTGATGATATAGGTATAAGCAGTAAGAATTAAAATAAGAAATACAAGTGATAAAATAATAGTTTCCAAAATACTAGCTCCATGAGTATCTCAAGCACTAACTATATCATTTTCACTTATCTCCAAATACAAGTATACAACAACAATAAAGTTCCATAGTCCTACAATCAAGTAGGTCAACTCAGGTACCCCAGTTCAATTGTGTCCTGAGCAGGGTGTGTGATATAAATCCCAATAGGCCGGCACCAACAGTGTGTAACCCAATCCATTTTGTGAAATAAAAATTATTGCAGTGTGTAGGTATTAGGAAATAATAAATAGTACTGAATAAATAAACAACCACCTATCCAAGTTCTTAAGGGACACCTGAGGGCTATACATGCTTCCGCTCATTTCCAGAATAAGTCTGGTAATGAACTATATGTATAATAATAATATTTATCTATATTGTTTAGTTTTCTATTGAATCCACCTATATAAACCAAGTGTGTGTCGACACCTAGTGGTTATATACAAATAATACTAGTTTTTGCGAGACTAAGATATAATTATCTTTTCCATGACCAGTTTAACAAGCCTAAAAGCTCCAACTATAGGGTAAATTCCCTATATACCTATAGAGTTAGATATTCCACACTACATCACTCTAGATTTTGAGTCTTCATACTATAGAAACACTCTAATATGAAATGTGGTGGATAAATCCAATCACCCATATCTTAGCACTAATATGAGACACCATGCTTAACACCTGATGTAAGGAGTTGAGATAGACCATGCTCAACTAAACCCTTACCACTATAAGAATCCTCTACAAAGTTTCATATAAATTATAAATGGTCATGAGGTAATACCTCTCATTCCATTCCATTATCAAGCCATGTAAAGGCAATGTCGCATTCAAAATACATTCCATGTGGTAGTAAATACCATGCTTTTCATTTATCAAAATAGCCCATTATAACCAAGGGAAAAAAAATCCTAAAAATTCATATGAAGTAGTTCATGAGGCATAAATAAATGGTATGGCCTTAACATCCCTAGGGTTCATTCCATTTGAAACCATTTAATGAAATTCATTTATGGAATAACAGTCATCATAAAAAAACTACTCAATTCAATAAATTCCATTTAATGAAATAAATCAAGGTAATTCACATATCAAGGGTCAAGTGGTACTTATAAGGTACAATGGGAAAATAGGTCAAATGCTTACATGGGAAATCTCTTTTTATAAAGCAGCCAATTCATTCAATTTATAAGATGGTCCAAGCACATAGATGGATCCTTTGATCTTTAATCATTTTAAAAAAGGAAACTCTATTTTCTAATACCATTAAAGGGAATATCCTAAAAATGAAATATATCAATCATAACCTCAAACTATAAATAAACTCCACAGATATAATCCATAAAATCATTAATGTATAATGATTAATTTTTATCTTAGAAGACAATGCACCTCTGTCATCGAGTTTTATTATAAAATCATGAAATTGTTCATAACAATTCATTTATCATGATTAAACATTTCATTCAAGATTCACAGTTAAATTTATCAAAGGAATTCATAATTCAATATATCAATGAAACACTTAACACATTCTTAAATTTATATGGTAAAAGGATAGGTATCCTACCTCAAAGGGAAGAGTAATAATCTGAACACCTCAGCACATGATGTTTTCATCAATGACAACTCGAAGCTTCTCTTTCCTACCTCTTAGTATATGCACCTTCACATATATATAAGAAAACCTAGCCCCTATTTTTGTATTCACATGGCCATGAATATGTACAAGGGGATCCTTACATGTATTCTGATATGCGCATATGCCCATTAACACTTACACAGGTATGAATTTTTTATTTATATAGATAAGCACACCTAGACCCAATATATAGATTCATTCTTCCCTGGGTGAATTTATATAATGGGGTAACTAATGTGTGTGTGTGTGTGTGTGTGTATATATATATGTTCCTACTTATGAATACATGGTAAGTTTCCTTTCACTATAATGACTCAAACCCGCCCCAAGATGAACAAAATGCACTATAAAAATACTAGGGAACTTAAATCACCAAAAGGAAATAAAAATAATTTGTTCTAGAAAAATTATAGAGATGAAAAATTACCTCAAGTGGTGATTGAAAATAGAAAATTATCTTAAACACATCGCCTTAGCGGTGAACACTGAAACACACATGAAGAGGTCCTAAGAGATGCATTATATTCCCTAACTCTAAAAGATGTATCAGAAATCCATTTATCCCAAACCCTAGGGTTTTTCTAAGATACACCAGGTGATGGGGAGATGGAAAATAAACCAACCAAGGTATAAAAGAAGGTATATGGTGATTACCATGATGAATTAGTCAAGAACCCCTAAGAAATCTAGTGAGAAATCAAAAAAACTAGGAGGAACTGAGAGGGGGGTTTCATGCAGCATGGAGAGGAATCAGGGGAGGGGTTGTTCATATGATATGATGGTGGGAGAGGATTGATTTATTTTAGGTTTTTATATTATTTTGTTTATAATTTATTTAATTAAATTTTTCAAATAGGGACACCAAGCATGGTTTGGGTCACACGGTTAGCCAAATCTTGCGCCAACCATACAGTGAATAGTATTGAGGTACCTTCCATTTTCTACTTAGCGTGTGATCAATGAATAAGATTTGTCATACTGTGTGTATCCCATGTTCACCACCACTTCCCCACTTGAATAAGATCATATGGTTTATTGATGAGGGCCACACTATTTTAGAAAAACTGTGTGCCCTATTCAGACTTATCCCATTTTGAGTTTTCAGAGTTTGACACTCCCAAAACTCAACGGGGCACCTGAAGAACCTCTCAGTCCTTTCCTCAATCCTAACAAAACACTTAGAAGTGTTTAAAATATCATCATTACATTCTAAATCTCGGTTTAATAAACATCCCATCTAGTAAATGAAAAAAATTAAATCCCTTTAGATCTTTGTCTGGTTCGAAAACATTGGTCATTATTGACCATCCCCTGACATTAGTGCTGGCTATTTTGGACTGGGTAAATTGAAGTAGGGATGGGTTCAACCCACATATTGACCTCTAGGATTGGTTAGTGTTGGTGTTAACACATCCATGTGGGAGAACTCTAGGGAAGCTCCCGAGCTGTGGTCATGATGGGTACAACATGAATATCCTCTACCTTCTCATCATAATGGAGTGAACTATCTAAGTACTCTAGGGAGAGGATCCCAAAGTGGTTTTTTATTATAATTTAAGGTGTCACCCCCTATACATCCCTCGGGTGTGTTGGTGTTAGTGATCTTCTGATGATTTGATATCTTGGAAGGCCATATCCCTAGTTGGAATGACCCCTTCTTTTTCATACCGATGAATAATGGTGTTGATCACCCTCCCCTGGATGATATCAGAGGTTGATATGGTGTGTGTGTTCCTAGTAGCTGAAGATGCAGTCGAAATCATTGTAGGGATGTAATCATGTAAGATTACCACACCAACATTCCTCTTACCCCCACACATGTTGGTGTTAGGTTACTAATTTCCTATTTCTTTAGTCTTGTAAGTCATATAGAACCATCTTTCAATAAATATCTAGTGAATGTTATACTCAATTCCCCAAAATTATCTATTCTTTCTAAATTGGACAATGGATCCATATTCATGATGTTTTAGACCAAGGATGCTCAACATTATCTGCCTCAAGTCATAGGGGGTTTCATGTTGGGACCACGACACATTAGGTGGGACCTGTAGTGAAATATCTAGATCCAAGGACATGAATGTCTGATGGTGCTCCAACATTACTAGTCCTCATAGTTTAAGTATAATATCTTCAAATAGGTTTCACTATTTTTTCGATGCTTTTTACCAGAATCATTTGTCACAAATGATTTTTCCACACATTCCCTCTTTCCAAAGGTGGGTAGCCTCTTCCACTATAGTTAGTGATGTCATATCATTGATTGAAATCGGTTGATGGAATGTTATTTCCTCATTCCATGGGTTCCTCCTTGTATCTCATCTCCTATTCTGGTTCTCCCTCAAAGAGTTAAGTCAAGTTAGTGAAACTTTTTCCCAACACCATCTTGAGATGGGTGCTAATTAATTATGTTATTTATGTCTTGATTGGGAAAGAACATTTGGTTAGAGTATATAGTAATTTTGGGAATGTCTGGGAATCTCTAGATGTTGGGTTTATTGTGCATCTATAAAGAGTTCCCATTTTTATGTCAGATTCATCCCATATGTGAGAAATATTGGGCATGAAACCCAATTCATCCCATGTCAGCCATGGGGTTGTTAATACTGGAGGCATAGGATTCTTGTTTTTTTACCACAATCATCCTATCATTATTATATAGGGTATAGATTCTGTTTAGGTAGGCCATAGGTTTAACTTCTTGTGAGGACTGGTGGGTCATAGGTTTAATTTCTTGTGGGTATAGGTGGGCCATAGGTTTAACATCTTTTGGGGATGAATTTTTAGTGTGTTCTCATAGAGAAGATGATCACACCTTGAGGGTTTTATAGTAATGATAGTGTGTTTCCCCGTGGGGGGATAATGATCACTGTTTGGTTTTCAGTGTGTTCCCATGGTGAAGATGATCACAATTTTGGATTTTATAATGATGTTGAGAGGTCAAGATTGTTCCTCATAGAGGTACCCCGATATTATTGATTTATCGAGATTGAGCCACATTGAGGAGTCCTATGTAACCATCAAGTATAAAGGGATTGAAACACATCTAGTAATATTCCATAGTTTAAGATTATTTAATAGGAAAGGCCCTTGTAGTTTAATGACCTGTGGTAAGAAAGATAATATCACTAAAGTAGAGTTGGTGAGGATGGTGTCGGGATTACACATAGAACATTACAAAATCATGAGGATCATCCCAGAGTGGGGGAAAAGGTTTCATCACATGATGATCATACATGGGGAATCTTGTTTCCATCCCATAGGTTAAGGGTACAACTTAACATCATCTACTGAGGATGCATTCATACAATTTAATGTCATATAACTATGATATAGGGCTAGGCATCTTTATGTTATTCAACTCGTAAGATGGAAAGGAAAACACTCAGGGAGGTCATTTTGAAGTATAAGGGGGAGATCTGATAAAATTCCCCTCTATTGGAAAATATCACATGTTTTCCTTGATGATACAACCTTTAGGGATTATATGTCTACTTGTCATGAGAATCTAGCTGGGACATGGAGTAAACGCTAACATAGATGAGTGGAAATCACAGGTCCTGATGTTAGGGTTAATATTCATAAGAGTAAGAGGCATTGGTGTTCCATTTATTAGGATATAAATCCAAGGTATTAGCCTAGGATATTCTTGAATCATAGAGGGAGGACATGAGGGTTCATGATACTAGTACCATGGAAATTTGGGATGTGTATAAGATTCTTTGAATTAGTACATGGAACCTAGACACTCAACTTGGGGGAAACATTTTTTGGTGGCAGGAGGCATTGAGTTTGGGACTCAATGTTTATTTCATGCCACTCTGTTTTTTTCATGAAATGGGATTTCATGATCCATTCTCTCTATTACAAGGCCACAACATAGATCTCAGGGGCATAGATGTGCACAACTTATGAGGTCATTCACAGTTTGGGGTTGCGAAAAGGTGGATTCTATTACGCAAAACCAACTATCCTTAAGGGATGTTGCATGTGTAACTTTCAAACATGGGAAACAACATGTTAGATCCCATGAGAGGCCATTCATGCAATTTAACTACTTTTAGGAATCCATGGAAGTATGATGTTTTTTGATGACATGGAAGAGGTATTTTCACATGTGAGAGCCAACACTTCCCCTTCTGAAGATCCATCCTAAAAGTAGGTGGTGAGGTTTAATTTATAGCCAAAATGAGAAGAAATTTGCGTGTGACCCCAACTGGGTCATACAAAAGGGTTTTGGACTTCTGATTACTTTTTGGATGGGGTGAGACAACACACATTGATGGTTTAATGTCACCTTTCTCACACAAAATACTTTACATTCCACTAATGGGATTGCATGTAAATATTTGATGTTGTGTGTAGGTTCCTTTTCCAATGTTTCAAGGATCTTGGATCACTGTGGAACTTTGATCCTTAACATCCCTTTTGATATGAAAGTGGGTTCTGTATGGGATATGAAGGTTACACACAAGTAGTTATATTTTCAGGCCTTTATTCTCTTGGTTCTCGATTAGCCCTTTGGTCCATCTCGGACCTTTGTTTTTGGGGAAAATGACCTTTTAGGGATTGATACATGTTTTCAGTTCCAATAACTATGTTTGGTGGAATTAATGGAAACATCAATTATTGGACCTAGTTTAGTCCATGAGACAATAAAGAAGATCCATATGATCTTAAAGTGGTTGGATATAGCTCAAAATGGATATAAATAATTTGTAGAACATCATCATTAACCTTTATCTTTCAATGAGATTCATCATATCTCTTGAAAGTGGGATACAAATTTTTTCATTGATTCTTGGGGAAGCAAGGTAATTTATCTCCATGGTATGTTTGACCATTCAATATTATTGAACGAATTGGAATGGTTCCATATTAGATAGATTAACCTCTATGATTTAGTGTGTCCATAATTTATTCTATGTTTCTCAACAGAATAAGTATTTGTAAAGACCAGTAGATTTCAAGGAAATTTTTATCCTAATTTTATTTGGAATTTTACAAGAACGCAGTTTCTGACGGCACCTGATTCCGAGACCCGGTATGCCCGGAATCATTTTCCGAAGTTTGGCTCGGGTACGTTCAGCGAACGAACGAGCGGGTTTTTTCTAACTTTTGAACTGGTGCTCGGAATTTAATTCTGAGGGCACCGATTGAATCACAGCGCCGGTATTTGCTTAGAAACTCCTTTTCCGGAGTTTCGTTTTCTCGGGTGTGGTTTTTAATTTTTGGGGTTAAGTTAAGAAAATAAAATAAAGTGATGCGACAACTTTATTTTATTTATCTTAAATCCACTTAAAATCCACTTAAGCTAAGTTGAGCGGATAGGGTGGAACCCAAAATATCCTACCCACTTCGTAGGATATTTGTGAGGTGGGGCCCGCACGAGCCCCACCGTTTATTTTCCTCTATGTAACACACCCGCGAAAACCCCTTATAAATGAAAGTCAACCTGAGCATTTTCTTAAATTCTTAACACCCCTATTAATTGGGCAATTAAGTCGTTACCATTAATTCACCAAATTAATGGTTCGTTTCTTAATTTGTTTTCAAACTGTTGGCATAGTAATAAAATAAGACCGACACACGTTTTTCTTGGGTGCGGATTGTTGAGAGGATTTGGAGAAACTCTACCTTCATCCTCCTTCGCGAAGAACGCAAAGAACTCGAAGAACGCGAAGAACACCGGCCTTCGATGAAAGGCGAAGAAGAACACCGAACCCTCGGAGATCGACGACGCGACGTCGTGTACCGCGATGCCGACGATTCTCCTCCTGCGACATTCTTCTGCGACAATCCTTCTTCCGCGACAATCTTCGATCAACTGCTTGAGGTAGGAGATTTCGGATCTTTTAAATTCCTTTGGGGAATTTTATCCTCAACATGGATTTAATTTGTGAAATTAAATCATTGTGTTTTCTTTAACCCTCGGAGATATTTGATGCGACGCCGTGTACCGCGACGCCCCCTTCCGCGACGCGACGATCCTCTTTTTCCGCGATGGTCAATCTCGCGAAGAACGCACGTTCGACGACTATGACGAGGTAGGGGTTTTATTTGAGAATAATATTTATCCCCAATTGATATCACCTAGGATCAATTTTAATTTGTTAAAATTGTGCCTTGTTATATTTTTCATGTGTTGATTATTATTCCCAATTGATATCACCTAACGCGGAGGGTGCGGGCCAAACAAACACATCCCGACAACCCTCCGCAGATTTTTCGTTGATGCGTGGATTAAAAGTATTTATGAAATGGGATCAAAAAGGCGATTGGAGGCCTTTGCAGCAATGTTTGGATCCCAGGAGAGCCGTAGGCGCAAACCGCAGGCAAAACAGACCACCGGAGCGCGTCCGGTGGTCCGCGGAACCCCCCGCCGGCACGGCGGCGCCGGCGGCCGGAGGCGGCGGCTGGGCGCCAGGATGTGGCGGCGCCCGGCGTGCTTCCAAGAAGACCCGCCGCGGCTGAAGCCACGGCGGCGCTAGCTGGTCCCGCGGCCACGCGGAACCGCGGAGGAGGAACGCGTCTTAAGCCGCGTCCGGGTGTCACGGAGCGGCCCCCGTGCGGGGGGTCGCGGCTGCCTTGCGCGGCGCCTGGCCAGCGCCAGCGCGCTGGACGAGCCGCCCGGCCGGACCGCCGGGCCGGGCCGCGCCCCACCAGGCCAGGCCACGCCGGCCTGGTCGGACCCGGACCCGGGTCTGGTCGACCCGGTTCGGGCCGACCCAGGGGGGTTGGGTCGGGTCGGTCCGGTCCCAGACCCCCCGTTTTAGGACTTTTTCGGTCTTTTGCCCGTATCTTGAGCTATGAGCCTCCGATCGATGTGCCATCAGCGGCGATGCGATCCTTGGATCGAGACTTTCATTTCAGTATATTACACTCAAGCTTTTGGAATACTTTGGGTTCGGCCGGGTTGGTTCGTACACAAAACCAACTGGGCCCTCAGAGCGGAAATGCTCATAACTTGAGCTCCGGACGTCCGATTGACGTGTCGTCGACTTGGTTGGATTCCTCTAAGTGAGACGGATCTTTTGGCTCACTCCGCCCGAGGTTTGGACGCAGGTGGAGTACGGTCGGGCTGGTTTTGACTTAAAAACCAACCGGGCCCCTGGGACGAAAAAGCCAATAACTCTCAGACCGGGCGTCCGATTGACGCGCCATCTGCGACGTTGAGTTTCTGTTGGCGATACGGAACTTTTGGATACATCAACTCTGGACTATGTGTTAGTTGATGTATCAGCCTCTCGGCTAGTGGAGCGGACCCTCCCGAACGAGCTTGCTGTGTGCGGGAACCCTAGAGCTGGCTGCGACTGCGACGACGACTGTGCATAGATCCTCAGTGGATTCGACGGCGACAACTACATCACTCAGCGATCCTACGTGGATCGGTGCTACCGATCTTGTGTGGGTCTGATCCTGTGTGGGTCAGCGCTCAGCGGTTCTGTGTGAGCCAGCACCTACAGATCCTGTGTGAGTCTGATCCTGTGTGGGTCATTGCGGGGGTCAGTTACCTATCGATCCTGTGTGGGTCATTGCGGGGGTTAGTTACCTATCGATCCTGTGTGGGTCAGACCCTTCCAGGGTCATTGCGGGGGTTAGTACCTATCGATCCTTTGTGGGTCTGATGACTTAGATGAATCAGTGGTTATATCTGATCATCTCTATCGTCAATCAAGAAGTATACCTATGTGAGCTGAATCCTGTTCTTCTTTCTTATGTGGATTGTGTTGTGCTATCCTATGTGGATTTACTTTTTGCTTTCCTATGGGGATTGTGTTGTGTTATCCTGTGTGGATTTACGTTTTTCTTTCCTAGGTGGACTGGGTTGTGCTTGGACTCGGATGTTGGAGCCAAACGGGAACTGATGACTTAGGTATATGTTTGGGCATATACCTAAGCAGTGTCGAATGTTACTTCGTGATTGTATCTTTCCTTTTGGGTTTATCCTTTTTGGATTTTGGGAGACCTTCGGGGGTCTCAGGGTCCCTACTGGGTAGCTTATACTCACCCCTGCACGGGCTATGCCCGCACTACGTTGTGTTGGTTGCATACGACGGACAGCACTGATCGTGGTCGAGGTTTGCGGAGCAGGACGGTACATGGAGGTGGACCACTGAGCGGGGTGTACTCAGAGCGGACGGCTGGACCGAGGAGCTGTGGAGGATATCTGTACTCATCCTTCAGGTGGGACTTTCAGTGTACGGCTCGACATTGCGGCTTTACTTTTCAGTTGTTGTTTTCCCTTTCGAGTTGTACTTTACTTTCAGTTTGGGTTTGTATTCTGGCCCACTTACTTTCCACACTTACTGTTGTACTCAGTTTTTACTTAGTGTTTTCTTCTTCTTCTTGCTTGCTCTATGGTGTTTGTTTACTTTTCAAAGGTAATTCCTTCCCTTTTTACTGGGATTTACGCCTTGGTGCTAGTCGCCAGCCCCTGGCCTATGGAAGGCGGGCTTGGGGTAGTCACGGCACGGGCCCCGAGGACGGGTCGTGACAAATTGGTATCAGAGGAGTTCGGTTCTACCACAGACTCTGATCTTTCTTCTATGTGAAGCAATAGTGTTATGCGTATTGAGTGTGGTTATCAGTCCAGGGAGTCCAGTGTTGGTGCGGCGGCCGACGTATCTGTACACCAGGACCCTGACTTCTGATTTCCAACTTAATGCACGAAAACATTGATTACATGTGTGTTTCAAGTTTTCTTTGTAATTACTATATTTCAGCTCACCAGGTATACTGTCTTGACTGTGGCGCACCTATTTCTTTTCAGGATGGCCCCACGACGGCAGCCAGCTAGGGTTCCGAGAGTTGAGCGTGACGACATCCCACCGAGCGATGAGGCCTCGGTACAAGGCCATTTGACAGCTGAGGCATCGGCGGTACTGCTACCCACCGAGCCACCGATGCTACCAGCCCCAGCCGCTGATGATGCGCGTTGCCTTTGTGCACTGCACGAGTTCCATCGCCAGCAACCGCCCAGGTTCCGCGGGGAGACGGAACCCCAGGCAGCCGAGGACTGGCTGGATGCAGTGGTACGAGTTTTCTGGTTAGTGAGGACACCAGCAGACCTCATGGTGATCCTCGCAGCGAGCCTATTGCACGCAGCAGCGGGCTGATGGTGGAGCTTGATGCTCCAGGTGCACGATGAGGCATCTCTTCTCTGGACAGACTTTGAGAGCCTCTTCTTCTCAGAGTTCGTCCCGGCCATCCTCCGTGTGGTGCGCATCCATGAGCTTCTTCAGCTATGACAGGGAAGCTTGACGGTCACCCAGTACTCAGCGAGATTTACCGATATCTCACGCTACTCGACAGACATGGTACGGGACCCATTCTTCTGGGCCTGGACCTTTGAGCAGGGATTGAGGCATGAGATCAGGGCATCGTTGATCTCCCTCAGCTTTCCGACCCAGGAAGGAGTACTAGAGCGAGCCCTTCTGATCGAGAGCTTTCTTGCTGAGCCTTCTTCAACGGTGAGACCTACCACAGGGCGGCATGTAGCAGAGTCTTCTGCAGCAGGCAGTCGATGGATGACCCATGGGTCCAGGTAGACCAGACCCTCAGGCAGATTACCTCAGGACACTGGCTCAGCAGTGCGGGGCACACAGCGCGGAGCCAGTCTTTCGAGAGGCGGACAGTGCTACGCATGCGGCGGGCAGGGCCACATGGCTCGTGACTGCCCGACCCGCCGTGCCGAGGAGCAGCAGACGGTTGAGGGGCCACCCCGGCAGAGGCAGAGGGTCAACCGTGGCGGTCTGCAGGGAGTAGGCAGACGAGGCAGAGGATCTGGCTGAGCAGCGGGTGGTGGGCGACGCTTTGAGGCTCTACTACCACCACCACCAGGAGGTCCACCCCGACCACAGGGAGCTGGCGGGCAGAGACAGGCACAGCTCCAGGCAGCGGAGGCCTACGACCACAGCGCACCTGAGATGATTCGAGGTACTATCTATGTCTATTCCACCCTTGCTGCAATTATTATAGACACAGGAGCGAGTCATTCTTTCATAGTCGCTGCCCTTGTTCGGATCTCGGAGATTCCGACAGAGTTTTCGGCTCGATCCTTACGGCTAGAGACTCCTATGGGAGCAGACTCGACGATTACACACTGTTTCCAGCAGTGTGAGATAACTCTAGGAGGCGAGAGCTTCAGCTGGGATCTTCTTGTAGCGTCATCGAGGCATTACGACGTCATCTTGGGAATGGATTGGTTATCTACAGTCCATGCTCAGATCGACTGTATTAGGCGCAAGGTGCGATGTGTACGCACCGACGGGAGCAGGTTCACCTTCACCAGTGAGAAGGGAGCCTTTGCAGCACAGGATGGACTCTCGCAGAGGAGATGACAACCCATCACTCATCAGTTGGCTAGCCTCATCCTAGGAGCAGTTGACGTGCGGAGTCCTAGTTTTCCTGCAGTGGTGGATCAGTATGCGGACGTCTTTCCCGACGACGTTCCAGGAATACCTCCTCGCAGAGAGGTAGACTTTTATATTTACATGTACCCCGGGACAGCCCCGATATTGACTCCAGTGTATCGGATGGCCCCCGCTGAGCTTCGAGAGCTACGGGTACAATTGGAGGACTTGCAGGGAAAGAGATTCATCTGACCCAGTGTTTCACCCTGGGCTTCCCCGATATTGTTTGCCAAGAAGGCGGACGGGAGCTTGCGACTTTGTGTCGACTATCATCACCTGAACCAGGTGACGGTGAGGAACAAGAATCCACTACCGAGGATTTATGACCACTGGGATCAGCTCAAGGGAGCGCGGTGGTTCTCAAAGATAGACCTCAGGTCAGGCTATCATCAGCTCAGAGTTCGGGACAAGGATGTGCAAAAGATGGCCTTAAGATGTCGGTATGGCCACTATGAGTTCTTGGTTATTCCATTCGGCATAACCAATGCTCAATCAGTGTTCATGGGCCTCATGAACAGGATCTTTCAGCCATACCTCGATCGATTTGTCGTGGTCTTCATCGACGACATTTTGATATACTCGACGACTGAGGAGGAGCACGCCTACCACTTACGGGTTGTACTAGACACACTCCGAGACCACCAGCTTTATGGAAAGCTCTCTAAGTGTCAGTTCAGGTTACGTGAGGTCCACTTCTTGGGGCACGTCATCTCTGAGGCGGGAGTTGCAGTGGATCCTGTAAAGATCGAGGCATTGCTAGCTTGGGAGCCACCCAGGAGCGTGACGGAGGTGCGGAGTTTCTTGGGACTAGACGGATACTATCGGATATTTGTGCCAGACTTCTCCAGAGTTAACGCACCACTATCAGCTTTGAAGAAGAAGGGGAAACCCTTTGTGTGGTCAGACAGGTGTCAGCAGAGCTTCCAGGAGCTGAGACAGAGATTGACCAGTGCACCTATCTTGAGGTTGCCAGAGGAGGGGATAGGGTACGTAGTCTACTGTGATGCATCAGGGACCAGACTCGGTTGTGTCCTGATGCAGGAGCGGGTAGTTATCTCCTATGGATCACATCAGTTGAGGACGCATGAGCAGAACTACGCTACCCATGACCTGGAGTTAGCAGTAGTGGTCTTCTCTCTGAAGACATAGCGACACTACCTGATTGGAGAGCTCTTTACAGTCTTTTATGACCATCAGAGTCTCAGGTACATCTTATCTCAGAAGGACCTGAACCTGAGATAGCAGCGGTGGATCAAGTTCCTCCAGGACTATAACTTTGAGATAGTCTATACTCCTGGGAAGGGGAACGTAGTAGCCGATGCTCTCAGCAGGAGGAAGGGTATTCAGCTACTTGAGGAGGTTATGGATTAGCTAGCCTCTTTGTAGATATACTTCATGGATAGAGATGGAGCATCCTTCCTTCAGTCACTCACAGTCACTCCTCCACTACTGCAGCGGGTCAGAGAGGCACAACATGGGGACGCTGACTGTGAGACGCGGCGTGCACAGATATCCTCAGTTCAGGCACCTGATGGTTTCTCCTTTGGAGCAGAGCAAGACTTCCTTTTCAGAGGATGTACCTTGGTACCATTTCCTTTATGGGAGGAGGTGCTGAGATATTTTCACACTTCTCCTTTGGCGGTACATCCTGGAGTGGCGAAGATGTACCAGGACCTTAGACGAAAGCACTGGTGGCCGGGCATGAAGAAGGTTGTGGAAGAGTTCATTTCTCGATGCCTCACCTGTCAGTAGGTGAAGGTAGAGCATCAGGTACCAGCAAGCTTGGTACAGCCCTTGGAGGTCCCAGAGTGGAAGTGGGACGGGATATCTATGGACTTCGTTACAGGACTTCCATGCACTTCCAGAGGTCATGACTCCATCTGGGTGATTGTCGACCGACTCACCAAGTCGACACACTTCTTACCCATCAGAGAGCAGGGCTCAGTAGAGAGCTTGGGACATCTCTACATTCAGGAGATTGTACGGCTTCACGGTGTTCCATCATCTATCGTCTCCCATCGAGATGCTCGTTTTACTTCCCGGATTTGGAAGGGGTTGCAGGAGGCGTTCGGGACGCAGCTACGTCTGAGCACCGCCTTTCACCCTCAGACGGATGGTCAGATGGAGAGGACCATTCAGACTCTCGAGGACATGCTCAGCGCATGTGTCCTCGACTTTGGTCATAGCTGGGAGGACCACCTACCCTTGGTGGAGTTCGCGTACAACAACAGCTACCACTCCACCATCGGGATGGCACCATACGAGGCGTTGCACGACCGACCTTGAAGATCTCCTTTGTGCTGGACAGACCCTGGGGAGTCAGCACTCGTGGGACCGGAGATGGTCCAGGCCACGATAGAGAAGGTCTAGGTCATCTAGGAGAATATGAGGACAGCTCAAAGCCGGCAGAAGTCTTATGCTGATAGGATTCAGAGGCCACTAGAGTTCGAGGATGGCGACCACGTCTTCTTGCGGGTCTCACCTTGACGTGGTTTATGGATATTTGGTTGAGGCGGAAAGTTGTCTTCGCGGTTCATCGAACCCTTCTAGGTCCTCTGCAGGATTGGAGTTGTGGCTTATTGCCTGGCTCTGCCACCTCAGTTGAATCGGGCGCACGACGTCTTCCACGTATCTTAGCTGAGGAGATACGTGCATGACCCGACGCATATCATTGACCATGGGGAGCTGGACGTTGACGATGGGGTGAATTTTGTGGAGGTCCCAGTGGAGATCGAGGATCGACAGGAGCGGATCCTACGTGGGTGATCTATCCCTCTAGTGCGCATCAGATGGCAGCACGGGAACCTCCAGGAGAGCACTTGGGAGCGGGAGGCTCAGATGCGTGCTCAGTACCCACTTTTGTTTCCCAAGTTTATGATGTATCTTTACGGGGATGTAAATTCCTGAGGTGGGAGTAATGTAAAGACCCGTAAATTTCAAGAAAATTTTTTTATTAATTTTCTTTGGAATTTTACAAGAACGCAGTTTCTGACGGCACCTAATTCTGAGGCCCGGTATGCCCGGAATCATTTTCCGAAGTTTTGATCAGGTACGTTCAGTGAACGAACGAGCGAGTTTTTTCTAACTTTTGAACTGGTGCTTGGAATCGAATTCTAAGAGCACCGATGGAATCCCAGCGCCGGTATTTGCTTAGAAACGCCTTTTTCGGAGTTGCGTTTGCTCAGGTGTGGTTTTAATTTTTAGGCTTAAGTTAAGAAAATAAAATAAAGCGATGCGACAACTTTATTGTATTTCTCTTAAAGCCACTTAAAAGCCACTTTAGCTAAGTTGAGCGGATAGGGTGGAACCCAAAATATCCTACCCACTTGGTAGGATATTTGTGAGGTGGGGCCCGCATGAGCCCCACTGTTTCTTTTCCTCTAAGTAAATCACCTGCGAAAACCCCTTTTAAATGAAAGTCAACCTGAGCGTTTTCTTAAATTCTTAACGCCCCTATTAATTGGGCAGTTAAGTTGTTACCATTAATTCACCAAATTAATGGTTTGTTTCTTAATTTTCTTTCAAACTGTTGGCATAGTAATAAAATAAGACCAACACGCGTTTTTCTTGGGTGCGGATTGTTGAGAGGATTTGGAAAAACTCTACCTTCATCCTCCTTCATGAAGAACGCGAAGAATGCGAAGAATGCAAAGAACGCCAGCCTTCGACGAAAGGTGACAAAGAACACCGAACCCTCGGAGATCGACGACGCGACGCCATGTACCGCGACGCCGAAAATTTTCCTCCCGCGACATTCTTCAGCGACAATCCTTCTTCCGCGACAATCTTCGATCAACTGCTTGAGGTAGGAGATTTCGGATCATTTAAATTCCTTTGTGGAATTTTATCCTCAACATGGATTTAATTCATGAAATTAAATATGTTTGTTTTCTTTAACCCTCGGAGATTATCAACGCGACGCTGTGTACCGCGACGACGTGACGCCCCCTTCCGCGACGCGACGATCGTCTTCTTCCGCGATGGTCAATCCCGGGAAGAACGCACGTTCGATGACTACGACGAGGAAGGGGTTTTATTTGAGAATAATATTTATGCCCAATTGATATCACCTAGGTTCAATTTTAATTTCTTAAAATTGTGCCTTGTTATATTTTTCATCTGTTGATTATTATTCCCAATTGATATCACCTAACGCGGAGGGTGCGGGCCAAACAAACACGGCCTGACAACCCTCCGCATATTTTTTGTTGATGTGTGGATTAATGGTGTTTACGAAATTGGATCGAAACGGCGATTCGAGGCCTTCGCAGCAAAGTTCGGATCTCGGGAGAGCCGTAGGTGCAAACCGTAGGCAAAACGGACCACCGGAGCGCGTCCGGTGGTCTGCGGAACCCCCCGTCGGCATGCCGCGCAGGACCGCGGAGGAGGGACGTGGCTTAAGCCGCGTCCAGGTGTCACAGAGCGGCCCCCGTGTGGGGGGCTACGGCTGCCTTACGCGGCGCCTGGCCAGCGCCAGCGCGCCGGCTGAGCCGCCCGGCCGGAGTTCCGGGATGGGCCGCGCCCAGCCGGGCCGGGCCACGCCCAGCCGGGCTGGGTCGCGCCGGCCGTGTCGGACCCGGACCCGGGTTGGGTCGACCCGGTTCGGGCCGACCCAGGGGGTTGGGCTGGGTCGTTCTGGGCCCAGACCCCCCGTTTTCGGACCTTTTCGGTCTTTTGGCTATATCTTGAGCTAAGGGCCACTGATTGATGCGCTGTCAGTGGCGATGCGATCCTTGGATAGAGACGGTCGTTTCGGTATATTACACTCAAGGTTTCGGAATAAATTGGGTTCGGTCGGGTTGGTTCGTACATGAAACCAACCGGGCCCACGAAGCGGAAACACTCATAACTTGACCTCCAGACATCTGATTGACGTTCCGTCAACTTGGTTGGATTCCTCTAAGTGAGACGGATATTTTGGCTCACTCCACCCGAGGTTTGGATGTAGGTGGAGTACGGTCAGGCTGGTTTTGACTTAAAAACCAACCGGGCCCCTCGGACGAAAAAGCCAATAACTCTCAGACCGGGCATCCGATTGATGTGCCGTCTGCGACGTTGAGTTCCTATTGGCGATACGGAACTTTTGGATACATCAACTCTGGACTATGTGTCAGTTGATGTATCATCCTCTCTGTTCGTGGATCGGACCCTCCCGAACGAGCTTGCTGTGTGCGGGAACCCTAGAGTTGGTTGCGACTACGATGATGACGACGACTATGCAGAGATCCTCAGTGGATTCGACGGTGATGACTACAACACTCAGCGATCCTATGTGGATCAGTGATACCGATCTTGTGTGGGTCCGATCCTATGTGGGTGAGCACTCAGCGGTTCTATGTGAGCCAGCGCCTAGAGATCCTATGTGGGTCCGATCCTGTGTGGGTCATTGCGGGGGTTAGTTACCTATCGATCCGATGTGGGTCAGACCCTTCCTGGGTCATTGCGGGGGTTAGTACATATCGATCCTTTGTGGGTCTGACGACTTAGATGAATCAGTGGTTATATCTGATCATCTCTATCATCATTCAAGAAGTATACCTGTGTGAGCTGAATCCTGTTCTGCTTTCCTATGTGGATTGTGTTGTGCTATCCTGTGTGGATTTACGTTTTTCTTTCCTATGTGGATTGTGTTGTGTTATCCTGTGTGTATTTACATTTTTCTTTCCTATGTGGACTGGGTTGTTCTTCGACTCGGATGTTGGATCCGAACGGGAATTGATGACTTAGGTATATGTATGGGCATATACCTAAGCAGTGTCGGATGTTACTTCGTGATTGTATCTTTTCTTTGTGGTTTATCCTTTGTGGATTTTGGGAGACCTTCGGGGGTCTCGGGGTCCCTAATGGGTAGCTTATAATCACCCCTGCACAGGTTATGCCCGCACTATGTTGTGTTGGTTACAGATGACGGACAGCGCTGATCGTGGTCGAGGTTTGCTGAGCAGGACGGTACCTGGAGGTGGACCACTGACCGGGGTGTACTCGAAGCGAACGGCTGGACCGAGGAGCTGTGGAGGCTATCTGTACTCATCCTTCAGGTGGGACTTCCAGTGGACGGCTCGACGTTGCGGATTTACTTTTCAGTTTTTGTTTTCCCTTTCGAGTTGTAATTTACTTTCAGTTTGGGTTTGTATTCTGGCCCACTTACTTTCCACACTTACTGTTGTACTCAGTTTTTACTTAGTGTTTTCTTCTTATGCTTTCTTGCTCTTTGGTGTTTGTTTACTTTTCAAAGGCAATGCCTTCCCTTTTTACCAGGATTTATGCCTTGGTGCTAGTCGCCAGCCCCTAGCCTTTGGAAGGCCGGCTTGGGGTAGTCACGGCACGGGCCCCGAGGACGGGTCGTGACAGTATTACTCATATCCTAGTCATGAGATCAGTTGGGACCATGTTATGCTAAAATTGATGTGAAGCTTATCCATAAATAAAACTATATTATATATAGATAAGAGAATAATTTTTGAGGGATATCAACTTATATACTAAGAGTACTGTGGAAGGATGGTAATATTCAAGAAGGAACTTGGGAAAGAGATAATTTTATGCTAGAGTAGTGGCATAAGATTTTCAAAGTTGATAAATAATTACAACTTTTGTATGAAAAAAATACAGATTTTGGGGATAATGTAACACCCCAAATTTCTAGTACATTTTTATTTTATGCTACTTCTTTTATGATTTAATTCATTGGGATAAATTTTTGGAGGAGTTCGTAGAAATTAATAGAAGGGGAGTCTTCAACATGACTAAAAGAATAATTCATGTTGTGAATGGTGATTTGTGACCTGAATGTGTTTTGGGAGGATATCCTAATTTCTTTTAAGGAATGAATGAGTTTCATTGAGAGTCTAGATAATAAAATACACTATGCGAGATATTATTCACCCAATGATTAGAATAAAAAGTTTTTAGAATGAGGGGATTATTTTTTTGGTGCAAATAGAAATATGAATATCCATGATGTGAATCCAAAATTCACATCATGAATGGGGTGTTCCTAATAGAATTATTTTAATTTCCATGTCCAATGATTATCATATCTCTCTCAGAATTTTCTCTCAATATTCATACCATATATAGGTGATTTTGGAATATATCTTTAATTTGGAAGTCGATTTCACCAGATCTTCAAGATTGGATTCAAGAGAATCAAAGGGTTTGAAAAGGATTAGAAATGGAAGTGTGGATAAACCATTCAAGGTGTGTGGTTTCTCCATCTTTCCAATTTTATTTGAATGTGAAGGATATTGGTTTTATTAAATAAATCCCTTATACTATTAAATTATTTTTCCATATTGAAATTTTTCATGAATTATCTCTTACAAATTGGATATTCAATTTGGGTTATGGGAGTTGTCCATAACATGTTCAATAACTTGACAAAAATGGTTTTTGTATAATAAAAAATTGGTTTTGGTATATGATATTTGAATAACTAGGTTCTATGTGTTGTCAGTAAATTCACATGGTTAGTGTGTATTCAAGATTTTCATTGTACGAGTCCTTGTTAAAATAAACTTATTATTCAATACCAACTGGAAAGGCACAAGGAATAATTTCCTCCAAGTAATGTCTTCGAGGATGATGTATCACCACTCAAAAGGAGATGGATGTCATTAAACTTTCCTGGGTGTGTTGTTGTGTGATCATAGATGATTATTCCAAATTGGAATTTATGATCTTATTCTTTTTCTTAAAAGGGAAACTATTTTTTTTAACTATTTGGGGAAAACTTGTTCATCTGTTATATTTTATATTGTGGAGACTATTTTATCTTATTTTTTATCTTATTTCATCCAATTTTATGATTCTATGAGCTAACCTATATCTTATTATAGTGGAATGTTGGAAAAGTATCCTGAGGTTTTTTTACTGTGTATGATCACTCACCCCTTGTATATTCACATTGGTGCTTATGAATATTTTTTCTTACATGGTATTAGAAAGGGAATGATTTCTTACTTCACTAGTGGGGATACTTGATGTCACTAATTGGCTTTCTTGAGGTAGATCATTGAGTGTTTGTGTCATATTCTAGAGTGTTTCACTTTAGTTCTGGAATATTTTACTTCTTTTGAGTTTTATTTTTATATTTTACTATATTTTGATGTTGGTCTTTATTTCATTATTTATTATTGGATTTTCCATATTTATTATGTTTTGGTTAATACATGCATCATTTGTAGAGATGTATTTGGTTTATTTATTTTGGATTATCTTGTCATTTTTGTGTGTGTGCATATATAGGGTAAATCATTCACTATTGTAACTTTTTGTTTAAAGGATAGGAATTTATTACCTTCCTTTGGTGTTTAGGGAATGTCACCTAAGGTTAATAGTTCCTCTACCTTCTCTCAATCCAATGATTTGGGTGAGATGTTTCATGTAATGTATTTAATATTCCTTTTTTTAATATTAATTACTACCTCTTCAATAGGCATGCCCATTCATGTCCAGAAAGACCCATGAAATTTACCTTCATGATGAGAGTCCCAAACTAAATCCACATTTAATAATAATAAAAAATTAATATTATTTCCTTGACATATGAAAAAATAACAAATAATGTTAATATCATTTCCTAAATAAAAAAATATTAATTTATTTAAATGAAATTAAATACATCATTCTTACAAAGCCCTTAATTCAACCCACTAAATTCCTCAGCATTTATAAAATCTTGAATAATAACCATTTATTTAAATAAATAAATATCACTATATTATTCACTTAATAAATAAATATTTATAAGACCAATATAATATAAATAATTATTATTCATAAAAACTCATGAATAATATTTATTATAATATTAAATTATAAAGTGCCCCTTGGAATTGTTGATAATTATTTTTTTTGGTGTTAACATCATGATAAAGCTACGAAATAAATTTTGGAAAATGTTTGGATTGTTTTTGAGAAGTTTATACTTGGATGAAATTGAATAGGAATGACTTATATTATATTATGATGGAATTTTGAATTCTATTTATGATTCTAAAAAATGTATAAGTCTTATCACCTTATAATTTTGAGGTAGTATTTGTGAGTTCATAAATCTTGATATGAATTTGGCCAAATCTTTTTAATAATTCATAAGTACCTATGTAAAAAAAATTAAACTCACATAAGAATTTTAAGTTGGGAATAAGGCTTCATGGACTCACATATGACTTTTGAAACATTATGGGTATAAATTTGATGATTGTGTATGACTCTGAGGAAAATAGGAAATGATTTTTCTATGAGTAGTACATTCGTGGGAGTCATGTATGAAACTTTAGTCTATATGTATGAAATTTCAAAGGTAGTTTAATACTTCATACATTTCATAATTTTGATGAAGTAGAAGAATTACTAAAATTTTATATTCCAAATAAAATATAAATAGATTTTGCTAGATTCAACCTTCATTGATTAAAATATTGTAATTAAATTTTTATTTATGTTATATGTTGAATATGTCATTCACTTATCTAAATTAATAAGATCAACCATGAGAACATATTAATGAGGTAGAACATAAATAATTTTGATCTATTTTCATGAATAATTAAAATAGAAATTGGATTATTATTTGGTGCACTTAAGTTCTTAAATCACTTACTAATCAATATATGATACAAGAAATCATTTTATAATGTATAAGTTTATTGATAGGATGGTATATTTTCTACTAATTTAGTATAGTCAAGATCTTTTTCCATACATAGAGAAGGTTGGATAAAATTAAAGTTGAGGCTAATCTATTTGAAATAAAAATATATCACATAGGATTATTTATAGAATATGAAAATACTACTATTTTTCTGTTATTTACTATGGTATATCAAACTATTATGTGTATGTGTATTTTTATGTATTATTTTGGGAAGAAGATATGGGTATTTTTAGAACACTACATGATAATATGGGAGGTTGACCCACTAAACGTTTTTTGTGATATTTTCACAAGGATCATGGTTAAAAAATAGTTTTACTTTTATGAGTGCATTCTATTGTTAGGCTTGAGATATCTTATAAAATACTATATAATTATATATAAAATAACATCAGAAATTGATATATCTACTTATATAAGAGAGGATAATTTAAAAGACAGATAATATTTTCCTCGAGAAATTTAAAAGAGAGCACATTCTGAAATGTATTGTACTGTAAGAATATGAAAGGATATAGAGGGATCCAAGGATAATATTAGACATAATTAACAATTCCATAGAGTTTTGAAAATCTATGAGGCTAAGTACTTATTGATTTATAATTAGTGGATCTTCAATGATCTTAATGTAGTGAGTAAAACCTAATTTACCATTCATAAATGTTTTTACCACGTGAGTTGATTATTTAAAACCATGTAATAGTGAGATTTATATGTTTTGTTTATTATGTAATATGTATGAGGGAGAGGTTGTGCTATACTGGTGGGTGAGGTTATGATATGCATGCGGGTGAGGTCGTGTTATGACTATGGGCGAAGTTCTCATATGCATGTAGGTGAGGTTGTTTTATACCTATGGGCAACATTTTAATATGTCTGTAGGTGTGGTTGTGTTTTTTCTGAGGGAATTGTTTTTCTATTTTTGTGGGTGAGGTTTTTCTATGCCTACGAGCGAGTCTGAAAAATGTTACAACTGGGTGCGTTTTTCTGAGTCTCGGTTGGATTAAGGTTCTTATTCTCTATGTTTTCCAACTAGTGACCTTTTACAGGATTGGCCATCAATATATGGTATCCTTCTTTATAGGATTGACCATCGGTATGCGGTATCCTAGTTTGTGATTGGAGGAGAGTACATGTCGATGGGATTACAGGCCCAAATATCGACTTAAAGATACATGGATTGAGTGGCATGATTTCTAGCTCAATTCGCTTTCACAGGATGTCCAGGAGATTGGGCATATGGACCCAAGAATCAACAGTTGTTGTGGTTTCATGTTTTTTTAATAAAAATACAAATGAATATTCATATTTATCTATATATGTTGTGGTTTCAGTTTATTTTTTTACTTGTATATTTATGGTTGGCTCAGTGGGTGACCGAAATTGTATTTTATTGCATAGTTTTGTTGGGATTTTATAGTAATTTACTATTACATATTGTTCTATTTCAGTTGTTTATTGCTTCAGCACTCTATTTACTTTTTGTTGTGTATGATACTTTGTTATTTATTTTTTTTCTTACTATAATATGCAATAATAGTCTCCCCACTATCACCTCGTAGTTCCTCGCTGCTATTCAGAATCCACTGGTATATGGGGAGGTGCACTTGAGGCCAGTGGAGAACCATCTTGGAGAACCAGCTTAGTGGATTCTAGGTTGGGACATTACAAAGTGGTATCATAAATGTTTCTTTTCCAAGTATTTACAATTTGGTATATGGTATACTGGATTATTAGGTATGTTTTGGAACCTATGACAGATATCAGATTAGTGCATCGAGCACAATTGTTCTGGTAGGAAGTCCTAGTTGTCAGGTGTTGGGATTTCTCTTCTTATTTTGTGATGTTACAGTTTTATATGATTTTTGTCTTGAGAGACACACATGTTGTGTGTGGGTGTTCTGATTTTACTGTTGATCTCATTCTCTTGTTGGTAAGAGGCTAGAGATGGATATTGACTCTTGGCTGGAAAAGGCAATATGTTTCTCATTCAACATAGTTGGAACATAGGATTTATAATATATAGGCCTGATAGTGTGTGATTTTACAAATGGCAGAGGAATATTGAGTTGTTCTTACTTACATGTACTTTTTATTCTGATTGAAAGTTATGTGGATCTATGTTGAGGCATTTTGTTGTAAGGCTAAAACTCAGTCCTCATTCACCTCCTGATTAGTGACCCTTTTTTGTCGATATGTCATGTTATTCCATTTTTATGTGACCCTTTTTTGGTGTTCTTTCTCTGGACTTTGGTTGTCTAAATGGATCACTGAGTATGATTATGATAGGTATCATGACTTTTTTTGTCAATTGGAACTACAGGGGGTATTTCCATATACAGATTCCCGATGAGTGTCAGTTCAGTTTCTCTTCTGCTTGGATTGTGACCTGCAGGGATTAGTTCCTTTTGAGGATGCTTGGAGAGGATCAGGGCCCTCATAGGTTGCGTTTTTAATTTTGAACTATGTAGGTCAATTTTATCTTTACCTACTTTGAGTGGTTGTATCTTTTGGGATTGGTGGAAGACTTAGAGATCCTTTATTTAGACTTAGACCCTTGTAGGTCGATGTTTGTTTCATCCTAGGGAAACATGTATGAGAGGTTGGCACATATTTTCTAATGCCTTTTTGGTGGTGTTCTTAGTTTCCATTCATTTTATGATCAAGGAACCTTGGGTGCTTAATTTTTGAGATATTCTTTGATAGGAAATATTTTTCGGGTGTTTAGCTTGGTCAACCAGAGTTTCTTTTGTTTCTAATGTAGTTAGGGCATGGGTAAAAGCTCGTGATAGGAATGACAGTGTGTGTACATTTTGGGTGGTAAAGATACACACCAGTTCCGTGTAGTATTGTTTGAATCTAAATAGGTGAGTAGCTGGGTTCGAGCCGAGGACCGATGTTTTTCAAGAATTTTGAAGGACTTGGATCCCGGAAGTTGTGTTGGAATGTACCTTCATTGTAGGGGGTGACATCGTAGAATGAATCAGGTTTCGTGAGATGGTTGACCTATGGCTGAATCATAGTCAAGTTAACAGTATATGATCAAGGCTCGAAGGGAGATCTGTGCATGCTTTTTACAAAATATTAGTTTACTTCTTTTTAGAGATGATCATGTGCAATCTTGATTCATCTTGAGTATATTGATAGAGTTTTGGCCCTATGTCTAACTCTTTGACTTTTTTTTCTTAATGTCTTCCCTGGTGAGGAAGAGGGAACCCTGTTGAGGTTTCACTCAAGGAGCATAATAAGGAAATACATATGGTGTGTAGTTTACCTTTGTCCATTTGGGGGGGCTGACCCTCGTTTTCTATTGAACTTCAGTGTTTTTAGTGGGCTTTTTAGCTCATAGTTTTCATTTGAGAGGACGATAGGAGTATTACTATGGTGGGGAGTACCAGATCGGTCGTAGTTAAGTGTCTTCTATGTTTAAGGTAGTTATTAATTCTATGAGGTTAGTTGATGGGCAATCTAGATAGCTTTTTTGTGTAAATGCGCAGGTTGGGAGCTTGGATACTTGTCCTTTCAACTGGCTTCTCAGGGACGAGAAGGTTTATGGTGGGGAGTCTGTAAGGATTTGTGTTTTTCTGGACCACAGATTTGAGCATAAATTTGAATTTTTATTGTCACTTGATTTTAAATGGGTAAAATTGTCATTTTCCCCTAGAATATGATCTCAGATAACTTTTCTAACCACTCAGTTAGTCCCAGAATAGGGTGTTTACCCTAGGAAAGGAGTTTAGTGGAAATATGAGTTGTTTCAATTTTATTTGAATATTTAATATTTGATATTATGAAATTAAATATTAATTTATTTTATTAGGTTATTTCGGATATAAATTTTGAATGGAGCATCAGATTAATATTTTTTCTCCATTGTTGAGTCTGGAATGTGGAGTTTTCCTAAGCGAGACATAAACTTGAGTCGGGCGTATAACGACCCATACTTTACATACATTGTTAATACTTCAAAATTGAAGCACACTTATTACAACATATGACAAAACCACAAAGGACCGTATAGGTATAGTGTCTTTAGAAACTGGGAAACATAAACAACTGGTTCATAAATCTTCTACAGTATCTCCCATTTATTTCATCGTATCTAGGGTCCCTTTTAGTATATTCTACTTAATATCCATCTTCCTGACCTGGGGAAAAGAAAACATAAAAGGGTGAGCTCAAATGCTCAGCAAGGGAAAATAAAGGAAATAAAAATCATATCATATCTTTTTGAAAATCATAACCTGCAAAAGAGATCATAATATCTTAACATGGAATAAATCATAGAAGTGAAAATGGTATCACCATAATCATAACATGAAACTTGAAACTTTGTGGCATGCACTCATAATCTTGGAAAATCATTTCTTGTTAGTCATGACTCATTGCCAAGACTATCTTAGTTGACAAAGTCCCTTTCTGAATCGAGTAACCCTCATTTCAGTCCTGTTTCACTGAACCGGTATAACCTACCGTTCCAGCCCTGTCTATCTCATGAGATATAAAATCTTTACCCAATGCATTGGAGGGAGATATAGGTCCCACCCATCTTATAATGAATCCTTTATTATGTGTTCCACATAATCATAAACCATACATTATTGCATAACACATGTAACAAAAATGGGATTCTTGAAACATCATGACATCATAAAACAATTCATATAAGATAAAGGAATTCATAAAAATATTTCCATCACAACATAATCAAACCAATGTAATAATAGGGATAAAAACATAACCCTTTATTATCTTAGATGGAAAATAATTTTGATAAAACACTTGAACTCCATTCATGAGGAAAATATCCTTTCTTCATCAAAAAACATTTTTCCTTTCATAACATGTCATACGACTTTAAAATAAAATAAGTTGATTAAAAATAAACGTGAAAACTTGTAAAGTAATCTTCTTGGAAATAATGTTTTAAAAATCCATTCTTGCCGTATAAGTTAAAAAAAACATTCTTCTCGTGCTTTTGTCGGAAAAGTCAAAAAAAAGTACCTCGTACGAAAAACGACAAAAGATTCCTTTCATTTATTTTACTAAAAACTCACCGAAGGGTAAAAATGGATTTAAACAATTTTAGGTGGATGGAAATAATATTACATATTGATGAAACATGGATGTGGATGATAAAATACACCCCAGTAAATACTTACGAATAAACAATCTCGGATAAAAATGAGATTGTGATATTTCCCTTACCTTAGGTACGATTTGCTTTGTACGTGTCCGAAGCTCCTGTATAATGGTTCAAATAATGTTATTGACTTATTCCAGAATCATACATATTGATATGATATCATATATGGTCATATTCTTAGCTTCTTGTTAGTAATATTTCATTGTTACTTGTTACTCGGGTCTTTATTGCCTTTTGTTCTTATGCGTGTTTTGCCGAATACATTATTATTCTTCTTTTAAGGTTATAGATACCTTATATCCAGAATGGTATTAGTGTAACATATATCATATTTATTTATTCAATTCATTTATATAATTACTATGTAATGATGATCATGTAGAACGAGTCGCATCACATCGTGGAGACGGTATTCCGTACGTACGCACGAGTGATTATATCATTCCTATGATCGTGGAATTGTATTGGAGTATGTTTATATTATTTCAGTATCAATATTACTTTATAATAATCATAAATAGTTACTCATTACACCATTATACACATCCTTGTAAGGTGGTTGTGGAAAATAGATTACACCACGGCGTGGAGACGGTATTCCGTACGTACGCACGCGCGGTGATTTCATTTTTCCGTAGGATGGATAGAAGGTGAATTAGGGTTGTTTCATATTTATAATAACATATCAGTATGTAAGTAATTCTGATGTTATTACTTTATCATGAAACAACTAAAGAAGAAGAAGTTGAAGAAGAAATAAATTGAAAAGATCGGTAATGGATATTACCTCTTCTTTGGAACGCCTCTTTGAATCCTCCACTTTGGGAACTAAGATTGGTCTTTGAAGAAGACCAGGACCTCTAGGATTATTCTAGGGAAGTGTATAGGAGAAAATGGAAGGGGTTGGCCGAGCTTGAGTGCTCAAATTGGTGTGAGGAGGAGGGGGAGGAGGTGCCCTTTTATAAGGGAGGAGAGGGGCACCTTAGGAATATCTCAAAATATTATTTTATATTAAAGTAAAAATCGGTTTATAATGGTTCCAAAGGGTCTTATTTCGAAGCTAAAGTGGGGAAGGGTCGAAATCCTATCAACCAATAGGATTTAGACAAGTTTAGGATATTATTTTAACCTTGTCAATTAGATTTAACTCTAAGTTAAATAATTTAACTTTTACCGTGTCTTTTTTTGTTTCTTTCACTATATGGTTAATACACTTACTATAACATCCCAAAAGAACCCCAAATTGTTTATTATTAATATATATATCCTTATCTGAGTAATTTGGCCGAACCTTAGATTTTTAGGAATAAAATAACAATTAATAATATAATATTTGATTTAAAAACTATTTTGTGTCAATTTTGACACTATTTGATATATGATTTTTCTGAAAGTCATAACAGAATTATATGTTCGAAAAAAGTTGATTAAATCAACATAAATATATCATAGTAACCTAGAAAATTAGTTGAATTCATAAAAAGTCTCAAATTACATTTATTTAGGTGTTTATAACATCAATTATGTCAATATTTCATTAATAAGATAATTACTGCATCATCATTGTGTCATAAATAAATTAAATTATTTAATGTCTAAAAATTACAAATAAAATACCATTATGTAGGAAATCTTTTTAGATTTCTAATGAATATTTATAGTCGAATTTATCTTATGTATAACCCCATATTAAAAATGATTTACTTATTAAACTTTGATTTTAACTATTTTAACCCTTCTTTAAATAAATTAATAATAAATGTCCTAATCTAATCCAAGTGGGCCTAAATGGTCATATTTTATTCCTAAGTTTGTTTTTGGTCGAATTACACTTTTCTAATAGAATTAGGACATGTGTTATGGTAATATTAATATCATATTTACCCTTAGTTACCCTATTTACTATTAACTACGGTAAAAATAGTAAAAAGTTACTATTCACCAAAAAATTATTTTTATCTCATGGAACCACATTTTACTTACTGATATCAACCGTGTCTGTCAGATTTTTGAAATTCCATTCACAGAAGCGGTAAAATTAAGTTTTATGCAAAATTCAGTTTTTAACCTACCACTTAGTGGTTTCACTATTCATCAAAAATTGAAAGTTTTCAGAAAAATACCAAAATTTCACCCTAGGATAATTTCGATATTCTGAGTCAAAAAATGAAGTCCATTTTGAAAAATAAAATTTATAAAATTTTAAAAAGTGGTTATTACTATTCATAATGGCTAGTTTTAATAGCATATTGTTGTTTAGTAAAACTCGGTATTGCGTACGACGCAAGCTATCGAGGAAGGTCGCGATTGCGTGTAATGAAAGCCAAGAAAGTGTTGTGTAGAAAAGGATTCCTTTGATGATTTATATAACATAAAAGTCTCGGGTGTTACATTCTACCCCCCTTAAAAAGAATTTCGCCCTCGAAATTCATCACTTTGTAACAAACAGATGAGGATACTTCTCCCTCATCATATCCTCAAGCTCCCATGTAGCTTCTTCAAGTTGGTGGTTCCTCCATAAAACTTTCACCAAGAGAGTGGTCTTGTTTCATAGGACTTTTTCGCTACGATCCAGAATCTCTATCGGCTGTTCTTCATAAGAAAGATATTGCTCCAGCGGTACAACTTCTGAGCTGAGTACATGTGAAGGATCTGGTATGTACTTTCTCCGGAGAGATACATGGAACACATTGTTAACTTGAGAGAGATTCGGTGGAAGCGCCAATCGGTAAGCTACCTTCCCAACACGATCCAGTATTTCGAAAGGACCGATATATCTAGGGCTCAACTTCCCCTTCTTTCCAAATCTCATAACCCTCTTCCAGGGAGATATTCGTAAGAACACTTTATCACCCACTTCAAACTCTAGGTCTTTTCTTCGATTGTCGGCATAACTTTTCTGTCGACTCTGAGCTGCTCTTATGTGTTGTTGAATAGATCTAACCTTTTCTTCCATTTCATCAACGAGATCAGGTCCTAATAGCTTTCTTTCCCCAACTTCATCCCAGCAAGTTGGAGTCCTGTATTTCTTTCCATAGAGAGCTTCATAAGGAGCCATCTGAATACTGGAGTGAAAGCTATTATTATAAGAAAATTCCACCAAAGGTAGGTGTTGATCCCAACCTCCCTTGAAATCCATAGAGCAAGCTCTCAACATATCTTCTAGGGTTTGAATTGTTCTCTCAGACTGACCGTCTGTCTGGGGATGATAAGCAGTGCTGAAACTCAACTCTGTATCTAGAGTATGCTGAAGACTTCGCCAGAACTTCGAGGTAAATCTCGGATCCCGATCAGATATAATAGAAAGTGGTACTCCATGCAATCTTACCACTTCCTTTACATATATCCTGGCAAGCTGATCTAGAGAGAAATCCTCTCTAATAGCAATGAAGTGTGCAGACTTTGTAAGACGATCAACTATGACCCAAATAGCATTATTGCCTTTGGATGTTTTAGGAAGTCCTGTGACAAAGTCCATAGTGATGTTTTCCCATTTCCATTTGGGTATGGGTAATGGTTGTAACATCCCCTTATACTTCTGTCTCTCAGCTTTAACTTGTTGACAAACCAAGCATCGAGAGACATATTCAGCAACATCTCTTCTCATGCCATCCCACCAGAAGTACTCTTTCAGGTCCCTATACATCTTCGTGCTTCCAGGATGAATAGAGAATGAAGAACTATGAGCCTCATCCAGCAGCTCCTTCTTTAATTCGGGGATGGGAGGAACACAAACCCGATTCCTGAACGTTATTATCCCATCACAATCAAGGTTGAATTCAGGAACATTTCTCACCTTCTTTTGTAACTCGACATCTTCTTTCTGTGCCTCTTTAATCTTCACATGTATATATGGTTGAACATTCATTTGAGAAAGATAAGATTTTTCCCCTTCCATTATAATTCCAAGATCCATCCTTTGTAAATCCATAAATATTGGATCTTTTGTGATCCTAATCATGGATAAACTAGCATGTTCTTGTCGACTTAATGCATCTGCCACCTTGTTTGCTTTCCCAGGGTGGTAATGGATTGAGCAGTCATAATCCTTAATCAGCTCCAACCATCTTCTTTGACGCATATTCAGCTCCTTTTGTGTGAAAATATACTTTAAACTTTTATGATCAGTATAAATATCACACCTTTCAACATAAAGGTAATGCCTCCAAATCTTTAATGCAAAGATTACAGCAGCCAACTCCAAATCATGTGTTGGGTAATTTTTCTCATGGATTTTCAACTGTCGTGAGGCATAAGCTATCACCATATCATTTTGCATAAGAACACACCCCAATCCCTTCTTGGATGCATCACTGTAGATCACAAACCTTTCTCCACTACAAGGCAGTGTGAGCGCAGGTGCACTGGATAACCTTCTTTTCAACTCCTTGAAATTCTCTTCACATTCCTCTGTCCAGACAAACTTAACTCCTTTCCGAGTCAACTTGGTGAGTGGATTAGATAATCATGAAAAATATTTTACAAAACGTCGATAATATCCAGCCAAACCAAGAAAACTTCGGATCTCAGTTACTGTTGTTGGTCTTGACCATCTTTCGATAACCTCTGTTTTTGCTGGATCCACAGATATCCCCTCTTTTGAGATTATGTGACCCAAAAATGCAACTTTTTGAAGCCAAAATTCACACTTGGTAAATTTGGCATAAAGCTTCTCCTTTCTCAGGGTCTTCAATATAATTATCAAGTGATCTTCATGCTCTTCCTTGCTCTTTGAATAGACAAGAATATAGTCTATAAAAACTACCACAAATTGATCAAGATAGTCTCTAAAGACTCTATTCATTAGATCCATGAAGATAGCAGGGGAATTAGTAAGACCAAATGGCATCACTATAAATTCATAGTGTCCATACCTTGTACGGAAAGCCGTCTTTGGTATATCCTCCCTTTTGACCCTTAATTGATGATACCCTGAACGAAGATCAATCTTGGAAAAGTATTGAGATCCGCGTAGTTGGTCAAATAAGTCATCAATGCGTGGGAGAGGATATTTGTTCTTGATAGTGATCTTGTTAAGTTCTCGATAATCAATGCAGAGTATCATTGATCCATATTTCTTCTTAACAAATAGAACAGGTGCCCCCCAAGGTGACGCACTAGGGCGTATGAATCCCTTATCAAGATTCTCTTGGAGTTGCTTCTTCAATTCCTGCAACTCAATTGGGGCCATTCTATAAGGTGTCTTTGAAATAGGCAAAGCACCCAGTACGAGTTCTATTGAAAACTCAACTTCACGATTTGGTGGAAGACCCGGTAATTCCTCCGGAAAGACATCATCAAACTCCCGTACGATGGGAATAATCTTAATCGAAAGTTTCTCACCAACCATTTGAGATAAATAACCTTCATTTAGTGGAATCAAGACCCATAAGATGGAAGGAATTTCCACTGGAAGGTTATGTTCATCCTTGCATTGATAGACGATCGTAGATTGATCTGGAATATGAAATGTGACTTCCCTTCTTTGGCAATTGATATGAGCTCCATGTAGAGAAAGCCAATCCATGCCAAGAATCACATCAAATTCCACTAAAGGAAGGATCACAAGATTTGCAGGAAGCACTTTCCCACAAACTTCGATCGGAGAAGAATTATAAACTTTTGATGTGACTGTTGTGCCATTAGGTGTTGTCACAGCTAACTCAACATCTAATTGTTGAGGTAATACGGTGATACCCTTAGAAAATTATTTAGAAATAAAAGAGTGGGTGGATCCAGAATCAAATAAAACATTTGCTACTTTAGAGTGGACAGTAAGTGTACCTTTCACCACTTCGTTATCGTACTCCACATCGCTGATAGAAATTGCATGTGACTTTCCGTTGTCTTTAGCCTTAAGATTTTTTTGACGTCGACCATCATCATCAACCCTTGGATTTGGGAATTGATTGGCATAATGCTCCATCTCCTTGCACTTGAAACATTGAAGTGTAGTAGGTTCATTTTGTGTATCCCTTCCTTTGTTTGCATCATTAGACATCTTCTTCCCATTATCGCGACATTCAAATTCCCGATGACCTTCCTTTCCACATTTAAAACATTTACTTGTCCCTTTAAGACAACTCCCTCCATGTTTATTTCCACACTTTGAGCATAAGGGAAAGTTCATCTTCTTTTCAGTGTGCTCTTTAGATTTTCCTTTGAATTCCATCTTCCTCTTCTTATCAAACCCATGTGACTGATGGGTTACTCCAATCTCCATCTCGACTTTGAGAGCACATAGAACGATTTCCTCGTAGCTATTGAAGTCCCTTATGGCTAACGCCCTTCGAAGACTTGGTTTTAAGCCATTAAAGAATCGATCGATCTTACTCTTAGGTTGGATAATAATACCAGAAGTGTACCTTGCAAGTCTTGTAAAATTTGCTTCATAGGTACCAACAGATTTATCATCCCTTTGCTTCAGTTCAAGGAACTCTTTATCCATCTTTGTTCGGAGAATACGAGGGAAGTACTTATTGAAAAATAAGTTCTTGAACTCGTCTCATTCCATAGACTCAATTTCATCCCTTTGCCTCGTATTCTTAATAAGATTCCACCATTGATCAGCATCTCCTTCCAAACGATACACTGCTAGGATGACTTTATCATGCTCAGAACATTGAAGAACTGAAAATATCTTTTCAGTAGTACTAATCCATTGTTCAGCAACTAATGGATCAGTAGTCCCGCTGAAAGAAGGTGGACGCTGCCTCATGAAGGATTCAACAGAATGTTGCTCCTTCCTTTCCTCGTTTGGAAGTCCTGCATGATTCATAGCTTGAGAAAGTTGTGTGAGCATGGCTACAAGATTTTGCATTCCAGCTCCCATATCGTTTGGTTGCTCAGGGGGACAATCATTGCATTGCCCATCGCATTCCGCATTAACACGGTTCCTTTGGGTTCCAGCCATTGACTAAAACCAAGAAGAATAGTGTGAGCAACACTAATTATAATAGGAAAACCACATAATCAAGGATAAAATTTCACACTTAAGGTTTTATCCTAGGGTATTCATGGCCATTTCTAAAACACTAAGATTGTGTTCTATGCTTAGACTTATCCTTAGGGTTCTTACTAAGGCTTTCACATCCTAGTTTCCAAAGGTTGACTATACCTTTCCTCTGATACCAACTATAACGACCCATACTTTACATACATTGTTAATACTTCAAAATTGAAGCACACTTATTACAACATATGACAAAACCACAAAGGACCGTATAGGTATAGTGTCTTTAGAAACTGGGAAACATAAACAACTGGTTCATAAATCTTCTACAGTATCTCCCATTTATTTCATCATATCTAGGGTCCCTTTTAGCATATTCTACTTAATATCCATCTTCCTGACCTGGAGAAAAGAAAACATAAAAGGGTGAGCTCAAATTCTCATCAAGGGAAAATAAAGGAAATAAAAATCATATCATATCTTTTTGAAAATCATAACCTGCAAAAGAGATCATAATATCTTAACATGGAATAAATCATAGAAGTGAAAATGGTATCACCATAATCATAACATAAAACTTGAAACTTTGTGGCATGCACACATAATCTTGGAAAATCATTTCTTGTTAGTCATGACTCATTGCCAAGACTATCTTAGTGGACAAAGTCCCTTTCTGAATCGAGTAACCCTCGTTTCAGTCCTGTTTCACTGAACCGGTATAACCTACCGTTCCAGCCCTGTCTATCTCATGAGATATAAAATCTTTACCCAATGCATTGGAGGGAGATATAGTTCCCACCCATCTTATAATGAATCCTTTCTTATGTGTTCCACATAATCATAAACCATACATTATTTCATAACACATGTAACAAAAATGGGATTCTTGAAACATCATGACATCATAAAACAATTCATATAAGATAAAGGAATTAATAAAAATATTTCCATCACAACATAATCAAACCAATGTAATAATAGGGATAAAAACATAACCCTTTATTATCTTAGATTGAAAATAATTTTGATAAAACACTTGAACTCCATTCATGAGGAAAATATCCTTTCTTCATCAAAAAACATTTTTCCTTTCATAACATGTCATACGACTTTAAAATAAAAGAAGTTGATTAAAAATAAACTTGAAAACTTGTAAAGTAATCTTCTTGGAAATAATGTTTTAAAAATCCATTCTTGTCGTATAAGTTAAAAAAACATTCTTCTCGTACTTTTGTCGGAAAAGTCAAAAAAAAAGTACCTCGTACGAAAAACGACAAAAGATTCCTTTCATTTCTTTTACTAAAAACTCACCGAAGGGTAAAAATGGATTTAAAAAATTGTAGGTGGATGGAAATAATATTACATATTGATGAAACATGGATGTGGATGATAAAATACACCCCAGTAAATACTTACGAATAAACAATCTCGGATAAAAATGAGATTGTGATATTTCCCTTACCTTAGGTCCGATTTGCTTTGTACGTGTCCGAAGATCCTGTATAATGGTCTAAATAATGTTATTGACTTATTCCAGAATCATACATATTGATAAGATATCATATATGGTCATATTCTTAGCTTCTTGTCAGTAATATTTCATTGTTACTTGTTACTCGGGTCTTTATTGCCTTTTGTTCTTATGCGTGTTTTGCCGAATACATTCTTATTCTTCTTTTAAGGTTATAGATACCTTATATCCAGAATGGTATTAGTGTAACATATATCATATTTATTCATTCAATTCATTTATATAATTACTATGTAATGATGATCATGTAGAACGAGTTGCATCACATCGTGGAGACGGTATTCCGTACGTACGCACGAGTGATGATATCATTCCTATGATCGTGGAATTGTATTGGTGTATATTTATATTATTTCAGTATCAATATTACTTTATAATAATCATAAATAGTTACTCATTACACCATTATACCCATCCTTGTAAGGTGGTGGTGGAAAATAGATTACACCACGGCGTGGAGACGGTATTCCGTACGTACGCACGCGCGGTGATTTCATTTTTCCGTAGGATGGATAGAAGGTGAATTAGGGTTGTTTCATATTTATAATAACATATCAGTTTGTAAGTAATACTGATGTTATTACTTTATCATGAAACAACTAAAGAAGAAGAAGTTGAAGAAGAAATAAATTGAAAAGATCGGTAATGGATATTACCTCTTCTTTGGAACGCCTCTTTGAATCCTCCACTTATGGAACTAAGATTGGTCTTTGAAGAAGACCAGGACCTCTAGGATTATTCTAGGGAAGTTGAGAGGAGAAAATGGCAGGGGTTGGCCGAGCTTGAGTGCTCAAATTGGTGTGAGGAGGAGGGGGGGGAGGTGCCCTTTTATAAGGGAGGAGAGGGGCACCTTAGGAATATCTCAAAATATTATTTTATATTAAAGTCAAAATAGGTTTATGATGGTTCCAAAGGGTCTTATTTCGAAGCTAAAGTGGGGAAGGGTCGAAATCCTATCAACCAATAGGATTTAGACAAGTTTAGGATATTATTTTAACCTTATCAATTAGATTTAACTCTAAGTTAAATAATTTAACTTTTACCGTGTCTTTTTGTTTTCTTTCACTATATGGTTAATACACTTACTATAACATGCCAAACTAACCCCAAATTGTTTATTATTAATATATATATCCTTATCTAAGTCATTTGGCAGAACCGTAGATTTTTAGGAATAAAATAACAATTAATAATATAATATTTGATTTAAAAACTATTTTGTGTCAATTTTGACACTATTTGATATATGCTTTTTGTGAAAGTCATAACAGAATTATATGTTCGAACAAAGTTGATTAAATCAACATCAATATATCATAGTAACCTAGAAAATTAGTGGAATTCATAAAAAGTCTCAAATTACATTTATTTTGGTGTTTATAACATCAATTATGTCAATATTTCATTAATAAGATAATTACTGCATCATCATTGTGTCATAAATAAATTAAATTATTTAATGTCTAAAAATTACAAATAAAATACCATTATGTAGGAAATCGTTTTATCTTTCTAATTAATATTTATAGTCGAATTTATCTTATGTATAACCCCATATTAAAAATGATTTACTTATTAAACATTGATTTTAACTATTTTAACCCTTCTTTAAATAAATTAATAATAAATTTCCTAATCTAATCCAAGTGGGCGTAAATGGTCATATTTTATTCCTAAGTTTGTTTTTGGTCGAATTACACTTTTCCAATAGAATTAGGACATGTGTTAGGGTAATATTAATATCATATTTACCCTTAGTTACCCTATTTACTATTAACTACGGTAAAAAGAGTAAAAAGTTACTATTCACCAAAAAATTATTTTTATCTCATTGAACCACATTTTACTTACTGATATAAACCGTGTCTATCGGATTTTTGGAATTCCATTCACAGAAGCGGTAAAATTAAGTTTTATGCAAAATTCAGTTTTTAACCTACCACTTAGTGGTTTCACTATTCATCAAAAATTGAAAGTTTTCAGAAAAATACAAAAATTTCACCCTAGGCTAATTTCGATATTCTGAGTCAAAAAATGAAGTCCATTTTGAAAAATAAAATTTATAAAATTTCAAAAAGTGGTTATTTCTATTCATAACGGCTAGTTTTAATAGCATATTGTTGTTTAGTGAAACTCGGTATTGCGTACGATGCAAGCTATCGAGGAAGGTCGCGATTGCGTGTAAAGAAATCCAAGAAAGTGTTGTGTAGAAAAAGATTCCTTTGATGATTTATATAACATAAAAGTCTCGGGTGTTACATTCTACCCCCCTTAAAAAGAATTTCGCCCTCGAAATTCGTCACTTTGTAACAAACAGATGAGGATACTTCTCCCTCATCATATCCTCAAGCTCCCATGTAGCTTCTTCAAGTTGGTGGTTCCTCCATAAAACTTTCACCAAGAGAGTGGTCTTGTTTCGTAGGACTTTTTCGCTACGATCCAGAATCTCTATCGGCTGTTCTTCATAAGAAAGATCTTGCTCCAGCGGTACAACTTCTGAGCTGAGTACATGTGAAGGATCTGGTATGTACTTTCTCAGGAGAGATACATGGAACACATTGTTAACTTGAGAGAGATTCGGTGGAAGTGCCAATCGGTAAGCTACCTTCCCAACACGATCCAGTATTTCGAAAGGACCGATATATCTAGGGCTCAACTTCCCCTTCTTTCCAAATCTCATAACCCTCTTCCAGGGAGATATTCGTAAGAACACTTTATCACCCACTTTAAACTCTAGGTCTTTTCTTCGGTTGTCGGCATAACTTTTCTGTCGACTCTGAGCTGCTCTTATGTGTTGTTGAATAGATCTAACCTTTTCTGCCATTTCATCAACGAGATCAGGTCCTAATAGCTTTCTTTCCCCAACTTCATCCCAGCAAGTTGGAGTCCTGCATTTCTTTCCATAGAGAGCTTCATAAGGAGCCATCTGAATACTGGAGTGAAAGCTATTATTATAAGAAAATTCCACCAAAGGTTGGTGTTGATCCCAACCTCCCTTGAAATCCATAGAGCAAGCTCTCAACATATCTTCTAGGGTTTGAATTGTTCTCTCAGACTGACCGTCTGTCTGGGGATGATAAGCAGTGGTGAAACTCAACTCTGTATCCAGAGTATACTGGAGACTTCGCCAGAACTTCAAGGTAAATCTCGGATCCCGATCAGATATAATAGAAAGTGGCAATCCATGCAATCTTACCACTTCCTTTACATATATCCTGGCAAGCTGATCTAGAGAGAAATCATCTCTAATAGCAATGAAGTGTGAAGACTTTGTAAGATGATCAACTATGACCCAAATAGCATTATTGCCTTTGTATGTTTTAGGAAGTCCTGTGACAAAGTCCATAGTGATGTTTTCCCATTTCCATTCGGGTATGGGTAATGGTTGTAACATCCCCTTAGACTTCTGTCTCTCAGCTTTAACTTGTTGACAAACCAAGCATCGAGAGACATATTCAGCAACATCTCTTTTCATGCCATCCCACCAGAAGTACTCTTTCAGGTCCCTATACATCTTCGTGCTTCCAGGATGAATAGAGAATGAAGAACTATGAGCCTCATCCAGCAGCTCCTTCTTTAATTTGGGGATGGGAGGAACACAAACCCAATTCCTAAACTTTCTTATCCCATCACAATCAAGGTTGAATTCAGGAACATTTCCCACCTTCTTTTGTAACTCGACATCTTCTTTCTGTGCCTCTTTAATCTTCACATGTATAGATGGTTGAACATTCATTTTAGAAATATAAGATTTTTCCCCTTCCATTATAATTCCAAGATCCATCCTTTGTAAATCCATAAATATTGGATCTTTTGTGATCCTAATCATGGATAAACTAGCATGGTATTGTCGACTTAATGCATCTTCCACCTTGTTTGCTTTCCCAGGGTGGTAATGGATTGAGCAGTCATAATCCTTAATCAGCTCCAACCATCTTCTTTGACACATATTCAGCTCCTTTTGTGTGAAAATATACATTAAACTTTTATGATCAGTATAAATATCACACCATTCAACATAAAGGTAATTCCTCCAAATCATTAATGCAAAGATTACCGCAGCCAACTCCAAATCATGTGTTGGGTAATTTTTCTCATGGATTTTCAACTGTTGTGAGGCATAAGCTATCACCATATCATTTTGCATAAGAACACACCCCAATCCCTTCTTGGATGCATCACTGTAGATCACAAACCTTTCTCCACTACAAGGCAGTGTGAGCACAGGTGAACTGGATAACCTTCTTTTCAACTCCTTGAAATTATCTTCACATTCCTCTGTCCAGACAAACTTAACTCCTTTCTGAGTCAACTTGGTGAGTGGATTAGATAATCGTGAAAAATCTTTTACAAAACGTCGATAATATCCAGCCAAACCAAGAAAACGTCGGATCTCAGTTACTGTTGTTGGTCTTGACCATCTTTTGATAACCTCTGTTTTTGCTGGATCCAAAGATATCCCCTCTTTTGAGATTATGTGCCCCAAAAATGCAACTTTTTGAAGCCAAAATTCACACTTGGTAAATTTGGCATAAATCTTCTCCTTTCTCAGGGTCTTCAATATAATTCTCAAGTGATCTTCATGCTCTTCCTTGATCTTTGAATAGACAAGAATATCGTCTATAAAAACTCCCACAAATTGATCAAGATAGTCTCTAAAGACTCTATTCATTAGATCCATGAAGATAGCAGGGGCATTAGTAAGACCAAATGGCATCACTATAAATTCATAGTGTCCATACCTTGTACGGAAAGCCGTCTTTGGTATATCCTCCCTTTTGAAACTTAATTGATGATACCCTGAACGAAGATAAATCTTGGAAAAGTATTGAGCTCCGCGTAGTTGGTCAAATAAGTCATCAATGCGTGGGAGAGGATATTTGTTCTTGATTGTGATCTTGTTAAGTTCTCGATAATCAATGCAGAGTCTCATTGATCCATCTTTCTTCTTAACAAATAGAACAGGTGCTCCCCAAGGTGACGCACTAGGTCGTATGAATCCCTTATCAAGATTCTCTTGGAGTTTCTTCTTCAATTCCTGCGACTCAATTGGGGCCATTCTATAAGGTGTCTTTGAAATAGGAAAAGCACCCAGTACGAGTTCTATTGAAAACTCAACTTCACGATTTGGTGGAAGACCCGGTAATTCCTCCGGAAAGACATCATCAAACTCCCGTACGATGGGCATATTCTTAATTGAAAGTTTCTCACCAACCATTTGAGATAAATAACCTTCATTTAGTGGAATCAAGACCCATAAGATGGACAGAATTTCCACTGGAAGTTTATGTTCATCCTTGCATTGATAGACGATTGTAGATTGATCTGGAATATGAAATGTGACTTCCCTTCTTTGGCAATTGATATGAGCTCCATGTAGAGAAATCCAATCCATGCCAAGAATCACATCAAATTCCACTAAAGGAAGGATCACAAGATTTGCAGGAAGCACTTTCCCACAAACTTCGATCGGAGAAGAATTATAAACTTTTGATGTGACTTTTGTGCCATTAGGTTTTGTCACAACTAACTCAACATCTAATTGTTGAGGTAATACGGTGATACCCTTAGAAAATTATTTAGAAATAAAAGAGTGGGTGGATCCAGAATCAAATAAAACATTTGCTACTTTAGAGTGGACGGTAAGTGTACCTTTCACCACTTCGTTATCGTACTCCACATCACTGATAGAAATTGCATGTGACTTTTCGTTGTCTTTAGCCTTAAGATTTTGTTGACGTCGACCATCATCATCAACCCTTGGATTTGGGCATTGATTGGCATAATGCCCCATCTCCTTGCACTTGAAACATTGAAGTGTAGTAGGTTTATTCTATTTATCCCTTCCTTTGTTTGCATCATTAGACATATTCTTCCCATTATCGCGGCATTCAAATGCCCGATGACCTTCCTTTCCACATTTAAAACATTTACTTGCCCCTTTAAGACAACTCCCTCCATGTTTCTTTCCACACTTTGAGCATAAGGGAAAGTTCATCTTCTTTTCAGTGTGCTCTTTAGATTTTCCTTTGAATTCCATCTTCCTCTTCTTATCAAACCCATGTGACTGATGGGTTACTCCAATCTCCATCTCGACTTTGAGAGCACATCGAACGATTTCCTCGTAGCTATTGAAGTCCCTTATGGCTAACGCCCTTCGAAGACTTGGTTTTAAGCCACTAAAGAATCGATCGATCTTACTCTCATGTTGGATAATAATACCAGAAGCGTACCTTGCAAGTCTTGTAAAATTTGCTTCATAGGTACCAACAGATTCATCATCCCTTTTCTTCAGTTCGAGGAACTCTTTCTCCATCTTTGTTTGGAGAATACGAGGGAAGTACTTATTGAAAAATAAGTTATTGAACTCGTCCCATTCCATAGACTCAATTTCATCCCTTTGCCTCGTATTCTTAATAAGATTCCACCATTGATCAGCATCTCCTTCCAAACGATACACTGCTAGGATGACTTTATCATGCTCAGAACATTGAAGAACTGAAAATATCTTTTCAGTAGTACTAATCCATTGTTCAGCAACTAATGGATCAGTAGTCCCGCTGAAAGAAGGTGGACGCTGCCTCATGAAGGATTCAACAGAATGTTGCTCCTTACTTTTCTCGTTTGGAAGTCCTGCATGATTCATAGCTTGAGAAAGTTGTGTGAGCATGGCTACAAGATTTTTCATTCCAGCTCCCATATCGTTTGGTTGCTCAGGGGGACAATCATTGCATTGCCCATCGCATTCCGCATTAACACGGTTCCTTCGGGTTCCAGCCATTGACTAAAACCAAGAAGAATAGTGTGAGCAACACTAATTATAATAGGAAAACCACATAATCAAGGATAAAATTTCACACTTAAGGTTTTATCCTAGGGTATTCATGGCCATTTCTAAAACACTAAGATTGTGTTCTATGCTTAGACTTATCCTTAGGGTTCTTACTAAGGCTTTCACATCCTAGTTTCCAAAGGTTGACTATACCTTTCCTCTGATACCAACTATAACGACCCATACTTTACATACATTGTTAATACTTCAAAATTGAAGCACACTTATTACAACATATGACAAAACCACAAAGGACCGTATAGGTATAGTGTCTTTAGAAACTGGGAAACATAAACAACTGGTTCATAAATCTTCTACAGTATCTCCCATTTATTTCATCATATCTAGGGTCCCTTTTAGCATATTCTACTTAATATCCATCTTCCTGACATGGGGAAAAGAAAACATAAAAGGGTGAGCTCAAATGCTCAGCAAGGGCAAATAAAGGAAATAAAAATCATATCATATCTTTTTGAAAATCATAACCTGCAAAAGAGATCATAATATCTTAACATGGAATAAATCATAGAAGTGAAAATGATATCACCATAATCATAACATGAAACTTGAAACTTTATGGCATGCACACATAATCTTGGAAAATCATTTCTTGTTAGTCATGACTCATCGCCAAGACTATCTTAGTGGACAAAGTCCCTTTCTGAATCGAGTAACCCTCGTTTCAGTCCTGTTTCACTGAACCGGTATAACCTACCGTTCCAGCCCTATCTATCTCATGAGATATAAAATCTTTACCCAATGCATTGGAGGGAGATATAGGTCCCACCCACCTTATAATGAATCCTTTCTTATGTGTGACACATAATCATAAACCATACATTATTGCATAACACATGTAACAAAAATGGGATTCTTGAAACATCATGACATCATAAAACAATTCATATAATATAAAGGAATTCATAAAAATATTTCCATCACAACATAATCTAACCAATGTAATAATAGGGATAAAAACATAACCCTTTATTATCTTAGATGGAAAATAATTTTGATAAAACACTTGAACTCCATTCATGAGGAAAATATCCTTTCTTCATCAAAAAACATTTTTCCTTTCATAACATGTCATACGACTTTAAAATAAAAGAAGTTGATTAAAAATAAACTTGAAAACTTGTAAAGTAATCTTCTTGGAAATAATGTTTTAAAAATCCATTCTTGTCGTATAAGTTAAAAAAAACATTCTTCTCGTACTTTTGTCGAAAAAGTCAAAAAAAAGTACCTCGTACGAAAAACGACAAAAGATTCCTTTCATTTCTTTTAATAAAAACTCACCGAAGGGTAAAAATGGATTTAAAAAATTGTAGGTGGATGGAAATAATATTACATATTGATGAAACATGGATGTGGATGATAAAATACACCCCAGTAAATACTTACGAATAAACAATCTCGGATAAAAATGAGATTGTGATATTTCCCTTACCTTATGTCCGATTTGCTTTGTACATGTCCGAAGCTCCTGTATAATGGTTTAAATAATGTCATTGACTTATTCCAGAATCATACATATTGATATGATATCATATATGGTCATATTCTTAGCTTCTTGTTAGTAATATTTCGTTGTTACTTGTTACTCGGGTCTTTATTGCCTTTTGTTCTTATGCGTGTTTTTTCGAATACATTCTTATTCTTCTTTTAAGGTTATAGATACCTTATATCCAGAATGTTATTAGTGTAACATATATCATATTTATTCATTCAATTCATTTATATAATTACTATGTAATGATGATCATGTAGAACGAGTCGCATCACATCGTGGAGACGGTATTCCGTACGTACGCACGAGTGATGATATCATTCCTATGATCGTGGAATTGTATAGGAGTATATTTATATTATTTCAGTATCAATATTACTTTATAATAATCATAAATAGTTACTCATTACACCATTATACCCATCCTTGTAAGGTGGTGGTGGAAAATAGATTACACCACGACGTGGAGACGGTATTCCGTACGTACGCCCGCGCGGTGATTTCATTTTTCCGTAGGATGGATAGAAGGTTAATTAGGGTTGTTTCATATTTATAATAACATATCAGTATGTAAGTAATACTTATGTTATTACTTTATCATGAAACAACTAAAGAAGAAGAAGTTGAAGAAGAAAGAAATTGAAAAGATCGGTAATGGATATTACCTCTTCTTGGGAACGCCTCTTTGAATCCTCCACTTAGGGAACTAAGATTGGTCTTTGAAGAAGACCAGGACCTCTAGGATTATTCTAGGGAAGTGGAGAGGAGAACATGGCCGGGGTTGGCTGAGCTTGAGTGCTCAAATTGGTGTGAGGAGGAGGGGGAGGAGGTGCCCTTTTATAAGGGAGGAGAGGGGCACCTTAGGAATATCTCAAAATATTATTTTATATTAAAGTCAAAATCGGTTTATAATGGTTCCATAGGGTCTTATTTCGAAGCTAAAGTGGGGAAGGGTCTAAATCCTATCTACCAATAGGATTTAGACAAGTTTAGGATATTAGTTTAACCTTATCAATTAGATTTAACTCTAAGTTAAATAATTTAACTTTTACCGTGTCTTTTTGTTTTCTTTCACTATATGGTTAATACACTTACTATAACATGCCAAACTAACCCCAAATTGTTTATTATTAATATATATATCCTTATCTAAGTCATTTGGCCGAACCTTAGATTTTTAGGAATAAAATAACAATTAATAATATAATATTTGATTTAAAAACTATTTTGTGTCAATTTTGACACTATTTGATATATGATTTTTGTTAAAGTCATAACAGAATTATATGTTCTAAAAAAGTTGATTAAATCAACATTAATATATCATAGTAACCTAGAAAATTAGTGGAATTCATAAAAAGTCTCAAATTAAATTTATTTTGGTGTTTATAACATCAATTATGTCAATATTTCATTAATAAGATAATTACTACATCATCATTGTGTCATAAATAAATTAAATTATTTAATGTCTAAAAATTACAAATAAAATACCATTATGTAGGAAATCTTTTTATCTTTCTAATAAATATTTATAGTCGAATTTATCTTTTGTATAACCCCATATTAAAAATGATTTACTTATTAAAATTTGATTTTAACTATTTTAACCCTTCTTTAAATAAATTAATAATAAATGTCCTAATCTAATCCAAGTGGGCCTAAATGGTCATATTTTATTCCTAAGTTTGTTTTTGGTCGAATTACACTTGTCCAATAGAATTAGGACATGTGTTAGGGTAATATTAATATCATATTTACCCTTACTTACCCTATTTACTATTAACTGCGGTAAAAATAGTAAAAAGTTACTATTCACCAAAAAATTATTTTTATCTCATTGAACCAAATTTTACTTACCGATATCAACCGTGTCTGTCGGATTTTTGAAATTCCATTCACAGAAGCGGTAAAATTAAGTTTTATGCAAAATTCAGTTTTTAACCTACCACTTAGTGGTTTCACTATTCATCAAAAATTGAAAGTTTTCAGAAAAATACCAAAATTTCACCCTAGGCTAATTTCGATATTCTGAGTCAAAAAATGAAGTCCATTTTGAAAAATAAAATTTATAAAATTTCAAAAAGTGGTTATTACTATTCATAATGGCTAGTTTTAATAGCATATTGTTGTTTAGTGAAACTCGGTATTGCGTACGACGCAAGCTATCGAGGAAGGTCGTGATTGCGTGTAAAGAAAGCCAAGAAAGTGTTGTGTAGAAAAAGATTCCTTTGATGATTTATATAACATAAAAGTCTCGGGTGTTACAGGGCGTCAGGACCAGCCCGAGCCCCTTTTTATTTTCTTTCCATTTTTTTATTTATTTTCTCTTCATTCCTCCTCCTTCTTGTGCATGCCTCTTATTCTGGTCCTCCTTCATCGTGACTGAGAAAATGGAGATTAAGAAATAGTGATATTGTGAAGGGAAGAGTGGTACCATTGTGAATCCCTCAATGCACTGATGCGGCATGTGGTGATCGTGGACAGTGAAATCAAATGAAGCTTCAGTGGTTTCTGCCCGAAGGTAGGCTCGTTTCTATTTTCACCATATATCCATTATAAATTGGTTGTTTCAAGTTTTTATAGCCATATATTTCATGATTTTTCCCTCTTATGTAGTATTTTGTTGTTTTGAGGGTGAAAATGAGGGTTTCGGGCGATCCGAGGGTTTTCCCATCGGGAAACCTTGGTTACACGGTGTGTGTTCTAGAGGAGAATTCCATGTGTTCTTCCCATTCATGGAATAAATTTTTTTATTAAGTATATGTTTTTTACTCGAAGTGCACATCATGTGGTGGTACATGGCTGTGTTCCTGACCATGTGAAAAAGAACATGGGTTTTTTGTTTTTAGACAGTACATTTCATGTACTTTGAAGTACACACCATGTACTTTTACACAGAAAAACCCCATTTTTTCTACCCATGTATAAGTACACAGCTAGGGGGATGGATAAGAGTACATGTCGTGTACTCTAAAGTAGAAACCATATATTTTTTGAGCTTATAGGTTAGGGGTATTTTGTGCCCTGGAAGTCAGAATTGGGCGTGTGAGTAGTCCATTCTAAGCATTTTTCCACATAGATCAAAATGGTGGAATCCTTTTAACATTTATAGGTCATCTAAATGGTTTATGAAGGTTAATATCTAAATGGAGAGGTTCTTCCTACATTTATCAAGTTTATTTTTCACCTGAGTGTGAGACTTGGCGTGGATGATAGGTTGGGTGTTCAGACCAACCTAGTTGAGACCTTTGATCTGAGATGAGTAGTGAGATATATCCCATAACCTATAATTTTTAGGACATTTACCTTGTGATATTTTCCCCTATATCCTATGAGGCTGTGAGACCATATGCCTCCAAGGATCTGCTGAGGGATTCCTTTTCATATGTGTTGACCTAGGGAGTCCCTTCTAGGATCCTTGTACCTATTCTCTTTCAAGGATCCCTGGTAGGATTCCTCCTTTACCTTTTTAGATAAAGATCCCAAGCAGGATTCCTTCTCTTGGGATTGATTTGAGGGACCCAGTGAGTTCCCTTTTTGCTTAACCGACCCTGATTTGTACATTGGGTTTGGGTAGAGATGGTTTTTAGGTGTCACCTAGAACTCGTGACTAACTAATAAGCCCATGGGGATGTGACTGTAGTGATTGGTTGGTCATTCAGGCCACCCTCACTCTTTTTTAGGTTTCACTTTTTTATTGTTGATGTAGGGATGTTCACCAGAGGTGCTTCTTGGTTGGTGGATGTTGAGCCTGACACGAGGAATCTTTTTTTCTGTTGGGATTTGCGGTTGTTCTTCTTGGGATCCAATTTGCTTATTGTGATGCCATACATGCTGAGGTGCTTCTTCGTATCCAGATGTTGAGCCTTACTTGATGCAGTTGGTAATATAAATGTTTTCCCATGTGAGTTGATTATGGAAAACCATGTAATATTGTAATTTACATTTCTTTTTTATTATGTGATATGCCTATGGGTGAGGTTGTGCTATTCTTGAAGGTGTGGTTCTAATATGCATGTCGGTGAGGTTGTGATATGCGTGCGGGCGAGGTTCTGATATGCATGCGGGTGAGGTTGTGCTATGCCTGTAAGCGAGGTTCTGATATGCCTGCAGGTGAGGTTGTGTTATTCCTGGGGGGGGGTTCTATTCCTGTGTGCGAGGTTTTTCTATGCCTGCAGGTGAGTCTGAAAAAAGTGACAACTAGATGAGGTTCTCCAAGTCTCAGTTGGATTCATGGGATTATGATCCGTGTTTTTCGACCAGTGATATTTTACAGGATTGACCGTCTGTATATGGTATCCTTCTTTATTGGATTGACCATCGGTATGTTGTATTCATGTTTATAATTGGAGGTGATTATGTGTTAACCTAGGTGTAGGATTAGCATCCCCCTGTGGTTTCATAGCTTTCTCATAGATATAATTCCATCATTGGTTGAAGTAGGTACTTTTCAATGGGATTACAGACCCATATATCGACTTAACGATGCACGGCTTGAGTGGCATGACATCCAGCTCAATTCCCTTGCACAGGATGTCTAGTAGATTAGGATTATGGACCCCAAGGATTGATTGTTGTTGTGGTTTCATGTTGTTTGGTACACATACCAATGAATATTCATATTTATGTATATATGTATAGGTATTGGACTATACACGTTTATGTATATAGTTATGGAAATCCATAGTGGAACTTTCATAGTTGATAGGGATTAAGGACCCTGAGTTTGACTGTAGTTTCACATTTGGTTTTTACTACCTTTTGGTTGTGCCTTGGCTAGGTTGAGCACGTTGCTTTTGCATACACTTTAGCAGCATAGTTATAGGTTGCTTGTTGGGGTGGACTATTGAGATTTTTTCTCACCCCTGCACTACACCTTGGTGTACATGTAGACCTTATGTCTTCTTTTAAGGTTGATCATGAGTTTTATAGTGGATAGGGATAAGGCCCAGTGTTTAATGATCAAGTGGAGCTACTCGAATGGTTCTAATGATCGGGTTGGTGCAGTTCGACAGCATCTGGAGATTGGGTATGTGATTTGGCTCAGAGTTAGTAGAAGAACCCTATACTTTTACTTACAGTTTATTTTGTACTTATATATGTATGTTCGGCCTAGTGGTTGACCAATGTTTTATTGTATTTCATAGTTTTTCAGGCTTTCACAACATTTTACTATTACATATTGTTCTATTTTAGTTGTTTATTGCTTCCACACTCTGTTTACTTTCCGTTGTGTATGATACTTGTCTATTTATGTTGTTTTCTTACTCTAATATGAGGGCATAGTCTCCCCACTATCACCTCATAGGTCCTCACTGCTAGTTGGAAGCCTCTGTCATATAGGGAGGCACGCATGAGGCATTTTGGAAAACCGTATTATAGAACCAGTTTAGTAGCTTCTGGGTTCGGACGTTATATATTGTTTATTTTAATTCCACATAGATATTTTGTATGTTATTTGAGAATGCGTTTTTCAGTCTTTTGGAATGGTTTTGGTTATAATTTTTAACTATTTTTGAATCTTTTCTAGATTTCTATCTCTCTCCCCACCTCTTTCATAAAGTTTTTTATTTTTCATACTTTGTTGTCATCTATCCATTACCAATGGATTTCTAGGGGAATAAAATTTTTTGTTTGGGAGAATCATCACACCAAGATTTTTTAATTTTTTGTTATCCATTTTATTTATTATCATGGAGCATTATCATTGAATTTTGGGTTTATTTAATTTGAAAATTTTAAAATCTTTAATTTTTTCCTCTATGAGAGATTTAGGGGAAATTTTATGGTTACCTTTATATAGGGATTTTTTAGTTGTTTATATTCATTCATAGTTTGGTCTATATGGGTAGATAATGGTTGAGTCTAAACCATGTAAAACATAAAGGAAACCATGTGGGTCCTTTGGTTCATATGGGTGATGGCACACAACTTACGTACATCCAGTATGAACTTCGCAACAAGAGTTCAAATAGATCTCCAATTTTGATAGTGGGTTCTACATGTTTGGTTCATGGTTAGGTAAACCATGTGAGTGCCTAAGTCTCTTCTAGTCCAATCCACATGGTTGGCTCATGGTTTAACAAACCATACAGACAAAATTTCTAGTTCACCAAGTTTTTAAAATTTATGATATTCCAAAAGAACACATCCCCAATTTTTAACCAATTTGGTGTTTCTTTCCCCCTGTCACTCGACCCATGGTCATGTGTACCACCCCTCTTACTCCTATATATTTCCATAGCCTCTCTCCTTAGACTTCTCCCTCATTTAAGCCAATATTCTTAAGGTACCCTCCTTCTTTCTTCTTCCTCTCCCATTTTCTTTTATTTTCTTTTTGTTTAGATTCACTAAAAAAATCTAGATGGCAGGATGTAAAATTTTATGGTTCTAGGAGGACCTAATATCTTGATTATTTATTTCTATAGCCAATAAGGATCATCTTAATCATTGTTTTAGCTTCTATGATTATAGGTGAATTTTTTAGCTCGATTCAAGGTGGCTATTTTTATATACCCAATTTATTCCATGTCCTTTCAAGCTTTATCTTTCCTAAAATATTTTTATATCTCTCATTATGAATATTTATGGTTCCTTTGAGGGGTGTTAAATGACATTTAAGGTTTTAACGGCATGAAATAAATGTATTTTTATGGGTTTTTTGTGATTTTAAATATGGAAATAGTTTTTTAAGAGTGAAAAGTGTCTGTTTAATTACTAGAGGGGTTTTCAAATGAATTTGTTGATTAAAAGGGGTTTTTGACACCATTGAAAGATTTTTAAAAAGGATTTTTTTAATTAAATAAGTGTATAGTTTTTTAAAACATCCTTTCTTAGATAAGGGGTTATTTATTTTATTCTGGACATTGATCTTTGAAATGGTTCTTAAAGATAGTGATAATTTCAAAGGAATTATAATTTTATTTAAAATTTTTATTCTTCATAATTGAGTTTCTAAAGGATCGTATTAAATCTTGGAATCCTATGATAGTTTTAAAGACATATTTGTAATTTTATAAAGGGATTTGAAAATTTTATTTTTTGTGATCCTAGAAATTATGACCCTTGTATTGGTATGTATTGGTTAGTATTTTTCCCCTTTTGGGAAGTTATTAATTATTGTTATTATTATTGTTACATTATTATTGCTTCTGTATGATTTTGTAAAGGGTTTTTTTGTGAGGGTGGTGCAGGTGAGATGATATTTTAATATTTTTATTTTTATACAAGTGATTATTATTTCATGATTATTTACTCACCTCCACTTGGTTGATTACATGGGAACCCTAGGGTAAGAGATTTGTCTAAACTTATATTACACTAGTTCAGGTCACACATGGGATAGTGTCCCCTCTAGTATAAAATAGGGAAAGATGGAAGTTAACCAATGTATTCTAAAGTGGGATAGTTGGAAATATTGTGTATTTGGTTAGGGCACAGTATAGGTTGGCAGTTAGTCCAATTCTTATGGTAAAGTTCGTGATTGTGTTCCCTAAGGATATAGTGAGATTCCCATATTATTAATTCACCACTGATGATATTATCTAGGTTATTCCCATCACATGTTTTTTGTTTTACCCTATATTTTTAAATTTCATGGAACCTATGTACTACTTATTTTCATTTTGATCATGCTTATTGATATAATGAAAGTTTTATGGCTATGTTTTTTCATCATGCTATGACTTTTTTTTTGAAATGGGTTATTTTTAAAAATGATTTTGAGAAGGGTTTTAAAAACAAAAATTGCATTCGGTGAAAATATGTGGTTACTCAAAATGGGGGTTTTAACATTTTTTCTTTAAAAGTGGTTCCTTTAAAGTGAATGGTCAACGTTTTTAAAGGGGTAAATGGTTTTAAAGAAATAATTTTCACTAAAAAGTGATGTTACTTATTTTATCTTGTGAATTTTTATATGAAATATTACTTTTTAAATATATTCCAAACTATAATTTTTGAAATTTCAATTGTAAAGTATTATATAGACTTCTTGGTGAGATCCCACTAGGAATATTTCACTCACATACTATATACACCATTGAGAATATACATCTCTCACGTGCTATCTTAATATCCCAGTTCATGACTCTTATTTTTCCTGGTCAGTTGTCCCTTGGGAATTTTATCGGGATGTGAGGTGGTTATGAGATGTGTGGAGTTGGAATTCTAGTTTGGGATCATTTTGGTTTATTTTTTGTGGGGTCTTGTATCGACCACTCCAACCTACTATATTTATATTTCTATATTTTCTCTTTGTATTTATTTTGGATGCGCATAATGCATCTTTATTATGGAAGTGGATATATATTTTGGTTATGTTAGGTTTTGTTCTAGTTCTTCATTTAAAATAGATTAGCTTATTTTCCATGGACTTATAATATAAAAGACTCCATATAACAGATTCATAGTAAGTCTTTGATTCTTTTTAAATTATTATTTAAGGGGAAAAATATTCCCAAGAGTGTTTCAAATGATGTTTGGGAAGTTGTTGTTAGCATGTGGGGATCGATAATTCCCTTCAAGGCCAATAGCAATCTGGTTCAGGTGAAATGTCAGGTCATCCTAGGACATTTCATTACATGGGAGAGGGGGTATCTCTAGAGGTTCCATCGAGTAATAATTGGCCCTATAATGAGTGTATTCATAGGTTTTATCTTTATTAAAAATAGGGCATTATGGTCTTTTAGTTCTCTCCTTATACCCCCTTTTTTGATTCCATTGATCCATTCTCCCCTAGGATATCTAAGATCCACCTCTTTGAAACCTCTTGGTTTCCTTATACTCTCCCTTTAATCTACTACAACACATAGTTTACATGGGGATTCTGTTATTCCAAATCATAGGTAATCTCTCACCATATTCCCTTCTTCCCTCCTCTACTTTTCTTCCATATTTTAGGCATTTTTAAGAAATTTCAAGATTAATTACACCAATTCATATTAGAATTTATCTGAATCATTGTGGATTCCTTATTCCTTATCTAAACAAAGCCCTAGTGAGATATATATCCTCCTCTTATAAAAATTTCATCAAGAAGTGATTGGGATATGGTCTCATCTCGGTTTTTCATAGATTTAGGAAGAACCATGGGGATTTTAGGTTAGATTTGATTATGAATTTAGGTTGTTATAATGTTTAAGGGATTTTATGAGTTGTTTTCTTATGTTATATTCTAGGTTTAGTTTTTCTTTGATTATATAATTTGATTTATTAATGTTAATTATTTATGAACTTTGGTTTAATGGTTAATAGAGGTTGTTTAAAATATTTTTGGTAATGATTTTGATGTATTTAGAATTCGAAAATCTCATTAATGATTAAGTTGGCGGGTTCTCAACCCTTGGGTGAATTTCCAGGTTATGCCTAGATCATTATTTCCACTTGTTATCAAAAATTAATAAAAAATCCAAAACATTATTTTCATAAATTATTAATTAATGTATTCTAAATATATTTCTATATAACATATAAATGGTTTTCAAAGTGAAATCATGTGAACTTATGTACTGGTCTTGTCCATCCTTATTTTATTTTGAATCATGATTTCAATCCTTGTGTCCAGTTAGATATGGTAAAGTGATACTTGTATAAGCCTAACTTATCCAAACATAGAGCTATATTTATATTATTATATATTTTTATCAAGAATGTTTTATTACCTTGTTTATAGGATTCATGAATTTAGAAACTTTCCATATCTTTGTTTTCCAATGTCATGATTTCTTTAATTTGATCTTATTCCTAGAAATGTTGTAAGATGCTAAATGGGTGGGAAAACATAGGTTGTTTTATAGATGATATTCAAAGTTAATTTTCCTTATATGGTTAAAATAAGACCTTAATAATTAAAGATTTAATAATTTAACCATGTTTGTCCTCGACATAACCTTTCCTGTCTTTTTTTTACTATGTAGATCATTTTTCTTATCGTATATTGAATGATTTATAATTCAATGGTACATACTTAACTCTGAATAAGAGTCACATTGGTGAAAAGTGGATATTTGGTCTGAATATATAGAATAAATTTATTTGGTTATCATATATATTTGGTTTCCAAAACTGATTTAATACCTCAAAACATTAAGTTGCAGATAACAAAAAAATGTCTTCCAATACAGTCTTCATCTTAATTTTGGGTATGTTCTTCATATCAAACTTTTAATTTGTTTTTTTATGAAATAACTTTTCATTAGAAACATAAATTTTATAATATTTTAAAAAATATTCTATTTTAAAATAAAATAAGATTACTTATTTTTTGTATCAAATATTTAATAAGTAAAACTTTTATCAATTATTACCACTCCTTTTATAAAATATTTTTTCCATAAATAAGTTTCAAATTTGAAAAGATAATTAGAAAAGAACCCTAAATTTATACTAATGTTTTTAACACAAAACGTGTGCCATATTTTATTATTTACATAGGCAAATATGAATAATTATTGTTTATGGCTAATATTATACATAATTTATTACCTAGTTTATTCCATGTGCACACTAGACGTTATCTATGACATCATAAAAACCCTATTTGATATTTCTAGTAAACCTTAAATTTATAAGAATTTAATATCTTAAATTTGATGTGATTTACACTTTAATATTATAAATAGCATTCTTTTCATTGACTTCTGACATTTTTGTATTAAGGAATTATTATATAAATGTTATTATAATTTGTTCTTTATAAATTCACTTGTGAATCCTGTCTTTTGTGTGTGTAAATTTTGGTGTTATTACATTTTATGGTGGTTAATGCTAGATACCGGAGATATTTGATCTTCTACAATGTTGAGCATAATAACATTTATGATTGAATTGTTATCTAAGAATAAATGTGACTTTAATATACTAAGAATGTTAGATATATTTGTTATGTTACATCTTGAATTATTATTAATTTATTAAGTATGTACCATAAATGGGATGCATTTTGATACCCAAACTAAATATAACACTATCCCCATCTCATGGGATGGGCCATAAGTGTCCTTACTCTAGTATACACCCTCTCATTTCCATGATATATGGTTTTCACCCTAACTTGACTATGGGAAGTTATTATGTGAGTTTACTTGAATGGGATTTCCATCATGGTTTCCCTAACTATACCATCTTATATTCTAAATTATAGGCTTAAAGTAGTTGGTAGAGGTATGTAACCTCCCAGTTTAGGGAGTTACTTAACCTTTAATTCATCTTCAGCTACATGTTTTTCATTATTTCCATGTTATATTTGTTGATTGTCTAAGAAATTATTTTATTATACACATATGTAATTGATTAAAAAATTTCATGAATAAATCTACTTATTCACTATTATGTTGTGGCATGTTTGTGGTAAAACGAAATATGTGGGGTGGGGAGACAAAACCCTACACAAGTTTGAGCTCACATGGGTTTGTCCACAAAATCCTTCGTATAATGTAAACAAAAAAACTGAAGCGCATCCTACCCCATATATGTTTAAAAGTATCCAATGGGAATCTATAATCCTTTTAAAAAATTGAATTCTTAATTATACTCATTGAAAAATTGTATTTTTCCTCATTCAAAGTCATATTTTTAGTGACAATTATGAATGATCAATAGCTGAAATTTTAGGGTCTGTGGTGGAGCATTATTCATTGGGTTGATAGTGCCATTTAGCAATACTTATGTGATAGTAAACTAGCATGATGTAGAGTAGGTGAGTGATCAATGAAGGGATGCGAACATTGATGTTGGTGATGTCGTGATGCAAATGGTTGAACCTACAAATTAATGGCTACTCTATAAGTGGTGAATAGTTTCAGAAGAGACTATTAGGGTTCCCTTGAGGAATATGGTCCTTTCTGATATTTTCATAATAAAATAATAAATTATTACAATTTAATATTATGATTATAACAACTATTTTAGTGTTGAAACTATTTTCAAGGGTGATGGGTTTCATTTTTTGAGAGGTTGTATGGAACACCATGTGAATATGTTTAATAATTATTATAATATCATATTAAAACAATAAATACAGACTTATTTAAAATTCATATGTGAATGGGTGGTTATTTAGTATATTAATTGTGGTGAAAATTCATATTTCATGGTTTAATAATGTTTTTATGAAATATTTTAAAGAAAAAAATTGTCATTAAATATTTTTTAATTAGTCTCATGGGTAAGAATACACACACATGGGATTACCATCCTTAGGCTACATACACACAAGTTCAACCCTCATAGGCCCATTCTCTTAATAGTAAAAAAATTAAGCCCACCCCACCCCACATCTGCCTCATGTACACGAAGACTATGGTTCATGGGCCCATTATGAATTACTACAAATTGGTGGTTCCCTAATGAGAATTCATATGCTCATACAAAGAATAGAAACCTTGGGTGATATATAGTTTTCTATACTATATTTTTGGTATGATAGGTACATGGATAGTTGTTGTGTGTTTTTCTAACTAACAAGATATTAATGTGGGTCGGTTTGTATAGTCACCATAAGGTTTTGGAGTTGGAGGAAAAATTTAGTAAGAGTGGTGTTGGTATATCTATTGTTTAGTATAGTTATGGCTGATTTTTTATCTCTGAATGTATTTATATGTGTAATTTTTATTTGACTTATGTTTTCACTACATTCATATAGATATGTCTGTAATGTCCGGACCCCAGTTACCTAGAGTCGGGGAATTATTACATAATATTGTCATGATCACAAAAGATCAAGTCTCGAAAGACAAATTAGTTTAGTATCCTTGGAAGAACTAGATAAATTCATAAAGTTTACATTATATCCTAAAGTGAAAACTACTACAATAACATCTTGTCTTCATATCCCCTCATACTATCCCTGTAGGTCATTCATAAATTGCTTCTTCACATCCTCGAAAAAATAAAACATTGAAACAGGTGAGCTGAGATGCTCAGTAAGGATAACAATATAGCGGAAACTTTCATAAATAAGCATAAACATTCAAGGCAATGTATAACTAAAACAAAAGACTTTTAAACTTGAACTTCAGCATAATATGGAAAATATAAAATGAAATAATTCCATTTACTTTTTCACATGGATATTCTACTAGTCAAATAATCACATGCAATATCAATAACCACTTTCATAATGATGGAATGCATAATGCTAGACTATCATAACCACGTAGCCAAGGCCTCATGTCAAGACTACAAATAAGATTTTTTCAAGGAATTGTGACAAGACACTAGTTTTTCTCATGAGACCTACCCATGCATCTAGGAGCTATAGCGGGCCCCACCTATCACTTATTAAGTCTAATGCATTCCTCATATGAACATGTTTAAACATAACATAAACATTCGTATTAAAACTAGCATACGAAATGTCAATACTTTCTTCATAAACCATGAATGGTATAAAAATAACACATCCATAGTCAAACATATCACAAAACCATCAATTCAATATGTAAGTTTTGTATCATAATAAATAAACTTCAAATAAGCTTAAAATTCATCAAAGGATGTTGACATAGATGAAATCAAAACTATTTGAGAGAAATATCTCTTTTTTTGAAATCATTTAAAAGTCCCATAATTATTAAATAAAACATTTACATTGAAAATATTCTTATATGATTGTAAGGGAAGCTTCGATGACTTTATAACGGTGGAAAATAGCTGCATCCGCTGTATAAGTTAAAAAGATATTTTTACCTTAATTCTGTCAAAAAGGTTAAAAAGGACCTTGTTTGGAAAATGAAGGAAATATTCCTTTATAAACTTCTTATAAAAAATAAAACAAGGGTATAAATGACTTTAACCTATATTCTAAAAAATAGTAATAGTGTTTTGAAATACATTTTTAAGAAACATGGATGTGGATGATAAAGAGGTCCTAGTAGATAATTACGTATAAACAACCTCAGATAATGAAGAGATTGTGAAATAACCCTTACCTTGTACTTTTCCTTGGTTGAGGGTAGATTAACCTCCTTTATAATTGTTAAATAATTGTTATTAAATTATAAAAGAATCATATACATTAATATGATATCATATATGATCTTTTAACATTGCTTTGTTAATAATATCTTAGTATTATCGTCGATTCGGGTGTTAACTTACTCATTTTATTTTATATGTTTTGTAATATAAGACATGTTTGTTATGGATAGGTTTTTATATTATTCATATCCAGAATTATATCAAGTCCTTAAAAATTATTTTTAATCATAAAATTATAATTAGTCTTGAATCGATACGATGTGGAATGAATCTCATCGCATTCGTGGAGACGGTAGTCCGTACGTACGCACGAGCGACAATATCATTTGTTTGATATTAAAATAATATATAATTGGATGGTATATCATATATACAGAATAATTATCATGTTATATTTATTATTTACATGAATTACACATCATTATTATACCCATCCAAATAATAATATTTTGAATAACAATTACACCACGACGTGAAGACGGTAAGTCGTACGTATGCACGTATGCTGAAATGTCATTCATAGGATGGATAGAATGCTGAATATGGTTGTAACATATTTATAATAACATCACATTATATATAATATACTAGATTTATTATTTTATAAAGGGAATAACATAGAAATAAGAATTTGAAGAAGAAAGGAACTTGAAAAAGGGTGGTGAAAACATTACCTCTTCTTCGGGTTCTTCCTTTTGATTTGATCAAAATGGATCCATAGGTTGGATTTATGATCAAACTAAGGACTCTAGGTTTAAGTGATGGAATTTTAGAGAGTATTTGGGTAGGTTTTGGCAGATCCAAATTGCTTTTAAGGTGTGAATAATTGGTTATAAGTGGTGTCCTTTTATAAGGGGGAGGAGGGGCACCTTAGGAAATGATAGAAATATTATTTTATAATAAATTCATATTATGTTTCTAATGGATCCAAAGTGTATTATTTAAATTTTATGGTGTTTATGGGTCGGAAAAAACTTATCCAATTGGTTTTATACAGGTTTGGGTCATTATATTAACCTTATCTTTTAGTTTTAACTCATAGTTAATTAGATTGACATTTACCATGTCACTTTGTATTTTTATATTATATAGTTAATAAACTTACCATATACATCCAAGAACCCCAAAATTGGTCCATTAATTACACCTATCATGATATAAGTCTCATTGATGAACCTTATATTTTTATGAATTGAATATCAATTAATAATATAATATTTTTTTTAAAAACTCTTTTATGTCAATTTTGACACTATTGAGTATTTTGTTTTTGATAAATTCATAACAGCATTATTACTTCGAAAATAATTTATATAAACAATACTAATATCCCATATTAACCAATAAAATTATTGTAATTTATAAAAAGTCTCAAATTACATTTATATGGGTATTTATAATATCAATTATCTCAATATTTCATTAATACGGTAATTACTGCATCATTTTGTGTCATAAATAAATTAAATTATTTAATTTCTAAAAATTATAAATAAAATATAATTATGTAGGAAATCTTTTTATATTTATAATTAATATTTATAGTCGAAAATATAACATATATAACCCTATGTAAAAAATTTGTTTCTAAAAGATATATGCTTGTGTCATTTTTGAATTTACTTTAACTTAATTAATATAAAGTGTTCCTATCACCTAAAAGTGGCTCCATGGGGACCCAAAATCAACCCAAAGATGCCCATGGTCGGACATGTATCCACCAATAAGGTTTGGACATATTTTAGTGTAATTTATTATTATTATAATATAATTTCTTACCCTTATTTACCGGATTTACCCTTTAACCAAGGTAAATAAAATATTTACCAAAGTAATTATTCAAAATGTCTAAAAATAAAAGTTACCTATTTACACAATTAGGACATCCTGATTCAAAATATGGAATCCATTTTTCCAAATTCCAAACACATTAGTGGAAAAAATTAATTTATAATTAATTCCTGGTGTCAAAACAAAAAGCATGTTTTTTAGAAATAATAACTATCAAAAGATTGACACTTGTTTTTGTCCGGTTTAATTGTGAAATTATGTCCAATGACCAACATTTTATTAAATGGTAAAAATATATTCTAAATATTCTTTAAAACCACTCAAATTCATAATTTATCACTATTAATTATTTTGATTAAAAAAATTATTTTTAATTAAATTTTAATAATTCTCACTATTCATCAAAATATAAAAGTTATCCGAAAAGTACCAAAATTTCACCCTAGACTAAATTTGATATTATGAATCCAAAAATGAAGTCCATTTTGACAGATAGAATTTATAAAATTTCAAAAAGTGGGTATTACTATTCATAACGGCTACTTTGATTGGCCGTGGTGTGTTAGAATCTCGAAGTTGCATACAACACACGCTACTGTATTATTCAAAGAGAAGTGTACCGTGGAAGCTTGGGGTGTCACATTATCCCCTCATTCAAATAATTTCCTCCTAAAAATTTTTAGAATACTACCGCATGAAAAGACTAGGGTGGTTCTTCATCATAAGTTCCCCGGGTTCCCACGTTGCCTCTTCCATCTTATGGTTTCTCCGTAGAACTTTTACCAGACGAGTCATCTGGTTTCTCAGCACTTGTTCTCTGGTATCAAGAATCCTGATGGGCTCTTCACAATAAGATTGGTCGGGTTCTAGTTCTAATTCCTCGTAAGTGAGTACATGCGTTGGGTCAGGCTTGTATTTTCTCAACAGTGATACGTGGAACACATCGTGATCTTTGGAGAGACTTGGCGGCATTGCCAAACGGTAAGCTATAGCCCTAATTCGTTCTATAATTTCGAAAGTTCTGATGTACCTAGGACTCAATTTACCCTTCTTACTGAAATGTATAACTCCCTTCCATGGAGATACCTTCAAGAAAACATGATCTCCTACCTGAAATTCCAAATTTTTTCTTCGATTATCGGCATAGCTCTTCTGCCTAGTTTGAGCTGCTTTGATGTGGTTTTGGATTACCTTCACCATTTCCATCATTTCCTCCACCAGTTCTAGGCCTTCAAGTTTTCATTCACTAACATTATCCCAATAGGTTGGTGTGTGACATCTCTTTCTATATAGCGCTTCATATGGTGTCATCTGAATACTTGAATGGAAGCTATTGTTATAGGAAAATTCTACCAGAGGTAAATATTGATCCCGCATACCCTGAAAGTCAAGTGAGAAAGATCTCAACATGTATTCTATGGTTTGAATAGTCCATTCTGATTGTCCATCTATTTGAGGGTGGTAGGCAGTGCTCAAACGAAGTTCATTATTCAAGGCCTTCTGAAGAATCTTCCAGAATCTTGAAGTAAAACTGGGATCACGATCCGAAAAAATCGATAGAGGTATTCCAATAAGTCTCACAACATCATTAATATATAGTCTTGCTAGAAGTTCAAGTGTTAGATCCTCTCTTATAGCAAGAAAATGTGATGACTTGGTAAGACGATCAACAATAACCCATATTTCATCATTTCTTCTAGGAGTCTTTGGTAGCCCCATGACAAAGTCCATCATAATATTGTCCCATTTCCACTCCGGTATGGGAAGAGGTTTCATGACTCCTCCAGGCTGTTGCTTTCCAGCTTTCACTTGTTGAAAAATCATACATCTTGACACAAAATCATCAATCTCCCTCTTCATGTTGTCCCACCAATAATTTTCCTTCAAATATCTATACATTTTGGTGCTCCCAGGGTGTATAGAGAAATTGGAGCTATGAGAATCATCTAACAATTCTCTTTTTAGATTAGGTATATTGGGAACACAAAGTCTCTTCCCGAATTTCAAAATTCCTTCTTCATACACAAAGTCTCCCAATCTCCCATCATTCATAGCTTTAATCTTCTTTTTAAATTCTTCATCATCGGTCTGAGAACTCTTAATCCTTTCTAGTAAATATGGTTTGGAAACAATTTTTAAAATCATAGATGTTTCACCTTCCATGGTTATTCCCATGTTCATCTGCACTAGATCCATGAAAATTGGATCCCTTTCAATTCTCATATTGTTCAAAACTCCATGATATTTTCTAGTCAAAGCATCTGCCACCTTATTTGCCTTCCTCGGGTGGTAGTATATCGTACAATCATAATCCTTGAGTAATTCAAGTCATCTCCTTTGCCTCATGTTGAGTTCTTTTTGTGAGAAAATATACTTCAAACTCTTGTGATCAGTATAAATCTCACATTTTTCACCATAGAGGTAGTGTCTTCATATCTTCATAGAAAAGATCACATCTGCTAACTCGAGATCACTAGTAGGATAGGTTTTCTCATGAATTTTCAACTGTCGTGATGCATAGGCAATAACCCTATCTTTATGCATAAGGACACAACCAAGTCCTTTCTTCGATGCATCACTATAAATAACGAACCCATCTTTCCCTGATGGTAGAGTCAATATAAGAGCATTGACTATTATTCTATTCAGTTCTTCAAAACATTCTTCACACTCTTTTGTACAAACAAATTTAACCCCATTACGTGGGATCTTTGTTAATGGGTTAGCCAATCGGGAAAAATTCTGGACGAAACGTCGATAATAACCTGCTAAACCAATAAAATTGCATACCTTAGTTATACTCATCAGTGTAGGACATTCTTGGATTTCCTTGGTCTTAGAAGGATCAACAGAGATTTAATCTTTAGAGACAATATGGATAAGAAAAGAAATCTCCTGAAGCCAGAATTCACACTTGCTAAACTTACCATATAATTCATGTCTTCTAAGAGTCTTCAGGATAATGCGCAAGTTATTTTCTTGATCATCGTAGATTTTGGAGTATACCAAGATATCATCAATAAATACCACCACAAAATCATCGAGATATTCCTTGAAAACTCTATTCATTAGATCCATGAATACAGAGGGTGCATTAGTCAGCCCCAAAGGCATTACTGTAAACTCGTAATGCCTGTACCTGGTTCGAAATGCTGTCTTCGAAATTTCTTCCTTCTTCACACACAACTGATAGTATCCAGATCAAAGGTCAATCTTTGAAAAGTATTGAGCACCATGTAGTTGGTAAAATAAATCATCAATGCTAGGTAGGGGATACTTTGTCACGACCCATCCCGGTGGGGCCCGCGCCGTGACTCCCCAAGCCCGCCTCCAATAGGCCAGGGGCTGGTGACTAGCACCGAGTAGGCATGTCACTAACATGGGAGGCATTTCCTAGGTACCTGTACACACACACACACACATCTCCAAGCCCAAAAATGCTGAAATGTACAACACTAAGGTACAAAAATGCATGCATACAACTAAGCCCAACCAACAGAGCACAATGAAAGGTATAGTACTATAAAAGTAAACTGGGACAGAATACAAGCCCACCAAAAACAAGAGTCTAAAAAAAACTGCAAAATCCAACCTGTAAGCACAAAGGTACTGGGACTGCTTCTCGTAGCCGTAGGAACACCTCGGCCAATAGGAAACTCAGAAAGCTCGGTCCTATCCTGGTCCGCCCTGGACTCTGTCAAAAGGATGCTCGTCTGCACAAGACACCAGACGTGCGGGCAAAGCCCGTGCAGGGGTGAGTATAACAATACTTAGTAGAGGACCCCGAAAACCACAAAGCAGTACACAAAGTAAAGGTACAGTCAGCTATGCACAATATATGTTTACAGAACATATAAAGAAACCAGATATACTCAAAACCCAGACCCGTTGTCTAGAGACAAGTCACGCAACCGCTTACCCCGATAGGGATTCTGTTTGGAGATTCCATGATGCACTCGTTCCGGGAGAACACACTCCATGAGTCTTATAGTTATGATGACATCCGTCCGAGGAGTGATGTTCGTCGGGAATTATCACGAGATATAGCTACACTCATTATGAGAGACACACTCCTGAGTGGAAGGGTTACGATAGATATAAGTACTCATTACGGGAGACACACTCCGGAGTGGAAAAGATCTCGATACATAGATGAGGGTCACTTCCAGGGCCATGGAGGATACCACGACTCATCCGGAATTCACCTGCTAGGTAGAGGATCAATGCCCGGTAAAGTTGGTCACATCGATGCCTGACTCTACCTAGGGGCTGGAATGGATAGAGGATCTCGATCCGGGCCTCTCGGATGGATTCCTGACTCTATCATAGAAAAGTCCTATTAAAGGGATCATAATCTGGTGTGAGGGAAAGATACCTGACCTTCAGGGGAAAAGAAGAAGGGGCACTAACTCAAACAAAATATGTTCAGGGAACGGTGAACAAAAGTACCAAGCCGTTCTCCAAAAAGTACACGGCGTGTAGAAATGACACACGCCGTGTTGTCCGACCCTGGGTACTACCCGTGTACAACGGCCCGTGTCATGAGGCTGGTCATGTGGAAAATTTTATACACGGCGTGTAGTACGGAGTACACGCCGTGTCTGGGTCACTGGGGCTGGCTCCGTGTACTCTGGCCATGCGTCTGTACACGGTCACCAACCTGTGTACCCCAACCCGTGCAATCTGCACACGGGGTGACCTGCGCCGGTGACCTCGCCTGGCCGGGTGAGGGAGTACACGGTCGTTCACTCCATCCCGTGTCCGTGTATCCCCGGGATACACGCCGAGCTCTGTGTAGCCGCCTCTTCCGAGCTGTACACGTCGTGCCGCCTGAAGCCGTGTAGAGCATCCCGTGTCCGTGTACCACCCGAAGTACACGTCGAGCTTCGGGGAAGGTCCAACATGCAATGTGACCGGGGTCACACGCCGTGTGATCCTTCTCTGACCCCGAAACCCTAGAAGTCACCATCAGAACTACACGGCGTGTTCTTCGGAACTACACGCCGTGTATTCTGGAAATTTCCAGAAACGCAGACCTCCGTCGTCGCGCCTCCTGTGGTGCTCCGATCATTGATCTGGCCATCCGATCGCCACGAAACCTTCAGGTTTTGGTCGTCCCGACACCATGAAGCTGTTTCCGACGTTTTCGGGCCTCCGATCGGCTCCGAAAACATGATTGATCTTCCCGCACGAAGAACGCTCGAAGAACGCCATTTCCCGATCCGGTCCAATTCATCGTCCACCATCGTCCCTGCACCTCCACAAGGTCATTGCGGTGTCGAACCTTCGATTTGGGATCGTTGCATCGCAGAACGGATCCGCAACGATCCATTGTTCATCGCCCCGTGAAGAACGTGAAGAATGCGCGGGGAAAAAGGAAGAAGAAATCCAGATAACCAAATTGAGGAACAAACCCCTATCTTCATTCGTCACGGCGTTGATCTGCTCCTGTTAGTATGTTTAAACAGAGTATAGATCAACATGAATATAAATCATGGATTAATTCCCAAAAATCATCCCAAAGAAAATCCTCCCGCAAGAACGTACGAATCCACAGATCAACTTGTTCGTGGTTGATCCGTGTTTGTCGTTTAAATTCAAATACGGGGAAAAGAAAATCAAAAAAACAACCCCTACCTTTTGAAAGGATTGATCGTTTACAAAGAATCTATGCTACCATTGTCGTCGTGATCCTTTAATGCCGGTGCAACGATCCTTGGTTTCGATTCATCATCGTTCGTTGTCGAGAACTGCTCCAACGCCTCGCAGATTCAATAGAGGTTCTTCTCAAGCATTGCCAACGATTCAACAATTGGTTAACCCATTAAAAGGGAAAAAAGTTGACATTTAATTATGCGGAAGCATTAATGATGTTGACTTGTCATTTTGAAGTTATTATGACGCGTCATTAATTTAGGAAACAACTGCACCGTCGCCACGCTGCAGCGGATGTTTCCTTAAAAGAAATAAAATAAACTGGTTAATTTATTTTATTTTATCTTATATAAAATGTCCGAAAAAATAAATTTTTCCCTTGACCCACACCGGTCGAATTTAGCCTCATTCTCAGGTAAAGTCGTCATCCCGAACGCAACAGTGCACTCATCTTTTTAATCCAGGCATCTGTTTGGAAACTGCCACAACCGCGCACAAGTGATGAATCACTTAACTAAAAAAAAGTTCAAACCACCATTTCGGGCTCACTGGACCTCAGAATGATGTGTCGTCTTCACGCCCGGTCTCAAAATAATTCCATATAATATTTAAAAATAATAAACGGAAAAATCCGAGACATTACATTCTCCCCACCTTGGGGCTTTACGTCCACGAAAAGCCAAAACAAAGGCTACTCAAAAGGATGAGAGTACTGGGCATGGATCTGGGCCTCCCGCTCCCACGTGCTCTCCGGAAGATTTCAGTGCTACCACCGGATGCGCACTAAGGGAATCGATCACCCATGAAGGATCCTCTCCTACCGATCCTCGATCTCCATCAGGTACTCAGAAAAGGTCACTCCATCTTCGATGTCCATCTCGCCCCAGTTGATGACGTGTGATGGGTCATGCACGTACCTCCTCAGTTGCGACACGTGGAAGACATCATGTACCTGATGCAACTATGGTGGTAGAGCCAGGCGGTATGCCACCTCACTAACTCTACCCAGGATCTGGAAAGGTCCGATGAACCTTGGAGATAGCTTCCCGCCTCAGCCAAATCTGCGCAACCCACGTCGAGGTGAGACCCGAAGAAAAACGTGGTCTCCCTCCTCGAACTCCAGGGGCCTCCGTCGTCTGTCTGCATAAGACTTTTTCCGGATCTGTGCAGTCTTCATCCGCTCCTGGATGATCTACACCTTCTCTGTGGTTTTTTGCACTAACTCTGGACCCATGAGTGCTGACTCTCCGGGGTCGGTCCAGCAAAGCGGTGAACGGAAGGGTCTCCCATAAAAAGCCTCGAACGGTGTCATGGCAATGGTGGAGTGGTAGTTGTTGTTGTATGCAAACTCCACCAGTGGTAGGTGGTCCTGCCAGCTGCGACCAAAGTACAAGATACAGGCCCACAACATATCCTCCAGAACCTGAATGGTCCTCTCTGTCTGACCATCTGTTTGGGGATGAAACGCTGTGCTCAAGCGTAGCTGAGTCCCAAAAACCTCCTGCAATCCCTTCCACAACCGGGATGTGAAGCAGGCGTCTCGGTCTGAGACTATAGTCAAGGGGACGCCATGAAGTTGAACTATCTCTTGTACATAGAGTCATCCCAAGATCTCTATGGAACTCTGCTCCCTGATAGCTAGGAAGTGGGCCGACTTGATGAGTCGGTCAATGATCACCCATATGGAACCATGCCCCTTGGACGTCCGTGGTAAGCCCGTCACGAAGTCCATCGATATTCTATCCCACTTCCACTCTAGAACTTCCAAGGGGTGAGCTAACCCTGCTGGAACCTGGTGCTCAGCCTTCACCTGTTGGCATGTGAGGCATCGAGAAACAAACTCTGCCACTGCCTTCTTCATGCCTGACCACCAGAACTGTTGTCGGAGATCCTGGTACATCTTTTCCACTCCAGGATGTACCACCAAAGGGGATGTATGAAACTCTCTCAGGACATCCTCCTAGAACGCCACCGGTAAAATAGTGTGTCCTATAAAAAGAAGTACGTGCTCCCCACCTTGCAAAAATCCGTCAGGAGAATGTCCTATGGTTAACTGAGCACGTAAAGCCACACAGTCGACATCCCCAAGTTGTGCCTCCCTAACTTGTTGTAAGAGTTTAGGGGTGACAACCATCGACTATAGGTAGGCTGTGGTATCACCATCCATGAAGGATAACTGTAACGCGGCTAATTGTTGTGTCACCTCACTCAACAGCTGTGAGCTCGACCTTCTGCTAAGAGCGTCTGCCACCTTGTTCCCCTTCCCAGGAGTATAGATGATCTCGAAATCATAGTCCTGGAGGAACTCTAGCCAACACCTCTACCTCAGATTCAGATCCTTCTTTGAGAAGATGTACTTGAGGCTCTTGTGGTGAGAGTAGATAATGAACCGCTCGCCCATAAGGTAGTGTCGCTACATATTCAGTGCGAAGACTATCGCTGCTAACTCGAGATCATGGGTAGCATAGTTCTGCTCATGTGGCCTAAGCTGGCATGAACCATAAGCAATCACCGCATGCCGCTGCATCAGGACACAACCGAGCCCGGTCCCTAACGCGTCGCAGAGAACTATGTACTTGACACCCTCCTCCGGAAATCTCAAGACTGGGGCGCTCATCAAACTCTGTCTTAGCTGCTCAAAAGCCTGCTGGCACTTTTCTGTCCACACGAAGGGTTTCCCCTTCCTGGTCAGGGCTGTCATCGGTGCTGATATCCGGGAGAAATCAGGGATGAATCTCTCGTAATATCCTGCCATCCCAAGGACGCTTCGCACCTCTGTCACGCTCCGAGGTGGATCCCATGCTAACACAGCATCCACCTTGGTTGGGTCCACAGCTACTCCATCTGCTGAGATGACATGTCCCAGAAAGTGGACCTCCTGAATCTAGAACTGACACTTCGAGAGCTTTCCATAAAGCCGGTGCTCTCGGAGTACATCCAGAACCATCCGCAGGTGTCTCGCATGCTCCTCCTCTGACGTCGAGTACACAAGGATTTCGTCGATGAAGACCACTACGAACCAGTCCAAGTATGGCTGGAAGATCCGGTTCATCAACTCCATGAACACTGCATGGGCGTTCTTCACGCCAAAGGGTATCACCAAGTACTCATAGTGACCGTAGCGACATCTGAAAGCTATCTTCGGTATATCCTCATCCCGCACTCGTAGCTGGTGATATCCTGATCGAAGATCAACCTTCGAGAACCACTGATCCCCTCTTAGTTGATCGAAGAGGTCATCAATTCTCAGTAGTGGATACTTTTTCTTCACTGTCACCTGATTTAGGCGCTGATAATCCATGAAAAACATCATACTCCCATCTGCCTTATTGGCAAACAAGACAGGGGCCGCCAAGGGTGAAACGCTGGGTCTCAAAAAACACTTTCTCTACAAACCCTCCAACAGCACCGTCAGCTCAAGAAGCTCTGTGGGAGCCAACCGATACGCCGATGAGGAAATCGATGTCATCTCGGGGTGTAAGTCGATGCAGAAGTCAATTTCCCAGTGGGGAGGTAACCCTGGGACATCTTCTGGAAAGACGTCCTCATACTCCGCCACCACTACTGGGAACTGAGAGCTCACAAAATCTACTACTTCGAGGGTAAGGCTAGCCAACTCATGAGTGATCGGCTGCCCCCTCCTATGCATGAGCCCACTTTGTGCTGCATGGGTTTCCTTTTCTCCGACAAAGGAAAACCTTGTTCTATCACGACGGAAACACCGCACTCTTCGCCTAAAACAGTCAATCTGGGCATGGACTAAAGATAACCAATCCATACCGAGAATGACGTCGTAAGGCCTCAATGCTATCACCAAGAGGTTCCAACCGAAACTCTCGCCTCCAAGGGTAAGATCACACTGTCTGCAAAGGTGCGTGATCGTCGAGTCTCCTCCCGTTGGTGTCTCCAAGCTTAAGGATCGAGTCAACGGTTCGACTGGAATCTCAAGGTTTTGTACAAGACATGTGGCTATAAGGGAATGACTGGCACCTGTGTCTATGAGTACGGCAGCTAAGGTAGAAAAGACACAGATCGTACCTCGAATCATCTCTGGAGCCCCTGGGTCATATGCCTCGACCGCATGCAGCTGTCCCCGTCCCTATCCCCCAGTTACCTGAGCCTGGTGCGGACCTCCTGGGGTTGGTGGTGGAAGTAAGTCGAAGCGTCTACCACCACCTGCAGCTCTCCCTGCTCCTCTGCCATGTTCGTCGCCTGGCATATCTTCCTGCTCCGTTCTCTGACTCTGCCTCGGTGGCCCATCCACCACTTCCCTGTCTGCAGCCCGATGTTTCGGGCAATCTCTAGTGAGATGCCCCCTACCGTCGCATGCATAGCATCGCTTCTCCCTAGGCTGACTGGATCCAGCCTGAGAGCCATGGATTGCCGATCCCCTGTCCTGGGTCCTCCTATGACGTCTCCCACATCCAGATCCCTGCGTCTGACGTCGGCTTCCTACTGCCAGTGTCTCTGCACCTGTCTGCCTGCTGCTGACTGACGATGGCTATCTCTGCTCCGCCAAGAAGCTTTCGATCACCAAGGTCTGCTCAAGCACTCCAGCATAGGTCGATATTCATAGATGCACGACACTAGCTCAGATGTCTCGCCGTAGACCTCACTCAAAGGTCCGAGCCCTGAAGTATTGATCCCTGACCATATCCATCGAGTACCTGGAGAGGTTGGTGAACCTCGATGAATAGTCAGCCACTGTCATACTGCCCTGTTGGAGATGAAGAAGCTCCTGGATGCACACAGCTCTCAGCGTAACTAGAGAAAACTCCTACCTGAATATTCGATCAAACTTCGTCCACAAAAGATTCTCCTCGTTGTGAGTCTGCGTGGTCAGACTCCACCATCGTCCGGCCGAACCCTGAAGAAGTCTCACTCCTAGGATCACCATCTAGTCTGCTGGTGTCCTCACTAGACGGAAAACTCTGGTCACCGCCTCAAGCCAGTCCTCACCCGCCTAAGGGTCGGGCTCGCCCTGGAACCTGAGGGGCCTTTACCTCTGAAACTCATGGAGCGTGCTAAGCCTGCGCTCCTCTCCATTCGGTACTGCAGGTACCACTGGATGCTCCACCGGTGGTGGTATAACAGGTGCACCACCTGGTGGCAATGCCTGGGGAACTGGTCCCTGTATCGAAGCCTCGTCACTGAGGGGGTCATCCTCATGATCGTGCTGCTGAATCCTAGCGTGTATGCGTCGCGGAGGCATCCTGTAAAGAAACATGATATGACATGGTCAATGAGTATATCTGGATAGCTGACACCAAGGACATGGAAAACACAACCCGTTATTATATGATGCGTGTACCTTTTATTTCCCCACAACTAGTCTTTTCATGAACCGGGTCGAAAAGTAGGTTATCAGCATCCTGGTGTATGGATATGTCGGCCGTCGTACCAACACTAGAGTTTCTGGCCTGAAACCTGAACCTGAAACACTCAACACTTATTTCCCCAACAAACTCACAGACTCTTGGTCCTAATGGTAGAACTGACCACCTCTGATACAACACTGTCACAACCCGTCCAGGTGGGGCCCGCAACGTGACTCCCCAAGCCCGCCTCCAATAGGCCAGGGGCTGGTGACTAGCACCGAGTAGGCATGTCACTAACATGGGAGGCATTGCCTAGGTACCTGTACAAACACACACACATCTCCAAGCCCACAAATGCTGAAATGTAAAACACTAAGGAAAAAAAATGCATGCATACAACTAAGCCCATCCAACAGAGCACGATGAAAGGTAGAGTACTGTAAAAGTAAACTGGGCCAGAATACAAGCCCACCAAAAACAAGAGTCTAAAAAAACTGCAAAATCCAACCTGTAAGCACAAAGGTACTGGGACTGATGCTCATAGCCGTAGGAACGCTTCGGCCTGTAGGAAACTCAGAAAGCTCGGTCCTGTCTTGGTCTACCCTGGACTCTGTCAAAAGGCTGCCCATCTGCACAAGACACCAGACGTGCGGGCAAAGCCCGTGTAGGGGTGAGTATAACAATACTCAGTAGAGGACCCTGAAAACCACAAAGCACTAAACAAAGTAAAGGTACAGTCATCTATGCACAATATATATTTACAAAACATATAAACAAACCAGATATACTCAAAACCCAGACCCATGGTCTAGAGACAAGTCACGCAACTGCATACCCTGATAGGGATTCTGTTTGGAGATTCCATGATGCACTTGTTCCGGGAGAACACACTCCACGAGTCTTATAGTTCTGATGACGTCCGTCCGAGGAGTTATGTTCGTCAGGAACCGTCACGAGATATAGCTACACTCATTATGAGAGACACACTCCTGAGTGGAAGGGTTACGATAGATATAAGAACTCATTACGGGAGACACACTCCTGAGTGGAAAAGATCTCAATACACAGATGAGGATCACTGCCAGGGACATGGTGGATACCGCGACTTATCCAGAATTCACCTGCTAGGTAGAGGATAAATGCCCAGTAAAGTTGGTCATGCCGATTCCTGACTCTACCTAGGGTCTGGAATGGATAGAGGATCTCGATCCGGGCCTCTCGGATGGATTCCTGACTCTATCACAGAAAATTCCTACTGAAGGGATCATAATCCAGCGTGAGGGAAAGATACCTGACCTTTAGGGGAAAAGAATAAAGGGAACTAACCCAAACAAAATATGTTCAAGGAACGGTGAACAAAAGGACCAAGCCGTTCTCCAAAAAGTACATGACGTGTAGAAATGACACACGCCGTGTTGTCCGACCCCGGGTACTGCCCGTGTACAACGGCCCGTGTCGTGAGGCTGGTCATGTGGAAAATTTTATACATGGCATTTAGTACGGAGTACAGGCCGTGTATGGGTCACTGGGGTTGGCTCCGTGTACTCTGGCCATGTGCCCGTACACGGTCACCAACCCGTGTACCCCAACCCGTGCAATCTGCACACGGGGTGACCTGTGCCGGTGACCTCGCCTGGCCGAGTGAGGGAGTACATGGTCGTGCACTCCATCCCATGTCTGTGTATCCCCGGGATACACGCCGAGCTCTGTATAGCCGCCTCTGCCGAGCTGTACACGTCGTGCCGCCTGAAGCTATGTAGAGCATCCCGTGTCTGTGTACCGCCTGATGTACACGTCGAGCTTTGGGGAAGGTCCAACACGCCGTGTGACCGGGGTCACACTCCGTGTGATCCTTATCTGACCCCGAAACCCTAGCCTCCACCATCAGAACTACACGACGTGTTCTTCGGAACTACACGCCTTGTATTCTGGAAATTTATAGAAACGCGGACCTCCACCGTCGCGCCTCCCGTGGTGCTCCGATCATTGATCCGGCCGTCTGATCACCATGAAACCTCCAGGTTTTGGTCGTCCCGACACCATAAAGTTGTTTCCGACATTTTCGGGCCTCCGATCAGCTCCGAAAACATGATTGATCTTCCCGCGCGAAGAATGCTCGATGAATGCCCTTTCCCGATCCGGTCTGATTCGTCGTCCGCCATCGTCGCCGCACCTCCACAAGGTCGTTGCGGTGTTGAACCTTCGATTTGGGATCATTGATTCACAGAACAGATGCGCAACAATCCATTGTTCGTCGCCCCATGAAGAACGCGAAGAATGCGCGGGGAAAAAGGAGGAAGAAATCCAGATAACCAAATTGAGGAACGAACCTCCGCCGTCATTCGTCACGGCGTTGATCCTCTCCCGTTAGTAGGTTTAAACGTAGAAGAGATCAACATGAATATAAATCATGGATTAATTCCCCAAAATCATCCCAAAGAAAATACTCCCGCAAGAATGTACGAATCCGCGGATCAACTAGTTCGTGGTTGATCCGCGTTCGTCATTTAAATTCAAATACAGGGAAAAGAAAATCAAAACAACAACCCCTACCTTTTGAAAGGATCGATCATTGAAGAAGAATCCGTGCTGTCGTTGTCATCGTGATCCTTTAATGCCGGCACAATGATCCTTGGTTTCGATCCATCATCGTTTGTTGTCGAGAATTGCTCCAATGCCTCTCAGATTCGGCAGAGGTTCTTCTCAAGCATTGCCAACGATTCAACAATTGCTTAACCCATTAAAAGGGAAAAAGATTGGCATTTAATTACATGGCAGAATTAATGACGTTGACTTGTCATTTTAAAGTTATTATAACGCGTCATTATTTTAGGAAACAGCTGCACCGTCGCCACACTGCGGCAGATGTTTCCTTAAAAGAAATAAAATAAACTAGTTAATTTATTTTATTTTATTTCCCTTAAAACGTCCGAAAAAATAACTTTTTCCCTCGACCCGCACCGGTCGAGGTTATCCTCATTCTCAGGTAAGGTCGTCATCCCGGACGCAACGGTGCACTCAGATTTTTAATCTAGGCATCCGTTTTGAAACTGCCACAACCACACACAAGCGCCGACTCACTTAACTAAAAAGAAGTTCAAACCACCATTTCGGGCTCACTGGACCTCAGAATGATGTGCCGTATTCGCGCCCAGTCTCAAAATAATTCCATTTAATATTTAAAAATAGTAAACGGAAAAATATGAGACATTACATACTTGTTCTTTATTGTTATAGCATTTATCTCCCTGTAATTGATACATAACCTCGTAGATCCATCTTTATTTTTAACAAAAATAACATGGGCTCTCCATAGAGAAACACTAGGGTGAATAAATCCCTTATTACCCAATTCCTCTAGTTGTTTCTTCAGTTCCACTAATTCTACAGTGTCCATTCTATAAGGGGACTTCGATATAGTCCTTGATCCAGGAATTAAATCAATCGAAAACTCAACTTCTCATTCTGGAGGATGTCCAGGTAAATCTTCCAGAAACACATCTACATATTCTTTCACAATAGGTACATCCTCTATTTGATCATTCCTTTCCTCACCCACAGTCATTTCATTCTCTTCCTCCCCAATAATTATATTTAGTTGTGCTACTGGGGGTGGATCTAGATAAGAATTAGGTAGTGATGATTCTGCTCTAAAGATAATGTGTTCCTTATCATCATCATCAAAAATCATAACCTCCTTCTTCTTATAATAAATCTTTGCATCATGGTCCAAAATCCAATCCATAACGAGGATTATATCAAACTCAATCACAGGTACGACAATGAGATCAGCAGATAAAGAACATTTATGTGATCTAATGGGGATTGATTCATAAAACATTGTTGCAATGATACTTCCCTTAAGAGTTTTAACTGACAAATCCTATGTTAAATAAAATTGGAAATATCTAATTTTCATAGAAATCTAGGAAGATATGAAACAATGTGATGATCCAGAATCAAATAATGCTTTTTCTAAACTTGTGGAAACCATTAAACTACCTACCACCACGTATTTCAGAGCTTCTACTTCAGCAGTAGTGATAGCATAATCTTGGCCTTGATCCCTTGGCCTTTTCTGAGGTAAGTTCCCCTAACTCTTAATAAATTAATTTGCATAATTTCCCATATCCCTTCAATTGTAGCATTGTACATCGATAGCTTCCTTCTTCCCCATGCAATCACGAGCTTGGTGGCCTTTTTCACCACACGTATAACATACTCACATTCCCTTCAAGAAAGTACCAGGGTGTTTCTTCCCACATTTACTATAGGATGGATATTCAACTTTTCCCTTCTTCCCCTTATTCCCATTCCCAGATTGATCAGCGGGTCTCTTCTTCTCTTGCTTTTCTTTAAAGTCATAAGACTTAGAGAATTGTTTTTCTGTTTTTATAGCACATGAGACAATGTATTCATAAGATCAGAAGGATTGTGAGACTAATGCTCGATGGAGAAATGGTTTTAACCCATCAAAGAAATGATCAATCTTACTTCTTGGGTTATGTATATAAACTCCAGAATACATTGATAACCTTGTAAAGTTAGCCTCATACTTTGCGACATTCTCATCCTCCTTTTGTCTCAGACTCAGAAATTGCCTTTCCATATCTACTCGAGGGTCACGAGGAAAGTATTTTTCTAAAAATAGATCTTTGAACTCCCTCCATTCCATATTTGATACTTCATCATCTTTCTTCATGTTTTGAATCAATGACCACCATTGATCAGCATCTTCAGTGAGGCGGTAAACTGCCATGATAACCTTTTCCCTTTCACTACTCCCCAAAGCCTGAAATATTTTCTCTATGGAACTTATCCATTGCTCAGGTACCAATGGATTTGTACTCCTATTGAACATTGGTGGTTCTTACCTTATGAAGCGATCTAACATTGGTCTTCCATGCTGTGGATCAGGGTGCTCCATACGGGTAAGGTTATTATTCATAACCTGAGTGAGTTGTCCCATTATGGTTATAAGTTAGTCAGCACCAGTTACATCACCAGCTCTACTATAATTATCTTGAGAAGGCGGGAAATCCCTACATGGAGTGTGTGCATTGATACGATTTCCATTTCTTCAACTAGGCATCATTTCTAAACAAGGTTATAAACTAGATCAGTTTATGATTCAAAATACATAATTCCATACATGTAAAACTCTTAACATAAATTGAACTATTTATGGATATAATCCATAATCATAAAAATGTTTTCTTTAAGGTAGTATATACTCATAAACCCTTCATAAAGGTTTGTAAATAAAATGAGAATTATCTTAAGCATATCCCCCTGGGAGTGTCGTAACCAAGAGTGCAGCAAGGCCCGTTGTCGTGCACCACTTCATGTTCGAGTCTAGATCAAAGCGTTGTTTTCGGGTTTTACCCCTTGGTACATCTGTGCCAGATCCTCCTATACCTCCTCTTATCCAGACAAGGATGTATTTATGAAAAAACACGCAAAATATCTACAATACAAAAATTCTAGGAAGTTCTTCTATACTAATCCTCAAATTCCATCTATGGTCTATGTGCTATAATCAGAGTTTATCTAAATCTAGCTTCCAAGGTTTTTACTAAACTTCCTCTGATACCAACTGTAATACCCCGACCCCAATTACCCAGAGTCGGTGCATTGTTACATAATATTGGTATGATCACAAAAGACAAATTCTTGAAAGACCGATTAGTTTAGTAGCCTTGGAATAACTAGATACATTCATAAAGTTTACATTACATCATAAAGTGAAAATTACTACAATAACATCTTGTCTTCATATACCCTCATACTATCCCAACAGCTCATTCATAAATTACTTCTTCACATCCTGGGAAAAATAAAACATTTAAAGGGGTGATCTTAGATGCTTAGTAAGGATAACAATATAGTGAATACTTTCATAAATAAGCATAAACATTTAAGGCAATGTATAACTAAAAAAAGCCTTTTAAACTTGAACTTCAGCATAATATGAAAAATATAAAATGAAATAATTCCATTTACTTATTCACATGGATATTCTACTAGTCGAATAATCACATGCAATATCAATAACCACTTTCATAATGATGGAATGCATAATTCCAGACTATCATAACCACGCAGTCAAGGCCTCGTGCCAAGACTACAAATAAGATTTTGTCAAGTCTTTGTGCCAAGACACTAGTTTGTCTCATGAGACCTACCGATGCATCGAGGAGATATAGCGGTCTTCACCCTTCACTTATTAAGTCCAATGCATTCCTCATATGAACAGGTTTAAACATAAAATAAACATTCGTATTAAAACTAGCATACGAAATGTCAATAATTTATTCATAAACCATGAATGGTATAAAAATAACACATCCACAGTCAAACATATCACAAAACCATCAATACAATATGGAAGTTTTGTATCATAACAAATAAACATCAAATTAGCTTAAAATTCATCAAAGGATGTTGACATAGATGAAATAAAAACTATTTGAGAGAAATATATCTTTTTTTGAAATCATTTAAAAGTCCCATAATTATTAAATTAAACATTTACTTTGAAAATATTCTTATAACTTGTAAAGGAAGATTTGATGTCTTTATAAAGGTGGAAAATAGCCGCATCCGCCGTACAAGTTAAAAAGACATTCTTACCTTAATTCTGTCGAAAAGGTTAAAAAGGACCTTGTTTGGAAAACGACGGAAAGATTCCTTTATAAACTTCTTATAAAAATTCAAACAAGGATATAAATGACTTTAACCCATATTCTGTAAAATAGTAAGAGTGTTTTGAAATACATTTTTATAAAACATGGTTGTGGATGATAAAGAGGTCCCAGTAGATAATTACATATAAACAACCTCGGATAATGAAGAGATTGTGAAATAACCCTTACCATGTACTTTTCCATGGTTGAGGGTAGATTATCCTCCTGTATAATGGTGAAATAATTGTTTTTATATTGTACAAGAATCATATACATTAATATGATATCATATATGATCTTTTAACATTGCTTTTTAATAATATCTTAGTATTATCGTCATTTCGGGTGTTAACTTACTCATTTTCTTTTATATGTTTTGTAATATAAGCCATATTTGTTATGGATAGGTTTGTATATTATTAATATCCAGAATTATATCAAGTCCTTAAAAATTATTTTTAATCATCAAATTAGAATTATACTTGAATGGATACGATGTGAAATGAATCTCATCGCGTTCGTGGAGACGGTTGTCCGTACGTACGCACGAGCGACAATATCATTATTTTGATATTAAAATAATATATAATTGGATGTTATATCATATACACAGAATAATTATCATGTTATATTTATTATTTACATGAATTACACATCATTATTATACCCATCAAAATAATAATATTTGGAATAACAATTACACCACAATGTGGAGACGGTAAGCCGTACATACGCACGTATGGTGACATGTCATTCATAGAATGGATAGAATAATGAATATGGTTGTACCATATTTATAATAACATAAAATTATATAGAATACACTGGTGTTATTATTTTAGAGAGGGAATAACATAGGAAGAAGAAGTTGAAGAAGAAATAAGCTTAAAAATGGGTGGTGAAAACATTACCTCTTCTTCAGGTTCTTCCTTTTGATTTGATCAAAAGAGATACTTAGGTTGGATTTCTGATCAAACTAAGGCCTCTAGGTTGAAGTTATGGAATTTTAGAGAGTATTTGTGAAGGTTTTGGCCGAACCAAAAGGCTTTAAAGGTGTGAATAATTGGTTAGAAGTGGTGTCCTTTTATAAGGGGGAGGAGGGGCACCTTAGGAAAAGCTAGAAATATTATTTTATAATAAATTTATATTCGGTTTATAATGGCTCCAAAGTGGATTATTTAAATTTAAGGTGGTTATGGGTCTAAAACCACTTAACCAGTAGGTTTTAGACCGGTTTGGGTCACTATATTAACCTTATATTTTAGTTTTAACTCTTAGTTAATTAAATTGACATTTACCAAGTCACTTTGTATTTTTATATTATATAGTTAATAAACATACAATATACATCCAAGAGACCCCCAAGTGGTCCATTAATGATACACCTATCATGATATAATTCTCTTGGCCGAACCTTAGTTTTTTAGGAATTGAATATCAATTAATAATATAATATTTGTTTTAAAAACTCTTTTATGTCAATTTTGACACTATTGGGTATTTTGTTTTTGATAAATTCATAATAGCATTATTACTTAGAAAAAAATTTATATAAATAATCGTAATATGACATATTAACCTCTAAAATAATTTGAATTTATAAAAAGTCTCAAATTACATTTATTTGGGTATTTATAATATCAATTATCTTAATCTTTCATTAATACGGTAATTACTGCATCATCATTGTGTCATAAATAAATTAAATTATTTAATGTATAAAAATTATAAATAAAATGCCATTATATAGGAAATATTTTCATATTTATAATTAATATTTATAGTAAAAAATATAACATATATAACCCTACGTAAAAATTGTTTTTTGAAAAGATATATGTCTGTGTCATTTTTGTATTTACTTTAACTTAATTAATATAAAGTGTCCCTATGACCTACAAGTGGCTCCATGGGGTCCCAAAATCCACCCAAAGATGCCCATGGTCGGAAATGTATCCAACAATAAGGTTAGGACACGTTTTAGGGTAATTTATTATTATTATAATATTATTTGCTTACCCTTATTTACCGGATTTACCATTTAACCATGGTAAATAAAATATTTACCGAAGTAATTATTCAAAATGTCTAAAAATAAAAGTTACATATTTTCACAATTTGAACATCTTGATTCCAAATATGGAATCCATTTTTACAAATTCAAAACAGAAAAGTGTCAGAAATTAATTTTAAATTAATTCCCGCTGTCAAACCAAAAAGCGTGTTGTTAAGAAATAATAACTATCAAAAGATTAACACTTGTTTATGTCCGGTTTAATTGTGAAATTATGTCCAATGACCAAAATTGTATTAAATGGTAAAAATATATTCTAAATATACTTTAAAACCACTCAAATTCATAATTTATCACTATTAATTATTTTGATTAAAAAAGTTGTTTTTAATTAAAATTTAGTAATTTTCACTATTCATCAAAATATAAAAGTTATCCGAAAAGTACCAAAATTTCACCCTAGGATAAATTCAATATTATGAATCCAAAAATGAAGTCCATTTTGAGAGATAAAATTTATAAAATTTCAAAAGTGGGTATTACTATTCATAACAGCTACTTTGATTGGTCACGATGTGTTAGAATATCGAAGTTGCGTACAACACACGCTACTGTATTATTCAAAGAGAAGCGTACCGTGGAAGCTTGGGGTGTTACAATATCAACCTGAAATATATATTTTATTTCAGTTATTATATAGTGTATTATCTATTTTTATTGGAAATTTCCAAAGTATGGTTGATTTATGTAAATTCCATGAGAGTATATGGTTATAACTTATTATATTAGTCTAAGGAGGAAAATCATATCATGGTGATAAATTCTAACTTATGGTGCTAGTTTCCAGCATATGGGGATAGGGGAACACCCTTGGGGTTAGTGATAATTTGATTCCAATACTATTTATCTATCCAGCTTAGGTTTATTACATTCTATATACTATATAGCACCCTGGAATAGACCACCACATAGTCTAATTCGTTATTTCATGGTTGGAACCTTTTAGTTCATATTTAATTCAATCTCCCACTTGCACTAAAATTTCATAGACGTCATAAACTTTCACCATATGTCACACCCTATGTTAAATTTTTTTAAATCATATCTAAAACAATTTTTAGATATTTCAAAAACTCTTTTTTGAAAGGATATCATACATTTTCACCATATGTTACATTATATGTAATATCTTGAGAACGACTATTAAATACTTCTTCTATGTATCCTTAAAATAACTTTTGGGGTATATATCAAACTTTTATAAACATGACCCTCATTTATACAACCATAAAGTGTACCCTCTCAGGCCTTTGTATCATTTAAGACCATTATAAATTCTTGAATCAATAACTATAATCAAAGTTAATCCTCTAGTAAAGAATCAATGATTATAATGCTACAGAGTGATATGGAATGATCTTTATAAAACACATATATTTACATACTTTTTCCCAAAAAATATTTCATATAAAATTATACATAATCATATAATCCCTTTTTCTAATACATCTTGTAACCTTGGGACACAAAGTCTATAAACCCATTATAACTACTCCTAAATTCTCTATTCTCTTATTATAGTGTCATCAGGTCTATGATTACATCACAAGTCATTAATCTAGAGTGGATGTACACATCACATTATCCTCATCAAAGTAGATAACCACATAATGTGTACCTTATTAAATAAAGGACATAAATTTTTAAATCTATCATAATCGAGGGACCATATTTTATACTCACTATATGAGAGGACAAATCTCATATTGGTTATACCTAAACTGATGACATGACTAGTAATATACCCAAGAACCGCCTGATTAGATAAGTATTATGTCATTTATAATAATAGTATCAAAGTATGAAGGCTCTCATGTTAGGCATCTTTCCTACCTCAAGGGTGTGGATTCAATATGAAACATACACCCCTGGTATACTGAAGATGTAGTGTATGAAACCCCATGTGGTATACATGGTGGGTTATCTAGCCCAAAAAAATTGGTTTTATATCTCATGAGTATGTTTTTTTTCCACTATATTAAATCGTACCTATTCTAACTTTAACATTTCATCATAGCCTATAGTACTCTATGATGAACATTAGTTAGTGATAACTCAAAATCACACTTTAAGAGGTGAATAATAATTATACTTCAGATTATATATGAGTCCAATATAAAAGAATTATAAAGTGGAGATGACCTATTATATAACATGATTCATTTTATATTGTTAAACTTTTTTAATAATACTAACAAAACCATACATGAGCACTCATCTTATCATATCCCATAAGATAGACCACTAGAGAGGCCTTATTTTTTACAACACTTTTAAAGTATTGTTAAACTTATTAAAAATTAGTGTAATCCCTGGCACATCTATATATAACCATCTGATAAAACCCCTCACTAAACTCCTTTAGTTAATAAAATCTATAAAAGGAAGTTTTATAGAATAATGGTGATATTTAGGAATCATATTCCAAATTACTAACTCTTTGAACATGGTATTAAAATTTATTTAATTCAAAAAATCACATGTTATAATGTTAAATAATTCTATTTTATATTTACAACTACTTCTATGTTCATAATAATAATATTTAATCATTTTTATTCAATCATTTCTTTAATATCATTCAGTAACTAAAGTATCTCTTTACATTATTCTTTACCAACACATCACAAACTACTTTATGATATAAATTGGAATTCACTCTATTATGGTAACTAAATGTGAAACTTTCCTTTTACCAACATAACCTAAACTATTTTAACATATTAAATGGTATTCACTTTGAATTTTTAATGGCATAATATTTTATTTATTGTATTTTGAACTTCTCTAGGTCCAAAAAAACTCTTACTAGATTTATAAGAATTACATTCTCTCCAAAATATCATGCTAAAATACAAAAACTCATCTATGACTAAAAATAACACTTATTTTATTTAGTTTAAACATATAATAAATATATTATTAAAAATTATATATTTTATAACACCCAGAGTTTTGATAATTTATTTATCTTTAAATAAATTGTTATCTTGTGTTACATGTAACACCAAGTTTAAACGAACCATGATATACTATTAAAACATTATTATTTAAAAGTGAAAATTATAAACTGGATTTTAAAATTAGAGGTATGAAAAGGAATAATTTTTTAAAAAATGTATACAATTTTTATCTGAAGAAAGTATATTTTTAGTAAAGCTATTACATTCTCTAAAAATAAACTTATCCTAAAAAATGGGTTTTATTTCTTTTTATGAATAAATAATATAATTAATCAATGATACTTCTAGAAATGTTATTTTATAATATGAACATAATTTTTCAAATTATGATATCAAAATTAAATTACGGTAAAATTCTGGTATTTTTTTAAAATGATTGATTTTTCATTGAATATTGAAAAATACCAATTTTTCAAATATTCTCATATATTTTCATTAATTCATGTAATTTAAAAGTCTTGTTATATTTTATATTTATTATTAAAGTAATTTTATAACCATTTTATTTATAATAATATAATTAATTTCATTTTAATCATTTATTTTCATGATTTTGGTATAACATTATTCTTATTCATAAAAACGTTGTTTTTTGAGAATTATTTTTAAGTGCAAAAAAATTATCCATTTTAATTAATTAAAATCAAATAGGATAAAGAATGATTTAAATTTAATTTATATATTATATATCTATTAATATGAATTTAAATTCATATAATGATTATTTCTAGTCATAGAGTGGATATAATATCATCTATTGCTTGAACAATCCATTTTACTTCAAACCCACTTTTTGTCACAATTTCAGGATTATTATAAAGAGGATTTCTACCAATTATAGAGATGTAATTTGGTAAAATTAATTCCATACTTGTAATAATAATAATTAATATTATTTAATAAGTTAAACTTAATTGTTTATCATAATGAATAAATAGTAAAAATTTATCACCATTATAAAAGGGTAAATCAGGTTAACCTAAGTTAAAACTAAGTGGTAAGGCCATAAATTTTAATATAAAAACTTACTGGATGAATTTAATTTTACCCTTATCCACATAGTATCAATATTTATTGTTTTATATGACACTTTTCCATGAAATTTACCTATATGATATTTTAAGTAAAGAAAAAAAGGAAAATTTTCACTCTATTGCGTTTAAATTTCACTTATACGTTCATATAGGGATAGAAATAAGTTATGAATGAATATTAAAGGTTATTTTAATAATAAAAAAATTATTTTCATGATAAATATTTGTTTATAATATTTAGATATTATATAATTACATTCAATGTTTATGCAATAACAATACAATATTTATTCAATTAATAGAAATATAAAATAAATGATTTAAGAAATACTAAAAGTAATATAATTTGAAATTATTATTATGTTGTGTGAATTTTTTAGATAAATATAACGTTTTTTATATTTTAATGGAATATATTCAAATCCCTTTACTATAATGTTTTTTTTCAAACTCAATTTAAATGAATTGTTCCATAAAAAAAATTAATGTTATTTTTTAATAAATAATATTTTATTAATTTATTAAAAATTAATCAAACTAATTTATTATTAAAAATTAATATGGTTTAAAATATCATCCATGCTTCATTTATTGTCAAATTTTACTTTTATAGTAACTATATTTACCCAAAAAGAGTAAAAACATTGCCATCTCTGTAATTATCCAAAATGGTTAATGTGGGTTTAAACGAAGAGATAAGGATAGAGAAAAAATATAAACTTAACCAAATTTTATCATATGATATTATTAAGACCCATACTCATACTAGATTAAAATTATATGAGTTAGGATCATTTTATACATGAAATTTAATTTTCTTTATTTAATATTTTAGGAAATTACAAAAGTTCCCCTCTCCACACTTATAAAAGGGAACCTACTCTCCTCTTATCTTCACACTTAAAAATTATTTCTATTTAACCTTGAACAAACAAGATCCCTTATGTACTTACATTCTCATATCCTAGATGACTTATTTTATTATAAAACCCTCATAGGAATCCTTTTTGTGTAAACCTGAAGAGGTTTTCTGAAGAAGAGGTGTTGTTCTTAACCAATCATTTTTTTTATTTATCCTTCCACCTCCTTAAAATATTATTCAAAAATACTAATATAATAACATATTAATATATAATACTTTGGGATATTATTATGTTAATGAAATAACCAAAATCCATCTCATATTCTATCAACTGGTAAACCAAACCATCTTTTGTGTGTATAGTGGATTACTACCTCGTGAACCGATGTAATTTGTTTTCCATCATCACTTCTCATGAATAGTTATGATAATGGATTTAATGTATATTTAAATTATATTAATTACATATTTATAATTTTTTTAAAACAATATATTATATATTTTCTTACCTTTCCATTCATTGAAGGATGATAATGTCATCCATTTGTATGTGTGGATTACAACCTCCATGAAGCGATGTAATTCATTTTTCATGACTACATCAAATGGATGATATATATATATATATATATATTTATTTAAATAAAAAAATTATTTATGATATAATTATAATTATTTTACAATGAAATAACACTTACCATCTTTCCACCATGATCGTTCAAATATGGAAACATTACTCATGCATACGTACGACATACAGTCTCCATGGTCATAACATAGTTCATTTTTCATAACCATATTTCATAGTTGGTTTTAAAAGTATAAATTGTGTATTAATATGATAATTATTTCATTATTATTATTATATAGATTATTAAATAATCACTTCATTGACCACAGTCAACCTGTCAAAGTCAATCTGGACTTATGAGCCAAATATCATCAAAATATCTCACATGAACTTAAATGATTAATCCATTTAATATAACACGATAATAAATACACTAAAATGAGATAATAAATATTAAAAAATTTCATAATAATTTAAATAATTAACATATTTACATTATTCTAGAAGATAAATAAGTTACATGGTGAGTTAGACACAAGGTAATGTAATTTCTTTTAAAAAATTCTCATTTAAGATTTCCCTTTTAACTCTTTTTATTCCATGTCCATGTACATTTAAATGATTCAAGAAATTTTTTATTAATTATTAAATGGATTATAAAATTCATTTTAACCATATTTTACATTCTTTAAAAATTAAATATGGAATCTTTTATGGTTTTATGTAAGGGATATATTACTTTAAAAACCTCAATTTTGATTATTTTAATGATTTATATTCTCAAACATTTTATTCCATGTTTATATTCTTAAAACTATTTTATGAATGTATTTATATAGATATATATTAATTATAAAGGAAATTTTATTCTTTTTTTTACATTAGTTCAAAGGTTTTATAAAGTAATTTATTTACATATTTATATAGAGCATTCGGACCTTATTTATAAAATAAAAAAGAATGTTATTTTTTAACATATACGGTGATAAAGGATTTTCCATCCACCAAAAAAAATATTTTATAATTTCATTAATTTACAATATTTCATGTTTTGTTAAAATATAAACCCTATTTTCCTATTTTTTAGGGATTTTACTTTTGAAAATTGGGGTTTAAAGGTAAGGTATCTCTCTAAACCACCATTTTCTTTAGGTTATGGAAATTATCTCTATAACTCAATTTCTCTATCTATTTAATTTTAATAATTATAAATTGTGAATATATGTATCTCACATTTATAGATATATTATTATCCATTTATCTTATGGGGTAATACATTCCTTATTATCATTTCTCAAATGCCTTCATCAAGAAATCACGTTTGATTATGATATGATTGAAGATTATATAACTCATTTTATTTCCATGGGTAATTGTTATATTTATTCATTACAATTTATTTCCATTTTATGAAAACCATAATAATTAGAATGTTATTATGGGTTCACCCATATATTTCTCAAATTAATTGGGTAAAACTTTTTTCTCATGAGATGTTATATATGGGTTTTGGGAGTAAGAATAATACACTATGGGACTCTGTCCACCATGTGATGTTGTATTTGTAGTTATACATAACTTATAATTATGTAATGTTTTCTGTTGATGAAAAATTTTCTATGATTCCATTATCTTATGATACCATGTTATTTAGGTTATTCTCCCATGTTATTACTCATGAGATTATGTTTAAGGGTAAGTATATACTACATCATAAGGGTGTAATGTATAAATGTTTCTGAAAATTTTTTCATAATTTTTTCATGATTTCAAAGGAACCGTTATTAGATATATTTTTCCTATTATTTCATAGTAAATGTTTTATGAAATTATTTGTGTAGAAAATATTATTTCTTGTGTAATAAAATGTTTATTTTGAGCCCAAAGTTTAATTTTGAAAAGGGAAATCTTGTGTATATATTCATAAACTAACAGGTTTGTTTCTATTTTTTTTGTCCCTTACTGATATTTTTGTTCTCATACCATATTGAAAAAAATAAGGGGTTTTAAGGATACCTATGTACAAGGATGATCTCAATATGAAAATTTTTATGATATGTCATGAAAAGAAAACATGTTATATCATAAAAGTTTTGTTTTCTGGAAAGAATGGATACTGAGTGGAAGTATCCAATTTGTGATGTAATATTTATTTATGTACTTATTATGTAATAATTACTTAAAATTATAAACCTAAAATATATTTGGGATTTAAGAAAATGAATTCTTGACTTAAAACTCAATATTATGTAATGTTTAAGTTTGGGTACTTATAGTTGGTATCAGAGAAAAGGTTTACATAAATTTGGTGATTATGAAGTTTTCAAGATGGATTAGCTTAATAGGTATTGATATAATCATGGTATTATAAGTTTAAGTTTTTTCATAAATTTAAATTCATATACACTCCATTTGAGGTTTTAAGTGATGAGATTTTAAGTTAAGTGAAGATATTTCAAAATTAGCTCACTATTTTGGGAACCTTATATAATTAAGGTAAACGGAACATTATGTGATTTTATTTAAGGAATACAGATTGAATTTTCTTTTGGAAGTATGTATGATTTTAATTTTATTTTATAATTCAGGTTATTTATGGAAATAATTATCATATCATGGATATTATATGATTTGGGAATATACATTTTTTGTGTGAGATATTAAGAGTTATTAATGTCATTTAGAGATAAATTTTATATTTATCATGGAAGAATATGTGATAAAATCCTTATATATTTTTGTGTTTAAAACTTGGTTTGGAATATTTTTGAATAATTTTTAGGATTTATCTAAGTTGAACTTTGGGTGTTATTATTTAGGATTTGGATATTTATGTTGTATTTCTTCATATGAAGGATTATTAAATAGTGGTGGAAATTAGTTAAAGGGTGAAATTATACTTGTGAAGTAATTAATTACTTTATGGTCTCAGTCTAGATGGTAAATTAATTTCTTATCTTTTTTAAAAGGATCTTTAAATAAAAAAATTATACTTTTACCTTCCTTTCTGATGAATTGATGGACACTTCACCCCGTACTGATTTATAGTTTTCTGGTCATTAACTTTAACATGGCCATGTTCTATATCACTCTATATACTCCTTGGAAATTATATGTCTCCACTATATTTATATTTTAAATTCCCATCAATTTTTTCCTTATCTGAGAACCCAATTATGTTTTATTTTAGGTTACATTTATGTTTCCCCAATTTACCTTTTTAAAAGATGTTTTATTATCCCTCAATATGATGCAGTTTTTTAATAAAGTTATTTTCAAATATTAAACCTTTTATTAACAAGATAAAACTATGAGGTTAAAATTTATTTAAGGGGTTATAATGTAACACCTTGAGAATTTAGAATATATTTCTCTTTAAATAAATTGATCACTTATGTTATACGTAACACTCTATTTAAACAAACTATCAAATACTATTAAATTTTTATTATTTAAATGTGACTATTATAACCTCACCAATAAAATTAGTAGTATTAATAGTTATAAAAACTTTTAAAAAAATTAATAAGGTTTTATATTTATTTGTTATATTTTTTAGTAAATCAATTATTTATTTTAAAAAAACATTTTTCCTCAAAAAATGGTTTTTATTGAATTTTGTGAATAAATAATATAATTAACTACGAAAAATTTTATAAATTTTATTTTATAAAATGAAGATAATTTTTTAAATTATCATATCAAAATTAACTTAGGGTTAAATGTTGTGATTTTTCTGAAATAATTGTTTTTTTAATGAAAAGTGAAAATTATCTCTTTTTCAAATACTCTCATTTCGTTTCATTAAATAAATTAATTTAAAATTCCCATTATATTTTTTATTTAGTATTTAAGATACATATGAAAAAACTTAATTATAATAATATAACTAATTTTATTTAAATCATCAATTTTCATGAGTTTGGTATAAGTTTATTTTTATACCTAAAAATGTAGTCTTCTAAAAACTATTTTTAAGTATATAAAGATTATCCATTTTAATTAATTAAAAAAACACCTAATAATGAAAGATTTAAATTAAATTTATATATTATATATCTATTTATATTATTTTAAATTCATATAATAATAATTTCTAGTCATAGAGATAGTATAAGATCATTAATTTCTTTAAAAATGAATTTTCTGGAAAAACAACTTATCATCGCACATTAAGGGATTATTATAAAATGAATTTCATAAACATAAGAATATTAGATTTTCTAAAATGTATTACATATTAATAATAATAATTATTAATATTATTGAGTAATTTCAACTTAATTTTTGGTGGTAATGAAAATTAAAAACAATAAAAATTTGTTACCACGGTAAAAGGGAAAATCGTGTTAACATAGGTTAAAACTAAGTGATAAGGCCACCAATTTTCATCTTAAATATTATTGGGTGAATTTATAAAAACCCTTATCACCTTATTCTCTATATTTATTTCATTATGGTACTCTTTTCTATGAAAGTGACATATATAATATTTTAAGAAAATAAAAAAGACAAAATGTCACTCTCTTGCTTTAAAATTTCTATTATATGTTCAGATGAGGATTAAAATAAGTTGTAAATGAATATTAAATATTATTTTTATAATAATTAAATTATTTTCATGATGTTAATTTATTTATAATATTTAGTTATTACATAGTTACCTTAAATTCTATTGCAACGTCGATATAATATTTATTCAATTAATAGAAAACTAAAATAAATGATTTAAAAATATTAAAAGAAATATAATTTGAAATAATTATTATGTTAAATTATTTTTTTAGATAAATATAACATATTAGATATTTTTTAATGGAATATATTTTAATTCCTTTCCTAAGATGTTTTTTTCAAAGTCTAATTAAATAAATAGTTCCAAAAATGATATTAATGTTAATTTGTAATAAATAATATTTTATTAAAAGAATTAAAATTCAAAAAAAACATATATTCATCCTATTTATTGGGTTATTATTTCAAAATAAACCATGGTCTATTTATTATCTAATTTCCCTTTTATATTAACTATCCTTACCCCTAAATAGTAAAAAACATTGTTATCATGGTAATTTTTAGAAAGGGTTAACGTTTGTTAAACCAAAGAGATAATTGTAAAAACCCAGTATAAATGTGTATAAATTTTATTGGATGACAATATTTATACCAATACTCATAATATCTTATGATTATATCATTTTGGATCATTTTTAAATGAAAATTAATTTATATTAATTTAATATTTTATGAAATTCTAAAAATTCCATCCCCTCACTTATAAAAAGGAACCTCCTCTCTTCTTTTATCTACAATTAAAAATCCTTTTGGTTCAGAAAATACTTATAAAAATCAATTAATTAATTAAGTTACCAATTCTTAAAGTCATTGTTTTTATTATAGAACCCTCATAGTAAGTATTTCGGTTTAAACCTAAAGAGGTTGTCCGAAGAAGATGTGGTGTTCTTAACCAAGTGTTTTTTTAATTTCTACTTCCAACTCATAAAAATATTATTCAACCATTATGATGTTTTTTTAAAGGTTGGGGTCGAAGCCTCATTTTTATTATTGAATCAAAGAAAAGACCTCTTTCAAACTGGGTAGAGGGAAACCCATTACATAGCCCGAAGGCCCAGTGGGCTTGTAGCCAATAACATAGCCCGTAGGCCCAAATTTTATGCCCAATTCACATTCTGTGAATAGTAATCTACTACTACAGTACCCGCACAGTACCGCCGCCGCTATAGTGCCCTGTCGCCGCTACTGTACCCGCTGATGAACAGTGTCACCGCTGCTACAGTACCTGCGCCCCATGGTTTTTGAACCCCCATTTTCCATATAGTATTACGGGGTGCTTACCACTAAGCCAAACCACAACTACACAACCATTATGATGTAATATCAACTGTATCCAACATATATTGAGATTTTATTATGTTAATTTTTGTAATTTCCCAAAAAATCTGTATACTTTTTTTATTATATAGAATTATTTTGAGACCATGAAATCTGACGGCGCGCGATTCTGAGGCCCGGAGTGCCTGAAATGATCCTTCAAAGTTTTGTTAAGCTTTAATTAGCGTGCATAAGCAGTTTTCCTGAAAAAGTAGAATAACTCTTAAATGGTTACTCGAATCAGAAATATGAGGGCATTGTTGCGCTTAGGATGGTGGGTTTACCCTAGGCACAACTTAATTTTAGTCAGCATGGGCCTCCTATGAGAAAACCCAAAAATGGAATAACTGTAAATAAAATAATTAAATAAATTATTTTATTTTTCAAATGCTTATAACTCACAAACGATAGCTCGGATTGAAATTCTGAGACCACTGCTAAACTTGTGATGGAATTATTTATTTAATAAGATACTAACTTTGGCTGGCGCAGGCCATCAGTGAAAGTTAGTTTTTGGCCGTAAATAAAATAATTAAGTGACAGTTATTTTATTGAAAAATTCGAGAGTACCGTTGGGTTCATTGGGGTGTGTTTCACTTAGGTAGATCCTAACCTCGACTGGTGTAGGTCAAGGGTGACTATTATAATTTTTCTGAACCTTTTCATGAGTACATTCAGTAAACGCAAAAGCGGCGTTTTGTAACTTTTGAACCGGTGCTCGGAATTGAATTTTGATGACACCGTTGAACACACAACATCGATATTCACTTAATGAGACCTTCACTTCAACCATAGTAGGTCTGGAGAAAAATTTATTTTTTGGAACTTTTAATAGAATAAATAAAATAACTTTATTATTTTATTTTTATTCTATTCCTCCAATGGACAAGCGGTAAGGTGGGACTGGTGACGTGTCAAGACAATAAATGTCTTGAACTTTCATTTCTAAGTAACCACGCCATTGGGTAATTAGGACGGTTCCTAATTAATGGGCCTCCAATAATCACACGAACGTTGCACACCCTTCCCCTCTCCTATTTATATGGAGTTTTGGGAGAGGTGTCGGCATTTCTTTGACAAGAAACGAAGTGCTGAAAAAGTGCAGTGACGTCAAACCCTTGGAGGATAGAGTCGGTACCAATGAAAGGTGACAAACGAGGAACCGACACCTGATCCTAGAAGGGAAGCGTCCTGCTGGAGCGTTGTACGCTGACGTTCCCTTCAATGACTTCGTCAACTTCCTCGGTCCACCTCCAACGGAAAAATCGTGGTAGGGATTGTTGTTTGATAATTAATTTCCCCATTTTTTATGTTCATATTGATTTAATAATATTTATATTCTTATTGATTCAAGAACAAATAATCCACTTGCTACAATTCTAACACAGTGGGTGTGGGCCGAACGAACACGGCCCAACCTCTCTGCAACCTCTGTGGTTTTTGATGCATTCTTCATTAGTTTTCCAACACCCAATATTTATTGGTGTTGGAAACATGTAGATTTGTTGAGAGCGATATATGGACATGAATCCCTCGATGCAAGGATTACAAATATGCGATCTTTTAATTTTTCGGGCCTAAAACGAAGCCGCAATGCTTAGCGGAAGGAGGCAGACAAATATTTATTGGTGCTAGAAATGCAGAGTTTTGCTGAGCGTGATATATGGACATGAAGCCCTCGACGCAAGGATCCCAAATATGGGATCAATTAATTTTTTGGTCTTGGAATGAATCCACAATGGCTCGTGGAAGGAGGTAGTGGTCGGAACCTGGCCAACCACAAGGAAGGAAGGGTGGCGCGCGTCTGCGCCACCAGATGAGGAGAAGGCCACGGACCGTCGGTCGCGGTGGAGCAGAGGCGGCGACCGGCACATGGAAGGATGCATGATGTGGATGAATTAGTGCACATCCATGCACTAGTGTGTAGTAGTCACGGCACAAGGCCATGGTGGCGAAGGAGGGTGGCCGGTCGAGACAGCCACCAGGGGTGGCACGGCGCGCGACTTCACCGCGGAAGAGAGCGAGCCATCTGGCCAGCCGCGGGTCGCGCAATGCGGGCAGCCCAGTGGACCGGGCCATGCCGGCGAGTCGAGCCAAACCCAGAGCCGGACCCAGTCTAGGCCAGATCGTCCCAAACCGGGTTGGGTCGGCCCAGGCTGCATCGAGTCGGGTCGGACAGGACTCGGACCAACTTCGACCCATTTTCGCTCTTTCGGCCATATCATGAGATATGAGTGTCTGTTTGACAAACCGTCAGAGGTGCCAGAAAACTTGGAGCGAGACAGACCTTTTGGTATACCCTACTATATTTTTTCTTAAAGTTGGGATACATCCGAGTTGGATCGAACTCGAATCCAACTGGGCCCTCGAGACTAAAAGTCCAGTAACTTACAGACCCAACATCTGATTGACACATCGTCTGTTGTGTTGAGACCCCTTTTACGTATCATTCCATTGTGATACTTCTTCATCAGACTTTGTGGCAGTTGGAGTATAGACCTATTGCTTGAGAAGTGGATCCTCCCTAAATCAAGCGAGCTTAGTGCGGGAACCCTGTAGCAGGATGTAACATGAGAAAGGGATCCTTTGTGGGACTTTTCCTGGGATCCTTTGTGGGTATATGTTTCATATTCTCACTTGGATTCTCTCTAGTAATCCATGTGGGACTACTCTAGGATCCTGTGTGGGTCTGATGATTTACTAGGATCATATGTGGGTCTGTTGTACTTGGATCATGTGTGGGTCTGACGATGTACTAGGATCCTATGTGGGTCTGACGATTTACTAGGATCTTGTGTGGGTCTAATGATATACTATGATCATGTGTGGGTCAGAAAATGTACTAGGATACTGTGTGGGTATGAAGATGTACTAGGATCCTGTGTGGGTTTGATGATGTACTTGGATCCTGTGTGGTTCAGATGTTGTACTAGGATCATGTGTGGTTCTGACGATGTACTAGGATTTTGTGTGGGTTTGACGATGTACTAGGATCCTGTGTGGATCTGACAATGTACTAGGATCTTGTGTGGGTTAGATGATTTAGGATCCTACATGGGTCTGCCTTTTAACAGAGTAAGATGATTCAGTAGTTACATCTAATCATCTCTAGTACAGTACCTAGAATAAATCCTTGTGTGAGATGAGTCATTACTTTCGTGGTGATACCCTCTTGGTATTATTATGTGTGGAATACCTGTGTGGTACTTACATTCATGGTGATACATTTTTGGTATTCTTCTGTGTGGCGTACCTTTGTGGTACTTTTCTTCATGGTGATACCTTTGTTGTATTCTTCTGTGTGGCGTACAAGTGTGGTACTTACCTTCATGGTGATACCTTTGTGGTATTTTTCTGTGTGGCGTACCTGTGTGGTACTTACCTTCGTGGTGACACCTTTGTGGTATTCTTCTGTGTGTCATACCTGTGTGGTACTTTCCTTCATGGTGATACCTTGGTGGTATTCTTCTATGTGGAAAACCTGTTTGATACTTTCAATCATGGTGATAATTTTTGGTACTTACCTTTGTGGTGTTGCCATCATGGTAATCATTCCTTCATGGAATAGTTGAGCTTTGAGAAAATGAGTTGGGCCTTGTGTTTCCTCATGAATGGGATGAGATTACTTGATAACCCAGGTATATGTATGGGCATATACCTAAGTGGGGTTGACAGTTGTTTTCATGATTTTTGGTTTATCCTTTGTATATTTTGTGAGGCCTTTGAGGGTCTTGGGGTCCCTACTAAGTATCTTTATACTCACCCCTACACGGGCTATGCCCACACATTATTGTGTTTGGTGTAGACGACGGACAACGCTGACTGAGGACAAGAGTACCAGGACTGGAGGTAGCTCAGAGGTGGAAATTAGACGAGGTGTACCACATAGGTGACTGTTCTAGATCTATACATACCCTTCAGGTAGGGTCCTTGGTGGGAGTTCACATGAACTATTTCAGTTTACTTTTACTTTTCATTTTTCTTGTGCTTTCCAGTTAGACTTGTATTCTGGCCCCTTTTTCTTACTATAAACACTCTTTTTACTACATCTAATTGTGTTCGTATCTTGTTCTGTTCTTGGTTGTGTGTGTTTATAGGTTATAAAGGTAATGACTTCCCATTTTTAGGGAATACGCCTTTCGTTGCTATTCACCAGCCCCTAGCCTATGGAAGGCGGGCTTGGGGTAGTCACGGCACAAGCCCTGGGGGATGGGTCATGAAAAATTAGTATCATAGGACTCGGTTCTACTGTAAAACATTGGACTCTAATATTTTTAATGGAAATAGTGTTAAGTGTAGTGAGTGTAGTTATCAGTTCAGGGAATCCAGTGTTGGTACGGCGGCCGACGTATCCATACACCAGGACACTGGCTTCTGATTTCTAACTCAGTGCATGAAAACACAGATTGTGTGTGTGTTTTGAAAAATTTTCTTCTTTTTTCTTGTGTCAGCTCACATGTTATAACTTAATTGCTGTGGAACACCTCTTCCTAATCAGGATGTTGCTGCGTAGAAAGCCATCTAGGATTCCTAATAGAGTACACGATGACGGCCCACCGAGCGATAAGTCTCTGGTGTAGGGTAGTCTTACTATGTTGGCACCTTTGGGTGGTGTACCAGAAGCACCACCACCCGTTGGGCAGTAGTTACCACCACCCGCACTAGCGGACGATGCATGCCGACTGAGCGCGTTGAACGAGTTCCAGCGGCAGAGGCCTCTGAGGTTTCGAGGCGAGACAGATTCTCACATAGTTGAGGGCTGGCTGGAGGCGGTTGCTATATTTTTTCACCTAGTTGAGACACCAGTAGAAAATATGGTGGTCTTAACTTCTAGTCTTTTACAGTGAGTGGCCATGAGGATGGTCCACATAGTGATGAGGCTTTGGTACGTCGATCGTTGCCCGAGATAATACCTCCGGGTAGTGTGTCAGCTATATCACTGCCCGTTGGTCAGCAGTTACAACCGGAGGTACTGGTAGAGGACACTTTTAGGCTTATTGTCTTACATGAGTTTCAACATTAGATACCCCTCAGGTTACAAGGCAATCCCGACTCATAGGCAGCTGAGGAATGGCTTGAGGAGGTGGCTGAGAGTTCTCTAGAGCATCTATTATTTTGGCAAGACAACATGTTTCTAATGACCCAAAGTTTTTCAATGGAGATTCCCTTCTTATAAATATGTCATAAATTAACATTAAATCACAACATAATGAACTACTAAGTGATAAGTGACCATCAAATATAATTTGTTCACTTATGTGTTAGGAATTTTGAAAATTTTACATACACGGCTGTGTTTAAGATGATTTTTGGAGTCTAATGAAACAAAAATAATTTTTTGTGAATAGTTACCTACCCTTATGAATAGTAACATACCCTTATGAATAGTAAAATGACCCTTATGAATAGTAAATCAACCATGATAACAGTAACATTACCTATGAATAATTAAATAAAATTTAGACATCTTATAAAGTGACAATTTGACCTTAGTAAACATTTTGGTATTTTCTAAGTCATAAATAATTAATTAATTAATTAATTTAAAAGAATATTTATTTCCATATAATATTAATAAATTATTTAATCAATGTCTTATAGTTTTTAGATAATTTTATAAGACCCTGCGTAATTTTTGGAAGCACTATAAAATCAGTTTTAATCTTAAAAAATGTTTTTTAAGTAAATTATGATTTGAATTAAATATTAAATTAATAATATTTAGAAAATTATTTTTGTAAAATGAACTTCATTTTTGGATTCTAAACATCTAAAAATGGTAGGGGTAAATTTTTGGGTTTTTTCTGAAATGCTTCAATTTTCGGGTGAATAGTAAAAAAATACAGTTTTTCGCATAATCGGTGTATACTAAATTGCATCATTAATGATGTAATGATGACATAAACATTATAGAACATTATTTTCGGCCAAATTATATTAAATATCATTAATGGTTTCTTAATATACAATAAATCCAATTCTCAAACCTAAAAAGAACTTTCCAAAGCCTAAAGTCAAAAGGTGATTTCTTAAAGTGTCTTTTTCTCTTTCTTTCACTTTCCTTTTAATAAATTAATGAATTCGAATTACAAAGACGAATTAAAGCCTAAAACGAATTATATTATATTAATATATTATTTAGGATGTCAAAAAACTACTATTACAAGTCTAACTTTTGATATATTATTTTCTTTAATATTTTATACTAAAAACACCTCCCTCCTCATGTATAAATAAGCCCCCCCCCCCTCCTCTTGACAAAACACACCTCCCAAGCTTCAATAATTTTCTAAGATCTACCCAATCATCTCCCCTAGCCCCTCCCCCATGTCCAAGAGCTTCTGGTATCATCAAAATACCAAGATTAGGCCCTTAAGGAGGTTCTCAAGAGAAGGATTTAAGAGGTAATTTCCCTCCCTCTTCTCCTTTAATTCTCTTTCTAGTTGAAGTTCATTTCTTGATCTATCCCCACCTATATTCATCCAAATTGTGTTGTAAATCCAGTATTATACATATAATATAATTTTATGATTCTAATTGTATACTATATCATCCAACCCCCTTTCCCTCTTCCATTTATTTTATTAAAGAGAACGTTGTTCGTGAGGTGTTAATTTATCACCTTCAAGAACAACATGCCTTTATCTTCCATTTCTACCTTCGGATCTGGTCATGAAACCATTTTTATGGTTGAACCAGAATATTTTATATGTATTATGTTCTATTTGAAGTTCTGGAAATATCCTATGGCCATATTACTAAGTGATAAGTTAAAACAAGTTCGTTGTGATCCAAAAAACCGCCCAAATTGACCCAAATAACCATCACTTAATTATTATCAAATGATTCATCCACATGGTTCTAATATAATTCATTATAAGATAATTAAAACTCCTGTAATATCATTAATTTACATGTAATATCATTTATGTATGTTTACTCATGTTCTACCCAAACTTCAATTTAAGAATACAAGTGAAGCACCCAATAAAAACCATAAAAACGAACATCCCCGAACAATGTGTTTAAACTCTATAAGTCATCCAAAGGAACATAATTTGACATAATGAAACCAGAATTAACCATATTAATGTACACATGGTTCTGTATTTCTAATTAATGAATATAATGTCATTATACAGGACATTAAAGAGAAGGAAACATTCGGATACAAGGTAAGGGGAAATCTCGAACCCAATTTTCTTCCTTCGGGTTCTCCCTCTTTCACTCCATTTTTATATGGTTACTCCTCAAAGATCATTTTTTCATCATTTACATTACTTTTATGGGATATACATGTTTTTCACTAGTTTCTATGTCCAAAAAAATGTTTTCCAAAAGAACACTTCTTTAAAGAACACCCCTTTTACTTCTCACTCAAAGTGAACGGTTCTCGTAACATGTAGATTTTCCCCTCTTTCTTTTGGGTGCCCAAAGCTTTTGAATATGTTATTATGAGATAATAATCATTCCATTTCATGGGTTAATTATGTTAATTTATGTTATATGTTCATTGTGTCATGCTTGATAAATGATAATGTTATGATGTGACGGGTGCGCCCGGAATTATATAGCGCAATATGAATGTTTAAATGTGACAGGTGTGCCTGGAATTATACAACACTCCAATACATTGGGTAAAGTGATGAATCTCATGAGTAAATGTGAAATGATGTGTGAACAAGATTCTAGATTGGTTCACAAGTATGTGTGGTAGTTAACCACTAAGACATGATGTTTCATTTTTATGCATTGCCACATTTCAAGTCTTTTATTTATGCTACTCTCATGTTCATGATCTTTTGCCTATGTTATGATTATGCTCACCCCATGATATATTTTTCTTATCTACCCTCGTAATGGGCTTCTAGATCACCCCTTTTCATGTATATCCTCAGGTGGCTACATGTACTAAGGAGAGTACAAGTGCCAATAAGAATCTAGAGAAGAAGAAATTAAATAAATGTTTATTATTGATGTTGTATTTGTTATGTGTGGTCCTTGTTTTCCCAAGACACTAAACCTTTGGATCCTCTATGTGTAATACTATTATGTTGTTTGTCTTTTAAATGATGTAATAGTAATGTGTGAAAAGGCTGGGATGCTATAGTTGGTATCAAAGGCAAGGTTTAGTTAATTTGGAAATTAGGATTAGTGAACCCTCGAGAAAACCTCTAGTATGAGATTAAGTACAAATATGCACACAAGAGTATTTACCTAGGGATCCCATATGTTTTATTTTTGGTATAAATTTTTTTTAGATGAATAATTTATTCATGACTTGTTTACTTATGTTTTGTTCTAACCTTTTCTATTTTAGAAAATGGTGGGAACCAGGAGAAATCAGGCCAACAACTCATGTGAGGGCCAATGCAATGATTTCCTGAACAACATCCCCAATGATTTGGGAGGTGGAGTTCAAAACTTCATGGAGATTCTTACCCAATTATCTTAGGTTATGAATAATAACCATAATAATGGGGAACGTACTCCTTCACCAAATAGGGAGAAACTAGCTATCAAATGTTTTATGCAGCAACAACCACTGACATTTTATCAATATTTGGATCCACTAGTTGTGGAACAGTGGGTCAACTCCATGGAGAAGATCTTTTCTGTGCTTCACTGTTCTGAGACGGAGAAGGTGACTCTAGTCATTTATCATCTAGATGGATAAGCCTATCAATGGTGGGCTTTGATTAAGAACACCAAGCCAAGGGAGGAAATTGAAGAGATGGAATGGGAAGACTTTAAGATAATGTTTCTTAATTAGTATTTCCCATGAACTCTTTGCACGAAGATGAAGAGAGAATTCATAGAGCTCTAGAAAAAAGAAGGAGAATCTATCACAACCTATGAAGTGAATTTCACAAGGCTCGTAAGGTATGATTCGGGTTTTTTTATCAACAATGATAGAAAAATTGATAGATTCTTTAGTGGATTAAACCACACCTTCGAAAGGATCTTGCAATTTTAGACTTTGGGAGTTATGAAGAAGTTTTTTAGTGTGATCTCAAAGTGGAGATGGAGTTTGGAGAATGGTCCCATGTCTATGGAGATATGAAAAGAAAGATGTATTTTCAAGATGGTGGATCTAATGACAAAGGTGGGAAGAAAAATCAACGACCCACATGCCAAAAATGTGGGATGGTGCACAATGGGAACTGCATCAAAGGGAAGATGAAATGATTCAAGTGTGGGAAAGAAGGACACCATGCTCAAGAGTGTTGAAAAGACATGAAAAGGAAGGAGAATGTAGCCGATGAAAGGAGAGAACCACTCATGGTTCAATGCTACAACTGTAAGGAGCTAGGGCACTACAAAAACTAGTGCACTAAACCTCGAGATCTTGAGGGTAATCAGCGTCAGCAGCCACCAAAGCCAAATGAATAAGGGTAGTCTTATGCCATCACTACTGCAGATGTGGAGCATAATAATGAAGTCATACAAGGTACACTTCCTATTAACTCAAGAATGGAAAAAGTCTTATTTGATTCTGGTTCTACACATTCTTTTATATCTTGTAAGTTTGCTAGAAATATAGAATTGAAGCCCCGAAACCATGAAGTAGAGATATCTATAAAAACACCAAGTGGTGCAATCATTGCAACCCAATTGTTTGACTCTTCTCCTGTTGACGTATGTGGGAAGATTCTTCCAGAAAATCTCGTAATAATTCCCTTGGTGGAATTCAACGCTATAATGGGAATGGACTAGTTCTCATTATATAGAGCACATATCAACTATCGGGAAAAGGAAATATCTTTTCATATTTCGAACCATCCCATGATCCTCTACAAATGCAAGGAAGATCATGAATCTCCTTTGGAAAATCCTTCAATGGTATGGGTGTTGATTCCCTATGAAGAAGCATACCTCTCCCAAATGGTTAAGTCGAAGGGAAGTTCCAACCTTGAGGAAATGCCCATCGTGAAGGAATACAGTGATGTATTTCAAGAAGAGTTTCCCGGAATTCCCCCGGATCGTGAGGTAGAGTTCTCAATTGAACTCATACCCGGAGCTACTCCTATCTCGAAGTGCCCCTATAGGATGGATCCTATCGAACTGGAGGAGTTAAAGAAGCAGCTACAAGAGCATCTGGACAAAGGGTTCATACGCCCTAGTGCATCACCTTGGGGTGTGCCACTGCTCTTTGTGAAGAAGAAGGATAGAGCCATGCAGCTGTGTATTGATTATCGGGAACTCAACAGGATCACCATAAGGAACAAGTATCCTCTCCCAAGGATTGAGGACTGTTCGACCAGTTAAGAGGAGATCAATACTTCTCAAAGGTGGATCTTCATTCTGGATATCATCAGGTAAAGGTGAAGAAGGAAGATATTCAGAATATTGACTTCCTTACAAGGTATGGGCACTATGAGTTTTAGGTGATGCCCTTTGGACTTACTAATTCCCTTGCAATATTCATGGATTTGATGAATAGAGTCTTTAGACATTACCTCGACAAATTTTTGGTAGTGTTTATCGATGATATTCTCATTTACTCCAAGAGGAAGGAGGAACATGAAGAACATCTAAGACATTTGTTGGAGACATTAAGAATGTATAAGTTATATTCCAAGTTCAGCAAGTGTGACTTTTGGATGAATCAAGTCACGTTCTTGGGACATGTGATCACAAGTGAGGGAATTTCTGTGGATCCTTTAAAGACAAAGGTGATTGAGGAATGGCCCCAGCCCTTTTGTGTCATAGAAATCCATAGTTTTCTTGGATTAGCTGGGTACTACCAATGTTTTGTGAGAAACTTCTCATGATTGTCAAGCCCGCTAACTAAGTTAACAAGGAAAGGGGTAAAGTATGTCTAGATAGAATAATGTGAGGGAAGCTTCATAGAGCTAAAGAGAAGGCTGATCACTGCACCTGTACTCACACTACTGAAAAGTGGATAATGTTTTGTGATATATAGTGATGCTTCAAAGAAAGGTTTGGGTTGTGTACTCATGAAAAATGATAATGTGATAGCCTATGCCTCACAACAGTTGAAGATCCATGATCAGAACTACCCGAAGCATGATCTATAGCTAGCATCCATGATTTTTGCCCTGAAAATATGGTGGCACTACCTTTATGGCAAGAAGTGTAACATATACACCAACCCCAAGAGCCTAAAGTATATATTCACTCAAAAGGATCTCAACATGCGTCAAAGGAGATGGTTTGAGCTAATCAAGGATTATGATTTCTCTATTCACTATCATCCTGGAAGGGTGAACAAGGTAGCTGATGCTCTAAGCAGAAAAGAACCTGTTACTCTATCCATGTTGCGGATTGAGAAAGACCCTATCTTCTTGGATATGCAAAGAATGGATTTGGAAATCATAAGGGAAGGGGATACATCCAACCTTGCCCAAATTATTGTGCAACCATCCATCCAAGAGAAGATTAAGGAAGCACAAAGGGATGATATGGAGATACAAAAGATGGTGAATACAGTAAAGGAAGGGAAGCTGCAAGAGTTCCATATCGACGATGGTGGTGTGATTCGGTTTGGAACGCGGATTTGTGTGCCTTAATCACCTGGGATAAAGAAGGAGCTATTGGATAATGCACATAGCTCAACTTTCTCTATCCATCCTGGGAGTACCAAGATGTACCGTGATATCTGGGAATACTTCTGGTGGGATAACATGAACAAGGAGATTGCGTAATATATATCAAGGTGCTTGGTATGTCAGCAAGTTAAAGCTGAGTGATAAAAGTCCAAGGGTATGATGCAGCCATTACCTATACCGATGTGGAAATGGGAAAATGTTACTATGGACTTTGTCACGGGTCTCCTGAAGACGTCAAATGGAAATAATGCGATATAGGTTGTGGTTGATCGATTCACCAAGACTGCCCATTTTATAGCTATTCAGGAAGATCTCTCGCTTGATCAACTTGCAAAGATATATGTGAAGGAAGTGGTGAGATTTCACGGTGTTCCACTCTCAATTGTCTCTGACCGTGATCCAAGGTTCACATCTATGTTCTGGAGAAGCCTTCAATATGCTTTGAGTAGTGAATTAAATTTCAGCATGGCCTATCACCCCCAAGCAGATGGCCAGTCTGAAAGGACTATTCAGATGCTTGAATATATTCTAGGAGCCTACTCTCTTGAATTCAAAGGTGTTTGGGATCAACATCTCACATTGGTTGAGTTCTCATACAACAATAGCTTCCACTCGAGTATTCAGATGGATCTGTATGAAGCTCTGTATGGAAAGCGATGTAGAACTCCAACCTATTGGGATGAAGTTGGAGAAAGAAAGCTACTTGGGCCTGATCTTGTTCAAGATATGACAGAGAAGGTTCAAGTAATCCAGAAACACATCCAAGATGCTCAAATTCGGCAAAAGAGCTATATTGACAACCGTCGAAGGGACTTGGAGTTCAACGTTGGAGATAAATTCTTCCTTCGAATATCTCCATGGAAGAGAGTCATGCAATTCGAGAAGAAAGGGAAGCTAAACCTTAGGTATATTGGCCCCTTTGAGATCCTTCACCGCATAGGATCAGTGGCCTATCGTCTTTCACTTCCACCGAATATGGCTCAAGTTAATGATGTGTTTCATGTATCACTACTAAGGAAGTACATACCAGACCCCTCACATGTACTAAACTCAGAGGTGGTGCAGCTGGAAGATGATCTCTCCTATGAGGAGCAGCAAGTAAAGATTATGGATCAGAGAGATAAGGTTCTGTGCAACAAGACAACCCATCTTGTCAAAGTGTTGAAGAGGAACCATAAGTTTGAGGAAGCAACTTGGGAACCAGAAGAGGCAATGAAGGAGAACTACCCTCACCTATTTGTGTAAAGTGAAATTTTGAGGGTGAAATTCCTTAAGGGGGGAAGAATGTAACTACCCAAAGTTTTTCAATGGAAATTCCATTCTTATAAATATGTCATAAATTAACATGAATTCACAACATAATGAACTACTAAGTGATAAGTGACCATTAAATATAAGTTGGTCACTTCTGTGTTAGGAATTTTTAAAATTTGACATACACGGTTGTGTTCAAGATGATTTTTTGAGTCTAATGAAACAAAAATAATTTTTGGTGAATAGTGACCTACCATTATGAATAGTAACATACCCTTATGAATAGTAATATAAACATTATTAATAGTAAATCATCCAACATAAGAGTAAAATTACCTATGAATAATTAAATAAAATTTAGACATCTTAGAAAGTGACAATTTGACCTTAGTAAACGTTTTGGTATTTTCTAAGTCATAATTAATTAATTAATTAATTAATTTAAAAGAATATTTATTTCCATATAATATTCATAAATTATTGAATCAATTTATTATGGTTTTTAGATAATTTTATAATACCCTATGTAATTTTCGGAAGCACTATAAAATCAGTTTTAATCTTAAAAATTGTTTTTTTAAGTAATTTATGATTTTAATTAAATATTAAATTAAAAATATTTAGAAAATTATTTTTGAAAAATGGACTTCATTTTTTGATTCTGCACGTTGAAAAATGGTAGGGGTAAATTTTTGTGTTTTTTCTGAAATACATCAATTTTTGGGTGAATAGTAAAAAAATTCAGTTTTTCGCATAATCAGTGTATACTAAATTGCATCATTAATGATGTTATGATGACATAAACATTCTATAACTTTATTTTCGGCCAAATTATATTAAATTTCATAAATGGTTTCTTAAAATACAATAAATCCAATTCTCAAACCTAAAAAGAACTTTCCAAAGCCTAAATTCAAAAGGTGATTTCTTAAATTGTCTTTTCTCTTTCTTTCACTTTCCTTTTAATAAATTAATGAATTAGAATTATAAATAATAATTAAAGCCTAAAAATAATTATATTATATTAATACATGACTTAGGATGTCAAAAAACTACTATTACAAGTCTAAATTTTGATATATTATTTTATTTAATATTTCATACTAAAAACACCTCCCTCCTCATGTATAAATAAGCCCTCCCCCTCCTCTTTCCAAACCACACCTCTCAAGCTTCAAGAATTGTCGAATTTCTACCCAATAATCTCACCTATCCCCTCCTCCACGTCCAAGAGCTTCTGGTCTCATCAAAAGACCAAGATTAGGCCCTTAAAGAGGTTCTCAAGAGATGGATTTAAGAGGTAATTTCCCTCCCTCTTCTCCTTTAATTCCCTTTCAAGTTCAAGTTAATTTCTTGATCTCTCCCCACCTATCTTCATCCAAATTGTGTTGTAACTCCAGTATTATAAATATAATGTAATTTTATGATTCTAATTGGATATTATATCATCCAAACCCCTTTCCCTTTTCCTTTTATTTTATTAAAGAGAACGTTGTTCATGAGGTGTTAATTTATCACCTTCAAGAACAACATGCCTTCTTCTTCCATTTCTACCTTCAGATATGGTCATGAAACCATTTTTATGGTTGAACCAGAATATGTTATATGTATTATGTTCTATTTAAATTTCTGGAAATAAACTATGGCCATATTACTAAGTGATAAGTTAAAAAAAGTTCGTTGTGATCCAAAAACCGCCCAAATTGACCTAAATAACCATCACATAATTATTATCTAATGATTCATCCACCTAGATCTAATATAATTCATTATAAGATCATTAAAACTCATTTAATATCATTAGTGACATGTAATATCATTTCTGGATGTTTACTCATGTTCTACCCAAACTTCAATTTAAGAATACAAGTGAACCACCCAAGAAAAACCATAAAAACAAACATCCCTGAACAATGTTTTTAAACTCTATAAGTCATACAAATGAACATAATATGAAATAACGAAACCATAATGAACCTTATTAATGTACACATAGTTCTGGATTTTTAATTAATGAATATAATGTCTTTATATAGGACATTAAAGAGAAGGAAATATTCGGATACAAGGTAAGGGGAAATCTCGAACCCAATTTTCTTCCTTCGGGTTCTCCCTCTTTCACTCCATTTTTGAGATGGTTACTATTAAAATATCATTTTTCATCATTTACTTTACTTTTCTAGGATATACATGTTTGTCACTAGTTTTTATGTCCAACAAAATGTTTTCCAAAAGAACTCTTCTTTTAAGAACACCCCTTTTACTTCTCACTCAAAGTGAATGGTTCTTGTAACATGTATGTTATCCCCTCTTTCTTTCGGGGACCCAGAGATTATGAATATGTTATTATGAGATGAAAACCATTCCTTTTCATGGGTTCATTATGTTAGTTTATGTTATATTTTCATTGTGGAAAGCATGATAAATGATAATGTTATGATGTGACGGGTAAACCCAGAATTATATAGCGCAATATGAATGTTTAAATGTGACGGCTGTGCCTGGGATTATACAGCACTCCAATGCATTGGGTAAAGTGATGAATCTCATGAGTAAATTTGAAATGATTTGTGAACAAGATGCTACCTTGGTTCACAAGTATGTGTGGTATTTAACCACTAAGAGATTATGTTTCATTTTTATGCATTGCCACATTTCAAGTCTTTTATTTATACTCCTCTCATGTTCATGATCTTTTGCCTATGTTATGATTATGCTCACCCCATGATATATTGTTCTTATCTATCCTCTTACTAGCCTTCTAGATCACCCCTTTTGATGTATATCCTCAGGTGGATACATGTACTAAGGAGAGTACAAGTGCCAATAAGAAGCTAGAGAAGAAGAAATTAAATAAATGTTTATGCATGATATTGTATTTGTTATGTGTGGTCATAGTTTTCCCAAGACACTAAACCTTTGGATCCTCTATGTGTAATATTATTATGTTTTTTATCTTTTAAATGATTTAATAGTAATGTGTGAAATGGATGAGATGTTATAATGTTGGTAGCTGAATATTCATCGAGGTGTACCGACCATTCATGGTACTCAATGAATACGATATGATCAGTGTTCAAGGCTTGGACTTTTGAGCAAGGTGTGTTTACGGACGTCTGATCTAGCACTATTCCTCTATACATTCCTAATTATGTTGTGGTGCTAGAGATTACCCTTGTGTTTGAATGTTCTTTGGCTTAGCGGATACAGCCAGTGAGTGTTAGTAATTGGAAAACAGGAAATTGGTGCCCGTATCAGAGAATAGGGTGTGAAAAATTGTTTCGGGAAGAAGAAGTGTTAGGGACAGATGAATCTGTCGGGCTGTATATGTGGAAGCAGAGCTAGGGGAGCAGCATGAGGTGGTGTACATTTTGACATGTTACAACCACACCCCATTGTGGTCCTAGCCAGGCTCAGGGAGCTGGAGGACTGGGGAGGAGAGTAGTTGAATGCGGTCAAGGAATGTGACCCAAGGGCTCTATGAATGATTCAAGGTACGGTCTGTGTCTTCTACCAGCTATCGTAATAATATACATAGGCACCAATCATTCCTTCCCTCAACGAATCTTGTCCAATACCTAGAGTTTCTGTTTAAACTGTTGACTTGACCCTCACGTCTGGATATACCTTTAGATGGAGACTCGATAATCACACTTACGTCGATGATATGATCTGACCCTTGGGGCAAGAGTTTCGGTTGGAACTTCTTGGTGGAAGTTTCAAGGCCTTGCGACGTTAGTTTCGGTATGGAATGTACATCCACAGTTCATACTCAGATTGAATATATTAGGCAAAAATGTTGTGGTTTCTCTACAACGTTGGAATGCGGTTTTCCTTGGTCGGTGAAAAAGGAAACCCATGAAGCACAGGATAAACTCCTTCATAGAAGGGTATGGTTGATCACTCGTGAGTCAGCCAGCCTCACCCTCTTGGAAGCAGAAGTTTTGAGTTATCAGTTCCCAACAGGAGTGGCTAGAGTTCCTCCAAGAATATGACTTTGAGATGGTCTATACTCATGGGAAGGGGAACATGGTAGCAGATGCAATTAGCAGGAGGTATGGTCTATAGCTACTGATTGAGGTGTCAGGGTAACTAGTCGCACTGCAGATATCCATTATGGATAGAGATGAATCTGCTTACCTATAGTCTATGACTGTCACTCCCCCACTCCTTCAAAAATTAAGGGAGGTGCAACTTGGGTCCATTGACTGTGAGATTCGATGTGCTCAGATATCCTCAGGGCAGGCACCTGATGGATTTTATTATGGTGGGAAGCACGTAGTCCTCTTCAGAGGACATACCATGGTACCAGTGGCGCTTCAGGAGGAGGTGTTGAGTGAGTTCCATACGTCCCCTATGGCGGTACATCCTGGTGTAGTAAAGATATACCAGGACCTCTAGAATCAGTACTAGTGGATAGAGATTAATAAAGAAATGGTATAGTTTGTATCACGATGTATCACTTGTCAGCAAGTGAAGATTGCACAAAGTTGGAAGAAGTCTTATGCTGACAGGATACAAAGACCATTTTAGTTTCATAAGGGGAACCACATATTCTTGCGAGTCTCTCCTTGATGGGGACTATGGATATTTGGAGAAGGGGGAAAGTTATCACTGAGGTTTATCTGTCCTTTTTCTGATACTTCAGAGGATAGGCGAGGTAGCCTACCGCTTGGCTCTTCCACCACATTTGGAGAGGGTGTGTGACATCTTCATGTACCCCAGCTGAGGGGATACATGTATGACCCATCTCACATCATCGACCAAGTCAAGTTGGACTTAGATGACGAGGAATCGTTTTCAGAGGTTCCAGTAGAGATTGAGGATCGACAGGAGTGGGTCCTTCATGGGTGGTCGATACCTCTAGTGCGTGTACGCTGGCAGCACGGGAACCTCTAGGAGATCATATGGCAGTGGGAGGCTTAGATTCATTCTCAATACCCTCTTTTGGTTGTTTTTCTTTATTGTGGATTTCATGGATGTAAAGCCCTAAGGTGGGGAGAATGTAATGTCTCGGAAATTCGATATATATTTTCTAATTATATTGAATTATTTAGAGATAGTGAAATCTGACAGCATGCGATTCTGAGGCCCGGAGTGCCCGGAATGATCCGTCGAAGTTTTGTTACACTTTAATTAGCACACGTAAGCAGTTTTCCTAAAAAAATGGAATAACTCTTAAACGGTTACCCAGATCAGAAATATGAGGGCACTGTTGTGCTCAGGATGGCGGTTTTACCCTAGAAGAAACTTAAATTTAGTCATCGCGGGCCTCCTGTGATAAAACCCAAAAATGGCATAACTTTAAATAAAAAAAATCAAATAAATTATTTTATTTTTCAAATGCTTGTAACTAACAAATGGTAGTTTGGATTGAAAATATGAGATGACCATTGAACTCATGAGGGAATTATTTATTTAATAAGATACTAACTTTGGCTAGCATGAGCCACCAGGTAAAGTTAGTTTTTGGCCGTAAATAAAATAATTAAGTGACAATTATTTTATTGTAAAATTCATAACTTATAAAAGGTAACTCGGATTAAAAATACGAGAGTACCGTTGGGTTTTTTGGGGAATGTTTCACTTATGGAGAGCTAACCTTGACCGGCACGAGTCAAGGGTGATTGTTATAATTTTTCTGAACTTTTTTTGAGTACGTTCATTAAACGCCCAAGCGGCATTTTGTAACTTTTGAACTGGTGCTCGGAATTCAAATCTGAGGATACTATTGAAATCACAGTGCCGATATTCACTTAAAGAGTCCTTCACTTTGACCATAGTTGGTCCCGAGAAAATTTTAGTTTTTTGGAACTTTTAATAGAATAAATAAAATAACTTTATTATTTTATTTTTATTTTATTCCTCTAACGGACGAGCGGTAAGGTGGGACCGGTGACATGTGAAGCCAATAAATGGCTTGACCATTCATTTATAAGTAACCACACCATTGGGTAATTATGAAGGTTTCTAATTAATGGGCCTCTATTAATCCCACGAATGTTGCACACCCTTCCCCTCTCCTATTTATATGGAGTTTGGGGAGAGGTGTCAGTATTACTTCGCCAAGCAACAAAGTGATGAAAAAGTGCAGTGATGTCAAACCCTTAGAAGATGGATCTTGTACCAACGGGAGGTGACGAATGAGGAACCGACACCCGAGCCCAGAATGGAAGCGTCTTGCGGGAGTGACAAACGCTGGTATTCCCTTAAAAAACATCGTCAACTTCCTCATGCCACCTCCAACAGAAAAATCAAGGTAGGGATTATTGTTTGATTATTCCTCTCCCTATTTATGATGTTCGTCTTGATTTATGAATATTTATATTCTTCTTGATTCAAGAACAAATAAGCCACTTGCTACCGTTCTAACGCGGAGGGTGAGGGCCGAATGAAAAAATCTCGAACTCTCTGCAACCTTTGTGGTTTTTGATTCATTTTTCATCTGTTCTCCAATGCCAAATATTTATTGGTGCTGGAAACACTGAGATTTGATGAGCACGATATATGGACGTGAAGACCTCGATGCAAGGATCGCAAATATGTGGTTGTCTAATTTTTCGAGCTTACAACGAAGCCGCAATGGCTCACAAAAGGAGGTAGCCAAATATTTATTGGTGCTGGAAATGCGGAGTTTTTCTGTGCATGACATATGGACGCAAAGCCCTCGACGCAAGGATCTAAAATATATGATTGTTTCATATTTTTGGCTTGGAACGAATCCTCAATGGCTCGCGGAAGGAGGTGGAGGCTGGAACCCGGCCTGCCACGAGGAAGGAAGTGTGGCACATGTCCAAGTCGTCAGATGATGAGAAGGTCGTGGCCCATCGGCCACGGTGGAGAAGAGGCGGCAACCGGCACACAAACGGCCGTACGAAGGGGAGGTGGTGGCACACGTCCGCACTGCCGACATGCAGGAGCTGCGACATGAGGCCAAGGCGGAAAAGGAAGGTGGCCGACTGAGCCGTCCGCCGGTGGTAGCGTCGTGTGCGACCGTACCACGGAAGAGGGATGCCCATCCGATCAGCCAAGGGACACCCAGTGTGGACCGCCCATCGGGCCGTGCACCGCGGGCCGCCCAGCGGGCCGGGCTGTGCCAGCGGGCCAGGCCGGATCCAGTGGGTCGGGCTGGACCCAGGCCGAGTCGGGTCATCCCAAACCAGGTCGGGTTGGCCCAGGCCAGGTCGGGCCAGGTCAGCCCGACCAGGTTGGATCGAACCCTGACCAACTTCGACCCATTTTTGCTCTTTCGACCATATCTTGAGCTACGGGCATCCGTTTGATGAACCTTTAGTGACACCAGAAAACATGGCGTGAGACTAACCTTTTGGTATACCCCAATTGAGTTTTTGGTAAAGTTGGAGTATGGCTGGGTTGGATCGAACACGAATCCAACCGGGCCCTCGGGACTAAATGGACAATAACTTACAGACCGGATTTTTGATTGAAGAACCGTCTATTGCATTGAGACCCCTTTTACATTGAGGTCCTTTGGGATAATTATTCATGGGACATCATGGTAGTTGGAGTATCAAACTCTGGCCTGAGGATAGGATCCTTATAGAATCAAGAAAGCTTAGTGTGGGAACCCTGTAGTTGGATCTAACATGAGAAAGGGATCCTTTGTGGGTATATGGTTGGGATCCTTTGTGGTTCTATATTCGAGAGTCTAACTTGGATCCACTCTATGAATCCACATGGGACTACTCTAAGATCTTGTATGGGTCTGAGGATATACTAGGATCCTGTGTGGGTCTGACGATGTACTAGGATCCTATGTGGGTCTGAAGATGTACTAGGATTCTGTTTGGGTCTGACAATGTACTAGGATCCTCTATGGGTCTGATAATGTACTACGATCCAATGTGGGTCTGACGATGTACTAGGATCCTGGGGGGGTCTGAAGATGTACTAGGATCCTGTGTGGGTCTGACGATGTACTAGGATCCTGTGTGGGTCTAACGATGTACTAGGATCCTATGTGGGTCTGATGATTTAGGATCCAACGTGGGTCTGCCTCTTAATAGAGTAAGATGATTCAGTAGTTACATATAATCATCTCTACTGCTGTGCCTAGAATAAATCCTAGCGTGAGCTGATTCCATACTTTCATGGTGATACCCTCGTGGTATTCTTCTGTGTAGTGTACCTGTGTGGTACTTACTTTCGTGGTGATACCATTGTGGTATTTTTCTATGTGGAGTACCTATGTAGTACTTTACTTCGTGGTTATACCTTGGTGGTATTCTTCTACGTGGAGTACCAGTGTGGTACTTACCTTTGTGGTGATACCTTTGTGGTATTCTTCTGTGTGGTGTTCCTGTGTGGTACTTACCTTCGTGGTGGTACCTTTGTGATAGTCTTCTTTGTGGCGTACCTGTGTGGTACTTTCCTTCGTGGCGATACCTTCGTGGTATTCTTTTGTATGGAGTACCTGTGTGGTACTTTCCTTCGTGGTGATACTTTGTGGTACCTACCTTTGTGGTGTTACCTTCGTGGTATTCCTTCCTTCTGGGAATAGTTGATCTTTGAGATAATGAGTTGGGCCTTGTGTTTCCTCATGAGTGAGATGGGTTTACTTGATAACCTAGGTATATGTATAGGCATATACCTAAATGGGGTTGACAGTTATTTTAATGCTTTGTGGTTTATCCTTTGTGGATTTTGTGAGACCATTAAGGTTCTTGGGGTCCCTACTGAGTATCGTTATACTCACCCCCTGTATGGGATTCACCTACACCTTTTTGTGTTTGGTGCAGATGATGAACATCTCTAACTGAGGACGATAGTATGAGGACTGGAGGTATCTTGGAGGTGGACATTAGATGAGGTGTACCGCAGAGACAACCGTTCGAAAGTTGTACCTACCCTTCAGGTAGGGTCCTTGGCAGGAGTTCATGGGAGCTGTTTCAGTTTACTTGTAATTTTCTATTTTCTTGTACTTTATAGTTGGGATTGTATTCCAGACCCTTTTTCTTATAGTACACACTCTTTTTACTACAGTTACTTGTGTTGGAATCTTGTTGTGTGCTTGGTTGTGTCTGTTTAAAGGTTATAAAGGCAATGCCTTCCCGATTTTTGGGAATACGCCTTTCGGTGCTAGTCACCAGCCCCTGGCCTATGGAAGGCGGGCTTGGTGTAGTCACGGCATGGGCCTTGGGGGATGGTTCATGACAATTTCATAACTTAAATCCATCTCCTCTTTATTGAAATGGGAAATGAAACCATCGTGTGTATGCATGGTGGACTACCACCTCATGAAAAGATGTAATTTTTTCCATCATCAACTCTCATAGATGTCTGTGATGATGGATTTAATGTATAAATATGATAATTATGAAATATTAATCACTATGTAAAATTAATATATAATATATTTTCTTAAATTTCCATTCATTGAAACATGATAACATCATTTTTGCATACATTTGGATTACCACCCCCACGGAGAGATGTGATTCGTTTTTCATCACCACATTAAATAGATGATATATATTTGTGTATTTAAATAAAAATATTATATTTATGATATAATTATAATTCTATAAATTTAAAAATAATACTTAACTTATTTTCATCATGATATTTTAAAAATGGAAAAGTTACTCGTGTATATGTACAACCTACAGTCTCCATGACCGTAATGTAGTTTGTTTTCGTAACCATATTATATGGTTGGTTTTATAAGTATCATTGATTTATAAAAATTATAATTATGTAATTATTATCATTATAGATATGATGAAAGTGTGATCTAGTTTACTATAGTCAACCTGCTAATTTCATTCTAGACTTATGAGTTGAATATCCTCAAAATGTATGATGTGAACTTAAATGATTAAGTAATTGATTATAAAATGATAATAAATAAAATAAAATATGGTTATAATATTGAAATGGGTTCTTAAGAAAGAAAATAATTAACATAAGTATATTATTATATAAGATAAAGAATGTACATGAAAAGTCAGACTCATGGTAAAGTACAATGTTTAAAAAAATATTATTTTAAGGTAACACCCCAAGATTTTAAAAGAACAATATGTTCGATTGCATACACAATATGCAAAATAGAGTCTAAACAAACCATAATATACTATTGAAAAATTATCATCTCCAAGCTATTGAATTAGTGGGTATGAATAGTATTAACCAAATTATGTAATATATAAATAAAATATATATTCAATGCAAATTCATTGATTAATTCTTAGGAAATAAGTACTCAATTTTCTGTAAGATTGATTTTTGCTTTAGAAAATTGTTTTCTTCAAAAATATTTTTTTTGATTTTTATGAGATAATATTGTAATTAATTTTTGTGAATTATAAGAAAAATATTTTATAAAAAAATAACATTTTGGAAATCATTATATCAAATTTATCTTTCGATAAAATTTTCATATTTTTTTGAAAAGATTTATTGTTCAGTTAATAATGAAAAATGGTAATCCTTATTGAAAACTATTTTTTATATAAAAGATTTAAAAAGTTACAATTTTTTTTCAAATGATTTAAAACTAAAATTAGTAATATTATATTATTAATAATTGAATTAAGTTCATTGGATCAGATTTTATGATGTAATTTGGTATTAAAACATTTTCAATACTTGCAAAGGATTATTTATGAAAAAACTAATTTCCATATGGTTTTGTGTTTTGATTTTAAATTAATTAATAACACTTATATAAATTGAATATTAAAAAATGGATTCCATATTTTGAATCAGGGGGTTTAAATTTTTTAAATTTCCCCTTTTTATTTGTGGTCAATATGAATAATAAATGTTGTAAAAAATTTCACCTCATTACAGGGTAAATAGGGTTAATCTATGTTAAAACTAAGTGATGAGGTCATAATATTTCATATTAATTCTTATTGTATGAGTATAATTCAACAATTATCACCTTATTATATAATAGTTTTTGGAAACTCTTCCATGAAAATGACCACTATAATGTTAAAATAAATGAAAGTTACAAAATGTTACTCTCTTAGTTTTACATATCTATTATGTGTCCATTTAGGGAAAAGACAAGTGGTTAATGAATTTAAATGTTTATTTTGATAATAATAAACTCTTTTCATGGAGGAAATTTATTTCCATTTTTTTATTACAAAATAATTACCCTAAATACATACACAATGTTGAAACAGTATTTATTAAATCAATGGAAAAATAAATTAAATGATATTATGAATATTAAAAGTAATATAATTTGAATGAATTAATGTGTAAAAATAATTTTATATATCTATATGACATATTAGTGAATTTTTAAATGATTTTATTCTAATTTCCCCTTTTCTTGATGTACATAAAGTCAAATTAAATAAATAGTGATAAAATATACATTAATGATATTTTATATTAAGTTATATTTTATTAAATGATTTAAATTTAGAAAGAATATTATATTAGAAAAAAATGTGATATGGTTTCAAAATTAATTTATGGTTCTTTTATGGGTTATTTTTTCATTTTATAGTAATATTGTTAACTATTAAAGGGTAAAAAACATTTTTATTATGGTAATTATCAAAAGGGTTAGTGGGGGTTAAAACTAAAACATAAGGGTGAAAACATAACCCAAAATTGTATAAATGTTTTTATATGAGGGTATTTAAACTTATAATTATCTTATATTTTAATTATATCATTTTGGATCCATTTTTTCAGGACTAATAATTTATATTAATTTAATACTTTAAGAAATTCCATGAATTACCATCCCCTCAATTATAAGAGGACGCATATCCTTTATCTTTATTACACAACCTTAAACCAGATATCTTGAACAAAACCTAAAGATTTTATTATAAAAATCCTTATCCATGTTCTATAGGTTATTTTAATTCCAAAATACCAACTCCATTTCCCTTAAGAAGATATCTAATCGAATTTTACTAAATAAGTGGTAATCGTCTTTACTGACACTTTCAAGTTTATTCCTTATTATACTTCCTATTAATGTGGTTTACCCAAACTAAAATAATAAATAAACTATAATAAATACTATTATATGTAATTATGATCATGGTAGAATCTTATTCCATCTATTCTTAGTCCTACAAAAAGTCTAAATATAGCTCGTGCAAACATACGGCATATCGTCTCCATGTAGTAGTGTAATTCGTTTTTCATCACCATTTTACTTGGATGGTTATAAATATGGATCTAATGATTATATATGATATTTATAAATTTTTTTTTTTCTGGAACTATAATATCTTATCTACCTTTTACATTCCAATATGTTGGAAAATGATAATGTTGCTCATGTGTGCACGTGGACTACCACCTCCACAAAGCAATGCGAATCATTTTTCATTCCTTTTTTAAATTTATGGTAATAATAATAGGTTATTTTGAATATAATATATATATATAAATATATATTATATAATTATTATTTAATAAATTTTAATTATTATTTACTTTTCTTTCAATTTATCCTTTGAAAAGTGAAAACAATGTTCTTGTGTACGTACAACTTACCATCTTTAGTAATGGTTTAATTCGTTTTTTTGTCTATATAATTTATGGATTACTCTAAATGCATATATAAATAATATATATAATATTTATATCATGGTTAATATTATTTATATTATGGAAAAATGGTAAAATTAAAAGGACTAAAACTACAAAACAAGAACATACATGAAAAAGGAAGTCGTTATTTCTCAGAATAATGATTTTGACAAAAAATTGTTTATAAATAGATCATAAAGGATTATAAATAAATCATATAAGGTATTATATATATGATTTTGGTTCTATAATATATTTATAAAAAATCTATATTTATTATACAATAGTTTCATACAAATTCAAAGGAAATCAGACGTTAAGTAATGGTTTTAAGTCTCATTTTACTTCCATTAGACATACTCACCAATTATTTCTTTTGTGTGAAGTATATAATTCGCATTTGATATTTTATATCAAAAATATATTTATATTCATGGAATTTAATGTTTTATTTAAGGTTTTTTCTCTCATGGGGGTTATAATTCAAAATTTACGAAATGTGGTAAGGGTTTATTTCACAATCTCATCATTATTCATGATTATATATGTTTAAGACTCCCTTAGGGGAATTGATTGATATTTATATCTTAAAAATAATTTATTTTATTCTTATCTATTTATTCATGAAAATTTCAAGTAATAGTAAAATTTTTATCTCTTTGGTACATAAAATGATTGATAATTGTTTTAATAAATTCTTGTTTTATTTCTCTCTTTAGTTGAAAATCCTTTTTTTTCCATATCCATGTTTTCTAAAAAATATTTTCACGAATTTTTTAAAAATTATACAAATGATATATTAAATACATTTTTACAAATTGATGACCTTTTTATAATACATTTTGAAAATAATATTCTTTTTATTTTTATAATGAGGTACTTTTTGACCTTTTTACAACAATGTGAAAGGAATTTCTTTTAACTTATATGGTATATATGGAATTAACCAACATCATTACCACTAATTTATTTGAATATTACTTTATAATTTTCCATCATTATTCTCAAATAAATTTTTCCCCTTCTATTCTAGAAATTTTTTATTTTTAAAAATTTATTTTCAAAGTAAAAGGGGTATTTTTCTCATCATTTTTTAATGATTTTTTTGTATTTATATTCATCAATAACAATAACCCATTTTAATTATGATACATCGGGTATAAGTTATAATGATATAGTCCTTGTTATTTCTATGGATTGTTTATGATTAGTTTTACAGTTGGTTTACTATTTTGAAATCATTATCTATATTACTTTGGATGGTTTATGATTATGTTTTTTGATTGGGAAAAGTATTAATATTTTGTATGATATTTTTTCAATATAATTTTTACATTGATTCTATTTCAAAACTTTTATATTATGAATGTATTGGACATAATAAGTGATTTGTGGGTCCCATTATGGCCCTTATATACATCTGTATATCTCATGATATAAACTAGGTTGGGTATTTGGTCAAGGCCATACCTATTTATGTAAGATGTATTGGCACAAGGCCCTAATGGTATGTTTTCAATGTATTGGCATGAGTCATCAATGGTATGTTTCAGATGTCCATCTTTATTTCTTCCATCATTATGAAATCAGTTATTGATTCTCATGAGTTTATTTGAATGGTTTTTATATCCTTGGATAAAGTTCAAGCTCTTGTTATTAGTTATATGGTATTATTTGATTGTTATTTATTTTGGACATATTATTAATTTTCCCAAGTTATTTGTTGAATGTAATGTGCTATTAGTTATTTACCTTTCCATATTGATTATTCCTTATTTACTCATGATATAATCCACTATACATAACCCTTAATAAGAATTGGAACTCACCCTTATTTTATTTCCTTTTCCTAGGATTTAAATAAGTAATATTTGAAGGATTTCATGGATGTAGTATATTTACTTTCATTATGTTATATGTTATGATTTCATATGTAATGTGAGATTAAAGTATGTATCTATTTTACCTAGACTATAAAACTATTCCTTTTTTGGTATATTATTTTTTGTATCTATATCCAATATAATAAAGTAACCACCAGTTCTGGGCTGCTGGAGTCCGGGTCTTTACATTTAATGTTTCCCTTCCAACTATTTTTCATCCATATCTATGTACTTATAAATAATTTAAGAAATTTATTATTTATACTTAAATGTTTTCCAAAGTTCATTTTTTCTATATTTTAATTTCTTTAAAATAATAATAATGAAATATTTTTATGGTTTTACGTAAGGGAAACTTTACCTTAAAACCTCATTTTAAATGTTTTAATGATTTATTTTATAAATATTTTTCTTACATGAACATATTATAAAAAATATTTTATCAATGTATTTATATGAACATATATGAATTATAAAAGAAATTTTATGTTACTTTTTAATTTCTTTTAAGGTTTTAAAAATCAATATTTTAAAGTATCTTATTTGGAACATTTCTACTTTATTTATAAAAGAAATAAGTAATGTTTTATTTTAAAGTATATAGAAACAAAGGATTTTCCTATCTACATAACTATTATGTGATGATTATATTCTTTTATAATATTTCAATTTTTATTCAAAGACAAATTGTCATATAATTTGGTCTAGAAATTTTAGTTCTGAAAATTAAGTTTTAAAGGTAAGGGATCTCTCTAAACCACCCTTTTCTTTGGGTTATGACCATTATCACTCTAAATCAGTCTCTCTCTCCCTTTACTATTTATTCTTATAAATTCTATATATATATATATATGTATGTATGTATGTATCTCACATGTATACCTAAATTATTCTCCCTTTCTTTGATGGGGTAATACATACCTTATGATCATTTCTCAAATTTATTATTTTAGAAATATCTTTTTAATATAACATGAGTAAAGATTATGAAAACCATTTTCTTTCCATGGGTAATTCTTTTTTTATTCCAAATGATTGATTTCATATTTTTGGTATGCATAATCATGAACATGTTATTATGGTTTCACTAAAATGGTGCTATAATTCATTTGGTAAATCTATTGTCTCATGAAGTATTATGTATGGGATTATGGAGTAAACAAAATCCACTATGGGTCTATGTCAACCATTTTATATTTTATTGGAAGTTATCCTTGACTTATGTTTATGTCATGTTTTGTATTACTTCCAAATATCCTATATTTACATTCTTTTATAATACCATTTTCTTTATTTTATGTTACCATATGATTAATCATGATATTATGTTAAAAATAAATTATATGCTACATAATAATGGTGAAATGTATAATTTTTTTTAAAAAACGTTTTCATATTTTTTTAATGATTGAAAATAAACCTTTATGCGTTTTATTTTTTCCATTAATATTTATTATGAAATATTTTATGAAATTATTTTTGGATAAAATATTATCGATTGGGTAATTAAATTTTTATTTTGAGCCTAAAATCTAATATTGAAAAGGATAAATCTACTATAAGTATTCATGAACTAATAGGTTTCTTTATTTCCTCTCATATGTCCCTTACTAATATTTTTGTTCTAAAACCATGTTTTAAAATGTTCTTCACAAGGTTTTGAGGATGAGTAACTAAAATTATGAGGTAAAAGTGAAAATTGTGAATAAATTTCAAGAAAATAAAATTGTTATATCACAAAAATTTTGGTTGTGGGAAGAATGGATACTAAGTTAAAGTGTCACTCTATGATGTAATAATTTTTTATGTTGGGATAATAGCATAATTCTCTAAAACTCTAAACCTAAAAGATATTTAGGATGTATAAAAAATAATTTTTGTCTTAAACTCAATATTATGTAATGTTCAAGGATGTTTCCTTTTTACTCACATGGTATTCTATGTGTTTGGTGTGTTATTATAAAAATAAGAATTTATTCTTTAAATATACCACTAATAAGCGGTGGGAAATCTTTCCCTCATATTTTAAAAAATTTCTCAAATAAAAACTTTATCTCAGATAAAACTAATTTTATCATTACCTTCTTCCCAAAAATGTTATAGTGTTTAATTAATCATAAACTATTTGTATCATCTCATTTATTCATGAAAACTCTTTATTTACAATCATATATTATCATATAAGAGAAAATAAATGTAATTAAAAATATGTAAGTTTTATTATAGATATATTTGGGCTTTTAAGTAATCCAATTACACTAATTACATGATGTATCAACCCCTTTCTTCATCACTTTAATGCATAATTTAAGTTTAATCATTAAATATTTATCAATTTTAACTCCTATACATATGAAAAACAAATTTTCAATGCTTAGTTGGTATCATATACCCTTAAAAATATAAGGATTGAATTTTATGACATTAATAATTTATTTTAACTCTATATATAGTTTTTTATACAATTTTAGCTATTATATGAAATTCCTCCTCTAGTGACCTAGATTTCCACAATATAAGAACATCCCATACTTCCTTTATTTGATTTAAATAGTGGTGTAGACTCTCTATGACCTCTATTATTTTACCTCTGTTCAAAACTTTTACCATTTAGTTTATATATCATCACCATGAAACATGATCCTTGACCTCCAATGTATTACTTATCATCCTCATCATATTTAGGGGGTTGGATAAAATTTTACTTAACTCATTCATGAAATAATTCATAATAAACCATTTTAACCCTTATAGCGGTGTTTTTAAAATTAATCATGTGGCCATATCAAACCATTGAAGTTACCGATTCACACTACTTCATTTTCTTACCCAGTAATATTTATTACATGAGTTAAGATAAAAGTATTACTAGCCTTCATACATCAAATGAATTCTTTTGGAACTCCATATCTCCTGTGTAGAGATTATTCTTACTATAGCCTTTTTGGGGGTTTTATCATCTCAAAATAATTTATACTCTCATATTGATTTTTCATATTTGGATACATCAAAATAGGAATCAACATAGAATCATATATAGAATATTTACAATTATTACTGTAAAAAAAATTTCATGGTTTTCCTCATAAGTATGAGGTTTCCTAGGGATTTTTCCCCTAATATATAGAACTTTCCTTCTTAATTAGGAATAATTATTAAGTTTATATACCTATATAAGATGTTTCATTTTATAAGATTTTATTTCTCCAGGATTGATATCAATGTCAATTTGAATAATTATTATGCCATTATATTTTCAATATAATCTTTTATAAAATGAGTATCATGTTTTACATTATTTATTATGGATTTTTGTTAAATGTTCTCCCACTAAAATTATGAACCCTTTTAATTACTCATATTCATTAGTGGTCCAACATCTATATTTCATTATGCGATAACCCCTATTTAGTGTGAACTTTATAACTATAGCTATATAGGTAGCCAATCATTCCAATCCTATCATATATGAATCTTGGATGGTTGAGTGTAAAAATCCTTACCTAATTCATCATATGGATAAAATAAACACTATATATATAGTATCATAAATAGTGGGGTTTCTCAGCTAATTGTATCTCAAACCTAGTTCCAGGTATGGTAACATAACCCTTGCAGTCAACCATAAATTCCTTTATATATACAAGATAATCCAGGGGATACTTTCACATGAGCCTACCCAGTTGGATGATCAAGGTCTTGAAACATGTTTGATTTGTAAGGAATCTGACACTTATTATTTCAAAAGGGTTTTTTATATCTCATCATATCATCTCAGGTTATTTATTTTATATATGGATCTTACTAATTATTATGTTTTTGAATCCCTATTACTTTCACCAAATCAATAAGTTCAAATCACATTGATGTGTAACTATTTAAACAACCAATAGATTATGTAACTAACCTAAATAAAATAGCCAACTATAGTCACATGTATTCAAATTCATCTCATGTATAAGGTGCATGAAACCATTTTGTTTAAATTATTATTATCATATGTAATATATAATCCCCATAGCATTAAGTATTTAGGGACATGTATCCAAGCCCCACTTTTCTGGATAAGGAATAAGCCTCCATGCCAATGAGCAGTCCAACCCAAAGTCCCTTGATCCATGGTAATTTACTTAATAGAGATAAAAAATTACATTACAATTATAACACCTAAAATGTATAAACTATAATCAATTTTTTATTTCATTCTTATAACTTAGTGCAAGATAAATTCATGGTAGAAGAAAACAAAATCAATTTTCATACCTAGAATGAAACATCTTAAATGCTTGTATGATAATTTATTGATATAGTTTAACACACTTAAACTAAATAAAACATAAAAATTAATAATGTAATATTTATATTCATTTTTAGTAAATCAATTAATAATAAAAAATAAATAAATAAATTATAAATTTTAAACTGTGATAAACATTTATGAATAATTCATAAATAAATTATAAACACTTTATAATTTAGGAATATATAAAAAGGAAAAAATATTTTTTTTAAATATATATATATATATATATATATATATATATGGAAAATAAATTAACCATGACCATTTTTGTAGTCATTTTGATGTTTTTATTTCAAGAAGATTAGTTATTTTAGCTAAGGTGTTTTTTAGGATAATGATCGTTTCAGAAGGGAGTCATTTCTCTTAGACAAGGCATTTCTAGTGGGATTTTAGTAGTCCTATAGTGTATTATATTACATCAAATATTACATATTTAAAACCATTTTAGTCCGTATACTAAGACGTTGATACCAACTAACCATTATATAAAGGCATCATCCTATGATACTCTATTTTTCATGACTCTCCTATATCACCCATAACAGTGATTTTACTTGAACTATAGCATGGTATCACAATGTTAATGAGTCTACACCAATTTTTAAGTGGTCCATTTCATGGTATATAAAAAACTAAGAACTATAAACATTTTGGGTTCGACCGTGTCATGGTACTTGGAAAACTCATTTTTTCAGATTTCTTTATCAACTGAATAATAAATCCAAACATCATATAGGTGGATCTGATACCACTATTTTATTTTGGATTCGATAACACTTATGCAAATGAAATGAAAAAAATATAAAACTAAAGCCATATTATACATAATGTTTTATATATATTGGATTGAATAAAATAATAAAGAATGAATGGTGTAACATTCATCAGTTGATCCGAGATTCAAACATGTCTTTAATGTAAATCACTAAGAAGAAACTAATTGGTTCCTTTTCCTAGGGTTTCTATGGATCTTACAAATATCCCAAAGCTCAAGAAGAACCTACCATAAACTATGGTTTGGTAGAACCATATATTTAATGGTTTGAATGAAATGAGATCTTGATAAGTTTGGCCTTGAGGAGTTCTAACCATTTCACTCAATATCATGAGGATCAAACCCATTTAAATAGGCCTCCAATAACCTCAAACATTTTTAACTATTTAATTTGATACTTTCACAAAATAATCAATCTTTTCAACTTTTGAAACATTTTTATTTAATTATTGTATTTATTATTTATCATTTAAACAATCATATTATATGTTAAAACTTCCCATAATCATCATTGTATGATGAAACATTGATCAAGATATCCTTTTATGTGATAAGATGATTGATTCATGTGATATTATAAAATAAGGTAATCTTCTGTACACAAAACCATGAAATAATGACATTCTCTATATCATGGGGCACCCTAGAATATACTATAATATAGTCTAATTCACTATGTTAGGGTTATCCCCTTTAGTTCATATTTCCATTATAATGTTTTCAATAAGATATCATCTAAGTTATGATAAGGAAATTAGAGTGTTGATGAGTTAGATTATTGATATAGTGATAATGATCATTATGGGTATAGAAGTTATCACATGATCATTGATGTTCATTGCATAGGTAATGGATGTATATTTCATAAGTGACACATTGGTTATAATTGAGATGATTAAAAAATAACTACCTTAAACTTCTATATATTGGGGTGAAACACAACGGACTGACATTGATGTGTTCAGAGGCTTCAAATTACACTTCATTTGGATCCATATAAGTTCTAATAACTTACTATGTGTGTTTTTTATGATCTTGAAAATTATTTTCATTATATATAGTGGCTCACTTTGTTATATTGTGAGAGAGTAAAGTTTTTTACTAATATCATATAGTATATATATGGTTTATTGCTTTTTTATTAAAAAAATGAAGGATATTATTTAATATTGAAATCAATAAATCCATGTGTGTCCTATTACTGTATAATATGATGGTGTTAGGTTCCTCTCCATTATTGAGAGTGAGAAAATAGAAGTTTTATTTTTACCACAAATTGTAAAAAATGTTTTTGCTTACCTTGATAAAAATAAGATATTTGATTTTTTTATATTTTTAAGCCCAAAAAAGAGATATTTTCATTAAACCAATAATATTAAGATATTTTAGTTTTTTATAATTCCTTTTTAAAACATGAAAATGTTTAATGGTTATTCCTCACAATCAAGAATAAAATATAAATAAAATCAGTCATTTGGTTAGAAGTAGATAAAAATTATAACAAGATACAAATAAAGGTAACATATGATATTAATAATTGATGGTGGTTGAAGGAGAGAAGGTGTTTAAGGATATGGGTAAAATCATAGAAAACACTAATTTTTTCTTTTTGATAATTTTGGATAAGTTTTGAATTATTCATCCAAAATTATAATAAAATGATTAAATTGATTCTAACATCACTTTTCTATAATTTTTTTTCTAAAAAATAAGTTAGTTTGGTATATAAAAACAAAATATGTTATTATTTTTAATAATTTATTAAAAATATGACATATAAAAATAGTATATGACAATACATGCCCAATAATATAAGAGAACTCTAATAAGTTATGACATTTACAATAAGATGTGATTAAATTCAACACATTATATCTAGATGGGACAATAGTTGAAGGAGAGAATATGTTTGAGGATAGGGATAAAATATAACAATTCAATAAATTTTATACATTTAATAATGTTTAATAATTATTAAATTATTCATATAAAATTATATAAAATTATTCAAATTGATTTTAAATGCACTTTTCACTCATTGTTCCAAAAAAAATATTTTAGTGAGATTGGTATAAGAGAAAATCATGTTTTTTAATATATTATTAAAAATATTTTATATCAAAAAAATCTGATAATTATGTCGGGATTAGAGTTCACTATTGACCTGCTGGATGTTATACGCCACAGAAAGCTAAGATATGGATTCCCCACCAATCAGAAATTACCTTATGAACTTTAATGTACAGAAAGATAGGATGTTCGCACACCCTAGTCACTACACAATGTTGAACACATCATACATGTTTATAAAAAAAATCAAGATATAAAAAAATGAAAGTATGATAAAAAAATTGGTTTTATGTGGTTTATAAAAGTAATTCCTACATCCGAAAAAGAACAGTATTTTCATTTTTATTTGAATAATCGGATGATCCAAAGATTAAGAAACTTAATCAGTAATAGAAACCAATATTTTTTATATATGTTTCCACATCACACCCATATACATGTAAAAGTGGCCCCACCCCACATATATAGTGGCGTCCATCTGGTCAACCCATTACACCACCATCCTCCATTCATAGATAACCCATATTATGAGCCCAATGAATATTGATACACTACATCATCCATCACCTAACTGCTAATGTTGGTGAACAGTTAATTCACCCTATATATTGAACCAACCACTATGAATTCATAATAAAACACTACTATCCAATCATAATTCCTCTTCTAGAGAATCCCATTTTCTACTACCATCACCCCAAAACCATTTTTTTCATTTGGATCTCTGATTATTTAGTAGTTTTAGAGGAACTACAAACTGGTTTTACAACCCAACAATCTCCCACTTGAAGACTACTTTAAGGAAACCATGGAAACTCTATAAAACATAGAAAAATAAATGATACTCCCAAAATAGTGTCTCTACCTCTATCTATTCACCCATACCCCATTGAGTAATAATGTTTCCTTATACTTTCTTATAAAAATGTCTTGGTGAACATATGTGGTTTATTTTTATTAAAATTTATTTTCTATATATCTGACTCCTTATATTCCATAAAATCCTTGAGGAAATGATATTTAATGTTTAAGTGCTTTATCCATGCATGGAATAATAGGTTTTGAGATATGTGAATTTTAATTTGACTATCATAGTAGAGAAATCCACTTTCATACCCCCTTATGAGTTCCTCAAATAGATTCCTCAACCATATATGTTCTTTCCCATCTTCTATTGCTTCAACTTCTTCATATTTATTCAGATAAAAATCTACAGTTGATTAAAATCTTGACATGGAAGTCATTATCATTACAATAAATTTTAATATGAAATTAGTTTTACATTTTTGAGTATCTGAATCTCCCTCAAAGTCTGCATATGCATACCCCTATAACGAATCATCTTTCTTGAATCATAAGGTTGTATCTCTCATTGATTTTAGATGCATGATGATCCATTTCATGTCTTCATAGTATTTTTTACCTAGATTATACATTAAATAGATGATGACTCCCACTAAATCTATAATTTTGGGGTGAGTACACATTGTAGCTTATATCAAACTAACGACTATATATGAAAATGAAATTTTTTTCAATGTATTTTTCATCATCATATATCTTTGGACCTAATATTTTGAAATATTAAATTTTATATCAAGAAAGGTTGAAAACATATTACATATGAACAAATTGAATCTCTCAATAATCTTTTAGACCTAATCCATTAAAGAAAACCCCAAGATTCCATCTTTTTTTATCTCACCCAATTCTTATCCCCAAGATCTTCTTTGATTTTCTAAAACTTTAATCTAAAACCTTCCATACAAGTCATGATTCAGCTCAAAAATCCTCTTAATGTTAGGACTATCTAGAAAATTATCACCCATGTATAAGATAAATAAGATGAAACTCACATATTCAAACACCTTATGGTAGAAACAATGGTCTGTGTTTCTTCACATGAAACCTTTGTCCAACAAAAATTCATCATTTTTTATTTTATATTATCATGGTGATTATTTCAATCCATATAGTCTTCTATTCATCTTATAAACCAATTCATCATTTCATTAATTCATTAAACCCATTGGTTTCTTTATACAAATTTCTTCTTCCCAATCTCTTTTGAGAAATACTATTTTTACATTGACTTGATCTAAGTGAAAATCATCATGTGAAACCAGGATTTGTATTGTCTAGATGGTGGTATGTTTAACCACTAGTGAAAATATTTCAAATAAATAATTTTTGTCTTTTTTGAAACCCATCCACCAACATCCCTTCTTTATACCTCTTCTTTCAATCAGTTTCTTCCTTTAAATAAGAAACCCATTTTTTCTCAAGTGACTTATTGTATTGTGTTAAAACCATTACCACCCAAGTTGTATCCATATGTAAATAATCTAACTCATTAATAATATATAACTCCCTCTATATAAAATTATTGAGATCGGATGCCTCTCCCTGGATCTTGGGTTCCCCTCCATCTATTATATGAAGATAATTCAAGTCATGACCATACCTCTAAGTCATTAGAAGGACTCCGGAATACCTCTTCAAATCACTCTATGATATTTCTATATTCAGTAATTCCTCATATTATTCTCTAATTTCTATAGTTCTACTTTATTATACTCCCACTCAATACTTAATAGCCCCTTATCCCCCTATTACATCCTTTATTTTCCTAATATTTTAACTTTTAGTGATACTATCTGAACTCTAAAAAACTTATGTCTATCTAAAGTACCCATTCAGATCAAATTTAATTTTTATAGGTGAATATTTGACTTCAAATTACTTCCCCATAATTTTTAGGTCTTTTCATATGACCTTCTCATTAAATTGTACATTTTTACATCTCATCACATGTCACTTTTCATCATCTAAAAGTTGAAATCCAATGTTTTCATCTCAATATACAATAAAAAACATTCCTTGTATTTTTCCTTGAGTTTATCTCCATAATTAACATACACATAAACATATTAAAGGCTCACAAAAACATTGAGGTGATAGAACTATATTGATTTATCAAACCATATCACTTCCATAATTTTATTCCTCATTAGCGCTAATGAACATGAATTAACTAAGTCTACTACATTGTAAACTACTTATGTCAAAATTACCTTAGATTTTCTAGAGTATAGCCACATTATTCATTAATTGTTTTTTAATGATTGTTTCACTCATGTATACACACCATTTTTCTCTAGTATCACAAGTATATTCTTCTCAATTCTAATTACTCTATGCTAGTACAAGTTTTGGAATCTTCCTCTATTATACTCATCATTATTGTTGGGATTTAAGCACTTCATCTTACAACTTATATCATTCTCTATCAGTGTATTCCATTGAACAAGAACTTCAAAAACATATATTTTTTATTAATAAATTAAACTCATACCATATTTATGGAATCATCAATTAATGTCACAAAATTTTGTGACACTCTATGAGATCAGGCTAGGGATGGCCCCCAAAAATTTGTGTCAACAAGCTCTTGATTTTGGATCTTGGGTGTATATCTACTCAGATTGAATGAAACCTTTCACTACTTCCCATATATATATCTCTCAAAACATTAAAATTCTGTATGATCTAGCTTCAATAGGCCTTTATCCACTTGAACCTTTATGTTCTTCTCTTTTAGATCCCTGAGTCAATAATTCCATAACTCTAACATGTTGAATGTTACGGCCCCTGAAATTTTTTCTTTATCTGATTATCTGGGTAGATATAGTGTTCCTTATTTTATGCCTCTAGATATAACTATTGAACCTTGAGTGATCTCCCATACTTGGTTGGATAAGCTCATTACAAAACCTGCTTCATCCACCTGTCCCATATAAATTTTATTTTTTCCACAAAACTGATATATGTTAAATATCCTTGAGGTCAATGTAACATTAATTCTTCATATGGACCTTCACATATCTATTTTGAATGATTTCTATAGCCTTATATTCCCCCAATTGTACCCTTCCAAACCTTATTGAAACATAATTTCCCATGAATAAATTCTTTTTTGAGGAGTTGAATGATTCTTTAGAGTCAATGATCCATGATTTCATCAGAACAATCATGTTTAGTAGTAATATACTACATAATTTAGATACCACATAATTCACTGATATTGTACTTCTGAATTCCAATCACCTAGTGTTAACTCTTCTTTACCAACAGTCCTTCTTGAGACGACCTCTCTTACTACAGTGCCAACATATTTGGCTAGGACTAGATTATTTTACTTGGATCCATCTACATGATATGTCATTTGACTTCCTAAAGATTATATTTTGATGATGTGACCATCCTCTTTTTTCTTCACTAAGATCACTAATGGATGGTTCTTGTACCTCTATCTATCTAATCTCTTTATTTCGGATAATTCCCTATCTATCCTTAAACACTAATTCAAACATTCCAAAAATAATTTATCATAGTAGTTACCATCACCTCCCAACTCTCTGGAAGTGATGATGACAATAGAATTCCCCATACATATTTTGTAAAATTCAAATTAACATATTCAAGATAATATTAAATCATGTTAAAGTCATTTATATGGTCCCTAATAGACTTATATTTTTAAAACATCACATCAAATAGTCTCAAAATCATGATCACATTTTTCAGTGTAGTAGGTTTCTCATATGTTCTTGTTAGAGTCTTCACCAACTTGATTGATTTATTCACCTCCAAGGTGTTAAAGGCTCCATTTAGATCTAATGAAATCCTGATAAGTCTAATAACCCTTCAATCCATCCTCTACCATTCTAAAATTTCCAATTTTATGGTATTTATTCCATCCCACATAAGTTCTAGGTCATTTTGAATGAGATGATATATTATCTACATCCTCTAAAAGACAAATTAATTCTTATAAAAGCTATCAACCTAGACCTTACTATTGTCTAACTCCATCCTTCTAATTACCAAAAAAATGTCCCACTAAATCGAAAAACATCAAATTGAAATGGAAATCTACCTGATTAATTTTCAAGTGTGAATTGTTGAGCTATGATCAAGTATTTAATACTAATTCGGGGGGTTATAATGCACCAATGATCCATTGAACTCACTTCCTTCAAATTTTACTTGCAGTGGATAGCCATGCTCTGAATGCCCCATCGATCAGAAATTACCCCCATGAACATTTATTTATCATAAGATAATAATTTCACACACCCTTCTCACCACACCAAGTATCACATATCATAAAAACCATAAAACTCTACACGAGAATTCAATATAGTGAAAAAAATAGAATGAAAAAAGAGGGCTTTGGTTTTATGTGGTTTGGAAAATTAAGTACTATGTCCATAGGAGAACAATGTCACCATATTTATTACTACAAGCAGATGATACATAGATTTCCATACTCAATCATTAATACCAACCTATATATTTTTTTTTTATTTTTTTTTCACATCACACCCACATACATGTATAAGTTTCCCCACACCACATATATAGTGGGGAAACCAATCAATCTATTTCACCATAAGAGACTAGTTTTTATAGATCTTTTCGTTCTTATTTTTTGGGTGGTATAGGTGTTTAAGAAAGTTTATATAAGTATGCATAGTGTTTAAGATAAAAGTTTAGGTAGGAACCAGGATGGTGATGTGGTTGTAGGCCTTGTGACATCGAGGTCGAGTGATGGAATTTTAGAAATTAGAATGAATATTATTTAGTTTTCTTATGGCATGGAATATTGGTATGTGTCATGGATTAAATTCTCTAATAACCCTTACATATTCATCTTATAGTGTCTTATTTTATCTTATGGATTGTTGTGGTTTTAGATATGGTATTGTGTCATATTTATGGACCTTACATCGTAGATGATTGGGATATGGGCTTTGGGGTCTCTATTGATTTGTAAATAGTTGTGGTGTGGGCATGGGATACACTGTGGAACCTAAGGGGTTGATTTTTCTTCTCTCTACCATATAAAAGGTCATTAAAATGTGGTCTTGGGGCGACTTCATGGAGTCTCAAAGGTTATGACCCTTGGTTCTACCGATATTGGGACCACTACAAAGTGGTGTCTTGGTTGGGTCATGGTGTTACCAAAGGTTTATAGGATAGGTTTTGATTGAGTTTTGTAAAGGAGTAGATATGGTGGGATTCATTCCATGGATTATAGAGGGAATATTTGATTGGGTATGTTATCTTGTGGACACCCATATTGTATTGTTGTTTTATTGGAACCCCTAGGGGCTACGACATGTTCAAGTGGATTACATCATGGTATTCTTTTTTCACCAACCTATAAAAATTTGGGACCCCTCTCAAATTTTACATATTTCCTAAATTCACATTGGAACCTTAGGAATCCTTAGGGCCTCTTTTAATGACTTTGAGAAACATTTTCTAGGCATTAACCCCTAGATTTTGAGGATCTATCTGTTAGTGATATTTGGTGAGTTCCATTCCCCACCAGTTCCTCTCTCCCATTCCCACTTTCCTTGATTTAAAATCTTGGATTCCAAAAACTTTTATAGAGTTCTTTGATTATTTATGGATGATAACTTATGGGATGATATCATTATAGAATTATAATATTCCTTGCTTGAGTGGTGTTTGGAGATATTTTCTTGCACTTCTATTCTTGCTCGGATAACATTGAATATTCCATCTTGAGGTAGGGGATTCATTAATTATCATTATTTATCTAAAATTGTGGGATTATCATGATTTAGATTATTTCGATAATGGTGTAATTATCCTCAATGATGATAATGACCGAAATTAAGAATGAATCATAAGGGATGTTGCATTCATATGTGGTGATGCAATATTGATTATTCCTCTAATCTTTACTGGATATTGTACTATCTATTTGTTATGATTATTATTGTTCTATTAAATGTTTTATATTCTTGTAATTATTTGAACAACATGAAGCTGATAGGGATGAAGTGAATAATTAAATAGGCATGGCAATTTTATTATCTTTCATCCTTGAAAAATATTTAATATGATATTATTTCATGAAGAATATTTAGGGTTGATTATTAGCTATTATTAGTTGCTAATGATAGATTAATTTTTTTTGAAACCTATGAATAATTAATTATTTAATTAAATATGGTAATAAAAATGTTTTTTTATAGGAGATTAGTGTTTTTTTTGTGAAAGAATGTTCTTGTTTTTTATAGGTTTGTATGCCTTGGTGTTAGGACCTTGGTTTCACCTTAAGTTTTTTGTGTTGATAATATTTTTCTCATACATGAATTCTCTAGGATATTATATCCTTACTTTAATTTGATGTATAAGGTTTGGTATGGATGGGATAGATGGCACAGTTTGATGGCGGGACCTACCAATTAGCCAGATTGTTGTGTTGCAGATATTGATTGATTGAATGGAATAGCTTAAATGTGGGGTTTTCATGTATGTAAGATTTTTTCAAGGGGTTATTGATGTGTTTCTTAGTTTGGGTTGATAGAGAAGATTTTCTGATGTGATTTTTGTTTGATAGATGGTTTTCTTTATGATTATTTTTTATGATTTCCAACTACTTGTTGTAGTTTCTTATGCACCATGAGTGCATATTCCTTGTAGTGTTTATTGTAAAGTCCTAGAATACTCAGATTATGGAATTTTAAAAGAAATTATAAATGAACCCATGTGATTGAGTTATTTTTTGTGGTAATTATTTATATGTTAAGTAATAACCATGAGATACTTATATTTGTTCAATAATAGTATGGAATGGAAATATATAATTATATTTTGAATTATAAATCATGTAGGCTTTTAATAAAATGAAATGATTGAACCATAATTTTTAATGTGGTTTAATGAATGGTTGATAATTGGTAATTTCTAAATATAAATGATTAATGATATTTAATCTTGATTCTTATGTGTTTCTATGATATTTAGTTCCTTGTACCATTGCGGTAGTAGCCCAGTGTCATGTGATACAATAACTATAGTTTAATGTAAGGATATGTAGTTTCCATTAGATGGTTGTGTGACATACTATTCATTATATTTTCTTATTTCATACAATCCAACATATGAGTTGATTGGTAAATATATGCCTAATGGTTTGGGTTCTATGTGATTTCAAGTAATGAAAAAAGGCCATGCAAGCCTCGTGAATATGGGGTGGATGCTGGGAGTGGTGGGCCTAAAAAACTTACCTTCAAGTGTGCAGTCCAATTAGGGTTTAGCCTTTGTAGGTTCCAGTAAAGGAGGGATTAGATTTTTTGGGTATAGGTATAACCATGGCCCTTATTTTAAAAAAAAATATTATTATTACAATATATGCTTCTTTAACATATTATATTTTTTTATAAAAAATCATGAATAAACCATATAATATGATTTTTTACCATAATAGTCACACTATTTCTACATTAATTCACTTGTGAATTTTATACAAGACGATATTTATACTTTAATATGATATCATAATAATTATATCGTTACATCATGTTAGCTTCTTTTAGGTAATTCTTTTCTATTGACTAATTTTCCTCTTGAAATTGGATGTGTCTTGGGACTCCTGAGGATGGAGAACATTTTCTAAGGAAAATGACCTAAATTTTAGGGATGTATGTTTTTATGAAACAGTGGATTTTGGGTATAAATTTTTAATGGCATTGAGGGGTTCTACCCAAGTTTAGATAATTCTCATGTTGGTTTGATGATTTTGTAATGAATCTTCAATTATCGTTATCTGTTGGGAATTTACATGTTTGAAAAGATTAAATGACATGTATTGTTCACTAGAAAGATATCATGAACCTAGTACACAGTTATAAGGGAGTACACTTCATTTAAAGGTCACATACCATATAATGTTAAAAATGGGTTTTTTAATAAAAATGTTATGATATTTTTGGTGTATTCAGACACTATGGATTACACAATGTCTAAAGGGTTTACATGCCATGTAAATGTCATGAGATAGGGATTTAGGTAATTTAATTTCTAAAATTTATTTTATTCTTATATAGCCTTCTTCCCTTTCAACCTAAATCTCTCCTCTAGTGATTTTGGGATCCTTTTTTTATTCTGAATCACTTATTTTTGAGACTGATCATTATTGTGGTTGGGTTGCATCTATTCATGGGAGTAATCTTGTATTCTTCTTCATTTAATTTGATTGTGAAAGTTTTTTTCATTGTCTTATAATATATTTTTGTTTTTTTATGATTATATTGATTTATTTTTAGATCTATTGTGTGATCTCATTCCGGGGGTTGACTCATTATTGGTTATGGTGCAGTAGGTGTGTATTCATGAGTTTTGTGTCGTTTCCTATACTCTAATGACCCTTTTTTTAATCTGAATCAATTATTAGAAGTGGGTATTGGTTCTAGGTCCCCGTTTTCATTTTATCTTCTTCCTTATTGGTGGATCATGTTGCAAGCTTGTGCAACTTGAGTTTTGAGGTAGGTGGTTCTATATCTAGACTATGGTTGTGAACTGCATTTCTCTGGTTATTTTATAAATTATTTTATAAATTAAATGGAAAAATTAAATGATTATATTTTTTTGTGTAGATGGGTCTCTATAAAAATATTTTCCCCCAATTTTTGGTAAGAAAAGGTTTTTTAAGAATTGTGAAATGGTTAAGTGAAATGGTTTTCAATTCATGGTTTAATGAAAGTGGTTTTATGAATTGATTTGGAAAATAGATAACATGGGAAGACTTGGGTACTTAAGTAGAAGGTGTAATAATATACCTCATCCACTATTAGGTTTTTCTCATGTGGAATTCCTCTGCTCCTTATGCATGTTGTTCTTGGGACTTGTTAGACCAATTAGGGTTCACTTTTTGCGGTGTTACTCTACTCTCTAGACTCGATAACTATGTGTAGAGGCTTTATGTTTGCATGATTTTATATCTTAGGTATGAGTTAGCTATCCTGACCTACTATGAACCTTGGCTAGATGTTACCTATGCTTTTGACTGATTTGATCTATTTTGGTTTGTACTATTTGGATTTTACTTTTATGGATTTGATATGATATATGATACATGATTTGATTATATTTGATATATCTATTTTGATATATGTATATGAAAATATTTGAAATTTATTTAGCCTCTTTATTTGGAAATGAGGAAAAAAGGTGGAAACAAAATTACTTTTCTATGCTTTTGATATAAAAACAATAAATTGTATATTATTCCTTGTTTTATTTAAAGTTCATCATGCTTGTATTATTATACAGTGAAATGTTATAGAACACTTGGGTGAGTTCTTATTGAGCTTGTTAGATCACACCCTATGCACCCATTTCGGCGATGAGTAGACCTTTTTATTCCTTCTGATGCATGTAAAGGCAAGGAACCATAGTAGGGTAGTGAGGTTTTCTGTTAGTTGGGTTTTGGGTCGTTGGTGGTGAGATGGTGGGAGTTTTTCCATGCTATCACATGGATCTATTGGAGAAGCTTTTCTAGTTTTGTATTCCTTTTCAGTTTGACTTGTCTCTTGGAGATTTTTTTCCTACCTTTCTTATTATATCACTTCTTTTGTTCTCTATATGTTATAGAATAAATTTTTATCTATTATTGATTCTCTCCATTATCTGTATATATTCCATGTTGTTGCTTCAGTTTGGGTGAAATTTTTCTCTCTGATTGTTGTTTTATTCTTGGATTCTATTCAATATCATGTGGGGACTAGGAATGTCCTTCGAGTTTGTGGTGGATAGGGTTAGGTTCTAGTATTGAGAGGGTATCTTATTCGGTTCATTATAAATTAGTATTAGATCCCAAGTTATGTGTTTTATCCTTATGAGTCATTATCCTGGCATATTTTATAGACTAGAGATAGGATTATCGGGACTTGAGAAGTAGTATTTAGTGAGTGTATTACTAGAAATCTCAATGAAGCAACACAAGTTACAATGTTATTTTTTGATGTGTGTCTCTTATTTTTGGTTCATGATGTTAATCTTAGTTTTTTCTTATGGGTTATCTGGTTTGAACTATGATTATTCTATTTTATGATCATTTATTTTTTATCACATTTGGATACTCTTACCAAGAAAGGGGTGAAATTAATATGGAATGAAAATATTTAGTCTTATTTTGATGAGTTGAAATGACTTCTGACATCATCTCCTATTCTAATCTTACCTGAGCCTGGTAAGGGGTAAGTTGTTTTCTATGATGCTTCTTGAATTTTTCTACATATGTTTCTCATTTAGGTTGATCATGTTATATCTTACAACTCTATTCATCTGCAAGCCCATGATATTAATTACCCCACCCAAGATTTAGAGATTTTTTTAGTTATGCATTCCCTTAAGTGTTTGCAGCATTATCTTTTTGGGGAAAGGTTCATAGTGTTTTCTGAATATAAGAGTTTAAGCTATATTTTTGCTTAGAAATAATTAAATATCATATATATGATGGTTTTAATACCTTCATATGTTTGACTTCAACATCACCTATACCCAGGAGAAGTGGAATATCATTGTAGATGCACTTTTCAGGAAAGTTCTATTGCAAGCTGTTTTGGAATCAAATGAATAGTTGAACCTTATGGGGATATTTTCTTAGTTTAATTTCAATGTTCAGGAGGATGTCTCAGGTATGGTTCTGACCAATGTTCAATTATCATCATCTTTCCTTGAGTATATTCTAAAAATTCTGTAGAAATATTTTGAGTTCATAGGAATTTTAGAAATCTAATATGGTGAGGACACCATTTTTGGTTGGTCTCTCTCTTCGGGTGGTATTCTCTATTTTGGGGATTTATTTTTCATCCCAGCATCTGTGAGTGGATATTTTTTTTAATTCCATATTTCTTCCTGAGATATTCATTTTGGAACTATTAATATGTTTTATGACATGAGATGGTGGTTCTGTTGACTAGGTATAAAGCGTGACATTTCTAATTATGCGTCTCATTATTACACCTTCCAAAATATAGAGGTAGAGCATCTAAAACCATATGGTTTTCTCTATACACTTTCGATGTTTGTTTGAAATGGAAAAAGTTATCAATGTATTTTTTTTTTTGGATTTCCCTAGACTCCTTAATAGAGAAATTATATCTGGGTGGTGACTGATAGGTTGAAAAATTCATCTCATTTCATTCTGATCAAAGACACAAAGAAAGTTGAGGATATGGTTAAGATGTATATACTTGAAATTATGAGGTTACATGTGGTTTATTTTGACATTGTTTTAGATATGGATTCTAGGATTACTTTGAGTTTATAGAGGAATCTCAAGAGGAGATGGGGATTCATATCATATTGAGTACAGATTATCATCCATAGATAGATTTTCAGACTAATCATGCTATTAATATCTTGGAGGACATGCTTCATACTTGTGTCTTAGATTTTAGTGGATCTTGGGATAATTGACTAGGACTGGTTTATTTTTATTATAAAAATAATTATCAATCATCTATTATAATGGATCCTTTTGAGTCTTTATCCTTTCCCATACAGATCACTTCTTTTTTGGGTAGAGGTGGGTGAAGCTTCTTTAGTGGGAATAAGTGTGGTTCGAGAGATGTCTGTGAGGATTTAGGATATACTCTAGTATTTGGTAACATATCAAATTAAAAAAAATAAATATTATTCATATCAATGGAATTGTCCTTCATATTTTTCCATTGGTGATCGGGTTTTTGTGAAAGTTTCTCCTTGGTTGGGTCACCATCATCTTGTAAAACATGGAATGTTGGATCCAAGATATGTTGGACTATTTGAGGTCACTGAGCAGCTTGGATAGGTTTCTTATCAGTTGGAATTACTAATTTAGTTTATAGAAACTCATGGTGTTTTCCACATTTCATAGCTCAGGGACTACCATCCAGGTCCCTCTCAAGTTCTGGGTTGGGAAGAGAATGAGTTAAATTCATATTTTTCTACTATGGAGTAGTCAGTTGAGAAACATGACTCTAAAGGGAATTATTTCATGGTAAGTCAATACTGTTTTTCAGAGTTTTAGGGATTAATAGATCAAATTATCATGACATTTTTTATCATGACTCGTTGATGAGGGAGTAGTGGCCTCACCTCTTTACTGAACTTAATTCTTCCTCATGACTTCCAAATAATGGAAAGTCTTATGGTGTGGAGTTTGTAACATCCCGTTACCCACTTTTAGGTAATTATTTTCTAATTACATGTTTTCCACATTAAATTGGGTGCATCTTGGGACTCTCAAGGATGGAGAACATTTTCTGATAAAAATGACCTAAAGTTCAAGGATGTTTGATTATTTGAATTACTGGAGTTTGGGTATAAATTTTAAATGTATTTGTGGGGTTCTCCCCGAGTTTATAGAACACACCAATTGGTTGAGGTTTTTGTAAGGAATCTACTATTTTTTATCTATGGGTAATTTACATGTAATTTAAGGATTACACAATGTTTATTTTTCACTTGGAATATTTCATGAACCTAGTAGATAGTGTGAAGGGAGTACACTTTGGGTAAAGGTTACACCCTATGAAATGTGAAAAAGTTTTCTTTTAACAAAAAGGAAATCGTTTTATCATCATATTCTGATACCATGGATTAAACAATGCGTAATGTATTTGATTCCATGTAAATGTTTCAATTTGGGTATTTAGGGAACTACATGGATTAAATTTCTTTTATTCTTCCATATCCTTCTTCCCTTTTAACATATATCTCTCCTCCATTGATTTTGGGATCCTCAGTTCATTCTAAATTTATTATTTTAGTGATTGGTCACTATTAAAGTTGGATTACATATCTCCAGGTGAGTAATCCTTTCTAATTCTTCATTTCATTTTTTCTTGATAGCATTATTTCAATTAGTTATCAGATTAGTTGTTTTGTGGTGATGATTCGCTTGATTTCTTTCTAGATTTGTTGTGAGATTTTGCTTTAGGGATTGATTCCTTGTTGGTTGTTGTAAGGTGGGTGTGAGTTCTTGATGTATGTGTTATTTCCTCTTCTATACCAACCCTTTTGTTAAAGTGAGTCAACTTTTAGATAAGGGGATTTCTTATAGGACCTACTTTGTCATTATGTGTTCTTCCTTGTTAGTGGATCCCATTACGGGTGTTTATGGCCTGAGTTTTGAGGTAGGTGGTTCCATCTCTTGCCTGTGTTGGTGAACATCATTAATTTATTTAATTTATAAATTTTTTATAAATTAAATTCATTATTGACTAATTGGATTTGTGTGTGTAGAAATTGGTTTCTATAAAAATATGGTTTTCCCCAAGTTTTAATAAATGGAAAAGGGTTCTTAAAGAATTGTGAAATGGTATTGTGAAATGGTTTTCAAAGAATATTTTTATAAATTTTTTTATATGAATTGATTTTGAAAATAGAGAACACCGGAATCCTTGGGTACTTATGTGTAAGGTGCATAATAGGCTTTGTCCACTGTTAGTTGGTTTTCTCGTGGAGCATTCCTATACTCCCTAGGCCTGCTATTTTAGGGACTTGTTAGACCGGTTGGGTCCACTTTATAGTGTGTTTCTATACTCTATATACTTGATTCATGTTTCTAGATTATTGATGTGTACGTGATTTTCTATATTAGGTATGTGTGTCCTAGTTGTCCTGACCTAGTGTGATACTTAGTGTGATGTTACCTATGCTTTTGGATGATTTTGTTTGTTTTGTTTTGTACTATTTTGATTGTACTACAATGTATTTGATATGATATATGATATATGATTTTATTTGATTTGATATATCTATTTTGATATATGTATATGAAATGCTTTGAAACTGATTTACCTTCTTTATTTGGAAAATGTAGGAAAGGGGGGGAATTAAATTGTTTTTTCATGCTTTTGATATTAAAATAGTAAATTTTATATTATTCCCTGATTTATTTAAAGTTTATAAGGATTTTATTATTATATAGAGACTTGTTATAGAACACCTGGGTGAGATCCTATTCATCATGTTAGCTCACACCTTGTGCACCCCTTTAGAGGTGTGTAGACCTTATTATGCCTATCGATGTTAGAAAAGGCATGGTGTTGTAGGGAGATAGTGAAATTTTATATCAGCTGGGTTTTGGGTAAATTGTGGTGAAATTGTATGAGTTTTCCCAAACTATCACATAGAGATATTGGAGTGGTTGTTCTAGTATTGTAGTCCGTTGTGGTTGGAATTGTCTCTTGTAGGTTATTTTTTCTACCATTTTTGTTTTATTGCTTCCATTGTTCTCTATCTATTATGGAATATATCTTTATATTCTACTTTTTCTCTATATGATGTTTATATATGAAATTTTTTCATTAGGTTAGAATAAATAATTCCCTATAGTTGTTCTTTGATGCCCAGGTGATAGTCATTTTCCCATGGGGACCGGGAACACCCTTCGGGTATGTAATGGATCAGGTCAGTTTCTAGTATTGAGAGGGTATCTAGGTCGATTTATTACATATATAGTAATTATTAATTTTATTCACATGGAGGTTCATCCCACCTCTTGAAAAATAGAACTCATCTCCCTTGCACACGGTTTAAATTCTAAAAGAGTTACTGTAATCATAATATTCTTTTGGGTCAATTTATTATCACTATTATTTTATTTTACTTTCTTATTAAAAATGTGAAATAACCTCATGGTAACCCTAATCACCTCCTTTAAAACTTTTAACTACCTATATATTTTTCATTCATTCATAGTTCCATCAATTTTCACCTCTATGCCACTAACATCATCATTATTCACCCCTTTCCAATCATACACCTATTTCTCATTGCAATAGTTTACCAAAACATTAGAATCATTAAATTCCATAATAAACCCAAAAAATAACACTCCACCACATCACTTAAAATTTTATCTATGATCGATCCATAACTCTTCCCACAACAACATCCAGGAATGATAAAAAAAATAAAATATTTAAATGATTATCAATAATACTTTTTAAGATTCAGCCATGTTAGAAGGATGCCCATGTGCTACCCTCAGTATTATATTTGGTGGGGTAGGTTTAAAAAAATGAAATTCTATACAGGATATTATGGAAAAACTTTTATGGGCTTGGCTCACCCCACCCTGACCCCCACCTATATCTCATTACTATTATTCTCACCAATATCTAGGTTAGTGAGGGAATGGGTGATTGGATTCTCCCTCTTCAGCACTCTCCCTTTAGATGTATCATGACATGTAGGAATATCAGAGATAAAATGGATCTAGTTATAGGTTATATGTCTACATGGGTTTTGATATCTCTTAGTTTTACTATATATCAGTGTGTGGGTTATAACAGCTTGACGCTATAACACATGCGTGTATTCTATTTGGGGTGACTGTAGTTACTACTTGTTTACTTGCATAGGTTGTAGTGGCTTGAGGTATAATGCATGACACATGGTATGTAGTGTCTTCTAGACTTATTCTTGGTTATGGGGTGATTAGATATGTGTGCATGGTTTGAAAGATGATATGTGGTCCTGATATGAATTCAAGGTGTGCATGATGAATTGTGGAAGGGATTGTATCCTTATAATTTTAATGTTAGGGATTGAGAGAGACAAACCAATGGGGAAGTGGAAGAGTGATAAATTTATTATTTATTTTCATTGATATAGATATGGAAAATTATATATATTACTTGGTGAACGAGCCATGTGAGGTTGGGATATAGTTTTTCATGTTTAGTTAATAAGATGATATCATTTTTTCATTCACTGGGATTTAGTATTCTTCTTTCAAATTTTCCCAATAGATTTCTGGGAGGATCCTATAGAGCATACCTATATTCTCAAACCAACCATATATATATAAACCATTTTTCATGTTTCCATAAGCTGGTTGGTGATCGAGTTGGTCGTTACTAGCTTAGAGTAGTTATTTTGGAGATGTTGGAGTACATGGTCACTACCTTTATTTTTTTGATATTTCTAGTTATTTTATGCTATGTTAGGAATTTCATTTAGGTATTGGTATTGGTTATTTATTTATGATTTATAGTTGATTGGAATATCTCATATTTTCTCATATTCTAAAATTATATATTGAGGGTTATACCTCCTATTTCTATGCATTCTATACCCTTAGTTATAGTCACCAACCTATGGCTAATTAGATGTAGACTATAAGGGTCATCCCCATATTCACTATAGGCCTAGGAGGGGTACCAGTGGAGGGCCATGATAGAGTGGTATCAAACCTTATGGTTGAGATATTGGATAATGTTTGGAGATTATAACTGGTGAGGATTTCATGGGTTGGTAGGGAAACGGTATTATCTAGACTTAGTGCACGATGTAAATAAGGGAGACCAGTTATGACATAGACATTTAGGATCAATTATGATTTTTTGTAATAATATTCAAGTTTATTGAACATGAAATTTTAAGTGATGTTTCTTGTGGGGTATATATCTAGGTAAAGATCATCCATCATGTTTTTATATTTCTATGTAATAATTTGGTATAAAATTTAAAATTAGGTTGGATCTTAATTATTAAAACTTAAATATTATATATTCTAGGTTTAAGAGTTCTTAATTTTTTTTCATTTGAAAGTATGGATTCAGTTCAACATCCTCATTAGGTTTGTGTCGAAGATGTTTAGAAAGATGTGTCAGAAGATCATTGTAGAGCGAAGATTAATGATGATGATACCTATAGGAGGACACTTTGAGAGTTTTATCACTAGGGTGTGTAGAAGTATGATGGAATTATTTCAGATAAGGAGAGATAGGCTTGGTTGGATGAGTAGGATATTTAATTTATCTTGATTTATTCTCATATAGATCATTGGGATTAATTGGCTATTATTATTCCCCATGGGGAATCTTAGAATTGGTGGTTCTTATTCCTGGGGATTGTGAAAATTTTAATTTTTCAGGGTAGGAGTATTTTGATTGGTTTCAAGTCAGGTTTCTTTCTTTAATCATGAAGTTGTCTTTTTGGCAGGAGATCTTAACTCACCACCAGGGGGATTATATCATGAACAAGTTCAGTATCTAGTATAATAACCTCTTAAATTATTCATTAGAACTTATTATATATGATTGGATTGAAGTGATTCAAGGAGTCTTTTCATCTATATATCCATCACCAGGTCACCAAAATTTATACTTCAAACATATCATGAGTGTTTTAGAATATAGAGGTCATAGAGATGGTTTTGTCTAGGACGAGATCATCACATGAGGTAATTCATCTAGACTCTACCAGGTGAATATTTATGGTCAAAATTTATTAATTTCCTATTAATAATAAGATTCATACATTTGGGGGTCAGTTCCAACATTATTTTTCCTATTTCATTGGGATTGGTAGTTCTCAGACCCCTAATAGTAGATATGGCATAGTTTTTTACATGTTAAGGTCATTTTCATTAGTACCTTAATTTTCCATCCATCTTTGAAAATTATTGTGGGCTAATAGACCTCTTTAGGATCAATAATTGTAGTATTATTTTCTGTGGTGGAAGCAGTAAAAGGGTGATCTAGATTTTGATCAGTATAGAGGGGATAGAGTTGGAATAGGATAGCCTCATGATGCCCCTTTTCATCAAGGAAAATGACCAAATTGTATTCATAGAGGATGTATATATTAGGGATAGTTAGGTTATGGTTATAGACATGGCCATATTCCTGACTTAGAGTTTCCAATGTTAAGCGATCCAGATGTTGTGAAAGGTATTATCTATTTATAGTCTAATTTGGTGTATGTATATTTTCAATCAAGATCCATGAAATCCTTCATTGAAAACCCACTATTACATGCTCTGTGATTTTATTTTAAGAGTCTTCCAATTCCCTTTTCATTAATTATTCAAGTTATATATTAAGCCAACATATATGATGTGTTCAAAGACATTGAGTTGGGGATAGGGAAGAATTTCTCCTAGGGAGATTTCCTATATTTAGATATAAAACTATATGGCATAATCCTCATCATGGATTGGATATATTAAATGTAGGATATTGTTGTGTGCTATAGGAGGTGGGATATATTCAATGATAGTGATGGAGAGAGGGTTTTGTTTTTTTATGAGTGTGAACCATAGATAAGTTGAATACATGTTGAGTCCACATCATATTGGATGCTTGGTCTAATTTTGATTTTAGTGGAGGATCAATCATTGGTGTTTCCTAGGGTTATAGAGGGGTACCCTGATGTATTTATGAAATAGGTTGAGACCCTAACCCCTTAATGTGATATTGATTTTTGGATCCATTTTCAACCGGGTGTCTCTTAGATATTTATGTTCATATATAATATGGTTCCTTATTAGTTGTGGGATCTACTGGTTTATAATAATAATATTTTATAGAAAGGATTCATTATACATAGTGTTTCACCTTAGGGTACTCTGATTCTATTTGAGAAGAAGATAAATGGTCTTCTATACCTATGTATTGATTATTATCACACGAATCACTTGATAATGAAGAACCGTTATTTTAATCCATTTATTAGAGATCTATTCAATCTATTGAAGGGAGTTGACTAGATCTCAAGGATTGATTTGTAGTTAGTGTATCATTATATTAGAGTTATGGATGAGGATGTTATAAATACTACTTTTAGATGTCATTAAAGTTAATATTATTATATTGTTATGTCATTCAGAGTTATGAATGATCCATCCATGATTATGGGACTGATGAATTCTATGTTCTATGAATTTTTAAGTCAGTTTATTGTGGTGTTTATTGATGACGTCCCCATGTTTTCAATATATAAAGAGGAGTGTTCAGATTATCTCCAATATATTTTGGGAGTTCTTCAGCATCATCAAATATTTCGGAAGTTATTGAAGTGTAATTTCAGGGTTTGTGAGATCCTTTATTGGGACATTTTATTTCTCAGTGTGGTGTATTTATAGATCCTTGAAATATTGAGGCGATTTTTTTAGGTATCCCCCAAGAATGTTTTAGATATGTGGGGTTTCCTTAGTCTTATAGGCTATTACAAGAGGTTCATATCCAAATTATCATATATTGTGAATCATATGATAGTTTTTACCTATAATGATCAAGTTCTCATGTTGCATTACCAATTCTAGGATAATTTTTAGTATTTAAAGGTGAATTATATTGGTGATCTGGTTCTTCATTTACCAAAGAAGGTTGTTGCATTCGATGTTTATTTGAATGCTTCATGTCATGGATTTGGTTTTTTCTGATGAATAAGATAATAGTTATCTCCTATTTTTATTGTTAGTTATAACTTTATGAACACAACTATACCACCCATGATCATGATCTTGTTGTAGTTGTGTTTTATCAAAAAAATTGGTGGAATTACCTCATTGGTGATCACTTTTTGACCTTTAAAAATAATAATAGTTTGAGGTATATCTTCTCCCAATTTGATTTTAATTTGTGATAGTGATGGGGATGGAATTACTATTGTATGATTTTTATATTTTATATATGCTACGGAAATGGAATGTTGAGTCTGATTCTTTGATCATGAATTAATTTAGTGATGTTTTGGGTGAGTCTAGTGATGTTTGGTGGGGGATGGAGGAGCTCTCTATGATACCAATTGATATGGTATTTGATGATGGTAGAGAGTGTCGTATCAAATTTCAGTATAGTCATTGATGGTGCAATAAGTGTAGGAGTCCATGGTGATGGATTTCAATATAGAGGTTTGGTGGGATCATTTTTTTTGTGGTTATTCTCTTAAGGGGTGGTCAGTAGAAAACCAATATTATGTGTTATTTCAATGGAGGATCTGCAACGACCCAAATTTTTATCCATAGAAATTCCCATATTATAATTATTTCATATCATATAAACACATATAGATCACAATAAAATCTTTATAAATGATGAATAAATGAAATAATAAGTGTTTCTAGAAGTTGTGGAACCTATACCAAGGAAATAGTAACTTGACCTTTGGAATAGTAATGTGACCCTTATGAATTGTAAACTAGACAATGGAATAGTAACCTCACCTATAAAAGTATAAATAAAATTTTAGCATCTTATAAATGGTAATATGAAATAATTATATCATAGTATAAGTAAACGATAATTTAAAAATTATTATCTAAGTGTTGGTATTTTTGTAAGTCATAAATATTTAATCACAATCTTATGATTAATTTAATAATTTAAAAGAAAATTTGTTTTCATAAAATGTATTCATAAATTATTATTTTTATTTCTTATGATTATAATATAATTTTATGATACCTTAGTTAATTTTTCAATGTGATATAAAAATAGGTATAATTTTAAGATTTGTATTTTCCAAGTAAATGAATATTTTAATTAAATTTAAAATTTATCATATTTAGAAAATTATTTTCAGAAAATGGATTTCATTTTTGAATTATATGCATATAAAAATGGTTATTTAGGGTTAATTTTTATGATTTTTCAAAAATACATAAATTTTCTGTGAATAGAGAAATATAGTAATTTACAGTATAAGTAAATAGATGAATTTTTGAGTCGTTCTTGAGTCATGAATGATGTAATTGACCTTTGGATCAAGATTCATAGGCACTAATTACTTTATTTACTCTCATGAATCATCACTGTTTCTTTTCTTGATCAAAATAATAAAATATTGAGTAAAATAATAAGAAAACACCCCTCTACTCCACTATAAATATCACCCCTCACTACCTCTTCTCCTTACATCTATATAGCCTTGAGCCTTGTCAAAATTCTACTAAAATATCCTCCCAATACCCTCCCCAAATTCTAGGATATTTTTTTGTTAACAAAAGACCAAAACCAATCCCCTAAAGAGGTTCTTAAGAAGAAAGAGTCAAAAGGTAAAACCCTCTTCCATTTCATTTAATTTCATTCAAGATCCTTTCTTTTCTTTTTCTATACTCACCTCTTCTCATCAAAATGGTATTATAACTCTATTAAATTAAATATACTGTAATTTTGTTATGATAATTTAATAATTCATCATCATCTCTCTTTATACCAAAAATGGAAACATCATCTGTGATGTGTTAATTTATCACATTTAAGGACGATGATGTTTTAAATTTCCATTAAAATCATCAAGGATGGTAATGAAACCATTTTTATGGTTGAAACAGAATATATTATATGTATTAAAACATATTTAATTTTATATAACCAGTATATATACATTATATTTAATAATATAACAAAACTAGTTTGTCATGATCCAAAAATGCCAATTTAATCTAAACGATTATCATTAAAGATTTCTCTAATTAATCATCTACACTTATGGAAACAAAATGGTATTTTAATATTTTTTAATTTAATTAATGACATATAAGTTTGGAAAACTATTCTCATTTTACATGGTTTTCCATACACATACACAAGTAAAATGATCCTGAAAACCAAGGAAATCAACGCTCCCAAACGATGAAATTGAATCTCTTAACCCATCAAAAATTCCATAAATGAACTAAATAAAGTTATAAAAAATAAAATAAATTTATAAATAGTTCTTTAATTATTAATTAATTAATCTAATTTGATTATCCATGACATTAAAATAATGTTAAGAACACCTTCAGACATAATGTAAGGTATTCTACCCAAACCTCCGTTATTCCTTAGGGTTATTATTTATCTCTTTTTACACAAATAAAATTCCATTTTATTTTTACGTAAATATTATAAATTCTGTTTATATGTTCCAAACTCATGTATCGAGATCCATTCATCCTTTTTTTCAGGGATATACATGTTTTTCAAAGGTTCCATACTCGATTCTTCTTAATAAGCTAGCCCAATTAAAGGAAAAATCCCAAATTCTTACCCATTTTCAAGTGTGATCCTTAATATGTTTTGAACCAACATTATTTTTATAAAATAAATAATTTTATTATGAAAACATTATTGGTTCACTTATGGTTTTATATAAAATATTTTTCCCTTTTCTGCTTAATATTCTCTATAATATTTTCCTTAAACCTCACTAAAATGTTTAATTTCTAATGTTTCTTAAACCCCATTTTTACATGTATTCACTTCAATTTCAAATAAATTATCATTATATATTCCTATTTTCCTTTATTAACGTCTATTTATGATTTAAATACTTTCTTTTATAGACACCATTGTGATATTTTCTTATATTATTCCTTTTTGATAAGATTATGGTACTCAATTCTTACCATGGATTACCCATATGTTTATGTTTGATTTCTTATGTATGATTATTTATGTGGAAAACATATTCATTTACATGTTATGATTGGTGTGCCCAAATAGAACTCAAATGTATTTAGTAATTTTTACTCTCATGAGTTGTTATATGCAATGTTATTGGTGGTTAGCTGTGACCCATGCCCCATGTGCAACTGTCTTGGTGGTTAGCCTTGACTCGCTCTTATATGTGAAAAGAGCTTTGACTCATGTTAAAGTCATGTTTTATGTTTCTTCCACATTAATATGAATCCATGATTATATTATTCCATGTTATTATTCCTTATATTTAATCATGTTCCATTACTTTTTATATCATTATGTTATTCCTTCAAACCCATGTGCTAAGATTTATTATTATGTTTATTCCCTTATCGGGATTTTAGCTCATCATTTTGTTCATGTTATCCACAGGTTATCCTATGTTGATGTAACGTCTCAATGGAAGTCAGGATATCCTTTTGAAGATTAAATAAAAGATGTTATTATTTTGGAATCATGATGTTTAATTATGTACCAAATCACCAAGACACTATAATTTAATGTCCTTAGATTGTAATTGGATGTTTAATTATGCTTAAAATCATGTAATGATATGTATAAAAGTCTAGGGTTTCTATTTTTGGTATCAAAAGAAATTTTTAGTTATTTTTGGATACTAGGAATATAGAACTTTAGTAATAACCCTAGGGATAATACTAAGTATGAGAAAACATCCCTAAATTTTTTTAAGTATAGAGTAAGTTATTTATCAATAAAATACATCATTGTCTAGATTCTAAAAGTGGACATAATTCTAAAAAAGATGTACCTAGGAATTAAAACTCTGAAAAGGTGTTCTGGTCCAGGCTTAGGGTAACCTGGTACACGATAATGGGCCTTACTACGCACTTGTTTTGAATCTCCTGAGGGATATTCTTTGGTTAATCCATAAGCTCATTATGAACCATTATTAAAGGAACAAAAAAATTCACGTAAGAAAATATGTTAGGAAACATATCATGGATAACCTAGATTAAAACATAGGGAATCAAAAGTTAGTATATACTTGTCCTTTATAAATTTTTCCCTTTATGTTCAAAGTTTCCTTTTATTATGCTCATTAGTTAATTATTCAAGCCCCCTAATTGCACATTATTTTTTTTAGATAATGGTGACAAATAAAAGAACACATTCCAATCGTCAATGTGATAGGGAATGTGATGATTTCCCTAATGAAATTCAAAATATGATGGTAATGGGTGCTCAAAAATTTATGATAGTACTTTCTCAACTAGTTCAAGTTATGAATAATAACATGAATCTTGTGGGAAAAAACATCCAAGGAACTATCTAAAGGGGACCAAAAAAATTAAAATGTGGAAAAATGGGGCATATGGCTAAAACATATCAAAGGGATATGAATAATTCCACTAATATAGAAGAATAAAGGAAGGTTCATATCAACACTCAGCATGTAGTGCAGTGTTTCAACTTCAAGAAATATGGTCATTTTTCAAACCAATTCCCTAATACCAGGGATGTCAGAGGCAATCAACAACAACCTCCATGTAATCAAGGAAGAGCACATGTTATCACTGCTATTGAGGTGGAACCTAAAAAAGATGTGGTAACAAGTATGATGGTTATTCATTGACGAATAGAGAGAATATTTTGGATTATAGCTCTACACATTATTTAATATCTTGTAAGTTTAGTAGAACTATTCAAACATCACCTCAAAATTTGGAGGTTGAGTTATCTATGAGAGCATAAAATGGGTCGATTATTGTATCCAAAGTATATAAGTCATCCCTGGATAATGTTTGTGGATTGAACCTCCTAGAAAACACTATAGTACTACCTTTTATAGATTTTTATTCTATATTGGGCATGGGTTATAAATATTTATATAAATACAACATCAATTGTTGGGAAAGGGAGATCACTCTTCATATCCTGAAGCATCCTCCAATTCCTTACAAGTGTGAGGAGGAAGATGAATCTCCTTTAGAATAATCATCTCAAGTGTGTATATTAATGTCATACGAGCAATCATATCTCACTATAATGATTGAGACAAAGGAGATGATCATTATCAAATACATGCCCATTTTGAGGGATTACATTGATGTATTCCTTGGATAATTTCTTATCCTTTCACCAGATCAAGATGTTGAGTTCTCAATTGAGCTTATTCCTGGATCTCTGCCTATATCAAAGTCACCTTATAGAATGGACATCGTTGAGATAGAAGAAATAAATAAGCCATTATAGGAGAATCTCGACAAGGGTTTTATACACTCAAGTGCTTCACCATGGGGTGCACCAGTCCTATTTGTCAAGAAGAAGGATAGATCAATGAACCTATGTATTGATTATCATGAGTTCAATAAAATCATGATAAATAAGAAGTATCCCCTACATCGGATATATGACTTATTTTATCATCTATGTTGGTCCAGTTATTTCTATAAGGTGGACCTTCAGTTGAGATATCACAAATTAAAGGTGAAGAGATAAGATATTCCCAAGACTACCCTTAGAACAAGGTATGCACACTATGATTTCATAGTGATGCCCTTTAGACCCATTACTGCTCCCTCAATATTTGTGGACTTAATTAATTGAGTCTTCAGGGATTACCTCGATAAATTTTTGATATTATTTATCGATGCTATTTTGATATACTACAATATTAAGAAAGAACATGAGGAGCATTTGAATACTTTGTTACAAACTTCACAAAGGGATAAAATGTATGAAAAGTACAGTAAATGTAATTTTTGAGAAACCATCATTATTTGGGCATGTTATCACCAGTAAATGAGTATATGTGGACCCTTACCAGATAAAGGAAATAGAAGAGTGGATCAAGAAAACTTTTATAATAGAGATATATAGTTTCCTTATCCTATTTGGGTATTACCGACGATTTGTGAAGTAATTATCTTGATTTTCAAACCCAATAACCAAGATGACATGGAAGGGATTGATGTTTTTCTAGAATCATTAATGTGAGTAAATATTTAAGGAGATAAAAAAGAGTTTTATCACTATTCCATTACTGGAACTCCTGAAAAGTGGAGAACTCTTTTTGGTGTACAACGATTCTTCAAAGAGAGTCTTAGGATGTGTACTAATTCAAAATGTTAAAGTGATATCATATGCCTCAAGGAAGTTGAAAATACATGAGAAATATTATCCCACACATGATTTGGAGTTGGATGCAATGATCTTTGTGTCGAAAGACTGGAGGAATTATCTCTATGGGGATAAGTGTGAGGTATATACTGATCACATGAGTCTCAATATATTCACACTAAAGGAGATTAATATGATCGAGAAAATATAGTTATATATCATCAAGTATTATGACTAGTCAATCCACTACCATCCTGGTAATGAAAATAAGGTGCGAAATTCTCTAAGTAGAAAGAATCTTACATATTTATCAATGATGATAATTGAGAAGGATCAAATCACCTTATACCTACAAAGGATGTACATGGGAATCATTAAGGAAGGAATATAATCAATCCTTTCTCAAGTTATTGATCAACCATACCTAATTGATAAAATAAAGGATGGTCAAAGAAATGATGTGGAAATTCATAAAAGGGTGGAAGCTATCAGAAATGGGAAATCCTTAGAGTTCCAAATGGATAAGGAAGAAGTCATGCGAATTGGGTTGAGATTATGTATACCATCTAATCCATAGATAAAGAAAGAGCATATGAATGATGCACATAGCTCAACCTTCTCTATACACCTAGGGAGAAAAAATATGCATCGAGATATAAAAGAGAACATTTGGTGGGACAATATGAAAAATTATATTTTTGAATATTCATCAAGTTCCTAGTATGTTAGAAAGTGGAGGCAGAAAGGAAAACTTCTAAATAGATGATGAAACCATTACCCATACCAACATGTAGATGGGAAAACATCACCATGGAAATTGTCACTAGACTTCCAAATACATCCATAAGAAACAATTCTGTATGAGATATTGTGGATCATCTTACAAAGACAACTCACTTTATTGAAATTTGAGAGGACTTCTCACACGACCAACATGCATAGATATATATCAAAGAAGTTTTAAGGTCTCATGGATTACCATTATCGATTATATATGACCTAGATCTAAGATTCACCTCAAATTCATGGAAAAGTATTCAACATGCTCTAAGCACTAAGTTGAAATTTAGTACGGCCTATCATCCTAAAATCGATGGTAAATTTGAGTGAATTATTCATACCCTAGAAGACATGTTTAAAGCATGTTCTATAGACTTCAAAGGAAGATGGGACCAACATTTTCCTCTGGTTGAGTTCTCTTATACAATACTTTCAACTCTAGCGTCTTAATGGCTCCATATGAAGCCCTTTATGGGAAAAGGTGTAGAACACCAGCATACTAGGATGAAGTCAGTGAGTGTAAGCTACTAGGAACTAAAATGGTTGATGAAATGGTGGAAAAGGTGAAAAACATTGAACAACACATCAAGGTAGCCTAGGTGAAAAAAATAGTTGTGCAGACAATCATCAACGAGATGATGACTTTAAGGTTAGAGACATGATATTCGTTTGCATATCTCCATGGAATAAAATCATGATATTTTGAAAGAAAGGAAAGCTAATTCCTAGGTAAATAAACCCTTTTTAGATCCTTGATTGTGTCAGAGATGTGGCCTATCGATTAGAACTTCTACCAAACATGTCTAAAGTACATGATGTATTCCATGTATCCCTTTTAAGTAAGTACATATCAGATGATTTATATGTATTGGCTTTATAGGTGGTACAGTTGGATAATGATCTTTCTTATTAGTAGAATTCAGTGAAGATCTTGGATCATTGAGATAAAGTTCTACATAAATAGACTACTCACTTGGTTAAAGTACTATCGTAGAACTATAAGTATGAAGAGGAAACCAAGGAACCAGATCAAGTGATTAAAGAGAAGTATCCACACCTTTTTTAACATAGAATGTAAAACAAAATTTCGAGGTAGAAATTTCCTAAGGGGGGAAGAATGTAACAACCCAAATTTTTATCTATTTAAATTACCTTCTTTTGATTATTTATTATTGTATAAACATATATATATCACAATAAAATCTTTATAAATGATGAATAAATGAAATAATAAGCATTTCTAGAAGTTAAAGAACCTATACCGATGAAATAGTAACTTGACCTTTGAAATAGTAATGTAACCCTTATGAATAGTAAAATAGGCAATGGAAAAGCATCCTAAAATATGAAAGTATAAATAGAATTTCATCATCTTATAAATGGTAATATAATATAATTATATCGTAGTATAAGTAAACAAATGTTTTAAAAATTATTAATTGTTGGTATTTTTGTAAGTCATAAATATTTAATTACAAATTTATGACTAATTTAATAATTTAAAAGAATTTTTTGAAATAAATTGTATTCATAAATTATTATTTTTATGTCTTGTTATTATAATATAATTTTATGATAGATTAGTTAATTTTTAGAAGTGATGTAAAAGCAGTTATAATTTTAAAATATGTATTTTCCAAGTAAATGATTATTTTAATTAAATTTAAAATTTATCATATATAGAAAATTATTTTCATAAAATGGAGTTAATTTTTTAATTCTACACGTTGAAAAATGGTTAGGATAAATTCTTTGTATTTTTCTAAAGTACATGAATTTTTTGTGAATAGTGAAATACAGAAATTTACAGTATAAGTAAATAAATGAATTTATTATTCATTATTGAGTCATGAATGATATAAGTGACCTTTGTTTTCAAATTAACATATAATAATTACTTTATTTAGTTTCAATAATCAGTATTACTTCTTGTTTTGAGAAAAGTATCAAAATATTGAGTAAAATAAAGATAACACACCCCTCCCCCCCATTATAAATACCACCTCTTATCCTCACACCTCCCAAGCCTTGAGACTTGTCCAAATTCTTCTCAAACCTCCTCAAAATCACCTCCCCCACGTCTAGGATCTTATGTTCTTAATAAAATACCAAAAAAATCCCTTAAGAAGGTTCTCAAGAAGAAGGAATCATGAGGTAAAACCATATTCCTTTTCTTTTATTTTCATTTCAAGTTCTTTTATTTTATTTTTCACTCCTCAAATATACTCATACAAATGGTATGATCACTCCAGTAAATTAAAAATACTATAATTATGTTATTATAATTTAATAATTCATCATAATCTCTCTTTCTCCCATATTTTATGTTAAAAATGAAAACATCATCCGTGATTTGTTAATTTATCAAATTTAAAGTCGATTAAGTTTTCAATTTCCATTATCATCATTAGGTCTAGCCATGAAACCATTTTTATGGTTGGAATAGATTATATTTTATGTATTAAAACTTATTTAATGTTCTCTAACTAGTATATATACATGATATTTAATAATATAACAAAACTAGTTTTTGAAGATCAAAAATGCTAATTTAATTTAAATGATTATCATTAATGATTTATCTAATTAATAATCCTCACTTATGGAAAAAATGGTATTTCAGTATTCTATAAGTTTATTATTAACATAGAAGTTATGTTTTGGATAACTATCCTCATTATACATGATTTTTCATACATATACACAAGTAAACTGACCATGAAGACCAAGGAAATCAACACTTCCAAATGATGAAATTGAATATATTAACCCATATAAAAGGCCATAAATGAACATTATAAAGTTATAATAAATCAAATACATGTATAAATGGTTATGGAATTATTAATTAATGAATCTAATTTTATTATCCAGGATATTAAGATCAAGTGAAGAACACCTCTGACTTAAGGTAATGGACTCTACCTGAACCTCCATTATTCATTCAGGTTGTTATTTATCTCTTTTCACCCAAATGAAATTCAATTTTATTTTTATTTACATATTCTATATGTTTTTTATATGTTCCAAACTCATGTTTCAATATCCATTCATCCTTATTTTTCATGTATATAAATGTTTTTGAATGGTTCCCTGCTCAATTCTTCTCGATAAGCTAGCCCGATTTAAGGGAACTTCTCGAATTCTTACCCATCTTCAAGTGTTCTCCATAATCTATTTTGAACCAACATTATTTTTATTAAATCAATAATTTTATTATTAAAACTTTTCTAGTTCAATTATGGTTTTATATAAAATATTATTCCATTTTTTCCTAAAATGAACTTTAATATTTTCTTTAAACCACACTAATTTTTTTATAAAGTTTATTAAACCCCATTTTTATATGTATTCACTTCAATTTGGAATCAATTATTATGATCTATACCTATTTTTTCTTTATTAATTCCCATTTATGATTTAAATGCTTTCTTTCATGGACACCATTGTGATATTTTCTTATGTTGTGCCTTTTGACAAGATTATGATACTTAATTCTTACCATGGGTAACCCTTATATTTATGTTTAATTTCTTATATTTGATTCTTTATATGGGAAACATATTCATGAACATGTTATGATGGGTGAACCTAGATATCTCTCCATTTTGTTGGATAATATTTAGTCTCATGAGACGTTATGTGAAATGGTCTTGGTGGTTATCATTGACTTGGGTTCTTTGTGCAATGGTATTTGTGTTTAGCCTTAGCTCATGCTCCTCTATGTTTAACGGGCCTTAACATGTGTTAAAGTCATGTTTTATGTTTCTTCCACAATACTATGAATCCATTATTATATTATTCAATGTTATTATTCCTTATATTTAATCATGTTCCATTCCTTTTTATATCATTATGTAATTCCTTCCAACCCATGTTCTATGATTTATTTATGTTTATTACCTAACTGGGCTTTTAGCTCATCCCTTTGTTCATGTTATCACTAGGTTATCCTATGTTGAATTAATGTCTCCAAAGATGTTAGAATATCCTTATGAATATAAAATAAAATATATTCTTATATTGGAATCATGATTTTTAATTATGTACCAAATATCCTAGATACTAGAATTTATAATCCTTGGCTTGTAATATGATGTTTAATTATTCTTAAAATCATGTAATGATATGTTTAAAAGGATAGGGTTTCTATAAGATATTTTTTCCTTAAATGATGCATTATGTGGTTCTCTTTTAGTTATATAGTTCTCTTTTAGCGATACATATTGGTTTGGTTAATATGTATTGTTACTTATGATGTTAGTTTTGGTGTTCTATGATGAAGATATCGGTCATATATGTTTTCTCTATATTGATTTTCTAGAGGGTAAAGTCTAAGCACCATGTTCTTGGTGGGTTTTTCCAGCCACTTGATGTTCCCCAATGGAAGAGGGAGTGTATCAAAATATACTTCATCGTTGTTTTCCTTTATATCAATGTGGATTTGATTCTATATGGGTTATTTTAGACCGCCTGACAAAACCATCTTGCTTATAAGCAATTAAAGAGTAAATTTTTGTCGTGGTTTTACTAAGATAGTTTCTAGAGGAGGTGGTGAGGCTTCTTGGGGTTTCTAAGATTACTGTATTTCATATTTATCCCCGTATTTGAGGGTTTATAGAGGTATCTAGTGTGTTTTTTACTCTCATTTATTCATTAACACCACATTTCTTTTTATATATATATAGAGTTTAATATCCAGATAATAGAGGAAATGTTGCGTATATTTATTCTATATTTTTTAGGTTCATGGTTGAGGCACATTACCTTGGTGTGTTTTACTTAAAATAACATTTATCACTCAAAAATTTGTATTTACCCATTCAAATAATTTTATGGATGACCAATTTGATCTCTATTATGATGGATTATGGTTATAGAGTTGGATATTCTCAAACTAGAATCGGTGTGTATAGTGAAAAAGATGGTACTATTGATATTTAATCGATTGAAGTAAACATGGGATAGTTAAGAAGTCCTATATTGATCATAGTAGGAATCTAAAATTTGATGTTGGATATCATGTTTTCTTAAAGGTATCTCTTTATCTAGGTAATTGAAGGTTTAGTCATTATAGTAATATTTCTCCCTGGTTTGTTAGACCTTTTAAAGTTTTGGAATATAATAAATCCATTGTATATCGGTTACTATATCTCACACATATAGATTCATGAAATATTTCATTTGTCGCAACTTCTCCAATATCATCATGATAATTACCATTTCATTGACTAGTATGAGAGGGAATTTGAAGATGATGTGGCCTTTGAGGAATGGCTTATTGACATTTAGGACTGATAGGAGAAGGTGTTGTGTAGATATGTTATTCCTTTGGTTTGTGTCTTATAGAGGCAAAATGGCTTAAGAGTATTGTACTTGGGAGAAGGATTTATAGATGTATTCTCAATGTCCCAAGTTGTTCTTTGTTTGATCACTATTAAATGTTATATTTAACATTTTCTTGTTTTATAAGATGGTGGGTAGTGTTGTGTGATTATGTGAATTATTCCTCAAATTCATTGGTTATGTACTTATTATAGTAATATCCTTGAGAGTTATCTCATTGGGTGATTATTGTGTTCAATATTTATTTTACTTTCTAAATTTGGTATAAATTCTTGAGGATGAGAATTGTTTTATTGGTACTTAATGTAAGAAATCACTTTTTTTTGAGCAATTCCTTTGTGTGTTTTGGATGTTGAAGGATTCTAGGAAAGGGTGGATAAATAGGGTATAAGTTTAATATTTAAATTAATCTAGGAACTAGGTATGTACAGTGGTCATAGGAATTGTGACATGGAGGTTAAGAGATGTAATTTTGGTAAATGAAATGAATATTATAGAGTTTCCATGCTATGTGAAATATTATTACACACTATGCATGCCATTCTTAAATTACTCTTACATAGTCATATCGATGTTTTATCCTTTATATTCTAGCATGGTGTTGTTTTATATATTCTATTATGTATTAGACATGGTCCTTTTGTAATTGAGGCTTAGGGTGGGGGTTTTAAGGTCTATGTTGATCTGTATGTAGTTTTGGTGTGGTCGTGGGTTGTGTCGTGGAACCCTAAGGATCAGGTTTCCTTCTCTCTTCCTTATGAAGAGAAATTGTAGAATGAGGTTGGGTATTAATTATAGTGACCTATTCTAAACATGAATAAATATTATAGTGATTCCATATTTTGGATACTACATCTCAAAAACTATCACACAAATTGAGGACCAAAAGGTTTAGTGTCTTGGAGACCAGTAATATAAACATATTATTTTACAACACCTGTGGAAATTTCACTATAACTATGCTCTTCTAGACCCTCTTCTAGAAATATTTTATGATATATTCATATTCATAACCTAGGTAATGGAAACATAATAAAGGTGTGAGCTCGAATTCTATGGGAAACTTGGAAACTAGTCAATATCATTAGATCATAAACATGAGGGAAAACATGAGTGAGGTAGACATACCATATACGAATATCAATGGATCATAATTGATAAACATAAAACATGATTTATTATTATGGATGATGGAATAAAAACATAATACCTATGAAAGGTCATAAAAAACATGTCATAGAAGCATATAACAAAAATCAAACAGAATACAAGATTATAACATAAGAAATTGTAATATCTTTAGAACATGAAATATTATAACATTTGGAATAGATTTGAAATGGAGTGTATCTTTGGAAAAATAATTCCTAAAAACATGATAAAAGATAAATATAACATAGTATAGGAGTCTTCACCACCTAATTCCTATAACATAGTAGAATAAGAATCACTACCTGATTCTCATAGTGAAGTTGGCATAACTAACTAATTCTTATAGTAGATTATGCATCATTACTTAATTATCATAGTGGAACTTCCATGTAACATCTCTATTTTTTCATGTAAAGACATTGAATATATCTAGAAATAATTTTTAGACAAGGTAAAAAGATGGTGTGATATTCTGAGGCCTAGTGACCTCAGAATTAATTTTTTAAATATATTAAACATATTAAATGAACATGTTCACAATTTTCTTAAAAAATGGAATAACATATAAATGAAGGCTCAAATAAAAAATCCAATCTTTCCACTAAGTTAATATCAGGGGTTTAACTCTAGGCGTGATATAACCTCAGAGCGTAATGGATTTTTGTGTTGGGTGTGGTCGTGGGTGAATGTTTAAATAAATTAATTGGATAAAATAATTTATTTAATTAGATTTACCATTCCATATTATTTTGCCTATGAAAATCATATTATGGAAAAAACCCCAGGTTTATCTGTATAACCTTGGAGATTTTGTATAGAATTTTGGAGGATCGTTCACATACAAAAAACAACTAGATCATGGATCATCGATCACTGTGTACTGACTCTCTAGGATCTCACCAAAAACAACCATGTGGAATTTTTATTTTTTATGGATTGATCCAAACCAAGGTATTATATTTGTTTATGTGGATTTATCCCCATTATTTTATTCTTATAATAAACATTAATCAATAAAATAATGGATCATGATTATTTCAGGTATGGGATAGATAATATATAGGGTTGGGGATTTTCTTTGTTGATTATATTATTATCACTCTGTTCTCCATTCTATTGGAAAAAATCAAGGATAACAGAAAAATTGTATGAAATATTTTCTTCATGATTGTGTATTGCGCATTTATTTTCCCATTCTTCATTCATCATGGGAAATTTCATTGGCTTATGGTTAAACGAATACACAGAAATAAATCATTGCACATGTGTTTCTTGGCATACAGATTGATAAAAAATTCAAGGTTTGGTTAGAGGATATAATTGAGCTATGATGATGGATGATTGATTTAGGATGGATTTTTGGATACATATTGTTTTTTTCCCTCGTGTGTTATGATGGTGCGGCTCAATGGTTTATTTTCCAATTGGATTGAGTCATGGTTTTCGATGAGTAGATGACGAATAGGCTTGATCCAACTAGATATATGATCTCCGAGTGAGATCATAGGTAGAACCAAAGGTGACTATATAATAGTAATACATAGAGGAAGCACCTATGGGTTCTATGAAATATCACATTACATGGCATGTATTCCAAAGTTACATGCCATGTGAGAGCCCTATGTGGAATTTGGGTTTCCACGAGAAGATAAATATCACACGACATGTGACAGCTATCACATGGCATGTGACCCTTACCTAGAAGATCGGTGTGTACCTAGGAGGATAAATAGACTTGGCCAGGTAATATGTACATGGGGAGAGCTGTTTACTTGAAAATATTTAGTACATAGGCTTAGACACGTCATTTACTCGGACATGGACACAGGTAGAACCCGGTACCAAAGGGACATGTTGTGTATTTCTAGTTCACGTTGTGTACTCCGTCAAAGATGTTTTGTAGGCCTTTTGTTATTTATATCGGATAATTTTAATTAGGGTATGTCCCCTTGATCCATTTCCTTGAGGGTTTAGTATGGATTCACATCTTATGCATAGGATAGTGATCCCATCTGAGGAACATCAATCTTGGATAGAGTTGTGTCAATCTCTTCATGAGGCCAAGAGTGAGATCCAATATCATCATAATTTCATAGTTGGGGTTCTTTTTATTTTTGTTACCAATACTATGTGGTCATCAATCCTCTACTTAGCCGGTAAATCTAGATTGGTTTGTTGGTATACCTCACGGCCTTGGGTGTGATCCCCATTTATATATCATTTTCTTCAGACTTCCAATGTGTACTTCTTATGGAAATACCCAACAAGAATTACATCTTATATGGAAACCATTAGTGTTATTTGAATCATAGAGTGTGTTATCCCAAAAAAAGTGTTATTTGGAACCTTTGAGCAGTAATCCTAGGCTAGCAGTGCGATTGTGACCTTATCTTGAGACTGTGTGTGTACTATGAGTATATCTAGATGTTATTATTATATATAGTTGACATATACCTATGATGATCTGATTATTATTCTTGATGCTATATACTGATTTATTTTACGATTTCCTACTGGGTATTTTTATATTCACTCATGCATGTTCTTTACCTTCTTGTGTCTTGTCTTATGAAAAATATTGACCATTTTATAGAGTCCTAGAGGCACGAAGACTAGGTGTAGCTTAGGGAGATGTCCAGTCAATGGTGTGTTCCTATGATTACATTGACAGTAGTCCTCAACAACTTTATAGGTCGGACTTGTTTTCATTTTCTTTATAGTGGTCTTGTATTTGGACCATTTTTATTTACAATACTTCTTACCAAACTCGGATTGTGAGATTTTAGATGTATTCTTTCATGGTTATCAATTTTTTTACATTTTAGCATTTTATGATCTTGTATATGTGGGTGTGTACAAGTACATTAGGCTAAGGCCTTACATATATGTGATATGCCTACTCGATGCTGGTCACCAGCCCCTAACCTATTGGAGGTGGGATTAGGGTATTCACAACACGAGGCTTGTTATGATGGTTCATCACATTGTGGTATTAGATGTTAGTTTCTACCTTGGGACTGGAGTTTAGGAGATTGGTTTGGGGAAACAATGTTAAGTGTTTTGAGTTCATCACTCGAGCTAGGGAATTTAGTGTTAGTGGAGTGGATGATGTATCCATTCACCAGGACTCTGAAAACCTTCTTGTTGACTCGGTATATGTAGAAACTAGTTATGGGGAAAAACATTGGTTCAGAATCATATAGGAATGGTTTTTGGTTTCCATTTTCTTCTTGATTCATATACCTGTATATACTCATTAACCGTGGTATATCTTATTTATTCTAGGATGCCTCCATTATGTTTTCCAACTAGAATTTTTCCACGGGATCAGAAGGATGATACTCATAGTGATGAGTCTTAGATACAAGGACCTATTTAGGAGGTTTTACCTCTATGTGGTGCACATATTGTACCACCACATGTCGATAAGAATATGGTATTAGTAGTACCAGCAGATGAGGTATGCAGGCTGAACACACTTTATATGTTTTAGTGATAGTGACCCCTCTGGTTATAAGGTTAGCCTGACCTATAGTCGGTTGAGGACTAGCTTGAGGTGGTGATATGAGTCTTCCATCTTGTCAAGACACCTAGAAACCAGATGGTTGTTCGGGCAGCAAGCCTTCTCCATGGATCTGCAAGGAAATGGTGGGGCTTAGTAACCCAATCATATGATGAGGTGACTCTTTCATGGTCATAATTTGAGAAATTGTTTGGAGACTACTTTTCTCTAGTTATATTGAGGATTGTGAACATATAGAAGCTTATATAACTTTATCAAGGTTCTACTACTGTGATTTATTATTCCTCTAGGTTCACTAACCTCTCTCAACACTCAATGGATATAGTGTGTGATTAGTTATTTCAGGCTTGGACCTTCGGTCAAGGACTACGTAGAGATATCCAATAAAGCATGATACCTCTATGAATTCTTTCTTATTCAATAGTTATAGAGCGTGATTTGGTAGTTGATATTTTTTGAGATGAGTAGACGCAAACAGCTCATGTCAGTAGTGGGCACATAAGAGTGATACTTTGGAGATGGGGAGATGAAGATAGAGGCATGGACTTAGATGTGTGAGAAGTTTCAGGAGGACAACCCTAAAAATATGTTCCATGGATCAAGGCCCATGGGATGGATCTATTAAACCTAGAGAGTGGTGGTGCTACTATTGTGATGATCATGGACATATTTCATGATATTTCCTGACCTGACATGAGGCTGATAGATAAATAGTGGATGGGATTCCTAAACATTCATAGTTGTAGGAGAAGGTAGGTCCATAGGGCGATAGATGTGGTATAGGATATATGTGAGTAGATAGAGGTGGTAGGTGTCATGAATTATTACCACCATCACTCCCAGGTAGTCCCCTCAAGGCTCAAGGAGCTGGTGGATAAGGATGTGGGCAATAATAGTCAGTTTGGGCTTATGAACCAAATGATCTAAGGTTGATATGAGGTATGATCTATTTCTTTTATACCTTATTTGTAGTATTGATAGACATATGTGAGAGTCATTCCTTTCTTACCACTACTATGGTTCATGACATATATATTATAATTGAGCCTTTATCTAGACCCTTGCTCTTAGATTCTTTTACTATAGGTGAATCGGTGATCATACACTACTGTCGAAAGTGTGACCTGACTCTTATAGGTGAGAGTTTTTTTGGGGTCTCTTTGTAGCATCAATGAGGCCTTATGATATCATATTAGGTATAGTATGGTTATTCACAGTTCATTCCCAAATATATTATTTTAGGTGGAGGATGTGGAGAGTCAACAGTGATGGGATTAGGTTTTCTTTTATGCATGAGAAGGAAAATATGGTAGATAAGGATAGGCTCAGGAAAAGGAGAGTCCATCCAATTACTCATCAGTTGGATAGCATGACTCTTAGAGTATAAGATGCTCTAGGCTTACAATTTATTGCATTAGTAGCAGAGTTTGAGTCCATATTTCTGAAGGACGTGTCTGGATTACCTCCACACCACAAGATATGTTTTTTTATTTACCTACACCCCAAAGATATCCCCGATGTTTTTTCTAGTATATCATATGGCTCCCGTAAATCTTCTCTATCTAGGGGTGTAGTTGGAGGACTTATAGAGGAAGGGCTTTATTAAGACCAGTGCTTCGCCCTAGGCAGCCCTAGTTTTGTTCTCCAAAATTATAGACAAGAGCTTGAGTTTTTTTGTGTATTATCTTCTCCTAAACCAGGTGACCATAATGAAAAAGTATCCACTACTGAGGATTGATGAGCTCTTTGATCAGTTGAGAGGGGAACATTGGTTGTCAAATATTGACTTCAGATTAGGCTATCAATAGCTATGAGTATGGAATGAGGATATATTGAAGATGGATTTTTTATTTTTTTTATAGTCATTATGAGTACTTGGTGATGCCCTTTGTATGAGGAATTACCCATTAGTGTTTATGGGACTCAAGAACAGGGTCTTTAGGAATTTCTTAAACTAGTCTGTGGTAGTATTAATTGAAGATATCCTAGTGTAATCAATGTCTAACAAGGAGCACGAGAGAAACTTTAGGATGGTTCTAGAAGTACTCTAAGATCCCCTACTTTATGATAATCTCTCAACAAGCCAGTTCTAGATTCAAGAGGTCCAGTTTTTGGGATAGGTTATCTCAGTATATGGTGTGGTAGTGGACCTAGTGAAATTCAAGGGAGTGTTATCCTGGGTTCCACCCAAGATCATGATATAGGTTCAGAGATTCTTTAGGTTGGAATGATACTATCAGATATTCATACCCTATTTCTCTAGGATATCTTCTCCCTTGATAAATTTGAACTGAAAGGGGTAGTATTTTGTAGTGAAAGTGAGGCTCCAATAGACTTTCCATTAGTTGATGTAGATATTGGCGAGTGATCCCATATTGAAATTTATAGAGGAGGGTTTCGAGTGTGTAGTAATCTACGATACATCAGGGACCAGGATTAGTTGTTTTCTGATGAAGAGGCATGTGGTGATTACCTATGGTTCATGTCAGTCAATACCACATGATAAGAACTATGTTACCCAAGATCTTGAGTTGGCAGTGGTTGTCTTCACACTGAAGATGTGGCGAAACTACCTTATTGGTGAGAAATTTATCATCTATTATATACATAAGAGTCTCAATCATATCTTCTCTTAGAAGGATATTAACTTGAGATAGAGGAGATGGATAGTGTTACTCCAGGACATTGACTTCAATATTGAATATACTATTGGGAAGGGGAACATAATAAAAGTTGATCTTTGTAGGATATCTTGTTTGTAGTTTCTAAAAAAAGTCTCAGAGTATTTGGATTCATTTTAGTTATCCTTTGTAGATGGGGATAAATAATTTTTCCTCCAATAAATGGTTATAACCCCTCTACTTTTATAGAGAGTCATAGAGGCATAGCATAGGGATACTGAATATGAAACCTACATACTCAGATATCTTCTAGACATGCTCCTAATGAATTTTTTGAATGTTTTGATCATGTAATTCTTTTCAAAAGATGCACAATGGTACTAATGATGTTGTGAGATGAGGTTTTGAGGGAGTTTCATATATCTCTTTTGGAATTATATCTATGTGTGGTGGCGATTTACCAAGACCTATGATGTCAGTTTTGGAGGCTAGGGATAAAGAAGGGAGTTACGGATTTTATCTCTCAATTGCTTACTTATCAGCAAGGGAAGGATGAGTGTTGAGTTGTAGTAGGTTTAGTTAAACCCCTTGAGGTTCCAGAGTGGATTTGGTAAGAGATATACATGGAATTCCTAATGGGATTACCACATACATCTGAAGGACATGATTTCATCTAGGTGATCATAGACTGACTCACCAAGTTGGCCCACTTCCTAATTATTTAAGAGTATAGTTAAATAGAGATATTGGGAAACATAAACATGCAGGATGTAGTCTGGCTCCATGGAGTTACCTTAGTGATCATTTGATGTTGTGATTCTTGATTCACATCGCAATTATGGAGAGTATTGTAGGATTCCTTTTGAACATAGTGGCACTTGAGCATAGAATTTCACCCCTAGACTGATGGCTAGACTGAGCAAACCATTCAGGTCTTGGAGGACATGTTGTGGTATTTCATGATATATTTTTCCATATCTAGAAGTATCACCTATCATTAGTGGAGTATTTATAAAATAATATGTACCATTCCACCATCGGTATGTCACCATTCAATGAATTTTGCCGGAGACCCAATAGGTCACCATTATGTTGGACCGACCCAGGAGATTCAGCACGTATGTGCCTAGAGTTAGTGTGAACCACTATAGAGAAGGTGGAGATAATCTAAGAGAATATAAGGACTATATAGAGCTATCATAAGTTTTATAAAGACTAATTATGGAGTTCTTTGGAGTTCAAGGAGGGAGACCATGTATTCCTGAGGGTCTCACCTCAATGTGGATTATGAATATTTGGCTAGGACGGAAAGCTATCTTTGAGATTCATTATCCCTTTCTAGATACTATGAAGATTTGGAAAAGTGGTGTACTAATTTTATTTACCATCATAGTTAGACCATGTACATGATGTCTTCTATGTGTTGTAGCTGAAGAGGTACGTTCATGACCCACTGCATGTTATTAACTGGGGTGATCTGGACATCAAGGATGTATATACTTTTGCAGAGTAACTGGTAGATATTTGGGATTGTTAGGAGAGGATCCTATGTGGGTGATCATTTCCCCTAGTGTGTATCTAGTGGAAATACATAAATATTCAGGAGAGTACCTAGGAGAATGTGACCAAGATTTGTGCTCAATACCCACATCTCTTTGTGTAGCCTTTTGTTTTGGCTTTCCAAGATATAAATCCCCAAGGTGGGGAGAATGTAATGTCTCTATTTTTTTCAATGTAAAGGATTCAAATATATCTCGAAATATTTTCAAGACCAACTGCTAATATAGAATGAGATTTTGAGGCTCAGTGAGCCCGAATATTATTTTTGAAATATATTAAATATATTAAATTAAAACACTTGAATTATTATTGAAAAGGTGGAATAACTTCTAAACAGGGGCTTAGGTATAAAATATAAGTCTATCATTTAGTTTAAAGTGTGAGTTTTACCCTAGGTGCGACATAACCCTGGAGCATGTTAGACGCTCAGTTTGGGCATGGTCTTGGGTGAATGTTTAAATAAATTAATTGATTAAAATAATGTATTTTATTAGATTTTCCATGAAGTGATAGTTTTTATATAGATACGCTGCTCTAGAAAAACACCAGGATTATCCACATAACCCTATAGATTTTGGATATAATGTTGGAGGATCATTCTAAAATGAACAATGACTAGATCGTGGATCATCAATCGATGTGAAACAACTCTCAAGGATCTCACCAACAACAACAATGTAGATTGGTTCTTCATAAATGATTGATCCAAATCAAGATAGGAAATTTTTTATGTTGATTTATACCTTTTTTTATTCTTATGGTGAATGTGAATCAATAAATTAATGAATTGATTCAAAGATCATGCATATTATGAGTATGGGATAGATATTATCTAGGTTTGGGGATTTTCTTTATTTATTATATTATTATCTCTTCATTTATCATTCTAACGGAAGTAGATCGAGGCCAACACAAAAATTATATGAGGTCCATTCTTCATGTTTATGTATTTTTCTTTTATTCCCCCAGTCTTCATTCATCATAGGAAATTCCTTTGGTATTTTGTTCAATGAATACCCATAAATCAATCATTATGCACTCGTTTCTTGGTGCAATAGATTGAAACAGCAAATCGAGTTTTGTATTGATGATGGAATCAAAATACAACGACAAATGATTGATCAAGGATGGATTTGGGGATATTTTTTCATTTCATTCCTAGTATGCGATGACGGTGTGGCTCTTTCTTTGATTTTCTAAGTGGATTGAGGAATAGTTTCTAGTGAGTAGATAACAGAGAGGCTTAGTTGGACCTGATGTGTTATCTCCAAGAGTGATCGATGGTGAAACCAAAGGCAACGGTGGCATGGGAATACACAGAAGAATAACCCATGGGTTCTATGAAATCCCACATTATACCACATTTTTTTGGAGTTACATAGTATGTGGGACCCCCTATGCAGTGCAAGGGTTTCCATGAGAAGATAAATATCACACTCCATGTGACAGTAGTCAAATAGTGTGCGACCCTTACCTGGTGACATAGTGTGAACCTAAAAGGGTACATAGACATGGAAAGGCCAGGTTTTCATGGTAATATCCATGTAATTGGAAATTATTAGGAGTAAATGGTCTCTAATATTCTATATACTTGAACATGGAAACGGTCATAGGCCATGATACTCAAGTAGAAGTTGGTTCCAATTAGAAATGCCAAGTACTCCTTCAAGTATGGTTTGGAGCTCTTGTACTCTTCAGCTTAGAAAAGTTTCATTATGTTACATTCCCTTGACCCATTTCCCTGAGTGTTTAGTATGGATTCGCATCTTATGCATAGGATGGTGATCCCATCTAAGGAAATTCAATCTTGGATAGATTTGTTGGAATCCTTCCATGAGGACCAAAGTGAGATCCTCTATTATAATCATTTCCCTAGGTGGGGTTTTCGATTTTGTCGTGACCAACACTAAATGGTCATTGATCCCATACTTAGTAGGTTAATCGCGATAGGGATATTGTTATAACCCATGGCCTTGGATTTGATCCCCATCTATGTATCGTTCTCTTCAAACTTCTAACATGTTCTTCTTATGGAGATACATGATGAGCATAACATCTTGGATGGACACCATCAGCTCTATATGACTTGTGTTGTGTGTTCTCTCAAATTAGTTATATATATAACCTTAAAGTAGGAATCCTAGGATGTAAGTGTGATTATGACCATAACTTGAGACTGTGTGTCTACTATGAACATATATGTATGTTATTGTCATATGTCATTGAAATATACCTATTATGAGATGAGTATTATTCTTGATCCTATATACTTATTTATTGTGAGGTTTCTTACTAGGTATTGTTTTAATCACCCCTACATGGGTGTTTCCTGCATGTGTCTTGTCTTATGCAGATGATCAACCATTTTATGGAGTCCTAGAGGGACTAGGATTAGGCGGAGCTTAGTGAGACGGATATAATATGGTGTGTTCCTATGGTTACATTTATAGGTGTCCTCACCCACTTTATAGTTTGGACTTGTTTTTAGTTTCTTTTTGGTGGGATTGTATTTGGAACTTTTTCTTTCAAGTACTTTTTGACATACTCTAATGGTGGGATTTTAGATTCATGCATTCATGGTTATTATTATTTTACATTTAATCATTGTCTGGTCTTGGAGATTTTTGTTTGTGAGTAGGTAAATTTGTCTAAGTCCTCTCATGTGTGTGATATGACTACTTGACGTTGGTCACCAGCCCCTGGCCTATTGGAGGCAGGCTTGGGGTAGTTGCAGCATGGGTCCCATTAGGATAGGTCATGAAATACTATCCCTACCATATCCACATAGTGGAGAAAGAATATCTACCTAATTCTTATTGCGGATCAAGATTCACCACCTGATTACTATAGTGGAACAAGTATTCATTACATGATCCTCATAGTGGAGCGGGCATTCCTTATTTGATCCCCATAGTAGAGTCAGCATTCCTTAATCAGTTACCACAGTGGAGCGATCATTACTTACTCAATTAACATAGTTATCTCATGATATATAAAAGATTAAATAATACATTGGAGGGTGATATAAGACCCCACCTTTAATCATCCATACATATGTGTTCCACTTCAAAACAATCATTAATCACATCATAATGAACCCTTAGAATGGAAAATGGGTTTCAAAAAATTTCTAGATGGTATCACCTAAATTGTACTCAGTAATGTAAATGGTTGATACCCATAACAAAAACACCCATAAATATTATTTCATAAGAAAATTCATATAATTTTTTAAGTTGGGGATAAATACACTTTCTGTTATGAAATCAAAGACCTCTTTTTTGTCTGGATATAGGGAGACCCATTACATAGCTTAAAGTCCCAAGACCAAATATCTTGTGAACATAGCCCGAAGGTCTAATGTAGTTTCAGGCATGCATCATATTTCTTATGTATTCGGTCCTATGTCATGCCTGTATCAAAATCATTAATTCCCAATGGATATTTCTAGTTTTTGAACCTTGTCTTTTGGATGCAGAATTAAGGGGTTTACCACTCAGGTTCCACCTTAACTATGCATTCAGAGGGTGATTCATAAAAAAATTGCATCCAAATAAATAAATACTTTATAAATAAAGAGTAAAATGGTGCTGAAATCATGAAAGAGTTTTTTAAAAATGATATTATACTTAGAATAAAAAAATAAGGTATAGTACCTTTGAAAAGCCTTTTTAAAAAGGTAAGTTGAAAACTTTTGAAAAATAATTGATTTAATAAAAAAGAACTTCCAATAGTGGATCCTTGAAAAATAAAAAATGGTTTAAAAAAATTTATATTAAAGCACATTAAAAAATTAATTTTAAAAAGAATATTCAATAATATATCTTTGGAAAGACACAAAGTTTATAAAAAGTAATTTCTAGTGGAAGATAAAACATTTGGTTTTAAAAGTATGCAAAACATTTTGAACAATTTTAAATACCATTGTTGAAAAAAACATTATAAAAGAGTAATAAAAAATTATTTTTTAAAATAGGGGTACAAAAATATAAAGATCACATGGGAAATAATACAATTGTATACCCAAGTATAAATGAGAACATTGGAGCAAAAGGAAATCATGTACAAGGTGGGGAAAATGTTATTAAGGAGAATGGGAATTATTCTTAACGAAATTGCATTTTCAATAAGGAATACAACTCATAAATGAGGAATAAAACTCATAATAATGAATATTTGAATAAAAATTGACTCCCAAGGTAAAAATAAGGTATACTATATTAAATGAAAGATAAATCTCATAGAGAAACACTATAACTCAACAAACAAACTGAGTTATGAAAAACCATTACATTTTAGAGAAGATATAAATAATAGCCCAAAACAAGTAAGAGAGTGAATGGAAATAAATATTCTCATTTCAAAAAAATTATTATATTATAAGTTAAGGGGTAGTAGTAACACCACACTGATAAATATTGGTTCATAATATCAAGGCATTCCTTAATGAAGGGTGTTTAAGATGAAAGACCTTACCTTGTTTCCCCACATAGTCCAATGCACCCTATGATACATAAAAATATTAAACACATATTTTATAAATAAAAATCATATAAATTAAATTTTATAATATTAATTTATATATATATATACTCTTTAATAATATTATATTTGGGTATTCAGAACATGAAGATGGAAAATAAAGGAATGATTCTAGCAGCATTTTGAGTATTCAAAAGGATGATGGAATGGGTATAATGAGTGAGAAAGGTAAAATATCATTAATTATAATCACATGGATAGTAAATTATTGATTATGAAAATATGAAAGAATAAACACATGAAAATAAAAATTCTTAGAAAAAAGGAAGATCCTGAATTTGAAAAGAGGAGGAAGAGAATCAAGGAGTGATTTTCGTAGCATGAAAACGAAAAGGGATAATGAAATGGGATTAATGTAAGATAAGGGTATCCTATAGTCAATAGTTCATAATTTTTATAGTAAATGATTGATTATGAACACATGTAAGAATAATAACATGGAACTAAATAGGTGTAAAATAAGTAATGTCATGAATTGAAAAGAGGAGGGATAGAATCAAGGAGTGATTTTGGTAGCATGGTGGCAATAAAAATGTGATTATGAAATGGGTTTAAGGATATATAAGGGTAGAATCTAATAAATAAGGTTACAATTTGATTGTAAATTATTTATTATGAAAGAATTAAATTATAATCAATTGAAAATCCAAGGTCTTGTCACAAAATAAGTACTTGAATCAAAAAAAGAAGGTGGAGAACCCTTACCTTGCCAAGTAGCTTCCTAAAGAATAGTAGGACTCTTTATAACCATATTAAATCATTGGGAGAAATTTATAGAGGGATATGGAAGTTAAATTCATGATAAAAACAATAGGGTAGAGAGGGATGAGATAATGGGTGGGAGTGATCTTTTTTTAAAGGTGATAAAGAGGAGTTTTCCATAGAAACTATAGTTAGTTAAGGGGTAAGAATGGAATCACATGAGTGTTAGGTGGATTAGATGAGTTAGGTGAGTTAGGTGGAGAAATGGTACGTGAGAAATATGGATATGAATTTCATACCTGAAAAGGATTTCTAGAAGGTTTAAGTGACCTTTTAATTGCTAAATATATGAGATACTTAATTTACCCATTTTTACCCTTATTAATCTTGATTAAAAATTAACTATGATAATTATTAGATTAATAAAAAAATAATGTGACACTTATTTAAAAAAAATTGATATTATTAATCCAAATTTGGGTTCCATTTAACCTGATCCCATTTCTAGATAGGATAAAATTATCTTTTAAATCAAAACATATAATTTGTTGAAAAAATATTTTTATAGAAATATGATGTTTTAATTATCATATGCTCTTATTATTTAACATAGATTACATATTAAATGAGTGTTTATTTATTTTTATATATATTTAAAAATTATATTATATTCTTACTTTAAAATATATTCATTTAATTAAAAAATACACAATATTTATAAGAGTATCATTCTTTGAAAATTTACCAATTTATCATGGTAAATTCTATTTACCATGATGCAGTATTAGTGATACTGGTAGGATGATGCATGCATGAAACTAAACTGGGATTTTGGCCCATATTATGGGCTTCATTCCCACTGGGCCTATGGGCCATTTAATAAATAAATAAGCCTTGATGGGTGGGTTATCTCTTTGGGGGGGTTATGGTCTGCCTCTCCAGCCTGTGTGTATGGTGTGTGTGTCGGTGTGTGTGTTCGAATGTAATTGAACCCACAAGCATATAATATATAAAAATTAGGGTTATGTGGCAAAAAAATTAATCCAAAATTGAATATTACCATTAAATTTTTTAATAAAAAAACTAAAAATAGTTTTTAAATTAGAATAATAATTTTCTTGCATTCTAAAATGTTGAGCATAGGTTTTATAAGTTCAAAATGACCATTTAAATTTATAGTTATAAATATTTAATAAATTAAAGTGTTTTATAAAATTATATTTCCTTCTCATATATTGATAATTTCATAAAATTGACAATTTTAGTAAAAACTGTAATTTTCACTATTCACATAAAAATTAATTATTTTAGAAAAATCCCAAAAATTCATCTCAGGAAAATTTTGATATGCTTGATTAAAAAATAAAATTATTATTAAAAGTTTAAAATTATAAAATTTATAAATTTATCTTTTAGATTAAAATACAATATATAAAGAAAACCCCCTTCAAGTAAAAAATCCCTTTTTAAAACTTTTGGTGTTCTTAATTCTATTTTGTATGAATTTATAATCGATTATAATATTTTTATTTACTGGAGGATTTATAATTTTATAAATAATATTCTTCTAATATTCATGGATCATTTTAGTTAGGTGTTGTGTTTGAAATAATCTATTGATATAATTTTTATTTAAAGGAAAACATATTTCGAAATCTTGGGGTATTACATCACCCCCAGATAAATTGTGCCCTCACAATTTTAATAGTCACTTACTAATAAAATTGTTAAGGATTTAATTAATATAACTATGACTTGATATTTTATTTCTAAAGAGGTACCAACCATAATAACTTAAGTAGATCTAGAAAACTCATATATTTCTTCATAATATACATATCAAAATATGGGTTTTCTTCCTAACCATTTAAGCTAAATAATATTAATAATTAGGGTTAAGTCCAATATAATGGACTAAATTTTTTCCAAGAGAGATCATCATTATCCTTGTAGTGATATGTGACGATATATTTATTTGGTAAATGAAATTCTAATTTGTTAATATGGATTCCATTTTCATATAGTTAATACATTTCAAAAATAACATAAAATTTCAATAAATTATGGATAATTGGATTTATAGAATGCATATTCCCATAAACATCTATTAGAAAATAATTATAGACTTTGGAAAAAAAATTCATACCAATATGATTTTTTATTCCAAACTCTATCTCTTCATTAAAATTTTATCTACATAAACAAGTAGTTAGGACATGAACCAAATATGACACTTGAAATTTTGGGTTAATGATGAGTGTATCCTTAAATATTAATTTTCATGTCTAAATTCAGTAGTTGTGATAAAAAATTATTTCCCTTGTTCTTATATATTAGGAGGAAACTGGTGTTTTCTATCCTTATTAGTCCTTAGGTTAGGGTACTGATTTTTATAATTACCGAACTCTTTAAATTTTAATCATTGGACATTATTCTCCCCATTTTCATTGGTTATCCTCTTTGTATATCCTCTTCAATCACAATATTTATTACCAAACCTATCCCACTTAAAAAATTATCTAGTCAATTTTTGGTAAATTTTGGGGTGCTTCATTGCATATTTGTTACATGAAGAAAACTAAATATTCTTTCCTTTATAATCCTCATCCCTTGATATTCTATGAAACTCATACTTATTTCCCTTGGTGGGTTAAGATGATAAAAATACTCATGTTTTTTATCATAACTCAAGATAGTTGAGTGATCATAACCATATTATTTTCAACACTAACTATTATCCCATTTGGTTTCCCATAAGGAGAATTATTATGTTACCCATCACGTCAATTAATTTCTTGGTTCCTCATAGCTCAACCCATTTCAAAAAAAAGGTTTGAAATGAGTGAAAAACATTTACCATCAAAGGGGATTATTATATCCAATGACACAATAGGGATTAAACCATAAAACCTTTTACCCTTTTACATAATTATATTATCTTGTAACTCCTTTAGTTCAATATATATCAATCTAAGTTTAACCTAGGTTACATTAAGATGGTTTATCATAAACATATAAACCCAATATCTCAAATTAATAATGAAGTAAATCCTTTATATTGGTTTATAAAGAGCATGATATCAACCAAAGAATACCCCTTGGGAGTCTCTATACAAGTATGTAGTCTTAGGCCCACTCATTGTGCATCTGGGTAATTATCAAGACAATTCTTAACCAACCATTTTCTTTGTGATTACACCAAGGTGTGTATGTGCCAAAGATTAATACACTTACCAGTATTTAAATATAGATTTTTTTATAGAGAAACCACTTACTCATGACTTTAGAAATAATTTAGGATATCATCTTGTACTTTGACTTATATATAGGGTTTCCAATAAGGTTCTATTATCCTAACACCAATGAAAACTAAACTAATCTCTATAAATAACTATACATTACTTTCAATACCATGTTTAGTTACCCATGATAAACATACATAAATTTTACATTGATTGTATATTTTAGATAATAAATCTAATAAATAGTCTTACAACCTGGGGATATAAAGGTTTAGTGTCATGGAGACTAGTTACATAAATATCTTATTTTATAAAAAATATTGAAATTTATCCCTAACTGTGATCATCTAGAAACTCTTCTAGAAACCATATGTGATATATTCATCTTCATAACTTCGGTAATGGAAAAATAAGAAATGGGTGGTGTTGAATTTTCAGTAATGGAAACTTAACAACTAGTCAAAACTATTAAATAATAAACATGAGGGGAAACAAGAGTAAGGGAGAAATACCATATAACAATATGAAGGGATAAAAAGTGAAAATCATAAAACACGATTTATCATTATGTATCATGGAATAGAAATGTAATACCCAATAAAGTTTATAAAAAACATGTCTTAAAAGTATATAATAAAAAAAATATAACATGAAATAATAACATAATAATGTGTAATATCTTTAGAACATGGAATATCATAAACATTTTGAATGGATTATAAATAAAGTGTATCTTAGAAAAAAAATATTATAAACATATGAATAGATAAACATAACATAGGGGAGGGGGATTCTACAATTCATTCCCATAACATAGTGGAGTAGGCATCACTTCCTAATTCCAATAGTGGATAAAACATCACTGCCCGATTCCCGTAGTAGAGCAGGCATCACTACTAGGATTACATAGTAGAGTTGGCATCTCAACATAATTCCCATAGTTGAGAAGGGTCCACTAGATGATTCTCATAGAGAAGTACCATCACTCTATGATTCACATGTATGATCAAGCATAACTACATAATTATCATAGTTTAGTAATATTCACCACCATATTCCCATAGTGTAGTGACCATTCCTTACTCAATTCCCCTAGTTTCATGAGTATTCTTTACTCGATTCCCATAGTGGCGTGATCATTCCTTACCTAATTCCCATAGTTATTTCATGAGATATAAAACCTTAACTAATTCAATAGAGGGTGATATATTACCTCACCTTTCATCATCTATACATATATGTTCCACTTTAAAACAATAATTAATCACAACATAAGGAACCCATGGAATGAAAAATGGGTTTCACAACATTTCTAGATGGTATCACCAAAATTGACCTCAATAATTTAAATGGTTGATACCCATAACACAAAAACCCCAAAATATTATTTTATAAAAACATTCAGAGTGAGATTCATAGAAAATAATTTCTAAAGAAATAAATCATTTATAGATACAGAGGAAAATGGTGGTGAAATGATAAAAGTGTTTTTTAAAATGATTTTATCCTTGGAATAAAAGAAGATGTTATAGTCACTTTGAAAGCTCATTTTTTAAAAGGTGAATTGAAAACTTTTGAAAAAACCTTAACTTATTTTTTTTTAAACAACATCTAATAGTGTACTCTTGAAAAAAAACATAGAGTTTTCAAAAAGGTGAAGTGAAATAACTTTGAAAAATTTTACTTTTAAAAATAATATTCAATAATAGATCTTTTAAAGTATGCAAAGGTTATTAAAAGGAATGTTGAGTGGATAACAATACATCTAGTTTTGAATGGATGGAAAAAAAATTAAATATTTTCAAATAACCTTTTTGAAAACCCAAATCATAAAATAGAAACTAAAAATTATTTTTTAAAATATTATAATGTAAATATTAAGGTCATTTGGGAAAACATAAATTTATATCCCCGAGTATAACAGAGAACATTGTAAGGAAAGGAAATAATAGAAAAATAGGGAAACCTTTGTTAAGGAGAATGGGAAATATTATTAACATAAATTCATTTTCAAGAAATTAATAGAACTCATAAATAAGGAATATTTGAATAAAAATGATCTCAAAATATAGAAACGGGTATAAAATATGAAATTAAAGGCAAACCTTGGGGAGAAACATTATAACTCAAGAAGTGGATTATGTTATGAAAAAACCATTACATTTAGAGAAGATATCGATCATAGCCAAAAAAATAAAAGAGCATGAAAGGAATTGAGGGTTACCATTTAAAAAATAATTTATGATATTATAAGTTAAATGGGGTAGTATAAAAAATAATAATAATTGGTTTATAATATAAATCATGCCTTAATGAAGTGTGATTGTGATGGAAACCCTTACCTTGTTTCCCTACTTAGTAAAATACACCCTAAACTCCAAAAGTATATTAATCACCAGTTTAAAAACCTTTTTTCATATAAATAACCTTATATAAACTTAATTTATATGGATATTCTTGAATTATTTTAGATTTCGGTATTCAAAACATGAAGATAAAAAATCAAGTAATTATTTTGACAGTATAATGAGTATTCAAAAGGATTATAGAATGGGTTTAATGATTGATAAATGTAATATATAATAAATATAAATCACTTGGATAATAATGTATTTCTTATTAACATGTGTAATAACAATAAAAATTAAATCAACTGTCTTTCAGCAAAATAATGTCTTGAAATTGAGAAGAGGAGGGAGAGCATCAAGGAACGATTTTAGTAGCATGATGGTTCTACAAAAGGGGATATGAAATTTTATTAATGTTATAAAAGATCATTATATAATCAATATTATATAATTATTATTTTAAATGATTTATTGTTAACACATAGAAGCATAATCACATGGAATTAAAAATTCATACAATAATGAAGATCTTGAATTGAAAAGATGAGGGATATAATCAAGGAGTGAATTTGGCAGCATGACGGAAATGCAAAAGGGATTATGAAATGGGATTAATGATAGATAAGGGAAGTATATAATAAATAGGAAATAATTTGGATAGTAAATTATTGATAATAAAAACATTAAATAATAAACAATTGAAAATAAAGTGGCATACCACAAAATAAGTACTTGAATTAAAAGGAGGAGGGGGAGAACCCCTACATTTTTAAGTAGCTTCCTAAAGCTTGGGAGGACTCATAAGAACCATAGTAACTCAATGTAAAGGATTTATAGAGGTATATTGAAGGAAAATTCATGATAAATACCTTTTTAGTGGATAGGGATGAGAGAATTAGTGGGAGTGAGCTCATTTTGTAGGTTAAAAATATGGGTTTTTTCATGGAAACTAAAATTAGGTAAGGGTTAAGAATGAAATCGCAGGGGTGTGAGGTGGATTTGGTGAGTTAAGTGATTTAGCTTATTTTTATAGATAAATGGTATTTAATACATATGGGTATCAATTTTATACCTAAAAAGGATTTATAGAAGGCGTAAGTTACATTTTCATTGTTAAATATTCGAGATACTTCATTTCCCTATTTTTACCCATATTAATCTTGATTAAAATTCAACCATGATAATAATTTTATTAATAAAAATATAATATTACCCTTATTACCAAATTTTGACATGAATAATCCAAATTTTAGATCCATTTAATGTAATTCCATTATAAAATATGATAAATTTATATTTTGAATCAAAACATATAATATGTAGAAAAACCGTTTTTGTAAAAAGATTATGTTTTAATTGTTGGTTGTTTTTAATATTATTTAACATTAACTACCAATTAAATTATTTTTGATTTATTCTAATATAAATTTAAAAATTTTATTATAATATTAATTTAAAATATATTCATTTAATTAAAAAATACATAATAATTCGAAAAGTATCACTCTTTTAGAAATTACCATTTTTCCATGATAACTAGTATTTACCTAGGGAAATTAATTTTATGGAAAAAAATGAAATTGAAATTTTTATATAATATGAATATTTTTGTCTAAAATATTAAAATCATTTTTTGAAAAAAAAAATCCAAAGGTTATAAAAGTTAATATTGATATTACCACACAAAATACATAAAAACCATTTTTAGAAAATGTTTTTAACTTTAAAAATTATGTGTAGTATAAATTTATCTATTTTATTAACATTAACGATATAAATTGGTTAATTATAAAAAAATAAGATTTATTTTTCTTCTAAATTAAGCCAAAACTGAATATTACAATTAATATTTTTAATAAAAAACAAAAAAAATTAAAAATAGAATAAAATTTTACTAATGTTATTAAATATTCAACATAGGTTTTATAAGTTAAAAATGATATTTTAATTTATATAGTTATAAATATTAAATTAATTAATATTTTTTATAAACTTATTGGTTGCTTTTATATATTGATAATGCCATGAAATTGGCAATTTTGGTAGAAAATGTAATTTTTAACTATTCACTCAAAGATCAATTATTTTAGAAAAAACACACAAATTCAACTTTGGATAATTTTGATATGCTAAATATAAAAAAAAAACTTTTCAAAAATTTAAAATTATAAAATTTATAACTTTTGCATTTATATGGAAATAAATTATATAAATAAAAACTGATTTTATAGAAAAATTACCTTTTTAAAACTTTAGGTGTTCTTAATCATATTTGTTATGAATTTATAAGTGATTGAAATATTTTGATTTACTAGTGGTTTTATAATTTTCTTAATAATATCCATCTAATATGTTTTTCATCATTTAAGTTTAGTGTTTCATGTGAAACAAGCTATTGATACAATATTTATTTAAATGAAAACATATTCCAAAATATCAGGGTGTTACATTCTTCCCCCTTAGATAAATTGTGTCCTCGCAATTTCAATTATCACTTACTCATAAAATAGTTAAGGATATCCTTTATATAGAGTTTTCTTAGAATTTTATTTTTAAAGTGGTATTATTCTTATCAACTTGGGTAGATCAGGAAACTCATTTTTTACTTCATAATATACATATCACAATATGATGTTTCTTCCTTACCATTTAAGATAAATAATCCTAATTATTAGGGTTAATACCTATATAATAGAATCAATTTTTCCTAGAGAGTTCATTGTTATCCTTCTAAGGATAAGTGTTCATAAGTTGATTTGGGAAATGAAATTACATTTCATTAATATGGATTATATGTGGATATAGATAATCTATTTCAAAAATCACATAAATTTAAATAAAATTTGGGTAAAATGATTTATGGGATGCATATTCCCATAAACATCTATTAGAGGAGCATTATAGTCTGGGGATGTAACTGTCATACTAAAAGAATTTTTTATTGATAACTCTATATCTCATCATTAAAAAAGTCAACATATAAACAAGTGTATAGGACTTAAACAAAATAGTACACTTTTAGTTTTGAGTTAGTGATGATATTCTGCATTTTAATTTAAAACTTCAGTATTTGTGATCACAAAGTCTTTCCCTTGTCCCCTTATCTTAGGCGAAATATGGAATTCATTATCCTCCTTTGTCCATGGTTTATGGAATATATTTGCATAATTCCCAAGCTCTTTTCATTTGAATCATTGAACATTATTCTCTAGCATAGCATTAGTTTTACTCTTTGTCTCTCCTCTATAATCACAAGCTTGATACCCAACCCTTACACTTAAAAAATTATCTTATATATTTCTGCAAGGTCATGGGTGGTTCCAACTATATTTTTAACATGAATAAATTTTAATATTCTTTACTTTATTATCTTCATCACTTAATCTTCAATTAAATCCCATCACTATTTCCTTTAGAGGTTATATATGTTAAAAAATAATCATGTTTTTAATCATAACTTGAGATAGTTGTGTGAGGATAACCATAATATTTTCAACACCAAATTCTATTCCATTTGGTTTCCCATTAAGAAAATTATTACATTTCCCATCATGTCCATTATTTACTTGTTTCCTCTTGTCTCTTTAAATTTCTGAAACCAAAAAGTTTAACGTTAGTGATAAAATTTTAACATCATAGAGGATTATCATAGTAAATAAAATAATGGCGATTCAACTTTGAACCCTTTACCCCTTAACATCATTACATTATCTTATAAATCCTTTAGCTTAGAATATATCAATCTTATTTTAACCTAGGTTACTTTAAGTTATGTTATCCTATACTTCTCAAAATAATCCCACAAAGTAATCAAGAAATCCATAGTTTATTGTTTTTTGTAAAGAGCATGTGATCAGCCCAGCTATACCCCATGGCAGTGTCAATCTAGGTGTGTAGTCTTAGGCTCACTCATCTTGCATCAAGGTAATGATCAATTCAATTATCAACAAACCCTTTTGATGTCATTTCCCTAAGGTGAATATCATAAACTACCCTAATATACCATCCAATAAAGGTAAGACAAAAAATAAATGAAAAATTTCCTGAAAATAACACTATGGAATTGAAAATTTTCCCTACCATGAAAACTTTCCACCCTTAGAAAGTGAAATTGTAGTCTGATCAAAGAGTAATTTAGGGTATTGATCCTCCACCCTAGACCTCCATTCCCAATTATCATTCTCATCTTTTTCATGTTATCCAATGACTTGAACTAATAGTATAGACTTCCCCTGAAGAACCTCACCAAATAATCCAAAATCACCACTGGTTTCTCAATCATAGAAAAATCAGGTTCTAACTTCAATTCCTCCCAACTCCTCATGTGATATGGGTCTAAGTTATACTTCTTCTATTGTGGGACATGGAACACATCATGAATCAAAATTAACTGGGGAGGTAGAACCAAGTGAAATTCCACCTTAACGATCCTTTCGATGATCTAAAAAGTTACAACAAGCCTTAATGTAAGATTCTATTTTTTACTAAGATGAAGGTGACCCGGTAGATGTGTCACCTATAGAAACACCTAGTCATCCACTGAGAACTGCAAGGATCATCATCGTTGATAGGAATAATACTTATGTTGACTTTTCTTTTTCAAAAATCACTTCTAGATCACTTGAACTTTATATTATATCTCCAGAACAAGGCTCAGTACCAATAGATAAGTTTTTTCCACTTCTATCCAAGACAGAGGTGAGTAATATGATTAACCATAAAGTGATTCAAAGGGATCCATTATGATTGAGGATTGGTTACTATTATTATAAGAAAATTACACCAAACTAAGATGGTTTTCCCAACAACCTCTGAAATCTAACATTTTTTTTTGGAAAGGTGGTGCCTCTGTCAAAGACCAAGACACGGTTTATTCAATAAAAACAATTACAAAAATCTGAAATGGGGAATTTTATTACAATATTTTTCATAAAGAGGGAGAAAATCATCCAGCATATCATCCAACCAAGTGATACCTTGATTGATTCCCTTATTGGCGAGATAATCAGAAACCATGTTCGCTTCGCATAAAGCATGATTGGCAATGTATCTGATCTCGAATAGCAAAGCAAGGAATCTTATCCAGCGAGTGGTAAGAGGCCAAGTAAGGTGCATCATACCATTCCAGATGGCTTGGAAAATATTGGTAGAATCACTTTCAATCCAAATTTTGATCCACCCCTTTTCTTTGAAAAAGTCGATTGTAAGGATCATGGCCATCATTTTCACTTCTAAAGCAGAGGCAACACCACAGCTGCCGAAGAAGCATCCTTGAAAATGGCCAAGGGAGTCTCTAAAGACAGCACCACATCCCATAGGTCCCGGGTTGCCTTTGGAAGCTCCATCAACATTAATTTTGATCCATCCTAGGAGCGGGGCCTTCCATAACACCTTAAAGGTGTGCCTCGACGGTCTGTAGATGCCATAAATTCAAAGACGACACAATATCATGTAGTCATCAATAGTGTTATTACAGAGGGATTTTTGGATAGAGGTTGCATATTTAATGGTGATGAGAATCCACATTCGGCCTGTATAAAGAGTTAATGAGTAGTTGTTGTGAATAATGTCATTTCTATCATACCAGATCATGTGCAAGATCTCAACAATAGCATCTAAGAAGAGATTCTTGATTTGTTTCGAAGTGTCAATCTCCACACAACGTTTTAATTGCAAGAGGATAGAGTCAATTAAAATCCATCTGCAATCAAAAATTTCAGTAATATAATTCCATAGCGCAAAAGCCGTAGCACAAGACAAAAAAAATATGTTTAGTATCCTCTCTATGTTGGTAATAGAAATGGAACTTTGAGTAGAGTTAGATACCAAAATATTGAAGAAAATCCTTGGTAGGAATACGGTTGTGAGAAATGCGCCAAACAAGGTTGAGTCTTGAGGGTTTGATCCATGGGTTATCAAAATGTTTCAACCAACCGAAACTAGAGTCTGAATTAGTGAAATAATATTATAAAAAAAATTTGAATCAAGCACCCCATTGTGGGCAGGCTCCCAAATAAGAAAATTTCAAATATTAGATAAAGTATATTTATCAACAATATGCATGATGTTATCAGGGAGATTGAAATTTCTAGATTGAATCACATCCTTAATAGTATAATTTATTTTTCTGGATGGGAATTGGGAGAGATCATAGATTAGAGGGGAGAGCCAGTCCAGTTGTCCATCCAAAATTTCATGGAGGAGTCTGAGATAACCATCCATCTAGAGTTATTCATAATATTGGAAAAGGTTTTCATAATGGATGGCCATATAGAGGAGTTCATATATCTCAAATTACCCTTTTTGAGTTCCATGAGAAATCTTTCTTTTAGAAAATCAATGGAATCTGAGTTACTATTAAAAATTCTCCAAGTGAGTCTGGCTTGTAAAGATTCATTAAAGAGTTTGAGATTTTTAATTCCAATACCAACTTCCTCTAGAGGTTTTCAACATTTATACCAAGGTATAGTAACAAGCTTCCTCTCAAGAATGCTACCAGTCCAAACAAAGTTTTTTATGTAAACATTAATTTTCTTAATAAGGCCGGTAGGCCACGGAGAATGCCTTCCATAATATAATTTTATTATTTTATCTAACCTTTAATTTGAGGATGGTATTTTGTACTAATATTTACCTTCAATCCCATTTAATTTTTATGTCCTTCCAAGAATAGAGAGGTAAAACGGGGATCATTATCTGAAATGATTGTCTATGGAACACTATACAGCCTTATGATATATTGAACAAACAACATGACCAATTCTTCCACCTTAGTTGAATCCTTTATCAGGATGAAAAGATATAATTTTTTTATAAAATCAATAGACACTCAAATTGTGTTCCTTCCCCAGGGTTTACAAGGAAACCTAATAATGAAATCCATGTCAACCTCATCCCACCTCCAAGTAGGAATGGGTAGTGACTGAAGTAGACCTGAGGTATTCTGGTACTCGGCTTTAACCTGTTGACAAGTATAAAATCTATATATTAATTCATCTATATCATGTCTTATACTGAACCAATAGTACCAGTGATTCATATCATAGTACATCTTAGTGGTCCCGGGATGAATAGACCACTAAGACTAGTGTATATACTTAATCACCACCTTGCATGGAGTATATTAGACTACAAAACAACCTTTGATACAAAGGATCCCCTTAGAAGATATCGACAACTCATTAAGAAACTCCCCACTATTTAAGAGATCCATATAATTCTATCATAGATCATATTTATGTTTTTCTTTTACTGTCAATTTGAGAAGAGAAGGAATCAACTGAATCTTAGCCAGGAAAATACCTTTACTATGCTCCTTGGATTCTAGGTGCATCTGGGTGAAAATCCCCCCTCAGATTCCACACATCACTAGACTCCTTTAAAACATTAATCAATAATTTTCTTCTCAAGGAGTCCACCACCACATTCCGTTTACCCAGGGTATAGAAAATATCAAATTAAAACCCCTAAAGGTACTCAACCCATCTACACTGAATCAAATTCAGATCCTTCTAAGAGAAAATGTAGGAAAAACATTTATGATCTAAGTAGAGTATAAATTTATCCCTAAAAATATAGTTATGCCATGAATTTAATGCATGCATCACCACTTCCAATTCAGTTACATGGGTGGGGTAGTTCCCTTCATGTGGATGGAGTTGTTAGGATCCATATGCCACTACAAGATCACTTTGCATTAACATGAAACCTATACCCATACTCTAAGCATCACAATAGTCCACTTACCCTTTTCCAACATTAGGTAAAATAAAAACTGGGATAGTGGTTAATCACCACTTAAACTCCTCAAAGTATGCCTTACATTTTAGACTCTAATCAAACCTTAATACTTTTCAGGTAAGTGTATTCATTTGTGAAGAAATACAAGAGAAATTCCTGAAATACCACCTGTAATATCCTACCAATCCTAAGAAGCTCCTAATCTTAAATACATTCCTCAGTTTCTCCCATGAAATCATTTCTCTGATTTTCTCTAGGCCCACTAAAACTCCATGATCTGAGATAATGTATCTAATAAAATTGAATTATAATATCCATTAATTTCACTTTGAGATATTAGAATAGGTAAGGTGGTATTGAAGTGTTCTTAGAACAATTCTCAAGTGATATTTGTGATTATCTTAAGTTCCATAATAGAACAAGATGTCATCTATAAATACCATGAAAAAAGAGTCGTGGTATTTATGAAACACCTAGTTCATAAGGTCCATGAAAACCTCAAGAGTATTCGTTAAAATGAATGGAATTAATAGACATTCAAAGTGGCCATACCTTCATTGGAAATATTTCAGGGAAATATTGGTCTCTCTAACCTTGTCCTGGTGATACCCAAAGCATAGGTCGATAATGGAAAACCATCTTTCCCCTTTGATCATCCCAAAGAGTTCACCGATGTGGGGTAAGGGATATATATTCTTAATGGTGAGCCTATTTAACTTCCAGTAATCAATGCATAGTCATAGGGATCCATCATCCTTTTTGGAAAACAAAACTGGTGTAGACCAAGGAGATATGCTCAGGTGAATGAATCATTTGGTTTCCAAATCATCTAGTTATATCTTTAATTTCCTCAACTCTGTGGGTTAAATATTATGTGACGGAAGAGATATCAGTTGTGTTATTAGCACTAGATTGATGGTTAACTCACATCCAATTCTAGTGGTAAACCAAATAAGTCATCTAGAAATACCTATAGAAACTCATATATTATAGGAGTCAACCCCTTCTCGGAATCATTGCCATCATTTTCCAGCATAAGAGAATATTCCAAGAAAATGAGTCTACCTAACTCTAAAAGTGAATGTCTATCTCATCCTGATTATGGATCCTATTCACATTGGAAGACCCGAGTACTCATGTGTCTTGAATCTTACTAAATGATGATAACAATCAATATGTGCCTTTAAATTCACCATCTAATCCATTCCCAAGATCACATCAAAAGAGATCATTTCCAAAACAAGTAAGTCCCCTTCCAACTCAACATATGAAGAGGTTAGAGCACAGAACGAACATCTAAAACCTTTTTTATTCCTCTTTATAAGAGGTGTAACCAACTCCATGTAATAATTTATAAGCTCTAAATAAACTTTCAATGATTCCAAAAATATATTATAGATGAAATAATTAGAAGAACCAGTATCAAACAAATAAAATTCTATAGAAGATGATAAAAAAAAGTACCTTGAACCATTACAGGTCCTACATCTAATTCTATAGGTTCCTAGTATATAGCATGAAGGTTCCTCATATCTATTTAAGCATAAGTTCAACTATTAACTTTTGGATATAACTTAAGGTGAATTTCCCTAGTAATAGACCCATCCCATCCACCATGACTGCCAAATCAAGAACTCATAGTTATAGAAATTTATGACTGAGTTATCATTCCCCTAGTGGCTGAAAAGCCTACACAACTTTTAGATAGGAGTAGATTTCTGAAAAATAACTACAATTTCTCCATAATTCCACACTAATGGAATCACATAAGTGGAGAAGATCATGTAGTTCAAACATGTCTAGGGGGTCAACACTTATGGAATACAACTAACCCACCACAGACAATTTCTGATGAAAGAGGTTGGGATAGATAACCATTGCTTCTACCACCCCTATTTTCATACTCATCATTCTTCCTCTTTATCTCAAACCTGATAAATTTACATGCCCTATAAATCCATATTTACATGCCTATAAATTTACACTATTAGGGCATGATCAACCACCTCATCATATATCTTAAACATGAACAAGAAAATATGAGATCAAATATATGGATGCAAATACATTTAAAACCACTGATCATTTATTTTCATTATAAACTTCCTAAATAGTAAAATGGACTAGCTCATCAAAATGATTGGAATACTCTAGAACAGATCATTCTCCTTAATGTAGATCCAAAAACTTTTGGGTATTGTAAATAGAAAACATATCTAGGTATTATTTATCATTAAAAATATTAATTAATAATTATAGACAATATTCTCATGCTTAAGAAATTTAACTACTAATTCCTACCACCTGTGACTAGGCCCTTCCAAAAAAATCATTAAAATTCATTTTTTTTTTCTTCTGGAGTTTTGAGAAACTCAAAAATATTCTCAATATTTTCAATGCAGTCTTCTACTTATTGGGGATATCTTATACTCCATGAGGAATGGGTTTATATTTTATAAAATCCTAAGCCCCATCCCTTTATAGACCAATTCATCTTCCTTAGCATGATCTGGGCGAGAGCCCACTCCCTAATCCAAGGCTCATACATTCCAAACCATTACATCAACTAACCTCTAATCAACTGGTGAGGTAGAACTCTCCCCAACCTCTTCCCATGTTTGGATGGGAAATGTTCAAGGAGGCATGATTCTATATGAATCAATAAGAACATAAAACCCATCAATAAACCATCCCACGAAGAACTTAAAAATAATATAATTTAGATATCTCTTAGAATACAATAAAACAACAATAAAAATTTTATATTTAAACCACTCCACTTTTCCTCAATGTCCATTCCCAATCTAAAAACCATTCAATACACCCAAAGGAGTGAAAAAAATCCCAATATCCTCTATAAACCCATGGTCGATCACGATGTGTGTTGACCAAACACCCCACTTGAAAAAAGATCATTAATCACCAATAGCTATAGCTATTTTTCATCTAGACTCTTCATATAATACGACCCAAAATAAGTGAAAAAACATCTTATTATACTATTTTGTCATGAACTAGCATGGGCTTCCATCCAATAATTTTAATACCACAAATAGATGAAAAATTTCCTTAAAAGATCATTATGGATGTGACAGTGCATCTATTCCACATCCACATCCACTTATTAGTGTCCAAATATGGTTGTTTTTTTAGGAAACCAACTTACTCATGACTTTAAAATTATTTCAGGATATCATCCTATATATAGACTCATATAGAGTGTTTTCATTAACGTTTATTAATCCTAACACCAACAGTAATTAAACTAATATCCAAAGATAACTAAAACTTCTCTTTGATACCAACTATAGTGAATTGTGCTAAACATACATAAATATTACATTGATTCCATGTTTTTTATAATACATCTCACAAAGAGTTTCACAACCTAAGGACCAAAAGTTTTAGAATATTAGAGACATTATATTTGAAAATATTATTTTATAACACTGGTGGACATTTATCCATTATTGTGATCATCTAAAACCTCTTCTATACTTCTTATATGATATATTCGTATTCATAACTTAGAGAATAGAAATATAAGAAATTAGTGAGCTTGAATTCTTATTAATGGATACATAACAAATATTTAAAATAATTAGATCATAAAAATGAGCGAAAACATGAGTAAGGGAGAAATACCATATAAAAAGATTAAGGGATCATAAGTGAAAATCATACAACATGATTTATTATTATAGAGTATGATATAGTAATGTAATACCTAATAAATATTATTAAAAACATATCTTATAAGCATATAATGAAAACAAAATATAACATGAAATCGTAACATAAGAAAGTAAAATATATTTAGGACATGGAATATCATAAACATTTGACATATCTTGAAAATAAAGCATATATTAGGAAAACTAAGTGGTAAAAACATGAACATAGATAAACATAAAATAGGGGATCAGGTTTTACAACATAATTCCCATAACATTGTGTATTTGGAATCACTACCTATTTCCTATAGTGGATAAAACATGGCTACCAGAATCCCATAGTAGATCAGTCATCACTACTTGATTTATATAGTTAAGTTGGCATCACTAAATGATTCACATAGTGAATTAGGCATCACTACTTTATTATCACAGTGGATCAGCCCTCAATACTTGATTCCCATAGTGGACCAAGTATCACTACCTGATTCTCATAGTGAAGTAGGATTCACCGTCATATTCCCATAGTGGAGATATAATTCTTTACTTTATTCCCATAGTAGAGAAATCATCACTTACTTGATACCCATAGTTATATCATGATATATATAACATTAAATAATGAATTGGTGGGTTATATAGAAATTTACCAATCATAATCTATACATATGTGTACTACTTAAAAACAATCATTAATTACATCGTAAATAACCAACGGAATAAAAAATGGGTTTCACAACATTACTTGATGGTATCACCAAACTTGACCTCAAGAATATAAACAGTTGATAACCACACTATAAACACCAAAAGATGTTATTTCATAATAACATTAATAGGTTCATTCATAAAAATTAATTTCCAAATAAATAAATCCTTTAGAGATAAATAGGAAAATTTTGGTGAAACTATAAAAAATTCTTTTTAACACTTTTAACCTTGGAATAAAATAAGTTATAGTCACTTTATAAGGTTATGTTTTAAAAGGTAAAGTAAAAAAACTTATAAAAAACCCATTACTTTTTTATATAAATAAATTCCCATAGAAGATATTTGAAAATTATATAAAGGTTTCTAAAATATGAAGTGAAATCACATTGAAAAAAATTACTTCTAAAAACAATATTTAATAGTAGAGATTTGAAAAGATATAAATGTTATCAAAATGAATTTGGAGTGAAAGATGAAACATTTGGTTTTTAAATGATGGAAAATCTTTTGAAAAGTTTTAAATACCTTTGTTAAAAACCCACATCAAAAAATATTAACCAAGAATTATTTCTTAAAATATGAGAACATAAATATGAAGGTCACATGGGAAAACATATAGTTGTATTCCCATGCATAAAGGATAGTATTGGAAGGAAAGGAAAACATGGAAAATGAAGATAAACCATAATTTTGGTGGATGGGAATTATTCATAGAATTATTTTTATTTTAAATAAGTAAGGTAACTCATAAATAAGTAATATTTTAATAAAAAATTATCTCCCAAGCTAGAAATAGAGTATACCATATAAAATGAAAATGAATCTCAAGGAGAAACATTATTACTCAAGAAGAAGATTGAGTTATAAGATTCCATTACATTTTAGGGAAGATATCAAGTGTATCCCATATTAAGGAAGATCAAGAATGTAAGTGAATATTCCATGATAAATAATATTTTATGATATTATAAGTTAAGAGGTTTAGTAGTTACACCATAAAATGGAATATTAGTATATAATATAAAATCATGACTCAATGAAGGGTGATTAAGATGGAAACCCTTACCTTTCTTCCCTGTTTAGAAAAATGCACCCTATGTACTATAAATATCTTAATCACTTATTTGAAAAACTTTTTCATATTTCTAAATTTTATAAAATTTATTTATTTGGATACAATTAAATTATATGAGAGTTGGGTATTCACAACATGTAGATAAAAAAAAGGAATGATTTTAGAGGCATGATGAGTATTCAAAATAATTATATAATGGGTTTAATGAGTGAAAAGAGAAGTCTCTCATTAATAAAAAAACACTTGTATAATAAAGGATTAATTATGAATAGGTATAAGTACAATCACATGGAAATAAAAGGTCTTAAAACAAAGTAATATCTTGAATTTTAAAAGAGGAAGGAGAGAATCAAGGAGCGGTTTTGGAAGCAAAAAGACTATAAAAAAGGGACTATGAAATTTGGTTAAGGTCATATAAGGGTAGTCTCTCATAAATATTGAATAATTTTTAAAGTAAAGGACTGATTATTCACACACGTAAGCATAATTGCATTAGATTCAAAATTATTACAACAGGAAAAGCTTTAATTGAAAATAGGAGGAAGAGAATCAAGGAGTGATTTCAGCATCATGATGGCTATACAAAACCAATTATGAAATTTTTTTATTCAATGAGAGGGTTAGTATCACATGGACAAGGAATAATTTGGATATTAAATTTTTTATTATGAAAACATGAAAGTATAATAAATTTAAAATCAAAGGACTTATTAAAAAATAATTACTTGAATAAAAAAGAAGAGGTGGATAACCCTTACCTTGATAAGTAGATTCATAAATCTTGTGAGGGATCCTTAGAAAATTAGGAAATAAATGGGAGGTATTTATAAATGTATAGGGAAAGTAAATTTGTTATCAATTAGTTTTTAGTATAGAGGTCTGAGATAATGGGTGGGAGTGAGATGCTTTTATATGTGAAAAAGAGCGGATTTTAAATGGAAACTAAAGTTTGGTAAGGGGTAAGAATGGAAACACATGAGTGAAAGTTGGGTTGGGTGAGTAAGGTGTGTTAGGTGGAAAATGGTAGTTTATACACGTGGTTATGACTTTCATACCTAAAAACCATTTCTAGATGGTGTAAGATTCCTTTTGATTATTAAAAATTTGAGATATTTCATTTACCCATTTTTATCCTTATTAACATTGATAAAAAATTAACCATGATAATTATTTAATTTTTAAAAGTATAATATGATACTTGATAGAAAATTTTGATATTATTAATTTAATTTTGGGAACAATTTAACATAACTACATTTTGAAATAATATAAAATTAACTTTTAAATCAAAACATATAATGTGTAAAAAATGTTTTTGTAGAAAGATAATGTTTTATTTGTTAGGTGCTCTTAATATTATTTAAAATTTATTACCAATTAAATCAGTATTAATTTATTTATATATATATTTGAACATTTCAATATATTATTAATTTAAAATTAATCTATTTAATTAAAAATTTACAAAATATTAATACAAGCATACTTCTATAAAAAAATATATATTTTACAACTGTAACTAATATTTACCTTTGAAACTTAATGTTATAGATAAAAATTAAATTCACAATATTAAATAATATGAAATTTTTTATCAAAAATATGAAAATAAATTTTATTAAATAAAATTTATAAATGATATAAAATATAGTTTTAATATAACTGTACATAACACATAAAACCCATTTTTAGAAAATGTTTGTTTTTAAGCTTACAAATTATATATAGTTTACATTTGTCAATTTTATTTACATTCATCATATAAATTGGTTTATTATAAAACATATATGAGTGATGTGTCTTCCAAATCATTACAAAATTGAATGTTACTATTAAAGTTTCCAATAAAAAAAGACCGAAAATAATTTTTAAATTAGAATAAAATGTTACTTATGTTCTAAAATGGTTAACATTTTTATTATAATTTTAAAATTATATTTTCAAATAAATAATTATAAATATTTAATAAATTAAAATGTTTTATAAACTTATAATCCTATAATATACTGATAATTTCATAAAATTGACAATTTTGGTAGAAACTGTATTTTCACTATTCACTTAAAAATTAATTATTTTAGATTAATTCAAAAAATACATATTATGATAGTTTTGATATGATAAAATAAAAAATGAAATTAATTTTAAAAAATATAAATTATAAAATGTATAAATTTATATTTTATATGAAAATACAATATAAAAAATTACTTTTATTGAAATATCCCCATTTAAACATTAGGTGTAATTAATCTTACTTTTTATGAATTTATAATTAATTGTAATATTTTTATTTACTATAGGTTTTATTATTATTTTTAATAATATTCATCAAATATGTCACAAATCATTTTGGTTTGATGTTGTGTGTGAAACAAGCTATTGATACAATGTTTATTTAAAGGAAACCATATTCTAAAATCTTTGGGTGTTGCATATGTCATAGAGTCCTAGAGGTCAGGACCCTTGGTTCTACTGATCTAGGGACCATTATGACATGGTGTCTTGGATATAACGTGAAGTTACCCTAGGTTTATTGGATTGGGTTGTACCATGTTTTGAAAAGGGGGGATATGGCGTAATTTTTGTCATGTATTCAAAGGGTGTATTTGATTGTGATAATTATGGAATGGCCACCCTTATTATGTTGTATTTTTAGTAGAACCCATAGGGGTTGTGGCATTATTAAGAGGACTGAGTCATAGTATTTTGTTTTAATCAACCTGTATAAATTTGGAACTCCTCTTGAATTTCACATATTTTCTCCCTTATCCTTCAAACCATAGGTGGTATGAGGTCCTCCTTTAGAGACTTTGAGACCCTTTGGTTAGGCTTTATCCACAATATTTTTGAGATCGATCCATTGGTGATCTAATGTGAGTTGTCTTATCTTTTTATTCCACATTATCCAATTATCTCTTTATGTGATATAGAATCTTTATTTCTATTGTTTTTATATATTTATTTTATGTTTTATGGATGATTTATTATGGGATGATATCCTTAGTAATCACTGGATTCCTTGCGGGAGAGGGGTTTATGGATCTTCCCTTATTCATTCATTCCTACTCAGTGAACGTTGAAAGATTCATCTTTTGTTAGGGTATTCCTGACTCATCGTTATTATTGTTCAAGTGTAGGATTATTATTCTTTATTTTCTTTATGTGATGGTGTAATTGACCTTAATGAAAATATTAACTATAATTAAGAATGAATTGAAAGGGATGTTGTGATCGCATTTATTGATGTTAAGTTAATGATTACTTTTAATATTTGTTAGACAGCATGGTGTCTATTTTCTATGATTATTTTTGTCCCATTTAATTTCTTTTAAGCTTTAAATTATTTAGATTACATAAATCTAGTTAGGATGAAGTGAATAATGAAAGAGGCATTGGAATTTGATTCTCATTCTTATTGGAAAACTATTGAATAAGTATATATTTCTCTAACCATGTTTATGATTGATGATTATATATTTTTAGTTACTAATGATAGGTTTCTCATTATATAAAACTATGAATAATGAATCAATTAATTCAATATTATAATAAAAAGTTTGTTTGCTGGAGATAAATGTTTGGGGCTGTGTGAGCCCATTTTTTGTTTATTATAGTCTTGTATGGATTGGTGTTATAGATTTGGTTTCCTCGTGAGTTTTTTGTGTTGAAAAGATATTTTTTTTCATAAATTGTTTCTCTAATATGGTATATACTTACTATGATTTGATGTTTGGGGCTTGAAATGGATGGGATATAAGGAAAAGATTGATAACAGGTCTTGCCTATTCATCAGATGGTTGTCTGGGGATTATTGATTGATTAATTATCATACGTTAATAGTGTGGCTTGCCTATTTATTATATTGTTACAAGGGTTTATGATGGGTTTATTATTTTGGGTTTATTGTGGGTCTTACTGATGTTTTTTTTTGAATGGATAGTTTTTTATGAATGATTATTGTTATTTCCAAATTCCTTCTACAGTTGGGATATACATCGTGAGTGTATCTTCTTTGTGGGGTTTCAAGTCGAGTCCTTGAGGAACCAGATTATGTAATGGTAAATGAAATTATAAATCTACCCATGGTATTCGGTATTATTAGTGGTAATGATTTATATATTAATTAATAACCATAGGATTTTTGTATTAGTTCTCTAATATAATGTAATAGAAATTTAGAATTGTGATGTGAATTATAAAGCATGTTGGGTTGTAATGAAATAAAATGATTAAACTAGAATTTTTAATGGGGTTTAAGGAATGGTTGGTAATGGATAATTTATAAATGGAAATTATTTATGTTGTTAAATTTTGATGATTATATTATTCTATGAGATTTAGTTCCCTATACCTTAGTGGTGGAGGTCGTGTATCATGCGGTGTGATTGTTGCAGTGGAAGTGGGGTACCTTTTGTATGTATATTCTTTCATATGGATACAGTTAATTGTATATGTTACTTGATGAATGATCCATGGTGAGGATTGGATATAGTTTTATCAATTTAGGAAATGAGTTGGATTCATTTGTTTATTCATTGGGCTCTAGTATTATTCCTTCACATTTTCAATAGAAGTTTTAGGGAGGATTCTATAGAGTATTCCTATATGCTCACACCATGTATATAAAAACATATTTTCAAGTCTCCAAGAGCTAGTCAGTGATTTAGATGAGTGTTACTAGCTCAAAGTGGTTTTTCATGATATGTTTGAGTTTTTCGTTACTACATAAGATTTTTTTTGGTATTTCTATTTGTATTCCATTATGTGTGACATTTCATTTATGTTTTTGTATTACTTATTTATTATTATTTTGAGTTGATTATAATATATCATCTTGTATATTATCCTAAAATTTATATATTGATGGTAATTCATCCCATTTTTATGTATTTTATACTCTATGTGTTAGTCTCCAACTCATTTCTTATTGGAGGTGGGATTCAGGGGTCATCCTTATCTTCACTAGTGGCCTAGGAGGGGTAATAGTGGAGGGGAGGTCATAAAAAAGTGTTGAACCCAATTTTTGTTTATATTATATCTATTTTTAATAATCTAAGAGTTGTATCAACTCGATATATTTATGAATAAATAATTCAAAAGAGTTTGAAGTTCCTAATAACATTGATGATAGTCTAGAATTCAGACAGATAATAAGGAAGTTCAATGTTCCCAAGCTAGTTAAGAATAATCATGAAGTTTACAATAAAGGTATTGTGATGTGAAATATGAAGATTACTTAAGGTTTTTTAGATTTCCTTGAATCTTTTAAGTGATGTAATATTCCACCCCTAATTATGTGGAAATGAAATCAGATGAATGAAGTAGTTACTTGTATGAGATTCACGGAGATCCAGTCACATGATGATTCATACATATGTTGGTAATGAGAGTTGGAAGTTGTGTTACTGCCTTAAAAAATGTGTGGATAGATTTTGAGTGGAAGCCTTTATATGTGATTATTGTTTGTTTTTTTTCTTCATGATTAAAGAACAGTGATGCTATTATAGAAGTTATGCCTACAACATTTGTGAAAATTGGAAGAATTCTGCTAGTGAAGGATATTGGAAATCTATTCATTAAGAAGTGAAGCTAGCTGAAAAGACATAGAGATTATAGGTTCAATCCATTAAGAACCAAATAGAAGCTATTGTGAAATGGTTATGAATAAATGTTTCATGAAGTACTAAAACATTTTAGGATGAGTTTTTAAAGTGTTTTGAAGGCTTAAAGTCAATTTTAAGAGGATATCATTGAATTTGAGAGAATTTTGGACATCATTTGATTAATCTATAGTGTGTATGACTTTGAGAGAAAAAGAATTTGTCTTTAAAATGAGGCCACATATCAATTTTACCTAAATATATACATATAACTCTCATCAGGACTCAAATAACATTAAGAGTGAGTCTGTATGACTTTGAGATAGATGCATTAGACTTTGAAGTGCATATGAATTTTAGAGGGTGTCATTTATGAAATCATGTGCTCACATATGACTTTTCTGATGGTCACAATATAATTTTTGGTTACATGTACAACTTTTCATCAACTGAATCAGACATTGAGTAATTTGGAGTTAGACTTCCACATATGACTTTACTGGAATATGAATTTTCCCTTGTTAGTCATTGTGTCATCATGTGACTTTGAGAGAAAGTCTTGTAATACTTTGAACTCATGTGGTTTTGTATTCATATGATATCAATTGGAGATTATATATTACTTTAAAAATTTTATGAAGTGTGAAATATTTCTATAATCATGAATTATAAATAAATATTGAATGAATTATGATGATGAAAATAATTTTTTTATCTAAACAATGTCACAAATTATATTTTAGATTCAATCAAATCTTTTAGAAGAAAAATGAATGTGATTCAAGATAGAGTGTTGAGATGAGTTCCATGACCAGAGAAGGAAATGACATGTTACCATGCATACATGGATGGAATTCAAAATGATTAAAATTACATGGATTTTGTGGATAATTTTGATTGAGAACAAGACGATGACATTTACAAATATCATAAAGAATTAAATGAGACCAATTCTTCTGGAATACTTAAGAAGAGGGAGAATTGAAATATAATATTTTATTATATTAAAAGTGTGATAATTATGATTAAAAATATTCCCACAATACAGTGAATATATACTCTAAGAAAAAGAAAAAATGAGAGATATTGACTATAAAAACCCAACATATAATCTATAATTCAAAATATGAGGAAGCAGAGATGATATTGTGTCAAAAATAAGATAAGGACTGGTGTATTGAAGTGAGAGAGACAGTTCTAGTGTTGTACCAAGAATCCATCTCTTTTAGCCTATAGAAGAAGAAAGAGATAATAAGAGATATTGACCTTGATGAGAGATCATATTTAGGTTGAGGAATTGATAGAGTAAGCATAAATCATTAATTTATAGATGCCTAAAGAAAATTTAGTTTGGTTACACTCCTATAGATTATACACCAAGCCAAGAAGATAATTGATCTAGACTAAATACCTCATCTGTTGTAAAAGTATAAGAAATATTGAGTCATCATATTTGACTACTATAAGTTAAGAATAAGATCGTTCATACTCTCTATGAGGTAAATTAGAGTTCCATTACTGATCCACTTCACAATGAATAGTCATAAACCTATATTCTATTGATATTTAATAATAGAAATTTGTTTTATTTATTGTACATGGTCAGTACTAAGATAATAGGTCTAAGTCCACACCCTCTCATGAGCCTCTTTTCGACATAGGGCATTTCTCAAGGAGATAAGTGTGATGATTTAGGGAATTTTTCATTAGTATGATGTGATATCATCATTTCTCATAAACTTTTTATTTGATATCAATAAGGTGGAGAGAAGAAAATGAAATAATTAAATGAGAAAATTGGATAGAATAAAAATTAGATCACATATTTACATATCATTTATATTATGAGGTATTGACAAAAAATACAAATGGGAGATTATTGAAACCACTTTTTTTGTTGTATTTTTTATCAAGAAGTGAAGAGTTGTATCATGTAAATATATTTATGAATGGAGGTTTCGAAGTAGTTTGATGTTTCCAAGAACATTAATGAGAATTTGGAAGCTGGATAACTTGGAAGGAAGTTGGAAGTTCCCAAGCTATTTGAGATAATCATGAAGTTCCCAAGAAAGGTATTATAATGTGAAATGAATTTTAAAGATTACTTGAGGTTTTTTGGTTTACCCTGAAGCATGGAAGTGATGTAAGATACCATAAATAATTATAATTAAATGAAATCTAATAAATGAATGAGGTTTGGAACTGAGAATCAAGGAGATATAGTCACATGATGGTCCGTAAATATGTTTTCAATGAGAGTTGTAAGTTGTTATACTACCTTAAAGAACTTGTGTGGATTAATTAAAAGAGTTATCCTTTATATTTGATGATTTTCCCTCTTATCTAATATTAAGTTATATTTTTTCTACTATGTAAGTGTTTCTATAATACTTTTGGAAAGTTGTAATAATTCAACCATTGAAGAATCTTATAAATCTTCTCTTCAATAAATGAAGTTATCCAGGAAGAATTTTATATTATAGGTTCCATCCATTGATCACCAAATTGAATATATTGTGAATAGATGATAAAAACCTATTGGATGAAGTAATAAAATGTTTTGAGATGAGTTTTTAAAGTGTTTAAGAAGGCATCAAGTCGAGTTGAAGAGGCTCTGATTGAGTTTGAAAGAATTCTGAACATCCTATACTAAATCTATAGTGTGTATGACATTGGGAGCTGAAGAGTTTGACTTTAAAATGAGGTTGTGCATGAATATTACTAGAAGTGATTTTAATGACATTCATCAAGCCTCGTATGAATTTAATATTTCAATTTTATGTCTTCTATAGGTCTATATTGGACTTTTAAAAATGTATGACTTTAAGAGGGTGTCACATATGACTTCATACACCCACATATGACTTTTTTGGTGATCATGTTGTACTTAATGGTTTCATGTATGACCTTTCATGAGATGCATATGACTTTGAGTAGTTGGGTGTCTTATTTTCACATATGATCTTTTTGGTGTGTATATTTTCCCGCATCATAATTTGTGTGAGTTTTTATCTTTGAGAGAAATTCGTATAAGACTTTGATCACATATGAATTTTTAGGAATATTATGTCAATGAGATATTTATTTTGAATTTAGAAGTCTAAAAAGGCTTAAAGAATTTTTAGAATTATGCATTAAAAAGAATTGGGGAATAAATTATAATGATGAAAAGAACTATTATTTATAGAAATAATGTCACAAATTATATTCTTGATTCAAGCTAAAATTTCAGAATCCACCCAAAGGTGATTCAAGATGGAGTTTTGATACGAGTTCTACAATTGTAGAAAGAAATACCACATTACCATACTTACATATATTGAATTAAAAATTATTTAAAGGTCTTAGATTTTTTGTTGAATTTATATTTTAAACAGTACCATGATATTTCTAAATATCATAAAGAATTAAATGAGACTAATTATTTAGGAATACTAAAGATGAAAGTGGCTTTAAATATGAGATTTGAGGAGATTTAATTTTTGAGAATTATGAGGAAAAATATTCATGCAACACTATGAGTATATATTCTAATAATAAGAAATAAATAGATGAGATATACTGATTATATATGCTTGAAATATGTTATATATGTTTAAATAAGAAGAAAATGATATTATATTATATCGAGAATGTGACCTATTAGTGCCATTATTGTTTTTAATTTTATTTAATTATGATATTATTTTAAATTTTTGGGGTTTCATGTACTTTTTTGAGTTTTTATCTATTTTCTCATTTGTTTCACAATTAGAATGCATTGTTAATGTGGAACCATGTTGGAAGAAATTTACATGGTTCTTTTCAGTTATTTCAGGTCTATGTATAGTTAGGGTGAATTTTTTGGTATAATCCATTTGAAAAACCATGTGATTCTCTATTGTCTTGGAGTGTTAATACACGGATTATACGCAGTTAGAAAAAATTGTTTGATGACTATACAGGGGTACTTATAACTTTTAGTAGATCCATTTTCAAAGTTAGTGCATGGTTTTATTAATTTTTTGTCCAAACCATGTAGTTTTCCTAGGTAAATACAACTCCATATGAATGGTTGGTGTATGAATTACCAAATTGTGTGACTAAATCATGTGGTCTGCCAAGATTCACTTAAAATGTGAATTTTCCATAATTATCCCTTTAATTATTATATGAATCTCCCCTATTTATCTAGCATTATGTTTGGATGACCATCCTTGGACCAAGGGGGAATTCTATATCCATTCCCCTATGATTCAGGACTCCTTCTTCCAAATTTTAAGAGATTCTTAAGGTATTTCTCCATACTCTATCTCTTTCTCTTCTTCCATATTTCTTTCTTCTATTTCTCTTAGGTTTATTTTTTCTTCATGAACCCTAATTCATTGTAAAAGGTAAATTTGGGTTTTAGTTAGATCTAAACTAGTTTTATGGTTTTTTAGGGCCCATTAATGGTGTTTCCTTACTCATTCAAGTGTTTTACATGGTAGGTGACACATTGTGACTTGTTTATGATTATTTTGAAAAAGGGTTTTCTATAAAATAACTTTAGTTTTCAAGTCATGGTGTGATTGAGTTTTAGAAACTTTTTCAAATTAATTTATGGAAATATATAATATTTATTGTGGATGTATAAAATATTTTCCATTGATATTAATCTTTGAATAAAAGGTATTACTTATGAATTTCAAATATGGATTTTAATTTTAAATAGTTATGTATTCCTAGTCCTTTGAAAGTTCCTATAAATAAGTTATTAAATTTTTAAATAGAATATAAGATGAATTAACCCCTTTTTAAAATAAAATAAACCACATTATGAAGGATTATTTTAAAGAATTATGTTTTTAAAATAGTTTCTAAAGGGTACTATAAAATGAAATTTGTGTGAAATGAAAAGGTTTTTGCATCCCAAGATGTATTTATTTTGAATTCTTATTTAGAAATTTGATTAAAATTGGGTTTATTCCCATGAGACCCTCATTTATTTCCCCCTTGTGCTTATTCATCTTTCATAGATTATTTATTATATTTTTATGTTAGTATTCTGTGATAAGGGGGTATTTAATTTGAGGTTATAAGAGGTATAGTGTGAGAAATTTTTATGTTAAATTTGTATGATTATGATGATTTATTTCTCACCTTCTTATTTAGTTGGTCATTGGAATACTAGGTATTTGAGTATAGGTCTATATATATGCAATACTAAATGTGGATTGTGTACTTGTTATGGGGTCACTACCTTTGGTATCTGAGTTATACTATGATGGATTGTGTACCCATGGTAGCTTCGGGATCCATTGAGGGTTATAGGACCTGACCAGTTCAATGGGGCTACCAAGACAAACAGGCTCTTATAGGTAGACATAGGGTTCATGAAACTTATCCCTTGATTAGTTGTACACAAAGGATATTTCTTAACACTAGTTGTATTCCCTTAAACTAATCATATTTTATCACCATTTACCATTCTTTGTTCCTTTTTTATTGTATTCCTTTATGATAATTCTTCTTATTATGTGTATTAATTTTATTCAGTTATGGTTGGTTTGGTTTAAAAATGGTTTTCAAGATTATTTTAGATAATCATTTTTATAAAATTAAAGTAAAATGGTTGGTTTTAAATTTTAGTTTAAATTAAAGGTTGAAAATTATAGAAAATGGTTTCATCTATTTTTAATCAAATGCTCTAATTTTTGGGTTTTTGAAGTGTTTTACTAATAAGTAGAGATTTCACATGATTTTGTTTTAAAAAGGGAAAGTTTCATTCTTTAAAAGTGAAAGTGTATTTGTTTGATTTAATTTCTTCCCTAACTGAAATTAAAAAACCTTATTTTTATATTGTATTTCAAAATAGAATTTATGAATTGTTTATCTAAACAAATTTCATAAAATATTTGTTGAGATCCTATTGGACTTGTTATCTCACACCATACATACATACTCATGTGCATGTATGTAGACATTATATTTTGTATAGGACTAGGGTTCTATTTCTGGTTGGATGTTTCTTTCTTGGGTCATTAAAGTTTGAGAGGGGGATGTGGTGAGAAACCTTGAGTTGCATGGATATGGCTTCATGGAATGGTTTGGTTTACATTTTGTTTTATGGTGGTATGTCGATGTATCAGATAAGATAGACTCTATTATTTATATTCAGTTTCATTTATTATACCAAGTTATGTATTGTTCTTGCATTATGAACTTGTGTTGATACAAATGGGTTGGATCAATTGTCTGGATTATGACTCATTTGTTTCTATTATCTATTTCAATATGCTTATCTAATTTTTAATGGAATTCCATTTTTTAAATGCTCTATTTTTTATTTTTGGAATATAACCCATTGTATTTAAATATTAATTGAGGGAAAAACTATTCTTGAGATGAATTCCTTTGATTCCCATCCATTAGTTTCTAGTTTATGGTGATCAGGAAAACATTTTGGGATGAGTGGAAAACCAGGATTGGTGAAGTGTTAGGTCAGCTCAGTCTAGTTAATTACAAACAGTATTAGAGAATAAGTTCAAAATAGGGGTATAGGTTCTTGAAATGATATCTTATTAATTTTTATGTTCCATTTAAGTAGGAATATTATGATGTTAGGACTCAAGAGGTAGGTGTGGGAAGATTTTAACTAGCTCTTTCTCATTTATAACCAAATGTTTCTCTGGGTAATCAGGGTTGAGTATTTTTCTTGATCTCATTATTGATTTTTTTTGGGTATTTTATTAATTATTAATGACATTTTGATCAATGATGAGTTTGGAAGGTGATTTTGGGGGTCCTTATGTATTTTAGGGTGAAAGTGGAAGAGGAACTTGAGATATATAGTTAGCTCGCATGGTCTAAAAAATCAAGTGAGGACTATGTATAATGTTTCTAAGTACTTAACATATCCTAGAGCATGATTGGAATAAGGCCCACCAAACCATGTGGAAAAACCATTCACAACACAACATCCCTCATAGTATTATATTTTCTATTTCTTTTGGTCATAGATTTCCCCTGGAGTGATTACCACTCTTTAATGATGAGTTAATGAAGGTCGTGATGGTGTTATGATGTGTTTTAAATGGATTTTTATTAGTGTTTGGAAAAAAAATTCTTATAATTCATGTTTAAATGCCTATTTATGGTGAAAAGGAAAATTTTAAAAAAAAATTTGACTTTGAAACTTCTTTTGATGGGTTTTTTTAGAAAATAAATTCTTGGTTTCTTTTGAAACACTTTGAAAAGTGGTTGATTTCATTATGGATATTGGGAAATGTTTTTGAAATAGAGGTAAACTATTATGTAATTTTTTTAAAGGATTATATTTTTTAGGAAACAATTTTGTTGGTTCTATTTATTTTAGAAGTGTTTTTAAAATTACAATAAGGTTGTAAGATGTTTTTAAAGGAGTTTTAATATGTGTCTTGTTTTAATGGATTTATATTTTCATATTTTTCTTTAAGTTAAATGAGGTTATTTGGATTTTATTTCTATGAAATGTGTAAATTGTAAAACTAGTTCAGTGGTTTATTTGAATAATATTTTTACTCTATTTGAGATCACAAAGTATTTTTGGGATTAAAATGAAAAGTTATCCTTAAAAAGGTGGGTTAGTTTTTGAAAATTGTGCCTAACTTTAGTGAATTTTGTTTTCAAACTTGTCCATCAGTTTTTCTATGATCTTTTTATTCTAGTTATAAAGTATGTATGGGTTTATTTCATGTTGTATATTTTTTGGTATATGCCTCCGAGAAGGTCTTGATGGATGTAGAGAGATAGTTTAGGGGCGTTTCCTTGTATTTTTTTCCTTAACCATCAAGTTGTTAACTCTTCCCAAACCTTGATGTTGGTGGTGAAGCTATAATATTTTTTCCCTTAGACAATAACTGAAGTGTTTTTGTTTCAAAGATTTATCCCAATGACTTTTCCTTATAACGGTCACTTGGGATATCTCTAGAGGTTTTTTGAGTCGAATTTTCAAAAGAAATCACAGGGTTAGCTTTGATTGGGTGGTTTATTTTTTTCCCTTAGTGTATTTTTGGTAGATTAAATCTTTTGGTTAAATTTTTGGATATGGTTCTTGTTAGATGTCCCTATTTTGTTATATCTTGATCATTCCTTGTTGAATCTTACCCGTTTTGTGGTTGTTAGTTCACAAGGATAATGGAATCTCATTTATAGAGGTTTTTATGTAAACTTTTGGCCATATTGATAATTTTTAGTCAGTTTTTTTCCCTGAGAATAAGATAAAGTGCGTGTTTAGGAAACTAGGTCATGTGAAATGTTAGTTCTGGTTGTTTATCAACTATTTTTTTTCTTGGATTTCAATAGGTTCACTATGAGATGGTGTTCTCAATGTGAGGTCCTAGGGTACCTATTTCATATCTCTTTTAGCTGAGGTTAGAACCATGTCTCTCTTTTTTGAGTTCTATTTTAGGTAATGGTGATTTTTTATAAAGTTCAAAGAATATTAGTGGTTTTTATGAGATTTCCACATTTTGTGGATTCTTGGTCAATGGTACTTAGATATTTTAAGGATTCTGTTTTCAATGGTAATCTCATTTTATGGAAATGATTTTCTGGTTGATAATGGACTTATCTTATGAGGGTTTTATTTTTTTTCTCCATTTTAAAATAATTCTAAATGGTGTGGAGATATGTATTAGGTCTTTCTTCTCTTATGACTCTTCATTTATTAGTTTTGGTTAAGTTTTTTACATAGAGATGTGGAGTTTCATTTGAGTTTTGGGGCTTTATTGTTGGTGTTTGGTTTGGTTCTCTCTAATTTTTTCCAACCCACCTGCTTTGAGATTTCAGGTGTAGAGGTTTTGAGGTTTCATTGCGTTATACTTTGACCAAGGAATTTTTGGGAGAATAAAGCAGCATAGTGGGTAAAAATGTGACATGTTGATTCCACTATTGTATTTAATTATATTTAATTATTATATTATTTCAAATTTTTATGGTTTTAGGTTCTATTTTTTATTTTTTGGCATTTTCCCCCTCTGTTTCACAACTAGAACGCATGATTAAGGGTAAATCATGTGGGAAGAAATGCATAGAAGTATTTTTAGTTCTTTTTGTTCTACTAATGTTTAGGTTTCATGGGAATCACATGGTTTGGTGTAAACCATGTGAAAATTTGTGTAAACTATGCGAGTCTCTTTTGGCATGGAGTGTTAGTGCACAAATTGTGCACGGTTAGGAGAAACCGTGTGATGACCATACTGGAGTACCAACATCTTTTAGAAAATCCATTTTAATTATTAGTGTATGGTTTTAAAATATATGTTTCAAAACCATGAAATATTCTTATTTAAGGATAGTCGCATCTATATAGTTGGTGTATAGTTTACCAAACTGTGCGTCGAAATCAAGAGACCTACCAAGATTCACATAAAATATGAATTTTCTATAATTACCCCTTTGATTTTTATCTATTTCTCACAACCTTCTCTCCTATTACACATTTTTAACCCTCCTTGGAGCCAAGGGAGATTTCCATATCCCTTACCCTTCAATTATAGGATCCTTCTTCTATATTTTAATATGTTCTCATGGAATTTATCCTTCCTTTATTTCCTTCTCTTCTTCCTTATTACTTTATTCTATTTCTCCTGGGTTTCTTCTTCCTCCATGAACCCTAATTCACTATTAAAGGGGAATGTGGGTGTTTTCTTGGTTCTAACCTAGGTTTTTTGTTTTTGAGGAACTGGGGAGTGTGTTTCTTTTCTCATTCTGGTGTTCACTATGGGAGGAGACACATTTTGGATTGTTTTTTATTATTTTAAGGTAGGTGTTTCTATAAAGTCACTTTTATTTTCAATTCATGATGCGCTTGAGTTTTAAAAACTTTTTTTAATTAACATAATATGACATATAAAGTTCTTTGTGGATATATAAAATGTATTCAATTGATTTTAATATTGGAATAAAAGGTATTCCATATAAATTTTTAATTTTTATTATTAATTTTTATTTTAATTTTAAATAGTTAAGTATTACAATTCCTTTTCAAATTCCTTTGATTCACTTATTATGTTTTTTGGGTGGAAAATAAGAGTCATTAGATTCTTTTTTATTTTGAAATAAAATAAACCTTATTTTAGAGTATGGTTTTAAAGATTGACGTTATTTTAAATGGTTTCCGAAAGGTATTTGGAAATATAATTTTGGAAAAATGTAAATTTCTCATCATCCCAATATTTACTTATTTTTAAGGTGTGTTTAGCACTTTGTTAAAAAATTGATTTATTATCATGAGACCCTCATTGATTTCCCCCTTGTGCTCATTCACCCTCCATGTATTTTTTATTACATTGTGATGATCTTATGATGTGAAAAGGGTTTGTTTTATGTGAGGGAGTATGAGGTGAGGTGTCAGATATTTTTTATGTTGATTTCTTTCTCAACTTTGATTAGTTGTGATAATCCTAGGTAACTAAGTAGAGGTATAGATATATGTTAACCCAAGTGTGTATTATTCTCTTTCTAGGGGATCATTTACCATTGTAGTTAAGTGTTCCCAGGATGGATTATATACCCATAGTAGCTTTGGGATCCTTGTAGTGTTATAGGAACCATCGAGTTCAATGAGACTATTGGTACTGACATGTTCTTATAGTATGTCCTAGGGTTTATGTTGTTAGTTCTAGATCATGTGACTTGAGTTCTAAAAGATATTCCATAGCACTTATCCCTTGATTAGTGGTACACATAGGGGATTTCTTCACACTTCTTGTATTCCCTTAAACTTTTCTTACTATGAGATCATTTACCTTTTTGTATTCCCTTTTTTATATATATTTTTGATATTTATTCACATTGTGTGTATTCCTTTTATTCAGTTCAGGTTGGGTGGGATTGAAAATTGTTTAAAATATAATTTTAGAGAATCATTTTTAAAAATGAAATGGAAAACGGTTAGTTTTTTTGTTTGGGTTTTTATGAAAGGCTTAAGATGATGGAAATGGTTTCATCCTATTTTTTTAAAATTAAAGGCCTTAATTTCAAGTTTTTTAAGTATTTTACTGGTTTTTGGAGATTTTACTACTTTTTTGAAATTTCACTTGATTTTTGTTTATAATGGGAAAGTTTAAATCTTTAAAATAAAAACTTCCTCGATTTCATTTCATTTATTCCATGACTAAAATGAAAAAAATCCTTATTTTTCTATTTTATTGAAAACTAAAATTTATGAACTATTTTTCTAAAGAAATTTTACAAAATAATTGGTGATATCTTATTGGGATTTCAACCCACGCTCTGTATACACACTCATGTGTGTGTGTGAAAAGCCCTTATATTTTATACACGTTACAAGTTCTGATACAGATTGGATATTTCTTTCTTGGGTCACTGAAGGGTGATAAGGGATGTGGTGAACATTGGGTTGCATGGAGATGGTTCGGGATATGGTTCAGTTTGAGTTTTTTTATTATGACATGTCAATGTATCAGGCAAGACACACTCTCTTTTATTTTTATACCATATTATGTATTATGACTATAATAACCTAATATTTTATGGAAAAAATCAAATATATTTAATTTCTTTGATATCTTTCATTACATGCAACACCAAGTTTTTAAGGAACTGTGATATAAAATTAGTATTACTATTTAAACATTTTTGTTATAACCTAGACATTAAATTTAGAGTTATGAATAAGATTAACCATGTTTCTAAAATTAATTATAAATTTTATTGATAAATAAAATTAATTTATAAATAATTAATTAATTTTTAGTAATTTCTTTATATGCTTCAAAAATAAATTTTTCTCAAAAAATGATTTTAATTATTTTTAAAAAAAAAATAATAAAATTAGTTTCTGATAATTTTTAAAAAAAATAAATTTTAAAAAATATCTTTATTTTTGTAATCAATATATCAAAATTATCTTAGGGTTAGTTTTTGATAATTTTTTGAGAAGATAAAATTTTCTATGGATAGTGAAAAATGAAATTTTTTATTAAAAACAAAATTTTTATTTAAAGAATTTAAAAGGTTATATATTGTTTGAAATGATTTAAAAGTAAAATTAGTTCAATTTTTTTATTATTAAACCAATTTAGGTCATTTGAATGATAGGGATGAGCCTGTAAAGGGCGCTGGAATTTTAGGGTTTCCCTTTGTTGCTGCCGCCTCCTTCCATCGTTCCAGCGCGGCTTGGCTCCTCTCCTCGTTCTCGGTGAGCTCGTGACGGCAGATTCTTCCCACGGTAGTGCCATACGGCTTCAAGGACTCGGTCATTTTGGCATTTTACATTTTTGTTGGCCTGCTTCTCGCTCGACTCCTTTTTGTTGGATAGGGCATCCATGGCAGCACGATGTGGGTTCAACAGCCGAGTTCTAGCTGTCGTAGCCTAAGGGTGTTGTTTCGTCTCATGATGAGCGTTGGGAGGTGTCAGGTTCTTCACGGGCGACCTGTTTAGTGGCGAAGGGGCTTGCGTTTGGTTCGTGATGGGATTTTTCTTCAGGCGTGCTGGTGATAGTTTAATCTTATTCCTTTTTTTCTTCTAATTTTGGTTTTTGTCTGCTTAGTGACCAGTCTTAAGGTTTTTTTGGATGCTGTTTCGTTTCGATTTGAGGACATTTTTTGTTGGAGTTAGCTATTATGAAGATTTTGTTTGGTTTTCTAGTCATGTTTGTTGTGCGTATTCAGGTGATGGGGATGGTGTGAAGAAGTTTTGAGGATGGTGCTCTTGATCTGTGGTTGCGGTAGTGGCTTCAGCGGCTTTTGATCGACAATTTATCATTGTGGTGTTGTTTTTGGCTCAGCGGAGGCGGTTCTGGGAAATGGAATTCACAGTCCTGGAAGTAGAGGGTCGAGGTGTGCTATGTGGATTTTTCTCATGGTTTTCTTCAGCTTGGTTGTTGTTTTCCTCAAGATTTGGATGATGTAATTGGATTGTGGTTTTTTTTGCTGGTGTTTGATGATGGGAATGAGAGTTGCAGGCAGTGGAGATATTTCTTGGAGATGGAGGTTCTCTGGTTCTCTTTTTTTGGAGTAAGGTTTTATAGTTGGGAAATTTGAAGCATGTTATCATTTGATGGTTTTTATTTTTAGATGTTGGTGTGTTCCAGACATTCTACTAGTTAATTCCCCAAATGAGGTCTTAAAGCGGGTTGCTTGTTTTGGTACTGGGTTATGTTATGGTTCTATTTCTTTAAAGTCATGTGAGGCTTCCCACTTTCTCTTTAAAAGGGGGTTTACCTAAAAATAAATAAAAATTGAGGTCTTCGGGCCATTAAGTCAGGTCATTGGAATGAAACTTATGTTGACTTTTTATATTAAAATTTTTAATACTTATGAAAATTTTCTCTTTTCAAAACCACTTTTCTGTCGCGTCTGTGAGTTTAATTTTAAATTAAATTTTTCCAATTTTCTTAATGGAATTTTTCAAAATATATTCTATATTTTTAATCAAAAAATAATAATATTATATAATAAGTTAAACTTAATTTTTTTCCAAAATTAATAGTAAAATAGTAAAAATTAATTAGCACAATTAAGGTTAAAACGGGTTTACCAGGGGGTTACACTGAAAATATAAGGGGTAATATGACGTAAAAACTTCTCTAAAATCCATTTTATGGATATATTAAGACCTTATATCATATAATTTTCAATAATTATCCATTTTTATCCTTTTTCATGTCTAAAACATGGGTACACCTTTTTCTTTTCAAAAATTCCAAGTATGTCCTCTCCCCCACTTATAGAATGGCACCCCCTCTCCTCTATTGTTCACAATATAAAAGCCTTTTGGTTTTGAAAAACCTACAAATATCTATTCCTTACTTAAATACCCACATCTTATAAGCCTTTTTTTATTATTAAATCCTCATAATAAGACTTCTAGTGCTAACCTAAGGAGGTTGTCCGAAGAAGAGGTATTGTTCTTAACCGAATGTTTTTATTTTATTTCTTCTTCCAAATTCTTAAAATATTCTTAAACTATTATAATATAATAAAATAAGTATATATAAAATACATATATTTTATTTTGTTAATTTTATAACCAAAACCCATCTCTTATACCATCAAATGGGAAAGGAATCTATCGATCGTGTGTACGGTGAACTACCGTCTCATGAACCGATGTTATTCACTTTCCAACACTATCTCTCACGAATGGATATAATGATTTATTTAACATATTTATATGATATTTATGACTTAATTTTACTTTTATAATTATAATATCACATATACCTCCTTTCCTTCCAATCCATTGAAAAAGATAATGTTTCTCATGTGTATGTGTAGACTGTCATCTCCACAAAACGATGTGAAATATTTTTCATTTTATTTTGAAATGGATGGTAATAATGGTATATTTAATGAATATATATGATATATATGATATAAAAATGATTCTAGATATTTTAATTAGTAGTTACCTTTCTTTCTTTCTTTCCATTGAGGAAATGGAAACAGCGTTCATGCGTGCATACAGTCTACCGTCACTGTGAATGGTGTAATTAATTTTCTATCTATAAATTTTATTTATAAATATTAATATATATTATTTTTATATTATTTTTAAAATTATAAAGACTTTGAAACCATGATAAAATTAAAATTACCAAAAATACCAAACCAAAACATACCTAAAATGTAACACCCTGAGATTTTATGAAAAATATTTTTTTAATTTCATTAATGTCTTGTTTTGTATGCTACACCAAGATTACCTTGCGTTATACGCAACACCGTATTCTTGGATCATGTTACACACAATTTTGATAATAGTTATTCTACGCAACATTGAGTATATATATATATATATTCAATGTATAAATGAAATATGGTTGGTTTATGTTATACGAAACAATGAAGGATTCTTGCACAGCACGCAACCCTGACTTGGCTTGCACTACACGCAATCACGACCTTCCTCGATAGCGTGTGTTGTACGCAATACCGGGTTTTACTAAAAACGATATATTAATATAATATTACTATGAACTAGCCGTTATGAATAGTATTAACTAAATTTTGAATCTTATAACATTATTATTCATCTTGCACATTTTCTAAAATATGGTATAAGAACAAAATAAATTTTTCGGGTAAAATAAGTAATTTTCAAAAAATGCAGTTTTGCCGCCTTTTGATGGCGCACCCACTTTAAATATAGATTTTTACCTGTTTCTAAGTTCAATTTGACAAAATAAAATTCTTATTTGGAATCATGAAATAAAAAAAAATTGAATAAATTTTCATATCATTCTGGTAACTTTTATATTTTGATGAATAGTAAAAACACGCTATATTTTAATTAAAAACAACTTTTTTCATCGCAATAATTTATATGGTTAAATTATAATATTGAATGGTTTTAAAGAATAAATAGAATATATTTTTACCATTTAATATAATGTATGTCATTAGCATTGATTCTACCTTGAATTCGTAGGATAAATCAATTCAATCTTTTGCAATGTTTTAAAGAAAACCCCATTTTCTTTCGACAACGGGATTAATTTTAATTTAATTTATGCAACTTTTTTGTATTGAATTTGGAAAAATGGATTCCATATTTGGAATCATTGGATCAAAATTATCGTAATAAGCTACTTTTTATTTTTGGGAATTATGAATAGTAACTATGGTAAATTTTATTTACCATAGTTAAAGGTAAATCAGGTAATTAAGGGTAAATATAATATTATAAAATTACCCTAACACATGTCAAAATCCTATTGGATGACTAAAAGTCGACCCATATCATCTAAGGGTTGGATTAGATTCATTTAATGGACTTTTTTCCATGAAAATAATTTAATTATTATTAAAACCAAAGAATGTGACAACATGTCACTTTCTTAAATCTTATAAGTATAATAATTTTAATTTAGTGATACACTTCATAAAACTTAGAAAATGAATAGTCTCCATAAATCTAATGCAATTATATACATCATAGGAATTTATTTAGAATTTTTAGGGATTAAATAATTATCATTTATTATGACACAAAGATGATGCAGTAATTGTCTTATTAATGAAATATTGACATAAGTGATGTTATAAATACCCAAATAAATGTAATTTAAGACTTTTTATGAATTAAACTAATTCTATAGTTTAATATGACATGTTAGTATTGATTTAATAAACTTTTTTCACACTGATCATTCTGTTATGATTTTCACAAAAATCAATTACTAAATAGTGTCAAAATTGACATAAAATAGTTTTTAAAAAAACTATTATATTATTAATTGTTATTTTATTCCTAAAATTCTAAAGTTCGGCCAAATGACATATATAAGGTTATATATATTAATAATAAACAACTTGGGGTTCTTTTGTCTTGATATATTAAGTTTATTAACCTTATAGTGTAAGAAAACAAGAAGACACGGTAAAAGTAAAATTATCTAACTTAAAGTTAAATATAAATGATAAGGTTAAAATAGGAACCTAAACTTGTCTAAATTCTATTGTATTAGATTATTTCGACCCATAACCATCTTATCTTATAAAAAAATAAATTTGGAGCTATTTAAAACCGAATTTGGATTTATAATAAAATAATATTTTCAGTTATTCCAAAGATGCCCCTCTCCTCCCTTATAAAAGGGCACCCCATCCCTCTCTTCCTCACACCACTTTGAGCCTTCAAGATAGGCTAACCCCTGCCAAATTATCTTCTTCACTTCCCTAGAAACATCCTAGAGTTTCTGGTCTTCTTAAAAGACCAATTTTAGTGCCCGAAAAGGAGATCTCAAAGAGGCGCTTCAAAGAAGAGGTAATGTCCGTTACCGATTCTTTCAACTTTATTTCTTCTTCCACTTCTTCTTATTAGGTTGTTTAATTATTAAGTAATAACATCATTATCACTCATATACCTATATGTTATTATAAGTATGAAACAACCCTATTTCACCATCTATCCAACCTACGGAAAATGAAATCACCGCACGTGCGTACGTACGGAATACCGTCTCCACGCCGTGGTGTAATCTATTTTCCACCACCACCTTACTTGGATGGGTATAACGATGTACATAATAACTATATATGATTATTGTAAATTTATATTTATTCTGAAATAGTATAGATACACTCCAATACAATTTCACGATCATGAGATAGATATCATCGCTCGTGCGTACGTAGGGACTACTGTCTCCACGACGCGATGAGATTCATTCTCCACGTTAACCATTCATGAATGATTATAAAGTATATATATAATAAGTAATCATGAAATATATGACATAATAATTATACTATATTTATGTGTATATATATGTATGTCATCTACTTAATTCCATTCAACTCAATAAGGAAATGAAAACATCGTTCATGCGTACGTACGGCCTACCGTATCCATGAACGGTGTATTTCTTTCCATTTACTGATCTATTATGTATATGTATATTCTGAATATATATTATATATAAATCATGTTTTATATTCTGTAATTAAGTAATCATGATCTAATTAATCATATGAACAATTACAAGTCAAAACACGGATGAAAAATGAAACGATTTTACCCAAAACACTCTTTAACATGGAATTTACAAAAGAATGGTTAATATAAAGTCATAAGTGAACCATATATGATATCATAATAATGAGTATGATTCTGGAATAAGTCAATGAAATTATTTAAATCATTATACAGGAGGTTCAGAAACTTACAAAGCAAATCGGACCTATGGTAAGGGAAATATCACAATCTCATTTTTATCCGAGATTGTTTATACTTTAGTATTTACTGGGGTGTATTTTATCATCCACATCCATGTTTCCTCAATATTTAATATTGTTTCCATCCACCTACAATGTTTTAAATCCAATTTTACCCTTCAATGAGTTTTTAGTAAAATATATGAAAGGAATCTTTTGTCGTTTTTCGTACGAGGTACTTTTTGATTTTTCTGACAAAATTACGAAGAATTTTTTTTAACTTATACGGCATGAATGGATTTTAAAAACATTATTTCCAATAAGATTCCTTTACAAGTTTTAAAGTTTATTTTTAATCAACTTATTTTAGTTTAGAATTGTATTACATGTTAAGAAAGGAAAAGTGTTTTTGAAGTAGAAAGGATATTTTCCCCAAGAATGGAGTTCAAGTGTTTTATCAAAATTATTTTCCATCTAAGATAATGTAGGGTTATTATTCTATCCCTATCATTACATTGATTTGATTATGTTGTGATGGAATTATTTTTATGAATTCATTTATCTTATATGAATTGTTTTATGATGCCACGATGTTAAAGAATTCCATTTTTACTACATGGGTTATGCAATGATGTATGATTTATGATTTTGTGGCACACATAATAATGGTATCATTATGGGATGGGTGGGACCTATATCTCCCTCCAATGAATTGGGTAAAGATTTTATATCTCATGAGATAGACATGGCTGGAACGGTAGGTTATACCGGTTCAGTGAAACAGGACTGAAACGGGGAGTGAACTCGGTTCAGAAATGGACTTTGTCCACTAAGATAGTCTTGGAAATGAGTCTTGACTAATAAGAAATGATTCTCTAGGATTATGTGTGTATGCCACAAAGTTTCATGTTTTAAGTTATGATTATTGGGATTACATTTCACTACTATGATTTATCCCATGTTATGAAATTATGCTCTTTTTGCAGGTTAAGATTTTCAAAATGTTATGTTCTTATGAATATGATTTGATTGATATTTCTTTTGTTTACCCTTACTGAGAATTTGAACTCACCCTTTTTTTTTCTTTTCCCCAGGATATAAAGAAAGTTTTTAGGTAAAAAAAGGAAGATATTTATGGGAGATGTTGAAGATCTTTCACCACGATTAGAAGATTATATTCCGAGTTTCCAAAGACACTAAACTATTACGATCCTTATGTGTGTGTTTTTGTTATGTACTAAGTATTCCGCAAAAGTAATGTAATGTCCATGTATGTCAAGCTTCGGGTCTCTACAGTGGGTATTAGAGGAAAAGTTTAGTCAACCTTTAGAAACTAGGATGTGAAAACGTTAGTGAGATCCCTAGAGATATTTCTAAGGTATGTCTAGGGATGTCCCTAAGGATAAGTATATGTATAGGATATAGTCCTAGAACTATGGTAACAATGTTAGATTAAATCAAAGATGTTAGATATTGAAGTTAATCCCCCTTTATTATGATTTTTTCCTCTCACACTATTCTTTTTGGGTTTTAGAAAATGGCTGGAAACAAGATGATTCACGATAATGGAGGATATGATGGACAATGGAATGATATTCTTCATGAGAAACCAAATGAAATGGGATTTGGAAGTCCAAACATCATTATTATGTTGAATCATCAATCTCATAATATGATCAATAAAGTAAAATTTGGTAAGTTTCTTGACTCGGCTAATAAGAGAAAGATGGAGTTTCATGATGATCATAGAGGAAAGAAATTTCAATTTCCCCTATGTAAATCATGTGGGAAGAGGCATCAAGGAGAATGTTTCAAAGGAACTGGAAGATGCTTTGTGTGTGTAAAAGAAGGACACAAAGCCAGTAAGTGCAAAGGAAAAGGTTCAGTTAACACCAGGGATGAGGATAATGGTATTGCTACGACATCAACAATGGTTAAATGTTTTAAATGTGGAATGTACGGGCATTATGAAAACCAATGCCCTAAGGGAAAGTCTCATGAAGAGAATCAGTATGGTCGTATGGGTAGTATTTATGTGGAAGATGATGAAAAGACTAAAAATTATATGTGAGATGAAAGAATTGTTGAAGCTCAGTCAATGGTTTAAGAATGTAGTGGAATGATTACATGTTTATCATGTGTAATGTTGTATAAGTAATCTCATGGTACTATGGAATAAAGAGACATCTAAGGATTGTTACACTGTTGTCTTTCCTTGAGTTTTGAAAGTGTATGATTAATGTTACCAGTATCCATGAAAGGTTATTTAGATATTTTTGGAATGTAGATGATATGTGCATAATGAAGGGATAAGGAGAAAATTAAATGTTTGATAGTATTCATGAGCTCATGACTGATATAAGGAGAAGGTTATATCATGGTTTAAGTATATAGAATTTTTGGATTTTGGTATGTGGAAAGAGTTAACTTTTGACAGCATTCATGTTTTCATTAAGGTTTAATGGGTATTCATTTTTCAAGAGAATACATCATTAAGGTATTCACATGATTGGAATGTGACCAACAAGATATATGGGGGATAAATGATGGTATTCACATGCTTGGTTGACGACATTTCAAGTAATCGTTTTCTTTATACTATGAGCTTGGACCGAAGTATTTTAGATAAGCCTAAAGATTGGAATAGATTATGTTAACCATAAGTTAGTATTGTTTAAGGATAGAACTTTTTTTGGTATTATTTATGTGATGTTATAGTAATGTAGTTTTAGAAAAAGGACAACCTGCAGGACGGGCAACAGCCCATCACGTCAGACAAGGCTGTGGTAATCGAACCCACAACCGAAGTGCGACTGGCCTTTATCGCCTACCACTGGCCTACAGGAAGTCCCTGTTTAGTAGAAACTAGTTTTATTATATTAAACAGTATGATATATTAAGTATAGGTCCATTTTAGGAACTATATATGATTAATCTCACTATAGATGGACTTATGTATTTTTTGATAACTTTTCTAACCTTTTGTTTGAGACAGATGGAATGACCCATCATTCTATCACATGATCTTCTAACACATCATGAATGACAAAATCAACTTCATTTCTTTAAGAGATGAAGTGAAAATTGTCCAAAGAACGACAAACGGTGAGACTATACCAAAATCACGAAAGTATTTCTTCTAATTCCAATTTCATCAACTTTAGGGAAATGATCTTGAAAACCAAAAATGTTGTCCTAGTTCTCTTATATCTGATGAATCAAACGGTACCTTAGATTGTCACAAATTTATGGCTTTGTGATTGCTGGCTTTTCTATAGCCATGTTCTCTACCACTCTCCATCAGAACATGATGGTTAGATTTCTCTTCCATATCCATATTTTCACCTATGTGGAAACACAGTGATTAGTTTATTTGGGTAACCGTTACGTTTAATACTTTTTTTTTTAAGATTGGTTTTGGTATTCCTTTTTACCATGTGGGTTAAAATTAAAGAAACTTTCGAATAGTAAACCATTTATAACCCCGACGAATTTCGAGGGCGAAATTCATTTTAAGGTGGGTAGAATGTAACACCCCAAGATTTTATGAAAAATATTTTTTTAATTTCATTAATGTCTTGTTTTGTATGCTACACCAAGATTACCTTGCGCTATACGCAACACCGTATTAACTTGCAGTATATGCAACACTATTCTTGGATCGTGTTACACACAATTTTGATAATAGTTATTCTATGCAACATTGAGTATATATATATATATTCAATGTATAAATTAAATATGGTTGGTTTATGTTATATGAAACAACGAAGGATTCTTGCACAGCACGCAACCCTGACTTGGCTTGCATTACACGCAATCGCGACCTTCCTCGATAGCGTGTGTTGTACGCAATACCGGGTTTTACTAAACAACGATATATTATTATAATATTACTATGAACTAGCCATTATGAATAGTATTAACTAAATTTTTAATCTTATAACATTATTATTCGTCTTGCACATTTTCTAAAATATGGTATAAGAACAAAATAAATTTTTCGGATAAAATAAATATTTTTCAAAAAATGCAGTTTTGCTGCCTTTTGATGGCGCACCCACTTTAAATATAGTTTTTGAAATATTTATAAGATCAATTTGACAAAATAAAATTCTTCTTTGGAATCATGAAATAAAAAAAATTGAATAAATTTTCATATCATTCTGGTAACTTTCATATTCTGATGAATAGTAAAAACACGCTATATTTTGATTAAAAAACAACTTTTTTCATCGCAATAATTTATATGGTTAAATTATAATATTGAATGGTTTTAAAGTATAAATAGAATAAGTTTTTACCATTTAATATAATGTATGTCATTATCATTGATTCTACCTTGAATTCGTAGGATAAATCAATTCAATATTTTGCAATGTTTTAAAGAAAAACCCGTTTTCTTTCGACAACGGGATTAATTTTAATTTAATTTATGAAACTTTTGTGTATTGAATTTGGAAAAATGGATTCCATATTTGGAATCAGTGGATCCAAATTATGTTAATATCTACTTTTTATTTTTGGGAATTATGAATAGTAACTATGGTAAATTTTATTTACCATAGTTAAAGGTAAATCGGGTAATTAAGGGTGAATATAATATTATAAAATTACCCTAACACATGCCAAAATCCTATTGGATGACTAAAATTCGATACATATCACCTAAGGTTCGGATTAGATTCATTTAATGGACTTTTTTCAATGAAAATAATTTAATTATTATTAAAACCAAAGAATGTGACAACATGTCACTTTCTTAAATATTATAAGTATAATAATTTTAATTTAGTGATACACTTCATGAATAATTGAACATGAATAGTCTCCAGAAATATAATACAATTATCTACATCATAGGAATTTATTTAGAATTTTTAGGGATTAAATAATTATCATTTATTATGACACAAAGATGATGCAGTAATTGTCTTATTAATGAAATATTGACATAAGTGATGTTATAAATACCCAAATAAATGTAATTTAAGACTTTTTATGAATTAAACTAATTTTATAGATTAATATGACATGTTATTATTAATTTAATTAACGTTTTTCGAACTAATCATTCTGTTATGATTTTCACAAAAATCAATTACTAAATAGTGTCAAAATTGACATAAAATAGTTTTTAAAAAAAATATTATATTATTAATTGTTATTTTATTCTTAAAAATCTACGGTTCGGCCAAATGACTTAGATAAGGTTATATATATTAATAATAAACAACTTGGGGTTCATTTGGCTTGATATAGTATGTTTATTAACCTTATAGTGTAATAAAATAAGAAGACACGGTAAAAGTAAAATTATCTAACTTAAAGTTAAATATAAATGATAAGGTTAAAATAGGAACCTAAACTTGTCTAAATTCTATTGGATGAGATGATTTAGACTCATACCCACCTTATCTTCGAAATAAATCAATTTGGAGCTATTTAAAACCGAATTTGGCTTTATAATAAAATAATATTTTTTGTTATTCCAAAGATGCCCCTCTCCTCCGTTATAAAAGGGAACCCCCTCCCTCTCTTCCTCACACCACATTGAGCCTTCAAGATCGGCCAAACCCTGCCAAATTCTCTTCTAAACTTCCCTAGAAACATCCTAGAGTTTCTGGTCTTCCTCAAAGACCAATTTTAGTGCCCTAAAAGGATATCTCAAAGAGGCGCTTCAAATAAGAGGTAATGTCCGTTACCGATTCTTTCAACTTTATTTCTTCTTCCACTTCTTCTTCTTAGGTTGTTTCATTATGAAGTAATAACATCCGTATAAATAATATACTGAAAAGTTATTATAAGTATGAAACAAACCTATTTCACCATCTATCCATCCTACGGAAAACGAAATCACCGCGCGTGCGTACGTACGTAATACCGTCTCCACGTCATGGTGTAATCTATTTTCCACCACCACCTTAATTGGATGGGTATAATGGTGTACATAATAACTATATATGACTATTTTAAAGTTCTATTGATTCTGAAATAGTATACATACACTCCAATACAATTCCACGATCATGAGAACGATATCATCGCTCGTGCGTACGTACGGACTACCGTCTCCACGACGCGATGAGATTCATTCTCCATGTTAACCATTCATGAATGATTATAAACTATATATAATAAGTAATCATGAAATATATGACATAATAATGATACTAGATTTATGTGTGTATATATGTATGTCATCTACTTAATTCCATTCAACTCAATAAGGAAACGAAAACAGCGTTCATGCGTACGTACGGCCTACCGTCTCCATGAACGGTGTATTTATTTCCATTTACTGATCTATTATGTATATGTATATTATGAATATATATTATATATAAATAATGTTTTATATTATGGAATTAAGTAATCATGATCTAAGTAATCATATGAATAATTACAAGTCAAAACACGGACGAAAAATGAAACGATTTTACCCAAAACACTCTTTAACATGGAATTTACAAAAGAACGGTTAATATAAAGTCATAAGTGAACCATATATGATATCATAATAATGAGTATTATTCTGGAATAAGTCAATGACATTATTTAAATCATTATACAGGAGGTTCGGACACTTACAAAGCAAATCGGACCTAAGGTAAGGGAAATATCACAATCTCATTTTTATCCGAGATTGTTTATACTTTAGTATTTACTGGGGTGTATTTTATCATCAACATCAATGTTTACTCAATATGTAATATTTTTTCCATCCACCTACAATTTTTTAAATCCAATTTTACCCTTCGGTGAGTTTTTAGTAAAAGATATGAAAGGAAACTTTTGTCATTTTTCATACGGGGTACTTTTTGACTTTTCTGACAAAAGTACGAAGAATGTTTTTTTAACTTATACGGCATGAATGGATTTTTAAAACATTATTTTGAAGAAGCTTACTTTAAAATTTTTAAAGTTTATTTTTAATCAACTTCTTTTAGTTTAGAATTTTATGACATGTTAAGAAAGGAAATGTGTTTTTGAAGTAGAAAGGATATTTTCCTCAAGAATGGAGTTCAAGTGTTTTATCAAAATTATTTTCCATCTAAGATAATATAGGGTTATGATTCTATCCCTATCATTACATTGATTTGATTATGTTGTGATGGAATTATTTTTATGAATTCATTTATCTTATATGAATTGTTTTATGATGTCACGATGTTTAAGAATTCCATTTTTACTACATGGGTTATGCAATGATGTATGATTTATGATTATGTGGAACAAATAAGAATGGTATCATTATGAGATGGGTGGGACCTATATCTCCCTCCAATGCATTGGGTAAAGATATTATATCTCATGAGATAGAAATGGCTGGAACGGTAGGTTATACCGGTTCAGTGAAACAGGACTGAAACGAGGAGTGAACTCGGTTCAGAAATGGACTTTGTCCACTAAGATAGAATTGGCAATGATTCTTGACTAATAAGAAATGATTCTCTATGATTATGTGTGTATTAAACAAAGTTTCATGTTTTAAGCTATGATTATTGGGATTACATTTCACTACTATGATTTATCCCATGTTATGAAATTATGCTCTCTTTTGCAGGTTAAGATTTCCAAAATGTTATGTTCTTATGAATATGATGTGATTGATATTTCTTTTGTTTACCCTTACTGAGCATTTGAGCTCACCCTTTTATGTTTTCTTTTCCCCAGGATATAAAGAAAGGTTTTAGGTAAAAAAAAGGAAGATCTTTATTGGAGATGTTGAAGATCTTTCACCACGATTAGAAGATTATATTCCGAGTTTCCAAAGACACTAAACTATTACGATCCTTCTGTGTGTGTTTTTGTTATGTACTAAGTATTCCGCAAAAGTAATGTAATGTCAATGTACGTCAAGCTTCGGGTCTCTACAGTTGGTATCAGAAGAAAATTTTAGTCAACCTTTGGAAACTAGGATGCGAAAACGTTAGTGATATCCCTAGAGATATTTCTAATGTATGTCTAGGGATGTCCCTAAGGATAATTATACATATAGGATATAGTCCTAGAACTATGGTAACAATATTAGATTAAACCAAATATGTTAGACATTGAAGTTAATCCCCCTTTATTATGATTTTTTCCTCTCACACTATTCTTTTTGGGTTTTAGAAAATGGCTGGAAACAAGATGATTCACGATAATGGAGGATATGATGGACAATGGAATGATATTCTTCATGAGAAACCAAATGAAATGGGATTTGGAAGTCCAAACATCATTATTATGCCGAATCAGCAATCTCATAATATGATCAATAACGTAAAATTTGGTAAGTTTCCTGACTCGCCTAATAAGAGAAAGATGGAGTTTCATGATGATCATAGAGGAAAGAAAGTTCAATTCCCCTATGTAAATCATGTGGGAAGAGGCATCAAGGAGAATGTTTCAAAGGAACCGGAAGATGCTTTGGGTGTGGAAAAGAAGGACACAAAGCCAGTAAGTGCAAAGGAAAAGGTTCAGTTAACACCAGGGATGAGGATAATGGTATTGCTACGACATCAACAATGGTTAAATGTTTTAAATGTGGAATGTACGGGCATTATGCAAACCAATGCCCTAAGGTAAAGTCTCATGAAGAGAATCAGTATGGTCGTATGGGTTGTATTTATGTGGATGATGATTAAGAGACTACAAGTGATATGTGAGATGAAAGAACTGTTGAAGCTCTGTCAATGGTTTAAGAATGTAGTGGAATGATTACATGTTTATCATGTGTAATGTTGTATAAGTAATCTCTTGGTACTATTGAATAAAGAGACATCTAAGGATTGTTACACTGTTGTCTTTCCTTGAGTTTTGAAAGTGTATGATTAATGTTACTAGTATCAATGAAAGGTTATTCAGATATTTTTGGAATGTAGATGATATGCGCATAATGAAGGGATAAGGAGAAAATTAAATGTTTGATAGTATTCATGAGCTCATGACTGATATAAGGAGAAGGTTATATCATGTTTTGAGTATATAGAATTTTTGGATTTTGGTATGTGGAAAGAGTTAACTTTTGACAGCATTCATGTTTTCACTAAGGTTTAATGGGTATTCATTTTTCAAGAGAATACATCATTAAGGTATTCACATGATTGGAATGTGACCAACAAGATATATGGGGGATAAATGATGGTATTCACATGCTTGGTTGGCGACATTTCAAGTAATCGTTTTCTTTATACTATGAGCTTGGACCGAAGTATTTTAGATAAGCCTAAAGATTGGAATGGATTATGTTAACCATAATTTAGTATTGTTTAAGGATAGAACTTTTTTTGATATTATTTATGTGATGTTATAGTAATGTAGTTTTAGAAAAAGGAAAACCTGCAGGACGGGTGATAGCCCATCGCGTCGGACAAGGCTATGGGAATCGAACCCACAACCGAAGTGCGACTGGCCTTTATCGCCTACCACTGGCCTACGGGAAGTCCCTATTTAGTAGAAACTAGTTTTATTATATTAAGCAGTATGATATATGAAGTATAAGTCCATTTTAGGAACTATATATGATTAATCTCACTATAGATGGACTTATGTATTTTTTTGATAACTTTTCTAACCTTTTGTTTGAGACAGATGGAATGACCCATCATTCTATCACATGATCTACTAACACATCACGAATGAAAAATTCAACTTCATTTCTTTAAGATATGAAGTGAAAATTTTCCAAAGAACGACAAACGGTGAGACTATACCAAAATCATGAAAGTATTTCTTCTAATTCCAATTTCATCAACTTTAGAGAAATGATCTTGAAAACCAAAAATGTTGTCCTAGTGCTCTTATATCTGATGAATCAGACAGTACCTTAGATCTTCACAAATTTATGGCTTTGTGATTGCTAGCTTTTCCATAGTCATGTTCTCTACCACTCTCCATCAGAACATGATGGTTAGATTTCTCTTCCATATCCATATTTTCACCTATGTGGAAACCCAGTGATTAGTTTATTTGGGTAACCATTACGTTTAATACTTTTTTTTTAAAGATTGGTTTTGGTATTCCTTTTTACGATGTGGGTTAAAATTAAAGAAACATTCGAATAGTAAACCATTTATAACCCCGACGAATTTCGAGGGCGAAATTCATTTTAAGGGGGGTAGAATGTAAAACCCCGAGATTTTATGAAAAATATTTTTTTAATTTCATTAATGTATTGTTTTTTATGCTACACCAATATTACACTACTGGAAATGTTGTTTTTCCCAACGGGTGTTTACCAACAGTTTGCTAAAACCGTTGGGCTTAAAGGATAAAGAAATCCTTTCCCAACGGTTCATTGAAACTGTTGGGAAAAGCCACCCCTTTGCCAACGGTTTCTTCAAACCATTGTTAAAGGGGTGTGTTAATCACCTTTTTCCAATGGTTCTGTTGAACCATTGGGAAAGGGTCACCCCTTTGCCAACGGTTTCCTCAAACCGTTGGCAAAGGGGTCCTTAGCATCTCTTTCCCAACGGTTCTTAAAAACCATTGGGAATTATTTCCCCCAAATCCAGCCACGGGGCTGCTCTCCCCCATTCGCACATAAACCTAATTTCATCCGCTCCACCGCTCTCCTCTCGCGAAATCCCCTATCCGAAGAGGTGAAAACCATCTGAAATTAGGTATCTTTTCATTTATACACATATACTTCCTTATTTTTATTGTTATTGCTTTAGTATTTTAGTTTTAAGTTATCAATCCACCTCCAGCTCTCTGCTACTCTCCAAATCCCCCATCCGAATAGGTGAAAACCCATTTGAATCATCTCAAATCAAGTAATTTTTTTTATACACATATGGTCCCTTGTCTTTATTATTTTTATTTTTATTGCTCTAGTATTTTAGTTTTAAGTTATCAATCCAGTTGCAGCTCTCTGCTACTCTCGAACTCCCCTATAGGAATAGGTGAAAACCCATCTGAATCGTCTCAAATCAGGTAATTTTTTCTTTATACACATATGGTACCTTGTTTTTATTGTTATTGATCTAATATTTTAGTTTTAAGTTTGTATTTTGGTGTTATTTCACCGTGTAAAATAGGGAAATGAATAAATATTTTGTTAATTAATTAGTTTCCCCTGGAATATTAGTTGTGTTATAATGTCCATGCTAAATAAAGGGGTAATGTAATAAAAGACCTTGAATAAATAAATTGTGGAAGTTGGGGTATGTTGCCTCTATGAGAGGTTTTTTTTGTGTTTCATTGTATGTTGTAGGCTGTTTTATGGGGATTGAGGTGACCAGTTGGGCTTTGTGATATGTGGGGTTGTAATGTTATGGTTAGTGGGCATGGATGTGTCTTGTGAAGTTGTATGATAGTGATGATGTGTGGTGGTGTTGTGTCGTGTGGAGGTGTTGTGTGATGAAGTTGTGGTGTATAATCTGGTGAGGTGGTTTTGGTTGTGCGGTGGTTTGTGATGTGCAATATTCTTATTGTGATATGTGGTTGTTTTGGTGAGATGGTTGGTCGATGTAACATGGTGTCAATGGTTATTGTGAGATGGTGAGTTGTTGTGTGGTGGTCTTATTAGTTTCCTGGTTATCTATGGAATAAATTATGCTATTAAAACAAAAAACAAGATATTAAATAAATGATATGGAATAGAAATGGATGTGTGGTAAATGGATTTAATTAATTTAACATTAAATTAATGGAAAATGTAAGTGTGAATGAAGTGGCTTATAAATGAATGTGAGAAATGCTATGCGTCTTGTGTGGTGGTGGTGTGGTTTATGTGTTTTATGGTAGTAGTGAAGTGTGTGATTATGTAGTTAATGTGAACCCATAGGTTGAGTATTTTGTGCTATCTATATATCATGTATTTTTATGTTATTTCTACACATTCCAGGGGGTGGTATGTCTAGGTGGTGGTGGTGGGGTTGCAGGGGAGGGGGTGTGGGCTGTTTGGGAGGGTGGGCGGGGCTATCCAGGGGGGGTACGGGGTGTCCAGGGGGGTACGGGGGTGGGCGGGCTATCCACAAGGGTGGACGGGCTGTCCATGGGGGTGGTCGGGCTGTCAATGAGGGGTGGGCGGGCTGTCCAGGGGGGTGGGTGGGCTGGCCACGGGGGGTAGGGGTGTCCAGGGGGGTGGGTGGTCTATCCAAGGGGTTGGGGGCTGTCCATAGGGAGAGGGGGTGTCGAGGGGGGTGGGTGGGCTATCCACGGGGGTGGTTGGGCTGTCTAGGGGGTAGGGGGTGTCCACGGGGGTGGGTGGGTTGTCCACGGGGGTGGGCGGGGCTGTCCACGGGGGTGGGAAAGGCTGTCCATGGGGGTGGGCGGGGCTGTCCAGGGGGTGTGGGCTGTCCTGGGGGTCTGGGTGGGGTGTCCTGGTGGGGGAGGGGTGTGTGGGGTGTCCAGGGGGGTGGTATGTCTAGGTGGTGGTGGTGGGGTTGCAGGGGAGGGGGTGTAGGCTGTTTAGGAGGGTGGGCGGGGCTATCCCGGGGGGGTACGGGGTGCCCAGGGGGGTACGGTGGATTGTCTGATGTTTCTCTAATGATCAAGGACAGAATGTTTGGAGGACATCACAAGTCCTGACTGGTTGATCCTAGAAGCAATTTCATGATCTTGGATGTAATTCCTATAGGGAATCTCTTGATTTTGGTGATCTTCTCCATTTTCATCAAAAGACATGTTTGACACACTGGGAGGGAAACTCTAGAGTCAGTGTGACATGTCTTGAAGGGTGATTTATGTCCATAGTGACATGATTTGAGGACATCACATGATCTAGTTGGTGTGCCTGGAGGGTGTTAAGGGAGCCATCTAACATTCCTGACATTTAATATGAGACTGAGATAATATGTATTGATTCCCCTATATAGAAGGAGATACATATCTATTGGAAAACATGTAGTCTGTATGGTGAGAATTAAAGGCTTTTCATTACAAGGGTGGCATATTCATGGGTGCCATCTGATTTTATTTGACATGTCAAGGGGACATCAAATGATCAAAATAGGTTTCCAATGGAATGTATTGTGAACATGATGAAATTTCCTAGTGTAATAAAATTTCATAGGTGATGCATGTTATGAACATTAGGGTCAATATATATTTCCTTCACCTTAGTCTCCCATATTTTAGTATTTCATCCATCCTTTTATCCCAAATTCCATAAATTTATACATTATTTTATTATATTATGTCTCAAATTATCTAAAATATGTGTTTGATTTTCTTCACGTGACCTATCATAATTCCTTCTCATAATCTATAGTGATCATGGGAAGATCTCATGCATGATTCATGATCACTCAAATTATTCTGCAGATCATACATAATGGAAGCCTTACAGGATGTGAGATGATTATATCTATGAAATCTACTCAGGTACCTGGTGAGGAAGTGCATATTAATTAAAAAAGGTAAATCGCATATGAGGATACCCTACGAATATGGTTATGGGATGAGGCATGCTCTGATGTGATAACACATTAAGTTCTTGTTGGTTTTACATTTTTTCAATAACACATTAGTATGTTTTTTTCACATGTGTAGTTGATACCATGATTATTTTCTTCCTTTATCGTTTACTTAAATGTATTTTCTATTAAAGTTCAATCCTATTGAATTGTTTATGACAAAATGACTTATATGAATTCTTTTTACATAATGGACAGAAGTTGGATGTATGAAACCGATCGTATCTCAAGCGATTTTCAAAACAATTTGGAGAGCTTTATAGATTTTGCATTTCACAATGCTTCAGATAGTGGTCGCATACACTGCCCATGTTCCAATTGTGTTGGTAGACCTTGGTTGAGTCGTGAAGAAGTCAGCTACCACATAACCAAAAATGGTTTTCAAGCAAACTACTTTGTGTGGTATCACAATGGGGAGAAAATTAAATCTCAAATTGGTGATGATCGAAATGAAAGGACTGGAATGGAGAATTTGTTAGATGATCAGTTTCCATTTATTCGTCATCATGAAAAAGAAAGGATTTCGACTCAAGAAGACGTCTATATGAGGACAATTGATGCATCTAGTGAAAATGATGATATTGATAGGGTGAAAAAATTGAATGATGCTGTCATGACTCTAGTATATCGACAATGCGATAAAATGAAAAAGCTAGAATTTTTAATCCGATTGTTTCATGGAAAAACTATGTATGGGATTTCTAATACAGCAATCGATTACATTCTTACCCTCTTGAAGGATTTACTTCTAGATGATGCAGATATTCCCTCAAACCACTATATGGCATGGAAGTTAGTTGAAGAACTTGGATTTTCCAGAAACAAAATTCATGCTTTCCCGAAAGATTGCAGTTTATTCTAGGAAGAAACCGCTGAACGAAATGAATGTATAAAATGTGGCACATCCCGCTGGAAGTCAAAATCTGATGGAACACCATCCCGCGTTGCACAGAAAGTAATGTGGCACTTTCCATTGATCCCCAGACTCCAGAATCTTTTTATGTCTGATGACATATCAATAAAAATGAGATGGAATGATACCGAGAGAAAGAAGACTAATGATGATTTGGTTCATCCTGCAGATGGATTTGCATGGCATAGATTTGATGCTCGACATCCGGATTTTGCAGCTGACGTGCGTAATGTGAGGCTGGGTCTTTCATGCGACGGTTTTAATCCGTTTGGGCAGATGCTTACTTCGCACAGCACATGGCCAGTTTTTATACACATTTATAATCTTCCCCCATGGTTGTATATGAAAAAATCTTTCACTTTCATGAGTATACTCATATCTGGTCCTTCTGATACTGGCATTGATATTGATGTATACATGCAACCTTTAATAAAAGTGTTGAAACTTCTTTGGGATGTGGGTGTGCGCACATACGATGCATGTTCGAAAGACATATTTCAGATGCGTGTTGTGCTTATGTGGACGATCAATGATTTTTCGGCTTATGCAATGATGTCTGGATGGAGCACGAAGGGAAAACTGTCATGTCCAGTTTGTATGAAGAATACACGATCCAGAAGACTGAAACATCGTTGTAGTTTCAGTTTTATGGGACATCGACGATTTTTTCCAAAGGATCATCCATGTAGAATGAATCGTCGAAGATTTGATAATACTATAGAGACCGATGATCCACCTCAGTGTATTTCTGGAACTGATGTGCTTAATGAATTGAAAGATTTCAGTTTTTATTTCGGGAAGGGTCAAATGAAATCTGGAAAGAGAAAGAATGTTTCCACAGAAACCTGTTACAATTGGAGGAAGAGGAGTATCTTTTTTGATTTGCCTTATTGGTCAACCAATTTGCTATGTCATTGCTTAGACGTAATTCATATTGAAAAGAATATATGTGAAATGTTGCTTTCATTTCTTCTAAATGTCAAGGGGAAGACAAAAGACGACTTACGATCTCGACGTGACTTGGTGGATTGGGGCATCAGACCATAATTGCATCCTGTGCATATCAGTGAAAATAAATGGCAACTTCCATGTGCTTCTTATGTGATGACACCTACTGAAAAAAAAACAATTTTTGGAAGTATTAGAGACTATTAGAGTTCCTGATGGCTATTCAAGAAACATATCTAAACGGGTCAACAGAAGAGAGTTGAAGTTAAAATATTTGAAGACTCATGATTATCACGTTCTACTGCATGAGTTGCTTACAATAGCAATCCGTCATCTTTTGTCCAATAATGTAAGGGTAGGTGTTATTCGGTTGTGCCATTTGTTTAGAGATCTTTGTGTTATGAAGTTTTCCAAGTCTTTCTTGCAAAAAATGTTGATAGATGCCCCATTAATTTTGTGTGAGTTGGAGAAAATATTTCCCCCATCATTTTTCACATGCATGCTACATCTGACTGTCCATATTCCAACTGAAATACTTCTTAGAGGACCTGTTTCTTTTAGTTGGATGTATCCAACTGAAAGAAATATGTTCACATTAAAGTCTTATGTTCGAAACAAGAATCATCCCGAAGGTTCTATCGTGAACGGTTACTTAGCTCAAGAATGTATGGATTTTTGTTCAATGTATTTGTCTGATCTTACTACAAGAATGAACAGACCAATGAGAAATGAAGAAGAACAATATGAGCAAATTGAACCCAGTTTTCCATCACTTCCTCAAACAGGAGGAATTCCTGGATCATATACATTGAAGACATTAAGCCATGAAGAGCGGGAGATGGCACATCGCACAGTTTTGTTCAACTGTGATTTGTTCGATGACTATATCAGGTAACAAAATTGAATATGTATATCTTACATATATATCTGTTAAACTATTCATATTTTTTTATCTACAGGGAACATAAAACAATGATAATTAGGAAGCATCGTTCTTTATCTTTGAGAAGGAGAGAGACTTTGCATAGCAAAGAGTTTTATGCTTGGTTAAAATTGAAGGTAAAAATATTACTGTTTAAATTAATTATTTCAATATTTACTTAAGTTTAACTATCATTTATATTGCAGGTATTGATTTTCTCTGCTGACTCTGTCTCTGAGGAAATAAGAGATTTGGATTTTGGTCCTAATACCGTGGTTCGTGACTGTAAATCAATTGTTATCAATGGGTACAGATTTATTGTCACTGAACGAGCCAAAAACATGAGAACACAACATGATGGTATTATGGTTACTGCCACAACAGATTGTTATTCCAGTGCATCAGATAGTAGACCGTGACTTGAAAATGTGGGTTATTATGGAGTCGTTGAGAAAATAATAATATTGGATTATTACTCTCATGGACGAGTCACAGTGATGAAATGTCATTGGTTTGATTCAATGACGAGACATGGCACATTTATTGATGATTGTGGATTTTGAGTAATTAATATGACCCGCACTCTTGCTACCGAAGAACCATATGTGTTGGCATCAATGGATAAACAAGTTTTTTATGTCAAAGATCAACTTCAACCTGAATTTGGTGTCATAGTTTAAGTAATTCCAAGACATATTTTTGATGATGCTGATGATGGAATTGACACTGTCCCTATTGCCATTGGAACCAATCCATTTATTTCTTTTGATGACTCCAATAGCTCAATTGTCAGAGTTGATTGTGAACCTGAATTTGTGGTTGGAAATATATAGAATCATTCATCCATGTTCTCAATTGTTTTGGTTTACCTCGAGTTGGGTTGTTAAGGTTGGTAATATTCATATTTATTTAGTATTGATCACAAATATGTTTTATCTGACTTAACCGTTATGTGAATTTTCAATGTTTATTGGTTGCTGCTTTATTTGAATTGCATTTTCTAATTTGGAATTGAACTGTATTCAAACCAAATCAAACAATATTTCTAACTTGGTGAACATTACAACTTGTATGTTTTATTAAATTCATTCAAGCTCTTCTAAAACAATTGATAGCTAAATTACCAATGAATCCCCTCATTCCCTCATATATTTAGTTTTTTGGTTTACACATTAATTTTCTTTTTCTAATTAATTACATATTTGTTTTCAAATGCAGGAAATGCATCCAATTGAAGAGAGACGAAGAAAAAAAATGGCGGAGAACAATCGTCGGATGGAGGAGATGGGCATTCCACCATTAGTGCCTATAGTGAGTACTTTATTTCAAATATATATATATATATATATATATATATATATATATATATTTACAGAATATATAATGTCATGTGATTAATTTTTTTTGTAAAATTTTTTGTAGGATCCACCATTACGTCGACAGTTATTCGACAAGGAGCCTAGTACTGGTCCTAGTACTCAGGCCGGTGGTACGAGGAGGGTTCGTACCAGAGGTGGACGTAGAGCTGCGTGTGCCCGACTAGACTCTGCCCCTCCCACTGACAATTCAGCCTTCCCACATTCTGATCCCGGTGTGTTGTTAGGGACACACGGGGTATTTAGGCCCCCCATGTTTTCGCTACCTTCTGCATCTTCTACCCCATCATTTTCACATCCCATGATGATTCCCACTCCCCAGTCAACATCAGGTCATACAGCTGTTCCATTTTCTTTTCCTTCTACTTCTATCTCTCCGAGATTTATATTCCATCGTCTTCGACTCCTGTTCCACCAGAGCGTGTTCCATCAGGTTCTGTGGATCTGGCGCCACTCATTGATCAGACTAGCGCAGGTATATTTATAAAACCCTAACAAATTTTTATAGAAATATTTATTTTCATTATAACATGTTTTGATAAAATATTTGTTTTTCTTTCATGACAGATACATCTACTGACAGGAGGTGGGGGCGGGGCCGTACACGCATGCGTTCGGTGTGGAACCATCGCACACAGGTTATGGTGGAATATAATGAAGACAATCAGATGGTTGAGAAAACAGGGCAGCAATGTCGGAGTTTTCTGGCAACGCTTGCCAAATACTCCGACATCATTCTCGTCAGCCCGCTATCGTGGAGACATTTTCCACATGAGGTCAAAGATAGAGCTTGGGAAGAGATATGGGTAAAAAAATCTGTTGTATTTAATGTCATGAATTATTTTTGTATTTATATGAATTAATATTTTGATTTCAGCTTCGATTTAATTTTCCTGATGGTGAGGGTGCACGACTGGAATGTCTAAAGGATTTAGGCGAGATTTGGAGAGCCTACAAGCATGAGCTGTATATTGGCTGGCGTGCTAGAGTTGGCACTGAGTTAGAGGCGGTACCAGTCGTGGATGATTGTCCTATAGAGCAGTATCGTCAGATGATTACTCATTGGACGAGTACCCAGTTTAAGGTATGAATTACATTTGAGGTATTTAAATAATAAATTTCAAGTTTTGAATTAATATTATCCTTTTCATTATAGAATTTTATTTAGTAATCATCTGGAAAAAATAAAAAAAACATTGATGCAAAAAAATACCTCCATACACTAGGACGCACGACGATGCCGGATCATGAGAGGCAGCAGGTATGACAATTGTTTATAAGTTTTCTTTACGACTTACATTTTCTTTTGTTTCCTCAATTATTTAATCATTTGCTAAAGTTTTTATATAACTTTTGTTTTCAATGTCATTGTAGAGGCAAGTACAAAATATTGAAGGATGTGTGCCTCGAGAAAAACTGTTTTGCACGAGTAGACGAAAAAAGGATGGAAGTGCTGTCAACGAAGCGACTCAGCAGCTGATTGTAAGTTTTAATATGTTGATTTTATATTTTAATATCTATTTCGTAACTTAATAATATATTTATATTTGTAACAGGATGCTTTAGAGGCCCTCGATGCCCAAGAAGCAGACAATTTTGGGCCATCTGATCACTTACATCAGGTGTTGGGAGAGGATCATTCTGGCAGAGTACGCTGCCGACCTAGGATAGCCCCGACAAGGTATTGGCCTGCCTCAAGTACGAGTTGTAGTGCCACCGAGCTACAGCAAGTTAGGGCATAGGCAGAACAGGCTGAGAAAAGGGCCACAGAGACGGCAGAACAGTCTGCTAGGGCAAACAATGCATTTATGAAATTTATTGAAGTTCTATGTCCAACACTTCCAGCAGAGGCCAGCCTAGCGATTGATGAATGCATGTCGTCGATACATTCTATATATGGTGCACCAGGTGGCAGTTCCAGTGGTGGTCAGGCCGATGTCCAGCTTGAAGATGATGATGGTAAGGAGTCTGATGCAGAAGAGGAGGGAGATGAGGAGGGCGAGGAGGAGGGCGAAGGCGAGGAGGAAGGCGCTGTGGAGGGTGAGGACGATGAGGAGGAGGATGACGAGGGTGATGATGATGGTGATGGTGATGCTGGTGTGGGACATATTGATCCGTTACATTTTTGACTTATATTACTGAGATTTGATGTTTAATCTATTCTAGTTGTTGGTTTTATCTAGACTCGTAGTATAGTATTGGAGTTGAGTTATTTTTATATATTGTCTGTTTTTATGGATGTTGTTGTCTTTTAGTGGTTGTGTGTTTGAGAACTCCCTGGAAAACCCGCCTCATTCTTGGACCCTGGACAACCCCCCCTCCCCCTTGACCGTTTGACGCCCGTTTTGGCCGTTTATGACACCAGAACTGCGTTGTCGGTCACCGCGGGCACACGGCACGTCCGATTGATGTACCGTCTACTCGACCACTTTATAAATCACTCACCCGTATTTGTCGTCTGATTTCAGGCCATTCCGAAATCGTTCAGCCCATTTGGACCACCCTCACGCGCGTTTACGAAGCGCACGCATCACTTAAAACACGAATATTGAGTCATACCGTGCAAACCGCATGTCCGATTGACGTTCCGTCTGCGTTTACACATCATTAATAATAATTATAATGTTTCACCGTGGTTTCAGGTCAATCTGAGGTCATCCGCTATGAATTTGACCGTTTGACGCCCGTTTTGGCCGTTTATGACACCAGAACTGCGTTGTCAGTCACCGCGGGCACACGGTACGTCCGATTGACGTGCCGTCTGCTCGCCCACTTCATAAATCACTCACCCGTATTTGTCGTCTGATTTCAGGCCATTCCGAAATCGTTCGGCCCGTTTGGACCACCCTCACGCGCGTTTACGAAGCGCACGCATCACTTAAAATACGAATTTTGAGTCGTACCGCGCAAACCGCATGTCCGATTGACGTGTCGTCTGCGCGTACACATCACGAATAATAATTAGAATGTTTCACGGTGGTTTCAGGTCAATCCGAGGTCGTCCGCTATGAATTTGACCGTTGGGCGCCCGTTTTGGCCATTTATGACACCAGAACTGCGTTGTCTGACACCGCGGGCACACGGCATGTCCGATTGACGTTCCGTCTACTCGACCACTTCATAAATCACTCACCCATATTTGTCGTCTGATTTCAGGCCATTCTGAAAATGTTCGGCCCGTTTGGACCACCCTCACGCGCGTTTACGAAGCGTGCGCATCACTTAAAACACGAATATTGAGCCGTACCGCGCAAACCGCACGTCTGATTGACGTGCCGTCTGCGCGTACATGTCACGAATAATAATTAGAATGTTTCACGGTGGTTTCAGGTCAATCCGAGGTCGTCCGCTATGAATTTGACCGTTGGACGCCCGTTTTGGCCGTTTATGACACCAGAACTGCGTTGTCGGTCACCGCGGGCACACGGCACGTCCGATTGACGTGCCGTCTGCTCGACCACTTCATAAATCACTCACCCGTATTTGTCGTCTGATTTAAGGCCATTCCGAAATTTTTCAGCCCATTTGGACCACCCTCACGCGCGTTTACGAAGCGCGCGCATCACTTAAAACACGAATATTGAGCCGTACCGCGCAAACCGCACGTCCGATTGACGTCTCGTCTACGCGTACACGTCACGAATAATATTTATAATGTTTCACGGTGTTTTGAGCTCAATCAGAGGTCGTCCACTATGAATTTGACCGTTTGACGCCCGTTTTGGCCGTTTATGACACCAGAACTGCGTTGTCGGTCACCGCGGGCACATGGCACATCCAATTGATGTGTAGTCTGCTCGACCACTTCAGAAATCACTCACCCGTATTTTTCGTCTGATTTCAGGCCATTCTGACTTCGTTTAGCCCATTTGGACCCCCCTCACGCGCGTTTACGAAGCGTGCGCATCACTTAAAATATGAATATTGAGTCGTACCGCGCAAAACGCACGTCCGATTGACGTGCCGTCTATGCGTACACGTCACAAATAATAATTAGAATGTTTCACGGTGGTTTCAGCTCAATCCGAGGTCGTCCGCTATGAATTTGACCGTCTGACGCCCGTTTTGGCTGTTTATGACACCAGAACTACGTTGTCGGTCACCGCAGGCACATGGCACGTCCAATTGATGTGCCGTCTGCTCGACCACTTCATAAATCACTCACCCGTATTTTTCGTCTGATTTCAGGCCATTCTGACTTCGTTCGGCCCGTTTGGACCCCCCTCACGCGCGTTTATGAAGCGCGCACATCACTTAAAATACGAATATTGAGCCGTACCGCGCAAACCGCACGTCCGATTGACGTGCCGTCTGTGCGTACACGTCACGAATAATAATTAGAATGTTGCACGGTAGTTTCATCTCAATATGAGGTCGTCCGCTATGAATTTGACCGTTGGACGCCCGTTTTGGCCGTTTATGACACCAGAACTGTGTTGTCTATCACCGCGGGCACACGGCACGTCCGATTGACGTGTCGTCTGCTCGACCACTTCATAAATCACTCTCCCGTATTTTCTGTCTGATTTCAGGCCATTCTGACTTCGTTCGGCCCGTTTGGACCGCCCTCACGCGCGTTTACGAAGCGCGCATCACTTAAAACACGAATATTGAGTCGTACCGCGCAAACCGCACGTCCGATTGACGTGTCGTCTGCACGTACACATCACGAATAATAATTAGAATGTTGCACAGTGGTTTCAGCTCAATCCGGAGACGTGGTGTGTCCGGAACCACTCAAAGTGTCCGTCATTTGTTTCAAAAGGACGTCATTTTAAGTGAAAAACATCAACTGACATACGGAAAACCGACCAAACGCATTCCGAATCTGTTGATAATTTATCCCAATAATCCATGGGTCATATGTGACGTGTACGAGCCAACCTGGGATGAATCTGAGTCGCGGTGTGGCCAGGATAAGTCTAAGTGACTCGCTTTTGTTTACAATGGACACCATTTTAAGTACATACGGAAAAACGACCAAACGGATTCGGTTTCCGTTCAAACTTTAGGAGAACGATACATGGGTCATATGTGACGTGTATGAATCATCCCCGCCTCAATCCGACATGCGGTGCAGCTGACACCACTCAAAGTGTCCGTCTTTTGTTTCAAAAGGACATCATTTTAAGTGAAAGGCATCAACTGACATACGGAAGAATGACCAAACGCATTTGGATTCTATTGATACTTTAGCACAACGATCCATGAGTCATATGTGACGTGTACAAGTAAACCCCGTCTTAATCCGAGACATGGTGTGGCCGACACCGCTCTAACTCTGTCTCTTTTGTTTAAAATGGACATGATTATAAATGAAAAGAACAACTGGCATACGCAAAACCGACCAAACGCATTTGTAATCTTTTGATAATTTATCACAACGATCCATGGGTCATATGTGACATGTACGAGCCAAACCGGGATGAATCTGAGTCGCGGTGTGGTTAGGATTAGTCTAAGTGTCACTCTTTTGTTTAAAATGGACAACATTTTAAGTACATACGGAAAACCGACCAAACGCATTTGGTTTCCATTTAAACTTTAGGAGAACGATCCATGGGTCATATGTGACGTGTACAAATCAACCCCGCCTCAATTGGAGACGCGGTGTGGTTGGCACCACTCATAGTGTCCATCTTTTGTTTCAAAAGGACGTCATTTTAAGTGAAAAACATCAACTGGCATACGGAAAACCGACCAAACGCATTCGGATTGTGTCGATACTTTAGCACAACGATCCATGGGTCAAATGTGACGTGTACGAGTCAACCCCGCCTCAATCTGAGGTGTGGTGTGGCCGGTATCACTTCAGGTGTATGTATTTTGTTTAAAATGGACATCATTTGAGGTAAAAATATATGGTATAGAAAAAACCAATCAAATTATGAATTGAATTTCGGATTCCACATATAATTGTCATCTAAATTTTAAATTGAATTCTATATGAATTATGTAAGTTTATAATTAAGTTATGAATTCTAATTTAATTGTCATCTAAGTGTGGTCGGGACCACTCTAAGTGACTTTCTGTTGTTTAAAATGGACAACATTTTCAGTACATACGGAAAATTGACCAAACGTATTCGGTTTCCATTGAAACTTTAGGAGAACGATCCATGGGTTATATGTGATGTGTACGAGTCAACTCCACCTCAATCCGAGACTTGTTGTGGCCGGCACAACTCAAAGTGTATGTCTTTTGTTTCAAAAGGACATCATTTTAAGTGAAGAACATCAACTGACATACGGAAAACCGGCCAAACGCATTCATATTCTGTTGATACTTTAGGAAAATGATACATGGGTCATTTGAGACGTGTAAGAGTCAACCCCGTCTAAATCCGAGATGCGGTGTTGCCGGTACCACTCTGAATGTGTCTCTTTTGTTTAAAATGGACAAGATTATAAGTGAAATAAACAACTGACATATGAAAAACTGACCAAACGCATTCGGAATCTGTTGAAAATTTCGGACAACGATTCATGGGTCATATGTTACGTGTACGAGTCAACCACGCCTCAATCCGAGTCGCGGTTTGGCCGAGACCACTCTAAGTGTATCTCTTTTCTTTAAAATGGACTACATTTTAAATTCATACGGAAAACCAACCAAACGCATTTTGATTGTGTTTATATTTTATCACAAAAATCCATGGGTCATTTGTGATGTGTACGAGTTAACCCCACCTCAATACGAGGCGCGGTATGGCCGACACCATTCAAAGTGTCTCTCTTTTATTTAAAAAACACTTCATTTTAAGTGAAAACAACAACTGACATACGGAAAACCGACCAAACGATTTCGGAATATGTTGATACTTTAGGACAACGATCAATGAGTCATTTGTGACGTGTACGAGTTAACCTCGCCTCAATCCGAGGCACGGTGTGACCGGTATCATTCCAGATGTATGTATTTTGTTTAAAATGGATATCATTTCTATTAAAAATATATGGTATATGAAAAACCAATCAAATTGTGAATTGAATTCCGGATTCCACATATGATTGTCATCTAAATTTTAAAATGAATTCTAAATGAATTATGTATGTTTATAATTATGTTATGAATTCTACTTTAATTATGGATGTGTATATTTTCAGGATGCATTATATGTGTTGGTTGGTTGGTTTTCATTATTTGTATGTGTTGGTTTGTTCTCTATATGTATGCATTATATGTGTTACAGGTACAATAATTGGATTGAAAAATGAATTGAAAACGAGGGCATAATTGGATTGAAAATTGAATTGAAACCGAGGGTGAATGCCCAAAAACCAGACCTGCGGTGCAAATTGCAGGCTGCTGTGCAATTTGCACAGCAAAGCCTATGCCAACGGTTTTAAAACCATTGGCATAGGCTCTATGTAGCTGTTTTTACCAATGGTTCAAGGAACCGTTGGTAAAAACACCCTATCACAACGGTTTGAAACCGTTGGGATATCCTGTTGAATGGTTGTTTTTACCAAAGGTTCATAGAACCGTTGGTAAAAACCTTTCCCAACGGTTTGTAAACCGTTGGGAAAGAAAATTCTCTGTTGATTTCCCAATGGGCCAAACCGTTGGGATAGGTTGATTTTTTCTAACCTACCCCAACGGTTCTCTGTAAACCGTTGGGAAAAGCCTTTCCCAACGGCTTACTTCCCCACGGTTTGCAGAACCGTTGGTATAACATATACCAACAGTTTTTCAGCCTTTACCAATGGTTCTAAACCGTTGGGAAATGCTGGATTTCCAGTAGTGTTACCTTGCGCTATACGCAACACCGTATTAGCTTGCAGTATACGCAACACTATTCTTGGATCGTGTTACACACAATTTTGATAATAGTTATTCTACGAAACATTGAGCATATATATATATATATTTAATGTATAAATGAAATATGTTTGGTTTATGTTATATGAAAAAACGAAGGATTCTTGCACAGCACGCAACCCTGACTTGGATTGCATTACACGCAATCGCGACCTTCCTCGATAGCGTGTGTTGTACGCAATACCAGGTTTTACTAAACAACGATATATTATTATAATATTACTATGAACCAGCCGTTATTAATATTATTAACTAAATTTTTAATCTTATGACATTATTATTCGTCTTGCACATTTTCTAAAATATATTATAAGAACAAAATAATTTTTTCGGGTAAAATAAGTATTTTTCAAAAAATGCAGTTTTGCCACCTTTTGATGGCGCACCCACTTTAAATCTAGTTTTTGACATGTTTATAAGTTCAATTTGAAAAAATAAAATTCTTCTTTGGAATCATGAAATAAAAAAAATGAATAAATTTTCATATCATTCTGGTAACTTTCATATTTTGATGAATAGTAAAAACACGCTATATTTTAATTAAAAACAACTTTTTTCATCGCAATAATTTATATGGTTAAATTATAATATTGAATGGTTTTAAATAATAAATAGAATATATTTTTACCATTTAATATAATTTATTTCATTATAATTGATTCTACCTTGAATTCGTAGGATAAATCAATTCAATCTTTTGCAATGTTTTAAAGAAAAACCCGTTTTCTTTCGACAACGGGATTAATTTTAATTTAATTTATGCAACTTTTGTGTATTGAATTTGGAAAAATGGATTCCATATTTGGAATCAGTGGATCCAAATTATGTTAATAAGCTACTTTTTATTTTTGGGAATTATGAATAGTAACTATGGTAAATTTTATTTACCATAGTTAAAGGTAAATCGGGTAATTAAGGGTAAATATAATATTATAAAATTACCCTAACACATGTAAAAATCCTATTGGATGACTAAAAGTATATCCATATCACCTAAGGATCATATTAGATTAATTTAATGGACTTTTTTCCATGAAAATAATTTAATTATTATTAAAACCAAAGAATGTGACAACATGTCACTTTCTTAAATCTTATAAGTATAATAATTTTAATTTAGTGATACACTTCCTGAAACTTCGAACATTAATAGTCTCCATAAATATAATACAATTATCTACATCATAGAAATTTATTTAGAATTTTTAGAGATTAAATAATTATCATTAATTATGACACAAAGATGATGCAGTAATTGTCTTATTAATGAAATATTGACATAAGTGATGTTATAAATACCCAAATAAATGTAATTTAAGACTTTTTATGAATTAAAATAATTTTATAGGTTAATATGACATGTTAGTATTGATTTAATTAACTTTTTTAGAACTAATCATTCTGTTATGAGTTTCACAAAAATCAATTACTAAATAGTGTCAAAATTCACTTAAAATTGTTTTTAAAAAAAATATTATATTATTAATTGTTATTTTAGTCCTAAAAATATAAGGTTCGGAAAAATGACTTAGATAAAGTTATATATATTAATAATAAGTAACTTTGGGTTCTTTTGTCTTGATATAGTAAGTTTATTAACCTTATAGTGTAAGAAAACAAGAAGACGCGGTAAAAGTAAAATTATCTAACTTAAAGTTAAATATAAATGATAAGGTTAAAATAGGAACCTAAACTTGTCTAAATTATATTGGATAAGAAGATTTAGACCCATACCCACCTTAGCTTCGAAATAAATCAATTTGGAGGTATTTAAAACCGAATTTGGCTTTATAATAAAATAATATATTTTGTTATTCCAAAGATGCCCCTCTCCTCCCTTATAAAAGGGAACCCCCTCCCTCTCTTCCTCACACCACTATGAGCCTTCACGATCGGCCAAACCCTGCCAAATTCTCTTCTCCACTTCCCTAGAAACATACTAGAGTTTCTGGTCTTCCTCAAAGACCAATTTTAGTTCCCTAAAAGGAGATCTCAAAGAGGCGCTTCAAAGAAGAGGTAATGTCTATTACCGATTCTTTCAACTTTATTTCTTCTTCCACTTATTCTTATTAGGTTGTTTCATTATTAAGTAATAACATCAGTATCACTCATATACTGATATGTTATTATAAGTATGAAATAACCCTATTTCACCATCTATCCATCCTACGGAAAACGAAATCACCGTGCGTGCGTACGTAAGGAATACCGTCTCCACGCCGTGGTGTAATCTATTTTCCACCACCACCTTACTTGGATGGGTATAATGGTGTACATAATAACTATATATCATTATTTTAAAGTGGTATTTATTCTGAAATAGTATACATACACTCCAATACAATTCCACGATCATGAGAATGATATCATCGCTCGTGCGTACGTACGGACTACCGTCTCCACGACGCGATGAGATTCATTCTCCACGTTAACCATTCATGAATGATTATAAAGTATATATAATAATTAATAATGAAATATATGACATAATAATGATAATAGATTTATGTGTATATATATGTATGTCATCTACTTAATTCCATTCAACTCAATAAGGAAACGAAAACAGCGTTCATGCGTACGTACGGCCTACCGTCTCCGGGAATGGTGTATTTCTTTCCATTTACTGATCTATTATGTATATGTATATTCTGAATATATATTATATATAAATAATGTTTTATATTCTGGAATTAAGTAATCATGATCTAATTAATCATATGAATAATTACAAGTCAAAACACGGACGAAAAATGAAACGATTTTACCCAAAACACTCTTTAACATGGAATTTACAAAAGAACAGTTAATATAAAGTCATAAGTGAACCATATATGATATCATAATAATGAGTATGATTCTGGAATAAGTAAATGACATTATTTAAATCATTATACCGGAGGTTCGGACACTTACAAAGCAAATCGGACCTAAGGTAAGGGAAATATCACAATCTCATTTTTATCTGATATTGTTTATACTTTAGTATTTACTGGAGTGTATTTTATCATCCACATCCATGTTTCCTCAATATGTAATATTGTTTCCATCCACCTACAATTGTTTAAATCCAATTTTACCCTTCGGTGAGTTTTTAGTAAAAGATATAAAAGGAATCTTTTGTCGTTTTTCGTACGAGGTACTTTTTGACTTTTCCGACAAAAGTACGAAGAATGTTTTTTTAACTTATACGGCATGAATGGATTTTTAAAACATTATTTCCAAGAAGCTTCCTTTAAAAGTTTTAAAGTTTATTTTTAATCAACTTCTTTTAGTTTATAATTTTATGACATTTTAAGAAAGGAAAAGTGTTTTTTAAGTAGAAAGGATATTTTCCTCAAGAATGGAGTTCAAGTGTTTTATCAAAATTATTTTCCATCTAAGATAATGTAGGGTTATGATTCTATCCCTATCATTACATTGATTTTATTATGTTGTGATGGAATTATTTTTATGAATTCATTTATCTTATATGAATTGTTTTATGATGTCACGATGTTTAATAATTCCATTTTTACTACATGGGTTATGCAATGATGTATGATTTATGATTTTTTGTCACACATAAGAATAGTATCATTATAAGATGGGTGGGACCTATATATCCCTCCAATGAATTGGGTAAATATTTTATATCTCATGAGATAGACATGGCTGGAATGGTAGGTTATACCGGTTCGGTGAAACAGGACTGAAACGAGGAGTGAACTCGGTTCAGAAATGGACTTTGTCCACTAAGATAGTCTTGGCAATGAGTCTTGACTAATAAGAAATGATTCTCTATGATTATGTGTGTATGACACAAAGTTTCATGTTTTAAGTTATGATTATTGGGATTACATTTCACTACTATGATTTATCCCATGTTATGAAATTATGCTCTCTTTTGCAGGTTAAGATTTCCAAAATGTTATGTTCTTAGGAATATGATGTGATTGATATTTCTTTTGTTTACCCTTACTGAGCATTTGAGATAACCCTTTTATTTTTTATTTTCCCCAGGATATAAAGAAAGGTTTTAGGTATAAAAAAAGGAAGATCTTTATGGGATATGTTGAAGATCTTTCATCGCGATTAGAAGATTATATTCCGAGTTTCCAAAGACACTAAACTATTATGATCCTTGTGTGTGTGTGTTTTTTTTATGTACTAAGTATTCCGCAAAAGTAATGTGATTTCCATGTACGTCAAGCTACGGGTCTCTACATGAAAAAAAAAAGAAATTACTGCATGAAATGTGAGTTTAACAAGGAATTGTTAATAATTAGGTAATAAAAGATCATAAGTAAATAATATATGGAATGATATATATTATTAGGGTTATTTAGTAGTTTTATACAAAACTTATGTTTAATATATAGTAGGTTTGAGAATATACGAAGGAATTAGAGGCTTGAGGTAAGGAGATTTTTGTCTCACTTTTAATTTTGTGGGACAGATGCCTTATTAGCCACTTTTTGTGTGTGGTATATATTTTTCTACTGAATATATTTTATGATTATTATTATTAACATTATTCATATTTACATATCCATCTAATTTTATTTCTCTTATGGGTCTTACAATTCAAACATTACCAAATTAGTAAAGGTTTTATGTTACAATATCATTGTTTCTTGGGATTATTTATGACTATAATTCTGATGATGAGATATTATGATCAAACTCACAAGAAACTCATTAATATTATTATTATCTTGTAATTTCATTAAAATAAATGTCTTCTCTTCATTTTCCCCAATTTATGTACTTAAGTATCTATAATAATTCTTTGAAAGAAACCAATATTTATTTCTCTCTTTGGTTTGAAATCATTTTCTTCCATGTCCATGTTTTCTAAAAATGTTTTAAAGAAAGTTTTTACTATTATATAATGACTGTTTAAATACATTTTTACCCTTGATTTACTATTTAAAAAATGTCTTAAAAGTAATATTCTTTTCATTTTTGAACATGGCCCTTTTGTATTTTACCAAAAAATTGAAAGGAATATATGTTTTAACATGTACGACATGAATAATATTTTCATCCAACCTGAACATTCAATGATTTAAATGTTACTTTATAGTTTTTTAAGGATATTTTCACCAAAAATCATTAATATTTAGGAAGTTTTTTGAATTTAAATTAATTATTTCAAATATAAAATGATATTTTCCTCAATAAATGTTCCAAGTTATCTTTCAAACTCATTCTCAAAATATCATGACATATTTTGATGTTACTTATGATTTATCGGGGATATGATACAAGGATACCATCCTTATTCTTTATCCATGTGGTTTATGATTATGGTGACAATATTTTAATGAATCTTGTTCCTTTTCCATGGGTAATTCTAGGATTAAATGATGAAATTTTTATGAAACTAGTTTCTTTTCCATGGGTTATGTGATGATGAAATATTTATGAAACCCATTTCATTTCCATGAGTTATTATATGATTATATGTTTATAAAACCCATTTAATTTCTATGGGGTTACGATATGATGAATGTTTTATGATCATGTGGAACACATATGTATAATTTTCATTATGTGATGGGTGGGACCTATACCCCCTTCAATGTATTGGGTAAATTTTGATATCTCTTGAAATAAATAGGATTGGAATAGGGAGTGAACCCATTTTAGTAAGGGACTTTGTTCACGATGATAGTCTTGTGAGTGAACCCTGACTACTATGATGGTTTGGGAGTGAACACATTCTATTATTATAGTATTGGATATTATCCATAACTACAAAAGAAATGATTTTCTATGCTGATGTGTATTCCAAAAATCTATTTATGATGAAAATGTTATTCCCTCATGTATTATGTTCTTAGATTATTTTATAATTCATGTCTTATAAACTACCAATATTCATTCCATGACTTAAGTTTATGATATATGATATGCAGGGTATGGTTTTCAAATGTTATTCTCATGTTATCAAACACTTATGCTCGTGTTATGTTGATATATCACTTGGTAACCCTTATTGAGCATCTGACCTCACACTTTTTTATGTTTCTTTTCTCTAGGTTATAAAGAAAGGTATTATGTGTGATGTGTTTAAGAAGTGTGGTAGTTAGGAAGAACGTAGTAGGAGATGATGTAGTTCACTTATGAACCACTTTTTTATGTATCTGAGTTTTTAGAGAAACTAAAATTTTATGGTCCTCTAGTGTGTTTATGTAAAATAAAGTGAATATTCATATATTAAGATTTAATATCTGCATCTGAAAATTTTGGGTCACTATAGTTGATATCAATGGATAGGATGAGTTAAACTTTGGAAACTTTGATGATAAAACTTTAAGGAGATCTCTAGGTATGTGTATAAGGATGTGTTTAATGATATGCCTAAGGATATGTCTATGTATTTTTCTTAGGGTAATTATAAGGATAATTCAAAATATAAGAAAATGTACAGGAATTTTTTGTGAAGTATTGTGTGAGTGGTTTCTAAAAAATTACATCCATGTATGGATTTTATAAATAGATGTGGAGCTACACAGTTGTATCTATGTGTAATAAATCAAAAAAGGGAACATTGATATGGACTTGATTATCACCTATTACATGACAATGGTCCTTGTTGCACACCTGTTTTGACACTCCCATAATATATGATTTGGAAATTAACAAACACTTTATGAACCATCATGAAGGATTTTAATATATGATGACCATGAATGACCTAGGTTGAGCCTAAGGTGTCATATTTTTAAATGTAGGTGTCAATATTTATACATACTATAAATTATCATTCATGATTAGGTTATTTTACACTATGATAATTATTCCACACATTATGATTTTGGGTTTTAGTCGATGGATGGAACTGGAAGAAATCATGTTAATGCTGAATTTTATGAACAATGAAATTATTTTTCTCATGAGAAACCAAACATTATGGGAGATAGAATAAAAAATCTCATTGTTATACTCACACAAATTTTACAAGATATTAATCATGTTGAAATTCTAAATGAGAAATGGAGGAAACAACATCCTATTGAGTCATTAATGAGTCAACATCTACCTTATTTTAGTGGTTCCACTAAACTAATAATTATTGATCAATGGATTAGTACCATAAAAAATGTATTTTACATTCTCCAATGTTTGGAGTATGAAAAATTCATTTTTTTTGTCTATCATTTTGAATTCTATGTAGGTCAATGGTGGTCTCTTATTAAGAATACAAGTCAGCATGATAAAATTGACTCCATTGAATGGAATGATTTTATGAACTTATTTTTCAATAAGTACATTCCTTGTATTCATCACTAAAAAATCGAGAAATAATCCTGAGATTTAAATTAGAAGGATGGTGGATTTTTTGGTTCCTGTGAGAAAAAATTTATAGGACTAGTGAGGTATGCGTACGGTATTATCATCCAACCTAAAAGTAAGGTTTTTCGATTCATTAGAGAATTAAAACCAAGTCTTTGAAGGGAGTTATCCATAAGTATCTCTATCATATATTAAGAAATAGTTTTATGTGTTGTCAAAGTGGAAATTGAAATTGAATTTACCCATTAATCTTAGGGTTTTGATAATAAAAGGAATATGTAATTCAAAGAAAACTCTAAAAAACATTGAGACAATAGTATGAGATTTCCTCTATGCTCAATATTTGGAAGGAAACATGTAGTAAGTTTTCTTAAGGGAATTTTTAAATGTTTTATGTCTATCAAGGAAGTTCATTGGATAATATATTTTCAAAGTGATAGGAATAAGTTATATAATTATGTGAATAGAGAGAAAGATCCACAAAATGCACCACCCACACACCAGTGTTTCAAATACAAGGAGAGTGGGAATTATTCTAAATAGTTCCCAAATCCAAAGTTTAATGATGATGGTCGAATTTAGAAATCTCTAAATCTAAGAAAAAAATAAAAATACTATAAGAGCACTATTTCTGATAAGGGGTGTGATAACGACATGGTGAAAGGTATAATTACCATCCACTCTAGGAATACTGATATATTATTTGAATTTGAATCTACCCACTCTTTAATATATGAATAATTTTATAAGGGTATAAAAATAACACCACAATGATAAGATATTGAATTATAATTGAAAAAAAACTAATGGTATGATGATCACATCTCAATTATATGATTCTTCTTCGGTTGAAGTTTACAAGAATGTACTTCCTAAAAACATCATTATTCTTCCTTTAGTTGAATTCAATGTTATCTTAGGAATATGTTGGATTTATCTACATAAATCCCGCATCAATTTATGAGGAAAATAAGTCACATTTTATATTCAAAACCAACCTATGATCTTCAATCAATGCGATGATAAATATGAGCTTTTGATGGAAACCACATCCATTGTATGGGTCGTAATTCCCATTTCAAAATGGATTTTTATCTTATATGTTTGGGGAGATACTAAACATATAAGATATGAATATTGTGTGGGATTCTGTTGATGTCCTTCCCAAAGAGTTTCTTAGTTTTACTACAAATTTTTAATTTGAGTTTTTAATTGAACTCATACCCAGTTCCACACCTATTTCAAAGACTCACTATAGAATGGACCTGATTGAGTTGTAAGAATTTAAGAAGAAACTCCAGGAAAATATTGACAAGGGATTTTTTTAATCTAACTGAATCACATTGCGGTGAACCTATCTTTTTTTAATAATAAATATGGATTGATACGACTCTACATTGATTATTAGGAGATGAACATGATAACAATCAAAAAAAATATCCTCTACCTCATATTGATGAATTTTTTGATAAACTATACAGAGCTCGATACTTTTCCAAGATTAACCATTTTCTAAATATCATTAATTGAGTGTTAATATGGAGGTTGTACCCAATACATCATTCTATAAAAGGTATGGACATAATGAATATATAGTTATTCAATTTTGTTTTACATATTCCCCCACTATCATCATAGATATAATTAATAGAATCTTTATAGATTACATTGATCATTTTGTGTTAGTCTTTATAGATGATATTAATATCTATTCAAAGATTAAGTAAGATCATGAAGATCATTTGAGGATTGTGCTAAAGACCTTGAGGAAGGATAAGTTGAATGAAAAATTTACCAAGTGTAAATTTTGGCTAATTTTTTTAATTATTTGGACATATAATCTAAATAGAGGGTATATTTGTGCATCCATCGATGACTGAGGTTATTTAACATTTGACTAAACCAACCAATATGAATAGGATCAAAAGTTTCCATGGTTTGGATGGATATTATTGAAAATTTGTGGATGATTTATCATGAATATCTAATTCACTCAGTAAGTTGACTCAAAAGGGATCCATGTTCCTCCGGAAAAATGAATTTGAGCTAAATTTTAAGATAAGATTAATTAACACACCTATTATTACATTACCCAATAGAGGATAAGGGTTTATAATCTATAATGATTCATAAAGTAATGGAATCATATTCATTCTCATGCAGAATGTAATGGTTATAACTTATGCCTTGTGACAATTGAAAGTTCATGAGAAAGATTAAGAAACTAATGATTTGGAGTTAGATACGGTAATTTTTTCATTAAATATTTAGAGGCATTATCTTTATGGATAATGATGTGATATATATAACTATCATAAGAGTTTAAATTATATAATCACAAAAACAATTTGAACATGTGCTAGAGAAGATGGTTGGAGATGATTAAAGATTATGACTGCACAATACATTACCATACTGGGTAAGTGAAAAATGTAGTTGATGCCTTTAGTCAAAAGTATAATGCTAGATTATCTATAATAAGGATAAAAGATCCATTATTTCTAGATTCTAAATGGATAGGTCTTGAAATCATGAAGGAAGTGGTAAAATATTATATTTATCAAATAAGTGTTCAACCATCTATCCAAGTGAAGATTAAAGAGGTGTAGAAGGAAGATGTAGAGTTTCAGAATAAGGTGAGAAATGTTCCTAAGTTTAACATTGATTGTGATGGAATAATAAGGTTTAGGAACCATGTATGTGTTCCATCCATACTAGATTTGAAGAAGTATCTATTGAAGTAATATCATATTTCTTCATTCTCTATTTATCCTAGAAGTATAAAGATGTATAGATATTTGAAAGAGTATTTATGGTGGGATGGAATGAAGAGAGATATTTTAGAGTTTATATCTCAATGTTGGTTATTTCAGAAAGGTAAGGATGATAGAAAAAATTATAATGGTATGTTACAACCATTACTCATACTAGAATGTAAATGGGAAAACATCATCATGGATTTTGTCGTTAGACTCCCTAAAATGTCTAAAGAGCACAATGTTATATGGGTTGTAGTATATCATCTTATAAAGTCAACACACTTCATTTCTATCAAAGAATATTTTTATTTAGATCATATTTAAAAGATATAAATTAATAATATGGTAAGTTTTTATGGATTAACACATTATATTGTATCTAATCAGGATCTGAGGTTTACCTCAAAGTTCTTTAGAAGTCTTTAGCAGTCCCTTGATACATAATTGAGTTTCAGTACTATGTAACATCCTTAGATAGATGGTCATTATGTAAGATAAATTAAAACCCTAGAGGATGAGTTGATATATTTTTTGATGGCTTTCAAATGTGGTTGGGATCAATACCTTCCACTAGTCGAGTTTTTATAAAACAACATCTTTCATTCAAGAATTCAGATGGCTCCTTATGAATCCCACTATGGAAAGAATTTTATAACTCCAATGTGTTGGGGTGAAGTTGAAGAAATAAATATATTATGTCTTTAGATAGTAGAGGAAATGGTATAGAAATTCATAGTAATTCAATAGCACAACAAGATAGCTCAGAGTTGACAAGAAATTTATACATAAAATCATCAGTGTGATCTAAAGTTTGAAGTTGGTGAGAAGGAATTTATACAAATTTCTTCATGGAATAAGGTTATGAGATTCAGGAAAAATTAAAGTTTATCCCTAGTAATATTTTCCCCTTTGAGATTCTTGATTGTGTAGGGATGGTTTTTAATCACTTCATTCTTCCACCAAACATCTATCATAACTAAGATGTGTTCTATGTATCTCTCCTCAGGAAGTGCATACCTTATCCTTCACATGTATTGAACTCAGATGTCATACCATTAGATCGTGATATTTCCTATTAAGGATAACCTATGGATATTGTGGATTTTAGAGAGAAAATTATATTAAATAGGACTACTCACCTCATCAAGGTTTTATGGTGAAACCACCAACTTGAGAAGCTACTTGGGAACCTGAGGATATAATGAGGCTGGAGTATCCTTAGTGCTTTATACCAGTGTGATATAATTTTAAGGTAAAAAATTAACTTTTAAGGGGTATAATGTAACAACCTATGATTTTATGGATTTTTTTCACATAAATTTAATTTCTTTGATAGCTTGTGTGACATACAACACTGAGTTTTTAAAGAATTGTGATATATTATTAATATTATTATTTAAGCATAACAATTATATCATAGATGTTAAATTTGGTGGATTGAATAGTAATAACCACATTTTAAAAATTAATTATAAAGTTTTAATATAAATAAAATATATTTTTGAATAAATACTTAGTTTTTAGTAAAGTCTTTATATGCTTTGAAAATACATTTTTATCAAAAAATGGTTTTTATTAATTTTTGTCAAAAAATAATAAAATTAATTTCTGGAAATTTTATAAAATTTATTTGAAAAAATTAACTTCAAATTCAGAATAAACATTTCAAAATTATCTTAGGGTGTATTTTTTTGAAGTTTCTGAAAAGATAAATTTTATGGTAAATACTGAAAAATATTAATTTTTACTAAAACCGCCTTTTCATTTAAAGCATGTACAAAAATAAATCCTATTTAAAAATGATTTAAAAGTAAATTTTTTAAATTGTGTCATTATTAAACCAATTTAATTCATTTCAATAAAAGTAATTTTGAATTTTTATACTAAAACTTTCTGTAGTTATGAAAAAAATCTATAGAAAATCAATTTTTCATCATGTTTGTAGGCTTAATTTTAAATTAAATTTTTTCAATATTGTAAATTTAATTTTTAAAAAAAGTGATTCCATATTTTTAATCATAAAAATTAATATTATATAATAATCTCAACTTAATTTTTGGTCAAAATTAATAGTAAAAAATCCGTAAAAAATCCTTATAGTGATTAAGGTTATAATAGGTTTACCAGGGATTAAACTAAAAAGATAAGGGTTAAAATGACCTAAAACCTTTTTCAAATCCCATTTTATGTCCATATTTTGAACTTATCTCATCTAAGTTTTGATAATGATCCATTTTGGTTCCTAGTTTGATGTTTTAAATGTGGGTACACCATTTTCTTTTAAAAAATTGCAAGAAGTGTGTCATCTCCCCCACTTATAAAAGGGAACCCCCTCTCCTATTTTATTAACACTCAAAAATCCTTTTGGTTCATACAATACCTATCCAAATATCTTAATTACTTCCCTAAAAACATAATAAAATCATTATTTTGATTATGAATCCCTTCTAATAAGGATTTTAGTGTTAACCTATGGAGGTTGTCTGATGAAGAGGTGGCATTCCTAATCGAGCATTTTTATTTTACTTCTTTTTACACCAACATAAAATATTATTCAACTATGATAATATAATAAAATATTTATCTAAAATATATTTATATGTTATTATGTTAACCTATTAACCTAAATTCATCTCCTCTTCCATCAAATGGGAAACAAAACTATCGATCGTGTGTATGGTGGACTACCACCTCGCAACCCAATGTAATTTTTTTTCCATCGCCTACTTTGACGGGTGGATATAATGATATATTTAACATATTTATATTATATTTATGAAATAATTTTTCTTATATAATTATAATATCATATATACCTTTTAACCTTACAATCCATTGAAAACATTAACGTCTTCCATGCGTACGTGTGCACTACCGCCTCCATGAAGCGATGTGACACAATTTTCATTTTATTTCAAAATTAATAGTAATTTGGGTACATTTAATGAATATATATGATTTATATGATATAAAAATGATTCTTTAAATTTTAATTGATATTTACCATTCTTTTGTTTGGTTTTTCGGGAAAATGGAAAAAATGTTCATGCATACGTACGACCTACCATCTCCATGAACAGTGCAATTCATTTTCTATCTCTAAATATTATTTATTACTATAAATAAATATATAATGAAAATATATTATATTTAAATCATGGTTAAAATTTTGTATATGATTAAACCGTGATCAAAGTACAAGTACTAAAAATAAAAAAATACATGAAAAATGAAGCAGTTATTAACAGAAACATGATTTTAACAAGGAATTTTTAATAAAAGGGTATTAAAAGATCATAATTAAATAATATATGGTATTTTATATATGATTATATTTCTATAAAATATGTTTAATAAACCTATATTTATTATATAGGAGTTTCGAACATATATGAAGAAATTTGAGACATGGGGTAAGGGGATTTTCATCTTACTTTTATTTATGTGGGACATATACAATATTCACCACTTTTTTATATGTGGTGTATATTATTCCCATTAATATATTTTATGATTAATATTAGGAAAATTATGGGTATTTACATATCCATATAATTCTATTTATTTCATGGGGATTACAATTTAAACATTACCAAAGTGGTAAAGGTTTTATGTTAGAATCTCATTGTTTATTAGGATTGTCTATGATTATTTTTATGATGATGAAATATTATCCTTTATATGTTAATAAAGTCATTAATTTTATTATCCTCTCATTATTTCATTAAAATATAGTTTTTCCCTTTCATTTTCATTATTTTTGTACTCTCGGGTCTAAAATAATGTTTTTAAGGAAAATCAGATTTATTTCTCTCTTTGGTCGAAAACCCTTTTCTCCATGTCCATGTTTTCTAAAAATGTTATAAAGAATGTCTTTAATATTTTAAAATGATTTTTTAAATAAATTTTTCCACATGTTTTAATATTTAAAAATTTGTTTAAAATTAATCTTCTTGTTGTTTATTGAACAAGGCTATTTTGGATTTTACCAGAAATGTGAAAGGAATATTCATTTTAACATGTACCACGTAAATAGTATTTTCCAATGTTAGGACTGATCAGTTATTTAAATATTTATTTAAAAAAATTCAAATTTATTTTCAAAAAAAAATCTATAATATTTGGGAATTTTTTTATATTTTGAATAAGTGATTTAAAATAGAAAATGAAATTTTCCTAAATAAATGTTTCAAGTAATCTTTCAAAATCAGTTTTCATATAAGATTACATCATTTTTTATTGATTAAGATTTACTTGGGATGTTATACAAGGATACCATCCTTATTCTTTATCTAGATGGTTTATGTTTATGATAATAAGATTATTATAAAAATCATTCCTTTTCTACAGGTTATGCTATGATGAAATGATGAAATATTTATAAACCCCATTTTATTTCTACAGGAGACTGTGTGTGTGTGTGTATAAAAAATAGAATATAACACACACTTCTAAAATGAGATAAAATATAAATAGGAATGATCATTATAGGAGTATAGAGTTTATATATTCTTGATCTATTTCAATGAAACTTTTGAATCTTAATTTGTTCAGAAAAGAATCTGAGTTGAGTCTTCTTGAAATGTTTTGAAAAAAAAAGTGTTGCAAACTCTTGTTTTCTGAATGGAAGAAGGCATTGAATGAGAAGATGTAGTTTGAAACTCTCATCAAGAGTTCTTATAAATTCATATCTTTTGATTTCCAATAGGTTCATCTCAAAATAGTTTGGTAGTTTAGGCTTCTCTACTATATATTGTGTGTGTTCTCTCTATTTTTCATGATGGAGTGTGCTTCACTTTTATTAGCTATAGTAGCAATGAGAATATATGGATCTTCTTCCATGTAATTCAAGTTCTAACATACTTTCTGTCAGAAATTTAAGGTAGGAACATTAAAATAGTAGCATTAACATCAATACATATATCCATTATAATGATATAATTCAAAAAAATATAGTAATATAAATAGTGACGGTGTCTTAAGCTTTGGTGATGTCTTGTGTTCTGGCGGTATGACACTAGCGGTATAACATTAATGATACATTTCTCTGGAAATATGTTTTTCTGGTAGTGTCTTAGACTTATCCAAAGTTCCAAAAGGATGGTGGTGACTCTACTAGCGGTGTATGGTCTGGCGATGTCTTAGACTTAGGAAAATTTTCAGTGTCAATAGTATGAGTCTGAAGGTGTGACATGGATGGTGTCTCGTCTAAAGGAGTATCATATTTATCCAAAATTATGCTTTGGTGGCATAATATCTTGATGGTGTATAGATCAACGATGTCTCATGTTCATTTGATTCTTTAGTCCAGTGGTATGATAGTCTGACGGTGTGAAATCCTGATGGTATCTTAGACATAAAGAATATTTGTACTAGTGGTGTGTCATGGCCAATGGTGTCTCATACTTAGATAGATTTATCACATGTTCTTATAATATATATTTCTTATAGGTAAATATAAAATTTATTAGAATTATAAAAAACATGATTTTGGGATCATTAAAACCTGTAGGTCAACCATATCCCCTTTTTTGATGATCATAAATCCTGGCATGAAAATAATACTATAAATTTAAAAACAAGTTATCAAAAGTATTTGAGAATAGTAAAGAAAGACTTATCATTCACAGTATGTGGAGATCGTAGTAGAGTTTTAATAATAAAATATAATCAAAGATAAAAATTTATTCCAAAAAATATATAAAATATATAGCATCAATGATAAAGGTAATAATATACCAAAAATAAAGTAAAATGTAATAAAAGAGGGTAAAAAAAATCCAGAAAAGTATGTATTCCATAAAAACTATCCCTCTTTTGGGATTATAAAAAAGGTAAAAAAGATCAAATTAAGAGATGTGGAATGGAATATAATAGCAAAAACATCATAATAAGAGGTAAGAAAAATATTCATAGGGATGATCATAAAGTTATTACAAGAAAAATACCGTCAAAGACATTAGAGTCTAATAAAACAAAATACAAAGGTCAAACATTGGAAGAAGGGTCTATTGGTTTTTCTGTTTATCAGAAGTGATGGGAGTAGATACTGAAGACCTATGAATAGTTTTTGATATCGTGGCATAAGTTGATGTGCTAGAGGAAGGTAAATCTCTGTAGATAACTGGTCACAAGTGTTTGAGTGCCTCTGTAGGTGTCATGGGAAAAGGTTGGAGTCAAATAGTTAAAGGTGAAAAAGTATTGGTGAAAAAGGAATAACGGTGTTGTGGATGAGGTGAATGGTACATAGATCCAACAGTGAGTCCATCAGAGGTTGAAGGAATGGGAAAGGAATCTAGAGCTAAAACTATAGTAGTTTGAACATACAGATAAGGTTTTATAAGATTGATAAAATATATAATAATTTTTCCTCACTTTTCTATAAACTTATTGAAATCATCATTGTTCTGTATAAAGGATTGAAGAGAATGAGTGATTTCTGTAAGTTACTTAACTTTCTCTCTGAAGGCTTTAGTCACCAGAGGTAATCTCAAATTATCAAACAAGTATTAAAAATGGGAATCCATAACATGTTTGATATTGATTTTCAATAGATATAAATTTATAGAATTTGTAATAGTCTCTCTTTCAGCATTTATATACATAGGATAATTTCAGATAATCATGTGATCATGCTCAGTTCCTTACTCAAACATCCTGATAATTTCTAAATGAAGTATAGGTTCTCCAATAGAAGCACCATTGGAGGCAGATGAAAATTCATCTCTAACTAATGAATGGTTGACATCAACATCAAGAACTAGAGGAGGAGGTTCACTAGTAACATAAGTGTATATGGAAGTATCTCCAAGACATTTGAGAATACCATCCAAAGAATCTATAAACTTATATTTCATTTCCTCAGCCAAAGATTTGAGAGAATTCATCTCATTTCCAATTCACTTATTTTCAATTCCCACATCCCGAATATGATTCATAATATTTTTTTTGATATTCATACTAACCAACTAAAATAAATTCAATGCATCGGTTTCACTAAGCTTTATCAAAATAGGGGTTTCATATCTTACACACTTGTGAAAATCAGCCATCATCCTTTCACAAAAAAAACTTTTAATTTGTCTTGAGTGAAAATATCCAAGGGAACAAATGGAGGAGCTAGAGAAGATTTAAGAATAAGAGGTTACACAGAACTGAACTTATCAAGTAAACCTTCACGATCAACCTGGTCTATTATAGATACCTTAGGATCACCTTTCACATTGATTCTAGGTTTATCAATCCTTGGAGGTCTCCTAACAACAATAGAGAACATTCCCACTCCTCTTTTATAGGATTAACCCAACTCTCAGAAATAGAAATTCTAGAAGCAGGCACCACACTAGAAAAAATAACTAAAACTCTCTGATTCCCTAGATTTTCTGAACTATGAGTAGCCACTTTGTTTCCAACACTGGTAGGCTTGACTTCTAACTGAGTATCAACAGTGGGTATATCTTGCATTTCAACATCTCTATGAGCATCAATGGTAGTGGACACACCTTCCACATTTTTTTCAAAGGGGACTTATGAAAATCAACAAGTAGTTCATTCTAGAATTATTCTTCAATCAGATCATTTTTCTCTTCATCGGTAACATGTTTCTCAACAACAGCTATAACACTCAACTATTCATCCATAGAATAATCTGAAACCTCTTGACCAGTGGAAACTGAACTATCCTCAACAGCATCACCAACTGGAGTCTTATGAAAGATCTCAACAGATTGAGAATTCTACCCCTCAACAAATTCATCTTTAAGCTCAGAATTAATTTCAACATCCTTCTTCTTGATTCAGCCATTATCATTATCAGGTTAAAAATCACTTTCATCATCAATTCCATCATTTGGGATATTATATATTCTAAAATAAAATTTATACTTGAAATATAAAACAAAATCAAGATAAAGATACACATTGGGTTTTAGTAAATTAAATAAACTAAAAAATAAAACGATGGTTCATAATATCAAGAAATATAAAAACATTCACAATAAATGGTATAACAACCAACAGTATGACAACCAACGATGTGAAAACCAATGGTTTGACAACAACGGTATGAAAACCAACGGGATGAAAACCAACGATATGAAAACCAACAGTATGAAAACCAATGGTATGAAAACCAACAGTGTTAAAACCAATGGTGTGACAACCAACGGTGTGACAACCAACTGTGTGACAACGAACGGTGTGACAACCAATGGTATGACAACCAATTGGATGACAACCAATTTTATTACAACCAATGGTATGACAATCTACTGTATGAAAACCAATGGTATAACAACTAGTGGTATAACAACCAATGGTATGACATAACCAAAAATTTTCATTCCTAATTCATGTTTGATATAATTCATTTTATCAGAATTAAAAGGTTTAAAAAATATATCAGCAAACTAATGCTCAGTTCCAATAAATTCAAGAGTGATATCTCCCTTTTGAAAATGATCTCTCAAAAAGTGATTTATTATATCAATATGTTTAATTTTGTAATGAGAAACATAATTTTTAAATATATTTATCTCATTTTTATTTTCACCGTTTATAAGAAATGTAAAAATTGATATCCATAGTCTAGTAGAGTGTGTTTCAACCAAAAAATTTGTGCATAGAAATGTCATGCAGTTGTGTATTCAGCATCAATGGAAGATAATGAAATATAATTTTTCTTTTTACTACACCATGAAACTAGATACTTTCCCAAAAAGTGACATATTCTAGAGGTTCTTTCTCTATCTAATTTTTATGCACTAAAATCAACATCATAGTAACTTACTAAATCAAATCCTTGTCCTTGAGGGTAAAAAAATCCTAAATTAATTTTATATTTCAGTTATTTTAAGATTATTTTAATACAAAGTAATAGTGAATCCTTTGTATTTTCTTGAAAATGAGAACACAAACACACACTAAAAATAATGTATGGTCAGCTAGAAGTCAAGTAGATAATACCTCAAATCATACCTCTATAACTGGTTTGATCAACTAGTTTCCTAGTTTCATCATGATCCAATTTACAGGTGGTGCTCATCAGATTATCACTACTTTTAGTTCTATCTAGATTAAAAAAAAATTAAAATATCTTTTGTATATTTACTTTAGTTCAAAATAATTCCTTATTTATTTTAAAAAATATAAAATCCAAGAAATAACTTGAGTTCACCCATTAAACTCATTTCAAATTATTTTTACATCATTTTAGAAAAATTAGTACAAAGAGAATTTTTTGAAGATCCAAAAATAATATCATCAATATAGATTTATACTACTAATAAATCTTTTGAAATTAATTTTATGAAAAGGGTAGGATCGGTTATTCCTTTTGGAAAAAAATTAAATAATAAAATTTTTTAGCCTACCTACCAAGATCTAAGATCTTGTTTTAAACCATATAGAGATTAAGTTAATTTATAAACTTGATTAGGAAAAATGAGAATTTTGAAAACTAAGGGGTTGTTCTATGAAAACATCTTCAAATATAAAACCATTTATGAATGAACTATTGACATTCATTTGATAAAATTTGAAATATATATTATCTTCATAAGTAGTATTCTTATAGACTCAAGTCTAGCTTTAGGTTCAAAGGTTTCCTCCTAGTTAATTCCTTCATACTGAGTATAACCTTGTGAAACTAATCTATCTTTGTTTCTAACTATATTGTCTAAATCTTAAACATTATTCCTAAATACCCATTTAGTTCCAATAGTCAAGGTTTCCTTGGTTCTATCCACATTTTACAACACTTTGTTTATTTAAAATATATTTAACTCTTCTTGCATTATTATTTTCGGGAATTCATTATTAATTTCTTCATTAATGTTCTTAGGTTCAAGCTGAGATAAGAAACATTAATGTTCAACCTGATTAATAACAGAATCTCTAGTTTGGATTCCTCTATCTAGATCTCCTACAATAGTATCCAAATGATGGTTCTTGAGAGTTTTAATACTTCTAGAGAAGGTAGTACTAGTTACTTCTGTATTTTTAGGTGGAAGTTCTAGAAATTATTAAAACTGGATGATTCTTATTCTTGTTTTACATCAAAAACTAAATTTTTTGAATTTAAGTTCAGAGAAGATAATTTATCCTCATGGTTTTTAAAAGAGGTCTTAGGATTATGTGGATATGTTTCATCAAATTTGACATGGACTAATTCTTCCACAGTCTTGTACTTTTTATTGAAAACTATATAGGCTTTAATAGATACTGAGTAACCAAAGAATATTCCTTCATCTCTTTTTGGGGAACATTTTTCAAGATTATCCTTAGTGTTAATAATAAAGACTTTGTAACTAAAACCACTGAAATAAATTGGCCTTAGGGTTCCTATTATTCCACAACTAATAAGAGGTATTATTAAGGATACATCTAATAAAAACTCTATTTATGATGTAGTAGGTTGTATTGATAGCTTCTTCCCAAAAATAGATAGGTATTTTATACTCATTCCTCATAGTCTAGGATATCTCTTTTAAGGTTTGATTTCTTCTTTCAAAAACTCCATTTTTATGAGGAGTCCTAGGAGAAGATAAGTTATGAGTATATCCATTATGTGAGAAAAATTATTCAAAATCTTTATTTTCAACCACACAACCATGGTTACTTATTATGGTTTTAATTCTAAGTCAACTAAGATTTTATACATACATAGAATACTTAGTAAAGTAAGAGCAGGATTCACTTTTATGAGCTAGAAAATATACCCAAGTATACCCAGAATAGTCATATACAATAACCTAAAAATAGTTCTTCCCATTAATATTTGAAACTCTATAAGGTCTAAAAAAATCCATGTGAACTAAGTCAAGAGGTTGATAAGTTGACACTTCTTTCTTCAATTTAAAAGAAAATTTGTGTTGTTTCCTTTTTTAACAAGGGTTATAGACTTTATCAGTTAGGAACTTGAGCTTTGGTAAATCCCTATCAAATCCTTTTATATTTAGCTTTCTAAGTGAGTTAATTTTACTATGTCCAAGTATCCTATTCCAAGACCAATATTCCTTAAGAAAATCACTTAAGCATGAAACATTATGAGAAACTAATGAATTTAAATCTACAGCATAAACATTGACATTTCTCAAGGTAGTAAAGATTAAATAATTTTTAGAATAAAAAACTATAATAATAATTCTCAAACTTAAAATTGAAACCATCATCACACAACTGATAATTACTAAGGAAATTATATATTAAACCATCAATATATAAAACTTTAGAAATTAAAACTGAATTTTTGTTATCAATCTTTCCTAGGCTGATGATTTTTACTTTTTCATTTTTTCCAAAGGTGACATGGAAACCCTAAACCTTGATAATACTCTTAAAGTATGAATATTCTCTTATCATATGTCTTGAATAGCCAATATCCAAGTATCATAGACATATTATAGATATCTTTATGCATTTTTCTTGAAAAACAAATTTTAAACAAGAAATAGTTTTGGTACCCAAAATTTATTTGGATTTAGAAATTTTAGTAACAAATGATTTGGGAACCCATATTTTCCCCATGGGTTTCATGTAAATAGATTTCAAACTCCATGAAATAAAAACTTTTTTAGGTCCCTTTGAAGAGTGTTTAGTTGTACATCTTTCATTTCTGAATTTATGAACAAATGTACTTTTAGATATCATTCTTTGTCCATGCTCATATCCAATTCCAGTAACATATTTGGGAGTAAATTGATTTCCCAAGATTTATGTTAATGTTTCTCAAACATTTGTAAATTTTTCAAGGTCTTTATTTAATTTCTCATTTGAATGTTTAAGTTCGTTATTTTCTTTTAGTAGTTGAATATTCTTCTCTTTTTCTATAGACATCTCAAACTTATAGTTTACAGTTAGATCATTCTTTCTTTTCAAAATTTTATATTTATTTTTTAACTCATTAAATTTGTATTATAACATATTTTAGTAGTTAAATAATTATTAATTTGACATATTTTTATCATCATGATTTTCATTTCCAGACTTATCAAATTCATCACACTCAAACATAGGTAGAATATCAGAAACAGTGGGTAAAGAAAATACCTCACTGACTTTAGTCATCAAGGACATATTTTCTATATCTATATTTTCTTTAGGTAAAGAATATAAGTCACTTGAACTATCTTCAGATGCACTCTAGGTGGCTTTCATGGCCTTCTTATGTCTTTTTTCCTTATCTTCATCTTTATTTTTCTATTTAATCTTAGGATAGTAATATTTTATGTGACCTTTTCTTTTTCATTCATAACAGAGAACTTCATTTAAATCATCATCCTTTTTCTTCCAATTTCCCTATGTTGTCGTATTTTCCTTTATAGTTAGGTTTTTTTAAACGTTTTCTTCCTGTTGAACTTTTTAAATCTTTTGGCTAGGGGAGCCATTTCCTTATCACTATTAGAAGAAGATTCACTATCACTTGAATCAAAAACTTATACCTTTTCTTTTTCTTTTTCCTTCTCTTGTCTAGGAGAAGTAGTCTTGAAAGCTACAAACGTTCTATTAGGCTCCTCATCCTCCTCATGGTATACCTTAAGGTCTTATTCGTACATCATAATATTCCCTATCATTTTCTTTATTGTCAATTTACTGATAACATTGGATTCTCTGATTGACACTGAAGTGCCTCACCAACTTTTAGGTAGACATCATAGCAATCTCATTATCTGGTCCTTGTTAGTTACAGGCTTTCCAAGTGATCTCATCGTATTGAAAATCTCATTAAACCTAATATACATATCATAAATAGGCTTATCATGATTCATTTTAAAATTATCATATTAAATAGTGTCAGTGTTAAGCCTCATTTCTTTAACATTTTTAGTTCCTTTAGGTGATATAGTTAAAGTATCCCAAATATCAAAAGCTATTTTACATGCAGAATTATATTAAACTCTTCATCACTTAAGGCATAGTAAAATTCATTCATGGCATTGTAGTTATTACTATAAGCAGCCTTAGTTGCATCATCCCAAGTATTTATAGTAGTGTTAGGAATTTTATACTCATAAACTATGGAAGACCAGATTTAAAAACCCATACTTTCAATATGAATTTCCATTTTTATTTTGCATTGGGAATAATTAGTCTCATTGAATAAATGAGGTTTGTTGGTAGAAGAACCTTCTTGATGATTATCTGTACTAAAATACTATAAGATATATATATATATATATAAAGAACTGAAAATTTAGAACTGATAGAAATTTTCTGATCTTTAACATTCAACTAACATCACTGTTAAAATTTATTTGAAAAATCCTTTTTAAGACCATATGATACCAAATTTTGGTTGTAGTGAGTATCATAAGAGGGGGTGAATTAATTACCTAATAAAATTTTCTATCTAAAATGGATTATTTTAAATCCAAAAAATATTCAAAAATAGACCAACTTATCAAAATAATTAGTATGTTATATATATTAATAATTATAAAGATTTATATTAAGACTGATTAGATCTCTAATGAATAATATATATAATATTATTTAATCCTTTGAAATCAATTTACTTGATTAAAATACTATATTAACACAAATTAAGATAAACTAACAAAGTATAAAATTTTGTTTATAGTTAAAATAGTTTTCAATTTTAAAGTGAAAACAAAGTAAAATTAAATTAAAAACACACAACTAAAAAATGAATACAAGAGTTTCTGTCTCAAGTTGGGACTTAGTCCTCTCCACTTGGTGATCACCCACCACCAAGAAGTTTATAAAATACAAATAGATGATCCATATCCTGAATTAGTTTTTACAATAAATAACATTATCTAGGTCACACATGACCTCTTCTATATTTATTCATGGGAGTAAAGATAAATAGATCACACATGGACCTCTAATACTCTTATCCATGGGAAAAACAAATGAGAATAAAGTTTGAGAAGATATCGTGTATCTTCTAGTTTAGTGCATGAGACATTGTGTGTATGTAAAATAGAATATAGCACACATTTTTCAAATGAGATAAAATATAAATAGGAATGATAAATATTGGATTATAGAGTTTAGAGATGCTCGGTCTGTTGCAATGCAGCTTTTGAATCTTGATTTGGTTCAGCAATGAAGCTTGAGTTGAGTCTTATTGCAATCTTTAAAAAAACAGAGTGTTGAAAACTCTTATTTTCTAACTGGAAGAAGGCACTGAATTAGAATATGTAGTTTGGATTTCTCATCGAGAGTTCTTAGAAATTCAGCTATTTTGATTTTCAATATTTTCAACTCTATATGTTTTGGTATTTCAGGCTTCTCTGCTATCTCTTGCATGTTTTCTCCCTATTTATCAGGATGGAGTGTGTTGCACTTTTATCAGTTATAGTAGCAAGTAATATATCTAGATCTGGTTACTCATACCTCTAGTTCTAACATAATTTTTTTCATACATTTAAGTAACAATAATTAAAATAATAAATAGCATTAAATTCAATAAATATAGTCGTTAGAATGATACAATTCAAAAAATAATTAAACTAATATAAATAGTGATGGTGTATTAATATCTAGCAGTGTCTTGTGTTTTGGAAGTATGACACTAGAGGTATAACAATGATGGTATATTACTATGGTGGTTTGTTGTTTTAGAGGTATCTTAGACTTAGCCAAATTTCTAAAAAGACGGCAGTGTCTCTACTATTGGTGTATCTTCTAACGGGGTCTCATACTTAGGAATGTTTTTAGTGTTAGCGATCTGAGTCTGATAGTGTGACATAGATGGTGTATCATTTGGAGGTATCTCATACTTAACTAAAATTATGCTCTGGAAGAATAACATCCTGACAGTGAATAGATCAACGGTGTCTCATAGTCAGTCAATTCTTCAGTCCAACAGTATGATAGTCTAACGGTGAAAAATCATGAATATATCTCATACTTAGAGAATATTTGTACTAGTGATGTGTCATGACCAACGGTGTCTCATACTTAGACAGATTTATCACCTGTTCTCAAAATACATATTTCTTATAGTTAAACATGAAATTTATTAGATTTATAAAAATTACGATTTTAGGATCATTAAAAACAAGATGTCAACATCATAAATTTCCATCCTTACTGGAGGATCCACAGAACATGGAGATTCATTCATGTGTCAAAAAAATTGGAAGCCCTTCGATTAAAAAATTCATCCCCTCATTTTTTTATAAATGGAAAATTTTTTCCATACCATGATAAAATATCATATCTATATTTCCCCTTAAAAATATTTTTATAATTTAAAAAATAAAAAAATTCAAAACATTTCAAAAATTAATAAATTTTTATCCCTATAAAAAATAATTTTTCTATTCCTAATTGACAATAATTTATTAATAATTTAAAAAAATAATGTTTAGTATACATAAAAAAAATTAATTTCTAACTCAATTTGTAAAAAAGATGAGAAAATATTTAAAAATATCCAAATTCAAATCATTTAAAAATCAATACTTTTTTATCTCTATAAGAATTTTTTATGTATTTTTTTAATTAAATAGAATTTTTTATATTTAAAAAAATAATAATTTTTATTATGTTTCAATTAAAATTTTATAACTCAACTAAAAAAACATAGAAAATAATTTTAAAAAAAAATTAAAATCCCTGAAAAAATTATTTATTTTTTATTTTTTGGAAAAAAAAAATATTTCAAAAATTAATTCATAAAAATTAATATATTGATTATTCATTTCTCATAAAAATTGGACTTATATAACTTCAATAGTATAATAAATATATTATACTTTATATAATAAATAGTTCATTTTAAAAATTCATTTTTTAAAAAAATCTTCTATTAATTATTCATTACGTTCTTGATGGTTTTCATATAAGAACAACCTATCCCCACTATACACAACATGGGGTGCTTCAAAAAATTCCTCAATGGTACTCAAAGGGTTTCTATTTAGAAATCTCCCCCAGTTTGACATCAGTTCCTCCATTATATATGGTCTACAGGGCATGGGAACCTGTGTCACTTTCTCGTGACACAAAGGAGATATAGACCTTTTTATCTAAGCCTGGTATTCATTGGAATCCTCCATTTTCATCCTAATTCCAAACAGGATTCGTATTCATTATCAAACATAGCCTGGTTTTGTTGTCATCGCTCTTTCATGAAAGCTACTAAAAAGAAACACCGGTATAACTCCAACCATGATAAAATACTTAATATCACACCAAAACTCATCAGGTGTACCAATCCTCCATAATCTAAAGTTGATGGTCTTGATTATTTATGCTAACCTACTCTGTTGACTCAAAACCCCAAGATAACACCATCCTGAGAAACCAACATCAACAACCCCCTAAGAAAACATTCTATTTCACCCCATAGAAAGAGTTTCTATATGATGTGTACACCCACATATACCTATCATACACACCATACTGAGGGTCATGTTACACTAGGGTGGTCTCCACTCAGTATTTTAATCTCTATACTTAAAACAAACACCAAGAAAAGACCATCATCCACTTGAAAGTGGATGACGTTCTCCTCACCATCAAGAAAACCCTTAAGTTCTATCTCTTAAGAGAAACTGGTCACATAGGAATACTAATTCAATATTACCATTATAGTAATATCACACACAAAGGAAAATTTTGGATCCACTTATCTTCATTCAAAGTTGAGTAACATCTTCATCACTATGCTAGAGACAAAAAATTCAAAAACTAACTACCCACACATCTCCTACATCATCTATACATAGAGTCCTATATCATGAGTGTTAAGAACCATGCCCCTTATACACCACTATGAACTCTTAAATTGAAACAACCTCATATTTAATAAGGCTAATGTGACACCATGTATTCCAAACTCACTCCATGCGAGATTAATACACAAATAACACCCACGAGTTAAGTCTAGAAAAATTTCATGAACACCCAATAGGATCTTAATGAATTGAAATAGGGTGGATTTATTATAAAACACTCATATATGTTATAAATGTGCCCATAATTCCAATCAATAATACTTTAATTCCATCTCTATAATATAAGTCGATGCATTTGAAAATGTTTCACTAAGGTACAACCTTGGGTTACCCTTAAGAAGCATTCATGAATTCTTACACATTAATTGGAAGTGAATTTCTCACCCATTAAAATAGAACATAAATCCATCCATACCATCCAATGGATATCCAACCTCATCTCAAAAATGGTTATCTCTACTCATCACAACCATAGGTATAGTACTCTCACTAAAAACTTTGGTCGCCACTTATCTTTAAGGAACTTACGGGAATCTATGATCTAATAAAGTTCGATATTCCAAAATTGAATAAAATATGACTCACTATACACATACCTGAATATGATAATCCCACCTCACTGGAAGGGGTGATTGAAATATGGTCCCTATAAGTGAAAATTCTTTGGTTTATAAGGTTTTGGATAGGGTTCCACTGGAATCTCCCACTCATGAACACCTACTATATAAGGAATAATTTGGGGTTGTTCCATTTAATATAAGGGTCCATAAAGAGATTAAACGAATCATACTCCAATATAAATTCATTGATGATTGTTTTACACATCTATCATGTGGTGGTACAAAATATTATTTAAATTTTTCCAAGTGTTGCATAGTTGTTGACCAACATCATCTCTCTTTAAGAGTTTTTACAGTCAATTACTCACTACTTCTAAACATTGATTTTATTTTTTTTATTTTTTTATTTTTTTCAAAAATTAAAATCAAGAGGATTTGAATATGGAATGTAAAATAAAATGAAACATGAATATTGAAAATGTGGATAGAATGAATGAATTTAGCAAGAAATATCTTCGTCATTGGGTTAGTCAACCAGGTTCCTTTATTATCTATTTTAATTTTCAAAATTCTATTTGATATTTCATCCTATCATACATGATATATTTTAATATAATTTTATTGGGAAACTTAGAATTCCTAGGAGATATATTCATAATATGAAACCTCGCCTCCTATAATATCCAGTAATGATGAGAATACCTCAACTAAGAGTGTGACACCTTCTAAGACCCATTTATATCATATTTTGTTGCATGTATTGAATACACTCAACTACATTATATGAATATAAATTCCAAGATAAGGGAGATAATGAATATTTTGTGGGGAATATAATTAGTTCAAGATTCATGTCAAGGATTGGGGGATTATTTGACAAACCAAACCTTAACACTCCTCTCTCCATTAAAACAAACAAAATAAAAACATAAATAATTGAAATGAAATAATTTGGGAACACTGAGAAAACATCCCCCAAAGAAAATACTCAATTCAGATACACACCATCATGAGTGTGAGAGATCATGGTGAAGAAATAGAAAATAATATATTGTGTGAGAGACTAGTAAAATGAGATAGAATATAAAACTATATTGAAGAAAGTAGTGCGGTAATGATAGTGTGATGGAATTGATAAAAAATATATAAAAACCTAATATCCCATTTTAAAATAACACCCTAATCCATGAGTATTCCCCACTAAATTTGAATAATATATATTTATAGATTGGAGTGGAGGTTGGGGTTACAAAATTCTTAAAATGGAAAGTTTAAAATTAAGACAAAATAAATTCATATTTCTTTCCCACATAATTGACCCTCCAAATGACCAAATTATAAGTGGTTCTAGTTGAATAAAATATGAAGTTTCAATTCCTATATATTTTATAAACATTTCACCTAATCTGAGAAATTATGAAAATTATATGGGCTAAATGTTGAAGTGATATTTATATTTATGAGTCTTATCAAAAATTTAAATCAGGTCCCATTACATACATAAAAATTGTCATCCATCTCTTGATTTTAAAATAAAATATGTATCCCAACATGTGTACTATTCTGTAAAAATTTTAAAATTATGATTGGATATATATAATATTTTAAGATAAAAAACAATAGTGAAATTAAAATGGAAAATTGTAATTTCCATGAAATTTCAAATTTCATGATCTAATTATATATTTCTAATAAGTAATAACTTAAAACACATTGTGGGATCATTAAAATAAAAAATTTAAATTTGTTAAAATTCTAGATCTATCAATTACCACATGGTTAATCATTACAATCATGGGAAATAATCTATACTAAGGTCAATTAGGATTTCTCAAGATATCAATGACATCAATTTTCAAATTAAATAACCAAAGAAATATCATGCCTTCTACATGGATCTCAATTCTCTATTTACTTACATAACATAAAAGTACATTAAATCACTTATTAATTCTCATGTTCATTTCATACTTACCTCACTAGATATGTATCTCTCTGAACATAAGAATTTTAAAATGGATTTTTATCATTCTTAAGAGCAGGAATGATTTACATAATCTTGATGCCTTCCTATAATATCTATTTTACAGTCATAAAAGTATGTTAATAAAGCATACATTACCTGGGTTATTCTATAGAGGAAGGGTTGGTAGGTTTTAAATGTTAATATCTCATAAGTATAATGAGGAGGTTTTTTTATCTAAAATGAATTATAATTCATGAAAATAGTTTTTACTTAATAATGTTGTTTTCCTTGCTCTTGTTTTAAAGTTTTAACCTCTAAACTCATCTAGATTTTATTGGGCAGTCTACACTTCAAAATATCAGTATAAAAAATATTTTTTTTACTTCCTTCCTTTATAACAGCATTTCTTCATCTTTTCAAATATGTAATTTTGTAAAGAATTGTATTTTTAGAAAAATATTGGTATCTTTTGGTATTCAAAAAGTGGTGAAGTCCCATGCCTAACTGTTGAAAGGTATTTTTTGTGATGCTTTCATATTTTTCATTTATTTTTTTCCCACATAGTATGATTAATAGGATACGGTGCCCACATAACGGCTTTAGCAGATACTTTAGAACATCATAATATTGTTCATCTCTTCAACTCCCCCATACTTGAGTTATACTATTTAAATGAAATTTATTTCATAGAAGGTGGTAAAGGGATACATAGATTGTTAATTGGTTACCTAACAATTTATTTTATTGCTAATTATGTCTTAATAAAAAATTTAGATGTAATAAAAATCTTAATATGGAATTTTAATGCAAAAATGAGATTTTTAAATGGTGACCCAATAATTTTTGACATAATTTATGAACTATGAAAAATTAAATTAATAAAAAATATATATTTAAATATATTATAACATTCATCAAGATATTCAAGAAAAAGTTAAATATAAAGAATGTGTAAAATAGGTTTAGAAACCACTTGGGATAGGAAAATTAAACAATGTATAGCACTTGTTCAAATGACATCCACATTTAGCCAAACTTCATTAAAAAGAAGATTGGAAATAAATAATAAAAAAAATTCTATAATCATTTAAAACCTTATAAATTAAAATAAAATTGATTTTCAAAAACACCAATATGGTCTTGAATTTTCCCAAAGTATTAAATAAATCTAAGTATTCTAAAAAACAATCCAAAAATCAAAAATAGAAAATAAAATAGGAAACCCTAAATAGATTAGTAAAATCCCACCTCTTATATTATTACTACCCATATTTTGGTTCAAAAATGATCACAAAATATTTTCATATAGAATTTATTTTGGAAATAATCAAAATAAGTGAAAAATAGTAAAATAAACTGACTTATTGGTAGTGGTAGCTTTGAGTTAATCTCATAAATGTTTCCCAATAAAAACCTGTAAGTAAAATTATAAAATAAATCATGATAAATTTATTGAAAGTAAAATAAATGAAAAGAAAAATAAATGGAAAGGAAATATGGATAAATCTTAGTTTGGACCCCCAAGTGGGTACTAATATCTTACTACCCCTATGTAAACAATTCTAGTAGTTATCCAAAATATAATGGTGGATGAGGTTTCTTTAATATAAATCACCATATATAATTCCTTATAGTTATTTTCATCTTTCACTATTTTTTGAATATCCCATAAATAGTGTATATTAGATCTATCCCCATAGAAATAAAGTACACCTTTCATGGTCGGGGTAGCAAAAAGGTTCCTCCTCCTTTACTTAAACCACAAATTCTTTGGGAACTTCTTTAATATCCAAGTCTTGATCATAATGTTCTATATCAAAATATTTAAGGATAGAATCAGTGACATGTTTATGTTGAATGAAATTAAAACAAGATGAATTTATACTAAAATATTCCCCCTCAAATTGGATAGCTTGTGACTCAGTTACTTTAGGAAAATACATTGGAAATTCTTCTTTCACTCCCTCAAGAATATGTTCAATGGGTTTATGGAGAATCATGTATTCCCCATCTGGTGAATCTTCATCTTTATCTTTATCCTACAGGGTAATCCAACTATTTTTCAAATATGAAAATTATAAATAGTGAGATTTATTAATTAATTCAATTTCAATGAAATTAGATATTGAGGAGTTTAAGAAAATGTTATATAATTATATTGGCTCGACTTTAATTTCATACTCATTTCTCAATGCCTCTTGGAATTCAGTTTCCATGGATGGAGGTAGGTAGTCAATGTCCTCAAATCTCTCCTCAAATTCCACCACTTGGGTGGTTTCTTCTTCAAAATACATAGAAATATTGAGAGGTGATGAATGTGATTCTTCAAAGGTGGGATAATATTGTTGCATCTTATCATCCTAAAAGTTATTCTAGAATTCATCTAAATTTCTTTGATCTCCCACTTATCTATCAACATGCACATTTTTTCAAAAATCACCTATATCTATGTATGAGTATGTTTTGATGATGATAATAATATATATAGTTCCTTCATAACCTCCTCATTTTCTCTAATAGAAAATACGAGTGGGTAAATCTCTTTCTTTTTCAGTTTTGGTTCTTATTGCTCCACCTACTACTCATTGGATGAAAGGAGGTATTTAGTTATCCATTTTATTTGGTTCCTTACCTCCTACATATCTTATTTAATCTTTTTCAATTGGTATTCTCCTTCATCATAGACTTATTCTACTTATTATAGATGAGAGTGTTTATTCCATGCATAATAATCTGAATTGAAATACATCATGGACAAAGACTTATTTTAATTATTCTTTTATGAAAATAATGGAAATTATTTATATAATGTTAAAGAAGTAAAAAAGGTAATTAATTGGATTTCCACTATAAAAATGATTCCAAGTTTTTGAAACACCTCTCTTGGGGTGGTAAAAAAATATTATTTATTTTTTTTATATTATAACATAGTTGATGACTAAATTCATCTCTCTTGAGGATATTTTGTAGTTAATTAATCACTATTACTAAATAATAAATTTATTTTTGGTATTTGTATACTTTATTAAAACACTGGAAATATGGGGTGTTTAAATATAGAATATAAACTATAAAATAAACATACATATGAAAAATAAAGACATAATGAATGACATTAGTAAGAAAGAACAAAGTTTTGAGGTTAGTTACTTAGGTTCCTTTATTATTTGTTTTAATTGTCAAAATTTTATTTGATATTTCATCTCATCGTATAGGAAATAGTATCCCCTAATTTGAGTTTGAAACTCATCATTATTAGGATATATATTCAGAAAAAAAAACTCAACTCCTCAAGTAGTAAGGAATGATGAACACATCTCAATCGAGAGAGAGACACCATCTAAGGACCTGATCCATCGTATATTATTTCATCTATTGAATACACTCAACTATATTATATAAAGAACATACCTAAGATAAGGGAGGGAAAGAATATTTAGTAGGTAATAGAATGAGTTTGAGATTCATTTCATGGAGTGTTGGATGATTGATACAAAAAAACCTTAACAATCTTGTCTCTCAGACCACAAATAGAATAAAACATAAAAAATTGAAGACAAATAATTTAGGAAGACCAAGAAAACCTCCCCCAATAAAAATTCACAAGTTTTCAACTCACCATAATTAGTGTGAGAGAACATGGTGAAAAAATAGAAAATGAGAGAGTGATAAAGAGAGAGAGGCTGAGAAAATGAGAGACAATATAAATAATTTTTTATTGAGGAAAATAGTGTGAAAATTACAGTTTGAGAGAAATGATAAAAATTATAGCTAAAACTAATCTACCATTGGAAAATAACACCATAATCCATGAACCATACCTTTAAAATGTTAATAATACATATTTGTAAAGTGGAGGAGAGGGTAGGTTTACAAAAGTTTTAAAATGCAAAGTTGAAAATCGAGTCAAAATAAATATCAACTTTTATTTCACATCATTGACCCTCAAAATGACCAAATTAGATATGGATCCAGTTGAATTAATTATTTCATTTTGAGTCCTATATATTTTTTAAATATTTCATCAAAATATAATCATGTATGAAAATTTTATGGTCCAAACATTGAAGTGATATTTAAATTTATGAGTCAAGTGTGGCATTAAATTTCAGCCCCATTATATCCATGAAAAAGTGTGATTCAGATCTTGGTATTTAAAGAAAATATAAAGCCCAAAATGTTTGATATTCTATAAAAACAATTAAAATTAATATATACAAATTGAATATTTTAAAATAATAATACTAGATTGAAATTGAGAGGGAAAACTTGAATTTTTATGCAATTTTTAAATTCATGCCCTAATTACAAATTTAAATTAAATCATCACTTAAAACTCAATATGGGATCATTAAATAATTAAAATAAAAAGTGTAATTTATAAAAATATTAGATTTTTCATTGTTCATAACCATATATCATGTGTATTATTCCACATATCTAACTATTAGTATCTTTTGTGTGATAGAAACTTACAAAGGGTGGAGATTATGGGAGAATACCGATTCATTGTCCATCTCTGACTAATCTTGCACCACCCACTCTTCCAAAAATGAATATTTGATAGATAGTGGGTCCCAACATCAAGTAGGTTCCTAATCTATTCACTATATATAGCGTGTAGGTAAGTCCTGGAAGCACTCCATTTGTCTATAGAAGAAATGCTATCATGCTCCCATAACCAAGGTGAATCTCTATCAAGGATTATTTATCCATCAACACTCACCTAGGGCACTCTGTTATAAACATCTCTTTATGAAAATATAGTCACAGATCATTAACTCATCTTATAGAGTCTTTTCCTGATCCACAAATCTTTAATAATTCCACCACAAAACATGCCCATAAAACATCACCTAAGGTCCTCAATGTGTACTCAAATTCAGTCACACCACTCAGATGGGGATCCTAGACCCTTGGGTAAAAACCTATCATGAATAACATCTCAAAATACAACTATTGTATATTTATCTCATCAAAAGTTCAATATAACCATCATCCACTAATGGATCATCATTTCATGCATGAATCTTGATATAAGAATTGATATCTGGTCAAAAAAATCTTGATTTGGATGGTAACATGAGTCTCAAACTTCAGTCAAACCTCTATCGCTAAAGGTCCAAGATCACCATATAAATCCTTGAGTTATTTTTAAGTGTAACACATGAATCACACCTAGTATATAATTGTATCATATAACTTAGAAGAAACCACCATGTGCTTTATAGAACCCTCACTAAGCATAAATGAGAGAGAACTTTCCTCATATCATAGGACAAGAATGTATCTTAACTAAAACTCAAAAACAAAGGCTTATAACTCACAAATCGATGGAGATAATGCCAAATACAAGAAAAATCTCATCAGGACCCTACCTCCACACACAAGTTTATTATCAGTAGGTAGCACCCTATAATTCATAGGATGAACTAATAAGGGTTAGATCATATTTTGATGATTTGACTCATAAAGTAAATGAATAATTATAACTATATAATATATGATGCATGTAACAACATAATCATACCTTGAAAATGATTTCTTAGAGATCTAGGTTGAATATTAGTTTATCATAGTTTTGTTTATATGATATGTTAATTGTCTCACCTATGTGTACCTCCCTAGTCTGATAACTGAACTCAAGATCCCCTTGACACATCACCCTATATTCCCAAACTAGTTCTCACATGACATCTAAATACAAACTCTGTCCCTAGGACAAACCCACTATGATAGCACTCTAACATGAAACGACACATTAGGATCCATCATGGGCAATAATAATCTAAGTGTACCTCCTTAATCCCGCCTCCAATAATCTAGGGGTAGGTGACTAGAACTGAGTACAGAAATCACACATGATGAGAGGCCTTAGCCTAATGTACTTGTATACAATTAACACCTCCATAGAGGATATACTAATATATAAAGGATTCATAAATATAAATGAAAATTATATAATTCATTTGAAAAAATTTAGGATCCATAAAGGATAATATAGTATATATTCACAATATAAGGGGAAAGATACACACCCAATATCTGAAAAGGAAAGACTGTCACAAAACAGTTGGAGTGAAGTTTTCATAGCAAGATAACTCAAAACATTAACTTCACCTGCTACTATTTACTCCCAACACCACATACACAGGGTTCACTACTAGATTTTATCTCTAAATAATCTACACCAGCTACACATCTAGAAATAAAATCTTTGACTTGTGCATTAACTACACAGACACAACACATGTGGGAACAAGGCCTACATATCAGTGATATAAACATACTCAGTAGGGCACCCTAAAACCAAAAAGGAAATGAAAGTAAGCAATTTATATCTAGGATCCCAGTATTAAAAATATTAACTAAAATAAAAGGCAGCAAGATAATTCATATATGCACCACAACTAGAATTTCAAGGAACATTGAGAATTCATGATCATCAAAGATCTAACCCATGAAAATTTGAATCTCACAAGTATCTAGGGATGATTTAAGTACTTTAAAGAACTCACACAGTCAAAATTATATATCCCAAATGTAAATCACATATCAAAGGAAACCAATAATTTATTGAGGAGTCACAAGTCTTAAAGAAATATGATCTACTCTAATTTTTATCTTATACACTGCCACTTGAATCTATAAAGGGGGGCATACTCATCACAGATAATTCCCATCAATAAAGGGAATATCGCACCCTCTAGTCCATCAAAACTATACCACCAAACATGAAACCTAACTAAAAATACTAATAAACTGATGATAACTCATAGTAACTGGAGTGGAGGATCCTAACATAGTTGGAATAAATCTCACTTTTTGGGAATACTGAATCCATTTAAGGATATATTCTCTAAATAATCTCTTAGTAGGGGGGTATAGTGACTCTATAGATAGAGGATTATATCACTGATCATTTGGGGGTGATATTGAACCTCTTAGTGAAATGAAACATATATATATGATTCATTCCCTTAGAATGAGGGGGGATAAAAATTCTACTTGTAGGATGAGAATGATCTGATCATTTGATACCTCAAATATCATGAATTTATTTTGGTTATTTAATTCATTTAAATTATTAGTTATTTAATTTTTCTTACCTTTATTAATTTTTATTACATTATTTCATGGAAGGGGTAATTTAAATTAAACATTAGAAAAATAAATAAAAAAGAAGAGATTTTTCAGAAGGAAATTTATGAATTTTCTGAAGAGAAAATTTACAAAGGGAATGTGTTTATAGGTATCAAAAAGGTTTTTAAACAATAAATCATGGAATAAATGCACAAGGAAAAATATTTCATAGTAGAACCAATCATGGGTAGATGCATGACTAGAATGAAGAGAGGAGATCTTGATGTAATTAGGTGATAGGCATGAGGAAACTTGGGTGGGGTGGATCGGGTAGTGATAATTTGATCCCTTTCGATAATTTTGGAAAATAAGGAGTGACTATACGGCTAAAGGATTAATTTGGGGTACAAAAACACGTGGGAACTTTTCATCATTACTAAAATGGAACTGTCTCGATCACCATTTTCATGCACACTAGGGTTCCATTGGGCCTTCCCTTATTATTATACACTTGACCACTACGATACCATCATGGAAACCACCTATGAAGCTCAATATCATCTTATATAAAGCTTACATAACTGGAGAACCACCATGGGATCTTGGTCTTGTCTTTTTATACCTCTTTTATAATCATAAGGACTTTTGCCTTGGTGGATCTAGATTACTCCATTATGAGGATGAATCCACTTTGTGAAGAGCCACGAAGCTCTATATTGACCTGTTGTGTCACAAACAAGTCCACTATAAAGTTATAGTGAATAATAAGAATGCCTAATTATTTATGACATCTAATAAAGGATTTTTTACCATCCCCCTTGGGTAAGGAAATTCATTCTATCACACCAGTTGATTCTATACCTTATCAATATAGAGTCCAGGGATATATTTATGCACGGTGAAGAAGATAATGTGTGTCATTTTATGGTGCTTGAGTTTTCATTTGGAAGGTGATGCATTAGAGTTGTGAGGGGAAGTGTATATGAACCAAGGTCAAGGTTATGAATGATTCATTGGTGGGAGTGTAAGTTCCAAATACTTTTTCAATATTTGGATATGAGTCTATTTCATTGTGTCACAAGAGTTTGAGATCATGAGGGATCGTGAAGACTATATGGGAGGCATGTGGCATGGTATTCTTGTTTTAACTATAAATAAATAAGAGGAAGACTTTATATGAAGGATTTGTGGTGTAAGATGCCACTATATTGTGGAGGTGTGTAATTTGTTAGTGGATCAAATTTTGGATAGAGAAGTGTTTTGTCTTAGAATCCATTCTAAATAGAAACATAGTTTTGAGGGATGTGTTTAGTTCTATAAACCCTAATTTCACCATGATATTTACTACATATATGAAATAAATATAACATATGTGTTCTTCTTCTCTATTAGATAGTATTTTAAATCTTTATAGGGGGGTTTAAGAGGGTATTCCCATCTGGATTATGAAGAATTTCCAAGTAGTTGAAGGACAAATTAAATAACAAAATATATGGAGTGGATATATAATGATATTAAGTTGAGATATGTGAAGATATGATTTAGAGAGTTCTGTCTACAATTAGAGTATATTGCTTCACTTTCAAGGAATCAAATCCAGCAGTTATACTACTTTACTTTGGCCAGAGTCTACTGGAGCCTTTGTAGGTTTTTTTTATTTTATTTTTCTCCCTCTCATGGCTAGAAAGGGTGGGTAGTTAGTTTGTGACGGGTTTTTTAATGTGAAGGGAATTTTTTTAATGGAGTCGTTTATTTTTATTATTCTTATAGATAATTTTTATAATTTTTATCTTTTTCATATCTATCTATCATTCTATTGAGCATGACTATTTCTATAGTTTTAGAGAGTTCTTTCTAGTGTGATTACTAGGGTATGACTTCCACCATGACCATTGGGTTAGTTATCATTATATATTTATCTTATGAGAGTGGAGTGTCTACCCTGACCAAGGGACTCACTAGGAACTAATTCTAAAAATTTAATGATTATCATTATCAATTTTATAATTTAACGTTTCATGATCTTCGAGTTTAAAATTCTTAATATATTTATTATCACATGGTTTATTTTTGGTTATTTTGTCATTTTTTATTATTTTAAATCATATTCCTAGTTATTGAGTTCAAATTATTTACCAATTCTATATGGGTTAACCTCAGGTATTTCATTTATCACACCCCATGCACCTATAAACATATGTATTTTATATTATTTTAACTAATTTTGAATAAATTTAATTTTTCATAAGTTTCAAACATGATTTTTTTCTGTATTTTTTCCCTCTAAACACATATTTCCCCACATATTTTATGAGAAATAATGTGATGGAATGGGTTCAGGGTATTTCAAAATTCATTTTTAAAATGCATCATTTGACATGTATGGGTAGAAGACTATTTTTAAACTTTAAGTAAAAACTGTACGGCCTCACCCATATATGGGAATTATTGGGTGTATGGCATACATATGGTTAGGTTAATCATACAATAAGAGTATGGTGTGAATTTTTAGTTTAACATATATATTTATCATGGTTATCACATGGTTAGTAAACCATGTAGCTAAACTATGTGGAGGTATCTAATTATCTTGTGAAGATCACACGGTTGGTGCATGGTTTTCCAAACTATGTGGACTAACCATGTGAACCATCCTTGTGGTAGAAATTTTGGTTTTATAGTTTTTAATCATCTTAATTTTTAGGTTATTTCAACCTACCCTATCACATTAGGGTTTTTTCTAACCCTATTGGATATTAGGACCTATCCTCCCTTCATTGGTAATTCCAAGCCACCTCCACCTTGTTTCTTTTGATTTAAAAAGGTAATACTCCCTCCTCCTTCTTTGTTTCCTTTTCCATTCTTCCCCTCTTTGATTCATCTTAAATTTATTTCTCTCCCATGAACCATTGGGATTTTGGGGTCTAGATTTAGGGTTTTGGGTGTTTGATTCATGGTGGTTTTGATGTATAGGTCATGTGGAGGACCCCTGGAATTTTTTGAGAATCCATCATCGTAGGAGATGACTTCTGGAATGCTTGTCATTGAATTGAGGTAGTTGTTTTATTATATTTCCTTAAATTGAAAAATATTTCTGTTCTTGAGAATTATAAAGGTTTTATATATTAAATTAATTTTATATGTGATGTCTATGTTGAATTTTAAAATAATTTCAAGGTTTATTTCAAATTGGAATAAAGTTTTTACTTTGAATTTATAGTTTTACTTGAAATTACAAGTATTAATACAATTTTCAATGCGTTTTTTTACTTAAAATGTGAAACCTGAAAATTATTTGACCCCATTTGGGTCATGTTTTGAATTAGAAAGTTATATTTTGAGATTTTAAGGGGGTAAAAATGTTTGTGGTGATTCTTCAATAGATTTCTAAATGGCCTTAGTGGATTAATTTGGAAATGTTCTGGCAATGAATTTAAATGGGTTGTTTTTAAAGATCCATTTGAAATGGTATTTAAAATGCCTAAAAATGGATTGTAATTCCATGTCCTTGTGAATAAAGGCTCATTTGGAACTTTTTAATGGATTTATAAACAGTTTGGGTGTGTGAGACCCACTTGAGCCCCTTGTAGAATTTTGACCCTCAAGGGGGGTGTTGTTTATTCATGTGATATTGAATATGGTATGAGGGTAATTTTTATGGTTATATATTTATTGTGATGTTTATAAAACCTGATTGGGGTTTTTTGTAGCAAGGGTGTAGGAGGTGAGATGATATTTAATGCTTTTATTTATTGTTAATTATGATTTCTCACCTTCTATTTATTAACATGTATGGGGATCCTAGGCATATTAGTGAGGTATGGGAGACATTTCTATCTATTCTTAATTATATGGACTAGATCTCTTATAGTATGGAAATATCATAAATGGTTGTGCCACTAATGAGTCTAGTTGAGAGCTTTCGGGTGGTTATATACTTAGGAATTCATCGATGGGCTTATAAATGGTTCTAATCCAAGTATTTCTAGGTTCACCTCAAGATATTTTTAGGAATCATCCATATTTAATTTATGAATAACTTTTGGGATCATTATTTACTTATGTTACCTTATTTTATTAACACACATAGAACTATGTCTTCCTCTTGAATTCACTCTTTATTTTGTGACATAGATCTATGGTGTTTTATTTTTCTAATTATTTTCTTTGGTTTATTTATTTAAAAATTTTCCAAAGTGTTTGAAAGGGGGTGTTCTTATAAATTGATTATTAAAAGTGGATTTAAATTGGGGTTTTTGGTTAAAAGTGTTCTGAGGCTTGGGAGATGGTTTTTAAGTAATTTTTTTCATTTATGAGAATGAATTGAAATTTTATAAAATTATTTGAATTTTATATTAGATTTTGTACAATTTTTGAATAAAAATACTATTTCATATTATATTTAAAACTGTCTTAAAATGAATTTTCATTTTTAAGTAAATTTCATGAACTCTATAATGTTTACCTATTAGGATCAGTTTTTCTTACACCATGTATACACTATTTAGTGTATGAAACTCTTATTGATTACTTTTAGGTTTCATAGATTTGGTCTTCTATTTTGGTATGTCATGTGTTCGGGTTGTCTATAGTATTTGGATTAGGATGCGGAGAGTAAACAAGGGTTACACAGAGATTAACAGTATTAGTTTAGTTTGGTTTTTATTTTGTTTTCTATTGGGATGTTTTCGTATTATTCTATTTCCTGGATCTAGTTCAGTTTATTGTTTATTTATTGTTGGGATTATGTGATGTTGCTTATTTATTTATTTTAAAATTGTATGTATTCATATTTTTTCTAATTACTCTGATTGGGTTTTTTATTATTGATATTCTTGTTGTTACTTAGGGGTGAAATAATTCACAATGATTATATTCTAAGACCCTAACATTATTTTCCAGCCCTGGGTGATTGGGAACACACCTTGAGTATATCAATGGTTAGTTCGGGTGTCTATTGGCTGGATTCCCAAGGATGGTTCATGAAAAAATATTATTAAATAATTTCATCGTCTTATTTTAGGTGCGTCTAGGTAGTATGGAGACTTGGTTCATCATCAGAACTGGAGAGGTGGGGGAGTTTCAAGAGATCTTTTTTCTCTATGCGTTGATCTTCCATGGGTTGTTATGGATTGAGTCTTTATTTTGAGTATGATTTTGGATATATTTGATATTTTTTTATATATTATTATAGTTCTTTGGTCCCCAAGGAGTTATATAATGATTCTGGGGGCTGTTTAAAGTTTCATAGGTGAATGTGGTGAAAAAACCAGGGCTACATAGTTATCATGAATGGTTTGGTAAAATATATTATACTTGTACATAATGATATTTCAAACATGACATTTCTTGTCGCATGGTTTGTGCATGATTTACCATCCCATGTATCAAAACTGTGCATAATGAAGTTTCTTCCCATGACTTTTTTATTTTCCTCCCTTTCTTTTTGGAATGATCGCAATGGTTTTTACCATTGTCTTGGTGTTAATTAAAGGAGTTTTTATGGTAATTGATGTGATTGAATGTTCTTTGATTGGGTATTATGGATAAATGTTTTGTTTTTTTCCTTATGGAAATTGTGTTATGTGTTTAGAAAGGGCTTTTTGGGAAAGAAAAAAATAATATTTATGAGGTTTTCTATTTTTGGAACATATTTATATTACATGTGGATAGGTTTTTGGTTTTTTTATTAAAAATTGGTTTTGGTATTTTGAAATCAATTTTTAATTTTAATTTTTTTTTGTTTAAAATTTGGGTAAGAGAATATTTTTGGGTGAAAAGGTGTTTTATTTTCAAAAGCATTATTTTTCAAGGGTAAATTTTAAAATGGTTTGTTTTGGAAATTAATTATTTAAATTTTATTAAATGGTAGTTAATTTAAAAATTAAATTTTGAAAGTGTTTTTGGAAAAAACTAATTTCATACGGAGGTTTTTATTTTAAATCTTTTTTGAAAAAAAATGATTGATAAGGTATTTTAATATTTATAAAATGTTTCAAATTGGTCTCTTGTTTTGAGATGTATTTTTTGAAGAATTTTTTAATTCAAAAACCAAATTTACAATGTAATTAAAGAACTATTTTTAAAATGAGATTTCCTTTGAGTCTTAATTAAATAAAAGTGTTTTATGAAAAGAGGTTTTAGTTTGTGACTCCGTTTTTTCTTAAAATAATATTTGTTTGAGATTAAATAGTTATGAATACTTTTAAATGATGTAATTTTAAAAGGAACAAAAAAATTAAGGTTTTTATTTTGGAAAATGGGAGGTTTTGGTTCATCCCTTCTTTTATAAGGCTATTTTACTTGAATGTGAAGTATGATAAATTAAATTCATGTCTCCAAATAGTTATTATATGCCTCCAAGAAAGTTCTAAGTTAGATAAGGGGTTGTCACATGGAATGGTACTTTCATGGTCTCTTCAATTTTTCAAAATTGAATTTTTCCTACTCTTGGATCTACCAAGACTCTAAGTGGAGTAGATGAACAAGGATATTGTTTTCTCTCAAACTTCTTGATTTATTATCCTTACTCTATTTTTTGTGACCTAGGTTCTTTTGAATTAGATGAATGGTTATAAATAGTTATAAATTCCTATTAGGGTGTTTAGTTTAGATTAGAACCTTAGTGGTAAGTCTTATAAGGATATTATTAGATACTTATGTATTTTCCTTGAGTGGGTTTCTATTTGTGATATTTCTTTTGGTTAGTATCAATGGTTCCTTAGGCATTCTATTATGGATGGAAATGGGTTATGGATCGGTCTGTGGGAAATATGAATGTTGTGGATGGAATTGGATTTTTTTTCATGCATGAATTTATACATTTGGTTTCCTTATATTGGATATTCTAGTTCTTCGTTATAATATGGTTACTTTGAAGTTGGTTTCTTGATGAGTTGGGAAAGGGTGACCTTTGGGATAGTGCTTGGGTAATTTGTATGGATGTATCCTTTGGGTAGTTGTGCACTTAGTAGTTCTATATTTATTCAGTTCATCATGGGATGGTTTTCTAAGTTTAAGGTCCTAGTTTACCAACTGAGTATGGTAACCCAGGTTGATAGCTCATATTGTTTCTTATTATGGAAAGCTTATGATTTTTCCCTCATGTATGTGATGAATTTATGAGCTTGATGGTGGTTTAATTTTATAGTGGTTGATTTACTTTAGGTTTGGATTTCCTTTCAAGAGTAGTGAATCTGTCCATTGGAATATTCTTAGGGTTTATTTGGAATCCTTGGATAATGTTCTTGTGGTGATATTTCTCTTTGGTGGTGTGTTCTCTTTGTTCCAACTTTTTATAGAATTTATAAATGGTGGGGAGACCTATGCTTGATTTTTTTCCCTCTTAGGAATTTTCCTTTCGTTCATCATTGTTCTCTTCTTGGAGGTGATTGTATTTTTATGGATGTGATGTAGTATCTTGGGGGGTCATTTCACTCAGTGGTTTTCTTTTTAAGTTCTCTCTAGATGGTTCACCTATCAACTCACCTCATTCCACAGTGTATAGTTGTGGTTTGTTTATAATTATTTACACTTTTATTAAATAATTTATAGGGATATAAAGTGGCATGGTAGGGAGTCTATAACACCCCATGTCCCTATATACATGTGAATTTTTAATTATTTTAATTAATTTTGGGGTAATTAAATTTTTTATATGTTCTGGACTTGATTTTTTTATGGAATTTGTTCCCTCTCTGAATAGTTTTTCATACATGATTTATGATAAATAATATGATGGAAAGAGTGTAGGTTCCTTCCCAATTCATTTTTAATGTGCATTGTTTTACCTACACAAGTAGCAAACGATTTGTATGACACCAAGTAGAAACTATGTGGCCTCACTCTTATGTGAGAATTGTCTAGCACAATGCTTGTGCATTATTAGGTGAACCATGTAAAAATCATGTGATATGGATTTTTAGTTTAACATATATTTTTTCATAGTTAGTTCATGGTTAGTAAATCATGTGTCCAAACCATGTATATTTTTTTGACTATCAAGTGAAGTTGGCACAGTTGTTGCACTGTCCGGGTGGATAAAAATTAGGATTTCCTATTTTTACCCTCTTCGTTTTTAGGGTAATTCAGACTCCCCTCTCCCACTTGGTGTTCATCCAAACCTAGGGTGCACTAGGATTTCTCCTACCTCCCTCCTTTGGAAATTAAAAGCCTCAGCAACCTTGTTTATTATGATTTCTAAAGGTAATCATACCTCTTTCCTATTGGTTTATTCCTCCTTTATTCTCATCTTCCCTTACCCTTTAATTAATACATCTCCCATAAAACCTAGGGTTTTGAGGTCCAGATTTAGGGTTTAGGTTATTTTATTCATGGGGGTTTTTGATTTCTAGGGCATGTAGAGGACCCCTTGAGGCTTGTTTGAGAATCTAGTGTTGTAGGTGATAACTTTGGGCATGATTGTTGTTGAATCGAGGTATGTGTTTTCATGTGTTTCCTTAAATTGGAATATAATTATGTTACTAAGAATTTTAAAGGTTTTATTTATTAAATTAATTTTATATGTGATAGCTCGATTGAATTTGAAAATGATTTCAAGGTTGATTTCCAATTGGAATAAAGGTTTTACATAGAACTTCAAAAGGTACATGAAATTAAAAGTGTTAATAAAATGTTAAATGAATTGTTTTAGTTAAAATGTGATACTTGAAAATGATTTAACCTTATTTGAGTCATGTTTTGAATTGGAAAGTGGTATTTTGAGCTTTTTAGGGGGATTAAAAATGGTTTGTATTCTTCATTGATTTTTTAAAATGGACTTGGTAAATTATTTTGGGAATGTTTTGAAAATAAATTTCAATGGGTTAATTTTTTAAAGAGTCATTTTAAATGTAATTTAAAATTATTTCAAATGTATTGGAATTCCTAATCCTTTCGAATTAAGTCTTGTAAGTAAAATTTTAATGGATTTATAAATAGTATGGGTTTGTGAGACCCACTTGATCCCTTTTTTGAATTGTGAATCCTGAGGGGAATATTTTTTATTGATGTGACATTGACTATGGCCCAAGGGGAATGTTAATGGTTTTTTATTTCTTGTAATATAGATGATAAATTTTTTAGGCTATTTCTTGTGATGGTGTAGGTGGTGGGATGGTATTTACTAATTTTTATGTATATATACTTATGATTTCTCACCTTATATTTATTTACATGCATGGGAATACTAGGAATATTAGTGAAGGATGAGAAGAATTTATATTTATTTTGTATTAGAAAAATGTGAACCCACATGGTATATAAATAGCATAGAGGGTTGTGTCACCGCTGAGGCTAGTTGAGAGAAATTGGATGGCTATAGACATAGGAATGCATCGATAGGCATGTAGATGGTTTTGAACTGGGTATGTCAAGGGTAGAATAATGAGATATTTAGGAATCATCTATGTTTACATGATGAATCTCTTTTGGGAACATTCTTTCCTTATATTACCTTATTTTATTGGCATATATGGCACCATGTATTCTTATTTCTTACACTCTTCCTTTTGTGACATAGATCCATTGTGTTTTTTTTTTAACTCTTGTATTTTTTTTCTTTAAAATGTTTTAAAAGCTTTTAAAATGGTAATGATTATAAAGTTACTAATAAAAGTGGATTTAAATTTGGGTTTATTTTTAGAAATTGGTATGAGGTATAGGAGATGGTTTTTAAGTGATATTCTACATTTAAGACTTAGAAATGAGATTTTATAAAATTATTTTAATGTGATTCTAGATTTTGTATAAGATATGAATGAATAACATATTTTATATATTATTTCAAAAAATAATGAAATGAATTTAAATTTGTAAGGAGATTATATGAACTCTATTGTGATTACCTACTAGGATTGGTTTTTCTCACACTCTGTATGCATCATTCAATGTATACAGATCCAATAGATTTATTTTAAGCACCTTTAATTTGATATTCTAATTTAGAAAATTGGGTGTTCTGGTTGTCCGTAATAGTTTTATTGGGATGTGAAGTGTTACTAAGGGTGAAATTAAGATGTATGGTAGTAGTTTGGCTTTAGTTTTTATTTTATTTTCTATTTGGAAGTTTATTTATCAGCCTATGGCCAGGATCTAGTTTAGTTATTTAATTATTTGTTGTTTAGTTAATACAATGGTTCTTATTTATTTATTATTCATTTTCATGTCTCCAAATTTATACTAATTATTCAAATTGGATGATTAATTATTAATATAATTTTTGTTACTTAGAGGTGAAATCATTCCCAATGATTATGTTCTAAGACCCTGGTACTAGTTTCCATCCTGGGGAAATCGAGAACATGACTTTGGTATATCACAGGTTATTTTAGGTGTCCAGTGGATGGATGACTCAAATTGGTTAGTGAAAAACTGGTATCATATCATGCTATCTAGTTATTTTAAGTGTTTTTAGGTAGTATAGAGACTAGGTTCATTATCATAAGTCAATAGGAAAATGCATGGGAGACTATCATGATCTCTTTTCCTCTTAGATCCTTGAGTTTCCATGGGTGGTTTAGGTTTGAGTCTTGATTTTAATTTTAGTTTTTGATATATTTTATATTTTTTGATATTTTATAATGGTGTTTTATTCCCTGACAAGTAATTGATGATTTCAGGGGTTGTTTTAAGCTTTAGTGGTGAAAGTGGTGAATAACCCAAGGATGCATGGTTAGCCCGCACAGTTTGGTAAATTTTTCAGTACCCATGAAAAATGGTTCTAGAACCATGATAGTGTGTGGTAGATGGTTTACCAGACTATGTGGAAAAATTTGGTATAATATATTTTCTTCCCTAAATTTATTGATTTTCTTCCCTTACTTTCCAAAATGATCCCAATGGTGTTTATCATTGGTGTGTTGTTAATAAAGGGAGTTTATTATAGAAATTGATGTGGTTTATTATGATTTTATTGAGGTCTCTACCTAAATTATTGGTATTATCTCTTATTTTCATTGACTTATCTATTTAGAAATTGATTTTTGGGAGGGAAAAAAAGAAATTTTATGAGCTATTTTTTTAACTCATTTATATTGGTTATAAAAAGATATTTGGTTTTTTTGTAAATGGTTGGTTTTAGAATTTGAAATTGGTCTTGAATTTGAATTGTGTTTTTTAATGTTGATGAGGGATTTTTTAGGTTGAAAATGTGTTTTAGTTTCAAAATAGAGATTTTTTAAGGGTGAATTTTAAAGTAGGACGTTTTGGAAATTAATTATTTAAATTGTATTTAAAGGTAGTTGATTACAAAATGAAATTTTGAAACTGTTTTAGGATGGAAAGGGATAAAATATGTAGGATTTTTCTAATTTTTTTTTTTGAAAAACTTATTATGAATGTATTTTAGAATTTTTAATATGTTTTAAATGTGTATCATGTTTCTAGATATATTTTAAAAGAATTTTTTTAATTCAAAAACCAAATTTATGATGCAATGATATAATTTTTTTAATGAGGTTTTTATGAAGACATGGTTAATTCAAATTATTTTAAGGAAGGAAGTTTTATTTTTTTTATTAGTTTATTTTTAAAATTATTTTTGTTTGATAAAAATGAGTTTTGACTCCTTTAAAATGAGGTAATGTTAAAATCAATACAGAAATTTATAAGGTGATTATTTTGGAGAATGGGTGTTTTTGGTCTGTATCTTAATTTCTAAGGTCATTTTACTTGAATATGAAATATAAGAAATTATTTTAATGTATCATAATATTTTTTATGTGACTCCCATAAGTTTTGAGTGAAATATCAAGGGTTGTATCTTAGATTGGTCCTTACATGGTATCTCTCATTTTCTGGAAGTGAATTTTCCCTATTCTTGAATATACCTAGTCTCAAAGTATACTGGTGAATTGGGGATATTTTCTCTCTATAACTTCTTGGTTTAGTGTCTTTCCTCCCACTTTGGTGATCTACATTTGGATGAATCACATAATTGGTTATAAATAGTTGTAAATATCTCTTAGTGGGTTCAGATTGATTAGATCCTTAGTGGTAAGTCTTTTAGGGATATTGTTAGAGACTTGTGTGTTTTCCTTAAGTGTTTTCCCATTTTTTATATTTATATTGGTTGGTATTGAGGATTTATTGGTTGTTTTATTTTGGATATAAGAGTGTTATGGATCAATATATGGACCTTCTTTCTTTTTTGGATGGGATTGGGTTTTTGGTTTCCATGAATTCCATGCTCCTTTTGGTTTCTTTATCTTTGGGATTCTAGTGTTTTATTATGTTGTATCAACTTTGAGGTCAGTTTATGGATGGTTTGGTAATGGGTGACATTTGGTTTAGTGCTTGGGTAATTAAGGCCGCTTTTTCCATTGGGAAATTATTCACTAAATGGTTCTTACTTTTTTCAGTTCATCATGGGATGATGTTCTGAGGTTAAATCCTAGTTTACCCACTAATTATAGTGACCCAGATTGAGATCCAATGTTTTTTATTATTTTGGAATTATTTTGAGTTTTCCCTTATGTATGTGATGTGTTTTTTATCTTGGTTATGGTTTCATTTCATAGAGGTTGAGTTTCTTTAGCGTTGGGTTTCCTTTGAATAGTGGGGAATTGGTTCCTTAGACAATTATTTTGTGTTTATTTGGAATCCTTGGATAATGTTATTTTGGTGATGTTTCTATTTAGATGTTTTTTCTCTTATATCCATGCCATTTATAGAATTTATAGATATCAAGGCAACTTATTCTCATTCTTCATCCCTCTTAGGTGTTTTCCTTAAGTTCATCATTTCATTCCGATTGGATATGACCAGATTTTATAGATGTGGTCTAGTAGATTGGGGAGTTGTTTTTTTTAGTTTTATTTCTAAGTTCTCTCTAGTTGGTTCACCTATCAACTCACCTCATTCCATGGGGTTTAGTTATGGTTTGTTTCTTGTTACTTACACTTATACTAAGGACTTTATAGGGGAAGAAAGTGGCATGGTGGGGAGTTTATCAAATCCCATGTCACTATATAAATATTAATTTTATATTATTTTAATTAAATATGAGGAAATTATATTTTTTATATGTTTTGAGCTTGAATTGTTTTTTGAAATTTTTTCCATTTTGTGCACGATTATACCCATATAGTTTAGAAAAAACCATTTGATGGAATGAGAAGAGGGAATTTAACTATTAATTTTTAATGTGAATGGTTTGATATTCAAAGGTATCTCATGTTTTGGAAAACTCCAAGTAGAAATTGTGTGGCCTAACCCTACTACAAGAATTTGATGGTGCATATATTGTGCATGGTTAGGTAAACTCTGCAACAAGCATTTGATATGGATCTAAAATTTAATATAGTTGTTTCTTTAAGTTGTTTCATAGATAATAAACCATTAATCCAAACTATATAGAAGTATTTTTACTATTAAGTGAAGCTCAAATAGTTGATGAACAATTTTACAAACCGTGTGGCCTAATCGTGAGAAATTTATATGTGGATAAAATTTTGTTTTTTATATTTTTACTCTATTTTTTAGGAGATTTAATCCTCTAATTTCACCCTTGGTGTACTTCCAACCATAGGGCTCATAGGGTTCTCTCCTCCCTCCCTCCTATGGGGATTCCAAGCCTCCTCCACCTTATCTTGTGTTTTCTAAAGGTAATCCTCCCTCATTCCTCTTAGTTTCCTACTCCCTTATTCCCATCTTTATTTCCCCTTTGATTTATCCCTCTCTCATGAACCATAAGGATACCAAGGTATATATTTGGGGTTTTTTATTTTATTCATGGGGGTTTTGATGCCTTTTCCATACGAAGGACCCCTTAAGGCTTGTTTAAGCATTTTCCATTATATTGATGGCTTATGGCATGATTTTCATTGAACCGACATATAATTTTCCATGTGTTTCCTTAAATTTTCATATAATTGTATTATTTAGGATTCTAAAGGTTTTATTTATGAAATTAATTTTATGTGTGATAGATTGGTTGAATTTGAAAATGATTTCATGGTTGATTTAAATCTGGCATAAAGGTTTTACTTGTAATTTCAAGTGGCACCTAAAATTCCAAGTATTAATAAAACATTTAATGAATTATTTTAGTTAAAATATGATACTTTAAAACTCATTGATCCTATTTGGATCATGATTTGAAATTGAAATTAGTATTTTGATCTTTGGGGGGTTTAAAAAAGAGTATGTTGATTCCTCAATGGATTTTTAAATGATCTTAGTGGATTGTTTAGGAATTTTTTTTGGAATGGAATTTCAATGGGTTTTTTTAAAATATTAATTTGAAATGTGATTTCAAATGACTAAAAATTCCTTTTAATTCTGGGTCCTTTTGAATGATGTATTTTCTTGACCATTTGAATGGATTTATAAATAATGTTGGTGTGTGAGATGCTCTACAGCCCCTTATTAAATTATGACCCCATGGGGAATATTGTTTATTGATTTGATATTTATTACGTCCCAAGGTGCATTATTATGGTTATGTATTTCTTGTGATATAGATGATACACAATCTAGATTTTTTCTTGCAAGGGTATAGAAGGTGATATAAGATATAATGTTTTTGATTTATTGCAACATGTGATTTCTCACGTCCTATTTATTAATATGCATAGGTATTCTAGGAATCTTAATGAGGGATGGGAAAAATTTCTATCTAGTAACAATAATATGGAATAGATCCCCCATTTTATGGAAATTCGAAAGAGGAGTGTTCTATTTGGGAGGCTAGTTGAGATATTTTAGGCAGTTATAGACTTAGGAATGCATTGATAGGCCTACAAATGGTTTCAAACTGAGTACTTCTACACTCACCTCACAAGATGTTTAGGAATCTCTCATGTTTACTTGACGAATATCATTAGGGAAATTTTTTCCATATTCTCCCTTGTTTTATTAGCACACATTCCACCATATCTTCTTCTTTCTCACACTCTTCCTTTTGTGACATATAGCCGTGATGTTTTATTTTTCTAACTTTTTTATTTGGTTTATTTATTTAAAATGTTCCAAAAGTGTTTTAAAATTGACAATTAATTGTATATTTAAATTGGAGTTTTTTTAAAAAGGATTTAAGGCCTAGGAGAAGGTTTTTAAGTGATATTTTTCATTTAAGACAAATAAATTAGATTTTATAACATTATTTGAAAGTGATACTAGATTTTGTACAAGATATTAATGAAAAACATATTTTCTATTATATTTAAAACTAGTATAAAATAAATTTTTATTTGTGACGAAATTTCATGAACTTTGTGGTACTTACCTATTGGGATTGGTTTCGCTCAAGCCCTACAAACACTATTTAGTGTATAAAGCTCTTATGGATTTATTTTTTGTACCTTATATTTGGTCTTCTAGTTTGGGATGTTGTGTATTCTAGTTATATATATAAATATTATTGACATTTAAATAATGTACAAGGGTCATATAAAGATTTATGGTAGCGGTTTGGTTTGGTTTGGTTTTTTATTTTATTTTTTATGTTGGGATGTTTATGTATCCTCTTATTCCCAAATTTATTTTAATTTCTTATTTAATTTTTTATAGCTAATATGATTCTACTTATTAATTTATTTTCTAATAGTATGTCTCTAGATTTATGTTACTTACTCTAATTAGATGTTTTATTATTGATCTGTTTGTTGTTACTTAGGGGTGAAATCATCCCCAATGATTATTTTCTAATAACCTCACACGAGTTTCCATCCTTGAGTGATCAGGATGGTGCCTCGGGTATTTAATTTATCATTTATATTGTTTAATGGATGGATGACATGGGTTGGTTAATAATAGTATTCATATACTACTCTCTGGTGGTGTTTTGATTTGTACCCTTAATTTTTTTATAAATTCTAAACTTATCTAACCCATAGGGAAGTAAGGAAACTCTATGGGTGGTCAAGTTTTTCACATTTTTGCGGGGTAATAGGTTAAATAACTTTATTTAAACATGTTTAGACTATTATTTTCCCTCCTACATTTCTATTTTCTAATTTTAGTGTAGGATTTTGCCTTTTTTCCTTTTACACTTGTATATCTTAGTGTTGTGATAGTAGGGACTGATTGTATATTGATTTAGTGTGATAATTTCACTAGTAAAATAATTGATCTCACACATCAAATTGATGAAATCAAAGAAAATATCCATTTAAGTCAAGAGGAAGGAATCACACAACCATACCTGAGTGATGATGAGGCATGCCTCTAAAACCTCAAATTTTTATTCAAAGTAGTGTTCCAAGATTTGGATAGCATGAACAAGGAAGATAAAGATTCCAAAAATGTAACCAAGGATGAAAAAAACATTGAGGAAAATATTTAGTGGAAATCTGAAAAAAATTCTAAAATCAGGGATAATCCCAAGGAAACTTTTAAGGATAAAAGTGAGGCTATATTTTCCAAAGAAGATGAAATTACTATTAGTGTCCATAGGGGGAAGAATAAGAAGAAGCCTTAACTGAAGAATGAGAAAAAAAGGAAGAGGCAAACATGGTTACTGAAATATTAGAGGATATCCCTGAAAATCGAGATAATTAGCAAGAAGAAGAATCCTTGATGTATTTTTACTAGGACTGGGTTGTATAATAACTTCTTCACCAATCTCTAAGGCTCTCCTCCTTTTGGTTCCCTCCTCAACAATATATAGAGGTTGAATGATAGGACAAAAAAGAAATAAAAATAATCCTTGGATAAAAAATAAAATGGAAAAGGATATGAAGAGATAATGACTACTCTAATAAAGGAAATACTTTAATATTTGAAAGATAAAAAAGAAGGATAAATATTCAATAAAGATGAAACTACTGAAATTGAGGATATTAGTGAAGAATTTAAAAATAATAAGACACAATAAAGGGAAAATGTAGAGTTCTATCAAATGTGGATAAAAGCTGAATTACTTCTTCAATCTCTATATCTATATACTACTTAGTTTTCTTCTTAAAAAAATTATGAATATTTCAAAGAGGAGGAAGATAAGTGCTATAATGAATGAGATTCAACATTAGTCATGGTTAAATACATATTTAGTAACACTTTTACATAATCCTATCACATTATCCAACAATTTAAGGTGGACATAAATGACTTTAAACAAAATGATTTGTGGGAGGAAACTTTATTTTTTTATTTATTTCTTAAGAAATAATTTTTAGGCCCTTATTTTAGGAACTCTTTTAGGAATTATCTTCAATACCCATGTCTTATTAATCTAAAAACATGGACCTTTTTATTTGACTTGGTTGTTTTATTTTTTAGTTCCATGATTAAGAAGACATATAAGTAAAAGGAGAAACAATAGTATCATGAGTAAATGTGAGTATTGTTTTAATGATTTATTACTTTACCTCCCTTGAATTTTAATTTCTATTTTTGAATTAGGACGAAAATTTTCATGCCACACTTATATTTTTGCATTATTTTTTATCTATGATGAAATATTATTTAGGAATCCCATTATTCCAAGATTTAGATTTAATTGTTAATAAGATTGAATGAGTAATATTGAGAAGGAATAATTATATATAAGCATGACTGTATCAATTTGATGAATCTTTATTTGGGGGGGATAGTTAATTCATGTAGATGAAACTCCTCTTACATTTCTTATACTTTTATTTCCTGAAATTAATGTGGATTAGTTTATTATTATTATTCATTCCATGAGTTATTGACCCAAATTTTATGTTTCTCATCCCTGAGAGGGTTCTAAGACTATTTTTTCATATTATTTATAATACCCATTTACTAAGAGATATGTGGGGAATTTAAACCTAATATAACATACATTGATATCATTTAAAATACATTTTTGAAAAAAATAATATTTAAAATGTTTGAGGAATTTTTATTTTAATCCATTATCATTGATGATTACCTTGGAATTTGTATCTTTATTTTAAGCCTAGAGAAGGCGTGAAAGACTTTTTTAGTAAGATCCACATTACAATATTGTTTTATCCTTTTTACCCCACTCTTTGTGTATTGCATGATATTAAACGATATGAATATGGGGGGAGAGGTTTTCATAGTGGAAGGGGATGATTTATATTAATGAGGTGATGTGGGGTGTTTTATTGGGTGTTGGGAAATGTTCATGAGTTACTTTAATTATATTTAATTGTTTCCCTTTGGGAAAAAGTAAAAAAAATCATTGTTAAAAAAATAATAAAAAGAAAAAAATAATTATTGAAAATATTAAAGAAAAAGCATGATTTGAAAAAAAAATTAAAAGAGTGGGTATATTTAATTGTGTTTACTTTTCATGATTTATAATCCTTTACTTTGAGTTAGGGAAGTATGGAGACTTCATTATTTAAAGAGGAGTTTTTTTAACATGACTTTTTTTTATAATTCCATCTTCTTTAGAGAAAACCTTTTTTGGGATTTATTATCTTCACATAATTAACCTACCTACCTAAAGCCTCATATTCATTTGAAAAAAAATTGAATTCATTATGATATTTTTCATTATGGGGTAGATATTTTAGATGTTGTTAAATCCTATAGTAAGGAGAATGTACATGAGTTATGAGCATAACTCCATTTAAATTTTTCCCATGAGTGATGAGTCAAAAATATTTCATGGTGAGATAGATCACAAATTTTCAGGTAGAATGATAATAAATTGAGATATTTTAATGGAATTTAGGGGAAGATTAATAAATTTAAATTGGTGAGTTAGATACATTTTTTGGATTGGTTTCTTTAAAAAGTAAGGATTTGAAAATATATATTTTATATAATTCTATAAAGTTTTTTACCTCATTGATAATTGTTTAATTTGGTTGATTTAGATATTTAAATATTGCTATCATGAATTTCCTTTGTCATTTAGTTAAGATTATATGATTGAGGAAAATCAATGTTTAAATGTGGGGGGTTTGATACCTCAAATATCAGGCATATATTTTAGTTATTTAATTAATTAATTATATTAATTATTTAATTTTCCTTGACTTATGTAAATTTTATATATTATTTCATGGAATGGGACATTTAAATTAAATACAGTAGAAATAAATAAAAAAGTAATAGATTTTTAAAATGGAAAATTATGAATTTTTTTAGGAAAATTTTAACAAAAGGAATACGTTTTTAGGTATAAAAAGGTGGACCAATACTAGAACATAGAAAAAATACAAAAATACAACCATTGTGTAGGAGAATTAATTTTTTTTAACTCATGGATAGCATAAAGAGAGGAGAGACTAGACTGAGTAGGTGCTGAGTAGGAGGAAACCTAAGTGAGGTGTCTTGGGAAGTGCTCATATAAACCCTTCCCGAAGCATCTACATATAAGAAAGAGAACCCATACGACTAAAGGATCAATGTATCATCCACAAACACCCAAAAACTATTCATCATAAACAAAACACCATCATCCTTATTTCCATCTTCATGTGTGTTGGGGTTCGGTTGTTCCTTCCCTTGTTATATCGCATCATACCACCACGAGACCACCATGGCACCAACCTGGGAATCTTAAGCATGTCTTGAATAAAGTCTGTAACACTATAGGATCACTATTAGAGATTGGGTTTGGCTCATAGTACCTATAAGATTATTAAAAAGGCTCATTAATTCCTCAGTGGAACTCTACAAATCCTCTACAAGGATTAAGATACCATGTGAAGATCCAAAAAACTCTTTATCAAACGGTTATACCACTAAGAAATCAAATGTAGAGCCATGATAAAAAATAAACATACCTAATACAACATAATTACCAATTAAGGAGTTTTACCTTGCCTACATGGGTATGAAATTCATACTATTAAAAAAATTTAATCCATCCCTTTCCACTACAGAGTCCCGGGATCTATGCATGCAAAGTGAAGAAGATAATGTGTGTTATGTCACAGTGCATGTGACACCCATTATGTTACTAGAGAATTAATTAATAAATTTATTTAATTAATTTTAATCCATTTTGAGTTATTTAGATTTTCAGGATGGAATTTTGAGAATTCCATTGGAATTTTAAAAATTCCATAATAATTTGTGTTGTACACTATTTTCTCACAGTTAAAAGTAATTATGCACTGATCGTACATGAGGGTTAATCACTTTATAGTGTTGTTTCACATGGTTTTGGCATGGTTATCTCAACTATATGAGCCTCTTAAGACTATATATGAGGGTGAATCATGTTTTTAGAGTAGTTATATCATGGTTGTCACACATTTTGGTAAACTAAGAGCCTAAACTGTGTATGACACCCAGAATTTTAATATTTTTATTTTTATTTTTTTCTAATTTTTCCCTTATGAATTTTAGAGATTTATTTCCCTCATTCCAACTCCCTACATTTAATTACCCACACTATCTAAGACCCCCATGGATTACCCCTCCTCTCCTTTAGAGATCATTCATTCTTGATGATTTCTTCTAATTTATTTAATAATCATGGTTAATCCTTCAAGGTACGACCTCCTCTTCTATCCACCCTCCCATTTTTTAGTGTTTTTTCTCTCCAAATAACCCCTCTTTTCTTGGTTAAACCATAGGTAATGGGGGTTGACTCGGATTTTTGGTTTGATCCTTTTTTAGGGTGTGTGATGGATTGATCAGGATTCCTTTTTACTTATTTGGGCATCCTCCTCCCATGGTGATGCATTTCAGATCGTTTCATCTTTGCTAACATTAATTTAAGGTAGGTGTCTCTATGAAACCCCCTTATATTACAAGTTATAAATTTATTGGTGTGTTTTAAATGATTTATTGTGAAATTATAAGGTTTTTTTATGTAAATGTAGTATTAACTTATGTTTGATTGTATTTTTAGATTGGAATGGGCCTTGGCCACATGTCAAGTGCTTGTGAAAATTCACATGTGGCTCTTTAAAATTATTTAAAGAAACTTGTAATATTTTTTGGTATATATAATTTTTTGGCATTACCTTATTGGTTTTATAATGGTTTTAAAATATTTTTAATAGTGTGTAATGGGCTTGGGACACATTCCAAATGAATTTGAGTGCCTATTTGTATTTTATAAGGTGGTTAAAGTGATTAAAAACATGTTTAATACCAAGTCCATTTTTGAAATGGGTGATAATTTTTTTAAAGTATTTTTTATTAAAATTGGAGATCTTTCCTTATTTTGAAATGATTTTGAGATCGTGAGTCCCAAGGTGTTTTAAAATATCCTTTAAAAATTTAATGAGTATTTTTTTCAAAAAATGATTCTTGGAACCATTTGGTTACATTTAAAGCATTATATTTTAAAAAAAAGTAAATTTCTTGGAAATAGTTTGATTTCCAAATCTTCTTTCAAAGCGTGTCATGTTGATTTTTCTTTCAAAGGATTTATTTTTGAAAATTGGATTTCCAAATGGGTTTCTAAATGTGATTTTTGGGAAAATTATTGTCTAACTTTAGGACCAAGGGTAGATCACATGATATATATTTCTTTGTTTGGTATATTGATATAGGATAATCCTCTAATTCCTTTATATTCACCTATTTTATTGATTGTATTATCACCGTTACTTGATTTTAATTCTAATATATTGGGATCCTTTGTATGTTTTATGCCTCACTTTTTGTGTTTCTTCACTTACATTTAAATTTTTTTAAAAAGTTTCAAAATAATATTTAAAAAAGGGAAATGGTGTTTATTTCTTTAAGCATTTAAATGAATGGTTTCTAAAATTGTTTAGGAAAATGGTATTTCCATGATATGTTTGGAAAAATAGGTAAAAGTTTTTTGGTTTGTTTTCCTTGATTTAAAGGATTAATTTAAAAGGTTTAACTATCCTTGATTTTATTTTATAAAAAGGGTAATTTTTTTAAAGTTTGAATGTGGTTTGGTTTTATAAATAATGTAAAAATATACTTTATACCTTATGTTCCTGATAACATTTTATAAATTATTTTACTAATGGATTTATATATATTCAGTGGTTTGTGGTGGCCTACTAAGCTTTTATGTGCTGATTCCTATTATATCTTAGTTGAACATTCTTGGTTTAGTTTCATGGATGCTCTTGAGAGTATTGATTTATATGTGGTTAATTTTTATTCTATTTCCTTGGTACAGTTGTTCCTATTACTTGGTTTTTATAGGACTTGTTTTTACATTCCAAGTATGTTTGGAATGTGGCCCTTTAAATTATTTACTTCATCCAATTGGGCTTTTACTCCTTTATATATATGGAGGGTTGCAATATTTTTTGGTAGATGAAGAAAAAAAATTAAGTGGGAATGTTTACCTTATAGGAGAGGGGGACTAGGTGGTGAGGGAGGTTTTTTACTCATTCTATTTACACATTTATATATTCTATTGTTCGTTTATCATTTCCTACATTTTGTTTCCAATGTAGATTGTCACGAACCAACCCGGGTCGACCCTGAACCGGTCACCCGAGCCAGCCCGCAACATGGCCCAAGGGGCATTCCCGATCCTCACAGGCTGGCAACTAGTGTCGGGCATCAAGACTGAACAAGAGGGAATGATTTTTCCCAATGAAAAAAAACAACAGAAAAGTATAAGAACGCAAAGTAAAATAAATGACCCTGAAAAGAAAGAACGACCAACAAGACACACTAACCTGGTCTCGACCAAAACTCCTCGTGACCTCGAGAGTCACTCTCCACACCACAACCAAGTCTCTCCCACGGTGAACAAGCTCAAGTAAACCTATAACAGAAACTAAAAACAGTAAAACACAATAGGTGTGATTATTAAAACTCGGTAGGTAGCCACGAATAATTCTATTCCCAAATCACATACCATTAAATAAAGAATTTATCAATTCCAGGTTTGAACTAAATTATATAAAATATCAGTTTCCACACACACCTTCATTTCCAAAACAAGTAACAATCCATGTCCCTTTTTAATTCAAAAATAAGATTAATGTTTGAAAGGAACAGGCGGATTTCATTTTTAAACATTTTTTCAAACAATTTAGAAATTGAAATTTTAGTTGTTATCCAAAAGGAAAACTGCACACAACACACAACACACACTAAGGGCAATGGAAAAGGTGGCACATAGGGGCCATCAACTGAACTAGACCTCTCAATCATCCGCCGCGTAAAAATAAGCACTAAAAGAAACATGGGTCGAACCTAGGAGATCGTGAACAATACAGAACCTATTATACATGTGACGCATCTTGAAGGCATGCCTACTCTCGATGACTTCATAACTCCCTAACGCCTGGCATAGCCCTACATGGCCTAACCGAGGGGCCCAATCCCCATAGCAGCAATAACTTAGTATTCCCCAACTATGGGGCCACTAGCTAGTGCGAAATTTAAACTAGTGCAGTAATCATTCTCAGAAGATTCACTTACTATGTCAGGTTCCCATGTCAACACATACAATAAAAATGGGTGAGTCAAAATTTTCAATCAAGTAACCAGTCACAAAGCACAAACATCATGCTCAACAACTCACACAATCACCATACACAACATGATCACTCATGAGTCACGTCAAAGAAAATTTTTCTAAAATAATTTATTTTTATTAAAGTGTCAAACTGGCTTTAAACATCCTTTGAAAATCGCCCATCTTTCAAAAGAAACCAAAACTTTCACATCATAGGTAAAACCACTTTCCAAATATACCAACGCACTCTACTTCTATCAGGTTCCAAAGGGGACTTTACCAATTTTAAAGAAATCATCATTTCTCAAGATAACCAAAAACACTTGTTCACGCTTCAAAAGAAGTCATTTATCATTTAAACCAAAACTACATTTGAAGTTCCGTGAATTATGTTCAAAATCCAAACGGGCATTCTTTCACTATTGTGTGTCCGCTCATCAAGAAAATATGTCAAATTCTATGTATAAAATAAACATCTCTTTTTACATAGAGTGATCATTTAAAAATTAATTATCTTATATCATTTCTCATTTATTAAAATTAATAAAAACATCAAGCAATTAATAAATTCTAAATTTAAAATAAGGTGAATTGGGGCCCTACCTCGACTCACCGCTCGATCATGATGACATGAATCGCTTCGCATTTGCGCATAAGCACGCGCAACTCGATAGCCACAGTGTCGCGAACTTTCGCTGACGACATGCTGCAACAACCGCAGGACATTTAAAACTGGAAACCATTACCCAAATCAAACAATATAATTTTTCATCATTAATAATTATTTAATAAAACCTTTTGAAAAATTTATAAATAAAATTTTAAAAACCATTTCCACGGATAAACAAAACACTAGAAAATTTATTAAACAGTTTTCCAAATATTTTGCATGACTTTAAATGCCAAAAACTTCACTCAAAACATCCTTTTGAAACCAAACACACCTTGGCGCAACACCAAACCACTTTCCAAACATGTTTCGCACCATTAATATAATTTAATAAACCATAAATAAAAGTTTATAAAATAACTTTCAGGAAGTGACACTTGGCTTTACCAACAAAACTCATTCAAAAACTTTCTTTATGACCAAACACACCCCAAAAACATATCAAAATAGAATCTGAAACCCCTGTAATAATTAATAAACTAGTTTCGCAAATTACAAAACCCCAATTAATAATGCAATATCATTTTTCATCCAAGATGCACCATAATTAACATGAACATGCCACTATAAAAATCAAATGCATAATAAACACGCATAAAAACTAATTCCGCACCAAGAAAACTAATTAATAAACATGATATATTAACTAAATGAGAAAATTAATCCATCAAACAAGAATTAAACGCAGAAACACTAACCTCAATATATACCAAACACCACCAGGATTGTGCGCAAAGTCTACCGCACTTCAATCACACTACAACCAAACTCATATATGTCCTAATTATAGAATTGGACCAAAAAATATCCCAATTAGACTATAAAAAAATGGAACCCTAACCCCACAACACTTCCAAATGGAAGAAAACACCCACCAGTGTAGCACGCATTTGCGGAGAGGGAGAGGGGGGTTGGCCGACCAGAACGAGGGGTTTCTAGATGTGCGCCATGATGAAAAAGAGGTGTCACCAGTGGTTCGGCCGGATAGGAGAAGGGGCGCCGGCTGAGGAGAGAGGCGCAAGAAGCAGGGGTGTTGTGAGGCGATGTGACAGGCGCCGAGGCGAGCTAGAAGGGGCGGTTGCTGTTCTGGACTGCCGGAAGAAGGGAGAAAAGGGAGGTGGGGTTCGCAGGTGAAGGACAGAAGGGGGAGAGTGGGTGCGGGTAGTGTTAGAGGGGAGTCGCGGGTCTGGTCGTGCAAGGCAGTGGGGGCGACGTGGGGGAGCTCGAGGCGAGGCGGGCTGTGCGGCCGACCAGAGAGGGAGGAGAAGGGAGGTCCGGAAGGAGAGGAGGAGGAGGAAACTGCTTAGGGTTAGGGGAGGAGAGGCTCATGTGACAGGAGAGAGGAAAGAATGAGAGGGAGAGAAAAAAATATAGGAAAGAAAAAGAGAGGAAAGAAAGAGGAAAGGGAAAAAAAGAAAATAAAATAAAAACCAAAACAAAAATTAAAATTAAAATTAAGGATAAATTAATATCCTATTAATTCTAAATTTAATATTAATAATAAAAAGAAAATAATAAAATCAACCAATATAATAAAATTATCTATTGATGACGGACACCACGCGCACGGTCACGCGCACGGTCTCCATGCATGGTCACGTGCCCGCAAAAGAACCCAAAAAAACAACAAATAATAATAATAATCAATTTAAAATAAATCATCGGTTGGGGTGTGACAATTCTCCTCACCATGACACTTTCTGCCCCCAGAAAGTCCCAAAAAGACTTGGTTAACCAAAGGTTCCAAGAAAGACTGCGAAGACCAGAAGGTATTTTAAACAAAACCTTCATCGCTCGAAGACCGAGCACTTAAGACACCCATATCATGAAATTATATAGATCTCAAAACTATAATCACCAAGCGAAAAGACCAACAACAAGAATTTCAACTATAAACACAACTTCAACATGGAACACTCTGACCCCTAACTTAGGAAACACCAGGGCTCGCTCGAGACCTCCAAGAACGCTCACAAGGTGACCCACTGCCCGAGCGAACCAATTACAATGATCAGGGTCAGGGGGAGCATAAGCAAGGGATTGTCCTTCCATGCGCACTTTAAAGATAGAGTTTTCCATAAGTTCATCTGATGGTGGTCTCCCCACCATATTAGGATCGTTTTCAAATATTAGTTCTCCAAACCAAAATGATTAAAAACCCGGAAAAAACCTCTAACACTGGCTTGACCCTCTAATCTCCCTGTGTTGAACCAAACCGACACAAGAGGAGACGCTGGTGAGACCCGCAGTGGGTCTCCCCACCATTTTAGAATTTTCCTAACACCACAACACCAGCGCGGGCATTCCCAATTTACTTTGAGCGATACATAATGAACTCTTCATTACGAACCCGCCAACACGGGCTGTGCCACACTGACGATTCCCACACTGACCAATACTCTACCACATTGGAGGGTTTTGACAGCGAAAACTCATAACCAAGAGATGAACTGGACAGACGCGCGTCAATTCCACAAGACATGAGCATCTCCATAATGAGTACAATTTTGATCTATAGCCAACCACCAGAAGGGTCACAGAGTGCACTCGTTGCAAGAGGGATTCTCTGAACCTCTTTAAAGCCCGAGAGGAACTTCCATAAGTCAAGACCACCACAAGAAAACAAGGCCTTTATACCCCTCACAACAAAAATGAACCTTCAGAGAAGATACTGAAGTAAGGGAATTTAAGTCATCCCCAACCCATTACTGTGGCCTTAAGTCAGAGCAAGATCATCCCACGCTCGACGAGTTTTGACTGCGCGCAAGATTCACCTCGAGACCTATGGCTGGGGCCCTGATGTTTGAAGCATCTACTTCCTCGCAGTCATAAGCTGACAACCTCTTACTTGAACTTCCTTCACTGAAAAAGAAACCTTCATACCTATCCTCGTGTCCCGAGCGACCACTTTGTCAACATACCAACTAAGAATTTCTGCGAACAACTTAGGGTGTCCGACTGACCACACTAGAGGTAGAAGATTGAGTGGTCTATCAAGAGCACAATCCAAATGAAGAGAGCAGCACTCCAAGAAAAAGTCCCTTTGGTTCACACTCTTCATCGTATGAGAAACCTGGACTTACCACAATATGGACGAGACCAACAACTATTACGTGCTTTAAGCTGATTGTTCCACACAACCTCTTGAAAACATGAAACCAGCTCATCAGAAAGGTCAACGCACCTCAGTCTCTGTCTGTTGATTGGTTGATCACTTATGAGATCCACCAATTTCATTTGCCTTCACTTAGATACAACTGCAGAATGTGGTGAGTCTTGATGATTGCTCACAACATCCCCATTTGCAATGAAAATGGAATGATTACCGTTTGCTAGTTTTGTCTCGCTCCTCCAAACATACTCGAGACAACTTATTCATACACAACATCTAGAGTTCCTCTAAAACCAGAGACACTTCAAACTTTCCCAAAGCACTCAACGACATCCAACTGACCTCAACATCTATGAACAATCGACACCACCGAGCAGAACCCAACTCTGCCACTCCACTGGGAGTCTAGGTTGGGCCAAGAATAGAGAGACTTTCTGGAAACCCATGGGACATTTCTATGGGGCATATACCAAACAAGAAACACAAAACAACCTTCCACAAATCCAAACACATCACAAAACAAACATCCACATTCAGAAACCAATCCAATAATTCCAATTTAAAACGTTAATTCATTTTCAAAGAAAAACACTCACTTGAAAAACCAAGAACAGTACATTAAAACCCAATAACTATTTTGAACTCATCACTTTCACTCCAGACTCAAAACCATTTTCCAATTCCAAAACCATTTAAGCACAAAAACCCATTTGAGAGAACACCCCACTTTTCAGGAAACAAGATGCAGCTTTTAAAATCAATCACTCACCACTGATATTCCTGGATGCCTCACAGATTTTCATTTCTGTTCCACCCAGGCACCCATCTACACAATCCACCAACCATCCATTAATCACTCCCACATGCACATGTGAGCACCCATAGGAATACCACTAGAAAAGAAACAAGGCTCTTTCGATTTCAAAATAAAACATTACCAATATTCCAAAAATACCTTTTTTCCAAACCATTTCAAAAATTCAAGAAATATTTCCAAAATGATTTTCATTTATAAAACAACCCACTCCAATTTCAGATAACCCAAGACATTATTTTAGAAATTCAACTTCAACAAATCAAACGCCAAATTCCAGAAACAAGTGTTTAAGAGAAAAACACCCCAAAAAGATCATGACAAACACACACTAAAATAAAATAAGATCAACACAAAAGTTTGCTTCCCTTTTTAAAGGAAAACACTTCTATTCCAATCCTTAAAACTGAAGCAAGACATCACAAACATTAAAGCACCTGGACGGAAAACTAGTGGTTGTGCCTAACCCGACTACATGGTTTAGCAGACCATGACCTAGGCAAGCACCAACCACTAGGAGTGTCAAACCGTACTCTCAGGCATCACATGGGTCGCTACTCCATGTGAGACCACTCATAGTACCGGTTTACTCCTATTGTCATCCCCCATCCACAAAGATCAAATCCAAAAAAACTGAAATCCCGGACTACCCATGGCTACTCAAGGATCGGAACGAATAAGAGTTCGTGACGCTCTTCCCTCACCTACCCCTAGAGTACCGACATTCCTATCTCCGATCTACCTGAAATCCCAAACAAAAAGGACAAAAACCTCCCTTTGATACCATTTTGTCACGAACCAACCCGGGTCGACCATGAACCGGTCACCTGAGCCGGCCTGCGACATGGCCCGAGGGGCGTTCCCAATCCCCATGGGCTGCCAAATAGTGCTAGATATCAAGACTAAACAAGAGGGAACAATTTTTCCCAATGAAAAAAATAGCATAAAAGTAGAAGAACGCAAAGTAAAATAAATGACCCTGAAAAGAAAGAATGACCAACAAGACACACTAACCTGGTCTTGACCAAAACTCCTCGTGACCTCGAGAGTCACTCTCCACACCACAACCAAGTCTCTCCCACAGCAAACAAGCTCAAGTCAACCTGCAACATAAACTAAAAATAGGAAAACACTATAGGCGTGATTATTAAAACTCAGTAGGTAGGCCCGACTAATTCTATTCCCAAAGAACATACCATTAAATAAGGAATTTATCAATTCCAGGTTTGAACTAAATTATAAAAAATATCAGTTTCCACATACACAATTGTCACACCCTCAACGACACTTTATTTTAAATTGATTATTTTTGTTTTTTTTTTGTTTTTTTTTGGGTTCTTTTGCGGGAACACGACCATGCATAGTGACCGTGCACACGACCGTGTGCGCGGTATCCGTCATCAATAGATAATTTTATTATATTGGTTGATTTTATTATTTTCTTTTTTATTATTAATATTAAATTTAGAATTAATAGGATATTAATTTATCCTTAATTTTATTTTTATTTTTGTTTTTATTTTTATTTTATTTTCCTTTTTCCCCTTTCCTCGTTCTTTCCTCTATTTTTCTTTCCTCTCTTTTTTCTCTCCCTCTCATTCTCTCCTCTCGCCCGTTGCGCAAGCCTCTCCTCCCTTAACCCTAAGCGGCTCCCCTCCTCCTCCGCTCCTCCCAAACCGCCCTTCTCCTCCCTCTCTGGTCAGCCGCGCAGCCCACCTCGCCTTGAGCTCCCCCGCGTTGCCCCTGCTACCTCGCACGGTCGGACCCGCGCCTCCCCTCTAACCCTACCTGTACCTGCCCTCCCCCACCTCTCCTTCACCTTCGAAACCCACCTCCCTTTTCTCTCTTATTTTGATGATCCAGACCACCATACCCCTCCCTTCCAGCTCACCCTGGCTCTCAGCATATCACCTCACAAAACCTCTGCTCCTCGCGCCTCTCTCCTCAGTCGGCGCCCCTTCTCCTATCTGGACGAACCTCTAGTGACACCTCTTTTTCGGTATGGCGCACCTCCGGAAACCCCTCGTTCTTCTCGTCCAGCCCTACTCTCCCACACCACAGGTGCGTGCTACACCGATGGGTGTTTTCTTCCTTTTGGCAGTGTTTCGGGGTTAGGGTTCCATTTTTTTATGGCCTAATTGTGATATTTTTTGGTCCAATTCTTGAATTAGGAAATATATGTGTTTGTTTGTAGTGTGATTGAAGTGGGGTAGACTTTTCATACAATCTTGGTGGTGTTTGGTATATATCGAGGTTAGTGTTTCTGCATTTAATTATTGTTTGATGGATTAATTTTGTCATTTAGTTAATATATCATTTTTATTAATTAGTTTGCTTGGTGCGAAATTAGTTTTTATGCGTGTTTATTATGCGTTTAATTTTTAAAGTGGAATGCTCATGTGAATTGTGGTGCGTCTTGGATGAAAACTCATATTGCATTATTAATTGGTGTTTTTTAATTTGTGCAACTAGTTTATTAATTATTACAGGGGTTGAATATTCTATTTTGATATGTTTCTGGGGTGTGTTTGGTCATAAAGCAAGTTTTTGAATGAGTTTTGTTGGTAAAGCCAAGTGTCACTTCCTAAAAGTTGTTTTATGAACTTTTATTTATGGTTTATTAAATTATATTAATGGTGTGAAACATGTCTGGAAAGTGGTTTGGTGTGGCGCCAAGGTGCGTTTGGTTTTAAAAGGATGTTTTGAGTGAAGTTTTTGTCATTTAAAGTCATGTGAAATATTTTGAAAACTGTTTAATAAATTTTCCAGTGTTTTTTTTATCCAGGGAAATGGTATTTAAAATTTTATTTATAAATTTTTCAAAAGGTTTTATTAAATAATTATTAAGGATGGAAAATTATCTTGTTTGAGTTGGGTAAAGGTTTCCGGTTTTAAATGTCTTGTGGTTGTTGCAGCGTGTCGTCAGTGAAAGTACGCGACACTGAGGTTATCGGGTTGCACATGCTTATGCGCAAACGTGAAGCGAGTTGTGTCATCATGATCGAGCGGCGAGTCGAGGTAGGACCCCCACTACACCTAATTTTAAATTTAGAATTTATTAATTGGTTGATGTTTTTATTAATTTTAATAAATGAGAAATGATATAAGATAATTAATGTTTAAATGATCACTCGATGTAAAAAGAGCTGTTTATTTTATACATAGCATTTGAAATATTTTCATGATGAGTGGACGCACAATAATGAAAGAATTCCCGTTCAGCTTTTGAACATAATTCATGAAACTTCAAATGTAGTTTGGTTTAAATGATAAATGAATTATTCTGAAGCGTGAACAAGTGTTTTTGGTTATCTTGATAAATGAGGATTTATTTAAAATTGGTAAAGGCCCATTTAGCACCTGATAGAAGTAGATTGTGTTGGTATATTTGGAAAGTGGTTTTACCTATGATGTGAAAGTGTTGGTTTCTTTTGAAATATGGGTGATTTTAAAAGGATTTTTAAAGCCAATTCGACACTTTAATAAAAATGAATTATTTTGGAAAAACTTTCTTTGACGTGACTCAGGGGTGATCCTGTTGTGTACAGTGATTGTGTGAGTTGTTGAGCATGTTGTTTGTGCTTTGTGACTGGTTACTTGATTGACTTTTTTGACTCACCCCTTTTTATTTTATGTGTTGACATGGGAACCTGTCATAGAGAGTGAATCTTCTGAGAATGATTGCTACACTATTTTAGATTATGCATTGTCTAGTGGCCCCATAGCAGTGGAATACTGAGTTATTGCTGGTATGGGGATTGGGACCCTCGGTTAGGCCATGTAGGGCTATGCTGGGCGTTAGGGAATTATGACGTCATCGAGAGTAGGCATGGCTTCAGGATGAGTCGCATGTATAATATGTTCTAGATTGTTCACAATCTCCTAGGTTCGACCCATGTTTCTTTTAGTGCTTATTTTTACATGGCGGATGATTGAGAGGTCTAGTTCAGTTACTGGCCCCTATGTGCCACTTTTTCCATTTCCCTTAGTGTGTATTGTGTGTTGTGTGTGGTTTTCCTTTTGGATAACAACTAAAATTTGGATTTCTAAATTGTTCTCAAAAGTGTTTAAAAATGCAATGCATATATTCCTTTCAAACATTAAACTTGTTTTTGAATTAAAAAAGGAAATGGACTCTTACTTGTTTTAGAAATGAAGGTGTGTGTGGAAACTGATATTTTATATAATTTAGTTCAAACCTAGAATTGATAAATTCTTTATTTAATGGTATGTGCTTTGGGAATAGAATTAGTCGGGCGTACCTACTGAGTATTAATACTCACGCCTGTAGTGTTTTCCTATTTTTAGTTTCTGTTTCAGGTTGACATGAGCTTGTTCGCCATGGGAGAGACATAGTTGTGGTGTGGAGAGTGACTCTCGAGGTCACGAGGAGTTTTGGTCAGGACCAGGTTAGTGTGTCTTCTTGGTCGTTCTTTCTTTTCAGGGTCATTTATTTTACTTTGTGTTCTTCTACTTTTCCGCTATTTTTTTCATTAGGAAAATCATCCCCTCTTGTTTAGTCTTGATGCCCAGCACTAGTTTCCAGCCCATGGGGATCGGGAACACCCCTCAGGCCATGTTGTGGGCCATCTCAGGTGACCGGTTCAGGGTCGACCCGGGTTGGTTCGTGACATAGATGCCCGATATATGGATGGTTCATGCCATATTTTTGTTATATTTCATATATTTCTTTTACTCTGATTATTTTCTAAAACCATTCTCAAGTGTGTTCATGTGATTCATAGGCAGTATTTTCCAGCCAATAGAGATCAGGAACACCCTTTGGGCTAATGGAAGACCGATTTGGTCCTCCATCAGATCGATGGCAATACAAGTTTATTAAAAATGGTATTAGAGGATTTGGTTTCTTCTTCCTCATAGGATCCTAAGACTTTAGATAACCCTTTATTATTTGGGGTTTCATGGTAATATCAAGTTATAATTAGTCATTGGAACTCAAGAAATGTAGGGAGACTATAGCTAGCTCTTTCATGTCCTAAGCCTTCAGTTTCCATGGGAAGTGGGTTTGAATTTTAAATTAATTTTTTGTTTTATTTATCATTGACATTTTTATTAACCTCCTTGGGGTTTGGGTTATATTTTGGAATAGAAAAGGCATATGGTTCAATGTTTTGAGGTTAGTTTTCATAGCCCGATCAACCAGATAACAACTGAACACTTGATCCTAAAATGACTGTAATTATTTCATGGTTAGAATGGTGTTCATTGGGCCAAGTGGTTGAGTTAGTAATGGTTCTACATCCCTTTTAGCTTATTTTTTAGACCTATCTTGAGAGATACATAATGGTGAGGGATAATTCATAGTGGATCTTGTGATACATTGATGATGTGCATTGATATTTGTGATGTTCCTCCTTTTTGGTGTTATTGTTTTGTGAAATGGATTTTTGTGAAAAAAGTGTAATTTTCATAGAAAAAAATAGTTTTCAAAGAAGTATTTGGGATTTCTTAAGAAAATGAGTTTGAATTTTTATGAATTCAGATATTTTTTTGGGAATTTTACCTTTATGCTGTTTATAAAATGAAATTAGTTTTCTAGAAAACTTTGAGCATTTTTTATCAAAATCATTTAATTTTTTTTTCGAAAATCGTTCTAGTTTTAAAAACTCATTATTTAAATGTAAATTAATTTGGAACCCCATTGGTGTTTTTGAAAAATTAATTGTTTTCATTTAATTAAAATGAGATGAGAAATGTTTTTGAAATTTTTTAAAGATTAATCTTTTAGAATATTAGGTTGTTTCTAAAAATGGGTAGAAATTTTTTGGGATTTACTTAGGAAATTTAATTATTTTAAAAGTTTTTGAATTTTTTTAAAATGGTATTTATTCTTTTTTAAATGTGTTCGTTTTTAAATAATTGTTTTGGGTATGTGATTTTACCTATTTGTTTGTGTTTTTTATTTTTTCCCTTCACGTTATTTGGGTCCAGTTGATTTTATTTGGGAAATAAGACCAAGTCTGAAGTAACATGATCACAACATATATAAATATTTAATCATTTTAGATGAATATCCAATATATTTTACATATACATGTCTAAGGATCATAAAGTTTTAGTGTCTTTGGAGACTAGACAGTCAATATTCTTATTTCATGAAGAATATTCAATATATCCCACAAATATGTTCCCACATCATACTATTATTATATATACCCTACTTAAAACCTTTCTGTATAATCTAGGGAAATAAAACATAAGAAATGGTGAGTTTAGAAACTCAGTAAGGGTAAAAAAGAGGGATATCAATTATCACTTGATAATGACATGAGAATAAGGGTATGAGAACAAGATCTTAACTTTTGAAATCAATACCCAACATATCATATATCATAATATTGATTAATGGTATAAAGTTTGTCATTTAATAATACATGAATCATAAATTTATTCAAAAAACATGATCGATGATATCATAATACAAACATAATATTATGGCAAGAACGTAAGTTTATAACATTATGAACATGTATAAATACAAACAGGTATAATCATAAAGTTAAAGAAATAAAATTATGCCCTCACATAAACTTATGGACATGAAACCAGGTCCACACATAAATTTATGGACATGAAATCTAGGTCCGCACAAAAACTTATGGACATGAAAACTAGGACCATGTATAAAATTATGGACATGAAAATATGGACCATACATAAAATTATAAATATGAAATCATGTTAATGCATAAAATATTTATCTCATGAGTTAACCATATTTATACAGTGCATTGTAGGTCTATATAATTCTATTCTATGCATTACATAATCATAATCCATTCATATGTGTGACGTGTGATCATAAATCATTCAACATATATCATAACCTATGGAATGGAAACAAGTTTCATAAATCATAAATCATCTAAACAAATAATAAGGATGGTATATTTGGATCATATCCTTAGTAAATCATAAGTAACATTAAATAATTACAACTTAGATGAAAATTCCTTGAAAGGATCACTTGAAATATTTCTTTAGTAAAATCCTATTTTCACCTTGAAATCACTTATTTAAAATATAAAAATTTCCAAAATATTATGGAAAACATTTTCTTTGAAAATAACCTTGAAATTTTTTAAATTAATCTTAGAATCATTTATTGGTCATGATGGTAGGAAATTATATTCATGTTCTATAAGTTAAAATAAAATATTCCTTTCATACTTTTGCAAAAAATTCAAAAAGTACCATGTTCGGAAAACAACAAGGATGTTTATTTTAAACCATTTTATAAAGTAAATAATTGGTAAAAATGAATTTATAAATCCATGGAGTAATATTAAAAGCATTCTTGAAATAAGTTTTAGAAAAAATGGATATGTAATAAAAATTATTTTTAGGAAAGGAGAGAAATAAAGTTGGTTTTCCCTAACAAACATTCATTCTGTCAATTGAGTACTTAAATAGAAGAAAATGAAATTAAAATTTTTAATCTAATGAAATAATCATATTAGAATAAAAAAATTAGACTATTGATATGTATATCCTGAAATATCCTTATTGGAAACTTAATCATAAATATTCTTGGTAAACAATGAGATTGCAACATAAAACCTTTACCGCTTTAGTAAAATTTTAATTATAAGCTGAATGAAAGAAAAAAATTAAATGAAACTTAAATTATCATTAAAATAATTATATTAATTATATAACATGTCAAATGGACTATATATACACCGCATAAAATAATATAGGTTCATAACATAATATATTTCCCAAAGAAAATAATTTGAGATGAAAACCTCTTACCTCAAATCTTGTATTTTTTCATACATGTTTGAAACTCGTGCATCATAAATTTAGATTTATTATAAATTTATTCCAGAAACATACTCATTTATATCATACCATATATGATTTTATTATAATATTTTATCACCCATTTTTTATAATTCTTTATCAAAATCATTGTTTTGAGTGTAAATTGCTTCGTTTTTCATGCATGTTTCGGTTCGACTATCTTAGTATTTATACTTTTTTCATGGTTAAATAATATCCAAAATATTAAAAATTAAATAAATATAATATATATTTATTGTATATATATATTTATATTTATATTCATCCATTAAAGGTATAGAGAGAAAAATAAATTACATTGTTCTTAGAGATGGTAAGTCATATGTATATTTAAACACTATTTCCATTTTTCAATTGATGAGATGAAAGGAAGGTAAATAATAATTAAACTTTATAGAATAATAATATCATAGACAAAATATTTATTTATTAAATCTATAATTATAACCCTCTAATTAAAGTGTTGATGAAAAATGAATTGCACTGCTACGTGGAGACGGTAAGTCGTACGCACGCACCAGTGATGTTTTGACTTTTTATAAGATGGAAAAAGGTAGATATTGGTTGTTACATAATTATAATAAAAAATAAGAATATTTAATATAATTAATATATTATTTTATAATTGATACCATGAATTTTTAAGAAGTTGAAGAATAAATACCATTGACTTGTACCTCTTCATTGAGAATCCTATTTTGGCTTACACCTTAAGCCTTGAAGTCGTGGTCTTTTAGAAGTACCAAAAGCTCTATGATTTGGTGAAATAATATATTAATGTATTATATCAGATCTATAACAAGACATAAGACTCAAATTTGTGATGAATATAGGAGAATAGGTTCCCTTTTAAAGGTGAGGGGAGGAACACTCTTGGAATTATAAAAAAGATTCAAATATAATTGAGTCTTTCTCAAGAAAAATGATTCCAAATGATAATATAATTGAATAAAAAGAGTATAAGTAAGAAATAAAATCAAATAATTAAATTTATACAAGTTTTTTTCATTTTAAAACTTACCTCTTTTTATTAAACCCTTGGTTAACTAATTTTAACCTTAATTGTAGTAAGAGGTTTTTCAATATTAAAGGGTTATAATTTTACTTATAAGGTAATAATTGGATAATAAATGGAAAAGGTATAAAATTTTAGATTTTATATTATTCTCCTTTTCCTATTTTAATATTTTTATAATTTTTAATAATTTAATAAAGTATTATTTTTATAAAAAATAATTAATGTCATTTTGACACTATTCATTTAATTTGACATTAAAGAAACAAACTAAATGATGGAATTTGAATATAACACTTTAAAACAGACCTAATATTTTATATTTATCAAAAAAATCATTAAACCCAATAATTAATCCAAATTATAATGCTTTGAATATTTTTAAAATTATTTATTTTTTTCAATTAATTGAATAAATATTGTGTTAATATTGCATAGGCATTTAGGGTAATTAATAAATCACTAAAAATAGAAAATTAATTGATATGATAATTAAAATTAATTTATATTTCAAATGAACATTTTTAATGTGACATAACCTATTTTTATCCTTATGATATAATTTTTGATATATTAAAGTCAAAAGAGTGACATTTTTTATTTATTCTTTTCTTAAATTAATATAATAGTCATAATCAAATAAATATGGAACCAAGTGTTCAGATATTAGATAATTGGATGTAAATTTCATAAATACACCCATAAAATTGGATAAATTCAAGTTTTAGAGAAATTTTATAGCCTTATCCTAAATTTTTAACTCTATTTTACTCGTTTTACTCATACCGAAGTGACATAAATTTACTATGGTTATTACTCATATTTACCAAGAATAAAATGGAAATATTTACCAAATTTAAACCTTAATATTCCAAATATATAATCAATTTTTTAATATTCAATGTACCAAGGTGGTAAAAAATAATTCTAGAGAAAAACTCAAAACTCAACGAAAAACAGTTTTTCTGAAAAAATATCTTCTAAGTATAAAAAAATTATACCAAATTAAATCATAAAATTTATTCCAATTAACATAATTATATTTATAATAATATAATAGAACTAATTTTACTTTGGACACATTTTTAAATAAAATTAAACTTTTTAAATGCTTGAAACAATAATACTATAATATCCCGAATTCGGGTGCCACCCAAGTGTGCCCCGAACCCGGTTGGTCACATGACCTCAAGTGAATTTCCCCAAATGCCAACGGGTTACAACTAGAAGCAAGGGCAATGGTCTAATATTAGGAGACTATTCCCTCATTGGTAGAGTATACACATCGAAAAACAAATAGTAATAGTAGTGGAAACAGTAATACCACAAAAGTAAATAGTGGACGACTAAAAGTAAATCCAATAAAAGCCACAATACATATATGATTCATGGAATATCTATCAAATAAAACATCCAAAAAGTCAAAATTCTGGAAATCAATACAAAAACCAATGTACAAAAGAAACAAGTAAACTCCTGCTACATTACAAGCCTCTGCTTGGTTTCATACTCTCCAGCACCAATAAGAATCAAGTATCTAATGAAGAAGGACGTTTCCCTTATCTATACCTAAAACCATATAATATGTTTGGGTCCAAAGCATGACCCAAACATGGTGTGAGATGAATCCCAGTAGGCAACCACCAAAATATTTATGCCTAACTATCTATGAATATATATAGCAGGCAATATGTAGAAATGAAGCAATAAACTAGGAAGTACTCAAAATTAAACAATTTTACAGTTTTTAGTTACATTCATTTAACATTTATTATTCATTCGTTAAATCAATTAACCTAGGGATATATCCTAATATTTTTATACATTGTTTAAGTAACAAAGTATATGTCTCATAAGACAATCTAAATAAGTAATACTTAGTAAAAGCATGTGTTTTGTCTTGGCAGGCTCATCACAATCATTCAACCATTCATAAACAACCCTCTGGGAAATCTCTCACAGTCTAACATCATTAGTTTAACATAGAACCAATTCATTTAAGAATGAACATCTTGAAAACTCGCATAGTCAATACCCCTGGGTCAACATGGAATCAAAAAAATACAAATGACCTCCTGGGTAGCTCTCACTGTCAATACCCCTGGGTCTACATATCATAAAAAATCCTAAACGGCCTCCTGGATAACTCTCACGGTCAATACCCCTGGGTTAATATCTACACTAAGTCTCTCACGGTCCTGTGTAAATAAACATAGAAACCCCCATAGTTTTCCTGGTCTAAGTCTCTCATGGTCCATTAGAAAAATAGTGCGCATAACATATCAAATCATCACAAGTAATATGTAACTACTATAAGGCTAAACAATTTACAAAGCATACCACATAAATTTCACATAATCAATAAACTCCATACTAATCAACCAAGGAAAAAAAACAAGGTATGCCTAATAGGAATTCTAGACCAAACTACTATAAATAGTCAATTAAGGGACAACTCACCCATGGTGTGTCCCGTTAACAAGGTATCTAACCTCACACCCAAGAAACAACCCCTTATCAATCAGTCAAAAAATTGAAGGCAAGAATCAGGGTTAAATTCCAAATCAATAAATACACCAAACATGGTTATGCGACACTTTTAACATATATAATCCAAAGATGAATAATGAAAGGCGCAAACCACCTACCTCAATGTCGCATGATCGATATACTTGAACGTCGGCCCTTTAATCGGCCTAGAATGGAATAGATCTACAAAAGGGCTAAAAAACCTTGAAAACTCCATGAGAGATATTGAATTATGAATAAAGGATTTAGGGAATTTTAGAACCCACTGGTGGGATTCCAACTCACCCGAAAACATCTTAATCAGAGCTCAGAAAGAGAATCTAGAGGTGTTCAGAGTTCATCAGCCCTTCTGTCATGCTCCTTTATGAACCAATTCCAGAAGAAGGTGTTTTCGAGGATAAGATGTGACTCTGCTCTGATTTATCAAATAAAAAGAAAAATACATGGCATGTTCATTAACATTACACATCATGTATTATCCTCAACCGGGCCCAACTTAAGCGGATCAGTCAGGTCATCCCACGACCATGTACTCCATTGTTACATAGCCAGTATATACACGGAAACCGGGTACATGGTATGTACTTAGCGTTCACATCTTGTACTTAGAAAAACCCCATTTCTTCGTTTTCCTCAAAAACAACCCGAAATCAAGATCCATACCTAAAATGAAGATCTGAGTTCTTACAGACATCCCCTCTTAAAGAAATTTTTCCCTGAATTTTCCTTTCAAGGGTGGTGAAGAAGAATCTTCAAAAAAAACTCTAGCCACTGTGATCATACGTCGGCCTCCCTCTCCCATGTCTCATCTGAAACTTGGTCATATTTCCATAGAACCTATACCAAAGGAACATAATGAACATTTATAAACTTCATGCTACTATCCACAATTCAAATAGGGTGCTCCTTGAAGGATGCATCCACCTACAACTCAACCTCCTCAGGTTGAAAAACGTGAGATGGGTCTCAAAAGTAATGCCATAGTGGAGAAACCTGAAATATGTTGTGCATAGCCTGATACCTCTATGGTAGCTGCAATTGATAGGTAACTGGCCCAACTCTCTTTAAAACCTCAAACGGTCTGACATATCTTGGTGAAAGCTTCACCTGTCTCATAATCCTTCTATGTCCCAACCTCAGTGTGACACGTAAGAAAACATGATCTCTGAACTTGAACTCTATAAGTCTTTTATGTCAATCATCATATGATTTCTGTTGAGACTATGTAATATCCATCCTCCTTTGAATCAACTTCACCTCTTTAGTGGTCTCCTAGACAAGATGAGGTCCCAACATAGCTGCATATCCTTCCTCCAACCAATATAGGGTTGATCGGCATGGCCTACCATACAAAGCCTCAAAAGGTTCCATCTGAATTGTTGCCTGGAAACTATTATTATAGGAAAATTCCATTAGGGGTATGTGACTCTCCCAAGATCCCCCAAAATACAGGACTCATGCTTGAAGCATTTCCTCCAAAAACTAAATCATGCGCTTGCACTAGCCATCTGTCTTGGGATGGTAAGTTGTACTCAGAATTACTTGTGTAACCAACTCCCTCTGTAGTCCCTACCAGAAACAAGAAGTAAATCGGGCATCCCTGTCTAAAATTATAGAGTATATAACCCCATGAAAATGTACAATATCTCGGATGTACAACTTTCTAAGATCATTAACATTGAAGTTTTCTTTGATCAGTAGGAAATGTGCAACCTTCATGAGCCTGTCGATAACAACCCAAACCGTATCATTCTCTCAAGGTGACCTCGGTAAACCTGTCACAAAATCCATCATGTCATCATTACACTTCCCCTTAGGAGTTTTTAAGTGCTATAAAATCCATTTCGGTCACTGATTCTCTACCTTCACCTACTAGTAGGTGGAACATCTCATAAAAAAATAGGCCACATCCCTCTTTATACATGTCCTCCAATACTGACGATGTATATCTCGATATATCCTGGTGACACCAGGATGAACTGCCCATATAGAGGCATGAAAATTTCACAAAATCTCCTCATGTGGGTCTTCTAACACCCATATGAGCACATAAAAATGAAAAACCTCATCCTAACCTATGGTCCACCCAGGAGTAGGGTCCTCACCTAACACACTCTCCCATAGGAATAGGCCTTCAGTAACTAATATCTCCCTCATTTTCACTTGATCTAGTAAAGTAGAGGTAATAGCTATATAATAAAGAAACATATTCCCCTATTTTTCATGAACTTCCAAATGCATATTAGAGAATAGAGCCATAAGCTAACAATCACTACTGGCCTTCTGAAATTCATGTATCTAAGTTGTCCTGCTCAACACATTATCCACTGTGTTTTCTTTCCCATGCATGTAGGCATGCTCAAAGTAAAAATACTAAAGCTACTCAACCCACCTTCACTGTCTCAAATTCATATCTCATTGAGTAAATATATACTTGAGGCTTCTGTGGTTATTTTATACCACAAAATTCTCTCCCAAAAGATATTGTCTCCAATAGCTTAAAGCATGAATAACTATAGCCAACTTGATATCATGTGTCAGGTAATTCCTCTCATGTGGCCTCAAATACCGAGACCCATATGCAACTACTCCTTCCCCCTGCATAAGCACTGCTCCCAGCTCAATACTTGATGCATCGTAGTAAATGGTGTAACTCTTTACCGTCTCCAGAAAAATCAGTATCGGTGCTAAATTCAATCTCCATTTCATCTCCTGAAAGGATGAATTGTAGGAATATGTCCACAAGTACTTCTCACACTTCATAGTCAGGACCGTCATTAGCGTTGTTACACATTAAAATTCTTAAATAAAGTGTATGTAATAACCATATAGCCCCAAAAAAATATGTACTTCAAAGACATTATTTGGCTTCTCTTAGGAAACTATTACACTCACCTTATCTGGGTCTACTAATACTCATGTCTTAGAGATAACATGACCCAAGAAATGAATATGGTCCATCCAAAAGTGTCACTTTGAGAGATTATCATATAACTGCTGCTCTCTCAGTGTACTCAATACGATCTCAATATGGATTTCATGGTCATGTAGAGTGTGAGAGTACACCAAGATATCATCCATGAAGACTACCAAAAAAGAATCCAAGTAAGTATGAAACAATCGGTTCATCAGTTTCATGAAAATTGTTAGTGTGTTCATGATACCGAATGGCATAACCAAATACTCGTATTGATCATACCTACTATAATAGACTGTAAGAGGTATATTTGATGGTATAATGTGAAACTGATGATAACTATATCTCAATTAAATCTTCGAGAACACCTGGGATCCTCGAAGATGATCAAAGAAATCATCAATCCTTATCAAGGGATATCAGTTCTTGACCATAAATTGGTTTAGCTTCTGATAATTCATGCAAAGTCTGAGGGTACCATCCACCTTCTTCACGAAAAGGATAGAAGAACCCCAAGGAGAAGTAATAGGTTAGATGAAACCCTTTTCCTTCAACTCCTCCAACTGCTTCTTGAGCTCCTATAACTCTAGTGTGGTCATCTTATAAGGAGGAATGGACATCGGTTCCGCTCCTGGCACAATCTCAATAGAAAAAATATACCTCTCTCTAGAGGTAAACATGAAAATTCCTCAAGAAATACATCTATGAAATGATCCACCACTGGAGGAAACTCTTTCTGTGAATTCCCATGTTCATCCAGATATAAACTAGTAGTTTGAGGTTCAATTCCTCCCAACCCATGTTTCTCGTGTCCATCTCTTCTCTTCTGAACATCCCATTCACCCTTGTGTAGAAAGTACCCACCCTCTGGTGAGGTGGAACTCACTATGTAGTGATAGCAATCAAAAAAGGTCTGGAAGGAGACCAACAAATCCATTATGAGAATGACATCGAAGCATGTCATCTCTAATACATAGAGGTCCCACAAGAATTTACATCCAACAAACTCAAGAGGGAACTCCTTGCACTGACATACACTAGTCTTCATAATCCACAACGGAGTGTCTAGCATCATAACATCATCATAAGTAAAGATGCAGAGCCCAAGGCTCTCCACAATGAAAACCGATATAAAACTATGGGAATCCCCTGTATCAAAAAGAGAAGAAGCTAAAACTAAGGAAACTAAAATCGTACCACTAACTATAGAGGGTTTGGGATCCTTCTTCTATTGGGTATGTTCTATCACAAAATTCTGACCTATACCATGGCCCTATAACCCTTCCTGGCTACCCTGAGCTAGTCCACCCTACTTTCATTGAAAACCTTTTGTCTGGATACCACATTTGTGACTACCTCCTTGACATGAATGGCCTGAAGAACTCCAGTTCCCTATCTGAGGAGAACCTGGTGGTCCTGGTCCTAAATGTGGAGTCATAACATAACCCCTCCCACTAGATTCTGGTGAGAAAAACCAGAAAAAACACTGAAGATAACCCATATTTCCAAAATATTGGCACACAAATGGGTCTCTCGAGCAGTGCGGTCTTGTATTCCCACTCTTTTTGCACTGGTAGCACCTCACCTGGCTACATGAAGATACATCCCTGCTATTGGAATCACCATCTAAAGGCTTCCTACAGTGCTTCCTCCTATCAAACGAATGAGTACCATCCCTAGATGTTGAACCACCATGGATCGTAGATCCCAACTCCCTCAAATTTCACTTAATAATGAGTGCCTGATTTACTATAGAAGTCACTGAATTCATCCTGAAAACATTCACCTATGATCAGATGTCATACCTAATACCATCATCAAATCTCCTAGCCAATGATAACTCTTCACCTCCCAAAAAAGTTGTGAAGTGATGAAGCTCTGTAAAATGATAAGAATAATCCATCACTAAAAGAGCGCCCTACTCAAAATGAAAGAACTCCTGGGCTCAGTCGGGCATCAATGTCTCGAGGTAGAAGTAATCATACAAGGTCCTTTGAAACTCTTCCCAAGACATATCCCAATGACGTTCTTCCTATGAGATAACATACCATCATCTCTTGGTAGAATCATGTAGCATGTACATTGTGAGCTTCACCCTCCTCTCAAGAGGCATCTCTAGATTCTTGAAGATAAAAATAATGGCCTCCAACCATGACTCTGCATCCTGTGGTCCTCCATCCACTGAAAAAGTAGAAGGATGATGCTGCTAGAACACCCTCGTCAACTCTACCATTGTCGGGGCAGGATGTGGTACTCCCTAAAAATTCTACATCATCCTCATAAATCCTTCATGGAACTATGTATCAACACATCTTTCTGGTAAAACAGTTGGTTCCAAGATGAGAATGATGGGAGGATCTGTTGGTAGTCCCTGACCTACTATTCCTGGTGTCTGTTCATCGCCCTACACCTAGTTTACAACCGAAGGATGTCTTGGTGGCATGAATCTTCAAGGTCAAACACACACCTCTGTATAAGATTATCAAGTATAGAAACTTATAAGTGATATAAAGTAATAGAAGAAGGAAAGAATTCAAGTTTTAGAAAAGAGGGTTGCAAGGTGTGTAGAACTACTGCACGGTGTGTTCCCTTTAATCCTTCACATGGGCATGTACCTCTGCCAACCGAGTCATGTAACACCACACACACATGGTGTGTTCCTCATGAGACATGGCGTGTACTTGAATATTCTCTCTTTCCCGAGTACTTCTACATGGATCAAACTACACGGTTCTATTGGTGTAACACTACATGACATGCACACTATAGACACAGTGTGTACCACCAATGTTTCATACACCCGTGTTGTTAGTCACATGTCTAGATACATGGTCAATTTCCACATGGAATGTACAAGCTAGAAACTACATGTACAACCCAAATTTCATCCACCTGTTTTTTTAGTCACGTGGTCGGATACATTGTCTTTTATAGCATGGAATGTACTCCCATTACACAACGTGTTCTACCAAAAATTTATCAACCTTATGTATCTTCTCACACATTCATTCACACAGTCAAAAACTACACATCTTGTACATATGATATATAGTATTTTCTTAAGAAAAGGAAGTTCTTCCATAATTGAAGAACACATGGCATGTGTTCATAACATCACACGCCGTGTTGTCTGGGTTTCCAGATAGTGGGCCTCTGAAACTCCTCCTAAACCCTTAAAATATTAAAATTTTGTCCAAGTCATTACAAATTCTAACCTATGAGATCCCATACATCTTGTGAATCACTGTTTGGAATCCCTTTTCACATCATAACTTAACAAAATTAAATTAAAGTTCAAACATGATCCACCAAATTCTGATCCAAGAGGGGCCATAACACCTCAGGGACCAAATATTAGCATCCATCCAAATAAAACTTTACATATATTAATACCTTATCAAAATAGAAGGTATCTTTATCATGACATCTGTCACAATAGCATGCATATCTAGCACAACATCTATCACAATAGCATGCAATCAGTAATGCACCCTGAATGGCATGACAAGAATACATGACATGTGATCACTAGAAAGTTCCTATATGATGAATGAGATAGACTACCCTCATCTCATTGGGTTACAAAAAAAATAGAACCATAATGATATCAATAATAACAGCACAAAACAAGTGTGTCACCCAACAGTGAAATCAAATCAACTGTAACAATTGCAAAACTAGAAGAAAAAAATCAATATTTAAGGTAAATTGAATTTTACCTATACACTGGTTAGAGACTCCCGAGAAAAGCTTATTAACAACTACCTATTCCTTCCAATCCCAGTCTATTAGATCCAAATATTAAGGAAAATAATAAAAAGAAACTACTTTGATACCACTTTGTAACGTACTGGATCTGGGTTCCACCCAAGTGTTCCCCGAACCTAGTTGGTCACATGACCTCAAGAGGATTTTCCCAAACACCAAAGGCTGCCGACTAGCAGCAAGGGATAATGTCTGAGAATGTGAAATTATGCCCTCATTGGTAGAGTATACACAGTGGAAAACAAATAGTAATAGTAGTGGAAATAGTAATACCACAAAATTAAATAGTGGAAGACTAAAAGTAAATCCAAAAGAAGCCACAATATATATACATATATATATATATATATGATTCATGGACTATGTTTCTAATAAAATAGAAAAACAAGTCACAATGCTGGAAAGTAATACAAAAATAAAAGTACAAAATAAATAATTAAACACCAGCATCATCTCAAGCCTCAGCTTGGTCCCATGCTCTCCAGCTCCAACAGCAATCAAGTACCTGATGAAGAAGGGAGCTTGACCTTATCTTTGCCTACAACCACATAATATGGTTGGTTCCAAAGCATGACCCAAATAGGGTGTGAGATGAATCCCAGTAGACAACCACTAAAATATTTGTGCCTAAACGTCAATGAATATATATATATAGCAGGTAATATGTAGAAATTAAGCAATAAACTAGGAAGTACTCAAAAGTAAACAATCCTACAGTTTTTAGTTGCATTCATTTAACATTTATTATTCATCCATTGAATCAAGTAACCCTAGGATCTAGCCTAAGCTCTTTATCCCCTATGTAAGTAACAAATAGATGTCTTAGAAGACCATCTAAACAATCAAGTAATACCGAGTCCAAGCTTTTTCTTTGGTTTGGAAGACTCGTCACAATCATTCAATCATTCATAAACAACCCTTTGGGAAAGCTCTCACGATCTAATCCCTTTGGTTTAACATAGCACTAATTCATTTAATAACAACCACCTAGGTTAACATGGAATCAAAAAAATACAAACGACATCCTAGGTAGCTCTCACGGTTAATACCCCTGGGTTTACATAGCATAGCATATCATAAATGAACTCAGGGGTATCTCTCATGGTCAATACCCCTGGTTAAATATCTACACCAAGGATCTCATGGTTCTATGTAAATAAACATGGAAACCCCCACAGTTTTCCTATTCCAAGGCTCTCATGGCCCATTGGAAAAATAGTTCACATAACATATCAAAGAAGCACATATAATCTGTAACTACTATAAGGCTAAATAATTCACAAAGCATACCACATTCATTTCACATAATCAATCAACTCCATCCTAATCAAACAAGGAATGGAAAACAAGGTATGCCTAATAGGAATTCTAGACCAAATGGCCATAAACAGACAGTTAAGGGAAAACGCACCCATAGGGTGTCCCATAAACAAGGTATCTATCCTCACGCCTAAGTAACAACCCCTTATCAATCAGTCGAACCATTGAAGGAAATAATAAGTGTTAAATTCCAAATCTAGAAATACCCTAAACATGGGTATGTGCAACTTTTATCATATGTAATCTAAATACGAACAATGAAAGGAAAAAACCACCTACCTCAATGTCGCACGATTGATATACTTGAACTTAGGCCCTTGAATCAGCCTAGAATGGAGTAGATCATAAAAAAATATGAAAAACTCACAACCTTTAATAACACATAAGAGATAAGAAATCAAGAAGAAAGGATCTAGGGGTTTTGAAAACACTCTGGTGGGATTCCAACGCACCTGGCGGCGTCTCAATCAGAGCTCGGGTGGAGAATCTGAAGGGGTTAGGAGTTCATTATCCCTTATATCGCACTCATGTACGAACTAGTTCCAGAAGAAGGTGTTTTTGAGGATGAGATGTGACTCCTCCACTCCAATTTATCAAATAAAAAATAAAAATACACAGCATTTTCATTAACAGTACATATCATGTATTCGACTCAGTCGGTCCTAACTTAAGTGGGTTGGCCAGGTCATTAAACGGCTATGTACTTGGCCATTACACGGCCAGTACACAGTTGTACGCGGCAACCGGGTACATAGTGTGTACTCCGAGTACACAGTGTGTACTTAGAAAACCCTCATTTCTTTCTTGTGCTCAAAAACAAACTGAAATCAAGATCCATATCTAAAATGAATATTCGGGTTCTTACAAATAAATTTTTCAATAAAAATCATTATTTTTCACAACTCACTGAAAAATCAATATTTTTAGAAAATTATTAAAAATTAACTCTAAGATAATTTTTACATATTGATTTTAAAAATTAATTTAATTTCATAAAATATATTTCATAATAGTGTCAAAATTTAAATATAATAGTTTCAAATTTTAAATATAATAATTTATCACAAAAAACAATAAAATTATTGTTTAAAGGAAACATATTTTTAAAGCATAATATAACTTTACAAAAAAACTAAATTCTTATTTGTATAGAATTAATCAAAAAAATTATTTAGTAGGACCTTTATATGTATTTAATTTTTTTATTCCTATTCACACACTCCAAATTAACTACTAGGTTATAATGGTCATATTTAAATAATAATATTTTGTGATTTATCTAATCATGGTGTTGCATGTCATATACATTATCAAAAAAAATGTTCCTCTTTTAAAATCTATAGGTGTTATATTATCCCCCCTACACACTTATTAAATAGTGTCCTCTCAATTTTAACTTGTGCTCGGTAATCAAGGGTTTCACATTTGAAAATTCCATTACGGAAAACTCACGTTATAAAAGGGTTAATGAAAATTCATCTTAAAAAGTGGGAAAGGAAAATATAAATATCATCTATAATAATGAAAAACTAGGTTTCCAAATAGGATAATATTAATGAGAAGTGAAAATATGGACATGGAGGAGAAAAATAATTCCTAAGGACTAATAGTGAGTAATAGATAACATGGTCATGATAAAGTTAATAACCATGAAACTTTAAATCATTGAGGGGTGAAAACGCCATCGATTCATCATAAATGAAGGTAAAAGGATAAAAAAATTATTTCAAGATAATTTTTCTAAATTCTAGGGGTAATTTTACTATCAAGAAATAGAATATAATAAAATTTACATACTTTATTTTTTTCCATTTCATAATCACAATTTCTTCATTTGGTTGTGCTTAGGTTAATTTCCACTACAAATCTTATTCTAAGAAATTAATATTCAAGTTGAATTTTTCATTCCTAAAGAACTAAAATTAACTTTAAATAGATCATAAGATCCATAAAAGAATGATAGTCAGTGATTCTATCTATTTTTATCATCAGAACCAAAATGGTTATCACTAGTTATTCAATATTGATAAATAAAGTAAATAAATCTCTAAATCCTCAATAATAACACCCAAATTTCAACTTAATCCATTTTATAAAAAAATAGTTAACCTTAAGGCTCCTCTAAAATATGTCTGACCAAGATTGAAACCCAAATATTATAATGTTTGATCACGTATCCTTTCATAATAAAATTGATAATTATCTTGAAATAATTTTAATCACTTATATTGTCTTATAACAAAATATATATACCTTGATCATATATTCTCTAAAATATAATAATCATTTCCCATAATAAAATCATATATTCTTCTAAAAGATAATTCACCCTTCTCCTTAAATAATCTCTTATCATATCCAAAAATATTTTCATTAGGTTCATCCTTACACTAATACATTATCGTAGGTTGATTTGGAATAAATATGATTTTCTTATTCTAGAAATTTATATGGAATCTATATGGAGAGATCTAATTAATTCTTAGAATCACATCAAATTTTAAAAAATGATAAATAATAATATTTTTATAGGTTTCATTCATATAAAATTTAGTATAAAATCCCTCACTTTTGATTGCAGGATATGGGTTCCCTAATTATTATGATTCACTTCAGGTGTTATGATTGAATAAGCTTTCCCTTTTCCCTTTGACTTCATAGGTTATTGTGGCTTATTATCCCCATTATCCCTGATATGAGAGAAATGATTCACATAATTCTAAAACTCTTTATATCTATATCATTGAAGTGTGAGTTGTGTATTATGTTAATATCTATCTCCAATCATTTTATTGATTGGAAACTTCACATCACTTCAATATTAATTTTCTTAATGTCCAGGATACCCACACATGAAACATCTTCTTATTCCTTTTAGGCATTCACCCGACTACTTATTCCCACATTTTTACCAAGTAGGAGGTTGAAACTTTTTCTTCCCTCCATGTGACATACCACTAGAGCTTCTTTGAGACTCCATATTCCTTTTAATATCACAAAAACCATGAGGGTTTCTATCTTCAATTTACACTTCGAGTTAACATTGAATGATTTATTTATATCTTCCAAAGTACCTTATGGATAATTACTTTTTTAAGAATTTCTTTCAAACCACTAAATAATCTATCAATGTTACTTTTTGGGTCAATTATAAATCCAAAATCAAATATTACAAGTCTTATAAAATTTACATTATACATACTGATGGATTCATCATCCTTTGGTTTCAACTCTAAAAAGTTCCTATCCATTTTAGTTCAAAGAGTTCAGTGAACATATTTATTGAGGAATGCCATCTTAAAATACTCTAATTACCTAGATTATATTTCTTTTTATTTTCTAGTATAATTGATAAGAGTTCACCATTGATCAGCTTCGCCTTCTAATTGATAAACTGCAAAGATAACTTTATCATGGTTTGAGCACTGAAGAATGGATTTTATATTTTCCATTTCATTAATCCATTTCCTATCAACCATTATATCAAACTACCCATAGAAGTAGGTTGTATTTTTTCATATAAAATATTCAATGACATTTTTCTCCCTACTTGTAGCAATCATAAGTTCAATATGATCCACATTACCTCTTATATATTGAGAGAGTTGAGTAAGAATAGTCATAAGATATTGTATCCAAGTTATTAATCCATTTGGTTTATCATGAGTATGTCCATTACATTGGCCATCACATTCATTTTGAATACAATTCCTTTCAGTTCCATCAATTTACTAAAACAAAAAAACACGGTGTAAGCATTAATCTACCAAAATTAGAGTGAACAATAATATATTCATGAAAAATATTTTGAAGATTCCCAAAATAATTCCACCTAGGTCATTCATGGTCATAATTTATTCAAATAATTTATAATGGTTCATAAATAAAATTTAAATTAATCCAACAACATTCCCCAAGAGTGTAAAACTAGGTGCATAGTAAAGGCATACTCACCATGCACTAGAATGATGGTTGATATATACTCGACCAACTCTTTTTAGGGTTTTTTCCCTGAGATGCATCTGTTCTAAAACTATGTCCACTTGTAGTATATAGATAGGGATTTATTTCTAGGAAAATCATATAATATTTTCCTTTCTAAAAAAATTAGGATCTTATCCTATTCAAAAACTTATCCTTAGGTTTTTTACTAAAATTCTCTAATCCTGATATTTAAAGATTGACTAAAACTTCCCTTTGATACTAAATAAAGAAACCTGATCACAATATACACAAATATTACATAATTTTAGATGAATATCCAATATATTTTATAAATACATGTCTGGGAACTATAAAGGTTTGGTTTATTTGGAACTAGATACAAAATATTCTCATTTCCTGAAAGATATTAAACATATCCCACAAATATCTTACCACATAGTACCCTTGTTAGAAATACCATACCTAAAACCTTTCATTATAACTTAGGTAAATAAAACATAAGAAAGAGTGAGCTTAGATGCTTAGGAAGCATAAAAAGGGGGATATTTATTATCACTTGAGCATAATATGAGCATAAGGGTATAAGAACATGAGATTAAATTTTAAAAACCATACCTTGTATATTATATATCATAATACTAAATCATAGAATAAACCTTGGTAGTTCATAAGACATAAATTATAAAGTTAATCAAATAACATGATCTATGATAGCATAACACAGACATGGGAATGTGGAAAAAACATAATTTTATAACATTGTGAACATGTATAAATAGAAATAGGGTTAGTTATAAAGTTAAGGACATGAAATTAATACCACATATAAACTTATGGACATGAAACTAGTTCCACACATAAACTTATGGACTTGAAATATAGGTCCATGCATAAACTTATAGACAAGAAAACCAACTCTATACATAAACTTATGGACATGAAAATGAAGTTCATGCATAAAATTGTGAACATGAAATCAAATTCATGCATAACATATTTATATCATGATTTAACCATATTTACCAAATTCATTGTAGGCCTATATAATTCTAGGTCCACCTACTACATTATCATAATCTATTCATATGTTTTCCACATTATCATAAATCATTCATCATATATCATAACACATGGAATGGAAATGGATTATATAAATATCTCATCATCATAATAATAAACCATGGGGGGAATAGTAAGGATGGTATCATAGGATCATATCCCAAATAAATCATAATTAACATAAAAGTATGTCATCCAAGATACAAAATTTCTTTAAAATATCCATTGGAATATTTCTTGAGGAAAATACACTTTTCACCTTGAAATCACTTCTTTAAAATCTAAAAAAATTAAAATATTATGGAAAAAAATTCTTTGAAAATAGCCTTGTAAGATTTTAAAGTAATCTTAAAACCATTTATTAGTCTTGATGGCAGGAAATTCTGTTCATGTTATATAAGTTAAAAGAAAACATTCCTTTTATACTTTTATAAAAAAAAGTCAAAAACTTCCTTATTTGGAGAACAACAAGAAGATTAATTTCATACTATTTTTTAATAATTAAATCATGGGTAAAAATTACATTAAGAAATCATATATTAATATTAAAAAAATCTTGAAAATATTTTTAGAAAACAGGGATATAGAAGAAAAAGGATTCTCAACTAAAGACAGAAATAAAGTCAGTTATCCTTAAAAACATTCTTTCAGCCTATTGAGTAATTAAATAGAGGAAAATTAAAGAAAAACATCTAATATCTAGAAATAACTATATTATAAGAAGAATAAAGTGTTTCTTGATAGGTAGATCATAAAATATACTCATTGGAAATTTAAACACATACAATCGTAGTAAACAATGAGATTACAATATAAAACCCTAATCACTTTGTTGACTTTTGAATCATACACCCCATGAAAGAATAAATTCAAATGAAACTTTAAATAACATGAAAATAATGATATTAATGATATAAAATTTCAAATGGGATGTATATACACCTCATAAAATAATATATTTGTATAACATAACATATGTCCCAAAGAAAACAATTTGAGATGAAAACCCCTTACCACAAATCTCATATTTCTTCATAAAAAATTAAACCACCTATATAATAAAAATAAATTTATTATAAATGTATTAAATAAAAATAAACATTTATATTATATCATATATTATTTTATTATAACATCTTATCACATATTTTATTTTTTACAAATCTTTATTAAAATCGTGTTTTCAATTGATAACTACTTCATTTTTCATAGATGTTTCGGTTCGACAGTATTGGTCATTATACTTTTCTCATGGTTCTTTCATCTTAAAATTTTTAATCACGATATAAATATCATATTTATTCATTATATATATAGAGTCATCTATAAAATTTATATATATAAAAATGAATTATAATGTTTATGTAGACGGTAGGTCATATGTACGTATGAACATTGTTTATATTTTTAGATGGATGCAATTAAATAAAGGTAAGTAATAATTAACCTTTAAATAATCATAATAATATCATAAATAATATATTTATTTATTAAATCCATCGTTATTACCATCCAATTAAAGTTTGGATGAAAAATGAATTACACCACTATGTGGAAATGTTAATTCGTACATACACATGAATGATGTTTTCACTTTCCATAGGATGGAAAGAAGGTTGATAGTGGTTGTTCCATAATCATAAAAAAGAATTGTATTTATGATAATTAAGTCATTATTTTATTATTTATATCTTGGATTTAGAAGAGGTTGAAGATGAAATGAAATTGAAAATATTTGGTTAAGAGGTGTACCTCTTTGTTGAGAACCCTCTTTTGGAATACACCTTAAGCCTTTAAGGGATGGTCTTTTGGAAAGAAAAAAAGATCTAGGATATGTTGAAGGAATATATGAAGTTATTATCATAGGTATTTTCCAAGATACAATCCTCAAAAGGTTTTAGGAATATATGATAAGATGTTACCTTTTATAAGTTAGGGGAGGGGCACTCTTGAAATTACTAAAAAAATTAAAATATAATTGAGTCATTATCAATAAAAATGATTAAAATGGCCATATATTTGAATAAAAATTGGATGAGGTAAATAAATAAAAAAATATTATTTTTTAGGTTTTGTTTCATTTTAAACCTTATATTTTTTATTGACCCTTTGGTTAACCAATTTTTACCTTTACCACGGTAACGACTTTTTCAATATTAAAGGGTTATAATTTTACTTATAAGGTGATATCTAGATCATAAATAGATAAGGGATGGTATTTTAGACCCTATATTATCCACCTTTTCATCTTTCAATATTTTTTTGATTTTTAAATATTTTAATGAAATATTATTTTCATAAAATATCATTAATTTCATTTTGACACTATTCATTTAATTTGACATTAAAGACACCAATAAAAATAAAAATACAATATAATATAATCCTTTAACACATCCCTAATATGTCATATTTATCTTTAAAATTATTGGAACCAAATAAATCATCCAAATTGTTTTACTTTTAATATTTTTCAAATCATTTATTTTATTTTTCTATTAATTTAATAAATATTGTATACACATTGCGCAAGCATTTAGGGTCATTAATTAATAAATAAAAATTTAAAAATAAATTAATATGATAAATAAAATTAATTTATTTTTAAAATAAAAATTTATAACTTAACATAAACTCTTTTTACACTTATTATAAAATATTATAGATATTAATTTCAAGAAAGTGATGTTTTGTATTTATTCATTTCATAAATTAATATAAAGGTCATAATAACATAAATATGGAACCGAGTGGAGATATAATAAATAATTTGATGGGAATGGTTGAATTACACCTATCCATTAGGATAAAGTAAATTTTTATAGAAATTTTAAATCCTTAACCGAAAGTTTTAACCCTATTTTACTCATTTTACCCTTACTAAGGTGATAAAAATTTACTATGGTTACTACTCACATTTTAAAAAAAAGGGAACAATTTACTAAATTTGAACCTAATTATTACAAATATGAAATAAATTTTTCAAAATTAAATTCACATAAGTTTTAGAAATTAATTCTATAGAAAACTATAGAACACAAAAAACACTTTTTCAAAAAAAATGTCTTTTTAAGTACAGAAACATTTTTATACTAAACTAGATCATACAATTGATTAAAATGAACTCAATTGGATTATTAAAAATATAATAGAACTAATTTTACTTTTAAACCATTTTAAAAAAAAGATGAAACTTTTTAATTCTTGAAACAAAATTTAAGTTTTCAATAAAAAATACTACTTTTTACCATTCATCAAAAAATCGATCATTTCATAAAATTCTTAAAAATTCATTTTAAGATAATTTTGAATTTTTACAAAGCAAATTAATTTTATAAAATAAATTTTCTAAAAGTTTCAAAAATTAAATATAATTTTTTCTCATAAAAAGAAATAAAAAACATGTTTGATGAAAATGTATTTTTGGAGAATAATATGATTTTATTAAAAATTGAATGATTATTTCCCAATAATTAATCAAAAAATATTATTGAGTATAAACTTTATATATATTTCATAATGTGATTTTTATTATTCATATATTATAATTTAACAACTAGGTTATACTAGTCATATTTAAATAATAATACTTCATGTTTCATTTAAACTCAGTGTTTCATGTCATATATGCTTTCGAACATAATGATATTGTTTTAAAATATCTGGGTGTTATAGAGTTAGTTATATGATTTTTGTTTATATGATTATGCTTCTTGGGAAGTTTATGGTAAAGGTTTAGTGTTTTCCATTAAGAGTAGTCTTCCTTTTTCTTTTAGATCTTTCCTAGACTCTAAGTGGAGTGGAAAATATTGTTTATTTTTTGTAAGTGTTAGTTAATCAAATTTTTGGGGAGGTAATAGGATAGGTGATCCTTATATAATAATTTGGATGACTTTATGAGGATTTATCTTGTTGATATTTTGGGTTCAATTTGTATCTTGTGGTTATGGTCTATCTTGAGGTTTTATGCTCAATGGGTTTGGAGATTTTGTATCCTTGAGGTGTATTTTTTGTGGTGTGGTCCTTGGGTGTACTTTTGGTTGATCTTGTTTAAGCATTGATTTTTGGGTTTTTCCATACCTATTTTTTCTTTGTTCTATGTGTGTGGTATCTTTTGAGTGATTTTTTCCTTGTGGATATAACCTTGCAAGGGTTTCTCTTCGTTTTTTGGAAGTTGGTGACCTTGGGATAGAGATTTGGGTGTTTAGGACCAGTGCGGCACCAATTGAGGTTATGCACTGGAAGGAGTTGGATTAGTTTTTGTTGGGTTCACCATGAGAGGGTATCTCGAGTGTGATATTCTATTTTATCCCATTTTCCCTTTTTTGTGATCCAATTTTAGGTACCATGTCATTTCTTTGATTGTTTCATGTGTTTAATCATGCCTTTTTTGAGTGCCTTGGAGACTTGATGTTTTTTATAACCAGGAATTGTGACTTTGTTTATTTTGTATTTTTTTAGTTTTGGTTAATTTTAGAGAACCAATCTTAGTATATTGGATGATTCTATGATTATTCTTAGTGTTGAGGTCCTTCTAGTTTTACTTGGACTATGATTTCTTTTTTGAGACTTTCTCTTTATGGGTGTTTATGGTTAGTGGAATCCTATAGTCTCTTTTGGTTTTGAGGAAATCATCTTCATATTTATGACACTCCCATTGTAGGAGTGCACATTTTATTCTTCAATTTTTAGATTAATTTTAAATTTTAGGGAGACCTTCATTCAGACTCCCTTCATTAGAGATCATTTTTGGATACTCATGGTTGATTCTTGTTTAAAGTAGTTATCATTTTTTGAGTATTTTATTGATTCCTTGGAAGTGGATCATGTTGAGTGTATCCATTCTAGATATCTAAGTGGTTCATACCTTTACCTTGAATAGGGACTTTCTAGGGCTGGAAAGTGGCATTATAAGGAGTTTTTGACACCTATCATGTAACTTTGGAATTAATTAATTAACTAATGTATTTAATTTTAATCTTTTCTGGATTTCTAAGAGTTTTTGGCTAGAATTTTAAAAAATCCAAATTAATTGGTGTCTTTCATGATTTTCACATGGTTAGAAGTAACTTTTCACCAACTATGTGTGAGTTGTCTCCACTTTTTAGTGTTATTTCACAAGTTTTGATCATGGATATCTCAACCATGAAACCCACTTAGGAGTAACTATGTGGGTGCCTCATGAAAGTCTAGTAGGGATAGAATAGTTGTTTTATAGTTTGGTAAACCATGCTCATAAACTATGCATAACACCCATAATTTAAAAAAAACATTTTTTAAATTTTTATAGGGAATTATTTCCCTCATTCCTCCCCACTCCATCACGTGACCGCCTCTAGTCGAGACCCTAGAGGAATTCACCTCCTTTCCTTTGGATCTATTCTATCCTTGATCATTTCTTCTAATTTATTTGAGAATCATGGTCCATACTTCAAGTTAATGCTTAATCTTTCATCCACCCTCCCATTTTTAGTGATTTTCTTACTCCCCATCACTCCTCCTAGCTCGATCAAACCCTAGGTAAAGGGGGTTGACCCGATTTTTTTAGTTTCTCCTTTTTTATGTTGTGTGATGGGTATCTTAGGTTGTCTTCTTGTGAATTTGGGAATCCACCACCGAATTGGATGCATTTAGGTCCATTTAGGCTCATCCACTGCCGATTTGAGGTAGGTTTCTCTATGGAACCCCCTTTCATTACAAGTTATAAATTTATTGGTGTGTTTTAAATAATTTCTTATAAAATTATAAGAATTTTTTTATGTACTATTAGTAGTATTAAGTGATTTTTTATTTTATTTTTATATTGGAATTCTCATTTCCCGTATGCTAAGTGCTTGTGCAATTGCATGTGTGGCTCTTTAAAAAATTTAAAGCAACTTATAAAAAAATTATGAGATTTATAATTTTTTAGAATAATTTAGTTGGGTCCATTTTCAAATGGGTGGGGATTATTTTAAAGGATTGTTTTTATAAAAATTGTGGATCTATCTCTCTTTTGAAATGATTTTTAGATCATGGGTCCTAGGGTTTTTTGAAATATCCTTTAAAATTGGAATGAGTGTTTTAGGTATAAAGGGTTATTTTCACCATTTGGTTTCTTTGAAAGTGTAATATGTATTTTAAAAGTGAATTTCTTGGAAATAATTGGATTTCTTTATCATCTTTAAAATTGTAGTGTGTTGATTTTGTTGTTAAAGGATTGATTTTTAGAATGTGGATTTCCAAATGGGTTTCTAAATGTGATTTTGGGAAAAAGGATGGTCTTATGTTAGGGCCTATGGTAGATCCCATGACATCTATTCCTTTGTTTGGAATATTGATATAGGTGAATGTTATGGTTTATTTAGATTTCCATGTTTGCTTGATCGTATTGGAACCATTAATTGATTGGGTTTCCTTGATGTTGGGTGGCTTTATATAGTTTTTGCGTCACTTTGAGTGTGTATTTTGTCTTACTTTCAAATGAGTTGTTCTAAAAATGTTTTGAAAGTAATATTTGAAAAGGTTAAATGATTTAGATTTCTTTATGAGTTTAAAGGAATGGGTTTTCCCTAAAAAATTTTATGAAAATGGTAATTTCATAAGATGTTTGTAAAAAGGGGGAATTTATTTTGGTTTATTTTCTACAGTTTAAAGTTTTAATTTAAAAGGTTTAACTATCCTTGTTTTTGTTTTATAAAAATGGTAGTTTTTTAAAAGTGTTCATGTCGTTTGGTTTTATAAAGAATTTAAAAACCTAATTTATACCTTATATTCAAACTAGAATTTTATAAATTGTTTTAATAAGGGATTTCCTTAGATTCATCATATTGTGGTGTCCTACTGAGTGTTTATAAACTCACACCTATATTATATCAGTTTAAGGTTCTTGGTTAGGTTTATTGGTCTCTCTTATGAGTTTTGATTTATCTAAGGTTACTTTTTATTTTATTTTATTTGGCCATAAGTGTCTATCACATGATTTTGGTAGGGCCTATTTTAACTTTCCTAGAATGTGAAGTGATTGTCCCTTTAAATGATATGTTTTGGATAATTAGGATTTAACTAAATTCTACAAATGGATGGTAACTATAGTTACTAGAAGTTGAATCAAAGTCATCAGGTATCCATTTTTTCCTTATAAGAGAGGGAGATTGAGTGATGAGGGAGGCTTTTTTTCTCATGTGGTTTACTTATTTTTATATTTTTTGTTTTTCTATCATTTTTTTCATTTTATTTTTTTGCATGGAATTTTTATATATAGATGGGTCATTATATATTTTTGTTATATTTATGTTCTTTCATTTAATCTAATTATTGGTAAAATCCATTCACAAATTTGTTTTGTGATGCTCAGTTACTAGTTTCTAGCTCATGGGGATTGAGAATTCCCTTTAAACTAGTCGAGGACCGATTGAGGAATATTTCATATAGATGTCCTGAGATGTTTTGTTACAGTGCATTAGATTTCACCATGAAGGAGTTGCATCAAATTTATAAGGGGGAGAATATGAGTCATGGATAAGGTTGCATATAATTCATTGGAAGGTGTGTAAGTATCGAATAATTTTCCAATATTTGGAGATGATCTTGTGTCATGATACGTTTCATTAAATCACAATAGTGTGATAGTATGAGGGAGATTTAAGCCTGTAAGCAATCCCTATGGTATGGGGTTCTCATTTCCATTATAAATAGAGAAGAAGAATACTTTAAGTGAAGGAGTTGTGGAATAGTATTACACTATTTTGTGGAGGTTCATAATTTTGAAATGGATGGAGTTTTATAATGAGAAGATTTATGATGAAGGATTCATTCCATCTTGTAGCGTAGTTTTGAGGGATGGGTTATACACGTCAATAACTAATTACATCACAAATTTCATATCTGATACATATATAAAGAAAATATAAAGATATGGTTAGAATCTCTCCTAGATAGTATTTTATATCTTTTAAGGGGGATTTAAGATGGTATTCCCGTGTGTATTATGATAGTTATTCGAGAAATTGAAGGGTGACTCAATGAACTAAATATATAGAGATGATATATGATGATGCAAAGTAGAGATGCATGAAGATATGAGTTGGATATTTCTACCTATAAGTGCAGGTAGTCGTTGTACTTTCTAAGCATCAAATCTAATAGGTTTACTACTTCACTTTTGTCAGAGTCTATTTTAACCTTTGTGGGTATGTTTATATTTTTATTTTCTCCCTCTCATGGCTATCAAAAGAGGGTGGATAATTTTTTCTAGTTTTCTATAATGTGAAGGGGATTGTTTTAATGGAGTAGCATTATTTTTATGATTCTTGGGAAGGGTTATTACACTCATTATCTTTTTTATATCTCTCTATACTTCTATTGAGTAGCACCATTTCCTTAGTTTGAGAGATTTATTTTTTTTGTGATTACTTGGGTGTGAATTTTACCATGACCATTGTATTAGTTCTCATTTTTTATTTAAATATGATTTTGGGTTACCCACATATTAAGTAATCTGAAGTACATTTCCATGATAAAAGGTGGTATTATGAGAGTGTAGAGTGTTTTACCATACCAATGGATTTACTATGACCTAATTCTGACAACTTCATGATTACCATCATCTATTTTTGACTATCAACTCATGATTCTAAATTTTGAAATCCTCGGTTCATTCCATCATCACCTGATTTCATTTGGTTATTTATTAGTTTTATTTTATTTTAAAGAATATCCTTAGTTATTGAGTTTTATTTTCTTACCTAGTATTTGTGGGTTTGACCTTAGGGATTGCATTCATGTACAACTATTTACTGGTCTAGTGATTTATACCCTCATGTTTTATAAATTTTAAACTAATTAAACCCATGGGGAAATAACATTTCTCTATGGGTGGTAATTGTTACTCTAGAACCCCATCACAATCCATATATATATAAATTTATAATTCTCCCTATATCACATCACAAATGACCTCATATGGCCAAACAGTGCACTGGATTATGATCTATGTGGAAAAATACTAAGGATAAGCAATTTATTTATTAAAAACATGCATCATATGAAATATATATATTTCTTTATAATATAGATAAGAGATAATTTTTTATGAGACCCAATGATCATTCCATGAGTCTGTATTATTTATCACATATTGGTTTTGAATCATCTATCTTGATACCATCATCATGATGTTGAAGATGGATTGTCAATCTGACTTCATAGTAAGAAGTTATAGTTAACACAGGAACCTATAATAATAATATTATTATTATTATTATTATTTTATTATTATTACATTATTAATTTGGTCGATTAGAGGCATTATGGATCACAAAAAATTTGATCAAAGTCAAAGAAAAGACGAGCGTATAATGAAACCAAATGTTTGGGATAGAGATGGTAAAGTAAAATGACTCAATAAAAAGATAAAATAATAAGAGAGAAAGAACATAAGTATATGGACATAAAAAATCACACACTTCCATTGCATTATCACTATATATATAGAGTACATATTACTTGATCCAATATTCAAGATTAATCCATACTATTCAAATCTAATAACGGTAATATTAGAAGTTTGGCCATATTAAGAGTTTTTTTAGGTAATGAAAAGTCTTTATTAATTGTAACTTTATGATATCCACATCATAAATTATAATTTATAACACTCCCAACTGCATCTCATAATTTTATGGAATCTAATTAAATTTTCACTTACAAACAATGTTGTGGGAAAAATTAGTGAAGCAAAATTAACATGATTTTATGTTATACTACCTCATTAAAAACCTTATCGGGAAAACCTAGTGGGAAAACCTGATGAAGGGAAATGGATTACAATGTTCCCAACTCCCCATCATAAAGTCACTATAGAATTTTTATTCTTTGTATCCTAATTTTATAAATCAATTTCTCAAATGTTGAATTTGGAAATGACTTTGTGAATAAATTTATAATATTATCACAAAATTATTAGTTGGATATCAATCTCACCATTATTTTGAAGTTCATGAGTGAAAAAAAATTGGTGAGATATAATTTGTTCAGTTGCCTTTAAAATACCCACCCTTCAACTGTTCTATACAACCGGGATTATATTAATATAATATGGTGATAATATTATTATTCATATCTACAGGTTCCGAGAATAAAGGAAGCATGTGGTGGAGAGAAATTTATTAAAATTTATTTTAATATTTAGTTTCCCAAAACCCCAAGCAAGGATATTGAACAATAAATTTATAATTGATTTATCTAATATCGAAAGAAAAAAATACATGATCTGAGAATTATTTATTCAATATAGATGAAGATCTTATAAAAATACCCTTTCAGGTTGCCTTTGTTTCACAATGAGGATCAAAGTATATAATCCCTCTAATGTTGATCCACACATACTTCCTTGATCTATTAACAATGATAATTGATCTCTAGGTGCTAGTGTGGAGAGTTGATTGTCTTGAATTATTCATATTTATCACTCATACTTAGATTTTAAAGGGATGTCACTTATATTTCTCCTTCTTGAGATGAATATAGAAAGGAGGATTCGTGAGAGAATTTTGTTGTTCTCAACGATTCTCAAGTTTCAATTTTTGGATGCAATACATAATAGACATAATATTATATCTATAGAACTATGGGTTAAGTTATAATAATTATTTAAATTAATATTGGACCTTAAATAATATAATAATCCTTAATAAAATCCATTATATATATTATTATTATTATTATTATTATTTGGTGTGCACAAACTCGTGAGATAACAAATATTATTTAATTGTCTTCTTAATTAACATTGTAACCGGACTCAGACTTGGTTTGTTTTAACTCCTATATCATTTATTGAACTCTAAAATAAATATTTAATTTAAATATTTTATACATCAATAAACATTTTCAATCGATAAAGCATGAATAAAATTATACCTTTATCTTACGAATAACATATATTCAATTAATTAAAATCAAATATAATTTAATTTAGATCATTAGAAACACTTAGTGTGTAACCCTATAGGATTATTTCTCATTGGAATTAGCCGGTATTTACTAAAATCCAATATTACTATTTTAAGGCCCTGACCTCAGTTACCCAGAGTCAGTGCATTATTACATAACATTGGAATGATACAAGGAATCATGTCCCAAAAGACCGATCAGTTTAGTATCCTTGGAAGTACTAGATACATACATAAGTATTACATTACATTATGAATAAGAAACAACATTGTGTCTCTGTATAACACACTCATATCCCTTAGCCTATCCCTACAGGTCAATCATAATATACTTCTTCACATCCTGGGAAAAATAAAACATAAGAAAGGGGTGAGCTCATATGCTCAGTAAGGATAACAATATAGCAAAAACTTTAATAAATAAGAGTAAATATTTAAGGCAGTGTATAAGACTAAAACACAAGCCTTTTAAACATAAACTTCAGCATAATATAGAAATGATAAATAAAATAATTAAATTTACTTATACACATAGATATTCTACTATTCGAATAATCACATGCAACATCAATTACCAATTTCATAATGATGGAATGCATAATGTCGGACATTATAACCACATAGTCAAGGCCTTGTGCCAAGACTACAAATAAGATTTTTTCAAGGACTTGTTCCAAGAAACTACTTTGTCTCATGAGACCTACTGATGCATCAATGAGCTATAGTGGGCTCCACCCATCACTTACTAAGTCCAATGCATTCCTCATATGAAAAGGTCGAAACATAACATAAAAATTCATATTAAACCTAGAATACGAAATATCAATACTTTAACCATAAACCATGAATGGTAAAAAATATCACATCCATATTTAAACATATCACAAAACCTTCAATACAATATGGAAGATTGTATCATAATAAATCAACTTCAAACAAACATAAAATCCAATAATGTATGTTGATATAGATGAAATCAATACTATTTGAGAGAAATATATCTTTCTATTTTGAAATCATTTAAAATTCATGTAATTTTAAATGAAAACATTTATTTTTAAAATATTCTTATAATATTTTAAGGGAAGCTTCGATGGTGTTACAACAGCGGAAAATATCCACACCCTCCGTGTAAGTTAAAAAAACATTATTTCCTTAATTTTGTTGAAAAGTTCGTAAAGGACCTTGTTTGGAAAACAACGGAAAGATTCTTTTATAAAAATTTTATAAAAAGTCAAACAAGGGTATAAATTACTTTAAACCATAGTCTAGGAAATAGTAAAAATGTTTTTAAATACATTTTTAAGAAACATGAATGTGGATGATAAAGAGGTCCCCGTATATACTCACGTATAAACAACCTCCGATAATGAAGAGATTGTAGAATTAACCCTTACATTGTAATTTTCCTTGATCGAGGGTATGTTAACCTCCTAGATAATAGTTAAATAATTTTTAATAAATTATATAGGAACCAAATACATAAATATGATATCATATATGATCTTCTAATATTTCTTTGTTAATAATATTTCAGTAGTATCATTGTTTCGGGTGTTAACTGGTTCATTTTCCTTTGAATGCTTGGTTGTGTAATCCATGTTTGTTATGTATAGGATGTCTTTGATTCATATAAATAATGATATTAAGTTCTTAAACATCATTTTTAATCATAAAATTAAAATTATTCTTGAATGGTTCTGATGGGGAAATAATTTCATCACATTCATGGAGACGGTAATCCGTACGTACGCACGAGCGACAATATCATTATATTGATGGTGCAATCGTATATAATTTGATGGTATATCATATTTACAGAATCATTAATATGTTATATTTAGTATTTACATCGGTTATACTCATTATTATACACATCCAAATAATGAAGTGTTTGAATAACAAACTACACCACGACGTGGAGATGGTTAGCCGTACATAAGCGCGTATGGTGACATGTCATTCATAGGATGGATTGAATAATGAATATGGTTGTACCATATTTATAATAACATCATATTATGTATAAGGTATTTGATTTATTATTTTGGTATGGAAACAACAAATAAATAGGAAGTGAAATAAGAAAATAACTTTGAAAAAGATGGTGAAATTATTACCTCTTCTTCGGGTGTTTCCTTTTGATTTGATAAAAATGGATTCTTAAATTGGATTCTGATCAAATTAAGGCATATAGCTCGAATTTAGGGTAGTTGGGAGGATATATGAGTAGGGTTTGGCCAATCCAAATTGCTTTGGAGATGTGATTTTGAGAGAAGGAGAAGTACTATTTTATAAGAGAGGTGAGGGTCACTTTAGGAAAAGCTTGAAATATTATTTTATTATACAATCATATTCGGTTTATAATGGATCAAAAATGATTTATTTCATGGATAAGGTTGGTATGGGTAAAAAACATCTCAAAAAACAGGTTTTATACAGGTTTAGGTCACCTTATTATCCTTATCTTTTAGATTTAACTCTTAGTTAAATAGTTTAACTTTTACCATGTATTCTTATATTATTATAATAAAAGGTTAATAAACTTACTATAAAAAGAAAAAATAACACCAAGTGGTTAATTATTGATATATATAACCTTATCTAAGTCCTTTGGCCGAACCTTATATTTTTAGGAATAGTATATCAATTAATAATATAGTATTTGTTTTAAAAACACATTTATGTCAATGTTGACACTATTTGGAATTTTGTTTTTGTGAAAGTCATAAAAATTTTATCACTTCGAAAAAAAATTATTTAATAAACCCTAACATGTCATATTAACCTATAAAATTAGTTTAATTCATCATAAGTCTCAATTTACATTTATTTGGATATTTATAATATCAATTATTTTAATCTTTCATTAATAAAGTAATTATTGCATCATCATTGTGTCGTAAATAAATTTAATTATTTAATGTCTAAAAATTAAAATTAAAATACCATTATGTAGGAAATAGTTTTATCTTTCTAATGAATAATTATATTCTAATTTATCTTATTTATAACCCCTATTAAAAATGTTTTGGTAATTAAACTTTGAATTTAAGAGTTTTAACTCTTCTTTAAATAAAATAATAATAAATGTCCTAATCTAATCCAAGTGGGTCAAAAGGATCATATTTTATTCCTAAGGTTGATTTTTGTTGAAATGAACTTGTCCAATAAAATTAATACATGTGTTAGGGTAATTATAGTATCATTTGTTTACCTTTAATTACCCTATTTACTTTTAACCATGGTAAAGAAAAGTCAAAAGTTAATATTCACCAAAAACTATTTTCATATTATTGAACCACATTTTACTTACTGATTTCAACTGTGTCTCTCGTATTTTTGAAATTCAATTCACAGAAGCGGTAAAATTATGTTTTATGCAAATTTGTAAATGCACCTAGAAGGTGGGTAAAAGACGGTAAAAAGTTCGATAAAATTTTATATATCTAATATTATTATAAAATGACTCCAATTAATTACATTGAACATATATATGTATTATGTATCTATTTTTACCTAATATAAATTTAAATAAAATAACTAATTATTTAAATAAAAATACAGTTTTAAATAATAACACAGTGTTTTTCACTATTCATCAAAAATTGAAAGTTTTTAGAAAAATACCAAAAATTCACCCTAAGCTAATTTTGATATTATGAATCCAAAAATGATGTCCATTTTGATAAATAAAATTTATAAAATATCAAAAAGTGGATATCAATATTCATAACGGCTTGTTTTTTTGGTCGTGGTGTGTTAGAACTCGAAGTTGTGTACAACGCAAGCTATTGTATTATTCAAAATGAAAAGTAACATGGAAGCTTGGGGTGTTACATTCTTCCCTACTTCAAATAATTATGTCCTCAAATTTTATATAATGCTAATGCATAAAAATATTTGGGTGTTTCTTCATCATAAGTTCCTCGGGTTCCTATGTTGCCTCTTCCATCTTATGGTTTCTCCATAGAACTTTCACAAGAGGAGTCGTCTAGTTTCTCAGAACTTGTTCTCTGGTATCAAGAATCTTGATAGGATATTCACAATAAGACAGATCAGGTTCCAGTTCTATTTCTTCATAGGTGAGTACATGTGTTGGGTCAAGCATATATTTTATTAACAGTGATACGTGGAACACATCATGAACTTTGGAGAGACTTGGAGACATTTCCAAATGATAAGATACAACTCCAATTCGTTCTATAACTTTGAAAGGTCTGATGTACTTAGGACTTAATTTTCCCTTATTACCTAATCATATAACACCCTTTCATGGAGATACCTTCAATAAAACATGATCTACTACTTGAAATTCCAAATCCTTCCTTTAGTTATTGGCATAGATATTTTTCCTACATTGAGATGCTTTGATGTGGGTTTGGATAACCTTAACCTTTTCCATTGTTTCCTCAACAAGTTTTGGGCCTATGAGTTTTCTTTCACCAACATCATCCCAACAATTTGGTGTGCGACATCTCTTTCCATATAACGCTTCATCTGGTTCAATCAGAATGCTTGAATGGAAGCTATTGTTATAGGAAAATTATATCAGATATAAATATTGATCCCAAATACCTTGAAATTCAAGTGAGAAAGATATCAACAGGTATTCTAATTTTTGAATAGTCTGTTCTGATTGTCCATCAATTTGAGGGTGGTAGGCAGCGCTCAAACGAAGTTCAGTGTCTAGGGCCTTCTAAAGACTTTTCTAGAATCTTGATGTAAAATGGGGATCACAATCAGAAAAAATCATTAGCGTTACTCCATGAAGTCTTAAAACTTCATTAATATATATTCTTTCTGAATGTTCAAGTGTTAAATCTTCTCTTATAGTAAGGAAATGTGTTGACTTGGTAAGAGGATCAACAATGACCCAAATTACATCAATCCTTCTAGGAGTCTTTGGTAGTCCCATGAAAAAGTCCATCTTAATATCATCCCATTTCCACTCAGGTATGGGAAGAGGTTTCATGACTCCTCTAGGATGTTTTCTTCTAGATTTCACTTGTTTACAAACTATACATTTTGACACATAATCAGAAATCTCTCTCTTCATGTTGTCCCACCAAAAATGTTCCTTCAAATCTCTATACATCTTAGTGCTACTAGGGTGTATAGAGAAATTGGAGCTATGAATGTCATCCAATAATTCCCTTTTTAGATCGGGTATATCAGGAACACAAAGTCTTTTCCCAAATTTCAAAATTCCATATTAACATATGAATTCAATCAATCTCCCATCATTTAAAGCTTTAATTTTCTTTTGAAACTCATCATTATCAGTCTAAGAACTTTTTATCCTTTCCAGTAAATATGGTTTAGAAATCATTTGAAAAAGTATTGATGTTTCACCATCCATGATTATTCCCATATCCATCTTTACTAGATCCATGAACATAAGATCCCTTTCAACTCTCATCTTGTTCAAAACTCCATGATCATTTCTTCTTAAAGAATATTCCACCTTATTTTTCTTCCTTGGGTGGTAGTGTATAGTGAAATCACAATCTTTGAGTAGTTAAAGTCATCCTCTTTTCCTCATGTTGAGTTTTTCTGTGAGAAAATATACTTCAAACTATTATGATCGGTATATATCTCACATTTTTCACCATAGAGATAGTGTCTTTGTATCTTCAAAGAAAATATTACAGATGATAACTCAAGATCATGAGTAGGATAGTTTTTTTCATGAATTTTTAGCAGTCATGATGCATAGGAAATAACTCTATCATTCTGCATAAGTACACAACCAAGTCCTTTCTTTGAAGCATCACTATAAATAACAAAATCATCATTACCCGATGGTAGATTCAAGATAGGAGCATTGAATAATATTATCTTAAGTTCTTCAAAACATTCTTCACATGATTTTGTCCAAAAAAAATTAACCCCTTTACATGTGAGATTGGTTAATGGGTTTTTCAATCGGCAAAATTCTGGATGAAATGCCGATAATAACCTGCTAAACCAATAAAATTGCATACCTAAGTTATACTCGTCAGTTCTAGCCATTCCTGTATTTCTCTTATCTTAGAAGTATCAACATAGATTCCATCCTTAGAGACAATATGACCAAGAAAAAAAATTTCCTAAAGCCATAATTCACTTGCTAAACTTCCCATATAATTTATTTCTTCTGAGGGTTTTCAGAATAGTCTGAAAGTGATTTTCATGATATTCATATATTTTTGAGTATACCAAGATATTATTAATAAATAACACTAAAAATCCATCAAGATATTCCTAGAAAACTCCATTCATTAGATCCATGAAAAAATAGGGTGCATTAGTTAGTCCAAAAGGCATTATTGTAAACTTATAATGCCTGTACCTGGTACGAAATGATGTTTTCGTAATTTCTTCCTTCTTCATACACAACTGATGATATCCAGATCAAAGTCCAATCTTTGAAAAATATTGAGATCCAAGAAGTTGACCGAATAAATCATCAATGCGACGTAGGGGATACTTTTTCTTTATTGTTATAGCATTGATCTCTTTGTAGTCAATGCACAACCTCATAGATCCATATTTCTTCTTGAAAAAAAGAACAGGGGCTCCCCATGGAGAAACACTAGGGTGAAAAATTCATTTATTACTCAATTCCTCTAGTTGTTTCTTTAGTTCCACTAATTACACAGTGGTCATTCTATAAGGGGTCTTCAATATGGGCCTTGAACTAGGAATTAAATCAATAGAAAACTCAATTTCTCATTCCAAAGGAACTCTAAGTAAATCATCTAGAAACAAATCAACATATTCTTGCACAATAGGTACATCCTCTATTTGAACATTCTTTTCCTTACCTATAGTTATTTCATTATCTTTCTCCCCAATAATTGAATTTAGTAGAACAACTGGGGTTGGATCTAGATAAGAATCAGATGGTGATGTTTCTTCTCTAAAGATAGGGTATTCCTTATCATCATCAAAAATTTTAACCTCCTTATTCTTACAATAAATTTTCACATCATGGTTTGAAATACAATCCATACCAAGGATTATATCAAATTCAATCATGGGTATGATGATGGGATCATCAGATAAAGAACATTTATATGCCCTAATGGGAACTGATTCACAAAACTTTGTTTCAATGATACTTCCCTTAGGAGTTTTGACTAACAACTCCCTTGTTAAATAAAATTGGAAATATCTAATTTTCCTGGAAACTGGGAAGATATGAAACAATGTGATGATCCAGAATCAAATAAATCATTGGCTATACTTGAGGAAACCATTAAATTACCTTCCACCACGTCATTCGGAGCTTCAAATTCAGTAGTAGTGATCGCATAAGCTTGGCCTTGATTCCTTAGCCTTTTCTGAGATAAGTTTCCTTGGTGCTTAGGAAATTCATTTGCATAATTACCCGTTTCTCTAAAATTGTAGCATTCAACATTGACAACCTCTTTATTTCCCTTGTAATCACGAGCTTGGTGGCCTTTTTCACCACACTTGTAATAGACTCCCATTCCCTTCAGGAAAGTACTGGGGTGTTTCTTCCCACATTTACCGTGGGATGGAAATTAAAATTTTCCCTTCTTCCCATTATTTCCATTTCCAGAGTGTTCAGAATATCTCTTCTTCTCTTGCTTTTCTTTAAAGTCATAAGACTTAGAGAATTCATTTTCTGTCTTGATAGTGCATGAGACAATATCTTTGTACGATGAGAAGGATTGTGAGACTAATTCTAGATAGAGAAATGGTTTTAATATATCAAATAATCTATAAATCTTACTCCTTGGGTTACGTATATAATATGTTGCATGCCTTGTTAACCTTGTAAAGTTAACCTCATAATTTGCGACATTATCATCCTCCTTTTGCCTCAAACTCAGAAATTGTCTTTCCATATATGCTTGATGATCACGAGGAAAGTAGTTTTTTAATAAAATCTCTTCAAACTCCATCCATTCCATATTTTATACTTCTTCATCCTCCTTTGTGTTTTGAATTAATTACCACCATTGATCTGCATATCCTATTAGGCGATAAACTTCCATGAAAATTTTTTCCTTTTCGCTACTCCCCAAAGCATGAAATATTTTCTCTAAGGAACTTATCCATTGCTCAGCTACAAATGGATTTGTAGACCCATTTAATATTGGTGGTTGTTGCCTCATGGCGTGATCTAACATTGATCCTCTATGTTGTGGATCAGGGTTATAAGGCACCAGCCTTAAACCTTACTTAATCTTGAGTTATTACAAGATTACACATTGAGGATCTTTTCAGGTTTAGATTTTTAGAGAATTAGATCATGAAACTTGCATTACATTCCACATTTAAACAAAGTGGTTACATAAAAGACAATATTCATTCTTCCCATAAACGGAAACATATTTAAAATAAAACATGGATTCTTTCTTGACACATCCTTGACACTATCATCACATCATGTACCTTTCCCTTGACCTGTGAAAAACATTTCAAAAACTTGGGATGAGCATAAAAAGCTCAGTAAGGGTTATAAAAATATGGAAAGGAAACATGAGTTCATATATACATAAGAATGAAATCATACTTTACCCATAAAACATAGGCACTTTAACATACCTCACCAAACCATGAATAAATCATAGAAATCATAAGACATAAAGGTAACTTGAGGCATTCATAACATTCTTACGTAGGGAGTAACCCTCTTGGTTACGTTTGGAATACCCATCACATTATATTCCCTAAATCTCTTCGGAGAAACCTTAACGTTTCACTCCTTCGTGTTACTCAATGCATTGGAGAGCTATATCGGGCTCACCCGCCCTTCTTTTATCACGGAACCACCCATCTTCATAATAATGCCCAAGAACCTCAACATAATCGTATCACATAAAACATGCATAAAGGAAACATAACATTTCCACCTTTCAATCACAAGATATCAATACAACACATTGATATAAAAACATTATGAAAACCATTTTCAATACCAAAATAAAAGAAAAGTAAAACATGGTATTTTTTTAAAAAAAATGTATGACTTGTAGAGGAAGCCGAAACTCAAATAACGGTCACGACGGCGGAGAAGTCGTTGTCGCCGCATACGTACGACAAAATCATTCCCTTTTGTCATTTAGTAAACGCTTCATATAAAAAATATTCCTTTTGAATAAATGTAAAAGTCAAAGGGGTTTATACACCGTATAAAAGAATTTTGTGTATAAAATAAAATATGCCTCAATGAAAGGAGATTGAGATGAAGTCCCATACAAAGATGGTATCCTTGGATTAAGGATAAATCAATTACATAATTATGTGTGACAAACTAATACACAAAATATAAGTGGATATTAAGTGTAAAACAATCATAGGTTATTCACACATATTCATAGAACGACATATTCAAGGAGTACAAGCTTATCCCAAAGAATCGAAATTGGGTTAAAAAGTTCCCTTGCAATAATTAGACAGCCTTACGGCGTCACTTCAAAATTCAGAAAAAGAGTTGATGATAGATAAAAAGGGTATCTCATCACTTGGACATACAATTTACATCAATAAGGATATATGAAAACATATTCCAACATAAAAATATGTAAATTAAAAGACCCAACAAAATAAGTCTTTTAAAAAAAGGAGGGTGAAAGGTTCCCTTACTGACATGGGTATCTTTCGAAACATACACCTCGTGAAAGAAGGACAATAAAACATTGATGTAAAAACTCATAAAATAAAGTATATTACACAATGAGTAAAATAATGGGCAGTACATACACCACTCAAAAGAAATTGTGGCAAATGTAGCATAAATCTCACGGGAATAAAAGTGAGATGAAAAATCTCTTACGAAAACTCGGCAGCCTAACGACGCCACTTAAAACATCCAAAATGGATTGATGAGAGGAAATAGGGTCTCTCATCACATCAACATAAAGTTTACAGAAATAGGAATATAAAATAACATCCCCCAACATTACAAAGAGGAGCTTAAAATAAGTGACATAAAGGATAATACTTAAAAAGAAAAAGAGAGGTTAGATCTCTTACGAAAATTCGGCATCCTAACGGCGCCACTCAAAACATCCAAAATGGATTGATGAGAGAGAATATGTTCTCTCATCATATGTACATAAAAATTACAGTAAGAGTAATATAAAAGAACATCTCAATCACAAGAAATATGAGCTTTAAAGTAATGACATAAAAGAGTGTACTTAAAAAGAAAGAGAGGTGTAGGATCCCTTACCTCGGGTCCGACTTGACTCGATCATTCTTTAACGTCCTGAATAATAAAATTCATTTAATTTCTAATTGTTTAAGAACCTTTTTCAAGTTCATTATTCCTTTTATATCACTTATTTCAATGTCATGAACACTATGTAATTATTTAAGTTAATAACGGTCGTTTAAACGATCATTGGTACTTGAGTCAAAAATAAGCCCTTTATAATTAAAAGTTGTTCATGTATCCATTATATCCAGAATGGTATTCATGATTTAGATATCATATATGTCATATATATCCATTACATGCATGCATTTATAATATTACATAATCATTTAGAGGTAAGAAATGAAATGCACCGTTCATGGAGACAGTAATCCGTACGTACGCATGAACGCTACTTTCATTTCTATTTCGTATTTTATAGAATGGAATCATAATGATATAAAGGTATATTATAATTCCAGTATAATATCATATATAATATCATAGTTCCATCCTTTATATGTCCCACATATGGTATTTAACGAATCAACTCACTTTGAGGGGGCGGTAGTCCGCACTTCCTCAAATGAAGATATCACGTTTACCCATAATGGTAACCATAAAGGTATACCCAAAATGAAAAATACAGAAGCTTAAGGAAAACATAAACATATTATATATCATATATAAATATAGTGACATCTTAATGGCCACCTTTGAAGGTGTTAAAAGAATTTTGAACAATCATCATTTTGGGAGGCATAAATTCACCATCCACGGAAACAGTATCTTCATTAACCATTAGATGTAGGTGTGTGTAAGTGTAGCTAGAATCCTTTTTATAAAAACATCCTAGTATATTTAGGATACTTTAGTTTTTACAAAAGAAAAGAAAAAAAGATTTTAGGGGGTTGGAGAAGCAAAATAAAACAAAAGGACTCAAGTGAAGACATTACCTTAAAATCGGGTAACTCTCTTAGATTTGAGCTCAAAGGCTTCTTTGGGAATACTTCTGCCCAAATTGAGGCTTTAAGGAGTAATAGAGGGAAGTTTAGAGACAAAATGGGCAGGGGTTGGCCGAGCCAAAGGCTTTTGGAGTGTGGGTAAGGAGGTAGAGGTGGGGGCCTTTTATAAGAGGAGAGGAGGGGCACTCTTGGAAAGTAAGCAAATGTTACTTTATTTGAAAATGGTATTCGGATTTAGGAGGTCCCACATTGATTTGTTTCTAGGATAAGGTGATAAGGGTTCTAAATCCACTCATCCAATAGGTTTTGGACATGTGTAGGTCTTAGATATTACATTATCTTTCCATTTTATTTAAATCGTTAAATAATGAGGTCATTGCTGCATCATCATGATGTCATAAATAATTTAATTTATTTAATGTCTAAAAATTATAAAAAAAAATAATATGATGTAGGAAATCTTTTCATCTTTCCAATGAATATTTATAGTCAAAAATATGATTTGTATAACCCCATGTAAAAAAAATTTAGTAAAACATTTCATGTTTGTCTCATTTTTACTTTAACTTTAAATAAAAAGATATTAATGTCATTTTCCAACCAAAGTGGCTTCATGGGGTCCCCAAGTTGACCCATGTCTTTTCTTGGTCGGCCATGACACATAAAATAAGGATAGGACATGTGTCTAGGTCATTTAATATTATTAAAACATTATTTTTACCTTAAACTACACTAATTACCTCTAATCGCGATTAAAAACTTAATAAGTTACTATTCACCAAAAAATTATTTTAATCCCATTGAACCACATTTTACTTCTTAATGAAAACCATGTATGTCGGATTTTTGAAATTCAAAACACAAAGGTGGCAAAATTTCATTTAAACGGAAAATCAGTTTTTATAAGTACCACTTAGTGGTTTCACTATTCATCAAAAATTGAAGTTTTTCAAAAAATTACCAAAAATTCACCCTAAGCTATATTTGATATTCCGAATTCAAAAATGAAGTCTATTTTAAAAAATTCAAAACATATAATTCACATTAATTAATTTAATAATTAATTCCCGTTGTCATGACAAATAGCGTGTTTTTATGAAACAATAAGTATCAAAAGTTTGACACTAGTTTAAGTCCGATTTCAAGGTGAAATTAATTCCAATGACCAATATTGTATTTAATGGTAAAAATATATTCTAATTTCACTTTAAAACCAATTAAAAAGATAATCTAATCATATAAATAAATTAGATTAAAAAGAGGTTTTGAATTAAAATACAACATTTTACACTATTCATTAAAAAAATGAACTTTATCGGAAAGATACCAAAAATTTACACAAAGTAAATTTTGATGTCCCGATTCTAAAGAAGAGTTTTATTTGGTCCAAATAGAATGTATAATAGTGAACAAAACTATATTTAATGATGTTTCACCATCAAAAGGCGATAAGTGAACCTTTAGTGAAAACTAGGGCATATACGCCTAAAATTGAATTCTTTCCGTATTTTAAGCCTTTATCCTTTATTGGATAAATGTAAAAACATTTAAAAACATATATAATCATATTTTAGTTATTTCTATCCATTCCCTCCAATACAAAGGCTACATGTTAACTTCCATTTAAAATAATATTATTTTATTATTAGAGTGCAACGTAAGATTCCCAAGAAACTCGTTGTTGCGTGTTGGGTACGCCATCGAGCATAGCGTCCCCTTTAAAGTCATATTAATATTTTATTCACAAATATGGATAAATATGAAAATGTAATATTCTTTATTTACCTGGGGTTTTACATCATTCCCCCCTTTTGGGAATTGCGTCCTCGCAATTTTAAAATTGGGCTTGGAAACATCCTTGAATGTCCCACATCGGAAGAAGAGTCGGTAAAACAATCACTTTAAAATAAAGAAAGATAAGTACAAAGGTCACCCGAGTTAACCCATACTAGGATTAAAAGTATGAAAACATGGACATGGAGGAAAAACATAGGGTCATGTTCTGATGAAGAGTGATAGAAAACATGCTTAGGAGAAAGTTAACCATGAGAAAATCACAAACTTGTGATGGGATAAACGGTATTCGATTCCCCAATAGGAAAAGTTAATAGACAACATTTTTGTTTTAAGATACTTTTTATTGGTGAATTTATTCATAAGGAAACATAATCACTTATCATGTTGACTTTCAACTTTTATTAGATTCCTTACACAAACTCGTATTTTCTCCAAAAGGCGAGTATTTAGGAAGACTAGTTCACATTAAGAGTACTATAATGAACTTTTAGAGAATCACCTAATCCACAAAAGAGAACTATATACTTCCCATGTCTTTAGACTTTAACCAAAACCAAAACCAAAAAGGCTAGTACAAGATCAGATAATCCAGAAAAGGATAACCCTTTATAAAAAGAAAATCTATTCTTAACCTCCAAAATTTGTCCAACAAAACCCAAAGTTCAACGAGGACCATTAGATAAACAATTTTTTCACAAAATTCTTCAAAGTAAACCAATCTAAGATTGAAACCCAAATATTTGAAGGATTTAGTCACATAGTCTTCCAAGTTAAATCGTAACATTTATCTCCAAACAATATCAGTTTCTCCTAAAGTCTCGTATTGAAAAGTAATTAACCTAATCACATATCCTCCATGATAGGTTAATCATTTTCATAAATAACCCAAAATCAACTTACTCTTAATTCATAAAATCATATAACTAGAAAGAATGAGTCAAACCAACCAGGGACTTCACGTAGTCCAGTGATAGGCGATAAATACCAGTCGCACTTTGGTTGTGGGTTCGATTCCCTCAGCATTGTCCGACGCGACGGGTTGTCACACGGTCTGTGTGTTGTCCTTTTTCCAAAGCTATATAATTCTCAAAACATTTCCCAAAACGAGATAAAATCTTCAAAAATAAACATAACATATTTTAACCTCAAGTTTATCTCATGCCCTTCATTTTCCATCATAACATATAATAACTCGTAATTACCTCAAAAGTAAGGATCATATAAACCCTAATGGTTACCTTTTTAATTATTACCTGAACTTCCACATCGATTGGTCATCTCGTACATGATGAATTATAGAATATACCAAGGTTCACGTGGTTGATCATGACTCCTTGATAGTTTGATTAGAACAACCACGAGTTTCCTCATTGAATACCCCATTTCATCGAGTCTCTTAATCAGAGAACCACCACAGTTTCCTTCAAACCAATTGTCACTTTGGTGCCTGCGAGATCCAGCCATTCACTAAAAACAGAAATTTCAGTGTGAGTATATCAAAAAAAATATCATGTACTAATGAGGAAGGTAAACACTAAGATATACTTACTCATTCACTTTATCTAAAACTAGGACTCTTTCTGAAATCCTAACCATTATGGTAATGTCACTTATACTTAGAGAATACAATAACTTCTAAAGTTATCTAAACTGACCTTTGATACCAACTATAAGGTCCCAGCCTTAAACCTTACTTAATCTTGAGTTGTTACAAGATTACACATTGAGGATCTTTTCAGGGTTAGAGTTTTAGAGAATTAGATCATGAAACTTGCATTACATTCCACATTTAAACAAAGTGGTTACATAAAAGACAATATTCATTCTTCGCATCAACGGAAACATATTTAAAATAAAACACATATTCTTTCTTGACACATCCTTGACACTATCATCACATCATGTACCTTTCCCTTGACCTGTGAAAAACATTTCAAAAACTTGGGATGAGCATAAAAAGCTCAGTAAGGGTTATAAAAATATGGAAAGGAAACATGAGTTCATATATACATAAGAATGAAATCATACTTTACCCATAAAACATAGGCACTTTAACATACCTCACCAAACCATGAATAAATCATAGAAATCAAAAGACATAAAGGTAACTTTAGGCATTCATAACATTCTTACGTAGGGAGTAACCCTCTTGGTTACATTTGGAATACCCATCACAGTATATTCCCTAAATATCTTCGGAGAAACCTTAACATTTCACTCCTTCGTGTTACCCAATGCATTGGAGAGCTATATCGGGCTCACCCTCCCTTAGTTTATCACGGAATCACCCATCTTCATAATAATGCCCAAGAACCTCAACATAATCGTATCACATAAAACATGCATAAAGGAAACATAACATTTCCACCTTTCAATCACAAGATATCAACACAACACATTGATATAAAGACATTATGAAAACCATTTTCAATACCAAAATAAAAGAAAAGTAAAACATGGTATTTTTTTTAAAAGGTATGGCTTGTATAGGAAGCCGAAACTCAAATAACGGTCACGACGGTGGAGAAGTCATTGTCGCCGCATACGTACGACAAAATCATTCCCTTTTGTCGTTTAGTAAACGCTTCATATAAAAAAGATTCCTTTTGAATAAACGTAAAATTCAAAGGGGTTTATACACCGTATAAAAGAAAGTTGTGTATAAAATAAAATATGCCTCAATGAAAGGAGATTGAGACGAAGTCCCATACAAAGATGGTATCCTTGGATTAAGGATAAATCAATTACATAATTATGTGTGACAAACTAATACACAAAATATAAGTGGATATTAAGTGTAAAAAAATCAGAGGTTATTCACACATATTCATAGAACGACATATTCAAGGAGTACAAGCTTATCCCAAAGAATCGAAATTGGGTTAAGAAGTTCCCTTGCAATAATTAGACAGCCTAACGGCGTCACTTCAAAATTCAGAAAAAGAGTTGATGAGAGATAAAAAGGGTATCTCATCACTTGGACATACAATTTACATCAATAAGGATATATGAAAACATATTCCAACATAACAATATGTAAATTAAAAGACCCAACAAAAGAAGTCTTTTAAAAAAAGGAGGGTGAAAGTTTCCCTTACCGACATGGGTATCTTTCGAAACATACACCTCGTGAAAGAAGGACAATAAAATATTAATGTAAATACTCATAAAAGAAAGTATATTACAAAATGAGTAAAATAATGGGCAGTACATACACCACTCAAAAGAAATTGTTGCAAATGTAGCATAAATCTCACGGGAATAAAAGTGAGATGAAAAATCTCTTACGAAAACTCGGCAGCCTAACGACGCCACTTAAAACATCCAAAATGGATTGATGAGAGGAAATAGGGTCTCTCATCACATCAACATAAAGTTTACAGAAAGAGGAATATAAAAGAACATCCCCCAACATTACAAAGAGGAGCTTAAAAGAAGTGACATAAAGGAGAGTACTTAAAAAGAAAGAGAGAGGTTAGATCTCTTACGAAAATTCGGCAGCCTAACGGCGCCACTCAAAACATCCAAAATGGATTGATGAGAGAGAATACAGTATATCATCATATGTACATAAAAATTACAGTAATATTAATATAAAATAACATCCCAATCACAAGAAATATGAGCTTTAAAGGAATGACATAAAAGAGTGTACTTAAAAAGAAAGAGAGGTGTAGGATCCCTTACCTCGGGTCCGACTTGACTTGATCATTCTCTAACGTCCTGAATAATAAACTTGAGTTAATTTCTACTTGTTTAAGAACCTTTTTCAAGTTAATTATTCCTTTTATATCACTTATTTCCATGTCATGAATACTATGTAATTATTTAAGTTAATAATGGTCGTTTAAACGATCATTGGTACTTGAGTCAAAAATAAGCCCTTTATAATTACATGTTGTTCATGTATCCATTATATCCAGAATGGTATTCATGATTTATATATCATATATGTAATATATATCCAGTACATTCATGCATTTATAATATTACATAATCATTTAGAGGTAAGAAATGAAATGCACCGTTCATGGAGACGGTAAGCCGTACGTACGCATGAACGCTACTTTCATTTCTATTTCGTATTTTATAGAATGGAATCATAATGATATAAAGGTATATTATAATTCCAGTATAATATCATATATAATATCATAGTTCCATCCTTTATACGTCCCACATATGGTATTTAACGAATCAACTCTCTTTGAGGGGGCGGTAGCCCGCACTTCCTCAAATGAAGATATCGTGTTTACCCATAATGGTAACCATAAAGGTATACCCAAAATGAAAAATAAAGAATATTAAGGAAAACATAAATATATTATATATCATATATAAATATAGTGACATCTTAATGGCCACCTTTGAAGGTGTTAAAAGAATGTTGAACAATCATCGTTTCGGGAGGCATAAATTCACCATCCACGGAAACAGTATGTTCATTAACCATTAGATGTCGGTGTGTGTAAGTGTAGCTCGAATAATTTTTATAACAACATCCTAGTATACTTAGGATACAGGATTTGTTACAAAAAAAAAGAGTTTAGGGGGTTGGAGAAGTAAAATAAAACAAAAGGACTCAAGTGAAGACATTACCTTAAAATCGGGTAACTCTCTTAGATTTGATCTCAAAGGCTTCTTTGGGAAGACTTCTTCCCAAATTGAGGCTTTAAGGAGTAATAGAGGAAAGTGTAGAGACAAAATGGGCAGGGTTTGGCCGAGCCAAAGGCTTTGGGAGTGTGGGTAAGGAGGTAGAGGTGGGGGCCTTTTATAAGAGGAGAGGAGGGGCACTCTTCGAAAGTAAGCAAATGTTACTTTATTTGAAAATGGTATTCAGATTTAGGAGGTCCCACATTGATTTTTTTCGAGTATAAGGTGATAAGGGTTTTAAATCAACTCATCCAATAGGTTTTGTACATGTTTAGATCTTAGATATTACATTATCTTTCCATTTTATTTAAATCGTTAAATAATGAGGTCATCGCTGCATCATCATGATGTCATAAATAATTTAATTTATTTAATGTATAAAAATTATAAAAAAATACTATGATATATGAAATATTTTTAGATTTCCAATGAATATTTATAGTCAAAAATCGGATTTGTATAACCCCATGTAAAAATTGTTTTAGTAAAACATTTCATGTTTGTCTCATTTTTACTTTAACTTTAAATAAAAAGATATTAATGTCATTTTCCAACCAAAGTGGCTTCATGGGGTCCCCAAGTTGACCAATGGCTTGTATTGGTCGGCCATGACACATCCAATAAGGGTAGGACATGTTTCTAGGTCATTTCATATTATTAAAACATTATTTTTACCTTAAACTACACTAATTACCTCTAATCGCGATTAAAAACTTAATAAGTTACTATTCACCAAAAAATTATTTTAATCCCATTGAACCACATTTTACTTCTTAATGAAAACCATGTATATAGGATTTTTGAAATTTAAAACACAAAGGTGGCAAAATTTGATTTAAACGGAAAATCAGTTTTTATAAGTACCACTTAGTGGTTTCACTATTCATCAAAAATTGATGTTTTTCAGAAAATTACCAAAAATTCACCCTAAGCTATATTTGATATTCCGAATTAAAAAATGAAGTCTATTTTAAAAAATTCAAAACATATAAGTCACATTAATTAATTTAATAATTAATTCCCGTTGTCATGACAAATAGCGTGTTTTTATGAAACAATAAGTATCAAAAGTTTGACACTAGTTTAAGTCCGATTTCAAGGTGAAATTAATTCCAACGACCACTATTGGATTTAATGGTAAAAATATATTCTAATTTCTTTTTAAAACCAATTAAAAAGATAATCTAATCATATAAATAAATTAGCTTAAAAAGAGGTTTTGAATTAAAATACAACATTTTACACTATTCATTAAAAAATGAACTTTATCGGAAAGATACCAAAAATTTACACAAAGTAAATTTTGATGTCCCGATTCTAAAGAAGGGTTTTATTTGGTCCAAATAGAATGTATAAGAGTGAAAAAAAACTATATTTAATGACGGTTCGCCATCAAAAGGCGATAAGTGAACCTTTAGTGAAAACTAGGGCATATACTCCTAAAATTGAATTCTTTCCGTATTTTAAGCTTTTATCCTTTATTGGATAAATGTAAAAACATTTAAAAGCATATATAATCATATTTTAGTTATTTCTATCCATTCTCGCCAATACAACGGCTACATGTTAACTTCCATTTAAAATAATATTATTTTATTATTAGAGTGCAACGTAAGATTCCCAAGAAACTCGTTGTTGCGTGTTGGGTACGCCATCAAGCATAGCGTCCCCTTTAAAGTCATATTAATATTTTATTCACAAATATGGATAAATATGAAAATGTCATATTCTTTATTTACCTGGGGTGTTACAAGGGTGCTCCATATGGGTAAGGTTATTATTCATAAGTTGAGTGAGTTGTCCTAGTATGGTGATAAGATGATCAGAACCAGTTGCATCACCAACTCCACTATAATTATCTTGATTAGGAGGGCAATCCCTAAATAGATTATGTGTGTTGATATGGTTTCCAATCCTTCCACTAGGTGCCATTTCTAAATAATGGCATACAATAGATTAGTTTATGAATGGCAATACATAATTCCAAACTTGTAAAACACTTAACATAAATTGAAAAGTTTATGGAAATAATCCATAATCAAAAAAAATTCTTTGAGGATGTATATAATCATAAATCCTTTATAATGGTTTGTAAAGAAATTTTCAATTATCCTAAGCATATCCCCCTAGAGTGTCGTAACCAAGAGTGCAGCAAGGTCCGTTGTCGTGTACTAGGATACCCCGAGTCAAGCTCTAAACTCCTTGTTGGAGTTTTCACTCCTAGGTACATCTGTTTCTGAGCTGCATCTACCTGCTCATATCTAGATAGAGATGTATTGCTTGGAAAACTCACAAAATATCTACATTACCAAAATTCTATGAATTTATTCTATACTAATCCTCAAAGTTTATCTTAGGGTAATGTTCTCTAATCAGAGTTTTTCTAAATCTAGTTTCCAAGGTTTTTACTAAAATTCCTATGATACCAACTATAAGGCCTCAACCCCAGTTACCAAGATTCAGTGCATTATTATATAACATTGTCATGATACAAGGAATCATTTCCTGAAAGACCGATCAGTTTAGTATCCTTGGAAGTACTAGATACATACATAAGTCATCATATCCCTCAACCTATCCCGGAAGGTCAGTCATAATATACTTCTTCGCATCCTAGGAAAAATAAAACATAATAAAGGGGTGATCTCAGATGCTCAGTAAGGATAACAATATAGCGTAAAATTTCATAAATAAGCATAAAAATTTAAGGCAATGTATAACACTAAAACACAAGCCTATTAAACATAAACTTTAGCGTAATATGGAAAAGATAAATCAAATAATTCCATTTACTTATTCTCATGGATATTCTACTAGTCTAATAATCACATGAAACATCAATAGCCAATTTTCTAATGATGGAATGCATAATGTCAGACATCATAACCACATAGTCAAGGCCACGTGCCAAGACTACAAATAAGATTTTGTCGAGGCCTTCTTCCAAGACACTAGTTTGTCTCATGATACTTACCGATACATCGAGGAGCTATAGCGGTCTCCACCCATCACTTACTAAGTCCAAAACATTCCTCATATGAAAAGGTTGAAACATAACATAAACATTCGTATTAAAACTAGTATATGAAATGTCAATACTTTAACCATAAACCATGAATGGTATAAAAATATCACATCCACATTCAAACATATCAAAAAACCTTCAATACAATATGGAATATTGTATCACAATAAATCAACTTCAAACAAGCGTAAAATTCAATAAAGGATGTTGGCATAGATGAAATCAAAACTATTTGAGAGAAATATATCTTTCTATTTTGAAATCATTTAAAAGTCATGTAATTTTAAAACAAAACGTTTATTTTGAAAATATGATTATAAGCTTGTAAGGGATTCTTCAAAGGTGTTACAATGGTGGAAAATAGCCACACCCACCATGTAAGTTAAAAAAACATTCTTTCCTTAATTTTGTCGAAGAGGTCATAAAGGAACTTGTTTGGAAAATGACGGAAAGATTCATTTATAAAAAAATTATAAAAAATAAAACAAGGGTATAAATGAATTTAACCCATATTCTAGGACATATTAAAAATGTTTTTAAATACATTTTTAATAAACACAGATTTGGATGATAACGAGGTCTCGGTAGATACTCACGTATAAACACCCTCGGATAATGAAGAGATTGTATAATTAACCCTTACCTTGTACATTTCCTTGATTGAGGGTTTTTTAACCTCCTAGATAATAGTTAAATCATTGTAATTAAATTATAAAAGAACCAAATACATTAATATGATATCATATATGATATTCTAATATTTCTTTGTTAATAATATTTCAGTATTATCATTGTTTCGAGTGTTAAATGACTCGTTTTCCTTTATAATCTTGGTTACGTAAGTCAATTTTGTTATGGATATGATGTATTTTATTCATATATAGACTGATATTAAGTTCTTAAACATTATTATTAATCATAAAATGAAAATTATTCTTGAATGGTTGTGATGGGGAATGAATTTTGTCGTGTTTGTGGAGATGATAATCTGTACGTACGCACGAGCGAAAATATCATTATATTGATGGTGAAATCATATGTAATTGGATGTTATATAATATATACATAATCATTAACATCTTATATTTATTATTCACATCATTTATACTCATTATTATACCCATCCAAATAATGAAGTGTTTGAATAATAAATTACATCATGACATGGAGACGGTAAGCCGTATGTACGCACGTATGGTGACATGTCATTCATAGGATGGATAGAATAATGAATATGGTTGTACCATATTTATAATAACATCATAGTAGGTATAATTTAATACATTTATTATTTTTTTATGGAAACAATGAAGAAAGAGGAAGTGGAAGAAGAAAAGAACTTTGAAAAAGGTGGTGAAATTATTACCTCTTCTTCGGGTGTTTCCTTTTGATTTGATCAAAAGGGAACCTTGGGTTGGATTCTGATAAAATTAAGGAATCTAGGTAGAAGTGAGGGTAGTTGGGAGGATATTTTAGCAGGGCTTGACCAAACAAAATGGCTTTGGATGTGTGATTTTTAGAGAAGGGTAAGTACCCTTTTATAATAGAGGTGAGAGTCACTTTTGGAAAAGCTTGAAATATTATTTTATTATACAATCATATTTGGTTTATAATGTCTCCAAAATGATTTATTTTTAGGATAAGTTGGGGATGGGTATAAAACCTTTCAACCAATAAGTTTTAGATAGGTTTAGGTCACCTTATTTTCCTTATCTTTTAGATTTAACTCTTAGTTAAATAGTTTAACTTTTACAATGTATTCTTGTATTATTATAATAAATGGTTAATAAACTTACTATAAAAAGACAATAGAACCCCAAGTGGTTCATTATTTACATATCTAACCTTATTTAAGTTCTTTTTTTGAACCTTATATTTTTAGGAATATTTTATAAATTAATAATATAGTATTTGTTTTAAAAACCCATTTATGTCAATTTTGACACTATTTGGTATTGTGAAAGTCATAACAACTTTATCACTTCGAAAAAAAATTATTTAATAAACCCTGATAGGTTATATTAACCTAGAAAATTATTTTAATTCATCATAGGTCTCAATTTACATTTATTTGGACATTTATAATATCAATTATTTTAATATTTCAATAATATTGTAATTACTACATCATCATTGTGTCATAAATAAATTTAATTATTTAATATTTAAAAATTAAAAATAAAATACCATTATGTAGGAAATTTTTTTATATTTCTAATGGATATTTATATTCTAATTTATCTTATGTATAAACCTATATTAAAAATGGTTTAGTTATTAAACTTTAAATCTAACACTTTTAACTCTTCTTTAAATAAAATAATAATAAATGTCTTAATCTAGTCCAAGTGGAGAAAAAGGATCATATTTTATTCCTAAGGTTTCTTTTGGTCGAAATTCACTTATCCAATAGAATTAGGACTTGTGTTAGGGTAATTAGAATATCATTTTTTAACCTTTAATTACCCTATTTACTTTTAATAGTGGTAAATAAAAGTCAAAAGTTACTATTCACCAAAAATTATTTTCATCTTATTGAACCACATTTTACTTACTAATTTCAACTATGTCTCTTATATTTTTGAAATTAAATTCATAGAAGCGGTAAAATTACGTTTTATGAAAATTTGTAAATGCGCTTAGAAGGTGGGTAAAAGACGGTAAAAAGTTCAATAAAATTTTATATATCTAATATTATTATAAAATGGATCCAATGAATTATATTGAACATATATAGGTATTATGTATCTATTTTTACCTAATATAATTTTAAATAAAATAACTCATTATTTAAATAAAAATTCAGTTTTAAACAATAACGCAGTGTTTTTCACTATTCATCAAAAATTGAAAGTTTTCAAAAGAATAAAAAAAATTCACCCTAAGCTAATTTTGATATTAAAAATCTAAAAATGAAGTCCATTTTGATAAATAAAATTTATAAAATTTCAAAAAGTGGGTATTACTATTCATAATGGCTAGTTTGGTTGGTCGTGGTGTGTTAGAACTCGAAATTGCGTACAACATAAGCTATTGTATTATTCAAAGAGAAACGTACTGTGGAAGTTTGGGGTGTTAAAACTATATAGAAAAGGGTCAAAAAACCCAATATAGAGAATTTAATGTCACAACGATGACAACCACATACAAATTTTCACTGTGTAAATATAATACCTTTATCACAATATCTCATCAAGGAGGTTTCACATATATATGACCAACCTATATGCTCGATACATCTTTCATTGACTATCAAAAATAAATGTATAGTTTCACCATGTAAATTTAATTTAGTTTGATGGTTTCACTCCAATCAAAGGTATGATATATCAACTTCTATAAAGATAGAAGAGAAAATTTCTTCCTTGACTTATCCTTAAATGACATGTCAATCGTGATCCACCCAATGTGCCCTACCTCACCGCGAACATATGGAACCACTGTTTTCATCATAAAATCTAAGTATGTGAATCATGACATGAATTACTGATAATATTAAAGTCTATGGACCATTACCCATGCTCATACATAGGAATATCTAATGACACCAAAACCTGGAGAATTCTTACTGGTAGGTATGTTTTCATAATATCCTATCTTGGAGATTACCAAGTGTGAACATCATGATAAGAATCCTCATCCTCTTATGATAACTCACACTTGAAATTCTATATACTATATTTCCCTTCATATTATGTTATTCAACCATGGAAATATATTTAAGAATTTCATCATATCACTTTAGGTTCTCATCATAGTGGGGAACTAATATGACATTATCAATGTCAGCTATACACTAAGACATTTTTACATTAGATTCGTGAATAATAATGAAAATTATATAATAATAAGTTTTATTAATATTCAATAAATTGAATATACATGTTATAAAATTAAAAATAGTCGGTCCTAGGACACCAATTCCAACAAACTCCCGCTTAAACTATAGCCAACTACCTATGACTTTTAATCTGCTAAACCTCGCACGATAATCATAAATCTATTGAGTCAAAGATTTAGTCAAGGTTTATAAAAAATTATCTTTCATGGAAATACTAATCCCTACAACCACACCTCTCTGAGAAAAATCCTTCAAGGGATGATACTTTTGATGTATGTTCTTCATCCATTGATGTGACCTTGGCTCTTTTTTCAAGATATATCACTGTAGTATTATCACAATAGAGTGTGATAGGATATTTACTACTAGGTACTAAGTCAAAATCTTAGAAAAAGTTAAGAATCCATGCTTCTTTGTTATCTACCTCAGAATCCACAATATACTCAGACTCTGTAGTATAATCTTCAACCATATCCTTCTTTGAGCTCTTACAACTCACAACACCTCTATTCAAAGTGAAGATATGTCCTATTTTTGAATTCAGGTAATCTTGATCTATTTGGAAACTATCATATACATATCCTTTGATGACTAATTCTTCATCTCCTCTATAAACTATGAACATATCCTTAATACACCTCAGATACTTAAGTATAGTCTTGACTTCCTTACAATGGAGATAATCCGGGTTAGTTTGATATCTTCCTACTGCATTTAATGCATAGGAAACATCCAGCCAAGTATATAGCATAGAAAATATGATTGACCCGATCACTGATGTGTATGTAATAATTATTGTTCTATTTATTTCCTTATTTGTTTGAGGACACATATTACTAGAAATATGAATTCCATGTGACACTGGAAATAATGCCCTATTATATTGTTCCATATTTAATCTCTTTGGTATCTTTTCAATGTATGTACATTGACTTAGGATGAGAAATATCTTGGATCTATCATAATGGATCTTGATCCAGAGAATATATGTTTCATCACCTAAGTCTTTCTTGGAGAATAATTTATTCAACCACGCCTTAACAAACTGTAAGACTGGTATTTTGTTTCCAATAAGTAATATTTCAGCGACATATATTATTGATAAAACTATTACACTCCCAATAAACCATTTGTTTACATAAGTCTCACATTCATTATTTAAGAAACCAAATTCTATTATCGATTCATCAAAATGAATTTTCTATGGCATGGATTCTTACTTTAATTAATAAATTGATTCTTGAAATTTTCATATCTTGTTGGCATCCTTTAGAGTCACAAACCCATCAGGTTGTGTCATATAGACATATTCTTGTAGGCTCCCATTAATTAATACTACTAGGGAATGAATTTTCAAAATATCATAGTCATGATAAGCTATAATGTAAAGTATAATTCATATTAATTTTAGAATTGAAAATGGTGAAAATGTTTCATTGTAGTCAATTCCTTGATGTTGTTTAAACCCTTTTAAAATCAGTTTCACCTTATAGGTATTGACTTGTCCTTCCATGTCCAGTTTATTCTTGAATAACCATTTTAAACCAATGATATTTATATCCACTATAGTATTTAACAAAATCTAGAATTTGTTTTTGGTACATGGTATCCATTTTAGAATTCACGACTTCTTTCCACTTGGAAACATATGTTCCACTTAATACTTCTTTGTTGGTTAGAGGATCATTATTATCAACTAATGGTGTTTCGTGCCACTATTACCTTTTTTAGGTTTATATAGGTAATATACCCTTGTTTCTTTGGGGTATTCTATAAAGGTACACTTTATGCCTCAGGGATAAAATTTGTTACCTGAAGAGGCCTTAACAAATGCATTTCAACCCCGCACATGTAAGTATAACAATATAGGTTTATTTCCATTCCATAAATGGTAAATAATACCATCTAACACTTTAGTTGTCACTTGGATTAGTATTTTTACTACTTTTTGTAATGTGTATCCCAAAAAATATAATGTAAGATTTGTATAAATCATCATTTATCTCACTATGTCTAACAAGGCATGGTTCCTCCTTTCACTTACACTATTCCACTAAGGTGTATAAGGAGGATTTAGTTGATATTGGATCTCCAAATCCCATATTTAATCAATGAAGTCTTGATTAATATATTCTCTATTATAGTCTAAGTGGAGTTTCTTAATCTTCTTACCAATCTAGTTCTAAAATTTGTTTTTTTATTCCTTGAATTTATCAAAATAAAATGGATTATAACTCATCAATTAGAAATATCAATATCTACTAAAATCATCAGTAAAATTTTTAAAGTATGCATACCCACCCCTTACCTCAATAATAAATGGTCCACACACATCTATATGAACTAATCTAGAAATCTCCGTGTCCCTTTCACCTTTTCCACTAAATGGATATTTGGTCATTTTACCTTATAAGCATCTGTGACATATACCAAATGATTTCAGTTCTAAAGAATCTAAATATCTATCTAGTTATAATTTATTCAAACTATTTTCATTTACATAACCTAGCTGGTGATTCCATAGTTAGGTGTGTTATGATTCATTTGAAGTAGTTTCACTATCTATATCCATTACTTGGTTCATGTAATCTAACATATAAAGATCGTTATTTAAATGTTCTCTACCATACCAAATTTTATCTTTATAAAATAAGTAACATTTATATCTGAACTTGAAAATAAAACCATCTTTATCAAGTATGGATATAGAAATAATGTTTTTTATAACTGAAGGTACATAATAACAATCCTTTAAAACAAAGATCATTCCAGTCATCACATGATTTAGTAGTCCCTGATAGCTACAATAATAATTTTATCTTTTTTGGATTCTCATAGATTTACCTCCCCTCAATCAATATTTCTAAATCTATATATTTCATATATTTAAATACATATTTGACCATTATAATCTGTTTCTGATACCCAATTTGTAGAAATAGATAAATTACACTCAATAAAAAGAATCTCCTAAAGCTTCCCCTTTCTACTTTGTTTGGGTGTAGTTTTCCTTACATTAGCCCTTCTTGTCACATGAAAAACAAATAGAATCATGTGACCTTGCTTTAACCTTGATATTCCTCCTCTTAGAATGGTGTAAAGAATATTTGGTCTTAAAGATCTTCTTTTTCCCTTTCCATTTGATCAACATAAGGACCAAAGAATTTTAGCACTTTTTCTCCTTATCTACTTGATGAAGAAGAGTGGGAATATCTGGAAGTGAATTCTTAATATTGTTCATATTAAAGTTTATAAAAAACTGGAAAATATCTAAGGGGGTGATTTTAAAATGAGATCTATGTGCAGTTATTTGGGAATTTTAAACCCTAAAATCTCTAGGAACTCAATGTAGCCAATGATCTTTACTACTTGATGCCCAACTGGGGAACCCTCTCCATGCTTTCTCTGAAAGATCACCTTGGAAATCTCAAATTGTTCTTTTCTAGCTCTCTCCTAGTAAAGGCCACTAAGGTGATAAAGAATGATATATACATCCATGTTTTCATGAGAATTTATGAGTTCATTATATATAGATTAAATCATTATACATTGAAAGTTGATAGCATCACACAAATTTTTTTCATAGACAAGGAATTCTCCATAACTCACCTCCCAGGTAGGAAGATTAGGAATTGAGGATTCTAGCACATAATATTTCTATTCATGGAGGAGCATAAACTGAAAGTGATTGAACCATTCCTAGAAGTTACTAACAGTGGGGATATTTTCTTTCTCCAACATAGATAAAAGGGATAGTGTGAATTAAGAACTCATAATTTTATTATCTAATTAAAAGATTGTATTATTAGTACTTTTCTTGATTACAAATTTTTGCAAGGAATAAAAAATTAATTGATTTTTATTAAATCTATCATTATTTTATCAAATTCCAATAACCCTCTCTATTGAACTTGGAATTTCTAGTTTCTAGTACATTCAAGTTTCAGGGATCCATATGCCCATTCGCATAACCCCAATGAGGGTTGGTCAAGCTACTTAAAGGTATTTAGGTAGGAAGGTATTTTCCAACTATAGTCTTGAAGCTCCTTGATTCGTTGAGTAAACTTCCCTATCCTGAAATCCTAACTTAGATTTCCTCAACACTTTCCTTCGAGTAACATCAAGTATAGCAAGGGATACTTCTCTTGATGTAAAATGGTTAAGTAAACTCATAACCTTTATAAGAACTCAACATTATAAGTAAGTTTCCCAACGAGGGTTGTTCAAAAACTTAGTTTCAAGGATTTTATTCCTAATCAAGTGATGAAAATCCAAGTATGACTTAATATATATTTTAGGAATTTTAATTTATTATGCCCAAATTTTATATTTTTTTATCCTTTACATATCTTGTTAATATAAGTGGTTGTTACTTAATTAGTTAATTATTCTTGATAAAAAAAATTATGCATTATCATTTTATTTAAATTTCATCTTTTCACATTCATTCATTCATTTATGTGATCATAGTCTTGCATCCACAAAATTAATTAATGAATAGACATAAAAAAATTAATTAAATGACATGTTTATGATATTTATCTAATGGTTTATTTAATGAGCAGGCATTAAATCAACCTATGACATAGGGTAAATAACTCATGTTGTTAATATTGGAATTAGTTACAGCATTCCATATATCCACCTATGTAACACCTGGGTTGGAATCATTATAGTTCCATATTTAACTGCCTCTATGTACCTTAGAAAACTCTATTAATTATAATTATTTATAACTCTCATGTGGGTGAGAGGAACCAAAGGATTAGTTAAAGGGGGTTACATAAATATCCTTAGACACATAGGTCCTACATAATAATGTATGGATGGATAAATCGCAGGCCATCAAATTTAATTTAATAATAAATAATTGCAAACCCATTTAATAAATTAAATTAAATAAATGCCAACACATACACTAGTCTTGGTTTTTCTCGTGAATGGTCATACATGCAATGAATATGAAAAGTAAATGGATAACATTAATTTCTTTATTTTTTCTTTTTTATTAAGATAAACACACTTTCATTAATTAATAAATTAATTCATTTTCATATTAATGACCATATAAATACTCTTGGAGATAAACATAATAAAGGTGTTAATGGAAAATAAATGATAGAACCAATAGTTCTAGATTTGTTACAATAAATTAATTGATCATTTAAAATTATTTAAAACCCTTATTAAATTTTCAAACACTTAAAGTTACAATTAATTTAATAAGGTTTTAAAGCTAAAATTTTCAATATAATTTAATTTAATTCTTCTAGTAATTGGAGACTATACGATGTGTACTATCCAGCTACACATCATGTACCTCATTTATCATGCATCTGAGTGACATGTCTGGGGATTTCCCATGTTGACTCAGTTATACTATATGGTTTTTATATTCCAATTATATGTTATGTATCCAATTTATTTTAGAGATACTCTCTTGGGTCTTCGGTATCTATCTCGGTGGGATCATGCAATGTGTACAAGTCAGCTACATATTGTGTGTCCCTTATGATGTGTGTCCACTGTTCTCACCGAATGGTTTAACATGTATTTCGGATGCTGGAAATGATGAAATACATAGAATGTACACCACATACATGTCTTATATGTCATAAATAGTCTAGGATGTCAGTATCATGCAGTTTGACCTTGTATAATGACCACACAGATTATGCGATTTATGCCGCTAACTTGTGCAGGCTACACAATGTTTACACCGTATACACACCGTGTGATCTGATATACCATGTGACAGGTTGGTCGTTCAACATGTGGTATAAACCACGTGAAATAACTATGTGGTATTTCATGTTTCCCATGGTAAGGATATGTTCAGAATACTATTTTACACGGCGTGTACTTTGGCTACACATAGTGTAACCCTATCTTATAGGTCAAAAATCTAGTTGTTCCTGATGGAATCTTTGTATTTTTTTCATATATTCTTGGATATTTAGTAAAATAAAAACACTAAATGTACAATATTAATATATCGATAACATGTAAATTCAAAATAGATTAAAGAATGAAAAATATGAAATGAAAATTCAACCATGATTTCATATGGATCAACAGTCAAATAAATAATGATAAATTTAAATGTGACCCCTCTGATACAACTTACAGGTTCTAGGCACAGCAGAAGAATGTAGTGGAGGGAGATATATCAAAATTTATTTTAATATTGAGTTACCTAAAATCCCGAAAGAGGATCTTGTACATCAAATTTATAATTAATTTATTTAATATAAGAAGAAATGAATAACAGATCTAAGAATTATTTCTTTGATGTATATATTGATCATCTAAAAATACCCTTTAGGATTTCCTTCATTGTATTATGGGTATCCAAAGATATAATCACTCTAGTGGTGATCCACATGTACTCCTTTGATCTCCAAACAACATCAATGGGTCTCAGGGTGCTAGTGTAGTGAGTCGATTATCTTACATTATTTGTGTTGATCGCTCATCCTTCAATATTTAAGAGATCTATCTTGGGATTCTCATTCTTCAGAGTAAGAGAAAAAGGAGGAGTCAAGAGAGAGTTTTTTTGTTCACAACAATTATCAAGTTTTGATTTTTGGATACAGTACAAAATATATATAATGTTCTATTTATAGAGATAGGGTTTATGTTAAAATAATTATTAAATTGCATATCGGTCATTAAATAATATAAGAATCCCTAATAAACCTCATGCCACGTAATATTATTATTATTATTATTATTATTATTATTATTATTATTATTATTATTATTATTATTTTGTGGTATTCACCAACTTGAGAAATAACAAATGTTATTTAATCAGTTTTTTAATTAATATTTGTCACCTGACTTGGTCTTGGTCCGTTTGAACTTCTCTATCATTTATTAAACTCCTGATTAAATATTTAATTTAAATATTTCATTCATTAATAGAAATTTTTTATCTATAAAATGTAAATAAAATTATCTTTTGTTCTTGAGAATAATATTTATTCAATTAATTAAATTTAAATGGAATTCAATCGAAATCATCAGAAACACTAAGTGTGTGATCCTCTAGGATTCTTTCTCATTAGTATTATGTGGTAACAGTCATGAGTGGATGTGTGATTTCCAACTTTTATTGTTTCACTGAGGATTTTTTCATCGAGGTGCATCTTTGTATCCAGAGTTCATGAAAAGTAATTATTCCCAAAAATGTAAATAGGGAGAAATCCATGCTTTATAATATTCACCATAGAAAATTTATTTTACCATTCTGACTAACCTTTTTACTTGGCAGAAAATTCGTGCTGATAACATGTTGTTAAACTAGTAGATAGGAGATGTTATAGATCACAAAAACATCAATCAAAGGTGAAGAAAAGGAGGGAATATAATGGAATTGAATGTTAGTGATAGCGATGGAAAATTAAAATGACTTGATGAAAAGAGAACAAAAGAAAAGAGAAAGTATATAACTATATGGACAAAAAATAATACAACCACATATTGTATTTTATACAGTGCTAGTTTTTATTAGCGCTAAATATAAATCATTGATAAAAGGGTAACCTTTATTAGCACTAGTTAAAAGCACTGACAAAGGAAACATTTATCAGTGCTAAAAAACATTGATAAAGGTTTACCCTTTATCAGTGCTTTTTTTAGCACTGATAAAGACTGATCTTTGTCAGCGCTATTCTTAGCACTAATAAAAAAATTAATAAAAAATATTATTAATACATATAAAATTATCATATTTTTATTCAAAAATAATTTTTATTTATATATACTAATTAAAAAATGCATGTATATAATTAATATAAATATCATATATTAATATATATTTTTTAATAATTCAAAAATATATATGATGTTTTATAAAAAGTATTTATAAAATTGTAAATAAATATATATATTTAAATAATTATAAAATTATAATAAATATATTTATTATATTAATAATTATATATATTTATATATTAATATATATATAAATATATTTATAAATATATGAAAATATTTATAAATATATTTATTTATAATTATAATTATAAATAAATAAAATATATATTTAAATAATTATAAATTATGTTAAATATATTTATTATATTTATAATTATATATTTATATATTAATAAATATATATATATATATAGAATTATGTAATCATATATAATTATATAAATATATATAATTATATACATATTTATAACTATATACAATTTTATAATTATATTATTATATATTTATATAATTATATATATTTATATACATATATAAATATATTTATAATTATAAAAAAAATATTTATAAATATAATTATTTATAATTCGAATTGTAAATATATATATATATATATATATATATATATTTAAATAATTTTAAAATTATAATAAATATATTTATTATATTTATAATTATATATAATTATATATTGATAAATATATATAAGTATATATTAATAAATATATATATAATTATATATATAAAGGCTCTTGCTTGGCATCCAGGAGGTCCTGGGTTTAAGCCATGTTGGGTCCTCGTATTATTCAGTACTATGCAGGGGGTGACACATGCGGAGACACAGAAGATGACGTGGGCATGACGCAGGAATGGTGACCCAGGTAGCATGATGTAGGCATGACACTGTACTAGGATTTCAGGCCATGTAATGGGATATATTCCCATTGGGCCTATGGTTCATGTATTAAATAAATAAGGCTTGATTAGTGGGCTATCCTCTTGGGAGGCTATAACCAACCTTTCTAGCCTATGTGTGTGGTGCATGTGTGTTTGAATGTAATTATACCCCCAAAAACATAATATATATAAATATTTAAAAAAATTAATATATAAATATGATTTATATAACTTTTAATAAAAAATGAATCTTTGATAAGAGATTGGATGGTGACTCTGTGAGTGACTCTACGAGAAACTTTCTTCTAATCCATTCACCTCGATTCTCTAAAGCTTGCGTAGGTGAAGATACATATTGTTGTCAAGAAAGATTGCTCACTATAGCATAATCCATGCCACAATTCCATTCGGTATTTTACTATTTTACATCATCTGGGAGTTGTTGGAATTTACTGCCAAACTAGGGGTACCTTTGAAGACTTTTGGAAAGCCTCCCTTCTGGGATGGATCAAAGTCAACGTAGATGGTGACTCAATAGGCAACACGAGTCCTTCATGTTGTGGAACTATCTACATGGACCATAATGGGAATATTCTTGGATTCTTTTATGGTATATGTGGTATTGCATCTTCTTTGGAATCTGAAATGTTTAGCATTATCATTGCGGTTACTTTTGAAAGTAAAAACGGATGGGGAAACATATGGATTGAAAGTGACTCTACCACCATTTCGCAAGTGGTTCATAATGGTGTGACTCATCTTTCATGGTCTCTCACATTTAGATGGATGGATTGTTTACTTTCTCTATCGAGGCTCAATAATATTATCACCCATGCATTTCATGAAGTGAGCTCAGTTGCGAATGGGCTTTCCAACAAATGATTCAACACCGATATCACCTGGTTGGATGACCTTCCTACAAAGTTTCTTCCATTTTTTGGAAAAAATTTTAAAAAAACATTTTCTGAATTTTGTAACTTTTTTATTCCATCAAAATAAATTATCAAATTTATATTAGTCGAAATGTTTAATAATTTATTTATATACATTAATTAAAAAAATGTGTATACAATTAAAATAAATATAATATTTTAATACATTATTTAAAAAATTATAATATTTAAATGAATATATTTATTTATATATATATATTTATATTGATATTAAATAATTTAAAACATATGTACATGTATAACTGCATGTATATATGTGTATGTGTGTGTGTGTATATGTGTGTATGTATGTGTGTGTAGATGTGTATATGTACATATGTATGTCTGTAATTCACGTATATGTTATGAATTCACTTTTTAATATTTTTTTTTAATTTATTTAATTTTATTTATTCATTTATTATTATATATTCATTAATGATGTTTAAAAAATATTTAATATTTTGAAATATTAATTTATACATATATTTATTTACTATGCATTTAATATTTTCAATATGTTTGGAATTTATATGAATAAAATTTATTCATATTTATTTATTAAGTTTTAACATTTAAAATATGTCCAAAATTTATATAATTAATCTATTTAAATTATTTTTTTAATAATTTTTAAATTTAAATATTTAATTATAAAATTATAAATATATATAATTTTTAAAAAAATGTTTTTATGAAATTATATATATATATATATATATATAATTATAAAATTATAATAAATATATTTATTATATTTATAATTATATATTGATAAATATATATATTTATATAAATATATTTATTTATAATTATAAGTATAAATAAATATTTAAATATTTAAATAATTATAAAATCGTAATAAATATATTTAAATAATAAATATAATTATTATATTTATAATTATATATTTATATTTATATATAAATACATTTTTAGTAGTTGGGGTTTGGTTCAATGATAAGCACCCCATAATACTACATCAAAAATGGGGGTTCAAAATTCATTGGGTGCAGGTATTGTCGCAGTATTTGTAGCGTTCCACCAGTGGAACTGTAGCGGTGGCGAGCACTGTAGCGACTATAGCGGTGGTGGTACTATAGTGATATTGTAGTAGTGGTGGGTACTGTAGAAAGTCATATAGCGGTGGTGATACTATAGTGGGTACTATAGCAGTTGGGTTACTATTCATAGAATGGGACATGGGCCAAGAATGTAATGGGCTTCATGCCCACTGGGGTTTCAAGCCAAAAATATTATGTAATAAAGCAGCTTGTTGGGTGGGTTATCCCTTGGGGAGGCTATGACCTACCTTTCAGGCCTGTGTGTATGTGGTGTGAGTTATTTAATGTAATTGTACCTCTAAGTAGCTAATATAATATAAATATATTTGGAATGTATTTATTTATAATTATAATTATAAATAAATAATTATAAAAATAATTATAAAATTATAATAAATATATTTAAATAATAAATATAGTTATTAAATTATATTAGGTGTTGGGGTTACAATTACATTTAAACACACACACCGTACACACATAGCTCTGAAAGGTGGGTCATAGCCCCCCCAAGGGATAACTCACCCAATGGTAGACCTACGAATTATGTAATGGGCTTCATGCCCACTGGACCGTTAGGCCAAAATATAGTTATTAAATTTATAATTATATATATTTATATATTGATATAAATATATATAAATATATAAATATATTTATAATTATATACAAATATTTTTAAATATATTAAAATAATTATAAAATTATAATAAATATATTTATTATAATTTTATAAATATATATATTTATTAATATGTATATTTATAATTATATAAAAATATTTATACATATATTTATTTATAATTATAATCAAAGCGGTGCAGACCATGAGTTTTAGGCCATGGTCCCCAAACTTATTAAAAAGGTAAAGTACAAAGAAACAACGATGGAGTATAGCAGTTATCCCCTAACACAAAAGTGGAAAACAAGAGACCCAGAAAAAATGAGACTCAGGGACCCCCATTATTTCACGACCCATAGTCCCATAAAACTATCTTAAAGCCCTTCCTGAAAACTGGGTTGAAGCCCCACTACGGGAACCCATAAGCCCGCCTCCCGTGAAGACCCCCACATAGTCGAAGCTCTAACGTCGTTGTGCCACCATCTATCGAACTCCACACCAAGTACGTCGTTGTTCCCTTCAGCGCCATCACCCAGACATCATCTATGTGCCACCACTTCAACATCTTACTTGTTCCATGACCCCATCAGCATTCCACTCCACTAATACTTAAAGTGAGTAGGAGTCATCACACCCGCCAGCATCCCATATCGATGAAGGTCACCGGGAAAATCCATCGCCAGCATCCCAAACCACCAGTAACCACCTAAGAACCCCAAACTGAATAAATGGCCCACCGTCCCATTTTCATTGAAGGTCTCTCAAAGTCCGGTCATTCGCTTGCCGACAGAAGTCCAAAACGTTGCCCTCCCGATATCGTCGCACATGCGCCTGCTTCAATGACAGCATGTCATCAGCTTTCATCAGCGTCACTCTCATGATCGTATAAATATACAAATATTTTCAGATGTATTTATTTATAATTATAATTATAAATATATTTATTTATTTATTTATTTAAATAATTATAAATTTATAATAAATATATTTAAATAATAAATATATTTAATATATTTATAATTATATATAATTATATAATTATATAATTATATAATTATATAATTATATTTATAATTATATTCAAATATTTTTAAATATATATATTTATAATTATATATAGTTGTATTTATTTTTAATTTTATGCATTTAAATTTGTAATTATATTAATTGTATACATTTAAATTTTTTAATTACATTTATTTTATTATTAAAATTAGATCTTTATCAGTGGTTTCAAAAGAACTAATAAAAGACTTATCCAATCTTATAAAAATAACCCTAACATAGTCTCCACTCTCGCATCATTCAAGCTCTCATGGGACCCTACTATCGTCACCGCTCTCTCTCTCTTCATCAATTTTCTTGATGAATCGACTCTTTCCAAATCTAAGGTATGTTCTGATTTATTCTATTGGAACCTGAAGTTCCAATGCTCACCACTTATTCATTACTCTTTTATTATAAGGCCCCAGTCTTAAACATTACTTAATCTTGAGATATTTCAAGAATACGCCTTGAGGATCTTTTCAGGTTTAGAGTTTTAGAGAATTAAATCATAAAACATGCATTACATCCCACATTTAAACAAAGTGGTTACAATAAAAGATAGTATTCATTTTTTCCCATCAATGGAAACATATTTAAAATAAAACATGGATTCTTTCTTAACACTTCCTTGAAACTATCATCATATCATGTACTCTTCCCTTGACTTGTGAAAAACATTTCAAAAACTTGGGATGAGCATAAAAAGCTCAGTAAGGGATATAAAAATATGGAAAGGAAACATGAGTAAATGTATACATAAGAATCAATGAAATCATACTTTACTCATAAAACATAAGCACTTTAACATACCTCATCAAATCATGAATAAATCATAGAAATCATAAGACATAAAGGTAACTTGAGGCATTCATAACATTCTTACGTAGGGAGTAACCCTCTTGGTTACATTTGGAATACCCATCACAGTATATTCCCTAAATCTCTTCAGATAAACCTTAACGTTTAACTCCTTCGCATTACCCAATGAATTGGAGAGATATATCGGGTTCAACCGCCCTTAGTTTATCATGGAACCATCCGTCTTCATAATAATGCCCAAGAACCATAACATAATCGTAACACATAAAACATGCATAAAGGAAACATAACATTTCCACTTTTCAATCACAAGATATCAATACAACACATTGATATAAAAACATTATGAAAACCATTTTCAATACCAAAATAAAAGAAAAGTAAAACATGTTATTTATTTTTCTTTTTTTTTTAAAGGTATGGCTTGTAGAGGAAGCCGAAACTCAAATAATGGTCACGGCGGTGGAGAAGTTTTTGTCTTCGCATACGTACGACAAAAACATTCCCTTTTTGTCGTTTAGTAAATTCTTTGTATAAAAAAGATTCCTTTCAGATAAACGTAAAAGTAAAAGGGGTTTATACACCGTATAAAATAAGGTTGTGTATAAAACAAGATATGCCTCAATGAAAGGAGATTGAGACAAAGTCCCTTACCTCGGGTCCGACTTGACTCGATCGTTCTTTAATCTCCTAAATAATAAACTTGAGTTAATTTCTACTTGCTTAAGATCCTTTTTCAAGTTCATTATTCCTTTTATATCACTTATTACCATGTCATGAACACTATGTTATTATTTAAGTTAATAACGGTCGTTTAAACGATCATTGGTACTTGAGTCAAAAATAAACTCTTTATAATTACAAGTTGTTAATGTGGTAAAATATCCATTATATCCAGAATTTTATTCATGATGTAGATATGATATATATCATATATATCCAGTATATTCATTTATTTATAATATTACATAACATTTAGAGGTAAGAAATGAAATGCACCGTTCATGAAGACGGTAAGCCGTACGTACGCATGAACGCTACTTCCATTTCTATTTCATATTTAATGGAATTAAAACATAATGATACATAATAGTATTTTAATTCCAGTATGGTATCATATATAATATCATTAAATATATCCTTTGTACGTACCACATATGGTATTAACGAATCAAATCACTTTGAGGGGGCGGTAGTCCGCACTTCCTAAAATAAAGATATCGTGTATACCCATAATGGAAGCCATAAAGGTATGCCATAAATGAAAAATACATAAGATTAAGAAAAACATAAACATATTATATATCATATATAAATATAGTGTCATCTTAATGGACACCTTTGAATGTGTTAAAAGAATATTGAACAATCATTGTTTCGTGAGGCAGAAATTCGCCATCCACGGAAACAGTATGTTCTTTAACCATTAGATGTAGGTGTGTGTAATTGTAGATCGAATACTTCTTATAAAAACATCATAGTAAATGGAATATACTGGTTTTGTTACAAAATAAATGAATAAAAAGAGTTTAGGGGGTTGGAGAAGCAAAATAAAACAAAAGAACACAAGTGAAGACATTACCTTAAAAACAGGTAACTCTTTTTGATTTGAGCTCAAAGGCTTCCTTGGGAAGACTTCTGCCCAAAGTGAGGCTTATAGGAGTAAGAGGGTGATGTGGAGAGACAAAATGAGCAGGTTTTGGCCGAGACAAAGGCTTGAGAGGTGTGGGTAAGTAGGTAGAGGTGGGGGCCTTTTATAAGAGGAGAGGAGGGGCACTCTTGGAAAGTTACAAAATGTTACTTTATTTTCAAATGATTTTCGGATTTTAAAGGTCCCACATTGATGTATTATGAGGATAAGGTGATAAGGGTTATAAATATACTCATCCAATAGGTCTTTGACAAGTGTAAGTTATAGTTTTAACATTATCTTTTCATTTTATTTAAATCCTTTATTAATGAGGTAATCGTTGTATCACCATGATGTCATAAATTATTTAATTTATTTAATGTCTAAAAATTATGAAACAAATACTATGATGTAGGAAATATTTTTATCTTTCCAATTAGTATTTATTTTCTACAATATCATCTATTTAGACAAAATTAAAAATGTTTTACTCAGGTGATACATTCTTTGTTATATTTACTTTCTTTAAAAAAATAAAAAGATAAAAAGTCACTTTCCCACAAAAGTGATTACATGGGGTCCCCAAGATTGGAACAAGGCATCCCATGGTCGGACATGAGAAAACCATTATCATTAGGAAACATTTTGGTGTCATTTTCTATTATTATGATATTATTTTATTATCCTTAACTACTCGATTACTCATTAATCAAGATAATTAAAGATAATTACCATCGTTACTATTCATAATGTCCAAAAACTAAAGAGTCTTGATTACATAATTTGGACCTTATAATTCAAAATATTTAATCCATTTTACCAAATTCCAAACACATAAATTGCAATAATTAATTTAAAAATAATTCTCGTTGTCAAAACAAATAGCGGGTTTTTTTTAAATAATTTCTATGAAAAGTTTGGCATTAATTTATGCCCCATTCCAAAGTGAAATTAATCCTAATGACCACCATTGGATTAAATGGTAAAAATATATTCAAATTACACTTTAAGAACAATTAAAAATATAATCTAACCATATAATTAAATTAGATGAAAAAGCAGTTTTGATATAAAATGCAGTATTTTTTCACTATTCATTAAAAAATGAATATTGTCAGAAAAATACCAAAAATTTATCCAATGTAAATTTCAATTTCCCAATCATAAGTAATATGTTTATTTTTACAAATAGGTCTTATAAAATTGTCAAAAGTTTGATTTAAAAATGGTTTTCCATCAAAAGGTAGTAAAATAATCTTTTAAAAATATTAGTGTATTACATGCTTAAGATTGGATTTATTCTCATTTTAAGCCTCTAAAAACTATCTAATTCATAAATAGACATAGATAAAAATACCTATTATTAATTAATTACTTGGGATGTTACATCTATAGTCCACAGTTGTTTGCTTCTCTGAATTTGTTTCATGACCGTACATTGTATCGATGGAGTTTTCGCATGCTTTTATGCACCTTGTAGCCACGTACTGCACCCATGAACCACATACTACCACCCATCATGGTCATTTAAATCCACTTACCTCTTCCTCATTGTTCTGCGGATTCCATTCACCACACGTGCAACCTCAATCACTTGGTTGGCACTTGGATTTTTTTCATCTCAAGCCATTTTTTCTTTGATATTGTATTTCCTAATGGTCATTTATAGCTTAGGGTAAAACTTATTAATTTCATTACTAATTCCCACTTTAGATTACTTGTGTTAACTTAAACTATAAAACAGGTCATAATAAACCCATTAATCGAATAAATAAAGGGAATAAAACCAAAAAAATGTGAAAATTTTATAATTATTCAAGGAATTCTATGTAACTATCCCTGGAATTGGTGCCAAAATTTTGATATCCCTTGAAGGGTGTGATTAATTCCAAAATGGTAGTCAAATTTTGAAATTTATAAAAGACTAAAACTAACTACTATCTAGTGAATGCATTACATGGTAATCTGGAGTTTAGAACCTTTAGAGATAATTATAAAGGAATTTTTAAAATTTAAGTGATTGATAAAGAGTGTTGATTTTTTAAAAAAACATATTTAGATGATGTGAAATGTTTTATTAGTTTTCATGTTTTTTATACTATTTATTTAAATAATTGAAGTTTTTAACGATGTTTGTTATAAAATTTTGGACTAAGAGAATCCTTGGTCTTCATATTCTTTATCTCTAACTCAATAATTCCCCATTCATTTGATCAACTAATTTTTATGATTAATGAATTAGTTTTATTAATTCAATATTTAAACATAATTACATTAAAATACTCAATGGACATGAATTATTCAAGGTAATTATTTGATTCTTTAATATAATTTCCTAATTCAGGTATGAAATAGCCATGAAACAAGAAAAAGAAAAATGATTAAAATAAAATATGCATGAAATAACACAAAGATGACCATAAATAAAAAATATAATTTAATAATACACACTTCCCAACTTTTATATCACATTGAACATAGTGAAATTTACTCCTCAAGATTATTTTTGGTGTTTATAAATATATTCATGTTTGGGGGTGAAGTGGGAGTTGAACCAGTGACACATGGTGAGCTGGAAGAGTTTGGTAAACCTTATGGAGATCCTGTACACAGTTCTGAGTGGATCCCTGTGACAAAAATGTGAATGGGACATGGATTTACAACCATGTGGCCTAGTCTATTGTGGTCACTAATTATCCTTGTATTGTTTGTTATATTTCCATTGTTTCCAAACTATATTGATTATAGAATGATCATTCTATTTAGGTGATGCATAATTTTAAAAGTTTGAAATCTTGGTTTAAAATGGAAAGGGATTGATTTTGAAAATATTGAGTGAATTTTATAAGGTAGTTTGAAAATGAATTTGGTGTTTGATTTTAAAACAAATGTTTTTTTTATGGGTAAAATTTTTGTTAAGAAATGATTTTAAATAAAGGGTAACATGATTTTTAGTGGTGAAAATCATTTTTTAAAAACTAATAAAAATTTATCAATGATTTATTAAGAAAATATTCATCAATTTTTTATAATGTAAATGTGATTTTAATGGTAAATGATTGCTATTAATCTTAATAAATTGGATTTCTATGATATTTCAGAATGAGGATGATATTTTGGATTCCATTGATGATCTCAATAAAGGGTATTTTAAATTTCACATTGAATTTAAAATGGAGTTTTGTTATTTGAGATTACAGTGAATATATTAATTAGTTTTTTTTATAATGTATTATTCTCTATAATAATGTTTGAGACATATCAACTAAATTTTTTTTCTTCTCTTCAAAAAACCAATTTATTATGTAGTATATAGAACACTATGTTTATAGTGCATAGCATTATTCTCAAAATAATCATCAATTTTTTCCCTTGTAAATTCCATACCATTTTCTGTTTGGATCATATATAAGGATAAATTACAATCCTTCTATACTTTTCTTCTAAAATATTTAAAAATATTTAGATCCTATGATTTGTGTATAAAAAATAAAATAGATTTAATTTAGGTAAATTTATCAATAATAGAAATAATATACTTCTATATATTTTTTTGAATACTTCCTCATAGTACCAAAAATATATAAATAAATGATATTCTAAGTGCTATTAAAATTCATTCCTCAATCCAAAAGTATTTTCCCTTTCATGGAGTAATTGACAGCTTACTTTGAATGTTGAAACAGAAATGGTTGTCTCAATATGAGTGTATGTAATACCATCCAACTAACCCTTCTTAGGGTCACACCAATCAAGGATCCCATTATAGTGATCAGACTACTACTGCTTCTTTTTTCAACTTTAGATAGCAAACTAAGAAATGATGTCTGGTGCTTTTCCAACTCCCCAGCTTGGGAATATTTAGATTCAAGAAGATAATATTCATCCTCATCAGCTTTATTTATCAAACATTTATTATTGCATTTTGTTTTCTGAGACTCATACCCCATCTTTTATGGACATTAACTAATGTTTCTTGAACTACCTTGAGTAGTATTCATCCAACACCAGGTACTAGTGATCATTGGGGATGAATTCAAAGGATAACACATGTCACCATTGGGGTATTTCTTTTCTTAAATACAATTACCATTTTATTTTAAAGTATTTTGAAATTATATAAAACATTAAAATGTTTTGTTCCCCTTAATTGAAAGGCCCCTTTTTATATATTTATTTATTTATTAAAATATTAATATTATTTAACAAAATATGATGGATATGAATTGAAAATGGATGGATATCAATCGTATAAAAAAGAGTATAAATATGGGGTGAAATAGTTTATCAAGTTTTCAAAATATCATGCATATAACCCTTATCAAATCCTTTTTATGTGTTTACATTGTTGTTATTCAAGACTAATTAGTATATATGAGTTATAAGAACACTTGATCTGTCATAGAATAGATCAACTTTATAAATTTTGGACTAAACAAGGGGAAAATGAATGTATCTAGTGACTGGGATAACAATGTGTTTTATGGATCATCTGATATTATTATAAGTTTTTACAATGAATAAGATCATATCAAGGATTTGATTACAAGTATGAATGATGATGAAGATCATATTGAGGAAATGAAAATGACAGTTGAAGGTGAAATTCATGATTGTACAAAAAAAATTAAAAGTTAAAGAGTTGTTCAAAGATTCCATTGTATATTTGTTATACTAAATATATATAATTTCCATCCATACTAAAGCTATATAATTTAAAATCTATCAACGGATAGAGTGACACCATTTTTAATAAACTACTTACTCTCTTGAATGATATTATCCTAGAAGATAATGAGATTCCTAGACGAATATATGACTCTAAAAAAATAATATGTTCAATGTGTATGATCTATATAAGAATACATGTCTATCCAAATGATTGTATACTATTTTTTAAGGGCCAAAAATCACTTAAATAATTCCCAAAGTGTGGTGCTTCTCGATATAAGAAAATTTAATTGGGTCCTATGAAATTTTTATGGTACTTTCTAATCATTCCAATGTTTAGGCACCTATATGAAAGTGAGGATACTTCAAGGTAATAAACATGGCATACAGATACAAGAAATAAATATAATAAACTTTTTCACTCAGAAAACTCACCTCAGTGGAAGATAATTGATCAGGACTATACTAAATTTGGAAACGAGATGAGAAAACTTCATTTTGTGCAATCTATAAATGGAGTGAATCCTTTTTGTTTTCAAATAGAATTCAAAGTACATTTCTAGTTATGTTGGTAAATTATAACTTTACACCATGGTTATGCATGATACTAAAATACATTTTGTTATCTCTACATATATCAGGACCTAAACAACTGAGTAATGATATTGATGTTTATTTTTCTCTATTGATCGAAGATTTGAAATTATTGTGGGACTCAGGTGTTGTGTTGTATGATTCATATATAAATGAATATTTTGTGTTAAGATCCATGATGTACGGGATGATAAATTAATTTCTTTCTAATGTAAATTTTCCAGGATATAGAATTAAAGGAAATCAAGGGTGTCCCATTTTTTAAAATGGTACATAGTCAATTAGGTTGAAACATTCATCAAATACATTGATTCTAGGACAACATAGATTTATACCCTGGTGAAAAAGTACCGATCTTAGATGACATCATTTTATGGGAGTTCATAATAACATACAACACCATCTCCAATAATACCTAATCAATAGTTTGAGAAAGTAAAATATATGGACAGTGCTTTTGGTAATCCTTTTTTTTAAATCTTATTAAAATTGGTTGGAAAAATAAATCAGCCTTTTTTAATTACCATAATAGAATTTTTTGTATGTCATAAATTTTCTTGGTCTTATGAGTGTTGAAAAAACGTATGTGATGATGTCATTGGAATGTTACTAAATGAACTCAGAAAAACAAAGGATGGTATTAAGGATAAGTTGTACATGATGGACATGAAAATACGAGAAGTGTTGGCACCATTGAAGGGTGAAAAATAGAATTTTTTCCCCCTCCAACTGCTTACACTCTTTCCAGGTCAGAAAGATATAAATTTTTCAACTTCTTTAATGATTTAAAGGTTCCAAATGGGTATTCATAAAATATTAAGAATATTGTTTTGATGAATAATTTAAGTTAATGGATATGAAATCATATAATTATCATGCTTTGATGTAAGATATATGTCTTTATCTTTATGTTGCATTTTTTCTCAAGAATTTTCATCATACATTAACCAAGATCTGTTTATTTTTCAAAGCTATATGTAACAAAGTTATAGACTCGTAGAAATTTCCAACTATGGAAAATAAAATTACCTTCATATTATGTAAATTGGAAATGTTATTCCTACTGATATTCCTTGATATGATGGTTCACTTGATGGTTCACTTGGTAAGTGATATTTGACTATGTGGTTTTCTACATTATATATGAATGTATTCCATTGAAATACATATGAATATTTTGAAGGGGTGTGTTAGAAATAGATATCTTCCATAAGGTAGTATTGAGGAGAGATATATTTTTGAGGAATCTATTAAATTCTGTACTGACTACCTATCTGGTGTGGAAAGAATTTGTCTACCAAAATCTCATCACACTGGGCAACTTGTGGGTGAAATAATTTCTGGAATATATGTTGTAACAATCACTATTACAGATTGGGAGTAGGAACACATTTACATTTTCAATATAATTTTAGAGGTTTTCCTATATGTTGAAACCCACTAATAAATTATTTGGCATTTTAATCCATCAAGGTCTAAAATATTGATATCAAATACACATAATCAATAGTTTATTGGATGGTTTTGAGACCATATTTGTAAAGAGTAAGTTGAAAATTCAAATTCAAATTCAAAACGGATTCAATGGATATCCATAGGACCAATTGTACATGTATTATCTTATAATGGTTATGTAATTAATGGTTATGCGTTCTATACCAATGAATATTATGAATGTAGTACCATGAAAAATTGTATAGTTGAAATTGTGGCTAAACCGATGCATGTATCTGGTAAAAAGGATAAAAATCTAATTTATATGAATTTTTAATACTTTTTAATCATCAAAAAAATATTTTAGTTGTATTATACAACATTATAAGTGAAAATTTTTCAATGCAAGTGGTTTGATTACAGGAGTGTTGTTAAATAGATTAATTGGGATTCATGAAAGTTGATTTCAGTAAGGAAGGGAACAAAGATGAACCATTTATAATGGAATCATAGGTAGTATATGTATATTAAGTTCTAGACCCTACAAACCAAAAGTTGACAGTTTTTCTGTTATTGACAAAAATAATTGAAGGGTTATATGAAAATTCAACTGAGGATTACCCTTTTATTAGAACATCACAATTATTTTGTAGTGGTCCTAATATAGATGGGTCTTGTATGTTAGAGGATACCATAATGAAAATATTTGGATACTTGATGGAGGGGTAAAATCCCTTTAACCTTTAAAAAAAGAGAGTTAAATAATCAGGTTATATTTTTTTATTATATAAATTGTGTTACCTCATATTATTAATTTTTTTATATTCAACCACTTATAGAGATAATGACTTTTTCACATACTGATACTCCCAATATTGTGGAATAATAGGTTTCTCAACCTACTAGTGATCTTAATGTAGAGGAACAATATCCTTCTGCACATTCTAATGTTACCAATCCAGAGGAACAACATATTGATAATTTTGAACCTAAGTAAATAGTAGACGAAAAACAACTAGTGTCCAAAAAAATAAGGGCTTCATAGCATGATGATGTTAGAAAAAAATTATTAAAGTGAGAAGAAAAGGAATTAAATTTGAGATTGGATTGGATGAATATGACTAGGCTGTTAACCCCAAAAAATTCATGTTCAGTAGTTTCATTAGGATCACCACTCAGAAGAACATTCCAATTGATATAGATTCATATAAAAATGTTGTGTATGCACTTAATAAACTATTTTGGGAAGATATTATGGTGAAATTATGATATAATTTATTTATTTTACTAAAAAACAAAATAATTAAACATTTAGTCACTCTTCATTATCCCTTATAGGGTGAATTTATAGTATATGAATCCCGAATGAAATTTTTATTAATTCTTGATGGAAAGGATTGTAGAGTATTTTGAAACATTCTTAAAAAGTTTCATCTCAAATATGATGAAGGTAAAATAAACCCACACCCACCATAGATTTATTCACTCCTGATACGCTAAGAATCATGGGATGCATTTATTAACCATTTTGAGGAGAAATATTTTTAAGTACATTGTGATTGATAATACATTGTTTGACAATACATGTATTAACCACTTTGATTAAGAATTATTCATTTATGAAATAACAACTAAGTTCTAAAAATAAGCAATGAGAAATAAAACCAATGTACCCCTACCATAAAGTAAGGATGGGGTATGATTCACTTGAAAAAAAATTGGTACATATTTTAAATCTATTGTAATACTTTTATGTGACATGAAGTAATAACATAATTATGTTCCACTGTTTATATGTAGATTGATGAATCCAAATCCAAATCCAAATCCACTTCTATACCATGTCATGTGCTTTTTAAGGAGGCATGTTTAAATAAATATGGGATATCAATAGATGAAAACACACAAAAATTGTGGGAGGCATGTGTAATTATGAAATAATAAAAAAATTATTTTTTAATCGATATTACATAATAATGATTACTTATTTTTCTATATTTTTATCTTAATTAGATACAAGAATTGTCATCTATATTGGATGAATAACTTTTATTAGTGACCTTGAAGTAGCCAGAATAGTTTGGACAAATTAGAGGTGTGGGTTTTGGGGTGAAACCCTATACATATTATGAGAAAAGAAATGAATAGGGGGATAAAGATAAAAATGGAAGAGTTTTAGGAATTATTAGATAATATTGAAAAAATAATAATTTTCAGTCATATTTTCTATAAAATGTTATGGGAAAGAATCAAAGATAAGAAACAACACAAGAACAACCAGTGTATGACCCCCCCCCCCCCCCACCATCTTTGAGATAGTCCATTCACCTCAAATATATTTCTTATATGAGGTAATCAATATTATCATAATTGTTTTTTTGAAATGTGAATTAGGAAAACAATGATACCTTTCTTATACTGATATTCTACTAGATGAAAATGATTGTTGTTTATATCTATCAACACCCTCACATCACCTTGTTGTGAGGTCTACTATGTTTAATATCCAAGAATATATTCTATGTAATAAAAAATTTCTAATAGATCATGTGAGAGTGGAGATTAACATAGCTTATGAGCGGAGTGTTGAACTACTTTTTCCACTTGATGATGAAGATATTCATATGGTTGAGCAAGCTATTGGAACATTCATAGCATGGTTGTTAGATCTTATAAAAAGCATTTCAATAAGGAGGTATTCATTTATAATTTATTTTTCATGTAAAATCTTTAATAATTAATGAAAAAATGTCTGAACCAATGAATTTTATTATAGAAAAACAAAGGGAAGGGGGTGAAACAAAATGTTGAGTAAAAATTATCTAAAGTATCAACCAAACAATTGAAAATATCTTCACAAATCACCTTTACCCATACCATTAAATTCCCACATTTACTAACATTGAAGGTTCATGTGGATACCAAGTTACAAAGTGGTAGTAATTTCATAGTTGATTTTGAAGAACAAATGTATGGAGAGGCCATTACATAGTGAATTACTCTTGAGAATGTAAATGAAATACTCAAGTATTAATGGCTAAGAATCTTGATTGTAAATTTATAAATAAGGTTGGTTTTCGTGATTTGTTTTTCTAATAGATGACCTACTATGTTAATTATGACTAAATATAATTCAAAAAAATTGTAATTGTATATATAAATACTATTTGAAGGGAAAACCTTGGGAATGTAAATATAGACTCATTAGTCCTCACATCACTTCTACACAACAATCCTCAATGGAATCAGATCAAATTAATGCAACGGTGTAAAAAATGGTTGTAGTGTTTGAAAGAAAACTTATGAATGATAGAATCTTATTATTACTAATGATTCAAGTTTAAAACTCTACAATTTAATCATATCAAATATATTTTAATACCTTTCATTACTTATTCCTTTTTTAGGCAATATTGGTTACTCATTTTATTAAATTTTGATACTCTAAAGATTTATTTTCTAGATTTGCCGCATGGATACCGAAAATACCGACCACACATGATGATGTTTATTAATTTTCAATACACAAAATGAAACATTTTAGAACTAAAATTCAAATTATATATTTTATATTATGTTTTAATGATAATTATGTTATGATATGGTGATTTTTAAATATAATCAAAATCATTTCATGAGGACAGTAATGTGTACAAGGAGTCTATAAAATTCTATGAGTGGATAAGTATTAGGGTATATATAATAAGATTTCACTATCAAAACATATATCAAAATAAATTACTTATTTTTTTCAAATATTTTCAGTGTCTGAAGAAAACTAATAGAAAATATTGTGGTTATTATGTTTTTAAAATTATGAGATATATCATATACCATAAAAAACTAACATCCTCAAAGAGGTATTTTTGAAGATAATTACAATTTCATTTAAAATATTTGTTAATCCTTTGTGTATTTATATTTTTTCAGTACTACCAAAACTTTCAAAAGTCCTCATATTCACAAGACAAAATAGATTTTTTTATAAAAGGCTAGGAAGCATACCAGGTGTCAAAATGTATACATATATCAAGAAGACATGACTTCCTACAACTTATTTATTTGATTTTCTCATCATTATATCTACTTTTTTTAGTTAATTTCCTTATAATTTTTATTTGATACTTGTTTTTTAAATTTTCATAGATATCATGAAGAAATGACTTCATCAACAAGGATGATTCACTCATGTACTATAATCATGCACTCAATAAGGATGATGTACTCATGATGATGTAATTTTCTTTTTATTATCCAATGCATTAAAAAATTTGGGTTATTAAATAGTAATATTGTTAGATAACTCAGAATGTTTAATGAATTGTAGGATAAAAAGACATGGTAGAATCAACCATACCTCAATCTGAAACATGATGTACTCAATATGACTCAAATTGTGTGGTTTTAGTTTAAAATTTACTTTTTATTAATTTATTGTTTTATATTTATGTTTAATTTATTTCTTTACATAATTACTAATATAATAATTATTTTCTAATATGGTGTAATATTTTTTTGAGTTGGGGTGATTTGCTTGAAGCTTCTCATGCTCGTGAGAGATTGGACTTTGAGGCTGCAACTAAGATAATGAAAACAAGGAAATAGGTCAATCATCCATGGCTCAATCTGATACACAGTTTTCTCAGTATGACTCGAACTATATGTTTTTAATTTATAAATTAAATTTTAGTTCAAAACACAGATCACATACTCAAAACTAATTAAACACATTCATATTTTCTTGATTCTTTAGGAAAAAAATACATAAGTAGTTTATGATGTGTAGGAATCAAAAACACCTCAATCAAACACATGGTGTAACCAGTATGAATCCAAAAGTGTCTTTTTATTTAAAATTTTCATTTTAGTAAAAAAATATAAGTGACATACTCAAAAATGATAAAACACATTCAGCTAGTTTTTATACTTTAATACAATAATCCATAAGTCATTTTTTCATGTAGCAAATAGTCACATCTCAAACTGATACATGATGTTGCTGATATCACTCAAAGTGGTTGTTATCAGTCTAAAATTGACACTTTAGTTCAAAACTTGTGTCACTCACTAAAAACTGAGAAAATGAACTCTGATTATCTTGATAATTTGGAAAACTATTTATAAGTCATTTGTTAAATTTTGGAATTATTCTCACATCAAACTAACACACGATGTGATCGGCATGACTCAAAGTGAGTGTTTCTAGTTTAAAATGAAATTTTAGTAAAAAAGAAAATTGACATACTCAAAACTTATAAAATGAATTTGTATTGTTTTTATACTTTATTAAAAAGATCCAAAAATTATTTTTTATGTGTAGTAATCATCTGCACCTTAATCTGATGCACAGTATGAATGGTATGACTCCAAGTGTGTATTTTTATTTAAAATTGAAATTTTACTAAAAAAAGACAAGTGACATACTTAAAACTAAGAAAAATCATTCAGACTATTTTGATAATTTCATAAAACTATCCATAAGTTATTAGTGATGTTTAGGAATCAGTCATACCTCAATCTAATGCACAGTGTTTCCAATATGACTCAAAGTATCCATTATCAGTTTAAAATTAACATTTTAGTTCAAAACGTGTTTCGCTCACTAAAAACTAAGAAAACACACTCTGATTGTCTTTATAATTTTTTTAGAATTATTATTAATTCATTTGTGACATGTAAGAATTAGTATCACATCAAACTAACACATTATGTGAAATGTATGACTCAAAGTGTTCATTATTAGTTTAAAATTGACATTTTAGTTCAAAACGTGTGCCGCTCACTAAAAACAAATAAAATAATCTTTGAATGTGTTCATAATTTAATAAAATGATTCATAATTAATTTTTGATATGTATTAATAAATATCATTTCAAACTGATAAATGATGTTACAAGTATGACTCAAAGTATGTGTTTTAGGTTTAAAATGATATTTTGGTAAAAAACAAGTGACATTTTTAAAACCTATAAAATAAATTATTATTATTTGTATACTTTATACAAATGATTCATAAGTATTTTTTTATCTATAAGAATCAACCACACCTCAGTATGATGCATTGTTTGATCGGTATGACTCCAAGTGTATTTTTTATTTAAAATTGACATTTTAGTAAAAAAACATAAGTGATATACTCAAAACCAATAAAACGAATTAATATTTATTTAATACATTATTAAAACAATCCATAAGTCATTTTTGACCTGTGGGAATTAGTTTTACCTCAATCTGATACACAATTTACTGGTATGTCTCAAAGTGGTAGTTATCAATTTAAAATTGACATTTTAGTTCAAAACGTGTGTCACACACTGAAAAACAAGAAAAGGAACTCATATTGTCATGATAATTTAGTAAAACTATTCATATGTCATTTTTTATGTGTATTAATCATTCTTATATCAAACCAATACACGATGTGATCGGTATGACTTAAAATTCATGTTTAGTTTAAAATAATATTTTAGTAAAAATCACAGGTGATATACTCAAAATTGAGAAAACACATTTGAATTATTTTTATACATTAGGAAAACAATCTATAAGACATTATTGACATGTAGTAATTGGATTTACCTCAATCTAACACATGATGTGACCAGAATGACTCTAAGTGTGCCTTTTTATTTAAAATTGATATTAATTTAAGTAAAAAGGAAAAGTGACATACTCAAAACCCAGAAAACAAATTAATATTGTTTCAATACATTAGGACAATGATATATAATTTATTATTTATGTGTAGGAATCATACCACCTCAATCTGATACAATGTGTTCCTGGTATGACTCAAATTTTCTATTATCTATTTAAAATTGACATTTTAGTTCAAAACACGTGTCACTCACTGAAAACTAATAAAATGTGCTTTGATTATATTTATAATTTTTTAAAATTATTAGTAAGTCATTTTTTATGTGTATGAATCATTATCACTTCAAATTGATACACCATGTGACCGGTATGTCTCAAAGTGCGTGTTTTCAGTTTAAAATGACATTTTAGTAAAAAAAACACAAGTGGCATACTCAAACCAAAGAAAATGTATTTGGATTGTATTTAAAATTTATTAAAATGATCCATAAGTCATTTTTTATTATTAAGAAGCATCCACGTATCAATATGATTCATTATATGATTGATGTGACTCCAAGTGTGTCCTTTTATTTAAAATTGATATTTTAGTAAAAACACAAATGACATACTCAAAACTGATATAATGCATATGAATTATTTTTATACTTTATGATAATGATTCATAATATATTTATGACATATAGGAATCGTACTTATATTAATTTGATATACATTGTTCCCATTATGACTCAAAGTGTCCATTATCAGATTGACATTTTAGTTCAAAACATGTGTCACTCACTGAAAACTGAGAAAATGCACTTTGATTGTATTTATAATTTAGGAAAACAGCTCTTAATTCATTTTTTATCTATAGGATTCATTATTTCATCAAACTGACACACTATGTGGCCAATATAACTCAAAGTGCATGTTTTCAGTTTAAAATGACATTTTAGTAAAAAAAAAGTAACACAATCAAAACTGAGAAAATTAATTCATAATATTTTTTATAATTTAAGAAGATGATCTATAAGTAATTTTTTTATGTTTAGGAATAATCCACACCTCAATTAGACACACGGTGTGACTGGTATGACTCCAAGTGTATCTTTTTATTTAAAATTGACATTTTAGTAAAAAAGACAAGTGACATACTCAAAACTAATCAAACCCATTGGGATTGTTCTTATACTTTAATGAAATTATCCATAAGTCATTTTTGTGGTGTATGAATCATCATCACTTCAATCTTATATATGGTGTATCTATTATATCTCAAAGTTCTAGTTAACAGTCTAAAATTGACATTTTAGTTCAAAACATGTGTCACTCACTAAAAACTAATAAAATGCACTCAGATTGTCTTGATGATTTATGGAAACAATTCATACATTATTTTTGAAGTGTAAGAATCAGTCTCACTTCAAAATTACACACGATGTGACCAGTATGACTCAAAGTGTGTTTTTTTAGTTTAAAATGATATTTTAGTAAAAAAATAAATAACATACTCAAAATTGAGTAAATATATTCGAATTGTTTCAATACTTTAGGAAAATGATATGTATGTCATTTTTGACATGTAGAAATCATCCCCACATTAATCTGATGCATGGTGTGACTAGTATGAAAATAATTTTATCCTTTTATTTAAAATTAACATTTTATTTAGGTATTTTTTCATAGTATATTTATTTTATTTATATATAGTATTGCTAACATAATAATTTTTTTCTTATACAAGTGTATTTTTTTTCTTAAGTTGGGGAGGTTTTTTTGGCAACTGATTCAATGATAATGCTTTTTTGAGAGGGGGGTTAAGTTCCAAAGATAATGAAACATTGATATTTTTGAATTTTTGTTATATCACTTTCTAATGTAATTTTATAAAAAATTGTTTGAAATGTATATAATATAGTGTTTTTTATGTATTTGTGATTTAATTTTTTTCTTTCCAACATTTATCACTTCAATCCTAAGGGGGTGAATTTGATTCAAGGGGATGCCCTCGGTCTCCACCATTTTAGGCCTCTATAGGCCTTGGTCACCCTACTCCACCTGTAGTTCCTTCCTGAATAAAAATATAATGATGATGATGGTGATAGAGGGTCCCCCTTTTAACGATGCCTAGGACAACAACGATTTTTTAGCACTATTAAAGCCCATTTTACGCATTGTTAAAGGGTTGATTTGTGTTAGTTTCACACACATTCATTACATTATCACCATATATATAGATTACAAATTACTTGATCCAACATTCAATATTAATCTATATGAATCAAATCCAATAGTGGTAATATCAAAATTTTGGCAATATGAAGGTTTTTGTTGGGTAATGAAAAGTATTCATTAATTATAACTTTATGATATACACATCATAAATTATAATTTATAACATATTATTATTATTATCATTAATATTATTATTATTATTATTTTGTTTTTTTATTGCCTTTAATTTTATGTTTCTCCAATTTCATTTTGCACCTATGGGAAACTAGCCTACCTCGGGACCTGCCATGCCCAAGTTAGTTGAGGGAGGAGGGGCACAATCGACATGTGTGGAACATACCAATTGACTTTTAACCTACAATCCTTTTTCTCCAATTTTTCTTTTCACTTGTGGGAAACCAGTCCATTTTGGGACCCACCACACCTAAGTTAGCTAGGGGAATGAGGAACATAGTCAACATGTGTAGTGCATGCAAATTGAATCATAACCTACACTCCATTTTCCCCACACAAGTGGCTAGACTGGAATGGATGGTTTGGGTGTGAGTTAGAGGTCACGGGATCAAGTCCCACCCTTGGGTGTGTTGTGTTGAAATCGAAAATCACAAAAAAAATAATCTATATTATTATTATGGGGAAATGACAATACATGACCAAAAATAGACAGTTAATGTTAGTTTGGGACCCAAAAATGGAAAAATGATAATAAAGGAACAAAAATATTATGAATTTTAAATTTGAATTATATTCCAATTTAGTCTAAAATAGATGAGGTCCTTATTTGAAATTTAGTGCCTCTTTTGATCCCTAAATTTCATTTCCCCTATTATTATTATTATTATTATTATTATTTCTAATAATATATAATCCTTTTACATCACATGACACACCTTTTTGCCTCCCTCTCTCTCTAATCAAGACCCCTTTATGTTATTTTTTATTTAAATTTATTACTATATTAATTATACACACCTACCCTATGGATTAAGCCACACCACTTAGAGTTCCACCTCATGCTCCACCATGCACCTCCCCCACTTGGGGTTAACTGCACCTCATGCTACATCATGTACCTCCCCATGCTTGGGGATTATTCTACTTCATGTTGCACTATGTCTCTCTCCTATCATAAGCTCACCTCATACCATCCACTTTACATCATCCTTCTCACATCGACCATATCACACTAGTTAACTCAAGTTAGGGTCCTCATGTTTGCCACCCCCACACTGCCTTGATCCCCATTCACCATCCAAGCCTGATTCCCTCGAGCTGACCTTTTCTTCCATGAATGTCCTGCCACAATAACACTAATGTTATACCCCCAAGATAGAGACCTCTATGAAGTTACACATGAATAGAAGAAGAGGGTAGAAAATGAGAATAAAGAGGGTTTTTTATATTTTTTAAAAATTTCAATTACAATTCCATTAATATTTTTTGAAAACTAATGTTGAAATTTGTATGCCACCTCAATTCCATTGATGTAGCATCCTGACCCGGATGTCACTTAAACTATGCCCCGAGCTGGTTGGCCACTAGGCCTCAAGCACACATTCTCATATGCCTGAGGCTACCGACTAGTAGAGAGGTTGTAAAAGAGGTAAAGTGGGGAGACTATACCCTCTTGATCAATAATAGTTACATCAGAATCAATAAAGAATAAAGTAAGTAGAATATAAATAAAATAACAGGTAATAGTAAATGAATGAGTAAGTCAGGAATTAACATGATAAAATGTATGAATAAACATAAAACAGGTGTACAATACATAAAAATACTAATCAAAGTAAATAAATAAATAAAACCCACTATAAATATCTCTAAAAGCATCACAAGTATCATATCAATACTCTACTCCTACGCTCCACCCTAGACCATAAGGATAATAGCTACCAAGCACAAACCAAGAACCTGATTTTATAATCAGGATATCCATTCAAGTACCCCAATGTAGTTTCAGCCCAAAAATGGTGTGTATACTCATTAGTCCACCAAAAACAGTGAATAATTCATAATTTAGTTTATAGACATATAAATAAATAGTGCCCATGCATATCAAAAGTAAGCAGTACTGTAATAACAAATTTAAATCGGTCAGGATTAGGTTCCCCAAGGCACCTAGCCAACTATACCTGTTTCAGCCTATGTTGGGATACCTCTAAATATAGGTTCCAGTATATATATATATATATATATGTCTGTGTGTGTGTGTGTGTGTGTGTCTGCACTATAGGTGAATTGATTCTTATAACCATATATTTGGATACTTAATAGTATTGAGGAACCAAGCCATAACTCAGGTATCCATGTATAATACTACTACTGATAATAAATAGTCTCATAATAATGAGTATGGGTCTTCATGCCTGAGGATCATGTGTATACCAAGATAAGGGCCATGCCCAGGTATCATAATCAATATATACCATTGTGCCGAGTATCATAAACAAGGGAATACGGTCCATGCCCATATCACATCATGAATATAGGTTGTCATGCCGAGTATCATGATTAGTAGCAAGGTGTCCATACCCAACCTCCTATATGAGGGGGAGTGGAAATTCATGCCCAATAACCCAAGTGATGTGGAAGCCATCTCAAACATCCTTTACCAATGTGGTATGACACTCCTTGGAAAACGAACCTACTCTAGGTCCCTTAGTCATAATCAATACAGATAATCTATTTTCCCTATGATCCCTTAGCTTGACATTTCATAAAAAGGAAACCAGCATCACTCAAGGTGCATTGGATCCATTTAATATAATTCATGTATAATTTACATTAGTCCATGCATTAACTAATTCCACTAATACGGTCCAAATATAATTAAATAGTTCCATGTCCATAACATTCCATAACACAAGCATGATCACTATGAGAGGTTCATTCCCCTATATTAATTCAATTGTAAAATGAAAGGAAAACCAAGTCATATATATCACATTCATCACTTCCTTTTTAGAATGGAAGATATTGAACCTTAATAGATAGATTTTATTAGAAAATATGAGATTTCAGTAAGAAAATAATTTGATTCAAATCACTATCTCATTTATAAATCATTAGATAATATCACCCTAAAATATGGTTTAATAAATCTAATCACTTAGTACAACATAATTAAAAATCACACTCTGATGGGTGGAACAACATGAGGAATATAATTAAATAACAAGGCGTAAGTGTTGATATTACCCTAACGAGGTGATTTGGGTTGAGGCTATCACATCCAACCATATAATGGTGTCTAAGGTAGTTAATGCATGGTCTAAAAATTTAATTAAATGCATTTAGTAATTTAGGAGAGACACCCAAAAACGTCTGTCATGTGGCACAACAAAAATATGAAATAAACAACCCAAATTTTAGGGAAAATTGACTAGACCACCTACCTCATTCTTAGAACTATCCACACATCCAGTATCGATATTTAATTCAATATGTAACAGAAGAAAACAAAATAATCATAAACCAACCTAAAATAGGTTAAAAGAGCATGCTGGGATTTATATTTCTATATGGAGAGATAAATTAAGAATAGAAGCATCATGAGTCAAAATCTTACTGATGTGGTTCCAATGAAACTGATGGAGAGTGAAACATAGTCTAGATGAGGATTATGGATTCAATTCCTAGGTGAGGAAGATAAGGGAGCTCCCATGTGGATCCCCTGGTGCGTAGGAAGTAAAAATAAATAGACGGGGAGAAAGAAATAAGCTAGAGTGGTAAAATGGTCATTTAAGAGTTCATTAATGAGCCGTACGATTAGTCTGCAAGGTTTGGATAACTTTATATCGATCGTTTGGGCTTCAATGCTTAGAATCCACACCCTTCATGGTTAGCTCACATGGTTTGGAAAACTTTCTGTCTTAACCATGCATGACTACTAGCTAATTGGCACTAAGGGTGTAGGCTAGGTGCACGGTTTGGAAAAACGGTACCCTGCCTATGTGGGTCACAAATTCACACCTGAAACAAGGTGAACAACCACCCCTAAATATTATATAGTTTAAAAAACCATGTCCCTTAACAAAAATGGGTCACATGATTGACCTATATGGTTGAACTACCATGCACCAATAGTGTTCCTTACTCTAGTTCTCCAAAAACCAATGCTTTTGGATCCCGATGCTTCTGAAACTCAACCAAACTCCTAGGAAACCTCCTAAGACTTAAACCTCAACCAAAAAAATCACTTTAAAGTGATAAAAATTTTGGAATTACATTCCAAATATCAAAACAAGATTCAGATCACCCACCAAGTGAAAATTCCAATAAACTTTCGATAACACCGACCCATTCAAAAACTTGGAACATTATAGTCTCCCCACCTTAGAACTTGTTTTCCCTGAGAAGCCTTGGGGAAATGAAGAAAAAAACCCAACCTACTTGGGTCGGGAACATTAGTTGAAATGGATCTGTTGAATTTTTGAATGCCCAACACACCTCTAAGATCCACCTTGAACATATTGTACATGAACCTCTAAAACTCAAGCCAATGCTCATATCCAGAACTAGGAAATTAATACAAAGCTTACCAGAACCCATTTAACTCGAGACAAAATCACATTGTTGTGTCTTCCTTCAAGCATCATAAGGTGCTTCCCACCTTAGGTATTAACCTTAAACAACCAATATCGATTCATGAAACTTAAATCATCATATTTTCCTACCCAAGAAAATCTGCAATTTTCTAAAAATGATCCTGGTATATTTCTCAAAATGATATACCCAATCATAGATGAGGAATCTACCCCAGGCCCTCACTTAGGCCTCAATAATCAACACCAACTGACCTAGAATAACAGGTCACTTCAGTTTTCATGGGAAAAGTCTAGAAAATCCATACATGATACCCTTCTCAACCCACAATGTGCACAAAATGGCTCCATAATGACCATATAACTTATTTTGAAAGATAACCCAGTCAAAACTCTTCTAGATGACTATTCCCAAATACCCTTAGCATAGAAAATCGGTACATCTAAAATGATACATGGAACATTTTTTCCAAGGAATTTCATTTTCATATTGAGCATATCCAATGAGGCTTGTACCTGACCTCCGGAAACATCTCTTGATCAAATAATTCTTATTTCTTTAATCAATAGAATATGAGTTCCAAAAAAATCATCCAATGACCAATTCTGAATTTTTATGACCCTTATCTCAAGAGATAATTTTTCTAACTATCTAAGTTGGAATCCACAGTATAAGGCTTATTTAAAACCACTCATAGAGTGCACTCCTGAAGAGTCTATCCACCAAAAAAGAAAAGGGGATTGATTTGGTTAGCTCATCATGTAACTGATGCTCTCTCGGCATACCAATAATGAAGTCAAGATAGGGGTCATACTCATCACTAAACCATGAGTACACCAAGATGTCACCAAAGGCAAGTATTTCTCTTCCCAATCCATACTCACATTTAAAATAGGCTCTAACAGCCTTAGCCAAAACTTGACACCGCATATACCAACCATGGGTGTCCAGGTTTAAACATGGTCCAACTACCTCATGATTACCAAATTGACTCCTGAATAGACCTTAACATAGGCACTACCTTTTATTTACTCAAGCTCAATTTCTCCATACCTGAAAGAATCAATAGGTTCCATTGATCCTAGACTTGCATGTAGCCACACATAGACTAGTTATTCAAATAGTTCCTCACGTAACTGGAATACACCAAACTTTTTTTATGAAGAAAGTGAACACCCTCATACCACCTAGTTCCAGACTTGAATTACACTCCCATGGGTCTTTCATCATTAAGTACAAGTTGACCATGCTACCTAGTAATTTAGTCTTCTTATGGAAATATCTCTCTTGGAACTCAACCTAAAGACAGACATCCATAAGCCATTAGGTATAAAATGGCCTCCTAGATCATGGAATCATTTTATAATTTTGAACGTTTAACAAGATCACTGGATTTTAAACCCATTCTGACCATTTCTAACTAGCCCTTTTTCATTCATTTTCCTTCTACTTGGAAGGACACATCCTTCATGGCTGACGTGATACTCCCCACCTTAGGGGTTTCCTAGTCATTATGTTTCTTAGAATAGAAAACATATGATGTAACATGTTCCATCACCACCAAATCTAGTTCTTGGATGTGGTCAAACACTTTTAGCAAGTGGGTTACAATAAGAAAGAAAAAATATCTTCTCATAAGCATGCTAAGATAGATTCATCTTTAGACATATAGTGATGCTTCCACTGAGTGAAGTCCATGTGTGTCGTAAGTATCATGCATAGAATCCAAACTAATCCAAATCAATCATAACATAGTACATTATCACTTTCATAATGTTATCCCAATATATTGGGAAAACACGACTCTCGATTCCCACCTCAAAGGTGAAACACCCCTAATAGGCTTACAATGCTCAGTTTACTCTACTTAGGATATGACCTGTAAACATAGCCCTGAAGGACCCACAACCCTTTATCCAAGTAGTTGGGTAAACATGTAGTTTAAGGAATTACACAACCTTGACACTTGGGAAACCCACGATTTAATGTATCAATTAAACTCGATAGGCACCACGTATAACAACGCATTCCTTTATGATAGAAAAAATCAGCACAATAATCACTATGCATTCCAGGAATGGAATAGCCTACTAAAAAAAGATGGTCACGTAACCTAAAAAGTGTACAATCATGCATGAGGCATGTCTAACCAACTGAACTAGAGCATTACATGATGCACATTCCTTAAGAAAGTCTCAATCTACTGATTAATCACCCATTTACTCTGGGGGTGTTTCTTTATTAGAATGAATCCTACTTGGTACAAATGGTACCCAAATGGTACCTCTCATCAGAAACTCAAAGGAATCATTCACCAATGCTTTAAGGTCGAAAGGAATTACCATAATTGGTCTAGCTCTTTATATACACATGACATCGACCCTAAGCAAGGTCAAGCCTATAAGATCCCTAGGCCTTATTGCCTAAACTCTATGTCCAACATGGCCTAAGAAGAAGTCAAATGGGGTCTAATATAACATAAAAATTGACCCCTTAAATGGGGGTTTCCATTAAAATACCTATACTAGGTTTCCTTTTTAAGGAATTTAAACGATGATTATTTATTAAATAGTTTTATCAATTTACACATTAAGTACAATAAGTGCCAATTATTAGAGAAATTGTACCATTTAATTTATTTAGCTGACATCATGCATTATTTATAAAATTACCTCACGATTCCCCTTTTTATTCATTTTTTTGATTCAATAATTTCATAGTTGTCATGGTTAAAGAATTTTTAAATTTCCAACCAAAATAGAAAAATACTATTTAGTTTTTAATTGGAATTTTAATTAAATGACACCTAATAATAATAAATCCCATAGGTAGATAACAAAGATTTTATTAATTAGAGGGACCGGTCAAGTAAGATGACACTATGTGTTTATATGCAACTCCATATAAGAAACTAAATAAATTTTAAATAACCATCCCATTAGCATGTAAACACCCCTATGGTGGTAGGTACTAAGGGATATAAATGGAAAAGGTGACCTACAAGGGTCCCAATAATTCATTTAAGATTTTTAAAACACCCTTTAGTAGGTTTAGCACATAAGAATATCATATCAATCCGACCTACTTGGGTCGAATATAGTTAACTCAAAAGCAGCATGCCCCAAATTACCAACTTAGGTCCATTTGTATATTTTTTTAAGAATTTATTCATATAGTTCATCATGCCCAAAATATAAATGTGTAAGCATTTAAAATTTTTAATTTATCACACATTAATCTAACATTAAAATTTATTGTTTTAAATTTTTCAAAACAAATTTAACTCTTTAAAATTTAAGATCTTGATAGGTTTTCTCATTAACCATTCATTTATAAGTCAAGATTCTAGTTTCTTATTCTATATAATGGTCTATTTATATGGGTCGCCATTATCCAATTTATAATGGACCATAAACCTTATAATTTGTACCATTGGTTCCCATTTAATTGAAACCATATTATTACACTTTATTTTTAAAAATATATATAGAAAAATCATATGATATTGTTCGGTTATATGGGTCTCCATTCTCCAATTTATAAGGCACCCATACGCCTTATAAATTGCTAGTATATAGCCCATTTAATCAAAACCATTAATGTTTTGGCCCATGAAAACAATTTTTCATGGATCAATATAAAGAAATTGATTGATTAAATATAATTCTACCACCAACCTATATAGAAAAACACCATTTAGGTTGATGCTGGCATTTATTTAATTGACTGTATATCATGATTATCACTAGGCATGCTATTAAAAGTAGTAAATACAGGAAAACATGGAAGAAATGACCCAAGAATAGTGTTCCAATAAACAAGGCATGTAATCACAAAATCATGGAATACAAACAAGCATGTTGTATAATAAAGAACAGGAAATCTACAATGCAATCTGCATGACTGGAATATTCATGGCATGTGAATCTCTGCATGCCTATAATGATGCATGAATTCACCTCACTTCTCTTTACATATTGGTACAAGTGGTAAAAATCCATAAAATATCTAAATAATTAACTGGTGGAATTACACCATTCACCCAAGATGAAATAATAATCAATTGTAATATTGAACAACAATCTCATCCCATGGATACTTGATTTTCCCTCATTCGTGGGTTGGTCGGACCTAGACACAAGCTATTTATCAAGTGTCGAAACATTCTTAGTTTCTTATCTATCATCCCAAATAGTAATATAAAAGAAAAATTCTCTAATACCATTTATAGTGTCCCGGTTTGGATTCCACTTAAATGGTTCCTCGAGCCGGTTGTTCACTAGGCCACGAGCGCACCTCCCCATATGCCAAAGGCTACTGACTAGAAGTGAGGGTGTAGAATAGGTATAGTTGGGAGACTATACCCTTTGTATTAGTAATAGTTATAGAATAATAAATTTATAATAAAGGAAGCAGAATATAAATAAATGGATAAGTAATAGTAAATGAATGAATGAGTCATGCATGGACATGATACAATGTATAAATAGATATAAAATAGGTGTAAAATACATAGTAATAATAATAAAAGGAAATAAATAAATAAAATCCACTTAATATATATCCAAAATCATCATGAGAATCATCTTGGTCCTCTTTTCCTATGCTCCACCATAGCCCATAAGGATAATAACAACCAATCAAAAACCAGAAACTTGATCCTACAACCATGAGATCTGTTCGGGTACCCTAGTGCAGTGGTGTCCAGAACAGGGTGTGATATATACTTAGTAGGCCACCACTAATAGTCTCTCATCATAATTCAGTCTATGTACATATAAATAAATAGTGTTCATACATATCAAAAGTAAACAGTGTTGTAATAACAAATGTAAACCAGTCAGGCCCAGGTTCATTAATCCACCTGGCCGACTATACCACTTCAGCCTAATCCATAATACCTTTGAATATATGTTCCAATATATATATATATATATGTGTGTGTGTGTGTGTACAAATATATACACTATAGGCTTAGTGACACTTATATCAATATATTTGGATACTTAGTATTATCTAGGACCTGGGGTGTAACTCAGATGTCCATGTGTAATACAACTAATGATAATAAATATGGTCTCATAATAGTGAGTAAGGGTCATCATGCTCAAGAATAATGTGTATACCAGGATAAAGGTCATTCCCAAGTATCATAATCAGTATATTCCTCCATTCTGAGTATCATAAACAAGGGAAGACGGTAAATTCCTATATCACATCCTGAATATAGGCCGTCATAGCGAGTATCACGGTCAGTAGTGAGGTGGCCATACCCAACCTCCTATAAAAGGGGTAGCAGAACGTCATTCAAAAAAATAAAAGTTATGTGTACAATATTCCAATTATCCTCCACCAAGGGGGTGTGGCACACTATGGCCAACAACCCTACTCAACGTCCCTCAGTCATAATCAAAATAGGTAATTTTTTTTCCTTATGATCCATTAGCCTAACTCTCAGTAAAAATGCAACTGACATCACTCGAGGAACATAGGATTCATTTAATATAATTTATTTATCATTTTCATCATGATATTCATTAAATAATTCCACAAATATAGTCCAAATATAAATAAATAAGGTCACGTACATAATATTCCATAACACAAGCATGATCATTATGATAGGGTCATGCCCCTATATTACTTTAATTGTAAAATGAAAGAAAAACCAAGACATATATAGAATATTCATCACTTAATTTTTATATTGTAAGAAAGCACACCTCAACATAAGGGTTTTATTAGAAAACATGATATTTTAATAACAAATTCATTTGATTCAAATAACCATCTCATTTATAAATCATTAGAGAAGCTCACCCTAAAAAGTGGTTTAAGAAAGCCAAGAAATTACTACAACATAATTAAAAAAGAACACTGTAATGGGTGGAACAAAATGAGGAAGGTAATTAAACAACAATTCATAAGTATTTATATTACCCTAATTAGGTGATTTGGGTTGAGGTTATCACCTCTAACAATATAATGGTGTTTAATCTAGTCAAGGCATGGTCTAAACATTTATTTCGTGGCATTTAATAATTTAAGAGCAAAACTTGGAAAATTATGGTGTGTGGAACAATGGTAATATTATATAAAAAATGAAACTTTTAGGGGAAATAAACTAGACCACCTACCTCATACTTATTATGGTCTACACATCTAGTATCAATCTTTTATTCTATCCAAAATAGAAGAAAATGGAAGAATCATCAACCGCCCTAAAAATAAGGCAAAAGAGATCGCATGGATTTAACTAATGATTGACTAATGATTACCTAATGATTAACCAATAATTAATTAATTATTAACTATTAATTAACGATTAACTATTAATTAACTATAAAGTAACTACTTAATAACTTGTAATTAATGAAATTTTGATGAATAATTAAATAATTATAAACAAGTGATTAATGAATTATTAAGGAATGATTAACTTAGGATTAACTAATGCTTAACTAGTGATTAAGTAATGATTAATTAAGGATTAACTAAGTATTAACTAATGATTCACTAATGATGAACTAATGATTTCATAATAATCAACCAATAATTAATTATTTATTAACTATTAATTAACTATTAATTATCTATAAACTAAACACTTAAAACTATTCATTAATGAATGGTTAATGAATTATTAACTAATGATTAATGATTGATTAAAAAATTATTATATAATGTTTAAGTTAGGATTAAATAATTCTTAACTAATGACTAAGTAATGATTAATTAAATATGGATTAACTTAGGTTTAAATAATTATTATATACTGATTAACTTAGGATCAAAGAGTCCTAACACCTTATTTGACACTCTTGTTGGTATATGAATTAGATGATTCACATTCTTTTTAATTAATATCTTTAGATACTTTTAGTAATACTAAAATTTGGACTATTAAACATCAGAGACATCATTAAGGATATAAGAAAGAATTCTAAAATTTCAGTAATGTAAATATTTTTTGGTTATTGGAGAAATGAAATATTTGTCTAGATACTGCAAGTAGATGTGGATCTGACACGTGTGTATATAGGGATAATAACTCCAAAAAGGGTGCACTTGGAATTGAATCGATTGTCACTCGATTCATGATAAATAGGACTTTTTCCCACATAGTTTGATAATCCCAAGGGATATGCTTTGGATGATTGATATTATCTTTATAAACTAATGAACATACCTTTAGGAGTATTAAAATTTAGACTATGAAACATTAGTGGCATCATTGAGGATATAAGAAAACATTATAAAATTTTAGTAATGTAAATATTATGTGGTTATGTGAGAAATGAAATACCTTTATAGATACTACAAGTTGATGTGGTTATAGAATAGTTGTACTTAGGGGTAATAACCTCGAAAAGGGCACATTAGGTATTAACCTGATCATCACCTAGTGTATGAAAAAAGGCCTTGATGTACACCTGGTTTGACACTCTTTAGGAATATAATTTAGATGATTAAAATTATCTTTATAAGGTACTTAACATACCTTTAGGAATATTAAAATTTGAACTGATTATTCCTCATTGTGAATATTATTTACACTATTGGAATCGTGGTCAGAAACTATTTTTCATTTATACAATCACGTTTTCTTGTATCTACTGTTATGTTAATGTCATTTAAACTAATTATGGACCTTTATATAGTAAAAAACAACATAAATAGTTAGGATAACTCATTGTGTTATCCTAAGAGAACTTTAGGAATGAATTCATGGTCGGTTAAATCTAATACCATATCAGGAGATCCAATCTATTAGCTATAGACATTTTCAATTATAAGATAGGTTATGGTATCTACCTTATCCATTAGTTGATAATGAGGATTAGTTACAAGAAAAAAAATTATTTAACCAATGGTCTGATAATGCTTTGATGGAGTTATATGTGGAGTTTTCTAGTATCCAACAACATTTTATTATTGTATGATGATAGAGGCATACATGAGTCATTGAAGAATTTTCATCCTAAGAATATGAAACTATTCTTTATCTTGTGGAAGAATACAACAAAATTGATCACCCAATATATATATCAAGATAATTTTAATGATGAGTAATTTTCTAATGATGGAACAGATAGAGAGAATAGTGATTATGAGGAGAAAGTTATAGAATTTAGGGATGAATTTTCAACAAATAAAGTAGTTGTACATCAACCTCAACACACAATAAATCATCCACCACTCTTCTCATCTTGGTTAGAATATATGACACATTTTCTTGAATTTGAGTGGAATATAATCATACCTAAAACTGAGTTTCCTAGATTTTTAGAGGATATATTTTGTCAAATAGAAAAAAAAATTATACATTAGAAGAGATTTTCCAATAAAATATTCCATGAAAAATATATAGAAATGATTTCAAATTGAGAGACGCTATTGATATTTAGTTCAAGAGTCATTCTATAAAAAATACATTAGACGGTGTGAAAAGTACGATGATAACTGTAGATTTCTCTTGAGGGAGATTTCTATCATTACTCTTAGAGGGTGTAGGATTTCTAAGATTGAAGCATCTCATACGTGTATGTGGCTTAACCTAACACAAGACCATACATCATTGGATGTTGAATTTGTGTCATATATTATTGTTGAGATGATTAGGACCTAACCAGATGTAAATATATCCCTTGTGTGGGAGAGGATACAAAAAAAAATTAGTTATAAAATTTCATATTGAAAGGAATGGATGAAAAAAAGAATGCAATTATCAAGTTGTACAGTGATTGGGATAACTCTTATCGGGTGTTGCTGTAATTACACTCCATAATTAGATAAAAAATAAAATTTCCTTGAAATTGTACTTCCATTAAATTTTTTTGAAAACTAATGTTGGAAGTTTTTTCTACCTCAATGCCATTGAGGTGACTCTTTACACTTGATCGTTGATACAGTAAAGTTTTTCAATTTAAAATTTATTTCATCTTTTATTAGCTGAAAGTCATTAATGTTGAAAACTTCTTTCATCTAATAAAAGGATAAGGGAGTTTTGGGTGGTAATGTATTTTTCTCCACCCCTATAAAAGTCACCTCCACTACTTTCACTTGAATTTTTCCTCCATCTCTCTAAATATCACCCCCTCTCTATATTTTACTTGGGTTTTTTCTCACTTAGGTGCAACTATTTTGGTGTACTTAAAGGAGTGCAAGATTTATGAAGGATTATTTAAAGGTATTTTTTCTAATTTATTTTAATGTTAATTAATTATTTCGTTGTTTATTTTTTAGTTAATTTTAATTATTTTATTTATTTAGTTATTTAGTTAATTAGATGTAATTTGTAAATGATAGTTAATATTAATAAGTAAATTATTATTATTTAATTATGATTATTTAGTAATTAATTTATAATTATTCTTAGTATGTATTTATTATTATGAAATTATTATTATTTAGTATGACTTAGTAGCTTATAAAAAACTAATGAATAACTAATAATTAAATAGTAATTAGTGATTATTATTAATTATATGATGATTAAATATTAGTGAAATAATAATTACCTATTAATTAACTAATAATTAAATATTAAATAACTAATAATGAAAAAATGATTAACTATTAATTGACAATTAATTGACTATAAACTAACTACTTAATGAAAATTAATTAAGAAATAATTAACTAATGATTAATGAATGATTAATGAATAGTTAAGGAATTATTAACATAGGATTAAGTAATGCTTAACTAATTATTAAGAAATGATTAATTAAGGATTAACTAAGGATTAACTAATTATTAAGTAATGATTAAACAATAATTAAAAAATGATTAACTATTAATTAACAAAAGATTAACTATTAATTAACTATAAACTAACTACTTAATAGCTATTAATTAACGAATGATTAGCTAATGATTAACATGTGATTAATGAATGATTAAGGAATGATTAACAAATGATTAAGGAATGATTAACTTAGGATTAAGTAATGATTAACTAATTATAAAATAATAATTAATTAATGATTAACTAAGGAGTAACTAATGATTAACTAATGATTAAATAATTATTAAGTGGTTATTAACTAAAAATTAATTAATGTTTAACTATTAATTAACTATTAATTAAATATAGACTAACTACTTAATAACTATTAATTAAAAATGATTAAGTAGTGATTAACAAGTGATTAAAGAATGATTAATGAATGATTAGTGAATTATTAACTTAGGATTAACTATTGATTAACCAATAATTAATTAATGATTAACTATTAATTAAATATAAAGTAACTACTTAACAACTTGTAATTAATGAATGGTTAATGAATGATTAATGACTAATTAACGAATGATTAAGGAATGATTAACTTAGGATTAACTAATGCTTAAATAATAATTAAGTAATGATTAATTAGGGATTAACTAAGGATTAAATAAAGATTATCTAATAATTAACTAATGATTAGATAATGATTAACCAATAATTAATTAATTATTAACTACTAATTAAATATTAATTAACTATAAACTAACTACTTAACAACTATTCATTAACAAATGGTTAATGAATGATTAACTAGTGATTCATGAGTGCTTAACAAATAGTTAAGGAATGGTTAACTTAGGATTAACTAATGCATAACTAATGACAAAGTAATGATTAATTAATAATTAACTATAGATTAACTTAGGATTAAGTAATGATTAGCTACTAATTAACATAGTATCAAAGAGGCCTAATTGCATGACAAAGAGGCCTAATTGTACACCTGATTTTAAACTCCTAGGGGATCTTCTTTAGATAATTTAAATTTTTTAACTAATATATTTAGATACTTTTAGAAATATTAAAATTTAGACTATGAAACATTAGTGACATCATTGAGGATATAAGAAAACATTATAAAATTTTATTAATATAAATATTGTGTGGTTATTAAAGCAATGAAATATCTGTCTGGATACTAAAAGTGGATGTGGCTCTAGCATAGTAGTACCTAGGGGTAATAACTCTAAAAAGGGTAAATTGGGAATTGAATCGATCATCACCTGATGCAAGAAAAAGAGAAATTGTTTCACACATATTTTGAAACTCTCAGAGGATATGATTTGGATGATCGATGTTCTCTTTATAAACTATTGAACATACCTTTAGGAATATTAAAATTTGGACTATGAAACATTTGTTACATCATTTAAGGTATAATAAAACATTCTAAAATTTTAGTAATTTAAATATTATGTGGTTATTAGAGAAATGAAATCCATGTTAGGATACTATAAGTGGATGTAACTCTAGTACAGTTGTACCTAGGGGTAATAACCCTGAAAATAATGTATTGGGCATTGACTCAATCATCACTTGGTGCATGAAAAAAAGTCCTTTCTACACACCTAATTTGATACCCCCAAGGGATATTCTTTAAATGATTAACATTCTATTTATAAACTACTGAACATAACTTTAGTAATATTAAAAAATTTAATATGATTATTTCTCAATGTGAATATTATTTAAACTATTAGAATCATAGTCATAAACCATTTTTCATGTTGATAATCATTTTTTCTTGTTTTTACTACTATTGTAAAGTTATTCAAATGGATCAAGGATATTTATATAGTAAAAACCAATAAAAATTGTTAGTATAACTCATTGTGTAACCCTAAGAGAAATTCAGGAAATAATTCATGGTCAGTTGAATCTAACACCATATTAGGAGATCTGATCTATAAGCTATAGAAATTTTCAATTATAAGATAGGATATGGAATCTAGCTTATCCATTAGATGATGATGAGGAGGATAGGTTACCATAAATAAATTTATTTAACCAATAGTTTGATAATTATTTTATGAAGTTATATGTGGATGTTTCTAGTATCTAGAAGCAACATACTGTTGTATAATAACAGAGGCATACATTAGTAATAAAAGAAGGTTCATACCAATAATATGTGACTCTTACCTATATTGAAGAAGAAGACAACCAAAATTATCACTGAGATATGTAGAAAGATAATTTTTATGATGAGGATATTTCTAAAGGTGGAACAGATAGAGAAAATAATGATGAGGAGGAGGAATCTATAAAATTTAGGGAGTAATTTTATTGAAATAAAGTAGTTGTACATTATCCTTGACATGTAATAAATCATTCACCACTATTCATATCTTGGTTATAAGTTGTGAAATATTTTCATAAATTTGATTGGATTATAATCACACCTACAACTGATTTTCCTAGAGTTTTATAGGATAGATTTATTCAAATGGAAAAAAAATTATACATTGGAAGATATTTTCTAAGGAAAAATATTCCCTGAAAAATATATCGAAATGATTTAAAATTGATATACAGTGTAGTATGGTGTGACAAATATAGTGATGACTATAGATTTATCTTGATGGAAATTAATGACATTACTCTTGGAGGGTGGATAATTTCTAAGATTGAAGCATCTCATACTTACATGAAATCTAACCTAACACAAGAACATACATCATTGCATAATGAATTTGTGTCATCTATTATTGTCGAGATGATCATGACCTACCCATATGTTCCTATATCCCTTCTATTTAAGAGGATACAACAAAATTTTGGTTACAAGATTTCATATGGAAAGGCATGGATGGAAAAAACATATGGAAATTATTAAGGTGTATAGTGATTCGGATGACTCATATCGAGTGTTGTTGTAACTACTCTCCATACTAAGATAAAAAAACCAACTTTTATTCTACATCAATATGAATTAATTTTTGTGTCAAGATAACTGATTTGATCCATATCATATCAAATTTTATCGGTTGTTTTGGGAATTCATTCCATGTATTTCTGCAATTCATTTATGCATACAGTTAATAAAGATTGATGGGTAATTTCTATATGGAAAGTAATCGGGTATATTACTAATTGAAGTAACCCAAGATTGTAATTGTACACCTTTTCCACTTTCATTTTTCATTGTGTATAAGGAAAACTATGAATCTTGGAGTTGTTTTTTGGAATGTATTAGCAACCATTTCACCCACATTTGAGGGGTGTGTTTGATATATGCTTGTCATTAGGTAATCAATTAAGTAATCAATGGATATTATATTACATGGAGATCCATTAATTCACATTAATTAAACTATATCAAACACATTTCCAAAAACCAGTGAAATACTTTTCATGATGAAACTATGAATAAGGCTATCATGAAACTTGGCATACAATCTATTTCTTATTTTTTACTATGTTAATGTAATGATAAAATTAATTTATGTGAAATATGAACACTATATTATAGTATATAAGCTAGATCATTAAATTTTTGAGAACATATTAGAAGGAATTCATAAGGCTAATCATTTATTGTATGATTAGATGATGCGGATTCCAAAAGAGAAATAGACAATGGTATGTGACGGGGGTGGGGTGGTATGGACACATGAATATAAAAATTATAGAGTGTATCAATGGTGTATTAAAGGGGATTTACAAGTCACCTATAACATGCCTAATTTAGGATACATTTTATTATTGTGTAAAGAACTTAATATAATGAGGAAGACATACTACTATAAGGATTCATCAGGGGATATGGTACGAATAACACTTTTAGTGAGAGATTGATGAGAACATTAATGAAGCTTCAACTTATAGAGTGAAATTGTTTAATTAAGAAGAAAGTTATTTGAAGTGAAAGAGTTTTAGGACCCCATCACAGGTATTAGCGATTGAGTTTGGGTGGTATTACTAAATGTGGGGAATTATAAATGTGGAAACTTCCAGGAATTGTGGTTTTTATGAACACACACCCTTGCAGCATGTGCCTCTATGAAAATCTCATGGGAACCATATATTGATCCATTGTACCAGCTCAATGCCACTAATAATTGGTATAGTACACATTAAAGCCTATTTAGGGGGTTTTAAATTTCCTAATACCTGATGATTAGCCCACATTGGTACCTGACATCAATAAGTTGCAATAATGAGGGAGACTGATGTCTAGTAGGATTCAAAATGAGATGAACTGGCCTTAATAATAAGGCCAATGTATGGAATGAAACATAGGAAAAATGTTTGATAACATTGTTCAAGAGGATAAAATGATCTTTTATACATAGGTTATGCTTTCCAAAATTTCACTTTAGTCCCTAGAAAGTAATAACCTTCATTTTAGACCCTTTAGTGCACTTATGTCTTAATTAAACTTATCACAAATATCACAAACATTTTATCACTCACTTGTAACACTTTAACATGTAAAGTGTTTAAAAGGAATCATGAAAAAGATCAATGTAAATGAATTAACCCAGGGAAAATGGTTGACCACACTACTCAAGAGGCTAAAATTAGATGTTATAATTATGTTATACTTTCTAAAATTTCACTTTGGCCCTTGAAAAGTGATAGCATTCATTTTATACCCTTGTTTACACTTATGAATTAATTAAACTAATCATAAATTTCATGAAAATTTTATAACTTACTTGTAACACTTTAACATGTAAACTGTTTAAAAGGACTTATAAAGAAGATTGATGGAAATAAAGTAACCTGGGTCAAATGGTTGATCACGATATTCAAGAGGGTAAAATGATCTTTTATAATTGTGTTATACTTTCCAAAATTTTACATCCATCCCTAGAAATTAATAGCCTCCATTTTATACCCTTATACACATTTATGACTTAATTAAACTTATCATAAATTTCATTAACATTTTATCACTCACTCATAACACTTTAACAAGTAATGTGTTTTAAAGGAATCATGAATAAGATCAATGGAAAATGATTAAACCAAATAATGCAGATATAATTATGTGAAATAAACTATATAATGAAAGAATATCAATTCATGTTATCAACTACAGAAATATCAAATGGTGTTAACATAACTATTATATCCTACATTTTAGCAATCATAACATTCTACTAACCATAAAATTATATTTACATTTTATACTTTCTTAATATTTATTTCATTTTATGTGTAGAAATGGAGGATACCACACTAATCACTAAGCAATATAGTCATGTTTCACAAGATGTGTTAGCGGGATGTGAGGTTCAATGGATTAGGGTGCATAGGGTACACCATTATCATTATATTTTTCCTCCAACTACTATTATACCATACCTATGACATTTTGGATTTTATGGAATCATTATATAATATTATTCATTCATTGATCATCACCTCCTCTCTACCCTCACTAAGATATGGTGACCTGAGACTCACACATTCCACTTACTCGAGGGAGATATGACCATCACTCATGAGGATGGGGTAGTTATGCTTGGTTTTCCCATCCAGGGTACTACATTTATAAGACCTGCTCATAGTGATTGGACTGAGCTTGTACAGTGATTTATATGCCTCTACATTATGGGGGATAATGATTCTAACGATGTAAGTTCTCTATCTGTGAGTTTTCTGTACATGCACTTCACGAATTTACTTGCTAACGTTGATGAGCATACTTTCATGTGTCATCCTCATGCATATATCATGTGGATCATTAGAGGGATAGTTTGTTTTGATCACTCTAGTATGCATTTTCACATAATGTATTTGGTCTATTGGAGGAATTTGATATGGATGGGAGATACATATGGGAATTTTTATGATTGGCATGCATGTTCAGATGATTATGCATGACATTTCAATCATATTTTAGTAATCTCGAGGGATGTTTCATCCTTATTCGGATGTGGTTATGGGAGAATATCCCTCCCTTATCCCCTATTTTTAATGGTTTGGAGCTTCATATAGATGTGTTTCATGATACTCTGTGTGGAAGCTGGTATGATCACTCATATTTACTATTCTCTCATGTTAATATGATTCATTATACTTAATTTATTATTATTTATCACTTTATATATTTTACATTATAGGTGGATTCAATCACACCAGTTTTTTAGGAAACTGAGACAAAAATTGTGTGCATCACATCTCATATTGGACAGTCTACTACCCACCAATGTATGTATATAAATTATTTTTTTGGATAATCAATTTTATAATATTATAATTTTTAGAAGATATTAAAAAATATTTTAACAAATTTTATGTGACATTTTAGATTTTATGTCATCCAAACTGAGCTATATTAGACCAACTTCCTGCATACTTCACAGTTGGGCTTAATGATGTCATGGGTGTAGTGCCTCTCATGAACTTTTATATTGTTTAGTGGCACGATCCCAATATAGTCATGTAGTATTTCGGATTTTTTCAATGTATTCCATTTCTTCCCAGATAACCTGTAGTGCTTCATGCCCAAAAGTTGATAGAGAGGTAGTATGTCTCTTGGCGATGACAACATACACAATATCTTGAATTATGGGATACATGTACACCATTTTGTATCAAGGGAATATGCATGATGTGATTTCATCTATTACGGTAGCTCAAGTATGATCAATGGTATAAAATTAATTCTATATTACATCTTACACCACACGGTAAGGATATTTGGGATCTCATAATTCATTAAATTTACATTAGTTTTTTTTGTACATGTTTTTTAATTAAATTTGAATCTCTTTACATTATACTTGACTATATCATATTATCCACGTGTATGATTTATAGGATAAAGGGGTATTTATTCAGGTAGTATACAATGCAACAGTGTAAAAGATGGTGTCGGTGTATCTTATTCTGCATAATAGTATCTTCAGTTTTCCACCTTAGGGAGATAATGTTCATAATTAGGCAGAGGAGGTTCTTTCTCAAGAACCTCCTCTAATGGTTATTGATTTTTATGAGTTGTGATGATGACGGTATAGACCATATTGTGTTGCATGTGAGGCCTCACCTATTCCACAGAAAAAGGAAACACCAGTAGTAGTTGATCCTCAGCTGATTATGGATGTTCACTAGCAGGCATGGGTTTCATTTATATTATTATAATATACACATTTTTTATTAGGTATAGCTAATCTGAGCTCATATATTGGGTCATTTCCCATGACTCCATCTTTCATGATCGACCCTTCACTGGTCGTATGGTTCCACCCTCATTCGGTGGTAGGTACTTCCACTTACATAGTGGGAGAAGGATCAAGTGCACATCATGAAATCCTAATGATTCATAAATATAGCATCAAACATTCAAGTTTCAAGCACCTAAGGAAGATCCCACTCCAACTCATCACAATCCACCTCAGTGCAAAGGTTGGTGACCTTGATAAGGGTATCCCATTTACACACCAAATTGTGGGATGGGACCTTATCATAGAAAATGATTATACTCATTCATTTATATGTTTTATATTGTCTAAAATTATTTGAAGTAACATTTTTCTATCTTTTATATTATTTTATTTCTATTATATTGATGAATTAATTTTTATTTTCAACTATTTCTTATATTTTTAGGTTATTTTTTAAATTTCACTTATATTTTACTTATAGTTTAAATTTTATAATCTTTCAAAGTCGACTACTTGAAACATAGAAAAACTTGTTAAATTTTACATAAGTAACTTTAAAATATAATAAAATATAAAATATAAATAAAATCAGAATAAAAATTAAAACATAGATAAAATATATATATAATAGTTGAAAATAAAAACAATTTCATTACTATAGTTAACAAAAATTAATTTACATGACACAAACATTATTTATGAAAAATATAATATTTACACATTAAATAATATATGGTCATAAAATATAGTATTACTAAAATGTAAATAAAATTTAGAACATTGATCAAACATATAATAAATAATTAAAAATAAAAGGAGTGATAAAATATTTATAAATACAAATTTTTTATTTTGAAACAACAATATTTTTTGCCATTAAAATTATTTTTCATTAATTGTTTTTTGAAATTATATTTATTTTAAATTATTTTTTATATGTTTTTTCAGTGTGTAAAATTTCATTTAACTTCTATTTATAATTTATAATTTATAGGCTTTCAAAGCCACCTACATGAAACATAATAATGTTTCATGTAGGTTCCTTTGAAAGCGTATAAATTATAAATTATAAATACAACCTAAATGAAATTTGACACACTGACTAAATATAAATAAAATAGAAAATAAAAATAATATCCTAAATAAAATAAAAAAGATAATTTACAGTACATAAACTTTATTATTTAAAAACATAACATTGTAACTTTAAAAAATTTATGGGAATAAATATTATTAAGTATTATATTATTACTTACATTATTATGAAATATTTTTACTTAGGTTATTATAATTAAATTTTATTAATAACATTATTAATAAATATTAATTATATATTTAAATATTTAAAAAGTAATTAAGGACCTTAAATCCATTTTCTTAAGTTTCTAACAAATGAGTTAAGGGTATAAACCCCTTTAGACCCCACAAAAAAAGCATAAAGGCGTTAACCATATTAAAACCTTTATGAATTAGTTTTTGAAAAAAAAAATAACCTTAAGTAATTTAAAAAAAATGTATAAAAAACCCAAGAAAATAGAAGATGGATAAGAGAAAAGAGAGAATAATCTTTCATTATTTTTCAATCCTCTATAGAATCCGCAAACCCAAAATAGATTAAGTTCTAATTAGATAATATCAACCATAAAAATAAAAGATCAAAAAATCCATGGATACAAGAACAGTAATTCAATAATCACAAGAGGATAAGAAAAATTATAAGAATAATCACAAAGAATAAAATCCCCAAATTACCCATGAAGAATTAGAATCCCAACGTGTTATTATATGAAAACTCATGGAGAATAGAGCAATGAAAAATAATAAATCCATACCTTGGATTGGATTGTTCGTTGATGATGATTGTGTTTTTATTTGTCATTATCGATGATCCTCATAAGGAATTTCATTATTTAATTTCAGGGTTCTTTGAATATTCTGACTTTTCTACCTTTCCACCACTCTCTCAAATCCTTAGGTTCATTATTCTCACCCCAGGATTTTAATAATAGGATGTTTAAATAGGAAATCATACTAGTCCATGGGATTAAATCTCCCATAATTGAATTTATTTACAAATTTTGAATTTAGTTTTAAATTAATCAACTAATTATCCCACGATGGTCAATCCTAAAGAACTCAAAATAAAGTTAAATTCATACCAATCTTAGGATAAAATTCATTTTCCATATGAATCACTGGTTTTGGTTTTCCTATAAAACTCTTAATTTATAAGAAAAATCATAATTCTTAAAAATTATTGTGCAGGATAAAAATAATATTTTTATGATTTATATATTATTATTAAGACCAATATGTGCTCAAAATTCCATTTAGGATCATCCCAATGGTAATCACCTCACCTCATAATTAATATAACCATTATAAAAAATTTCCAAAGCTCGTATACTAGGGTGAATTCACCATTTTTCACCTGAGAGACCCCAAGACTCCAAATACTCAAAATTAAGATAAGTCTTGTTTTAGAAAAAATAAATTCATAATAGAAAACAATAAAAAGTACAATTTTTATTTATTAGGAAACTATTTAAATCACTAGTTTACTATAGAGCGTGCATGTTCTAATAGAATCGTGGATCATTGATTCTATAGAATCATTCCACTCTATGGTAGAAAATGGATACATGTAAAGTTATGTTTCTGGGAAGTATAAAATGGTGAATTTGGTGGGTGATGAAACTCTAGAAATCATGGGGATGGAAAATGTAAATATCTAGATAAATAATGATATTTTCCTTGATCTCAAGTCAATTCATAACATGTTATATCTATATAAGAATTTTATTTCTATAGGATAAATAGATGAACCAGGGATTGGAATAAGATTCACCAACGGGGTTTGGAAGGTCACTTGAGTTGCAATGGTTGTAGACTAAAGGATAAAGGATATATCCCTATACCAAACTGTGTGATCAGATGGAGTGATAACTATTGGAACCATAATTTATGAAATATTATAGTTATGGAATTTTCAACTAAATAATCTTAAGGATAAGAAATTGAAGGTTCTAGTGGATTCATAAATTCTGAATATGAATCATATAAACTTTAGAAGTTGTGAAATTTTCATACATGGAAAGAAATAGAAGGTTTTGTTCAATCTAAGAAAATAGACACCTAAGAGCTGGAAGATAGAAATAGTTCACATGGATGTTTAGGGAATCACCCTGTCTGATCTCATATAGGGTCCTAATACTTTGTTGAATCCATTGATGAATCCACAAAGAAGGTTTGGGTTCAATTATTTAAACATAAATATGATGTCTTTGAAGTGTTTCTTCGGTGGAAGGAAATGGTGGAGAATGAGACTGGAAGTAAGATAATATTATTAAGGTCCAAAAATGGTGGCAAGTATAGTAGAAGGAGATTCTAGAACTTCTTCAAGCATGAAGGGATAATACTTGAGAAGATTGTACCTAGGACGCTATAGAAAAATATCATGGATGAAAATTGACAAAGAAGGCACAAAGCATGAGGTTTCACTCTGTAATATCTATTGAAATTTGGGTGGAAGTGTTCAACTATGAAACACACATAGTTAATCAAAGTCTTTCAGTACTGATTGAGAGGGAAATTCTTAAAGAGTTATGGTTTTGTAAATCAGTGAAACTCAGCCATCTCAAAGTTTTTGGGAGTCTTTTATGTGAAAATGTGGATTCTAAGGATCAAGGTAAAATTTAGGAAAAAATCAATAAATTATTTTAATTAGATATAGAGATAAAAACATTGGATTTTTATTATGGGATGATAATAAGAAACAAGCCATTAGAATATGGAATACACTCTTCAATGAGTGGGTCTTATATAAAGACTGAAACTTGAATGAGAAATAAGTTGAATCAAGAGTTTCAATTGAGAAAATTCAAGCTGATATAAATGGGAACACTGGATAGACAAAAGTTTTAGAGTATTCAAAATCTAGTCAATTTTTGGAAAGTAGACCAACAAAAGATGTACCAGAGAGCATAAGGGTTGTTGAGGCTTGAATGAGAGCACTAGAAGTTAGGTATCCAAAATTTAGAGCATCAAAAGAGGTAGTAACTAATAGTGTGGAATCATAGGATAATTTAAAAAGATCTTCTATAATTATATGATGATTTATAGGTATTTTCATGACTTTAATTATTTTCTTCTAAGTGATGGAGGGGAACCTAAGATCCTATATAAAGTAGTAAATCTCAATGATTTTGAATAGTGGGAGATAGATATGAAGGATGAGTTGGATACTATTTATAATAATAGAACTTGTGAGATAATGGTTTTACCACAATGTATAAAGTCTCTTGAAAACAAATGGGTATTCCATTTAAAGTAAAAAATCTGATGGGAAGAATAGGTACAAGGCATGGCTGGTAGTGACAAGATTTTAATAGAAGGTGAGGATTGATTTCACTAAAATTTTCTCATTGTTAGTTAAGTACACTACCATCCAGACAGTACTGAGCTTAGTTTCATATGTTGATTTTCTTTTAGATTAAAATTGATATAAATATGAAATTTCTATATGGATATTTAGAAGAAGAAATTTATATTATGAAACCAATTAGTTTCATGGATCAGTGGAATAAAGAATTATTGTGAAAACTGAATAGAAATATTTATGTCTTAAAAAAAGTATCAAGACAATGGAATTAAAAGTTTTAAAAATTCATGGAGTATAATAGTTTCCTACATAACAATATAGAAAATTGTTGTTATAAGAAGGCATTTGAAGATGGTGGTTTCATCTTATTGACTTTATATGTGGATGATATGCTTTTGGTGGTTCTGAACATTATAAAGATTAAATATTTGAATAAGTAGTTATATTGAACTTAAATATGAAATATATTACTAAAGTAAATATGATTTTGGGTATGAGGATTGTGAGAGGTGGGAAATTTGGAATCTTGGTGTTGTATTATAGGGATTATGTCTAGAAGATTATCAAGAGATTTAGTATAACTAGATTCAATCTTCTCTCAACCCTTCTTGTTGGACACTTCAATATTACTAAAGTGTAGGTTTAAAAGTTGGATAATGAGGATAAGTACATGGATAAGGTGTTATTTTCATCATTGATTGTAATTATTATGTATCCATGGTGTGAATTCTCCCATAAATTGTATAAACAGTGGGAGTGGTTAGTCATTTCATGTCAATTCTAGGGAAAGAGAACTAGGGATCCATGAAATGGATTATCATGTATCTCAAAGGAATAGAAAAAGTAACCTTATGATTTTAGATGAATAATATATTAAAAGGATATATTGATGAAGACTTTGGGGGATATTTAGATACTCATAAGAGTATAACTAGTTTTGTGTTCACCTATGAAAGAACAATAGTAATGAAGATATAAAGTTTTCAACTGGTACTATATTTTCCAAAAATGGAACAAAATATGTGTCAAATGAAGAATAGGGGAAATAAATGATATGTTAAGGAATATTTTAGAGGATCTAAAAAGGATCCACGTGTGTGTAATTATCTATTATGATAGTTAGAGTATAATAAACTTTTCAAATAATCTGTTGTTCCATTCATGGACGATGCACATTGACCTAAAATATCACTTTATCTGAGAGTTACTAGAGTAAAAGGTTCTTAAGCTATGGAAGATATCCAAGAAGAAGAATCTAGTAGATATTTTCACCAAGACTTTATTCCAAGAAATCCTAAGGCAACACTATGTATCATTTGGACTTGGGTTCATTGAAAGAGGAGGGGACACTACTGCAGGAATGATGTTCATTTTTTCCAAATTGTTGAAGAGTTTCCAAGGTTTTCCTTGAAAATATATTCAAGTGAAATAATATTAGGATTTTGAATCCAATTTTATTCTATTAGACATAATCTACCCAAAATATAAAATTCAAACAATGATTCGTCCTGATGTTCAATGCAGCGACTACGGATATCTTTAATGGTGTATGTGTTGATTGGATAGAGCTTGTGTCTGATGGATGTGTACTGGGTATTGGTTAGTTCAATAGTGGTGAATAGAAGTTATTGGTTTTGGGTAACTTTAGATTTTCACTAGTTTTAGTGTTCATGTCCTGATAACTATAAGGTATCAGCAGTCATCAAGATCTAATGATGGGGATTCTATAAATCTCATATGTTAGTGCAACATGATGACTCATTAGGACCCACCATATAAGTGGGGGTGGGACCACTTTTACACATTCTCTATGACATGGAATCTAATTATTCTAATATTAATTTTATCTACTGATTATGATTGTAAATATTTATATTGTACGATAGTAATAAAGGTTTCATTGGTGTACTCTTTTGAATATGGGGCTTAATTTTCTAAACCATATAAAAATTAAGTGTTATTTTTATGGGTTTTAGAGGATTATCATAGGATCATAGGCAGTGGAAACAAACCAAAACATTTCCTAATTTATCTTTAAGGAATCAAAACATTCAAAGAACATCAAAACAGAGCATACATGTATTGTGTATGAAGTAGACTCCATCTTCTTCTTCTTTGATAGAGTATATTTGGTGATGATGTCTAAACAAGTAAACAAATTATTCCTATATCCGAGTGATTAAACCATCCTTAAGGACATATAATTATTCTTGAGGATCCTCATACTTTGAAGGGGTGATGGTGCCTTTTCCATGAGCGATAAATAAATCACCAGGAATGAAGAGAGCTTCAGAAGGCTTGGAAAACAACCGGGGTTTTATCAACTGGAGGAATCTCATCCCTTTATATATCCATCCTTGATGTGTTTCATTTAATGAAACATGTTTACCATATAAAAAATATCAAAATAATTTTATTCCCATTGTAAGTTCCAAAAAACCTATTCAATAATTTTTTAAACAATGTTAAATCCATTCAAAATAGATTTATAATTGATGAAAACTGAGCAAGGAGGGATGTGTCATGTGTGTGTATTATAACACTCCAAAAATTTGATGGTATGTTTCACTTAAATACAATTAATTCATTAGATGTCATGTATTGAATGAAGCACTGAGTCTCTATTAAACAACGCTTGGTTATTTATAGAAGAATGTCATAACATACCATTAAACATAAATTTTCCACATCTTTGTTTTGAATTTCAAAAAATGGTCATCTATGGTTGTGATTAGTAACTTATTTGGAGTCTGATAGAACCAACTTGTTTTTTTATGAATAGTAACATACCCTTATTAATAGTAATATTAATAGTAATATGAATAGTAATATGACCCTTATGAATAGTAAACAATAATATTATTTTATTTTCTTGAGGTTATAAGGTAATGAGATGTTGATTAATTTTTCAAGGTATTAAAAATGAGTTATAGATTTAAAATTATTATTTTTTAATAAATTAAGATTTTATTTAAAAATTAAATTAATAATATTTAGAAAATTAATTTCAAAAAAATTGAGTTCATTTTTTAATTATACACATTGAAAAATGTTTAGGGTGAATTTTTGGGATTTTTCTAAAATACTTGAATTTTTTGTTAATAGTAAAAATACAGTTTTGAGTTTTTGGTAGTTTAATGACATCATAATGATGTAATAATTAATATAAAAGGTTAGTTGAATTTTTTATAGTAAAATATGGCATGAGTTGTCTCTGGTGGTTAAAACCATGGGAAAATACCATGGTAAAGCCCATGGTTTTTCAAAAATCACTAATGAGGTGTCCCTTTAAATTAATAAAAAAAACTCTATCTCATTTACTATAAATACTCACTCATCCATTCATTTTATTTCATTCCAAACTCATAATCCTATAATATATGGTATTTTACCCCCTTATTAGTCATCCAAAGGTGTCTTAAAGCCCCTAAAGTCCCAACCTTCATGTTTTGGGAGTTACTCTACAAGGTAAGGGAATCTACCACCCTTCTCTTTTCTTAAAGCTTTCATTTTATGTTTTCTCTTTTATTTTCAATTGTATTATATTGGGATATGTAATTACATATTCCCCTTTCTTTACATATTATTTAAGAGTGATGAGAGTCCCCCTTTCTCTCATAAAACTATTTTATGAATTTTTAAGTGACGTTGTTAGGCTACCGAATTTTCGTAAAGGATTTCTGATTTTTTCTTTTATTTCGAGTTTCTTTCCTTTATTTTTCTTTCCTCATTCCCCCTCATCCAAATGATATGTTAATTATAGTACCTTAAATTAACTGGAATTTTATTATGATAATGGAATATTTCATCATCATCTCTCTTTCCCCCTCCTCTTATACTAAAAATGGAAACATCATTTGATATATGTTAATTTATCACATTCAAGGACAATGGGTTCTCAATTTTTATTACCATATTAAATTATGGTCATGAAACCATTTTTATGGTTGAAACAGATCAAAATATATGTATTTAATCTTATTAAAAAAAATTTAATCTTTATACACTCATAATATAAAATAATAATACAAAACAAGTTCATTATGAACAAAACTGCCAAGTAAACCAAGTGTTTATCATTATCTTTTATCAAACAACTCATACTCATGGTATGTAATCAAAATCATTATAAGGTAATTTATATCTATATAAATTTTAATAATAATATATATTAACAATTCTGGATGCTTAACTACATTACAAATGAGTATCCATTCATGAATACAGGTAAACCGATCATGAAAACCAAGGATGAAAATGCTTCCAAAATAATAAAATTAAACCTCTTGAACCCATTAAAAAGGACACTAATGAACCAAATAAGGTTAAAATAAATAAAATAAATGTGGAAGAGGTTCTGGAAATATTAATTAATTGATATAAATTTTTTATTCCGGTCATTAGGATCAGTCAAAGAACACGTTCGGACATAAGGTAACGGGTTTCTTATCTCACTTTTAATTCTGTGAGACTTCTATTATTCACCACTTATTTATTACATTTGGTGTATTGTGTACTTCCATTTGATATATATTATCATGAATCTCTATATATTCATGGTATTATTTTATTCATTTTTTTTTTGTTAATTTTTGGTTATATGACTCTATTGATTACCACATGGTAAGGGACTTTGTCTCAATTTCCATTTCATTGTCATTTACTTGGTATAGTGCACCTAATATTTATTATGTGGTGTATCCACTACCCATTGAGATAATTTTTCATTTTAGATTTTAAATATATTATATATCCATATTCTGATTTCATGTATTTGATTATTGTCTTAAGTTGTATACCCTTTTACATACGGTGTTTATTTGGAGTGTTGTTTTAACTATGGAAATATTGATGAATCTGTATCCTCTACTATATAAAAATATTGAGAAGGCATGTTGTACTTTTATTAAATATATATAAATAAATAATTCTTTGTAATTTAAGTGATGATAAAGGCTTGTTATATCCCCTTGATGCATCGACAGTTCTAATGAGACAAATCAGTTGGTGATAAAATCTTCAAGTTTGTTTCCAAAAAACAGACGGGTTTCTACCTACAGACTTAAACTGTTTAAATAGTATAGTGGTATCATGTTCCAGATACATGAAATCCAATTAATAAGAATATATCTTTATTCTTTTTTAGATATTATTATCCATGAGTTTTTCACTATGAAAAAACCTATGGATGAAATTTTATTCTCAGTTTATTAATGGCGTGTGTTTTTCATTTATTCACCATGCCATATTGACTATAACAAATTGTATATGATTCTGTTATTGTTGATTCGGGATTTTTATATTAGTAACCCTTACTGATCATTTTATCTCACCCCTTTCATTTGTTTACCTTTAATAGGTTATGAGGAGGAGATCATATATTGAGTTCTCATGGATATAGTTTATTAGTTTTTGTTATGTTTTGTATTGTGTTACCTTTCCAATGTAATATGGGTTACATGTATGTATCTAGTTTCTTCAATACTACTAAACTGATCATTCCTTCAGGATTTCATTTCTTTTAATCATTCCAATGTAATAATAAATTCATCGGATTTGGGCTTCTGGGTTCGGGGTGTTACAATTGGTATCAGAGGAAGTTTAGTATAAAACATAGAAACTAGATTATAAAATGTAGATTAGGAAACAAAGACCTAAGGTATTATTTGAGGATAAAAATACAAGAACGTCCTAGAATTTTGGTAAGGAATATATTATGTGGATCCTTCTAGCTAATACATCCTTGTCTAGATACAAACAAGTAGAGTTGGCTCTAGCACAGATATACCTAAGAGTGAAAACTCCAATAATGAGTTTTGGGCTTGACCTCGTGTATCCTGGTACATGACAACGAGCCTTTCTACACTCTTGGTTTAACTCTACAAGGTGATATTCTTAGGATAATTCACATTTTCTTTACAATACATTATGAAGGATTTGAAAGTAAATTTTCCCCCATAGAAACCATATTTATGAGATTATATATATATATAATTTTAATTTATGCTAAGTAATTTTCTAGTTGAGATTATAAATTATGATTCAAAACCTAATCTAGTGTATTCCATTATTTAGAAATGGAACCTAATGTAATAAGGGGAATCAATTCTCGTGGTAAATGTAGGGATTTCCCCACAGAGAAAGTCAACACAGTCAATATTAGAGTGAATCAGATCATTAACATATTGGGAAAACTTACTCAGGTTGTGAAAAATAACCATGATACACCTATTTTGGATTTTTTTTCATGTGGAAGAAGCCCCCATATTTTAGTGGGACTACTAATCCATTGGTTTCTGAGTAGTGGATCAATTCCCTTGAAAATATATTCATGGCATTAAGATGTAATGAAAATAAAAAGGTAGTGCTGGTAGTATATTCTCTCAAGGGTGATGTTGATCAATAGTGGTCCTTGATCTAGAATACCATTGAGGAATAAGAAATAAAAGATATGTAATGGAGTACTTTTAAGGAAATATTCTTAGAAAAAAAATTCCCTTGTGGGAAACGAACCAAAATGAAGAGTAAATTCATTGGCTTAAACCAAAGGGAAGAAGAAAGTGTTTCAGAGTATGAGGCTACCTTCACAAGACTATCCAGGTATTCCATAGATTACTTACATGACTCAGAAAACAATATTGGTAATTTCTTTTAAGGTATTAATCCAATTATTTGAAGGTTACTGGATTCTAAAACATTTTCATCATATGATGAAATTTTATCAAGTGAGATCAAAACAGAGAATGAATTTTCTAAATCAAATTGGTTCAAGGGAAACCAAGATAAGAAGAGGTACTCTGATAACCAAGGAAAAGGTGAAGTGCCAAATAAGAACAAGGGAATGAAGAAATATCCATTATGTGAGAACTGTGGAAAGAATCATCCTGGGAAATGATTGAAAGGAATGGGAGTCTGCTATAAGTGTGAAGAAAAGGGTAATCGATCTAATTAATGAAAGGGGAAGAAACAAGTCATTGATGTTCAATGCTAAAATTTTAGAGAGATGGGACACTATGCAATTGAATGTCCTAAGCGCCAAGGAAACTTTCCTCATAAAAGGCCATGAGAGTAAGGGAAAGCTTATGTGATTACAACTGTGGAGGTTGAAGTTCCTAATGATGTGGGGCAAGGTACTTTAATTGTTTCCTCAAACTTAGCCAATGTATTATTTTATTCTGGATCATCGCATTCATTTATATCTTCCTAGTTTTCCAGGAAAATTAGATATGTCCAATTTGATTTAATAAAGGATTTTTCAGTCAAAACTCTTATGGGATGTATCATTACAACAAAGGTGTGTCGATCAGTACCCCTTATAACACATAAATGTGATTTAGTTTCTAACTTTATCATCATACCAATGATTGAATTTGATATAATTCTTGGTATGAATTGGATGTCAAATTATGATGTGAAGATCTATTTTAAGAAGAAGGAAGTTACAATTTTTGAAAATGGTGTAGAATCCCTTATGTTTAGATCAGAAACCTAACCATATGATTCTTATCTAGATCTACCCCCAGTAGCTCTACTGAATGAAATTCTTGGAGAGGAAGATAACCCAATATATATGGGTGAGGAAAGAAATATTTAAATTGAATATGTACATATAGTACAAGAATACATTGATGTATTTCCATAGGATTTACCTGGACATCATCCAGAGTGGGAAGTTTCCTTTTCTATTGATTTAATTCCTGATGCAAGACCTATATCAAAGACTCCTTATTGAATAGCCACTATGGAATTAGTGGAGCTAAATAAACAATTAGAGTAATTTAGTGACAAAGGATTTATTTGACCTAGTGTTTCTCTATGCGGATCCCATGTCCTCTTTGTCAAGAAGAAAGATCGATCCATGAGGCTATGCATTGATTATAAGGAAATCAATGATATTACAATAAAGAATAAGTACCCTATAACATGAATTGATGATTTATTTGATCAACTTTATGGAGAACAATATTTTTAGAAGATTGACCATCAATCTGAATATCATCAGCTATGTGTGAGGAAGGAATATATTCTAAAGAAAGAATTTCGAGCCAGGTATAGGCATTACAAGTTTACAATGATTCCTTTTGGAATGACTAATGAACCCTATGTTTTCATGGATCTAATGAATATAATTTTTAAGGAATATCTTTATGAATTTGTTATGGTATTTATTGATGATATCTTGGTATACTCGAAAATATATGAATACCATGAGAGTCACTTGTAGATTATTCTTAAAACTCTTAGAATAAATGAATTATATGAGAAGTTTAGCAATTGTGAATTCTGGCTTCAATCAGTTTTTTTTCATAGACATATTGTCTCTAAGGATAGAATCTTAGTTGATCCTATGAAGACAAATTCAATCCAATAATGGTCTATACCAACGAACTTAACTGAGGTACGTAGTTTTATTGGTTTAGCAGGTTATTATCGGTGTTTCGTTCAGAATTTCACTTGACTAGCTAACTCACTAACCAAGCTCACATGTAAATGGGTTATGATTGTATATATGAAAGAATGTATATAATTCTTTGAATAATTGAAAATAAGATTGGTCAATGATCCAATTTTGACTCTTCCATCTAGAAATGATGGATTTATGATATACAGTTATGCATCAAAGAATGGATTGGGTTGCGTACTTATGAAAAATGATAAAATTATTTATTATGAATCTAGGAATTTAAAGACTCATGAGAAAAAATTACCCAACTCATGATCTTGAGTTACAATCCATAATCTTTTTTCTGAAAATATGGAGACATTATCTCTATGATGAAAGATGTGAGATATATACGAATCAAAAGAGTTTGAAATACATTTTTACATAGAAAGAACTCAACATGAGGTAAAGGAGATGGATTGAGTTACTAAAATATTATGATTTTATAATAAACTACCACCCAAGAAAGGAAAATAAGGTGGAAAATGCATTAAGCAGGAAAGATCACGGACTTTGGACTCAAATGAGTATTGAGAGAGATCCTATATTCATGGATCTATTGAAGATAGATATGTTAATTGTTAAAGAAGGGTAAAAAATTCCTCTTTCAAATTATTTCTAAACTATCTTTACTAGATAATACAAAAAGTTCTCAATATGAGGATGAGAATCTATATAAGAAAATTAATTTTGTTAAGTATGAGAGATTGTCAGACTTCATGTATAAAAAAAGAGTTCTGAAATTTGGGAAGAGGTTATGTATTCCATCAGTGCCTGAGCTAAAAATGGAACTATTAGATGGTGCTCATAGCTCAAATTTTCTATACACCCTGGTATCACTAATATGTATCGATATCTAAAGGAACATTTTTTGTGGGATAATATGAAGCGAGAAATTGCTGACTATGTGTCAAGGTGTCTAGTTTTTCAACAAGTTAAGGTAGAGAGACAACATCCTAGAGGGGTGATGAAACCTCTACCTATTTCTATGTGTAAGTGGGATGAAATAATGATATATTTTGTCACAGGACTACTGAGGACACCTAGAAGGAATGATGTAATATGGGTAATTTTTGATTATCTCACAAAATTAGCACATTTCCATACTATAAGAGATGATTTACGACTTGAGTTCTTGGAAAGACTTTATATTAATAAAGTTGTGAGACTTCATGGTGCACCTCTATCGATTGTGTTCAATTGAGATCCCCAGTTTAAATCCAAATTCTAGAAAAGTATCCAGAAGTATTTGGATATTGAGCTTCATATGAGTACTGCTTATCACCCCCAAACTGATGGACAGTCTGAAAGGAATATTCAGACACTAGAGGACATGTTAAGATCATGCTATCTTGACTTTCAGGGTATGTGGGATAAATACTTACCTTTGGTGGAATTTTATTACAATAATTGTTTCCATTCTATTATTCAAATGGGGACATATGAAGCATTATATGGTAAGAGGTTTTGAACTTCAACTTGTTGGGATAAATTTGGCGAGAGGAATCATTTTAGGCCCATAACATATCAAAGAGACAATTGTAAAGGTAAACAAAATTAAGGCCCATATTAAATCATCCCAAAGTAGGCAAAAGAGTTACACTAAAAACCGAAGAAAGGATTTGTAATTTCAAGTATTATATCATGTCTTTCTAAAAATATCTCCATGGAAGGGTATCTTAAGGTTAAAAAAGAAAGGGAAACTAAGCCCCAGGTATATCGGACCATTTGAAATTCTGGAAAGTATCGGAGCTATAGCTTACCGTTTAGTAATGCCACCAAGTCTCTACAAAGTTCATAATTTGTTCCAAGTGTCATTGTTAAAGAAATACATACTAGAACCAACGCATGTACTCACCTTTGAAGAAATAGAGCTGGAACATGATTTTTCATACTGTAAAGAGCCTATCGATATTCTTAACACAAGGGAGCAGGTATTGAGAAATCGAACTACTCGTCTAGTAAAGGTTCTTTAGAGAAACCATAAAATAGAGGAAGTGATGTGGGAACCTGAGGATGTTATGAAGAAGAACCAAAAACATCTTTTTTAAGGGCTTTATACATGAAAAAATAAATTTCGAGGATGAAATTTCCAAAGGTGGGAACAATATAACACCCCAAACATTTTATGGTAAGTTTCTCTTAAATACTTTCAATTCATTAGAGATCCTATATTGAATGAAGAAATTATTATTTGTGAAACAAAACTTGGTTATTTATAGGATAATGTCATAACCTTCCATTAAACTTAAATTTTCCACATATTTATTTTGAATTTCAAAAAACAGTCATCTACGGCTGTGATCAGTAAGTTATTTGGAGTCTGATAGAACCAAATTATTTTTTTATTAATAGTAACATACCCTTATGAATAGTAATATGAATCTTATTAATAGTAAACCATAATATTATTTTATTTTCTTTAGGTTATAAGTTAATTAGATGTTGATTAATTTTTCAAGGTATTAAAAAATGAGTTATAGATTTAAAATTATTATTTTTGAATAAATTATAATTTTATTTAAAAATTAAATTAATTATATTTAGAAAATTATTTTTAAAAATTGATTTCATTTTTGAATTATACATGTTGAAAAATGGTTAGGGTGAATTTTTGGGATTTTTCTAAAATACTTGAATTTTTGTGAATAGTAAAAATGCAGTTTTGAGTTTTTTGTAGTTTAATGACATCATAATGATGTAATAATTAATATAAAAGGATGGATTAATTTTATTTAGTAAAATGTTACATGAGGTGTCCCAAGTGGCTAAAATGATGGTAAAATACCATGGGAAAGCCCATGGTTTTTCAAAAACCACTAATGAGTTATCCCTTTAAATTAATAAAAAAAACTCCCTCTCATTTACTATAAATACCCACTCCTCACTTCTTTTTCTTTAATTCCAAACTCATAATCCTAAAATATATGGTATTTTTACCTCCCTAGTAGTCATCCCAAGGTTTTATCAATCCCCCAAAGTCCCAACCTTCATTTTTTAGGACTTACTCTATAAGGTAATGGAATCTACCACACTTCTCTTTTCTTAAAGCTTTCATTTTATGTTTTCTATTTTATTTTAAATTAGATTATATTGGGATATACCATTCAATATTCCCCTTTATTTATATATTATTTAAGAGTTATTAGATACCCCCTTTCTTTCCATATTATTTAAGAGTTATTAGATACCCACTTTCTCTCATTAAACTATTTTATGAATTTTTAAGTGACGTCATTAGGCTGCCGAATTTTCATAAAGGATTTCTCATTTTTTTTCTTTTATTTCGAGTTCCTTTCTTTTATTTTTCTTTCCTCGTATCCTCTAATCCAAATTCTATGTTAATTACAATACCTTACATGAAATTTAATTTTATTATAATAATGTAATATTTCATCATCATCTCTCTTTCCCTCTCCTCTTATAATAAAAATGAAAACACCATCTGAGATGTGTTAATTTATCACATTCAAGGACGAAAGGTTCTCAATTTTCATTACCATATTCAATTCTAGTCATGGAAAAAAATTTATGGTTGAACCAGATAAGAATATATTTATTTCATCTTATTAAATTTTCTGGAATCCTTACACACTCATAATATAAAATAATAATACAAAACAAGTTCATTATGCACAAAATCGCCGAGTAAACCAAGCATTTATCATTATCTTTTATCAAACAAATCATCCTCATGGTATTTAACCAAAATCATTATAAGGTCATTTATATATCTTTAAATTTAACTAATAATATATATTAAAAAAAATTCCTTAACTACATTAAAAATGAACATTCATTTATGAATATAAGTAAACTGATCATGAAAACCAAGGATGAAAATGCTTCCAAAATAATAAAATTAAACCTCTTGAACCCATTAAAAAGTACATTAATAAACCTAATAATGTTACAATAAATCCAATAAATGTCGAATATGTTCTGGAATTATTAATTAATGAAGCTAAATTTTATTATTCAGGTCATTAGGATCAGTCAAAGAACACTTTCAGACATAAGGTAAGGGGTTTCTTATATCACTTTTAATTCTATGAGACTTCCATTATTCACCACTTATTTCTTTCATGTGGTGTATTATGTACTTACATTTGATATATATTAAAATGAATCTATATATATTCATGGTATTCTTTGATTCAATTTGTGGTTATTAATTTTTGTTCATATAACTCGATTTATTACCACATAGTAAGGGACTTTGTCTCAATTTCCATTTCATTGTCTTTTACTTGGTATTGTGCACCTAATATTTCTTATTTGGTGTATCCAATGCCCATTTGAAATCATTTTTAATTTTAAATTTTAAATATATTATATATACATATTTTTTTCATGGATTTTATTATTGTATTAATCAGTATACCATTTTACATACGGTGTTTATTTGGAATGTTGTTTTAACTATGGAAATATTGATAAATCTGTATCCTCTACTCTATACTAATATTGAGAAGGCATATTTTACTTGTATTAAATATATATATAAATAATTCTTTGAACTTGTTTTGATGGTTGGGGCCTGCTATAACCCCTCGATGAATCGGTAGGTCTTATGAGACAAATTAGTTGGTGACAAACCCTTCGAGTTTGTTTCTAAATATCAGATGGGTTTCTACCCATAGACTTAAACCATTTCGACGGTATATTGGTATCATGTGACAGAAATGACATCCAATTAATAATAATATATCTTTATTCTTTTTGAACTATTACTATCCATGAGTTTTTCATTATGATAAAACCTATGGATGTTGCTTCATTATCAGTTTATTAATAACGCGTTTTTTTCATTTATTAACCATTCTATATTAACTATGCCAAATTTTTTATGATTCAGTTATTTTTTATTCATGATTCCACTATTAGTAACACTTAATGAGCATTTGAGATCATCCCTTTCATTTTTTTACCTTAAACAGTTTATGATGAGGAGATCAGATATTTAGTTCTCGTGGATACAGTTTATTAGTTTTTGTTATGTTTTGTATTGTGTTACCTTACCAATGTAATATGGGTTACATGTATATATATAGTTTCTTCAACACTACTAAAATGATTATTTCTTCGGGATTTCATTCCTTTTAATTATGCCAATGTAATAATGAATGCACCGGCTTCAAGCTTATGGGGTTGGGGCGTTACATGTATCATATTCATAAAAAATAGTGATATAAAGGATATATTATCCTTGACCACAACACACCATAATTTAGTCCACAACATAGAGGTGTTGATCATTTTAGTGCACAGCTAACAATCTCCCATTTATGCTAAAATCCCATAATCTATTTATGAAAAACATCAAAACTCTTTTTTAATCCATCCAAGCAATTTTGGATTTGATTTCACCAAACACTCTTCATTTTTTAACAAACATTTTTTCCAAAACTTAATCCTTATCCAGAGTTCTAACTGTGTTATTGAACATCTAGTTTTCTTTTATGAACACAATCACTTAAGTTATTTCTAACCCTTTTTTTGAGTGTTTATTGGTTATATTATTTGAAAACATCCTAATTAATCATTTGACCAAATGACTGCATAAAAACTAGTGTGTAGGGATAACTTGAAGACCCTTACTGGGTAACAGCACTGGCCAGCTTTTAGAAGTCCACTAACCCACCAGTATACCATATAGTAGCTCCTAAATCTCTATCAAGCTTATTGGATACTTGGTAGGGTCTCATTGGTTATCTTGTGGTATTGTGAATCTATCTAATTGATTCAATCCAAAATAGTCAAAGAGCATTAAATTTTGGTCTAGAAAGCCTTGACTCAGATCTTTAAAGGCTTGACTTGACCCAAGATACCTCCATAACCTATGAAGGATATAAATATACATCAATTAATTCTTGTATATTACATATAAAAACACCAATTTCTAATGAATGATTCTTGATCAATAAATGATGAAAATTTGAAATATATTTATAATAAAACTTCATTTATAAATCATCAAAAGGAAACTGAAGTTAAAATTCTTTAGTCATTTTTCTTTTTCCTTTTTTATTTGATCCATTTGATCCCTTGTGTTATTTCTTAAGTCTCTTATTCTACCTTTTCTACATCTCTTAATCTTTCAAACTATTCATATCTTCTAAATATAGTTGATTTATTTGTAATGGGTTTGTAAAAACAAACCTATATATTCTTCACTTTCTTATTTTTGGTGATCACCGTCATTAAAGTGAGGTATTTTTAGTTTCTTAGTCTCTGATAAAACCCAGGGATTCTTTCCTTATTTGGTTTCTTGGTTTCTATTAAAACTAAGGTATTTAATTCTTCTTTAGTTTCTTGATTACCATTAAAGTAAAGTAATATAACTCTCTCAATATTTTTTGATATGAGGATATGTAGGGTCTTATTATTGATCTCTTGTCGAAATAATTTATCAAAGTATGCCTTTTTAATTTCAACAATTTAATTTTGATTACGCTTAACATTTTAATATCCACTACACTCACCTTACTTTGATTGTTTTATACTTAAATTTATTGCTTTCATGATGATATTTTTTATTTTATAACATAATTTTAAAATTATTTGTAAAAGATAATTCACCCCCCACTTGTCATCCTTCATATGAACTGCATTTTGTATCCAAGGGGATCTTTATTTTTTTCTCAAAATATCATTTTTCTGAAAAATTAATTTTAGTTTTAAATATCTTAACCTATTTCAAAGTTTTATATTTTTAAAATATAACATCTTTTTCAAATTCTCATGGTTCTCTTGAAGTTAAATCTATGGGTCATGTATAATATTTTAATGGTTCCAACTATAGTTATTAGAAGACACCCATATCAACCTTTCTTAAAAGTATTGGTTACCCTATATGAAAAATTATTATGCATGGTTAAATTAGTACTTCTAAAAAATAATAAAATTGGACACCTGATGATATTTCCACTTTTTAATTATATGGTAAAGCTATTAATGCTATATATTGTGGTATAGACCAAAATGGGTTTAATTGTAAATCTACTTGTAAAACTGATCATAAAATCTAGAAACACTTAGAAGTTACTCATGAAGTAACAAATAAAGTTAATTATATTATACTTGATATGTATAGAAAATATTTTTAAAGTTATATAATTTATCTTAACAAATATAATAATATTTTTATGTGGTTTACTCACATATATAATGGAACAAAGTATCTTGGTTATACTATTACTATAGAAACACTTATAAAGAAAATACTTTGAGTAATACCAAGTACTTGGAAACCCAAATTAATTAAAATTCAAGAAGTTAAATATATAAAGAACATTTCAGTCAAGGATATCTTTGGATCCCTCATAACTTATGAGAATATAATGAAGTGACAAGCTGATAAGGAATCCAAATAATTCATGGTGAAAATGATGATTTCTTTTAAATCAATTAATAAAGACTCTTAAAATGGTGATGAAATGGGTCATATATCCAAGAAGATGAAAAAATTATTCAAAATAAATAAATCCTACCATCATGATAAAAATATTATGAACAAAGTTAATAAGAAGTAATGTACTTAAAATGAAAGAAAAGAAGGGATACATAAGTCTAGAATTCCCCTTAATCAAAAAATAAACAAGAAGAAGAAAATAAAAGTATGAAATATATCAAGGTTTCAAACTAGAGTGCAAGTGATGATCCCCCATCCTTAATAGATTCAAGTGATAAAATACCCAAGTGTCTCATGGTTGAATTTGAGGTTGAAAACAAAGCAAACTCTAAATCTTATTCTTCCTTCTAAAATTCCTCTTCTTCCTTTTATTCTTTCAATAACCTAATCTATGAAGGCCAAAAATATGCTCATGATCAACTTGAATATGGTTTTTTTGAAATATATTCAATGTGAATATAGATTAAAATAAATATAATCAATTTATTAATGGAAAAATAATCTCATAATTAAAAAATATGAATTATCGAAAAAATTGAATGATCAACCGAATATGAATGAGTTATAATCGACTATCGATGATATAGAAGGTTATCTTGTAAATTCACCTAAGGTGAAAAAACTCTCAATAAAATCTTTGGTTCTCAATGACATAAAAAATAATTTTGGTTTTTGTTTTTGTAATAATGTAATTTATTCCAAAAAAAAGACAACTTTTGTAAAAGGGTGCAGTAAAGACAAATTTTGTAATTAATATCATAAAACATGGAATCTAATTTATTAATATAGTTTCAAAAACTATCGATATGGTATATAAAAAAGTATCCATCTTCCATACTATATAATCTCATAAAAATTTCATTCAAAATAAATTTGGGTACCAAAATCTCCCTTAGATAACATTTGTGGACCCAAAATCTAAGTACCAAAAGCTTAATTTCATAATTTTAAAAGAAAAATGTATAAAGAGTGAATACCAAAAAAGAAACATGGTACATGGATAATGGATGCTCTCAACACATGTTTGGTGACCCCACATAATTTAACCTCTTTGAAAATCTTTATGGAGGATACATGACTTTTAGTGACAATTTTAGAAGTAAAATAATTGGTACAAGTATAATTGATTTTCTCAATTACTTTTCTATAAAAGATGTTTTATTTTTATATGGTTTAAAATATAATTTACGAAGTGTTAGCTAATTTTTCAGAAATTTTTTAAAAATCTCTTTTGAAAATTATTCTTCCAAAGTTTTTGATTTCAAAGGAAAACTTTTGTTTACAACTTTTCATTTTAAAAATGTTTATATTATCAATTTAAAATCTATTATTCTAAAAATGTTTTATGTTTGATCATTATATATAGTTATTCTTGTATTTTTCATAGAATCATTGGTCACTATAACACACACACTTTTTATGCTCAACATAAATTGTCTTGTATGAGATTTACTGAAATTGAATTTTAAACATAACATTGTTTCTAAACTTTTCCAACTTAAAAATAAATAAAAAAAAATTCTTTTAAACATAAATAATAAGTATAAAACTATAAATCCATTAATCTCGTTCATCTTGATATTTTTTGAACTAACTCAAGTCCAAATTATTATAGGAAAATGATATTATTTTTTGATTTTTTATGATTATAGAAGATTCACTTAGGTATTTTTCTCAGCACAGAAAAATGAGGCTTGTAATGTATTTATTAGATTTACAAAGAAGGTTAAAAATGAAAGTTTTAATAAAATAATCTCCATTATAAGTGATCATGGGTGGGAGTTTGATAAAAAATAAATTTATGAACTTTGTGCTTCACATGGTAATAATTATAATTTTTTCATTTCTATAACACCTCAATAAAATATATTTTTCAAAAGATGGAATTTAACTCTTCAATAAATCTCAAGATAACTTTTAATTATTTCAAACTCCCTCAATAATTTTGGATTGAGATGGATAATACCATTTTTTGTATCATAAATTGTGATCTTGTAAGTCCCATCCTAAAAAATATCCCTTATGAACTTTGGAAAAATAAAATTCCAAAAGTTGTCTTTTTCAAAGTGTTTATATGTAAATGTTATACTCTTAACACTAAAGAAAACATGGAAAATTTTAATCCAAAATCTAATTAATATATCTTTCTTATGTACTCAGAACCAATTAAATCTCATTTAGTCTTTAATAAATGAACCAAAACCATTGAAGAATCCATTCATATAAAATTCAAATAAAATATTTCCAAACCTTCATCCCAATTTAAAGATGTTATGGACAACCTTGAACCTTTGAATTTTACTGACCCACATTCTCATAAAGAGACTATAAAATATGTATCTCCTTATATTAATTTACCTAAATCTTAAAAAATCCAAATACCATCCATTGGAAAATATTATCAGTAATCTACAACTCGGTACTCATACTAGAAGTTATATATTAAATAAAGTTGAGAATCGTTATTTTATTTCTTGTCTAGAACCTCAAAACCTTAATGATGATATTAACAATGAAATTTGTTTTTTTTTATATGAAATAATTGATAAAACAAGTCCAATTGAATAATTATTGGACCCTTATTGAAATACCTAATAACCGTCCCATTATAGGTACAAAATGGGTTTTTAGAAATAAATTAGATGACTAAGGTAACATCATAAGTTATAAATCTAAACTCATAGCTAAAGTTTATAATCAAGAAGAATACATTGATTATAGTGAAACATTTTCACTTTTTTATTGGCTATAATCAATTATAATCTTGTTAGAATTCACCACCCATCTAGATTTCAAAAAATTTCAAATGGATGTTAAAATTTATTTTCTAAATCATTTTATTTATGAAATTATTTTGTGGAACAACTGTCCAGTTTTGAAAATACAAAATTTAAAAATTACATTTTCAAGTTAACCAAGTATTTATATGTTTTAAAATAATCCCCTCCATATTTTTATGAAAGATTAATAAGTTTTATGTTATCAAATTATTTTAAAATGTTAAAAATTTATTCAAAATAATTTCTTAAAAATGATTCAAAAGATCTTTTAATTGCTCAAGTATATATCTATGATGTAGTTTTAGATCAATAAAGAATCTCTTTGTAATTAATTTTAAAATATTATGATAAAATAATTTTAAAGGATTTTTATGGGTGAGTTAAAATTCTTTCTTGGTTTTCAAATATCTCAAAATGAGGATGAAATTTTCGTAGCCAAATAATATACACTAATGAACTTATAATGTGTCTTGGTATAGATCAAGCTAAGGAAATTAAAACACCTATGATTAATTATAATAATATGGTGTTAGATAAATCTAGTAAATTCGTTTATAATAAGATTTATAGAAGTATTATTGGTATTCTTCTTTACCATAATATGACCCAACCAGATATTATGTTTAGTGTTTCTCTTTTCACTCATTTTCAAGAAAATCATAAACAATCTCAATTAAAATCTCTTAAAATTATTTTTCATTTCTTGAAAGGTTCTAAAAATAATGTCTTATTATACCCTAAAGGATCCTCATTTTATCTTTCAAGTCTTTCCAACACTAATTTTCGAGGATTTCAACTAGATAGGAAAAGTTAAAGTGGGACTTATCACCTTCTTAGACATTCCTTAATCTCTAAGATTAGTAAAAACCAAAATTTAGTTTCTCTTTCTATAGATGAAGTCGAATATACAGCCATAGGAATTTTTTCCCCCAAATTATAGGAATGAAACAAACTATCTTAGATTTTGGGATAGAATTTCTTCATGTTCCAATTAAATGTGATAGTTATTATTCCATAAGAATCTCTAGAAATCCTATTCAACATACACACGCTAGAAACATTGATATTAAACATCACTTTTTGAGATACCACTTCAAAAAAGTAGATATTGTATTGGAATATATTATCATGTAATTTAAATTTGAGGATATTTTCACAAAACCCCATGCTTCAAAATGTTTTAATTTTATTATAGGGTAGGAATTTCATGCTTTTAAAAACAATTATCTCTTCTTGTCCATGTTTTCTATTTTCAAATATTGATTATTTTTTAAAATCTTTTTTTTCTTATTTTTAAGACATATTGTATAAATTTTTTAAACCATATTTTTATGAACACTTTAATTATATTATACATTTTCTATCTCTTATATATCTAAACATTTTTGTTTATAAGTCTTTTTCCTAATCACAAAGGGGGAGAAAGGTCAAATATATATGGGAGAAAAAAATAGTTTTTGATTTAAAGGGAGAAAATTTTCAAAAAAAGGTGTAAATATTTATCATGACCAAAGAGGAGAAAAGATTTATCATCAAATGGTAAGTAATATTCATTAAAGTAAGGGTGATACCACTAATGGGAGAGATGTATCTTTTAAAAAATGTTTTCAAAGGAAAAGAAAGATATTATTTCAAGGAGGGGATATTTTTTATAAAAAATAGTATTTCTAAATATTTTACCTTTCACCTATTTTACATATTCTTCTTTTATCTTTCTCCTTGACCTCCTTCTTATATTTTAATTTTAATCTTAAATAAGTGTTTTTGATCATTGAAAATGGGGATATTGATGAACCTCTAGTTTGTTTTTATGATCATAATTAATTAATGCATGTTTAACATTTTTTAGTGTTTTTTAGTTATATAATTTGAATTTCATACAATGGAATCATTTTAGAAAACTATGGCATATAAACAAGTGTGTATAGATACCTTGAATACCCTCACTAGTAAATAGCACCAGCTAGCCAGTAGAAGGCCACCAACCAACTGATAGAGCATAAAATATCTCTTGTAGCTCTATCAAGACCACAAACTACCAGGTGGAGTTTGAAACAGTAAAGGAACCTATAGGAGTATCACCAGATAGCTATTAGTATTGAGTTTCCTGTTAGTGGCTTCAATCAAAAATATTCAAAGATCATTAAATTTTGGTTTAAAAAACCATGACTCGGCTCTTTAAAGTATTGACTTGACCCAAGGCACCTTAATCACCTATAAAGGATATAAATATAAATAAAGGGAGGATTGAATATCATATTGATGAACACCAATTTCTACTGAATGATTATTGACTAGTCCATAATTAATAATTGAAATCGACTTCCAAGAAAACTTTCATTCTTAGTTATCAAAAGGAAACTGAGTTTCATATTCTTAAATACTTTTTCTTTTAGTAATTCTATTTTATCCATTTTATCCATTTTTTTATCTATTAAGGATATTATTATATCCTCTATCTATCTATCTATCTTCATCTTTCATATTATTCATATCTTATAAAGAGGGTTGAGTTCTTTGTAATGGGTTTGTAAAAAACAAACCTCTATATTATTTATCTTATTTTTTTGGTCCTCACTATCATTAATGTGAGGGATTTTTGGTTTCATAGACTTTTTTAAAACCAAGGGATTACTTCATTCATTGGTTTCTTATTTTCCATTAAAACTAATGGATTTAATTATTCTTTACTTTATTGACTACCTGTAAAGTCAAGGGAGAAATTAATACTCTAAAGATTTATTGAGGGGGGATATATAGGGGCTCATTAATGAGATATTTTCAAAAACCTTTATCAAAGTGTGAATTTTAAATTTCTATAATTTAATTTCTATTATTCTTAGTGTTTTAATTTCCACTATGCTCACTTTACATTAATGGATTTATACTTAAATCAATTGCTTTCATGATAATTTTTTTTATTTTATAGAATCATTTTAAAATTCTTTTTAAAAGTAAATTAATTCCCCTCCCTTTTTAAATCATACCTCAGGCCTAAATGTGTAACCCTATGGGATTTAGTATCAATGAAAATAAATATGAAATTTTTATTTCATAGATGTAAGTAAAGATATTAACTTATCAAAGAATTAGTGCTACTCAAGCTACTAAGGGGTCTGGTGCGATCTCCATCAAACATACTTGTATCTCTATATGAACATTTACACCACAACATGTATCATATACATAATATATAATCCTATATAACCCCTTATGACATGACATCAAGAAACCACTATACATGGAACATGTCAATCTAGCATAATCCATCTCATGTTTTCTTGATTCTCTAAAATAAACTGACATGGTCAATGAATACATCACATGTCATTCATATAATAGATGAGCACATCATATGTCCCTCATCCAAGTAGTTGAACACATCATATGTGAATTATCTAAGTATGTTCATGTATTTCCTTAGTCTAATTAAATCAAGGGAAAATTTATTTACTCATCACACAAGTGGATAAATAAAAACTTGGTTATACTTCAATTAACAACATGATCAAAAACATACCCAACCACCCCATGATTAGCTAAGTTTCTTTTGACTTGTTTAAGTAATGTATAAAAGTGTGAAAGTTCTCATGCTAGGTATCTCACCAACCTCAGGTAATGGGTATTGATAATAAGAATATACCCCTATGTATATCGATGATTGTATGGCATTCTATGAGAAATACTTTAGCAGTTCAATCCAAGTAATAAGTCTCTACTTATTACCTTGTGAATCTATTATTAATATCTCATATATAACCCTTTGTAATGAGTAAAATATACTATTCATGTTAATCTTAACATATCACCACAACCCATAATACTCCGTGATGAACATCAATTAGGGACAACTCAAAGTCATACTTTGAGGGAATATCATCATTCATCATTCATTTAAAGTAAAACACAACACACATGAATTAATAATAAATAGAGAATGTATTTATTATAAAATAATGATACATAATACATCCATTACATAAATATCTCAAGTATCGAATACCTAGAGACCTAACACGACCCTTATGTTTTTATTATAGTAATGGATTAATTAATAGATCAGTTACATTGTCCTTTGTAGCCACCCACCAGATCCTTGCATCACTAATCTCAACAATCTCACATATGAGATGGTATTTACACAGAATGTTTTTGATCCTTTAGTGAGACTGGGGTTCCTTAGACTGATAAATAGCACCATTTTTGTCATGGTAGAGATCAATTATTCCTTAAATGATAGGAACCACATCAAGTTTAGAGATGAGCCACCTAATCTAAGTAGATTCATTTGTAACATCTGATGATGTGATGTACTTTACCTCTATTGTTAAGTATTATATATAATCTTGTTTGGAAATCTTTAAATTGATGTATCCACTATTTAGGTAAAACTAAAAAAAATATTTATATCTCATATAATCTCTATATAATTAGAAACTATCATATATGAAACCTTTTACATAGAGATCATATTCTCATACAATGATCAGGAACACATCCTTAGTCCTTCTCAACTATTTAGGAATGTTTTTTATAGTAATATATTTAATATCACTAAGATTTTATTGGTATATAAAAGTTATGATAAAATTACTGGAAACATCAGGTCAAGTACACAACATGTCGTACATGATAGAACCTATAGTAGAAACATATGGAATTATATCTATCCTTGATAACTCTTTATAAAGATCTTGAACCTTCCTAAAATTTATTCCATGTAACACTAGTAAAAACTAATTTTTGGAGTTATCAATGCTAAAAATGTTTATCACTTTACCGATGTAAGTTTTCTGAATGAGTCTGAGTAGCCTATTAGATATATATTTATAGATCTTCACACCTATTATGTTTTTTTCCTCACCCATGCCTTTCATCGAGAAGCATTTACCCAGCCACATATTCATAGAGTGAAGAGTTGAGATATCATTTCCAATAAGTAGTATGTCATCTATACAAAATATCATAAACACTACTACACTCCTTCTAATATATTTATATACATAGGAATTATTTGTGTTCTTGATGAAATAAAACTCTTTAATTGCATCATTAAATTGGATATTCAAACTTTGATAAGCATTCTTTAATCCATAAATGGATCATTGAATCTTGAATACCATAACGGTATCATTTGGAACTTCAAAACCTTTGGGTTGTATCATATACACATCCTCAACTAAATTTACATTAAATAAATAGGTTTTTTATAACCATATGATATATCTCATAATCAAATTGATCTGTTATAGAGATAAACATCTGAATGAAATTTATCATCATAATAGGTAAAAAGGCTTCTTCATAGTCAACACCATGAATTTTTTTGTAACTATATTCCAACAGGTAAGATTTATATGTAGACACTCTACTATGAATGTCAGTTTTCTTATAGAAAACATACTTGTTCCATATGGGTCTCACCCCTTTAGGTGCATCCACCAAGTTAAAAAATTGGTTAGAGTATATGGATTCTATTCCAGATTCCATAGCTTTTAACCATTTTTTATAATTTTACTCTCAATGGATTAATGGTAGGTAGTTGGTTAATCTCGTATGGATTTTACTTCATCATCATTATCTGTAATAAATCCATATCTATTTATTTCATAATAAATCCTACCAAACCTTCTAGGTTCTTATATAAATTATGTATGTTCTTCTTCCACAACTCTTTGTAGAATTGGTGAAACCTCCATATCATAAACATTTCTAGTTTATTGGTATTAAACTTTTCCAATTTAAACTTTCCTCTCATTTACTACTTTATTTTCTCACAAGGAAAACACTATCTTGAGCCACAAACACTTTTTGTTTAATAGGATTATAGAAATAATTCCCCTTTATTTCTTTGGGATAATCAACAAGCAATCATTTTTCTAAATTAAGTCCTCTGAGTTTTTTAAAACAAAAAATTATTATAAAATAAAAACTAGGATGTTTCCCATACCATATATCATATGGTTCCTTTATGACTATGTTAGATAGAACTTGGTTTAGTTGAAATTTTTTATTTTCTAGAGCATAAACCTATAATGAAATAGGTAGGTCACAATAACTCATATTCAATAAAACCATGTATAAAAAGGTATGATTACTACTCTCAAACACACCATTACATTTTGGTGTTGTAGGAGGATTGAGTTATGTAATAATTCCACAATATCTTATATGATCTATGAATTCATGGCTCAAGTATTCACCACCCTGATCTGATCATAGAATCTTAATACTTTTTCCCATTTGATTTTGTACATCATTATAAAACTCATTGAAATTTTCCAAATTTTAATACTTATGTTTCATTAGAAACATGTATCTATGCTAACTATAGTCATTGGTAAAGGTTATAGAGTACCTAAAACCATGAATTTATTGATTATTCATTGGTCTGCATACATTACTATGTATGATATCTAAAATTCCACTAGAACTTTCATATTTTATACTAAAATTTTATTTTTTTATATTTCCAAATAGACAAGATTAGAAATTCTCAAATGATTCATAATTAAATGATTCCAATAATCCATTTTATAAAGTTTTTGAATGTGTTTCTCATTTATATTCCTGAGGTGACAAGGCTAAAGGTACGTGGGATTAGAATAAACCTTGACCTTATTATCCTAAATGTTGTAAATAGGATTATCCATATCTAGAATTTATAAACCATTTATTATATTCCCAATGCCATAAAACATTTCATTCTTATATAGAAAAACTTTTGTTCTTAGTGGATAATGAAAATTTCTTTTTTTCAAATAAGATACTGAAATCAAATTCATTTTTTATGGTGGGAACATAATAACAATTCTAAAATTATAATATTAATCCACTTAATAAATTAGGATCATAAGTGTAAACTTTTAATGTAGTAACTCTTTATCCATTACTGACATGAATATCTACTTCAACCTTTGTTAATTATCTTCTATCTTTGAGTTTGTGTTTGTCCACACAAATATGTAAAGAACACGTGGTATCTGACACCCATGAGTTAGAGTTATTGGAATTTATTTCTATAAAATTCAAATTTAGATACTCTAAATTCTTCTCCTTAATAACACTTCTCAACCCTTGATACCAATATCTAATTATTTTATAGGTTATTTTTATAAATTATCTCAATATGAATATTATGTAGTGTTCCATAATCTACAATGAATATAGATTATCGTGTGATTATCATGTTTTATATATTTTCATCAATTATTTTTAATGAAAATGATCCCACTAAAAATGACCCTATACATCATATACATTTTGTGAGATAAGATCCATATTTCACTAAGAAACGACCCCATTATGGGGTGAAACTCATTTCTTTAGTTATTTAGGTAATCTATCAAGTTAATCACAATATTTGTGATTCTTGGATAATTTAGTATACAACTCTTTGTCTGTATCCATCATATTGATAATGGTGAACTCTACTCCTCATAACTATTGTAGTTTTCTAGGTAAGTATAACCCAAAGAAAATTTAAAAAATGAGCTAACATAATATAATATGTGGGAACCCAAATATAGTTTTAAACTACCTGATTGGATAATAAAAATTCCCTTAATACTTTATTTCCTTACACAAGATAATCTAGGGGCACCCCTCTATGGTGTAAAACTACCTGATTAGATGATCGAGGCATTGATAAGTTCTTCTTTGGAAGGAATCTCACACTTAGTATTTTATGGGTTTTAATTTCAAAAGTCTCACTAATTTAATATAAATCATATATATATTAAATTCATAATTATTTCATCTTATGAAATCTTTATCTTCACATGTTTTTTTCTTTTATGCATGCATTCTTCTAATGATTTAGTTTTGGAATCTCTATTCCATACAACAAACTAATGTGTCCATGACGCATTAATGTATAACTATTTACACAGCCCAAAAGTTTTTTTTACTCACCCAAAAATATAATCCAAGTATATTTAAACATATCTGAATACATATCATGAATAAGGTACATGAACTTTTCATATAAATTCATAAAGTTATATGTGATTTTCAATCTCTATATAAATAAGAATGGAGTTACATATATCCAACACCTATTTTTCTATAATAATTCATAATCCTCCAAGTTGGTGGGTAGTCTCACCCCACATCCCTCTCTATAAGTAGACTTTACTCAAGAGAGAATAAAATTCATGATATCTTTAATACCAAATATGTAAAAATTATATTCAATAACTATTATTAAGTTCATAACTCTAAAAAATTAAGGTTGAGGTAGATTTAAAACTAAATTTTATGGAGTCACACCTATCATGAAATTTAAGTCTATATCTCCTATAAATAATTTATCACATAAATTTTCATACACAACATTCATATTTCTTAAACAATTTATTAAACATGAATAGTATAGAATTTAAAGATAATTAAAAAAATTAAACATGAGGCATAAATATAAACTGTAACACCCAAAATTATAAAATAATAACATTTTATTTTATAGTGTATGAAACAATAAACTCCAAGATTAAACAACCCATGAAATATACTCCTTAAATTTAATCTCTTCGATAGCTTGTGGAACACGCAACCCCGGGTATAAATGAACTGTAATATAGTATAACTTTATAATCTAAATGTTAAATTGGTGGTTACGAATAGAACTAAATAAATTATGAAAATTATGGTTATCAATTTATTAGGAGTAAAATAATAATCATTTAAAAATGAAAAGAAATGTTTTCTCAAAAACTGTATTTTTTTAAAGATGGTTTAGTCACACTTTGCGAACATAATTTAAAATTATATTTTAATAATTTTAGAAAATTTATTTGATAAAATAAAATTAATTTTTTAGATCATAATATCAAGATTATATTATATTGAATTTCTATTATTTTTCTAAAAAAATTCATTTTTGATGAATAGTGAAATTAATGAATTTTAATTGAAAATTGTCTTTTCATTTAAATTATTTATAAAGTTAAATTATATTTTGAATTGTTTTTAAAGTAAAATTATTTCAATAATATATTTATTAATCCAATATATTTCATTTTAATCATTTTCATTTTGAATTTTGATATAAAAATATTGTAAAATTTTGAACATTTTCTCTTTGAAGAGCCTCTTTCTCGTTGTGTCTGCAAAATTAATTTTAAATTAAATTTTTTCACTTATATGAATGGAATTTTAAAAATGGATTCCATATTTGGAATAATAATAATTCATATTATCTAATAATTTCAACTTAATTTTTGTCCAAAATTAATAGTGAAAGTAGTAAAAATTATTTACTACGATTAAGGTAAAAATGGATTTACCGTGGAATTAAACTATGAAGATAATATTTAAAATGACCTAAAAACTTATAAAAATATTATTTTATGGAAATATATCCACCTTATACTTCATAATTTATAATCTAAATTAATTTGGAATCTATTTTCATGTGAATTACTTTAACATTTTGGATTATTTTGAGAAATTTCCAAGCAATTTTCAAGAGGGTTTCATTTCCCCACTTATAAAAGGGCACTTGTTCCCTTCACTTATCCACACATATCAAGCCATTTTTCTCAACCAAAACATGAAAAAATACATCCTAAACATCCTTATACAAATTTTAGATATTTTTTTCTTCCCAAAATACAATCCCTAGGGCCCTTAAGAGGAGATCCAAATGAGGTTTCTTTTAGAAAAGGTAATTATCTTAACAAATATCTTTCATTTTATTTATTATTTTTCCACATTATATTATGTTTTAACACTTAAAATATAATAATATATATATATACCATATACTGATATGTTATTATTTTTATTAAATAATATTTATCCATCTCCACTTCTATCAAATGGGAAACGAAATCATTGATCGTGTGTACGGTGAAATACTTCCTCGCGAATCGATGTAGTTTGTTTTCCATCACCACCATTAAAGGCTAGATAAAATGAGGTATTTTCCACAATTATATAATATTTATGATATTATTATACTTATTTAATTTTAAAATCATATATATATTTTTATATTCCATTATTTTTCAAATATGATAACGATGCCCGTGCTTACAACCGACTACCACCTCATGAAGCGATGTGATTCGTTTTTCACGTACGCTTTACATGGAATGTAATAAGGATAAAATAAATTACTATATGTGATATATATGAGGTGATATTAATTATTTAAAATTAATATAACACCATGTTCCTTACCCTTTCACCCATTAATTGAATGATATCTTCCCTCATGCGTACGTGCAGCCTACTGTCTCCACGAAGCGATGTGATTCATTTTCCCTAACCAAATGTTAAGAGTGGTTATAATAATGTATATAATGATTAAATATTATATTTATATCATTATTATCATTATGTAGATTAATTAATTATATCCTATGTAAAATAATAAGAACTTTCATTACAAAACAAGCATGAGAAAACAAGGAAATTAACACCCAAAACAATGAAAATAATGGAATATTATTAACAAACGGGTGGTAAAATGTTATAAGAGGATCATATATGATATTATAAGTATTATTATGGTTATATTATAAATTAATAACATTATTAAAACCATTATATATGAGGTTAAACAATGTTCAACTAAAGGAAAGCGTGAGGTAAGGGACTTTATCCAAATTTCTCTTCATTATGGTATATTGTAATGTTATGCACCTAATTTCTTTTATATAGTGTATATAATGACCCTTTTACATAAATATAAATATTAATTAATAATTAATGATATTTTAAGTTTCAATATTAATTATTTCATCATTGGTTTTTGAACTAAAAGTTATCAAGTGGTAAAGAATTTCATAACTCAATTTCCTTTTATTGAGTTATATTAATCCTTCATTGTATTTTGACATTTTAAGATTATGTGTGTAATTAATTTTGACTATATATTGTCTATTTACATTTATTTATGTTTATTTACATATTATACACATAATCAATTCATTGGTTAATTGTCACTTCAATATTATGATCATTGTAAGGGTTTTTTCACAATCCCATTCTAATTGAGATTATTTATTCTTGAATTTCAATTGAACAAAATTATTTGATAATTTTATAATAAAAAATTAATTTTAATATAATATGGTTATTCATGATATTTTTAAGTAATATTACCATTTTTTCACTCTTTTTTACTTAGAATAATTGAGAAAATGTTTTTAATAAAATCTGAATTCATTTCTCTCTTTGGTTGGAAATCCTTTTTTTCTAAAACTGTTTTTTATAAAAATGTTTTCAAAAATGTTATTAGCCTTTTCAAAATTATTTTTTAAAGAAATTTTTACTTTTTACAAAAAAAATTAATATTCAAGCCATTTCCAAAACAGTTCTTGTTAAGAATGAATCTTTGTTTTTAACGTGGACGGTATGAATGAAATTTCCAGCCATCATAACCACTCAATGTTTTAATAAATCCTTTATAAGTTTTAAAGGTTATTTTAAAATAAAATTATTTTAAAATAAAATTATTTTCAAAAAAAATTGTGACCTTTTATTTTTAAAAAGTCATTTTCAAAATGAAAAGTATATTTTCCTAGAGAATTTTTTAAAATATATTTTTATGGTATTTTTATTAATAAATGACAACAACCCTTTATTATTACTCCAATGGGTATAGATTTTATTGATACCATACTTATTCTTTATATCGATGGTTTATAATAATTTTACCAAGGAAATTATTGACATTCACTTTCTTATTTTATTTTTGTAATCATTAACTTTCCCTTGAAATATTTACTTACTTTTGATCATTAAACATTAAATTTTCCCTAAATATCCATATTATTTATCATCAATATGCTTATTTATTAAACCATGTATCATTTATACATATTATTTTTACTTTGAAAGTTATTTGATTGACTGGGGAAATATTGATTATTTTCATTCTTTCTTCAATACAGATATTTAATAGTAAGTCATATTGATTCATGAATTAAATTGATCATTCAATATGTGAGGAATGATTTGGACTTGTAGTGTTGGGTGGGACTCAGTATTATATATCCCCTTGATGTATTTGTAGGTATCATGAGACAAATCAGTAATCTAGCATTAAATAAGTTTTTACTTGTAGTTTTAAATTGTCTTGTGAAAGGTCTTGATAGTAGAGGTATCATGTGCCAGATATATGACATCCAATAATTAAGCATTTCCTTTATTAAGAATTCAATTATTATTATCCATGATATTTTCACAATTACATTATCTACAGATGTATTTTATTCTCAATTTATTGATTAAATGGAATATTTTTTCAGTTATTTACCTTGCTATATTGATTTTTCCTTATCTATTCATAATAGTAAATTTATTGATTAAATGGCATGTTTTTTCAGTTATTTACCTTTCCATATTGATTTTTTATTATCTTATCATGATAGTAAAGTTATTTAAATGGAATTTTTGTTCACTTATTTACCTTTCCATGTTGATTATTCTTATTGATTCATGATAACTTCCATTATATGTGACCCTTACTGAGTATTTGAGCTTACCCTTATTTTTTTCCTTTCCCCAGGATATGAAGAAAAATTCTTGGAATGAATTTTCAAATATGAATTTCATTTTATTTTTTATGTATTATTTTTTCTTTTCTATTCCCAATATAAAATGGGTATCATGTATGTATCTCGTTCTCAAAAACTTCTAAAATAATCGGTTCTTCAAGATTTGACCCTTTGTATCTATGTTAGTGTGATAAATAGACATCGGCTCTAGTTTACTGGAGTCTGGGTCATTGTAGTTGGTATAATATGAATTTTAGTAGAAACCTTGGGGACTAGATTAAGAAAAAAATATTAGGGAACATAAACTTATGATATACTTTAAGGATAAGTATAGAAGAATATCCCAAAGTTTTGTTAAGGTAGCTATTATGTGGTTTTGTTAAGTAGATATTTTTATATAACAGATATACCTAGGGTTAATAACTCTGAAAAGGTTTCATTGAACTAGACTCTATCTTCACTTGGTATATGATAAAATTTCTTACGACACACATGTTTTGACACTTATAGGGGATATTCTTAAGATAATTCACATTTTCATTACCAACCATTATGAATGATTTGAATAGATAATGATAATGAATGGACTAAGTTAAACCTAAGGTGTCTTAGATTGAAAATAAGGTGTCTAAAATTAATGGTAAAATGTTTTATGTTTGGAAAAAAATTCATAAAGTAATTAATTATCAAGGAAAAATAAAGAGTCTGATAGAAGGAAATAAATATCATCTTGGGAATCCATTTATAGTTCTTTGTCTTAAATGTGCAGAACTTGGGAATTATCCGAGTCAATATAATATTTTAAAGGTTGACCTATATACTAAGTAAGGGGGTATCTTGAAATAAAATAGATGAAATAATTATGTATTTTGATTCAATTATTAAGTTGTAAAAGTATTTTACCAATGGAATTTTGGTTAAAAGAATCATGAAACATCTAAGAATTGTGTTAAATTTTAAAATTTTATGTGTATCCATTAACTTAAGAGTTATGGATACCATCATGTGTTTATGATTTTATGATTAATCATAATTTAAAAGTACTAAAAACTCATTTTTAAGCTTTATGTGATGGGAGTCTACCAAAATTAAGGTTGTCTTCAGAGAAATTTATGGAAATACAACCCATTGGTTTAGTATATGTTTTAGTAAAAAAATAAATTTGAGGAATAATGCCTTTATATTTTATAGACATAAGTTTAGACGTATTGATAACCTTTAGGGTTGATATGACCATTAATTACATTTTAGTAATAGTCAAATAATATTAGTAGACTTTGTAAAAAAATAAGTTGTATTTAAAACCTTAGTAAAAAGGTTATTTAATAATTAATTTTATTTCAAGGATGTACAACATATTTTTTTGGGTAATGTTATAGAAATTATATTAATATAGTTTTATAAAAGGACAACCCACATTTTGGGTGACAACCCACTTTGTATGGAAAGATCGTAGGGCTTGAACCCATGGTTGACAGAGGATAAGGGTTTAATGCCTACCACTAGACTACTTGGTATCTTGGTTAATATTTCATTAGTTAAATGATTTGACAAATAAATATTAATGATGAACTAGTGGTTTTACTGTTTAAATTTAGAGATTGATGTATTATATCGGATAACTTGTTCTAACCATATCATTTTTGGAAAATAGTTAAAGATATATAGAAAGACTTGTCACTATTTTATGGATCTTATGACCCATTAAAAGTGGATTTTAGTAATTTGGGCATAAAAATCATTTTTTAAAATTCATTTCTTATATTAAGTGGTGTATTGGAAAATAATTGATTCACAACAAAAATATGAAATTATGTCTATGAAATAGAAAGATGTCAAGTAGGTATATTTTTATATATTCTCATTATAGATGGTAAAGTAATTACTCAACTCTAGGAAAAGGATATTGAAAAAATAATAATTCTAACACCTTCATTTATATTGAATTTATTCTCTTTTAAATCGTCATATATTTATGGTTTTTAGATCCTTAACTTTCTATTGATCATTCACTTTCTTATTATCAATGACCTCTATCAATCTCTATAATTATTTACACTTTTCTTCCATGTCTATATCTTCAATTTCCACCAATGTTATACTATTACTAAACCTATTTATGTGACCTTTTTTACTTCCCTTTATCTCTTATTAATATTATGATTTATTAACTCTTTTTACGATGTGGGTTTTCAACAAAAAAAATTTCAAATATCAAACCCTTGATTATTGAGATCAAGTTTAAATTGTGAGGATGAAATTTATTTAACTTGGATAGAATTTAACACCCTAAAATTATAAAATAAGAACATTTTATTTTATATCATTTTTTACACATAACATTGAGCTTAAACAACCCACGAAATATATTCTTTAAATTTAATCCCTTTGATAGCTTGCAGAACACTCAACCCCAAGTCTAAATGAACCATAATATAGTATACCATTATAACCTAGTTTTTAAATTTATGGGTATTAATATTAATAACTAAATTATGAAAATTATGTTTATCAATTTATTATGAATAAAATAAGAATCATTTAAAATAAAAAAAAATTATGAAAAAAATTATTTTTTTCTAAAAGATAGTTTAGTCACGCTTTACGCACATAATATAAAATTAATTTTTACCAATTTTAAAAAATTAATTTGAAAAAATAAACTTTATTTTTAAAATAAAAATATCAAAATTATCTTCGGGTGAATTTTTGGGATTTTTCAGAAATATTTTATTTTTTGATGAATAGTGAAAAATAAAGAATTTCAATTGAAACCTACATTTTCGTTTAAATTATTTATAAAGTTAAATTAAATTTTTAATTTGTTTTAAATTAAAATTATTTTAAATATATATATATTAATCCAATTTAGTTCATTTTAATAATTTTAATAATGAATTTTAATATAAAAATATTGTAAACTTTTAAACATTTTCTCTTTGAAAACCCGTTTTCTCATTAAGTTTGTGAGATTAATTTCAAATTAATATTTTACCCTTATTTGAATGAAATTTTTAAGAATGGATTCCACTTTTTTAATCATCATAATTAATATTATCTAATAAGGCTAACTCAACTATTTACCAAAATTAATAGTGGAAACAATAAAAATTATTTACCACGATTAAGGTAAAAATGGGTTTATCGTGAGGTTAAACTAAGAAGATAAGCATTAATACGGTCTAAAAACTTTTAAAAATATTATTTTATATTCATATTTCTACCTTATACTTCCAAATTTATAATCTATGGTTGTTTAGAATCTTTTTTCATGTGAATAACTTTATCATTTTTTATTCTTTTGGGAAATTTCCAAGTAATTTCCAAGAGGGTTCCCTTTCCCCACTTATAAAAGATCAATCACTAACTTTACATATTCACACCTATAAATCCATTTTTCTAGAAAAAAATCCTGAAAAAATCCCATCCCAACATCCTTATACACATTTTAGAGATTTTAGTCTTCCCAAAATACCATCCCTAGGGTCCTTAAGAGGATATCTAAAGGAGATTTCTCTTAGAGAAGGTAATTATCTTAACAAATTTATTTCATTTTATTTATTATTTTTTAAAATTAAATTATATATTAACACTTAAAATAGAATAAAACTGGTATATAACATATAATGATATGTTATTATGTTGATTTCATAATATGTATCCATCTATACTTCTATAAAATGGGAAAAAAATTATCGATCGTGTGTACGGCAGACTACGGCCTCGCGAACCAATATAGTTTGTTTTCCATAACCACCTTTAAAGGCTGAATATAATGAAGTATTTTACAAATTTATATTATGTTTATGATATTATTATAATTATTTAATTTTAATTTTATATATACCTTTTTACATTTTATTCCATTTCAAATACGATAATGACGCTCGTGTGTACGGCGGACTACCACTTTGTAAAGCAATGTGATTCGTTTCTCACTTATGATTTAAATGGAATGTAATAAGGATAAAATTAATGAATATATGTGATATATATAAGATGATATTTATTCTATGAAATTAATATATCACCCACTTCCTTACCCTTTCTCACCCATCAAGGGAATGATATCGTCATTCGTGCGTACGTACGGCCTACCATCTCCACGGAGTGATGTGATTCATTTTTCATGACCAAATTTTAGGAGTGGTATTATAATGTATCTACTAAATAAATATAATACCTATATAATTATTATCATTATAGAGATAAATTACTTATATCCTATATACAATAACCAAAACTTTCATTACAAAACACACATGAGAAAACAAGGAAATTAATACCCAAAACAATAAAAATAATGGAATATTATTGACAAACAGGTAGTAAAATGTTATAATAGGTTCATATATGATATTATAAATATGATTATGGTTTTTTTTATAAATTAATAACATTATTAAAACCATTATATAATAGGTTAAATAACGTTCAACTAAAGGAAAGCGTGAGGTAAGGGACTTCATCTCAATTTCTCTTCATTTGGGAATATTGTAATGTTATATGCCTAATTTATTTTATATGGTGTATATACTACCCATTTTAAATATAATATAATGATTCATTAATAATTCATTTTATTTTAAGTTTTAATTGGAATTATTTCATCTAAGGGGTTTTGAATTAAAATTTACCAAGTGGTAAGGAATTTCATAACTCAATTTCTTTTCATTGGGTTATATTAATCTATTGTCTCTAATATTATAATATTATATGTGTAATGAATTTTTAATATATATTGTTTTATTTCCAATTTTTTTATTTGGATTTACATTTGATAGACATAATTTATTCATTTGTTAATTCTAACTTCAATGTTATGATCATTATAAGGTTTTATTTCATAATCTCATTCTAATCGAGATTATTTATTCTTGAATTGAATGAAATTATTTGATCATTTTATAATAAACCTATTTAATTTTATTCTACTTTATTTATTCCTGATATTTTCAAGTAATATTACCATTTTTCACTCTTTGTTACTTAAAATAATTTATAATTTTTTTTAAGAAAATTTGAGTTAATTTCTCTCTTCGGTCGAAAATCTATTTTCTTCAAAAACCACGTTTTCTATAAAAAATAATTTTTTTAACCTTTCCGAAATTATTTATTAAAGAAATTTTTAATTTTTTAAAAAAAATTAAATAAATCTTCAATTCATTTACAAATAAATTCCCATTTTTATTTTAATAAAAAGGTGAAAGGAATGTTTATTTTAACATGCAAAGCATGAACGGAATTTCTAGTTATCATGACCACTCAATGTTTTAAAATTTTCTTTATAAGTTTCAAAGATTATTTTCAAATAAAATTGTTTTCAAATTTTTTTTGTGAAATTTTATTTGTAAAAAGTTCTTTTCAAAATGAAAACTATATTTTCCTCAAGAATGCTTTTAAAGATCTTTTTATGGTACTTATATTCATCAATGACAACAACCCTTTATTCTTACTCCAATACGTATATGTTGTATTGATACTATCCTTATTATTTCTATGGATTTTTTATGATCATTTAACCATGGAAAGTATTTATATTCAATTTCTTGATTCATTTTTGTTGTCATTAACTTTCCCTTGAAATATTCACTTTCTTGCGATCATTAGACATTAAATTTACCCTAAATATCCATATTATTTGTCATATATGTTATTATTTATTAAACCATATCTCATTTATACATATGGTGTATAACTTTAAAAGTTATTTTACTGACTAGGGAAATATTGATAATTTGTATTCTTTCTTAAATACAAATATTTAATGGTAAGGCATATTGATTTATAAATTAAGTTGATCATTCGATATGTGAGGAATGATTTGGACCTACAGTGAAGGGTAGGGATCAGTATTATATATCCCCTCGATGTATCAATGGGTATAATAAGATAAATCAATAAGATATTATTAAATATGTTTTTACCTTTAGTTTTAAACTGTCTTATGAAATGTCTTGATGGTAGTGGTATCATGTGCCTAAGACATGAAAACAAATAATTAATCATTTCTTTCATTAAGAATTCAGTTATTATTATCCATGAGATTTTATAATGATATTATCTCTAGATTCATTTCATTCTCAATTTATTTATTAAATAGATTTTTTTTCAGTTATTTACTTTACTATATTTATTTTGATTTATCTATTCAAAATAGACAATTTATTGATTAAATGGAATATGTTATTAGTTATTTACCTTTCCATATTGATTTTTCCTTATCTTTTCATGATAGTCAAATTATATAAATGGAATGTGTGTTCAGTTATTCACATTTCCTAGTTTATTATGCTTATTGATTCATGATAACTTCCATTATACATAACCCTTACTGAGAATTTGAGCTCATCCTTATTTTGTTTACATTCCTCAAGATATGAAGAGTAATTCATGGAATGATTTTTCAAGGATAAGGTTTATTTTATTTTGTTATGTATTATGTTTTATTTTCTATTCCCAATGAAAAATCGCTATTATGTATGTATCTAGTTCTCCAAAACTAATAAATTGGTCAGCCCTTTGGGATTTTACCCTTTTTATCTATTCTAGTATAATAAAATGGACACTGGCTCTAGGTTACTGACTTAAGGTTGTTACATGAATTATTCATATTTTTTTAGGTATGTAAAATATCAATTTAAAATGTCTACCACTTATCATTTATAACCAATTTATAAACCATAAGTCAATTTTTAGAGCTTTTAAGGACCACCATGACTTGAACCACATCATGGTCCTTAAATGGTTCCCATTTTAGATAGGTCCACGTCACCATAGAACTCGTCACGATACATGGTAAAAAATTTAGACAAAATTACATATTCTAACAAAGTTGGGTGTTTTGAGGGTCATAATAAATTCTCTCAAGGGTTCACTATGCTCATCACCACAGAGAGTTCAATCCATGATGTATGTTATGGTTCCTGGAGAATTTCCAATGAAAATCCACCATAGTATACACTACGTCTTGGTAAAAATGATGTTTTCATTTTGATGGTCACCACAATGACATGGGGGACATTAATCCATGGTGATGGTATATTTTATTTGAAAAATATTGAATCAAAAATCAGATACTTTGAATAACCTTTATTTGAGACCACTGATGGGTTTTAGGGGATCATCATATGATCATTATTAGTAGAATAAAACCCAAACATAGCTTGATCTATCATTAAATAATTGATACATAAAAGGAACATCAAAATAGAGAATACATGTATCATATGTTTAGCAGCCTCTATATTCTTCTTCTTGGATGGAGCATGTTTGATGAAAATCACCAATATAGAAAACAAATTCTTCCTGGATTCTAGGGATTACACCATCCTTAAGATCCCAAAACATTTTTAAGGATCCTCATACTTTTAAGGGGGTTATCATTGTCCCAATGTGAAATAAAAAAACATCAGGAACAGAGAGAGCTTTAGTAGGATTATAAAGAAACCAAGTTTATATTAATAAGAGGGATCACATCCATTTATATAGTAATCCTCGATGTGTTTCATTTAATGAAATGTTCCATCCATAAATAACATATCAACATATATTTATTCCCATTATAAATTCCATTAAACCTATTCAACGAATTTGAAATCTATACTAAATCCACTCATAATGTATTTTCAATTAATGAAAATTGAGTGAGGACAGATGTGGAAGGTGGATACATCATATGCATGTTCCAAGGCTATGTTATCCTTGACCACAACACACCGAAGATTAGGCCATAATATGGAGGTTATTCCTATTTTAGTTCACACCCAACACTTTATTTCCATGTTTTATTTTTTGATTGTGTAAATACTTATTTTGAGTTTTTTTGAGTGTGTGTAGCTAATTTAATTAGTTTGATGAGTAGGGTACTCTATCTTTTTTTTTCTTCCATATCAAATTCAAAGGTGTATCATTTGATCATTGGTATATCTAAAGTTTTATTTTCCATTGTTCATAGTATTTGGTGGATCGTTAGTGTGGTTTAACCCTAAAAAATATTTTACTATAAAATTTCAATGGAAATTTCATTGAAAATAAATTATAATTTCACTTTTGAATAAATTGAAATGAAACTTAAAATGAATTTTTGGTTTACTTTAAATTGAAATTTAATGTCACTTTAAAATCATCTCTAAGGTCACTTGGAAATGAATTGCATGTTCACCTCATAATAAACTGAAATATAATGACCATGACCTAATTACTTGAATGGTATTGGTTTGGGTGTCTATAACAAATCAAGTGCACCTTGTAACATACAAGGCATATTTTAAAGGTATTTTTTTCATTTAATTTACATCCTTTCTTTTTTTGGGGGTTTCCCTAGGTTTTAGGGAGGAATAGATGAGTATTCATGAATTGGGCCAAACCATGAGCCCAATTCCAGATTAAAAAATAAATTTTGTATCTTTTATAACTTTTTCATTTTTCAACATTTTTCATCCATTCAAATTCCTAATTGACCTCCCCAAACCTATTAACACCACCAAGGTAATTTGGAGCTTTTAGAAATCCATAACCAGGGGTTATTTGGGTTTTTGTCTAAGGGGTTGGGCCTGCCCGAAAGCCCAATTCCTGTTTTAAAAATACAATTTGATTTTGTTATAACTTATTCAATATTTGGGATTTTTCGGTGATTCCAAGTCTCACTTAAGCCCAAGTAACCCAGACGCGCGTCTGAACTCTCTCCCACCCATTTGGAGCTCTGTAGAATCTCGATTTTATGCCGATCTTCATAGGGTTCCTCAAATCTCCCAGATTTGAAGAGGTAAAGTATTTCTTTCATAACTCTCTCAATTCTCAATCTTCTTCCTCCATTCCAGTTCCTAAATGAGATAATACATCTTGTTCGAACATACCCTAAATTTGGGCTCTTTTAAATTTCAGATACTGGATTTTTGGAGTGATTACTTCAAGATACTTCAAGTAAATAAGCCCTTTTCTTTCCTCTTTCAAATTACTTTGGGTTTAACTCATTGGTCTTAGGGTTTCTTCGGTTATAATTGAGTTTACTAATGTCCAGAAACTAGGATTTCGAACCTAGGGTTTAACTTTGGGATTTCTTGGCCAATTTGTGTGGTTTTAGGTTTGATCTAGTTCTCTCTTGGTGCGGTGGGGGTGCGATTTGATTTCGCACGGAGATTCAAAGGGTTTTGTTAATTTGGTAGGTGATTCCATTGTGTGTGAAATTTTTGTGAATTAGCTTGTTGTTTTCATGTTACTCTAATGTTTACTTCACTTGAATGTTTCTGGAAAAATTGGTTTTAGTTGCATTTATAATGCAAATGAATTTTATGTTCCAATTTTTGGTGAAATTGAGGGGTTTCCATTCAAATCTTTTATTGGTCTATTTTGGGATGCCCCATAACTTAATTTTTGGTTTCATTAAAGGGTTTTGAACTGAAATTTTGTTTTAATAACTTAAAAGTGTTATCATAGTGTGAAAGGTGGATATCTTAAAGTGCTTTGGTTGAAAAACAATGTGATGTTTTGAGAAGTTGTTTTATTGGAAATAAAATTATTTTATTGTGTGTTTTAAATGGTATAAAATGTGTGTAGCTACAGTAAAATTTGTTTGTGACCAGTAGTGATATTTTATATGAAAAAGTATGTGTGTTGTTTGCTGAAATTGTTTGAGCACAAAAAGGGGAAGCCCGGGTACTTAGGTGGGGCGGATTTGTACTAGTACGGCTAGTGGATCGGATGGGTTTTGTCCCTGTTCCACTTAGAATATGGATAACGACAACTCTAACTAAACTATTTGGATGATGATTGGGGACCACTAGGTTATGGGTATGTTCCCTACTAGTGGCTCGTGCATGAGAACGGATTTTTCTATGGTTACTCTACACTGAGGTACGAGGTACATAGGGCCCGAGACAACCTAGTGCTTAGGGGTGTTCCTGATTTTGATGCTCATAGGATTTGTGGTATATACCCTTGTTTTGGATTGTTTTTGGCAGTACATTACAGTATCTCACATGTCTATTTAATGTGCTAACATTCTGAAATTCTCGGATTGAAAACTGTTTTCATTTGAAAGTTGCATTTCTTTGAATTTTAACACTGTTTCACCTTGTGTATTAAAATTGCTTGTTTTGTTCACATTGTATTGCATACTCTTTGGAATCAACTGGTGGTATCCTATTGGGCTTAGGCTCACACCCTACTTACACCCCTTGGGTTTAAGTAGACCTGCTCATGCTTGACTCAGGTAAAGGGAAGGCTAAGGGTGATGGCGGTTCGGGATGTTAGTCCCCATCGTTGGGGCGGAGTTGCGGGGACGGCTTGCGGGTGATGATCCCCTTGTCATGTGGAGTCCATGGGGATGTCTTTATGTTGTCATTATTTGTTTTTAGACCACTTGTAGTGTCTTTAAACTTATGTATTCAGATCTGGTTTTGTTAAGAACTGTTTAGCATGAAAATTTCAGATTTTAATAATTGATTGTTTTTTATGATTTATGCTGTCATACTCGGGTAAATCGTTCCCAAACCAGATTTGTTTGATACCCGGGCACTTGTGCCAGCCCGTGGGGATAGGGAACGCCCTTCGGGCCTTTCCATGGGCCGGGTTTGGTGCCGTTAATGGTGGCGACCAGATCCGGTTCGTGACAAAATGGTATCAGAGGGGGTTAATGTTTTTGGGTTATATTGTTATTTTGAGATGAGTCGGGATAGACAGGAGCTAGGACTGTCGGGGCTCGGGGTATTGGTTGTGAGTAGGGTGCCTGGCCCTCACCTCTCATGGAAGACCTTGAGTCACCATAGGATGTTGGAATTTACTAATTGACTTCACTTCCAGGTGAGACGTGTGGGCTGCAGACCACATGTGGACATCAGGAAGATGTGGAGTAGTTGTTTCTTTTATTACAAGAATGTGTTTATTTTGTTTATATTTGATGTATTTGATTGCAATTTTCAGAATTGTGGTATTGACTATTTTTTTGTGACTGTTGCATTTTGTAGCAACATGCCTCCCCGGAAAGCTCCCACGCACCCACAGGAGGAAGCTGGAGAGATTTCTCCCACGCCGATTGATCAGAGGCTTGTGGAAGCTGTTGTTCGGGCTATCCAAGCTTTGGGACAGGGACCATCTCATGCTCCTATTCCTGTTAGGGCAGAGGAGACAGGTCCTAGAAAAGATAAAGCATAAGAGTTTCTGAAAAACAAGCCTCCTGCCTTCGGAGGTAGCGCAGAACCCCAAGAAGCAGAAGAATGGCTCGAGAAGATCGAGCATATGTTTGAGTTCCTGGAAACACCCGAGGAGATCAGGGTGAAGTGTGACTCCTTTCTGTTGGAGGGTCCCAGCCGTAAATGGTGGGATTCAGTGCTTCAGTCTGGGAAGAATGGGCAGATGCGCTGGGGAGATTTCAAGGCTGTCTTCAATGAACAGTATTGCCCTGAGGTGTTGGCTTATGCCAGGTCTAGTGAGTTCATGGAACTTGTTCAGGGGAATCTATCTGTGATGGAGTATGCCAACCATTTCTCTGAATTGGTTCGGTATGCTCCAGAAATTGTCTCTAATGAGCAAGCGAAGGCCCAAAGGTTTGAGAAAGGCTTGCGACCAGAGATATACTCCCAGGTGTTCTTGTTTAAGCTGAGGACCTATGCTGAGGTTGTTGATCGGGCATGCATGGTGGAGATTGATAGGAAAGGTAGGGCTGGTTTCTATGGTTCAGTATCAGCAGTGGGTAGTGGCAGCTCCTCAGAGAAGAAAAGGAAGCGGGAGGATCATGTGAAGAAAGGAGGGGGCAGTTCAGGCCACTCTTCCAGGTAGTTTTCTTCTGCGGCTTCTGATGCGAGATCGGTCGTGTGCCACCAATGTGGGAGGCCTGGGCATATCCGACCGGCATGTCCTCTTCCTCCGAATCCTTGTCACTAGTGTGGAGGTATAGGGAATTTGCAGCGCTTCTGCGGTGTGGCACGTCCACTCCCAAGTGGGGCAGGGTCAGTGGCTTCAAGAGGAGTGCCAACACAGTCCGAGCCGTCGAGGACTGGGGGATCTCGATTTGGTGGTCGTGGTGGTAGGGATGGATCATCTTCTGGGCAGAGCCAGTTCAGGGCACAACCACAGACTATCGGTCGTCCTCAGGCAGATACTGGAGATCTCCATGCAGTGGATCAGTCACCAGCAGGATCAGAGGTGGGACCGTCGACAGTTCGAGGTACCGTTCTGATCGCATCTTCTATAGCTACTGCTCTTTTTGATACTGGTGCCTCTATTTCATTCATTTCTGGACGTTTTGTGGACATTCTGAATTTTCCAACTGAGTTGATGTCTTTTGCGATGGAGTTGGTGACACCATTGGGAAAGAAGAAGGAGCAGGGCCTCAGGTGCCCCTCATGTGCACTTTCTGTGTCAGGGGTCAAGATGGAGTGGGACCTCTTGGTCTTAGATATGGACCTTTTTGATGTCATACTTGGGATGGATTGGCTAGTACACTTCCAGAAACACATCGATTGCTACAGACGGCGTGTGAGTTTCACAGCACCTGATGGGAGTCGTCAGGTTTTTCATGGAGAATGGGATCCACGATCAAGTCGCGCAAGGCCTCCACCCCCAGAGTTGGGAAGTGTTATCTTCCAGTTATCTTCGATTGTGCTAGAGGATGGTATTTCCCCTGAAGGTGCACTACCTCGTGTAGTGAATGAGTTTCCCGAGGTATTCCCTGATGATTTTTCTGGTTTTCCCCCAGAGCGGGATGTGGAGTTTTCGATTGATCTGGCGCCGGGAACACAGCCGATATCTCTTCCCTCCTATTGCATGGCCCCCACTGAGTTGAGGGAATTAAAGATACAGCTGGACGACTTAGAATCCAAAGGATTCATTCGCCCGAGCGTCTCTCCTTGGGCCGCTCCTGTGTTGTTTGCAAAAAAGGCTGATGGATCCCTCCGGTTGTGCATTGACTACCGGAAGCTGAATAAGGTAACAATTAAAAACAAATACCCTTTGCCCAGAATAGATGATTTGTTTGATCAGTTGAAGGGGGCAAAGTGGTTATCAAAGATAGACTTGCGTTCAGGGTATCATCAACTCAGGGTGAAGGAGTCAGATATCCCTAAGACAGCCTTCCGAAGCAGGTACGGCCACTTTGAGTATTTGGTCATGCCCTTCGGATTGACCAATGCTCCAGCGGTATTTATGGCACTTATGAATAGGTTGTTCCATCAGTATCTCGATTCCTTTGTTGTGGTGTTCGTGGATGACATTCTGGTATACTCTAGCTCTGAGGAGGAACACGAACATCACTTGAGGATCGTTTTGGGTACATTACGAGATCACCGCCTCTATGAAAAGTTGTCAAAGTGCACTTTCTGGATCAGAGAGGTGATATTTCTGGGGAATGTGATCTCAGAGCATGGAGTTTCAGTGGACCCTGAGAAAATTAGTGCAGTCATGTCCTGGGAGAAACCGAAGAATGTGTTTGAGATCAGGAGTTTTCTTGTCTTGGCCGGTTATTACAGGCGATTCGTTCGGGATTTCTCTCGGTTTGCTTCACCGATGACTTCCCTCACCCGGAAAGGGGTGAAGTTTGTATGGGGTCCAGAATGTCAGGCATCGTTCGAGGAGCTGAAGAGGCGGCTGACTACTACCCCCGTGCTGATTTTGCCAGAGGCTGGAAAGGGATATGTGGTCTATTGTGATGCTTCAGGTATGGGTCTTGGGTGCGTGCTCATGCAAGATGATCATGTGGTCGCGTATGGCTCTCGCCAACTTCGACCACATGAAAAGAACTACCCAACCCATGACTTGGAGTTGGCAGCGGTGATGCATGCTTTGAAGACTTGGCGTTACTACCTCTTTGGGTAGAAGTTTGTGGTATACTCTGATCACAAAATCTTGGCTTATATCTTCTCGCAGAAGGACCTCAACTTGAGGCAATGTCGCTGGATCGAGTACTTGCAGGGTTTTGACATTGACATTGTCTATACCCCAGGCAAGGGTAATGTAGTGGCCGACGCTTTGAGCCGAAGAGTTCCAGTGCAGGCTTTGAGGAAGTCTAGTGATGAGTGGGCATTGATGGGTCTCTTTTCTCAGATGCATGTGGAGAATAGGGAATACAGTGGAGGGGCATTCTTGGCAAGTGTCCAGTTGACTCCTTCTCTATTGGAGTTGATTCAGCAGGAACAGCCCAGTGATGATCTTTGTCAGCGGTCTAAGCAGTTCCTTCATGGTGGGGAGACATCCTCTGATTGGTCGTCGTCTCCCGAGGGAATCTTGTGCTTCAAGGGCCGTTCAGTAGTTCCATTACCTCTGCGGAAGGTGGTGATGCAAGATAGCCACCAGTCTCAGTGGGTTGTCCATCCGGGTGCCACTAAGATGTATTATGATGTTCGTTGGCAGTTTTGGTGGCCTGGTATGAGACGAGACATAGCAGACTTTGTTTCGAGATGCTACACATGTCAGCAGGTGAAAGCAGAGCACCAAAGGCCATCCGGTTTGCTCCAACCACTACCCATTCCTACCTGGAAGTGGGAAGAGGTTTCCATGGACTTCATTGTTTGCTTACCTCGTACACCTCGGGGTAAGAATGCTATTTGGGTGGTGATTGATCGTCTGACCTGTAACACCCGAGACTTTTATGTTATATAAATCATCAAAGGAATCTTTTTTTTACACAACACTTGCTTGGCTTGCTTTACACGAAATCGCGACCTTCCTCGATAGCTTGCGTCGTACGCAATACCGAGTTTCACTAAACAACAATATGCTATTAAAACTAGCTGTTATGAATAGTAATAACCACTTTTTGAAATTTTATAAATTTTATTTTTCAAAATGGACTTCATTTTTGGACTCAGAATATCGAAATTAGCCTAGGGTGAAATTTTGGTATTTTTCTGAAAACTTTCAAAGTTTGATGAATAGTGAAACCACTAAGTGGTAGGTTAAAAACTGAATTTTGCATAAAACTTAATTTTACCGCTTCTGTGAATGGAATTTCAAAAATCCGAGAGACACGGTTAATATCAAGGACTAAAATGTGGTTCAATGAGATGAAAATAATTTTTTGGTGAATAGTAACTTTTTACTTTTTTTTACCGCGGTTAATAGTAAATAGGGTAACTAAGGGTAAATATGATATTAATATTACCCTAACACATGTCCTAATTCTATTGGACAAGTGTAATTCGACCAAAAACAAACTTAGGAATAAAATATGACCATTTAGGCCCACTTGGATTAGATTAGGGCATTTATTATTAATTTATTTAAAGAAGGGTTAAAATAGTTAAAATCAAAGTTTAATAAGTAAATAATTTTTAATATAGGGTTATACATAAGATAAATTCGATTGTAAATATTCATTAGAAAGCTAAAAAGATTTCCTACATGATGGTATTTTATTTGTAATTTTTAGACATCAAATAATTTAATTTATTTATGACACAAAGATGAAGCAGTAATTATCTTATTAATGAAATATTGACAAAATTGATAATATAAATACCAAAATAAATGTAATTTGAGACTTTTTATGAATTCCACTAATTTTCTAGGTTACTATGATATATTAGTAATGATTTAATTAACTTGGTTCGAACATATAATTCTGTTATGACTTTCACAAAAATCATATATCAAATAGTGTCAAAATTGACACAAAATAGTTTTTAAATCAAATATTATATTATTAATTGTTATTTTATTCCTAAAAATCTATGGTTCGGCCAAATGACTTAGATAATGATATATATATTAATAATAAACAATTTGGGGTTCGTTTGGCATGTTATAGTAAGTGTATTAACCATTTAGTGAAAGAAAACAAAAAGACACGGTAAAAGTTAAATTAATTAACTTAGAGTTAAATCTAATTGATAAGGTTAAAATAATACCCTAAACTTGTCTAAATCCTATTGGTTGATAGGATTTCGACCCATCCCCACTTTAGCTTCGAAATAAGACCCTTTGGAACCATTATAAACCGATTTTGACTTTAATATAAAATAATATTTTGAGATATTCCTAAGGTGCCCCTCTCCTCCCTTATAAAAGGGCACCTCCTCCCCCTCCTCCTCACACCAATTTGAGCACTCAAGCTCGGCCAACCCCTGCCATTTTCTCCTCTCCACTTCCCTAGAATAATCCTAGAGGTCCTGGTCTTCTCCAAAGACCAATCTTAGTTCCTTAAGTGGAGGATTCAAAGAGGCGTTCCAAAGAAGAGGTAATATCCATTACCGATCTTTTCAATTTCATTCTTCTTCAACTTCTTCTTCTTTAGTTGTTTCATGATAAAGTAATAACATCAGTATTACTTACATACTGATATGTTATTATAAATATGAAACTACCCTAATTCACCTTCTATCCATCCTACGGAAAAAATGAAATCACCGCGCGTGCGTACGTACGGAATACCGTCTCCACGCCGTGGTGTAATCTATTTTCCACCATCACCTTACAAGGATGGGTATAATGGTGTAATGAGTAACTATATATGATTATTATTAAGTAATATTGATACTGAAATAATATATATATATACTCCAATACAATTCCACGATCATAGGAACGATATCATCACTCGTGCGTACGTACGGAATACCGTCTCCACGATGTGATGCGACTCGTTCTACATGATCTTCATTTCATAATGATTATATAAATGAATTGAATGAATGAATATGGTATATACTACACTAATACCATTCTGGAAATGAATTATCTATAACCTAAAGATAAGAATAAGAATTTATTCGACAAAACACGCATAAGAACAAAAAGTTATAAAGACCCGAGTAACAAGTAACAATGAAATATTACTAACAAGAAGCTAATAATATGACCATATATGATATCATATAAATATGTATGATTCTGGAATAAGTCAATAACATTATTTAAACCATTATACAGGAGCTTCGGACACGTACAAAGCAAATTGGACCTAAGGTAAGGGAAATATCACAATCTCATTTTTATCCGAGATTGTTTATTCGTAAGTATTTACTAGGGTGTATTTTATCATCCACATCCATGTTCCCTCAATATGTAATATTGTTTCCATCAACTTGCAATAGTTTAAATCCAATTTTACCCTTAGGTGGGTTTTTAGTAAAGAATATGAAAGGAATCTTTTGTCGTTTTTCCGTACGAGGTACTTTTTGACTTTTCCGACAAAAGTACGAAGAATGTTTTTTTTAACTTATACAGCATGAATGGATTTTTAAAACATTGTTTCCAAGAAGCTTCCTTTACAAGTTTTCAAGTTTATTTTTAATCAACTTCTTTTATTTTAAAGTTGTATGACATGTTATGAAAGGAAAAATGTTTTTGAAGAAGAAAGGATATTTTCCTCAAGAATGGAGTTCAAGTGATTTTCAAAATTATTTTCCATCTAAGATAATAAAGGGTTCTGTTTTTATCCCTATTATTACATTGATTTGATCATGTTGTGATGGAATTATTTTTATGAATTCCTTTATCTTATATGAATTGATTTATGATGTCATGATGTTTCAAGAATCCCATTTTTGTTATATGTGTTATGCGATGATGTATGTTTTATGATTATGTGGCACACATAAGAAAGGATTCATTATAAGATGGGTGGGACCTATATCTCCCTCCAATGCATTGGGTAAAGATTTTATATCTCATGAGATAGGCATGGCTGGAACGGAAGGTTATTTCGGTTCAGTGATACAGGACTGAAACGAGGAGTGAACTCGGTTCAGAAAGGGACTTTGTCCACTAAGATAGTCTTGGCAATGAGTCATGACTAACAAGAAATGATTTTCCATGATTATGTGTGCATGCCACAAAGTTTCAAGTTTTATGTTATGATTATGGGGATCTCATTTTCACTTCTATGATTTATTCCATGTTAAGATATTATGATCTCTTTTGCAGGTTTTGATCTTCATAAAGATATGATATGATTTTTATTTCCTTTATTTGCCCTTGCTGAGCATTTGAGCTCACCCTTTTATGTTTTCTTTTCCCCAGGTCAGGAAGATGGATATTAAGTAGAATATGCTAAAAGGGACCCTAGATATGATGAAATAAATGGGAGACACTGTAGAAGATTTATGAACCAGTTGTTTATGTTTCCCAGTTTCTAAAGACACTATACCTATACGGTCCTTTGTGGTTTTGTCATATGTTGTAATAAGTGTGATTCAATTTTGAAGTATTAACAATGTATGTAAAGTGTGGGTCGTTATAGTTGGTATCAGAGGAAAGGTATAGTCAACCTTTGGAAACTAGGATGTGAAAGCCTTAGTAAGAACCCAAAGGATAAGTCTAAGCATAGAACACAATCTTAGTGTTTTAAAAATGGCCTTGAATAACCTAGGATAAGACCTTAAGCATGAAAATTTTATTCTTGAATTATGTGGTTTCCTATTATAATTAGTGTTGCTCACACTATTCTTCTTGGTTTTAGTCAATGGCTGGAACCCGAAGGAACCGTGTTAATGCGGAATGCGATGGTCAATGCAATGATTGTCCCCCTGAGCAACCAAACGATATGGGAGCTGGAATGCAAAATCTTGTAGCCATGCTCACACAACTTTCTCAAGCTATGAATCATGCAGGATTTCCAAACGAACAAAGGAGGGAGCAACATTCTGTTGAATCCTTCATGAGGCAGCGTCCACCATCTTTCAGTGGGTCTACTGATCCATTAGTTGCTGAACAATGGATTAGTACTACTGAAAAGATATTTTCAGTTCTTCAATGTTCTGAGCATGATAAAGTCATCCTAGCAGTGTATCGTTTGGAAGGAGATGCTGATCAATGGTGGAATCTTGTTAAGAATACAAGGCAAAGGGATGAAATTGAGTCTATGGAATGGGACGAGTTCAAGAACTTATTTTTCAATAAGTACTTCCCTCGTATTCTCCGAACAAAGATGGAGAAGGAGTTCCTTGAACTGAAGCAAAGGGATGATGAATCTGTTAGTACCTATGAAGCAAATTTTACAAGACTTGCAAGGTACGCTTCTGGTATTATTATCCAACCTGAGAGTAAGATCGATCGATTCTTTAGTGGCTTAAAACCAAGTCTTCGAAGGGCGTTAGCCATAAGGGACTTCAATAGCTACGAAGAAATCGTTCGATGTGCTCTCAAAGTCGAGATGGAGATTGGAGTAACCCATCAGTCACATGGGTTTGATAAGAAGAGGAAGATGGAATTCAAAGAAAAATCTAAAGAGCACACGGAAAAGAAGATGAACTTTCCCTTATGCTCAAAGTGTGGAAAGAAACATGGAGGGAGTTGTCTTAAAGGGACAAGTAAATGTTTTAAATGTGGAAAGGAAGGTCATCGGGCATTTGAATGCCGTGATAATGGGAAGAAGATGTCTAATGATGCAAACAAAGGAAGGGATACACAGAATGAACCTACAACACTTCAATGTTTCAAGTGCAAGGAGATGGGGCATTATGCCAATCAATGCCCAAATCCAAGGGTTGATGATGATGGTCGACGTCAACAAACTCTTAAGGCTAAAGACAAAGGAAAGTCACATGCAATTTCTATCAGCGAGGTGGAGTACGATAACGATGTGGTGAAAGGTACACTTACCACCCACTCTAAAGTAGCAAATGTTTTATTTGATTCTGGATCCACCCACTCTTTTATTTCTGAAAAATTTTCTAAGGGTATCACCGTATTACCTCAACAATTAGATGTTGAGTTAGCTGTGACAACACCTAATGGCACATCAATCGCATCAGAAGTTTATAATTCTTCTCCGATCGAAGTTTGTGGGAAAGTGCTTCCTGCAAATCTTGTGATCCTTCCTTTAGTGGAATTTGATGTGATTCTTGGCATGGATTGGCTTTCTCTACATGGAGCTCATATCAATTGCCAAAGAAGGGAAGTCACATTTCATATTCCAGATCAATCTACGATCGTATATCAATGCAAGGATGAACATAACCTTCCAGTGGAAATTTCTTCCATCTTATGGGTATTGATTCCACTAAATGAAGGTTATTTATCTCAAATGGTTGGTGAGAAACTCACGATTAAGAATATGCCCATTGTACGGGAGTTTGATGATGTCTTTCCGGAGGAATTACCGGGTCTTCCACCAAATCGTGAAGTTGAGTTTTCAATAGAACTCGTACCGGGTGCTTTGCCTATTTCAAAGACACCTTATAGAATGGCCCCAATTGAGTTGCAGGAATTGAAGAAGCAACTCCAAGAGAATATTGATAAGGGATTCATACGCCCTAGTGCGTCACCTTGGGGAGCACCTGTTCTATTTGTTAAGAAGAAAGATGGATCAATGAGACTCTGCATTGATTATCGAGAACTTAACAAGATCACTATCAAGAACAAATATCCTCTCCCACGCATTGATGACTTATTTGACCAACTACGCGGAGCTCAATACTTTTCCAAGATTGATCTTCGTTCAGGGTATCATCAATTAAGGGTCAAAAGGGAGGATATACCAAAGACGGCTTTCCGTACAAGGTATGGACACTATGAATTTATAGTGATGCCATTTGGTCTTACTAATGCCCCTGCTATCTTCATGGATCTAATGAATAGAGTCTTTAGAGACTATCTTGATCAATTTGTGGTAGTCTTTATAGACGATATTCTTGTCTATTCAAAGAGCAAGGAAGAGCATGAAGATCACTTGAGAATTATATTGAAGACCCTGAGAAAAGAGAAGTTTTATGCCAAATTTACCAAGTGTGAATTTTGGCTTCAAAAAGTTGCATTTTTGGGTCATATAATCTCAAAAGAGGGGATATCTGTGGATCCAGCAAAAACAGAGGTTATCGAAAGATGGTCAAGACCAACAACAGTAACTGAGATCCGAAGTTTTCTTGGTTTGGCTGGATATTATCGACGTTTTGTAAAAGATTTTTCACGATTATCTAATCCACTCACCAAGTTGACTCGGAAAGGAGTTAAGTTTATCTGGACAGAGGAATGTGAAGAGAATTTCAAGGAGTTGAAAAGAAGGTTATCCAGTGCACCTGTGCTCACACTGCCTTGTAGTGGAGAAAGGTTTGTGATCTACAGTGATGCATCCAAGAAGGGATTGGGGTGTGTTCTTATGCAAAATGATATGGTGATAGCTTATGCCTCACGACAGTTGAAAATCCATGAACAAAATTACCCAACACATGATTTGGAGTTGGCTGCGGTAATCTTTGCATTAAAGATTTGGAGGCATTACCTTTATGGTGAAAGGTGTGATATTTATACTGATCATAAAAGTTTAAAGTATATTTTCACACAAAAGGAGTTGAATATGCGTCAAAGAAGATGGTTGGAGCTGATTAAGGATTATGACTGCTCAATCCATTACCACCCTGGGAAAGCAAACAAGGTGGCAGATGCATTAAGTCGACAAGACCATGCTAGTTTATCCATGATGAGGATCACAAAAGATCCAATATTTATGGATTTACAAAGGATGGATCTTGGAATTATAATGGAAAGGGAAAAATCTTATCTTTCCCAAATGAATGTTCAACCATCTATACATGTGAAGATTAAAGAGGCACAGAAAGAAGATGTCGAGTTACAAAAGAAGGTGAGAAATGTTCCTGAATTCAACCTTGATTGTGATGGGATAATAAAGTTCAGGAATCGGGTTTGCGTTCCTCCCATCCCCGAATTAAAGAATGAGCTGCTGGATGAGGCTCATAGTTCATCATTCTCTATTCATCCTGGAAGCACGAAGATGTATAGGGACCTGAAAGAGTACTTCTGGTGGGATGGCATGAAAAGAGATGTTGCTGAATATGTCTCTCGATGCTTGATTTGTCAACAAGTTAAAGCTGAGAGACAGAAGTCTAAGGGGATGTTACAACCATTACCCATACCCGAATGGAAATGGGAAAACATCACTATGGACTTTGTCACAGGACTTCCTAAAACTTCCAAAGACAATAATGCTATCTGGGTCATAGTTGATCGTCTTACAAAGTCTGCACACTTCATTACTATTAGAGAGGATTTCTCTCTAGATCAGCTTGCCAGGATATATGTAAAGGAAGTGGTAAGATTGCATGGAGTACCACTTTCTATTATATCTGATCGAGATCCGAGATTTACCTCGAAGTTCTGGCGAAGTCTTCAGCATACTCTGGATACAGAGTTGAGTTTCAGCACTGCTTATCATCCCCAGACAGACGGTCAGTCTGAGAGAACAATTCAAACCCTAGAAGATATGTTGAGAGCTTGCTCTATGGATTTCAAAGGAGGTTGGGATCAACACCTACCTTTGGTGGAATTTTCTTATAATAATAGCTTTCACTCCAGTATTCAGATGGCTCCTTATGAAGCTCTCTATGGAAAGAAATGCAGGACTCCAACTTGCTGGGATGAAGTTGGGGAAAGAAAGCTATTAGGACCTGATCTCGTTGATGAAATGGCAGAAAAGGTCAGATCTATTCAACAACACATAAGAGCAGCTCAGAGTCGACAGAAAAATTATGCCGACAACCGAAGAAAAGACCTAGAGTTTGAAGTGGGCGATAAAGTGTTCTTACGAATATCTCCCTGGAAGAGGGTTATGAGATTTGGAAAGAAGGGGAAATTGAGCCCTAGATATATCGGTCCTTTTGAAATATTGGATCGTGTTGGGAAGGTAGCTTACCGATTGGCGCTTCCACCGAATCTCTCTCAAGTTCACGATGTGTTCCATGTATCTCTCCTGAGAAAGTACATACCAGATCCTTCACATGTACTCAGCTCAGAAGTTGTACCGCTGGAGCAAGATCTTTCTTATGAAGAACAGCCGATAGAGATTCTGGATCGTAGCGAAAAAGTCCTACGAAACAAGACCACTCGCTTGGTGAAAGTTTTATGGAGAAACCACCAACTTGAAGAAGCTACATGGGAGCTTGAGGATATGATGAGGGAGAAGTATCCTCATTTGTTTGTTGCAAAGTGACGAATTTCGAGGGCGAAATTCTTTTTAAGGGGGGTAGAATGTAACACCCGAGACTTTTATGTTATATAAATCATCAAAGGAATCTTTTTTTTACACAACACTTGCTTGGCTTGCTTTACACGCAATCGCGACCTTCCTCGATAGCTTGCGTCGTACGCAATACCGAGTTTCACTAAACAACAATATGCTATTAAAACTAGCCGTTATGAATAGTAATAACCACTTTTTGAAATTTTATAAATTTTATTTTTCAAAATGGACTTCATTTTTGGACTCAGAATATCGAAATTAGCCTAGGGTGAAATTTTGGTATTTTTCTGAAAACTTTCAAATTTTGATGAATAGTGAAACCACTAAGTGGTAGGTTAAAAACTGAATTTTGCATAAAACTTAATTTTACCGCTTCTGTGAATGGAATTTCAAAAATCCGAGAGACACGGTTAATATCAAGGACTAAAATGTGGTTCAATGAGATGAAAATAATTTTTTGGTGAATAGTAACTTTTTACTTTTTTTACCGCGGTTAATAGTAAATAGGGTAACTAAGGGTAAATATGATATTAATATTACCCTAACACATGTCCTAATTCTATTGGACAAGTGTAATTCGACCAAAAACAAACTTAGGAATAAAATATGACCATTTAGGCCCACTTGGATTAGATTAGGGCATTTATTATTAATTTATTTAAAGAAGGGTTAAAATAGTTAAAATCAAAGTTTAATAAGTAAATAATTTTTAATATAGGGTTATACATAAGATAAATTCGATTGTAAATATTCATTAGAAAGCTAAAAAGATTTCCTACATGATGGTATTTTATTTGTAATTTTTAGACATCAAATAATTTAATTTATTTATGACACAAAGATGAAGCAGTAATTATCTTATTAATGAAATATTGACAAAATTGATAATATAAATACCAAAATAAATGTAATTTGAGACTTTTTATGAATTCCACTAATTTTCTAGGTTAATATGATATATTATTAATGATTTAATTAACTTGGTTCGAATATATAATTCTGTTATGACTTTCACAAAAATCATATATCAAATAGTGTCAAAATTGACACAAAATAGTTTTTAAATAAAATATTATATTATTAATTGTTATTTTATTCCTAAAAATCTATGGTTCGGCCAAATGACTTAGATAAGGATATATATATTAATAATAAAGAATTTGGGGTTCGTTTGGCATGTTATAGTAAGTGTATTAACCATTTAGTGAAAGAAAACAAAAAGACACGGTAAAAGTTAAATTAATTAACTTAGAGTTAAATCTAATTGATAAGGTTAAAATAATACCCTAAACTTGTCTAAATCCTATTGGTTGATAGGATTTCGACCCATCCCCACTTTAGCTTCGAAATAAGACCCTTTGGAACCATTATAAACCGATTTTGACTTTAATATAAAATAATATTTTGAGATATTCCTAAGGTGCCCCTCTCCTCCCTTATAAAAGGGCACCTCCTCCCCCTCCTCCTCACACCAATTTGAGCACTCAAGCTCGGCCAACCCCTGCCATTTTCTCCTCTCCACTTCCCTATAATAATCCTAGAGGTCCTGGTCTTCTCCAAAGACCAATCTTAGTTCCTTAAGTGGAGGATTCAAAGAGGCGTTCCAAAGAAGAGGTAATATCCATTACCGATCTTTTCAATTTCATTCTTCTTCAACTTCTTCTTCTTTAGTTGTTTCATGATAAAGTAATAACATCAGTATTACTTACATACTGATATGTTATTATAAATATGAAACTACCCTAATTCACCTTCTATCCATCCTACGGAAAAAATGAAATCACCGCGCGTGCGTACGTACGGAATACCGTCTCCACGCCGTGGTGTAATCTATTTTCCACCATCACCTTACAAGGATGGGTATAATGGTGTAATGAGTAACTATATATGATTATTATTAAGTAATATTGATACTGAAATAATATATATATATACTCCAATACAATTCCACGATCATAGGAACGATATCATCACTCGTGCGTACGTACGGAATACCGTCTCCACGATGTGATGCGACTCGTTCTACATGATCTTCATTTCATAATGATTATATAAATGAATTGAATGAATGAATATGGTATATACTACACTAATACCATTCTGGAAATGAATTATCTATAACCTAAAGATAAGAATAAGAATTTATTCGACAAAACACGCATAAGAACAAAAAGTTATAAAGACCCGAGTAACAAGTAACAATGAAATATTACTAACAAGAAGCTAATAATATGACCATATATGATATCATATAAATATGTATGATTCTGGAATAAGTCAATAACATTATTTAAACCATTATACAGGAGCTTCGGACACGTACAAAGCAAATTGGACCTAAGGTAAGGGAAATATCACAATCTCATTTTTATCCGAGATTGTTTATTCGTAAGTATTTACTAGGGTGTATTTTATCATCCACATCCATGTTCCCTCAATATGTAATATTGTTTCCATCAACTTGAAATAGTTTAAATCCAATTTTACCCTTAGGTGGGTTTTTAGTAAAGAATATGAAAGGAATCTTTTGTCGTTTTTCCGTACGAGGTACTTTTTGACTTTTCCGACAAAAGTACGAAGAATGTTTTTTTTAACTTATACAGCATGAATGGATTTTTAAAACATTGTTTCCAAGAAGCTTCCTTTACAAGTTTTCAAGTTTATTTTTAATCAACTTCTTTTATTTTAAAGTTGTATGACATGTTATTAAAGGAAAAATGTTTTTGAAGAAGAAAGGATATTTTCCTCAAGAATGGAGTTCAAGTGATTTTCAAAATTATTTTCCATCTAAGATAATAAAGGGTTCTGTTTTTATCCCTATTATTACATTGATTTGATCATGTTGTGATGGAATTATTTTTATGAATTCCTTTATCTTATATGAATTGATTTATGATGTCATGATGTTTCAAGAATCCCATTTTTGTTATATGTGTTATGCGATGATGTATGTTTTATGATTATGTGGCACACATAAGAAAGGATTCATTATAAGATGGGTGGGACCTATATCTCCCTCCAATGCATTGGGTAAAGATTTTATATCTCATGAGATAGGCATGGCTGGAACGGAAGGTTATTTCGGTTCAGTGATACAGGACTGAAACGAGGAGTGAACTCGGTTCAGAAAGGGACTTTGTCCACTAAGATAGTCTTGGCAATGAGTCATGACTAACAAGAAATGATTTTCCATGATTATGTGTGCATGCCACAAAGTTTCAAGTTTTATGTTATGATTATGGGGATCTCATTTTCACTTCTATGATTTATTCCATGTTAAGATATTATGATCTCTTTTGCAGGTTTTGATCTTCATAAAGATATGATATGATTTTTATTTCCTTTATTTGCCCTTGCTGAGCATTTGAGCTCACCCTTTTATGTTTTCTTTTCCCCAGGTCAGGAAGATGGATATTAAGTAGAATATGCTAAAAGGGACCCTAGATATGATGAAATAAATGGGAGACACTGTAGAAGATTTATGAACCAGTTGTTTATGTTTCCCAGTTTCTAAAGACACTATACCTATACGGTCCTTTGTGGTTTTGTCATATGTTGTAATAAGTGTGATTCAATTTTGAAGTATTAACAATGTATGTAAAGTGTGGGTCGTTATATGACCAAATCATCCCACTTCATTCCGATTAAAGATACAACTAAAGTAGATGAGTTGGGCCATTTGTATCTTCAAGAAGTGGTGAGAATCCATGGTGTACCATCAGCTGTTGTCTCGGATAGAGACCCCCGCTTCACTTCTCGATTTTGGGAAGGCCTTCAGAAGTCCTTGGGGTCTCAGATTAAGATGAGCACAGCATACCACCTACAGATGGATGGTCAGACAGAGCGGGAGAATCAGATATTGGAGGACATGCTTCGTGCATGTGTCCTGGACTTTGGAGGTTCTTGGGATATCCATTTGGGATTGGTAGAGTTTTCTTATAATAATAGTTACCAATCCACGATTCGAATGGCCCCTTTTGAGGCGCTCTATGGTCGGCCTTGTCGGTCCCCCCTATGTTGGGCTGAGGTAGGAGAGACTTCACTGTTGGGGCCGAGCCTTGTGCAGGAGACTTCTGAGAAGGTTAAGTTGATCAATCAGCGCTTATTGACAGCTCATAGTCGTCATAAATCTTATGCTGACCGGAGGCGTCGAGACCTAGAGTTTTCTGTGGGTGACAGGGTATTCTTAAAAGTGGCCCCTCGTCTGGGCCATCGTCGATTGGGTAAGCAAGGTAAGCTGATGCCACGGTATGTCGGACCCTTTGAGATCACCGATCGTATTGGTAAGGTGGCATACAGGTTGGCCTTACCTTCTCATTTGACGTCTATCCATGATGTCTTCCACGTCTCTCAGTTGAAGAAATACAATCCGGATCCATCCCATGTGTTGAGTTGGGAAGAACTAGAGATAGAGCCTGACTTGTCTATCATTGAGAGACCGATGAAAATAGTGGACTCCCAAGAGAAGACACTTCGAGGAAAGTCTATTCCTTTAGTCCGGGTTTTATGGCAGCATGGGAATGATACACATGAGACATGGGAGCGAAAGTCATGGGTCGAGGAAGAGTACTCATTCTTGTTTTCCAACCGAGATTCATGTTGACTTTCCGGGGCGGAAAGTCCTTAATGGTGGGGAGAATTGTCACATACAAGGCATATTTTAAAGGTATTTTTTTCATTTAATTTACATCCTTTCTTTTTTGGGGGGTTTCCCTAGGTTTTAGGGAGGAATAGATGAGTATTCATGAATTGGGCCAAACCATGAGCCCAATTCCAGATTAAAAAATAAATTTTGTATCTTTTATAACTTTTTCATTTTTCAACATTTTTCATCCATTCAAATTCCTAATTGACCTCCCAAAACCTATTAACACCACCAAGGTAATTTGGAGCTTTTAGAAATCCATAACCAGGGGTTATTTGGGTTTTTGTCTAAGGGGTTGGGCCTGCCCGAAAGCCCAATTCCTGTTTTAAAAATAAAATTTGATTTTGTTATAACTTATTCAATATTTGGGATTTTTCGGTGATTCCAAGTCTCACTTAAGCCCAAGTAACCCAGACACGCGTCTGAACTCTCTCCCACCCATTTTGAGCTCTTTAGAATCTAGATTTTGTGTCTATCTTCATAGGGTTCCTCAAATCTCCCAGATTTGAAGAGGTAAAGTATTTCTTTCATAACTCTCTCAATTCTCAATCGTTTTCCTCCATTCCAGTTCCTAAATGAGATAATACATCGTTTTCAAACTTACCCTAAATTTGGGCTCTTTTAAATTTCAGATACTGGAGTTTTGGAGTGATTACTTCAAGATACTTCAAGTAAATAAGCTCTTTTCTTTCCTCTTTCAAATTATTTTGGGTTTAACACATTGTTCTTAGGGTTTCTTCAGTTATAATTGAGTTTAATAATGTCCAGAAACTAGGATTTCGAACATAGGGTTTAACTTTGGGATTTCTTGGCCAATTTGTGTGGTTTTAGGTTTGATCTAGTTCTCTCTTGGTGCGGCGGGGGTGCGATTTGATTTCGCACGGAGATTCAAGGGGTTTTGTTAATTTGGTAGGTGATTCCATTATGTGTGAAATTTTTGTGAATTAGCTTGCTGTTTTCATGGTACTCTAATGTTTACTTCACTTGAATGTTTCTGGAAAAATTGGTTTTAGTTGCATTTATAATGCAAATGAATTTTATGTTCCAATTTTTGGTGAAATTGAGGGGTTTCCATTCAAATCTTTTATTGGTCTATTTTGCGATGCCCCATAACTGAATTTTTGGTTTCATTAAATGGTTTTGAACTGAAATTTTGTTTTAATAACTTACAAGTGTTATCATAGTCTGAAAGGTGGATATCTTAAAGTGCTTTGGTTGAAAAACAATGTGATGTTTTGAGAAGTTGTTTTATTGGAAATAAAATTATTTTATTGTGTGTTTTAAATGGTATAAAATGTGTGTAGCTACTGTAAAATTTGTTTGTGACCAGTAGTGATATTTTATATGAAAAATTATGTGTGTTGTTTGCTGAAATTGTTTGAGCACAAAAAGGGGAAGCCCGGGTACTTAGGTGGGGCGGATTTGTACTAGTACCGCTAGTGGATCGGATGGGTTTTGTCCCTGTTCCACTTAGCATATGGATAACGACAACTCTAACTAAACTATTTGGATGATGATTGGGGACCACTAGGTTATGGGTATGTTCCCTACTAGTGGCTCGTGCATGAGAACAGATTTTTCTATTGTTACTCTACACCGAGGTACGAGGTACATAGGGCCCGAGACAACCTAGTGCTTAGGGGTGTTCCTGATTTTGATGCTCATAGGATTTGTGGTATATACCCTTGTTGTGGGTTGTTTTTGGAAGTACATTACAGTATCTCACATGTCTATTTAATGTGCTAACATTCTGAAATTCTCGGATTGAAAACTGTTTTCATTTGAAAGTTGCATTTCTTTGAATTTTAACACTGTTTCACCTTGTGTATTAAAATTGCTTGTTTTGTTCACATTGTATTGCATACTCTTTGGAATCAACTGGTGGTATCCTATTGGGATTAGGCTCACACCCTACTTACACCCCTTGGGTGTAAGTAGACCTGCTCATGCTTGACTCAGGTAAAGGGAAGGCTAAGGGTGATGGCGGTTCGGGATGTTAGTCCCCATCGTTGGGGCGGAGTTGCGGGGACGGCTTGCGGGTGATGATCCCCTTGTCATGTGGAGTCCATGGGGATGTCTTTATGTTGTCATTATTTATTTTTAGACCACTTTTAGTGTCTTTAAACTTATGTATTCAGATCTGGTTTTGTTAAGAATTGTTTAGCATGAAAATTTCAGATTTTAATAATTGATTGTTTTTTTATGATTTATGTTGTCATACTCGGGTAAATCGTTCCCAAACCAGATTTTTTTGATACCCGGGCACTTGTGCCAGCCCGTGGGGATAGGGAACTCTCTTCGGGCCTTGCCACGGGCCGAGTTTGGTGCCGTTAATGGTGGCGACCAGATCCGGTTCGTGACACACCTCGCGATTTCTAGGGGATGGTGAAAATGCTAAGTGTTGATATATGTATCAGTGGGAGACAATTTTCCCCTTGGTATTTAGATATAAACTTAACATGGTTCATTCCTAATTTAGCCTAACTAAATTGTATGAGGAACATCGAGATATAACTAGTTAGTAGAAGAAGCATGGATAAAAAGGAAAACTACACATGATACATGATAACTTGTGCATACAACTACATACACTAATGTAGTTGGGGTTTGGCTTAATGGTAAGCACCCCATAATCCTACATGAAAAATGGGGGTTTAAAACCCATTGGGAGCAGGTACTGTAGTAGTACAGTAGCGTACTGTAGAAGCGGCGACACTATAGAAACAGCGGGTACTGTAGTGGCGGCAGAGCATTGTAGTAGTGGCGGGTACTGTGTGTTACTATAGCAGGCAGGTACTGTAGTAGTACTATTCATAGAATGGACCTTGGGCCAAAAAATTGGGCCTACGGGCCATGTTATGGGCTAAATGACCACTAGGCCTTCGGGCTATGTAATGGGTCTCCCTCAACCTAGTTAAAGAGGTATTTTCTTTGATTTAATAATAAATGAGGCTTCGGCCCCAACCTTTTAAAAAAACTACATACGCTAAACCATTCCAAGAAAATTAAAACACTACATCATTCAGGGAAACTAAGAAAAAATCAGTTGTACAAGTGATGGCTAATCCAAATAAGGCCTAATCACCCAAAGTGTGGATCTTCTAAGTGAAATATCCTATGATGAACATCAGGGATAACCCATAAGTGACTATCCTGAATAACCTTTATAAAGTTCTAATTTTTTTTCTATGATCATGAATCCATGTGAGGATAACTCCCTAGCTTGGGTGATTTTCCTATATCTAGGTCATACAAAAATGAGTCTACAAGTATCCTAATAAGGGCCCATCCTAGGTATAAGTATGATATACATAATAGGTGGTCACCACTCACCCCTAACTACCTATCATAAAATCAAGTGTATGTAGCAATAGAAAAAATCTAAAAGAATAGATAACATGGTAAAAACATTATTAATATACTATCAAGATTATCATTTATAACCATAATAAATAACTCCCTATATTGGGAGGGTCCATACTGATCAAACCTATTTCAGTATTAACCCAGTATTTGAGACAAAACATAACTAAAATTCTGGTGAACCACTCATATGTTAATGAATTGTCTTATGGATAACTTGACACATCACCTGAACTACTCTAACACAAGGCCTAAAGGGCGTTCCTGAGTCCCACAAGCTAGAAACTAGTTCCCAGGCATCAAGAATACATACATGGGAATGGTTTCACCTTAATATAACAATAATAATCAATGGAAACTAACTGATAATATGGCATGCTATGCCCATACATTAGACTTCCATGCATATCAAATAAAAAGATACCCAATAAATAAACAAACCAAACATGGTATAAAATAAGAAATATCCAATGATACATAATCAATAAAAGTGATTAAATGCAACCAATAATATACCCAATATTAAATAATCGATATGATTTTATTATATATAGCATAAACAAAAATAGAAATGAGGATCTGAGTAAAAAATAATCCTGGATGAATTAGATGATACATAAATATAAAAAAAATATCCTAATCCAACACTCAAATATCTCCATGTGAACTACAGTCACTCACCATATCCACAATATCCATCAATAGATCATAAAAATGATATCCAAACCAAGATCGCAACCTAGAAAAATTTATAAAACATAAAGTAAACATGAAAAAACTCAAGAGTGTATATGCAGGTTGTAATCTCAATAGACATAATTGGATTTCACCAAAGATTCTATACAATTACTTATATAAAAACATTTTAGAAATTATACTTTGAACATCATTGATAAAATAAGGTTTTCTAAATGTGAAGGATAAAGGAAAGAAATTATCATACCAAATCATTTTTTTTAAACCAAGGAAAACTTTTTTAAAAAAAAGCACCTTCCAAATTGAAAACCAATAATAAAGTAAATAAAACTTTTCTTTAAAATATCTTTCATTAAAAAACCCCTTTTTATCAACCTAGGGGTGGAATCCTCTATTTAAAATTGGAAAATAATTTAAAACATTTAATAGGGTGGAATTTGAAATTTATATAATCAAAACCAAACCATTTTCCTTCTTTCAAAATCATTCATTAAAACCCCTTTTCAAAACATGTTTGAAAAGTAAAATTCCTCATAAAGGAAGAAGACAAATAAATAGAAAACACCATCATATTAGGAGGCAAAATATAACAAACAAACATAATATACATAGTGCCACTAATCCAAAAGAACGCAAAGGGAAGCACATAAAGTACACAGTGGGAATACCTAAATTAATACCATCATCAAATAAATAAGTTTCATGGGAAATCCCTAGGATTTAATGTGATATTGAATCATACATACAAAAATGAAACCATATGTCAATAATATTCCACGGTATTACTCAGTACTCCATCTGATTATCTTCCATAGTCTAATCGGGCTACCATCCTTATAAAGGGTACAACCTACACTAAGGTTCACTATGAAAATTATCAAGTGAATTTATTATGATATGCATAAAATTTCTCACATGGTTTCCAGTTCCCATGACATATTAAAGTGTTTGTAAGAAAACAAAATTCTAAATGATCATCACATGCATTAATAAAGAAAAAAAATGAACCTCATATCACCTTTAACACCCCAACATGAAACAACCCCTTTCACATTTACATAATAATGACAACCCATTCACATCCCATAAAATAGTAAAATGTCTATAAAATAAATAAAAAACAAGGGTCTCATAATTAGGGTGTACAATCATCAACAAATCATTTTATAAAATGTAAACTAGGCCTTTAAAAATATCTTGGATGGTTAAGCTATAAAAAATTTTATGGAACGCATTCACCATAGAATCCTTTTCAATTAATTTACAAATGAGCCTTTAAGTACAACATGTAATACCAGGTTATAAACATTCTTTAAAAGCTATAATCATTACATGAAAACACCTCTTTCCTCCCTTATGAGTCAATTAAAATATAAAACACCTCTTTTGGATAAAAAACCCTTTAAACATGGGTTACTTCCTTTAGAAATAAAAACTAGGATAAAATCCTTCATTTATCATCAAAATCATTTCAAAATATTCTCATAGGTATTTTCACAAACACTTAGAATACAAATAATTTTAAACAAAATTAATTAATAAAAATCCATTGAAAATCCACTATTCTAAGTCTATAAATCATTTGAATAATTTTATAAACCCTTCATGGGAATTACATTTGGATGTAACTTGATATTAAATAAATTTAAAATTACAAATCATTTTATGAATTTGTTAAATAAATTAATTTCATAAAAACACCTAACTCTTTGAAGTGGAAACCAATCACCTTCAATGATAAAGACATTAATTCCAACATGATCACACCCTCTTCAATGGTGAAAGAAAAACCAAGTAATGATAGGGCCTCTATAATCCCTAAATAACCAAATCCCAATGATTAGACCCATAATAAACCCTAAATTCGACCCACACAATGATTAGGGTTCTAGGGAGAAAATAAAATTGAGGGGAAATGGATGAATGTATAAGAGTAGAGAAATAAGGGAGGAATTTCCTCGAAGAAATGATTAAAATCAAAAGGGGGTGAGCCAAAATCCAATGAATAAGGGAATAAGATATCCCTTGAGCTCTCCTATGCATTGGTCAAATTAGTGAGGAAGAAAATAGAAGTAAACCCTTAAAATCAAATAGGGGTAAACAGGTAAATTCATAAAATCAAAAAACAAATGGGCAGACTACCTCATGGAATGGACCTATCCACTATAGTGTAGTGCCCCTTCCAGACACACATCATGGCATGGTCCCCCAATCTATGATGTGGTGAAACTCCTTCGGGAAGAGCCACATGTAACATCCTGGTTCCGGGTACTGCCCAGAGGTGCCCCATACCCAGTTGGTCACATGGCCTCAAGAGCATTTCCCCAAACACCAGAGGCTGCCAACTAGCAGCAAGGGCCTTGGGTATGATAGTGGGGAAACTATGCCCTCATTGGCAGAGTAACGTAGTGGAAATAAACAAATAACAATAGTGGAAGTAGTAATAACATGCAATAGGTAAACAGCAGAAGACTGAAAGTAATAAACAAATAGAGAACATATATAAATGATGCATGATACATATGTCTAGGAAAACAGCCAAACAAGTCACAATACTAGAATTCGGTACTAAAACAAAGTACAAATAAACTCCAGCAACATCGCAAGCATCATCTTGGTATCATGCTCTCCAGCTCCATAGTAGTCAAGTACCTGTTATATAAGGGAACTTTCCCTTATCTATACATGCAGTAATATAATATGTTTGATCCCAAAAGAATGACCCAAACAGGGTGTGAGACAAATCTCAGTAGGCATCCACTCAAAGATCTGTGCCTAATAGTCAGTGAATATATATGGCAGGAAATAAGAAAAATGAATCAGTAAATAAGGAATTACTCAAAAGTAAGCAAACCTACAATTTCAATTTCATTCATTTTCATATATCAAGTAAGCAGTAAATAAAAAACAAGTAACCCTATGGGAAGTACACATAGCCTAACCCCTCTGGTTCAACCAAAAAAACACAAGCAACCCTCTGGGAAGTACTCACAGTCTAACCCCTCTGGTTCAGCTTTAGCAAAGAATATCTGAGGAAGCACTCACCATCAATTCCCCCTTGTGGTCTTTTATCGGTAAACTACAGACACTCTAGGGAAGCACTCAATGTACAATTCCCCCTATGGTCTCACAACGTGGATCTACAGACACTTTGAGGTAGCACTCACATCCATCCCCCTTTATGGTCTCGCAATGTGAAAAGTAAATAGACACTCTGGGGAATCCCTCGGCATCCATTCCCTATATGGTCTACTACACCAGGTTCCCACATCCCTGTGTAAGTCACTTGTGCACAAAAATGTTCAAAATCCAAAGTAAACCTTAAGAACTACTTGGCTAACAGCTACAAGCATATAACAGCATCAGATAATATCACTCTATCCTAACAACACTGGGCATGGAAAACAAGCAGCCTAACAAGAAAAACTAGGCCCAACGGCCAATATCAGTTCAAACAAGGGAAAAGACATCCATAACAAGGAAAATAAACCTATTTATAATCAAACAACATCTACTTAGGCACACAAGGAATAGAAGGAAATAACAGGGCGAAAATCCGTAAACATGCAATACCCATTTCTAGGATATTGGGAACTTTTTCACATAATATTCAAAGACTAACTACAGAAAGGAACAAACTACCTACCTCAGCATTGTACGATTGATATACTCTAGCATTGGACTTTGAATCGACATATAATATGATAGATCTACAAAGACGTCCAAAATGCTCAACCGAGGATATCTCATGAAAGAAGAGAAATCAGGAAACGAGGCTCTTAAAGAAATAATATCTCACTATGGTGATTCCAACGCAATAGATGGTAGTTGAATCACAGAATGGACGTTCAATTGAGGGCTCAGAGAAGAATCGGAGATCTTCAATCGCTCTTGGATGATATGAAACTAGAAAAAGGGATTTTTGTGAATGAGATGTGACCCCGGTACGATTTAACAAATAAAAAGAAAAGTACATAGCGTGTCTTTTAAAAGTACATGGTGTGTATATGCCTTTACTAGGCTATGATTTAGGCAGTCTCCAGGTTACCCCACATATCCATGTACTCGGCCGTTACACGGCCTGTACATGGTCACCAACATAAACTGGGTACACGGCATGTACTTCAATGTACACTGCGTTTACTCATTAAATTTCCAAATTCTCCTCTTTTCCTCAAAAAAACTAGAAAAGAAAAACTCATTCCTGAAAATAAGGTTTGGGTTCTTACAAACTTCCCCCCTTAAATAAATTTGTCCCCGAATTTCACTAAGAAGGTGGAGAAGAAGAAGAATCCTTGAACAGCTCTGGCCACTATGATTGTACATCAGCCTCCCTCTCCCAAGTCTCGTACTATACTCGCATGTGATTCCATAGCACCTGTACCATAGAAACAGACTGGCCATGGAGAACCTTCATGCTTCTTCAACAATCTGGATAGGATGCTCCTTGAAAGAGGCGTCCACTTCCAAATCAACCTCCATAGGTTGAAAAACATGAGACGGGTCTAAGAAGTAACGCCGTAGATGAGAAATGTGGAAGACGTCGTGCATAGCCCAGTACCTCTGAGGTAACTATAACCGATAAGAAACCGGCCCGACTCTCTCCAAAACCTCAAATGGTCCAACATATCTCAGCAAAATCTTTTCATGTCTCCTAAACCTTCTATGTACCAACCTCAGTGTGACATGTAGGAAAACCTGATCTCTGACCTCGAACTCCAGAGTTATTCTCCATCGATTAGTATAAGACTTCTATCGTGACTGTGCAGAATCCATCCTCTTCTGAATCAACTCTATCTTCTCTGTGGTCTCCTGAACAAGATGAGGTCCCAGGATAGCTACCTCTCCTACCTCTAGACAACATAAGGGTAATCGGCATGGACTACCGTACAGAGACTCATAAGGTTCCATCTGAATAGTTGAGTAAAAACTATTATTGTAGGAAAACTCCACCAGAGGTATGTTCTTCTCCCAAGAACCTCCAAAATCTAGGAGGCATGCTCGTAGCATGTCCTCCAGAACCTAAATCGTATGCTCGGACTGGCCATCTGTATGGGGATGGTAAGTTGTACTCAGAAGTACCTTTGTACCCAAAGCCCTCTGTAATCCCTACCAGAACTGAGAAGTAAAATGGGTGTCCCTATCTGAAACAATGGAGTGCATAACTCCATGTAAACGTACAATCTCTCAGATGTAAAACCTTCCCAGCTCATCAACACTGAAGGTCTCCTTGATCAGAAATAAATGAGCAACCTTTGTGAGTCTGTCAATGAAAACCCAAATTGTATCATTCCCTCAAGGAGACCTCAGTAATCCTGTCACGAAGTCTATCATAACATCATTCCACTTCCAATAAAGAATAAGTAACTACTACAAAAGCTCTACCAGTCACTGATGCTCTGCATTCACCTACTGACAGGTGGAACACCTCATGAAAAAACCCAAAAACATCCCTATTCATTCCTAGACACCAATAATGATGGTGTAGATCTCGATAAATCTTGGTGACACCAGGATGAACTTCCCAAACTGAAGAATGAAAATCCCACATCACCTCCTCACGTATGTCTGTTGGCACTCACATGTGCCCATGAAAATGCAAGATCTTATCCCCGCCTATGGTCCATCCAGGAGTTGGGTCCTCTTCTGACACACCCTCTCATAGGACTAGGCCTTCAGAATCTGATAGCGGCCTCATTCGAACTCGATCAATTAGAGTAGAGGTAACAGCCATAGAAGAAATAAACAGCTTCCCCTATCTATCATGCACCTCCAAATGCATCTTATAGAATAGATCCATAAACTAAAACTCACTACTAGCCTCTTGAACTTCATGTATCTCAGTCCTCCTTCTCAATGCATCAGCCACTTCATTGCCTTTCCCATGTTTATAGGCAAGATCAAAGTCAAAGGATTGAAGGTATTCAACCCATTTTCGTTGTCTCATATTTAGATCACACTGAGTAAAGATGTACTTGATACTTTTTTGGTCGGTGAAAACTACAAAATTATCTCCTAGAAAATAATGTCTTCAATAGCGTAAAGCATGAAAAACTACATCCAACTCCAGATCATGCGTCAGTTAATTCCTCTCATGTGGCCTCAACTCCCAAGACCCATATGCAATGACTCCTTCCCCTTGTATAAGCACTGCTCCCAGCCCGATACCTGAAGCATCATAGTAAACTATATAAATCTTTACTAGTTCTGGAAGTACTAGTATCGGTGCTGAATTCAACCTCCCTTTCAGCTCCTAAAAGGCTGACTCACAAGAATCTGACCACAATAACTTCTTACCTTTCTTAGTTAGACCTGTCAGTGGTGCTGATAAGCATGAAAAGTCCTATATAAAATGTATGTAGTATCCAGCCTGCCCTAGAAAACTCCATACCTCAAAGACATTATTCAGATGCTCCCAGGAAACTATTTCTCTCACCTTCTCTGGGTCTACTGATACTCCTATCTCTGAGATAACATGACCCAAGAAGTGAATTTGGTCCATCCAAAAGTGGCATTTTGAGAGCTTAGCATATAGCTGATGCTCTCTCAGTGTACTCAAAACAATCTCAAGATGTGTATCATGTTCGTGTCGAGTGTGAGAGTACACCAAGATATTATCCATGATGACTACCACAAAATAATCAAAGTATGTATGGAATGCCCGGTTCATCAGTGCCATGAAAACTATAGGCGCGTTCGTGAGACCGAACAGCATAACCACATACTCTTATATACTATACCTGCTCTGAAAGGCTGTAAGAGGTATATCAAATGATATAACGTGCAACTGATGATATTCAGATCTCAAGTCAATCTTCCAGAATACGTGAGATCCTCGAAGTTGATCAAATAGATAATCAATCCTTGGCAAGGGATATCGGTTCTTGACCTTCAACTAGTTCAGCTTCTGATAATCCACACAAAGTCTGAGGTTACTGTCCTCCTTCTTCACAAATAGGACAGGAGAACCCCAAAGAGAAGTACTGGGTCGGATGAAACCCTTAGACTACAACTCCTCCAACTATTTCTTGAGATCATGTAACTCTGGTGTAGCCATCATATAAGGAGGAATGGATACCGGTGCTGCTCCTGGAACAAGCTCAATAGAAAAGTCTACCTCTCACTCTAGAGGAATACCTGAAAAGTCCTCTGAAAAGACATCCCTGAAATGATCCACCATTGGAGGAAAGTACAACTGTGAAGTCCCCTAGTCATCTAGATATAGACTAGCAATCTGGGATGTAACTCCTCCAAAACCATGATGCTCGGGTCCTGCTCTGCTTGCCCGGACATCCCATTCACCCTTCTGTAGAAACAAACCTCCCTCTGGTGAAGTAAAACTCACCCTACAATGATAGAAGTTGATAACATCCTGAAAGGGATCTAAACCTTCCATTCCAAGAATGACATCATAGCCTTTCATCTCTAAGACATAGATGTCCCATAAGAAGTGACACCCACCAACCTCAAGAGGGAACTCCTTGCACTGACGTACACTAGTCGTTTTTGTCCCCAATGGAGTGTCCAGCGTCAAGACATCAGCAGAAGTAAAGATACAGAGCCCAAGGCTTTCTGTAACAGAAACAGATATGAAACTATAGGAAGCCCCTGTATCAAAAAGTGAAGAAGCTAAAACTGAGGCAACTATAATCGTACCTCGAACTATAGAGGTTTTGGGATCCTACTCCTGCTGGGTCTGTTCCACTACAAAATTTTGGCCTGTATTGTGGCCCTGTGACCCTACCTTACCACCCTGAGCTAATCCACCCTATTGTCTCTAAAATCTGGGTGACTGACCACCACAACTATGACCTCCACCTCAGGCTGAATGACCGAACGAACTCCAGTTCCTAGACTGATGAGAAACGGGTGGTCTTGATCCTAAAAAAGGAGTCATAGAAGAACCTTTGTCACCCACTGCTAGTGAGAATAACTGATAGAAATGTTGAAGATGGCCCATCTTGTCGAAATATTGGCACTCCACTAGGTCTCTTGGGCATTTTTTTCCTTGTATTCCCACTCTTCCCACACCGGTAGCACACCACCTAGACACCATAGGAAGTATTCTTCCAACTTGGATCTCTACGTGTAGACTCCCTGCGGTGCTTCCTGTTGCCAATCGGAGTGGTACTAACTCCAGATGCTGAACCACCCTGGCCCACAGCTCCATAATCCCTCAGATTTCACTCTGTGATCAGTGCCTAGTTGACTATAAAGGTGATGGATGTCAACCTGAATATGTTCACCTGAGATCGGATGTCATTCCTGAGACCATCCTCAAACTTCCTCACCAGAAATAACTCATCACCTCCCGGGATGGGTGTGAAGCGTTGTAGATCTATGAAGCGAGAAGAATACTCCATAACTGAAAGAGTACCCTGCTCTAAACTCATGAAATCTTGGTCTCGATCGGCCCTCAAATTATCTAGGTATAAATAATCATATAAGGTATGATGGAAATCGTCCAACACCATTACCTGCTGGCATCACGTTTGTGAGATCACATCCCATCATCTCTTTCTGGAATCATGAATCATATAAGTAGAGAGATTCACCCTCCTCTCTAGAGGAATCTTTAGATTCTCTAAGATCGACAGCATGGATTCTAACCATGACTCTGCAGCTTGAGGTCCTCCTTACCCTAATAATTTGGGAGGATGCTGCTGCTGAAAGACCCGCGTCAACTCTTCCATAGACATGGTAGGAGGAGGTACTCCTCGGAAGTTCTGCATGAACCTCATAAATTCCTCTCAGAACTGTGCATCAGCACATATATCTAGGATGATGGCTAGTGCCAAGACAGGCACGACTGGAGGGTCTGCTGGTAGTCCTGGATTAACCATGTCCGGTGTCTGGTCACTTCCCTATAACTGGCGTACAACTGGAGGACGTCTCAGTGGCATGACTCTTCAAGGTCAAACACACACCTTAGATCAATATTATCAAGGAATGAAACTTAGAAGTGCAATAAAGGAACAATATAGGGAAAGTAAACAAGTTTTTCAAAATAGGGGTACACTGCGTTACACGGCGTGTTCCTTTAAACCTTCACATGGGTGTGTACTCTTACCAACCCTGGTCATGTAACACCCCATACACATTGTGTTTTATCCTAACACACAGCGTGTACTTTAGTCATTTTCCCCTTCCCGGGTTCTTTTACAGAACTAACCTACACGGTTCTCTTAGAGCAAGACTACATGGCATGTTTGTTCCAGACACAGCGTGTACTAGAAAGAACTTCACCGACCTGTGTTGTTAGTCACATAGCCAGTTACATGGATGACTCTACATTATGTGTTTGTTCCAGACACATCATGTATTAACTACCCATGATCCACCCATGTCGTTGGACACACGGCTGGACACATGGTCTAAACACACGGCGTGTATGTCTAGTACACAGCATGTTCCACCAAGGATTTCCCATCCCTGTGTCTCTTCCCACACATCCATTGACACGGTTAGATATTACAAGGCGTGTACATACAGTACACGGAATGTACTTAATAAAAATAGTTCCTTCCCAAATAGAAGGATACATGGTATGTATTCAACAATACACACCGTGTATTCTGGGTTTTTCCGGACAGTAATCCTCATAAACTACTTCAGAGCCCAGAAAAACACTGAAACAAACATTAAGGTGCCAAATTCTGATCCGTGAGGGCCCATACTCCCTGCGAATCAAAGTTTGGAGTCTTATACATGTCATATACAAGGAATAACAAAGCAATGATCCACCAAATTCAGATCTGTGAGGGCCCATAACACCTCAAGAACCAAAGTTTTTCATTCATTCAAACAAAACCTTACACAAACCAATACCCTATCAAATAGAAAGTATTCTATCAAGTCATCTATCACAACAGCATGCATATCTAGCACAAAATATATCACAACAACATGAAATCAGTAATTCACCCTAAATAAAATGGCAATAATGCATGACATGTGATCTCTAGTAAGTTCATATATGATGCATGAGATGGAATACCCTCATCTCATCAGGTTTCAAAAGAAATTGAACCTCAATAATATCAACAATAAAAACAAAAAACATGTGAATCACCCAACGGTGAAATCAAATCAACTGTAATAATTTCAAAACCAGAAAAATTACAATATACGATGTAAATTGGATTTTCCCTATACACGGGTTAGCTACTCCCATACACAGCTTTTTACCAAGTTCTAGGCTCCAAATAGTACGTCAAGAAGAAAAGAACCCCTCTAATACCACTTTCTAACATCCCGGTTCCGAGTGACACCCATAGGTGCCCCGTACCCAGTTGGTCACATGGACTCAAGCACATTTCTCCAAACTCCAGAGGCTGTTGAATAGCAGTAAGGGACTTGGGTGTGATAGTGAGGAAAATATGCCATCATTGGTAGAGTAACACAGTGGAAAGAAATAGATAAAAATAGCAGAAGCAGTAATAACATGAAATAGGTAAATAGAATAAGAATAAAAGTAATAAAAAACTAGAGCACATATATAAATAATGCATGAGACATATATCTAGGAAAATGGAAAAAAAAGTCACAATTCTGGAATATAGTACTAAACCAATTTACAAAGAAAACAAATAAACTCCAACAGCATCGCAAGCCTCAGCTTGGTCCCATGCTCTCCACCTCCATAGAAATCAGGTACCTAACGTAGATGGGTGATTTCCCTTATCCATACTTGTAGCAATATAATATGTTTAGGCCCAAAAGCATGACCCAAAAATTGTGTGAGACGAATATCAGTAGGCAACCACCCAAAGATCTATGCCTAACAGTCAATGAATATATATAGAAGGCAATAAGAAAAATGAAGCAGTAAATAAGGAAGTACTCAAAAGTAAACAAACCTAATGTTTCAATTGCATTCATCTTCATAAATCAAGTAAGCAGCAAATCAAAAAAAAGTAACCCTATGGGAAGTACATAGAGCCTAACCCCTCTGGTTTAACCAAACAAACACAAGCAACCCTCTGGGAAGTACTCACAGTCTAACCCCTCTGGTTCAATTTTAGAAAAGACTCTTTGAGGAAGCACTCACTGTCAATTCCTCCTGTGGTATTTTATCATTAAACTACAGACACTCTAGGGAAGCACTCAACATCCAATTCCCCCTGTGGTCTCACAACGTGGATCTACATACACTCTAAGGGTGAACTCATGCACAAAGATTTTCAATAGCCAAAGTAAACCTTAATAACTACTTGGATAATATCTACAAGTATATAACAGCATTAGATAATATAACTCCATCCTAAGAACACTAGGCATGGAAAACAAGCAGCCTAATAGGAAAAACTAGGCCCAACGGCCAATATTAGTTCAAACAAGGGAAAAGAAATCCATAGCAAGGTAAATACAACTATTTACAATCAAAAAACCTCTAATCAAGCACACAAGGTATAGTAGGAAATAATAGGGTGAAAATCCATAAACACACAATACCTCGTTCTATTATATTGGGCACTTTTTCACATAATATTCAAAGATTAACTACGGAAAGGCACAAACCACCTACCTTGGAATTTTATGATCGATATACTCTGGAGTTGGCCCTTGAATCGATCTAGAACGTGGTATATCTACAAAAACATAAAAAATGATCAATTGAGGATATCTCATGAAAGGAGAGAAATCAGGAAATGAGGCTCTAGAAGAAATAATAGCTCACCGTGGTGATTCCAACGCAATCGACGGTAGTTGAATCGGAGAATGGATGTTAGATTGGGGTCTCGGAGATTAATCGGCAATCTTTGGTCACTCCTGGATGAGACGGAACCAGAAGAATGGATTTTTTTGAATGAGACGCGACCCCAGTCTTATTTAACAAATAAAAATAAAAGTAAATAACATGTATATGCCTTTATCAGGACCTGATTTAGGTGGTCTCCTGGTCTCCCCACACAGCCATGTACTCGGCCGTTACACGTCCTGTACACGCTCACCTGTGGAAACTGGGTACACAGTGTGTACTTCAATGTACACGGCGTGTAGTCCTTAAATTTCTAGATTCTCCTCTTTTCCTCAAAAACACTAGAAAAGAAACTCATACCTGAAAAGAAGGCCCGGGTTCTTACACCACAAATACCTGATCCCCAGGACATGTGGTGTGTACTTCCTTCTCCTCATTATAAAGTGTCTACCTGGTATAGCTCCACAGTGTAGCCTCACCCATGGTTCTCCACTACGGTGCAATGCACACCCATTACAACATGGTCAAACTCCCATGTGAAAAATAAACAAAGTCATAGAAGAGCCTTCACTATAAAATAAATTATCATCATAGAATGATAACTATGTCCATAATGTGACTTGTTGTATATCAAAAACCATAGAACTCTAAAAATATCAAGATTACCAAAAACTCCCAAAATTTTCAAAAAAAAACCTATAATTGTATGATTTTTAATAAAAAAGTGATATGAGGGTGTCATGATTCCCCCCATCATTCCATATTCTACCCTAAAAATCCATTAGATAGATTGGAAAGAAATAGAGAGAAAACTCTTTACACCTGATAATAAGAGGTTGGGTGGGTCGTGGAATTACTTAGGAGGTCCAGGGAGAGAAGATCACTAGAAAGCAACAAAATTTTTTAAAAATTAGTATAACTAATCCTAGAAATCATCAAATATCTCCAATAATAAACCAAACCATCATTAATAAATGGGATTATTGAGGATCATAGATACCTAAAATAGGTCTCCCCACTATTTAAAATTCATCTAAAATGGTGATACTAAGGATAAAAACCCCTTAAAAAATATCACAATAACCAGAATTTTTCCTAAAAATAAAACAATAGAAATAATGATCCTCTATCAACCATAAACAACCATCCAAAAAATAATTTCAAAATTCTATAAAGGAAGTAAAACCCAAAGGATACCCAAAATGCTAAGATACAGGGTCTAAAAATACATCAACATCCCACAAGATAAGAAGATAAGAGATACATAAACCAAAAACATATCTTAATAAAGAAACAATGTGGGATATAACCCCATTACATGAAGCTAAAGAAAATAAAATGGGACCTGGCTCACGGAACACCCTCTTATGGTAAACCTAATAGAAACCCAAACATGGAATAATATCAAACTAGGTACCATCCATATCACAATCTAGATAGGTATATAACTCATTCTAGTTACCCAAGTACATACCCAATGTTTACCAAGTGAAATTCATCAAAATAAAAGTCTCTTCACATGGCTAACATCACATACAAACCTCAAGATATATAGACAAACAATGAGGAATGGGTGTAGTACAGAATAATTAACACATATCCAAATAAGGATGGTGGAAAAATCCAAATAAAACATAAATATAGGATTATCTAAAAGCTCAAATGGCTCCAAAATCATCAAGAATAATTCCAAAAATATATAATTACCCAAGTATTGACTAGATCTGAGAGTCCCTCCCAATAAATTTATAATATGATGTTATGAAAATCTCAACATAATTGATCTGAGGTTCGGATGGAGTCCTACTTAAATGAAATAATCTCTCATAATTTCATTGGAAACTAGCTCAGGAAAAAGAAAAAAAATCACTAAAAGAAATTATTTTCACACCCCTTTACTACTCACTCACCCAAATAAAGGCTCAAAAACATAATCACTTTCAAAACTAAAGTTACAAGGGTTTCCATAGTATTTAATTTTCTTTTAATTCCCTATAACCAATCCATTACCTAAATAGAACCTTGATCGTTGTAGAAAGTAGATAATGATGATTCAAGGATTATAAGATCATGAAGGGTTCTGGAACTACCACTATATTCTGATACTAGGTAAAACCAATAACTCAAAGAATCACACCTAAATAATAAGGGTAATCTCCCTATGGATTATACTTAAGAGTATAATTTCCACACTCTATTGAGATCTTCCTAAAGAGTAATATATAAATAACCTAAAACATGAACCTAATCAATTCCTAATTTATAACTTAGATCAAATAGTCCTTACCTAAGAAAGGGATTGAACCAAAAGTAAAATTTCACCAAAACAGAAAAAACTACAAAAATCCTTTAGAAAACTAAGGAATATCCCATTTTTATGACTCTATCAAGAGTTAAAATACTAACTCCCATACTTGGGAATTAAAAATGTTTACATAAAACCCAATTTCATTTCAAAACATTTTCCAAATTATACAATTAAATAAACCACCTTTAAAAACACTACATGAAAGGAAAAATCCATTTTCCAAATAAGTTGTAAAAACCGGCTTTAAAATTGATGCATCCATGAAATTTCCTTTTTAATAAAACCACTCAAACTAGTTTTAAAGTCAAATAATTTCATTAAATTCCTTACGCACACAAAACTATCTTACAAAACACAAAACTAAACAATACCCACACATCAAAAAACCCACTTTGGTCCATCCCTAAAAAGTGTAAAATAGTTTAAGAGATATTGGAAATAAAAAGAAGCACAAAAACAATAACTAGAGGGGATAATAGTTTGGTATTATTTATCTTCATAAATTGGTCAACCATGCACCAACCATGAGAAAAACTCTAAGGAGTTTCCAGGACCATGTACGTGGGCTCCACATAGTTTTCTAGACTATGAAAGCTGAATAAGAAACTCTGATTATTTCAAATTTCACTTCATAACTCAATTAAGACCCCCAAAGTATCTAATATAACTCAATGGGGATCAAAAACTTCTAAAATGTTCAAGACTCGGATCTCAACTACCCATGGAAACTCAAGCTTCATCATGAAATGTGGTGATAAATCACCTACTCATGACCTATATTCTGAGTTTTGAAAATCCTATCTCTATACTAATAGACTCCCTAAATAATAATAATGTTCTCTTGAAGAACCGAGGAACTTCTTACAAACTAGGATTTGATGCCATTTTGTAATTAATTGGCCCAAGTTTGACCTCACACATCATATGGACTGCTCTACCATAAGGGCCAAAGGGAATTGACAATCCCCACAGGCTAGAAACTAGTTTCTGGGCATCAAGAATACACACTTTATAAAGGTTTCACCCTCAGATAACAATAATGAGTAGTATAAACTAATCTAGAATCTCTCATAGTACATCCATACATTGGAAATCCATGCATATCAAATAAATAGATATCCAATAAATAAACAAGCCAATCATGACATAAACCAAGAAACATCCAATGAAACATAATCAATAAAAGTGATTTCTCCCATCTAGTAATATACAAAATATTAAATAACTAACATTATTTTATAACATACTGTATAAAAAAATACAAATGAGGATTTGAGCACAAAATTATCTTGACCTAAATGGATGATACATAAACATCCTAAAATAAAAAAAAACTTAATCCACCACTCTAAGATCTACATGTAACCCACAGTCACTCACCATATCCACAACATTGATCAAAGGACCATATAAACAATATCTAAACTGAGATCAAAGCCTAGGAACTAGTATAAAACATGAAGTCTACATACACACACTCATGGGTGTGTATGCGAGGTGTGACCTAAATAGGACCAGTAGGATTTCACTAAAGAAATTATTAAATTTCTTATATAAAAAAAATGTAATAATTGATAGTTTGAAAATTATTTATAAAATAAAGTTTTCTAAATGTAAATCATAAACGAAAACAAGTATTATACATAATCCCTTTTCCAAAACCAAGGTAATACCTTTTTGGAAAACAAAACACATTCTGAATTAAAACCTAATATTTAAAACATAAAAAAGTAAATTAAAATTTTTTTTTAAAATATATTTCTTTCAAAAACTCCATTTTTGTTAATAAAGGGGTGAAATATACTATTTAAAATGGAAAACAATTTAAAATGTTTAATAGGGTATACTTTTAAATTTATGTAATCAAAACCAAACCATTTTCCTTCTATAAAAATATTTTATTAATTCCCTTTTTCAAAATATCTTTGAAATGTAAAACCCCTCACAAATAAATATGTCAAATAAATAATGGGTGTTATCATATAAAAATAAAAAATAAAAAAACAACAATAATGAACATGGTGCCACTAATCCAAAAATAACACAAGGGGATTCACATAAATTATGCAATGAGAATCCCTAAAGTAATACCATCATAAAATTAATAAGTGTAATTGGAAACTACTTATGTTATAATATAATGTGGTCTCATACATACTCAATTGAAACCATATATCGGTATCCTCCAACGTTCTTTTACCGAGTACTCTATCTGATTAACTCCCATGATCTAATCAGGATACCATCCCTAAAATGGATACAACCTACACTATGGGTCACTAAAAAAATTATTAAATTAATTTAATAGTTATCATGACACACATTGAATCCCTCACATAGTTACCTGGGTTCCCATGACATGTCAAATCTGAGGTAAGAAAACAACAAACCTACTTATCATTGCATGAATCAATAAAGTATAAGTAATAAAGATCATCTTGCCTCCAACATCCTCACATGAAACAACCCCTTTCACATTTACATAATAATTATAATCAATTCACAAACCATAAAAAAGAGAAAAATTTTATACAGGCCTTAAAATCCAAGGGGCTCACAATTAAGGTACACAATCATCAATAAATAATTTTTCAAAATGATAATTAGACCTTGAAAATAAGATCGAATGGTAAAACTATAAAAACTTACATGGTAAACACACACTATGGAATCCTTTTCAATTAAGTTAAAAATGGGACTTTAAGTCCAACATGGAAAGCCTTGTTAAAAACATTCTTCAAAACCAAATGTAAACCAGTACTTTGAAAACACTCCTTTCCCCCTTAGGAGTCACTTAAAATATAAAACACCTATTTGGTTTAAAACAACCCTTTAAACTTGTGTTAATTACTTTATAAATTAAAATCAGGATAAAAATATTTATTTTTCATCAAAAACATTTTGAAATTGCCTCAAAGGAATTTTTACATTTGGTATAAAAATAATTTAGTCTAAAAGGAATTATAAAAAAATCATTGAAAATTCATTACACCAAGTATTGAAATCATTTGAAGAATTTTATAAACCCTCAATGGGAATTAAATTTGGATATAAATTTATAATAAATAAATTCATAATTCCCAAAAAAATTCTAAAATTTCTAAATAAAGGAATTACACAAAAATACTTACCTCTTTTAAGAGAAAACCACTCGCCTTCAATGATGAGAGTCATATCAAGAAACAAGACTTCATATAAAGTCCCTAGACAACCAAATACTCATGATTATATTATATTGAACCCTAAATTCAACTCATACATTTATTAGGATTCAATGGAGAAAATAAAATCGATAGAAAATGGAATAAGGGAGAAGAGGAGAGAAAGAAAGGAGGAATCACCTTGAATAATTGCTTAAAATTGAAGCAGGAGGAGCCAAAATCCAAGGAAAAAGGGAGGAGTATCTCCCTTGATATCTCCAAAATTCTATCAAAATGAGAGGGTAATAAAATAGGGGTAAACCCCTAAAACCTAATAGGGGTAAAAAGGTAAATTCATAAATTTAAAAATCTAGGCAGAATGCTTCACTGTGTGGCCCTATCCACCATAGTGTAGCACCCCTACTAGATACCTACCACGACGTGGACCCTCAAGAAATTACATGGTTAAACTCCTCTAGGAAGATTCATAAATCCTTAAGCCCTGATCACTATGATGTATCCTTCCATTTCCATGGCATTAAGCGCCTACCTGGTATAATTCCACAGTGCACCCTTGTCTGCGGTGCCCCATTACATCACAACAAACACCCAGAACAACATGGTTAGATACACATGTGAAAATTAAACAAAGGAATGAAATTGAATTCAATTTAAAATAAAATATCTTCATTTCATGATAAATCTCTCCTCAACATGACCTTCTATAGTTAAAAATCTATAGATCTCTAAAAATATCAAGATTCCCAATAACTCTTAAAAATTTAAATATAACCCAAGATGGTATATTAAATGCCATAGTGACATGGGTGTGTCACACATACCATTTTTAGGTAAAGGTAATCATGAATAATATATATAGGATGGTCAAGATAAGCTTCCCATTTAGGGTTAGAGGAATGGGGTATAATAGAGTTAGGGTGATGCAAGCCCATCTCATTCCATTAAATTATCCACTATCATTAAGTATACCTGGTCACCTTTTATACAAGCATGTAACATACCCATTTTAAAACATAATATATCAACCATACATATAAATATAATAATTATACCTTAGATTATAAAATATTTTTAATATAACATGTATAATGAACCAAATAAAACAACCTAATCTTTTGGGATAAAAATCAATACAATAGTCATGATTAGTGTTTAAGTCTTTCATACAAATCATTTAGAAGACATGTTTTTCCATTTAATTTAAATGTAATTAGTGAATAATTTCTAAACATGTAATTACAAAAATTAAATATAACAAACCAACCTAAACCATACTTCTTTTTTCATAAAACTATTTGCAAAATATTTATTAAAAGAAAACCCTTTGGTTTCAATTAAATTCACTTGTCCCTATTCTGTTTCCAACCCAATAATTAAATAATATAAGATAATGAAGAGGTTAAACTAATAATTAAATCATGGAGTAATTTATTGGGTTCCATAGGAGAGGATTAATCTACCACTTGAATCTTATGATCGACCAGGAACCCAAAAGAGATTTAAGTCTTGGATCATTCTTAACATGAAACATTAAATTGAGGAAGTAAATCAAGTTAATACCTTGATACCACCAAATATAACCTTACACCACTACTAGATAGAGATAAATTTAATTAATAATAAGATTCTACCCAAGCCTTAGGTTGAAGAAAATGATATTTAACTTTCTGCTATGAAAAACAAAGGAAAGAAGGGTATTATGAATGATCTATGGACATAGATTGATGAAAGATAACTCCAACACCCAATGGAAGACACTTAGATTAGACTTGATGAAGGTAAACACCTATGGTGGAAGATAGGAAAATTAGAGATCCATATAAGTGGTGAAATAGATGTATATAAATTAAATCCTAAGCCCCCAACTATTTAGTCTTAATTAAAGAGTTAAAAAAGATAAAATTTCCCCTTTTTAAAAGGGTTTCACCCATAAAGATACTAGGCACCTAGTATTAAGACACTATATACCTGGTGATTCATTATAGAACCACCTAAACCCTAGTATCCCCATTGGGTACCTAGTATGAAACCACTAGGCACCCGGTGCTTGTTAGACCTCAACCCCTTTGTCATTTTGCTCCATATACTCCTAAAATCTTCTGATACATCATTTTCCTCAAAATATAAAAGAAATAAACTTCCATGGATAGAAAATAAATAAAATTACCTATATTTAGGTTTACTTTATTTACAACCTACCCACCATCAATCTTCTCATCCCTGAGAAGATTTATCCAGCTTTTGAGGGAATAATTCCAGCTATTGTACCTTTATTTTAGTTTATCGCTCCCAATTATAACCTTGGATATTATCAAGATGCCACCTAACTTGAACCAAAGTAATATCCTTACCTCATAGAATGTTCTTACTCTAATCCATTATGTAAATAGGATGCTACACACAAGATTCATCAGCTTCTAACTAAACATCATCATATCAGATCACATGTGAGGGGTCAAGTACATACTTCCTCAATTGAGAGTTATAAAAGGTGTTAACCATAGCATTGAATTTTATAATTAATACCAAATTATTGTAAAATTACATTACTCTAATAAATATTTCAAAAGGATTTACATACTATGAGGTTAGCTTCCCCTACTTTCCCATATGTCAAAGACCCAATCTTGGTGAAAACCAAAAGAAAATATGATCACCCACTTTAAATTCTAGGGGTCATATTTATTGAACATCATAAGATATTTATTAGATTTGAATCATTAAAATAAATTTTAAAATAATATTCACTAGCTTGGTTATCCCCTAGTTGATACTAGGCTCAATCACCATGGATTAACTTATTTCAATTCAATAGAGGGGAGAATGATATAGTCGCCCATATAAATCTTAAAATGATTCCATTTGAATAAAATAATGGTATTTATTATTATAGGATAATTTTATTAGGTATATTTGATCCTAACATGATCCAATATAAGTTAATAATACATATCTACAAAATATCATCCATGATGTGGATAGTTTTCTCAGATTGGCCGTTGGTTTTTGGGTGGAAAATGGTACTCAATTTCACATTTGAACCCATTTCCAATGGAATTATTTTCCAAAATTGAGATGTAAACCTTAGGGATCTATTATAAACAATACTGGTGGGTATTATATAAAGCTTTATAATTTCATAGACATTCCATTTTCTAATATCATCAACTTGAGAATCCTTCTTTATAGGAAAAAGTGAGCAGTCTTGGTCAGACGATCCATGATCACCCACACTGCATCCTTAACTTTAGAGGATCTAGGTAAATGGGTCACAAATTCTATTTTGATTTTATCACATTTATATACTAGAGTAGGTAGTGATTTAATAGTATATATTTTTTTATGATACTCAACCTTTACCAAATGATATATAAAGAATCTAGATATGAATCATATAATATTCTTCTTTAGTCCAGACCAAAAGAATGAGCGAAATATACCCTGGTACATTTTAGTGATCCTAGGATGAACTACCCACCAAGATGAATGGTACACTTTCATAACTTCCTCCATAATTATTGTAAGTATTTTGATTCTTACAAAGATATATATAAAGTAATGGGAATATAGAAACCATCCCTTAAGGATCTCCCCACATTCAAGTGTTTATCAAATAACAACATAATTAGAATCAATGATCTGGGAATCCTTAACACACTCCATGATAGATGATGTAAGAAAAATTTTATGTAGATATGATCTATTATGATCCTCAATCACATCCAATTTGAGTTAAAATAAAATATACATTAATCACAATCCTTTATTTGCCTCAATCTTCCTTTGAGGGTGGATCCTCCTAATAAGGGAACCAACAACAATGTTTCCTTTACCAAGAGCATATTGAATTTAAAAATCAAATGAATATAGATATCCCAACTAATAGTACTTAATTTTATTTATATCCCTTTGAGAGAATATTTACTTTAATATTTTATAATTTTTGAACAATTTAAATTTCTAAATAAAAAAATAGTGCCTCGAGTATTTTAATGAAAAAATCACAGCATCCAATTCTAGATCCTGGGTAGGATGGATATTTTCAGGAGGGGGAACTTTTAATTGAACCAGATTCTACTTCTTGATGAAATTTCATGGTAAATCATCCAAGTTACACCAAATATGCCTCACAATATACCTCAAACTCTTCACCTGGTCAAGGTAGAATAAAAAATAAGATTTAAGGTTATATTTCTCTTCAATTACTGGAAATGTTATTCTCACTAGTCAAACCATGTGAAATTATCTACCATATTTTTCAAATAGATAATAGGAATATCTACCTTAGAAAATTATTTTATAAAGTGGAAATAATATCCTGTGAGTCTAGAAAACTCTTAGTTTTGAACACATTCGATGAAACATTCCAAGACATGACTAATTTCACTTTATTAGGGTACACTAAAATTCATACTTCATATATAAAATGCCTAAGTAAATTGAATTACTAAATTTAAAAGCAATATTTTTATAGATTATCATACAGTTGATTCTCTTATAAGTACTCTAAGGAAATTCAAAGATATTGAATGTGTTCATTATAAGACATGGAATAAACTAATATATTTTCCACAAATACCACAACAAATTAATCCAATAATGGATGAAAAATCATGTTCATTAGATCCAAAAACTTTATAGGATCATTATTTAACCCAAAAGGAATGAACAAATAATCAAAATTTGTGTACCAGATTTGGAACGTGGCCTTAGGAATGTATTTTTACCTGACTCAAATTTGGTGGTATCCCAATTGAAGATCAATCTTTGAGAACCATCCCACCCCCTTTTAACTGATCAAAAGATCATTAATTCTAGGTAGAACACTAGTGTAAAATGATCATATACCAACGGACCTATACCAATGGTTTTAAAAAACCATTGGTATATCTTGTTTATATGAGGTTTATACCAAAGGTTTTTTATAACCATTAGTATAGAGTGGTATTTATGTGATATATACCAATGATTATAGATAACCATTGGTATAGTTAAAATATATACCAATAGTTTTAAAAAACTATTAGTATAGAGTTCTTCCCAAATGTAGTCATGCGGCCTCCACCTCCTAACTTATGACTCCTATATAGAACCATATTAGTGGATTCCATTTTCTTCCCAAGCACAATGATCTATAATCAATTTGTGTTTCCATCCGGTTGTTCTTAAATATCAAATTGGTGAGTTCCAATTCATCATATCTTCTTCCAGGAATTAATTTTAAGTTTATTCTAGGTATAAACACTAACCTTGATTTTTATGTCAGTATTCTTCCAAATTCATTGAATAAGGGTTAGTACTAGTACTCATGGATTTTAGTAATTAATTTTTTATTAAATGTTTTTCTTATACTTACTTTTATTATATTTTTCTTGGATATATGTAACTATTTTTAGAATTTGAATGATGATGTGTTTCTTGTGGTGGAATTGGTTTGGCATAGTTAATGTATGAATAATGTGGGGAGGGAGGATTTGTCTATTTTTCTATGGTTCTCTCACTCAATATACATGGTAGTGGTTATTTGAAAATGTATAATTGTTTGTTGATAATTCCCATGTATTAATTTTTTATTTTATTAATGTGTATATTAATTATTTGTTTCTATTTAATATTATGTTATAGATCCTGATACTAGTTTCCTATTAGTAATATCTATTGAGAATTTTTTCTTGCTTTTAAATTTCAATATATCACCCAGTTTATAAGACATTTTCCTCATTAATATAGTACTATAGATCACATTATTATCCACTATTTAGTGATAAATATATGGTTTTTTTGAATATATAGTTATAATAATGGTAGTCTCTGCTTTTTAGTCATGACCAAATGGAACTTGTATTATTGAGTATGAGTAATTCTGATGATTCTGTTAGTGATTTCTAGTAAAATAAACTAATTTTTAACCATATGATTTATAATGTGAAGAAAATTAACTCATTAAAATATATTTTAAATGTAATTAATATTTTGAGAGGTATTTGTAAATTAGGGTTTTCTCCTATAAAAATGGTATTTTATACTATTTTCTACCATGGAAAAATATGGTGTTTTAAAGAGAATAAATTAATTTTTGAATTTTTAAATAGAATGGGGGATGGTTAAAAATTATTTTACCAAAATATATTGATCCATTATAGCCCACATATATATATATATAAACCTTGATCCATTACATCATGCACTATTCCAAAAGATAGATCTGGGAAGAGAGAGTAATCAACCATTCATGTCTTATACAACTTGGATGTTAGGGAAACCACTAAAAATCAAAACCATACATAAATAAGTAAGGTTCCCCAACTCAAGTGGTGGTGTGCATGAAATAACAAGAAAACATAAGGGTATATGGTATATCACACAACCCAATTCCTAAGGGTCTATAGTCAAACCACACTATAACAACCCATAACGACCACCTCATCATCAATACCCCTCTCTAACAACTACCACTTCCACTACATTAACTATTTTCATTACTATAATTTATACCATCCCTATCTGTCCTCACAAAATATTGACAAAATTATATGCAACTTACATTTTTATTCATTATTATAACATTCAGAGTACCAACAATTTTACTATTCATTTATTTCTAGTTATACATAAACTTCTTCTTTCCACTTCTATTTCAATTACCAGAAGCCAATACCCACCAATTTTCATTCACTAAATTTATCCCATTCCCATTTCATGTTCAACCAATTACTTTTATATTTAATTCATTCCATACCTAGGAAGCTAACACACACATGCACAAAATGATCCTCTAATCACACAAAAATTAGAAACATGAAAACATCAAGATATAATCAATATTATAGAAGTATGAACTTTATAGCAATAAAAAATAGTAATCAATCCAATTAAACATAATTCCTCATTAAATAATTAAACTTTAACTTAAATTTAGACATAACATATTTTAAATTTCTATATTTACTCTTTAATTGAATTCTTTATATCATTAACCAGTTATAAACATTCTCAAGAAAAAAAATATAAAACACATCAATAACAATAAAAAATAATAGCATGTTCATCTCAAAACACTTAACAAAATAAATAAATAATGGAAATAAAAATGAAAAAAAGTACAGTGCGATCTAACACAGTCTCCCCATTAATTTATTCCTGTACAATTCATCATCTTTTTGGGATAATTATAACCACTCATCCATTTAAATATAACCCAATATTTTTCTATGATTTAGACAATAAAATAAAGAGAAATTTTGAATTTCATATATCAACCAAATATTTAAGGAATAGAATAAAAAATTATGGATAAACAATGATAAATAACCACAAAACTCAAAAGGATACACCACAAGACCTAACCGTATCAAAACTTCTTTACAACCTCCACCAAGTAATAAGATAACTAAAGGAACCCCACTATCATAACCATTGAGAATAGTATAATTGATAAGGAATGAATAAAATATAATTAAACACACCTTAGATCACAAAAAATCAAACATCCCAAGATAAGAATCAATATATACCAAACAATATATGAAAGGCACCCAAGATGGTCCAAATAATTCCTAGCATATGAGGGGAGTTTAAATAATTAGAGATAATACAAATTGAAACCTGGATTTATATTTAAACCTGAAGAACACAATATCAATGTACGAGAGTCTTGGTCATAAATAAATAGTGTCTCGATCCAAATTCATGGTAAAATCCTTCCTAAATATTAGGGAATAAAACCATTTAAATTCAATATAACCAAGGAACATCATGGTGCTATCAATAGGGTCATACCTCAAAGATTGAATCTGCATGGATCATAGAGTAATCATCCATCTCAAATTTAATGATCATAATCCCCAAACTATGATCATGGGGTAACACAACCACCATGACTCAAAAATACCAAAAATGTAAAAATCAAGGAATCTTATAGTAAAATCCTCCATGGTGAAATGCCCATCACCACATTTGGATATAACCCTCATAGACTAACCCAAAAACATCTCAAGACTCTATATATATTTGAAATTAATATATGTCATATAAGTGAATAATATAATATGATAAAAATTTATGTTGTAATTGGAATTTAGAAACTATATATGTTTCTATAATGTTGTGCTTTCTATAGATATGTATAAATTTTGTGCTCAAGTGGTATTCCACAAACATAGAGTGTTTGAGTATGTATTCAAATCAAAACATCATCCAAATAAAAGTAAAATTTTATTTAATTATTGGTTGTGTTGATTTGGAATTAGAATGTATCTATGGAACCCATAGGGGTTTTAGGGGAATGGGTGGTTATTTTAGGAAAACTGAGTACCCAGTGGTCCTATAATGGGAACATGGTAGACACCTTAGGAAAAACATTTTTAAAAAGGGTAGTTTATTAATTTGAATCCCAATTCTTTCCCTAAATGATGAATGGATTAGGATATCACCCCTATTCACATATGTGGTGTGGTTGAGGTACTAGTATAGTATTTTTTTCATAATGATAGCATAAATAGTTTGATAGGAATGACTTTTTAAACATGTAAATTCATCTTACATTATTCCATATTTCATCTTTAGAGACATGTCAATTTGATTTCTCCAATCTAGATGGTTTTAGCTTATGGAATAAAAAATATACTTATGGTGGTTAGCATCAATCACTCTTTCAATTTAAGAAATTTCAACATGTATGTATCTATTTTCATTCCCCTTATGAAATTGATGTTTCCCCTATATTTTTAATACTTTATTTGAAACATAGAGCATTCCAAGAATTATTTTTAGATATTAAATCCTTTTAGAATTGTTATTTTTAAATTAAATTCATATTAGTTATGATGAGATATAAATTGATCCTTTATATTTTTTACTGATATTTATGACATGTGATGTTTAATGATTGGATGTGAATGTGTATATGTAATGTTTTAAATGTGTGTTGTCATTGTTTGAATGTATTAATTAGTTTTTTAAATTATGTATATTTTTTGGTAGTGTTTTTCTAGGTGTTGTTTGTTAGTGTTTTTACAGGTGGTGGGGTAGTGTTTTGTTTCAGTTTCTGGTTGTAAGTGTTGGTGTTTTGAGCCAAGGTGGGGGTGTTGTTGTGAAGGTTAGATCACTTTATACCAAAAAAAATAAACCTTTTGTATTTTTTTAAAGGAATATGGCCTATACCAATAGTTTCCAAATTGTTGGTATAGTTTACATCAATGTGGCCTATAACAAGGGTTTATATAAAACCATTGGTATAGACCTATACCCATGACCAAACTTCCAACAGTTTTCTAACCTATACCAATGGTTTAGAACTGTTGGTATAGCCATTGTTTCAAATAGTGAAGGGAAATGGTTTTTTATTGTGACCTAGTTTAATATTTGGTAGTCCTCGCATAGGCATAGATTCCCATCAACATTTTTAGAAAAAGGATCATAACACCCTAAGGGGATGTTCTTAGCCTAATAAATACACTAGATTCAATATCCTCCAACCAGATCTTCAAATTTTACAATTCAGCTGGATATATTCATTATGGAAGAATAAAAATAGGTTTAATTCTAGGTAATAATTGAATGATAAATAATACTACTTATTTAAGAGGAAACCTTTAAGAATCTATAGGGAAGACATCTGGATAATAATCCACCACCAGAGGTAAAACTCGATGCCCCTTAAATAAAACTACTCTGAGGATGGTATTAATCATTTAAATGATAATATCCCCAATATTCCATTTATTATGACTCCCTTTACTAGCTTAGAACTCCCCTTTACTCTAATGTACACATCGAACACTACCAGGGGATGAAATGAAACTCCCCTATTATAACATTTTATATAGTCTTAAAACCAATCCATTTCTATAATGACATAAGGGTTCTATGATAATTTCTCTTCCAAGACACAAAATAAACATTTTCTGATCAGTTTTATCTTTCCTTCCCTAAAGGTAATCCCAATATCTTAAGATAGATTACACTCCCATATTTAACTAATAGAGAGATTTCAAAAGGTTTAAATATGAATGAGAATATATCTCAACATTAAATAAAAATTACGAATAATAGGATGATATCAAAGTAATTCCTCCACTAAAGGATAATCCATCACCAACCTTTATAATGAGTTGTATGACTAACCTAGTCCCATTAGTTCCAATGTGACTTATCTATAGTTTAATTCTATGTTCTAGAAGAGATACACAGCATAATCTCTGAAAGTGTCTCAGGTGACCATAATTGTAACAGCCCGAGATTTTATGAAAAATATTCTTTTTTATTTCACTAATGTCTTGTGTTGTACGCTACACCAAAAGGAGCTTGCACAACACGCATCCTTGACTTGCCTTGCATTACACGCAATCGCAACCTTCCTCGATAGCGTGTGTGGTACGTAATACTGAGTTTCACGAAACAATGATATGCTATTAAAATATTATTGAAACTAGCCGTTATGAATAGTAATAACTACTTTTTAAATTTTAGAAATTTTAACTCTCAAAATGGACTTCATTTTTGGATTCGGAGTATCGAATTTAGCCTAAGGTGAAATTTTGGTACTTTTCGGATAACTTTCATATTCTGATGAATATTGAAAATTACTAAATTATAATTAAAAACAACTTTTTTAATCGAAATAATTAATAGTGATAAATCATTAATTTGAGTGGTTGTAAAGTATATTTAGAATATATTTTTACAATTTAATACAATGTTGGTCATTGGATGTAATTTCACATTTAAACCAGTTATAAACAAGTGTCAATCTTTTGATAGTTATTATCTCTTAAAAACACGCTCTTTGTTGTAACAGCGGAAATTAATTATAAAATTAATTAATGCAACTTATATGTTTGGAATTTTGTAAAATAGAAATCATTTTTGAATTCGGAATATCAATTATACCCTAGGGTGAAATTTTGGTACTTTTCTGAAAACTTTCAATTTTTGATGAATAGTGAAACCACTAAGTGGTAGGTTAAAAACTGAATTTTGCATAAAACTTAATTTTACCGCTTCTGTGAATGGAATTTCGAAAATCCGAGAGACACGGTTAATATCAAGGACTAAAATGTGGTTCAATGAGATGAAAATAATTTTTGGTGAATAGTAACTTTTTACTTTTTTTACCGCGGTTAATAGTAAATAGGGTAACTAAGGGTAAATATGATATTAATATTACCCTAACACATGTCCTAATTCTATTGGACAAGTGTAATTCGACCAAAAACAAACTTAGGAATAAAATATGACCATTTAGGCCCACTTGGATTAGATTAGGACATTTATTATTAATTTATTTAAAGAAAGGTTAAAATAGTTAAAATCAAAGTTTAATAAGTAAATCATTTTTAATATGGGGATATACATAAGATAAATTCTATTGTAAATATTCATTAGAAAGATAAAAAGATTTACTACATGATGGTATTTTATTTGTAATTTTTATAAATCAAATAATTTAATTTATTTATGACACAAAGATGATGCAGTAATTATCTTGTTAATGAAATATTGACATAATTGATGTTATAAACACCAAAATAAATGTAATTTGAGACTTTTTATGAATTAAACTAATTTTCTAGGTTACTATGATATATTAGTGTTGATTTAATCAACTTGGTTCGAACATATAATTCTGTTATGACTTTCACAAAAATCATGTATCAAATAGTGTCAAAATTGACACAAAATAGTTTTTAAATCAAATATTATATTATTAATTGTTATTTTATTTCTAAAAATCTAAGGTTCGGCCAAATGACTTAGATAAGGATATATGTATTAATAATATACAATTTGGGGTTCGTTTGGCATGTTATAGTAAGTGTATTTACCATATAGTGAAAGAAAACAAAAAGACACGGTAAAAGTTAAATTATTTAACTTAGAGTTAAATCTAATTGATAAGGTTAAAATAATACCCTAAACTTGTCTAAATCTTATTGGTTGATAGGGTTTCGACCCATCCCCACTGTAGCTTCGAAATAAGACCCTTTGGAACCATTATAAACCGATTTTGACTTTAATATAAAATAATATTTTTGAGATATTCCTAAGGTGCCCCTCTCCTCCCTTATAAAAGGACACCTCCTCCCCCTCCTCCTCACACCAATTTGAGCACTCAAGCTCGGCCAACCCCTGCCAAAATCTCTTCTCCACTTCCCTAGAAACATCCTAGAGGTTCTGGTATTAATCAAAGACCAATTTTAGTTCCCTAAGAGGAGGTCTCCAAAAGGCGCTTCAAAGAAGAGGTAATTACCGTTACCAATTCTTTCATCTTTATTTCTTCTTCCACTTCTTCTTCTTAGGTTGTTTCATTATGAAGTAATAACATCAGTATCACTCATATACTGATATGTTATTATAAGTATGAAACAAACCTATTTCACCATCTATCCATCCTACGGAAAAAGAAATCACTGCGCGTGCGTACGTACGGAATACCGTCTCTACGCCGTGGTGTAATCTATTTTCCACCACCACCTTACACGGATGGGTATAATGGTGTAAAGAATAACTATAAATAGTTATTACAACATCATATTGATTCTGATATATTGTATAATCCACTCCAATTCAGTTCAATATTTATGGAAATGATATCATCGCTCGTACGTACGGACTACCGTCTCCACGACGCGATGAGATTCATTCTCCATGTAAACCATTAAAGAATGATTATAAAGTATATATAAGAAATAATAATGAAATATATGACATTATAAAGCTACTGGATTTATGTATATATATATGTATGTAATCTACTTACTTCCATTTCAAGACAATAAGGAAAGTAAAACAGCGTTCATGCGTACGTACGGACTACCGTCTCCATGAACGGTGTTTTTCATTTTATTAATCTATCTATTATATATATATATATACTGAATATATATGATATATAAATCATATTTTATATTCTGGAAGTAAGTAAATCATGATATAAGTAATAGTGATGTCAAGAACAACAAGTCAAAACACCTAAGATAAATGAAACGATTTTACCCAAAACGCTTCTTTAACATGGAATTTACAAAAGAACGGGTAATATAATGTCATAAGTGAACCATATATGATATCATAACAATGAATATGATTCTAGAATAAGTCAATAACATGATTTAAATCATTATACAGGAGGTTTGGACACTTACAAAGCAAGTCGGACATAAGTTAAGGGAAATATCACAATCTCATTTTTATCCGAGATTGTTTATTCGTAAGTATTTACTGGGGTGTATTTTATCATCCACATCCATGTTCCCTCAATATGTAATATTGTTTCCATACACTTGCAATAGTTTAAATACAATTTTACCCTTAGGTGAGTTTTTAGTAAAGAATATGAAAGGAATCTTTTGTCGTTTTTCCGTACGAGGTACTTTTTGACTTTTCCGACAAAAGTACGAAGAATGTTTTTTTTAACTTATACGGAACGAACGGATTTATACTGTTTTATAAAGCCTTATTTTCATGAAGCTTCCTCTAAAAGATTTCATGACTATTTTCAATAAAATCTCTTTCTTTTAAAATTGCATGATGTTTTGTGAAAAGAAATTGATTTTGAAGAAGAAAGGATATTTTCCTCAAGAATTCAATTCAAGTGTTTTATCAAAATTATTTTCCATATAAGATAATAAAGGGTTCTATTTCTATCCATATTTTTACATTGATTTTACTATGTTGTGATGGAATTATGTTTATGAATTCCTTTATCTTATATGAATGGTTTTATGATGTCATGTTGTTTAAGAATCCCATTTTTATTACATGGGTTATGCAATGATGTATGATTTATGATTTTGTGGCACACATAAGAAAGGATTCATTAAGAGATGGGTGGGACCTATATCTCCCTCCAATGCATTGGGTAAAGATTTTATATCTCATGAGATATACATGGCTGGAATGGTAGGTTATACCGGTTCAGTGAAACAGGACTGAAACGAGGATTACTCGATTCAGAAAGGGACTTTGTCCACTAAGATAGTCTTGGCAATGAGTCTTGACTAACAAGAAATGATTCTCTATGATTATGTGTGTATGCCACAATGAGTAATGTTTTAAGTTATGATTTCATTTCACTACTATGATTTATCCCATGTTATGAAATTATGCTCTCTTTTGCAGGTTAAGATTTCCAAAAATGTTATGTTCTTATGAAAATTATGTGATTGATATTTCCTTTGTTTACCCTTACTGAGCATTTGAGATCACCCTTTTATGTTTTCTTTTCCCCAGGATATAAAGAAAGGTTTTAGGTAAAAAAAGGGAAGATCTTTATGGGAGATGTTGAAGATATTTCCCCCACGATTAGAAGATTATACTCCGAGTTTCCAAAGACACTAAACTATTATGGTCCTTGTGTGTGTGTTTTTGTTGTGTACTAAGTATTCCGCAAATGTAATGTAATGTCCATGTACGATAAGCTTCGGGTCTCTACAGTTGGTATCAGAGGAAAGGTTTAGTCAACCTTTGGAAACTAGGATGCGAGAACTTTAGTGAGATCCCTAGAGATATTTCTAAGGTATGTCTAGGGATGTCTCTAAGGTTAAGTATACGTATAGGTTATAGTCCTAGAATTGCGCTAACGATATTCGAATTTAACCCAAGATGTTAGATATTGAGGGTACTAACCCTTTATTATGTTGTTTTCCCTAGCATGATTTTTGCCTCTCACACAATTCTTTTGGGGTTTTAGACGATGGCTGGAACCCGAAGGAACCGTGTTAATGCGGAATGTGATGGGCAATGCAATGATTGTACCCCTGAGCAACCAAACGATATAGGAGCTGGAATGCAAAATCTTGTAGCCATGCTCACACAACTTTCTCAAGCTATGAATCATGCAGGACTTCCAAACGAGCAAAGGAAGGAGCAACATTCTGTTGAATCCTTCATGAGGCAGCGTCCACCTTCTTTCAGTGGGTCTACTGATCCATTAGTTGTTGAACAATGGATTAGTACTACTGAAAAGATATTTTCAGTTCTTCAATGTTCTGAACATTATAAAGTCATCCTAGCAGTGTATCGTTTGGAAGGAGATGCTGATCAATGGTGGAATCTTATTAAGAATACAAGGAAAAGGGATGAAATTGAGTCTATGGAATGGGACGAGTTCAAGAACTTATTTTTCAATAAGTACTTCCCTCGTATTCTTCGAACAAAGATGGAGAAAGAGTTTCTTGAACTGAAGCAAAGGGACGATGAATCTGTTGGTACCTATGAAGCAAATTTTACAAGACTTGCAAGGTATGCTTCTGGAATTATCATCCAACCTAAAAGTAAAGTTGATCGATTTTTCAGTGGCTTAAAACCAAGTCTTCGAAGGGCATTAGCTATAAGAGACTTCAGTAGCTATGAAGAAATTGTGCGTTGTGCTATCAAGGTAGAAATGGAAGTTGGTGTTACATATCCATCTCATGGTTTTGACAAGAAACGAAAGATGGAGTTCAAGGAGAAATCTCAGAATAATGGTGAAAAGAAGATGAATGTTTCCTTATGCACAAAGTGTGGAAAGAAGCATGGTGGAGATTGTCTAAAAGGGACTAGAAAATGTTTTAAGTGTGGAAAAGAAGGTCATCGAGCAGCTGAGTGTCGAAGTAATGGAAAAAGGGTTTCTAATGATGTGAATAAAGAAAACACTGCAGAGAACGCACCGCCAACACTTCAATGCTTCAAGTGCAAGGAAATGGGGCATTATGCTAATAATTGCCCTAATCCAAGGGTTAGTGATGATCAACATGATCAACCACTGAAGGCAAAGGACAAAGGGAAATCACATGCGATCACTATTGGCAATGTTGAATATGACAACGATGTGGTGGAATGATTAAGTGTTTATGTAATGGGATTCCAAAATAATGTTGTATCATTGAGTATTGCAATATTTATTGATGTGGTATTCAAAGTGATTGAGATATTTTTTGGAAATAAGATGATATGCGCATAATGAAGACGAGAAAATGAAATGTTTAATAGTATTCATGAGCTCATGATTGATATAAGGACTAAGTGATATCATGGTTTGAGTATATAGAATTTTGAGGATTTTGGTATGTGGAAAGTGATAACTTTTAACTGCACTCATGTTTTCACTAAGGTATTCAAGAGAATACACGATTAAGGACTTTGAATGTTCGGAATGTGACCAACAAGACATATCTTATGATATGTGGGGATCAACGACAGTATTAAATCTCTGGTAATCGATGTCACTATATTATGAGAGTGGACTGCAGTATTATGTATAAGCCTAAAGATTAGACTGGATTATGTTGGACATAAGTTAGTATTGTTTAAGGATAGAAGATTTTCGATATTATTGATGGGATGTTATAGTAATGTAGTTTTAGAAAAAGGGACAACCTGCAGGACGGGCGACAGCCCATCGCTTCGGACAAGGCTGTAGGAATCGAACCCACAACCGAAGTGCGACTGGCCTTTATCGCCTACCACTAGCCTACAGGAAGTCCCTGTTTAGTAGAAACTAGTTTTATTATATTAAGCAGTATGATATATGAAGTATAAGTCCATTTTAGGAACCATATGTGATTAATCTCACTATAGAATGACTTATGTATATTTAATAACTTTTTCTAACCTTTTGTTTGAGACAGATGGAATGACCCATCATTCTATCACATAATCTGCTAACACTTCACAAATAACAAATTCAACTTCATTTATTTAAGAGATGAAGTAGAAATTGTTCAAGGCACAAACAAAAGTGAGATTGTACCAAAATAAAGTAAGTATTTATTTTAAGCAAATTTTCAACTTTAAGGAAATGATCTTGAAAACCAAAAATGTTGTCCTAGTGATCTTATACCTGATGAATCAGATGGTACCTTATATCATCACAAATCTATGGATTTGTGATTACTGGCTTTTCCATAGCCATGTTCTCTACCACCCTCCATCAGAACATGATGGTTAGATTTCTCTTCCATATCCATATTTTCACCTATGTGGAAACCCAGTGATTAGTTTATTTGGGTAATCGTTACATTTCATACTTTAGTTTTTAAAGCCAAGTTTTGGTATTCCCTTTTACGATGTGGGTTTCTATTAAAGAAACTTTCGAATAGTAAACCATTTATAACCCCGACGAATTTCGAGGGCGAAATTCATTTTAAGGGGGGTAGAATGTAACAGCCCGAGATTTTATGAAAAATATTCTTTTTTATTTCACTAATGTCTTGTGTTGTACGCTACACCAAAAGGAGCTTGCACAACACGCATCCTTGACTTGCCTTGCATTACACGCAATCGCAACCTTCCTCGATAGCGTGTGTTGTACGTAATACTGAGTTTCACGAAACAATGATATGCTATTAAAATATTATTGAAACTAGCCGTTATGAATAGTAATAACTACTTTTTAAATTTTAGAAATTTTAACTCTCAAAATGGACTTCATTTTTGGATTCGGAGTATCGAATTTAGCCTAAGGTGAAATTTTGGTACTTTTCGGATAACTTTCATATTCTGATGAATATTGAAAATTACTAAATTATAATTAAAAACAACTTTTTTAATCGAAATAATTAATAGTGATAAATCATTAATTTGAGTGGTTGTAAAGTATATTTAGAATATATTTTTACAATTTAATACAATGTTGGTCATTGGATGTAATTTCACATTTAAACCAGTTATAAACAAGTGTCAATCTTTTGATAGCTATTATCTCTTAAAAACACGCTATTTGTTGTAACAGCGGAAATTAATTATAAAATTAATTAATGCAACTTATATGTTTGGAATTTTGTAAAATAGAAATCATTTTTGAATTCGGAATATCAATTATAGCCTAGGGTGAAATTTTGGTACTTTTCTGAAAACTTTCAATTTTTGATGAATAGTGAAACCACTAAGTGGTAGGTTAAAAACTGAATTTTGCATAAAACTTAATTTTACCGCTTCTGTGAATGGAATTTCGAAAATCCGAGAGACACGGTTAATATCAAGGACTAAAATGTGGTTCAATGAGATGAAAATAATTTTTGGTGAATAGTAACTTTTTACTTTTTTTTACCGCGGTTAATAGTAAATAGGGTAACTAAGGGTAAATACGATATTAATATTACCCTAACACATGTCCTAATTCTATTGGACAAGTGTAATTCGACCAAAAACAAACTTAGGAATAAAATATGACCATTTAGGCCCACTTGGATTAGATTAGGACATTTATTATTAATTTATTTAAAGAAAGGTTAAAATAGTTAAAATCAAAGTTTAATAAGTAAATCATTTTTAATATGCGGATATACATAAGATAAATTCTAATGTAAATATTCATTAGAAAGATAAAAAGATTTACTACATGATGGTATTTTATTTGTAATTTTTAGAAATCAAATAATTTAATTTATTTATGACACAACGATGATGCAGTAATTATCTTGTTAATGAAATATTGACATAATTGATGTTATAAACACCAAAATAAATGTAATTTTAGACTTTTTATGAATTAAACTAATTTTCTAGGTTACTATGATATATTAGTGTTGATTTAATCAACTTGGTTCGAACATATAATTCTGTTATGACTTTCACAAAAATCATGTATCAAATAGTGTCAAAATTGACACAAAATAGTTTTTAAATCAAATATTATATTATTAATTGTTATTTTATTTCTAAAAATCTAAGGTTCGGCCAAATGACTTAGATAAGGATATATGTATTAATAATATACAATTTGGGGTTCGTTTGGCATGTTATAGTAAGTGTATTTACCATATAGTGAAAGAAAACAAAAAGACACGGTAAAAGTTAAATTATTTAACTTAGAGTTAAATCTAATTGATAAGGTTAAAATAATACCCTAAACTTGTCTAAATCTTATTGGTTGATAGGATTTCGACCCATCCCCACTTTAGCTTCGAAATAAGACCCTTTGGAACCATTATAAACCGATTTTGACTTTAATATAAAATAATATTTTGAGATATTCCAAAGGTGCCCCTCTCCTCCCTTATAAAAGGACACCTCCTCCCCCTCCTCCTCACACCAATTTGAGCACTCAATCTCGGACAACCCCTGCCAAAATCTCTTCTCCACTTCCCTAGAAACATCCTAGAGGTTCTGGTCTTACTCAAAGACCAATTTTAGTTCCCTAAGAGGAGGTCTCCAAAAGGCGCTTCAAAGAAGAGGTAATTACCGTTACCAATTCTTTCATCTTTATTTCTTCTTCCACTTCTTCTTCTTAGGTTGTTTCATTATGAAGTAATAACATCAGTATCACTAATATACTGATATGTTATTATAAGTATGAAACAAACCTATTTCACCATCTATCCATCCTACGGAAAAAGAAATCACTGCGCGTGCGTACGTACGGAATACCGTCTCTACGCCGTGGTGTAATCTATTTTCCACCACCACCTTACACGGATGGGTATAATGGTGTAAAGAATAACTATAAATAGTTATTACAACATCATATTGATTCTGATATATTGTATAATCCACTCCAATTCAGTTCAATATTTATGGAAATGATATCATCGCTCGTACGTACGGACTACCGTCTCCACGACGCGATGAGATTCATTCTCCATGTAAACCATTAAAGAATGATTATAAAGTATATATAAGAAATAATAATGAAATATATGACATTATAAAGCTACTGGATTTATGTATATATATATGTATGTCATCTACTTACTTCCATTTCAAGACAATAAGGAAAGTAAAACAGCGTTCATGCGTACGTACGGACTACCGTCTCCATGAACGGTGTTTTTCATTTTATTAATCTATCTATTATATATATATATATACTGAATATATATGATATATAAATCATATTTTATATTCTGGAAGTAATTAAATCATGATATAAGTAATAGTGATGTCAAGAACAACAAGTCAAAACACCTAAGATAAATGAAACGATTTTACCCAAAACGCTTCTTTAACATGGAATTTACAAAAGAACGGGTAATATAATGTCATAAGTGAACCATATATGATATCATAACAATGAATATGATTCTGGAATAAGTCAATAACATGATTTAAATCATTATACAGGAGGTTTGGACACTTACAAAGCAAGTCGGACATAAGGTAAGGGAAATATCACAATCTCATTTTTATCCGAGATTGTTTATTCGTAAGTATTTACTGGGGTGTATTTTATCATCCACATCCATGTTCCCTCAATATGTAATATTGTTTCCATACACTTGCAATAGTTTAAATACAATTTTACCCTTAGGTGAGTTTTTAGTAAAGAATATGAAAGGAATCTTTTGTCGTTTTTCCGTACGAGGTACTTTTTGACTTTTCCGACAAAAGTACGAAGAATGTTTTTTTTAACTTATACGGCACGAACGGATTTATACTGTTTTATAAAGCCTTATTTTCATGAAGCTTCCTCTAAAAGATTTCATGACTATTTTCAATAAAATCTCTTTCTTTTAAAATTGCATGATGTTTTGTGAAAAGAAATTGATTTTGAAGAAGAAAGGATATTTTCCTCAAGAATTCAATTCAAGTGTTTTATCAAAATTATTTTCCATATAAGATAATAAAGGGTTCTGTTTCTATCCATATTTTTACATTTATTTGACTATGTTGTGATGGAATTATGTTTATGAATTCCTTTATCTTATATGAATGGTTTTATGATGTCATGTTGTTTAAGAATCCCATTTTTATTACATGGGTTATGCAATGATGTATGATTTATGATTTTGTGGCACACATAAGAAAGGATTCATTAAGAGATGGGTGGGACCTATATCTCCCTCCAATGCATTGGGTAAAGATTTTATATCTCATGATATAGACATGGCTGGAATGGTAGGTTATACCGGTTCAGTGAAACAGGACTGAAACGAGGATTACTCGATTCAGAAAGGGACTTTGTCCACTAAGATAGTCTTGGCAATGAGTCTTGACTAACAAGAAATGATTCTCTATGATTATGTGTGTATGCCACAATGAGTAATGTTTTAAGTTATGATTTCATTTCACTACTATGATTTATCCCATGTTATGAAATTATGCTCTCTTTTGCAGGTTAAGATTTCCAAAAATGTTATGTTCTTATGAAAATTATGTGATTGATATTTCCTTTGTTTACCCTTACTGAGCATTTGAGCTCACCCTTTTATGTTTTCTTTTCCCCAGGATATAAAGAAAGGTTTTAGGTAAAAAAAAGGAAGATCTTTATGGGAGATGTTGAAGATCTTTCCCCCACGATTAGAAGATTATACTCCGAGTTTCCAAAGACACTAAACTATTATGGTCCTTGTGTGTGTGTTTTTGTTGTGTACTAAGTATTCCGCAAATGTAATGTAATGTCCATGTACGATAAGCTTCGGGTCTCTACAATAATTATGGAAAAGTTTAGACTCAAAAAGGCAACGAGGCTTGATGTTCCCAGGATGACCACACCGGTGACATAACACTGGAAACATTCTTGAATATGAGGATACTAAAATACCCTTACCCTAAATCCCTTGAAGGATCTTATCTTGACCCAATTCCACTCAACCTCATTTCTTACACTAAGAAAATTCTTAATTACCTGATTCTCAATCCTTTACCTCTTCTATAATAAGATCCCACCACCACCAAGCATTCATTTTAAGTGTAAACATGGCTAATCATTCTCAATGTCTTTTATGAAATTCGATGTGTTCATAGAGGAAGTGGATATATTGAATCGATTATTAAACTTCTTGTTTGTTAATACCACCCAATAAGGTCAATGTAACCTTAGTGGTGGTGGTTTCCTAATGAGGAAACCTATTTCCCATGGTATATTATATTTGAGCAAGGATCCTTAAATCTTGGAAATTAATATAGATTCTAATCGGTGGATAAAGGTCATCCACCCATTACTATATGGTAGGAGGTGATCTTATAGGTGAAATTTTCTATATTAAAGTAAAGAGTGATATCAAGACCTTTTCCCTAATAATGTAAAACCTGATGTTTTGAATTTAAATTACTAAAGTTATGTTTAAACCTATTCCTCTCTATATTTCTTCTATTTATTCTTTATTTACCAAAAATTATTTTTCTTTTAAAAAAAATCCACCAAACCTTCAATTTATTCAATCATACTTTTAACATAAATTTAAAGACATAAAACATAATTTAAACATCATTTAAGATAAAAAAGTGTCCATGCTTTGAGTTTAGTGAAAAATAAGTGGACAATCAAAAATATGAATTGGGTTTACAACCAAGGTAACTAATTATTGACTCATATTGACCTAATTGATAATAATAAATATATAGAGAAACACTATTTATTTATTATTATTGTTTTGGTTAATATGGATCTCCAATCAGTTCCAACAATAATATAAAAAACATAGGCAAGCATGTGGTATGTCATATGATCTTACCTATTCCTACCTATTGACACATAACATGGTGTATAGGACTTGAGATCTAGTATTAACCAAGAGAAAAGTAGAAAGTCCAAAAATAAACCTGGTAACTCAGATTTCCACCATAATTATGTTGGTTAGGCATATTTATGGGTACTTCATAATCCCCAACATCCCTATCTCTTGGATACCCTTAAGTCCCATATTAATCCCACTTGAGGATGATTTTGTATTTGTTTTCAATACATATGTTTGAGGTGTTGAGGATTGTGAATGTTTTGGAGTAAATTTGGAGTAGTTTTGAGATGTTTGGAGAAGTTTTGGTAAGTTTATAAGGGATGGAGTATGAGTATGGAGATTCTAGTTGTGAACTATTAGAAATTAGTTTAATTTTTTGGTACATAATATATATTTTCTCAAAATCTTAAGTTTGTAAAATGCATGAATGAACTTTCTTGTATATGTATGATTTTCATAACATTCATAATATATTTAATAGATTCTAAAATTTAGAAAAATACCATATCTTGGAGTGATACATAACATTATTATTGATATGTAATATATATTACTTTGATTTGAGAAGCAAAAAAATGGAAAAGGAAAAACATGCATAAGTTTTTGCTGAGGAATGTGTAAGTTTCTTAGTGATACGTAACATATTTCATGGTACGTGTGTTTTTTTTAAGGTCAAGCATAAATATACCAAGGTTTAAAACCTTATACATTATGTAGTGTTTAAAAACTGTTAAGTATGAATCATATTGTGAGTAGATGTGATAAAGGAAATAACTTTACTAAGATACATAATATATTTATTATATTCTTTATTATATATCAGTCTCTAGGAATTTGTAGAATTGATGTTTTTCTAGAAGATGCTTCTAGAAGTATGGTTTAATGATGTTGTACTATTCTCCATTTCTTAAATATAATGATGATTAAAATAAACCCATGATTCTAGATAGAAACTATGGAGATGATAATTAAAGAAAATATTGAACTATGATCCATTTTGTGAAGTTGTGTGAAGAGAAATACCAACCATAGCTAGTTCTGTTATTTGTGAAGAAGTTATGTCGCAGTGAGGTGTTCCAATCCAAAATAAGATATGGTTCCATGAAAACATGGAATAAATTAAATGAATAAATATTTTTTAGAGGATAATCACAGTATATTTGAATATCGCATGAAAAATAATATCCTAAATTTATTGGAATATTTAATGGGAATATTTGACTTAGATTTAAATGAGAACTATAGAGAAAATAAAATATTATAAATCAAGGAAGAATTTCCATTCAAATATGGAAATATGCTCATGTGTTTTGAAATATAAAATAGGTGATATGGGAAGAATGAATGTTTTGAAGAAACCAGATACAATATTCTTGAAAAGGATAGTATCAAAGAAAGAAAAGGGGAGATATGGTCATAGATTTTTATTAAGTCGAGAAGGGAGAAGATCATATCCACTTGGTATTTGTGATGTGTTCTTTCACTATAAATTTTTATTAAAATGTGTATTCTTAAAATGTTACAATGAGTTGGTTTTCTACATGAAATTCTAGTTGGTGACAATATCTATAAAGGTTCAAGGTCAAACCCTTGCCTGGTTTCTTTCTTGATTATAAGAGAAGAGAAATGTGTTCATGTGATAAAAACTATAATAAAAAAGGGATGTATTCATCCTTTCAGTATATGAACCTCATTAACAAACATGTTGGGTTTATTATATTTTTTAAACCATGTGAATTATTGATAGAAATTTATTGAATAATCATGAGCATAATTGGGTTGGAAAAAAATTATAAACACTAATTATCCCCCAATGTTTATCACCCTACGAGTGATTCTAACATCCCAAACCCTAGATACCTTGATGTTGGTTTTGATTCCATTTTGTAATGACCGTGAACCGATTACACAAATGATATTAGGTTGGGTAACCACAACACCTCGGGATCACCTCCTGATCATTAGTGGCCACTGTAAACATCAAGGGTTGATACATGTATCAGTTGGACAATGTTTTCCCCCTTATAGTATCAATATAAGCTTATAAATATCATGCCTAAAGTGTAATGACCAAATGGTCCTAGGAACTCTGAGATATAACCGTTCAATTGTGAAAGCATAGGTGACAAGGAAAAATACATAATATGCATGATAAAATGTGCATACAGCCGCATACACTAAACCAATCTAGGAAATTATCAAACACCACATTAATCAGTAGAACTAAGAAAAAATTGTTTATACAAGTGATGGGTAAACAAATCCTAATGACCCAAATTATGGATCTCCTAAATTAAATATCCCATTATAAACACTAGGTAAAATCCCTATGTAACCATCCCACATGCCCTCCATAAAGTGAAAAGGTGTCATCCATGATCCTGAATCCATGTGTAGCTAACTCCCATGCTTGAGTGCTTTTTCTATACCTTGGTCACACATAAACATGTCTACATGCATCCTAAGAGGAGTTTTTGTAGGGTGTGTGTATGATATACCTAGTAGGTGGTCAACACCTTCCCCTAACCACCTATCATAAACTCAAGTGTATGAAAAAATAGAACAAATGCATAGTAATATATAATAGGTAAAATAACATGCTTAGCATACTTTAAATGTTAGAATTTATAAACAGAATAAATAACTTCCTATACTGGGAGGGTATATACCTATCAAACCTACTTTGGTATTTACTTGGGATCTGAGATAAACCATAATTGAAGTCAAGGTGAACCACCTTTTCCATTTGGGGTAAGGAGTATTGTGTAGAATAAAGGCATGAAATTTGGCCTAAATTTCCCTTTCAGGGATGGGGAAGGGGCATAATAGAGTCATGGTGATACAAGATTATCCCATTTTATCAACCTATCTATTATCATTAGGTGTAGGCAACCTTTTATATGATCATGTAAAATACACTTTCAAACACACCATATCAACCTCAATTATAAATACAATAAATACACCTTATATTATAAAAGTTTGCCAATATAACATGTAAAATAGACCAAATAATACAAACTAAGTGTAACATCCCTACCTAACCCATTCGCTTGGACCAGGTTGAAGGTGATACTAACCTTAAGTGACATCTCCAAGACATCAAAGATTGGAAATAAATGCCAAGGGATTAACTAAACATTGGGGATGATTTACCCTTTATAAAAAAACAACATGTTAAGACAAAATAAAAACAATGAAACCCACTATATAATGTATAAATATAAATAATAAAACTAAAATAAAAAAATATAGTGGAAATATAAGAGTAGCAATGATAATGTAAAATGTGAAATATGAATAAAACTGAAAGACAACTCAGCATAACAATACTAATGTGGCATCACTCAAATGAAATCAAGAGAGACCACAAAGATCCAAACACTAATATGAGGAAGTAGCATAATAATGTTCCACTAGATAAATACAAGACCTTTCCTTTAACTATTTCATGAAGAATAATGTATGCATACACACCAAGGTATATATGTAGGGGGTGAGTAATCGTACCCCATACTCTTTTTCCAATAGACTTCCCAACCCACATCACTAGGACAAGATCACATTATCTAATAGTTTATAAATGAAATTTATAAAAAATATAGGTACATAAAAATAGTTTACCATAATTAAATATTTTAAGAAAAACAATTAAACTAAGTCAATTTTTCCATTATTTCTTTCCACTTAGCATACCCAACCATGTTCTACACTATCACACACCTGCATGCCAAATGACAATCCCAATACTCGCAAGTGATGATCCATCCTTCACCAATTCATCATAAGGTGATAATACCATGTTCCCCTAAGAACCAAGCACCAAGTATATATAAACATGGCCTCACACAATGCAATATAAACACACACCGCCATATATTCCATATTCTCAGATCAAACCATTCTATAATAAACATTTCTTCTCTTTTAAACATTCCATCAAACATATTTCTTGCATTCAATCAAAACCGTAATTTTAAAATCATAATTTAAAATTATAAATCAAGAGGTTTTCTGGAATAAATTCAAATCTTTGTGTTACCAAAATGATAATTTTAAAACCTTAATTTAAAATTATAAATCAAAGTGGTTTCTAAAATCCATTCAAAATCCCATGTTACCAAATCATAAACCAAAAGGGTTTCCTTCAAGAAATCATGAAATATTCCCATTGAAAATCCAAACACAAAATTTAAGTAAAAAACTAATCCTTTAGGTTATAGAATAAGTAGATAAGGGATAGAATCCACCTACCTCTCAACAATTAAAGAAAATGAAGAACAAAACACAAAACCTCTAGATCTATCCTTGAAACTTATTCCTTTCAATAGATCCAAACAAGTTCTTATCAAAACACATCATAGATCATATATATATCCATAAATATTATATATAACATTATAGGTGAGATAATATGAGAATATATCAAGAGAAATATATAAAATAGATACTTTTCATTGATTTTTAAAAATCACCTTTCAAGTCAAAGGGAATTTCCAAGGATGACTTGGAGAGAAGAGGAGTTTGAGATCATAGTATAATAGGAGAAAAATGATATTTACACTCTAATTTTCAAGTAAATTAATTCACATAACAGGGTTAAGCCACATGGTTTAACAAATCATGCACCAACCATGTGCATGCTACTGGACATCACCTAGGGATCCTCATGGTTGCACTGAATAGTTTGGAAAACCATGCACCAAATGTGTGTTTTTACTGTCCAAATAATCCCATTTCATAAGGTTAGTCACATGGTTTGGCCAAGATATGTGTAAATAGTGTGCTTTCCCAGTGACTATCAAAATCTCTTTGCATAGTTTCTTGGAGAAGGTGCATTGTTTCCCCTAACCATGCCCAAACTGTTCACCCTTAGAAACATTTCCAAAACACTCTAAAACTATCCAAAAACTCCCAAAACTCAACCCAAGTATTATATAACATAAAAATGCATAATAAAAGGGTAAATTACCAGAAATCATTGGTGTTAAATTCTTTCCACCAAAACTCAACCTAAGTATTATATAACATCAAAATACCTAATAAAAGGGTAAATTACCTGAAATAATGGGTGTTAAATTCTCCCCACCATTGGTCTTTCTTCCCATATACAGTTCAATATTTCCAGTTCTTTTGAAAATTTCGGTCCATTTATCCAATATAAAGTCTTCTCGTTCCTATATCTCTTCCTAAATTTGACCATGTTCCCATAAGACTGATACTAAACTGATACATTTCCCATGAAAGAACTTCTCTTTCTTATCCACAATTCATATCAGCGCATGAATTAATATAGAATTTGTATAAAGATGAACATGGTTTCATAAAATAACATGGTCAGAATCAAGATAATACTTATTCAATTGAGATGCATGAAATACACTGTGCACAGAGCTAAATATTGGTAGTGAATACAATCAATAAGCCATATCACCAATAAATTCTAGTATCCCAAAATGGATAATGTATCAAGGAGAAAATTTACCTTTTTTCACAAAAGAAATTTTCCTTTCCTCAAAGAAACTCTCAAGAAAACTTATCACCCTTATTAAAAGATAGTGGTAAATGATGAAGATCCACATATGATTTCTGATGAATCTAATTCATCTTCATCCTCTTCTTAATGATATAAATATTATTCATCATCTCATGCACAATGATAGGTCCAAAAAGTAAATTCTCATGTTTCCACCCAAAAAAGTGAAGAACGATAAGGATAAACATATAATGCTTCAAAAGGATACATATATATATATGCCTGATAACTTTTATTATATTAGAACTCTGCTAATGGTATATGATCCTACCATGATCCTCAAAAATCTATTACACAATCTCTAAGCATGTATTCCAACATTTGGATCATCCATTTGGATTATCCATCCATTTGAGGATGATAAGTTGTGCCCATGGTCAACTAGGTTCGGAGGTCTTGCGGTAAGGATTTCCAAAATTGAGATGTAAACCTAGGGTCATGGTCAGACACAATTGAAACTTCACGCCATGTAACTTTACAACATCTTGAATGTAGTGTTTTCTAAGTCTTCCAATATATTGGATTCAAGAGTAGGGATGAAGTGAGATGACTTTGTGAGTCAATCTACAATCACCCATATGGAATCATGTTTTTGAACCATTCTTGGTAGACCTATGAAAAAATTCATAGCTATATATTCCCATTACCATATAGGTATAGGTAATGATTTTAATATACTTGTTGGCCATTGGTGCTCTACCTTGACCTTATTATAGTTAAGGCATCTCGATACATACTCTATTGCCCTTCTTTTCATGTCATCCCACCAATACAGTGTTCTCATAACCTTATACATCTTTTGAATTCTAGGATGAACATCCCATCTAGAGTGGTGGTTGTTAGAAATAAATTGTTCATGATATGTTATAGAAATCACAATTTTGTCTCTAAAATGAAACACAAATATCTCATCTAATGTCCATCCCTCAACGGTCTCCCCACAATTGATTTTTGAGCTCATAGTTAGTCATTCAGGTTTAGATGTCTAAGTATCTTTAACCTGATCAATCAAAATAGGAACAAGATAAACTGGAAAAAAACTACAACATAATATTTCTCAACAAAATCCATATGCATGTCAGTTATGACCATCATCAACTGCCACTAATTCAAAGCCTCTTTAGCGAACCAACTATATGACTTCCTACTCAATGCATCAGCCACATAATTCACATTCCTCGGTGTATACATCAACTCAAAGTCAAATATATGAAGGTATTTTATCCATATACATTTCCTTAAATTAAAATCTCACTATGAGAAGATTTGTTTCAATCTTTTATGATCCGTGAACAATGTGAAATTATCACCAAAGAGATAATGATGCCAACTTTTTGAGGCATGGACTACAACAGTTAAATCTAAATCATGTTTTGGGTAATTATTCTCATGCAACCATAACTATTATGACCTATAAGATACAACATGATCTATCTACATAATAACACATACCAAACCAAATTTAGATGCATCACAATATACCACATAGTTGTGTCATGACTTTGGAAATATAAGGATGGTGATGATGTAATTCGAACATTAATCACTTGAAAAGATTTTTATCACATGTTTCTCCATTGGAAAGGAATTCCTTTCCTTGTAAAATCTATCATTAGAGAGTAAATTCATGAAAATTCATGAGAAAATCATTGGTAATACCTTTCTAATCTAAGGAAGCTATGTATATCAAAGAGGTTCTTCAATGATTTCCAAGAGATAATAGCTTATACCTTTTTATGGTCTACCAAGAACCCTATTTCAAAAATGATATAGATAAGGAAATGTACCTATTGTATTTTGAAATCACACTTTTAAATCTTATCATCAAGGTGATTTTCCCATAAGATACCTAACACTATTCCTAAGTGTTGTTCATGATTAGCCTCAGTCCTATAATATATAAGAATTTCATCGAAGGATACCACCAAAAAGGAGTAAAGATACCTCTTAAAGATATAATTCATCAATTCCATAAACACATTTGGTTAATTTATAAGACTAAAGGTCATAATGATGTATTCATAGTGACCATAATGACTTCAAAAAGATTTTTCAGAGTATCCTCCTTCTAAACCTGAAGTTGGTGATACCATGATCATAAATTAGTATTAGAGTACCACTTGGATCTCTTTAATTGATCAAACTTATAATCAATTAATGTAATGGGATATCAATTCTTTATCATAACCTGGTTTAGCTTATGATAATCTACACAAAGACTTATATTTTTAACCACATTCTTTACAAAAATAACTAGTGTTTCCCATGGATACATACTAGATCAGATGAATCATTTTCTTTCTAAAACTTCTAGTTTAACCTTTCAATTAATTTAATTCCATTGTTCACATCCTATAGGATGGAAGTTAAATAATACCAATCCTTGGTAAGAGTTAAATCATAAACTCCACTTCTCTTTCAGGTGGAAACCCAAAGAAATTATCATGAAATACATTTGGAAATTGGTCCATAATGGTTAGAAAATCTCTATGTTTGATTGCATCAATAGTTTTCAAAGTAACTAATACCAAATGGTAATAGATAGTCCCAACCACCATCACCAAAGGTCTTACTATTCTTGCATTCACATCTCAATCTACTTTAAATAGATTCTCAATACCAACCGAATAAGTGGAACCAACATATTGAGCATAACAGATGATGTGGGACTTAAATTATGTCAATAAATCCATTACCAAAATTATCTCAAAGATATCCATATAAATAATAGAGAAATAACAAATAAATTTAGCCTCATCAATAGTTATAGAACTTGCTTCACACTTAAATGCATCACATTCTCTTTGTTCGAGAGGTGTTTGAAGTTTCAAGACATAAGGAATCATTTCAACATGAAATCTCATATAATCCACAACACAAGTAGCAATAAAATAGTGGGATGGACTAGTATAAAAAAGATTACATGAGATGAGAGTTCAATATAATAGTACCTTTCACTATTGGAGGACTATATTGGTCTTTTATGATCATCTGATCATCACCATATAACTGCTTACCCACTCCCCCTTGTTCTTTGGCTTCTTTCATTGGTTGAGGTTTTGTTGGGTTCCTAGAATCACTTTGGCTCACTTGGTTCTAAGGATGAGAATTTTTCTAATGATATCACTCTATCAAAACATAAGAAGTATGAGACACATGTGAGGTATTTATAGTAACTAATTTTAGATCACTATGACAATAACATTTGATATTTATAATCTTATAATGGTTGTGGCATGCTCTAGGTGGTTTCATATAATCTCACTTCATATGCTCAAAAAACCACATTGGAAACATCCATGATTGATATTGGGTTTTAGAGAAAATTTAATCGATCTCGTTGTCTGATTCTAAGATGATCCACTACCTTGGAAGTAGGTGTTTGTCTCCTACTTGGTCTCAACATTAGAATTCCCACCTACTCTTATGGAGACAAATGTACTTCATCTAGATGGATTTCTAGTGATATAACTATCTTCCATTCTCACTCTATTCACCATATCTATATAACTAGTAATAAAGAGGGTAGAAATCTTGGAATAAATTTTTGGTTTCAGTCCTCACTCAAAGATGTGTGCCTTCAGGGACTCGCTAGTAGCTATTTTATGAGAAAAGTGAACTAAATTCTTAAAATTAGCACCATATTCCATCATTGATAGATTTTATTGATTTAGACTAAATAAATATGTCATTATGGATATATTTAATGTGTTATGATAGAATTTTTTATTGAATAATTCTTCAAAGTCCTCCCAAGTAAGGCCTTGGTTGACTTTAGCATGTATAGATGAATCCCACTATTGACATGAAAGAACCTCCATCATGTTGACTTCTAAATTCTCCTTAAATTGATTCAGTGTTCTAAGATAATTAAAAATTCTATTCATTATATTGATCCATACTTCCACCATTTCAGGTTTTGAATCCCCTCAAAATATTGGTGGAATCTATTTCAGAAAATGCATAGAATGATTCACTTATCTAGGTTTGTCATTTCGATTTACATTTTCAATTACTTGAAAATCTTGAAAATGATCTAAATGAATTGTTGGTTCACCTATGTTTTAGGTGCAACCATGTTTTCCACAACCTATTATTGTGGGTTTCTTTGACATCGACCAGATTCCATTTCTCTATAACCAAATCAAAACACCACTTATTCATCACTCATTTTCAACTAAAGGCTCAGAATATTCCAAATCCCCATAACCAACAATCATCACAGCCAATTTCCAAGAATCATCAAACACATTATAAACAATGCAGTCTTAGTGGGAAGTCTCACTATTAATACATGATATGATATACTCATCAGTTAAACCCATGACGATGAGATTACAACACACCAAGAAGTTTCTTAGAGAACTATTTGTAACTAGACCACCTTAGTAAATTGAATTTCAGTATAAATAGGTTATATATGTATTTTTATGATATAAATTTCAATTTTCAATATTCTTATCTCCTTAATACTATTCTAAGATGATAAACCAACCAATATTGATATCATTTGTAACATCTATTCCCAAACCATTGGCTTGGTTTGGGTCAAATATTCCACTAACCTTAGGTGACATCCCTAAAACACCAAAGGCTGACAATAAATGTCAAGGGATTACCTAAACATTGGGAGATGACTTACCATTTATAAAAAAACAACCTATCAAGACAAGATAAATCCACTAAACCCACTATATGATGCATGAATATAAATAATACAACTCAAATAAAAATTAATAAAATATAAATATCAGAGTAGTAATGATAAATTAAAACATAACACCCCACTTAAATTGAAAGACAATATGATTTAGAAACACCAATGTGGAATCACTCTAATGACACTGAGAGAGACCACCAAGATTCAAACACCAATATGAGGAAGTTACATCAAGATGTGTCACTAAAGAAATATAATACCTTTGTTTTACCTCTATCGTGAAGAACAATTCCTGCATACACACAAAGGTGAATAGGAATGGGTTGAGTAATCATACCCAGTAATATTTCCTTAAGATAATTCCTAACTCACACCACGAGTACAAGAACATGTTATCTCATAGTTTATAAATTCAATTTATAATAGAGGAATATAAAAATAATTTAACATAATTAAAAAGTTTAAACAAAATAATTGAACTAAATCAATTTTTCCATTTTTTCTTTCCATTTATAATACTCATCCACGTTCCATACTCACACACACATGCATGTCAAATGATAATCCCAATACTCGTGAGCGATGATTCGTCCTTCACCAAGTCATCATAAAGTGATAATCTCGTGTTCCATCAATCACTAACCACCAAGTATGTATCAGAAAGGCCTTATACAATTAAATATAAACACATCCTACCATGTATTCCAAGTTCACATATCAAACCATTCTATAATAAATGTTTCTTCCCTTTTAAACATTTCATCAAACATATTTCTTTTATTCAATTAAAACCATAATTTTAAAAGTATAATTTAAAATTATAAATCATGGGGTTTTCTAGAATCCATTCAAATTTATATATTCCTAAAACCTTAATTTTAAAACCATAAATTAAAATTATAAATCAAATGGGTTTCCAAAATCCATTCAAAATCATGTGTTCCCAAATCATAAACCAAAAGAGTTTCTTTAAATAAATCATTCAACATTCCCTTAGAAAATCCAATCACAAATTCACCAAGTTGAAATATAATAATGTTTCAAGTAGGTGAACTTGAAAGCTGATAAATTATAAAATATAAATACATTCTATATGATATTTGACACACTGACTAAAAATATAAATTATAAAGTATAAATATAGTCAATGTTTTAAATTTCATCTAGATTTTATTTATACTATATTTTATAAAAATAATTTTTTTGAAGTGACTTTATGTTTTTAATCAATAAGTTTTTTCTCATGTAAATTAATTTTGGTTTATTATATTTAGAAATTTCTTTTACATTTCAGTTATTTTTATATTTTTAATCCATGTTTTAAGTTTCATTTATATTGTACTTATAGTTTATATTTTATAGTCCTCCAAATTCATGAACTTAAAACGTAATAATGTTTCAAGTAGGTGACTTTGAAATCCTATAAAATATAAAGTATAAGCTTAATATAAATAAAATTTGAAATATTGAATAAAAATATAAAAAAAATAAAAAAAATCTTAAAAAAATTAATGAAAAATAATTTCAATCACATAAAATAATGTTGTTTCAAAACATAACATTTTTAATTATAAATTATTTTTTACACCAAATATTTTTTTTGTAATATAAGAGAAATAAATAAGAAAAATATGTAACAAAAAAACCTATTGATTTAATTTGGGTTACACACCTATATAAAAATAAAATTCCAGCAATAATGGTGCACTAAGATTCCTTACCTAGGACATAAAATCAAAATATATTTGTAGTGATACAAAAGTTATGGTAGACATTATGGGTAAGAGAAGATAAGTGGTTTCAGTAATCCCACCAACTCTTTGTTTTAAACATACATGTTAGTTAATATTTATTGGAAATATTCACACAATTCATGAAAGGTATGGTTACAAAATTATAATGATACAAATGTAGCATGTGATATGTATGAAGAGAATCAGAACATTCACCGCTGAATAAAAGAGAAACCAATGAAACGTATGATGTGTTAGGGGAGAATTAAAATAAATTTAGTTTTACAAAATGAATGATTCAGTATTAATGTGTTTCTATGTGATGTTTTAGGGAAGATAATAACAAAATCAACTGATAATAGAAAGGATGAAGGAGAATAAACTGGATCAAATCGTGTATCTAGGGTTTTAGATAGAACTTGTATCGATCAACGAGTTGTAGGTTTGATCAAATAGGTTGTAGTGGAATAAATAGGTTGGAGGGAAATGAAGCCGGTTAGTGAGGGATGCGCACGGTGAATAGAGGTAGAAATATCATGAGATAGGGGAGTGAAACTGATCGAGTAGATAATGGAGGTGAAGTCTTAGGCGGAGTTGTAGGCGGATATCGAGGCAGAGGTGGAGGCAAAGGTGGAGGTGGAGGTGGAGTCGGAGTTGGAGACTGAGGTGGAGGAGGAGGTGGAGGCCGAAAATAGGTTGGATAGAATATGGGACGGGAGGAAGTATGGGAGAGGTATGGAGAAGAGGTGGATCTAGGGTTGATGAACTTAGGAGTAGAGTCTGGGGAGGAGAGTCGGGGTGTTGGGGAGGAATTTGGGAGGAGAGTCGGGGGTGTGGTGAAGCAGAATTGAAGGGGGAGACACATAAGGGATGATTGGTGTATAGGTGACACATGGAAGATAAATTACAAGATATAGTATAGATAATAGATCATATATATTTATGATGACCAAAATAGAACAATTGAAGATAAAAAGATCATATTTTAAGACCCTTTCAACTAATCTTAAAACTTCCATTGAAGATGCTTGATGAACTCCATCCACAAACAATGAGTGGAACGCAAATCTAAGATAAAACATAAACAATGATTCCAATAAAGTATTAATAATTATTAAGAATAAAGTATTTATTAGAATAATGTGAGAAATGTATTATGGGATAAAAAAATATACAAGACATCATTCAAAATTATTCGAAAATAAACAATAGTATATGTTTCTATTTGAACCACTAACAGAGATGTGTGAAATTTAAAGGGAATGTTGAAATGAAATAAACAACAGTAAGTGTTTCTATTTCAACCAATAGTAGAGATGTGTGAAATTTAAAGGGAATTTTGAAATGAAATAAATTACAGTTAAAGAAACTGGGAGGTGTATGAAGATCACCATAGGTTCTTTCACTTGTGATAGATGTAGATATGAAGAAGATTCCACAACCAAGTCATAGTTTGGTGAACAGAAGAGGGGATGACCAAGTGAGTTTCATGGAGGAATGAAAGGAGATCCTTTTAACTAATCTGGAAACTTCCATTGAAGATACTTGATGAACACCATCCACAAACAATGAGTGGAACACAAATCTAAGATAAAGCATAAACAATGATTACAAGAAAGTATTAATCATTATTAAGAATAAAGTATATATTAGTAGAATGTGATAAATTTGGTATGGGATAACAATGCCGCAAAACATCATTCAAGTAAATGAATTTGAAATTCGATAAATTATAATGTTTCAAGTAGGTGAATTTGAAAGCTGATAAATTATAAAATATAAACATAATATAAACAATATTTGACACACTAACTAAACATATAAATTATAAAGTATAAATAAAGTCAATTTTTTAAATTTCATCTAGATTTTTTTATACTATATTTTATGAGCATAAATTTTTTGAAATGTTGTTATGTTTCTAATCAATAAATTTTGTTTCATGTAAATTAATTTTGGTTTGTTATTTTTATAAATTTCTTTTAAATTTTGGTTATATTTATATGTTTAATCCATACTTTATGTTTTATTTAGATTATACTTATAGTTTATATTTTATAGGACTCTAAATTCATGAACCTGAAATGTAATAATGTTTCAATTAGGTGACTTTGAATGCCTATAAAATATAAATTATAACTTCCACACAAATAAAATTTTAAAAATTGAATAACCATATAAAAATAGTTGAAAATGAAAAGAATTTATTGAAAATATTTGATGAAAAATAATTTCAATCATACAAAATATTATTGTTTAAAAATATAGCATTTTTAAATATAAATTATTTTTGCACCAAACATTTTTTGTGTAATTTTTTAAAATTATTTTTTTTACATTTATTTTTTTTAGTTAATTTTTATTTGTAAATTCAATGTTTTAAATTTCATTTATATTTTATTTATTCTATATTGTATGTACATAAATATTTTGAAGTGTAAATATTATGTTTTTAATCAATAAATTTTGTGTCATTAAAATTATTTTTGGTTTTCTATATATATGATATTTTTTATTTTCAACTATTTTTTATATGTTTAATCCGTGTTTTAAGTTTTATTTAAATTGTACTTATAGTTTATATTTTATAGGCATCAAAAGTCACCAACTTGAAATGAAATAATTTTTCAAGTAGGTGAATTTGAAAGACAATAAATTATAAGGTTTAAATAAAATATAAATAAAATTTGAAACATTGACTGAACATATAAAAAACCAACATAAATTAAAAATAATTTCATAAAAAATTGATGAAAAATAATTTCAATTGCAAAAAAAAAAAATTTGTTTCAAAACATAACATTTATACTTAAAAAAAATTTGTAGGAAACATTTTTTGTGTAAATTAAAATTTATCATTTATTCTTTTTTCAGAAAAAAATTTTTATCATGACTTAATTATCATGAATTTATTATATTTTAATAATTTTCATTATTTTATTATCTTTTATTTTTGGATCCTTGGACTTGTGGTTAATGACTTTATTATTAATAATATTATTATCATGAATTTATTATAATGACTTTATTATCAAGAATTTATTATCATCATCACTTTGCTAGACTAAATTTATTATTCCTAGTAAAGTCCTTATATTCATGTATTTTCTTTGTATTTGAGTGAATATATAACCATATTTAATTAATAATATTATTATTATTATTTATAAATATAATAAACAAAAAAAGAATTTACATGGCACAAAACATTTTTTTTAGTAATATATTATTAATATTAGTACCCAACCCATGTATTTGCATGACATGATTATTTAATTATAAATTTTTATACACACACTCAAACAATTATGGAGGTGGTCTATGAAATCTGATTCACTTGTTGGGAGAGTGGGAGGAAATTGAAAAAAGAAATGAAGTGAGTGGGTTTTTCCTGACACATGGAAATGAAGTAAAGATTGGTGGTGACACATGTAGGAATAATAATTCTATATAACTATAGATGTGAATTTAAGTGCATTGGTTTATATAAATTAAATCAATGCATAAATTTTGCAAACATGTGTATATGATTTCAAATAATGTATGCATACTATATGCATAAAATTATATATAATTTGCTAATGTAGAGAGTCATGGGAGGAATACTAAACTATATGTAGAAGTAATGAATACTATAATTGCATGAAATATATAATGTATGAATATATTGTTGAAAAAGTGGTGAATGTAGGATTGAAATGAAATAAAGGTCTATGTTGAAATATAAAGATTGGTAAATAGGATAAGTTTACGAGATTCATTAATAATAATAAAACATCTATAAAAATAGGTTTTAAGTGACCATGATTGGGAGGTCCTATCCTAACAAAAGATCACCTCATAGATAATTAAGTGACCATGAAAAGTGACCACAAATTGGAAGTCAAGTTGTCGTATCTCCATAGTTGGTATATTGACCATGACTTTCTCCTTAAACCAACCATAAAGGAAAAACCAAAGATGTGATGTTGATAAATGCCACTATGAAAACTGAATATGAAGCTCATGAAGGGGATTACAATGAACTAAATAGAGGCCAGTCAAATTCACACCACCAAAACCCAGGTAATAACCAAGTAGATCTACTAACTCTTGAAAATGATTCACAAAACTAGATCCCTCACCTCACTAAAACTCTCAAGTCTAATCTCTCCATTGTTAAAGCCTTGTCACCTATATTCCCTTCAAAGTTGAGTGATATATATGATAGGATAAATTTTCATGATTATATAAGTGAAATAGAAAAATAGAGTATAACTTCATCTAAAAACAATTTTACAACATAAGAGAAGAATTCAACACAAAACTAGAACAAAATTTTTTTCATACTTAGGTTTAATTTCATCCTAACTTCCTTGCATCATGAATTTTGTTTGGTATGGTAAGTAAATTATGGATTAATATTTTCTAGTAGATGTCAAGACTTTTCCAATCTGATTAGGTGAAGTAGTATGATGTCCTTCTGTTTTGTAATGTACAATGATATTTGTCAAAAGAAAATAACCAATTACTAATAGACCATAATAATAAGGTAATATTTGAATAATGTTTATGAAATAAAATAGTTGCTAAAAAATATTGAGTAAACTTTAGAAAGTGAATTGAATTTATAATATTAAAGATAGTCAAGGAAACCATTTGTCGTTAATTATGATAATGTAAATTAAGATGTTATTTTTATGCTATTGGAAATGCAACATATAGGAGTTGAGTGATCAGCATTGGCTATTTGGTTAATAAAATTTAATAGACTCAATGTAGAAGTTATACTTATAATATGATAGAAAATTTATAGTAGTATATATAAAAATCATAAGCTTAAATTTGAATTTATTTAGAAAATAATTTAATGATATAACAAATGAGTTAAGTTTAAACATGGAATGGTGTTGAGAATTTAATAATGGTAAGTGGTTTATGTAAAATAAATTTTTAGAAACATACTATGGTAATATAGAGGAATTGGAAGAAATTATATAAAATAATAGATTGGCTGCAACAATTTTAGTAAACCATAGAGAGTGTATTGAATTTATAAGATGGAATTCATAGTCAAGAAAACCATTTAATGTCAATTATAATAATTGAAATGGAGATGCACTATATATGTTATTGGTGGTGCAAGATTTAGGATTTAAGTTATCAACATTTCCTATTTGATTCATATAAAAAAATAATGGACTACAGGTAGTAGATGAACCTGTAATATGGGAGTAAATTTACAATAGTATATTATTAAATAAAAAAATATAGTCTTGAATTTATTTCATAGAGGATTTAATGACATGAGAAATGATTAAAGGCCTAACCTTCAATAATTTCGACTTTTTTCATTATTAAAATCCGAGATAGCCTATCTTCCTAGAAGGAGGCATTTTGATTTGCAGATATTTGTGACATATTTAAAATGGTAGGAGATGAAAATTTTAAATAGATCTCAATCATAGATGTTAAGGATTCTCTAGATAATAGAATAAATCAAGGAATGTGTAATCAATTTCAATAAGATGAATTGAAAATAAAATGAATCTTTGACTATGATATGGAATATTTTTAATAGAGGATGATATTTTGTAAATCTAATTATTCCATTCAATAAAGAGCTATTCACTATTATAAAACAGAATAATTCATTTAAAATTACCATATATAAATTTCATGAAACTAAAACTAAAAAATGGAAAATGGTTTATGAAAAATGTAAATAAAGAAATATAGGGAAGTATCGTAAGAGTCTTGTATTGTAAAATGAATATATTGTAATAACTATTGTGCTATAGAATTCATGGATTGAATGATATTATAGGAATAGAATGTATTCATACATCTTACAGTATGAAAATAGATACCTTCAATATTAATTATAATATATTTTGGATAAACCATAATGTATTGTCATTAATGTTTACGGACATCAAAGTTAAATGAAAAATAAAATAATCCAACCTTTGAGGGTGAGGAAGAGTCATTGTTAAGAAGCTTGGGAATGATAGAAAAAGATGAGTACAGAAAATATACATGGGAATGGAAGGTGTAATGGTGTAGAGGATACCATGATAAGGAACAACACAAACCTTTGGTAGTTAGGGTTTATGGAAATTAGGAAAGCATGTAAAACTAAAAAATTTGAACCTTTTAAAGTGAAAAACAATAGGTATTCAGAGACACCTCAAATGTGCTTTGAGTTACTTCTAAAACCAATCAATGACATTACCAAGGATAATAAATAGTTTCTAATGGATTGTGAGGCAGATGGCATGTACATAGAAAATACCCAAATTTCCAACAGAATCTACAATTCCTCACCTAAAAGTAATGAAAATCACCTGTTTATAACCAAAATCATTCATAAAAAAGTCACAGTGATATGATATCTCATCTTTTAATAAAGTATTTACAACTCTCATATATCTAAAAAATGAAATGATATAATAAGGGAGCCTATAAATGAAAAAAAAATCAATTGATATCAAAATTTCCTCGCATTAAAAACAACATGTAAACTATGAGATTCACTTCATCAACAATGTCAATGAGAAACTTATAAACCTCTCATCCTTCAAATGTTAAAAGGAATAGTATTTTAGAGGATGATTAAAAAATAATTTAATAGAAAATGGAATGATATACATTCCCCATATATTATAGTTTGACAACCAATCTAAAAGTTATTGAACAAATATAATTAGGTTCAGTCCTACTCAAATTTTTCCTCATAGAAAGTAAAATTGAAATGGGATACTAACTGAAACTATAGGAAATAAAAAATACATGAAAACGGATTATACAAAATAACATACTACCTACTGCAAAATATAAACAAATTTTACTAAAACATTACTATATCCAATATATAATAATAACTAAGTATGTTTTTTGAACCTCTGGTTTAATATAATTGAAACAAAAAATAATATTATGTAATGAATATAGTATGCTTATAAATTGTACAAATGATTATGAATCTAATGAATATAATTGAACCAAAAAAATGATATTGTATCTGCACTACTGAATCTACACTACAAATGCTATTTAATATACACTACTTGTATGCTTACACATACACTGCTTATAAATTTTACATAAAAATAACTCAGTGGGTTTGTTGAAACTCTAGTTTAATATAAATGAACCAAAAAATAATATTATATAAGACAGATACCATACTTAAAGAATGTAAAATTGCTACTGAATGTAATTGAATAAATCAAATTTTACAGAATCAACTATACTACAATTTATCATAATTAAACCACACAAATGCTATTGAATCTTCACTACTGAAACTACACTACAAATGCTACTGAATATGCACTATCTGTATGCTTACACAAACATTGCTTACAGATTTTATGGACTATAAACATTTTGTATTATTACTATTCTAAAACGTTTATAAGGTACACTAGTTGTAAACTTCATGCTTATAGTTGTACAAATCTGAGGGAACCTACTAAAGAATACTATGTAAGATCATAACATTGATCAGATATTTCAAAAAAAAATACAATGCTAAGATCATAATAGTGATTGTAGATAGTATAATGTCCTGATAATTTTAATACTATATAAGATCATAACACCATCTACAGACCTACTCCACAAAAATTATGGATGTTTACAGATGTATTAATCTATAAAAATTGTTAAATACATACATGTATATATATTTATGTTAAATATGTACATCTATTATGAATTTTGAAAATGGAGATGTAAATGATGGTTAATAAAATATATACAACTTTTAAATAAATTTTATGAATTTGATGATTTATAAAATTAATTGTGCGTAACTATATGGAAAGTAAACATTCATTCTTAAAATAATACAATTACAAAATCTATATTGACTAAAACAAATGATTGATCTCAATAATAGGTAATATGACTGATGGTAATTTTGTAGGAGAAACTGTATATCTCTAATATCATACAAAAAATATATGAGAATAGGAATCCTTGAAAAAAATTGTTGAAGTATATATTAATGATATAGAATAAATTTGTCAGATAAAATATATAAAAGTGAGCATCGTAGTCAATGAATATATAGTATTATTTTTTCAATAAGATAATAGAAATGGTACATGACCAAAAAGTAATTAGTATAATGGTAAATATAATAAGATAACAACATAAACATATTATACTAAATAAGGGTTATACAATCTTATCATACATATTATAAAATTTAAGAAGATATTACATTTTTGATAAATTGAAAGTGCATTATACATGTATAGAAAGTGAAAGTGTATAAAATTGAAACTGCATATAAAATGTGCATACAGGAAATGCATAACAGATATCAAAATGCATAAAGGTAATGCTTACAAGGATTAATTATAGGAAATTCATATAGAATATGGAAATACATACAGATAATGCATACAGTAAATGTATATATGAAATGCATAAAGGAAATGGATACAAAATATAAATACAGAATATTTGATAGTATAATGAGTTAAAATGAATCTATAAGAAATGCATATAGAATATGGAAAGTGAATATGATTGTACAGTATGATAGGTGGATATATAATATGGTTATACATGAAATGCATATACAACATGCAAAAGTTAAATTGGGGAAAATATGATCATTTTAAGAGGCGCATAATATAAAAAAGATGGACAGACAATATGAAAAAACATCCATAAAGTAGGAAATCTGGTTCATTTTTTAGATTAGGCTCTTGAATTGGAATGGAAAAAAATACTGATGGAGGAATTCTTCATCAACGTCAAAGGGATCTGCAATTGTAAAATCAGAGTTTCTAATATATCAAAAAGAAATTTTATAATATGGATTCTTGATGATTGATACCACTATTATCGAATAAGTAACATCATATCTATAATTATAAACATAAATCTTATGGAATGGAAAAATATGTAGCATAAGATGAAAACCATAAAGTTTCAAGGAATTTGATGATATGTTATAATGATAAATAGTGAAAAAATTAATAAATATATGATTTTTTGTGCAGAATTGTAGAAATAAAAGCACGGAGAAGGAAATGTTTTAAATATCTAAAGTTTTAATATGAATTTTTACCCATAACAGTTGATGGATTGGATTTCCAAATTAGATCATCAATACAAATCCTGAGATACACAAATGGATAAGTTGAATCTTTTATGAAATGGGAAATTAGACACCAAGGATAACCAATTAGATGATTAATGAAGTGAGATAGAGAAGTGAGATGGGATAAAGAGATGGGTAGGGGTAAAGAAGGGGAAAACATGAAGGACCTTATTGAATGTCATTTTTGAAGTAGAATAATCCAAATCATTAACACTTTAAGGTGAATCATAATTGTGAAAATCAAGCAACATATTAACTTGGTAAAAAAATAAAAAACAACATTAGTAAAAAAATATAATATGCTTTGACATATGATTTGAGTTTTATTAAACTGTAAGATAATGTACTAAATAAATTGTAAAGATTAGTATAATACAGACTTTTTCTTTACATTACATATTATGTAAGGATACAAATAAGTAAAATTGAAACAATATATTCAAACATCATATTTTTGTTATCAAACCAATATAGAAAAACATTTAAGAAATTTCAATTTGTAAAAAATTTAGTAGTTTGAGATTCCATAAAATTATTACAAATCATATATAATAAAGTCTAATAAATTCATGGGGGTATGTATAAAATTGTTTCCAAGTCATGGTACTCATACTCGGGCATTGTGGCACAAGCCATGATGCTCATATTCGTGGATTAAAGAAAATGAGTTTCTATAATTTCTTGCATAGAATAGGGAGAGTTTATATTAAATGAAATCAACATCAATTTTAAGGATTCAAATTGAAATCATATAATGATAAATAATTTGACAAAAAATTGAACTAAATATTAAAATATGTTCAAAATGATGTTTAAGACAATGAATATTACAAAAAAGAAGACAGATTGAAAATTCATAGTAGTACTGAAAATTCTATATTCCAAAAGTTATTGAATCACACTTCCAATTGCAATTTTTCAATATATATTATCCATATGTATGTAGTAATTTATGGTAAAACTTCATAGTTACCTAAAAAATGAGATTGTTTGTATACTCTTAAGGCATATTTAATCTATATATTCAACCCGCATGTTATAATTATTAAACTTGAATATTTAAAAACTTGTATATTAGAATAAATTACTATTAAAAAATGAACATATATTGTTAAAAAATATAAACTGATATATTCTAGTTAACAAATACAAATAGATATGAACAAAGAAATAAAATATGAATATGTATATAAAAGAAATATAAACAAACAGATCCCTAAAACAACTTCAATAAAATTCTAGAATTATGTTACAACCATTTCATTATATATTGAACAATTTTACCCAATGCAGTATATGAATATTAATGAATATTACATATTTCAATGTATGCAGTGTACAAATTTCTATTGTGTACATATAATATCTAGTGTTTTTGTATATACTATATGCATATTTCATTTTATGAATATTACATATTCATATCAAAATGTCTGATTATTTCAATGTAATATTGAAGAGTATAATATATTCTAGTGTAGTAAATAATATCACATGTGGTAGTGTATATATATATTTTTCATGATCATGTTATATGTTGCGGAGTATACATACACATTGCATAGTGGAAATGAAAATGAATAATTATAAACCAAAAAAATGAAGAAATTTTTTGATTATTGAATCATAATTGTTCCAGTTGATAATAAATTACCCTTTAGTTAACTTCTCGGCTGTTATTACTTGAAGAGTTATCGTAGGAATACTCCTAGGAAAAATTCAGGGGGGGGATTGTAACATCCCAAGAAATTATAGAATAATACTTTTTCATATATATTAATATTTATGAATTATATATTAATTTTACTTTAAATGGGACTCTATGTTTGATATCATACTCGACACACAATAATGGGTTTCTCCGAAATCTTATGTCACACACAAGACTGAGTTATACAGAAAAATAATATATTATTTTAAATGGTGGTTATCACCTGGCCATTTTATTGGATGAAATGAGCAGAACTAACTATATTATGTTTATACATGTTTATTAAATGTTTTTTATTTTTTAAAATAAATTTTATGGGCTTAAAATAAGAATAAAACAAATTTTAATCATAAATTGCTCTGATATTTTTAAAATATAGTTTTACCGCCTTTTGATGGAGAACTCATTTTGAATCTAATTCTTGACACTTTTATGTGTCAAATTTTGAAAAATAAACTTCATATTTTTAAGTGGGACATAAAAATTTAGTTTGGATAAATTTTTGTTACTTTTTTGATAACTTTCATATTTTAATAAATAGTGAAAAATACTGAATTTTAATTCAAAACTGATTTTTCAACTAATTTATTTAAATTGTTAGATTATCCTTTTAATTGGTTTTGTAGTATAATTAGATTAATTTTTTATAATTTAATTAAATTTTTTTCATTTGAAGTAATTTCACATTGAAATTTAATATAAACGCATGTCAATCTTTTGATAGTTTTTTTAACTCGTTTTCTCTTTTTGTCAACAGGGGTTAATTTTAAATTAATTACTACAAAATATGTGTTTTAAATTTTGATAAATGGATTCCATATTTTGGAATCATAGGGACCAAATTATGTTAATAGTTTTCTTTTACTTTTTGGATATTATGAATAGTAACTACGATAATTTTTATTTAACATGGTTAAAAATAAATCAGGTAATTTAGGTAAAAAAATAATATGATAAGGACAATAGAATTACCCTAACACCTTCCAAAATACTATTCGATAAGTAAAAATTGAACATTAACACCTAAGGATAATAATTGACTCATTTAATGCATTTTTTCCTTGTATATGATATAAATATTATTTAAATGAAAGAAAATGACATAAAAGTGACAAAATGTCACCCTCTTATTTCTTATAAGTATAATAATTTTAATATAGTGATAAATATGATATACATTTGATAATAAATAGTATCCATAAATCTAATTAAAGTATCAATATCATGGTAATTTATTTATAATTTTTATAGATTAAATAATTACCATAAATATTGACACAATCGTGATACATTAATTATTTTTATTAATAGGAATGTCATATAAATAATATAAAAATATTAAAATAAATATAATTTAAATTAATTAGGAAACTCCATGAATTTTATATGTGACTATGACATATTATAAATCTATTAAATGGTTTTTTTCAAAGTTATCTCGCTGTTTGGATTTTATTTAAATTCAATGAAATGAATAGTGTCAAAATTGACACTATTAATATTTTATAAAGATAATATTTTATTTAAAAATAAAAAAAAATCATTAAAAATTACAAATTTACTATGATAAGGTCGAAAAGTTCATAAATAATCCATTTATGTAAAATTTTCCCCATATAAGTAAAATTCATAGCCTCTTAATATTTAAAATGTTGTTACCACAATTAAAATTAAAATAGTTAATTAAGGGTAAACCAAAAAGATAAGGTTTAAAATAAAATAAAAAAATGTCTAAAAATTATTATATGAGATGATTTTTAATAATACACATCTTATATTTTACATAACTCAATTTGGAGTCATTTGGAGTTAAAAATTAATTTATATTAATTTAATATTTTAAGAGTTTCAAAGGGTGCCCCTCCCATCTCTTATAAAAAGGTACCCGCTCTTCTCTATTGATCACACTTAAAAAAACTTTTTGTGTGGCCAATATCTACCCAAAACCCTTCCTAAAATACCTCCCCATATTCTTGATGTATTATTTTAGGCAGAACACCCTCCTTAGAGGTGTTAAGGTGTTCTTCAAAGGTGATCAATTGAAAAAGAGGTATTGTTTTTATTTAAGTATTTCTATATTATTCATTCTTACAATTCTTAAAATATCCTTAAACAATGATGAAATATAAAATTTATCATCCTCAATATACTAATATAGTATTTTGTTAATAACATCACCTGAATCTATCTCCAATTCCATCAAATGGGAAATGAACTTTTCGTTCGTGTGTACGGCAGACTACCGCCTCGCGAACCGATATTGTTCGTTTTTCATCACTGTGTTTAAAGACTATTTATAATGTTTGAAATAATGTTAATATGTTATATTAATTACATATTAATCATTATAATATAATAATATATCAATTGTGTTCTTACTTTCCATGTATATAAAAATGATAATTTTGTTCGTGTGTACGTGTGAACTATCACCTCTACAAAGCGATGTGATTCATTTTTATTCACTACATCACTTGTATGATATATGTAAGTATATTTAAATGTTTAATATTATATTAATGATTATATTATCATTATAGAAAGATAAAATAATAATTACCTTTCTTTCATAATGATCAATGAAAAATGAAGACGTTACTCATGCGTACGTACGGTCTACCGTCTCCATGATTATAACATCGTACATTTTTCATAACCATAATTAATGGTTTGATTTAAAAGTATAATTAAGGTATAAAAGTGATGGTTATGCCATTGAATTATGACCACATGTAATATTTACATCATACTGTGTTCATTTTCGACTCAAGTATCGAATATCGACAAAATGTATCATATGAACTTAAATAATTATGTAATTTTTATAACATAGTAACAAGTGATATAAAAGGAATAATAAACAATAAAAAGGTTATAAAGAAATTAGAAATTAACCTAGCTTATTATTCAGGAATATAAAGATTTCATGTGATGAATCAGACTCAAGGTAAAGTATTTAATCTCAATCTCCTTTCATTGATACATTTCTTGATAATATGGACCTTTATTCTTTTCTAAGGTGTATATATAGACACTATGACATTTCATATCCATATTTTATCTATAATAATTGTAACGCCCCGACCCCAGCTACCCAGAGTCGGTGCATTACTTCGTAACATTGGCATGATCACAAAGGATCAAGTCTCGAAAGACCGATTAGTTTAGTAGCCTTGGAAACACTAGATACATTCATAAGTCTTTCATTACATCAAAAAGTGAAAAACTACAATAACAAAGTCTCCATAGTCCGCACTCATATCCTCTTCCGACTATCCCTGCAGGTCATTCATAAAATACTTCTTCACATCCTGGAAAATATTAAAACATTGAAAGGGGTGAGCTCAGATGCTCAGTAAGGATAACAATAATGCGGAAGCTTTCATAAATAAACATTAACATTTAAGGCAATGTATAACTAAAACAAAAGCCTTTTAAACATGAACTTCAACATAATATGGCAAAAGTAAAATGAGATAATGCCATTTACTTCTTCACATGGATATTCTACTGGTCGAATAATCACATGCAATATCAATAACCACTTTCATAATGATGGAATGCATAATGCCAGACTATCATAACCACATAGCCAAGGCCTCGTGCCAAGACTACAAATAAGATTTTGTCAAGGCCTTGTGCCAAGACACTAGTTTGTCTCATGAGACCTGCCGATGCATCGAGGAGCTATAGCGGGCTCCACCCGTCACTTATTAAGTCCAATGCATTCCTCATATGAATAGGTTTAAACATATCATAAACCATAACATAATCGTATCACATAAAACATGCATAAAGGAAACATAACATTTCCATATTTCAATCACAAGATATCAATACAACACATTGATATAATAAAAATTCTTTCAAAACCATTTTCAATACCAAAATAAAAGAATGTTAAAACATTGTATTTATTTTTCTTTTTTTAAAAAGGTATGGCTTGTAAAGGAAGCCGAAACTCAAATAATGTTCACGGCGGCGGAGAAGTCGTTGTCGCCGCATAAGTACGGAAAGAAAAACATTCCCTTTTTGTCGTTTAGTAAAATGCTTCGTATAAAAAGATTCCTTTTGAATAAACTTAAAAGTCAAAGGGGTTTATACACCGTATAAAAGAAAGTTGTGTATAAAACCAAATATGCCTCAATGAAAGGAGATTGAGACGAAGTCCTTAAAAAGATCATTTTTAAAATAAAATAGATATATTATGTGTATTCACTATAGGTACACATAAAGAAAGTAAAAATACAAAATAAGACATAATAATATCATGACATAATTTGAAAGTAGGAGATTAACCCAAAGAATGGAAGTTGGGTTAAGAAGTTCCCTTACCTTGTGTCCGACTTGACTCAACCGTTCTTTAACCTCCTCAAAATCGGGTAACTCTTTTTGATTTGAGCTAAAGGCTTCCTTGGGAAGAGTTCTGCCCAAAGTGAGGTTTCTAGGAGTAAGGAAGGAATGTTGGGAGAGTATTTGGGCAGAGGTTGGCCGAGCCAAATGGCTTGATGGTGTGAATAAGGTGGGAGAGGTGGGGGCCTTTTATAAGTGGAGAGGAGGGGCACTTTTGGAAAGTAATGAAATGTTACATTATTTCAAAATGCTTTTCGGATTCTAAAGGTCCCACATCTATATAATTCGAGGCTAAGGTGATAAGGTTTCGAAATATCTTCATCCAATAGGCTTTGGACAAGTGTAAGCCTCGGATTTTGCATTATCTTCTCATTTTATTTAAATCGTCAAATAATGATGTCATTGCTGCATCATTATTATGTCATAAATACTTTAATTTATTTAATGTATAAAAATTATAAAACAAATACTATGATGTAGGAAATCTTTTTAGCTTTCCAATGACTATTTATAATCAAAATTTGGACTTGTATAACCCCAATTAAAAATTGTTTTAGTAGAACAATTTATGTTAGTGTCATTTTCACTTTAACATTAAATAAAAAGTAATTTATGTTATTTCCCAACAAAAGTGGATCCATGGGGTCCCCAAGTTAGGCCATGGCTTGTCTTGGTCGGCCATGACTCAACCAATGAGGTTGGGACATGTGTCTAGGTCATTTCATATTATTAATGTATTATTTATACCTTAAACTACACTAATTACCACTAATCGCGATTAAGAACTTAAAAGTTACTATTCACCAAAAAATTATTTTGATCTCATTGAACCACATTTTACTTCTTAATGACAACCATGTATGTCGGATTTTTGAAAATCAAATCACAGAAGTTGTAATATTTCATTTAAACGAAAAATCAGTTATTTAACTACCACTTAGTGGTTTCACTATTCATCAAAAATTGAAGTTTTTCAGAATAAGGCCAAAATTTCACCCTAAGCTATAATTGATATTCCGAATTCAAAAATGATGTCTATTTTACAAAATTCCAAACATATAAGTTGTATTAATTAATTTCATAATTAATTCCCGCTGTTACAACAAATAGCGTGTTTTTAAGAAACAATTTATATCAAAAGTTTGGCAATTGTTTATGTCCAATTTCAATGTTAAATTAATTCTAATGACCACCATTGGATAAAATGGTAAAAATATTTTCTAATTATACCTTAAAACCACTAAATAGTATAATTTATCTGTATAAATTATTTTGATTAAAAAAGTTGTTTTTATGTATTTTTCACTATTCATAAAAAATTAGAAGTTCTCAGAAAAATACCAAAAATTCAACATAGGCTAATTTCGATATTACGAATACAAAAATGAAGTCCATTTTGAAATATAAAATTTCTATAATTTTAAAAAGTGGTTATTACTATTCATAACGGCTATTTTGATTAGTTGCGGTGTGTTAGAACTCGAACTTGCGTACAATGCAAGCTATTGCATTATTGAATGAGAAGCGTATCGTGGAAGCTCGGGGTGTTACATTCTCCCCTCCTTCAATAAATTGCGTCCTCGCAATTTGAAATTTTTCTTTGATAATAAAAGGCTGAAAATAGAAAATACCTTTGTGGAAAACCCACATCGGAAATAAGGTTAATAAATATATAACATTAAAAGAAAGCAGGATAAGTACAAAGGTCACCCGATATAGCCCATTCTAGGATTCTATGAAAATATGGATATGGAGGAGAAACAAACCATCAAGGTCTGATGGAGAGTTATAGAAAACAGGATTAGGAGAATGTTTAACCACAAGAAAATCACAAACTTGTGATTGGTTAAACGGTCATTGAATCCCCAGTTGGAAAAGTTAACCGACAACATTTTTGTTTTAAGTTACCTTTTATAATGTTGAGGAATTTTTTTATGAGATTTACTAAGAACGTAGGGGAATATACATACTTGTTATGTATACTTTCATTCGTTAATAAATTTTTACCACAAACCCAACTTTTACTCCAAATGGTAACGGAACTCAAAAATATTCTATTTATCCTAATTGTATAAGGTTCCAAATGTTAACACATACCATTTAGATTAGTAAAACGATTTTGTAATAACCAGGGACTTCCTGTAGGCTAGTGGTAGGAAATAAAGGCTTGTCGCACTATGGTTGTGGGTTCGATTCCTGCAGCTGTGTCCGACGCGACGGGTTATTCCCCACCCTGCAGGTTTTCCTTTTTCTAAAAATATAGTATTATAGTATTCCAGAAATAATCTTCAGAAAAGTTTTAACCTTAAACAATACTATTCAAAGTTCAACTTAATCCATCCCAACATTTATAGTTATCCAAAATACCTCTGTCCAAACTTTCTCTAAAAGGTCTCTTAATTCCAAAATCAATTGTAACATCAGATTCCCCAAACAAAGAAAAGTTTCTCTTATTGTCACATACTAAAAATATGATTACCTTAATCATATTAAAACCTTACTGAAACCAACAAGTACTGCAGTACAATCCTTATATAGATCACATTATTCTAATAACCAGGATATAATCCATGAGTCCGAAAGCATCAATACATTAGTTATTCTGCTTCAACTGTAGTAATAGCATAAGATTGTCCTTGATCCCTTGGCCTTTTCTGAGGTAAGATTCCTTGACGCTTAGGACATTCATTTGCGTAATGACCCATTTCTCTACAATTGTAGCATTCAACTTTGACAGCCTCTTTCTTTCCCTTGCAATCACGTGCCTGGTGACCTTTTTCTCCACATTTATAACAGACTCCCATTCCTTTTAGGCAAGTACCAGGGTGATTCTTCCCACAATTATCACATAATGGAAAATCCTTCTTTCCCTTTTTCCCTTTATCTGTCTCTTGTTCCACCGTTCTCTTCTTCTCTTGCTTTACTTTGTTGTCATAAGACTTAGAGAATTCCTTTTCTGTCTTGATAGCACATGAGACTATATCTTCGTATGATGAGAAGGATTGTGATACTAAAGCTCGACGGAGAAATGGTTTTAACCCATCAAAGAAACGATCAATCTTACTCCTTGGGTTACGTATATAATCGGCAGCATGCCTCGCTAACCTTGTAAAGTTAGCCTCATACTTTGCGACATTCTCATCCTCCTTCTGCCTCAGACTCAGAAATTGCCTTTCCATATCTGCTCGATGGTCACGAGGAAAGTATTTTTCTAAGAAAAGCTCTTTGAACTCCCTCCATTCCATATTCGATACGTCATCATCTTCCTTTGTGTTTTGAATCAGTGACCACCACTGATCGGCATCTCCAGTGAGGCGGTAAACTGCCATGACAACCTTCTCCCTTTCACTACTCCCCAAGGCATGGAATATTTTCTCTAAGGAATTTATCCATTGCTCAGCTACTGTAGGATTTGTACTCCCATTGAAGGTTGGCGGTTGTTGCCTCATGAAACGGTCTAGCATTGATCCTCCACGTTGCGAATCAGGGTGCTCCATACGAGTAAGGTTGTTATTCATAACCTGCGTGAGTTGTCCCAGTATGGTAATAAGTTGATCAGCACCAGTTGTATCTCCAGGTCCACAATAATTATCTTGAGCAGGAGGGCAATCCCTACACGGAGTTCGTGCATTGATACAGTTTCCATTCCTTCTACTAGGCGCCATTTCTAAACAATGGCATAATCCAGATTAGTTTATGAATCAAAATACATAATTCCATACTTGTATAATACTTAACATAAATTGAACTATTTATGGATATAATCCATAATCATAAAAAGAAATGTTTCCTTTGAGGAAGTATGTACTCATAAACCTTACATAATGGTTTGTAAAGAAAATGAGAATTATCCTAAGCATATCCCCCGGGAGTGTCATAACCAAGAGTGCAGCAAGGCCCGTTGTCGTGCACCAGTTCCCGTTTGAGTCTAGCTCAAAGCGGTGTTTTCGGGTTTTACCCCTAGGTACATCTGTGCCAGAGCCACCTCTACCTGCTCGTATCCAGACAGGGATGTATTGCTCGGAAAACTCACAACATCTCTACAATACTAAAATTCTAGGAAGTTCTTCTATACTAATCCTCAAAGTCTATCTTTGGGCTATGTGCTCTAATCAGAGTTTATCTAAATCTAGCTTCCAAGGTTAGTACTAAACTGCCTCTGATACCAACTGTAACGCCCCGACCCCAGCTACCCAGAGTCGGTGCATTACTTCGTAACATTGGCATGATCACAAAGGATCAAGTCTCGAAAGACCGATTAGTTTAGTAGCCTTGGAAACACTAGATACATTCATAAGTCTTTCATTACATCAAAAAGTGAAAAACTACAATAACAAAGTCTCCATAGTCCGCACTCATATCCTCTTCCGACTATCCCTGCAGGTCATTCATAAAATACTTCTTCACATCCTGGAAAATATTAAAACATTGAAAGGGGTGAGCTCAGATGCTCAGTAAGGATAACAATAATGCGGAAGCTTTCATAAATAAACATTAACATTTAAGGCAATGTATAACTAAAACAAAAGCCTTTTAAACATGAACTTCAACATAATATGGCAAAAGTAAAATGAGATAATGCCATTTACTTCTTCACATGGATATTCTACTGGTCGAATAATCACATGCAATATCAATAACCACTTTCATAATGATGGAATGCATAATGCCAGACTATCATAACCACATAGCCAAGGCCTCGTGCCAAGACTACAAATAAGATTTTGTCAAGGCCTTGTGCCAAGACACTAGTTTGTCTCATGAGACCTGCTGATGCATCGAGGAGCTATAGCGGGCTCCACCCGTCACTTATTAAGTCCAATGCATTCCTCATATGAATAGGTTTAAACATATCATAAACCATAACATAATCGTATCACATAAAACATGCATAAAGGAAACATAACATTTCCATATTTCAATCACAAGATATCAATACAACACATTGATATAATAAAAATTCTTTCAAAACCATTTTCAATACCAAAATAAAAGAATGTTAAAACATTGTATTTATTTTTCTTTTTTTAAAAAGGTATGGCTTGTAAAGGAAGCCGAAACTCAAATAATGTTCACGGCGGCGGAGAAGTCGTTGTCGCCGCATAAGTACGGAAAGAAAAACATTCCCTTTTTGTCGTTTAGTAAAATGCTTCGTATAAAAAGATTCCTTTTGAATAAACTTAAAAGTCAAAGGGGTTTATACACCGTATAAAAGAAAGTTGTGTATAAAACCAAATATGCCTCAATGAAAGGAGATTGAGACGAAGTCCTTAAAAAGATCATTTTTAAAATAAAATAGATATATTATGTGTATTCACTATAGGTACACATAAAGAAAGTAAAAATACAAAATAAGACATAATAATATCATGACATAATTTGAAAGTAGGAGATTAACCCAAAGAATGGAAGTTGGGTTAAGAAGTTCCCTTACCTTGTGTCCGACTTGACTCAACCGTTCTTTAACCTCCTCAAAATCGGGTAACTCTTTTTGATTTGAGCTAAAGGCTTCCTTGGGAAGAGTTCTGCCCAAAGTGAGGTTTCTAGGAGTAAGGAAGGAATGTTGGGAGAGTATTTGGGCAGAGTTTGGCCGAGCCAAATGGCTTGATGGTGTGAATAAGGTGGGAGAGGTGGGGGCCTTTTATAAGTGGAGAGGAGGGGCACTTTTGGAAAGTAATGAAATGTTACATTATTTCAAAATGCTTTTCGGATTCTAAAGGTCCCACATCTATATAATTCGAGGCTAAGGTGATAAGGTTTCGAAATATCTTCATCCAATAGGCTTTGGACAAGTGTAAGCCTCGGATTTTGCATTATCTTCTCATTTTATTTAAATCGTCAAATAATGATGTCATTGCTGCATCATTATTATGTCATAAATACTTTAATTTATTTAATGTCTAAAAATTATAAAACAAATACTATGATGTAGGAAATCTTTTTAGCTTTCCAATGACTATTTATAATCAAAATTTGGACTTGTATAACCCCAATTAAAAATTGTTTTAGTAGAACAATTTATGTTAGTGTCATTTTCACTTTAACATTAAATAAAAAGTAATTTATGTTATTTCCCAACAAAAGTGGATCCATGGGGTCCCCAAGTTAGGCCATGGCTTGTCTTGGTCGGCCATGACTCAACCAATGAGGTTGGGACATGTGTCTAGGTCATTTCATATTATTAATGTATTATTTATACCTTAAACTACACTAATTACCACTAATCGCGATTAAGAACTTAAAAGTTACTATTCACCAAAAAATTATTTTGATCTCATTGAACCACATTTTACTTCTTAATGACAACCATGTATGTCGGATTTTTGAAAATCAAATCACAGAAGTTGTAATATTTCATTTAAACGAAAAATCAGTTATTTAACTACCACTTAGTGGTTTCACTATTCATCAAAAATTGAAGTTTTTCAGAATAAGGCCAAAATTTCACCCTAAGCTATAATTGATATTCCGAATTCAAAAATGATGTCTATTTTACAAAATTCCAAACATATAAGTTGTATTAATTAATTTCATAATTAATTCCCGCTGTTACAACAAATAGCGTGTTTTTAAGAAACAATTTATATCAAAAGTTTGGCAATTGTTTATGTCCAATTTCAATGTTAAATTAATTCTAATGACCACCATTGGATAAAATGGTAAAAATATTTTCTAATTATACCTTAAAACCACTAAATAGTATAATTTATCTGTATAAATTATTTTGATTAAAAAAGTTGTTTTTATGTATTTTTCACTATTCATAAAAAATTAGAAGTTCTCAGAAAAATACCAAAAATTCAACATAGGCTAATTTCGATATTACGAATACAAAAATGAAGTCCATTTTGAAATATAAAATTTCTATAATTTTAAAAAGTGGTTATTACTATTCATAACGGCTATTTTGATTAGTTGCGGTGTGTTAGAACTCGAACTTGCGTACAATGCAAGCTATTGCATTATTGAATGAGAAGCGTATCGTGGAAGCTCGGGGTGTTACAATAATGTTTTTTATTGTTTTTGTATATTTATTAATTAATTTAGATTAAGATTTAAATATTCAAAGTGGTATGGAACACCTTGAACGTTTAAAGATTTAATTATCAAATATTTTTCTTCATGATATTAATTTACATATTTATTTATATGGATATAAAAGGATTATACAGGACATTTTATGTCTATCTTGAATTTCATCCAAAGTTTTCAAAAGGAATATTTTTATATAAATCATTTTACTTTCTTTACAAAATGATAAAAAGAATGTTTTTTTACATATACAGTGAAAACGACTTCCCCACCGCCATAAACGTTATTTGATATTTTTCTTCATCTATAAGCCTTAATGTCACGACCCGTCCTTGGGGCCCGTGTCGTGACTACCCCAATCCTGCCTCCCATAGGCCAGGGGCTGGCGACTAGCACCAAAGGCGTAAATCCCGACAAAGGGGAAGGCATTGCCTTTATAAAGTAAACAAACACCACAGAGTAAGCCAGCATAAGTAAACACTAAGTAAAACTGGGTACAAAAGTAAGTGCGGAAAGTAAATGGGCCAGAATAGAAACCCAAACTGAAAGTAAAGTACAACTGGAAAGAAAGTACAGCAACTGAAAGTAAATAAGCAACATCAAGTCGTCCATTTGAATTCCCACCTGAAGGGTGGGTACAGATACCCACCTCAGTTCCTCGGGTCCAGCCGTCTGCTCCGTGTACGTCCCGCCCAGTGGTCCACCTCCAGGTACCGACTGCTCCACAAGCCTCAACCACGATCAGTGATGTCCGTCGTCTGCATCCAACACCACGTAGTGCGGGCATAGCCCGTGCAGGGGTGAGTATAAGCTACTCAGTAGGGACCCTGAGACCCCCAAATGTCTCCCAGAATCCACAAAGGATAATCTACAAAGGAAAGATACAATCACAAAGTAACATCCAACACTACTTAGGTATATGCCCCTACATATACCTAAGTTATCAATTCCAGTACGGCTCCAACATCTGAGCCCAAGTTCGATCACATCCACACAGGATAGTACAACCCAATCCACACAGGAATGCACAACCCAATCCACATAGGAAGGCAAGTCAATCGTATCAAAGATATTGACTGAAAGTCAAAACTCAGCTCACACAGGTATAATTCTTCGTAAGGTGATAGAGATGATCAGATGTAGCCACTAATTCATCTAATCTGGGACCCACGTAGGATACTAAACCAGCTAATCTGTCGGACCCACATAGGATACAGACCAGCTACTCTGCCAGACCCACGTAGGATACAAGAACAGAGTCAAACACTGCTGGACCCACGTAGGATACAAGAACAGTAGTACTGCCAGACCCACGTAGGATACAAGAACAGTAGTCATCATCGTCGAACCCACGGAGGATTTCAGTACGGTCTTCATTGCTGCCAAACCCACGGAGGATTTCAGTGCAGTATTCATCGCTGCTGAACCCACGGAGGATTTCAGTGCAGTCGTCGTCGTCGTCACAGTCGCAGCCAGCTCTAGGGTTCCCGCACACAGCATTCTCATTTCCGGGAGGGTCCTCTCTATGATCCAAGGGTTTGATACATCAAATGAAACATAGTTCAGAGTTGATGTATCCCAAAGTTCTGTCCCGACAAAGGGAACTCAACGTGACAGATGGCGCGTCAATCAGACGTCCGGTCTGAGAGTTATTGGCTTTTTCATTCTAGGGGCCCGGTTGGTTTTTAAGACAAAACCAACCCAACCACACTCCAACAACGTCCAAACCTCAATAGTAGTAAGCCAAAAGGTCTGTATCACTAATAGAAATCCAAAAAAGTCAACGGCATGTCAATCGGACGTCCGGAGCTCAAGTTATAAGTGTTTCCGCTCCGAGGGCCCGGTTGGTTTCATGATCGAACCAACCCGGCCATACCCAAAGTTCTCCTAAACTTTGATTTTAATATACTAAAACGACCGTCTCGATTCAAGGATCGCATCTCAACTGACGGTGCATCGATCAGAGGTATGTAGCCCAAGATACGGGTGTTTGAACGGAACTATCCGGAAATATGGGGTTTTGGGCACGGACCGACCCGGCCCAAGACCCCCTGGGTCAGCCCGAACCGGGTCGACCCAAACCGGGTCAACCTGAACCGGTTCTGGGTCCAGCCCATTATGGCGCGGCCCAGCCTGGTGGGCGCGGCCCGGCCCAGCCGGCGCAGCCCGGCCCGGTGCGGTCGGTCCGACCTGGGCGGCCGGTTGGCCTGGCGGGGGCGCGGCCTGCATGGCCAGATAGCTTGGCTCGGCCGAGCTGTCACGGGAAGGGGGGGTGCGTGGCCCCCCTGATTGAGAAACTGCGGCCCCACGTGGGGGGCCGCTCCTTTGGCCAGCCGGGGGTTACGACCCCCGGCCTTCCTCGATCGGTCGGCCCAGCTGGCCGGTCGTGCTGCTGCCGCAGGACCCCGTGGTCCCGCCCCTCCGATGCGCCAGCGGCCGGTGGTTCCGACCGCCGCTCCCTGCTCTTCTGCGGCCAAAGGTCGTGGCCTTGTCCGACCGGCGCGGCGCGACGGCGCCGCGCCCCTCCGTCGCGGCCCCGCTCCGGCCGTGGTGTCTTCGTGGTTCTCCGGCGCAGCACAACGGCGTCGCGCCCCTTCACTGCGGCCCCACTCCGGTCGCGGGTTCGTTCGGCCTCAACGGCGCAGCACGACGGCGCCGCCCATCTTTTCCCATTCCTCTTGCTTCCGCGCGGTGCCATTGCACCGCGCTGCCTTTGCTCGTGCCGCAACAAGTACAACATCAAAGAGGGAGGAGGGTCAGCCGTGTTCGTGCGGTCCGACCTCCTCCCATTATTACGATAACAGGCGGCCCAATATAAAAGTCGATGAATAGCAAAGAAAACATGAACAAAAAATTAACCCCTACCTCGATTAAGACATCGAATGAGGTTCGTCGCAGAAATAAGTCGTCACGGAAGACGGCGTCGCGGAAGGAGGCTCTATAAGCGTCGTTGACATCGCGGTACACGGCGTCGCGGTGAAGAGGATCATCGGCGTCACAGTACACGGCGTCACCTCATCGATCTCCGAGGAATTATCGTTCTTCGTCGGTGTCGGTGCGTTCTTCGCGTTCTTCAAGGAGGAAGATGAAGTTCTTCATGGAACTCTCCCTCTCAACACAACGATGCAACCCCTAATGAAATAAGACTTTGTCTTATTTAATTAACACACACAAGCCAACATTCCATTTGAAATTCAAAAGAATTCATTCAATTAATTGAATTAATTGAAGAGTCTTAACAGTACAATTAATGTGAGAGTTTACTTTTCATTTAATAAGGGGGTGCGGGTGTGTTACAAAAAAATGGGGGTTTGAGGAAGTTGAATAGGTGGGGCTCATGTGGGGCCCACCTCACTAATATCCTATCAAGAGGGGTTAGGATATAGTGGGTCCCACATCAACTTCCAAAAGTAGGTTTAAACTACTTAGAACATAAAATAAAAATTGTCGCACAGCTTTTATTTTATTCATTAGTTAACCCTTTTTTTTAAATAACCACACCCGAGCAAACGCAATTCCAGAAAAGGTGTTCCTAAGAAATTACCAGCACTGTGGTTTCATTGGTGCCTTCGGATTTTGATTCCGAGCACCGGTTCAAAAGTTAGGAAATCCTGCTCGTTCGTTCACTGAACGTACCCAAGCCAAACTTTGGAAACTGATTTTGGGCACACCGGGCCTCGGAATCAGGTACCATCAGAAACTGCGCACTTGTAAAATCCCAAAGAAAATTAAGAAAAAAATTCTCTTGAATTTTATGGGTCTTTACATTACTCCCACCTCAGGGCTTTACGTACCCGTAAAGATACATCATAAACTAGGGGAACAAATGTGGGTACTATGCACGCATCTGAGCCTCCCGCTCCCAAGTGCTCTCCTGGAGGTTCCCGTGCTGCCATCTGATGCGTACTAAAGGAATAGACCGCCCACGTAGGACCCGCTCCTGTCGATCCTCGATCTCTACCGAGACCTCCGCAAAAGTCACCCCATCGTCAATGTTCAGCTCCCCATGGTCGATGATATGCGTCGGGTCGTGCACGTATCTCCTCAGCTGAGATACGTGGAAGACGTCGTGCACCCAGTGCAACTGAGGTGGTAGAACCAGGTGATAAGCCACCTCACCTATCCTGATGAGTACCTGAAAAGGTCCGATGAAGCGTGGAGACAACTCCTCACCTCGGCCAAATCTCGGTAATCCACATCGAGGTGAGACCCGCAAGAAGACATGGGCGCCATCCTCGAACTCTAGTGGTCTCCACCTCCTGTCAGCATAAGACTTCTGCCGGCTCTGAGATGTCCTCATCCACTCCTGGATGACCTGGACCTTCTCTGTCATGGCCTAGACCATCTCCAGTCCCACAAGTGCTAACTCCCCAGGGTCTGTCCAGCACAAAGGTGATCTGTAAGGTCGGTCGTACAATGCCTTGTATGGTGCCTTCCCGATGGTGGAGTGGTAGCTGTTGTTGTACGCGAACTCCACCAAGGTCAGCTGGTCCTCCCAGCTACGACCAAAGTCGAGGACACATGCACAGAGCATTTTCTCAAGAGTCTAAATGGTCCTCTCCGTATGACCATCCGTATGAGGGTGAAAGGTGATGCTCAAACGTAGCTGCGTCCCGAATGCCTCCTGCAACCCCTTCCAAAGCCGGGAAGTAAAGAGAGCATCTCGATCGGAGATGGTAGATGATGGCACACCATGAATCCATACAATCTCATGAACGTAGAGACATCCCAAGCTCTCCACTGAGCCCTGCTCTCTGATGGGTAAGAAGTGGACCGACTTGGTGAGTCAGTCGACAATCACCCAAATGGAGTCGTGACCTCTGGAAGTATGTGGAAGTACGTGGAAGTCCAGTCAAGAAGTCCATAGATATCCTGTACCACTTCCACTTCGGGACCTCCAAGGGTTTTACCAAGCCTGCTGGTACCTGGTGCTCCGCCTTCACCTGCTGGCAGGTGAGGCATCGAGAAACGAACTCTGCCACAGCCTTCTTCATACCCGGCCACCAGTGTTGTCGTTTGAGATCCTGGTACATCTTCGTCACTCCTGGATGTACCGCTAAAGGGGAAGTGTGAAACCCTCTCAGCACCTCCTCCTGTAAAGCAAATAGTACCATGGTACATCCTCTAAAAAGGACAAAGTGCTCTCCTCCCATAGAGAATCCATCAGGTGCATGTCCTGAGGATATTTGTGCATGTCGTGTCTCACAATCAATGTCTCCACGTTGTGCCTCTCTGATTTGCTTTATAAGTGGAGGAGTGACTATGAGTGACTAAAGAAAGGCTGCTCCATCTCTATCCATGAAGGATATCTGCAAAGCGGCTTGATGCTTCGTCGCCTCTCCAAGTAGCTGAATTCCCGTCCTCCTGCTGAGAGCATCGGCTACTACATTCCCCTTTCCAGGAGTATAGACTATCTCAAATTCATAGTCCTAGAGGAACTCAAGTCATCGCCATTGTCTCAGGTTAAATTCCTTATGTGAGAAGATGTACCTGAGACTCTGGTGGTCAAAAAAGATTATAAAGTGCTCGCCCATCAGATAGTGTCACCACATCTTCAGAGCGAAGACCACTGCTGGTAACTCCAGGTCATGGGTAGCATAGTTCTACTCATGCTACCTCAACTGTCGTGGTCCATAGGTGATCACTGCTCACTCCTGCATCAGGACACATCCGAGCCCGGTCCCTGATGCATCGCAGTAGACTACGTACCCTACTCCCTCCTCCGGTAGCCTCAAGATAGGTGCACTGGTCAACCTCTGTCTCAGCTCCTGGAAGCTCTGCTGACATCTATCTGACCACACGAAGGGTTTCCCCTTCTTCGTCAAAGATGAAAGTGGTGCCGCAACTCTAGAGAAGTCTAGCACAAACCTCTGGTAGTATCCAGCTAGACCCAAGAAACTCCGCACCTCCGTCACGCTCCTGGGTGGCTCCCAAGATAGCACTGCCTCGATCTTCACAGGATCCACCGCAAATCCTGCCTCAGAGATGACGTGTCCTAAGAAGTGGATCTCACGTAACTAGAACTGACACTTCAAGGGCTTACTATAAAGATGGTGCTCTCGGATTGTGTCCAGTACAACCCGCAAGTGGTAGGCGTGCTCCTCCTCAGTGGTCGAGTATATCAAAATGTTGTCGATGAAGACAACGACAAATCGATCGAGGTATGGCTGAAAGATCCTGTTCATGATACCCATGAACACTACTGGAGCGTTGATTATGCGAAAAGGCATAACCAAGAACTCATAGTGGCCATACCGACATCTGAAGGTCGTATTCTGCATGTCCTCATCCTGAACTCTGAGCTGATGATAGCCTGACCTGAGGTCTATCTTCAAGAACCACCGTGCTCCCTTGAGCTGATCGAAGAGGTCATCAATCCTCGATAGCGGATACTTGTTCCCCACGGTCACCTGGTTTAGGCAACAATAGTCGACACACAGTCACAAGCTCCCGTCCGCCTTCTTGGCGAACAAAATTGGGGAAGCCCAGGGTGAAACACTGGGTCAGATGAATCCCTTGCCCTACAAGTCCTTCAACTATACCCGTAGCTCTCGAAGCTCAGCGGGGGCCATCTGATATGCTGGAGTGGATATCGGGGTTGTCTCGGGGTACAGGTTAATATATAAGTCTACCTCTCTACGAGGAGGTAGTCCTGGAACGTCGTCAGGAAAAACGTCTGCATACTGATCCACCACTGCAGGAAAACTTGGACTCCACACGTCAACTACTCCTAGGATGAGGCTAGCCAACTGGTGAGTGATGGGCTATCCTCTCCTCTGCGTGAGTCCATCCTGCACTGATAAGGCTCCGTTCTCGTCGGTGAAGGTGAACCTGCTCCCAGCGGTGCGAACACATCGCACCTTGCGCCTATTACAGTCGATCTGAGCATAGACTGTAGATAACCAATCCATGCCCAAGATGACGTCGTAAGGCCTCGAAGCTGCTACAAGAAGATCCCAACCGAAGATCTTGCCTCCTAAAGTAAGCTCACACTGCTGGCACCAGTGCGTAATCGTCGAGTCTGCTCCCGTAGGAGTCTCTAGTCGTAAGGATCGAGCCAACGGCTTCGTTGAAATCTCCGAGATCCGAACAAGGGAAACGGCAATAAAAGAATGACTCGCTCCTATGTATATAAGAACTGCAGCAAGGGTGGAGTAGAAACAGATAGTACCTCGAATCATCTCTGGTGCACCGTGGTCGTAGGCCTCCGCTACCTGAAGCTGAGCCTGCCTCTGCCCTCCAGCTCCCTATGGTCGGGGTGGACCTCCAGGTGGTTGTGGTGGTAAAGCCTCAAAGCATCGCCCACCACCTGCTGCTCGGCCAGCTCCTCTGCCTCGTCCGCCTGCTCCCTGCGGACCACCACAGTCGACCCTCTACCTCTGCCTGGATGGCCCTTCAACCGTCTGCTGCTCCTCTGCACGGCGGGTCGGGCAGTCACGAGCCATGTGGCCCTGCCCGCCGCATGCGTAGCACTGTCTGCTCCCCGGAAGGCTGGCTCTGTGTCGTGTGCCCTGCACCTCTGAGCCAGTGTCCTGAGTTCGTCCGCCTGATGGTCTGGTCCGCCTGGACCCCTGTGACGTCCGTCGACTGCCAGCTGCAGACGACTCTGCTACGTGCCGCCCTGTGGTAGGTCTCGCTGCTGGTGTAGGCTCAGCAAGAAATCTCTCTATGAGAAGGGCTCGCTCTAGTACTCCTGCCTGCGTTGGAATACTAAGGGAGATCATCGATGCCCTAATCTCGTGCCTCAGTCCCTGATCGAAGGTCCGGGCCCAGAAGAATGGGTCTCGTACCATATCCGTCGAATAGTGCGAGAGATCGGTAAATCTCACCGAGTACTGGGCGACCATCATGCTGCCCTTCTGCAGCTATAGTAGCTCCTGAATGTGCACCACACGGAGGGTGGCTAGGACGAACTCTGAGGGAAAGAGGCTCTCAAAGTCCATCCAGAGGAGGGATGCCTCGTCGTGCACCTAGAGCATCAAGATCCACCATCTGCCTACTACCGCGTGCAGGAGGCTCGCTGCAAGGATCACCATAAGGTCAGTTGGTGTCCCCACTAACCTGAAAACATGCACAATCACCTCCAGCCAATCCTCGGCTGCCTGAGGGTCCGTCTCCCTGCGGAACCTGGGTGGTCTCTGATGCTAGAACTCGTGCAGTGCACTAAAGAGACGTGCACTCTTAGCGGCTGGGACTGGCGGCATCGGTGGCTCGGTGGATAGAGGTACCGCCGGTGCCTCTGCTGTAAAAGGGCCCTACACCGAGGCCTCGTCGCTCGGTGGGCTGTCGTCTCGCACAAATCTCAGAACCCTAGCTAGCTGCCATCATGGGGCCATCCTGAAAAGAAACAGGTGTTCCATGGTCAAAACAGTATACCTGGTGAGCTGACAAAAAGTAATCACAAAGAAAACTTTTTAAACACATAGGCAATCAATGTTTTCATGCATTGAGTCGGAAATCAGAAGTCATGGTTTTGGTGTACGGATACGTCGGCCACCGCACCAACACTGGACTCCCTGTACTGATAACCACACTCAATACCCTTAACACTATTGCTTCATAGAAGAAAGATCAAAGTCCTGAGTTCTGCGGTAGAACCGAACTCCTCTGATACCAATTTGTCACGACCCGTCCTCGGGGCCTGTTCTGTGACTACCCCAAGTCCGCCTCCCATAGGCTAGGGGCTAGCGACTAGCACCAAAGGCGTAAATCCCGAAAAAGGGGAAAAATTGCCTTTATAAAGTAAACAAACACCACAGAGTAAGCCAGCAAAAGTAAACACTAAGTAAAACTGGGTACAAAAGTAAGTGTGGAAAGTAAATGGGCCAAAATACAAACTCAAACTGAAAGTAAAGTACAACTGGAAAGAAAGTACAACAAATGAAAGTAAAGCAGCAATGTCGAGCCGTCCACTGGAAGTCCCATCTGAAGGGTGGGTACAAATACCCACCTCAGCTCCTCGAGTCCAGTCGTCCGCTCCGTGTACGTCCCGCCCAGTGGTCTACCTCCAGGTACCGACTGGTCCACAAGCCTCAACCACGATCAGCGATGTCTGTCGTCTGCATTCAACACCACGTAGTGTGGGCATAGCCCATGCAGGGGTGAGTATACACTACTCAGTAGGGACCCCGAGACCCCCGAAGGTCTCCCAGAATCCACAAAGGATAATCCACAAAGGAAAGATACAATCACGAAGTAACATCCAACACTACTTAGGTATATGCCCATACATATACCTAAGTCATCAATTCCAGTACGGCTCCAACATCCGAACCCAAGTTCGATCACGTCCACACAGGATAGTACAACCCAATCCACACAGGAAAGCACAACCTAATCCACATAGGAAGGCAAGTCAATCATATCGAAGATATTGATTAAAAGTCAAGGCTCATCTCACACAGGTATACTTCTTCGTAAGGTGATAGAGATGATCAGATGTAACCACTGATTCATCTAAGCTGGGACCCACATAGGATACTAAACCAGCTAAGTTGTCGGTCCCACATAGGATACAGACCAGCTACTCTGCCAGACCCACGTAGGATACAAGAACAGAGTCAAACACTGCTGGACCCACGTAGGATACAAGAACAGTAGTACTGCTGGACCCATGTAGAATACAAGAATAGTAGTCATCGTCGTCGAATCCACAGAGGATTTTAGTACGGTCTTCATTGCTGCCAAACCCACATAGGATTTCAGTGTAGTCTTCATCGCTGTCGAACCCACGGAGGATTTCAGTGCAGTCATCGTCGTCGTCGCAGTCACGGCCAGCTCTAGGGTTCCCGCACACAGCATGCTCGTTTCCGAGAGGGTCCGCTCCACGAGCCAAGGGGTCAATACATAAACTGACATGTAGTCCGGAGTTTATGTATCCCAAAGTTCCGTCTCGACAAAGGGAACTCAACGTGACAGACGGCGCGTCAATCGGACGCCCGGTCTGAGAGTTATTGGCTTTTTCGTTCCAGGGGCTCGGTTGGTTTTTAATCCAAAATCAACCCGAACACATTCCAACTGCGTCCAAACCACAAGTGTAGTAATCCAAAAGGTCCGTCTCACTAAGAGGAATCCAACAAAGTCGACAGCACGTCAATCGGACGTCCGGAGCTCAAGTTATAAGTGTTTCCGCTCCGAGGGCCCGGTTGGTTTCGTGTTCGAACCAACCCGGTCATACACAAAGTTCTTCAAAACCTTGAGTTTAATATTCCAAAACGACCGTCTCGATCCAAGGATCGCATTTCAACTGACGGTGCGTCGATCGGAGGTTCGTAGCCCAAGATACGGGCGTTTGAACGGAACTGTCCGGAAATAGGGGGTTTTGGGCCCGGACCGACCCGGCCCAAGACCCCCTGGGTCGGCCCGAACCGGGTCCGGGTCCGGACCATTAGGGCACGGCCTGGCCTGGTTGGCGTGGCCCGGCGCAGCCTAGCCCAGTGCGGCCGGTCCGACCTGGGCGGCCGGTTGGCCTGGCGCGGGCGCTGCCCGCGTTGCCAGACAGCTCGGCTCGGCCGAGCTGTCACGGAAAGGGGGGGCGCGCTACCCCCCTGATTGAGAAACTGCGGCCCCATGTGGGGGGCCGCTCCTTTGGCTAGCCGGGGGTTACGACCCCCGGCCTTCCTCGATCGGTCGGTCGTGCTGCCGCCGCAGGACCCCGTGGTCCCGCCCCTCCGATGCGCCGATGGCCAGTGGTTCTGGCCGCCACTCCCTGCTCCACTACGGCGCGACAGCGCCGCGCCCCTCCGTCGCGGCCCCACTCCGGCCGCGGTGTCTTCTTGGTTCTTCGGCGCGGTGCGACGGCGCCGCGCCCCTTCGCTGCGGCTCAAATTCAGCCGCGGGTTTGTTCGGCCTAAACGGCGCGGCGCGACGGCGCCGCACATCTTCGCCCGTTCCTCTTGCTTCCGCGCGGTGCAAGAGGAAATAAGACATCGTCGAACGAGGTTCATCGCGGAAATAAGATGTCGTGGAAGACGGCATCGCGGAAGGAGGCTCCGTAAGCATCGTCGACGTCGTGGTACACGACGTCACAGTGAAGAGGATTGTCGGCGTCGCGGTACATGGCATTGCGTCGTCGATCTCCGAGGAATTATCATTCTTCGTCGGTGTTGGTGCGTTCTTTGCGTTCTTCAAGGAGGAAAATTAAGTTCTTCGTAGAACTCTCCCTCTCAACACAACGAAGCAACCCCTAATGAAATAAGACTTTGTCTTATTTAATTAACACACACAAGCCAACATTCCATTTGAAATTCAAAAGAATTCATTCAATTAATTGAATTAATTGAAGAGTCTTAACAGTCCAATTAATGTGAGAGTTGACTTGGCATTTAATAAGGGGGTGCGGGTGTGTTACAAAAAAAATAGGGGTTTGAGGAAGTTGAATAGGTGGGGCTTGTGTGGGGCCCACCTCACTAATATCCTATCAAGAGGGGTTAGGATATAGTGGGTCCCACCTCAACTTCCATAAGTAGGTTTAAACTACTTAGAACATAAAATAAAAATTGTTGCACAACTTTTATTTTACTCATTAGTTAACCCTTTTTTTCAAATAACCACACCCGAGCAAACGCAATTCCAAAAAAGGTGTTCCTAAGCAATTACCGATGCTGCAGTTTCATTGGTGCGTTCGTATTTTGATTCCGAGCACCGGTTCAAAAGTTAAGAAATCCCACTCGTTCGTTCACTGAACGTACCCGAGCTAAACTTCAGAAAATGATTTCGGGCACACCGGGCCTCAGAATCAGGTGCCGTCAGAAACTGCGCACTTGTAAAATCCCAAAGAAAATTAAGAAAAAATTTACCTTGAATTTTACGGGTCTTTACACTTAATATCATTTAAAAGGAAAAGAAATGCATTATTCCCTTTTTTGGGTATCTTGGTATTTAAAATGAGTTCTTAAATGAAAATGGTATTTTTATATCAAAATGTTTTTAATATGGGATTAGAATAGTTTTTCAAAAGGGCTTTGTAATGATTGTGTTTTATTCATGATATGGTTCTTGAGCATTATATGAAACGGGTGAGCCCTATATAGCTTATATGAGGGGTTGAGCCCCATTATAGCTCACGGGTGAGCCTGATACAGCTTATATTAAGGGTTGAGCCACATTATATCTCACGGGTGATATAGTTATAGATTATATGTAGGGATGGGGCCCATTATAGATCATGGTTGAGCCCAATATAGATTATACGAAGGGTGATCCCCATTATAGATCTCTAATTCATTGGGTAATAATAATATTAGAAGTCGGTCATACGGTTATTCCAATTAAAATGGGTTTGAAATGGTTTTATGTGTATGATTCTCTAAGTCACCAAACTAAGTTTTAATTGATTGATATTGGTTTTAATGTTTTTCTTTGAGAAAAAAGTATGTGTATTATTCATGTGAAAATGTTTTGTTTAGTTTTCTCAAAGAACATTAAATGGGTTATCATGTTTTTCCCTAGACTGATGGTTTTCTTTCTTTTTATGTCCCTTACTGAGTTTTTTGTGCTCATCCCAAGTTTTGAAATGTTTTTCATAGGATTTGATGGAGAATAGAGTCAAGGATGGAATCAAGGGAAATTTATGATGATTAAACATGAAAAGAAACCATGTTTCATTTTAAAAAAATTTATTTTATGAAAGAAAGAAATACTGTTGGAAGTGTCCACTTTGTATTTCTATGGTTTTGTTATGTATTAGTTATGGCATAATTCTCTAAATCTCTAAAATTGAATAGATTCTTAATGTTAAATAAAGTAAAATTCTTGACATAACTCAAGATTATGTAATGTTTAAGGCTAGGGACTTATAGTCAGTATGAGAGGATGGTTTGGACAACTTTAGAGGTTATGTTGGTGTTAATTTATTTCCTTTATAGGATTTTACTTTAATATTGATTTGATAATTTTAAGATTAAATTGTTGCTCCATCCAAACTATGTTTGTTCAGAATGGTTTTCTATAGAGTAAACAGTAAAGTTTTAATGAGAAGTCATTAAGAGGAAAACAACCTTTCAAATAAACATCATGAAGTGGTCAGAATTGAAACTGAATAGTTTGTTACTGTGATGGCTCAGTTTACATGAGATATAAATGGAGTTATAATCCATGCACGAGATCATTAAAATCAACCACAGAGGAATATGTCAGTAGTGGAACATTTTATGAGGAAACATCCCCCATCCTTCAATGGATAATCTCACTCAGTGGTAACCGAAGGATGGATCAATACCCTGGAGAAGATATTTAATGTCATGGGTGTTCAGAATGTTAAAAGGTAACTCTTTCCATCTATCATTTTTAAGGTGAAGTTGAATGATGGTGGTCACTGATTAAGAATACAAGAGATAAAAATGATCTTGATTCCATGGAATGGGAAGTATTTAAGGATATTTTCCTTTAGAAATATTTCCCTAAGGTTTCTCATATTAGGATGGAGAAACAACTCTTCGAATTAAAGAAAAAGGGTGACCATTTAGTTTCCATATATGAAGCTAACTTCACAAGATTATCCAAGTATGTTCCAAATTTTATTCGATTCATTGATAGTAAAATTAATAGATTTTACTCAGGATTAAAACTAGGGTTATGAAGAGATTTGGCCTCCCGATAATTTAAAAGTTATGAAAAATTGGTTTGTTGTGCTGAGAAATTTGAAATAGAGTTTGTCAACACTTACATGCCACGAGATGATAAGAGTAAGAAACAGTCAAGGTGGTGGGAAATAGAGAATAAACCAACTAATAATTCTGAATATAATCCTAAAACATGTTCCAAGTATGGTCAAATACATTTTGGGGAATGTATGTTGGGATCTAGAAAGTGTTATCGGTGTGGTAAGTTTGGTCACAAGGTTCATGACTGTAAGGAAAAGGGTCTTGAACAGTCCAAAAATGAGATAATAGATAGCCATTCTACAGTAATATGCTTTAGATACAATGAGTTTGGCCATTATGCAACTAAGTGTCTGAAGTTTGTTATATAGGGAGGAAATCATTATGATCAGAAACAAAAATGTTTGGGAAAATATTTTGTTTCTACTACAATTTATGTTGAGACATATGGTGAAGTGATGGGAGATACTAAGAGCTCAATATTTTTTTAAGGATAACCATAAGTTCATGGTTTTAGACACACCTTCTGAGGTTTTAAGTGATGTTATAATAAGTTATTAAGGACATTTCTAGGAGATGTTTTGTGGGGTTATGTTTATGTAAGTCTTTTTTTAATGTAGAGTACGCCTTTACTTATAAACCTCGGTTTTAAGATATTGATAAACTTTATGGTTTGTGTAATCTTTGATGATTAAGTTTATTCTTAGTTATGTGCATCATAATTCTAGGAATATTATGAGGATGAAATTGTGCTTATAAAATATAAATATATCAAGTAAGTATGTTTCCTTATGTTCTTAGTTAGTAAAGGAATTTTTTAACTCTAAGAAACATATTTTGAATGAAAAATGTCAATATATAAAAGATCTTGATACCAAAAATTTCATCCTAGTACATTATTTTTCATTGAATCAAATTTTCCCTTAGAACATCACAGATCTATAGCTTTTTTATTGTTAACTTTTTCCTGATCATGACATGAAAGTTAGTTTTCTCTTCCATATCTATGTTTTCCTATATAGAAACCTAGTATTTGTTATCTCATTTGACCTTTGTACTTCACTTTATTTATTTTAAAGTGGAGGTTTTATTGACTCTTTTTTCAATTTGGCATTTTAATGAAGTAATTTTGAAAATTGAAACCTTAGTTACTGTGCTCAATTTAAAATTGTGAGAACACAACTTCTAAAAGGGAGGAAGGATGTAACAACCCAGGTAATTACTGAATAATAATAATTAATATATATTAATATTTATAAATTAGATATTAATATTACTTTAAATGGGATGTTATTTCTGATATCATACCTGACACGTAACAACAAGTTTCTCTGAAATCTTATGTTGCACACAAGACTGATATACCAAAAAATAATATATTATTTTAAATGGTAGTTATCGCCTAGTCATTGTATTGGTGGGAATAAATAGAACTAACTACATTATGTTTACACATGTTTATTAAATGTTTTTTCTTTCTTCCAATAAATTTTATATGCTTAAAATAAGAATAAAACCAATTTTAAGCATAAAAATCTCTAATATTTTTAAAAGATAGTCTTACTACCTTTTGATGGAGAACTCATTTTAAATCTAGTTCTTGAAACTTTTATAAGATAACCTTGGAAAAATTATCTTATTATTTGTAAGTGAGATATAAAAATTTAGTTTGGATAAATTTTTGATATTTTTCTGATAACTTTCATTTTTTAACGAATAGTGAAAAATACTGCATTTAAATTCAAGACTATTTTTTCATCTAATTTATTTAAATTGTTATATTACCCTTTTAATTAGTTTTAAAGTATAATTATATTAATTTTTTACCATTTAAACCAATTTTTTTTCATTGGAAGTAATTTCACATTGAATTTTGATATAAACACATGTCAATCTTTTGATAGTTTTAAAAAAACATGTTTTCACATTTTGTCAACGATGATTAATTTTAAATTAATTACTGCAACTTCTGCATTTTAAATTTTGAAAAATGGATTCCATATTTGGAATAATAGGGTCCAAATTATGTTAATAGGTTAATTTTATTTTTTTATATCATGAATAGTTTCTATGGTAATTTTTATTTAACATAGTTAAAGGTAAATCAGGTAAATCAGGTAACAAAATAAAATGATAAGGACAATACAATTACCCTAACACCTGTAAAAATCCTATTAGATGATTAGCCATCGACCCTTAACACCTAAAAATTGTAATTGACTCATTTAATGGACTTTTTTCCCTAAAAATGATATAAATATTATTTAAATGAAAGAAAGTGACATGAAAGTGACAAAATGTCACCCTCTTATTTCTTATAAGTATAGTAATTTTAACACAGTGATAAATATGATATAACTTTGATAAAAATTTGTCTCCAGAAAGCTAATGAAATTATATACATCATAGGATTATATTTATAGTTTTTAGAGATTAAATAATTACCATAAATACTGACACAATAGTGATACAATAATTATTTTTATTGATAGAAATATCAAATAAATAATATGAAAATTATTAAAATAAATATAATTTGAATTAATTAGGGTACTCAATGAAATTAATGGGTGAATATGAAATATTATAAGTCTATTAAATGGTTTTTTTCGAAGTTATCTCTCTGTTTGGATTTTATTTAAATTCAATGAAATGAATAGTGTCAAAATTGACAATATTGATATTTTATAAAAATAATATTTTATTTAAAAATCATAAAAATGTTTAAAAATTACAAAGTGACTATGAAAACATCAAAAAGTTCAGAAAGTTACCATTTATGGGTAATTGACCCCATATAAGTGAAATTTATAGCCTCTTAATATTTAAAATGTTGTTACCACAATTAAAAGTAAAATATATTAATTAAGGGTAAACCAAAAAGATGAGGTTTAAAATAAAATAAATACATGTATAAAAATTATTTGATGAGATTATTTTAAACTATAATCATATTATCATTTACATAACTCAATTTTGAGTTATTTGGAGTTAAAAATTAATTTATATAAATTTAATATTTTAAGAGTTTCCAAGGGTGCCCCTCCCCTCCCCTATAAAAAGGTATCCACTCTTCTCTATTGATCACAATTCTAAAATATTTTGGTTTAAAAAATATATACCAAAAACCCTTCCTAAAATCCCTACACACATTCTTGAGGCCTTATTTTAGGTAGAACATTGTCCTTAGAGGTGTTAAGGTGTTCTTCAAAGGTGATCAACCTAAAAAGAGGTATTATTTTTATTTAAGTATTTCTATATTTTTACTTCTTCCACTTCTTCAAATATCCATAACCATGATGAAATAATAAATCAATTGTCCTCAATATACTTATATGTTATTATGTTAATATGGTCACTTTAATCCATATCCAATTTCATCAAATGGGAAATGAACTATTTATTCGTGTGTTCGGTGGACTACCACATCGCGAACCGATATAGTTCATTTTTCATCATTGTCTTTAAATAATGGTTATAATGATAGAATTAATATTAATATGTGATATAAATTACATATTAATAATTATAATATAATAATATATCAATTATTTTCTTACTTTCCATGCACATAAAAATGATAATGTTGTTCATGCTTACGTGTGAACTATCACCTCCACGAAGCGATGTGATTCATTTTTATTCACTAAATCACTTTTATGATATATAAAATTATATTTAAATGATTAATATCATATTAATGATTATATTATCATTATTGAAAGATAAAATAATAATTACCTTACTTCCATAATGATCAATGAAAGATGAAGATGTTACTCGTGCATACTTACGACCTACCATCTCCATAATTATAACGTTGTTCATTTTTCATAACCATAATTAATGGTTTGATTTAAAAGTATAATTAATATATAAAAGTGATTATTATGTCATTAATTTTATTCTATAGATGATGGATTTATGACCACATGGACTATTGATATCATACAATGATCATTTTCGACTCTAGTACTGGATATCGACAAAACGTCTGATATGAACTTAAATAATTATGTAAATTCTATAACTTGGTGTAAAGTGATATAAAATGAATAATAAAATTTAAAAAGTTTATCAAGAAAGTATAAATTTTCCTAAGTTTATTATTCAGGAATATAAATATTGTACATGATGAGTCGGACTCATGGTAAGAGATTTTGTCTCAATCTTCTTTCATAGAGGCATTTCTTGAGAATATGCATATTTATTCTTTTATAAGGTGTATATAAAAATTCTATGACATTTAATGTATATATTTTATCTATACTAATGTTATTTATTATTTTGTTAAATGTAATAATTCATGGAGATTAAGATTTAAATGTTCAAAGGGGTATGAGATACCTTGAATGTTTAAAGATGTAATTATCAAATCTTTTTATTCATGATATTAACACTACAAAAAATGACTTATACCAAAAAATATTTTGTGTCAAAAAATATATCTATTAGAAAAAGTGTGTAATTCCAATAGATATATCATTTTTTTGATATTCTTTATAAGTACCGACAATTCTTTTTACCAACATAAACATCTGTTATTATTAACTCTTTTATACCAACAAATGATTTAGTATCAATTATATTTGTCCCTATATCATAACAACACCAATAATTTTCTTAAAAAAATGAATATATTTTTATTATTTATTATTAATGACAAATATTTTACCATTAAACACATACATCATAATAAATTATTCACTATCAATAAATATTTTACTAATAATTTATATATATTTATTAATTTTTTTCATAAAAAATACATTTGTTAATAAATATGAATTATTATATAATGAATTAAAATATTGATAGTTTAATAATTTTTCATCAAACTAATATATAAAATTTAAAATTATTAATAAATTATTCAAATTTATGTTGACTCTAACCAAATAAATTGTAAACTTATAAATAAAAAATAGAGAATTAGATGTATGTATAATAATTAATTTATTTTAGAAACATATAATTTTTATTATAATAAAAATTTGACATATATATTAAAGAAAACATGCACCCAACTTGACACAGATGCAGAAAGAGATTCTTAAATCTGGTACCTTGATAACCCTAAAGATACATTTGAAATCAATCCTTCATCACTCCATCATTCATCCCACTTTAGTTCATCACCACAGGTGTCACCCCTTCAATTCTTCACAACAATATTTACCCCCCTTCGGTTCATTGCCACAATGCTAATATTTTCTGGTAACCATTTACCCCCTTCACTTCATCTCCATGCCATTCTTCTCCAAGTAAGTTTCCTTTAATCAACTTCCACTTTGTTTCATCGATATTATCCCCCCAACCTCTTTTTTTCTTTCCCATCCGATCATTATTCTGTTTAACTTATGTGAGAAATAAATAAATTAGGTTGTGAAGAACATATTTTAAGTGAATAAAATGTAAAGTGTCTATTAATATTTCTCAATTCATGATTATAAATATTTAGTGAATGGATTTGTTTTACATTTCAGAAAATACAGATAAATAATTTATGGAAGTTTGAGGATTAAACAGACTCCATTACAAATAAATGCACCCCAATCATCTTATTATAAATATATTTATTCTTAGTTTTGTGGATAATGTTTGTCTATTTAGTATCTGGTCATGATAGTGCGGTTCTCTTTCCTTTGTAGATTAATATATTCTTTAGAGATCACCCTGCCTAACATGAATCTCTTTAGATTCACTTCCATAGTTTTTTCATTAAACTCTAATGTTTCAATTCTTATTTTCTATTATCTTTTATGAATATTTATTTTGATGAAAACATATTGGTTCTATTTTTTGATAAGAAGGTGGATAGTTTTTTCAATTAAATTATTAGTATAACATCAATCATCAAGGGATTTTTCTTTTATTTTAATTAGTTTTTATGTTAATTAAATATGAGTTAATTTTTTCATGCTATTAACAAATCATTTTGAGCCTAAAACTTTGAAATTTCAAATGTGTTTGATAATGGATAACACTATCCTTCATGTTTGAATTTATGTTTTGCATGTTTTTTGTGTTTCCTTGAAAATAAGTGCAAGGTGTCAATGAAATTCATACAAAAATTAACATTTTCACTTGGGAATTCATTGCATCACACATCCTTTACTTTTTAACTTGGTTATATCTCATTTTGAACTTCAATGTTACAATCTCATGTTTAATCATTATATTTTGTGGGTAATATTATAGGAATAATAACTCTAGACATCATTTAACTCTAATGTTGTAATTAATATTTTCTATTATCTTTTATGAATAGGTGTTTTGATGATAGAAACCTGGTTATATTTTTTGATAAGAAGGTGAATATCTTTTTCAATTCAATTCTTAGTATAACAGCAAACATCATGGGGTTTTTCTTTCTTTTATATTAGTTTTTATGTTCTTTCAATATGAATTAATTTTTGCAGGATGATAAAAAATTATTTTGAGCCTAAAACTGTGAAATTTCAAATGTGTTTGATTCCAGTTGAAACTATCTTGCATGCTGGAATTTTTGTTTTACATGATGTTATTTATGTTTCCTTGAAAACCAATGTGAGGTGTTAATGAAATTCATAAAAAAAAATTAACATTTGTCCTTGGGAATTCATTTCATCACTAATCATTCTGTTTTGTAGGTAATGTTATAGGAATAATACATTTGGACATGAATGAAAACAAGGAAGTGTGATGGTCTTTCTTTTTTAGATCAATGTCTTCTCTTGAGATCACCCAGCCCTACATGAATCTCATTAGATTCACTTTAATTTTTCATCAGGTTTCATTATTTTAATAGGTCTTTAATGTTGAAATTAATATTTTCTTTCATCTTTTGTGAATGTTTTGATGATAGCAACCCAGAAACGATATTTTTTTTTGTTTCCTTGAAAATCAGAGTGAGGTGTTAACGAAATTCATATAAAATTTAACATTTGTCCTTGGGAATTCATTGCATCACTCATCCTATACTATCTCATGCTTAATCAATCTATTTTGTAGGTAATATTATAGTAATAATTTGTTAGGACATCAATAACAACAAGTGTGATGCTCATTCTTTTATAGATCAACCAGGTTGTATTTTTTGATAAGATGGTGGTTGATTTTTCCAATTAAATTTTTTGGATAACAAAAATATTAATGGGATTTTTATTTATTTTCTATTATATATTATGTTATTTAAATATGAATTAACTGGTACATGCTGTTAAAAATCATTTGGAGCCTAAAACTATAAAATTTAAAATGTTCTATGTTTGGACATCAATGAAAACAAGGAAGCGCAATGTTCTTTCTTTTTTAGATAAATGGATTCCCAAGAGACCAGCCTACCCAACTTGAATCTCATTAGATATTTTATTTTTCATCATGTTTAATTCTTTTGTAGATTAATGGATTCTCAAGAGACCAACCTACTCTACTTGTATAGGTGTTTTGGTGATAGTAACCTGGTTGAATTTTTTTATAAGGTGGGTGGTTTTTTCAATTCAATTCTTGGGATGAAAGCAATCATCAGGGGAGTTTTCTTTATTTTATGTTAGTTTTGACATTCTATCAATATGAATTAATTTGTGTATGTTTTTAAAAAATAATTTTGAGCCTAAAGCTATGAAATTTTAAATGTATCTAATCATACTTTTCACACTTACTATAGTGAACCCATCATACTAACTGCAGTAGACTGATCATACTTGACTTTTTACACAAAAACTTTAATAAACTGATCACACACACACAAACTAGTATACTAATCATACATATTATAGTACTTTTCACACAAATACTGTATTATACTTACAGCAGTACATAGAATATCATATCAGCTGAATCACACATAGATTGTAGTAGACTCTTCTATGATATATGTTTATTGAATCTGCTGCTATTAAACACAAAAACCTCCAATACTATTCTAGATCCTATGTTTGATTCATTTAACCTTTGTAATATATAATTACTATGTAATTTGTATAAAAATATGTGTGTTCTATATATGTACTATGTGAAATCTAGAATTTGAAAAATCTGAAATATGAATAATCCAAAATCCATATGTGTTAATTTTAAAAGATTATTTTCTATTATATAATATGTGTGTAATATATCAATATGTGTATCATTCATTACAATTTTTTAACTGATTATCTATGTAATCACTCCAACATATTATCTATTAAAGATTATTTTTGTATCATTTATTATATGTGAAATCTTTCAACTCATTCATTACCTGTATATTTTTACAGCCCATCCATTATCAGTGTATCATTTACTAAAAAAAATTACCATCAAAATTTTTCAATTGAAGTGGTGAAGAAAGCCCAAAACTTTCCCCAGAAACATGGTAAAATTGGGTAGAAAAATAAGCCCAATATACTACAGTAGAGACCTTTCCAGTCTGCTCTTCTAGTATCCTTTGTACTGGAGTGTTCCTCCTTCTCGTAAAGCAGTACTTTCAATAAGAAGTTTGTCTTTGTGTTAACTAGTTGTGAAATTTGGGAACAGATTCATCAAGTTATTGAGTGCTTCATGTAATAATTTCTGGGAAAATAGGTAGCAAGGCCACTGCTTTCCATTCCATAAACAAGGACTAATCTATATTGTCTTCTTTCTTTTACTTGTATCATGCACACTCACATAAAATGTTCAAGAGGTCTATCAATTGTTTCTATATTGAATCTTTATGAAGTTGCGTTGTGGGATGGGTTGATGTTTTTTGGCTATAATTCACTATTTATATGCTACAGATTTTAAATTCTAAAGCCAAAGGCCTAGTGACTTGAGTTAAATATTGTTCAGCTATTTTTTTAAGATTCAAGGTGAATTATAGTTATTTATCTTATCTATAAAAAACCAGTTGAACTATACATGAATGTTTTTTCCACTTGGGATTTATTTTAATTCCTTATAATTCATTAACTTTGACACATTATAATTCATTAACTTTTTTCAGATTGTATGAGGTGTCTCTTTCCATTTCATTACAACATGGCTTGGATCGTTGGTTTGGTATCTTGGTTCTTAGTGTGGATGATGTGGCATGGCTCATTGGTTCGACATCTCGATTTTCAGTTTGGATGATACGGTGTGTCTCGTTGGTGGGAGTGAGAAAGAAAAACAATGAGTAAAGACCGGATTTAGAATACAAAGGGAAAGTAATAGAGCGAGATGCATCTCTTTCTCCCGATCCATCCAGAAAGTGAGGACTGAAGTGAACATAGTGAATGAGAGGATGAGAAAATGTATGTGTCTCTCTTGTTGCCTATATGAACCATGATGGTGATAATTGATGTGTGGAACAAATTGTGGATGAAGTTTGATGGAGTTTCATGTAAAGTGTTTGAATCACATTTGTTGGAGCTTCATGTATTTTCTTGGTGTTTAAATATTTTTATTAAATTATGATTGAACATATTTTTTTCAAATAAATCCTCAGTTTTTTGGAGTTTAATAAAATCAATTTTTATAATTATATATAATAAATATATTATAATTATATATAATAAATATATTATAATTATATATAATAAATATATTATATAAAATTATATTAATAAATATAATATAAAATTTTAGCAATAAATATTGAAATATCCAAACATAATATCTTATTTAAAATATAAAATATAAATTAAAAAAAAATATTAATTATTGGTATTGATTGTGAATATTGATAATAATATTAACAATAGATAAATTTGTTACTAAAAATTTTGACCAACATATATATTATCTGTTGTAATTATTATAATTGCAATAGAACTATTTTATATGTCGCAATAACATTTAGTAACAGAGTTTTTACCAACAGTTTAGTAAGAGGATAATTTTTGTTGGTAAAACATTTTACCAAAAAAATGCACTTTTATCAACAGATATACCCCTCTTAAAAAAAATAATTAATTTTTAGTGTAATTTACATATTTATTTATATGGATATAAAAGGATTATACAAGAAATTTTACGTCTATCCTAAATTTCATCCAAAGTTTTAAAAAGGAATAATTTTATACAAATCATTTTACTTTCTTTAAAAAATGATAAAAGGAATATTTTTTTTATGTATATAGTGACAATGAATTCTCTTCCACCATAATCGTTATTTGTTATTCGGCTTCCTCTATAAGCCTTAATTTCTTTTAAAATGAAAATAAATACCTTATTCCCTTTTGTTGGGTATCTTGGTATTGAAAATGAGTACTTAAATAAAAATGGGATTTTTATACGAAAATGATTTTCATATGGGATTAGAAGATTCTTTTAGAAGGGTTTTGTGATGAACATATTTTATTCATGAAATGGTACTTGAGCATTATATGAAACATGTGAGCCCGATATAGCTTATACAAAGGGTTAGCCCCATTATTGCTCATGGGTGAGCCCAACATAGCTTATACGAAGGGTTTAGCCCTATTATAGCTCATGGGTGAGCCCGTTATAGCTTATATAAAGAGATGATCCCCATTATAGATCACGAATAAGCCTGATATAGCTTATATGAAGGGTGATCCCCATTATATATCTCCAATTTAGTGGGTAATAATAATATTTTAAGTGGGTCATAAGGTTATTCTAATTGAATGGTGTTTGAAAGGGTTTTATGTATATGATGCTCTAATTCGCCTAAAGGAGTTTTAATTTCTTACTATTGGTTTTAATTTTTTTCTTTGAGCAAAAATTATGTGTTTTATTTATGTGAAAATGTTTTGTTTCATTTTCTCAAAGAACATTAAATGGGTTACCATATTTTTCACTAGACTAATGGTTTTCTTTCTTTTTATGTCCCTTACTGATATTTTTGTGCTCATCCCAAGTTTTTAAATGTTTTTCACGTGATTTAAGGGAGAATAGAGTCAAGGATGGAATCAAGGAAAAGTTATGATGATTAAACGTGAAAAGAAACCATGTTTCATTTTAAAAAAAAATTGTTTTGTGAAATAAATGGATACTATTGTAAGTGTCCACTTTTTAATTCTATGGTTTGGTTATGTAATAGTTATGGCCTAATTCTCTAAAGATCTAAGCATTAAAATATCCTCAATGTGAAATAAAAAAAATTCTTGACTTTACTCAATATTATGTAATTTTTAAGGATGGGGCCTTATAGTTGGTATTAGAGGATGGTTTATACAACTTTAAAGGTTAGGATGGTGTTAATTGATTTCCTTTAGAGGATTTAACTTATGTTTAACTTGAGAATTTTAATATTACCTTGTTGATTCATCTAGACTATGTCTGTTCAGAATTATTTTCCATAGAGGAAATAAGAATGTTGTATTGGGAAGGAATCAATAAGAAAACAATCTTTAAAATCAACATTATGAAGTAGTCAGAATCATAACTGAACAGTTTGTTATTGTGATGGCTCAGTTGACACAAGCTATAAATGGAGTTATCATCCATGCATGAGATCATCTAGATCAACCATAGATAAATATGGTAGTAGTGAAAGATTTTATGAGGCAATATCCCCCATCATTCAGTGGATCGTCTAACTTAGTGGTTGCTGAAGGATGGATCAATACCCTAGTGAAGATATTTGAAGTCATGGGATGTTCATAATTTCAAATGGTAACTCTTGTTATCTATCATTTTGATGGTGAAACTAATTGATGGTGGTCATTGGATAAGAATACTAGATAGAAAAATGATCTTGATTCCATGGAATGGGAAGAATTTAAGGATATTTTCCTTGATAAATATTTCCCTAAGGTTTTTTAGATTAGGATGGAGAAAAAATTCTTGGAATTAAAGCAAATGGATGACGATTCAGTTGTCGTATATGAAAAAAACTTCACAAGATTGGCCAGGTATGTTCCAGATTTTATTCGAGACATTGACAGTAAAATTAATAGATTTTACTCAGGATTTAAACCAAGTCTATGAAGAGATTTTGCTTCCTAATAATTTAAAAGTTATGAAAAAGTGGTTTGTTGTGCTTAGAAAGTTGAAATGGATTTTTCCGACACTTACGTGCCACAAGTTGAAAAGAGTAAGAAACTGTCATGGTAACATGAAATGAAGAAGAAGCCAAGTAATAATTCTGGAGGTTAGCCTAAAACATGTTCCAAGTGTGGTAAAATACATTTTGGGGAATGTATTCCGGGATCTAGAAAGTGTTACCGATGTGGTAAGTTTGGTCACAAGGTTAGTGACTGCAAGGAAATGGGTCTTGAAGATTCCAACAATGAGATAATAGATAGTCGGTCTACAGTAAGATGCTTTAGCTGCAATGAGTTTGGACATTATGAAACTATGTTTCTAAAGTTAGTTACAGAGGGAGGAAATCATTATAATAGAAAACAAAAAGGTTCAGGAAAATATTTTGTTTCTACTATAGTTGATGTTGATACATATGGTGAAGTGATGGGAGCTCCTGAGAGCCCAGTATTTCTCAAAGGATAATTATAAGTTCAAGGTTTTAGACACGCCTTCTGAGTTTTTAAGTGATGTTATAATAAGTTATTAAGGACCTTTCTAGGAGATGTTTTGTGGGGTTATGTTTATGTAAGTCTTTTTTTAATGTGGAGTACGCCTTTAATTTTAGACCTCAGTTTTAAGATATTGATAACCTTTATGGTTTGTGTGGTATTTTATGATTAAGGTTATTCTTAGTTATGTACATCATAATTTTGGGAATATTATGAGGATGAAATTTTGATTATAAAATATAAATATATCAAGTAAGTATGTTTCCTTATATTCTTAATTAGTGAAGGAATTTCTCAACTATAAGAAATGTATTTTGAATGAAAAATGCCAATATATAAAAGATCATGAAACTAAAAATTTCATCCTAGTAACTTATTTTTTGATGAATCAAATGGTCCCTTAGATTATCACATATTTATAAATTTTTTATTGTTAACTTTTTTCTGACCATGAAAGAAATGTTAGTTTTCTCTTCTATATCCATGTTTTCCTACATGGAACTCTAGTATTTTTTATTTGAGGTGACTTTAGTACTTAAATTTATTTTAAAGTGGTGGTTTTATTGACTCTTTTTCTGATGTGGGATTTCATGAAGTAATTTTGAAAAGTGAAACCTTAGTTACTGAGCCCAATTTAAAATTGCGAGGATGTAATTTCCAAAAGGGGGGGAAGATGTAACATTCTAGGTAATTATAGAATAAGACATTTTCATATCTATTAATATTTATGAATTAGATATTAATTTTATTTTAAAGGGGACACTATGTCTGATAGAATATCTGACATGCAACAATGAGTTTCTCTGAAATTTTATGTTGCATGCAAGACTGAGTTATACCGAAAAATAATATATTATTTTAAATGGTAGTTATTTTCTAGTCATTGTATTGCTGGGAATGAATAGAACTAACTATATTATGTTTAAACATTTTTATTAAATGTTTTTTCTTTCTTCCAATAAATTTTATGGGCTTAAAATAAGAATAAAATCAATTTTAAGTATAAAAATGTCAAATATTTTTAAAATGTAGTTTTACCACATTTTGATGGAGAACCCATTTTAAATCTAGTTATTGACAATTTTATAAGTTTAATTTGGAAAAATAAACTTATTATTTGGAATCGGGACATAAAAATTTAGTTTGGATAAATTTTTGGTATTTTTCTGATAACTTTCATAATTTTCATCTAATTTATTTAAATTTTTAGATTATCCTTTAAATTGGTTTTAAAATATAATTAGATTATTTTTTTATCATTTAATCTAATTTTGGTCATTATAGGTAATTTCATATTTAAATTTGATATAAACACATGTTAATCTTTTGATAGTTTTTTTAAAAAAACTTGTTTTCTTGTTTTATTAATGATGATTAATTTTAAATTCATTACTGAAACTTCTATATTTTAAATTTTGAAAAATTTATTCCATATTTGGAATCATATGTTCCAAATTATGTTAATAGGTTGCTTTTTTTGATATTATGAATAGTATCTATGGTAATTTTTATTTAACGCGGTTAAAGGTAAATCGGGTAATTTAGGTTACAAAATAATATGATAAGGACAATAAAATTATCCTAACATCTGCCAAAATACTATTGGATGAGTAAAAATAAACCCTTAACACATAAGGATCATAATTTACTCATTTAATGGAATTTTGTCCATGAAAATTATATAAATATTATTTAAATGAAAGAAAGTGACATGAAAGTGACAAAATATCACCCTCTTATTTCTTATAAGTATAATAATTTTAATATAGTGATAAATATAATATAACTTATATAATAAATATTATATAGAAATATAATAAAATTATATATATCATAGTAATTTATTTATAATTTTTATAGATTAAATAATTACCATAAATACTGATATAACAGTGATAGAGTAATTATTTTTATTAATAGAAATATCAAATAAATAATATAAAAATATTAAAATAAATATAATTTGAATTAATTAGGATACTACATGAATTTTATTGGTTACTATAACATATTATAAGTCTATTAAATGGTTTTTTTCGAAGTTATCTCTCTAATTGGATTTTATTTTAATTCAATTAAATGAATTGTGTCAAAATTAACACCATTGATATTTTATAAAAAAAATATTTTATTTTAAAATCATAAAAATATTTAAAAATTACAAATTGAATATGGTAAGGTATAAAATTTCATAAATTTTACATTTATAGGAAATTTACCCTATATAAGTAAAATTCATAGCCTCTTAATATTTAAAATGTTGTTACCGCAATTAAAATTAAAATAGATTAATTAAGGGTAAACTGAAAAGATAAGGTTTAAAATAAAATCAATACATGTATAAAAATTATTGGATGAGAGGATTTAGAACCATAATCATCTTATATTCTACTTAACTCAATTTAGAGTCATTTGGAGTTAAAAATTAATTTATATTAATTTAATATTTTAAGAGTTTCCAAGGGTGCCACTCCCCTCTCCTATAAAAAGGTACCCACTCTTCTCTATTTTTAACACTTCTAAACCATTTTGGTTCGAACAATATCATACCAAAACCCTTCATAAAATCCCTCCCCACATTCTTGAGTCCTTAGTTTAGGCAGAACACCCTCCTTAGAGGTGTTAAGGTGTTCTTCAAAGGTGATCAACCGAAAAAAAGGTATTGTTTTTATTTAAGTATTTCTATATTATTCCTTCTTACACTTCTTCAAATCTCCTTAAACCATGATGAAATAATAAATCCAGTATCCTCAATATACATATATGTTATTATTTTAATATCATCACCTGAATCCATCTCCAATTTCATCAAATGGGAAATGAACTTTTTGTTCATGTGTACGGCGGACTACCACCTCGCAAACCGATATAGTTTGCTTTTCATCACCATCTTTAAAGAGTGGTTATAATGATGAAAATAATGTAAATATTTGATATTAATGACATATTAATCATTATAATATAATTATATATCAACTATGTTCTTACTTTCCATGCACATAAAAATGATAACGGCGTTCGTGCGTACGTGTGAACTATCACCTCCACGAAGTGATGTGATTCATTTTTATTCACTACATAACTTGTATGATATATGTAAGTATATTTAAATGATTAATATGATATTAATTATGATATTATAATTATTTACAGATAAAATAATAATTACCTTACTTTCATAGTAATCAATGAAAAATGAATATGTTACTCATGCATACGTATGGCCTACCGTCTCCATGATTATAACGTTGTTCGTTTTTCATAACCATAATTAATGGTTTGATTTAAAAGTATGATTAATATATAAAAGTGGTGATTATTTCATGAATATTATTTTGTATATTATGTACTTATGATCACATAGACTATTGACATCATACTATGTTCATTTTTTACTCAAGTACCGAATATCGACAAAACGTCCATTTTGAACTTAAAATAATTATGTAATTTTTATAACATGGTAATAAGTGATATAAAATGAATAATAAACTTTAAAAATGTTCTAAATCAAGTATTAATTAACCTATGTTTATTATTCAAGAATATAAATACTGTATGTGATGAGTCGGACTCAAGGTAAGGGATTTTGTCTCAATCCCCTTTCATTGAGGCATTTCTTGATAATATGCACCTTTGTTATTTTATAAAGTGTATATACATCCACTATGAGATTTAATATCCATTTTTTATCTATAATAATGTTATTTTTTGTTTTGGTAAATGTATTAATTCATGGAGATCAAAATTTAAATGTTCAAAGTGTTATGGGACACCTTGAATGTTTAAATATTTAATTATCAAATCTTTTTATTCATGATATTAATTGACATATTTATTTATATGGATATAAAAGGATTATACAGGAAATTTTATATCTATCTTGAATTTCATACAATGTGTTAAAAATGAATATTTTTATACGAATCATTTTACTTTATTTACAAAATGACAAAAGCAATATTTTTTTACATATACGATGACAATGACTTTTATGCCGCTGTAACCTTATTTAATATTTGGCTTCCTCTATAATCCATAATGTATTTTAAAAGGAAAATAAATCCATTATTCCTTTTTTGGGTATCTTGGTATTGAAAATAGGTTCATAAATGAAAATGGTATTTTTATACGAAAATGTTTTTCATATGGGATTAGAAGAGTTTTTCAAAAGGGTTTTGTGATGAACGCGTTTTATTCATGAAATTGTACTTGAGCATTATATGAAACAGGTGTTCCTGATATAGGTTATACAAAGTTTTGAGCCCCATTATAGCTCATGGGTGAACCCGAAACAACTTATATGAAGTATTAAGTCCCATTATAGCTCACGAGTGAGCCTGTTATAGCTTATATGAAGGGATGATCCACATTATAGCTCATGGGCGAGCCCGATATAGCTTATACGAAGGGTGATCCCCATTATAGATCTCCAATTAATTGGGTAACAATAATATTATAATTTTCCCATATGGTTATTCCAATTGAAATAGGTTTTAAAGGGTTTTATGTATATGATTTTCTAAGTCGCTTAAAGGAGTTTTAATTGCTTGCTATTGGTTTTAATGTTTTTCTTTGAGAAAAAAGTATGTGTGTTATTCATGTGAAAAAAAAATTATTTCATTTTCTCAAAGAACATTAAATGGGTTACCATGTTTTTCACTAGACTAATATTTTTCTTTCCTTTTATGTCCCTTATTGAGTTTTTTTGTGCTCATCCCAAGTTTTTAAATGTTTTTTAGAGGATTTAAGGGAGAATAGAGTCAAGGATGGAATCAAGGAAAATTTATAATGATTAAACATGAAAAGAAATCATATTTTTAAAAGTTTTTGTGTTATTAAATAAATGGAAACGGTTGGAAGTGTCCACTTTGTATTTCTATAGTTTTGTTATGTAATAGTTATGGCCTAATTCTATAAATCTCTAAACTTGAAAAGATCCTCAATGTGAAATAAAGTAAAATTCTTGACTTAACTAAAGATTATGTAATGTTTAAGGTTGGGTCCTTATACAAATAGTTAGTGAAAAAGTTTATTCTTTATAAACAAATTACATATAGTCATTGGAGACTACACATTTCATACAATGTATTGTATATTCAAAACAGATTACACATTAAATTATTATTATATATAATAGTGTATGTAATTGGATAAGAATGTGGAAAACACATATAAATTTGGAGAAAAACATGGAACATGTATTTAATATATATAAAATCGATTGTTACCTGTACATTATGTATATGCCAATAAATGTGCATTTATGGGTTGTTTATTACATCTGCATGAATATTTTAGGAAATAGTTTTTATAATAAAAATATTTATAAGTAGATGTATTCACATGATGAGTTAGATGATGGAGGCATGATAGTAGTGGAATAACAATGTACGTGGATGGAATGAATTTAACTATATAAATATTTGGATGTTAAATGGAAATCAATACATGTAATAAAAATAACTAAATAGATTTACATTGTCTGTAATTATGAATATAATAATTTAAATATAATGAAAATTTTAAGAATCCATAACTGTAGGGATTGATAAGCCATGAATATGATTATATAGTATGATAAGTGTGTATGAAGAATATGATTGCACGGTATGATAAGTGTGTATGTAATATGATTATACAAGAAATTCATACAGAATATACATAAGGTAAATGACACAATTACCAGTTCAAGGATGGAAGGGAGCTAACCTCGGGCCAGATAGGAAGAACAAGCTTTGTTGTGTAATGGACTCGATGAATATTGAATCCCTTGAGTTTTGAAATGAAAAGAATATGAAATCTATATTGTAAAAGTTCAAAAAAAAATTAGGGTTGCAATAATAGAATGAGAAGATGCCCAGAAAAGCCGAAATAATAAGGAAGAGTTGAGGCCCACAAATGATAGAGTTTGTTGACATCAAACTACAATGGAAATGAAGGAAATTAAATTTTTGAGGGCGAGAAGAGGTGGTATTCTGAGAATAGTCACCCCTATATTTGTGTATTTCAATGATGAAGATATAGTAAGGGGGGTTGTATTTTTCTTAGTCAGGAGCCTAATGGAGAAGATCCGAAAAAAGAATAAGATAATTCAATGTGTTTCTAGGATTCTAAGCGTGAAATGGGAGGAGGAAAATTGGATCTTGAAGGACGGAACCGAACAGAATAAATTCATAAAGGTAGGGTTTCAAGAGTATAGAAAGCCTGGTGGTGTAGAGCCGTACAGAAATAAGGTAAAGGAGAAGTCGTATATGGTATCCATATGTGTTTCGGTCAGCTACGATCGGTGGGAAGGGAGTTTCTAGGGTGGGTATCTTTGGTCGACTACAATCGATGGGAAGGGAGCTGATGGGGTGGGTATCATTGGGGGAGCACAGGAACATGGAGCACATGGAGATGGATCCTGGGATGTGGGGATGTGGTGGAGAAGATGGTCACGTAAGTAGGAGGATGAGGTGGAGTGTTGGTGAGGTGGGTAGGTGGGGAGGTGGGGAGGTGGGGAGTAGAAAGCTGGGATGGAGGGATAAATGAGAGGAGAGGAGGTATCGTGTGTCAGGATGTGAAGTCCATAATGAAGTGTAGAGGAAGACAGGGATTCAGAGCCGGAGTTGGAGGCAGAGAGGGGAGATGGGGAGGGAGATGGGGGAATTGGGAGGGGAGGTAGATGAATAAAGAATGTGAAGCAGTCGGAATGTGCGGCAAGGAAAACATGTTAGGGAAACGATGGTGGAGTTGACACGTGGAAGGATAATTACAAGTTGTATAATAGATATTAATAATTATTATTGATTATTATTATCTTTTAATAATTAGATTATTATTATTTTTAATTACATCATTATTATTAAAATAGTCAATAACTTTATATATTATTATTATTAATTATATTATTAATTATAACTAATTGTTTTTTAATATCAAAATAATTATATTATTAATTACAATTAATTACATTATTAAATAATAATTAATTATTAATAATGTGTTATGATTAATTATTTTTTGTCATTAATGTGTTATTATAAAAAATTTCTTATTCATTTATTGCTGAAAAATCGATGTTTTTATCCAACATCTAAAATCTGAAAATTTTGTGAAGAGGCACACCCTTATAAAAGGGGGTCTTCAGTGAGATTTTGTTTAATATATCCATAATACTTAAATTAAATGTAATACAAAAAATGAAAGCACTTTTCATTAAAACGCATTATTAAAAAATGTTTCAATGAAGTTGCTTTGAAGAAAATCACATTACTCAAATACAATATCAAGAAGATGATTTTCAAGAATTCATCCATCCTTTTATGACTGACTGACTAACTGAAAACAACTCTAAATTCGGAAGTAGTTTCCCAATTTAGGTATTTTGATAAAATGTTTTTTTTTGTTTCCTGTCACATGGGAAGAAAATCCTGGTGGGCTCCATCCAGTTCTGATTCTCTTCCTTGTGTTCTCTCCATATAACCTACCTTAACCTGATTCGGTGACCCATCCCTTTTCATCCCCTCTACAAATTTACACCGACTTCCCTTCCTAAACCTTTCCATAAGCGTTGATGGAATGCTTGTTTTATTTTCCCCATGATTATTCTTCTTTAGAATACAAGACCACCCATACGGTGCGGATTGACTGTTGTTTTGAGGTACAACAAGACCCACTTATTCTGTCTCTCTCCTAAAAATTTATTCTCTCTTCTCCTTTTCTGCAACTGGACTCGCTGTCTATATTAGAAAGGGGTTCAATTCACTTTTTCTTTTCGAGTTAGTATCTGGGTTAAAGATGAGTCCCCCCCGGTTGACTGTTCAAAACAATCTTAGCTTAATTTTATGCTTGGATTTTTAATATTTTATTTTTTACATTGGTTGCTATTGTAGAAATTCAGATTATGATTTTCCTAGTTTTTTCATGCGGTCAAAGCCTGATTTTAATTCATTTACGGTCTACTGAGCTTCGTTTTCCTTGAAAACGGTGTTTATTCCCTTTCTTTCTCCTCTCCCCTCCCTCTTTCCTACAGGGTTATAGGATTGGTTCCTTAATATTTTTATTCCAATCTAAGTAAGATATTATTGAACATTACCTAATTTATATGGGCTATATATCGAGTCCATATATCATAATTAAATAGAGACTCTATGCATTTGAAAAGATTTTGTACAGGGAGTAGGGGTTTATAGTTGCCCAGATTTTGTTTGGTGGGATTTTTTATTTTTCTTATGGGCGAATATTCAAGAAGAAATTGATTTTTTAAAATAATTAAGAAATTAAACACATTGAATTTATTACAAATTATAATGTACTCTAAAAAATACTCATGATTCAATATTTAAATCATACTCTCTCTCGCATAATAATGAAGTTCATTTGTGGGAACATGGAATTAAATGCATTACTCTTTCTTTATATTTTGGACCATGAAAACACCTCACCTTTTCCCAGCTTTCGCTTCATGACTTTTCAAGAATGAAAAACATCAAAAATTTATAAAACAGAAGTAGTGTCATCATGGTCATGGAATGAATTTACAATAAAACATGAAAACTTCAAGACCAAAATGAACAATAATGTGCACATACTATAAATAAAATACCACAACAACAGAGTCATCAATAGTGGAAAGTCTACACTAAAAAGTGAAACCAACCACAGAAAAGATGATGGGAAAGGAAGGGAAAACCCCTATATTTTAGATACAACAAATTATTTATAAAATAATGATAATGGGAAGAAAATAATCCACCAGTAGGTTCACTAGATTAAATGGTATTATTTCAGTAGTTGAACCCAAAAAGTAAGTTCAGGTAATTTGGATAATGATTCTATAACAATTTGAAACAAGAAAAAACCACAAACTCGGTTAAATTCATCTATTTTTTCCACCATTCATCACCAATAATGAATCAATCTTGAAAAAATATATAGTAACGACAATATCAAAATGAAAGAGGAAAATTCAGCCATCAAAACTTCCAATAGTGGCTCAAAATAGCTTGCTAACATCAAAACTATGATAATCAATTTCAGCAGTTGTAACCCAAGAAGGAGTTCAGGTAGCTTTGATTTTGATCCATAAGACACTACTAGAAAAATACCCTATACCAACGGTTTAGAACCGTTGGTATAGCCTATACCAACGGTTTGGAGAACCGTTGGCTAGTAAGTCGTGGGGATAGGTCTATACCAACGATTTTGGAAAAACTATTGGTATAGACCTATACCAACGATTTTCAAAACCATTGGTATAATTAATATGAAAATATATACCAACGATTCCATAAAACCATTGGTATATGTAATTCAAAAAAGAATCATTCGGTTGGTTTTGATCCCAGCACCTCCGGTTTGTGATTGAACGACCTAAACACTAACCTAACTTACTTTTGTGAACATAATTTCATAAATATATATATATGTATTATCATAATTATTTTAAATTTTGATTTACTTAATGTCCTCTATAAGAATATTGCATTAAAAACACATGTACTTATACCAACAGTTCTCAAAACCGTTGGTATAGACCTATACCAATGGTTTTGAGAACCGTTGGTGTAGGTTCTTTGATTTTGGGACCTATACCAACAGTTTGAGGTCAAACCATTGGTATAGCTCCAAATTAGTGACCTATACCAATGGTTTTGGGAAAACTGTTAGTATAGATCCATATAAGTGACCTATACCAACGGTTTTGTCCAAACCGTTGGTATAGGTCCAAATTAGTGAACTATACCAACAGTTTTCCCAAAACTGTTGGTATAGATCTTATTTCTAGTAGTGAGATTTATACTTTCCAAAAAACCCAACAGACATCAAATTCATCTAATCTCAAAAGAGAAAACACAAAAAAGCAGTTTCTACTTGAATATTCACCTAGAAGAGAATAAAAAATCCCAACAAACAAAATCTAGGAAACTGTAAACCCTTAATCCCTGCACAAAATCTTTTCAAATGCATAGTGTCTTCACTGGGGTATTGATCCATCCTTCAGCTACCATTGAGTCAGACGATCCATTGAATGATGGGGGATGTTGCCTCATAAAATCTTTCACAACTGAAATATTCCTATGTGGTTGATCTAGATGATCTCATGCATGGATGACACCTCCATTTATATATTGTGTCAATTGATCCATCACAATAACAAATTGTTCAGTTCTGATTTTGACTACTTCGTAATGTTGATTTGAAAGGTTGTTTTCCTCTTGATTCCTTCGCATTACAGCTTTCAAATTTCCTCTATGGAAAACCATTATGAACAGACATAGTATAGATGAATCAACAAGGTAATCTTAAAATTCTCAAGTTAACCATAAAGTAAAATTCCCTAAAGGAAAGTAATTAACACCATCCTAACCTCTAAAGTTGTCTAAACCATCCTCTAATACCAAATATAAGGAACAATCCTTAAAAATTACATAATCTTGAGTAAATTCAAGAATTTTACTTTATTTCACATTCAGGATATTTTAATGTTTAGAGATTTAGATAATTAGGCCATAACTATTACATAACCAAACTATATAATTACAAAGTGGACACTTCCAATAGTATCCATTTATTTCACAACACAAAAACTTTTAAAATGAAACATGGTTTCTTTTTACATTTAATCATCATAACTTTTCCTTGATTCCATCCTTGACTCTATTCTCCCTTAAATCATGTGAAAAAACATTTAAAAACTTAGGATGAGCACAAAAATCTCAGTAAGTGACATAAAAAAGAAATAAAACATTAGTCTAGTGAAAAATATGGTAACCTATTTAATATTCTTTGAGCAAATGAAACAAAACATTTTCACATGAATAACACACATACTTTTTCCCAAAGAAAAAAATTAAAACCAATAGTAAGAAATTAAAACTCCATTAGGTGACATAGAGCATCATATATATAAAACCCTTTCAAACACCATTCAATTGGAATAACCATATGACTGACTTCAAATATTATTATTACCCACTAAATTAGAGATCTATAATGGGGATCATCCTTCATATAAGCTATAGCAGGATTATTCGTAAGATATAATGAGGCTCATCATTTCATATAAGCTATAATGGGCTCACCCGTGAGCTATAATAGGGATAAACCCTTCGTATAAGCTGTGTCGGGCTCACCCATGAGCTATAGTGGGGCTCAAACCTTTGTATAAGCTATATCAGGCTCACCCACTTCATATAATCCTCAAGTACTATTTCATGAATAAAACATGTTCATCAGAAAACCCTTCTAAAAAACTCTTCTAATCCCATATGAAAATCATTTTTGTTTAAAAATTCAATTTTCATTTAAGTACTCATTTTCAATACCAAGATACCTAATAAAAGAGAATAATGGATTTCTTTTCCTTTTAAAATACATTAAGGCTTATATATTATTAAAATCACTGCTTTACAGGAAGGAGGAACACTCTAGTGCAAAGGCTACTGGAAGAGCAGACTGGAAAGGTCTCCAGTGTATCATTTTGTGCTTATATTTTCCACCCACTTTTCCCATGTTTCTGGGGAAATTTTTGGGCTTTATTCACCACTTTAATTGAAAAATATTGATGGTAAATTTTTTTTGTAATAAATGATACACTGATAATGGATGGTTGTAAAAATATACACGTAATGAATGAGTTGTAACCTTTCACATATAATCAATGATACAAAAATAATCTTTAATAGATAATATACTGTAGTGATTACATAGAGAATCAGTTAACGAATTGTAATGAATGATACACATGTTTATATATTACAAACATATTATATAATAGAAAATAATCTTTTAAAATGATTAAATGGATAACACATATGGATTTTGGATTATTCATATTTCAGATTTTTCAGATTCTAGATTTCACAAAGTACATATATAGAAAACACATATTTTTATACAAATTACATAGTAATTATATATTATAGAGGTTAAATGAATCAAACATAGGATCTAGAATAGTAGTGGAGGTTAGTGTGTTTAATAGCAGCAGATTCAATAAACATATATCATAGTAGAATCTACTATAATCTATGTGTGATTCATCTGATATGATATTTGATGTACTGTTGCAAGTATAATACTGTCTGTGCATTAAAATTACTATAATCTGTATGATCAGTATACTAGTTTTTGTGTGTGTGATTAGTCTACTAAAGTTTTTGTGTAAAAAGTCAACTATGATCAGTCTACTATAGTTAGTATGATGGGTCCACTATAGTAAGTGTGAAAAGTATGATTAGATACATTTTAAATTTCATGTTTTTAGGCTCAAAATTATTTTTTAACAACAAACATAAATTAATTCATATTGATATAATGTGAAAACTAACAGAAAAGAAAGAAAACTCCCCTGATGATTGCTATCATCCTAGGAATTGAATTGAAAAAATCATCCACCTTATCAAAAAATTCAACCAGGTTTCTATCATCAAAACACCTATAAAAGTAGAGTAGGGTGGTCAATTGAGAATCCATTGATCTACAAAAGAATTAAATATGATGAAAAATAAAATATCTAATGAGATTCAAGTTGGGTAGGCTGGTCTCTTGGGAATCCATTGATCTAAAAAAGAAAGAGCATTGCACTTCCTTGTTTACATTGATGTCCAAGCAGAACACATTTTAAATTTTATAGTTTTAGGCTCAAAATGATTTTTTAACAGCATGCACCAATTAATTCATATTGAAATAACATAATATATAATCAAAAATAAATAAAACTACCATGATGATTTTTCTTATCCAAATAATTGAATGGAAAAAATCATCCACCATATTATCAAAAAATAAAACTTGGTTGATCTATAAAAGAAAGAGCATCGTACTTGTTTTCATTGATGTCCTAACAGATTATTACTATAACATTACCTACAAAACAGATTGATTAAGAATGAGATAGTATAGGATGAGTGATGCAATGAATTCCCAAGGACAAATGTTAATTTTTATATGAATTTCATTAACACCTCACTCTGATTTTCATGGAAACAAAAAAAAACATCATGACTGGGTTTCTATCATCGAAACATTCACAAAAGATGATAGAAAATATTAATTTCAACATTAAAGACCTATTAAAAGAATGAAACTTGATGAAAAATTAAAATGAATCTAATGCGATTCATGTAGGGCATGGTGATCTCAAGAAAATACATTGATCTACAAAAGAAAGAGCATCACACTTCCCTGTTTTCATTCATGTCCAAATGAATTATTCCTATAACATTACTTACAAAATAGAATGATTAATGATGAAATTAATTCCCAAGGACAAATGTTAATTTTTTGTATGAATTTAATTAACACCTCACATTGGTTTTCAATGAAACACAAATAATATCATGTAAAAAAAATTACAGCATGCAAGATAGTGTCAACTAGTATCAAACACATTTGAAATTTCACAGTTTTAGGCTCAAAATAATTTTTTATCATCCTGCACAAATTAATTCATATTGAAAGAACATAAAAACTAATAGAAAATAAATAAAAATCCCATTATGTTTGTTTTTATACTAATAATTGAATTGAAAAATATATTCACCTTCTTGTCAAAAAAATATAACCAGGTTGATATCATCAAAACACCTATTCATAAAAGATAATAGAAAATATTAATTACAACATTAGAGTTCAATGATGTCCAGAGTGATTATTCTTATAACATTACCCACAAAATATAATGATTAAACATGAGATTGTAACATTGAAGTTCAAAATGAGTAACCAAGTTAGAATGTAAAGGATGAGTGATGCAATGAATTCCCAAGTCCAAATGTTAATTTTTGTATGAATTTCATTGACACCTCACACTTACATTCAAGGAAACACAAAAAACATGAAAAACATAAATTCCAACATGCAGGATAGTGTCATCCATTATCAAAAACATTTGAAATTTCAAAGTTTTGAGATCAAAATGATTTGTTAATAGCATGCATAAATTAATTCATATTGAATTAACATAAAAACTAATTAAAATCAAAGAAAAATCCCTTGATGATTGATGTCATCCTAATAATTTAATTGAAAATACCATACACCTTCTTATCAAAAAATAAAACCAAGATTTTTTTATCAAAAGAACTATTCATAAAAGACAATAGAAAATAATAATTACAACATTAGAGTTTAATGAAAAAATTATAGAAGTGAATATAAAGAGATTCATGTTAGGCAGGGTGATCTCTAGAGAATCTATTGATCTACAAAGGAAAGAGTGTTGCACTATCATGACCAGATACTAAATAGACAAACATTATTCACATAAATAAGAATAAATCTATTTCTAATAAGATGATTGGGGTGCATTTATTTTCAATAGAGTCTGTTCAATCCTCAAACTACCATAAAGTATTTATCTGTATTTTCTGAAATGTAAAACAAATCCATTCACTCGATATTTATAATCATGAATTGAGAAATTGTAATAGACACTTTACATTTTATTCACTTAAAATATGTTCTTCACAACCTAATTCATTTATTTCTCACATAAACAGAGCAGAATAATGATTGGATGGGAATGAAAAAAAGAGGTTGGGGGATGATATCGATGATACAAAGGGGGAGGTGATTAAAGGAAACTTACCTGGAAAAGAACAGTGTGGTGACGAACTGAAGGGGTGAATGGTTACCATAAAATATTAGCATTGTGGCAATGAACCGAAGGTGGGTGAATGTTGTTGTGTAGAATTGAAGGGGTGACACCTGTGGTGATGAACTAAAGTGGGATAAATGTTGGAGCGATGAAGGATTGATTTCATATGTATCTTTAGGGTTATCGAGGTACCAGATTTAGGAATCTCTTTCCGCATCCATGTCAAGTTGGGCACATGTTTTCTTTAATAAATATATAAAATAATTATTATAATAAAAATTCTATATTTCTAAAATAAATTAATTATTATACATACATCTAATTCTCTATTTTTTATTTATAAGTTTATAATTTATTTGGTTGGAGTCATCATAAATTTGAATAATTTATCAATAATTTTAAATTTTATATATTATTTTGATGGAAAATTATTAAATTATCAATATTTTAATTCATTATATAAGCATTCATATTTATCAAAAAATGTCTTTTTTATGAAAAAATTAATAAATATATATACATTATTAGTAAAATATTTATTGATAGTGAATAGTTTATTATGATGTGTGTGTTTAATGGTAAAACATTTGTAATTAATAATAAATAATAAAAATATATTCATTTTTTTGTAAGAAAATTGTTGGTTTTGGTATGATATAGGGACAAATATAACTGATACTAAATCATTTGTTGGTATAAAAGAGTTAATAATAATATATATTTATGTTGGTAAAAAGAATTGTCAGTACTTATAAAGAATATCAAAAAAATGATATATCTATTGGAATTACTCACTTTTTATAATATATATATTGTCTGGCACAAAATATTTGTTGGTATAAGTCATTTTTTTGTAGTGTTAATATCATGAATAAAAATATTTTACAATTACATCTTTAAATGTTCAAGGTATATCATACCACTTTGAACATTTAAATCTCAATCTCCATGAATTATTACATTTACCAAAATAATAAATAACATTATTATAGATAAAATATAGAAATTAAATGTCATATCGGTTGTATATACACCTTATAAAAGAATAAATATGCATATTCTCAAGAAATGCCTCTATGAAAGGAGATTGAGAAAAAATCTCTTACCTTGAGTCCGACTCATCATGTGAAATCTTTATATTCCTGAATAATAAACTTAGGAAAATTTATACTTGCTTGATAAACTTTTTAAATTTTATTATTCCTTTTATATCACTTAACACCATGTTATAAAATTTACATAATTATTTAAGTTCATATCAGATGTTTTTTCGATATCTGGTACTAGAGTCGAAAATGAACATAGTATGATATCAATAGTCCATGTGGTCATAATTCCATCATATATAGAATAAAATTCATCAAATAATCATCAATTTTATACATTAATTATACTTTTAAATCAAACCATTAATTATGGTTATGAAAAATGAACAACGTTATAATTATGGAGATGGTAGGTCGTACGTATGCATGAGTAACGTCTTCATCTTTCATTGATCATTATAGAAGTAGAGTAATTATTATTTTATCTTTACATAATGATAATATAATCATTAATATCATATTAATCATTGAAATATACTTACATGTATCATAAAAGTGATGTAGTGAATAAAAACAAATCACATCGCTTTGTGGAGGTGATAGTTCACACGTAAGCATGAACGACATTATCCTTTTTATATGCATGGAAAGTAAGAAAATAATTGATATATTATTATATTATAATTATTAATATGTCATTTATATCACATATTAATATTAATTCTATCATTATAACCATTCTTTAAAGACGATGATGAAAAATGAACTATATCAGTTTGCGAGGCGGTAGTCCACCGTACACATGAATAAATAGTTCATTTCACATTTGATGAAATTATAGATGGATTAAAGTGATAATATTAACATAATAACATATAATTATATTTAGGATACTTGATTTATTATTTCATCATGGTTTAAGGATATTTGAAGAAGTGGAAGAAGTAAAAATATAGAAATACTTAAATAAAAATAATACCTCTTTTTGGTTGATCACCTTTGAAGAACACCTTAACACCTCTAAGGATAGTGTTCTACCTAAAATAAGGCCTCAAGAATGTGTGGAGGGATTTTATTAAGGGTTTTGGGTATATATTTTCCTAAACAAAATATTTTAGAAGTGTGATCAATAGAGAATAGTGGATACCTTTTTATAGGGGAGGGGAGGGGAACCCTTGGAAACTCTTAAAATATTAAATTTATATAAATTAATTTTTAACTCCAAATTACTCCAAATTAAGTTATGTCAAATATAAGATGAGTATAGTTTAAAATACTCTCATACAATAATTTTTAGATATGTATATATTTTATTTTAAGCCTTATCTTTTTGGTTTACCCTTAATAAATCTATTTTAATTTTAATTGTGGTAAACATTTTAAATATTAAGAGGCTATAAATTTTACTTATATGGGGTCAATTACCCATAAATGGGAACTTTATGAACTTTTCGACCTTATCATAGTCACTTTTTAATTTTTAAATATTTTTACGATTTTTAAATAAAATCTAAACAGAGAGATAACTTAGAAAAAAACCATTGAATAGACTTATAATATTTCACATTCACCCATAAATTTTATTTAGTACCCTAATTAATTCAAATTATATTTATTTTAATATTTTTAATATTTTTAATATTATTTATTTGATATTTCTATCAATAAAAATAATTATTGTATCACTATTATGTCAGTATTTATGGTAATTATTTAATCTCTAAAAACTATAAATAGATTCCTATGATGTAGATAATTTCATTAGATTTGTGGAGACTATTTTTTATCAAAGTTATATCATATTTATCACTGTATTAAAATTATTATACTTATAAGAAATAAGAGGGTGACATTTTGTCACTTTCGTGTCACTTTCTTTCATTTAAATAATATTTATATCATTTTTGGGGACAAAAGTCCATTAAATGAGTCAATTATAATTTTTAGGCATTAAGGGTCGATGGTTACTCGTCTAATAGGATTTTGACAGGTGTTAGGGTAATTGGATTGTCCTTATCATATTATTTTGTTACATGAATTACCTAATTTACCTTTAACTGTGTTAAATAGAAATTATCATAGTAACTATTCATAATATAAAAAAAATAAAAGTAACCTATTAACATAATTTGGACCCTATTATTCCAAATATGTAATCCCTTTTTCAAAATTTAAAGCGCAGAAGTTGTAGTAATTAATTTAAAATTAATCATCATTGACAAAATGAGAAAACATGTTTTTTTTTAACTATCAAAAGATTGACGCGTGTTTATATCAAAATTCAATGTGAAATTACTTCCAATGAAAAACATTGGATTAAATGATAAAAATTTAATATAATTATACTTTAAAACTCATTAAAATTATAATATAACAATTTAAATATATTAGATGAAAAAATTTTCTTGAATTAAAATGCAGTATTTTTCACTATTCGTTAAAAAATAAAAGTTATCAGAAAAATATCAAAAATTTATCCAAACTAAATTTTGATATCTCACTTACAAATAATAAGATAATTTTTCTAATTGTAGCTTATAAAAGTTTCAAGAACTAGATTTAAAATGAGTTCTCCATCAAAAGGCAGTAAAAATATCTTTTAAAAAAATTAGAGATTTTTATGCTTAAAATTGGTTTTATTATTTTAAGTGCATAAAATTTATTGGAAGAAAGAAAAAACATTTAATAAACATGTTTAAATATAATTTAGTTAGTTCTATTTATTACCACCAATACAACGACTAGGCTATAACTACCATTTAAAATAATATTTTTTTTTGGTATATCAGTCTTGTGTGCAACATAAGATTTTAGAGAAACTCGTTATTTTATGTCGGGTATGCTATCATAAATAACATCCCATTTAAAGTAAAATTAATATATAATTTATAAATATTAGTAGATATGAATGAGTATTATTCTAAAATTACCTGGGATGTTACATCCTTCCTCCCTTTTGGAAATTGTGTCCTCACAATTTTAAATTGGGCTCAGTAACTAATGTTTCAATTTTCAAAATTACTTCATTAGAATCACACATTGGAAAAAGAGTCAATAAAACCTCCACTTTAAAAATAAATAAAGTGAAGTACAAAGGTCACCTAAGATAACAAATACTGGGGATCCATATATTAAAACATGGATATGGAATAGAAAACTAACCTTCATGTCATGGTCAGGAAAAAGTTAACAATCAAAAAGATATAGATCCGTGATGATCTAAGGGACCGTTTGATTCAATGAAAAATAAGGTACTAGCATGAAATTTTTGGGTTCAAGATCTTTTATATATTGAAATTTTTCATTCAAAATATGTTTCTTAGAGTTGAAAAATTCCTTTACTAACTAAGAACATAAGGAAACATAATAACTTGATATATTTCTATTTTATAATCACAATTTCATCCTCATAATATTCCTAGAATTATGATGTACATAACTAAGAATAACCTTAATCATTAAAGATCACACAAACCATAAAGGTTATCAATATCTTAAAACTGAGGTCTAACAATAAAGGTGTATTCCACCTTAAAAAAAGACATACATAAACATGACCCCACAAAACATCTCCTATAAAGGTCCTTAATAACTTATTATAACATCACTTAAAACCTAAGAAGGTGTGTCTAAAACCATTAACTTATGGTTATCCTTCAAAAAATATTGAGCTCTCAGGAGCTCCCATCACTTCACCATATGTCTCAGCATCAATTTTAGTAGCAACAAAAGATTTTCCCGAACCTTTTTTTCCAATCATAATGATTTCCTCCTTATGTAACTAACTTCAGACACTTAGTTGCATAATGTCCAAAATAATTGTAGCTAAAGCATATTACTGTAGAATGGATATCTATTATCTCATTTTTGGACTATTCAAGACCCTTTTCCTTACAGTCATGAACCTTGTGACTAAACTTACCACACCGGTAACACTTTCCAGATCCCGACATACATTCCCCAAAATGTATTTGACCATACTTGGAACATGTTTTAGGCTTATCTTCATAATTCTTAGTTGGTTTATTCTCTATTTCCCACCACCTTTACTGTTTCTTACTCTTATCATCTTGTGGCATGTAAGTGTTAACAAACTCTATTTCAAATTTCTCAGCACAACAAACCACCTTTTCATAAATTTTAAATTCTCGGGAGGCTAAAGCTCTTCATAACCCTAGTTTTAATCCTAAGTAAAATCTATTAATTTTACTATCAATGTCTCGAATAAAATTTAGAACATACTTGGACAATCTTGTGAAGTTCTCTTCATATATGGAAACTTAATGGTCATCCTTTTTCTTTAATTCCAAGAATTGTTTCTCCATCCTAATCTGAACAACCTTAGGGAAATATTTCTAAAGGAAAATATCCTTAAATACTTCCCATTCCATGGCATCAAGATCATTTTTATCTCTAGTATTATTACCCAGTTACCACCATTGTTCAACTTCACCTTCAAAATGATAGATGGAAAGAGTTACCTTTTGACGTTCTGACCACCCATGACTTCAAATATCTTCTTCATTTACCACTGGGTGAGATGATCCATTAAAGTATGGGGGATGTTGCCTAATAAAATGCTTCACTACTAACATATTCCTCTATGTTTGATCTGAATGATCTCATGCATGGATTCTATCTCTATTTATATCTTGTGTCAACTGATCCATCATAGTAACAAACTATTCAGTTTCAATTCTGACCACTTCATGATGTTCATTTGAAAGGTTGTTTTCCTCTCGATGACTTCTCATTACAACATTCCTATTTCCACTATAGAAAACCATTCTGAACAGACATAGTTTGGATGGAGAAACAAGGTAATCTTAAAATTATCAAGTTAATATTAAAGTAAAATCCTATAAAGGAAATAAATTAACACCAACATAACCTCTAAAGTTGTCTAAACCATCCTCTCATACTGACTATAAGTCCCCAGCCTTAAACATTACATAATCTTGAGTTAAGTCAAGAATTGTACTTTATTTCACATTGATAATCTCTTCTATTTTAGGTATTTAGAGAATTATTCCATAACTAATACATAAAAAACCATATAAATACAAAGTGGAAACTTCTAACAGTATCTATTTCTTTCATAAAATAAAAAAAAATTAAATGAAACATGGTTTCTTTTCATGTTTAATCATCATAAATTTTCCTTTATTCCATCCTTGACTCTATTCTCCATCAAATCCTGTGAAAAACATTTAAAAACTTGGGATGATCACAAAAAACTCAGTAAGGGGCATAAAAAGAAAGAAAACCATTAGTCTAGGAAAAAACATGATAACCCATTTAATGTTCTTTGAGTGAATGAAACAAAAAAAATCACATGAATAATACACATACTTTTTTCTCAAAGAAAAACATTAAAACCAATAGCAAGCAATTAAAACTTATTTAGGTGACTTAGAGCATCATATACATAAAACCATTTCAAACCCCTTTCAATTAGAATAACCATATGACCGACTTCTAATATTATTATTACCCAATGAATTTGAGATCTATAATGGGGATCACCCTTCATATAAGTTATATCGGGCTCACCTGTGATCTATAATGGTGCTCATCCCTTCATATAATCTATAACTAGCTCACCCGTGAGATATAATGGGGCTCAACCCTTCATATAAGTTGTATCAGGCTCACCTGTGAGCAATAATGGGGCTCAACCCCTCATATAAGCTATATAGGGCTCACCCATTTCATATAATTCTCAATTACCATTTCATAAATAAAACACATTCATCACAAATCCCTTTTGAAAAACTATTCAAATCCCATATGAAAAAAAAATTCATATAAAAATACCATTTTCATTTAAGAACTCATTTTCAATACCAAGATACCCAAAAATAGGGAATAAGGTATTTCTTTTCCTTTTAAATGGTATTAAGGCTTATACATGAATAAAGATATCAAATAATGGTTATGGTGGTGGGGAAGTCGTTGTCATTATATACGTAAAAAACATTCCTTTTATCATTTTGTAAAGAAAGTAAAATGATTCATATAAAAATATTCCTTTTGAAAACTTTAGATGAAATTCAAGATAGACATAAAATGTCATGTATAATCCTTTTATATCCATATAAATAAATATGTAAATTAATATCATGAAGAAAAAGATTTGATAATTAAATCTTTAAACGTTCAAGATGTCCCATACCACTTTTAATATTTAAATCTTAATCTACATGAATTAATAAATATAAAAAAAATAATAAATAACATTATTATAGATAAAATATAGATATGAAATGTCATAGTGTCTGTATATACACCTTATAAAAGAATAAAGGTGCATATTATCAAGAAATTCCTCAATGAAAGGAGATTGAGATTAAATACTTAACCTTGATTCTGATTCATCACATGAAATATTTATATTCATGAATAATAAACTAGGTTAATTTATAATTTCTTTATAACCTTTTTATTGTTTATTATTCCTTTTATATCACTTGTTACTATGTTTTAAAAATTACATAATTATTTAAGTTCATATGAGACATTTTGTCGATATTTGGTACTTGAGTCAAAAATGAACATGGTATGATGTCAATAGTCCATGTGGTCATAATTCAATTAAATAATAATCACTTTTATACATTAATTATACTTTTAAATCAAACCATTAATTATGGTTATGAAAAATGTATGATGTTATAATCATGGAGACGGTAGGTCGTACGTACGCATGAGTAACGTCTTCATTTTTCATTGATCATTATGGAAGAAAGATAATTATTATTTTATCTTTAAATAATTATAATATAATAATTAATATCATATTAAACATTTAAATATACTTACATATATCATACAAGTGATGTAGTGAATAAAAACGAATCACATCACTTCGTGGAGGTGATAGTTCACACATACACACGAAGGACATTATCATTTTTATATACATGGAAAGTAAGAACATAATTGATATATTATTATCTTATAATGATTAATATGTCATCAATATCACATATTAAAAATTAATTCAAACATTATAAATAGTATTTAAATATAGTGATGAAAAATGAACAATATCGGTTCGTGAGGCGGTAGTCCACCGTACACACGAATGAAAAGTTCATTTCCCATTTGATGAAATTGGAGATAGATTCATGTGATGATATTAACATAATAATATCTTAGTATATTGAGGATACTAAATTTTATATTTCATCATTGTTTAAGGATATTTGAATAATTGGAAGAATGAATGATATAGAAATACTTAAATAAAAAGAATACCTCTTTTTCAGTTGATCGCCTTTGAAGAACACCTTAACACCTCTAAGGAGGGTGTTCTGCCTAAAATAATACCTCAAGAATATGGGTAGGTATTTTAGGAAGGGTTTTGGGTAGATATTGTCCAAAACAAAAGTTTTTATAAGTGTGATCAACAGAGAAGAGTGGGTACCTTTTTATAGGAGATGGGAGGGGCACCCTTTGAAACTCTTAAAATATTAAATTAATATAAATTAATTTTTAACTCCAAATGACTTTAAATTGAGTTATGTAAAAGATAAGATGTGGATTGTTCGAAATCATCTCATATAATAATTTTTATACATTTATTTATTTTATTTTAAGCCTTATATTTTAGTTTACCCTTAATTAACTATTTTAATTTTAATTGTGGTAACAATATTTTAAATATTAAGAGGCTATGAATTTTACTTATATGGGGAAAATTTCCCATAAATGGAACATTTATGAACTTTTCAACCTTATCATATTAACTTTTTAATTTTTACATATTTTTTATTATTTTTAAATAAAATATTATCTTTATAAAATATTAATAGTGTCAATTTTGACACTATTCATTTCATTGAATTTAAATAAAATCCAAACAGATAGATAACTTTGAAAAAAACCATTGAATGGATTTCTAATATTTCATAGTCACCTATAAAATTCATGGAGTTTTATAATTAATTTAAATTATATTTATTTTAATATTTTTCATATTATTTATTTGATATTCCTATTAATAAAAATAATTAATGTATCACTATTGTGTCAATATTTATGGTAATTATTTAATCTATAAAAATTATAAATAAATTACTATGATATTGATAATTTAATTATATTTATGGATACTATTTATTATCAAATTTATATCATATTTATCACTATATTAAAATTATTATACTTATAAGAAATAAGAGGGTGACATTTTGTCACTTTTATGTCATTTTTTTCATTTAAATAATATTTATATCATATATAAAGAAAAAATACATTAAATGAGTCAATTATGATATTTAGGTGTTAAGGGTTGATGTTTACTCATCGAATAGTATTTTGGAAGGTGTTAGGGCAATTCTATTGTCCTTATCATATTATTTTGTTACCTAAATTACCTGATTTACTTTTAACCACGTTAAATAAAAATTATCGTAGTTACTATTCATAATATCCAAAAAATAAAAGAAAACTATTAACATAATTTGTACCCTATTATTCCAAAATATGGAATATATTTTTCAAAATTTAAAACACATAAGTTGCAGTAATTAATTTAAAATTAACCCCCATTGACAAAAAGAGAAAATGAGTTAAAAAAACTATCAAAAGATTAACATGTGTTTATATCAAATTTCAATGTGAAATTAATTCCAATGAAAAAAATTGAATTAAATGATAAAAAAATTAATCTAATTATACTATAAAACCAATTAAAAGGATAATCTAAAAATTTAAATAAATTAGATGAAAAATTAGTTTTGAATTAAAATGCAGTATTTTTCACTATTTATTAAAATATGAAAGTTATAAAAATAATAAAAAAAATCCAAACTAAATTTTTATGTCCCACTTCAAAATATGAAGTTTATTTTTCCAAATTTAACTCATAAAAGTGTCAATAATTATATTTAAAATGGTTCTCCATTAAAAGGCAGTAAAACTATATTTTAAAAATATTAGAGCCTTTTATGATTAAAATTGGTTTTATTCTCATTTTATGCCCATAAAATTTATTGGGAGAAATAAAAACATTTAATAAACATGTATAAACATAATATAGTTAGTTCTGATCATTTCATCCAATACAATTGCTAGGTGATAACTACCATTTAAAATAATATATTATTTTTCTGTATAACTCAATCTTGTGTGTGACATAAGATTTCAGAGAAACCCATTATTGTGTGTCGAGTATGATATCAAACATAGAGTCCCCTTTAAAGTAAAATTAATATATAATTCATAAATATTAATATATATATATATATATATGAAAAGGTCTTATTCTATAATTTCTTGGGATGTTACAATTCCCCCCCTGAATTTTTTCTAGGAGTATTCCTACGATAAATCTTCAAGGAATAATAGCTGAGAAGTTAACTAAAGGGTAATTTATTATCAATTGGAACAATTATGATGCAATCATCAACAAATGTCTTCATTTTTTTGGTTTCTAATTATTCATTTTCATTTCCACTATACAATGTGTATTTATACTCCACAATATGTAGCATGATCAGTCACAATATATACATACACTACCACATGTGATATTATTTACTACACTAGAATATATTATACTCTTCAATATTACATTGAAATATTCATGCATTTTGATATGAATATGTGATATTCATAAAATGAAATATGCACATAGTATATACAAAAACACTAGATCTTATATGTATACAACAGAAATGTGTACACTGTATACATTGAAATATGTAATATTCATTAATATTCCTACACTAAATTGGGTAAAATTGTTCAATATATAATGAAATAGTTGTAACATAATTCTATAATTTTATTGAAGTTGTTTTAGGGATCTTTTTGTTTATATTTCTTTTATATACATATTCATATTTTATTTCTTTGTTCATATCTATTCATATTTGTTAACTAGAATATATCAGTTCATATTTTTTAACAATATATGTTCATTTTTTAATAGTAATTTATTATAATATATAGGTTTGTAAATATTTAAGTTTAATAACACTAACATGCAGGTTGAATATATAGATTCAATATGCCTTAAGAGTATACAAACAATCTCCTTTTTAGGTAACTATGAAGTTTTACCATAAATTAGTACATACATCTGGATAATATATATTGAAAAATTGTAATTGGAAGTGTGATTCAATAGCTTTTGGAATATAGAATTTTCAGTACTACTATGAATTTTCAATCTGTCTACTTTTTTGTAATATTCATTGTCTTAAACATCATTTTTTACATATTTTAGTATTTAGTTCAATTTGTTGTCAAATTATTTATCATTATATGATTCCAATTTGAATCCTTAAAATTGTTTTTGATTTTATTTAATATAAACTCTCCCTGTTCTATGAAAGAAATTATAGAAACTCGTTTTCTTTAAGCCACGAATACGAGCATCATGGCTTGTGCCATAATGCCTGAGTATGAGTACCATGAATTGGACACAATTTTATACATACCCCCATGAATTCAATAGACTTTATTATGTATTCTTTGTAATACTTATATGGAATCTCAAACTATTAAATTTTGTACAAATTGAAATTTCTTAAAAAAAATCTATATTGGTTTCATAACAAAAATATGGTGTTTGAATATATTGTTTCAATTTTCCTTCTTTGTATCCTTAAATAATATTTAATGTAAAGAACAAGCCTGTATTATACTAATCTTAACAATTTATTTAGTACATTCTCTTACAATTTAATAAAACTCAAATCATATGTCAAAGCATATTATGTTTTTTCTACTAATGTTGTTTTTAATTTTTTTACCAAGTTAATATGTTGCTTGATTTTCACAATTATGATGCACCTCAAAGTGTTAATGATTTGGATTATTCTACTTCAAAAATGACATTCAATAAGGTCCTTCATTTTTTCCCCTTCTTTACCCCCACCCATCTCTTTATCCCATCTCACTTCTCTATCTCACTTCATTGACGTTGTCCCATTAATCATCTAATTGGTTATCCTTGGTGTCTAATTTTCCATTTCATAAAAGATTCAACTTCTCCATTTGTGTATCTCAGGATTTGAATTGATGGTCTAATTTGGAAATCCAATCCATTAACTATTCTGGGTAAACATTCATATTACAAATTTAGATATTTAAAACATTTCATTCTCCATGCTTTTATTTCTACAATTCTGCACAAAAAAATCATATATTTATTGATTTTTTACTATTTATCATTATAACATATCATCAAATTCCTTGAAACCCTAGGGTTTTCACCTTATTCTACATATTTTTTTCATTCTATAAGATTTATGTTTGTAATTATAGATATTATGTTACTTATTCGATAATAGTGGTATCAATCATTGGGAATCCATATTATAAAATTCCTTTTTGATATATTAGAAACTCTGGTTTAACAATTGTAAATCCCTTTAATGCTGATGAAGAATTCCTCTATCAGTATTTTTTTCCATTCTAGTTCAAGATCCTAATCTAAAAAATAAACCACATTTCCTACTTTATGGATGCTTTTTCATATTGTATGTCCATCTTTTGTATATTATGAACCACTTACAATGAGAATATTTTTACCTATTTACTTTTTGCATGTTGTATATGCATTTCATGTATAACCATATTGTATATCCACCTATCATATTGTACAATCATATTCACTTTCCGTATTCTATATGCATTTCTTATAGATTCATTTTAACTCATTATCCTATCAAATATTATGTATTCATATTTTGTATCCATTTCCTTTATGCATTTCATATGTGCATTTACTGTATGCATTATCTATATGTATTTCCATATTCTATATGCATTTCCTATAAGTAATCCTTGTAAGCATTACCTGTATGCATTTTGATATCAGGTATGCATTTCTTGTATGCACATTTTATATGCACTTTCAATTTAATGCACTTTCACTTTCTATACATGTATAATGAACTTTCAACTTTTCAAAAATGTAATATCTTCTTAAATTTTATAATATGTATTATAAGATTGTATAACCATTATTCAGTATAATATGTTTCTGTTGTTATCTTATTATATTTACCATTATACCAATTACTTTTTGGTCATGTACCATTTCTATTATCTTATTGAATAAATAATACTATATATTCATTGACTATGATGCTCACTTTTATATATTTTATCTGATAAATTTATTCTATATCATTAATATATACTTCAAAAATTTTGTTCATGGATTCCTATTCTCATATATTTTCTGTATGATATTAGAGACATAAAATTTCTTCTACAAAATTACCATCAGTCATATTACCTATTATAGAGATCAATAATTTGTTTTAATCAATATAGATTATGTAAATGTCTTATTTTAAGAATGAATGTTTACTTTCCATATAGTTATGCATAATTAATTTTATAAATCATCAAATTCATAAAATTCATTTAAAAGTTGTATATATTTTATTAACCATCTTTTACATCTCCATTTTTACAATTCATAATATATGTACATATTTAACATAAATATATATACATGTATGTATTTAACAATTTTTATAGATTAATACATCTGTAAGAATCCAGAATGTTTATGGAGTCGGTCTGTAAATGGTGTTATGATCTTATATAGTGTTAAAATTTTCATGATATTATACTATCTACAATCACTGTTATGATCTTAGCATTGTATTTTTTTGAAATATCTGATCAATGTTATGATCTTACATAGTATTCTTTAGTAGGTTCCCTCAGATTTGTACAACTATAAGCATGCGGTTTAAAACCAGTGTACCTTATAAACGTTTTAGAATAGTAATAATACAAAATGTTTATAGTCCATAAAATTTGTAAGAAATGTATGTGTAAGCATACAAATAGTGCAGATTCAGTAGCATTTATAGTGTAGTTTCAGTAGTGAAGATTAAATAGCATTTGTTTGGTTTAATTGTATTAAATTGTAGTATAGTTGATTCAATAAAATTTAATTTATTCAATTATATTCAGTAACATTTTAACATTATGTAAGCATGCTATATGTCTTATATAATATTATTTTTTGGTTCATTTATATTAAACTAGAGTTTCAACAAACCTACTGAGTTATTATTATGTAAAATTTATAAGCAATGTATGTGTATGCATACAAGTAGTGTATATTCAATAGCATTTATAGTGTAGATTCAGTAGTGCATATACAATAGCATTTGTTTGGTTCAATTATATTCATTAGATTCAGAATCATTTGTACAATTTATAAGCATACCATGTGTGTTACATAATATTATTTTTTTCTTCAATTGTATTAAACCAGAGGTTCAAAAAACATACTTAGTTATTATTATGTATTGGATACAGTACTGTTTTAATAACATTTGTTAATATTTTACATTAGGTAGTATGTGATTCTGTATAATCCATTTTCATGTATTTTTTATTTCCTACAGTTTCAGTTAGTATCCCATTTCAAGTTTACTTTCCATGAGGCAAAAATTGAGTAGGATTGGACTTAATTATCTTTTTTCAAACATATTTTAGATTGGTTGTCAAACTATAATATATGGGGAATATATATCATTCCATGTTCTATTAAATTAATTTTTAATTGTCCTCTAAAATATTATGCCTTTTAACATTTGAAGGATGAGAGGTTTATAAATTTCTCATTGACATTGTTGAGGAAGTGACTATGATAGTGTATATGTTTTTAATGCGAGGTAATTTTGATATCTATTTATTTTTTTCATTTATAGGCTCCCTTATTATATCATTTCATTTTTTAGATGTAGGAGAGTTTTACATACTTTATGAAAAGATAAGATATCATGTCACTGTGACTTTTTTGTGAATGATTTTGGGTATTTTATATGTACATGCCCTATGCCTCACACTCCGTTAGAAACTATTTATTATCCTTGGTAATGTCATTGATTGGTTTTTAATGTAACTCAAAGCACATCTGAGGTGTCTCTGAATACCAATTGTTTTTCACTTTTAAAGGTTCAAATTTTTTAGTTTTACATGATTTCCCAATTTCCATAAACCCTAACTACCAATGGTTTGTGTTGTTCCTTATCATGGAATCCTCCACACCATTACACCTTCTATTCCCATGTACAGTGCATGTACTCATATTTTTCTAACATTCTCAGGCTTCTTAACAATGACTCTTCCTCACCCTCAATGGTTGGATTATTTTATTTTTCATTTAACTTTGATGTCTGTAAACATTAATGAAAATACATTGCGGTTTATCCAAAATATATTATAATTAATATTGAAGGTAGCTATTTTCATATTGTAAGATGTATGCATACATGTTATTCCTCTAATAGCATGAAATACATGAATTTTATAGCACAATAGTTCTTACAATATATTCATTTTACAATACAAGACTCTTACCATACTTCCCTGTATTTCTTTATGTACATTTTTCATAAACCATTTTCCATTTTTCAGTTTTAGTTTCATGCACTTTATATATGGTAATTTTAAATGAATTATTATGTTTCATAACAGTGAATAACTCTTTATTGAATGGAATAAGTAGATTTAAAAAATATCATCCTTTATTAAAAATATTCCATATCATAGTCCAAGATTCATTTTATTTTCAATTCATCTTATCGAAATTGATTACGTATTCCTTGATTTATTCTGTTATCCAGATAATCCTTAACATCTATGATTGATATCTCTTTAAACTTTTCATCTCCTACCATTTTAAAGATGTCACAAATATCTACAAATCAAAATGCCTCCTTATAAGAGGATAGGATATACCATATTTTAATAATGAAAAAAAGTTGACATTGTTGCAGGTTAGGCCTTTACTCATTTCTCATGTCATTAAATCCTTTATTAAATAAATTCAAGACTATAGTTTTTGATTTAATAATATATTATTGTAAATTTACTCCCATATTACAAGTTCATCTACTATTGTAGTCCATTATTTTTTTATATGAACCAAATAGGCAATGTTGATCACTTAAATCCTAAATCTTGCACCACCAATAACATATAGAGTGAATCTCGATTTCAATTATTAGAATTGACATTAAATGGTTTTCTTGACTATGTCTTCCATCCTATAAATTCAATACACTCTCTACAGTTTACTGAAATTGTTACAGCCAATCTATTATTTTATATAATTTCTTCCAATTATGCTATATTACCATAGTCTATTTATAAAAATTTATTTTACATAAATCACTTACCATTATTAAATTCTCAACACCGTTGCATGTTTAAACTTAAATCATTTGTTATATCATTAAATTATTTCCTAAATAAATTCAAATTTATGCTTATGATTTTCATATATACTACTATAAATTTTCTATCTTATTAATGGTACAACTTCTACATTCAGTCCATTAAATTTTATTAACCAAATATCCAATGATGATCACTCAACTCCTATATGTTTCATTTCCAATAGCATAAAAATTACATCTTAATTTACATTATCAGAATTAATAATAAATGTTTTCTTTGACTATCTTTAATCTTATAAATTAAATTCACTTTCTAAAGTTTACTCGATATTTTTTAGAAACTATTTTATTTCATAAACATTATTCCAATATTACCTTATTATTATGGTCTATTAGTAATTGGTTATTTTCTTTCGACAAATAGCATTGTACATTACAGAACAACAGGACATCATACTGCTTCGCCTAATCGGATTGGAAAAGGCTTGGAATCTACTAGAAAATATTAATCCATTGTTTACTTCCCATACCAAACAAAATTCATGATGCAAGCAAGTTAGGATGAAATTGAACTTAAGTATGAAAAAAAATGTTGTTTCGGGTTTGTGTTGAATTCTTATCTTATGCTGTAAAATTGTTTTTAGATGAAGTTCTACTCTATTTTTCTGTTTCGCTTATATAATCATGAAAATTTCTCTTGTCATCTCTATCACTCAAATTTGAATGGAAGACAGACGACAAGGCTTCAATAGTGGTGAGATTGGTCTTGAGAGTTTCAGTACAGTGAGGGATCTAGTTTTTTGAAGCATTTTTAAGAGTTAATGGATCTACTCAATTATTCCCAGGGTTGCGGTGGTGTGACTTCAACTAGCCTCCATTGAGTTCATCATCATCCCCTTCGTGAGCTTCATATTCAGTTTTCACAGTGGCATTGATCGACATCGCATATTTGGTTTTTTCCTTTATGGTTGGTTGAAGGAGAAAGTCATGGTCAGTATACCAACTATGGAGATGTGGCAACATGGGTTCCCATTTGCGGTCACTTTTCATGGTCACTTAATTATCTATGAGGTGATCTTGTGTTAGGCTAGGACCACCCAAGCATGGTCACTTCAAACCTATTTTAATAAATGTTTTATTATTATTAATGAATCTTATAAACTTATCCTATTTACCAATCTTTATATTTAAATATAGACCTTTATTTCATTTCAATCCTACATTCACCACTTTTCAACAATATATTCATACATTATATATTGCATGTAATTATAGTATTCATTACTTATACTTGTAGTTTAGTATTCCTCTCATGACTCTTCTACATTAGCAAATTCCATATAGTATTATGCATATAGTATGCATACATTATTTTAAATCATATACACATGTATGCAAACTTTATGCATTGATTTAATTTATATAAACCTGTGCACATAAATGCACATTTATAGTTATATAGAATGATTCCTGCTGCATGTGTCACCACCAGTATTCACTTCATTTCCATGTGTCAGCCAAAACCCACTCACTTCATTTCTTTTTTCAATCTCCTCCCACTCTCCCAACAAGTGACTCAAAATTTCATAGACCGCCACCATAATTTTTTGAGTGTGTGTATAAAAATTTATAATTAAATAATCATGTTGTGAAAATACATGGGTTGGGTACTAATATTAATAATATTATTACTAAAAAAAATGTTTTGTGTCATGTAAATTATTTTTTTGTTTATTATATTTATAAATAATATTATTATTATTAATTAAATATGGTTATATATGCACTCAAATACCAATAAAATACATGAATCTAAGGACTTGACTAGGAATAATAAATTTAGGCTAGCAAATTCATGGTGATAAGAAATTCTTGATAATAAAATCATAATAAAGTCATGATAATAATATTATTAATAGTAAAGTCATTAACCACAAGTTTAAGGATCCAAAAATAAAAGATAATAAAGTAATGATAATTATCAAAAGATAATAAATTCATGATAATTAAGTCATGATAAAAAAATGTTTGCTGAAAAAATAATAAATAATAAATTTTAATTTACACAAAAAAATGTTTTCTACAAAAAAAATTATAAGTATAAATGTTATATTTTGAAACAAAAATATTTTTTTGCAATTGAAATTATTTTTCATGAATTTTTTATGAAATTATTTTTAATTTATGTTTTTTTTATATGTTTGGTCAATGTTTCAAATTTTATTTATATTTTATTTAAACCTTATAATTTATAGGATTTCAATGTAATGCCCCGACCCCAGTTTCCCAAAGTCGGTGCATTATTACATAACATTGGCATGATCACAAAAGATCAAGTCTCGAAAGACCGATTAGTTTAGTAGTCTTGGAAACACTAGATACATTCATAAAGTTTACATTACATCATAAATTGAAAACTACAACAACATCTTGTCTCCACACTCATATCCCCTTATACTATCCCTGCGGGTCATTCATAAAATACTTCTTCACATCTTGGGAAAAATAAAACATAGAAAATGGTGAGCTCAAATTCCCAGTAAGGATAACAATATAGCAGAAACTTTTATAAATAAGAATAAACATTTAAGGCAATGTATAACTAAAACAAAAGCCTTTTAAACTTGAACTTCAGCATAATATGGCAAAAATAAAATGAAATAATTCCATTTACTTATTCACATGGATATTCTACTAGTCGAATAATCAAATGCAATATCAATAATCACTTTCATAATGATGGAATGCATAATGTCAAACTATCATAACCACATAGCCAAGGCCTCGTGCCAAGACTAGAAATAAGATTTTGTCAAGGCCTTGTGCCAAGACACTAGTTTGTCTCATGAGACCTACCGATGCATCGAGGAGCTATATCGGGCTCCACCCATCACTTATTAAGTCCAATGCATTCCTCATATTAATAGGTTTAAACATAACATAAACATTCGTATTAAAACTAGCATGTGAAATATCAATACTTTCTCCATAAACCATGAATGGTATAAAAATAACACATCCACAGTCAAACATATCACAAAACCTTCAATACAATATGGAAGATTTGTATCATAATAAATAAACTTCAAATAAGCTTAAAATCCATCAAAGGTTGTTGACATAGATGAAATCAAAACTATTTGAGAGAAATATCTCTTTTTTTGAAATCATTTAAAAGTCACATAATTATAAAATAAAACATTTACTTTGAAAATATTCTTAGAATCTTTTAAGGGAAGCTTCGAAGATTTTATAATGGTGGAAAATATCCGCACCTGCCGTATAAGTTAAAAAAGACATTCTTACCTTAATTATGTCGAAAAGGTTAAAAAGGACCTTGTTTGGAAAACGACGGAAAGATTCCTTTATAAACTTCTTATAAAAAGTCAAACAAGGGTATAAATGACTTTAAAACATATTCTGTAAAATAGTAAGAATGTTTTGAAACACATTTTTAAGAAACATGGATGTGGATGATAAAGAGGTCCCAGTAGATAATTATGTATAAACAACCTCGGATAATGAAGAGATTGTGAAATAAACCCTTACCTTGCACTTTTCCTTGGTTAAGGGTAGGTTAACCTCCTGTATAATGGTGAAATAATTTTTATAAAATTATACAAGAATCATATACATTAATATGATATCATATATGATCTTCTAACATTGATTTGTTAATAATATCTTAGTATTATAGTTGTTTCGGGTGTTAACTTACTCGTTTTCTTTTATATGTTTTGCTACGTAAACTGTGTTTTTCATGGATATGTTGTATCTTATTCATATCCAGAATTATATAAAGTCCTTAAACATTATTTTTAATCATTAAATGAGAATTAGTCTTGAATGGATACGATGGGGAATGAATCTCATCGCGTTCGTGGAGACGGTAGTCCGTACGTACGCACGAGCGACAATATCATTCTTTTGATATTAAAATAATATATAATTGGATGGTATATCATATATACAGAATAATTATCATGTTATATTTATTATTTACATGAATTACACACCATTATTATACCCATTCAAATAATAATTTATTGAATAACAATTACAGCACGACGTGGAGACGGTAAGCCATACGTACGCACGTATGGTGACATGTCATTCATAGGATGGATAGAATACTGAATATGGTTGTACCATATTTATAATAACATTAAAGTATATATAATATACTGGAGTTATTATTTTATAATGGGAATAACAAAGAAAGAAGAAGTTGAATAAGAAAGGAACTTGAAAGAGGGTGGTGAAAACATTACCTCTTCTTCGGGTTCTTTCTTTTGATTTGATCAAAAGGGCTCCTTAGGTTGGGTTTTTGATCAAAATAAGGCCTCTAGGTTGAATTGAGGGAAGTTTAGAGAGTATTTTCACAGGTTTTGGCCGAGCCAAAAGGCTTTGAATGTGTGAATTAGTGAGAAGGGGGAGTGCCCTTTTATAAGAGGGGTGAGGGGCACCTTTGGAAAAGCTAGAAATATTATTTTATAATAAATTCATATTCGGTTTCTAATGGCTCAAAAGTTGATTATTTAAAGGTTAAGATGGGGATAGGTCTAAAACCACTCAACCAATAGGTTTTAGACAGGTTTGAGTCACTATATTCACCTTATCTTTTAGTTTTAACTCTTAGTTAATTAGATTAACATTTACCATGTCACTTTGTATTTTTATATTATATAGTTAATAAACTTAACATATACATCCAAGAGACCCCCAAGTGGTCCATTAATGATACACCTATAATGATACAAGTCCTTTGGCTGAACCTTAGATTTTTAGGAATATAATATAAATTAATAATATAATATTTGTTTTAAAAACTCTTTTATGTCAATTTTGACACTATTGGGTATTTTGTTTTTGATAATTTCATAACAGCATTATTACTTCGAAAAAAAAATTATATAACCAATCCTAATAAGTCCTATTAACCTATAAAATTAGTGGAATTCATAAAATGTCTCAAATTACATTTATTTTGATATTTATAATATCAATTATTTTAATATTTCATTAATTTGGTAATTACTGCATCATCATTGTGTAATAAATAAATTAACTTATTTAAAGTCTAAAAATTATAAATAAAATACCATTATGTAGGAAATATTTTTAGATTTTTAGTGAATATTTACAATCGAATTTATCTTATGTATAACCCTATATTAAAAATGTTTTAGTTATTAAACTTTGATTTTAACTCTTTTAACTCTTCTTTGAATTAAATAATAATTAATATCCCAATCTAATCCAAGTGGACCTAAATGATAATATTTTATTCCTAAGGTTGTTTTTGGTCGATTTACACTTGTCCAATAGAATTAGGACATGTTTTAAGGTAATAATAATATCATTTTTACCCTTAATTACCCTATTTACTTTTAACCGTGGTAAATAAAAGTAAAAAGTTACTATTCACCAAAAATTATTTTCATCTCATTGAACCACATTTTACTCCTTGATATTAACCATGTCTCTCGTATTTTCGAAATTCCACTCACAGAAGCGGTAAAATTAAGTTTTATGTGAATTTTCAAATTCTCCTAGGAGGTGGGTAAAAGACGGTGAAAAGTTCAATAAATTTTTTATATATATCTAAAATTATTCTAAACTAACTCCAACAAATTACATTGAACTTATATAGGTATTATGTATCTATTTTAACCTTAATTAAATTTAAATAAAATAAATAATTATTTAAATAAAAATTCGGTTTTAAACTATAACTCAGTGTTTTTTCACTATTCATCCAAAATTTAAAGTTTTTAGAAAAATACCAAAATTTCACCCTAGGCTAATTTCGATATTATGAATCCAAAAAATAATTCCATTTTGAAAGATAAAATTTATAAAATTTCAAAAAGTGGGTATTACTATTAATAACGGCTAGTTTGATTGGTTGTGGTGTGTGTGTCAGAACTCGAAGTTGCGTACAACACACGCTACTGTATTATTCAAAAGGAAGTGTATCGTGGAAGCTTGGGGTGTTACATTCTCCCCTCCTTCAAATAATTCCGTCCTCGAAATTTTCTAGAATACTATCACATGAAAAGACTCAGGTGGTTCTTTATCATAAGTTCCTCGGGTTCCCACGTTACTTCTTTCATCTTATGGTTTCTCCACAAAACTTTTACCAGACGAGTCATCCGATTTCTCAGTACTTGTTCTCTCATATCAAGAATCATGACGGGCTCTTCGCAAAAAGACAGATCGGGTTCTAGTTCCAATTCCTCATAGGTGAGTACATGCGTTGGGTCAGGCATGTATTTCCTCAACAGTGATACGTGGAACACATCGTGAACTTTGGAGAGACTTGGCGGCATTTCCAAACGGTAATCTACAACCCCAATTCGCTCTAGAATTTCGAAAGGTCCGATGTACCTGGGACTCAATTTACCTTTCTTGTCGAAACATATAACTCCCTTCCATGGAGATACCTTCAAGAAAACATGATCTCCTACCGGAAATTCCAAATCCTTCCTTTGGTTGTCAGCATAGCTCTTCTGCCTACTTTGAGCTGCTTTAATGTGGTTTTGGATTACCTTTTCCTTCTCCATCATTTCCTCCACTAGTTTTGGGCCTACAAGTTTTCTTTCACCAACATCATCCCAACAGTTTGGTGTGCGACATCTCTTTCCGTATAACGCTTCATATGGTGCCATTTGAATACTCGTATGGAAGCTATTGTTATAGGAAAATTCTACCAGAGGTAAATATTGATCCCATATACCCTGAAAGTCAAGTGATCAGGATCTCAACATGTCTTCTAAGGTTTGAATTTTCCATTCTGATTGTCCATCTGTTTGAGGGTGGTAGGCAGTGCTCAAATGAAGTTCAGTATCTAAGGCCTTCTGAAGACTCTTCCAGAATCTTGAAGTAAAACGGGGATCACGATCAGAAATAATTGATAGGGGTACTCCATGAAGTCTCACAAATTCATTAATATATAGTCTTTCTAGATGTTCCAATGGTATATCTTCTCTTATAGTAAGAAAATGGGCTAACTTGGTAAGACGATCAATAATAACCCATATTGCATCATTCCTTCTAGGAGTCTTTGGTAGTCCCATGACAAAGTCCATCGTGATATTATCTCATTTCCACTCCAGTATGGGAAGAGGTTGCATGAATCCTCCAGGTTGTTGCCTTCCAGCTTTCACTTGTTGACAAACCATACATCTTGACACAAAATCATCAATCTCCCTCTTCATGTTGTCCCACCAAAAATGTTCCTTCAAGTCTCTATACATTTTGGTGCTCCCAGGGTGTATAGAGAAATTGGAACTATAAGCATCATCCAACAATTCCCTTTTTAGATCAGGTATATTGGGAACACATACTCTCTTCCCAAATTTCAAAATTCTATCTTCATACCCAAAGTCATTCAATCTTCCATCATTCACAGCTTTAATCTTCTTTTGAAACTCTTCATCACCGATCTGAGAACTCTTTATCCTTTCTAGTAAAGATGGTTTGGAAACCATTTGAAAAAGTATCGATGTATCACATTCCATGGTAATTACCATATCCATCTTCACTGGATCTATGAAAATAGGATCCCTTTCAATTCTCATCATGTTCAAAACTCCATGACCTTTTCTGCTCAAAGCATCTAACACCTTATTTGCCTTCCCCGGGTGGTAGTGTATCGTGCAATCATAATCCTTGAATAGTTCAAGACATCTCCTTTGCCTCATGTTGAGTTCTTTTTGTGAGAAAATATAGTTCAAACTCTTGTGATCAGTATAAATCTCACATTTTTCACCATAGAGATGATGTCTCCATATATTCAAAGCAAAGATTACAGCAGCTAACTCAAGATCATGAGTAGGGTAGTTTTTCTCATGAATTTTTAGCTGTCATGATGCATAGGCAATAACCCTATCATTCTGCATAAGGACACAACCAAGTCCTTTCTTTGATGCATCACTATAAATAACGAACCCATCATTCCCTGATGGTAGAGTCGATATAGGAGCATTGACTAATCTTCTCTCCAGTTATTCGAAAAATTCTTCACACTCTTTTGTCCAAACAAATTTAACCCCTTTATGTGTGAGCTTCATTAATGGGTTAGCCAACCGGGAAAAATTCTGGACGAAACGTCGATAATAACCTGCTAAACCAATAAAATTGCATACCTCAGTTATACTCATTGGTGCTGGCCATTCTTGGATTGCTCTTGTCTTTGAAGGATCAACAGAGATTCCATCCTTGGAGACAATATGGACAAGAAAAGAGATCTCCTGAAGCCAGAATTCACACTTGATAAACTTCCCATATAATTCATGTCTTCTAAGAGTCTTCAGGATAATGCGCAAGTGATTTTCATGATCTTCGTATATTTTGGAGTATACCAAGATATCATCAATAAATACCACCACAAAATCATTGAGATATTCTTTGAAAACTCTATTCATTAGATCCATGAATACTGAAGGTGCATTAGTCAATCCAAAAGGCATTACTATAAACTCGTAATGCCCGTACCTAGTTCGAAATGTTGTCTTTGGAATGTCTTCCTTCTTCACACACAACTGATGGTATCCAGACCGAAGGTCAATCTTTGAAAAGTATTGAGCTCTATGCAGTTGGTCAAATAAATCATCAATGCGAGGTAGGGGATACTTGTTCTTTATTGTTATAGCATTGATCTCCCCGTAGTCGATACATAACCTCATAGATCCATATTTCTTTTTAACAAAAAGAACAGGGGCTCCCCATGGAGAAACACTAGGGTGAATAAATCCTTTATTACTCAATTCCTCTAGTTGTTTCTTTAATTCAACTAATTACACAGTGGCCATTCTATAAGGGGTCTTCGATATAGGCCTTGATCCAGGAATTAAATCAATGGAAAACTCAACTTCTCGTTCTGGAGGATGTCCAGGTAAATCTTCAAAAAACACATCTACATATTCTTTCACAATAGGTACATCCTCTATTTGAACATTACTTTCCTCACCCACAATCATTTCATTCTCTTCCTCCCCAATAATTGAATTTAGTTGAGCTACTGGGGGTGGATCTAGATAAGAGTTAGGTGGTGACGATTCTGCTCTAAAGATAAGGTGTTCCTTATCATCATCATCAAAAATCGTAACCTCATTCTTCTTACAATAAATATTCACATCATGGTCCGAAATCCAATCCATACCAAGGATTATATCAAACTCAATCATAGGTATAACGATGAGATCAATGGATAAAGAACATTTATGTGCTCTAATGGGGGCTGATTCACAAAACTTTGTTGCAATGATACTTCCCTTAGGAGTTTTAACTGAAAAATCCCTTGTTAAATCAAATTGGAAATATCTAATTTTCTTAGCAAACTAGGAAGATATGAAACAATGCGATGATCCATAATCAAATAATGCATTTTCTAAACTTGAGGAAACCATTAAATTACCTGCCACCACGTCTTTCGGAGCTTCTACCTCAGAAGTAGTGATAGAATAAGCTTGACCTTGATCCCTTGACATTTTCTGAGGTAAGTTTCCCTGACTCTTAGGACATTCATTTGCATAATGTCCCATCTCCCTATAATTGTATCATTGGACATCGGTAGCTTCCTTCTTCCCCTTGCAATCACGAGCTTGGTGGTCTTTTTAACCACACTTATAACAGACTCTCATTCCTTTTAAGCAAGTACCGGGGTGTTTCTTCCCACATTTACTGTAGGATGGATATTCAACTTTTACCTTCTTCCCCTTATTTCCATTCCCATATTGATCAACAGATCTCTTCTTCTCTTGTTTTGCTTTAATGTCATAAGACTTCGAGAATTCCTTCTCTGTCTTGATAGCACATGAGACAATGTCTTCGTACGATGAGAAGGATTGTGAGACTAATGTTTGATGGAGAAATGGTTTTAACCCATCAAAGAAACGATCAATCTTACTTCTTGGGTTACGTATTTAATCTCCAGCATACCTTGATAACCTTGTAAAGTTAGCCTCATAGTTTGCGACATTCTCATCCTCCTTTTGTCTCAGACTCAGAAATTGCATTTCCATATCTGCTCGATGGTCATGAGAAAAGTATTTTTCTAAGAAAAGCTCTTTGAACTCCCTCTATTCCATATTTGATACTTCATCATCTTCCTTTGTGTTTTGAATCAATGACCATCATTGATCAGCATCTCCAGTGAGGCGATAAACTGTCATGAAAACTTTTTCCCTTTCACTACTCCCCAAATCCTGAAATATTTTCTCTAGGGAACTTATCCATTGCTCAGCTACTAATGGATTTGTAATCTCATTGAATGTTGGTGGTTTCTACCTCATGAAGCGATCTAACATTGATCTTCCATGTTGTGGATCAGGGTGCTCCATACGGGTAAGGTTATTATTCATAACCTGAGTGAGTTATCCCAGTATGGTGATTAGTTGATCAGCACCAGTTGCATCACCAGCTCCACTATAATTATCTTGAGTAGGAGGGAAATACCTACATGGAGTGCGTGCATTGATACGATTTCCATTTCTTCCACTAGGCGCCATTTCTAAACAATGTCATAAACTAGATCAGTTTATGAATCAAAATACAGAATTCCATACTTGTAAAACACTTAACATAAATTGAACTATTTATGGATATAATTCATAATCATAAAAATGTTTTCTTTGAGGAAGTATATACTCATAAACCCTTCATAATGATTTGTAAAGAAAATGAGAGTTATCATAAGCATATCCCCCGGGAGTGTCGTAACCAAGAGTGCAGCAAGGCCCATTATCGTGCACCAGTTCTCGTTCGAGTCTAGCTCAAAGCGGTGTTTCTGGGTTTTACCCCTAGGTATATCTGTGCTAGAGCCGCCTCTACCTGCTCGTATCCAGACAGGGATGTATTGCTCGAAAAACTCACAAAATATCTACAATACCAAAATTCTAGGAAGTTCTTATATATTAATCCTCAAAGTCCATCTTAGATATATGTGCTCTAATCAGAGTTTATCTAAATCTAGCTTCCAAGGTTTGTACTAAACTTCCTATGATACCAACTGTAATGCCCCGATCCCAATTGCCTAGAGTCGGTGCATTATTACATAACATTGGCATGATCACAAAAGATCAAGTCTTGAAAGACCGATTAGTTTAGTAGTCTTAGAAACACTATATACATTCATAAAGTTTACATTACATCATAAATTAAAAACTACAACAAAATCTTGTCTCCACAATCATATCCCCTTATACTATCCTTGTAGGTCATTCATAAAATACTTCTTCACATCTTGGGAAAAATAAAACATAGAAAATGGTGAGCTCAAATGCCCAGTAAGGATAACAATATAGCGGAAATTTTTATAAATAAGAATAAACATTTAAGGCAATGTATGACTAAAATAAAAGCCTTTTAAACTTGAACTTCAGCATAATATGGAAAAAATAAAATGAAATAATGTCATTTACTTATTCACATGAATATTCTACTAGTCTAATAATCACATGCAATATCAATAACTAATTTCATAATGATGGAATGCATAATACCAGACTATCATAACCACATAGCCAAGGCCTCGTGCCAAGACTACAAATAAGATTTTGTCAAGGCCTTGTGCCAAGACACTAGTTTGTCTCATGAGACCTACCGATGCATCGAGGAGCTATATCGGGCTCCACCCGTCACTTATTAAGTCCAATGCATTCCTCATATGAATAGGTTTAAACATAACATAAACATTCGTATTAAAAATAGCATACGAAATGTCAATACTTTCTCCATAAACCAAGAATGGTGTAAAAATAACACATCCACATTCAAACATATCACAAAACCTTCAATACAATATGGAAGATTTGTATCATAATAAATAAACTTCAAATAAGCTTAAAATCCATCAAAGGATGTTGACATAGATGAAATCAAAACTATTTGAGAGAAATATCTCTTTTTTTTAAATCATTTAAAAGTCACATAATTATAAAATAAAACTTTTACTTTGAAAATATTCTTAGAAGCTTTTAAGGTAAGCTTCAGAGATTTTATAACGGCAGAAAATAGCCGCACCCACCGTATAAGTTAAAAAAGACATTCTTACCTTAATTCTGTCGAAAAGGTTAAAAAGGACCTTGTTTGGAAAACAACGAAAAGATTCTTTTATAAACTTCTTATAAAAAGTCAAACAAGGGTATAAATGACTTTAAACCATATTCTGTAAAATAGTAATAATATTTTGAAACACATTTTTAAGAAACATGGATGTGGATGATAATGAGGTCCCAGTAGATAATTACGTATAAACAACCTCGGATAATGAAGAGATTGTGAAATAAACACTTACCTTGCACTTTTCCTTGGTTGAGGGTAGGTTAACCTCCTGTATAATGGTGAAATAATTGTTATAAAATTATACAAGAATCATATACATTAATATGATATCATATATGATCTTCTAACATTGATTTGTTAATAATATCTTAGTATTATCGTTGTTTCGGGTGTTAACTTACTCGTTTTCTTTTATATGTTTTGTTACGTAAGCTGTGTTTGTCATGGATAGGTTGTATCTTATTCATATCCAGAATTATATCAAGTCCTTAAACATTATTTTTAATCATTAAATGAGAATTAGTATTGAATGGATACGATGGGGAATGAATCTCATCGCGTTCGTGGAGATGGTAGTCCGTACGTACGCACGAGCGACAATATCATTCTTTTTATATTAAAATAATATATAATTGGATGGTATATCATATATACAGAATAATTATCATGTTATATTTATTATTTACATGAATTACACATCATTATTATATCCATCCAAATAATAATTTATTGAATAACAATTACATCACGACGTGGAGACGGTAAGCCGTACGTACGCATGTATGGTGACATGTCATTCAAAGGATGGATAGAATACTGACTATGGTTGTACCATATTTATAATAACATTACCTTATATATGAGATACTGGAGTTATTATTTTAGAATGGGAATAACAAAGAAAGAATAAGTTGAAGAAGAAAGGAACTTGAAAGAGGGTGGTGAAAACATTACCTCTTCTTCGGGTTCTTCCTTTTGATTTGATCAAAAGGGATCCTTAGGTTGGTTTTCTGATCAAACTAAGGCCTCTAGGTTGAAGTGAGGGAAGTTGAGAGAGTATTTGGGCAGGGGTTGGCCGAGCCAAAAGGCTTTGAATGTGTGAATTAGTGAGAAGGGGAAGTTCCCTTTTATAAGAGGGGTGAGGGGCACCTTTGGAAAAGCTAGAAATATTATTTTATAATAAATTCATATTCGGTTTCTAATGGCTCCAAAGTGGATTATTTAAAGGTTAAGGTGGGGATAGGTCGAAAACCACTCAACCAATAGGTTTTAGACAGGTTTGGGTCACTATATTAACCTTATCTTTTAGTTTTAACTCTTAGTTAATTAGTTTAACATTTACCATGTCACTTTGTATTTTTATATTATATAGTTAATAAACTTACTATATACATCCAAGCGACCCCCAAGTGGTCCATTAATGATACACCTATCATGATACAAGTCCTTTGGCCGAACCTTAGATTTTTAGGAATAGAATATAAATTAATAATATAATATTTTTTTTAAAAACTCTTTTATGTCAATTTTGACACTATTGGGTATTTTGTTTTTGATAATTTCATAACAGCATTATTACTTCGAACAAAATTTATATAACCAATTCTAATATGTCCTATTAACCTAGAAAATTAGTGGAATTCCTAAAAAGTCTCAAATTACATTTATTTTGATATTTATAATATCAATTATTTTAATATTTCATTAATTTGGTAATTACTGCATCACCATTGTGTAATAAATAAATTAACTTATTTAATGTCTAAAAATTATAAATAAAATACCATTATGTAGGAAATATTTTTAGCTTTCTAGTGAATATTTACAATAAAATTTATCTTATGAATAACCCTATATTAAAAATGTTTTAGTTATTAAACTTTGATTTTAACTCTTTTAACTCTTCTTTGAATTAAATAATAATTAATGTCCTAATCTAATCCAAGTGGACCTAAATGATAATATTTTATTCCTAAGGTTGTTTTTGGTCGAGATACACTTGTCCAATAGAATTAGGACATGTGTTAGGGTAATAATAATATCATTTTTACCCTTAATTACCCTATTTACTTTTAACCGTGGTAAATAAAAGTAAAAAGTTACTATTCACCAAAAATTATTTTCATCTCATTGAACCACATTTTACTCCTTGATATTAACCGTGTCTCTCGGATTTTCGAAATTCCACTCACAGAAGCGGTAAAATTAAGTTTTATATGAATTTTCAAATTCTCCTAGGAGGTGGGTAAAAGACAGTGAAAAGTTCAATAAAATTTTTATATATATCTAAAATTATTCTAAACTAGCTCCAACGAATTACATTGAACTTATATAGGTATTATGTATCTATTTTGACCTTAATTAAATTTAAATAAAATAAATAATTATTTAAATAAAAATTCGGTTTTAAACTATAACTCAGTGTTTTTTCACTATTCATCAAAAATTGAAAGTTTTTAGAAAAATACCAAAATTTCACCCTAGGCTAATTTCGATATTCCGAATCCAAAAACGAAGTACATTTTGAAAGATAAAATTTATAAAATTTCAAAAAGTGGGTATTACTATTAATAACGGCTAGTTTGATTGGTTGTGGTGTGTGTGTCAGAACTCGAAGTTGCGTACAACACACGCTACTGTATTATTCAAAGGGAAACGTACCGTGGAAGCTTGGGGTATTACATTTAAAGTCACCTACTTGAAACATTATTGCATTTCAAGTTGGTGACTTTTGATGCCTATAAAATATAAACTATAAGTACAATTTAAATGAAACTTAAAACATGGATTAAATATATAAAAAATAGTTGAAAATAAAAAAAAAATCATATATATAAAAAATCAAAAATAATTTGTACGACACAAACTTTATTGATTAAAAACGTTACATTTACACTTCAAAAATTTTATGTGCATACAATATAGAATAAATAAAATCTAAATGAAATTAAAACATTGACTATACAAATAAAAATTAACTTAAAATAAAAGAAATGTAAAAAAAATAATTAAAAAAAAACACAAAAAATGTTTGGTGCAAAAATAATTTATATTTACAAATGCTATGGTTTGAAACAACAATATTTTGTACTATTGAAATTATTTTTCAACAATCATTTTCAATAAATTCTTTTCATTTTCAACTATTTTTATATGCTTATTAAATGTTTCAAATTTTATTTATATGGAACTTATAATTTATATTTTATAGGGTTTCAAAGCCACCTACTTGAAACTTTATTACGTTTCAAATTCATGAATTTGAAGTCCTATAAAATATAAACTATAACTATAATCTAAATGAAACTTAAAACATGGATTAAACAAATAAAAATAACCAAAATTTTAAAGAAAATTCTAAAAGCAGCAAACCAAAATTAATTTACACGATACAAACTTTATTGATTAAAAACATAACATCACTTCAAAAAAATTATGCTCGTAAAATATAGTATAAAAAAAAATCTAGATGAAATTTAAAAAATTGACTGTATTTATACTTTATAATTTATATGTTTAGTTAGTGTGTCAAATATTGTTTAGATTGTATTTATATTTTATAATTTATCAATTTTCAAATTCACCTACTGAAACATCATAATTTATCGAATTTCAAATTCATCTACTTGAATGACGTTTTGCACCATTATTATCCCATTTTCTTTGGGTGCAGTTTATTCCATTTCAACATTTCCTACTGGTTCAAACAGAAACACAAACTGCTCTACTGCACCCCCGACTCTCCTCCCGAATTCCTCCCCAACACCCCGACTCTTGAGTCCATCAACCCTAACTCCGCCTCTTCTCCATACCTCTCCCCTACTGCCCCCGTCCCATCCTTAATCCTACCTCTGTCCGGCCTCCACCTCCTCCTCCGACTCCGCCTCCGACTCCGCCTCCGCCTCCGCCTCCGCCTCCGCCTCCGCCTCCGCCTCCGCCTCCGCCTCGATCTCCGCCTGCGACTCCGCCTCAGACTTTACCTCCATTATCTACTCGATCGGTTTCACTCCCCTATCGCATGCTATTTCTACCTCTATTCACCGTTCGCATCCCTCACCGACCGGCTTCATTTCCCTCCAACCTCTTTATTCCACTACAACCTCTTTGATCAAACCTACGACTCGTTGATCTATACAGGTTCTATCTAAAACCCTAGATACATGATTTAATCCAGTTTCATAGTTCTAGTTTCTTTTGGAGTGGCTTCTCAACAACTTTTAATAGTTCTAGTTTCATGTGTTCTCAATGAATTTGACTTCGTAGATATCCTAGAAAAACTTGGAAGTAATTTTCTTTACCATTTTTTTGTATGCCATTTGTAATTAGTAACTTCTTTGATTCATTTGGGTGTACTAAATTTTTATTAGGATGCTTCCTTCTTAACCACCTGATTGGCGGGATCTTCAAACGCTCGGAACTGGTAAATGGGGGCGTCGACCTCTAAAATAGAAGAAGACAAGTCCTTGTGGCTTTGCAGTGAACGGAAAAAGTTTGTGAAACAAGCACTTGATGGCCGGTGCTCTCTCGCAGCCTCTCATGTAACCTATATTCAGTCTCTCAGAAGTGTCGGAGTTTCCCTTCGCAAGTTTGTTGAGCCCGATCTTCCCACAGAGTCTTCATTATGTACTTCCACTAGTGCAACACCAGAGCCACCTGCCCTCAACGACAAGTCCCCTTCTCAGTTTTCTTTCTGCTCTCCATCTTTCTCACACCCTGTTGATGCAGCTGCAAATCTTTCTCCTTCTCCTAGCAGATTTCAGGTGAATCAAATGAAATTCAGGGGCAGCTTCTCTAAAACAGTGGAGGAGAAGCCTTCTTTGTCTGTTACGGGAATGGTGATGCCCTCGAGCATGCCACGGGATACTGCTCATGGAGAATTGTTAGAAGGATCTTCATTTGAAGCTGTTCCCAATGAACAAGGAAATGCTCCATGGGATTACTTTTTCCCACCAAGTGAGAATCAGTTTTCTGTTCCAGAAGGTGAGGGGATTGCTGAATTGGGAGAAGGTGAAGATAAATCTTTTTCTTCAGGGGAAGAGTCGAGTGAATCCGAAGATGATGAATTTGATGAGCCTTCTGCAGATACTTTGGTTCGGAGTTTTGAAAATCTTAATAGGGCTTCAGATAATGTTAAGCCAACTACAGCTGATGAAAAGAATGCGTCTTTGGAAACTGAGATATTGAATCAGAAGAAGCAACGTTCCCCCGATTCATCACCATTGCAAGCTGCAGCCTCGGTAGTTTCGGTCTACAGTAATACAAATGACACTCCAGTCAAAGAATATGTTGCTGACAACAAGGTTGGGCTGGGGGATTTTGTTTCGACGATGAAATATATTGAGGGTCTTTTTATTAAAGCGTCTGTGTCTGGAAAGGAAGTTCCGAGGATGCTTGAAGCAAACAAATTGCATTTCCGCCCAATAGTTCCGGGGACAGAAGGTGGTATCTCATTTAGGGTCTGTTTGACAACACTTATTGAAAACCGCTTATAACACTCATTACTTATGATAATTAGTTTGAAAAAATAAGTGGTGTTAATTTGATTTTTGAAGAAACACCTGCACTTAAATTCTAAAATAAAACCACTTAACTAAGTAGCCGAAACACTTTCCGTAAGTAATCTGGAAACACTTTCACAAAAGCCTAAGTACTATAAACATTTTTCAATAAGTAATGTTAAATGGAGCCTTACTTGTTTGTTAACAGTTGAAAAGGAGTTTGTTATACTTCTATTTTTCATTTTAAGATCAGTATATCAACAACAAACAAACTTTAAATCCAATTAAATGGAACCGGCTGTGTGAATCAAACATCTCCAATTAGCTTTTTTGAAGATCATATATTCATTAAAACGATTTAGAACATGATCATCTTGAATGATTTGTTCAAGGGTCTTTTGAGTAACATGAAAAAAAAAAGATTATGGATATAAGAGCCGATGTGTTTAAGATTTCTTAGGTCTACAGGCATTTCCCCCCAAAAAAATCTCCTCTAAAATTTTAGGCTGGCTTCTGATTTTTTTAAAAACATAATTTAAAAAAAAACCACTTTTCAGTTTTTCTTGTTGTTAGCCTTTTTAAAATGGATCCTGTTATTGAAACCGAAACATTTTTTTTAATTATAAACAAAAAATAATTTTTGATTTTTCAAAAATCAAAATTTTAAACAATCCCCAAATCACTTTAATCTGAAACAAACTGGCTCTAAAGCATTTCTCTATAGCTCATCATTTGTAGTGTCCATCTGTGGAACTTTCTCCTTTGTCTTCATGTTTCATGTTGTTTGCTTAATAATTGCAACTTCTCATGCATCAGGGGGTTCAGTGGCATCTAAGATATTAAAGGCCTGTTTTTCTTGTGGTGAAGATCCGAGTAATGTTCCCGAAGGTATGCCTCCTTTTAAAATTTTCTATAGCATAAGCAATTTTCTCAATGTTCTACTTTAGTGTCATGGAATCAAAGAAAGCATATTAAGTATACCATGACACCCACTGAGGAAAAATGTGACACTCAGATAGAAAAATATATAAAGGCCACATATAGTGGATTGTTATTGTTGCAAAATTTATGAAGGCATTCTGCAAATGCGTAAGTTGCCCAAGGAATTTAGATAAAAGTTTATCTATCTTCTCGTAGTGACGAAAATTCATTTACCAAGATGCAACTGCCTCTGTTATTTAGCAAACCATCTCATAATATTTATTTGAGAAATGAGAATTTACTGAAATTTATTTAAAATATAAATATGCAGCCATGATGGTGACTTATCCATATGCCCTATGAATGCTTGATTCAATAGTGCCGGCAATGCCTGAATTGATTGTGCTTATAATTAATGACCCAATTCTTTAAATCTGTGTTCCATGTTAAGATATGATATATTTTGTTTATATTAAATCCTTTTCTATCCTTATGATTTCATATTTTATTTATTTAACTGCTCGATGTGCATAAATATGCTCTTACATCAATATTACGTGTAATATAGTTTGTTTCCTCGGTTAAATCTCATAAATCACATTTTAACACAATTTTGAAATTTTGAACTTTAAAAACATTTACAAGATGCCCACATAAAAATTAGCATAAAAAAGATCAGTAAAGCAGAGTGGGAATCTCGTTGAAGTTCATATCTTTGATCCTCTTCTTGTATTGGTGTTTTTTGCCAGCTTCCTGCTTTAGACTCTTTGCTTCAATCTTTCCAACTCTTTTAGTGTTTCAACATTTGATTATGAAACTCACATTTTTTAAGTGTAAATTGATGTGTCACACCATATGATAGCTCAAGCTGTATATGTTGACTATGAGATCACTAGATGTATTATGACGGGGGTTAATTTGACTAGAACAAGGATTAACTTCTAAAAATTTGTCCAGTAAAAGGAACATATTATTTTGAAGGCCAGGGGAAAAAGGTCTGCTGGAAATGTCCTGGTGAAGGATAAATTTTCTATTTCATCCATTGAATTGTAGTTTTAATAAAGTTTAAATCCTGTTAAGTTTGATGAATCATCTTGTGATGTAAACTGTTCAGATCAAATAAGTAAATTTTATGAAATGATCTTCCAACTCATTTGGTCATATTGTATTGCAGGAAGCTAATCCTGCTTGTTTTCTCATAAAATACTGATCATCTCTGCAATTAACTTATTTTTTGTTTGTATTTTCCTAGAGCCTGATGAAGCTGCTACGAAGTACTTAACTTGGCCTAGGGCTACATTGTCTCCTTCGTCTTCTTTGAGGATGTTTATTGGCTCAAACTCTAAGGATGCTATGGAGGACCCAAATCCTCTGCTGGATAATTTTTGTATGATCTCAGGAAGCCATGCATCGACCTTAGATAGGCTTTATGCATGGGAGAGGAAGCTTTATGATGAAGTCAAGGTATTACTATATTCTTAACAAGACCATCTTTTAGCTTTTTTGCGCTTTTGTTGAGGGATGTTTTAGAGTTAATTATGTTTGAATTGCTTTAATTCTGTAATTAATTTGACAGTGTTGTTGATTGTTACCTTCTGTTTGGGGCCTGGAGATTAAATTAACTTTCTTTCCTTATTTTATATTGCTTCTGTCGCTTAAATAATTGGTAGAAGAACATTTTTTTAGTAGGCAATCTGAAAACACGCAAGTGCTTATAATTTTGAGTTTTACATCGACCTTAGATAGGCTCTATGAATGTTGAAGGTAATCTTTATGAAAAATTCGAAATTATAAAAAACATTCCATAAGTTTTCCTATACAGCTTGTATATTGTTCAACTAAGGTTGCGTTTGGCAACACTTCTTAAGTGATTGTAGCATTTGTTGAGATGTACTTCTGTATATGCGCTTCCAGATTGGTTATGAGTACTTTTTCATGACCGATTTAAGTGATTTTCTTCTGGAAGTGTTTTTTAAGAAAATAACAAAACATTTTTTTTTTCAAATCGATTATCTGAAGTGATAAGTTGTATAACCACTTTTCAATAAGCAAGTCAAACGCAACCTTAGTTTGTTGCTGTTTTTTGGATATTTTCCTTCTGCGGTGTTTGTATTTGCACTCTTTTGAACATTGAATAATTAGAATCATTGTCAATGAGGAACATTGTTTACTTGTAAGCTGTAATGTGACAGACAAATCCAAGATCCGTGATAACTGTGTATAAAATGTTTTTTTTTTTTTTTTAATTTCAGGGTAGTAAAATGATTAGAAGGCAGTATGACATGAAGTGTAGAACTCTGAGACAGCTTGAATCTAAAGGAGAAAGCCCGCACAAAATTGATAAAACCCGTGCTGTGATCAAAGACCTGCACTCAAGAATCAGGGTTGCGATCCACAGGATTGACCATATATCAAACAAGATTGAAGAATTGAGGGATAAAGAGCTCCAGCCGCAGCTTGAGGAGTTGATCAAAGGGTATGTTTGATTAAGTTATTTGAATATTCAAATTCAGTTCAATGTGCTGTTCAAGTCATTTACATCCATTCTCTGTATGCTTTATTGTTTGGTATTGATTAACAGTTTAACTGAGATGTGGGAAGAGATGTCGAGATGCCACGAGCAACAGTACAATGCCATATCCATTGCTTGCAGCAATGGCAACACCAGAATTTCCCTACACTCGGAATCGCGTAGGCAGATCACTGCCCAGCTTGAAAATGAGCTGAGCACGCTGTCTTCCAGTTTTGCAAAGTGGATCGGTGCTCAGAAATCCTACTTCCAGGCCATCAATGGATGGCTTCTAAAATGCATCCTGCTCCCTCAAAAGCCAAAAAAGAAGCCACACGACGCAGCCTGGAAACGGTTTGGGCCTCCCATATACATCACGTGTGATGTGTGGCTAGCGATGATCGGTGGGCTGCCCTCCAAAGATGTGGTTGACTCTATCAAAGGCCTGGCGGCTGAAACCGCGGGCTTCGTGCCGCGCCATGAAAAGGATGTCGGGAAGAGCGTGCGGTTGAATGATGTTGGGTCAAGCGTGTTGAGGGATGAGGTGTTGGAGGACTGGACGATCGGGTTCGATCATTTCCGGTCGAGCTTGGTGGGTTTCCTGGGTCAGTTGAATAACTTTGCAAAATCATCTGCTGGGAAGTATGAAGTTCTTGGGAAAGAGATTCAGAAAGCCAAGGATTATTATTTGAGGGCACAGTCCTTTGCGACCTCGATGAAGAATTCTGATGTGAAAGGGGATGGTGATTCTGAAGTGAAAGAAAATGGATGAAGCTTTTCGATCTTGCCTTGAAGTTTACATTGGATCGATGCATTTGAGAAAAGAATAAATGGGTGTATTTTTGAATTTTGAAGCGAGTCATCGCTGATCTTAGAGCTTGAGGCTTCAGCTTGTCACCTTAAATATCGGTACTCGAGCAACGTGGCATACTGGGTAAATTATTATTTGTATTGCATTGTGTCCATAAGCAGTGTTTTCTTGTCCATGTTGCAGTGGCATAGAACCTGGACAGGTTTTTGTACAGACGAAATATAAATTCCTCACTGTCATCAGCTGTATTATTGTATCATTGCTTCACATCCTTCCATTGCCTGCTCCCTTATTTTTCACACTTTGCTGTGGATTTTTGCTCCTTGGATGTTGTAATTTGCATGTGTTTTAGAATGGAATAGAATGATGTAGAAAATGATTCAGACGCGTTTGCATTTTTGTGGGAAGTTGAGACCTTTTGAGAATAACATGTTTTGAATTTGTATTTGTTCATTAACTGTACTGATTGGTGGATGGGCTAAGGCTCAGTTTGGTACGATGGAATAAGTTTTGATGGGAAAGGAATTGTAAATGGGAAGAGAGAAGGAATTGGAAATGTAATGCTGGTATGATCGCACCCAGGAATTAGAAATGTAATGGAACTGGTTAAAAATCATGTTTGGCATGAGAATGAATTTTACAATGGAATAGAAATATATATATATTTTGAGAAGATAAAAAATGTCATTTTCTATCATTTCCTGGATTGCCTGCCTTCGTTGCTCGACCTCGCCCATCTAGGTCTCCCCTTGATACCGATCTCTCTCTCTCCCGCTTAAGTCTCCCCTCGATACCGATCTCTATCCATCGCCCTGCAATCCTCTCTACACCATAGCCCCAATGTCTTTCAATTGCCCTAGTTAACTCCGGCGCCGGAGTGATCCGCGACCAAAACCGCTATGGTTGTGACAAATGGAAATTGTTGAACATTGCTTCTATTGTGATCCTCTTATCTCTAAGAAAGAGAATGATGAGAAAATTTGGACTTTATTTCACATGGAACAAAAGTTTATAAGAACCCCTTCCACTTCTTTTTATCTTTCACATGGAGCCCTCAAAGCTTTTAGACACAATACAAATGAGCGGCTCATTTGGCTTGAATTGATGCAGGAATGACTCCCCTTTGCCTCCTTTTATAGGCATGGCGAGAGGTGTCAATTTTGAAACAACTCTCAAACGAATCGTCACCAACGATGACAACTTGAAATAGCTGGTGTACATTCAACATGTCCAACACCCAATATTGAAGCACCCAAGAGGCTGGTGGGGTTGGCGCACCAGCCACCAAAGGCACCTGAAAAAAAACCTCTATCAATTCTCCCCCTCCAACTGCAATCCGTGAGTATCCACAAAGATTCAATTTCTCCCCAGCTACCACCTTTGTCAGCATACCTGTCAGGTTCTCCTTCGTGTTGATATCCACAAGTCTTATCAGCTATCGATCCATCACCTGGCGCATCTAATGATTGTGAATGTTGATATGCGCTTTGATATCCTTATGCCCCCCCTCATCAATCAACAATGAGTACTCTGATTCTAGATATCTTGTTGACGTAGTCCTTGTGTAGATCTTCGAAAATGTGAAATGTTAAGTTCGGGAGTCACATCACCACCAGGCCTTTGTGATAGTTGTGCATCTTCTGGTGGAGAGGATTGAGCCTCCCCCATCTCAATATTCTCCTTCATTGCCTCCTGGTTTGCTATTGATGAGTCTTCTTGCACCCCCTTCAGTGACATGTGGCGTTGGCACATGTGTTGGACTATGAATTGATTCCTCAACATTTTCTCATCGAGGTGTTTGAAGATTTTGAATGTCCTCAATCATCTAGTTCTCATGGAACACATTATCTTTGCTTCTGATCACCTTCTTCTCATTTGGGTCTCAAAGCTTGTATTCGAACTCATCATCTCCATAACCGATGAAGATGCATGGAGTAGATCTCCCATCTAGCTTCTGTCTGAGCTCTTTGGATACATGTGTAAGTGCCAAACATCCAAATACTCCTAAATGAGAGTGTGAAATCTAAAAATTCAGAGGGGCTGATAGTGAATTGTGTTAGGGTTGTGAAGTCTCTTCATGACTCCAATATCAGTTTACCAGAGGTTCGTGTTTCAGTTCACCAGATGAAGACATTGGCAGTTTGCTTAGCAGGGAGTCAGACTACTAGAAATTTGGGCAGTAAGGTTACTGGATGTTAAAGCTTTGGAGTCATTGGTAGTTGAACCATATCTACCTTTGGATCATTCCTTAGCATGAGTTTGTGGGAAGGAGTGAGGCATAAGAACATTGCCCAGTTATCGATGACAGACGGTCAGGCCAAGGGGTTCTAAAGGTTATTAGCAGTTGCACAGTGCAATGACTGGACGCCAACAAATGTTGGAAGTCAGTGTAATCGATTGACCGGGTGATACCCTCTCTATAAAGGGGGTGAGACTACTTTTCTAAGGTGTATCGAATCATCGAGTGACCATTTGTACTCTTTGATCCACGTGATTGAAAAGTCGCGAGTTGTAAAACTTTGTACTTTCAGTGTAATAAAATCTTGCAGTATTCTCCCATGGACGTAAGATGCAAATTCGAACCACGTAAAACCGATGTCCTTTCTTTGCGCTTGTTTTTCCTTTTTCATGTACACATGTATGCATGTGGGCGGATGTTGGATTCAATGCAGTGATTTGAGTGTAACAATACTTCCAAGTTCCAGTGCACTGAACTTCTGGAGGATCCATACTGGAGATCTGTTTACACCATTGTGATCTACCGGAGAGCGAGCTTCCTCTTCTTAGAGTTCTTGTTAGATCATCAACAAGTGGTATCAAAGCTTGGGTCATGATAAGGGATGACGCAACATACATAGGTATCATATTTTACCTACCTTGACGATTTGATTCAGTAGGGGTTACCATATCAAGGTCATGCCGTTAGAAGAAGGAAAGTTGAGGGTGGATACGTTCGATGGAATAGAATTTAGTTTTTGGTGGAGGCAGATGGAAGATTTTATGATCCAAAAAGATCTTGAAGTTCAGCTGATTGGAACTAAACCCGAGAAGATGGAGAAGGTCGAATGGGAGTGACTGAATAGAAAATCTCTTAGTTTGATTCAGATAACATTAACAAGGAATGCTGCTTTCAACATCCAAGAAAAGAAAACAACTGCAGATCTTATGGTAGTGCTGGAAGATATGTATGAGAAGCTGACTGCACTGAACAAAGTGTTTATGATGCAGGAACTGTTCAGTTTAAGACTTGCAGAAGGGAGATCAGTGGTAGATCATGTGAATAATTTCAACATGATCCGACATCAACTCAAGACGGTAAAGGTAACATTTGTTGATGATGTTTTGGAAATTTTGTTGCTGTCCTCTTTGCTAGAATCATGGGAAGCGATGATAATGATATTGAACAATTCTTCTGGTAAAACTAATCTAGTATTCATAGATGTCCAGAACTTGATTATGAATGAAGAGAGCTCCATAGGAAGGAAGTGCAAAGATCTTCCAGTAATGCAATGAATGCAGATGTAAGAGGATGTTCACCTCAAAGAAGGAACTAGGGACTCTCAGTTGATAAATCCAAAGGGTGGAGTTGAGGGAAATCAACCAGAACTAGCCTTGCATGTTGGCATTGTGGGAAGAGGGGGCACCTTAAGAAGTATTCTCAGGATCGTAAGAGTAGAAGAAGATTAGTTTCTAGAAGTTTAGGTTCTGGAAATACCGTAACTGAATAAGGGAGCACTATGATGCTAAGTGTTAACGTTCCAATGGAATCTTGGATTATTGATTCGGGTGCATCTTTCTATTCCATAGGAGAAAGAGGATACATGAAAAGCTATGTTTCCAAAATTTTTGGTAAAGTGCATCTTCTGGATGATAAAGCTTTACAAATTATGGGAAAAGGGGATGTGAAAATCCGACTGAAGAATAAAGACTTTCTTAAGTTAAAGGATGTTTGGTTTATCCCTACCCTATGAAAGAATCTCATTTCTACATGTTAGTTGGATGATTTTGGTTTTGGAACTAACTTTACTAATTTGATATGGAGAATCACTCATGGTTCTCTATTCGGTGCTAAAGGAGTGAAAGATGGAACTCTTAATCTTACGAGAAGAACAGAAGGATTCAAAATGGCCAGAGAATCAACTTTTAGAAGTTCAGTTTCATGGCACTGTCAGTTGGGTCATCTTAATGAAATGAGTATGATGATTCTAGCAGAAAATGGGATTTTGAAGCTTGAGAATTTAGGTATTGATAGTTGTGAAAATTGTATACTTGGAAAGGAACAGAAGGTGTCATTCAATCTCAGCGAAAGAACTCCTAAAAATTGGAAACTTGAACTTGTGAATACTGATGTTTTGAAACTTTCCCCAATCAAATAACATGTAGGATCACAATACTTTGTGAATTTCTTTGATGATTCCATGAGGAAGGTATGATATTATTTTCCGAAGCATAAGTTAGATGTGTTTGGAATCTTTGTTCAGTGGAAAACAATGCTGGAAAGAGAAACTGAATATAAGCTAAAGTGTTTGAGATCTGATAACGGGGGAGAGTTCACCAGAAGGAGTTTTCAGAATTATTACAGACATTGGGGAATCAAACATGAGAAAACGGTTCCCAGGATGCCTAAACAAAATGGTGTAGTGGAGAGTATGAACCATACATTGATGGAGAAGGCGCAAAGCATGAGGGTTCACTCTGGAATGACTAATGTTTTTTGGGAAGAAAATGTGTATACAAACCCATATCTAATCAACTGTAGTTCTTCTTTAGTAGCAAGACAACTATTACTGGAAGCACAATGGTCTGGTAAAACACCGAAACTTCATCAGCTCAGAATCTTCAGCTATGCTGCCTATGTTCATGTGGATGTCAAAGACCAAGAAAAACTTGATGAAAAGTCTCACACATGTTTCTTTATAGGGTATGACAACAAAGTTTTTTGGTTGTCAACTTTGGGATGATAGAAAAAGACAAGTCATTAGATTTAGAAATGTGTTCTTTAATGAGAAGGTTCTTTGGAATGATCAGAACTTGGTGACCAAGGAAGATGAGAGAAAAGAATCATCTAAATTCCAAGTTGACCTGGGTGGAAGTTCTGGAAGAATATAACTACCATAAATTTTAGGGGGTACTAAGTTTACCAGAAATACAAAAATTATAGAGGAAATTTTATGAAGCACCACCATAAATTCAAATAGTAGATCACAAGTTGATTTTTAGGAAAGATTAGCGGTTGGTGAATCTCAAGGAAAAACATAAGTAGGTGATTTACTGGAAAAATTAATACTGGAAGGAGTTGAATCATAGGTTGAATTGTGAAGATCTTATAAGATCAAATGACTAGTAGAAAGGTATGGAGATGATCTTCACTTATTAATTTTGACTAATGGAGGAGAACCTAAAATTCTAGAGGTGGAAGCTAGTCTCAATGACTCTGGTAAGTGGGATATTTCTATAAAAGAGGAGTTGGACTCACTACACGTGAATAACACCTAGGTGTTAGTTGAACTTTCTCATGTAAAGAGGGATATGGGAAATAAATGAATCTCTCAATTAAGGGAAGAAGCTAACTAAAGTCTAAGGTATAAGACTAGACTGGCGGAAAAAGGTTTCCAACAAAAGGTATTGATTTTTCAAAAATATTTTCACTAGTTGTAAAAAATACCACCACCAGATCTATGCTGAGCATGGTTGCTACTGAAAATATCTATCTTGAAAAAATGGATGAGAATATGACATTTCTTCATGGGTATTTAGAGTAAGATATTTATATGAAGCAACTAGATGCTTGTTTTGACAAACATAATCATGGTATGGTGTGTAAACTCAAAATGAATCTTTATGGGTTGAAGCAAGTACCAAGGAAATAGAACCATAAGTTTGATGATTTTATGTCAGAGAAAGGTTCCATATGGAGCAACTCATATCACTATATATACCAAAAGGAGTTTGAGGATGGATATTTCATTATCCCGCTCTTATACGTGGATGATATACTTCTAGTTGGGCTGAATATTCAACGAATTCATAGGATGAAGAAATATTTCTTAGGATTTTTTAAATAAAAGAACTCGGTGAAGATAAAAAGATCTTGAGCATTCACATTTAAAGGGATTAAAGTTCCAAAAGCGTAGTACTCTCTCAGAAGGAGTGCATCTGGAAATTCATCAAACATTTTAGTATAACCAGATATAAATTCATTACTACTCTTATCTCCAAGCATTTCAAATTATCTAAAGTGAAAGAACCTGAAATGGAAAGCACATGACTAAAATTATATTCACTTCAATCAATGTAATTTTGATGTAATCCATGATGTGAACTCATCCAAATATTTCTCATTAAGTGAGATTTGTTATCCAGTTCATGGAAAATTTGGGAAAAGAACACTGGGAGGCTGTGCAATGGTTTCTTTGGTATCATAGAGGAATGAAAAATACTTCCTTATGATTTGGTATGAACGAATCACTACAAGGGTATGGTAATGATGATTTTGGGGGAGATTATAATGCTCATAAGAGTACTTCCAATTATGTTTTTTTACTTACAGTTTAACAACTATCAACTAGATGCCAAGGTTGTAACTACTTGTTCCTCTCTCATCAATAGAAGCCGGATATGTTGCAGTAACGAAAGAAGAAAAATAAATGGTGTGATTGAGGTTTCTGCTTGAAGAAATTGGAAGGGATAAAGAAAATGGGACACTTTGCTGTGATAATCAAATTGTTGTTCACTTGGTGAATAATTTAGTTTTTCTTGTGAGGAATAAATATATTGACCTTAAGTACTATTATATTTAGAAGTTGTTGGAATATGGGGAGATAAAGTTGGAAAAGATTGCTAGAAAGAAAAACCTAGTAGATATGTTTACTGAAGTGTTGGTCCAAGAATGTCTGAGGCAAAACTATGCCTCAGTTGGGATGGGGTAAATAGAAAGGAAAGGAAGATGGAGTTTACTACACTGATCAGAAGGAATGAATTATTTATAAAGACCCTTGAAGAAATTTCAAGTGGGATATTGTTAGGGTTGTGAAGTCTCTTCATGACTCTAATATTAATTTACCAAAAGTTTATGTTTCAGTTCACCATATGAAGATGTTGGAAATTTTCTCATCTAGGAGTTGGACTATCGGAAATTCGGGTAGTCAGGTTACCAGATGTTTAGTCTGTGGAGTCATCAGTAGTTAAACCATGTCTATATTTGGATTATTCATCAGATAGAGTTTGATAGAATAAGTGAAGCATAGGAACACTACTTAGTTACCGATGATAGATGGTTGGGCTGAGGGTTGCTACAGAGAATTAACAATTGCACAGTGCAATGGCTAGATGACCGTGAATATAGGATGTCAGCGTAACTGGTTGACTGGGTGGGACCCTCTATATAAAGGGGGTGGGACCAATTTTCTAAGGTGTATTGAATCATCAAGTGAATTTTTATACTCTTTTATCCACATGGCTGAAAAGTCATGAGTTTCATAACTTTATACTTCAAGTGTAATATAATCTTGTAGTATTCTCCCATGGATGTCAGATGCAAATCTAAACCATGTAAAACTGATGTTCTTTCTTTGTGCTTGTTTTTTCCTTTTCTTTTATGCATGTATACTTGTGTGTGTGAATGTTGGATTTAGTGCAGTGAATTGGGTATAACAATACTTTTAACTGTTGGTGCACTGAACTTCTAGATGATCCATACCAAAGATCTATTTCTTCCTTTGTGATCTACTGGAGAGTAAACTTTTGGTGCTTAGATTTCTGGTTAGATCTTCAACAAATTGTTGACGAGGTAGTATGAAACCCAAAAAAATTCTCCTCAAAGTGGATTAGGAATCTTATCCAAACTCATCATGCTCATAACCTTTTCCATGATTGTTTTTTTCATCCTTTCTACAACTCCATTGTGTTGTAGGGTGTGAGGGACTTTCCTATCATATCGAATACCCTGACTCCTTCAATAGGAATCAAACTCCATGGATGTGTAATCTCCTCCATTTTTTGAATAAAGACACTTTATATTCTTCCTAGTTTCATGCTCCACCATAGCATGGAACATCTTGAAGTAATCTATCACTTGGTCCTCTATCCACAAGAAGAACACCCACACATTTCAAGATGCATCATCAATGAAGTGAAGGTTCTGGGCGCAACGGAAGCGTGGTTGGGACAACACCCAATTATGATTTTTACCATGATCAATGATTATTTCGGTATTAATACGACGGTGAATGCCAGTATCCAAGGAATATAATCAAAGATTTAGATAAAGAAAAAAGAGAGGCCTGAAACCTTTAGAGAGGATCTTTCACATCATGTTTATAATTAATTTAATTAATTTCATAAAGAAAAATAATACCTGTGTCTTTGGTATTTTTCTTCATTGATGATGTTGATCATCCAGATTGACCCTTTGGATTATCTCGTTGCGGTTGTAAGGATCCAAACTAGAATCCCTCTAGCGGTGATCCACATGTGCTCCGATGGCCTCTGATTTACATCACTCGTTCTCTGGGTGCTAGTGCGGTGAAGCGAGTGTCTTGTGTCAGTCATTCTTGATCGATTGTTCTTTGGCCTTGAAGAACGTCTCTCATTATTGAGAGGGGAGAGGAGAGGATTCGAGAGAGAAATTGTTTGTCTCAACAATTCTCAATTCACCAGGCGTGTGGTGTGGTGTATGGCACAATATGGGTACTTGCCTATTTATATACATGTAATTTCAGTTACAATATTTAATTGCACAGCAACAATTAAATACATTAATGATCTTAGAGAAAACCCATGCTTTTAATAATAATACAACGTCATTATTTATAGTGCGTCAACTTGCGCAAAACGGAATTATAAATAAAATTCTGCGTCACAAAATAATAGCAGCGTTATTTTAATTTGTGCCAACTAGTTAAATAATTATTTACCATCTTCCTAATAATTATTTTACTACCAGACCAACCTTGGTCTGCTCGAACTCCACTTCCATTTATTGAACACCCGAATAAATAAACAAATAATTTATTCTCTTAAATAAATATTTTATTTACAAACTAGTAAATAAATATTTATTAAATGTTCAATAAAATAAATAAATAGATTTTATTTAATTTATGCGATCATCTTAACTTGAATAAAATTATTCCACAGTTTTGATAATAATATTTATTTCATTAATTAAATTCAAACAAAATTTAACCGAGACCACCAAAAACACTTAGTGTGTGACCCTTTAGGATTCTTTATTATTAGAATTAGGCGGGCTTACCTAAAGTCCAAGAGTACTGTCTAGCAACGGGTCAAGGAACCCAAGAGAAAGAACGTAAAGTCGCAACAACGAAATCTACATACGAACGCTCACTGTGTAATATAATCCCTTTGTCGCAATATCTCATTAAGCAGGTTTCATGATTGTGTCATCAACTTTTATGTTTGATACATCGTTCTTTGACTACCTGAAATAAACTCATCGTTACACCATGACCATGGAATTTCGCGCAACGGTTCTATTTCAATCAAAGGGCTAAGATATCAACTTCCATAAATGGAAGGGATAAATCCTTCCTTGACTTATCCATTAATAACATTCCACTCGTGACACACCCAATATACCCTACTTCGCGCCAACTGTCTGCATGACTGTTTTCATCAGTAAATCAAATTTCGTAAGTCATGACACGTATTAATGATAATATTAAAATCTAAGGATCATTACACACGCTCGCAGATAGAAATATATGATGACACCAAAACATGTGGAATTCCTACCAGTGAGTCTATTATCATAATCTCCTATCTTGGAGATTATCAAGTGCGGACTTCATGAGAGGAAGTCTCATCTGCTTACGAGTACTCTCACCTGACGGTCTTCATTCTATGTGTTCCATCATAGCATGTCATCCAACCATAGAACTATATTTAAGAATATTGTTATAACATTTTAAGGTTCTCATCATAGTGGGGAACTGACATGACCTTATCAATGAAATAAATACTCTAAGAAATTATTACATTATAGTCATGCAGAACAATGAACAATATGTAATAATACATTAAATATCCATGTAATCAAAGTAAAACCACTGGGTTCTAGGACACCAACTCTTACAAACTCCCACTTAGACTAAAGCCAACTGCCTATGACTTTTAGTCCGCTAGACCTCACATGATGATTATGTTTCTGCTGAGTCAAGGCTTTAGTCAAGGGGTCTACCACATTGTCTTCCATAGGAATACTGCTCACTACAACTTCACCTCTCTGAGAAAAATCCCTCAAAAGATGATACTTACAAAGTATGTGCTTTGTCCACTGATGTGACCTCGACTCTTTTGCGAGAGCCACCGCTGTAGTATTATCACAGTATAGTGTGATGTGGTCTTTACTGCTAGGAATCACATATAGCTCATCGATGAAGCTTCGCATCCAAACTACTTCTTTAGCTGCTTCATAAGCTGTGATATACTCGGACTCTACTGTAGAATCTGTGACCACACTCTACTTTGAGCTCTTCTTGCTCACTGCACCTCCATTCAAAGTGAATATATATCCCGTTTGCGACTTCATGTCATCTTGTTCAGTCTGGAAACTAGCATCTGCCTATCCTCTGATGGCTAGTTCCTCATATCCTCCATAAACCAAGAATATATCCTTAGTACGCCTCAGATACTTTAGGATAGTCTTGACTGCCATCCAATGACGGTCACTTGGGTCAGCTTGATATCTGCCTACCGCACTCAATGCATAGGCGACATCCAGCCTAGTACATAGCATGAAATACATGACTGACCCAATCATTGATGCGCATAGAGTCCTTACCAATATATTTCTTTCCTCATGTGTCTGAGGGCACATTTTCTTAGAACGATGAATGCCATGTGATGCTGGCAACAATCCCCTCTTGGATTGTTCCATATTGAATCTCTTTAGTATCTTATCAATGTATGTACTTTGACTTAGGCCCAACAATCTCTTGGATCTATCACGATGTATCTTGATCCCAAGAATATATGCTGCCTCTCCCAAGTCTTTCATGGAGAAGCATTGATTCAACCATGCCTTAACAGACTGCAAAACTGGTATCTCATTTCCAATGAGTAATATGTCATCAACATATACTATTAGGAAAACGACTGCACTCCCACTAAACCATTTGTATATATAAGGATCACATTCAATTTTGATAAAACAAAATTCTTTTATGGATTCATCAAAACGAATGTTCTATGACTTGGATGCTTGCTTTAATCCATAAATGGATTTCTATAACTTGCATACCTTATTGTCATCCTTTGGAGTCACAAACCCTTTAGGTTGTGTCATGTAGAAATCTTCCTGAAGGTTCCCGTTAAGGAATTCTATTTTGACATCCATTTTCCAAATCTCATAGTCATGGTAAGCTGCAATAGCAAGTAGAATTCTGATGGATTTAAGCATTTCAACTGGTGAGAAGGTTTCATCGTAGTCAATTCCTTGACGCTGTTTAAAACCTTTTGCAACCAGTCGTGACTTATAGGTACTGACTTGTCCTTCCATATCCAGTTTCTTCTTGAATACCCATTTGAAACCAACAGGATTTACATCAACTGGAGGATCTACCAAAATCCAGACTTGGTTTTGGTATATGGAATCCATTTCAGAATTCATGGCTTCTTGCCACTTGGCAACGTCTATGCCACATACTGCTTCCTTGTAGGTTAGAAGATCATTATTATCAACTAATAAGGAGTCACTATACTTAGTAACTAGAAAACCGTACCGTTTCAGTTCTCTAACCTCTCTTGTACTCCTATAGAGTACTTGTGTCTCTGGAACAGATTCTTCTCCATGGGGCTTTGTGGAATCTGTTCCTGTACCAACTCTTGTGCACCTTGATCCTCGACTTCATCAAAGTCTATCTCACTCCCACTATCTCTTTTTGAGATGTGATCCCTCTCAAGGAATATGGCATGTATTTCCACTATAAACTTTTTGTCTAAGGGGTTGTATAGGTAATATCCCCTTGTTTCCTTATGGTATCCTATAAAGGTACACTTTGTGCCTTAGGGTGCAAGTTTATTACCTGAAGAGGCCTTAACAAACACTTAGATACCCCACACATGTAAATTCGATAACATGGATTTTCTTCCACTCCAAAACTCACATGGAATTAAATTTATCGATTTAGTTGGTACTTGGTTTAGTATGTGTGCCGTTGTTTGTAACGCATATCCCCAAAAGGATAATGGAATACTTGCATGAATCATCATTGATATCACCATGTCTAACAAGGTGCAGTTCCTCCTTTCACTTACACCATTCCATTGAGGTGTGTGAGGAGGATTGAGTTGGGATAGGATCCAAAAATCTCGCAAGTAATCAATGAAATCCTGATTAAGATATTCCCCACCTCGGTCTGAGTGGAGTTTCTTAATCTTCTTACCAAGCTGGTTTTCAACTTCATTCTTGTATTCCTCGAACTTATCAAAGAAGTCCAACTTATACCTCATTAAGTAGATATATCCATATCTACTAAAACCATCAGTAAAAGTTATGAAGTATGAGTACCCACACCTTGCTTCAATTAGAAATGGTCCACACACATCGGTATGAACCAATTCAAGAATCTCTTTTTCCCTTTCACCTTTCCCACCAAATGGGGCTTTGGTCATTTTGCCTTGTAAACATGCATGACATACGCCAAGTGGTTTTAGTTCAAAAGAATATAAATATACATCTTGATGTAACTTTTTCAAGCATTTCTCATTTACATAACCTAGCCGATGATGCCAAATTTGGGTGTGGTATGAGTCATGTGAAGTATCTTTGTCATCGATTTCCATTACTTGGTTTGTGTAATCCAACACATAAAGACCATTGTATAAATGTGCCCTAAAAAAATGCAATCTTTATAAAAGAAGAAACATTCATTTCCAAACTTGAAAAAAAATCCATCTATATCTAGTCTGGATACAGAAATTATGTTTTTGGTTACAGAAGACACATAAAAACAACCCTTTAACACCAAGATCATCCCAGTTGGCAACGTGATGTGGTAGTCCCCGACAACTACAACAACAAGTCTGGATCCGTTGGCTTCTCATAGATCTACCTCCCCTCGATCAATCTTTCTAAATCTACTTGGTTCTTGTATTTGGATACATATGTGAGCACCACAAGCTGTATCTAATACCCAATTTGTAGAAATAGATAGATTTCATTCGATAAAAAATGCACCTGAAGCTTCCCCTTGCTTCTTAGGCTGGGTGCATTTCTTCTTCCAATGGCCCTTCTTGTACGACCAGGAATATTTGGCACCTCCGGATGAGATCCTCTATTTTATTTTAATCAAAATTAAAAGAAAAGATCATTTCTGTAAGGTGAATGAGAAATGAAAGAGGAGGAATAGATCTCGAGATTTAGATTTGTAGAAATATTAACTTGAATTGAAACAACTAAATTATTAAATATGTAATTAATCAACGAAATATTTAAATAATTATAAACTATGATGTAACCCCTCTGATACCACTTGAAGGTTCCGGGCGCAGCAGAAGCATGGTTGAGAAGACACCCAATTTTTATTTTTACCATGATCAATGATTATTCTGGGATCAATACAATGATGAATTCTAGTCTCCATAGAATATATTCAAAGAATTAGATAAAGAAAAAAGAGGCCCAAAACATTTTGAGAGGATCTTGAACATCATGTTTATAATTAATTTAATTAATTTCATAAAGAAAAATAATACTTGTGTCTTTGGTATTTTTCTTCGTTGATGATGTTGATCATCCGGATTGACCCTGCTGGATTATCTCATTGTAGTTGTAAGGATCCAAACTAGAATCCCACTAGTAGTGATCCACACATGCTCCAATGGCCTCCGATCGACACCGCTTGTTCTCCGGGTGCTAGCACGGCAAAGCGAGTGTCTTGTGTCAGTCATTCTTGATTGCTTGTTCTTCTTCCTTGAATAACGTATCTCATTCTTGAGAGGGGAGAGAAGAGGATTCGAGAGAGAAATTGTTTGGCTCAACAATTCTCAATTCACCAGGCGTGTGGTGTGGTGTCTGGCACAATAGGGGTACTTGCCTATTTATATACATGGAATTTTAGTTACAATATTTAATTTCATAACAACAATTAAATACATTCATGAACTTAGAGAAAAACCATGCATTTAATAATAATACCGCGTCATTATTTATAGTGCGCCAACTTGCACAAAACAGAATTATAAATAAAATTCCACATCACAATATAATAAAAACGTTATTTTAATTTGTGCCAACTAGTTAAATAATTATTTACCATCTTGAAAATAATTATTTTACTATCGGACCGACCTTGGTCCGCTCGAACTCCACTTCCATTTATTGAACACTCGAATAAATAAATAAATAATTTATTCTCTTAAATAAATATTTTATTTATAAACTAGTAAACACATATTTATTAAATGTTCAATAAAATAAATAAATAAATTTTATTTAATTTATGAAATCTTCTTAACTTGAATAAAATTATTCCACGGTCTTGAGAATAAGATTTATTTCATTAATTAAATTCAAATAGAATTTAACTGAGACCACCAAAAACACTTAGTGTGTGACCCTCTAGGATTCTTCCTCGTTGGTGTTAGGCAGGTTTACCTAAAGTCTAAGATTACTATCTAGCAACGGGTCAAGGCACCCAAGAGAAAGAATGTAAAGTTGCAACAACGACATCCATATACAAACACTCGCTGTGTAATATAATCCCTTGTTGTAATATCTCATCAAACAGGTTTCATGATTGTGTCATCAACTTTTATGCTTGATACGTCGTTCTTTGACTACCTGAAATAAACTCGTCGTTACACCATGGACATGAAATTTCGTACAACGGTTCTATTTCAATCAAAGGGCCGAGATATCAACTTCCATAAATAGAAGGGATAAATCCTTCCTCGACTTATCCATTAATAACATGCCACTCAGGATCCACCCAACGTACCCTACTTCCTGCCAACTATCCGTGTGTAGGTTTTTGTCAGTAAATCAAATTTCATAAGTCATGACACGTATTAATGATAATCTTAAATTATAAGGATCATTACATACACTTGAAAATAGAAATATCCGATGACACCAAAACATGCCGAATTCCTACTAGTGGGTCTGTTCTCATAATCTTCTATCTTGGAGATTACCATGTGCGAACTTCATGAGAGGAAGTATCATCTTCTTACAGGTACTCGCACCTGACGGTATGTATGCTATGTGTCTCATCATAACATGTAATCTAGCCACAAAACTATATTTAAGAATATTGTTATATAATTTCAAGGTTCTCATCATAGCAGAGAACTGCCATGACCTTATCAATGTAATAAATACTCTAAGACGTTATTACATTATAATCATGCAGAATAATGAGAAATATGTAATAATACATTAAATATCCATTTAATCAAAGTAAAACCACTTGGTTCTTGGACACCAACTCTTATATTAATGTTATAAAATATTTGTTACCTCATAGTGAATTCACTTCTATGGTAATGCATGCATTAGAGTGAATCAAATCCAACAAATATAATCTCCTCGATGAAGTAGTAATGAATGAGACTCTATAATGATTTCAATAAAATTAGTAGTTTTAAGGATCAAGTGATGCATCCTTATCAATATCGATGTACTTCTTCATCACTAGGGTTAATATCCCTCTTTCACTCATGCAAGAAATTATCATATTCCATAGAATGGATGGAACATATCTTTCCACCGCGTTGAAGATTTCTATACATATCTTCACATGAGTTTTTTAAAATGTTCCACATATTTTTCATCAGGAAATTATGACGGCTCCTTTAATCATCTTCCATTCTCTATTACTGAAAATGTTGTTATAACCTTTTCTATCAAATCCATTCTTGATAAATGGTTGAGTCGAAGATTCAGAACATGCTGAACATCCTTCACAATGATTTTGTATCCAATTTTGGTCTTAAATTGGATATCACCCATGCCAATGATCTTCTCCGAACTAGTATTTCCCATATTTACTACACCAAAGTCACTGGTCTTATTAGTTAGGAAACAATCATGATGTGGAGTAATGTGGTATGATGATATAGTATTGACCACCAATTATGTATTCTTTAGAGAATTAAATTATTTTCAAATCCAAATCCCCTATAATTTAATTTTCAACTTCTTATCCAAACCTTAGGTCATTCCCATGATATTTTGGGTGAATCCATCTCTTTCAGGCTTCTTCAGTTGACGCTTTGATCTCCGGGGTGGTTGGTTTCTCCTCTTTTGGTAATTATGATCATTATTTTCTCATTTTATTCATTTCTCTTGGAATTGGATACGATGATGGGATAAATTTATGGGATCTATTGATCATTTTATGACCCTTCTCCAATCTCTTCTAGACCCCTTGTGTGATTTTCTTTTAGTGGTCAATTCTCTTATCGGCTGTGGTGCAGTGCATGTGACTGCTAAGGTATGTGTTGATCTACCTTCTCTACCAACCCCTTTGATTATAGAAAAATGATTCTAAGATGTAATAATTGATTCTAGGGCCTCCTTTCATTGTTCTTGCATTCATTTCCTTCCGTTATGAGTGGATCCCGTCACGGTTGGTGTACAACCCGAGTTTGAGGTTGGTGGTTCCATCTTTAGAATTTGTTCTATGAACTATGAATGATCTTGATTTATTAAATTATTTTATAAATTAATTGGAATGATTATTTATTTAATGATATATGTGTGTAAAAGTGTTTTGAGAAAAGATGAGTTTCCCATCATTTTGGTAAAAGAAAGGTGTTTTTCAAAATCATTGTGAAATGAATTGTGAAATTGGTTATCAAAGCATGTTTTTGAAGATTAAAGGGTTGTTAGGATTTTTTTTGTGAAATGTTAAATCCATTTGAAATTTATTTGATATATGTTACACATGGGAGCCTTGGGTATATAGGTGGAAGGTGTAGTATTGGGCCTCATCCATTGATATTATAAGGGGGTTCACTTTCTAAGGTTCTCCTTTGTTCCTAGATCATAAAAAAATTGGATCTAGGAACTTGATTGACATTGTAGGGGGTTCAATTTATAGGGATTTACTATATTACCTATAATTTGATGCATGGGATTTAGGTACCTGAGTACACACTAGTTTTTGATTGAGATTGAGGTATGAGTGACCTATCTTTCCTGTACTTATGTTATAATTGGGGTTTTTTCTTTTGTGCATAGGATTTGAACAGTTTGGTTTGATATGAGATGATAAATTCTTTTATTGATGTAAATAGTTATTGGAATTATTCTTTGAAACTGTTTTACCCAGTTTTGTGAAAGATTTGGAAAATATCAACTATTTAAAAATTCTTTTCATATAAAACCATTTAACTACTTATCAAGCCTTTTTTTCTTTTGATTTGAGAATATTGAGATTATTGTATAGAGACTTGATATGGAAAACCTACTAATATTGTTTATATCACACATTTCACACTCCCTTAGTGGTGCATATACCTTGTTTTACTTGATGTAGGAAAGGTAAAGGTGCTAAAATGAGGCAATGAGTTTTATGTCAGCTGGGTATGGGTGGCTAGTGGTGAGATGGTGGTACTTTTCCCATATGTCACATGGAGTATTAGTTGTTAGTTTGGGTTCCCTTACTATTGGGTGTTTTTTAGGACATGTACTTTGGTTTTTCTATTTTTTCCTTGGGTTGTATCACTATCATTATCCCTCTTATTTTATGCCATATTTTTTATGGTTTTCTTTCTCACTCTCTCCATATATGCCATGTATCTTGTTTTAGGTTAGTAAAATCATTCCCTATGGCTGTTGTTGGATTCTCAAGTTCTAATCGATAGCCCGTGGGGGTCAGGAACACCCTTTTAGTCCTACCATGGTCTAGTTCAGAGCCTATATGGATATGTTTTTTGGGTTGGGTTGTGACAATTTGGTATCAAAGGATGGTTATGCTCAATATTGGGAAGTTGGTAGTTAGGAGATAGTATTTTTGAGACTTGAGGGGTAGGTTGTGGTGAGATCTTAGCTAGATCTTACCAGGAAGAGCCTTAAGTCACTATGGTATATTGGGATGTGTGTCTCCTGTGTTGGGTTTTGACCTTGATCTCAGTTTCTACTTGTGTTCTTCTGATTTAAAATGATATTTTTTATGTTTTAAGATCATTTATTTCTACTTTTGGGTATATAGAAACATGCCTCTAATAAATCTTTCATAGGTTCATTAGGATGGATTAATAAGAGATTCTATTTAAGGGAATCATCATTTTAATCAAAATCAATGATGATATAGAGTTCTTTAGAGTTCCTCTCCTTATAGAAAGGAGAGCATTTGATGCTAGTGTACACTAACCATTTTGCAGAGCTGGTCCATTTTTATCTGAAGGTGGTGATGAATGATTCACTGAAAGATAAAAAATACTTATAGGTCTTGTGACTAGACATTCAATCACAAATATATATACTGAATATTTCCTCCCATGCACGTTCGACTATTCTATGATAGAAGAAATGGATATGGAGGGGAATATTAGCTACTCTGCCACTTCCCTTTCACCCAGTGGAATCTTTAGTGGTACAAAAAGAAAGAAGAGGAACTGGCATGATAACCATAAAGGTGGAATGAGTGGTTCTTAGTAGTGGGCCTCCTCAACACCATTAGTAGCAATTGGTAGTGTTCCCTTGACTTGTTATCAGTGTGGAAAGGTAGGGTACACCCGATGGTCTTATCTTGCACCCATGAAGAATTAATTTTCTTATGGACATAGAGGCCATCTATATATGTTCGTACAAACTTTTTCTATTCCTCGTTATGGTAAATAATCTTCAGATATAAAGGAAACTATAGCGCAATCAAAATATTTAAAGTCCATAGAGCTCAAACCATAGGTCTCACGAGTGAATCACCTTTGCATAGTGGATGAGTTTCCGACAGAGGTTGATGCATGCTTGAATATAGTGAAAGGTACCATATATTTTTCATCTTATATAGAAACTTTTCTATTTGATACAAGCGCCTCATACCCTTTCATATCTTCTTGTTTTATTAATGTGCTGAAAATTCCACTTGATCTCATGTCCTTTGTTATGGAGATGGATACACCTCTTGTAAAGTGGAGAGAGTATGATTTTCATTTTCTGTCTTGTTATATTTCAATAGATGATGTAGAGTTGGTCTAAGATTTATTGGTTCCTTATTTGGATCTTTTAGACATCCTCATAAGGATGGATTGAATTTTCGCTCATCGAGGTGATATTGATTATCATCATCATCATCGTGTTTTGTTCTCTACTTTTTATGGAATCTCTCAAGTGTTCTTGGGAGAGTGGGACATGAGGTATGGTCATACATGAACTTTTTAATCAGATATCAAGAGTATATTATTGATTTTTGTAGTTTATCCCGATGACGTTTCCCCTCTTGTTGATCTTCCCTTGGTTTTTTTTAGGATTTCCATAAGGTTTTCCCAGATGAATTCTCTGGTCTTACTCTAGAGAGGGAGGTAGAGTTCTCGATCAATCTGGTGATGAGTATGTAGACAATTTATATACCCTATTATTATATAACACCAATTAATATTAAACAGATCAAGGTTCATTTGGATGATCTATTTGATAAGGGATTTATTTTTCCCAATGTTTCTCCATGGGCAACCCCCATGTTGTTTTCCATGAAACTGATGGTTCTTTGCGTCTTTGTGTAGACTACTAAAATTTGAACCAGGTGAATATTAATAATAAATACCCTTTCCCCCTTTTTGAAGACATATTTGATTATTTAAAGGTGGAGAAGTGGTTTTTGAAGATCGATATTTGGTCAGAATATCACCAGCATAGAGTTTGGGAGTCAAACATCCTAAAGAATACTTTCAGGAGTAGTTATGTCCATTATTAATATCTTAAAATTCCTTTTTTGGCCTAACTAATAGTTTTTCAATTTTTATAGTTTTAATGAATTGAATATTCCATCAGTATCTCAACACTTTTTTTTAATATTCATGGAAAATATCTTGGTTTATTTGAGATATGAGCATGAAAAAGAGAACCATCTGAATTTGGTTTTAGAAATCTTAAGGATCCACTAACTTTATGGGAAGCCAACAAAATACAATTTATGGATCCAAGAAGTGGAGTTCTCAAGGCATGTGATTTTGGAACATGGTCTTTCAGTTGAACTTGAAAAGGTGAAGGTTGTTATGTCATGGGAAGAACCACAAAACATCTTTGATATACAGATCTTCTTATGTCTTATTGGGTATTATTGTTGGTTTTTCAAGGATTTATAAAATATAACATCACCTTTTACCAATCTTACCAATAAAGGGGTAAAATTAACTTGGGAATATAAATTCCTGATTTATTTTGAGGAATTAAAACGACTTCTAACATTGGATCCTATTTTGATCTTGTCAGAACTTGGTAAGGGCTACGTGGTATAATGTGATGCTTTTGGTGCTGGTTTGGGGTGCATGCTTATACAAGATGATCATGTGGAGGCGTATGGGTCTCTTTAGCTTTTAATACATGAGAAAAATTACCCCACTCATTATTTGGAGCTCGCCACCATTATGCACGTGCTTAAGTGCTGGCGACACTATCTCTTTAGGGAGAGGTTCATGGTCTTTTCTGATCACAAGAGACTGAATTATATATTTTATTAGAAGGACCTAAATCTCAGGAATAGATGATAGGTGGAATACCTCTAGATATTTGAATTTTACATTTCCTACACCTCGGGGAAGGGAAATTTTATTTTTGATACTCTTAGCAGGAAAGTTTTATCTTAGGATGTCTTGGAATTAAAGGAGTGGAACCTTATGGGGCTCTTCAATCAATTTCATTTAGATGCATAGGAGGATGATTCATGTATATTTTTAATCATTGTTTAGTTATCATATCTCTTCTTGATTATATTCTATATGACTGGTAGTAGGATAATGAGTTTAGAGGATTCATGGAAACCTTATATAGAGGGGAGACCATTTTTGGTTAGTGTCTCCCTTATGATGGTATTCTCTACTTTGGGGATCGATTTTTCATCCCCTCATCCATAAGGAATTCAGTGTTGAATGATTTACATAGTTATTCATGGTCCGTTCACCCGGACACTATAAAGATTAATTATGACATGAGACGACATTTCTAGTGGCTGGGTATGAAGCAATACATTGCTGATTATGTGTCTCATTGTTACACCTGCCAGTAGATAAAGGCAGAGCACCTTAATCCTTATGATATACTCCAACCTCTTCTAGTTCCAGTTTGGAAATGGGATGAGGTTTTCATGGAATTTATTATTGGATTACCACAGAATCCCTAAGGGAAGAATGCTAGCTGGGTTTTGATCGATTGGTTGATGAAATTAGATCATTTTATTTTGATTAGGGATACCACCAATGTTGAAGATCTAGGTAAGTTGTACGTGCAACACAATTGGAAATTGAAGCATTTGCAATGGGGTCCTGTTTCAAATGGACCGTTACAGAAAATGGTGTCAAAAATAGTTTTTTTTGTGACATACTGTTTAAAAAAAAACTATTTGTGATAGGAGACTTTCCCGTTCCAAATAGTTTATCTAGGTTTTTAAAAAAACCCTTTTGCGATGGGATTAACTACCCATCACAAAAACTTAAAAAAACAATAAAAACTAATAATAAAAATTAATAATAATAAAATTTATTAAAATAATAATAATAATAATAATAAAATAACAAAAATTATAAAAATATAATAAAAATAATTAAAAATTAGAAAATAAAATAATAATAAAAAACACAATATTTGCAACAATATATAATAATAATAATAATAAAATAATAATAATAATAATAAAATAATAATTAATAAAATAATAAAAATAATAAATAAATAATAAAATAATAAAAAATAATAAAATAATAAAATAATAAAAAACTTAATATTCACAACAATACAAAAAACTCACTATATAGAAATGTAAATATATGGATTAATAAAAATATTACAATTTTTTTAAATTCAAATGTTTATTAGAAAGAGTATAGAAATCACTAGGGGGTCATCTAGAGGAGCTGGAGGAGCTGGAGGAGATGGGGGAGGGAACTCCATCCCTAAACTATGAGTCAGATGTTGCATGTACTCCATCGTACTGCTGTTGCTGCTATCGACACATCTCCTCCTCCTTGTCCTGGTCTCCCGACCACCGCTCCCGGCTCCCCGGCCTCGTCCCGGTCTCCCGTCACCGCCACACCCCGCCTACCCGCCGTCCGGCTTCCGCCCCGCCCGCCGTCCGGCCTCCGCCCTGGCGCCCAACTCCCGCACCGCCCTGCCCTCCGGCAACCCCGCCGCACCGCCCTGCCTTCTGATGACCCCGCCGACATTCCCCAGCCTTGTCGGCACCCCTGCTCCGCTCCGACACCGCCTGCCGACATCACCCAGCCTTTTCCGGTGCTTCGACCGGCTCCGCCACACCTTCGGCCGGTCGCGTACTGGATTTTTGCGGTCCGGCCAGCCACCTCCATCTTGCGTCGGGCAGCGGCGCACTCAGTAATCGGCGCGCGAACTCCGACGGTCTCCCTGCCAGTGCGCACCACCCCTTTGACTGGCACGCGACCCCGGCGGTCGAGCGCGTCTGCGCTAAGGTAGTTTATGTGGCGTGTTTCTATTTGAGTTTTTCTTTATATCAGTGTTTTGGTTGTCTCTGTTGTGTTTTGGTGTTGTTGCAGCGCGTTGGCAGGATAATTACGCAATGCAGAGGTCTTCGACTTGCGCGCACGTACGCGCCTGCGCGAGGTGTGTTGCGTCATCAGGTTCAGTTTGCGAATCGAGGTAGGTTCCCTATGCCCTGACCTTTAATTAGAATTTCCATTACTACTTGTTATTTTTTAGGTGTATTCTGCCTTTATATTTAATCCATATTCAATGTATACATATGTATATATATGTTTTGAATAAATTTTTGTGATTCTTGAAAATTGTTTTCTTAGACTTTTTGAATGTGAAATGAGTATTTCCAAAGGCGTGTGGTCTTTCGACCGGTTTGTTATAAAATTGTAACGACATGTTTTTTTTTGTGTTTTTCAAAAAAAGGGTTTTGACGATGGTTTGATTTTATTAAAAAGATTTCTTCATTTTAAGTGAGGATTTAAGCATTATTTAAACATTCACTACCTTGGTTGTACAAGTATGCTTCTAATTGATTTTTGAAACTAAAATGTGTTGAGAAACAGTGTGTGTTTTTTTTAAAAAAATGTTAAAATTCCTTGTAAAGTGATGAGGCCCGTTTGGCACTTTGAAATTGGTTTTCTAAAATGGAAAACCCCACTTGATACATCCCCTTTAATTTACGAAATATAATGTGTGTGTTAGTGTGTTATTCTTGAGATGTGTTACGTGGTGAAAAAAAGGGGAATGTGCTTAAAGAGGGAGAACAGTGTTGAGATATTGCGTGAGTTTTGGATAAAGAAAGTGTTATATTCATTTTCTTTATTTTGATAAAACCTCACCACCATTTGAGAAAGGGCACATGGAAAACCCGGGGTATCTAGGTGGGCGGACTAGACTAGAGTGCTAGTGATACGGGAGTGGCTCCGGCCTAGTTTTACTTAGATGGATTGACGAAACAATACTAACTAAACATGTGATGATGATGGGGACCACTAGGTTATGGATGATTTCCTACTAGTGGCTCGTGCACGAGAACATATATTTGTTATGGTTACTCTTACACCGAGACGTGAGGTTCTAGGGCCCCACACAAGCTAGACGAACCTTAGGGGTTTTGACCATGATGCTTGATAATGTTTTTGGTATTTGTGGAGTGATTTTCTTTTCAGAGGTTTAATGCATGTTTCCCTATTTTGTGAAAACCATACCTTGAAGTAGATTTTTTTCCTTTCAATTTGAAATGTCAAAGTAAGTTGGAATTCTACCTTGAAAATGTATGGGAAATGAGATGTTTTCCTTAAAAGTAAAATCCTGTTATTTGAATTTGAAAAATCTGAAAACATTATTTTAAATGAGCCTTATTTTTAAACTAGCACGACTGGTTTTCTTTTTAAAGTTAAGGGCATAAGGAGTTGGTTACTCTTGGATTAATACGGAGTATTTTTGTACTCACACCTATCATTTACCATTACAGTTGCAGGTTTCCCTTTGTTCAGGTTTTCTGGTTTGAGTCACTCGGTGTTGGAGCGACGTCAGTTTTTCATTGAATGGTGACCCGCGAGGTCACATGGAGGTACGTTTGTTGTGTAGTTTTTTTTTATGTTATTAGTGTTGTATGATTTCTTTAGTTGTTTTCTTTTACGGATCCTAGTTTGTTTGGGATAAATCATTCCCAACGATTAAAACTTGATGTCCGACACTAGTTTCCATCCCGGGGGGATCGGGAACGCCCCTCGGGACTTGCCGCGGACCGGCTCGGGTGACCGGTTCAGGGTCGACCCAGACTGGTTCATGACAAAATGGTATCAGAGGATTCCCTTGTTATTTGGGTTGTCCAGTAGGTGGAGATTAAGACTATCGGGACTCGAGAGGTAGGTACGAGAAGGACATCATGAACCCTCGCTCGTTCTGCACCTTGAGTCGCCAGGGGTAGTCCGAGAATTGAGTCTTAGTCTCATCCTGATTTGTTTTGAATTGAGGGATGACAATGGAGGAAAGCCGATGTTACATTGTGATTTCACATGGAGTAGTGACCCATGTGGAGTCCGGGTACACGGTTTGAATTCCTCCTAGTGGTCGACGCCTACTTGGGACATGGGCCACTACCATGTCGCCAGATTAAGCATGACTACTAGTCCCTCACTCCGGTGTTTTATGCAATTTAAGGGTTGTTTTTGTTCTGGTTGGTGTAAGTGCATTTTTGGAAATGGAAAAAGGGGTTTTTGAAAATGGGACTGATTTCTTTTAAAGGACTTTAAATGTATGAAATGGTTTTAAAAACTGAAATCTCTTGATTTGGAAATCCGTTGTTTGCTTGGTTTTGGTTAAAAATGGTTTGGGGTGAAACCTCAGGATCTCTTTATGAACATTTGCACATGTGTGAGAATGCATGGGAAGTGTGTGTTGGTGCGCATATGATTGGAAAGAGGATGAAGACATGTTCAACGGTTCATGGGATTACCTGGGTGTGTATTTGAAATAAGAGGTTTGACCTTTTTTTCTGAATTGTTTTTTTAAAAGGGGAAATGGTTTTGGAAAGTGATTTTGGGTTGAAAGTGGATTGGTATTTGGAAGGTGGTATTGAAAGAAGGTGGTTTTGAAAACTAAAATGAAAAGGGTATTCTAAAAATGGGATTTTATTTGTGTTTGTTTTTGTTTTGTTTGGATTTGAGCTGGTTATTGTTGGATGAGGGTATTTTATTGATGTTTCTTTGAATGTTATCGGTTTCAGCTTGGTGTTTTATATATTGTTCAGAAATGCAGCCCAGAAAGGTCCTCAGAGTTTTTGATGAGTCATGCCTAGTTTTTGGTCCTTCTCGAATGTTGTTTGTCCTTCATGGTGATTAGAGTCTGTTAGAGATAGCATAGTGTCTTGAAGAGGCCGAGCGCATCTTCAGGGTATTGGGAACTCTTGAAGCTGTTAGAGTGCATGCTGTTTTGGGTCTGTTTGAAGGTCTAGCTCTGGACGAGTAGGAGTTGTTCGCCCCGCCATCACTGCAAGTTGGGATAACATGGATTTTCTTTAAATCTGTCCTCGTTCGATGGTTTATACCTGAAGAAGTGAAGATGAATAAAAGGGAAGAGTTTGAGCGTATTAAATAAGGCCAATAGATGGTGAAGGCATATATTGACCATTTAAAGGATCTTGTGTCCTTTTCTCCAGAGATAGCGTCACATGATTTGATGAAGACTTCCCTCTTTATCAGGGGTCTTTGTCTGGAGATCAAAGAGCGAATCTTTCCTTTTTCGGAGCATCACTTTTGAGAAGTTGGTGCATGATGTGTTTTAGCTGAGTTGGTTTCTGGAGCACAGACGGTTGGCAATCCACCGTATCCAGTTGCTCATGAAGGTCTCCCATTTGACGAGTAGAGTGTGTCAGATGGATCTGTTCCCAAAGAGTCCTCTGCAGTGGATCTAAATTTTAGTTCGTCAGACCGTATAATGGTGTACCATCAGTATGGACATTTAGGGTATACAAAGCCTTCATGTCACACCCCTTCAATGATGTGTTATCATTTCAGTTTTCTCGATCATCTAGAGAAGTTTTGCAGGAAGCGTTGCTTGAAGAGGACGCTGTGATCGGAGAAAGTCAGTTCTTGACTATGAGGCAGGAGCTGCTTCAGCCATAAGAGCCCCATCCACAGGTCCTGGGGTGAAGCTCGTGCACAGTCAGGAGTTCACGGGGGTGTGAAGCCTTAGTTCGGGTTTTGTGTTCGGTGTTGACAACAAAGCATTAAAAGTCCTTTCGTTCTCGTTCTTCCACTGTTAAAGTTTTTGCGTTGTTGTAGGTTCATTGTGTCATCATAAAGTTGGGATGAGTGTGTTCGTTTGTAATCCAAACAGTCTCGTTTTTCTAATTATGGTGTTTTGGATCGTGCGTTTTTCTTAAAGGTGTGTTTGGATCTTGCGTGAGTTGATCTCGGTTTGACTGTGTTCGTTTGGAGATGTAAGTGTCTTTGTAAGAAACGAAGTTGTGAGAATGCTTGGGTTTACTTCGTGGGTTAAGTCTTCTCAGAGTTTTATTTTCCCCTAGTGTTTGGGGTTTTGGTATAGGTCCATAATTCCAAGTTTTAGTGGATGCTTTGTTTCGCTCAGGCTATAAAGGTTAGTTTGGGAGTTCCCGCGTCACCCCCCCATTCCCGAGGTGGTATGGTCGAGTGTTAAATTTCCGCACTAGTTGAGTTCTTGTGGTGGGGAGAACCCTCCCGTGTTCTCCTGTCCTCTCGTGTTGTGGTTCCTTTTTATTTCAACCGGAAATTGATTCAAGTTTCGTCTATCATTCTTTTTGGTGAATTTATAGGGGCAGAAAGTGCTTGTGGTGGGGAGAATTGTCACACCCGCCTTTTTTTTATTTAATTTTTTTTTCATTTTTTTTAATTTTTTTCTTAGTTCTGAGGTCCAGGCCGAGCCCTGGGTTAAATTTTTTGTCGTTCGGACCCATGCGTAGTCACCGTGCAGTTGGCGGACACCGCATGGTCGGCCCAGGTGTCGGGAAATTTCCCTTTCATTTTTTTATTTATTTTTTATTGTTATTTTTATGTTATTATTATTATTATTAGTATGGTTATTGTTATTATTATCATCATATTTTTTATCTATATAAATATATATATATTAAAACCCTAATTCTACTCCCCCCTTCCCCCACCTTGAGCGTGCCGCCCCCCCTCCTACGCTTTCCCTCACCTCCGGCCTCACTCCGCCCCAGGCGCGTCCCCCGCTCCCCGCCGCTCCACTACTCCCCGCCTGCCCGTGCGACCTCCGGAATCCCCTGTTCCCGCACCCGGACTCCGTTCGGTGTCCCCCGTTCCTGCACCCGGTCTCTGTCCGGCGCCCCGCCGCCCGCGCCCGGCCTCCGTCTGGGGCCCTGGTCCCACCTCCGGTGATCCCGACCGCCGCGCCCGGCTCCCTGGCCTCGTACCGATCTCCCGTCGCCGCCGCTCCCAGCCTACCCACCGTCCGACCTCCGCCCCACCCATCGTCCGGCCTCCGCCCCGGCGCCCAGCTCCCGCACCGCCCTGCCCTCCGACAACCCCGTCGCGCCATCCTACCCTCCAGCGACCCCGCTAGCATTCCCCAGCCTTTCCGGCACCCCTTCTCCGCTCCGACACCACCTGCCGGCATCCCCCAACCTTTTCCGGTGCTCCGGCCGGCTCTGCCACACCTTCGGCCGGCCGTGTACCAGATTTCCGCGGTCCAATCAGCCGCCGTCGTCTTGTGCCGGGCAGCGGCGCACCCAGTAATCAGCGAACGACCTCCGACAGTCTCCCTTCCAGTGCGCGCCGCCCCTTTGACTGGCGCGCGACCCCGGCGGTCGAGCGCGTTTGCGCTGAGGTAGTTTATGTGGCATGTTTCTATTTGAGTTTTTCTTTATATCAGTGTTTTGGTTGTCTCTGTTGTGTTTTAGTGTTGTTGTAGTGCATTGGCGGGATAATTCCGCAACACAGAGGTCTTCGGCTTGCGTGCGCGTACGCGCCTGCGCGAGGTGTGTTGCGTCATCGGGTTCAGTTTGCGAATCGAGGTAGGTTCCCTATGCCCTGACCTTTAATTAAAATTTCCATTACTGCTTGGTATTTTTTTAGGTGTATTCTGCCTTTATATTTAATCCAATTGCAATGTATACATATATATATATATATATATATGTATATATATGTTTTGAATAAATTGTTGTGATTCTTGAAAATTGGTTTCTTAGAATTTTTGAATATGAAATTAGTATTTACAAAGGCGTGTGGTCTTTCGACCGGTTTGTTATAAAATTGTAACAACATGTTTGTTTTTTTTTTGTGTTTTTCAAAAAAAGGGTTTTGACGATGGTTTGATTTTCTTAAAAAGATTTCTTCATTTTAAGTACGGATTTAAGAATTATTTAAACATGCACTACCTTGGTTGTACAAGTATGCTTCTAATTTATTTTTAAAACTAAAAGGTGTTGAGCAACAGTGTGTTTTTTTTAAAAAAAATGTTAAAATTCCTTGTAAAGTGATGAGGCCCGTTTGGCACTTTGAAATTGGTTTTCTAAAATGGAAAACCCCACTTGAGACATCCCCTTTAATTTAAGAAATATGATGTGTGTGTTAGTGTGTTATTCATGAGATGTGTTACGTGGTGAAAAAAGGGGAATGTGCTTAAGGAGGGAGAATGGTGGTGAGATATTGAGTGAGTTTTGGATAAAGAAAGTGTTATATTCATTTTCGTTCTTTTGATAAAACCTCACCACCATTTGAAAAAGGGCACATGGAAAACCCGGGGTATCTAGGTGGGCAGACTAGACTAGCGTGCTAGTGACACGGGAGTGGCTCCGGCCCAGTTTCACTTAGCTGGATTGACGCAACAACACTAACTAAACATGTGATGATGATGGGGACCACTAGGTTATGTATGATCTCCTACTAGTGGCTCGTGCACGAGAACAGATATTTTTTATGGTTACTCTTACACCAAGACGTGAGGTTTTAGGGCCCCACACAAGCTAGATGAACCTTAGGGGTTTTGACCATGGTGCTTGCTAATGTTTTTGGTATTTGTGGAGTGATTTTCTTTGCAGAGGTTTAATGCATGTTTCCCTCTTTTGTGAAAACCATACCTTGAAGTAAATTGTTTTCCTTTCAATTTGAAATGTCAAAGTAAGTTGGAATTCTACCTTGAAAATGTATGGGAAATAAATTTTTTTCCTTAAAAGTAAAAGCCTGTTATTTGAATTTGAAAAGGCTGAAAACATTATTTTAAATGAGACTTATTTTCAAACTATCACGATTGGTTTTCTTTTTAAAGTTAAGGGCATAGGACGTTGGTTACTCTTGGCTTCCTACTGAGTATTTTTGTACTCATGCCTATCATTTACCATTCTAGTTGCAGGTTTTCCTTTGTTCAGGTTTTCTGGTTTGAGTTGCTTGGTGTTGGAGCGACGTTAGTTTTTCGTTGGATGGTGACCCACGAGGTCACATGGAGGTACGTTTGTTGTGTAGTTTTTTGTTTACGTTGTTAGTGTTGTCTTCTTTGTTTAGTTGTTTTATTTTACGGATCCTAGTTTGTTTTGGATAAATCATTCCCAATGATTAAAACTTGATGCCCGACACTAGTTTCCATCCCGGGGGATCGGGAACGCCCCTCGGGACTTGCCGCGGACCGGATCGGGTGACCAGTTTAGGGTCGACCCGGGCTGGTTCGTGACAGTTGCTATCGATGGAACTCTTCCTGCTCCCAACACATGGTATCTATAAGCTCACCTTGAGCTTGCAACTACTCCTCATACCACATAGCAGATGATGAAGACTCTCCACGATCTCCTCTCAAGATACACAATGACATCACAATAGTACCATAATAACTCCTAGATGTCAATCGAGAGCTGATACCAACAACTCAGTCTTTCTCAAAGGCATACCGAGTCGCCTGCATCCATGTTTCATCATCAAATCCTACTGCACTGGAGGTATGATCCTCAGTCTTGGCTTGACTCTCATCCTATTTCTGAGATATCTCGGTCTCATATGACTCCTTCAATTGAAATTTAAAATTAAAATAGTTTAAATATTATTTTTAGTTAATTTCAATACTCAAAAAGAAATTACACTGACCACAATATGATGTTGACGATCATCTCTAATCTCTCCAGTGATAGGATCACTGTACATCCTTCTATAAATGTTGAAACCCATAATATCAGGTTATTTGACTACCTATATGAGTATAAAATAAACAGTGTACATTTAAAGTTATATAAATTATTAAAAAAAATTACTTACCATATGCCGCTGATGCGTACTGAATGTATGAATACCGGCTCGATACGTCACCTCCTATCTCCTCTAATTCTTTCAACCTAATGATGTTCTCCTTTGAAAATTATCTCCTATCCAATATGAACATAATCTATCCCAAACATGAGATGAGATGTAATCTAGATGGTGGGCGCATCAAGACTGATCAAATTTGGTAACTCCTGCTTTCTACATGGTTGTCCTCCTCAGATTGTGCAAAAACTGATGGAAACGATCATGCATACAGATCTACCATGTATCCCAGATAGAGTCCCATGTGCTATCATTGATGGGATACCATAAAACATACAAATAATTAATAATATCAAGCTATTAAGTAAATAAATTTCAAAATAACTATTATTTATTTACATACCATCCAATGCTCAAACATACGTCGTTGAACATAAATGAGAATCTAATACCATGTCACCCATTCTCAATAAAAATAATTCTGCAATATAGATCTCCCCTATCCAACATCCATATACGAAAATCTATGAAGAAACAGAACAAATAATCAAAAAATTATTATATAAATAAATTAATTATAATTAATGGAGACTAACTAAAATACACAAGTAAACATACCTCTACATGCATGGATTAAATTCAAGACATGGACATCGGTCAGGGAAAGAATCAGGAACCATCAATCTCATAAGACCATAACCCCTTTGAGTCATCATTGAACCACCATTAGTTTGAGGATCAAGTGATGTAATATCATGCTCATCACTAAGTAGATCAACCTCCTCCAACTCACAAAACAGATCCGAGTCCATCTGAAATAAGCAGTGACTATTGTTATAAAATATTTCAAAATAACTATTATATATACATATATATTATATATAATTATAACCAGAATTTAATTGTGTCAATATTCATCTCCATCCCCATCTTCATATATGATGGTGTCAATATCTTCATATTCCTCATCAGTATCATCAATTTCCATTGGAGTTTTAGTTTCATCATATCTTACCATTTCAAATTCATTTATTACATCAATAACATCATCTTCACCATCGACCCTTAACTTTGGGGGTGTCATCATCGATATTCATGTATCTTCATGGAAAAGATGTATTTGGAGTAATCTCTTGAAAAATTTCAATTCCTTGAACTTCAACAGAACCACATTCACTTTGAATAAATTTATTTTCATAATATTTATTTTTTATTATGCTCCACCAATCACTTAATTCTCTTTAAGTAACATAATAATTTGCATAATAAATTTTATGTGCCTGATGAGCTAATAAAAATAGTTCATTTACTACAAGAAGGATTTTATATTTAATATCAATGATTCCATGATGAAGATGAACACCCAAGCCGCTCTTATAAAATTGGGGCGGTTCCAAATCTGGAGTTAAATTAATATCATCTTGAGTTTTAGTTTGTTGAAAAGTCGAACCAACCACATCATATACTAAATTTTAAAACCGTAATGGATCTGGAACCAAATTATTAATATCTTCTTAGAATCTACGTTCACTATGTTGATACCAAAAAATATAATCATTTTGAAAACCAAATTGCAATAAATGACCCCCAATGTTGTCAAATGTGTCAAACCTCCTCAGATCAAATTTCTTGCATTGATAATTAATTATCCCTTCTGAAACAACTTCGGTTTTTGATGATGAAAATGATAAAAAAGCTTCAACACCCTTAATATATACAGGATTTATACCAGAATCATTTGGATTCCTGCAATGATTTATCCAATTGCGATCATGTAATAAAGACTATTTTATACTTGCTCCATATTACTCTAAAAAATATAAAATAAATAAATTGTTTATGATTAATTTGGTATAATAAAAAGTTGATCCAAAAAAGAGTAAAAATTAAAACAATCATAATTTACTTTTAAATATTGCCAATTTTATCTATTTGTTACCGATTTTTACTAATGAATGTTACTTTTTACTAATTATAGTAATTTAATGTTCATTTCTAATAATCATTACTAATTATTGCTATTTTTTACTAAATTTTTCTAATCACCTGAAGATTGGAAATTCTATGATTTACTAAAAAAGTTTAAATCATAGATTTTACAATATTCAGGTGATGAAACCAATTTATTCTAACCATGTCAAAATTTTTCATTGCACCAATTTTTTTCAACCATGTCCTATCATCAACGTGTCTCCTCCTCCTGATTCTATCATCAATAAATCACATCATGTTTGTCCCGATTCTGGTGACCTAATGACAAATTTGGACATGGTTGGCATAAATTAGTCATTTCTAATCACCTGAAGATTGGAAATTCTATGATTTATATTATATATTGTACAATCAACAGGTTATGAAACCAATTTACGCCAACCATGTCCAAATTTATCATTACACCAATTTATGTCAATTATGTCATGTCATTGACATATCTGCTCCTCATGCTGCTGATGCCATCAATGTGTCACATCATATATGTCCCAGTTCTTGTGACCTAATGACAGATTTGGAGATGATTAGCGTAAATTGGTCATTACTAATTTATGTCAACCATGTATGTACAAATTTATAGTTGGGATAAATTGGTTATTAATAATTTTTTTCAACCATGAATGTAATTTTTTTTTATTTATCATGGACAAAAAATTACTAATTATTACTAATTGTTACAAATTATTACTAATCATTATTAATCATTACTAATTAATACTAATTATTACTTTTTATTATTATTTATCGCTAATTTTTACTAATTACCACTAATTAATACTAATTATCTCTATTTTTTACTAATCACTGTTAATTTTTACTAATTACCATTAATTTTTACTAATTACCACCATTTTTTACTAATTACTGCTAATTATTACTAATTACCGCTAATTATTACTAATTATACTTATTATTACTAATTTTTATTAATTTATAATAATTTTTTACCAATTAATGCTAATTATAAATAATTCACACTAATTATAACTAATTATCTCTATTTATTACTAATTACTGATAATTACCACTTATTATTACTAACTTGTATTATTTTATAACAAATTTTTACTAATTACCAATAATTTTTAATAATTATATTGATTTATTGCTAATTTGTACTAATTAATGATAACTAATGCTAATTAATGCCATTTTTTACTAATTACTATTAATTTTTACTAATTACCGCCAATTCTTACTAATTACCGCTAATTATAACTAATTACTGCTAATTATTACAAATTACTGCTAATTACCACTTATTATTACTAACTTTTATTAGTTTATAATAATTTTTTACTAATTACCTCTAATTTTTACTAATTACCGCTAATTGATACTAATTACCTTTAATTAATACTAATTATAGTTAATTATTACTAATTAATGCTAATTGTTACTAATTATTACTAATTATTCCAAATTATTCCAAATTATTTCTAATTATTCCTAATTATTACTAATTCATCCTAATTATTCCTAATTATTACTAATTATTCTTAATTATTAATAATCATTACTAATTATTAATAAGTATTCCTAATTATTCCAAATTATTCTGAATTGTTACTAATTATCACTAATTGTTAATTATTCATAATTATTACTAATTATGACTAATTATTTATAATTATTTATAATTATTACTAATTCATCCTATTTATTCCTAATTATTCCTAATTATTACTAATTATTCCTAATCATTCATACTTATTCCCTGTTATTCTTAATTATTCCTAATTATTCCTAATTATTACCAATTATTCCTAATTATTCCTAATTATTCCTAATTATTCCTAATTATTCCTAATTATTCCTAATTATTCATAATTATTCCTAAGTATTCATAATTATTACTAATCATAATTTTTTTCTTCTAATTATTCCTAATTATTTCTAATTATTTCTAATTATTCCTAAATATTCCTAATTATTACTAATTATTACTAATTATTACTAATTATTCATAATTATTCCAATTTTTTGCTAATTATTCCTAATTATTCCTAATTATTACTAATTAATACTAATTATTACAAGTTCTTATTAATTATTACTATTTTTTATTAATTATTAATATTTTTTTATTAATTATTAATAATTATTATTAATAATTACTATATTTTATTAATTATTACTAATTTTTATTAATTATTACTAATTTTTATTAATTATTACTATTTTTTAGTAATTATTACTATTATTACTAATTATTACTAATTATTACTTATTGTTACTAATTATTACTAATTATCACTAATTATGACTAATTACCACTAATTATTACTAATTACCAGTAATTATTACTAATTACCACTAATTATTACTAATTACCACTAATTATTACTAATTACCATTGATTTTTACTAATTACCACTAATTATTACAATTTTTTACAATTTTTTACTAATTAGTACTAATTATTACTAATTATCACTAATTAACATTAATTTTTATTAATATATAAGAATTTATTACTAATTTATACAATTTATTACTAATTATTACTAATTACCACCAATTATGACTTATTACCACCAATTATTACTAATTATCACTAATTATTATTATTATTTACTAATTACAACTAATTATTAATAATTACAACTAATCATTACTAATTACAGATAATTAGAATAAATTATTGCAAATTTAAACTATTTAATTTTAATTAAAAACATTAAGGAAAATTAAAACTAAATATTTCTAAAAAAAATTAATGCAAAAAAACTAATTAATGTTAATTAAATATAATTACTGCTAATCAATAATAATTATTACTAATATTAAATAAAATAAAAAAATAAAAAAATAAAAAATAAAAAATAAAAAATAAAAAAAACAAATACCTTGAAACTCAATCTTTCAACAGATGTAAAACTTGAAAGTTGAACCCTTGTAACGTTTAAAACTCTGAAAAATTTAAATTAAAAAATACCAGAGCAGAGAGTCAGAGAAGTTTAGAGAAGTTGTGAATGAAAAAAATTTAGGGGGGTATATATATGTTAGATCTTTTGCGATGAGATTATTTGCGATGGGTATCCGTCGCAAACAGTTAGACAGTTATTAATTGAGGCGGTGGTAAAAAATAGTATTTGCGATGGGAGTGGATCCCCATCACAAATAACAGAAAACTGGGAAGAGTATTTGCGACGAGGGTTTAGCCCTGTCGCAAATAATCTTCTTTTGCTTTGGCGTGCATGGCGCACCAAAGGTATTTGCAATGCGCCGTCACAAATACCTCTTTTTTATGGACTAATTGCGACGAGTCAAAATTCTCATCGCAAATAGTCTATTTCGACAAACTATTTGCAATGAGTCCTCCTTCCGTCCCAAATTGCCTGTCGCAAAAAGCTGAAATTCCCATAGTGTAGGAGATTGTGAGGTTGCATAGGGTCCCCTCTGCCATTATCTTTGATAGGGATCCCCGTTTTCCCTCCCAATCTAAGAAGAGTCTCTAAGCGGTGAACAAGACTCAAGTCAAATTGAGTACAACTTACTATCCACAGATGGATGGTCAAATGAAGCATGCTATACAAATCTTAGAGGATATACTTTGGGCCTGCATCTTGGATTTTGGTGGATCTTGGGACAACCGTCTAGGACTGGTCGAGTTTTCTTATAATTAAAGTTACCCGTCGTCAATCAGAATTTCACCCTTTGAGGCTTTGTATGATCACCTGTGCAGGTCACCTCTTTATTAGGAAGAGGTAGGAAAGGCCTCTCTCTTAGGACAAAGTCTCATTCAAGAGACTTCAATGAGGATTCATGATACATGTCAATGCTTGGTTATAGCTCATAGTTTATAGAAATCATATATGGATCATTGACATCATCCTTTAGAGTTTTCCATTGATAACTAGGTATTCTTGAAAGTTTCTCCTTGGCTGGGTCACTGTCAGCTTGGAAAATAGGGGAACTAGATCCCAGACATGTTGGACCATTTGAGATCATTGAGTGGGTTGGATAGGTTGCTTATCAGTTTTTATTTTCGACATAGTTAATAGGTATTCATGATGTTTTCTACACATCTCAGCTTAAGAAGTACCATCTTGATCCTTCCCATGTTCTGAGTTGAGAGGAGATTGATTTAGAGTCAGATGTTTCTGTTGTGGAGCAACAATGGAGATCGTTGAATCTCATATGAAAGTATTCCATGGGAAATCTATTCCTTTGTTCAAAGTGTTGTGGAAACATATATCATATTCTTACAAGACTTGAGAGTGCAAATCATCTATGAGGGAGCAATGACTTCATCTCTTTTTGAAGAATCCTTCATCTATGTGACTTTATGGAAAAAAAGTCCTATAGTGGGGATAATTGTAACATCCTGGTTCAGTTACATTCTCTTTAAATGTTTAAGAGGTTATTTTTTGGGTTTGAGTGGTGTTAGAGGTGATCCATAGGTTTTTTAAATGACTTGGGATGAATATTGGCTATTGGAGGTGGTTCATACCATAGATCATACATTTATGATGTGAATGAATTTTGGTAAGAATCCATGATTTTGGTTTCAGGATGTGAAAACCATTAATGATGCAAGATGATATTTATGTCATGAATGAGGCTTTCAGAATTTTAAGTTGAGGTAATGCGTTTTTCGGTGTATCATCTATTCTGAAAGTTCACATCATAAATTCGCAATTCACACCATGAATTATGTCCGATCCATCGAATTACATATTTTTCATGTCCAACTCCACTCTCATTTGGTTTTCAAATTCTTCTCTAAACCCCAGTTCATATCCAGGTGATTTTGGGTGAATCCAACTCTTCTAGGCTTCTCCAATTTGTGCTTTGATCTCCAGGTCGGTTGGTTGTTCCTCTTTGGGTAAGTATGATCTTTATCTTCTCATTTTCTTCATTTTTCTTGGAATGTGAAGCAATGTTGGGATGTGTTTCTAGGACATATTGATCATTTTATGATCATTCTCCAATATCTTTGAGATACCTAATGCGATTGTCTTCTGGAATACGGTTCTCTTGTCGGTTTTGGTATGGTGTGTGCGACTGCTGAAGTATGTGTTGATCTACCTTCTCTACCAACCCTTTTTCTTATGGAAACACAATTATAATATGTGATAATTGATTCTAGGGCCTTTTTTCATTGTTCTTTCATTCCTTTACCTTCGGTGTGAGTGGATTTCATCACAGTTGGTGTGCGACCCATGTTTGAGGTAGGTGGTTCCTTATCTAGACTATTTTCTATGAATTGTGAATGCTCTTGATTTATTAAATGGGTTTCTAAATTAATTTTAATGATTCATTATTGATTTATTTGTGCGTGTAAAAGTTTTTTTGAGAAATGATTGGTTTTCAACTTTTTTTGGCAAAATAAAGGTGTTTTTTTAAAGCATTGTGAAATGGATTGTGATATTGGTTTTCAAAGAATGTTTTTAAAAATTAAAGGGATTTTTGGAGTTTTTTGTGCAATGTGAAGTCCAATTGAAATTGATTTGATATATTCTATGCATGGGAGCCTTAGTAATTAGGTGGAAGGTGTAGTATTGGGCCTCGTCCATTGGTATTGTAAGGCGGTTCACTTTCTGAGGTTCTATTCCATTCCTAGATCATAGATACATTGGCTCTAGAAACTTTATTGACATTATAGTGGGTTCAATTTTTCGGGTGTTCCTTTGTTCCCTATACTTTGATGCATGGGCTTTAGGTACTTGAGTGTGAACTAGTCTTTGATTGAGATTGAGGTATGAGTGACTTAGCTAGACTGACCTTATGTTATCCTTGGGGTGTTTTCCTTTATGTGTTGGATTTTTACTGCTTGGTTTTATATGAGATGATACATGCTTTTATTGATATAAATGGTTATTGGAATTATGATTTGAAACTATTTTTTCTTGGTTTTGTGAAAGATTTGGAAAAGGGGAACTGTTTACCATGCTTTTGATATAAAACTGTTTAATTTCTTATCATGCCTTGTTTTCTTTTGATTTGAGTAAATTTATATTATTATATAAAGACTTATTATGGAACACCTGGGTGAGATCCTAAAGATCCTGTTTAGATCACACTCTTCACACTCCTTTGGGGGTTCATAAAACTTATTTTATTTGATGCAGTAAAGGGAAAGGTGCTACAATGAGGTGGCGTGGTTTATGTTAGACGAGTATGAGTAGCTGGTGGGACTTTTCCCACATGTTACATGGAGTTGCAATTGTTAGTTTGTATGTACTTTTTGTTGGGTATTTTTGAGGACATGTACCTTAATTTTCCTCTTTCTTCCTTGGGTTGCATCACTACCATTTTCACTCTTTTTTATTCCATATTTATTTTATGGTTATATATATATTTATATATTCCATGTCTCTTATTTAAGATTGGGAAAATTATTCCCTATGGTTATTTTTGGATTCCTAAGTTCTAGTCTCCAGCTTGTGGGGATCGAGAATACCCTCCGGGTTTTGTTTCAATCTGGTTCAGAGCCTAGTTGGATGGATTTTTTGGGATGATTCATGAAAATTTGGTATCAAAGGATGGTTATGCTCAGTCTTTGGAAGTTGGTAGACATGAGATATGATTTTCAGGACTTTAGGGGTAGGTTGTTGTGAGTTCCTGTCCAGCTCTTTCTATGATGAGTCTTAAGCCACCCTAATATTCTTGGATGTGTGTCTTTTGTGTTGGGTTTTGACCTTAATCTTAGTTTCTACTTGTGTTCTTCTGGTTTAAACTGATATTGTTTTGTTGTCAGATCATTTTTTTCTACTTTTGGATATATAGAGACATGCCTCCGAGGAATCTTTTATGAGTTCCTTAGGTGGGTTCAGTAGGATATTATCCTTAAGGGAATCCTCCTTTTGATCAAAATCTATGATGATAGTGAATTCCTTGGAGTTCTTATCCTTGCAGAAGGGAGAGCATTCAGTGTTATAGTACACCAACCATTTTGTTAAACTAGTCCATTTTTATTTAGAGGTGGTGATTAATGATTATCTAAAAGATTAGAAATACCTACAAGGATTGAAACCATACATTAGATCATAGGTATACATATTAAATCTTTCCACCTATGCAGAGATAGTCTATAGGGATATGATGGAAGAAATGGATATGGTGAACAATATTGGATAGTTTGTCATTTCCCTTTCACCTAGTGGCAGTTTTAGTAGCACATAGGGAAAGAGGAAGTGGCATGATAACCATAAGGGTGGAGAAGGTGGTTCCCAGTAGAATGCCTATTTATCACCATCAAAATTAGCTAGTATTGTTCCCTTGACTTGCTATCAATTTGGAAAGGTAGGGTGCGCCTGACAGTCTTGTCCCACACCCATGTAGAATTGCTGTGCTTGTGGCCACCAATACCACCTTTCGAGGTTCTTCTATATTTTGTCTATGCCCCATTATAGTCAAGGATATTAGACTCCAAAGGCCACTTTGGAATATTTAGGAGCTTAAAAGTCTATAGGGATCTAGCCATAGGTCTTAGTAGTAAAGTAACTTTACGTAGTGGATGAGTTTTCGATGAAGGTTAGTGCAGGCCTGACTGTAGTGAGAGGTACCATATTTGTTACCTATTTTATAACAATTTATCTATTTGATATAGGTTCCTTTCAATAATTCATACCTTCCCATTTTTTTATGTGTTGAAACTTACAATGGATCCCATGTACTTTATTATGGAGCTAGTGATGCCTCTTGGAAAGAGGAGAGAGTAGGGGTTTCATTATCCATGTCGTTCTCTTTTGATAGCTGATACAGAGTTGGTTTGATATTTCTTGGTTCTTTATTTGGATCTTTTTAACATTATCATCAGGGTGGATTGGCTATTCTCTCATCGAGTTGATATTGATTATTATCATTGGTATGTTTCATTCTCTACTACCTATGGGAGTTCTCAGGTGTTCCAGGTAGAGTGAGATCCGAGGTCTGATCGTGTGAGACCTTTTTGTCCAAATCTTAGGAGTATGTTCCCTTTTATTGTAGTTGTTCCCGATGATGTTTCCCCTCTAGAAGATATTACTTTGTTTGTTTGGTATTTTCCCAATGTTTTCCTAGAAAAATTATTTAGTCTTACTCTAGGGAGGGAGGTAGAGTTTTCAATTGATATGGTGCTAGGTATGTAGCTGATTTCTATATCCTCTTATCACTTAGCACCTACTAAGATGAAAGAGATCAAGGTTCTATTGGATAATATACTTGATAAGGGATTTATTAATCCTAGTGTTTTTCATGGGTGGCCCTCATGCTCTTTTCCAAGAAGCCCAATGGTTCTTTTCATCTCTGTATAGACTACCAAAATTTGAAATTGGTGATTGTTAAGAATAAATATCCTTTGTCCTGCATTGATGACATGTTTGATCAGTTAAAGGGGGTGAAGTAGTTTTTGAAGATCGGTCTTTGGTCGAGATATCAACATCTAAGACTCTAGGAGTCAAATAACCCAAAGGTCGATTTTAAGAGTAGGTATGTCCATTATGAATATCTATTAAGTCCTTTTATCCCAACTAACACTTGTGTAGTTTTTATAGATTTTATGAACTAGCTATTCCATCAATATCTAGACACCTTTATTGTAGTATTCATGGAATATATCCTAGTTTATTCAATATCTAAGTGTAACCATGAGAACCATTTGAACATGCTTTTGGAAACCTTTAGGATCTTTTGAATTTATGGGAAACTACCAAAATTCAATTTCTGGATCCAAGAAGTGAATTATTGGGGAATATGATTTCATAACAGGGTCATTCAGTCAACCTAGAGAAGGTGAAGGCTATCTTTTCATGGGAAGAACCATAGAACATATTCGAGATATAGAGACTCTTAGGTATTTATGGATATTATTGGTGGTTTGTAAAGGAATTCTCAATAATAGCATCATATTTGAGTTCTCTAGTTAAGAAAGGGGTGAAATTCACTCGGGACACTAAATTTCATACTTATTTTTAGGAATTGACATTAATCCTGACATAAAATCCTATCATGATCTTTATATAACTTGGTAAGGGAATTGTGGTATACTATGATGATTCTTGTGCTATTATGGGGTGTGTGCTTATACATGATGATCATGTGGTGGATTATGGGTCTCATCATCTTCAACCACATGATAAGAATTACCTCACTCATGATTTGGATCTCACAGTTGTTTTGAATGAGCTTAAGTGTTGGAGAAACTATCTCTTTGGGGAGAGATTCAGAGTATTTTTTGATCAAAAGAGTATGAGTTACATATTTTCTTAGAAGGACCTGGATCTTATGAAGAGACTATGGTTGGAATAATTCTAGATGTTTGAATTCAATATTTCCTATACCTTGGGGAAGGGGAATGTCATTACTGATGCTCTTGGTAGGAAAGTTCTATCTCATGATATCTTGGAATTGAAGGAGGAGCAAAAACTCATGGGGATATTTTCTTAGTTGCATATAGACACATACGATAACGATTTAGGTATGGTTCTGGACAATATTCAATGATCATCATTCCTTAATGATTCTATTCTATAGGATCAACAACAAGATGATGAGTTCATAGGAATCAGGGAAACCTTATATAGTGGGGAGACCATTTCTTGTCGAAATCTCCCTTTTGATGATATTCTTTAATTCAATAATAAGTTTTTCATCCTATCATTTTTGTGGAATTTAATGTTTCATGATTTCTATAGTTTTTCATGGATCATTGAACTTATCACTACAAATATGTATTATGACTGAGACGATGTTTTTGGTATCTGGGTATGAAGTATGACATTGTTGATTATGTGTCATGCTGTTACAATTTATTGCAGATAAAGGAATATCATTGGAATACTTATGGTATGATCCATCCTTTTATATTTATGGTTTAGAAATGGGATGGGGTGTCCATGGACTTCATTATTGGATTACTATAGAATCCTTAAGGGAAGAATTCTATTTGGGTGGTGATTGATCATTGGATGAAATCAACTAATTTTATTACGACCAAGGAAACCACCAAGGTTGAAGATCTATATAATATGTACCTACAAGAGATTGTGAGGTTTAATGGGGTCCCCTCTACCATTGTATTTGAAAGGGATCACCAATTTAACTCCCAATTCTGGAAGAGTCTCCAAGGGGTGATGGGGACTTAGGGAATATTGAGTACAACTTACCATCCACAGATAGATGGTTAGATAGATTGTTCTATATAGATCCTAGAGGATATTCTATGTGCCTATATCTTAAATTTTAGTGTATTTTTGGACAACCATCTGGGACTGGTCAAGTTTTATTATAATTATAGTTACCAATCATTGATCAGAATAGCACCCTTTGAGGCTTTCTATGGTCACCCATTCATGTCACCTCTTTGTTGGGTAGAGGTGGGTGATGCCTCTATCATCGGACCGAGTATCTCTCAGGATACATCAATGAGGACTTAGGATGTACATGAATGATTTTATATAGCTCTGAGTTGAAAGAAATCATATATGGATCATCGAAATCATCCTTTGGAGTTTTACATTGGTGACTAAGTTTTTTTGAAAGTTTATCCTCAGTTGGGTCACTGTCAGTTTGGGAAATAGGGGAAGATAGCTTTGAGATACATTGGAATATTTGAGATAATTGAGAATATTGGATAGATTTATCATCAGTTGTAATTACAGGCTTAGTTAAAAGGTATTTATGATGTTTTACACACATCTCAACTCAAGAATTTCCATCCTGATCTTTCCCATATTTTGAGTTGGTAGGATATTGAGTTGGAGCTAGATGTTTCTGCTGTGGAGAAACCAATGGAGATCATAAATTCATGGATGAAATTATTTCATGGGAAATTGATTTTGTTGGTCAAAGTTTTGTAGTGACACAGATCAGATTCTCATGATACTTAGGAGTAAAATCATTGGCGTGGGAGTAATGTACTCACCTATTTCCAAAGAATCCTTATTCTATATGAATTTATAGGGATACAAATTCCTATTATGGGGATAATTTTAACATCCTAATTTAGGTAAATTTTATTTTAATGTTTAAGAGGCTATTTTTTGTGTTCGAGTGGCATCATAGGTGATCCAGGGGCTTTCTAAAGGCCTTGGACTGAACACTGACTATAGGAGATGATTCATGTCATGAATCATACATTCAATATGTTAATGACTTATGTGAAGAATCCTTGATTTTGGTTTCCAAAAATTAAATCTATTAATGATGTGATATGTAATTCATGTCATGAATATGGATTTTTGGGATTTTAAGTTGAGGCGATTCATTTTCTAGTATATCATCTATTCTAAAGTTCACATCGTAAATTAATAATTCATGCCTTTAATTATTTATATTCTAGTGAATTAATTTTCTTCATGTCCAAATACTCTATCATTTAGTTTTCACCTTCTTCTTTGAACCCTAGGTCCTCTCCATGCAATTTTGGGTGGATCCATCTCTTTGGGCTTCTCTAATTGGCGCTTTGATCTTTGGGATGGTTGGTTTCTCCTCTTTTAGTAAGTGTGATCATTATATTCTAATTTTCTTCATTTATATTGGAATTAATAGTGATGTTGGGATATGTTTATGGGATCTATTGATCATGTTATGATCCTTATCTAATCACTTCTAGATCCCTTGTGTGATTGTCTTCGAGAGGCTAGTTCTCTTGTTGGTTATTGTGTAGTGCATGTGACTGTTGAGGTATGTGTTGATATAAATTTTCCACCAACCCTTTTTATTATGGAAACATGATTATAATATATGATAATTTATTCTAGGGCCTTTTCTTATTGTTATTTCACTCCTTTCCTTTCGATGTGAGTGGATCTTGTCACAGTTGGTGTGTGACTTGAGTTTGAGGTAGGTGTTTTTTTCTCTAGACTATGTTCTATGAAATATGAATGATCTTTATTTATTAAATGGGTTTCTAAATAAATTGGTATGATTTAATTATTTGTTGATTTGTGTGTATAAAAGAGTTTTTGATAAAATATGGGTTTTCCCCTGTAAAAGAAATATGTTTTTTCAAAGCATTGTGAAATGGATTTTGATTTTTTTTTTGAAATCATATTTTTGAAGATTAAAGGGTTGTTTTATTTTTTTTTGAAATATGAAATCCATTTGAAATTGATTTGATATATTCCACACTTGGGAGACTTTGGTACTTATGTGGATAGTTTAGTAATTGGCCTTGACCATTGGTATTGTAAGGGGGTTCAGTTTATAATTTTCTCCTCCATTCCTAGATTATAGATATATTGGATCTAGGAACGTGATTAACATTATAGGGGGTTCACTTTTTGGGGTGTTCCTTTATTCCCTATAATTTTATGCATGGAATCTAGGGACTTTAGTGTGCACTATTCTTTTATTGAGATTGAGGAATGAGTGACCTAGCTAGCTTGAACTTATGTTATCCTTGGGGTGTTTTACTTTGTGTGTTGTATTTGTAATACTTCGTTTTATATGGGAAGATACATGATTTTATTGATGTAAATGGTTATTGGAATTATTCTTTGAAACTATTTTTCTTGGTTTTGTGAAATATTTGGAAAAGGGGAACTATTTACCATGTTTCTGATATAAAATTGTTTAACTATTTATCATGCCTTATTTTATTTCAATTTGAGTATATTAGGATTATTTCATAGAGACTTGATATGGAAAACCTTAGTGGGATCCTACTAAGCCTATTTATCTCACACCCTACACAATCCCTTAGGGGTTTGTGTACCTTTTTTATCTGATATAGGAAAGGTCAAGGCATCGTAGTGAGGTCATGTGGTTTATGTTAGCTGGGTATAGGTATTTGGTGGTGAGATGGTGGGGCATTTTCCACATGTCACATGGAGTAGTAATTTTTAGTTTGTGTTTCCTTTCTATTGGGTGTTTTTGAGGACACACACCTTGGATTTTCTCTTTCCACTTCAGGTTGTATCACTACCATTATCACTAATTTATTATACCATATTTATTTTATGATTTTATTTATATATATTTACATATGACATGTATCTTATTTTTGGTTAGGAAAATCATTCCAGTAGGTTGTTTTTGGATGCCCAGGTGCTAGTTGCCAACCCATGGGGATTGAAAACACCTTTTGGGTCTTACTCTACTTACTACCCTTAAACCATATCCTTGTTTTCTCCCTCACTTATCAAGTTTGATTTCTTATATATGGATATAAATCACATCCTTACTATGAACATCCACATTAAATAGTTCATCATTTACCATTTCCATGGTAAGTTTTCCTTTGAGTGCTAATTTTATATGGGAGACCACCAGTGTATCCCTCATATTAGGAAGTATGAAAATTATTCATTTATACTAATATTAATCAATCAGAGTCTTAATTATATCTACCAATTGATTTACCAGGATATCGAACTAATTGGTGTGTTTGACTATAGAATTTCTACTCTATAGTCAAAGAATCATCAACTGGTTTAACAAGAGGATCTTATTTTGACTAGTCTTTGACTGGTATGTATTATCCAATTTTATCTAGAGTTTTTACATGAAATTATCTTGATAAACATGGTGGTATTAAATATAATCAATCTATCAGTAGATTTGAATGTCCGTCTTCTTGTTGAGATTCTTACACTCAGCTTCTTTAGTGGATTTGGGCTTGAATCCCCTGTTCTTAATGGGGTTAAAGAAATCCTTAACATTAAGTATATATTCTATTTGAGATTTAAAAATAGAGTAGTTCAAGGAAGTCATCACAATAATCCCTCTCATGATAGTCCCACTAATCAATTTCAATTCAGTGAAAATTGGAGCATATTTTTTAAAAATAGAGCTCACAGTTGCATTTGTAACAGTTGAAAATGGTGAAATCAACTCTTGGATCATAAAAATATGAATTGATTGATAAATATATGATTAAATTAGTATAAATTATTTAGATTTAATGGTGATATGGTGATGAAATTAATAATGGAGTAGCTATCAGAATCTCATAGGAAATATCACCGATGCCAGAATAATTCCTTCTTCTTTAGAAAGGGGGTACTGTAGCACCCAAACTTTGACATGAACATTTAATTCCTATAAGGATATCATTTTATCCCCATTTTATATGTAATTTTCACCATTTTAATCCTATCAACATGACCTTTTAATTTTTTTTCTTCAAAACATGAATTTAGGCAACCTATGATTATTGGAAAATATCTTATACACACCATATTTTTGTCACTAATGGATATGGAACCACTTTTTTTTATTCTATGATCACTAATAAAGGTAATTATAATAAAAGTTAGACTTTATTTCATAGATAATTTTTTTATAAGAAACACCTCTTCCCACTCCTCCCTTTATTTCTCTCAAATGGAGATATCAAGGCTCTCACACATAATAAAAATGACATCCTTTAGTTTGAATTTATACTAGAATGGATTCCCCTAGACTCATTTTATAGGCATTATGGGAGGTGTCATGTATGAAACAAATCCCACAAAAATCCCCAACTTCACCCACCTACACCCACAAACCATGGTAGCTTGAAAACAGTACTGCACATTCAACATGTGGAACAACTAATGTTGAAGCAATCAGGGGGCTGTTGGGGTTGGTGCACCAGCCACTGACCAAGGAAGTGCATTAGATTTTTCATCTATATTTTCTCCAAATCTATAAATTTTTATCCATCACATTATAGTAGGGGATGGGGTCACTTTTCCAAAGAAAGGGTCAGGTTTTTAGGTATGTCATCTGGTATGGTGTTGATGCAGGGCGATTGATGTGGAGGTGGTTGGCTGAGGTAGTTGCAGTGGGATAAGGATACAGTGATATTTTTGTCAAAATATTACATTTTCTTCTCTATTTAAGTGATTCCGCCAATTTTAGAATGGAATCCCCTTTCTATCACTTGATGGAAATTTATTTTCCATTCAATTCTACCATTTTAGGTTTCACATTACATTTCCATTTCTCTAACCCCAATTCCAACATACCTAACATATCCTAATGGAGAATTTGATTTTACTTTAATTTACCCTAAAAAAATTAGTGTATATTGTATATATTAAAAAAATAAAAAAATAAAATTTATTTTTTCAAACTTTTTATCATAAATAATGAGTGGGATCAATATTTATTCAAGTATTTTATATGAGGGAATCTATTCCAATGAAAAAAATAAAAAGATATAGAATGAAAGGAAACTTTGTGGTTCAATTTTCTGTTTGTTATGCATATAAAATTATTGATAAAATATATTAAATAAAAAAATATATAATAAAAAAATATATAATAAAAAAATATAATATAATTTTTCTTATTATGCATTATTGTAGGTATCATAATTCCATACACATGGGAGGATTATCATGACATTAATTCCAAACTATAACCTTTTATATTCCCATTTTTCACATCCACACCTTTTTATTTCAACCATTTGATTTTACATAGATGATATGGATTAATATATATTATTGATTATATTATCATATATATTATACATATGTGATGATATGATAATAAAGTAGAATTTTTAGACTCTATCTCTCTTAATTTTCTTATCTTTATTTCATTTATCTTTTCATTTTGATTGTGTATATCTATTCATTCATCATCATTTTTTTCTTTAATCGACATCATGATTTGTACATGATTAACAATGAGTTTCCAATTTCAAAATCTTTTATGATTTTAATCAGTGCTTCAATCTGATTTCCTAACACATTATCATCATGATTTCTATCAAGATAAAAAGTATACTCTATTTAGGTAAATCATAACTTCCATGGAGAACATTTCTAAACTTGGTTTCCCCTTCTAAAATCATTGAATATATTCCTCCACTACTAACTACTAAATAGAAATCACCAATCTCGATCAAATAAATCAACTCTATTCTATAAAGGGAATATGACTATAATCAAGATCATGGTATAAATTTTTATGGTTGAGGATGATTTATATATTATGATAAAATATTTCATACATAAAATGAAAAGGACACCACTAGTAGTGGTCGAATGATGGTAACCCACACCTAAAAAAACCAAATCATGATGAAAGTGAATGTTTTTGGTGAGGATTAAAGGGGAAATGGTCATGTACTTTTTTGCATGATAAATCATTTTGTTGATCTTTATAATCAATCAATTAAAGTAAAAAAAAAAGAGAATTGAAGATTTTTTTTTAGAAAAATGATGACGTATAATGATTAAATAATGAATTTTTAAATCTCTAAAAATTTTATAAACATAAAAATTATTGAGAATAATGAAAATATATAAATTCTTATAGAGGTGATTGTTTCTTTATTTGTTATATTTTCATAAATATTACATGTTTTATTTAGTTTATCTTTTAATTTATTTATTATATACACAATCAATTTTATTTTATTAAATATGGATTAAAATTATGAATTTCATATCTATGTTATTCGTCTTGAAATACTATAGATGTAGATAAAATAATTTTATTCCATTCCCTATAGTGAATGTGAATATTTATTAGAACAATTTTATTTAATTTCTTAAATAAATGTAAATATTTTTAAAATGAAGTACTGGGTGAATATAAAGTATCATGTCCCAAGAGTTCAATATGAAAATAATGTTTTTTGATAGTATGTTGAATGATAATTATATTTATCAAAATTTCATATTATAGTAATGATATAAAAAATAAAAAATCATTATTTGTTTTATCCACATTAATTGAGAATATTATGTCATATAATTAACTCAATATCATCCCCTGATGTGGATGTTATTTTCTTAGGTATCATGGTAGACTCATAACATGTATGATCAAATATATTTTATGCTAAAATTACATTGATAAAATTAAAATTAATAATTGTGTTTGAATCAAATTATATTTTATATGTTTATATATATTATGTTTGGTGCATTTATTTTTATTATATACTTTATAAAAAATCATTCTTATTAAATTTATATTTCTAAACATATTCATATTTAAAAATATATCAATTATACTTTTAAAATATTTCAATTTTTTTTCATTATTTAACTATTTTTTGATTTCTTTATGTGGAACCATTGGAATCCTATGAGTTAATGTTGGATTTTTTGACAATATAAGTTGACGATAGATCAAGGTGCATTTGTTATCAATATGTATTGAAGGCCTTAAATCCATATATAGTGTAAAGTTAATATAGAAATTACATTACTCTCATAATGGTAATCATAAGCTACATATGGCTAATTCAAAGCATCCACCTTCTATATAAGGGTAACATTAGATGAGTAAATCCTTGAGATGCATAAGGGTAGAGAAGTAGACCACTTTATTAAGTGTATAAGATCATAACCTTGAATTTTATAAAGGCAGAGGAGTAGACCATTGACTTGCATAAGGCTAGAGGAGGAGGCCCTTTACTTGCATAAGGGTAGAGGATTAAACCCTTGAGATGCTTAAAAGTAACCCATAAATACAAAAGGCTATATAAAGGTCATTTGGATTTATACAGACCAACTTAAAGGTTTCACTGATCGTTAGAGATTAGTTATGTTTGATCCTAGCTTGAATAAGAGTAACCTGGCTCACGTTAGGGTAGATCCCATTTCATTTCAGGGTTGATCTTAGCTCACATCAAGTGTGGAGTTTTCTAAAATCATCAGTAGGAACACTCTACACCATAGAGCTTAGCGTAGTGATTAGGGAGATAATCTATATAAATAGGAATAGAGCTGGTTGTGAGTGGAATACATTGAAGCTAATGCCAAAATAGGGAAAAAGCGATCCCAATGCTGTACTAGTAAACATTTTTCACTTGAGTTACAACTATGAAAAATGAGGAAGCCAACCATGGGTGACTAAATTTCCATGGCAGAATCACATATGGTAAGTTAATAGAGTACCCGCTACATCGTAGTGGCCATATAAAGGTTGTTTTTTTGGGTGTATTGTGTGAGATAAGTATCAACTTTTCTCAGGAAGAATTCAAAATATCCAATGGATATGGTGATGGACATTTTTAATGACATTTTTCTTGGAGACTCATTACAATATACCGTGGTTAAAAAGTGAAAATCATTTCACTAGGTGTTTTTCCAAGAGATTCAAGTCTCAAATTCTTAAAATAAATAGACCATTCTTCAATGCTTCAAATATATTGGTTGGATTTAAATCCAAGATTCAATAAAAAGTTATGGAATAGTTTGTAATTATTTTTAAAATAATTAATTGAAAATTAATTATATACTAAAAAATGAAGACCCCTAATGCGTAACAGTTACATGCATGGAGTCATGGTGATCACGCGAAGTTAAAACTGGAGGAATTATTAATAGTTTCCATATGATATTATTGAAAATATTCCATAATTTAATATCAATATATATAGAACAAGAAAGAAGGAAAAGTGTGTAACAACCCAAGCTTCCACAATATGTTTCCCCTTAAATAATGCAGTAGCTTGCGTTGTATGCAACTTGGAGTTTTAACACACCACGACCAATCAAACTAGCCATTATGAATAGTAATACCTACTTTTTGAAATTTTATAAATTTTATTTTTCAAAATGGACTTCATTTTTGGATTCATAATGTCAAAATTAGCTTAGGGTGAATTTTTGGTATTTTTTTGAAAACTTTCAATTTTTGATGAATAGTGAAAAACACTACGTTATTGTTTAAAACCGACATTTTATTTAAGTAATTAGTTATTTTATTTTATTTTATTTTAGGTCAAAATAGATACATAATACATATATATGTTCAATGTAATTCATTGGATTCATTTTATAATAAGTTTAGATATATAAAATTTTATTGAACTTTTTACCGTCTTTTACCCACCTTCTAGGAGCATTTGAAAATTTGCATAAAACTTAATTTTACCACTTCTGTGAGTTGAATTTCAAAAATACTAGAGACACGGTTAACATCAGTAAGTAAAATGTGGTTCAATAAGATGAAAATAATTTTTGGTGAATAGTAACTTTTGACTTTTATTTACCACAGTTAAAAGTAAATAGGGAAATTAAGGGTAAAAATGATATTATAATTACCCTAAAACATGTACTAATTCTATTGGATAAGTGTAATTAGACAAAAAACAACCTTATTAATAAAATATGATCCTCTTTGGTCCACTTGGATTAGATTAGGACATTTATTATTATTTTATTTAAAGAAGAGTTAAAAGTGTTAAATTCAAAGTTTAATAACTAAACCATTTTTAATATAGGGTTACACATAAGATATATTAGACTATAAATATTAATTAGAAAGAAAAAATTATTTCATACATAATGGTATTTTATTTATAAATTTTATACATTAAATAATTTAATTTATTTATGATGCAATGATGATGCATTAATTACCTTATTAATGAAATACTAATACAATTGATATTATAAATATCCAAATAAATGTAAATTGAGACTTATGATGAATTAAAATTATTTTTTAGGTTAATATGACATGTTAGGGTTGATTAAATAAATTTTATTCGAAGTGATAAATTTTTTATGTCTTTAAAAAAAATCAAATACTAAATAGTGTCAAAATTGACATAATTGAGTTTTTAAAACAAATACTATATTATTAATTGATATAATATTCCTAAAAATATAAGTTTAGATAAAAGGACTTATAAAAGGTTATATATATTATTAATGAACCACTTGAGGTTCTCTTGGATTTTTATAGTAAGTTTATTAACTATATAATATAAAAATACAAAGAGGCATGGTAAATGTCAAACTATTTAACTAAGAGTTAAATCTAAAAGATAAGGTTAATATGGTGACCTAAACCTATTTAAAACCTATTTTTTGAGAGGTTTTCGACCCATTACCACATTATCCTCAAAATAAATCATTTTTGAGCCATTAGAAATCGAAAATGATTTTATTATAAAATAATATTTCAAGATTTTCCTAAAGTGACCCTCACCTCTCTTATAAAAGGGTACTTCCCCTTCTCTTAATTTCACTCCTCCAAAGCCATTTGGATCAGACAAACCCTGCCCAAATATCATACCAACTTCCCTCACATAAACCTAGAGTCCTTAATTTGATGATAAAGCTAACCTAAGGATCCCTTTTGATCAACTCAAAAGGAAACACCCGAAGAAGAGGTAATAATTTCACCACCCTCTTTCAAGTTCTTTTCTTCTTCCACTTCCTATTTATTTGTTGTTTCCATACCAAAATAATAAATCCAGTACCTTATACATAATGTGATTTTATTATATATATGGTACAACCATATTCATTATTCTATCCATCCTATAAATGACAAAGTCACCATACGTGCGTACGTACGACTTACCGTCTCCACGTTGTGGTGCAGTTTATTATTCAAACACTTCATTATTTTGGATGGGTATAATAATGAGTATAAATAATTTAAATAATAAATATAACATGTTAATTATTCTTTATATATGATATACCATCCAATTACATACGATTTCACCATCAATATAATGATATTGTCGCTCGTGCGTATGTACGGATTGCCATCTCCACGAACGCGATGAGATTCATTCCCCATCATAATCATTCAAGAATAATTTTCTTTTTTATGATTAAAAATAATGTTTATAAACTTAATATAATTATATATGTTAATAAAATACATCCTATCCAGGAAAAACATGGCTTACGTAACCAAGCATATAAAGGAAAATGAATCAGCTAACACCTGAAACGATGATACTACTGAAATATTATTAACAAAGCAATATTAGAGGATCATATATGATATCATATTTATATATATAGTTCTTGTATAATTTAATAACAATGTTTTAACTATTATATGGGAGGTTAACATACCACCGACTAAGGAAAATTACAAGGTAAGGGTTAATTCTACAATATCTTTATTATCTGAGGTTGTTTATACGTATCTACTGGGACATCTTTATCATAAACATACATGTTTCTTAAAAATATATTTCAAAACATTTTTACTATTTCCTAGATTATGGGTTAAAGTAATTTATACCATTTTTTGAATTTTTATAAAATTTTTATAAAGGAATCTTTCTGTCATTTTCCAAACAAGGTCATTTATGACCTTTTCGACAAAATTAAGGAAAGAATGTTTTTTTAACTTATATAGTGGGTACCTCTATTTTACACTATTATAAAACCTTCATAGCTTCCATTACAAGATTATAAGAATATTTTCAAAATAATTTTTTTTATAATTACATGACTTTTAAATGATTTCAAAATAGAAAGAGATATTTCTCTCAAAAAGTTTTGATTTCATCTATGTCAACATCCTTTAATGGATTTTAAACTTGTTTGAAGTTGATTTATTATGATACAAATATTCCATATTTTATTGAAGGTTTTGTGATATATTTGACTGTGGATGTGTTATTTTTATACCATTCATTGTTTATGGATAAAGTATTGACATTTCGTATGCTATTTTTAATACGAATGTTTATGTTATGTTTAAACCTTTTCATATGAGGAATGCATTGGACTTAGTAAGTGATGGGTGGGGCCCGCTATAGCTCCTTGATGCATCAGTAGGTCTCATGAGACAAACTAGTGTCTTGTCACAAGGCCATGAAAAAATCTTATTTGTATTCTTGGAAAAAGGCCTTGACTATGTGGTTATGAAGTCTCGCATTATGAATTCCATTATTATGAAATTGGCTATTGATATTTCATGTGATTATTCGACTAGTAGAATATACATGTGAATAAGTAAATGGAATTATTTGATTTGTATTGGAAATATTATGTAGAAGTTTATGTTTAAAAGGCTTATGTTTTATTCTTATACATTGCCTTAAATGTTTATGCTTATTTATGAAAGTTTCTGCTATATTGTTATCCTTACTGAGCATCTGAGCTTACCCCTTTCTATATTTTATTTTTCATAGGATGCGAAGAAGTATATTATGACTGAACTACAAGGATATTCTAAGGGATATGAATGTGGTAAATGGAGACAATGTTGTTGTTGTTTTTCATTTTATAATGTAATGTAAAGCTTATGAATGTATCTAGTACTTCCAAGGATACTAAACTGATCAGTCTTTCGAGATTTGATCCCTTGTGATCATGCCAGTGTTATGTAATAATACACCGACTCTAGGTAACTGGGGTTGTGGTGTTATAGTTGGTATCATAAGAATTTTAGTACAAACCTTGGAAACTAGATGTAGATAAACTCCGATTAGAGAACATTACCCTAAGATAGACTTTGAGGATTAATATAGAAGAACTTCATAGAATTTTGGTAATGTTGAGATTTTGTATATTTTCCAAGTAATACATCCCTGTCTGGATACGAGCAGGTAGAGGTGGCTCTGACACAAATGTACCTAGGGGTAAAACCCAAAAACACCGCTTTGAGCTAGACTCAAATGGGAACTAGTGCATGACAACGGGCCTTGCTACATTCTTGGTTACGACACTACTGAGGGATATTCTTAGGATAATTCACATTTTCTTTACAAAAAATTATGAAGGATTTATGAGTATATAACTCCTAAAAAAAACATTTTTATGATTATGGATTATATCCATAAACTGTTCAATTTATTTTAAGTGTTTTACAAGTTTGGAATTATATATTGCGATTCATAAACTAATCTACTGTATGCCATTTTTAGAAATGGTGCCTATCGGAAGGAATGAAAACTGTATCAACACATGTAATCCATGTAGGGATTGACCTACTACTCAAGATAATTATAGTGGAGCTGGTGATGCAACTGGTGCTGACCAGCTTATCACCATACTAGGACAACTCACTCAGGTTATGAATAATAACCTTACCCGTATAGAACACCCTGATCCACAATGCGGAGGATCAATATTAGACAGCTTCATGAGGCAACAACCACAAAAATTCAATTGGAGTACAAATCCATTGGTAGATAAGCAATGTATAAGTTTCTTAGAGAAAATATTTCATGATTTGGGGAGTAGCGAAAGGGAAAAAGTTGTCATGGCAGTTTATCGCCTCACAGGAGATGCAGATCAATGGTGGTCATTGATTCAAAACACAAAGGAAGATGAAGAAGTATCAAATATAGAATGGAGGGAGTTTAAAGAGATCTTCTTAGAAAAATACTTTCCTTGTGACCATCGAGCAGATATGGAAAGACAATTTCTGAGTCTGAGGCAAAAAGAGGATGAGAATGTCGCAAAGTATGAGGCTAACTTTATAAGGTTAGAAACACTTGCAACAGATTATATACATAACCGAAGGAATAATATTTATCGATTATTTAATGGGTTAAAACCATTTCTCCATCAAGCATTAGTCTCACAATCCTTCTCATCATATGAAGATATTGTATTATGTGCTATCAAGACAACAAAAGAATTCTCTAAGTCTTATGCCTTTAAAGAAAAGCAAGAGAAGAAGAAATCTGCCGAACACTCTAGAAATGGAAATAAGGGGAATATGGGAAAATTTGAATATCCATTCTATAGTAAATCTGGGAAGAAACACCCCGGTACTTAGCTGAAGGAAATGTGAGTCTATTACAAGTGTGGTGAAAAAGGCCACCAAGCTCATGATTGCCAGGGAAAGAAAGAGGCTGTAAATTTTGAATGATACAATTGTAAAGAAATGGGGTATTATGAAAATTAATGTCCTAAGCATCAGGAAAAATTACCTAAAAAAAGGCCAAGGGATAAATGCCAAGCTTATGTGATCACTACTGCTAAGGTTGAATCTCCGAAAGATGTGGTGACATGTAATTTAATGGTTTCCTAAAGTTTATCCAATGATTTATTTGATTTTGGATCATTGCATTGTTTCATATATTCCCAATTTGCTAAGAAAATTAGATATTTACAATTTAATTTAACAAGGGAGTTTTCAGTCAAAACTCCTAAGGGAAGTATCATTGCAAAAAAATTTTGTGAATCAGTTCCCATTAAGGCATATAAATGTTCTTTATCTGCCGATCTCATTGTCATACCCATGATTTAATTTTATATAATCCTTGGTATGGATTGGATTTCAGACCATTATGAAAAAATTTATTGTAAGAAGAAGTAGGTTACAATTTACGATGATGATAAGGAGTACCTTATCTTTAGATCAGAAATGTCACCACCTGATTATTATCTAGATCCACCCGTAGTAGCTCTACTAAATTAAATTATTGGGGAAGAAGAGAATGATATAACTATGGCTTATGGAAAGAATGTTCGAATAGAGGACGTACCTATTGTGTAAGAATATATTGATGTGTTTCTAGAGGATTTACCTGGACATCCTCTAGAATGATAAATTGAGTTTTCCATTGATTTAATTTCTGGTTCAAGGCCCATATCGAAGACCCCTTATAGAATGACCACTATGGAATTACTATAACTAAAGAAACAACTATAGGAATTGAGTAATAAGGGATTTATTTACCCTAGTGTTTCTCCATGGGGATCCCATGTACTTTTTGTTAAGAAGAAAGACATATCTATGAGGTTGTGCATTGAATATAGGGATATAAATGATATAACAATAAAGAACAAATATCTCCTACCTCGCATTGATGATTTATTCGACCAACTTCATGGAGATAAATATTTTTCAAAGAATGACCTTCGATCTGGATATCATTAGTTGTGTGTAAAGAAGGAATACATTCCAAAGATATCATTTAGAACCAGGTATGGGCATTACGAGTTTACAGTAATGCCTTTTGGACTGACTAATGCACCCTCTTTTTTTATGGATCTAATGAACAGAGTTTTCAAGGAGTATCTTGATGAATTTGTAGTGGTATTTATTGATGATATCTTAGTATACTCCAAAAGCTATGAATATCATGAAAATCACTTCCTCATTATTCTAAATACTCTTATAAGAATTGAATTATATGGGAATTTTAGCAAGTGTGAATTCTAGCTTCAGGAGATTTCTTTTCTTGGCCATATTTTCTCTAAGGATGAAATCTCTATTGATCCTTCTAAGACAAGAGAAATACAAGAATGGCTAGAACCGATGAGTATAACTGAGGTGCGTAGTTTTATTGGTTTAGCAAGTTATTATTGGAACTTCGTTCATAATTTTTCCTAATTAGGAAACCCATTAACCAAGCTCACACATAAAGGGGTTAAATTTGTTTGGATAAAGGAGTGTGAAGAATGTTTCGAAGAACTGAAGAGAAGATTATCCAATGCTTCTATATTGACTCTACCATCAGGGAATGATGGGTTTTTTATTTATAGTGATGCTTCAAAGAAAGGAATTGGTTGTGTCCTTATGAAAAATGATAGAGTTATTGCCTATGCATCACGACAGCTAAAAATTCATGAAAAAAAAAATCCCACTCATGATCTTAAGTTAGCATCTATAATCTTTGATTTGAAGATATGGATAAACTATCTCTATGGTGAAAAATGTGAGATATATATTGATCACAAGAGTTTGAATTATATTTTCTCATAGAAAGAAATCAACATGAGGAAAAGGAGATGGCTCAAGCTACTCAAGGATTATGATTTCACTATACACTACCACTCGAGGAAGAAAAATAAGATGGAAGATGCTTTGAGTAGAAAGGATCATGGAGTTTTGAACAAGATGAGAGTTGAAAGAGATCCTATTTTCATGGATCTAGTAAATATGGATATGGGAATAACCATAGAAGGTGAAACATTAATACTTTTTCAAATTGTTTCCAAACCATCTTTACTAGAAAGGATAAAGACTTCTTAGACTGATGATGAGGAGTTTCAAAAGAAGATTAAAGATATGAATGATGGGATATTGAGTGACTTCATATATGAAGATGGAATTTTTAAATTTGGGAAGAGACTTTGTGTTCCTAACATACATGATCTAAAAAGGGAATTGTTGGATGATGCTCATAGCTCCAATTTATCTATACACCCTAGGAGCACCAAGGTGTATAGATATTTGAAGGAACATTTTTGGTGGGACAACATGAAGAGGGAGATTGTTGATTTTGTGTCAATATGTATGGTTTTTCAACAAGTGAAAGCTAGAAGGCAACAACCTGGAGGAGTCATGCAACCTCTTCCCATACCTGGGTGGAAATGGGATAATATTACGATGGACTTTGTCAAGGGGCTACCAAAGACTCCTAGAAGGAATAATGCAATATGGGTCATTGTTGATCATCTTACCAAGTAAACACATTTTCTTTCTATAAGAGAAGATTTACCACTTGAATGTATATAAAGAATATATATTAATGAAGTTGTAAGACTACATGGTGTACCCCTATCGATTGTTTCTGATCATGATCCCCATTTTACATCAAAATTCTAGAAAATTCTTCAGAAGGCCTTGGATACTGAACTTCATTTGAGTACTGCCTACCAAACTCAAACTGATAGACAATCAGAACAAACTATTAAAACCTTAGAAGACATGTTGATATCTTTATCACTTGACTTTCAAGGTATGTGGGATCAATACTTACCTATGGTAGAATTTTCCTATACCAATAGCTTCCATTCAAGTATTCAGATGGCACCATATGAAGCGTTATATGGAAAGAGATGTCGCACACCAAATTTATTGGGAGGATGTTGGTGAAAGAAAACTCGTAGGCCCAGAACTTGTTGAGGAAACAATGGAAAAAGTGAATATTATCCAAACCCACATCAAATCAGCCTAAAGTAGACAAAAGAGCTATGCCGATAACCGAAGGAAGGATTTGGAATTTCAAGTAGGAGACCATGTTTTCTTGAAGGTATCTCCATGGAAGGGTGTTATACATTTCAGTAATAAGGGTAAATTGAGTCCCAGGTACATCAGACCTTTTGAAATTCTAGAACAAATTGGAGTTATAGCTTATCGTTTGACAATGCCTCCAAGTCTCTCCATAGTTCATGATGTGTTCCACATATCACTGTTGAGAAAATACATGCCTAACCCAACACATGTACTCACCTATGAAGAAATAGAATTGGAACCCAATCTGTCTTATTACGAAGAGCCTATCATAATTCTTGATACCAGAGAACAAGTTTTGAGAAATCAGATGACTTGTCTGGTAAAAGTTCTATGGAGAAATCATAAGATGGAAGAGGCAACGTGGGAACATAAGGAACTTATGATAAAGAACCATACGAATCTTTTTATGCAGTAATATTCTAGAAATTTTGAGGACAAAATTATTTTAAGTAGGGGAGAATGTAACACCCCAGGCTTTCACTTTACGTTTCCCTTTAAATAATGCAGTAGCTTGCGTTGTACGCAACTTGGAATTTTAACACACCACGACCAATCAAACTAGCCGTTATGAATAGTAATACCCAATTTTTAAAATTTTTAAAATTTTATTTTTCAAAATGGACTCCATTTTTGGTTTCAGAATATCAAAATTATCTTAGGGTGAATTTTTGGTATCTTTCTAAAAACTTTCAATTTTTCATGAATAGTGAAAAACACTACGTTATTGTTTAAAACCAACTTTTTATTTAAGTAATTAGTTTTTTTATTTTAATTTATTTTATATAAAAATAGATACATAATAGCTATATATGTTCAATGTAATTCATTGGATTCATTTTATAATAAGTTTAGATATATAAAATTTTATTGAACTTTTTACCGTCTTTTACCCACCTTCTAGGAGTATTTGAAAATTTGCATAAAACATAATTTTACCACTTCTGTGAGTTGAATTTCAAAAATACTAGAGACACGGTTAACATCACTAAGTAAAATGTGGTTCAATAAGATGAAAATAATTTTTGGTGAATAGTAACTTTTGACTTTTATTTACTACGGTTAAAAGTAAATAGGGAAATTAAGGGTAAAAATGAAATTATAATTACCCTAAAACATGTAATAATTATATTGGATAAGTGTAATTCGACCAAAAAAAAACCTTAGGAATAAAATATGACCCTCTTTGGTCCACTTGGATTAGATTAGGAAATTTATTATTATTTTATTTAAAGAAGAGTTAAAAGTGTTAAATTCAATGTTTAATAAACAAACCATTTTTAATATAGGGTTACACATAAGATAAATTAGACTATAAATATTCATTATAAATATATAAATATTTCCTACATAATGGTATTTTATTTATAATTTTTAGACATTAAATAATTTAATTTATTTATGACACAATGATGATGTAGTAATTACCTTATTAATGAAATATTAAAATAATTGTTATTATAAATATCAAAATTAATGTAAATTGAGACTTATGATGAATTACACTAATTTTATAGGTTAATATGACATTTTAGGGTTGGTTAAATAAATTTTATTCTAAGCGATAAAGTTTTTATGGCTTTCAAAAAAATAAAATACTAAATAGTGTCAAAATTGACATAATTGAGTTTTTAAAACAAATACTATATTATTAATTTATATAATATTCCTAAAAATCTAAGGTTTAGAAAAAGGACTTAGATAAGGTTATATATATTAATAATGAACCACATGGGGTTCTCTGGGCTTGTTATTGTAAGTTTAGTAACAATATAATATACAAATACAAAGAGACATGGTAAATGTCAAACTATTTAACTAAGAGTTAAATCTAAAATATAAGATTAATATGATGACCTAAACCGGTCTAAAACCTATTGGTTGAGAGTTTTCTGACCCATACCCACCTTATCCTAGAAATAATTTATTTTTGAGCCATTAGAAACCGAAAATTATTTTATTATAAAATAATATTTCAAGCTTTTCCTAAAGTGACCCTCACCTCTCTTATAAAAGGGTACTTCCCATTCTCTTAATTTCACACCTCCAAATCCATTTGGATCGGCCAAACCCTGCTCATATATCCTCAAAAATTCCTTCAAATCAATCTAGAGTCATTACTTTGATCAAAAATACAATCTAAGGATCCCTTTTGATCAACTCAAAAGGAAACACCCGAAGAAGAGGTAATAATTTCACCACCCTCTTTCAAGTTCTTTTCTTCTTCCACTTCCTCTTTCTTTGTTGTTTCCATATCAAAATAATAACTATAGTAACTTCTAAATACTGTGATGTTATTAGAAATATGTTACAACCATATTCGTTATTCTATCCATCCTATAAATGATAAAGTCACCATACGTGCGTACGTATGGCTTACCGTCTCCACGTCGTGGTGTAGTTTATTATTCAAACACTTAATTATTTTGGATGGGTATAATAATGAGTATAAATGATGTAAATAATAAATATAACATATTAATTATTCTTTATATATGATATAACATCCAATTACATATGATTTTACCATCAATATAATGACATTGTCGCTCGTATGTACGTATGGAATACCGTCTCCACGAACGCGATGAGATTCATTCCCCATCGTAATCATTCAAGAATAATTTTCATTTTATGATTAAAAATAATTTTTAATAGCTTAATATAATTCTGTATATTAATTAAATACATCCTATTCATGAAAAACATGGCTTACGTAACCAATCATATAAAGGAAAATGAATCAGTTAACTCCCGAAACGACGATACTACTGAAATATTATTAATTAATCAATATTAGAGGATCATATATGATATCATATTTATCTATATAGTTATTTTATAATTTAATAAAAATGTTTTAACTATTATACAAGAGGTTAACATACCATCGACTAAGGAAAAGTACAAGTTAAGGGTTAATTCCACAATCTCTTCATTATCTAAGGTTGTTTATACACGAGTATCTACTGAGACCTATTTATCATCAACATCCATGTTTCTTAAAAATATATTTAAAAACATTTTTAATACTTCTTAGACTATGGGTTGAATTCATTTATACCATTTTTTTACTTTTTATAAAATGTTTATAAAGTAATCTTTTTGTCATTTTCCAAACAAGGTCCTTTACGACCTTTTTGACAAAAATCAAGGAAAGAATGTTTTTTAACTTATACGGCGGGTGTGGATATTTTCCACCGTTATAACACCTTCAAAGCTTCCCTTAAAATATTATAAGAATATTTTTAAAATAAATGTTTTCTTTTATAATTACATGACTTCTAACTGATTTCAAAATAGAAAGATATATTTTTCTCAAAAAGTTTTGATTTCATTTATGAAAACATCCTTTGAGGGATTTTAAACTTATTTGAAGTTGATTTATTATGATACAAATCTTCAATATTTTATTGAAGGTTTTGTGATATATTTGAATATGGATGTGTTATTTTTATACCATTCATGGTTTATGGATAAATTATTGACATTTCATATGCTAGTTTTAATATGAATGTTTATGTTATGTTTAAACCTTTTCATATGAGAAATGCAATGGATTTAGTAAGTGATGGGTGGAGCCTGCTATAGATCCTTGATGCATCGGTAGGTCTCATGTGAAAAACTAGTGTCTTGGAATAAGGCCTTGACAAAATCTTATTTGTAGTCTTGGCACAAGGCCTTGACTATGTGGTTATGAAGTCTGGAATTATGCATTACATCATTTTGAAATTGGCTATTGATATTGCATATGATTATTCGACTAGTAGAATATCCATGTGAATAATAAATGACATTATTTGATTTATATTGGCCTTATTATGTATAAGTTTATGTTTAAAAGGCTTATGTTTTAGTCTTATACACTGCCTTAAATGTTTATGCTTATTTATGAAAGTTTCTGCTATATTGTTATCCTTACTAAGCATCTGATCTCACCCATTTCTATGTTTTATTTTTCCCAGGATGCGAAGAAGTATATTATGAATGACCTGCAGGGATAGTCTAATGGATATGAATGTGGTCAATAGAGACAATTTTGTTGTTGTTTTTAATTTTATAATGTAATGTAAAACTTATGAATGTATCTAGTACTTCCAAGGCTACTAAACTGACTGGTCTTTTGGGATTTGATCCCTTGTGATCATTCCAATGTTATGTAATAATGCAATGACTTTGGGTAACTGGGTTCAGGGCATTAAAAAGTGAGTGTGAGAGAAATATTGAGTCTGAGATTCACAGAGTTTCCATATTTTCAATATAGAAATTTATCTCACACTTGTTTTTATACCATCTATATAGAAGTAAAAAATGAAGAAAAAGGTGGTATACTTTACAAAAAACACCATAATATCCATGTGTAAAAGAAAAATAGGAAATTAATGAATTAATATATTTTCATGTCAAAGATAACTAACCCAACATTACCTTGAAGATATAATTTACAAGAAGTAGGAGGATTCAAGTAGAGAAAAAGGTTTGAAGGGACTTTCTTTTCACTACCACATCTGGTAGTTGAAAGAAGAAAAAGGGAGTTTTTGTGTAATAATAAGGAAAATTTATTGTATACTTTCACTTTAAAGAATGAGATCCAGTTTTATTATGAAAATAAGGAGTTACTATTTAAGGAAGAATTCAAAAAATCCATACAAGGAACAAAATTAGAGATAAAAAAAATCTAAAAATATTTGAGGATGCACACATCTATAAAAGAATTGTCAATAAAGGGACCCACATGACTATAAATAGTGGAAGTGATCCTACATGGGTGAAGTATGTGAAGGAGGATGAATGGTAGTGAACCTCAGGTCAAAAGTTATATTTACCCTAAAAAATGTTGTAAGATATTGATCCTAGGTGTAGAGTGACCACAACATTTGTATCCATCAAAATAGAGAGCTTAACGGATTCTAATGCATCAATGCATCACTAGTAACATGATCTTTAGATTATACTAATGTGGGTGAACCAAGTAAAAACAATTATGTCCCCACATGAATAAAATTTTAGAATATCCACATCAATTATGTAAATGTGGAGTAAAATTGAAGGAAAATATCAGCTGAACATAGTTCTTACACACGTGGTAACAATATTTTTAAATAAAAATCAATAAATAGCTCTAAATTGGTCACTCCCTGATTTACCCAGCCTCTCAAGGTGCCTTGGGGACCTATAAATTGGTATCCGTGTCTAAAGGTTCAAACTGTGTGTTTATCCTCAGTAGTTTTTTAGAATTCTTATATAAATTGAGTCAATGATAAATTCACCATTCTTTAATAGTTTTTTTTCAACTAGAAAAATGAATTCATGGGATAATTGGAAGATTCTCTCAAAGTCCCCTAGGAAGTTGTGCAAGGACTTTTTCTATTGAGTTAGAATGGAGTTATATTAGAAATAGATCCAGGTAATTTTGAGATTGATTATTTTTTTAATAAGGAATTAAAATGTTTTCTAAAATAAGATATTTTCAAGAAGGTGGATCACTGTAAGTTCTCTAGGGATATGTAGGAAATTATGTAAGTTTTATATAGAAAATAATCCTTTGTGAATGAATATTGAAATATATCCTAAGATAAGAAGACAAATAAATAATGTCGTATATAAAAAGGAAATAAGAATAAGGAGTACATCAAGAGTATGAGCTCTGAAGTTGAGGTAAATAATCCCAAATCTCTTGTTGTTTCTGGCTCTAACCCTTTTTTTTAGAAAAAATTTGAATAAAAAAACTTAACCTTTATTATAGAGTTGAAAAGGAGATGTGACTCTGGTGAAGAAGTTCCAAAAACATTATATTTAAAATTTAGGGAGTGTTCATGCATCCACCAAGAATAGTTTAAAGACCTATAAAAAGAGGTGAATCAAATATAAGTCGTGCATGAAGTATATCTTTCTTGTATATAAGATTTATCCTGGGTAAAAAAGAGACTTAAAGAGATGATGTGGCCCTTAAGTTTGAAATAAAAAAAATGAGAGCTAAAATAATTGAATATATTTCCCGATGGATCATAAAAAATATGGACATAGATAAGGAATTTAAGGAATTCATTATTCTAATCAGAACACAACCTAAAGAAATAAGACAATTTGGGATGGGTGCTGCTTCTAGTGTAAAAGAGATGATTTCTAAGTTAAATTAGAAAGAAGAGGTGATAAATGTTTTGGAAGCAAAGATCAGTTCCTTGAAGGGATAATAAAATATATATTTTCCCTCTATGAAATCCCTAAAAAGTGAAATATGTACAATAAGAAGGAATCTAGATATAAAAACCGGAATCAAAAGGAATCTAGAACCAAAAAATAAATAGAAGTACCATTAAAACCCGAAAAAATGATCCAAAAATAAAGGTAGCTTACAAATTATACTATTTTGGAATACTTGAGAACTTTACTAGTATGCATTTAGAATCCCAAATTCCAAAATGTGGAAGAAAACCTGCCATTTCAATATCTTAATTAAGAGATGCAGTAGACCAAGATTTTAGATCTTGTAAAAAAATAATAATGCAATGTTCGATAACTTGTATTTCACACAATTAACGATGTAAATGAGTTAAAAATTATTATGATAACATTATTAATTAACCTAATATGGTAATTAATTAAAAATCACTATATTTAGAAGATAAATAATTAATATAAGTTAATGATTAAAATGTTATTTTCAATAAAAGTAGTTTTTATATATTTTTAATTTTTCCATTAAAAAGAAAATTTTAAAATTTTAGAATTTTAATTATTTAAAATAAACATAATTTTTGAATTTATCACATAAAAATTTACTTAATAATATGTTTTGAGTATTTTTTTAAAAGGTTTCTTTTTAGTTGAAAAATATGGGATTTATTAAAATTATAATTTCCATGATTTTATCAGCATGTAAGAAAAACCTAGAAGATTTAAAAAACTTTTAAAAAATAAAATATGAAATTAAGGAATAAAATTATATATTTTGAAATATTCTTTGTACATATAAAACTTATTCCAAAATTTTTTACAACTAAATAAAAATGTTACTTTAATATAAAAAATTGTTTTTGGCATTCACTTTAAATCAAGTATTTTCAAGATAAAGTTTGGTTTTGGATTTCCTTTTAAGACTCTTAACTTTTATTCAATTCATAATAAATAAAATTATGGCTCTAAAATAAGTAACCATGATAACTTTATCATACATAAATTTAAAATCTTAATAATGTTTTAAAAAATTGTTTTATGCGTTTAAGTGTTTTTATTTTAAAATTAAATTTTCATACTTGTAGAAATTATATTTGATAAAATGGGTTAAAAATTTTAAATCAAAAGGTTTAAATTAGGTAATTATTTCAATTTTAATTTTTTCATCAAGACTAATTACTAAGGCTAAATATTAGTCACCTCGATAAAAAGTAAAAATAGTAAAAAATATTTTACTAAGGGGGAAAGGCCAAAACTTGTTAAAAACATGTTTTAAAATATATGGTTGAGGTGTATATCGAACAAAACTCACCCCTTTCACAATTCATTTCTTTTTTAAGCCCTTGTACCTTTAATAGTGAAATTAAATTATTTAAATTCAATGGGTATTTCCAGAACTACCATTATCTTCACTTATAAAAAGGTAACACTCACACCCCTTCAAGATTAACCTCACCTTCAAATTCTTCCTTGAAACTATAAAAATTAACTCTCACTAGAAACCTATAACATTAAAATATTACCCTAGACACTCAAATTTATCATAATACCTTAAATTTTATGTTGACTTCTAAGGAAAGATCAAGTCTCCAATGCAAGCATTCTCAAGCATTATCACCTTATTAAGTTTTATTCTTAATCTTAAACCTCTAAATATCTTATCATGGTAATAAAATTAAGAATTAAGTATCATTATTATATTTATATGTTTTTATATTAATTTTACAACCCTTATTTATTCATTTCCATCCACTTATAAAGACAAAGGAACGTTAATCATGCGTGTGTACAGACTACCGCCTCCACGAGGAATCATTTTTTTATTTTTTTTCTAGTTTTTAATTATTTATCTAAAAATATTAATATATGGTTCAATATCATAAAATAATAATAATATCATTATGGTTTTGTTATAATGATATTATGTCAAAAGAAAAAACTAATTAACTATACACACCAATCGAGTTAAAGCATGTTCAAGTTTGGGTCAGTTTAACCACTTACATGAACTATGCTATACAAATCTATTATGAATGACTATGGGAACATGAAAAATAATAATATTACAATATAATAAGAAAATAATTATAGGTATATGTTTCTTAAAATATTATATTAATTATTTAACTTATTATTAAAGAATCTATTTTTGTTCGCTAGAATCAATGAAATAAGCCAACAACGATACCATTTTCATGCATCTTAACTAAAACACTTATGGAATTATATAAGAGATTTCTAAATAAATTTAAGTTATATTTTAAAATATATTAAATTATATAACTTTTTATCAAATATTAGGCAAATATATCAACATTTTAAATCATGCATAAATGGTTAAAGATATTAACACCCAATGTTGAAAAGAGATTACAACAATATTATACATAAAGATAATTGTTATTAAAGAACAATATATATATATATATATATAATAATTTTATAATATAGGTAATTAAGATATTTATATTTATTATATAGGAAGTTAAATCAATTTTTTTAAATCAATGGTTAAGGTAATGTAACGTCCCGTGTTTTGAACCAGACGAAAAAGCGAAGGAAATTAAATTTGTCCGTTAGCCGGGTAGACCGATTTTAAAACCAAGTGTTGGAACTTTTTCCTTCTGAGAATTGTAACTAATATGTGTTTTCTTGTAAAGAATTTATTTTAATTAAATTAAAGTTAAAATGGAAAAATAAATTAAATGTCAATTAAATGGGAAAATAATAATAAGGGTTTTAATAATAATAATAATTGAATTATTATTATGATTTCCATTATAATTATTATGTTTATTATTTTATTATTATTATTATTATTATTATTATAAGTTTTATTTTAAATTTAAGAAAAATTATAGGGAGTCCTCCCTTCTCCCCCTCTTGGCGCGCGATGCACACCAGCCCCCTCCTACCTCCAGCATGAGACCTCCTGTAATGCACCCTCCATGGATGTAACCTCCTTCCTCATGAAATACCTCATCTAGACCCCTACAGTATGACCCCTCCTTGTATGCAACCTCCCTGTGGTACGACACAACCCCTTGGTCGAGCCCCTATAGCGTGCGCTTCCCTCTCACGGTCCCTCCTTCTGGCGGACAATTCCTTTCGGTTTCTTCACGGATTCCCTTCAATTCTTTGAGTTATGGTCCTTATATCCCTTCTCCTCCATCTCTTTGGTGGTTTTATTCTCTTTTGGCACCCGATGAGGTTCATCAGAAACCCTAGGTTAGGGTTTTACTCGGGGTTTTTTGGTTTCTTCTTGTTTTAGGGTATGCGAATGGACTCTCAGGTTTTGTTCATTTGTGTTGTGGAAATCACTACCGAAGGTGAAGTAGTTCGGGATGTTTTGATTCGCCACCTCCATCTGAGGTGAAGTATTATTCATGTTTCTTGGGTTTTCACCATCCAAATTAGGGTCTTTAATTATTTTAATGTTCTTGGTAATTTATTTGAGGTGCGTTGGTCCTTGTCACATTAATTTTGGGTCCTTTGATGATTTAGGATGCCTAGATTTTTCTCTAGGAAGTTTTGATCACCTTTGGAAATCCATGCACACATGTATCTAGGTATGTATATAATATATATATATATATATATCCTCTATGAACTTATTCCATCATGGTGTAGGGAATATGTACACTAGGTTAAGGGATATATATATATATACATACATATATATATATATATATATATATATATATATGAAGGTATGTGCGTGTGTGTGGAGTAGTTTTAAGTGGTCACTGTTGCTGAAGGTTAAACTGGTTCTACTTTTGAGGTAGGGACCCTTTCTTTGCCCCTTTAATTTTAGTAATGAATTAATTAATTTCTTATCACACCATTCTTAGTTTTTAAATTAATGCAGTATGGTTTTTAGATTAAATGTTTCCTTTGATAAATTTGATGAACTGATTAAATGTGATAAATTATTGTATGATAAGAAAATTCATGGTTTTATAATAAAACCCCTCCATTGAGGTGCACTGTCTTCAATCTAAAAATATAGTGATAGACTTTTATACTTTCCTTCATTAATGCATTAGTGTCTCCTTATGCTTGAGATTATAATTGTTAAATGGAATGCTTGTACATGACCCTTCTTGGTTATTTCTAAATGATGTTTCTTCCTTGAAAAATGATAGATGAGACAAGAAACCTCCTAAGTTCATGGATCAATATGTAATTAGAATTCCTAGTGTAGGGCATCTACCATATTTCCTTTACTTCATTGCTTATGTCATGTCGTGCCTTTGTGTTGCTCACTGTAACCATCCAGCAATGCCTTATTATCACTTATTAAATTATTTGGTTTGTTCTACCATGCCATTGTGGCCTTTACTTATAGAGAAACCCATTCGGGGTGTTCACCTTGCTTCTTGGCCACCCCTTTGGGGTGTGCCCAGCCTAAATGGAATTTTTTCCTTATGAATTATGTTATAAATGTAATGTGATGGTTTGAATTGAATTCTATGATTGAACAAGATTGTTAGCTTGTATCATTTAATGTCATTTAAAACCTATGGTTCGAGTCATATTGATGCCATGTTATTTTGTTTATATTCTATTTCTTATGAAAGTACCTAATTTTTATGCCCTGTTTTATTGGTTTGATATGTATTATAATCTTATTAGCTTGAGATATTTAAATTCTAACATTGTCATGTAATTGTTACGTGCTTAATTTTGTGATAAATTATTTATGCCATATTTATGGCTTGGATTTTTTACTTGATAACTTGAATAGATTGTGGCTCACACTACTAGTCTAACAACATGATTTATGTATATAATTTACATGTGATATATGTATTGATGTTTTTACTTAAATGTTCTTGGATACTATGGTTTTCTTGATATGGACTGGGTGAGAACATGGGTTCCATATTACGGACTCATGGATTGACTCCCGTGCTCAGGTGGTTATACCACGATGCGCCAGGGAAGCGATGTATTAGGATTTTACAAATGAGGATTTACCTGAGTTTTATGTATACTCAGGGGTGATATCGGTTCCCTAAGGGAAAATCAAGGATGTACCCATTAGAAAAGTGGTTACACCAAGCCTCAGGTGATACTCGACCCCTTATGTGCGATACTCAGGGAAGACTCATGAAAAAACACGCCTCGAGTGATAATTGGTCTTTTAGAAGATTTCCATGGATGGGCTTAGTGGTATTGGATAAATTGAAGGATGTACCATAACAATACCTTTAGGACAGGCTCAGACTCCAACTCTAGATTTTATTTAATTTCATTGAATGACTACTTTACTTAAATTGATTGTGATATACTTGTTTCTTTTATTTATATTAGATCATGTTCTTGTGACTTTTCTCTCTTTCTTGTTAGCATACTTATGTGATGAAATTATAATTAGACCCCAAGACTAAGAAAAACCTTGGGGGTGCACCTTTTTGAGTTGCCTTGTTACTTTTGGCATTGGTACACATATTATTCTTGCATATGTACCTTCTTATAAATCCTGTCTTAGGCCAAAGTAGGTTGTTTGCTATTAATAAATTGTTATCACCCACCATTCTTTTTAAATGTAACACTTCTTACTTTATATTTAATTTTCAAGATTGGGCTAGACACCGGTGGTGCCGACCTACTGAGATTTATATCTCATACCCTACTCAGGACACCATTGCACTGGGGTACCTGAGTAGAACTTTATTGTTCACAGTACTGTGGACCATGATTGATTGCTTATACTATTCTATTTATACCCAGATGTTAGGATTAGAGGACTGAGGTGGAGCTCAGGATGCTTGTGGAGATCACCCTTGGGGATTTGGCGTCTTTTCTTTATTCTTGATCCGTATTGAAAGGCATGCTGTATTATTTATTACTTTTAGTTAAGTATCATCACCATGAAATTCATTCATCTATTTTATAATTCGACATTGGATAGTTTTATTAAATTTTTAATTATTTTATTCCACTACTTTGTCAATTATTTATTACTGTTTCTAATATTTTATGTTCTTATTATGTTTCCATTGTCTAATGTACTATCAATCACTGTGAATACTCTCATCTATGAGGGAATAGTATTCCCCCATACACACTCTTGGACCTTTTTACTAGTCAGCAGCCTCTGGCATTTGGGGAGATGCGCTTGAGGTCATGTGACCCATCGGTCTGACCATCGTCTTAGAGGTGAGCCGGGTCAGGATGTTATAAAGTGGTATCAGAGCTGGCTCTTTTCCTTTGTCTTACTATTTTGGGTTAGAAGACAGGAGACTAAAAATATGTTGGCGCTTGGTTAATATCCATGATTGGGACTGATCACCCTGTGTACGGGAAATGACCAAGTGGCTAGGGTTGGGAATTGATGTTCATGATTTTTGATATTATAGTTGATATGATTTCACCTCAAGTGATTGGTGTAATTTCCACTGCTTATGGATTTATGGAGTTTATAGTATTTTACCCTTGGCCTTTTAAGGAAAGGATGAAACATAGCATGCATCATATTAGGAACATATATATTCACATGCCATACATAGTTCCATGCCACGTAGTTGTATTTTAGTTTTCCTATTGATTCAAATTGTGTTCCTTAAATGTATTCCATGTCTTGTATTTATTTAGTATTCCTATTTAAATACCATGTTTTGGTGATATATTTGGCATGCTAGCCTATTTCTATGCTACCTGTTTACTAGCATGTTTTCCTTATATGACGCTTCTTTACTTATTAGAATGTCTCGGTGATTAAAATGTCATGCTTATATGATTACAACATGTTACTCTCTATTATATTCTTGTAGTGATATAATAGCTTGTTTGATATGTAATTGGTTGATTTTTTCTAAAATTTATTGGTTGTAATAAAATGGGAGCCAAATGTCACCTGTAAAGTGTATGGGAACTTTATGGATTGGTATATGGTTACCCATATGACTGGATTATTGAATGTGTTAATTTTGTAATATGAAATGGTTTTAAAAGTAAAGGGATTGAAAATGAAACCTGTAGTGTTTTCCTCTATTTAAGACCCTCATGTAAGGGTAGATAAATATTCTTTGAGTTTCCTTAGAATAGAAGCATTAGAATTTTTCATAGGCCCTATTTATCTTAGTGATGGCTTAAATTATCGGCTTTTGAGCCTAGTGACTTCTTATAGCATGACCTAGTGTTAGGGTCAACACTTGTTCCTCATAAGGGGCTAGACCATGGTAGTTATCACTCTTAGAAATTAAAATCCTTGATATTTCCATGATTTTATTCCTTTTTTGGTTCTATTTGGATGCCATTGTCCCTGGTCATACCCCCTTTCTTAAAATGACACCATTTTTTGGATGGTTGATCATGGTATCCTTGATTTTTTTTGTTTCAGGATTGAGAATTAGGTAATGATCATTTTCAGAAGGTTAGACATTCCTCAAGCATGGTAATCTTATTATTAGGTCATTTGAACCTATATTCTCCACAGTGATGGATGACTCAGTACGTTATCATTTGAGTTAAAAGTCCTCTTACTTCTATATCACCTCAGGGTAGATGCGTTCACATATGAAGTTCCTATCGAGGGTTTAATGTTGTTATGAACTGAATGAGTTCAGTGTAATTGTTAATACTTATGCTGTTAAATACATCTCAAGTCATCTCCATAGTATAGTGAATTATGTGTTAAAGAAATCAAGTTCATCCCAATGTCCGAGATGACTTCCAAAGACTCAGGTGTTTTGACACACCGTTGGTTTTGGTTTTGGTTTTCATAAAAATTGTTTAAACATTTTATCTTATGGTTGTTCTAACCTAGCACACTTTTGAGTGGCTAGTTTATCTATTATTTTATGTTTAGGACACTCCTAAGGTGGGAAGTGTCATTTCAGTTATGTTAAATACATGTCCTTTCGGGTAGAAGGAACACAACCAATTAGGACCATTAGAAAATGGTCAGGCTGAATTAAATTCCTTGAGGCTTGGGACCTTTAAAATGTGTTGGTGCTTGCTCGACAACATGATGTCAGTGTGGTTGGTGGTGTATATAACCTTTGAGTAATTCCATTGATCATGGGTGGAATACTTTGGTTAAGATTTAATGATCATAGGATTCCTTAGGTGGAAAAGACTCAGTGATTGGTTAATGACAGTGCATTGACAGGTGAAGCTGAGTTTATTTAAATGCGAGTCGAACAGTTATGGTTCAACTTTTCTTCTTTTCAATTTGGGTGAGTTGACTGAAAACCGTTTAATCCTCCTAGTGTATCATGCTTAGCGATGATAATTCCACCTATCTTGACATTATCTAGGCACACTAAGAGAGCATCAATATTATTCCATTCCAATGTTTTAAATCCATTGGTATTGTTAGATTGGTTCTTTCAGTGTTGCATGATAAATGTGTGGTTTTAATCAAATATTGGTAAGTATTAAGTGACCCTTGGATTCCTATGTAGGAATTCCTTGAATGAAATATTGTATACAAGACATTTCTTCTGACTTGACTGCCAGGCCGATGCCACTCTGGGATCAGTCCATACTCTGATATGGATGTCTTGTCCTTGTACTAATGTCTCACTCGTAAACATGGGGTATGGACTACCTTATGTTAGTTCCTTATATTCATTTCATACCAATATGAGGTTATCCTAAACTTTTTATCAGGCTCAGTGATGCTTAAATCAATGAACGTCACTGGAAGTCAGGTATGGACTTTAGTGGACGTGTTTGGGGTGAATACAAAATACCTTTGAAGAAGACATCATAGTTTAGTTTGTAAAAACACCAGCTATTTAAGCCGAGCATCTTCTTAAATAGTCGGCTGGAGTGGATCGACTTTTTTTTCTCTCATGTTCAATGGAGAAATCAGTGAAGGATCATTTAATGCATGTCATCAAGTGATATGAGTGTGGTTTGTGTTGGATAGGGATTTTCATGAAAATATGGCTCGACTTGGGATTTGAGGTTAATGTAAAATCGACCATTTTATCCATTTTGGTAATCACATGAGAAGAGTTTCTAGAATTCTTAAGGGCGTGTCTTATAGGTAATTCTGATAGTGGAAGGTGAGTTGGGAATTTGGAGGTGCAACATGACTTTTTGAATGAAACTTCACAACCCTTGCAGGTTGGGTGACGTATACGTTGTTCCCAAAGGCTTCTCATAAATGAGAATTTCTAAGGTGGGAAGTTTTTAATGTCCTATGTTTTGAACCAAAAGAAAAATTGAAGGAAATTAAAATTTTCCATTAGATGGGTAGGATAATTTTAAAACCAAGCATTGGAAAATTTTCCTTCTGAGAGTTGGCACTGCGATGTGTTTTCTTTTAAAGAAGTTATTTTAGTTAAATTAAAGTTAAAATGAAAAAATAAATTAAATTTCAATTAAATGGAAAAATAATAATAAGGCTTTTAATAATAATAATAATATAATTATTATTATGATTTCCATTATAATTATTATTTTTATTTTTTTATTTTGATTATTATTATTATTAAAAGTTTTATTTTAAGTTTAAGAAAAATTGAAGGGTGCCCTCCCTTATCCCCCTATTGAAGCATGACACGATGCATGAAATCCTGTAGTGCACCCTCCATGGCTGCGACCTCCCTCCTCACGAACTACCTTGGTCAGACCCCTACGGTGCAACCCCTCCTTGGCCGCGACCTCTCTATGATGTGATGAGACCCCCTGGCCAAGCCCCTATAACGTGCACCTCCCTCTCCCCACCCATCCTTTCGCGGACAATTCCTCCTAGTTTTTTTTTGGTTTCCCTTCGATTCATTGAGGTATGGTCCTTAGATCCCATCTCCTCCATTGTTTTGGTAGTTTTCTTCTCTTTTGGAACCCGGTGAGGTTTGTCCGAAAGCCTAGGTTATGGTTTGATTCGTATTTTTGTGGTGTCTTCTGGTTTTAGGGTATGCAAATGGCCTTTCAGGTCTTGTTCGTTCGTGTTGTGGCAACCACCACTGAAGACGAAGCTATTCGGGATATTTTGGTTCACTGCCTCCATCTAAGGTGTGGTTTTATTCATGTTTCTTGGTTTTTCACCATCCAAATTAGGGTATTTAATTGTTTTAAGGTTCCTAGTAATTTATTTTAGGTGCGTTGGTCTTTGAAACATTAATTTTGGGTCCTTTGATGATTTAGGATGCCTATATTTTCTCTAGAAATTTTTGATCAACTTTGGAGGTCCGCACACGCATGTATCTAGGTATGTATAATATATATATATATATATATATATATATATATATATCCTCTATGCACATATTCCCTCATGGTATGTGGAATATGTTCGCTAGGTTAAGGGATATATATATATTTATATGAAGGTATCTGCATGTGTGTGGAGAAGCTCTGAGTGGTTTCTGATAAATTGGTCAAGTGCCTAAGGTTAAATTGGTTATACTTTTGAGATAGGCTCCCTTTCCTTTCTCCTTTAATTTTATTAATTCATTAATTAATTTCTTATCGCATCATTCTTAGTTTTTAAATTAATATAGTATGGTTTTTTAGATTAAATGTTTCCTTTGATAAATTTGATGAACTGATTTAATGTGATAAATGATTGTTTGATAAGAAAATTCATGGTTTTATAATAAAACCCCTCTGCTGAGGTGAGCTACCTTCAATATAAAAATGTAGTGATAGACTTTTATTCTTTCCTTCCTTAATTCATTGGTTTCTCTTTATGCTTGAGATTATAATTGTTAAATGGAATGCCTGTATAAGACACTTATTGGTTATTTCTAAATGATGTTTCTTCCTTAAAAAATGATAGATGAGACAAGACACATCCTAAGTGAGTGGCTCAAAATGTAATTAGAATTCATAGTGTAGGGCATCTACCCTCTTCCCTTTACTTCATCAATTATTTTAGGCCACGCCTTTGTTCCTCTCACTACAACCGTTCAGTGATGCCTTGTTATCACTTATTAAATGTTTTGGTTTGTTCTATCATTTCATTGTGGATTTCACTCATAGAGAAACCCGTTCGGGGTGTTCGCCTTGCCTCTTGGCCACCCCTTTGGGGTGTGCCTAGCCTAAATGGCCTTTTTCCCTTATACATTATGTTATGAATTTAATGTGATGGTTTGAATTTAATTCAATGTTTAAACAAGTTTGTTATCTTCTATCATTTAATGTCATTTATAATCTATGGTTTGAGGCATGTTGATTCCATGTACTTTTATTTATATTTTGTTGCTCAATGAAGTGCCTAATTTTTATGCCCTGTTTTAGTGGTTTGATCTATATTATATGCTTGTTAGCTTGAGATATTAAAATTATAACATTGTCGTGTAATTTTTATGTGCTTACTTTTGTGGTAAATGGATTATTCCATGTTGATGGCTTGGATTGTTTTACTTTATAAGTTGAATAGCTTGTGGACCACAGTACTAGTCTGTTTGCATGATTTATGTATATACTTTACATGTGATATATGTATTTATCTTTTCCTTTCAATGTACTTGGATACTATGGTTTTTTTGATATGGACTGGGTGAGAACATGGTTTCCGTATTAAGGACCCATGGATCAAATCCTGTGCTCGAGTGGTTATACCACGACACGCCGGGGAAGCAATGTATTAGGATTTACCAGATGAGGGTTTCCTTGGGATTTATATATAATCATGAGTGATACCAATTACCTTAGGGATAATCAAGTATGGAACCATTGGAAAAGTGGCTATGCCAATCCCCGGGTGATACTCAACCCCTTATGTGCGATACCTGAGATGAACTCATGATAAACCATGCCTCGAGAGATACTTGGTATTTTAGAATATTTCCATGGATGGGATCAGTGGTATTGGATAAATTGAAGGATGTACCATAGAGATACCTTTGGGACGAGCTCAGAATTCAACTCTATATTTGATTTAATTTCATTGAATGAATACTTTGGTTAAATTTCTTGTGCTATATTTGTTGCTTCTACTTATATTAGGGTATGCACTTGTGATTTTTCTCTCTTTATTGTTAGCATACTTATGTGATGATATGGGAATTAAACCCTAATAATAAGCACAATCTTGGGGGGTACACCTTTTTAAGTTGACTTGTTACTTTTGGCATTGGTACACATATTATGCTTGCACAAATACCTTTTTCTAAATTCTGGATTAGGCCGAAGCAAGTGGTATGGGAAGGGTGTCCATTTAGGAACCTGGACCAAGTTGATATTAGTAACTTGTTATTAATCACCATTTATTTTATATAAAACACTTCTTCATTTATATTTCATTGTATAGATTGGGATAGACACCGGTGGTGCCATCCTACTAAGATTTATATCTCACACCCTACTTGGGCCGCCATTGTACTGGGGTACCCGAGTAGACCTTTCTTGTTCATAGGAATGCAGACCATGGTTGATTACTTACGCTATGATATTTATACCTAGAAGTTAGGAGAAAATGACTGAGCTAGAGCTCAGGATGCTCATGGAGATCTCCCTTAGGGCTTTGATGTCTTTTCTTTATTCTTGATCCATATTGCAAGGCATGCTATATTGTTTAATAATTTTAGTTAAGTATCATCGCCATGACATGCATTCACCTGTTGTATAATTTGTCATTGGATACTTTTATTACATTGTTAATTATTTTCTTTTGCTACTTTGTCAATTATTTATTACTGTTTCTACTACTGTATATTATGTTTATGCTTCTGCTATCTAATATATTATTAATTGATGTGCATACTCTAATCTATAAGGGCATAGTCTCCCCACATACACACTCTAGGACCTCGTTGCTAGTCAACAGCCTCTGGCGTTCAGGGAGATGCGCTTGAGTTCATGTGACCCACCAGTATGGCCATCACCTTAGTAGTGAGCCGGGTCAGGATGTTACATATAAGGGACTTGGTAATTCAAACTCTTTTTTTAGGATTTATACAATTTCTTATTAAACTACATTCTCCAAGTCATCCATTTTGAATGATGTACTCTTTTTATTTCTAGGGGAAAAGAGTTTTTAATTAAAATAAAATTTCATGAATTGTTTTCTTTTCACTTACTTTTAAGAGAACAAATGAGTCCTTTTTAAAATAGACACATAACTATGAATTTTATATTGATGATTTCAAAATGTTTCAAGAAATATATTTTATTATTTGGATTTCATTTTACTTACTATATTCAAAATGATCTATCTCCAATGGAGTTATATTTCATGTTTCACACTATATTTTCTACTATAATGTGATTATTTTGGGTGATTATGTTTTTAGTATCAAATGATTCAATACATGATGTTATTTTATTCCCTTTGTATGTTTTATTAAACTCATTTTATTTCCATGGGTTCTTTATGTAAAGTGTATGATTTCTATTTGGATATTTGAGAAACCCATTATTTTTCCATGGGTTCTTTAAGATATGATTATGGTTTATTTTAAGCAGTACACATATGTATAGATGATGATGGGTGGATTCCTATATTTCACTATAATTAATTGTTTTAGGATTATATCTCATGAGATATTAAGGTATAAAAATAATTAGTTGTTCACATAGGTAAGGGAATTATGGGTTTGATCCCATTTTTATGAGTGAAGATAATGATTTTGTTGACATTAGCATGGAAATAATGATTTTTCTCACACGTTTTTTTTCTATTCTTATATTTTTTCTACATTTAAAAGTTTTTCATAAAGTTATGTTAAAATTTTAAGATGCATTTAATTTCCATAAAATTCCATGTTTGAAAGACCATGTCTTATTTTTTAAATATTCCACAATTTATCTCATGTTCACATTTTATATGACTATTGAGATGATTTTTGATCTAGGTCATATATTTTATGCTTCCATGATGATATTTTTGAGATCTTATGTGACTCTAACATGTTTTATTATTATCATATAAGGTATTTTGATAATTTATTATGATATTTATGTCTCCATCATGTTTTCCTTCATGTTATGATATGTTTTCCCCTTACCAAGAATCCGAGATCATCCCTTTATTATGTTTCCAATATCCAGGTTAAGAATATGATTATATCATGTGAGATATCTAGAAAATGGTATATAGGATCATAACAATAGAGAAATGTTTTCAAGTGTAATAAAATAAGATGTTTATGTAGATATTTTCCAAGACACTAAACCTTTAGGTCATTGGGTTATGTGACCATTGTGAGATATAATATTCAAAACATATTATTAGTGTATTATTTAAGTCATGTTTATCTTGGGTCACTTCATCTGGTATCGATGTAGAGTTTAGTTATTTTCAGATAATAGTTTAGAGAACTATAGTGAAAACCCTAGTAAAAAGTCTAAGGGATGAGTCTAAGTATAGGATAACATTCTAATTTTTTTGTAAAGTAGATATTTTATGGTTATCCTTTAAATTACATCCTTTTTTGGATACTTCAAGTGGACATGGTTTTGGAATATTTGTATTTAGGGGTAATAACCCTAAAAATAGTTTTTTGATTATATCTCGACCACCATTCTAGTGCACGAAAAATAGTCCCTTACTAACCACCAAGTATGACACTCCCAGAGGATATTATTTGGTTAATCACATTATATTTACAAACCATTACAAAGGATTTAAACATATATAACTAGTTCAATTATAAATCCAATATAGGATAACCTAGATTGAAACTTATAGTTCTATATGCTAACATATACATCTCATTTATGAAATCCTTATTCTAAGTTTATAGTTTCCTTTTATATACAATCATTAATTTTAGTATACTCATTCTTAGTTTTCCTTAATCAATGTAATAATGGGAACCCTAAAGAACTGATCTTCAAATATGTGAAATGGCTAATGTGGATATTTTCTGAATGGGAAACCTAATGAGATTGGGTCTAGAATGAAAAATATCACGTCAATGCTCACCCAACTATCTCAAGCTGTGTGAAACAAAACAGATCATGTTGATCTACCAAATGCATCAAAAAGGGATAAACTCACTATAAATTCATTTATGAGGTAAAACCCACCCTCTTTTAGTAGGTCTTATGAACAATGGTTTCTAAGCAGTGGGTTAATAAAATAGAAAAAATATTTTCCATTATCTAGTGCTCAGATCATGAGAAGGTTTTTTTGGTAGTCTATCATTTATATGGTGATACTTACCAGGGGTGGAGTCTTATTAAGAATACCGAGGAAAAATAGGACATCGAATCTATAGAAAGGGAATATTTCAAGAAGGTATTTTTACTAAGTATTTTACATAGACTCTTCACGCAAAAATGGAGTAGGAATCCTTAGAATTTCAGAAAAAAGAGGACGATTCTATTGGATCATATGATGAAAATTTCATAAGATTTGTGAGGTATGAATTTGGTTTTATTTATGAAACCAAGAGTAAAACCGATATTTTATTTACTGACTTAAATCCTAGTCTTTATTTGTAGTTATCCATAATATACTTTAGAATCTATAAAGTGATTGTTCAATGTTCTATTAATGTTTTTATAGAAACCAGAACCTCTCAATATTCTAGGGGAGAAAAAGGAAAGTGGAGTATCATATAAGAACTGATGATAAGATACATGGTGGGAAGAAATACCAATTTCCTACATGTAATAAATGTGGGAGAAAGGAATTTGGGAATTATCTCAAGGGATCAAGAATATTTTTAAGTGTGGTAAGGTAGTAAACCTAACCCACAAATATTGAACCAAGAATAATAGGCTGATTAACACAAAAAGAGTGAAGAAGGTCCCTACAAATGATACACCCACACTACAATGATTCAAGTGCAATAAGTTTAGACATCATGTGAATCAATGCCCCAAACCTTTGGCCAATGAAGAAAACAGGACTTAAAAACCTCTTAAATTGATGGAATAAGAAAGGTCATTCATGATCACTACCATTGAGGTAAATAAATATATTTTAGTAATTAAAGGTAGACTCAATCTCTCTTCTATATATATAAGTACCTTATTTGATTCTAGTATGTAAAATTACATTATATCATACAATTTTTAAAAGAATATGAAATCACTATCCCAAGGAATGGATATTGAACTATTGGTGAAGACCCCTGGTGGCATAATGATCACATCTAATATTTACAAATATGCCCCGATTGAGATTTGTGAGAGGATACTTCCTATGGATCTAATTATTCTTACATTGGTTGAATTTGATATATTATTGGGCATGTATTGTATTTCCCTTAATAAATAACATATCAACTATTGGGATAAGGAAGTTTCATTTCATACCCTGTAAGAACCCGGTTCTTATTCTTGAGGTACGAGTTTCTTCTTTTCTCCTTTCCTTAAGTGTTTTTGAGAAAATAAGGAAAATGGGGAACAATCCTAAATTTTAGGACTACACGCCATGTACTTTTCCACACGCCGTGTAATTTTGGCCGTGTGGGATGAGTACACAGGGTGTGTAGCCATGTTGGCAACTACGGGTGTAAAGACTGACTACACGCCGTGTAGTGGTCCTTTACAGGCCGTGTAGTCAGTCGACAGAAGAAATAGTAAGGCGGTGGGAGCAGCCGCCAGCAGGGCGACAGTACACACCATGTAGTATGGAATACATGCCATGTACTCATTTCGACGGATGAATAGTTTGGTGGTGCCGCTAGATGAACAGTTAAATGAAGGAAATACACGCCGTGTACTCAGAAGTACATGCCGTATACTTTGTTTTTTTTTCTTAAAATGGGCAGTAGCCAACCCTGCTCACAGGTAAGGCTTAGAACCAGATGGGAGCTCGGGAGGGGATGGCCGAATCTTCGAGGATCTCCAGATCGAGCATCGGGAATCCATTTCCACCTCGGACGATCTCATTGGAACCGCGCGGGTTATCCCTCTCATCTCCTGACGTAGTTCTTGCCAAATCTTCTTCTAATTGAAGTTATTTGGGTTTAAGAGAGTTTTCTTTCACCTCAGATCTACCTCGTTCTGGGAAAATTCGTGGAACGTCATTTGAGTATACTGATCAGGGGAGTTTAAGGTAGGTGGCTTGGTGTTAAATTTCCAACTGTTGTGTGTTTGTGTGTATTTTTTAGGATACGCGCCCATGAATGGGGTGTCGTATGGCTAAGGCCTTGTTGAATTAAATACCTAGAATTTTGTAGGTAATTAAATGTGATAATAAACTACTGTTTGGGATCACCGCTTGGATCCAGGACCACCCCGGGGGTGCATTCCTCTGTTTAGCCGTTTGGATAGGATACCTGAGGGTATTCCTTTATAATAATGATTATAGAATTGCCTTGAGAGGAATTGTTTTTGTATTGCATGTGTATTACTTGTTTACATATTGGGCATGGCCTAGTTACTTGTTTAGCCTGAGGGCAGTGTTGTGATTAGCCTGTGGGCAACGTACTACTTAGCCAGTGGGCAGTTGATTCTGTGCCTGTGGGCGAAACCTCATACGCCTGCGGGCAATATTCGATATGCCTATGGGCAGATTCCTGTGTTTGGATTCTCTTTACCTTAGGGTAAGGGATTACGCGTCTGAGGACACTGACTGTTTACATAGAAATTCACTGTGGTGGTTTCTTAATAATAAATAATTAAATGAATGTTAAATGGCAATATAACTGGTAAAATTAGTTACTTTTGAGTACTGCTTAGTTTATTGCATTTAATTTTGCACACTGTTGTTGCATGTTTACACATAGTTGAGCACGAGCCTTTTGTGGGTGCCTACTGGGATTTATTTCTCACACCCTGTTTGGGTCATGCTTTTCGGACCAAACAAATTACGTTTCAGCAGGTATGGATAAGGGAAAAGGTCCCTTTACAGGTACTTGATTGCTGCTGAGGAGTAGGGGAGCATGGGACTGAGCTTAGGCTTATGATGCTATCGACTGTTTTGTTTTTCTTTGCTGTACTGTATTGTTGTGTAACATGTTCTGGCTGTTTTCTTAGAACTTGAGGCATGTTGCATCAACATTATATATGACTGTTGGTTTTTTTACTGCAGTTGTTTATCTTAAATGTGTATGGTTTATTGCTTCCGCTGTTGTTGTATGATATTTACTTTATTCTGCTTCACTACACTTTGAAAAATGAGGGCATAGTTTCCCCACTATCAGACCTGGGCCCTCGCTGCTAGTCGGCAGCCTCTGGCGTTTGGGGAAATGCGCTTGAGGTCACGTGGCGAACTGGGTTCGGGGCACCCGTGGAGTGGTACCCGGAACCGGGACATTACAAAGTCGTATCAAAGGAGTTCTTTTCTTTGACTTACTATTTGGAGCCTTAGTCAGGGATAGGATGAGAACAATAGTTGGTAATAAGCTATGCCTGGGCATAGCTAACCCATGTACAGGGAAAATCCAATTTACCTCGTGTTGCAATTCTTTTGATTTTGAAAATTTTAAAATTGATTTGATTTCAACTTTGGGTGACGTACTTGTATTCTGCTGTTTATATGTTATTCATGGGTTTTATTTAGTTTCAACCCGATGAGATGAGGGTATGCCATCTCATGTATCATTTAGGAAGATGCTAGAAATCACATGCCATGCATAGTTTCCATGCCATGTAGGTGCATTAGAAATTGCATGTTGTTGTGATAGTCGTTGTGCTAGAAAAGAATTCTATTGTGATAACTAATTTGAGAAATACTTTCTATATGATAAGGTATTGCTGTGTGAGAATGTTTATAGAATGGACGCCAAACTTTGGTTTTTGGGGAGTATGGGCCCTCATTGACCGAAATTTGGTGGATCATTGATGGTTTATCTGGTTATAACACATATAAGATGTCAAACTTTGATTCACGGGGAGTATGAGCCCTCACAGATCAGAATTTGGCACTTAGGTGTGGTTTTTTCAGTATTTTCTGGGTTATGGAGAAGTTTTTGGGGCATACTATCCGGAAACCCAGTATACACGCCATGTAGTACCTTAAACACGTCGTGTATGTTCTTCTGTTTGGGGAGAAAAGAAAACTTTTTGAGTACACGCCGTGTAGTCTAAGTACATGCCGTGTAGTCTCTTCCCGTGTCATATACCGTGTGGGCGGAGACACGGGGAAGGGAAATTCTCGGGGCAAACATGCCGTGTAGTGGAAGTACACGCCGTGTAGTGTTGACCCGGAGTCCATCCATGTAACTAATAACACGGACGGAGGAGACCTTACCATATACACGCCGTGTCCACTATGGAACACGCCGTGTAGTCTAACCTAGGGACCCGGTCGTGTAACTAATAACATGGGTCCATGTAAACCCTTCGTGTACACGCCGTGTACATATTGAACACGCCGTGTAGTTGGAGCCATGTATCCGGTCGTGTAATGAACAACATGGGTCGGTGAAGCTCGTATAGTACACGCTGTGTACCTGTGGGACACACCGTGTAGTCTTGACCCGTGACAGATCATGTGGAATTAGCTGTGTGGTTGGGAAACGGGGAAGTGTACATGCTGTGTGCAGGTGTAACTCGCCATGTAGTATCAAGATGAGTAGTCGGCCGTGTCACAAATGACACGGGCAGTTGGAAAATTACACCATACACGCCGTGTAGAGTATATACACTCCGTGTAGTTTTGTTTAACGGGAGCCGTGTGGATTGGCCGTGTAGAAGGACCCAGGCAGGGGAAGAAAAGTCAGGTACACGCTGTGTAGTCAGTATACATGCTGTGTAGTCTTGTTGTGAAAACTTAAATGCCTTCTTCCTCCTGTTTCCCTTTTGGTTTCTTCATTTTCAGACTATGATAATATTGATCTAAGGTGTGCATTTGACCTTGTAGTGTCATGCTGCCGAAACGTTCATGCGTTGTTCACCAGGAGAGCGGCAACGAGTATAATCCAGAGATGGTGGGCCATGGGCTACCAGTTGATCCTACAGTAGAGCCAGATGCAGTGCCGACTGTTATACCGGACACAGGCGTAGAGGCACAGTTTCGTGAAGGCTTTATGCGGTTCATGCAGACCTTTCAGGGAGCACCGCCGGCTGCCACATCTATAGCTGAGCTGACTCGTATCTTCCAGTAGCAGCATCCACCTATGTTTTCAGGGGATGGAGGACAACATGCTGCGGAGTCTTGGCTGGGGTCAATTCTGACTATTTTCGAGCACCTTGAGACTCCTCCAGGGCGGAGAGTCAAGCTCGCGACTTATATGCTGCGTGATTCTGCCAAGAGATGGTGGGATGTTACCACCCAGTCAGATCATTACAAAGACATGGCGTGGGAAGATTTCCAGATAGCCTTCTATGACTTCTTCTTCCCAGAGACACTGAGGGCAGATCGAGCTCGAGAGTTCATGAATCTGCAGCAGGGCGCTATGTCAGTAATGGATTATTCTGCTCGTTTCACCGAGCTTCAGCATTTTGCACCCGTTCTAGTGGGTGATGAGACGCTGAGAGCCATACGCTTTGAGGATGGTCTTTGATATAAAATCCGAGCATTGTTGAATGTTTTTAGGTTGCCTTCAGTACATGCTATTGTGAACAAGGCGCTGATTACAGAGAGGAACCTGTGGGAAGCTAGTGGTGTGGGCCAGGGCGGTTCAGCACCAGTTTCTGGTACTATTTCTACTGGTAAGAGGAAGAGAAAGATGGACTTCTCTCAGGGTGGCAGTACCAGTCATAGGAATGTTTCATGTGTCCAGGTCATGTGATACCAGTGTGGTAAGGAAGGGAATAAGAGACCTCAGTGTCCACGAGACCCAGTGGAGTTCCGAGATTGCGGCAGGATGGGTCATCTGTAGCGCTTTTGTAGGGCGTTTCCATTAGTGGCTAGTGATAGGGGTTCTGTATAGGCTCTTCATGTGGGGGAAGGACCAGCAGCTTGTTACCAGTCGGGAAACTAGAATACGTCAGGGCGTGTAGGAAGAGATGGTGGTTGTGGCCGTGGTAGCCAGACACCAGGATCTCAGAGGTAGAAGGGTGGGATAGCTTAGGGTAGCCAGGTTGTGTCGTAGGGCTGCGACACTGGGTAGGCATATGCAGTGCAACAGACCTAACAGGAGCAGGATCCCATACCTTCTACTGTCAGAGGTACTATTCTAGTAGCTTCTGTCTTATCTTCAGTACTTTTGATATGGGCGCTACACATAGTTTCATATCTGTACCCATCGTGGAGAGCCTTGGGCTTGGTGTTTCTACTTCTTCTACTGTTATGACGTTAGACACTTCGTTGGGAACTAGAACGACTAGTGTGCGTCAGTACAAGGAGTGTCCCCTTGAGGTTGGTGGGTGTCACTTCCTTTGGGACCTCTATGTCTTAGAGATGATGAGCTATGATGTCATTCTCGGGATGGACTAGTTGGTTCCCTTTAGAGCCTTTGTGGATTTCTATTGTCGCAGGGTGAGTTTCACGTCACCAGAGGGCGGAGAGTTTCTATACAAGGGCGAATGGGATGTTCATGCAAGCCGAGCTGGACCAGAGCATCGTGGGCGATGTGGTATCATAGCCTAGATTGCGAGCTTATATCTGGATGACCAGGGGCCTGGTCATAAGGATTTCCCTCCAGTGGTTGATCATTTCAGGGATGTCTTCCCGGACAACTTTTCAGGTCTTCCTACAGAGCGTGAGGTGGATTTCTCAATTGAGCTTGTGCCAGGAGTAGCACTGGTGTCCATTCCTCCTTATAGGATGGCTACACCAGAGTTGCAGGAGCTCAAGAGATAGTTAGATGAGTTACAGGAAAAGGGGTTCATCCGACCCAGTACTTCTCCTTGGGGTTCTCCTGTCCTTTTTACGAAGAAGGCGGACGATACCCTCAGACTCTGTGTGGATTATCAGAAGCTGAACCAGTTGACGGTTAAGAACCGATATCCCTTTCCAAGGATTGATGATATTTTTGATCAACTTCGTGGAGCACGAGTTTTCTCAACAGTTGACTTGAGATCAGGATATCATCAGCTGCGCGTTAGACCATCTGATATACCTCTCATAGCTTTCAGGAGCAGGTATGGTCTATACGAGTATATGGTTATGCCGTTCGGACTCATGAACGCACCAGAAGTTTTCATGGCTCTGATGAATTGTGTGTTCCATATTTATCTAGATTCTTTTGTGGTAGTATTCATGGACGATATCTTGGTGTACTCTCACACTCGACATGACCATGCCACCCATCTTGAGATCATATTGAGTACACTGAGAGAGCATCAGTTATATTCTAAGATCTCAAAGTGCCACTTTTGGATAGACCAGATACACTTCTTGGGTCATATCATCTCAGAGGCAGGAGTTGCAGTAGACCCAGAGAATGTGAGAGCAGTAGTTTCCTAGGAGAAGCCTAAGAACATTTTTGAGATACTGAGTTTCTTAGGGCTGGCCGGTTACTACATGCGTTTTATACAAGACTTCTCCCGCTTAGCAGTTCCATTGACGGGCTTGACTAAGAAGGGTGTGAAGTTCGGTTGGTCAGAATCTTGCGAGACAGCCTTTCAGGAGCTGAAGGGAAGGTTGAAATCAGCACCGATCCTGATACTTCCAGAGCAGGGGAAGAGCTATACAGTTTACTGTGATGCATCAGGGATTGGGCTGGGAGCTGTGTTGATGCAAGGCGATCAAGTTGTTGTGTATGAGTCTCGGAAGTTGAGGCCACGTGAGAGGAATTACCCGACACATGATCTCGAGTTGGCTGCAGTCGTTCATACGTTGCGCTATTGGAGGCATTATCTCTTGGGAGAGAATTTTTTGGTTTTCACCGACCACAAAAGTCTCAAGTATATCTTTACTTAGTGTGACTTGAACCTGAGACAATGAAGGTGGGTTGAATACCTTCAGTCCTTCGATTTTGAGCTTGCCTATACACCTGGTAAAGGTAATGCAATAGCTGATGCACTGAGTAGGAAGACTCAGATATAGGCAGTGCAAGAGGCCAGTGGTGAATGGAAGCTTATGGATTTGTTCTCTGAGATTCATTTGGAGGTGCATGACATTCATGGGAAAACCTATCTTTCATCTTTAGCTGTGACCTCTGCCCTCCTGTATAGAGTGAGGATGAGATAAATATCTGATTCAGAAGGCCTATTTCCACGGGAGTCGGTGGAAAGTGAGGACCCTCTCCTAGGTGGACGATAGGCGATGATGAGGTACTGCGTTTCCATGGACGATTTTGGGTTCTAGGGTATATACGCGAGGAGATGATGTGAGAGTTTCATGCTTTATCTTGGGCACTTCATCCCGGAGTTACCAAGATGTACCGTGACTTGAGACATCAGTACTGGTGGCCGGGTATGAAGAGAGAGGTAGCTGGTTTTGTTACGAGGTGTCCACCTGTCAGCAGGTGAAGGCGGAGCATTAGAGGCCAACTAGACTATTACAGCAGTTACCTATTCCAGAGTGGAAATGGGATGACGTCGTGATGGACTTCGTGACTGGGTTGCCAAGGTCACCTCGAGGCAATGATACCGTGTGGGTTGTTGTGGATAGACTCACAAAGGTAGCTCACTTTTTTCCAATCAAGGAGACCTTCGGTGTTGATGAGATCGAGAGGATATATATCCGAGAGGTCGTACGTCTTCATGGGGTCCCTCGTTCTTTCATTTTAGATAGGGACACCCGTTTTACGTCTCGTTTCTGGCAGAGTTTTTAGAGGGAACTGGGTACACAGGTGCTTCTGAGCACAACTTACCACCCTCAGACCGATGGTCAGTCAGAGCATACAATACAGGTGCTTGAGGACATGCTGTGTGCATGCGTCCTAGACTTTGGGGCTCTTGGGAGAATCATATACCCCTAGTCGAGTTTTCCTATAATAATAGTTTTCAGGAAACTATTGAGATGGCACCTTACGAGGCTTTATATGGTAGGTCATGCCGATCACCCTTATGTTGGTTAGAGGTAGGTGAGATAGATTTACTAGGACCACGTCTCATGCAGGAGACTTATGAGTAGGTCCAGTTGATTCAGAAGTGGATGGCTACCGCACAGTCTCGTCAGAAGTCTTATGCTGATCGCCGCAGACGACCTTTGGAGTTCGTGGTCGGGGATTAGGTTTTCTTGCGTGTTTCGCTGAGGCTAGGACACAGGCAAATTAGGAGACAAGGTAAACTTTCACCGAGGTACGTGGGGCCATTTGAGATTCTGGAGAGAGTCGGGCTGGTTTCCTATCAGTTGCAGTTACCACAGAGGTACCGAGCCATGCATGACGTCTTCCATGTATCTCAGTTGCGTTGCTATAATTCAGACATGTCTCACGTCTTTCAGCCCGAGGAGGTTGAGCTTGAGGTATACGCATCCTTTAAGGATTATCCAATTCGTATCGTTGATAGGAGCACGAAGGTTCTCCGAGCCTAGTCAGTTCCTCTCATACGGGTGCTATCGCAGCATGGATGAGTATAGGACGAAACTTGGGAGCGGGAGACCGATGTACGTGCTCAGTGGTCGGAGTTGTTCACGACTATATCTTCACCGCCCTTGGAAGGGCAATTTGGGGACGAATTTCTTTATGGGGGGAAGTTTTTAATAACCCGGTTCTTATTCTTGAGGTACGAGTTTCTTATTTTCTTCTTTCCTTAAGTGTTTTTGAGAAAATAAGGAAAATGGGGAATAATCCTAAATTTTAGGACTACACTCCATGTAATTTTCCACACGCCGTGTACTTTTGGCTATGTGGGATGAGTACACAGGGTGTGTATCCATGTTGGCGACTACGAGTGTAAAGACTGACTAAACGCCGTGTAGTGGTCCTTTACATGCCGTGTAGTCATTCAGAAGATGAAACAGTAAGGCGGTGGGAGCAACCACCAGATGGGTAACAGTACATGCCCTGTAGTCGGGAATACACGCCATGTACTCATGTCGACGGATGAACAGTTTGACAGTGCCTCTAGATGAACAGTTAAATGAAGGAAGTACACACCGTGTAGTTTGTTTTTTTCACTTAAAATGGGTAGTATCCAACCCTGTTCATAGGTAAGGCTTAGAACTGGATGGGATCTCAGGAGGGGACGACCGAATCTTCGAGGATCTCCAGATCGAGCGTCGGGAATCCGTTTCCTCCTCGAACGATCTCGTTGGAACCGAGCAGGTAAGCCCTCTCATCTCCTAACGCAGTTCTTTCCAAATCTTCCTCTAATTTAAGTTATTTGGGTTTAAACGAGTTTTCTTTCAACTCAGATCTACCTCGTTTTGGGACGATTCGTGGAACGTCGTTTGAGTATACTGATCAGGGTCGTTTAAGGTAGGTGGCTTGGTGTTAAATTTCCAACTATTGTGCGTTTGTGTGTATTTTTTGGGATACACGCCCATGAATGGGGTGTCGTATGGCTGAGGCCTTGTTGAATTAAATACCTTGAATTGTGTAGGTAATTAAATGTGATAATAAAATGATGTTTGGGATCGCCTCTTGGATCCAGGACCACCCCGGGGGTGCGTTCCTATGTTTAGACTTTTGGCCAGGATACCCAAGGGTATGCCTTTATAATAATGATTATAGAATTGCCTTGAGAGGAATTGTTTTTGTATTGCATGTGTATTGATTTTTTACATGTTGGGCATGACCCAGTTACTTATTTAGCTAGAGGGCAGTGTTGTGATTAGCCTGTGGGCAACGTACTACTTATCCTGTGGGAAACTTATTCTGTGCCTGTGGGCAGTTGATTCTGTGCCTGTGGGCAAAACCTCGTACGCCTACAGGAAATATTTGATATGCCTGTGGGAAGATTCCTATGTTTGGATTCTCTTTACCTGAGGGTAAGGGATTATGTGTCTGAGGACACTGACTGTTTACATAGAAATTCACTGTGGTGGTTTCTTAATAATAAATAATGAAATGAATGTTAAATGAAAATATAACTGGTAAAGTTAGTTACTTTTGAGTACTGCTTAGTTTATTGCATTTAATTTTGCACACTGTTGTTTCATGTTTACACACAGTTTAGCACGGGCCTTTGGTGGGTGCCTACTGGGATTTATTTCTCATACCCTGTTTGGGTCATGCTTTTCGGCCCAAATAGATTATGTTTCTGCAGGTATGGATAAGGGAAAAGGTCCCTTTACAGGTACTTGATTGCTTCTGAGGAGTAGGGGAGCATAGGACTGGGCTTAGGCTCTCGATGCTACCGGCTATTTTGTTTTGATTTGCTATACTGTATTATTGTGTAACATGTTCTGGCTGTTTTCATAGAACTTGAGGCATGTTGCATCAACATTATATATGACTGTTGGTTGTTTTACTATAGTTGTTTATCTTAAATGTGTATGGTTTATTTCTTCCGCTGTTGTTGTATTCTATTTACTTTATTCTGCTGCGCTACACTTTGAAAAATAAGGGCATAGTTTCTCCACTATCAGACCTGGGCCCTCGCTACTAGTCGGCAGCCTCTGGTGTTTGGGGAAATGCACTTGATGTCACGTGGCGAACTGGGTTCGGGGCACCCGTGGAGTGGTACCTAGAACCGGGACGTTACATATCCCAAATCATCCTATTATCACGTGTTGACATAATAATGATTATGAACTCCATGAATTTTTTTTATAACATGGGATATGGTACAAAACAACAAGGGAATATTGGTTCAAATGATTAGGGAGGAAGTCAACATTGGTAACATCCCTATTTTATGAGAATATACTAATGTATTTCCAAATTATATTCATGGTTTCCCCCCATATTGTGAGGTTGAGTTTTCAATTGAACTCATACTTGGATCCTTACCTATATCAAAGAGTCCATATAGAATGGATCCCATTGAATTATATGAGTTAAAAAATAAACTCCAAGAAAATTTATAAAAGGGTTTTATACACCCAATTTCTTCACTATGGGGTGAACTAGTTATATTTATCAAAAATAAGGATGGATTGATGTGTATTTTCAATGATTATCACATTCTTAATAAAATCAGGATAAAAAAGTATCACATACCTTGTATCAAATATATATTCGATCAACTCTAAGGAGATAAATACTTCTCAAAGACCGAACTTCAATCCGAATACCTTTTGTTAAGGGTCTAAAGGGAGGTTATTTCTGAGAAAACTTTATGTATGATTTATGGAAACTATGAGTATATAGTGACACCATTTGGAATTACCAATTTCCTTTCCAACTTCATGGATATAATGAATAGAGTCTTTAGAGACCACCTTGATCATTTTTTGGTTTTATATATAGATGATATTATTATATATTCATAGATAAATAAATAGAATGAAGATCACTTGAAAATTTTGTTAAATATCTTGAGAAAAGAGAAGTTTTATAAATAATTTAGAGAATATGACTTCTGGATAAAAAAGTTGTCATTTTTGGGGTCATGTAATCACAAAAAGGGCATATTAGTAGATCCATAAAATATAGAAGTTATCAAGAAATGTCCTAGAACAACTACTATAATTGAGATCTATAGTTTTATTGGGTTAGAAAGGTATTACTGATGCTCTGTGATAAATTTCTCACAGCTATCAAATCTACTAACCAAGTTACCATGAAAGGGACTAAAGTTACATTGGATAGAGGAATGAGAAGAATGTTTTAAGGAACTGAAGAAGTTGTTGGTCACTACTCCTATACTTACATTACCATGTAGCGGGGAATGTATTTTAGTATGTAGTGATGCTTCAAAAAAGGGGTTGGGTTATATCCTTTTGTAGAATGACAAGGTAATTTCTTATGGTTCATTCCAATTAAAGAATCTTGAGCAAAATTATCTGACACATGATTTAGAGTTGGTAACAGTGATATTCTCATTGAAGATTTAGAGACATTATCTCTATAGATAAAAGTGTGATATATATATACAAATCAAAAGATCTTGAAATATATATTCACATAGAAGGAATTGAATATTCCCCAAATGATATGGTTAGAGTTGATAAAATATTATGACTGCTCAATACATTACCACCCAAAGAAGGAAAATAGCGTAGTTGATACTCCGAGAAGGAAAGACCATGCTGATCCATCTATGATGAGGATTTAAAAAGACTTAATACTCATAAATTTATGGAGGATTAATCTTGAATTCATAATAGAGTGTGATAAATCCTATCTTGATCAAATGTTTTATCAACCTTCCATTCACATAAAGACAAAATTATCTTAGAAAGATGATGTAGATATACATAAAAAGATAGAAAATATTCCATAGTTCAACTTTTATAAAGATGGAGTTATAAGGTTTGAAACCTAGAAATATGTCCCATCAAATTTGAAATTGAAGAAGGAACTTATACATCCAAGACACATGAATATTTATAATGATATTAAAAAATATTCTAGTGGGATAATACGAAGAGAGATATTACAAAATATGTATCTTGATGTTTGGTGTTCCAGAAAGTTATAGATGAATGAAAAAAGTCTAAGGGTATATTGCCACCATTACCCATAATAGTATGTAATTGGGAAAACATCATCATGAACTTTATAACAGGACTCCATCTAAAGGCCATAATTCTATTTGGGTTATAGTCGATCACCTTACAAAGTTTTCAATTTTTATTTCTATCAAATATGATTTATACCTTGAACAAATTTCTAATATATACATAAGGGAAGTGGTGAGGATGCATGGAATACCACTATCCATTGTATCTGATTAGTATATGATGTTTACCTTGAGGTCTAGAGAAGTATTTAGAAATAAATAGTGATAGAGATGAGATTTATCACTATATATCATCCTCATAAAGATGGTCTTTCTAAGAAGACAATTCAAACTATAGAGGATATTATAAGATATTTTTCGATGGATTTACAAGGATTTTAGGATCAACACCTTCCCCTAGTAGATTTAACATATAAAAACAATTTCTATTCTAGCATTCAGATGGAACCATATGAGGCTCTATATATAAAGATATGTAGGACTCCCATGTGTTGGGATGAATTTAGAGAGAGGAAGATGATAGGTCTTTACCTTGTCTAAGAAATTATTGAGAAGGTTCAAACTATTCAGGGACACATAAAAGTGGTATAAAGTCAATATACGCATTATGAAGATAATTTATGATGATATCTAGAGTTTGAAGTTGGTGATAAGGAGTTCATTTTAATATCTAAATGGAAGTGAGTTATGAGATTTGGGAAGAAAGGGAAGCTTCTCCCTAGATACATCTGACCCTTTGAGATACTTGATCATGTTGGGATCGTAGCCTATTGCTTATCACTCCCTACACATCTATCCCAAGTACATGATGTGTTCCAATGTTTCACATTTGAGAAAGTTCATACCATACCCTTCACATGTTCTAAGATCAAAAGATATGAAATTGGAATATGATTTCTCATATAAGGAATAATTGGTAGAAAATCTAGATCGAATAGATAAGGTGCTACATAATAAGAGCACTCATCAGGTCAAGGTTTTATGAAAAAATAATAAGTTTAAGGAGGATGTGTGGGAACCCAAGGATGTGATGAGAGAAAATTATCCTCACTTTTTTTCTTCAATAAAATGTAATTTTGACGATAGAATTTTTTTAAGGAGGTAAAATGTAATGACCCCAGATTCTAGATTTTGTAAAAAACTCATAACGCAATGTTTGATAACTTGTCTTTCATGAAAAACCTATTTTAAATGAGATGAAAAATATTATAACAAAATTATTAATTAACCTAATATGGTAATAATTTAAAAATCATTAACTTTAGAAGATTAATAGTTAATATGAGTTAATGTTGAAAAATGGTATTTTCAATGTAGTTTTTTATATATTTTTCACTTTTACATTAAAATATAAATGTTTAAATTTTATAATTTTAATTAGATAAAATAAATCTCATTTTTTAATTCATAATGTAAAAATTAACTTATTATTAATTTTTTTTATCATTTTCTAAATAGGTTACTTTTAGTCAAAAAATGTAGGATTTACAAAAATTATAATTTCTAGGATTTTATCACTATGTAAGCATGACCTAAAAGATTTAAAAAAATATTAAATAAATAAAATATGGAATTAATGAATAAAATTATTCATTTTGAAATATTATTTGTACATATAAAACCTATGCTCCACATTTTTAAAACTAAAGGAAAATGTTACTTTAATATAAAAAAATGTTTTTGGTATTATCTTTAAATAAAGCATTGTAAAGGTGAAATTAGGTTTTTCCTTACCCTGGAAGCCTCATAACTTTTATAAAATTAATAATAATTAAATTTATGGCTCTAAAATCATTAAACATGATAAATTTACCATACATAAATTTTAAATCTTAATAACATTACTTTTTTTTAAATGGTTTTAAGTGTTTAAGTGTTTTTATTTTAAAATTAAATTTTCATACCTATTTAAATTTTATTTGATAAAATGGTTTTAAAATTTTAAATTAAAATGTTTATTTTAGGTAATAATTTAAATTTTAATTTTGGTCATTAAAACTAATTACTAATGTTAAAATTTAGTTACCTTGGTAAAAATTAAAAATGGTAAAAAGTATTTTACAATGGGGGAGATACCAAAACATGTTAAAAACATGTTTACAAATGAATTTTTGAGGAATTTATTTAAAAAACCTCACTAATATCCTCATTTTACTTTTTTAATCCCTTGAACTTTTAATAGTGAAATTAAATTATTGAAATTCAATAGGTATTTCCAAAACTACCATTCTCTTCACTTATAAAAAGGTAACACTTACACCACTTCAAGTCTGACATGTCATTCAAATTCCTCCTTGAAAATATTTTACTTTACTATAAATAAAACCCTCTTACAATAAAATAATCCCCTTTTCACTCATAGTTATCCTAATCCCTTCAACTTCAGGGAGACTTCCAAGGAAAGATTGAGTCTCCAATGTAAGTATTATCTCCTTCTTAAGTTTTTCTTCTTAACATTACTCTTCCAAATATTTTATCACCATAATAATATGATTAATTTAGTATCATTATTATAAAAAATATATTTTTTATATTAATTGTAATATCCTTAATTTTTCATTTCAATCCACTTATAAAGAAAAAGGAATGATAATCGTGCATGTGCGCGGACTACCACCTCCATGAGGAATAATTGTTTCATTTATAGTATTTAATTATTTAGAAGAAAATATTAAAATATATTTAAAAATCATAATAAAAATAAAAATAATATTATTCTTCTTCATTTATATAATTTTATTATGTCAAAAGTAACACCTTATTAACTATACTCACCAATTGAGTTAAAGCGTGTTCTAGTTTTGGTTAGTTTAACTATCTACATGAATGATGCTATAAAAATTTATTATGTTAGACTATTGGAACATGAAAAATATTATTATTATAATATAATAACCAGATAATTATTAGTATATGGTTATGAAAAATATTATATTAATTATTTAACTTATTATTAAAGTAACTCTTTTCATTCGCTAAAATCACCGAAATAAGCCAACACCGATTCCATTTTCATGCATTGTAACTAAAGAAATTATGGAATGATATAAGGGATTTTTAAATCAATATAATTTATATATTATAGTATCTTAAATGATATAATTTTTTTATCAAATATTGGGTAACAATATAAATATTATAAAGAGTTCACAAATAGTTAAAGATATCAACACCCAATGTTTAAAAGAGATTAAAAAAATATTATAGATGAAGATAATTACTATTAATGAAGGATTTAAATAGATATATATAAGAATAATGTTATTAAATAGGTAATTAAGTTTTTTATATTTATTATACCTGATTTTAAAGTAATTCCATGGAAATCAAGAGTTAAGGTAAGGGACTTAGTAATAGAAACTCCTTTCTTTGAGTTATACAATTTATTATTGAACTATGTTCCCCAAGTATTAAAATTTTAATGATGTAATATTTTTATTTATGGGGAAAATAGTTTTTATTTAAAATAAAATTTCATGAATTGTTTTAATTTCAATTTTTTAAGAAAATAGGGGAGTATTTTTAAAAATATACTTATAACTGTGAATTTTACATCGATGATTTCAAAATGTTTTCAAGAAAGCTGTTTTGTGATTTGGTTTTTATTTTACTCTCTATATTTAGAATGATATATCTCCAATGGATTTATGTTTCATTTTTCAGCCTATATTTTCTATTATTATGAAATTATTTATGGTGATTATGTTTTTTATATCAATCAATTAAATTCATAATGTTATTTTATTCCATTTCGATGTTTTATGAAACCCAATATATTTCCATTGGTTATTTATGTAAAGTGAATGATTTTAATTTCTATATTTAATAAACCCATTCTTTTTTCCATAGTTTCTTTAATATATAATTATGTTTTACTTTAATTATTACACATATGTATAGATGATGATGGGTGGGGTCTTATATCTCCATATAATGCATTGGTTTAAGTTTATATCTCATGAGATAGTCAGGTGTGGACATAATGAGTTTTTTCACACAAGCATGGGTATGATGGGTTTTCTCACATTTTTAGGCATAGAAATAATGAGTTTATTCACATAATAATGGTCATAATTATTTTTCTCATACTAGTTTTCCTATGATTATGGTTGTGTCACATTTTCAAGATTTTGATTATGTTATGTTAAATTTTCAAGATGCATTTCATTTCCATAAAATGCCATGTTTTTTAAGATTATGTATTATTTTTTATGTATTCCACACTTTATGATATTATCACATGTTATATGACTATTGAGATGTGTTTTGTGCTAAGTCATATCTTTTATGCTTCCTTGATGATATTTTTAAGATCAAATGTGACTCTAACATGTTTTATGATCAAAATATAAGGTATTTTATCATTTATTATGATATATATGTCTACCTCATGTTTTCCTTCATGTTATGACATGTTTTTATATTACCAAGCATCTAATATCAACCCTTATGTTTCTAATCCCCAGGTTATGATGATGATTATATCATGTGAGATATCTAGAAAAGGGTATTGAGGAGTATGCCTATGGATAAATGTTCACAAGTGTAATAAAATAATATGTTTATATATCCAATTTCCAAGACACTAAACCTTCAAGTTCGTGGGTTATGTGATTTTGTGAGATATGATATTTAAATCATGCGATTAATGTATTATTTAAGTCATGTTTAGCTTATGTCACTTCAATATAAGGATAAATGACATATTATTACTTTGTAAAATTACTTATATGTTCTAAACTCATTCATATGGAAATAAATTTTATTTATAAAAAATCATAGAGGGAAAAAAAACACCATAAGGAGATCCTCTACTCTTGTGACTAAAAAAGAAATGGTTTATATTAGAAAAAAGATTTTTATTATAGAAAAAGGTTTACATTTATAGATGAAAATGATATAAATCAAATAAGAGTGCATTAAAAACCAATATTTGGCCACTCAAAATAGCCCTCTTGGAAGGAAAGAAGGAAGACCTAGAAAAAAAAGAAAGGAGTTTCTCCAACTTTAAGAATAATAGAAGTGTAGAAAAACACACCAAGGAAAATGAAACCTATGATAGATATCATGGACATCAATGAAGAAACATGCCTAAGTGGTCTTAAAAAAACCAATAAAAGGAAATAATTAAATCTTGGAGGAAAAGATCTCCAACAAAGAAGGATGGTGGAATAAAGATCCACTAAAGTTATAACACACTATGAGACTTTCATAAGTGGAATATATTCCAAATTTTTTAAAATCCCAAGATGAGGAAGGAAATAATCTCTCACATTAAATAATAAATGTGTGTGAGTTTTTTCATAGAAATAAGATCTATTGTAAAAGGGTTGAGGAAGCTAGATGTAAAAGGTTTTCGAGATGAATAAGTGATTAAAGAAGTTATGAAATTCCTTTCCCTAAATATGAAAAAGGGAAAAAGAAAGTGTGAAGAAAAAAGGTAGGTTAATTATGGCCATACTTATCCTCAACTAGATAAGCTATGGAGATACCCCTTTCCTCATATGATTTAAATGTTTTTAACTTTTTTGAATAGGTAAAAAATTTAAGGGGAGATACAAACCATGGGGTAAATATTTTTGTAAAAGAACATGCTCATGGGATGAAGGTACATCTGGTTATAATATAAATAATGTTCATGCATCAAGAGGTGTTTAAATTATTTTTATTCTTGATTACTATCAATAATTAAGGTGAATTCTATGATGAAGCGTTTAGGATGAAAATTACATGGAAAAGGTCCTAATTTATATAGGAAATGGTTTCTTATCCAAACTTGAGACAATTAGTGGTATATTGTTAAATCTGTGTATAAATAATTAATATTAAGATATAAATTTAGTGGTATCTATCCATAAGAAATAGGAGTCTAGATTTAATATGGAATCATCTACATGAATAAATTTCATGTTTCTTTATTTTCTGATATAACATTTTGGCACCAACTATTTATTTACATATAATAGAATAATTTAGTATCCAGGAAATTATATTCCCAATTAGTGGTATCCTATACTTTGGAAATAATTATTAGTGTCATGCACTGAATAATCAGGGGGATATTGTGGTGAAAATTAAAAGGTCCATAATCCTAATATATTAATTAATAATCCTATAAAGTTTTTGAGGATATAAAGTTCAAGTGGCATCACTACTTTTCTTTTAACATGTGGTATAAACTGATCCTTCAAGTGGTATGTTTCTCAAACCTTTGGATTTATTTTTCACCCAATAATGGTTTTTGTGAAGATGTGATGAGATAATATATTGTTTTTTACTGGGAAAGTGGAAATTTATAGTTGATTTGGTCTTATTAGTATCAATGAGTGACATGGAAAAATTTATGGAGGTTAAATTTGACTCTAGTTTCCTATACCGAGCCCATGCTTAACAGGCTTAGATGATTTATTTATGGCCCAAATACTAGGTGGTAAATTAACTAATTGGATGTATTTGATTTATTAAATCTATCACAGAGTTTTTCTTATAGGATTATTATGTAATTGGTCATTCCAACTGGAAGTTTTTATGAATTAACCACAAGAGCCTAAAGGTGAATAAAAAAGTGCCTCTATCCAAGGAATGAAGTTATTTTAAAAAAGGGGGAGTAGAAAAAATGAATTTTACTAGATCCTAAAAGTGGAATATAATCCCATGAGTAACCATTTTTTATTTTATCAATGGAGGAGAGTTAATAAATCCTTTCCAAAGGAGAAGAATAAAGGGGAATTGTGCACCTAGATAAATTTGGAATTTTTTCCCATGGAACTCATATATTGAGTGGGAGAAAATTTGAGGATGATTGTAGATAAATTCCACACTATATATTTATTTCCAAATAGTGAGGAATAAGTTTTTATATTTTCAACAAAATCCAAGGGGGTGATTTTTGGAACCCTATGAGTTACTGGTGGATTTTTTGAAAATATAAGTAGAAGATGAGTGGAAGGTGGGTCAAGGAAATTTTTTTGACAATATATATTGGAGGAATTAAATACACATGCTGTGTAAATTTCACTTGGAAATTTCACTGCTCATGTAAAGGTAATCATGATCCATGTAAGGGTAATTTAAATCTTACACATTCTACATAAAGGTAACATATTATTGGAATAGATCCTTGAGTTGTGTATGGATAGAGGGTCATAAAACTTATGAAAGGGTAGAGGTGTATACCATTGAATTGAATAAAGGTAGAGGATCTAAACCTTGAATTGAATAAGGGTAGAGGATAGGAAACTTGCATAAGGGTAGAGGATAAGACCATTTAGATATGTAGAGGTAACCCATAAACACAAGATACTACATAAAGGTCATCTGGCCATATAAGGACCCCTATAAAGGTTTCACTGATAATAAGAGCTATGTGAGGGTAGATACCAACTCATGTAAGGGTATCCAGGCTCATGTTAGGGTATATCCTAGTTCATTCAAGGGTCAATATCATCTCATGTCAAGCATGAGGTTTTTTGAAATGGTTAGCAAGCATGATCTACACTGTAGATCTCAACATGGTGGTTAGGGATATCACTTATTTGAAACGATGAGGCCAATTATAGGTGTGGAGTTGAGCGTGGAAAGTTGAATACATTGAATCTAAATCTAAAATAGGGAACATGTGATCCCCACACTATATTAGTGAGATTTTTTTACTTGAGTTCCACCTATATAAAATGGATAAGGAAACCATGGGATTATAGCTAGCCATAGTGGACTCACATATGATGAGTCAATATAGGACCTAATACACCCTAGTGTCCACATAAAATTAATTTTTATAAGAATTTTGTGAAAGTTAAGTATCGAGGTTTCTCAAGAATAATTCAAAATGACAGTGGATATGGTTATGGGTGTTTCAAAGGATGATTTTTCTAAATATCAACTACACTACATTATGGAGACAAAGTGAACAAAATTTCATTCGGTGTTTTTCCTAGATAATATTTTCATATGAGAGAGGAATTGAAGCTAAAAATTTAGGAAATGCATGGACCATTCTTAAATACTTCAAATATAATGGTTTACTTCAAATCCATAATCAAGGAAATTTTAAGGGAGTGGTTGCATAGATTTTTAGTGAATTAATTGAAGATTAATTCTATATTGGAAAATTAAAACTTGTGATGCATAGAAGTTACATGCATGGATCCAAAGATATTATGGGAAGTTAAGGCCAGATCAATTCATAGTATTTTCCATACAATATTATATGAAATATTCCATAATGTAATATTAATACAAATTTACTAATAAATAAATAAAAAAGAGCGTGGGTTAAATATCGAGTATGCGATTCATGGAGTTTCTATATTTTCACAATATGGAAGGTTATCTCACATAGGTTTTTATACTATCTATATAAAATTATATAATAAAGAAAAAATAGAGAGACCCTATATAAAACATTATAATATCCATGTGCATAAAAAACAAGAAATCAATGATAGTTTTATTCCTTGAAGATATCTACACATATAAGGAGAATAAAACAAACATTATCTTGAATATCTGATTTCCAAGAAGTAGGGGAATTCAAGTAGAAAAGAATGTTTAAAGGGAACTACTATTCATTAACACATATGGTATTTGAAATAATAATAAGGGAGTTATTTTTTAATAACAAGTCAAGGGTATTTCAAACTTTAACTGGAAATAAGGAGTTCTAGTTTTATTCTAGAAAGAAATAGTTTTTGTTTGAGAAGGAATTAAAAAAATACCTATTAAGGAATAGAAGAGGAGATAAACAATGAATTTATAAATATTTTTAGGATTCACATATCTATTCAAGTGCAACTGATGAAGGGAATTGCATGTCCATAAACTATGGAAGTTATCCTACCCTAGATCAACTTGTGAAGGAGGAGGAAGGGTAGTGCACCTTGGGTCAAAATTTCTCTTGACCCTAAAAAATACTGTAAGTTAGTGAACCTAGGTTTAGATTGATCATAACCATTGTATCAACTAAACCAATGATCCTAGTGGATTTTTTTGCATTGGTATGTTTCTAATAACATTATCCATAGATTACCCAATGTAGGTTAACCAATTGAAAATCATTGTGTCCCCACATGCATTTCATTTCTACATATTTTCATACAATTTGATGAGGTAGAGTAAATGTGAAGGAAAATATCGGTTGAACATAGTTCCTACACACATGGGAATAATATCCACAAATACAAATTAGTAAAAAGATCTAAATTGGTCACACCTTGATTCACCCATCCCCTCAGGGTTTTCTAGGGAATTATTATACTTAGTGCCCTGATATTTTGGGGTTAGGGGCACTAATATGCCTCACATATAGGGTGTGGGTCTTAGAGTGGGGTAAGTAAAAGAATGGTTTGTACAGGTCAAGGAAATACAACCCTTATCCATCCCCACCCCACCTAATTTCTATCCCTATATATATCTAAATTAAAATATATGGGGACTCATCTCCCTAGTAGAAATATTTTGAAGATTTATGGGAAAAAATTCTTAAAGTAGTTAGTATGAACTAAATTATGTGCCCAACCTATAATGATTATATTATGAATTCATTAATTTATGATCATCCACTAAATTTTTATATTATAATAAAAATGAAAAATATGTGTATTTTGAGTTTTTATTGCATACCATGGATTCATTAACTACACATAATGAAATATCCTGAAGATCTTATATATATATATCATAAAGTATAGATTTTATAAAAATTATTTTAATTGAATTATTTATAAGAACTCATATATGTTTATTACAAATCAAAAATATTAAAGGGTTACTAAATGCTCATGTAAGTACCTTAATTGGTAGTGAAAAATCAATTGAAGGCACTTAAAGAGAAAATATATGACTACATGATAGTAATTTTTCTAATAAATAATTATTTTTTATATCTTTAGTATTGATGAAATTTATTTAGCTTTAAATATATTATATAAAATGAATATCATATGGGGCTATGAATAAAGGAGACACAAAATACCTCTATATTCAAAAATAATTTATATTGAATAAAATTTGTTTTTTTAAGAATTTGATAATATTTTATTTTTATTATATACAATCAAATAAATTATAATAAACTAGAAGTTTACCAATACCAACACATTAATTGCATTACATGATCACTTGGTTCATCTAATATCAATTATGATGAAAAATATTGATAAAAATATACACAAACATCACGTTATTGATAAAATAATAGATATTCACTAGGGTAGAATCATGAATTTATTTTATAGATATATGTCTACAAAATTATTATATATAAGATAATTTTTCATTCTCTACATGATATTATGAATCTCTATTATATGATGATTTATTATGGGTTGCCTATTATTAAGGTAAATTATTTATATCATCACTATGAAATTGGGGAATTAATCGATTGATACACCTAGTTGGTACCAAATCGATACCTAGAGGAACTAGAATAGACACGAGTCCTACCATACTGAGACACTGTTCATATTATGAGCAGAGAGATTCAAATCCACTTCTTAGCTGGGGAACACGTGGTGCACTCTGGGCTTGGTTAGGGCCCCTTGTTGGGATTCAAGCATTACCCTACACGTGTTTTTCCACTGGGGAGCTAGTCAAGTGGTACACTTGGTTGGTAGAAACTCACTACCAGGGTAAATGGTACAGGATCGATTCGTACTTGACTCATACATTATTCATACTATGAATAGGGTGATTCAAAATCCATTACCATGATGAAGAATGCATGACATAATTTGGGATTAGTCTGGGTCCCCCACTAGGATTAAAGTATTACCCTACGCATGTTTTGCAGTTGGGAGTGTATCCAAGTGATAAACCCTTATAATCATACATTGAGAGAACTTGTTTCAAAAGTGGATATGGGTGTTTCTAATATACTATATCTGACACTATATTAAGTACTATATAAGTATTGTAGGAGAAAAACTATTCAACTGAAATGGGTTTAATGCCACATAATTGGGCATATGGGCTATAGGGCCTTCAAGCCATCAATGGACTTTGGGCCACCGTTCCTCCAGGATATCATCATTATAAGTAATTTGGGATACATATCCTCCAGGTCATCATTATTTGACAATAGATGACATGGTAGGGACCAGGTGAATGACTCAGTGAAAAAGGAAGTATGTACAATAGATATTCACATGGGTGGTCTTACTTGATAAGAGGAATGGGTGCGTTGACACTTATTATCCATAATTTCATTTCCATATACTACCTATGTGGAATTTAGGGGTTCCCTTATACACGACTATCAATACATGGGTCTAGTTTGAGGATGTAGATGAATAGACAAGTGATGCAAGTGGGGAACCACGATGGCATTACTGGGTGGTCACCTCAAAAGAGAGATGGGTGTACTGACACTTATCATCTAACCCTTATCTCAGACCACAGATGGTGGGGTTCCCTACCATAGTTCATAAATCCACCATGATGTAATTTTTCATGGAAGGAGGGCAATGAAACTTTAAAACTGGGATCATGGTGTGATGACTACTAATAGGGAGGTGGCATGATGTAAGACTAGTGACACGACATGATGCAAACTAATCACTCAGGGCCTTAAGGACATGTATAGGCATTTGGGTCATAGATCCTTTGGTCCATGTATCATAATAAAATAGGTCAAGTGGGTTCCTGACATTCCTTGTGTGGAGGGATGAGGCTTGACCACCTGAGGTGCCTAGGTGTGCACGTTGTTTGGTTACTTTTAATCCCATCTACCTATAATTATTAATTATATAATCACCAACTATATTGAAAGTAAATTTATTATATTTATATGAATTATCAATTATAGAATATATATGGGTGAACCTACCTACCATGCGAACCATTTAATTGTTATACAAATGATGTATCTATGAAATGGTTACATGTATTATCATTCACTAATGAATATATATCAAATATTTTTCATGTTTATTAAAATTAATATTGAGAATCACATACCTTATGTAAAATTATCCAACATAGTCATTTATAATATGCTCACAACACTTAAATAAAAAATTTAGTTAAAAAGAATAACAAATCATTTTTTTGATATGTTTATTACACACACTAGAAGTGTTGTTGAATTGATTATATAAAATTATCATCCATCATGAGTGTAAATAAATAAATAAATTATTACCCAAAATGGAAAATAAAATTTTCAATTATAATATGTCTTTCTAGATTTTGTCCTAACAATGACATTGGTACTAAATAAATTATGCAATCTCATTAATTATTTTTGATCATATATATTTTTTTAATAATTTTAAATACCATTAATTTCAATGGATTTTGAGAGATGATGACATCAAAATAATTAGCAAAAAAATATTTTAAGGAAAATGTGATATGTCCAACTTATGATGTTTTGGATTTATTATCCAAATTGATAAGACTATTGTATATATATAATCTCATTATAAGAAATTTTCATACTTATTAATTTGGTTATATATAGATTTAAATTATTTCATAATAAATTCTTTCATTATTTATTTATATGTTATCATTGATTACAACACCCAAAAGGGTTCAATTTTTTTGATGCATATTCAAAATTATGAAATATTTACCCGATTAGAAAATTTATATATGGATGGAATTGAATAAGATATATATTATAGATTCATTTTAATAAATAATAATAAAAGGAATAATATAAAATTGATTTTATCATACCATATTTTTTATAAATCAATTTATTTTCATTAATCATCATATTATGAAAATAGTTTAAATAATATCAAAACTCATAAAGAGTTTATGAAAGTTGTGTAATATTTGATCATTAAATTCAAAGGAATATCCATTTGTTTTTTGAATTAATCATACAAAAGAAGAAATATTAAATTTTTGAAAGATTTTACATATTCATGAAAATAATCACAATGAATAATTAAATATATTTCTTTCAAGAGTGATATATTTTATAGGAATGGGGACAATAAAGAAATTATTTTTCTTTAAAGAATTAAATAAAAATACACATTTATTTATCCCTAAAGGATATATACACACACATTCATATATACCTTAAAAATAATATGAGGTCCTATTAAAAATAATTTGATTCAAGGTAATTTTTTTATCTTACTCATTGATACATAAAGGGTATACATTATTAATTATTCCAAAATTTAGAATCAAAATTGGCTGATTTTTCTGATGCTAGAAATTTATAATCCACATAAAGCTAGATCTAAAATAGTATATTTATTAACATATGGTATAATTTCCATCTTGAATTTCTATAAAAAAAATATTTATGTGACTTCCTTGAATCATGAAGCATTTATTTTTATTTACAAAGTAATAAGAGAATGTGTTTAGTTGAGATCATTCACTCATCATATCAAAAACTATTACATATTGACTATGAATAATGATATCCCCACTAATAGGTTTCATGGGACATAAATATGAATATTAGTAGAGAAATAAAATAGAAAACCCATGCTAATATTGATTGATAGTGGAATCAAAAAGAAGAAATAATAAAACTATAAAATAAGAATACCTCACTGTCTATGCTATTGATCTTCACTGGAAGTGAGTTTGATTGAGTTCCCTCAAAAACTAATAAATTATTTCCTTTGATGATATATACTAGCCACTGTAATTACCATAAACTTTGGTCATACATATTCTCCAAAATGGTGTGCTGGTACCTCCTCCTAAAAGGAAAATGGAGGGAAGATAAATAGAGTGAGAGTTTATTCCAACAAAATAGAATGATCTCTAATATCTCAAATGAGGTCTAAAAATATCTATTTTATAGGACTCCTTAATTTAATAAAGGATATTCTTGGATTCCTAACATTTCATACATTATGAAATGGATAAACTATTTGGATTTCTACTAATTGATCAATATAATTATTAATATACTTTTAAAAATTAATAAGTTGTTTACACACCACTATACGAGTTGTCAACAACTAAAGGAATATGATAACTACCTTAGGAGAGTCGGATGAATTATATTGAATATTATTCTATGAGAGAACCACTACATGGTATTAAAGGAAATGAGAATACATTAACTGAGATTTGGTGACTTCCACCATGTCATGGTCTGTGCTTTAGTGCACAATATTCAATAATCTACCACTTGAACTAAAGGCTCATAGACTTTATGAAAGACATAACAAATATTTATGAATCCATCAAAACACCATTGGACATGAAAATTATAATCTCTCAATTTTTTTATAAAAATTTTATACCAAAATTAATACTCATTCAAAGTCTTAATATGAAAACCAATGAAAATTTATAAAATTTATGAGAATTATGAATTTATTAATTCAAATTTGTAAGAAAAGAACAAACTTTTAAATTTTTTTTATTGATAATCAAGCTATAAAGGGGCTTGGCGTGATCTCAATAAAATAATCTCATTTATTTATATTAACATGTCCACCATGATATGTATCACTATATATTGTATACATGATTATATAATCACTTTGTCTAATATATTGAGTGAAAAATTGAAATAGAACATGTCAATATAGTACATTATATCTCATATATTCATGATTATTTGAAATAGACTGATCATTTTGTATGAATACATTACATTTCATTCATCTATGTATTTTAACACATCAAATTTCACTCAACTAAGCATGAATATTCATTTACTTAGTATAATTCAATCATTTTATTAGATTCTATAATTTTCATGCAGGAGGATAAATTCCATATTTGTTAATCTCAACTAAAAACATGATCAAAAGCATACCCAACCACCTATGATTATCTTATCCTTAAGGTTGGTGTAATTAAGATATGGAAGTATAAAGTTTAACATGCTCAGTATCTTACAACCTTAGGTAATAGGGATTCATATGAATTATACATACCTAATTATATTAATGGTTGTATGAAAGTCTATGTGATGTACTTTCATGATTCTATCTACATAAAATTATTTACTTATTATCTCACGAGTTTAATATCTATTTGAGAAGGATGTATTTTATTGTTTGGTGAGACAAGTATTAATTTTAGAAAGAAATAACACCATTTTGTGACAGTAAATCTGAATTAATCACTTAGTTATAGGAACCACCACAAGTTTTTATTGAACTTATTAATCCAAATAGATTCCTTCCTAGCTTCTGATGCAATGATGTACTGTACCTCAGTTGACGATTTCTTCATAATGGATTATAACTCTTCTAACTTATATATCCACCATTGAGGAAAAACACAAACCATATTTATATTTGATATCATCCTTGTAAGTTTGTAACATAAGATCAGTGTAACCACTTGCAATTAGATCATCTATACTTCCAAAGACCAAGCACATATACTTACTTTTCTCAAGTACTTAAGGATATTATTGAAAGAAGTATAGTGAATATTACTATTATTTTATTGGTAAATACATATTATAAAAAAATTATAATCAACATTGGTTTGAGTAAATAACACAACATATACGATAGATCCTATGGTATAGTGACCCACACTTTTCATACATAAATATTTTGTATTATTAGATGAATATTCAATACGTAACATTATGATCCACACCAGAATTGTTTAGGTATATTTTCTTTGGAAACCAGGATATATAACTTATTCATAAGATATCTGTATCATCTCTATCTTAGTTATTCACAAATAGAAACCTTCTTAGACATATCATACTTAAAAATATTTATTCATATCCCGAGTAAGCGAAATATAATAAATAGTGAGCTCAAATGCTCAATAAGGGTAAATAAGGGAGATATCAATGATCAATTAAGCACAACATGATCATAAGGGTATGATAACATGATATTAACATTTAAAAACCATACATAGTGTATCATAGATCATAATCATTATTCATGGTGTAAATATTTTTAGTTCATAATGCATGAATCATAAATAAATCAAAGAACACGATCCATGAAAGCACACCATTGGAATATGAAATAATTTTTTGGCATACACATAGTCATATAAAATAATTTCCTTGGTCAAGGATAACTGCCAAGACTATCATAGTAGATTGGGTTTACTCCCCATTCCATTATATTGTTAGTTAAGGTTCACTCCAAAGTCTATTATAATGGACATATTCCCTTACTGAATTGGGTTCACTCCCCATTTAAGTATTTATTATCTCATGAGATATCCATCTTTACCCAATGCATTAGAGGGATATATAATTCTAGGAACACCCATCACATAATCATAATCAAATTATATGTATGCCAAAAGATCATAAATAATTCATTATATATCATAACCTATAGAAATTAAATGAGTTTTATAAAAATTTCATCATAGAATCATAATATAACTCATGGAAAATAAATAGGTTTCATAAAGGTTTCATCATAACTTAATTAACCTGTGGAAAATAAATAGATTTTATGGAAGAATCATTAAATAATCATCATAATCCATAAAAAGAATGAAATAGTATTATGTCATTAGATATATCCCTAGTAAAGAATATGTAACATAAAATGATGTTATCAAAGATAAAAAATGTCTTTAAATGATCACTAGAACATTTCTTAAGGAAACTAACCTTTTTAATTTGAAATCACATATTTAAAATATAATTTTTTCAAAAATATTAAGAAATTTTTTTATTTGATAAGAAAATTATAAAATTATAAAATAATCTTAAATGAATTCAATGATCGCGATGGTGGGAAATTCCATTCATTCCATTATGTTAAAACAAAGTTTAATTTCATATTTTCACTAAAAAGTCACAAGTACCTCATTTGGAAAAAGATAAGAAGATCCATTTTAAAATATTTTTTGAAAAAGTAATTATGTGTAAAATTAATTTAAATAGTCATAGGATAATATTTAAAAAATTCATGTTTTTTTTAGAAAACATGGATATGGAAGAAAAATTATTTTTGACTGAATAGAGAAATAAAGTTGATTTTCCTTAACAATATTATTTTTCAATATTGAGTACTTAACGAGTAGAAAATGAAAGGAAAAAAATTTAATATTAAGAAATAAATATAGGAGAATAAAATTAAAAGAATTATTGAGTAATAGGACATAAAATTTCATCATTATAAACTTAATCATAAAAAATCCTGATAAATAACGAGATTGTAACATAAATCCCTTACCTCAAGTATGGCTTTATTTGAAAGCACTATAAAATCCTATATAATAAATAAAAATTTACTATAATTATATACCATGATCATTTAAATAATTTAATATCATATATTATCCACTTATAAAATTTCAACACCCATTTATTAATAATTACTTATTAAAATTATCGTTATTGGGTGTTAACTTTTTCGATTTTCATGGAAGATTCAGTTCAGAAGTTCTAGTCCTTGAAATTTGATCATGGTTAAATGATCTCAAGATTTTTAAAAATAATATAAATATAATATATATTAATTATATATATATATATATATATATTCATAAATTAAAGGTAGAAATAGAAAAATTAATTACACTGTTCATGGAGATGGTAGGTTGTACGTACGCATGAATATTGCCTCCATTTTTTGATGAATAGAAAAAAATAATGGTAAATAATAATATAAATTTTAAAAATAATAATAGTATCATAAATAAAATATTTATTTATTAAATCCATAATTACAAACATCCATGTAAATTTTTTATGAAAAATGAACTACATCGCTACGTGGAGACGATAAGTCTTACTCATGCACAAGCGATGTTTTTTACTTTCTGTAGGATGTAATGAAGGAAGATAATGGTTCTTAAATCATAATAATAACAATTAAGTATATTTTATATAATTAATTCATTATTTTATAATGTACACCATTGATTTAGAGGAGGTATAAGAAGAAATAAAATTGAAAATGCTCTGTTAAGAGTTACACCTCTTCGTTGAGAAACCTCTTTTGGGTAACAACTTAATACTAGAATAGATGACATTTTGGAAATACCTAAATATATAGGACCATTTAAGGAAGATTAAAAGTTATTATGGCTAGTATTGAATGATATATAAGGCTCATAAGGTTTGATTAAGAGAGGATAATGGTCTCCCTTTTATAAGTGAGGGGAGGGGCACTCTTAGAATTACATAAAGTAATAAATTAATATAAATTATTTTTTATAATAAAGTGATCCAAAATTAATATATTTTGAATATATTATGATTATAATTTTAAATACTCTCATCCAATAATATTTATACAAGTTTATGTTATGTTTTATCCCTTATCTCTTTGTTTTAACCCACGTTAATCCTTTTGACAATTACCATAATATCAGAGTTTTATACTCATTGAGGGTAAAAAATGATAATATAAAAGGAAAATAGACCCATAAATATACCATGTTTGATAAGTTAAACCACATTCAATTAAATTTTTTAAATATATATTTTTATGAATTTTAAATCATTTAATAAAATATTATTTATTATAAAATGTCATTAATGTCATTTCTGTAACTATTCATTTATTTTGACTTTAAAGTCATCAAGATAGTTATGGAATTAAAATATACACCTTTAAGATACCCCTAATATATTATATTAATCTAAAAGATTCATTAAAAATAACAATTCATCCAAATTATGATACTTTTAATATTTTTCATATCATTTATTTTATATTTCTATTAATTGAATAAATACCGTGTTGGCGTTGCATAAGAATTTAAGGTAATTACTCAATAACTAAAAATAAAACATAAATTTCCAAGATAAAAAATTAATTAATATTTCAAATAATCATTTATAACAAAATTCATCATCTTTTTATCCTTATTTAAAAAATTTAGATATATTAAAGTCAATAGAGTGACATTCTGTATTTAATCTTTTCTAAAAATAAGATAAAGGTCATAATAAAAGAAAAATGGCCCCAAGTTGCCATATTTTTAAAAAATGGATGGATATAGATGAAATCCACTCATATAATAGGATAAATTAAAGATCTTGAGAAATTTTAAAGCCTTATCTCAAATTTTAACCCCGTTTTACCCGTTCTATCCTTATCGTGGTGAAAAATATTTACTAAGGTTACTATTCATAATTACAAAAATAAAAGGGACCTATTTTCCAAATTTCATCCTCTTGATTCCAAATATTTAATATATTTTTCAAGATTAAATTCATTTAAGTGGTTTAATTTAATTTAAAATTAAACCTTCAAAATGAGTTAAAAATCAATTTTCTAGAAAAAATGTCTTCTGAAGTATAAAAGTTTTCATAACAAAATAAAATATAAAATTAATTAAAATAAACTCAATTGGATTATTAATAATATAAATTAACTAATTTTAATTTTAAAACCATTTAATACAAAATGCAACTTTTTAAATTCTTTAAACAAAAAGTTAGTTCTCAATACAAATGATTATTTTCACTATTCAGCGAAAAATCAGTTTTTTTAGAAAATTATCAAAAATTAACTTTAAGATAATTGTAAAAAGATGATTTAAAAAATTAATTCCATTTATTAATATACATTTTTAAAATTTGTAAAAAAATAGTTATATTATTTTCTCACAAAATACAATAAAAACCATTTTGAGGGAAAATGTATTTTTAAAGCATATAATGACTTTACTAAAAATTAAGTACTTATTTATCAATATATTTAATTTAGTTAAATCATTTATACCTAATTTTAAAAATTTATTTATTTATATTCAACCTGAAAATTTAAATTCCATTTTATAAAAATATATTACATTACAGTTCATTTAGACTCAGAGTTGTGTGTATCACAAGCTATCAAAGAAATTAAATTTATTTGAAGAGAAATATATCATAAAATCTTAAGGTATTATATTATAAACCACTTAAAATTATTTTATCCCTTGAAATTACATTACTATTATATAAAAAAATGAGGATATTTTTTCCATCATATCCTCAGGTTCCCATGTAACTTCTTTTAATTTCTGATTCCTCTAGAGAACTTTAACCATAAAAATAGTCTTATTCTGCAACACTTTATATTTTTGATCCAAGATTTTTACTAGTTGTTATTCCTAGGAAAGATCATTATCCAATGTTATATCCTATGAGTTCAATAAATGTGAAGGATCAAGTTTTTACTTCCTCAGGTGAGTTACATGGAACACATCATAAAATTTAGAGAGGTTCAGTGGAAGAACCAAGCGATAAGATACCATCCTTACTCGATCAAGAATCTAGAAGGGTAAAATACACCTAGGGTCAATATTTACCTTATTTCAAAATATCAAAAGATTATTCCATGGTGAAATTATTAGGAATACCTTCTCACCAACTTCAAATTACATATTTCACCAAACACTGTCAGCATAAATTTACTATTGACTCGGAGCTGCCTTGATGTGATGCTAAATGGAACTAAACATATCCACCATTTCCTCAGCTATTTTAAGTCTCAATATATTTTTTTCTATAAAGTCATCCCAAAAAATTAGTGTTTTATAATTCTTTATAAATATGTCTTTATTATGATCGATCTGAATACTCAAGTGAAAATTATTGTTGTAAGAAAATTTGAAAAGAGGAATGTGTTAATACCAACCACATTTAAACTACATAGAATAAGAGCTTGGTATATACTACATGGTTTTAGTTGTTATTTATAGCTAACCATCTATTTGAGGATGATATATAGTATCGAACCTCAACTCTATATTTAGATCCTTTGAAGACTTCTCTAGAACTTCATGGTAAACCTTAGATCCTAATTTGATACAATTGAGAGTGGCAATCCACACAACCTTATCACTTAATTAATTTATATTATATAAACATGATCAAGAGATAAATATTATTTGATATCAATAAGCTGTGATGAATTTTTATGGAGATTGTCTATAACCTAAATAACATTATGACCTTTAGATGTTTTAGGTAGTCTAATGGAAAAATACTTGATAATATTTTACCATTTTCATTGGTTGTAACATCCACTTTCAATTATATCTTTTATACTTAACTTGATGACATATAAATCACTAATATACATAATTTATAATATATCTTTTCATGCTGTCCCACCAGAAAAACTCTTTTAGATATCTATAAATCTTCATACTTATAGGATGAACAAAGAATGATGAACTATGAGATTCATCCAAAATAACCTTCTTCAAATATGATATGAACAAAACAAATAAAAAACTCCTAGAACTTATAATTCCATCACAATCAAGTTTGAACTTGAGAAAAATTCTGAAATTCCTTTACAGTTTCACATCTTCCTTCTGTGCCTCTTTAATCCTAACTTAGATAGATAGTTATAAATTCATTTAATCAAGATAATATCTATCCCATTCCTTCAATATTTCAAGGTTAGTATTTTAAAAATATATAAATATTAGATATTTTCTAATCCTCATCATAGGTAAGATTTCATTATCCATCTAACATAGAGCATCTTCCAACTTGTTTTCTTTCCCAAGATGGTAGTGAATTAAGTAGTTATAATCTTTAATGAACTCCAACAATATTCTTTGGTTCATATTCAACTCCTTCTAAATGAATATATATTATTATAATGGTTGGGGGAGGGGGATAAATACAAGAAATTCCCTACACTACTAACAAGTAAGAACTCAGTGAGACTCGAACCCAAGACCTTGCTGAGACCCCGCAAGGCTGCTACCAACTGAGCTGCACCCTAGGGGCATTAGGGATTTTTATGTGCAGTGTGGGGATTTATAGAATAATATATAATATAAAAATTTATGATTAGTATATATATCAAACCTTTCTACATAAATATAATTCTTCCATATATATAATGAAATAATTACCAGAACTAACTCTAAATAATTATTTGGGTAATTCTACTCATGAACCTTAAATTTTTATGAGACATAACCTAACACCATATCATTATAAATGATTAAGTATCATAGTAATTTCTTTGATGCATCACTATAGATCAAAAATCCTTATCCACTATAGGGTAGTATAAGTATAGGTGTGTTGACTAACCTTCTCTTCATCTCCTTTAAATTTTCCTCACATTCATCCATCTAAAGGAACTTTAATCCTTTTTGAGTTAACTTGGTGAGTGGATTAGATAGTCATGATAAATTCTCAAAAAAGAATCAATAATATCTAGCCAAAACAAGAAAACTATGGATCTTAGTCATAGTATTTGGCCTGGTATAATGTTTAATAACTTCTATCTTTGATGGATCCACTGATATACCATATCTTGAGATTTTATAACCCAAAGATGAAACTTTCTATAGAAAAAATTCACACTTGGTAAAATTTTCACAAAAATTATCCTTTATTATGATCTTAATTACAATTCTTAAGTGATATTCATGCTCTTATTTTATCTTGTAATGTATAATAATGTCGTCGATAAAGACTACCAAAAACTGATCAATGTAATATCTAAAGATTATATTCATTAAATATATGAAGATATCAGGGGCATTATTGAGACCAAAATGAATCAATATAAATTCATAGTGTCCATACCACGTACAAAATGTTATCTTGGGTATGTCTTCACTTTTTACCCTCAACTGATAGTATCCATATTGAATATCAATCTTGGAAAAATATTGAGCTCCTAATAATTGATTGAATAAATCATCAATACAAGGAAGATGATACTTATTATTGATTATGATATTGTTAAGTTCCCAATATTAAATGAAGGGTCACATTTATCCATATTTATTATTAACAAAAATAATATGTTCTCCCCATGTTAAAACACTTGGACAAATGAATATCTTATCAACATTCTACTAGAGTTTCATCTTTAATTCCTCCAACTCAATAGGGACCATTATATACAAAGTCTTTGAAATAGTTGTATCACTAGTTATGAGTTCGATTGAAAAATAAAATTCATGATTTAATGGAAGAATAAGAATAACTTCAATAAAATCATCTAGAAAATCTTACACAATAGTAATATCTTCGATGTTGAGTTTCTCCCCAACTATATGAGATAAAAACCCCTTTTTAAATGGAATGAAGACTCATATAATGGATGTAATTTACATTGAAAGTTAATATTTATCACCGAACCTGTAAGGAACCATGTTTTTCTAGATTGTAAATTTGAGAAAAAATTTAAATTTTTTACTTTTGGATTATTGTGAGGGGTAGAATGGTATTTCAACCCCAAGAAGACAACCTCAGGAAATTTTTATGACTGCTCTACTGGTCCAAAAATAGGGTGTTTACCCCAAGACATGATTTTTGTGGAATTAAGGACCGTTTGAATTTTCATGGAATAATTAATAATTAATAATTTATTAATTAAATACTAATTTATTCCCACATGTTCATTAATCTATATATTTTGAAAAGAGTAATATATTTAGATTCTATCTCCACCATTATTTCCATAATGGGGGGTTTTTCATAGGTGAGTCTTAAACTCATGTTAGGAATTGGGGTCTGGCCGAGAACCCTTTTCTATTTTATTTTTTCTTCATTTTCTTACTTTATCTCCTCCCCTAGATTATCATGTACATATCCCATATGGGATTAATTTTCCATGATTTAGAGAGGATAAGGATAAAGAGAGAGAAAAATATGGAGAGAGGAATAAATGTTCCACTGTGGAGTTTAAGAGGAGCTGGATCATCGTGCGATAATGGTGGAACGTGGATATGGTCGAAGATTCGGCGGATTCCAACCAAAGGTACTCCATTTTTTCTTTTATGTCATAAATCCATGTATATTTACCAATTTCTAGTTTTAATTCCCTATTATGACTACTTAGGACCCCTTAAGGGTAAATCTGTAGCTTTTGTGGAGAAAATCGAGTCAAAGGGCCATTTTCAAGGGTATCCTATTTGGAAATCCTGATCACATGATGTGTTGTTCAGGAACACACATAATGTGTTCTTTTTATTATGGGAAGATGGATTTTTAATAGTACACTCCAAGTACTGGGAGTACACACCATGTATTGGTGCATGGCCATGTAGTTGAGCACCGAGCCAGATAGCCTGTGTAGGGGAACTTATCCATGTAGAGTATATGACCAGACTCCTGTTTGGGCTACACATCATGTATAAGTACATGAATCAGATAAAAAACATGTCCATACCATTTGAGATACATGGGAAGGTACCCCATGTAGGGTACATTCCATGTACATGTATTACACGCCGTGTACATGAGTTCACATGACATTTCCTGATAAAGTACATGACCATGTGGAGATGTGAGATTAATCACCATGTACTAGGCTATACACATCATGTAATCCTTTCTTGCTACCCATTTTGGGTGGTTTTTCCTGTTTTATTCCCTAGAATTAGAATTGGACACATGAGTAGTCCATTTTGAGCATTTTTCCATATAGATCATGATGGTGGAACCCCATGGGTGATTTAATGACTCTTAAGTGGCATTTTGGGGAAAATGAGAATTGATGGAGATGTTTTTCCTCTAGTAATAAAATTCAGCTATCTCCTAAGAGTGATACCTTGAAATGAGATGGGCCATGGTCCATCTTCTATGATTGATGATCACGTAGCTTTTCCCTTGAGGATGAAAACCTAGTGATATGTTATCTTCTTTCCTAGGAGGCCTTGATATTACTATTTACAAGGATACCTTGGAGGATACCTTCTCTTACTCACTTTTTTTGGGACCCCCTATCATGTGCCTTTACTTATGTTTCAATATAGAGGATCCCATGTACGATACCTTCTCTTTCACCCTCCTTCTGAGGACCCTATGTAGGATTCCTATGCTAGTTAGTATTTCTAAGGATCCCAAGAGGGATTCATTTTCTTACAGGTTGACTTAGAGGATCCCAAGAGGGATGCCTTTTCTTTCAAGATAACTTAGAGGATCCCAAGAGGGATTCCTTTACTTATTTGTGGACTCAAGGATACCAATTTGGATTTTTATCTAGTGTTTTTAACATGAGGAACCCTATGGGTGCCCCATTGTTTGACCAACCCTGAGATAGTGCATTATGGGTTTATGTAGAGATGGTAGCATGTGCTACCTTAGAACTCTTACCAAACTTGTGAGCCTGAGAGGAAGTGTAAGTAGCATGTGGTTTAGGTGTTCAACCACCCTCACTCTTTTATTTACGAATCCACTTATTTAATGATGATGTATCTATGATTTCCATCAGCTCTTCCTAGTTTGTGGATGATGTTCTTGGAATGATAAAAAATATATTAGGGATTCCCAAATGTACTTACTAGTACCTAGATTAAGAGTCTTATTATTGTTTGTGTTATTATTGGGATGCCTGGATGTACTTCATAGGATCTGACTATTGAGCCTACATGATTATTGGGATTCCAAGACATACTTCCTTGGATTTGGATTATATTACACCTTGATCGATACATGTATTCATGATATAGAATACCTTGGATGGGATCATAATCTAGATGAAATTATATTATTCCTTGAGAAACACTTGGATTCCTGCTACGAAATTCATTAGACGGGCTCGTAGGCCATATGGAACTTGTGGACATGGAATTCCATAAATTATATTTCTAAGTGGGCATAATTCTTCCAATTTCATGATATTAATATACTCTTGAGGATTATTAAACTCTTCTTGAGGGGAACCAAGGATACTCCTTAAGGTCAGGGTGGATGCACCATTTATTCATTACCTCTTAAATGCCTTGAGTGATACTTGGATTCCTGTGTTGGAATGCCTTGGATAGACTCATAGGGCAGATTAATTATATATTAATTGATTGATACTTGTATCCACATATAGAAATTCCTTGTATGGAATCATAAGGTATATGGATTGTATACTCCTTGTAATACCCCACAACACCCTATGAGGGGAGGAGTGAATCAGTGTGTCAAATTTTTCTTTAAATAAGACAAATACTGTACCCAAGTCAGTAGGAACTTGTTAAACCTATCTAATGGAATAATTCACTTACCAAAAACCCATATGAAAAAATAGAAACATAACAAAAAGGTTTTACTTGGTTTACCACTAAGGGATAATCCAAGGATTATATGATGATAGTGTGTTTGTTGTACCCGAATCCACTAATATTCACTATATATTGTGGACTACAATTGATTATATATGGTCAATCTATTCCTGGAACATTACCTTTACAATATTTTTTGGTATGGAACACTAACTCCCTTGGATCACTTCCATAAATCCCCCCATTCTCACTAATTTGGGTGACATATTTCTTAGTTTATTAACTTGAAGTCCACTTTTATATCAGAGCACATGAAGGTGATGTTTTTCATCACGTGGACGCACTTATGATGCTTCAATATATCCCAAATATTTTCCCAAGTTCAAGTATTCTTGTGTAAGTATCTTTCTCAAAACACCCTTTTTTTTGAAACCCCCATTTTGTTTCAAATCACTTTCAACTTTCATAAAACTAACAAATTTTGAAAAACTCACAACTTTTGCAAAACTCCCAAATTTTGTGAAAATGGTTCACTGGAATGGATTAGTATCAATTAGTTCCCAACCATAATTTTCACAAAATATGTGTTCTATTAAAGCTCATGATTCTCTTAAAAATTACATTAGCATAAAACCTTCACAAATTCAGAGTGATAAACCATTATTCAAATTTTTTTCAGATTATCATATGATGAGTAAACACCTATTTATAGAAAGGTGTTAAACTTTTTAATTTTTTTAGCTTTCATGAAACTATATTAAACCTTGATAACATGTCTCCTAGATTCTCCAATATCAACCTGTCTTTTTCGAAACTCCCTATCTTCTCGAAACTTCAAAGAAATTTTCCATTCACAAAACATTTCATAATCATGTAACTTACCACCTTTTTTCAAAAAATTATTATAATTGTGTAACTTACCAACTTTTTATTTCAAAAATATACAGTATTTCATGAATCATTATTTTGTGAATCTACAGACCTTCGTGACACCATAATTTCAGGAATTCCATGACTTTTCCATATTTTCATAAGGTAATCCTAGAAATACATCTTTTATGAAACTTATTCCTTCCTCTAAATTTTGGAAAAAATTGGGAAATGAAACCACCTTCAACACTGAATACACCTAAACTATAAGATCACTTGGCTTAAAAATTCCTTGATCAAACTAGTTTAGATTGAAAAAAATACACAAAATATAATCTTTTTAAAGATGTGAAAACCCTTGGTTCCAACAATACACCCCTTTGGGTTTGTTGGAAATCTATAGATAAATTCAATAGATCACCAGGCATAAATAAAAACCTATTATGAAAACCTATATTCCATTTAATTTCACCATTATCTCCCTTTGGAAATAAACCTAAAGAAACTATATTTTTCCTTAGTGATAAAAAAACCTTGAATCATATCTCCCCCTGATACCTATATAACATATGAAAATAGATTAAAATAGTTAACAAAAATGGGGAGAGGGGTTAAACCATAACCTCCTTATGCAATGGGAGGTGGATGAACACCTAGTTTCAACCGATGTTTCTCAAACATTGGTGATTCAAAGGCTTAGTCAGGATGTCATCTATTTGATCATTATACACAACATGCTCCATTTTAATCACACATTGTTAGAATTTTTTTGATGAAGTGATATATAATCTCAATATGTTTTGTATGAGAGTTTTGAACTAGATTTTTTGTGATATAGATCGTGATCTTATTGTCATAGAGTATCACCACTGACCATTTCACCTCATCATTGATATCAATAAGTTATTTCTTCATCAAAAATAGATGAGTGCATTCATTTTTCATAGAGATATAATCTTCTATATCTATACAAAGAGAACTTATTTCTTTTTTCTTTCTCAACCATCCCACACATTTATTTCCAATGAAGAATGCAACCCCACTTGTGGACTTTCGATCCACCACATCTCCAGCCCAATCTGTGTTATAAAATGAAAAAAATTCATAATATCTTCCTACTAAAAAGTATAATACAAAGTTTAGAGTACCTTGGATATAAATAATTTTTCTTTTAACTACTAAATAATGCTATTCCTTCTAATTAATTTGGATGCGATCCACTAAACATGTTGGAAAAATGATATTTGGACGTGTTGCAGTCAAAACAATAATATTTCAATGATCCTACCATACAAGGTGGGTTCCATAGATTTCCCATCCTTATGATTTCAAATTTTTTTCCTGACCTCAATTAGAGTCAACATTGGTTTGGATTCAGAAATATTGAAATTATTCAGAACCTCTCTTGCATAATTTTCTTGATAAATGAAGGTGTATTCCTTATTTTTAATCACTTGCAACCCAAAAAATTATGTGAGTTCATGAATCATGGAAATTTAAAATTATGATTTCATGTGATTATAAAATTCTTCTACTGATCCATTTATACTTCCTCCAAATATAATATCATCCAACTACAAAAGCACCATAAATTGATATCCTTGAGAATTATTCATATAGAGATTATGGTCGAAACCTCCTATTTTAAATTAAAACCTCTTTAGATAAGAATCTATTCAAAAATACTATGCTCATAGTTCCTTATTTAGACCATAAAGATCCTTATTTAATATACAAACCATTATTTGATCATTTTAATAAAAAATTCCATAGGTTTTTTAATGAAAAATTACTCTTCAAGAAAACCATTTAATAATTTCGTTCCATCTGATAAAATTTGTACCCTATTTGAATCACCATGGATATTAGGATCCTAATAGACTCTAGTAAATCTACTAGAGTAAACATTTCTTCAATATCAATTCCGTAAATCTATGCATAGTATTTACACACAAAGCATGCATTATTTCCGATCTCATTTCCCATTTCATCAATTTTTTAAGGATTCAATTTATTCCAATAAAATTGAAATTTTATGGCCTCTAAATAAGATCCCAAGTCTGGTTTTTGTCAATCGGATATAGTTATTTATTCATAGACTTAACCCATGATTCATCCCTCACTTCCTCTTCAAACAAGTTTGGTTCCACAATTGATTGGGGAGTAAAATGTGCTTCATTACTTATTTTCCTTCTCCGTGTAGGTTTGGTACAATCCCCAATAATTTTGGATTGATCAACTTCTACTCTTATATTTCTCCCATGAGGTTATGGTAGAGTTTATAAAACAATGGTTTCCTCTTATAAATCTAGTTTGGAATCATCATCATTTAGAGAACCCTAGATGTTAGGCAAGACTTATATAATTTCTTTATCTGAATCTATATCTTTTCCAATTTCTTCTTCATATTAAATATTGAGTTATTTATAATTTTATCCTCAATGACATTGACATCATTTATCTCCAAAATATTTCAAATATTTCTATTGTATCATTTATAGGATTTACTATTAATTTAATATCCAAGAAATATTCCCTAATCTATAGCATCACCATACTTTCCATGATTTTCTTATTTATTTTAGATGAAAAATTTTATTCTAAGAACATGAAAAATACTTTAGTGATGGATTCATTCCATTCCATATCTCATATGGTGTATTATCCTCTCCTAGACTTGTCCCTATTTTATTAGTGTATACCATAACTTAAACAACCTATTTCCAATAATGACGAGAAACACAAATCTCAATTAACATAGTTTTGGCCATATTATTCACCTATCGATTTCTATGTTCAACAACCCCTTTTTTCTAATGTGTTATAACCAAAGACACTTCATTCTTGATCCTATGTTTTTAGAGGTAATTTTAAAATTCAATGGATGTGTATTATGTTCCATTATCAGAATATAATACCTTGATTGTGAATCCAGTTTCATTTTCAACTCTTCAGATATATCACTTCATGCAGTCAATCAATTCTTATTTATGCTGCATAAACATCACACATGCCATTATACTATAATAATAAATAAATAGAATGAAGTAAATATATCCACATGTTACATCCACAATCATTGGACCACACACATATGTGTAGACTATATCAAGTAGATTTGTTGCCTGCTTGTCCCTTTCCCGATAAGAATCCCAGACTATCTTTCCTTACATGAAAGAATAGAATGTCTTTTCTAAATCATGATTCATATTGGAAAGGTTTGAAACATACTTCATCTTGGATAATTTTTCCATGTTCTATTGATTAATGTGACCCAACCTATAATTCCACAAGTTTATTTCCTCTTCAATTTTTAAGAAACAAAGTGTTTTATTTATTGTCTACCAGGTATAGATTACCATTTTTTCTCCAACCTTTCATGATAGAATTTCTTTTATTCCATTTGATAGTGCACCATTTATGATTAACTATCACTATTTGCACCGATTCATAGAGTTGACTCACACTCATGTGATTGTGACACAATCCATCCATATAGAGCACTTATATTTTTATTTTCTCATCATTTTCTATTTTTGTATTTCCACTGCCTTTGATCTTTAAGGAACCATCATTGAAAAATAACACTGTTTGATCAACCCTTTAATTAATATTTTTCAATAAATTTTTATTTCTTATCATTTGGGATGAGTATCCACAGTCAAAAATCTAGGTACTTCTATTATTATTAGCTTTGAGAGCAATCTATACCAAGTGGGATTTCTAAATATTATTATTTTCCATCCATGAAATACATGATTGAGTGGAGGCATAAGATGGTCTATCCAATATATTATCAACAATAATGGTTGAATCATAATCATATTCTTTTTCTAGATGATAATACTTATTTTCAAGGGTAATTCTACTTGGTTGATTAGTGTTGACTTGTCTCAGAGTTTTGTAGTCATGGTTTCCACCTTCCTTATGCCTGTAATGAATAGATTTATGGACAAAGTAATATTAGTGAATAAAATATCCATATAAATTATTTATTCTATATGATGAATGATATGGTCTCATTCTCTTTTTTTGACTACTAAGTTCTTCCCCATTTATATTTCTCTTTGCCTCTTCACAGTAAGACATAGTATGGCCCATAAAGCCACATAATTAAAATTTCACAAGGGGAAATATCTTCTCACTTCCATTACTCTAGATGTACCCTTATTTTGTATATGTATTTGGTTAGTGATCATCTTTGGATAATTGAGGACTATTTTCTGCTCTATTCTCTATTTGGTTTGAAGTTATCTCTATGAGGACCTCAGAAGCCTTTGTGATATGTCCAACTTTATTCTTCCCTTTTCTTTGGCCCATCTCATTTCTAGACTTTAATGTTTATGTATCACATCCAATTCCACTTATGTCTATAAATTTAGGTCTTTGATAATTCAAGGATTTATCTACTTATTCAAAACCATGTTTAATTATTTCCAAAAGTTCTGCATATGAAAACCTTAAAAACTATAATTTATTCTTCGTTTCCCTTGATTTTGATTCAGTTTCTAGTTTACTCCTTAAGGTAAAAAATTATTATTTAAGGTACAAAAATTTATCATCCTTTTAATCCAATATCTATGTAAGGTCATTGATAACTTCTTTCTACTCTTCAATCCTTATTTTAAAATCCACAACCTCTTTTGAGCTATAAAGAGTTGTCAAATGTTCTTATGCCTCTCCTTATAGTCAATTAATCTCTACTTCAAGATAATACACATACTTAGATGAATTTTTAAATAGGTCTATAATATTTATATTTATATTTATTTTAATTTCAAGTTTTTCAAGATCACCCTCAAGTTCCACTGTGAGATCAAAAACACTATTCAATTGATTTTATTCATCTTTCATAGGTACTACCTTTTCATCTATAGTCATTATGTAATCTTAAAAATCATATTTAAACTTTGGTTTTAAATCCTCTAAAATGTATTTATCACCTTGTTCCTCTTTGAAAATTAATCTATTCCTCAATAATTTCTTTCCTGGTTTGAAGTCTCCCTTTTCCAGGAACCTCCTATGAGGCCTCTTCATAATTTTAGCTTCTCTTTCAACATCACCAAATTTTTTAATCACAGAGAAACATTGTAATTTACTTTATCACACCTAAAAAATCTATAGAAATATTGACTTCAAATATCCATTTTCCTATCTTCTAGAAATAAGAGAAATAATTTCATCATCCACATCATCTCCATCATCACTACCTTTGTAAATTTCAAGTTCTTTCCATGGATTTGAATGAAATTTCCCTAATTAACCAATTTTTTGTATCTACTAGTTTGAATCTAATTTAATAAGCCACCATATTGATTAAAATATCATCTAGATAAAGCTTAGATAGACCTATTGCTTCAAGGGATAAAACATTTGGATTATTCAAAGTTTGAATCCTTCTCAATATTTTCCTCACAATATCAATATCCTCAATTTCTTCACAAAGTCCTCAAATTTTTCCAAAAAATTCATCAACATGATAAAAGAAACTATCTATATTTTCATCTAGATTTATTTTAATATCATTGATCAGATTATGAAAAACTTCAAGTTTAACCTCCTTCACTTTGTTATCATGTTCATATATATTTTCCAATTTCTCCCACATGGACTTGTATATAGTGAAACTAATAAACTTAAAATTTATTTGATTGTACAGTGCTATAATAAGATCATTTTGATATTTGGAATCTGCATCATGTATTTTTCTATCTATTTCAGTTATAGAATGACCTGTCACATCACTAACCTAAATCCCCTAAACTATGGTATAGAGAAATTATATCCTAATAGATCACAAATGTGATCTCATTATATTCTTACAAATATGTAATTTTCATCCATCAAAAGTGTAACTCCCATAAAATTTAATAAATTATCCATAAAAACTAAACAAAGGACATATTTAACATCTATATCTTACCTCTAATACCACTTTTAATACCCCAGAACACCCAAAGAGGGGAGCAGTTAAATGGGGTGTCAAAATTTTCTTTGAATAAGATGGATATTATACTGACATTGGTAGGAACTTGTTAAAAATATCTAATGGAATCATAAAATTACTAAACACCCATATTAAGAAATAGAAACACAACATAGCAGTTTTACTTAGTTCAACACAAAGGGATAGTCTATGGAGAAAATGCTGAAAGTGTGTCGGTCATACCTGAATCCACTAAGATTTACTGGATATTATGGATTACAATTGATCAGAAAAGGTCACTCCATTCCTAGAACACTATATCAATAATTTTAGGGATGTAAAACTTCCACCCTCATATCATTTCTATCGACTCCTCCTTGATCACTACTTTGGGTGAGGTCTTTCATAGTTTATGTCCTTGAAGGTTGCTTCTATATAAGAGCACATGAAGGTAATTTTTTTCATCATACTGGTCCACTTATAATGATTCAATATACTCAAAAAACTTTTCACAAGTTCAAGTATGATTATTTAAGTATCTTTCATGAAACACCCTTTTTTATGAAGCCCCCTTTTTTGTTTCAAAGCACAGTCAGCTTTTGCGAAACTAACCACTTTAAAAAAACTCCAAAATTTCACAAAACTCCCAAAATTTTCAAACCTAATTCAAGGTAATTACTTAGAATAAATTATTTATTTAACATTATTTTCATGAAACCTATGTTCATATAAAGTTCTTGATTGATATAAGAAATACATTTTCATAAAACCTTCATGAAATCAGAGCGATCAACCCATCTCTAAAACTTTTTCTGATTATCATATGATGAGTAGTCACCTATTTATAGGTAGTTGTTACCCTTCCAAAAAACTATATAGATTTCAAAAAACTCTATCACTCCTAAGAAACAAATAACCTTGATTTTCTAATGTCAACTTATCTTTAAAAAAACTCAGCATCTTCACAAAACTTGATTGAAATTTTCCATTCACAAAAATTCTATTAATCAAATAGCTTAACAACTTTTTTACATTCTTCAAACTTCTTATAATTTCATAACTTATCACCTTTTTATTTTTTGTATTAGTATTATTTTTCAAAAAATTCTTTTACGAGTCTCTAGACCTTTACGTCACCATGATTTTGTGAATTCCATGCCTTTTCCATATTTTCATAAAGCAGTCTTGGAAATCTATCTATTGAAAAAATTGTCCCTTCCTCTAAATTTTGTACCTAAAAATTTATAAAACAATGGGAAATGATGCCAACTTCAACACTGAATCAGTATGAACCTTAAGATCACTTGGCTTGGAAACTCTTTGATCAACCCAATATGGATTGAATACAAACACAATATAAAATCCATTTAAAGAAGTGAAAAACTTTGGTTCCAAAACTCCTTGAGTGATAATTAGATTACAAAGTAAGAGTACCTTGGATTTATTCATAAGTAAAATAAAATTATTAAAGCTTTATTATCATCATACAAGGAAGCCTTACTTACATACCACAAGTTGATGCTTTATTTATATAATGTAAGAGTGACATATTTATAGAATGTATAGTATTTACCTAGAATCCTTTATTATAGATATTGGAGGTGAGTACAGGTTAACCCATGCCCATGATATGTATCCCCTTATAGTGACATAACTTTATCAGAGAAATTTTCAGCATCGACCAAAGCAGGAATTGTTAATTGAGATCAGATACCCAAGGATCGACTGAATTATACACGGCTTGAGTTATATGAAATCTAACTCAATGCCTTTTTTAATAAGATCTACATACGATCGAGATCATGGACCCATGGATTGATAATGGTTTGAGTTATTTATGTTAATTTTTGACTTATGTATATAAATAAATAAATAATTATACATATATATATATATATTTGTGGATATATATATACATATGTATTTATATATATAATGGAACCTTTTCCTAATGACCAGGATCACAGACCCAAGGGATAGGTAGTGGAATTATTTCTTATATGATATTTGTTTCCTTATTTATTATTCTAGTTTTGTCTTAGCTAAGCTGAGCATATTTCCTAAGCATTCACTTATGGAAGTAGTTTATAGGATCACTATTTTTGGTGGATGATTGAGATTTGTTTATCACTCCTTGTATGTGCACCTCAATGTGTGTAGACCTTAGTTTTTCTTTTCAGGTTGATCATAAATACATGATGGATATGACTGATGCTCATGATTTCATGATTGAGAAAAGTCTCTCATGTGGATTCTTATGATTGGGTTAAAGTAGTTCACATTGTCATGGAGACCGGGTATGTGGTTTGGCCTAGAGTTAGCAGTAGATTCAAGTACTTTTATTTCAATTTCCTTTATGTACTTATGTATGTGTAGTCATCCTATTGGGTGACCAATGTTGTATGTATGACATGGATATTCAGGATTTTATATAATTCCATTTATTATTATATAATACTTCTCTTCCAGTTTATTTACTACTTATGTACTCATATTATTTACTTATTAGGATAATATCAGGTTATTTATGCTACTGTTTACTCTGATATGAGGGAATATTATCTCTATAGACACACCTTAGTTCCTCAATTCTAGTTAGTATCCTCTAGTGTATGGAGAGGTATTCTTTAGGCCTTGTGGTGAACTGGATTAGGGTACTGATTTACGGGCATCTGGGTCGGGACGTTACAAAGTGGTATCAGATCTATTCCTTTCCTATTGCATTACTATTTTGGATATAGTATACAAGAGTGTTAGGAATGTGTTGAAACCTATGATGGATATCAGACTGGTGCTTCAAGAACACTTGCTCCAATAAGAATTATTGGTTTCTAAGGATATGGAATTGCAATTCTTAATATGAAATGTTACAGTTGTATATGATTTTCATTTTGAGTGATAAAATTTTCCCGTGGAGTTTTAGATTTATTATGGATTTATGGATCTTATCCATTGGTGAGTGTCTAGTGATTGATTTTTACTCCTTTTTATCAAAGGAAAAAGGAATCTCATACATTATACTTGGTATACAAGGTCCACATGTTATAGGCTTTCTAGTTTTTGATGATTGCTGAATATAGAGTATAATTTTTTAAAGTGTCAACAATAACATAAATGGTGTTTTCCCATATAGTTTCTTAGTGTAATTCTACTCAATTGGACTGACTTATATATATATATATATCATTCTGATGGAAGGTCATGTGGATCAATGATGAGACATTTGATAGTGAAGTTGATGACTCAGTCCTCATGCATGTGAGGTGAAGTGATGCTATTAGGTTAATAGGGAACATGATTTACATGTGTTGGAAACCATGTAGGTCATTTTTTATTAGGTTAGGTTATGTAAGGTGTTAGTAACAACCTATATGGTGTTTTCCTGCATAGATTGTAATGGCATTCTACTTATCCAAACCTTGTGTGTACTATTCACCCATGTAGGTTGATGTTGGAAGTTGATACATTTGTTTATGGTTATCTGGTTAGGTTTCTATGTATGATGCTGATATATACCTAAATTTTTATAATAAACTAAACCTATAGGGGGAGGGGGGATTACCATATATAGATTCCTGATGAGGATCATTTCATTGTCTTTTCTATGTCCATATCATGATACTCTAGAGGGCAGTCCCTTATGAGTATGATCAGTGAGTATCAGGACCCTAGAAGGTCGATACTTAATATTTTTTACCCTTGCAGGTTAATAAATTATTTACCTCCCTTATATAGGGTTTATATGCATGTTATATCTTTTACATTGAGATGGGTGTGTAGTTGATACCCTGTGTGATGTGACCATGTTGTGAGGTTTGAATTTTGGGCTAAGTGGTTAGACCTAGTGACCCTGATATGAGACTTGATTAGTAGGGATATTTAGAAGGACTTGAGACCCTTATATGTGACTCATACCCTAGTAGGTCTATGTTTAGTTTGATTTAGGGAACATGAAAGAGGGTCTAGCCTAGGTTTATGGATTCCTTTTTAGGTAATGATCTTGGCCATATACTCATTCTGAGACCGATACAACGTAGGTAATATAGTTTTACAATATATGTAGGTTGATGTCTTTAGTTTCTGATAAATAACCTAGGGTGATTGGGTATCAAGGTTAGTTTTGATTAGCATGGCTGTTCAGTTTCCTGGCCCCGTTGACTTGTATTTGCATGTTTGATGCTTTAATTATAGGAAAAAAAATCATGTGACTGGTGGTCATGGAATAATTGTATAACAAGAGTGGTGATTTATTATAAATAGGATTTACAAGGTAGTTTTTAGCTTAATAATATTGATGTGTCATGTATCACCGTCAGTTGGACTTATAATGGATGAATCGTGGGAGTGTGAGTCGGGTGATAATGGTACATGTTCGTTATGTGTTGTACCATTTAAATTGTTAAATCAGTGAGTGGATATGTGTGAGATGAGTATTGATGGTTTTGAGAAACTATACAGGAATGGGTTTTCTAAGGCTTGTAATGAAATGATAAATGTACCTCCGTGGTAGAGGAGGCATCGGTAATGGATCGGGTGTCATGAGGCGGTTGACCCATGGTTGGGCTTGGACACACATTGTTAGGAGACATGGTGTTAGGGGTTGGTTAAAGGAAATTGTAACCTAGTTTAATATGATCATGGATCATAGAGAGATATACACACCTATCGATGGAATTTTATCATACTCGTAGTTTAGAGATGATCATACCCTTTATGTTGACATTGTCCTGAGTATGTTGAGAGAGAATCAGCTACACACTGAGATTTTTAAATATATTTTTTGATTTGATAGAGGAACCTATTGAGGTTATAATCAAGAAGAATCATGAGGTAATCCATATGGTGGAGAGTGAATCATTTAATATTTGATAGTGGAGAACCTAATTATGTGTTAAAATGTAGAGTTTTCCATAGAAACCATTCTCATGAAGCGAGAATAGGTGATGTTTTAATGATTCCATGTTGGCACTCTAGTTTTAGTAGTTTTGGGTACTACAATTATTGCATTTGGGGATTAATGAATAGTGATCCTTAAAGCTTGGATATTGGTTGTGTAGTGATGATAAGGGTTCTCCCATGGTGGGGAGTATCATATTAGTCATGATTAAACATATTCTTTGATGGAAGAGTTGTTAACATTATGAGATTGGTGATTAGATGGTCAAGATATCATAATTATGCAGATGCTCAGGATGAGATCATGGATACTATTTAACCACTAAGTATTGTTGAGTATAATAAGGGTTAGGGTGGGGATATTATAATGACTCATGTTTTTAGACTATAAATTTGAGGATAAATTTAATTTTTTTTCTTTCAGATTCTCTTGAGGGGTAAAATGGTCTTTTAATCCTATAATATGACATTGGATATTTTTTATGACCACTTATTTGGTCCTAGAATAGGGTGTTTACCTTATCATAAGAGTTTTTTTGGAATTATGAACCCTTTAGGTTTTCATGGAATAATTAATAATTAATAATTAATTAATTAAATATTAATTTATTCGAACACATTTGTTCAACTATATATTTTGAACAGAGCCTAAAATTGATATTCCATCTCAACCATTGAGTCCAAAGTGGGGGATTTTTCCTAGGTGAGGCATAAAATCATGCCAGGCATCGGGGCTGACCTAGGACCCTTTCCCGTTTTCTTTTTTCTTTCATTTTCTTCCTTTTTCTACTTTTCTTTTTTTTCCTCCTTTTCTCCCCCGATTTCTCATGCATGACCCCCTGTGAGATTACTTCACTCTAATTAAGAGAGGATATGAATAGGGAGAGAGAGAAAGAGGGAGAGAATAAGAGATGTGTTTCCGCAAATCTAGGGAGGATCTTGATCATCTTTTGACAGTGGCAGAATGTAGACATGAGTGAAGCTTTTACAGATTCCACCCAAAGGTAGGAAGTTTTTAATTTTATGTCATAAATTCCCATATGTTTGCATATTTATAATTTTAAATCCATATTATGACTTCTTATGAAACCTTGAGGGAATATCTATATCTTTTGTGGAGAAAATAGGGGTTACATTCCATTCATAAGGGTTTCCCCTTAAAAAATCCAAATCACACGACATGTAGTTTGAGAACACACAATGTATGTTCTTCTCATTTGGGGAATATGACTTTTTATAATTACACATCATGTATTGGGAGTATAATCCATGTACTTGTGCTTATAAATATATCCAAGAACCTCGATAGATAGTTCGTGTAGGGGCGATTTGTCATGTAGAGTACACATCCAGACCCCCCGTTTGGGCTATACTCTATGAAGAAGTACAAAACTAGGCTAAAACACATGGACATGCCATGTGAGATACATGGGTAGGTACCCCATGTATGTAACACACCATGTACATGTATTACACACCATGTAGATGGGATTACATGTCATGTCCGGTTGAAGTACATGTCCAGGTAGAGATGCGTGAGTACACACTGTGTACTAGGGTATCAGCATTGTGTACTCCTTTCTTGCTACCCCTTTTGAGTGGTTTTCCTATTTTATGCCCTGGAGTTAGATTTGGGAACATGTGTAGTCTCTTTTCAGAATTTTTCCACTTAGATCATGATGGTTGAACCCATTGAGTGATTTGAGGACTCCTAAGTGGCGTTTTTTGGAAAATGAGAATTGATGGACATGTTCTTCATCTAGTAATAAAATTCAGTTGTCTCCTGAGAGTGATAACTTGATCTGAGATAGGCCATGATACATATTCTATGACTAATGATTAGGTAGATTTTCCCTTGATAATGTCTCCCTATCAAGATATACCCTTCTGGCCTAGGAGGCTGTGAGATTACTGTTTATGAGGATCCCCTATAGGATGCCTTCTCTTATTCACTTTTTCAAAGGATCCACTATAGGATGAATCCACTTATATATAAACTTATAAGATCTTGGGTAAGATTAATTATCTTATATACTCCTTATAAATATCCCATGTAGGATTTCTCCACTAGTTACTATTTCTAAGGATCCCAAGAGGGATTCATTTTCTTGTAAGTTGACATAGAGGATCCTAAGAGGGATTCCTTTTCTTAAAAGATAACTTAGAGGATCCCAAGAGGGATGCCTTTGCTTATGTGTGGACTTGAGAATCACAAGTAGGATTCCTCTCTAGTGTTTTATCATGAGGGAACCTATGATTGACAAAGGTACTTCCTATTTTTTGGCTGATGTGCCTGATGTGATGCGATGTATGGTAGGGATTCCCAGAAGTACTTTCTAGGATCCAACTTTTGAGTCTTATTATTTTTTGTGATATGATTGGGATACCCGAACATACTTCCTAGGATCCGGATGTTGATACTTCTTGATTATTAGGATGCATGAACACACTTCCTAGGACCCAACTTATATTATGCCTAGATAAATACCTAGATTTATAATAAAAAATTCCTTGGATGGGCTCATAGGATAGATGAAATTATTTTACGACTTGAGAGACACTTTGATTCCGATTACGAAATGACTTATTTGGGATTATAGGCTAGATAGAACTCATGGAAATGGAATTCCATAGATGATATTACAAATTGGGAATACTTACCCCAATCTCTTGATATTCAGATACTCTTGAGGATTATTAATCTCTCATTGAGTGATTTCTAGGATACTCCTCAGGGATGGAGTGGATACACCATTTCTTCATTGTCCCTTATACGCATTGAGTGATACTTGGATTCATGTGTAGGAATTACTTAGAGGGACTCATCAGGTAGATGAATTATATAAACCTTTATTGATACATATATTACCATCTATAAATGACATGGAAAAAATCATAAGGTAGATGGATCATATATGCATTTAGTTATACTTAGATACCCAAGTAGGTGTTACTTGGAAAGACTCATAGGTAAAATGAAATTATTTAAGATTGATTATAATCATACATGGATTCATTGGTTACGTACCATGGTTAATAGTTTTATTTATATAATTTAAGAGTGCCATATTTGTAGGATGTACAGTATTTACCTGGAATCCTTTATTATAGCGATTGGAGGAGAGTACAAGTGATACTAGGGCCAAGACATGTATCCCCTTATGGTGACATATATTTCTTAGATAAATTTCCATCACTAGACAAAGCTGGTATTTTCAATTGGGATCAAATACCCATGGATCAATAGAATTATACATATATTAGGTGGTATGAAATCCATCTCAATTCCTTTTTCATATGATGTCCAAATTATCAAGATCATGAACCTAGGAATCAGCCGTGGTTTGAGTTATTTATGGTATTTTTCAACATACTTATATAAATATACACACAAACACATATATTTATGGGGATATATATACATATGTACTTATATATATGATGGTACCTTATCTAGACAATTAGGATCACATAACCAAGGGATATGTTATGGAATTACTTCTTATATGATATTTAAAGCCTTATTTACTATTACATTTGTATCTTAGATCAACTAATCATATTACACAAGCATGAACTTATAGACTCAATTTATAGGATCACCATTTTTGGTGGCCTACTGAGATTTATTCCTCACCCCCTATACATTCACCTTGGTGTGCCTGTAGACCTTATGTATACTTTTCAGGTTGAGCATAGATACATGATGGATAAGGATTAAGCCTAGGGTTGCATGATCAATCAAAGTAACTTTTGTGGATTCTTATAAATGGGCTAGAGTAGCTCACATTGCCATGGAGACTGGGTATGTGGTTTGGCTTGGAGTTAGTAGTAGATCCATGTAATTTTTCCCCCAGTTTTTTTTATGTATTTCTATATGTGTGATAAGACTAGTGGGTGACTAGTTTTTTATGTATGAAATAGTTGTTTGGGATTTTATAGCATTTCATTTATTATTACAATATTCTTCTCTTCTAATTTATTTACTACTTCCACACTCATATTATTTACTACTTGGGATGATATATGGTTATTTTTTCTATTTATTACTATGATATGAGGTCATGGTCTCTCTAATGAGACACCTTATACCCTTGATGCTAATTAGTATCCTCTAGAATATGGATAGGTGCATTTGAAGCCTTATAGTGAAATGGATTGGGGCATCAGTTTTGTGGAATCCAAGTCAGGTCGTTCTAACAATGATAAACATTCATAGGTTGGTTCAAAATACCAAACATGACTTATATTCCTCGATAATTGGTGTGGTATTTATGTGTATAAATATAATCCATGCCTAATATAATATAAAATTCAACTAGAGAGAGATTAATGATATTTGTAAAAAGTACATTCCCAAAAACATTAATTGGAGAAAAATCATAAACTTGAGATGTGACCATCATACCATTAAATGTTTTCACCACTAATTAAACATCTAATCACTAAGTTGGTAATTTTATATCCTTAATAAAATTCCTTATATATAAAATAGTAGGTATATATAGAATCAAATAAGATATTAGCTATTCTAGAGTGGATAATAAGTGTAACTTTCACCATGTCATCCTCATAAACCACTTTAGAAGTCATGATCACATGATATTTCCCTTTATCTTAATGATTAATAGGTTTTTGACTATGATCATCTTAATTAACCTTTAGATTTGATAATTAATTAGAATAATTCCCATACTCCTTGCATTTTTGAATCATTAGAGTGTGGGTGGTTCATTCTATAAAGATTTCTCTCTATTCGTATCATTATCTAACTTCTTACCATGAATTTGGAAATCAATTTCCCAATAAACTTCCATTACATACTTAATAAATTTACCAATTCCATTAATAAAATTCCCTCTATGTTTCCTTCCAAATTTCAAGCATAAAGGAAATATCATATTCTTCTCTCTATGGTTTTTATAATTTCCTTTGAATTCCATATTTCTTTTCCTATTAGAACCATGTGATTTATGGGTAACACCAATATCCATTTCCATTTTTAAAACACATCAAATGATTTCTTCATAACTACTTAAGTCCCTTGTAGCTAAATTACTTAAAAGACTTGGTTTAATCCATTGAAGAATCAATCAGTCTTACTTTCAAATTGGATGAGAAAAATAAGAAGCGTACCTCACAAATATTGTAAAATTTTCTTCATAGCTAATAATGGGTTCAACATACTTGTGATTTAGCTCAAGTAATTATCTCTACATTTTCACATGAATAATAAGAGGAAAGTAATTATTGAAAAATAAGATCTTAAACTCATCCCACTTTATGTAGTCAATTTCTTCCTATTTCCTCATGTTCTTGATAAGATCCCACCATTGATTTGTTTATCCTTACAAATGATAAACAACCAAAATAAATTTTTCATATTTTGAACAATATAGAATGGAAAATATATTTTTATTAGTATGATCCATTTCTCAATAACTAGTGGATCAACATACCCACTAAAAGAAGGTGGATATTTCCTCCTAAAGAACTCAACAGAATGTTGTTCCCTCATTTTCTTATTTAGAATCTCAACATGATCTGTATTTTGAGAATTTTTTTTAAGAATAACAAAAACATTTTGAATTCCATATCCCATAAAATTTTATTCTCATGAGTAATATCATTTCTTTTCCTATCAAATTCAATATTAACTTGGTTCCATCATGTTCCATCCATTTAATAAAACCAAATATCATAGTGTGAGAAAAAATAATCATAGTGGGAAAACCACATAATTTCTAACTTTATAAAACTATAGGATGTTATATTATACTTAAAATTATACCTAGGGTTGTCACTAAATATTTCTTATCCTAGTTTCCAAAGGAAAACAAAAATTTCCCTGATACCAACTATAGTAACCCAAACTTTTCATACATAAATATTATGTATTATTAGATGAATACTTAATACATAACATTACAATCCACACTAGAATCATATAGTTCTAGTGTATTTAGAAACATATATACATAAAAAAGTTGTTCATAATAGATCTATATCATTACCCACTTAGTTATTATTAACTTTCACCTTTCTTAGATATATAATAAATAAAATATTTCTTCATATATAGAGGAAGGGAAACATAATAAATGGTGAGATCAGATTCTTAGTGAGGTTAAATGAGGAAGATACCAATTATTTCTTAAGAATTACATGAGCATAAGGGTATGATAACATGATCATAACATTTAAAAACCAAAATTATCATATCATATATAATAATCTTGAATCATGGAAGAAATATTGGTAGTTCGTAAGACATGAATCATAAAGTAATAAAAGAACACAAGCCATGAAAGAATAACATTGGCATAATAAATAAGTTTGTGGCATATAAATAATCATAGAAAATCATTTCATTAGTAAAGGATCACTGTCAAGACTATCATAGTGGATTGAGTTCACTACCCATTCCCTTATATTTTTAGTCAAGGTTATCTCCCAAGACAATCATAGTGGATAGAGTCCCTTACTAAACTGATTTTACTACCAATTCTAGTCCTTATTATCATATGAGATATCCATATTTACCCAATGCATTGGAGGACTATATAATTCTAGTCCCATCCATCATATAATCACAATATATTCATGTATGTGAAAAAATATCATAAATAATTCATTATATATCATAACCCATGGAAAGAAAACTATTTTCATAAACATTTCATCATAGAATCATAGAATATCCCATGGAAAAGAAACGATCTTCATAAAGGTTTCATCATAATTTAATTAACCTATGGGAAAGAAATGGATTTCATAGAATCATCCTTAAATGATCATAATAATCCATATAAAGAATAAAATATGATAATATGATTGGATTATATCCCTAGTAAATAATAAGTAACATAAAAGGATGTTATCATATATTTAAAATTCCAATAAAATATTACTATAACATTTCTCAAGAAAATAATATTTTCACTTTAAAATCATTTATTTAAAATATAAAATTTTACCAAATATTAAGGAAAACATTTAATTTGAAAATAAAACTTAAATATTATAAATTAAGCTTCAAATCATTGAGTATTTATTATGGATTGAAATTCCATTCATACCATGGATGTTAAAACAAAGATTCCTTTTATATTTTTGGTAAAAAGTTAAAAGTACCTTATTTGAAAAAAGAAAAGAAGATTACTTTTAAAATATTTTGTAAAAAATTAAATAATTGGTAAAGTAATTTTAAAAAAACATAGGATAATATTAAAAACATTACTTAAAACATTTTTATAAAACATTTATATGGATGAAAAAGGATTTTTGACCGAAGAGAGAAATAAAGTCAGCTTTCCTTAAAAATATTCCTTGAGTCTCTTGATTACTTAAAGAGAGGAAAATTAAAGGAAAACAAGTAATATATAGAAATAACCAGAGGATAATAAAATTTACTATATCATTGAGAGATAATTTATAAAATTTCATTATTTAAAACTTAATCATAACCAATCTTGATAAATAATGAGTTCGTAGCATAAATCCCTTACCTCAAGTTCAACTTGCTCTGAAAGTGATAAAAACTTATGTATAATGAATTTAAATTAATTATTTTTATATAATATAATCATTCACATAATTATAATATCATATATGATCCAATTATGATATTTCAATTCCCGTTTATTAATGATTCCTTATTAAAATAATAATTTTTGGGTGTTATTTGTATCGTTTTTCATGGAAGCTTTGGTTTGGTAGTTACAATCCTTATAATTTGATCATGGTTACATAATATATATAATTTTAACCATGATATAAATATAATATATATTTATTATATATATATAGTAATATTCATTCATAAAAGGCAGATATAGAAAAATGAATTTCACCGTTCATGGAAATGGTAGGTCGTACGTACACATGAACTCTAATTTTCATTTTTTGATTAATGGAATGAGTGAAAGGTAACTAAAAATTCAGCTTTAAAAAACTATACTAATATAATAAATAAAGTATTTATTTATTAAATCCATAATTATAACTATCCATGTAAAGTGGTAATGAAAAATGAATTACACTGCTATGTTGATATGGTAAGTTTTTTGTATATACGAGTAAGGTTTTCAATTTATATAGGATAAAAAGAAGGTTGATAACAATTGTCACATAATAAAAAATAATAATTATTTATATTTAATATATTGAAGTAATTATTTTATAATGGATACCATGTATTTATATGATTTATAAGAATAAATAAAATTGAAAACACTTGGTTAAGAGTTATACATCTTCGTTGAAAAACCAATTTTGGCTTACACATTAAGCCTTAAAAGGATGGTATTTTAGAATGAATAGAAAATATAGGATGAAGTTAAGGAATCTATGAAGGTATTATGATAGATATTTTTTGATCTATAAGGCACAAAAGGTGTGAGGAATAGAGGAGAAGGTGTTCCCTTTTATAAGTGATAGGAGGGGAACTCTTGGAATTACATAAAGTGTTAAATTAATATAAATTAATTTTTATAATAAAATGACTCCAAAATTAATATATTTATAATATAATAAGATTATATGTTTAAATAATCTCATAAAATAATATTTAGACAAGTTTAAGTGACGTTTTAACCCTTATCACTTAGTTTTAACCACCTCTTAATCCTTTTGGTGATTACAATAATATCAAAGTTTTCTACTTTTTAAGGGTAAAAAATGTTACCATAAAAGGGAGAGTGACCTATAAATGGACCATGGTTGATATTTTGAACCATATAAAATTAAATTTTCTGAAGATATTATTTTTATTATTTTTAAATATTTTAATAAAATATTATTTATTATAAAATATCATTAATGTCATTTTTGGAACTATTCATTTACTTTGACTTTAAAGTCATCAATATAGTAATGGAATGGGAATATAAATTTTCAAACACCTCTAATATGTTATATTTATATAAAAAATTACTATAACATAATAATTCATCAAAATTATATTACTTTTAATATTTTTAAAATCATTTATTTTATTTTTCTATTAATTTAATAAATACTGTGTCGGTGTTGTGTAAGAATTTCAGGTAATTATTCAATCATAAAAAATTAAAAATAAATTACCATGATTGAAAAAATCAATTCATATTTATAATAAACATTTATAACCAAAATTATCCTATTTTTATCCTCATGTAAAAATTTTAGAGATATTAAAGACAAGAGAGTGACATTTTATATTTATTCTTTTCTTAAAAAAAATAAAGGTTATAATCAAATAAAAATGAAACCAAGTTTCCATATTCTAGAAAAAAGAATATAAAAGTATAAAATAAACTCATAAAATATAATTAGAGGAAATTTTTATAGATATTTTAAAGCCTTATCCAAAAATTTTAACCCCATCTTACCCATTTTACCCTTACCGAGGTGACAAATATTTACCAAGGTTACTATTCATAATGAAAAAAAATAAAAGGAATATATTTAAAAAATTTCATCCACTTGATTAAAAATATTTAATCCATTTTTTAAAGATTCAATTCAAATATTTGGTAGAATTTTATTTAAAATTAAACCCACAAAACACGAAAAAGCAATTTTCTAGAAAAAAATGTTTCCTAAAGTATGAATGTTTTTCTACCAAAAAAAAAACAATATAATATTAATTACAATGAAAATAATTGGTTTATTAATAATATAAATGAACTTATTTTATTTTTAAAACTATTTCAAACAAAATTAATCATTGTAAATTCTTTAAATGAAAATACAGTTTTAAATAAAAAGCAGCATTTTTCACTATTTATCGAAAAATCATTATTTTCAAAAAATTATCAAAAATTTACTCTAAGATAACAGTGAAATAATTATTTAAAAAATTAATTTAATTTTTTCAAATAAATTATCTAAATTTATTAGAAATTAATTATATTATTTTCTCACAAAAATAAATAAAAACCATTTTTGCGGGAAAATGTTTTTTAAGAATATAATGACTTTACTAAAAAAAATAAGTACTTATTTATCAATATATTTGATTTATCTAAAACATTTATAAATAATTTTAAAATTTTCTTATTCCTATTCAATATTCCAATTTAAAAACTAGGTTATAATGATATACTATATTACGGTTCATTTAGAATTAGGGATACATGTATCGTAATCTATCAATGAAATTAAATATATTTGAAGAGATATATATCATAAAAAATGGGGTGTTACATATAGAAGATTTATAAGGAATACTATCCAAAATTTATAACTCTTTATAAGTATATTGAATCTTTATAGGATCAATGCCATGAAACACTAGTAAAAACCCCTTCTTGGAGTTTTATATGCTAAAACTATTTTGAAATTTACCAATATCTGTATTCTGAATCAATATAAGAAACCTTTTTAATCCATTTGTATATATATTCACACCAAGTATTAAAGTTTATTTACACCCATGTGTTTCATGAAGAAAAACTTCCCCAACTACATATTTTCATAATGTTAAGTCATACATCATTTCTAATAAGAAGTATGTCATCCATCTACAATAATAGAAATGTTAAAAAACTCCCACTAACCTTTTTTATGAACAAGAATCATCTATATTATTAATGAAATCAAATTTTTTTATTTCATCATCAAAATAAATGTTCCAACTTCAAGAATCATGCTTCAATACATAAATGGACCATTACAACATTAAATCCTTAGTATGCTCATTTGGTAATTTAAAACATTTAGGTTATATCATATACATGTAGTTGATTAAATTTATATTAAGTAAAGTGGTTTTATCATCCATTTGATATATCTCATAATCATAATAATCTACCATGGAAAGAAATATCTAAATGGAATTTATCCCCAAAATTTGAGAAAAAGTTTCTTTATACTCAATACGATAAATTTGTTTAAAATTTTTATCCATAGATGAACTTATAGGTATAAAATCTACTATACATATCATTTTTATTATAAAAATACACTTGTATCCTATGTATATCACCCCTTTAGGCACATCCACCAAGTTCTAATCTTAGTTAGTATACATAGATTCCATATTATATTTCATTGCCTCTTTCCATTTCTTTTAATTAAAACTCTTAATGGAATCTCGATAGGTAGTAAGTTCATTATCAATGAACATTAATTGATGTAACTTTAGTGGGTTATACTTTTACAAACTATTATGGAGCCAAATCACTTTCAATATTAGAAAAAATTTCCATTTTTGGTCTTAAAATTATCTAAGTTCAATTATCCTCCCATTGAAACCCCAATTTAAATATTACTTCTCAATAAAAATATAAAATTAAGTTACAAACACATTTTTCTTAGTAGTATTAAATAAATAATATACTATAATTTCCCAAGGATAACCAAAAAATACTATTCTCTAATCTAAGTCCAAGTTTATCAGAATACAAACATCATACATATGCTTCATAACCCCAAACTATCTTAAAATAAAAACTAAGAATTCTCTAAGTCCATATAATATATAGGGTCATTATGATTGCCTTAGATAGAACATAGTTTAGTAAAAAAGTTTCTTTTTCCAGAGTATATCCCCATAATGATATATAAAGGTCACATTGGCTCATAATTTATTGAACCTTATCTATAAATATATAATTCCTCCTATCAAGAACACTATTCCACTATGGTGTTCCATAAGGATTATGTTTTGAAATAATTACACAATATATCAGATGATCAATATATTCTTAGCTGAAGTATTCACCACCAAGATCCAATCATAGAATATTAATACTCTTTATTAGTTGAATATATAAATCAATTTTGATAAAATTAAATATTTAAAAGGTTTCAAACTTGTATCTAATAATAAAAATATAAGCACACTGACTAAAATAATTAATAAATTTTATAAAGTACATATACCCAACACTTTCTTGAGTACTCATTAGTCAACATAAATCACTACGTATAAGGTCCAATAGTCCACTATCCTTCTCACCTTTTCCACTGAAAAGTTCATTAGTTATTTTTACTAATAAAAACGATTCAAAATTATAAAATGATTCATAATTGAATGATTCCAATAATCCACCTCTATGGATTCTTTATATACGTTTCACATTTATATGTCCATGAAAATAATCCAAAAGGTAGGTAGTGTTAGAATTTACCTTGACCTTCTCATCTCGTATATCATAGATGGGATTATATATATATATATAATATAAACCATTCACTATATTCTGAATTCTATAAATTATTTCATTCAAATATATAGAGAAACTCTTGTTCTTAATAATGAATAAAAATAATTTCTTATCTATAAAAATATAGATTTTTTTTATTTATGGATTGAATATACTAGTAAATTTATAATTCCAGAACTAATCCACTTGGTAGACTTAAACCATAAGTATTGACATATAATGTAGCAACTCTTTCCCCATTTCCAACACATAGACCCACTTCAACTTTCATTAATTATCTCATATTTTTGAGTTTTTTATTATAAAAATAAATGTTTTATATACACCCAATATATAATATCCAAGAGTCAAAATTTGATAGATTTATTTATATAAAATTCACATCCAAATTCTTAGATTTCTTATCCTCTACAACACTTTTCAACCTTATATACTAATAAATTATTGTATTATAGGTCAAACCTATAATAGATATCAAAATTATAACATTATTCATTCCTTAATCTACATCATAGACATATCTATGGGTGAGTATCATGATTTATATCATTTAAATAAGTAAATATATTGAAATCACTCCCACAAAAAATGATAACCCCCTACATTATATCCATTTTACGAGGCTAGATCCATATTTAACCATGTCATGTTTTAGATTTAGTGTTTCTATCATCACATAACAATTTAGATAGGTAATTATGCCAATAATTTCCCATATGACTCTTGTATATTTTATTGGAAAACCCATTATACAAATACATAATATGGATAAACACAAATCTATTCCCCTGGTATCCTAAACTTTAGGGTTTCCTAGTAAAGTTTCACCCAATGCTCACAATGGGGAATAGTTAACCAACTTTTAGGGTTAGAAACATGATCTATGATTTACAAAAGATAATACATGGGTGGTTAATATTTAGGGTTACCTATAAAAATTATTGATATATTGACACATGTTTTCTTTTAAATTAATCTTACATGTGTTATATATAGGGTTTTTCAGAATCTCACCATTTCCACATGCATACTATGCATATCATTCAATACTATTTCATCCCAGAAAATATTTACATCTCATGTAATCCATATATATATATATATGAATAATTATAAATAATTAGTTTTGGAATCCCCATTCCTTATACCCAATTAATATTCTCAAACCATATTAATGTGTGACTCTTTACACAAATCATAATTCGTGTTACTAACCTAAAAATAGAATCCAAATACATCTACACATATCCATATACATCCCATGAATAAGGTACATAATACCCTTTAATATAAATGTCTAAAACTATATGAAACAAAAATCCACAAAAGATTAATCATAGATTAAAAAATATCCAGGCCTCATTCTCTAGATAAGGCATAAGCATCTAGGTTAGTGGGTAGTTTGACCCAAAGTCCCTATACACATAGTATTTTACTTAAGGAATTCGATTTCATTATTATTCTAACACATAATATATGTAAAATATATTTAATATCTAAATTAAATCCCATAACTATATAAGAAACCAAATTCAAAGTATAATAAAACTAAATCTTATGTTTTCATACTCATCATGTAGTTGTAATATGCATGGTATTAAAATTATAAGAAGTTTAGATAATTTCAACTAAAGAATAAAATAACCATATCATACAAAAAATTATATAAATGAATATTTAAATATATATTTAATAAATAAATTAATAAATAAATTATTTGATATGATATATTACAACTTTATAAAATCATAATAATCAAAACTGCTTTTGATACATGTTGGCAAATGTTTTTTAAAAAATAATTTTTTATCATTTTCTAAAGACCACCGCTTTCCACCATGACATGGTCACATAATATAAACCATTTTTGACCATGGAATAATGTAAATATATATTTCATTATGGTTCTTTAGTCTCACTAATAACCAAGATGATTTAATATTCACCATGACATAATTAGACCCCATGGTGGATCTGACCATGAATAATGTACATCCACCATGACATGGTTGTTCCTTGTAACTATATTAGAAATTCTAATCTATTTTCTGATTAGAAAAATTATAAAATTTTCCCTTATAACATGACATTTTATTTATAAATTTTTATATACCATGATGGGTTGATTTTCTAACCACACCATTTTGAATAAAAATTTCATAGACCATGATGTGGTGAAATAACCCTGATTGTGGTTCTATAAAAACACCAAAAAACAGTTTTAAATTTTATTTTTATCCCATGTATTCATCACTGGATAGTGATATGATACCACACATGGTTTCATGGGAAATTATTATGCCTATAATTAGTAAAATAAAACACAAAACCCATGGAAAGATTTACTAGGAGTGAAATCAATAAGATCAAATAATAAAACCATAAAATAAGCATACCTTACTATCCATGCAATTTATCTTCAATGAAAGTGATATTTATTGAGTTCCATTATAAAAAACAAATATGGTATTTTCTATAATGGTATCCACTATCCATTATAATTACCAAACACTTCAATAATACTGCTTCTCCATATTGGTGCATCGACACCATCTCCTTGAAGAAAAATAGAGAGAAGAGAAATTTAGAGAGATATTTTCATCCAATGATATCTCAATTTAAGTATGAAAATATCTATTTTATAGTCCCACTTCATTTAATGAAATATAATTTTATATAAGGTTTCATACATCAAGAAAGAGAAAAACCTTTTGGATTCCACCTCATTTATTAATCCAATTTTTAAACTCCTTTTAACAATTAATAAGTTGCCTACACGTCATCATATGATGTGTCAATAGATGAAGAAGTATGATAATCACCTTATGATATTTATCTAAATTTTATTTTATATAAATCTAGAATATCACCATGATGTGGCACAAAATTCTAAAATAAGATACTGACCATGACGTAGTGACTTTCACCATGTTGTGATCTATGCTTTAGTGAATAATATTCAACACCTAATACATCACATGAAAATAATGTTTCTTTTATATCATAATTTAAGTGTGGTTATATAAAAGGTTATAAAATAAAAAATATCTCTCCAAAATTATTTTTAATACAAGATATTTATAATAATGGTTATATAGATATCTAGTAAATTAGATTATGTGATAACCTTACATATTTTTTCAGAAAGGAATTACCAAAATAAAATCTCAAGAATTTTATTTATAAAATATGGATGTAAATATTGAAAAGACTATTATGATTTAATAAATGAGATTTTATAATTATAAACTATTTTCCATTTCATTAGGTATTTTCTCAGTGTATTTTCCTAGTAAATATTTCAACGAAGCCGCTAAAATTAGCATATAATTGAATTTTTTAACTTCACTTGTTTTTTCACATAGTTTTTTAATTGAAAAATAAATAATATATTATGAAATTTATAACATCCAAAGGGGAGTTTTATGAATTATTATATATTTCATTATATCCCATAAATGGGGGTATTTACATTGAATTAATACCCATGGTAGATAAGACACTAGGTTTAGGACCCGTGAAGCTCTACATGGGGAAAGGATAAGGTAACCACATCATTAGGTGGTCAACTTGGAATAGAAATATAAGAGGTGCTGGGGAGGGATTGTTTCAGTTTAGTTAGGTCAAATATGTATGGATTTTGTGCCTATAGACCTTCAGGATAGGGCCTTTGATTCATGTTAGGGTTCCCTCTCAACCATGTTAAAAAGAGGGCTTATTTGGAAACAAAAAAAATATGGAATCAGAGAAATATTCCATCCTTTCACTTTCAAAATTTTGATATTCAAAAAATTTTATTTGATATATAAGATAGAAATTAATCTAGATAATTGATTATATTATCATATAACCTATATATATGTAGTCATATGATTATAAAATATAAATTTTGGACTCTATTATCGTTTTCTTATTGTCTTGTTTCTATTATAATTACCTTAGCATTGTGATTTTACGTTTATATTTTTTAACAATCATTATTTTCTCCAATCGACATAAAAATTAATCTAAAATCAATAAGGTTCCAATTTACACACCCTTTATGAATATAATTAGTGTTTCAATCCCATTTTGTAATATTTATCTATTACTTAAATGTTATTCTTGATAATAATAAATTAAATTAAAAATAATTTTTTTAATAATTTTTTTAATAAAAGAATGAGGATTCTTTAAAATTGGATGGAATTCATGTTCATTTTAAAATTGTAAAAATAATTAATTTTATAATTATATATGGATTTTATTTTATGATAGTTTTCTCTTTCATTTTATTTTCTAGATAATTATTTTATCATACCAAACAAGACTATGTTGTGGAGTGGGTATCTTGGAGTATATATAATTTAATAATTTAGTGTAAACTAGAATAAAATGGTATAAAAAATGATAAAAGGATCAAATCACCTAGAAAAATGAAACTAATAAAAAATAAAAATGAAAAAGTTATATTCATTTAGCTATAATGATGAGTTGTGTTGTCTTTAACACAACTACTTTCTTGAATATTGAATTTAATATAAAAATATTTATAAAATTTATTATCCATTATATTTTGATCTTTATCTCGATAAAACCTTTAATAACTCATAGGATTATTCATGATCAATAATGTAAAATAATTACTTTTATTTAATTTTTTTCATAATTCATTTTAAAAAATTTGAAGCTAATATTTTTTTAATTCACATAATACCCATTTTAAATTTCTTTCTAATAACTTTTAAAGTTCATTTAAAATATTTTTTAGTAAACCAAAAATAATTTCAACATATATTTCATCTGATTAAAATAAATTTCTTAAATAAGGTGGTTTCTATATTTTTTATAATAAAACCATTTTTAGGAATAAAAATTTCCTAATCTATCATACCACCTTTTATGAGATTCTACCAGGTCTATATATTTGAAGATATTATTTGAAAAATAAGTATTTTACAAGATATATAGTTTATCAACATAAAAAACTTTTAAAGTGTCATATTTTAAAAAATTATATTTAAAATTAAATTAATTGAAATTTAAATTCACATAGGAAACATAGAATAACAAAATTATAATAACTTTTAACTTAGTGAACAAATCAAAGGTCTATTTAAAATACACCCCTTCTACTTGATTATATTCTTTTGATGCTAATATTAATTTATTTATAGTGGTAACACCTTAAAATTGATTGATATGACTAAATATCATTGGTAACCACTTAGGATTGAAATGATATAAAGTGTTCCACTCCAAGTCCATCTCTAATATGTTAAGAGTTGGTGATCAATAGTGAAATGATAATCACAAATACATAATGGGAATTTTTTTCCAAAATCCTATAAATATCTATAACATAAAAAGGAATCATGTAACATAAAAATAATAACAAAACATCCAAAAAACTTAGAATCAATTCATTTTCATGTAATTCATATAAATTAGAATCGATTCATGAAACAACATAATTAAGTACTAAATGGAAAAAAATCCCATAATAGAGTCTAAAAATAGACACATATTATATAAACCTCTATCCCAAAATAACCTCCCATAAACTAGGGATCAAAAAATCCAACAAAATACCAAACATAAAAACATTAACTTGAAAAGGTGTCTCCATGGTCATGGGTATATCACTATATAGGTGAAAAATATATATCACTATATAGGTTCCTATGGAAAGATGAGTAAAAATACTCAGTATTATTGTCTCAAGTACTAACATACATATATTAAAACCATAAAGATAATGAAACAACATATATTTATAAAAAATGGCACACCATAATATATAATTCCAACTCAAGGGTCATTCTAATTTATTCCAAGATCTCATTATAAGAAAATAATCCACATATAAATATCTATATTAACACATATACTCGCATGCCCCATACCAAAATAGGGCATAAACCTAACCAAACATTATTACGAGAATAGTAAATAGTATCACCATTATTTCATTTGAAACTAAATAATCCCTAATGGGTGTACATACTAAAATATTATTACCATTATTTTCAAGCTAAACAATACATCACATCACCTTTAGGATCCTTACTTTCCATATTCCCAGTCAAAAGTTGGTAAATTCTAATGCATTCTTATCCTATAATACTCACCATTTAGATTTACATATGGTTTCATCCATTTTTTAACCAAAGGATAGGTAGAACCTATTATATCCACAAGATAATATACTATTAAAATAAAAAATACTAGACACTGAGTTTAATTACACATTTCACATTCGAAAGAAGACACTAATAGAAAAACACATCAGTTCCCAACATTTTACCATAACTTCAATGAGACTCTAAGTGTTTATGAAATAAATATGAATCTATCTCAAGACTAAACAAGTCACTAAATGATATGTGGTATCCTAATTAACCTAATAACAAAAAAAATTCTATCATCACCTAATAGAGACTATACATTAATTCACCATGATAATTCCTTCACCCCAGGTAATTTTATAATGATTAATTTATTTTGATAGTGGTTTTGAATCCATTTATAGTATTATAAAGTAACACTAGATACCTTATGTGTATTAAATAATTAATATACCACCCCTTATATTAGAAAAGGGCCCCTCAATACAATGCACAATTCATCATGAAACCTAAGTACACTAATAAAATTACTATAATGACCTAATCTATAAATATCCCAGTTCAAAAATAGATCTATAGAAGACCTCAAGCATGTTTCCTTGAATAAAAGAGTTAGTGACTAACATTGAAGGTAATAATAAAAATAATAGGGAAATATTTCACTCAAGTACAAAAGTCATTAGTTATTATAGAATACCACCATACATGTCACACAAAAACATTACAACATCATTGTTTACATCTAAAAAATATTAAATGACATAAAATACATATAATACATATCTAAATATATAATAAAAAACATATATATGACATCATACATTTTAAATCATCAATAACACCAATGATAAAGATAAACCTGGGTAGAATTAGTCATATATAAAAAATATATAAATAAATGGTATATTTAACCCCTCTACATAGAAAAATAAAAATATTGATCACAAATAGATCCATACCTCCTATAAAACTTTATATAAATATATAAACTACTTAATATCCTTCATCATTAAATAAATAAATAATCATTTTTATCTATATTTTGATTAAAACCCGTATAACGAAGTGTACACTAGGTACTAGAAGGTTCTAAATAGAATAGTGTCTAGTAAGATTGATAACACATTTTCCAATGAGGCTTCCCTGAATGAATGGAGCTCTATTACATGTTCTATATTTGAAAAAATAAATTCTAATAATCATCCTATAATTATGTGTCTTATGGATAAATAAGTGAAACTAAATTTTCTATTTATATTCAAAAAATCTTGGTCACTTCACCCAGATTGTAAGAAGATTTTAAAGGACACATGGAACTCAACTGATTATAAAGACAATCCTATGGCCTATTATTTTCAAGATTAAACTTCTCAAGAGAAGGATAAAAGAATATATCATGTATTATTTCAGTGGATTATAAATGTATATTGATTTTATTGAGGATAATATATAACTCATACAAGAATGTAGCATGCAGAGGAACTTCTCTAGAAATTTGGAAAATGAGGTTGAGGTTTTATCCATGCTCAATAATAAATTGAATCTCAAGGAGATGATGTAAAAAGAGACTTTAAAAATCCAGTTCCTAAATGATGGTGATAAAAAAAATATTTTTTGAGATTACTTCAAATAAATAGAAAGGTTATCTAACCTCTATCACTTATTAAGGATAGCGATCGTGTTTTAGATGATAGGATATATCTTGCTAACCATGCGATATATTTATATATGAATCTATTCAATGGATCCACAATTAACTTTTATTTATTGGAAGAAATCATTCATAAATTTGTTAATGATGATTATAATATGTTTTTAACCTAAATTACTCTTGATTTATAGATTAAAGATTCTGTTTTTGGGCTAAATGATGGAATCTATCCTAGTCCTAACGGCTTCACCAATTTTTTCTTTCAAAGCTTCTCAAATATTATTCAATATGATATTTGAAAGTTAGTTACTAATTTTTTCAAAGGTGTATCTCTCAAAAATTGTGTGAATTCCCAATTCATTATGTTCATACAAAAAGTGGATAATTCAAGTGATATAAGTTATTTTAGGCCAATTTCTCTTGTGAATATTATTTATAAAATTATAGGTAATATCCTAGCCAAAAGAATTACCAAAATTTATAGTAAAATTATATCTCAAAATTATTTTGTATTTTTTTGAAGGAAGGAATATATAGTATTTCTTGATCACTACTTTTGAATGTTTGAATCTTCATATGAAACTTATCATGGGTGGTAAATTTTCATTGAAGCTTGATATCAAAAAATCCTTTGACACTATAGACTAGAACTTCATTTGTAAAGTCTTTACTAATTTTTGATTTGATGATTGATATTTTCAATGGATTAAAATTATATTGAGTTCATCTCATATTTCTATCCTCATTTATGGATCCCATGAGGGATACTTTACCTATTCTATAGGGGTGAGATAAGGTGAACCCCTATCTTCCATTTTATTCTCCATTTTAGTGGACTATTTTAGCAGGCTTCTCTTAAGTATGGTGGACAATGGTAAATTAAATACTATCAGACATTATAGATATTTACATGCTACTTCACATATTTTTTTTATACAGATGACATTATCATGTTTTCTAAATGAGATAAAAGTAATTTTAAAAACATAAAAAATTCTCTTCTACACTGTGAATTAGTTTCAGTCCTGGTGATCAGTTGGAGTAAATATTTTATTTATTTTGGGAAAAATATTTAAATGTCTAGAAAAGTGGATATTATCAATTAGACGGACATCAAGGAAGGAGTTAAAAATTCTACTTACCTTGGAGTTACTTTATTTTTGGGAAGACTATAATCTTTTCATTTCAATCATATATTAGTTCAAATTAGAAGACTCTTAGCATATTGGAAAGGTAAGTTTCTTTTAATGGTGCAGAGAGGGTGTCTTGTGAAACATATTATTGTCTCTAAATCTATTTACTATTTTATGGTTTATAAACGACCCACTAATTTTCCCAAGAATATAAAAAATTTCATTAAAAAATCATTTGGAGTGGTTCTATTCTTGAAAGAAATATCATTACCATGCCTTGAAAGCACTTTTGTGAACCTTATGTGCTTGAAGGTATTGGAATCAATAACCTTTGTAACTTCAATAAATCCCTCTAATAACATTTTATTTGGAGAATCATTAATGATAAATAAATATCTCTTAATTTTTTTAGGTTGATATGTTTAAACAAGATGACATATAGGTATATGAATTATGTTGAATCCTTTGTTTGGATGATCTTTAAAAATATCTTTTCCAGCATCTCTTTGAACTCCCACCAGATTATTAATATGAAATATTCACTAAAATTTTGGACTGATAATTAGGTTGGTATGCTAATGGTGGGTCTTCTAAGCTCCTTTGATTAGGATGTTAATCACAACATGGAAATCAAATACCAAATGAATAACCTAGATTTCCTTCCTTATATGATTAAGAATAATGTTATGAATTATAACTTAATAAATCAGGATGACATATTGATCTAGAAACATGTTGTTAATGGTATGTTCACTTAAAGGATTTATTATATAAATTATAATCATGGTCATGGGAATAGTTGGATCTAAACCTTCAACAAGATATGGATTAGACCCTCTAGATTTATGCTAGTTTAGAGAGTGGACCATTTGGAACTCTCAGTGGATTCTTGTATTTATGTAGTGGTCATATCCTTATTATCCATGTACAACTTGTGTAAATACTAAAAGGAATATGTTTATCACCTATTCAAAAGTTGTAACACTACTTTGGTTTTATTATATTCTATGTTTGATATGTTTTATATTAGACCACTGCTACAAGGCTCAATTACAAACCTCATCATGGATTGTCACAATCTTTCTATTCATAAGAAGATTAAAAATCTATTTATAGTGGACAATGTTGAAATTATGAATGTTATTTGTCTTATAAAAAACAGGTTTAGGCATAAGAAATATCTAATCAGCATGCAATATTCCATGGCTCAAATCATGGTGGCAGTGTGGGATGCCAAATCCATACACAAAGACCATTGTAGTAAATCCATACAAGATTTTTATATTCTAAAATATTTAGATATTGAAGGTAATTATTATCCTTATAAAGGAACCCTGAAAGTAATTTGGAACTCACCTTTTATTAGGCAGATTAAATTCAATATGTGTGATGCTTCAAGAGGGAATCTGATTCCGATGGGCTTTGGTTCTATTTTTAGACACCATACTGGTAATGTCATCAACTAAATTTTTGGCTCATGTGGGATTTCATCATATATTTAGGCTAAAATGATTTCATCAAGAAAAGTGGTGGAGATGGAAAGATAGTAAGGATGAAACAACTTATGGTTTGAATATGATTATACTTCTATTGTGCAAGATATCAGATATGGAATTTATCTTTTATCTTAAAAGATAACTTCACATTGGATCAAATTCTTGGATGTTATTTCAAATGTGAATTATTTAATCACACATTATTTTTGAGAGGAAAACTACCTTATGGATAGAATTTAAAATAAAGGGGTGAGTAGTGAGGATCACATTTCATCTAATGTTCCACCCAAGGAGCTGATACCTATATTTTAGAGATATCATTGTAAAATCCCTTATTTTAGATTATTTTAAATTTTTATGTCCTTTTAATAAAATCAGTTTACCAGTAAAATAATTCATATAATGAAGTGTAAATGTATAAGGTGAGTGGAATAATCATTAGTAATTTTTTAATGAATACAATATCCTGTCATTAGTGGATAATAATGGATGAATATCTGTCACGAACCGAATATGGTTTCCATTAAAACCAGCACCATACCCAGCCCGTGATAAGGCCCGAAGGGAGTTCCTAATCCCCAAATTCTGGCACAAGTGTACGGGTATCATAAACTGAAAATTGGGAACGATTTACCCAAGTTTACAAACTTAAAACAACCAATGAATCCAAAAATACGAATCTAGATTTTTCAAACACAATCATCTGTTACAAAATTTTAGAACTGAACTAAAAAATTTAAAACAATGCCAAAAGACCATTACAAAGGTACAAAATCAAAAGTGGACATCCAAAAACCTTTATATGGAAAGAGGCCCCACTCTCAAGTCATCCCCATAACACTGCACCAAGAAGAATAACTAAAATCCCGAATCACTACCACTAAAAGTTTTACCAAAACTTGCGACAAAAGAGATCAAATCTACATACAACCAAATGTGTAAGTAGGGTGTGATCCAAATACCAGTAGGATGCCACCACTAGAGGACTCTATGTTATAAAAATTCAAAGACGAAAAGCCTGAAAGTTTTGGTAAACAAGAAATGCTAGTGACAATTTCTAAAAGATGCAACTTTAAATAAAAAAACAGTTTCCAAGTGGGCTAATTTAAAGAATCAACACTTTTAAAATAAATTACAAAGCTAATGAATTTTCGTCAAAATATATCGTATGCCGATGGTAAGTTTAATGGATCTAATGAGCATAAAAAATGGGAAAAAACCCCTAGGCACTAGCTCACTGTGGGTCCTAGGTACCGCGTATCTCGGTGAAAGTAACCATCAAAATATATACCCGTTCTCATGCATGTGCCACTAGTAGGGAATATACCCATTACCTAGTGGTCTCCCATCATCATCATAGTTTAGTTAGTGTTTTAAGCATCAATATTGCTATGTGAAACTGAGGCCAAACCCCACGGGATCACTAGCATACTAGTACACGTCCACCCACCTAGATACCCGAGTTTCCATCTTGTGCTTAAACAAGTTCAACAAGCCATAAATTATAATTTTCACATAAAAACACAACATTACACATCACATATTAACCAAACAACCCCCATGTTTATCACACAATCCACAAAATCCCCCTTTTCATTCAAATGCATTTTGAAATCCAACTCACACCAAAATAGCCCACAAAACATTTTTCATATCTTTTACAATTCAAAAAATCCTTGAAGAATTTTATAAAATCTTTCCCAAGATTCTAAACATCAAATAACATCCCACTCACATGCTTCATAATACCCTTTTCATAAACAAAATTCATTTTACACATCACACTCACACAAAACATCCCCCAAACATGTCTCGTACCCACATCACAATTTCATAACTCACCTCGACAAATTACAAAATATTATCAAAATGTTTGACATCACAAATGACCAAATTTTATTTAAAAAACGAATTTTAGGTGAACACACCCACCAAAAAAGTACATATACATTCTTTTACCCCTTTGTTTAACCAAATAAAGCATTTACAATTTTCATAAAACAAACCCAAGAAGTATAACCATGGTTTCCATACAAAAACCGTTTCAAAAACCTCATTAAAGATCAAAACCATACCAATACCAATAAAAAACATAATTGGAAGCCATAAAAACATTTATTAAACCACCCCCAAGTGTTATAAAAATACCTCAAACAATACCACAAAAGGTACATGTGAAAAATACATGTTTTCACAAATCACTTTCAAGAAGTACAACATGGTTTCACACATTAAACTCATTAAAAAACCCCCTTACAAGGCCCACATGAAATTAAGTAATTAAAAAAATAGAATGGGAATCCCATTTCAACACTAATAAATCATTTTCATATGTTATAAAATACACCCAAACATTTCCCCAAGAGCCACACATGAAAAGCACCCAATTCCACGAAAAAATGGAACTACAAAATTAAACGCTTAACCAAATCCATAAAAAATAGTTTTCACACTACATACAATAGATTAGAAACATAATAAATTAAAAACAAAGAAATATAACTCATAATAAAACGGTTATACATTAAATCACCTACCTTTTGAGTTAAAAACCTTGAATCTTGGTGCGAAACCTCAACCTCACCTCCGCCGCATAACAAGGAAGTGAAAAAGAACCCTAAACCATAAGATTTCACCAAACATACCCAAAATAAAACCATAGTCATGGAACATAACTTCTGAACACTCTATAAATTCACGAAATAGGGAGGAAACCTTAAGGAGAAGGAAGGAAATTAAGAGAGAAACACTTACCCGAATAAATCATGAATAAAACGACCAAAATACACCATTATCTGAATTTCAAAACATCTATAAATGAAATTGAGGTTAGAATAAGGCTTAGGAGGTCATGAAAGAACTATAATTGGAGAAAAAGAGTAAAAATATATGGAGTTATGAAAGAATCAATTTACCTCTTTAATTATGGGGGATTTGGGAAATCCAGATAATTCTATCCCAAATTGGAAATGAAAATGAGTTCCAAAGAGGGTTAGGAGAGCTTGGGGGAGCGCCTTGGGTACTTTGTATCAAGTGATAGTTGGAATCACTGAAAAAACTTAAAAATATAATGAGATATTAAATAATTAAAAAAACTATTTTAATGAAAAAAATGGGATTTCGGGATGGCCCCACACCTTAATAAAAAACTCTAATACATCATTATTATTAATTCCTATGGGGTCCAAATTGATATGGTGGTTTTAATATACTAGGAGATGCCAATTGGGAAGTGGAATAGGTGTAAAATATTGAAAAATTAAGGAGTTATAGCTGAAAAAAAAATTATTTTTAAATCTAGAAATGAGCTCACAGTTTGGCCCAAATTTGAAAACTCACCATTTCCACCAAAATGAATGGGAAACACGCAAAACAAATAAATAATGGAAATTAAGTGAAAAATATCTTTAAAAGAATTCATGGATGTTACAATTATCCCCACCATAAAACTTTCCACCCTCGGAAAGCCATAACAAGCCCAAAGGAAAAAACCAAACCCAACTGAAAGGCCAAAATGGACTCCTCTGCCTAGTTTCACCCACCCCCAAAAGGCCAAAACACCTCCAATTGATCAATCAAGGAAGGAATACTCTGACCAACAAAAACATACACCACTTATTGAAATTATCAATTATATTCATATTTTATCCCAAAATAAAACTCCTCAAACACTATCCAAACTGGATTCCAACAATTTACCCAAACGAATAACAACAACGAACAAGGTTACACTTACCTTGCTTTAACTAGACCATTGGGTGTTCTCCACTCCCAAAGTTTACCCAAGGAAGGTATAATTAGTTAGATAGATCCGAACAAGACTACCTACCACCAAGCCAAGACCAAGGACCAATCTGAGTTACTAGTATGGGGAGACACAAATGATATCCCCACCATATGAGACGACTCAAAATTTCCAAAGACAGAATCGGGACACCAACCGGGGGAGGTCTGAATGGACTCCTAGTACAAGGGGAAGACTCCCATTAGAAATTTCCAAAATAACAAACATGAGACTCATAGTGGGTCTCCCCACCATAAGAACCAACCATCTTAACAACTTGCATGGGCCGACATAGAAAGGCCCCAAAATTTAAAAAGTTGGGCCGATTGCACGATTAGTCCGCATGGTTTGGTTAACCATGGAATAACCATGGGGATCATTCTTTCCACATGGATTCCTAGAAAATGGTCACTACTAATCGTGAACAAACTGTGTGATCAATCATGATGACACCATAGGTTTAAACTATTTCCATATTTCATACTGAGGATAGGACTTTGTACAAGGTTTTAAATGACCCTGGGATTTCCCCTGACTACACGCCAGCTTCTCTTTAGGACCTATGGCTGAAGCTCCAAGGATTGAAGCATTTTCGGCCTTTTAGTTAGGCTTTGGAAACCCCTAAATATAACTTCATCTTCTAGTGATACAAACAAACATGCCACGAACTAGGATGGGTTTACCAAGACAACACACAATCCAAAACTCACTTTACCCTAACCCAACATTTCATTGAAACAAGGGATTAGAGGGTGCACACACATCACACCTTGTTTCTTCGGGTGAGAAACAATAGAAGAAAAGGGAACATATAAATACCTTCCTCTAAAATGGAGGATTTTCAAGTTTTTCCATGAGAGACATACTCCCAACATGACAAAGACTCTCAGAGGATTACATGACTTCACCTTTACAATCAAATGAGCATACGACATCACAACATGTCACTGAACATGACCAAAGTGACTGATAGAAACAATAAATGGAGAGGGAACTTATACAATGTCCCCTAACATCAAAGAATTCCAGAAAGTGGCCATAACAACCTCTCAATAACATATTTCCCATGTCGGTGGTTTGACATGAACTCCTGCTTCAAAGAGACTACTAAGGACCCATAGGCCCTCTTAGACACCATCTAGACACTCATCCAAACTAACAACCCAATACCACTTCCACCTTCGATGAATTAGGCAACTTAAGAAAATAAGGTCACTTTCATCCTTCCATGCGAACTCTCTCGCTATTAGAGGATCCAAAAAACCAATAAAGGAAATGGTGTAGACTCAATCTACAAATCTCAAGAAACATATTCCTTATATTTATCAATTGGAGGATTTTATAACAGCAAAACAATCAGGGTTTCACTTCAGTCGTGCACTAACCCTTAACGGGGGCATAACTTATCTAATGAGAAAACCCAAGGACCCAACCAAGATATTTCATTGGTCAAAACATTCCACAAACCAGATCTAAACACATGATGGGAACCACCTTAAAGGCTTCTTGAACCTTTCTCATAAGAGACTACTAACTGGTCCTTCCACCCATCTTACCGACCAATCACAAACCCAAAATATTGTTCAACAAGAGGGGTTCTTAGACTCAAAACATCCCACAACATCAAAATTTTCCAAAAACACATAATACATACAATCCCAATCCAGTCATCAAGACATCATGTTTTCATTTAAAAACGTTTCTTTGAAAACAAATGGTTCATTGGTTAGTGTATCCACCAATGGTACCCCATGGGCCTCACACATTCATGTTTTCCATGCCACATTAGGAAACCTCCCCATATACATACCGACACTCATCCATCCATGCCATAAACCATACATCTCCTAGATAACCCCATGCATGTGTTCTATCATAGAAATACCAAAGGTTAAAACAAAAATTCTTTCCACTTTTCAAAAACAAAATAATCAACCAATACATCATTTTTCTCAAGACCGTTAACCACGAAATAAAAATCCCAATCATTAAAATTAATACTCACTTTAAAGTCATATAAATCAATTTCAAATCATCTCATACCATTAAAACACCTTTCAATTTTTTATAAACCTCAATTGGGAACACTTTTTCAAAACCAACTTTATCATAATTTATTACTTTCAAAAGAGGTGTAAAAACACCATTTTCCCTTTCAAAACAATTCTGAAAATTCAGTTCCACCATTTCAAAAACCAAACCATTCCATATTTATTAGAAAATCATTTCACAAAAACTTTACACTTCTTAAAACCAAGTCATTTTTCCTTTAAAACCAAAGTTCCATGATTCCAAAACTAAAGAACACAAGACAATGCGAGGGGAAACTAGATTCAGTGGGTGACTTGGACATATGGTTAGTGGCCATATTATAATCACTTCAATGTCACATATAGTGTTATATGGAATATACTCGACTCCACATAGCTTTCCAAGCCCTGTGAGCTCACTGAGACCATTAACCCAACTCTCTTTTCATTTCCCCTAATCATCATCAAACCAAGAAAACCAAAGGAATTAGATAAGTCCAAACTTCCCTAGTGACTTGAATCCCATAATGAGGTGTGGTGATCAGGCACACTACCCATAACCAGAATACCAAGTCCCAATAATTATAACTCCAGAATATCCCGACTGTTCCCCAAATAACGTGACCCAAAGAGTTAACCTAAAACATGTTTGATACCATTTTGTCATGAACCGAATCTGATTGCCATCCAAATTGGATCCATACTCAGCCCATGAAAAGGACCAAAGGGTGTTCCCAATCCCCACGAGCTGGAAAAAGTGCCCAGGTATCATAAACTAAAAATTGTGAATGATTTACCCCAGTTTACAAACTTAAAACAACCAATGAATCCAAAAATACGAATCTGGATTTTTCAAACACAATCATCTTTTACAAAATTTCAGAACTGAAATACACAATTTTAAAAAATGAAAAAATACCATTACAAATAACCAAAAATTTACATCCAAGAACCTCCACATGGAAAGAGGAACCGCCCTCAAGCCATCCCCATAACACTGCACCAAGAAGAACTACTAAAATCCCGAACCACTGAAACTAAAAGTTTTACCCAAACCTAAAACAAAAGAGACCAAATATACTTACACCCAAAGGTGTAAGTAGAGTGTGATAAAAATACCATTAGTATTACACCACTAGAGGATTACATGTTATAAACATTCAAAGATGAAAATCTTGCAAGTTTTGGTAAATAAAAAATGCTAGTGACAATTTCTAAAAGATGTAACAATAAATAAAAAAATAGTTTCCAAGTGGGATAATTTAAAGAATCAACACTTTTAAAATAAATGAAAAAGCTACTTAATTTTCATCCAAATATACCGTATTCCAATGGTAATTGTAATGGATCTAATGAGTATAAACAATGTGAAATAACCCCTAGGCACTAGCACACTGTGGGTCCCAGGTACCTCGTATCTCGGTGAAAGTAACCATCACAATATATATCCGTTCTCTTGCATGATCCACTATTAGGTAACATAAACATAACCTAATTGTCCCCCATCATAATCATCATAGTTTAGTTAGTGTTATAAGTGTTAATATTGCTATGTGAAACTAAGGCCAAACCCCACAGGATCACTAGCATACTAGTACAGGTCCACCCCCTAGATACCCAACTTTCCCTCTTGTGATAAAACAAGTTCAACAAGATATAAAATATAATTTTCACATGAAAATAAAACATCAAACATCACATATTAACCAAAAATCTCCCATGTATATCACACAAGACACAAAATCCCCATTTTCATTCAAATGCATTTTGAAATCCAACTCACAGCAAAATATCCCACAAAACATTTTTCATATATTTCAAAATTCAACAAATACTTCAACAATTTTATAAAATCTTTCCCATTATTATAACCATAAAATAATATCCCAATCACATGCATCATAATACCCTTTTAATAAACAAAATCCATTTTACACATCACACTCACACAAAACAGCCCGCAAACATGTTTCGCACCCAAATCACAATTTCATAATTCACTTCAACAAATTACAAAACATTATAAAAATGTTTGACATCACAAATGACCACATTGTCTTTCAAAAACAAATTTTAGGTGATTACACTCACCAAAACAATACATATACATGATTTCCCCCCCCTTTGTTTAACCAAATAAAACATTTACAATTTTCATAAAACAAACTCAAGAGGTATAACCATGGTTTGCATACAAAACCCATTTCAAAAACCTCATTAAAGACAAAAAACATACCAATACCAATAAAAAATAGTATTTTAAGCCCTAATTTTTTTAAACCACCCCCAAGTGTTATATAAATACATCAAACAATACCACAAAAGGTATACATGGAAAACACATGTTTTTTCACAAATCACTTTCAAGAAGTACAACATGGTTTCACACATTAAAACCATTCAAAAATCCCATTCAAAGGCCCAATTGAAATTAAGGAATTAAAAAACCAGAATTGGAAGCACATTTAAACACTAATAAATCATTTTCATATGTTATAAAATATACACAAACATTTCTCCAAGAGCCACACATGAAAAGCACCCAATTCTAAGAAAAAATGCAACTACAAAATTAAACACTTAACCAAATCCATAAAAAATAGTTTTATCACCACACAGAATATATTATAAACATACTAAATTAATAAACCAATAATTCTAACTCATAATAAAATGGTTATACATGGAATCACCTACCTTTTGAGTCAAAACCCTTGAATCTTTGTGTGAAACCTCAATCACACCTCCGCTGCACCACAAGGAAGTGAAAACGAACCCTAAACCATAATATTTCAAAAAATATACCCCAAATAAAACCCTAGGTATGAACCTTAACTTCTTGAAACTCTATAAATTCATTAAAGAGGGAGGAAACCCTAAGGAGAAGGAAGGAAATGAAGAGAGAAACACTTACCCGAATAAATCTTATAGAAAATGACCAAAATACTATATTATCTGAATTTCAAAATATCCATAAATACAATTGAGGCTCTAATAAGTCTGATTAGTTCATGTAGGAACTATAATGGGAGAAAAATAGTAAAAATAGTAATTATGAAATAATCAATTTACCTCTTCAAATATGGGAGATTTGTGAAATCCAGAGAAGTCTCGACCAAATTTAGTGATGAAAATGAGCTCCAAAGAGTGGGAGGAGAGATTGGGGGTGCGACTTGGGTACGTGGTCTAGGTTGAGAGTTAGAATCACTGAAAAAACTTAAAAATTGAATGAGATATTAAAGAATCAAAAAACTATTTTAATGCAGAAAATGGGCTTTCGGGATGGCCCTAATATCTTAATAAAAACTAAAATCCATCATTATTATGGATTCTTATGGGGTCAAAATTGATATGCTGGTTTTAATATACCAGGATATTCTAATTAAGAAGTGAAATGTGTGTAAAGTTTTGAAAAATTAAGGTGTTATAAATTAAACAAAATTTATTTTTAAATCTAGAAATGGGATCATGGTTTGGCCCAAATTTTAAAAACCTACCATTTCCCCCAAAATGAACGGGAAACCCACAAAATAAAGTTAGAATGGAAATTAAATGAAAAATATATTTAAAATAATTAATGTATGTGACAATATCTCATTTTACATGCAAAATTTTATAATAATGAAAACCATATTAAAAAATAAACCACATATCAATGTGTAATTAATTGACAGATGAAAAATCATAAAATATTGGTATAAAAATATATATTCATCAAATGAATATTATAATTATACAAAAATGAAATCAAAATATCTACCATAAAATTTTATCCATCCCATAAGTGAGTAAAGCATTTTATAAAATCAACTTATGCATTTCCCGTCATAACCTAACCAATCCATGATCAAATACTATAGCAAGTGAAAACTAGATAATAATTTGGGAAAAGTTCCTCCTAAATAAAAATTGGAGATAAGTCTTATTTTTTTCATATGTGAATTTATGAATAAAATAAGGAAAACCACATGGTTCTATAATTTGAGTAATTAATTAGAGTCTTTCCTATGTATAAACCATTCTTAGAGGCTGTTTAACTTGTTTACCCAAGAGTGAAATGACATCACAATCAAAGTGACACCCTATAAAGACTTATGCCTAAATATTATTCACTTTCATAGGTAAAAAAGTAATATGATGAAACTACTAATAAATCCATAGTAAATCAAATAATGAAATTGATAAATTAAGTGGCTCAAAATATAAATCTAGTCCTCTTTTGGTCACAATCGACTCATCCTTGGTGAATTTAGAATATAGGGACAATGAAAAATCAAGTGGATCAAATCCAGGTTAAACCATTAAATTAAACTCAATATAATCTTATAGAAATAAAATAAGTACATAAATAAATTTACCATAAATAATTAAATAATTAATAAATACATCAAGTTCAAAATAATAAAAAGGAATAACTACAGGTCTAAACTATTTGGTTCCATAGGTAACTAATTATATTTAGTAATTTTACAATTCATATCCTCTAATGGTTTAATTTCCTATTTTTGGTTATAGTTTCTATTTGATTTTAAATTATTTTTGTTACTTATATAGTGAAATGGTATCTTGTTAATTTTGTAAATACTTTATATATTACAATTACTCAGAATTAATTAAGAATAATACTCATTTAAAAATTGATGTTACCCATTTTCATATCACCTTTACAATGTAATAATTTACTATTTAATATCCCAATGTTTTATGTATAGAAATAGTTGAAAAACATTATAAATAAACTTTTTAGTAACATATAGAAAACTAATGAACTAATCATGAAAATAATTGGGGTCTCCTACCTGAATTGGTACATACCGACTTGAATCAACATGATGAGAGAAAATCCAGGACATATAGACCATCCATTATTGAAATATCACTAAATCCATAAATTTATTATAAAAATACTCATTTATAAAATGAAAAAGTAAAATATTATTTTTAAAAAAACCATGGAAAAGGGCGATGAGAAGAAAAATCATGAGTTTCTAAATCTATAACATAATTTTCAATGGTGGGTTCTCAGGCTCGGGGTTTGAACAGTCATGGAGTATAAGGGAAGAATGGGAGAATAAAAGGGGTTCCTCTTTTTGGGGCACATATTACTGCTTAATAAAGTGATACCACGCCCCTTTATACTTATTATTTAACTCTTTGTAATAGGTTATATCTTATAAGGGTAAATTAATTTTAATGAATAAATATCATATCCTTTACCTTAATAAAATTTACCTAACATTCATTAAAATAATTAAAACCACCAAGGCATCTCTTCTTGACCTACATGAGAATTTCGAGATGAACCTGACCCTAGGTTCTAAACCTGTTATATTTATTTAACTCAAAATATCTATATATAAATAAATTTAAATCCTTTATAACTTTTTTTAATTAAAAAAATAAAAATTTATAAAAATTAATTAATTGAATAGTCACCAAAATTTAGTTTATTTTATAATCCTCCAACCATAAGTATTTTTATCCCTAAAAAATTAATAAGAATACACATCTATGAAAATTCGAGCCACCATGAGTTTTTATAAAATCGTTCCCCAAGGTTTTATTGGTGTATTAATCATATCAATCGATGATCAATAACCCATACTTATAAGCATCACTAAGATAGATCACCAAACTAATAACGTGAAAAACCTACATAACCTCCACTTATAAGAGAATTGATATAATTACCATGTTTTTAAATAAAGGGTTCAATCAGTGCTCTAGATCAATGTTCTAGGTTTACCCCACCATGGAGGAAATATTCAATTTCCATAAACCCATGGTTATATATCTTATTATTATATACCCTTAAAATTAATGGGGATACAATACTTATTTATGATAATAATGGGGTACATCATGTGATGGACCAGGCCCTCATGGTCCACCCCTTTGCCAAAATCTGGATCCTAAGGGTGGCATCTCAGTGGGTGAAACCTATCGGTGTGCGACGGATCAACGTGCAATCGATTGGTGTGCACCCGATCAGTGTGACACGATCAGTGCCCCACCGACCGGTGGGACACGATCGGTGTGACCGATCGGTGTGACCGATCGGTGGGTGTGGCACGATCAGTGCCACCTGACCTTGTTAGGTTTTTCTTCTGCAATTTCTCCCGTAACACCACTTTTAGCCCTTTTTAACCTTTTGGAAGTGGTTCAAGGCCGTTTTTAATCCCTTAATCAATGTTTAAATTCTTAAGGGTGGGGCGACCCTCAACGGACCCATCTATGTGTCCGCGTATCGTTCACCTCCGCTTATCTAAAATCCTTTAAAATCACAGTTGTTACCACCTTTTCCAATGGGAATCATTAAATAAAAATTAATTCAATCGTGTGTAACCACCCAACCATGTGGTGAAACCACGATCTGACTTTAAAGACATTAAAATCCACATATCCCGTAACAATGGGATCTTATCTATATATCGCATGGGAATTTCTTCTTCTTCCTTTTGGCCGACCTCCTTTTCTTCCCAGTACGTTTGGAGTCTCCCTTCCCAAGGCAAGTGGTGCGCCTGTGCCGAATCTTTTCTGCTCACCCTTAGAGTCCCCGACGTTCCTCCCCATCAAGTCGTGCATCCCTAGTTCTTGGCATGGGGAGAAGAACTTTGATCTTTTATAATCCAATTAGGGTTTTCCTTCGTCTCTCCTTACTGTGCATCATGCGGGGTGGGTATGCTATTGTTTCTGTGGGGATTGATGAAACCAAACTTAATGAAGATAATGAACAGACCTTTAAATAATGAAGGGGGTGTGATCAATGTTCTTCTCTTTTATGTTTATATGTGTTGTGAACTGTATGGGCTCATGATCACTGAAAATCATGGCCATTGGTGGTATTTCCTTGCGTCCTAATGAACCCTTGTCTTTTGTGATGACTATATAACTGTAACATGGAATTGGTTAGTCACCTAAAATCTATTTGGTTTAAATGGATGTTCAGTAAAACAAGAATCCCTGTGTGATCACCCCAGTTAACAAACAGAAATAAGAACCTAATTAATGATGTGCTTGAACCTAGAATATTCCCACTCTATTTTGGTAGTAGGTGTGTTGTTCTGTTTGATGCTTGAGGGATGATGTGGGTGAGGATGGGATCCTCTACTGTGGCACTATTGTTGGTTGTGAATCTAAAATGGTGTGGGACTGTATCTCGAGGCTTGGTTTGGTTCCAGGTGTGAATGCCTAAATTGCTGTTCAGCTGTTTCTCTTTTCCTAGATTGTGGTTATGCCTGTTAGTTGCCGAGTAGTGAAAAATTTAATTAAATGGGATCACCTAAACATGAAACAAAGAATGGGTTAAATAGGGAATTGGTTTTGGTAATGAGTTTTTAATTGGTCGTGAGTGTTGTGGCTTCTTTTATGAATGAATAGTAACAAGGGTGTTATGATTAGGTTGGATTTGGGAACCCTAGGTTGGGATGAGTTCTTGTTAACTATACATATACTTGTAGTTTTTATGTTCTTATTATTCGTGCCCCACCCAAGTTTAGCACTTAGTGCCGAACACACCCATTTCATGGGGGAGGGTGTTTTTCCCAACGCTCCTTTGAGTGGCTTGTTATTATATCCTTTTATGATCCCTTTCCCAAATATCCCAAGACTATTTAGGTAGGCTGTGATGGATTGAGGTCCATTATAGCCCAAGATTCTTTGGGTAGAGTAGTGGTGGTGGTTGGCCTAGGTGTGTGCGGGCAGGTTGTTCCCAAGAATCTTCAGGATGAGGCCCAGGTGTCTTCGGGTGTGGCAATAGTTGTTCTGGCCCAGGTGTTTGCGGGCATGGTTACGCGTGGTGGTTGTGGACCAGGTGTTTTCGGGTGGGATGTGGTTGTGGACCAGATGTTTGTGGGTGGGATATGTGGTTGTGGCCCAGGTGTTTGCAGGCAGGATGTGTGGTTGTGGCCCAGGTGTGTACGGGCGGGTGTGGCAGTGGGACTGCGATGAGAATGGTGATATTGGTTCAATGTATAGGATGTCTTCAATAACCAGTGGGAAGGTGGCGCGGGGTACCCAAATGTCGGTGTGCTATTACTATACATTACTTGACTTGCGTTATTTGGGGATCTTACCTTGGTGAGGCTCAAGTGGATAGTTTACTTTGCTAGATGTTTTGGTTATCTATTTTTCTCATAGGGAATTATAATACCTCTACACTTGTGCACGAGAGCCTTTGGTTTTCCCTACTGAGTATACTTGTATGCTCACCCTATGTATATAAACTACTTTCAGGTTTCCAGGAGGACTTTAGGGATCGTACGGGACCGTACTAGCTCAGACCTTGGGGCAGTTGCTGTTGTCGTTTTCTTTTTTCTTGGTACTTTACCTTTGGAGTTCTTGTGGATTGTATCTTTTACTTTTGAACATAAATATGGGAATGGTTTACTTTTGGATTTACCTTTAATTTCATCTTTAGTGTTTTTGGAGTTGCTATCTTATCTCCCAATACTATAAAAATAAAAAGGGTAATGCCTTCCATCTTGTGTGTGATTTTATACCCTTGGTGCTGGTCGCCACTCCGGGACCTATCAAAGGTAGGTATCAAGGGTCATTATCTCTCATTAAACTTAAATAAGGATGGGTCTGGAAATTTTTTGTCCCTTCCCTCCTTTTGGGTGAAGGCGGGTCGTGACAGAATGGTATCACTACTAGAAATAGCGCTTTTAGCGACCGCCAAAAGCGGTCGCTAAAAGGCTTTAGCGACCGCCCAGCGACCGCTTTTGGCGGTCGCTGTTGCTTCGTCGGTAAAGCCCTTTAGCGACCGCCAATGGCGGTCGCTACTGTTTCACATCAACGAAGCAGCCGCATGCGGGTCTCCTCTCGTCTCGCGGCATATGGCAGGGACAGAGACCTTCCCCACCGGCCATGGCGGACACACGACGGCAGGTGGGTGGTGTGTGCGGCGGCGTGCGGCGTGCGGGAGAGTGTGACGGGTGCGTGCGGCGGCGGCGGCGTGGGGCGGCGGTCACGAGTGAAGAATCGTCCGACATAATGAGTCGGCGTGCGGGAGCGTGCGACGGCGTGCGACGGCGTGTGGCGGCGTGTGGCGGCATGCGGCGGTGATTATTTGCAGCGGCTAACGTAGGAGGGAAAGAAGAAGAAGCGCACGCGGGAAAAAATCGCGCTGGAATTTTAGTTTCGTATTAGCGACCGCCATTGGCGGTCGCTAATACCTTCTTTAGCGACCGCCAATGGCGGTCGCCCGCTTCAGCAGGCGCAAAAGCCAGGATTTTTAGTAGTGTATCATAGGAGGTTGAGAGATAGGATGGAGTCTAGAGTTAGGAACAGTGAGGATTGCATGGGATGGTAGGGCAATAGTGTTGGGTGATCTTGGTGCGTGAAGTAGGACAGGGAAGGCTGGCCAGGACATGGGATTTTAGGGCCCCCCGTGATCCGATGCAAGGACTCTGGACCAACCAAACGACCAAGTGAGGCTACACTTCTTGCAGGGTAGAGACCCTAGGAAAGGTACATGCATCAAAATGACTTGTGTTCTTATGTTTAATGGGTATTTTGGGAATTTAAAATGAATAAAAAGTCTAAGAAAACTTAAATATTCTACACTACTCGGGCTTAGGCATTCCTTTTTTACCTTGCATCTATGGCACTAGGGAGACGACCACGAGTAGTGCGGACGATTGAGGCCCCAGAGGTTGATTTGGCTGATCGATAGATGGTTGACCGAGAGGAGGACGATCAGTGGAAGAGGATGCTTCGTGCCTTTCAGTGACATACCCTTGGGAAGTACGAGGGTAGCATCTCAGATGTGGAGACAGAGAGCTGGCTCAAGGAGATATTGATAGCTTTCGGCTTGATTCGGGCTCCGACAGAGTACTGGGTTCCTCTGGCCATCAACCATATGTGGGGAGCAACACATTAGTGGTGGAAGCTTTATCTTGGGGAGAATAAGGAGACTGAGGTTACGTGGGATGACTTCGAGAAGGAGTTCAGAGTGGAATTCCTCTCTTCCATGATGAAGGCTGAGAAGAGGTAGGGGATACTCTCCCTCCAACAGGGGAGCATGTGCATGAGAGAATTGGGAATCAAGTTCAAGTATCTCCTTTGGTTTTCTCCCAACCTCTTTCCAGATGAGGAGTCTCAGGTGAGACGTTTGGAGGAGGCACTTCGACCTTCTCTTCAGTATGCTATTACTACCTTCACCTTACCAACCTACTTAGAGGTCCAGAAGAAAGCTGAAGTGGTGGAAAGAATACACATGTTGGGAGGTGTGTCATGAGAGGTAATCCAGTTGGGCTTGTCGAAGGGGAAGGCCATCAGCGGCAGGCCTCCAACATCAGGACCCTCTAGGTTTCGACGAGCAGGAAGCAGGCCTCAACAGTTCCAGTTCCGATCCACCGGTCCTCTCCCTTTTCTTTCGGGCCCATGAATGAGGTTATTCATCTATGGGAGCCATGGAAACCTTCAGAATCAGTGCCCAAATAGGGTACAATACAACAGGGGTGGGCAGGTTCAGCGCCCACCTCAACTGCAGCAGTTTCCAGCTAGGCCCCTTCAGCAGCATCAGCAGGGACAGCAGGGTCCCGCCCCTCCGAGACCAGATGTGGCGGGAGGAGGCCGACCTCAGGGATCCCCTTAGATACCTCAACCAGGGTGTGGTCGGGGAGGTGGTCGACAGCCTAGAGGTAGTGGAGTTGGGTGTGGACATTTTCACGCCGCAGAGGCAGTGGTTCCAACAGGGATAGAAGTCGTTCGAGGTATGATCAGACTATTTAGTACTCTTTCCTATGACTTGTTTGATACAGGCGCTTCACACTCCTTTGTTGCACCCAGTCTGGCCCATGTTGTGGGTTTAGACGCTGATAGACTTCCTGTGCCCCTGGTGCTGGGCACACCGGTCGGAGGTCAGACTGACTTGCTTTATGTTTGCCGAGGGTGTAAACTAATGATAGGGCCACATTAGTCTATCAGGGATCTTCTACTACTGCAGATACATCCATAAAATGTCATCCTAGGAATATATTGGCTGTTCTCTATATATTCCATCATTGAATGCTTCTGATAAAGGGTTGTGTTTTCAGATTTGGGCGGATGATGTGTAACTTTCATCGGTGAGTGGGGTTGTCAGAAAAGTAGCAGACGAGAGGAGCCCCTCCTTTACTTGTTGGATGAACTATCAGTAGAGTCGGTGGATGCAGAGATGGTGGAAGTCCCAGGGATCGTCAGCGAGTTTATGGATGTCTTCCCAGAAGAGGTGGCGAATCTACCCTCTTGATGTGATATTGATTTCAGGATAGACTTGAAACCTGGTGCCCATCCGATTTTGATGGCTCCCTACCGGATGTCACCTTCTGAGTTGCGGGAGTTGTGGATCCAGATTGATGATCTGATGAAGAAGGGTTTTGTTTGGCCAAGTGCGTCACCATGGGGTGCTCCTGTCTTGTTCGCAAGGAAGACAGATGGTGGTCTCAGGCTGTGCATAGACTACCGGAGGCTGAATCAGGTGACGGTCAAGAATCGCTACCCTCTCCCGAGGATATACGATCTCTTTGAATGGCTGAGGAGAGTAGGTTGGTTCTTGAAGATTGATCTGCGGTCGGGATATCACCAAGTGAGGGTAAAGGAGGGTGATATCTCCAAGACTGACTTCAGGTGAAGATATGAGAACTTCGAGTTTGTGGTAATGCCGTTCGGTGTTACGAATGCTCCAGACGTATTCATGGGGCTCATGAACTCCGTATTTTGGGAATATATAGACCGGTTTGTAGTCGTGTTTATTGACGACATCCTGATCTACTCAAGATCAGAGGAGGATCACACTGAGCACCTGAGAACGGTTTTAGAGGTCCTCCGGAAGCACCAACTCTATGAGAAGTTGTCCAAGTGAAAGTTCTGGATGTGAGAAGTACACTTCCTTGGGCACGTGGTTTCCGAGCAGGGGATAGCGGTGGACCCATCGAAGGTCGAGGTGGTAGTTTCTTGGGCAGCACCCAAGAATGTCGCAGAGGTTCATAGTTTTATTAGATTGGTAGGTTACTATCGGAGGTTTGTGCCCAACTTATCTTGAGTTGCGGCACCTTTGATAGCTTTGACCAAGAAGGACCAGGCTTTCGTGTGGAATGGGAAGCACCAGGAAGCCTTTAGCTATCTGAAGGAGAAGTTGGTAAGTGCCCCAGTGCTGAGGTTTCCAGAAGAAGGGGCGGTGTATGAGGTTTTCTGTGATGCATCAAGGAAAGGCCTCAGATGTGTGTTGATGCAGCGAAAAGGGGTGATCTCTTATGGGTCTAGTAAGTTACATCCCCATGAGTGTAATTATGCCACCCACGACCTGAAGCTTGCAGTGGTCGTTTTTGCACTAAAGTTGTGGCGGTATTACCTTGTCAGGGAGCGCTTTGTGGTCTTCACCGATCATAAAATCTTGAAGTATATCTTCTCCCAGTGGGACCTAAACTCGTGTCAGCGTAGGTGGGTGAAGTTCCTTTAGGAATAAAACTTTGAGATTTCCTACACCTTAGGAAAGGGGAATGTGGTGGCTGATGCCTTGAGCAGGAAGTCGCAGAAGGATGCGGTTCGGAAGTCGGCAGATGCTTGGAAGGAGATGGAGGAGTTGGCTGCCCAATACATGGATGCAAGGATGGATGGTGGTAGAGGTTTCCTGTATCATATGACAGTGTAGTCTTCCTTGTTGCGGTAGGTAGAGGAGTCCCAATGGGGAGACTCAGAAAGTGAAGTGTTGCGTGATCGGGTTAACCAAGGCGATGCTCCGGAAGGGTGGACAAAGGATGGTCAGAACCATATGATTTTCTGAGGAAATTTGTTTGTCCCAGAGGCGATGCATGGAAGGGTTCTTGGTGAGTTCCACAACTCACCCCTAGCAGTGAACCTGGGAGTTTCCAAGATGTACTGGGGCTTGAGGGGTCAATTATGGTGTCCCAGTGTAAAGCGGGCGGTGGCAGAGTTCGTGGCCAGGTGCCTAGTGTGTCAGCAGGTGAAGGCTGAACACCGCGTTCCGGGAAGATTTCTAAAGCCTTTGGATGTCCCCGAGTGGAAGTGGGATGAAATCTTGATGGATTTCGTTATAGGGATACCCAAGGTTCAATGAGGATGCGATGCTATCTGGGTAGTGGTGGACCATTTAACGAAATCGTCTCACTTTCTAGTGATCAAGGAATCAGGGACAGTGGATGCATTAGCATAGAGGTATATGGATGAGGTGGTTCAGTTTCATGGATTTACAAGATCCATAGTCTCAGATAGGGATTCATGATTTTCCTCATGAGTCTGGAAAGGATTGCATCATGCTTTTGACACCCAGCTACGTCTTAGCACTGCTTTCCATACCCAGAAAGATGGACAGACAGAGCGCACCATCCAGACAATGGAGGACATGCTGCGGGATTGTATACTGGATTTTGGGGGATCGTGGGTGCAACAATTGCCTCTGGTAGAGTTTTCCTAAAATTATAGCTATCAATCTACCTTTGGCATGGCTCCATTTGAAGCCTTGTACGGAAGGCCATGTCGCTCACCCATGTGATGGACTGAGGTTGGGGAAACAAGTTTTCTTGGCCCAAAAGTGGTGCGGAGAACGATGGAGAAGGTTTAGCTTATACGGGAGAGGATGAAGGTGACATAGGACCAGCAGAAGTCATATGCCGATAATAGGAGGAGACCCTTGGAGTTCGGGGTCGGGGACCACATGTTCTTGAAGGTCTCCCCTCAGCGTGGACAACGGAGGTTCGGTAGGTGGAGTAAGCTTTCTCCCAGATTCATCAGACCCTTAGAAGTCTTGCGGCGTGTCAGAGAAGTGTCTTATCAGCTAGCGTTACCACCACCGCTACTGAGGATACATGATGTATTCAATGTGTCAGAACCCCGACATTATCTACACGACTATTCACACATCCTCAACTGGGGAAAGATGGATATCAAGGACGATGTGACCTTTGTGGAAAGACCAGTGAGGATCGTGGATCGCGAGGAGAAGGTGATCCGAGGACGAACCATACCTTTGGTTCATGTGTTGTGGAGGCATGGCAGGCTCAAGGAAAGTACTTGGGAATGAGAGATGCAGATGCATGCCCAATACCCGGAGCTGTTTTGAGTTTTTACCATTTTTTTTGTACTTGTTGTGATGGAATACTTTAACTTGTTAACTATAGAATGTATGGTTTTCCTTATTCTCTAGATACATGTGAAAAGTCCTGACTGCGGGGAGGGGAGGACCCAATCCCTAATCAAGACGCATTAAGGTGGATGTGATTAAACCCGTGCGAGAGAGTCAGTGCCGCCCAAAGCGGATAGTATCTTGAAATGGAGGAAGAAACTCCCTAACCCATATGACTGGACAGCTTGAACCCTTAATGTTGTATGGTTTCTTGAGGGAGAGGTGTTTCTAGATGTCGATGAGGTTCACTCCTGAGAGGTATATTTCGAGGTGGTTGTTCGAACCCTCTCTTTTCTTCTGGATTGGTTTTAATTATCAAGGGTGAGAATAGTTTGAGAGGTATCTGATGTGATAGACCAGGCCCTCATAGTCCACCCATTTTCCAAAATCTGGATCCTAAGGGTGGCGTCTCAGTGGGTGCGACCGATCAGCGTGCGACTGATCGGTGTGCGACCTATGCGACCGATCGGTGTGCGACCGATCGGCGTGTGACCGATTGGTGTGCACCTGATCGGTGGGACACGATTGGTGCCCCACCGACCGGTGTGACATGATCGGTGGGTCACCAATCGGTGCGACCGATCGGTGTGTGTGGCACAATCGGTGCCACCCGACCTTGTCAGGTTTTTCTCCTACAGTTTCTCCCGTAACACCACTTTTATCCCTTTTTAACCTTTTGGAAGTGGTTCAAGGCCGTTTTTAATCCCTTAATCAATGTTTAAATTCTTAAGGGTGGGGAGACCCTCAACAGACCCAGCTATGTGTCCGCATATCGTTCCCCTCTGTTTATATAAACTCCTTTAAAATCACAGCTGTTACCACCTTTTTGGATGGGAATCATTAAATAACAATTAATTCGATCGTGTGTAACCACCCAACAGCATGGTGAAACCACGATCCAACTTTAAAGCCGTTCAAATCCCCATATCCCGTAACAACGAGATCTTATCTATATATCGCATGATAATTTCTTCATCTTCTTCCTTTTGGCCAGCCTCCTTTTCTTCCCAGTACATTTGGAGTCTCCCTTCCCAAGGCAAGTGGTGCACCTATGCCGAAGCTTTTCTGCTCACCATTGGAGTCCCCGACGTTCCTCCCCAGCAAGTCACGCATCCCCAGTTCTTGGCGCTTGGAGAAGAACTTCGATCTTTGATCATCCAAGTAGGGTTTTTCATTCGTCTCTCCTTATCATACATCATGCGGGGTGGGTATGATATTGTTTCTATGGGGATTGATGAAACCAAACTTAATTAAGATAATGAACGAACCTTTAAAGAATGAAGGGGGTGTGATCGATGTTCTACTCTTTTAGGTTGATATGTATTTTGAACTGTATGGTCTTGTGCTCACTGAAAATCATGGTCGTTGGTGTTCTTTCCTTGCGTCCTAATGAACCCTTGTCTTTTGTGATGAATATATAACTGTAACATGTAATTGGTTAGTCACCTAAACTCAGTTTGGTTTAAATGGATGTTCAGTAAAACAAGAATCCATGTGTGATCACCCCGGTTAGAAAAACAGAAAGAAGAACCTAATGAATGATGTGCTTGAACCTGGAAGTTTCCCACTCTATTTTGGTAGTAGTTGTGTTATTCTGTTTGATGCTTGAGGGATGATGTAGGTGAGGATGGGATCCTCTGCTGTGGAACAGTTGTTGGTTGTGAATGTGAAATGGTGTGGGGCTGTATCTCGAGGCTTGGTTTGGTTCTAGTACTTTGAGGGATCTCACTTATCCCTTTGTTGTTGTGACTTCACAAGAGAACCTGGTGTGAATGCTTAAATTGCTGTTCAAATGTTTCTCTTTTCCTGGATTGTGGTTATGCCTGTTAGTTGCCCAGTAGTGCAGAATTTACTTAAATGGGATCACCTGAACATGAAACTAAGAACGGGTTAAATAGAGAATTGGTTTTGGGAATGAGTTGTGACTTGGCTGTGAGTGTCGTGGCTTCTTTTATGAATGAATAGTAACAAGGGTGTTATGCTTAGGCTGGCTTTAGGAACCCTAGGTTGGGATGAGTGCTTGTTAACTATACATATACCTGTAGTTTTTATGTTTTTCTTATTCGCACCCCACCCAAGTTGAGCACTTAGTGCCGAACACCCCCATTTCTTGGGGGAGGGTGTTTTTCCCAACGCTCCTCTGAGTGGCTGGTTATTAGATCCTTTTCTTCTCCCTTTCCCGAATAGCCCATGACTTTTCGGGCAGGCTATGATGGCCTGAGGTCCATTACAACCCAAGATTATTCGGGCTGGGTAGTTGTGGTGGTTGGCCCAGGTGTGTGTGGGCAGGTTGTTCCAAAGAATCTTCGGGATGAGGCCCAGGTGTCTTCGGGTGTGGAAGTAATTGTTTTGACCCAGGTGTTTCCGGGCATGGTTACGCGTGGTGGTTTTGGCCCAGGTGTTTGAGGGAAGGATGTGGTTGTGGTCCAGGTGTTTGCGGGTGGGATATGTGGTTGTGGACTGGGTGTTTAAGGGTGGGATGTGTGGTTGAATCCCAGGTGTGTGCAGGAAGGTGTGACAGTGGGACTGCGACGAGAATGGCGGGATTGGTTCGATGCATAGGATGTCTTCAATAACCAGTGGGAAGGTGGAGTGGGGTACCCAAATGTCGATGTGCTATTACTATACATTACTTGACTTGCATTATTTGGGGAGTGTACCTTGGTAAGGCTCGGGTGGATAGTTTACCTTGCTAGATGTTTTGGTTATCTCTTTTTCTCACAGGGCATTAGAATGCCTCTCCACTTGTGCATGAGAGTATTTGGTTTTCCCTATTGAGTATACTTGTAGGCTCACCCTACGTATATAAACTGATTTTAGGTTTCTAGGAGGAATTCAGGGATCGTGCGGGACCATACTAGCTCGGACCTTGGGGCAGTTGCTGTTGTCGTTTTCCTTTTTCTTGTTACTTTACCTTTGGAGTTCTTGTGGCTTGTATCTTTTACTTTTGAACATGCATATGGGAATGGTTTACTTTCAGCTTTACCTTTACTTTCAAATTTGGTGTTCTTGGAGTTTCTATCTTATCTCCCGATCTTATAAAAATAAAAAGGGTAATGCCTTCCATCTTGTGTGTGATTTTATACCATTGGTGCTGGTCCCCACTACGGGACCTATCTAAGATGGGTCTCGGAGGTCATTATCTCTCCTTCAACTTAAAGAAGTAAGAGTCTAGAAATTTGCTGTCCCTTCCCTCTTTTTGGGTGAAGGTGGGTCATGAAACATCATAGTTCTTATACTATGTGGTATCAAAATTTCAATTCTAAGTCCTACATATAACTAAATCCATTTAATCCACCAAATCCTCCATTTTGGTTATGAAATCAAATGAAAAATGTACTAAAGTAAATCACATACCAAAAATATCCAAATAACCATATAAAGATAACCACTCATTGGTTGAATTCTAATTTCTTTCTGTAAGTAACTAATACCCAAAGGAAAATTAACTATTTATAGATTTTAACATCCTAACTAAAGAAATAATTCAAGTAAACTCATAAAATAAAATATATAACATTTTTTTATCAATTTAATCTCCTATAGAAATCATAATCCAATCATTAACTGAAATCACCTCAGGTCTACCTTGTAAGTCCATACTCTACACCTCATTATATATTAACCCATCCATAGAAACTAGTCTTAATGGATGTAAAGCAAAATCAACCCCACCTCTATATCAAATAAAATTATTTATAATATTTAGAGAAGAAATTAAAGAGGGTCAATAAATCACCTTTCTAACTCATGCATCTTGATACCAACACAAACATTCTCAAATCTAATAAAAAAGTGTTTCTTGAATAGAAAAATTCTATCAGAGAAAATATGACATGGATAATAATAAGAAAGATCAAAATTAAAATAAAGAGACCTATGATAATCTTATGGATGGATATAATCAACACATATGGTGTTCCACACTTAAGCTTTAAATATTATCATGGTAATTATTTCAATGTGAAAATCATATGAGTAGATACACCATCTTCCATCCCATCTTTCCTAGAATAACATAATATCAAAAATGAATTTATAAACACAAGTTTAATTAGAGTAATTAATTTAAGATATTTTTTATTGTTTATTTATATAATTAGATAATTTTATCCTTTACATGGAGGAACAATGAAATTCTTCAATATATGATATTGATAAAAGAAACACCAAGATAAATAAATATATATCTTAAAAGACAAAGAGCATTAAATTTTTATGGGGAAGATAAACTAAGAATTTTTAACCATGAAATTGAAAATATGATAAGAATTATTATCTCTCTTGATTACTATATATAATTTATAACGTGAAGAGATTTTTTCCTTATTGAACACTATATCTTAGATTCTATGGGTGGAATTAATAAGATAAATGGACCTTTTGGTGGTAATATGTTATAGAAAATTCTCCACTGAGTGGGGAGATGAATATAAGAATCCATATTTTTTCAATGTGTATGGATGTGAGGATTGAATCCCCTATACTCATGGATTATTTTTATAGATATATTGAACATACCAATAAAACTAACCACTAATATTGAACCAAATTTGATCCACCACTCTACAAAAAATCAAATCTCTTATCCTATTATAAGTTTTATTTAAATTAGTGAAAGTGAGAAAAAATTTTCACATGATTTTATTCTAATGAAATTCTCATATTATTTTCAAAACGAACATATTCAAAATTCTTCACTTAAATAAAGATATGGGGTGATAATAAAGATAACAAAATGATAATATATTTACAAATCCACTATTAATTATACATTAGATATATATACCCTTTCCTTTGGCTTATTTCATTCCATAATCTATGAAATCTCTTAAGTCATAGACCCTATTAAATACCTCAAAATTCCAAGAGTTTCTAAAATCATTATAATATTGAAACTCATATATTATATTATACAATATTAATAACTCATATACACATTCCATAAAAAATTACATGACCTTATCCAAATACGGTACCCAAAATAAATCTTGTAATACATTCATGATTTTAAGAGAAATATTTTTTAGAAACAACCAATTTATACATTTACTATTCAATTTTAACCCTACAATCAACATACTACAAGAAAATTTAGGACCCCATCTCACAAGTTATAAACTAGACCATCCCTTGAACCATCAATTTAAACCACTAAATACTCTTTATGATCCTTGGAAAAATCCCAAAGAAATAACCTAATAAGAAATATGATCAACCCATAAATCTCAAACTCTAGTAAAATAAAAAATATGACCATTTTAATTTTAATTAGCTATAAAATAGTAATATCATATTCTAGATCAAATCCCATAATAGTATATATCACAAATAATAAAAATATTATTATCAAAGGCCATTTTAACAAAAGATAACCTTTCTCAAATGAATATTATTATTTATTTAAACATGCTTTTAGGGGGATTAAGGATAGTCCATAATCTATATTTTGAAAAAAATAAACTAGGTATTTTGCCTTACATTTATATATTCAAATTCCTAAACACCATTATTAAATATCACACTAGGTTAATTAATAATAAATCTAAGGTAATACTTAAAAGACCAAATAAATCATAGTGGTTCTTTAAAAATTTTAACCTTTAACTAATATTCCAAGTAATCAACTAACATTACAAATGATTATTTAATTTTTCATTAAATATCAATTTGTGGTATTAAATTCCTTTAAAAACATTTTAACCTTGAAAAACTCTATAAGAATTTATGATGAATAAATAATAAAATCATAAATCTAGATTTAATTCTTAGTTCATGGTAGAATCATTATTAAATACATTATTATTCCCAAAAATTCAATTAGAAAAATTTATAAGTCAGAAAATCTAGTGATATTATAATAGGAATTGTAGTAGCACTGTAGTAGGGTACCACAACAAGCAGTACTATTCATTATAAATAGGATTTCGAGCTATAAAATTTATCCTTCAGGCCACAAGGCCTCCAGTCCATCACAAGCCTTCAAGTTATAGGGCCTATAGGAAATTATAGGCCTTTGGTCCACTGGTCCTTTGCAGAACTATTTTTGGAAAACTGGTGACATGGAGAGACCAATAAAAATAGCTTGAAACAATAGGTAGGTGGTGCATCATGGCGATAAGAAAGAGCCACTAATTGGGAAACCAAAAAAGAGAGATGGGATCACTAGATATCAACCAACCACTATCCCCATAGATTTCCAATGTGGGATGGATGTATTCCCTACCATATGACTATTAAGGAGTGGGAACAAACCAATGATGCATCACGATATGCTGGTGATGAAAACAAGAAGCCACACAAGGTATCATCAGGTGGGTGGCTTGAAAGAGAGATGGGTGTCCTATCACCTATTATCCAACCTTATTCCCACATGGATATATACTTTGGTTTGTGGGGTTTATTCTAATTTTGTGTTAAAGGGGTTCATGATGCAATGTTTCTTGGTAGGGGTGATATTGACTTCATATTGATGAAACTATTTAATGACTACTATAGGGGGCAAGTGAAAATATGGTTAACTAATCCATGTCAGGATACAAGTTGATCTATTAGGCCTTCAAGACACATGTTGGGACTTTGGGCCACTAGGCCTTTGGTCCATATAATTTCACCCACTTCACTGGGCCTTCATTCTATCATATGTAATAAAATAGGCCAAGTGGGCACTTTTCATTCTTTATAGAGAGCGATGAGGCTTTGTAATGCCCCGACCCCTATAGCCTGGTGCTGGTGCACTACTTTATTACATAATCATGATTATAAAGAATCAAATCTAGAAGAAACGATCATTTTATTAGTCCTAGAGAAACAAGATACATACATGGTCCCATTTTACATTGGGAAAAGAAAGAAAACATAATACATAATAAGAGATAATAAATTGAAACTATGAAAACTCTATAAATTAACCCTTCTTCATAACCTATGGAAAGAAAAAAAATGAAATGGGTGAGCTCAAATGCTCAGTAAGGGTTATATATAGCGGAAGTATGAATCAATAATAAGTGAATCAAAATCAATTTTACATAATCAATATGGCATGGTGAATAAATGAAAAACACACACCATCAATAAACTGAGAATGATAATGAATCCAAATATTTTGTCATAGATAAAACCTCATAGAAATTATTAACTATATAATGAAAAAATAGAATTATTATTATTTGGAAATCATGTATCTGACACTTGAACCATAATAACATCAAGACAATTTAAGTCTATGGGTAGATACCCATCTGATTCTATTTTGGAAACAAACTCAAAGGGTTTATCACCAATTTTTTATATCATGAGATATGTCGATGAATCAAAGGGATATAGAATTCCCCACCCATCACTATAAGGACAAATAATTCTTTATACAAGGATTTAATACAATAATAATATTCCTTTTTAATATCCATATTAAATAGAGGATACAAATTCATCATAGAATTCAAAATAACTACCGTATGTAAAATGGTATAAGACTTAGACAATAATCATATCCATAAAACAAGAATATGGATATATAATATAATTAAAATTTCAAATTAAAAATTATATCTAAGGGGTAGTATATACACCACATAATAATGATTAGGTGCACAATATAAAGTAAATCTCAATGAAATGGAAATTGAGACAAAGTCCCTTACCACATTGTAATCAATCGAATCATATGAAAAAAAAATTAATAATCATCAAATAAATCATTAAATACCATGAATATAAATAGAATCATGATATTATATATAAAATGTAAGTACACATACCCCATATACAAGAAATAAGTGGTGAACAATGGAAATATCATAGAAATAAAAGTGAGATGAGAAAGCCCTTACTTTAAGCCCGAATGTATTCTTCACTTGATATTAATGTCCTAAATAATAAAATTATATTAATTAATTATGAATTTAAGAACCTTATCTAAATTTTATTTATTTATTATATATTTATTAAGTTCATTTATGTACTTTTAGATGGGTTGAGATATTCAATTTCATCATTTGGGAGTGCACGTTCTCTTAGTTTTCATGGTCATTTTGCTTGTATAAGAGTATGGAAGTTCATGTAAAATAGAAATTGAAAACCAGAATTAAAGTTATGAGTTTTAATGATAATATAAAAGGTTAAATGATCATATAAATCATTTTTTTTATTTTTGTAGAGAATGAATCATTATATAAAATTTTAACGATAAACGCTTGGATTATTTTGATGGTTTTTCGATCACCACGAAATAATTTTGATTTATAATTAAATAACATGAGTAAAAAATGATTATAGAACATTAAATATGATATAGTACATGTATTATGATCTGGTTCAACCATAAAAATGGTTTCATGACCAGAATTTAATATGGTAATAGAAATTGAAAACCCGTCATCCTTGAATGTGATAAATTAACTCATCTCAGACAGTGTTTTCATTTTTAATATAAGAGGAGGGAGAAAGAGATATAATGATGAAATATTACATTAGCATAATAAAATTCTGGTAAATTTATGGAAATATAATTATCATATCTTTTTTATTAGGGGAGTTTAGGAGAGATAAACAAAATAATGTAACTTGTAAAAGAAGTTGAAAGGAAAAGGAAGGGAGGTTTACCTCTTGGGTACTCCTCGAGAATCTCTTTAAGGCCATTATTTTTGGAATTTTGGTGAGACCAGAAGTTCTTGTATGTGGGGAAGATCTTGGGAAGTTTATTTGACCGAATATAGGCAAGACTCAAATCTCGAGTGGTGTGAGAGGAAGAGGGGGTAAGGGGTGGTTTATATAGTGGAGGAGAGGAGGGTTTTTGCATTATTTTAATCATTAGTTTATTATTTTACCTCAAAAACTATGAATAGTAGTTATTATTATGACTAAAAATAGTAATAATTTCATTTTAGTTCTAACTAATTGTTTCTTACATCATCCATGATTCAAGTAATAGTTTATTTATCTCATAATGTATTTACACCGTAATTACCGTATTTTACTATTCACAAAATTCAAGTATTTTAGAAAATACCAAAAATTCACCCTAACCATTTTTCAATGCGTATAATCCAAAAATTAACTCCATTTTATGAAAATAATTTTATAAATATGATAGATTTTAAGTTTAATTAAAATCATCATTTTCTTGAAAAATATAGTTTTTAAAATTAAAACTCATTTTATAACACCCTGAAAAATTAAATAAGGTCTTATTAAATTATCATAAAATCACAGGACAACATAATATTTATTTAGGAATAAATTTTATGAAAAATAATTTTCTTTTAGATAAATTTATTAGTTATAAAATTGTAATTAAATATTTATTACTCACAAAAATACCAACACTTAATTATTAATTTTTAAAATATTCTATGTCATTTATAAGGTGCCTAAATTTTATTTATACTTTAATTAGTGTGGTTACTATTCATAAGTATCATATTAATATTCATAAGGGTATATTAATATTCATAAGGGTTACATTACTATTCATAAGGGTAAGTTACTATTCACTAAAAATTATGTTGACCCTTTCAGACTCTAAATAACTTACTCGACACAACCCTGTATGTCTGTTTTTTGAAATTTAAATCACAGAAGGGGAAAAATTATGTTTAATGGATAGGTTATAACTATCTCCTATAAAAAAGTGTTGTTTAACAGAGACTCAGTGTTTCATGCCTTAAAATATATCTAATGAATTGAAATTATTTAAGAAGTAACATACCATGAAATCTTGGGGTGTTATAGGCTTGACCCACTAGCAGTGACTAGGTGAATGTGTTGTTTGTGGTTTGTAATCTTGAATAAATAATATAGGTAGGGATTTTATTCAATCAGTATGAAATCCTAATGCACCAAAATCAATACAAATAAATCAATTAAAGGAAAAAACCCTCACTAACCCAAGGCTTAGAATACCTTTATGAAGTTATCTAGGCAAGGGAAACTCTTGGGGATTTTTATATATTACTCTAACACATCGGTAAGTGAATTTCCCAATCCCACCTTTAATATATTAGAGGTTAGTAAATAACAATAATGTATAAATAAAAATGAATGGGAGACATTAACTCTAGATATAAATTGAATCCCACTAACCAGAAATGGCAACCACCATAGTATAAATAAATAAAAAATAATATAATATAAATGTAATATATAAAATAAACATCTCCACTATACCACATATAATAACTAAATAAATCTACAAATAAAACTAACTCATTTAAGATCTATATAATGAAACATCAAACTAAATATGGATGAAACTAATGTGTTTACCATGATGGAGACTTTACGCCATCAAATACCATATCTCCTATTATTCTGAAGTATCTAAGATAATCTACCGCATGTACATGCTTATTTTTATGAAAAAATTGTGGGATATTTAAGTTCCCATAGGTTTGTAATTGGTTATATTTTTTGTTAATAATATCCAATATGTATGACTTGGGGAGGATGGGTGATAGATAAAGTATCCACCTAATAAATGAGATAAAGATGTTGTACATGTATTTGGGTAAAGAACGATATTATTGCTAATTTGGAATGAAACAAAAATTATGATGATTTAGGTTTTTATATTTATGACATATAATGTGAAGTGTTGATATTATTTTTCTATTTTTTTTTATAATAGTTTGAATAAGTTAGAGAAGATAGCCTATTGAAAATATCCTTAAGAGTTATAGAAAAATGTTTCAAAAGATAGATGAGGTTGTGGAGAATCCTTTATGAGATGTTTTAATATGAAAACTACTATATGTAGTGTTAAAGAACTTTCTAATTATGATTCTTATAAGTTGATATTAATGTTGGAGCAAATTGGTAGAGAAGCTATATTGGAGATTAAAAGGACCTTTAGGTTTTATTAAAGCACTATGGGATTATTCAAATAATATCTAAATACATTTAAATTAATTTTAAGTTTATTTGATGTCATTGATAAGGTAATATAATGATTTTAAGATATTATGAATTTATTTGGATATAATCTGGAATATGAAAATATGATTGGAAAATTGACCAAGTCCTGACTAAGGCATAACTACATATGAGTCATTCTCCAACACTGTATGAGTCATTTCCAAAGAAAAGTATATTTGTATGTTTCATTCTTAAATAAATTTATGAGTCATATATAAGGGAAGGTAAAATTCATATTAGTCAATCTGATCCACATATGTGTCATTTTTTCACTTCGCATGAGTCGACTGAAAATAAAACTAAGTCTGGACTGCGTACGAGTCATCTGGACCGATGTATGAGTGAATTCAAAGCTACATAAGAGTCAAATAAATCTATGTATGATTCATTAATTTCTATGTATGATTAATTCAACATCTATATAGAGTTCATTAATAGAATTATTATGAGTCATGCGTTAGTAAAATTATGAGAATAATAAATAGAGTTACTAAGATTTTAAGAATTTAATATTCCGATGTAATAAATATTCGATGACATTGAAGTTATTATTTCATGTTAAAAAGAACCAATAAGATTAATTAAGTTATGATCAAACTATGATTTGATAAAAACTGAATTGAATGAATATTGAGGTGATTACTGGTCTACTACATTCGTGATTTTCAAATAATAATATTTTAAAGTCAACATTAGTGATCAAAACCTAAAATGAAATTTAATGATGCCCAAGTTTCACTTTAGTGTTTTAATTATTACCCAATAAATTTTTATTCGATCTGATTGAATGAGAAACATATATTTATGTTTATATTAAGAAGATAAAATATGATATGGATTTATGAGAAAATAATGAATATGAAATGAGGTACTTCTAGAATTAATATATCTAGAAATGAAAAATACGAAGATTCATGTGTGGTTCATTAATTTATTAAAATATCACAAAACTATTTGTGATTAATATATGGATTAAATTATATGATGTGGAAATTATTTATTCTATGATTTAAATACAATTTGGAGCCTACTAGTATTAAATATACAGTCATTATGCAATGGGAAAAGAACAATAAAAAATAATGTTGTTATGATTTTGATATTCTATGAATATTCTTTTGAAGATTTATTTATGGAATATTTTGAGATTAAGAAAATTGATCCCAATGGAAAAATAGATAATATACCTTCATCTCAAATAGAAAAAATGAGAAGAAAATAAAAAGGGTATTTTTGTTAATACACTAGAGACAATAGTTGATGAAAAATGAGTATCCATGAACATGGAGACACACCCATGTAGAAAAATTAGAGAAAGATATATTGGGGATCATGGGGAATAAGTATAATTTATGAATATTAATTTTATAATATGACATAAAATTATTGAGATATTTATATTTCATGAATATAAATTTAATATGTTCCCAAAACAATCAAGCGGGGCTTATGAATCAAAAAGAAGAGTCTGTAGAGCTGTTTAGTGTGGTGTATAACTACTATAAAGAATTGGGGAAGAATATACTCTCTAGAGACCCATAGAAGATCTTTAAGAGAAGGAGTGACTAATAATGGACTGAAGAAGAAACACTATCTAGGTATCGAAGAAGAATAAGAAGAGGTAGCTGATCTGCATCTGCCTATATAGATTCAAAGTGTCAAAGTGGTGAGAAATAAAGAAGAAGATGAGTTTTTAGAAGGCCAACATGCATTCAGTATATCTAATCGATCTATTGTAGTTGAGGACCTTGAATAATGAGTGTGAGAATCTAATATATAAATTTTGAATAATATCTGTAAGAAATGATGTGAAAACATAGTTTGAGTTTTATAAGGTGACATATTATCGAAAGGTATTTGAAGAATCTAAATTGAGGAAGGATATCTAATTTTGTGGATACAATGTCATCCTGTATAGATTGGTGATATACTTCAAAGGTTGAAATAAGTGTTAAGGACTCATGGGAGAAAGTATATAGAACCAATGGTAGCAGATTTTATTCACATGTGTAACATTATGAATGTTCACCTTTATAATATGGTGAACCTATTTTTAGGATTATCCCTATCCAACCTACTTGTAATTGATAACAATATTATAATATAAAATCTATGTTTCTGTAAAACCCAGTCAAAACAAGGAGTAGTTTTCCTAGATTAGGGATAAAACTTGTAAAAAATATAATGTAATGATGTCTCTTTATATTCTATATGGATTATGGTATTATGGTATGAGTTAAACACATAGATTTCCATTTATTTCCTAAAAGGTAATAGGGGTTCAAATACCAAAGGGGGATAAAGTTAAAAGAATATTTTGAATTTGGTAAACATTTTAGAGACTTCTGATTCACCCCCCTCTCGAGTGCCTTCACCAGTCCACTGGGACTAATAATTAGAATTAGATCTAACTATAACACCCTGATAATTTAGAATATATTTCTATTTAAATAATTTTATTTCTCTGATAGCTTGCGTTGCATGCAACCCCAAATTTAAAAAAACCGTGTTATACTATTAAAATATTATTATGTGATAGTTATCACCGATTCATTAGATTAGAGGGTATGAATAAGACTAACTAAATTATGAAAAATTTATGGTTACATATTTATGAAATTAATTCATTGGTGATCAATTAATTATAAATAAAAATATAAATCATTTACAATTAAAAAATATATTTTTTCTGAAAAATAGAATTTTATGCATGAAATGTTTTTTTATATTAATAAATTAAATAAATAACTTTTGGTGAATTATTTTAATGAAATGTAAATATTATTTATTCAATCAAATGTTTTAATATTCATTTAATATTTTTCTAATCATGGGATATGTATAAACCAAGTTTTGTGCTTAAATATATTTATTTTTTCTAAAAAGTGATTTTCATCATGTTTTGTGTGATTATTTTTATAATTAATTTATAAAAATTATATAAATTGAATATTAAAAAATATATTTCATATTAATAATTTGGAGGTCCAAATTTGGAAAATATTCCCCTTTATTTTTTATTTAATATGAATAGTAATTATGGTAAAATTTATCTCCTCAGTAAAGGTTAAACGAATTAAATATATGTTAAAACTAAGTGACAAGGCCATACTTTTTAAAAATAATTCTCATTGGATGAAAATAATTATACCCTTATCACCTTAGTCTTGAAATTTATTTGTTTAATGGAAACTTATCCATGAAAATTACCTATATAATATTTAAAGTAAAGAAAGTTATAAAATATCACACTTTTAGTTTTAAATATCTTTTATATGTTCACATATGGAGAAAAATAAGAAATAAAGGAATATAAATTTATATTTTTTGAATAATTAAAATATATTTATGATGGTAAATTATTTATAAATTTTAGTGATTAAATAATCACCTTAAATTCTTACACAATGCTAATATAGTTTTATTAAATTAATAGAAAAACAAAATAAATGATTCTAAAAATATTATAATTGAAAATACCATGCACATATTTTATGATAATGATTTTATTTTTTGCTAATATATAATAAAGAATAAAAATTAGATGAATTATGAAGTTTTTTTGATTAGTAATTAATCATGAAAAGAGAAAGATGGGATGATTTTAAGAACTATTGAAGGTTGGTGATGATTACTAGAGAATTTTTATAGACTCACTTGATGTCATTAGATGTTATAATAGTTAAATTACCTATGTTAAAATTCATAATATTGTTAAAATATTTATATTTTCTAATTTATGTGCAATATATGTTTCTAGATTTCACATTATTACAACATTTGAAGATAGAAGTGAAGTTCATGTATTATGAACATAATTGCATGAGGTATTTGAAGATAATGAAAATCATCAGTTTTCATGAAGATAAGATGGTAGGTTGGTTTAGATTAGTATTTAAAGAATAAAAGTTATATTGGATTAAGGTTGGAATTATATTTTATTCTTATTAATTACCAAGTATATTTTTATGAGGCTTATATTAAAAATAAAGGCCAACCAACAAGGCTGCCTAGGCTAGCTTGACTGAGGTGGTCTACCATGCTCAAGAGAACCATCTGGTATAACCCTGTTGGTGATATGGGCCTATGTATAAGGCCCACATGGAGAGAATTGATGGATTTTTAGGGCTACAATGTAGGGTGGAATGATAAAAAAGAGAGATGACATGGGGTGGTGCCAGTAGGGTTCAAGAGAGGACTCTAGTACGTGTTTCTAGCCACTTAATGGGAGCAGTTGATTGATAAACCATGGAAAAGAAATTCGGTGGAACTGATATTGGATGGATAAGTAATATATATTATTCATATTCTTTAAAATCTTATAGAAATTTCATATACCACCAAATTTCTTTGATCTAATCTATCTGATACAAATGATGCACTGTCTTTATCCTCCCTCACTTAAAGGTATCTATATTGTGGTATTCCACTATTTTTTCACTACGAAGATCACAATAAAATGTCCATGAATCAATACAAAGCCTATGTTGATCTCCTACTAATCCAAGTGAGTCTATGATATACGCTTCACATGGTTTTCATGAAAACTATCATGCATGAACTAGAGATCCCAAGCCATTCCATTGCTTATGAAGTTGAGTTATTTAGATGAACTTAAAAACTAGATTTAAAGGGAAGGTATGATCAAAACATGATATTTATATATTTTCAATTTCATTAATAGTTTTTATATTAATAAATAAAGACTCCCTCTTTTGATCAAGAAACCATGGTGATTTATGATGATATGAGAAGAAAACATAGGCCATAAAACCTTCGGATATTTAAATAATCCACATGATATTTTCTATCCATGCGATGAAGTGTGAAGAAATAGAAAGAATGGGTCTTTAGGAATTTACAATGTGAATACGAATGGAAATCCTGAGTTTTTGGGTGTTTAAAAAAAACAGTAGTATTTGTTATACCATGCGAAGAAACATGAAGAGTCTTTAGGCATTTTATGAGTTTTAAAATGTAGATGAGATAATTCATTTAAAAATATGAAATGGTTCAAATGAATGCATGCAGGGTGAAGCTATGGGTGATCACTCATGCACTTGAAGATATAGATAATCCAATCCTTTGGGTGCTTCATATGCATGTTTGAATGCATGCAGGGTGATCCATGACTTATTAGTTATCTATGTGATAATAAGTGAATAGCTTGAACATTTAGGTATTCAAAATTATTGAAACCTCATAATAAAGAGATTCCTTAACCCTTTAGGTACTTGATATACATGCATGAAGGGTGGTATGCAGTGGGTGTTTAAATTTATATCCTAAAGAAATGAAGACATGATACATCTCTCAGGTATTTTTTGGGCATTTTATAGAGATAGTTATACCCACAAGTTATGGGGCATTCAAATTAGACACCCTTGGGTATTCATATTTTCATAATAATCACGCATGAAGAAAATGAATACCCATGAAAATTTCAGGGTATTAAAGATGGGGAAAATATAATACCTTTTACAATGATATTAATATTTTAAGGATAAGAATAAATGTGTTTAGTTCCTAAACACATTTAATTGAGTATTTAAATGGGAGAATTTAAATCATTGAATTATTGAGACCCCATGTACCAAATTATTCATTATGTATAAATATGTGCATGTAGGTGATGATAAATGTATAACACCATTGAAATATATTTTTGAGATCTTGATAATGTTTTTTTGTAATGAAGAGAGAGAGAGTCAAATCAAAGTAATTCTTCAAGATGGTGATCACTTTAACCCGTGAATTTTAAGACGAGTATCAAGACCATCATTTCTGAAGTTCTTGATGAGTTTCACAATGATGGATTAATAATATTTCTTATGGGGAATAAATATTTATTTAATAATTGGTGGTTCTAGAATAAATAATGCCATTGAAGACTGGTGGTACTAATATAAATAACACCTCTCACTGAGGAAGATCAATAAGTTCATGCATTATCATTGTGTTCCAATTATAGGTGTTTTTTTATCATTGAAAATTTAATAGTGATAAGAAAATTTATGAAATAATCATAGGTTGATCATGATAAGGAGCAGGTTTTAGTACCAAACCTTGTAAAAATCATCGTGTGCTACTGTCTCTTTTATTATCTTTATTGAATGTGTATGTAAACATTGAGAGAACACAACCAGATCTATTCCTCTTAATTGGGTTATAGTTTTGAGAGTAATAGGGTCTAATTTAAAATAAAGTAAAACTCGGTAAAAAGTTGGGTACACTGATTCATCCCCCTCTTAGTGTCCTTTCACAATCCATATGGGATATTAGAGAATAGGTCTACCTATGATTGGATGAAATTTCCCCCCAAATTTTTTACAATTATTATATGAAGTTAATATTTAAAGTTGATTCTTAAGTTCATCAAGTGGAATACATAGTATCCACTCCTATTTAAGAATACATTAATGTCTCTTCCATGATTCTTAAAAATAGGAATACAAGGGAAGAAATTAAATTAAATTAAATCTCAAAGAAAGAAGAGAAGGATTAATACCCACTTGTCATTTTTTTGACAATGATCCTTATGAATAAACCAAATCAATATATAGAGTGTATGAGGAAGTTGCATCTATCAAATTTGTTAAAGACTTCTACTCTTATTCTAAAAGAAATATAAATAATGTTCCTGATGCAGTGATTTCATGTATAATGTGTTCTTTCAAAGATATTTTTTATGAAAAAAATAACTTAAAGAATAAATTAATATACAGGAGGATGTACTTGTTAAAAAATTTAAAAGTTTCAATTCTATTAGAGTCCTCATTGAAGAAAAGGAAAAATATGTGACACTTTTCAGTGAAAATATTTCATTAATTGAAGAAGAATTGAAATGGAATTATTTTGAGAGCACTGTGAGTAAACATGTTTTTGGTGAAGTAATCCACACACTTAAAACATTTTTCAATGTTTCCATGAATGTCAGAGATGCTCATCTTGAAGAAAAATCATATAAATTCAAGGAGCTTAACATTTTAGTGGAAGAATAGACCAATTTTCATGAATAATATATTCAAAAGATCCATGATCTAGAATAATCACATCAAGATATTATGAGTTTCATGGAATTCCAATTGGAAGTTAAATCCAGAAGAATCAAAGACCTTGAAAAATCTATGATTGAAGACAGTAACCAACATAAATATTATATTAAAATAATGAAAAGTGAATGGGTTGGTAGAATAAAATTAGTTGAAAATGACAAGTTTCCACTAAAAATTATATGTCTCTAACTAGATGTGAAATTGATAAATTTTAAGGAGAAACATGCTAGAACTTCACAAGTTGCTGAAATGAATAATTTTTCCACCCAAACATATGAAGAGAGTCAACTTTCAAGAAGGGATGTTTCTATACAAACAGTTGATATGACTCATGTCTATAAAGATAGTTATATTTGTGGAAATAATAACTCAATATTATCTCTTGATCAACATTATAAAAGATCATGGAAGAAGGTAACTCATAATACATTTAATGATGTTTATATTAATGTAGTTTCATCGTCTAATACTGGTTCAAATACAAAAGATGGAAAAATATGGGTTCATAAAAATGTTAAAACATCCACCATTACACCAAGTGTGGATACTGGAAATATCAAGAAAAATAACTCCCAACATGATGCTTTGAATATGGATAGAAAAATATAGAAACAACAATGCAGTAAATCTAGATAGACTAATACAAGAAGAATAAGAAAGAATTTTTTTGGTTACTATTGGTGCTACTCGAAGATTGGGAATTAGTCTACTAAATGTTGGTATAACATGAGAATGTATGAAGACTAAATAAGACCTACATTTAGGGGGAGTATAGGTGAACACATAAATAAACCTATAAAATAGAACAAGATTCCATAGAAAATAATGAATCTATACACTAGAAATAGATTCTAATTCATTGAATAATTCTATGAGTACTGCAACATGTGTGTCCACATAGAAGAAAAGTGTTGGTATTAACCTACTAGGTACAAATTATATGTTGATAGAATAACACAACCCAAAATGAAAAAGGTGGTAAAGAAAATAGAACTAGCTTCCTTGGGATATAAAATAGAGTTGAAAGATAGTCGACACATGAAAAATAAACAAACCACTCCTAATAAGGTTAATAATCTGGATTCCAAAAATTTCATGTCAACCAAGAAAATATGCTTCTATTTTGGAAAGAGAGTATATACCATGGACCTCTGTAAATAGTCCATATAAATGAATATAAGTAATCTAAAATCAAGGAAAGAATCAATCTAGGATAGAAACATGATTATTGGACTGATTGAAGACACTTTTGAAGAAAATTTTGATACGTTACCTAAGAACGGTAACTAAAAAACATTTAAGAATCCATGTGGAAACTCAGAAATAGAATATTTTAAGGAGTGATTAATCATTTTTACTAATCAATTGAAAATTTCTAGAGAAATGAAAAATAATGAAGATGAAACACTAGCTATATAAAATAAAAAGGTAAAAAATATTATTCCACATGAGGAATAATTTCAATCCCATGAGTGGTTGTCAAAAAATGACAACATAAGTGTCACCCCTGAATTTTATAGAAGGTTCAATTAGACTGGGCATAATGAAAAAAATCAAATGATTATTCTACCTGCTCAAAAGGTGATGCTAAAGATTGAAACCATACATCAGGGGAACCCATTGTACTATTAAAATATTTAAAGATAAATAATCCACATAAGATAAAAGTGAATGAAATAAAAGAATCCATGTTGTTGAAGAAATTTCAGAATTTTAAATCTAAAGGAGACACAAGCATGGAGAGTATCAGCCACTTTATGGAAACAAGAAAAAGAGTCTCTTGGTTGAGAGAAAATTCTCAACACTATTTCTTTTATTAAGTTATAATTATTCCAACTTATTATTTTATTATTTTCTAGTATTTGTGTTTAAATTTTAGGTAATTGAAGGTGACGTTCATTCTCAATATGATAAATAAATTAACAAAGTTTAATACAATAAGTTGGAATGAATATTCAAGATATGATAAAAACTTGAATTACTCTACAATGATGGATCATCACATCTGGAAGACTATGTGATAAAATTTTCCAATAGCTCAAATGGAAGGGATTTAACCCCATTAGGGAGAGAAAAAATGAAGGACATGCTATCAAGACTTGTTCCTTGAATATTTGAAGGATCAAGTCATCTTAATAGAATCTGAAAATGGTGGTAATCCAATTGCACTTATTTCCATTTTTTATTATATAAAACATGTGCATCAAGGGGGATGGTTGGTAAAATATTTTTTCACATGAAATTTATAATGTGTTTTTTGAAGTGTGAAGGATAATATATTACTTGATAAATCTATTTTATACAACCCCCTATTTCAGAAATAAATATTCTATGAGAATGATATAATATACATGGTTGTTAGTAGATATCATAGATAACCTTGGTTGTATCTCTCTTATTTTCTACATCAGGTTAGCCCAAATAGACTTAGAATAGACTAACTAAAGGCTCTTGGCTAAGTAAACCATGTGGTACCATCCTTATTTCATAAATATGAGAAGTTATTTTTAAATTAATTGAAGGGTATAATAAATCTCCTACATCAATCCTTTTCATTCATTGTCATTAAGGGGGAGAAGGGACATTGAATCTAAGAAAATGGTATTGGAAAAAAAATCCAAAGGGGTAGATTGAAAAGTTGATGTGGATGTTTGATGAGCATGGTTTTATTTTTGTCAATATATAAAAAGGAATCAAAAGTAAATGAATGATGAATTTATCTATGATTAGTAATTAATCATAGAAAGATAAATATGAGAAGAGTTTAAGAACTATTGAAGGTTGGTGTTGATGGATGAAGAATTTTTATATACTCACTTAATGTCATTAGATGTTCTACTTGAGATATTCTCTATGTTACAAGTCAGATGATTGTTGAACTATTTCTATTTCCTAAGATACATGCAAGATATGTTTGGATATTTTACATTGTTATAACATTTGAAGAAAAAATTTAAGGTCTTGAAATGTGATCATAATTTCATAAGGCATTTGAATATCCCTCAAAACATCAATTTTCATGAAGAGAAGATGGTTGGTTGATTGGTATTACCACTTAAAGAAGAGAATTTGTCTTAGCTTAAGTTTGGAATTATGTTTTATACTTAGTATTTACTAAGTATATTTTTATGAGGCTTATATTAAAAATGAAGGCCAACCAACATGGATGCCTTAGACAACATAATTGAGGTGGTCTACCATGCCCAAGGGAACTATCCTGGATAGAATTTAAGGAGAGACATGCCTGTGTATAAGGCTGATAAGAAGAGCACTGTTAAATTAGCAGTGCCACCATACGGGGTAGAAAGGCAACAAAGAGAGAAAACATATGGCGGTGCCAGTGGGATTCGAGAGTAGACCTTGGTGCACACTTCTGGATGCTCAATGGGAGCAATTGATTGATAAACTGTGACAACAACATTAGGTGGAATCGATGTGTGATAGTGAAGCAAACAAAACTATTCATCCTCTCTGAAATATTACAAATATTTGTCGTTCTATCGTATTGGAGTTTTTTTAAATAGTTTTTTTTAAAATATTTTAAAAAAACGTATAGGTTAATTATTTTTAAAAAATATGCACTAAAGGTCGCTGCGCTGCTACCACCTTTAGGTTTTGGGTGAAAGGTAGAAAACCCATTTCCACCTTTCTTCTAAAATAAAAAAAATTATTTTTACTATTTTTTGAATTTAATTTTTTTTATATTTTTTTTAATTTTTTGTTTATATATATATATAAATAAAACAGATTTTTTTAGCACAATTTATTTTCTATTTAATATCCTGCAATACTTTCGTTACAACAGTCTGGATTTTGACAGAATCTCTCACCCATGGCTCCCTTTTATAAGAGATCTTATCCTGGAAATCATTCTACATTTCTGATGTGGGATTCTGGTTCTCCCTTTCTTGCACAGAACATTCTATATTTCCGATGTGGGATTTCATTTCAAGTATGTGGTTTTGAAATACTATAAAATATAAACTACAAGAACAATATAAATGAAACTTAAAACATGGATTAAACATATAAGAAATAGTTGAAAATAAAAATAATTTCCAAAAAATGTTAATGGAAAATAATTTATAAGTTTTCAAAGACACCTACTTGAAACGTAAAAATGTTTCAAGTACGAGAAGTTGAAATCCAAAAAATATAAACTATAAGACCAACATAAATGAAACTTAAAAAATGGATTAAACATATAACAAATAGTTGAAAATTAGAAGAATTTTGTAAAAAATGTTGATTAAAAATAAATTATAAGTTTTCAAAGACACCTACTTGAAACTTAAAAATGTTTCAAGTATGTGACTTTGAAAGCCTATAAAATATAAACTATAAGACCAACATAAATGAAAATTAAAAAAAGGATTAAAAATATAAAAAATAGTTGAAAATAAAAATAATTTTATAAAAAATGTTGATGAAAAATAATTTATAAGCTTTCAAGGACACCTACTTGAATCTTAAAAATGTTTCAAGTATGTGACTTTGAAAGCCTATAAAATATAAACTACACTAGCAATATGAATGAAACCTAAATCATGGATTAAACATATAATAAATAGTTGAAAATAAAAATAATTTCTTAAAAGTTATTGATGAAAAATAATTTATAACCTTTCAAAACCACCTACTTGAAACTTAAAATTGTTTCAAGTATGCGGCTTTAAAAGAATATAGAATATAAACTATAAGAAAAATATAAGTGAAACAGAAACATGGATTAAACATATAATAAATAGTTAATAAATTAATTTGTTAATTAGTAATATAATTATTAATTATATAATAATTAATTAGTTAATCAGTAATATAATTATTAATTATTAATTATTAATTATTAATTAAATAATTAATTAGTTAATTAGTAATATCATTATTAATTATATAATAATTAATTAATAATATAATTAGTAATTATATAATAATTAATTAGTAAATCAGTAATATAACTATTAATTATTAATTATTAAATATTAATTATATATTTAATTTTTTAATTAGTAATATCATTATTAATTATATAATAATGAATTAGTAATATAATTATTAATTATATAATAATTAATTAGTTAATTAGTAATATAATTATTAATTATATAATGATTAATTAGTAAATTAGTAATATAATTATTTATAATATAATAATTAATTAGTTAATTAGTAATATAATTATTAATTATAAAATAGTTAATTAGTAATATAAGTATTAATTATAATTATTCATTATTCATCATTAATAATTAATTATATAATAATTAATTATTTAATTAGTAATATAATTATTAATTATATAATAATTAATTAGTTAATTATTAATATAATTTTTAATTATAATAATTAATTAGTTAATTATTAATATAATTATTAATTATAATAATTAATTAGTTAATTAGAAATAGAATTATTAATTATAATTATCAATTATTAATTATATAATAATTAATTAGTTAATTATTAATATAATTATTAATTAAAATTATTAATTTTTTATTATATAATAATTAATTAGTTAATTAGTAATATAATTATTCATTATAATTAATAATTATATTACTAATTAATTAATTAATTATTATATAATTAATAATTTTATTACTAATTAACTAACTAATTATTATATAATTAATAATTTTATAATTAATAATTATATTACTAATTAACTAATTAATAATTAATAATTATTAATTACTAATTAATAATTACTAATTATAATGAATAATTATAATGAATAATTATATTACTAATTAACTAATTAATTATTATATAATAATTTTTAATAATTACTATTTAATAATTATAACAAAAAATTATAATTTATAATTAAATTACTAATTAACTAATTAACTAATTAACTATTATATAATTAATAATTATATTACTAATTAAATAATTAATTATTATATAATAATTTTTAATAAATACTAATTAATAATTATAACAAATAATTATAATTTATAATTATATTACTAACTAACTAATTATAAAAAGGGCCTCAACTCTATCTTTCTCAAAAAATCAACTAATTAACTATTATATAATTAATAATTATATTACTAATTAACTAATTAATTATTATATAAATAATGATTAATAATTACTAATTAACTAATTACTAATTAACTAATTAATAATTATATTACTAATTTACTAATTAATTATTATATAATTAATAACTATATTATTAAGTAACTAATTAATTATATATAATCAATAATTATATTACTAATTTACTGTCATGACTCGTTCGCCGGGGCCTGTACCGTGACTACCCCAAGCCCGCCTTCCATAGGCCAGGGGCTGGTGACTAGCATTAGAAAGGAATATCCCAAAAAGGGAAGACACTGCCTTTAAACCTGTACAGACAAATACATGATATACTACACAAAGCAAGCCAAAAAGGAAATAAAATAGTACAACCACCACAAAGTATCACCTCTGAGAATAAAGTGTGTAAACTAAAAGTAAAGGGGGCCGAAATACAAGCCCAACTGAAAGGAAAGTATAGAGAAAGGAGTAAAACCTCCGGAGGTTGTCCGCCAAGGATCCTACATGAAGGGTAGGTGCAACCCACTATCAAATTTCACTGCAGCACACCACGTCTATCGATGCACCTCCGAGCACCATCTGTCCCTAGCTCCCCAAAGTCTCAGTCAAAGCAGTCCGTCGTCTGCAAAAGACACAACAAGTTCAGGTGATGTCAGTGAAGGGATGAGTATAACAATACTCAGTAGGGACTCCGAGACCAACTTGAGTCTCACAGAAATCCACAAGGGAAAATACCACAAAGGAAAAACCACAGTGGTAATAACACCAAGCAAGATCTCAAATACATAACACAAAGTAAAAGAAAACTCACCCTAGGTACCAATTAAGTACAAAAATGAAGATGATTAGTCATAAATATAGATCATCTTATTTTGTTGAGAGGCTCCACTACTGATCCACAAAGGGTTACTCTACTACGGATCCCCGACGGGTCGCTCTATGGATGATCCACGACGGGTCACGCTACTACTAATCCACAAAGGGTTGGTATCATATTGATCCACACAGGGTCACTATTATTCTTATCCACACAGGGTTGCTGTTATGGTGATCCACATAGGTTCTCTATTATGCTGATCCATAGAAGGTATCTATTATGATGATCCACATAGGTTCACTATTATGATGATCCACACAGGGTCGCTATTATACAAATAAACACATGGTTGCTATTATTCTCCACATCACAACTAGCCACTAGATTACCGCACTTAACATGCTTGATTTCTGGAGAATATTCTACTCAAGCCATCGGTCATAACTAAACCTCCACAAAGTCCCACATAGAGTAACCCAAAGGACCATCTCTTCATAAGGTCCCCAATGCAACAGATGGTGCGTCGAATGAACGCCTAGTCTGTAAGATATGAGCATTTTTGTAAAAAGGGCCTGGTTGGATTTGAGTCCAATCCAACTTAGACATATGCAAAACTCCTCCAAAACTCATGTAATGTATCTCAGAAGTACCTCCTTGTCACAAGGTTCCCAACTCCATTGACGACGTGTCAATCAGACGCTCGGTTTGAGAGATACATGCGTTTTAGTGAAACAGGGGTCGGTTGGGTCCGGGTCTGGTCCAACCCGACCCGGTCCCGACTGACTTAACCCATATCTGGTCTAGACTGGGCATGGACCATTGGTCCATGGGTCTAGCTCGCTGGGGAGGGTCTGACCCAAGAGGGCGGCCCACAACCTGCCCGGTCCACCGAGGGCAAAATAGTTTGTTTGATGAGGGAGGATCAGTTTTTCTGCCTGACTGGGACGTAGTCGGATGCTGTGTCCGGACCCCCTGCTGCCCCGCAGGTTTCCACAGGACCTCTCTTTCAGTATGGTCGAGTGACTACGACCTGCGGAGTACCATGCTACACGTGGCCTCCGACGCGGACGAGTAGCCACATCCTTCCATGTCACCCGCGGACCGAGTCCATGGGTTGACTCGGTCAACGCGGTGCCAGTGGGGCGCCATGGGTCTCTCACACTACGGCCTCCGCCGTTTTCCCGGGCAGCCCAGACGCGGGCCGTAGCCATCATGCAACACCGCACCTCCACGTCATCGCAGCCAGCTGGCCACGACCCTCTGCTGCCGTGGTGCGCTGACGAGTGCCCCACCTCCTTCTGCCCATGGCCGCCACCGCCGGCCACCACCTGCCACCCCCGACTGCCTCTGGCGGTTTCATCTTTGGGCCACCAAAGTTGCTCCGGTGGTCTGTTTCTTGATATGTCTGCGCCAACAAGATCATGAGGCTACCGACTTTACTACGACCTCTAACTTTCCTTACTTCCATTTCGAGAATTCATCCATAAAGAATGGACATGCAGAGGGGCTCATGCCTTGTTTGTGTCAACTCGTGCCCTTCATGTAAGAAGTTTAAAACATGGGGAGGTCTGAGGATTATATTTCAATCAATACAAGTGAAAATTTAATCCCAGATAGAGAAATCCCAAAAGAATTCACCCTTCTACAAGAACACACGATCTGCGGATTAACATGTTCATGGGTTAATCTGTGTTTGGAATTTTGAATAAGAACAAGGACAATTTAAATAGTTCAAACCCCTACCTTGTTTGAAGTTAGTTGCCTTTTCATCCTATCCTTGAGGGTTTAAGAGGTCAACGTCATTCTTCACTTCCCAGCTTTGTTCTTCGAGGTACGTTGAAGTCGATGACATTCCTCCGATATTCGTTGTTCTTCATTGGAGTGGAATCTTACCGGAGGTTCGTTAGAGATTTTATAGCAGTTTAATTCCCATATCTCTAATGCATTCATTTAATAAAATGAAACACGTCACAACATTTCTGTTATGTTGTGACATTGCGTCATTACATTGTTTCATTTATGAAACAGTGTAGCGGTTACACTTGCACAAAAATTCATTAATTATCCTCATTTAATGTGCCTCGTCAATGCATCACAGTGCCACTGTCCCCCACTAAATGGTGAGGAAATAAAATAAAATAAAATAACTTTTTTAGTTATTTTATTATTTTCTGAAATGTCCGAAAATTAATTTTTCCATCCAACCCTTTCCAGTCGACATTAAGTCCTTTCTAGGAGAATCCCGCCATTCCGAGTTCAACGGTGCCCTCATATTTTTAATCCGATCATTAGTTCAAAAGTTACAAAAACCCACTCGCACATTTATTAAACGTATTTAAAAAAAAGTTTATAATTCCTTTCTGGGCTCTCTAGGCCTCAGAATCACATGCCGCCAGAGCATGTGGTCTCGAAATAATTCCATATAATTTTAAGAAAAATTATATGGAAATTTTGGGACATTACATTCTCCCCACCTTAGGGATTTACATCCCTGGAATCCAATATAAAGGCTAATTAAACAAATGAGGGTACTAAAAATGAATATGAGCTGCTCGCTCCCATGTTCTCTCTTAGAGGTCCCCATGCTGCCACAAAACGTGCATAAGAGGAATCGACCATCCATGAAAGACCCACTCCTATCGATCCTCTATCTCCACCAGGAACTCTGCAAACGTATCCCCATCATCAATATCCATCTCTCCCTAGTTTATGACGTACGATAGATCATTCATGTACCTCCTCAGCTGTGACACGTGAAAAAAATCATGCACACGACACATCTGTGGGGAAAGAGATAGACGATACACCACCTCACCAACTCTGCTGAGAATCTGGAAAAGTCCCATGAACCTCGGAGATAACTTGCTTCCCTAGACAAATCTCAACAATTCTAATGAGGGATAGACCCGAAGGAAAACATGGTCTCCCTCCTCGAACTCTAAGGGTCTATCTCTCCTATCTGCATAAGACTTATACTTGCTCTGTGTAGTCCTCATCCACTCCTGGATGATATGCACCTTCTCAGTGGTAGCCCATACCAACTTTGGACCCATGAGTGCTAACTCCCCTGGGTCTTTCCATCATAGAGGTGATTTACATGGTCGCCTTTACGAGGCCTCAAATGGTGCCATGCCAATAATGGAGTGATAACTATTATTGTATGCGAACTCCACCAATGGCAGGTGGTCCTCCCAACTATGATAGAAATCAAGGATGTAAGCATGAAGCATGTCCTCTAGGGTATGTATGATCCACTCCATCTAACCATCCATATGGGGGTAAAAAGATGTGCTTAAGCACAGCTGAGTCCCGAATGACTCATGCAATACCTTCCACAAATGGGATGTAAAGCGTGCATCACAGTCCGAGACAATCCTTGAAGGCACCCCCTGAATCTACACTATCTCTTGGACATAGAGGCATCCTAAGACCTCTACCGATCCCTACTCCCAGATGGGTAGGAAGTGAGTTGACTTGGTGAGTCACTCAACAATCACCCAGATAGAAACGTGGCCCCTGGACATGCGTGGTAACCCCATCATGAAGTCCATAGAGATACCATCCCACTTCCACTCCAATACCTCAAGTGGTTGTTTCAAGCCCACTGGGACCTGATGCTCGGCCTTCACTTACTAACAAGTGAGGCATCGTGAAACAAACTCTTCCACTACTTTCTTCATCCCTAGCCACCAGTACTAACATCGGAGGTCCTGGTACATATTCTCCACACCAGGATGTACCGCGAAAGAGGAAGTATGTAACTCCCTCAACACCTCCTCCCATAATGTCACTGGTACTATGGTTCATCCTCTTAAAAGGATTATGTGATCCTTACTTATTGATAATCCATCAGGAGCCTGTCATAAGGATATCTGAGCATGTCAGGCCTCGCAATCAGCATCCACAAGGTGTACCTCCCTAAATCGATGAAGGAGTGGGGTATTGATAGCCATAAACTAAAGATAAGATGATCCGTCATCATAAATGAAGGATATCTGCATCATGGCTAGCTGCTTCATCGCCTCACTCAGCAGCTGTAAACCAGACCTCCTGTTGAGCGCATCTACTACTACCTTCCTCTTCCCAAGAGTATAAACTATCTCAAGGTCATAGTACTAGAGTAACTCCATCTATCACCGATGTATCATGTTAAAGTACTTATTTGAGAATATATAATTGAGACTCTTGTGGTTAGAGTAAACTATAAACTGATCACCCATCAAGTAGTGCTGCCACATCTTCAAGGAAAAGACCACCGCTGTTAACTGTAGGTCATGGGTCATGTAGTTCTGATCTTGCTGCCTCAATGACCGTGAGCCGTAGGTGATCACTAATCTTTCTTTTATTAGGACACAACCCATTCTGGTCCCTGATGCATCAAAATATACCACATAGTTGATTACCTCCTCTGGAAACCTCAAGATGGGAGTGCTGTTCAAGCTCTGCCTCAACTGCTGGAAGCACTACTGGAATTTCTTGGTCCACAAAAAGGGTTTTCCCTTCTTTTTCAAATATTTAATAGGTGATTATACTCTTTATAATCCGGTTATGAACCTCTGGTAGTACCCATCCAACCCTAGGAAACTTCACACCTCAGCCACACTCCTGGGTGGCTCCCACGAAAGCACTACCTCTATCTTTATCAGATCCACCATAACTCGAGCCTCTGAGATGACATGTCCTAGGAAGTGGACCTCCCGATCCAGAATTGGAATTTTGAGAGCTTACCGTAATGATGGTTCTCTCAATGTGTATCCAGGACTATATGAAGGTGTGTAGCGCGCTCTTCCTTTGATGCTGAGTACACCAAGATTTCATTAATGAAGACAACCATGAAACGATCCAGGTAAGACTGTAATATCCTATTAATGAGTCCCATGAACACCACTGGGGCATTGGTCACGCCTAAAGGAATCACCAAAAGCTCATAGTGGTCGTACCAATATCTAAAGGCTGTCTTCGATATATATTCATCCCATACCCAGAACTGATGATAGCTTGATCTGAGGTCGATTTTTGAGAACCACCTCGCTTCCTTCAGCTCATCGAATAGGTCATTAATCCCCATAAGTGGATACTTATTCTTCAAGGTAACCTGGTTCAGGTACCGAAAGTCCACGCATAGTCTTAAGATCCCATTTTTCATCTTGGTAAACAGCACTGGAGCTGCCCATGGAGAAACACTAGGTCTTACAAACCCCTTCCTCTAAAAGTCCCCTAATTGCACCCTCAACTCACAAAGCTCTGCAGGATCCATCCGATAATCCGGTGTAGATATCAGTGCCATCCCTGGGTATAAGTCAATGTAGAAGTATACCTCTCTACAAGGAGGATTTCCTGTGACATATTCTATAAAGAAATCCTCATACTCATCCACCACTATAGGAAAGCTCAGACTCCAATCATCCACCACACTGAGGGTGAGGCTAGCCAACTGGTGAGTGACTGGATGCACCATCCTTCAAGAAAGTCCATCATGTGCTGCAAAGGTTCCCTTCTCACCAGTGAAGGAAAACCCAATCCCATCCTGACGGACACACCGCACTTTGTGCATAAAATAGTCGATCTGAGCATGGACTATAGATAACAAGTTCATACCCAAGATGACATTGTAAGACCTCAAAAATGCAACTAGGAGATTCCAGCCGAAGATCTCACCTCCTATAAAGCGCTCACACTATTGGCACCAGTGTGTAATCATCTAATCTCCTCCCATAGAAGTCTATAATCATAAGGATCAATCCAAAAACTCCACCAGAATCTCCGAGACTTGAACAAGGTCCGTGGAAAATAAATTGTGACTGGAACCTATGTCTATAATAAATATATCTAAGGTGGAGTAGACACATATCATACCTCTAATAATCTGTGGAGCGTCGTGGTCGTAGGTATCCATTTCCTGAAGCTGGCCTCTCCCCAGTTTACTGGCTCCCTAAGCCCGTTGTGGACCACCTGGGGGTGGTGGTGGTAGTAACTTGAATCATCGTCCACCACCTGCTGCTCAGTCTACTCCCTTTCCATGTCCACCGCCCTACTAACCTCCTCATTTGAACCTCTGTCTCTGCCTCAGCAGTCCCTCGATTGCCTGCTGGTCATCCGTGTGGGGAGTCAGAAAGTCATGAGCCATGTTCCCTTATCCGCCATTAGAGTAACAAACTATAGCCATTAGATGAAACCCCTTCCTTGAAAGATCATTAACTCCGACCCTACATCCTGGGGTCATCCTCCAGAAGGTCTCACCCACTTGGGCCTCTAATTCGTCTTCCTACTACCTATTGTAAATGACTCGACCATCTATCGTCCAGTGGTGGCTCTCCCCATCAGTGCCTACTCATCTAGGAAGATTTCCACTAGTAGAGCTTGTTCTAGCACTCCATCCTGCGTTGGGATGCTTAATGAAATCATCGAAGCCCTTATCTCCCATCAGAGTCCCTACTCAAAGGTATGAGAACTAGAGAAAGGGTACCATACCATGTTAGTAGAGTAGTAGGATAGGTCGGTAAAACTCTCTGATTATTGGGACACAGTCAAGATACCATGCTGTAGGTGCAGTATCTTCTAAATACACACTGAGCGTAGTTTTGCTGGTATGAACTCCGCCCTGAAGAGGATCTTGAAGTATAACCAGGTAAGGGTAGCCTCCTCATGTGTCTGGAGGATCATGCTCCACCATCTCCCTATGGTTCCCTGAAAAAGTCTTGTGGCTAGGACCACTATCTGGTCTATAAGTGTCTATACCAGGTGAAAAACCCACATAACTGCCTCCAGCCAATCCTCAGCAACCTGAGGATATGTCTCTCCTCAAAACCTCAGAGGCCTATCTCTCTAGAACTCGTTCTGCGCACTCAATTGGTGGGAATAGTCTGATAGTGAGGATGGTATAAACTGTTTCTCTGTGTGTAGTGGTGCTGTTGGTAAACCACATGATGGTGATATCAGTGTAAGCGGTCCCTACACTGATGCCTCATCGCTTGGTGGTCCACTATTGTGATCCCTCACTGGAATCCTGGCTGGATGTCTTTGTGGAGGCATCCTGTAGAGAAACAGATGTGCCATGTTCAATAAGTTATACCTAGTTATCTGACACAAAAGATATCAAGATAAAAACATTTACAAAACACATGAAACCAGTTTTTTTTGTGTACTGAGTCGGAAAAAAAAATTCAGGATCCTGATGTATGGATATGTCAGTCACCGCACAAACACTGGACTCCCCGGTCTGAAAGATGAACTCAAGAAACTTAACACTATTTCCCCCATTAAAAAAATATAGACTCTTAGTTATTCTGGTAGAACTAACCGACCTCTGATAACACTTTGTCACGACCCATCCCCCGGGGCCCATGTCGTGAATACCCCAAGTCCTACTTCCATAGGCCTAGGGCTGGTGACTAGCACCGGACAGGCATATCCAAAAAAGGGAATGTAGTTCCTTTAAAATTGTACACACACATACATGGAATACTACAAAAATAAAACCAAAAAGGAATGAAAATAGTACAACCACCACAATGTATCACCAATGAGAGTAAAGTGTGTAAAATGAAAGTAAATGGGGTCAGAATACAATCCAAACTGAAGGGAAAGTATAAGAAAAGAAGTATAGGATTCGTAGGTCATCCTACAAGGATCCTAGCTAAAGGGAGGGTACAACCCACTGTCGGATGTCACTGAAGCACACCACGTCTATCAATCCACCTCCAAGCTCCGTCTGGCCCTGGCTCCCCAAAGTCTCATTCAAAGCTGTCCATAGTCTGTATAATAAAAAACAAGTGTGGGCGAAGCCCGTGTAGGGATGAGTATAACAATACTAAGTAGGGACCCTAAGACCAACTTGGGTCTCACAGAAATCCACAAAGGAAAATACCACAAAGGAAAAACAACAGAGGTAATACCACCAAGAAAAATCTCAAATACCTATAACAAAGTAAAAGATAGCTCAAACCAGGTACAACTTATGTATAGAAGTGAATATTATTAGTCGTAAAACTAGATCATCTTATTCTGTTGAGAGTATATTTTACTTATCCATGAAGGGTCGCTCTACTGCGGATCCACAAAGGTTCACTCTATGGCTGATCCACAATGGGTCTCACTACTACTGATCCATGAAGGATCACTATCATGCCAATCCACATAGGGTTGCTATTATTTTGATCCAAACAAGGTATCTATTATGATGATCCACATAGGATCTCTATTATGCTGATCCACACAAGCTCACTAGCATTCTCCACGTCAGATCCATCCACTGGATTCCCACACTTAGAACTCTTGATTTTCGGAGAATCTACTCCTCAATACATTAATCGTACCTCAAACGACACGAATTCCTACATAGAGTAACCCAAAGGTCCTTCTCTTCGTAAGGTCCCCAATGAAATAGAAGACACATCGCACGGACGCTCGGTCAGTAAGATAAGAACATTTTTGCAAAAAGGGCCCAGTTGGATTCGAGTCCGATACAACATGGACGTATGAAAACCTCTAATAAAACTAATGTAGAGTATCTTAGAAATACTATCTCGTCGCAAGGGTCCCAACACCATTGACAGTGTCAATCAGATTCCCGATTTGAGAGATACGGGCGTTTTGGTGAAACAGGGGCTGGTTGGGTCCGAGAATGGTTCGACCCAACCCGACCAGGTCTGGGTCGACCCGAACCAACCCTAATATAGTCCGGACTAGGCCCAGACTATTGGGACATGGGTTTGGCCTATTGGACCATGGTTCCATCTCGCTGGGGCGGGTTCGGCCTAAGGGGGAGGCTTGCACCCTGCACGGTTCACCGAGGGCAGACCGGTTTGTCTGCTTGGCAGGGACATGGCCGAATGCTGCTTCCGGCCACCCGACTACACCATGGGTCACCGCAGGGCCTCCCTTACACCGTGGTCAAGAGACCACAACCCGCCACATGCCACATCATTCCAAATCACCTGCAGACTGAGTCTGTGGGTTGACTCTTTCAATGGGGTGCCAACAAGTCGTGACGGGTCTCTCGCACCACAGCCTCTACCATTCGCCTGGTGGCCTCGACACGAGCTGCTGCTTCCACTCGGTGGAGATCAACTCCATACCTCCATGACCCTGCAGACAGCTGGCCGCATCCCTCTACCACTGTGGCACGCCGCCGGGCGCGATGTCTCTCTCCACCCGCAACCACCATCGGTTCCGACACACCAACCGTTTCTTCTGCATGCCACTAGAGTTTCTTCGATGGTCTGTTTCTTGATCTGTCTGTGCCTACAGGATCGTGTGGATGCCAACTTCAATAAAAAATCCTCTAACTATCCTTGCCACAGTTTTGAGAATTCATCCATGAAGAACGCACATGCGGAGGGCCTCAGTCCTTGTTCGTGTTGGCCCGTGCCCTCTGCGTTATAGGTTTAAAAATATGGGGAGGTATGGGGATTATAGTTCAATCAATACAAGTGAAAAATTAATCATGGATAGATAAATACCAAAATAATTAACCCTCCCACAAGAACACACAATACGTGGATTAACCTGTTCATGGGTTAATCTGTGTTCTTTATTTGGAATAAGAACATGGAAACATTACAAAGTTCAAACCCCTTCCTTATTTGACATTCATTGCAGTAGCATCCCATCCTCGAGGGTTCAAGAGGATGACGTCGTTTGTCACTTCCTGGCTTCTTTCTTTAAGGTAAATCGAAGTCGATGATGTTAGGATGACATTCATTGTTCTTCATTGGAGAGTAATCTCACCATAGGTTCATCAAATATTTGTTTGAGGTTGAATTCTCATCTATCGAATGCATTCATTTAATAAAAAGAAACACATCGCAACATTTCTGTTACCCTACGATGTTGCATCGTTATAGTTGCAAAATAATCCATTAAGGATCCTCATTTAATGTGCCTCATCACCATACCACAACACCACCATCCACCACTCAACGGTGAGAAAAAATAAAATAAAACAACTTTTTTTAAGTTATTTTATTATTTTCTAAAAGTCTGAAAATAAACTTTTCTGTCCGACCCTTGTCGGTCAACGTTAAGTCCTTTCTAGGAAAATCCTAGAATTCTGAGTTTAACAGTGCCCTCAAATTTTTGATTTGAGCACCAGTTCAAAAGTTAGAAAACCCTGCTCGCATGTTTACTAAACATACTTAAAAAAAGTTCAGAATTTCATTCTGGGATCTCTGGGCCTCGGAATCACATGCTATCAGAGCATGTGGTCTCTAAATAATTCCATATAATTTTTAAAAAAATTTACATGAAAATTTCATGACATTACACTAACGAATTAATTATTATATAATTAATTATTAATAATTACTAATTAACTAACTAATTATTATATAATTAATAATTATATAATTAATAAATATATTAATAATTAAGTAATTAACTAATTAACTAATTAATAATTAATAGTTAATAATTAAAAATTAATAATTATAATGAGTAATTATAATGAATAATTATAATGAATAATTATAAAGAATAATTATATTACTAATTAACAAATTAATTATTATATAATAATTTTTAATAATTACTATTTAATAATTATAATGAATAATGAATAATTTATAATTATATTACTAATTAACTAATTTACTATTATATAATTAATAATTATATTACCAATTAAATAATTAATTATTATATAATAATTTTTATTAATTAATAATTATTAATTATAGTGAATAAATTTAATTTATAATTATATTACTAATTAAATAATTAACTATTATATACTTAATAATTATATTACTAATTAACTAATTAATTATTAACTAATTAATTAATAATAATACTAATTAACTAATTAAATAATTTATTATATTTTTAATCCATGTTTTAACTTTTAATTATATTGGTCTTATAGTTTATATTTTATAGTCTTTCAAATCCACATACTTGAATCATTTTTAAGTTTCAAGTAGGTGGTTTGGAAAGATTATAAATTATTTTTTCATCATCATTTTTTTTGAAATTCATTTTGATTTCAACTATTTATTATATTTTTAATGAATTTTTTAATTTTCATTTATCATGGTCTTATAGTTTATATTTTATACGCTTTCAAAGTCAAGTACTTGAAACATTTTTAAGTTTCAAGTAGGTGACTTTGAAAACTTATAAATTATTTTCCATAAATTTTTTTAAGAAATTATTTTTATTTTAAAATATATTTTATATGTCTAATCTATGTTTTAAGTTTCATCTATGTTCGTATTATAGTTTATATTTTAAAGTATTTAAAAGTCACATACTTGAAACATTTTTAAGTTTCAAGTAGGTGTCTTTGAAAGCTTTATTTTCCATCAATATTTTTTATGATTTTTTTTATTTTCAACTATTTCTTATATGTGTAATACATGTGTTACATTTAATTTATATTTTTCTTCTAGTTTGTTTTTTATAGTCTTTCAAATCGACATACTTGAAACAAAATCCCACATCGGAAATGTAGAATGTTCTATGCAGGAAAGGGAGAACCATAATCACACATCAGAAATACAGAACGATTTTGAGGGTAAGCCCTCTTATAAAAGGGATCCCTGGGTGAGAGCTTTTGTCAGAATCCAGAATACTTTAATGGAAATACTATTGTATATTAATTAGTATTTTTGTTTTTGTTTTAGAATAAAGGTGGTTGCGCCACTACCGCCTTTCACCCAAATCCTAAAGGCGACAGCAATGCTACCACCTTTAGTGCACATTTTTATTTTTTTTATCCTATATGTTTTTTATTTTTTTTAAAAACCTATTTAAAAAAATCCCAAGTTAAACTTTGAATATAAAGCACATGTATTATCAGAACATGGTACTCATGTTGTTTCACTTTCATTAATATTCATTGAATGAATAAATAAAGACTCCCTCATTTGATCGAGAAGCCACAATGATTTGTAATGATGATAGAAGAAAAAAGAGACCCCAAAACCTTTAGGTATCTAAATGAGCCACATGGTATTTTTTATCCATGTGATGAATTGAAAAGAAACACTGATCCTGAGTCTTCAGGAATTTACAGTGTGAAGAAGAATGGAAAGCCTTACTTTTTGGATGCCACATGAAGATGCTAAAGGAGTCTTCAAGTATTTTAATGAGGTTTAAAATGTAGATAAGATACTACATTTGAACAAATGAAATGGTTTACATTCATGCATTAATTCATGCAGGGTGTGTTGGGACTGTAAAATAATTTTCCCACCAGGGCAGTAATAATTACGAGATAAAAATAAAGTGAAAAATGAGGAAAAATAAATGGCACTAGATGTAACATGGAAAACCCCCCCAAAATGGAAGGGGTAAAAAACCACTAGCAAATAGAAGGATCACTATGGGGTAAAAGTGGGTACACACTCCCTCACTTATTACAAGGATAAAACACTTGTAAAAACTCTCTTGAATATGATAGGGAAACCGCGTCATAAACACTGCTCAAATGGAATAACTCATGATGATATTGCCGGTGAAGGTGAATATAAAATATACTCGGATAGATATCTTTTTATAGGAAATTCACCCTTTACTATCTCCTCTACCACTACCTTCTCCCACTAGAGGTTTTGTGGGGTTTGGCCACCCACCTCATCAACCAACGCCATTGACCTTTGAAAAAACAAGGGGGAGGCATCATTCTAGAGAAAGAAAACTTCCGACACATCTCCCACTTGGAGATTTGATTGAAAACCAATCACATCTCCACACATCCTTTCTATCTTCCAATCCATGAATCTCATGTATCTATGAGGATGCTCGAAGATCTACAACATATGAACTTATCAGAGTCAACCACCTTTTTCCAGAAATCTCCCAGATTTTCTTTAGTGTGAATATTCTGCATGTCCACACTTTCTTACTCCACCACATCTTAGAAAAAGTGATACGGCACCCCAATGTGCTTCGTCCTGGAATGAAAAGATGTATTCCTTGGAATATTCAAGGTGCTCTGAATGCCAAAAAACAATGGAATCTATTCCTGTCTGTGCCCGATCTCCTCTGACAACTTTCTCATCCAAATAGCCTCTTTGAAACCCTCTATAGATTCCATGTACTCTACCTCCATTGTGGATAAATCCAAAACTATCTGTAACTTTGAAATCCAGCTCACAACTCATCTGGCAAGAGTAAACACATAACCAGTAGTGGATTTCCTCTGGTCAGAATCACCTGCAAAATCTGAATCAACATAGCCTCTGATAGTAAAATATAATCCTCCATAAAATAATGAAACATTTTAAGTCTCCTTGATGTATCTCAGAATCCTCTTCACTGTGATCCAGTGCTCCCTTCCAAGATTCTCCATGTACCGACTAACTGCTCCCACTGCATGTGTAATGTCTGGTCTAGTAAAAACCATATCAAACATCAGACTTCCCACTGCTGATGCATATGGTACTCGAGACATTTAAATCCTCTTTACTTCACTTCTAGGAATCATCATGGATGATTACTTGAAATTAATAGGATGATGGTAGATATTGGATTACAGTCTTGAATATTGAAGCATTTCAAGACTCTCTATAAGTAACTATTTTGTGATATCCAAATCTTCTCATTATTTCTCTCTTGGTAAATCTGTATCCCAATAATCTTGTTTGTTGTTCCCAAGTCCTTCATATCAAACTCCCTAGCCAACTGTGCCTTCTTCTCCTAGATCTGATCATTTTTGGGGACTGCAACCAACATGTCATCCACATACAATAGAATAATGATGAAATAATGACCATCCAAACCCTTAAAATACACACAAGTATATGAATGAAGTCTGTCATATCCAAGGCTCATGATATAGGAATCAAATCTCTTGTACCAACACCTCAGCACCTATTTGAGACCTTACAAAGATTTTTTCAACCATCAAACCAAGTTCTATTTTCATTATTCTAAAAACCTTCCAGTTGGAGCATATAGTTCTCTTCATCAAGATCACCACGGAGAAAAGCATTCTTCACATCCAACTACTCTAGATGTAATTTGTATGTATCACACATCTTCAGAACTATCCGAACAATCATTAGTATTAAAATAAGGAAAAATATTTCATTGAAATCAATACATTCCTTCTAAGAAAATCCTTTGACCACCAATCATGCACGATATCTTTCCACCTAGTCCTTTTTATATCATTTGATCTTAAACACCCATTTATTTCTGATAGCCTTCCTTCTATAAGGTAATGAAACAAGATCCGAAGTCTTTTTTCTATGTAGGGATTCAAGTTCCTATTGCATCACCGCTATCCATGAGGATACATATGGAGTATGGGTCGCCTCCACAAAAGAAGATGGTTCTCCATACTCCCTCAATAAGAAATACACAATATTTCTCTCAGTGACATAGTCCGAGTTCTATACTACTGTTATTTTATCCCGAGTTGACCGTTGTGGTCCAGGCTTAACTAGTACTTGATCTTCGTGCTCTGGTAATGCCTTAGAGGAATTTGGTTCTTCCTTGGATTTGTCCTCTACTTCGACTATTGTAGTTTCTATATTCTCCTTCTCCGTATCTTGATCAGTTTTCATTTTCACCTTGTCTTCTGCAAAAATGACATATCTACTAATGATAAATTTGTGAGCAGTGGGGTCCCACAAACGATATCCATTCACACCTTCAATATACCCCAAGAAGATACATGTCTTGGATCTCGAATCCAACTTTTATCTTTCCTGGTCATTAAACATTACATATACAAGACTTGAAAAATTATGTAACTGAGAATAGTTAGCGGGTTTACCAGTCCACATCTCCATTGGTGTCTTTAGATCAATCACCATTGAAGGAGATCTATTGATCACATAACAAGCGGTATTCACTGATTCTACCCAAAAAGTTTTTTTAATCCCTAAAGTCTTCAACATTTCCCTTATTCTATCCAATAGGGTTATGTTCATCCACTCTACCACTCCATTCTGCTGAGGAGTGTAAGACACCGTGAGATATATTTTGATTCCTTCATGTTTACAAAAAGTAACAAAGTCCTTGCTTGTATATTCTCTACCATTATCAGTCCTCAGACACTTGATCTTCTTTCCAAATTCATATTCCTTCCATGATTTGAATGTTTTGAAGACTTCAAAAACATCCACTTTCCTCTTGATTGGGTACACCCAAAATATCTTGGAATAATCATCAATGAATGATAAAATGTACCTTGCTCCTAGGGATATAATCGATGCTAGTCAAATGTCAGAATGGATCAACTCCATGATCTCCTGACTTCTGGGTATTGATGTCCCAAAAAATAACCCATGTTGCTTGCTTAAAACACAATGCTCACAAAATGGTAAGGCTAACTTTTTCAGAACAGGTTGAAAATTATGATCCGCAAGAATATTCATGCCTCATTCTGACATATAGACAAGCTTCTGATTCCATAACATCGTCAATGCTTCTGTTGAGGTAGTTGATGCAACAACTATCTCCGCCTCATTGTATGTTTCACCCATAATCATGTACAAGTTCTTTGAGATATTCTATACCTTTATTACCACAAGCATGACCTTCATAATTCTCATCATCCATTCTCAGTGCGAGTCTTGCATCTGATGTCATAAAATTGTCCCAAAGACAATATGTTCTTCTTCAATCCCTTCACATGGCGTACTCCTTGGATAGTTTGAACAATACCATCATGAATCTTCAATTTTATGGTACTGAATCCAAATATATTTAAGGTTTAATAATTACCCTTGTACAAAAGTTCTTCTAGGATGGTTTTATATTGGTCAAACCATTCCCGTCGAGACATCATGTGCCATGTTTCTCTTATGTTGATAATCTATGCATCGTTGAGATGCTTCTTGATTTCAGTAGTTGTCACTGCTTCACTGACTAGTATATCTCCACTTCTATAAGTACTCACCAAATTTCTATCTATGTCATGATTTTGGCTCCCACTGGAACCACGCTCCATCATCACACCCACTGACTTTTCGCCAATTTCCAGTAGATAGTTATCCTTCTGTAACACTGCATGCATCTTCATTTTCCATAACAAAAAATTATTCCTGTTGAAATTTTTGATATCAAATTTCAGCACAATATGGACACTTTGTTAGTCCAAAACACTCTACATTTCAAAAAGGTGTATTTAATAATATCAATATTTTTTTTTCTGATGTGAAAGATTAAACGAGGTTGCAATCATAGAGCACACTAAAATTTTATGAGAATTATTAATACTAAAAAACATGAACAACATCGGGCCAGAACCTAACCTATGATACCGATTTTTGGGACCATAAAATTATTTTACCACCAGTTAAATGATAATTATAAGATAAAAATAAAGTTCAAAATGTGGAAAAATAAATCGCACCAGATGTAAAGTGGAAAAACCCCCAAAATGGAAGGGGTAAAAAACCATGGGCAAATAGAAGGATCACTATGGGGTAAAAGTGGGTACACACTCCCTCACTTATTACAAGGATAAAACACTTGTAAAAACTCTATTTAATATGATGGGGAAACTAACTCATGAATACCACTCAAATGGAATAACCCATGATGATATTGCTGGTGAAGGTGATGATAAAATCAGCTGGGAGAAATCCCTTTTTATAGGTAATCCACCCTTGCCTATCTCCTCTCTTTCTACCTTCTACCTCTGGAGGTTTTGTAGGGTTTGGACACCCACCGTATCAACCACTGCCACCCCCCTTTGACAAAAAAAGGGGGAGACACCATCCTGGAGAAAGAAAACTACTAATAGGGTGAAGCCCTGGGTGATCACTCAAATGCATGAAGATACAGATAACCGATCCTTTGGGTGGTTCACATACTTGTTTGAATGCATACAACACGATACATGGATTATGTTAGCTTCATGGGAAGACGTGAATAGACCTAACATTCAGGTATTCAAAATGATGGAAGCCACCAGAGAAGTAGATTATTGAACCCTTAGGGTACTTGATATACATGCATGAAGGGTGACATGTAGTGGGTGCTCATGTTTACAATATGGAGAAATGAAGACATGATAACGCTCTCAAGTATTTTGAGTGAATTGCATAGATATGGTTATACCAACATGTTTTGGGGCATTCAAATGAGACACACTCAGGTATTCTTATTTTTAAAGGAATAATGCATGAAGAAAATTAATATCCATAAAAATTTTTGGGGTATTAAAGATGTGGAAAATTTAATACATTTTCCTATAGTATTAATACTTAAAAAAGAAGAATAAATGTGTTTCACTCATAAACACATTTAATTGAGTATTTAAATGGTAGAATTTAAATCATGGAATTATTGAGACCCCATGAACCACATTATTCTTTTTTTATAATTATGTACATGTCGGTGATGAAAAATGTATAACACCATTACAATTTCTTTTGGAGATCTCGATATAGATTTTGTATCAAAGAGATAAAGAGTCAAAGCTGGGTAATTCTTCAAGAAGGTGATCACATGAACCTGAGAATTTGAATATAAGTATAAAGAACAACATTTATGAAGTTATTGATGAAGTTCACAATGAAGGACCAATAATATTTCTTATGGATAAAGAATATTTCTTGAAGAACTGGTGATGATAGTATAAACAATTCCATTGAAGACTAATAGTAATAGTATAAATAATGCCTCTCACCCTGGAAGAGAAATCAATTCCTATATTATCATTGTGTACCAATTATAGGCATTTTTTATCATTGTAAAATTTAACAATGATAATAAAATCTGTGAAACAACCATAGGTTGATCACGATAAGGATTATGTCTTAGTACCAAACCTTGTAAAAATATTTGTGTGATGTTGTATATTTTATTATATATATTGCATGTGTACATGAACATTTATAGAAGAAATAAAGATCTATTCCTCTTAAATGGGTCATAGGTTCAAGAGTAATAGATGATATTTTAAAATAAAGTAAAACTTGATAAAAAGTTGGGTACATTGATTCACCCCCCTTTCAGTGTCCTTTCACAATCCATTTGGTATCTAAAAAATGTAATATAACTTGAGTAAGTTATAATGTACCATATTTTTTATATAAATATAAAATGGTATTGATCTATAAAAGTATTATATTTGAATTATAACCTTTTCTTTATGTCTTTTAAGTCTAATTAAACGAATTGTGTCAAAATTTACATTAATGATATTTTATCAAAATAATATTTTATTAAATTATTTAAAAATCATAAAAATATTGAAATTAGAAAAGGATGATAATATATAATCTAAAATTTTATCTGTTGGAAATTCATGATCTAATTTTCACTATATAATTAAAATTACACCCTTTAAGAGTGAAAAAGTTTTTACCATGGTTAATGTCTAAATGGGTAAACTAAGGGGTAAAATCAAAAGATAATGCTCAAAAACACCACTTAAAACTTTCCAAATTATCTTTTTGATGGGATTAAAATTAAATAATACCTTATATTCAAATATATTTCCATTTGGAAGAATTTGGATTGATAATTATTTTATTATAATTTAATATTTTAAAAAATTCCAAAAAGTTCCTCTCACCTCAATTATAAAAGGGAACTCATCCTTTCTCTCCTTCATACTAATTTGAGCCTTATATCTTGATAAAAACCTAAAAAATTATATTATAAACTCCCCTAACCACATTATATATGTTTCAGTCTACTAAAAAGTTCAACTCTAGAGTCCTTAAGAGAAGATCTAAAGGAGTTGTTTCAAAGAAGATGTAATCTCCTTAACCGATCACTTTATTTTTAATTATTTTTTACCGCCTATAAATATATTATATTATTCATAAAATAATAAATTAAATATCATAAATATACTTAAATGTTATTATGATTATGAAACAATCTTTATTCACCATCTTTCCATTAAATGGGAAGTGAAAGTATCACTCATGCGTACATATGGTTTACCGTCTCCAAGTACTGATACAATTAATTTCCCATCACCATCATTAATAGATGATTATTATAATGGTTTTAAATATTTTTATATGATATTTATGAAATAATTATTCTTTTGTATTTATTTTATCATATCTTCCTTCTAATCATCCAATTCTTTGGAAAATAATAACATTTCTCGTGCGTACATGTGGACTACCACCTATATGATGCAATGCGATTTTTTATGAATTTCCTTTTTAATTTGATTGTTATAAGGATATATTTAATGAATATATATGATTTATATTATATAATAATGATTCTTTAATGTTCAATTATTATCTACCTTTCTTTCATTCCATCTTTAGAAAAATGAAAACATCATTCATTTATACATATAACCTACCGTCTCCATGAATGATGTAATTCATTTTTCTATATCAATATTTTATGAATTATTATAAACAGTTATATAATTAATATATATTAAATTTATATCTTTATAAACTTTCTATTGACGATCGAACCATGATCAAATTACAAGGACCAAAACCATCGAACCAAAACATACATGAAAAATGAAGTAGATATCACCCTAAATAGTGACTTTAATAAAGATTTTTTTATAAATGTTTGATAAAAAGTTATAAGTAAATAATATATGGTATGATATATAATATTATGGTTTTGGAATATATGTATAAAAAATATATATTTATTATATAGGAGGTTCAAACATGCTCGAAGGAAGTCAGACCCGAGGTAAGGGTTTATCGTCTCAAATTATCTTCTTTGGGGAATATGGTATAACATGCACCTATCTTCTATTATGAGGTGTATGTAATAAACTTTGACAAGTTATTTCATGATTATACTTATGTTCATAATATTTAATGTTTTATTTTATGTTATCATTTCATGGGGCTTATGATTCAAATGTTCCCAATTGGTAAGGGTTTTATGTTACCATCTCATTGTTTATCGAGATTGTTTGTGATTAAGATTAAAATGATGAAATCTTATGATACACCTCTGAAGAAACTCATGAAGTTTCTTCTCCTATGGTTATTTCTAGAGAATATATTTTTTCCTTTCATTTTCCTCTTTTTAAATACTAAAGATCTTGAAATCATATTTTTAAGGAAAACCACATTTATTTCTCTCTACGATCTAAGATCTTTTTTCTTCTATATACATGTTTTATAAAAATGTTTTCAAGGATGTTTTTATTATTATAAAATTATTTTTTAAATTAATTTTACCTATGTTTTAATTTTTTAAAAATATTTTAAAAGGAATCTTATTGTCTTTTTCTAAATGAGGTAAATTTTTGACTTTTTACAGAAAAGAGAAAGGAATGTTTTTAACTTATATTTCATAAATGGAATTTTCTGACTCTATGAGCACTCAAAGATTTGAATATTCATTTAAAAATTTTCAAGGTTATTTTTAAAGAAATTTTTTCCATAATATTTTGGAATTTTTTATATTTTAAAGAAGTGATTTTAAAGTGAAAATGATATTTTCAAGAAATATTCCAAGTGATATCGAAAGGTGTTTTCATCTAAGAAAAAATCCTTAGATGTTAATAATGCTTTAATGGGGGTATTATATAATGATACCATTATGATTCTTTCTCTTTATGGTTTTTTTTATGATGACTAGATATTTATAAAACATATTTCTTTTCCATAGGTATTTCTATGATGAAATGTTTATAAATATCATTTATTTTCATGGGTTATGATATGATGAATGTTTTATGATATTATGGAACACATATGTATGATTTTCATTATGTGACTATAGGTATCAGACATATATATCCCTCTAATGAATTTGTTAAATATTGATATATCATGAGATAAACAGGATTGGAATTGGGAGTGAACCCAGTCCAGTAAGGGACCCTATCCACTATGATAGTATTTGGGGTGAAACTTGAGTACTATTATGGTTTAGAGAGTGAAAAAAATCCACTATGATTGTATTGGGAGTGAACCTTGACTACAACAATGGTTTGGGGAGTGAAACCATTCCACTATGATAGTATTAGAAATGAGCCTTGACTACTAAGGAAATTATTTTATATGATTATGTGTATGACACAAAATTATGCCTATGTTATACTCTCATGACTTATGTTCTTTGATTCCTTTATGATTCATGCCTTATGACTTACCAAGACTTATTCCATGACTCAATATTATAATCTATGATATATTGGGTATAGTTTTTAGATGTTATTCTCATGTTCTTATACCCTTATGGTCATTTTATTTTTAAGTGATCATTGATATCTCCCTTGTTTACCCTTATTGAGCATCTAAGATCACCCTTTCATATATTTTATTTTCCTCAAGTTATGAAGAAATATATTAATTATGAAATATTTAATAAGGGCTCTAGTTATGAAGAACTTAGTGGGAGATGATATAGATCTTTTAGGAACCAATTTTTTATGGGACCAAGTTTCCAAAGATACTAGAACTATACAATTATAGCATGGAATGTTATGATACGTAATGAATATTCATATAATAATATGTAGTATCTATGTTTGAAAAGTATGGGTCACTATATTTTGTATCAGAGAAAGGTTTAATAAACTTTTTAAACTATGAGGTGAAAAATTTAGTGAAAACCATGGGGAAACGTATATGTATAGGATAACACCCTAATGTTTTGGTAATGAACATTAATGACTTAGGTTATACCTAAGGTGTCATAGATTGAAAATTAGGTGTTATGATTTGGATATCCTATAAATATTTTTTTTTGATTGATCACTCTGATAAAAGATGATTGATGGTCATGCTAACCATTTTGGTTTACTAAGGAATTAAAGATAGAATGATGAATTTGAAGTGTTAATAGGTATGATCAAATACTAAAGTACCCTATTTGATCTTAAAAATATGAATTCCTTTATATCATGAAAAGTTTCCATAAATGTTAATTCCCATCCCTAATTATTATATGTTGAAATATTAGTGAAAAACCTTAATGGTATAATGATCACATATCAAGTATATGATTCTTATCTGATTGAATCTTGTGGGAATGTTCTTTGTGTAAATATTTTTATTCTCCCTCTAGTTGACTTCAATGTTATTTCGAGCATGGATTGAATTTATTTACATAAATCCCACATCAGTTAATGAGGAAGGGAAATCAAATTTGATATTCTAAGTCAACCTATAATCATCTATCAATGTGATTAAAAATACGATCTTTCAATTGATATTACATCCACTCTATGGGTATTAATTCCTAATCAAAAGTGATGTTTATCTTAGATGGCCGGGGAGAAACTTAACATCAAAATATGCCTCTTGTATGGTATTTAATTTATTCCCTTCCATAATAAATTCCTATAATTACACCAAATAATGAAGATGAGTTCTCAATATAAATCATACTTGGTTATACACCTATTTCAAATAATCTATATAGAGTATCACTAATTGAGTTTCAAGAATTAAAAAAGAAACTCTAGTAGAATATTATCAAGGGATTCATTTGACCAAGTGTGTCACCTTTGAGTGCACCTATTCTTTTTATTAATAAGAAATATGTATAAATGAGATTATATATTGATTTTCAAGAACTTAACAAGAAAAATATCAAGAATAAGTATCCAATACCCCATATTGATAACTTATTTGATCAATTGTGAAGAGTTCAATAATTTTCTATTGAAATTTATTATGTATACCATCAATTAAGGGTCAAGAAGAAGGATATACCCTATACAACATTCCATACAAGGTATGTACAATATGAATTTTTAGGGATTCCATTTGGTCATACTAATTCCCCCACCATCTTCATAGATTTAATTAATAGAGTCTTTAGAGATTACCTTGATTAGTTTATGGTAGTCATTATACAAGATATTATTATTTATTAAAAGATAAAGGAACAACATGAAGACCAATTGAGTAATGTTCTTAAGAACCTAAGAAAGGAGAATATTTATAAAAATTATACCAAGTGTGGATTTTGGATTTGGAAAGTTTCATTCTTGGGTCATATAATCTAATGTGAGGTTATATTAGTAAATCCTTCAAAGATAGATGTTATTGAACATTGGCCCATACCAACCACTATGACTAAGATCCATGGTTCTATTAGTTTGGATGGATATTATTGTATATTTGTGAAAATTTATCATGAATATCTAATCCACTCACCAAGTTCACATAGAAGGGAGTTAAGTTATTTTGGATAGATGAATGTGAAGAAAATTTCAATGAATTGAAGAGAAGGTTAATCAGTGCATTTGCTATTACTTTACCCTACAATGTATAAGAGTTTGTAATCTATAGTGATTCATAAAATAAGGGACCGATATATCTTCTTATTTAGGATGATATGTTGATAGCTTACTCCTCACACTAATTTAAAGTTCATGAAAAAAATTACCCAACTCATGATTTAGAGTTAGCTGTGATAATTTTTTAATTAAAGATATGGTGGCATTATCTTTATGGATAAAAGTGTGATATATATACTGATCACAAAAGTTTAAAGTATATATTCACTTAAAAAAAGTTGAATATGTGACAGATAATATGGTTGTAGTTGATTAAATATTATGATAGATCAATAAATTTCCACCTTGGGAAAGTAAACAAGGTGAAAAATGATCTGAGTCGAAAGGATCATGCTATCTTATATATGATAAAGATCATAAAAGATCCAATTTTTTTGAATTTGAAAAGGATGTATCTAGAAATATTGAAGGAAGGGGAGAAATATTATCTTTATAAAATGAGTGTTTAACCATAAATCTAAGTGAATATTAAAGACATAAAGAAGGAAGATGTAGAGATACAAAATAAGGTAAGAAATGTTATTAAGTTTAACCTTGATCATGATGGTATGATAAGGTTCAGGTACTATGTATGTGTTTTGTCCATACTAGATTTAAAGGATTTATTGGATGAGGATCACAGTTCATCATTCTATATTCATCTTGTAAGTATAAAGATGTATAGAGATATGTAATTGTATTTATGGTGGGACAAAACGAAGAGGGATATTATTGAGTATGTATCCCAATGCTTAGTATGTCTACAAGTTAAGGGTATGAAGTATAATTCAAAGGTGATGTTACAAACATTACCCATACCATAATAGAAATGAGAAAAAATCACCATGGACTTTATAATTAGACTCCCAAAAACATATAAGGGTCATTATTCCATTTGGTTTGTAGTTAATCACCTTATGAATTGAGACAAAATCATTATTATTAGAGAATATTTCTATCTAGATAAACTTTTATAATATACATTATGTAAGTGGAAATGTTGCATGGTGTACCAAATTCTATTGTATCTTATTAGGATATAAGGATTACCTCTATGTTTTGGTGAAGTCTTCAGTAGGATCTAAATACAGAGTTAAGTTTCATCACTACATATCATCATTAGATAGATGGTTAGTCTGAGAGAACCATTCAAGACTTAGAGTATATATTGTGCTCTTGTTCACTTGATTTAAAAGGTGGTTGGTATCAAAACCTTCCACTAGTAGAGTTTTTATACAACAATAACTTTAACTCGTGCATTCAGATGGATCCTTATGAATCCCTATATGGAAAGAAGTGTAGAACTCCAACATGATGGGATGAAGTGTGATAAAGAAATCTATTGGGACATAATATGGCTGATTAAATGTAAATTAAATTCATATCCATTCAACAACACATCAAGGTACCTAAATATCGATAGAAAAGTTATACCGAAAGTCATTAATGTGATCTGGTATTTGATATTGGTGGGAATATTTTTATGTGAATTTATACATGGAAGAAGATTATGAGATTCATGAATAAAGTAAAGATAATCCCTAGGAATATTGTCCATTTTGATATTATTGATTGATTAGGGATAATATTTTACCACTTAGTGCTTTCACCAAACATCCCTCAAGTTTATGACGTGTTCCATGTATCTATAACATGAAAGTACACACCTGAGCCTTAACATGTACTAAACTAAGAGGTTATTCCATTAGAGGACGATCATTCCTATAATAAACAACCCTTAAAAATCTTGGATTATAGAGATAAAGTTCTATGAAACAAGATTACTCACCCAGTGAAATTTATCTAGAGGAATCATAAATTTGAAGAAGCTTCTGTGAAACCTAAGGATGTAATAAAATAGAGATATCCTCATTTGTTTATATCGGAGTGAAAAATTTTGACAGTGAAATTCATTTTAATTGGGTATATGTAACACACCAATAATTTAGAATATATTTCTCTTTAAATAATTTGATTTCTCTGATATCTTGCATTGCATGCAACTCCACGTTTAAACAAACTGTGTTATACTATTAAAATATTATTATGTGATAGTTATCACCTATACATTGGATTGGAGGGTATGAATATGAATAAATAAATTATGAAAAATTTATGGTTACATATGTATAAAATTAATTTATTTGTTATAAATTAATTATAAATAAAAATAAAAAATCATTCGAAAATAAATTTTCTTTCTTCTGAAAAACTATTTTTTATGTAAAAAATGTATTTTTATCTTCATAAATTAAATTGATCACTATTTTTGAATGATTTTAATGATATATATATATATATATTATATTCATTAAGTTTTTTAGCATTAATTTAATATTTTTCTAATCATGGTATAAGAATAAACCAAGTTTTATGCTTAAAAATATATATATATTTTTTTAAAAAGTGGGTTTCATTGCATTTTTTCCAGTTATATTTTAAATAAATTTCTTCCACTTATAGAAATTGAATCCTAAAAAATGGATTTCATATTTGGAATTAGGAGTTCATAATTTTGTAAATATCCTTCTTTTATTTTTAGTTAATATGAATAGTAACCGTGGTAAAATTTATCACCTCGATGAAGGTTAAATCAGGTAAATCTGGTTAAAACTAAGTGATAATGCCATAATTTTTCATTATATTTATAATTTCATAAAGTGAATTCGACTATTATAACCTTAGGCTTGATTTTTTTAATATAATATTTTCTAGTAAAATGACCTATATAATATTTAAAGCAAAAAAAGTTACAAAATATCACTCTATTAGTTTTAGATATCTCTTATGTGTTCACATAGGGACAAAAATAAGTTATGAATGAATATAAATATCTATTTTGTGAATAATGAAATTATCTTCACTATGGTAGTTTATTTATAAATTTTAGTGACTAAATAATTACCTTATATTCTTGTACAACACTAATATGGTCACTACTACAAAACAGACATATAACAGTGTTAACATTTATCAGCGCTAAAAAAAATTGCTGATAAAATTCATCTTTATCAGCACTAAAATAAGCGTTGATAAAGAAAAACTTTATCGATGCTTTATTTTTAGCCCTGATAAAAGGTTCCCTTTATCAGTGCATTTTTAGCACTGATAAAGGTCCTGAATAAAATGAAAAATTAGACAAATAAAAATAAATGAGTAAATTAAAAAAATATGAAACATTTTATTAATTAAATAATTATTGATAAAAATTAATAAATTTAATATACATATATATAGATTATGAATACTAATAATTATTATATATTAAATATAGATATATATAATGAATAAGTATAATATATATAAAATGTTAATTAAAAACATATTAATGTCTTATTCATTTTTAATGTTGTTTCATTTTTCAATTTAACCTATATCAAGCATTGTGTGTTGTATTTATTTCACACACACACACACATATGTGTTAATGCATTTTTATACATAAACACACACACAAATATATTTATGCAATATATAGAAACACATACACCAAATATTTATTTAATTTATTCAAGTTTTAGTATATTTTATAATTTCATTATAACATGATATATTAAATATATATTATGTTTTTAATTGGTAAATTATATTTATTTGTGTTTAATACTATAGTTAGGGTATTAATTTTTAATGTTTTTTTTTTTTATTTTATTTTCGAATTTGAACTTTTTCTATTATTTATTTATAAAAATTTATTTACTATGTTTTTTTTATTTTCAATATGTATTCATCCACTTCAATATATATATATATCCATATTTTTTATAACTTATATTTAATGAATAAAACTTGTCCATTTTTTCAATAATTTTAAACTGTACTCATTTTGAATTATTCAATTTCACTCATTTTTAAAATGCATATATTAAAGATTATATATCCATCAATAATGTTAAAAATATATTTATAAATAAATATTTATAAATAAATATTTATAAATAAATATATATAAATTTATATTTACTATATTTATAATTATTATAAATAAATAATTATTATTTTTAAAATAAGTATTTATATAATTATAAATAAATAAATAAATAAATTTAAATAATTATAAATAAATAAATAAATATATTTAAATAATTATAAAATATAATAAATTTATTTAAATAATTATAAAATTATAATAAATTTATTTAAATAATTATAAAATTATAATAAATTTATTTAAATAATTATAATTATAAAACTTTTATCAGTTCTTTTTTAACACTGATAAAGATCAATATTTATTAGTATTAAAAAAGTACTATTAAAATATATATTTATCAGTGCTAAAAACATTAGCATTGATAAATATGTATTTTATCAGTGCATTTTTAGCACTGATAAAGCTTAAGATTTATCAGTGCTAAAAAAGAACTAATAAATATCCATTTTATCAGCACTTATAAATTTAGCACTGATAAAAAGAATATTTTTCATCACTTTTCTGAAAGAACTATAAAAAGTGTCTTCGATCTATTTAAAAAAACCCTAACCATGACTCATTCACTCGTGGTTCTTAAGATCTCACTAAACTGCGTGACTCCTCTACGTTCCCTCAGATTAATCAAGGCTATAATATGATGTATATTATTTTCTACTCTTTCTCTATCATTGTTTAATGCTTTGGGTTTCGTGTTTTGAATTTTTACGCTGCTTTTAAACATGATGAACCCTACATCTCTTCCCATCACTAATGAAATACAATGAGTGTGGTTCTATTTCATCATTTTTATCCTTTTATATGTATTTGATTCTCTATCCCATTTATCCCTAGAGACACACATATATTATTTACTCTCCACTCAAAATTAACAAGGATACCTCTCACCCCCTCAGTTTTCTCTTCATTTAAATAATATAGGGTTCCAAAATCTTGGTAGTTTCTCAAATTAAATTCATTTTATATAGTATATTATAGATTCTAAATGCTTAATTATAAGGGTTTTTAAGGATTCGGGGATACCAAGTTGTGTCCCTCATTTATGGGTTATGAACATATATGGACCAAGTTAAGTGTAAAAGTCATTAAAACATGTTTGTGGATTTTGGTTATTCATGTAAATTATTAGACCATGAAATGGGTTATTTAGATTTATTATTTTGATGAATAATTTTTATTTAATTCAAAAAAATATTGAATTAATTAGTCACATTCCAAAAATTATTTTAGCGATGCATGTTGTGAGAGTTTTGTTTTTTTAATTAATTCAAGATTATTATTAAACTTTAACCATGGATTACAAAGAGTGATGGGGAATTTCTTTGGTGAGAAAAGTATGCGCAATATTTTTTTTAAATTTCCTAGATTAGATAGAGTTTATAAATAATTGTGTAGATAGACTTAAAAATACACAACAACATATAAAGAGTGTATTTCCCAAAAGTGAGTGAGTTATCCATGGTAGTATAGTTGATCAAGAAAACTATGAGATGTGATTTATTAATATATTTACTAATAAAAATAGAGAGATAATTAATTCATAGGATAAAAAAATAATTTGAAAAGTCATCTAACATGGGGAATAATTATAGAGAGAAAATAATTGATTAAAATATAATTTTTATGGTTTGGATCTTTATGTCCTATAAGTCATGAAATTTGTTATCCATGTATAAAATGCACAAAACAGAGATATATTATTTTCTGATATCCTTGAATCATAAATGGAAATTTAAGCTTATATATACTTTTATCAGAGGCTACGATATATGAACAACATAGGTTTTGGTGTGGAATTGAATATATGATATTGTATGAATGAATTTGGATACTTCTTCCAAATGGTTTCTCATCAATTATAAATCATAAGGAGCATCATAGATGGTTTGAATCATTTATTAAAATACTCAATGAAATAAGTACTCTGACATGGTGGAATTATCAGTTTCCATGAGATTGCGGTCAATGATCAAGGCACTCTATTAAATGTAGAGTCACTATTAAGGGATGTGATCCCCCTATTGTAATTAAACCTTTGTTTCATTCCATATCCAAACCTATCTTGTTCTTTGATCACTGTTTATCACTAGGTTAAGGTGCTAGGACTCCATCAGTGATCAAGGGTCCTCAATAATATTTATATGATTTAAGGAAAGTGTAATATCCTCAAAGGCTTGAATAATTTGTTACAGGGATACCTCTATCCAATATTATATTTTACAACTGATAATATCATTATCAGTTGTAAAGTAGGACATTCCTTGAGGTAATTGTAGATCTACTTCAAGCTATGTGGTAAAATTTTCAATGAAGGGAAGTATCTATGGTTCCTATAATATTTTATGGTAATATATCATAATAATAAATTTAGTATTTCATTGAATAGATTCATTTCATTTGTAATAGTAAACAAATTCTAGATCAATAATGAGCCTAAGTTAAAAAATTCACCCTTTAAAGGGATGTATGTTATAGGAGGGATATTATGGTGGATTAAAATAAATATCCAAAATTGGAAGGTAATGAATCATTGATTAAACAAAAGTGATGTCCAATGTAGGTGGGGTGAGATTCATTTCTTCAAGACCATTAGAGTGTAGTTATTTCAATTCCTCTTAAATTGAGGATATTTTTCAAGTGATTCCATTAGTGTAGGTTCCTAGGACACTTTAATCCTTAGATGCTTGATAGTCTTCCATCTCTTGATGATGTATTGGACCCCCTATTTCAAAATATCCTTCCTACCATCATTGTTATTCCGAATTTCATTGATGACATAACTCCCGAATAGTGATGGGAGGAGGACTAGTTTAAAAGAGGGAATGAGTATCCTCAAATACATCATCAAAAGATGGAATGAAATCAAGCATCAGAGGATGGATTAAATAAAGGTAGTGAAGGTTAGTTTTACTTTAGTATTAAAGTATTATATACATGTTCAATATATTAACAATTTTTATGTAATATTCATGAAATTGTCATCTTATGCATGAAGTGTATTTCCTTGTTATTATTCAAGACAAATTAAATGTTTGACTACTCATGCAGAAAATGTGTTCTGAACATGATGATGTTGAAAATATCAATCAAGAACAAACTGTTGATGATGAAACTGTGGAATTATTAGGGGATCAACAACATGTTGATGAAAAAAATAAAAAAAACAAGAACAATGCATCATCACGATTTTTAATAAAATTATTAAGGCAAGAAGGAAGGGTATAAAATTTGAGGTTGGTTAGAATCAACACGGCCAACCTATTAACCCCAAAAAGTCAAAATTCATTAGTTATCTTGGGGTCAAAAAGAGGATGAATGTACTGATTGATATTGACTCATTGTTTTGCATCCAACCTATAATGAATGAAATCATTTAGAAAGATATAATGGTAATGTTTGAATATACTTTATCTATTTTACTGAAAAACAATATAATGAAATGTTGATTTATTTTTCATTATTCCTTGAAAAATAAGTTTATTTAAGAATATTACTATAATAAATTTTTCTTAACAACCACTGGAAAAGACTATAGAGGCTTCCAGACTCTTTTGATGAAGTTATATATTAGGGATGCTAAGGGGAAAATAAATCCCACACACCACTTAGTTATTCACACATTATAAATCAGAAAACATGGATAGATTTCAGCAATCGTCACAATGAGAAATCATTTCAGGTTCATTTTGGTCGATAATATATTATTTGAAATTATTTATTTTATCTAACTTGATTCAAAATTGTTAATTTATGAAATAAAAAAAGAGTTCTGGAAATAAATAATGTGCATCAAAACTAGCATACCCCTATCACAAAAGGAGGATGTGGTACGCTTCATTAGCGAAAAAATTGGTATGTATTTTAAATCAAAAAAAAGTTTAATTATGTTATATGAAACAACATATGTTCCTTTTTTATATGTAGATTAATGAATCAAAATCTAAATCCACTTCCATCCCACATCATGTTCTATGGAAGGAGGCTCATGTAAATAAGGATGGTATATTAGTTGATGAAAACACAAAAGTAGTATAGTAATCATGTGTATGTATGAAATAATTGTAATTCATTACGATTTATAAAAATATTACATAAAATTAAATATGTTCATATTTTTTATATAATTTAGACACAAGAATCAGAAATGATCGTACAAGAAGAAAAGCGATATTCAATAGCTTTGAAGTGGACTAAACAATATGGTCAGGTTAGAGGATTAGGTTTTGGATTCTATCCTCAAACATATTTCAAGAAGATAAAACTACATGATGATACATATAATATAATGAGATGAATGCATAAACAAATAAACTCACCACAAGATATTATTTTGTGGTCTGGTTTTCAAAACCAATATATAAGAAAGAATCAAATCGAACCAGCAGTAGAGAAAAGATCCACACATAAACCTAATGATCCCACTATATTTGAGGCTAGTCATTACCACCAACCACATACCTTACCTGAGGTAATCAATTTTTTCATTACTATTTCTCTTAAATGTGAATCAGAAAACTTTCGATAAATTTATATTACTAAACTTCTAAAGGGTATAGTTGTATGTGATTTTTTTATCTTTAAACACCCACGTACCACTGTGTTATGATGGGTACAATGTATAATATAATGGGACACCAACTATAAGGACCCGACCTTAAACATTACATAATTTTGAATTAAATGAATAATTCGCATTTAGGATCTTTTTAGGTTTAGAGTTTTAGAGAATTAGGCCATAACTATTACATTACATATCAAAAATTACAAGGTAGACACTTCTACTCAGTTTTCATTTTTTTTCGTAAAAGAAAAACTCTTGAAAAAAGAGTCAATTATAGTCCCATGTTTTAGACAAAATGACTTTTCCTTGATCCCATCCTTGACCCTATTCATCTTTAAGTCCTGTGAAAAACATTTCAAAACTTGGGATGAGTATAAAAAAACCAGTAAGGGTTATAAAACAAATAAATAAAACATTAGTTTATCAATACATACATAACATAATCTCTTTAACATACCTCATGAAATTATAAGATTTACATAGTTAACACAAATCATAAAGGTAACTTGTGGCATCCATAACATACTTATGTTGTACCTTTCACAGCTATGTAGGGAGTTACATTTGGAATACCCATCACAATATATTCTTTAAATCTATTAGGAGATACATTCACGTTTACCTCCATCACGTTACCCAATGCTTTGGAGAGCTATCTCAGGCTCCCCCGCCCTAGGTTTATCACGGAACCACCCGTATTGGTAAACAATGACGAAGAACCATAATGAAATCATAACACATAAAACAATCATAAAATAAAGATAACATTTCCACATTGATATCACAATATATTTTTTCAGGATATTGACATAATCAATTCTTTATCAAACAATTTTCAAAAACCATTTAAAACATTTAATTAAGAGATTTTTGAATCAAAGTGTCCCATACCACTTTGAAACTTTTAAATGAATCATCATTTGAAAATATTAATGTTCATATAAATAAATCCAAAAAACCATTTTGGAAACATGGACATTAATGAGAAATATTTAGAAGAATAAATCTTTAAAACATTTAAAATGATATTTTAGTTAAAGAGTTTTTAACAAAATGAGAGATTCTTGAATACAAATAGCTGAAGAAAAACATTTAATAAGAAATTTATAATATTAAGAGAATAAAGGGATTCATGATATAATATTCCAAAGGACATTATATATACCATATAAGAGTGAATTGGAGCATAACAACAATGAAGTCTCAATGGAATGTAAATTGAGATGAAATCCCTTATAAAAACTATATCCTTAGATTATGGATAAATCAATTTCATAATAATGTGTGAAAAATATAAATACACCCAATATGATTGGATATTTAGTGTAAATAAATCAGGGAACATTCAAACATATTTTTTTGTAAAAACAATACTTATGACTTGGATGTTTAACTCAATGAATGGAAATTGAGTTAAAATTACTCTTATCATGTTCATATTGATGACTTGAGAATTTATCAATGGAGTTATTATGTGTATCAAAAGTATATCCATACAAAGGGGAGTGTAAATTACAACATAAATAAATAAATAGCGATTCAACACATAATCATAGCATGACATAATTAAGAATTAGAAGATTAACCCAAGGAATGGAAATTGGGTTAAAAAGTTCCCTTACAGATTTGGTAACTTATGAAACATACACCAAATGAAAGAAGGATCATATAATGAAGATGTAAATACCCATAAATTAAATTATATTAAATAAAGAATAAAATCATGGGTAGTACATACACCACACAAAAGGAAATAGTGGCAAACATAACATGAATCTCATGGGAATAAAAAGTGAGATGAAAACCCCTTACCACGTTGTTATTAATCGAGTCATATAACCAAAAGTTAATAAACACCAAATGAATCACAGAATACCATGAATAGAAAGTTAATCCTAATAATATATATCAAATGGCAGTACACAATACACCACATGCAATAAATAAGTGGTGAACAATGGAAATCTCACAAAATTTAAAGTGAGATAAGAAACCCATTACCTCGTATCCAACTTGACCTGTTCCTTCTTTAATCTCCTGAATAATAAGATAAAGTTAATTTATGCTTTCTTAAGAACCTTTTAAACGTTTATTATTCCTTTTATACCACTTATTACCAAGTTATAAACATTATGTAATCATTTATGTTAATAATGGTCATTTTTTTGATATTTGGTACTTGAGTCAAAAATGAACTTCTTATAATTACAAGTTATTCATGTGGTCAAAATTCCATTATCTCTAGAATGATAATCATGATTTAGATATCATATATATAATATATATCCAGTATATGTATGTATTTATAATATTACATAACATTTGGAGATAAGAAATGAAATGCACTGTTCATGGAGACGGTAAGCCGTACGTACACATGAACGCTACTTTCATTTATATTTCATATTTAATGGAATGAAAACTTAATGATACATAGATATATTATAATTCCAGTATTATATTATATTATTTATATATGTTACATAATTTCATTAATACCATCCTTTATATGTTCCATGTATGTCATGAACAAATCATATCACCTTGAGGGGGCGGTAGTCCGCACTTCCATAAATGAAATTATCGTATATAAACATATTGGAAAACATAAAGGTATGTTTTTAAATAAAAATTACAGAAGCATAAAGAAAACATAAACATAATATATATCATATATAAATACAATGCCATCATAATGGCCACCATGAAAGGTTATAGGAGAAGATTGATCAATCATCGTTTCGTGAGGCGTTAGTTTGCCGTCCACAGAAATAGTACATTATTTACCCATTAGTTGGAGGTGTGTGTAATTGTAGTTATAATTCTTCTCATAAAAACAAACTATTATATTTAGGATACTGGTGTTTTTATAGAAGAAAGTAATAAAAAGAGTTTAGGGGGTTGGAGAAGTAAAATAAAAGAAAAGAACTTAAGAGAAGACGTTACCTTTAAAACGGGTAAATCTCTTTCGTTTGAACCAAAAGGGTTTCTTGAAGTGACTTCTTACTAAGGTAAGGATTATAGAAGGAATAGAGGGATCTTTAGATATTATTTGGGTAGATTTTGGATGAGATAAGGGGCTTGAGAGGTTTGAGTAATGGGTTAGAGGTGAGGGATTTTTATAAAGGGGAGGAAGGGTTCTTTAGGAAAGTGTGATATTATTTTAATCTTTATAAAATCATCCAATAAGAATTGGACATGGTTTGTATATTATTTTAATCTTTATAATCTTATTTATTTAAATCATTTATTAATGAGGTAAACACTACATCATTATTATGTCATAAATAATTTAATTTATTTTATGTCTAAAAATTATAAGAAATACCATAATGTAGGAAATATTTTTAGATTTCTAATGAATATTTATAGTCAAATATATCAATTATATAACCCCACATTAAAATTGTTTTAGCAAAATAATACATGTTTATGATATTTTTATTTTTACTTTAAATAAAAAGTTATTAATATCATTATCTTACCCAAGTGGCTTTCAAAGGAAAAAAGTATCACCCAAGGATTGTCTTGGTTTTCCATTACCCATAAAATAAGGCTAGGACAAGTGTTAAGGTAATTTTATATTATTATAATATTTTTTATACCTTGAATTACCCAATTTACCTTTAACTGCGGTAAATAAAAGTCAAAAGTTACTATTCACCAAAATATATTTTCATCTTATTGAACCACATTTTACTTACTAATAACAACCATGTATGTTGTATTTTCTAAATTCAAATCATATAAGTGGTAAAATTTCATTTAAATTAAAAAGTTATCTTTTTAACTACCACTCGGTGTTTTCACTGTTAATCAAAAATTGAAGTTTTTTAGAAAAATACAAAAAATTAATTGTAAGCTATATTTGATATTCTGAATTCAAAAAATGATGTCTATTTTACCAAATTAAATACATATAAGTTGTATTAATTAATTTAAAATTAATTCCCGTTGTCAAAACAAAAAGCGTATTTTTAAGAAATAATAACTATAAAAAAAATCGACAATTGTTTATGTCCAATTTCAAAGTGAAATTAATTCCAATGACCAAAATTGTATTAAATGGTAAAAATATAATCTAATTACAACTAAAAACCAATTAAAAAGATAATCTAATCATATAAATAAATTATATTAAAAGGCAGTTTTCAATTAAAATACAGTATTTTTCACTATTCATTAAAAATGGATTTTATCAGAAAAATACCAAAAATTTACCCAAAGTAAATTTTGATGTCCTGATTCTAAATAAGAATTTTTTTTTAAAAATAGAATATATAAAAGTTACCAAAACTATATTTAAAGAGGGTTCTCCATTAAAAGGCGGTAAATCGACCTATTAAAAGAATATTAGAGTATTTATGCTTAAAATTAGATCAATTCACATTTTAAGCTTCTAACATTTATTGGATAAATGTAAAAACATTTGACAGAAATGTATAATTATATTGCAGTTTTTTCTGTTCATTCTCACCATTTAAACAACTAGCCATTAACTACCATTTAAAATAATAATATTATATAATTATTTTTTTAGGATGACTCAGCCTTGTGTGCAACGTAAGATTTCAAAGAAACTCGTTGTTGCGTATCGCATACGCCATCGAACATAGCACGCCCTTTAAAGTAAAATTAATATTTAATTCACAAATATTAATAATTATGAAAATGTATTATTCTTTATTTACTTGGGATGTTACATCCTTCCCCCATTTTGGAAATTGCGTCCTCCAAATTTTAAAATTGGGCTTGAAAACTTCATTGAAAGTCCCACATCAGAAAAAGTGTCAATAAAAATATCACTTTAAAAGAAAGAAAGAAAAATACAAAGGTTACTCGAGATAGCCCATACTATAATTCCATGTAGGAAAACATGGATATAAAAGAGAAACAAACCATTAAGGTTTGATGGAAAGTGGTATAAAACATGAATAAGAGAAAGTTAACCACAAGAAAATCACAAACTTATGATGGGTTAAATGGTCTTTGATTCCCCAGTAGGAAAAGTTAATGGACAATGTTTTTGTTTTAAGTTACTTTTCATAAAGTTAAGGAATTTATTTAAGATTTATAATAAGAACATAAGGAAAAATACTTACTTTTCACGCAAACTTTCATCCTTTACTAGATTTCTACCACAAACTCATCTTTTCTCCCAACGATGAGTATTCAAGATGACTTATTCACATTGAAAGCACTATAATCAAATTCTATAGAATCACATAATCCACAAAATATGAACTATATTTTTCCCATGTCTTTAGACATTAACCAAAACCAAAATGGTTAGTACAAGATCAGATAATCCCAAAAAAGGATAATCTTTTACAAAAATAAAAACTACTCTTAATCTCTAAAATTTGTCAAACAATACCCAAAGTTCAACATAGACCATTCAATAAACAACTTTCCATAAAATTCTTCAAAGTAATCCAAAATAAGATTAAAACCCAAATCTTAGAAGGATTTAATCACACAGTCTTCCAACATAAATCTTAACATTTATCTCCAAATAACATCAGTTACTCTTAAAGTTTTATACTAAAAAGTAATTAACCTAATCACATATTCTCCATGATAGGTTAATAATTTCCATAAATAAACCAAATCATCATATGTCTATAATAAAAACATATATTATTCCAAAATAAAATTTTAACCATTACTCTACAATTGAGATCCCATAGTATTCTATTTCCCTTAATCATACAATGTTTCCAAAAGAGCAAACATATTCTAAAATAACCTCGATCACTTAATCACCAAATCATTTTCCTATATTAAGGATATCCATTTGATAAAAAATAAGTTCCCAAAATCAACTTATTCTTGATCCATAAAATCATTTAACTTAAAAGAATATGTTATACTAACCAGGTACTTCACATAGGATAGTGGTAGGCAATGCGCCCTTGTCTCCCTTCAGTTGTGGGATTGATTCCTGTAGCCTTTCCGAATGCGACAGGTTGTCACCAATCTTATGGATTGTCCTTTTTATAAAACTCGAAAATAACCCTAACAAATTTTAACCTAAAAGGTTTTATTATACCTTTCATTTTCATCCAAATACATTAAGACCTCAACATCTTATATATTGTCATTTTTTTTCCATCTCCATATGATAAAATAAAACTATTCCCAATAGAAACAACATCATACCTTGATCATGGTGTCTATATGGTTTCATCATCATCTTGTTCACGTAGGTATAAGGTCCATGAATTGAAACAATGATTTAGAGATTCTTCAAAATCATTTTCTTCCTTCATCCAAATACAACTTGTACAACTTGGGTCATATGGGTTTTTGAAGAAAAACAGTTTTTGAAAATAATCATGTATGACATATAATTTCAAAAACATCTGATAAAACATGATTTTTATAAAACTGTTGGACCGAATTTGAGTTGAAACTTTCAATCAATGGTCCTTTTAAAATACCATAAGTATGTGCTGAGAGACTATATTGTAAAAGAAAATATAAATAGGTTCCGCAAGGGTATCCTTCTTCAAAACCTTTTTCAAAATCATAATATCCTACTAAATATTGTGATAAGGTAAAATATTTGAAAATTCATTGATAATATTTACCTTTCTTGAAAATATGAGAATATTGAGAAAATAGGATTTGATTAAATACAACCCATGATCCACGATGATATCAAGATATAGTGGAGGTGTTTGATATCTCAAACAACTGCTTGAAAGTGAGTTGTATGCTAGAAAAAGTTTCACAATCATCTGAACATAACTTTGTAATAATTATTGCAAGCATTTCATCAGGAAGTGATAGGAATGTCATTTGAGATCCTCCTCCTTCCATTTGTAAATGACCTTACTTGATTTGAAAAATCTATAAACCAAGGATTTAACTGAAATAATAGACATAGGGACTAACCATGTGTTTAATGAAAACTCCTAATCCCTTAAGTTGTCTAAACCAACTTCTGATACCAAATATAAGGGCCTAACCTTAAACATTACATAATCTTGATTTAAATAAATTATTCATATTGAGGATCTTTTCAGGTTTATATTTTTAGAGAATTAGGCCATAACTGTTACATTACATCTCAAAAATTACAATGTAGACACTTCTACTCAGTTTCTATTTTTTTTTCATAAAATAAAAACTATTGAAAAAAAGAGTCATATCTAGTCCCATATTTTATACAGAATGACTTTTTCTTGATCCCATCCTTGACCCTATTAATCTTTCAGTCCTGTGAAAAGCATTTCAAAACTTGGGATGGGAAAAAAAATCTCATTAAGGGTTATAAAACAAAGAAAGAAAACATTAGTTTATCAATACATACATAACATAACCTCTTTAACATACCTCATGAAATCATAATATTTACGTAGTTAACACAAATCATAAATGTAACTTGTGGCATCCATAACATACTTACGTTGTAGCTTTCACAAAAACATAGGGAGTTACATTTGGAATACCCATCACAATATATTCCCTAAATCTCTAAGGAGAAACATTCACGTTTACCTCCATCACGTTACCCAATGCATTGGAGAGCTATCACGGGCTCACACTACTAGAAATCCCACTTTTACCAACGCTTATATCTTGATGGTTTAGATAAACCATTGGAAATGGATATGTATACGAACGATTTGCTTAAAACTGTTGGCATAAAAGATTTTGTAACGATTTTTTCCAATGGTTTGTAAAACCATTGGTACAGGCCTTAGTATAGGCACTTTTACCAATAGTTATCAATAACCGTTGGTATATGTTGGATTTTTACCAATAGTTTGTGTGAACTGTTGGTATATGTCTCAAATTTTTCCTCCTTTTACCAATGTTTTATACAAACCATTGGTATAGGCCTTACTATACATACATTCCCAACAGTTTTTAAAAAACATTGGTAAAGTTTTCCCCTAAATGTAGATCGGGTGTCCAGTTCCCCCTCCGCTCGATTGCAGGTCCCCCTCCACTTGATTGGTGCCCTAAATCGATTCTCTCTCTTCCCCAGCCTTCCAAAATTCTTCCACTAATTGATCCATCTTCAATAAAGGAAATTTTTTCTTCTACACTTAAAATCTGTAAGTGATACCTTGGTTTTATTGTTCTGCAACTATTTTTTATACCTTGGTTTTGTTGTTCTGTAACTATTTTTTTCTCTTTTGATCTGGCAGAAAGGAGAGCTATGTGGACATTAATCATGGTTGTGGGTGGTCATTTAGGATGTAAGATAGTATGCCTTCATTTTACTTGATATATCCAATAGTATTATTGATTTATGTTCAATTTGATTATCTTTAACAAATTTTGTCTTTTAATAAGTTTTTTTTAATGGTTGTAATAATGACTATATGGTATAAGGGTTCACATGGTTTTTATAAGGGTTCACATGGTGTCTAAGATAATCTAGTGTCTTGGGAATGTACACAGAGTACATGACTTGGATAGCCATGTAAATATACATGGCCAATCCCTTATGGTGAAAAGTATGTTTGGATAAATGGGGTTCTGAAAACGTCCCCTTTAAACATGCCTTGGTTTCATGGGTATGCCCATATGATGTGTTGGCCATACTATAGAGTGGGTAGAAATTAGCTCACCCAAAACACTTTCATCCCTGAAATCCAAGACTACATGGTTAAATGGAAGAACCCTTGTTCTAATGACATGCCTAACCTGGTTTCTAACTCACCTCACCTAAACATAAACTAGAACACTAGTTAAATGCAAGAACTCATCCTAAACATACACTATAACATTGGTTAAATGAAATAACCCATCCTCGTTACTGAATTCCATACACATATGGACAAAAAACCATCATTCATGAACATCCCTATAATGCATAGGCTTTTTACAAAACACATATCCTTTAAATTTCATGAAATTAGACTAGGCAATGATATAAAGTTGTCATGTTTACAGGTGAAAGCTTCATAGATTTGGATAATATATTCTCAGAACTATAGAGTGGAACCCCATTCGGTGTTTTGAGGTCAACCTAACTCCACACATGAAAAAGAAGATAATTATCCATCAATAAAACAAATGAAAATATATAAATGGTGATTAATATTAGTATAATTAATAGATTTACTTAGGAATTCTTAATACATTAGGTTATTCTCCCAATACCTATCTTGTTGGATTTCAAATTAAATTATCCTCATTTAACACCACTTTGAGGCATCTCTTCATTTACAATTATGTGTTGGTTATAGGATATTCTGAAATCTTTATCTTCTATATGAGTTGGAGCTATTTAATTGGAAATTTCAAAACCCTCCATAAAAATCCTACTTCTAACACTTTAATTTTCTTTTATAAACCCACCTATTTAATTTTCGAACACTACGAAGAGTCTTATTACACAGGAAAACTTGATTTTATTCATCCTTGATGGTCATGAACAACATCGGAATTTCAAAAAATATGTCATCGTTTTTAGCATTTGGAGTAGAGGCATAATATTTTCATTTTTTTGAAGAAAAAAAATCATATTTAATGTATTTTTAATTTTAATTTCATGTTTTCAGGGTGGGGAGGGGGAGTGTGCAGGTGGGGTGGGGGATGGGGTGGGGGATGGAGTGTGGTGGGGGGGGCTGTCCAGGTGGGGGGGGGGGCAGGCTATCCATGTGGGTTCATGGTTGGTCAAGTTTCATAACCATTATTTAATTATGAGGTAATTTTTATATTTTTTTGTTATTTTATTTTTCCCTTCTATTTACTTCAGTGTTTTTAGAGAAAATATAGTATTTTTACCCAACAATAGGTGGTTCATGGTTGGCACACAGTTCAGTGAAACTGTGCCACATCCCAAGGGAAACCGGGTACCCAGGACAACATTTTTGATGTGTACGAGTAAACCCTACCTCAATATGATGCATGGTGTGGCCGGTATCACTTAAAGTGTCTCACTTTTATTTAAAATGGACAACATTTTAAGTGAAAACAACTGACATATGAAAAAATGATCAAACACATTTGGATTGTGTTGATAATTTAGGAAAACGATCCATGGTTCATTTTTATGTGTATGAGTCAACCCCGCCTAAATCTGATGCACGGTGTGGCCTGTACCACTCAAAGTGTCTCAATTTTATTTTAAATGGACAAGATTTTAAGGGAAAACAACAATTGGCATATGGAAAACTAACCAAACACATTCATATTGTGTTGATACTTTAGCACAATGATCCATGGATCATTTTTGACAGGTATGAGTCAACCCCGCCTCAATTCGAGGCAAGATGTGACCAGTATCACTCAAAGTGCCTCACTTTTTTTTGAAATGGACAACATTTTAAGTGAAAACAACAACTGGAATACTAAAAACTGACCAACTGTATTCAGAATGTGTTGATACTTTATCAAAATGATCCATGGGTCATCTGTGATGTGTAATAGTCAACCCTGCCTCAATCTAAGGCACGGTGTGACCAGTGTCACTCAAAGTGTCTCTATTTTATTTAAAATGGACAACATTTTATGTGAAAACAACTGGCATAAGGAAAACTGATCAAACAAATTCAGATTTTGTTGATAATTTAGTACAATAACCCATGGGTCATTATTGATGTGTACGAGTCAAACCTAACTCAATATGATGCACGGTGTGGATGGTACCACTCAAAGTGTCTCACTTTTATTTGAAATGGACATGATTTTAAGTGAAAACAAAAATTGGCATACAGAAAACTGACCAAACACATTTGGATTGTGTTGATACTTTAGCACAACAATCCATGAATCATTTGTGATGGGTACAAGTCAACCCCACCTCAATTCGAGGCACAATGTGACCAGTATCACTCAAAGTGTCTCACTTTTGTTTGGAATGGGAAACATTTTAATTGAAAACAACAAATGGCATACAAAAAACTGATCAAACACATTTGGATTGTGTTGATACATTATCACAATGATCCATGGGTCATTTATGACATGTACAAGTCAACCCCGCCTCAATCGGAGGCACAGTGTGACCAGTATCACTCCAAGTGTCTCTCTTTTATTTGAAATTGACAATATTTTAAGTGAAAACAACAACTTTCATACAAAAAACTGACCAAACACTTTCAGATTGTATTTATACTTTAGGACAATGATACATGTGTCATTTTTGATGTGTACGAGTCAACCCTGCCTCCATCCGAGGCACAATGTGGCCAGTATCACTCTAAGTGTCTCACTTTTTTTGAAATGAACAACATTTTAAGTGAAAAAAACAACTGACATACAAAAAACTAACCAAACGTATTTGGATGGTGTTGATGCTTTAGGACAATGATACATTGGTCATTTTTTACATGTACGATTCAATCCCGCCTCAATCCGAGGCACGATGTGGTGGAATCCTACTCTAATCAATAGATCACACCATAATTGTACCATTTAGTGTTCATAGCCTTAATAACATTAATATTATTCTCACTAAGGTCAATAAACTTACAGTTCCATTCTTCTAGACCATCACAAGTTGAACTTCTGATCATTTCAGTTCTGCCTGAATTTTAAATCAAGTAAAGAGTTCCATACTTTACTCCTTTTGTAATGACCATGGAACCATGGGTCAGTTTCCATACCCCATTTTCAAATTTAGTTTCATAGCATACATCATCAAACTTTCTCTTTAGATTTAGGAAGAAGAAGACCACTCCCAGGTAAAATCCATTTTCAGACATTTTTCATTTTCTATAAATGTTTCTTTTGTTTGAGGATAGATCATATTTGGGTGTTATTTCATTGTCAAAATATCTTATTATGATCCTCAAAAACCTAACAATTTAAAAAATTGAGGGGTTTTATTTCACAACATCAAGAATGTGTAGTGAGGGAATATACTGCCACTTGTCAAGGTCCTATGGTAGGATGGTTGGGTTAAAAAGGGTATTTGGGGCATTATTCAGTTGGATCCAATTTTTTTGAGGATATTATGTGTCGTCACTTTTATTCTCACTATTAATCATGAGAGGGTCTCATCAATTATTTTTATCATGGAATAAAGAAGTGTCGCACATACATTAACCAGTAGTACACCATGTATGACTATAACCCATCCTGGAAGTGGACTATTTTTTGTCAACCTCATATGCATCATGACACACTCTGGATCAGACACATGTTCAACATCCACTTATTCAACCAATTTGGACATGATCACTATGCGTATAAAAACCAATACCAAAGTATATTATGTTATTACCACTATAGAGTTTACCAAAAAAGCCATTAACATTCACCCCATTTCTGACATTAACACCCCTACCTCCTTCATCTTTTTTCTTAGTGCATCAAAACTGACATTTCCTTTACAAAGAACATATTCCATTTTAAATTCGAACATCTACATGTATTTTATTCAACACATATGAAAACAATTTAGTTCACATTAGAATAAATTATATTACTATGACATTCAGTTTGTATATATAACATGTCTCTAAGCAAAGAGGTGGTGTCTATGAAATTTACACTCATCAACGATAGTCATAAATTCTTTTTCATGAGTTGGGTAGTTTCACTCATGGGGTCATAAGTGATGAGACTCCTAAGAAAATACCTTTTCACCATAAATTATAAAAAATACAATTTGAATGAAAAATTCATCAAAAATAATTACATAACCAAATCTAGGATCAGAAAAAATTGGGATTTGAGCCAATTTCAAACTCTTATTCAACTATAATAAGTATTTCTCAGACTATTCTATCTATTAGAATTTTATGGGGAGGTGGGGGGTTGTGCTGGTTGGGGGGGGGGGTTGTGCAGGGGTGAGGTGAGTTACTACTAGAAGAGTGGTTGTCATATAAAGATTGAAATTGGTGTAAATAATGTTTGAGTTATTGAAACCGTTATTCAACTCTACTGGAATATTGTTGTCATATGAAGATTTAAATAGGGAATTGTAGTACACGACATGGTTGGAAGAGTTTGTTGATTTTTTGTGTTTTTTGTGCTATTTCAGGTGTTTTTATGCTGTTTTAAGTTTATTTGTATGTGTTTTTTGTGATATTTTTTATGCAGGTGTATACTGGAGGGGCTACTAGAGGGGCTGCTGTGCAATAGTTCTAGAAATACACAATACCAACTATTTTAAACCGTTGGTATACTTCGAGAAAACACATTCATATTGTGTTGATAATTCAGGAAAACGATCCATGGGTCATTTTTTATGTGTACGAGTCAACCCCAACTCAATCTGAGTACCGGTGTGGCCGGTACCACTCTAAGTGTCTCTCTTTTGTTTAAAATGGACATCATTTTAAGTGAAAATAACAACTGACATAAGAAAAACTGACCAAATGCATTCAGATTGTATTGATACTTTAGGAAAATGATACATGAGTCATATGTGACATGTACGAGTCAACCCTTCCTCAATCCGAGGCATGGTGTGGCCGGTATCACTCAAAGTGTCTCTATTTTGTTTAAAATGGACACCCTTTTAAGTAAAAACAACTATCATATAGAAAACTGACCAAACATATTCAGATTGTGTTGATACTTTAGAAAAACAATCCATGGGACATTTGTGATGTGTAGCAGTCAAACCTGCATCAATCTGAGGTGCGGTGTGGCCAGTACCACTCAAAGTGTCTCACCTTTATTTGAAATGAACAACATTTTAAGTGAAAACAACAACTGACAAACGGAAAACCAACCAAATGCATTCTTATTATGTTGATACTTTAGGAAAATGATCCATGGGACATTTATGATGTGTATGATTCAACCTCGCATCAATCTGAGGCACGGTGTGGATGGTACCACTCTAAATGTCTCTCTTTTGTTTAGAATGGACATCATTTTACGTGAAAAAAACAACCAACATACAAAAAACTGACCAAACACATTTGGATTGTGTTGATACTTTAAGAAAATGATCAATGAGTCATCTGTGATGTATATGAGTCAACCCCGCCTCAATCAAAGGCACGGTGTGACCAGTATCACTCTAAGTGTCTCTCTTTTGTTTAAAATGGACATCATTTTAAGTAAAAACAACTTCCATATGGAAAACTGACCAAACATATTTGGATTCTATTAATACTTTAGGAAAATAATCCATGATTCATTTGTGATGTGTATGAGTCAACCCCACCTCAATCCAAGGTGCTATGTTCCCGGTACTACTCAAACTGTCACACCTTTATTTGAAATGATCAACATTTTAAATGAAAAAAAACTGGCATATGGAAAACTAAACAAACACATTCAGATTCTATTGATAATTTAGGACAATGATACGTGGGTCATTTGTGATGTGTATGATTCAACCCCGCATTAATCTGAGGCGTGGTGTTCCCGGTACCACTCAAAGTGTCTCACCTTTATTTGAAATGATGAACATTTAAAATGAAAACAACAACTGACATACGGAAAACTGACCAAATGCATTAGGATTGTGTTGATACATTAGGAAAATGATCCATGGGTCATTTGTGATGTGTACTAGTCAACCTCGCCTCAATATGAGGAAAGATGTGGCCGGTAGCACTCTAAGTGTCTCTCTTTTGTGTAAAATGGACAATGTTTTAACTAAAAACAACTAACATACGAAAAATCAACCAAACATTTTCGGATTGTGTTGATACTTTATCACAATGATCCATGGGTCATTTATGACGTGTACCAGTCAACCTAGTCTCAATATGAGGACTTGTGTGTCCGGTACCACTCAAAGTGTCTCACTTTTATTTGAAATGGACAATATTTTAAGTGAAAACAACAACTGATATACGTGAAATCAACCAAACGCATTCGGATTTCATTGATACTTTAGGAAAACAATCCATGGGTCATATGTGATGTGTATGAGTCAACCCTACCTCAATCTAAGGCATGGTGTAGGCGGTATCACTCTAACTGTTTTTTTTAAATGGACATCATTTTAAGTAAAAACAACTGACATACAGAAAACTGACCAAATGTATTCGGATTTTGTTGATACTTTAGCACAACAATCCATGGTCTAGCCTCACACAATCCACTTCTCATGTGAGTACCTCCTACCCCTATTCTAAAACACATGAAATTTAATACGCCAAGGACAAATATATTCCCTAAGTCACACAAGCTCATTGATACACACCCATTATCATCATCACTAGGTTCAAAGACACCTGCCCCAAACCATGGGGCATTATATTTGTGTTTGGTTGAATTCATTTATTCATTTCTTTATTTTGGGTTATTAGATTCTAATTTCTGAACTCAATCGTGTTTGTGTTATACAAAATGAAATTTTGTATGTATTCTTAATTCTGTATCACAAATAATTACGTATTCAGTTTTTAATGTATTGTATTCATAATTGATTATTGTATTATGTATCCTTATTTTGTGATTCTGCATTTACTATTGTACAATTCACATAGCAGCACACAGAGCATCAGGCTGCTATGTGAATTGTACAGCTAAGCCTATGCCAACAGTTTTAAACCATTGGTATAGGTTCTGTATGGATGTTTTACCAATGGTTTGTAATCATTGGTAGAGGTGTGAATACTTGAGAGATTTACCAATGGTTCTTAGGAACCTTTAGTAAAATTCTAGATAAAGTTTATCCCAACGGTTCATAACCATTGAGATATCTCACCTCTATACCAATGGTTTACATAGAACCATTGCTATAGTGTAGATTTATTCACATATACCAACAGTTTCTTTGAAACCGTTGGTATATGTCTATTGTCACATTTTACTTGGCTATGGTTTGTAAAACCATTGTTATAATTTGTACCAATGGTTTTACAGCCTATACCAATGGTTTTCAACCGTTAGTATACCTTTCATTTCCAGTAGTGTCACCCGCCCTAGCTTTATCATGGAACCACCCGTATTCGAAAACAATGCCGAAGAACCATAATGTTGTCATAACACATAAAACAAGCATAACAGAAAGATAAAATTTCCACATTGCAATCATAATATATTATTTCAATATATTGATATAATCAATTCTTTATCAAACCATTTTCAAAAACCATTTAAAACATTTAATAAAGTGATTTTTGAATCAAAGTGTCCCATACCACGTTGAATCTTTTAAATGAATCATCATTTGAAAACATTAATGTCCATATAAATAAATCCTAAAAACCATTTTGTAAACATGTACATTAATGAGAAATATTTAGAAGAATAAATCTTTAAAACATTTAAAATGATATTTTAGTTAAAGAGTTTTTAACAAAATGAGAGACGCTTGAATACAAATAATTGAGGAATAACATTTAATCAAAACATTATAATATCAGAAGAATAAAGTGATTCATTATATAATATGCCAAAGGCCAGTATATACAATATATAAGAGTGAATTGGTACAAAACTACAATGAAGTCTCAATGGAATGTAAATTGAGACAAAATCCCTTATAAAAATTATATCCTTAGATTAAGGATAAATCAATTTCATAATAATGTGTGAAAAATATAAATACAATCAATATGATTGGATATTTAGTGTAAATCAACCAGGGAACATTCAAACATATTTTTGTAAAAACAATATTAATGACTTGGATGTCTAACTCAATGAATGGAAATTGAGTTAAAATTACTCTTATCATGTTCATATAGATGAATTGAGAATATATCAATGGAGTGATTATGTGTATCAAAAGTATATACATAGAAAGGGGAGTGGAAATTACAACATAAATAAATAAACAGTGATTACACACATAAGCATAGAATGATATAATTAAGAATTAGAAGATTAACCCAAGGAATGGAAATTGGGTTAAAAAGTTCCCCTACCGATTTGGTAACCTACGAAACATACACCACATGAAAGAAATATCATACAATGAAGATGTAAATACCAATATATTAAACTATATTAAATAAATAATACAATCATGGGTAGTACATACACCACACAAAAGTAAATAGTGGCAAACATAGCATGAATCTCACGGGAGTAAAAAGTGAGATGAAAACCCCTTACCACGTTGTAATCAATCGAGTCATATGACCAAAAGTTAATAACCACAAAATGAATCAAAGAATACCATGAATATAATAGTAATAATGAAAATATATATCAAATGGCAGTACACAATACACAATATGCAATAAATAAGTGGTGAACAATGGAAATCTCAAAGAATTAAAAGTGAGATAAGAAACCCCTTACATCGTGTACGAATTGACCCGTTTGTTCTTTAATCTCTTGAATAATAAGATAAAGTTAATTTATACTTACTTAAAAACCTTTTTCATGTTTATTATTCCTTTTATATCACTTATTACCATGTTATAAACATTATTCAATCATTTAAGTTAATAATGGTCATTTTGTCGATATTTGGTACTTGAGTCAAAAATGAACTTCTTATAATTACAAGTTGTTCATGTGGTCAAAATTACATTATTTCTAGAATGATATTCATGATTTAGATATCATATATATCATATATATCCAATATATATATGTATTTATAATATTACATAACATTTGGAGATAAGAAATGAAATGCACTGTTCATGGAGACGGTAAGCCGTACGTACGCATGCACACTACTTTCATTTCTATTTCATATTTAATGGAATGAAAACTTAATGATACATAAATATATTATAATTCCAGTATAATATCATATTATATATATAAATGTTACATAATTTCATTAATTCCATCCTTTATACGTTCCATGTATGTCATGAACAAATCATATCACCTTGAGGTGGTGGTAGTCCGCACTTCCTAAAATGAAATTATCGTATATACACATATTAGAAAGCATAAAGGTATTTTTTTAAATAAAAATTAAAAAAGAATAGGGAAAAAATAAAAATAATATATATCATATATAAATACAGTACCATCATAATGTCCACCATAAGAGGTTGTAGGAGAAGATTGAACAATCATCGTTTCGTGAGGTGTTAGTTTGTCGTCCATAGAAACAGTATGTTCTTTACCCATTAGATAGAGATGTGTGTAAGTGTAGTTCGAATAATTCTCATAATAAAAACTTAGTATATTGAGGATACTAGTGTTTTTATAAAATAAATGAATAAAAATAGTTTAGGGGGTTGGAGAAGTAAAATAAAACAAAATAACTTAAGAGAAGACATTACCTTTAAATCGGGTAACTCTCTTTGGTTTGAACCAAAAGAGTTTCTTGAAGTGACTTATGCCTAAGTTAAGGAATCTAGAAGAAAGAGAGATATATTGAGAGCTTATTTTGATAGAGTTTGGACAATCCAAGGGGCTTGAGAGGTGTAAGTAATGGGTTATAGGTGAGGGATTTTTATAAGGGGGAGGAGGGGCTCTTTAGGAAAGTGTGAAAATATTATTTTATTATATAATGATTTTCGGTTTCTAAAGGTCCAAAAATTATTAAAGTCGAAGATAAGATGACTCATGGTTGAAATAAAATCATCTAATAATAATTTTACAGGTTTTGGATATTATTATAATCTTTATAATCTTATTTATTTAAATCATTTATTAATGAGGTAAACACTACATCATTATTGTGTCATAAATAATTTAATTTATTTGATTTCAAAAATTTATAAAAAAATACCATAATTTAGGAATTTTTTTATATTTATAATTAATATTTATAGTCAAATATATCAATTATATTACCCCACATTAAAATTGTTTTAGAAAAACAATACATGTTTATGATATTTTTATTTTTACTTTAAATAAAAAGTTATTAATATCATTATCTTACCCAAGTGACTTTCAAAGGCCAAAAGTTTCACCCAAGGATTGTCTTGGTTGGCCATTATACATCCAATAAGGTTATAAAAAGTGTTAAGGTAATTTTATATTATTATAATATTGTTTTTACATTGAATTACCCTATTCACCTTTAACCGTGGTAAATAAAAGTCAAAAGTTACTATTCACCAAAAAAAATATTTTCATCTTATCAAACCAAATTTTACTTACTAATGACAACCATGTATTTCGGATTTTCAAAATTAAATTCACAGAAGTGGTAAAATTTCATTTAAATGAAATTTTTTTTAACTACCACTTAGTGTTTTCACTATTCATCAAAAATTGAAGTTTTTCAGAAAAATAAAAAAAATTCAGCCTAATATATATTTGATATTCTGAATTCAAAAACGATATCTATTTTACCAAATTCAATACATAGAAGTTGAATTAATTAATTTAAAATTAATTCCCATTGTCAAAACAAAAATCGTGTTTTTATGGAATAATAACTATCAAAAGATTGACAATTGTTTATGTCCAATTTCAAAGTGAAATTACTTCCAATGACCAAAATTGGATTAAATGGTAAAAATATAATCTAATTAAAACATAAAACCAATTAAAAATATAATATAACCATATAAATAAATTAGATTAAAAAGGAAGTTTTGAATTAAAATACAACATTTTTTACTATTAATTAAAAAATGTTTTTTTAGAAAAATACCAAAAATTTATCCAAAGTAAATTTTGATGTCCCGATTCTAAATAAGAATTTTATTTTGTCTAATAGAACTTATAAAAGTGACCAAAACTATATTTAAAGAGGGTTCTCCATTAAAATGTGGTAATTTGGCCTTTTAAAAGAATATTAGAGTATTTATGCTTAAAATTAGATCAATTCACATTTTAAGACTCTAACATTTATTGGATAAATGTAAAAACATTTAATAAAAATTTATAATCATATTTTAGTTTGTTCTGTTTATTCCTTCCACTATAACAACTAGGCATTAACTACCATTTAAAATAATAATAATATATTATTATTTTTTTAGGATGACTCAGCCTTGTGTGCAATGTAAGATTTCAAAGAAACCCATTATTGCATATCAGGTACGCCATTGAACATAGAAATCCCATTAAAGTAAAATTAGTATTTAATTCAAAAATATTAATAATTATGAAAATGTATTATTCTTTATTTTCTTATGACATTACACCAGCTGCACAATCAACCAATCCCAAAAAATCAATTGAGAGTGGGGATTGAAGTAACTTATGAGCCGACTGCTAATTTTCCTCTTCCACTTGATCGTATAGATATTACAATGGTCAAAGATGCTATTAGTGCTTTCATATGATGGATGTATAATATTATAAATATACATGAGGTAAGTCTTTAACAATTTTTTTCATATGAAAATAATTTAATAGTTGATGATAAAATGTCTAAAGTGAGGTATGATATTACAGATAGATAAAGTATTGGAGAAAAGAAAGGTTGAATTAAGAAAATATAGTGAATCGACCAAGAAAAAAATACAACCTTCCGAGAGTACCTTCTCCCCACCAGTTCCAAAGCAATATTTATTATCATTACAACTTAATGTAGAGACCACATTTAAAGATAAAACTTTTTCTTACATTGAATATGAAGAAGAAATGTATGGAGATTCCTTGATATATGGAATTGGTCTTGAGACTCTAAGTGTGATTCTCAAGCATGAATGGATATGTGTTTCAGTTGTGAATACATATATAAGGTACATTTTCATAATATGTATTTCCAAATAGTGAGATAAATATTTTTATTAAAGTTAATAACTATTCATATTTTATAAAGTTGTTTATATTATAACCATATTAAGGGAATATCATGTGAAGCATGATTTTGATTCATTAATCCCTATATTATTTCTATGCTAGAAATTACTTTGAATGAGGAAGAAATTAAGAAGAAAAAAAGATGAGTTACTCAAAGAGTTTAATAAAAAAGCATCAGAAGACAGACTCTTTTTGATCCCTAAAATGAAAGGGTATAAATCTATGATCTAATCACATAAAATATATTTTTAATGTTTTAATTACTTAATTGTTTTTATTTTTTCATAAAGAACTAGATGCTGATAGAAGTCAACATAGACACCTGGATATTTATTTTTTGGATTCAATGAATGTATTTCTAACCAAATGACCACACATGATGTGTATTGTAAATACATAATACACTAAAACCAACATTTTATAGATAAAATTTGAATTATATATTTAGTATATGTTTTAATGAGAATTTTTTTTATGATAGGGCGGTCACTAAATATAGGATAGATCATGGCATGAAGTTAGTGTATGAAAAGCTAAAGATTATGGATTACTACAAATGGAAAAAATTAAGGTATATATAGAAATATTTAACTATAAAAACATTTCAAATAAATTTACTTATTTTTTTCAGTGTTTCTGCAGTGTCAGAAACAAGATAATAAAATCGATTATGGATATTATGTTTGCAAATTTATGAGAGAAATCATAAAGCATTAAAATAACAATATCCCCCAACAAGTAATTTCTAAAGGTAATTACAATTTCATTAAATATATTTAATAATCATTTGTTTTTTTATATTTTCTTAGTACTATCAAGATTTATGATAATAGAGTTACTCAAAATAAGAAATAGATTTGTTTAGAGATGAGTGGGTGGTGTACCTTTTTCAAAATATACGCCAACAAAAAATATAGGTGATTACTTGCTATGTTTGTGATATAGTATGAGTTATGAATTTTGAACGATATTTGGGGTGTGAATCATTAGTGTCAGAATTATTATATATTATTTTTGATCTCTTTCTCATAGAGAATATTAATGGAGGAAATAAATTTGTTTAGAAATGTTGACCTACAAACAATAATTTCTTTGTGAAATCATGGAGGTAGAGGTGGAGGTGGAGGCGAAGGTAGAGGCAGAGGCAGAGGTGATGGTAGATCCAGAGTCGAAGTCGGAGACCTACATAGAGGAGGAGGTAGAAGAAAAAACTGAGGTGGAGACTATGGTGGGGGAGGATAAGAAGTGATGGCTTGAAAAAAATAAAATTGTAATGAAATGAAGTAGAATAAGGATAATACCATGATTGTGTTTGAGATATATTTTTTAAAAGTTCACACAACACTTGTCACTTAAGATAAGATCCCTTGTGCGTATTTATAGTTTAAAATCACATTTTAGTAAAAAACACATGTGGAAAACTCAAAACTGAGAAAATGCATTAATATTGTTTTGTTACTTTAGTAAAACGATCAATACATCATTTTTAACGTGTATGGATCACCCACACCTCAATTTGATATATGGTGTGACCGATATGACTCAAAATGTCCACTATCAGTTTAAAATTGTCATTTTAATACAAAAAAGTGTCACTCACTAAAAAAATGAGAAAACATGCTCATATTGTCTTGAATTTTTTTGATAATAATTCATAATTTATTTGTGACATTTATGAATCAATATCATGTCAAGCCCACACATGATGCCACCTATATGACTCAAAGTGCATGTTTCCAGTTTAAAATGACATTTTGACAAAAAAAATGTGGCATACTCAAAACTGAGGAAAAAAATTCCTATTGTTTTGATACTTTATAGAAATGATACATGAGTCATTTGGGTTGTGTAACATTTACACACACCTAAATCTGACGTATAGTGTGACCGATATGACTCAAAGTGTGTCTTTTTTATTCAAAATTGACATTAATTTTAGTGCAAAAAACAGTTGACATACTCAAAATTGAGAAAAAAACATTCATACTATTTTTTAATTTAATATAATGAACCATACATCATTTTTGACATGTAAGGATTAGCCACACTTCAATATGATGCATGGTGTGACCGGTATGAATCTAAGTGTCTGTTATCATTTTAAAATCGACATTTTAATACAAAAAGTGTCACTCACTGAAAACCAAGAAAATACACTCAAATTATCTTGATAATTTGAGATAACGATTCATAATTCATTTTTGAAGTGTAAAAATCAGTCTCATGTAAAAACCACACATGATTCCACCTGTACGGCTCAAAGTGCATATTTCCAGTCTAAAATGAATTTTCTGTAAAAAACACATGTGGCATACTAAAAAATGAGGAAAAAAATTCTAATTGTTTTTATAATTTATAGAAATGACCCAAAAGTCATTTGGGATGTGTAGAATTCATCTACACCTCAATCCTATGCACGGTGTGACCGGTGTGACTCCAAGAGCATCTTTGTTTATTCAAAATTGAAATTAATTTTAGTGAAAAAAATGACATACTCAAAACCAAGAAAATAGTTTCATATTGTTTTGTCACTTTAATAAAATGATCCATACATAATTTATGACATGTATTAATAATATTAATCTCAATCCGTTGTATTTTGTGACTGGTATGACTCAAAGTACGTCTTCTTATTCAAAATTGACATTTATTTTAATAAAAAAACAACTGATATACTCAAAACTGATAAAAAGCATTCTGATTATTTTTCTACTTTATAAAAATGATATATAAGTCATTTTTGACATGTAGGAATCAGTTACACCTCAATTCGACTCACGGTGTGACCGGTATAACTCTAAGTACACCTTTTTATTTAGAATTTACATTAATTTTAGTAAAAAAACAATTTATATACTCTATAATATTGTTTTCCTTTTCTTGTATTTATGTTAGAAATTTTATTTCATTTAAATTAAGTTGTTGTATCTTATTTTGGTAATTTTTTTCTATTTCTGCTGATGCAGTGTGTTGTTGAAGCACACTTCAGCTCTTTCTCATGATTTAGTGTGCTGCAGAATTACACTGCTATTTTCACCTTTATCAGTGCTACTAAATGTGCTGATAAAGCTACCCTTTATCACCTATTTAAAAATATTTGATAAAAGACACCTTTATCTTCTCTTATATAGGCACTTATAAAGTCTATCTTTATGGGCACATTAAAATGCGTCGATAAATCACACTTTTATCAGTGAAAATAAAAGCGCTGATAAATCACACTTTTATCAGTGCTATTAAAATCACTAATAAAAGACACCATTTATCAGCACTAAATAAAAGCGATGATAAATGGGGTATTTTATCATCACTTTTAAAAGTGATGATAAAAGAATGATTTATCTGTGATTTTATTTGCAATGATAAATATACCCTCTATCAACACCTTTTTAGCACTGATAAATTCCACGGACTTTAAACCACACTAAGGTAGTCAGTACTTTTTTAGCACTGATAAAGGATGATTCTAGCGCTGTTAAAGGCATGTTTTGTTGTAGTGAGTATTTATTCAATTAATAGAAAAATAAAATAAATGATTTTAAAAATATTAAAAGCAATATAATTTGAGTAATTTATAGTGTACCATCTTTGTTTAGATAATTATATCATATTAGTGATGTTTAAAAGGATTATATTTTAATTATAACATTATATTTATGTCCTTTAAGTCAAATTAATTGAATAGTATCAAAATTGAAATTAATGATATTTTATCAAAATAGTATTTTATTAAATTATTTAAAAATAATAAAAATATTTAAAGTAGAAAAGGTTCATAATATATGGTCTGAAATTTCATCCATTTTTCATTTATGAGCTAATTTTTACCTTATAAGTAAAATTATTTCCCTTTAAGTGTGAAAAAGTTGTTACCATGGTTAAGGTTAAAATGGGTTATCTAAGGATTTAAATCAAAAGATAAGGTTTAAAACACCACATAAAACTATAGAAATTTTGTTGGTTTATAGTATCATAACCAAATAAAACCTTATCTTTTAATATATGTCCATTTGGAATCATTTTTCTTGATAATGAATTTATTATAATTTAATCTATTAATAAATTCCAAAACCGCTCCTCACCTTAATTATAAAAGGGAACCCATCCTTTATCTTCCTCACACAACTTTGATCCTTCTAGATCAACCAAAACCTAAAAAATTATATTCTAAACCCTGATATACACATTATATAGGTGATTATATCCCAAAATATCAACCCTAGAGTTCTTAAGAGAATATCTAAAGGAGTTATTTCAAAGACGAGGTGGTTTCCTTAACCAATCAAATTTTATAATTCTTCTTTTACCTTATATAAATATGTTATATTATTCATAGAATAATAAATTACCAATAATAAATATAGTTAAATTTTATTAAGATTATTAAACCACCTTTATTCACCCTATTTCCATTAAATAGGAAGTGAAAATATCGCTCATGCGTACGTACGACTTATCATCTCCACGTAGTGACACAATTTAATTTCCATAATCCTAATTCATAGATGATTTTTATGATGGTTTTAAAGTTTATATATTATATTTATGACATAATTATTATTTTATAATGACAATATCATATCTAACTTCTTAACTTTCAATCTGTTGTAAAACAATAATGTTACTCATGCGTTTGTGCAGACTACCACCTCCACGAAGCGATGTGATTTTTTTTCATTTACATTATAATTATATGGTAATAAGGGTAGAATTAATTAATATATATTATTTATATGATATAATAATTATTCTTTAAAGGTGATTTATTATTTACCTTTCTTTTATTCCATACGTTGGAAAATGAAAACAATGTTCAGACATATATATGACCTACTGTCTCCATGAATGGTGCAATTCATGTTTCAATGTATGTTTTTTATGAATGGTTATAAATATGTATATATTGAATATAAATGAAATTTATATCATGATAAAAATTTTGGTGATTATTTATCCATGATCAATGTATAAGTACCAAAACTACCGAACCAAAACACAGATGAAAAACTAAGCAGATATCACCCAGAATAGCGAATTTAATAAATAACTGTTAATAAATAGGTGATAAAATGTTATAAGTAAATCATATATAGTATTATTTATATTATTATAGTTATATAATATATTTACAATAAATATATATTTATTATACATGAGGTTTGAGTACATATGAAGGAATTCAGACCTGAGGTAACGGTTTATTATCTCAATTATCTTCTTTGGGACATATGTTATGTCATGCCCATATTTTATTTTATGGGGTGAATATACTAACCTTTGATATTTTATATCATTATTATAATTATTTTAATAATATTTAAGGTTTCCTTTTAATTTATTTTTTCATGGGGCTTATGATTAAAATGTTACCAATGTGGTCAGGGTTTTATGTTACAATCTCAATATTTATCAGGATTGTTTATGATTAAGATCCTCATGATGAAATATTATGATCTACTTATCAAGAAACAAATAAATTTTATTATCCTATGGTTAGTTTTGGATAATATATGTTTTTCTTTCATTTTTCTCATTTTAAATACTCAAGATACTGAAAGAATAGTTTTTAAGAAAACAAACTTTATTTCTTTATTTGATCTAAATTAATTTTTCCACCATATCCATGTTTTCTAATTATCTTTCATGAATATTTTAAATATTATAAAATTATTTTTAAATTCATTTTTACACATGTTTTAATTTTAATGATTTTTTAAAAGGAATATTCTTATCATTCTCTAAATGAGGTATTTTTTTTCTCTTTACAAAAAATGTAAAATAATGTTTTTAACTAATATAGCATGAAAAAAATTTATCTCCATCATGAAAACTCAATGATATTTATATTCCTTTACGATTTCCCAAGGTTATTTTCAAAGAAAATATTTTCCATAATATATTTGGTAAATTTTTAGATTTTTAATAAGTGATTTCAAAGTGAAAAGGATATTTTCAAGAAATATTCCCAGTGATCATTAAGTTAATTTTCATTTAAGATGATATAATTTGATGTTACTAATGATTTAATGGGGGTATGATACAATGATACCATCCTTATTATTTTTTTTCTCTACTGAAAAAATGACCTATACCCATAGTTCAAAACCATGGGTATAGCCTCCAAAACCATGGGTATAGGCTATACCCACGGTTTTGGGAACCGTGGGAAACCGAGGCGTCGGGATAGGCCCCCAACCTATACCCACGATTTTCCAAACTGTGGGCATAACTTTTTTTCCACTATGCTAAAGCCTCCTACCCTATTACCACACTGTCAAAACCTTATACCCATAGTTTGAAAACTGTGGGTATATATTTTTGAAAAAAAACGAGCAACAGGTGTTGAACCCACGACCTAAATTTCAAACTCAGCAAGCTTCCCCACTCAATCTACATTACTTACAGGTATATATATATATATATATATATTGCCAAATATATTAATTAATGTCCTTATTTGAAAAAATAAATCCCATGAGTTTTGATCTGGCATCTTTATCTTCATGCATACAATGCCTAACCAACTGAGCCAGCTCGGTTTTATTTATAATAAATCTTCATTTATTTTAATATATTAATATTTCTCTCTATATTAGAAAAAAATCGGTCAGTGAGTTTCGAACGTACAACCGCAACGAACAATACACAACGCCTCACCAAATCACATATGAATCTTTTATGTTTATATATTTGTATCTACCTAAATATATTAATAAGAACCATGGGTATAGGAGGGAAAACCGTGGGGATCGGTTTTCCCACCAAATATTTTTTGTGTCCCATGGAATTGTTTTTGCCGCTATAACGCAGGAATGATATACCCATGGTTTTATAAAACTGTGGGTATAGGTCTTCAAGAAAAAATCCTATACCCAAAGTTTTGGAAAAAATGTGGGTATAGGTCTTGAAAAATATTCCTATACCCACAGTTTTGAACAAAACTGTGTGTATAGCTATCTTTTTCCCAACAGTTTTCCAAAACCATGGGAATAGGTCTGAAAAAAAACTATACCCATAGTTTTTCCCAAAACCGTGGGTATATGGATATTTTCTAGTCATTTTGTATGGTTTATGTTTATCATGACTATATATTTATGAATCCCATTTCTTTTTTATGGGGTTTTTATGATTAAATTTTTATGAAACATATTTCTTTTTATGGGTTTTTATGTGATTAAATTTTTATGAAATTTTAGCACACATATGTATTATTTTCATTATATTACTAGTGTGATCATAATTATATATCCCTATAATTCATTGGATAAATATTAATATCTCATGATATAAATAGGATTGGAATGGAGATTGAACCCAATTCAATAAGGGACTCTATGAAATATGATAGTCTTTGGAGTGAACCTTGATTAGTATGATGATTTGAGAAGTAAACCCAATACACTATGATAGTATTGGGAGTGAAACTTTAAAACTAATATGGTTTGTAGAGTAAAACCAATCCACTATGATAGTCTTAAAAGTGAGCCTTTACTATTAAGGAAATTATTTTCATTGCTTATGTGTATACCACAAACTTATGTATATATTATACTCTCATAGATCATGTTATTTGATTCCTTTATGATTCATGTCTTTTGAACTGAAAATATTTATTACATGACTCAAAATTATTATCTATGATATGTAGTGTATAGTTTTCATATGTTATTCTCATGTTCTTATACCCTTATGTTCATGTTATGTTTAAGTGATCATTGATATCTCCCTTATTTACCCTTACTGATCAAATAAACTCACCCTTTATTATGTTTCCTTTTCTATAGGTTATGATGAAATGTATTAAGTATGATATTTCTAAGAAGGGTTCTAGTTATCACTACTGGAAAATATGTCTTTACCAACAGTTCAAAACCGTTGGTAAAGACTAGATAACCATTGGTATAATATATAACAATGATTATCAAAACCATGGGGAAGTAATGTGTAGGGAAAGAGCTTTGCCAATGGTTTGTGGAAAACCTTTGGCATATCTTAGGATATCCACCTTATACCAATGGTTTTACATAACCGTTGGTATAAATTTTGCACCAATGGTTTGAAATCATTGGCAAAGAGTTGGTATATAAATCCCTATGCCAATGATTGTAAACTGTTGGCATAGGCCATGATGGTATAAAACTCCCTATGCCAACGGTTTACAACTGTTGGCATAGGGCATGCTGGGAAATTGCATCAGCAGGCTACTCTAAGCTGCTACTGTGAGTGGTGAGGTGCTGCTTTCCAGGCCTCTTTGAGTGATTTCCAGGCCCACATTTCCAGGCCTGAATTGAATACATACATAGAATGAAAACATATACAATGAAAAACTTAATTCTAAATCAATTAGCTTACACCTTAGAGAAACTATACACATATAGAATGAAAACATAACTCATAAGGCAATTATAAACATACATAATTGATTTATAATTCAATTATGAGAGAAAATTACATGTGCAATCCGAAATTCAATTCATAATTGAATACTGAATTGAATACATACATAATTTAATTATTAATTATGAATAAAATACATAAAAAACTGAATACGTACTTATATGTTTTATATAGAATTAAGAATACATACAAAATTGCATTTTGTATAACACATACACGATTGAATAAAGAAATTAGAAGCTAATAACCCCAAAATAGGGAAATGGATAAATGACTTCAACTAAACACAAATATAATGTCTCATGGTTTGGGGTGGGTGTCTTTGAACTTAGTGATGATGATAATGGGTGTGTATCAATGAGATTGTGTGACTTAGGGAATGTACTTGTCCTTGGCATAATAAATGACATGTGTTTTAGAATAGGGGTAGGAGTTCCTCACATGAGAAGTGGATTGTGTGAGGTTGGACCATGGATCATTGTGCTCAAGTATCAACACAATCTGAATATGTTTGGTCGATTTTCCATATGAAAGTTGTTTTTACTTAAAATGATATCCATTTTAAAGAAAATACAGACACTTCGAGTGATACGGGACACACCGTGCCTCAGATTGAGGCATGGTTGACTTGTACACATCACAAATGACCCATGGATTGTTGTCCTGAAGTATCAATAGAATCCAAATGCATTTGGTTAGTTTTCCGTATGGATTTTGTTTTTACTTAAAACAGTTTCCATTTCAAAAAAAGTGAGAGACTTTGAGTGTTACCGGCCACATCGTGCCTCTTATTGAGTTGGGGTTGACTCGTACACATCAAAAAACGACCCATGGATCGTTGTCCTGAAGTATCAACAGAATCCAGAAACATTTGGTCAGTTTTCTGTACGCCAATTGTTGTTTTCACTAAAAATGTTGTCCATTTCAAATAAAAGTGAGACACTTTGAGTGGTACCGGCCAAACTGTGTGTTGGATTGAGGTGCGGTTGACTCGTACATGTCACAAATGACTTATGGATAGTTGTGCTAAAGTATCACCACAATCAGAATTCGTTTTGTCGGTTTTCCATATGTCTGTTGTTTTTACATAAAACGGTGTCCATTTTAAACAAAATATAGACACTTCAAGTGATATCCGCCAAACCATTCCTCGAATTGAGTCAGTGTTGACTCGTACATGTCAAAAATGACCCATGGATCATTGTCCTGAAGTATCAAAAGAATCCGAATGCATTTGGTCGGTTTTCCGTATTCCAGTTGTTGTTTTCACTTAAAATTTTGTCCATTTCAAATAAAAGTGAGACACTTTGAGTGGTACTAGCCAAAACGTTCCTCGAATTGAGGCGCGGTTGACTCGTACATGTCACAAATGACCTATGGATCATTGTGCTAAAGTATCAACACAATCAAAATACATTTGGTCGGTTTTCCATATGGCTGTTGTTTTTACTTAAAGTAGTGTCCATTTTAAACAAAAGATAGACACTTCAATTGATACCCGCCACACCATGCCTTGGATTGAGTCTGGGTTGACTCGTATACGTCACAAATGACCCATAGATCGTTGTCCTAAAGTATCAATAGAATCCGAATGCATTTGGTTGGTTTTCTGTATGCCAGTTGTTGTTTTCACTTAAAATGTTATCCATTTCAAATAAAAGTGAGACACTTTGAGTGGTACCAGCCAAACCGTGACTCATATTGAGGCACAGTTGACTCTTACACGTCACAAATGACCCATGGATTGTTGTGCTAAAGTATCAACACAATCAGAATACATTTGGTTGGTTTTCTTTATGGATTTTGTTTTTACTTAAAACAGTGTCCATTACAAAACAAAGTGCGACACTTTGAGTGGTACCAGCCACACCGTGCCTCGGATTGAGGTGGGGTTGACTTTTACACATCAAAAGTGACCTAGGGATCATTTTCCTAAAGTATCAACAGAATCCAAATGCCTTTGGTCTATTTTCCGTATGCCAGTTTTTTTTCACATAAAATGTTGTCCATTTCAAATAAAAGTGAGACAATTTGAGTGGTATCAGCCAAACTATGCCTCATATTGAGGAGCGGTTGACTCATACATGTCAAAAATGACCCATGAATCGTTGTGATAAAGTATCAACACAATCAGAATACATTTGGTCAGTTTTCCATATGGCTGTTGTTTTTACTAAAAATAGTGTCCATTTCAAACAAAAGTGAGACACTGTGAGCGTTACCTACCACACCGTGCCTCGGATTTAGTCGGGGTTTACTCGTACACATCAAAAATGACCCATGGATCATTTTACTGAAGTATCAATAGAATCAGAATGCATTTGGTCAGTTTTCTGTATGCCAGTTGTTGTTTTCACTTAAAATGTTGTCCATTTCAAATAAAAACGAGACAATTTCAGTGGTACCGGCCAAACCGTGCCTCAGATTAAGGAGAGGTTGACTCATACACATCAAAAATGACCCATGGATAATTGTGCTAAAGTATCAACACAATCAGACTATGTTTGGTCAGTTTTCCGTATGGATGTTGTTTTTACTTAAAACAGTGTCCATTTCAACCAAATGAGCAACACTTTGAGTGGTACTGGCCACACCGTGCCACAGATTGAGGCAGGGTTGACTCATACACATCAAAAATGACCAACGAATCATTTTCATGAATTATCAATAGAATCTAAATGCATTTGGTCAGTTTTCCATATACCAGTTGTTGTTTTCACTTAAAATGTTTTACATTTCAAATAAAAGCGAGACACTTTGAGTGGTACCGGCTAAACCGTGCCTTGGATTGAGGCGCAGTTAACTCGTTATAATGACCCATACTTTACATACATTTTTATTATTTCAAAATTGAAGCACACTTATTACAACATATAACAAAACCATGAAAGGACCGTATAGGTATAGTGTCTTTAGAAACTGAGAAACATAAACAACTGGTTCATAAAGCATCTACATTGCCTCCCATTTATTTCATCATATCTAGAGTGCCTTTTGGAATATGCTACTTAATAACCTTCTTCCTGACCTGGGGAAAGAAAACATATAAAATGGTGATCTCAAATGCTCATTAAGGGTAAACAAAAGAAATATCAATCACATCATATTCATAAGAACATAACATTTTGGAAATCTTAACCTGCAAAAGAGATCATAATTTCATAACACGGGATAAATAATAGTAGTGAAATGTAATCCCAATAATCATAACTTAAAACATGAAACTTTGTGGCACACACACATAATCATAGAGAATCATTTCTTAGTAGTCAAGACTCATTCCCAAGACTATCTTAGCAGATAAAGTCCATTTCTGAACCGAGTTCACTCCTCGTTTCAGTCCTGTTTCACTGAACCGGATTAACCTACCATTCCAGCCATGTCTATCTCATGAGATTTAAATCTTTACCCAAGGAATTGGAGGGATATATAGTTCCCACCCATCTCATAATGAAACCATTCTTACGTGTGCCACAAAATCCTAAATCATACATCATAGCATAACCCATGTAATAAAAATGGGTTTCTTAATCATCATGCCATCATAACACAATCCATATAATATAAAAGGACATCATAAAAATAATTACATCATAACATAATCAAAACAATGTAAAAAAAGGGATAGAAATAGAACCCTATATTATCTTAGATGGAAAATAATTTTGATAAAACACTTGAACTCCATTCTTGAGGAAAATATCCTTTCTACTTCAAAAAAATTTTCATTTCTTAACATGTAATATAATTTTAAACTAAAAGAAGTTGATTAAAAATAAACATGAAAACTTGTAAAGTAAGATTCATGGAAATAACATTATAAAAATACATTCATGCCGTATAAGTTAAAAAAAAACATTCTTCTCATACTTTGGCCGAAAAAGTCAAAAAAGTACCTCGTATGAAAAATGACAAAAGATTCCTTTCATATATTTTAATAAAAACTCACCGAAGGGTAAAATTGGATTTAAAAAATTATAGGAGTATATAAATAATATTACATATTGAGGAAACATGGATGTGGATGATAAATATTCCCCAGTAAATTCTGAAGTATAAACAATCTTGAATAAAAATTGAGATTGCGAGATTTTCCCTTACCTTAGGTCCGATTTGCTTCGTAAGTGTCCGAACCTCCTGTATAATGATTTAAATAATGTCATTGACTTACTACAAAATCATACTCATTGTTATGATATCATATATGGTCATATTCTTAACTTCTTATTAGTAATATTTCATTTCTACTTGTTATTCGGGTGTTTATTACTTTCTGTTCTTATGCGTGTCTTGTCGAATAAATTCTTATTCTTTTTTATAGGTTATAGATAAATCATTTACAGAATGGTATTAGTGTAATATATATCATATTTATTCATTAAATTAATTTATATAATTATTATGCAATGAAGATCATGTAGAACGAGTCCCATCACATCGTGGAGACGGTATTCCGTACGTACGCACGAGCGATGATATCGTTCCCATGATTGTTGAATTGTATTGGAGTGTATGTATACTATTTCATAATCAATATCACTTTAAAATAATCATATATAGTTATTATTTACACCATTATACCCATCCAAGTAAGGTGGTGGTGGAAAATAGATTACACCACGGCGTTGAGACGGTATTCCGTACGTACGCACGCGCAGTGATTTCATTTTCCGTAGGATGTATAGATGGTGAAATATGGTTGTTTCATACTTATAATAACATATCAGTATATGAGTGATACTGATGTTATTACTTCATAATGAAACAACTAAAGAAGAAGAAGTATAAGAATAAATAAAGTTGAAAGAATCGGTAACGGACATTACCTCTTATTTGAAGCGCCACTTCTTAACCTCCTCTCAGGGCACTAAAAATGGTCTTTGAAGAAGACCAGGACCTCTAGGATGTTTCTAGGGAAGTGGAGAAGAGAAATTGGCAGGGGTTGGCCGAGCATGAAGGCTCAAAGTGGTGTGAGGAAGAGAGGGAGAAGGTGCCCTTTTATAAGGGAGGAGAGGGGCACCTTAGGACTAAAAATATTATTTTATTATAAAGTCATATTCGGTTTTTAATAGCTCCAAATTGATTTATTTCGAAGATAAGGTGGGTATGGGTCTAAATACTCTCATCAAATATAATTTAGACAAGTTTAGGTTTCTATTTTAACCTTATCATTTAGATTTAACTTTAAGTTAAATAATTTTACTTTTACCGTGTCTTCTTGTTTTGTTACACTATAAGGTTAATAAACTTACTATTACAAGACAAACAAACCCCAAGTTGTTTATTATTAATATATATAACCTTATCTAAGTCATTTTTCCGAACCTTAGATTTTTAGGAATAAAATAACAATTAATAATATAATATTTGTTTTAAAAACTATTTTATGTCAATTTTGACTCTATTTGGTAACTGATTTTTGTGAAAATTATAACAGAATGATTAGTTCGAACAAAGTTAATTAAATCAATACTAACATGTCATATTAATCTATAAAATTAGTGGAATTTATAAAAAGTCTCAAATTAAATTTATTTGGGTATTTATAACATCAATTATGTCAATATTTCATTAATAAGATAATTACTGCATCATCATTGTGTCATAAATAAGTTAAATTATTTAATGTCTAAAAATTATAATGAAATACCATTATGTATTAAATATTTTTAGATTTATAATTAATATTTATAGTCTAATTTATCTTATGTATAACCCTATATTAAAAATGTTTTAGTTATTAAACTTTGATTTTAACTATTTTAACTATTCTTTAAATAAAATAATATTAAATGTCCTAATATAATCCAAGTGGGCCTAAATGGTCAAATTTTATTCCTAAGGTTGTTTTTGGTCTAATTAAACCTATCTAATACAATTAGGACATGTGTTAGGGTAATAATAATATCATTTTTACCCTTAATTACCCTATTTACTTTTAACCGTGGTAAAAAAGTAAAAAGTTACTATTAACCAAAAATTATTTTCATCTCATTGAACCACATTTTAGTCCTTGATGTTAACCGTGTCTCTCAGATTTTTGAAATTCCACTCACATAAGCATTAAAATTAAGTTTTATGTAAATTTTCAAATTCTTCTAGGAGGTGGGTAAAAGATGGTTAAAAGTTCAATAAATTTTTTATATATCTAAAATTATTATAAAATGAATCCAATGAATTAAATTTAACTTATATAGGTATTATGTATAAATTTTGACCTAAAATAAATAAAATAAATAATTATTTAAATAAAAAGTCAGTTTTAAATAGTATCCCAGTGTTTTCACTATTCATCAAAAATTGAAAGTTTTCAGAAAATACCAAAATTTCACCCTAGGCTAATTTCGATTCTCCGAATCCAAAAATGAAGTCCATTTTGAAAGATAGAATTTAAAAAATTTCAAAAAGTGGGTATTACTATTCATAACGGCTAGTTTTAATAATATTTTAATAGCATATCGTTGTTTAGTGAAACTCGGTATTGCGTACAACACAAGCTATCGAGGAAGGCCACAGTTGCGTATAAAGCAAGCCAAGCTAGTGTTGTGTGTAGTGAAAGATTCATTTGATGATGTATATATCATAAAAACCAAATATTTATCATAAAATTCTCGAGTGTCACATTCTACCCCCCTTAAAATGAATTTCACCCTCAAAATTCGTCACTTGGTAACAAACAGATGAGGATACCTCTCCCTCATCATATCCTCAAGCTCCCATGTAGCTTCTTATAATTGGTGGTTCCTCTATAAATCTTTTACCAAGTGAGTGGTCTTGTTGCGTAGGACTTTTTCACTATGATCCATAATCTCTAACGGCTGTTCTTCATAAGAAAGATCTTGCTCCAGCGGTACAACTTCTGAGCTGAGTACATGTGAATGATTGGGTATGTACTTTCTCAGGAGAGATAGATGGAACACATCATGAACTTGAGAGAGATTTGGTGGAAGCGCCAATAGGTAATCTACCTTCCCAAAATGATCAAGTATTTTGAAAGGACCAATATACCTAGGGCTCAACTTTCCCTTCTTTCCAAATCTCATTACTCTCTTCCAGGGAGATATTCGTAAGAACACTTTATCACCCACTTAAAACTCTAGGTCTTTTCTTAGATTATCGGAATAACTTTTTTGTCGAATCTGAGCTGCTCTAATGTGTTGTTGAATATATCTGACCATTTCTGCCATCTCATTAACAAGATCAGGTCCAAATAGCTTTCTTTCTCCAACATCATCCCAGCAAGTTGGAGTTTAGCATTTCTTTCCATAGAGATATTCATAAGGAGCCATATGAATATTGGAGTGAAAGCTATTATTATAAGAAAATTCCACAAAAGGTAGATGTTGATCCCAACCACCTTTGAAATCCATAGAGTAAGCTCTTAACATATCTTCTAGAGTTTGAATTTTTCTCTCAGACTGCCCGTCTGTCTGAGGATGATAAGAAGTGCTGAAACTCAACTCTGTATCCAGAGTATACTGAAGACTTCTCCAGAACTTTGAGGTAAACCTCAGATCCAGATTAGATATAATGGAAAGTGGTACTCCATGCAATCTTACCACTTACTTTACATATATCCTGGCAAGCTGATCCAGAGAGAAATCCTCTATAATAGTAATGAAGTGTGCAGACTTTGTAAGATGATAAACTATGACCCAGATATCATTATTTCCATTGGATGTTTTAGGAAGTCCAGTGACAAAGTCCATAGTGATGTTTTCCCATTTCCATTCGGGTGTGGGTAATGGTTGTAACATCCCCTTAGACTTATGTCTCTTAGCTTTAACTTGATGACAAACCAAGCATCGAGAGACATATTCAGCAACATCTATTTTCATGCCATCCCACAAAAAGTACTCTTTCAGGTCCCCATACATCTTCGTGCTTCCAGGATGAATAGAGAACGAATAACTATGAGCCTCATCCAGCAGCTCCTTTAATTCTATGATGGGAGGAACACAAACCCGATTCCTGAACCTTATTATCCCATCACAATCAAGGTTGAATTCAGGAACATTTATCACCTTCTTTTGTAACTCTACATCTTATTTCTGTGCCTCTTTAATCTTCATATGTATAGATGGTTGAACATTCATTTGAGAAAGATAATATTTCTCCCCTTCCATTATAATTCCAAGATCCAACCTTTGTAAATCCAAAAATATTGGATCTTTTTTGATCCTCATCATGGATAAGCTAGCATGGTCTTGTCGACTTAATGCTTCTTCCACCTTGTTTGCATTCCCTGGGTGGTAATGAATTGAGAATTCGTAATCCTTAATCAACTCAAACCATATTCTTTGGCGCATATTCAGCTCCTTTTGTGTGAAAATATACTTTAAACTTTTATGATTAGTATAAATATCACACCTTTCACAATAAAGATAATGCCTCCAAATCATTAATGCAAAGATTAACGCAGCTAACTCCAAATCATGAGTTGGGTAATTTTGCTCATGGATTTTCAACTGTCATGAGGCATAAGATATCACAATATTTTTTTGCATAAGAACACGCCCCAAACCCTTCTTGGATGCATCACTACAGATCACAAACCTTTCTCCACTATAAGGAAGTGTGAGTACAGGTACACTGGATAACCTTCTTTTCAACTCTTTCAAATTCTCTTCACATTCCTCCATCCACACGAAATTAACTCCTTTTCGAGTAAAACTTTTGAGTGGATTAGATAATCGTGAAAAATCTTTCAAAAAATGTTGATAATATCCAGCCAAAACAAGAAAACTTCGGATCTTAGTTACTGTTGTTGGTCTCGACCATCTTTTGATAACCTCTATTTTTGCTAGATGCATAGATATCCCCTCTTTTGAGATTTTGTGACCCAAAAATGAAACTTTTTGAAGCCAAAATTCACACTTGGTAAATTTGGAATAAAGCTTCTCCTTTCTCAGGGTCTTCAATACAATTCTCAAGTGATCTTCATGTTCTTCCTTGCTCTTTGAATAGACAATAATATCGTCTATAAAGACTACCACAAACTGATCAAGATAGTCTCTAATGACTCTATTCATCATATCCATCAAGATAGTAGGGGAATTAGTAAGACCAAATGGCATCACTATAAATTCATAGTGTCCATACCTTGTACGGAAAGCCGTCTTTGGAATATCCTCCCTTTTGACCCTTAATTGAAGATACCCTGAATGAAGACCAATCTTGGAAAAGTATTGAGCTCCGCACAGTTGGTCAAATAATTCATCAATGCGTGGGAGATGATATTTTTTCTTGATAGTGATCTTGTTAAGTTCTCGATAATCAATGTAGAGTCTCATTGATCCATCTTTCTTCTTAACAAACAGAATAGGTGCTCCCCAAGGTGACGCACTAGGGCGTATGGAACCCTTATCAAGATTCTCTTGGAGTTGCTTCTTCAATTCCTGCAACTCAATTGGGGCCATTCTATAAGGTGTCTTTGAAATAGGAAAAGCACCCGGTACGAGTTCTATTGAAAACTCAAATTCACGATTTTTTGGAAGACCCGACAATTCCTCCAGAAAGACATCATCAAACTATCCTAAAATGGGAATATTCTTAATCGTGAGTTTCTCTCCAACCATTTGAGATAAATAACCTTCATTTAGTGGAATCAAGACCCATAAGATGGAAGAAATTTCCACTAGAAGGTTATGTTCATCCTTGCATCGATAGACAATCATAGATTGATCTGGAATATGAAATGTGACTTCTTTCTTTGGAAATTGATATGAGCTCTATATAAAGAAAGTGAATCCATGCCAAGAATCAAATAAAATTCTACTATAGGAAGGATCAAAAGATTTTTAGGAAGCACTTTCCCACAAACTTCAATCGGAGAAGAATTATAAACTTTTGATGCGATTGTTGTGCCATTAGGGGTTGTCACAGCTAGCTCAACATCTAATTGTTGAGGTAATATGACGATACCCTTAGAAAATTATTCATAAATAAAAGAGTGGGTGGATACAGAATCAAATAAAACATTTTCTACTTTAGAGTGGATGGTAAGTATACCTTTCACCACTTCGTTATCGTACTCCACATCACTGATAGAAATTGCATGTGACTTTCCTTTGTCTTTATCCTTAAGAGTTTGTTGACGTCGATCAACATCAACAACCCTAGGATTAGGGCATTGATTAGCATAATGCCCCATTTCCATGCACTTGTAACATTGAAGTGTAGGAGGTGCACCCTATGTAGCCTTTTCTTTGTTCGCATCACTAGACATCTTCTTCCCATAATTGCAGAATTCAAATGCCCGATGACCTTATTTTACACTTTTGAAACACTTACTTGTCCCTTTAAGACAACTCCCTCCATGTTTCTTTCCACACATTGAGAATAAGGGAAAACTCATCTTCTTTTCAGTGTGATCTTTATATTTTCCTTTGAATTCCATTTTCCTCTTCTTATCAAACCCATATGACCGATGGGTTACTCCAATATCAATCTCAACCTTTAGAGCACATCAAAAAATTTCCTCGTAGCTATTAAAGTCCCTTATGGATAACGCCCATTGAAGACTTGGTTTTAATCCACTAAAGAATCGATCAATCTTACTCTCAGGTTGGATAATAATCCCAGAAGCGTACCTTGAAAGTCTTGTAAAATTTGCTTCGTAGGTACCAATAGATTCATCATCCTTTTGCTTTAGTTCAAGAAACTCCTTCTCCATCTTTGTTCGAAGAATATGAGGGAAGTACTTATTGAAAAATAAGTTATTGAACTCGTCCCATTTCATGGACTCAATTTCATCTCTTGGCATCGTATTCTTGATAAGATTCCACTATTGATCAGCTTCACCTTCCAAATGATATACTGCTAAGATGACTTTATCATGTTCAGAACATTGAAGAACTAAAAATATCTTTTCAGTGGTACTGATCCATTGTTCAGCAACTAATGGATCAGTAGACCCGCTGAATGAGGGTGGACGTTGCCTCATGAAGGATTCAACAGAATGTTGCTCCTTACTTTGCTCGTTTGGAAGTCCTGCATGATTTATATCTTGAGAAAGTTGTGTGAGCATGGCTACAAGATTTTTCATTCCATCTCCCATAACATTTGGTTGCTCAGGGGGACAATCATTGCATTGCCCGTCGCATTCTGCGTTAACATGGTTCCTTCGGGTTCCAGCCATTGACTAAAACCAAGAAGAATAGTGTGAGAAACACTAATTATAGTAGGAAAACCCCATAATCAAGAATAAAATTTTACACTTAAGGTATTATCATAGGTTGTTCATGGCCATTTCTAAAACACTAAGATTGTGTTCTATTCTTAGAAATATCCTTAGGGTTCTTACTAAGGCTTTCACATCCTAGTTACCAAAGGTTGACAATACCTTTCCTCTGATACCAACTATAACGACCCATACTTTACATACATTTTTATTACTTCAAAATTAAAGCACACTTATTAAAACATATAAAAAAATAATTAAAGGACCGTATAGGTATAGTGTCTTTAGAAACTAGGAAACATAAACAATTGGTTCATAAAGCATCTACATTGCCTCCCATTTATTTCATCATATCTAGAGTCCGTTTTGGCATATCCTACTTAATAAACTTCTTCCTGACCTGGGGAAAGAAAACATACCAAATGGTGAGTTCAAATTCTCAGTAAGGGTAAAAAAAAGAAATATCAATCACATCATATTCATAAGAACATAACATTTTGGAAATATTAACTTGCAAAAGAGATCATAATTTCATAACATGGGATAAATCATAGTAGTGAAATGTAATCCCAATAATCATAACTTAAAACATGAAACTTTGTGGCACACACACATAATCATAGATAATCATTTCTTAGTAGTCAAGACTCATTGCCAAAACTATCTTAGTGGACAAAGTCCATTTCTGAACCGAGTTCACTCCTCGTTTCAGTCCTGTTTCACTGAACCGGATTAACCTACCGTTCCAGCCATATCTATCTCATGAGATATAAATCTTTACCCAATGCATTGGAGGGAGATATAGGTCCCACCTATCTCATAATTAAACCATTCTTATGTGTGCCACAAAATCATAAATCATACATCATAGCATAACCCATGTAATAAAAATGGGATTCTTAATCATCATGCCATCATAACACAATACATATAAGATAAAAGGACATCATAAAAATAATTACATCATAACATAATCAAAACAATGTAAAAATAGGGATAGAAACAGAACCCTGTATTATCTTAGATGGAAAATAATTTTGATAAAACACTTGAACTCCATTCTTGAGGAAAATATCCTTTCTACTTCAATTTTTTTCCTTTCTTAGCTGTCATATAATTTTAAACTAAAAGAAGTTGATTAAAAATAAACATGAAAACTTATAAATTAAGCTTCATGGAAATAATGTTCTAAAAATCCATTCATTCCGTATAAGTTAAAAAAACATTCTTCTCGTACTTTGGCCGGAAAAGTCAAAAACGTACCTCGTACGAAAAACAACAAAAGATTCCTTTCATATCTTTTACTAAAAACTCACCGAAGGGTAAAATTGGATTTAAAAAATTGTAGGAGGATATAAATAATATTAAATATTGAGGAAACATGGATGTGTATGATAAATATTTCCCAGTAAATTCTGAAGTATAAACAATCTCGGATAAAAATTGAGATTGTGAGATTTTCCCTTACCTTAGGTCTGATTTGCTTCGTAAGTGTCCGAACCTCCTGTATAGTGATTTAAATAATGTCATTAAATTATTCCAGAATCATACTCATTGTTATTATATCATATATGGTCATATTTTTAGCTTCTTATTAGTAATATTTCCTTGTTACTTGTTATTCGGGTGTTTATTACTTTTTGTTCTTATGCGTGTTTTGTCAAATAAATTATTATTATTCTTTTTAGGTTATAGATACATTATTTACATAATGTTATTAGTGTAATATATATCATATTTATTCTTTCAATTCTTTTATATAATCATTATGCAATGAAGATCATGCAGAACGAGTCGCATCACATCGTGGAGACGGTATTCCATACGTACGTACGAGCGATGATAATGTTTCCATGATCGTGGAATTGTATTGGAGTGTATGTATACTATTTCAGAATCAATATAAATTTACAATAATCATATATAGTTATTATTTACACCATTATACCCATCCAAGTAAGGTGGTGGTGAAAAATAGATTACACCACGACGTGGAGATGGTATTCCGTACGTACACATGCGCGGTGATTTCATTTTCCGTAGGATGGATAGATGGTAAAATAGGGTTGTTTAATAATTATAATAAAATATTAGTATATGAGTGATACTGATGTTATTGCTTAATAATGAAACAAATAAAGAATAATAAGTAGAAGAAGAAATAAAGTTGAAAGAATCGGTAACGTACATTACCTCTTCTTTGAAGCACCTCTTCTTAACCTGCTCTTAGGGCACTAAAAATGGTCTTTTAAGAAGACAAGAACCTATATGATGTTTCTAGAGAAGTTTAGAAGAGAAATTGGTAGGGGTAGAACGATCTTTAAGTCTCAAAGTGGTGTGAGGAAGAGAGGGAGGAGGTGCCCTTTTATAAGGGTGGAGAGGGGCACCTTAGGAAAAACTAAAAATATTATTTTATTATAAAGTCATATTCAGGTTTTAATTGCTCAAAATTGATTTATTTCGAAGATAAGGTGGGTATGGGTCGAAATAATCTTATCCAATATAATTTATACATGTTTAGGTTTCTATTTTAACATTATCATTTAGATTTAACTTTAAGTTAAATAATTTTACTTTTACCGTGTCTTCTTGTTTTCTTACACTATAAGGTTATTAAAATTAATATAACAAGGAAAACGAACCCCAAGTTGTTTATTATTAATATATATAACCTTATATAATTCATTTTTCTGAACCTTATATTTTTAGGAATAAAATAACAATTAATAATATAATATTAAAAAAAAACTATTTTATGTCAATTTTGACACTATTTGGTAATTGATTTTTCTGAAAATCATAACAGAATTATTAGTTCTAAAAAAGTTAATTAAATCAATACTAACATGTCATAGTAACCTAGAAAATTAGTGAAATTCATAAAAAGTCTCAAATTACATTTATTTGGGTATTTATAACATCAATTATGTCAATATTTCATTAATAAGATAATTACTACATCATCATTGTGTCATAAATAAATTAAATTATTTAATGTCTAAAAATTATAAATAAAATACCATTATGTATGAGATCTTTTTATATTTCTAATGAATATATATAGTCGAATTTATCTTATGTATAACCCTATATGAAAAATGTTTTAGTTATTAAATTTTGATTTTAACTATTTTAACTATTCTTTAAATAAAATAATATTAAATGTCCTAATCTAGTCCAAGTGGGCCTAAATGGTCATATTTTATTTATAAGGTTGTTTTGGGTCGAATTAAACTTATATAATAGAATTAGGATATGTGTTAGGGTAATAATAATATCATTTTTACCCTTAATTACCCTATTTTTTTTAACCGTGGTAAAAAAAAGTAAAAAGTTACTATTCACCAAAAATTATTTTCATCTCATTGAACCACATTTTAGTCCTTGATATTAACCGTGTATCTTGGAATTTCGAAATTCCACTCACAAAAGTAGTAAAATTAAGTTTTATGTAAATTTTCAAATTCTCCTAGGAGGTGGGTAAAAGACGGTGAAAAGTTCAATAAACTTTTTATATATCTAAAATTATTATAAAATGAATCAAATGAATTAAATTGAACTTATATAGGTATTATGTATCAATTTTTACCTAAAATAAATAAAATAAATAATTATTTAAATAAAAAGTCGGTTTTTAAATAGTAACTCAGTGTTTTAACACTTCATCAAAAATTGAAAGTTTTCAGAAAAATACCAAAATTTCACCCTAGGATAATTGTGATACTCCGAATCCAAAAATGAAGTCCATTTTGAAAGATAAAATTTACAAAATTTCAAAAAGTGGATATTACTATTCATAATGACTAGTTTTAATAATATTTTAATAGCATATCATTGTTTAGTGAAACTCGGTATTGTGTACAACGCAAGCTATCGAGGAAGGCCACAGTTGCGTATAAAGCAAGCCAAGCTAGTGTTGTGTGTAGTAAAATATTCCTTTGAGGATGTATATAACATAAAAACAAAATATTTCTCATAAAATTCTCGGGTGTTACACTCGTACACATCAAAAATGGCCCATGGATCGTTGTTCTAAAGTATTAACACAATCAGAATATGTTTGGTCAGTTTTCCGTATGGATTTTGTTTTTAATTAAAACAGTGTCCATTTGAAAAAAAGTGCGAAATATTGAGTGTTACCGGCCACACCATTCCTCTGATTGAGTTGAGGTTGACTCGTACAGGTCACACATGACCCATGTATCGTTTTCCTAAAGTATTAATAGAATCCGAAAGCATTTGTTCGGTTTTCTGTATTCCAGTTGTTGTTTTCACTTAAAATGTTGTCCATTTCAAATAAAAGTGAGACACTTTGAGTGTTACCAGCCAAACCGTGCCTCGGATTAAGTCATGGTTGACTCTTACACGTCAAAAATGACCCATGGATCATTGTGAAAAAGTATCAACACAATCAGAATACGTTTTTCGGTTTTCCGTATGACTGTTGTTTTTACTTAAAACAATGTCCATTTCAAACAAAAGTGCGGAACTTTGAGTTTTACTGGCCACACCGTGCCTTATATTGTGTTAGGTTTGACTCTTACACATCAAAAATGACCCATGGATCGTTTTCCTGAAGTATCAATAGAATCTGAATGAGTTTGGTTAGTTTTACGTATGCCAGTTTTTGTTTTCACTTAAAATATTGTCCATTTCAAATAAAAGTGAGACACTTTGAGTGGTACCGACCAAAACGTACCTCTTATTGAGGTGCGGTTGACTCTTACACATCAAAAATAAACCATGGATCGTTGTACTAAAGTATCAACACAATCAGAATACGTTTGGTCAGTTTTCCTTATTGCAGTTGTTTTTACTTAAAACAGTGTCCATTTCAAACAAAAGTGCAACACTTTGAGTGGTACCAGCCACACCGTGACTCAGATTGAGGCAGGGTTGACTGATACATGTCAAAAATGAACCATGGATCTTTTTCATGAAGTATCAACAGAATCCGAATGCATTTGGTTGGTTTTCCTTATGCCAGTTGTTGTTTTCACTTAAAATGTTGTCCATTTCAAATAAAAGTGATACTCTTTGAGTGGTATCAGCCAAAATGTGCCTCGAATTAAGGCGCAGTTGACTTGTACAAATTAAAAATGACCTAGGGATCATTTTCCTGAAGTATCAAAATAATCTGAATGAATTTGGTCAGTTTTCCATATACTAGTTGTTGTTTTCACTTAAAATGTTGTCCATTTCAAATAAAAGTGCGACAGTTTGAGTGGTACCGGCCACACCGTGCCTCATATTGAGGCGGTCTTAGCTTGTACATGTCAAAAATGACCCATGGATCATTTTCCTGACGTATAAACAAAATATGAATGGGTTTGGTCAGTTTTCCGTATTCCAGTTTTTGTTTTCATGTAAAATGTTGTCTATTTAAAATAAAAGTTAGACACTTTGAGTGGTACCGGCCACACCGTGCCTCAGATTGAGGCGGGGTTGACTCGTACACGTCAAAAATGACCCATGGATCGTTTTACTAAAGTATTAACAAAATTCGAATGCGTTTGGTCAGTTTTCCATATGCCAGTTGTTGTTTTCACTTAAAATGTTGTCCATTTCAAATAAAAGTGAGACAATTTGATTGGTACTGGCCAAACCATGCCTCATATTGAGACGCAGTTGACTCGTACACATCAAAAATGACCCATGGATCGTTTTCCTAAAGTATCAACAGAATACGAATGCGTTTGGTCGGTTTTCCGTATGCTAGTTGTTGTTTTGACTTAAAATGTTGTCCATTTCAAATAAAAGTGCGCCACTTTGAGTGGTACCAGACACACTGTGCCTCAGATTGAGGAGGGGTTTACTCGTACACATCAAAAATGACCCATGGATTGTTGTACTAAAGTATCAATAGAATCCTAATGGATTTGGTCAGTTTTCCATATGCCAGTTGTTGTTTTCACTTAAAATGTTGTCCATTTGAAATAAAAGTGAGACACTTTGAGTGGAACCAGCCATACCGTGCCTTGGATTGATGTGGGGTTGACTCGTAAACGTCAAAAATGACCCAAGTGTCATTTTCCTGAAGTATCAACAGAATAAAAATGCATTTGGTTGGTTTTCCTTATGCCATTTGTTGTTTTCACTTGAAATGTTGTCTATTTCAAATAAAAGTGAGACACTTTGAGTGGTAACGGCCAAACCGTGACTCGTATTGAGGCACAGTTGACTCGTACACATCAAAAATGACCCATGGATTGTTTTACTAAATTATCAACACAATCAGAATAAGTTTTTTCAATTTTCCATATGGATGTTGTTTTTACTTAAAACAATGTACATTTCAAACAAAAGTGCGACACTTTGAGTGGTACCGGTCACACCGTGCCTCAGATTGAGGCGGGGTTGACTCATATATGTCACAAATGACCCATGGATCATTTTTTTGAAGTATCAACATAATATTAATGTGTTTTGTTGGTTTTCCGTATGCCAGTTGTTGTTTTTCACTTAAAATGTTTTTTATTTCAAATAAAAGTGAGACACTTTGAGTGGTACCGGCCAAACCGTGCCTCGGATTGAGGCGCAGTTAACTCATACACGTCCAAAATGACCCATGGATCATTGTACTGAAGTATAAATATAATAAAAATGAGTTTGGTTGGTTTTCCATATGGATATTATTTTTACTTAAAATAGTGTCCATTTCAAACAAAAGTGCGACACTTTGAGTGTTATCGGACACACCGTGCCTCGAATTGAGTCGGGGTTGACTCATACACATAAAAAATGACCCATGGATCTTTTTTATGAAGTATCAATAGAATCCAGATGTGTTTGGTTAGTTTTCCATATGCTAGTTGTTGTTTTCACTTAAAATGTTGTCCATTTCAAATAAAAGTGAGACACTTTGAGTGGTACCGGCCAAACCATGCCTCGGATTGAGGCGCAGTTGACGACTCGTACACTTCACAAATGACCAGAATGAATATGTTGGGATTTTATAGTGTAGGATAAGTTTCAAAAAGGTCTTACCTGGGTTTCATTCAATAAGATATTTAACCTGCTTTTTATCATGAAACTTTACACAGGTAAAATACTTTGGAGTTTCTAAAGTTGGAAAAAGTGAAGCTTACTCTTCTAGAGTTCTCCAACCACTTTGTCGAGTTAGTGAATCTTGCACTAGATCTTTTAAAAAATGATTACATAAAAGCTTTTAGGTTTGAGATGGGACTAATGGATGATGTTTTGTTGATGCTAGTTCTTTTTATCCTTCCAACCTTCTAGTGGTATTGGATAATGTTTATTTTTCTAAAGAAGAAATATTTGGAAGGATAGACTTGGGAGGAGCTTTAGTGGTTGAAATAATTATTCAAAGTTATTATTTTGGTTATAAAATGATGTAAAATAGTGTCTAGTATTTGGTAAAAAATAAAGAGTTATACTGAATTAAAAAATATCCATACCAGAGTGAAAAACCAGGTTAAAAAATAAAGAGGTATACAGAATTCAAAAATGTAATGGATCAATCTGCCCCTGATCACCATAACCATCACCACTATCATCATCAGTCTCATCCTATCCACCATATCTGTCCTAGTTGTCATCCTTTTCATCGTCCCCATGCTCATCCTCATCCCCATCCTCCCCCTCAGCCCTATCCTCGCCCTCAGCCCCATCCTCACCCTCATCCTCATCCTCATCCTCACCCTCGTCCTCTTTAGCATCCTCGTCATCACCAGGAACGTCATCATCTCAAACACCACTAGAACTACCGCCTGGTGCATTGGATATTGCACCCATCGACGACATATATGTTTGAAAAGATGTGATGGCTTTTGGTGGAAGTGATGAAGATAAAGCTTTGATCAGTGTCATAAATTATTTCTCCCTCATTTGAACATGTTCTTTCAACTCTGTGACCCTTTTGTCAGACTATCTTGCATTCTCCTTGACTTGTTCCAACTCGGTGGTACTAGAATGGATACCTGGAGAGGACCAATACCTCGCCAGGACTATATTCTTACCAGGTCGACAGTGTACTCAACCAGAGTGCTCATCTCCCAAAACCTGATATAAATGATCATGTGGCCCTAAATTTTCAGGATCCTGGGCATCAAGGGCCTCTAAAACATCATATTAAAAATATTAAAAGATTATTAAATTTCAAAATAGATATTAAACTTTTAAATAAACAAATTAAAACTTACAATATTTTCTTGTGTCGGTTCATTAACCGCAGTTCCATATTTTTTCCTTCTACTCAAGAAAAACAAATTTACTCGAGGGATACGTCCTTCAATATTCAATTTGTGCTTCTGTAATGAAATTGGAAAAATATAAAGTTCAAGTATAATCATATATTCAATATTCAGTAAATCACATAATTTATGTAGGAAACAATAAAAAGGGCAAGTACTAAAGAAAAACTATAAACAACTATATCATACAAGTTTCCTCTCATGATCTGGCATAGTAGTTCTCACCAAAGTGTGGAGGTATTTCTTTGAATCAATGTTTTTTTTGTTTTTTCAGAATATTCCAAAATAATTTTTAATAATAAATAAGATAATATTAATGAAAAATATGAAAACTATCATTCAAATACCTCAAATTGGATTAATACCTTAAATATGGCAGTTTCCCAATGGGTAATCATTTGGCGATATTACTCTATCAGGCAGTCATCCACGATAGGTAATGTCTCCAACTCCATTCCCACTCTATCACACCAGCCAACATATATCTCATGCTTATAATCTCTCCAAAACTCTCCGAGCCCCTTTAAATGTGATGGTCATGCTCCTTCACTATTAGAGAAGTTAAACCGAAGCTGACACCCAATAGATCAATTCATATAAAAACAAAAAAATACTACATTAAATCCAATAGATTTTTTACCCATATTTGTGCCCATTCATTATAATTGACTTTGTGTGGCATATTTCTCCAAGAAAGAGGTCTGACCGGAATGATGTTGGAGTATTTGGCTTGCGACACCAAAAAAATCCTACATTCCTGCCCATATTTATCAATTATCTGTACATCATCATTGTAATCAACCCTCAACTGTGTTTGGCAGTTCTATACCACACACAAGTGAGTATGTCCCCTCCCTCGCCTCCTATCAGTATATGAAACTATTATTAAAGAAAAAAAATCAGTACAAGTTATAATAAAAATCAATTTTGGTATAAAAATTTGTTAGAGTTATATAAATATACCTATGGTAGTCGGATCAATGGGCATCACTGGATGTAAAACAGCTGAAAGAATATCCTATAAAGGTGTAGTGTCTCTCATTGTATGCTCATCAGCCAAATATTTTGTCGGAGTAGAAGTCGAAGAAGGTGGAATATAATAGCTCGGAGATAATGAACCAGAAGCAAAGGATGATGGAACAGATGTCTGGAAAACCGGTAGTGTAAACATCGGAGGCCTAAATATGCCATGTGTCCCTAAAGACACACCAAGATCAAAATGGGGTATAGAATATATGTTTGTGGTAGGGGTGTAGTCCAATTGGGTATGACCAGTGGATCGTATAACTCTCAAACCACGAGCCCTCGAACCACCAACCTCAGTACTGGGACCACCAGATGATCCTCTAACTCTGACACCACCCCCTCCTACCACCAGCCTCTGTACTGGGAGAAATATCAAGCTCCTCGTCGGATATCTCTTGTCTAGGGGGTGGATCCTGAAAAAAAGTTCAACAAAAAAGTAAACACATGATATTATAAGTTAATAAAATATTTATATTTGAAATAAAATACTCAAAACATGGATGAGTGGAGGAATTCCCATCTGTGTCATGCGACGATTATTTTCTGCCATCTTTTTCCACCGCCTCTCTTCAATGGGCGTCATTTCCTGCAATGAAAACAAATATGGAAGTAATTAGAAATAGATAACTATTGTGTAACCCAAAAAAAAAACTAGAACAACCATTATGATAAAAAAACATAAAGAAACAGAAGATTTATGGTGGTTTGAAGGTAAGTACTAGGATACACACTCTGAATGATGTAGGTGAGAACACGACTGTATGATTCTATATATTTCCCACCACAACTTTAGGTTCACAATCAACTCTGAAAATTGAGCTATTGGAGTCATCATAAGTAATAAACGGATTGCTTCCCATTGCAGTAGGGATAGTGTCAAATTCATCACCACCATCATCAAAAACATGTCTGGGATTTACTTCAATAATTACACCGAATTTAGGATGACGATGAACTTTGACATAAAAAACTTGCTTCACCATTTTTTCCAATACATATGGTTCATCGGTGGCAGGAGTGCGAGTCATGTCAATAACTCGAAATCCAAAATCATTAATAAAGGTTCCTTGCCTCATAATTGAATCAAACCATTGAAATTTCATCATCGTGACTTGACCATGCAAGTAATAATCCAAAATTATTATTTTCTCCTTGACTCCAAAATAAGCTACATTTTCAGAACGAGGTCTATTATCCGATGAACTGGCATAACAATCTATTGTGGCAGTTAGTATAACACCATCATGCTGTGTTCTCATGTTTATTTCTCATTCAGTGATAAGAAATTTATATCCATTGATCACAAGTGATTTACAATCACGAACCATGGTATTAGGACCAAAATCTAAAGCTCTTATTTCCTCCGAAACATAGTCTGCGGGAAAAATCGATACCTGAAATATAAAAAAATAGTAAACTTAATTAAATATTATTTTTATTTAGTTATTAGAAAAATATTTTTACCTTCAATTTCAACCAAACAGAAAACCCTTTTCTATGAAAAGTCTCTTTCCTTCTCAAATACAAAGAACAAAACATTATATATATCAATTCTTTATGTTCCCTGTTGATAAAAATAATAATAGTTTAACAAATATTTAAAATTACAAGAGATAAGATAAGAGATACATGTACAATTTACTTACTTGATATACTCATCGAAAAAATAATAATTGAACAACACTGTGTGATGTGACATCTCTCGCTCTTCAAGGCTTAATGTCATCAATGTATATGATCCTAGAATTCCTCCTGTCTGAGGAAGTGATGGAAAACTGGGTTCAATTTTCTCATACTGATCTTCTTCATTTCTCATTGTTCTGTTTATTCTCATAGTAATATCAGACAAATACATTGATCAGAAATCCATAAATTCTTGATCCAAGTAACCATTCACAATAGAACCTTCGGGATAATTCCTATTCCGAACATATGATTTCAATGAGTACAAGTTTCTTTCAGTTGGATACATCCAACAGAAAGCAACAGATCCTCCAAGAAGTATTTCAGTCAAAATATGGACAGTCAGATCCAACATGCATGTAAAAAATGATGGAGGGAATATTTTCTCTAACTCACACAAAATTAATGGAGTCTCTGCCAATAGTTTTTTACAAGAAGGATTTGGACAACTTCTTAGCACAAAGATCTCTAAAAAAATAGCACAACTGAATAACTGAGACTCTTATATTATTGGACAAGAGATGATAGATTGCTATTGGAATCAACTCATGCAAAAGGATGTGATAATCACGAGTCTTCAAATATTTTAACTTCAACTCTTTTCTATTGACCCATTTTGATATATTTCATGAATATCCATCAGGAACTTTAATAGTCTCTAGAACTTACAGAAATTGATTTTTTTCAGCAGGTGTCATCACATAAGAGGCACATGGAACTTGCCATTTATTTTCACTGATACAGACATGGTGCAATTATGGTTTGATACCCCAATCTTCTAAGTCACACTGAGATCGTAAATCATATTTTGTATTCCCCTTGACATTTAGAAGAATGGAAAACAACATTTCACATATATTCTTTTCAATGTGCATTACGTCTAAGCAATGACGTAACAAGTTGGTTGACCAATACGACAACTCAAAGAATACACTTTTCTTCTTCCAATTGTAACAGGTATTATTGGAAACATTTTTCCTCTTTCTAGATTTCATTACACCCTTCCCAAATGAATAACTGAAATCTTTCAATTCATTAAGCACATCAGTTCCAAACATATGCTGAGGTGGATCATCAGTCTCCATGGTATTGTCAAATCTTCGACGATTGTTTCTTTATGGATAGTTCACTGGAAAGAATCGTCTATGTCCCATAAAACTAAAACTACGACGATATTTCAGTCTTCTCGATCGAGTATTCTTCATAAAAATAGGACATGAAAATTTTCCTTTTGTGCTCCATCGATACATCATTGCATAAGCAAGAAAATAATTGATCATCCACATAAGCGCAACACACATATGAAATATTTCTTTTGAACATGCATCGTATGTGGGCACACCCACATCCCAAAGAAGTTTCAACTCTTTTATTACAGGTTGCATGTATACATCTATATCAATGCTGGGATCAGAATGGCCAGATATCAGTATACTCAAGAAAGTGTAAGTCTTTTTCATACACAAACTTGGGGGAAGGTTATAAATGTGTATGAATACCGTCCATGTGTTGTGAGAAGTAAGCATCTTCCCAAATGGATTGAAACTATCACATGAAAGACCCAGTCTCACATTACGCACGTTGGTTGAAAATTCAGGATATCGAGCATCAAATCTCTACCATGAAAATCCATCTGTAGGGTGAACCAACTCTTCATTGTTTTTTTCTCTCAGTGTCATGCCATCACATTTTTACTGATATTTAATCAGACATGAAAAGGTTATGTAATATGGGGATCAATGGAAAGTGCCACATTGCTTTTTGTGGCACACGAGATGGTGTTCCATCATCTTTTAGCTTCCATAAAGATGTTCCACATTTGATACAATCATTTATTTTAGAAGTTTCCTCCCAAAATAAGCTGAAATCATTCGGGAAATCATGAATTTTTTTTGAGAATCCAAGTTCATCAACTAACTTCCATGCCATATTGTGTTTTGGGGGAATATCTTCATCATCTAGAAGTAATTCCTTCTTGAAGGTAAGAATGTAATCAATTGTAGTATTTGAAATCCCATACATAGTTTATAACAACCCATACTTTACATACATTGTTATTACTTCAAAATTGAAGCACACTTATTACAACATATAACAAAACCATAAAAAAACCGTATATGTACAATGTCTTTAGAAACTAGGAAACATAAACAACTGGTTCATAAATCATCTACAATGCCTCCCATTTATTTCATCATATCTAGAGTCACTTTTGGAAAATCCTACTTAATAACCTTATTCCTGAACTGGGGAAAGAAAACATACAAAATGGTGAGCTCAAATGCTCAGTAAGGGTAAACAAAAGAAATATCAATCACATCATATTCATAAGAACATATCATTTTGGAAATCTTAACCTGCAAAAGAGATCATAATTTCATAACATGGGATAAATCATAGTAGTGAAATGTAATCCCAATAATCATAACTTAAAACATTAAACTTTGTGGTATACACACATAATCATAGAGAATCATTTCTTAGTAGTCAAGACTCATTTCCAAGACTATCTTAGCGTACAAAGTCCATTTCTGAACCGAGTTCACTCCTCGTTTCAGTCCTGTTTCATTAAACCAGATTAACCTGCCGTTCCAGTCATGTCTATCTCATGAGATATAAATCTTTACCCAATGCATTGGAGGGAGATATAGGTCCCACCAATCTCATAATGAAACCATTCTTATGTGTAGCACAAAATCATAAATCATACATCATAGCATAACCCATGTAATAAAAATGGGATTCTTAATCATCATGCCATCATAACACAATCCATATAAGATAAAAGGACATCATAAAAATAATTCCATCATAACATAATCAAAACAATGTAAAAATAGGGATAGAAACATAACCCTATATTATCTTCGATGGAAAATAATTTTGATAAAACACTTGAACTCCATTCTTGAGGAAAATATCCTTTCTACTTCAAAAACATTTTCCTTTATTAACATGTAATATAATTTTAAACTAAAAGAAGTTGATTAAAAATAAACATGAAAACTTTTAAAGGAATCTTCATGGAAATAATGTTCTAAAAATCCATTCATTCCGTATAAGTTAAAATAACGTTCTTCTCATACTTTGGCCTGAAAAGTCAAAAAAGTACCTCGTGCGAAAAACGACAAAAGATTCCTTTCATATATTTTACTAAAAACTCACCGAAGGGTAAAATTGGATTTAAAACACTTTAGGAGGATATAAATAATATTACATATTGAGGAAACATGGATGTGGATGATAAATATTCCCTAGTAAATTCTGAAGTATAAACAATCTCGGATAAAAATTTAGATTGCGAGATTTTCCATTACGTTAGGTCCGATTTTCTTCGTAAGTGTATGAAACTCCTGTATAATGATTTAAATAATGTCATTGACTTATTATAGAATCATACTCATTGTTATGATATTATATATGGTCATATTATTAGCTTCTTATTAGTAATATTTCATTGTGACTTGTTATTTGGGTGTTTATTACTTTTTGTTCTTATGCGTGTTTTGTCAAATAAATTCTTATTCTTCTTTTTAGGTTATAGATACCTCATTTACAGAATGGTATTAGTGTAATATATATCATATTAATTCATTCAATTCATTTATATAATCATTATTCAATTAAGATCATATAGAACGAGTCACATCACATCGTGGAGACGGTATTCCGTACGTACGTACGAGCGATGATATCATTCCCATGATCGTGGAATTGTGTTGGAGTGTACATATACTATTTAAGAATCAATATCACTTTACAATAATCATATATAGTTATTATTTACACCATTATTCCCATCCAAGTAAGGTGGTGGTGGAAAATAGATTACACCATGGCGTGGAGATAGTATTCCGTACGTACGCACGCACGATGATTTTGTTTTCTGTAGGATGGATAGATGGTGAAATAGGGCTGTTTCATACTTATAATAACATATACATATATGAGTGATTCTGATTTTATTACTTCATAATGAAACAACTAAATAAGAAGAAGTATAAGAGGAAATAAAGTTGAAATAATCGGTAACAGACATTACCTCTTCTTTGAAGCGCCTCTTCTTAACCTCCTCTTGGGGCACTAAAAATGGTCTTTGAAGAAGAACAGGACCTCTAGGATGTTTCTAGGGAAGTGGAGAAGATACATTGGCAGGGGTTGGCCGAGCTTGATGGCTCAAAGTGGTGTGAGGAAGAGAGGAAGGAGGTGCCCTTTTATAAGGGAGGAGAGGGGCACCTTAGGAAAAACTAAAAATATTATTTTATTATAAAGTCATATTCAGTTTTAATAGCTCTAAATTGATTTATTTCGAAGCTAAGGTGGGTATGGGTAGAAATCCTATCATCCAATATAATTTAAACAAGTTTAGGTTTCTATTTTAACCTTATCATTTAGATTTAACTTTAAGTTAAATAATTTTACTTTTACCATGTCTTCTTTTTTTCTTACACTATAAGGTTAATAAACTTACTATAACAAGAAAAACGAACCCCAAGATATTTATTATTAATATATATAACTTTATCTAAGTCATTTGGCCGAACCTTATATTTTTAGGAATAAAATAACAATTAATAATATAATATTTTTTTAAAAACTATTTTATGTCAATTTTTATACTATTTGGTAATTGATTTTTGTGAAAATCATAACATAATTATTAGTTCTAAAAAAGTTAATTAAATAGATAATAACATGTCATATTAACCTAGAAAATTAGTTTAATTCATAAAAAGTCTCAAATTACATTTATTTTGGTATTTATAACATCAATTATGTCAATATTTCATTAATAAGATAATTACTGTATTATCATTATGTCATAAATAAATTAAATTATTTAATGTATAAAAATTATAAATAAAATACCATTATGTAGGAAATATATTTATATTTATAATGAATATTTATAGTTGAATTTATCCTATGTATAACCCTATATTAAAAATGTTTTAGTTATTAAACTTTGATTTCAACTATTTTAACTATTCTTTAAATAAAATAATATTAAATGTCCTAATCTAATACAAGTGGGCCTAAATGGTCATATTTTATTCATAAGGTTGTTTTTGGTCGAATTAAACATATCTAATAGAATTAGGACATGTGTTAGGGTAATAATAATATAATTTTTACCCTTAATTACCCTATTTACTTTTAACCGTGGTAAAAAAAAGTAAAAAGTTAATATTCACCAAAAATTATTTTCATCTCATTGAACCACATTTTAGTCCTTGATATTAACTATGTCTCTCGGATTTTCGAAATTCCACTCACAGAAGCAGTAAAATTAAGCTTTATGTAAATTTTCAAATTCTCCTAGGAGGTGGGTAAAAGACGGTGAAAAGTTCAATAAAATTTTTATATATCTAAAATTATTATAAAATCACTCCAATGAATTACATTGAAATTATATAGGTATTATGTATCAATTTTGACCTAAAATAAATAAAATAAATAAAATAAATAATTATTTAAATAAAAAGTCGGTTTTTAAATAGTAACCCAGTGTTTTCACTAGTCATCAAAAATTGAAAGTTTTCAGAAAAATGCCAAAATTTCACCCTAGGATAATTTCGATACTCTGAATCCGAAAATGAAGTCCATTTTGAAAGATAAAATTTAAAAAATTTCAAAAAGTGGGTATTACTATTCATAATGGCTAGTTTTAGTAATATTTTAATAGCATATCATTGTTTAGTGAAACTCGTTATTGCGTACAACGCAAGCTATCAAGGAAGGCCACAGTTGCATATAAAGCAAGCCAAGACAGTGTTGTGTGTATTGAAAGATTCCTTTGATGATGTATATAACATAAAAACAAAATATTTCTCATAAAAATATCGGGTGTTACATTTTACCCCCCTTAAAATTAATTTCTCCCTCGAAATTCGTCACTTGGTAACAAACATATGAGGATACCTCTCCCTCATCATATCATCATGCTCCCATGTAGCTTCTTCTAATTGGTGGTTCCTCCATAAAACTTTTTCCAAGTGAGTGGTCTTGTTCCGTAGGACTTTTTCGCTACGATCCATAATCTCTATCGGCTGTTCTTCATAAGAAAGATCTTTCTCCAGCGGCACAACTTCTGAGCTGAGTACATGTGAAGGATCAGGTATGTACTTTCTCAGGAGAGATACATGGAACACATCATGAACTTGAGAGAGATTCGGTGGAAGCACCAATCGGTAAGCTACCTTCCAAACATGATCCAATATTTCAAAAGGACCGATATACCTAGGGCTTAACTTTCCCTTCTTTCCAAATATCATTACTCTCCTCCAAGGAGATATTCGTAAGAACTCTTTATCACCCACTTCAAACTCTAGGTCTTTTCTTCGATTATCAGCATAAATTTTTTGTCTACTATGAGCTGCTTTAATGTGTTGTTGAATAGATCTGACCTTTTCTACCATCTCATCAACAAGATCAGGTCCTAATAGCTTTCTTTCCCCAACTTCATCCCAGCAAGTTGGAGTTCAACATTTCTTTCCATAGAGAGCTTCATAAGGATCCATCTGAATACTGGAGTGAAAGCTATTATTATAAGAAAATTCCACAAAAGGTAAATATTGATCCCAACCACCTTTGAAATCCATAGAGCAAGGTCTTAACATATCTTCTAGAGTTAGAATTGTTCTCTCAGACTGACCGTGTGTCTGAGGATGATAAGTAGTACTGAAACTCAACTCTGTATCCAGAGTATGCTGAAGACTTTTCCAGAACTTTGAGGTAAACCTCAGATCCCGATCAAATATAATGGAAAGTGGTACTCCATTCAATCTTACCACTTCCTTTACATATATCCTGGAAAGCTGATCCAGAGAGAAATGCTCTCTAATAGCAATGTAGTGTGTAGACTTTGTAAGAAGATCAACTATGACCCAAATAGAATTATTGGATTTGGATGTTTTAGGAAGTCCAATGACAAATTACATAGTGATGTTTTCCCATTTCCATTCGGGTATGGGTAGTGGTTGTAAAATCCCCTTAGAATTCTGTCTCTCAGCTTTAACTTTCTGACAAACCAAGAATCGAGAGACATATTCAACAACATCTCTTTTCATGCCATCCCACCATAATTACTCTTTTAGGTACCTATACATCTTCGTGATTCCAGGATGAATAGAGAATGAAGAACTATGAGCCTCATCCCGTAGCTCCTTCTTTAATAATGGGATGGTAGGAACAAAAACCCGATTCCTGAACCTTATTATCCCATCACAATCAAGGTTGAATTCAGGAACATTTCTCTCCTTCTTTTGTAGCTCTACATCTTCTTTCTGTGCCTCTTTAATCTTCACATGTATAGATGGTTGAACATTCATTTGAGAAAGATAATATTTCTCCCCTTCCATTATAATTCCAAGATCCATCCTTTGTAAATCCATAAATATTAGATCTTTTGTGATCCTCATCATGGATAAGCTAGCATGGTCTTGTCGACTTAATGCGTCTGCCACCTTGTTTACTTTCCCTAGGTGGTAATGAATTGAGAAGTTGTAATCCTTAATCAACTCCAACCATCTTCTTTGGCGCATATTCAGCTCCTTTTGTGTGAAAATATACTTTAAACTTTTATGATCAGTATAAATATCACACCTTTCACCATAAAGATAATGCCTCCAAATCTTTAATGAAAAGATTACCGCAACTAATTCCAAATCATGAGTTGGGTAATTTTGCTCATGGATTTTCAACTATCGTGAGACATAAGCTATCACCACATCATTTTGCATAAGAACACACCACAACCCCTTCTTGGATGCATCACTGTAGATCACAAACCTTTCTCCACTACAAGGAAGGGTGAGTACAGGTGCACTGGATAAACTTCTTTTCAACTCCTTGAAATTCTCTTCACATTCCTCCGTCCACACGAACTTAACTCCTTTTCGAGTAAACCTGGTGAGTGGATTAGATAATTGTGAAAAATATTTCACAAAACGTCGATAATATCCAGCCAAACCAAGAAAACTTCGGATCTCAGTTACTTTTGTTGGTCTCGACCATCTTTCGATAACCTCTGTTTTGCTGGATCCATAGATATCCACTCTTTTGAGATTATGTGAACCAAAAATGAGTCTTTTAGAAGACAAAATTAACACTTGGTAAATTTGGCATAAAGCTTATCCTTTATCAGGGTCTTCAATACAATTCTTAAGTGATATTCATGTTCTTCCTTGCTCTTTGAATAGACAAGAATATAATCTATAAAGACTACCAAAAACTGATCAAGATAGTCTCTAAAGACTCTATTAATCAGATCCATGAAGATAACATGGGCATTAGTAAGACCAAATGGCATCACTATAAATTCATAGTGTCCATACCTTGTACGGAAAGCCGTCTTTGGTATATCCTCCCATTTTAACCTTAATTGATGATACCATGAATGAAGATCAATATTGGAAAAGTATTGAGCTCCATGTATTTGTTCAAATAAGTCATCAATGTGTGGGAGATGATATTTGTTCTTGATAGTGATCTTGTTAAGTTCTTGATAATCAATGAAGAGTCTCATTGATCCGTCCTTCTTCTTAACAAACAGAACAGGTGATCCCCAAGGTGACACACTAGGGCATATGAATCCCTTATCAAGATTCTATTAGAGTTGCTTCTTCAATTCCTGCAACTCAATTGGGGCCATTCTATAAGGTGTCTTTGAAATAGGCAAAGCACCCAGTACGAGTTCTATTGAAAACTCAACTTCACGATTTGGTGGAAGACCCGACAATCCCTCTGGAAAGACATCATCAAACTCTCGTACAATGGTCATATTCTAAATCGTGAGTTTCTCTCTAACCGTTTGAGATAAATAACCTTCATTTAGTGGATTCAAGACCCATAAGAAGGAAAAAATTTCCACTGGAAGGTTATGTTCATCCTTGCATCGATATACGATCATAGATTGATCTGGAATATGAAATGAGACTTCCCTTCTTTGGAAATTGATATGATATCCATATAAATAAATACAATCCATGCCAAGAATCACATCAAATTCCACTATAGGAAGGATTACAAGATTTGCAGGAAACACTTTCCCACAAACTTCAATCAGAGATGAATTATAAACCTTTGATGCGATTATTGTGCCATTAGGGGTTGTCACAGCTAGCTCAACATCTAATTTTTGTGGTAATATGGAGATAACCTTAGAAAATTCTTCAGAAATAAAATATTGGGTGGATTAAGAATCAAATAAAACATTTTCTACTTTAGATTGGATGGTAAGTGTACCTTTCACCACTTCGTTATCATACTCCACATCGCTGATAGAAATTGCATGTGACTTTACTTTGTCTTTATCCTTAAGAGTTTGTTGAAGTAGATCCTAATCAACAACCCTTGGATTAGGGAATTGATTAGCATAATTCCCCTTTTCCTTGCACTTGTAACATTGAAGTGTAGGAGGTGCACCCTGTGTAGCCTTTTCTTTGTTCGTATCACTAGACATCTTCTTACCATCATTGCGGCATTCAAATGCCCGATAACCTTCTTTTCCACATTTGAAACCATTACTTGTCCCTTTAAGACAACTCCCTCCATGTTTCTTTCCACACTTTGAGCATAAGGGAAAACTCATTTTCTTTTCAGTGTGCTCTTTAGATTTTCCTTTGAATTCCATTTTCCTCTTCTTATCAAACCCATATGACTGATGGGTTACTCCAATCTCCATCTCAACCTTGAGAGCACATTGAACGATTTCCTCGTAGCTATTGAAGTCCCTTATGGCTAAAGCCCTTAGAAGACTTGGTTTTAAGCCACTAAATAATCGATCAATCTTAATCTCAGGTTGGATTATAATCCTAGAATCGTATCTTGCAAGTCTTGTAAAATTTGCTTCGTAGGTACCAACAAATTCATCATCCTTTTGCTTTAGTTCAAGAAACTCATTCTCCATCTTTGTTTGAAGAACACGAGGGAAGTACTTATTGAAAAACAAGTTCTTGAACTCGTCCCATTACATGGACTCAATTTAATCTCTTGGCATCATATTATTGATAAGATTCCACCATTGATCAGCTTCACCTTCTAAACGATATACTGCTAAGATAACTTTATCATGTTCAGAACATTGAAGAACTGAAAATATCTTTTCAGTGGTACTGATCCATTGTTCATCCACTAATGGATCAGTAGACCCACTGAATGAGGGCAGACGTTGCCTCATGAAAAATTCAATAGAATGTTGCTCCTTCCTTTGAACGTTTGGAAGTACTCTATGATTCATAGCTTGAGAAAGTGTGTGAGGATAGCTAAAAGATTTTTCATTCCAGCTCCCATAACGTTTGGTTGCTCAGGGGGACAATCATTGCATTTCCCATCGCATTCCGCGTTAACACGATTCCTTCAGGTTCCAGCCATTGACTAAAACCAAGAAGAATAGTGTGAGAAACACTAATTATAATAGGAAAACCAGATAATCAAGAATAAAATTTTACACTTAAGCTCTTATCATAGGTTGTTCATGCCCATTTCTAAAACACTAAGATTCTTCCCTATTCTTAGACATATCCTTAGGGTTCTTACTAAGACTTTCACATCCTAGTTACCAAAGGTTGACTATACCTTTCCTCTGATACCAACTATAACGACCCATACTTTACATACATTGTTATTACTTCAAAATTGAAGCACACTTATTACAACATATAACAAAACCATGAAAGGACCGTATAGGTATAATGTCTTTAGAAACTGGGAAACATAAACAACTGGTTCATAAAGCATCTACATTGCCTCCCATTTATTTCATCATATCTAGAGCCCCATTTGGAATATCCTATATAATAACCTTCTTCCTAACCTAGGGAAAGAAAACATACAAAATGGTGAGATCAAATCCTCACTAAGGGTAAACAAAAGAAATATCAATCAAATCATATTCATAAGAACATAAAATTTTGGAAATCTTAACCTGAAAAAGATATCATAATTTCATAACATGGGATAAATAATAGTAGTGAAATGTAATCCAAATAATCATAACTTAAAACATGAAACTTTGTGTCATACACAAATAATCATAGGGAATCATTTCTTAGTAGTGAAGACTCATTTTCAAGACTATCTTAGCAGACAAAGTCCATTTCTGAACCGAGTTCACTCCTCATTTCAGTCCTGTTTCACTGAACCGGATTAACCTTCCATTCCAGCCATGTCTATATCATGAGATATAAATCTTTACCCAATGCATTGGAGGGAGATATAGGTCCCACCCATCTCATAATGAAACCATTCTTATGTGTGCCACAAAATCCTAAATCATACATCATAGCATAACCCATGTAATAAAAATGGGATTCTTAATCATCATGCCATCATAACACAATCCATATAAGATAAAAGGACATCATAAAAATAATTCCATCATAACATAATCAAAACAATTTAAAAATAGGGATGGAAACAAAACCCTATATTATCTTAGATGGAAAATAATTTTGATAAAACACTTGAACTCCATTCTTGAGGAAAATATCCTTTCTACTTCAAAAACATTTTCCTTTATTAACATGTCATATAATTTTAAACTAAAAGAAGTTGATTAAAAATAAACATGAAAAATTGTAAAGGAAGATTCATGGAAATAATTTTCTAAAAATCCATTCATGCCGTATAAGTTAAAAAAACATTCTTCTCGTACTTTGGCTGAAAAAGTCAAAAAGTACCTCGTATGAAAAATGACAAAAGATTCCTTTCATACGTTTTACTAAAAACTCACCAAAGGGTAAAATTGGATTTAAAAAATTTTAAGAGGATATAAATAATATTACATATTGAGGAAACATGGATGTGGATGATAAATATTCCCCAATAAATTCTGAAGTATAAACAATATCGGATAAAAATTGAGATTGCGAGATTTTCCCTTACCTTAGGTCCGATTTGCTTCGTAAGTGTCCAAACCTCCTATATAATGATTTAAATAATGTCATTGACTTATTCCAGAATCATAATAATTGTTATGATATCATATATGGTCATATTCTTAGCTTCTTATTAGTAATATTTCATTGCTACTTGTTATTCGGGTGTTTATTACTTTTTGTTCTTATGCGTGTTTTGTCGAATAAATTCTTATTCTTCTTTTTAGGTTATAGATATCTCATTTACAGAATTTTATTAGTGTAATATCTATAATATTTATTCATTTAATTCATTTATATAATCATTATGGAATGAAGATTATGTATAACGAGTCGCATCACATCGTGGAGATAGTATTCCGTACGTACGCACAAGCGATGATATCGTTCCCATGATCATGGAATTGTATTGGAGTGCATGTATACTATTTCAGAATCAATATAACATTACAATAATCATATATAGTAATTATTTACACCATTATACCCATCCTAGTAAGGTGGTGGTGGAAAATAGATTACACCACAGCGTGGAGACGGTATTCCGTACGTACGCACGTGCGGTGATTTCATTTTCCGTAGGATGGATTGATGGTGAAATAGGTTTATTTAATACATATAATAACATATCAGTATATGAATGATACTTATGTTATTACTTCATAATGAAACAACTAAATAATAAGAAGTAGAAGAATAAATAAAGTTGAAAGAATTAGTAACGGACATTACCTCTTCTTTGAAGCGCCTATTCTTAATCTCCTCTAGGGCACTAAAAATGGTCTTTGAAGAAGAACAAGACCTCTAGGATGTTTATATGGAAGTGGAGAAGAGAAATTGGCAGAGTTTGGCCGAGCTTGAAGGCTCAAAGTGGTGTGAGGAAGAGAGGGAGGAGGTTCCCTTTTATAAGGGAGGAGAGGGGCACCTTAGGAAAAACTAAAAATATTATTTTACTATAAAGTCATATTCGGGTTTTAATAGCTCCAAATTGATTTATTTCAAAGATAAGGCAGGTATGGGTAGAAATAATATCATAAAATAGAATTTAGACATGTTTAGGTTTCTATTTTAACCTTATCATTTAGATTTAACTTTAAGTTAAATAATTTTACTTTTACCGTGTCTTCTTGTTTTCTTACACTATAAGGTTAATAAACTTACTATAACAAGCCAAAAGAACCCCAAGTTGTTTATTATTAATATATATAACCTTATCTAAGTCATTTTACATAACCTTAGATTTTTATGAATTAAATAACAATTAATAATATAATATTTTTTTTAAAAACTATTTTATGTCAATTTTGACACTATTTGGTAATTGATTTTTGTGAAAATCATAACAGAATGATTAGTTCTAAAAAAGTTAATTAAATAAATAATAACATGACATATTAACCTATAAAATTAGTTGAATTCATAAAAATTCTCAGATTACATTTATTTGGGTATTTATAACATCAATTATGTTAATATTTCATTAATAGGATAATTATTGCATCATCATTGTGTCATAAATAAATTAAATTATTTATTGTCTAAAAATTATAAATAAAATACCATCATGTAGAAAATATTTTTAGATTTCTAATTAATATTTATAGTCTAATTTATCTTATGTATTACCTTATATTAAAAATGTTTTAGTTATTAAACTTTGATTTTAACTATTTTAACTATTCTTTAAATAAAATAATATTAAATGTCCTAATCGAATCCAAGTGGGCCTAAATGCTCATATTTTATTCCTAAAAATGTTTTTGGTTGAATTAAACTTACCTAATAGAATTAGGACATGTGTTAGGGTAATAATAATATCATTTTTACCCTTAATTACCCTATTTACTTTTAACCATGGTGAAAAAAAGTAAAAAGTTACTATTCTCCAAAAATTATTTTCATCTCATTGACCCAAATTTTAGTCCTTGATATTAACTATGTCTCTCTGATTTTCGAAATTCCACTCAGAGAAGCGGTAAAATTAAATTTTATGTAAATTTTCAAATTCTCCTAGGAGGAGGGTAAAAGACGGTGAAAAGTTAAATAAAATTTTTATATATCTAAAATTATTATAAAATGAATCCAATGAATTAAATTGAACTTATATAGGTATTATGTATAAATTTTGACCTAAAATAAATAAAATAAATAATTATTTAAATAAAAAGTTGGTTTTTAAATAGTAACCCAATGTTTTCACTAATCATCAAAAATTGAAATTTTCAGAAAAATACCAAAATTTCACCCTAGTATAATTTCAATACTCCGAATCCAAAAATGAAGTCCATTTTGAAAGATAAAATTTAAAAAATTTCAAAAAAGTGGGTATTACTATTCATAACGGCTAGTTTTAATAATATTTTAATAGCATATCATTGTTTAGTGAAACTCGGTATTGTGTACAATGCAAGCTATCGAGGAAGGCCATGGTTGCGTATAAAGAAAGCCAAGATAGTGTTGTGTGTAGTGAAAGATTTCTTTGATGATGTATATAACATAAAAAAAATATTTCTCATAAAAATATCGGGTGTTACATAGTTTTCCCATGAAATAATCAGATTAAAAATTCCAACTTTTTCATTTTACCACATTGCTGATATACTGGAGTCGTCACAACATCATTCAATTTTTTCACCCTATCAACATCATCATTTTCATTGGAAGCATCATGTGTGCTTGTATCAAAATCTTGGTGGCTGGAAATCCTTTCCTTCTCATGATGAAAAATAAATGGAAACCGATCATATATCAAACTCTCCAATTCAGTCCTATCATTTAGATCATCAACATTTTGAGATTCCTTTTTCTCTCCATTGTGATACCACACATAATAGTTTGTTTGTAAACCATATTTTGTTATATGATATCTAACTGCTTCACGACTCAACCAAGGTCTTCCAACACAATTAGAGCATGGGAAGTGTATGCAACCACTATCTGAAGCCTTTTCAAATGAAAAATCTAAAAATATGTTCAAATTATTTTGAAAATTGATTGAAATCCGACCAGTTTTGTACATCCAACTTATATCCATTCTGTAATTTTTTTTCAATAAGTCACTTCAAAGCAATTCAATAATATTGAAGTTCAATCAAAAAAATATTTAGGTAAATGAAAATTGTTTACTTTAAATAAAAGTATAACTAATACATTACTCTATACAAGAATCATATTAAGGAATACAACAAAATACAATGTATATAAGAAAATAAGATACAAAATTTCTAATGCCTATATTCAAGGATTGCCCAGTAAGATGTTGGAAGTGGATCAAGGAATACATAATCCTTAAGGTTCTTGTTGGGTGTGCATGAGTTTTATACTTTAACTTCTTCTGGGAGATCAAGATGAGGAGTAGGATGAGGATCACATCAAAAGTAGTTATGGCCTCATCAAGTTTCACCTTAACCATGGATTAAAGGATCCTAGGTTTGGGGACATAGATCATAGTTTGGTAGGGTGTATTCATTGAATCATGTCCCAATTGATTTTGGAGAGGGACCTTCAATAGTTATAGGTATGGATTTGATTAGAAACAACTATAAAAATGATATCCAAGAATTTTGATGTCCCAAACCAGGATGCCACTCATTAGTGACCCGAACCCAGATGGGCACTCATTGGAGAGGGACCTTCAAGTTCTATTGTGTTTTATCTCACATACAAATAATGATTTTTGGGCTATCTGAGGTCCAGGGAGGAGGTTGGTGGGCTGTCGGGGGTCCAGGGAGGAGGGTGGGGGGATTTCCAGGTTCCAGGAAGGAGGGGGGGGCTATCCTGGGTCCAGAAAGGTGGGTGGGGGCTGTCCGGGGTCCAGGGAGGAGGGGGGGGGGGGTCTATCTAGGGTCCATAAAGGAGGGAGGGGGGATATCTAGGGTCCAGGGAGGAGGGTGGGGGGGGGGGGTGGGGGGCTGTCTAGGTCCTAGGAAGGAGGGGGGTTGTCCTGGGTCTAGGAAGGACGGGGTTTTCCTAGATATATCATGTAAAATGAAGTCAAACCATCTTAAATCCTAAATGACCACCCACAACCCTGATTAATGACCAAAAATCTCCCCTTTAGGCCAAATCAAAAGTGAAAACAAAAACACATAGTTTCAAAAAACAAATTCATTTGTGTGAAGAATAATAATCCCATGGTCTTCTTGATATATAAACCATGCAGTCATGATTTTCGAGATGAACTTGTATCCATGAAACTATATGAGAAGCACAATTCAATACATGTGTTTTTCTGATTTTCCCAAGCATTTTGAGGAACCACAAATCAGTGAAAATGTTAATTGTGTTTTAAAAATGTGATTGAATAACTCATGTATTATGTTGAAGGAAGAATGATTAATGGTTATATTAGGAAAACTAATATTCATTAATATTGCAAATTTGACATTCTGTGAATTAGTTTCATGAAGAAGGAAGAAGTACTACATGGGAAAAAGAGAGGTCCCACTGAGAGTTCCCTTTTTAGACATTTTATTCATAATGAACATTGGATTGTACGGTTAAGAATTTCTTATTTCTTCTGTGAAGAATAATTAGGGACCACATACTATTTTTCAAAGTTCAAGAAGATAATTCATATGTTTTTTTGTGCAAAGGATAAGTGAAAATTGTGTCATTATATATATATATATTTTGATAGAAACATGATACATACTTGTTATGTAATACACATATTGTGAAAAAATTAAGATGAATAAGATCTTCATGTTTGAAATGATCTTAATGAAAGATGTAATTTTCATAAAATACTATAAATAAATATTTCAAACAATTTCTTATGAGTTCATATACATGAAGCTCTAATATTTGAAGCATTGAGATTAAAAAAACTACGAATCCTTAAAATTAGAACACAAGAAAAAGACACTATGCCCTTATAAATTTATATGTGTAATGAAAACATTAATTGGACAATGTGTACACCAATGTAGTGATTTGATTACACAATTTGTGGAGTAGTGAATCAAAAAATTTTCCAAAATTCCTAGAAATAGGGAATAATGATATCTTTGATAATTGAAGGGTATCCTTGAGAAGAGGTGGAAGGATATCCTTGAGAAGAGGTGGAAGGAGTCTAAACTAGCAGCTGATCAGATGGAAGAGGTGCACCTGTGCTGGGGCTTCTCAAGGGATTCTGGGAGTCATCCTCAATCTGCTTCTGGATCAGGGGGGGGGGGTCGCCTGCCTTAGTCAAATTTGGGGGGTTTTCCCCCAACGGTTATTAAAAACCATTGGGAATACTCCATCAAAAACCTTCTTTACCAATAATTTATGCAAACCGTTGGTAAAGAACACCTATACCAACGGTTCAAAATAACCGTTGGTATTCAAGTGTTGGGAAAAGTATGATTTCCAGTAGTGTATGAAGAAATTTTTGGGTGTTGATATTGATCTTTTATGAACTAGTTGTTTATGTTTTAGAGTTTCCAGAGATACTAGACCTATATGATTCTAGCATGGATTGTTATGATATGTAATGAATATCAATATAATAAGATGTAATATCTATGTATGAAAAGTATGGGTCACTATACTAACTGAGTTCTCAGGTTGGATATATATTTCAAACTCATTTTTTTATTATAATATATTATTTTCATATTTAAAATGATTTTAGAAGAGACACAGATAGAGAATCATATCACCATGCTTTTTAGTATAGAAATGAAGGTTTAAATGAAGACTTTGAGAAACATAAAAATAATAGAGGAAATGAAGTTGAGTTAAAACTAAACTATGAAATAGAAACAAATTTTAGTTATAGATAGTCAGAGTATAATGATTTAAATAATGTCATTGACTTATTCCATAATCATAATCATTGTTATGATATCATATATGGTCATATTCTTAGCTTCTTATTAGTAATATTTCATTGCTACTTGTTATTCGGGTGTTTATTACTTTTTGTTCTTATGCGTGTTTTGTCGAATAAATTCTTATTCTTATTTTTAGGTTATAGATACCTCATTTAAAAAATTTTATTAGTGTAATATATATCATATTTATTCATTTAATTCATTTATATAATCATTATGGAATAAAGATAATGTAGAACGAGTCGTATCACATCGTGGAGACAGTATTCCATACGTACGCACAAGCGATGATATCATTCCCATGATCGTGGAATTGTATTAGAGTGTATGTATACTATTTCAGAATCAATATAACTTTACAATAATCATATATAGTTATTATTTACACCATTATACCCTTCCAAGTAAGGTGGTGGTGGAAAATAGATTACACCACAGCGTGGAGACGGTATTCCGTACGTACGCACGCGCGGTGATTTCATTTTCCGTAGGATGGAAAGATGGTGAAATAGGGTTATTTCATACATATAATAACATATCAGCATATGAATGATACTAATGTTATTACTTCATAATGAAAAAACTAAATAATAAGAAGTAGAAGAATAAATAAAGTTGAAAGAATCAGTAACGGACATTACCTCCTCTTTGAAGCGCCTATTCTTAACCTCCTCTTAGGGAACTAAAAATGGTCTTTGAAGAATAACAGGACCTCTAGGATGTTTATAGGGAAGTGGAGAAGAGAAATTGGCAGAGGTTGGCTGAGCATGAAGGCTCAAAGTGGTGTGAGGAAGAGAGGGAGGAGGTTCCCTTTTATAAGGGAGGAGAGGGGCACCTTAGGAAAAACTAAAAATATTATTTTATTATAAAGTCATATTCGGTTTTTAATAGCTCCAAATTGATTTATTTCGAAGCTAAGGCAGGTATGGGTAGAAATAATCTCATAAAATAGAATTTAGACAAGTTTAGGTTTCTATTTTAACCTTATCATTTAGATTTAACTTTAAGTTAAATAATTTTAGTTTTACCGTGTCTTCTTGTTTTCTTACAATATAAGGTTAATAAACTTACAATAAAAAGACAAAAGAACCCCAAGTTGTTTATTATTAATATATATAACCTTATCTAATTCATTTGGACGAACCTTAGATTTTTATGAATAAAATAACAATTAATAATATAATATTTTTTTTAAAAACTATTTTATGTCAATTTTGACACTATTTGGTAATTGATTTTTGTGAAAATCATAACAGAATGATTAGTTCGAAAACAGTTAATTAAATAAATAATAACAAGTCATATTAACCTAGAAAATTAGTGTAATTCATAAAAAGTCTCACATTACATTTATTTGGGTATTTATAACATCAATTATGTCAATATTTCATTAATAAGATAATTATTGCATCATTATTGTGTCATAAATAAATTAAATTATTTAATGTCTAAAAATTACAAATAAAATACCATTATGTAGGAAATTTTTTTATATTTATAATGAATATTTATAGTCTAATTTATCTTATGTATAACCCTATATTAAAATTTTTTTAGTTATTAAACTTTGATTTTAACTATTTTAACTATTCTTTAAATAAAATAATATTAAATGTCCTAATCTAATCCAAGTGGGCCTAAATGGTCATATTTTATTCCTAAGGATGTTTTTGGTTGAATTAAACTTATATAATAGAATTAGGACGTGTGTTGGGGTAATACTAATATCATTTTTACCCTTAATTACCCTATTTACTTTTAACCATGGTGAAAAAAGTAAAAAGTTACTATTCACCAAAAATTATTTTCATCTCATTGAACCACATTTTAGTCCTTTATATTAACTATGTCTCTCTGATTTTCAAAATTCCACTCACAGAAGCGGTAAAATTAAGTTTTATGTAAATTTTCAAATTCTTCTAGGAGGTGGGTAAAAGACGCTGAAAAGTTAAATAAAATTTTTATATATCTAAAATTATTATAAAATGAATCCAATGAATTAAATTGAACTTATATAGGTATTATGTATCAATTTTGACCTAAAATAATTAAATAAAATAATTATTTAAATAAAAAGTTGGTTTTTAAATAGTAACCCAGTGTTTTCACTATTCATCAAAAATTGAAAGTTTTTAGAAAAATACCAAAATTTCACCCTAGTATAATTTCGATACTCCGAATCCAAAAATGAAGTCCATTTTGAAAGATAAAATTTAAAAAATTTCAGAAAGTGGGTATTACTATTCATAAAGGCTAGTTTTAATAATATTTTAATAGCATATCATTGTTTAGTGAAACTCGGTATTGTGTACAACGCAAGCTATCGAGGAAGGCCGCGGTTGCCTATAAAGCAAGCCAAGATAGTGTTGTGTGTAGTGAAAGATTCCTTTGATGATGTATATAACATAAAAAAAATATTTCTCATAAAAATATCGGGTGTTACATTGTTTTCCCATGAAACAATCAGATTAAAAATTCCAACCTTTTCATTTTACCACATTGCTGATATACTAGAGTCGTCACAACATCATTCAATTTTTTCACCCTATCAACATCATCATTTTCATTGGACGCATCATGCGTGCTTGTATCAAAATCTTGGTGGCTGGAAATCCTTTCATTCTCATGATGCCGAATAAATGGAAATTGATCATATATCAAACTCTCCAATTTAGTCCTATCATTTAGATCATCAACATTTTGAGATTCAATTTTCTCTCCATTGTGATACCACACATAATAGTTTGTTTGTAAACCATATTTGGTTATATGATAGCTAACTGCTTCATGACTCAACCAAGGTCTTCCAACACAATTAGAACATGGGTAGTGTATGCAACCACTATCTGAAGCCTTTTCAAATGAAAAATCTAAAAATATGTTCAAATTATTTTGAAAATTGGTTGAAATCTGACCAGTTTTGTACATCCAACTTATATCCATTCTGTAATTTTTTTTTCAATAAGTCACTTCAAATAAATTCAATAATATTGAAGTTCAATCAAAAAAATATTTAGGTAAATGAAAATTGTTTACTTTAAATAAAAGTATAACTAATAAATTACTCTATACAAGAATCATATTAAGGAATACAACAAAATACAGTGTATATAAGAAAATAAGATACAAAATTTCTAAGACCTATATTCAAGGATTGCCCAGTAAGATGTTGGAAGTGGATCAAGGAATACATAATCCTTAAGGTTCTTGTTGGGTGTGCATGAGTTTTATACTTTAACTTCTTCTGGGAGATCAGGATGAGGAGTAGGATGAGGATCACATCAAAAGTAGTTATGGACTCATCAAGTTTCACCTTAACCATGGATTAAAGGATCCTAGGTTTGGGGATATAGATCATAGTTTGGTAGGGTGTATTCATTGAATCATGTCCCAATTGATTTTGGAGAGGGACCTTCAATAGTTATAGGTATGGATTTGATTAGAAACACCTATAAAAAGGATATCCATGAATTGTGATGTCCCAAACCAGGATGCCACTCATTAGTGACCCAAACCCAGATGGGCACTCATTGGAGAGGGACCTTCAAGTTCTATTGTGTTTTATCTCACATACAAATAAGGATTTTTGGGCTCTCCGAGGTCAAGGGAGGAGGTTGGTGGGCTGTCTGGGGTCCAGGGAGGAGGGTGGGGGGCTGTCCAGGTTCCAGGAAGGAGGGGGGGCTATCCTGGGTCCAGAAAGTTGGGTGGGGGGCTTTCCGAGGTCTAGGGAGGAGGGGGGGGGGGGGGGGGGGGCTGTCCAAGGTCCATAAAGGAGGGAGGGGGGATATCTAGGGTCCAGGGAGGAGGGTGGGGGGGGGGGGGGGCTATCCAGGGCCTAGGAAGGAGGGGGGCTGTCCTGGGTCCAGGAAGGAGGGGGTTGTCCCAGATATATCAAGTAAAATGAAGTCATACCATCTTACATCCTAAATGACCACCCACAACCATGATTAATGACCACAAATCTCCCCTTTCGGCCAAATCAAAAGTGAAAACAAAAACACATAGTTTCAAAAAAAAATTCATTTGTGTGAAGAATAATAATCCCATGGTATTCTTGATATATGAACCATGCAGTCATGATTTTCTAGATGAACTTGTATCCATGAAACTATATGAGAAGCAAAATTCAATACATGTGTTTTTCTGATTTTCCCAAGCATTTTGAGGAACCCCAAATCAGTGAAAATGTTAATTGTGTTTTAAAAATGTGATTGAATAACTCATGTATGATGTTGAAGGAAGAATGATTAATGGTTATATTAGGAAAACTAATATTCATTAATATTGAAAATTTGACATTCTGTGAATTAGTTTCATGAAGAAGGAATAAGTACTACATGGGAAAAGGAGAGGTCCCACTGAGAGTTACCTTTTTAGATATTTTATTCATAAAGAACATTGGATTGTACGGTTCAGAATTTCTTATTTCTTCTGTGAAGAATAACTAGGGACCCCATACTATTTTTCAAAGTTCAAGAAGATACTTCATATGTTTTTTATATAAAGGATAAGTGAACATTGTGTCATTATATATATATATATATAGATTTTGATAGAAACATGATACATACTTGTTATGTAATACACATAGTGTAAAAAAATTAAGATGAATAATATCTTCATGTTTGAAATGATCTTAATGAGAGATGTAATTTTCATAAAATACTATAAATAAATATTGCAAACAATATCTTATGAGTTCATATACATGAAGCTCTAATATTTTAAGCATTGAGATTAAAAAAACTGTGAATCCTTAATATTAGAACACAAGAAAAATACACCATGCCCTTATAAATGTATATGTGTAATGAAAACATTAATTGGACAATATGTACACCAATGTAGTGATTTGAGTACACAATTTGTGGAGTAGTGAATCAAAAAATTTTCCAAAATCCCTAGAAATAGGGAATAAAGATATCTTTGATAATTGAAGGGTATAATTGAGAAGAGGTGGAAGGATATCCTTGAGAAGAGGTGGAAGGAGTCTAAACTAGTAGCTGATCGGATGGAAGAGGTGCACCTGTGCTGGGGCTTCTCAAGGGATTCTGGGAGTCATCCTCAATCTGCTTCTGGATTGGGGGGGGGGGGGTCTCCTGCCTTAGTCAAATTTGGGGGGTTTTCCCCCAACGGTTATTAAAAACCATTGGGAAAACAATGATTTCCCAATGGTTTGATGAAACCATTGGGAATACTCCATCAAAAACCTTCTTTACCAACAGTTTATGCAAACCGTTGGTAAAGAACACCTATACCAACGGTTCAAATGAACCGTTGGTATTCAAGTGTTGGGAAAAGTATGATTTCCAGTAGTGTATGAAGAAATTTTTGGGTGTTGATATTGATCTTTTATGAACTAGTTGTTTATGTTTCAGAGTTTCCAAAGATACTAGACCTATATGATTCTATCATGGATTGTTATGATATGTAATGAATATCAATATAATAAGACGTAATATCTATGTATGAAAAGTATGGGTCACTATACTAACTGAGTTCTCAGGTTGGATATATATTTCAAACTCATTTTATTATTATAATATATGATTTTCAAATTTAAAATGATTTTAGAAGAGCCATAGATAGAGAATCATATCACCATGATTTTTAGTATAGAAATGAAGGTTTAAATGAAGGCTTTGAGAAACATAAAAATAATAGAGGAAATGAAGTTGAGTTAAAACTCAACTATGAAATAGGAAAAAAATTTTGTTATAGATAGTCAGAGTATAAACTATTCTGTTAATGTTTTTTAAGATCATTCATCAGATGAATTAATCTCAAGCTGTGATGAAGATGATTTCAAAAAATTAATCAATGATTTTTTTGTAAAATTAAAGATTATCTGAATAAGGTTTCTAATTATGTGGTTATATAAATATTTTTACCCATCAAGGGACTTCATGTTTAAAATTTATATATAGAGAAATAAACTGATATAATATAAGATAAATTGGATTAAATGGTAAGTAGTTGCAATACTAGAAAAAAAGGTAAAATACAAGGATGAATATATGTCACTTTACAATGAAAGAGTTTATTTTATTTATGAATAATTGAAAATAGTAGTTTGTGATAAATTTGTGTTTAATTTTTTTTTGTTTTTTATGTGATCCATGTATTTTAAAAGTTACACAAGGTATCAATGAATGTTAAATATTCTCATCTGGAAGTGAAATCAAAATAGGTGAAGGTGTTTGAAAACATATTTCTAGAATCAAATAAAATTCAGGTGGATCAAATTTAGATGATTTATAAGGATTGGTAATAAATATTCAATTATTTAGGACGATAAAAATACTATCAACTTGATGTGTATTGAGATAGAAATAAAACTAAAAAAATTAAAGGACACTATACCTGGAATTTCCCAAGATATTGAGAATTAAAGTGACTGCACACAATATTCTAAAAGGGTTCCTAATTAAAAGAAGAATTAGAATGGTGAAAACAAGAGCAATGAATCATATTTTTAGGAACCCTTATCCATATCATAGAAAAAGGTATCCCACTATCTCATTAATTATGGTTTCTCTGAATCTATTTTGAAAAATGGTGTAGGAACTAAGTCAAAATATGGAAAAAATTGGATGGATAAAAATACTAAGAAACCCAAAAATGTATCAAGGGTGTATGTTATTATTTAAAATAAAATAATATCTCCAAATTGAGACTAAAATAATGGGTTTCCCACCTAAAAATATCCAGCAAATGTTTTTTGACGGATTTCAGCTAGAAGAAAATAAAGAGGTTTATATGACACTATTGGTGATTTTAGAGGTTTGGATATGAGAAAATAGAGTGTTGGTACATCATTTAAATTTTTATTAATAAAATAACTCAAAAAATAAGGGGTATAAAAATTGAAATTCATAAGAAACCTACTATATAGATTCATACCTTGCAAAAATAGAAGAATATGACCTTGAAAAATAGATTTGATATCATGGAAAACTTCTGTGTGTATTATGAAATAATTGGTCTTTATTATAAATAATAATAATATGTACCAATATAGTACAACTATAATGATTTCAAGTAAAAAAAACAAGAAGGTGAATAAATTTGGCAAGTATGATTTGAGGATAAATCAAAAGAAGATTGTTGAGTCTTCCACTCCCAAGAATTTTGAAAAGAAATATGCGAAGGATTTCAACCCAATAAGGAAAAAATTATTCTACTATGGTCGGAAATGATGAATAATGGATCATTACAAAATTTCCATGACCATCTAGAATGAAAAGAGAGAGATAGAAAAAATAACAAAAGAATCAATCCTCGTGAGATATAGCATGATTGTTTTAGTTATTGACATAAAAGGTAAAGGAACATGAGCCTCAACCCAGTTGGTGAGGACTCCTTAAGTGCATCTAAGAGACCCAGGTTCAAAAACAGGTAGAGGCATATTTTTAGTGTACTATAGAAGCACTATATCAGGCACTATTTGGTACTTTAGCAGCTAGAACTATTCACCTTGGGCCACCAATTTGGGATTGGATCCCTTAAGGACTTCATGCCACCCAAGACTTCGGGTCTGTAAAGCTTTCGGGCCATCTTTAAGGCGTTCGGGCCACCTCAAGGCCTTTGGGCCACATGATCAGTGCAGTTACCCCAGAAAGACTCTACAAAAAAGGAGTATCCCCAAAGGAGGATTTAGAGTAAGTGAACTCACCAGAGCAGAACCAAATGGATTTAGAATAATGAGAGGGTATGGATACGCCATCGGGACCAGTCTGTGCTTGAACGAGAAGCTTATCTAGACTACCAGGAAAAGGTGGAGAGCTACCATCAGGATGCATATGCTAGGGAGGGATAGCTCCTTATAGTTATAGTCTGGTGAAATTCCCTAAGACATTTGGGTCATGTAATCTCTTAAGCCTATGAGACATGTAATCTCTATGCCTACGAGCCTTGTAAGGGTTCCCACTCATCCCTTGAAAGGGGGGTTATCAAAAATCAATAAAAATTAAGGCCTTCAGGACATTCAAGTACAAAATAAATAATCCAAATTTCATGAGAGGTTTCTAATGAATGGTAAAATTATAGTTAATAAAGAGGTGAGTTGAAGGGGAAAACATGATAGATATATTGAAACTATGTGCATAAGTTTTCTTACAAAATAAGAAAATATTTTTAAATATAAAGGAAAAGAACCAGTGACTTTTAGTGCTAAAAATGCTAATACTAGAAAATAATCCTCACCCAAGAAGAAGGAATATCATGTTAAAAGGGAATCATTGAAAATATGAACAACCTAGTTAGAAATGTTGATGAATATGTGTAAATAATAAAATAATAAAAGTTACTAGAAAATGTTAAAAATGGCTATTCCAACCAAGAATAATGTTAAAAAAGGAAAGGAATCCATACTACCAAAGTAGAAATATATTTGGAAAATCAAGGGTGGAATATAAGAATTAAAAGTTATAAAAATTTTAAAACTATAAAAATGGAATATTTTGGTTGAAAAATATGACTTTTACCTATTTATCTCATTAAGAATCTGATATAATATCACAATATTCCCATCTTTATCTATTTTTGATACTTTAAATAAGGAATTAAAGATGAAGGATAAAAAAAGAGAACTAGTGAAGGATGAGATGTTAATAAATCAATAGAAATTCATTCATCATGGTGTACTAAAATTATTTCATTGTTTTAAAACATTATTTTTAAAATTAAAATTATTATCTCAATTAGTATCAAACATCTAAATAGATATAAAAAATTCTTGGGGATTATTTCTTGAAGAAGGAAAAACCATGATGAATTCAATTGATGTATGCCCCTTAAAGGGGTTATTAAAAGTTCAAGCTACCAGAGATTATAATTTTTTTTGGTTAAAACTAGAATCTAGATAAACTATGATAAAATTGAATATAAGGTATGATTTTTAGTCTTTTAATTATATTTAATATGGTTATAAAAGGGGAATGATTGTCTAAAAAAATGGGGGGGGGGGTGAAGTAGAATAAAACTTGAATGTTTTTGAAATGTTTTTTCATGTTGAGTTTTAGTTCATAAAATTTTGAAAATCAGTTTGTAAATACCCTAATAAGTGAATATTGAGATTTTATTACATTTTGATTAAACATGGATGGATTTGTTGTCTAGACCAATCACTCATTTTTTCCACATCGGGTTAGCCCATGTAACCTTACAATTGATTAGTTGATGGAACATTGCTAAGAATAATGTTTCACCACCCTTACCTCATGTAGAAGTGATGAATTATCTCAATAAAGTGAAAAATAATAAAAAATGGGTGGATATGTTGTTTACAATTTAGAATATAAAAGGGAGAACAATTTTACATTGGAGGACTTCCCCTACACCCTAAGTATTAATAAGGGGAAAAGATCACCCCCTTTGCATTTATTATTAATAAGTGGGAGAAGACATATTGAAACAAGTTAATTCTTTGATTATTTTAATAGAATTAATAAAAAATGGGTAAAATTGAAGTTCCCAAAGGTTTGGGATTTTTTTATTTATTGTTAATATGTGTGAATTTGTATGTCCAAGGGAAGATGGGTGATGGAAGAAGTTTCCACCCAATAAAGGTGATAAAGATGATAACCATGTAGTTTTTTAAAGTAAGAGCTTATTTATTATTTATAAATCATCCCTAAATCAAAATATTAATTTTTTTTATCTTCATGATATATAATTAAAAGTGATGATGGAGTGTTTCTAGTGACATCTATAATAGTTTGGAAAAGTTGGAGAAGCATGCATGTTGAAAATAGCCTCAAGTGCTATAATAAATGGTGTGAGAAGATAGATAAGATTGTAGAGAATCCATTATGAGATGTTTTATCATGAAATATAATATATAAAATGATGAAAAAATTATGGATGGTGAATTTTAGAATCTATGATAAATTCTGGATCAAAGTGAAAAATAAGATATATTAGAGATCAGAAAGAATTTGAAGTTTTATTAAAGAAATTTGGAATTATTTTTATAATCTAAAATTTCATATAAAGTCATTTTATGTTTATTTTAAGTGATTGAGAAGGTACTAAGATTATTTTAAAATATTTAAAATTTATTTGGATATAATATGGAATTTGGAGTTATGAATGTAAAATTGACAATGTCCTAAATAAGGAATAATTATGTACGGGTCATTATTTTACATTGTATGAGTCATTTTAGAGAAAACGTATCTGTGTATGTTTCATTATTGACATTGTTCATGTGTTATATCTGAGTGAAGGAAAACTGCATATGGGTTAATCTAAACTCTGTATGTGTCATTGTTTCACTTTATATGATCCAACTAAAAGTACAACTAAGTTTGGACTATGTATAAGTCATTTGGACATGTGTACCAGTCAACTGAATATGTATATGAGTCATTGAGACCTTCGTATGATTAATTTAACATATATATATATATGATTCATATATATAATTCATATGGTTCATTCCTTATTAAAATTATTATAACACTGAAAATAATTACTAATTTTTATAGAATTTAATATTTTGAAGTAAAATACATTTGATGATGCCAAAGCCATTATTTGAATTTTAAAACCTCATGGGTCTTTTAAAATCCTTTATTCAAACTATGATTTTAGGAATATTTATTTAGAAGAATATTTATGCGATCACTACTATATTGCATGATGTTTTTCAAATGAGAATATTAAAAATAAACATTATTGATCAAAAGAAAAATGAAATCCAATAATGCATGAGCTGTAATTCAATGTTTTAATTATTATAATATAACTTATAATTCAATATGATTGAGTGGGAAACCAATAATCATGGTTTAGATTAAAGAGATCAAATTTTAATGAATTTTTCATAAAAAGTGAACCTAAAATGACGTTATTCTAAAATTAATAAATCTAGAAATGAAAAATTTGAAGATGCATGTACTATTTATTTATTAACTAAAATATCACAATATTTGTTATTCAAATATAGATTAAATTAGGATATGTATCCATAATTAATTTTTCAATTGAAATACACAATTGAGCTTAATGGTACTAAATATATTGTCATGTCACAATGAGAAGATCCCTGTCATAAAATACTATTGCTAAGATTTTGATACAAATATGAAGATTTTTTGATTGTAGAATTCTGTATGGAATATTTTAAGATAAAATAAATTAATCCCATAGGAAGAAAATAAGAGTCAATTTTATCCAAGATAATAAAATGAGAAAGTGAAATAAAAGAACATTTTTAAAAATATGTTTGACACAAAGGGTGATTCAAAATGAGTATTCATGAATGAATTGAAAAACCCTTGTGAAAAATTATAAGAAGAGATATTAAGGATCATGGGGGACAAGGATATTTCATGAATATTCCCTTTTTAGACTGAAATATAATTCTTTATATATTTTCATTTTGAGAAAATATTTTTATATCTCCCTAAAATAATTATGTGAGGCTTGTGCCCAAAAAATGAAGAGTCTGTAGAGTTGTGTGGTGTAGTGTAAAATTTCTATTGAGCGAGGGGGAATAGAGACCACCTAGAGATATAGAGAATATATCTAAGAGAATATAGAGTAGATGATACTTTTCAGAAGTAGAAACACTCTCTGGGTTTCAAATAATTATAATAATAGGTATCCAACCTATTTCTGACTATACAGATTCAGAGTATCGAAGAAGTGAGAAAGAAAAAATAGAGTATGATAAATGATAATGTGTGTGAAACATATCTTATCTATCTTATGTAGTCAAAGGCCATGTATAATGTGTGTGAGAAGACAATTTATATAACATGAATACAATCTAAAAGAAAGTCTATGAAAGAAAAGACTTAATTGTAGGAGGTGTCTGATTATCAAATGAAATTAGAATACTCTAAGTTGAGAAATGAGATCAAATATTGCAAATGTAGTTTTATCCTATGCAAACTGGTTATTTACTTTAGAGTTTTCAAGAAGTGGTTAGAACTTATGGGAGTGAGTATAAATAACCCTCAGGAGGGGCTTGCATTCCCATGTGTAACATTATAAATGATCATCTTTGTAATATGGTGAACCTAGTTTTAGGACGATCCCTACCCAACCCGCTTGTAATTTATAAAAATATTATTGTGGAAAATATCTTACTCAATGAATCTTAATCACAACAAGGAGTTGGTTTCCCATATTGCTGTCAGACCTTATAAAAAATACTTTATATTGATATCTCTTTATATTCTTGATCACATGTGGTATTATGTGTTTGTTTGAAAACAAATAGTTACATTTATATACTAAAAGGTAACATGGGTTCAAATACAGAAGGAAGATAAATTTAAAAGAATATTCAGAATTTGGTAAAAATTTTAAACACACACGATTCACCCCAACTTTCTGGTGTCTACATAATCCCATTAAGACTGACGGATATAATCATGTTTAAACATATGGGTGAGTAATAATACTTATACTGTTATCCCTGGCATAGTTCTTACTCACATGATTCAATAGTGTCTTTGAGAATCGTTAATAAATAAAGTATAGATAAAATCTAGAACCTCAATATAAATTATCAATGATTACATTAATATCATTAATTCATCTCATATCAAGACACCATAGCTCACCACCACTTTAATCACCAAATAAAAATGTATTTATATAATATATATAATCAAATTTCATAATATCAAAATAATAAAGACCCTTATAAACTATGTTCTAATAGAGTATATAAAGAACCCAACACTATAACCCATGCATCGATTCAACCCTTGGTTACCTAAAGAGGAGTAATAGTTTTACAATCTATCCACATGGAAAAATACTACAAAACTCCCTCAATATATTTCTAAACCCATCCACCCCACATGTAGATGGTATCAATGTAAAAGAATAAAATAAGAAAAAATAATAATATCACATCTTATATCTTATCATAAATTCCAAATCTTATGAATAACCTAGGATACACCACTATCTCATTTCGTCATAACAACTCTATGACTAGTATTATTCCAAATAACCACAACTATGATTAGACTACCTTTAACCCAATGTTATAAGTGAGAAAACAATAAATACTAGGTATATCATCATCAACCTCGATCCAAGAGCCATGAGAGAGAAAGAGTGTGAACGACCGAGTGAATCATCATCTACCTCTATTTAAACCTAGGTTATTAATACATAATATATTGGAATTAAATTTAATTAAAAAGAATATAATGTTTAATCATGATCAATTTTGGTTGTTTTTCTTTTTAATTAGTGTTAAAAATGAAATATGAGGTTATTAAATACTATAATATTTTTAGAGTTTGTTTGGGGAAGTTTAAAGATTTTTTTGATGAAGGAAGTAAAACCACACCATGGTCCTTGTCATTTTTTAGGTTCTGGTATTTGAAATTGAAAGATAGAATAAAACGATGAAAAATACATCATGGTATAAAACCACACCATATTTTAAAAACTATCACTATGGTTCAAGTCATTTTTAGTGTAATTGTTTTGAAATAATCTTTATACACAACAAGATGACTAAAACATTTCATTGTTTAGATCATGGTTTATGATTAAATGGGAAGATAATCATGGTATCACGAAGAAATATGATCATGGTTCATGTGAATGTGTGAAAAATGAGGAGACTTAGTAGAACCATGTTATAGTGTATGTCATGTCAAATATTATATATTGGTGGTGATCCTTATCAAAGTAAGATATAATGTAATTATAGACATTTTAATGTACATTTTATATTAAATTGGTAGCATGGTTGAAAAAATGATTATGGAGTTGAATGATTTTCTGGAGGGAGTTTTTGAAAGCTATAAGAGTCATGAAGACAAAACCACACTATAGTTTTGTGGAAACCAAATCATAGTGTGATGAACAAATGAAACTTAAAAGATGTAAACAACTATATTTTCAAGAGGATATAAATTTAGTGGCTGTGGTTTTTATAGTCAAACTATTATATAAGAATCCACAATGTGCTTTACTTTTATATATAATTTAATTCATAGAATTTGAAATATTTTTTTTAATTTTGGAATTTGAAAATGTATGATACTTTATAGGATCTTTTAGCTAACTATGATAGACATTTTTAAATTTCAATGAGGCTATAACTTGTGAAATATAATTTAAGATATATTTGAAGAGGTGGATTGAGTAGATTAAGGAGAAAAATTTGAAAAAACATATACACAAAATACATTAGAGAAGAATAACTATTTTATATTTATATATTTAAAGGATTTATGCTTTTGAAGAAATAATATATTCTTATTGATTATGATTTGATCAATAAGTAAAACATGAATATAAAAACCCAAGCTACAATGGTGTACTGATTAATTTTTCTCATATTCATTGTAAGTGACCTATGTGTCATATTCATTATGTCTTTATCCCAGATATGTGAGTAGAGAGGCAGAAAGTGGGATTTACACATGTAATTAGCAATGATATGATCTTAAACATTGAAAAAATGATAGATAATTAGTGATTTCAGGGTACATAAACACATTTTTGGTGTATACTCCTTAGATATATCCCATTTTGGATGTACTAAGTAAAATCCTCATGTCATTGGGTTTTATCTTTCATATTTTGATTATTTGAAGACTTTTTTTGAATTTAGAGGTTCACGTGTTCTTGAAAACACAAGAAAAAGATCCATATGATGAAAAAATGCCGTATACCATATACCATCCCCTCTTAGGTTGTTTTTGAGTATTATGATTATGAGATGTAATATTAGAGTTGAAACATTATTTCTTGTATGATCTATTATAAGAAATATTTTGATATGAATAACAACATTAATTCAATTTTATTTCAACTATTTAATGGATCTAGTTACTATATTTGAATAATTTTATGAGATTATATCTTCAATATATTTGTTTATACATATTTTCTTCTACTATATATAGTATGCATGGTAATTATCCCATAGAGATATATTTGAATTGAATAGAAGAGAATCTTATCAATGCTGATGCATAGATACACAATTCATTATCTGAAGCACTATGAAAATATATTTACATGGTGATAAGCATAACATTAAAAAATTATATATAGTACATGTTTTATAATATATATAAGGGTGATATCATGCTTAAGGAGGAAAAGTTAAAATTCTCCCAGAATAAGTTTTATGACTTGAAGATGTATCATAATTAAAATATTAATGGTTTCTTAAACTACATCACTATGTTTATTGAATCCATTATTTGGACTGGTGATTAAATTAATAATGTGAGATTATTCAAAAGATCATAAAAATATTTACTACTTTTTATAATCTAAATGTTTTCTCTCTTGAGGAAATAAAATTGATAGAGCCTTCAATGGATGATTTTTAATGTAGTTTGGAGGCTTATGAGATTCATGTGAAATATAAAGGATAAATAAGTAACTCTTCTAATGGTAAGAATTTAAAATATATGAATAATATTTATCTCAATCACAATAAAGGAGATGGAGGAGATGCGATTAATGGATTCTCATACTTGTAGAAAGAGAGTTCAAGTGTGGTAAAGGAATATTTGGGGGAAATATTTTGTTGGATTGTTTTAAGTGTAAAATTATTGAGAATACAGTGACAAGGTTTCCAATGAATAATGATGGTGATAAGCTTGAATTTAATTTATGACAAAATCAGTAAATAAGGTTACCCAATTTAAAATAATAAATCCGAAAATATATTTGAGAAAAAATTTGAGTGAATGAGTTTTGTAGGAAAGAAAAAAGACAAAAATGATATTTTCCCTAAATAATGTGAAATATAATTAAAATAATATTTGGAAGAATCCTTGATGGTGATAGTTGAAATTTATCTATTAGAAATTAAATAGTAAGATCAAATAGAATGTGTAGTTGATATTAAATTTAATATTGAGTGTGAACTTAAAGAATAGGGAATTTAAAGGACGAAAAACAATGAGACTAGTGGATTCATAAAATATTACTCAAACTATATTGAATAATTCAAATATGAAATCAGTCATTTAGAAAAGGTTGTGGAAAATCCTGAAGATACATAAGAAAAACCTTGAGAAGTTTCAAACGTTAACCTATGATTAAAGAATAAGATAAGGTGAATAATGAATTTACTTATTGTATTGAGGAGCGAGGAAAGAATATTAAATCTCTTGAATAAGAGGTGGTTACCTTGAATAAAATTTTGAAGTTGAATTTACATCAATAGGTTCCAAGAATAAATTTCAATTTGGTATGTTTTATATTAATGGGTTCAAAAAAAATGGGGTAAAAGAGGAATAACAAACTTTGAAAAGTTACTGAATAATAAAAGGCCCAATAATATATTTGATATTATAAATAGATTGTAAGGAGAATAATAAAAAACATGGAAATATATATAAATGTAAAAAGAGAATAAAAAGGTTATAAATAACTTTAAAACTCAATAATCAAGGGTTATTCAAATAATTAAAAAATATTAAGATGTAGTAAACATGTGGGGTGAAAATTATAATATATTACACCCAATGTTTTTACAATTTTCATTAGTGGTTACTTAAAAAAAACCATGACCTACCGTGATAAGGAATTGAGGTATATATAAGAAATGACACCTATAATCCAACAAAGCAAAGTGAGGGAATATAAGACACCTCCAAGAAGAAATTATTATTATGGATATTGTTTTTGTTACTTTAATTTTGGTCATATATCCTATGATTATAGATTTATAAGAACAAGAAATGAATTTAATGAATGATCATGATGGATAGAAAGAATAGAAATTAAATTTATGAAATTGGATAAAAAATTATCTCCATTGAAAGAGGTGGAATATTATATTAATATATATTCTAAGAATAATGAGGATAAACTCCCTTATGAATCAATTCAACCCTTAGTTTCATAAAAATAAAATAAAGACAAGGAGAAGGAAATATTGGATGATATTTTACTCAAGGAATTCAAAAATAATAGCACATGGATTCTTGATAGTGGTTGTTTATCCAAAATCATGGAGACATATGATCTTTATACATATATATTACATATTTTAGGTGAATATTCATTACATTACACATTAACATTCATACAGATTGTAAATTTATAGTGCCTTTGGAAATATGTAAATATAAATTACTAATTCATATATGAATTACAGAATTTACCACTGTTCTTCATAACTATTACCTTCTTAGACATATCATACAAAATAGTTTTCTTCATAACCTAAGGAAACAAAACATAAGAAATGGCGCACTTAGATGATCAATAAGGGTAAACAAGGGAGATACGTAAGGATAACATGAGAATAAGGGTATGAGAACATGACAATAACATTTGAAAACCATACCTCATATATAAAAGATCATAATATTGAGTTATGGATAAAATATTGGATGTTAATAAGACATTAATCATAATAAAATCAAATAAAATGATCCATGATAGAATAAAATTGAAACAATACATGAAATTATGGCATAAACATAAGAATAGAAAATCATTTCCATAGTTTTCGAGGATCACTACCAAGGATATCATAGTGGAATGGGTCACTCTCTATACTATCATAATAGTCAAGCTTCAATCCTAATACCATCATAGTAGACAAGGTCCCCTACTAAACTAGGTTCACTCCCCATTCTATACCTATCAATATCATGAGGTATAAATATTTACCAATGCATTGGTGGGAGATATAGGTTCCACTTGTCACATAATGAAAATCATATGTATGTGTTCTGCAAGATCATAAAACATTCATCATATCATAACCCATGAAATGAAATAGGTTTCATAAAAATTTCATCATATCACAACCTGGGGAAAAGATAAAGGATTCATAATCATTTCACCATTTCATCATTGTATAACCCAGGATAAGTTACAAGTTTAATAAGAATTTTATCATGGTATAAACTGTGAAAGAGAAATGGGGTTTGTAACCATATTCTCATTATAAAAAAACCATCTAGAGAAATAATAATAATTTTATCCTTGGATCATATCCCTAGTAAATTATAAGTAGCATAAAAGGATTTCATCTTAGATGGAAAATTATTTTGAAATATCACTTGGATAATTTCTTATGGAAAATAAATTTTATTTGAAAATAAATATTTTTAACTAAATATTCATAAAATATTTTCTAAATCATTTTATTTTAAAATAACCTTGAAAAATTATAAAGGAATCTTTAAAAATATATTAAAACATTTCTTGACGAAAATATCCTTTCCAATTTGAAAAAAACACTTTTTAATATATAAAAAATTTTAAAAATACTTTTATTTGAAAATAAACTTGGAATATTATAATGTAATATTAAAATAAATGATTGGTCATGATGATAGATAATTTTTTCATTCCATACACCTTAAAATAAAGATTCATTTACCGTTTTTAGTAAAATATAAACAAGAGTTGTTTAGAAAATGACATGAAGATTAATTTCAGAATTTTTTGTTAAAATTTAATAATGATTAAAAATGTATTTAATAAATCATTTGGATAATTTTAGTTTTTTTTTATAAAACATGATTTTTGAAGAAAAATGGGGTTTCGACCAAAGAGAGAAATAAAGATGTGTTTTCTTAAAAACATTATTTTGATCTCTTGAGTACATAAAGCGAGAAAAATGAAGGGAAACATATATTATCATGAAATAAATAGATAATAATAAAACACATGAGTTTCTTGAGATATGGATAATAATATTTTATCATCGAAAACATAATCATAAACTATCCCGATAAATTATGAGATTGTAACGTAAAATATTTACCACTTTGATAACATTGTATTATAATCCCCATGAAAAAATAAAATTAAATGAAACATAAAAAATAATGAGAATAAATAATTTAGTGATATTAAATGTAAAATGAACTTTATATACACGTCATAAAAGAATATATGTTCATAACATAACATATGTCTTAAGAAAGGAAAATTGAGACAAATATCCCTTACCTTAATTCTCAACTTCCATCATACATGTTCAAAATTCATATATAATAAATATAAGTTTATTAAAAATATGTTATAGAACAATATATATATATATATATACCATACCATATATTATTTCCTTATGTCCTTTTATTAACCATTTATTAAAAATTCCATGTTAAAGTAATGTTTCGGGCAACAACTTCTTTGTTGTTCATGTATGTTTTGATTTTTTAATTTTGGTTCTCTTATATAGATCATGGTTCCCTAATATCTATAATTTTAAACATGATATAAATATAATATATATTTAATATATAGTTTTTAATTATAATCCATAATATTCAGAGATATAAAATGAAATACACCATTCATGGAGATGGTAGGTCATACGTACACATGAATATCATTTCCATTTTCTCAATAGATTTAAATAATTAATGGTAAATAATATATTAAATTCATATAATCATTATTTTTTCATATATATCATTTAAATTAATTAAATTTAACCTTAATACCTTCCAAATAAATTTTAAGTGAAAATGAATCACATCGCTTCACGAGGTGGTAGTCCGTTGTACACACGATCGATATTATCATATCCTACACCACATGGAATGTAAGAAGGTATATATGATATAATATTTCCAAAAGTATATTAATTGAAAAAATATCTTATAAATATGTTAAATACATCATTATATGCACCCTTTAATGGTGGTGATGAAAAAAAAAATAAATTGGTTCACAATGCAGTAGTCCGCCATACACACGATCGACGGTTTCGTATTCCATTTGATGGAAGCAGAGATGGATATAAGATATTAAATTAATATAATAACATCTTAGTATATATGAGATAAATTTTTATTATATTTTATGTGTTAATACATAATATTAGGTCAAAAAATAAGAAATAAAATGGATATTAGAGAAGATAATTACATTCTCTTAGAAGCACCACCTTTGGATCTCTTACTGAGGACCCTAGTGTTGGTATTTTGGGAGGAACAGAAGCAATAAAACTTGGATAATGATATTGGGGAGGTATATTGGTAGGGTTTTGATAAAATATATAGCTTGATAGTCATGGATAAGTGAATGGTGGTGGTGTACTTTTATAAGTGGGGGAAAGGAACCAACTTAAAAACTACATGGAAATTTCCAAAAAATAATGTAAAATAATCAAATAATTCACAAGAAAAAATCTTACAAATGACCATATATTCGAACATGGAAAGGATAATATTGAAATATGGCCATAAAATAGGAATTTTACAAGTTATATATTCATTTTAATCCTTATCTTTTTAGTTTAACCCCCAGTAAACCCATTTTTATGTAAACCATGATCAATATTTTTTACTATTTTTAAATATTCATTATGTTCACAAATTAAGTTAATATTAATATATAATATAAATTTTTAGGATTAAAAATATGGAATATATTTTTCCTAATATGGAATATATTTTTTCCAAATTCTATTCATATAATTGGAAATTTTTAATTTAAAATTAAACATGAAGTCACGATGAGAAATCTGTTTTGCAAAGAGAGAATGTTCGAAAGTTTAAAAAAATTTTATATAAAAACTCAATATGAAATTGATTTAAATGAAATAAATTGGATTAATATATATATATATATATATATATAATTTAACTAATTTTACTTTTAAAACCATTTTAAAATAAAATAAACCTTATAAATTCTTTAAATGAAAATCTAATTTTCAATAAAAAACAAGTATTTTTCACTATTCATCAAAAAATTAATCTTTTCAGAAAAACAATTCACCTTAATATAATTATGAATTTATAATTTAAAAAATAAATTTTATTTTATCATATTAATTTTATAAAATAGTCAAAAATTTATTTTATTATAGTTCAAAAAAATAAATAAAAAAACATTTTTTTGAGAAAATAGTATCTCTAAAACATATAAAGACTAAAAAAATTAATTACTTTTTCATCGATATGTTTTATTATATAAAATAATTATACGTAATATTTTAAATTTTTTTATTAGTATTTAAACCTCTAAGTTTAACAACTAGTTAATAATATTCGCGTTTAAATAATAATATTAATTGATTGCCATAGTTCTTTAAAACTCAATTTTGTGTATAACTCAAGCTATCGAAGAAAGTAAATTTATTTGAAAAAAATATTTCATAAGAACTTAGGGTGTTAAAGTTTACCCAATTAAAATTAATTTTAACCTAAAAATTATTCATTTTGATATAAAAAAATGAGGATAATTCTGACTCAGCATTTCTTCAGGTTCCCACATAGCTTATTCAAATGGGTGGTCTCACCACAAAGCTTTGACTAGGTGAGTGGTCTTGTTTTATATAAATTTCTATAAATAATCTAGAATCTTCTCTAAATGATCTTAATTAGAAAGATATTTCTCCAAATGTACTTCCTTTGAGTTCAATGCATGTGATAGATTAGGTATTTACTTCCTCAATAGAGATACATGGAACACATCATGAACTTGAGAGAGGTTTGGTAGAAGCACCCATAGATAGGATACTATCTCGATACGATCAAGAATATCAAAGGTACCGATATACTAGGGTCTTAGTTTACCCTTATTTCCAAATATAATTACCTTATTCAGTGTAGAAAGTCTTAAAAACATCTTATCACTAACTTTAAATTCTAGATCACACCGGTGACTGTCAGCATAACTTTTATGCAGGCTCTGAGCTTCATTGCTGTGTTGCTGAGTGGATCTAACCTTCTCTAACATTTCTCCATCTGTCTGAGGTCCCAATATATTTATTTCCCTATTGTCATTCCAACACATTGCATCTTTACACTTCTTTCCATATAGGGTTTCATAAGGATCCATCTAAATGCTTGAGTAAAAGCTATTAATGTATGAAACCTCAACAACGTGTTAATCCCAAACACATTTTAAGTCCATAGAATAAGGTCTAATCATATCATATGGGGTTTTAATTATTCTCTCAGACTGACCATTAGTTTTATGATGATACACAATGTTGAAACTCAACGCCATGTCAATAGATTACTGAATACTTATTTAGAACTTTGAGGTAAACCTTGGATCCTGATCAGATACAATTGAATGTGGTACTCCATGATTCCTTAAAACTCCCTTACTGTATATTATGGCAAGATGATCAAGAGATAAGTCTTATATGACAGTGATGAATTATACTGACCTTGTAAGGTGATCGACTATAACCTATATAGTATTATTCCCTTTAGATTTTTTGGGAGTTCGATGATAAATACATGGATATGTTTTCCCAATTCTATTCTAGTATAGGTGATGGATATAACATCCCCTTAGACTTTTTCTCTTAACCTTAACTTTATGACATTCCAAGAATCGAGATACAAATTCTATGATATCTCTCTTTATTCCATCCCACTAGAAATACTATTTTAAATATCTAAACATATTCATACTTTCAATATTAACAGATAATGAAGAACTATGATCTTCCTATTAAAACTCCTTAAAATATTGTATGGACAGAACACATATGTGGTTTAGTAATCTTATCATTCTATCATGATCAAGTTTAAACTGAATAACATTTATAACATTCTTTTGTAGCTCTATATCTTCCTTCTGCACCTCTTTAATATTCATTTGAATAGATGGTTAAACATTCAATTGAGAAAGATAAGATTTCCCCATTCCTTTAGTATTTCCAAATCCATCCATTTCAAATCCAAAAAATATTAGATCTTTTGTGATCCTAATCATGGAAAAGCTAGCATGATCTTTTCAACTCAAGGAATCAGCCACCTTGTTCACTTTCTTAAGGTGGTAATTCATTAAGCAGTCATATTCTTTAATCAGATTGAACCATTTTATCTGGAACATATCCAACTCCTTCTATGTGAATATATAATTTAAATTTTTTTATTGATATATACATCACACTTTTCTTTATATAGATAATTCCTCTATATCATTAATGAAAAATAATCACAGCTAACTCCAAATCATGAGTTGGGTGATTTTTCTCATGAACTATCAATTTTCATGAGGCATAAGGTATAAATATATCATTATAAATAATAACACATCCCAATAAATTCATGGATTCATCACTATAGATCAAAAACCCTTATCCAACATAAATTAATGTATGAAAAGGTGAACTAACTAATATTATATTGATTTCCTTGAAATTTTCCTCACACTCATATGTCCTGATGAACTTAGAACCTTTCTAAGTTAACTCAGTGAGTGGATTTGATAGTTATGAGAAATTTTCCATAAGCTATCAATAATATCCAGATAAACCAAGAAAAATATATATCTCAGTCACTATGGTTGGTCGAGGCTAACACTCAATAGTGTCCATATTTGATGGATCTACTGATATACCCTCTATTGAGAATATATGAACAAAAAATAAAACTTTTTTTCCTCCAAAATGCACACTTTGTAAAATTTTCATATTTTTTATCCTTCCTTATGGTCTTTAATAGAATTATAAATTGATATTAATGATCTTCCTAACTCTTTGAATAGCTTATAATATCATCTATAAAGACTATCATAGATTGATCAATGTAATCTTTAAAAAATATATTCATTAAATCCATAAAGATAGTAGGGGTTTAGTAAGACTGGATGACTTCACTATATATTCATAGTTTCTATACTTTTTAGATAATTTTATCTTTAGTATATACAACTTCTTGACCCTAAATTATTAATATCTAGAATGAAGTTTTATTCTGGAAAATTTTGAGCTACACATAGTTTATCAAATAGGTCATCAATACAATATATATGATACTTGTTATTGACCATGATCTTGTTCAAACATTGATTATAAATTCATAATTGCACCAATGTATCATTATTTTTAATAAAAAGAAGAGGAACACCCCAAGGAGACACACTTGTCCGAATGCATCCCTTGTCACGCTTCTCTTGGAGTTTTTAAATTCTTATAATTCAATAGGGGTCATTATATATGGAATATTTGAAATTGGTGTGGTAGTAGGTATGGGTTATATTGAGAAATAAAATTCACATTTTGGTGGCATCCTAGGAAAATATTCTTTAAATACATTAAAAACTCATGCACAATAGGGATATCATCTATGTTTCATTTCTTCACAACTATCTGAGATAAAATACCTTCTTGAATAGGAATGAAAACCCATACAATAGATGCTATTTCCATAAAAAGTTAATATTTATCATCAAACTGATAAATGATCATAGGTTTTTTTAGAATATCAAATGATACTTCCCATCCTTGTAAATTGATGTGGTATTTATGACTAAAATGCCAATCCATGACTAAGATAACATCAAACTAAACAAGAAGAAGAATGGAATGATTTACAGGAAGCACATTCTAAAAAACTAGAACCAGATGAGAATAATAGAATTGAGATGCGATCATCACACCATTATGGGGTTTCACTACTAATTCTATATCTAATTGACACTCTTAAAAAATTATTCTAATAAGAAATAATGGGTTGTTCCAAAGTTAAATTAGACATTAGTAGTTCTTGAGTGGATGGTAACCATACCTTTCACCACATCATTATCACACCCATCATTAGAAAAAATTTCAACATGAGATTTAACTTTATCTCTTGGATTAATAGGTTTTTGACATTGATCTACATCATTATCCTTTCTATTTGGGTACTTTTTAGAATAATTCTTATACTCCTTGAATTTACAACATTGGAGTGTGTGTGGTGCATTTTGTGATGATTTATCTCTATTTTCATTATAGCTAACTTCTTCCCATCACTTTTTCGTTCAATCTCCCAATAACCTTCCATTCCATACTTAAAAAATATTTACTAGTCCCATTAATACAATTTCCTCTATGTTTCTTACCACACTTTGAGCATAGAAGAAATATCATATTCTTATCTCCTTGGTTTTTAGATTTTCCTTTGAATTCCATTTTTCTACTCTTATCAAATCCATGAGATTGATATGTAATTTGGACATATATTTCTACCTTGATATTACATTGAAAAATATATTCATTTTTACCAAATTATATTATATATAAATCCCTTCAGAGACTTATATTTAATCCATTAAAGAATCAATCGAACTTATTTTTAGGTTAGATGATAATACTAGAAGTGTACCTCACAAGTCTTGTAAAATTTTCCTCATAGGCACCAATAGATTTATTATCCTTTTCCTTTACCTAAAAGAAATCCTTCTCCATCTTCATATGAAGAACATGAGGAATGTAATTATTTGAAAATAATTTATTGAACTCATCCCAATACATGGATTCAATTTCATAATGTTACCTTATATTCTTGATGAGATTCCAACATTAGTCTCCTTCTCCTTCAAAACAATAGATAGAAAAAATGAATTTTTCTTGTTCTAAACACCAAATAATTGAAAATATCTTTTTAGTTGTACTGATCCATTTCTTAGCAACTAGAATATCAGTGTATCCAAAAAATGAAGGTGGATATTTCCTTATGAAGGACTTAATTAAAACATTATTTCCACTTTTTTTGGTTTGAAATTTCTGCATGATTCATGTATTGATAAATTTACATGAGCATAATAATGATATTTTTTATTCTAGATACCATAAAATTTTACCAATCAGGAGGAAAATAATTTCATTGTACATTATACTTAGCATTGACATAGTTCCTTCAGGTTCCAACCATTTACTAAAATAAAAAATCATAATTTAAGATACAATAATCATAGTGGGGGATAACATAATCATGATAAATCAGTTATAGGATGTCTAAATCATGAAATCTTATTTTAATATATGACACCACATGTTTTTACTACGTTATTAATAGTCATAATATATTTAAATACTTCATAATGGTAAATAAGGATTTTGTGAATTCACAAAGCATATCCCCCAAGAGTGTCAAACCAAGTGTGCAACAAGGCTCATTTTTTTTCACCATGTGACAATTGAGTCCATATCAACATGCCATTTTTAGAGTTATTACCCCTAGGTACCTTTGTAATAGATTCGAATCCAACTATAGTATCCAGAAAAGGATTTAATTTATTGTAAACCACTCACTATACCATTTAAAAAAATTCTAGGACATTTTCCTATACTTTGAATCGTCCTTAGAATTACCCTTATAATTTTCCTTAGGGATCTAACTAATGTTTTCTCATACTAATTTGAAAAGTTTAACTAAACCTATCCTCTGATAACATATATGAGGACCAAATATTTTTACATATAGATATTTCATCATTTAGATTAATATTCATTACATTACAGAAACACACACCTCAGGATCATAAAGGTATATTTCCTTTAAAAACATAAAGAACTAGTACATCTGTGAACAATATCATATCACACTATATACTTAATAACAAGAATATTTCTTAGATATATAATATATAATAAAATTCTTCATAACCTAGGGAAAGGAAATATAAGAAAGGGTGAGCTCAGATGCTCAGTAAGGGTAAACAAGGGATATATGTAAGAATAACATGAGCATAAGGGTATGAGAACATGAACATAACATTTTGAAAACATAAAATACATATGAAATATCATAATAATGAGTCATGTCATAAATATTGGTAGTTCATAATACATGAATCATAAGTAAATTAAAAAACATGAGCCACGAGAGCATAACATTGACATAAGACATATAATTGTGGAATACACATAATAATAGAAACTCATTTACATAGTAGTCAAGGATCACTACCAAGGTTATCATAGTTTAATGGGTTGTCTCCCTAAACTTTCCTAGTAGTCAAGGTTTACTCCCAAGACCATCAAAGTGGACAAAGCACCCTATTAAATAGGGTTCACTCCCCATTATAGTCCTATCTATCACATGAGATATAAATATTACCCAATGCATTGGAGGGAAATATAAGTAACACCCAAAACATAATGAAAATCATAAGTATGTATTACAAAATATAATGAAATATTCACCATATCATAACCCATAAAATAAAATGTATTTTATAAACATTTCATCATAATATAACCTGTGGAAAAGATATAGGTTTCGTAATAATTTTATAATTTTATCATAGTATAACTCATGAAGATAATTAGGTTTAATAATAATTTTATAATGGTATAACCCATGGAAGAGAAATGGGTTTTGTAAATATCCTATTATCATAAAAAAACACTATTTAGAGAAAGAGTAAGGATTGTATCTCTTTATCATATCCTGAATGTAGCATAAGTAACATCAAAGGATTTAATCTTAGATGGAAAATTATTTTTAAATATTACTTAGAACATTTATTTAGGAAAATAAAATTTACTCAAAGATATATTTTAAAATTAAAAATTCATAAAATCTTTTTGAAATCATTTTATTTGAAAATAACCTTGTAAACTTATAATGGAAGCTTTAAAAATCATTTAAAACATTTATTTATGAAAATATCCTTTCCTATTTGTAAAAAGTTCTTTAAAACATAAAAACATTTCAAAATAATTTTACTTGAAAATAAACATGTAATATTATAAAGGAATCTTAAAATTAATTATTGGTCATGATGGTATAGAATTCCATTCATGACATACATGTTAAAACAAATATTCCTTTCACTTTTTTGGTAAAATCCAAACATGTATTATTTTGTAAAGTACATGAATATTCCTTTCATTTTTTTATAAAAAGTCAAACATGGGTAAAAATTTCTTTAATAAATCATTTGTAAAATGTTAAAAACAATTTTTAAAACATTTTTACAAAACATGGTTTTGGAAGAAAAATGGGTTTTCGATTGAAGAGAGGAATAAAGACGATTTTTATTAAATTTTTTTTGAACAATCATAGCGGGGGACCACATAATCATGATAAATCACTTATAGGATGTCTAAATCATGAAAAATTATTTTTAATATATGAGACCACAAGTTTTTACTAGGTTTTTAATAGTCATAATATATTGAAATCCTTCATAATGGTTTATAAGGATTTTGTGAATTTATAAAGCATATCCCCAGGTGTGTCAAACTAGGTTTGCAACAAGGCTCATTTTTGTGCAGCATGTAACGATTGAGTCCATCTAAACATTCAATTTTTAGATTTATTACCCCTAGTTACCTCTATAATAGATCCAAATCCACCTATAGTATCCAGAAAAGGATGTAATTTATTATAAACCACTCATTGTACCATTTAAAAATATTCTAGGACATTTTCATATACTTTGAATCATCCTTAGAATTATCCTTAGAGTAATCCATAGGGATCTAACTAATGTTTTCTCATACTACTTTACAAATTTTATCTAGAACTTTCCTCTGATACCATCTATGGTGACCCAGGCTTTTCATATATTGATATTTCATCATTTAAATTAATATTCATTACATTACACAAACACATTCTTGAGGATTATAAAGGTATAATGCATTTGGAAACATAAATAACTAGTACATTTGTGAACTTTATCATATAAAACTATGTACTTGATAACAATAATAGTTCTTAGATATATCATACATAATAAAATTCTTCATAACATGGGGAAATGAAATAAATAAAGGGTGATCTCAGATGCTTAATAAGGGTAAAAAAGGGAAATATGTAAGAATAACATGAGCATAAGGGTATGATAACATGAAAATAACATTTTAAAACCATACAATACATATCAAAGATCATAATCATGAGTCATGTCATAAATATTGGTATTTAATAATACATGAATCATAATAAAATTAAAGACCATGAGCCATGAGATCATAACATTGGCATAAGACATAGAATTGTGGAATACACATAGGAATAGAAAATCATTTACATATTAGTCAAGGATCACTAACAAGGTTATCATATTTTAATGGGTTATCTCCCTAAACTATCATAGTAGTCAAGGTTCACTCCCAAGACCATCAAAGTGGACAAAGTCCCTTATTGAATTGGGTTCACTTCGCATTCTAGTCATGTCTATTACTTGAGATATAAATATTACCCAATTCATTTGAGGGATATATAGGTAACAAACAAATCATAATGAAATTCATAACCAAGTATTACAAAATATAATGAAATATTCATCGTATAATAACCCATGAAATAAAATGGATTTTATAAACATTTCATCATAATATAACCTGTGGAAAAGATATAGGTTTCGTAATAATTTTATAATTTTGTCATAGTATAACCCACGAAGATAATCAGGTTTCATAATAATTTTATAATGGTATAACCCATGGAAGAGAAAGTGGTTTTGTAAACATCCTATTATCATAAAAATAAACTATCTAAAGAAAGAATAAGGATTGTATCTCTTTATCATATCCCCAATGAAGAATAAGTAACATCAAACGATTTCATCTTAGATGGAAACTGATTTTGAAAGATTACTTTGAACATTTTTTTAGGAAAATAAAATTTACTCAAAAATATATTTTAAAAATAAAAATTCATAATATATTTTTGAAATCATTTTCTTTTAAAATAACCTTGTAAACTAATAAAGGGAGCTTTAAAAATCATTTAAAACATTTATTTCAGAAAATATCCTTTCCTCTTTGAAACAATTTCTTTAAAACATAAAAAAAATTCAAAATGATTTTACTTGAAAATAAACTTGGAATATCATAAAAGAAGCTTAAAATTAACGATTGGTCATGATGGTATAGAATTACATTAATGACATACATGTTAAAACAAAGATTCCTTTCATGTTTTTGGTAAAATCCCAACATGCATTATTTTGAAAAGTACATGAATATTCCATCAATTTTTTTATAAAAATTAAAACATGGGTAAAAATTTCGTTAATAAATCATTTTTAAGATGTTAAAAATATTTTTTAAAACATTTTTAGAAAACATTATTTTGGAAGAAAAATGGGTTTTCGATCAAAGAGAGGAATAAAGACGATTTTTCTTAAAAAAATATTTTGAACAATTGAGTATGAAAAGAGAGGAAAATGGAAAGAAAAAATGTATTCTCATGAATTAAGTGTAGGATAATAAAATTCTTGAGTTTCTTGAGAGATTTATCAAAATATTTTATCATCAAAAACATAATCATAAACAATACTGATAATCTCTAAGATTCTAAGATAAAATATTTACCACTTTGGAAATTTTGAATTGTAAGACCAATAATGGAATAAAATTAAGTGAAAATTAAAATATCATTATAATAAAGAAACTCAAGATATTAAATTTAAAATTTTATATATACACACCTCATAAAAAATATATATTCATAACATAATATATGTTTCAAGGAAGGCAAATTGAGACAAAAAATATCTTACCTTATGTATTGAATTACTTCTTACATGATAAAAATTATTGCATAATAAATTTATGTTTATGACACATATATTAAATAATATATATATATATATATATGTATATATCATACCATATATGATTTACTTATGAACTTTTATTTCTTATTTATTAACAATTCCATGTCAAAGCCAGGTTTTAAGCAACACCTTCTTTGTTTTTAATGTATATTATGATTTTTTATTGATGGTACTGTTGAATTGATAATATTTAAATCATATTAATAATGTTAAACATGATATAGAAATCATATATATTCAGTGTATATGTTTTTATTTTAATCCATAAGTGTTAGAGATAGAAAATGAAATACACCATTCATGGAGATGGTGGGTCGTACGTACACATGAATGTTGTTTCCATTTTCTCAAAGGATTGAAATAAATAAAGGTTAATAATATATTAACATTATAGAATAATTATTATTTCATATATATCATTTATATTCATTTAATTAAACCTTAATACCTTCCATGTAAAGTTTACGTGAACATGAATCACATCGCTTCGCGTGGCGGTAGTCCGCCGTACACATGAACGACATTTTTGTATCCCCCAAGAAATAGAAAGTAAGAAGGTATCTATGAAATAATAATTTAATAATTATATTAATGTCATAAATATGATATAAATATTTTAAATCCATCAATATATCCATCCTTTAAATGTGGCTATGGAAAATGAACTACATCGGTTCGCGAAGCGATAGTCTTCCATACATAAGATCGATGATTTTGTTTTCCATTTGATGGAATTGAAAATAGATATAGGTAATAAAATTAAAATAATAAAATCTTTTTATATATGATATACTCATTTTTTTATATTTTAAGTATGAAGATATAATTTAAGGTGGAAAAAGTGAAAAGAAAAAGAATGAGCATAGTGAAGAAAATTACCTTTGCTTAGAAGAAACTCCTTTGGATATCTTATTAAGGACACTGGTGTAGGTATTTTGGTAGGAAAATCAGCTGTATAACGTGGATAATGAAGTTGGATATGGATTGTTTCATGGGTTTTCCAAAATAGATGTCTTGATATGTGTGAATAAGAGAAGGGTGGCGGTGGCCTTTTATAAATGGGGGAAAGGAACCCACTTGGAAACTACATGGAAATTTCCCCAAAGAATCCAAAATAAAAACGTTATTCCCAAGAAAAAAGATTAAAAATGACCATATATTCGAACCCTGGAAGTATTATATTGAAATATGGGCATAAAATATTAGTTTTGAAAGTTTTATATTCATTTTAACCCATATCTTATTAGTTTAACCCCCAGTAAACCCATCTTTACCTTAATCACTATAAATATTTTTTTTAAAATTAATTAGGGTAAAAAATTATTTTAAACTTATTAGATAATATAAATTATGATAATTACAAAGTTATAATATATTTTTAAAAATTACATTCATAGAAGTGGAAAAATTTGATTTAAAATTAAACTCGTAGTCATGACGAGAAAGTGGTTTTCTTAAGAGAAAATGTTCAAAAGTTTAAAAAGTTTTTATATAAAAAAATATTAACAAATTTATTCCAATGACTTAAATTGGATTAATATATATTTAGTTTAAGTAATTTTACTTTTAAATCCATTTAAAAAAAGGTAAATTATTAATTCTTTAAATGAAAATGTAGTTTTCAATGAAAAATAAGTAATTTTAATTATTCATGAATGTATTAATCATTTGAGAAAAATACAAAAAATTAACCATAAGGTAATTTTTACAAGATGATTTAAAAAATTAATTTTATTTTATGAAATTAATTTTCTAAAAAAATAAAAAATTTATTTTGTTATTGTTCAAAAAAATAAATAAAAAACATTTTTTTAACAAAATCGTATTTTTGAAACATATAAAGACATTACAAAAAACTAAGTAAATTTTTGTAAATATTTTTTCTCTATATAAAACCATTATAATTAATATTTAAAATGAGTTTATTCATATTTAATACACTTAGTTTTACATCTAGGTAATACTAGTCACGTTTAAATAATAATATTAATAGTTTTTTGCGATTTGTTAAAACTTAGCACTACATGTAATGCTAGATAACAAAGAAATTAAAATTATTTGAAAAAAAAATTCATAAAAACCCAGAGTGTTACACACATGAATTATAATTAATTTTTATTTAATAAAATGAATAACCAGGTGGATGGAATAATTTATTTTGGAAATTATGGATCTTTAAATGGAAATGGAAATGGTAAGATGACTATTACTAGATTTGAATTAAAATACAATATACTCTCTGTGGATGAAATTTAACATAATATATTGAGACTAAATAAACTTTTAATCTTAATATATAAAGTCACAGTCAATTTGAGGGGACTAATAATCAAAGGAAAGTGTATACATTCATTGATGTAAGGATTGAGGAAAAATGGCAATCTTTATCAAGTGGAAAACAAATTTTACTCATGAATTATCATGGTAAATGAGGAAAATAGCTTATGGAATAGATGAATTTCCCACATTTATCAAAATTTTGAAAAAATATTTCAAATTTTAAGGTTAAAATTTATATTTTCTAATCTAAAATGATAAATGGAAAAACATGTGATGCTTGTCTGAGAAGAAAAACAATGTGAAATAATCATTAGAAAAAAAAGGAAAGATCCTCAAACTTGATTGATTTAGTTCATACAAACATGTTTCTTTGATGAAAAAAATATCATGGAGTACACTTATATTGAATTTAAAAACTATCTTGAGAAAAATGGAATCAATAATGATGTTTAATTAGTTATAAATCTAAAGAAAAATAGTGTTATTGAAAGTTGAAACCACATTATGAACACCCTAGAAAAAACTAGTCACTGAGAGTGGTATCCTAGGGTAATAAAGAAAATAGGTGGTGGAAGTGGTAGTGTATACATAAAATAAGGATTTTTTAATTTATTGATATAAGATATTTTCGTATGAGATTTGACATTGGAGGAAGCTAACTATAAAACAGTTTAGAACCATTTAAAGTAAGTATTAATTTAAAATAAAGTAGTTAATGTAAATATAGAGATGGAATGACTTAAGGTGTGTTTCTTGGTTATCTAACTAATATAAATGTATATTTTTTTATAAAATTAGATTGATAAGATAATTTAAATCAATGATTCTAAAGTGATTGAGGAAAAATATATAAATTCAGACTTGAAATAAATTTGTGATGAAGAAGAGGACCATGACAATTTTTTTAGATAACTTTGAAGTTCAACACATGAGGGAGATTTAGAGTCTAAATCATAAGAATCAATAATTTTTTAAGTGAGGCAATCAATGAATAAAATAAGGAATAAGGGATTGGATATCAATTAGTTAATTATCATAATAGAAAAGTCTAGTCCAATTCAAAACTTATTAATGACAAGTTTCAATCACACTATCTTTTTATCACATGTGAAGCTACTATTATTAGAATAAATTGAAAAGTATGAATCATGAGCCAAGTACATGGATGAAGATCTTGATAAAATAGTGAATAATCAAACTTTTGAGCTTATGAAGATGATGAGTGTTTAAAATTTCATTAGAATAAAGTGATCAATCAAAAAAATATATATGAAAAGAATGGGAATGTGTTTTAGAATAAAAATTGGTTGTTTTTCAAATTCTACACACAAATTAAAGGCATAAATATTTAATAGATGTTTTCACTAGTGGAAAGAATCAAGTTTATCTGACTATTCATGGTGATTTCAATTCAAAGACTTTTTAAAATATAATAAATTGATATAAAGAAAATATTCTTGAATAGAGTTCTTAAAGAGGAAGTATACATTGAACAGTTAGTATTATTTCAACCCAGTGATGATGAAGGAAAGTTATGTTATTTAAATAATTATTTTTATGGTTTAAATAAGGTACCATGAGATTGGTATTCTCATTTGTATTCTTACTTTAAGAATCTAGAATTAAAAAAATGTGATTTTCATCACAACCAATATGATCTTTCATCAAAATAAAATCATTTCATGGTACTCATATATGTTCATGATATCATATATTTTGGAGGAAATAAGGAATCCATGGAATAATTTTCAAATATAATGTTATCACTAATCAAGATGTTAATGATTGGTAAACTAACTTATTTACCTAGGATATAAGTAAACCAAATAGGTGGGTATAATTTTATCTCTTATGAAAAATATGAAAATGTACTAATAAAAATTTTTTACCTGAAAGATTGACAACGAATTTCAATACCTATCACTATTGGAATGAACTTAGAAATTATAAATATTTAAGTGGTTATAGATATGAAATTATTTCAAATAATGATTAGAATCTTATTTTAAATGATAATAATGAGGATGGATAGAATTTATGAAACATATTTGGAATCATTATTTTAAATAAATATGAAGGAAAAAAAAATTTATTCTAGTAAAATGAATGTCGAGGTATAATATTGGCAGCCTTGATTATGTAATGATATATAATATAGAAAAGGGGAAAGATTTGATAACAAATTGAAATACAGATTGGCATAGAGACATTATAGATAGAAAATCCACAAATAATGTATAATTATATATTATAAGTAAATGTGTTAGGTAGCTTATAAAAAAGAAATAGATCACAATAGAAATGGGATATATTTTATAAATAAGGAGACATACTCAACTAATTTGGATAATGTAATAATTGGAAGATCTTGATGAGGAGGTGAAAATGAAAATGAAAATATTACATGATAATAAAAGTGGTATCAATATTGAAAAGAATCAAGTATAATATTCTTTCATGAAAAAACTTGCAACCCAGTACCACTTTATCAAATAAAAGGTACCACAAGGAATTTTAATGGCGGATCACATTGGAAAGAATAAAAAAGTGGTAGAAATATTCATAAAACCATTAACCATACTAGAATTTGAGAAACATAAATTTAATCTTAGTGTTCAAAATTTCCCCAAAGATTAAGTTGGTTTAAAGGACCCCCTCTTCACATATATATTCAATGCTTTACATGGGTACTAATTTATGAAAGGAATCATACCCTTTAAGTTTATTTTCAAATGTGGATAAATTAGTGACTTGGGAAAAATATTATATAATTGGTATTAAAGTATAGTGGTAAGAATAAAAAGTTTATTTAAGAGAATTTCTCTCATATTAAGGAGGATAAATCTAATCATGGGGGGAACATATTGGTATAAAAAGTTGTGGAAGATGCAATCCATGGGGAATAACATTAAAGACTAATGAAGATAGTGGGATTCATATCAAATAAATGGTTTATAGAGTTAGAGGTTCAAGGTTATAATATAATTATTTATAGAATGATTGTTTTCTATATCAAGAATAACTCACATAGACTTAGAGTTATATAATAACTTTTTTTTCCATTTAAATTTTATTAATGGTGAAGAATTATGGAATTAACATAGGATTTTCAAAAACCCAATGGGGGAGGATGTTAGAACCTAGGTTATTCAAGGAGAATATATTGTAATTAATGTTAATTCCAAATAAGTGAATGTAAACACCTAATAAATTTCGGTTGTGTTTGTTATAAATTTTAGTTATTGGATGAAATATGAAGTTTGAAATAGCTAGAATAAGTTTGGAGTTTTTTTGGTGTTATTTGGAGTTGTTTTTTAATGAAGGAAGTAAAACCACCCTATGGTCCATAGTGTTTTTTAAGTTTTAGTATATGAAATTGAATAAAGAAAGAAAATAAAGAAAAACCGCACTATGATATATAAAAAAAATCATAGTTTGAAAACCACTATCAAAATTCAAGGAATTTTAGTGAAGGTATTTTGAATGAATATTTTGACAGCACAAGATGGATAAATTATGTCATGGTTTCCATTGTGGTTTATATTTAAATGGGTAGGTTTGTCATGACCCATCCCCTGAGGCCCATACCGTGACTACCCCAAGCCCACCTTCCATAGCCCAGGGGCTGGCGACTAGCACCAAAAGGTGTATTCCCTAAAACTGGGAAGACATTGCCTTTATAACATGTAAATTCACACAACTAAGCACAAAACAGGATACAAGAACAAAGTAAAACTATACAGTAAACAAGGTGTATACAGAAAGGAAAAGAGGCCAGAATACAAACCTAACTGGAAAGTACAAGAAAACTGGGAAGTACAAGTAAACTGTAATAGATCTTGTAAACACCCACTTAGGATCCTACCTAAAGGGTAGGTATAGTTCTTTAATGGTCATCACTATGGTACACCTCATCTAATGTCCACCTATAAGCTACCTCAAGTCCTGGTACCCTCAGCCTCGATCAATGCTGTCCATCATCGGCACCAAACACAACAAGGTGCAGGCATAGCCCATACAGGGGTGAGTATAACGATACTCAGTAGGGACCCCGAGACCCTCGAAGGTCTCAAAAAATCTACTAAGGATAAACCAAAAAGCAATAAAACAACTGACAACCCTACTTAGGTATATGCCCATACATATACCTAAGTTTTAGAGTAAACCCATCTCAATCATGAGGAAACACAAGGACCAACTCAAAACCCCAAGCTTAACTATCCCATGAAGAAAATAATACCATGAAGGTAACACCATGAAGGTAAGTACCACAATGGTAAGTCCACACAGAAGAATACCACAAAGGTATCACCATGAAGGTATGTACCACAAAGGTAACACCACACAGAAGAATACCACAAAGGTATCACCATGAAGGTATGCATCTCAAAGGTGCACCACAGAGATGATTACCACACAGGTAAAGACTCAAATCACATCAGGTATAACTTAGGTATAGAAGTAAATATAATTAGATGTAACTACTGAATCAAATTACTATTTTAAGTGGAAGACCCACGTAGGATCCTAAATCGTCAAACCCACGTAGGATCCTAGTACATCAGACACTTGTAGGATCCTAGAGTAATCCCACGTGGATTCCTAGATCAGATCCAAGTGGGATAATGAAACATAGACCCACGTAGGATCCCAAAGCACAGACCCACATAGAATCCTAAGGCACAGACCCACATAGGATCCTAAGGCACAGACCCACATAGGATCCCTTTCCCATCTTACAACCAGATACATGGTTCCCGCACTAAGATCGCTTGATTCAGGGAGGGTCCACTCCTCAAGACAAAGGTCAATACTCTAGCCACCATGAAGATTCATGAAGAAGTATCCCAAAGGACCACCACATAATAGGGGTCTCAATGAAATGCACGGTGCATCAATCGGACTCACGGTCTGTAAGTTACTGGCCTTTTAGTCCTGAGGGACCGGTTGGATTCCTGTTTGATCCAACCTAGCCATACACCAACTTTATCCAAAACTAAGATGTGGTATACCAAAAGTACTGTCTTGATCCAAGGTTCCCGACGCCATAGACGGTTCGTCAAATAGATGCCTGAAGGTCAAGTTATGGCCGAAAGAGTGGAAAAGGGTCGAAGTTGGTCTGGGTCTGGTCCGACCCAGCCTGACCCGGCCGGGGCTGACCCGGGTCTGGACCTTGGTCCAACCCTGCCCGCCGGGTCCAGCCCAGCCCGCTGGTGCGGCACGGCCTGCTGGGCGGCCCGTGATGGGTGGCTGGTGGTGCGGCCTGCGCTGGGCGTCCCATAGGCCTGCGCTGGCCCGCGGCTGGGTGGCCCCATGGTGGGGTTCAACCAAGCCACCACCCAAGGGGGAGGCACCCCTTGGGTACTCCAAATGGCTAGGAAATTTAGGTTGGGTAGCCGACCGACTGGTGTCACGTGGCCCCGACAGCTGGCACGCAGGACCCGGGGTCCCACTCGGCTCCCTGGCTGGCTGGACGACCAGCCCACCCGCATAGCGCGGTCTCCCACCGTGACACCACCAGTGGCCTACAGTGAGCTGACCACCCTCCTTCGCCACTGCGGCTCCTGCACGCCCGTCGGCATGGTTGCTCACCGCCACCCCCTTTGCGCGGCCGACCGTGTGCTGACCGCCACCCTAGCTCCACCGTGGCTGATGGGCTGCGGCCCTTCTCCACTAGCATGGTCATGCCGTCGAAGTCATCGCAGCCGGCCAAAGTGCCGGCCACCGTTCCTGAGCCCCACCGATACCGGTCGCCGGAAGGGGTTGCCGGCGACATTCCTCAGGTCACCAGGCGCGCCCTGGTGGCCCGTTCTTCATTCCGAAAACTCCTGCACTCGACTCAGAACATCGCCATCAATTCAAGACCATCATAAACCAAAAAGGTTGTGGAGAGGTCAGGACATGTTCGTTTGGCCTGCACCCTCCATGTTAGAACGGTAGCAAGAAACATAATTGTTCTAAAATCAAGGAGACTGACAAGAACAGGGTAAGTGGTATTCAATACAACATTCCCTACCTCGATTGATCATTGGAGGTGTCGCGAGATGAATTCGGTGAAGGCAAGGAAAAGACGGACATTGGTTCTTCGTCGTTGAAGGCTTTCCTCATTGGGGATCCTTCAATGAAGTTCTTCGTTGGAGAATGTGTTCTTCGTTTGATAGATTTTTTCTTCACAATTATCCCAAGCTCTACTTTGCCAAAAAAATCCCCCAACAGAGAGGTTAAATTCCAAATAAATAAAGTTAAGTTAATTAATACAATTAATGTTGGAACATTAATTAATTTTATGTTGGCACAATTAGTGGGAAAAGAAACCAAGAGTCACCTCCCTCATTAAAGAGGGAGTTCAAGGCTCGGGTGGTCCCCACCACCAAATTCAATTTGAGAGGATTAAATATCAAAAATAAAATAAAGTTAATTTATTATATTTTCTCCCACGAAAATAAAAAAAAATAACTTTCATCCTCGACCTACTGCGATCGAGGTGAAGGTCTCCTTAAGAGAATACTAGCGCTACAAGCTCAACAGTGTCCTCATATTTCAGTTCTGATCATCGGTTCAAAAATTATAAAAACCCGCTCGCACGTTTACTGAACATACCCAAAAAAAGTTTGGAAATTCATTCCGGGCATTCCGGGCCTCGAAATCACGCACCTTCAATTTTCACGAACTCGTAATATGCCCACTTAATTAAAAAAATTACATGGAATTTCCAGGTCTTTACAAGTTTCTCATAGTTATATAAGTATAGATTACGATGGTTTGTATGTATGTGTAATAAATTAGGATATATGATAAAACAATATCATATTATATGTCATATCAATTATTTAATCTTCATGGAGTTCTTGATCCAAATTGGTTATGAAGGAATGATGGGAATTTTAAAGGTTGTTTTATAGAAAAAATTGGTAATACAACTATGAAAGTGATTATGGAGATGAAAATTATTTCATAGGAAGTTACTAGAATCTACTGGAGTCATGAGTAAAAAACCATATCATAGTATGGTGGACAATATATCATGGTGTGATGAAGATATGAAATTTAAAAGAATTAAATTATCATATTTTTAAAATGATATAGAGTTTGAGTCCATGGTTTTTGTGGTGAAACTGTTGAGTAATAAATAAACCAATGGTTTACCTGAACACATCATATTTTTCAAGGATTCTGAAATATTTTCATATTTGGTTGATTTTCGAATTTTAAAATATGTGATATTTTAGGAGATATTTGACTCCACCATGATGGAATTATTTCAAGGATAACAAGGTCATGACACATTGAATGTGAAGTGAGTGTTTTTCTGAAGGAGATGTCTGAATATATTAAAGAAGAGTATTTAAAAAAAGTAGATATAAATAATAAATTAGATAAATAAAATGATCTTATATATAAATATTTGATTATATTTTCAGTTGTTAAAAATTATTAAATTATATAGATTCATATTTGATCAATAATGTAAAGTTGAAGAGAAATACCCAAGATATCAATGTGTATTGATATTTTTATAATATTCATTATAAGTGAATTTTGTGACATATTTTTTGTTTCTATTTATTGAATTAGTGATCAGAGAGTTTAAAAAAGTAGTGACCCTTGGAATGGGTAGTTAAATGATCCACAACACTGTAATGATGACAATTCATTAGTTATTTCTTGGTATATTGATACACCACTGGTGTATTCTCCTTAGATGTAGCATGTTTTGGATGAACCAAGTAAAATACTCATGTTACTATGTTATATATTTCATATTTGGATGATGTTAATGATTGGTTTGAATTGAAATGTTTAAATGTTCTTGATAACATGACAAAAAAATTTATATGATGAAATAAAGTTAAACACCCAAATTCACCCCACTGATTAGGGTGTTTTGGGCCTTATCGTTACAATAACCTCAAACCAAGGGTAGTTAGTTAGAATAATTATAAATTATCAGGCATTATCAAAGTCCTATAACCTAGGAAAATGAGTGATAGTGAGAATTGATGCTGGTATATGTCATTGTGTGTCCCTAACCCAAGGTAGTGAGTGAGAAGATAATAGATGCTTGAATTTTATATCTTTCTATAATCCTTGTCTATGGGTAATTATGATAGTATAAAATTTAGTATACCCTTTCCATTGACATTCACTAGTAACTATATTTCATCATACATACAAATTAAGGCGATTAAGTAAAGAAACCACACTTATTAATCTATGATTAATCTATCTATCACATATAAATTTTCATTTATTATCTAAGAACTTTCATATGATCCTTGAAAAATTCTATATCCATTATTATATCAAAGTTCAATATATAGTTAGTTTTATTTATAAATTTATCCAAGGTAAACAAAACCATTATAATAATACCATCAATATCAATATTCACATCATAAAAACATTTCACCATCATTATAATTCACCCATAACATCATTAATAGATACCTATGTCATTATAATAACATAAACATATCAATAAATACACTTATTCAAATGGTAAGTGTAATTTCATCATTTTAATTAATTGTTACACAAAGATATCAATTTTGTCATCAATATTATTCCATAAATTCATTTAAAGTTCACATTTTTTGTCCAAATCAAGTTACAATGTGTAAAAAATAAGGTGTAATGAGATCACACCAACTAGGAATTTAAATATTGAGATAGAAAGACCAATAATATATAACATCCAAGTAAACAAATGAGTGAGAGGTAAAAAATTTCATGTCTTTGTTTGAAATATTTCTAATGTCCCATGACATTATCATTAACTCTAGGAGACCACTGAACTTTCCAATAACATCCCAAGATATATAGAATCATAAGTAACAAGAATCAAAAACCTAGTCATAAAGTAAGATGATACATGACACAACTACCGACCACCCAAAATAGCTCCCACCTCTCATCTTCCATGATACTATAAAAAATACTATTCTAACATTTTTCATTTAGGAACCTAAGAACAAGTATAAGATATCAAAATTATCCATAAAATGTCTTATTATTTTATGTAATCATAATTTAATCCATATAATACTATTGATATTCACATCATTCATGTTATCTATAAGAATTATTTTCTATTTATCAAGAGAAAGAATCATATATATCTCATTATAAGTTATCCTATTATATATATCATTGAAACAAGAGATATAAAAAATTAAAAATAAGTATGAATCAACATCATTGAAAATAAATTTTAATCTCACAAATTATACACCTTGTATTATTTAATGGTAACAATCATCATTAGGCTTAATCAGTTCCCCTAAGTATTCCAAGTCATTATAGGAATCTTTCACCACAAATAATTGATTCATAATATCTCTAAGTGGACCAAAACATCAAAAAATCCACACATGAATTATTTAATATTTTATAAACATTTCAATTAATTTCTACCAATATTCAATCATGGCATAAAAACATTAACTCTATCATCAGTATGCGGAATAAAATTCATATCTATAGTAAGTGTACATAAAAAATGGATGTATTTGAGAAAAAATTAAAATGATAATAAGTTGTTAAAATCCAAAGAGACCAATTTGATGTAAAATAGTCCAATTAGACCATCCAAATTCAGCAAAATGATCCAAATAGGGTTTTATTAGGTCCGTGATGTCAAGAGGAGTCTAATATAACTTTTTTTTCCAAATAGGAGATCACGTGTGCTCCCATTCTCTTTAACCATTATTTGATGATAATGGGGTGCTACGTGGAACTCGATGATCCCCATACCCCTATGTATCATATAATGTGTTCCTCCATACAATGCCTTGGATATACACATTTTATGGACATAATACATGGATTGGATAGACCATGTTTATATATATCATAAGGTTGTGCATCCCTCTTAGATATCTTATTATATAGATTAGATAGAAACAACATCATTGGAACACTACATGGAGCCACAACATCACTGAAATGAAAGGTCCATGTGGATATTTCTATACCATTTAATCAAGTATTAGAAGAACACAATCTTGTTTTTGTGTCCACATTGATCTCTTCCTAGCTGTCATCCCCTTCATCATTTCTACCACATATAACCCAATGCGTAGAGATGGAAATAATTTAATAGAAATTTATTTATTGTAGTTTCATCTCATTACGAGGGTCTCAAAAAAGTAAGTTTTAAGCCATGATTTAAATAATAAATCCATAAAAATATTATAGAATACATAGTTAAATAAAATGTATTTATTTAATATCTTTTAATGTATATTTTTTATTTTCATGTTCTTAGTCTCTTTATATTCATTTATTTATGATGTAAACAATAATATATCATTTAAAATAGGATTTTATTAAATTAAATAAATTTTATTATTTATTAAAAATGACATTAAAACATCTCTCTTAAACCATGATCTAGAATTTAATAGAATTTATGTCATTATAATTATCTGAAGATTATAATTCAATATACATATATATATATACATATATTCTATGCATCATGAATTTTATTTTTTATTCTTCAAATATTAAATAGAATTTTAGGAGTATACCTCAATCCATAGATTTGATTGATGTCATTCAGATTTCATAATATTCATCACTATTTAATATTCATCACTGATGGATTTTCTATCAAGAATAATTCTAAAGAAGGGAAAATCCAATTTGGTTGAGATGAAGAAAATTTTAAAAATAGGGCAATTCAAGTAAAAAAAATACTTTTTTTATCAATTTTTTAATATATTGTAACCTCTACCATGTTATGTTCCTTCATCTATCAATATTATGTCTAGGTCCAAGGTTATGTAAAATATTTTAAAATATAAGAATATATAGAGAGCATTCAAGGTCAAAATAAATTATAAAATAAATAATTTTTTAATTTAAATATTCTCCATGACACTTAAAATTTGAACAATTTCAAATCATTACCAATATCCTAGCCAGATTAAAGCACCAAATTTCAAAATCAATGAATAAATCTATTTAAAAATATATTGTTTTATTAATTATAAAGTTAAAATTTTACTTGTTTACTTATAAAATCAATATTTTCATTCAAAACATCTTATATTACTTAATGAAACCACTAGAAAACATCATTTAAAAAGTCCAAGAATCAATGAATCCAATGAAACTAAAAAAGGTTCCAAGTAATGAGTATAATATAGTTAATTATAAAACCAAAGTCCAAACCATCATTCTTTGTAACCCCTAGTGTTCTTAGTTACATAATATTTTCCAAAATTATCATAATGCTTGTTTCAACTACTATAGATAATAATTAAATTAATAAGGAAACTAATTAATGAAATAAAAAAACAAAATTCAAATTTTGTGTATATGATAATTCGTTCTTAGAAGGAATAAAAAATGATAAATTATCCCCACCATTAATTTTTTTTACTTGAATAGAAAACAAGATGTAAATAATAGGGTTATAACATTCAGTTTTCCCTCTAAACTTTTCATTTATAAAAGAAAACATACTCTATCTATCTAACAATCAAGGATTGGATTGTAGCTAAGTAAAGTAGAGTGCTAAAGTCTACCACAAAAATTTATACAATCTCAAGAGAAACAAATATCAATATATGATACCAATATAATTGAAACATCATATATATTTAACACTTAAGTGAAAATAAATTTTCTAAATTATCACTAGAAATGAATTATCACATTTCCAATAATAATAAATGTAATAAAATGCAAGATACTATAAGAATCATTCATGTGGGAACTCCCATAAAAATATATAATTTATTTTTTATGTTTTTTAAAATACAATTTTAGGTTTATAGAGAGACATATAAATAAAAAGAATAAAGAATAAATATTGAAAATTTTCCTAACCTTAATTCCATCCTAATAATAATACACCACTACCACTAAATCACATGGGTAAAAGGATCATCGAACATGTATCTGATCACCTAGATACAAATTCACAATGGGACCCCTTCTAATACCTCAATACATGAATCATTTAGACCTATGAGATGCCACCTCACTTTCACATCATCTTGTTAATGAACCGTTACCTTTTAGAAAACCCACCATCATTGAACATCCACCATATTAATCGGTAACAAGTGAATAGACACCATCACTTCCAAAATTCATCAGATCATGATTCAAGATCACATGAAATCTCCTTGATCCATGTGTTCATTGGGTCCCATGAGATTCATCGACATGTGTTCTCTATGTAACCCCATGATAATTGTGTCTAATCTCTATTTCCATTATAAACCACTATTCATAAAACACTATAATATTACTATAGAACATCCATAGGGAGGATGCTGATGGAACCCGAGTACAATAGAAGCATTATTAACTTGTATTTTAAAACATTTGATCAGATATTGTATCAAAACACTAGATATCATATAATAATGTTAATGTTTATCCATAGATCGCGAGAAATTAATTTTATGTATGAACAAAAAAATAAACAAGATATCTTATGGTGTAACATGATCCTGAAATGATCCACTCATCCCCAAATCATCACAACGTAAAGGATAAAATGTAGAACCACTATATATTATCTATACATAAACCATATATCTGATTACATAATTTTATGATCTTTTTGTTCTATCAAGAGTGAATAAAGAGATTTATAATTCCCATGTGATCATTATAATATCACATTATTGATACATGAACTTGGATCAATCTGTTTTTGATCTTCCTTTTAGTTTATATATCTAGAACATGGGAGAGGTGAGGTGAGAAAACTAATTTCATGAAAAATTATTCTCATATGGTTTCAAGGTTTAAAATATTCTTATATATCTAGGCTAAAATTTCATAAATTTTATTTTTGTCATTATAAAAGTTAACCTAGAAAACAAACCTACAATCACCACTGATAGCCTATCTAACTTTCTATAAATGTCATGAATATTTTAGCACTCTCTTATGAAACTCTCATAAGTTTCATAATGATATAAAACCAAATATCTTATCTCATTCCTCCCAAATTACTTTAAAAACCCTAAATAAATAATATTTATATGAAAACTATTTTTCAAGTTCTCACTTATTATACTTAAATAAATTATGAATAACTTGAGAAATAAATTCAATTATTATTATTCTAAAATTGAATAATATATAATTTAATCAATTTATTTTTTTCTTATGATAAAACTAACTCACAGGTTCACCAGCCCACATATGTGGATCCCACTTATTTTTAAACTCCAATTCATATGAATTAGTTAAACTTATAGATACACTTTATGTGTGACCCTCTAGGCCCTTACTCAATAATATTTAGTCATACTCATAGACCAAGAGCAGAATATATAAACACATTATGACCCATAAAGAGATAATTATAAGTCATATCCATGGAAACCTCCTATAAATATTTACTGTGTAACATAATCTATTTTTCTTATGATATCTTATAAATCAAGAAGAATACATTGTGTCATCATCATTTTATACTTTATTTATCTTTATTTGACTTTATTGGATTGAATTTACTTTTTTTACCATGTAATAGATTTATTAAAGGCACTACCATCATAGTCAAATGGCCATTGATTAATTATTCCTACAATCAGAAGAGATAAATCATATATTTATCATTAAATCAATTATATACCACTAATGATTCACCCTACCCAAGATACCTCATTGGAAATATAAACTATCACAGTTTTTATTCATTCATAAAATTATATGATCAAATAATACACATTTATTATGATATTAAGTCAAGATACTAATTCATATGCTTATAGATATGAACATATAATAGAACCCAAAACATGTGGTCTTCGTATTGGTGGGTCTATACTTATCATCTTTACTCTTGAGATAACCAAGTAAAAACTTCTCAAGAAAATGTCTCAAAACTTTTGATCCCAAAATACCTGATAGTTATAGATAATATATATCCCATTAGTATGATGCATCAAAAATATAGAACATTTGTTTAATATTGTTTTCATAGTATATTAAGGTTCCCATTATAGCTGATAACTGCTATAACCATTTGATATGATATACAATTCAAGGAAATTAACATGAAAATTATCTACAAGAAAGTAATAACTCAATTATGTAAAGATAAAATAATGTATAACTCTCTATATACATGGTATGTAAATTAAAAACTACTACTAAATTTGGGTTTAAGGAATCCACTTTCTAAACACTCCCACATGAAATAAAGAAATTTTTTTAACCATCAACCTTTTTTCTCTCAAATTATATTCATACTTCTACCAAGGCATAAATCAATCCATTAGAACTATTATATATGATTTTTTAGATACACTTCTTTATACAAATTTATCTCTTAGAAAGTGTTGATTTTTCCAAATATAGACTTTCTTCACTTCTTTAGATTTGGTTTTTTAGTTTTAGTTCCACCATTGTAATATTATCACAATATTGATTATTATAATAATACTAAAATTTCTTGATACAATTAAAATATATATAATAAATTTTCATTTTTATACCTCTTTTTTGGATAGAACAGAGGGTACAAATTTCTTGGATTTTGTATAGTTTGATACTAGTAGGTATAAAGAGCATATATTTCTCATTTACTTATCTTAACTATAATACTATATAAACCTAATATAATTAAATTATAGATTTTATATCTATTGATATTTATCTCTCCTTCCTCTCCAAGTATGAGGAAATTATCCTTTGTACTTTCTCAATTACTATTGGATAGTTCTAACCACTACCCTTTGTAGTTCTCCAAGATTTATTTGATATTTCTACACCAATATTTATACCTAAGAAATATTAAATCTTAGTAAATATCATGGAATATGAAATTGATCCCATAATTGATTATATAGATTTACAATTATCATCTCAATTTATTTTTATAATTTAAACATGTCATAAAAGAGAAATTTATTGCATATGAAATAGGAAAATATTCCCTCTTGAATTGTTTCATCTAGTTTTTTTTCAATAACATATCAATTTATGTACCTTTAATTGGTACAAGTAGTCCCATAAATCAATATTTGTAGATATTTGTCTCTAGAACATGGATTTCTTCTTCAAGTCATTGGATAAGATGTTTTTTAAATTAAATATTAACCAGATGTAAGAATATTATTTGTTTTCTTTATATTATAAAAATATAACATTTGGAAAACTATGTAACTCTCATTAACCTATTATAAAAACATGAAAAAATAATCCTTCCATGATTTAATGTATTCCTTGATCTATAAATATATCCTTTTAGCTTGCATATTCCATTTTAAAACATCTCAAGAAGGAAAAAACAAAAAACAAAATATAATTAATAGGTAATTCCTGCCTAAAAATGACATCATGTGTGTGATAATTTTCCCAAAAATATCAATTTATTTCTTTAAAATGTAAACCCAAATCATGATCAATAAATATATGAGGAAAATATACCTTGATAAATGATTCCCAATCCCAATTCATATGAGAGCCACTGCCATGTTTCCCCAACATTCCGACTAATGAGATAGATTTCCCATATAACACTTTCTCATGGGATATATAAATTTGAATTGGTTTCTTAATTAATAATGCATCAGTTTAAAAATTGAGATATTACCAAGTAATTGTAGCAGTACTGAAGTGTACTGTAGCAGTGACAACACTGTAGAAACAAAGGGTACTGTAGCGACAGTAGGTCACTATAGTGGCGGTAGGGTACTGTAGTGATGGTTGGGTACTGTGTGGTACTCTAGCAGCTGGTACTGTAGCAGTACTATTCACAGAATGTGCTTTGGGCCAAAAAATTTGGGCGTACGGGCCATATAATGGGCTAAATTACCACTGGGCCTTCGAGCTATGTAATGGGTCACCCTCTACCAAGTTAAAAGAGGTCTTTTCTTTGATTTAATAATAAACGAGGCTTCGGCCCCAACCTATTTAAAAAAAAATATACCTCAAAGAAAGCATCCCCTAATTCTCTATATGTAGATGATCAAACCAAGGGAAAACATTAAAAACATATAGTCACTAAATAATAATTCCAAGGTATTATTTAGATGATTTTCATAAGAGTTATAGATAATTTGAGTGGTTTCTAACCATTTCTAGATTGTTTAAATTAAGCTAGTCTTCTCCTAAACGACATTCGACCTTAAAAAAGAGGTATCAGTAACCTCAATCCAGTAGAGAGGAGGCTAATATAGTTGATTATATAAAACCTTGAATAGATCCATCTAATTGAATACCAAAATCTATTATTATAGGTAAATTCAACCAAATCAATATGGGTGTCCAATGACCCTCAAATGTATAAGATTCATGCACAAAGAATATTTTCAATATCTAGATCACCAATTTCATCTAAACACATATTTTTGGATGATATGTCATACTCAATGTTACTTAGGATTGTATCTCCTCATGGATGCCTTTTTAGAATTATGAGGTAAACTAGGGATCTCTATCAAAAACAATTGGAAAAGGTTCCCCATGTATCCCCATGATCACCTACATATACAACTTACTAATCTCTTCCAAATTTGTAGTGTCCTTGATAGGAATTAAATGAAAGGGATTGGTTATCTTTTTAATTATGAAATTTATGGAATTTATTCCCCAATAAGTAATAGGTAGACTAATGAATAAGTCCATGTAAACCTCGTCCAACTTAATGGTAGGTATAAGGAGAGTTTGACACAAACATGAGGGATTCTAGTGTCCACCCATTATTTCTTGTCAAGTATTTTTCCAAGAACTACAAAATGGTCCTTCTCACGAGCCATCTGGAGATAGAATCCACTCACTGGTGGTCTCCCCACCATATATAGTTTTCAAGATGCATCATCACTCATCATACCTTTGATAATATTGGTGAATGAGCTCAAGAAGGGAAGGAGTTTGCTAAATACTAGTAAAGAACACACTTTGTTCTTCCTCATTCGCATCTAGGTGCATTTGAGAAAAGAGGACCATAAAATACCATTCATAATTGGAATTTTTGAGGGAATGATAGGTCAAATTATTACTAAGGTAATCAACATCCACATTTCCCTTTTCTATTACATAGGAAATATCAAAATAAAATCCATGATGTTATTCCACCCATCACCACTATCAATGATTTAGATCCTTTCAAGATAATATATAGCTCAAAATTTTATAATCCAAACAGAACATGAATCTTTCCCCAAAAAGATAATGTTTCCAACACTTCAGGGAATGAATCAAAAATAAAATTTTGAGGTCATGGGTTTGGTAGCTGTTTTCATGAGGTTATCGTTGGTGTGATCCATACACCACCAAATGATCACACTAAAAAATAACACCCCCTAAACCCATACCTGATGCATCACAGTAAGCTACATAACTGTGAACAACCATAAGTAAGATCAGAATTAGTACTAAAGTCAACAACTACTTTAAATCATCAAAATATACATGAAACTTTTAACTATATAATAACTTTAACTTTTTATATGTGATAAATTTCAAGGGCGATGCATGCTGGGAGAAGTATTTTAGGAACCATTTATAGTATCCTTATATCCTTAAGATTTTTTTAGTTATGAAAACATTATTAGTCTTCTCTTAAAACATCTTGACCTTGACCTTCTTAGGATCTACTAAAATACTTTATTCTGATACCACATTCCCAATAAACATGATCTATTGGATCTATAAACTAAACTTATATAATTTAGCAATGATTCGATGATTTCACAAGGTTTCCAGTACAATTCTTGAATTACTAGAATGATCTTCTTTCATCGTATAGTATACCATAATTTCATCCACAAACACCCTGACAAAGGTGTTGAGGTATTTATGGAATATGTAGTTCATGAGGTCCATAAAGATTCTTGGATCATTGTTTAACTTGGATATCATCACTAGTTAGTTACTTGAAATAGCCATATATACTCTTAAAATAAGTCTTAGGATAGGCAGTCTCTCTTATCCTGAGATGGTGATAACTAGAAAGAATATCCATATTAGAAAATCAACTTAATCCATTTATCTGATCAAGGTGGTCATCAATATGGGTAATGGTGTATTTATTCTTGATCATGATTCGATCTAACTTCTTATAATAAATAAACAAATAGAGGGCCCATATGTAATTTTAGAAAAAACATAGGGGTGGCCCATAGGGGAACACTTGGGAGGATAAAGCCTTTCGCTTCTAACTCATCAACTGAATGTATAATTATTTTAAATCTATAGGAGCTATATGATATGATGGGAGAGATATATACTAATTACATGACATCAAATCAATAATGAAATCAATTTACCCATCAAGGGTTAAACTAGTGAAATCATCCAAAAATACATCAAGGAACTTATTAATCAAAGTTGGTAACTCACTCCTAGAACTTCCCTTGGGAACTTCTATAAGAAGAGAAAACACCTGATAAATGATCTTGCCTAGTTTCATAAGAGGAGGTCCCACCTAACTGGACCACGATTCCCACTCTCCTTGGAATACTTAATTTCTATCACTAGTGATAGATAAAGTCACTCATTGATAGTAACAATCGATATGATCTTTATAGGAATCCATCCATACCATCCCGAGGATTACATAGAAAAGATCCATTTCAAGGATGAGTAAGTCCCAAACCAACTCAACATCAAACATAGTGATGACACATGAAGTGCACCAAAATAATTTCTTTTTATTTATTATAATATATATGAATATATCCATAATGTAAGGCATGATCTTATTAGGGTGTTTTTACAATTTAAAAACATAGGAAGATATAAAATAGTGTGAGACACCTATATAAAATTAAGTAATCACCATATATGAAACAATGATAATAAAATATGTTACTATCATAGGTCCTACTCTATATTCCATCGGTGCTTGATTCAATACATAAAACCACTCTACCTTTAATTTATCCTGAGGTCTATAACTATCCTGGGGTTGGACCTAAGCTAACTCTATCCATATGATAAAATAGTGCTACCCCCATGCCCATGAGCATCGGTTCCTACTGCTAAGAGGAATCACACTACACCAAGGATCCATGAGGTGATGAAGAACCTACACCAATATATGGAGGTAGGGTTTCTTGGAATAATATCTAGAGATATCCTAGACATTCACATGAATGACATTCCTTGGGTGGCATTGAGCATAAATACCACATATGGGATACTTTACCACACTAGTGGTATATAATAGACCCACTATGTAACGAACCAATGTTTTATCAAGGTAATTCCCCTTATTATAATTATTTATTATATTATAATCACATAATATTACATATAGAACACAATAAAAACTCTATAAATAAAGAATGAGTAAAATAAAAGGTATCTCTAAAAGTTAAGGAATACATATCGATGAAATAATAACATGAATTTTGAAATAGTAATGCAACCCTTATGATTAATAAACCGAACAATATAATATTAACCTCACCAATTAAAGTATAAATAAAATTTACCCATCTTATAAGTGACAATATGATATAATTATATCACAGTATAAGTAAATAAATATTTTAAAAATTATTAATTAAGTGTTGGTATTTTTGTAATTAATGTATATTTAATTAAAATTATAAAATTCATTTAATAAATTAAAAGAAATTTATTTGAATAAAATTTATTCATAAAATAATATTTTTATGTCTTATTATTTTAATATAATTTTATAATACCTTAATTAATTTTTCAAAGTGTTAGAAAAGAAGTTTTAATTTTAAAATTTGTATTTTTCAAGTAAATTATGATTTTAATTAAAAATTAATATTTTTATATTTAGAAAATTATTTTAAAAAAAGTTAGTTCATTTTTTAATTCTATATGTTGAAAAAAGGTTAGGGTAATTTTTTGGGATTTTTCTGAAATACTTGAATTTTTATTGAATAGTAAAATACAGAAATTTACTGTATATATACATTATAAGTTAAACACAGTATTCATTGAGTCATTTCTGATTTATGAACCAATAATTATAACTCACATGATCTAATTAATTTATTTGGTCTCAAGAATCAACACTTTTTCTTACCTTGAAAAAAATAACAAACTAATGAATTAAATATTGAGAAAACACTCCGCTCCTTCACTATAAATACCACCCCTCACCACCTCTTCTACTCACACCTCTAAATCTTGAGTCATGTACAAATTATACTCAAATCACTTCCAAATCCCCTTCCCCATGTCTATGATCTCTTGGTCTCATAAAAAGACCAAAACCTATTCCCTAAGGAGGCTGTCAAGGAGGACAAATTCAAGAGGTAAATTCTTCTTTCCAATTAATTTATTTACTTTTCAAGTTCCTTTATTTTATTTTTATATTCTAAACTCCCATAATCTAAATAGTTTGATAACTCCAGTACCTTAAATATAATTTAATTTTGTTATTATAATGGAATAACTCATCATCATCTCTCCTTCCCCCTCCTTTTATACCAAAAATGAAAACATCTTCCAAGATGTGTTAATTTATCACATTCAAGGATCATGAAGTTTTCAATTTACTTTACCTTTTTAAAGGGCTGGTCATGAGACTATTTTTATGGTTGAAAAATATTTTAATATATTTATTATATATTATTTAAGGTTCTGTAATCATTTTTTACCCACAATTTTAATTTATAACACAAAATGGTTTGAAATGATCCAAACACCACCAAAAATAAACCCAAAGGGTTATAATTAAATATTTATCTAATGATTAATAATAATTTAATAAAACCAAATTATATAAGACTAATTTAACCATTATAATATCATTAATAATATAAAGGTTCAATTCTTGATATTTAAACCCACTTTACATGACCCTTCGTACATGTATACAAGTAAACCGATCATGAAAATCAAAGAAAACCAACACGCCCAAGAAATGAAATTTAATCTACAAACCCATCAAAAAGTGCATAAATAAACTAAATTAAGTTATAATAAATAAAATTCATGTATAATATGTTATTTAATTATTAATTAATTAATATAATTTTATTATCCAGGACATTTAGATCAAGTGAAGGACACCTTTAGACTTAAGGTAAGGGATTCTACGCAAACCTCCATTAATCATTCAAGTTATTCTTTATCTCTCTTTACCCAAATGAAATTCTCTTTTATTTTTATGTACATATTATTAATTCTATGAATATGTTCCAAAATCATGTATCAATATGTAACGTCCCGACCCGGCTCACCACTAAACCGGAGGCCGGACCGGTCACCACATGAACTCAAGCGCGCCTCCCCATACGCCAGAGGCTGCCGACTAGCAGCGAGGGTCTAAGGATAGTCAGTGGGGAGACTATACCCTCATTTTAGTGTTCAAAAATAGACAAAGGCAATAAATAGCGGAAACGGTATAATAAATGAATAAGCAGAGGAATGTATATTTTATAAATCTTGTACAAAACAAATGGCCAACGCCAAAGTATACAACGGATGCATGCATGACATGCTAGTGATACAAAAGTAGAAAAAAGTGAATAAAACAACATGCTTTAAATTTCAATGAATAAATAAATAAATAATGACTCAAAGACCCATGGGAAATCTCCTCGAGCATCCCGAGCCTCCGCTCGGTCCTGTGCTCCTAACTCCCAAGTAAATGCAAACAAAATAGTCCTGCATCCAAATAGAATCTACTCGGGTTCCCAGTGAAATGGCGACTCGAGTAGGGTGTGAGATATAAATCTCAGTAGGCCGGGACCACCGGTGTCTTCCCCAAACCATACATTTAATAAATAACTTATAACATGTGAAAGCATGCATAAATTAAGTAAACAGTACAATGTAACTATATACCCAAGTACCTGCTTCAGCCCTCAGCTAGTGTCTGAACCTGCATTATACATTTGTCATACATACTCAATATTCATTACAAAATCATTCATCAGTTATTAATTATTCCAATATTAATAAATTTTTAAGGTCTTGAAATTCGGCCTACGCCCAACATCTCCCGTATAAATCACACACCATAGATGTCTCTAATGACCAACCATGTAATCAAAGTAAAGACTAATTCCAAGCTTGTGTTTTGGCTTGGATAACGCATCATAATTTATTCAATTCAACCTTTCATATACTAAGTCTAAGCCCGCCCACTAAATGTGGTTCACCCAATTCATAAATAAGTCAGAAACATTCCTCATAAACAAATCACAAATCCTCATGTCTCAACCGCCTTCATTAACCATTAACTCCTTTAATGCACAAACAATTGGACCCACAGTCCAATGTTAATTAATGGGTGTAGAACATCATGTCTAGCACCCTCATGAGTATTTGGAGCATCAGTCCTTGTCTCACAACCCATGGGTATTTGGAGCATCAGTTCCTGACCCATAAAAGAATATTTTCTTGCAAGCTAGGTGTAGAACATCATGTCTAGCACCCCGTGAGTATTTGGAGCTTCAGTCCTAGTCTCACAACCCATTTATCAATCATACATATATATTTATCATTGGTGTAGAACACCATGTCTATTACCCCGTGAGTATTTGGAGATTCAGTCCTTGTCTCACAACCCGTTTATCAATCATATATATATATATATATATATATATATTTATCATTGTTAGAACACCATGTCTAACACCCCAAAACCATCCATTAATTAATTCATAAATTAATTAATCCAATCCAATAATTAATTCAATAACTAATTAACAACATAAATCACCCGTCAAAAGTCAACCCTTAATTAACCATTCAATATCTCAATAGTAAATAATTAATTAACAATTAATTGTTCTTAGAAATCCAAATAAATAATTAACTCAACATTTAATTATCCAAATTCGTTAAAAAGTCTCAACCCGTCCACTCAAATAGTGATTCGTCCATGACTTTAACAATTTACATGCACATCATAATCATCAAAAAACATGCTGAACAAGCTCATATATTTAGCAACCATCTCACGCATCATATGATAATATAGAACAACTCCATCCAAGAAAACATAATGCATTGAAATCTAACTAGTATCAAAAAGTACCCTTGGCCAATATTCGTAACAAACAATCAATTCACAATCTTAATTTAATGCATGAAAATTAATTAATTCAAACATTAATTAATTAAATATTATCTCTTACACCAATCATAAATTAAATAACCATTTAAAATTTAACATGTAATAATTAATCCATCCATTAATTATTACAAATTTCCAATTTATACTTTTGAACATGTCAAATATTCAATATTCCCAATCATAATTAAAAGCCACACATTTTATTCCAAATCATGACTTGATAATTAATTCTACAATTAATTACCCTATTATACATTCTTCCCATTCAAATCGTTTAACTATTTAATCATATAACTTTAACCAAATTAGCAAAACATATGCTTAAAAACAACACAAGTTCAAGCCCTCATTTATCTCACATCGGCGACATCATTTAATAACTTAAAAAATGTCATGCATCGACATATCATAATCAAGGAAACCTACATTCTCAATTTATTTAAAAAATCTATAATTCTTAAAATAAATTGTTAAGGATTTGAGACCCTACCTCGGGGTGGCACCATTTTAAATCTGAAGTACTTTAATGTACTTGGAAGAAACCAGTCCACAACTGGTCCGTAATCACACATGCGCACACCATTATATATATATATCTGTTTATGCGCGTTGTCTGGTTTCTGTGCGCACCAGGTTGAGAGGCCAAAAGAAATGGCATAGAGGGATGGTCACGCGTCGGGACTTCGGGAGGAAGAAGGTCAAGGATGCTATGAAAATAACATCCAGAGAAATTCACACACCACCTACTCTAGCCCACAACTCAACAAAAGGGGGCGTTTTAAAGAGATCTAGAACCGTTCAGATTCAATTAAAAACCCTAAATTAAAACTCTTAATTTGATGTCAGTTTGATCCGTTTATTGATGGCAGAGTCATTTATTTCACTCCTAGAAGTCATTTTAAAATTTACAGCGTTTAAAACGGTCCATAATGGGGTTCCCAAAAGCTTACACTGACATTAAAATGGAGAAAGCCATATATTGAAGATGAATGAACAGTAACCGTGATATTAATTAATTAATTTAATTGTTTAATTGAATTAAACAATTTGAATTTGTTACTTTAATAAAAATTTCGTTGTGAATAAAAATTATACTTTTCCTAGGGTAAACCCCCCATTTTGAACTCATTGGTGGTCTTAGATTTCGGGTACAATGCACGGTTTGTGAGTTATTAATGATTTAATATTAAAAAAAACGGAATAAATAATTGATTAAAAAATAATAATAATTTCTTGCGAGAAAGGCATCCAAACGCTCGATGCAAACAAATGTTATACCTTCTCTACAGTAAAAACCTCATTCCAAACCCATTGGTGGCCTCAGATTTACCATAGAATGCACCGTTTGAGAGATATTTAATTATTTTTAAGAAAATATAAAAAATATTATTTAATAACCACACTCCTTCATTAAATAACCACACTCCTTCATTAAATTCAAAACTGCTTTTTTAATTAAGAGTTTCAACGAGATATCTAACAGCCTCATTAAATTCACCTAAATATTACACATCAAAAAATAAAAACAGAACTTTGAAAAACCCCAGAAATAAATTGTATTAAAAGAAATAATAAATGCCAATTTTAATTATGTACAACCTCCCCATTTCAATCCACATTAATTATCCAATTCATTTTTAACCTTCATTTATTATTCTCTTAATAAATGTTTCATAATTAATTATAAAACTCCATATTGATCATTAAATTATTTTAGTATTTATTTAACTAAGTCACCACAAAAAAAATAATAACATTATTATTATTATTATTAAAACATTAATTTATTTAAAAACCCAAACCCCCAATTTATTACAATATCATTAATATGATAAAAAATCCAACCCATAACCCCTTATTTAATTAAAAGTTTCTTTGAGAAGCTCAGAATCCACATTTAATTCTCATAAATGATACACTCCTTTAACATGCAATTAAAATCTCAAAGTATCAAAATAATTTATGACTCTGTAATAATAACAATGACGTTATTATTATTATCACATTCCTCCATTTAATAAAAAATGGTCCTTTAATAATTCTGAAACTCTTCATTTAAATAAAACAGTTCTTTGAAAAACCCAAAAGCCACGTCAATACATTCAACTGACATTTAATTAATTCTTTAACATTCAATAAATTTAAAAACCATAGTAATAATAATAATAACTTCATATTATTATTATTATTAAAACATTAATTTAATTAACCCAAAACTTTCATATAATCATATTTAATTAAAATAATAATAATAATAATTTATTTAATAAGATAAACTGCACAGGTTAGACCGCAACCATGCGCTGCCCATGCCAATCCATTAAAGTAGATTTTTCCAGATCTGGTGCACCCGAGACTCGTCGGGACACCTGCTAAAATTTTTCGGGTAATTACGCAATTCCAGAAACAACACAATTAGTTGTTCCAACACTCTTAATAGAATTACATAGCTCACTTTAAAAAAATGAACCGTTGATAAATCAAATTTTTTTTCAAAAACATTCATATTTTAAACTGATTAAAAAACACGAGACTTTACAATATACCCACCTTAAACACTTCTTGTCCCCGAGAAGCCATCGTGAACCACTACTAAATCAACTGACCTACCAAGGTCATTTAAGAATATCAGTCAAAATATTACTGGACAACTCTGTTCTAAAAGCTCGACATCACCTACTGATACATTTATCAAAAAAAGATGCAACAATACCCACCTTAGGATTTTCCTTGACATCTCAAGAAAAGATTATCTACTCACCAATGCGTGTTTTTAGAATACATTAATTCATGTGTGTGACATTCCTCGAAACATGTTCACCATGTCAAACATTGATCATAAAAATCCGTAACGTAAACCTATTGGTGTGCCAAAACAACCGAGTCCCAAGAAGTCCTCACGAGTCGTGGGACGAACTTACTTTAATAGCCCAAAACATTCTCTGGGTACTAACTACCACGGGTTAGCCCATAAAAATTGACCCTCTCTCTTGGTCACACAAAACTAAAATCACAAGGTTCAAGAAACCCCTTTTTCTTTTAGGAATTTTAATTAATTCAGTTCAACCTTTTAACATTTTAATGAATTTCAGCATACACAAAAGTACATCATCAAAACAAGTCACTTGGTTTTCAAAACAACAACCAACATAAAAAAATAGGCATGTTGTCACAAACATCCTCTTTAATCATCATTCAAAGTTATTCAAATATAAAAAGGCAATTTAGCAACTAAATTCCTTTTACAGAAAAGGCGACCTCCAAAGTTCTCATTTATTCAATCTGGGTTCTTCCAAAAGCAACCCAACATGAGTTCATTATATTCAAAACTCATCAGTTTTACATTTGTAACCATTTTCAAATATATTATGGTTGTATAAGGTTAAAACACATGGGTGGACATCTACCAATCAATAAGGTGCCCATACACCTTGTCGTTGGAATTTGGATCCCATTTATCACAGTCGACATTCATTTAACATTTTATCAATAACACCCATTTCACATATCCAAAACATCTCTAACATGTTAGCATTAGTAGAAACACAACAACATTCTATAACACAGAAGCATGAAAAAACAACAAAACATGCTAATAACTGAAACACTATGGAATATAATCACTCAAGCATGTCAAATATATTACCGGAATAAGCTATCTAGAGAAGCATGCTAAAGTAGATCAAAACATGGCATTGCACCCAAGGATCACAATCCAAATTAGCAGGCATCCTACTAATGCAACTACATGGCATGTTATATGCATGAAATGTGAATCTATAAGTGACTAAGATGATGCATGTACGAAACTTCCTTGCCATATCAGGACAAGACAATTATTTTTCAAAATTCTCAAAATCAATAAACAACAGAAAATACACTAGTCACTCAAGGTGAAATCATATCAACTATTACCTCTAATAGTACAAACATCAATTACCATACTTGGCCACTCGGTCATTTCCCATACATGAGGTGATCAGTCCCAAGCACGACTATTAACCCAAGCACCGACACATTCCAAGTCTCCTGTCTACAAACCCCAAAACAGAAAGACAAAGGAAAAGAAAGAAAACCTAAACCTCTGATACCGCTATGTAACATCCCGACCCGGCCCACCACTAAACCGGAGGCCGGACCGGTCACCACATGACCTCAAGCATGCCTCCCTGTATGCCAGAGGATGCCGACTAGCAGCGAGGGTCTAAGGATAGTTAGTGGGGAGACTATACCCTAATTTTAGTGTTCAAAAATAGACAAAGGAAATAAATAGAGGAAACAGTATAATAAATGAATAAGCAGCAGAAAGTATATTTTATAAATCTTGTACAAAACAAATGTCCAACTCCAAAGTATACAACCGATGCATGCATGACATGATAGTGATAAAAAAGTAGAAAAAAGTGAATAAAACAACATGCTTTAAATTTCAATGCATAAATAAATAAATAATGAATCAAAGCCCCACGGGCGATCTCCTCGAGCATCCTGAGCCTCTGCTCGGTCCTGTGCTCCTAACTCCCAAGTAAATACAAAAAGCATAGTCCTGCATCCAAATAGAATCTACTCGGGTACCCAGTGCAACGGCGGCCCGAGTAGGGTGTGAGATATAAATCTCAGTAGGCCGGGACCACCGGTGTCTACCCCAAACCAGACATTTAATAAATAACTTATAACATGTGAAATCATGCATAAATTAAGTAAACAGTACAATGTAACTATATACCCAAGTACCTACTTCAGCCCTCAGCTGGTGTCTGAACCTGCATTATACATTTGTCATAGAAACTCAATATTCATTACATAATCATTCATCAGTTATTAATTATTCCAATATTAATAAATTGTGAAGGTCTTGAAATTTGGCCTACGCCCAACATCTCCCGTATAAATCACACACCACAGATGTCTCTAAAGACCAACCATGTAATCAAAGTAAAGACTAATTCCAAGCTTGTGTTTTGGCTTAGATAACGCATCATAAGTTATTCAATTCAACCTTTCATATACTAAGTCTGAGCCCGCCCACTAAATTTGGTTCACCCAATTCATAAATAAGTCAGAAACCTTCCTCATAAACAAATCACAAATCATCATGTCTCAACCGCCTTCATTAACCATTAACTCATTTCATGCACGAACAATTGGACCCACAGTCCAATGTTAATTAATGGGTGTAGAACATCATTTCTAGCACCCTCATGAGTATTTGGAGCATCAGTCCTTGCCTCACAACCCATGGGTATTTCGAGCATCAGTGCCTGACCCATAAAAGAATATTTGATTGCAAGATGGGTGTAGAACGCCATGTATAGAACCCCGTGAGTATTTGGAGCTTTAGTCCTTGTCTCACAACCCATTTATCAATCATACATATATATTTATCATTGGTGTAGAACACCATGTCTATCACCCCGTGAGTATTTGGAGATTCAGTCCTTATCTCACAACCCATTTATCAATCATATATATATATTTATCATTGGTTTAGAACACCATGTCTAACACCCCAAAACCATCCATTAATTAATTCATAAATTAATTAATCCAATCAAATAATTAATTCAATAACTAACTAACAACATAAATCACCCATCAAAAGTAAACCCTTAATTAACCATTCAATATCTCAATAGTAAATAATTAATTAACAATTAATTGTTCTTAGCAATCCAAATAAATAATTAACTCAACATTTAATTATCCAAATTAATTTTTAACCTTCATTTATTATTATCTTAATAAATGTTTCGTAATTAATTATAAAAATCCATATTGATCATTAAATTCTTTTAGTATTTATTTAACTAAGTCACCACAAAAAAATAATAACATCATTATTATTATTATTCAAACATTAATTTATTTAAAAACCCAAACCCCCAATTTATTACAATATCATTAATATGATAAAAAATCAAACCCATAACCCCTCATTTTATTAAAAGTTTCTTTGAGAAGCTCAGAAGCCACATTTAATTCTCATAAATGATACACTCCTTTAACATGCAATTAAAATCTCAAAGTATCAAAATAATTTATGACTCCATAATAATAACAATGAAGTTATTATTATTATCACATTCCTCCATTTAATAAAAAATGGTCCTTTAATAATTCTGAAACTCTTCATTTAAATAAAACGGTTCTTTGATAAACCCAAAAGCCACGTCAATACATTCAACTGACATTTAATTAATTCTTTAACATTCAATAAATTTAACAACCACAATAATAGTAATAATAAATTATTATTATTATTATTATTAAAACATTATTTTAATTAACCCAAAAATTTCATATAATCATATTTAATTAAAAAAATAATAATAATAATTTATTTAATAAGATAAACTGCACAGGTTGGACCGCAACCATGCGCTGCCCATGTCGATCCATTAAAGTAGATTTTTCCGGATCCGGTGCACCTGAGACTCATCGGGACACCCGCTAAAATTTATTGGGTAATTACGCAATTCCAGAAACAACACCATTAGTTGTTCCAATACTCAGAATAAAATTCCATAGCTCACTTTAAAAAAATGAACCGTTGATAAATCGAAAACAAATTCAAAAACATTCATATTTTAAACTGATTAAAAAACACGGGACTTTACAAAAGATCTATTCCTCTTTCTGTTTTGGGGATATACATGTTTTTAAATGATTCCCTTCTCAATTCTTCTCATTAAGCAAGCCCGATTTAAGGGAACATCCTGAATTCTTACACATTTTAAAGAGCACTCTATAATATATTTTAAGCCACCATTATTTTTTTAAAATCTATCACTTTATTATGAAAACCATCTTCATTCAATTATGATTTTATATAAAATATTATTCCATTTCTTATTTAAATTCTCATTAATATTTTCCTTAAACCTCACTAAAATGTTTTAATTCTAAAGTTTCTTAAATACTCTTTTTATATGTTATCACTTTTGTTTGACATCTCTTACCATGATATATGCCTATTTTTCCTTATTAATTTACAAGTATGATTTAAATACTTTCTCTCATAGACCCCATTGTGAAATTCCCTTATGTTACGCCTTTTGACAAGATTATGATACCAAATTATTTTTTTGGCCAACCCTTATATTTATGATTGGTTACTTATATACAATTTTTCATGTTGAAAACATATCCATGAACATGTTTTTATGGGTGCACCCAGATATTTCTCCAATTCATTGGGTAAGGTTAACTCTCATGAGACTTTATGTTCAACGGTCTTAGTGGTTAGCCTTTACTTTTGATCCATACACAACATTCTTGGTGGTTAGCCTTGACTCGTGCTCCTCTATGTGCAACAAGATTTGAATCATACTAAATTCATGTTTTATGTTTCCTCCACATTACTACGATTCCATGATTATATAATAACATGTTCTATATTTTATGATTCCATATGTTTAATCATGTTCCATTCCTTTTTATATCATTATGTTATGTTTTCTGACCCATGTGTTAAGATTTATTTTTATTTTTATTCCCATACTAGAAATTTAGCTCATTTATTTGTTCATGTTATCCTTAGGTTATACTATGATGATTTAAGTGATCAAAGGATGTTAGGAGATATTTATGAATATTAAATAAATAAATGTCTTATTTATTCCTATGTTTTTAGTTTTATGTACCTAGTTTTCCAAAGCCACTAGCCTTTATGATGCATGGCTTGAAATTTGATGTTTAATTATGCTTAAAATCATGTAATGATATGTGTAAAATTCTAGGGTCTCTATAGTTTGAATCATAGGTAGGTATAGTTATTTTTAGATATTAAGAATATAGATTTTTAGTAATAACCTTATGGATAAGACTAAGTATAAGAAAACATACCAATTTTTTTGGTAAGTATAGAGTAAGTGGTTTATCGAGAAAATACATCCCAGTCTGGATACTACATGTAGAAGCGGTTATGGAATTGATTTACTCAGGAGTAAAAACTCTGAAAAGGTGTTCTATTCCTGACTTAGGGTAACCTAGTACACGAAAATGGTCCTTACTACATATCTAGTTTTACACTCCTGGGGGATATGCTTTGTTGAATTAATATGCTAATTATGAACCATTATTAAGGGGGAAAATACCATTTGAATATATGTTGGAAAAAATATAATGGATAACCTAGAATGAAACCCAGTAAATCACAACTTAGGATATACTTTTCCTTTAATATTTTATCATTTTATATTTAGAGTTTCCTTTTTATGATTATTAGCTAAGTATTCTAGCCCCCTAATTGCAATTTATTTTTCTTAGTTAACAGAGGGAAATAGAAGAACACGTGCTAACAATAAATGTGGTAGGAAATGTGATGATTTCCCTAATTATATTCCAAATATAATGGGAATATGTGCTCATAACTTTATGGACAATACTGGCTTAGCTATCTCAAGTTATGAATAATAACCTGAGTCATGTTGAACACACTTTTTCTCCAAGGAAAGAGAAAGTTTCCTTCGAATCCTTCATATGGAAAATGCCTCCCATGTTTAGGAGATCTTCTGGTCCCCACCCCATGGAATAGTGGATTAACTATATAGAAAATATATTCTCTATCCTTCAATGCTCAGAAGAAGAGAAATTCGTACTGGTGGTCTATCGTTTTGATGGGGAAGCTGATCAATGGTGGTCACTGATAAAAAATATAAAGTCCAAGGAGGAAATTGATTCCATGGATTAGGAGGAATTAAAGAAAATGTTTTTCAATAAATATTTTTCTTAATCCCTATATGTAAATATGGAAATAGAGTTCATCCGAGTTAAGTAGAAGGAAGATGACTCTATTGGGATGTACAAAGAAAAATTTACAAGGATTGAAAGATACACATATGACTTTGTCATGAACACCAAAATCAAGGTGGATCTCTTCTTTAGTGGACTAAATACGAGTCTAGAAAAGGCATTGGAAATTCATGACTTAAAAAGTTATGAGGAGACTATATATTGTTCCCTCAAGGTTGAAATAGAGATCAAAGACTCTCAATAGTCTTGTGGGCCTAGTGAAAAAAAAGGAAAATAGAGTCTAATATGGGTGGTTCAGAAAATAAATCCCATGATGTAAAGAATATTGAACATCCCATGTGTCAAAATTTTGGTAAGAAGCATCCTAGAAACTATCTAAAGGGAACCATGAATTTCTTCAAATGTGTAATAATGGGACATCTGGCTAAGAACCACTGAAGGTATATAAAGAATTCCACTAATGTGGAAGAAGAAAAGAAGGTTTAAATAAGCACTCAGCCTATGGTGTAGTGTTACAACTGGAAGGAACAGGGGTGTTATGAAAACCACTTCCCTAAGACAAGGGTTGTCAAAGGCAATCAACAACAACCTCCAAGGAAACAAGGAAGGGATTATGCTATCACTATTGCCGAGGTGGAGCTGGACAATGATGTGATGATAGGTACACTGGTTATTCATTCAGTAATAGTGAACATACTATTTGATTCTAGTTCTACACATTCTTTCATATCTTTCTAGTTTATTAGAACTATTCAAACACCACCTCAAAATTTAGAGATTGAGTTATTTGTGAGAACAACTAATGGGGAAATTATTGCTTCAAAAGTAAATAACTCCTCCCTAGTTAATATTTGTAGACTGGACCTCCCACAAAATCCTATATTACTTTATTTGTTGCAGTTTGAATCTATTTTGGGCATGGATTGGATATCTTAATATAAATACAACATCAACTGTCAGGAAAGGGAGATCACTCTTAATATCCCATAGCATCCTCAAATCCTATACAAGTGTAAGGATAAAGATAAATATCCTTTAGAATCATCATCTCAAGTGTGGATATTTTTTCCTTTTGATAAATCATATATTTCTCAAACAATTGAGATAAAGAAAAGAATGATGCTCAAAGACATGCCCATTGTAAGTGAAAAAACTGATGTATTCCCAGAAGAATTACCTGGTCTTTCTCCTCACTGATAGGTTGAGTTATCAATTGAGATTATTCATGGATATATACCTATATAAAAGACACCATATAGAATGGCCACCGTAGATCTAGAAGAGCTAACGAATCAGTTATAAGATAATCTAGAGAAGGGTTTTATATAATTGAGTGATTCACCATAGGGTAAACTGGTCCTATTTATTAAGAAGAAGGAAAAATCAATGCGCCTCAACATTGATTATCATGAACTCAATAAAATCGAGATAAATAACAAGTATTCCCTTCAATGGATAGATGGATTGTTCGATCAGCTATGTGGGGACAATTATTTCTCTAATGTGGACCTTCGATCAGGACATCACTAATTAAAGGTGAGGAAAGAAGATATTCCTAAGACTACCTTTAGAATGAGGTATGGACACTATGAGTTCATAGTGATTACATTTGGAATCACTAATGCTCTATCCATTTTCATGGATTTAATAAATAGTGTCTTTTGAGATTACCTCAACAAATTTTTGGTTGGATTTATTGATGATATCATGATATACTCCCAGAGAAAGGAGGAACATGAGGAGAATTGAATTCTATTTTGAAGACTTTGAGAAGGGAGAAAATTTATGAGATGTACAATAAAAGTGAGTTATGGATGGAGGAAGTATCATTCTTAGGGAATGTTATCACTAGCAAAGGAATACCTATGGACCCATGCAAGACAAAGCCAATAGAAGAGTGGATCAGGCCATCTTCTGTAATAGAGATCCGTAGATTTCTTGGTCTAGCCAGGTATTATTGATGATTTATGAAGAACTTATCATGTTTATCAAACCTAATAACCAAGATTAATAGGAATAGAGTGAAGTTTTTTTGGACACAATAATGTGAGGAAAGCTTTAAGGAGCTCAAAAAGAGTCTTATCCCTGCACTAGTACTCACACTCCTAAAAAGTGGAGAACTCTTTGTGGTGTACAACGATGCTTCAAAAAAAGGACTAGGACATGTAATAATGAAAAATGATAAAGTGATATCCTATGCCTCATGGCAGTTGAAAAACCTTGAGAAAAATTATCCCATGCATGATCTGGAGTTGGAAGCTATGATCTTTGAATTGAAAATATAGTGGCATTATCTCTATGAGGAGAAGTGTAAAATATATTCTAATCACAAGAGTCTAAAATATATATTCACATAGAAGGACCTTAAAATGAACCAGTGAAGATGATTAGAAATCATTAAGGATAATGACTGCTCAATCCACTACCATTTAGATAAGGAAAATAGGGCAGCGAATTCTCTTAGAAGAAATGATCCTACATCTTAATTGATGATGAGAATTGAGAATGATCCAATATTATTATATTTTTAGAGGATGGGAATAAGAATCATTAAATGAGTAACATCATCAATATTTTCTCAAATGATTTCTTAACCATCCCTCATGGATAAAATAATTATTCTTAAAGAAAATACGTGGAAATTATAAAAAGGGTGAAAGTTATTAGAACTAGGAAATATTATGAGTTCAAGATTGATGAGGAAGGAGTTGTAAGAATTGGTTTATGATTACATGTACCATCTGATCTAGAGATAAAGAAGGAGATTCTGAATGATCCACATATCTCAAACTTCTATATTTACCCAAAGATCACAAATATGTATTAAGATCTCTGAGAGAACTATTCATGAGAAAATATGAAGAAGGGTATTTCTAAATATACATCAAAGTGCCTAGAATGTCAAAAATTGAAGGCTAAAAGAAAAAAGTATAAGGGGATGATGAAACCACTACCCATACCAACACAGAAGTCAGAGAACATTACCATAGACTTTTTCATGGGAATTCAAAGGAAATACATAGGAACCAATGCTATATGGGTTATTATGGATCATCTTACAAAGACAATTCACTTTATCACAATTCATAAGCTTCTATTTGGATCAACTTTCATGGATATATATCAAAGATGTTGTAAGGATATATAGAATACCACTATCTATTGTATCCAATAAAGATCTTAGATTCACCTAAAAGTTCTAGAAACGTTTCCAACATGATATAATAACTAAGATGAAATTCAATACATCTTATCATCCTCAAACTAATGGACAATATGAGTAAACTATTCAGAAACTGGAAGACATATTAAGAGCATGTTCTATGGACTTCAAAGGAGGATAAGACCATTATCTTCCTCTGGTTGAGTTCTCTTACAAAATTAGTTTCCACTCCATCATTCAAATGGCATCATATGAAGCCCTTTATGAGAAAAGGTGAAAAAAACCAATATGATGGGATGAAGTCGATGGATGTAAGCTTCTAGGACCTGAAATGGTCAAAGAAATGGTGGAAAACATGAAAACCATTCAACAAAACATTAAGGAATCCCAAAGTTGATATAATAATCATACAAAAAATCATCAATGAGACCTTGAGTTCAAAGTTATAAACATGGTATTCCTCTACATATCTCTATGGAAGAAGGTCATGAGATTTGGGAAGAAAGGAAATCTAATTCCTAGGTACGTCATATCCTTAGAGATTCTTGACCTCGTTAGAGATATGGCCTATCGACTAGCACTTCCACCTACCATGTCTAAAGTAAATTATGTATTCCAAGTATCATTCTTAAGGAAGTACATACCAGATCCTTCACATGTACATTCTTCAGAGGAAGTACAGTTGGAGAATGATCTTTCTTATGAGGAGCAGACAATGGAGATCTTGGATCATAGAGATAATGTTGTATGCAACAAGAATACTCAGTTAGTCAAAGTACTATAGAGGAACCATAATTACAAAGATGCAACATGGGAATCAGAGGAAGTGATGAAGGAGAAGTACCCACACCTGTTTTCATCCTATAATATAAAACTAAATTTCGATGGTGAAATTTTATAAGGGGGAATAAATTTAACAACCCAATGCTTTATTAATGGAATTAACCTTATTATAATTATGTATTATAATATAATCACATAATATTACATATATAACACAATAAAAACTTAATAAAACAAGAATGGGTGAAATAAAAGGTATCTATAGAATTTAAGGTACACATATCGATGAAATATGAACTTAACCTTTGGAATAGTAATGTGAAACTTATGAATAATAAACTGTCCAATGTAATAGTAACATCATAAATGAAAATATAAATAAAATTTATCCATATTATAAGTGACAATATTATATAATTATATCAAAGTATATGTAAATAAATATTTTAAAAATTATTAATTAAGTTGTAGTATTTTTATAAGTCATATATATTTAATTACAATTTTATGATTAATTTAATAAATTAAAATAAAATTTATTACCATAAAGAGTATTATTAAATTAATATTTTTATGTATTATGATTATAATATAATTTTACGAGACATTAATTAATTTTTCAAAGTGTTATAAAAGAATTTTTAATTTTAAAATTTGTATTTTTCAAGTAAATTATGATTTTAATTAAAAATTAAATTTCTCATATTTAGAAAATTATTTTTAAAAAATATAGTTCATTTTTCAATTCAAAACACCGAGAAATGGTTAGGGTGGTTTTTTGGGATTTTTCTAAAATACTTGAATTTTTTGTGAATAGTAAAATACAACAATTTACGATAAATATACATTATAAGTTAAACACACTATTAATTGAGTCATGGATGATGTAAGAACCATTGGTTAGAAATAAAATTATCTAATTACTATATTTAGTCTCATGAATCATCTCAATTTCTTTTCTTGAGAAAAATAATAAACTAATGAATTAAATGTTGATAAAATACTCCTCTCATCCAATATAAATCCCACCCCTCACCACCTCTTCTCCACACACCTCTAAAGCCTTGTTACTTGTAAAAATTATACTCAAATATTTTAACAATCCCCTCCTCCACGTCCATGATCTCTTGGTCTCATCAAAAGACAAAACCTATTCTCTATGGAGGATCTCAAGGAGGATAAATTCAAGAGGTAAATTCCCCTTTCCAATTCTTTTATTTTTTTTCAAGTTCCTTTATTTCATTTTTATCTACTAAAATACCCTTATAAAAATGGTATTATAAATATAGTAACTTATATATACTATAATTTTTTATTCTAGTCTAATAATTCATCATCATCTCTCTTTCCCATCCTTTTATACTAAAAATGAAAACATCGCCCAAGATGTGTTAATTTATCACATTCAAGGATGAAAAAATATAAAATTTCCTTTACCTTATTCAAGGTCTGGTCACAAGATTATTTTTATGTTTGAAACATATAATAATATATGAATTATATCTTATTTATGGTTCTGGAATCATTTTTTACTCATGATATTAATTTATAACACAAAATGAGTTTGTTATGATCGAAAAACTGCCAAAATAAACCCAAAAAATTATCATTAAATATTTATCTAATGATTCATCATAACTTCATAAAAACAAATTATATAAGGCCAATTTATCCACTTTAAGATAATTAATAACATAAAGGTTTAATTCAAGATAATTAACCCCACTTTATATAACCCTTTGAACTTGTATACAAGTAAAATGACCATGAAATCCAAGGGATACCAACACTCCCAAGCAATGAAATTGAATCTATTAACCCATAAAAATTTCCATAAATGAAATTAATTAAGTTATTATAAATAAAATTAATATATAATAGGTTCTTTAATTATTAATTAATGAATCTAATTTGATTATCCAGTACGTTAAGATCAAGTGAAGGACACCTTCAGACTTAAGGTAAGAGATTCTAGCCGAACCTTCATTAATCATTCGAGTTATTATTTCTCTATCTTTACCCAAATGAAATTATACATTATTTTTATGTAAATATTATAAATTATGTGTATGTGTTCTAAAATTATGTATCAAGATCCATTCCTCCTTATTTTTCATGGATATACATGTTTTAAATGACGCCCATCTCAATTCTTCCTAATAAGCAAGCCCAATTTAAGGGAACTTACCGAATTCTTACCCATTTTAAATAGAACTCTATAATCTATTTTGATCCACCATTATTTGTATAAAATAAATTATTTTATTATTAAAACCTCCTTGTTTCACTTATGGTTATATATAAAATATTTTTCCATTTCTTCTTTAAAATTATCTTTAATATTCTCCTAAAACCGCACTAAAATGTTTTAATTATAAACTATATTAAATACTATTTTTACATGTTATCACTTCATTTTGACATATATTATCATGATATATGATTATTTTAACTTATTAATTTCCATTTATGATTTAAATCCTTTCTTTCATGGGCCCCATTGTGAAATTCCCTTATGTTATGCCTTTTGATAAGATTAAGATACCCAATTCTTACCATGGGAAACCCTTATGTTTATGATTGATTCATTATGTATGATTTCTCATGTGTCACACATATTCGAGAACATGTTATTATGTGTTCAACTAGATAGAAATCTAGTTTATTGGGTAATTTTTAGTCTCATGAGATGTTATGTGCAACAGACCTGGTGGTTAGCCTTGACTCACGATTCATGTGAAACGGTCTTAGTGGTTAGCATTGACTCATGCTCCTATATGTGAAACAATATTTTACTCATGATAAATTCATGTTTTATGTTTCCAATACATTAATATAATTCCATGATTAAATGATACCATTTTTCTATATGTTATGATTCTATATTTTTAATCATGTTCCATGCCTTTTTATATCATTATGTTATGTTTTATAAACCATGTGCTATGTTTTATTTAAATATTTTTTCCCATACTGGGATTTTAGCACATACATTTTTTCATGTTATCCCTAGTATATCCTATTCCAATAAAAGGGCTCAAAGGATGTTAGGATATCTTTATGAAGATTAAATAAAGAAACGTCTTATTTAGTCCCATGTTTTCAGTTTTATGTACCTAGTCTTCCAAAGACACTAGACTTTACAATAATTGGCTTGTAATTTGATGTTTAATTATGCATAGAATCATGTAATGATATGTGTAAATGGATAGCGTCTCTATACACCATCTATAGTTACTGATTCAAAATAATGGGGTGGATGTCTGGAACTACTTCCATTTCCTTTATCCGATTCTTCCTACTTCATCTTTTTTCTATAAGGAACAAGGATCAATTTAACCTGTAATAAAATGAACACCAATCATTTTATAAAAAAATTACTGATTGATATATACCATTAAGGCTTGATCAACAAATTTAAAATATATTTTGAGCTTTAAAAAAGACCTGAGACAAAATTTCAGTTTATAGGACCATCTCCACACATTAGTATTTTATATCTTCATTACAAAATTTTTGAAGAGAAAAGTGCAATAATTTAGTAAACCAATTTTCATACTACATTAATAACAGATTTCATTACTAGAGGAACATGAATTCATGAGGTTTTGCTAAAAAAAATGTGTTAGGGTATAATTATTAAGTGAAGTTTACCATAAAACCATACACACTAAATTCTCATGTTACTTTTCCTAAATAACTGAATCTCCCCAATTTTGACTATAGACCTAGACTTTGAAGGTGGAAAACTTCAATTTAATATAATTTCAAAATAAATTTGAAGATATTATCTATCTTTTCTAAAAAAATCTTGGCCTCCTAGGGATCATCACTTACTGATATGTAGGATGGCTTATACTTAAGAAATTCCTGATCATGATCCTTATTAGGAGTTGAATCTGCTTCCTTAATTGAAGAGGTACCAAAACCCACCCTTGGTACATAACTAAAATATTTTATACGATTATATCAATAAGGTTCTGATCTAAAGTTGTATTTTCTTATAGAAAATATTATACAAAGTCCCCTGGTGGATTCATTAGGGTCTTTGAGGAAGAATGACACTATACATGATAAATAAAAGAGGAAAACATCAAAACAATTAATCCAAAATTAATCAAAACAATAATTTTTTTTACTTAAATAACAAAAAGTAAAACACAATATTTATGATTTTTGACAAAAATTATCTCACCTTCATGGTCTTCAAACCTACACCATACCTAGTTAAAATTCAAATCAAATCCCAAAATATTAAAATTTTAAAGGATCCCAATTTCCCATGATAGCTCAAGGATGATCATGATGTGTTTTGGTCAAACAACCCTCATAACCTACCCTTTAATCCCCCAAAACCCTATTTACCATCTATCATGACCTCCCAAATGTTGTAAAAATCAAAATTGAGTGATTTGATACCATTTTATTCTTGAACCAACCCAGGATACCCCTTATTTGGGAACCCAATCAAGTCTATAAAAAGGACCTAGGGGAATTATTAATACCCACAATTTAGAAACTAGTGCCTAGGAATCTAGAACATACCTTGGGAATTATTTTCCTCGTAAATCCATAAATAAATTATAAACTATATCTTAGAGAAACCACAAAAACCCATAAAAAATAATAATAAGAACATGATAAAAATAAAGTTAATATTCATATAAAAATTAATTAGACAGGGTGATAATAGTTTATACAGAAGAGGGTATTGGTACTACAACCAAGACTCAATATAAAAATATTAAGCTACCTATATTCATGTGACATGAGGGTCAACCTCCCACCATGTCACCTTCATAACCTAATATCTACTAACATGAGTGACCATCGCCTTCGAGTGTTTCCATTATTTTACTTGTTTTTATCAAAAAAAAATCTATAAACACCCATTGAGTGTGTGTAAGGTCTGACCACATCTTAGCCTAGTAGGATCACACTAAGAGTTTTATGAATAACCATTGTTATAAAAATATAAATATACTAGTTTAAAAGAAATTTAAATGAAAAAATCATTTAACATTTAAAATAAATTGAGGAAGAATGAGAAGTAATAAAAATTAAGAATTATTGCACAACCCTTGGATAACTAAGGAAAGGTACACATCCTTGGATCCGCATGCTCTCGATGATTGATCCAGCACATTCCATGCATGTGCAGCTACTAAGGAGAGAGTCATCATGTTCTTAGTAGCATTGTGAAACATGAACATGGGAAAAAAACCAATTTCATTATGTTTTGATAGTATTTTATAGAATTCAAAAGGCTAGGGAGGGTGTACCTTACCTATCAATACATTTCATAGTCTTACAACATAGGTACCTAGGGTTAACATGCACTATTCCCATTCTATTCAATTAAAATTTAGCTTTCAAATTCATCCCATAATAAAACATTCCAACTATAATCTATTTACACCTAGATAAAAATGGTAAGAATTCTATAATTAATAAAACTGATAAATATAGTTATCAAAATATTAATTTATGTATCAAAATAATTAATTTTGTTTTTATATATTTTGGAAAGCACATTTAGTTCATTGAGTAATGGTATATCATGAAACAACCTACCTTTAACAATAAAAAAAATCTACAATGGTTTAAATCCACTTAATTTATGAATAGGGATCCTAAAGAGTCAAGAAAATGCCCTAAAAATCAAATACCCCATCACTAGGTTTGACCAACATGAACCATAAGTCATCATGACCTTAGGGTGGAATTAAAATTAATAAGAACGGGTGAGAAGACCCAATCAAAAAAGGAGACACTTTGATAAACCATATTGTTGTTCAATATTTTTTATAATTATTAATATTACTTCCCAAAATTGATCTTTATTTTAAAATTTAATGGAATTATTTTGAGTTTGAATTTAGGAATTTCATGAAACTAATATTTTTACCATTTTAGGAAACTTGAGTATTTTTTTCATAACATTTTCTGTGGCATTAATTTTTATTTTAAATTTATATAATAATTATACAATTAGTGGGATATATTTTTCATATATACAATGTATGTTGGATACTAATTTTGAAGTGTTAAAAGTAAACACTAATGCACAGTTAGACATTATTATATGGATTGGACCTTACCTCACCACATGGTTCAAAACTTATTCATTTATTATTATATGTTGATGAAATATTATAGATTTTAGGGGACTCATTTTTGATAATTTCATTAAAATGGAGTGGCATCTAGTTCATGTTTGAACTTGGTTACAAACACAACTCAATTTTGAGTAAATTTTGGAGACAAAATTCTACATATACCCTTATTTAAATTTAAGACCCTTTACCTCCCTCACCATATTTATTTGTTTTCTTAATATTGGGAGATTTTGGGTGTTTTTTTATGTATTTATGCGGGTTTTGAGGAATATATTGGTTCCATTCCATATCTCTAAAAATTTAGAATAAGGAAGGCTTTGTGCATGGATCTCTTTTAAGAAAGCACTCATCTTATTCAACCTTTTGTTTATTTTTGTTTTTTCTTGTAATATATTTTAATATTTAATAAAAAATACATGTTCATATATTTAATACATTTTATTTTTATTCTTTGTGCTATAATCTAAGAGTAGAGAATAAACTGGGTCGTTCCCTTTCAGTCCTTTTCTTTTGTAAATTGTTTCCAGGATTATAAATCAACCCATGTGTGAGTAATTATTTTTATGATTGATATAATTATTACCAATTTAATTATTTGTTTTTAGAACATTTAATAACTATATTTAATAATATTATAATAAATTAAATGATTTTGTAATCCTGAAGTCACTCACATGAATAGAATATTCACCGCGAGGCCAGAACTGTGTGAATCATGAAAGTGACATTTTAATTGACACATCTAATATACTTGAGATCAATTCATAGGTTATGAATATAATATGAATATGAAAGAAATTAAAAATTATAGAGTTGAGGTACTTTTTTTTAGTGATCATAAATTGGTTTTTAAGGCTATAATAAAAATACTATGCAATGATTGGAAGTCCCAAAGTTAGCTTAGGGTTCATTTTTTCAAATCATTATGGTCATGATTTTTTATATAGGGTTTGAGGGTTAAGAAATTAGGGAATAAAAATTGAATGAATTTAATCATACAGGATAATTATTAATGACAAGTTAATGGGTAGGTAAGATCTATCACAATCATTTATATTTTTGTTTTCAAAAGTTATTTTTGTCTCATTTTTTTCATTTTTTTTTCAAAACCACTCAAAAAACCCACCTATTATCCCCATTTTCCATTTATTTTATTTTATCTTTATAAAATATTAGGGGATATTTAAATCAGTTTCTCATAAATAGAATGACCTATTTCATCCCCTATTCTGCACTTAGTAAAGAAAATCATATTTTTTTTGAGTTCTTGTGTGACAACACTTATAAAATTAGCAAAATTACTTGGGAGGAAAGAGTTTCATTCTACCCCTTTTTGGGATGAGTTATTTGAATTATACCCAATTTATCTACAATAATTCAAAATATAATTAAAAATTGGTTGGTTAGATTTAAAAAAACAGTCATATCCACAAAAACAACAATTTTTCAATTGGGGATGAGAAAAATATAAAATGAATGTCTATGAATACAACAAACCAAATTATTCATGTTTAATGTTTCAAATATAAAACGTAAAATATATATTAAAAAAACGAAAAAATTGAACCTAAACTAAGAATTCATGGTTAGTTATGGGATATTTGGGGAGAAAAATAAGTTGGATCGATTAAAATGAAAAGTAAATTAGTGGAATTGAAGAGACGAATTGTTGAGATGAAAAATTATATCCAAGAAAATAGAGGATAAACCATAATAAATACCTAATGAAGATGATGAAGAAGTTTTTTTTAGTTTTTAATGATGAAGTTTTTGATTTTTATAACACTTTTGTTTCAATAAAATAACTTTCTACGCTTTCCCAAAATTATTTTTCATTAGCCTTTGTTAAAGAAAATGATATAATAACTGAATAATTTGAGGGATCTTTCACACACCGTGACATAAACTATTTTGATAGTTCATATTTTAAAATTTAATCTAATCATAATTATTTTTAAATTGATAGGTTGAAATAATTATTGTACGTTTTTGATGAAAAATAGAATAACATACAATGTGTGGTGTATTTAGAAGAATGGATAGAGTAATATTTTGTACTATTCAGTGAGGTGCATGATGAAGATGACACACACTTGGAATATTAGGAGGTACCAATTTCTAAGTAAATTTTATAAATCACGGAATTTCCATTCATTAACCACTAGAAAATACCATTTATCAAGATGAAGAAAATATTAAGGAACCATCATTCTTTTTTTATCCCCAAAAATCTACAAGTGCATCATTGAGGAGGTGGAAATAAATTTCATCAATTACTGGGAATTTGAAAATATGAAGTAATATTAGAGTATAATTGTAGATACCATGTTTTGGTAGTTCAAAATAATATATCCACACTCCCCATCGAGTTTCAGATAGTTCCTAATGACTCTCTAGCTATAGACAATATAAATATTTCATTTTCGGGTTGGAAAAAAGAGTTTATTATAATTTTCTCTTATTAATTTTCATATTCATTTCATTATTATTTTAATAGTAATTTTAATTTATATTTTTCTTATAGGTATTTTATATTCCATTAGAGAAACTTAAATTTTATCAAGATGGAGATAATCATTAGGTTATTTTATTCTATCATACATGTCTTGTTCTTTTATTGTTATTTTCATAAATTTCATTTAAATAATCATGTGTGAGTTTCATTGAATAAAATTTAATTTTTTATATGTGGGGTAGGTGATAAAATTTTGGGAAGATTATTTAGGTTTTTTTTGGTGTTTTCTATTTTTAATTTTGGCTGTTTTATAAAAAATAAATTTTTTTTAAAAATTATATCACTTTCCCATTACTTCCATGAATCCATTTTAAAATGAATTTTTTATTTTTTCTTATCTCATAGGATGTATGTTAGGAATGGGTATTTTAATATGCTCATTATGAGGATTTTTATGAAAATTATGTGATTTAATATATTTACCAAACATTACACAAAATCATGACTTAGTAATTTTTATTAACCAATTTAAGGTATAATCAGGTTATTATTTATTTCTTTATATCACAATAATTGTATTTCCATACATTTGTTCTTATTTTGTTTAATTTCATTAATATGAAGGATTGGACTATGTGTATTTTTTGTATATCCAACTAGTGTATTCCATTAATGTAAATAAAAAACAAAAAAATTACAATAAAGAGGGGAGTAATGAAATGTACTATAAATTGAGATATCTAGGTTTGGATTTTGAAGTTTAACTTTTGGGAATGATTAAGTGAGAGGTTTTTGGAATTTTATTACAAAGGATACATAATAGGCTTGGTGGAATAAAAGTAGGTAAGAATATAATTTTTTAATTGGCTAGAAAATATTGAATAAAGTGATAAGATACAACCATGAAATGTTTGGAAAAAACACACATGTGAGAATTTGTGGAATATTATGCTCCTAAATTAATTCCTCCTAATTAATTCTATTAATTGCATTGGATTTTATTTTTATAAGATTTATGATATAGTGACTTAATTTTTTTTCATATTGATGTCTTTTTATGATGCTTGATTTACTCACATTTTAATAGAGTATTGAGATATGTCAACATGCATCATTTTCTAGATTTTATGATATGTGAAGTTTTCTAGATGTGCAAATGGATAAGTGTGGGGTATATTATTAAACATGTTTTTTTGGATATATTTTTTATAATTATTTATATAAATTCCCCACATTAATTTTTTTTATGATTTAATGGAATTTTTTATTTTGAAATTGAATTTCGAAATTTCATGAAAATTCTATTTTTAAAATTTTATATTCACTAGAGTATTTTTGTCATAAAATTTTCTATTGTTTGAATTTTTAATTAAAATTTTATGGAATAAATTTAAAATTATTTTTTATATATTATGTATTTATAATATGATATATTGATACCATATTTTAATGCGTAAAAGTGTCCATTAATATAGATCTTGTGTAGATTCAAATGATTGAACATTACCTCACCATTTGAGCCATAATTTATTCATCCCTTATTGTATTAGACTGTGAATTTTATAGATGTTAGAGGAATGATTTTTGGTAATTTCATTAAACTATATTTATATCTTTTTCATGTGTTACCTTTGTTGAAAATTCATCTAAATGCGGATTAAATTTTGGAGGTATAATTCCCTAGGTACCCTTGTTTACATTTCAAACCCTAAATGTACCCTACTATATTTATTTGATCTTATCACTTTTTGGGAGAGTTTTTAAGTTATTTAGGAGGGGTTTTAAAAATATATTGGTACCATTAAACCTATCTAACCATTTTGAAGAAGGATATATTTGGACAATGATATCTTCCAAATAAGTCTCTCCTCCTTTTAATCCACGTTTTTGTGTTTGTACTTGTAATATCTTTTAATCTCTAATAATGTTTCTTTGTTTATATATTTTAATATATTTATTTTTCATATAGTTTTTGGAATATAATATTTTTATATTATATTTTTTTATTATCTTTTAATCCATTTCTTAAGAAAATTGTCTCCATGATGACAAATCCACCCTTGGGAGTGTAATTATTTTTGGTTGATCTAATTCTTCAATCCTTAATTATTTATTTAGAATGAATTTAAATACTATAATTCATATAATTATGGTTAATAAAATGAGTGTTTAAATTTTAAATCAGTCAAAGAATTGGCATATTGGCCACATGGTTGGGCTTGTATAAACTGTGAGAGTATCACTTTAATTGAAAAATATAGTCTATTTTAGATCAATTCGTGGGTTTAAATATAATATAAAAACTCAGAAAATTCACATTTACATACTGAATGTGTTTTTATAATTGTACACTAATTACAAGTTTGATTTTGGTAATACAATCAAATAAATATTCCTATATTTGAAATCCTGAAGTTATCAAAGGGTACATTTATTCCAATCAATGTGGTCATGTTTTCTTCCATAGGGTTTAGAGGTTAAAAATTCAAGGAACCATAATTTAATAAATTTAATAATAATGGATAATTATTAATAAATAATTAAGTTCAAGTTTATATTTATCACAATCATATATATATATATATTTAAAATGTAATAATTTTCTTGTTTATTTCATTTTTTTCCGTAATCACTAAAACAAAACCCCCTATTTTATCCCCATTTTCCAATTCTTTTCCTTTCTCCTTAAAAAATATTATGTTTTTTTAAATCACTTATTCCTCATTATAATTACCTAGGTTATATCCCATGCTTCTATTAGAAAATAAAACCATAAATTCTTTGAGAGAATGAATGGAAATGCATACCAAAATTACTTGATGAAATCTTAAATAAACTAGGTGAAATCCACCCAAAATAAACACCAAGGAAGAAAGGAGGAGGTATTTGTGTGAGGGTAAATAGTTTCTATATTAGGTGAGGGGATAAATAAGAGTTATTTTGGTAAAATTAGTTGTGATAAAAGTTATACTTTCATATTTTTAATATTATGAGTAGACTACATGGTTTGGAACTAAGTTTTTCTAAACTATACACCCATTGTATGGATCAACACTTATTTACTTATGTACCTATATGGATGGGGAACATGGTTTGGTATAATATATTCCAACCATAAAAATTCACACTATGAAAGTTATATTCTCCACACATGGTTGCTGCATGGTTACTCCTAACTGTGTGCTAATTGTGAATTAGTGAATTTCTTCCAATTTTTCAAACTTTTAAAAGAAAACATCTAGAGAAGGAAATAAACCAAATAAAAGAAAAAAAACAATCACTTCTAAAAAATGACATCTTGGGTGTGAGAACATGTGACTCTGAAACATTCTTTTCCATGATCCCTTATGGAACTTATTACTATTTTAATACTTGTGCATCTAAAACCATGAATTTATTAAAGTACATCCAATTAGCACTATATCAAAAGTTATTCTCTCCCTTATCTCATAAGTATAGTATCCAAATTAAATAAAACACTTCATATCTTAGGGATAATGTAATATTATTTGTAACTTATATAATGATTCTCATAGATGTACTTTTTTTTCATGATGTAAGTTTGTTATTAAATGTATTAATAAAACACACTTTAAATTTTCATACATGAAATTGTGACATAATGGATTAATTTCATATTATAGATTATATGAAATTCAATTTTTCATTTCAGTTAGAATATAGTTAAGTTTCAATGATACTATTTTTAAATAATATATTCAAATGAATAATATAAGACTTGTAAGACATATAAGAATATTTATCGTTATTAGCATGATAAGAAAGGTGTCATTCCTCTTTTTTCTCCATCATTAATTTTATGTGTGTAAGGAAATATGAGTTTAGGAATAAATTTTTTCCAAATTTAATGATCGATGAATTATTTTTTAAGATATTCTTCATCTCACCCACCCAAATCATCTTTTATCTTATTACCAAGTTCATTCCCTACATTAATTATAGAATCCTTAAATATCATAAAGGGACCTCATTAAGTATAAGAATTTACCACTAGTTTCAAATTGAAATATTTCACAAGTATATTTATAAAAAGAATGTATAAGTTTTTTGTCTTTATCACTTTTATTACAAAATGTTTCTAGGTCAAGAAAAAATATAAGAAAAAATGTTAAACACCTAAGAGTTTTAACTCAAAAGAGTTTAAACACCCCTCTTTATATATCATTGTTTTTATCCTAGTTTTCCTAATAAAGTATTTTCTTTCAAAAATTGGGTATTATTTGAGTCTTAGTTTTATATTCGTAATTGATCACTGATATATGATATCTTTGATATAAATAAAATATTACTGAACTATTATATACTAGAATAACCTTTTATTTACATAAATAAAATAAATTATCATTCTATCTAAAATCAAAACTGAGATAATGTTTCTATAAAACCCAATACATAATAATAGTTTTCAAATATAAGAATATTTCTACTAATAAATGTGATTTTGAGATATTATCTAGAGAATTTAAGAGTTAATATTTATTAAAAACTTGAACCTCCACTTCAAATCATGCAATATTTTTAAACATTATTGTTTCCTAAAGTATAGGTTTATGATTTATTATTCTTAAATTAATTGAAATTTATCTTCCAATAGACTTTATTTCCACAAGTAAACCAAATAGACTCATGTTTCATGATCTCCTTATTTGTCTTTGGTTTATTAAAATAATTTTGGAATGGTGTATTTAGTACTACACTTTTCATTATCCTTTTCTCCATGAATTTATTATTATTCACCATAGGGATAAAATATTTATATTTATTTATATCATAATAAACATAGTAAACATTAATAAAAATAAGATGAAGTGATTTATATATAATATTAATTTTATAGTTCTCAACAAAACTAGAGTAACTAGGTGGTATGGATGATAGAATGAGATGCATTGAAGGAAACTTATTCAAATTAAATCGTAAATTTTCTAATTATTCAATATACTATATATTCTTTTGTACATATAAAATAACCTATATTTCTTCTTCTAACTTACACATATTTAGTGTAATGATATTCTTATCTATTTCTTATGTCATCTTACCCTTATAAACTTCTTATAGATGAGACAACATGGTGTAACCATCTATGTCCTCTTACTTCATTCAAAACTCCCTAAACATTGGTCATAAAATTTTAATATAAACATTAAATGAATTATATATGAGTCTCTTATAAGTATCATATTAACTCTCACTTTCTTTTTGAGTTTTCTCATTTGTTAGTGGGGACTTCAGTGCATAAAAATTAAAATTATTTCATATTACTATGCACAAGTATCTCCATCACTCTTGGAAATTTATGCCGACATGGATATGTTTTTTGTTCAATATTGATCTTAGTGATTATATGGTATTAATTCCGATTTATATAAAACAAATATTAATAAATTAATATATATTTCATAAAAACTGATTAGTTATACATTTTTATTAATGAAACTTCACATTTATCCCACTATTTTGTGCAGATCTCAATAGTCCTCAACTGTTGAATTTGGAATATCTAGTTACTTACATATTCTAGTCATAAATGATCCTTAAAACTATTTTAATAGAGATAAATAATCCATAAATACTACTATGATTGATTAGGGTTTTATTTTAGACAAAAAAATACATTAACTAATTTATTTTCAATCTATTAGAGGGATTTCCATGATCTTATAAATAACAAGATTTTATTTCACAATAATATCCTATAAAATTACACTAAGACAACTATGAAAACTTTTTTTATTCTATAATTAGTTAATTTAACCGATCAATTATGGTTATAAATCTACAATAATTTGAGGTACCCTTAACTATAGTTGATAATCACTACACACTATAGTTTTATTCTAATTCAGAATATGTAAGGAATTTTTTAATTAATATTTAATTAAGTGATATAGTTTTACTTAACCTAGGGAATGAAATCAAATTTTATTTTCCTTCTAAATTTAATTATGACATTTCTTTTACAAAAATAATAATGCATAGATAGAGACATTAATCATCTAATAATATATTTTTATCTATTCATTATTTTTAAATTTCCTATGTGATCAGTTTTTATCCATATACTCACATAAAAACATATTTAACTATTTAAGATAAAATAAATGAAGTGATCATGAGCTATATACTAATGGTTGATCCTCAAATAACCTTTTCATAAGGATATAATTATTTATAAATTTATACTCACATGAAGGTGATAGGAACTCGAGATACAAGATTACATTTAATAACATAAATGTGGAAACATAATCCATTATTAATTTTTAAGATCAAGGGACTATTCAAAAATCACCAAAATAATTATTTAATTATTTAATAGTGAAAAACTATACACTTATGAAATAATTGAAATAAATAAATCAATAAATAAGTCAAAATATACACAGATCGGTCTCAGTTTGCGATCAATAAAAAAATACCCATAATACATAATAAATAATAAGTAATTACTTAACAAATTTATTATGAAAAATGGCAGTGAACATCTAAAATGGTGTAGGGATTTTGAGGGTTCCCACACCTTGGAAGGGATCTCTCTTTCAGGTTAGCGGTTGGGGACATGAGGAATCTCCCATGTCAGGTCAATGGGTAGTTCACCTATAATTTATTTCTTCAATAAAATTCATCTTTAGATCCTTTGAAGAATTAATATATCATTAAAATAAATTAATTTCATAATTCACATGTCCCATAATACTAAAAATATTTTTTATAAATTCATAATTATTAATTTCTTTGAATTTTTTATATATTTCAGGGTTTTTAGCCTCAAAAGACCCCAAAAGATAAAATTGGATTCAATGGGTTGGATTGACATGGATGGTATCCTGGAAAGTTCTTGGAGGTGGGTCACCTAGTGGGACTCGTGGTATATGGGTGTCAATGGAAATAACCCATAAGCCTGTGTAATTGTTATTTTATAATTTAAATAACTACTAATTGCAACTTGTGGGTGGAAGGTAACCCATTTACATGAGGTGGATAGGTGGATAATGGTGGAAAGTGAAGTGTTCTACCAACCATTTATACTTTTTTTTTAATTTTTCTGATATAATTTTTTTTCATGTGATTTATCCCTTCCCTCTATAGTTAATGTGAAGCCACACGCGATGACCCCCTTCATAACATTTTATAAATTTTATTAACTAGATACCAACAAGATTTTGATATTTGAATAGTAATTTCCAAATAATTTAACCTATAATAAAATAGACCATATTTATCATTAGGAGAATATAAATTCCCTCTACTTGAATTCTAACATGTATAATTAAATATTTAACTTAAAAAATTTCATGACCACATTAATATTATTTGGAGAAACCCAAGTGTGGAAAAACAATTCTGAACTTATATTTTCAAAAATTTGATTAGATATTTTGTTAAAATTCTATACTTGATGTAATACTATTTAGTTTCATCCTTGGGTCACATAAAATTAATTTTATATATAGAAAAGGAAATAAAAATGGTTCCTCGATCCGAAATGTGATCCCATAATTCTCTACTAATCATTGGATCATCATGGTGGAAAGAATCTTATGTATTACCTCTCTATAAAATCCACACATGAATCACAAATCCTAGTACATTTTTCTATTATATTAATGTTCTATAATTAATTAATATATAGATTTAGAATACATATGTGATCATTGGAATATTAAAAAAATCAATATTAATGCTTGGATAAATCCATTTTTGATCCACCCTTTAGTTTCACTCTCCAGAACATAAGAGAGGGGAGTAAAGTACACTAAATTCATGCAAGATTATTACCATATATTTATGGGGTCTGAAATATTCTTATATATCTAGGTTAAACTTCTATAAATTTCATTTTGGTCCATAAAAACATAACCTAGAAAACAGACCAAAAAATTCCAGTAATGACATATCTAACTTGACATAAATGTAAAAAAATATTTTAATACTCTTATATTACACTCTCATAAGTTTTTGATGGTATTATGGCCATTATCTCTATATCTTCAATCTGTATTTTATTAATTAACTCCAAATAAAAAATATTCATTCGAAGAACATTTTTTTTCATTAAAATTTTAATCTTAAATAACTTATGAATACCTTGATAAAAAATTTAGTCATTATTATTATAAAATTAATTAATATATAATATAGTTTATTAATTTATTTACTCATGATTGTTTAAATTTGAATGTTCACCGACCTCTTCACATGGGGTCTACTTCTTCTTAAACACCAATTCATCTAAATTGGTTGAAATTATAGATAATAATTAATGACCCAACCCCATAATCCAAAAGCTAGTGTATTAATTTATTACAGTAGCATGGTTATGGGGAATCAAATCTTCAAGGACCAAAAAATTTAAAAGTTTTGGAAAACTAGATTACATACATGATACAAATTTTATATAGAGGTAAGAAAATAAAAAATAAAAAATAAAAATATACTCGATCTTGAAACCCATTCCAATAATTGATCTTCATATCCTAGGGAAAAGGAATAAAATAAGTGTGATCTTAAATTCTTAGTAAGGGTAAAGAACAGTGGAAGAAATAATTAATTAATAAGAATAATAATATGGAAAGGTAAATAACTGAACAAACATTCTATTTAAACAATAGGATAAAGCATACTAAATATGGAATGGTAAATAAATAAAACACATTCCATTTAATTAATAAACTAATAATGAAATTCATCCACATATATGTCAACAAAAAATATCATGGATAAATAATAATTGATTTTGAATGAAAGAAATACTTAATTATGGACTCTATGTTTCCTAGGTACATGATACCTATACCGTCAAGAAATTTCATGAGATAGTTTATAAAATGTAGTGTAAAAACCCATATGATTGGAAAAAATTATTCATTTCACGAGACTACCAATGAATTGATGGGATATCTATAACTGAGTCCCACCCATGTCGTACCTATCAAAAGAATTCATCATATATCAAATAATTGAGTTCAATAATAAAAAATGTTCCATATCATAAAATATATGTATTGAATAAATAATATAGGTTTATCAATAATTTAATAGTTTCTTATAGCTAACTATTAGGGGTTTTGACATTGATTAATGGAAATACCATTTAAATATCATTAAGACCATTCTCAAGGAAAATAATCTTTAAACATTCCAAAAATGTCTCGTACCAGTTTGAAACATTTTAATAATAATACCCATGAAGTAAAAACATTAAATGAATTTTATAATATCATTAAAATAAATATATTCATGATATAACATGTCAAACGGTAGTATGTACACTATATAAAATAAATAAGAAGTGAAAATGGTGTATAGATCACATAAAGAAAAGTGAGATAAAAATACATCACCTTGAGTCAGACTTTTCATGTTTGTATTTATCATCCTAAATAATAAAAAAATCTTTATTATTAGATTTATTTAAAACCTTTTTATGTTTATTATTACTTTAAATTCACTTATTAAAATGTTGTATACAACAACTTAAATAATCAAGTTTACATCGGGTGTTTTAACCAAATTTGGTTCATGTGTTAAAAATGGATTGGTAGGCCAACTATGGTTAAAGGGGTGATTATATAAACATACCCATAATAATAATCTTGAAAAATTATCATATTTATACATCAATTATACTTTTAAAACCAATAATGAAATATGGTTATGAAAAAACGAACCAATGTTATAATCATAGAGACAGTTGGCCATATATATGCATGAATGACCATGCTATCATGACACATCAAATTGATTATGTTTTTAAGGTTTATTTATAGTATAGGGAAGAACCTAGGTCATCTCTCAAGGAGCGTTGATAGGTCTTGAGTTTGTATTTTTAAAAAGAAGAACAAAAGGGGGATGGGGGTTTGAAAACAATTTTAAGAAAGTAACTTAATTTAAAGAGTTATAAATTTAAAAGACTAAGTTGATTGTGAAAAATACAAGATAAATAAGTGATAATTTCTAAGTTACTAAAAAACTTGAAGAGTTATTCATTCTGAATTTATTATTAGGTTTTAGTTTAATCCTTTGGTTTAGGGTTAACCAAGATCTTAGGTACCCATATCCCTCTTAAAATGAAGTGATTATAACCGAACCTTGACATAAAAATATTGAAGACAAGTTCCATCCCCTTATCATGATTTAAGGTTTCTAAAGGAACATTGAAATCTAAAATGTTGGGGAAAGAAAAGGTTTATTATGTTTTCCAATCGGAACAACACAAGAGACACACTTAAAATCTCACACCAATCAGTTATGAAATAAAAAGTGTTTCAATTAAATGAATAAAAAAATGATAAGATACATATAAAAAAACAATTAAAAACAAAATATACTCCAAACCAGTAGAGGATTTTGTTCTGGAACTCCATCTTCAAATGTGTATCTCCCTCACAATGATCACCCACTACTTAGCTCAACATCGGGAGGAGGATAAAGCTCGGGTGGAACTCCTTCTTCATTCTTGATCCACCTATGAGGATAGGGGCATCCAGATCTTCTAGGATGAGGAGGAGACTCCTATAAGACTCTAAAATGGCATATCTTGGCCTTCTGGTGGAACTTACAAATGAGGTTCCCATGGTGCCTTTTTATAGCCAAAATAGAACAAGGTTTTGAGCACCTTGTTTTTGAAAAACCAATTGTGTCTCAGTTTTGAAATAATATAAAGTGATATCACGAATTTACCAAAAGATAAGAGTTGTTTTCCAGACTCTTGGATGTCTCCCTATCAATGTTTGCTGCCCGTAGACTAATGGATTGGGAGATATGCTCCAAAGACCGAACCAAACTTTTGAATTCAGGAAGATTCTGTACCATGGACAAAATTGTTCGGATGAGACACTATATAGAAAAACTGGGCTTTAGTTTCTTGATATGAAATGTATTAGATGATGTTTTGGAGTAGACTATAATGTTTCAGCCCATTTGGATTCACTGAATTATCATACATATCAAAATAGTGGACAGATGTACATGAGATTCCTTGCAGTTCGACCCATTTTTTTCAAGATGATCTATGTGGCCTCCAAATCACCCCCAACTTCAATGAAAATATCAAAACATGTATAATTTCCCTTTTTAACAGTGATAAACACAAAATAATAAAATCTAAAATGAAGTGAAATTTGTTATTATATTTGGAATTTATAATAAAAATTCAGTTTAAAACAGTAGTGTAAGGGTAAAAATGAAACAATGAATCACGGTGCGATCACACCCCCACACCAAAACATTTGAAGTCCTGAGAAAAGTTAAATTTTGAAAAATTCTGCATGTATATATTACCAACATAATTAAGATTTAACATTTGAGGAAATTTTAATTCATTAAAGTATTGTGATAAATACAAAACCACACTAAGGAGTTCTTCCTAGTGAAAATGGAAAAATATGTTTCATAAATCATATCACAGTGAAATTGAAAGATATTCATGATACCAAATTGAGAAAGGAATTCAGAAGTCATCCATTCCACTAACTCTCCATGCGTGTGTGTGAAAACCATTCCATGATATTCTTTTCACTTTCTATCCAATAAATGTTAGTTATTTTTACATTTTTCAGCTTAAATGATTTTGTCCATTGAACCTACCCTACATCATTTGCAATCATATTTCAAGACCCACTCACATAAGCATTCCCAGAAGTCAAAACATAATCTCCTGACCTAGATATCCCTATATGTTTCACATTTCATCACTCCCCTTATTTTTTTTCTTCAGAAGTTGAATTTGGATCAAATCTCACACTCATCTCTCAACCCCTATTTGGTATCCTCACGAAACTATTTATAATAGTTATAACAAGATAAAAGGTTGAGGAGGAGTGCGTTTTGACCTTCCCAAGACACAACCCAAATTTGTTTTTTTTGAGGGCGTACAACAGTCGGATATCAGGTACACATGCCCAGGTCAGTATGGTACAATAATGAAACAGATCAGATATGGAACAAATATATGGAAGTATTATTTTAAGCCGAAAAATATGAACCAAACATATATTTACCTTCTATTAAGTAATAAATATTCACACTTTTTTGTTTGGTGCAAAAATGTGTGGAGATATTAGTGACATAATTTTCCTAAAAACTACTCACATAACAAGAATCAATCATTTCAAGGGTTTCTCAATGATATAACTATTTATATCATTGAAAGAAAACCAATTCACTGAAAATCACTCCCTGATGTTAAATTCATACAATCATTCATTCTGTAATAGTGTTAGGATTTCATCAAATGTAAAATCGACATGGAATAAAAAAATTTAACATGAATTTTTAGTAAGTTCCATGATTTGGTGACCATAAGGGGGGAGGGGGAGGGGGGTAAAAATACCATAAAATAGAAAATGAGTATAAAGAAGAAATATGATTAAAATCCTAAGGAACTGAAGAAGATGGGGAAATGTGAAAATACCATAAAGAAGGTGAAAATGATAATAAAGAAAAAAAGATGATGAAAATTCCTAACTAACCCAGGAATGTACCCATCCCCCCCACACCTAGAGGGTGAAGAGTCCTCACTATAAAAAAATACAATGGGGGAAATAAGGATAAAACATAGTTGGTGTTACTGGTATGTTGCTTCTTGAACATGGAGTTCCTCCATCAGGGACTCTAGAAGGGCTTCTTGTAAGTGCTTTAGCTGCTGCCCATTGACAGTGAAGGTTTTCTTAGTTTCTCAATTTTGAACTAGAACAATACCAAATGGAGATACATTAGTAACAGTGTATGGTCCAAACCAATGAGAACAAAGCTTACCTAGATGCAACTTCAACCTTGCATTATAGAGGAGGACCTTCTTCCCAATGTGGAATTGATGATGAAGGATAAGATGGTTGTGGTTAGCCTTGGTTCACTCATTATAAATCCTAGAGTTCTCATATGCATCTCTTCTCATTTACTCCATCTCCTGAATCTACAATATCCTTTGAGAACCTGCACCATAAAGATAAGAATTTCATTGTTTGATGGACCAGTAGACCCAATGCTCAATCTCAACAGGAAGGTGACAACTATTTACAAACACAATCTAATAGGGTGACATTCCAATAGAAGTTTTGAAAGTAGTACGGTAGGCCCATAATGAATTATCGAGTCTAAGAATCCAATATTTTCTATTTGGTTGAACTGTTTTTTCAATAATATGTTTTACTTCTCTATTTGGAACCTCGTTTTGACTATTGGGGTATGGGTGATAAGCAGTAGACACTTGATGCCCAACCCTATATCGGCGCAAAAGAGATTGAATTGTTCGGTTGCAGAAGTGATAACCCTTATCACTGATGATGAACCTAGGTAATCCAAACCTATAGAAAATTTGGGTTCTAAAAAATTTCACAATTGCCTTAGAATCACTACTCCTTGTAGGTTGTGCCTCTACCCATTTCAACACATAATCAACTACCAGAAGAATTTATAAGTTGACAAAGGAATTGGGAAATGGACCCATAAAATTAATACCCCAAACATAAAAAATGTCATGAAAGAGAAATGGTTGTTGTTGAATTTCATTTATTTTAGAGACATTACCCATTCTTTGATAATGAGGACAAGATTTAAAAAAATCATGGGAATCCTGAAAAAGTGTTGGACAAAAGATACCAAAATCAAGGATTTTTCAAGAAGTCCATTAGGGACCAAAGTGGCCCCCACAAGCAAGAGTGTGGCAGAATCTAAGAACAGACTATAACTTGCTATTGAGAACACAACACCTAAGGACTTGATCACAAAATGTGTGCCAGAGGTAGGGGTTATACAAATGTACTAATGAGACTCATGTTTTAGACAAGGGGTTTTTTTTAAATTAGTAGGAATGAAAGATGCTACTAAATAATTTATAATTTCAACATACCAAGGAACAACACCTTGTACTCGGTACAATTTATCATTAGGAAACATATCATTTATAGGAATACAGGGGGATGAGTCAATGTCTGAGGATGGGGGAATCCTACTGATATGTCCACCCAACCCATTCTCTGCTCCTATTTTATCTCTAATTTCTATATTGAATTCTTGAAGGAGGATCATGCAACAAATGAGACATGGTTTGGATTCCTGTTTCTTTAGGAGATACCAGAGGGTTGAATGGTTCGAGAAAATAATGAATTTGGACCCAAAAAGGTATGACCTGAAATCTTACAAGGCAAAAACAATGGGAATGAATTCTTTTTCAGTTTTGGAGTAGTTTTCTTGGACTGGGTCCAAAGTACGCGAGGCATAGATAATGACATGTAGAGATTGATCGACCCTTTGTGACAAGACTACCCTAACTGTGTAGTTAGAGGCGTCACACATGAGCTCAAATGTTAAATCCCATCAAGGTGGTTGGATTACCCAGGTTGAGGTGATAATCTATTTTAACTTATTAAAATATTCCTCACATTCATTATCAAAAAAAAAATTCCTTTTATTTTTAGAGTAATCAGGAGAGGGAGAGTGCAATCATACTAAAGTCATGAATGAAATGATGGTAAAATCCAGCATGACCTAGGAAAAACCACACATCCCATACATTTTTGGGTAATAATAGGGAATAAATGAAATCCACTTTTGATTTATCTACTGTGATACCATCCCCGTAAATTATATGTCCCAAAACTATACCTTTTCGCACCATGAAATGACATTTCTTATAATTTAATAAGAGATTATTTTCAATAAAGCGATATAGTACTAAGAAAGACTACATAAATATTCATCAAAATAGGATCCATAGACAGTGAAATCATCCATAAAAACTTTCATGAAATTATCCAGGTAATCCTAAAAAATACCAACCATGCATCACTGAAAAGTACATGGAACATTGCACAGACCAAATAGTATCCTTCTATATGAAAATGTTCCAAAGGGGAATGGGAAGGTTGTATTTTCCTGATCCTTAGGGGTAATATGGATATTATAGTATCCAGAATACCCATTAAAGAAACAATAGTGGGACTTAACTGCTAGCCTCTTTGGCATTTGGTCAATGAATTGCAAAGGGAAATGATCCTTCTCAGTGTGTTGGTTTAGTCGGTGATAGTCTATCCAGACACGCTAACTATTCTACACATGAGTTGGAACCAATTAATTGTTTTCATCTTTGATTATTGTAAGGCCAGTTTTTTTAGGAACTAGTTGAATGGGACTGACCCATTGGATTTCTGATATTGGGAAAATGATTCCAACAACCAATAATTTTGTTACTTCATTTTTAACTACATCCAAGTGGTTTGGGTTCAGTCAACGTTGTGACTACCTCACTGGTTTGGCCTCATCATTTAACAAAATATGATTTGTACAAACTGATGGGATAATACCAGGAATGTATGAAAGTGTCCATCCCAATGATTTTTTATACTCACTAAAAATTTCAAGAAGTTGCAATTCATGTTCATGTGGGAGTGAACTAAAAATGATGGTTGGAAACTTGTTTCCATTGTCTAGATATGGATATTTTAAATCTTGATGCTGTTTTTTCAGCACCAATTTAGGTAGATTTTGGATTTATGGGAGTGTGTGTGAAAGTGAGAGGTCAATGATCTCATCTAACTGCTCAATAGTATCATCCTAAATAGTAGAATGTGATTTTACAAGCTTAGCAGTATAATCGATGGTCATTGGATCCTCATTGTTCAAGAAATTATCAATTAATAAACATTCATGACACTTTTCTAGACCATTACAACAATCAATGCATGATTCATTACCAATAATTTCGACCAAGGATAAAAACTCAAAAAGGGGATTATGGGAGTGATAAGAAGTGTTTTCAAGGGAAGGTAGTACTTCAATTGGATTAATAGAGAAAGAAGAATGTTCTTCTGAGGGGTGATTCATGGAATCAAGGATGTTGAAATGGACTATGTCACCTCCAAAATCCATAGATAATGTCCCATTATGGATATTAATTATGGTTTTGGTGGATTTCAAGAAAGGTCTCACAAATATAATTGGGGCATGTCCATTCATCCAATCATATTCCATCTTAAGCACATAAAAATAAGAAGGAAAAATTAAATTTTGAACCCTCACAAGAACATCCTCTAATACACCAGAAGGGTGTGTTGTACTCCGATTTTCTAGCTAAATGAATACTCTTGTAGGTTTTAGTTCACTGACCTGAAAAGAAGATTAAATAGAGTGAGGCATCACATTAATAGAAGTAACAAAATCAATCATAAAATTAGAAAAAGAATACTCCCCTATGGTGCATGTAATCGAGAATATCCTAGGATCATTGCATTTGGTAGGCAGTAACAGTTCTATCAATGTTGAGACATTCCTCCCCAAACATGCCTTCTCATCACCATGGAGTCTCCTTCGATGTATACACATCTCTTTTAAAAACTTGGAATATCTTGGAATTTTTTTCATAGAATCGTTCAATGTGATGTTTGCCTGCACTTTTTTTAAAGACTCCAAAATTTCTTTATCGAGTTCAATTGACTTTTATTTTCTAGGTTTGGTGGCCCTTTGGAAAAATGGAAGAGGAATGGGTTGGCTAGGAGACTCATCGACATACACACTCTTTCCTTTGGATGGGATTCTATCAAGACATGGTTTTTCAACATTTGGAACATTTTTAATCGTTGGGATGGAGGTTTCCTCAAGAGTCGATGACTCTAATGGAGGATTAATCCGACTTTCTAGTTGTTTTCCACTCTAAAGGGTGATGGAACTAACATTTCCTTTATCTATAGGGTTGAATAATGGTTGAGATGGTAGTTTACCTGACCCGTGACTTTTAATTTCACCCACTGAGTTAGCTAGTTAGCCTAATTGGGTTTTCATGTCTTTTATGGATGTTTGGGAGGTTTTTTGGAATTGGAGATTGTTGGAAGACATTTGTTTCATCATATATTCTTGGATAGGCTCATGTTTTTGATGGGGGGGGGTGGTTGGAAAGTCCTTTGGGGTGGTTGAGGATTTCTAGGTGGTGGTGGATGACTACTCTACCCTTGGTGGTTCCATGGTTGATGAGGCTGGTTTGAATAACCCCTTTCCTATAAGCTTGGTTTTGTTTCCACCTAGAGTTGGTTGGATAGTATGGCTCTTGCCCAAAGGGTAGGTTATAGGGGCGTCCTATAAATATTGCCTCACAACTCTCATAATTTTCTCTTAACTGGGGGCATTGGTTAGATTAATGGGTGTCAGAAGATTAGATTCCACAATGGATGGGAGGAGAAGATTGGGATTTCCCTTGGGAAAGAGCAGGTTTTTGAAGAAGGGTACTTACCTCTTCAAACTTTGTGTCCACCGTCTTCTCAAATTCAGTAATTTTCACCTCATGGACACCTCGAATGGGTACACTAGAACTTGAACTGAATTTTTGAGTATTTTTATCAATGTTATCAATTAGATTTCTTGTAGCAATTGGGATCTTATCTACCAGAAAACCACCAGCAACAACATCAATCATGTTAGAATCAATTGGAATTAAACATTCATAAAAATGTAGTATTACAAGTTGATCCCTTATTTGGTGGTGTGGAAAACTTGAACAAAATATTTTCAATCTTTCCCATGATTCATGAAGTGTTTCCCCTTGAGATTTTCTTATACCACATATTTATTTTCTTACTGTTTAAGTTTGAGTGGCTTGGAAATATTTTTCACGAAAAAGGCGTTTCATGTCCTCCTAGTCTCTTATTAGGGAATTAACATAATATAAAAAATATTTTGATGTATCTTATAAAGAAAAGGGGAATAGTATAAGCTTTAATTGTTCTTAATACAAATTAGTAGGTTTTAATTTTGACCAAATAATATGAAATTTTTTTAATTTCTTGTGTGTATCTTCTCCAGTGACTCCAGGTAATCTTGGTCATAAATAAATTAGACCGGATTTTAATTCCAAATTGGGTACCTCACCTTACATTTGAATGTAAGTGGGTTGGATATAAACATCAGGCGAGGTTAGTTATTTTAATTTCTAGTTATTTTCATCTATTTTAGGAATGTTTATTTTAGATTTGATGTTGGTTCCAGTAGAAGAAGACGAAGGATCAAGAAGAGTGTTGTTGCCTTGTGTGTCCTCCTTCGAAGGGTTCTCTTGTGCGTCTCGGGGTTGCTGACATAAGGTCCTCTCCAGCTTGGGATTGAAAGTTGAAAAATCTCCCAAATTAGAACATGTAATGCAATAACCTACACAATAAATAAATCATAACACAAAAATATAGGGAAAGGTATAAGATAAAACAAATAAATATTCACAAAATTTACAAAAATCTTATAAAAAACAGGCTCTAAAAACCAAAATGTTCCTTGGAAATGGCGCCAAAATTTGAGTGAACTATTATGAAAGATCAAATTTATTATGTTTTAAGGTATATTTATAGTCTAGGGAAGACCCTAGGTCATCTCTAAAGGAGATTTGATAGGTTTTGAGTGTGTATTTTTAATAATAAGAACAAAAGAGAGGGGTGATTTTGAAAATAGTTTCAAGAAAGAAACTTAATTTAAAGAGTTATAAATTTGAAAGACCTAGTGGATTTTAAGAAATGTGAGATAACTAAGTGATCATTTCTATGTTACTATAACACTTTAAGAGTTCCTCATTCTTAATTGATTTTTAGGTTTTAGTGTAATCTTATGGTTGAGGGTTAACCAAGAGCTTGGGTACCCACAAGCCTCTTAAAATGATGCGATTAGAACTAAACCTTGACATAACCATAATTTATTCAAGTGAAATACACATATAATGAGTTAAGATTTGTAAAGGAACATTGAAATATCAAATGGTTGGGAATGAAAAGGGTTCTTATGTTGTCTAATCCGAACAACACAAGATGCACACTTAAAATCTCACACCAATCGGTTATGAAATAAAAAGTGTTTCATTTCAATGCATCAAAAAAAGTTAAGATACATATGAAAGAAAAATTAAAACCACAATATACACCAAAATAGTAGATAATTATGTTCCAGAACTCCCTCTCCAAGTGTGTAGATCCCTCGCAATGATCATCCACCAGTTAGCTTGACATCGGGAGGAGGAGAAAGCTCGGGTGTAACTCCTTTTTCATTATTGATCCCAATATAAGGATAGGGGAATGGAGAACTTATAAGATGTGGTGGAGACTCCTCTAGGAATCTAAAATAGTAGATCTTGGCCTTCTGGTCGAAATTACAAATGAGGTGCCAATGGTGCCTTTTTATACCAAAATGGAACATGGTATTGAGAACTCTATTTTTGATATACCACTTGGGTATCGACTTTGGAATAGTATAAAGACATATCACAGATTAAAAAAATATAAGAGTTGTTGGTAAGCCTCTTTAACATCTCCCAATCAAATTTGGCATCCATAGACAAATTAATTGGGAGATATGCTCAAAATACTGAACCAAACATTTGAATTCGGGTAGATTCTGTCCCCTAGACAGAATGGTTCAGATGGTCCAATAGATGGACGAATTGGGAATTAGTTCCTTGATAAGAGATGTATCCCATGATGTTTTGGAATGGAAAACTTAGTTTTAGCCCAGTTGGATGCACTGAATTCTTGTAATGCTCAAAACAGTGGACATATGTCCATGGGATGCCATGCAGTTTGGCCCATTCTTCTTCTAGATGATCTTTGAGGCCTCCAAATCACCTCCACCTTCAATGAAAATTTCCAAACAAGAATAATTTACCTTTTTAATAGTGATAAACACAAAATAATTTAATCTAAAATTAATTTCAATTTATAATTATATTTTTAATTTACAATACAAATTCAGTTTAAAATAGTGGTGTAAGGGTGAAAATGAAACAGTGAATCACAGCACGATCACACCCCACATCTAAACATTTTCACTCCTGAAAAAAGTAACATTTTCAGAAATTTTGCATGTATATATTACCAAAATCATGAATATTTAACATTTTAGGAAATTTTAATTCATTAAAGTAATGTGATCAATGAAAAAACCGCACCAAGGAGTTTATCCTAGTGAAAATGGAAAAAGATGTCTCATAAATCATATCACAATGAAATTAAAATAGATTCATGATACAAAATTGAGCAATAAATTTAGAAGTCAAACATTCCTGAAACTCTCCATGTTTGTGTGTGACAACCCTTCCTTTCTATTCTTTACACTTTCAATTCAATAAATCTAGGTTATTTTAACATTTTTTAGATTAAATGATTTTTTCCCCCAAACCTGCCCTATATCCTTTGAAATAATATTTAAAGACCCATTTAATTAAGAATTCCCTTAATTCAAACCATAATCTCTCAACCAAGATATCCCCATATGTTTCTCATTTCATCACTCCCCACATTTATTATTTTTTTTCCAGAATTTTCATTTGGAACAAATCTTACACTCATCTCTCAACCCTTGTTTGATCTCTACACGACACTAATTGTAATAGTTATAACAAGATCAAAGGTTGAGGAGGAGTAGTTTTTGACCCACCCAAGACACAAAATGATTTTTTTTTGATTTTTTTGAGGGTGTACAAGAGTCGAATATCAGGTACTCTCACATAGGTCAGTCTGGTACAGTAATGAAATAGATCGGATAAGGAAAAAACATATGGAAATATCATTTTAAACTGAAAAATATTAACCTAACATATATTTACCTTCTATTAAGTTAAAGATATTCAAACTTTGTGGTTTGGTGAAAAAATGTGTGGAGATATTAGTGACACAGTTTTCCTGAAAACTAATCACATAAGGGGTATCAATCATCTCAAAGGTTTCACAGAGATACAACTATTTATATCATTGGAAGAAAACCAATTCACTAAAAAATCACTCCCTGATGTTAAATTCATACAAAAATTCATTCCATAACAATGTTAGGTTTTCATAAAATGTTAAATCAACATGGAATAAAATATTTCAACATTCATTTTCAATAAGATACATGATTTGGTGACCATAAGGGGGGGGGGAATAAAAATAAAATAAAGAAGGTGAAAAAGAGAATGAAGAATAAAAATGATGAAAATACTAACGAACTGAATAATTTGGGGGAAAGTGAAAGTACCATAAATAAGTCAAAAAAGAGAAGAAAGAAAAAAAAGACTATGAAAATTCCTAACTAACCCTGGAATATACCCATCCCCCCACACCTAGAAGGTGAAGTGTCCCCACTGTTATAAAATAGAATTTGGGATGGAAGGATAAAACCTAGTGGGTGTTATTGGTATGTTGCTTCTTGAACATGGAGTTCCTCCATTGGGGACTATGGAAGGGATTCGTGGAAGTGATTTAGCAGCTGCCCATTGACAGTAAAGGTTTTCTTAGTTTCTTAATTTTGAACTAGAACAATACCAAATGAAGATACATTAGTAACAGTGTATCGTCCAAATCAACGAGAACAAAGCTTACCTGGATGCAAATTTAGCCTTGAATTATATAGGAGGACCTTCTACCCAATGTGGAATTGATGATGAAGTATAAGATGGTCCTGTTCATCCTTGGTTTACTCCTTATAAATCCTAGAGTTTTCATATGAATCTCTTATCATTTACTCCATCTCCTGAATCTGCAACTTCCTTTGAGAACTTTCACCACAAAGATTATAATTGCATTGTTTTATGGCCCAGTAGGCTCGATTCTCAATCTCAAAAGGCAGGTGAGAACTCTTTACAAACACAAGCCGATAGGGTGACATTCCAATGGGAGTTTTGAAAGAAGTATGGTAGGACCATAAGGAATCATCGAGTCTAAGACTCCAATCTTTTCTCTTAGGTTGATCCATTTTTTCAAGAATCTATTTTACTTTTCTATTTCACACCGCGGCTTGACCATTGGTCTATGGGTGATAAGAAGTAGACACTCGATGACCATCCCCATACCGACACAAAAGAAATTTCATTTTTCAGTTGCAGAAATTAGAACCCTAGTCACTGATGATGAACCTAGATAAGACAAACCTACAGAAACGTTTGGTTCTCAAAAATTCCACAACTGCCTTAGAATCATCAGTCCTTGTAGCTCATGCCTCTACCCATTTTGACACATAATAAAATTCCATAAGAATGTACAATTTGCCAAAGTAATTGTGAAATTCCCCCATAAATTCAATACCCCAAACATAAAAAATGTCATGAAAGAGAAATGGTTGTTTTGTAATTTCATTTCTTTTAGAGATATTACCCATTCTTTGACAATGAGGACAATATTTACATAAATCAAGGGCATCCTGAAAAAGTGTTGGCCAAAAGAGACTATAATCAAGGACTTTGTGAGCAGTCTATTGGGGACTAAAGTGGCCCCACAAGAAAGTGTGTGATAGAATCTAAGGATAGACTGAAACTCATTATCAGGAACATAACACCTACAGACGTGATCACTACATTTGTGCCATAGGTAGGTGTCATCCCAAATGTACCAACAAGACTGGTGTTTTAGATGACTAGCATGGTTTTTGTTGAAATCAGTAGGAATGAAAGATGATATCAAATAATTTACAATTTAGGCATACCAAATAATAACATCTTACACTCTGTACAATTTCTCATTGGGAAACATATCATTTATAAGAATACATGGGGATGATTCCATGTTCGAGGATGAGGGAATCCTACTGATATGTTCATCTACCACATTCTATGTTCCTTTTTTTATCTCTAATTTCTAGATTGAATTATTAAAGGAGGAGGATCCAATGAATAAGATATGGGTTGGATTCTAGTTTCATAAAGAGATACCGAAGGGTTGCATGGTCTAAGAACATAATGGATTTGGACCCCAAAAGGTATGACCTGATGTTTTCCAAGGAAAACACAATGGAAATAAATTATTTTTTAGTTATGTTGTAGTTTTCTTTGGTAGGGTCCAAATTATGTGGGAAATAGGCAATGACATGTGGATCTCGATTGACCCTTTGCGACAATATTTCCTCATCTCCATAGTTAGTGGCGTCACAAATGAGCTCAAATGGTAAGTCCCATAGAGGTGGTTGGATTACCGAGGGTGATGTGAGACTCCATTTTATCTTATTAAAAGCTTCCTCACATTCATTATCAAAAACAAATTCCCTTTCCTTTTAGAGTAACTGAAAAAGGGGAAGTGAAATCTTACTAAAGAAACAAATGAAACAATGATAAAATCTAGCATGACCTAGGAAACACCACACATCCCATACATTTTTGGAAAACGGTAGGGAAGAAATTGTATCCACTTTGGATTTATCTACTTGGATTCCATCCCCATAAAATATATACCCAAAACTATACCTTGTCGTACCATAAAATGGCATTTATCATAATTTAATATGAGATTATTTTCAATATAGTGACGTAGGACTGAAGCAAGACTACTCAAACATTCATCAAAAGAGGATCCATACATAGTGAAATCATCCATGAAAACTTCCATGAAATTCTCTAAGTAATCCAAAAAAATACTAACCATGCATTTCTGGAAATTTCCCAGAGCAATTCACAGACCAAATGGCATCCTTCTATATGAAAATGTGCCAAAGGGGAAAGTGAAGGTTGCCTTTTTCTGATCCTTGGGGGAAATATATATCTAATAGTATCCAGAATAACAATCAAGGAAACATTAGTGGGATATACCTGATAGCCTCTCTAGAATTTGGTCAATGAATGAAAAAGGGAAATGGTCATTCATAGTGTGTTGGTTTAGTTGGCTATAGTCTATGAAAACATTCCAACTATTCTGCACATGAGTTGTAACCAATTCATTGCTTTCATTTTTGATTACTGTAAGGCCGGTTTTTTTATAAACTACTTGAACAGGACTGAACCATTGGCAATCTGATATGGGGAAAATGATTCCATTATTCAATAATTTTTTTACTTCATTTTTAACTAAATCTAAGAGGTTTGGGTTCAGTCGACATTGTAGCTAACTCACTGTTTTGGCCTCGTCATTTAACAAAATAGGATGTGTACAAACTGATGGGATAATACTAGGAATGTCGTCAAGTGTCCATCCCAATTCTTGTTTATACACACTCAAAAGTTCATGTAGTCACAATTTATGCTCCGGAGGGAGTGAACTAGAAATGATGATAGGAAAATTGTTTCCATTCTAAATATATGAATATTTTAAATATTGAGGTAGTTGTTTTAGTTCCAATTCAGGTGGAATTTGGATTGATAGGAGTGTGTGTGAAAGTGAGAGGTCACTGATTTCATCTAACTTCTCAGTGGTTTCATCCTTGGTAGAGGAATGAGCATTTACAAGCTTAGTAGTATCATCATTGGTCATTGGGTCCTTAGTGTTCAAAAAATTATAAATTAATATACATTCATGAAACTATTCTAGAGATCTACAACAATCAATTCATGATTCATTACCATGGATTTCAATCAAGGATGAAAACTCAGAAATGGGATCGGGGGAATGGTAGGAATTGTTTTTAGGGGAAGGGAGTACATAAATTGAATTAATAGAGAGAGTAATGTTCTTCTTAGGGGTGCTTCATGGCATCAAAGATGTTAAAATGGACTATGTCACCACCAAAATCCATAGATAAGACATTAATTAAGGTTTTTGAGATTTTCAAGAAAGGTCTCCCTAATATAATTGGATCATGTCCTTTCATCCTATCATCTTCTTTTTTAATCACATAAAAATCATCAGGGAAAAAATTAAAATTTTAACCCTCACAAGAACATCCTCTAACACACTAGAAGGGTGTGTTGTACTCCAATTTTCTAGCTAAAATACTATTCCAGTGGGCTTTAGTTCAGCAACCTACAAAGAAGAGTAAATAGAGTGAGGAATAACATTAATAGAAGATCCCAAATCAAGAATATCAATAGAAAAAGAACACTCCCCTATGGTTCATGGAATCGAGAATGTTCTAGGATCATTGCATTTGGTAGGCAATGACAATTCTATCAATGCTGAGACATTACTTCCCAAACTTACCTTATCATCACCACAAGATATCCTTTGATGTGTACACATCTCTTTTAAAAACTTTTCATATCTTGGAATTTGTTTCACACCATCAATCAAGGGGATGTTTACCTGCACTTTTTTGAAAGTCTCCAAAATTTCCTTATCGAGTTCAGCTTCCTTTTGTTTTTTAGTTTGGGTGGCCCTTTGGTGAAATGGAAGAGTAATGGGTTGGATAAGAGACTAATCTATATAAACACTCCTTCCTTTGGAAGTTATTCTCTCAAGACAGGGATTTTCAACATTTAAAACATTTTTAATGGTTGGGATGGAGGTTTCCTTAAGAGGGGATGACTCTAATAGAGGATTCATCTAACTTTATAGTTGTTTCCACTCCTAAAAGTTATGGAACTATCATTTCCTTTATCTCTAGTGTTGACTAATGGTTGAGATGGTAATTTACCTAACCCATGACTTTGAATTTCACCCACTAAGTTATCTAGTTTGCCTAATTAGGTTTTTAGGTCTTATATGGATATTTGGGTCGTTTGTTGTAATTGGAGATTGTTGGTAGCCATTTGTTTCATCCTCTCTTCTAGGCTAGGCTCATGTTTTGGAGGGGGTGGTTGGAAAGGCCTTTGGGGTGGTTGATGATTTCTGGGTGGTGGTGGTGGATGAATACTATGCCTTTGTTGGTTACATGGTTGATGATGCCAGTTTTAATACCTCCATTTCTTATAATCTTGGGTTTCTTTCCACCCTGAGTTGGATGGATAGTATGACCCTTGCATAAAGTATCAGTTATAGGGGCGTCCTAGAAACATTTCCTCACAACTCTCAGAGGTTTCTCTAAATTGGGGGAATTGGTCAAAATAATTGATGTCAGAAGAGAAGATTACACATTGGATGGGAGGAGGAGATTGGGCTTTCCCTTGGGAAAGAGAAATTTTTCGAATAAGGGTACTTATCTCTTCGAACTTTATGTCCACCTTCTTCTCGAATTCAGTACTTTTTACCTTGTGGACACCTCTAATGGGTACACTAGACCTTGAATTGAATTGTTGATTATTTTCCACCATGTTCTCAATCGGGGTTCTTGCAGAAATTAGGATTTTATCTACCAGGACACCACCAGCAACAACATCAATCATGTTATGATCAATTGGAATTAAATGTTCATAAAAATATTTTATTAAAATTTGATCACAAATTTAGTGGTGTGGACAACTTGAACATAATATTTAAAATCGTTCCAAATATTCATGAAGGGTTTCCACTTGAGATTATATTATATATCATATTTTTTTATTGTTTCAGTTCAAGAGACTGAGAAATATATTTCAAGAAAAAGGAATTTCATGTCTGCCCAACCTATAATTGGGTAATTAACATAATATAACCAATATATTTCTGTATCTTCTAACGAAAAGGGGAATGCTATAAGATTTACATGTTCTTCATCTACATTAGTATGTTTTAATTTTGAAAAAACTGTATGAAATTATTTTAAATGCTTGTGTGGATCTTCTCTAGCGAGTCCATGGAATCTTATTAATAAATGAATGAGATCGGATATTAGTTCAAAATTGGGTGCCTCATCTTTCATTTAAATGTAAGTGGGTTGGATATCAACATTAAGTGAGGTTAGTTATTTTAATGTATAGTTATTTTCAGCCATGTTATCCATGTTTATTTCAGTTTTGATGTTGGTTCCAGAAGAAAAAGATGAAGGATCAAGAATAGTGTTGTTGTCTAGTGTATCCTCCTTCGAAGGGTTCACTTGTGCATCTCGGGGTCACTAATGTAAGACACTCTCTGGTTCGAGTTCAAAAGGTGGTAAATATCCCATATTAGAACGTTTCATGCACAATACCTACACAATAAATAAATCATAAAACAAAAATATAGGTAAATGTATAATATAAAACAAATAAATATTTAAAAAAATTACAAAAATCATATAAAAAACACGCTCTAAAAACCAAAGCACTCCCTAAAATGATGCCAAAATTTTACTGCACTGTCCTGACATGTAAAATTGATTATTTTTTTAAGGTTGATTTATGGTCTAGGGAAGACCCTAGGTCATCTCTCAAGGAGCGTTGATATGTTTTGAGTGTGTATTTTTAATAAGAAGAACCAAAGAGGGGGTGGTTTTGAAAAAAAATTCAAGAAAGTAACTTAATTTAAAGAGTTATAAATTTGAAAGACCAAGTGGAGTGTGAAAAATATGAGATAAATAAGTGATCATTTCTAAGTTACTACATCACTTAAAGAGTTCCTCATTATTAACTGATTATTAGGTTTTAGTGTAATCCTTTGGTTGATGGTTAACCAAGTGGATTGTAAAAAATATGAGATAAATAAGTGATCATCGCTAAGTTACTACATCACTTAAAGAGTTCCTTATTATTAACTGATTATTAGGTTTTATTGTAATCCTTTGGTTAAGGGTTAACCAAGTTCTTAGGTACCCACAAGCCTCTTAAAGTGATGCAATTAGAACTAAAACCTGAAATAAAAATTGTGTAGTCACGTTTCAGCCCCTTATAATGATTTAAGGTTTGTAACAGAACATTCAAATCTAAAATGGTTGGGAAATAAAAGGGTTCTTATGTTGTCCAATCAGAACAACATAAGAAACACACTTAAAATTTCACATCAATAAGTTATGAAATAAAACGTGTTTCAATTAAATGAATCAAAAAAATGTTAAGATACATATTAAAGAATAATTAAAAACATAATATACACCAAACTAGTAGTTAATTATGTGATAAAACTCCCTCTTAAAGTGTTTATCTCCCTTGCAATGACCACCCACCGCTTAGCTCGACATTGGGAGGAGGAGGAAGCTCGGGTGGAACTCCTTCTTAATTCTTGATCCCCCTATGAAGATAGGGGCCTACAGAACTTATAAGAAGAGGAGAATAATCCTCTAGTACTTCAAAATGGTTGAGCTTGGTCTTCTGGTCAAACTTACAAATGAGGTGCTAATGGTGCCTTTTTATAGCCAAAGTGGAACATGGTTTTGATCACCCTATTTTTGAGATACCAATTGTGTCTTAGTTTTGGAATAGTATAAAGCCATATCATGACTTGACCAAAAGAGAAGAGTTGTTTACCGGCCACTTTAATATCTACCTATAAAATTTGGAGGCCATTAGACAACCAGATTGGGAGATATGCTCAAAAGATCAACCCAAACTTTTTAATTTGGCTAGATTCTGTCCCCTGGACAGAATGGTTCGGATGGGACACTAGATAGCCTAATTGGGCTTTAATTCCTTGAGAAGGGTTGTAGACCATGATGTTTTGGAGCAGAAAACAATGGTTCATCCAATTCAGAAGCTCTAAATTCTTATAATGATCAAAAAAGTGGATAGAAGTCCATGTGATGCCATACATTTTGACCCATTTTTCTTCTAGATGATCTCTATGGCCTCCAAATCACCTACACCTTCAATGAAAATATAAAAAAAGTATAATTATCCTTTTTACAGTGATAAACACAAGATAATTGAATATAGCATGAACTGAAATTTGTTATTATATTTGGAATTTACAATAAAAATTAAGTTTAAAATAGTGGTGTAAACATGAAAATGAAGCAATGAATCACGATGTGATCACACCCCCACACCTAAACATTTTCACTCCTGGGAAAAGTTACATTTTCTAAAATTATCCATTTATATATTACCAACATCATGAATATTTAACATTTGAGTAAATTTTAATTCATTAATGTAATATGATCAATACACAAACCACACCAATGAGTTCTTCCTAGGGAAAATGGAAAAAGATGTCTCATAAATCATATCACAGTGAAATTAAGAGAGATTCATGGTACCAAATTGAGAAAGGAATTCAAAAGTAAACCATGCCACCAACACTCCATGTGTGTGTGTGAAAGCCATTCCATGCTATTCTTTCCACTTTCTATCCAATAGATATAGGTTATTTTAACATTTTCATCTTAAATGATTTTTTCCATTGAACCTGCCCTACATCCTTTGCAATCATATTTCAAGGCCCACTCACTTAAGAATTCCTAGAAGTCAAACAATAAGCTCCTGACCTAGATATCTCCATATGTTTCACATTTCATCACTCCCCTCATTTTTTAAGAAGTTTTATTTGGAACCATTCTCACACTCATCTCTCAACCCTTTTTTGACCTCCTCACAATACTAATTATAATAGTTATAACAAGGTAAAAGGTTGATGAGGAGGGGTTTTTGACCTTCCCAAGACACAAACCAATTTTTATTTTTTATTTTTTTGAGGGCATAAAATAGTCGGATATAAGCTACACACACATAGGTCAGTCTATAATAGTAGTGAAACATATCAGATAAGTAATGAACGAATTGAAATATCATTTTAAGCTGAAAAATATTAACCTAAAAAATATTTACCTTCTATTAAGTAAGAAATATTCACACTTTGTAGTTTAGTAAAAAAATGTGTGGAGATATTAATGACACATTTTCCCCAAAAATTACTCACATAAGGGGAATAAATCATCTCAAATGTTTCACAGAGATACAACTATTTATATCATTGATAGAAAACCAATTCACTAAAAATCAATCCCTGATGTTAAATTCATAATAACATTCATTCCATAACAGTGTCAGGTTTTCATCAAATGTTAAATCAACATGGAATCAAAAATTTCAACATGAATTTTCGATAAGTTCCATGATTTTATGACCATAAGGGGGGAGGGGGGAGTAAAAATTCCATAAAGAAGGATAAAAAGAGAAGAAAGAAAAAAAGATGATGAAAATTCCTAACTAACACTAGAATGTACCCATCCCCCCCCACACCTAGAGGGTGAAATGTCATAACTTTTAGAAAATAGAATGTGGGAAGGAAGGATATAACCTTTTGGGTGTTATTGGTATGTTGCTTCTTGAACATGGAGTTCATCCATCGGGGACTCTAGAAGGGCTCCATGTAAGTGCTTTAGCCGCTACCCATTGATAGTGAAGGTTTTCTTATTTTCTTCATTTTGAACCCAAACAACACAAAATGGGGACACATTAGTAACAAGGTATGGTCCAAAACAATAGGAACGAATCTTACCTGGATGAAACTTTAGCCTTGCATTATAGAGGATGACCTTTTGCCCAATGTGGAATTGACAATGAAGGATGAGATGGTCATAGTCATCCTTGGTTCACTCCTTTTAAATCCTATAGTTCTCATATGCATATCTTCTCATTTCCTCCATCTCATGAATCTATAACTTCTTTTGAGAACCTACACCATAAAGATTATAATTGCATTATTTGATGGCCCAGTAGGCCCGATTCTTAATCTCAACAGGTAGGTGACAACTCTTTCCAAACAACAGATGATAGGGTGACATTCCAATGGGATTTTTGAAACCAGTACAGTAGGCCCATAAGGAATCATCGAGTCTAAGACTTGAATATTTTATATTAGGTTGAACTATTTTCTCAAGAATCTATTTTACTTCTCTATTTGACACCTCTTCTTGAACATTAGTCTATGGGTGATAAGCAGTAGATACTCAATGCCCAAGCCCATATCAATGCAAAAGATATTGCATTGTTTGGTTGAAAAAATGAGAACCCTGGTCACTAATGAAGAACCAAGGTAAGACAAACCACTAGAAAATATGGGTTCTAAAAAATTCCAAAAATGACTTAGAATCATCAGTCCTTGTAGCTCGTGCCTATACCCATTTTAACACATAATCAACTTATAGTAGAATGTACAAGTTTCCAAAGGAATTGGGAAATGGACCCATAAATTCAATACCCCAATTATAAAAAATTTCATGAAAGAGAAATGGTTGTTGTGGCATTTCATTTATTTTTGAGATATTAACCTTTATTTGATAATGAGTACAAGATTTAAAAAAATCATGGGAATCCTAAAAAAGTGTTGGCCAAAAGAGACCAAAATCAAGGACTTTGCGATCAATCTGTTGGGGACCAAATTGGCTCCCACAAGAAAGAGTGTGGAAGAATCTAAGGATTGACTAAAACTCATCATCGGGAACACAAAACCTAAGGAATTGATTACTACATGTGTGCTAGAGGTATGGTTAATTAAAAATGTACCAATGAGACTCTTTTTTTAGATGACTGAAATGATTTTTGTTTAAATCAATAGGAATTAAAGATGCTATCAAATAATTTACAATTTAAGCATACCAATGAATAATATCTTGCACACTATACAATTCCTCATCGCAAAACATATCAGTTATAAGAATACAGGGGGATGAGTAAATATCCCAGGATGGGATAATACTACTAATATATTCATCCACTACATTATATTCCCCCTTTTTATCTCTAATTTTAGGTTTAATTATTGAAGGAGGAGGATCTAACGAATGAGACATGGTTTGGCTTCCAGTTTCTTAAGGAGATACTGGAGGGATGCATGGTCTGAGAACACAATGACATTGGACCCCAAAAGGTATGACCTGAATTTTTCCAAGGAAAACACAATGGAGAGGAATTATTTTCCATTTGGGGTGTATTTTTCTTGGGTAGGGTCCAAAGTATGTGAGGAATAGGCAATGGAATGTGGAACTTGATCGACCCTTTGTGACAAGACTGCCCCAAATGCATAGTTAGAGTAGTCACACATGAGCTCAAATGGTACGTCTCACCGAGGTGGTTGGATTACTAGGGGTGATCTGAGATTCCATTTTAACACATTAAAATATTCCTCACATTCATTATCAAAAACAAATTCCTTTTCTTTTTGGAGTTACTTAGAGAGGGGTAGTGAAATCTTACTAATGTCACAAATGATATGATGGTAAAATACAGCATGACCTAGGAAACACCACACATCACATACATTTTGGGGAATGGTAGGGAAGAAATTACATCCAATTTTGATTTATCTACTTGGATGCCATCCCCAAAAATTATATGTCCCAAAACTATACCTTTTCGCACTATAAAATGAAATTTATCATAATTTAATATGAGATTATTTTCAATATAGCGATGTAGGAATAAAGTAAGACTACTCAAACAGTCATAAAAAGAGGATCCACACATAGTGAAATAATCCATGAAAACATCCATGAAATTATCCAGGTAATCCGAAAAATACTAACCATGCATCACTAGAAAGTACCCAGAGCATTTCACAGACCAAATGGAATCCTTCTATATTCAAATGTGCCAAAGGGGCAAGTGAAGGTTGTCTTTTCCTGATCTTTTGGGGAGCTATATATTTGAAAGTATCCAGAATACCCATAAAGGAAACATTAGTAGGACTTAGACACTTGCCTATATAGAATTTGGTCAATGAATGGCAATGGGAAATGGTCATTCATAGTGTGTTGATTTAGTTGGTGATAGTCTATGCAGACACACCAACTATTCTTCACATGAGTTGGAACCAATTCATTATTTTCATTTTTGATTATTGTAAGGCCAGTTTTTTAGGAACTACTTGAATGGGAATAACCCATTGGGTATATTTGATGGGGTAAATGATTCCAGTAGCATATAATTTTGTTACATAATTTTTAACTACATATAAGAGGTTTGGGTTCAGTCGACTTTGTTCTTACCTCACTGTGTTAGACTCATCATTTAAAAAAATATGACTTGTACAAACTGATGGTCTAATGCCAGGAATATCCACAAGTGTCCATCCCAATGCCTTTATATACTACCTTAAATGTTCAAGAAGTCATAATTCATACTTAGGAGGGAGTGAACTAGAAATGATTATGGGAAACATGTTTCCATTATAAAGATATGAATATTTTAGATCTTGAGGTAGTGGTTTCAGTTCCAATTCAGGTGCATTTTTGATTCATAGGTCTGTGTGTGTGTGTGTGTGTGAAAGTGAGAGGTCACTGATCTCATATAACTTATCAATGGTATCATACTGAATAGATGAATGAGCTTTTACATACATAGCAGTATCATCGATGGTCGTTGGATCCTCAGTGTTCAAAAATTTATCAATTAATATGCATGCATGACACTTTTCTAGAGCACTACAACAATCAATGCATGATTTATTACCAAGAATTTTAATCAAGGATGAAAAATTAGAAAGGGGATTAGGGGAATGATAATAAGTGTTTTCAGGGGAAGGGAGTACATCAATTGAATTAAGATAGAGAGAGGAATGTTCTTCTTAGGGGTGCTTCATGGCATCAAGGATGTTGAAATGGACAATGTCACCACAAAACTCCATAGATAATGATCCATTATGGACATTAATTATGTTTTTTTAGGTTTTCAAGAATGGTCTCCCTAATATAATTGGGGCATGTCTATTCATCTTATCATCTTCTATTTTAAGCACATAAAAATCAGCAGGAAAAATTAAAATTTGAACCCTCACAAGAACATCCACTAACACACTAGAAGGGTATGCTATACTATGATTTTCTAGATAAACGACTATTCTAGTGGGTTTAGTTCACCAACCTATAAAAAGATTTAATATAGAGAAGAATCACATTAATAGAAGCACCCAAATCAAGAATAACAATAGAAAAATAACACCCCCTATGGTGCATGGAATCGATAATATTCGAGGATAATTGAATTTGGTAGGCAGTGATAGTTCTATCAATGATGAGAAATTCCTCCCAAAAATTAACTTATCATAAACATGTAGTCTCTTTTGATGTTTACACATCCATTTTAAATACTTTTCATATCTTGGAATTTGTTTCACACCATCAATCAAGGGGTTGTTTGCCTACACTTTTTTGAAAGTCTCCATAACTTCCTCATCAAGGTCAGTTTCCTTTTGTTTTCTAGGTTGGGTGGCCCTTTTGGGAAATGGAAGAGGAATGGGTTGGATAGAAGACTCATGGACATACACACTCTTTCCTTTGGAAGGGATTCTATCAAGACATGGTTTTTCAACATTTGGAACATTTTTAACGGTTGTGATGGAGTTTTTCTCAAGAGGGGATGACTCTAATGGAGGATTCATATGACTTTATAGTTATTTTACATTCCTAAGGGTAATGAAACTAATATTTATTTTTTTCTCTAGTGTTGACTAATGGTTAATATGGTAGTTTTCCCGACTCGTGACATTGAATTTCACCCACTGATTTAGCTAGTTAACCTAATTGGGTTTTAGGTCTTGTATGGATGTTTGGGTGGTTTATTGGAATTGGTGATTGTTGGAAACCCTTTGTTTCATCATATCTTCTAGTCTAGGATAAGGTTTTGGAGGGGGTGGTTGGAAAGGCCTTTGGGGTGGTAGATGATTTCTGGTTGGTGGAGGTGGATGACTACACTACCATTGTTGGTTCCATGGTTGATGAGACTTGTTTGAATACCCCCTTGCATATAAGATTTGGTTTATTTCCACCCATAGTTGGATGGATAGTATGGCCCTTTCCTAAAGTGTTGGTTATAGGGGAATACTAGAAAGATTGCCTCACAACTCTTAAAAGTTTCTCTCAATTGGGGGCATTGGTCAGAATAATGGGTGTTAGAAGAGCAGATTCCACAATGGATAGGAGGAGGAGATTGGGATTTCCCTTGGGAATGTGAAAGTTTTTGAGGAAGGGTACTTACCTATTTAAATATAATTATATGTATCATACATGTGATGTGGTAATGAAAATATATTCACATCATTTCGTGAAGGTAGTAGTCCACACATCTACAAATGGAATTATCATCTTTCATTAATTGAAAAGGTTGTAAGAAAAATGATATCTATTATATTTTTAGAATGATAAATATGTAATCAATATCATAATTATTTCATTAGTATCACATATAATAATTATGTTTAACCTTATCTCTTTCAATGAAAAGCATTAGTGAAAGATGAATCACATGGCTTCACAAGGTGGTAGTCCACCGTACACTCGAGTGGCATTATTATATCTCTTATGAAATTGAATATAAAAAAGTTATACATGATATAATGAGTAAATATGTATATTTATGTTATAAATATCATATATATACTTTATATTCATCATCATACTCAACCGTTAGTGGTAATAATGGAAAAACAAATGACATCGATTCATGAGGCGGTAGTCCACCGTGCACATAAATAATGATTTCATAACCCATTTGATGGAAGTAGGGATTGTTGTAGGTCCATAAATTTTTTAAAATATATATAAATATATTTAATATAAATAGGTTGTTATAAAACCATGTTTTAATAATAATTCAACTCGATGGAGGAGGAAATAAAATAAAAACAATCGTTGAAGAACTTTACCAGTTCTTCAGGCATCCTCCTTAGGTTTTCACAATATTTTTCTAGGTTGGATTTTTCCCAAAAATAAGGCATATAGGATTAAATGAGGGAAGTTAGTAAGTGATTTGGTTAGGTATTTTCTAAATAAAATTGTGTTAATGTTTTAATAATAGTAGATAGAGTGTAGAATTTTATAAGTTAGGTGAGGGGCACACTTGAAATTTTCAGAAAGAAAAAGGTATACCTGCATTTTTCACATGAAAAAGTGTCCAAAATGGATAATTATAAGGTATTATACATTATAGGGTCAAAATAAACCATAAAATATATTTAATAAAAGTTTTTAGGTCACATTAACCCATATTATTTTCGTTTAACCCCTAGTAAATCCATTTTTACCTTAACCGTGATAATTAATTTTTACTATTTTCAAAATTAATTTTAGTCAAAAATTTAGTAGACCATTTAATAAAATATAAATTTCTCTAATTAAAAATATTTAACCCATTTTTTTAAATTTCATCCATAAAAGAGTAAAATTTTAATTTAAAATTATTCCCACATCCATGACGAGAAACCATATTTCTAATGAAAAAATGTTCAAAAGTTTGTAAATTTTTTATATCAAAATTTAATATGAAAATTATTCCAGTGACCTAAACTAGATAAATTGATGTATAATTGAAATAATTTTACTTTAAAACATATTTAAAATATAATATAACATTATAAATTTTTTTAAAAAAGTATTTTTTCAATTAAAATTTAGTATTTTCATTATTCATCAAAAAATGAAACATTTTAATAAAGTCCAAAAAAATTCCCCCTAAGATAAATTTAATAATATTATTTAAAAACAGAAGTTAAATTTTCAAATAAATTTGATAAATATGGTAAAAATTATTGTTAAATAATATGTGCAAAGCACGACTAAGTTATCTTTTAAAAAAATATTTATTTTTATTTTAAATGATTCCTTTTTATTTATAATCAATAGATAAACATAATTTTCATAATTTCATTAGTAATATTTATTTCCATAAACGTTACCTCTTGGTTAAAATGGTATACTATGTTATGGTTCGTTTCAACTCAGGGTTGCGTGTTTCGCAAGCTATCGAAGAGATTAAATTTATTTGAAAATAAATATTTCATATATACTCAGGTGTTATGTTTTATTCTAAGATTTCTGTCTCATTTAATAAACACTATTAAAAATAATGTTTTTCTTTTAAAATCTTGGTAAGTTACGTTATCCCCACCTTTAATAAATTGTGTCACAATTTAAACGTGATCTCAATAACCAAGGGTTTGAAATTTGAAAATACCATTATTATTTAACCCACATCATAAAAGGGTTAATAAAAAATCCTCTGAACAAGAGATAAAATTAATTATTAAGGTCGTCTAGAATAACACATGACTAGGTTTTGAAATAGGAGAACATATGTTGGAAATGAAAACATGGACAGGAAAGAAAAATGTAAATAATTATAGAAATTGATAGAGGTCATTGATCATAAGAAAGTGAATGATAAATGGAAATTTTAGGACCTAAAAAAAAATAATTGATGATTTAAAATACCATCTTATTTGTAACACACCGAGTTTTTTATGAATTAACTATTTTATATAAATTAATTTTCTTTGATGGATTGCATTGAAAACGAAACCAAGTTATAATTACTTTATGAGAAACACCATGATAATATTTCACTAGACTCAACACCTTTATTAGATTTCAGTACATTCAATACTATATTTGTGTTTTTTACACACAATTAAGAGTTCCTTCGACATCTTGCATTACACACCAAACCTAGTTTTACCGAACTACATAATAATATTAATAATATTATTATAGTTATCACCTATCCATTGGAATGGTATATATGAATAAGACTAAATAAATTATGAACTTATGTTTTACAAATGTTTTTAAAATTAATTCTCTGGGTTATCAATTAATTATAAAATAAAATAAAAACCACTTGAATATAAAGGATTCATTTTTATGAAAAACTATTTTTATACGCACAAAGATTTTTGTATCATAATAAATTAAATTAATCACTATTAGTGATATATATTAATGAAATTTATATATTATAAATTCAAACAATTTTTTTACATTCATACAATAAGTTTTATAGTCATGAAATAAGAATAAATCCAATTTTAGGCATAAACGCTATATTTTTCTAAAAGGTAGTTTTGTGACCTTTTAATGAAAGAATTATTTTAAGACTAATTTTTACCATTTTATAATTTTATTTGAAAAAATAAACATCATTTTTTAAATAATAATATCAAAATTTACTTTAGGTGAATTTCTTGTAATTTTGTGAGATGTTTTTTGGATGAATAGTAAAAAATAACGAATTTTAATTGAACAATATTATTTTGTCTAATTTAATTATATAGATAAATTATATTTTGATCAGGTTATAAAGTATATTTAGATAAATTTTAAATCTATTATTCTAATTTAGGTCAAAATAATAAATTTTACATTGAAATTGGATATAAAAAAATTTCAAAGTTTTTAACATTTCTATTTGAAGATCCGTTATCTTGTCCCGTCTATGAGATTAATTTTAAAATAAATTCTAAAAATTATGTGGTTTGAATTTAAAAAAATGGATTAAATATTTTTAATAATAATAATTCATAATTTATATTAATGTAAACTTAATTTTTTACCAAATACATTCGTGAAAATAGTTAAAATTAATTATAGTGATTAAGAGAAAAACGAGTTTACAAAGAGACTAAACTTTAACATAAGGGTAAAAATAACCTAAAAACATGTCAAAAACCCATTTTATGGCCATATTTAGATTCTATTAATTATTTTATTGAAATATTTACCTTATTGGAGGCACATTATGTAAGGGAAACCTCTCAATAGTGATTACCTTTTTATATTTCAAGAATGCAACTCCTCCTCCACTATAAAAGGGAACACACTCCCCCTCACTTATTCACACAAATCAAGAAATTTGTCTCATAAAAACCCTGCAAAAATAATCTAATAATTCCCTCATCTCAACCTAGAATCATCAATTTGGGAGGAAATCAAACCAATGAATTCCTTTGGTGAAAACCAAAAGGAGTTACCCGAAGAAGAGGTAACGTTTTTCAATGAGCACTTTTGTTTCATTTATTTCTACACTCCTTAAATTATTATTATTAAATTATTATAAAATAACCACATTTCATCAATATAATGAGATGTTTTTTTGTTAATTTCATTAGATAAACCTTTATATAATCCAATAAAATTGGATGTACAATCATGGTTCGTGTGTTTGGTGGACTACCGCCTCGCGAACCGATGTCGTTTGTTCTTCCATTGACACCTCTAAAGGTTGGGGATAATGATGGAATTAAAATTTTTATATGATATATATGATATTTATAATATATTTATTTTTATTTAATTATTATAAAACACATACCTTCTTTATTTACATTTTTTGAGAATATGATAACTTTGTTTGTGGATGTGTGGACTACCGCCACCTCAAAGCGATGTGATTCATTCATGATTTAAATGGGATGAATTAATGATGGGTTTATTATAAATATGTGATATATATGATATAATAATTATATTTTAATGATATTATATATATATATACACGTGTACATCATTTACTTTTCATTCTTTCAATACAATAAGAAAATGAAAACATTTTTCATGCATATGTACGACATACCATCTCTATGAACAGTGTATTTGATTTTATATTTCTATATTTTATCGATTATTATAAATAAATATATACTAAATATATATTATATTAATATATTGTTTTACATTATAGAAATAAATATATCATTATCTATGTAGTATGACTAATAATGACAATTCAAAATATGTATGAAAAATAAAGTGGTTATTGCCTGAAACATAACATTAACATGGAATTATTAATAAATGGGTAATATAAATTCATAAGAAAATAATATATGGTATTATATATATTAATATATTTCTGTTATAGATATAAAAGAAAAATATATTTATTATACATGAGGTTGAAAGAACTACGTCGAGAGTTAAGACTTAACGTAATGAAATTCATCTCACTTTTTATATTAGTGAGATACATTCCATATTCACCATTCGATTATTTTATGTTGTGTATATACTGACCTATGAAATTTTATATCATTAATTTAATTTTTTTCATGATATTAAAATTTTCAATTGATGTTATTGTTTCACGAGGATCATGATTCATAAGATACTCAAGTAGTAAGGGGTTTTCTAGTCTCATTTTTTTCTACGATACTTATGCCATATTGACCACTTATTTTTTTGTGTGGTGTATATAATGTGAATTAATGTATTATATGATTATTATACTTAAATTTATGGTTATTTACATATCCATTTTATGATATCTCTTTCTTGGGGTTCATGGTTTAATAGTAACCAAATCGGTAAAGTAATTTTTTCTCAATTTTCCTTCTTTGAGACACATGTTATGTTATGAACCTATATTCTTTTAAGAGGGGTATATATCACCAATTTGGAATGGTATATAATAAATCTAATTATTTTAATGATATTTTATTCATAATTTATTATTATTATTTTTTGATTCCAAGTTACCAATATGGTAAGAGTTTATTGATACAATCTCATTGTTTATCAAGATTATTTATGATTATACTTCCATTCATGAAATATTATGGTCCATATCTCAAGGATTTTCATGAATTTACTAATATTTTTTTTATCCATGACATTTTAATTTAATGGTTCAGTTTATATAATATTTGGTACTTAATATAATTAATACAATGTTTTTAAGAAAATTTGACTTCATTTCTAACTTTAGTTGAAAATCTGTTTTCTTTCCAAAAAACATTTTCTAAAAATGTTTTAAAAAATGTTTTACTATTCTACTATAATTTTTAAAAGACATTTTACCCTTTTTTGTAAATTTTTTCAATTTTTTTTAAAATTAATCTTCTTGTTTTTTCTGATCAAGGCACTTTTCTAAACTTTTTACAACGTAAAAGGAATATTCAAAATATATAGATTTATCTGCCATCATGACCATCATTTATTTGAAGCTTACTTTGTGAGTTTAAAATATTTTTTTATTTAGATATTTTTTCCCTAATATTATCAAGATTTATTATTTTTAAAGTAGTTTTTAAATAAAAAGGGTTTTAAAATATTTTATGTTTAAAAAGTGTTTTAAATTATTTTCAAAGATTTAATTATATGTTTTCAAAGGTTATTTTCAAATAAAATTATTTAACTAATTTAAAAGATTCATTTATAAGTATTCAATGTTATTTCAAAAGAAAATGGTTTTCAAAATGTTTTATGTTCTAAAAATAAATTTTCAAATCTAAAAGGTTATTTTCCTCAAGAAATGTTCTAAATGATTTTTAAATCTTAATGAATATGTTTTCAAAGTGTTTTTCAAAGAAAAGGACTTTGAGAATATTTTATGTCTTAATTTTTTTTAATGAAATGTTATTTTCCTTCAGAAATGTCCCAAGTGATCGTTAAAAATCCTTATACATCTAAGATGACATCCTTTAATATAGTTTATTCTTTAATTGGCATATGATCCAAGGAAACCATTATTATTCTTTATTTTAATGGTTTATGTTTAAGAATAAAAGATTTTTATGTAACCCGTTTCTCTTCCACGAGTTATACCATAATAAAATGATTATGAAACCCACTTCATTTCAGAGGTTATTCTATTATAAAGTTATTACAAAACTTGTATCTTTTCCAAATGTTATGATATGATGAAATTTTTATGATTCCCATTTATTTTCATTCTTTATGATCTGATATTTATGAAACCCATAAATTTATAGGGGTCATGATATGATGAATGTTTTATTATCTTGTGGAACACATATGTATGATTTCATTGTGTAATGGTTGGGACCTATATATCCTTCCAATTCATTGGGTAATTATTTAATCTTATGAGATACACATGGATGGAACAGGGAGTGAACTCAGCTTATTATGACAGAGATTGAATGAGGAGTGAAACCAGTTTAGTAATAGAGCTATGGAATGGGAAGTGAGCCCCGTTCTGTAATATAGGGATGAAATGGGAAGTGAAATTAGTTCAGTAATAATGGGATGGAACGGGAAGGGAACCCAATTTAGTAATACATGCCTGGAATGGTGAGTGAAACCATCTTAGTTAAGGACTTTTTCCACTAATATGGTCTTGGGAGTGAACCTTGACTACTAATATATTTTGGGAAGTGAACCCATTCTAGTAATATGTCCTTGTTAGTAAGACTTAACTTCTATGGTAATAATTTTATATGTTTATTGTATTCCACAATTCCATGTATTATTACTATGTTATTATTTAATGGATTATTATCTTGATTACTTATGATTAATGTCTTGTGAACTCCCAATATTTATGTCATGACTCTTTATTTTGATCTTTGATATGAAGGGTATGATCTTTTAATGTTATGATCATTTTCTAATACCCTTATACTAATGATCATTCTTTCATATTTCCCTTATTTTCCCTTACTGAGAATCTATGATCACCCTTTCTTATGTTTCCTATACCCAGGTTATAAAGAATGGTTTTAAGTATGAGTAATAAAAGGGGAACATCTTTTGGGGAGATGTTGATGATCTTTAAAAAAATTAGAAGAATGTGTTTCCAGTTTCCAAAGACACTAAACTACTATGATCCCCAAGAATGTAATTTTGTAATGTGCTGAATATTCATCTAAAATGATTTAATATCCATTTATTTTAAGCATGGGTCACTATAGTTGGTATTAATGGAATTTTTTAGTCAACATTTTGAATCTAGGTTGAGAAAAATTTAGTGAGATACCTATAGATATTTCTATGTATACATCTTGGGATGTCTCTAAGGACAAGTATAAGGATGATTCAATGTTTAATAAAATGTCTTAGAATTTCGGTAAAGGATTGATAGAGTGGTTTCCAAGAAATTAAATACCTATCTAGATACTAAAAGGGGATGTATTAAAGGAAAAGTAATATGTTTTTAATAGAAGGACACAAATAAAGTAACTGTAAATGGAAAATGAAAAGTTCAGTTAACACAATGAATGAGAATAATGGCCTTCTAAAGGTATCATTGGCTATTTAACATTTTATGTGTGTAATGTATGGTTCTTATTCAAGTCAATATATTTGGTGTAAACCTCCTGAAGAAAATAAGTAAGGTTGTAAGAGTAATGGTTTTATTGATGACGATGAAGAAACAATGAGTGAAACCTGAAGGGTATATGACAATATAGTAGTATTATTTATAATCATGATTAAATTGAGTTTGATAAATGTTAATAAATTATTCATATTTCATATTTTAAGAAGGTATATTAATGAATAAGATGATAAATCATAGCTAATGTTTTGAGAAATAAGTGGGATGATCAAAGTTAATATGTTTTAGAATTCAAGAATTATTTTATAATAATCCTGAAGTATAATGTCCATTAAGGATTTTAAAAAACAATTGAATGGTTCTGATGACCTATAAAAGTGATTTAATGGAAAGGTGATATTTTGATCAAGGGAATGTAACCTTTAATGTGTTATAGATGTTGAGAAACTTTTTTTTAGCTTGGATAAAGATATAATCTATATGGATAAAGTAAATTGGATAATGTTTATGACCTTTTAGTTGATAAATTATTAGTTTTCAAACTAGTTTATGTTATCATTGATGAAGTTTATAACATTTTTGGATTTATAGAATATATATAATAATTTATGTTCTTTGTAAGTAATTAAGAAGAGTTTATATTTTCAATATAGTTTTATGGAAATTCAGATTATTAAATTTTTTCAAGAGAATACATAATGAAGTTATTCACAGGTTTGGTATGTGAAAACAAAGATCTACTTTATGATATATGTGAGATTAATGTTAACCCGATTTTGATAAATCCAGTTACCTTATTTATAAAGTATCGTATTTTCAGCTTTTGTAAGGGTTATAAATTAAACCATTTATGGAATGGTTTATGTTAAACTTCAGATGAGGTTTTAGATATTAAAGTGTTATCTCACAATATGATGATTTATGTATATTTGATAACCTGTGCTAACCATTTTTCAATGATGATAACTAAATATATATGAAATGAATTATCATCCTTAATGGATCTTATGATCTATTAATTCTTTAGACATAAAAAAATCCTCTTTCATTTTTGGAGTAAGAGATGAAGTTGAAAATTTGTCAAGGCACAAAAAAATGGTGATATTATGCATATAAAATGGAATGAAATCAAGTAAGTATATCTCTTTTTGAAAATTATTCAAATTTTGTAAAAGGATATTAATGAAAAAGGTTGTCTTGTGATAATAATTTTGATGATATCAATGAACTTTTCATGCCTAGTTAGGTTTTGGTTTTGTGGTTGTTAAAATTCTATGGATCACCCAATTTCTTGTGATTAGTGATCTTTATCAACCATTATAATTATTTACACTTTTATTCCATATCCATTTTTTTACTTTCCACTTATATTCTATGATAGGGAAACCTGGTTATGGGTAACTTTGGGTAACCATTATGTTTCCACCTTTCTATTTTTAAACGATTTTTTAGTATTAATTTTTATGATGTGAGTTTCTATGAAATAAAATTTCATCTATTAAACCTTTGATAACTTAAATGAATTTTTAGGGTGAAATTAATTTAAAGGTGGGTATAATGTAACACCCTGAGTTTTTATTAATTAATTTTTTTCTTGAATAAATTATATTTCTTTGATGGATTATATTTAACACTACATTAAGTTATGATTTCTTTATTAGAAACAAGAAACTAATATTTTAATACATGAAACACCTATATTTTCTTTTGGTACATGAAATAATATATTTGAATTGTTTTACATACAATTCCATGTTCCTTTAACAGCTTGCGTTACACACCTAACTAATCTTTACTGAACTACAATATACTATTAATATTATTATAGTAATAAAATAGTCATTTTAAGGATAAATATGAATAATATTAACTAAATTATGAAACTATGGTTTACACATGTTTATAAAATTAATTATTTATGTTATAAATTAATTATAAATGAAAAAAAACAGGTGAATACAAATGATGTATTTTTGTGAAAAACTATTTTTTATTCCCATAAAAGAGTTTTATCATAATAAATTAAATTAATACCTATTATCGATATATATTAACGAAATTTATAAATTATTAATTCAAAAAATATTGTTACATTCATCCAATAAGTTTTATAGGCATAAAATAAGAACAAATCCACTTTTAGGCATAAAAAGTAATACTTTTCTAAAAGATAGTTTTAGCTCCTTTTAATGATAGAATTGTTTTAAAACTAGTTTTTGATAATTATAATTTTTATTTGATAAAATAATATTCATTTTTGTAATTATAATATCAAAATTTTCTTTTGGTGATTTTTTGTAGTTTTTTGAGAAGTTTCATTTTTTGATGAATACTAAAAAATATTTAATTTAAATTAAAAACTGATTTTTTTAAATTTATTTATATAGATAAATTATTTCCCTTTGAAATTGGATATAAAAATATTTCAAACATTTGAACATTTTCAATTTAAAAACCTGTTCTCTCACCCCGTTAGTGAAATTAATTTGAAATTAAGTTATGCCAATTCTATGATTATAATTTCCAAAAATGGATTCAATCTTTTTAATCATAATAATTTATAGTTTATAGTAATTATAATGTATTTTTTTCCCAAAAAATTTAGTAAAAACTGTTAAAATTAATTGTAGTTATTAACAGAAAAACGAGTTTATCGAGGGACTAAACTTTAACTTAAGGGGACGAATGACCTAGAAACACATCCAAAACACATTGTATGGACATATTTTGAACATATTTCCTCTTTTATATAATTATTTGCAATATTTTATGCACATGATGTAAGGGAGACCTGTCAATAGTGTTTACCTTTTTGTATTTTCAAGAATACCCCTCCTCCACTATAAAAGGGAACTCACCCCCTCATTGATTCAAAACATTAAACCCCCTTGTATCCTCCAAACCATGAAAAAATAATCTATCTATTTCCATAATATAAACCTAGAATCCTAATATTGGACAGAAATAAAACCAATGAAGTACTTTGGTGAAAACCAAAAGGAGTTACCCAAAGAAGTGGTAACGTTCTTCAACATGATATTTTTATTTCTTTATAAACTCCTTAAATTATCCGTATTTCTTGATTATATAATAAAATAAGTATCATAAATATATTTATATGTTTTTTTAATGTTAAAAACCAAAACTTTACACACTTCCATCAAATGGGATACAAATTTATCGTTCATGTGTACGATGAACTACCACCTTGCATACTGATGTGATTCATTATTCCATTACCACCACTAAAGGGATGTAATTACTATTTTTAAATGATATATATGATATTTATGATGTATTTATTCTTATTTAATTATTATATAATACATACCTTCATGATTTAAATTTTGTGGGAATACAATAACTTTGTTTGTGACGCGTAGACTACCACCTCCTCAAAACGATGAGATTCATTCATGATTTACATGGAATTTATTAAGGATTGTTTTATTAATAATATGTGATATTTATAATATAATATTTAAATTTTAATTTTAAGATATATATGTAGATAATTTACTTTTCTTTCTTTCAATACGATAAAAAAATGGAAACATCATTCATGCGTATATACGACCTACCGTCTCCTTAAACGATGCATTTAATTTACTATTTATATATTATATATTTTAATATAAATACTTATATTATGAATATATATGATATTAATATCATATTTCACATTCTATAAATAAGTATATCATGATATATGTTAGAGGACTAAGAATGAAAAGTCAAAACATGTATGAAAACAAAGCGGTTATTACTCGAAACATAACATTAACATGGAATTGTTAATAAATGGGTAATATAAAGTCATAATAAAATAATATATGATTTTATATATATAAATTTGGTTCTAATATATATTTATAATAGGCTTATATTTATTATATATATGGTTTTTACAAGTATGATGAGAGTTAAGACATAATGTAAGGGAATGCCATCTCACTTTTTATATTCATGAGATACATGCCATATTCACCACCCAAGGATTTTATTTCGTGTATATACTACCCTATGAAATTTTATATCATGAATTTAAATTATTAAATGAAATTAAAAGTTTTAATTGTTGTTATTTCATGTGTCTCATTATTCAAAAGTTACTCAAGTAGTAAGGGGATTTATAGTCTCACTTTTATTTCTACAAGACTCATTCCATATTCACCAATCATTTATTTTGTGCAGTATATATAATTATCCTGAATTTATTATATGATTATTATACTTAAATTTATGGGTGTTTATATATCCATTTTATGATATCTCTTTTATGGGGTTCATAGTTCAAAAGTTATCAAATCGGTAAAGTAATTTTGTCTCAATTTTCCTTCTTTTAGACACATGTTAAGTTATGCGCCTATATTCTTTTATTAGGTGTATATAATACCCATTTGGCATGTTATATCATGAATATAATTATTTTAATTATATTTTTTGCAACATGTAATGTTATTCTGTAAAGGTTATTTTGATTCAATGTTAAAAAAGTGGTAAGATTTTATTTATACAATCTCATCGTTTATTGGGATAGTTTATGATTATGCTTCCATTGATAAAATATAAGAGTCCATATCTCAAGGATTCTAATGAATTTTATTATCCTATGGTTATTAATGATATATTTAATTAATGGAACCATTTATCCACTCTTTAGTACTTAACATAATTTATAAAAAGTTTTCAATAAAATTGGACTTTATTTCTCTCTTCAGTTGAAAATATTTTTTTTTTCAAAACCATGTTTTATAAAAATGTTTTAACATTTTCATATGATTTTTAATGGACATCATTACTGTCATGACCCACCTTCACCAAAAGGAGGGAAGGGTCAGCAGATTTCCAGACCCTTCCTTTATTAAGTTGAAGGAGATATAATGACCCCCCGAGACCTGCCTTCAATAGGTCCCGGAGTGGCGACTAGCACCAAGGGTATAGAAATTTCTCAAAAATGGAAGGCATTACACTTTTTTTTGTTTTATAATATCGAGAGATGAGATGATGAAACTCAACAACACCAAATTAAAAGAAAAGTAAATCAAAAAATAAACCATTCCCACATGCATGTTCCAAAAGTAAAGCCACAAATTACAAAAGGTGACTACAAGGGTAAGTACCAAGGAAGAAAAACAAAAATTGCAACTAGACCAAAGGTCCGAGCTAGTAAGGTCCCACACGATCCCCGAAGTCCTCATGGTAACCTGAAAGCAGTTTTATATACGTAGGGTGAGCATGCAAGTACACTCAGTAGGGAAAACCAAAGACTCTCGTGCACAAGTGGGGGAACGTACTAAAGTCCTGTGAGAAAAGGAGTAAACAAAACGCCTATCAAAGTAAAATATCCACCCAAGCCTCACCAGGGCACTCTCCTCAAATAACCCAAGTCATGTAATATATATAATAATCAGATCACATCGATGTTTGGGTACCTCGCGCCACTTTCCCACTAGTTATTGAGACATCCTACGCATTGGACCAATCCCGCCATTCTATCACCGGAGACCCACTGCCACACCCGCCCGCACACACCTGGGCCACAACCACATGCAGTCCCACTACCGAAGTCCTTCCCGCACACACCTAGGCCACAACTGTCACACGTAACCATGCCTGCAAACACATAGGCCAAAATAACTACCCCCACGCCCGAAGACACCTGGGCCAGAAGATCCACTACCACTCCCGAAGACACCTGGGCCTCATCCCGAAGACACTTGGGAAACCACCTACCGCACACTCCTGGCCAACCGTCACACTGCCCTACCCGATGGTTCTTGGGCTAATAATGGACCTTAGGCCATCACAGCCTGCCCGAAGATACTTGGGCTATCCGAGAAAGGGAGCAGAAAAGGAGCTAATAACCAGTCACTAAGAATAGTATTGGGAAAAACACCCTCCCCCATGAAATCGGGGATGTTTGGCACTAAGTGCTCAACTTGGGTGGGGTGCGAATAAGAAACAAAAATCTACAAGTATAGATATAGGTAACAAGTACTCACCCAAAGTTTAGGTTTTTCTAACCAGCCTACAGAACACAACACCACTACATCCAAGTCATAGGTCACGACTCTCACCAACAAAACCAATTTGTCCCATTCTTGTTTCATGTTCAGAAATAATTTTTAATTATGTTTAAGAACTACTGGGAAACTAGTAAGCATAGGCACAAGTCCAGGAAAGTAAACAGTCAAGCATCAACCATAACGCCCACACCCGGTTCTCAACAACAGAGGATCCCACCCCAATTCCTGATATAAACAAGTAACCACCGGGTCTTAAAACTCAAAACCACCAAATTCATAAAAAGAACAGGGGATCCCATCCCCTCCCACATCTCCAGCAACCAGCCTGTGAAAGAAAAAAACCAAACCACCGTCACCAACACTAAGCAGGGCCTTGCCGGTATTTTCAGATTTAAAAGATTTTACACACTCCATGATTTCAATTTCTGTGTGTTTTAACTGGGGGTTATCAGAGAAGGATTGATCCTAGGGATTTCAATTCACTTAGCCAGGTGTACGTGATTAACCAGTATCCTTTTTAACAGCAGGAGTTCACAACCACAAACCAGCCATTTAAAACATCAGTTGGGGTTCATTAGTACACAAACAACGACCACCAACGGCCTCGATTTTCAGAAACGCGTAAGCCAACACAACTCATAAGGATTATTTTAATATAAATAACCTCAACGATCACAGCCCCCCCCCTCATTCCTTATAGGGTTTGTTCATTATCTTTATTTAGGTTTGGTTTATCCCATTTTACAGAAACAAAAACACGCCCACCCCGCATGATACACAAAAGAGAGAGACGAAGGAGAAATTCCCTACTTGTTGATAGATGATCAACGTTTAGTCCGGGCATGGAACTTTACGGATAACGACGCGGTGCGCCCGATGCACCAGAAGCTGTTTGTGAAAATCCGCGATTGAGGAAAGGAGAAACCATGGCTAACCCTTAGTTTATAAGAGCCCCAGACAGTTGAGGTGAGAATGCAAAACCGCGTAAGGCGCGGGGGTCATGGGTTGACCACGTGGCTCGGAAGTTACACACCGAGGTCTCTCAGGATTTTTAGGAATTAATTATGGGCTTTAAATGGTTTTAAAAGGATTAAAAGAATTAATTTACATCGAAACTTACGTTGCGGGAGCAGAAAAGTCAGGTACTGGAAGAAGAACGAAAGGCTCGGCGAGGGGACATAGTGACACCCTCAGGGTGCCACCGTCACGGTGTCACCCTCACGGTGTCACCGTCACGGTGCCACTATTTTGGTGGAGCCTCACTTTTGGCAAAGTAATTGGCCAGGAGGGTCCGGGCCATTACATTAGATACCTCTTAAATGATTCTCGTCCTCGAGAATCAAAACAAACCAAGAAAGAAGGAGAGGGTCCGAACAACCACCTCGAAAGATACCTCTTAGAAGTGAAACCATGCTAACCAAAAACAATTCTCTGTCAAGAACCAAGCAACATATCATGCAAAACTGCCCAGGCATGTGGGTTGGGGAGTCTCCTCCCCCCATGTCAAGATATTATCCGCTTTGGGCGGCACTGACTCGCCCACATGGGTTTAATCACATCCACCTTAATGCGTCTTGATTAGGGGTCGAGTTCTCTCCTCACCCATAGCCAAGGATTTTCACGCACAATCAGTGGAAAGGAAACCAGTACATTTCATATCCAAAAGACAAAACATTCTATCACAACAGGTACAACAAGGAACAAAACATAAAACAAATCTGGGTACTGGGTACGCATATGTGCTTCCCTCTCCCACGTACTCTCCTCAAGCCCACCATGTCTCCACAACACGCGAACCAAGGGAATGGTTCACCCACGAAGCACCTTCTCCTTGAAATCCTTGATCATCACTGGTCTCTCCACAATGGTCACGTTGTCCTCGATGTCCATCTCACCCCAATCAAGGACGTGTGAATCGTCTTGTAGATACTGACGGAGCTGGGACACATGAAAGACATCATGTATCCTTAGTAGTGGCGGTGGTAACGCTAGCTGATAAGCCACTTATCCAACCCGCCGCAACACTTCAAAGGGTCCAACAAACCTAGGAGAGAGTTTTCTCCCCTTACCGAACCTCCACTACCCACGCCGAGGGGAGACCTTCAAGAACACGTGGTCTCCAACCTCAAAATCCAAGGGCCTCCTCCTGGTATCCGCATACGACTTCTGTCGGTCCTGGGCTGCTTTCATCCTTTCCCATATGAGCTGAACCTTCTCTGTTGTGCTCTGGACCACCTCCAGGCCAAGGATGCCTGCCTATCCTACTTTGGTCCAACACACAGGTGAATGACCTGGCCTCCCATACAAAGCTTCAAACGGGGACATACCGATGGTAGAGTGGTAGCTATTATTGTAGGCAAACTCTACCAGGGGCAAGTGTCGCACCCATGATCCTCCTGAGTCCAGAACACATGCCCGCAACATGTCCTCCAAGGTCTGGATGGTGCGCTCAGTTTGTCCATCCGTATGGGGACGGAAAGCAGTGCTAAGGCGTAATTGTGTGCCAAAAGCATGTTGCAATCCTCTCCTGACTCACGAGGTAAACCGCGCATCCCTATCCAAGACTATAGACCTCGGAACTCCATGCAACCCACCAACTCATCCACGTACTGTCGTGCCAAAGAATCCACAGTACTCGACTCCCTGATTTCCAGAAAGTGAGTCGATTTCGTCAACCTGTCCACTACCACCCTGATGGCGTCATATCCGCCTTGGCCCTTGGGTAGTCCCGTGACGAAATCCATCGAGATGTCATCCCACTTCCACTCGGGGACATCTAGGGGCTGCAGTAGGCCGCCTGTAACTCGGTGTTCAACCTTCACTTGCTAACACACTAAGCAATTGGACCAAAACCCCGCCACCGCTCGCTAAACTCCAGGCCACCAGAACTGCCTTTTCAGTCCCTGGTACATCTTGGAAACTCCTGGGTGTACCGCCAAGGGTGAGTTTTGGAACTCACTGAGAACCTTGCCGCACATCACTCCTGGAACAAACAACCTTTTCTATAAAAGCATCCAGTTCTGACCATCCTCTGTCCATCCGTCCGAAGCATTTCCCTGGTCAACTCGGTCACGCATCACTTCGCACTCCGGGTCTCCCCACTGAGACTCCTCCACTTGTCGAAACAGAGATGACTGCACTATCATTTGATATAGGAAGCCTCTGCCGCTATCCATCTTCGCATCTAGGTGTAAGGCAACCAACTATTCCATTGCCTTCCAGGCGTCTGCCGACTCTCGGACCGTATTCTTCTGTGTCCTCCTACTCAAGGCATCAGCCACCACATTGCCCTTGCCCTCAGTATAAGAGATCTCGAAGTCATAATACTGGAGGAACTCCACCCATATCCGTTGTCGCAAGTTTAAGTCCCACTGGGAGAAGATATACCTAAAGCTTTTGTGATCTGTGAAGACCACAAAGCGTTCCCCGATGAGGTAGTGCCGCCATTACTTTAGCGCAAAAACGACCACTGCAAGCTCCAGGTCGTGGGTGGCGTAATTATGCTCATGGGGGCATAGCTACCTGGACCCATAAGAGATCACCCCTTGTCGCTGCATCAACACACATCCCAGACCCTATCCTGAATCATCACAGAACACCTCATAGGCCACCCCTTCTTCTGGTAATCTCAGCACTGGGGAACTAACCAACTTCTCTTTCAGATAGCTGAAGGCTGAATCGCACTGCTCACTCCACCCGAAAACCTGGTCCTTCTTGGTAAGGGTTGTCAAAGGGGATGCTACTCAGAAGAAGTTGGGTATGAACCTCCTATAGTAACCTGTCAGCCCAAGGAAACTACGGACCTCTACCACATTCTTGGGTGCTTCCGAAGAAACAACCGCCTCAACTTTTGATGGGTCCACCGCTACCCCCTACTCGGACACCACGTGCCCGAGGAAGTGCACTTCTCGTGTCCAGAACTTGCATTTCGACAACTTCCCATAGAGCTGATGATGTCAGAGGACCTCCAAAACTGTCCTCAGGTGCTCTGTATGGTCCTCTTATGACCTCAAATAGATCAGGATATTGTCGATGAACAAAACAACAAACCGATCCAAGTACTCCCAGAAGATGGAGTTCGTAAGCCCCATGAACACAGCCGGGGCGTTCGTAACACTGAAGGGAATGACTATGAACTCGATGTGTCCATATCTATATCTGAACACCGTCTTCAGGATGTCGCCCGCCTTCACTCTCAGCTGGTGGTACCCAGACCACAGGTCGATCTTCGAGAACCATCCTGCCCCCTTCAGTTCGTCGAAAAGATCGTCTATCCTCGGAAGAGGGTAGCGATTCTTGATCGTCACTTGATTCAACCTCTTGTAGTCTATGAACAACCTGAGACCACCATCTACCTTCTTTGCGAACAAGACTAGAGCACCCCACGGTGACGCACTCGGGCGAACATAACCCCTCTTCATCAGATCGTCAATTTGGATCCGCAACTCCCGTAGCTCTGAAGGTGCCATCCGGTAAGGAGCCATCGAGATCGGTCGAGCACCGGGCTGCAGGTCTATCCCAAACTCGATATCACGCCGAGGGGGTAGAGTCATCACCTCTTCAGGGAATATGTCCATAAACTCACGGATGATCTCTGGCACTTCCACCATTTCAGCATCTACTGATTCCACTGTCAGCTCGGACAACAAGGAGAGGAGGGGTTCCTCTCGCCTGTTTCCCTTCTGACTGCTCCGCTCGCCGGTGAAGGTAACAGGCCGACCGTCCAAGTCCAAGAACACAACCCTTCTTCGGAAACAGTCGATGATGGCACACACAGAAAATAGCCAGTCGATGCCTAGGATGACATCGTATGGCTGAATCTATAGTAGAAGAAGATCCCTAACCGACTGATGTGGCCCTATCATCAGTCTATATCCCCAAAAAACAAACAACAAGTTGGTCTGACCACCGACTGGTGTGCTCAACACCAGGGGCACTGGATGTCTCTCTATATCTAAACCCAAGGCATGGGCTAGACTGGGTGCAACAAAGGAGTGCGAAGCTCCGGTATCGAACAAGCCATAAGAAAGAGTTCTAAACAGACTGATCGTACCTCGAACAACCTCTAGCCCTGCTGGAACTGCTGCCTCTGCGGCGTGAAACTGTCCACGCCTAGCTCCTCTACCCCTCGGCTGCCAGCCACTTCCCTGACCATTCCCCGGTCGAGGTCCCTGAGCTGCGCCCTGAGGTTGACCTCCTCCTCCTACATCTGCCCTTGGAGGAGCGGGAGCTCGTTGTCCTTGCTACTGCTGCTGGAAAGGTCTGGCTGGAAGCTGCTGCTGGGGCGGGTGGTGGGGCTGTCCACCACCGCCGTACTGCACCCGGTGCGGGAACTGACTCCGAAGATGTCCAGGGCTCCCATAGATGAAGTACTGTGGTCCTGGGCCCGAATAAAAGGGGCGAGGACCAGGGGATCGAAACTGAAACTGCTGCAGCCTGCTCCCTGCGGGTCGGAACCTAGAGGGTCCTGACGCTGGAGGCCTGGTACTGACGGCCTTTCCCTTCGATGGTCCCAGATGTATCCCCTCTCGTGACACTCCTCCAAGATCATGCATCCTCTCCACCACTTTGGCCTTCTTCTGGACCTCCAAGTACGTCAGAAGGGTAAAGGGGGTAACAACGTACTGGAGGGAGGGTCGGAGTGCCTCCTCCAAACATCTCGCCTAAGACTCCTCATCGAAAAAGTGGTCCATAACAAAACATAGGAGGTCCTTGAACTTGATCCCTAGCTCCCCCACAGACATAATCCTCTATTGGAGGGAGAGTATCTCCTGTCTCTTTTCTTCCTTCATCGTCGCAGAGAGGAATTCCGCCCGGAACTCCCTCTCGAAATCCGCCAAAACCACCTCAACCTCTCTCCTCTCCCCCAGGTAAAGCGTCCACCACTGACGTGCCACTCCCCGCATCTGGCTGATGGCCAGAGAAACCCAGTACTCGGTCGGGGCCCAAATTAGGCCGAAAGCTATAACTAGCTCCTCTAGCCAACCTTCCGTCTTCATGTCAGAGGTGCTGCCCTCATACTTCTCGAGGGCCTGTCGTTGGAAGGCCCGAAGAGTATTCTTACACTGGTCATCGTCTTCCTCTCGATCAGCTCTCTGCCGATCGGCCAAAGTAGTCTCCGGGGCCTCGATCGCCTGTACCACACGTGGTCGCCTTCCAGGTGCCATAGCTGCAATGTAAACAAGGAATGCCTAAGCCCAAGTAGTGCAAAATATCATTCTTAAAACTTCTTAAAATTTTAAATTTATTCTTAATTCCCAAGACATACCAGAAACACAAGAACACAAGTCATTTATGATGCATATACCTTTCCTAGGGTCTCTACCCTGCAATCAGTGTGGTCTCACTTGGTCGTTCGGTAGGTCCAGAGTCCTTGCATCGGATCACGGGGGGCCCTAAAATCCCGTGTCCTAGCCGGTCTTCCCTGGCCTAATTCCCGCGCCAAGGTCACCCAACACTATTGCCTTACCATCCCATTCAATACTCACTGTTCCTAACTCCAGACTCCATCCTATCTCTCAACCTCGCCTCTAATACCATTCTGTCATGACCCGCCTTCACCAAAAAGAGGGAAGGGTCAACAGATTGCCAGGACCTTCCTTCTTTAAGTTGAAGGAGAGATAATGACCCCCAAGACCCGCCTTCAATAGGTCCCGGAGTGGCGACTAGCACCAAGGGTATAGAAATTTCTCACAAATGGAAGGCATTACCCCTTTTTTGTTTTATAAGATCGAGAGATGAGATGATGAAACTCAACAACACTAAAGTAAAAGAAAATTAAAGCAAAAAATAAACCATTCCCACATGCATGTTCCAAAAGTAAAGACACAAAGTACAAAAGGTGACTACAAGGGTAAGTACCAAGGAAGAAAAACAGAAACTGAAACTACCCCAAAGGTCCGAGCAAGTAAGGTCCCGCGTGATCCCCGAAGTCCTCCTGGAAACCTGAAAGCAGTTTTATATACGTAGGGTGAGCATGCAAGTACACTCAGTAAGGAAAAACAAAGACTCTCGTGCACAAGTGGGGGAACGTACTAAAGTCCCATGAGAAAAGGAGTAAACCAAATGCCTATCATGGTAAAATATCCACCCAAGCCTCACCAAGACACACTCCCCAAATAACGCAAGTCATGTAATATATATAATAATCAGAGCACATCGATGTTTGGGTACCCCAAACCACTTTCTCACTGGTTATTGAGACATCCTACGCATCAGACCAATCCCGCCATTCTGTCACTGCAGTCCCACTACCACACCCGCCCGCACACACCTGGGCCACAACCACACGCAGTCCCACTGCCGAAATCCCGCCCGCACACACCTGGGCCACAACTGTCACACGTAACCACACCTGCAAACACCTAGGCCAGAACAAACACCCCCACGCCCGAAGACACCTGGGCCAGAAGATCCACTGCCACACCTAAAGACACCTGGGCCTCATCCCGAAGACACTTGGGAAACCACCTACCGCACACACCTGGACGACCTTCACACTGCCCTGCCCAAAGGTTCTTGGGATAATAATGGACCTCAGGCCATCACAGCCTGCTCGAAGATACTTGGGCTATCCGGAAAAGGGAGCAGAAAAAGAGATAATAACCAGTCACTAAGAATAGTGTTGAAAAAACACCCTCTCCCATGAAATGGTTGTGTTCGGCACTAAGTGCTCAACTTGGGTGGGGCACGAATAAGAAACACAAAGCTACAAGTATAGATATAGGTAACAAGAACTCACCCAAAGTTTAGGTTTTTCTAACCAGCATACAGAACACAACACCACTACATCCAAGTCACAAGTCACGACTCTCGCCAACAAAACTCATTTGTCCCATTCTTGTTTCATGTTCAAAAATAATGTTTAACTAAGTTTAAGAACTACTAGGAAACTAGTAAACATAGGCACAAGTCCAGGAAAGTAAACAGTCAAGTATCAACCATAACACCCACACCCGGTTCTCAACAACAGAGGATCCCACCCCAATTCATGATATAAACAAGTAACCACTACGTCTTAAAACTCACAACCAGCGAATTCATAAAAAGAACAGGGGATCCAATCCCCTCCCACATCTCCAACAACCGGCCCATTAAAGAAAACAACCAAACCACCGTCACCAACACTAAGCAGGGCCTTGTCGGTATTTTCAGATTTAAAAGATTTTGCACACTCCATGATTTCAATTTCCGTGTGTTTTAACTGGGGGTTATCAGAGAAGGATTGATCCTGGGGCTTTCAATTCACTTAGCCAGGTGTACGTGATTAACCAGTATCCTTTTTAACAGAAGGAGTTCACAACCACAAACAAGCCATTTAAAACATCAACAGGGGTTCATTAGTACACAAAAAGCGACCACCAACGACCTCGATTTTCCGAAACGGGTAATCCAACACAACTCATAAAGATTATTTTAATATAAATAACATCAACGATCGCAGCCCCCCCCTCATTCCTTATAGGGTTCGTTCATTATCTTTATTTAGGTCTGGTTTATCCCATTTTACAGAAACAAAAACACGCCCACCCCGCAGCCCCCCCCCCTCATTCCTTATAGGGTTCGTTCATTATCGACGTTTAGGCCGGGCGCAGAACTTTACGGATAACGATGCGGCGCGTCCGATGCACCAGAAGATGTTTTTTAAAAGCCACGATTGAGGAAAGGAGAAACCATGTCTAACCCTTAGTTTATAAGAGCCGTGGACGGTTGAGGTGAGAACATGAAACCGCGTAAGGTGCAGGGGTCGTGGGTTGACCACACGGCTGGGCAGTTACACACCGAGGTCTCTCGGGATTTTTAGGAATTAATTATGGGATTTAAATGGTTTTAAAAGGAGTAAAAGAATTAATTTACTTTGAAACTTACATTGTGGGAGCGGAAAAGTCAGTTATTGGAAGAAGAACGAAAGGCTCGGTGAGGGGACACGTTGTCACCCTCACGGTGCCACCCTCACGGTGTCACCCTCATGGTGCCACCGTCACGGTGTCACCCTCACGGTGTCACCTTCACGGTGCCACCGTCACGGTGCCACTGTCACGGTGCCACCCTCACGGTGCCACCGTCACGGTGCGACTGTCACGGTGCCACCCTCACGGTGCCACCGTCACGGTGCCACCGTCACGGTGCCACTGTCACGGTGCCACCCTCACGGTGCCACCGTCACGGTGCTACCGTCACGGTGCCACTGTCACGGTGCCACCCTCACGGTGCCACCCTCACGGTGCCACCGTCACGGTGCCACCCTCACGGTGCCACCGTCACGGTGACACCGTCACGGTTCCACCTTCACGGTGCCACCTTCACGGTGCCACTGTTTTGGTGGAGCCTCACTTTTGGAAAATTAATTGGCCAAGAGGGTCCGGGCCATTACAATTACCCATGTTTTATATTTTTTAAAAATATATTCAAAATAAATATTTTTTTGATTTTCTAATTGATTCACTTTTCTAAACTTTTTATGGCATAAAAGGACTGTTTGGCATGTATGAATTTATCTACCATCATGACCATCGTTTCTTTGAAGTGTCATTTTCAAGTTTACAAGATGATTTTTTAGAAATTGTTTTTCTAATATTTTGTAGATTCTTTTTTTGATAAAGTTTTATAAATGTTTTTAATGATTATTTTATATTTTCTCAAAGGTTATTTTTAAAGAAAAAGATTTCAATGATTTCAAATATTACATTATTATTTTTTAAAGATATTTTTCAAAGATAAAGCGTTTAAAAATGTTTTCCAGTATGAAAAATATTTTTTTTAAAAAAATATTTTACCCAAGAAATTTGTTAAATTACTTTTAAAGATTACTTAATAATTTTGAAAGTGTTTTTTTAAAGAAAGGGATTTTTAAAATGTTTTATGTCTTGAAAAATGAATTTCAAAGAAAGGTTATTTTTCTAAAGAAATGTAGCATGTAATCTTTCAAAATCCTTCTATATATAAGATGTCATCTTTTGATATAGTTTATGCTTTACTAGGGATATGATCCAAGGAAAAAATTCTTATTATTTCTTTTAATGGTTTATGTTTATGATTAAAAACTATTTATGAAACCTATTTATCTTCAACGATTTAGACCATGATAAAAAACATATGAAACCTGCTTCATTTCATGTGTTATTATATTATAAAATTAATACAAAGTTTGTCTATTTTTTAAAAGTTATGATATTATGAAATTTTTATGGTAACCATTTCTTTTTATAGGTTATTATATGATAATTATGAAACCCATCTCTTTTTATGGGTCATTATATGATGAAAGTTTTATTATCTTATGTAACAGGTATGTTTGATTTCATTACATGACAAGTGGAGCCTATATCTCCCTCCAATGCATTGGGTAAATATTTATATCTCATGAGATAGACAAGGCTAGAACAAGGAGTGAACTCAGTTTAGTATGAAAGGGATGGAATGATGAGTGATCCAAGTTTAGTAATACATGGCTAAAATAGGTAGTGAAACCAGTTCAGTAATAGAGGGATGGAATGAGAAGTGAAATTTATTCAATAATACAGGGATAAAATGGGAAGTGATCCCAGTTTGAAATATAGGGTTAGAATGTGGAGTGAACCCATTTCAGTAAAGGACTTTGTCCATTGAGATGGACTTGGGATTGAACATTGACTAATAAGTTGGTTTTGGGATTGATCCCATTCCACTAAGATGACCTTGGTAGTAAGCCTTGACTATAATGGATATAATTTTATATTTTTATGTGTCTACTACAGTTCCATGTATTATTCTTATATTAATTTTTTAAGGATTATGCTCTTGATTACCTTATAATTAATATCTCATGAACTTCTAATATTTATTCCACAACTCTTTATTATGATCTTTGATATGTAGGGTATGATATTCCAATGTTATGATCATATCCTCATATCTATACGCTCATGATTATGATTGCATATATCCATTTTTTACCCTTAATGAGCATATGAGATCACCCTTTCTTATGTTTCCTTTCCCCTGGTTATAAAGAAAGGTTTTAAGTATGATTACAAATGGGGAAGATTGTTATGGAATGAGTTTAAGATCTTTTACTAAATTAGAAGAATGCATTACCATATTCCAAATACACTAAACTATTTCAATCCTTAGGCATGTAATTATTTAATGTTATAAATATTCATCTAAAATGATGTAATATCCATTTATGTTATGCCTAGGTCACCATAGTTGGTATTAATGGAATGGTTTAGTCAACCTCTAGAAACTAGGATGATAAAAATTTAGCGAGATACCTTGGGATATTTCTAAGTATATGTCTAGGGATGTCTCTAAGAATAAGGCTATGGATGGGTAAAAGTTTAAGAAAATGTTCTAGAATTCTGATAAAGGATTTATAGAGTGATTTCAATGAAATTACATACCTGTCTAGATACTACAATTGATTTACTTATAGGAACATGAATATGTTTTTAATATAAGTGAACAAAGAAAGTAACTACAAATATAAAATGAAAAGTTCAGTTGATTCAATGGATGATAATAATGGCCTCTCAAATGTATCATTAACTACTTAATATTTTAAGTGTGGAACGTATGGCCATTATAAAAATCTGTGTCTTTGGGGGAAATCTCATGACGAAAATCAGCATGGTTGTAAGAGTAATGGTTTTGCTGTTGATGATGACGAAACCAAAAATGACACATAAAAGGTATGTGATATTATAATAGTATTATTTATAAGCATGATTAAATTTATTTTGATAAATTTTAAGACATGATTATTATCTCATATTTTAAGAAGGGTTATTAAGGAATATGATAATATATATTAGCTAATGGTTTGAGAAATAAGTGGGATGATTTAAGTGAACATTTTTTTGAATTCAAGAATTATGTCATATAAATCATGAAGTATATATACCTTAAGGATTGAAAAAATATATTTAATGGTGATAATGACCTAGAAATGTGATTTAAAGGAATGTTGATATTTTGAACAAGGGAAGGCAACCCTTAATGTGTTTCAGATGATGATAAAATTGTGTTTATCCTGGATAAAGAGATGATTGAAATGGAAAAAGTAAATTGGATAGTGTTTCTGACCTCAGAACTGATAAATTATTTGATGAAAAAGTGGTTTATGTTATCATTGATGAATTTTACATTATTTTGTATTTATGTAACATATCCAATAATCTATGTTCTATGTAAGGAATTAACAAGAATTTATATTTTCAATATGGTTTTATGGTAATTTAGGTTATTTCCATGTTTCAAGAGAATACATGATGAAGGTATTCACATGTTTATTATATGACAACTATGAGCTACTTTATGATATATAGGGGATCAATGTTAAGTTTATTTTTTGAAATTTAGTGACCTTCTTTCTAATGTTTTGGATTCTCATCTTTTGGAAGGGTTATAATGTCAATTATTTATGGAATGGTTTATGTTTAAATTCATATGTGGTTTTATAGATTAAGATATTATCACACAATATAAGGATTTATGAATATTGGATACCTAGGAAACCATTTTTCTTGGATGATAAGTAATGATAGATGAAATGAATTATCATTCTTATTGGATCTTATGACCCGTTAGTGATTCAGACATAATAAATTCACCTTTATTTTTGAAGTAAGAGATGAGGTGGAAAATCGGTCAAGGTACAACCAAATGGAGAGATTGGGAATATAAAATCGAATCAAATAAAGTAAGTATATATCATTTTTAAAATTCATCAAATTTAGGAAAAGGATATTGAATAAAAATTTTGTATTTTTTATCATCATTTTGATGATATCAATGACCTCTTGACACCTAGTTAGGTTTTGGTTTTGTGGTTGTTAAATTTATTTGGATCACCCAATTTTTTATAATCCATGAAATTTATCACTCTATATAATTATTTATGATTTTCTTACATTTCCATGTTTTAACTTTCCACCTATATTATCTTATGTATAATCCTATTTATGAGTTACTTTGGGTAACCATTATGTTTCCATGTTTGTATGTTTTAAAGGAAGTTATATTATTAATATATAGGATGTGAGTTTCTATGAAATGAAATTTCAAATGTTAAACATTTTATTACCTAGACAGATTTTGGGGGAAAATTTTGTTTTAAGGGGGGTAGAATATAACACCCTGAGTTTTTATGAATTATTATTTTTCAAATAAATTAAATTTCTTTGATGGATTGCATTGCAAGATACACCAAGTTATGATTTATTTATAAGAAACAAAAAGAGAATATTTCACTATAAGAAACACAAAAATTATATTGATGTACATAAAATAATATATTTTACTTGGTTACACACAATTTCTAACTCTTTTGACAACTTTCATTACACACCAAAATGAGTTTTAAGGTGCTATAATATACTATTAATATTATTATTTAAATATTACTATAGTTATCACCTAGAAATTGGAATTTAATATATGAATATTATTAAATAAATTATGATATTATATTTTAATTAAATTAATTCTTTCGGTGATTAATTAATTAGAAATGAAAATAAAAACCAATTGAATATAAAGGATGTTTTTTATGAAAAACCATTTTTATGCCCATAATGGAATTTTATCATAATAAATTAAATTAATCACTATTAGTGAGATATATTAAATGAATTTATATATTATAAATTTAAAAAATGTTTTTATATTCATAAAATAATTTTTATTGGTGTAAAATAATAACAAATCCAACTTTAGGCATAAAATCAATATTTTTCTAGAAGGATGTTTTACTGCCTTTTATTGGAAGAGTTGTTTTAAAAATAATTTTTGAAACTTTTATAATTTATATTCGAAAAAATAAAATTAATTTTTGAAAGTGGAATATCAGAATTTACTATCGGTGAATTTTTGGTATTTTTATGAGAAGTTTCATTTTTTAACGAATAATAAACAATACATGATTTCAATTGAAAGATATTTTTTTATTTAATTTATTATATAGATAAATAATTTTTTTATTTTTTTATAAAGAATATTTAGATCAAATATACATATATTAATCAAATTTGGGTCATTATAATCAATTTCACATTGAAATTAGATATAAAATTTTTTCCAACATTTGAATATTTTCACTTTAAAAACCCATTGTCTTTTCCCATATGTGAGATTAATTTTAAATTAAATTATGCCACTTGTGTGATTTAAATTTTTAAAAATGAATTTAATATTTTTAGTTATAAATATTTATAATTTTTAGTATGTTTATATTAATTATTTTCCCAAATATTAGTGATAACAATTAAAATTAATTACATTGATTAAGAGAAAAACAAGTTTACCAAGGGACTAAACTTTAATTTAAGGGGACAAATGGATAATAAACATGTATAAAACACATTATATGGACATATTTATAATATATTACATATTGTATATAAAGTTTTACATTATTGGAGTCACATAATGTATGTGAGACCACTAAATAGTTTTTTTTTGTTTTTACAAGAATGCCACTCCTCATCCACTATTAAAGGGTAATCACCACCCCTCACTTTTTAAAACCTCTCAAGAAATTTGGATCATAAAAAACCTAAAAAAATAAGATAAAAAATTCCCTATTATCAACCTATAAAACTATTTTTGGTTAGAAATAAAACCAATGAAGTAATATGGTGAAAACCTAAAGGAGTTACCTAAAGAAGAGGTAACATTCTTCAACGAGAACTTTTGTTTTATTTATTTCTAAACTCCTTAAATTATTATTATCCCATGATTATATAATATACTTGGAATCCTAAGTATAATTATATATTTTTATGTTAAGTTTACAACCTAAAAATTCACACACTTCCATCAAATGGGATACTCAATCATTGTTTGTGTGTACGACAGACTACCGCCTTGCAAACAGATGTCATTCATTCTTCCATTACCACCTCTCAAGGTTGGGAATAATGATGTAATTATAGTTTTTACAGGATATATATGATATTTATGATTTATTTATTCTTATTTAATTTATATATATCACATAACTTCATGATTCCCATTTTATTGGAATATTATAACTTCATTTGTGGACGCGTGGACTACCCCCACCTCAAAGTGATGTGATTCATTAACGATTTACATGGAATGTATTAAGGATGAATTTTTTTAAGAATATGGGATATTAATGAAATAATAATTCTAATGTAATGATATTATATACATACACATCATTTAGTTTTCTTTCCTTTAATACGGTAAGAAAATAGAAACGACGTTCATGCGTACGTAAGACCTATCGTCTCCATGAACGGTGTATTTCATTTCCTATTCATATATATTTTATATTTTTATAAATAAATATATTCTGAATATATATGATATTAATATCAAAATTTAAATTATTTAAATTTGGATATCAGGATTAATGTAAGAAGACTAAGAATTACAAGTCAAAATTTGTACGAAAAACAAAGCAGTGGTTACCCAAAACATAAGATTAACATGGTATTGTTTATAAATGGGTAATATAAAGCCATTAAAAAAAATAATATATGGTATTATATATATGAATAAAGTTTTGTGATATATTTATAATAAACTTATATTTATTTTATAAGAGGTTTTACGAAGTATGCTGAGAGTCAAGACTTAAGGTAAGGTAATTTCATCTCACTTTTTATATCTATGAAATAGATTCCATATTCACCGCTCAATTATTTTATGTGGTTTATATAATTAACTATTAAATGTTATATAATGAAATTAATTAATTTAGAGATATTAAAAGTTTCAATTGATTCTATTCTTTTACGGGGATCATGACTCAAAATTTTCTCAAGTAGTTAGGGGATTTCTAGTCTCACTTTTATTTTTTGTGAGACTTATGCTATATTCACCAATTATTTATTTTGTATGATGTATATACTTCACATGATTGTATTATATTATTATTATAACAAAATATATGGGTATTTACATATCCATTACATGATCTTTCTTTCATGGGGTTTACGGTTCAAAATTTACCAAATTGGTAAAGTAATTATGTCTCAATTTTCTTTTTTGAGACACATGTTATATTATGCACCTATATTATTTTATGATGTGTATATAATTCACCTTTATTGTGTTATATCATGAATATAATTATTTTCATGATATTTTAGGCTTCATGTAATGTTATTATTTCATGGGTATTTTGATTCAGGGTTACCAAAGTCATAAGAGTTTATTGTTTCAATCTCATTGTTTGTTATGATTGTTTGTGATTATGGTTCCTTTGATGAAATATTTTGGTCCATATCTCAAGTATTCTCATGAATTTTATTATTATATATATTTATTCATGATATATACTATAATGATACCACTTATCCACTTTTTTGTACTTAATAAAATTAATATTTTTTTAAGAAAATTAGTATTTATTTCTCTCTTCGGTCGGAAATCTATTTTCTTTAAAAACCATGTTTTCTAAAAATGTTTTGAAAAATGTTTTACTATTATCCTATGAATTTTAAACTAAATTTTTACCCATGTTTTTTTTTTCAAAATGGTTTTAAAATTACTTTTATTTTCATCTTCTAATTATGGCACTTTTCAAAACTTTTTACCGTACAAAAGGAAAATTTGAAATGCACAGATTTATCCACCATCAGGACTGTTATTTCTTTGAAGATTCCATCGGAAGTTCAGAAAATTAAATTTTTGAAAAATACCTTTCCTAATATTTTAGTATCTATTTGTTTTTAAAGTGATTTTCAAAGAAAACAGTTTTAAAAAATATTTTATGTTTAAAAATAATTTAAAATTATTTTCAAATATTCCTTTATATGTTTTATTTGTTTATTTTCAAAGAATATGATTTCAATGATTTTAAAGCTTAATTTTTATGTTTTAAAAGTTATTTGAAAATAAAAATGTTTTATGTTCTATTTTTTTCAAATCAAGAAAAATATTTTCCTCAAGAAATGTTTTAAATTATTTTTAAATCTTACTTCATATGTTTTCAAAGTTATTTTAGAGAAAAGGAATTTGAATATATTTTATATATTAAAAAAATGATCTTCAAATAGAGTATATTTTCCTTAATAAATTTCCTAAGTGATCTTTAAAAATCCATATCCATCTATGATGACATCCTTTGATATATTTTATGATTTACTGGGGATATAATCCAGGGACACCATTATTATTCTTTCATTGAATGGTTTACGTTCATGATGAAAAGTTTTTTATGAAACCAATTCTATTTAATGGTTTATACCATGATAAAACACTTATGAAACCCACATCCTTTCATGGGTTATTATATTAAAAAATTATCACTAAACCTTTCCATATGTTTTGATATGATAAAATATTTATGATAGCCATTTATTTTTATGGATTATGATATGATATTTATGAAACCCACTTATTTTTATGGGTCATTATATGATGAATGTTTTATTATCTTGTGGAACACCAATTAATTATTTAATTATATGATGGGTGGGACCTATACCTCCCTAAAATGAATTTGGTAAATATTTATATCTCATGAGATAGAAATGGTAGGAATGAGGAGTGAACTTAGTTTAGAATGAACGGTTTAGAATGAGGTGTGAACCAAGTTCAGTAATATAGGGATGGAATGAGAAGTGAACACAGTTCAGTAATACAATAATGGAACAAGAAGTAAACCCGATGAAGTAATATTGGGATGGAATGAGATGTTAACCCAATTCAGTAATATAGGGATGGAACCGTGAGTGAACCCGATTTAGTAAAGTAATTTTTCCATTGATATGGTCTTGGGAGTTAACCTTGACTACTAAGATGGGTTGTGGAGTCAACCTATTCCACTAATATGGACTTGTAAGTAAGCCTTGACTACTATGAAAATCATTTTATATTTTTTTTCTACCAAAATTCCATGTATTATTCACATGTTACACATTCATGTCTTATTCTCTTGATTCCCTTATGACTCATGTATTACCAAATTCAAATATTTATTCCCTGAATCTATATTATGATATTTAATATGTAAGGTATGATCTTATAATGCTATAATCATGTTCTAATACCCTTATACTCATGATTATGCTTACATGTATACCTTTTTTACCATTATCGAGCATTTGTTCTCACCCATTAATATGTTTCATTTCCCTAGGTTATAAAGAAAGGTTTTAAGTTGGAGTAGTGAAAGGGGAAGTTATTTATGGGAGATGTTGATGATCTTTCACCAAATTATAATAATTTGTTCCCATTTTCCAAATACACTAAACTATTACAGTTATTAGGCATGTACTTTCGTAATATGATGAATATTCATCTAAAATGATGTAATATCCACGTATGTTAATCCTAGGTCACATATGATTAATTAGATATAAAGATAATAGGATAATGTTTTTTGTTTCAATATACTTTTCCTAATGATGAGTAATTCTTTTACTCTTTAAAATTATAGGGAAATATAATTACTTGATATGTTTCTATTTCATAATCACAATTTCATGGTTTTTACAAGTCATCACTTACTCTAAAAAATGATTATCCAATAATAATTTTTTAATGCCCAAAGCACCAAATTTTCTTTTAATTAATTATAATATCCATAGTAGAATGATAAGTCATTCCTTCAATATCTAGTTATTATTATAAAAAATTGTTAGCATAATTTATCCAATACGAAAGAATCTCCATATTTCGAAGTAATACATTAATCTCAAAAACCTCATCAAAAGTTAAACTTAAACTGTTTCACAAATTATTAACCTTATATTCCTTACAAAATATTAAGATACACAACTTTATAAAGAAGGTCACTAAATTTCCAAAAATGAACTTATCATTAATCAGTTCCAAGGTAGTTAGTACTATAAAATTTACTTTATGCATATCAATCATATAGTTATCCCAATATCATTATCTCATCATTAAAAAAACATTAAGGGTTATATTTCCCTCAATCATGTGTTTTACATAAAGTTCAACTTATCACTGAATCAATTCTATTGGTCATCGGTACCATTCAACACACGATTTTAAATCCTTAATAAAAAATTATTATAGTACTATCCTTATACATTTTTATAATTTCATTAAAAAAATAATTTTACAACATATTTCTGGGATCCAAATACATAAGAACAATAACCATTCTACTTAATTTGTAATAATAGCATAAGCTTGACCTTGAACACTTATCTCCTTTTAATATAATTTCCATTAATTCTTGGGGAATTAATTTTCATAGTTCCACATCTTCTTATAGTGGAATAATTTGACGTTGGAATATTCTTTCATTCTCTTGAAATCATGATCAGGTTGGCCTTTTTCTCCACAGTTAAGAAAATTCAATTTTCTTTTAACCGTGTACCATGTTGTTTCCTTCCACAACCATCACATGTTTGAAAATCCTTATTTCCCTTCATCCATTTATTCATTTTTTATATGTCTTCTTTTTCTTATCTTACTTCCCTTCAAAGCCATTATATGTGGAGAAATATTTCTCTATCTTGATAGAAAACTATACTATGTTCTCATATGATGTGAATGTTTGGAAGACTAGTTCCATTTGAAGGATTGTCTTAATACCATAAAAGAAAAGGACAATCTTAGTCTCTGGATTATATATGGATTCGGTAGTATTCCTTTCTAACCATGTAATATTGGGTTCATACTTAGAAAATTTTTCCTCTTCTTTTGTTAATAAACTCAATAAATGTTATTCCATATATGCTCGTTACTCACAAGGAAAATATTTTTCCAAGAAGTGTACCTTGAAATACTTTCATTAAATGTTTTTTATTTCTTCTTCATCCTTAGTGTTTTTAATTAATGAACACCATTGATCTATATCTCCTGAGAGATTTCTAATTTCCATAAAAACTTTATACCTTTCACTTCTTCACAGAGTGAGAAATATCTTCTATAATGAACTTATCCATTACTCAGCTAAAAATAGATTTGTAGTCTTATTGAATTATGGAGGTTTCTGATGCATGAAGTTGTCTAACATTGTTACACCGCATGGTGGATACACGGGATACTCCAGACGGGAAAGGTTATTACTCCTAACCTGAGTCAGCTGCTTAAATATGGTTATAATTTGGTCAGTTCTAGATATAGATTTAACTCCAGATTTATAATATTTCCCAGGAGGGAAATCCATACATGGTGTACATGTATTGATATAGTTCCCATTCCTTCCATTAGGTTCCTTTTCTAAACAATGAAATACACTATATTAGATCATAACAATATGAAACATAAATTATAATCCAAAATCTAGTGAAACACATTAAATATATAATATCATAATCATAAAAATTATTTCTTTGGGAATATTTTTATTTTCAAATCCTTCATAACGGTTTATAATGAAAATTTGATTTATCCTAAGTGTGTCAAACTAGGTGTTCAGTAAGGCTCATTTTCTTGCAAAAGGTGATAATCTGGTCTTGACCAATGCTCCATTTTTTAGATTTGTTACCCCTAATCACATCTGTGCTAGAACCACATCTACATGCAGTATCCAGACATGGATGTATTTTTTAGTAAAACTCACATAATATGTTCCATACCAAAACATAAGTATGTTATTATAAACTTATACTAAAATTATATCATAGGATTATGTTCCCTAATCTATGTTTTCCTAAATCTAGTTCCCAATGTTTATAATAAACTTCATATGATACCAACTATAGAAACCCTGAACCCAATAGTCCGGATCCACTGTCTAATTTGTTAGATAGACATAAGATTCAAAGAATTGTATACCAAATATTTGAATAGTTTAGTATTCTTGGAAAACTAGATATATACTTGAAATTCACATTACATTTTAAAACATAAAATACTCAGATAATTTTCTTTGATAATTCAATTGTTCCCCTTTTCGTATCCCTACATATTAATCAAAAAATTCTTCTTGGTATCAAAGGGAAAATAAATAATAATAAAGGGGTGAGATCATATGTTCAGTAAGGGTGGGAATATAATGGAATCCATGAATAAATAATATATAATCAATATGGAAAGGTAAATAAATTAAAAAATTCCATTAAAATAATAACTTTAGAAGAATATGGTAGGAATAAAATATGATCAAATAATTCCATATAAATAATCAAATCATCTTGAAACTTGACCCTAAATATTCTTACTAATCAAATACTAACATGGAATATCAATAACTAAATTCATGATATTATAATGCATAATTATGGACATAGGAAACATGCAATCAATGCTTGTTCCAAGATATCTAATATTGTTGAGTATTGGGCGAAGAAATCAATATTTTTGGGAAAGGCCTTGGCTAAAATCATATATAGTTCGTCTCATGAGACCTGTCAATGCATTAGAGGGATATAATAGGCCCCACCCATCAATTACAAAGTCCAAATCATTTATCATATGAAATGGGTGAAATACAATAAACAAAAAAAATCATATTTAAACTATCATATGACATGTAAATACTTTTCTGAATCAATAAACATAATCATAAACCATCTAGAGTAAAATGAACAGTATTGACATAGTACATCCCTAATTAAAATGATTATAAACCATCCAAATAAATAATAAGGATGGTATTATTAGATTATACCCCCATTAAATCCTAATTAACATCAAATAATATCTTCCTAGATGGAAAATGATTTTGAAAGATCACATAGAACATTTCTTGAGGAAAGTAACCTTTATTTAAAAATCACCCTTTTAATTTTTGTAAAAAAAATTGTAAAATATTTTCAAAAAATATTTTTTAAAAAAACTACTTTTAAAAATTAAGAATTTACAAAATACTAGGAAAAAGGTTTCTTTAAAAATAACTTTATAAACATTAAAATGAATATTCAAATAAACTAAGGTTATGATGGTGGACAATTATGTACAAGATTTATAAGTTAAAAATAACATTACTTTCATTTAGAAAATGAAAATTATATGACTTTAAAACCATTTTTTAAAAGTAAAAAATGGGTAGAAATTAATTTAATAAATAATTTGGGGAATTATAAAACATTTTTTAAAACATTTTTAGAAAACATGGTTTTGGAGGAAAAATGATTTTCAATTGAATATTGAAATAAAGATGGATTTTGTTAAAAATATTTTCTTAATTATTTTAAGTACAAAAGAGAAAAAAATAGAACCATTACTTGTAAAATTTCATGAATAACCAGATTAGAATATAACATATTTATTTTAAGATATAGATATCAAATATTTTCCCAAAGTGATACTTAAACAAAATAAATCCCAAATAGCGATGAGATTGTGAAATAAACCCATACCACTTTGGTAGATTTTGAATCTTAGGCCCCATTAAAAAAAATTAAATGAAAAATTAAATACCATTAATATAAATTAAATCATTATATAATATAAAAAGAGGCAATATATACACCACATAAAATAAATAAGTGGTGAATATTGCAGGTTTCCCACACAATTAAAATTGAGATGAGAAACCCTTACCTCACAATTCCTTGTGGTTGGAAATAATCTAAACTACTTTTTTGTGGTTTTGAACATGTCATTAACTTATTTAAGAAATATAATAATATTTATAATATCATATATAGTTATTTTATAATATCTCATCACCCTTTCGTTCATAATCTTTCATTATTCTCATTGTTTCAGGTGTTAATTGTCTTGTTTTCACGTGCGTGCTTTATCATGAAAGATTTTATTTATGTACATATTATATAGTTAATTGATATAAATTATAATAATAATTAAATAATAATTATATTTATATATAAATTATAATTCTAAAATGAATCATGAATTTTTGTTTTGAGAATTGAAGTACGTTACGATCATGGTGACGGTCGACCATATGTATGCATGAGTAATGTTACTATTGTTAAAAGATCTTTATAGAAAGAAGGTAAGTAATATTTTTTATTTACATAATGATAATAAAATACTAGATAAAAAATTATTTCATTAAGCATAATTATATATATCATCAATACAATGTGTTGATGGAAAGAGAGTCACATGATTTTATAAAGATGGTAGTCCACACGTACACGAATGACATTAACAACTTCCATTGAGTGAAAAGGTTAGAATGAAAATGATATATATTAACTTTTCAGAATTACTAATATTAAATTAATATCATAATTATATAATTATTATTAGATATAGTAATTAACTTTATCCTTATCACTTTCCATGTAATGCGTTTGTAAAAGATGAATCACATCGCTTCGTGAGGCGATAGTCCATCAAACACACGAACAACATTATTGTATCTTCTACGGAATGGAAATTAAAAAGGTACATATAATATAATGAATATAAAGGTATTTTATATAAATATATATATATATATTCTTTAAATCCATCATCATATCCAACAATGATAAGTGTAATGAAAAAATGAATGACATCTATTTGCGAGGTAATAGTCTGCCGTGCACACGAATGATGATTTCAGAACCCATTTGATGATAGTGGGGATGGTTTTAGGTAATGAAATTATTATAAAAACATATAATTATATTTAAGGTACTAATTTTATTATATAATAAAGAATAAATAATAATCTAAGTATTTGGAAGAAGAAATAAAACCAAAATACTCGTTGAAATTTATTTCCTCTGCTTCGGCTATCCTCCTTAGGCGTGCACCAAAGCCTTCTTAGGTTGGATTTATGCACAAATAATGATTATAGGATGATATTATATAATTTTAGAAGTTATTTTTGTAGTTATTATTTGAAAAAGTGCATGACAGTATGAAAAAGAGTGGATAGGGGGTGGCTTTTTATAAGCGAGGTTAGTGGTATACTTGTAATTTTTAGAAGGGAAAAGGTGTACCCATGTTTTTAACAAAAAAATTGAAAACAATGAAGTATTATATAATATTATAAATTATTGGGTTGAAATATGGCCAAAAAATATATTTTATACAATTTTTTAGGTCAATTAAACCCTTATATTTTTGGATTAACCCCCAGTAAATCCATTTTTACCTTAAATGTGCAAAATAATTTTTACTGTTTTCACTACTAATTTTGGTCAAAATTAAGTTGAACTTTTAAGATAATATAAATTATTCTTATTTAAAATATGGACTTAATTTTACTAAATTACATTCACATAAGAGGAAAGTTTTAATTTAAAATTAATCCAAAAGTCGTGATGGGAAATCATGTTTTTAAAGAGAAAATGATCAAAAATTTGAAATATTTTTTATCAAAATTTTCATTGAAAATGAATATAATGAACTAAATTGGATAAATTGATATATAATTAAAATAATTTTACTTTAAATCTAATTTAAAATATAATTTATCTTTATAAATAATTTAATGGAAAATCCATCTTTTAATTAAAATTACACATTTCTCTATTCATTGATAAATGATACATTTAAAATGAATACCATAAATAAAACTGAAGATAATTTTGACATTATGATTTAAAAAATGATGTTTGTTTTATAATTTATTTTATAAATTTTGTAAAATTTAATTTTTAATTATGTGTTCAAAGTGTGACTAAACCGTCTTTTAGAAAAAATATAGTCTTTCTGGTTTTTTTTTAATTTTAGATGATGATTATTTTATATCGAGTCAATAGATAACCATAATTTTCATAATCCAGTTATTATCATTCATTCCATCAAACTTAATGGCTAGGTTAAAATGTTATACTATATTGTGGTTTATTTTGACCTTGGGTTGTGTGTTCCATAAGCTATCAAAGATATTAAATTAATTTTTGAAAAATATTCCTTAATGTATTGGTTATTATATTTTATTCTAATCATAGAGTTTCATGTCATACATTCTATTAAAAACAATGTTATTCTTTGAAAATATCTGGGTATTACATCAAGAGTTTATTCTTAAATGGTTATATTGTTGAGAATGTTTTTGTTGAACAACCACTATATTTAAAAATCATCACATTCCAAATCCTTACATTATAAATCATGTTTTTAAATTAACAAAATATTTATATGGTTAAGAAAATCTCCAAGATCTTTATATGATTGAATAAACTCATATTTAATTTCAAAATATTTTACTAAAGGAATAACTGATTTTAATTTATTTATTATAATAATTTTAAAATATGTTTAAGTAGAACAAATATATGTTGATGATATTATTTTTTGTTATTTTGGAAATTTATTATGTAATAAGTTTTCAAAAATTATGGAAAGTAAATTTTAATTGAGTTTGATGGGTGAACATAATTTCTTTCTTAATTTTATTATTTTTCAAAATTAAGATGGAATTATTTTAAATCAAAGTATGTATAATAAATATATTTTAAAATATTTTGGAATGTATATTATTAAAGGTAGTGGTACTCCCATGAGTACTAGAAGAAAGTTGTATCTTGATGAATCTGTGAAACCAGTTGATCAAAACAATTATACATGTATTATTTGAAGTTTGAAATACTTAATTGCTAGTTGTCCTGATATAATATTTACTGTGTGTATGTGTGATCATTTTCAAGAAAACCCAAATGATTCATATTTAATATTTGTGAAAATAATTTTCAAATACCTTAAAAATACCACCAGCATAGGATTATTTTACTCCACAGGACATGAATTTGAATTATTAAGTTATTGAAATACTAATTTTGGTGGTGATATGATAGATATAAAAGAAACTTCTAGAACATGTCACTTTTTGGGAAAATTTTAATGTCATTGTGTAGTAAGAAAAAAAATGACATTGTATTATCCACTAATAAAGTTAAGTACATTACTAAAGGCAGTTGTTGTATATAGACTTCATTGATGAAAAATACATTACTAGACTATGGATATCAAATTTGGAATATCCCTATATATTTTGATAATACAAATGTGATATATATATCTAAGAATCATATATCACATTATAGAACAAATAACATTGATATAATAAATAACTTTTTGATATATCATTTTAAAAAGGGTATATAACTCTTGAGTTCATTGGTACTGAACATCATCTTTTTAAAATATTTAAAAAACTATTGAATATTGAGAGAATTAATTTTATCAAACATGAATTGGGTATGATAAATTATGCATAATTTTTTTAATTAAATTTAGAGATTTGAAGTTATTTAGGTTCTACTTAGCTTCTATTTAATAAAAGTTTCTGAAAGTAACATTGAAGTGTAGTTCACATGGTCACTATATTTACTGTGACTATTAACTAACACGATCACTATGCTTAATGTGAATACTTTTTCACATGGCCAATACTTATACTGAACATCTTATTCTTATAGTTAGAGTACCCACCATGAGGTCACATTTAACATGAATACCATTCTTATGTTGTTATAGATCCATGGTCAATAGACATACCATGTCTGTTTACTTATAATTTTCATGAAATTATTTTCGATACATTTTATTTAATTTTATTATTATTTTATTCCCTAAATGATTAAAATAAAATTTGAATCATCTCTCCCCTCTTCTTGAAGATTTACCCTTTTTAGAATCCCTCTCTTGCCTCATATATATATCTCTCTATATCAAAACAAAACATCCACATATCTCAAATCATATTGAAAATACAAAAAGTGAAATTCAAAAATGATATCACACCTCATGGAGAACCTTATCCTACTATGAAATCAAAGAAATCAAAAGGTATCATGAGTGAATATATAAATCCAAAGAATATATACTCAATTCATCATTTGGTTTCATTAAAAAATAAGTCGATTCATAGTGGTTGTAATTAGGATGTTCAATGGCCTAGAATATGACTCAAAATTAGGGATGGGCTACTTGGTTTAGAGAAAATGTTAGGTCTTTTTATTAAAATCATTTCAAGGATTTTTATGTCAGCCTAGAGTTTTTCCCTAGGATGAAAAGAGTTACGTTAGAAAAATGGTTAGTGGTGAAGTTCCGTAATTTTCCATGAAATGTTGGGGAAATTGTTTGGGTGTGGTGTACAAAGAAGAATAAAAGTATTATCAAAGATGTCATCCTATTAATGATGTAAATTTTGAAATTTAGAATGTTTGGGATGAAATAACTAGTAATGGAACCCCCAAGAGACCTAATGATGTTTAACTTAGTAGAGAATATAGGTTTCTAGTTAATTTCATTTAGCATTTCACAGGTCTAAGAAAAGGGTATCTCGACATCCTCAGACACCAGGATTCATTTTTAATTATTTTTGATGAAGAATGATATTCATGTTAGTCTTTTTAGATATATCATGAGATATATGGTTGATTTGTGTAAGTAAACTTCAAGGTTCAGTTCTTTACCATATTCTAAAATCATTTCATCATTTTTAGAGTATAAAGGATTAGTTCATTAGGGTGAGGAAAGGATAACATTATCTAATGGATTTTTTCTTACACAAGAAATTTTTAAGAAAACATGACTAAAATGGAACCCATGGAAAAAGGAATGGGTGGATAAATCAGAAAAATAGTATGAAATGTTTAATCTAGGGAATTAATTTAAGATCCCATCAATTTCTAGGTATGTCCCTCTTTTAGTTTTTTTTCATGAGCCATGGTGGTCAAGTCTTGTTCCGAGATAGAGTGCATTTATTTGGGTAAATAACCTAAAGTTAAGAGATGTATGTTTTTTTTGAATTAATGGAGTCTGGAAATAAGCATGTAATATCTGTTTATATGGATTTTCCATGACTTGGAAGGTTTTGGAGGTGGTTTCAATCCTTATAAAGGAAGCTAGGATGAAAATTATCATCAGAACAATTACACACCAAGTAAATGTATTAAAAAATAAGTAAATGCCACCAGATACATGATGTGAACTGATTCATGATGTGAAGTGGATAAACATCATGAACCCAGTTCATATCATGTAATGTTCATGAAAATTAAATAATCCCCGAGGTGATGGGTTTTCTGTAAGATCCTTTATATAAGGATTTTACGTTGAGTAAATTGTTTACACATTGTTTAAGTCACAGTCATTGTAACACCCCGAGATTCTATGAAAAATATTATTTTTAATTAATGTCTTTTGTTGTACGCTACAGCAAAAAGAGCTTTCACAACACGCATCCCTGACTTGCCTTTCATTACACGTAATTGCGACCTTCCTCGATAGCGTGTGTAGTACGCAATACCGAGTTTCACTAAAGGAGATATTATTATAATATTGTTATGAACTAGCCGTTATGAATAATAATACCCACATTTTGAAATTTTATAAATTTTATCTTTCAAAATGGAATTCATTTTTGGATTCGGAATATCGAAATTAGCTTAGGGTGAAATTTTGGTACTTTTCGGATAACTTTCATATTCTGATGAATAGTGAAAATTACTAAATTTTAATTAAAAACAACTTTTTTAATCGAAATAATTAATAGTGATAAATTATTAATTTGAGTGGTTTTAAAGTATATTTATAATATATTTTTACAATTTAATACAATATTGGTCGTTGGATGTAATTTCACATTTAAACCAGACATAAACAAGTGTCAATGTTTTGATAGTTACTATCTCTTAAGAACACACTATTTGTTTTGACGACGAGAATTAATTTTTAAATTAATTAATGTAACTAATATATTTTTATTTTGGTAAAACAGACATCATTTCTGAATTCATAATATCAAATATAGCTTAGGTCTATTTTTTGGTATTTTTCTGGAAACTTTCATTTTTTTGATGAATAGTGAAACCACTAAGTGGTAGTTAAAAAACTGAATTTTTCATAAAACATAATTTTACCGCTTCTGTGAGTGGAATTTCGAAAATCCGAGAGACACGGTTAATATCAAGGACTAAAATGTGGTTCAATGAGATGAAAATAATTTTTGGTGAATAGTAACATTTTACTTTTTTTTACCACGGTTAAAAGTAAATAGGGTAATTAAGGGTAAAAATGATATTACTATTAGCCTAACACATGTCCTAATTCTATTGGACAAGTTTAATTCGGCCAAAAACAACCTTAGGAATAAAATATGACCATTTAGGCCCACTTGGATTAGATTTGGACATTTATTATTAATTTATTTAAAGAAGGGTTAAAATAGTTAAAATCAATGTTTAATAACTAAATCATTTTTAATATAGGGTTATACATAAGATAAATTCGACTATAAATATTAATTAGAAAGATAAAAATATTTTCTACATAATGGAATTTTATTTGTAATTTTTAAACTTAAAATAATTTAATTTATTTATGACACAATGATGATGTAGTAATTATCTTATTAATGAAATATTGACATAATTGATGTTATAAATACCCAAATAAATGTAATTTGAGACTATTTATGAATTAAACTAATTTTCTAGGTTAATATGACATGTTAGTATTGATTTAGTTAACTTTTTTCTAAATAATAATTAGGTTATGATTTTCAAAAAAATCAATTACCAAATAGTTTCAAAATTGACCTCAAATAGTTTTTAAAACAAATATTATATTATTAATTGTTATTTTATTCCTAAAAATCTAAGGTTCGGAAAAATGACTTAGATAAGGTTATATATATTAATAATAAACAACATGGGGTTCGTTTGTCTTGTTATAGTATGTTTATTAACCTTATAGTGTAAGAAAACAAGAAGACACGGTAAAAGAAAAATTATTTAACTTAAAGTTCAATCTAAATGATAAGGTTAAAATAGAAACGTAAACTTGTATAAATTCTATTAGATGATAGGATTTATACCCATCCCCACCTTAGCTTCGTAATAACTCAATTTGGAGCTATTAAAAACTGAATATGACTTTATAATAAAATAATATTTTTAGTTTTTCCTAAGGTGCCCCTCTCATCCCTTATAAAAGGGAACCTCCTACCTCTCTTCCTCACCCCAATTTGAGCCTTCAATCTCGGAAAACCCCTACCAAATTCTCTTCTCCACTTCCCTAGAAAAATACTAGAGGTCCTGGTATTCTTCAAAGACCAATTTTAGTGCCCTAAGAGGAGGTCTCAAAGAGGCACTTCAAAGAAAAGGTAATGTCTGTTACCGATTCTTTCAACTTTATTTCTTCTTACACTTCTTATTCTTATGTTGTTTCATTATGAAGTAATAAAATCAGTATCACTAATATACTGATATTTTATTATAAGTATGAAACCACCCTATTTCACCATCTATACATCCTACGGGAAACGAAATCACCGCGCGTGCGTACGTACAGAATACCGTCTCCACGCCGTGGTGTAATCTATTTTCCACCACCACCGTACTAGGATGGGTATAATGGTGTGAATAATGACTATATATGATTATTTTAAAGTGATATTTATTCTTAAATATTATACATATACTTAAATACAATTCCACGATCATGGGAATGATATCATCGCTCGTGCGTACGTACGGACTACCGTCTCCACGACGCGATGAGATTCATTATCAATGATTAACCATTCAAGAATGATTATAAAGTATATATAATATATAATCAAGAAATATATGACATAATAATGATAATGGATTTATGTATATATATATGTATGTCATCTACTTAATTCCATTCCATTCAATAAGGAAACGAAAATACCGTTCATGCGTACGTACGACCTACCGTCTCTATGAACGGTGTATTTCTTTCCATTTATCGATCTATTATATATATGTATATTCTGAATATATATTATATATAAATCATGTTTTACATTATGGATGTAAGTAACCATGATCTATGTCATCATATGAATAATTACAAGTCAAAACACAGACGACAAATGAAACGATTTTACCCAAAACGCTCTTTAACATGGAATTTACAAAAGAACGGGTAATTTAAGTCATAAGTGAACCATATATGATATCATAACAATGAATATGATTCTGTAATACGTGAATGACATTATTTAAATCATTATACAAGAGGTTCATATATGTACGAAGCATATCGGATCTAAGGTAAGGGATAATTTTTCAAATCTCATTTTTATCCGAGATTGCTTATTCGTAAGTATTTACTGGGGTTATTTATATCATCCATGTCCATGTTTTATAAAAGTGTTTTCATGTATGTTTAAAGTCCTTTTTAACCATTTTTGACTTTTACTACATGGTATGTAAGGAAGTTTTTTTACCATACGAGGTACTTTTTGACTTTTCTGACAAAAGTATGAGGAGAATGTTATTTTTAACTTATATGGCATGAACGGATTTTTATGGTTTCATAAAGCCTCATTTTCATGAAGATTACTATACATGATTTTATGACTATTTTCAACAAAATACTTTTACTTTAAAAGTGAATGACATTTTTTTGAAAAGAAAATTATTTTGATGAAGAATGGGTATTTTCCTCAAGAATTCATTTCAAATGTTTTATAAAAACCATTTTCCATCTAATATGACATTATTTCATATGTGTATGTTTCAAGTTTAATGTATCTATGATTTACATGGTTCACTTTTCTTATGATGAAATATCCATTTTTTTTATATGTATTATGAAATAATGGGATGATGTTTATGAAACCCATTTTATTCTTTGGGTTATGATGAATATTTTAAGTTTATTTTGTGGCACAAGTAAAAATTATTTCATTATGAGATGGGTGGGACCTATATCTCCATCCAATGCATTGGGTAAAGATTTATATCTCATGAGATAGACATGGCTGGAACGGTAAGTTAATCCGGTACAGTATTACAGGACTGGAACGAGGAGTCAACTGGATTCAGAAAGGGACTTTGTCCACTAAGATGGTCTTGCCAGCAATGCCTTGGATACCATGGAAATCATTACATGTGCTCAATGGTTGCCACAATTACGTGTTTTATTCCCATGCTATTTTATCATGATTTCTGTACCATTATGATCTATGCCTTATGTACTTCCATGTTTTATGTCGTTGCTCAAGATTTTGATGTTTAAACATTATGTTCATGTTTTTAAGTTCAAATGTATATGGTATTTTTTATTTTATCCATTCTTACCCTTACTGAGCATTTGAGCTCACCCTTTTTATGTTTTACTTTCCCCCAGGATTAAAAGAAAGGTTTTAGGTAAGGAAACAAAAAGTGGAAGATCATTATGGGAGATGTTGAAGATCTTTCACCACGATTAGAAGATTACGTTCCAAGTTTCCAAAGACACTAAAATATTACGGTCCTTATGTGTCTGTTTTTGTTATGTATTATGTATTCTAAAAAAGTAATGTAATATCTATGTACGTCAAGCTTCGGGTCTCTACAGTTGGTATCAGAGGAAAGGTTTAGTCTTCCTTTGGAAACTAGGATGCGAAAACGTAAGTGAGATCCCTAGTGATATTTCTAAGGTATGTCTAGGGATGTACCTAAAGATAAGTATACGTATAGGATATAGTCCTAGAACTACGGTAACGATCTTAGAATTTAACCTAAGATGTTAGATATTTAGGGTAATCCCCCTTTACTATGTTGTTTTCCCTAGCATGATTTTTACCTCTCACACTATTCTTTTTTGGTTTTAGAAAATGGCTGGAAACATGAAGATTCACGATAATGGAGGATATGATGGACAATGGAATGATATTCTTCATGAGCAACCAAATGAAATGGGATTTGGATGTCCAAATATCATTATTATGTTGAATCAGAAATCTCATAACATGATCAATAAACTCAAATTTGGTAAGTTTCCTGACTCAGCTAATAAGTGAAAGATGGAGTTTCATGATGATCATAGAGGAAATAAAGTTCAATTTCCCCCATGTAAATCATGTGGGAAGAGGCATCAAGGAGAATGTTTCAAAGGAACTGGAAGATTCTTTGGGTGTAGAAAAGAAATACATAAAGCCAGTAAGTGCAAAGGAAAAGGTTCAGTTAACACCATGGATGAGGATAATGGTATTGCTACGACATCAATAATGGTTAAATGTTTTAAATGTGGAATGTACGGGCATTATGAAAACAAATGCCCTAAGGGAAAGTCTCATGAAGAGAATCAGTGTAGCCGTATGGGTAATATTTATGTTGATGATAATGAAGAGACTACAAATGATATGTGAGATGAAAGAATTGTTGAAGCTCGGTCAATGGTTTAAGAAGGTAGTGGAATGATTACATGTTTATCAAGTGTAATTTTGTATAAGTAATCTCATGGTACTATGGAATAAAGAGACATCTAAGGATTGTTACACTGTTGTCTTTCCTTAAGTTTTGAAAGTGTGTGATGAATGGTACCAGTATTTTTGGAAAGTAGATGATATGCGCATAATGAAGGGATAAGGAGAAAATTAAATGTTTGATAGTATTCATGAGCACAGGACTGATATAAAGAGAAGGTTATATCATGGTTTGAGTATATAGAATTTTTGGATTTTGGTATGTGGAAAGAGTTAACTTTTGACAGCATTCTTGTTTTCACTAAGTTTTAATGGGTATTCATTTTTTTCAAAAGAATACATGATTAATGTATTCACATGATTGGAATGTGACCAACAAGATATATGGGGGATAAATGATGGTATTCACAAGATTGGTTGATGACATTTCAAGTACTCGTTTTCTTTATACTATGAGCTTGGAAAAAAATATTTTAGATAAGCCTAAATATTAGAATGGATTATGTTGGACATAAGTTAGTATTGTTTAAGGATAGAACTTTTTTTGATATTATTGATGGGATGTTATAGTAATGTAGTTTTAGAAAAACGACAACCTGCAGGACGAGCGACAACCCATTGCGTCGGACAAGGCTGTGGGAATCGAACCCACAACCGAAGTGCGACTGGCCTTTATCGCCTACCACTGGCCTACAGGAAGTCCCTGTTTAGTAGAAACTAGTTTTATTATATTAAGCAGTATGATATATGAAGTATAAGTCCATTTTAGGAACTGTATATGATTAATCTCACTATATATGGACTTATGTATTTTTGATAACTTTTATAACCTTTTGTTTGAGAAAGATGGAATGACCCATCGTTCTATCACATGATCTGCTAACACTTCATGAATGACAAATTCAACTTCATTTATTTAAGATATGAAGTGGAAATTTTCCAAATAACGACCAACGGTGAGACTGTACCAAAATGACGAAAGTATTTCTTCTAATTCCAATTTCATCAACTTTAGGGAAATGATCTTGAAAACCAAAAATGTTGTCCTAATGCCCTTATATCCGATGAATCAGATGGTACCCTAGATCATCACAAATTTATGGATTTGTGATTGTTGGCTTTTTCATAGCCATGTTCTCTACCACTCTCCATCAGAACTTGATGGTTAGATTTTTCTTCCATATCCATACTTTCACCTATGTTCTCCTACGTGAAAACCCAGTGATTAGTTAATTTGGGTAACCTTTACATTTCATACATTAATTTTTTAAAGCCATGTTTTGGTATTCCTTTTTATGATGTGGGTTTCTATTAAAGTATTTTTCGAGTAGTAAACCATTTATAACCCCGACGAATTTTGATGGCAAAATTCATTTTAAGGGGGGTAGAATGTAACACCCTGAGATTTTATGAAAAATATTATTTTTAATTAATGTCTTGTGTTTTAAGCTACACCAAAAGGAGCTTGAACAACACGCATCCCTGTCTTGCCTTGCATTACACGCAATCACGACCTTCCTCGATAGCGTGTGTAGTACGCAATACCGAGTTTCACTAAACGAGATATTATTATAATATTATTATGAACTAGCCGTTATGAATACTAATACCCACTTTTTGAAATTTTATAAATTTTATCTTTCAAAATGGACTTAATTTTTGGATTCGGAATATCAAAATTATCTTTGGGTGAAATTTTGGTACTTTTCGGATAACTTTCTTAGTCTGATGAATAGTGAAAATTACAAAATTTTAATTTAAAACAACTTTTTTAATCGAAATAATTAATAGTGATAAATTATTAATTTGAGTGGTTTTAAAGTATATTTAGAATATATTTTTACAATTTAATACAATGTTGGTCATTGGATGTAATTTCACATTTAAACCAGACATAAACAAGTGTCAATCTTTTGATAGTTATTATCTCTTAAGAACACGCTATTTGTTTTGACGATGAGAATTAATTTTTAAATTAATTAATGTAACTGATATGTTTTGAATTTTGTAAAATAGACATAATTTTTGAATTCATAATATCAAATATAGCTTAGGCCTAATTTTTGGTATTTTTCTGGAAACTTTCATTTTTTTGATGAATAGTGAAACCACTAAGTGGTAGTTAAAAAACTGATTTTTTCATAAAACTTAATTTTAACGCTTCTGTGAGTGGAATTTCGAAAATCCGATAGACACAGTTAATATCAAGGACTAAAATGTGGTTCAATGAGATGAAAATAATTTTTGGTGAATAGTAAATTTTTACTTTTTTTACCACGGTTAAAAGTAAATAGGGTAATTAAGGGTAAAAATGATATTATTATTACCCTAACACATGTACTAATTCTATTGGATAAGTTTAATTCGGCCAAAAACAACATTAGGAATAAAATATGACCATTTATGCCCACTTGGATTAGATTAGGACATTTATTATTAATTTATTTAAAGAAGGGTTAAAATAGTTAAAATCAAAGTTTAATAACTAAATCATTTTTAATATAGGGTTATACATAATATAAACTCGACTATAAATATTCATTAGAAATATAAAAATATTTTCTACATAATGGTATTTTATTTGTAATTTTTAAACTTAAAATAATTTAATTTATTTATGACACAATGATGATGCAGTAATTATCTTATTAATGAAATATTGACATAATTGATGTTATAAATATCCAAATAAATGTAATTTGAGACTATTTATGAATTAAACTAATTTTCTAGGTCAATATGACATGTTAGTATTGATTTAGTTAACTTTATTCGAACTAATCATTCTGTTATGATTTTCAAAAAAATCAATTACCAAATAGTGTCAAAATTGACATCAAATAGTTTTTAAAACAAATATTATATTATTAATTGTTATTTTATTCTTAAAAATCTTAGGTTCGGTCAAATGACTTAGATACGGTTATATATATTAATAATAAACAACTTGGGGTTCTTTTGGCTTGTTATAGTAATTTTATTAACCTTATAGTGTAAGAAAACAAGAAGACATGGTAAAAGAAAAATTATTTAACTTAAAGTTAAATCTAAATGATAAGGTTAAAATAGAAATTTAAACTTGTCTAAATTATATTTGATGATAGGATTTCTACCCATACCCACCTTATCTTCGAAATAACTCAATTTGGAGCTATTAAAAATCGAATATGACTTTATAATAAAATAATATTTTTAGTTTTTCCTAAGGTGGCCCTCTCCTCCCTTATAAAAGGGAACCTCCTCCATCTCTTCCTCACCCCAATTTGAGCTTTCAAGCTCGGCCAAACCCTACCAAATTATCTTCTCCAATTCCCTAGAAACATCCTAGAGGTCCTGGTCTTCTTCAAAGACCAATTTTAGTGCCCCAAGAGGAGGTCTCAAAGAGGCACTTCAAAGAAGAGGTAATGTCCGTTACCGATTCTTTCAACTTTATTTCTTCTTCCACTTCTTCTTCTTAGGTTGTTTCATTATGAAGTAATAAAATCAGTGTCAATCATATACTAATATTTTAGTATAAGTATGAAACCACCCTATTTCACCATCTATCCATCCTACGGGAAACGAAATCACCGCGCGTGTGTACGTACGGAATATCGTCTCCACGCCGTGGTGTAATCTATTTTCCACCACCACCTTACATGGATGGGTATAATGGTGTAAATAATGACTATATATGATTATTGTAAAGTGATATTTATTCTTAAATATTATACATACACTTAAATACAATTCCACGATCATGGGAATGATATCATCAGTCATGCGTACGTACAGACTACCGTCTCCACGACGTGATGAGATTCATTCTCAATGATTAACCATTCATGAATGATTAAAAAGTATATATAATATATAATCATGAAATATATTACATAATAATTATACTGGATTTATGTATATATATATGTATGTCATCTACTTAATTCCATTCAATTCAATAAGGAAACGAAAACATCGTTCATGCGTACATACGACCTACCACCTCCATGAACGGTGTATTTCATTCCATTTATCGATCTATTATATATATGTATATTCTGAATATATATTATATATAAATCATGTTTTACATTATGGATGTAAGTAACCATGATCTAAGTAATCATATGAATAATTACATGTCAAAACACGGATGACAAATGAAATGATTTTACCCAAACGCTCTTTAACATGGAATTTACAAAAGAACGGGTAATTTAAGTATAAGTGAACCATATATGATATCATAACAATGAATATGATTCTGTAATAAGTCAATGACATTTTTTAAGTCATTGTACAGGAGGATCAGATACGTACAAAGCATATCGGACCTAAGGTAAGGGATAATTTTGCAAATCTCATTTTTATCTGAGATTTCTTATTCGTAAGTATTTACTGGGGTTATTTCTATCATCCATGACTATGTTTTATAAAAGTGTTTTCATGTATGTTTAAAGTCCTTTTTAACCATTTTTGACTTTTACTACATGGTATGTAAGGAATTGTTTTTACCATACGAGTCACTTTTTGACTTTTCCGACAAAAGTACGAGGAGAATGTTATTTTTATATTATATGGCATAAACAGATTTTTATGGTTTCATAAATCCTCATTTTCGTGAAGCTTACTCTACATGATTTTATGACTATTTTCAAAAAAATACTTTTACTTTAAAAGTGCATGGAAGTTTTTGGAAAGAGAATGATTTTGACGAAGAAAGGATATTTTCCTCAAGAATTCATTTCAAATGTTTTATCAAAACCATTTTCCATCTAAGATGACATTATTTCATATGTGTATGTTTCAAGTGTTAATGTCTCTATGATTTACATGGTTCACTTTTCTTATGATGAAATATCCATTTTCTTTATATGGATTATGAAATGATGGGATGATGTTTATGAAACCCATTTTATTCTTTGGGTTATGATGAATGTTTTAAGTTTATTTTGTGGCACAAGTAAAAATGATTTCATTATGAGATGGGTGGGACCTATATCTCCCTCCAATGCATTGGGTAAAGATTTATATCTCATGAGATAGACATGGCTAGAAGGGTATGTTAATCCAGTACAGTATTATAGGACTGGAACGAGGAGTGAACTCGATTCAGAAAGGGACTTTGTCCAATAAGATGGTCTTGGCAGCAATGCCTTGGCTACTATGGAAATAATTACATGTGCTCAATGGTTTCCACAATTACGTGTTTTATTCCCATGCTATTTTATCATGATTTCTGTACCATTATGATCTATGCCTTATATACTTCCATGTTTTATATCGTTGCTCAAGATTTTGATGTTTAAACATTATGTTCATGTTTTTAAGTTCAAATTTATATGGTATGTTTTATTTTATCCATTCTTACCCTTACTGAGCATTTGAGATCACCCTTTTTATGTTTTATTTTCCCCCAATATTAAAATAAATGTTTTAGGTAAGGAAACAAAAAGTGGAAGATCATTATGGTAGATGTCGAAGATCTTTCACCACGATTAGAAGATTATGTTCCAAGTTTCCAAAGACACTAAACTATTACGGTCCTTGTGTGTCTGTTTTTGTTATGTATTATGTATTTCGCAAAAGTAATGTAATATCTATGTACGTCAAGCTTCGGGTCTCTACAGGCATGGTAGTTTTAAGGATGTGAAATTTTTTTATTTCTCAATGCGTCTATTAAAACCTCTCTCCTCTTAAACTAAGATGGTTCTATAAGTGATTTTGGAAGGATTTTACTCCATTCTAGATGTACCGTTTGGGTGATCAATCCCTGGTAAGTCATCAGCTTTGATTTTCCACTCCTCTTCCATTCTTCTCTATTAGAGCGATGTAATATTTTGAATGAATTTGATTTTGATGTTAATCTTGATCTGATTTGATCTAGGCTTCATATTGAAATATTTTGTGCCTTCATTTCCATTTGAATTACCTATTTTTGGTGTTTCTAAATCACAGTTTAAGGTAGAGGGTCTAAACCTCAACTTTATGTTCTGTTTAATTGTGAAGTTTATGAAATATTTTTATTGAACTATTGTAAGGTGAACTCTAATAAATTTTTTCATTGATAAATGGTAAATCATGAATTGGATTACAATTTATACCCATTTGGTCCCATTGATCATGACTTGGTAATGGGATACTTTTTTGGTGATAAAACCCTTGATTAATATGTTTTGGATAATGGATTAAAGCATGTTTAGCATAAAAAGAGACATTCAGTGATTTCCTGATATAGAATCCCTAGGTAATTACTTATTTCTTATTGATATAACTGTTGATCATTTGTGATATAAATAAATGTGGAATTGAAAGGTAAATAGTAATTTACAAAATTAACATTTGAGGATTATGATGGATATTTTGATATCAATGCAGGTGTGATTGGTTGTATTATTATGTTGTAATGCTTATTTTGAGCGAGTTATGCCCAGTCCCATGCTGTAATGCATATATTTAGAGGACTATGCCCAGCCTTATGCTGTAATGCTTATATTTAGTAGGCTTTGACCATTCTTATGTTGTAATTATTATATTGATCTAGCTATTCCTAGTACCATGCTCGTATGTATACATTGAGTGTGCTATGCCTAGTCTAATGCAATAAATCTTATATTGAGTGGGATGTGCCCAGTCCTATAATGTAATACATTTATTGAGAAAATGTTTCCTAGTCTCGTACTGAAATGATTATATAGTAGGTTCATCCAATATTTGTGTGCTTTTTCCATGGTTATATGATTCTTGGTTGGCATGATTATGCTATATACTCAGAGTCATTCTGGTATGGATCAGAAGCTGGTTATTTTATATATTGTATGAATTTATTAATTAGTACACTTGCTTGTAATCTTATTTCATACACTTATTATCAGACTAGTTATATTTATAAATATTGGTGTTGACCTATTGAGTTTTACTCACACCCAACTCGAGATGCCATTTGGTACCCGATCATATTATATGGATGCTATTTTAGACAATGGAAAAGGACCTTATTACTGAATTTTTTTCTTATTGTATGGGATGAAGTTTGGAGATGGGACGGACATAGGGTTTAGGACTGGGGACTTTTGAGTATTCATTTGAGTTTTTAATTATTTTATTATATAATTCTCCCAACATGAAATTTATTTACATTCCATCAAGTCATTACATTTATTACTTTATCATTCATTGAATTATTCACTTGGATTTCATCATTTGGTTATCGACTATATTGTATTGTTTTCACTATTTCTATTACTATGATATTTATTTATATTGTTTATTTCCATTGTATGTATTTATTACCAGGGGTTATAGTCTCCCCACTATATTTATCACACCCTCGATACTATTCAGAATCCTCTATCATATGGGGAGATACACTTGAGGTCTCCTAACAAACCCTTTCTTTCTATGTGAGATAGTATCAGATCAGGGGATATTAAATCTTTTTATTAGGAGATACATGTTTGTTTTCTATTTATTTACTATTTGGGAAAGGTAGAAAAGATTATAAGATGTTTTAGGACTTAGTAATGAGCTTGTGCATGGGAGTAACTAAACCATGTTGGGGGGAAAACCTGAGTGCCCAAGGATGGGATTGTTGTTTATGCTGTCCGATAGTAATAGTTGTTGTTATTTCACCTTGAGTGATTAAAATTTTGTGTGATGTTATTATTTTATGATGTTATTGGTTCTTGATATTTATACTGATGGCCAGGTATGGTGTGATATGAGTATACATGCATCATGTTAGGAACATAGGGATATATATACTGATATGAACTGTTCATGATAGAGACATATTTATTTCATGTGTTATATACTTTAATATATGAAATGTGGTATCCGAAACCTATTATATATGCTAAATAGAATGAAATGAACTGATATGTCATGCAAAAACACTTGTAAGACATTTCTAGAGAGATAAGAGAAGTAGTTCTCTATTTTTTTTCACCTGTTAAGGTTGACCTTATCATTATATCCAATGTTCTATGGAGTTTGTTTTTCCTGTAAAAAAATGCCTACTCATCATCTTCGAGTTGAGTATCAATAGAGCGGAAACTAGCAAGATCCTAACATAGCTAAACTGTAGGTTCCTAAAACTCTATAGGATCAGATAGATGTTTAGCTTCACAGTATCTTCCATAGGGTTATACGATCCTTGGAAAGGGAGATTGTCCACACCTTTCCATCAATCTCCAAGTTGATTAGAGAGTTCTAACTAATACATCCACCTATGTTTATTAGTGGGGTAGGAACTTAGGTAACTGAGTTCTAGATCAATTCAGTACATAAAATCTTTAAGCATCTCGAGACATCCAATCATAGGAGGTTGAAGCTCTCTTTATATATATTCTTCATAGACCTACCAAGTGTTGGTGGGATATTCTAGGGAAAGATGGGCTACAGGAGGAGCTATCTTAGAAGGAATCCAAGGTGAATTTCCTAAGACATTTTTATCCTAATACATTTAGGGATGAGAAGGTTCATGGGTTCATGTATCTGACATAAGAGGGAATGTCAGTGATAGAATACACTGAACATTCCACCGACCTTCAGCACATTGATAAATCTTTAGTAGTTCATAACATCTCCTAGGTGAGATGTTTTCAAGTTGGACTTCATTATGAGATCAGTTTTAGAGTGAAAATCTTCTTCCTGAGTAGTTTTTACGATGTGATGAATTATGATATCATCATGAAAGGGAATTAGAGAGAGGCCCGAAGCAGTATCCATGATGTTTCAACTAGGAAAATTGGGAACAATTTTAGTGTAAAGAAGTATCACTATGAGAATTTTCACCAATTAAAAAATGATCAGAGCAGTTAGGGAATTGGGTATCCATCTAAGGACCACATTCCATTATAGTGTTTTCAGTGTGGAATGTTGGGCCACAAGAAGCCTCAATGTTCATACACCACTTTGGAGTTTGATTCTTATGGTAGGATGGTCCGCATAATGAAGTTTTGTAGGGTAATGCATCACCAAATTAAATGTTAGGGGATTGGGATATATATTAGAGTTTGGAAAGGACTTAGATTATACTTAAAAGATAGGTACCTAGAGCTCCACTGGATGTTCTGGTTGAGGGATGGGAATTGGTACCCCAGTGTATGAATAATAGAATTAGGCAGAGGGAGTATCTAAGGGGAGTCATATTGGAGCCCATGGTATAGGGGCTGGTTAGCTACATGTTATGCAGACTACTCCGACTATTGTGGATATAGTATTTTATACTATCGTAGGTATGATTATTATATCATTTACCCTTTCTTGATTTTATTGATAAATAAGAATCACATTACTTTTTATATACTCTTTTTGAAAAAGTATTGATCTAGGATGTAGAAATCTTTGATATTATTTTGACCATAGAATCACTATTGGGATTATGACCAGAGAATATCAAATGTTGCATATTGTGTTATCATGAGATTAGTGGTTACCATTTCTTGTGGGATCCATTTTTTCTAGAAATGTTTGGATTAAATTTGATCCTTGGTATGAATTTCTTAGTTCCAAACCAAGAAAAAATCAACTCATATCATTGGAGAGTTACCTTTATATCTCTAAAAGGAGGAATCTATTCTCATTGGGATGTGTAGGATCTTCAGGGTAGTCATGAATGACCAATTCAATGATGGTTGGATTATCTCATGGATCCGATAGAAATTCTTATTTTTGATGATGGTGAAATAAAGCATTATTCTTTTCCTCTAGTAGAAGACCATTTTTAGGATGTCTACCCTAATGAGTTCTATGGATTACTTCCCTAGAGAGATATGGATTTCACTATTTATTTGGGGTTGACAATAAAGCTAGTTTCTGTCCTAACTTATATGATGGAACCAATAGAGCTTTAGGAGTTGAAGGTTAAATTTGAAGACCCTAAAGATAAATGTTTCATATGGCCTAGTACATCTCTTTTGGGTTATCAAGTTACCTTCAATAAGAAGGTTTATGGGACTTTTCACTTATATATGGATTATCAGAGATGAACAAGATCAAGGTCATGAATCAATATCCCCTTCAATGCATTTAGGATCTTTTCAATCAGTTGAAAGTTGATAATATATTCTATAAGTTCTATTTGAGATTAAGATACCACCAGTTGAGGGTGAGACCATTATACGTACCTCGATCTAATTTTCGGAGTAGGTATAACCAGAATAATTTTGTAGTGATGCCGTTTGGATTGATAAATGAACCAGTGGTATTCATGGCCTTGATGAATAAAATATTTCACCCTTTTTTGGACTAGTTTGTGGTAGTTTTTGTCGATGATATCCTAGTTTAATCCTAGTTAGTAGATGATCATGCCCAATATCTTAACATATTCTTGAGTATATTGGGAGAGAAATAATTTTACAGTAATCTATCAAATGCACTTTCTGGTTTGATAAAGTGGATTTATTAGGTTATGTCATCATAGTGGTAGGGGTGTTAGTAGACCCAAAGAAGGTTACAAACAAGATATATTGGGAGAATCCCAAGAATATATTTGATATTTGGATATTTATGGGTTTAATAGGTTACTATCAGAACTTTATCTAGGACTTTTTCCATCTGGTAGCACCGATATCTTGGATGACCAAGAATGGGTGAAATTTGTTTGGTCAGATGCTAGTGAGAAAGCTTTTTAGGAGTTGAAGAGTAGGATGACCTCTATACCTATTATCACTTTACCTATTATAGGTAAAGATTATACTGAGTATTATGATGAAAAAAGAGCTAGACTCAGAGTAGTTATGATGAAGGAGGATTGAGTGGATTCTTATGGCTCCAGAAAACTAAGACCACATGAAAAATATTACCCTACACATGATTTGGAGTTAGAAAAAGTGGTACATGCCTTAGGATACCCAAGGATTATCTCATTGGAAAGTTTTTTTGTGGAATTAAAGACTATTATAGCCTTAGGTACATATTTTATCAGTAAGAAATGAAAGTTTGATAGAGGAGTTGGGTATAGTATCTATAGTCTTTTGACTTCGAGTAGTCTTATACATTGGAAAAGTGAAACTTAATTGTTGATGTTTTGTGTTGAAATACATTGACATAGGCAGTTCAAAAGTCTTAAGATGAGTGGTGGGTGATAGAAATATTTCTATACATGCACCTTGATGTTCAAGAGTCTTAAAGATGAGTAGCTCTAACTTCGACATCTGTTATACTCATGTTTTTGAACGAGATTAAGAGAGATTAGTTATCTGATATAGAGGGATTAGTTCTGAGAGATATCTTATATGGTGGGGAGACACCATTTGTATGGTATCTTGGTAGAGGGAATTGTCTTATTTTTTCATGGCTAATTATGGTTTCTTGTGGGATTTCATGAGGAGAAGATGAGATATTTTCATGCTTCAAGATGGGTGGTACATCCTAGTTTGAAAAATATGTATCATGATCTCTGTAGATAGTACCAGTGATCAAGAATGAAGAAATAAGTAGATGGATTTGGGGTGAGAGGTTTCAATTATTAGTAGGTGATGGAGAATAATCAAAGGCCATCTAGAATTTTTCATCATTTTCCCATCCCTAAATAGAAATGGGATTATGTAACTATAGATTTTATGACTGTATTTATCATGAAACCTCACAAGAATGATGTAGTATGGGTGATTGTGGATTGAATAATGATAGTATCCCACTTTTTTCCTATCAGGGAGACATACATAGTTGATGATCAGTGTATTCTGTACATGTGTTAGGTAGTTCAACTACACATTGTTCTAAAGACTATCATTTCTGATATAGATCCTCATATCACATCATGGTTTTGGAATGGTCTATATAAGGCTGTAGGATACCATGTTTTTTAACATATACTTTCATTATTATATATATGGTCAATCTAAGAGGACTATTCAGGTTTTAAAGGATATGTTATAGGCATATGTTTTGGATTTCGATGGTTCGTGGGAGTAGCATATGAAAATCATGGATTTTTCATATAATAATAGCTTCCAGGAATCAATATAGATGAAAAATTTCAAGGACTTGTATAAAATAACAAGTAATTAAACTCTTTGTTGATTGGAGGAAGGTGATTCAGCACTTGTTGGACCAAGTCTCATGTAGGATATGTCTAAGCTGGTTTAGTTGATTTGGAGGCTGCTGGTGACCAAGTAGAGTAGGAATAAATCCTATACTGACCATCAGAAATGACCTCTAGAGTTTGAGGATGGTCATCGTGTTTTAAATTGGGAATCTACTAGGTTGGGGAAATTCCATATCAGGAAACACAGAAAGTTAGAACCAAGGTTTGTTGGGCCGTTTGAGATAGTGGACAGGGTTAGTCCAGTGGCATAAAATTATCCCTTCTACAATGCTATAGTTCCATGCATGATGTGTTTCATGTGTCATATCTTCAAATATATTATCCTAACCCTTATCATGTTGTGTACGTTGGGGAGGTTGAGATTTGGGGTAATGTGTCCTTTGCAGAGCATCCAATAAGTATTGTGGACTATAGTGAGAAATATCTTTAGGGTAAGAAGATTCTTTTGGTTTTAGTTCAGTGGAGACATGGACATGTTTAGGAAGAGAACTAGAAGAGGGAGTTTTATATGAAAGTATAGTGGCCAAAATTGTTCACAGAGACCCTATAGTGATAATTTGATCAACTTAGGGGAAGGATATTATATAGTGGGGAGGTTGTAAGATCCCATATTTTTCCAAGTATATCCCTCATTGAGTTTTTTATTTGAGCCATTGTAGAGAAGTCTTTTTTGGATATCGAGAGTTTTTAATGAAAAAATTACCTAAATATAAAGGATTTATGTTTCTTTAAATTAAGGAAGTCTAGATATAAACATGTAAAATGGGTTTACTAAGGTTTTGCATGATTTGGAAGGATTTGGGGGTGATTTGGATTCTTATTCAGGAAACTGGACTGAAAACTATATGTAGAACAATTTCTCACCAAATAAATGTATTACATGATCTGTAAATGCCACTAGACACATGTAGTGAATTGATTCATGATGTGAAGTGGTTACATGTCCTGAACCCAGTTCACAATGTGTAATATTTGGGCAAATCAAATTATCACCCAATGTGAAGGGTTTTTCAGTGGATCATTTAATAAGCATTTCATGATGTGTAAATTGTTTATACATCATGTATATAATATTAATTGCAGTTTTAAAGATATGAAACATTTTATTTCTCATTTAATCCACTACAAAATTCCTCATCTTGACCTAGGACAGTTATCCAAGTGATTTTGGGAGGCTTTCCTCTATTCCAGATGCCCTATTTGTTGGATTAATTCCTGGTTAGTCTTTAGATTTGGATTTCCCCTACTCTTCCATTGTTTTATGTTAGGGTAATGGAATATTTATACGGTGTTTTAGTTTGATGTTAATCTTAATCTGATTTTATTTTGGTTTTATCTTACGATATTCTTCACCTTCATTTCCATTGGGGTTACACATTGTTGGTGTTGTTAAATGTCTATTTAAGGTAGGGGTCTAAACCATAACCCTATGGTATATTTACTTGTGAATATTTTTCAATATTGTGATTACGCTAATTTAACATGCAATATAATAAAAATTTTCATTGATAAATGGTAAATATTGGATTGGAATATGGGTTGGATCCTTTTGATTCCATTTACAGTGACTTGGAGTTTAGCTACCCTTTGGATGAGAAAACCCTTGATTACTATTTTTTAGCTAATGTATTAAAGTTTGTTTAACATGACATGATATATTAAGTGATTTATTGATATATAATCCATAGTTAATGGATTATTTCTAATTTATAAGGCTATTGATAATTTTTTATATAAATTAATGTGAAATTGAAAGATAAATGGTAACTTGAATAATTACCCTTTGAGGATTATAAAGTGATATTTTGATATCCATGATATTGTGAAGGGTTGTATTATCATGTTGCAATTTTTATATTGTGTGGTCTATGACCAGTCCCATGCTATAATTCTTATATTAGGTGTACTATTCCTAGTCCTTTGATATAACGCTTATATTGAGCGGGATATGTCCAGTTCCATGCTATAATGCTTATATTGAGTGGGACATGCTCAGTTCTATGCTGCAATTCTTATATTGAGTGGGATATTCCCAATCCCATACTGTAATTCTTACATTGAGTGGGCTATGCCTAGTTCCACATTGGAATTCTTATATTGAGCAGGATCTGCCCAGTCCCCAACTGAAATGCTTATATAGAGGGTTTGACCCCAATTTGTGTGATTTTTCCATGATTATATGGTTATTGGTTTGAATGATTGTGATAAATGCTCAGAGAAATTATAGAATGGTTATGATTCATGTTATTTTATATATTATATTAATTGATTAATTAATGCACCTATTTATTGATTTTTTGCATACACTTATTATCAGAAAGTTAATATTTAGTCATGGTAGTGTCAACCTACCAAGTCTCACTCATGCCCTAACTGGGATGTCATTTGTTACCTATGCTGATTACATGGATGCAGGTTTAGACAAGGGAAATGGACCTTGTTTCTAATTTTGTTTCTTGCTGGATGGGTTGAAGCTTGGAGATGGGACCAACACAGTGTTTGGGACTGGGGAATTTTGATACATTATTAGATTATGATAGATATTTTTTTGTATTACTCCTAGGATGAAATTTAGGTACATTCCATCATGTCATTACATTTATTCCTTTTTCATTTATTGGATTATTTAGATAAATTTTATCATTTGGTTGTCCATTTTATTATATTGTTTCTACAATTTATATTACATTAATATTTATTTATATTGTTTATTTCTGATATATGTATTCTTTACTAGGGGTTATAGTCTTATCACTATAATTACCTCACCCTTTTCTCTAGTCATCAGCCTCTAGAATATGGGGATACAAACTTTAGGTCTCGTAATAAACCCTTTCTAGCCATGTAAGAGAGTGTCAGATCAGGGGATGTTACAAGTACCCTATTAGACCTAGGGATCCAGTGGATCCAGGTATCTAACTTGATGAAGTTTTGGAATATCTAGATGATTTCGTTTCACATTCTAAATAAGTTGAAGAGGAATTATCTGTTGAAGAAATATGAATTAGAAGTAGAGAGATAAGTTGTAGACATTGATGAAAAATCTAGAACAAATCTAAGGATGAGATAGAATGGGATAATTATGTTGAATCTAATAAGTGCGGGGATATATTATAATGATCTCATATTATTGGGAGTAATCCTAGATATCCTATACCATGTTCAATTTTTAAGGGTGAGAATTCCCATGGATCTCTTATTTTGGGCTATGACTATCCTGATTCTGATGATGATGATCATGGAGGAAATCCACCTGGATATGATAAACCTACCATTCTCTTTTTTCAAATAACTTTAGAATGAGAATTGATTTATGAGGTTGATAATGAAGAGATAACTGAGGTGTCTTCTGCAAGACCTTCTATTGATCATTCCATTCAAGACATCGTTTTCCCTACTCCCTCCAAATTAGTTGAGTAATCTCATCATATTATTCATGAGTACATATTTGAATATTATAATATTGATGGAATTGATGATTTCATTAGAGTCAAGGATCATATTATATGAGATGGATCAATATAGGATATACCTGAGATAGATAGTAGACATTAGGCTAGTGTTCCATCTTCCACTTATCCTAAAACTGCTATTCCTTCTACTTCGTATGTCACTAAGGACAACTTAGATGTGTTCAAGTCATAGTTAATGATATATTAAACAAATTATTTGTTAATTTTACAACTCCTTACAACTAGAAAAAAAATTACATTTATGAAGATGTTATATTAGTGATTAATAACCATTATCCCCACTTTCAATTCTTGGAAGAGATGATGAAAAATGTGATAAAAAATTTAAGATCTTAGGTTGGCGCTCTCTAGGATTATCTATAGGATATAATAATTTAGTTAGATAATTATTTATAAATTATTTACTTCAAACTACTCTTTTTACTCCTCCCTCTCATCCTAGTTAGTTAGTTTTTGATGAAGAGGAGATGATAAAACTCATTTGAGATGACTTGAAGGTTATGTTTGATGCATTTAGAATGACCATAGAAGATGTGTTTGATGGGTTTCAAACCCATGCTACTATGAACTTTGAATTAGTTTTAGAGGATTCCAAGAAAGATGGTCAAGATAGAGAAATATTCAATAGAGAAATTGATTATCACCTAAGAAGGATAATGAAAACGTAAGATCTAAAAGGGGTTTTTAGAAATCTTGATTTGGAATTGAAGATTCTACCTCTAGATCAGGATTTGGAGTCCCATGTTGAGAATATTAGGGATATGAATCTATTTTTGGATGATTTCATGGAGAATAGATATGATTTCCTTCAGGATTTAAAGCATGGTTCATGAGAATTTAGTGAGTTTACTATGTTGATGGAAACTAATATATACACTTCTAAAATAGTTGTGCTATCCCCTTAATCCATTCCTTTATCCCCCTAATACATATTTTACCATCAATCCTTTCTTCCTAACTCATGGATAAGCCTTTCATAAAATCATAATTGTTTCTAGATGTATAGTCATTACCGATTCTACATCCTCATATCCTCATCAAACTACCTATTCCTCTACCTCTACTTCCAATGGAAAGGATCCAATCATTCTTTATTATATTAGGGATTCACTAGATTTGGATTCAAATTAGGATTTCTAATAGGTAAATTTTGTAATATTTTTTAATCATTTTTTGTATATTATGGCAATATTCAATTTTTTTCTCATTTTTCTTACTTTTTGATAATACCAAAAGGGGGAGTAATTAATGAGTAGTGGTTAGTGATAAATTAAAATAAAGTTAATTCATTTAAAAACATTTCATGATTTAAGAAACTTTATAAATATCTATTTCAATCCTCTTTAAATATCATTTTATTGTATTTAATTCATTTGAATTTAAATTCCATGATTTGAGATCATAAAAATGTAAGAGATTGTTGTCTTAGACTAGAACCTCCTTAGTTTAATGATCTCAAATAATGTTTATAATATTTATAATAAATTTTATGTTGTCATTTAGTAAATGGTTTTCTATACAAAAACTTTAAAAAATGGATAAATTTGAAACTTACCATGACACCCTACCAAATGTGTAGTATACTTACCATATGAAGAATTTTAACTAACTATAAAGATCATCTAAACATAAAGAGACTACCACATGTTTTACACTGACTGAACAAATGAAAAAACTTCTTATCAAGAGTTATATGAGGTTTCTTTTCAAAGTCATGAACTGAACATGAATTTAAGTTAAACTTATCATATCATGTTACCTCACATACAACCAACCTACCATGAGACAAATATATACCTACCACATGGATAAATCAAGTAACCATGCCAAGGTATATATATATTTTCATAAATTAATATAATAACCATGTATATTATTGTAGTGTTAATATAAAGAAACAACATACTATATGAAGTCATAAACCTGTTGTATGAACAAATAAAATGACCAAGTGATGTGATGAACCAACCATGAAAACCTTCTGCATAAACTGACCAAGAAAAGTTTCCATGCCAACTAACTATGTTTTAAGTGAAGATAGATTACTATGTCTAACTTAGTAGGGGATCATTTACAATCTTTAACAGCTAGTTTTTGAATCATTACTTAAAGAGTTATTTTATTTAATATTTCATTTATTATTATCCAATAGTTACTTTTGATGAAGATATCTTTAAGAAGAAAATTTGATCATGTGAAGGGGTGTTCCATAGATATGAACATATTAAATTATAGATAATCAGAGAGGATTATACATGTGAACCATAGCTAGATAGAACATTTTATGACACTCTTTTTTCAAGAACATACAAAGAAACGTTTTCTTGCTCCTTCCAAAGTCAAATTCAAGGAATTCATAAAATTAAATCTAATTGAATCAAAATGCACCACATTTCCTTACTAAATATTCCTTAATATTTCTATTTATGATTTACATTTGACCTATGTTGTTTATTTATCCATTTATTTGTTAAAAAATAGTCTCCTATTCTAAACTTGAGTGTACTCGATACTCTCTCAATCATATCATTTGTATTCCTAAAAAAAACTATGGAAGAGGTCATTTGTGACATAGTATCTTTTTTTTATCCCATTAAAAACTATGTAAGAGGATCTATTCTTGGATAGTCTTGTCTTATAATAATTTTGAAACTCAATCTAGGTCGTGGATCAGCCTATTTTATAAAAAAATGTTTGGTCATAGTTGATTACCAAGTTGAAGGCATTAAGCCTCCTCTTAAAACTGAACCCCTTGTTAATTTCCATTGTTCTGTATTTTCTAAAAATTGTTTACTTCTTTTTATATGTTTTGTTTTATATGTTCTTCAATCATACTAGTTTCATATTTATAAACATCTAAAAAAACATTACTATGATAGTTAACTTAATATAGTGTTTTATATACCATTTCTGAAATGAGTAGATTAGTTTCAAAAGTTAAAGTATTTTCCCATGTATTACAACTGAGCTATGATGAAGCTTATGAGAATATTTTCAGAAGATAAAATTATATAATTATACTATTTTTTTAGTTGGGATATTTTAAGAAATTGGGATTGAAGTTTTATTTTATTAAATAGAAATTTCATTGGAAACTCAATTCACCCCCTCTTGAGTTGTCCAATCCAACCAACACAAAGCACTTGATAAAGTGATACACATTAAAAATGATCTAATTTCAAGAAAAAATACACATTAATATAGTTTAAAACATACAATCACACCCAAATAATATGATGTTCCTATTGGTGGGACAATCCTTATGATTTCCACTTTTGAAATTATCATGTGTGAACTTCATGAGAAAAAGCCTCAATACTTTTGATCCCCAAAAAATGATAGTTGGACTTCATACATGTCTCATCAGAATGTAGTGTCTAGATTATATTTCATATGTTTAAGATTATTTTCACAATATAACAAGGTTATAATTATATTCGGGAACTGCTATAACCTTTTGATATGCTAAATAATCCAAGTATTTAACCATTTAAATAGTGTACATAGTTGTAATTACTATTTTATAGTAATAAAAATATATTCATAAATATATTTATACACGATATACTAATCCAAAAGTGATTCAAAATATGGTTATAGGGAACCCACTCTCATAAACAACCCTACACCAAGATGCCACCAAATCTGACCACTATCATTGGGAACCACCACTAAGAAAAAATTCCACCAAAAAATTCACTATGAGAACTCTAAAAATACTACATGAACCACCAAGTCACAAACTAGAACACCTAAAACAAGAACTATTGTCAACAGAGAGCCTCATTTTTACCCTAAACCTAATTTCACTAATGTATAACACCATATTCACTAGTAGTCACCCTGGTATGTTAGAACTCAACCACCACCGAGGAAGATCTGTACATATATCTTGACTAATAGAAATCATATGAGTTAATTAGAAAACTAAAATAGAAAGGAAATTATAAGAATAAAAATGGATATACAAGAGAAATATTATCCACCACTATGATACCAATACATTAATAAGATATTAGAAATAAGAAAACCAAATAAAAAAACAACTAGGGAAAAAACACCAAGTAATCCATTGGAGGTGGTGAGTAAAACATGATGTCAAACCCACTAGATTCACCACTAAAAATATTTTAACAAAAATAACCCACACCACACTAAATAATACCACGATAAGTCAATTTAATTCAAGGACACTAGTCCTAAAACCAACCACCATGAAGTTAAGGAGGAATAAGGAAGTTCCACCTTGATACTCAGGGGATGCATTAATAATATGGGGCAAGGTTTGGTGTTTGTAAAATAAGAATGATTAACTCCAAGGACAACATGAGAAATAAAAAAGGGAAAATCCTAGGTAAATATCCAAGTGATCTAGGATTGAGCACAAAATGTTAAGTAGTACATAAAAAGTGGAATATGATTTATGTCCTCAAACCAAGACAATGAGCACTCTTAACATAGTTAAACTATAGAAGAACAAACATGATACAATGAGCCAAATATGAAAGTGAAAACCACAAAAGTGGAGAATACCTAACCCTAAAAATGAAAACAGGAATCTAATACATCCCTAAAAGTTTAATTCTAAAAAATGAGAAATTAAAACACAACCATAAATAAAAAAAATAAGAGGGGATCAAGGGAGAAAGAAGAAGGAAACAATTCCAAGAAGGATAAAAACCCCAACGGCTAATAGAATCAGTAATCCCATACCATCAACTATTAAACAAAACAAACATATATGTTCAATTCTAGCCCACATTATTCCATTTAATATAGCCACTCATATAGAACCATTCAAAACCATGTTTGAATTAAATATATAAAAATAATAACAAATACACAATATAGGCTTATATCCATAAACCTTGAGCAACAATCAAATACTTATTTGAATAAATGTTATCCCCATTTTATATCAAACCAAACCAATGATATGAATAATCATCCATCTCCTATTCAAAAGTGTCTATTTCTAAAGTAGTATATAAATGATGGAATAATATTATAACTATTAATTTATATTTCATCGTTATAACCACATGAAATATAGGAGATAAAGAAATCACTAAAACCATTTACCATGATAAAAAATAGAATCACTGAATTACAAGATACTTATTCACAATATTCAAAATATCATTACCAAAAAATGTGATACTCTATTAAAACATTCTTCAATAAGATGATAAATTTATCCATACATCTTTAGAAAATAGCATGTATCTCCCAATCATTAAGAAGAAACCTAAATGTGTCTCAATTAAGAATATTTAGTAATTTCAAATCTAGTCACCAAACATATATCAAAATATCAAAACTGAAAATAAACATTAAAAAAATATTACTGCAACTTCACTATTCTAGCCAAAAGAAAAAGAATTACCAAGTAAAAACTCAACAAAAGAACATCACATCATATATTATCCTTCAATTTGTGAAAAAAGGGCCACTAATTGAAATAAAAAATGATCGAAAACAAATTAATTTTTCTTTAAAACATAACTTTAAACCCTTATTCTCTTATTTTATTTTTGTTTCAAAGGTAATTAATTCAAAGGGATACAAGTGATACCATATATATACCTTTAAAATAAAACTAAGAAACAAAATTCAATGGGAAAGTATATATAGCGCCTTGTATTTCCTATATTTTTACAATATATTATTTCAAAAAACCTCAATTCCATATGATGACGATTAATTAAATAATCATAGATAGTCACTTCAAATATTTCATTATCAATTATTTAACTAGTTGTGAATAACTAATCATTTCATTGATTATCACTCAATTCATTAATAAACATCTACCAATCCTTTTCCTAAATGATTGAACACATCCCCAAAATTTATTTTATATCACCCATACCTAGGTTTACACAAATTTGAATCAAAATTAATTCAAAGAACCCTTTATAAATTTGGTAAATATTATAATAATTTATCAATAAACCTAGTTTATAATTAAATTCACATGATAAAATCCAAGATAATATTATAATAGTTTACTCTAGTCAATCATATCCAATATCTAAGGAGATCATATCAATATTACAAGTGTCCACATAAAAGAAAAAACAACAACCTCATCATTCCACCAAATTGTTGTTAGGTCATCATTACTCTACTTTGGAAGCTGCAGTTAGTGTAACCTCATATATGAAAACTTCTATCAAGAACTATCCCTAATAATACCGATATTATACATATAGTGAAGAAAAGAGCGACTTTTAAAGACCACCTCTAATATGAAATGATCTAGTGACTAGCACCGATGGTATAAAATATACATATAGGGGACATTAACTTCTTTTAGTCCTAAGAATATGTAAACATCAACCAATCAATACTGACTCCACAAACCTAAAACATCCTACAATTTCAATAAAATGTATTTAATCACATAAAGAAATATAAATTATCAAAATTAAATTTAAAGATAAAAATAAATTGATCATACTATAGTGACCCCAAAACCAAATGAATAAAATTCCATGATTTAGTAACATATGGCCCCATGATTCTCACAATCTTGAGAATATAAAAAAATAGTAAATAGAAGTAGGGGAATGAATACAAGTATACAATGTTAGTTACACCTAAAAAACACTCCTGAAAATATGGAAGAATCATACTAAATCCTTATTGAAATAATAACGAAACTAACTCCTTACATATATTGGGTAATCTATCATCCCCAACCTCACCAAGGATCACTCAAAAAATACACTAACTGAAATAATAATATATCAATTACGAAAATATATCCTGAAGTAACCCTCACATGCTTCTGCATGGATAAAGTAACCCTACCATACCAATTATATACATCACAGTGATTCCATATATTCTCTATCAATATTTTAAAACCTCATGGAACATCTTTTTTCTATTTACCATAGACCCATACCACAATCTAAAAATATATATCACATGCGACACACATCATCACCACATAATTGTAACATTGTCAAATAATTATCCTATGTATATAAGTGGGGGTAGGTGAGGGAGAGTAGTTGTCCATTTGTATCACACACATCTTGGATGTTGTGGGTATAACTAGAATCTAAAACCTTATATGGGAATCTATCACGTTACCTGACTCAGGTGGTGGTTCATAATAAATAAAAAATTCTAATTAGTATAATTTAATAAAAAATCAGAGCCTAGGGTCTACATCCTATCAAAACATCTCTATCACCTCGCCCCATTAATACATCATCACCACCACAAAATACCAACTAATTCCAACTCAATACCTAAAAAACCACATCTTCCATACAATAAAACAAAACTTCACCTTCCACAACGATATTTATCATAAATTATCAAATATTGTTTTTATCATTTTTCATAATTATATTCATCATTTACCAGTTCCTTTCAAACTATAAAATACCATTATATATCTTCTGGTACACAAATTCCATTATTTTATATAACCACACACCACCAAAACAATAGTTACATTGTTAACGTACTATGAACTAACCCAATATGTACCTTGATCATATGACAGATTCGATCCTTAAAATCCCCAAAGCACATTACCTTTCACTTTGGGGGGGCAAAAAGCACCAGGGAATAAAAATAAATCTAATGGGAATGCATTTTACCAATAACGGGAGTTTAAGAAACTATAGAAAAATGGGTATAACACATTCATATATCAGATGTACATGCTTAAACAAGTAGGTTTAAGAAATAGAAAAAATATAAAAGAAGATAAAAAATAAACATCTATACTAATTCTTCTACTCACCATAGTCTCCCTACCCTGTAAAGAAAACCAAATCCACATTTAATTCCCTATCAACCTCCCATAGATATAGCTACACTCCATTAGTAGAAAGTAATAATGGCCCATGTGGTTGATGCAATAAAATAAACTAAAATAAATAAAGAAATAATATAACTCCACATGAATATACAATTTACCATTCAATAATAATCAATGACTAAAGAGTGGACATGAACATTATGAAATTATGGAACTGAAATGATAAATATATGAGTGAGAATTTAATCTTAGTAGGCACACTAAAGGTAAACTACACCCCATGTTCAATTATTTGAATAAAATATACACATATGTTATTTTGAAATAAACTATAAAAATAGGTTTGTTTTAAATTTTTATTTTGAAACCAAAGAAAATAATTTTCATTCATTTTCAAAGGCAGTGACATTTAAAATATGATAAGCCATTAATTTTTTAAAAAACATTCATTTAAAACATTAAATCAAAATAAGAATTGTTCTAAAATAATCATTTCACATAACATAAATTTAAAAAAATTATTGATTCTAGAATTAATGAAAAAATACAAATAAGTAGATCAAGAACAATGGGTGGCCCCAGTTCACTAAGGTTAAGAATTATCCCAGGATCCTCGTACTCTCAATGATCAAACCATATATAATTTTTCCCTTGAAAAAGCCATTGGAAAGGATGAAACCAAATTTCCATTTTTAATCTATCCATATCATCATCATGTAGTTTATTTAGTCTTGTAGCATAACCCACATACTAAGGAGGGAATACCTCTAACATAATTTTCCTTCTCTACCCAACTAAGTATCCAATGTTCACATGTTTTGTTCCCCTTCCAAAAAATAATTAACTATTTCATATCATGTCAAAATAAGACAAAATATTCATATAATATTTCACATGATGGTAAAAATACTTTCAAATAATTACCCACAAAAAATAATTCCTTAAAAAAACCAATTACATATCAAGAAAACTTTAAGCAGTCTTTGGAATACAAGGAAAGAATATTTAATGCCTCAAACCATGAAAAATCATGAAATTAACTTCTTTAAAGGTTCCAATTGATATTTTTATTTAAATTTTAGGAATCAATTTAAAATTATCTAGAAACCAAGTTTTAGTGTCATGTTTAAAATCCCTAGATTCCACTCAATTTTTATTCCACTATACACCAACACCCACACACAAAGATATATATACATATATATCACATTGAAAAAATTTATATATTATCATGTTAATTTGTAAACATTTATACACACACACACATAGACACACACATATACACAGAAATATATATATATATGTTTACCCATGTATAAGTGTATTACAACAAAATGGTAGGAAATATTTTAAAAAACAAAAAAACATTAAAAGTCATTTGAAAATAAGGGTGAAATATACTTTTAAATCACAAAAATATGTTATAATATCATAAATAAATAATAAAAACCCTTTAACATTTTATAAAATATTTAGCGTGAAAAATAAATTAAACCAAAATTTTACCAACATTCAATTTGGGGAACTATTTTGAATTTAAGAAGAAATAAAGTGAAACTTGATTTCCAATTCAAGTATTATCTAATCATAATAATAATAATTATTTTATATCTAAAATAGGAATTAACATTTCATGAAAGAAAAGTTCTTGAAATTAAATACCTAAAACAAGGGGAAAGCTACTTGTAACCCATTTCCTTTTAAAACGGTAGCTCTATTCCTCCTCAATGCGGCTAAAAAAACCCTGAAGGACAAAGAGGAAAAAAAATAACAAAACAAATAATTTAAAAATTGAGGTACAAGGGAAGTTAGAATAAACCTACCGATTAACTAAGAATAAAGATGTGCCTTCAAAAACCATGACTAGAATTGGTCTTGAATTGAGATTCAAAAATCATAAGGACCAAGAATAAATAAAAGAAAAACCCTGATTCCTTAAGGATTTGTATGTGGTGTAAGATAAGTGAATAAAGAATAGATAAATGAGAGGAAATTAGAATAGGGAGGAGGAGGAAGCCTTACCATAAATATCTGGAAGATAATCTATAAAGAAACTCCCTTGAAAATACACTCATGGGTGAGGAGAAGAAGAGGTGGGGAGGGTCCAACCAACCTTTTATACACAAAATATACATGAGAGAATGTTATTATGTGTGTGTGTGGGGGGGGGGGAGGCTGGTGACATAAGAAAGCAAGAGGTAGGGGTAAAAATAGATTACTATATATTTTTTAAAAGTCTAGGAATCTCGTATGGTTTGGATGCACGGTTTTCCAAACTGTGCCCTAACTGTGAACCCCCTAATAGAGGGCCTAAGGATAATTTCAATGGTAGGGAGAACGATTAGGGAAACTATATGATGAACATGTACTTTTTCAAATTATATATGCTCTCACACAGTCTGCACATGGTTTCTACTAACTATTCACTAATTGTGAGCCTTATAAAAAGCCCTAAAATTTAAAATATTAAAATATATTATCCCAAAAATCAAGAATTTAATTAAGTATAATTAAATAATTAAAATAATAAATAAAAATAGTCTTGTGGTGTGATAATTCTCCCCACCATAACAATTTATTATACTGGAAAGCCTTAATTTATTGAGATAGATTAGAAGAAAAATCCAATTAAGACCTCCTCAATATATCTCTACTCTGAAAAAACAATGGAATACCTTAACTATCACCAAGAAAATACCTATGAATATTACCAAAATTAAATTAAACATTCTCCCAAACTAATTTTTTTCCCTAAGAACCTCTAAACACATAAATTAAAGACTCCCTAACCCAAACGAGCATCCCTAAGGGACCTTAAATTGAATAATTCAAGGAGACAATATCAAATGACAAGGGTGATATCCCACCATTTTAGAACTCCTCTAAACACCAATCCTCAACCAGAACCAATGCATGTTACTCAATCTAATTTAGACATGGCTCCAAAAGAACGAATACCCAAATACCTTGAATCACCCTTAAACCCAATCACTTGGGGAAAGAAAATAACATCAAGACCGATACACGTTCTCCCCACCGTAAAAACTTTACTAAACTGAAGGGTCAACAAAACCAAAGGAAACCCTATGGAAAAAAATATAACCAAGAGTTACTCCAAAACATAGGGGCCTGACTAAAATTCTCAACCAAAAAATAATCCATAATTCAATCCTATCAAATATTTTTTTTCTCCAAAATATCAGGATTAATGTCATCTAAAACAAATACAACCAAGTGATCCAAATGTGATAGAAAAAAATAAAAAAATAGAATTTCCTCAAACAAAACACAATAGACTAAGAGTATCTAATGCTAACCTTAAAATAGTGGTGGTAGGTGAATCAATTAGGGGAATAAAACCTATAATACTAACAAACAAGTGAAATCATACCATTAAACAAGGAACTATTTAGGGTATGACCTAAAATGGGGGTATTAACCATCCCATTTACCATGAATTCACCCAATAATTCTATTCCAAAAACCACTAAAAACAAACTCAACAACATGACTTTCATCTCTATAAAAGGAATGGGCACATATAATTGCTAAAATTAGAACATATAAAAGACATTAAACCTTTTATCAAGAGACTCAAGGAAGTCCCAAAGAGAAAAACTAAATAAGGGATCTAAAAAAATTAACATATAAAGAGGGGATTTGACTTTATAACTGCACTTAGATTCTGGGTATGTACTTTGACGAGAAGATGTCACTCCCTCACTACAAGTGAAACCACTTAGGGACATCCTAAGATAAAAAATTATTAAAACACATTGAAACTTTCTATAGTCAATCTAATACCAACATCAACATAAAATTTAAATTAAGACACATCAAAATATAGCTCACCACAACTGGGTAAATCATAGATAAAGAAAATAAATTCACGAGGAATAAATCAGAACCACAAGTATTTAGAAAATAAAATACAAAACCAAAAATCAATCATAAATGAGACCCCAAACAAATTTTAAAAGCTATTTTCAAATTACCCAAAACTATAATGATTTTATCCCCAAATGATATTTCAAATACCCAAATTTATTATCCCTAATCATCTTTTTCATTTGAAATCCAAAATTGTTCATGTTTGTTTGAAATATTAAAAAATCCACTAGTAAATTAGTTTAACAAAAAAAATGGTCCCCCATTTAATATATATTGAAAATCCAAATTCCAATTCCCTCTAAATAATTTTATGAATACCCATTTATTACTTATTAAATAAAATACAAAACTTTAAACTGAAACCTTTAAATATTAATATTGAAACATTTTAATTTTATAAAATTTCAATTTTTCATTTGAAAATAATTTTCCCACATATAAAAACTCCATTTATCAATATTAAAAAATTAAAAACATTTTTCCTTTTGTAACCAACAAATGAAAATCAATAACCCAGAAAATATTATTTATTAGCATAAAAAATCTATAATAGGGACTAGTGTTTCTGCATATTAGGCCACATGGTTTAGTTGAACATGTCCTAATCATGAAAAAACCATTGGATGTCATGTAAAATCGTGCACTCAAACACCACATGGGTTTCTAGGCTATGTAAGCTCATCGAGTGACACTAGTTCACTCCCATTTCCATCCCTCAAAACATAGAAATCATTTAAATAAACTAAAACACCATAAAAAAATATTAATTCCCAACTTCATATGGTAAATCATGGTTCAACACTAAAAGTGTTTTCCATAATCATTTTCATACCTACACCCAAAGTCCTCATAGTACTATCTCTATCTACCAGAAACCCCAAATAAAATGGGGTTCTCTGATACCATTTTTCTATGAACTATGTAATGACCATGGTTTTTTGGACAAGTCCTTTAAATATTTCTATGTATATTTCAAGATTTTTCCTCAGAGTCGATGTAATTTTAGGGTGACTTGGGACCCTAGAAATTAATATATTAAAAATATTAATATATTTTAAAGCACACACACACTCAAATTGTTTTATTATAAATGGGGTTTTAATTATTGGGGATCTCATATGGGAAATCCAAGACCAAGGTTGATTCTAGAATTCCGGGTTTACCCTAGGAATGACATAAATTTCATTGGTGTTAGATGTTCTATGGGAGGTAACTGTCGTCAAGTGTGTTTAAAAAAAATATATTTATTAAATAAACGTAAACCTAAACTCCTATATAAATATGGTTCTTTGGAAAATATCCATGTTTAGCTATATATCCCTAGGAGGAGTTGTGAGGATTATTATTCTACAAAGGCATTTGAAAACCTCAGGATGTGGATTGATGATTGGATTGAAGTTAATCAAGTGGCAGAAAAAAACACTATAGATATTTTTCATCACTGGAGAACATTATTATTACTAATTATCAATCCATAATCAATGTAGAGATCATTATTTATTGTTTCTATCCTTTTCATTTGATTATCATAGATTTTTTTATCTTTTTTCTATTGATATTAAATTTATATTCAGGCTATGAGCCTAAATGAAAATGAAAATTTTAAATTTGTTTATATTTATTATTCCATGATATCACCCTTGATCTCACACTTTATGATTGTTGGATCAGATAGTACCATCAAATGACTCTCATAACCATTGTTCTTATTATTCCCCCCATTATTCATTGTGTTATTTACCATTGGCTCACACTGTTATGGTTTGACATTATAATGGCAGGTTTGAGAGTGATATAACCCTTGGATTCATGGTTTTTTAATGAACTATTTACGTATTGATGATTTAGGGATATATTGTCATGAGATCATGGGATATGTGTAATGGATATAGGTTTTGGGACTCTGTACGGTGTCATACACATGATAGAATCCTACATAGGTGATCAAATTCTGATTTCCGGCCACTGAAGTTTGGGAATTAAAAGTTGGAGATGTTTTCCTATGATTTTAGTCATTCAAAGAGCATGATTTATAGTAGTGATGGAGGATCTATAATCCATGTGAAGTCCAGAGATTACTGCTAGTGAAAATAAAAACTACAAAATGTGTGTCCCATAAGAACATACACAGTGTAGTCCCTTGGAAGTGGAAGAGAGAGTTTTGGGTGGAGATAATATCACAAACCGTTTATAGAGTATACACGCCATGCGACCAAGTACTGTAAGATCAGTGTGTACTCTGGGAGTACACAAACACTTACATGGACAAACACATGGGGACAAACAGAGTACATGAGGATAACCATGTACTCAAACATGACCAGGGTATACAGGCACAACCAGTGTGCATGGATATGGGCCGATAAGACATGGGAATGCCCTGGGTGGCTAAGACACACCATGAAACACCTATACACATCATGTCATATGACTAGGCTTCTTAATCTATTACCTAGTGAGAATACACCATGGTTAAATAGTGAGATCATGTGCCTTGTAACCCAATGTAAATGCCATGTATTTCCTCTAGTAACTTATACCTTATATATCTCCTTCCTTGGGATTCATATTTTTCCCCTTCAGTATCCTATCATGAGTTTTTTGTTCATAAAATTTGACGGTGGACTTAGTTGTGGCATACGATATATGACATGAGTTTTTTATGCATGAAACATCTTCAAGCGATGCTTGAATGATGACAAAAATTAAGAAGGACTTTCATAGATATACCAGGGTCAGTACTCTCCTATCTCACTAGGGTGAGCATCCCCCATACTCTTTACATAGGTTGGGTCAGTACTCCACCATACTTTATCAGGGTGTAGGAATTCTATTTATTGAATGTTACTACCCCATATTAGAGCTCCAGTGGGGAGCAAGACATCCACTAGAGTTATAGATCCCTCGAATGTGGAGTATAGTGGATAGGTGAGGAATCATAAAAAAATATTCTTGTGAGTTTGTTCATGATTCTCAATATTAGAGTTGGAATTTTGGAGTTGAGGGTAGTCTCAATATACATAGATGGGATGTGGATATGGAGATCTCATTTCTCTCTTATCTGAGTTTTCTTATGAACATATATCTATTGAGTTGAGATAACTATTAATTTATCTTTATATTTATATCTTTTTAGTTTTCAGGGAATCCTTCTATGTAGTTATATAGTTACCCTATATGGGATTTTCCCAAAAATGCCATGTCTTATACAGATTATAGAAAAAGTAGAGGTGGCATCTGTGGAGCTTAGTGATACTTTGATTCATTGAAAATGTTCGGTGGTTGGGATAAGATATCATGAGATAGGATCTCTTTATCTTTCCTTTTTTCATGTTGTTTTCGGTTGGTACTTCATTACTGGTAGGACATGAATTTTATCCCTTTATGCTTTAGTTTATTTTTTCATACTCTAATTTATTCTATAGTGGTTTTTTTCTTGCATGGTTATACATTAGATGTTGCAATATTTATTTATTACTTTACAATTTTTCATGGAGAAGGATTTTTGTGTGAAAAAAGGTACATTAAGATAAGTAATCCCATTTTAGTTTATTCATTTTTAGTGATTTTTACCAACCCTCGGCCTATTGGAGGCAGGCTTGGAGCTATCACACTAAGCTTGTTTCCAGCCAAGTGGGCCCTGGTAGATCGGGTTGTGATAGAGTGGTATCAAAGGATTTTATACTTAGGTCAATGTTAGAGAGAGACCCTTGGTCATTATTGGTTTTGGAACTTAGGGAAATGACGTTAGAGTGTCTCTAATGTTGATTTTAGGATAAAGAACCTAGTGATGGTGTGACAGATGATGTATCCATTCATAGGGAATCTGAATACCTTATTATCGACTCAAAATACTAAGACATTGGTTATAGGGAACAAATTATACGTGGATTATATAATATTGAGTCCCTTGACTATTCTTCTTGTGTCAGCACCCCATTTACGATCTTCTAACCCTAATAAATCTTGATCACTTTTAGGATGCCTCTATAAAGACATCCATCTAGGTTATCAATATAGGATCGTGGCGATGATCAGTTGAGTGATGAGGCCTCAATTTAGGGAAAATATCATGAGGTGTTTCTTCCAGGAGAGAAATGAGTAGTTCTATAGTGAACCAAGTATTTTACACATAATATAACTTTATTTTTAACATAAAAATCCAATAATTTCAAATCAAAGATCACCATGCTTAGTGTCTTTGGAATACTAGGTTCATAATACATCAAAAGAAAATTAAAACATAAAATCCTTATTTTAGTCTCCATAACGAGATCCTAAATTTATTTTATCTCCTAATACTGAATAGGATAGCATAGGTAATACATAAAAGAAATGGGTGAGCTATAAATCTCTGTATTTGAAAAAAGATGATAAGGAATCCTAACACATGTGTCAATGGTATAATATGATACCATAAAAGACAATAATCGTGATTAATCACATGAAATTATAACATAAATAACTTGTTAACATAAGATCATGTTAACATAAGAAATATAGAAGAAACATATAAAAAAACATACACATGAGTCTAGGCTAACTACCTATAAAATATCACATGATTGAAAATGTTCCATAATGGAATATGTCTAATCTATTTGGCTATATATATCATATCACAAGACTAAACCATTACCAATGTATTGGAGCACTATCCAGGAACACCCATAATAATATGTTCATGATTATCTGTGCTAAAAAATGGAATGAAATCATAAGGATTAAACATAATAAATACACATGGATAGAAAATGATTTGTGTGATATTATCTCATATCATAATCAAAAGATATTTCATAAAGAATACATTTTATAAATAAACTTAAGGAATGTATTAAACTATAATATGATGGTATAATTATATAGGTATATATGTAAGAGATATATATATAATTTATAAGAAATATATAACATCCGTGTTTTTAATCAATGATGAAAATGTCTATAAAATATCAGATTGAATATTTCTTTAGGAAAACACCCTTTTCCCTTTGAAATCAATTATTTAAAATCAAAAAATTGGAAAAATATTATATAATTTTTTTTGGAAAGAACTTTGGAAAATTATAAAGGAAGATTCAAATTATTAAGTGATCATGATGGCAGGATATCCATTCATGTTTTTTAAGTTAAAAAAACATTTCTTTCACACTTTTGTAAAATTTAATAAATTACCGTATTCTGAAAATGATAGAAAGATTACTTTGAAACCATTTTTTAATGTAAATCATGGGTAAAAATGTCTTTAATAATTCAATGGACGATATTAAAAATATTCATCAAAACATTTAAAGGAAAATATGGATGTGGAAGTAGAAGTATTTTCAACTGAAAAGATAAATAAAGCTGGATTTTATTAAAAAACATTTCTCAATAATTTTATAAACCTAAGTGAGAAAAATGATAATATCAATTGAAAATTTCAGGAAAAACCATTGGTTAAAAAATTTAATGGTATTTATTATATAATGACCAAATAATTTTCTTCAATGGAAATTCAAGCATAAAAAATCTAGGCTAAAATGAGATTAAGGCATAAAACCCCTTGAGATAAATAACATAAATTGAAACATTAAAAAAAATTAATATAAATATATTAATTATATTAAATATAAAAGGGATTGTAGATATATATCATAAAAATAAATAGGTGTATAATACCAAATATGTCTTAATAGAGTGCAAATTGAGATGAAATATCATACAAAGATCATACCCTTGATGTAGGTATTAGTAAAAGAACTAATTATGTGTTTCAAATGTAAATAAACATAAAAAATTGGAAATAAAAAATAAAGTAATAAAAATACATTATACACATTATCTTATAATATCAAGGACATTGAAGAAGTAATATAACCCAATGAAAGGAAATTGATTTATGAAATTTATTACCACTTGGTAATTATTAAGTCAATTCCCCTCGGATGAAATAATTAAAATTGAAACATAAAATATCCTGAAGAATTATGTATTCATGAAATTATAAGTAAAATGGGTAGTTTATATACCATATAAAATAAATTGTTATATAATATTAAAAAATACCTCAATGAAGGAAAATTGAGGCGATGTCCCTTACAGTTTAAGAAACGTCTTAATAAAAACTACTTAAAAGAGATATAAAGATTGAAGTTGAAGTAAAAATACCATTAATAAGAATAGTAAATTAGTTTAAAATTTTAATTTATAATATATACACTTCTTAAAATAAATTAGGTGAATAAAACATCATGTGTCTCAAAGAAGGATGTTTTGAGACAAAAACCCTTACCTCAGGTCCAGACTTGTCATGCATGTACTTCATCACTTGTATGATAAATATATATAATATATTTGTTTTCATAAGAAGAATTTAAAGTTTTAATACCTTATAATTAAACCATTTAATTTATTTATTTTGATTAGATATTTAATAACTGAATCAGTTGTGTTCACATCAAGTGTTTTGAGGATGCTCAGTTCATAATTTCAAAACAGCATCGGTGTGTTGAACATGGTCAAAGAGATCATTAATAAATAATATATAGAAAAATAATCAATTAATAATTATAATTTTTATAAATAAATTATAATTTTAAACCCAAACATGAAATATAGTTATGAAAAACGAACTATGTTACAATCGTAGAGAAGTTAAGTCGTACATACACATGAGTAATGTTTTCATTTTTCAATAATCATGATATAAATAAGGTAAGTGTTATTATATATTTAAAAAATTATAATTATATAATAAATATCATACTTTTTACTTAAATACACTTATATATACCATCCATGAGATGAGGTGATATAAAATGAATCACATTATTTTGCGAGGTGATAGTTAGTCATACACACGAACAACACTTTCATTTTTAAATATTTGGAAATGTAATAAAATATTTGATATATTAATTTTAAAAAATGAAAAATATTTATTCAATATAATATATATAAATTAAATCCATAGTTATAACAATTCATGAGAGGTGATTATGGAAAATGAATTTCATCAGTTCACGAGGCGGTAGTCTGATGTACAAAAGAACAATGGTTTAGTTTTCCATTTGAAGGAAGAAGAGATATATGTAGGTCATGGTATTAATATAATAAAATCTCATTTTATTTTATATACTGATACTATTATATTATAATGGTTTAATAATATTAAAAGTATGTGTAAGAATAAAGAACACAGAATGATCAGTTAGAAATGATACATCTTCCTCAGATCATAACTTTAGGATTATACCTCAATCCTTCATAGATTAGATTATTAGTAAAAAAAGGCCTCTTAAGAGTTTTTTGGGAAGTAATTATGGAATATTTTTAGGTTTTATCTGAACCAAAATGACTTTGATGTGTGTAAAGGAGAAGATATGAGGTTCCCTTTAATTAGTGAGGAGTGAAATTTTTTGTAAATACATAAAACTATTCAATAATGGGAAGTAAATCTCAATAAAATTTCCTCTAAAATTGATATATTATTTATTTTAGTGTTTATATGGTTTATCAAAATCTCAACATTAACCTCTAAGTTTACTAACTTTTAAAATTTTAGTTTTTCTCCAAGGTAACAAGTTTTTTACTGTTTTTACTATTCATTATATCAAAATATTATGTTGAACTTATTAACTAATATTAATCATTATGATCCAAAATATAGAGTAAATTTTATAAAATTAAAATCACATATTTTGAATAATTTAATTTAAAATTAAACTCACAAAACGTTTCAAAATATTGTTTTTTCAAGAAATGCGATTTTCAAGAAATAGACGGCCTTATATCAACTCTTTGGATAGAAATCATCATTATATGATTTTAAATTAATATAAAAAGATATATAATATATGAATTTAATATAAATATTTCCTTAATAGGTGTTATTTTAATTAATTATAATGGATAATCTTTATGTACTTAAAAATAGTTTACAAAAAACCTCATTTTTAACCCTAAATACAAACTTATACCAAAATCATGAAAATTAATGATTAAAATGAAATTAATTAGATTATTCCATATCAAATAGTTAATATATATATTTAATACAAAATAACAAATATAATGGATGTTTTAAATTAATTTATTTAATTAAAATAAATGATAGTTTTTGAAAAAATGATAATTTTAACTATTCACACAAAAATAAATCATTTTAGAAAAATAACAAAATTTAACCCTTAGTTGTTGGATGAAAAAGTATATGATATGGAAAAAACACAATAGGGGGCTGAATTTTATGTTTAAAAAATTTATATTAAAACCTTTAAAGAAGGTTCTTAGTTTAATAGGACTTAGACTAAAACAATTCACAATGCCTCTTATAAAAGAAAACAAACAATCAGATCGAATCTTAGTCCGATGATATTGTTATGATACCACAGGTTATAAAACAATTGTATTTGGGTTGAATAAAAATATCATAGTATATCAAGTGTAAATTATTCTACCTTATAGAGTATAGAATCAATACTGAAAAGTATAAATTGTAACTGAAAAAATTACAATTTACAATAATACTAATAGAAAGAAGAAATAAAAGGGTTCCCTTTCTATTATAATAAGCAATAGAAAAGTAAATGTTATTACAATTATTTTATCTCAATGAGTAGGTAATACTTTCACTAAGGATAATAGGTCTGTCTTACCAACACCGGTAAGCCCTCAATACGATGATCACCACTACCATATTGTTATCTCCACAAGCCATCGATTTTATAGTAAATTAGCACCTCTGTCATTAAAAACCTTGAAATCCATCTATGCAAAGATCAGTCACACCATCTGCCTATCCCCAGTAGCCCTCGATTGTTATCACTTGATCGGATGCACGAAGAAAAATAAATCACTTATTGAAATACAAAAACTAAAAACAAACCATTCAAGTTTTTTAATTTCAGGGTTTTCGCATGAAATGGGAGAGATGTCACACAGTCTCTCTCTAAAACTTGGAAGAAGATAAAGTTGTTATATCTGGTTCAAATGACTTCCTATTTATAGGCCTCGGGTTCCAATGGTCTCATTTTCTCAAATAGTCAGATTTCTCGGCTAAATTCAAAGGGACTTGGACACTTGGAATTATAACCATCATATAGGAATAGAAAACACGACATCATTTTAATTAGTTTATAACTAACCCCACGAAATAATTTTTCTTATAAAACAGATATATGAAAACGATAACATGATTATTATTGATATAAAACTTTTGTTTTGATAAAATAATGAAAACATGCATGTGATAAAAGTATAACATGAGTATGATTAATATCGCTTGTATGATGATAAGTATGAGTAAGACAGTTAGTATGAATATAATTCAAAATACTAATATTATGCAAAGTGGTTATGATGCACATTTTGAGCATGATGGTCAGAGTATGTACAATAAACATTGTGGGTACGATGGTCAGAGTTTGTACGTTAAATAGAGTGGTTATGATGGTCAGAGTCAGTAAGATAAACAAGAAAATAATATTCAAAGTAAATCCTTTACATGAGAATTGTGTATAAAGAGATTTGGGATTTCCAAAACAAAAGACATAATAGTAAAAATAAGACTTTTGACTTAACAATATCCCCCTTTTTGGAAAGCACAAAACAAAAAGTAAAACTAGAAAGAAATTATTATCTCCCCATAAGTTATTCAAACTCTTCAGAATAATGAAATGAATAAAACTATCTCCCACTTAGGTATAGACTATCCTAAGAATTTTATTCATATATATTTTCCTTGGTTTAAATTATTATATTATTTAATTTATTAGATTTGAGTAAAACATTAAGGATTCCACCTTTTTGAAATTCTCCCCCTTTGTAAAACATTCTCCCCTTTTAAAAAAACATTATCCCCCTTTGCGATTTTCAAAAAGAATGAGGTTATCTTGTATAGCCTGAAAAGGTTAGAGAGGAAAAAGAATACAAAATAATGGTAATGAAAACATAAAGCTGATTGAATTGTCAAAAGTTCAAATTTTTTAAAAAGATGACCATGAAAGAAAATTACAAAAAAACATTCATTTATTTTCTTTCTTTTTGTTTCATAATCAACTTGTGGAGAATAGAATTCATATTCTTTATCTATTTCTTGTCTTATGCGATAGAAACACTCTGATATTTGAGAATCTCTTATTGGTCTACAAATAGTTGATCCTAGTTTTTGATGGTGTCTTCTTGGATTCTAATCACTTCTTTGAGAGTGATAATTCTTTGCTTCATATTGTTATTTTATTCAGCCAAAAAAGTGTTTTGTTTCTTTTACAAGACAATTTCATATTTGAAAGATGAAACCATTGAAATCTATGAGTGGAAAACATTAAACCTTTCTTGAAACTCTTTCACTAAATTATCATTAACAACATGGGTTTTTGGAATCTGTTTCAACCACTCAACTGTTTCCTTATCAATATTATTAAAAACGATAACAATATCATTTTAAAGCCTCCTTAAATCTTCAATGGACTCCTTATGTTCATTTACTGAACATTCTATTTTGTATGACCATTTGGTCATCCTATTAAAAAACATCTTATGAGCAATATAACTATCACTCAAAACTTTTAGATAGACCTCTAGTGACATCACTTTCTTTCTAAGCTCTATTATTGAACCAAATTTCTTATTTTGATTCTCTGTGATGAAATCAATATTTCCTTCAATTCTGGGAAAGTAAAGAATATTCTTCTCAATCCTTCCAAGAATATGGAAAATGTAATCACTTTTCTTGAGAGAAATAGTGTTCTCTGATTCAGTATCTTCATCATATGATTCATGTTCATGATTTTGGATTGAGTCTTCAACATGTTTATTTCCTTTTTCTTTCACTTTCTCTTTTTCAACTTTATCTTCATCAACTCTACCACTAATAATAATTTCTCTTTCATCATGGTAACTTTGAGCCATTTTATTTATCAGAGAAGGAGCTCTTTATAATTGAGTTTCTATAGATTTTACTGGCACTTGATCGACATGAACATTCTGCTGTTGAACTCCTTCACTATGTTTTTGAAGATAAGGTTCTTCTCTACTTGTCTTAGAACTATGAATATATTTTATAATAAAGTCATTTTCCTCTTCCTCTTCACCTTCAAATTGTGAATCTGATTGAATTACTTCTTTTAGCTTTTCATTCTCTTTTTCTAGAACAGTCTGTACGATGAGGTCTTTTTCAATTTCTTCTATTAATTGAGAACTTTCTAACTAAACACCTTTAAGTATCTTGGTGACATAAAAATCCGTTTTTATCTTTTCAAAAGTTTCTTATTCTTATTTTCAACCTCTAAAGTATCTTCTATCCTTTTTTTTTCAGTTATAACTCGAGCTGGGTCATGTCCAAATTGAGAAGCTATAAGTACAGGAGCTGATTCCACTAAAAGTGGTGCCAATTGATTTGGTACTAATTATTGCACATCCTTGATAAAGAAAAATATGATTTAACATCAAAATGAACGTTCAATTTTATTATTGTATCTTGGGTAATCCATGATCCCTTCAACACTTTTAATTCTCATTTTACTGGATGATTACAAAACTTCAAACATCCAAGAATAAAATTTGTAAGCATAGCCTGCTACCTAATTTGATGAGAATTAATCACGACTAACTTCAAATTCTTAATTGATTCAAAAATGTAACCCATTAGATTTACCTTTCTCATATTCACAAGACAATATAACTTAAACATATCATAAATATTAAGAGTTTCTATGTCCCCTTTCCTCAGAATTAGAAACCCTTGTATCCAAGGGCGATAAACAGATTGTTTGAGGAGATATAGGCTAACTTTATTTGCTCCTCATTGATAAGAAAAAGTGAATTTTTAGATCATTCTTTATTAAACATAATGAATTACTCAGGTAGCATATGAGATGGATGAAGGATTCACCTTCAGTAGAGACATTGAGAAAGTGTGCCGATTGTTTTAGTAGCAAAGACAAATTTCTATCATACACGGAAAAATTAATTATCATATCCTTATGAAATTTCACTGTATGATAGAATTTTCTAACCTCTTCAATAAGAATTAGATACTAAGATATAGGTTTCTCGACACAAAAGTGTTCCCAGCCTTGGAACAAATTTACCCTTTTAATTGAAGAATCAAAACAATAAAATAAATATCGAGTAACTAATATTTCACTGAAGATATCCAAATATGAGAATGTTTTTGAAGACATATCAGCAATAGTATTGGAAGAATATTGATACATAAAGATGATTGATGAAAGAAACAATCATACTGAGGCTTAAGAGGAGGATCAGAGCTTCACCGAGAAATTCTGAAGAACCCGTGTTGGTTTGAGGAGGGAGGGGCTTATTTATTGGAGAATTTGGGTGGCCGTTGGTCTTCTACAGTCGAGATTAGAAGATAAATGATCCAATGGTAGAGAATAAATGATTTTTTTGAGTTTTTTTTTAAAAATGAGAAATAATAAAAAATGAAAAGTGATACAAAAGGAAAATAGAATGTAACTATTAATGATTTCAAGTGAGTTGTTGGTTTCAAATTATTATGTAAGTAAAAATAAAATATTATACAGAAATGAAATAAATGAAATAAGGAATGAAAATACGATCATATATCAAACTGATGAAAAATAAAGTGAATACACTTAGATGACAACCAAATAGAAAAAAATTGAATACACTAAGTTATCAATCTGATGAAAAATAAAGAGGATACCATAGGTTGTCAAGATGATGGAATACATAGTGGATACCTTAGGTTTTCAAGATGATGAAAGACAATTTCTATTGTTTGAGTTTTCAAGATGATAGACTGAGTTTTTCAGTCCGATTAGAAAAAAAGTCATTAGTGTAGGTTGTTAATTCGATAAACTAGATCTTGTTAGACCGAAAAAAGTCAATTGGATTGGCTTTCAAAACAAAGGGAACGAAAGTGAATACCCTTGGTTGTCAAGCTAATGTAAAAGGTTCCAAACATATAGATAGAATGTAAAATATATAGGAAGAGTGTCAAACAGATAAGAAAAGACATAAAAAGTAAATCCAATTGATATAAAACAAATATGAAATAGAAAAAATAAAAAAATAGATAAATTAAATTAATAAATTCAAGAATTTTAAAAAAAATTAGTTCAAAAACTAATGTTCTCCCCTTATGAAGAGGAGTATTTTAATGTAAAGAGATTTTAAATATAGGAAGTATATATGAATGATTATTTTATTGTAATCATTCCCAGCTTCAGTTTAATATATTCTAATATATCAGAAGGTAATGGTTTTGTAAAAATATCAGCATGTTGTTCTTGAATTCTGATGAATTATAAAATGATATATCCTTTTTATGTGTGACACATAATAAATTGATTCCTAATATCTACGTTTTTTAATGGGAGTTATTTTTATGGTTTTTACATAAAGCAATGTAAGTTGTGTTATCACAAAAAATTTGAGTTTTAGTAAAACTAATGCCATGGCCTGTGAGTGTGTGTGGAATCCAAAACACTTGACCACAACAACATCCAACTGCCACATATTTATCTTCATCCATGGGGAGTACATTTGAGTGTTGTTTTTTCCTGACCAAGAAAATAAAGAATATCCTAGAAAATGAAAAGTTTCAGATGTACTCTTTCTATCCATTATACAACCACCAAATTTAGCATACACAAAATTTTTCAATTCAAAATCATTTCCAGAAGAATAGAAAAGGTCTACATACAAAGTTCCTTTAAAATAATGAAAAATTATTCTCACAACTTTTAAATGGTATTGATTTGTATTTCCTTGATATCATGAACATAATAATATATAAAACATTAAGTCTGGATGACTAGATGTTAAGTATACTAACCCTATTGCAAATATGGCCTTTATCAATGCTAGAAAATGGCATTAATAGCACTAGAAAAGCACTATTAATTGAGAAAAAGACAGGGGGGTCCCTTTTATCAGTGCTCAAAAAAGAACTGATAAAGGCCCCTTTTATCAGTGCTTTTTTAGCAATGATAAAAGACCCCTTTTATCAGCACTTTTTTTAGCGAAGATAAATGTCAAAAAATAAAATAAAATAAAATTCTTGGGAACTTTTAACAGCACTTGACCCTACCTTTTATTAGTTCTAGGTGGACCCCCTCTCACTCTACCACGCACTGCACTTTCCCGTGCACCCTGCACTTTCTCGCACGCCCCTCCTTTCTTCCACCCGAACTCGAACCTGAGACCTCCCCCCTTGCGTGCCAACACCTTTACCACTAAGAAATTTTTTTCTCTATTTAAGGATATATATATACATTAATATATATAGTTATATTTATTTGTATTTTGATATAGATTCATATTAATATAAATATTTTTAGTTATATTAATACATATATATTTATCATATATTAATATATATATATATATTCGTATATTAATATATATTAATATATATTAATATATATAGTTATATTTATTGGTATATTAATATATTTAGTTATATTAATACATATATATTTATTCATATATTAGTACATATATATATGTATTTGTTCGTATATTAATTTATATTTATATTAATTTAATATATATTTTTAGTTATAATTTTTTATCCATAAATTTATTTGTACATTAATATATATTTAAAAGATTAGTTTTAAATAAATTTATAAAATTTGTTTTTGTGTGTGTTTATAAATAAATACATATATATATATATATACAACACACACACACATATAAATTTATGAATAAAAACTTATATATGTGTATTTGAAAAGCCATAGAATGTTAAAATGACCATAACTTCTAATCCATAAGTCTATTTCAACTCTAGAACTAGTAAAATATAATAAAATGAAATAATATTCGATATGATATGTTGTACAGGTCTATAGGACATCTGGATCAAAAGTTATAGCAGTTTGAATGTTAAACAATTGGGGTATCCTGAAAAAAAAACTCAGTTTTGGAGGCCTTCTGAGCCTTTTTGGGCCTTGAAAAATGTGACCGAGGGTTTCCTTCAAATAAGAACATGTAGATCTCATCGCAAGATTTGATTTGATATGTTGTAGAGATCAAATGGACACCCAGATCAAAAGTTATGGAAGTTTGAATTTTGAGTTACATTTTCAACTTATTTTAGATCTTTTATTATTTTTTTTTGATTTTTTGTTTCTTAAAATTTTTATTAAATGATTATTAATCGATTATAATTAGCAAATTATTAAATAATAATATTTTTTAAAATATTTTAATTCAAATTTCATTAATTTTTTGTATACTAAATGTAATAGTCTATTTATACTTATCTAAAAAATATTTAAAATATATATATTGTATTTATATCAATATAAATATACTTATATAAAAATATATTAGTTTTCATGTATTGTTTTGAAATTTAAACTTTATCACCGCTAGGAAAAAGTGCTGATAAATCCTCCCCTTTATCAGCGCTACTGAAAAAGCGTTGATAAAGGGGTCATCTTTAACAACGCAAAAAAAAGTACTAATAAAGGGGGGGGGGCTTTATCGATGCTAAAAAATCACTGATAAATGGTTACTTTTAATAGAGTTTATTTAGCACTGATAAAGGCACCCCCTTTAGCAGTGTTTTTTTAGTACCGATAAAGGGTGGTACTACGAAAAACTAGTTTTGTGGTAGTGTAAGCTTCTAATCATACATCCATAAGTTGTTTAATCTATTGGTTTCCCAACTTCTTCAAGATCAAGGGTGTTTGATCCAATGGGAGTACTAATACTTTTAGTATTGTCATATCCATACTTTTTGAGTAAGTCTTTGATATGATTATGTTGAGATATATAAGTAACTTACGTTTTTTTGAGAAATTTGAAAACTAATAAAGAATGTTAATTCACCCATCATACTCATTCCAAACTCAGACATCTTTAGATTCAAAAATGAATCCGTTAATGACTTTTGAGTTGATCTGAATATAATTTCATAAACATGAATTTTAACAACCATAATATTTTTTCTTTATTTATAAATACAGTTGGGTTAGCTGTTCCCTTGACGTAATAGTTTTGTAACAAAAATCCTGTTAACCTATCATACCAAGCTCTAAGGGATCTTGTAAGTCCTTAAAGGGCCTTGTTAAGTTTGTAAACATATTCAAGATGTTTTGTATCTTTAAAACCAGGTGTTTTGTCTACATAGACTTCCTCCTGTACATATACATTAAGGAAAGAACACATGACATCCACTAGAAAGAGTTTGAAATTAAATAATGCTGAAAAGGAAAATAGAATTCTAGTAGATTCAAGTCATACAACTAGATAATTTGTTTCTTCATAATCTATGCCTTCTTGTTGATTATATCCTTTAGAAACTAGCCTAGATTTATTTATAACAATGATCCCATTTTCATCACATTTGTGTCTGAAAACCCATTTTACTCCTATAATAGATGTATCCTTAGGTTTTTCAACCAAGGTCCAGAATTTATTCCTTTCGAATTCATCCAGTTCATCTTGCACTGCCTTTATCAAATCCTCATCATCTAAAGTCTCACATGGACTTTTTGGTTCAAATTAAGATAGAAAAGAAAGATTTTCTATTTCATTTCTGAAGGAATTCCTAGTCCTTATTGGTTGATTTACATCACCGATGATATTATCACCGAGATGATTCCTAAGTAATAATTTATTTGGATTTTGTAAAACCTCCTCATCAAAATAAAGTATAAAGTTTCTAGGTGTGAATGTATCAACAATTATTTCTTGTGTATTTACAATGTTTAAAGAATCTTTTATCAAAGGTTGATAATCAGTTTTGGAAAACACTTCAAAAGAAATAGTCTGAGTTTACTTAAAAAAATGGGTATATTTCAACAAGTTTAACATGTAATGTTTCTTTAACAACACAAGTGGATTTTATTAAAAACTCTATAATCCTTATAGGTATTGTAATAACCTAAAAATATTACTTCATCATATTTAGGTTCTATATTATGTATGTTATGTTTTTTATTTAAAATAAATACTTGGAACCCAAATACTTTGAAGTATGAAACTTTTGGTTTTTGGCCTGTACATAACTCATAAAGAGTTTCATTATGAAAATGTCAAATTAATACTCAATTTATAGTATATCAAAAAGTAATAATAGATTCTACCCAAAAATGTTTTTCTATTGACTATTCAATCAACATGGTTCTTGTTATCTCTTGAAGAATTATATTTATTCTTTCAACAACACCATTTAAATGAGGTGTTCTCACTGAAGAGAAGTTATGAGTAATACATTTATTACTACAAAAAGTTTCAAAATTAGAATTTAAAAATTCTCCACCATGATCACTTCATATAGTTATAAATTGTATGTTTTTCTCTTTTTTAACTTTAGAAACAAAATTTTTAAAGAAAAAAAAACTTCTGATTTTTTAGAGAGAAAATATACCCATGTAAATATAGGGTAACCATCAACTAAAAATAAATACATAATAATTGCCTCTAATACTTCAAATTTGCATGGGAACAAAAATATCCAGGTGCACTAACTATAATTCATCATTATTTGTGACCTCAATAATTTATTTAAATCTTGACTTATGTTGTTTTCCATACTAAAAAAAGGTCACAAACTTTAGAAGAATAAAATCTGAGCTCAGGTAGATCTTTAACGAGTCCTTTCTTAGATAGTTTATATATGTTTCTAAAATTATAGGATCCTATTATTCTATACTAGAACCAATATTGGTCTTCCATTTCACATAGACAAGGTATGTCTTGGCTCTTAAGGTAGTCTAAGTTTAAAGTGTAAACATTCTCATGCCTTTAGGAAGATAGAATGAATTCATCCTTGGAATTGTGAACTATAAATTTTTCCTTTCTAAAATTTAGAAGGTAACCTTCATCAAATTATTGAATTATGATAATGAGGTTGTACTTAATACCATTAGAAAATAAAACATTTGAAATCAAAATTTTACCAAGGAAAACAATATTACCTAAAGTAAAAATCTTTCCATGATCATTGCCTCTAAAGGTAACTTTTACACCTTTTGTCTTGATACATTTTTCAAATAAGTTTCTATTTATAGTAATATGCATGAAACATCCACTATCCATGTACTATGTATTTTTGTTGTTTCTCATTTTTTTTCTAAAAAAACAATTAGACTTTTAGAATCCAATCCTGTTTGGATCTAGAAATGTTAGACATAATTTTTTTTAGAATCCAATTTTTTTTGAAAAGAGAGATTTATGGAAACCCAGATATTGTGTTTTATTTATAGAAAAATATTTATTCTAGTGACCACCACTTTGACACTTAGTGCAGAATGAATCCTTTTTTGGAAAGAAATGGTTATTTTTAGAAACTGGTTTTGAGTGGGTGGAACCTATTCCTTGACCATTACTATGAGGTCATATTTGGGAATACATTTAATAAAAATTTAGTTTTTTAGATGTAAAATTGGATAATATTTTCTTTAAAGAAAATATTTTAGATTTTATTATGATGAAAAAATTATTATCCTCTTTTTTATTAGTTTTAGAATTGATTTTTTCTTCTAAAATAGCTTTCTAAGAAATTATATTATCAAAATATTTAGAATGTTTTTTATTTTTAGAATTCACTTACTCAAGGTTTTTTATTTTATTTCAATATCAGGAGTTTTAGAATCAATATCTTCATAGAGATATAATACTTATCTTATTAAAATATAAATCATAGTATTTTTTTTAATGTTTCCTAGAAAGTTTACAATTCTCATTTTCTAAAAGAATAGAAAATCTAGATACTTCTTCATAAGAAGGTAAAGAATTATCATTTTTTGATAAGGATGTTTCATCATCAAAAGAATAGTATTTATTAGGATAATTATTACACAAATACTTATTATTAAGTGATTTAGAACTATGTACCTTGGCTATTAATCAATGATATAGAGTTTTGGAAAGGAGACCAGTATTCTTGTTATTTGAGATATCACTCTTAGAAGAATCTTAAGAAGAATCAGCTCCATTGTCATTCCAAGAATCATTTACCTTGAGGAATTTATTTCCCTTGGATTTATAATATTTCTTCTTATTCTTATATAAATGTATTTCCTTTATATCCTTTCTTTTTAGCATACTACAATCAGGTTGAATGTGTCATGATTTTTTGCGTTCATAGCTTGTGACTTCAGAATCTTTCTTGTTCTTTCTTACCACTATAATTATTTTTATATCTATATTGGAAATCCTTCTTTCCAATTTTTTTTTCATTCTTCTATAAATATTTGAAAGATTATTCTATGACTTCTTAGTATCATTGGAATCTGATAATACTTCAACCTTTCTCTTTCTTGACTTAGTTTTCATTGGTGATTGAGACATAGAATGATTTGTTGTTGTAGTGAATGCTACTTCACCATTATTATTTTTAACTCTATCTGCATCTCTCTTAATTATTCCTTCATATTTCAATAAAATTACAAAGAGATAATCAAGATTAAGATTAGTAAACTTTCTAGACTCATAAACTACAGTTCTCTTGGATCCCCATTCATTTGGCTTAATGTCTATGATCTTCTCAATAAAACATCATCTTCTAAATTTTTCTGTCCCATAGTTTGAAGAACATTAAAAAACTTCATATATCTTTTTTGAACATTGAATATAGGTTCACCATAAAGAATTTTGAATGATTGATAGTCATCTCTTAGAATTTACCTTCCTATTTCAACAACTTTGGAAGTATCAAAGTGTGTAATATCCAATTTCTTCCATATGATATTCGTGGATTCATGTGAAGATATTTGACGATAAATATTCTTGGTCATGGAACACAATAGAGTATTGATTACCCGATAGTTTAACTGATATTCATGTTTTTCTTGGGTTGTAAATATTATGACTTCTTTCTCAGGGATTTTAGAAGAGAGAGCATAACAAAGTTATCTGCACCAGTATTTATGATAAAATTCTTCATCGGATCTCTCAAATATTCTAAATCAATTCCATAAAGTATTGGTGTTCTTGTAGGATTAAGATTTTCAATTGAACCTAAATTCATTATTACAACTATCATAAAGAAAAAAAATACATTATCCACAAATACAGGTTAGCTTATTTAGAAATATAAAAAAACAATGTAACTTAAAAATATACAAATTAGTGGAAAACCTCCTCTGATACCAATTGTTGGATCGGAAAGGATATGAGACGGTACAAATACAAGAGGGGGGGGGGGGTGAATTGTATTTTTTAAAAATTTCTATTAAATCCTTTAAGGAAGGTTCTTAGTTTAATAAGAATTATACTAAAACATTCTATAGTGCCTCTTATAAAAGAAAACAAACAATCCGACTAACTCTTGATCCAATGATATTATTATGATACTACACATTATGAAAAAATTGTATTAGGGCTGAATAAAAATATCAGATTATATCAAGTGTAAATGAGTCTACCATATATCATATATAATAAATACTGAAAAGTATAAATTGTAACTAAAACAATTACAATATAAAATAATACTAATGGAATGAAGAAATAAATTGCTTCACTTTCTAATACAATAAACATCCGAAAAATAAATGGTATTATGATTATTTTATCCCAAAGAGTAGGGTATCCTTTCACTTCGGATAATAAGTCTGTCTTACTAGTACCGGTAAGCCCTCAATATGATGATCGGCCCGTCTATCTTACCATCCCCACAATACCTTGATTTTATAGGTAATCGATACCACTGTCTTTCAAACACATGAAAGCCCTTTATACGATGATCTGTCACACCATCTGCATATCCCTGTAATCCCTCAATCATTATCACTAGATCGGAAGCCTAAATCAAAACAAAGAACCCATTGAGATACAAAAACTAAGAACGATCCATTCAAAAATTTTAATTTTAAGGCTCTCACATGAATCATGAGAGAATTCAAACAGTCTCTCTTTAGAACATGGAAGAAGAAAAAGTTGTTATCTCTGGTTCAAATGACCTCTTATTTATAGGCCTCAGGTTTCAATGGTCTCATTTTCTCTAACAGTCATATTTATCAGGTAAATTCATAGGGACTTGGAAACCTGACATTAGAACAATCATATTGAAACAAAAAACATGAGATCATTTATATTAGTTTATAACTAACTTCACGTCATTGTTTTGGTTAAAAAAAGATATATGAAAATGGTAACATGAGTACGATGGATATAAAACATGTTTTTTGATAAAATAATGAAAACATTAATGTGATAAAAGTATATCATGTGTACGATTAATATCGCTTGTATGATGATAGGTATGAGTAAGATTATCAGTACGAATATAATGAAAAATGCTAATATGATGCAAAGTGGGTATGCTGCACATTGTGAGTACAATGGTCAGAGTCTATATGATAAAAATAGTGGTTATTATGGTTATATTCCGTACGAAAAAATTGGGTATGATGGTTAGAGTCATTATAATAAACTAGAAAACAATATTCAAAGTAAATCCTCTAATTGAGAATTGAGTATAAAGATATTTGTGATTTTCAAAACAAAAGGCATAAAAGTAAAATGAAGACTTTGTCTTAACATTTTTAAATTTTGATATTATGATTTAAAAAATGTTTTTTATTTTATAAAGTAAATTTTCAAAATTTTATAAAAAATAATTACAATATTTTCACACAAAATTCATTTGTGAATATAACATATTTTTTAAAAGATTTAAATGTGCTTATTAAAACGTGAATTATTTTTTCCTAATAAATTATTTATAAATTTATATTTGGTTAGAAATTTATTTAAATTTCATAAATTATTTAATAATTTTCATACCTTCCAATTTAACATCTAGGTTATAAAGGCCTTATTTAAATAATCAAGGTATGTTTAGGCTTAGAATTGAATGTTGTATATGCTACCAAACACAGTTTTAATTTTTAAAAATATCTGGGTGTTACATTATTCCCAATATAATAAATTGGATCCTATAAATTTTATCTTTTTATCATTCATTAAGGGTTTTTAATTTAAAAAATTTTTCACTGAAAACCCAAATTATAAAAAGGATAAATAAAACTTCCTCTTTAAAAGAGTGAAATGGAAGTAAAAAAGTTTATTTGAAATAACACAAAACTAGGTTTACATATAAGGAGAACATTAATAGGAAGTGAGATCAGGGATTTAGAAACAATATCCATTTAGGAGATAATTTTATACTTTTTAGTAAGAGAGAAGAGGGCATCGATTTATTGAAAATTAATAAAAATTTTATTTCAAAATCATTTTCCAAAATTTGAGTGATATTTTTACCATCAAGACTAATAATATAAGAGATATACTTACTTGATATATTTATATTTATTAAGTCTAATTTCATGCTTTGGTTATGCTTTTATCATTTTTCATATCATCTCGTACTCCAAATAATGAATAATCAGTAATATTTTTTTAAGGCCTGAACAACTAAAATTAACGTTTAATAGATCATACGACCCATAAAATAATAATGAGCTATTACACTTTTATTTAAATATTAACCGAAAAAAAATTGTTACCATATTGTAAGATAATAGAAAAAAATTTAAATCCTTCATATAAGGAAATATTACATTTTACATAAAAAGTTTAATCAATGATTCAACTTATATTATTCCATAAATAAATAACACTTTATACCAAATAAAATCAACATAATTTTTTTTTAATTTTTGTTCTTACTGACTAGTATTCCATGTTAAATCACTTGTTAGACTCAAGGTTTACATATACATCAATCCAATTAATCATTTACTAAAATATCACATGTTAGACTCAAGATTATTAAAATTATTTTAAATAGTTTTAGTAATCTTAGGATTCCATAACATAAAACCTCAAAAGTGGTATTTATTCCATTAAACTTATGATTAACCATATAATTATCAAACCAGGAAACTTTAGGTTTAACCTAGGTCATCCATTATTATCATTTATTCAAGTACTTCTTGCAGGTTCATAAAGAGTCTGTGAATTCCCAAAATATATCACCCAAGAGTTTCAAACTAGGTGCACAAAAAAAACCATTTTTTTACACCTGGTGACATTAGTGTAAAATCGTAGTGGGACCTTTTTTAAGTTATTAACCCTTGTTACAACTATTCCAGAGCCAAATCCACATATAGTATCAAAACATGGATGTAATTTCTTGGAACCCAGCCACTCTATACTTCACCAAAATTACATGATACTTTTTCCATACATAGTATTATCCTTATACTTATACCTAGGGTTATCACTAAATTATTCTAGTAGTAATACCTAAAAATAATGAGACGTTTCTCTGATACCAACTATAGAAACCCAATACTTCTACTTATATTATTACATGAATATTAACATAAACAAATAATAAGTTAAAACCAATGATCGTGAGGCCTGGTGTCTTTATGAAAATAGGTTAATAACACATTTAAAGGAAATTAAAACATTAAATACATACTTTATTATCCATAATGAGATCCTAAATCCATTTTATCTCCTAATATTACATAGTATAACCTGGGGAATACATAAAAGAAATGGGTGAGCTAGAAATCCCAGTAAGCAAATAAACATGATATTAAAATATAACATGTGACTAAAAGGTATAACATGGTGTCATATAATATAAGGCTCATGAGAAATCAAATGGAATAATAACATAAATAAAATGGTATAATAAGATTATGGTAACATAGGAAATGTGGAATAAATATATAACATGACATAAACTTGAGTCAATGATAACTGCCTAATCATTATCATATAGCGGAAAATGTATCACAATGGATTAGTTTTACTCACTAATACTATACATAACATATCATGAGTCTAAATATGTACATATTACATTAGTTCACAATATAGGTGAAACCATGTTAACATTCTCATGATTATGCATGCTACTAAATGGAAAGCAATCATAAGGTATAAATATAACAATTACCGATGGATAGAAAACGAGTTTTATAATCCTGCATCATATCATAATAAAAAGAGTTTTCACAAAGATGGAATTTGATAAATGAAATTAAGGAATTTATTACCCCATCAATGAAAGGGATAATGAGATAGTTATATATGTAAGGTATATATATAATTTAGAAGCAATCCATGACATCAAAGGTTGTCATCATTGATGAAAATTTCTTTAAAAATCACATGGAATATTTCTTGAGGAAAACACCCTTTTCATATAGAAATCACTTATTTAAAATCTAAAAAATTACAAAATATTATAGAAAACACCTTATTTTAAAATAAACAAGGTACATTTAAATGAAATCTTCAAAGTATTGAGCGATCATGATTGTTGTATATTTCATTCATATCATAAATTTTAAACAAAACATTCATTTCAAACTTTTATAAATAGTCCAAAAGTTACTTGTTTGAAAACGATAGAAATATACCTTTTAATTTTTTAAAAAAAATACAAGAAATGGTGAAAAATCCTTTAATTAATCATTAGAGAATAAAAAAAAATATTTTTAAAATATTTTAAGGATAATATTGATATGAAGGAAGAATAATATTTAACCAAAAAGTGAAATAAAGCTGGGTTTCCTTAAAAACATTTTCTCAGTCATTTTAAGAACCAAATATAAGAAAATGGAATTATTAACTGAAAATTACATGAATAACAAGAGGAGAATAAAATTAAAGGTTTATATGAGATAATGATAATTTAATTTCCTTAAATGGAAATTCAAGTATAAACAATTATGATTAAAATGAGATTGAATCCTAAACCATTACTGCTTTGGTAAATTTTGATTCATAACCACCATGAAAGAAATAAATTAAATTGAAAAATTAAATACCATAAATATAAATAGATTAATTATATAAAATATCAAAGGGTAAGTTGATAAACCTCATAAAAATAAATAAGTTCATAATAACAATTATGTCTCTATGGAGTGGAAATTGAGATGAAATCTCTTACAAATATCACACCGTTGAAGTGGGGATTAATCAATGAAACAATTATGAATATCAAATGTAAATTAAAATAAAACATGTGAAAGAAAGAAAAAAATAAAAATAAATTGCACACAAAATATTATAATATCCAAGACATTGAATAAGTAATATAACCAAACCAAAAGAAATTGGGTTATGAAATTACTTACCTCTTGATAACATTCAAGTCAAAACAACTTGGATGAAATAATTAAAATTTATACTTAAAATACCATGAATTATTATATAATAATGATTTTATATGTAAAAGGGTAATTATATATACCATATAAAAGAAATTGGAGCATAATATTAAACGGCGCCTCAATGATAGGAAATTATGATGAAGTCCCATATGGTTTAAGAAAAATATTAATAAAGAATACTTAAAAGACATAGAGATTTAAGTTTCAGTTAAAATACTATAGATAATAATATTAAATTATTTTAAACATTCAATTTTCATTATATAAGACATTTAAAATAAATTAGGTGTATAAAATAACATCTATCTCAAAGACAGATGTTTTTAGATGAAAACCTCTACCATGAGTCTATTCTTATAATGTATGTACTCTATCTTTTACATGATAAAATTATATCAATTATTTTTCTTCTTAATAAATTATTCTAGTTTTAATCCATTAAAAATAAACTATTTACTTCATTTATTTCAAAGAAATATTTAATTACTTAATTAGTTATGTCAATATTAAGTGTTTTGAGGATTTTCAGTTCAAAATTTTAAAATGGAATCAGTGTGTTGAACGTGGTCAAAAGGGTTAATTATTCCATCATATAAAAAATTAAAATCCTGAAATAATTATAATATTTATAAATTATTTATAATTTTATTACTAATCATGAAATATTGTAACAGCCTAAGATTTTGAAAATAAATATTGAATGAATAAAACATTAAGTCTCAACAAAACAAAACTTTGTCATAACCTAGACATAAACATAATTTTGTCACTTTAATGATTTGAATTTAGAAAAAATGAATTAAATGGTTTCCTTCAATAAGATATTTAGAGTCTGATAGGATCAAACAACATTTTTGGTGAATATTAACTTGACCCTTATGAATAGTAAATCGGTAAAAAAAGAAAAACTTCACCCATGAATGTATAAATACAATTTAGACATCTTATAAGTGATAAAATGGTCATAACATAAGTATTTGTATTTTTGTATGTCATAAATGTCTTAGATACAATTTTATGATTAATTTAATAATATAAAATGGAAATTTATTTTCATAAAATGAAATCATAAATTGTTATTTTATTGTCTTATGGTTATAAGATTATTTTATGAGACCTTGATTAACTTTTCACGATGTTATAAAACGAGTTATAGTTTTAAAGTTGTTTTTTTGAATATATTATTATTTTATTTAAAAATTGAATTAAAAATATTTTGAAAAATATTTTTTAAAAAAACATTCATTTTTTAATTATACACGTCAAAAAATTGTATGGGTGAATTTATGGGTTTTTTCTAAAATACTTGAATTTTTTTATGAATAGTGAAATACTGTAATTTAATGTATATATACATTATGAGTTAAATATGCTATTTATAGCATCATTGCTAATGTAAGAACACTTGGTTCTAACTCACATGAAATTAGTACTATTTTTGTTCATGGAATCATCACTATTTCTTGTCTTATGGAAAAATAATAAACTAATGATTAAAATCTTAAGAAAACCCTATTCTCCTCCACTTTAAAAACCACCCATACTCCCCTATTCTCTTCACTTCTCTAAAACCTTTTACCTTGTCTAAATTCTACTCTAATATCCTCAAAATCTCCTCCCCACGTCCAAATGTACTTGGTCTCATAAAAGGACCAAATCCTCTCCCCTAAAGAGGCTCTCAAGGAAGATTAATTCAAGAGGTAAATTCCTCTTTTCAGTTATTTTACTTTATTTTCAACTTCCTTTATTTTATTTTCTATCCTCACCTTTCTTAATCCAAATTTTATGAAAACTCAAGTAACATACATGAAATTTAATGTTTTTATTATTATGGAATACGTTATTATCATCTCTCATTTACCCTTCTTTTATGCTAATAGAAAAAACACCATCCGAGATGTGCTAATTTACCTCATTCAAGGATGATGGGTTTTCAATTTCTATTACTGTCTTTAATTTTGGACATGAAACCATTTTTATTGTAGAAAAAAAACATAATATATGTATTATGTATCATCCATGGTTTTGGAATCTTTTTTACACATGGTTTTTATTTATAATGAAAAATGAGTTTGCTGTGTTCAAGAACCACCAATTAACCCAAATAGTTATCATTAAATAATTTATATAATGATTCATCTTCGATCCAAGTAAACAAATGAAATTAAAAAACATTTAATCTTATAGATTTTAAATAATAAAATATAACTTCAATTTTGTATAGCTATCCTAATTATACATGATTCTCCACTCATGTGTATAAGTATACCGATCATGAAACAAACAGACCCGAACAATGAAACTGAACCTCTTAACCCATAAAAAATGCCATGAATGAACTTAATAAGGTTATAATATATCAATTAAATGTAGATTATTTTCTTTAATTATTAATTAATGGACATAAATTTTATTATTCAGGTCATTATGATTAGGTGAATGACACCATCAGACTTAAGGTAAGGGTTTCTTCATCTCATTTCCATTTCTGCGAGATATTCCCTATTCACTACTATTAATTATGTATGGTGTATGTATACTTTACGTTTTTGTTTCATATCATTAATCTCTTTATTTTCATTAAATTAAATGTATCATTTTATAATTATTAATTTTGGGGAATATGATTCAATTGATTACAATGTTGTAAGTATTTTCTACCAGAAACTCCATTATCATTTGGGTTTCTCTTATTATCTACTCACCAAAATTAAATTATTATTTATTCCAAATAAATTCTGTTCGAATGTTTTATATATTTTTTCTAATTATAACCCTTCTTTATTTTATGGGGAGTTACATGTTTAAAAACAATATTTCAAAAATTCTTCCGAAATGCAAGGTCAGTTCAAGGAAGTTTTCAAATTCTTACCTATTTTTAAGTTCAATATATAATAAATTTTTAGACATATTTATCTTTCCAAAATAAAAAATTTTAACATGAAAAATCTATTTTGGTTCATTTATGTGTTATTAAATCAAATATTCCTTTGAGATTTAAAAACTCTTTAATGAATTCCTTAAACTACACTAAAATGTTTTAATTCTCAAGCTTCTATAAAACCATTTTTTACATGATATCAATTTAGTGGGACATAATTTAGGCCTCAAATGTTATATCAATGTATTTAAAATTTCTTTTCTGGGATATATATTTTTAAAACCATATTTATGAAAAGTACTTGTGATTTTTATAAGGAACTCTACTTTTCAAAGTAAAATAGATTTTTCTCATCTAACTTTAACTTTTTTGAGATATATGCCTTGTTAACCACTTATTCATTGCATGTGGAATTTTTACTACTCGTTGGTATATAATATCAAGAGTATCCTTATTCTCATGAAATTCTAAGGTATTATGATTTTAATGTTTCAAGGTGGTATGGGACACTTTGGAATATTTAAGGATCATTTCCTCAAGAATTTCTCAAGGGTATCATTTAAAAGTATCTTTACTTATGTCCACATCCTTTGATTAATATTTTATTTAATAGAGGTTTATATGTTATTATCTCATATAAAATATCTTTTTGAAGGGTTTATGATTTGTTTTAATGTGGATGTTTTATCTTGATATCATTCACCAATTTACATCAAATGGTTAGTGTTTATGTTTAATGTATGGGGAAAGTTATTTAAATTTCATTTGTAAGTTCTAATATGAATATATATGATCTGTATGTTTATCCCCATTTATATTAGGAATGCATTGGACTTATTATGTGGTGGGTGGGGCCATCTATATCCCCTCTATGCATCTTTAGGTCTCATGAGACAAATAGATATGGACTTGGCCGAGACCCTGACCATTTTTAGATATGGTTTTTGGATGAGGCCTTAATCATATTTAGTTGTCTTGGATGAGGCCTGGATGGTATGTTTTAGAATTTCCAGCATATGCATTTATCTCATTATAAAACTAGTAATTGAAAGTTCATGTGGTTTTTAGGATACTATAATACCCATGATTATGATTTATTATGGAATTATTTTTCAAGCTCTTATAATGTGTTCAAGTATATTTTAAATTCATATGTATTAGTTATTTACTATGCCTAATGTTTATGTTTATGATATCTTTCATTGTATTTCATACCCTTACTAATCATCTGAGCTCACCCCTTTATTATGTTTCACTTTCTCCGGACATAAAGAAGTTTGTTATGAATAAAATGTAGGGATAATCTAAAAGTTGTGGATGTTCCCAATAAAACATATATGTTGTATTTTATTTCAAGTTGTAATGTTGAACTTATGTATGTATCTAGTTTTCCAAAAATACTAAATTACTCAGTCCTTCAGAATGCATATTCCTTATTTATATGACAATGTAATAAAATAAGGAACCAACTCCAGGAAACTGGGGTCTGGTCCTTACAATTGGTATTAGAGGAAGTTTAGTAGAAAACATGGAAACTATATTTAGAAAATGTAGATTAGAGAAAAAAACCCTAATATTTTCTTTGAGGATAAGTATACATGAACATATTAGAACTTTGGTAAGGATGATATTATGTAGATCCTTCTTGAAAATACATCCATATTTGGATACTATAAGTAGATGTGGTTCTAGAAAAGATAGACCTAAGAGTAATAACTCAGAAAAGGAGTTTCGGGCTTGATACGAGGTATCCTGGTACATAACAGTAGGCCTTACTATGTACCTGGTTTGACACTCCTGAGGGATATGCTTAGGATAATTCACCTTTTCTTTACCCACCGTTATGAAGGATTTATGACCTCAACGTAACCAAAGTATATGGTTCTAGGATCTACGATGCATTAATTTATTCAATGTTTAGAGTTATAGAGAGTTCATTATTTTATGAGATAATATATTATATGGAATTGATTATAAATGGAACCAATAGAAGGAATGGGAACTTCACCATTGCATGTGGTGCAAAGAGTATGAATGATCATATCTCTTATGGTCTTAAGCCATCATTTCAAAGGAATATACTATCCCAAGTTTCCTCATCATATGAGGAAATAGTATCCTTTGTTAATAAGATATCTAAATAATTCTCTGAGTCATATAAATTTTACAGGAAGCAAGAAAATAATAGGAAGGCCGAGAAAAAGATGGATAATAGGAAGAAGGGAAAGAAAAGTTTTCCCCCATGTGATAATTATGGAAGGAATCACCTTGGTAAATTCGTGAAAGGAATGTGAGTTTGTTATAAGTGTGGAGAAAAGGAAACCAATTTCGTGATATCAAGGGAAAGATAAATGTTTCTAATGTACAATGCTTCAACTACAAGGAAATGTGACACTATGTGTAACGTCCCCGACCCGGGAGCCACTAAACTGGTGCACCGATCCGGGTAGTTACATAACCTTAAGCGTGCCTCCCCGTATGCCAAAGGCTTCCAACTAGCACCGGGGGTCTTTTTGGTCAAGTGGGGAGAATATACCCCATTTTTATCAGAGTAATCCATAATAGAAAAAAACCAATAGCGGAATAAATAATCAATGAACAAGGAACATGTGTAACAACCATTTCCAACAATAAAAATTCCATGTCCTACTAGAAGTGCAAAAGTGAACAAAAGCCCAAAATAAGGACAAAGGCCAAAATCCCCAAAATGGTCCCAACTCCAAGTCCGTATCCTCCACCAAGTGCTACCCATGTACACTCAACTATCTAGCAAGGACCATTTCCCTTGTAATGACCTGCAAACATGAAGTCTGCTCGGGTACCCAATGGCGGCCCGAGCAGGGTGTGTGTACAACTTAGTAGGCCACCACCAACAGTGTTTACAAAATATCCAGTATGAATCGGTAGTGCATGAAAAAGGAATGTGAATGATAATTTCCAAGTAATTATTTAAGGTGCCATTAACTAGTTCAGAGCCAAAGCCATTTCCACTTCCATTACCATTCATTTCACACCAATTATCATCACTTACCATTTCATCACATTTACATGGGTTAATCACATACATTATGTTACATGGGTCTAAGGCCAACAATAACATGAAAGAGGTTAAACACATCGTTATCCAATCTCACGAGGACTAACCCCCTCATAGTAACCATATCTTCAACTCGAAGCCTCAGTCCGGTTGGATGCAACCGTTAGGAGAATAGATCATTAGTCCCCATTCCTAACCCGTGCATTTAGAGTGGAGTTCAGAGCATCAGTCTTCACTCGACCCATGGGCGTATATCCTCAAGTCATACCCCACTCTACCAAGCCATGTGCACATGATTATATATATAAGTGATCATCAACCCACCATACCATTGTCCTTTGAAAAACACCATTCACAACAAACCACACGGGAATTCACATTATGCCTTAACCCATTAACACATTACCATTTCACATCATTTAACCATTCACCCAATTCCCATGTGTAATTCCTATCTCACTAATCATTCAACACTCAACCCATAACTTATCCCGTTATGGTCTTTAATCAGTTTACACATTAACCCATTTAACACATTCATCATTTCCATGAATCAACCATTCAACCTATTTCAAACAACCCTTAGGTTATTTCCAATTCTAGGTGCATAAGCTAACTTCTATTCCAAGTTCAACCAATCATGCCAACATATTCGTGAAGGAATCTACCATTTATTACAACAAGGTCACTTGTTTAATGACAATCCCTAAACACGGGAAAAGCCGGCACATCCCATGGATGGCCCCAATTAGGTCAAGTCATCCTCAACGCATCCCATGAGGATCATGAGGGTTTCCATTTACCATTTTTAAGCATCCTTTATACCAACCGCATCTAGGTTGGTCAAAGCTCATCAAAAGGAAACCATGATCAAATCCAAACATGCATAAATCCACCATAAAACAATGGGATAACGTTTGTAGACCACCTACCTCAAAACCACGGTTGAACGCACAATCAATCGAGTCCTTAGACCTCAATCTATCCAGCCTTTGGAGTTTCAACCTAGAACTCGCCCAAATGATAGGGTTTTAGAGCACCAGAACAAGACGGAGGAAAGATGCAAACCCTAAACCAAAAAGAGAAACACAGATGGGATTAGCCTTACCGAGAGCTTCGATCTGAATCCAACGGCACAAAAAACACCTTAGAAATGAGGGATATCGACCTCTTGGAGATCTTGGGTAATTTGGTTCATGCCTAGGGTGAAGAGGGAGGAATGTAGAGGAAATCCCGAGTGGATTCTTAAAATTTTGGGGTGGCAATTTTGTAATCTTTCTCAAATTTAAGAGGACTCACGGTTTTGCCGCATGGTTTGAAAAAACATGTGAAAACCGTGCACATGCTACTGTTTGGAAGAAGTGGGTTGCATGGTTTACCTAGGAAGGCCACATGGTTTTCCCTGGCCGTGTGCAGGCCTTGCGCCCAGGTTTGTCTTGCCTAATTTTCCTTTCTTTCGTGCACTAAGCCCTCGAAACACCCCCAAGACCTCTTATACTTTCAGAGGACATCCCTTCAAGCCCGAAACAAGGGATTCAACCAAAAAATAACAAAAACAAACCCTTCCAAAAATCGGGATCTTACAACCTCCCCACCTTATAACGGCTCGTCCTCGAGCTGAGTTTCCAAGCCTCATTGTTCCACCGAAGAGAAGAGTTCGGGCCACTGAGCCTGCATATCCGATTCCCGCTCCCAAGTTTCTTCCTGAAAATTTCCATGCATCCATAGTACTCGAAATAATGTAACAACCATGCCTTACAATACCTTTTCACTACGATTAACCACACGAACCAGATGCTCCTCAAAGGACGCATCGGCCTCAAGATCCACATCCTCCATGCCAACCACGTGAGATGGGTCAGGGTGATATCATCAAAGCTGCGACACATGAAACACATCATGCATCCCACCATACTGCTGTGGAAGAGCCGATCGGTAAGCCACTGGTTCAATCCACTCCATAATCTCAAAAGGTCCCACATACCTGGGCGCCAACTTACCCTACTTTTGAATCTGACGGTGACCCAACCTTGGAGACACCTGAAGGAAAACTTTATCACCCACCACAAACTCAAGAGGTCTACTCCTACAATATGCATAAGACTTATGCCTAGTGTGAGCCATATCCATCCACTTCCTAATCAACTTAACTCTCTCTGATGTCTCCTGCATGAGACTTGGCCCCAACAACTCAGATTCACCGGCCTCTTCCCAACACAATAGAGATCTACATGGCCTCCCGTATATTTCCTCAAATGGTTGCATCTGAATCGTATCCTGAAAATTGTTGTTATAGGAAAGATCAACTAACGACAGGTGCCTCTCCCAAGAACCATCAAAGTCCAAGACACAAGATCTTTACATGTCTTTCAACACTTGGATCATACGCTACGACTGCCCGTCCGTCTACCGGTGGAAATCCGTACTAAAAAACACCTACGTACCAAATACCTTCTGCAACGCTTTCCATAAATGCGATGTGAAACACAGATCTTGTTATGAAACTATGGTTCATGGAACACCATGAAACCGCACTATTTCCTAAACATACAACTCACCCAACTGGTCGATTATAAAGGTCTCCAAAATCAGTAAGAAATGAGCCACTTTCATTAACCGATCCACAACCACCCAGATTGCATCATTATTCCACGACATCCTCAGATGACCCATGACAAAATACATTGTTACATCATCCCACTTCCATTCCAGAATAGGAAATGGATGCAACAAACCACCTGGGCATTGATGCTTGGCCTTCACCTGTTGACAGGTAAGGCACCGTGCCACAAAGCCCACAACTTACTTCTTCATTCCAGGCCACCAAAACTACCTTCAGAGATCACGGTACATCTTGGTAAAACCAGGATGCACTTCCCACTTTGATGCATGGAACTCACGAATCAAATCATCCCGCATACACTTTTTCACAACCACACGATCACAAACACAAACAATACCTTCCATACCGACGACCCAACCAGAAGGTAGCTCCCCACCTTTAAGCTTTTACTTCATGATCAAACACAAAGGATCATCAATATGACCTTCCTTAACTCGAATCAAAAGCAAAGACTCCATCTTTAAGGAAGCCAGAGTGACCTGACCACTCTCCTCCTGCACCTCCAGGTGAATATCTACAAACAAAGCCATCACCTTCCACTCGGTGCTGGAATCCAGAACCACCGGATTCTGAACCTTCCTACTTAGAGCATCAGCAACACTGTTTCCCTTTCCAGGAATGTACACCAACTCAAAGTCAAAAGACTGGAGATATTCAACCCATCTTCATTGACAATGGTTCAGATCTTGTTGTGAGAAGATGTACTTTAAACTCCTATGGTCGGTAAACACAGTAAACCATTATCCCAATAGACGGTGCCTCCATCACTTCAAGGAGTACACCACTGCAGCCAAATCAAGGTCATGAGTGGGATAGTTCCACTCATGGGGTCTCAAATGACTTGATATATAAGCCACAACTCTGTCATCCTGCATCAACACAACCCCATGTCCGACTCCGGACGCATCACAAAACACGATGTACTTCTTACCCAGCTCAGGTAAGATCAAGATAGGTGAGGTCGTCAACCGATTCTTAAACTCTTGGAAGGAATTATCACAAGACTCAGACCACTCTAACCTGATTCCTTTCTTGGTCAAGCCTGAGAGTGGTGATTCCAAGCGAAAGAAATCCTGAATGAACCTTCAGTAATACCCGGCCAAACCCAGAAAACTGCAAACATCAGAAATACTCTTGGGCTTCTCCCAAGTAACAACTGACTGCAATTTATCTGGATCTAATGACACACCTGCCTTCGAGATGATGTGACCTAGAAGATACACCCCACCTATCCAGAATTGAAACTTTGATAGCTTGGCGTATAGCCGATGCTCTCTTAGTGTACCCAAGACGATGTCAAGATGTTGGGCATGATCATCCTATGTTTTCGAGTACACTAAAATTTCATCAAGAAATACAATCAAAAATAGATCTAGATAGGGATGAAATATTTGGTTCATCAAATCCATAAACACTGCTGGTGTATTGGTCAAGCCAAAAGGCATTACCAAAAACTCAAAGAACTCATACCGACTCTGGAAAGCTGTCTGCGGAACGTCAGAAGACCTCACCCTCATTTAGTGATAACCTGAACTCAGATCAATCTTAGAAAACACTGATGTCCCCCTCAACTATTCAAACATGTCATCAATTCTAGGAAGAGGTTACCTATTTTTCCCCATAATATGATTCAACATTCGATAGTCCACACACTGCCTCAACAACCCATCATCCTTCTTCGCAATAAGCATGAGAGATCCCCAAGGAGAAGTACTAGGATGTATAAACCCCTTACGCACAAACTCCTCAAGCTGAAACATCAGTTCCTATAGTTCTGTTAGTGCCATTCGGTATGTAGGAATAGAAACTGGCTCCTCTCCCGGTAGCAACTCGATCGTGATCTCGACATCCCTCTCGGGTTGTAACCCTTAGAAATACTCAAGAAACACATCCTAAAACCAATCCACCATGGGAGGAAAATTAGACTGTTCCCCTCCCTCATCATCATCAAGCATGAGACATGACACTTGAGCCATGAGTCCACTCATCTGTTGACAAAACAGTCCCGCACGCCCTGCTCGAACATCCCATTCACCACGGTGGACATAAGTGTCACCCTCAAGCGACCTGAATGATACTCTACGAAGATAACAGTCTATGTGAACCTGATACAACACCAACCAATCCATTCCATAGTTTAGGTCAAACCCTGACATCTTGATAATGAACAAGTCCCATAGAAAATGATACCCACCAACTTCCAAGGAACATCCCTTACACTGCTTGATATTCTCAATCCGTACCCCCAATAGGGTGTCAATTGACATAACTCCACACATCCCATCCATAGGTAAACCCAGAACTACCACAAGTTGAGTAGAAATGAAAGAGAGTGTCGAACCTGTGTCAAACAGCGCACTAACAAATGTAGAATCTACAAGGATCGTACCTCGAACAGTTGACATTCCAGCCTCACCATCACCAGGCGCAAACTGAATTGCCTAAAGCTGACCTTTCCCTCTACCCTGGGCTCTAGCCTAAGAACCCTACGCCGCACTGCCCTGCTGGCATGAGCGATCTTTCCCTGGAGTTCCACATCCACTGCCCCTGCCAGTATGACCTGTGGAGCTCCAACTTCCTTCCTGATACTGGGACAAAGCGTCACAAATCAGTGAAGCGACTAGAATAGTCCATCAATGATAGCGATCCCTGAGTCAGGCTCATAAAATCTGCAAGCCACTCCTTCCTCAAAGTCTCTGGGTAGAAATGCTCCTGAAACCTCTCCTGGAAAACCTCCCACGATATCCGCTCAGCCTGCTCGGTGTAAGCCTGAATGTCCCACCAACGCCTTTTCCTGGCCCCGCAACATATAAATAGCTAGTTTTAATCACTTTTCTAAAGGGGTATCCAGATGATCCAGTATCATCTGGACAGAATTTAACCAGAACTCTGATGCCTCCGGCCCACCCTATTCGGTGAAGGTCAGAGGGTGCTGTAGTTGGAACTACCTGGTTAGCTCAAACATACTCGGTGCAACCTGCCCTGGGTCCCAATCCATCATCTTCATAAGTTGAGTTAAGTTCTCTCGGAGCTGGTCTTCTCTACCATCATTGATCACCACATTTTCGTGCTCTTCTATTAGAGGAGTTTTCTTAGCAACATCCTCCCATTGCCCAACTGGCAACCGACATCGTGGTGGCATCACTCTACATTTCCAAGCACGAGATTTAGCACGCATACCATAAAACTTTCATGAATTCACCTAAACGCTCTTTAATAGCTACAACAACCCATTTTCAAATACCACTTCAATGAAATTAACACCTCAAATTCACCGCCCCGACCATCCCTACCGCAGTCCATGGTAACATGGGGTGAACAACCATGCACTACCACCAAAATCACACAACATTTTACAAAAACATTTCCACTTCATTTGAAACCCTTATATTTCATTAAACATAATTTACCCAATTGTTTTATTTCATTCTTCCCATTATTTCTTGGTTTCATGAAATGCATGATGCACCCTACCTTCCTGCCTCACACACCCACCCTGTGAATGTGCATAACACAATGCATGTCACCTATCTCCCTAGGTGTCTACAATGATGCATGAATACAAAACCTCGTTCCGTTAAGGCCACGATCCAAATATCATAAAACAGTCACATCAAACCACATGTGAATCACCCAATGGTGAAATATCATCAACTATAACAACACACAACCAAGAACAACATTTCCCACCCAGGGTGACGTGGGTTTTCCCTCGTACATGGGTTAACTACTCCCAATCACGAGATCATTACCAAGGTCCGACACATCTTAACACTTGGAAACCTATCCCAAATAACAAGACCTCCGAGAATGAGAAGAAAGATATCATCTGATACCACTTTATAACATCCCCGACCTAGGAGCCACTAAACCGGTGCTTCGAGCCGAGTAGTTACATAACCTTAAGCGCTTCTCCCCGTACGCCAAAGGCTGCCGACTAGCAGTGGGGGTCTCTGTGGTCAAGTGGGGAGATTATACCCCTTTTTTATCAGAGTAAACCTTAACATAAACAATCCAAGAGAAGAAAAAATAATCAATAAACAAGGAATATGTATAACAACCATTTCCAACAATAAATATTCCATGTCCTACTATAAGTGAAAAAGTGAAAAAAAGACCAAAATAAGGACAACGACCAAAATACCCAAAACTGTCCCGACTCCAAGTCCGAATCCTCCACCAAGTGCTACCCATGTCCACTCAACTATCTATCAAGGACCCTTGCCCTTCTTCTGACCTACAAACATGAAGTTTGATCAGGTTCCCAATTGTGGCCCGAGAAGGGTGTGAGTACAACTCAGTAGGCCACCGGCCACAGTGTCTACAAAATATCCAGTATGAATAGGTAGTGCATGCAAAAGAAATGTGAATGATAATTTCCAAGTAATTATTTAAGGTTCCATTAACTATTTCAGAGCCAAAGCCATTGCCACTTCCATTACCATTCATTTCACACCAATTATCATCACTTACAATTTCATCACATTTCCATGGGTTAATCACATACATTATGTTACATGGGTCTAATGCCAGCAATCACATGCAAGAGGGTAAACACATAGTTATCCTATCTCACTAGGACTAACCCCCTCATAGTAACCATATCTTCACCTTGAAGCCTCAGTCCAGGTGGATGCAACCGTTAGGAGAATAGATCATGAGTCCCCATTCCTAACCCATGCATTTAGGGTGGAGTTCAGAGCATCAGTATTCAATCGACCCATGGGCATAGATCCTCAAGTCATACCCCACTCTACCAAGCCACATGAACATTCTTATATATATAAGTGATCATCAACCCACCATACCATTTTACTTTGACAAACACCATTCACAAAAAACCACATGGGAATTCACATTACGCATTAACCCATTAACAGATTACCATTTAATATCATTTAAACATTCACCCAATTCCCATGTGTAATGCCTATCTCACTAAGAGTTCAACACTAAACCCATAGCCTATCCCATTATGGTCTTTAATCAGTTTACACATTAACCCATTTAACCTTTTCATCATTTCCATGAATCAACCATTCAACACATTTCAAACAACCCTTAGGTTATTGCAAAGTCTAGGTGCATCACCTAACTTCTATTCCAAGTTCATCCAATCATGCCAACATATTCATCAAGGGATCTACCATTTATTACAACAGGGTTACTTGTTTAATAACAATCCCTAAACCTGGGAAAAGATGTCATATCCCATGGATGGCCCCAATTAGGTCAAGTCATCCTCAACGCATCCCATGGGGATCATGAGGGTTCCCATTTACCGTTTTTAAGAATCCTTTATACCAACCGCATCTAGGTTGGTCAAAGCTCATCAAAAGGAAACCATGATCAAAGCCACACATGCATAAATCCATCATAAAACTATGGGATAACGTTTGTAGACCACCTACCTCAAAACCATGGTTGAACGCACACTCAATCAAGTCCTTAGACCTCAATATGTCTATCCTTTGGAGATTCAACCTAGAACTCTCCCAAAAGATAGGGTTTTAGAGCTTCGGAACAAGAGGGAGAGAAGATGAAAACCCTAAACCATAAAGAGAAGAAAGGATGGGATTAGACTTACCCAGAGCTTCGATCCGCATCCAACGGCACCAATAACACCTTATAAACGAGGGAGACCGACCTCTTGGAGCACTTGGGCGATTTAGTTCGTGCCTAGGGTGAAGAGGGAGGAATAGAAAGTAAATCCCGAGTGGGTTATTAAAATCCCATGGTGGAAATTTCATAATTTTTCCCATCTTTAAGAGGCCGCACAGTTTGAAAAACCATGCACAAACAGTGGACATGCTACTGTCTAGAGGAAGAGGGTTGCACGGTTTACCTGGGCAGGCTGCATGGTTTGCCCTGGTCGTGTGCAGGTCGTGCACCCAGGATTGTCTTTCCCATTTTTCCTTTCTTTCGTGCCCCGAGCCCCATAAACACCCCCAAGACCTCTAATTCTTTCAGAAGACATCCCTTGAAGCCTAGAACAAGGGATTCAACCAAAACATAACGAAAACACACCCTTCCAAAAACTGGGATCTTACACTATGAAAATCAATATCCCACACATCAAAGAAATATGCCCCAGATGATGTTACTGGATAATGAGAAAGTCATGATACTTCTACAGATGAAGCTGAATGATTAATATGCCTCATCAATAATAATTTCATTTTACTATTTTATCAATAATGTGCTGGTTATAAGAATTATAGAATATATGAGTATTGTACTGAAATACTATTTCATTATGTTTTTGAGGTTATATGGTGATTTGTACCAAGGAAAAGTGACTCAATAGAAAGTTAATATCTTGGGGAAAAATATGTCTGAGGGAATGACAACCCTAAATATATTCATGATGATTAAGATAAAGATGAAGAAATGATTGATTTGGATAAGTATCGACAACCTCAAAAATGATTATTGACTTATCTACAAGTGGTCTATTCTATCATTGATGGAGTTTACAACATTTTTGGATATAAGGAATATATCCAATAACATGTGTAAGGATGAATGCATGTTTACAATAAGGGTTTATGGTAATTTGAGTTATTACCACATTTCAAGACGAAACATGATGAAGATATTCACATGTTTGGAATGTGAAAATTTAGGGCTGATTCGTGTTGATTAAAGGAAAATAAGGTAATAGATGCATTGAGTAGGATAGATCATGGAGTCTTAAACAAAATGAGGATTTAAAAGGACCTTATGTACATGGATCTGGAAAGGATGGATATGGTAATGATTCTAAAGTATTGGGTCATGATCTTTTAGAAAGTTAAAACATTTAATAAATGGTTTATTTTTATAATTGTATGAGGTTTTAGATGTTAATGTCACCACATGATGCAACCTGTTCTAAGAGATAATGTATAGATAATAAAAGGCACAAACAAAGTATAAAATTGTGTTTATGAAATAGAAATGTATATTTATACTCATATACAGTGGAATAATTCCTCAAACTAGAAAAAGAGTCTTAAATAAAAATGTTTCCCTATTATCATATATATATATATACATATTTCATTCATGATATTAATAATATTTTTCATAACTAGAGTTTATGTTTTTTTGGTAATGATCATTCATCTGAGAATATTCTCTATCAGTTTCCATAAAAACCTGATGGTTAGATTATTCATCCATGACCATTTTTTCCAGTTAGAATGTGAAGTTTTGTAGTAACCGATGAATTTAACTTTCCCTATTATTATGAGTATATTTTAACCATATTCCTAATCTGGGATTCCCACAAGGGAATTTTCAAGTATCAACCATTAAATTTGATGTTCAATTTCAAATTTTGAGGCTGAAATTTTTGTGTAGAGGGGAGAATGTAATACCCCAATATTTTGAAAATAAATATTGATTACTTAAAACACCGAGTCTCTATAAGAAAATACTTTGTTATAAGATAGCTAATAAACATAATTTTGTCACTTCTCTGATTTGAAATTCGAAAAACTAACATACACGGTTTCGTTCTGTAAGATATTTAGAGTATGACAGGATCAACATACATTTTTGGGGAATAGTAACTTGAACCTTATGAATAGTAACATATCCTTATGAATATTAATGAATAGTAAATTGGACAAAAAAAGAGAATCTTCACCGATGAATGTATAAATACAATTCAGACATCTTATAAGTGAAAAAATGATCATAGCATAAGTATTAGTATTTTTGTACATCATAAATATTTGAGTTAAAATTTTGTGATTAATTTAATAATTTAAAATGGAACTATATTTTCATAAAATATAATCTTAAATTTCTATTTTAATGTATTATTGTTATAAGATAATTTTTTCAGACCTTGATTAACTTTTCAAGGTGTAGTAAAATGAGTTATAGTTTTAAAGTTTTTTTTGAATATATTTTGATTTTATTTAAAAATATAATTAAAAATATTTAGAAAACTATTTTAAAAAATTATATATCATTTTTTAATTCTACATGTCAATAAATGGTTGGGATGATGTTTTGTGACTTTTCTAAAATACTTGATTTTTTTATGAATAGAGAAATATGATAATTTATCGTATATATACATTATGAGTTAAATAAACTATTCCGAGCATTTTCTCTGATGTAATAACCATTGGTTCGAAATAAAATTAACTTATTACTATTTTTTTTCATGGAATCATCACTATTTATTGTCTTATGAAAAAAATAATAAACTGATGATTAAAATATTAAGAAAACCCTCCTCTCCTCCACTATAAAAACAACCCACACTTCCCTCTTCTAGTCACTCCTCTACAACCTTGTTCCTTGTCTAAATTATTCTCAAATATCCCCCCAATATCCTCCCCCACATATAGAATATATTTCTATCATAAAAAGACCAAATCATATCCCCTAAGGAGGCTCTCAAGGAAGATTAATTCAAGAGGTAAATTCTTATTTTCAATTCTTTTACTTTCTTTTAAAGTTCCTTTGTTTTATTTTATATTATCACTTATAATCATCCAAATTTTATGAAAAATCAATTAAATTATATGTAATTTAATTTTTTTGTGATTATGGAATCAGTTATTATCATCTCTCTATTACTCTTCTTTTAAGCTAGTAGTAAAAAACACAATCTGAGATGTGCTAATTTACCACATTCAAGGACAATGGGTTTTCAATTTATATTATCATATTCAATTATGGTCATGAAACCATTTTTATGGTTGAAACAGACTATAATATATTTATTATGTCTCATCTATGGTTCTGGAATTTTTTTGTACACATGGTTTTGATATATAATGCAAAATGAGTTTGTTGTGTTCAAAAACCACAAATTAACCCAAACAGTTATCATTAAATAATTTATATAATGATTCATATTCACTCCAAGTAACAAATTGAAATTTAAAAACATTTAACTTTTTTTATGTTCACTAATAAAATATAACTTCAATTCTATAACACCATCCTAATTTTACATGATTCTCCATTCATTTATATAAGTATACTGATAATGAAACAAACAGACCTGAACAATGAAATTGAACCTCTTAACACATCAAAAAGTCCATGAATGAACATAATATGGGTTTAATAAATAAATTAAATTTATATGAGGTTCTGGAATTATTAATTAATGAAGCTAAATTATATTATTCAGATCATGAAGATCAAGTGAAGAACACCACCAGACTTAAGGTAAGGGTTTCTTCATCTCAATTCCATTTTTGTGAGATATTCTGTATTCACTACTATTACTTATGTATGGGGTATTTGTACTACCAATTTATGGTTTATATCCTAATTCTATTTATTTTAATGATATTCAATATATCAGATTATTATTATTATTTTTTTGTCATACAATTCACTTGACTACAAAGTTGTAAATATTTTCTACCGAAAAGACCATTTTTATTCAGGTTGCTCTTATTCTCTACTCACCTAAATGAAATTATTATTTATTCTTATTTACTCCTCATAAATTCTTTTTCAACATTCTATATATTTTTACCAATAATATTCCTTCTTTATTTTATGGGTAGTTACATGTTTTAAAATAATCTTTCAATATTTCTTCCTAAATGTAAGACCAATTCAAGGATCTTCTTGAATTATAACATATTTTTAAGTTCACTCTATAATATATTTCAATATAGATTTATCTTTACAAAATTAAAAATTTTAACATGAAAAATATTTTTTGGTTCATTTCTAGTTTTATGAATGAAAATAAGCCTTTGTACTCTAAAATCACTTTAGTGAATTCCTTAAACCACACTAAAATGTTTTAATTCTTAAACTTCTTTAAAAAAACATTTTTATATGATTTTACTTTAGTGGGACATCATTTATGCATAAAATTTAAAATCAATGTCATTCCCTTTTCTTTTTTGGGATATAAATTCTTAAAATAAAATTTATGAAAAATACAAATGATTTTCCAAAGGAACTATTCTTTCTAAAGTAAAATATATTTTTCTCACCTCACATTTACTTTTTTTGAGATATATGCCTTGTTAACCAATTATTAATTTCATTTGGTGTATATACTAACCATTGGTATATCATATAAAGAGTATCCTTCTTCTCATGACATTCTACGAGTTTATGATTTGAATGTTTCAAGGTGGTATGAGACACCTTGGAATGTTTAAGGATTATTTCCTCAATAATTTCTCAATGTTTTCATTTAAAAGTATCTTTACTTATGTCAATATCCTTTCATGATTCTTCTATTTCATATAGGTTTATATATTATGATATCATCTAAAATATGTTTTTGATTGGTTTCTGATTAGCTTTAATTTGTTTGTTCTTTCTTGATATCAATCACCAATTTACTTTGAATGGTTAGTGTTTTTGTTTAATAAACAGGGAAAGTTATTTACATCTCATATGTTAGTTTAAATATGAATTTATATGTTGTTTATGTTTATTACCATTAATATGAGGAATTAATTGGACTTATTATGCGATGGTTGGGGCCCGCTATAGACCTTATATGCATCAGTTGGTCTCATGAGACAAATATAGATGGACTTGGCTGAGGCCATGCCCATTTTTAGAAATGGTTTTTGCTGAGGCATTAATCATTTTTAGATGTCTTGGATGAGGCCTTGATAGTATGTTTCATAATGTCTGACATATGCATTTACCTCATTGTGAAACTAGTAATTTAATGTTCATGTGGTTATTCTATTAGTATAATACCCCTGATTATTCTTTATTATGGCATTATTTATTTATCTCTTAAAATGTGTTCAAGTTTATTTTTAAAGGAATATGTAATAGATATTCACCATGCCTAAGGTTTATTTTTATGATATTATTGGCTGTATTTCTTACCGTTATAGATCATATGAGATCACCTTTTTCTTATGTTTCATTTTCTAAAGAGAAGAATAAGTTTATTATTAATGACTTAAAGGGATAAAGTTAGAGTTGTGGATGTTCCTAATAAAACTTATATTTTATTTTATTTCATGTTGAAATGTAGAAGCTATGTATGTATCTAGTTTTCCAAAACTACGAAACTACTTGGTCCTTCAGGATGAATATTCCTTTTCTATATGCCAATGTAATAAAATAAGGAACTGGTTTTGGGAAACTGGGGTTAGTTCCTTAAAAATATAGTTATGTAAAATGAACTACGTTACAATCATAGAGATGGTAGGCCATACATACATATGATTAACATTTCCATTTTTCAATGATAATGATGGAAAAAAGGCAAGTGTTATTTATTATTTAAAAAATTATAATTATATCACAAATATCATACTATTTCTTTAAATACACTTTTATATACCATCTGGGTGATACGTTGATGGAAATTGAGTCACATAACTTCACAAGGCAGTTGTCCTCTATATGCACGAACACTGTTATCATTTTTAAATGGATGGATATGTAAAAAAATATATTATATATTAAAATTTAAAAATTTTAAATATTTCATTAATATCATATATATAAATTAAATCCATCATCCTAAATATCCATGAGAGGATATTATAGAAAATGAATCACATTAGTTTGCGAGGCGGTGGTCCTCTATACACACGAATGATGGTTTTGTTTCCCATTTGATGGAAGAGAATATGGATGTAGGTTATGATATTAATATAATAAAATATATTTATATGGTATATATTTTAATATTATATTATCATGGTTTAGAAATATTTTAAATATGTGGAAGAAGAAACAAAACAAAAACGTTCGGTTAGGAACACTGCCTCTTCTTCAGACCACCACTTTAGGATTATACTTAAATGCATCCTAGATTACATTTTTGATAAAAAAGGACTATAGGACATGGGTGTAGAGTTAAAGAAGGCATTTCGGAAGGTAATTTCAGAAACACAAGGCTTTTAACTGTAAAAAGGATATTAGAGGAGGTTCCCTTTTATAAGTGAGAGGGAGTGTCATTTTTGTTAATACACAAAACTACTGAATAATGAGAAATCAATCTCAATAAAAGTGACTAAAAAATTGATATATAATTTAGTGGATAGGTGATATGGAAAAAAATCATAAATTTGAAATGAAACATTTTCTAAACATTTTATTTCATTTACCTCTAGGATTACTCACATTTACATTTTATGTTTTTCACCACTGTAACTAGTTTTTTTAACTATTTTTATTATTAATTGTGAAAAAAATTAATTTTACATTATTAAATAACATAAATTATGAATTATTACAAATATGGAATCCATTTTATCAAATTCAAATATTAAAATTAGAAGAATCCATTTTAAAACTAATCCAACAAAACATGTCAAAAAACGTTTTTCAAGAGATGCATTTTTCAAAAAAGAGATGATCTTATATTAACTATATGATTATAAATTGTCACTATATGAATTTAAATTAATATAAATATATTTATAATATATGAATTGAAATTAAATATTTCATTACCAGGGGTTATTTTAATTAATTTAAATGGATAAACATTATTCACTTAAAAAAAGTTTGTTGGAAACCATGTTTTTAAGCACAAAAAATAAACTTAAAAAAATCATGAAAATTGATGATTCAAAATAAATTAGTTATATTATTATAAATAAAATGGTTGATATTACACTTTAATAACAAATCCAAAGTATAATGAAAGTTTTAATATACTTTATTTAATGAAATGAAATGACAACATTAGAAAAATCAACAATTTTCACTATTCATTGAGTCTTTTTTCTTATTTGGATGCTGACCAATTAGATGGTTGTTATTATAAGAAGATTTTTTTATGGTAAAATAGGGAATTGGTGTATTCTGATGATGTATACTCATGATGATATGAAATTCTCATTTTCAGACTCCCAACAACCATTTCACGACAAGTATTACCCTTCATTCTTATACTCTATAAATAAACATAAGTTTCTCAAGTTGCAATAGGGTGATATGATAGTTGCAGAGTACACCATGAGGTTCACTGAACTCATGATTTTATCCTTTTATATGGTACTAAATGGTTTATTCTAGGCACAAAAAGTTGAGAAGGGCCTCCGTAGAGACATTCGTGCCATAGTAGTCTCATTGTGCATTCCTACATATACTGGAGTGTGGGAGTGGGCCCTAGTTACCAAGAATTTCCAAGAATATTGGTACTAGATGACTGGGGTTGATGGTGGAAATAATGTGGCTGATTCATCTGCAATATCTAGTATACATCAGACATCAAAGTATTGGCACATGAGGAATATTCATACTCCAGGTCAAACACATGGTTTTATGGTTTAGGGATCATGTAGAGTATATAGTTAGCAAGGTGAGGGATGATGGTATGATTGTGGTAGGATAGGTCATATAAGGCCCTAGCCTTAAACATTACCTAATATTGAGATATTTCAAGAATACACATTGAGGATCTTTTCAGGTTTAGTGTTTTAGAGAATTAGATCATAAATCATGCATTACATTCCACATTTAAACAAAGTGGTTACATAAAAGATAGTATTATTTTTTCCCATCAATTGAAACATATTTAAAATAAAACATGGATTCTTTATTGACACTTTCTTGACACTATCATCACATCAAGAACTTTTACCTTGACCTGTGAAAAACATTTCAAAAACATGGGATGCGCATAAAAAGCTTAGTAAGGGACATAAAAATACGGAAAGGAAACATTAGTACATGTATACATAAGAATCAATGAAATCATAATTTACACATAAAACATAAGCACATTAACTTACCTCATGAAATCATAAGATTTATGAATAAATCATAGAAAACATAAGACAAAAACATAACTTGAGGCATTCATAACATTCTTACGTAGGGAGTAACCCTCATGGTTACGTTTGGAATACCCATCCTAGTATATTCCCTAAATATCTTCATAGAAACCTTAGAGTTTAACTCCTTCGTGTTACCCAATGCATTGGAGAGCTATATCGGGCTCACCCTCACTTAGTTTATCATGGAACCACCCGTCTTCATAAACAATTCCCAAGAACCATAACATAATCATATCACATAAAACATGCATAAAGGAAACATAACATTTCCACATTTCAATCACTAGATATCAATACAACACATTGATAAAATAAAAATATTTTCAAAACCATTTTCAAAACCAAAATAAAAGAAAAGTCAAACATGGTATTTATTTTTCATTTAAAAAGAAGTTATGGCTTGTAGAGGATGCTGAAACTCAAATAATGGTCACGGTGGCAGAGAAGTCATTGTCGCCGCATACATATGACAAAAACATTCCATTTTGTTGTTTAGTAAAACACTTTGTACAAAAAATATTCCTTTTTAATAAATGTAAAACTCAAAGGGGTTTGTACACCGTATAAAATAAGGTTGTGTATAAAACAAAATATGCCTCAATGAAAGGTGACTGAGACGAAGTCCCATACCTCGGGTCCGACTTGACTCAATCATTCTTTAACTTCCTGAATAATAAACTTGAGTTAATTTATACTTTCTTAAGAACCTTTTCAAAGTTCATTATTCCTTTTATATCACTTATTACCATGTTATGAACACTATGTAATTATTTAAGTTAATAATGGTTGTTTTGTCGATCATTGGTACTTGAGTCAAAAATAAACTCTTTATAATTACAAGTTGTTCATGTGGTAAAATATAAATTATATACAGAATTATATTCATGATTTAGATATCATATATATCATATATATCCAGTATATACATGAATTTATAATATTACATAACATTTAGAGGTAAGAAATGAAATGCGCTGTTCATGGAGACGGTAAGCCGTACGTACGCATGAACGCTACTTTCATTTCTATTTCCTATTTAATGGAATTGAATCATAATGATATAAATGTATATTATAATTCCAGTATAATATCATATATAATATCATTAACTCCATCCTTTATATGTCCCACATATGGAATTAACGAATCAAATCACTTTGATGGGGCGGTAGTCCGCACTTCCTAAAATGAAGATATCGCGTTTACCCATAATGGAAGCCATAAAGGTATGCCATAAATGAAACATACAGAAGCTTAAGGAAAAAATAAACATATAATATATCATATATAAATATAGTGACATCTTAATGGCCACCTTTTAAGGTGTCATAAGAATATTGAACAATCATAGTTTCATGAGGCAGAAATTCACCATCCACAGAAACAATATGTTCTTTAACCAATAGATGTAGGTGTCTGTAGGTTTGGCTCGAATAATTATCATAAAAACAACCTAGTATATTGAACATTATGTTTTTGTTACAAAAGAAATTAATAAAAAGAGTTTATGGGGTTGGAGAAGAAAAATAAATTAAAAGAACATTAGAGAAGACTTTACCTTTAAATAGGGTAACTCCTCTTGGTTTGTACCAAAAGGGTTTCTTGAAGAGCTTTCTGCCTAAGGTAAGGATTATAGGATGAAGAGAGGGATGTGGAGAGATAAAATTATCAGAGCATGTCCAAGACAATGGCTTGAGAAGTGTGTGTAAAGAGGTATAGGTGGGGGCCTTTTATTAGAGGAGAGAAGGGGCACTCATGGAATGTTATAAAATGTTACTTTATATTAAAATGAGTTTCGGATTTTAAAGGTCCCACATTGTTATATTTAAAGGATAAGGTGATAAGGGTTCGAAATATACCCATCCAATAGGTCTTAGACAAGTTTAAGTCTTATATTTTACATTATATTTTCATTTTATTTAAATCGTTCATTAATGAGGTAATCACTGCATCATCATGATGTCATAAATAATTTAATTTATTTAATGTCTAAAAATTATAAGAAAAATACTATGATGTAGGAAATATTTTTATATTTCCAATTAATTTTTATAGTCTAATATATCATTTATGTAGAAAAAATTAAAAATGTTTTACTCAGGTGATACATTCTTTGTTATATTTAACTTTCTTTAAAAATAAAAAGATGAAAAGTCATTATCACAAAAAAGTGATTCCATGGGGTCCACAAGTTTGGCACAAGGCATACCATGGTCGGCCATGACACAACCAGTAGAATTAGGAGACATTTTGGGGTCATTTGTTATTATTATGATATTATTTTATTATCCTTAACTACCAGATTACTAATTAATCAAGACAATTAAAGATAATTACCGTCGTTACTATTCATAATGTCCAAAAAACAAAAGAGTCCTGATTACATAATTTGGACCTTATAATTCCAAATATGTAATTCATTTCAACAAATTCCAAACACAGAAATTTCAATAATTAATTTAAAAATAATTCCCGTTGTCAAAACAAATAGCATGTTTTTTTGAAATAATTTATATGAAAAGATTGGCACTTGTTTATGCCCAATTCCAAAGTGAAATTAATCCCAATGACCACCATTGGATTAAATGGTAAAAATATATTCTATTTAAACTTTAAAACCAATTAAAAAGATAATCTATCCATATAATTAAATTAGATGAAAAAGTAGTTTTGAAGTAAAATGCAGTATTTTTCACTATTCATAAAAAATGAACATTGTCTGATAAATACCAAAAATTTATCCAAAGTAAATGTCAATGTACCAATCATAAATAATAAGTTTATTTTGAAAAATAGAGATTATAAAATTGTCAAATGTTCGATTTGAAAATGTTTTTCCATCAAAAGGCAGTAAAATAATCTTTTTAAAATATTAGTGTATTCCATGCATAAGATTGGATTTATTATCATTTTAAGACTCTAAAACACTATCTCATTCATAAATAGACATAGATAAGAATATCTATTGTTCATTACTTACTTGGGATGTTACATCCTTCCCCCCTTTAGAAAATTTCATCCCCGCAATTTATTTATTTATCGAATAAGTGGGGGTATTTATCCCTCATTGCATTTTCAGATTCCCATGTTGCCTCTTCAATCATGTGGTTTTTACAAAAAAAATTACTTGATGAATAAACTTATTCCGCAACACTTTCTCCCTATGGTCAAGAATTTGGATAGGTTTTTTCTCATAAGATAGTTTCTCTTCCAACTGAACTACCTCTGGACTCAAAACATGAGATGGATCTGGAATGTACTTACTTAACATTGAAACATGAAAAACATTATGTACCTGAGATATACTCAGTGGTAAAGCCACTCAGTATGCAAATTATCCAACTCTCTCCAGAATTATTTATGGTCCAATGAACCTTGGACTCAGCTTTCCTTTCTTACAAAATCGCATCACACTTTTCCATGGTGATACTTTGAGAAAAACATGATTGCCTACCTCAAAAGAGAGATCCTTCCTCCTGTTGTCCGCATAACTCTTCTGCCTGCTCTGAGCTGTTCTCATGTGTTTCTGTATTAGCTAAACTTTTTCTGCCAACTCTTCTACCAATTATGGTCCCATCAACTTCATTTCACCCAATTCATCCCAAAAACCTGGCGTTCAACACCGCTTCCCATATAATGCCTCAAATGGTGGCATCTGTATACTAGAATGAAAACTGTTATTATAAGAAAACTCAACCAAAGAATGATATTGGTCCCAACTTCCCTGATAATCCATCGAACAAGCATGTAGAATATCTTCCAAATTCTAAATCGTTCGTTCTGAATGCCCATCTGATTGAGGATGAAAACCTGTACTAAATTTAATTTAGTACCCAACGACTTCTGAAGGCCTTTACAAAAGTTAGAAGTAAACCTGGGATCATGGTCAAATACAATGGAGAGAGGAACTCCATGTAACCTGAATATCTCTTCAAGTTTCAAACAAGAGTTGATCTAGGAAAAAACTATCTCGTATAGCAAGGAAATGAACAGATTTAGTCAAGCGATCAATAATAACCCAGATTGCATTATTACCTCGAGGTGTCTTCGGCAATCCCACAATGAAGTCAATGGATATATTCTCCCATTTCCACTCTGGCACTGGTAAAGGGTGAAGCATCCCTTTCGGTAACTGCCACTCTACTTTAACCTATTGACAAGTCAAACAATTCATAGTAAAATCAGCAAAATCACTTTTCATTCCGTCCCACCAGTAATACTTCTGAAGATCTCTATACATCTTAGTACTGCCTAGATGAACTGAAAACGGAGAACTATGAGATTCACATAACAACTCTCTCTTAAACTGTGAATCACAAGGCACACACAATCTCTTCCCAAATCTCAAAACACAATCATTATTAATGTTGAATTCAGGAAAATTACCCTTCTGAACCAGCTCTACCTTTTTCTGCAACTCACTGTCTTGCCTCTGTGCTTGCTTAATTCTGTCTGATAGAGAAGATTTCACTAATACCTGAAACAAAACATAAGGACATCCTACACCAACAAATTCTATGCCAAAGTTCATCAAATCCTTAACCAAAGGATCATGTTCCAAACATAATATTATTAATAAAGCTTTCCTTTATTGACTCAAAGCATCAACCACTTTATTTGCTTTTCCCGGATAGTAATGAATTATACAATAATAATCCTTGATTAATTCCAGCGATCTCCTCTGTCTCATGTTCAATTCTTTCTGAGTGAATATATACTTTTAACTTTTGTGATTAGTATATATTTCACACTTTACACCATACAAATGATGCCTCAAAATTTTCAAAGTGTAAACAACAACAGCTAATTCCAAATCATGTGTAGGGTAATTTACCTCACGAGTTTTCAACAGATGTGAAGCATAAGAAATTACCTGATCATTCTGCATTAGGATAGAACCAAGTCCTTTCAGTGAAGCATTATTGTAGATAACAAACTCCCCATTCCTGTAAGGTAGTGCCAAAACCGGGGCATTCACCAATCTTTTTTTCAATTCTTGAAAACAATCATCACATTATTTTGTCCAGATAAACTTAACACCCTTTCGAGGTAGCTTAGTAATTGGACTAGATAACTGTGAAAAATTTCTAACAAACCTTCGGTAATAGCCTGCCAAACCAAGGAATCTACGAATCTTAGTTACATTTGTGGTTCTTGGCCATTTTTCAATAACCTTTGTTTTTGGAGGATCAACAATTATTCCATCTTTAGAAACAATATGACCAAGGAAAGAAATTTGTTGCAACCAAAACTCACACTTTCTGAATTTCCAATAAAATTTCTTTTCTTTTAAGGTTTTCAAAATAACCCTTAAATGTCTTTCATGCTCCTATTTACTTTTAGAAAACACCAAAATATCATCAATGAAAACAACCACAGACTTATCCATGAACTCATGGAAAATTCTATTCATAAGGTCCATGAATACAGAAGGTGCATTGATTATCCCAAAATCCATTACTACAAATTCATAATGGCCATATCTTGTACAAAACGTTGTCTTTGGAATATCTTCTTCCTTTACCTTCAACTGATGGTACCCCGATCTCAGGTCAATCTTTGAAAAATACTGAGCTCCCTGGAGCTGATCAAAGAATTCATCGATATGAGGCAAAGGATATTTTTTCTTAATAGTGACGTTATTCAAGGCTCTATAATCAATGAAAAGTCTCATAGATCCATCTTTCATTTTAACAAATAAGACAAGGGTACCCCATGGTGATGTGCTAGGTCAAATGAAACCTTTCTCTAATAAATCTTGCAATTTCTCCTTCAACTCTAAAAGTTCAATTTGAGCCATTTGATAAGGGGGTTTTGAAATTGGCTTAGCATCAGGAACTAAGTCAACAGTAAATTCAACTTCCCGATCTGGTATTATTCTAGGAAAATCATCAAGAAAAACATCAGGATTCTCATTTACCACTGGAATATCATTACTCTGAACGGTTCCTTTGTTTTCAACAATATGTGAAAGGTAACATTCATTTCCCTATTTTACAAGTTTCACGGCCTCTTGATATGTTATCAACAGTAAGGGTTCATTCTTGTACACAAATTGAAATTATTTCTAAAAAGAAACTTCTTTAGCTCTATAGTCAATCTTAGCATGGTAAATAGAGTGCCAATCCATACCCAGGATAACATAAAACTCTACTAGAGGTAAAACTATAAGGTTTTTAAGTAGGTTCTTTCCATGGATAAGGATAGGAAGATTCTTATAAATTATTTTTGCCTCAACATTTCCCCCAGGTGTTTTTACCACAAGTTCAGGAGTCATTTTTTGAGATGGAATTCCCAATTTACTAGAAACGTTTTCAAAGATGAAAGAATGTGTATACCCTGAATCAAACAACGCACTGACATAATCTGAAAAAACAAACAAATTGCCTGATACCACTTCATTGATGGCCCACCATCTTCTGAAGTAGTTGCAAAGGATTTCACCACCCCTTTCTGCTTGTAGTCTAACTGCTTCCCATCACTCGAGCTCTTTGTCAGACACTCATTTTCATAGTGACCCATCTCATTACACTTGAAACATTTCACTAACTGTAAATAAAATTTGGTCTTACCATCACCTTGATCTTTTCCAGTGAAATCATGAGCCTTATGTCCCATATTACCACATCGGTAGCACATTCCAGAATTTAAAAGACATTCCATAGTATTCTTTTTACCACATTTATCACAAACTAGAAACATAGTTTTCTTACCATTAGACCGTTTTGACGAATTCTTCCCTTTCTCCTGCCAACTCGATCTCTTCTTCTGTTGGTTGTTATAGAACACTTGATCATCGGAAAACTCCATTTCCACCTTCTAATCACATAAAACAAGATTTTCATAACTTTTGAACTCACGAGAAGCAAATTCACTTAGATATTTTGGCTTTAATCCTGAGTAAAAACGATTGATTTTACTATCAAGGTCTCAGATAAAATTTGGAGCATACCTTGCCAATCGATTGAACCTCTCTTCAAAAGCATCCACTGAGTCATCCTCTTGCCTCACTTCCAAGAATTTTTTTCCATACTAAGTCGAATAGTCTTAGGAAAATACTTCTCAAGAAATATACCTTTGAATTCATCCCAGTTGAGAGCATCAATCTCATCAGTGTCCCTGATATTTTTATCCATCGACCACCACTGATCTGCTTCACCCTCCAAACGATAAATATCAAGACTAACCGTTTGACTGTCTGAACACCCCTGACATTGAAAATATTCTCTAGTGCTTTAATCCACCCTTCAGCTAGCACAAGGTCAGATGATACTCTGAATGATGGGGGATGTTTCCTCATGAAATGTTCCACCACTGACATGTTCCACTACAGTTGATATGACTGATCTCATGCATGGATACCACCACCATTTAGCTCTTGAGTCAACTGCGCCATTACTGAAAAAAACTGTTTAATTCCAATTATGACCATCTCAGGATGCTGATTCAGAAGGTCATTTCCTTCTGTATGCCTTCCTTGCACTGCTTCCCTATTTCCTCTGTGGAAAACCATTCTGAAAAACATGTCTTAGATGAAGCAACATGGTAATCATCAAATGCTATATCATTTCAATTTGACCATAAAAAAAATATTTTTGGATAATCATTTAATAGAATTCTAACTTCTAAAGTTATCTAAACCGACCTCTGATACCAACTACAAGGCCCCAACCTTAAACAATACCTAATCTTGATATATTTCAAAAATACATATTGAGGATCTTTTCAGGTTTAGAGTTTTAGAGAATTAGATCATAAATCATGCATTACATTCCACATTTAAACAAAGTGGTTACATAAAAGATAGTATTATTTTTTCCCATCAACGGAAACATATTTAAAATAAAACATGGATTCTTTCTTGACACTTCCTTGACACTATCATCACATCATGTACCTTTCCCTTGACCTGTGAAAAACATTTCAAAAACTTGGGATGAGCATAAAAAGCACAGTAAGGGACATAAAAATACGGAAAGGAAATATTAGTACATGTATACATAAGAATCAATGAAATCATACTTTACTCATAAAACATAATCACATTAACATACCTCATGAAATCATAAGATTTATGAATAACTCAAAGAAAACATAAGAGATAAAGGTAACTTGTGGCATTCATAACATTCCTATATTGGGAGTAACCCTCATGGTTACGTTTGGAATACCCATCACAGTATATTCCCTAAATCTCTTCGGAGAAACCTTAGCGTTTAACTCTTTCGTGTTACCCAATGAATTGGATATCTATATCGGGCTCACCCTCCCTTAGTTTATCATGGAACCAATAGTCTTCATAAACAATGCCCAAGAACTATAACATAATCATATCACATAAAACATGCATAAAGTAAACATAACATTTCAACATTTCAATCAAAAGATACCAATACCAAAAATTGATAAAATAAAAACATTATCAAAACCATTTTCAATACCAAAATAAAAGAAAAGTAAAACATGGAATTTATTTTTCATTTAAAAAAAAGTTATGGCATGTAGAGGAAGCCGAAACTCAAATAATGGTCACGGCGGCAGAGAAGTTGTTGTCACCGCATACATACGAAAAAAACATTCCCTTCTGTCATTTAGTAAAACACTTTGTACAAAAAATTTTCCTTTTTAATAAACGTAAAAGTAAAAGGGGTTTATACACCATATAAAAGAAGGTTGTGTATACAACAAAATATGCCTCAATGAAAGGTGATTGAGACGAAGTCCCATACCTCAGGTCTGACTTGACTCGATCGTACTTTAACGACCTGAATAATAAACATGAGTTAATTTATACTTTCTTAAGAACCTTTTCCAATATAACATCATATATAATATCATTAACTCCATCCTTTATATTTTCCACATATGGAATTAACGAATCAAATCACTTTGAGTGGGCGGTAGTCCGCACTTCCTAAAATGAAGATATCGTGTTTACCCACAATAGAAGCCATAAAGGTATTCCATAAATGAAAAATACAGAAGCTTAAGGAAAACATAAACATATTATATATCATATATAAATATAGTAACATCTTAATGTCCACCTTTGAAGGTGTTATAAGAATATTTAACAATCATCGTTTCGTGAGGCAGAAATTCGCCATCCACGGAAACAGTATGTTATTTAACCATTTGATATAGGTGTGTGTAAGTGTAGCTATAATAATTCTTAAAACAACATCCTAGTATATTTAAAATACTGGTGTTGTTACAAAAGAAATCAATAGAAAGAGTTTAGGGGGTTTTAGAAGCAAAATAAAACAAAAGAACATTAGAGAAGACTTTACCTTTAAATCGGGTAACTCCTATTGGTTTGTACCAAAAGGGTTTCTTGAAGAGATTTGTGCCTAAGGTAAGGATTCTAGGATGAATGTAGGGATGTGGAGAGATAAAATGAGCAGTTCTTGGCCTAGCCAATGGCTTTAGAAGTGTGTGTAAAGAGGTAGAGGTGGGGGCCTTTTATAAGAGGAGAGGAGGGGCACTCTTGGAATGTTATAAAATGTTACTTTATATTAAAATGAGTTTCATATTTTAAAGGTCCCACATTGTTATATTTCGAGGATAAGGAGATAAGAATTATAAATATACTCATCCAATAGGTATTTTACAAGTGTAAGTATTAGATTTCACATTATCTTTTCATTTTATTTAAATCATTCATTAATGAGGTAATCGCTGCATCATCATGATGTCATAAATAATATAATTTATTTAATGTCTAAAAATTATAAAATAAATACTATGATGTAGGAAATATTTTTAGCTTTAAAATTACTATTTATAGTCCAGATGATAATTTATGTAGACAAAATTAAAAAGGTTTTACTCAGGTGATACATTCTTTGTTATATTTAACTTTCTTTAAAAATAAAAAGATGAAAAGTCATTATCACACAAAAGTGATTCCATGGGGTCCCCAAGTTTGGAACAACGCATACCATGGTCGGCCATGACACAACCAGTATCATTAGGACACATGTTGGGGTAATTTGTTATTATTATGATATTATTTTATTATCCTTAACTACCCGATTACTAATTAATCAAGATACTTAAAGATAATTACCATCATTACTATTCATAATGTACAAAAACAAAACAGCCTTGATTACATAATTTGGACCTTCTGATTCCAAAGATGTAATCCATTTAACCAAATTACAAACACAAAAATTGCAATAACTAATTTAAAAATAATTCCCGTTGTCAAAACATATAACGAGTTTTTTTGAAACAATATCTATGAAAAGTTTGGCACTTGTTTATGACCAATTCCAAAGTGAAATTAATCCAAATGAACACCATTGGATTAAATGGTAAAAATATATTCTATTTACACTTTAAAACCAATTAAAAAGATAATCTATCCATATAATTAAATTAGATGAAAATGTAGTTTTGAAGTAAAATGCAGTATTTTTCACTATTCATAAAAAATGAACATTGTCAAAAAAATACCAAAAATTTACCCAAAGTAAATTTAAATGTCCCAATCGTAAAGAATAAGTTTATTTTGAAAAAATAGAGATTATAAAATTGTCAAACGTTCGATTTGAAAATGGTTTTCCAGCAAAAGGCAGTAAAACAATCTTTTAAAAATATTAGTGTATTCCATTCTTAAGATTGGATTTATTCTCATTTTAAGCCTCTAAAACACTATCTAATTCATAAATAGACATAGATAAGAATATCTTTTATTCATTACATACTTGGGATGTTATAGGTCACATGGAACATGATATCCCAAATCCTCTTACTCAGAATGATAGAAATAAAACGGATATACCACTATGCTAGAGGGAGTGTCGGGATCTAGGATCTCTAAAGCATTGACAGGGAAGCCCCTATGGAGGTGGTGCTGATAGAGGAGTTGGTGGAGCTCCAGATGGAGGATATGGTGGTGGAGGGAGACATTATGATATACTTGAACCACCACTACTAGGAGGTCCCTTTTTGTCTTAGAGAGGTGGTGACTATGGTTGTGGGAAGATGCAGGCTCTGGAGGGATATGACCGAGCAACTCATGAGATGATTCGAGGTACAATATGTGTATTTTATACTTCTGATAAAGTAGTGGAAGACATATGTGTGAGTTATTACTTTATTTCTTTATACCTCATGTATGGGATATATCCCCCTACCGAGGCTTTGGCCCAATATCTATAGATAGAGTTTTCTAGAGGGAGGGAATACTCTATGTGGCATATTTGATGACAGTGCGAGCTAGCGCTCAGTGGAGTGATATTATCATTGGAACTCTTAGCCATCATGATGAAAACTTATTATATTATCTTGGTTAGGTATTTCTTTTCCACGGTTCAAGTATATATTAATTGTTATCATAGATGATTTAGATTCCTTTAGAAAAATGGGATGACATTCTCATTTTTGGGTAAGATAGATCTCCTAGTCAAGTGTGTAGGACTTGCGATCAAGAAGCTATAACCTATCACTCATCATTTGGAATTTTTATCCCTATAATCATAAATCTATCTAGGAAATAAGATTACTTTAGTAGTGGTGGATTATATGGACATATTCTTTGAGTATGTTCTAGGACTAGATTTGAGGTAGTAGATATAATTATGTACCGAATTGCACCGCAATACTACACTAATATCTTTTGAAGAATATTACATGGCCCATACCATGCTATGAGGGATGAGGGTACTATTAGAGGAACTTTAATAGAAATATATTATTAGACCCAGTGTTTCCCCTGGGAAATATTATTTTTTTGTTGAAAAATGGGGATGTGATCTTAGGATTTTCATTGGATATTATCACTTAAACTAGGTAAAGATAAAGAAAAAGTACCCCTTTTTGAGGAATAAAGTCCTCTTTTACTAGTTGCAAGGTACAAGTTAGTTCTCCATGTTTGATCTTAGGTCTGGATACTTATGGTTGAGAGTTAGCGATGATGATATTTGGTACAAAACTTTTAATGTCTCTAATGGAACAAAAAGTTCTTAGTGATTCCTTTTAGTTTGAAGAATGCCCCAATTGCGTTTATATACCATATAAACCAGATCATCCATCCATACTTGGGATGATTCGTAGTTGTCTTTATCAATAACATACTCATTTAATTTGGGTCAAAAAAGGAGAATGTATAACAATTAGATATGGACATAGACTTACTATGAGAGAACTATATTTGTGGTAATCCCTATAATTTCCATTTTTGGATCCACAAGGTTCCCTTTTTAAGGAATGTACTCTATGAGAATGATTTAGTTATGGAATCAACAAATATTGATGTGGTGCTATCTTGGGATCCACCCAAGAGTCGGTCAATGGTGTAGAGTTTTTTTATCTTGGTGGGGTATTATAATATGTTCATTGAAAAAATCTCTAGAATAGTATCCCCTTGGAAACCAAGACATAGAAAGGGAAGCTGTGATCAGCTCTAGAGAGCCATCGTGGAGTTGAGCCTCAGGTTGACTTGTGCTCCTATGTTGAGACTACCAGAGGATGTCTTGAAATATATTGTGTTTTGTGATGCCTTTAGAAATGGTATTAGTTTCATATTTATGCATATGAAGTTAGTGATTAAATATGTCTTGAGGAATTTGAGACCCAAAAAGATGAACTATGCAACTCAAAACCTAGATATAGTAACTGTAGTCTTAACTATAGCGATGTGGAATCAATATCTTCTCGGATGGCGTTTTTTTACTCAAAACTCTTGAGCCTAAGGTAAATGTTCCATAAAAGAGATCATAACTTGATATAGAGTCATTTATTGGAGTTACTATATAAATATGACTTCAAGATAGTCTATAATTCTAGGAAGGTAAAGTTGGTGGTCGATCCCAAGGGATGAATGTTCCATTCTTATTTAGTAGATGAGGTGTCTTAGGAGTTGGATTTATTGTAGCTAACCCTGATAGTGGATGTGGGTGATGTTTTTCTCCAGCAGATAGTGGTGACTCCTCTACACCATCATGTGATAGAGGCTCAGTTAAGATACATTTACTGTATGGTTCTGCGTGAAAAATAATCTCATGGGATGAATTAGATTGATTTTCTAAAAGAGGGAGTTCATCATCCTTTTTTAGTGAAGGATCACTGTTCTAGTAACATTTTGAGAGGATTTAATGATGGAGTTTCAATATTACCCCATGGATAATATCCCAATGTGGAAAATATATACAAGGACATTTAATGCCCATTTTGGTGGGATGGAATGAGGAAAAGTGTAACCGAGTTCATCTCTCAGTGTCTCACATGTTAACAAGTAAAGGCTGAGAATCAGGTTTCAAAAAGTTTGAAATAGACTCATAGGATCCTAGGGTGAAAATAGGATCAAATATCCATGGAATTTTTTATAGGGATTCCATAGATAGTTAAAGAAAACGATGTTATCTAGTTTATTTTTGACCTTCTTATGAAGTTGGTGCACTTTCTTTCCAAATGAGATCAGATATCACAATACAAAAATGGAATTAGCGAAAGCTTAAACCATTGCCTAATTGTATATAATTGATTATTAAACTCACCACATATTTCATGGTTGCTCGTCATTTAGCTGTAGTTTCTTTACTTTTGTGGGGACTTTGTTATGTGTCCTTTTTGGGGAATTTAGTGATGGTTACATGTATAATTAGAAAAAGTTATTTTATTAAAAAATATCCTAGGAAAAAATGAAACTAACCACCACTGAACATAAAAATGATGGTTTATTTTAGTGATGATGTTTTTGGACCACTGCTAAACATATTTTTTTAAATGTGTTTTGCGGTGATTACTAAGAGTCGCCGCCAAAATCGGATTTTTTTAAAATATGATAAAAACATGTAAATATAAAAAATAACATACAATAAAATAAAACATAAATATATGATAAACCCATCATAAAAATGTCACACATCCAAAGTCATCAGAACCTCAGTCTCAGTCAACCCATACATATGTCAACCAATAACCCAGTCATCAATATATACATATAAAACATGTATAATAACAGCCCATTCCCAATATACATCCACATCACGACCTCCACTGTATCAGTATGCCTCCAAATCATCTCATAAACTAGAACTGACTATATCATCTCATTAACTATAACAAAAAATAAGACAGAAATTAAAAATAATCCTATTAAATAAGAATTAAAGTAGAATAATTAATAAAATTTAAACATAGCATAGAAACTATGAACCATGAATAATGACTTCTGAAGAATTTCATGGATTGGAATCTTAAAAATTTTGCCTAATGTTGGCATCTTCCACCTACAATGAAAACCATAATATTTAAGAAAATAAACATGAAAGAGGAAATACAGAAAATATATTCAGAATGCTACACAAAAAATTTGTTAATTTGTTAATCGTGAATAAATTTTCTTACATAAAACAAATAATATATAATAAAAATCACTTTGAAAACATAAGAATACCTATTTATGATAATATTATATACTTGAAACTGAGAAGGGATGAGTAAATATTCTAATTTATTTTTAAAGAAACATGTAGTGTTCTTAAAATTTACTTAATAATTATTTTAAAGACTTTGATATCACAACAAGTCCAATTTCAAAAATAACTCAGTGATGGCCTTCCCATGATTTTACATAAATATAATGTCATTTTTTATGGTTTGGACTATCAGACACACATTTTAGTGTTTTAAAACACTAAAAAAACAATTACAGACATAACGGGAAAACTGTAATTTATAATTATGTGCCTTCAGATCCTACATTTCATTATTCAATATACGGTCATTATCCACTAGTTTTAGGGAAATCTGATGTCATTTTCTTGGTTTTGACCCCCAACACATGTTTTTAAAGGCTCTGTACCTTTAATAAATTTTATTGAGTAATTTTGACCACAACACACATCATATTGATGTTTTTTCTACAAGTACAGATCAAAAATAACTCAGTAGTGGTTTACCCATAATTTCACATCAATCTAAGGTCATTTTCCATGGTTTTATCCATCCTACACAAGTTTTAGTGTTTTAAAATACTTAAAATGTGTTTGTGGGAATCCTGGAAAAACCATTATTCATAATTATGTGCCATCAGTTTCAAAATATCAAAATTAAATCTATGGTAATTTACTCTTGAATTATGGGAAATTTGATGTCATATTCCTAGTTTTGACTCTCTAACACTTGTTTTTAAAGGATTTTGTACCTTTAATAAGTGTTTACCAAGTAATTACGGCCACAACGCACATGAAATTGATGTGTTTTCTCGGAATACATGTAAAAAATAACCCATCAGTTGTTTTCCCATGATTAAACATCAATATGAGGTCATTTTCTTTGGTTTTGACCACTCAATGCACATTTTACTATTCTAAAACACTAAAAACATGTTTACAAACATAACCAAAACACCATATTCTAGAATGATGAGACCTCAGTTAATAAAATTCAAAAATTCAATCTATGGTTTCCCCCTAATTTTAGGGAAAATCTGACATTTTTTTCCTAGTTTTGAACCCCCAACACTTGTTTTTAAAGACTTTTGTACCTTTACGACGTGCTTACTGAGTAATTATGACAACACCCCATGTAATATTAATTTTTTATCTATTCTTACATGTCAAAAATAAATAATATGTGGTTTTACCATGTTTTAACATAAATTTGAGGTCATTTTTTATGCTTTTTACTGTTCCATACGTGTTTTAGTGTTTTAAAACACTAAAAAAATGCATTTATAGCCATATTGAGAAAATCGTTATTCTGAATGTTGTGACATCAAAAAAATTTAAAAATTCATTCTATGGTTTTCTTCCTATTATTTTAGGGAAATATTATGTCTTTTACCTATTTTTGACCCCCTAACACTTGATTCTAAAGGCTTTTGTACCTTTAAGAAGTGTTTACTGATTAATTATGACCACATTTCACATCAGATTGACATGTTGTCTGTGTGTACATGTAAAAAATAAATCATTGGTGGTTTTAACATGATTTAACATCAATATGAGGTCATTTTTTATTCTTTTGACCATTCCACACATGTTTTATTGTTTTAAAACACTAAAAAATCTTTTACGGACATAACGACCAAACCATTATTCAGAATGATGTGCCATTAGTTCCTATATTTTAAAATTCAATATAAAATAATTTTACACTAATTTCATGTAAATAAGACATTATTTTCCTAGTTTTTTCCAAACACATGGTTTTAAAGCTTTTTTACCTTTAAGTAATGTTTATCAAGTAATTCTGAACACAGCGCACTTCAATTTAACGGGTTGTCTATGTGTACATGTCAAAAATAAATTTTCAGTGGTTTTAAAAATGATTTTACATCAATATGAGGTATTTTTATATGATTTTGACCATTCCAATAACGTTTTAGTGTTTTAAAACACTAAAAATGTGTTTTTGACCATCCCAAGAGAACTGTTATTTGGAATGTTTCATCGTTGGTTCCGACATATCACAATTCATTATATTGTCCCTGTACCTTGATTTCAAAGAAATAAGAGTTTTTTCTAGCTTTTGAACACCCGGAACTTGTCTTTAATGACTTTTGTACCATTGAAAAGTTTTTACCAAGTAATTCCAACCACACTATGCCATCCCACCATTTTATTACATAAAATTTCATTTATATGTTACAAATAGAGTATCATTTAATTTTTAGTTTCTTGGAAAAACATATATATTATAAGAAAAAATAAAACATTATTTTAATCCACTTTAATGGCTTCTTAAAATATTCATCAAATTTACATTTTTTTCATCTCATAATCCAAGGACATACATTAATGGAAAGGGTGATCATAAGGCCCTGTAAGGGAAAGCAATGGAAAGAGTTTACATGTGATCATGTGAGTTTTCGATAAGAACTTGAGGAATATAAAAAAGGTATATGTAGAAGGAATTTAATAATAACAATAACATGAATCATAACATGAAAGAGTGGATAAAAAATTTAAATGAGATATTCATAAGCACATCACCATGGTTTGTCACGTGGTTTCATAAAAATCACCAAGGTTATTCACCAATGTATCGTAAAACATGTCATATTTAGAGATTAAATTCTTTAACTAATGAATTTGAGGAATATCAGGGTTCAACCTTCATATATATTAATTAATGTTTTACACATATATCATAATAAAATATTTCGTAAATAACCTATATAGAGTAAATGAAATGAGTTTTATATAAAAATTAGGGCATTTTGAGAAATGCCTAAAGACAAGATCCTTATAGCATTTATAACCCACATAAAGGGAATTAAGGTTTTATGTATGTCAATACTACAATAAAATAAATAATTTTTATATCTTGGAGAATACCCCTGGAAAATAAATATGTTTGGGTACTCACATAAAGAAAACAAAAGGGAATTTGTTGAGGAGAAGTGAGAAATTTTGAAAAGAAAATTCGGTAGCATAATGGGTATGAAACACAATTTTAGAAAATAGAAAAAATAGAGGGGAAAAGGGTATAAAATTAATAAAATAATCTTAATATAGTAAAGTAATAGAATTAAATGGATAGAAGAACCTATTTTGAAAATTTTAATGACATACCATACAAAAAAGAATTTGAAAGGAGAAGAGAAGTTAGGAGTTCTCTTACCTTGAAGAGCGTTACTAAAACATGAGAATCAGGACCTTAGGGGTTTGAGGAAACCTTGTGAGGACTCACTAAGAGGAAAATATATCTTATAATCATTGGGGAATAATTTTTAGTGAATTAAAATGTATAAATGGGTGGTTATTTATATCAAAATAGGATGATTTTATTATTACTTTCTGTGGACACCTAGGTAGTGGTAAATGCAAAACCATGGGTTTTCCCATGGTATTTTCCCATGGTATTGGACACTTGGAAAAACTATTATTATATTTTAATCTACAATATTTTAAAAAAATTATATTACTTATTATATCATTATCACAAAAATATGATTTCATTAATCCTACTGAAAAAACTCAAACTGTATTTTTGTTATTCACTAAAACAAATATTTTATAAATTCATATAAATTCAACATAACATAATTTAGACATGATGATTTCAAAAATTATTTTTCTTTTATCATAATAATTTTCTAAATATGATAATTTTAAATTTACAATTAATAAACTTTATTTATTAAAAATAACAGCGGATTGAAAATGCATAGTTAAATTTCTGAGTCTAAAAAATTTATTTTAACATTGATATTTAAATAATAATGTTTTAATCATTCTATTTCATAAAAATAAATATTATTATTAATATAGTAGTTTATTATAATATTTATATCTTTTTTGAGAAATACAATTTTTATCTTAAAAATCAATTTATCAAATTCCAACTCAATTTTATTAAGAAAACTATTCATAAAATGGAATTTATGGAACGCAAATTTTATTTATAGAATTTTATAACACTTAATGTAAATAGAGAGTAGAAACATAACCCCTTATAACACCCACACATGACCTAAGATAAAGGTGTGAGATGATGATAGATTCATGGGGTGACCCGGATAACATTACTCAAGTGGTAATTCCCAATAACTTGAACTTCTCTAATAGAATATTTTATTCAAGCTTAACATGTTGAAGTTCAGCTTGGGCATGGTCAAGAGTGAAGAACAATGATGATACCAACCTCCCAATATCTGATAAATGGGATTCGTATAGTACAACTTCACTAGTTGTGGGTATCGTTTCTTCTTTCTGCATTAATTATCCAATATCATTTCTACATATAACACTAATTATAACATTGAAAATATTATTATAGTATTATTTCTAGTGGTCATATTGATTAAAAATCGTAATTATCCAACAATCATAATTGACCAATGAAAATAATTGACCAATGATCATATAATGGTCAAAACCTGACGGTCACATTTAAAATTAAACCCACTTCATTATAAATGTGATATTGTTTTTTTGAATATAAAATAATATAATAATTCTTTTTTCAGGAAAAAAATATCATTCACAAGGACTGGGTCATTGTACACACCGCATGGTAGATTAACGTATTGTCTGCATGTACAAGTCAAAAAAAATTCAACTATGGTTGTCCTAGGATTTCACATCAATATGTGGTCATTTTATATGCTTTTTACCATTCCATGCACGTTTTAGTGTTTTAACACACTAAAACAAAATTTACAGTCACAATGAGAAAACTATTATTCAAAACTACGTGCCTTCTGTCCATAAATTTCATAATTTCTTATGAGGTCATTTTCATTGAATTTTAAGAAAATTCGTCATTGTTTTCCTACCTTTTAAGCCCAACACTTTTTTTTAAAATATTTTCTACAATTAAGAATTTATTACTGAGTAATTTCAACCACACCACACATCATATTGACATTTTTTCTATGATTAGACATCATAAATAACTAAGTGGTTTTTGTCCCATGATTGTAAATCAATATAAGGTTGTTTTCTATGATTTTTACCATTTCATGAACATTCTAGTGTTTTAAAACCCTAAAACACATTTCAGGTCACCCTAGGGGAACCCTCATTCATAATGACATTCCATTGGTTCCTACATTTCAAAACTAAATCTATAGTTGTTTTTCTTTGATTTTAGGGAAATATGATGTCGTTTTCCTAGTTTTGACCCCACAACACTTGTTTTAATGGTTTGTGTACCTTTACAATGTGTTTATTGAGTAATTATGATGACATCGCATGTCGAATTGATGTTTTGTCTACACTTACAACTAAACAATAACTAAAAAGTGGGTTTCCTATGATTACACCAAATTCAGAGGTTGTTTTCAATGATTTTAACCATTCCACACACATTTTAGTGTTTTAAAAAATTAAAAATTAAATTAGGGACATCTTAGAAAACCCTTCATTCAGAATGATATACCATCAGATCCTAAATTTCTAAATTCAATATATTGTCACTTTTCCCCTGATTTTAGGGAAATTAGATTTCATCCACCTCATTTTGACCTTCAACACAATTTTTAATGGTTTTTGTACCTTTAAGAAGTGTTTACTGAGTAATGATGACCACACCACACATAGTATTGATGTGTTGTCTACGATAACATGTCAAAAATAACTAAGGAATGGTTTTCCCATGATTTCACACTAATATAAGGCCATTTGTTATGGTTTTGACCATTCCATGCTTGTTTTAGTGTTTTAAAACACTAAAAACACGCTTACAGATATCTAGAGAAAACTATTATTTGAATTGTTATGTTGTCAGTTCCTATATTTCAAAATTAAATCTACGATAATTGTCCCATGATTTGAGGGGAATCCAATGCTGTTTTTTGGGCTTTGACCCCATGAAACTTGTTTTTAAAGGCCTTTTTACATGTAATAAGTGTTTACTGAGTAACTCTGACTACACTGCACGTCAGATTGACATGTTTTATATAATCACAAATAAAAAATAACTCATTAGTAGTTTTAAAATTATTTCACTTCAATATAATGCATTTTTCTATGATTTTGACCATTCTATGCATGTTATAGTGTTTTAAAACACTAAAAACACATTTACAACCATAACAGGAAAAAATTAATTTAGAATGATGTAATGTTGGTTCCTATATTTCAAAATTAAATCTATGTTCATTGTACCCTAATTTTAGGGAAATCTAATTTTTTTTTCTAATTTAACCCCTATAGCACTTGTTTTGGAAGGCTTTTATACCTTTAAGAAGTGTTTACTGAGTATTTATGAACACAAAACACATCAGATTGATGCGCTGGCTGCACGTACACATAAAAAATAACTCATTGGTATTTTTTCCATTATTTAACATCAATATGTGATTTTTTATGATTTTGACCATTCCAGACATGTTTTAGTGTTTTAAAACCCTAAAAATTATTTTACAACCATTATTAAAAAACTGTAATTTGGAATGATGTGTCGTTAGTTCGTACATTTAAAAATTTAATCAATGGTCATATGCCCCTAATTTTAGGGAAATCCAACAACATTTTCCTAGTTTCGACCCCCTAAAACTTGTTTTTAATGGATTTTTTGTGCTTTTAAGAAGTGTTTACCATGTTAAAACCAAGAAAAAATGATCATATTATTTTAAAAATTATGGATAGCAATATATAATTAATTTCTGATGTGTAGGAATCAACCAAACATCAATCCATCAAATGATGTGGTTGGTATGACTCAAAATGATTGTTTTATAAATAAGTTTTTAAATTTTATTTTTGTATGTTGTATGTGATCTTTGAAAATGTGTGAATGATCCATGAAATTTAGAATTTACCTCCATGGAATGAGAAATAAAGATAGCAATTTCATCAGGGATCATGCTGGTCATCCACTAAAATATATAAACTAAATCAATTTTTATTTCTGACTTCCACTAATCCTATTTTTTCAAATAAGAGCCTTATTCTTTCACTTTTTCTTTGAATCTTGTAATATCTCTTTTCTATTATTGATCAACCACACAAATTAAACCCCTATTATGTGTAGTAGTAACAGGAGATGCCACCCTATAAAATACAGCTGATGGAGTATGCCCATAAACCATACCCCAAAAACATATGAGATTCTCCTTCTCAAAAACTATTCAAGCAACATCGTTTTCGGAAATTGATGATTATTGTGAAGGATTTTCATCCAATACATCTTGGATTTTAACCTATTAATTAAAAAATATTAACAATGATTTTCTAAAATATCCAAACTTTATAATATTATTTAATTAATAAATTTTTCATTACTATTTATTGTTATTTCAAAACTATAAAAACATAATAATAAAAATTATATTATAACAACAAACAATCATTAAAACTAATTAATTGGGGCTGGCTAGATGCATCAAATGCTTCCAAATTGGTATTATTTTATCCATGTAGATAACCTAATTTAGTAGGGTTTAAGGCTTATTAGTTGTTAAAATATATTTTTATTCATTATTTTTTATGGTAATGAAAAGTACTTACTTCAATGTCTTTAGTAGGGTCATTTACAAAAATTCTATATGGTTTTCTATGGAATTTAAATCACATCTCTATTCGGCCAATAGAGTTACCAAATTCATTATAATTTATAAAAAATTATAAACAAGTTAGAAAAAACCAAGCATTATAATTAAATGATATAAATAAGAATGAATAAAATTGATACCAAAATTTTTCATTTTCTAAAAAAATATATGAGACCCAATGATGTATGCAATGACTTTCTTCTCATGATTCATAGTATTTTTTTAATAATTCCTAGAAAATTTAACAACATTAATAAAAATTATAATTTTAATGTGTTTATGTTGTTAAGATAGTGTAAAATATTCAATTACCTCATGAGATGCATCTCAGTTGATATAGATAATGATCTTCCATTTCCCATGAGAAATGAATTTAGAAACTTTCTTATGCATTTATTATGTGCTAATATATGTGTTAATAAACAAATTTCATAATCTTCATTTAAAACCTCTCTATTTATTGACAAAATTTTTCAAATCCCATGGGTGTGAAATAGAGCGAGGTGCATAAAAATGAAAAAACATATAGAAATAAAAAATATAGCACTTTATATGTATATTAAAAAAATTTACTCATGTATTTTAAATTACTTATTAATGAATATTAAATTAATATTACCTTTACATGAGTATCCAAGACCTCATTTTTTCATGCTGTAGGAATATGCCTCCAATCATTATAATTAATGGGAAAGCTCACCATCTCACAAGTCAGCTGCCTAAGAATACGACCATATATTTTGGAAGTGTCACTAGTAGGCACCCCGAAATCATCAATATGAATTATAATTTTGAATTTCTTCATGGTCCATACTTCCTTAATGTTCATATATGTATCCCTTCAATGGATGTATTTATCTGTTTGACAAATTTATTAAAAATTTAACAAAATATAATGTTTTTTTTAAAAATGACATACATACCAGTAATAATAGATTGCCAATATCCCCTAGATAGAGGGGTGACCAACTACTCCATCACTAGAGGTGAATCAAGTGCTGGGATAACAATGACATTTTGGGAAATAACTGGCTCACTAGTAGTTTTAGGTAAAATAGAATCACTAGGATCCATAGAAGATGACAGTAGTGGTGGTGTACTCCGAGATGATGATCAGATAGGATCCTGTTTTTTTTTCTTAGAATTACTGCATTTCAAATGGTTAAGGTGTATTAAATATATAAAAAATTTAAAAATTTTTTTTTTCAAAAAATAACTAGAACAATTTATATATGTACGAAACACTTATTAATGAGAAATTATAATAAATATTCATTACCAATTTATATAATAAATTATATTTAGCTTCATTATCTTTATTTTTACCAACCTCCATTTCAAAGAGTCATTAATTTACATCCTCTATTAAAAGTTATATTGTTTTGATTTTTTAGGAAAAAATTGTTCAATGTTTTTTGGTTGATGAGGTTCGTTGTCACAAACCGTAAATTAATCTTCATCACCCATATCATATAAGTATATCTAATTTAAGTGCATAACAACACCCCAACCTTCATGTATTTCATCATCCACATAATGAACCAAATCCGCTTTTAAAATCCAAGATAATTGGATCTTGCTATACACGCTCACCATTATCCATCAAGCAAGAGAATTTGAAAGAAGTACAATGTAATGAATATTTCATTATACCCAAATCAATGTTGACCAACATACATTTGAATAAGACAACTAAAAACTGGCCATGATAGTTTAATTCAATTATATCATTCATCTTCCCATATTATCCCACCTTGTCAAGTCTAAATACACCACTATTTTGATTTTCCAAGTCTTATTCATGATAAATTGTAAGAAACCCGAAGCCATGAATATTGTAGGAATTCAATATATTAGCCTTCCTTAAAGGGAATTGATCTGAAATACTTCAAATCATTCAATATTTCAACTCTATTGTCAACACTCATTATATAGACAATAAGATATAAGGTGTTACTTTTAACATATTCAAAATAACTACACATTAATAATATGAATATGAATATATACTTACATGATTAGTGAACCATTTAACAAGCTCCTTATTAGTAGATTTTTTAAATTCCATCCAATTTTGAGCTCGGCCCCACAGTCACCTCTTTATTTATAATCGTAATTATTTAATAAATGGTTCTCTAATAACAATATTGAGTATAACAAATTTATATTCTTGTAGAAACTACAATTCAGTTGGAATGAACATTGAATCTTTTCCAATTGGTTGTCCAATAGTTGGAAATATAGATGACTGAGTTTTAGAATGAGAATTAGTGGATATGTCATAGACACATCCAACACAATTTAATCTAGTCATAATACCATCCAAATACCTGGAATAGAAGGTCAAGAACTCTATAGATATGTAACCTTTTGTAATAAAGCCTTTTGTTTGAGCATTATTCCTTACATATGATTTCAAATGACCTAGGTAACTGATGAAAAAATAATGAACATATTTAAAAAATTTATGAAATGATTTCATAAAATCAAATTTACCACTAAAATTAAAAATAATATTCACATACTTCTCAATTGGATACATCCATCGATAGTGTACCGATCTAGAATTTTTATCTTCTTCAACCAAATGGAAAATCAAATGAATTATGACTATAAATAATGAAGGGGTAAATACATATCCAAATGAAATAGTGTCAAAAAATTCATTCTTGAAGATTATAAAGAATATTTTTTTACAGTTTTTCCACTAATCTCTCTAAAAAGGTAAAAAAATCAACTAGAACCACAATTACTTTTTCAGGTGAAGTATTACAGAAAGCTAACAGTAACAACTGCTCCATAAAAATCTTTGATTCATGAATTTTCAATCCATGAAATATGCGATTTTTTAGTCAACACACCTTGATATGTTACTTGAATATCTATAGGGCACATTTAAATTCCTTAAAGTTTCAAGGAATATGTATTTCTCATGATTTTTCATTGTAAAAAATATCCAAAGGATACTTTCCATCCTCATTTTCCCACAAAACATGCTCTATATTCATTGAATCCAAATCCTTATGAGCATTAAGGTGATCCTTCAATTTACCCAACTCCTTAAGGACAATAAAAATTACATTATCATATAATTATTTTCAATATTCATTATGTCAAGAATACTAGTTATCAAACTAAACTCCCAATATGGATGTTTTAAAAATATACTCTTTTTCTTCCATTTTTGTGTTTCGGCTTCTTCAAATACTAAACCTTGTACCCTTTTCCCCTTATTTAAATTTATTACATTTTCCAAATTCTTTAGTGACATTCATTAATTGTCCTAATATTTATAAACTACATAACACTTTTAATGAATTTCTCATTTCAATATTTCCATTGAATCATTTCTTGTTAAACATGAATTTATGAGAAGCATCGAGAAATCGATGATGACATATAAAACACAATTTTCTACTATGTGGTAATCATTGAGGTTCAAAATAAAAATAAAAAAATAGAAAAGCATAACCTGTATGAGTGTTCCAACCAGATATATTTCTATTCTCAGGAAAGTTATTAAGTTTCCACATTAAAGAAACATGCATTTTGAATAGTGGTCATGTTGAAGAATCATATGTTTCCACTTCATCATCCCATAATTATCCCAATTATTTAATCAGAGGTTAAATGTTTACATCAATGTCATTTAAAGTTAATTTATTTACAGAAATAATCATCAAAATAATGAAATAATACTTATTCATACACATCCATGGAGGTAGATTATAATGGATCAAAATAAGTATCTAAATTCTATAAATAGTACGTAAAGTACCAAAAGGGTTAATACCATCAAAATCCAATACCAAACATACATTCCTAAGATCTGAAGAAAAATCCAGTTAGAGAGAATCAAACATCTTCCATGATATTAAATCTTTTATATGTCTTGTTAGTCCATTGTTACTAGCATGAGCATGCCACATCATGTCAATTGTAGTCTTAGGCAACAAGAATAATATATACAAGCATGTTTGAGAGGAAAGTAAGGAAATACATTTGTAAGAGTTTTCTTCTTTTGTTTCTTCCCAGGGTTTCATTAATTTATACTCTCATTTTTTTTCATTGACTTCCATCTTCTTGTATGAAATATTTTCCATTATTATTTATTCGGATCTTATCCCCAGTAAAGCATGAAATTATTAGGGCATGCAAGTATCTTTTTATAATCAAGTCCAAGTTTGTTGACGACTTTATTCATCTCATTGAATGATGCAAGGATCTTAGTTTCAATAAATTCATTATGAAAAAACTCTAAAATCATTGAAATTTATTTATCAGTAATTACATAGAGACACTTCATATGATACAAATTAAGTAAAAGAAGACGTATTTGAATACTTGGTACACCCTTCATACAATTCTTACTATCCTTCAACAATTAATTTATTAATTTTTTTTATCACTGATGTTCTTAGTAATATTAACGTACCTAGGAATAACTAATTGTTCTGTTGATATATTAAAATATCTGACATTAGATTTTGTAAAACAAAATGTGTCATTTAAAACCTTTTAAATCGAATTCCCCTCTACCAGGTCACTTAGTATTTCATTGATAACATTTTTGTTTTTTTATAAAATTCCATAAAATTTAATTCACCATGCCAAATCCAACATACATATTGATCAGGAAGCTATTTTAGTATCAAATGATCATATACTTCTTTTCTATTCAACCATCTCTTGAATTTACAATGGGGTCATCGAAATTTTATTCTACCATCCATTGATCGGTTTTCAATTGTATAATAAAAAAATTCTTCCTAACCCTTGGCATACCAAGGTAAGTTATGAGTTAAATTAATACAACTTTAATCCATAGGTATTGGATTGTATTCTCCCTATACATTTTGTTATAAATATATAAATTTTTAATCAAACAAGTATAATCAAAATTAAATATCACCCAACTTCTTCAATGACTCTTTCATAAAAACTATAAAGGAAAATGTGATTAATCAAATAATGAAAATATTATTAGTAAACTTATAACATAAAAACATGAATAAAATATATTATTATTTCTCATGAACATAGATGAATAACAACATTTATTATATGAGTACCAAATTTTAGAATAATGGAAACCCATAAATGTTATAAAGGATATCAAATATGTATTCTTAAATTGAGAGTTGGAAGTTGAAGTTTGTTTCATGGTAAAGATAAAATTAATTTTTTATGTCAAATAAGGATCTATATTTATTAGAAATAGAATCAAGAACATGGTATTTGAAGTTAAGTACATGATTGAAATAATTAATAGTTAATCATGGAAGTGTGGAAAACATCCACTCCATTAAAGATGATAAAGATGTATCAATTCTTCATATTTTATATGTAGATGATATTATTTTTATGGGGGAAAAGATAATAGGGTATTATAGCCTAGTTTTGTTACTAAGGAGGGTTCATTCCATTGAAAAATTAAAAATATTGATTACTTTTTTCACCATTTCCCAGGGTATATCTAAGACCAATAACACCCCTTTCAAAATATGAATGCAAATTATACTTTATTTTTTTTATCACACACTATTGGATGGATAAAATTGATAAGAAAAATATTTTTAGCTTGTTATATGTGCTTAGACTTCATTATACCATTTAAGGTCCAATATCTAATATTTTTAATCATTTTTTTACATTGTGGGGATCCAAAAAATCAATGGTTTTATGATGAGGGGAAACATTTTCACATATTTGGATATTTTTTTGGAGTGTATGATTTATATCAAATGATAAAAAATTATTCATTTGAATAAAAAAACTATAAATTATAATTATTTCTTTTAAAAATAATGTTAGTTAAAATTAAATCAATGAAAATATGTTGGATGTTCCAGTTACCATAACCAATAATTGATTATCATGCATGAAAAACTTACCCCTAACTACTCTATAAACTTTCTATAGATTTTGTTAAACTAAATGATTCCTCACATATTCATTAAACACGGATCATTCTAATAAATTTAAATAGAGTCTAATATCTAATTTTCAAGGTCGTTATCCTTATATACCTTCAAGGGTTGGTGCTGAAACCATGTGTGATCCCAAACCCTACCCCTAATTAACCGCGAGTTGGAAAATAGTCCTGATTATGTATATTTTAAAAATTGTAAGCATTAATATATATTGAAAAAAGTGTAATTCATTAATATAAAATACAAACCATGAAATTATAAAGGATCTAGATACAAAATTAATTTATATCATAAATGAATTTATTGTTTTAATTTAATACAACATAATTAAAATCAATGATTATTATAACACCAAAAAATAATTGTAAAATCCAAATAACACATTCTAAACAAAAATTACATATATGAATTGATATTGAATGAATAAAAGACATGTATACTCATTTTATCACCCATGATTGTCCATATAATGATACTCAATAATAGATTTAAGGAATTCATTGGGAGGATGATATAAAATTTAAGGGGGTCTGCCTTACCATTGAGGAGGGGATCCGAGATGATGATGAGGGGAACTGATCCTAAGGGAGGGAGGTTGGAGTGGGGGGGGGGAGGGGTCCATACCACCTCCATAGAGAGGGAGGTCAAAGGTGAGGGGTTTGGGGTCACCGTCGATGACAGATGAGGTAGGTCAGAGGGGTGTGGGGAAGAGGATCACCAAAAAGGTGGAATGTTCATGTAAGGGAGAGGAGTGGAGGATGCCAAGTGGGGGGGGGGATAAGGGCCAGGTTCTCACAATGGGAACAGAGGAGGGGGTGAATTAAGGTTTTTTATAACATTTAACAATGGTTTAATTGAAACAAATGCTATTTTTTAAATTTAAAAAATATAGTGGTGGTTTGATTAAACTGCCGTATTATTATTATTTTTTAAACCAAATTTATTTCTCTTAGATTACTAGAATCACAACTAATATACCACCTATAAAAATTCCTTTTTTTGTATCATTGGTTGAGAGTATGGTGATTTTTTAATGTGTAATAGATCACCCAATTTCATAAGCCACCCTCAATGAATATATCTAAACATGATTCTCAATTTACATCATAATTTTTGAGAGGTTTTTTCGAGGCCATTAGGGTCTAGTTGAGGATGATCATGGCATTTTCCCCCCAAAAAGACAGGAAGACTAAGAAGACTATCTAGGTGTTAAAGGATATGATGAGGGCATGGGAGATAGACTTTAGTTATATTTGGGAGAATAAATTTAAATTGGAGTATTTTCCTTATAATAATAGTTATTACTCTAATATCATCACGAAACCTTTTGAGGGATTTTATGGGAGACCCTGTAGGTCACCCATATTTTGGACTGAGGTTGGTGAGACATCTCTTTTTGGGATAGAAATTGTGTAGGTGATGATAGACATGGTTCATGTGATCTGTGAGTACATGAGGAAAACCTAGAGATGATATAAATCTTACACAGATTGACATCCTAGGCCCTTGGAGTCCAAAAAGGGAGACCATGTTTTCTTGTGAGTCTCCCCATGATGAGGATTTTGAAGAGTTGGTAGGGGAAGCAAGATATACCCAAGTTCCATCAGGCCACTTGAGATTATTTGGAGGGTTGGCAAGGTTTCTTATCGATTGGACTTACCACCACTATTGGAACAGGTAGATGATATATTCCCTATGTCGTAGTTAAGGAGATATGTGCATAATCCAACAAATGAAATTGATTAGGGTGAGTTGTACATTGAGGATGGATCCACCTTTATTTAGTACCTTATGATGATTGAGGATTAATAGGATATGATATTGTATGAATAGATCATACCTTTATTCCATGTGATTTGGTTATATGAGAGCATGCTAGAGATCTTCTAGTATTATGAGATCCAAATGTGGGCTCATTATCCACAACTTATTGTATATTCTTTTTAAGGTGAAAACCCTTGAAGGAGGGTATAATTTAATGAATTTTTTTTGTTTGATTATCCATTTGAATATTTCCATGCATATATCTGTATTTTTTCCTCATAGTTGGCATGGTGTTTGGGTGTCTCAGGACCCCATAAATTATTACATTAAAATTACTAAAATATATTTTAAAGCTTATGGGCACATATTTCAGTATAAATGTTTTTCTATTTTTGTGGACCTAATATGGGAAATTGGACACCACATTTGATTCTGAAACATGGGTTTTACCCTAGGCATGATATAAAGTTGGTCAATGTCAGATGTTTCATGGGAGGTGACCATTGATGGGTAAATTTATTAAAAAATATATTTTAATTGTTTATTTTTATTAAATAAACCTAAACCCAAACCCCTTTTTAAATATGATACTATGAAAAATATTTAGGGTTGGCCATAAAACCCTAAGAGGATTTGAGAGAAGGAGCACTCTTCATTTGCACTAGAAAACTCAAGGAAGCATATCGATGATCACATCAGGGTGAATTGAGTGGTAGGAAGTAACAATTTTAGACCTTATTCATTGCTGATGAATATTCTCTTCACCAATTATTGATTCATAATTGTGGAATGTCTCTTTATTTTTGGTTTCTTCCCTTTCAATTTAATAATCATGGATTTTTTATCTACATTATCTTGATATGTGATTTCCATTCATCGTATGATCTTAAATGAAAATTAATTTGTTTTTATTAGTTTATATTCGTTATTCCATTATATCACCCCTAATCCTTCACTTTATGATCAATTTTTGGGATCACATCAGCCAATGATGATCATCACCTTTTCTCATGTTCTTTTCCCTAATTATTTTTCATGTTCTTTGCCTCTATCGCATGGGGTTTCAGTTTGACATTTCCTAATAAGGTTTGGGCATGGTTAAACCCTAATATTTGTGGTTTTTAATAAATGATAAAAGTATTAATGATTTAGCAATAGTTCAATATGGGATCATGGGTTGCGGGTGATGGTTATAGGTTTTTGGAACTTGAACATTGGTGGATGTGTGACGAAATCCAGTGTAGGTTATCAGATTTGGATTTTCGGCCATTAGAGGTGAGGAATTGATAGTTAGAGAAATTTTCCTTTGATTTTGGGTAGTAAAATGGTGTGATTTTTGGAAGTGTTGGTGGATTTGGAAACTTCATGAATAAAAAGCATTACTACCTCTGAAAAAACTAACATCATGGAATGTAATTCAGAAGAACACTATCTATGTAGTCCGATGGCTACATAAAATATAGATTCCAGAAGAGATAATTATCACATGCCATATATGGACCATAAACACTATGTGACCCAATACTAGTGGCTCCGTTAGTACTCTTGGAGTATATAGAATGGAAAAAATCACGACTTTATTATATGATCACAACAGTGTACTCAGAGCTTACCAGTTTATAAAGAGTGACTAGTGTACACAAGCACATGCTGAGAGGACATGGGAAGAACATGGGTGGGTGAGAGATACCATGTACCACATGTAAGAACTATGTAGTAATACATGGAATCCCTAGTTGTGTCCAGGGTAGAACACACCCAAGAAATTATGTGAGGTCACATGCTGTGTGACCCCATGTACATTCCATGTACTTCTCCCAAGCACTTCTACCTTCTATATCTACTTCTCCAAGTCTCATATTTTGGACCATGAGTATCCTATCTAGAGTGTTTTTTTAGAATGATATGATATCCTTATATATGTAATAAGAGATATGATGTGAGATTGTTTTCATGTGATGCTTCTTCAATCGATGATTTAATGATGATAGTGACCAGAAATGATAATTAGAGAGATATCGAGGTCATTAGTCCCCTATTGTACAAGGGCACTGGTCCCCTATACTATTTATAGGTAAAGTCATTAATTCTCTACAATATAGTAGGGTGAGAGTACTCTATCTATTTATGGGTAATCCACCATCTTTAAGATCCTAAGTGTAGAAGATACTCTCTTGTATTTGTGACTCCCTCAACTATGGAGCACAATAGCAAGGTGTGAGGCCCTCCACATAGTTTATTGCATGGTTGTGCCTGATGATGGGAATCAATGTTGTACTATTGGAGTTACAATAAAACTCATTGTATTTTTATGGTCTATAGTGATAGAGATCCACTTTCTCTCTCATTTGGGTTTCATTATGATTATATATGTATTAGGTTGAGTAAACTATTTCTATATCTTTATATTTCTATTTTTTTGGTTTTTAGAGCATCCTAATGGGTATACATATACTCACCCCTACAATGGATTTTACAGCACATTCCATGTATTATGAAGATGATAGATTGACTGGAGGTGACATAAGTGGAGCTCAGTGATACTTGGGTGAAATAACTGTGTTCGGTGGTTGGACTTGGAGATCAGGAGCCATGATCTCCTTTGGATTGATTTTCTAGTTGTTTTCAGGTTGGGAATTCATTTCTGATTGGGAAGGTACATTCCCCCTTTATTATTTGGTTTATTTTGTCATAATCTAATGTATTACCTAATGGTTTTTTCATGCATAGTTATACTCGAGTTATTGTAGTGTTTATTTATTCTTATGTACTTTTTCATGGAGACAAATTTGTGTGTGTAAAGGTACATTACTCTAGAGCCTTCTATTTTATTTTATTTCTTCTCATAACTTGTATCTATCCCCTAGCCTATTGAATATGGACTTGGTGTTATCACACCAAGCCTAACACTAACCATGTGGGCCCTGGTGGGTTGAGTTGTGACAAACCAACCAAAGTCATCCCTCTATCAGATTCCCAATATTACCCATGAAATCCATTAGGCATTTTTCCAATCACCTTAGGGTGGTGAGAAGTTCTAGGGATCAAAATAAATTTAGTGGTAATGGATTTTCCAAATAACCATATTTTATGTAAAAATAAAAATATAGGAATTGTCAATCGTTATTTTAGACATCCATGCTATTAAGAAGATAGTAAAAATAATAAACAAATCAAATAATACCAACATAAATAAAAATATACAATAATCCCTCCACTCTCCCATAGTCCCCTCCCTTACAATGACATCTGAAATTGTTATTACATGGTCATAATCATTACATATTTGAGCGTTTTTTAACTAGAGTTCACTTTCTTAAAATTTTAAGGATCTTTTTAGTTTATAGTTTTAAATAATTTGGTAAAACTATCACAAATTAAACCCACACATTGTATGTGGATACCTATAATCAGTATCTATTTTTCCCACTGAACAATTTTTTAAAAGAATACATGGTTTATTGTCATGGTTAATATTTAGAATATTCATCTTGACCTCATCCTTATCCCAAATATCGTGTTATACCTTTGATTTTTTAAATATTTGGATGATATCAAAAAGATAATTAAGTTATATAAAAATAACAAAACCATTATTCCATTAAAAATGTGAAAACCCTTTAAAAACCTTTTCTTAAAGACGTACCTTTTTATTCGAAAATAAAATAATTTTTCCTTAAAAAACATTAAATTGCCTTTTGAAATCAAATTATTTCCATGAAAACTCATTATCATGAATTAATAAGATAATTAGGTCACATGAAATATCATATTATATATCACTATTATAAATGGAATAACCAATCTAGTTAACTTCCTTATTTGGAGTACCGAATGCATTGAAGGTTATAACGTAAAAACACGTCCTTAGTAAACAATGTAATCACCCATAATTGGTTAATAACATAACCCCCATCATGGGTAAATAAAATAACCACTCTTAATTATAAATAATGTCCATTAACCAAAACATAATCATAAAACATTAAATATTGCATCATAAAAACATCCGTTGACTAAAATCAATTATTTAAAAAGAAAACTATATACATACAAAGAAAAACAATTTAATTGACAATAACCATTTAATATTATAAAGCTAGATTTAAAAAAATATTCATAATGTTTTGAAAATATGATAATTCCATATAATCTAAAAACATTCCTTTTTTAATTTTTTTAAAAAATTTAAAGGTTGAACATTAAAAGAGGATTTTTAAAAAGAAAGACCCTTAATGTGAGTCTGACACATCACACACATTATTTAAATTCATTAATAATAATGTTATGATATTTATTTAATTTCATGGGAACATTTTTCTATATTATTTTTCCCTTTATCTCACTTATTACCATGTTATAACAATTACCTAATTATTTAATTTCATGTTAAAAGTTTTGAAGATATTCAGTTCATAATCCAAAATTGACTTCGGTCGGCTAAATATGGTCAAATAAGAAACTGTTCCATCTTATAGAAAATAATTATAAATTTTAAACATAAATTATTATTTTAATATCAAAAATTACATATAGTTATGAATAATGAACTATGTTACAATTATAGAGATGGTAAGTCATACATATGCATGTGCATGTTTCCATTTTTCAATGATCATTATAGAAAGAAGGTAAGTATTATTTTATGTTTTAAGAATGATCATAATATAATTAATATCATTATAATTTTTTAATTATACTTATATATATCATTCCATGTGATGTGGTGACGAAAAATTACTCTCATTGCTTTGTGGAGGTGGTAGTCCACACGTATGCCCGAACGACATTACCATTTTTCTGTTCATGGAAAGGTATGTACATAAATGATATATTATATTATAATAATGATAAATATATCATTAATATAATATATAAATATTAATTCCATCATTATAATCCATCCATGATATATGGTGTTGGAAAATGAATTACATTGGTTCGTAATGCAGTACTTTTTTGTACACCTGATTGATGAAATCTTATCCCATTTGATGAAAGTAGAGATGGATATGGGTCATGAAACAAAAATAATAAAATAAAATTATATGGAGTATAATGGTGGTATAATTTTTTCATGGTTTATGAAGTTTTTAGTAATTCTAAATAATAAATAAAATAGAAACCCTAAATTAAAAACAATTCCTCTTCTTTAGAAAATCTTATTTTCTTAACAACTCAATACCTCTAAGATTGGTATTATGCCAAAAAATAACTCTATAATTAGGGGAGGTATTTTATTATGGTACTTTTCAGGTATTTGATGTACCAAATGGTTTTCTATGTGTAAATAAATGAGAATAAGAGGAGTGCTTTTATAAGAGAGGGGAGGGGCACTCTAGGAATTTCTCAAAATATTAAATTAATATAAACCAATGTTCAACTACAAATGGATAAAAAGTGATTTATTTATAATATAACTTTATTATGGGTCTAAATTACATCATATAGTAAAAATTATACAAGTTTTTACTATATTTATAGACATATCTTTTGGTTTTAACCCTAACCCCTTTAACTCTTATCGTGGCAACATGGGATTTTACTCTTTTGAGGGGTAATGTAGTTATAATAAAATTAAAAATGTCCCATAAATGGAAATAGTTTATATTTTTAACATTATCCAATTTAGTTGTATTAATTTTATATTTTTATTAATTATATATCATTTAATAAAATATTTTTTACTATAAAATATCTATAATGTCAATTTTTAACTCTATTAATTACTCTGATTTTAATAATATCAAGATAAAACTTATAATTAAGAAAAAATATTTTATTATATCCCTAAAATATCTAGTCAATATATAAAATTTATGGATTACATTAAGTATCTCAAATTATATTTATTTTAATAGTTTTAATATCAATTATTTGATTTTTCTATTAATTAAATAATTACTGAATTAGTGTTGTGAAAGCATTTAAATGAATTATATCTTCACTAAAAATTTAAAATAAATTTACATGATGAAGTTGAATAATTTTTATTTCAAAATACTATATATATTATAAAATATACTCTAGATAATATAATATTAAAAATATTACACATATTAAAAACAATAATGTGACATGTTTGGCATTTCTTAAAAAAACTATAAAAGTTATAATCTAATCCAATTATCCCCCAAAAGACATAAATTATAACCTTATATTACTATAGTTGGGTAATACTCATGAAATATTATTTAATTGACTGTTTTGGTCATTTAATGGTTCTTATCATTTTATTTTTAACCTAAATTACATGATATACCCTTTACCATGAAAATAAAATTACTAAGTTTTCTATTCATATTGAAAAAATAAAAGGGATATATTTACTAAATTTAGAAACAATTATTAAAAATATGTAATACATTTATCAAAATTAGAAACACATAAGTTTCATAATTTCATTTAAATTTAAACCCAAAAAATGCAAAGAAAAAAAGTTTTTTTTTCAGAAAAATGTCCTCCTTAAATTTAAAATGTTTTTATACTAAATTAAAATATAAAATACATTTAAAATAACATAATTGGATTATTTAAAATAAAAATTAACAATTTAAAATTTAAAATTAACCCATAATATAAATTTATGTTGTAAATATTTCAAAATAAAATAAAATTTTCAATAAAAATTTGTTTTTCTCCATTCCTTGAAAGATCGATATTTTCATAAAATTACCAAAAATTAATTTTAAGATAATATTGATATTATGAGTTCCAAAATGAAACTAATTTTTTAAAAATAAGTTTTCTTTAACTTCTAGAAATTATAATATTCACTTATATAATGTAAGAAAAATCATTTTTGAAGAAAATGTAATTTTTACAGAATAAAATGACTTTTCTAAAAATATGTGTAATTATTTACCTATAATTAATTAATTAATTATAATTTTTTTTGATAATTATATATTTAATAATATGTTAAATCTATTAAATCCTTCATATTTAACAGATAGGTTTTATTAGTCACCTTTAAATCATAACAATTCTTTGTTTATTTAAGCTCAGTGCTGCATATCCTATATACTCATGAATTGTCATTCACTTTTAAAATATCGATATGTTACATTATCACCACTTTAAGAAATTGTGTCCTATAAATTTTTAACTTGACCTCAATTACAATTGTATGAATTTTTAAAATAATTGTTTTTTGAAAACCCACATCATAAAAGGGGTCAATAAAACTTCCTATTGAAAAGAGAGATAAGGAAATATGAACGTTATCTAGAGTAAAACATAGAAGGTTTATAAGTTGGATAACATAAGTGGTAATTGAAAACATGGATATTTAAGGGAAAATTAAATCCCAAGGACTAATAGTTAGTGATATAGAACATGGAAATGATAAAGTTAACCATAAAACCCATAAATCTTTTGTGGGTTAAAAGGCCATTGATTTCCCGATAAGAAAAGAAAATGAATAATGTTTTTTGTTTCAATATCCTTTTTCTAGAGTTTATTAATTCCATTTACGTATATTCCAAGAACCTAGGTAAATATACTTACTTTAAAAGGATTAGTTCATCCTTTAATCCATTTCCACCACAAAGTCATATTTTAAGCCAAATAATGAGTTTGAATTTTTCAAGCAAGAAGCACTATAATCAAATTATAATGAATCAAATAATCCAATAAATAATAACTACATGTTCTTACTATATTAAGTAATTAAACAAAACTAAAATGGTTAGGATTAGACAAGATAATTCCACCAAAATTTGTAAACCATCATTTTAAGAAAAACTACATCAATCTCCAAAATTCAATAGTAATACCCAATGATTAACATAGACCATTCAAAAAATAACTGAACATAAAATTTCCAAAAATTATTCTTGAAGAATATTGAAAACCAAAACATAAAATGATTTGATCACATAGACATCCATTATAAATTTAATATTTATCTCTAAATAATATAAATAAATCTTAAACTATCATACCAAAATGTATCTATTCTAATCACATAATCTACCAGATATGTTGACAATTTCCATAAATAAACCGAATCACCATAAATCCCCAGTAAAATAATTTTTTCATAAAAAATAAAATTCATCATTTATTTATAAAATAATGTCCCATATTAATCTATTTTTCTTAATCATATTGGGTTCCCAAAATAGTTAACATCTTCCAAAATAACATTAATCACATAATCACAAATTTTTTTCCAATCCCATGGTTATCTATTCAACAAAAAAATATTCCAAAAAATTAACTTATCCTTCATACATAAGATATTTTAGATATAGAAAAATAATTTCATATAAACCATGACATCAGTTAGGATAGTGGTAGGTGATGCACCGTTGTCACCCACTGAGCAAGGGTTCAATACTCATGACCTTACCAGATGGAATGAGTTCTCTTCCAACTTGTGATATGTTATTTTTCTAAAAAAAATTTAATCTAATCATTATAAAATTAATAGGAATGTTGTAAAATCCTAAAAATAACCTTAACATTAAATAAATGTTTAAACCTCAAAGGTAATCTCATTCCTTTAATTTTATTTCCTAAAATGTAATAACCAATAATTACCTCAAAAAATAAATGTCTCTAAATATATCATTAGACTCTTTAAATTTATTCACTTTAAACCAAAAATTGTGTGCCTAGTGCTTTTAACTTATAACAAAATTTTAAATTTTAAATCCATAATGGCGTCAACTCTTAATATCACCTCAAATTAAATCATCGTAACCTTCAACATTGTCTAAACTAACCTATGTTTCCTACTATAGGGACCTAACCTTAGACATTACATATTCTATTATTTTTGAACTAGAATTCACATTCTTAAAATTACAAGGATATTTTAGGTTTTTAGTTTTAGATAATGAGAATAAAATATTAAAAATTAAACCTATACATTAAAAGTGGACACTTATACTCAATATCTATTTTCACCACCAAATATATTTTTTTAAAATAAAACATGGTTTCTTTTCATCATAAAAATTTATAATTTTATTCTTGAGATTATCCTTGTCCATAATATCCCTTAATAACTATGAAACAAATTTTAAAACTTCATATGATAACAAAAAATAATACCAAGTGTCAAAAAAAGAAGAAAAACATTAGTTTAGTGAAAAATAAGAAAACCTATTAAAAACCTTTAATTAATAACATAACTTATCATATGAAAAGAAATCAGATTTTCCTTAAAAAACAACAACTTACCTTTTAAAATACAGTTATTTCCATGAAAAATCATTAGAAATAAAATAAAAGATAATTAGGTAACTTGGTACATAATTTTCTATATCACTCTTACAAATGGAATAACCAATATGACTAACTTCCATCTTCAGAGTACCCAATGCATTGGAGTTTATAACGTTGCCATTTATCCATGGTGGATAACATAACCAATAGTAATTGGTTAATAACATAAAATTCCATAATTTGTTAATAAATTAACCACCTTTCATTATAAAATATTCCAAAGAACCATAATATAATCATAATATAGGAATTCTTGAATCATAAAAATAATTCACTGATGAAAATCACTTAATGCAAAGAAAACTCTACACATACAAAAGAAAAAATTTTATTTGAAAATAACCTTGTAATATTGTAATGAAAGATTAAAAGAAAAGATTATTCATTAAGATAAGAAAATATTATCATTCCGTATAAGTTAAAAAATTCCTTTTTAACTTTTGTAAAAAAAATTGACAATAGAACTTTAAGAGAGGATTTTCAAAAATAAAGTCCCTTAAAATGAGTCTGAAACATCATGTACGTTCTTCATACACATGTATAATAAACTTATGATAATTATTTACTTAATTGGGAAGTTTTCTGAAGTTTATTTTTTCCTTTATTTTACTTTTTACCAGGATATTAAAATTATTTAATTATTTTGGTTCACATTAGATGTTTTAATGATGTTTGTTTCATAAGTCAAAAATGAATTCGGTCGGTTGAATATAGTTAAAGTGGAAATTTTTGAAAAACATCCCAAAAAATAATAATGATAATAGTTTAATTTTTAGACATAAATTACTCATTTAATTTCAACCATTACACATGGTTATGAAAACTGAACTACTTTACCATCATAGAGACGGTAGACCATACGTAGGCATGAGTAACATTCCAATTTTTTATGATCATTATGGAAAGAAGGTAAGTATTATTTTATATTTAAATAAGTATCATTATATCATAAATATAATAATATATAATTAATTATACTTATATATATCATTCCTTGTGATACGGTGATGAAAAATGAAACACATCGCTACAGGAGGTGGTAGTGCACATGTCTGCACGAACAACGATATCATTTTTCTGTTTATGGAAGGGTAAAAAAGTAAATATTATATTATGATTTTATAATGAAAAATATTTAATTAATATCATATATAAATATTAATTACATCATTATAATCTATCCATGATATATGATGATGGAAAACAGATTACGTCGGTTCGCGAGGTGGAAGTCCACCATACACATGATCGATGAATTAGTTTCCAATTTGATAGAAGTGGAGACGAATATAGATCCTGAAAATAACCTAATAAAATATTATAATATGGATGATAATTTATATTTTATTTTGTCATTGTTGAATAATGTTTGAGGAATGTGGAAGAATAAATTAAATAGAAATACTTGATTAAAAACGACAAATGTTCTTCAAACAGTCTCCTTTTCATAATACATAAAGACCAATAATATTGGTATTATTGATAAAAAAGACATATATAATGATATTATGGATTATATTAAGGTATTTTGGTCGGTATTTTCTGAACCAAATCATATTTTATTTGTGAACAAATGAGAAGAACATGTGGCCTTTATGAGAGAGGGTAGGGGCACTCTTTGAATTTATCAAAATATAAAGTTAAAAAAAAATTAATTTTCAATTAAAAATTACCCCATAGTGAATTTTATAAAATATAATATTATAAACTGTCTAATTAAACTCATAAAATAAGAATTAAAAATGTTTTGACTGTATTTATACCCTTATATTTTGGTTTTAACCCTAACCACTTTAACTCTTTTCGTGGCAACATGAATTTTTACACATTAAGGGTTAATATATTTATAATAAAAAGTAAAAGATGAATAAATAGAAATTTTTTTATATTTTAAACCTTATAATAATAACTTGGAATGTTTTTATATTTTTAGGAATTTTATATCATTTAATACATTATTTTTTACTATAATCTATAAATATATTTAATATCAATTTTATGAACTATAAATTACTTTGAATTTAATAATATCATGATAATAGTTATAATTTGGTAAAAATATTTTATTATATCCCTAAAATTTCAATTTATTCTTAAATATTATTATATTATATTAATTATCTCATATTATATTTGTTTTAAGATTTTTAATATCATTTATTTGATTCTTCCATTAATTAAATAATTACTACATCATCATTGTGCATGAATTTAAGTTAAATTTATCTTCACTAAAAACATAAAATAAATTGAATTGATGAATATAAATCATTTATATTCGAAAATAATATTTATAGTTTAACATATCCTCTCGATATAATAATATTAAAAATATTTCACTTATTGAAAACAAGAGTGTGGCATATTTGATATTTCATTAAATAAAATACTATAAAAGTCATAATATCATTAAATTGTCCCAAAAAGATCATAAATTAGTCCCTTATTTTATTATTATAAATATATACACATAAAATAAACTTTAAGTAAATTTTTGGGCCATTTAGTAGTTCCCATCATTTTATTTTTATCCTAAATTTTCAGATTTTCCCTTTTCTATGGTAATAAATTAACTATGTTTACTATTCATATTGACCAAAAAAATAAAAGGAAAATATTTAATAAATTTGGACCCACTAATTATAAATATGTAAGAAATTTTTCAAAATTCAAAATACATATGTTTCAGAATTTAATTTCAAAATTAAACTTGTAAAACGTAAATAAAAACAGTTTTTCCAAAAACGTCCCTTCCTAAATATAAAAACTTTTATACAAAATTCCAGTATAAAATTAATTTTAAAAAACATAATTGGATTATTTTAAATCAAAATGATGAATTTAAATAAAAAATTATTTTTTACATATAAAGTTTCAATAAATTCTAGGAATTATAATATTCACTCACAAAAAGAAATAAAAATATTTTTTGGAGAAAATATTTTTTTAAAGAATTAAATGAATTTACTAAATATTATAGTTCTTATTTACAAATAATTAATTAATAAATTATAAATGAGTATGAAAATTAAATATTTTATTATCCTATTAAAAATATTCATTCCTTCTTATTTAATTGATAAGGTATATTGATCACCTTTAATTAATAATAATAATTTGTTCGTTTAAGTTCGATGTTTCATATCATATGTGTTATAGAAAATTAATTCATTTTTAAAATCATGGGATGTTATAGAAGCTGCCAACTATACCCTATCATACTCATACATATAAAAATATGATCTATCTTTATAAATCTATAAAATCTTATATAGACTATGTGTTAAAACAAAATGAAATAAATAAATAAACAACATACATCATCATCTCTATACAAGGCACCTTCAAATCGTAATAATTCTCAATGTGTGCTCAAGAACAAAACCAAAACCAAAAAGTAAAAGGATAAATATATTCATGAGAAATTAATCTCAGTAGGAATTCCAATTTAAAACAACACCCCATGTTCAAGTATTTAAATAAAATTTTCTTTAATTCTTCCTTGAAATACAATATAAAAATTGGTTTCTTTAAAAAAATTTATTTAGAAACCAAATGAAGTATTTTCATTAACATTCAAAGGAAATAACATTCAAGACATTTAAGTCCATTCAATTTTTATAAAAAAAATTATTGAAAACATTAAATGGAATGAAATATCTTTTTTAAGTGAACCAAACATTTCATATGTTAATATTATTTTTTATTAGGTGAAAATTAAATACATAAAATTAAAATGTGTTCTAGAACTATAAAGGTTTAGTATCCTTAGTATTTTTGATACATAAAAAAACATAAATGATTTTCATTATATCCCACTAAGTTCTTCACAACTAGAACCCTTCTTAGACAAATCATACATAAAACCTTTCTCCATATCCATAGGAAAAGGAAACAAAATAATGAGTGAGTTCAAATGCTAAATATGGGTAAACATTGGAGATATCAATCGATAATCATATGCAAGAATAAGATAAGATTAAGGGTATGAGAATATAATAATAACATAAAATAATCATACCAAGTTGGTAAAATATCTTTAATCATGTATCATGGAATATGATTTTGTCAATATAATGATATAAGTCGCACGGAATAAGAGTGAGCAATAATTAATAACCAATCATGATATATGAGAACATATCATAAGGATAAGACAAAAGTTTTTGGAATACACACAAGTGATGAAAATAATTTACCTAGTCATGTATGACTACAAGTACTACGATAGTAGATTAAGTTCACTATTTATTATATCATTTCATTAATCAAGGTTTACTCCCAAGACTACCAGAATAGATAAAGTCCCTCACTAGATTAGGTTCACCCCGTTCCAGCACTTATTATCTTATGAGATATCCATAATTAATTATTAATTGGATGGATATATAATCCTGGGACCAGCTAGAAAATAATTAAAACTATATATATTTTTGCGAAAATTTCAAAAAAAATTCATCATATCAATATATTATAACCCATGAAAATGAAATGAGTTTTATAAACATTTCATCATAGCATAACCCATGGAAAATATATAGGTTTTAGAAACATATCATAATCATAATAAAAAAACATCCTAATAAATAATAAGTATGGTATCATTGGATCATATCACTTGTAAATAATATGTAACATCAAAGGATTTTATTAAAAAAAAACAATTCCCATCAAATATCATTGGTATGTTTCTTATAGAAAATACCCATCTCATTTTGAAATCAATTATTTAAAATATATTTTTCCAAAATAGTCAGGAGAAAATTTTATTTTAAATTAACTATGAAAATTTAAAAAGTAAGATTCAAATTATTGTGTGGTCATGATAGTAGAAAATTTCATTCATGCCATGTAGGTCAAAACAAAGATTCCTTTCACTTTATAGTAAATAGTCAAAAGTACCTCATTTGAAAATCAACAAGTAGATTCATTTTAATAAAAATTATATCAATAAAAACATGGTTAAAAATTACTTTAAAAAATAATTTTGTAATATTAAAAAAATTCTTGAATTTTTTTTCAAGAAAATAGGGACATGAAAAACAATATTCTCATTGGAATAATAAAGTAAAGTCAGTTTTCCTTAAAAAAATTATTGGGGTATTCCGAATAATAAAATATAGGAAAATGAAAGTAAAATAAGTAATCTATATAAATAAATATGTTATAATAAAATAAATAATATTTTTAATAGAAATATCATATAATCTCTTTATAAATATTTTAAGGAAGAACTGGTATGGTATAAATGAGACAATAATGTAAAACCCACACCTCAAGATTGGATTTATTTATATTCACACTAAAATAATATAGAATACATTTAAATTTATTATAATTATTTAAAATAACCACATAAAAACATATAATACCATATATGATCCCCTTATAAAATTTCAACACCCATTTTTAAAAATTCTTTATTAAAATCGATGTTTTCAGGTGTTAACTATTTTATTTTTCATAAAACTTTCAGTTTGAAAGTTCTAGTACTTGTACATTGATCTTGTTTACATCATATAAAAATTTTATCAATTATATTAATATCTTATATAATCATTGTATACATATTTAGATTAATACATAAAATATATAGAAAGAAAAATGAATTACACCATTCATGGAGACGGTAGTCCGTACGTACGTATGAATGTTGTTTGCATTTTCTAATGAAAATAAATAAATATAGATAAATAAAATTTAATAAAATTATAGAAAAATAATTATATCTTAAATTACATATATAAATAATAAATCCATCAAAATAATGAACCATCTATGATAGTGGTAGAAATTGAATTATATCGATAGGTGGAGGTGGTAGTTCGATTTTTTAGAAAAGAGGTTGAATAATAGTTGTTAAATAATAATAATAATATATTTTTAGTATATTTTTTATAATTAAATTATTATTTTATGTTTTATATCACAATTTTGAAGAAGGTATAATAATAAATAAATTGAATGAGGTCAGGTAAGACGATTACCTATTATTCGGTAGACCTCCTTTAGAATCCTATCTTAATGACCCTTGGGAAATTATTTTAAGAATATAAAAACTATAATTAATATCTATAAAAATTGATAATATAATTGGGTATGGTTTGTCGAGCTAGGTGGCTCATGAAGGTGTAAATAAAATTTAATAGGAGGCACCATTTTATAAGTGGGGGGAGGGACACATCTAGAATATTTTAAATTATTAAAATATTATTTAGTAATTTTCATGAAAACATATCCCATAAAAAATTAAAACTATAGAATAAGGTGATAAGGGTAAAAATAATTTAATCCATTATTAATTAGGATGGAAATTTTTGGCACGATCAAATATTTTTAACTTAGGATAACCTAATTTACTCATTTATTATGGTGATTTTTTTAATATTTCTAATACACATTATGACCAAAAATTAAGTTGAACTTATTAGATAATATTAATTTTACTAATTATAGGAATGTGATACATTTTTAATGATTTAATTTCTATAATTTATAGAAATTACTTCTAAAATAATCCCACAAAATGTGATGAAAAATGGTTTTCACGAAAAATGTATCCCATACCTATAATAACTATTAATAATATGGTACTTATTTATTAAAAATTAGTAAATTAATTTGAATTATATAAAAAATTTAAACATAATTTTCATAATTTTTTTTCATATTCGTACCACTAATTTAAAATCTAGTTTATAACAATGAAATTTAAATAATCATAATTAAATTGTATATCAACACTCGTTTAAACTCATTATTGTGTGTTAATAGATATATCAATTAATTAAAGTTTATTTGAAAGGAAATATATATAAAATTTTAGGGTGTTACATTCCACCCCCTTAAAATAAATTTCCCTTGACATTATATCACTTTTATAAAAAAAATAATTATATCATTGTTTCATCACATCCTTGGGTTCCCATATTTCTTTATTGAATTTTTGATTACTCCAAATAACATTAACCATGTGAGTAATATTATTCCATATAAAATTATCTATATAATGAAATATTTATACTAGTTTTTTTAATAAGAATGATCATTCTCTATAAGTATAACCCTTGATTTTAGTACATGTGAATGACTGGGAATATACTTCCATAAGAGAGAAACATGGAACAAATTTTTAACTTGAGATAAATTTGATGGAAGATACAAGTGATATGTAACCATCCCTACAAGAGGAATATTCACAAAGAGGGTAATATATATGGGGCTCAAATTTACCTTCTTTTCAAATATCATAACCTTATACCATGGATAAATTTATTGGAATACCTTTTCATGAACTTCAAATTCCAAATCTCACTAATGATTGTTCGCATTACATTTCTATCAACTCAGAGATTCTTTGATGTGCTACTAAATGGATATAACTTTCTCTAACATTTAATTAACAATATTAGGTCCCAGTAGATTTTATTATCTAACTTTATCCTATAAAGTTAGAGTTCAGAACATCCTTTAATAGATGGATTCATATAGAGACATCTTAATTCTCTAGTGAAATATATTGTTATAAGAAAATTAGACAAGAGGAAGGCGATGATTCCAAACATATTTAAAATATAGAGAACATGACACCAAAATATCTTCCAAGGTTTTTATGGTTATCTTTGACTAACAATCATCTTAAGGATGATAAGAAACACTGAAACAAAATACCATATCCAGAGCTTACATAAGTCTTCAATAGAGCTTTGAGGTAAACCTCATACTCGATAAGAAATAATATAATGTTGTAATATATGAAACAATACCACTACATTAATATATATTATAGTAATATTATAATGATATAAATATTCTCTTATTGTTATTAAGTGTGACGATGTTTTAAGGTGATTGACTACAAAAGTAATAGAATTATGGACTTTAGAAGTTTTGGGGAGTACGATAATAAAATCCATGGGGATTTTCTTCCCATTTATAGTTTTATATGGCCAATGGTTATAACTACCCATTAGAATTAAGTCACTATGACTTAACTTTCTTACATACCCAGCACTAAGATACATACCCTGTAATACCTCTTTTCATGTTTTCCTACCAAAAATACCCTTTCAGATCTATATACATTTTCATACTTAAAGGCTGAATAGAGAATGATGATTTATGAGCTTATTCTAGTAGCTCTTTCTTCAAGTCTAGTATTTTATAGAAACATAATTAGTTTTTTAACCTTATCATTCCATCACAATAAAGGTTTACCTCTGGAACATTTTACACCTTATTTTTCATCAATATATCTTCCTTTCATGCCACTTTAATCTTCACATTGAGATATTGTTTAGAATTTATTTGAGAAAGATAAGATTTATCCCCCTCCTTATATATTTTTAGATCCATATTTTTTCAAATCTAGAAATATTATATCTTTTTTGATCCTCATTATAGATAATCTAGCATGAACCTTTTTACTTAGAGTGCTAATCACCTTATTTTCCTTTCAAGTGTGGAAACTGTATTGAGAAGTCATAATATTTAGTCAACTAAAACCATATTATTTTGTATATAGTCAAATATTTATAGGTGAATTTATAATTTAAACATTTATGATTAGTATATATGTAACAACTATCTCTATAAAGATAACAAATCCATATATTTAATGCCCAAATTAATGTACCTAATGAAAAATCAATAATTGAGAAATTTTTCTTATAGTATTTTAATTGGAATGATACACAAGTTATCACCATATCATTCTTCATGAGGACACATTCCATTATATTCTTTGATGAATCCCTATAAATAATAAACCCTTTAAAACTAAAGGGTAGTGTGAGGAAATATTTACTTAACCACCATATTTATATCTCCTTGAAATTTTCCTCACATTATTCTATCCAAAGGATATTGACTCCATTATGAGTTAACTTTTTGTTTAGATTTGGTAATTGTTGTAAATTCTCCAAAAATAATCGATAATATCTAGCTAAACTAGGAAAGATAGGTATCCCAATCATTGTGGTTGGTTTTAGATAATGTTTAATAACTTCCATATTTTTTAGATCCATAGATATACCATCACTTGAGATTATATGAGCCAAAAATGAAATATTATATAGCCAAAATTCACACTTGGTAAATTTTTCATACGAGTTATACTTCCTTAAGATATTAAAATAATCCTTAAGTGGTATTCATTACCATACTTAATCATGGAAAATATAATAATATCACCTATAAAGACCCCTGCAAACAGATTCATGTAATATCTAAAGACTCTATTCAATATATCCATGAATATATAGGGGGATTATTAAGACCAAATGGTATCACTATAAATTCATAGAGTTTATACCTCATATGGAATGCTATATTGGGTATGTATTAACCTTTAACCCTAAATTCATTGTATCCAGATTGAAGATCAATCTTAAAAAAAATTAACCTCCTTATAATTGATTGAACAAATCACTATTATGGGGATATAATTTTTATTCTAGATTTTGATCTTGTTCAGTTCCCAAAAATCAATGCTGAGTGGAATTGATTCATCTTTCTTCTTAAAAAAGTATAGGTGAACCCCATAGTGATTTACCTAGCTGAAAAAATCCCTTATCAATATTATCCTAGAGTCTCTTCTTCAATTTTTGTAACCCAACTAGGTCCATTCTATATAGAGTCTTTGAAATAGGTGCAACACGAAGTATGAGTTATAGTAGAAACTAAACTTGAAGATTCAGAGGAAGACTAGAAAAAATTATAGAAAGACATAAAAAAACCCATTTACATTAAAAATATATTTAATATTTATTTTTTCACCAACCATATATGATAAACAACCCTTTAAAATAGGAATCAAGATCCATACAAAGGATTTAATTTCCATTAGAAGTTCATATTTATCAATGCATTGACAAATGATCATATGTTGGTTCAAAATATAAATTTTAACTCATCTTCCTCATCACATTTCATCTTATTTATATAAATAATTCCAATACATGCAAAAAATAACAAATAATTCAACTAAAGGAAGAAAAAAGATATTTTGAGGAAGTATATTCCTACAAACTTCAATAAAAGAAGAATCCTAGCCCTGAGATATGATCATATTACCATTAAGAGTTTCCACTACTAATTCAACATACATTAGTTTTGGTCATACTGTGATACCCTAAGGAAAGTTTTCAGATATAAAAGATTGGGTAGGTCCAAAATCAAATAAGACATTATCCGTTTTAGTGATAATGGTATGTGTACCATTAAACACTTCATTACCATACCCCACATCAGTAGTAGTAATCATGCAGTATTTTCCTTTTCCTCAGGGATTAAGAGGTCGATTATGATGATCATCATCATTAACCATCATATTTGATCACTCGTTATCAAAATTACTTTACTCCTTGTATTATAAACATTAGAGTGTGCATGGTTTATTTTGTGGTGCTTTATCTCCCTTTTCACAATTTTCTAACTTCTTCCCATCACATTGGAACTTGAATTCCTGATGAATATTTAAAGAATTTAAAGTCCCCCTTAAGAAAATTTATTCAATGTTCTAATTAACACTTAAATAATAATGAAAATATCATCTTCTTGCCTCCATTATTTTTATTACTATAATTTTCTAGGAATTTCATATTTATTTTCCTATCAAAACCATGATATTGATGGGTAAATATAATATAAATATCTTACTTGATAGTACATTAAACAATTTATTCCAAGATAATAAAGTCCAATATGTATAATTCCCTCTAAATACTTGGTTTTAAGACACTAAAGAATCAATCAATCTTAATTTCTAGTTGGATGATAATACCAGAATTATACCTCAAAAATTTTGTAAATTTTTTCTCATAGGTACTAATGGATTCATCATCATTCAATTTTATCTTAGGTAATCCATTTTCCATTTTCGTATAAAGGATATAGGGAATTAACCTGTTGATAAATAACATTATAAACTCATCCCATTCAATAGGGCCAATTTCTTCATGTTGAATCTTTTTCTTGATAAGAGTATACTGTAGATAAGATTTTCATTCCAATTTATAAAAAACTAAAATAACTCATGCTCCAAACACTAGATAAGGGAAAATATATTTTTAGTGGTACTAATCCATTTACTAGAAATTAGTTTATTAGTGGACCCATATAACGAAGGTGGATGTTTCCTCATTAAGAACTAAATAGAATTTTGTTCCCTTTTTTTCTCATTTAAAATATAACTATGATTCACAAATTGAGAAATTTTCATAAATATAAAAAAGATATTTTTCATTCCATATTCGATAATATTTGGTTTCTCAGGAGTAAAATAATTTAATTTTCTATAATATTAAATGGTATTTTGGTTTCTTCAAGTTTTATCCATTGAATAAAAACAAAAATCATAGTGTTAGAAACAATAATACCAGTATAAAACCATAAAATCATGAAAAATATTTTATAGGATGTCTAAATAATTCCATATGATTTTCAATCTATGATACCACTAGGTTAACCTTTTTTATCCATTGTAACTGTCTATTCAAATACATCTTACTTGTTCTTAATAAAATGTTAATTAACCCAAGACTATCCCGTAAGAGTGTCCACCTAGGTGTGTAGTCTTAGGTCCACTCATCGTAAACCAATGACTATCAAGTTAATACCCAATCCACCCTTTTGGGGGTTATTTCCCCTAGCTGAATATGTGTCGCATCCACATACACATTATAGTATCCAGATAGAGATGTATTTGTGAGAAAAACCAAACTATTTTCCTTATCATAACATTGGATATTATCCTACACATGGGATTATCATAAGGGTTGTCACTAAATTTTCGTCGTCTTATTTAAATAAACAACTAAACCGTTTTCTAATACAAACTGAGGTGACCCAAAATTTACTTACAAAAATATTACATCTTATTATATGGATATTCATTACATAACATTACAATCCACACTAGAACAATAAAGGTTTTGTGTATTTGCAAACTTATATATAAATTGGTACATAAATGATTTAAATAATCTCCCAATATGTTATACATGACTTAAATCCTTTTTAGACACATCATAATTAAAAAATTTATTCATATCCTAGGTAATATGAAACATAATAAATGGAGAGATCATATTTTTAGTAAGGGTAAACATATGAGATATCAATCTATGATCATATATAAACATAATATTTCTGTAAGGGTATGAGAACATGATCATAACTTATAACAATAAAACCATGTCAATAAAAAATAATTTATCATGAATAATGGAATAAGGATTTGTCAATCAAAATACATAAGAGTGTAGAATCATTCGTAACCACTCATGATTCATGATAACATATCATAAGAGTTATACATATGTTTTTGAATGATATTTAAGTATTGAAAATTATTTCGTCAATGAAGGATCACTTCCATGGATATCATAGTGTATTGGGTTCTCTCCACATTCCATCATTTACTTAGTCAAGGTTCACAAACATGAATATCAGAGTAGACATATTACCTTATTGGTAAGAGGTTCACTCCCTATTCTAGTCCTTATTATGTCATGTGATATATATCAATACCTAATGAGTTAGAGGGCTATATAACTATAATACCACTCATCACAAAATTAAAACCACACATATGTGTTCTATATGATCATAAAATATTCACTACATCATCATATAATTACCCATGTAAAGGAAATGAGTTTCATAAACATTTCATCACAGTAAAACCCTTGGAAAATATTTGAATTTCATAAAAATCTCATCATTATAATCATAAAACGTCAATAGAATAAATACAGATGGTATCATTATATCATATTCTCAGTAAAGTATAAATATCATAAAAGTATGTTATCCTAAATGAAAAATCCCTTTAAAAGGTCATTAGAATATTTATTCACGAAAACACACTTTTCATTTTGAAATAAATTATTTAAAATCGAAAAAATTACAAAATTTGAATGATTTTTTTTATTTCTTAAAAACAATATAAAATTATAAATTAATATTTAAATAATTGGGTGGTTATTACTTTGATAAATTCCATTTATGTAGTGTATGTTAAAACAGATATTCATATAACATTTTCGGTAAAAATTAAAAAGTACATCATTAAAAAAATGAAAAGTGTATTATTTTTAAATTTTTTTTATATAAATTAAAACATGGGAAATAAAATAATTAAAAATAATTTTATAATAGAAAAATAAATATTTATTTGTTTTTGAAAAAATATGGACATGAAATAAAAATATTCTTGACCGAATAGTAAAATAAAGATGGGTGCCATTAAAAATATTATTTCAGGATCTTGAGTTCTTAAAGAGATTATAATTAAAAAAACATGTAATATATATTTATAACCATAGGATAATAAAATAAGTAACATTTTTAAGAGAAATATTATATAATTTTATCATTGAATATTTAATCATAAACAATCCGTGTAAAAATGAAATTGTAACACAAAACCCTTACATCATGTTTAAATTGTTTTATATACACTATAAAATCCTGTATAATATATTTAAATTTATTATAATTATAAAAAATAACCATATAAATAATTATTATATCATATATGATCCAATTATATCATTTCAACACCCAGTTTTTGATAATTCATTATGAAAATCAATATTGCCCTATGTTTACTATTTTTTCAGTAATGTTTCAATTTGGATGCTTTGATGTTTGTAATTTTATCATGGTTCCATAATATATAGAATATTAATCATGATTTAGACCTAATATATGTTTTTATATAAATATTAAGAGTTATATATAAAAGGTTGAGATAAAAAATTGAATTACACTATTCATGGAGACAATAGTCCGTATGTACCCATGAACACTGTTTTAACTTCATAAAAAATATAAATAAAGAAAGTTAAATAATATTTTATCATTATTGATGAGTAATTATATCCTAAATATCATATATAAATTTAAATAAATCATAATAACAAACCATCCATGATGGTTATGGAAACTGATTTATATCTCTATGTGGAGGCGGTTGTTTACATGTAAGTATGGGCGATAATTTCATTTCCCATTTGTTATAAAATATGCGTATATTGGTGGTTAAATAATCATAATAATATTTAAACATATTTATTAATCTTAATATGTTATATTATTATGAATAAAAAATATTTAATGAATATAGAAAAAGAAATAAATTGAAAGAGGCAGGGTAAGACGATTACCTATACTTTGATAAAAATACATTAGATTACTTATTAAGGACCATTTAAATGGTATTTTAAATTGAAAATAATCTATAATACATGAATACAGAATTATATAAGATAATTTATAGGGCTATAGTTGAGATAGTTTTCTCAATAATGTAAAAAAAGAGGTGATGAGGTACCTTTTATAAGTGGGGGAGGAAAAAACATTGCATATTTTAATGGATTCAAATATAAATAATTAAATTTTTACAAAAATGTTTCCCATTAAAAATAAAATTTAGAGAAGAAGTTAATAATGGGTTAAATAAATTCATTCAATAATAATTATTATGAAAATTGTGGCTTTATCATTTAGTTTTACCTAGGTTTACACAATTTACCATTTTACGATGGTGATAATATTTTATTATTTTTACTATTCATTATGAGAAAAAATTACATTGAACTCATTAAATAATATAAATTATTATAATTAATAATATGGAATCCATTTTACAAAATTTAATTTTTATAATTGGAAAAAATTCATTTTAAAATAAACCAATAAAACACGATGAGAAACGATTTTCTAGAAAAATGTATTTTTATGTATAAAAATGTTTTTAGGAAAAAATTAAGAATATTGACAATTATAATGAAATTAATTGGATTATATTTCATCAAAATTAACTAATGAAATTTTAAAATAAATTAAAAACATATTTTAACTTTGAATATTCTTTAATAGGGAATACATTTTGCTATAAAATTAGTATTGTTTAAGTATTCACTGCAAAATTAATATTTTTAGAAAAATACTGTAATTTTACCTTGAGATAATTTTTATATGTTTTATTAAAAATTTATATAAATTTTTTTAAAATAAAATTTCTAAAAGTAGAATAAATTAATTATAATATTCTTTTATAAAATTCAATAAAAACCATTTTTGAAAAAAACATATTTTTGAAGTATAAAATGTCTATTAAAAATTGATTATGTATTTATTGTACATTAATAAATATATTTTATCTATATGAAACATTTATAAATATTTTCCATTATATTTTTATTCTTATTAATACCACTAATTTTAATGTTAGGTTATTAAAGTCACATTTAAATAATCCTAATTCAATAGTACACCAGATTTTATTTAAACTTAGTGTTGTGTGTAAAGTAATATATCTTATAAATAATGTATATAAAAACAAAAATATATATAAAACATTACAGTGTTATATTTTTTAAATAAAATCTCACTTCACTTAAAATAAAAAAATCTACAATTTTTAAAATAAAGAAAAAAGGTATACAATCAGATCAATCATAATGGGAAGCCATGGTAAAATAATGTTAGGCATCAACCTAGGATCCTCATACTATTGGTGATCGAACCAAATATAACTATTCCCATGAATGATCCAATGGAGAGGAAGAAACCATATTTATTGTTATAATCAATCCATATCATCATATTTAATCTTTAATTATTTTTTGTAGCATATCCCACATACTATGGAGGGAAAACCTTTTCCAAACGTACTTATACCAGTCTACCAACCTAAGTTCCGGGGGTTCCCATGTGTTATTCCCATTATATAAAATATTTATTGATTTCATATCATGTAAACTTAGCCAAAATATACATATAATATTTCATATGAAGGGCTAAAATACTTTCAAAGCAGTACGGACACAAAATTCATCCTTGGAACAACCACTTACATATTAATATAATTATAAATATTCATTTTAAAATAAGGAAAGAACATTTAATGAATTAATCCATATAAAATTATAAAATAAACTACACTAAATGTTCCAAATGGGCCTTATAAATATCTTTTATGAATACATTTAAAATTATATTGAAAACCAAGTTTGAGTTTTTTGCATAAAATCCCAAGATTCCCATCCACATTTATTCCCATATACACTGAAATTCTCCCCCCTCACCCATATATCAGATTAAAAAAATTCACGTATCATCATGAAAAATTATATATATTCTTACACATGTATATGTGGATAACACCAACATTTTAGGAAACATTTTAAAACATATACAACTCTAATAAGTCATTTAAAAACAAGCGAGAACTCAACTTTTAAAGCCAAAAAATATTTTATAACATTGTAAATCATTCATAAAATCCCTTATACATTTTATAACACATTTGGTGTGAAATATTAATTAAAACATACTTTTACCAATATTGAATTAGGGGGAACTATTTCAATTTAAGTTGAAATCAAGTTTTACTTGATTTTCACTTCAAGTATTATTTGAACATAATAATAATAATTTTATATCCAAAAAGAGGAATGAATAATTAATTTAAGAAAGGTTATAGAATTTAAAGACCTAAAATAAGGGAAATCCTACCTAGAACTCAATACTATTGAAAACGACAATACTATTCCACCTCAATGTTTTCCAAGACACCCTAAAGAACCAAGAGTAACCTAAAAATTACCAAATAACTATTTTAAAAATCAATCTAAAAGGGAATCCAACTAAACCTTTCTAGAAATGAATAATAAGTCATCGTGTTAAACATCCATGGATATAATGAGCCTCAAATAGAGCTTTAAAAACTCTAGGGAGCAAGAATCCACAAAATAATCACCTTGATTTTTTTGGGTTTTCCCATGGAACAATATTAGTGAAGAAAGGGGATAAGATATTGAGGGAATGAGAATAGGGAGGAAGATAAATCCTTACTATAATGATACATATGATAAGATTTGAAGAAACCCACTTGAAATCACACCTAATAGAGAGAATAATAAGAGAATAGTATTATCCCTCCCTTAATGCTTACGATGGATATGAGAGAATAGTGGGGTGAAACAATATAGGAAAGAAATGAAGAGGGGATAAAATGGAATTTTCAATTTTTTCAAAGTCTTGGAATCATTAATGGTTTAGAATCATAGATTTCCAAACTATGTTCTAACCATGCACCCCTTACTTGAGGGCCTGGGGCATACTATATGGGTAGGGAACATAGTTTGGTAAACCATGCACTAACTATGTAACTAGATCTATCAAATGACAGATGCACTCACATGATCTTTGCACGATTTTTAATAAACATGAATTTGTAAAAAAAAAATTTCAAAATTTCAAAATGGATTGGCCCATAAATCGATAAAATAATTAAATATAATAAAATAATTTAAATAATAAATAAAAATAGGGTTATGGTGTGTCAATTTTCCACATCATATTTATTTTTCCCCATGAAAACCTTACTGGAGTTATATGGATCAAATGAAAAGTGAAGATTAGAACTCCTCAATACATATTGAGTCTCCAAAAACCAAGGAACACCATAACAATCACCAAATAAAAGACCTATGAGTCTAAAAAATGAAATTCCACATTCCCCCAAACTAAAATCATTTACAAAAGAAACTCTAAAAACAATACTCATACAATCCCACACCCAAATGACAATCAGTGAGGGATGCAAAACCAGATCATTAAAGGATATAAGATTAAACAATGAGGGTGATCTCCTCATAATTTTAAAACTCATCTAAATAGTCATCCTCTAATAAACCCATGTATTTATACTCACTCTTAATTTATACATGAATCAAAAATAATGAACACTTATATACCTCAAATCACCATTAAAATACAAAAAACCCCACAACCCTTAGGGTAAATTAAAGATGATTGGGACCAATACATGGTAACCTCACCATAAAGACTCTAAAAACATGAAGGGATAATAACAGACAAGGGAAACCCAGTGTAAAACACTATAAAAAATAGATAATAAAAAACATAGAGTCCCAACTAAAACAATAAATTGAAAACACATAAATAATTCCCATTGATCCCAGAATATATTTCACTAAAGCTCAGCAATAATGTTTCCATGACCAAAGAAAAACTAAATATTGAAATGAGGAATATTTTTATACAACAACAATTTACTTGAAAAAATGTTCCTAAAAAAGAGTATATGATTCTATAATTAGAAAAATGTTGCAAGATGAAGCAGAAGGGGTTCTCAAACCCAGAAAACCGAGACCTCTATAAAATCAGTCAAATATACAAGGTTCTATCTTGGGTACAACATAAATTGGTTGTGTTTTTCATCCGGGTTTTTTTTGAACATACCGTAGATTTCCATTTCATAACCCCATGAAAAAACACAAAAAATTACTATCATATCTATGAAAATAATTGGCATAAGTAATTTAAAAAATGAGAACACATCCTAGACCGTCATCCTTTTAAGAAGAGACTAAGATAAAAACCAAAGAAAAAACCATCCAAGGGATCCCAAAGAAATATTAACAGAAAATGTGGGTATTCATCTTTACCACTCCACTTGGAGTCTAGGTAAGGTTATTGACCAAAATATGTTACTCATGAATACAAGAGAAACCAGTCCAGGGTATCATAAGAAAATAATTCCTAAAACCTATCAAAACATTATTAGGGAAATCCAATATAAACTTCAATATAAAATTTAAATTAAGATGCATAAATACATAAGGAATACCAACCAAGTAAATCAAAGATAAGGAATATAAAACCCAACAGAATAAATCACTAACACTATTATTAGGAAATAAACTTCCAAAAACCCTTAATAGGTGAATTATAAATAAATGTTTTAATCAATTTTTATAATTATATTTTTCATTTTATAGTTCATTTAAAATGGAAAATCCCATTATATCTCTACAAATACACAAATTCCATTACATTTTATAACCACACACCACCACTACAATAATTACATGGTCCAGAATCCATTTCATAACCCTTATTCACATTTAAAATTTCATTACTAATTTTCCATTCATAAAACACCATTCACATTATATCATTTTTTCATTTTAATTCCAACACATATTTTTTCATATAAACCAATTAACATTAACCACATAATCCAACATTTTCATTATTCACCACATGAAATATTACATTATAGAAAGTTTATCAATTAAATAATGAATTAATTCATTTTAACCCAGTTTTATTTCACTTTATGCAATTCATTTAATTTATTCTGGTATACTCAATATTCCTAGACACTACCACACACTAGGTATATAAACTATATCAAGCCATTAAAAAACTAATCACATCAAAAAATATTTCTTTACCACAACAAGTAACATCATTAAATTCAAGAAAATATTACTATCAAAACATTTCCCCATTTATTATTTATGAAACTACCACTTCAAACTCCATAGAAAAAAAGCAATAAATATTTTAAAAATTTATAATTCTTCATTTCAACAACAAATCCATCCTAAAACATTTTTTTACATGAAAAATAATAAATAAATCATAGTAGAATTCACAACCAGTATATAAATCAAGGAAGAAATAAAAATAACAATGGAAATCATGCAATGAAAATTAAATTCACTTTCCTTTTTAATTAATTAAATTTTGTTTGTTAGGAAAATTTTATCATCTAAGTTAAAGATAACTAAAAAATCATAATTCCACATTAAAAATAGTAAATAAAATATGTAATATAAATATACTACCTTAAAATGAATCATGATTAACAAAACACTTATAAGAGATAGAACTAATGATAAAACATTAAAAAACCCATATAATTCCACCATCAATCCTTGTTTTATGATAATCTGAGTAAAATACAGGAAGAAACCAATGATGGTAAAAAGGTCATTCGAAAAAACCAATAAAATACTTATATTTTATAAAATCAAATTGAAAGAAAGAGAAACTGAGTACAATATGTTAAACCACATGAATTTATAATTACAAATATAAAAAAACCACAACATAAAAGATGGGCTTATGACTAAATGAGGGTTTATAAAATAGACCGCCAAAAATCATAGTATAACCTTGAAAATAACTCCTCCATATCTTATTGCTAATAAACATTCAATTTTGATGATCTTATATCACTTTATTTCATAATGATATTATATAATCCACAATATTTAAAATTACGACTTTCATGGAACAAACCACACTTATTTTAAATTCTACGAATGAAATTACTATTAAATTCAAAATATCCCCAAATACATTATGGAACTAAAAAATAATGACATTTCAATAAAATGATAAGAATCAAAAAATAATTCCATAAGAAATACTTCCACTCTAACTACAACTAACAATAAATCTAGGAAAAATCATAAATCATAATGGCATAATTTTTTTATCAATTAATGTTTTACCTTCAAGAAAACTTCTATTTTACAATTTACCTCAGAACTAACTTATAACTACTCGAGTGAACTAAAATCACAAAGTATAAAAATATATATAATAATTTACATTATATACCACTCAAATAATTCTGATCCGTGAGAATAAGAAAACCAGAATAAATAAACTTATAAAATACATCCAATACTTCTGATACCTCTTAAAAAAGATCATTTCCATTAGTAAACTTTAAACCAAATCTCATAGGAAAATTTCAACCAAGAAATCTCTATGTACTCACTTTAAAAACCCCTTGAAATAGAACTATTTCAATTTACAAATATAACCCCATCACTAAATAAATACCATTATTAAAATAATTACCCATAAAATATTCACATGACACCCTCAATACAAGAACCAAATTATACCACTATCCCTTATCCAATATGAATTCCATTAAAATATATCTACTAGGAGAGATACTTCTAAAGAATTAATATTTCCATAAAAAACATATCAAATATGAAAAAGATGAAAAAGGAAATATTCAAACACCCCATCCTAAAAAACACCCCATATCAACCTTCACTTATTTCATATAAATAGGCCAATTTAAATATTTAATAAAATAAGGTTTAAAATAGTTTAACCCTAACTAAATATGGAATAGATTTCTTAAAACATTCCATGCATTTTCTGAACCAATTATATGATTTAAGTAAATATTAAAACTTATTTTACCACCAATTTATCTTTTCAAATCAATTAGAAAAATGTAACGACACTTTTAAAATAAAAAAATAAAAATTCAGACAAGTTTAGGGGAAAAAGAGTAAATATATACAATGTAAAAAAATTTAATTAACTTTTAAAATATTATTTAAAAGGTTTATTATGAAAGGAATAAGGTTAAAATATCATACCATAATTAAACCCTCAGGAACAATACCTACTCATCTATAACCAAAAACCCATCGAATTCTCATGATGCTATAAAAAAATAAACATATGGTTAAGGGGAGCCTCGAATCATAGAGACTTCCTATTTCTAATTCCCCATAACATGAAAAAATAATCAAATCAAATTTTTATTCACATTACATCTCAAACCAATCATACCTATAGATTATAATCACAAACTATATCCACATGTAATTACAATAAAAATAACAATTTAACATTATTTTTTTATTTTAATGTTGGTTAAAAAGTAATATAAATATGGTTGATATTAAATGTATTATTTTTACGTCAGTTATAAAATTTTATGTTAAAATAATCTTTCATCATTGATTATTATAATAAATAATATTGACGTTCTGAAAAAAAAGTTTCATTGTGGGACTTTTAATGTTAGTTATTATAAAAGATAATATTGCGGTGGATTTTAACCACAATTTTTATAATAAACAATTTGGGAAAAACCTGTCAACATCTGTTATTATAATAATTAAATTTAAAATACAATTAATTTTTTTTAAATAATATCTTATAATGAAATATCCCATTCCATGTGAAAGGAAAACCAACACCATTAGTAACAAATAATTTAAAATATATAATATATAATCATTATAAACATTACTATGATATCATTTAACAAAAAAATACACATAAAAAAACTTTTATCTATACATCATAAAATTAATCAATGTTGTAAAATAGTTTTCTTATAATTTTAAAATATAGTTTATGTATATTGATGAATAAGAAGTAATGGCATAAAAATATACAAAATAATAAACACTATAACATTAAAAATACATCATATATGTTTAAAATATAAATTTTATAGTGGAACTTACCTTGGAAAAATATTTTATTATTTAAATCATGATAAATTCAATAATGAATTACAAAATATAATAATGACTTTAAATAAAATATTTTTGATGATAACACTATCATTATGAAAAAATGTTTCAAAATAAATAACAATATAAATATATTCAAGAAAAATCATGTATTAACTAATATAAAAGTTATATACCTGCATTGGTACACAATTAATTAAATTCATATTCTTTGTTAACTAGTGAACCCTATAAAAGAACTTCCACAACTTGTTGTATTTTAATATATTAATTAAGAAAACATATGTAACATAAAAAATATAAAATTTAAAAACTAATAGAATAGAAAAATATTTAATAATTCAAAAAATCTTGAAAATATTCTCGAACACCACATAGCAATGATAATAACCAACATGATGTGCATTAATGTAAAAAACTATGCATAAAATCCAATTTTTACTAAAATAAAAACTTTTATGTGGTTGAAATTATAATGAATAATATTTCATAATTATATAAATCTTCTTAACTATCATGAATATAAGGAAGAAACACTTAATATAAATGTTAGTCAGTATTTGATATATATATTCAACTATACTCGGATTACTTAGGTTTTTCAAAAATACTTAAATATATCACGTATCTATAAATCCACAAATAGAACTACCCTTATTAAGTTTGAAAATAGAATAATTATAAATACTGATATGAGTAATAAATATAATAAATTAAATTTATTTCTACTTTATGACATGAAAGGTAAAATTTTAATTTACTTATAAAAAAATTAATATTCAATATTTAGGATCTCATCACACATAACAACATATATGATAATTTTTTTTAAATATTCATTACATTAAAATTCTCTTAAATATATTTGAAATCATTTAAAACTTTTGAAAAATTGTCTAATATTAAAAAATTCATTGATTATCTTGTTATCCCTTGGAAAAAATAAAATGAATTTAGAGGTGTTGGTTATTGAAACTATTGTTTTCGTTATAATTGTTCTTTATATTTTAGATGCTCCTATATAAGGTTAATGTTATTAAACACTACAAGTAAATTATAAGAAAAATTAAATAAAAATTGGTAATAATAAATAAATAACTCAAATTTCAACTTATGTGTAAGGATATTTGGATAGTGTAAAATATTAAAAAAACTATCTCTATCTATATAAACCTCTTTAGTAGGTAATGAAAATGCAGTAGTATGATCAATAACTTAATTTACCATCACACATAATTGATCAGGATAGATAAGTTGATGATGCAAATACTCCAACAAATTTTGTTTTTTTTATATTCTATAATATATAAATGGGGATCCTCAACATGGAATTAATAGTACGTAGTTAGATCCGAATGTGGATATAGAAGAGCTAGATAGGAAGGCAACACAAGTAGGGTCTATCTTAAAATTTTTGAAAACATAGAATATATAAAAGTTATAATTTTCACATATATCAACTAATAAAAATATCAAGGATAATACATCATGGAATATGTTTAAATATTGTATTTTTTTATCCCTATACACATTACAAGGTCAACCAAAAACATTCCAAATATTAACACCCTCCTCATATATTCTTATGTGGGACATGTGTTTTTCCATACCTAAACTTGTTACCAGAATGTATTTTCAAACATCAGTGATGAATGTTCCATGCATGAAATTCTATTAAAGGGAATACTCATTCCAAATATGTAAATGTGATTTTAGTGTGATATATTTTAAAAAAATATATTTTTGATAAAAATAATTATTAATTTCATACAATCTTATCAACTACATCTTTTGACTGATAATTAAGGTTCCTATGATATTTTTTTTAATTCTTCCCCTTTTCCATTTTCCTTGGAGAGTGTGGGGCTAGAGAAGTTATAGGGGGATAAAGGACCAAACATAGCCTTTTTTATATGATATAGAATTTAGCTCTTAGTTCCTTAAACTTTTTATTAATTTTCCACTCCTTTATTAAAGGATACCCTCCATGTAACAAAGTATGATGGTATAAACTATGTGACCCAATCTCTCTGTGAGGTCTCCTATAATCCCGTTACATAATAATAAATGAATAATTTATTTATTAATTAAAAAATATAGATACAAATTTATTTTATACACTATAATTATCAAAATAGAAATGATTTCTTCTTCTGGTTGACTATAAAATTCCCCCACAACACTACTTCTAAATACCAATAATTTAGGTATTATTTTTCATTTTTTTCATCCAATATATATAATATGATGCCAAATTATATTTAAAGTCAACAATTTTTTTAAAAAATAAAACCACCAATTCGTAATCTCTTTTATATCAAGAAATTTAAATTTCATCAGTAATTAAATAGATGAAATGTTGATCATATAAAATATATAATATTTAAACATTTGAAAAAAATTGAAACATTTTACCATCACATAATCCCATAATTTATCTATTATATCTTAGTCAATAATATTCTAATTAGGATATATTATGATAAACTTACTTAAACTATTCATGATCATGAAACTACAAAATTACTTTTTATTTGGGATTATTGGGTTATTTTAATCATAAAATATTACTTTTAAATTTTTTTAATTCCCATGAGGAAGTGAATGTTTTGTTAAATGTGTAATTTCGTGTGTACTAACATTTGGTATCATCTTATACAATGAATAAAAATAATAAGTAATAATAGGATCACCTACAGGTCTGTAAATAATTCAACCAAAAATAATTTAATTTTCATTAATTAATTTACTTATTCTTGTTATATTAATATTAAGAGATGCATACATACCTCAATTGATGTTACTATCACTACATATAATTTAATTAAATATATTTATTCTAATTTAATAAAATTATTTTTTATTTATTTTGAAAAGAAATACACAAATGAAAACAAGAAAATATTTGATTAGTTAAAATTGAAAAAACTTATAAATATTTTTTCTAATAGAAAAAAAAAATATTTTACTAACAAATGATGAATAAAAATAAATAATATTCACTAAAAAACTATGTCAGAATTCTTAAGCCAAAAAAAATTCTACAAAAAATAATGAATATAATAATTAATAAAAGAATGTAAAAATTGATCAAAATTAATTGATTTAAATATAAATGACCATAAAATTATGTTTTGTTACACATGTAAGTTTAACTAAGAATATAACTTTTTTTATATTTACTGTAATTATTAGAATATTAATGAAGTGATTTCATATATCACTTTTATATTATCATTTCATAAAACCTAAACTATGTCTACATCAAAATCATTGTTATCCTCATGTAATCATTTTATAGATGAAACAATATCACACAAGTCTACAAAATTATACATATTCTTATAACCCAAATATTTTTTTACCATGTAAAACAAATACCATTGATCATTTTATTAATTAATTATATACAATATCAGTTTTGTGTTCTTCACTAAGAAAAATGGTTCCTATTTGCTACTGAATAATTTCTAATCATTAAGTGTAAATCCAAAATCATCATGTTTTACACAACTGTTACTATCAAAAAAATTAAATTAAAACAATGGTACTAAAAATTTAATTTAATCAATTTACCATATATTCACAACAACTCCAAAATATAATCTTCATATTGAAATTATGTTTTTATCATTCACACTCAAAAAATACATTACTTTAATATCAAACATTACACCACTATTTTGAGGCGCTCTTGTTATTTTTATTTTTTTATAAAATGTATAACCATTAATTTAGAAACAAGACTGTGTGATCATATTATTAATTAATCCCATAGAATTTTTTTAGGTATTCTAATATAGATGAATCAATGTTGACATTCTTCTTGAAACATGAAATAATTGTACATTTATTCTTAATCATCATCCAATTTTATTTTATTTTCAGATATCATACCTTCAGTCTAGTAATTTGTGATTATATATATATTTTAACAACACATATATGGTTCAATATGTATTAATGCACCTACATTATTTCATCGTTTTCAATTAAATTGATTTTTAATCCATAAATAAAATTAACTTCATCATTTAATTATAGATTGTGAGGTTTAGGGAGACCAATGTGCTCCACTTCATACAAGTTATCACTATAGAACAAAATAACCACTTTAGATATATATTTTTGAATAATAGGGGCCTATTGTCAATTTATATGTTTAATATGTCCCATTAGAATATTTATATAGAATTCAAAAAGTATAGATCCAATGTAAATATACATTCCCATATAACATTCTATCTTGGAATAAATGAATTATTAGATATACCATTATATCAAAAAATGATGGTGATAAATACATGTATAGTATAAAATATATAATGATAGCTTTATTATGTCACATATTTCATAATTCAAGATCCCTGATTTTATTATAAATGGAACTGAAAAAGTAACACAACTTGATGTTATCCTTTTTGATATGAATCAATAGTATTCCATAAATGGGAATTAGTTGTAGTTCCTTCCTCAATTCATGATATTCATGATATTACAGACCTATTAATTTCAAATCCTTTAATCATTCTAAAATTTTCATATTTAAACAATACATAATTGTTACTTTAATACAATCAAACATCAATAAAAATAATTTATTTATACATGCATAATATGTGAAAAGTCAAGGGAAAGTATATTCTTTTTTATTTTAAAATGGGTACTAACACAATATATATTTACATAGATATTCAGTCTAATCTTTTCTGATATCCATATGTAGTATTTAGTTTTTTATCCAAAACAATTCATCAAAAATTTTCATTAATGTTTTTCTCAGCATGCATGTCATCAGTTTTAGGTTTTACCTCCAAAAATATCTAATAAGGTAAATTGAAAAAGTGTAAACATTTATATTATGTATTTTATTGATAACCTGAATATTTTGTCTTCCCAATAAGGACCTTAATTTTTTTTACAATGTTGTAATATTTATTGTTTTTCAATCGTTGTGGGGGAAAATAAAACTCTTGTAAGAAACTAAATTCATTTTTAATCTTTAATAAGGTTGATCAATTCACAAAAATATTTGTTAAAAAATGTACACTATCTTTCTCCCATTTTACTATTGATGATATGAAGTCTCATTTCCATACCTTAGATAGTCTTTATTTCCTTTAAAAGTGTATGAAATTAAATATTCCACATATATGAAATTCAATTATAGTGAAAATTATTATAACAAATAGAATGAAATAAATTCATTTGTATGTATCAAAACAATTAACACAAACCGACCATAAAAATTTAAAATTATCAATCAATAGTGAAAATTAAATATATATTTTATTTCCATGTTATTTTAATATAGAAATCATTAATATCATCACAAAATATTTTTTCTTCATACATAAATTTGGGGATGGGTTGAAAACTACCAGCATATATTGATATGAACTATGTTAGCTACCGTGTAATTGATATGGACTTATTCCATATATTCATAGTCATATTATAAGAAAAATAATTTCATATCCAAAATTAAGGAATATTTGATCAAATTACATTCGTTGGGGTGAATCTATAGGGTGATATATGTTTCCATTAGAGACTCACTCATATGGAGGCTATCCTAGACTCTTTCCATCATTTAAATTTTAAAATATACTCTTTAAATGTGGAAATATTAGAAGATACTATATTTACTTATCAGGAGGTTTTTTAATTGTCCCTAGGTATGGATCATAGTTTTATCTTCCATCTATTTTATATTATGGCATCCGAAATTTATCCTATTATGAAAAACCATCAAATTCATTCAAATAAAACTTATAGTTTGGTGAAAAGAATGTATTTTATTATACCCTAGTCCCACTATAAATAATATTTTCTTATCATAATAATTAGAATATAGAAGTCATATCCATAGGGAAATAACTCCTTCAAAATCCCAAGATATTTAGAGATACGTTTTCCACACTAAAACTTTTCTCTTTAAAGTTCTCCAATCTTAGTACTATTAAGAACAATATGAAATTTATACGGCCCAGTAAAAAATAATTTATTTAGTATTTGAACAATCACCCAATAATAATTATTTTTCTAATTGTTTTAACTCTTATATGATGAATTTATTATTTATGATAGTATTCTATCCCAAACTAAAGAATTTCAGCAATGTTGGATCTAGAATTCTATGATAATTTACATTACCTAGTCCAATTAAAGTAACTTAGAATAAAATCAAATAAAATCAAATAGTATTTAAATTATTTCAACCATAATTTTCATATATTCAAACAATTCATGCACGTATAGTAAAATATGTCTCCATTTTCAAGAATCAATTTTGTAAAATTTAAGAAATTATCAAATCATTTATAGTAATTATGACTTCTTCTCCATGTATTTATCTAATTATTATAAAAAATTACCTAATAATATATAAAAAAACTTAATAAAAAAATTAATATTAATATTAGAAAAATATTTTTTTTTTCAGAAAATAATGTCCATGATCATTATTTCTCATATTCCTAAATTTATTTATTCTGTTTTTTATTATGATTCAAAATTAATAAGTATTTATTTGATATATAATCATTATAACCTTTCTCATTTAATGTTTTTAGCTTAGAATAAATCATATGAATAATTTTGGTAAATATCAAGGGGGAGAAAATGGTTTCCTACCATAAGTATTGACTAATTTTTATATAGTGAAACAAATACACATTAATGTTTAAGTGATTAAATAAGAAAGTAGATTACATATTCATGTTATTATTTGTGTGAGATATCATTTTTTAGTTATGTTAAAAAAAATAGGGATAATGTAAATTTTATGAAAAATATTGTAATATCTTTTTATATAATAAAATAAAAATATTTGAATCACACTCCATTGTTATATGAATACTTATGCATCAATTTATTTTATTGTATGATTTTTTCTACAATGGATTCTCACTAGAACATATTTTTCCTCTAAATTATATGAACTCATAATTAGTGATTTTTAATTTGGAATGAGTGTAAATACACCTATTATATGTCAAAAAATAAAGACTAAAATTTATAACCAACAATATATATACCAATATCTATATTATAATAGTAATAATCTATAAATTTTCAATGAAATTATATTGGTAGATTTAAGATTATATTTCAATAATTATTATAATATAATAAGAAGAAAAATTTCTACTAATTATATTAATATAATTTTTTTAATTTGATTAACTTCAAATATATAATTTAGAATTTTAAAAATCAGGTATATATATTTGACATATATCATATTTTATTTTTATAAAGAAAATATATTCATAATTAAATTTCATCAATAAATAATTAAAATGAATAAATGATAAATAATAATTAATAGGCAGGAGATAAATTATAGGTTGAAAAGTGAAGATAATTAATAAACAGTTATTACAACATAAAAATTACTGATGATATAAAATAAACTTCAAGTGAAAAGAAAAAATGAAATAAATACAATTATTTGATATGAAAATTAAAGAAACATACTTAGATTAAATGATATGGTAGTGGTGGAGTGAATGGCTAAGTGACTAGTGGTGGATGGGTGATAGAGCAGTGAATAACTTCAGAGGGAGTAGTGGTGTAAGGAAGATGGAGTGACACAACATTAGAGAGGGATCATCGAGGTAGCATAATCCAGAGGATACGGGCGTAGAAGATCATCAAACATGAGTCATTTACATAAATCGAGAGTGTTTTAGGGTTTGAAAGTTTGGTCAATGGAAATGGTAAGAACACCTGTTTTTTAATTTTTAAAATATTTTTATCTTAGTGTTTTAAAAAAATGGACATTATAAATTGTTTTTAATGTCTGTTATATAAAAACAAACATTAAAAAAAATTTATTCTATATTTTAAAATGAATTTAATTATAGTTAATGTTAAAAAGTCTTCTTAAAATTATATTTTTATAATAACTGTTAAATTCATGATGTGTTACACCCAATTTCCCCTAGTGGGGTCTCTTTACCCTTCATCTTCATTGACCATAGAATCCATGAATAATTATATACCCATAAATACTCTTGAACCCCTAGAGCTAAGTTCTATAAAAAATCCATGACCTAGACACGAATTATTATTTTTCTTCAACATTATTTTTCACCTTTAACCATGTAATAAATCACATGTAAGATTCCATTTTTAAAATATATGGACATAAGAAACTTCAAAAGATCTCACTCACACATCTTCATCAAATAAGAGATGTAGAAATTAACTAATTAATATATGTAAATGAGTTTATAGATCACACACACTAGATATTCCTTAATGAAACAACTAACTTTCTCTCATATATTCAACCTATATAGACAAAGAAACAAATTCCCTCTTAGATAAATCAAGAAATTCATTCTAATATATCTCATTTGGGAAAACGTTATTCATATTCCTCCAAATTTGGGCCACATATCAAATAAAAACTATTACCAATAAAACTCAAAATAAATATAGACCATTCACTAATTTATGAAAAACATATACATCCCCTATCCATTCATTAAATTTTAATCCTAAAACACTACTCAATAACTTTAGTACTCCCTACTTTTTAATATGTTATTTCATTTCATCCCATAAATTCCCATCTACTATGTAACATTTCATTATAACTTTCTAGGATATACACTGTAGTGAGGTGTACTATGGTGTGAAGTGAGTTTGGATTTGGGATGGACCTCAGGGCTAATCCATGAAATATTTTTGGTGACCCTTCTTTTTTTATCTTGTCTATGGAACATACCACTAGGATTTGGTGTGGTAAGTTTTTTATAATCTTACAAATTGGGTGGGGCTATGACCTAGAGGAGAGTTGTGGAATAGAGGTAAATGTGGTTCCTCTTCCATGGGGGGGGGGGGGTGTTGTGTGATGTATGGGTTGAACTATAACCTTACCTTAGGTAAATAAGATCTAGGAGAGCCTTAAACTATGTATTTGAGAGGTCATTTGACTAGGGGTGATTTCAACATAGCATCTTGGGCTACACAGTAGTGTTGGGTAACTACGACGTGGTCTCCCTTACTACAATGTGGTCTACGTTGTTTTTATATATCCCACACCATGGTGTCTCAAGCTGCGGTGTGGAATAATGTTTTTGAGACTTAAATTTCCATATCCTATTTTATTCCAACATCACCCATTTGTCTTTCATTAGACTCCTAGGTTTCTAGAGGCTCCTAATAGATGATTTTACACCCCATAACTGGTTTTGTTCTTTGATTGAATTATCAATGGATGAAATCGGTCCCTCTCTAGTAAGTTAACATTCAATAATACAGAATCCACTATTTTTTACTTTTCACATTCCTTGGGAGTTAAAAATAATCATTATATAGATGTCATGCAACCTTGATCTGAAGGGGAATTTTTTTAGGGATCCCTTCTTGATATTCTGTACATTTCACTCGACATTAAAATTTCCATTTTAGGTGTTTGATCATTTTATCTTATGATTAAAGGTAGGTGGTTCCATAATCTATTTCCCTAAAATTTAAACCTTGATTTATTTCCTAATTTTAAGAGAATTATCAATGTTAATCCTTGAATTGATTCAATTTTATGTTTGATTTAAAAAAAGGAATGAATATGTGAAATGAAAACCCATTTTTCAATGTCTTGAAGAACTGATTGGATGTTGAGAAAGATAGATTGAACTGAGAAATTAATTAATTAAATTATTTAATGTTTTATCCTTGAGAAAATTTCATTAAATGAAAGGTAATATTTAAAGGCATGTATCTGATGAAAACCTAAGATTTTATTTTGAAATTTAAATGGAATGTTGAAACTTTAAAATCAAGAACTTATACTTTTATTGATGAAATGAAATGAAATTAATGATTTACCATGATTGACTGAATCAAATCCGAACCTATGTAGTTTATGGGTAATTAGACAAGAAATCTAGGAATCAAACTCCCATTGAAATAGATTGATGATGAAAAATATAACTACACAATGTTTGGTCTGATTTCTTTGAGGGGGTGTTTATTGATTCTATCATGATATCATAATCTTAGGGTCATGTGAACAAAACCTAAGATGTTATTATATACCATGATGTGCAATGATCCAATAACTGGAAACTAAATAACCATAAGTATTATGTATATGTTTCTATGGTGTTTGATTTTATTATTAAATTCTATTTATTATAGAACTTATTTTTTATGATATTTTTATGAAAATGTTTATTAAAGATTATTTATTAATAATATATGCCTTATATTTTCATTAAGATAATGTTTTATTGAAAGTATGAAAAATTAATTTCCAAGCCCTGTTTTTATTCATGTTAAAGATCTAATGGTTTATTTTAATTGGAACACCATATAGAATTCATGGTGAGACCCTACTAGACTGTTTATCTCACACTCTACCTTTGCCTTTGGATGATTGTAGATTTTGTTATGTTAGGTCATGAAAATTTTAAATATTCATAGGGAAGTGGAAGGTATGAATGAACATGGTACATTGGGCAATGATGGTGACTAGTGGAGCTATGGTTCACCTATTTTATAAGTATTCTGAGATGTTATTTTAAGGATTATGTGATGTTCGTTGGATGGAATACTCATTTGTAAATCTATATGGTAATGGTAATTTATCCTTGAGTGGTATTTTAATACGGAATAAGTATTTATTTATCTTCTACTATTTTTATTTTAACTCTTTGGAAAAACCATTACCTTTGTTTTCTTATTAATTCGAGGTTCTAGTATCTATCCTATGGGGATCAAAAACACTATTTAAGCTACATTAGAGCTGGTTTGGGTAAACATGTTCTAGCGTATCTTGAATTTTTGGTGAAAAAGTGGAAACATATTTAGGTTTTTCAAATTTTATTGATGAAAGTATGGGGTTTATTCATTTCATGGTAGATAAGAAATAGATTTTTCATGACTTAAGGGGTAGTTTTGAGCATTTTCCTGGTCAGATATTATTGTAGCGAGTCGTAAGTCACACTGGGTGTTTTGGAAAAGTTTTTTTAAGATATAAATTAATACTTTATTTTTCTAAACATGATCTTAGTGTTTTGAAATCCAAAAAGGTTGAATCCTATTGATATGATTGATAGTCTTACATCACTTGATTGAGTTGATAATCTGAGTATCGTTATTGATGATTTTGTGTTTCATGTCGATGTTGTGCAGTACCATGACCCCAAGAAGTCATTTGAATTAAACTAATAAGGGAGGAACTAATGAACCATGAAAAGTGAACCCTCCAGTTGATCAGAACATCATTGAGAAAGTTTTGCATCCTATCTAAGCTCCGGGATATGTAGTTCCACCTGTTTCCATTTAGGCTCTAGTTATGGAACCTAAAAGGGATAAATATACTGATCAATACCAAAAGATTATTTTATAGAAAATGGTATCATTTCGTGAATAAAATGATCCTTAAGAAGTAGAGTATTTATTGGAAAATATTGAACTATTTTTTGAGTTCTTGGAAGCACCAGAAGATATAAATATGAAGAGTGATACCTTTAATCATTATGGGCCAAGAAGGAGGTGGTGGGATTCAATGATCACAGTGAAGAAACATGAAGTCATGGGGTAAAAAGACTTAAGAGACCTATTTAAATATCTATCCTATATAGATTCAATACATTTTTTATAAAATTATATGGATTTTATAATTCTACAATAGGGTGAAAAGACCATGACTTAGTGTGCAAACCATTATCCTAACCTTGTTCAGTTTTTCTCCCTAGGTAGTGAAAAATGAGAAATTAATGGTATGAAGATTCATGATGGGCCTTCAATATGATATCTGATCTTATAATTTCATGCTTAAGTATACATGTCATGATAATATGCTAGAAAGATCATTGATGGATGAGCCTGACTTGGATGGTATGTTAGGGTTACTGGGAGTTCCTTTAACTCCTAGTGACAATTGGTCTCGTTAAGGGAAAGAGGAAGTGTGATGAATATCATGGTAGATCTTGGTAGAGAGTGTCATATACGAGAATTATTGTGTTTTTAAGAGACCCATTGATTTGATTTTCAGGAGGAATGGGCAGGCATTGAAGGTGGGTTTGTACTGAGGCATTGAATATTTATAGTTCATCCAGTCACCCATGATATTTTTAAACATTACTACATATATTTTAGGCCTCATTCATTGGAACTAGATCATCAGAACCCAATGGTACAATGGTATAAGTATATGAATAAAGTAATAAGGGGTTCCATTCATCAGGATTTGGAATGAAGCTTATTTGTGTTGTGGAAGAGTCTCCAAAGGAAGATTTTGTGGATCCAGAAATAGTGGGAGGTACCATCACTAGAGCGTAATTTTCAGGGTCTAGTTTATTTGATATCGGTGAATCTCATCCATCCATATTTAATCATATTATGAACTTGATGAACCATACTATGGATCTTATGTCTTATGTGATTGATACTTCTAGGCCCCACAAAATGAGAAGAGATCATGTGTAACACAAATGATTTCTATTTGTGGTATTTATTATGTATATTTTTATCTTTCATTATTTCTATTGAGTTTTTCAAGAGTTTTAGGTTAAAAATAGAGAATTTGGCTCTGATAGGGGGTGGTGAACTACTTTCTCATGGTTAGGGGATACCGTGTGCCATGCCTAAGAAACTGTGTGCCAATGTGTCATTTTTGGGAAAAGGATTATCACACAGTTAGTGCATAGTTTATAAACCATGTGGGATAATCATGTTGCAAGTCCTACTTAGGTAGTAAGGGAAGCACGATTTCAACATACTTTTGAAAACTGTGAGGACTAACTATGAAAACTGTCCAAGTCATTTAAAATATGATTTTTATGTTTCTCCCTCCTCAATTGTTTACCCCAAATTAGTTATCCTCTTCCCAATCAATATTTCCTACCCTAGGTGTCCCTCTATTTTCCTATTTCATCCCTTGGGCTCTATTTTGGTGGGATGTTTTGTTCGGTTTCTTCAGGAAACCCTCAAGTAAGTACATTCTCTTTTGGTTTCTCTCCCTTTTATAGGGTTTTATTCATCTTTCATTTGGTTTTCACTTCTCTAGCATGTTGGGTGTCATTTGTAGGTTTAGATATTAATTTTATGGTTCAATATTTATGTTTATGGTTAAATATTTCCTTTATAGGGTTTGATTTACGTGTGTTTATTGCTTAGCACTGATTTTTGAGCGTTTTGACCCTCAAGTTAGGTGGTTCCAAGATTAAACATTATTTTATGATTTTAATATACTTGTTTGAGTGTTTAAATATACTCTATGTATTGTGTGTGTGGTGAGAAATGAGTTTTGGAAATGATTCAACGTTCTTCGGTGTTAAAAAAATGGGGTTTCAATGGAAATGAGTTATATTCTATGTGTTTTTAACATATACTTCTTTGTTTGATTCCTTCAAGGTGTTTTATAAAATGTGATAATAGTGCGAATCATGTTATAAAATGGATTTGGTGTGTGTTTGGTTTTATAGTGTATATTAGATGTGGAAATGGTGGTTTATTATGTATTTTTACATTTTTCAGATTGGCAACATGTGAAATTGATTGTGTATGTCATGTGTTAAATGGAAATTGGGAACAAAAATGGGAAAACTGGGTAAGTAATTGGGTGAACTAGGACAAGTATGCTAGATGACCTGGAAGTGGTTCATCCTAGATTCATTTAGGATAATTAACGATACAACACTAACTAAATGACATAAACTATTAGAGACCTCTAGGCCCATGGGGATTTCCCTCATAGTGGCTCATGAATGAGTACACTTTTAGTCATGGTTACTATACCACATTTCACTGAGATACGATGTTCCTAGTGTCTCAATCCTAGTTAGTGCCTATAGGGTTTTCTCATGACTTAGTGCCCTATGGTGACATCATACTTACCATCGACATATGTTATACTTTGTGGGTTTTTTGAAAAGCAATCATTATTTCTTTCTAAATGTTGTCTATAAAATTTTTTCTAGAATTTATTTTATAAAACATTCATGTTTATTTATCTTATAATGTTTATAGCACGAAGTATATTTATTTGGTATCATCCTATTGGGATTTGGCTCACACCCTACTTACACCATTGGGTGTAAGTAGACTTTGTTATGTTTGACAGAGGTGAAGGAAAGCTGTGTGGAGACTGTTGTTTGGGATGATAGTGGTATCCCCTTATAGGTGTTGTGGTGGTGGCTTGAGGAAAACAATCCTCTTGTCATATGATGGTTCATGGGAATGTGTCTAGTTCCATTTTGTTGTAGAAATTTTTGGGTTTTTATTTAAAATTGTAAAAATGAATTTGAAAATTTAATCCATTGTTTGGTTGTGATTATTCAGAATTTATTTATTTATCATTATTGGTTGTTTATGTGTTTTTAATTGTGTGAAATCATTCCAAAGTTATATTTTTGATACCTAGGCACTTTGTTTCCAGTCTGTTTGGATTGGTAATGCCTTTTGAGCCATGCCATAGACTGGTTCAGGCGCCAGTTTCGATGACCTCCCCTCTTGATTTTTGGGAAAACAGAAACATATCAAGTTACACTCATTTGGGCCATGATATTTGGGATGAGTATAGCTATAATTGAACTAGGATTGTTGTTAATTAAGGTTTTGGTTTTGAGTAGGGTGGTTGGACAACACACCTCATGGATGAACTGGAGTCACCATGGGATGTTTGGAATTTTGTTTTACTTCTCCTCCAGGTGAGACGTGCAAGCCACAGACTCTGCGTGGACACTAGGCGGGGGTGACAGGGTTAGGTATTCTTGTTATTTTGTTGAGATTTATTTGTTTTTATTTGTGGAATGTTTTAATTTTTTTGTTATTGCTAGAAATTTTCAAGAAATTTTAATAATGGTCATACTAATGCTTTTTTGTGATTATTTATTCCTGTAGAAACATGCCTCACCAGGGACTTCCTGTGACGCAGCAGGTAGAGAAAATAGAGTGTTTCCCCCACTAATTGATCATTGATTAGTAAAAACTCTGGTTCATGATGTTCATGATTTATGACAGAGATAGGGTCTTAGTCTTGCTCTATTAAGAGAAGCTAAACCTAGTCCTAGGATGGACAAAGATCAGGAGTTCCATAGGAATAAGCCTCCTTCTCTCTGATGTTGTATGGAACCTCAGGAAGCAAAGGAGTGTCTTGAGAAGATAAAGAAAATGTTTTAATTTATTTATAACCTAGAGGAAGTTAGGGTGAAATGAACCTTGTTTATGTTAGAAGGTCCCAGTTGGAGATTGTGGGACTCAGTGATCCAAACTGGGAAGCAAGAGGAGATGAACTAAAAGGACTAAAAGGTTGTCTTCAATGACCAGTATTGTCAAGAAATCCTAGATTATGCAAGATCCTAAGAGTTTTTGGATCATGTTCAATGGAACTAGTCTATGATAGAGTACAGACACCACCTTTCAGAGCTAGTTTAGTATTCACCTAAAATCATTTCCAACGAACAGAAGATGGCTTAGAGGTTCGAGAGGGGGTTGTGACTAGAGATCCATACTCAGGTATTTATTTTGAAGCTAAAGATAGACACCAAAGTTGTCATCCATGCTTGTATGGTGGAAATTGACTACAAGGTAATGAATGGTTCCTCTAGGGATGTGCTATTAATGGGAAATGTTAGATCATGTCAGAAGAAGAGGATGCTGGATGAGCAGGGGAATAAGGGAGGTTGTATTTCAGGCCATCCTTCCTAGCAGTCTTCATATGTGCCTTCTGATGTTGGGTTGTTGTGTGCCATCAGTGCCAAAAGGTAGGACACATAAAACCTATGTGTACATATCCTCGCAAACCATTACATTAATGCAGAGATATGGTGCATGGGCAGTTCTTTTGAAATGTGGTGCGCCTGTATCAGAGTGGTGCAAGATTAGTGGCTTCTATGGGGATGTCAACACATTCAAAGCCATCTTGGATGGTGGGATCTCAAATTGGTAGTTGTGGCAGTAGGAATTTATCCTTTCCTAGTTAGATTCAGTTCCGGGTAGATTCACAGGTCATTGGTCACACTCATACTCATGTAAAGACTATCAATCTTGATGCAGTGGACCACATGCCAGCAAAATCAGATTCACGGCCTTCAATGTTCGAGGTACAATTTTTATTTCATCATCTATTGCTGAAAATTTGTTGGATACTGGTGAATCTATTTTTTTATCTTTTCACACCTTGTGAACTTGTTGATTTTTTCAATTGAGCTCATGTCTTATGTGATGGAGCTGGTAACGCCTCTTGGTAATAAGTGAGAGAAGGGTCTCATGTGTTCTTCTTGTGCACTCATCATGTCAGGGGCCAAGATCAAAGGGGATTTCCTAGTCTCAGATATGAAACACTTTAATATAATCCATGACATGGGTTGGATGGTACCAATCCAAGCGCATATTGTTTTTTATAGGCGGGATGTGAGTTTAGTGGAACCTAATGACAGTACCTAGTTTTTTAATGGAAAATGGGATCCTCGTTCATGTCATGCTGGACCTCCAATTTTGGAATTGGGAAACCTTGTTTTCCATATATCATCACTCATGTTGGAGGATTATGGTGGTTTTTATGAGGGTGGATTGCCTCATGTGGTGGATGAGTTCCTAGAGGTATTTCTTGATTACTTTTTAGGTTTCTATCCGAATCAAGATGTACAGTTCTCGATAGACTTAGAACCGAGAATACAACTGATATCTATTCCCTTGTATTGTATGGCCCCCGCCGAGTTGAGAGAATTAAAGGTATACCTAGAATATTCGGAATCTAAAGGATTCATTCACCCGAGCATCTCTCTATGGGAAATAAATGATTTGTTTTCTAAAAAGGCTGAAGGGTCTCTCTAGTTATGTATTGATTACTGAAAGCTGAACAAGGTAACCATCAAGAAAAAGTATCCTTTTACCTGAATTGATGATTTTTTTGACCAGTTAAAAGGGGAAAGGTGGGTTTCTAAGATATATTTTCATTTTGGTTACCACCAAGTTGCGGTGAAAGAGGTAGATGTCCCCAAAATAGATTTTTGGAGAAGGTACAACCATTTTGAGAACTTTCTCAAGCCATTTGGGTTGATGAATGCTCCAACATTCTTCATGGTGCTCATGAAAAGGGTGTTCCACCAATATCTAGAATCCTTAATCATGGTATTCATGGATGATATCCACGTTTGTTTCGAGGGTGAGGAATAATATGAGCGACACCTTAGGATTATTTTTTTCACTCTTTGTGATCATCGCCATTTTTTCATGTTTTCAAAGTGCACCTTCTAGATTTAAGAGGTGAAGTTTCTAGGAAACATTATCTCAGAAAAAGGGATTTGAGTAGACCCCAATAAGGTCAGTACAATTATTCAATGGGAGAAACCAAATAATTTGTTTGATATTAGAAGGTTTCTAGGCTTTTCAGGATATTACATGAGATTTTTTCAGGACTTGTCTCAGCTTTCTTCACCCAAGAAAACCCTCACTTGGAAAGGGGTGAAGTTTTAATGGATCCTAAATTGTTAGGAATCCTTTTTGGAGTTAAATAGGTTGTTGAATACCGCTCTAGTTTTGATCTTTCTAGAATCTAGAAAGGGATATTTAGTTTATTATGATTCCTCAGGTAAGGGTCTTGAGGGTGTGCTAATGCCAGAAGGCCATATGGTGGAATATGGATCTCACTAACTCTAACCATATGAAATGAACTATCTAACCCTTGAATTGGAGTTAGGGGTGGTGATTATTGCTTTCAAAATATGGCACTATCATCTCTTTGGGGAGAAATTTATAGTTTATTATGATCAAAAGAGATTATCCTACATTTTCTCATAGAATGATTTGAACTTGAGGCAGTGCTGTTGGGTTGAGTGTCTACAGGGGTATGATTTTGATATGGCCAATACCCCACGAAAAGATAATGTTGTGGTAGATGATTTGAGCAGAAAAGTGTCAGTACAAGCATTGATGAAGTCTAGTGATGAGTGGACCTTAATGGTTCTTTTTTTACCAGTTTCACTTGGAGACAATGTAGCATAGTGGAGGTGGGGATCAGTCTATGCAGTTTAGACATAATATAGATGATAATGAGATGTGCCTACATTTTATGCAGTTTCTTCATGGTGGGGAGACTCCATTTGATTGGTCATTGTCTCCCAAGATAATCTTGTTCTTTAAGGGATTCTTTTTGGTTCCATTGTTGTTACGACAGGTGGTGATGCCAGATAGCCACCAGTCTTAGTGGGATGTTCTTCCTGGAGCCACCAAGATATATTATTATGTTCATCAGTATTTCAAGTGGATAGTTATGAGGTGGAATATAACTAACTTCATATTTAAGTGCTATAATTATTAACATGTGAAAGTAGAGCACGAAAGGCCATATGATTTGCTTCAACCAGAACCCATTCCTACCTGGATGTGGGATGAGATCAGCATGGAATTCATTTTCAGCTTTCATTGTACACTCCAGGAAATAATTCTATATGGGTCTTGATTGATCCTATGACCAAATCAGGACACATTATTCCTATTAGATATTCAAATAAGGTGGATGAGCTAGGCCAATTGTATGGCTGGGAAATAGTGAGGCTTCAAGCTATGCCATTAGATATCATTTCTGAAAGAGGGAACCATTTCACCTCATGGTTTTGGGAAGGAATTTAGAAGGAAATGGGGTCACATATTCAGTTAATCATGACTTATCATCCTCTAAGGGATGGTCAGATAGTACGGGAAAATAAAATTTTGGAAGACATGATCTGAGCATGTATAGTGGATTTCATAGGATCATGTGATAACCACATGGGATTGGTTTAGTTTTCATATAACAATAGCTACTAGTCCTCAATCCAAATGTCTCCCTTTGAGGCGATCTATGGTTGTCTCTGTTGGTTGCCTTTGTATTGGGATGAGGTGAGTGATACCTCACTGTTGGGAAAATTCATAGTGCAAGGGACATATGAGAAGGTCTATATAATTAGGGAGATATTATAGATATCTCTGATTCATCAAAAATATTATTTTTATGAGTGGTGTTGATATCATGAGTTTTCTATAGGTGACAGAGTGTTATTGAAAGCGGTACCTTTCTTGGGCCACCATCGTCTAGGAAAGAAAGGGAATATGACACGGAGGTTTGTCAGTCCATTTGAAATCACTAATAGGGTTTTAAATGTGGTATAAAGGTTATATTTTCATTCACATTTGATGTCAATTCATGATGTGTTCCTTGTATTCCATTTGAAGAAATATAATCCAGATCCATCTCATGTTATAAATTGGGAAGAGTTGGAAATAGAGTCTAATTTTTCTATGTTGGAGTGGATAATACAGATTGCATATTCCCAAGAGAGGGTTCATGGAGTTATTTCTATTCTATTGGTCTACATTATTTGGAATTATTTTAGTGATATTCATTAATCTTGGGAGTGGATGTTGTAGGATTAGTGAGAGTTCCCATTTTTATTCTCCAGTCAATCTTTTGAATGAATTTCTAAGGGTAGAAACTTTTCATGGTGGGGATAATTTTCAGACCTGTGATTTCTCTTTAAGGTATTTATTATATTTATTTTTTTCTTTCATTTTTTCCATTTAATTTTTCTTGAGTTTTCGGAGAAAATAGAAAATTTGGCTTTGATAGGTGGTGGCACACGGCCTGCGCACGATTAGGGGAAACCATGCACCATACCTAGGAAACCATGAACCAAGGTGCTATTTTTTGATAGAGGCTTATCCCAAATAGGATTTCCTACCATAGTCATGCCTACACCGTCCTCATTCCACTATTGGGATCAATTTTTGTGGGATATTTTTCTTGTATTCTTCAAGAAACCCACATGTAAGTCCCTTCTGCCTTGGTTTCTCTCACTTTTATTGGGGTTTTGTTCTCTTTCATCTGGGATTCATTTCTCCAGTGGGTTGGGTGTCATATTTTGGGTTAGATATTATTTTTTTAGGGTTCTATCTTGACATTTATGGTTCAATATTTACTTTATAGGGTTTAATTGAGTTCTGGTTGTGGTTTAGAACTGATTTGAAGGATTTTTGACCCTTAAGGTAGGTTTTTCGATGATTAAACATTATTTAATGATTTTAATATGATTTATTGAGTGTTTAAATATTCTCTATGTATTGTTTTTGTGGTTAGAAACGATTTTTTGAAACAGTTCAAGGTGATTTGGTGTGGAGAAATGGGTTTACAAAGGAAATACGTTATGTTCTTTGTGTGTTTCACATATGGATCTTTCTTTAATGCCTTCAATGTGTTTGAAAAAAAACATGGAATGGATAAAATCATGATTTAAAATGTTTTTTATGTCTTTTTGGTTACAAAGTGGATTTTGGATGAGGAAATGCTTGTTTGTCATGTGTGTTTACATTGTTTGGATTGTGTACATGTGAATGTGATGTTGTATGTGATGTGTTGAATAGAAATTGAGCATAGAAAAGGGAAACAAGGGTCACTGGGTGAGTAGACTAGGGATAATACTCTAGACCACTCATAAGTGGTTTATCTCAGATTTATAAAGAATTATTGATGACACAACACTAACTAAATGATATTGATGATTGGAGACCAGTGGGCCCATGTGGGTTCCCCTCCCAGTGGATGATGTATATGAATGTTGTTAGTCATGGTCACTATACCAAATTTCACTAAGATATAATGTTCCAAGTGTCCCATTTATAAATAGTGCTTATATGGTTTTCCTGTGACTTAGTTATCTATGGTGATATCTTACATACCGTGGGCATACAACACACTTTTTGGGTTGTTTGAAAAGTGAGTATGTTTTATTTCAAAATGTTTTCCATACAAATGTTTCTATTTTTTTTATAAAACATGCATGTTTATTTATCTTATATTGATTATATCATGTAATTAGTTTATCAGGTGGAAGCCTATTTGGATTTTTCTTACACCCTACTTATACCCTTGGGTGTAAGCAGACTTGGTTATGTTTGAAAAAGGTAAAGGAAAGATGTTTAGAGAAGGTGAATCGAGATGCTAGTGGTTTCCCTTTGCGGGTGTTGTGGTGCTGGATTGAGGATGAAACTCTTTGTTTCATATGGTGGTTCTTGGGAAAATTTCTAGTTCCCTTTTATTTTAAACTTTTTGGGTTTTTATTTAAAAATGCAAACTTGAATCTAAAAATTTGTTATTGTTTCTTTGGTTCTGATTATTCATATTTGGTTTATTTATTATTATTGTTTGTTTATGTTTATGTAATTAGGTGAAATCATTCCCATTTTATATTTTTGATACCTAGGAATAAGTTACCAGCCAATGGGGATCAGGAATACCCTTCTGGTCATTCCAAAAATTAGTTCGGGTGTCAGTTCAGATTATGTTTGGACATGGTCTGTGATATTAATGTCTCTGACTCCTACAAATCACGCTATTGCACTAGAAGTTATCTATTGCATATTCACAACTAAATATGACATTGATAGTGCACTTAAAATAGCTCTAACCATTTGTGGATGCTTTTGACCATCTTTTCATTAGCTCCCAGGGATTACAGGAACACACAATGGTTTTTATACTCTATAACATACATATTATGATCTAGTTTTCTTTAGAGGGAAACATTATTCATGTCTGGGCTAGATCCCCTCTTAGCTAAAATGAGACCCAATTATTCATATTCCAGTTGAACTTATACTTTCATATGAACAAGATACCCCAAAAATGGATATTTTTGTAATGTTTTCTGAACTCCCCTCCCATTTCTGAACAATTTGATTTTGAAGATGGCTGAGAACCTTGTTAGACTGTATTTATATTCATATAACCAAACAAGATTGTTGTGTCACCCAATTTCTCTAAGAATTTGTATGGAGGTATATATATCTAAAATGGTTATATAATTAATTTATATAACTATTTTGGAAGAGTTATGATATAAGCATAATATTGAATTTGAATCATTGTGTGATTTCTGTTATTCATGAAATAGATTGGGTCACCCAATAGCGGAGTGTAGGTGTGGGAGTATGATTAATTACCTAACATTAGATTCTGATATTATATTCAGTTCAATGTATTTAGATCCCACTCTTGATGCTAACTTGATGAAATAATCCCAATCTATCTAATGCAGTGATTTTGAGGTCACGTTCATTGGTCCAAAAGAGGACAGGGGTTGTTGAGGGTTGTTCTTCTGGCTAGGCTATTAGAAGCCTAGTTGACTCCAGATAGAACAATCAATGATGAAAACCATCATAAGGGGTAATTTCCATTTATCTAGGACTTAGTTGTACTTAATAGGGTATCCTATTATTCTCAAATGGTTTTGGGTACCAAGAGTTAGGGTTTATAGATATTTGATCACAACTCGAGGGAAGGAGAGGCCGGAACCTTAGCATCTCTTAAGGCCGTGAACATAATTCATATCCCTTTCACTAATTAAATTCCTACCATTATAGAATCATCTCTTGATAGATACCCACATGAAGGGTTCAATGAAGCCATGCTTTTTTAATTTTATTGTAGGAATGGAGAGAATATAAACTAGTGTGTTAGTTGAAAACATTGAACAAAAAGGAATTATTGAAAACAAACTAAAGGTGAGGTCAAGAGTTAATATCGATAATAGGGTCAAGATTCTAGAATATCTAAACTTGGGTAATAAATTCATAAAGGGACAGGAGTCAATACAGCCAAAAATGAATGATAAGGATGCTTCATTGATTGGATTAAAGTTTCCCAAGCTTTTGGTACATGATTTTCATCACTTTGTGAGTGATTAAGAATCAGATTCAAGATCTGTGTCATAGTGGGGACAAGATCATCATAATTTGGTGACTTTTAGGTGCATCTTGAGGAATAGAAACATAGGAAACATCCTTCGAAACATTATTTTCAACAAAAAGAAAAAAAATAAGCAACGAAAAAAAACTACAACCTATCAAAGCCTATGGTGACTAGATCCACAGAAAAATTAAAGATAACTAAATCACATGTTATATTAAACTCAATAAAAGTTCAAAAATGAAGTTCTATTGGGGGAAAAATCATATTATATTGATGATAATGTAGGAATAGTGTTTCCACACTATTCAAAGGAAGATATTATTAATGAAAATTTCAATATTAACGTGTTAATGGAGGAGGCTAATAGAATATATGAAAAAATGATTTGATTTGCACTTAATGATTAGAAACCTAAGTGGATCAAAAAAATATCAGATATTGGAACATATAATCAATGAGGTGAAAATTAAATTAAATTAATATATAAGGACTTGGGACTCGATGAACAACCATTTTGAAGACCTTTTCAAGGACAATTTTGAGGTTTATATAACTTTGTTGTAATTGGGATTATATTGAGTGAGTAACTCTAATTATATTATATTTTTTGTATTTATTTTTTGAGTTCTTCTTTATTTAACACAATTATGTTCAGTTATTTTCAGTTTCCCACTTTTTCCTTAAATGTTATCTGATAATTAAATATTAATTTTGAGGAGTAAAACCCCACTATTCATGTTAGGGGAGAGTGATATCAATGTTTTATTTTGATATAGAACATGAATCCCTATGTGGAGATCTTCCCATAGTGGTTTTCAAGTTTCCCAATGTATTTACATTTTTTTTGAGATTCCATCATGAAAAGAGGTATATTTAACTTTTCACTTCGTTAAGGGTACCCAACCCATCTCTATTCATTCTTTATTTATTGAACCAGCTAAATTGAATGATTTTAAAACCTAAACTGATGATCTATTGAATAAAGGATTTATATTCTAGAGTGTGTCATCTTTAGTCGTGCCAATTGTTTTATAAGAAAGTTAATGGAACACTTCCTTTTTGTTGATTTCCAAATTCACAATGGAGTTATGGTAAATAATAGGTATCCATTACCATGGATAAATGAATTATTTGATTTTTCAAAAGGGTAACATTGGTTCTCAATGAGTGGTCATTCATATATTTATCTCTGATTTATAATTAAATAATCTGACCATTTTAAGGTAGTCTTCTAGAGTATGTATGACTATTGTGAGTACCATGTTATTAGTTTTAGTCAAATAAATGATCCTTAATTTTTTATGGCATTGATGAATAAGATATTACACGACTACCTCAACTCATTAATTGTAGTATTTATTGAAGAAGCTTTGTTTACTCTAAATATAAAAAGGATCAAGTGCATCATTTGAGAGCCATTCTGGAAATATTCATAGATCACAAATCTATACCAAGCTATCAAAAATGTGTTTTATAAATTTGGGAAGTTATCTAATTAGGAAATGTCATCTCAAAATATGATATTTTAGTTGGACCTAATAAGGTGAAGATTTTTGTGACATTAGAAAAACCACACAACATTTTCAAGATTTAGAGTTGGGATTAGAGGGGTATTACTGATGGTTTTTCAAATATTTCTCAAAGTCTGCTTCTCCAGTGAATGCTCTCACTAAAAAATGAGTGAATTTATTTTCCGATTTTTTGTGTCAAAAATCCATTGATGAGTAAAAGTATCATTTTTACATATGTGCTAGTGTTGGATCTTCCAGAGGCTTAGAAGGTATATGTGGTATTTTTTAATGCATCAGGTTTGGGTTTGGTCTACATTCTCATAAAGGGTGATCATGTGGTGTCCTACAATACCTTATAGCTTAGGACACATGAGAAGAATTATCCAACTCATGATCCCAAATTCTGAGACATTAAACACTCATTTAAGAGTTAGTGACATTAAATTTTTAAAGAAAGGTTTACCATCTATTGTGATAACTAAATCCATCATTATATCTTCACTAAAAAATATTTTAATCTCCAAAAGAGTCATAGGTTAGAGTGCCTATAATATTTTTATTTTGACATTAATACACCCTTGGAAAGGTAAATTTAATTTTTGATTCCTTTATTTGGAAATTTCTCACCCAAGACATGAATGAATAATCAAAAGAGTTGAAATCTATAGATCCCCTTTCTTTTATGGACTTGGGAGTTTGGGAGGATGAGGTCAAGGTTTTTCTATAACGTTTTCAGTTGACCTTCCCTTTTAATGAGATGATTCTTTAAGAGAATTATCTTGATGATGGATTTAGAGGATAAATTTATGTTGGGGAGAGCATCATCATGTCATCGTTAATTATTTATGGTATTTTATGCTTTTGTAAATAGTAAGTTTTGCCTTCTTCTATTAAAAACGGTGTGCCAGGGGATTGAAATAATTCCTAGTGGATAGTGCACCCTGGAACCATGAAGATATTTTATGATATACGATTATGATTATGGTGGATAATTTTGATATGAGACATCATTAACTTTGTTTCACATTTTTATACCTTCCAATAGGTCATGGATGAGAACTAGAAACATTTGAGTCTGATTTATTCCCATTATGCACTGACATGAATGTGGGATGTGATTTCTAAGGATTTCATGGTTGGGTTTCCTCATACATCATCAAAGAAGAATGTGATATGGGTAGTGATCGATTGAATGGACATATCAGATCACTTTATCCCCATTAATTATATTACTAATGTTGAGGACTTGGGAAGCCTATATGGATAGGATATTGTTATATTTCATGGATTTCATTTTTATAGTTTTAGATAGGGATCCTCAGTTAACTTCCCATTTTGGAGAGGCATTTAGGAGTTTTTGAGATCCCATGTGAGTTTTAGAATGGAATATCATCCATAGAAGGATATCCATATAGAATGAGCTATATAGATATTCTAAGAATTATTCCTCCTTATGTTTTTGATTTTGGTGGTTCTTGGGATAGACACATGGGACTAGTTGAGTTTTCATACAAAAAAAGATACAAGTTTTCCATCTGTATTGAACCCTTTGAGGACATAGATTGATGAAACTTCCTTTATTGTCCCTCCTTTGTTTCATGTGATGAGATAAAATATTTTGTCAATTCATCAATGGATGGTGATGGAACCGAGATAGTATTAATATTATGATGATCTTCATTGAAGTTATTTAAAGTTTTCATTTATTAAAGAAGTGTTTTTGGGAGTTTCACCTTATTTGTGTCACATATTTCTTTGAATATAAGGAAATATTAAACTGAGATACATGGGACATTTAAAATTATTTATAATATTGGATATTTATCTTACCATTTTCTATTGAAACCTCAGATGATATCTATTCACAATGTATTTCACATATCATAGCTTCAAAAATATCTATCAAACCCATATAATGTTTTTTGTTGGGGGGACCTTGATGTTGACCCTAATTTATCTATGACTTATCATCTAGTTTCGATTATTTATTTTGAGAAAAATTATCTTCATGGGAAGTATATACCTTTGGTTTGAGTACTATAGAAGAAGAATTTTGATTCACATGATACATGGGAAAATGAGGCACTAATGAAAGAGAGATAGCCTCATATATTTAATATGGATTATTATTGATAGGATTTATATGTGTAGAAATAGTTTATCATGGGATTTTGTAACATCCTATTACCACTTTTAGGGATTTTTGTCATAGTGAGGGGTACACTGGTGTGGGGTGAGTTTTACTGTGTTATGAGCCTTAGGGATATGACATGGATAATTTCATTTCCACTACCTTTTTCATAATGGATACAACATGGAACAACAGACTACTGTATGATGAATTTTTTATCAACTTCTAAATCTAGGAGGGATGCAGTGTAGAGGATAGTTGTGTCATGGAGGTGGATGTAGATACAATTCGATTTTGGGGTGTATTTAGTGTGGTTAATGGGCTACGCCATATCCCTACCACAGGTAATGTAGATTTGGCCAAGACCTATGTCGTGAAATCTAGAGTCTGGTTGACTGGGGGTGTTATAACATAGAAATTTGGGCTACGTTAGAGTGTTGGGTTACTACGGGATGATATCCCTTACTATGTTATGGTTTTCCCTATTTTATCAGTCTTGTGCCATAGTTTATTAGGTTGTGGTGTGGCCTTGTGTTTTAAAGACTTAATAGTTTAGATCCCATTTTATTCCGACATCACCCATTAAACTTCCATTCAACTCATAGGCTTTTGGAGGATATCAAGAGGCAACTTTAGACCCTCTAACCTATCTTCTTCATATATTGATGTACTGGTGGATGCGATCAGTACCTATATGATATGTGAATATTTTCTCATATATAATACTTTATTTTTTACCTATCTCTTAATTTAAGAGTTTAAATTACTCATGATGTCGATGTCAGGGAACCTTGATCAAAAGGGATGTGTTTCTAAAGATTCCTTCCTAATCATCCACACATTTTAAGCTCTATTAGTATTCCCATTTTGGGTATTTGATCATTTTATCTTGTGATTAATGGTAGGTTATTCCATAGTTACTTTACCTAAAATTAAAAACATAATTTTTTCGATGATTTGAAATCAAGTTTCACTATAAATTCTTTGAATTGATTAATTTCAATGTTTGATTTAAAAAATTCATAGATTTTTGAAATGAAACCCCCTTTTTAAAGTATTTTAGAATCCAATTTAATTTTTAGAATGATGGATTTAATTTTAAAATTGATTTGATAATTTTTTCTAGAGAAAATGGATTTAAATGAAAGGTGATTTGGATAGGCATGAATTCGATGAAAACCTATTATTTGGTTTGGAATTTTAAATGGAATGTTTAAACACGAAATTTGGGAATTTGAACTATGATTAGTGAATTGAAATGGTATGAATGATTTTACTATGATTGATTGATTAATTGATTAAAGAACATGTGATTCTTGGTAGTTAGTGGGTGATTAAGACAAGCACCTTAGGAATATGACTCCCTATCAATGGATTGACAATGATAACTCTAACAAAACCAAGTTTGGAATTATTTACATGATGGGGTGTTGATTGATTCTATACCATTATCCTAAGACCAGTGATGTGTGCATACATACTAAGACATGATGATTGACTGAGATATGTGATGATCCAATATCCTAGAACTAACTAACCACAAGTCTTAGGTAAATGTTCCTGGGTTTTTTATTTTATTATTACATTCCATTTATTATGGATCCTATATAATTCATTCCCTTGATTTAAAAAAATGTCTATAAAAGGATGCTTTTGATAATATAATCCATTTATTTTATTTGAAAGCATGTTTGGTTGAAATTTTGAAAAATTAATCTTTAGGAATTTTTTTATTTAAATTAAAACCAAAGTGGTTTATCTTTAAAGACCCAAATCCCAGTTGAAAAAATATTTACAGATATTCAAAGAAGAATATAACTATTGTTAAGAGTACTATATTCTATGAGTAAAAGAGTTGAGAGTTGAGAGTGTGAATATGAACCTATTTAAGATTTCCAAAAGACTTGATACATTTAATCCATCACTTTTTATCTAAAATCAAATATATTTTTATAAATCATGGATGTTAAAAAATATCAAAATATTATGTTGTTTTATTTTTCAATTTACAAATTTTCTTAGTATAATATATTTATTTGTATATGTTAATATGTAAAGTATACATTAATTTATTAATTTATTTTTTTTGATGTCACAAAAGGGGGAGAAATGTATTGGGATAGATGAAAAAATGTATAAATAGATATAAAACAATTATATATAAGAAACATATGGAAATACATATATAAAAAATAAAAGAAAATCTATGGGGGGGGAATTATTTGTCAAAATATTTTTCTTTATTGGAGAGAAATATCTTTGTAAATATTTTTTTGGGAAATATGTAGGATAATAACAATATTTAAATTCACATGAAATTTATTCATTCTCATGTTTATAATATTTGATTTCTTATTTTATAAATTTGGGATATAACTATCATTTTTATCATCATGTTATTAATTATTCAATTCAGACCTATATTTTTTGTTTATGTTTTTCTTGGTTTTATGGATTTTGTGATCATCAAAAATGGGGAGATTTTTTTTCATGTGTTGATCCAACAATTTCATTAATTTATTTCTGGTTTTGATGATCACAAAAACCCACATACATGTTCCTAATAAATTTAACTTAATTGGATTTTAGGAATATGATTATTGGAATAATTATTTTATTCATGAATCATTTTTCAGAATTAAATCCCATGGGAGTTTATTTTATTTCTCAAGAGTTTTTTCTATTTTAAAGGATTATAGAAATAGTGTTTATACCCTATTTTTTTAGCAGAAAATATGGTTTATGAACCCTAATTTTTATAAGGAACCAAACTCTCATACCATATGTTTGATGTGTATATATGTATTAGGAACCTTGATTTTAGAATAAACCATTTTTTTTAAAAATGGTTCATCATAACAAATTTTGTAATCAACTACACATTTTAAACCATAATTTTGAAGTTTATAGTACGCAGAGAAACCTTTTGTTTGACTTGGCCAAACATCGAGTTTTCAAATTAGGGATTATTTCTATGATATTTTCAATGGTCTCATTAGAAATAAATATCACTTTTAAATATGTTTAAATACCAATTCTAAGGCTCATGTTTCATAGATTAAATTATTTCTATATCGATGGGAAGTTATGAATTTCATTGAATTTTTTGAATTTGAATAATTTTGATTGATCATACAATATTTATAGTGTTTTTCTGACCTAAAACAATTTTATTATCTTTTTAAATACTGAGAGTTTATTATTTTCAAAATTTATAGACAGATACACATAGAAAAATAAAATTATTTCACCATCTCTAGTTCTCTAAATAGATACATTTTGTAGACAAATTTTTTTTATACTTATCCTATTGACTGATCTAATTATGCTACTATATATATTTTTTAATATTTTTTTATAGTTTGAAAAATAATCTGTTAGAGATACACTTTGGAGATTTACATGTTTTATCATCCACCTAATGTTTTCTATACTTCTGTTTAAAGGAATCCTATTTTTCGTTGAAGATTATTTTTCTATTGATGTTCTTTATTGAAGATCATATACATTCGTCAGTTGCTACTACAATTGTAATATTGACCTGTTGCACAACAATATACATGTCATCAATTCAATGTTGGAGTATCAATTGCTCATAATCATTCATAGTGGGGTTTTATATTATAGAACTATGTTGTGGATATCTTGGTTCCCTAAAAAATAACTATAAGTTCATGTTATATCATTTTTGTAAAGGTGTGAACTACCTGCACTTAGTTATTGATGTTCCTAGAAAAAGGATCTATTAGTTAAAATCACCAAGCTCATGGAGTGAGAATTGGTAGAGTGTAGTAGGGTATTATAGTGACTATAAATAGAATACATAATTGTGTTCTATTCATTCTTTTATTTATTTTCCACTTCTCACTCTTCTTTAAGAGAGAAGGAAATGATCACTTCATCTTAAGAGGTAATTATTATTTCTGTAAAGTTTTTATAGGAAAACAATTAACCCCTATTTTATCTTTATATTTAGCATTCCCACTAAAAAAATATATTTTGAATCATGAGACCTACTAATGAATCAAGGAGATATATCAGGACTCACCTATTACTTACTATTTCCAATAAATTTCTCATATGAATAAAGATTAAAATAGAATCAACATGCCTTAAAAATCAATAAGTATCCATATTGGAAGAACTATTATAAAGATTTTCAATACTATCCACTAATAAAAATGATCATAAAACATCCAAAGAAATATGGTGGATGGTACAATTAGTGTATATCATCAATATAATATTCCAAAAAGTATACATAGATGAAAATTCTTTAAAAATCCCACAAGAAATTTTTTGAGGAAAATACTATTTTTTCTATGAAAATAACTTTTTAATAAAGAAATCATTTTATTTGAAAATAGCATTATAAAATTGTAAATGAATATTTAAATCATTGAAGTTTTATGAAAGTGGGAAATTATATTCATTTCTATATAAGATAAAAAACGTTCTTTTCACACATTTTGATGAAAAGACCAAAAGTACCAGGTTCAGAAAATAATATAAAGATTCTTTTTTGTAAAATGTAAAATAAGGGTAAAAATGTAAGATCCTAGATCTCCATTATAGTAGGAGTTTTCTTAGGTTTGAGTTTATTTTCCTTATTTTGGTTAAATAATTGTTTTCCGAAGTTCATGTGAAGACCCTAGGGTGTTTCGAGAGTTCATAACATGAAAGAGGATGAAAAAGGGGGTTTCTGGGCATGTTGCATGGTTAGTGAAAACCATGCTGAAATTCCATATAATCGTACAAGGGGGATGTTTTCAGACAGTAGCATCTTGTATAGTTTTCACAAGGTTTGACAAACTATGTGACCCAGTTACTTTGAGAAAAATTACAAAAAACCCATTACGGGGTTTTATGTTTCAACTCGGGATTTTCCTCCTCCTCTGCTCTCATAACCCTAGGAATGAACCAATGCTCCAAAGAACTCCCAAGGGTGATTCTCCCTCAAATCTATGCCATTTGGAGTGTTTTTGATTGTGGATTGAAGATCTAGGCAAGTTTAATCTCCTCCTTGTTTCTCTTTTTTCGGTTAGGGTTCACACTTTTTCTCCTTCTCCTTCTGAATATCTAATACCATTTTGTTTTAGGTTGAGGCTTCAAATGGTGGTTGAATCAGGATATAAGACCTTGATTAAGAGTGTGTTCTCCAATGGATTTAACATAGGTGGTCTAAAAGTTATATCCCATAGTTCATTCATAGATTTGTTCATGTAGTGTTTCATTCTTGGTTCCTTCTTGATGTGTTCTTGATGCCATTAGAAATATGGGGTGTATTAGGCATCTACGTGATTAATTGAACCCCTATTAATATATATGGGATGTAAGGATGATGACATGACTATATTTGGGCCACCCATGGGGTGTGCCAGATTTCCTGAAGGGGATAACATAAATTTATGGTTTTATATTGACTCATAATGATGTAGAGACTTAGAGAGTAGGTTAATTGGTCTTTATCATGAGTTATAGTGGATAGTGGCTAGTTGTGTATCTTGTGGTTAAAGGCTAAGGGATTGTTTGGTTCATGTTTAAATAAGTTAAATGAGATCAATGGGAATATTAAAAGGAATTATGTTTACAATTGAATATTCTTAGTGTGACAGGAATGGAAAATGGGAAATGGGGTGAAAAGGTCAAGTGATATAATTGCTGAATATGTTAATGGATTGGGGCATAATGTTAATTTACCATTTATTGATATTGTTGTGACGTTGAAAATGATATTGGATATGATTTTTGTGATGTGGTTAATTATGAGAATGTTAAATAAGTATGTTCACATGTCTTGGTAGAGTGGGGTATATACTTGAGGTTCTATGCCCACGGGTCGAGTTGGACCGAGGTTATAACTCCACCCCTAAATGCATGGTTTAGGGGAGGGGATGTAGATCTATTCCCATAATGGTTTTATTCCACATAGAATGAGGCTTTGAGGTGAGGATTATAAAATTGTAAAAATGTGATGCCTAGTGATATATGAATTGATTTTTATTCTCATATGATTCAGAATATTGAACAGGAAAAATCCATTGAACACATTAAACCATGGGATTTTAATGTAGTGAACCTAGATTAAATGGAAGTATAAATTAAAGGAACATAGTATTGAATAACCTATTGAAATGATTATCTTACTTTCCTATATTTATCACTTGCATGGAATTTCTACTTTTATTAGATATTTTGTAGACTCTATTGGTGGTGGACTATTGAGTTATACTCACACCCTGTTTGGGTCGCTGTTGGGTACCTGAGCAGATTTCATGCTTTCAGGTCAGGACATGGGAAAAAGCCCTATGTTAGGGAGTTGAGTTGGATAGGGGGGCATGTATGGGTGAGGTTATACACTTGGAGTCCTGAAAATTTTGGGGATTCTTCTATTTGTCTTTCTTTGGGGGTTTTTTTCGCTTGTCACTATAGCATGGCATGCCATGTTTACTGTTGTATATGGTTGTACCCAATTTGGGAGTTGTTTATTTATGCATTTTATTGATTGTTTATTATTTTTTCATCTATTTAAATTGTTTTATGTTGTGTCTTACTTCGAAAAATAGCGTATAGTCTTCCCATGTATCCTATTTGACCCTCTCTGCTAGTCGATAGCCTCTGGTGTACGGGGAGGCATGCTTGAGGTCATGTGGAGACCCAGCTCAGGGAACCAGTTTAGTGGATTCTAGGTTGGGGACATTACAAAAAATGACTCTAAAAATGATAGGAGAATATTAAAGCATTTTTTAATTTTTTTAGAAATCATAGACATGGTAGATAAATATCCTTCTGTTGAGACTTTAAAATAAATAATCCAGAATAATAGTGAGATTGTGAAATAAATCCTTACCACATTAGTAGATTTTGAATTATAACCCACATGGAAATTATACCTTCAATTGAAACTATAAATACCATAAAGATAAATATATTCATGATATAATATATCAAAGGGTTAGTATTACAAAATGAAATAATTTTTGGATTTGGTATATGTATCAAAATTAAAAGTGGGATGAGAAACCTTGACCTCATTTTTGATTTCCAATGAAAATGTTCCAGAATCCTGTATAATAAATATAAAATTGTTATAAATATATCATATAACTATATTCATATATATAATACCATATATTATTTAATTATAATCTTTTAGCACTTGTTTATTAGCAATTCATTGTTAAAATTACTGTTTTAGGAAATAACTATGTTGTTTTTAATGTGTGTTTTGGTATAGCAGTTTCAAACTACATACTTTTAATATGGCTCCATCATATCTAGAATGATAATAATGATATAACTAATATAAATAGTCATTATATATTTATTTTTTTATTCTATAAAATTTACATATATAAAGTGAATTACACCGTTCATGAAGATGGTAGGTTATATGTACACGTAAACTATGTTTTCATTATTCAATGGATCGAATGGAATGAAATAAAATAATAATTAACCTTTATAAAATTATTATTATACCATATAAATCTTATATATTAATTATATACATCTTTATTACCATCCGATGAAAACATGAATTAGAAATGAATCACATGGATTTGTGGAGGTGCTAGCCCACAAGTACGCTTGAGAGACGTTATCGTTTCCCAATAGTTTGGAAGGTAAAAAGGTAAATATGATATTATCATTCCAAAATTATAATTATATTTGAGATATTGTATGTAAATATTAAACCCATCATAATTTCCATCCATAAAACATGGTGATGAAAATGACTTTTATCGCTATGTGGAGATTATAAGTCATACATATGTATGAGTGATACATTCACTTACTACTTTATGTGAGAGAGGGTAGATAATGGATGTTTCATAATAATATATTTTTTAAGTATATTTAGTATGATTAATTTATTATTTTAATATAAATAACATATATTTAGAAAATTTATACGGATAAATAAAAATAAAGTAATCGGTTAAGGTGATTACCCCTTATTTGGTAAAGCATGTTTGGATATCCATATAAGGACCCTAGAGTTGGTATTTTGAGGATAAAATAACCTATAATATATTCATAATAAATCATAAAATATATTTTGTCAGGGTATAATCACACTAGAAGGATCAAAGTGGTATAAAGAAGAGACAAAGGAGGATACCTTTTATAATTGAGGTGTGGGTCACCTTTGGAACTTCTTAAAAAATTAGAATATAATAAGACTGTTCTAGAATCAAGTGATTCCAAATGACAATGAAGTTAAAACTAGGTTAGGATATGGTTTAAATATCATCAAACAATAATTTTTTTAGGTTTAAGTGATATTTTAATCCTTATATTTTGGTTCAACACCTTAATTAACCTATTTCGACATTAACAATTGGAACATATTTTTCATACTTAAAGGGTTATAACATGAAATATAAGGTAAATATTGACACATAAGGGATGTAATTTTCGAAAACATATTATCCTAATTTTCTACATTCAATTTTTTTTATTTTTAAATAATTTAACAAAATATTATTTTGATAAAATATTATTATTGTCAATTTTGACACATTTCATTTAATATGACTTCAAATACATCAAGAAAAATTTCTATTTCAAATATAATTCATTTAATAATAACTTATATGTCACATAGTTATATAAAATTCCCAAGAAACATTATCTAATTAAAATTATATCACTATTAATATATTTAAAATATTTTATTTTATTTTTAAAATTATTAAAAAATCACAGCGTCAGGGTTGTGAAGGCATTTAATTTAAAATATTTATTAAAAAAATTAACCTGATGAAGATAAAAAATTTATTCATATCTAAACATAACTTTTAACATAATATTTATCTTTTTATGTAATCATAAACCCCTATTTTTTAACTTTCTTTGGATGGGTTTCGTTTGGGGTTGCTTCGGGGAAAGTTTTATGTTTTTTGGAAATTTCTAGGCCAGTGCATGGTTTTCTAAACCTTGTGCCCTCTCAAGCCAAAAAGCTGAAATTTTGAAAGTGGGATTCACATGGCTTATGAACAGTTTTGAAAAACTATGTGGACCATTTATCAATGGTGCATGAATGGTGGATGATTTATCGAAATCATGCGCCTCTACCTAGGAAACTATGTGAATGGGTTTTTTCCTTAATCTGTTTTCTTATTAAAAATTATTGAACCCTCCATTTTGGTCCCCTATAGACCTCCTTCAACCCAAATCATTTTCTCTTATCCCTGGAGTTTGTAAGAAGGATTCTTGCTCATTCTAATCCCTTCTGAAAGAAATTTGAAGCTTTATTATTGCCTTAGAATCTTTTCACAGTAGTTTCCTCCACCCATTATTAATATCTCATAGTATTTATTATTCTCTCTAGGATTCAAGGAATACCTATATAGATTTGGGGATTTAAAACCCACTATTTTTAATCTAATCCTAGGTTTTATTCATAGATCCTCACTGACGTTGATATCCGTTGGAGTTTTCCATTCACAACTTTGTGATTGAAGATATATTGATCCTTAGGTAGGTGATTCTGTTACAATGCCCAATTTATCTTAAAATTAAATTGATATATTAAATTAAATTCATGATTTTAATGAAATTGCATGATTTTTCTTAAATTTTTTCAATTTTTTTTAATTAAATACCCAATTCCATTGAATTGGGGTTATTGTATATTAGTTTTGGAATAAAATTATAAAACCCCCAATTTAATTGAATTTGGTTTTTTATAGAAATTTATATAATTCATATTTTTTAATTTAAATTTAGTATTTGATGGAAATTATTTCAATTAAAATATGGAATTTAATTATGGATTTTTTGTTGAAAAGTTGTAAAAAACACATAATTATAGTGAATTAGGGGTTTGTTATGAAATTTATGGAATATGTTTCCAAATTAAACTGTTGAATTTAATTTCTGAAATTGGATTCTGAAATTGAGGGGAATTGATTTCAAGCCCCTATTTTTAAAAAATGGCTTAAAATTATTTTTGATTTAAACCTTGGAGTTTTGTCTTAGTGAAAAGACATGTTATTTTATTAATGACCTGTTATGGATTTTGTTGGTCAGAGTGGATACTCAACGGGGGGGGGGGGGGGGGGGGGTGAATTGAATTCCAATTAAAATTTCTATTAAAAATATTTCTCTTAAATTCCACTAATTTAAAAACTAAGTTAAACTGTAGTGAATTTATACAGATTGTAAATGTTTAATTAGTTTCTCAAAGATTGATTAGGTCTCAGTTAATTTAATCAGAAGATTAAATTTACTTTTTAAACTAATTTACTAGGTCACAACGAGTACAAACACTTGCTAATTTAAATATCAGAGTAACTTTAAAATAGATTTGTATTTCAAAGTAAATAATAGTAGAATATAAAATATATAATATACTTTATACTTAATCTAAGATGAATAACAGATATAACCAAGAGGTTCAGTCTCAAGCCAAGACATAGTCCTCTCAAACAATTTATATAAATTTTGATCCACACCCTGGATCGGGTAAACAATAGTGCAAGGACAGTCCATGTACTAAGACCTCTACCACAGTTCTACATGGGAATATGAACAATAGCACACAAGCTATCCAGGTCCTACTTGACCTCTACCACTATCCACAATGGGAAATAAAAGAATAAGGAAGCAATGAGTGAGGATCAAATCCTCCAGTTCAACATAGGAGTCAGTGTGTGTACATGAAATATACAGTAGACACACACTGCTCAAAATTTAAATAAAAGAATCCCTGAGAGAGTATATATGAGTTTAGAATGCTCTAGTAATTTGAAGTGCAGCTCTCGACTCCTTTTGATTTTTCAGAAAAGCTTCTGAGTCCTTCTCTGGTTTTTGTTTGGAAAACAGAGTGTCGTTTTCTTCCTTGGTTTTCAGGTTCTCCTTGATCACCTTGAGTGTATGATTAGCTTGTTGTTGTTATTCACTCCTTGACTGAAGTTCATTTTGTGTTCTCTTCTTGTATGAATCACTTCGTGTATGTCATGTGTTATTTGAGTATGGATGTAGTCTTTCTTTATGCACCACTTTATAACATTATTTTTCCCTTTTTGTGCACGTTTTTATGCCCGGCCTTTCTCCTTCCTTATATAGCTTTCAGCTCAGGCAATGGGAATTATTACCTTTTTACAGTTACGGGGTATGGTTCCCTGACATGCCAACAACTATCATTAAATAACATTAATTGCATTAAAATCATCAAATATGACTATTTCTTAATAAATAAATAATATTGACAAAAGTAGAGTTTAGGAATCAGTTTTTATCAGTAGCTTTCTGTCGGTAGATATGTAACGGTGGACTTTGTATAGCAGTGAGCTCCTATTGGTAGATCCTTGTCCTTGTACCAGTATCTCCTTGTATTAGTAGCTGTTATTCCGTGTATCAGTAGCTCTATGTTCTGATGAATCCTTCTATCGGTAGCTATCGGTAGCTCGCTTGTATCAGTGGCTCGTTGGATCAGTGGCTCGCTTGTATCGGTGGCTCATTTGTATCGGTGGCTCATTTTGTATTCATGTCTATCTATATCAGTGAAATTTCTATCAGTATCTTGTGCACATTGGTAGCTTCGTTCTGTACCAGTGATTTAAGTGTATACTCTGCGTATCGATGAGCTTTGCTTATCGGTGACTATGTCTATCAGTAGACTAAGTACCAGTAGATCTGTATCAGTAGCTATAAGCATATCAATGACTTAACACTTATCTGATTTATGAAAAACATATCTGATTGAGTTAGAATTATTTCAAAATTCATATAAACATAGATAAAAATTTATTAACATATTGAAAAGATTATTTTAATATTATTATCATCTTGATAATATAATGTCATAGATTGAAAGAATTAATATATAGGTAAACATTATTTGGTATTATCAAAGTATGTGAATGCATAATTGGGATTATCAAAATAGGTGAGGTCAACAATCTCCCCCCTTTTGATAATCACAACATGTGATATTATAATACCAGAATAATTAGAAATATATCAGAGGATATAGAATTAAATCCAATTGTATCAGAGAAAACAATATATTATAAAACACATATATCAAAGGTAAAATATTAAACAAATATACCAGAGGAACAAAGGTACCAGAGGGAAATGAATTAAGCGCAGAAAAGATAGTATTTCTCCCCTTTGTCATAAAAGATATTAGTTCTCCCTCAGATATGTTTCCCTTAGATAGTTTTCCCCCTTTTTGATAATCAAAAAGTTGGACAAGAAGGAAATACAGGATAAGAGAAGCAACAATGGGTAAAAGAAAGTAAGATCATATATATTTCTTAGAGAAAACAGATACAAGGAAAGACATAAATAAAAAAAAAGAAATACAGGTGATTCCTATAAATAATACTTGCCACTGATCAATCCACATATTCAGAATGAGATTACCCCTTGGGATAAGAATAAGATTTAGGTATGGTGGATGCAGGTGGAGGATTAGGAACACCAGAGATGATCAGAGGAGGATGAGCTACTGAAACTGTCCTTGGATTATACTGTGTATCTTTCTGAGTGATCAAAGGAGTAAGTCCTCAGATAGCTTGGGCTGGAGTTATCTGAACATGAGAAGTAGTAGAGGAAGATACAGGTAAGGCTGGAGGTATAATCACTGGTCGAGCATCAACATGTATGAAGGGAAACAAGAGGTTTCTGAAATCCATAATGATTCCTCCTCCACTTTCTATGGAAGAAATGAAATCATCCTTGTTTTCCATGAATTTGTCCCGTGCAGGTGTCAACTCTCTGAGCTTACTAACTTTTTCTCTAAAGTCTTGATTGACTGGTGGTAGCTTCATGTTTTCTAACATATTATTGAAATGGTTGTTGAGCTGATACTTGGTATAAATCCTTTGGAAATAATAATCTACCTTGTCTTTCACCTCTTTTTGAGAATCAGAATCTTCTATCATATAGTCTTGAACAATCTTCATGATATCTCTAGTGGTATCTCTATTAGATGTTACCACTTTGGTCAGATCAGATTATTCCACAGAGCCACTGGTTGATGTTGAACCAAGATCCTCCTTCATCAAAACTCTAATCTGATCCAAGTTCATAAAAGGTCTGGAAGTAAGAGAAGAAATAGAGAAGCTCACAGTTTCCTTGAAACTCTTAGTTATCCCACTAATAATATTTTTCACTGCAGAATCTTTGGCACCGATATGATTCTCCACAGACTTGTTTAATCCTTAAAAAAACTGAAACCATCTGGCTCACCACACTCTTCACATATGCCAAATCTGTGTCTGCTTGAGATTTTGAACTCATATAGGATTCCAGAGAGACAACCGTTTTACTTATAACTTTAACATCCTCTTCCAGGCTAGACATCTGATTCTGGCATGCTGTGATTTCATCCACTATCTCTGCCACAAAGGTTGATACATTACAACCAAGAGATAGTTCAAAAGAATTTTCCATATTGCTCATTTCTTCAACAAAGCGATTCTTTAACTCAAAAACATAGTCACTTAACAACTCTTTAATCTCATCCTTCAGGGATGATAAGTCATCCCTGATGATCATATCAGCAGGTGCAACAACAACAGGTGCTCTTTCAGATACTATACTGGCCGCAGAGACATCCATAAATGTCTGAATAGATGACACCAGTGAAGCTTCCATTCTCCTTATTTCTTCCACAAAAACAACTTTAAGACCAGACTTTAATTTATCCAGATCATGTATTCTTTCCACATCATTAGGTAATATCTCAGACTAAATATCATAATTGATTTTTGGTCTCCGATGGGATGTCTCATTATCAGAATTTGGATAATCTAATCAACAAACTAGAAAACTTGGGTCCTCTGCCCAGTATTCAAACTCAACAGCCACTGAAACACTGCCAAACCGGGTTGGATGCTCCCCCTCAACTGGTGCATCTTCTTGTACAACAATGACATCCTCATCAACTCTTTATTCCTTTTAAGAATCTTGGACATCCATCTCCATTTCTGCAACAGCAAGAGGTTCATCTAGAATAGGTAAAGGTCTATCAACTTCATCAAAATCCTCAGCAGGCATTAGGGAATGTCCAATCAGTGGACTAAGGCTCAAACTGACTAAAAAAATCTTCAGTTACATAAATTTCATCTTCATTTTCTCGAGCAGCCTCTTCCTGATTTGATTTCCGCTAAACTTCCTTTTCTTGTGATACAAATTCAGGAGCTGGGCTAGGAGGAAAGTCAGGATCTCCTCTAGTTGCTACAGAGGAATCTTCCTCTTCCAAATCATCACTTTACTGTGTCTCTTCTTCATTAGGTCTTAGACCCGGATCCCTCACATCCTTAGGCCTAGAAGGATGATCCACATGATTATACTTATCATAAAACTTCTCATCATCACTAACCCATTCTCTCTTCCACAGATTCCAAATGATCTTCATGTATTTTCATATTGTGTGTGTGATACAGAAGTTGTTATTTAACACCACTATCTCATCCTGAGACTCAGCTAATCCTTTCACTTTGATCATCACTAAGATCAACTTGGCAAAGAATAAGGCATTGGTTTTTGACTTTGGATTCATCATATCTTCAATCTAAACCATTAACATCCTACACAAATTTATCTTAACACCATGTCTCAACAGATGCATCAAGTAAATATCCTGGTATTTAAGATTTTCAAAATCCCCTCTCCTTGGAATTAAAACATGGTGAATGAAATTAAACAGCAGCTGGTTCTCTCCACTCATTTCTGCAGCCACTACTTTTCTAGGGGTGCCATCTACTGTTATCTCTTCTAAAGCAGTTTCATAATTAATGATATTACTGGTAGGAGGTGCTGATTTTGAGAAATATCCAAAAACACCTTTGTGTGGAACCTTCAGGCATTCAACCCACTCAATAGAAGAAAAAGATATCCCCTTTCCATTCACAATAGACACCATCCAATTCTCGACTTCTGATTTCTCAAATCGAACATACTCATAGAAATATTTTACCAGATTCAGATAGTAGGGTCCATTGTTGTTCGAGAATCATTCTATCCATTTTTGATCTTCCAGCACTTCTATAACTAATGATTCACATAATATTAGCCATTCTGCGCACAAATCCCTTTAAACTACTATCTTCCTTTCAACAAGATGCAGATTTGTAGGTTTCTTCACTTCACCTCCACTGCTAGACTCTCATTTGAGTCTCTTAGCACTCGGTTCATCTCTGTTTCAAATGATTTAAGGTCTCTTTACTCTTTCCATTGAATCGCGAGGCGCAGGGTTCGAAGATTTGAGAGAAGTTTGAAGGTAAGGGGCTCTAGGTGGATCGAGAGAAGTTAAGACTTGTGTTTTATCATTTAGGAATTGTAAAATAAATAATTAAAATATAATAAGTAAAGTATAGACGATATAGATTATGGCGGCTAGACTGAAGTTTAAAATAGCACATACTTAACGGTAGGTTATACCGGTGAGAATTCCTAATGGTGATGTCCACTAACGGTGAGGTCTATACCGGTGAGGTAAAATAGTGAGGTTTCATACCAGTGAGGTATAACAGTGAGTTTTCATACCGTTGAGGTATAATAGTGAGGTTTCACACCGGTGAGGTATAACAGTGAGGTTTCATAATGGTGAGGTATCTAACAGTGATCTATCATTCCTAACTCATGTCTAATGTAACCGAACCTATCCGAACATAATGGCTTTGTGAAAATATCAGCTAATTGATGTTCAGTACCTATAAATTCAGGAGTAATATCACCTTTTTGGCAATGATCTCTTAAAAAGTGACGCCTCACATCAATATGTTTTGTCCTAGAGTGAGATACATGGTTTATTTAAATATTAATTGCACTGGTATTGTCACAGTTCATAGATACTTGTCTAAATTGATACCCATAGACCAAAAGATTGTGTTTCATCCACAGAATTTGTGCACAGCAACTACCAGCAGCAATATACTCTGCTTCTACAGTAGACAAAGAAATAGAATTATGCTTCTTACTACACCAAGAAACTAAGGATTTTCCCAATAAATGACATGTTTTAGATGTTCCTTTTCTATCTATCTTGCAACCAGAAAACTCAGCATCTGAATAACTAATTCATTCAAAATATTGTCCTTTCGGATAAAACAAACCCAAATTTGTATTATGTTTAAGATATTTGAAAATTCTTTTAACAGAAAGGAAATGAGATTCTTTTGGATTAGCTTAAAATATTTCACACATACACACACTAAAGATGATATCCGGTCCACTAGCAGTTAGGTAAAGTAGACTTCCAATCATACCTCTATAATTTGTTTGATCTACTAGTTTCCCAGTTTCATCGACATCCAACTTACAGACAATACTCCTAGGTGTATCACTTTCCTTAATACTATCCAAACCAAATCGTTTTGAAAGATCATTTGTATATTTAATTTGATTCAAAATAATACCATTTTCATTTTGAAAAACTTGAAATCCAAGAAAATATTTGACTTCTCCAATTAAACTCATTTCAAATTCATTTTTCATACTCTTTGAAAAATCAGTACATAAAGAATGTTTTGAAGATCCAAAAATAATATCATCAACATAGATTTGTACTATCAAATCATCTTTAGAAATTATTTTAATAAAAAGAGATGGGTCAGCAATCCCTTTAGTAAAACCTTTTGAAATAAGAAAGTTTCTATGTCTATCATACCAAACTCTTGGATCTTGTTTCAAACCATATAAATCTTAGATAGCTTGAAAACTCGATTTGGAAAATGTGGATTAGTAAATCTGGGTGGTTGCTCAACAAAAACATCTTCAGTTATAAAACAATTTAGAAAAGAACTTTTAACATCCATTTGATATAACTTGAAATTCATATGAGCAGCATAGGCACGTAGGATCCTAATAGATTCTAATATAGCTACAGTAGAAAAGGTTTCCTCATAGTCTATTACTTCTTCATGACTATACCCTTGTTAAACTAGCCTTTCTTTTTTTCTAACTATATTTATAGACTCATCAACATTGATTCTAAAAACCCATTTAGTGCCTATGGTCATTGTGTCCTTGGGTATGTCAACTAATTCCCAGACATTGTTTCATTCAAATTGATTTAATTCTTCTTGCATATCCATTACACAAAATTCATCATTGATCATATCATTGACATTTTTAGGTTCTAACTATGAAAGAAAGACTTGATGTTCAACCTGGTTTCTTAGAGAAGCTCTAGTCTGTGGTCCTCTATCAAGATTACCAACAACAGCATCTAAAGGATGATTCTTTAGAATCCTAGTTGATATAGTAAAGTTAGGACGGAAAATTTCAGGTTCATCTGTAGGTTTGGGTTCAACAGAAGCAGGTTTGGGAAGGTTTCCAGAGTTGGATGTCTTTATAGAAGGTTCTTCAGTTTTATCCTTAAGGTCCAGAACAGAAAAATATTCTTCAAGATTTTCAAGAGAAGACTTAGGTTCATGCGGATCAGTTTCATCGAATTTGATGTGAACATATTCTTCCACACATTTCGTTCTTTTGTTAAAGACTCTATAGGATTTTCTAGTTATTTAATAACCAAGGAAAATTCCCACATCACTGTTGGATGCAAACTTGTCAAGATTATCTTTTGTATTGAGAATAAAGACTTTGAAACTAAAAACTCTGAAGTAACTAACCTTAGGTTTCCTATTATTCCACAATTCATTAGGGGTATTCTTAATAACAGTTCTAATCAATATTCTATTTATAATATAACAAGTTGTGTTTACAACTTCAGCCCAAAAATAAACAGGCAGGTCATACTCATTTAGCGTGGTTCTTGAAATCTTTTAAAGGGTTCTATTTCTTCTTTCTAATACACCATTCTTCTGAGGTGTCCTAGGTGCAGAAAAGTTGTGACTATAGCCATTATGTGAGCAGTAAGATTCAAACTCATGATTTTCAAACTCATGACCATGATCACTCCTGAGGGTCTTAATATTTAGTCCACTAACGTTCACTATAGACTTAGAGTATTTAATAAAGTAAGAACAAGCTTCACTTTTGTTAGCTAAGAAGTACAACCAAGTATATATAGAAAAGTTATCTACCACGACATAGACACAGTGATTCCCAATTAAACTAGAAACTCTATAGGATCTAAAAAAATCCATGTGAACCAACTCGATAGGTTGAGAAGTTGAAACTTCTTTCTTTGATTTAAAATAAATATTATGTTGCTTTCCCTTTTGATAGGGATTACAAACTTTGCCAGCTGGGAATTGAAGTTTATATAGGTCTCTAAATAAGTTCTTCCTAGTCAATTTTCTAAGTGAATGAAAGTTTCAATGTTATAATCTTCTATGCCAAAGCCAAGACTCTTTATGAAAATCATTTATGCAAGTAACATTTTTTTAGCTAAAGAATTCATATCTACTGTATAAATATTTTCATTTCTTAAAGTAGAAAATACTAAAACATTTTTAGAATTAAAATCATTACAAGAATAATTTTAAAATATAACATTAAATCCATCATCACACATCTGAGAAATACTCAAAAGATTATATTTAAGTCCATAAACAAACAAAACATTAGAAATCAAAACTGAATCAGTGTAACCAATCTTGCCTAGGCCGATGATTTTTCCTTTAGAATTACCACCAAAGGTGACATGGCCTCCATCAAATTTGATTAAGATTTTGAAACATCAGTAATCCCTAGTCATATGCCTTCAAAATCTACTATCAAAGTACCATACCTTCTTATGGGAACACTTCAAGCAAGTTTCCTACAAAGCAGGTTTAGATGGAATATGATTTTGGTACCCAGATTCTCTTTGGTCCAGATAGGTTAGCAACAAAAGCTTTAGGTACCCAGATTTGTCTTATGCGTCTCAAATAATTTATAGAATCAATATATTTTGAAAGATAAAATTTATTTGATCTATAACTATGTAGAGACCCGAAGCTTGACGTACATGGACTTTACATTACTTTTGCGGAATACTTAGTACATTACAAAAACACACACATAAGGACCGTAATAGTTTAGTGTCTTTGGAAACGCGGACTATAATCTTCTAATCGTGGTGAAAGATCTTCAAAATCTCCCATAAAGATCTTCCTTTTTTTTACCTAAAACCTTTCTTTATATCCTGGGGAAAAGAAAACATAAAAGGGTGAGCTCAAATGCTCAGTAAGGGTAAACAAAAGAAATATCAATCACATCATATTCATAAGAACATAACATTTTGGAAATCATAACCTGCAAAAGAGAGAATAATTTAATAACATGGGATAAATTATGGCAGTGAAATGTAATCACAATAATCATAACATAAAACATGGAACTTTGTGGCATACACACATAATCATAGAGAATCATTTCTTGTTAGTCATGACTCATTGCGAAGACTATCTTAGTGGACAAAGTCCCTTTCTGAATCGAGTAACCCTCGTTTCAGTCCTGTTTCACTGAACCGGTATAACCTACCATTCCATCCATGTCTATCTCATGAGATATAAAATCTTTACCCAATGCATTGGAGGGAGATATAGGTCCCACCCATCTCATAATGATACCATTCTTATGTGTGCCACAAAATCATAAATCATACATCATTGCATAACCCATGTAATAAAAATGGGATTCTTAAACAACATGACATCATAAAACCATTCATATAAGATAAAGGAATTCATAAACATAATTCCATCACAACATAGTCAAATCAATGGAAAAATATGGATAGAAACAGAACCCTTTATTATCTTATATGGAAAGTAATTTTGATAAAACACTTGAATTGAATTCTTGAGGAAAATATCTTTTCTTCTTCAAAATCAATTTCTTTTCACAAAACATCATGCAATTTTAAAAGAAATATATTTTATTGAAAATAGTCATGAAATCTTTTGGAGGAAGCTTCATGAAAATAAGGATTTATAAAACCGTAAAAATCCGTTCGTGCCGTATAAGTTAAAAACATTCTTCGTACTTTTGTCGAAAAAGTCAAAAAGTACCTCGTACGAATAACGACAAAATATTCATTTCATATCTTTTACTAAAAACTCACCAAAGGGTAAAATTGGATATAAACTATTTTATAAATATTACATGTTGAGGAAACATGGATGTGGATGATAAAATACACCCCAGTAAATACCAAAGTATAAACAATCTCGGATAAAAATGAGATTGTGATATTTCCCTTACCTTAGGTCCAATTTGCTTTGTACGTGTCTGAATCTCCTGTATAATGGTTTAAATAATGTTATTGACTTATTCCAGAATCATACATATTGATATGATATCATATATGGTCATATTCTTAGCTTCTTGATAGTAATATTTCATTGTTACTTGTTACTCGGGTCTTTATTGCCTTTTGTTCTTATGCGTGTCTTGCCGAATACATTCTTATTCTTTTTTTAAGGTTATCGATACCTTATATCCAGAATGGTATTAGTGTAACATATATCATATTTATTCATTCAATTTATATAATTACTATGTAATGATGATCTTGTAGAACAAGTCGCATCAAATCGTGGAGACGGTATTCCGTACGTACGCACGAGTGATGATATCGTTCCTATGATCGTAGAACTATATTGGAGTATATATATATTATTTCAGTATCAATATTACTTTATAATAATCATAAATAGTTACTCATTACACCATTATACCCATCCTTTTAAAGTGATGGTGGAAAATAGATTACACCACGGCGTGGAGACGGTATTCCGTACGTACGCACGCGCGGTGATTTCATTTTTCCGTAGGTTGGATAGAAGGTGAATTAGGGTTGTTTCATATTTATAATAACATATCAGTATGTAAGTAATACTGATTTTATTACTTTATCATGAAACAACTAAAGAAGAAGAAGTTGAAGAAGAAAGAAATTGAAAAGATCGGTAATGGATATTACCTCTTCTTTGGAACGCTTCTTTGAATCCTTCACATAGGGAACTAAGATTGGTCTTTGAAGAAGACCAGGACCTCTAGGACTATTCTAGGGAAGTGGAGAAGGGATTTTTTCAGGGGTTGGCCGAGCTTGAGTGCTCAATTTGGTGTGAGGAGGAGGGGGAGGAGGTGCCCTTTTATAAGGGAGGAGAGGGGCACCTTAGGATTTCTTAAAAATATTAATTTATAATAAATCTAACCCCACATAAAAACCTCCAAAAATGACTCATATTCGATGATTAGATGAGATAGGGTTTTAATCTCATCAACCAATTAAATTTAGACATGTTTGGATCTTATTTTAAACCTTATCATTTTGATTTATCCTTATTTAATCTATTTAAGTTTATCTGTGGTAATAAAATTCTAAATTTTAAATTATAACAAATAATTACTTATTTGTTGTGACTTTTCCATAATTGTTTACTTTATAACATTATAGAACATATAAATATAAATTTATAATTTTTAAATATTTTTGTGATTTTTAAACAATTTTATAATATGTTATTTTTGTAAAATAACAATAGTGTCAATTTTGACACTATTCATTTATTTGAATTTAAATAAAATATATACAGAAGATATGTTCGAAATAAAAGCTTTAGTATATTAATAAAAGGTCATATGTATCTATAAAATTAGTGTATCACATTAAATAGTTCATATAATATTTATTTTATTATTTTTAAAACCATTTATTTGGTTTATCTCTTAATAAAATAATTACTACATCATTTTTGTATAATTATTTAATATACTTATTTGTTGTATAAAATTTAAAATAAAATTCTATGATGAAGATAAATATATTACCTTTCACAATAATACTTTTACTCGAATTTATCATCTTAAAATCACAATATTTAAATTGTTATATTTATTAAATTATGAAGGTGACAACTTTGGCATCATTTAAAATAAAATAATATAAGTGTCATAATCGCTTTTATAAGGCTCCAAATGGTCAAATATTCGACCATTGGATGATTATGGTTTACATTTACATGTCCAATAAGTTTTGGTTAGGTATTTTTGCATTTTATGGTCACTATTAGTTTTAAAAAAACATTATTCCTGATTTTTCACTAGATAAACAATTTCTGCATCACTATTGTGTCATAATTAATGATAATTATTTAATCCATAAAAATTATAAATAAATTTATATGATGTAGATAATTTCATTAGCTTTCTTTATACTATTCATGTTCGAAGTTTCATGAAGTTTATCACTAAATTAAAATTAATATACTTATAAAATTTAAGAGAGTGACATGTTGTCACTTTCTTTGGTTTTAATAATAATTAAGTTATTTTCATGGACAAATGTTCATTAAATGATTCTAATCTGACCCTTAGGTGATATGGGTAGACTTGTAGTCATCCAATAGGATTTTTACATTTGTTAGGGTAATTTTAAAATATTATATTTACCCTTAATTACCCGATTTACCTTTAACTATGGTAAATAAAATTTACCGTAGTTACTATTCATAATTCCCAAAAATAAAAAGTAGCTTATTAACATAATTTGGACCCACTGATTCCAAATATGGAATCCATTTTTTAAAATTCCATACACAGAAGTTGCAGAAATTAAATTAAAATTAATCCCGTTGTCGAATAAAAACGGGTTTTTGTTTAAAACATTGCAAAAGATTGAATTGATTTAACCTACGAATTCAAGGTAAAATAAATGCTAATGACATACATTATATTAAATGGTAAAAATATATTCTATTTATACTTTAAAACCATTCAATATTATAATTTAACCACATAAGATATTACGATGAAAAAAGTTGTTTTTAATTAAAATATAGCGTGTTTTTACTATTCATTAAAATGTGAAAGTTACCAGAATAATATGAAAAATTTATCCAAAGTAAATTTTTATTTCTTGATTCCAAATAAGAATTTTATTTTGTCAAATTGAACTTATAAACATGTCAAAAAATAGATTTAAAGTGGGTGCGCCATCAAAAGGCGGCAAAACTGCATTTTTTTGAAAAATACTTATTTTACCCGAAAAATTTATTTTGTTCTTATACCATGTTCTAGAAATGTGTAAGATGAATAATAATGTTATAAAATTAAAAATTTAGTTAATACTATTCATAACGGCTGTTTCATGACAATATTATAATAATATAACATTGTTTATTAAAACCCGGTATTGTGTACAACACACGCTATCGAGGAAGGTCGCGACTGCGTGTAATGCAAGCCAAGTCAGGGTTGCGTGTTGTGAAAGAATCCTTCATTGTTTCGTATAACAGAATCCAACCATATTTTATTTATACATTTAATATATATATATATATATACTCAATGTTGCGTAGAATAACTATTATCAAAATTGTGTGTAACACGGTCCAAGAATAGTGTTGCGTATACTGCAAGCTAATACGGTGTTGCGTATAGCGCAAGGTAATCTTGGTGTAGAATACAACATAAGACGTTAATGAAATTAAAATAATATTTTTCATAAAATCTCTGGGTGTTACATTCTACCCCCCTTAAAATGAATTTCGCCCTCGAAATTCGTCGGGGTTATAAATGGTTTACTATTTGAAAGTTTCTTTGATAGAAACCCACATCGTAAAAAGGAATACCCAAACTTATCTTTAAAAAACAAAAGTATGAAACGTAACAGTTACCCAAATAAACTAATCACTGGGTTTCCACATAGGTGAAAATATGGATATGGATGAGAAATCTAACCATCATGTTCTGATGGAGAGTGGTAGAGAACATGGCTATGGAAAAGCTAGCAATCACAAAGCCATAAATTTGTGATGATCTAGGATATCATCTGATTCATCGGATATAAGGGCACTAGGACAACATTTTTGGTTTTCAAGATCATTTCCCTAAAGTTGAAAATTTGAATTACAATAAATACTTACTTTATTTTGGAACAATCTCACTATTGTTCGTGCCTTGAACAATTTCCACTTCATCTCTTAAATAAATGAAGTTGAATTTGTTATTCGTGAAGTGTTAGCAGATCATGTGATAGAATGACGGGTCATTCCATCTGTCTCAAACAAAAGGTTAGAAAAAATTATATACATAAGTCGATCTATAGTGAGATTAATCATATATGGTTCCTAAAATGAACTTATACTTCACATATCATACTGCTTAATATAATAAAACTAGTTTTCTACTAAACAGGGACTTCATGTAGGTCAGTGGTAGGCGATAAAGGCCAGTCGCACTTCGGTTGTGGGTTCGATTCCCACAGCCTTGTCCGAAGCGATGGGCTGTCGCCCGTCCTGCAGGTTGTCCTTTTTCTAAAACTACATTACTATAACATCACATAAATAATATCAAAAAAAATTTCTATACTTAAACAATACTAACTTATGGTTAACATAATCCATTACAATCTTTAGGCTTATCTAAAATACTTCGGTCCAAGCTCATAGTATAAAGAAAATGATTACTTGAAATGTCGCCAACCAAGCATGTGAATACCATCATTTATCCCCCATATATCTTGTTGGTCACATTCCAATCATGTGAATACTTTAATGATGTATTCTCTTGAAAAAATATGAATACCCATTAAACCTTAGTGAAAACATGAATGCTGTCAAAAGTTAACTCTTTCCACATACCAAAATCCAAAAATTCAATATACTCAAACCATGATATAACCTTCTCCTTATATCAGTCATGAGCTCATGAATACTATCAAACATTTTATTTTCTCCTTATCCCTTCATTATGCGCATATCATCTACATTCCAAAAATATCTGAATAACCTTTCATGGATACTGGTAACATTAATCAGACAACAATGTAACAATCCTTACATGTCTCTTTATTCCATAGTGCCATGATATTACTTATATAACATTACACATGATAAACATGTAATCATTCCACTACATTCTGAAACCATTGACCGAGCTTCAACAATTCTTTCATCTCACATATCATTTGTAGTCTCTTCATCATCATCCACATAAATACTTCCCATACGACCATACTGATTATCTTCATGAGACTTTCCCTTAGGGCATTGGTTTGCATAATGCCCGTACATTCCACATTTAAAACATTTAACCATTGCTGATGTCGTAGCAATACAATTATCCTCATCCATGTTGTTAACTGAACCTTTTCCTTTGCATTTACTTGCTTTGTGTCCTTATTTTCCACACCCAAAGCATCTTCCAGTTCCTTTGAAACATTCTCCTTGATGCCTCTTCCCACATGATTTACATAGGGGAAATTGAACTTTCTTTCCTCTATGATCATCATGAAACTCCATCTTTCTCTTATTAGCCGAGTCAGGAAACTTACCAAATTTTACTTTATTGATCATATTATGAGATTGCTGATTCGGCATAATAATGATGTTTGGACTTCCAAATCCCATTTCATTATGAAGAATATCATTCCATTGTCCATCATATCCTCCATTATCTTGAATCATCTTGTTTCCAGCCATTTTCTAAAACCCAAAAGAATAGTGTGAGAGGCAAAAATCATAATAAAGGGGGAGTAACTTCAATATCTAACATCTTAGGTTTAATTATATGATCGTTAGCGTAATTCTAGTACTATAACCTATACGCATACTTAACCTTAGAGACATCCCTAGACATACCTTAGAAATATCTCTAGGGATCTCACTAATGTTCTCGCATCCTAGTTTCCAAAGGTTGACTAAACCATTCCTCTGATACCAACTGTAGAGACCCGAAGCTTGACGTACATGGACTTTACATTACTTTTGAGGAATACTTAGTACATTACAAAAACACACACATAAGGACCGTAATAGTTTAGTGTCTTTGGAAACTCAGACTATAATCTTGTAATCGTGGTGAAAGATCTTCAACATCTCCCATAAAGATCTTCCTTTTTTTATACCTAAAATCTTTATTTATATCCTGGGGAAAAGAAAACATAAAAGGGTGAGCTCAAATGCTCAGTAAGGGTAAACAAAATAAATATCAATCACATCATATTCATAAGAACATAACATTTTGGAAATCATAACCTGCAAAAGAGAGCATAATTTCATAACATGGGATAAATTATGGCAGTGAAATGTAATCACAATAATCATAACATAAAACATGGAACTTTGTGGCATACACACATAATCATAGAGAATCATTTCTTGTTAGTCATGACTCATTACCAAGACTATCTTAGTGGACAAAGTCCCTTTCTGAATCGAGTAACCCTCGTTTCAGTCCTGTTTCACTGAACCGGTATAACCTACCATTCCAGCCATGTATATCTCATGAGATATAAAATCTTTACCCAATGCATTGGAGGGAGATATAGGTCCCACCCATCTCATAATGATACCATTCTTATGTGTGCCACAAAATAATAAATCATACATCATTGCATAACCCATGTAATAAAAATGGGATTCTTAAACAACATGACATCATAAAACCATTCATATAAGATAAAGGAATTCATAAACATAATTCCATCACAACATAGTCAAATCAATGGAAAAATATGGATAGAAACAGAACCCTTTATTATCTTAGATGGAAAGTAATTTTGATAAAACACTTGAATTGAATTCTTGAGGAAAATATCCTTTCTTCTTCAAAATCAATTTCTTTTCACAAAACATCATGCAATTTTAAAAGAAATATATTTTATTGAAAATAGTCATGAAATCTTTTGGAGGAAGCTTCATGAAAATAAGGATTTATAAAACCGTAAAAATCCGTTCGTGCCGTATAAGTTAAAAACATTCTTCGTACTTTTGTCGAAAAAGTCAAAAAGTACCTCGTACGAATAACGACAAAATATTCCTTTCATATCTTTTACTAAAAACTCACCAAAGGGTAAAATTGGATATAAACTATTTTATAAATATTACATGTTGAGGAAACATGGATGTGGATGATAAAATACACCCCAGTAAATACCAAAGTATAAACAATCTCGGATAAAAATGAGATTGTGATATTTCCCTTACCTTAGGTCCAATTTGCTTTGTACGTGTCCGAAGCTCCTGTATAATGGTTTAAATAATGTTATTGACTTATTCCAGAATCATACATATTGATATGATATCATATATGGTCATATTCTTAGCTTCTTGATAGTAATATTTCATTGTTACTTGTTACTCGGGTCTTTATTGCCTTTTGTTCTTATGCGTGTTTTGCCGAATACATTCTTATTCTTCTTTTAAGGTTATAGATACCTTATATCCAGAATGGTATTAGTGTAACATATATCATATTTATTCATTCAATTTATATAATTACTATGTAATGATGATCATGTAGAACAAGTCGCATCACATCGTGGAGACGGTATTCCGTACGTACGCACGAGTGATGATATCGTTCCTATGATCGTGGAACTGTATTGGAGTATATTTATATTATTTCAGTATCAATATTACTTTATAATAATCATAAATAGTTACTCATTACACCATTATACCCATCCTTTTAAAGTGATGGTGGAAAATAGATTACACCACGGCGTGGAGATGGTATTCCGTACGTACGCACGCGCGGTGATTTCATTTTTCCGTAGGTTGGATAGAAGGTGAATTAGGGTTGTTTCATATTTATAATAACATATCAGTATGTAAGTAATACTGATGTTATTACTTTATCATGAAACAACTAAATAAGAAGAAGTTGAAGAAGAAAGAAATTGAAAAGATCGGTAATGGATATTACCTCTTCTTTGGAACGCTTCTTTGAATCCTTCACTTAGGGAACTAAGATTGGTCTTTGAAGAAGACCAGGACCCCTAGGACTATTCTAGGGAAGTGGAGAAGGGATTTTTTCAGGGGTTGGCCGAGCTTGAGTGCTCAATTTGGTGTGAGGAGGAGGGGGAGGAGGTGCCCTTTTATAAGGGAGGAGAGGGGCACCTTAGGAATTCTTAAAAATATTAATTTATAATAAATCTAACCCCACATAAAAACCTCCAAAAATGACTCATATTCTAAGATTAGATGAGATAGGGTTGTAATCTCATCAACCAATCAAATTTAGACATGTTTGGATCTTATTTTAAACCTTATCATTTTGATTTATCCTTATTTAATCTATTTAAGTTTATTTGTGGTAATAAAATTCTAAATTTTAAATTATAACAAATAATTACTTATTTGTTGTGAATTTTCCATAATTGTTTACTTTATAACATTATAGACCATATAAATATAAATTTATAATTTTTAAATATTTTTGTGATTTTTAAACAATTTTATAATATGTTATTTTTGTAAAATAACAATAGTGTCAATTTTGACACTATTCATTTATTTGAATTTAAATAAAATATATACAGAAGATATGTTCGAACTAAAAGCTTTAATATATTAATAAAAGGTCATATGTATCTATAAAATTAGTGTATCACATTAAATAGTTCATATAATATTTATTTTATTATTTTTAAAACCATTTATTTGGTTTATCTCTTAATAAAATAATTACTACATCATTTTTGTATAATTATTTAATATACTTATTTGTTGTATAAAATTTAAAATAAAATTCTATGATGAAGATAAATATATTACCTTTCACAATAATACTTTTACTCGAATTTATCATCTTAAAATCACAATATTTAAATTGTTATATTTATTAAATTATGAAGGTGACAACTTTGGCATCATTTAAAATAAAATAATATAAGTGTCATAATCGCTTTTATAAGGCTCCAAATGGTCAAATATTCTACCATTGGATTCTTATGGTTTACATGTACATGTCCAATAAGTTTTGGTTAGGTATTTGTGCATTTTATGGTCACTATTAGTTTAAAAAAACATTATTCTTGATTTTTCACTAGATAAACAATTTCTGCATCACTATTGTGTCATAATTAATGATAATTATTTAATCCCTAAAAATTATAAATAAATTTATATGATGTAGATAATTTCATTAGCTTTCTGTAGACTATTCATGTTCGATGTTTCATGAAGTTTATCACTAAATTAAAATTAATATACTTATAAAATTTAAGAGAGTGACATGTTGTCACTTTCTTTGGTTTTAATAATAATTAAGTTATTTTCAAGGAAAAATGTTCATTAAATGATTCTAATCTGACCCTTAGGTGATATGGGTTGACTTTTAGTCATCCAATAGGATTTTGACATTTTTTAGGGTAATTTTAAAATATTATATTTACCCTTAGTTACCCGATTTACCTTTAACTATGGTAAATAAAATTTACCGTAGTTACTATTCATAATTCCCAAAAATAAAAAGTAGCTTATTAACATAATTTGGACCCACTGATTCCCAATATGGAATCCATTTTTTAAAATTCCATACACAGAAGTTGCAGAAATTAAATTAAAATTAATCCCGTTGTCGAATAAAAATGGGTTTTTGTTTAAAACATTGCAAAAGATTGAATTGATTTAACCTACGAATTCAAGGTAAAATAAATGCTAATGACATACATTATATTAAATGGTAAAAATATATTCTATTTATACTTTAAAACCATTCAATATTATAATTTAACCACATAAGATATTACGATGAAAAAAGTTGTTTTTAATTAAAATATAGCGTGTTTTTACTATTCATTAAAATGTGAAAGTTACCAGAATAATATGAAAAATTTATCCAAAGTAAATTTTTATTTCTTGATTCCAAAGAAGAATTTTATTTTGTCAAATTGAACTTATAAACATGTCAAAAAATAGATTTAAAGTGGGTGCGCCATCAAAAGGCGGCAAAACTGCATTTTTTTGAAAAATACTTATTTTACCCGAAAAATTTATTTTGTTCTTATAACATGTTCTAAAAATGTGTAAGATGAATAATAATGTTATAAAATTCACAATTTAGTTAATACTATTCATAACGGCTAGTTCATGACAATATTATAGTAATATAACATTGTTTATTAAAACCCGGTATTGTGTACAACACACGCTATCGAGGAAGGTCGCGATTGCGTGTAATGCAAGCCAAGTCAGGGTTGCGTGTTGTGAAAGAATCCTTCATTGTTTCGTATAACAGAATCCAACCATATTTCATTTATACATTTAATATATATATATATATATATACTCAATGTTGCGTAGAATAACTATTATCAAAATTGTGTGTAACACGGTCCAAGAATAGTGTTGCGTATACTGCAAGCTAATACGGTGTTACGTATAGCGCAAGGTAATCTTGGTGTAGAATACAACATAAGACGTTAATGAAATTAAAATAATATTTTTCATAAAATCTCGGGGTGTTACAAACTATATGAATAACTAGTTGAAGCATATGAATTTCTAGAACTAGAACTAGTAGGATTCAGTCCAGATTTAGAAATAAATATAGTTTTAGTAAACTTCCTTTGTCCAGGCTGTTAGCATATTCTAGTGGTATATTTTGGTGCCACTTGTTTTCCTAGAATTTGAGTTAGAGTATTATTTCTGTTTGTGAATTTCTCTAAGTCCTTCCTTAATTTCTCATTTGACAATTTATGTTCTGATTTTTCCTTAAGAAATTGAGCATTCTTTTCATTTTCTACATCAAGGGAAGATTTAATAGAGCTGGTTAGAGCATTTTGTTTCTTTAAATCTTTATACTTGTCCTTAAATTCATTACAGGTCTCTTCTAGCATATTACAATATTAAAATAACTATTCACTAGACATACTTTCAGTTTTAGAATCCGAATCAACTATAGAATAATATGAATTCAAATCAGGAGTGTCCAGTGTTACCTCTGATGTGTTTGTCATAAAAAACATGTTAGCTATATGAGAGTCTTCATACATAGTATATTCAAAATCACTTGAAGTGTCTTCTGAAGCACTCCAAATTTCTTTCATTTCTTTCTTGTATTTATTGTCCTTATAGTCATATTTATTTTTGAACTTCAACTTTTGGACAGTCTACTTTTACATGTCCTTTCCTTTTACATTCTTAGAAGAAAATTTCATCAATTTTCTCAGGCTTCTTCCAATCCTTCTTCCAGGGACCTTTACTGTCATATTTTCTTTTTTAGTTAGATTTTATGAATAATTTCTTCTTCCTATAGAGCTTCTTGAATCTCTTGGATATCTGAGCCATCTCAGCATCACATTCAGATGCACTCTCATTACTGCTTAAAATATCACTTTCACATTGAATTTTTCCTTTGTCTTTACTCATTGAGGTAGATTTCTTGAAGGCTACTAACTTCTTCCTTGTTTCATCATCATATTCTTTGTTAACCTTAAGCTCTTCCTCATACATCATTAGCTTACCAATTAATTATTTGATAGGCACTTTGCTGATGTCGCACGATTCTCTAATGGAAACAAATGTGCCTATCCATCTTTCTGGTAGACATCTTAATATCCTCATGATCTTCTCCTTTATAGGAAAAACTTTTCCAGGTGAGATCATAGTGCTGACAATCTAATTGAACCTGAGATACATGTCATAAAGAGGTTCATCAGACTTCATTTTAAAATTATCATATTTAATAGTATATGTGTTTTGTCTCATTTCTATGACATTGGTTGTTCCTTCATGAGAAACACCCAAAGTATCCCATATTTCATAAGCAGTTTTACAAGTAGATATTCTATTAAATTATTCATCTATTAAAGCACAATACATGGAATTCATATATTTACAATTATTATTGTAAGCTATTTTAGTAGGTTCATCCCAAGTTGTTCTTTCAGTTTTTGGAATCTCATATTAAGTCTCTATAGAAGTCCAGATGTCAAATCCCATACTCTCTAAGTGAATTTTCATTTTAAGCTTCCACTGAACATAATTTGTACCATTAAAAAAAGGTGACCTATTGGTAGAAACACCTTTAAATCTATTTTCCATAGTTATATTTTAGAAAATATATTTAAAGTCATAAAATTTAAAACTAACAGAAATTTAAGATCTTTAAGATACAACTAAAATCACAGTTGAAAAACAGAGTGTTTCGAAAACCTTTAATACACAAGTAGTCCTCTGATACCAAATGTTGGTCAGAGTGGATACTCAAGAGGGGGGGGGGGGTGAATTGAGTTACAATTAAAATTTCTATTAAAAATATTTCTCTTAAAATCCCCCAATTTAAAAACTAAGTTAAACTGTAGTGAATTTATAAAGATTGTAAATGCTCAATTAGTTTCTCAAAGATTGATTAGGTCTCAGTTAATTTAATCAGAAGATTAAATTATCTTTTGAAACTAACTTACTGGTTCACAATAAGTATAAACACTCATTAATTTTACTATCAGGGTAACATTAAAATAGATTTGTATTTCAATGTAAATAGTATTAGAATATAAAATATATGATATAATTTAGAGTTAATCTAATATACACTACATATATAACCAAGAGGTTCAGTCTCAAGCCAAGACTTAGTCCTCTCAAACAATTTATATAAATTTTGATCCACACCCTAGATCGGGGTAAACAACAGTGCAAGGACAGTCTAGGTACTAAGACCTCTACCACGGTTCTACGTGGGAATAAGAACAGTAACACACAAGCTATCCAGGTCCTACTTGACCTCTACCACGATCCACAGTGGGAAATAAAGAATAGAAAATCAATGAGAGAGGATTAAATCCTCTAGTTCGGCATAGGAGTCAGTGTGTGTATATGAAATATACAGTGAACACGCACTGCTCAAAATGTAAATAAAAGAATTTATGAGAGAGTATATACGAGTTTATAATGCTCTAGTGATTTTAAGTGCAGATCTGGACTCCTTTTGATTTGTCAGAAAATATTCTGAGTCCTCTGGTTTTTGTTTGGAAAACAGAGTGTCATTTTCTTCCTTGGTTTTCAGGTTCAGCTTGATCAACGTGAGTGTATGAGTAGCTTGTTATAGTTCTCCAATCCTTGAGTGAAGTTCGGTTTGTGTTATCTTCTTGTATGAATCGCTTCGTGTATGTCCAGTGTTCTTCGAGTATGGATGTAGTATATCTGTATGCACCACTTTACAACATTCGTTTTCCCCTTTTGTGCACGTTTTTATGTATGACCTTTGTCCTTCCTTATATATATTTCAACTCGAGCAATGGGAATGATTACCTTTTTACAGGTAAAAGTTACAGTTCCCTAACATACCAACAACTATCATTAAATAAAATTAATTTCATTAAAATCATCAAATATGACCATTTATTAATAAATAAATAATATTGACAAAAGTAGAGTTTAGGAATCCGTTTTTATCAGTGGCTTTCTATCGGTAGATATATAATGGTGGAATTTGTATAGCAGTGAGATCCTATCGATAGATCTTTGTCCTTGTACCGATAGCTCCTTGTATTGGTAGCTGTTACTCCTTGTATCTGTAGCTCTATGTACCAGTGACTCCTTCTATTGGTAGCTCTTGGTGTATCGGTAGCTCACTTGTATCGGTGACTCGTTTGTATCGGGGGCTCATTTTGTATTCATGACTGTCTGTATCGTTGAACTTTGAATATGTAGCTTGTGCATATTGGTAGCTTCGTTTTGTACAAGTGATTTAAGTGTATACCAGTCAACTTACGCATAACGGTAGCTTTGCATATCGGTGACCTTTGCTTATCGGTGACTATGTCTATCAGTAGACTAAGTACCGGTAGATCTGTATCAGTATCTATAAGCATATCAGTGACATAACACATATCTTCTTTATGGAAAACATATCTAATTGAGTTAGAATTATTTCAAAATTCATATAAACATAGATAAACATTGATTAACATATTTCAAACATTATTTTAATATTATTATCAGCTTCATAATAGAATGTCATAGATTGAAAGAATTAATATATAGGTAAGCATTATGTGGGATTATAAATGTATGTGAAAACATAATTGGGATTATCAAAACAGGTGAGGTCAACAGCTTTTAAATATAAAATTGGACGTTTTGAAATGAATAATGGGATAAATTTTATTTTATGTAGTCTTGAAATATGCTTCCCATCGCTGAATTGTACTTGAGAACATGCAAGCATTAGGAATTTAGTGAGTTATTTTTTGGGAGACACATTATTGCAAAAAATGTTTTAAAACCTCATATGAACACATCACATCCCTTATACAATGGTGATGAGTCCCCTTTGCCTTAGGCCCAAAGTGGAGTATCTATATATTTTTCATTTCCCAATATCGGGTCCCTATAGATTAGAAATATCAGGCCTATTTGGAAAATGACCATGTTTCTCTCTTGTTTGTTGCTTTAAATGTGTATATTCTATTACTATAAACCATTTTTCATGCCTTGATAATTTGTATAAACTATTTTATATAAAAGTGTTTATCTAATCCATTTGATTAATGTTCTATTGTTTTAGAAATGTTCCAAAAACTGTATTGTGAATATTTTTGTTAAAATTGTATTTCCATAATTTCAATTAATAAGAATTCTAATATATTTCAATTTTTTTAAATGCTAAAAATAATTTGATTAGATATCCTTTTAAAATAAAAAACCCATTTTTTTTATAAAATTGTAATAATTTATTCGGTTAATTTGATATTGGTATCTTGTTATGGAATCTTTAGGTGAAATCCTACTAGGATTTTGCTCACACCCTAATTGTCCCTTCAGGTGTTTATAGGGGAAAGACATATCTTGAAGGTGGTTCTAGCTGTTAACCTATGGACTTGGTGAGTTGTGCCTGAGTTGGGACTTGGGTGGTTTATATTAAAGTTTTTATGGGTTTTTGGGTACTTGGTTATAGAACCTTGGATTTTATTGTATGTTTTACATCTCATACATTACTCACAGTGGAGTTTCTTTTATATGAATTACTAATTTTTCTCCTTTACTTCTGCATTTTTGTGGAATTTTTTTCCCACTTTCATTTTGTATGATTCTAGGTGCTAGTCAACAGCCTATTGGGATCAATAATTCCATTTGGGCTGTGTTAGGACCAGCTCAGATATCGGGTTATAAGGGTATCTGTGTTGGTTTGTGATAAAGTGGTATTAGATATGGGTTGAGATTTAGTCTTGAAGTTAGTATGTATTTGTGGAATCTTTTTACGACTTTGGATGTAGCTATAATTGAGTTCCTATCCACATCTAACCTCAATGAACCTTAAGTCACTAGGGGTGGTAAGGGAAATATGTCTTGTGGATTAGTTCTAGTATTTTCCATACTTTAGATTTGGATTGAGTGAAATCCAAATCTTTTTTGTCTATATATTGGGATTAATTTCCCCTATTGATTTATTAGAGTGTTAATTTGATTTCTTATTTTTTGTATGATGATGTTTTGTATCATCATGACTTTGAGAAGATGTGTGAATCAAATCCAAGAGGAAGCTATGGCTAAACCTCAATGAGAGAATCTTCTCATTGACCCAAATCTGGTTGAGGTGATCGTGTGTACTATCCAAGCTCTGGGACATTCACTACCTTCAGTTCAAGTTCAGGATCCAGCTATGAAACATCATAGGGATCTTGTCATGATTATTTCTATAGAGTTCATTTTCCAAAAGATGAAACCATTCATGGGATCAAATGATCCTAAAGAGGTTAAGGTGGGGTTGAGCAGAATTGAGTGCTTGTTTGGGTTTTCAGAAAGACCCAATGAGATTAAGGTAAGGTCTTTCACATTCATTTTAAAAGGAAAAAGTAGGATATGGTGGGAGATGATGGTGATAGAGAAGAAACCTAAGGGATTAGATTGGAGAGACATCAAGGTTCTTTTCAAATTTCTGTTCTTTATAGAATCGACACTTTTATCCAAGTATAATGATATTTTTATGCATTAGAAGGATTATAGGACCGTGACTGAGTATAGAAACGATTTTTTTGAGCTCATGCAATTCACATATGAGGTTGTATCGAACATGAAGTTGAAGGATCTAAGGTTATATTTGGGAATTTGGCAGGATATTCATTATCATATTTTCTTATTGAAATTGCCTTTTTTATACTAATGTGTTTGGTAGGAAGCCAATGGTTGAAATAGACATGGCTGGAAAGTTAGGCTTATTAGGAGATTATGTTTCTCCCAGTGGAAATGTTAGTTCCATCAAAGGAAAATGAAAGCATGATGGTTCTTAACATAGTTCTTGAAAATAGTGTAATTTTATACCTCCTACAATTCCATGAAGGGGTCCCTTAATTTTCTACAAGTGTGGAAAGCTAGTAAATTCATAAATGGTTTTCATAGAGGCACCCAAGAAATGTGGATCTTTCATATGCTCTGGGAACTTAAAGAGATTATACCATGTTTATAGTACTCTGCATCATGGGATGGGATCATCGACTCCTCCAAAAACTGTGGGGAAATAAAACGATTCATGTGAAATAGGGTTCTATCCATAGGAATCAGGAACAAAACGTATTCATGAAGTGAAAGAGTCTCTAGAGGAATCATATATGGGTCCAAAAACTATGAGAGGTACCATTGCTATAACTTCATCATTATTCACTACTTTATCTGACACTGGGGAATCTCATTCATTTATTTCAACCAGTATTGTAAATACACTGAATCTTCTTAAGAATCTTTTATCTTATGTTATGGATGATACTATTCCCCTTGGAATAAATTGTGAGTAGGGTATTTGTAGTCCTACTTTTTTTCACTATTATATGTTGAGATTGCTTAGAGTTTTCTAGTTCTTGACTCGAAATCTCTTGATACCATTTTAGGGTTTGATTGGATTATTTAACGAAAATCCCATATTGAGTGTTATATTAAATGGGCCTCCTTAGCCACATATAGTGGTATGTGCCATTAAATCCACAGAGAATAGGAATCAAGATCAGTTTGAGCCAGACCTTCTTATCCAAAAACAAGGAAAGTGATATCTTTGTTTGCCGTTGATATGGAGCGAGAATCTTTGAGTGGTGATGTCCCTCTAGTTTTCATTTATTGTTTTGACACGTTTCCTTATGAATTATATAGTTCTTCGTTGATAAGGGATATTTATTTTTCTATTAACATAATTCCTAGTAATCAACTATTTTCTATCCCTTATCATCATATGACACCAGTAGAAATAAAAGAGATGATGTCCCAATTGGATAACCTTCTTGAGAATGGATCTATATGTCCGAGTGTGTCCCCTTGGGTGGTTCCGGTTATATTTTCTAAGAAATATTATGTTTCACTTAACCTATGAGTTTATTATCAAAATCTCAATCCTTCTTTGATAATGAACAAATATCCATTACCACAGATTGATGATCTTCTTGATCATTTGAGAGGGGAAAAGTGTAATGACCCAAACCTTTTATAAATGAAATTCACTTATTATAATTATTTAATATAGTATAATCACATAAAATCATCTCAGTAAAAAAATAAAAATTTATAAATTAATAATTAATGATATAACAAAGGAATAGTTACAATACCATTGGAATAGTAACACAACCCTTATGAATAATAAACTAGAATATTGAATAGTAACCTCACTAATGAAGGTATAAATAAAATTTATCCATGTTATAAGTGAAAATATGATATGATTATTACATGGTATAAGTAAATAAATATTTTAAAAATTACTAATTATGTGTTGGTATTTTTGTATGTCATAAATATTTAATTACAATTTTATGACTAATTTAATAATTTAATAATTTTATAATTTAAAAGATAATTTATTTTCATAAAATATAATAATAAATTAGTATTTTTATGTCTTATTATTATAATATTATTTTATGAGAGATTAGTTAAATTTTAAAAGTTATAAAAAAACTCTTATAATTTTAAAATTTGTATTTTCCAAGTAAATGATGATTTTAATTAAAATTAAAATATCTCATATTTAGAAAATTATTTTCATAAAATAAAGTTCATTTTTTAATTATAAATAGAGAAAAATGTTTAGGTTGGATTTTTATAATTTCTTTAGAATACATAAATTTTTGGTGAATAGTTGAAAATGATAATGTATAGTATAAGTAAATAAATGAATTTATGGTGTCACGCTTGTAATGACCCAATCATTTATGAATAAAATTAATTTTATTTTAATGTCTTATAGATAACAAATGAACTCTTTTTTTATTATTAGGTTTAAATGACCATTATGTATAATTATCATTGATCATATAGTCGTTGTACAGTGATCACACAACTGATATAAACATAAGGTTATAAATAATACTTTCAACACAGAAAAAGTAGAGAATGACCTCATCCAGTAGACTCAAGCCATAAAAATAGCATTTTTGTATCTTGTAAAAGAGGTAGAATCACTAGGCCTCTTTCTTGACCAAGACCAAGCTGTGATTCAACACATTAAGCTTGAATGGAATCACCTACAGGAGAAGTTCAAGTTAATTGAGATTACCACCCGAGCAATGTTATCTGAGCCACCCCAAGAGCCTGTCCCCATCACACACCTTACCCTTAGGTCATATGTGTGTGTTATAATGGGTTATGTAATAATGATTTAGTTACTAATTGTGTAATCCATTTTTATAAATAAAGGTCGTATTCCATCAAACATTTATAAGAATAATCTTTCTTAAAAAAATGATGACTATGATAAATTGATTTTTCAGGTAAAAATGGTAATTTTAAGAAAAATATACATTATTATATTAAACTAATAGTTTTATTAATAATATTTTAATAAATATTCTTATAAATTATGATTATATCAGTTCCTCGTCTATAAATGATTAGGTAATCGGTTTGATAAGAGTTACATTTTTTATACGATAAAACAAAAAGTATATTTTTAAAGAATTTATTTAAAGGAATTAATGAATTTTTGAAATAAAATATATTTTAATAAAATATTATTATCAAATTAATTTTATTAATAATAAAAAGTATATAATTTTTATGAAGTCAAATGTAATTTTTATTTATGTTTGAAAACTTTTTCTGAAAAAACCCGTGAATTTTTAATAAATGTAAGTTATCATTTCAAAAGTGAAAATTCACATATTTATTAAATTATTTAGATAAATTGAATATTATTTTTTGAATTAGGATGTCAAAAATATCTAACAGTGAATTTTTCATAATTTTCTATGACAGTCGAATTTTTGGTTAAAAAATAAATACTGTATACATAAAATATGTGTTTTATGACATCATAATGAGCCCTAAATAATGTAATAAATATTTAAATTGGTATTATAGGACCAATATATGTTTTCCCATTAATATAATTTGATTTTATATTTTCTTTACACATTTTATAAAGCATTAATGAATCCTAAAAAATGTATAATATACTTTATAATTTTCAATTCATTACTTTAATAATGTGACACACCTCTGTATAAGTTAGGCTAATATTTAAATATTTTTGGCCATTGTACTTATAAAATATTTTTTTGCACTCCACTATTGAAACAATCATCAGAAAAACCATGGGATTGTTGGTGTCTTTGAAAATTTCCAAAACCTAGGTTTGTGGAATTTTAAAGAATTCCCATATCATTACCTATATAAACCCACCCTAGATCCCACTTCTCTTTACTAAAAATCATTAGATATCATCCCTAATCTTCCATAATCTCTCTATAATCCTCCCAAGGCACCCTATGATCTCAATAATTCCCTCTTAAATATCTTGAAGTCACATATTCAAGTAAGGGATTCCTTCCATTATCTTTTTTATCCTTGTTTTTTTTCTGTTGTAATACTTTTATAATTTCAATTAAAAATGTTGGGGAATGATTTAAAACCTCCCCATTCTTCCCACATTATATTTTAATTATGATATAACACTTTATTTTTTATTAATGCCTTCCGTGTACACCTGTTACCATAAAAAATTCTGTAAGGGATTTCTCTCTTTTTATTTCTAATCAATTATTTTTCCCATATTATGCATATAAATTCCATTTCATATTTTAGGATATTATGTTCTATGATACCATTAATTTATATTTCATTTATAAATTATGAGATACCCATTTCTCTATCATCAACCCAACAAATTAATTTCCATATAATGACATTATGCTGTAGAAATTGCACCGTAATTTTCCAATCCAGAAATCATCACGTAGTGAAAACAAAACCCATTTATCTACCAAGGGTATTCAACCTTATGAACATATAAATATTGAATGGTAATTACATATTTTTATTCCACATTATTTAATCATGTAATAACTTATGCTTTTGAATGATTCCATGTTATATGGTCCATGTGGCACACTTATGGATGAAATTATATGTTTATAAAGGGGGTGTCCAGATAACGCTCCAATGAATTGGGTAATGTTTAGTATCATGATACACCATTTGAAATTAGGGTTTACTCATTCTAATAAATTTTCAATGAGGGTTTACACATTATAATTCATGTTCAATTAGGGTTTAATCCTTTTAATCCATGTTCATTGAGCCTTGGACCATGCTAATATCATGTTGTTTGTTATTGCCACATTTCCATGTTATGATAATCATGTGATGTCATGCCTTTATGTTCATGTTTCTATTATGATCCCTTGATATTCCCATTTACAACATGTATTGTATTCTTCATGTTATTCCTTATTTACTCCCTTACTATCTTTGTAGCTCTCCCTTTTCTTATATATGTCCTCAGGTTATCCCATGCAATGAAAATTACGAAGGAATGTTGTGGTCATATAAAAGAAGTTTTCAATTAAGATTCTATATTTTATGTCTTAAGTTGTCATGTAATGTTCCTAATCACAAAATACACTAGATATCTCGATCTTCTGTATTTATTAAGTTAATTTTTATGTAAAAAAAAATGTTTTAGTGTGTAATAAGAAAAAGGGTATTCATAGTTGGTATAAAAGGATTGGTGTATTTATTTTTTGGATTAGGGTTATAGAACTATAGGGAATGCGTTAAGGTTAAGACAAATTAAAACAAAATGATCCTTCAATTTTGGCGAGTACAGTTTAAGTGGTTTATCAAGTGAATACTTCCCTATCTTGATATGAATAAGTAGTGGTGACTTTAGAATAGATGTATCTAGGGGTAAAACAAGAAAACACCACTTTGAGCTAGACTCGAACATGAACTTGTGATCGAAAATGGTCCTTGCTGTAGTCTTGGTTCAAAATTATTAGGGGATATACTTTGGTAAATTTCTAATCTTAGTAAGAACCATTATTAATGGAAAAAAATTCCCCTAAGAATATATGTTGGGAATTAGAACATGGATAACTTATATTGAAGCCTATAAATTCATAAGTAATGGAAATCAATTTAATCTATAAGTTATCCCTATTTTATTGGATTCCCCTTTATGTGTTTAATATTTTAAAATACTAACCCATAATTTTCCATTTATTCTATCCAATGGCCAGTAATAGGAGGAAACAGGCTAACAACCGATGTGAAAATCAATATGGGGAATGTACCAATGAGATTCCTAATCAAATGGGAGCTTGAGTAGGACATATCAGGATTATGAAAAAATAGCTATAAAAATCATGAATAACAATTGGTAATTTTTTGAATTCACAAGGACATCAAGGAATAGGTAGTTGAAATATCATGGAATTCCATATGATAAAGGATATAAGGGAATGAAGACCCAATTTCCTTCGTGTGGAAAGTGTGGAAAGAGGCACCAAGGGAAATTACACAAAGGGGCTAGGAGATGTTTTAAGTGTGTAAAGGAAGGGAATAAAGTATCCAATTTCCATGAAGGATTAGATAATGTGATGTACAGAAACAATGTTCTATATATGGAATCTTACACAGTTCTATGTCATAAATGTAGAGAGGTCATGCATTATCTAAGACAATGCTCTATTATAATGTCTCGGTATCATGATGAGCATCGATAATCTCCATGATCAAGTGATCATGAAAAATAACTATTCTAATATAGATAAATATGAATGAATTAAATTTAACCACTACTTCAAAGTAGTGTATATCATAATTTATTACAATTAATATTCTATTAGTACATATTCTATTATTTTTAAGAACATTGATTCCCACTAGAAATGATATTAATTCATTTGGGAAAACATCTATAATTGTTTTATCATATGTTAATGTTTTTGGGAATGTTCTTCTTGAAAATATCATAAGTATCCCTTTTATGGAATTTGAGGTGAAATGAAAAATTCATTTCCTAGGCCTCAAGTCAGTTGAAAATTCATGAGAAAAACTATTCCACACATGATCTAGAGTTGGCAGCAGTGATATTTTCATTAAAAATCTAGTGGTATTATCTCTTTGGGGAAAAGTGTGAAATATATAAGGATCACAAATGTCAAAAATATATATTCCCATAGAAAGAGTTGAATATGAACTAACAAAGATGGTTATAGCTGATCAAAGACTATGACTACTCAATTCAATACCATTCGGGGAAAGAGAATAAAGTGGAATATGCTCTAAGTAGAAAGGATCCAACAACTCTTTCATCAATGAGAATTGAAAAGGAACCAATATTATTATATTTGATGAAGATGGAGTTGAGAATCATAGAAAAGGGAACATAATAAGTCCTTTCACAAATGATTGCTCAACTATCTATTTTTTAAAGATTACATGATGCTCTAAAGGATGACGTGGGAATACTGAAAAAAGTAGAAACTATCATAAAATGTAAATACTAGGAGTTCAATGTTAATGGAGAAGGAATTGTGAGATTTGGGTGAAGACTATGTGATCCATAAAATCTGGAGTAAAATAAATAACTTTTGGTTGATGCACAAAGTTTGAATTTCCCAATTCACCCAGTAAACACAAAGATGTATCAAGGTCTCTGAGAGAATTATTGGTGGGATAACATGAATAAGGAAACAACTCATTACGGGGATGGTTAAACCATTACCCATACCAACATGGAAATGGGAAACTATCCCCTGGACTTTGTCATAGGTTTTCCAAAGACATCCAAAGGAAACAACTCATTATGGGTTGTTATGGATATTCTTACAAAGACTGCACACTTCATTTAAATTTGGTAAGATTTCTCAATGGATCAACTGGCATGAATATACATCAGAGATGTGGTAATTCTATATGGTGTACCACTATCGATTGTATCTGATCGAGGTCCAAGATTCACCTCTATGTTTGGGAAGTGTCTCCATAATGCTTTGAATACTGAGCTGAACTTCAGTATGGATTATCATCCTCAAACTGATGGTAAATCTAAGAGAACTATCCAAGAACACGAGAACATGTTGGGAGCATGCTTAATGGACTTTAAATAAGAAAGGGATCAACATGTTCCTCTAGTTTAGTTCTCTTACAATAGCCGTTTCCACACAAGCATCCAAATGGATCCTTATGAAGCCCTCTATAAAAATAGGAGAAGAACACCAACATGTTGGGATGATATTAGGGAGTGGAAACTTATAGGTCCATAAATGGTTGAAGAAATGATGTAAAAGGTTAAGATCATCCAGAAGCACATTAAAGCTACTCAGAGTCGACAAAAGAGCTATGATGAAAATTGTCAACGAGACCAAAAATCTTATACCACAGACATGGAATTCCTCCGCATATCACCATGTAAGAGATTTATGTGATTTGGGAAGAAGGGAAATATTTTTCCAACATACATCATCCCTTTTGATATCCTTGATCGCATTGGAGCAATGGCCTATCGACTATCACTCCCACCAAACCTGTCTCAAGTACATGATGTATTCCATGTATCACTCTTAAAGAAGTACATAACTGACCCATCAAAGTACTCAATTCAAATTTCGTACAATTGGAGAATGGAATATTCTATGAAGACAATTCGGTGATGATCTTATATCCTATGGAAAAGTTTCTATGAAATCAGACGATGTCCCCCATCAAGGTGTTGGGAAGAAACCACATGTTTCAAAAAGCAACGTGGGAACTAGAGGAAGTGATGAGGTAGAGTTACCGTCATCTAGTTTAGTGTTGGAAAAGGACATTTTTAGGGAGAAATTTCTTACTGTTTGAATGTTGTAACATCATGATCATTCATGAATAAAATTCCATTTATTTTAATATCTTATAGAAAACACATGAAAAGGAGAGGTTGGCCTCATCCAGTAGACTCAGGCCATAATAAGCTCATTTTTAGGATCTTGGAAAGCTGGTAGCATCACTGGTCTTCTCTCTTGACCATGCCCAGGATGATTGTCAACACGTTAAGTTTGAGTAGAATCTCTTATGGGTGAAGGGGAAGTTAATAGCGATTACCACTCAGGTGATGTTTTCCGAGCCTCCTTAAGAGTCTGTCACTATCACATACCTTACTCTTAGGTCATATTTAGGTATTATATAATATTATGTAATAAGGTATTATTTACTTATTTTTTGATCCCTTTTGTGACATCCTGGATCCGGCTGCCCATCTACCCGAGCCCCGAGCCCGGTTGGCCACATAACCCCTAGCTCGTCTCCCCATAGGCCAGGGGCTGCCGACTAGCAGTGGGGGTGTAATGGTAAGTTAGTGGGGAGACTGTACACCCATGTCGGAGTACACAATGGAATATCATCAAAGTAATATAATAGTGGAAGCACAAATAGTGGATAAATAGGAGAAAAGGGGAAACATAAAAACCAAACAACAGAAGTAAAGTAACCCTGAATAACATACAAAAGCCTCATAAGCAGTGTATGATACAATATGGACGCATGGCATGATGATATGAAAGTAAACAAAAGACTTGAATGCTATAAGCAGTACAAACAGAAAAAAGGTAGCCCATGGGCATCCCTAGCCAAGCTCGGTCCTCTGCTCTAGAACTCCAGCTAGAATGTACAAGTATCAACCACCTGTAGTAGTAAAGTCTACACGGGTGCCAAGGAGGCCACCCGTGTAGGGTGTGAGACAAGTCTCAGTAGGCCACCACCAACGATGTCTACGTGTAATAGAAATAGGTGTTCATAGTAATAGTGAGCAATAGAGTGCAAGTAAGTCAAACAAGCAATAAAAAACCATCCCTCTAAGGTTCCAGAAGGACACCAGGTGGGTTTACCTGCTTTAGCTCATGGCTGGAATGTCTGTATGAATCACCTTCTTATTTAGAGATAAATATATATATATATATAATACATTGGGTAGGACAGGTACGGAACTCACGGACATCCTTAACCCAGGGGTAGTGCTCTCGATCCTACCCCTGGTCCAACCTTAATAATCATTAAATGGAGCTCTCACAGTCTACCCTTAGCCCGAAGCCGTAACATAGGGGAGCTCTCATGGTCTGCCCCTAGCCCGAAGCTGTATCATTTAATTAGGGGAGCTCTCACAGTTTTCCCCTAGCCGGAAGCCATATCATAGGGGATCTCTCATAGTCTACCCTTGGCCCGAAGCTTAATCATTTAATTAGCATAGGTATTAAGGCATACACTTCTTATAAAATTCATAAGAATAAAACATTTCATTTCCATCTCACAATATCACATAATCACATTTCAAGAAAACATGCATTTAAAATAAAAAAGGGGTTTAGGGTAACTCATTATAGCCAAGCTCTAACCAAAACATCCCATTTTCCTCACATGGAAAATGGCTTTCAAGACATACCCATAATGTCCAAAGGTGAAAAAGGGATAAAACTCAAGGTATAACACCAATGGGTGTCCATAGCAGGGTCATACGGTACCCAAAACACCCAAATGAGGGTAGTTCCCACACCCTCCTATCACAAGGGTCATTTATACAGTAATCAGTCAATATAAATAAGGGGTTGGGAAAAAGGCAAACCACATCATGACTAAATAAACTCAAGAATGAAGAAAACCCAAAAGGAGAACACATGAACACCTACCTTAGGGATGTAGACGTAGGCTCGCTCGATATCGACCTCATATTTGAAGTAGATTGGAAGAGATTTGAGTTCTAGTCCAATGCCCTGAAAATAGGGCATATGAGACTGCTTCAAAATAGCAGGACGGAAGGAATGATTTGCCGAGGAGAAAGGGGTGTGTGAGGTAAGCCTTAACTTGGCCCTTCCAATGCTTCCTTCGGATCAAAGATGAGGTGCCGGATGGATAAATGGCAGGAGATCAAGATAGGAGAGGGTTTGGGAGCTCAGAAGAGGGTTCTTCCTCTGTTCTGGCTGTTGGAACCAAAAAGAAAAGAGAAAATATCTTAAATAGACTTAAGGGAAAAAGTGTAATTTCACTATATACAGGGTTGCAAGGTTTAGGCGCATGGTTTACCCAAACCGTGCGCAAACCGTGCGCACCTCACTTCCTCCAGAATGCAGGGCTACATGGTTTATCCAAACCGTGCGACGTTACTATTTATTTCGTGCGCAAAACGTGTGCCCTTGCAGGTACCACTGTCTTCAGCCACACAGTTTATGCCAAACTATGCGCAGGCCATGCGCCACTATCTGCAAGTCCATTTCCCAAACTCCCGGGCTCCGAACAAGCCTCAGACACTCCCCAGACCATCCTTAGGATGTTACACACCTTAAACAAGCTTAAAGGAATGATTTCAAAGAAAAACTAATGATCCGTACCATTGACAAAGAGTCGGGTCGTTACAACCTCCCCTCCTTAAAGCAACTCGTCCCCGAGTTGGCATTCTGAGGGTAAAGAGGTGTCACTAGAGAAAAGCTCCGGCCATTCATATCATATATTAGCCTACCGCTCCCAGGTCTCGTCCTGCACCTGGCCATGCTGCCATAGCACCCGTACAAGAGGAACAGACCTGCCTCAGAGTGTCTTCATGCTCCGGTCAACAATTCGCATCGGATACTCCTCAAAAGAAGCATCTATATCCAGTTCAACCTCATCAGGATGAAACACATGAGTCAGATCTGAAAATTACCGGAGAAACTGAGATACATGAAAAACATTGTGCATGGCCTGATATCTCTGCAGAAGTACAAGCTGGTAAGCTACGGGTCCGACCCACTTCACCACCTCAAAGGGTCCTACGAATCTCGGAGAAATCTTACCCTGCTTCCAAATACGTCTTTGCCCTAACCTGGGTGAGACCTTCAAGAAAACCCGGTTCCCGACCTCAAACTCAAGAGGTCATCGGTGCTTGTTAGAATAAGACTTCTTTCTAGAATAAGCTCTCTGCATACGCTTCCTGATAAGCTATATCTACTCGGTAGTCTCCTGCACAAGATGTTGTCCTAGAACAGCTGCCTCCCCTGCTTGAAGCCAACAGAAAGGCGAACGACAAGGCCTACCATATAAGGCTTCATAGGGAGCCATCTCAATGGTATCCTGGAAGCTATTGTTATGACAGAATTCGACCATAAGAATGTGTTTCTCCCATGAACCTAAAAAATAGAGAATACATGCACGTAACATATCCTCTAGTGCCTGTATAGTCCGCTCGGTCTGTCCGTCAGTCTGTGGGTGATAGGTTGTACTCAAGAGTACCTGCGTACCCAAGGCCTTCTGAAAACCCTGCCAGAACCGAGATGTAAAATGAGGATCTATGTCCGAGACAATAGATCGAGGTTCTCCATTAAAGCACACTATTTCCTTGACATACAGCCTTCCCAAGTCATCAACCGTGAAGGTCTTCCGCAGAGTTAAGAAATGTGTGACCTTCATCAGACGGTCGATGATAACTGATACCGCATCATTGCCACGAGGTGACCTGGGTAATGAAGTTACAATGTCCATAGAAACATCACCCCATTTACACTCTGGAATGGACAACGGCTGCAAAAGCCCAGCCAAACACTGATGTTCCACGTTCACCTGCTCACAGGTGGAACAACGCGTGATGAAACCGGCTATCTCCCGCTTCATTCTAGGCCACCAGTATTGTCGTCGCAAATCACGATACATTTTGGTGATGACTGGGTGAACTTCCTATGATGAGGCATGTAAATCCCTCATCAGCTCCACTCTGATGTCTGCTGGGGCCCATACACGACCACAGAACAATAAAGTATCACCTTCATCCACGGTCCAATCTGTAGAGGAATCATCAGCGATACTTTCTTGTAAAACAAGGCCTTCCGGATCCGATAACTGTCTTGCCCTAACCCATTACAAAAGAGTAGATGTTACCGCTAAGGCTGAGAGAAAAGTCTGACCATGACCTTCTTGAACCTCAACATACATATCTGAAAATAGGGACATCAGTTTCCACTCCTCATTAGCTTCCCGATCCACTTGCGACTGAGTATTACAACTTAGCACATAGGCTACTGAATTTCCTTTCCCAGGAGTGTAGGCCAGTTCGAAATCAAAAGATTGGAGGTACTCGACCCACCTGCGCTGCCTAAGATTCAGATCCCACTGAGTGATGATATACTTGAGGCTTTTGTGATCAGTGAATACCACAAAATTCTCTCCCAAAAAAATAGTGTCTCCAACAATGTATGGCATTTAAAACTGCTGCGAGCTCGAGGTCGTGGATCAGATAATTCCGTTCATGAGGATTTAACTGACGAGAACCATATGCAACGACTCACTCATCCTGCATAAAGACAGCTCCAAGCCCTATACCTAACACACCACAATAGATCATATAAGCCCTGCCTGGCTCTGGTAAGATCAGTATCAGCGCCGAAGTTAGTCTTCCCTTCCGTTATTGAAAAGATACTTCATAAGGTTCCGAACAATCGAATCTCACCCCCTTTTTGGTCAAATCTGTAAGCGGTGCTACTAGGCATGAAACATCCTGAATGAACCACCTATAATACACAGCAAGACCCAAGAAACTCCTGACATTGATGATGTTCTTGGGCTGCTCCCATGAGACTACAGAACTCACCTTCTTAGGGTCAACTGAAACTCCAGAATCAGAAATAATGTGACCCAGGAAGTGAACTTTATTTATCCAAAAGTGGAATTTACTAAACTTAGCATAAAGCTGATGCTTTCTTAGTGTATTCAGAACGATCTCAAGATGGTTTTCATGGTCGTGTATCAAGCGTGAATAGACTAAGATATCTTCCACAAATAAAACCACAAAAGAATCAAGGTATGGGTAAAAAATCCGATTCATAAGAGCCATAAACATTGCATGGGAATTCGTAAGCCCAAACAGAATTAAGAGGTACTCATAGAGACCATACCTACTCCTGAATTCCGTGTGAGGTATGTCTGAAGTCCTAACATGCACCTGGTGATAACCTGACCTCAGATCTATCTTTGAAAATACCTTCACTCCTCGGAGCTGATCGAAGAGGTCATCAATTCTAGGTAAAGTATACCAATTATTAATAGTCAGATGATGTAACTTATGGTAACCCACATAAAGACGAAGGGTACCATCTACCTTCTTGGCAAAGAGAACTGGTGATCCCCAAGGAGAAGGGATGGGATGTATAAAGACTTTTTCTTCCAAGTCCTCCAGCTGACTCATGAGCTCCAACAGCTCCTTAAGTGACATTCGATAAGGAGGAATGATCACTGGTGATGCTCCTAGTACAAGGTCAATGGTAAACTCCACCTCTCGCACTGGAGGTAGACCAGAGAAGTCATCAGGAAAGACATATCTAAAGAACTCCACTACAGGAGGATAAGCCGTGGGTTGTAACCCTTGGTCATCAAGATAAAGACTGGAAACCTGTGTTGTGACACCACCCAACTTCTACTATTCGGGTCCTTCTCATGTCTCACTAAGATCCCACTCTCCCTTATGCATATGCATGTCACCCTCTGGTGACGTAAACATCACCCTCCGACGGTAGCAGTAAATCCAGGCTCTATAGGGAACTAACCAATCCATCCCGATTATTACATCAAAACCTGTCATATCCAGAACATACAGGTTCGACACAAAAAGGTAACCACCCACCTCGAGGGGACAATTATGACAATGTTGAATGCCCTCTGAACGGATACCTAATGGGGTATCGAACATGATCATACCATGATACTACTCAATATCGAGGCCCAAACTCTCCGTGATATCCTCTGATATGAAAGAGTGAGAAGTGCCTATATCAAACAAAGAAGATACTAATGTAGAGTAAACTAAGATCATACCTCATACAGTAGATGGCCCGACATGTTTCTCATGCAGTGTAGGCTCGACTGCATATAACTGGACGGTACCACGACCATGAGTCACAACCTGACTACCTTGAGCAGACCAGCCCTACTAGTGCTGAGAGTCATACGCCCGGTTACCTCTGCCTCGAATGCCGCCACGGCCTGATCGGCCAGTAGTATTCTAGCCACCTGACTAACATGATCCTGCCGATCCAGCACCAGATCGTGGAGTAGGTGCAAATCCCTGCTCACTAGGTACTTAAGAAAAAGTCCTATAGAAACATTGAAGGTGACCCATCCTTCCACAACCTCTGCATTCCACTGGGTTCCATGGACACTATTCCCTGAAGTGTCCCTTACTCCCGCACTGATGGAAAATATAAGAACTATCTGTGACGGGATCCTGACTACTACCTCCCCCACGAGAAAACTCAAAACGTCTCTTCCGCCCCGAAGAAGGCCCACTGGAAGGTTTTGGTGCTTAACCGCCCTAGTTCGCACTATCCGCTTCCCTCAGATTCTACTCAGTAATCAGAGCTTGGTTAACAATCTCAGGAATAGATGTCAACCTAAAAACATTTACCTGAGACCGGATGGCGTTACTCAACCCATCCTTGAAATGCCTAGCGGCCATCAGATCATCGACATCTAGAGATGGGGAGAAACACTGCAGCTCAGTGAATCGGGACGAGTAGTCCATGACTGTCATGGTTCCCTGCTGTAGGTTTATAAACTCCCTAGCTCTGTCAGATCTCAAGATCTGGGGAAAGAAAAAGTCAAAAAAGACTACCTAGAAATCTACCCAAGCCATGTCTCCCTGCTGTCTCGACTGGTTGATGATGTCCCACCACCTTCTAGCTAAATCACATAGCGTATAAACGGCTAATTTTACTCTCCTCTTGGGAGGCATCTCGAGATGTTTAAATATGGTCCAGATCGCCTCCAGCCAAGGCTTAGTAGCAAGAGGTCCTCCATCTCCCAAAAAAGTTGGAGGATGCTGTAACTGAAACTCAAGGGTCAACTCTGCCATGCATGGGGAAGATCGCACGATGCCTTGAACACTGTGCATCATCCTCAAGAAACCCTCACGAAACTGGGCATCAGCGCCCATCTGAGGAATAGAAAAAGGAGCCATGGGTGGCTCAACTGGAAGATCAACTGGCAGCTCAGGGCCCACCACCTCATTAGCATGGTCATCGTCGCCTTCACCGCGCACGACTCGAGGACATCTTGGAGGCATATTTCTACAATGCCTAACGAACGTCTCAGAGAAGGAATCCAACAAAATAAAGGTTGAACTACAGAATCTAGGATAGGTACTAAGCCTTCCTACCCCTAAGATCACCTACCCACACCTACAAGGGTTCTTAGCAAGACAAGAAAACATTCAATATTTCCAAATCCAGTGATATGGCACTTCCCAGTCTATAAGGGCCCATACTGCTCATGAACTGAAAGATGAAACAAACTTGGATGTTATTTCTCATTTACTGGTGCTAATTAAGTATTTAAATTTACTTTTAAGTAAATGATTAGTTTAGTTGTAATGTAATTTTCTGATCCATAAGGGCCCATACACCTTATGAACCAAAGAGTGACACCCACTAAAACCACCTCATTCCTGAATTCACAACCTGAAAGAAAGATTAGCACAGTTGAACACACAACAACAAGGCATGGAAGTAAACAACAGGAAATGCTGACAGAAAATTTATACGTGGCATAGCAAGATGCATGGCCTAATCATATTGTGCCTACCATGATTCATGTTCTAATGCATAACACTCATTTCATCGGGTTGAACCATGAAATCCAAATCCCAACATTGAAAATCTCAATAACATCACAAAACATGTGAAACACCCAACGGTGAAACGATGTCAACAGTAAATAGCAGAATCAATAAAAACATAATTCAGGAAACTTAGTCTTTACCCCGTATACGGGTTCACGATGCCCATGAACAACTTATAACTAAATCCCTAAGCATTCCCATTCTCCAAGTCTATTATTTCCAAATAGTAAAGAAAGAAAGAATGAAAATCATTTGAAACCACTTTGTGACATCTCAGACCCGGCTGCCCATCAACCCGAGCGCCGAGCCCGGTTGGATACATAACCCATGAATCGTCTCCCCATAGGCCAGGGGCTACAGACTAGCTGTGGGGGTGTAATGGTAAGTTAGTGGGGAGACTGTACCCCCCATGTTAGAGTACACAGCGAAATAGCAGCAAAGTAATAGAATAGCTGAAGCACAAACATTTGATAAGTAGGAGAAAAGGGGAAACATACAAACCAAACAACAGAAGAAAAGTAACCTTGTATAACATACAAAATACTCATAGGCAGTGTCTGATACAATATGGATTCATGGCATGCTGATATAAAAGTAAACAAAAGACTGGCATGCTACAAGCAGTACAAAAGGAACAAAAGTTATCGCACAAGCATCCCTAGCCAAGCTCGGTCCTCTCATATGGAACTCCAGCTAGAATGTACATGTATCAACCACCTGCAGCTGCGGCCTTGCCCCTACTAGTACCTACGATAGTAAAGTCTACAAGGGTGCCCAGGAGGCCGCCCATTTAGGGTGTGAGACAAGTCTCAGTAGGCCACCACCAACGATGTCTACGTTTAATCCAAATAGGTGTTCACAGTAATAGTGAGAAATAGAGTGCAAGTAAGTCAAAAAAGCAATAAACAACCATCCCACCTAGCTTCCAGAAGGACACCTGGTGGGTCTACCTACTTCATCTCATGGCTGGTATGTTTGTATGAATCACCTACTTATTTATAGAGAGATATATATATACATATATATATAATACTTTGGGTAGGACCGGGACTGAACTCATGGACGTCCTTCACCCAGGGGCAGCGCTCTCGATCCTACCCCTGGCCCAACCTTAACAATAATTAAAGGGAGATCTCATAGTCTACCCTTAGCATGAAACCATAACATAGGGGAGCTCTCACGGTCTACCCCTAGCCCGAATCTGTATCATTGAATTAGGGGAGCTCTCAAGGTCTGACCCTAACCTGAAGTCGTATCATAGGGGAGCTCTCACAGTCTACCCCAAGCCCGAAGCATAATCATTTATTTAGAATAGGTTATAAGGTATACACTTCTTATAAAATTCAAAATAATAAAACATGACATTTCCATCTCACAATATCACATAATCACATTTCATGAAAACATGCATTTAAAATAAAAAAAGTGGTTTAGGCTAACTCATCCTAGCCAAGCCCTAACCAAAACATACCATTTGCCTCACATGGAAAATGTCTTTAAAGACATACCCATAATTTCCAAAGGTGAAAAAGGGCTAAAACTCAAGGTATAACACCTATGGGGGTCCATACCAGGGTTATACAGTACCCAAACACCCAAATGAGGGTAGTTCCCACACCCTCCTATCACAAGGGTCATTTAGACAGTAAGTAGTCAATATAAATAAGGGGTTTGGAAAACGGCAAACCACGACATGATAAAATAAACTCAAGAATGATGAAAACCCAAAAGGACAACACATGACCACCTACCTTATGGTTGTAGATGTAGGCTCGCTCGATATCGACCCCAGATTCGAAGTAGATTGGAAGAGATCTATGTTCCTGTAACACCCGGGATTTTTAGGAGAAATATTTTGTTTTTATGTTATATAAATCATCAAAGGAATATTTCACTACACACAACACTAGCTTGGCCTGGTTTATACGCAACCGTGTCCTTCCTCGATAGCTTGCGTTGTACGCAATACCGAGTTTCACTAAACAACGATATGCTGTTAAAATATTATTAAAACTAGCCATTATGAATAGTAATACCCACTTTTTGAAATTTTTTAAATTTTATCTTTCAAAATGGACTTCATTTTTGGATTCGGAGTATCTAAATTATCCTAGGGTGAAATTTTGGTATTTTTCTGAAAACTTTCAATTTTTGATGAATAGTGAAAACACTGGGTTACTATTTAAAAATCGACTTTTTATTTAAATAATTATTTATTTTATTTATTTTATGTCAAAATTGATACATAATACATATATAAGTTCAATTTAATTCATTGGAGTCATTTTATAATAATTTTAGATATATAAAAATTTTATTGAACTTTTACCGTCTTTTACCCACCTCTTAAGAGAATTTGAAAATTTATAAAAAAATTAATTTTACCACCTCTGTGAGTGGAATATAGAAAATACGAGAGACACGGTTAATATCAAGGACTAAAATTTGGTTCAATGAGATTAAAATAATTTTTGGTGAAGAGTAACTTTTTACTTTTTTTTACCACAGTTAAAAGTAAATAGGGTAATTAAGGGTTAAAATGATATTATTATTACCATAAAACATGTCCTAATTCTATTATATAAGTTTAATTCGACCAAAAAAAACCTTAGAAATAAAATATGACCATTTAGGCCCACATGGATTAGATTAGGACATTTAATATTATTTTACTTAAAGAGTAGTTAAAATAGTTAAAATCAATGTTTAATAACTAAAACATTTTTAATATTGGGATATACATAAGAAAAATTAGACTATAAATATTAATTATAAATATAAGAAGATTTCTTATATAATGGTATTTTATTGATAATATTTTGTCATTAAATAAGTTAATTTATTTATGACACAATTATGATACAATAATTATCTTATTAATGAAATGTTGACATAATTGATGTTATAAATAACCAAATAAATGTAATTTGAGACTTTTTATGAATTCCACTAATTGTCTTGGTTAATAAGACATGTTAGTATTGATTTAATTAACTTTTTTAGAACTAATATTTCTGTTATGATTTTCAAAAAAATCAATTACAAAATAGTGTCAAAATTGACAGAAAATAGTTTTTAAAACAAATATTATATTATTAATTGTTATTTTATTCTTAAAAATCTAAGGATCCTCCAAATGACTTATATAAGGTTATATATATTAATAATAAACATCTTGCGGTTCGTTTGGCTTGTTATAGTATGTTTATTAACCTTATAGTGTAAGAAAACAAGAAGACACAGTAAATGTAAAATTATTTACCTTAAAGATAAATCTAAATGATAAGGTTAAAATAGAAACCTAAACTTGTTTAAATTCTATTGGATGATAGTATTTTGACTCATTCCCACCTTAGCTTCTAAATAAATCAATTTTATTCTATTAAAAACCGAATATGACTTTATAAAAAAATAATATGTTTAGTTTTTCCTAAGGTGCCCCTCTCCCCCCTTATAAAAGGGCACCTCCTCCCTCCCTTCCTCACACCACTTTGAGCCATAAAGCTCGGTCAACCACTGCCAATTTCTCTTCTCAACTTTCCTAGAAACATCCTAGAGGTCCTGGTTTTCTTCAATGACCATTTTTAGTTCCCTAAGAGGAGGTTAAGAAGATGCGCTTCAAAGAAGAGGTAATGTCCGTTACTGATTCTTTCAACTTTATTTCTTCTTCTTATTCTTATTCTTTATTTTTTTCATTATGAAGTAATAACATCAGTATCACTCATATACGGATATGTTATTATAATTATAAAACAACCCTATTTCACCATCTGTCCATCCTACGGAAAATGAAATCACCGCGCGCGCGTACGTACCGAATACCGTCTCCACGCCGTGGGGTAATCTATTTTCCACCAGCACCACCTTACTTGGATGGGTATAATGGTGTAAATAATAACTATATATTATTATTGTAAATTGATATTGATTATGAAATAGTATACATGCACTCCAATACAATTCCATGATCATGGGAATTATATCATCGCTCGTGCGTACGTACGGAATACCGTCTCCACGATGTGATGCGACTCGTTCTACATGATCTTCATTGCATAATGATTATATAAATGAATTGAATGAATAAATATGATATATATTACACTAATAACATTTTTTAAATGAGTTACCTATAACCTAAAAATAAGAATAAGAATTTATTTGACAAAACACGCATAAGAAAAAAAAGTAATAAACACCCGAATAACAAGTAGTAATGAAATATTACTAATAAGAAGATAAGAATATGACCATATATGATATCATAACAACGATTATGATTATAGAATAAGTTAATGACATTATTTAAATCATTATATAGGAGTTTCAGACACTTACGAAGCAAATCAGACCTAAGGTAAGGGAAAATATCGCAATCTCAATTTTTATCAGAGATTGTTTATACTTCAGAATTTACTGGGGAATATTTAACATCCACATCCATGTTTCTTCAATATATAATATTATTTATATCATCCGATAATTGTTTAAATACAATTTTACCCTTCGGTGAGTTTTTAGTAAAAGATATAAAAGGAATCTTTTGTCGTTTTTCGTACGAGGTACTTTTTGACATTCCTGGCCAAAGTACGAGAAGAATGTTTTTTTAACTTATACGGCATGAATGGATTTTTTGAACATTATTTCCATGAAGCTTCCTTTACAAGTTTTCATATTTATTTTAAATCAACTTCTTTTAGTTTAAAATTATATGACATGTGAAGAAAGGAAAATCTTTTTGAAGTAGAAAGGATATTTTCCTCAAGAATGGTGTTCAAGTGTTTTATCAAAATTATTTTCCATATAAGATAATATAGGGTTCTGTTTCTATCCCTATTTTTACATTTTTTTTATTATGTTATGATGGAATTATTTTTATGATGTCCTTTTATCTTATATGGATTGTGTTATGATGGCATGATGATTAAGAATACCATTTTTATTACATGGGTTATGCTATGATGTATGATTTATGATTTTGTGGCACACATAAGAATGGTTTCATTATGATATGGGTGAGACATATATCTCCCTCCAATTAATTGGGTAAATATTTATATCTCATGAGATAGACATGGCTGGAATGGAAGGTTAATCTAGTTTAGTGAAAGAGGACTGAAACGAGGAGTGAACTCGGTTCAGAAATGGAATTTGTCTGATAAGATAGTCTTGTCAATGAGTCTTGACTACTAAGAAATGATTCTCTATGGTTATGTGTGTATGAAAAAAAGTTTCATGTTTTAAGTTATGATTATTAGGATTACATTTCACTACTATGATTTATCCCATGTTCTTAAATTATGATCTCTTTTGCAGGTTAAAATTTCGAAAATGTTATGTTCTTATGAATATGATGTGATTGATATTTCTTTTGTTTACCCTTACTAAGAATTTGAGATCCCCATTTTCTATGTTTTCTTTCCCTAGGCTAGGAAGAAGGTTATTAATTAGGATATGCCAAAAGAGATTCTAGATATGACGAAATAAATGGGAGGCAATGTAGATTTTTATGAACCAGTTGTTTATGTTTTCCAGTTTCTAAAGACACTATACCTATACTGTCCTTTCATTATTTTGGTATATGTTGTAATAAGTGTGCTTCAATTTTGAAGTAATAATAATGTTTGTAATGTATGGGTCGTTATAGTTGGTATCAGAGGCAAAGGAGGTAGGAATGTATCCGATCCTTGGGAACTCTCACATGTGAGCGTTGGACGAAGCATGGCTCTCCGCCAAAGGGCTTCATGAGGAAATGGCTGCCACTGGGGATGGTGGTGTGTGCCACCCAGGGGGTGTATCCGCCCATGGAGTGACCTGATATGTATCAATTATAGTCCACTAGAAGTAATTCCTGGCCGTTATAGTTGGTATCAGAGGAAAGGTATAGTCAACCTTTGGAAACAGGGATGTGAAAGCCTTAGTAAGAACCCTAAGGATATGTCTAAGCATAGAACACAATCTTAGTGTTTTAGAAATGGCCATGAACAACCTATGATAAGACCTTAAGTGTAAAATTTTATTCTTGATTATGTGATTTTCCTATTATAATTAGTGTTGCTCACACTATTCATCTTGGTTTTAGTCAATGGATGGAACCCGAAGGAACCTTGTTAACGCGGAATGCGACGGGAAATGCAATGATTGTCCCCCTGAGAAACCAAACATTATGGGAGATGGAATGAAAAATATTATAGCCATGCTCACACAAATTTCTCAAACTATGAATCATAAAGGACTTCCAAACGAGTAAAGGAAGGAGAAACATTCTATTGAATCCTTTATGAGGAAACGTCCCCCCTCATTCAGTGGGTCTACTGATCCATTAGTGGCTTAACAATGGATCAATACCACTGAAAAGATATTTTCAGTTCTTCAATGTTCTGAAAATGATAAAGTCATCTTAGTAGTATATCATTTGGAAGGTGAAGCTGATCAATGGTGGATTCTTATCAAGAATATGAGGCCAAGAGATGAAATTGAGTCCATGGAATGGGACGATTTCAAGAACTTATTTTTCAATAAGTACTTCCCTCATATTCTTTGAACAATGATGGAGAAGGAGTTTCTTGAACTAAAGAAAAAGGATGATGAATCTGTTGGTACCTACGAAGAAAATTTTACAAGACTTGCAAGGTACGCTTATGGGATTATTATACAACTTGAGAGTAAGTTTGATAGATTCTTTAGTGGCTTAAAATAAAGTATTTGAAGGGCGTTAGTCATAAGGTACTTCAATAGCTACGAGGAAATTGTTCGATGTGCTCTCAAGGTTGAGATAGAGATTGGAGTAACCCATCAGTCATATGGGTTTAATAAGAAGAGGAAAATGGAATTCAAAGGAAAATCTAAAGAGCACACTAAAAAGAAGATGATTTTTCCCTTATGCTCAAAGTGTGGAAAGAAACATGGAGGGTTTTGTCTTAAAGGGACAAGTAAATGTTTCAAATGTGGAAAAGAAGGTCATCAGTCATTTTAATGCCGCAATGATGGGAAGAAGATTTCTAGTGATGCGAACAAAGAAAAGGCTATACTGGGTGAACCTCCTACACTTCAATGTTACAAGTGCAAGGAAATGGGGAATTATGCTAATTAATGACTTAATCCAAGGGTTGTTGATGATGATCGACGTCAAGAAACTCTTAAGGCTAAATCCAAAAGAAAGTCACATGCAATTTCTATCAGCGATGTAGAGTACGATAACAAAGTGGTGAAAGGTACAATTACATCCACTCTAAAGTATAAAATCTTTTATTTGTTTCTAGATCCACCCACTCTTTTATTTTTGAAGAATTTTCTAAGGTTAGCACCATATTACCTCACCAATTATATGTTGATCTAGCTCTGACAACCCCTAATGGCACAACAATCGCATCAAAAGTTTATAATTCTTCTCCAATTGAAGTTTGTGGGAAAGTGCTTCCAGCAAATCATGTGATCCTTCCTATAGTGGAATTTGATGTGATTCTTGGCATGGATTGGCTTTCTTTATATGGATCTCATATCAATTTCCAAAGAAGGGATGTCACATTTCATATTCCAGATCAATCTATGATCGTCTATCGATGCAAGGATGAACATAACCTTACAGTGGAAATTTCTTTCATCTTATGGGTCTTGATTCCACTAAATGAAGGTTATTTATCTCAAATGGTTGGAGAGAAACTCATGATTATGAATATGCCCATTGTACGAGAGTTTGATGATGTCTTTCCAGAGGAATTTTTGGGACTTCCACCAAATCGTAATGTTGAGTTTTCAATAGAACTCGTACCGGGTGCTTTTACTATTTCAAAGAAACCTTATAGAATGAACCCAATTGAGTTGCAGGAATTGAAGAAGAAACTCCAAGAGAATCTTGATAAGGGATTCATATGCCCTAGTGAATCACCTTGGGGATCACCTGTTCTGTTTGTAAAGAAGAATGATCGATCAATGAGACTCTGCATTGATTATCGAGAACTTAACAAGATCAATATCAAGAACAAATATCCTCTCCCTTGCATTGATGAATTATTTGACCAACTACGCGGAGCTCGATACTTTTCCAAGATTGATCTTTGTTCAGAGTATCATTAATTAAGGGTCAAAAGGGAGGATATACAAAATACGGCTTTCCGTACAAGGTATGGACACTATGAATTTATAGTGATGCCATTTCGTCTTACTAATTCCCCTACTATCATCATGGATATGATGAATGGAGTCTTTAGAGACTATCTTGATCAGTTTGTGGTAGTCTTTATAGACGATATTGTTGTCTATTCAAAGAGAAAGGATGAACATGAAGATCAATTGAGAATTGTATTGAAGACCCTGAGAAAGGAGAATATTTATGCCAAATTTACCAAGTGTGAATTTTGGATTCAAAAAGTTTCATTTTTGGGTCACATAATCTCAAAAGAGGGGATATCTGTGGATCCAGCAAAAATAGTGGTTATCAAAATATGGTCGAGACCAAAAATAGTAACTGAGATCCGATGTTTTCTTGGTTTGGCTATATATTATCGACCTTTTGTGAAAGATTTTTCATGATTATCTAATCCACTCACCAGGTTGACACGAAAAGGAGTTAAGTTCGTGTGGACACAGGAATGTGAAGAGAATTTCAAGGAGTTGAAAAGAATGTTATTCAGTGCACCTGTACTCACACATCCTTGTAGTGGAGAAAGGTTTGTGATCTATAGTGATGAATCCAAGAAGGGGTTGGGGTGTGTTCTTATGAAAAATGATATGGTGATATCTTGTGCCTCACGAGAGTTGAAAATCCATGAGCAAAATTACCCAAATCCTGATTTGGAGTTAGCTGCGGTAATATTTTCATTAATGATTTGGAGGCATTATCTTTATGGTGAAAGGTGTGATATTTATACTGATCATAAATGTTTATAGTATATTTTCACACAAAATGAGATGAATATTTTCCAAATAAGATGGTTGGAGTTGATTAAGGATTACTACCTCTCAATTCATTACCACCCAGGGAAAGCAAACAAGTTGGAAGACACATTATGTTGAGAAGACCATGCTAGATTATCCATGATGAGGATCACAAAATATCCAATATTTAGGGATTTACAAAGGATGGATCTTGGAATTATAATGGAAGGGGAAAAATATTATCTTTCTCAAATGAATGTTCAACCATCTATACATGTGAAGATTAAAGAGGCACAGAAAGGAGATGTAGAATTATAAAAGGTGAGAAATGTTCCTGAATTCAACCTTGATTGTGATGGGAAAATAAGGTTCAGGAATCGAGTTTGTGTTCCTCCCATCCAAAAATTAAAGAAGGAGCTGCTGGAAGAGGCTCATAGTTCTTCATTATCTATTCATCCTGGATGTAAGAAGATGTATAGGGACCTGAAAGAGTACTTCTGGTGGGATGGCATGAAAAGAGATGTCGCTGAATATGTCTCTCAATGCTTGGTTTGTCAGCAAGTTAAAGCTGAGAGACAGAAGTCTAAGGGGATGTTACAACCATTACCCATACCCAAATGGAAATGGGAAAACATCACTATGGAATTTGACACTGGACTTCCTAAAACATCCAAAGGCAATATTGCTATATGGGTCATAGTTGATTGTCTTACAAAGTCTGCACACTTCATTGCTATTAGAGAGGATTTATCTTTGGATCAGCTTGCTAGGATATATGTAAAGGAAGTGGTAAGATTTCATGGAGTTCCACTTTCCATTATATCTGATCGGGATCCAAGGTTTACCTCAAAGTCTGGTCGAAGTCTTCAGCATACTCTAGATACAGAGTTATGTTTCAGCACTGCATATCATCCTAAGACTGACGATCTGTCTGAGAGAACAATTCAAACTCTAGAAGATATGTTAAGATCTTTCTCTATGGATTTCATAGGTGGTTGGGATCAACATATACCTTTGGTGGAATTTTCTTATAATAATTGCTTTCAATCCGGTATTCAGATGGCTCCTTATGAAGCTCTCTATGGAAAGAAATTCCGAACTCCAACTTGCTGGGATGAAGTTGGGGAAAGAAAGCTATTAGGACCTGATCTTGTTGATGAGATGGCAGAAACGGTCAGATCTATTCAACAACACATTAGAGATTCTCAGAGTCGACAAAAAAGTTATTCCGATAATAGAAGAAAAGACCTAGAGTTTTAAGTGGGTGATAAAGTGTTCTTACGAATATCTCCTTGGAAGAGAGTAATGAGATTTGGAAAGAAGGGAAAGGTGAGCCCTAGGTATATCGGTCTTTTCAAAATACTGGATCGTGTGGGGAAGGTAGCTTACCGATTGGCGCTTCCACTGAATCTATCTCAAGTTCATGATGTGTTCCATGTATCTCTCCGGAGAATGTACATACCCAATCCTTCACATGTACTCAGCTCAGAAGTTGTACTGCTGGAGAAAGATCTTTCTTATGAAGAATAGCTGATAGAGATTTTGGATCGTAGAGAAAAAGTCATACAGAACAAGACCACTAACTTGGTAAAAGTTTTATGAAGGAACCACCAATTAGAAGAATCTACATGGGAGCTTGAGGATATGATGAGGGAGAGTTATCCTCGTCTTTTTGTTACAAAGTGATGAATTTCGAGGGCGAAATTCATTTTAAGGGGGGTAGAATGTAACACCCGGGATTTTTATGAGAAATATTTTGTTTTTATGTTATATACATCATCAAAGGAATATTTCAATACACACAACACTAGCTTTTATTTCTTTATACACAACCGCGACCTTCCTCAATAGCTTGCATTGTACGCAATACTGAGTTTCACTAAACAACGATATGCTATTAAAATATTATTAAAACTAGACGTTATGAATAGTAATACCCACTTTTTATAATTTTGTAAATTTTATCTTTCAAAATGGACTTCATTTTTGGATTCAGAGTATCGAAATTAGCCTAAGGTGAAATTTTGGTATTTTTCTGAAAACATTCAATTTTGGATGAATAGTGAAAACACTGGGTTACTATTAAAAAACTGACTTTTCATTTAAATAATTATTTATTTTATTTATTTTTGGTCAAAATTGATACATAATACCTATATAAGTTCAATCAAATTCATTGGAGTCATTTTATAATAATTTTAGATATATAAAAAATTTATTGAACTTTTCATCGTCTTTTACCCACCTCCTAGGAGAATTTGAAAATTTACGTAAAACTTAATTTTACCACTTCTGTGAGTGGAATTTCGAAAATCTGAGAGACACGGTTAATATCAAGGACTAAAATGTGGTTCAATGAGATGAAAATAATTTTTGGTGAATAGTAACTTTTTACTTGTTTTCACCACGGTTAAAAGTAAATAGGGTAATTAAGGGTAAAAATGATATTTGTATTATCCTAAAACATGTCCTAATTCTATTAGATAAGTTTAATTTGACCAAAAATAACCTTAGGAATAAAATATGACCATTTAGTCCCACTTGGATTAGATTAGGACATTTAATATTATTTTATTTAAAGAATAGTTAAAATAGTTAAAATCAATGTTTAATAACTAAAACATTTTTAATATAGGGTTATACATAAGATGAATTCGACTATAAATATTCATTATAAAGATAAAACGATTTCCTACATAAGGGTATTTTATTTATAATTTTTAGACATTAAATAATTTAATTTATTTACGACACAATGATGATGCAGTAATTATCTTATTAATGAAATATTGATATAATAGATGTTATAAATACCCAAATAAATGTAATTTGAGTATTTTTATGAATTCCAATAATTTTATAGGTTAATATGACATGTTTTTATTTATTTAATTAACTTTTTTTGAACTAATCATTTTGTTATGATTTTCACAAAAATCAATTACCAAATAGTGTCAAAATTGTCATAAAATAGTTTTTAAAACATATATTATATTATGAATTGTTATTTTATTCCTAAAAATATAAGGATCGGAAAAATGACTAAGATAAGGTTATATATATTAATAATAAACAACTTGGGGTTCTTTTGTCTTGTTATAGTATGTTTATTAACCTTATAGTGTAAGAAAACAAGAAGACACGTTAAAAGTAAAATTATTTAACTTAAAGTTAAATCTTAATGATAAGGATAAAATAGAATCCTAAATTTGTCTAAATTCTATTGTATGAGAGTATTTAGACCCATACCCACCTTAGATTCGAAATAAATCAATTTGGAGGTATTAAAAACCGAATATGACTTTATAATAAAATAATATTTTTAGTTTTTCATAAGGTGCCCCTCTCCTCCCTTATAAAAGGGCACCTCCTCCCTCTCTTACTCACACCACTTTGAGCTTTCATGCTCGGCCAAACCCTGCCAATTTCTCTTATCCACTTCCCTAGAAACATCCTAGAAGTCCTGGTCTTCTTCAAAGACCATTTTTAGTGCTCTAAGAGGAGATTAAGAAGAGGCGCTTCAAAGAAGAGGTAATGTCCTTTACCGATTATTTCAACTTTATTTCTTCTTCTACATATTCTTCTATAGTTGTTTAATTATGAAGGAATAACATAAGTATCACTCATATAATGATATGTTATTATAAGTATGAAACAACCCTATTTCACCATCTATCCATCATACGGAAAACGAAATCACCGTGCGTCCGTACGTACGGAATACCGTTTCCACGTCGTGGTGTAATCTATTTTCCACCACCACGTTACATGGATGGGTATAATGGTGTAAATAATAACTGTATATTATTATTTTAAAGTGATATTTATTCTTAAATAGTATACATACACTCCAATACAATTCCACGATCATGGGAATGGTATCCTCGCTCGTGCGTACGTATGGAATACCATCTCCACGATGTGATGTGACTCGTTCTACATGATCTTCATTGCATAATTATTATATAAATGAATTGAATGAATAAATATGATATATATTCCACTAATACCATTCTGGAAACGAGGTATCTATAACCTAAAAATACGAATTAGAATTTATTCGACAAAACACGCATAGGAACAAAAAGTAATAAACACACGAATAACTAGTAGCAATGAAATATTACTAATAAGAAACTAAGAATATGACCATATATGGCTTCATAACAATGAGTATGATTCTGGAATAAGTCGATGACATTATGCAAATCATTATACAGGAGGTTCGGACACTTACGAAACAGATCAGACCTATGGTAAGAGAAAAAATCACAATCTCAATATTTATCCGAGATTGTTTATACTTCAGAATTTACTGGGGAATATTTGTCATCCACATCCATGTTTCCCCAATATGTAATATTATTTATATGCTCCTACAATTTTTTAAAATAAATTTTACCCTTCGGTGAGTTTTGAGTAAAAGATATGAAAGGAATCTTTTGTCATTTTTCGTACGAAGTACTTTTTTGGATTTTCCAGCCAAAGTACGAGAAGAATGTTTTTTTTAACTTATACAGCATGAATGGATTTTTAGAACTTTATTTCCATGAAGCTTCCTTTACAAGTTTTCATGTTTATTTTTAATCACCTTATTTTAGTTTAAAATTATTTAACATGTTATGAAAGGAAAATGTTTTTGAAGTAGAAAGGATATTTTCCTCAAGAATGTAGTTCAAGTGTCTTATCAAAATTATTTTCCATCTAAGATAATATAGGGTTATATTTCTATACCTATTGTTACATTGTTTTTATTATGTTATGATGGAATTATTTTTATGATGTCCTTTTATCATATATAGATTGTGTTATGATGGCATGATGATTAAGAATCCCATTTTTATTACATGGGTTATGCTATGATGTATGATTTATGATTTTGTGGCAAACATAAGAATGGTTTCATTATGAGATGGGTGGGACATATATCTCAATCCAATGCATTGGGTAAAGATTTATATCTCATGAGATAGGCATGGCTGGAACGGCAGGTGAATCCGGTTCAGTGAAACAGGACTGAAACGAGGAGTGAACTCGATTCAGAAATAGACTTTGTCCACTAAGATAGTATTGGAAATGAGTCTTGACTACTAAGAAATGATTTTCTATGATTATGTGTGTATGACACAAAGTTTCATGTTTTAAGTTATGATTATTGGGATTACATTTTAGTACTATGATTTATCCCATGTTATGAAATTATGATCTCTTTTGCAGGTTAATATTTCCAAATGTTATGTTCTTATGAATATGATGTGATTGATATTTCTTTTTTTTACCCTTACTGAGCATTTGAGCTCACATTTTTGTATGTTTTCTTTCACCAGGTCAGGGAAAATGTTATTAAGTAGGATATTCCAAAAGTCACTCCAGATATGATGAAATAAATGGGAGGCAATGTAGATGCTTTATGAACCAGTTGTTTATGTTTCCCAGTTTCTAAAGACACTATACCTATATGGTCCTTTCATGGTTTTGTTATATGTTGTAATAAGTGTGCTTCAATTTTGAAGTAATAACAATGTATGTAAAGTATTGGTCGTTATAGTTCCATCACAATGCCCTGAAAATAGGGCATATGATCCTGCATCAAAATAGAACGACGGAAGGCAAGATTTGCAGAGGAGAAAGGGGTGCATGATGTAAGCCTTACCTTGGCCCTTCCAATGCATCCATTGGATCGAAGATTGGGTGCTAGATGAAGAAACAACAAGAGATAAAGAGAGGAGAAGGTTTGGGAGATCAAAAGAGGGTTCTTCCTCTATTCTGGCCACTGGAACCAAAAATAAAAGAGAAAATATCTTAAATAAACTTAAAGGAAAATGTGTAATTTCACCACATATAGGGTCACACAGTTTAGGCACACAGTTTACCCAAACCGTGCATAAACCGTGTGCACCTCACTGCCTCCAGAATGTAGGGCTGCATGGTTTATCCAAACCATGTGACATTATTATTCATGTCGTGCACAAACCGTGCACCCTTGGAGGGGCCCCTGTGTTTAGCCACACGATTTATGCCAAACCGTGCGCAGAACGTGCAAAGGTCGTGCACTACTGTCTGGAAGTCTATTTCCCAAACTCCCAAGCTCCGAACAAGCCTCAGACACTCCCCGGACCTTCCTTAGGATGTTACACACCTTAAACAAGCTTAAAGGAAAGATTTGAAAGAAAAACTAATGATCCGTACCTTTTCCAAAGAGTCAGTTCGTTACACCTTTTTTGAATAAAAGTCTTATTCCATCAAATACTTTATAAGAATAGTCTTTCTTAAAAAAATTGATGAATTTGAAAAATTGATTTTAAGGTAAAAATGGTACATTTGGGAAATATATACATTATAATAATAAACAAATTTTTTCATTAATAATATTATAAAAATATTATTATAAATTATTATTATATTAGTTTATCATCTATAAATGAAAAGGTAATAAGTTTTATAAGAGGTACATTTTTTATATGATAAAACAAAAAAGTGTATTTTTAAAGAATTTATTTGAAGGAATTAATTATTTTTTGAAATAACAATTATTTTTATAGAATATTAATGTAAAATTAATTTTATGAATAATAAATGAGTATATAATTTTTATTAAGTCAACTTTGATTTTTATTAATGTTCAAAAATTATATTTAACAAAACCCGTGAATTTTCAATAAATTTCAATTTTAATTTTAATAGTGAATATTCACATATTTAGGAAATTAATTAGATAAAATTGATATTATTTTTGGAATCAAGATGTTGAAATTATCCAATGGTTAATTTTTCATAATTTTCTAAGACAGTCAAATTTTTGGTAAAAATTAAATATCGTATACATAAAATATGTGTTTTATGATATTATATTGAGCCCAAAATGATGTAATAAATAGTATAATGGGTATTATAGGAAAATATATGTGTTAACATTAATATAATGTCATTTTAAATTAGTTTTACATATTTTATAAATCTTTAGTGGATCCTCCCAAATGTATAAGATACATTATGATTTTAAATTTATTTTTTTAATAATGTGACTCACCTCCACATAAGAAAGGATAATATTTTAATATGTTCTCCCATTGGCCTTATAAATTAATATTTTATACTAAATTTTGGTAAAAACAATGGTAAAAATCATGGGAATGTTGGTGGTTTTGAATATTTAAATATATTGATTCCAAAACCAAATTTTGTGTAATATTAAAGATTTACCCTCTCATTTACTATATAAACCAACCCATGCTTCCACTAATACTCATTAAAAATACTTGGATAACTTCCCTAATCTTACCTCCTCTCTCTATAATTATCCCAAGTCTCCACAATCTCTCAATAATCCCCTCTTCAATCTCTTGAAGTCACACACTCAAGTAAAGGATTCCTTCCTTTCTCATTTTAAACCAATTTTCTTGATGTTGTAATACCATTTTACTTTAAATACAAAATGCTTGGGTATGATTTCTAACCTCCCACATACTACCCTAGTTATGTTTTAATTACTATATACAACTTTATATCTCATTAATTCCTTTCGTGTACACTTGTTACCATGCAAAAATTCCATAAAGGATTTCTCTCATGTTATTTCCATTCAAGTATTTCTCCCATATTATGCATCTAAATTAAATTTCATATGATGGGATACTAGGTTCCATGATCCCCTTACTGTATGTTTCATTTATAAGTGATGATACACCCATTTCTCTCTCATAAACCCAACTTATGAATTTCTATATGATGGCATTATGCTGCCCAAATTGCACTGCAATTTTCTAAGAAACAATCATCATGTAGTGAATACAATACCTCTTTCTCTATAAAGGTTATTCACCTTTATGAAAATATACATATTTAACGTTACTTAAATGAATTTATTTCACATTCTTTAGTTGTGTAATAACTTATGATGTTTAATGATTCCATGTTATATGATCCATGTGGAACACTTAGGCATGAAATGAAATGATTATAAAGGGTGCTCCACGATAGTGCTCTAATGCATTGGGTAATGTTTAGTATCATGATACACAATGTTTAATGAGGGTTTACTCATGATAATCCACGTGTAATTAGGTTTTACTCATGCTAATTGATGTGCAATGTGGTTTTACACATGCTAATCCATGTCCATTGAGCCTTGGCCCATACTAATATCATGATGTATATTGTTGCCACATTTCCATGTTATGATAATCATGCTATGTCATGTCTTTATGTTCATGTTTTTATTATGATCCAATTATATGTATATTTACAACATTTATAGTATTCTTCATGTTATTCCTTGTTTACTCCCTTACTGGGCTTTATTTCTCACCCTTTTCTTATGTATGTCTTCGGGTTATCCCACGAAATGCTAAGTATGAAGGAATGTTGTGGTCATGTAAAAGAAGTTTTCAATATAGATGTTTTATTTTATGTCTTAAGTTTTCATATAATGTTTCTAATCCCTAAATATACTAGATCTATCAATCTTCAGTGTTGTATTATGTGCATGTTTATGGAATAAATCATTTTTAAATGTGTAATAAGAAGTAGGGTTATTATAGTTGGTATCAGAGGATAGGTTTATTTATTTTTTGGATTAGGGTTATAAAACCCTAGTGAATTCCTTAGGGATAAGACTGAGTAAAATAAAATAATCCCTAAATTTTGGTGAGTATAGTTTACGTGGTTTATCAATAAAATACATCCCTGTCTAGATACGAATAAGTAGAGGTGGCTCTGACATAGATATATCTAGGGGTAAAACCAGAAAACATCGATTTGATCTAGACTCTAGTAGGAAATGGTGAATGCAAACAGCCTTTGATGAACTCTTTGATCGACACTTCTAAGGGATATGATTTGGTAAATTCATAATCTTAGTATGAACCATTATTAAGGTAAAAACAATCACCTAAAAACATATGTTGGGAAGTAGAACATGGATAACTTGATTGAAACCTATAAATTCATATGTTAAAGAAATCAATTTAATTTATAAGTTATACTTTTTTTCATTGGATTCCCATTTATGTGTTTAGTAGTTTAAAATACATACCCCTAATTTTCCTTTTATTCTAGCCAATGGCCAATAATAGGAGGACTTATGATAACAATCATTGTGAAAATTGATCTGCTGAATGTCCCTACGAGATATTCAATCAAATGGGAGATCAAGTATTACATATCATGATTATGGAAAAATAGCTATCAAAAATCATGATTAACAATTGGTACTTTTCGGAATTCACAAGTTCATCTAGGAAGAGGAAGATGAAATCCCATGAATGTTCGTCCGATAAAGGTGATAAGGGAAAGAAGACCCAATTTCCTTCGTTCAACATGTGTGGAAAGAGGCACCAAGGGAAATGACACAAAGGGACTAGGAGATGTTTTAAGTTTATAATGGAAGGGTACAAAGTATCCAATTTCATTGAAATAAGGGATAATTCATTTGATGTAAACAAATTTCTATCTAAGGAATATTACACAGTTCTATGTCATAAATGTAGAGAAGTCTGGCATTATCCAACACAATGCTCTATTGCGGGGTCTGAGAAGCATGATGAGAATCAACAATCTCCATGATCAAGGGGGAACAGAAAAGTACAATGCTCAGATGGATAATAATTAATGAATTACATTTAACCACTAATTCAAATTAGTGTATATCATAATGTATTTCAATTCATGTCCTATTAGAATATCTTCTAGGGTTTTTAATAACATTGATTCCCCACCAGAAATGATATTTAGTCATTAGAAAATAACTTCTATAAGTTTTATATCACAGATTAATGTTTGTGTGAATGTTCTTTATGAAAATATTATAAGTCTACCTTTGATGTAATTTGAGTAAAAATGACAGTCATTTCCTATGCCTCAAGGAAGTTGAAAATTAATGAGAAAAACTATTCCATGCATGATTTGTAGTTGGAATCAGTGATGTTTGCATTAAAAATCTGGTGGCATTATCTCTTTGGAGAAAAGTGTGAAATATATATGGATCACATAAGTCTAAAATATATATTCACATAGAAAAAGTTGAATATATTCTAACAAATATGGTCACAGCTGATCAAATACTATGACTGCTCAATTAACTACCAATGAGGGAAAGAGAAAAAAGTGGTCGATGATCTATGTAGAGAGGATCCATCAACTCTTTAATTGATGAGAACTGAAAAGGATCTAATCTTCTTTTATTCTATGAAGATATACATGGGAATTATAAATAAGGAAACATTATAAATCCTTTCACAAATTATTGCTCAACTATATCTTTTTTAATGGTTAAAAGATGCTCAAAATGATGATTTGGGGATTCAGAAGAAAGTGGAAACTATCAGAAAATGGAAATCCTCTAATTTCAATGTTAATAAAGAGGGAATTGTGTGCTTTTGGTCAAGACTATGTGTTCCATATTATCCGGAGTTAAAGAAATAACTTTTGGATAATTCATGTGGTTCAAATTTCTCTATTAACCTACGAAACACAAAGATGTTTTGAGATCACTGAGAGCATTATTGGTGGGATAACATGAAGAAGGATATCACTGAGTATACATAAAAGTGTCTGGTATGTTGAAAATTGAGTATAAAAGGAATAAGTCTAAGAGTATGATGAATCCACTACCCATACCAACATAGATATGGGAAAACATGCCCATGGACTTTGTCATCGGAGTTCCGAAGGCATCCAAAGGAAACAATTCTACATGGGTTGTTGTAGATCATCTTACAAAGACTGAAAAATTCATTTCAATTTGGGAGGATTTATCATTGGATCAACTAGAATGAATATACTTCAGAGATGTGGTAATGATGCATAGTGTACCACTATCGATTGTATCTGATTGAGGAAAAGATTCATCTCTAATTTCTCGAAGAATCTCTAACATGAACTGAATACTGAGCTGAACATCAGTTTGGTTTATCATCCTCCAGCTGATGGACAATCTGAGTTAACTATCCAAACAATTGATACCATGTTGGGAGCATGCTCTATGGACTTCAAAGAAGGATGGGATCAACATCTTCCTATGGTTGAGTTATCTTACAAAAATTGTTTCCACTCAAGTAGCTAAATGGGTCCTTATGAATCCCTTTATGGTAAAAGGTGCAGAACACCGACATGATGGGATGATATTTGTGGGAAAAAACTTCTACGTCCATAAATGGTCGAAGAAATGTTGGAGAATGTAAAGACAATCCAGCAGCTCATTAATGCTGCCCAGAGTCGACAAAAGAGCTATACGGAAAATCGTCGACGAGAACTAGAATTCAACATCAAAGACACGGTATTCCTCTACATGTCACCATGGAAGAGTGTTATGAGATTTTAGAAGAAGGTAAAACTTATTCCAATGTACATTATCCCTTTTGAGATCCTTGATCGCATCGAAGCAATGGCCTATCAACTAGAACTCCAACCAAACTTGTCTCAAGTACATGATGTATTCCTTGTATCAACTTGAGGATGTACATACCTAACCCATCCCATGTACTCAATTCAAAGGTGGTAAAATTAGAGAATGACCTCTCCTATGAAGAGAAGTCGGTGAAAATCTTAGATCAAGGAAAAATTTTTACAAAATAAAATGAATTCGCTCATCAAGGTGTTGTGGAGAAACCACAAGTCTCAAAAAGAAATGTGGGAACTAGAGGAAGTGAAGACGTATAGACACCGTCATCTATTTCAGTGTAGGAAAATTAAATGTCATGGGAGAAATTTCTTAAGGTGGGAATGTTGTAACGACCAGATCATTTATGAATAAATTTCCCTTTATATTAATGTCTTATAGAAAACACATGCACTTTTTTTATTATTGGGATTAAATAAACTATATGTATAATTATTGTTGATAATATATCCATTAAACAGTGATCACAAAACTGATATAAACACAAGGTTTTAAAAAATCATTTCAACACAGACAAAGGAGAGGATGCACTCATCCAGTAGACTCCAGCCATACAAAGACCATTTTTCGGAGCTTGGAATGGTGGTAGCATCACTAGGCTTCTCTCTTGACAAATCCCAGTCCGAGCTTCAACATGTTAAGCATGAGAATAATCGCCTATGGGAGAAGATGAAGTTAATAGAGATTATCACCTGGGCGATGTTATCTGAGATTCCCTACGAGATTGTCACCATCACACACCTAACCCTTAGGTCATATGTAGGTGTTATATGGGGTTATGTAATAAGGTTTTAGTTACTTATTATTTAATAATTTTTTATAAATAAAGTCTTATTTCATCAACTCCCCTATAAGAATTGTCTTTCTTTAAAAAATGATGAATTTGAAAAATTGAGTTTTGGGGTAAAAATGGTTCTTTTGAGAAATATATAAATTATCATTTTAAAATAAGGTTATTATTAATAATATTATAAAAAATTCTTATAAATGATGATTATATATGTTCCTCATCTATAAATGATTAGTTAATCAGTTTGATAAGAGTTACCTTTTTATTTGATAAAATAGAAAGTGTATTATTAAATAATTTATTTTAAGGAATTAATGAATTTTTGAAATAATTAATATTTTAATAAAATATTATTTTCATATTAATTTTATGAATAACAAATCAGTATATAATTTTATTAAGTCAAATTTAATCTTTATGAATGTTTGTAAATAATTTTTGACAAAACCCATAAATTTTCAATAAATATTGGTTTTCATTTTAAAAGTGAAAATTCAGATATTTGGGAAATTATTTAGATAAAAAGAATATTATTTTTGGAACCAGGATCTTAAAATTATCCAATGGTAAATTTTTCATAATTTTCTAATACAATCATATGTTTGCGTAAAAATTAAATACCGTATACATTAATATGTGTTTTATGACATCATAATGAGCCCAAAATGGTGTAATAAATACTATAATGGGTATTCTAGGCCCAATATATGTTTTTTGATTAATATATTGTCATTTTATATTAGTTTTAGTTATTTTATAAAGCCTTAGTGAATCCTCCAAAATTTATAATTTACTTTATGATTTTAAATTCATTTCTTTAATAATGTGACTCACCTTTACATAAGCATGGATAACATTTTAATATGTTCGACCATTTTCATAATAAAATAAAATTTTCTGCTCCACCTTGGATGAAATCATCGTAAAAAACCATGGTAATGTTGGTGGTTTTGAATATTTAATTATATTGATTCCAAAACCCATATTTTGTGGAATATTAATGAATTGCCCTCTAATTTCCTTTATAACCAAGCTCCCACTTCTCTTTACTAAAAATCCATGTATAACGTCCCTAATCTTACCTAATCTTTCTATAATCCTCCCAAATCCCAATCTCCAAATAATCCCCTCTTTAATCTCTTGAAGTCACACACTCAAGTAAGGGATTCCTTCATTTCTCATTTTTATCCAAGTTTCTTTTTGTTGTAATAACTTTATAAATTCAATTAAAAATGTTTGGGTATGATTTATAACCTCCCCTATACTTCCCTCCTTTTTTAATGATGAGGTACCACATTCTATCACATTAAATCCTTCCGTGTACACCCATTATCATGCCAAAATTCCATAAGGGATTTCTCACTTCATATTTCCATTCAAATATTTCTCCCATATTATGCATCTAAATTCCATTAAATATGTTGGGATATTATGTTACTTGATCTCTTTACTTTATATTTCATGTATAAAAGAACATATACCCCTTTCTCTCTCATCAACCCAACATATTAATTTCCATATGACGATGTTATGCTACCGAAATTGCACTGCAATTTTCCAAGCCTAAATAATCCTGTAGTGAATACGATACCCATTTTTATATCAAGGGTATTAAACTTTGTGAACATATTTAATGTTACTTACATGTATTTATTCCACAATCCTTTATCATGGAATAGTTTATGATGTTGAATGATTCCATGTTATATGATCCATGTGGCACACTTATGCATGAAATGAAATTTTTATAAAGGGTGCACCCTGATAGTGCTCCAATGCATTGGGTAATGTTTAGTATCATGATACACCATGTTCAATGAGGGTTTAACCATGCTAATCCATGTTTAATGTGATTTTACTCATTCCAATTCATGTTCAATGAGGGTTTACTCGTGCTAATCCATGTGCAATGAGCCTTGAGTCATGCTAATCTCTTATTTTATGTTGTTTCCCCATTTAATTGTTATAATAATAATTATATGTGATGAATTTATGTTAATGTTTCTCTTATTCTCCATTGATATTCCTATTTCATAACATGTATTTTACTCTTCATGTTATGCCTTTCTTACTCCTTTATAAGGTATTATAACTCACCCTTTTCTTAGGTATGTCCTCTGGTTATCCCATGAAATGATAAGAATAAAGGAATGTTGTGGTCATGTAAAATAGGTTTTCAATAAATATGTTGTATTTTATATCTTTAGTTTTCATGTAATGTTCCAAATAACCAAATAACCAAGACCTCTCGATCTTCCAGGTTGTAATAATTGCAAGTTTATGTAATAAATAATGTTTTCGCGTGTAATAAGAAGTATGGTTATTATAACACTTGAGTAATGTATTATGTAAGTGATGATTAGTTCAAATTAACATTCCCTAATTAATTTAATTAGTCTCAAGATTCATCTCCATTTATTTTCTTGAGAAAAATAATAAAACATTGAGTAAAATAATGAGAAAACACCCCTCTCCTACACTATAAATACCACCGCTCACCACCTCCTCTTGTAACACCTATCAAACCATAATACTTTTCCAAATTCTACTAAAATATCCTCCCAATATCCTCCCCCATGTTTATTAGATTTTGGTATTAATATAGGATCAAAAGCAGTAACCTAATGAGGTTCTCAAGAAGAAGGAATCCAGATGTAAAACCCTCTTTCCTTTCTTTTAATATCTTTTCAAGTTCATTTATTTTATGTTTATCTCAAATCCTCCCCTCATAAAAATGGTATGATAAATCCAATACCTTAAATATATTGGAATGTTTTTATGATAATGTAATAATTCATCATCATCTCTCTTTCCCCCTCCTTTTATACTAAAAATGGGAACATCATCCGTGATGTTTTAATTTATCACATTTAAGGATGATGATGTTTTAAATTTCCATTACTATATTCAAGGATGGCCATGAAACCATTTTATAGTTGAAACAGATTATAATATATTTATTATATCTTATTTAAGGTTCTGTAATAATTTTTTACACATGATATTAATTTTTAAAACAAAATTAGTTTGTTGTGATCGAAAAACTCCAACATAAACCCAAACGATTATCATTATCTATTTATCAAATGTTTCATCCTCATTCCATAAAAAAATGATATATAAGACCAATTTAACTTATATAATATCATTAATAAAATATAATTTAAATTATAGGTAATTACCCTCACATTGTACAACCTTTTTTACGTGTATACAGGTAAACCGATCATGAAAACCAAGGAAACTAACACTCCTAAACAATTAAATTGAACCCATTGACCCATGAAAAGGCCATAAATGAACTTAATAATGTTATAATATTTAAAAGACATGTTGAAACGATTTTATAATTAATAATTAATAAATTTAATTTTAGTATCCAGTACATTAAGATCAAGTGAAGAATCATTTCGAACATAAGGTAATGGATTCTACATGAGCCTCCATTATTCCTTTAGGTTACTCTTTCTCTATTTTTACCCAAATGAAATTATATTTTATTGTTTATTTAAATAATATATATTTGGTTTATCTGTTCTAAAATCATGTGTCAAGATCCATCCATCATTTGTTTTTGGGGATATAATTTTTTTCAAAGGATCCCTACAAAATTCTTCCCAATAAGCAAGCCCCATTTAAGGGAACTCTCTGAATTCTTACCCAATTTCAAGTGAACTATATAATATATTCTAAGCCACAATTATTTTTCAAAATTAAATAAATTTTTTATGAAAACATTATTGGTTCACTTATGGTTTTATATAAAATATTATTCCATTTTCCGCTATAAATTCTGTTTAATATTTTCCTTAAACCCCACTAAAATGTTTTAATTATAAAGTTTATTAAATACTATTTTTTACATGTTATCACTTCTGTTATAAATCACTAATCATGATATATTACTAATTTATTTTATGAATGTACAAGTATGATTTAATTCCTTTCTTTCATAGACTCTTTTTTGATAGGCCCATTTATTATGCTTTATAACAAGATTATGATACCCAATTCTTTCGATGGGTAACCCTTATGTTTATGTTTGATTTCTTAAATGTGATTCATTATGTTTAAATAATATTTGTTAACATGTTATTATGGGTGTTCCAAGATATCACTCCAAATCATTGGTCAATGTTTAGTCTCACAAGACATTATGTACAATAGTCTTGGTGGTTAGCCATGATTCATGCTCCATGTGCAATGGTCTTGGGGGTTTTCCTTGACTCATGATCCTCTATGTGCAATAACCCTTGAATCATGATAATTTCTTATTCTATATTGCTTCTACATTACTATTAATCCATGATTATATGATATTGGGTTATGATTCATTAAATTTAATCATGTCCCATGCCTTTTTATATCATTATGTTATGCCTTCTAACCCATGTGCTATGATTTATTCTTATGTTTATTCCATTACTAGAATTTTGGTTCATCCCTTATTTCTTGTTATACCTAGGTTATCCTATGCATATGTAAGAGCTCAAAAGAATTTAGTATATCTTTATGAATATTAAATAAAAGATGTCTTATTTTGGAATCATGTGGTTTAATTGTGTACCTAATCTCCCAGACATATAAATTTACGATCCATGGATTGTATTTTGAGGTTTAATTATGCATAAAATCATGTAATGTTTTCTATAATATCTAGGGTTACAGTAGTTTGTAATAAAGGTAATGTTTAGTTTTTATTGATATTTGGAATAGATCACTTCAAATAAACCTTATTCATAATTATAAGTCTTATAAAACATCCCTAAATCTTGGTAAGTATAGAGTAAGTAGTTTATCAAGAAAATATATCCCTATTGGGATACTACAAGTGGATGTGGTTCTTCAATATATGTACCTTGGAGTAACAACTCTGGCAAGGTGTTTCGAGATTGACTCGGAGTAACCTAGTACATGAAAACGAGCCTTACTACACACCTGGTTTGACACTCATATGGGAGAGGCTTTTTTAAATTCATAAGCTCATTACAAACCATTTTTAAGGGAACACGGACAATGATGATAAGAAATATGTCAGAAAATAGATCATGGATAACCTATATGGAAACCTAGGGAATCAAAAGTTAGGATATATTTTTCCTTTAAGAGTTTATCCTTCAATGTTTAAGGTTTTCTTTTTATGATTATTATCTAAGTATTCAAGCCCCCATAATCACACTTTATTTTTATTAGTTGATGGATGTAAATAGAAGAACACATGAAAATAATAAATGTGATAGTAAATGTGTCGATTTCCCTAATGATATTCCAAATATAATGGTACAAGTTCTAAAAACGTTATGAAATAACTTTCTTAGCATTCCCAAGATATGAATAAAAACATGAATCCTATGGAAAACCCTCCTTCTACATGGAAGTTTTCTATCTAATACTTCACGCAGTATAGGTCTCCCATGTTTAGTGGATATTCTGATCTCCTCCTCATGGAATAGTGGATTAACTCAATTGAAAAGATATTCTCGGTTATTGAGTGCTTAGAAGAAGAAATGTTGTGTTCAATGTCTATTGTTTTGATAGGGAAGCTGATCATTAGTGGAAACTGATCAAACATATGAATCTGAAGGAGGAAATGGATTCCCTGGATTGAGAGGAATTAGGGAAAATGTTATTCAATAAATATTTTTCCTTAACCCTCTATCTCATGATGGAAGGAGAGTTCCTTATACATAAGTTGAAGGAGGATGAGTCTATCCGGTCATAAGAGTAAAAGTATAGAAGGATTGAAATACACACCTACAGATTTTTCATAAACACCAAATGTAAGGTGGATCAATTAATTAGGGGACTAATGATGATTATACAAAAGGTTTTGGTGATTTGGGAATTTGAAAGTTATGAAGAGATTGTTTGTTGTGACCTTAAGGATTAAATGGAAATCAAATAATCCCAACGGTCTCATGGGTCTAGAGAAAAAAAGAGCAGAAAATGGAATCTATTATGGGTGGATCAGTAAAAAAATCCCATGATGGAACGAAGACTTAATATCCGATGTGTAAAAATTGTGGGAATAAGAATCCTAGGATCTATCTAAAGGGAACTAATAAATGATTCAAATGTGAAAAATGGGGAATATGTATAAGAAATTATAAAGGGATGTGAATAATTCCACTAACCTGGTTGAAGAATGGAAGGCATAGATCAACACCCTACATATAGTGTTGTGTTTTGACTACAAATAACATGGTCATTTTTTAAACCAATAACCTAAGCCCAATGTTTCCATATGAAATCAAAAGCAACCTCTAAGGAAACAAGGAATGTCATATTCCATCACTACTATTGAGGTAAATCCATAATATGATAGAGTAAAATATATGATTGTTATTCATTCAAGAATAGAGAATTTACTATTTGATTCGGGTTCTATGCATTCTTTCATTTCATGCAAGTGTAGTAGAACTATTAAATCACCACCTCAAAACATGGAGGTTGAGTTATCAGTGAGAATATCTAATGGGGAAATTATTGCGTCCAAAGTACCTAACTCTTTCCCAATTAATTTATATGGACTAATCCTCCCATAAAATCTTTTCTTACTTCCCTTGGTGGAGTTTGAGGTTATTTTTGTCATGGATTAACTGTCTTTGTACAAAGCTAACATCAACTGTCGGGAAAGGGGGATCACTGTTCATATGCCAAAGCATCCTCCAATTCATTAAAAGTGTAAGGAGGAAGATGAATCTACATTAGAATCATCATATAAAGTATTAATATTACTACCTTATGATAAAGAATACCTCACTGGTGTGATTGAGAAAAATGAGATGATCTTGCTCGAAGTCATTCCTATAGTGAGGGATTATAATGATGTATGACCTAAATAGTTTACTGGTCTTCCGCTTGATCAAGAGTTTGAGTTATGAACTGAAATTATTCCTAGATAACTATCTATATAAAACAAACCTTATAGAAAGGAAAATTTTGAGTTGGAAGAACTAAAGAATAAGATATAGGATAATTTGGACAAGGGTTTTATATGCCTGATTACTTCACCAAGGGGTGCACCAGTCGTCTTTTCTATGAAGAAAGATGGGTCAATGCTTATTTTCATTGACTATTGTTGTCTCAATAAAATAATGATAAAAACAAGTATCCCCTTCCTCATAAATATTACTTGTTCGATCATCTATGGGGGGGGGGCAATTATTTCTCTAAGGTGGACCTTCAGTCAGGATATCACCAATTAATGGGGAAGAAAGAAGATATTCCCAAGTCTTTCTTTAGAACAAGGTATGGAAACTATGAGTTCATTGCGAGGTCCTTTGGACTCATTAATTATCCAGAAATATTAATCAAATTAATGAATATATTCTCTCAGGATTACCTCAACAAATTCATGGAAGTCTTTGTCAATGATATTATGATATAGTCCAAAAATGGGAATAAACATGAGGAGCATTTGAATATTGTGTTTCATAAATTTCATAAGGAGAAAATTTATGCAAATTATAGTAAATGGGAGTTTTTTATAGAGGAATTACCATTCTTGGGTCTTGTTACTACCAAAAAAGGGATATCTGTGGACCATTCTGAGACAAAGGAAATCAATGAGTGGCCCCTGCCAACTTCTGTAATGGAGATCTGTAGTTTCCTTGGCCGAGAAAGTTATTATTGAATATTTGTGAAGAAATTATCATACTTTTAAACCCCAATAACCAGGATAAAATGAAATGGAGTGTTGTTTTTAAAGACTTAAGAATGTGAGGAAAGAATTAAGGTTCTCAAAAAAAGGCTTATCACTACACCAATACTCACACTCTTGAAAAGTGGAGAACTTTGTTTGGTGAATAATAATGATCCAAAGAAATTCGTAGGCCATATACTGTTGTTAAATGATAATGTGATAGCCTATGTCTCAAGGTAGTTGAAAATAAATGAGAAAAAATATCCCACACATGATCTAGAGTTGGTTGTTGTTATCTTTGCATTGAGGATATTATTTCGTTATCTCTATGGGGAGAAGTGTGGGATATATACAAATCACAAGAGTCTGAAATATATATTCACATAGAAAGTGATTAATATGAACCAATGAAGATGGTTAGAGGTCATAAAGGATCAGTACTGCTCAATCACTACCATCCTGGTAAGGCAAATAAGGAGGAAGATTCTCTAAGTAGAAAGGATCTTATAACATTATCCATGATGAGAATTGAGAAGGATCCAATATTCTTAGACTTAAGAAGGATGGACATGGGAATAATTAATGTAGAAATCTTATCAATCCATTCTCAAATGATTTATCAACCATCCCTTATGGATAAAATAAATGATTCTCAATGAAATGATGTAGAAATTCAGAAAATGGTGGAAATTATCAAGAATGGGAAATTGTTTGAGTTTCAAATTGATGAAGATGAAGTGATATGAATTGAGTCATGTCTATCTGTACCATCAAATATAGGGATAATACAATATCTTTTTAATTACATAAATAGATCAACTTTCTTTATTCATCAATGGATCATGGAGATGTATCGAGATCTCTCAAAGAAATTTTGTTGGGACAATATGAAAAAGTAGATCACTAAATATACCTCAATGTGCCCAGTATGTCAGCAAGTGAAGGAATAAAGGAAAAAATATAAAGTTATGATTCAACCTATAACCACACTAATATATAAATGGGAAAACATCTCAATGGACTTTAGCAGTGGACTTCCGAACACATCTATAAGAAATAATGCTATATGAGTTATTATGGATCTTCTTATAAAGAAAAATCACTTTATCAAAATTTGAGAGGACTTCTCATTGGATCAACATGCATGGATAGATATCAAGGATTTAAGATCCCAAATCTTTTTTTAGGTATGGATCATGATTTTGAGTGTTTTGAGGTAAAAGGAATAATTTGGAAATTTTCTAGGTACACGTTGAGCACACTTGAGTACATGTTGTGTACCCAGTTGCTATGTTTAGCAATGTAATGGCATTGTAACAACTGAGTAAAAGGCCATGTGGACCACCTAAAGCAGGGTCCAGTTGAGGCCTTTCTACAATGCGTACAATAAATGAACACAACATGTACTTTTCTTTTTATTAAATTAATCAGACCGGGGTCGCATCTCATCTCCAAAACACATCTGTTCTTCCCATGTTTTGTATAATAGAGAGATGAGACGACCAAGAAAATCGAACCCCTATCATTCCTTCATCTGAGATCTGATTTATACACAACCAGGTGTATTCGATTCCCACTGTGGATTTCTTTATTTCCCTAGAGCCTCTCATCCTTATTTCCCCTCTCTCTTGAGTTATCAATGGTTGGACAATTTTACCTATTTGTAGATCTATAACGTTCTAGGCTAATTCAAGGGCTGAAATTTGAGAGTGTTCATTATTAAAAATATGTTGGACTATAGGGAATTGAATTTGAGAGATTCCATAGGGTCATTGTAATTATTATTTATATGAAGACCAAGGGGTATTGACCATGAGAGCTACCGAGGTGGTTGTTTGTAATTGATTAGTACTTTGTGGGACCAAAGGGGTTCGACTGTGTGAGCATTCACAGAGGGTAATTATTGTTTATTGATTTGATGATATGCTGAACTAGAGGGGTTAGACTATGAGAACATTTCTAGAGGATTTCTTGTGAAATATTTAATGATTGTGAAAGGCCAGCCATGCCAAAGCACAATCTTTGACTCGATCTGACCTGTTTTTCTAGATGGTCTTTTGCGACGTCTGTCTCTTATTATTATACAAGGGGATAAAAAGCTTAGGCTAGATCCCAAGGTAACATTATTCAATTTTTGGCATAATTTATAAATTAAAATGAATTTAATTGAAAATTTTAGGATTTATTACTTTGGAGTACTTCCAAGTTTATTGCTTCATTTTTCATATTTTCCTACTATATATATATTCAATAATAGATAGGCATATATATTTTGGTTGTTTCCTACTGGTATTTGTATCACACCCTATTTGGGTCATGATTTTTGACCCAAACATACTATTTGGTTGTTGTTTTAGATAAGGTAAAGAAACTTTGTTCATCAAGTACTGGATTATTGTTGAAGATGGAGAGCATGGGACTGAGCTGATGCTTGCGATGCTGCTGGAGTTTACTAATTTCTGTACATTGATTCATTATTGTATATCCATCATTGTGACTTGTTTGTTTTATTTCCTAGTTACATGTGATATGCATCATATATATATATATATTGCAATTGTTTAGACTATGAGTCTTTCATTGTTTACTTCTGTTGTAAGGTATTTCTACTTCCGCTACTGTTTACTATTTATTTCCAATATGTTACATTGCCAATGAGGTCATAGATTTTTCACTATCACACCCAAGGCCCTCAATGCTATTCAGAAGCCTCTGGTGTTTAGGGAAATCTGCTTGAGGCTTTATAACATCTTAGATCTGTGAAGAACCTGGATCTTCATTTCAAGTATGGATATTGATTTCGGGTCCTTTTGCAGAAAAACGAAGAATTTGGAAATTTTCTAAGTACACGTTATTTACTCTTGAGTACATGCCATGTACCTGATTTCCATGTGTAGTCATGTATTGGTCGTGTAATGGCTGAGTACAGGGCTATGTGGACCGCCTAAAGTGTGGGCCGATTGAGGCATGTACACAAAATGTAAATTAAATGAACACGTTCTGTACTTTTCTTCTTATTTGATTAATCAGACCAGGGTCGTGTCTCATCTCCAAAACATATATATTCTTCCTGTTTTTCATACAAGAGAGTGATGAGATGACTGGGAACATCAAACCCCTACCATTCCCCCATACATGCTTCGATTGAGACGCCACCGAGTGCATTGGATTCCAACTGGTGAGTTCTCTGTTTCCCAAGATCCTCTCTCCCCAATTTCTCCTCTCTCTTGAGTTATCTAAGGTTGAATGATTTTGACCTTATTTTATATCTATGATTTTCTAGTCTAATTCAAGGGATGGAGTTTGAGAGTTTTCATCGTACAACATTGAGGTAGGTGGTTTGTGCCTTTATTTGGTTGTATTTGTATTATATATGCTCAAAGTGTCGAATATCCTTGTTTTGGTTATTGCGTGCTATGAAATTTAACCCCGTTTAATTCCATCTATTTTTCTTTGATAAAGGGTTATTTATTAAGGATAATATTTATTACCTTGATCATGGATATGTTACCTATGATTAATTTAGTTTTGGTCGTTTGGTCTAGAAAGCATGTTAGGTTGCTTTGTTTCTATGCGTAGTGTTGTTAGGATATAGTTTCTGTTTATATGTGATGATTTTGCTTCACATTATGAATGTATGGACAAGGGTAATTGACTATGAGGGATTCCCAAAGTAGGTTCTTTTAATTATGAATTATTATTATCGTTGACTAGAGGCATCAACTGTGAGAGCTACCATGGGGTCATTGACCAGAGGAGTTAGACTATGAGAGCTACCCAGAGGGTCATTATTAAATGTATGTTGTACCATAGGGAAATGACTATGAGACCTTCCTTAGGGTCATTATAATTATTATCACTTTGTAGACCAATGGGTATTGACTGTGAGAGCTACCTAGGTGGTCGTTTGTAATTGATTAGTACTTTTGGGGACCAAAGGGGTTAGACTCTGTCAGATTTTTCTAAAGTGTCTTTAATTTTTATTCAATTTATGATATGTTGAAATATAGGGATTATACTGTTATAAATTTCCTCAAGGGTTTCCGGGGAATGATTTAATGGTTTTGACTATCCATACAAGCCAAAGAACAAGCTTAGACTTGGTTTTACTTGCTTGTCTAGACGGTCATTTGAGATGTCTATCTGTTATTATTATACAAGGCGACACAAAGCATAGGCTAGATCCTGAGGTTACATTATTGAATGGTTTGAATAATTTATAAATGAAAACGAAAGTAATTAAAAACTCTAGGATTGTTTACAATTGAGTAATACCTTGTTTATTTCTCCATTTTTCATATTTTCCTTCCATATATATTCTATGATAGTTAGGCATAGATATTTTGGTTTTTTCCTACTGGGATTTGTCTCACACCCTTTTAGGGTCATGATTTTCAACCCAAATATATTATATGGTTACAGGTATAGATAAGGGAAATTTCACTTCTTCATCAGGTACTTTATTTCTATTGAAGTTGGAGAGGATGGGACTGAGCTGAGCCTTGCAATGCTGTTGGATTAATTGTTTTCTGTAAATCTTTTTAGTATTGTATTTCTATAATTTTGACTTGTTTAGATTCTTTACTAGTTACATTTTACATGAATCGTATATATATATATGCTGTAGTTGTTTATATTATCAGTCTTCTGTTGTTTACTTCTATTGTATGGTATTACTTCTTCGAATACTATTTACTATTTATTTCAGGTGTGTTACTTTGCTAATGAGGGAATTTTTCCCACTATCACACTCAAGGACCTCTCTTCTAGTTAGAAACAATTGGTGTTTTGGGGAAATCTTCTTGAGGCCATGTGACTAACCAGGTACATGGCACCTTTTGGCGACACTCAGATTCGGGATCATACCAAGTGGTATCAGAGGGGTTCTTTTCTTATTTGTATTACTGTTTGGAGATTATATATAGGGATTGAAAGGAATGGGTAGTTGGTAAAAAGTTGTTCCTGGGAGTAGCTAACCTGTGTACATGGAAAATCCAATTTACCTTGAATATTGCAATTGATCTAGTTTTTTCAATTATTACAGTTGATTTGATTTCACCATTGGGGGATGCACTTGTTTTGTGCTATTATTGTTTGTATCATTGTGGGTATATTTCTATTGCTACCCGATGTGATAAGGGAATTCCATATCATGCATCATATACGAAGTTGCTAGAGATCACATGTCTTGCATTCTTGCCATTGCATTTAGGGTGAATTACTGATTGTATGTTGTTGTGATAGATGATGTGATAGATATGCATGCTATTTTGATAGATGTTGTGATAAAATACATTTTATTTCGATAGGGTATTGGAATATGTAAGGTTTCATTTGGGTGTATTCCAATCTACAGTCCCTGAGGTGTAATGGTCCCTCTTGCATTGAAATTTGGGGGACCATGGTTGAACATTAATTCAATTTTGTCAATTTTAATGTGGAATAGGATTCCAAACATTGAGTCACGATAGTATGGGCTCTCACGGGTCGTGATTTTTCATTCCATGGAAAAAAATTATGTTTTAAGTGGTTTCAGAGATGTTTTAGAGGCTTATAGTCTTGAAACCCAGACAACATGGCATGTGATGTTATGAACACACGTTATGTGTTCTTCTATTCTGGAAGGAACACATTTTTTTAAATACACACTGTGTACTATATGTACATGCCATGTATTATTTAACTATGTGACTGACTATGTGAGAAGAGACACAGGGTTGGGATACATGGGTAGAACACACTGTGTACTATGAGAACACGCTGTGCCGAAAGGACTGTGTGTCCGGTCGTGTGACTAACGACATGGGTGGATGAAACTGAGAGTGTACATGCTGTTTCCCTTTCTTGAATGCTATGTAGACTTGAATGTGTCTCCTACTGTGTGAATAATGACACGGGTGGTTAGAACATAGGTATTACACACTGTTTCTATTTCCAACATGCTGTGTAGTGTTACCCAGGAGAGAACCATGTGGTTTAGCCATGTAAAAGTACTTGGGAAGGAGGGAAAATTCAAGTACATACTGTTTCTGATAATGAACACACTGTGTGTAGGGGTGTTACATGGCCAGGTTTGGCAGCGGTACACGACCTTGTTGAAAGTTAAGGGAACACACTGTGTAGTGGTTCTACACGCTGTGTAACCTTATTAGGTAAAACATGAATGTTTTCTTCTCCAGTTCCTTTATTTCACTTCTATATTACTGTCCTTGATAATCTTGAACGAAGTTGTGCACTTTACCTTGTAGAGTCACACCGCCAAGACGTCCTCTAGTTGTACTGCAGGTGTAGGGAAATGATCTGACCCTCAAAATGGTAAATCAAGGACTACTAGTAGATCCTCCTGTCATTCTCATCTTGGAACCAACTGAAATACTAGACTCAATTGCTGATTCACATTTCTGCAAAGGATTTTTTGGATGTTAAAAACCTTTTAGGGAGCAATGAATCCTTCCCTGTCTATGGAAGAGAGGACGTGGGTGTTCCAGCAGTAGCATCCTCCCACTTTTTCAGGGGATGGAGGACCACAGGCTACAAAGTCATGTTTGGAGTCCAAGATTTCTATCTTTGAGCATTTGGAGATGCCTTCGGAGAGGAAAGTTAATATCACTATATATATTCTATGTGATTATTCCAAGAGATGTTGGGATGTTATCTCATAGGGAGTATGTTATTAGGATATGGTTTGTGAATATTTCTATAGGATCGTTTTTGATTACTTCTACCCCAAGATGTTGAGGGCCGATCAAGCCTGAGTGTTCATGAATTTGGAGTAGGGTGCTCTTTTAGTGATGGGATATTCATCTCGTTTAATATATATTTAGAACATCACACCTGTTCTGGGAGGTTCCTAGTTATCTTTGGATAAAAGATTTTAGGATGGTCCCAAGTATGACATCTGATCGTAGGTGAATGTCATTAGGCTGACTTCAGTGATGGATATAGTTAACCAGGCGCTAATTACCGAGTGTAATCTGAGGGAGTTGGGAGCTGTGATCTAGGAATGTTTAGCATCCAGGGCTAGTACTCCTTCTATAGATAGAAGGAAGAGCCACATGGAGCCTTCACACAATGTTTCTTTAGGTAGTTAGGTGGTATTCTATCAATGCTGGAAGAGCGGGCATACGAGACACCATTGCCTGAGAGACCCAGTTGAGTGCCGATCTTGCAGCATGATGGATCATCTTTAGCATTTTTTCTAGTGTTTCTCACCAGTAGCTAGTGAGTGGGGATCAGATATGACTCCACATTTAGGAGAAGGACCACCAGCTTCTCATCATTTAGGGAACTGGAGTTCTTCCAACCATTCAGGATGAGGGGGAGGTCATGACAGCAGTATCCAGTTGGTTGACTTTCAGTGACATCTTGGTGGATCAGCTCAGGGTAGTCTGGAAGGGTCATAGGGCCATGGTATGGGTTAGAAATTTTCAATGAAGTTGACCCTACAAGATCAGGATCCCAGACCCTCTAAAATTTGAGGTAGGATTCTAGTTTCCTTAGTTTTTGTTTCAATTATTTTTTATACAGGGGATTCCCATAGTTTCATTTTTGTTTTCATTTTTGTGTTCCCTGGGCTCTATATTTTTACTTCTGATGATTTTATGATACTAGGTAGTCTGTTAGGAATTTGGACGACAAGTGTATGTAAGTGCAAGGAGTTCATTCTTGAGGTTGGTGGGTGTCACTCCTTGTGGGACCTCTATGACCTAGAGATGATTGGCTTCGATGCCATTCTTGGAATGGATAGGTTGGTCTCTTTCTGGGCTTTTTTTGTCTGCAATAGTCATTGGGTTAGTTTCACGTCTCCAGAGGGCGTGTCTTTTCTACACAAGGGAGAATGGGATGTCCAGGAGAGTAGATCTAGACTAGAGCATCTTGTGTTTGGAGGAATTACAACACAAATTTCTACTTTATATCTGGATGAACATGGGAATTTACAGATGGACATTCCTATAGTGGTGGATTGTTTCAAAGATGTCTTTATAGATATTTTTTTTTGTTTTACCTTTGGAGTGAGAGGTATATTTCTCCATTGAGCATGTTCTAGGAGTGGTACTGGTGTCCATTCCACCTTATAGGATGGCTGCACCATACTTACAAGAGCTTATGATTTAGTTGGAGGATTTGCAGGGAAAGGGTTTCATCCAACCCAGTACATGTCCTTGGTGTTCGCCTGTCTTGTTTTCAAAGAGGAAGGACAGTACCCACAGATATTTTGTGGATTATCACAAGATGAACCAATTGACGGTCAAGAACCGATATCCCTTACTTAGGATTGATGATCTCTTTGATCATCTTCGAGGAGCCCAAGTGTTCTTGAAGATTGACTTGAGATCCAGTTATCACCAGTTTCACGTTAGACCATTAGATATACCTCTTACAACATTTAAGAATAGGTATGGTCTATTTGAGTATGTGGTTATGTCATTCAGTCTCACAATCGTGCTGGCAGTTTTTATGGCATTGATGAACCGATTGTTCCATCCTTACTTGGACTCTTTTTTGGTTGTTTTCATGGATGATATCAGGGTGTATGATCACACTCGACATGACCATGAAAACCATATTGTGATTGTTTTGAGTACACTAAGAGAGCAGCAGTTATATACTATGTTCACAAAATACCACTTTTGGATGGACTAATTTCACTTCCTGGGTCATGTTATCTCAGAGACAGGAGTATTAGTAGACCTAGAAAAATTGAAAGTAGTAGTTTCCTGGGGGAATATGAAGAACGTCTTTGAGGTACAGAGTTTTCTAGGGCAATCTAGTTACTACAAGAGAATTGTGTAGGACTTTTTATGCTTAGGAGTTCCACTTATGGGTCTGACTATGAAGGGTGCATGGTACTTGTGGAAAGAATCGTAGGATTCAATATTTCAGAAGCTAAAAGGGAGATTGAGTTCAGTACCGATACTTATTTTTCCGTAGTCGGGAAAGAGTTACACAATTTAATATGATGCATTAGGTATCGCGCTAAGAGAAGTGCTTATGGTGGGGGAATAAGTCATTGCATATGGGTCCTGGAATTTGAAGCCACATGAGAGGAATTACCCAATGCACGATATCGAGTTAGCTGTAGTTGTGCATGATTTTCATTGTTGGAGACATTATATTTTGGGAGAACATTTTTTTATTTTTAATGACCTAAAAATTCTCAAGTATATATTTACTCAGTGTAATCTAGATTTAAGATAGTGAAAGAGGGTTGAGTGCCTTTAGTATTTTGACATTGAGCTTTCCTACATTCTAGGGAAAGGCAATGCTATGGCTGATGAATTGAGTAGGAATACTCAAAAAGAGGATTTTCAGGAGGCCAGTAGTGAGTGGAACCTTATGGATCTATTATATGAGATACATTTGGAGGTGCATGATAGATAGGGGAATATGTTTCTTTCTTTTGTAGTTGTTACCTATACTTTTCTGGATCGAGTTCGAATAAGGAAGCTATGAAATTCCGAAGGCCTAGTTCTATGGGAGAGTGTGTCAAGTGAGTACCCTACTCCTGGGTGGACCATAGGTGAGGATGAGGTCTTAATTTTTCATAGGCTTGTATGGGTGTCAATATACTTACGCGAGGATTTGTTGTGAGATTTTCATTCCTCATTTTGGGAAGTTCATCCTGGTGTAACCAAGATGTATCGAGATCTACACTATCCATATTGGTGGCCAAGTATGAAGAGAGATGTTGCCGATTTTTTTATGAGATGTTCCAACTATCAAAAGGTGAAGGCGGAGCATCAGCAACTATCATGGATTTTACAGTAGTTACCCATTACTCAATAGAAGTGGAATGATGTCGCAATGTATTTTATGACAGGTTTACCGAGGTCGCATCAAGGGAATGATGTAGTTTGGGTTGTTGTTTACAAACTCAAGAAGGTTTCACAGTTTTTGATGATCAAGGAAACCTTGAATGTTGATGATTTGGGATGATTGTACATCCGATAGATTGTACTTTTTCAGGGGGTTCCAGACTCTATCATTTTAGATAGGGATGCATGAATAAATTCTCGTGTCTGGTAGTGACTCGAGAGGTATTTGGTTACACAAGTAATTCTGTGTACATATTACCATCTCCAGATAGAGGGCCAATCAGAGCACACGATTCGGGTTCTAGAGGACATTCTTTGGGCATGCGTCCTTGATTTCATGGGGTATTCGAGGAGACACATACCATTAGTGGTGTCTTCCTATAATAATAGTTTTCATGTGATGATTGAGACGGAACCTTATGAGGATTTGTACAGTAGGCCATTACGATCACCCCTATATTGGCTGGAGGGAGGAGAGGCAGTTATGTTGGGACCTCATCTTGTCCAGGAGACCACAAAGAAGGAGGAGTTGATTCAGAAGAGGATGGATACTACACAGTCTTGACAGAAATCTTATACTGATCAAGGAAGACTACCTCTGGAGTTCGAGGACGGATAATAGGTTTTCTTATGGGTTACACTGAGGTTGGGACACAGGAGGATTAGGAGATAGGGAAATATTTCACTGAGATATGTTGGGCCTTTTGATATTTTGGAGAGAGTCAGGTTAGTTGCCTATCAGTTATAGTTTCCTTAGAGGTACTGGGATATAAATGACATCATTCATGTTTCTTAGCTATAAAATTACATTTCAGACCCATCTGACATTTTTCACCCTGAGGAGGTTGATTTTGAGGTGCTTACATCATTCGAGGAGAACCCTATACGGAATGTGGATCGCAATACAATGGATCTATGTGGCTAGTCTTTTACTCTGGTAAATGTTCTATGACAGCACAAGCAAGTACATGACGAGACTTGGGAGAGGGAGAACAATTTACAATCACAATGGAAAGAGTTGTTTTATGTTTCCTCTTCACCACCTTTGAAAGAAAAATTCCAAGACGAATTTCATTAAGGGGGGATGTTTGTAAGAACAAGAATCTTTATTTCAGGTATGGTTCTTGATTTAGGGTGTTTTTGAGGAATGGGGAAAAATTCAGAAAATTTCTAAGTACACACAGTGTACTCTTGAGTACATGCCCTTTACTCGGTTTCTGCATATAGCCATGTGCTGTCCATATAACGACCGAGTACATGGCCATGTGGACCACCAAAAGTGGGGGCTGGTAGAGGCATGTACATTGTGTATACATTAAATTAACATATTGTGTACTTTTAGTTTTACTTGATTAATCAGACTGGGGTCATGTAACATCTCCATAACACATCTCCTCTTCCCGTGTTTCATACAAGAGAGCAACAAGATGACCAAGAACTTCAAACCCCTTCTGTTCCTCCATCCGAGCTCCAATTGAGACACCACCATGTGCATTGGATTCCCACTGGTGAGTTCTCTATTTCCCTTGAGCCTCCCTTCCTGATTTCTCCTCCTTCATGAGTTATTAAAGGTTGAAATATTTTGACCATTTTGTAGATCTATGGAGTTATAGACCGATTCAAGGGACGATATTAGAGAGTGTTCATCATAAGACATCGAGTTAGGTGGTTTTTTCCTTTCATTGTTTGTATTTGGATTATATATTCTCAAAGTTCCTAATACTAATTTTTAGGGTATTTCGGGTTTTGGAATTTAACCCTTTTTTAAGAATGTTATGGTTTTTTTGTTTGAGAAAGAGTTATTGATTATAAATAAGGTTTATTACCTCGCTCAGGGATGTGTTACCTATGTTTGATTTGGTTAGGGCTGTTGTGTCTAGAAAGCAAGTTAGGATATTTTTTTCCATGCCTAGTGTTGTTAGGATGGAGTTGTTGTTTATATGAGATGGATGTGTTTCACATTATTAATGTATGAAGAAGGGGAATTGACTATGAGAGCTTCCAAAATTAGGGTCTTTTAGTTACGAATTATTTTAATCTTTGACTAGAGCCACTGACTACGAGAGCTTCCATGGATTCATTAACCATAGTGGTTAAACCGTGAGAGCTACCCAAAGGGTCATTATTAAACGTTTATCGGACAATAGGGCATTGAATGTGAGAGCTTCTAGAGGGTCATTATAATTACTATTTCTATTAAGAACAAGGGGTATTGACCGTGAGAGCTACGGAGGTGGTCATTTGTAATTGATTAGTACATTGTGGGACCAAAGGTGTTAGACTGTGTGAGCTTTACTAGAGGGTATCATTGTTTATTGAATTAATGATATGCTAAACTAGAGGGTTTAGACTCCGAGAACATTCACAGAGGTTTTTTTGTGAAAGATTTAATGATTTTGATGAGCCGGCCAAGACAAATCCCAAGCTTGGACTCTGTCTTACTTGTTTTTATTTATCGTCTTTTGAGACATTAGTATGTTATTATTATGAAAGGGGATACAAATATTAGGCAAGATCCCGAGGTTACATTATTCAATCGGTTGAGAAATTTATAAATGAAAAGGAATGTAATTGAAAACTGTATGATTCTTTACTATTTAGTACTTCCTAGTTTATTGCTTCATTTTTCAAATTTTCATGCTATATATATTCACTAACAGTTAGGTATAGGTCTTTTGGTGGTTTCCAACTGAGATTTATCTCACACCCTATTTGGGTCAATCTTTTTAACCAAAATAGATTATATGGTTGTAGGTATTGATAATGGAAAGAACCCTTCTTCATCAGGTACTTGATTGTTGTCGAAGTTGGAGAGCATGAGACCGAGTTTAGTCTTGCGATGCTGTTGGAGTTTACTATTTTCTATATATTGTTTCAGTATAATATTTCCAGAATTATGACTTGTTTGGATACTTTCCTAGTTATATGTGACTTGCATAATTTATATATGTATGCTTCATTTGTTTATACTATTAGTATACAATTGTTTACTTTTGTTTTATGGTATTACTACTTCCACTACTGTTTACTATTTACTTCCACTGAGTTACTTTGCAAATGGGGGCATAGTTTTCCCACCATCACACTCATGGACATCACTACTAGTCAGAAGCCTCTGGAGTATGGTGAAATGCATTTGAGGCCATGCGACCAAATGGGTACGAGACACCTTTTGGAGGCACCCAGATCAGGGATGTTACAAAAGTAGTGGTAATGCCTCCTGGAGTACCACAATCGATAGTATTCGATTGAGATCCAAGATTTACCTCAATGTTTAGGCAAAGTATCCAACATGCTCTAAGAACTGGGTTGAAGATTAGTTTGTCCTATCATACTCAAACATATGGCCAATCTAAGAAAAAAAAATCAGACACTAGAAGAAATGTTGAGGGCATGTTCTATGGACTTCAAAAGAGGATGGGACCAACATATTCCCCTAGTTGAGTTCTCTTACAACAATAGTGTCTACTAGAGAATTTGAATGGATCCGTATGAATACATTTATTGGAAAAGAGGTAGAACACTAGTATGATGGGATAATGTTGGTGAATATAAGCTGATTGGACCTCAAATGGTCAATGAAATGGGGGAGATGGTGAAAACCATTCAAAAACACATCATGGCATCCCGAAATCAATATAATATCTATACATACAATCATATACAAGACCTATAGCTTATATTTGGATACATGGTATTCCTCCACATATCTCCATGGATGAGGATCCTGAAATTTGGGAATAATGGGAAGCTAAGTGCCAGGTAAATCACCCCCTTCAATATCCTTGATCATGTTAATGTTATGGCATAACAAATATCACTTCCTCCAACCATATATCATATACATGATTTATTTCATGTATCCTTCCTAAGGATGTACAAACTTGATCTATATCATGTACTAAATTCATAGGTGGTACAGTTGGAGAATGATCTTTCTTATGAGGAGCAGCCATTTAAGATCTTTGTTCGTAGAGATAAAGTTATCTGAAACATGACTACTCACCGGCTCAAAGTACTATGGAAGAACCATAAATATAAAGAGGAAACATGGGAACCATAGGATGATAAGAAGAAAAATTACCCACACTTGTTTTCATCATAGAATGTAAAATGAAATTTCGAGGGTGAAATTTCATAAGGGGGAAGAATGTAATGACCCAAAAATTTTATCAATGTTATTCCATTTTTATAATTATGTAATATATTATTATCACATAAATTAACATTAAAAACACAATAAAAACATTATAAATGAAAAATTAATTAAATAAAAAACATTTTTAGAAGTTAAGGAACATATACCAAAGGAATAGTAACTTGACCATTGAAATAGTAACATAAACCTTATGAATAATAAACCGAAAAATTGAGTAGTAAAATCACCAATGAATGTAAAAATAATTTTTTCCATATTATAAGTGAAAATATAAAATAATTATCTCAAAATATAATTAAATAAATATTTTTAAAATTATTAATATTGTTTTGGTATTTTTGTAAGTCATAAATATTTAATTACAATTTAATAAAAAATTTATTAATTTTAAAGAAATTTTATTTTCATTAAATGTATACATAAATTAATATTTTAAATCCTTATGATTATAAGGTAATTTTATGAGATCTTATTTAATTTTTTGAAGTGAAATAAAAGCAATTATAATTTTAAAATTTGTATTTTCCAAGTAAATGATGATTTTAATTAAAATAAAAATTTATCATATTTAGAAAACAATTTTAATAAAATTGTTTTAATTTTTTAATTCTAAATGTCAAAAAATGGTTAGGGTGAATTTTGTGGATTTTTTTAAACTTCTTGAATTTTTGGTGAATAGTGAAATTCAGTAATTTATAGTATCAGTAAATAAATTAATTTCTTGAGTCATTCTTGAGACCTATATGATGTAAGAGCCCATTAGTTCAAATTCACATGAACTAATTACTATATTTAGTCTCAATAATAATCACTATTTATTTTTCTAAGGAAATTAATAAAAAATTGAGTAAAATAATGAGAAATCATCCCTCTCATCCACTATAAATACCAGCCCTCACCACCTCTTCTCCCCACACCTCTCAAGACTTTATCCTTGCCCAAATTCTTCCAAAATATACTCCTGATCCCCTCCATCACATATAGTATCTCTTGGTCTCATTACAATACCAAAACCAATCCCCTAATGAATTTCTCAAGATGAAGGAATTAAGAGGTAAAACCCTCTTCAATTTCTTTTAATTTATTTTCATGTTCCTTTTTTTCCTTTTCACTACTCACCTCCCCTCATCCAAAAGGTATGATAAATTAATTACCACACATATACTATAATTTTATTATTCAAATGGAATAATTCTTCCTCATCTTTCTTTCCCCATCCTTTTATACTTAAAATGAAAACATCACCCGTGATGTGTTAATTTATTACATTCAACGACGATGAAGTTTTAAATTTCCATTACCATATTCAAGGATGGCCATGGAAAAAAATTTATGGTCGAAACAGATTATTATAAATTTATTATATCTTATTTAATGTTATGAAAACATATTGTATATATGATATTAATTTATAAATTAAAATGAGTTCATTTTGATCGAAAACTTCCAAAATAAACCTAAAAGATTATCATGAACTATTTATCTAATGATTCATTCTCAATAAATAAAATAAAATGCTATATAAGATAAATTTAGCCTATTTGAGATCATTAATAAAATATAAGTTCAATTTTGGATAATTACCCCACTTTAAATGACCTTTCGTACATGTACTCAAGTAGACCGGTCTTGAAAACCAAGAAAACCAATGCACCTAAACCATGAAATTGAACATCGAAACCCATCATAAAGGACATAAATGAACTTAATAAAGTTATAATAAATAAAATACATGTATAAATGATTTTTTAATTACTAATTTATTACTCTAGTTTGATTATAAATGACATTAAGATCATGTATAGAATCATTCCTTCAAGTTAATCTCTCTCCATTTTTTACCCAAATGAAATTATCTTTTATTTTTTATATACATATTATAAATTCTGGGTATATATTCGAAAATCATGTGTCAAGATCCATCTAACCTTATTTTTCAGGGATATACATGTTTTCAAAAGGTTCCCTACTCAATTCTTCCCAATAAGCAAGCCCGATTTAAGGGAATATCTCTAATTATTACCTAATTTCAAGTGAACAGTATAATCTATTTTAAGACACTGTAAATTTTCTAAAATCAGTAATTTTATAATGGAAACATTCTTAGTTTACTTTTTGTCTTATATAAATTATTATTCCATTTTCTTCATTAAATTATCTTTAATATTTTCCTTAAAATAAACTAAAATGTTTTAATTCTAAAGTTTCTTAAATACTATTTTATGTGTTACCACTTTGGTTTGACGTCAATAATAATTATATATGCCTATTTTCCATTTTTAATTTCCATATACGATTTAATTCATTCCATTCATGGACACTTTTGTGATACACCCATTTATTATTCTTTATGACATGATTATGATACCCAATTCTTTCCATGGACAACCCTTATGTTTATGTTTGATTTCTTATGTATGATTATTTTTTTTGGAAAACATATTCATGAACATGTCATGATGTGTGTTACCATATATATATATATACAATAAATTGGCTAATGTTTAGTCTCATGAGACGTTATGTGAAACGATATTGATGGTTAGCCTTGACTCATGATCCATGTACAACGATCTGGGTGGTTAGCCTTAACTCATGATTCTATATGTGCAATGACACTTAACTTGTGATAATGTCATTTTTATGTTTCTTAAAAATTACTATGAATCCATGATTTTTTGATCCCATGTTATTATTCCTTATATTTAATCATGTTCCATGCCTTTTTATATCATTATGTTATGACTTCTAACCCATGCGCTAAGCTTTATTCTTATGTTTATTACCTTGCAGGGATTTTAGCTCATCCGTTTGTTCATTTTATCCCTAGGTTATCCTATTTTTATGTAGGGATAAAAGGAATTTAGGATCTCTTTATGGAGATTAATTAAAATGTGTTCTTATCTTGAAATCATGATGATTAATTATGTACCTAATCTCCATGAAACTAAAATTTATGATCCTTGGCTTGTAATTTGATGTTAAAATATTCATAAAATCATGAAATGATTTTTGTAAAGGCTTGGGTCACTATTAAAAATGGTTCATGAAGATCGACCTTTTATATGGTTTCCATCAGTTGATGATAAAAGAATCTCACAATCAGAAAAAAACTTTTTTGAGCATATTCTGTCATTACAGGTACCTTATCATTCCATTTGGCCTAAAAAATTATCCTAAAGTTTTCATGGATTTAATGAACATGATTTTCCATGAGTATCCGGATACTTTCATGATAGTATTTTTGGATGACATCCTTGTTTACTCCATGTCTGAGGGGAACCATGTGCATTATCTAGGAACAGTTCTAAACTTTCTGAGAAACCATTGACTTTATTACATGCTTTCAAAATGAGATTTATGGATCCAAGAAGTAATTTCCATGGGACATATGGTTTTGGAAAATGGAATATCATTTGATCCTAAAAATTATTGAAGGTTCTTACGACATGAGAAAAACCAAAGAATGTTTTTTTGATTAAGAGATTTCTGATCCTAGCTAGATATTATCATGGATTCGTTAAGGACTTCCAAATGTTTGATTATCCAATTAATTCCCTAACTCGGAAGGGAGTGATGTTTTATTGGGATGAGAAATTTCATATTACTTTCATTGAGTTTAAACATTTTTTGATGATTGTGAATGTGTTGATTCTTTTTATGAATGGGAAGGTCTATGTTGTCTTCTATGATACATGGGGTTCAGGCTATGTTGGGTTTTTATGTATGGTAATCATGTTGTTTGATATGGATCTCATCAGATTAGGACTCATGAGAAGAATTATCTATCCCATGACCTTGGAAATACTGCTATAATGAATATGCTTAATGATGTAAACATTAAATTTACAGAGAAAGGTTTACCATTCTTTCTGACCGCAAGATATTGAGTTACATCTTCTTTGAACATGATTTGAATCTCTACCAGAGGCGTTACATTGAATTCATATATTCTTTTGATTTCTTCATATATTATACCCAGGGAAAGGGACTATAATAATAGTTTCTTTTAATTGTAAACTTCCAACCAAGGTAGAAAAAGATTTATCAGAAGAGTGGAACATTATGGCTCTATTAGCATAGTTTAATTGAGAGTCTAGGAATCAGGGGGAATGGTTTCCTTTTATAGTGTTTATTTGTAATATTATCTTCAAATATTGATTCTTCTGGAACAATATATTTATGAGGAGTCATATGGAATTAGTGACTCTCTTGATAATGGGGAGAGCGTTCTTTATTTTTCATTCTCCAAAAAGGGAATTATATGTTTTCAGAACCATTTTTTGGTACCATATTCAATATGGAAAACTATTATGGTGTATTTACATAGTTATCAATGTCTAGTGAACCCAAGAACCACAAAGATGTTCTTTAACATGCGGGGATAGTTCTGGATGCTAGGTATGAGATGAGATATTATTGAGTTTGTTTCATGTTTTTATACATGCCAACAGATTATGGCTGTGCAGCAGAAAGCTTCGGGTTTTACTTAACCACTTTCAGTGCCTATATGGAAGTTATATAAGATTTCTTTTTATATTTTTGTTGGTTTTACATGTAACTATAGAAATAATAATTTTATATGGGTTGTAATTGATTATTTTAATAAATCAGCTCACTTTATACCCATCTGAGATACAACCAAAGTTGAGGAGTTGGGAAATATCTTTGTGAAAGAGGTTTTTCTTTTACACACTTTTCCTTTATTTATAGTATATAATAGGGATCATTGGTTTAATTCTCATTTTTTAGAGGCATTTGGGAGGCATTGGGATCTCCCTTACATATGAGAGTGGCAGACCGTCTGTAGTTGGATTCCTAGACAGAAAGAACTTTACAAATTCTTGTGGATAGGATTTATGCTTGTGATCTTGACCTTTGTGGGGATTGGGATGATCAATTGTGGATGTTTGAGTTTTAGTATAACAATATTTACCATTACTTGATTATAATGTCTCATTTTGAGGACATTTATTTTATAGACTTGCAAATCTTTGTTGTGTTGGTGGGAGAATGGTGAAAGTTCCCTTGTTAGACCAAGCTTGGCCCAAAAGATAACAATAATGATTCAGTAGATTCATCATAGGAAGCTGATGTCATAGAACCAAAACAAGTTTTAGGGTAATCTACATTTTAAGTCTTTCAAATTATCATTTGATGACCAGGTGTTCTTGAATGTTTCACCTCAGTTAGGTCACCAATGTCTTGGGAAGAAAGGGAATATTTCTCAACAATTTTTGGTACCTTTTGAGGATGTTGATAAGGAGGGGAAAGTTTCATATCGTTTAGCTCTACCACCACATATGATGTCGATACATAACGTGTTTCATGTATATTATTTTCAAAAGTATCTATCTGATCTATCAAATTTTCTATGTTAGAGTGATCTTGAAGATGAAGATGATTTATCTATGACTGAATAACCAGTCTGGATTGTTGATTATGAGGCCAAGGAATTTCATGAGAAGAAGATACCATTTGTTTATGTGAAATGATAGCACAATTATGTTTCTCATGAGATGTCGAAGAGGAAGGCACTGATGATAGATCAATGGTCTCATATTTTTGACATGTAAGCTTCTTCGTAGGCTTTCTTGTGAAAGAAAGTTTATATGGTGGGGATGGTGTAACATCTTGATTCAATTTTTAGGTTTTTCTAAATACCTATTTTTTAATATGCTTTGGTTGAGTTTCATTTGGGGTTTTGTCAGACGAAATTTCAATGTTTTTAAAAAAATTTGGGCTAGTGCACAGTGGGCAGATGGTTAGCAGACAGTTTGTTAAACAGTGCGGCCTCTCAAGCCAAAAGTGGAAATTTGGAATGTGGGCATCGCATGGCTTGGGAATGGTTTGAAAAATCAAGTTCCCTCTCACGCAGAACCATTTCGCCCTTTTATCAAAGGTTTAAAGTTGATTAATGATTGGTCTTGACCATTTTCCACTTCCTAGGAAGCTGTGGAGATGGGTTTTTTTCTTAATCCATTTTTGTTAAAAATTTTGAAACCCTCCATTTGGGTCCCAGAAAGATATCATTAAACCCAAATCATTTTATATTATATTTGGAGCTCCAAATAAAGATTCTTCATCCATATTATCCATCCCAAAAGCAATTCAAAGCTATAGGAACACCCTCTGATATTCTCATGGTTAGTTTCCTCCTCATATTCTTAATCTCATGTGGCCTCTCTTATTCTCTCGAGGGTTCCATGAATATGCATTTTTATTTATGTATCTAATACACATTATTAGGAATATAAACTTAGGTTTTATTCAAATATCCTAGTTTCTATTATTCTCCGTCATAATTTTCCATTTAAGAATTTTTGATTCTAGATCTACTGATCTCGAGGTAGATGGTTCCATTATGATTCCCAATTTATCATAACATTAAATTGAGTTTTTAAATTCAAGAGATAATTTAAATTAAATTTAATGATTTTTATTATATAGGATTCAATTATTTGATTAAAAACCCAATTCAATTGAATTGGGGTATTTATAAATTGGGTTTGGCATAAAATAGAAAAACCCCCCCAACTTCATGGAATTGGGATGTGTTTATGGGATTATTTAGAATTTAATTTATATAATTTAAAGTGAAGATTTTATGGAAATTATATTAATTAAATTTTTTATTTTAATTGTGGAATGGATTTGATGGATATTCATGAAAACCCCTGATTCTAGTTAATTGAGGGTTCTTGTGAATTTTATGGATTCTTTTGGAAATTAAATTATTGTAATTATTTTGAGAAATTGGATTGTGAAAATGAACTGAATTGATTTCAAATCATCATTTATGAAAAATGGCTCAAAATGATTTTTGATAGAAACCATAGGATTTTATCTTGGTGAAAAGACATGTTTTTTTATTAAAAAACCATTCTGGCTTTTAAAGGGAAAATTGGGATATTTGAAATGAAGAATGGGATGAATTTAATTTTAAGTAGTCTTGAAATAAATTTCCCATCATTGATTTATACTTGAGGACATGAAAGACTTTGGAAGTTAGTGAGTTATTTTGAGTGGAACTTTATAACTTCAGATATTATAAAACCACATATTAGCACATCACATCCCTTTGGTGATGGAAATGAGTCCACTTTTTCTTCGGCTCAAAGGGTCATATGTACATATTTTTTGTTTCATAGTGTCAGGTCCTAGTATCCTAGATCTATCATGCCTATTTGGAAAATGACCATGTTTCTCACTTGTTTATTGTTTTGAATGTGTATATTCTATTGTTGTAAACTGTTTTATATGTCTTGAGAAATTATATAAATCATTTTTTATAAAAGTGTGTATTTTTATCCATTTGTCTAAAGTGACATTGTTTTAGAGATGTTCCATCAATAGTATTGTGATACTTTTGGTAAAAACTGTATTTCCATCATTTTAATTTATAAACATTATTTTCTAAAGTATTTCCATATTTTTAATTATAATAAATTATTTTGTTTAAATATGGTTCTAAAATTCCAAACCCATTTTCTTTAAAATAAGAAGAATTTATTTGGATAATTTGATATTTGCATCTTTCCATGGAATAATTGGTTGAAATAATACAAAGAATTGGATAAAACCCTACTTGTTACATTGGGTGTTTATATATTATATATTATAATTCTCTATTAGGGGTAAGACATCTCTTGGAGGCGGTTCTTTATTTTGACCTGTGGACTTGGTGAGTTGTGTCTGATTTTGGACTTGGGCAGTTTATCTTATTGTTTTTCTCTATTTTTGGGTACTTGGTTGTTCTAATTTTTATTTTATTTCCTATTTTACATATGGTACATTACTCACAATGGATTTTATTTTTTATGAAATACTGACTTGTCTCCTTTACATCCACATTTTTAGTGAAAAAAATCGTTCTCACATTCATTTTTTATGATTCAATGTGCCAGTTTCAAACCCATGGGGATTGCGAATTCCCTTTTTGATATGTCAGGCCGAGTTCGGTTATCATATTACCAGGGTACCTGGGCTGGTTCATGACATAACCTATTGTTATCTCTATTATAAAATAGTATATTTATTAGAAATAATAGTGTGACATTTTTAACTTTTCATTACATAAAATTTTATAGTAGTTATAATCTCATCCAAATGGAAAAAGGTAATATAAGAAAATCATGTATGATTATGGATGGAATTTAATCATATAATAAAAATTAGGAAAGTTTTAGGGTTATTGTTTTTACGGTTTATCATTTTATTTTCAACCTTAATTATCTGATTTACCATTTACCATTGTATCAAAAATTACTATAGTTATTATCCATAATGAAAAAAATTAAAGGGAAATAAATAAAAAATATCTCTATATTATTAATATGAAATCCATTTTTTCGAAATAAAAATAAACATATTTGTATAATTTCATTTAAAATCAAACTGAAAAAATGCAATGAAAAACAATTTTTCTTAAAAATGTCGTTTTTTGGAATAAAAACGTTTTTATACAAAAAATAATTATTAAATTGGTTCCAATGAAATTAATCATATTTTTCAAAATATAATATAACCAATTTTACTTTTAAACCATTTTAAAATAAAATGGATCTTTTCCAATGGGTGAAACAAAAATACATTTTCAATAAAAATTAGTATTTTCACTATTCACTGGAAAATAAATCTTCTCAATAACATTAAAAAATATCACCCTAAGATAATTTTGAAATGATTATTTAAAAAATTATATTATTTTTAAAAAATAAAATTTATATATGTTCTATAAATTAATTATAAATTTTTCTCACAAAAATAAATAAAACCATATTTGAAGAAAACATATTTCTAAAGCATAGAATAACTTTACTGAAAATTGAGTACTTATTTTCATAATAATTAATCAATGAATTTTTATTGATTAGGTCATATATATATATTTCATAACATGGCTGATTCTATTCATACTCACCATTTTTATGTCTAGGTTATGATGGTCATATTCAAATAATAATATTTTCGAGTTCATTTAAACATAGTGTTGAGTGATTTATACACTATCGAACATAATGTTATTTTAAAATATCATTGTGTTAAATTCTACCCTTCTTCAATAAATTGATTCCTCACAATTTGTACTTTCAATAAAAAATCATGGGTTTGACATTGGAAAATTCCTTTGCAGAATTACCATAATGCTAAAAGGGTTAGTAAAACATACTCTTAAAATGAGGGAAAATGAGATATGATGATCATCACAAAAAGAGGTTTCCAAATAGGATAACATTTGTGGGAAGTGAAAATACTGATATAGAAGAGAAAAATAATTCCCATGGATTAATAGAGTGTGATAGATAACATGTTCATGAGTAATTAAACCATAAAAAACTATAAATATATGATGAGTTGAAATACCATTGATTTCTCAGTAAGAAAAGTAAACATAAAATGTTTTTATTTCAAGGTCCTTTTCCTAAAGGTGAGGTATTCATTTACTATCTAGATAAATTTCTCATGGAGATAAACTTACTTGTTTTATTCCATTTTTATAATCATAATCTCATCCTTTTTTTATGATTTCATATATATCCAATTAATCTCTTATGGAAGGAGATATATATTTGAGATTATTTTTTTAGGCCTGAAGTAATTTTAATGAATCTTATGATCCATAAGTCATTCCTTCAACCTCTAAATATTTACAAAAACCTAAATGGTTAGCAATGGTTATCCGATATAATAAATCATTCTTTAACCTCAAATAATAATATACAAAGTTCAACTTAATCCATTTCTTAAGAATCCTCCAAAAAAATACTAACCATATTCAAAATCACAAAATTTTATCAAACATTTTTCCCTAGAAAACATAAAGCAATTCATAGTGTCATATACCAAACATAATGTTACATTGAACACATAGTAAAATAACCTAAATCATCATTAAATTTATCCTTATTCCAAATATCCCATATAACACCAATAACCTAAATATTAAATAATTCATTAAACTCAAAGGTTATGGAACACCCTTCATCTTTCACATCAAAAAACATAATAGCATTCTTACTAAATAATACTTTATTTTAAACCTAAAAGTTACATATACATTAATCCAATGATGTGTCTCCATAAATTTCATTAATCACATAAAAATTTAGAGAAAATAGAAAATTATGATCTTATAATATGGATCCCAAAATCAACATATTATTTATTTGTTAATAAATTTAAGTAAAAATCGTGTCTTACTAACCAGGACATCAAATAGGCCACTGGAAGGTGTTGCACCCCTATCTCCCTTTGGTTGTGGGTTTAAAACCTGCATACTGCCAAATGTTATGTGTTGTCACCCAACATGTGGTTTTTATTTTTAAAAGACTATATAATTCCAAAAAATATGATGAACATCCTGAAAAAATAACATCACCTATCAAATCATTTTTTAACCGCTAAGGTTTTTTTATGATATATTCCCAAAATGAACCAACTCTTTTACAAATAACCAATAAACAAATCAAACTCAAAATAATGTTAAAAATAAATGATATCACAAACTTTAAACTCATTTCCAAAAAATATAAAATCATTATTCCCCAAATAACCATTTTAGTAAAACATATACAAAACCAAACAGTTATATTCCCATAAATGTATCCCAAAATTTATATAATAATGTTAAACTCCAGTCACAAAAAACTTCAAAAAGGGTTCTTATGGCATTAAAATTCTGATCAAACATATAATTATTATCCAATGAATCTTCAGGTTTATCCAAATTTTAAACATATATTAATGGTTTTCAGTCCCTAAGACATATGTATCCATAAAATATTACCTAATTACTAAATTAATTTAATTGTTTATCGATAAAATTAAATATATACATTAATATCATTAACGAATAACTATTGAGGAGAAATCATTATATATTTCATGAATCATTTAACCAAAATAATGTTGAAAAAAATAAGTCCACAAAAAACACCTCAATCCTTCCACATCAACAATCTATATAGTATAGGCCTTTCTTTGTTCTGGGGTGTAACCCCTAGTTTTGGCAATTTACTCAGATAATGATCAAGTTCCCCATATATAAGATATTGAATAAATTGGAAATTTGGAACTCTATACCATTTATTACCTAAAATAAAACATATTACCCTCCAATATAGATACTATTCTAAGTACATATTCCAACTTTCTTGATAAAAAATAAATATAACCCTCATAACTCCATGATCATTACCATATGAACTTCTATAAAATTCAATTTTCCACTTATTTTATGTGTTAATAATCTGACCAAAGTCTATGTTTTAATCATATATCATGATAAATTATTAAGAATAATCAAAATATATTTCTCTCTAGTCCTCATCCAATTTTGTCTCTCAAAATCATTACATTGTCCATCACATTTCATGTTAACATGATTCCTCTTAGTTTCAATCATTGACTCAAACCAAAAAAACATAGTATAAGAAATAATAATCTTAGTGTAAGACCACATAATCTCTACCCATACCAATTTTTAAGATGTTATCCTATAATCCAACTTATACAAAAATTCATTCATAGGTTATGTTCCTTAATATATGTTTTCTTAAATCTATTTCCTAATTTTCTAATAAACATCCACTAATACCAACTATAAAGACCCCATTCCAAGTAGGTTAGAGTCGGTGGTTAATTTGTTACATTGGAACCTGATATAATCAACAATAAAAAAATGATCTGATTAGTTTAGTATCCTTGGTAAACTATATGTATAAATTAAATTAACATTAGATTTTAAAAAGTAAAATATATAAAGTGTTTTCCAATAGAATTTTATTATTACCCTTAGAGTATCCTTTCATATCAATCACAAAACACTTCCTGGAATACTAAAGAAAATGAAACATAAGAATGTAGGGAGATTATATTTTTATTATGGTTATTATTACAACATAAGATATCATGAATAAATAAGAATAAAAAATATTTCATGGTAAATAAATGAAACACAAGACACTTAAGTAATAAATTTTGCATAATATGACAAGAATAAGGGACGATCAAGTAATACATAGAGAAAATAACATGAGTTTAAAATTTATCCATGGATTTTCTAACTAATTAAATAATCACAGGGACATCAATAACTATTTTCATAATGTTGGAATTCATAATTGCATACATATGAAACTTACTATCGAGGCATCAGTTCAGACATCTAGAAATACCATCAAGGCCTTGTGTCTTTACAACAACACAAATGTGTAAGGACTCAGTGAAAACCCAAGATATTTTGTATCAAGAGACCTACTGGTGCATCAAGGGGATATATAATCCCCCACATGTCACTTACTATGTCTAATACATTCCACATATGAGTAAATAATACAACTGAATCAATATTCCCTAATAATCAATAACTTTTCATATTGGAAGAACTACCATAAGGAATATCAATAATTTCCCACATTTAAAATTGTAATAATACATCCAAAGAAATATGATGTATCGTATCATTATATTATATCATCAACATAATATTAAAAAAATTAAATTGACATATATGAAAATACGTTAAGAATTTAACCGACAAATTTCTTGTGGAAAATTCCATTTTTCATTGAAAATCTCTTTTTTAAATAATAAAAACTACACACTCAATAAAGAAATCAATTTATTTTAAAAGATAATTTTTAACTAATAAAATAATATTAAAATAATTTAGGTTTCATGATAGAAAGAAATTAAATTCATGTAGTATAGGTAAAAAAATTTCTTTCACACTTTTGTACCAAAAGATAAAAAGTACCTCGTTTGGAAAACAATAAGAATATTCAATTTAAAAGATTTTGTAAAAATTTAAAAAATGGTAGAAATGAAATTAAAAAATAATTGGAGAATAGTAATTTTTTTAAAAAATCTTTAGAAATAATGGAAATGGAATAAAAATATTCATTAGTTGAGACATAAAAATAGAAAATCTAGAGTAATGATGAGATTATGAAATAAACCCTTACACCTTTTGTAAAATTTGAATAACAATACCCATGAAAGAAATGAATTAAATTTTAAGATAAAGTGATTTATTATATAATATATCTATGGGTAATTATATAGACCACCCAAAATAAATAAGTGGTGAATATGGAATATGTCTAACAGATGTAAATGTGAGAAGGGAAACACTTAACTTAGGTTATATTTCCTTTATAAGTGTTCATAAATCATGCATAATAAATATAGACATAATATAAATAAATTTAAGAACCATATATATATATATAATACCATATGTTATTTAATTATTGTATTTTATCACCTGTTTTATAATAATTCCTTGTTAATATTAATATTCTGGCTAATAACTGCTTTTCATTTCATGTATGTTTTGGTTTAGTAATTTCAACCCTTAGACTTTGATTATGGTTCAATAATCTATAAATTTTTTATAATTATATAAAATCAACATATATTCATTATATATGTATTTATAGTAATCCATTAATGTTAGAGATAGAAAATGAACCACGACATTCATGGAGAGGGAAGACCATACGTACAAATTAACGATGTTTTCATTATTTGATGGAGAAAAAAAATGAATGGTAAATTATAATTCACATTTAAATTATAATTACTATATCATATAAATAATATATATTCATCATATCTATACTTATTACTATATTAGTAATATATAATTGAAAAATGAATCACATTACTCTGTGGAGGTGGTAGTCCACACATATGTACGAGCGATGTTATCGTGGCCCAACTGTTTGGAAGGTAAGAAGGTAGATATGATTTTATAAAATTTGAATTAGAATTATTTTTTAAATTTCATAATTAAACATTGAAACCATAATAATTAACATCAAAAAAATATGGCGATTAAAAATGAATGGTATCGTTATTCATAGACGGTAACCCAAACGTACATACGAATGAGACATTCACTTCATATTTGGGGGTAACGAGGGTGGATAATGGTTTTTTGATAATCATAATAAAAAATATAGTAGATTATGGTTACGTAAGTATTTATGTTATGAAAAATATCATAGATATATAATAGTCAAAAGAAGAAGTAAATTGAAAGTGAACGGTTGTGGCTATTACCCCTTCTTTTGAAAAACTCTATTTGATATCTTCCAAAGGACTATAGAGTAAGTATTTGGGGTAGACCATAATCTATATAACGTTGATAATGAGGTATATAAGGGATTTTTTAGATTATGGTTGATATAGAAATCTCAATATGGTGTAAATAAGTGAGGGAGTGTATTCCCATTAATAATTGAGGTGAGGGACACCACTTGAATTCCTTAAAAAATCTAAATATTACAAGACCATAGTAGTGTAAAATTCAGAAAAAATGGTAATTAATTATAAAATATGGTTATATTATTGAAATTTCATCATAAAATAAAATTTTTATGTTTTTAAGTTCTATTTTAGACCTTATTTTTTATTAGACCTCATAATTAACATGTTTTATTGTTATCGATGCTAACATATTTTTTCACCCTTAAAGGGTTATAATTATTCATATAAGGTAAATATTGACCCTTAAGGGATACATTTTTTGATTATATCATATAATAATTGTGAAATGTCCTGGTCTCGGGTGCCTCCCATAGGTGCCCCGTATCCGGTTGGTCAAATATCCTCAAGCACATTTCCCTGAACACCAGAGGCTGCCGACTAGCAGTGAGTTCCTTGGTTGTGATAGTGGAGAAACTATGCCATCATTGGAAGAGTAACACAAGAAAAGTAAAACAAATAGAAATAGATGAATCAGTAATAATGCCGTACAACAGTAAACAACGGATGACTGGATGTAATAACAACTGAGCATATATACATAAGACGCATGATATGTCTTTCTAGGAAAGCAGAGAAACAAATAACAATTCTAGAATATATTACTAATTCAATGTAAAATGAAAAGCAATTAAATAGCTCCTCAGTATCGCAAGCCTCAGCTTGGTCTCATGCTCCCCATATCCACAATAATCATGTACATGAAGTAGAAGGGAACTTGTCATTAACTATACCTTCAGCAATATAATATGTTTGGGTCCAATAGCAAGACCCAAATATGGTGTGAGACTAATCCCAGTAGAAAACCACCCAAAGATCTATTCCTAACAGTCAATGAATATATATGGTAGGAAATGAAAAAAATGAAGTAGTAAACAATGAAGTACACGTAGTAACAATCCTAATAATTCAATTTCATTCATTTTCATATATCAAGTAAGCAGCCAATCAAAATAAGGTAACCCACTGGGAAGTACTCACAGCCTAACCCCTCTGGTTCAACCAAAAAAAACACAAGCAACCCTCTGGGAAGCACTCACAGTCTAACCCCTCTAGTCCAACTTTAGCAAAGACACTCTGAGGAAGTACTCACTGTCAATTCCCCATGTTGTCTCGTATCGATAAATAATAGGCACTTTGATGAAGCACTCAACATCCAATTCCCAATGTGGACCGTATTGTGGAAACTACACAAACTCTGAGGGAGAACGTACATCAATCCCCCCTATTTTATCGTAACGTAAATGTAAACAAACACTCTGGAGAAGCCCTCAATGTCCATTCTCATTATGTTCTACTACAACAGGTTCCCACATCCCTGTGTAAGTCAAATTCACAAATGATACATGGAAGCCAAAGTAAACCTCAAGAACTACATGGCTAAAAATTATACACTATATCATTTCATGTCAGATAATAATCACTCCATACTAACAATACTAGGCATGGAAAGAAAAACAGTAGCCTAACAGGAAAAGCTAGACCAAATAGTCAAAAAACAACCAAACATGGGAAAAAAATCCATATCATGGAAAAGATAACCCTATTATAAAACAATTAACCTCTATATAATCAAACAAGGAATAACAGGAAATAAGAGGGATAAAAACCATAAAAACACAACAACACATTCTTGGGTATTGGAAACATTTGCACATAAAATTCAAATACTATCTACGAAAAGGCACAAACCACCATCCTCAGTGTTGTACGAATGATATATGTGAACCTCAGGCCATGAATCACCCTAGAATTATGTAGATATACAAAAAAGTTAAAAAATTTTAACCGTGGATATCTATTGAAAGAGGAGAAATCATGATATGATGGTAAAGAAGAAGGGAGAACTCACCGATGCGATTCCAACACAATCAAAAGAGTTCAAATCATAGAAAGAAGGTGAGTCCAGGGCTCAGAGAAGATCTTCGGTCATATGAATGCTCCTGGATGAGACAGACCAAGAAGAAGTGCGTTCGATCAATTATACGTGACCCCAGTTTGTTTAATGATATAAAAAGAAAGTACACTATGTGTATTTTAAAAGTACACCACATGTACTTGCCTTTTTTAGACTCCTCTTTAAGCAGTCTCTAGGTCACCACACACGGCCATGTGCCCGGACGTTACATGATGTGTACTCCTGACATCTTTAGAAACTCCAATTTTTCTCAAAAAATAGCCAGAAAAGAAAAACACACCCAAAAAAAGATCTTGTTTCTTAAAAACTTCTCCCCTTAAAGAAATTCATCCCCGAATTTCCATAGCAAGGAAGCGTAGAAGAATAATCCTCAAACAGCTCTGGCCACTACGATTATATTTCATCCTCCCTCTCCCAATAATCATCCTATACATTCCAGTGCTTCTATAGAACTCGTACAAGAGGAATAGAGAAACCACAGAGAACCTTATCACTTCAATCAACAATTCTCATAGGATGATCCTCAAACAAGGCATCCACTAACTCAACCTCTTTAGGTTGAAAAACATGATACGGGTATGTGAAGTAACGTTGGAGCTAAGAAACGTGGAAGAAATCATGAATATCCCAGTATATCTGAGGTAACTGAAACTGATAGGAAACCGGACCGAATCACTCCAAAATCTCAAATGGGCCGACGTACCTCAGCAAATGCCTACCTTGTCTTCTAATCCTCTTGTGTCACAACCTCGGTGTGACATGTAGGAAAACCTGATCTCCGACCTCGATCTCTAGAGGTCGCCTCCATCGATCAACATAAGACATCTATCATTACTATGAAATAACCATCCTCTTCCAAATAAACTCTATTTTCCCTGTAGTCTCCTGGACAAGACAAGGTTGCAACATAGCTGCCTCTCCTACCTCCAGCCAGCATAAGGGTGATCAGTATGGCCTACCGTACAATGCCTCATAAGGTTCCATCTGAATAGTTTCTTGAAATATATTATTGTAGGAAAACTCCACAAGTGGTATGTGCTTCTCCCATGAACCCCTAAAATCCAGGATTCACAATCAAAGCATGTCTTCAAGCACATGAATCGTATGCTCAAACAGGCCATTTGTCTTGGGATGGTAAGCTCTACTCATAAGTATCTGTGAACCCAAATCCCTATGAAATCCTTGCCAAACCTGAGAAGTAAAATGAGCATCCCTCTCTAAAACAATGGAGTGTGGAACTCCATGTAAACGTACAATCTCTCTGATGTAAATACTTCCCAGCTCATCAACACTAAGGGTCTCCTTGATCGGCATGAAGTTGGTAACCTTCGTGAGTCTATCAATGACAAACCATAAAGCATCATTCCTTTGAGACTACCTCGGTAAACTTTTCACGAAGTCCATCTCGACATCGTTCCACTTACACATGGGAATGGGTAACTGCTGTAAAAGCCCTGCTAGTCTCTGATGCTCCGCCTTCACCTACTGATTAGTGGAACACCTCATCACAAAACCAACAACATCTCTATTTATACCGGGACACCAATACTGATGGTGTAGATCATGATACATCTTGGTGACACCAGGATGAACTTCCCGAATAGAGGAATAAAAGTCCCGCATTAGCTCCCTGTGTATGTCTGCTGACACCCATACATGCCCATGAAAATGAAATATCTCATCCTCGCCTACTGTCCATCTAGGAATATGGTCCCTTTATGACACACTCTCCCATTGGACTAGGCCTTCTGAATCGGATAGCTTCCTTATTCTAAATTGATCAAGAAGAGTAGAGGTAAGAACTACAGAAGATAGAAACATCTTCACTTGTCTGTCACAAACCTCCAAATGAATATTAGAGAACTGATCTATAAGCTTCCACTCACTTCTGTCCTCCTGAACTGCCTGTATTTGAGTCCTCCTACTCAACGCATCAGCCATGGCATTGCCTTTCCCTAGCTTGTAGGCAAGCTCAAAGTCAAAGGACTAAATGTACTCACCCCACCTTCGCTGTCTCAAATTCATATTTCACTAAGTGAAGATATACCTAAGACTGTTTTGGTCAATGAAAACTACAAAATGATCTCCCAGAAGATTATGTCACCAACAATGTGAATCATGAACATCTGTAGCCAACTTGAGATCATGTGTCAGGTAATTTCACTCATGTGCCCTCAACTGATGACACCTATACGCAATGACTCCTTCTCTCTACATAAGAACATATCCTAGCCTGATACTTAAGGAATCACATTAAACTATATATCTATTTACTAGCTCTGGAAACACTAGTATCGGCGTTGAAGTCAACCTCCCTTTCAGATTCTGAAAGGATGACTCTCAAGATTCAGAACACAAGTACTTCACACCCTTCTTAGTCAGGCCCATTAGTGGTGCTTCTAAGTGTGAAAAGTCATTTATGAAATGTCTATAGTAACCATCCAACCCTAGAAAACTCCGCACATCAAAAATGTTCTTTAGCTCCACCTAGGAAACTACTAGTGTCACATTCTCTAGATCTACTAATACTCCTATCTCTGAGATAACATGGCCTAAGAAGTGAATTTGGTCCATCCTAAAGAGGAATTTTGAGAGCTTATTATATAACTGATGCCCTATGAGTGTAATCAAAATTATCTCAAGATGCGTGGCATGGTCATGTCGAGTGTGAGAGTACACCAAGATATCATCCATGAAGACTATCACTGAAAATCCATGTATGGATGGAACACTCGGTACATCAGTTCCATGAAGAATGCATGCATGTTCGTGAGACCGAACGACATAAAAACAAACTTTTATAGATCATACCTACTCCGGAAGGCTTTAGGTGGTAAATCAGATGGTCTAACACGCAACTGATGGTATCCAGACCTCAAGTCAATATTCGAGAACACCCAGGCTCCTCGAAGCTGATCAAAGAGATCATTAATCCATGAAAAGGGATATCAATTCTTGACTGTCAACTCGTTAAACTTCTGATAATCCACATAAATTCTGAGGGTACCATCTACCTTCTTTGCAAACAGAACAAGAGAACCCCAATGAGAAGTACTGGGTCAGATGAAACCCTTTACCTACAATTCCTCCAACTGCTTCTTGAGCCCCTGTAACTCTAGTGTAAGAATCCTATAAGGGGGAATGAACACTAGTGCCACTCCTAGAACATGATCAATAGAAAAGTATAACTCTATCTCTAGAGTCTAACCTGAAAATTCTTTTGTAAAGACGTCCCAGAAATGATACACCATTGGAGGAAATTCCATCTGTGAAGTCCCCTGGTCATACATATATTGACTAGCAATCTGGGATGTAACACCTCCCAACCCATGATGCTCGGGTCCCGCTCTGCATTCCTGGACATCCCATTCTCCCTTAAGAAGAAATGATCTACCCTTTGGTGATGTGAAACTCACCATACGATGATAAAAGTTGAAAAAATCTTGAAAGGGAACTAACCAGTCCATTCCAAGAATAAAATCATAGCCCATCATCTCTAAGACATAGAGGTCCCATAAGAAGTGACACCCCCAACCACTAGAGATAACTCCTTTAACTGCCACACACTAGCCGTTCTAGTCCCCAACAGAGTGTCTAACATCAAGATATAAGCATTAGAAAAGATAAAGAGGCCAAGGCTCTCCACATCCAAAACAGATATAATGTAATGAGAAGCCCCTATATTGAAAATAGAATAATCTAAAATTGACGCAACTAGAGCTGTACCTCGAACTGTAGAGGGTCTCATATCCTACTCCTTCTAGGTTTGCTCCACTGCAAAAGTCTGACCCACACCACAGCCCTGTGAACCTACCTAGACACCCTGTTTCGATCCACCTTGCTGTCACTGAAATCCTGGAGACTAACCACCATAGCCATGACCTCCACCTTAGCCTGAATGGCCAGGAGAACTCCAGTTCCCAGACTGATAAGAAAATGTTGGTGTTGCTCCTGAGTAAGGAGTCATAGAGGAACCCTTGTCACTAGCTGCTAGTGAGAAAAACTGATAGAAACACTGAAGGTAACCCATATTTCCACAAGATTGGCACTCCACTGGGTCTCTCGGGGAAATGTGACCTCGTATTCCAGCTCTTGCTACATTGGTAGAACACCACCTGGCTAATGGAAGATGTCCCTTGTGTCCTCGGATCTCCGCACATAGACTCCCTCCAGCACTTACTACTACTAGTAGGAGGTATACCATATCTGAATGTCTAGCCACCCTAGATCACAACCCCAAAATCCCCCAGATTACACTCCGTGATTAGTGCCTCCTCCAATGGCCCGAAGACCTTAAATTTTTATTGATTTTTGATAATCCAACTTTCAAGGGGTGAGGTTGATCCCTTACAAGCCCCTTAGGTGTAAGTATTATATGACCCTTAGGTCTTAGAGTAATTCATTGCCCATAGACTTCAAACATTACATAAAACCTAGACTAACTACTTGGAACTACTCGTTCCCATCATCTTCATCGTGAAATTATCTCTCCACCATCACATGGTTGTTCGGCTAGGCTTTCTCGTGCATGCACAGGATTGTCCTGACGGCAGGTGCCATACCCTCTCATTCTTGCAATCTGTTTAGGTTTTGCTATGGTGAAAGCTCCTTGCTCCTCCTCCTTCTGATGTTTATTCCATTGTAGGTTTTCTGGTTTTCATCTGCACTTATGGTGGCCCGAAGGCTTTACTGACCCGAAGGCCTGGGTGGCCGAAGGACTTAAAGGACTCAGGGACCAGCTGGGGAGGACTCTTGAAGTGCATTCAAGAGACCTGGGATCAAATCTAGGTAGATGCTAGTTTTCAGGGGTACTGTAGAAGTACTGTAGCAGTATTGTAATAAGAACTATTGTAGGTCCTGTAGCAGGAACTGTGCAGAACAATAGCAAGAACTGTGGAAGGAACTGTAGTAGCTGGGAATATTCCCCCATGATTAGTGCCTAGTTAACTATAAAAGTGATGGAAGTCAATATAAATATGTTCAACTGAAATAGGATGTCGTTCCTGAGCCCATCATCAAACTTCCTCACTAGAAATTACTCATCACCTCCTAGAATTGGTGTGAAGCACTACCGATATGTAAAGTGAGAAGAATAATTCATAATAGAATAAGTACCCTGCTCCAGTCTCATGAAATATTGGGCTCGATAGTCCCTCCAAGACTCTGGGTAAAAGTAATCATAGAAGGCACTCTAGAACTCATCCCATGCCATAACCTGCTGGTGTACCACCTATGAGATCACATCCCACCACCTATTGGTGGAATCATGAAGCATACAAGTAGAAAGCTTCAACCTCCTCTTTGGAGGAGTCTACATATTCTAGAAGATAGATTGAATGGATTTTAACCATGAATCCATATCCTGAGGCCCTCATTCCCCTGTGAAGGTGGGAGGATGCTACTGCTGGAAAACCTACGTCAAATCTTCCATGGAAGGGGCAGAATGCGGTACTCCCTGGAAGGTCTACATAAACAACATAAAGCCCTCTCAGAACTGTGCCTCAACACATATATCTAGGATAACAGCCGGTGCCAATATGGGCATGACTGGAGGATCTTCTGGTGGTCCCTGATCATCCATGTCCGGAGTCTTACCACCTCCCTATAACTGGTATACAACCGAAGGATGTCTCAGTGGCAAGACTCTTCATGGTCAAGCACACACCTTATATCACGATTAATAAGGACTAAAACTTAGAAGTGTAAAAAGGGTACAATAGAATAAATAATTCATGTTTTTCAAAACATCAATACAAGGCGTGTATGACCACTACATGGTGTGTTCCTTTAAGCCTTCACATGGGCATGTACTCCTGCCACCTAGGTCGTGTAACACCCCATACACACAATGTGTTGTCCAAACACACGACGTGTACTTGAATCCTCATCCCATTCTCAAGTTCTTCTAAATGGATAAGCCACATGGTTCTCCTAGAATAAGACCACATGATGTGTTAGTTCCATACACAGTGTTTACTAGATGAACTTCACCGACCCATGTTATTAGTAACATGGTCGGTTACACGACTGACTCTATATGGTGTGTTTCTTCTAGACACGATGTGTACAAGAAGGATTTCCACTGACCCATGTTGTTCACTACACAGTCGAGTACATGGGTCTCACTACATGGCGTGTTCAAGCTTAAAACGACATGTATAACTTATGTTTAATCTATCCATGTCATCAGTCACACAGGCAGACACACGGTCTATACAACATTGCTTGCATGTCCGGTACATGGCGTGTACTACTATGGATTTCCCAAACCCCGTGTCTTTGCCCACACAACCAGTGACACGGTTAGTGACTACACAGTGTGTACATACAACACACGACATGTAATCAAGAAAAACAGTTCCTTCCCAAATTTAAGGAAACATGGCGTGTATTCATCATTTAACGTCGTGTATTCTGGGTTTTTCTAAATATTAATCCTTATAAACTACTCCAGAACCTAGAAAAATACTGAAATGAATAATACTGTTCCAAATTCCGATCTTTAAGGGCCCATCTACCCCTAAAATCAAATATTGGAATCTTATACATGTCATATACAAGAACAAAAAAGCAATGATCCCCCAAATTCTGATCCATGAGTGCCTGTAACACCTCAAGAACCAATTTTTGGTGTTCATTTAAAAAAACATACACTGTTCAATACCCTATCAAAAAATAGGTATTCCATCAAGAAATCTATTGCAAAAACATGCATATCTAGAACAACATCTATTACAACAACATAAAATCATTAATGCACCCTAAATGACATGGCAAGAATGCATGGCATGTGATTTCTAGCAGGTGCCTATATGATGCATGATATGGACTACCGTCATCTCATTGGGTTGCAACAAAAATAGAACCTCAATATTATCAATGATAACAGCAAAAAACATGTGAATCACCTAATGGTGAAATCAAATCAACTATAAAAATTGTAAAACTAGAAAAATTGAAATAACGAGGTAGATTGACTATTCCCTATACGCGGGTTAGCCACTCCCAGACACAACTTATTACCATGTACCTATTACTTCTTATCCCTGGATATAGGCTCCAAATAGTAAATCAAGAAGAAAAGAATCCCTCTGATACCACTTTGTAATGTACCGGTTCCTGGTGCTGCCCAGAGGTGCCCCGTACCTGGTTAGTCACATGGCCTCAAGTGCATTTCCTTGAACGCAAGAGGCTTCCAACTAGCAGCGACAGACTTAAGTGTGATTGTGGGGAAATTATGCCCTCATTGGTAGAGTAACACAATGGAAATAAAACAGATAGCAATATCAGAATCTGTAATAATACCATACAATAGTAAACAATGGAAGACTGGAAGTAATAACCACCGAGCACATATACATAAGATGCATGATACATATGTCTAGGAAAGCAGCCAAACAAATGACAATGCTGGAATATAGTACTAAACCAAAGTACAAAAGAAAATCAAGTAAACAAATTCACAACATTGCAAGCCTCAGTTTGGTCTCATGCTCCCCAGTTCTAAAACAATAAAGTACCTAATGAAGAAGGGAACTTTACCATATCTATACCTACATCAATATAATTAGTTTGGGCCCAAAAGCATAACCAAATAGGGTGTGAGACTAATCCCAGTAGAAATCCACCCAACAATCTATGTGTAACAGTCATTGAATATATATGGCCGGAAATAAAAAAAATAATTCAATAAACAAGGAAGTAAACATAGTAATAATCGTACAAATTCAATTTTATTTATTTTTATATATTAAGTAAGAAGAAAAATCAAAAGAAGGAAACCCTTTGGAATGTACTCACATCTTAACCCCTATGTTTCAACCAAAATAAACACAAATGACCCTTTGGGAAGCACTCAAAGTCTAAACCCTCTGGTTTTTCTTTTGCAAAGACACTCTGGGGAAGAACTCACTGTCAATTCCCCATGTCGTCTCGTATCGGTAACTAATAGGCACTATGAGGAAGCACTCAACATCTAATTCCCCCTATGGCCCATATCGAGGAAACTATAAACACTCTGAGGGAGCACTTACTTCCACCCCCTATGGTATCACAAAATAAAAGTAAACAAACACTCTGGAGAACCCCTCAACATCCATTCTACCTATGGTCTACTACACCAGGTTCTGATAGCCCTATGTAAGTCAAATTCACAATGGATAAATTGCAGCCAAAGTAAACCTAAATAACTACTTAGCTAAACATTCTAGAGCATATCATATAATTTTATATAAACATCACTGCATTCAAACAATACTTGTCATGGAAATCAAAACAACAGCCTAACTGGAAAAGTAAGACCAAATGATCAAAAACATGAAAACATGGGAAAAAACCCAATCTTGTCGAGGATTACCCTATTCTCAAACAATTAACCTCTATCCAATCTAACAATTCATAGAAGGAAACATGGCTAAAAACCAAAAACACGCAATACACCTTTCTTAGGTATTGGGAACTTTTGCACATAAAAGTCAAAGACTATCTACGGAAAGGCACAAACCATCCACCTCATCATTGTATAGATGATATACATGAACCTCAGGCCTTGAATCACCCTATAACTCCACAAATCTTCAAAAATGTTAAAAATATTCAACTGAGGATATCTTCCAAAAGAGGATAAATTAGGAGATTATGTTCAAGAAGAAGGGAGAACTCACCGATGTGATTCTAACGCCATTGACTAAGTTCAAATCGAAGAACGAGCAATGATTTGGGGGTTCAGAGAAGATCCATGACCATACAGATTCTCATGGACGAGACAGACTAAGAAGAAGTTCATTATGTTAATTAGATGTGACTCTGGTCCTTTTAATGAAATAAAAAGAAAGTACACTACATTTATTTTAAAAGTACATTGTGTGTACATGCCTTTTACGGACTCCACTTTAGCCAGTCTCTAGTTCACCACACAAAACCATGTCCCCGACCTTTACACAACCCGTACACAATCACCCATGACAACCGGGTACAAATTGTGTACTAAATGTCTATGGTGTGTACTCTTAATGTTTCCAAAAACTCCTCTTTTTCTCAAATACAGCCAGAAAAGAATGTTCTTACATAATTTTCCACTTTCAAGATTTTTATAAATTTTCATTAATTTAATATAATATTATTTTAATACAATGTCATAATTGTTCATTTTTACACTATTCATTTAATTTTGCTTCAAATACATTAAGATGAATTTGGATATCAAATATAATTCATTTCAAAAGCACTAATATGTTAGATATAGCCATAAATTTTTTGGTTCAAATTTTCTCTTTCAAATTATATCACTTTTGATATTTTTAAAATGATTTAAATTATCCATTAACAAAATAATTACTGTGTCAGCATTGTGTAAGAATTTAATGTAATTATTTGTTCACTAAAAATTTAAAATAAATTATCCCGATGATTATAAATCATATATATTTAAATAGAATATTTATAATTATAAATATAATCTAGTTATTCGTATGTTTAAAATATTATAGTTATTAAAAATAATAGTATAACATTTTTGAATTTTCATTACATGAAATATTATAAAGGAAAAAATCTCATCGAAATGGGAAAAATATCATATAAGAAAAAAATGGATGATTATATATGAAATTTAATCCTAAAATAAATTTTAGGTAAGTGATAGGGTCATTTTTTAGTCCTTATCATTTTATTTCTAATCTTAATTTCCTGATTTACCCTTTATCATTGTAAAATAAATTACCATGATTTCTATTCCATATGAAAAAATAAACGGGACATATTTAAATAACTTTTAACTTCTAATTAAAAATTTTAATCCATTTTTTATAATTCAAAACACCAAATGAGAATAATTTAAAATAAAATAAAACTATAAAAATGCAATGAAAAATAATTTTTCTTAAAAATACATTTTTTATATGAAAATTTATTCATAACAAAATAAATTATATCATATATTGAAATGAACCTACTTTAATTTTTTGTAATATAATAAAACAATGTTTAATTTGAAAGGACTTGAAAATAAAATTCAACATTCCAAATGGTTGAAGAATAAATAAAGTTTTTAATAAAAATCATTATTATTCAATATTCACTAAAAAATAAATCTTTTTTAGAAAAATCCAAAAAATTAAACTTAATAATGTTTTGATATTATGATTTATAAATTAATATTATTTTTATTAAAAAAAATTATATAATTTATATCAATTAATTTGTTTATTTTCTAAAAAAAGAAATAAAAATCACTTTGGAGGAAAACTAATTTATGAAGCATAAAATAAAATTATGGAAATTTTAGTACTTAATTCATAATAATTAATTAATGAATTTTTATTGATTACATACTATATATATATAATAATTTACTTCATATTATTTATACCAACCAATTCAATGGCTTGGTTATAACAGTCGTATTTAAATAATAATATTTTGTGGTTTATTTAAGATTGGTGTTTGGTTTTGTATAAGCTATAAAAAATATTGTTATTTTAAAATATCACGGTGTTAATTTATCTATATAGGAACAACTTATTGATTTATTTGTGTGACCTTACTAGGTGGTAGAGCACAAAACCAACATTTTACTTCAAGAATTTGTAGATTTAGTTATGATAGGTCATGGAAAAGGGAAAGTGACACTTAGAGATGGTGGGTATGATCAAACATGTGACTTGGAGTGATGGTTGTGACTGATGGATCTATGGTACACTTATTTCATAGGGATTCCGAGACAATGTCTTAATGATGATGTGATGTTTTTTGGATGATATATTTTTTGGGGTATGTATATGTCGATGAAAATTTCTACTTGAGGAGTTTTTAGAAAACATACTATTTATTGATTTATCTTCCACTATTTTTGCATAACATTGTGTAAAAATCATTCCCTTTGATATATTATTGATGCAGGGTGCTTGTTTCCAACCTAGGTAGATTAGAAATGCCTTTCAGGATATGTCAAAGACATTTTGGGTACCAAATTACCAAGGTATCTGGGATGGTTCATGACATATTATCTCCTACCCAACATTATATTTATACTTTAGTTACATTTATTTTGTTAAAATATCAAAATAAACAAGGTGAAATGAAAAAATAAATCACACATCAATAGATAGAAAAAATCATAAAATATTGTAAGAAATATATTCAATCCCATTTCATCACTCCACCATACCAACTCAAATATCATGACACAACCCCATTATATTACTAGATTAATGTTATTTCAAACATTTAACTTACAACACACCTTCATAATCACTCCCAAAACAAAAACTACAAATACACATACCGGAAGCAATAAAGATATTCTATTCCACTTCCCACCAATCTAGTCTACTATACAATTATCAAAACATATTTAATAATGAAAATATATTAGTGATAATATTTCCAAGGTAAAAAATAAATTCACATCAATTTCATCACCCCATCATAAAGTTATTGAATATTAATTTCATCGATCTAAAATTTATTTTTGTATCAATTATAACTAGAAAACAACAATTCAAACACTATATATTTATTAAAAACCACACATTCGAAACATTTAAATTCATATTAACCATAATGTTTTCAAGGAATTATTTTTAAAAAACTATTTAAATGAAAACCCTAATATCTTTTCTACTAAATAATGGTATAAAAAATACTCTATAATCTAAAAAAATATTTATAAATCCTTCTTACAGTCCTCTTTTCAATTTATATTCAAACAAAACTAGAAAAAAAATAAAACATGAAACCATTGGAAAAACATTATTAAACAGAACTCCAACAACATGAACACATCAATAAATACTATTGAAATATTTTTCAAACTCATTGACTATATAAAATCTACAATCAATAATTTATTTTCTATTCAAATTTTTTTTCTTTTACATTGTCTACCAATTACATACCAATTTCATCATTAACCACACATTTAATATTTAATAGTGTACATAAAATTTTAATAAATAATATTAATGGTTAGGTTATTTATATCACGGTTCAAAATTTTTAGTGATATTAACCTATATAATATGAAACACATTTTCAACCTGTAAACAACTATATTTACAATATTCTTAAATTTTTTGTTTCGATTCACCATGTTCTAAACTGAAAAATTTCATATAATATTTCATTACTATTCAAGCATTCATAATAACTATTTTTGTTAAAAAAATTAATTTATCATGTTTATTATGATATTATAAATAGTTACTATATCATGGAATTATAATTAACGAGTCATATATTTCAGTATGATTTCTCAAAAGGTCACTTAACAATCACTGAATATTTCACAATCCAACAACATTTATTTTGGGAAATTTATTCAGACCCACTATGTTACTCATTATTTGAAAAATATTATGTGAATAAATAACATATCATGAAATAAAATAGAATATATTGTAAATTTTTATACCTTTTATTATAATCTTGAAAATTATAATTCACGATTTTTGTATAATCTATATTTAATTTTATTATGTTGTGATGTCCAGATCCAAGTTCACTAAAAACTAACCTGACCCGATGGATACATGGAATCTAGAGTGCCTCCCTTATTTCCATTTTATGCTTAATAATAGTGAGGGACCAAAGTATAATAATGGGGAGACTATATTCATATCATCATAATGGATCACAATAATAAATAATCAATAAGTAGTGGAAAAATAATAATGGAAATAACCAAAGTAAATCAACCACACGATAAAAATTATCAGACATAAATAATAACTAGTAACCAGTACCATAAACAGAATGATGAATTATTGATTCTATAGAAAAATGGGGAATAATGGAACATTAATTAGGCTTATAGAGTATATGCTATAAAAAAAATATACCAAAATATCATAATCTAAACTCTAATAGAATAATGAGCACAAGATTGGCCCTTTGATCCTGAAATATATCCTAGTACATGAGATAAATCATCCATAGAAGGGTGATTCCCCTTATCCTAACCAACATCAATGAATTCTATCCAGGTATTAATCAGCAACCCAAACAAGGTGTAATTGAAAATCAATAGCACCAATGGCATCTAATGAAAATCTAGACTTTCAATATAAAATGTTCAAGTGTGTAGGTAATAACTACAAGGAAATGGATTAAAAGGAAACCCTATCAACTCGAGTTCCTTATCAAACAATCATGTGGCTCTACCGATTTTGGACTAATCTAGGATTTATTTGAACATTTATTATTTTATAAAAAATAAAAAAATCTTATCCGTTAATCCCAAATAAACAATAAGGAACAACATTTACATTTTCCCAGGATAAAAAATATGTAACATCATGTTCATAAATTATAAATAAATGATAAGGAGCATAATGTTTATTTATACTGAATAAATGACACGTAAAGTCACTTCCATATATTCCAAATAAACTATAAGTAACACCATGTCCATTTCATCCTAATAAACGATAAGGAACACCTTTTCCATTAAATATAAATAAATTGATAGGAATATCATGTCCACTATATCCAATAATAAATGGATAATATGATGTCCATTAATTAAAATAAATAATGAAGAGTATCATTTTTTTTACTGTTGGTAAACTTAATATAGTCACATCCATATCATATGGAAATCAAGGATTAGGAATATCGCACATTACATTTACTAGTCCATTTCATCATTTGAGTTATATGGCTATGGAGTAATATAAGTGGGGCCAAGTGTTTTATTCTTTCCACCAAATTATTTACCAAGTTTCAAGTGACATGGTCTTCTCATTCAATTTTCATTTCAAACATTCAAACTATCAATTTAATCCAAACCATTACCTTTTCATTTACTAATTAAAAGGGAAAAATGAGAGTTTCTTACCATTAATTGATTAAATTACATGAGTTATAGTCCAAGTGATAGTGTTTAACCATTTAAAAACCCATCTTATTCAATCGATCAATTTTAATTATGGAACCCCACTAGTTAGTGGTGAGATCAAAATAGACATGGGGTTGTTTTGTCATAAGGAAGGATCAATAAACTAAGTATTCACCATAGAGAAGGCACGTTTCTATTCCATTTATGGATTAATTTATCTCATTATCCATCTCAAACTAAAGTGATAAGAGGTAATGTAAGTATATATTCCATATTTTCATTCAAATAATTAATTTATTTTAATTTAATCAATTCTCTTGTTACAAATCAATGAAAACAAACCTACGTGGTGTTTTGTAAAAAAAAAGCAATGAAAAACGAATTTAAATATCAAAATACATCCCAAGGTATGATCCAAGATAAGGAAATAAACCTCTAAAAATTTCAATGGGTATAACAAGTGTATAGGCCACAACCTCGATAATTAATTTAGCGAGTTACCAAATTGTGGAGAATGACGCCGAATGTATAGAGGGTGGCACAAAGATTTTTTTCCAAATGAAAATACATTGAGGGAAAATTCATAGACCAACTAAATCATTCTTATAAATCCGTACTCATATATTATTAGGATTTCAGTTGAGTTATAACGAGATAAAATAAATAACCAAATGAACACCTTAAAACTATGGTATATTAGGTTGAACGAAAATAAAATTTTAGAGGGAAAAGGAAATAAGAAAAGGATGAAAGAGGGGTTGTAGACTCATTATTTGGATTCCAACACATCTAAAGACAATAAAATCATAGAAATAATGAGGGATAATCACCCTTGGAGAAGGAGGAAAGAGAGGGCACAAACAGAGGGAAGATGGGTGTGAATGTAGAAGAAATGGGATAAACCCCATTTAATATTGGAGGGGAAATATAAATATTTTCTTCAATTTTAAGAGGTTTCTAGATTTGCTGCTTGATTAGGAAAAATATTCACCAATCCTGATAGATCATTGTCTCAAGAACTATCACGTCAAATGTTTATACAAAACATTGGGAAAATAGTGTTCCAATTGTGCATGTCCCTCTATGGTTCTGCATCATCTTGCATAATTAGCTAAATCCACTCACAATGTTTGAAAAACTATTTTCCTATAAAATTAGGTAGCATGGATTGGGCCACATAGTTAGTAATAACCATTCTCCAATAATATTCCCCAAGCTATTTTATTCCATAAATTGAGTTTTTAAATTCTAACACTTTCCAAACTCATCCAAACACCCAAGATACCTATCAGGACGTAAACCTCATTTAAAAACCACTCTAATGTGTTCCAACTATCATAATTACATTCCTCATCTTTATTTCTAATTCGGATCATCCCCTAAATTAATAAACCAAATCCTTTGAAAATATCAACTCATCCAAAAGATGATATCTTACAACCTCCACACTTTAGAATTTATCATCCCTAATAAGCATAGATAGACAATGAAAAAATCACTCGAACATATTGGGTTATGAAATTTTCTATTGAATTGGCCATGTTTCATGTTTGGACACCCAATGTGCCTCTTAAAACCAATTTAAGACTACTAAATTTCAACCACTAAATCGTGAGATAATTCTTGTAACCATTAATGAAACCAAATATGGAAGTTACTTAAGTATGTATAACTAGAGACATGATCACATCCTCATCTATTTTATTGACAAGAATATAGTGTCCACAATATGTTTCTATCCTTTAGCAGCTAGTTCTAGGTCATGATGTTTCCACCATAACAATTTCTTATTGAATCATTTCCTTATCATCTTAGAGACACTCCTATAATGTTTCAAAACTCATTAAATCCAATTACACATGAGGAAATTCTCTCAATCCTCGATTTTATCTAAATATTATAATTCAAATCGACATAGCTTAACATGGTCATTGTAGATTTTCCTTAAAAATCCAGGGCCAAATATTATAGTACAGTCGTTTGAAACCAATGATTTCCCAGACATGGTTCCTCAATGACTACATAACATTTCTCAAGAGAACTATTGTTGAATCCCCTTTGGATGACTATTTTGAAAAAATGACCATCTTTAATAGAAGACGCATAACAGAAACCAAATTTTTGGTTCCCCAAATTCAAGGGAAAACAAGATAATTTCAGAATACATAATAAATCTCGTAATTGAATTTCAATGATTTTTCTTAGTGTAAACCTCACATGATAATTTATAATACTGTTCCACCACATGAAAACTAGTGAATCCCTAATCCAGCATCCTTTGATCATTATAATCTATCCCAGGCCTAACTCCCACACATATACATTCTCTAAAACTACATTCAAACATAAAATTCACATTTAATATGAAATAAAACTGAACATTTTTCCATTTATTAAACAACATATGAGTGAAAAAAGTCCATCATAGAACTGGTCTCATGGTCCCATGACTCTTCTCACAGGAGGTTTTCTTACCAATAACTGACATCTCACTCCCCATCTTGAGAGAACCACTATTACCATACTCAAAATATTATTTCCTGATCACCATAACCCATTTCCCATCCATCCTATTACATAATGACTAGCATGGATAAGAACCCTATCATTCTCAGAACTTTCATAAACATAACCCATCACTCATTCCCGCTTCCCAAGAATGGTTCCCATGGTGTTCACTAAGTTTTAACAAATAAATTTGGTCACTACCCTCAAACTACCAATGATTTACTCTGCACCATATGTATTACCATATAACATTCCTCAAGAGAAACTCCAAATGAGTCCCTCCATCAAACTAGAAAGGACATTTATTTATCTCATCACATAACTGAAGCTCTCTTAGCATACTCAGGATGATTTCAATATATTGGCCATGTTTATCTCTAAATTAGGAGTACACTAAGATTAATTTGATATTCATGTTTCATTTACCCTAATCCATGATCATATCAAACGAGGATATACTTAGCTTACCAAACCCTTAACACCATTTCTCCCAAAAATGCGTGTCAATGTCCACCGACAAGTAAACCATCCCATGGAACCCAGATTATTTCCAAAATCTCTTTCATAATGGGGAAATTATTTTAATTCACAAAAATATCTAAGTCACCATGACCACAACCATCATTTTTGAAACCATTTATCCTCATCCCATGACCGAACACTCATTAATGCTCCATATCATCCAGTCTCTATGTGAAGCCCATGTGAATTAAAATTTCTATATGTAGAGGGTGTGTATCTGATACAACCTGATTCAAGACCATCCAATGCTCCCACGAGTTATTCTTAAACGAGGCCAAACAGACCATGCTATATGGCATGTTAGTTTTCTTTAACATTCGAAGATCTCCTTTGGAACTCCTCTTCAAAATCAAGCACCTATACTATGATATGATATATTCAACTATCACCCACCTCACAATGTCATTTCAAAATGTAAAGCATCAACTACACGACCACTCATCAATTGGTCCAATAACCTGAATAGTCATGCCTATCGAATACTGTCCCAATACCCATGATCCCTATGATCTTACTCAAAAATCATAGGCATTAACATGAATATATAGAAAAACCTAAGAATAAATCATGCATCTACCCTGAAATAAGAATACAACCAATCATAATTTCACTAAGGAACCTATAAACCAAGGGAAAACCCTCTCCTAGGTTTTCTTCAATCAAAACAACTACTACTAAATCCCTAAGGTAAAAGTCAAAACAAGAGGACTTTAGGTATCCCACCTAGAACTATCGATCAAACCCCAAAATAGGACCACTAGGTCTATTCACTTAGACCCAAGGTCTCTCAAGTACAATCCACATCCTAATTAATGGTATCTATTACAAGATATCTGTCACATTTGTAAACAATATCTAATGAGGTAAAAATTGAACAAATAAAAAATATTATCTATCCAAAGGGGTCAACATCTATCAACATGGGTGTATCAACATCACCTTCCATGCATAGACCTACCAGGCCTCGATCCTCTTTGAGCATACATGTATTGTATTACTCACTGGAGTTTTACAATGTAAATATAAAAGGATAAGGAATGAAAATTACTGGGAATCCACATATTTTTTTACCCCTTGTGGTTCAACATTGAATGTATTGTATTACCCACTGGAGTTTTAAAGTGTTCTATCAGAGAATTTTGTTACTTTGGATTGTGTTTGGAGTATTCCACTTATGGGGAATCAGTTGAGTCTTAGGGAAATAATTCTAGAGTTTATTGAGTGTGTATTTCAAGACAATTAATCCAGTATTAGTTTGACATTTTATATATCCATTCACCAGGACTCTACCAACCTATTTGTTGATGAATCCTTTTGAGAAAATAGTTTCAGAGATCAATGGAACATGCATATTATAGGATTAAGTCCTTTTAATTTACATCTTGATTATGAATCCCATATATATATATATATATATATTCTTATCTAACCATGAAAAGTTTTCCCCACTATCAAGATGCCTACATGAAGACATCTAGATGGGTTACAAATATCAGATAGTGATGAAGATCTAATGAGTGGTGAGGCCTTAGTTTAGAGTCCATATCATGATGTGGTTCATCCAATAAGTTAGTGAGAATCCTCCTTTCTTCTCAAACATGAGATAGTACCATCAGTATATGACAATGATCTACCTAGGATTATCACACTTTTTGAGTTCCAGTATCTGTGACCACTAAGGTTCAATGGAAAGATATATCCATAGGAAGTAGTGGATTTTCTTGAGATAGTGATCTGTGTTTTTAGGGTTGTGAATACCACAATTGATCAGATGGTTGCACTAGAATCCAGTATATTCCATGGAGTAGTAGAGCATCAGTAGAATAGAGAAATGCATACTCATGATGAGATGATGATATCAAGGTTTTACTTCCAGAAGCAATTTCTTTAGGATTATTACCCCATTTTTCTTGAACTCCAATTGAAACTAGGATTATATTGAGTAGTAGTTAGGTAGTATGATAGTTTATGCGTATTCTATGAGGTTCACTGACTTTATATAGTAATCCCTTGACATGATGCATGATGGTTAATTCCATGAATGGATGTTTGAGTAGGGTATCCACAGAGACATTTGTACTAGTCTGGTCTGCTATTGAATTTCCACATATTCTAGAGTGTTAGAGTGGTATTTGGTCACAATGAGATTCTTTTCTGAGGCACTCAAGGTAGGTGGATCTGGCAGTGGGTTTCATGGGGATGAGTCATCTGTAGTATCTAGACTGTGCTAGTTGGTGGGGGTCTCATGTAGGAGACCTTATCATGGGAAAACTCAATTATGTAAAAACTAGGTTAAGTATTAACATTGATGTTCTGGTAATCTTAAAGAGGGGAAAATCTATATTATGATAGTTTAGGTCACATGGATAATTATTTCCCAACCCACTGATCTAATGAGGGAAAGATGGTAAGAGATATACTTCTATGATAGAGGAAGCATCGTGATTAGTGATATCCCATGTGTGGTTAAGGAATCCCTCTTAGGGGTAGTTCTGGAAGAGGAGTGGGTGTATCCCTAGATGGTGGAGATTTTGGTGGGATATAATGTTGTGTGCTAGTCCCACCACTACCAACAGGTTTCCAACACTAGGCTCAGGGAGGTGGAGGTTGGGGATGCAAGTAGTTGTGAGACATAGAGGGTTACAAACAAGATGCACCCAACACAATCCCCAATATGATATGTTCTTATTCTAATATTTCTTTATTATTGATAGAAATAGGTGAAAGTCATTCAATCATATCTATATACGTATTTTGGGAGATGTATCATCAAGTTGAGTCTTTATCTCAACATATTTTTCTACAGGTTCATACATGTATTTCTTCGACGATATCACTTATCATTGGGAGGTTTGAGTGGGTGATTATTGGAGAGAGTTTGTCATTGGACCGCTATCTCTTTATGATGTGACCTTATGACTTTAAATTGGTTATAGACTTGTTGTTCATGGTTTGGTCATAGATTAACTACCATCATAGGTGACTTAGATGCATTCGAGAAGATGGGACACGATTCTTTTTTGTGGGAATGATAGATCTCATGGTTGAGTGGGTGGGTTTTATGAGAAGGAAGATACTATCCATAAAAAATAACTTATAAATCATAGAACCTGGTGAAGAAGGATCTTCAGGCATTTGAATTCCTTCAGTAGTGGAGGAATTTATGGATCTCTTCCCCAAGGATGTTCTTGAACTAACTTTGGGGATGAAGATCGATTTGTTTATTCAATTTCACCCTAGGATCATACCAATATCATCTATGTCATATCAGATAAACCCTATTGAGCCTTGGGAGATAAGGGTGCAGTTAGAGGACTTTTGAGAGAAGGGTTTCATCATACCTAGGTGTCCCATTGGGAAATTTTAGTTTTGTTCAGGACAAAGTTGGATAAGTCCTTTAGGGTATATATTAATTATCATCACATGAATTAGGTACCAATAAATAAAAGTACTAATTTCAGATGATTTATGACCTCTTAGATGAATTGAGAGGAAGAAGATAGTTATTTTAGGTCGATATTAGTTTTGACTAACACTAGTTGAGGTTTTTCATGGTTTATATTCCAAAGATGACATTCCGATTTCACATGGGACACTATGAGTTCTGAGTAATGGATTTCAATGTGACGAATTCACAATAATGGTTTATAACTATGATTTATCAAGACATTTAGACATAGGTGGACTAACATATGGATGTCTTCATTGAGGGAATTATCATTTAATCTAATTCATAGGAAGATCATGCGAAGCATTTGAAAGTATTCATAGACTTACTTTTAAAGAACCAACTTCATTGTTTGATCTCATAGTATCAATTTTGGTACCATGAGGTTCACTGTATAGGTAATTCCATTTCTAAACATAGTATATTTATGTACCTGGTTAAGATTGATGTATTTCTTGCATGGGATTCACCCAAGAGAGTGTTAGAGGTGAATAGTTTCCTTGGATTGTAGGGGTATTACAAGAGGTTCATGGAAAAATTATTCATGACTTTATCCCCATTGACTTCCCTTATATGGAAATAAATGTTGGTTACATGGATCAAGTAGTGTAAGAGAGCTTTAAAGGAGTTGATAATGAGGCTAACTAGTGCTCATATTTAGAGACTACTAGAGGAGGGGATGAATTATGCAGTGATTTATGATGACTTTCGATCTAGTCTTGGCTACATGTTCATTAAAAGGAAGGTATTGTTCACTTATGGGTCAAGGTAGTTATGACCCCTCAAATAGAACTATGTTACTCACGACCTAGATATCGTAGGTAGTAGTATTCACTATAAATATGTAGAGACCCTATTATCTGGGAGATTTATTTTCTTAATACTCATACCATTAGAGTCTTAGGTATATATTCATATATAGAGATCTTAACTTTAGATAGAGGCATTGTTTGGAGTTCCTTCCAGAATATGACTTCAATATAGTCTATACTCCTATGAAGTGCAATATTGGGGAATATTTCCTTATAGGGATGTTCTATTATTTCTTGGTGGAGAACATTTCAAAGAAATCATATTTGTTAAAAATATTCCTAGTAGATGATTGAGGTGAAATTTTTCTTTAGTCGATATAGTTTAATCCTCTACTTCTTCAACATGTGATATAGGCTTAGTTGGAAGGCATCGACTATGAGGTTATACATGACTATATTCCCATAATACATTCACAATATAGATTATATTATGGTGGAGAAAACACCCTCATTTTATAAAGACATTTATTGGATGAAAACATGTTGTATGAGGAAGTAATGAGGGTGTTCCTAACATCCCCCATGGATATATATCCAGGTATGTTAAAGATGTACATAGAAAATTAGTGGAAGTTTTGGGGGGATGACATGAGTTAGATAATTATAGAGTTTTTCTTTCGATGTATCACTTGTATGTAGTTGAGGTCAAATAAAAATGTTTTGGTAGTTTGACAAAGCCTCTTCTCTACCTGGAGTGGATATGAGATGGAATATAAATGGTCTCTGTGACATGTCTCCCATAGAAAGCGATACAACACGATACTATCTGGGTAAATGTTAATTGGATTGAGAATTTGACACAATTCATTTACATCAAAGAGAAGAGTTTTTAGAGATTCTATCATAGTTGTACATATGGTAGATCATCCGTATTCATGTAGTAATCTTAATGATTACCTTCGATAGTGATACTCGGTTCAGATCATAGTTGTGGAGAGTCCTGCAGGAGGAATTTGGGACCCAATTGATGATGAGTACAATGTTTCACCCCCATATGAGTGGAATGTAGAAACCCTCACCTTTTACATATAACATTAAATGTTTTAAGAATAATTATACATTAGATTACAAGACAAATATCATCAAGTCTAGTGTCTTGTAAGACTAGGTACATAGAACATAAAACATGGGGCTAAAAAAATACTTCTTTATTTAATCTCCATAAAGAGATCCTAACATCATTTGAGCCCTTACATCAGCATAGCGTACCCTGGGGAATACATGAACAAAGTGATGAGCTAAAATTCTAGTAAGGTAATGAACATAAGTATGCATCTTAAGCATATGAGTTTGGAGGCATGACATGATGATATACAAATAATGAATCATATGAAATCATATCATAGAAGCATGAGATCATATAAACATGGAATCATATAAATGTTGAAGAATCATAAAACATGTATTTATTTTGAGTCAAGGATAAATTCCAATCCCATTTCCCATTTTATTGTGGTTCAAGACAAAAAGATAATATTGATTCCCATTTTAGTATGAGTCAAGGCTAACCTCCAATCCTATTTCCCATTTTATTTCGGGTCAATGAAAATCGCCAATCCTGTTTCACATTGCTTCTCATGAGACTTAACATTACTCAAGGCATTGGAGCACTATCTAGGCGCACCCATCTCAAAATTTTCATGAATATGGTTTCCAGATAAATATTTATACATAATCAACCATACATAAACATAAGGGTACACATTGAAATAATTAAGTACCATAGTCATGACATAAAGAATAACCAATGGGAATATCATGAATGTTTCCATGAAAGAAAGGGATTAGAAAATACATGGACTTTAATAAGGTAAAATATCCACATAACATGGTATGTTCTGTCAAACAAAAGTGGAAACATATAAGAAATGTATTTGAGAAACATTATCATTAAAACATTGTTGAGCGATTTTAAGGAAAATTCTATAGAGATTTTAAAAAAGGAAAGAGGACAATGTTTAATATAAAACAATAATTTAACCAAGAATTTTTTCATAATAAAAATACTAATTTTATAAAGACAATGGTGGCTTAAAACAAATGATAGAGTTCACTTGAAATTGGGTAAGAATTCAGGAATATCCTTTAATAGAGGTTTTATTTTTGAAAAGTTCTACGAAGGGAATATTTTAAAAACATGTATATCCTCTAAATAGAGTGATGAAAGGGTCTTCATAAATTAATTTTCTGAAACTACATATCATTAAAATATGTACATAAATAGATATGATAAGTCCATTTTGATATAAATAATGATAATGCAACTTGAAAGAATAAACAAGGTTTGGGTAGAATTTGTTACGGTTTATCAGCTTGGTGTTGGGTGTACCTAAGAGGACTTTTTGAGAGATAAAATGGGTTCATAATCACTTATAAATCATGAGGGAAGTATGGGGGAGGTGTGTGATCATACCCCATCATTAGTTATTACACATAAAAAAGGTATAACATAGAGGACAATCTTGAATAAAATAGAAATGGAGAGGATCCCTTACCTTATGTCATGTGGTACTTTTCATTAATTATTAATTAACTGAATAAAAAATTTGGTTTATTAATTAAAAATTCCAGAACCTGATCTATTTTTAATAGATTCAGTGTAACCTTTATAAGTTCATTCTTGGAATTTTGATTGGTTATGATGTTCAATTTTATTGTTCAGGAATGTTTGTTTCCTTATCTTTCATTACCAGTTTACTTATGAAATGATAATCTTATAAGGTGAGAATGGTTGTCCCGAATTGAATTAATACGTTATGAGTGAAAAAAAGAAGATTACATTGTTGAAAAAATACATTCAGTTATTGGGAGTGGATATGAATTATTATATAAAACCTTAGTGATAAACGTTTTGGTTAATTAGTGGGTTTTGATTACAAAGAACATGTTTTTCTTTATAACTTAATACCATTTGTACAAAAGGATTATAGAACCATAACTAGAATATATTAAATATATAATATTTTGGTTCAACTCTAACACAAATGGTTTCATGAATGGAATTAAAAATGAGAATTTAAACTTATAAACTATTGTCCTTGAATGTGCTAAATTAACACATCTCAAACAGTGCTTTCATTTCTATCAATTAAAAGGTGGGGGAGGAGAGAAAATAAAGAATTATCTCATTAGCACAATATAATCTCAGTACATGTATTCTACTAGAGTTATCATACCATTTGGGTGATGGTAGGTGAGTAAAGAAACATGAAAAGAACAGAACATAAAAGAAATGAAATAATTGGAAAGAGGAATTTACCTCTTAGGTCTACCTCATTTGATAACCTCTTAAGGGGGGAGGTTTGGGTTTTTTTAAGAGACTAGGGGCCTTTGTACGAGGAGGACGAGCTTGTGGAGATATTTGGGAATAATATTGGCAAGTCACAAGGCTTGAGAGGAGTGAATAGAAGAGGGAGTGAGGGAGGGTTATAGTGGAGGAGAGGAGCATTTTCATAATTTTTTAATCATTAGTTTATTAATTTACCTCAATACCAAAAATAGTGATGATTCCTAGACCAAAAAAAGTAATAAATACAAGTGAGTTTGAAAAAATGGCCATTTACATCATCCATGACTCAAGCATGATGCAGAAATTCAAGTTTTAGCATTTATTGCGAATTATCGGATTTTACTATTCATAAAAATTAAATTATTTTAGAAAAATTCAAAATATTCACCCTAACCAAATTTCGATGTGTAGAATCCAAAAAAGAAGTTAATTTCTCAGAAATAACTTTCTAAATATGATTAATTTAATATTTAATTAAATTCATAATTTATTATTAAAAACGAGTTTTATAACATTCATTTACTTATTCTAAAATAAAGGTATATCGTACATTCAACATGAATATTATATATATATTATCATAGGTAAGGTTACTATTCGTTATTTTATATCACTATTCATATGACTATGTCACCATTAATATGTGTAGGTTACTATTCACCAAAAAAATATGTTTTTCTTATTAGACTCTAAATAACATACTAGTCACAATCGTGTCTGTCAGATTTTCAAAATCGCAAACACAAAACTATCAAACTTATGTTTAATGGTAACATAGAAATTAGTAGTTCATTATGTTGTGTTTTCTTGTGACATTATGAAAAAAATAGAAGATAGAAATTTCCATTTAAAACTTTGGGTCATTAGATTCTTCCCCCTTTATGAAATTTCACCCTCGAAATTTTGTTTTACATTCATGGCCATAAACAGGTGTGAGTAATTTTCCTTTATTTCCTCCTCCAGTTCCCATGTTGCCTCTTCATACTTATGGTTTCACCACAGTACTTTGACAAGGTGAGTAGTTTTCTTACGTAGAATATTATCTTTACCATCCAAGATCTTCACTGGCTGCTCATAGTAGGAAAGATCATCCTCCAGTTGTACCACCTCTAAAAAGAGTACATGTGAAGAGTTTGGTTTTTACTTCCATAAGAGGGATACATGAAAGACATCATGTACTGTTTCCATGGTAGGTGGAAGTTCTCATCAAAATTACACATCCCAGAAACGATCTAGAATCTCAAAGGGGCCAATGCTCCAAGGACTTAACTTCCCTTTCTTTCCAAACCTCATGAACTTTTTCCACAAAGATATGTGTAGGAATACCATATCTCCAACTTTGTACTCAAGGTACCATTAAATATTATCAGCACAACTCTTTTTTAGACTTTGGGCTACCTTGATATGCTGCTGAATAGTTTTCACATTCTCCACCATTTCTCCAACCATTTCAGGTAATAGCAGCTTATGCTCACCAACTTCAACCCTACATGAAAGTGTTTTTATAGTTTTCTCATAAAGGGATTTATATGGTGCCATTAAGATGCTCGAGTGGAAACTATTATTGTAGGATAATTCAACCAGTGAATGATGTTGGTCCCATCCTCCTTTGAATTCTATATAACATGATCTCAACATGTCTTCTAGTGTCTGAATAGTCTTCTCATATTGGCTATCAGTTTGAGGATGATTGGCCGTAATGAAGTTCAGTTCCGTTCTTAGAGCATGTTGGATACTTTTTTATAACATCGATGTGAATATAAAATCATGATAGAATATAATATATAGTGGTACTCGATGAATCCTTACCAATTCTTTAATATAAATTCGGGAATTTGAATCCAATGAAAATTCTTCTCGAATCAAAATAAATTGATCTATCTTTGTAATATGGTCCACAATGACCCATATAACATATTGTCTTCTAGATGTACTTGGAAATCAAGTGACAAAGTCCATGGTAATTTTATCCCACTTCCGTGATAGTATGGGTAGTGGTTGCATCATCCCCTTAGACCTTTGCCTATCAGTCTTCACTTGGTGACATGCCAGGAAATATGATGTATATTAATCAATCCCCCTTTTTATATTGTCCCACCAAAATCTTTCTCAAAGATCTCGATACAACTGTGTTCTCCATGGGTGAATAGAGAAGTTCGAGCTTTGTGCTTCACTCAAAAGCTCTTTCTATATCACTATATTGGATGGTATAGATAATCATGACCCAAATCTTATAACTCTTTCCTCATCAATCAAGAACATAGAGGATTCTCTATTTTTAATAGCTTACACCCTTTTCAGAATTTCCACATATTCTCTTTGAGAATCCTTTATTTTCTCCAAGAGTGATGGTTGAGAAATCATTTGAGAAAGTATTGATGATGTTCCTTCCTTAATGATTATCATGTCCATACTTTGAAAATCTAAGAAGATCGGATCATCTCATCATTGATAAAGATGAAAGATTAGTTCAACTTAGAGCATCCACCAACTTGTTTGTCTTAACATGATGGTAGTGGATTGAGCATTCATAATCCTCGATGAGCTATATCTGTCTTCACTGGTTCATATTAAGCTCTTTCTATGTGAATATATATTTGAGACTCCTGTGATCAGTATATATTTCACACTTCTCCCCATAGAGATAATGTTGCCAGATTTTCAACATAAAGATCATAACCTCCAACTCCAGATCATGTGAGGGATTGTTTTTATCATGGATTTTTAGCTGCCTTGAGGCATAGGATATGAAATTATCATTTTTCATCAGCATAATCCTAAGCACTTCTTTGAAGCATCACTATACACCACAAAGAGTTCCCCACTTGTTTGGAGTGTGAGTACTGGCACAGTGGTAAGGCTCTTTTTCTATTTCGTGAAACAATCTTTACATTCTAAATTCCATACATACTTTACTCCCATCCACTTATTCTTGTTCATTGGGTTTGAAAATCATGAAAATTTCAAAAAAAAGTCATCGATAATACCCAGATACACCCAAAATGATGCAGATCTCCATTATAGAATTTGTCTTGGACTGCTCTCCAATTTCCTTTGTCTTGGAAGGGTCCACAGATATCCCTTTGCTGGTGAAAACATTCCCCATAGAATGATACTTCCTCTATCCATAACTCACCGTTACTATTCTTTGCATACAACTTCTCCCTTCACAATTTCTTTAACAACATTTTCAAATTCTCCTCTTGTTCCTCCTTGCTCTTGGAGTATATCAGAATATCATCAATAAAGACTACCACAAATTTGTCAAGATAATCCTTAAAGACTATATCCATTAAATACATGAATATTTTTTGAGTATTAGTGAGTCTGAAGGGGAACACTATGAAATCATAGTGTCCATACCTCATTCAAAAGGCAGTATTGGGAATACCATCCTTCCTCACATTTAAATGGTGATATCCCGACACAAGGTCCACCATAGAGAAAAATTGGCCCCATGAATCTAATTGAACAAGTCATCTATCCGTGGAAGGGGATAATTTTTATTTATCATGATATTATTGACTTCACGATAATCAATGCAGAGGTGTATTGATCCATCCTTCTTCTTGATGAAGGGGACTAGAGAACGCCATGGTGAAGCACTAGGACATATAAAACCCTTATCTGGATTAATCTATAACTACTTTTTCAGATCTTCCATTTATATGTTGGCCATTTTGTAAGGATTCTTTGATGTTGTAAATGATCCAGAATAAGTTCAACTAAGAAATCAACCTCTCTATCAGGAGAAAGAATATGAAACTCTTCAGGGAATACATCACTGTAATCCCTCACGATGGGAATGTCTTCAATCATGATTCTCTCATTTGTCTCAATAATTTGAGCTAGATATTATTTCTCATAAGGAAACAATATCGTTACTTTATATGAAGGGTTGGAGGAAAATATTTACTGAAAAACATCCTATTGAATTCATCAAAATTCATGGAATCAATTTCCTCACGAGACTTTGTATTCTTGCTCAATGTCCACCCCTGATATGCTTCCCCAACAAAACAATAGACCACTAATACAACTTTCTCTTATTTCAAGCACTGGTGGATGGAGAATATCTTTCAATGTAGTTAATCCACTGTTACACGAGGAGGGGATCAGAATATCTACTAAACATGGGAGAACTTTTTCTCATGAATTATTCTATGGTAACATGCTATTTACTTATAGGAGGATGGAGTTCCACATGATTCAAGTTATTATTCATAACTTGAGCTAGCTGAGAAAATATTGTCACGATGTTTTGAGCACCCTCTCCCATCATATCAGGTATATCATTAGGGCAGTATTCACATTTCCTATCACATAGATTATTAAAATGTGTTATTCTATTTACTGCCATTAACTATGAAAAATAACATACAATTAGTGGACTTGGATACATAGTTATTGAACATAAAAATGAATCTTTTGAACATAATAGTATAAACATGTAGAAGGGATGTGTATCCTATCTTGTGATCTCTTAGGTTTAAATCTAGGTTATCCTGGATCTATTTCTTATCTTATACTATTATGGGATTTTTTTCCTTAAATAATGGTTTAAACTAAGATCATGAATTTACCAAAGAATATCTGCTGGGAGTGTTGTAACCAAGAGTGTAGAAAGGATCGTTGTAATTCACAAGTTCCCATTCAAGTCTAGCTCAAAGTAGTGTTTTCAGGTTTTACCCCAAGATAAATCCATCCCAGAGCCACCTCATCCTACTCATATTCATATAGGGTGTATTTTTTTTTGATATACCACTTACTCAATACTCACCAAAATTTAGGATGGTTTTCTTAGACCCCACCCCATCCTTAAGGTTCACAATAAGGTTCTCTATTCCTAATCTCCAAAAATAACTAGACCATCCTCTAATACCAACTGTAGTTACCCTTGACTTTTACCTATAAAAATACATGTTTTTAAGTATAATTATACATCAGAGTACAATCCAATGATCATTAAGTCTAAGGTCTTGGACGAATAAGTATATTGAACATAAAACATGGGGATAAAAAACACTTCTTTATTTAATCCCCATAAAGAGCTCCTAACATCCTTTGAGCCCTTACATCTGTATAGTGTACTACAGGGAACACATGAATAAAGGAATGAGATAAAAACCCCAGTAAGGGAATGAAGATAAGGATACATCTTAAGGACATGAGTTAGGAGGCATGACATAATGATATCCAAAGCATCGAACATATGAAATCATATCATATAAGAATGGGATCATATAAACATGGAATCATATACATGTGGAAGAATACTTAAACATGTCTTTAGTATGATTCATGGCCAACCTCCAATCCCATTTCACATTTTTGTACAGTTCAAGGATAACCACCAATCCTTATTCCCATTTTAGTACAAGTCAAGGCTATCCCCCAATCCTGTTTCCCATTTTAGTAATGGTCATGGCTAACCACCAACCCCATTTCACATCACATCTCATGAGACATAAATTTACCCAATGCACTAGAGCAGTATCTGGGCACACCCCTATAAACGTTTTCAGGAATATGCATGCTAAATAAATAATCATACAAAATCAGCCATACATAAACAAAAAGTTACCCATGGAAAGAATTGTGTACCACAATCATGACATAAATCATAACTAATCACGGTATAATGAAAGTGTCCAGGAAAGAATGGGATTAGAACATACATGGACGTTCAAAAGGTAAAATAAGCATATAACATGGTAAGTTATGTCAAACATATGTGACAACATATAAGAAATTTCTTTGAGAAACATTAGCATTAAAACATTTTTGTGCGGTTTTATGGAAAATACCATATATATTTTAAAAGAGAAAAGGGGAAAATATTTTATATAAAACCAGAATTGAACCAAAAAGGTTTTCATAATAATGATAATGATTTTATAAATACAGTGGTAGATTAAAACAGAGGATATAGTGTATTTGAAATTGGGTAAAATTTTGGGAAGTTCCCTTAAAACAGGTTTGCTAATTGAAATGTTCTTAGGAGGGAATCATTTAAAATCATGAATATCCCAGAAATAGAGTTATAAAAGGGTATTCATAAATGAATTTTTTAAAATTACACAGCATTAATAATATGTACATAAATAGATATGATAACTCCATTTTGATATATATAATGATAAGGAAACCCAAAAGAACAAATAATGTTCGGGTAGAATTCGTTATTATATACTGGTATGGTGTCGGGTGTACCTAGGAGGGCTTGATGAAAGAGGAAAAAGGATTATCATCACAAATAAATCATGAAGTTTGTATGGTGTAGGTGCATAATTATTCCCCATAATTAAGTATTACACATAAGACATAACATAGAGGAAAATATTTAATAAAATAGAAATGGAGAGGATCCATCACCTTAAGCCCGATGATGTTGATCACTTGTTATTAGTGTCCTGAATAAACAAATTAGGTTTCTTAATTAAGATTTACAGAACCATATATATATGTAATCTATTTTTTATAACCTTTTATGTTAATTCTTGTCCTTTTGATGTGTTAAGATGTTCAATTTTATTGTTCGGGTCCATTTGTTTCCTTAACTTTCATTACCAGTTTACTAATGAACGAATAATATAATATGATGAGAATAGTTTCACCAAATTGAATTCATAGGTTAATAGTGAAAACTAAATAATTTTACATGGTTTTAAAAGTACATTCAGATATTGGGATTGGATATGAGTTATTATATAAATTCATAGTGATAACTATTTTGGTTAATTAGTGAGTTTTGATTACAATGAACATGTTTTTCTTTATAACATAATACCATTTGTACAAAAGGATTACAGAACCTTAACTAGGATATATTAAATGTATTATAATCTGGTTTAACCATAACCCAAATGGTTTCATGACCATAATGAATGATGATAATATAATTTTATAAACCATTGTCCTTGAATGTGCTAAATTAACACATCTCAAATGATGCTTTCATTTCTTTCAAATAAAATGTTGGGAAGGGAGGGAAGATAAAGAATTATCACATTAGAACAATTGAATCCCCGTACGTTTATGCCAATGGATTTATCATACCATTTGGGTGAAGAGAGGTGAAGAAATAAACATGAAAAGAAAAGAACATAAAAGAAATGAAAGAATTGGAAAGAGGAATTTACCACTTGAGTCTACAATCTCTGAGAAACTCTTAAGGGGATAGGTTTGGGTAATATGAAGAGACTAGGGGCCTTTGTACGTGGGGTAGGATCCTGGGGAGAGATTTAGTCATTATATTGGCATTGAAAATGTCTTGAGAGGAGTGACGATAAGAGGGAGTAAGGGGGGGGGGTATAGTAGAGGAGAGGAGGGTTTTCATATTTTTTTAATCATTAGATTATTTATTTACATCAAGACCAAAAATTGTGATGATTCCATCACCAAGAACAGTAATAAATTCTTTTGAGTTTGATCTAATGGGAATTTTCATCATTCACGACTCAAGCATGATGTAAAAATTCTGGTTTTAGCATTTATTGTGAATTATCAGATTTTACTATTCATAAAAATTCCAGTATTTTAAAAAAATTACAAAAATTCACCCTAACCATATTTTGATGTGTAGAATCCAAAAATGAAGTCCAGTTTTCATAAATACTTTTCTAAATATGATTAATTTAATATTTAATTAAAAACATAATTTATTACTAAAAACTAGTTTTAAAACATTCATTTGCTTATTCTAAAATATAGGTATATCATATGTTCAAAATGAATATTATTTATATATTATCATAATTAAGGTTTCTATTCATTATGGAATATCACTATTCATACTGGTATGTTACCATTCACAAGGTTAGGTTACTATTCACCAAAAATTCTATTTTTCTTATCGGGCTCCAAATAACTTACTGGTCACAACCGTGTACATTAGATTTTTGATATTCCAAATAAAAAAGTGTCAAACTTATGTTTAAAGGTCACATAGCACCTAGTTGTTAATTATGTTGTGTTTTATTGTGATTTTATGACATAAATATAAGAAGGAAATTTCTACTAAAAACTTTGGGTCGTTACATGGAATGACTGAGCATACTATCCAGGTGATGGGGGATACATATAAGGTATATTTTTTTTGAATTTGGACAGAGGTGGGAGGGTAACATATAATTGGTAGAGTTTACTTATAATAATAGTTATGACACTAATATTGGCATGGAAACTTTCAAGGTCCTATATGGGAAATCTTTTTGGTCACCGTAATACTAGACTGTGATTGGAATGATATATATTATTTTGATAGAGATGGTATAGGTGCAAAAATTAAGATTAAGTTGATCCATGATCATATGAGGATATTTGAGAAAAGAAATAAATACTACACAAATCAATGATGTTGGGACTTTTATTTTTGGTAGGGAGACCATTTTTTTCCCAAGAGTCTCCCCATAATGAGGATTTTAGAGGTTTGGCTAGGGATGAAAGTTATACCTAAGGTTCATCGGGCCGATCACCATCCTATGGAGGGTTGATGGGGTTTCTTACTACATATCCATACCCCCATAGTTGTATTGGGTGCATGATGTGTTTCTTATGTCCCATATAAAGAGTTAAATGAATGAATATATGAACACTTTTGACTGGGGAGAGCTAGAATTTGAAGATTGATACACATTCACTAAGTAACCAGTGGTGGTCAAGGATCACCAGAAGAGGATATTTTGAGGATGTACCATTCCATGGATTTGGGTCCTTTAGCACTCCATGAGAATCGAAAAGATCTATTGGGTGAGTGAGAGTTGGGTACAGGATCAATATCCCACCTTTCTGTTTATATTGTGTTTTTTGGGGAATAAATCCTTGAAGGAGAGGAGAATGTAACAACCCAAATTTTATTAGATTTGAAGTTTTAATTTATATTTATATATATCTAGATGTGTCAATAGAGTCGGGGTTTTTTTGGGTCTCTACGGTTCCCATAATTATTATATTAATAATATTTAAATACTAATAATATTAATATATTTTATTTCTTAATCATGCATCATTGTAGTGTTTTCAATTTTTCAGTTTTTTGATACCTAAGATGGAAAATTTGAGACCACTATTGATTCTAGAACATGGGGTTTACCCTAGGAGCAACCTAAAGTTGGATGACATCAGACATTCTAATGAAAGTGGCCATTGGTGGGTGCATTTAACTAAAATAAATAAAAAATAATTAATTTAATATTTTTAAAATGAAAAATATTAAAATATTTATAAATAACCAATTCTAATTTTTTTCGTGTTAGCCGCATACCCTATGATGATTTTAGAGTAGGCTTGGGTGTTCTTTGTTAGAATATCAGATGATAGAACCACAAGTGATCAGATCTAGGTGGATTGACATGAATCAAATAGAGTGGGTCTTCTCCATTGCTGGTGAGTTCATTCTTAAACCATGATTACTCCTCAATCAAGGTAGGACTCATCATTTGTGGGTTTTTACTTTTTTAATAAATTTTTGAGCATGGATTACAATTTTGATGAATTGAACTGCGATTATCTATCTTTTGCATGAGACCCTTTTAGTCAATTTATTTCTTGAATGAAATTTATTTTTAACACTTATAACACCCATGGATTCAATTATTTTGTGATAACTGGTATATAACACCTGGAAAATGATGGTTATAGATATGTTTATGTGAATTTATTATAACCATTCCTCATGTTCGTCACTATTGGAACATTGGGTTGCAATTTGAAATTTCTAGGAGGGATCGAGAATGATTGAACCCCCAAATTCAGGGTGAAAAAGAGAAATATGGTCATGATTTCGATACAAGAATGGATTAAGGTGTTTTTTAAGTGATTCTATATGGATATGAGATGGTGATAGAAGGTATTACATGCTTTTTAAGGATAGATTAATTCAAAATGTCATCCACTGGAGGCCCATAATCAATGTCTAGAGATGACCCCACTAATTTTTGGTGGTCAATAGGCATGAGAGGTAGAAAAATGGTTGATATGATATCCATATTAAGAAACTGGTTTTTTCTAGGGAATGTGTGACTACAATCCAGGTAGAAAAACCCATACCGTGTACTTAATTTTACATAGAAGCTTGGGTTTTTAGTGGAGTTAAGGATAAAAAATCATGTGGCTGGTCCCACACACCATGTGACCCTACCTGGGTACCTAGTTGTGAACTAGTTGTACATGCCTAAGACCCTGATTGGTTATACATGCCATGTTTCATGATGTCAATCTATGTGGCTATACTTGGCTAGCCAAGCCCCATCCCAGGTGTACATTTCAAGGACCTTGGTTGGATATATATTTGTGTACCACCTATACATGACGTTTGGTTTGACATAGCTTTCCAATCCATGTATAGGTAAGAACAAAACTAGGTAGCGAGGCGAGGTCACATGCCATGTGGACATCCATACATGCCCTATATTCCCCCAGAAACATCTTCAAATGGTATATCCTCTTGTGTACTCAGATATTGTCCCATGAGTAACCAATTTTAAGAATTGTTTCATGTTTAACACAATGGTATCCTTCATAGTGGATTTTGAGATACGAACTGAGGTGTTGCGAGTGTGATTCTTCTTCAGAAAATGCTTGACTGAAAACAATGATTAGGAATGATCATCTGAGAGATACATGGGTTGGAAACCCCCCAGTTTCACTATGGAATGTGTACCCCTTAGTTATCTCTAACTACTTATTGGCTCCCCCCTGACGTACTTGGGAACCAGTCCTTTATTTACTGAGCAGTACCCTTTTAACACCCTAGGGAAATATTCCTAAGTTAGCTAAGTGGTACCCCCCTCACGGACTCATATGTGGTTCTAATACCTACTAAGGGTATCCTACTAATATAATGGGGTGAGGGTCCTCCATTCCCTGAGTTTCACCCCCTATTTCACCATGGTGAGGGTCCCCTATTTATCTATCTGCTGAGTGGTACCCATATTGTACTAGGGTAAATGTCATATACCTATTGAGTGGTACCCCCTATCAAACCATGGTATTTTCCCTTTATATATTGAGTTTCACCCCTTATCATACTAAGACATAGGTCCTATATTGAAGATTATTCTCTTTGGGTTGTGGAGTATTTGGTAGGTGTGGGCCCTCAAAATGGATTTCTTGGATAGGCAGGTGAGATGTTGGTTATCAATGATGAACATTTGGAGATATAGGTAGATTTATCATCCTAGATAGGGTCGTGGGATAGAGATCCAATTTAACATTCTTCTCCATTTCTTTTTGTATATATATATATATATGATTACCTATTGGTTGGGGTTGATATGAATTATTTTTTATACATTTATTCCACCCTTTTTGGTTTTGAGGTTTCTTACCGGGTATGTATATACTCACCCAATCATGGACTTTTCCAATACGTGTCATGTCTTATGAATATGAAGTATAGTTTAGTGGTGACATCAGTGTATTATATGATACATGGGTGCATTGACTACATGTGGTGGTCAGATTTGGAGATAAGGAGTTGAGATCTCTTGGATTTACTTTATTCATGTTATTTTCATGTTGGGACTTCATTTCTGGTTGGGAATGAATTTTTCCCATTTTATTACTTTTTTATACTTTGTATTATTCCCTTGAGTTTATTCAATGAATGGTTTTACTCTATATTTTATATTATTTATTTTACTCCTTTTCACCGTTTCATCAATATGGTTCGGTGTGTCCACACATGTAAATTAGGAAAAGGCCTCCCATTTAATTTATTCTTTCTTGGAGCTTGTCTCTATCCCATATCCTATTGGAAGTGATCTTGGGGTTGTGATTTATCATCTTCCCACCAGCCAGGTTTGCCCTGATGGGTCAGGTCATTACATTTTATCACAGAATCTCTATAACATCACCCCATCAATACTCTATCATCTCCATAGAACACTAAATGCTACCACATCCATCAACATAACTAAAACCCCAAATTCTAAATAAAATCATGTAAAAACTTATCTTTACACTTATTTATTTTTTATAAATCATTAAATCATTATTTATCATTTTTCATAATTATATTCATGATTTTATATTTCCTTCCGCAACATAAATCCCATATGATAAGTATTACTATTGACTTCAGTGACCCAAAGCCAATTCTAATTTTTTATATTTGTTCAATATAAAATATATCACGCCACCAATGATCATTTAGTTTAGTTGTACTAGAAAACATACCAATCCCTGAAGTCTATATTACATTTCAAATTAAAAATATAAATGAAAAATTTTCTTTCATCCTATGAAATAATCAAATGATTCCTTATTTCCATCCTATAGAAAGAGAAAAAGAATAAATTGCGGGCTCAGATGATTAGTAAGGGTTACATACCATGGAAGCCATCATAAATAAATAAGGAATAATTAATATGACATAGTGGAAAATCAAATCACATTCTATTCAATCAAAAATTTGAGTTCAAAAGACATACATACATAATGTCAATATAGTAATCACATGGATAAATAAAACTAAATTCACAATAAAGTAAATTCTTGAATATAGATATTCATGATTATAAAATCAAGCCAATAACAATGATATCACGAATCTAACCATTAAGGAATTGGATAAAAAACTTTCATTGAATGGGTAATATATAAAAACTACTCTAGTTTTATAACATGATCTTATTTCCTCATCCTATACCACATGCCAACTTGTTTTGACTTAGAATACCTACAGACGCATCGAGGTGGTATCTATAACCGAGTCCCACCCACCATTTTGACATACAATTCATTTATCATATTTTGAATGATCGATACAATTTATTCTCAAAATTACTTATCAATAAAAAATTATCGTTATTGAATGATGGATATGGAATATTTTATTAGTCAATAAAAAAAAATTCATAATAAAATTATTTTAACTAATGTCATAAATAGAAATATTATATATTGGAAACAACATAAATGTGATGGAATGATTATACATAAATCCATGATGCTTAGAATAAAGATATAGATGTGAAAATAATTGCCAATGAAATGTAAGAGAGTGATAGTGAATGTGATCATGAGAAAGTTAAACACCACACGACCATAAATTATAAAATTATCAAAGAAGGCCATAAATTCATCAGAAAAGCCTTTTTTAGTAAAACCAATCCTTTTGGTAATGAAAAAGAATGTTGAAGAAGAACATTAGAAACAAATTCCTGGTAACTTTGAATAAATTAAATTTTTTAAATCACTTTCAAAATTCATTTAATTTTATTAAGAAAATAATATCCTTTTATTTTGGTAATATTTAAAAACAATTAGAAATTTGGAAAATTATTTTATTTAATAATAACCATGTAAATATTTAATAAAATATTAAAATGATAAAATATTAATGATGGAAGAAAATTCTATTTGTGCAGTAATTGTTAAAACAATGATTCATTTCACACTTTTGTTAAAAAATTCTAAAAGTACATAATTTGAAAAATGATAAGAATATTTTCTTTAAAATAATGAAAATTGAGTAAAATATGGTTGAAAATGAATTCAAAAAATAATTTATGTAAAAATAATAATATTATTTAAATATTTAATAGAAACTTGATGGGTAATGAAAAGAGTTGGAAGGAAAACATTAAAATAATAATTTGATTAAAAGAAAGCCCCTTACATGTAAATCACAAGTCGATTCTTGATCAAAAAAGAGAATAAATAAAAAATTAACATATAAAACCCAAAAATGAATATATGAGAAGAAAATATATTGGGTTTAATAGATTATGATAATATAATTTACCCATTCAAAATTTGAATATAAATAATCCTGAAATAATATTATATTGTAATAGATTTCCCTTATCTTGTGTCTCAGCTTAGTTGTACATATTTGAACCTATTGTATAATGAATTTAAATTGATTAAATAATTGATTAATAAAATTTTTACTTATATTCAATTTTTAATTCTCTTTACAATAATTTGAAATTTATTCATCAGATAGTTTTACATAAGTCGACCACTTAAGGCTGTTCGATCAATTAATCCAGAAGTGCTTTGGTATATTTTCCATGGTTAAATGAGTAAGGAATTTGTTAGATCATATATATAATATTAATAATGTTATAAATATTATTTTTATTTATTAAATAAAATTTCATAATCATCTAGTTATTGGAGAAATATAAAAATGAATGGCATTGCATCGTATAGGTGCTAGTCCACACGTACACACAATCGACAATACCATTTTCCAATGGATGGAAATATATATAGGTAGATGATATATTATAACTATAGAATAATTATTATTTCATGAATATCATATATATTCATCCATTAAATTTATATAAACATACAATAAAAGTGGTGATGAAGAAAGAATTAAACGCCAATGTAGAAATGATATGTCATACGTGCACATGAGAAATATTTCTATTTTTTATATATTGAAAAGGAGATAAAAATTTTATTTGCCATTAACATAAAAACATACCATTATGGTTAATATAATGATTTAATTATTTTAATATGGTTATTGAATATTTTTATTAGGTTTATTGAGAAAGGAACTTGAAAAGGCTCGGTAATAACATATACATCTTCTTTTGGTAACCACCTTTGGGCTACACATTATGCCTTCTTGAAGTGGGATTTTACTATGAAAAATACCTCTAAAACATGGGGAGGGATGTTGGTAAGGTATTTATATAAGGATATATTAGGCTAAGTGGCTAAATTTTATCAAATAATATTGTAGAGGAGGTTACCTTTAATAAGGGAGGTGGGAGGAAAACCTATAAATACATGAATTATTATTATGTAATATGTGTCTAAATCATCTATAATATCTCCAAACTAATTCTTCTTAAAATATTAAAAGTATAAGGTAAAATTTAATCAACCAATCATTTTATAATATTTTAGGTGTCATTTGGAAATCATCTTTTTGGTTAAACCACTTGTTAACCCTATTTAACAATATCCATTATAAGTTATTTATTACTCTTTAAGAGTAATGAATGTATTTTTAAAAACATCAAGGGGAAAATAAATGAAACATGAATTATAGGATCAATAGTTTCCTATACACTATGAATCAATATTTGTTTTTTTATAAATTTCTATTTTTTTAAAAATAATATTAAAACATTAAATACTATTTAAGGCCATTTTAGGAACTATTAAGATATCTTATCTTTAATGTGATTTCACACAATCATTAAATATATAAATATTACATAATATTAGATGAATACACATTACATATCATTATTCTCCAAACTCAAAACATAAAGTTTTAGTTTCTTTAGAAATATTCATACATAAAAAATTGATACAAAAATGATTTACATCATCTCCAACTATGTTCATCGTAACTAGAACCCCATTTCAAGATATAATACATAAAAAATTTTCATTACAACCTAAGGAAATAGAAACATAATAAAGGGTAAGCTCAAATTCTCAGTAAGGGTAAATATGTGATATTTAAACTAGTAATTGATGTTAATCTTAACATGCGAATAAAGGTATGCAAACATGAGTTTAAAATTTGAAAACGATTACCAATAATTCATATATCATTATTAAGGGTCTTGGATAATGGTTTTTTGTTCAATATAAATAAATCATGAAGGAATAAAAAAAATATAAACCATGGGAGCATAACATTAGCATAAGATCATGCCATTAAATAGTTTCAAAAAGTTTTGAATAATCATAATAACGAAAATCATATTTCATGGATACCCACCATGTAATTAATCACATTTTAGACTTGGAATAACCACCCATGTACCTTAATTGGGATAAAGTTAACCTCCCATGTACCCCTTTTAGGCTTGGGCTAACCACTTGTGTGCCATATTTAGGGTATGTGATAGTATTTGGTTTACTCTTTTATATCATAAGACATTAATCATTACCTAGTTAATTTTAGTTACATAATGGACACAAAAATTACATAATCATAATCCGTTCATATTAATACCATAAGATCTAGAAGAAATTTATTATTTCATCATAGATAATCCCATGTAAAATAAAATGGATTTCGTTGGGATTTTATCATCACAATTATAAATAATCTAGGAAAATAATATGGATGGTATCACATGATCATATTCCCAGTGAAGAATAAGTAAAATATAAGGATGTTATCATAGATGTAATATTCTTTTAAAATATCAATTGGATATTTCATGAGGTAAATAGTCCCGTCATTTTGAAATATGTTATATAAAATGTCAAAATTTCAAAAATATTAGGAAAAAAATTTTCCTTCAAAATAACCAAGGGAACATGTGAAGGAATCATAAAAGAAAATATTAGATATTATCGTAAGAAAATTAATTTGATTGGTATATTTTTAAATGAATATTCCATTCAATCATTTGGAAAAAACACCTCCTTTATAGAATGATAAGAAGATAAATGTTAAAACATTAATAGAAAGTAAAACATGGGTTTAAATGACATTAATATATTATTGGATAATATTAAAAATATTCCTAAAAATGTTTTAGTGAAAATAATGATATGTAATAAAATTTTTACTAGACGAAGATAGAAATAAATTTGGTTTTCATTAAAAATCGTATTCTATAATTTCGAGTTCTTAGAGAGAGGAAAACAAAAGGAAAAATTTTAATGTCTATAAATAATTGTAGGAAATAAAATACACTATATTATATGGATATTTATTGTATAATTTCATTATATAAAATTTATTAATAAATAATCGTGATGTAAGTGAGATTTTAAAATAAAACTCTTACCTCATTGGTAACTTTTGAGTCATAACCACCATGAAATAAATAAAATAAAATCAACCTTTAAATACCATGAATGAAAATATATTCATGAAATATCATATAAATGGTGTATTATATAAACCATATGAAATAAATTAGTGGTTAATATGTTATATGTATCATAGAAACAAAAGTGAGATGAGAAACCCTTACCAAAAGCCCAAATTACTTCATAAGTGATCTAACATTATGTATAATATATTTTAATTTATTATAATTACTTAATTAAACCATTTTATTACTTATAATACCATATATGGTCCAAATATAAAATTTCAACAGACATTTATTAATATTTCGTTATTAAAATCAACATTTTCGGGTGTTAACTGTTTTCTTTTTACATTTACATTTTGGTTTAAGAGTTCAGATGCTTGTAATTTGATAATGGATATATTATTTTTAGAATAAGAATAATTATATAAATATCATATTTACTCATTATATACATATGTATAAATATTCAAAAAAATATATAGAAAGAAAAATGAATTACACTATTTTGGGAGGTAGTAGTATATGCGTACACATGAACATAATTTCCATTCTCAAATGAGAAAATGGAAAAGAAAATAGATAATATTTTATCAGAAAATTATAATTATTACATAATGAATACATTATATATTTTTTATTTATATCATTATTACAATCCATACGATGAGGTGATTGAAAATGAATCACATCATTTCATAGAGGTTGTAGTCTGGACGTACCCATGGGCGGTAATTTCATTTTCCCATTAGGTGGAATAGTGGTAGAAAATGGTTATTCAATTATAAAAATTAATTATTAGTATATTTATAATATTTTATTCATAATTTTATGATGTATGAAATAAGTTTATAAAATTTGGAATAATAAATAAAATTGAAAGAGTTCGGTTAGGATATATATCTATTCTTTGAGAGATGTGCACTGGATTACACATCGAGACTTAAAAGATTGGACTTAGCAGAAGAAATAAGGATGTAATATGAAGTTAAGGAACCTAGGATGGTTTTTTGTAGGTATTGGATGATATATAAGGCTTAAAATTCTAATATATTGTAGGAGAAGTGGGTCCCATTTATAAGTAATAGAAGAGACACATATGAAATTACATAAAAGATTTAAATAATATAAAGTCTTTTTATTGTAAAAGTGGATCCAAATAGACAATACATAAAATTTACGATAAAATAGTACTTAATTATATTAAAAAAATAAAAAATTTACAATTTTATGTGGAATTATTACCCTTATATCTTAGTCTAACCCCTCGGTAAACATGTTTTAACCTTAACCATGGCGACAAATTCTTACAATAGTTATTTTTCAATAGGACCAAAAATTAAAGTAGACTCATTACAAAAATTAAAAATCATGATTCCAAAAATTTAGTAAATTTAATAAAACAAATTACATTAGGCTATGAAATTAACATTAACATAAGTGCTCCAAATGCAAATAAACCCATATTTTTAGAAAAATGTATTTAAGCATAAATCTAAATTTAATTCCATTCCTTATGTTGTAAAAAATATTAGTTGAATTTTAAAATATATGATTGAATATATATTCTATAAAATACATTCAAATTATTAATAAATATTGATTTATTTAATTTATTAAGATAATAACACTTTATTCATATAAACACAATATTCAGAAAAAATAACTCTTTTTACCTTTTAATTTTTTTATCTTCATTCATAACCACTAGATAACTAATATGTGTGATAATTAATTTATTAAAATAAATTGTATTTATTTTTATTTTTATTCTTCTAAAATAGTGATCAATATATTTTTTAGATAATAACATGTAGAAAAATACATTTCACTAGAAAATTTTTTCTTTTAACCACTGAATGATATATTTAAAATAGAGTTCTTGTCAAAAAAAATTTATCATCCTTAACCAGTAAAAATATATTTAATAATATAGTCAATTTTATTTAGACATACCATTCCAAAATAAAGGTTATAAAAATTCACTATATCACGGTTTATTTATACTTGGGGTTGTGCGTATTGAAAGCTATCAAATACCCCATTTTTTCATGGAAATACATATAAAATTTTGGGCTATTACATTATTCCGCCATTAAAATTATTTTTACCCTATAAATTACAAAACATTAATAAAAAAATATGAGGATGCATATTCTTTATCACATAGTTTTTTTCTCATGTATCTTCCTCAAAATTTGGATTCCTATAGAAAAATTTAACCAGGTGAGCAGTATTGTTCTGTAGAAGATTATCTAAATGATCCAAGCCTTCTAGTGATTTTTCTTTAAGGGAAAATAATAGTCTACTAGTAAAACATATATTTTCTGTATATGTGAAGGACATTATATATAACTATTCAAAATATATACATGGAACAAATTTTAAACTTGAGAGAGGTTTAGTGGAAGAATTAAGTGATAAGATACAACCCACACTCGATTAAGAATATCAAAGGGAAAAATATACCTAGGGAAAGAAATTACGTTGTTCCAAAATATCCAAATAATTTACTATGAATACATTCATAATAAAACATTCTCAAAAAATTTTAATTCTATGTCTCATTGATTATTTTCAACACAATGCTTTTATTGACTATGAGCTACCTTGACATACTGTTTAATGACTCTAAATGTCTCAACAATTTACTAAGATAAATTAGATACCAATATCATTATTTCCCTAACTTCTTCCAAGTATGTTGGAGGTCTACACTTTTTACAAATACGGATTCCCAAGGATCCATATGAATGATCGAGTGAAAGATATAATTGTAAGAAAACATGACTTGATAAAGGTTTTGATCCCAAAAAAATAAAATATAGAGAGCATTATTTCAAAATTCTTCCATGGTTTTAATGGTCATATCAGATGGACCATATTCCTAAGGATGATAAGAAATAATAATACACAACTCAATATTCAATTTTTGCAAAGGTCTTCGCAAGAACATCAAGGTAAACCTCAATTCTTGCTCAAATATAATAGAATATGGTACTGCAAGAATCATTAACACTTCCTTGATGTATATCATGGAAATATGATCAAGAGATAAATCTTCTCTGATATAAATTAAATTTTCATATTTTCTACAGTTACTGTAACGAAACATGTATTTATAGAATAATACCGTTTCAAATATATTAATATTTATGAATAAGATATTAATTTTATGTTAAATAGGAATTTTTTTTGATAGCGTACTCAACACGCAACAACGGGTTTCTTTGAAATCTTATGTTGTACAAAACATTGAGTTATACAGAAAAATAATATAATTATAAAAGTATTTTAAATGGTCATTAACGCATAGCTGTTGTAATGCAAGGAATGAACATAACTAACTACATTATGAAAACACATTGTTTTTAAATGTCTTTAAATTTATCCTATAAATTATAGAGGCTTAAAATAGTAATGAATCTGATTTTAAGCATGAAATACTCTAATATTCATTAAATGGTCGATTTAACACCTTTTGAGGGGGAACCCTTTTTAAATCTATTTTCTTACACTTTTATATATTTAATTTGACAAAATAAAATTTTTATTTAGAATTAAGACAAAAAATTTACTTCGGGTAAATATTTTTTATTTTTCTAATGCGGTTTATTTTTTAATGAATAGTGAAAAATACTGCATTTTAAGTCAAAACTGTCTTTTCATCAAATTTATTTATATGATAGATTGTCCTTTAAAATGGGTTTAAATTTTTATTAGATTATATTTTTATCATTTAATCCAATTTTTTCATTGGAAATAATTTCACATTGAAATTGTACATAAACACATGGAAATCTTTTGTTAGTTTTTACTTCTTAAAACATGTATTTTGGATTTTAAAACAAGAATTCATTATAAATTAATTTATGCAACTTCTTTATTTTGAATATAGAAAAATGGATTCTATATTTGGAATGAAGAGGACCAAATTTTGTAAATAGGTACCATTATTTTTAGACATTATGAATAGTAATGTTCGTAAATATTTTATCTATCATAGTTAAAGGGTAAACCTGGAAAATAATGGTAAAAAATAATATTATAATAATATTAAATTAACCTGACAATGTTCTAACCCTATTGGATGAGATATTTCCGACCATTAGAATCCTTGGGTCTACTTTAGGACCCCATGGGGCCACTTATGTGTGAAAGTGGCATTTAATTACTTTTAGTTTAATGTTATGGAAAATATTACTTAAATATGTAACTTTTACTAAAATAATTTTTATATGGGGTTAATATAAGTTATATTTTAGACTATAAATAGTAATTAAAAAACTAAAAATATTTACTATATCATGGTATTATATTTATTGTTTATAGAAATCATATAAATAAATATATTTATGACAGAGTGATGATGTAGTGATTACCTTATTAATGAATGTTTTAAATAAATGAGATTATAAATATTTTAAAAAATTATTTTGAAACTTTTTATTCCATAAATATTTTTAAGGATTCTTATGACATGTTATATTTGAATTAATTATGTTTTTCTAATGAATGAACTATTTATGGGTTTTTAAAAAGTAATGATATGAATAATATAAAAATTGACTTAAATGAGTTTTTAAATCAATAAAGATTTTATTAAATGATATAATAGTCCAACAAATCTACAATTCGTCTTAATGACATATATGATGTTAAAAAGTTCATTAATGATCCATTTTTGGGTCTCTAGACATTTTATAGTAACTATGGTAACCATATGTTATGAATATACAAGAAGACATGGTAAAAGATAAATAAGCTTACTAAGGGTTAAAGCTAAAAGATAAGGTTAATTTTTTGAGATAAACATGTCCAAAACTGAAGTGCCCAGATCAGTGTGAATCACTGAGAGGGGGAGGGGGTGAATCAGTGATCCCTTAAAACTTTTTACTAATTGATTCTTATCAATTAAACCTCTATGGCTGGTTAAAGCCTCGATCCACTCTTCTTGTATCTCTCAACCTTTCCCAGATACTGCAGTAATGAAAAGGCACAGGACACAAGGATTTACAAGGTTCGGCACCAAAGGCCTACATCCTTGCCATGCTCTCCAAGCATGGATTCTCCCATTATAATCTGTTAGTATTACAATGGTCGATACAGCTTCCCACCGTATCTCTCCTGAGTCCCACAGGAGGGTCTTTATACTGCGTCCCACAGTGTTACCAGAGTCCCACTGGCCTGCTCCAGAATCCCACTGAAGACTTCTTCTCCCTGAGTCCCACAGGGTCTTCTCCTGGCTCCTCGAGTCACACGAGTAGCTCTTCTTCTCTTTAAGTTCTTCAAGAATCCTCAGCAGTCTGGGATAAAGACTGCTGGCCTTGCTCTGTACCTCTGATCACTTGTGATGATCAGGATCTTCTCAATCTACTGCAAACTCAGACAAACAATATCTTTCACTTCAGTCTGGCTCAGTCTCTGTTCACTTCAACATCATGCACTGAGTGCATGGAAACTCTTCAAGATCTTCAAGTCTTGGACTCCTCAGATGCACACCACTGATTTAGCACTGTTCACGTGTGCACGTGCATGCATGCATGCATGCACTTTCCCTTTCCTCTTCTTGGTGCAGTAGACCCACAAAGGGTGTAATCACTTTTGAGCACACACCTTCTTCACAATCTTCACACACTTAATTCAATTTGTTTACACACTTAGAGTGTGTTCTACTTTAGTGTGGATGTCTTCTCTTCTTCTTAGTGTGTACACACTTTGTTTTGCACACACACTAAGGTTCGACCTTGTTGTCTTTTTGCACACACTTGTTTCACTTTGCACACACTTTAGACTTGGCCTTCACTTGTTTAGCACACTCACTTCCTTGTTCTTTTAATCTTATTCAAAGTGTGCACTTCACTTATGCACACACTTGGTTCTTCATTTTTCACACACAAGTGCTACGGCCTTCTTTGTTAATTTTTCACACACTTGAGCTTGGCCTTCAAACTTCTTGTTGCATGCCCTTAAATGGCCGTAGGGTGTTCCTCTTCAATTTGCACACACACACACACACTCGAATGAGGTGTGGTCTTCACTTCACCTACACAAGGCTACGGCCTTTCACTTCCTTTGCACACAAGACTTGTTCTTTTATTCTTCTTTGCACACACACCCAAGCACTAAGGGCTCGGTTCTTCCTCCTTTGCACACCTACTGCCAACAGCCTTTCTCCTTTGCACACACACCCAAGCACTAAGGGCTCGATTCTTCTTGTTTAGCACGTAAGCACTAAGCCCCTCGGGTTCTTCTCCACTTGACACATCTACTGCCCGAGGAGCTCTTCCTTCACTTGGCACACAAGAAAAAGGATCTCGACCTCCACTTGTCTTCAACAGCCACACAAGGCTTGAGTGCACAAGGTAAGAGCCGTGCAAGCACTTGGGTGCACAAAGGCCGCGCAAGACCTCCTACCTGCGGGGCGCGCAAGTGCAACACCCGCGGGATCTTCCTCCTGCCACGCAAGGGTGCGGGCAGAGAGGGAGCAAGAGACTCGAGCGCGCAAATATGTGGCTCGGCTCCTTCCTGTCGCGCAAGAGAGGCGCGCAGGGAACACTTCGGGCCTCGGGTGGCACCGGGACAACAGCCGCGCAAATAATTTGCGCGGGGCTTCTACTTCGCGAGGCAGAGGCTTCGCGGGACTCTCTTCAAACTTTCAGCGCATCAGCAAGAATTTAGAATGCCTCGGCCTCTCTTTTTATAGGCAGAGGGATGCCTCACATGATCCGCGTGTTTCCAACTTAAATTCCTGAAGATTTCGGATCTTTGAAATCTTTAAGATCTTTGTGTTTCTATTCGGTGCACGCGGGTTCCTTCTTTATTTTTCTCCTTCACGTGCATGCGATTTATAACGCATGCACGGCCTCTGTTGAAACCGAATCCATGCAAAGGCACGAGCTCACCGAAGCCTCGCACCTTCGGTTTGCTTCGGCTTACCTCGAAATCTCCATACATTGCATGCACACCATTTTTATGCATGGCCGTGTTCGGTGTGGAGAGACGAGCTCAATGGAGCCTTCGACTCGATCAGAGATGGTCGGGAACTCGAAATAGGTCGTCAGGAGTGCTCTGATTCAAAGGAGGTACGCGGGAGGCTTCGGCTCGAGCTCGAGGAGGAAGACGGATTCGCAGCCGTTGGATCGGCGATTCAATTGATCTCGGACAGCCTGGATCAGATCATCTCGCCGCGGATGGATCGTGCGGCGCAGATCAAGCGCGCGATGGCTCGGACGGCCAGGATCTCTTCCGCGGGAAAATCCCGCGTCCCACATCGAAACGCCGCCCAGTTTTCTCGCGGCTTATTACCCTGGCACTCACCGCTACTCGCCAGTTGAATCCTCTCCCTCCACGGTGCCGCCCCGCACCGTGTTCTCCCTGCGGGCGCGCTCTGCGCCCACTCTCTGCTCCTGCGGGCGCGCTCCTAGCACCCACTATGCTCCTCCGGTGCGCGGATTTCACCACCGCGTGCCCTCGGGGGCTTATACACGGCCCCCTGTGCTCCTCCGGGCGTGCCCTAGGCTCCCATGCGTGTCTGCGGGTGCGCCCCTGCCGCCCTGAGCTCGCCCCACGGGTTCCCCCTTGGGCGTGGCGCCTTAGGCCCACATGAGCCTTGGGGTTGAACCCACAAGGTGCTCACGGGCTGGCCATATTTTTTGGCAAAGTAACAAATAGGACTTTGTCAAAAACAAAGTCCTCCATGAAAAATACCAATTCTAAATGCCAAATGCCTCCTCCTCTTCTTCTAAGCCATTCTTTCCATTTCTTCTTCATCCTTCTTCCACAAACATCCTCAACTCCTTTCAATCATGTATTCTAGACTTATGAGACATTTGTAGAAGGTTCTTCATCAGCCGAATCACTTGATCAATTATTTCTTCTTCATTAGAATTCATTCATTCTTCTTCAACATTTATTCATCACTTTGTAATGGAATTCATGAAGGGTCTTCATCTTCAACTGAGCTCCTGAATCACTTAAATTCTTCAATGTGCTTCATTGATCTAATCAGAGATCAATTGGATCAACTTCAAATTCACATGCACTAAGTGATAGTGCATAGACTTCATTAATGCACATCATCCACTTAGTAGTTGTGGATGGAACTCCTTTCAACTCCTCATGCATTGTCACTACAATGCGTGGTCTTCTAATCATGTTGTGACTTTGTATCATCAGGATACAAGTTCTATGAACTTATAGAGCAGCTCAACAATCGTCTAATTTTCTTAGAGAATGTTTCAACCATCATCTCCTATGTCACTTAGTGAATCTCATAAGTGACATGCATCTGTGTACCATGGCCATTCTCCTTCATCACCATCACCATCACATCCTTTGACATTCACATCTTGACTCCTTGACATCCATTCATTCCAAGACAACTTCATGCCTCATTGACAACAAATGCAACACAATGCACTTCAAAAACCAATTTTCTGAGTGTAGTTAGTTCCATAATCGTCTTATATTCTAAATATGTCACTTTTTTTATAATTCTAAAATCAATTAATAATAAAATCATACTTTCAAGCATTCATAAATTCCCCCTCCCCCCCTCTTATAAAAGGACACCACCTCTAACCCTTACTCACATATCTCAAGAACCCTTTCCACATAAAACCTCTATCCAAATAATCTTCAAAAAGTACTTTCTTCCTCCTATATTTATTACTTTGGGAAGAATGAAATTAAAGAAGGCCTTTTAGCTTAAATAAAAAAAAGTTACCTGATTTGAGGTAACATCTTCTCTCAAGATTCTTTCATTTATTTTCCTTCTCCAACCCCCTAAACTCTATTTATTCGATTATTTTATAAAAAAAGTATCATAAATATACTAGTTTGTTTTTATGAGAATTATTTGAACAACACTTTCAAACACCTCAATATAATGGGTATAGAACATACTGTTTCAGTGGACGACGAACTACTGCCTCACGAAATGATGATTGTTCAATATTCTTCTACCACCACAAATGGTGGCCATTATGATGGAACAAAGATTATATATGATATATATGACATTTATTTTATCTATATTATTAAATAATTCACATTTAGAATATACCTTTTTCTTTTCATGTTGTATAAAGACGATAATTTCATTTGAGGAAGTGCGGACTACCGCCCACTCAAAGTGATATGACTCGTTCATGCTATACATATAACATATAAAGTATGGAATTAATAAACTTCTTTAACATATATAACATAGATATTATAATTCAATTATAATATACCAATTTATCATTTAGTGTTCATTCCTTTAAATCTGAAAAAAATGAATGTAGAGTTCAAGCTTTCGTACGACTTATCGTCTCCATGAACGGTGCATTTCATTTCTTATATCCAAATTTAATGGAATATTATAAATACATATATACTGGATATATATGATTAATTTTATATCCAAATAATGAATAACATTCTGGATATAATTTACTTTTGATCACATGGACAATTTGTAATTATAACAAGTTCATTTTTGACACAAGTACCAAACATCGAAAAAACGAACGATATGAAATTAAATAATTATATGATTGATAATAAAATGTAATAAGTGATATAAAGGGAATAATAAACTTCAAAAAGGTTATTAAGAATGTATTAATTAATTTAAGTTTATTATTCATGAAAAACAAGGAACATACAAGACAAGATGGACTTGAGGTAAGGGAACTTATTTACTCAATTTCTATTCTTTGGGTTAAACTTCTATTTCATGATAATGTCATGATATGAATATGTGTGAATGAACATTGATTTTTTTTACAGTTAATATACCCTTATATTGGGTGTATTTATAATTGTCACACATAGTTATGTCATTGATATATCCTTAATACGATCATTGTAAGGTACTTTATCTCAATCTCCTTTCATTGTTGCATATCTTGATGTTACACACCTTTATTATCCTATATGGTGTATATACAACCATTTTGACACATTGTATCATGAATTAATATATTATCATGATATTTAGAGTTTTGTTTAATGATATTTTTTAATGATTCTAATTTTTGTGTTTCCCATGTGGTAAGGGTCTTTTTAGCTAAAACCCTCGTTTTAATTTTTTGCTAATTTATTCTTATAAAATATTTATATTTTATGTAAAAGTTTTCCAAATGGTTTTATGGATGTAAATTTTTTAAAATATTATTTATCAAGTTCCTTTTGAAAGTTTCAAAGTGTTATGGGACACTTTGATTCGAAAATCTCTTAATTAAATATTTCGAATGGTTTTTGAAATGGATTGAGTATTTCAATATCTTGAAATGATTTCTCATGATTGAAAACAAAATTTAATTAGTGAAATGTTGATATTTGAAATATTTTATGTGTTATGATTATATAATGTTACATGGACATTTGATGGGTGGTCACATGATAATCCAAATGACGGGTGGTTCCGGGATAAACCATGGACGAGTGGTTATTTTATAACCTCCAATGCATTGGGTATGGAAGTCGGCCATATGGCTATTCCATTTAGTGATATGTATGGAAGTTGGCCGTATGGTTATTCCATTTATGTATGTTTGTGTCTCAAGTTAACTTTATATGTTATATGTTTCATTTTACGGGATTATAGAAATCTTTTGGTTACAAAAAAGGGTAAGAAATGAGCTTATATTCAGTGAAGTGTTTTTACTACTTCTTAAAGGTGAAAAGTATTACATTATAATAAAGTATTCATGGTTTTCTTGTTATTTAAAGACTAAATGTTTAATTTTATTATATATCCCTTACTGATCTTTTTATGCTCATCCCAATTTTTGAAATGTTTTTCACATGACATAAAGAAGAATAGAGTCAAGGATGGGATCAATGAAAAGTTATAATTTTAAAATATGTAATGATGTCATGTTATGATTTAAAAAGTTTTTGATTTATGAAAAAATGGATAGTGAGTTGATGTGTCTACTAGAGATATTCAAGATGTTATGTATAATTTACGACCTAATTCTCTAATTCTCTAATTCTATAAACATGAAAAGATCCTCAATGTGTTTTATTAACTTGATTCAAGATTATGTAATGTTTAAGGTTGGGGCCTTATAGTTGGTATAAGTGGTCGGTTTAGATAAATTTATAGGTTTGGGTGTTATTTGGGTGTAGGTAAAAGATACCGTATAACCAAGATGGTTATTATTATATGGATACATGTGGAGGGTTATGGTAGAATAGGTTGTTTGGATAAAAACAAGAACAAATAAGGAGGTTAATTGATTATAGTAATATAATAGTTTATATATTATCTATAACCTATATAGGATTATTGTTTATTATTATAATATTTAATTTCCTGTTTAAGTGTTGATTATTTTCAGAAGAGTAAGGATCATTTTTCAAGAAGGAAGGAAAGAGAACTTGCACAACCTTCTTATCCCTCCTTAACGATTTGATCATCCCGATAATGGAAAATCCCGTTCGAATGATTTTGACAGCTTATTGAGTATTCAAATTACTTTCAAGAAATTATTTGAGCTATCCAACACCAACTCATTTCTAAAAAAAATTATGGGTTATGGTATTTTTTTCATATGATTTCAAGATCTAAAATTTTCCAAATCTATCGAAAAGTGAAATTACAGATGGGGAGTGACTGTTTACATTATGAATGTATCGCAACATGCCAAATGAGAGAGGGAACACCCTGAAGATCATGATATCTAGATTCAAGTTATGATTTATTTTATTTTCCCTAAAGAATGAAGCATATTAGTATTAAAATTGATAAATGGTGAGGATATTTGATCTAAAATAATGATGTAGAATTAATTTAGGAGGAAATCCATAGTTAATGGAATATGCAAAGCACTGAGTGAGTAAGAAGTCTACGTATAAGGTATTCAAGAGTTATGGTGGGTTGTATGATGATGAAATTCTTAAGAATATTAATTCTCATCTGATGACAGGATAAATTTGGGAAAATATTTTCTAATATGGGTAACCCTGATGCATGGTATGTGAAAATGTTATTCAAGGATGAATTCCATTTTCTTCTGTGGACACAATGGATATCCATAGGGGTTCATATGATCCTTTTATGAGGCAATTTATGGTATTTATATTTTGGGATGCAAAATGAAAGGTATTAGATAACCTTTGAGGATAAAGCAGTTTATGGAATTTTTTTAGGAAATTATCTTACTTTTGGGAATTTTATAAGAATGATATGGTTTTAGATGAAGGAAAACTCGTAGGATGGGTGACACTCATTGTATCCTGCGAGGCCATGAGAATTGAACCCATGACTGAAGGGAGACAATGTCGCATCACCTACCACTGGCCTACATGAAGTCCCTAGTTAGTATAACATATTATTTTAAGCTAAATGATTTTATGGATCAAGAATAAGTTGATTTTGGAACTTATTTTTTATCAAGTGGATATCTTTAGTATAAGAAACTTATTTTGTGATTATGCGATAAAAGTTATTTTGGAAGATGTTCTCGCATTTTAGAACACTATATGGCTATGGAGAATAGAATACTATGGTATTTAATTTTTGGATAAATGGTTGAAATATTATTTTGGAGGTATCTATGTTTTTATTTTCTTAATATGGAGATTTGGATTATTTATGGAAATGATTAACCTATCATGAATATGTGATTAGGTTAATTGCTTTTTAGTATTAGATTTATTGTGGAAGTCTATGTGATCAAATCATCCAGAATTTAGGGTTTCAATCTTAGTTGGATTATTTTGATTAATTTTAAGGACAATTGCATATTTAATGGTCTTTTTTGAACTTTGGTTATTGTTTGTTCTAATTCGGAGATTAGGAGTAGTATTTATTTTTAAAATGTATAATTCTTTTTTGGGGGATTATATGATCCTATAATAACCATTTTGGTTTTGGTTAATTTCTAAAGAAAGAGGAAATATATAGCTCCAATTTTTTGGATTATGTGATTCTCTAAAATTGACACTAGTGCTCTAGGTGTGACCAAGTCATCTTGTATACTAATAATTTGGAGAAAAGATGAGTTAGTGGTAGAAATTTATTAAAGGTTGAAACATTACTTTTAAAGTAATTATATTTCCTTATGATATTAGACTAGGTATTAATAAAAACATTTAACTCTCTAAAAAATTTATTGAATAAAAAATGTTATACGCTTGATTTTATCATCATAATTTTACCAAACCATAAATTTATGGCATTGTAGTGATTAACATTCTGTGATCAAATTCACTATCACTCTCTATTAGTCAATGAGAGTTAGTTTTTTTTCATATCGATGTTCTACTATAGAGAATCTTTGTATGTTATATCTTGGGTGACCTGTGTACTTCTATTTTATTCTATTAAAGTGATATTTTAATTTACTATTTTTTTATGTGGTACATTCAATGAAATTTCCTTTCCCAATTTTAAAATTACGAGGATGCAATTTACAAAAGGGGGAAGGATGTACCGACCCTACTATTTATAGAATAATACTTTCCTGAATCAATTAATATTTATTAATAAGATATTAATTTTATGTTAAAGAGGATACTTTGTTATATAGCGTACTCAATACACAACAATTGGTTTTTTTAAATCTTATGTTTCACATAACATTGAGTTATACCAAAAAATTATATAATAATAATATTATTTTAAATAGTAGTTAACTCATAGCCATTATAATGCTAGAAATAAAAATAAATAACAAAATTATGATTACACATGTTTTTTAAATTTATTTATATTAATCCAATAAATTTTAGTGGCTTAAAATATGAATGAATCTTATTTTAAGTATGATATACTCTAATATTCATTAAAAGGTCAATTTACATCCTTTTGATGGTGAACCATTTTTAAATTGAGTTTTTGTCACTTTTATATGTTCCATTTGGAGAAAGTAAGATTTTTCTTTAAAATCAGGACCTAAAAATTTATTTGGGTATATTTTTGGAATTTTTCTGAATAAGTTCATTTTTAATGAATAGTGAAAAATACTATATTTTATGTCAAAACTGCCTTTTCATCAAAATTATTTATATGATTTCATTAAAATTTTAAATGGTTTAAATGTGTAATTATATTTTATATTTATCATTTAATGTGATTTTGTTCTTTTTAAGTAATTTAACTTTTAAATTGGACATAAACACATATCAAACATTTGGTAGTTTTTACTCTAAAAAAACACTTTTTCATTTTGACAACAAGAATTATTTTTAAATTTATTTCTAAAACTTCTAGGATTACAATTTTGAAAAATTTATTCTATATTTGGAATCAATATGTCCAAATTGTGTAAATAGGTGTTTTTTATTTTTAGGCATTATGAATAGTAACATTAGTAAATATTTTATTTAATATGGTTAAAGGGTAAATCTAGTAAATAAGGGTTAACTATAATATTATAATAACATTAAATTACCCCAACACAAGTCCTAACCCTATTTTATGAGATATTTACGACCATGGGAATCCATGGGACAATTGTTGGACCCCATGGAGCCACTTTTGTGTGAAAATGACATTTAATTACTTTTCATTTAAAGTTAAGGAAAATAAAACATAAACATGTATTTTTTACTAAAAATTTTTTATATGGAGTTATTTAAGTGATATTTTAGACAATAAATATTAATTAGAAACTAAAAATATTAATTATATCATGATATTTTATTTACAATTTATATACATCAAATAAATAAATTTATTTATGACACTCTGGGGATTTAGTGATTACCTTATTAATGAATGTTTTCAATAAATGAAATTTTAAAAATTAAAATGAATTTATTTTTAATCTTTTTATGCCATAAACGAATTTTATGGATGCCTATGACTTTATATTTTTGAATTAATTAAGTTTTTTCGAATGAATGAAGTTTTAATGGATTTTTAAAAAGTCATGATATGAATAGTATAAAAATTTACATAAATGAGTTTTTAAATCAATTAATATTTTATTAAATGATATAGTAGTCCTAAAAAAATAAGATTAGAAAAAATGACATATATTATGTTAAAAATTTCATTAATGATCCAATTTTGGGTCTCTTGGAATTATATAGTAATGATGGTAACCATATATTATGAATATACAAGAAGACATGGAAAAAAGAAAAATAAGTTTACTAAGGGTTAAAGCTAAAATATAAGGTTAAATTTGTGACATAAACTTGTCTAAAACACATTTAATGAGATGATTTAGACCCATAATCATCTGATATTATAAATATATCACTTTTTTGTTATTATAATTCGAGAATCAATTAATAATAAAATAATACTTTCAAACTTTCCTATTGTACGCCCTCCTCCCTCTTATAAAAGGACACCACCTCTTTCCCTTACTCACACCTCTCAAGACAAATTTTCCAATTCATAATCTGAAAAAAAATCTCCATACATTATTATATTCTTCCTACAAGCCTTACTTTGATAACAAGTCAATTAAATAAGGCATTTTAGCTTAAATCAAAAGGATTTACCCGATTTGAGTTAATGTCTTTTCTCAAGATTCTTTCATTAATTTTCCTTATACAACCCACTAAACTCTATTTGTTAAATTATTTTATAACAAAAAGAGTATCATAAATATATTAGGTTGTTTTTATGATATGTAATATAACTATACTTACACAAACCTTTGTCTAATGGGTATAAAAAATTCGGTTTCTATGGATGACAAACTACTGCCTCACGAAATGATGATTCTTCCATATTCTCCTACAAAATATTATGGGGAAAATTATAATTGGAATAAAATTATATATTATATATATGATATTTATTTTATCTCTGAGATACTATAATTTTCATTTATATCATACCTTTATACATTTCATGTTGTATAAATACGATAATTTCCTTTGTGGAAGTGCGGACTACCACCCCCTCAAAGTGATATGACTCGTTCATGCAATAAATGGAACATATAAATGATGGAATTAATGAAAATATGTAACATATATAACATAGATATTATAATTTATTTATAATATACCCATTTATTATTTTGTTTTCAATCCTTAAAACATTAAAAATAAATGAAAGTAGAGTTAATGCGTACGTACGACTTACCGTCTCCATGAACGGTGCATTTAATTTATTATATCCAAATGTTAAGGACTATTATGAATAAATATATAATATAAATATATTATTTATATGATATCTAAATCATGAATATCATTTTGGAGATATTTTACTTTGGACCACGTTGACAATTTGTAATTATAAAAATTTCATTTTTGACTTAAGTACCGAACATCGACAAACCGACCGATATGAACATGAATAATTATATGATTGTTATTTGAAGGTAATAAGTGATATAAGAGGAATAATAAACATGAAAAAGTTTCTGAGAAAATTAAGTATTATCATATGTTTATTATTCAGGAATAAAAAGGAACATATGAGACAAGTGAGACTCGAGGTAATGGAACTTCTTAACCCAATTTCCATTCTTTGGGTTAAACTTCTCCCTCCAGATTATGTCGTGCTATGAATATATGTGAATGAACACTGATTGTTTTAATCTTAATATTTCCTTATATTGGGTGTATTTATTTTTGTAACACATAATTATTTCATTGATTTATCCATAATGCGATTATTGTAAGTGAGTTCGTCTCAATCACCTTTCATTGAGGCATATCATGTTGTTATGCACATTTATTATCGTCTATGGTGTATATAAAACCCTTTGGACACATCATTTCAAGAAATAATATATTATCATGAAATTTAATGTTTTTAATGATATTATTTAATGATTCATATTCAATTGTTCCCATGTGGTAAGGGACTTTTTATCTAAAACCCTCGTTTTAATGTTTTGATTATTTATTCTTATCAAATCATTCTATTTTTTACATGTTTTCCAACTGGTTTTATAGATTTCTTTTTATGGATGAATTTTTTTTAAAATATTTATTATCAAGTTCCTTTTAAAAGTTTCAAAGTTGTATGTGACACTTTGTTTCAAAAAATCACTTTATTAATTGTTTTAAATGGTTTTTGAAATGGATTGAGTATTTCAATATCTTTAAATGATTTCTCATGATTGAAAATAAAATGTTATTAGTGAAATGTTGATATTTGAACTATTTAATGTGTTATGATTATATAATGATACTTAGACATTTGATGGGTTGTTATGTGATAAACCAAATGTCTAAGTATCATTATAACTCATTTAGTGATTTGTGTGGAAGTTGACCGTATGGTTATTTCATTTAAGTATGTTTTTGTCCGAAGTTTCCTTTATATTTTATATATTGCATTCTTTTGTATTGTGGTAATATTTTGGTTACAGAAGGTTATGAAATGATCTTATATTTCGGGAAGTGTTTTTACTAATTCTTAAAAGTGGAACGTACTTCATTATAATAATGTATTCATGGTTTCTATGTTATTTAAATACTCATAGTTTTCTTTATTTATGTATCCCTTACAAAGATTTTTTTACTCATCCCATGTTTTAAAATATTTTCCACAATACATATATAATAAAATAGTCAAGGACATGATCATGGAAGTGTTATGTTGTTAAAACAAGAAACTATTTCTTATTTTGTATTAAAGAGTTTTTGTTTTTTGAAAAAAATGGATGGAGAGTTGAAGTTTCTACTTGTAATATTCAAGATGTCATGTATAATTTATGACCTAATTATCTAATTCTCTAAACCTTAAAAGATCTTCAATGTGAATTATTAACTTAATTCCAGATTAGTTAATGTTTAATGATGGGGCCTTATAGTGATTGAAAATAATCCAAATATCATTATAGACTTATACATTTAAGGAGTCTGATAAGAAAATACATGGTGATGTTTTCCCATTTCCTTTTTGGTATGGGTAATAGTTGTCACAAACCCTTAACATTCAGTCTCTTTTCCTTAACTTACAAACATACGATGCATTGAGATACATCCTGTGGAATACATCTCTTCATGTTGTCCAACTAGAAACACTCTTTCAAATATTTATACATCTTTACACTTCCAAGATTAATTGAGAATAATGGGATATGATATTTTTTTCATAAGCCCCTTATTCATGTCTTGTATTTATGGGCCACCTACTTAGTTCTTAGAATTTATCATTCTATCACAATCAAGGATAAACTTAGGAAACATTCTCACCTTATTTTATAGCTCTACATCCTTATTATGTTCTTATTTAATCTTAACATGGGTAGATTTTCTAACACACATTTGAGTTAGATAATATTTCTATCCTTTATTCCCAATTTCACAGTTCATACCTTGAAAATCCATAAACACTATATATTTTTTGATCCCCATCATAGATAAGCTATTATTATTCTTCAGTCTTAAGGCATCAGACACCTTGTTTTGCTTCCCATGTCGATAATGTATTGATCAGTCATAATCCTTAATTAAATACATCCATCTTATCTTATTCATAAATAACTATTTAGATATCAATATATACTTTAAACATTTTTAATATGTATATATATATATATATAAACTTTCTCCATAAAGATTATTCTTCCAGATATGCAATGAAAATATTACCACTACTAACTCAAAATCACGAGTCCAGAAAATTTTCTCATGAACAATCAATTGGCATGAGGCATATGAAATCACCATATTCTTCTGCATAATAACACATCATAACCAATTCTTTGATGCATTACTATAAATCATAAACCCTTCTCCACTATAGGGTAGTGTTAACATAGGTTTACTATCCAATATTCTCTTAAATTATAAGATATCTTCTTTCCATTCATCTGTCTAAAGGAACATGACTACCTTTCAAGTTTACATGGTGAGATGATTATATAGGTGTGAGAAATTATTCACAATTCATCAATAATATCCATCCAATCCATGAAAACTACAGATCAAAATCACCATGGTTGGTCTGGGCCAATGATGACTAACTCTTATCTTTGTTGGATCCTCTAATATACACTCCCATTATATTATATTACCAAAAAATTAAATTTTCTGTATCCAAAATTCTAAATTTATAAATTTTTCCTTTAGTTTCATCTTCCTTAAGGTCCTAAACACAAATTTCAGGTGATTTTCATGTTTTTACTTAATCATGAAATGCATACTAATATCATCTATAAAGATTTCCAAAAAGTGATTAAGGTAATATCAAATGGATTTATTCACATGAACTATAACGATAATAGGGGAATTAGTACGAATAAAAGGAATCACATAAAATTTATAGTTTCCATACCCAGCATGGAAGGTTTTCTTGGGAATGTATTTAATTTTTTTCTTAAATCGATAGTATCCAGTATGAAGATCAATGATGGAAAAATATTGTGTTTCTGATAACTGATCAAATAGATCTTCTATATTGGGTATATGTTACATATTCTTTTCACAAACATTTTGTGTTCTAGGTAATCATTGTAGAGTCACATTGAACCATCATTAATATTAAAAATAGAATAGTTCTACCCAATAGTGAAGAACAAGGAATAGTGAATACCCTATCTATATTCTATGAGAGTAACTTCTTCAATTCCAATACCTGAATTATGTCCATTCTGTATAGGTTCTTTGAAATAGATTTAGTAATAGGTATGAGTTCTGTTGAAATCCAAACATCCTGATTCAAAGGAATACTATGAATCTTTTATATAAATACAAAAAAATATTCCATACAATAGGCATATGTTTGATGTTTATTGTATTCGCAACAATTTTAGAAAAATTCCCCCTTTTAGTAGGAATCAATACCTATTAAATATAATTAATTTACATTTTAATTTCATATTTATCCTAACATCTATATATGATCATAAGTTGGTTCAGAATGTCAAATGTGGATTCCCTTCCATGAAAATTGATATAGCCTCAAAATAAATAAATCCAATATACCCAAAATAACATCAAATTCAAATTAATATAGTATAACAAGATTTGTAGGATTCGCATTCCAACATGACTCAATTAAAGAAGTATCAGACACTTGAAATATGATCATCATTACATTAGAAGATTTACTGGCTAATTAAACATCTATTTTTTTATGTGGTAATGTGATAACCTTATAAAAGTATTCACATATCAATGAGTTAGTAGATCTAGAATCAAATAATACATTACTAGTTCTAGAGTGGTTATTAAGTGTTCCTTTCACCACTTTTTACCATACCCACATTGATAATAGTGACCACATGATAGTACCATTTGTCTATAGGATTAAGAGGTTACTGATATTTATAATAATCATTATTCCTTAGATTCAATAAATTGTTAACAAAATTCCCATAATCATTTTATTTGAATCTCTAGAGTGTGGATGGTGAATTCTATAGATATTTATCTATTTTTTAATCATTAGATAACATCCTCCAATGACTCCAATATTCAATTTCCTTATTACCCTCACTTCCACACTTAAAGAATTAATTATTCCCCATAATGTAGTTTCATAAATATTTTTTTCACAATTACAGCATAAAGTAAGACTCATCATTTTCCCTATATAGGTTTTATTATCAAAATTTTCTATAAATTTCATCTCTATTTTCTTATGAAAACTATAACATTGAATGATGAGTCTGATATCCATTTCTACCTTGAGATAACATTTGAGAATTTTTTTTAAAAGTTAATAATGTATATTATAGATATTTACCTTAATATATTTTTCTTTAATCTATCAAAGAATCAATCAATCTTTGTTTCATGTTGGATTATAATACTAGATGTGTACCTCTCCATTATTGTAAAATTTACATAATATGTACTACTGGATTCATCTTCCTTTTTATTTAGTTCAAAGAATCTCCCGTATATTTTATTATAATGAATACATGGAATTTACTAGTTGAAATAAATTCTAAACTACCAACTCCATATATTAAATTCATTCTTCTTTCTTTTTGTTCATGATATGATCCCACCATTATTATACTTCACATTCTAAATGATAAATAATCAATATAAAATTTTCATTCTTCGTGCACTATAGAGATACAAATATAATTTCAGTTTTATTGATCCATTGACCATAAATTAGTGGATCAATAGATACACTAAAATATGTATCACTCCTCCCGAGGAAGTACTCAACAAAATGTTGTTCCCTCTAATCATTTGTACGATTAGTATATTCATTTATTTGGATTGTTTATTTAGTATATCAATGGGATTTTGAATTCTAACCCCCATAACATTTGGTCAATAATGAAAAAAATAATTTTATTTTATATCACATTCAATTTTAACATGGTTCATTATGGTTTCATATATTAAAGAAAAAAAAACAAAAAGCATGAAAAATAATAATCATAGTGGGAAATTATATAATTATGAAAATAATTTATAGTGAATGAAAATCATGAAACCTTATTTTTTAATCTATGAAACATTAAATTTAACTTAGGCCATCCATGGTCATAATATATTCAAATCCATTATAATGCATTAGAATGAAAATGTGAATTAACCTAGGAATATCCCCTAAGAGTTTCTCAATAGGTGAATAGTCATTGGTCCAGTCATCATTAACGAATGATGACTGAGTTAATATCCAATCTTCCACATTTAGAGTTTTTACCCCTAGGTGAATCTATTCCATAACTATATCCAATTTCTAGTATCCATACCAAGATGTATTTTCAAGGAAAACCACACTCCTTTTATTACCATGACTTAGGATGTTCTATTATACATAGGCTTATCTAAATGATTCTCACTAATGTTTTCTCATTCACATTTCTAAAAATAACTAAACATTACTCTTACACTAACTGTAGCGATCAAAACATTACATAAAAAACATTACATATTATTATATGAACATTCTTTAAAAATTATTTTGATCCACACTAGAACTATAAAGGTATAGTGTATTTGGATACTTTGATACATAATCTGTAACGCCCCAACCCCAGTTACCCAGAGTCAGTGCATTATTACATAAAATTTGAATGATCACAAATGATCATGTCTTTAAAGATTTGATTAGTTTAGTATCCTTGGAAACACTAGATACAGTAATTAAGTTTACATTACATCATAAAATGAAAAACTACAACAACATGTTTCCATAGACCACACTCATATCCCCTCAGAATTTCCCTACAGGTCAGTCATAAAATACTTCTTTGCATCCTGGGAAAAATAAAACATAGAAAGTAGTGAGCTCAGATGTTCAGTAAGGATAAAAATATAGCAGAAACATTCATAAATAAGCACAAACATTTAAGGAAATGTATAAGACTAAAACAAAATCCTTTTAAACTTTAAATAAAGCATAATATGGAAAATATAAAATCAAATAATTCCATTTACTTACTCACATTGATATTGTACTAGTCAAATAATCACATGCAATATCAATATCCACTTTCATAATGATGGAATGCATAATGCCAGACTATCATAACCACATAGTCAAGGCCTATGCCAAGAGTACAAATAATATTTTGTCAAGGCCTTGGCCCAAGACACTAGTTTGTATCATGAGACCTATAGATGCATTGATGAGCTATAGAAGGCTCCACTCATCACATACTAAGTCCAATGCATTCCTCATATTAATAGGTTTAAACATAACATAAACATTCGTATTAAAACTAACATACAAAATGTCAATACATTATCCATAAATCATGAATGGTATAAAAATAACACATCTACAGTCAAACATATCCCAAATCCTTTAATATAATATGAAAGTTTCTTATCATAATAAATCAACTTCAAATAAGCATAAAATCCATCAATGGATGTTGACATAGATGAAATAAAATCTATTTGAGAAAAATATCTCATTTTGAAATCATTTAAAAGTCACAAAATTATAAAAAACATTTACTTTGAAAATATTTTTATAAGCTTTTAAGGGAGGCTTCGACGATTTTATAATAACAGAAAATAGCCACACTTGCTGTATAAGTTAAAAAAGACATTCTCACCTTAATTTTGTCGAAAAGGTTAAAAACGACCTTTTTTTGAAAACGACAGAAATATTCCTTCATAAACATATTATAAAAATTAAAACAATGGTATATATGACTTTAACCCATATTCTATAAAATAGTAAGAATTTTTTGAAATACATTTTTAAGAAACATGGATGTGGATGATAAAGAGGTCCCAGTTGATAATTACAAATAAACAACCTTGGATAATGAAGAGATTGTGAAATAAAACCTAACCTTGTACTTTTCCTTGTTATAGGGTAGGTTTACCTCCTGTATAACGGTGAAATAATTTTTATTAAATTATACAAGAATCATATACATTAATATGATATTATATATGAATTTTAACAATGTTTTGTTAATAATATCTTAGTATTATTGTCGTTTCAGGTGTTAACAGATTCGTTTTTCTTTATATTATTTGTTATGTGAGTAATATTTTTTATGGATGTGATGTATCTTATTCATATATAGAATTATATCAAGTCATTAAAAATTATTTTTAATCATCATATCAAAATTAGTCTTGAATGGATACGATGTGGAATGAATCTCATCCCGTTCGTGGAGACGGTAATCCGTACGTACGCACGAGAGACAATATCATTATTTTGATATTAAAGTAATATATAATTGGATGGTATATCATATATACAGAATCATTATCATGTTATATTTATTATTTACATGAATTACACATCATTATTATAACCATGCAAATAATAATGTATTGAATAACAATTACACCACGACACGGAGACAGTAATCCGTACGTACGTATGTATGGTGACATGTAATTCAATGAATGGATATAATAATGAATATTTTTATACCATATTTATAATAACATCACAGTATATAGAAGATATTGTAGTTATTATTTTATAATGGAAATAACAAAGAAAGAAGTGGAAGAAGAAAAGAACATAAAAGAGGGTGCTGAAATTATTATCTCTTCTTTGGGTTCCTCCTTTTGATTTGATCAAAAGGGCTCCTTAAGTTTTCTTTATGACTAAAGGAAGGCCTCTAGGATGAATTTAGGGAAGTTGGGAGGATATTTGGGCAGGGGTTGGCCGATCCAAAAGGCTTTGAAGGTGTGAAATAGAGAGAAGGGTGAGTGCCCTTTTATAAGAGGGGTGAGGGGAACCTTAGGAAAAGATAGAAATATTACTTTATAATAAAATAATATTCGTTTTATAATGGATAAAAAATGGATTATTTAAAGTATTAGGTGGGGATGGGTCTAAAAACACACAACCAATAGGTTTTATATAGGTTTGGGTCACTATATTAACTTTATCTTTTAGATTTAAATCTTTGTCAAATAAATTGACATTTACAATTTCTCTTGGTAATTTTATATTATGTGGTTAATAAATATACTATATACTTATTATCGAACCCCAAGTAGTTCATTAATGATACACATATCATTATATAAGTCCTTTGGCTGAACCTTATATTTTTAGGAATAGAATATCAATTAATAATATAATAGTTTTTTTAAAAACTCTTTTATGTCAATTTTGACACTATTTGGTATTTTGTTTTTTCTAAATTCATAACAGCATTATTAATTCGAAAAGAATTCATCTAACCAACCCTGATATGTCATATTAACCTATAAAATTAGTTGAATTCATAAAAATCCTCAAATTAAATTTATTTTTATATTTTTAATATCAATTATTTTAATATTTCCTTAATTATGTAATTACTGCATCAGCATTGTGTCAAAAATAAATTAAATTATTTAATATATAAAAATTATAAATAAAATACAATTATTTAGGAAATATTTTTCTCATTCTAATGAATATTTATAATAGAATTTATCTTATGTATTACCCTATATTAAAAAAATTTTAGTTATTAAACATTGATTTTAACTCTTTTAACTCTTCTTTGAATTAAATAATAATAAATGTCCTAATCTAATCCATGTGGACCAAAGAGGTTCATATTTTATTCCTAATGTTGTTTTTTGTCAAATTATTCTTATACAATATAATTAGGACATGTTTTAGGGTAATAATATTATCATTTTTACCCTTAATTACCCAATTTACTTTTAACCGTGGTAAATAAAAGTAAAAAGTTACTATTCACTAAAAAATATTTTTATCTTATTGAACCACATTTTACTACTTGATATTAACCGTGTCTCTTGGATTTTTAAAATTAAACTTTCAGAAGTGGTAAAATTATGTTTTATGTGAATTTGAAAATTCTCCTAGAATGTGGGTAAAAGACGGTGGAAAGTTCAATAATTTTTATATATATATAAAATTATTATAAACTGACTGTAATGAATTACATTAAACTTATAAAGGTATTATGGATCTATATTAACCTAAAAGAAATTTAAATAAAATAAATTTTTATTTAAATAAAAATTCGGTTTTAAACTATAACTGAGTGTTTTTCACTATTCATAAAAAATTGAGAGTTTTCAGAAAAATACCAAAAAAATAACCCTAAGATAATTTCGATATTCCAAATCCAAAAATAAAGTCCATTTTGAAAGATAAAATTTATAAATTTTCAAAAAGTGGGTATTAATATTCATCACGGCTAGTTTGATTGGTTGTGGTGTGTTAGAACTCGAAGTTCCATACAACACATGGTACTGTATTATTCAAAGACAAGCATACCATGGATCCTTGGGGAGTTACATTCTCCACTCCTTAAAATAATTTCGTCCTTGAAATTTATAGAATATTACTACATAAAAAGACTTGGGTGGTTCTTCATCATAAGTTCCTTAGGTTCTCATATTTCCTCTTCCATCTTATGGTTCCTCCATATAACTTTTACCAGATGAGTCGTCCGGTTTCTCAACACTTTTTCTCTTGTATCAAGAATCCTACCAGGATCTTCTAAATAAGAGAGATTGGGTTCCAGTTCTACTTCCTCATAAGTGAGTACACACATTGGGTCCGACATGTATTTTCTCAACAGTGATAGGTGGAACGCATCGTGAACTTTGGAGAGACTTGGCGGCATTGAAAAAATTTATTTTACAGCCCCAATTTTTTCTAGAATTTCAATTGGTCCGATGTACTTGGGACCCAATTTTCCATTCTTACTGAAACGTATAACACCCTTCCATGGAGATACCTTCAAGAAAACATGATCTCCTACCTAAAATTACAAATCCTTCATTCGATTTTCGGCATATCTATTCTACCTACTTTGAGCTACTTTGATGTGGTTTTGGATTACCTTCACTTTTTCCATCGTTTCCTCCACTAGTTCTGGGCCTTCGAGTTTTTTTCACCAACATCATCCCAACAGGTTGGTGTGTGACATCTCTTTCTGTATAACATTTCATATGGTTCCATCTGAATACTTGAATGGAAGCTATTATTATAGGAAAATTCTACCAGAGGAAAATATTGATCCCACATACCCTGAAAGTCAAGTGAGCATGATATCAACATGTCTTCTAAGGTTTGAATATTCTGTCCCAATTTTCCATCAGTTTGGGGGAGGTAGGAAGTGCTCAAATGAAGTTCAGTATCCAAGGATTTCTAAAGACATGTCTAAAATCTTGGTATAAAATGTGGATCACGATCAGAAACAATCGATAGTGGTACTCCATGATGTCTCACTACTTCATTAATATATAGTATTGCTAGACGTTCATGTGTTAAATCTTATCTTATAGGAAGAAAATGTGCTGACTTGGTAAGACGATCAACAATGACCCATACTACACCATTCCTTCTAGGAGTCTTTGGTAGTCCCATGACAAAGTCCATCGTAATATTATCCCATTTCCACTCAGGTATGGGAAGATTTTGCATGACTCTTACAGGTTGTTTCCTTCTAGCCTTCACTTGTTGAAAAACCATACATCTTGACACAAAATCAGTAATATCCCTCTTCATGTTGTCCTAAAAAAAATCTTCCTTCAAATCTCAATACATTGTGGTGCTCCCAGGGTGTATAGAGAAATTGGAACTATGGTCATCATCCAACAATTCCCTTTTTAGATCAGGTATATCAGGAACACAATGTCTCTTCCCAAACATCAAAATTCTTTCTTCATACACAAAGTCACTCAATCTCCCATCATTCACAGCTTTAATCTTCTTTTGAAACTCTTCATCACCAGTCTGAGAACTGTTTATCCTTTCTAGTAATGATGGTTTGGTAGCCATTTGAAAAATCATTGTTGTTTCATGTTCAATGGTTATTCCAATATCCATATTTAATAGATCCATGTATATAGGATCCTTTTTAACTCTCATCTTGTTCAAATCTCCGTGATCCTTTCTACTCAAAGAATATTCCACATTATTTTCCTTCCCCGGGTGGTAGTGTATAGTGCAATCATAATCCTTGAGTAGTTCGATCCATCACCTTTTCCTCATATTGAGTTCTTTTTGTGAGAAAATATACCTCAAACTCTTGTGATCAGTATATATCTCACATATTTTACCATAAAGATAGTGTCTCCATATCTTCAAAGCAAAGATCACAACTACTAACTCAAGATCATGAGTAGGATAGTTTTTCTCATGAATTTTTATCTATCTTGATGCACATGGAATAACCCTATCATTCTGTATAAGGACACAACCAGGTCCTTTATTTGAATCATCACTATAAATAACAAACCCATTATTCCTCGATGGTAGAGTCAATATTGGAGAATTGACAAATCTTTTCTTCAGTTCTTCAAAACATTATTCACACTGTTTTGTCCAATCAAATTTAACCCCTTTTCGTGTGAGCTTTGTTAATGGGTTATCCAACTGGGAAAAATTCTAGATGAAACGTCGATAATAACCTGCTAAACCAATAAAACGACGTACCTCAGTTATACTCATCGGTGCTGGACATTTTTGGGGTGCTCTTGTCTTAGAAGTATCAATGGAGATTCCATCCTTAGAGACAATATGGCCATGAAATGAAATCTCATGAAGCCAAAATTCACACTTACTAAACTTCTCATATAATTCATGTCTTCTAAGAGTCTTTAGAATAATGAACATGTGATTTTCATAATCCTATTAGATTTTGGAGTTTAGCAAGATATCATCAATAAATACCACTATAAAGTCATCAAGATATTCCTTGAAAACTCTGTTCATTAGATCCATGAAAACAGAGGGTGCATTAGTCAATATAAAAGGAATTATTGTAAACTCATAATGCCCGTACCTGGTTCGAAATGCTGTATTAGGAATGTCTTCCTTCTTCACACACAAATGATGGTCTCTAGATCGCGGGTCAATCTTTGAAAAGTATTGATCTTTATGAAGTTGGTAAAATAAATCATCAATGCGAGGTAGGGGATACATGTTCTTTATTGTTATAGCATTGATCTCCCTGTAGTCGATACATAACCTCATAGGTCCATATTTTTTCTTAACAAAAAAGACAGGGGCTCCCCATGGAGAAACACTAGGGATAATAAATCCCTTATGACTCAATTTCTCTAGTTTTTTTAGTTCCACTAATTCCACACTTTCCATTCTATAAGGGGTCTTCAATATGGGCCTTGATCCAGGAACTAAATCAATGGAAAACTCAATTTCTCGTTCTGGAGGATGTCCAGGTAAATCTTCGGGAAACACATCAACATATTCTTTCACAATAGGAACATCCTATATTTGAAAATTCCTTTCCTCTCCCACAATCATTTCATTCTCTTCCTCCCCAATAATTGAATTTATTTGAACTACTGGGGGTGGATCTAGATAAGAATTAGGTGGTGAAGATTCTTCTCTAAAGATAAGGTGTTCTTTACCATCATCATCAAAAATAATAACCTCATTCTTCTTAAAATAAATTTTTTCATCATGGTCCGAAATACATTCCATACCATGGATTATATCAAATTCAATCATGGGTATGACGATGAGATTAGCAGATAAAGAACATTTCTATGCCCTAATGGGAATTGATTCACAGAACTTTGTAGCAATGATACTTCCCTTAGGACTTTTGACTGACAACTCCCTTGTTAAATCAAATTGGAAATATCTAATTTTCATAGCAAACTGGGAAGATATGAAACAATGTGATGATATAGAATCAAATAAATCATTAGATAAACGTGAGGAAACCATTAAATTACCTACCACCATGTGTTTCGGAACATCTACCTCTGCAGTAGTGATAACATAATCTTTTCCTTGATCCCTTGGCCTATTCTATTGTAATTTTCCCTAATTATTAGGATATTCATTCACATAATTTCCCATCTCCCTGTAATTGTAGCATTGAACATCAGTAGCTTCTTTCTTTCCCTTGCAATCACGAGCTTGGGGGCCTTTTTCACCACACTTGTAACAGACTCTCATTCCCTTCAAGCAAGTACCTGGGTTTTTCTTCCCACATTTACTACAGGATGGATAATAAACTTTTCTATTCTTCCACTTTTTTCCATTTCTAGAGTGTTCAGCAGATCTATTCTTCTCTTTCATTGATTCAAATTCATAAGACTTAGAGAATTCCTTTTCTTTTTTGATAGCACATGAGACAATATCTTCATATGATGAGAAGGATTGTGATACTAATTCTCGATGGAGAAATTGTATTAACCCATCAATGAAACAATCAATATTACTTCCTAGGTTATGTATATAATATACAACATGCCTCAATAAACTTATAAAGTTAGCCACATACATAGCCACATTCTCATCCTCCTTTTGCCTCAGACTCAGAAATTGTCATTCCATATCTGCTCGAAGGTCATGAGGAATGTATTTTTATAAGAACGTTTCTTTAAATTCCCTCCATTCCATATTTGATACTTCATCATCTTCCTTTGTGTTTTTAATCAAGGACCACCATTGACCAACATCTGCAGTGAGGCGGTAATCTTCCATGACAACTTTATCCCTTTCATTACTGCCCAAGGCGTGGAATATTTTCTCTAAGGAAATTATCCATTTCTCAGCTACTAATTTATTTTTACTCCTATTGAATTTTGGTGGTTGTAGCCTCATGATGCGGTCTAACATTGATCCCATGCGTTGTGGATCAGGGTTCTCTATACGGGTAAGGTTGTTATTCATAACCTGTGTGAGTTGTCCTAGTATGGTGATAAGCGGATCAGCACCAGTTGTATCACCAGCTCCACTATAATTTTCATGAATAGGAGGGAAATCCCTACATGGAATTCATGCATTGATACGGTTTCCATTCCTTCAAATAGGCGCCATTTCTAAACAATGGCATACACTAGATTAGTTTATGAACCACAATACATAAATCCAAACTTGTAAAACACTTAACATAAATTGAACAGTTTATGGATATAATCCATAATCATAAAAAAAATTTGTTGAGGATGTATATACTCAAAAACCCTTCATAATCGTTTATAAAGAAAATAAGAATTATCCAAATCATATCCCCCAGGAGTGTTGTAACCAAGAGTGAAGAAATCGCCATTTTCATGCGCCAGTTCCCATTCGAGTCTAGCTCAAAGCGGTGTTTTCAGGTTTTACCCCTAGGTACATCAGTGCCAGATCCGCCTTTACCTGCTCGTATCCTGACGGGGATATATTGCTTGGAAAACTCAAAAAATCCCTACAATACCAATATTCTAGGAAGTTCTTCTATAATAATCCTTAAATTCTATCTTAGGGCTGTGTGCTCTAATCAGAGTTCATCTAAATCTAGTTTCCAAGGATTGTACTAAAATTCCTTTTATACCAACGGTAACGCGTCGACCCCAGTTACCCTAAGATGGTGCATTATTACAATACATTATCATGATTACAAAAGATCAAGTCTCGAAAGACCGATTAGTTTAGTAGCCTTGGAAACAGTAGATGCATTCATAAGTTTTACATTACATCATAAAATGAAAAACTACAACAACATGATTTCATATACCACACTCATATCTCCTAATACTATCCCTACAGTTCAGTCATAAAATACTTCTTCACATCCTAGGAAAAATAAAACATATAAATGGGTGAGATCAGATGCTCAGTATGGATTAAAATACAACAGAAACTTTTATAAATAAGAATTAACATTTAAGGAAATGTATAAGACTAAAACAAAATCATTTTAAACTTGAACTTCAGTATAATATAGAAATGATAAAATGAAATAATTCCATTTACATACTCACATGGATATTCTACTAGTCGAATAATCACATGCAATATCAATATCCACTTTCATAATGATGGAATGAATAATGCCATACTATCATAACCACATAGTCAAGTCCTTGTTCCAAGAATTCAAATAAGTTTTTGTCAAGGCCTTGTTCCAAGATACTAGTTTGTCTCATGAGACCTACCAATGCATTGAGGAGCTATAGCGGGATCCAACCGTCACATACTAAGTCTAATTCATTCCACATATCAATAGGTTTAAACATAACATAAACATTCATATTAAAACTGGCATACGAAATGTCAATACTTCCTCCAGAAACCATGAATGGTATAAAAATAACCCATCCATAGTCAAACATATCACAAAACCTTCAATACAATATGGAAGTTTTGTATCATAATGAATCAACTACAAATAAGCTTAAAATCCATCAAAGGATGTTGACATAGATGAAATAAAAACTATTTGATAGAAATATCTCTTTTTTAAATCATTTAAAAGTCACATATTTATAAAAGAAAATATTTACTTTGAAAATATTCTTATAAGATTTGAATGGAAGCTTTGATGATTTTATAACGGCGGAAAATAGCCATACCATCCGTATAAGTTAAAAAAGACATTTTTACCTTAATTTTGTCAAAAAGGTTAAAAAGGACCTTGTTTGGAAAACAACGAAATATTCCTTTATAAAAATCTTATAAAAATCCAAAAAAGGGTATAAATGACTTTAACCCATATTCTATAAAATATTAAGAATGTTTTGAAATACATTTTTAAGAAACATGTATATGGATGATAATGAGGTCCCAGTAGATAATTACGTATAAACATCCTCAGATAATGAAGAGATTGTGAAATAAACCCTTAACTTGTACTTTTCCTTGGTCAAGTGTAGGTTAACCTCCTTTATAATGGTTAAATAATTGTTTTTAAATTATACAAGAATCATATACATTAATATGATATCATATATTATTTTTTTAACATTTTTTTGTTAATAATATCTTAGTATTATTGTCATTTCCGGTGTTAAAAGATTCATTTTCCTTTATATTCTTTGTTATGTGAGTCATATTTGTTATATATGGGATGTATCTTATTCAAATCTAGAATGATATAAAGTCTTTAAACATTATTTTTAATAATAAAATGAAAATTAGTCTTTAATGGATACGATGGGGAATGAATCCCATCACGTTCGTGGAGACGGTAATCTAGACGTACGCACGAGCAACAATATAATTCTTTTAATAATAAAATAATATATAATTTGATGGTATATAATATATAAAGAGTCATTATCATGTTATATTTATTATTTACATGAATTACACATCATTATTATACCCAACCAAATAAAAATGTATTGATTAACAATTACACCACGACGTGGAGATGGTAATCTGTACGTACGCACGTATGGTGATATGTCATTCAAAGGATGGATAGAATAATGAATATGGATGTACCATATTTGTAATAACATCACATTATATATAAGATACTGGAGTTATTATTTTATAATGAAAATAACAAAATAAAGAAGAAGTGGAAGAAGAAAAGAACTTGAAATAGGGTGGTGAAATTATTACATCTTCTTCAGGTTCTTCCTTTTGATTTGATCAAAAGGGCTCCTTAAGTTGACTTTATGTCTAAAGGAAGGCCTATAGGATGAAGTTATAGAAGTTTAGAGGATATTTGGGTAGGGGTTGGCCGAGAGAAAAGGCTTTGAAGGTGTGAATTAGAAAGAAGGGGGAGTGCCCTTTTATAAGAGGGGTGAGGGGCACCTTTGGAAAAGCTAGAAATATTATTTTATAATAAAATAATTTTCGATTTATAATGTCACCAAAATAAATTATTTAATGGATAAGGTGGTCACGGTTCAAAAACCACTCAACCAATAGGTTTTAGATAGGTTTGTGTCACTATATTAACTTTATATTTTAGATTTAACTCTTAGTTAAATAGATTGACATTTACCATATATCCTTGTATTTTTATATTATATGGTAAATAAACTTACTATATACATCAAAGAGAACCCCAAGTGGTTCATTAATGATAAACCTATCATTATTTAAGTTATTTTTCTGAACTATAGATTTTTAGGAATAGAATATCAATTAATAATATAATATTTGTTTTAAAAACACTTTTATGTCAATTTTGACACTATTTGGTATTGTGTTTTTTCTAACTTCATAAAAGCATTATTACTTGGAAAACAATTCATCTAACCAACCCTAATATGTCATTTATCATAGAAAATTAGTGGAATTCATAAAAAAGTCTTGAATTAGATTTATTTGGATATTTATAATATTAATTATTTTAATATTTCATTAATTAGGTAATTACTGCATCACTATTGTTTCATTAATAAATTAAATTATTTAATGTCTCAAAATAATTAATAAAATACCATTATGTGGGAAATAGTTTTATATTTGTAATGAATATTTATAATTAAATTTATCTTTTGTATAACTCTATATTAAATTTTTGTTAGTTATTAAACATTGATTTTAACTCTTTTAACTCTTCTTTGAATTAAATAATAATAAATGTCCTAATCTAATCCAAGTTTACCAAAGAGGTTCATATTTTATTACTATGCTTGTTTTTTCTCTAATTATATTTTTCCAATATAATTATGACATGTTTGATGGTAATAATAATATCATTTTTACCTTCAATTACCCTATTTATTGTTAACCGTGGTAAATAAAAGTACAAAGTTACTATTCACCAAAAAGTATTTTTATCTTGTTGAAACAAATTTTACTCCTTTATATTAACCGTGTCTCTAGGATTTTCAAAATTCAAACCAGGGAAGCGGTAAAATTATGTTTTATGTGAATTTGCAAATTCTCCTAGGAGGTGGGTAAAAGACAGTGAAAAGTTCAATAAAATTTTTATATATCTAAAATTATTATAAACTGACTCCAATGAATTAAATTGAACGTATATAGGTATTATGTATCTATATTTACCTAAAATAAATTTAAATAAAATAAATAATTATTTAAATAAAAATTCAGTTTTAAACTATAACTCAGTGTTTTTTACTATCCATCAAAAATTAAAAGTTTTCTGAAAAACACCAAAAATTCACCCGAAGCTAATTTCGATATTCCGAATCCAAAAATGAAGTCCATTTTGAATGATAAAATTTATAAATTTTCAAAAAGTGGGTATTACTATTCATAACGGCTAGTTTGATTGGTTGTGGTGTGCTAGAACTCGAAGTTGCGTACAACACATGCTACTATATTATTCAAAGAGAAGCGTACCGTGGAACCTTGGGGAGTTACATGATTAACTGGATAAAACATCAAAATAATATCCCATTAAGATCTTCATAACTAGAACCCTTTGTAGACCTGTCATACTTATAACCATTCTTCATTTCCTGGGGTAAATTAAATAAAATACAGAGTTATATTATATGTATCATAAGGCTAAATGAGGTAGATATCAATAAACGATAATTTTTAATTAAAAAATGAGAATAAGGGTATGAGAAAATGAGATTAAAATTTGAAAATCATAACAAGCAATTCATAGATTATAATCATGAGTCCTGGAAAAATCGTGGTAATTTATAAGACATGAATCCTAAATTAATTAATGATTACGATCCATGATAGAATAATATTATAAAAATATAATATCATAAAATAATGTTAAAAAGTGTAGAATAATCATAATCATAGAAATATTATGTCAAGGATACCGACTAATAAATTCATCAAATGTTAGGCTTTGGATAACCACTTGTCTACCCGATTTGGGTTTGGGATAACCTTTTGTGTTCCACTATTGGGATTGGAATAACCAATAATGTTCCCACTTTTGGAATTGAGATAACCTCCCATATACCCATTTATCTCATAAAACATTAATATTTAACCAATTAACTTACAAGATATAAATTACCCATGTATTATGTAATCAAAATATATTTACATGTATTCCAAAACATCATGAAAGTATTTATCATTTCATTATAGTTCAACATGTGGAAATGAAAAATTGTTTGGTTAATATTTCATCATCATAATGACAAACCATCCCAAGAAAGAACATAAATGATATAATAGGATCGTAACCCTTGTAAATAATAAATAATATTACCTCATATTTTTGTAGATGAAAATTCCATTAAAATATGACTAGAATATTTCTTAAGGGAAATAACCTTTTGATTTGGGAACCACTTATTTAAAATATAAAACTTTACCAAATTTTATGAAAATATTTCCTTCTAAAATAATAATGGAAACATATATGGTAAAATTCAATTCACTGAGTAGTAATTATGACAAGAAATGTTATACATGTAGTATATGTGAAAACAAATATTCCATTCACACCTTTGGTAAAATCTAACTTATGTGAAACATAACAACAATATTCCTTTTATTTTTTATAGAAATTTAAACATGGGTACAAATGAATTTAAAAATTCATTTAATAATAGTAAAAATATTATTCAAATTTGTTTTATGGAGAATATGTCTATTGAAGAATATGATTCCGGACTAAAGAAAGAAATGAAATCAGTTTTCCTTAAAAACATTCTTTCATACTCTTGAGTACATAGAGAGAGGAAAATGGAATGAAGACTTTAATTTATATAAAAAAATAAATTATAAAAAAAATAAATAATATTATTATAGATTTATCATAAAATTTCATCATTTTATATTTAGTCATAAATAATCCTAATAAAAAGTGATATTATAAAATAAATCTGATACCGCCTTTGTAACATTTGAATAATTACCCCATGAAATAAATAAAACAAATAAAAAAATAAATACCACTAATATAAAGATATTAATGATAAGTAATATAAAATAGGATATATATAAACGACACAAAATAAATAAGTGGTGAATATGAAAAATTTCTTGAAGAAGCAAAATCTAGACGAGAAACCCATACCTCTTGTCTTACATTCTTTGTAATCCATCTAAACTCCAGTATAATAAATTTAAATTTTTTTTAATTCATTAAAATAACCATATCACTACCTTTAACATCATATATATTCCTCTTATCAAATTTTAATTCCCATTTATTAATAATTCTATTTTAAAATCATCATTTTTGGGAGTCAACTATTTTATTTTTTATTTAAGTATTGGTTCAATAGTGCTGGTCCATTTACATTGATCATGGTTCCATAATCTATATAATTTTAATAAATATATAAATATAATATATATAAATTTATTATATGTAAATTTATAACCATCCAAAAAAGGTATATATAGATAAATGTATTACCCCATTGGTAGTCCGTACGTACACATGAACACTACATATATTTTCTAATAAGGAAAAAGGAAAAAAAATTCTATAATAATTTGTCAATATAGAATCATTATAACATCAGAAATACCATATATATATTTTATTTCAATAAATATAACCATCTATGTGAGTGGGTGATGGAAAATGAATCACATCGCTACGTGGATGCGGTAGTCCGCATGTGAGCACAAGAAATAATTTCATTTCACATTTAATAGAATTGTGAAGAAAAATGTTATTCCATAATCACAATAACATATAAGTAAATTTATAATTCCTATGTAATAATTTTATAATGGATACATAATGTTTATATAAGGTTTAAGGGGGAAAAAATTGAAGGTTCTAGGTTATGATTTATACCACATTGTTGAGACCTCCATCAGATTACACCTTAATCCATGTAGGATTGAACTTAGGAGAAGATTGGTGGATCTAGGATGAAGAGAAGGAATCTAGGAAGGTTTTTGGGTAGGTATTTTTTGATCAATAAGGCTCAAAATTCATGAATAAGGGAGGCAAAAGGGTGACCTTTTATAAGTGAGGGATAGACCCACATGGAATTACATAGAAATAATTAAATAAAATAAAGTCATGTTCCTGTGATTGTGGATTAAAATAGCAAAAAAATTCAATTGAGAATAATATAAGGTCAAAATACAAGGAAAGTCCAGGATCCGAGCATGCTCGGTCCTAAAATTTATTAACAAAAATATAAGGACAAACAAACACAATATATGTGGTATTCGCCACCAAACACAAAAACAGCAGCCACAAAGTGGGCTCAATCAAAGCCGCAAAGCCAGACAACCCACAAATCACACAAACATTAAAAACAACCAAACCTGGTCCACATCGCCTCCAAACATCCTATTCCGATCACGAAGTCATCAAATTCTCACCAGCCCTACCTTATCCTTGCATCCCCATGCACTTCGGTCCACGTTTCGCAATTTTCAAGGTCGTCGGCTCCCTTTTCCCACCCTAGGTCAAAGACCACATCCCGAGGACAGGTCTCTTCACTGGCACAGCCACGCGCCACCGCAAAAAGAGTCGTCTACTCAACGACCATGCTTATAGCACCTCCCCTACCAGGGTCCCAAGACGGAAAAATAACCGACTTGATCCCACTGCCGCAAATCCTAATGAGAATCGTCGGGTGGAGGCCTCCTCCATCGAAGGAAACCACAATGTTTTCCAGCCACACGAAGACGCTCCAGCCGGCACGTCTGCGCCAGCAATAGAACACACCGAAAAAACATTCCTTCTCTCTTGCGAGAAGCCACGTGCCACCATCCAGATCTAGGATCCCATCATCTACCTCCAACCATATCCAACAGTTCCACCAGGATCCCACACCACCACTGTTAATCTGCATCTCGACCGAAGAAAACCGTCCGACCTCATCGCCTGATCGGAGACACTATTGAAGCGTCCGTGCACAAAATTCAGTCGGCTTTCCAGCCTACTTCGCTCATTATCCCCACTGAGTGGTGGGCCGCCGACATTGAAGATTATGAACAACAGCGGATTGGTCTCCCAGTCGTCATCCCGCCGGGTTTTGTGCTACCGAGCCATGCTCACCTTGATCTTCATCTTCTTATTCCTCATGTCACTAGACGTGGTATCTACCGGATGCTTACCATGATTCCTTGGATCCAACTAAATTTGAGTAGGGTTATTCTCCACCTTTGGTGCAAGATCCAACCCCTTCCGAACAGAACCAACACAAGACCCGTCTCGAGGTCATTTCGCACTACAAGCTGCGAACAATTCAAAATTCCCAATAAGTATGTGATCAACATCCTTTAAAAGACAGAAATTGCCATAGCAATCACTTGGAGAGAGAAGATCTCCATTGTAGAGAGAGAATCTCTCCATTCTCCCCCCTCAATCTCAAAATATCTTTAATAGATAATAAATATACAAGTTCATGTTCCATTATTTCCATTTTCTCCTAGTTTAACCCCTATTTGACCATTTTTTAACCTTAACCATGGTACTAAAGTATTAATATATTTACTATTCATTAAAAATAAAACTGAAAGTGTCCTCATTTATTATTTTGAAATGATTTTTATAAATATAGAATCCATTTTATCAAATTAAATTTCTATAATTTTTTAACATTTATATTTAAATAAGCGTGCAAAATGCAAAGAAAATGGTTTTTTGAAAAAATGCAATTTTAAACATGAAATTGAATTTACATCCATTCTATGCCCTATAGAAATGATTAGATGAATATATAAATATATTATTAGATATATATTACATATATCTAATTACCAAATTTAATAAATATTTATTTAATTAATTTATTAAAAAAATAACTTTTTGTGTACAAAAACAATTATTGGAAAAATAAATCTTCTTACATTTAAAGATTTTATCTTCATTCCTAAACACTTTTCATGATCTTGAACTTTTATAGATATCCCTCATGTTCATTTTAAATTAATATTATACCATTTCATATATCTATTTTATGTTTTTATTTGGGGTTTGTGGGTAAAATTGGAGTTGTTTGGATTCCAATGGTGATGTGAATGGTTGGAGCATGTTTAAGGAAAACCGTGTAGCTTGCACCCAGAAAACAAGCAGCATGTTTCTATGAGATAGAAGGTGGTGCATGACTGTAAAACATTAGGCCCAACCATGTGACATCCCTCTCAAAAACACACACTCTCCAAAGGAGGGGGTTTTCAGGGTTGGTACATAGTTTTTCAAACCGTGCGCTCCTTCGGAGAAACCATTCGACCCCTAAGGCGAGACACATGGTTATGGATCACATTTTGACCAACTGTGTGCCCATTCCAGGAAATAATGATTTTGGGTTTTCAATAATAAAAAAATTTATAATAAATTCTTAAACACCCTTATGTAAAATCTTATTCACCCCCACTCGACCCTAAACCTATTTTTAAGATTCTTGAAGTTATTTGGAGGATTCCAAGGCTCCCCGAATCCAGTTCCTGAAAAATCAATGATCCATTAGAAGGATCAGTTTTTTTCTGGTAAATGATTTCTTTCCAGTTTGGTTTATTATCTACCACTCCTCTCTTTCCATATGAATAATAATTTTTTATTCTCCATTTTAGATGATTTATATCTATTTTCTGGATCTTAGTATGTTCGAACTTGATCTTAGGTTTTGGTTTTAGATCATTCATGTCATTGCATTCTTGGTTGTTCTGCATCGATTTGGGGTTCTCAAATTAGAAAAAGACCATCTATAATCTTGAGGTAGGATATATAAATATCAATAACCATTTTATTGATTTTAATTTCATTTATTTATTTGTTTAATTCCAATTACCATTCTGGGTAATTTCATTTTGGAATTGAATTAATTAATTGATCAATGGGATTATAAAATTGTTGGAATAATGGGATTATGATATTGCAAAATTAGTGGGTGTATAAAATTGTTTGATTAATGTAAGAATTAATTGTTTAATAATGGTATTTAAGGGATGGTTGGATTAACCTTGAAGGGATAATAGATTATATGATTAAATTTTGATAAATTGTTTAATAGTGAGTTGTTTATAATGTTCAGTGTGATTTAATGTGAAGAACCATATTTTTTGTGATAAATTGAAATAATGTACCATGATGATAATGTTTGACAATAAGGTTAGTAATGATTAACCTTAATGAACATGATATATTTTATATTTGGGATTTATTGGTAAATGAGGAGTGGGACATGGAATGATGCTTCAATTAACCACTAGGGTGCTAGATATGACGTTATAGGCCCTAATGCAAGCATGTGAATATTAATGTTTGGGACAAGGATTGATGCTCCAAATAACCATGAGGTGTGGGACAGGTACTGATGCTTTAAATACCCCTAGGGTTCCCGACATGACATTTTAGAACCAATGATATTAAACTTGGATTGGTGTCCAATTTTCCTTATTGTGAAATTGGAATTAAATGAATAATGAATGCCCATGATATAATGAGTTTTTATTCCCTATGTGATATGGTTCAAAATCTAGCATGGGATGGAGTAGGTATTGTTGGTTTGTATGTCTTCATGAACCCAATAATTTATATTTTTAATTAAAGAATAATTTAATGTGAAAAATATTTATTTTATTTATGATATATTATTTTTTACACAACTGCATACACTATCATAGAAAAGATATTGTTTAGAAACCATTGGTGGTGGCCTACTTAGTTGTACTCACAACCTAATCAGGCTAACTGATTAGTATCCAAAGAGACCTCATGTTTGTAATATTTGATAAGGTCCATATCCCCATGTTATATTGATGAGATGGGATGGAGCATGGATAAGGGAGCCAGAAATTATTTTGGGACCCGCTTTTTAGTTTTTAGCATGTCTATATTTTTTATTTTCATTTGAAACTTGAAAATTTTATGAAATAAAATATCTTATTCTTTTTATTATTTTCATTTTTACCTATTTCGGATTATTATTTGCAGATTGGTCTGGTATTGATTCCATTTGATTATTGGTTATTCTTATTATCATTTGGCCAATTTTTATTTGTTTCCTATATTGTTCTATTTTTATATAATGGATATACAATCCCTATATTTTATATTAAACCCTCACATCTATTCAATAGACTATAGTGTATGGGGAGGTGTTCCTAGGGTTATTTTAGAAACAAGCTCGAGGCTTTGGTATGTAGAACCTAGGTTGGGACATTACAAAGTGGAATCAAAGGAAGTTTTATTTTCTTTTATATTTCCTTGCTATTTGGAAAAGGTAGACATGAGACTAGGATGAGTTGATCCTTGGTCAAGAGATCATACATGGGATTATCTTACCCATTTATGGGGGTAAAAGCCATGTACCCATGGTTATATTTCAATTATTGATTTTTGTTGTCACATTTGGATGTTATTTCACATTGGGTGATGCACTTGTTCTATAATGTTATTGTTTTATGAGTATTTATTTTCAGAATAGTATGGAAAAAATTTTGAGTATAAAAAAATTATTATAGGAACCTATGAATTATGTAACATGTATCATTTTTGGCATGAATGGGAATGTAATATTTAGGTGAGTTGTTTAAATGAAAATGATTTTTTTTAATTTTTTAATTTGAATTCAACAATTCCTAATATGAAATTGAAAAACGTAATTGATTCTGAAAATGGAAAATGAAATGTATAAATGGGTTTCTATTGAGAATCCGTGATAAATTAAAAAAATTTACATTTAGTTAACCATGACATAGATGAGGAATGGTTGAGGGTAGTCATTCTGCCTTATTTTTTACCATGTGATGAGGTTTGGGGGATGAATTGTTATGGATTTATGTTAATATATCTTCCATATATGTGATAATGACGAGTTTTGTGTTATAAAAATTGTGATTGTAATTTTATAGATATGAATCCATGTAGATTCTTGGTGATAGAACGACATGAGGAAATGGCTAGATATGTTCCTCCTGTAGTGGAACCAGAGTCTCCGATAGTTTTTTGCCCGGAATACGAAAAGTAGCTCCATGATAATTTTTTTTCAATATGATGATTATAGAAAGAGACCTGGGTAAGGATATAAAGAATATGTCATACTTGACACATGATTTCTAGTTGTAGTACCCTCCAACATTCACCAAAGAGGGTGGACTTAAGGTATATGAGTTCTAGATTGAATATATCTCGGCAATCCTTAACCAATTAGAGACCCCTATTGAGAAGAGAGAAAAACTAGTGGATTATATGTTACATGGTCAAGATAAATGTTGGTGGTGCATCCAGACTCAGGATGAACATCTGAAGAATATGGAGTTCAAGGAAATCCAAGATATGTTCTGGGGAAACTTTTAAATATATATTCTCAGGAAGGAGTGGGAAGCTGAGATTACGCAATTGAGCCAAGGGAGAATGTACATGATAGACTATTTTGGATGGCTAACAAATTTTCAGATATCTTTTCTAGCATTGGAAATAAATGAGGCAACTATAGTGAAGCCTTTTCAATATGGGTTTAAATGTGAGATTATGCCCTATGTTAACATCTTTAAGTTGAAGAATTTTTTAAAGTAGTGAATCACGATCTCATATCTGAGGGGAACCTAAAGAGGGATTACTATAGAGGATAGGTGGTTTAGTCTATGTGACCAGGAGTTATGTCTTCTGAGAGTAGGAATCATCACTTTGAGAATGTTAACAAAACTAGTGGAAATTTGAGTGTCCATGGGTAATGATCGGTTATTCAAGACATGACTGGAGTTCTCTGCCAACGTTGGGGTAGGTTAGTTCCCCTTCATTGACTGTGACCCCATACACAAGCAGAGTTTTGATATTGCGGTAGGATGGTACTTCTAGAAATATTTTGTTTGAACCCTTGACCCACAAGTAGTAATGGAGGAGACATATAAATTCATAACATCAAGAGGGGGTTTACTACCCCAAATCAGTCCGGTAGTTTGAGTTCTACCATCCATGGTGGTAGAGTTAGGGGATGAGTTACATTAGGGAAGGAGTTCCCGTAGCAGCAGAGTGGTGTAGCACATGGGACTCAGACTATATTATAGTAAATATGTGAATGAAAGTTTCATAGTGTTAAGCCTATACTTTTGGATAGAGAGTTCGGACCATCGAAGACAAGAGGTACTATTCTTGTAGGTTCTATAATTTCTAGTTCCTTATTTGATACATGATCCTCTCACTATTTTTTATCTTCTCAACTGGTGAATTGTTTGATTATAGCTGTGGAGTTTGTGGGTGGGGTTATGATGATCGATACACCATTGGGAGTATGATCAAGAGAAGTCTGTTAGTATAAATGGTGTTCTCTCGAGGTTGGGGAGTATTTTTTTCTACGAGATCTATATATACATTACATTATTGACTCAAGTTGATTTTGTGTATGAAATATTTTGTATCATACTGAGCCCCCATATATAGTTACCATAGGGGAGTGAATTTTACATCTTTTAAGGGTAACAATTATGTACACAATGGTGATTATAATATCCAGGAAGTCCACACAGAACTACTATGTCAGAAACTAAGGGAGCTCACCACCCATGTTTCAAGTCTTTTACTGGATGATAGGGGTGTAGGGAATAATTAATTTCATCCCATAGTGGACTATTTTTAGGACATGCTTCATGTGTAATTGTTAGGAATTCCACCTAAGAGGGATGTTGAGATTACAGTTGATCTCATTGCTGGAGCTAAACCGGTTTCTATTCCACATTATATAATTTTAAAAAAAATAGCTTCAGGAGCTTAAGAATCAACTGGAACAGTTTATGTATAAGGGATTTATCGATCCACATAGATTACCTTGGGGTTCTCTAGTATTTGTTTTCTAATAATGACTATGGGAAATCACACAGATGTGTCAATTTCCATAAGTTATATTGGATGACAGTGAAGAACGGGTATCATATTCCATGTATCGGTAATCTCTTTAATGATCTGAGAGGAGATTTTGTTCTCTCCAAGATTAACTTGACATCAGGGTATCATCAGCTCATATTTTGACATTTTGATATACCAGAACCATAATTCAGAAGTAGGTATGGCCTATATGATTCTTTTGTGATGCTGTTTGGGGTAAAAAATTCTCCAAAAGTGTTAATGTAAACAATGAACCAAATCTTCCACCAATTCCTAGATTAGTTTTTGGATGTTTATGTAGATGACATATTGGTATACTCCAAGACTCATGATTTCATTTCCCAACATCATGACATCATCCATAGTCTACATAGAGAGCATTGACTATACTCTAACCTATCTAAGTGTCAATTCCAGATCGAATTATTACATTTATTGTATTACATCATCAAGGTGGAAGGTGTTTTAGTGGACCTATAGAAGTTGTAGGTAGTTTTTTCTTGGGAGTATCCCAATTTTTTTTGATATCTGTAGTTTTTTAGGGTTTTCAAGATACAATCATATGATCATCCAAGAATTTAACCTCTTGAAAGAACATATTTTTGGATTGAATAAGAAATGGATAATGTTTTAATGGAACGGGGCATGTAAAAATGCCTTCTAGCAGTTGACGAAGCACTTTAAAACTACACCGATATTGATCCTACCCGATCTAGTGGAGGAGTATACCATGTTTTCTGATTCATCTATGGTCGGAGTTGGAGAAATGTGGATTCCTGGAGATCAAGTTGTAGCATACGGGTAAGGACAGTTAAGGACACATGAAAGGAACTACCCTACATATGACATCAAGTTAGCTATAATGGTTTATTCCTTGAAGTGTTTAGGACATTATCAGTTGGGTGAAAAGTTTACTATGTATATTAATCATAAAATGTTAAAAAATATCTCTATATAGCAATATTTCAATATATAGTTGAGGAGATATGTTGAGTATATTAATTCATTTTATTTTGAAAAACCATATACATCTAAGAAGAGAAATTGTGTTCCTCACACTTTAAGCAAGAAGACCTGGACTTAGGCTTCTAAGGAGTCTATTACTGAGTGGAATACGAGGACCATACTAGCATAGATGAATGTTGTGGTTCAGAAGATTTGGGAGATTATGACCCTCATATCAGTATGAGTATATTCAAAACTTTTTAATTGGGTGGGGGAGAAGTAGTAGGAGGATCTGGAGTGCTTGGATTTAAGGTAAATCCTAGAATGTGGGGACTCACCTTTAGATTGGACCACAGATGAGAATGAGACCATCTATTTCCAAAACTGATTTGTTGTGACTATAAGTGTATGAGAGGAGTTTATGTTCATGTTTCATTCCTTTATGTGGGTGGTGCATCCTGATTTGACCAAAATATACCGTGACCTACATTGACAATATTGGTGTTTGGGCATCAAAAAAGAGATTGTAGTGTTTGTGACATGATTCTACACCTATCAACAGGAGAAGGATGAGCATAAAAAACATGTTTGTCTACTAAAGCCATTTATCCTTCTTAAATTGATGTGGGATGATGTTACCATGGATTTTGTTATAAGCCTTCTGAGGAAACCTCCGAAAAATATGTTTTATGGGTGATAGTGCAGAGACTGATAAAATTGGAACCTTTCTTTCATATCTAGGAGAAATTCTTAGTGGATCAGTTGGGAGGCTAAAATCTTTCAGGAGATAGTTGATCTATAAGGGGTTACATAGATTATAGGTCCATACCATGAATAAAATTTTACTTAGTACTTCTAGAAAGTATAGTAGAAGGTTTTTGGTACAAAGGTATTTCAATGTTTGGATTTCCATCCATAGAAAGATGGGAAGTTGGAATGTACTATACATGTGTTGGAGGATAAAGTACGATAATCTATCCTAGACTTTGGTAGGTCTTGGGAGAATCACCTAGAAGTCATTGAGTTCAAATATAACAATTGGTAACAAGGAACAAATCTGATGGATCCATATGAGGCTCTTTATGGTACAGAATTCATATCACCTCTATGTTGGATGGAGGTAGGTGAGTCTTAGTTGTTGGGATTGAGTCTCATGTAAGAGACATCAGAGTAGGTTAAACTTATTTAGAAATTCATTTCTACAACTCATATTAGGAACAATTCATACGTTGATAAGTGTCGATAAACCCTTGAGTTTTAAGTGGGTGATCATGTATTCCTTCGGGTATCACCATGATGGGTTCGTCGTAGAATTATGAGGTAGGGTAAGTTAGAGCCCAGGTTCATTGGAACTTTTGAGATTGAGAATATAATTGGTATGATGTCATACTGATTGGATCTTCCATGAAGGTATAATGCTGTGTAAAATGTTTTCCATGTGTCCCAACTTTCAAGGTGTCACCCCGACACTTCTAAGGTGATTTATGATTATGATGTTGAGGTTGAGGTTGATGCCTCCTTTAAGAAGCATCCATTTTGTGTTAAGGATCATAGTGAGGAAGTGTTTCATGGAAAGGGCATGATTATTGTTTGAGTATTTTGGAAATATGGACATATTTATGAGGAAACATGAGAGAGAGAAGTAGATATGAGGGTTAAGTGGTCCACCATTTTTACCTAAGAATTTTAGAGATTATTGGGAGTACATATTAAGGAAAATCTATTATAAAAGGGGAGATGTTAAGATCTGAAAACTTTAGAGAGAAATGTTGTCAACATTGTAGGCACACTATTACCCTGTTTTGGTTATATCTTGGCCGAGTTTTTGTTTAGGATTTTTTTGGGTGAAATTGGAGTTTTTTAGAGGCCCATGGGGCTCTACACAGTTGGTGTACAGTTAGAGAAAACTGTACAGCTTGTCCCAAGAAACTGTGTGCCATATTTTGGTGTCATAGGAGGTGGTACATGGTTGGTGAATAGCTTGGAAAAACTATACAAACTCCCTCCCAAAACTGTAAACCCTCCAATAGAGGGTATTTTCACGGTGGGTGCATGGTTTTACAAATCATGCACCACTTAAGAGAAACCATGTGACCCCTAAGGTGAGGTGAATGGTTAAGGTGAATGGTTTGAAAAACCCTTTTCCTCTACCTAGGAAACAATGTCTATGGGTTTTTAAAAACCCAAATTTTTTTTAAAATTTTTCCAAACCCCCATTTTTAACCCTTTTCACCCCCACTTGATCATAAACTTATTCCTAGGAGTTTTAAAGCTCCCGGGAGGATATCAAGGCTCCTAAAATGCCATTATTGATGAATCAATGATTGTTTTGAGGTTTATATTTTTTTTGTATGTGATTTCATTCCTATTTAGTTTTCTTTCTCTCCATCCTCTCTTTTCAGATGATGAGGAATAATTTTCACTCTATTTTAATTAATTTATATCTTGGTTTTCATGGATCGTAATCTATTTGATCTTGATCATAGGTTTTGGTTCTAGATCTTCTGTACCGTTTCATTATTCCTCATTCTGCTTCAACTTGGGGATATTAGTGTAGAGAAGGTCAATCAACTATCTCAAGGCAGATGGTTAAAATTTCAATTCACATAGTATTGAATTTAATTATAAGTATTTATTTTTTCAATTTCAATTTCAATATTATGAAATTTCAATTTGCAATTGAATTAATTAATTGATCAATGGGATTATTATATAGGGGGAATAATGGGATTATGGAATTGGAAAATTACCGGGATTATAAAATTTGTTAATTAATGTGATAATGAATTGGTTAAAAATGGAAATTTAGTGGTGGTTTGATTAACCTCCAAGGGTTATTGAATTATATGATTAAATGTTGATAAATGGCTTAATGGTGAATATTTCATATTATTCAATGGGATTTAAATTGAAGAAAAATGTTTGTTGTGATAATTTGAAATAATGAACTATGATTTTAATGTTTGATAATAATTTTAATGATGTTCAAACATGATGAATAGGATATATGTGATTGATTGATAAAGGAGGTGTGAGACCAGGAATGTTGCTCCAAATATGCACAGGGTTACCAATAATGATGTTCTAGGACCTAATTCATATCTATGGATATTAATTCTTGGGATAGGGACTGATGCTCTAAATAACCACATGGTGATCGACATGATGTTTTGGGCCCCCAGATATTGGAATTGGATTGGAGTTCCAATTAGCCAGGTTATGAACTTGGATTTAAATTTATAATGAATATTTATGATATAATGATTTGTGATTCCCTATGTGATATGGTTCAGACTCAATCACTAGTCGAAGAAGATATTTTTGGTTCAACTGTCTTCATGACCCTGAAAATCATATAGTAAATTTAAGAATAATTTAATGTGAAAACTATATATTTTATTTACTATACATTATTATTTAAACAACTATATACATTGTTTTATACCGAATATTGTTTATAATCTGTTGAAGGTGGCCTACATAGTTGTACTCGCACCCTACTCAGACATCCTGACCAGTACCTGAATAGAATTCATGTTTGTAGGACAAGATAATAGAAATATACCTATGTTAGATGGCTGAGTTGGGATGGAGCATGGATGAGGAAACCTGACATAATGTTCGGACCCACAAGGGAGTTTTTAGTGAGTATTTATTTTTGGTTTTCATTTTACACTTGACACTTGTATGGAATGACCTATCCCTTGTTTTGTATTATGGTCATCTTTACATTTTCTAGATTATTATGAGATGTTTGGTCTTGTATTGATTCTGGTTGATTATTAGTTATTTTTATTATCATTTGTCTATTGTTTATTTATTTACTCTATTTTGCTACCCTGATAAAAAGGGTATAGTCTCCCCATGTTTTATATTAGACCCATGTTGCTAGTTAGTAGCCTCTAACATAACAGGCGACATGCAGAGGCCATTTGACCAACGACACTAGGGAACTAGTAAGTGGCACCTAGTTCAGGATGTTACACCACTATATAACTAATTTATGGATTATTATTCATTTATTCACATATATTATAATTATATTTTACAGAAATCATTTTTCGAAAGTGACCAATATACTTTTTAGACAATAACTTGTATAAAAATTCATTTCTTCAAGCAATAGTTATTTTAATAATTGAATGATTTTATTAAAATTGAGTGCTTATCAATATATTTTTATCATCCTTAAATATTGTAAATATATTTCATTATATGTTCAATATTATTCATTCCCTTAAATCTAATTCCTAGGTTTTAAAGATTTACTTTATCATGGTTCATTTTCAATTGAGTTTGTGTGTAAAAAAAATCGAATACCTTATATTAATTTCTAAGGAAATTCATATAATATCATCGGGTGTTATATAAAAGAATCAAGAGAGAAATGTAATTAAAATATAAACCCTTTCAACAGAAATTATAAATTATATTTATCAAAATAATTCATGGATAACCATAATTTAACCGAAATATATTAATTTTCATGTTTTTAAAACCATTTATTAGTTTTTTTACTTGTTTCACAAGTTCTACGTCTGCATGGCATAAGAATCCATAGAAATTATAATATATATAAAAATATAAATTAAATAAATATAGAAAAAATTATTTATTAATAATTTGAATATAATTTTGAAACAATTCATATCTTTTTTATAAGGAATAATAATAGAGATATTAAAAGAAATGCGAGGGGAATTTTTTAATTTTTCATATATTAAAATAATACAATGATCGTAATTGAAGGATATTGTCCCCAAAATGACATAATTTTTCATTTCAAAAGATTATTGTAAAATAACTTTCCAAAAATGAAATAATTGAACATTTTTGGTTGATTTTGAGATCTTATCCCACAGTTTTAACACAACTAACCTGTTTAACACATTATCATGGTGATATAAATTCACCATGGTTACTATTCATTATGAATAAAAATGAAAATGAAATATTTAACAATTTTTAACATCCTATTTAAAAACTTGGAATCCATTTTCATTAGTAAATTCTTATTTTTGGAAGAAATACATTTTAATATACGCATTAAAAACTAATCGAAAATAGTTTCTAGGAAATTGTGTTTTTATGCCTAAAAAATGAACTTATAGCAAAATAAAATTAAATATTGATTCATATGAAATTGATTATTTTCATGACTCGTCCCCTGAGGACCGTACCATGACATAAGCGAATCCCATATCTTGAAGGTTAGGGGTTAGCGACTAGTACCGAAGGCACCGACCTGCAAGTGGGACGCATTTGCCTGAGTACCCAAACACACACACAAACAACCACATCCCAAAGCTGGAAATGTAAATCAAGAAGGAGAATATAAATATCCATGGAGTACAAGTACAAATAAAAGTAAAATGGTCGAGAATTCAAACCCAAAAAAAGACTAACTGGAGAACATTAATGTACAAAGGAATCTCTGGATAGACATCCACTGAAGACCCCACCTGATGGGTAATTATAGCGTAGCTGTTGGAAGGCGTACAAGTGCATCCCATCTGCCTAGTCACACAAGGCTCCACCGAGTCCTGGGCCACCAAGTCCTCCATCAAGGCGGTGATCATCTGTTGGAGACACAACAAGTTTGGGTGAAGCCTGTGTAGGGGTTAGTAACAATATAGTCAATAGGGACCCCAAAACACAAAGGAAATAACCCAACTCAATCCACAAAAAAAACAAATATCACGATCACAAATCATGATCATGAGGCAAGATAGCTCACATGGGGTATATTCTATAGTAGGAAATTAGGATGATCAGTCATATCATTGAACAACATGGGGTGCTGGAGAACTCCTCCTCAATCAATACAGTGGGCATGTTGGGTCTCACAGATTCCACTTCCCACTAACCTAGGACTTCTAGGGTACTCATCCTTGATTAGTACCATGGGCATGCTGGGTCACACGAAAGCTGCTCCCCTGCGTGGGCATGCCAGGTCACACAGATGTTGCTTCCCACCTTGGCCATATGGAGGTACTCCTCTGGTCTAGTACCGTAGGTCTGTCAGGTCACACAGAAGTTGCTTCCCACTATGGGCCTGCAAGGTAACATAGAAGTTTCTTCACACTAGGCCATAGTATCTGATGCACATAGGGTTTCTTTTCAGTAATATTTAGGTCTCATCCAACCACAGTGTTTCCACTCATAGCATGCTTGATCTAGGGTAACCGATCCCAAATCCATTCATTTAATTTCAACTTCCATGAAATCCTACACAGAGTATTCCAAAAGATCTAATTCGTCACCAGGGTTCCAACGTCATAAATAAATCTTCAAACAGACACCCAGTTTGGAAGATATGGATGTTCTTCTAATAAGGGATGGTTGGGTCAGGTTCCGGTCTGACCAGGTCAGACCAACCAGACCTGAGCTTGGTCTGCTGACCCGACCTAGACATAGCTCAGCTTGGGTCCATTCTTTTGGGCCATGGGACCAGCCCATCCCACGCCCTGATTGGTGTGGTATAGGCAGACCAGTTCCACCTAGATGAGACACGGTTGGAAGCCATGCGCGGCTCCCGTCTCCCTGCAGGTAGTTCGCGAGGCCAATGCCTCTACACTGTGGTCAAGAAAGCGTGGCCTACTGATATACGACTAGCCAATCTGACCAACAGGACTCCCTACGTGCAGTCAATCGACCGCGTGCTCCTGCAAACCCCGGTCGGCGACTGCGGTCTGCTCCCCCGACGCGGCCATGGAGCTTCCTCTCTACAGCCAGTCACCAGCCCATCCAGTGGATCCTCCCGCTGCACTACCGTCCAATCCATCCATGAAAACCATCTTCGAGGAACTATCATGGCACGCCACCACCCGCCCGTAGTCGCCGACACCAGCGTGCTCTTCCGTGGACCCCCAGATTTGCACTGGTGGTTCGTTCCTTGCGTTGCCTGTGCCTCCAGCCTCCATGGGTTGTCTCCTTCCTTGTGAAGGCCTCAAATCCACCTTTCCACCCCTTTAAAATGATCGTCCATGAATAACACAGAAGCTAAGGTTCTAGAACCTTGTTCATGTCGGCCCGATCCCTATGAGTTAGAGTTTTAAAATAGGGGGTGGTTTTGGGATGAATTTATATTACAATAATTTCATCCCACTATAGAAAACACAAGAAGAACACCCTACCACATGAATGAACAAATAAGGGATCTACTTGTTCGCAGGTTGATCTACATTTGTTATTTTAGAATAAGAAAGGGAAAACGTAAAACAAATAAACCCCTACCTCGATTGACGTTCATTGTTGAAGCGCTCTGCCCTCGAGGATTCAAGCTCCGTCGGTGTTTATGACTCTCAGTCCTGTTCATTGTAAAGCATCGAAATTACAAGAAATCTTACAGACTTTCATCATTATTTTTTTGGGGGAATCCTTGCTTTAGGTTCATTAGATAATTTCCATGGTTTAATTTTAGTTTCTCAAATGTGTTAGTTTATTAAAAGAAAACATGTCATAGCATTTCTATTACACTGTGACATCAGATCGTTACACTATTTCATTTATGCAATAGTATATCTGTTACACTCTAATTATAGCATAGTTATGCTGCACAAAAACAATCCATTAATGAGCTTCATTTAATTCACCTTGTCTTCTCACCGCAGCGCCGACGTCCTTCACTCAACAGTGAGGGAAGAAAAATAATATAACATTTTAAGTTATATTATTATTTTTTGAAAAGTTCGAAAACTAATTTTTCCATCCAAACCTTATTAGTCAATTTTTGGTCCTTTTTTGGTCAATCTTGGTGTTCTGAGTTCAATGGTGGCCTCATATTTTTGATCCAATCAATGGTTTAAAAGTTAGAAAAAACAGCTCGCACGTTCACTTAATTAAACTTAAAAAGAGATAAAAATTATGTTTCAGGATCACTGGGCCTCAGAATCATGTTCTGTCAAATCATGTGGTCTCGAAATATTTACGTATAATTTTAAAAATATATATATTGAAATTCAAGGACATTAAATTGTCACCACCTTATAGTTTTATGTAGCTGAAAGCCAAATAGAAGCTAATCAAACAATGGGGGTACTAATCAAGAATCTGATCCTCCTGATCCCATGTGACCTCCTCGAAATTCACGTTCTTCCACCAAAGGAACACAAGAGGAATTGAACTTCTATGAAGGACCGGCTCCTCTTGATCCTCTATCTCTACCAGGAACTCTGCGAACTTCACCTCATTGTCAATGTCCATCTCTCCCTAGTGGATGTCGTGCGATGGATCATGCACATACCTCTTCATCTTTGACACGTGGAAAGGATCGTGCACCAAGTGCATATATGGGGGAAGATCTAGTCAGTTTAAGACCTTTCCAACTCTACTAATGATCTGGAAAGGTCCTATAAACCATAAATATAACTTTATGCCCTTGAAAAATCTCTACAATCCCCACCAGGGTGAGACCTGAAGAAAAACATCGTCTCCCACCTCAAACTCAAAGGGTATCTACCTCCTGTTAGCATATGATTTCTGCATGATCTGTGTAGTCCTCATCTTCTCTTGGATTACCTATACCTTTTCAGTAGCAGTCTGTACCATCTCTGGACCCATTTGTGCTGACTCACTAGGTTTTTTCCAGCATAGAGGTGATCAGCGTGGACACCCAAACAAATCCTCAATTAGTGCCATGCAAATGGTGGAGTGATAAGTATTGTTGTATGGAAATTACCCAAGTTTTAGGTGGTCCTCTCAAAAACTACCATAATCAAGGACCCAAGAACAAATCATGTCCTCCAAGGTCTGTATGGTCCGCTCCGTCTGACCATCTGTTGGGGGATGAAAAGATATACTCAAGCGTAGCTGAGTCCCGAACGCCTCCTCCAATCCCTTCCAATACCGAGATAGATAGTGTGTATCATGGTATTATATGTTTTTCGAAGGTACCATGTGTAGACTCACTATCTCTCGATTGTATAGACACCCCAAGCCCTCTATCGATCCCTGATCCCAAGTGGGTAGGAAGTGACATGACTTGGTGTTTTGTTCAACGATCACCCAAATAGAATCATGACACTTGGACGTGGTGGAAACCCCATCACGATGTCCATCTAGATACAATTCCATTCCCACTCTATTACCTCAAGTGGTTGGTCCAAGCCTACTAGAACCTGATGCTCAGCCTACACTTGCTGACAAGCGAGGCATCATAAAACGAACTCTGCCATTTTTTTCTTCATCCCTTGCCACCAGTACTGACATCAGAGGTCCAAGTACATCTCTAACACACTAGGATTTACTGCCAGAGGGGATGTATGGAACTACCTAAAACCCTCCTCCTGTAACATCAATGGTACTATAGTGTGTTCTCTGAAAAGGATGGCATGATCCCCACATATTTAAAATCTATCCAAAGCTTGTCCTGAGGATAACTAAGAAAGTCAGGCCTCGTAGTCAACATACACAAGCATTTTGTCCCTTACTCACTCTAAGAATGGGGGAGTGACAGTCATTGACTATAGGTAAGGTACTCCATCGACATCCACACATGATATCTGAATCGTGACTAGCCACTATGTCGCCTCACTTAGCATATGTAAATCAAACCTCCTTCTGACCACGTCTGCCACCAAATTCCCATTCATAGGAGTATATACTATCTCGAAGTCAAAGTCCTTGAAGAAATCCATCTATCATGGCTGTCTCATGTTTAGGTCCTTCTGTGAGAAGATATTCCTAAGACTCTTATGGTCAGAGTAAATGGTTAACAATTCACACATCAAGTAGTGCCGCCACATCTTCAATTCAAAGACCAATGTTTCTAACTCTAGGTCAAGTGTCACATAGTTGTACATATGATACCTAAACATATGTGAGATTTAGGTGATCACTACTTGAAATTGCATCAAGACACAACCCAATCTGGTCCTTGATACATCGAAGATGACTACATACCCAATGCCCTAATTTGGTAGTATCAAGATTGGTGAAATCAATAGTCTCTACCTCAGCTATTGGAAACTACACTGGAACTTCTCCATCCACACGAATGGATGTAACTTTCATGTCAAGGTAGATAATTGTTTTTCTACTCTAGAAATGTTGGTCATGAACCTCTGGTAGTATCTGGACAAACCCAAGAATCTATATACCTTATCCACACTCCTAGGGGGATCCTAAGGAAGAACTACCTCTATCTTATTTGGATCCACTACAACTATAGCCTCTGAGATGACATGTCCAAGAAAATGGACCACCCAAATCCAAAACTGGCATTTCGAGAACTTACCGTAAAACAGGTGCTCTCAGAGTGTATCCAAGAATATCCGCAAGTGTGTAGCACGCTCATCCTCTGAAACTAAGTAAAAAAATATGTAATCAATGAATACCACCATGAAACGATCATGGTAAGGCTAGAAGATCATGTTCATGATTCCCATGAACACTTCTAGGGAATTAGTCACATCGAAGGGAATCAACAAGAACTCACAGTGTCCATAATGGAATCTAAAGTCTGTCTTTGGTACGTCCCCATTCCGTACCCGATGCTAATGATATCCTGACTTGAGGTCGATACTCGAGAATCCCCTTTCTCCCTTCAGCTGGTCAAAATGGTCATCAATCATTAGTAGTGGATACTTATTCTTCTCAGTCAACTAGTTCAGGCACTAGAAGTCCACTCACAGCCTCAAGCTTCCATCTTCCTTCTTGAAAAAAACATAGGTTCTACCCATGGTGAAACGCTGGGTCTCACAATTCCCTTCTCCTAAAAGTCATCCAGTTGTACCCTCAATTAATGAAGCTCCATTTGAGCCATCTAATATGCTAGTGTGGATGTCCTTGTCATCCCTGGGTACAGATCAATGCATAAATATACCACCCTACGAGGAGGGGGTACCATAAAATCCTTAGGAAAGACATTCTCATACTCATCCACAACTACAAGAAAGCTTATACCCCTCTCAACCACTGCACTGAGGTTGAGGCTCGCCAACTAGTAAGTGATTAGATGCACCCTCCTCTTTGAAAGTCCATCTAGTGATGCAAAAGTTCCCTTACCACTGATGAAGGAAAACCATGTCCCATCCTCACAAAAACACCTCACTTTGTGCCTAAAATAGTCAATCTGAGCATAGATTGTAGATAACTAGTCCATACACAAGATGACGTCATAAGTCCTTGACTCCACTACTAGGAGGTCCCAGCCGAATATCTCAACTTCTAGAGTAATCACATACTACCAGCAAGAGTTATTAATCATCGAATACCCTCCCGTAAGAGTATCTAATCGTAAGGACTGATCCAATGGCTCCACTGGAATCTATGAGAATCAAACGAGGTCCGTGGAATGGAAAGTGTGACTACCACATGTGTGTAGAATAACTGCAGCTAAGGTGGATAAGATATAGATCGTACATCTCATCATCTCAGGAGCTCCATGGTCATAGGGCTCTGTCACCTAAAGCAGGCCTCACCCCTGTCTGCCAGCTCTCTGAGCTCGTGGTGGACCACTTGGGGGTAGTGGTGGTACCACCTCAAATCGTCATCCACCACCTTCAACTCAGCCTACCACCCTTTCACGTTTGGTAGCACCTCAATCCATCATCCACCACCTTCCACTCAGCCAGCTACCCTTTCATGTTTGCCACCCTACAGACCTTCTGACTCGAACCTATGCCTCTGACATCATGGTCCCTCGACCGTCATCAGATAATTTGTGCATAAAGTCTTGCTGTCATGTGACATGTTTCCCTTCCTGTCGCAAATGAAGCACAACTGGGTTCCCTGCTGACTCCCTCTGATCTGGGAGCCCCACACTACTGACCTTGAGTCTTGGGGTTGCCCACTGAAAGACCTGAACCTCATGGGACCCCATGTCATTTGTGTGATTCTAACCACTAAAGACTTTTCCGACTAATGTATGTTTGTGGCTCCGACTATCATCGCCTGCTCTACCAGTAATCACTCTAGAAGAAGGGATCGCTCTATCACTCCAGCCTGAGTATGGATTCAGAGAGACACCATGGATTCCCTGATCTCTTGTCTGAGTCCCCACTCAACGGTCCGGGTCCTGAAGGCAGGATCTCACACCATGTATGTGGAGTTGAGAGAGAGAGGTCTGTAAAACTCTCAGAGTACTTATCCACCATCATTATTCCCTACTGTAGGTGAAGAAGCTCTTAAATGCACACATAGCACAATGTCGTTGGAAAAAACTACTCCCAGAAAATCCGTTCAATGTTCGTCCATGTGAGGGTTGCCTCATCATGCGTCTGGATGGTCAAACTCTACTATCTCCCTACCGATCCCTACAGAATGCTCACATACAGGATCTCCATATGGTCAAGTGGTGTCCTCACTAAGCGGAAGGCTCACATCACTACCTCCAGGAAATACTTAGTGACCTAAGGATTTGTCTCTCCCCTGAACCTAGGAGGTCTCTATCTCCAAAAGTCATGCAAGTCCCTATGTAAGCGTATGTCCTCTACCAGTAATTCCAGTAGTAACTACAAATCAACAGGTGGTGGTAACACGAGTGTACCACCAAGAAATTCCATATCTAGCACTGACCCATGAATAGAAACCTCATTGCTTGATGGGCTTTCCATACAATCACGAATCAAAAGCCTAGTTGGCTGTCTATCTGGAGGCATCTTGAAATAGATCAATATGTACCACTTTTAGAAGATTATTCCTAGTGAGAAGAATATTATTCTATAATATCATACTGAGACACTTAAGCAACCGATGTTTTCATCTATAGATCCAAAATGCATAATTCTGGGTCCGGGTGTATGGATACGTCAGCCATAACACTAATATTTGACTCCCCGAATCTGAAAGTAAAACTCAAAACAAATAACACTATTTCACCAAAACAAAAAAACGGACTCCCGGTCATTGAGGTATAACTGACCACTTATGATACCACTTTGTCAAGACCCGTCCCCTCGGGCTCATGTTGTGACATATCCCATGACCACATCCTAATGTCCAGGGGTTGGAGAATAGCACTGAAGGCATCAACCTGCAAGGGGGACGAATTTTCCTGGGTACCTGTACACACGCACACACATCGATGTCCCAAAGCTGGAAAAGTAAAACAAGCAGCCCACTATAAATAACCACTATGTACATGTACAACTAAAAGTCAAATAGTCCAAAATAAAAACAAGACAAAATTATAACTAGAAAATAAGAAGGTATAAAATGGCTTCTAGTAGCTTAGAAGTACGTCCTATCTTCCTGGTCTCCCTAGGAACCACTGGGTCCTGGACCATGAAGTCTTATGTCAAGGGGGGGGGGGGGTCTTCAGCACCAGACATAACACGTGTAGGCGAATCCCGTGTAGGGGTGAGTAACAATATGCCCAGTAGGGACCCCAAAACACAAAGTAAATACCACAAATAAATCCAAAAACAAACGAAAAAAGCATGATCACCAAGCTTGATAACTAGGAAGACTGCTCACGGTATATTCTAGAGTAGGAAAAGAGGACTATCAAATATATCGTCGAACACCATGGGCTGCTGAGGAACTATTCCTCAATGAGTATAGTGGGACTACTGGGTCACACAAAAGCTGCTTCCCATTAACTGAGGACTCAGTGGTACTCATCCATGATGAGTACCACGGGTATGTTAGGTCACACAGAAGTCAATTCCCACCATGGGCATGCCAGGTCACACAGAATATACTTCCTACCTTGGCCATTCAGAGGTACCCCTCTTATTGAGTACCGTGGATCTACTAGGTCACACAGAAGCTTCTCCCCATTTTGGGAATATCGTGTCACATAGAAGTCGTTTACCATAGTGCTATAGTACCTCATTGACACAGGGCTGCTTGTCCGCAGTCTTTAGGTCTCATCCAACCATAGAGTTTCGGCATGTAGCCCACATGATCTTGGGATAACCACTCCCCAAGACATTCATTAAATTTCAACTTCTTGGAAATCCTACATAGAGAATTCAAAAAGAACCTCCTCTTCGTGAGTGTTCCAATTCCACAAACATCTCTTCAAATGGATTCCCATCTTGAAAGATATTTTCATTTTTTCAAAAGGTGGTCGGTTGGGTCTGGGTCCGGTCCGACCTAACATGGGTCCACTGACCCGACCTGGACCCGGCCTAACCTAGGTATGATACATAGGATTGTGGGTCTGTATCCCCTCGCACCACGGGTTATCTGTGGGGCTGACACCACGCTTATGTGGTCAAAAGACATCGACCTGTTCCTACGTGGGCGACCAATCCGGATGGTCGGACTCCCCGTATGCAGTTAATCTAGTACGTGCTCCTATAAACCATGACCCATGGTAGAAGACTGCTCCACCGACACAATCAAGGGTCCGCGTATCTTCCTCCAGTTGCCGGCCCAACTGGTGGCTCCCCCCACTGCACTGTGGCCCTTGTTGGCTATGGAAGCCATCTACAGTGTGCAATCGTGGTGCACCACAACTCGCCTGTGGGCGCAGGTGTCATCTTGTCAGCGTGCTCTTATGCAGACCTATGGGTTCACACATGTGGTTTGTTCTTTACGCCTCCTGTGCCTTCGGCCTCCGTGGGGTGTCACCTTCACAACGAAGGCCTCGAATCCACCTTGCCACCCGTTTTAAATTCTCGGCCACAAATAATTCACAATAAAAGGGGCTTGGGCCTTGTTCTTGTGGGCCCACACCCACCACATTAGAGTTTTAAAATAGGGGGAGTTTTGGGGATGATGTTCTATCCACAATAATTTAATACTTCTATAGAATACTCAAGAATAACACCCTCCCACAAGAACAAACGATCCATAGATGAACCTATTTGTGGGTTGATATGCGTTAATCATTTTAGAATAAGAATGAGGAAAACATAAAATATATAAACCCCTACCTTGATTGATAGTTTTCGTTGAAGTGCTCCACCCTTGAGGATTCAAGATCCATCGGCGTTCGTCTCTTCCCAGCCCTGTTCTTCGTAAATCATTGACGTTGCTAGCGATCTTTCCAATGTTTGTCATTTTTCGTTGGAGGGAATCCTTGTTGTAGGTTCATTAGATAAATTCCATGGTTAAATTCTTGTTTCTTAGAGATGTTATCTTATTAATAGAAAACACGTCACCACATTTCTATTACGCTGTGACATCGTGTGGTTAGGATGTTTCATTTATGAAAAACTTATTTGTTATACTCCAATTAATGCATCGTTACTCTGCACAAAAATGAGCCATTAGTGAGATTAATTTAATGTTCCCTTCTCCACACCACAATGCTTCTGTTCATCTCTCAATAGTGGGGGAATAAAAAGAAAATAACTTCTTAAGTTATTTTGTTATATTTTGAAATGTCTAAAATCTAACATTTTTGTCTGACCCATGTCGGTCGAAGTTAGGTCATTTCATGGAGAATCCGAGGGTTCTGAGTTCAACGGTGCCCTAATTTTTTTTGTTCAAGAACCGGTTTAAATGTTTGAAAAAACTGCTCCCATGTTTACATAAAAAAACTTAAAAAAGTTCAATATTATGTTTCAGGCTCACCAGTCCATAGAATAACTTACCGTCAAAGTGTTTGATCTCGATATATTTCCATATAATTTAAAAAAGACATTACAGGCAAATTTAGAGACATTAAAATTATAATATGATCAATAAAATTTAATATATGTTAATTTAAAACAAAATATAAAACATTATGGGATTTTAAAAATAATTTATTTAAAGAATGGAAATGGACCTTTTATAAAAACAAATTCTTTCAGTATTCAATAAAAAATCAATATTTTCATTAAAATATGAAAAATTCATCCTAAGCCAACTATGAAAATATGATTTAAAAAATGACACCCATTTTTTGAAATAAAATTTATAAATATGTTATAATGTAATTATAATATCTACATAAATAATGTAATGAAAACCATATTTGAAAAAAATATATGGTTGGATCTAAAAAAGAATTTATTCTCATTAAATTCCTAACAACCATAAGTAAATTAATGATAAATAATTATAATTATAATATAATTATATAATTAGAATCATTTATAAATATTAATTAATTTAATATATTAATATGAATATGCATAGGAGACAAAAACGTTTTTAAGAAACCTATATATTTTAGCATCAAAAGATTTTATCTTCATTTAAAACAAACTAATAATCAATTTTATGATTTATTATTCATATTATTAAATAAAATTTTTTCCTAGATGTTTCATAATATGGTTATTCTTCTCTATACCTACCAATCAATAATTATTTCATAATTTTCATTTTTAAATAATAACATGTTGCAGCTTATTTAAGTTCGGTGTTGTGTTTGTTGTATACTATAGAACATAATGTTCTTTCAAAAAAAATATATAATAAAATAAGTGGGTTTTAAATTCACCCCTACTTAAAAAAAATTCCTTTCAATTTTAATCAATCTTTTCTATACTTGAAATATAGTAATCAGATATAAATTTTATAATGATATTTAATTTCTAGGTTATGAATGATAAACTTATTATTAATGTAGATAAATAATAATTATACTTGAAAATGAGTTTTTGAAAACATTAAATGGTATATGATTGATAAATTACATATTAGACTTGATCTATTAATCATCAATTTGATTTAATTTTTTATTAATTCACCACTGGGATAAAAAATATGATAAAATTTACTTACTTGATTTCATCCCATTCTATAAGCATGATTTCATATTTCACAATGAACCATAATGATTGTGAAGAATTTTTAATTCCCAAATCACTAAAATAAATATCTAATTTACAATAATATTTACAAAATTAAAAATGTTATTACAACTGTCTACAACCCAAATGGTGGAAAAAAGATAAAATAAGAAGAAAATACTAAAAACACCTCCAATAATATTGAATAATTTGAAAAAATATATAAATCTATAATAAATTATATTTTCTTTTTATCAACAAAAACCAGTATATCTTATATAATTACTTACTAAAATATTTATATTCCCTACTCACATATTTAAAAATATTATTTTTCCAAAATAACCTAAATTTCTATGTTATAAAATACTATAAAATATATTAACATTCAAAAAGTATCACCATTTAAAGTCACATAATAACCTTATAGATATTTAATATGTTCTTCAATTATTATATCCAAAATTATCACATTTTCATAAAAATCATTTTTTAGTATGATTGGTACCATTCAACGTATGTTTTCAAAAGTCACATTCTTTAAATTTTCCATACAATTAAATATTACTAAAACAATACGTAGATATTTTATTTTAATTGGAATAACAAACTACCATTGATAAATACCACAACTTCATAATTATATATTCTACAATTGAATAATAATTACCTAGAATTGAAATCCTTAAAAGTTACATTAATTCACAAGGGCTATTCCTTGATTTCCATTTATCATAAAAAGTTCAATAGATATTCTATCCATGGATAAAATATTTCCAAGAAAATAAACTACCTCAAATATACATTTAAAATTACTAGATTACTCAAATAAAAAAATCTTCAAAAAGATTTAAGAATTATTCTGAAGTGATTCTCATGCTCTTAATAATCCTTATACATTTTTTAAATATCATGAATAAAAAAATTATCAAGCCCATCCTGGATTGTTGATGAAATGTTCTGTATAATTCACCATATTCTTATAGTTAAGGAAATAGATATTGACATATTATTTCTTGACTTTTAATTTATGAGCTTGATGAACTTTCTTCCCACACATGTAAAAAACTCTCATTCCCTTTAATCATTTACCCATGTTCTTTTTCTAGATTTCCTAACTAGTGGTATGTTTTATTTTTTCATTACATAGTCTTTATAACCTAAATATTAATGAAATTATACTTTTCTCTTATTGTTAATAAATTATGTTATGTTCGTATTGTTTTTCAAAACTCAATATAGTTTCTCATCCCAAATCATAAGATACTTCACTAAAAATTCTCCCAAATTTGGTTTCCCCATATGGGAAAGGATATTAATAAAAACCTAAGTCAGTTTCCCAAATATGTATATGATATTCTCAACTACAACATTCATTGTATTGGCATCATCCACAGGGTAATCCCTATATTGACTATGGATATTTATTCCCTTCCTTCCTCTAGACAGCATATCTTTAAAGTAGTACACCTTTAGTTTGCTAAAAAAAATCATGAATATTGATACAAGGAATAAAAATACCTGTGAAGGTAAATTTTTTTAGATAATTTCTGGGATTATAATGCACTTATTAGCTATATTTAAAAAAAAATAGTTCCCTATATTCCTATTAACATAATTTTACACCAATTGTAGTATCAATGACTACAATAAGCCAGAGTCGATTCATACTTATTACATTAGTACAATATAAAAGTTATCAACTAACCTAATATTTATCATTTTTAAAGTATTAAAAAACTAGGTACAAATATAAATTTAATATTACATTATAAATTAAAAATACGGCATTGAAAAATTTATTTCATCCTTGAAAATAATTCAAATATCTCTTATTAAATTCCTAGAGAAAGGAAAATAAATAATGGGTGATATTTTTTTTGAGTAAAGGATTCATACAATGAAAGATATAATGTGTAAATAAGGCATAATTAATATGATATAATGGATAATCAAAACAAAAGACATCTAATCAGAAATATGAGTTCAAAGTACATCCAAGGCTAATATCAACATACCTATCAAATAGATAATGAAAACAAGATTCATAATACTGTAAATTCATAAATTCGGAAATTCAAGATCTTACCCTCAAGACATCAACTAAGATATCATAAATCTTACCATCAAGGTCTTGACCTAGAAAATTTTAGTAAATGGGGTATGTATACACCAATTACCCAACTATTATGATATGATCTTGTAGCCTCGACCTATAAATAATGATAAATTATTATTTATAATGATACCTATTGATGTATTAAGAGACTATCTATAACCAGGTTCCACCTTTTTCTTTCACATCTAATGTATTACACACATATTTAATGTTTAATTTAATTTGGTCTCGAAATGCTTTATATATTAATGATTATCAATATTGAATTATGAAAATGAAATATTTCTAGAATAAATGAAAAATGTTTCTTACTAAAATTACATAAATTGATACCATATATAGAAATCATATATGTTGGAGATAATATAAATGTTTTGGCAGTGATTCCATATATTTCCATGATACTTAGAACATGGACATGGATGAGAAAATAATTTCTAACGAAATGATGTAGAGTTATAGGGAATGAGATCCTGATAAACTTAATGACCACACAAACATAATTTATTAAAGTATTAGAGAAGACACTTAATTCATCATTAATGAATTTTTTTAGTAAGACAAATGATTTTGTGAATATAAAATAATGAGGAAGAAAAATATTAAAAATAACTTCCATGTATATTTTTGTAAAAATTAAGTTATAAATCAGTTTTAAAATTATTTTTATTCATTTTTGAAAATAAAACCCTTTTATTTTTATATTAGTTTAAATATAAATTCCCAAAATATCAATAAAAATATTTTCATTGAATAGAACCATGAAAAATTTCAAAGGATTATTTAAATCCTAGGATGGTTATGAGAAGGGAAAATCCATTCGTGTGATAAATGGTAGAACAATGATTTCTTTGAAACATTTGGTAAAAAGAACAAAAGTACCTCATTCATAAAACTTATAATGACCCTATCTTGACCTACATTAAAATTTCATCACTTTTTTAGAATACTTAAAACATAATACAAACAAATTCCCAAAGAATGTACTTGTCTAGTGCCTTTGGAAACATAAAAACATGAATACTATTACAGAAGTGAGATATATTATCTCCCACTAATTTCATCTGGCTGGATCCCTTCTTAGAAACATCATACATAATACATATCTTCATAAAATGGGGAATGAAACATGAAAAAGGGTGATATCAGAAGCATAGTATTGGGAAACAATGGATAAATGTGAGCATAAACATGGTCATAGCAGTATGAAAACAAGATCAAAAAATTTTAAGATCATACAATAAATATCAAAGATCATAAACATGAATCATCACATAAATCGTGATAATTCATAAGGCATGAATCATAAGTAAATGAATATCATTATCCAAGAAATCATAAATTGGAATAAAATATAGAATTGAGGTAAACATATAAGCATATAATATGATTTCTATAGTACCTAAGGAATTACTACCAAGACCATGCTAGTAGTATGGGATCAAACCCCATACCATCATGGTATTCATGGTTCACTCCCAAAGACATATTATTAGCAAGAGTTCACTCCTCATGCATTTTTGGTAATCAAGGTTCACTCTTATGGCCATCTTAGTAGTCAAGGTTCACTCCCAAGAACATCTTAGTATATCTAATGAGATATAAACCTTTACCCAATGCATTAGAGGGACTTATAAGTCCCACTAATTTAAAAATGGAATCATACAATCATCTTCCATAAAATCATATAAAATAATATCATAAATAAAGAAATAGAAATGTAATCATATCATCACTGGTGAAAAAAGATACAATTTTCATAATCATTTCATTAAAAACATAACCCGTGAAAGAAAAATGGTTTTAATAAACATATAACCCCTGAATGAGAAACAAGTTTCATAAATACCATGAAATAAATCATAAAATAGTCATATAATGTATATTAATGGATCCTTTTGTTCATTTATTGGAAAGGAATGAGTAACATCAACAAATGTTTTCTTAGATGGGAAATAATTATTAAAGATATTTTAAAAACATTTCTTGAGGAAAATAAATACCTTCTATAAAAAATGAATTTTAAGACCTAAAACCTTTAGAAAAATATATTATTTGAAAATAAACATGAAAAAATATAAAATAATATTGAATACAGTTGAAATCCTTTTTCTGTGAAACCTATAAAGAAGCATGAAAACCATTTTAAAATTGTTTTCTATGAAAACATACAAAAGTCTCATAAAACATTTCAAAAAAAACCCCAATTAAAAATATAACATAGAAAAGATATTTAAATAACCATAAATTTTAGTAATAAGAATAATATAATAAATTAATGTGTTGTATATACACCACAAAAAAAGAAAACATTGGTGAACATGTCATGTATCTCACAGATATAAAAAGTGAGATGAAATTCCCTAACCTTATGTCTTGAATCTCTTTTTACTCATACAATATTATTGTATTGTAAATTTAAGTTTACGATAAATAATTTTTTGAATAATATTATTATATATAATATCTTATGAGGTATTATTATTTCTTTATATTATCCACTAGGTAATAATTTCATGTTATGGTTACACTTCAGGTTATATTCTCATTGTTTTTTTCTTGTGTCAGAATTTGTTATATCTTTGGTCCTTATACTTATATCATGATTTCAAAAATATAAAACATGATATAAATATAATATATATTCATTATATTTGTATTATAATAATCTATTGAATATAGATGTATGAAATGGAATACACTATTCAAGGAGACGGTAGGCAGTACATACGGATGAACACTATTTCGATTATATTTTAATATTGGAAGAAAGAGAGTAGATGACATATAAGTTTATATATGTGTGTATAAATATATCATTATTAAATTATAATTATTATATAATATATTTCATATATGATCACTAAACACATCTTTAATATATTCCATGTAGTGTGTGAACAAATCACATTACTTTTAAGAGGCGGTGGTGCACATTTCTCCGATTAAATTATCATATTTCCATAAGATAGAAAGTATAGAGATATGTGTTGTAAAATAATTATATGACATTAAATAAATTAAAATTATCTTAAATATTATATAAAAATAGAGTTTACATCATAATTTCTACCATGATAGGTCTCAAAGGAGGAATGATCAATCATCATTTTGTGAGGCGGTAATTCATCGTACACATAAACAATATGTTTGTTACCCATTAGATGGACGTGTGTGTAAGTTTAGGTTAAAATATTATCAAAACAATGTATCAGAATATTTAGGATACTAGTGATGTTTTATAAAAATTTAATAAGGAATGTTTAGGGGATGGAGAATGAAAATAAGATAAACGAGTCTAAGGGAGGATGTTACCTCTTCTTTACATAACTACTTTTGGTTTTCATGAAAAGACTTACTTGCATTGATTTCAACACAAATTTAGGATTGAAAAAGGAACTGTGGATGTTTTGGGGATTTTTTGATTGATCTTTGATGAATGTAATTGGCTTGAGAGGTGTGTTGAAGTGGGAGGGGAGGAGGCCTTTTATAGTGCAGGGGGAGTGACACTGTTGTAATATTTTGGAAAAGGGGCCCCCCACCAACATGTTTTTTGAAATTTGATCCAATAATTGTCTAAAAAAGATACAAGGTAGTGTAGGGTCTAAATATAATAAAATTTATTTTTTTAGACAATTGTATTAATCTTTTGGGGCCTTAAGGTTATGGGTTAGTCCCTTATTAAGCTTATCTTAACTTTAATTTTTTTAATTATTTTTAATTACATTCAAAAATATTTTCTATCAACAAATATGTTGTCCTTATTATAAATTATTAATTATTATGATTCCAAATATAGAATCCATTTTCCCAATTCCAAACACATAAGTGGAAAAAAATAATTTAAATATTATCCTGTAGATAAGAAGACAAAGCATGTTTCTTAATGTAAAAATATTCAAAAGATTACATTTTTTATACGCAATTTTAAACTAAAATTGATACACATGGACTAAGTTGGATTGATTTATAAAATTTTTAACTAATTAAACATTAAAACCAACCTAAATTATAACATAACTACATAAATAAACTAAATAAAAAAGCAGTTTTGAGTTAAATTTTAGTATCTCTCATTATTCATTAAAAAATGAAACTTCAAAGAAAAATAAAAAACAATTCACCCTAACATATTTTTCATGTTTCTATTTCAATAATTATGTTTATTTGGGCACATAAAATTTTTAAATCTTCAAAAATTTAGATTTAAAATTGGTTCTCCATAAAAAAGTGGTAAAAGTTCCATAATAAAAATATAGGTTTTCTATATGTAAAAATGGTGTTGTTATTATATTATTTCTATTGAATATAAAGGATGAATATAAAAATATTTTGTTGAGTATATAATATATATATTACAATAATATCACTCACTAATTGAAATTAATTTAATAAATTAAGATAAAACAACTTTTTGAGCATACAAAAAGTTTTCTATAAAAATATTCCATTTATATTCAACTGGTTCATTATAAATAATGAATTCATTTAATATTTGTGTAAACCATAGGTTTTGATAAGTTAATAATTACTATTTAAAATCTCTAAATTAACATCTAGGTTAATTATTAATATATAATAATTTAAAAATATACTATTTTTTTGTAAAACAAGATGTTTCATATAATGTATTCCAAGTTAATGTCGTGTGAAAGAAATGATTGAATGATTTAATTATAAAACCTCAATAAAAATTAATTCACTAAAAAAATGTCTAGAAAATCTCACATTTTTATGTTCCCACATAGTTTCCTCCAACATGTGATTTCACCACAGAACATTGACCAAGTAAGTGGTATTGTTTCTTAGAACCTTCTTTTTTATGATCCAAAATTTCATATTGTTTCTCCTCATAAGAAAGATCATGCTTCATGATATAACCTATGTGTTCAGTACTTGTGAAGGGTTAGGTATGTACTTCCTCAAGAGAGATACATAGAACACATCATGGAACTGAGAGAGATTTAGAGGATGTTCTAAGTGATAAGATACCATCTTGATATGATCAAGAATCTAAAACGGATAATTATAACTCGGTTTTAGTTTTAGTTTCTTCCATAATCTCATACCCTTCTTCCATAAAGAAATTTGTAGAAGCACATTTTCACCATCTTAAAATTGTAGATCACACCGATGATTATTACCATAAATTTTATTCTGATTTTGGGATGCCTTGATATGATAATGAATTTATATAACGTTATTTTACATTTATTTTCTGATCTCATGTCCCAATAACTTTCTTTATTCAACTTCATCCCATAATGTTGTAGCTCTACATTTATTCCCATAGAGGGCTTCAAAAGGTGCCATCTGAATGGTTGAGTGAAAGTTATTGATGTACGAAAACTCAACTAGAGGAAGTTCTTTATCCCAAAAACCTTTTAAATATAAAAAAAGACCTCAAAATATCATCTAGGATTTTAATTTTTTTTTCGATTGACCATCCATATTAGGATGATAACCAGTTCTAAAACTCAAATATATATCAAGTTTTCGATGAATAATTCACCATAATTTTGAGTTGAACCTCAGATAACGATCAGATATAATGGAATGTGGTACCCCATGTAGCTTTACCAATTCTTGAATTAATATCCTAGAAATTTTATCCATAGTGAAATTATATCTAATAGAAATGAAGTGTACTGACATAGTAAGGAGATCAAATACCACCCATATAACATTAAAACCTTTAGAGGTTTTGCGTAGTCCAATGAATAAATTCATAGTGATGTTATCCTATTTTCTTTATGGTATGGGTAATGGATGTAATATTCTGTTAGAATTTTTTCATTCACCCTTAACTTACTGGTATACCAATCACCAAGATACAAATTCGGGGACATTTCTCTCCATACCATCTGACAAGAAATATTCTTTGAAATTAATATACATCTTCATACTTTCAGGATGAATATAGAATGATGAAATTTGAGATTCCTCTAATATATCCTTTCCAAATCTGGTATGGAAGGAACATATACAAAATTCCTGAATGTTATCATTCCAACATGATCACGGTTTAACACATAAATATTTATAAATTTATTTTTCAGCTCTACATCTCCCTTTTACCCCTCTGTATTATTCACTTAGATTGAGGGTTGGGCATTCATTTGAGGAAGATAAGATTTTACCACTTACATCAAGATTTATAAATATATCTTTAGAAATCCATAAATATTGGATCATTTGTGATCCTCATCATGGATAATATAGCATGATCCTTTTGACATAAAGTATTGGCCCCTATGTTCACTTTCCCATGGTGGTAATGTATTGAGCAGTCATAATCCATTGTCAACTCGGAACATCTTCTTTGATTCATAATAAACTAATTATATGTGAATATGTATTTATTAATTTTATTATATATATATATATCATAGGTTTTCCCATAAATATATTCCCCTATATCATTAATGAAAAACTATCACAGCTAACTCTAAATTATGAGATAGGTAATGTTTCTCACGAATATTCAACTGTCATGAGGAATAGGCTAAACAATTTTAATTTTCATCAGTACACATCCAAATACCTTAATGGACACATAAATATATTTTACAAACTATTCTCCACTCATGGTAATGTAAGGACATACGCACTTACCAAGCTTTTCTTCAGTTCCTTGAAATTTTCCTCGCATTCATCTATTAAGAAAAACATGAATTCTTTTGGAGTTAAGTTGGTCAGAGAATTAGATAGTCATGAGAAATATTTGACAAATTTTTGATAATATCTTGATAAACCAAGAAATATATGGATCTCAATCCCCATAATTTGTCTAGGCCCGTATTCAATTGCATCTATCTTTGATGGATCTACTGTTATACCATCTATTGAGATTATATGTCCCAAATATGATACCTTTTGAAAAAAAATTCACACTATTTAAAATTTTCATATATTTTCTCCATCCTTAGGGTCTTTAGTAAAATTATCAAGTGGTCTTAATTATATTCCTTACTCTTTGAATATATAATAATATCCTCTATAAAGACTACCAAAAACTGATCAAGGTAATTACCAACAACACTATTCATTAAATCCATAAAGATATGACGAGAATTATTATGAAAAAAATGAATTATTATATATTCATAGTGTCCATACCTTGTACGAAATGTCATCTTGGGTATATCCTCCATCTTAACCCTCAATTGATGATATCTAGAATGAAGGTAAATCTTGGGAGAGTATTGATCTTAGAGTAGTTGATCAAATAATTCATCAATATGGGGAAGGGGATACTTGTTGTTGATTGTGACCTTGTTCAACTCCTGATAATAAATTCAGAGTTGCATTGATCCATTATTCTTTTTTCACCAAAAGAACAAGTGCACCCCAAGGTGAAAAACTTATCAAAATGAGTACCTTATCAAGGATTTATTGAATTGCTTATTCAATTACTGCAACCCAATCAGGGCTACTATATATGGAGTCATTGAAATTGGTCTTGAACCAACTATGAGTTCTATTAATAACTCAACTTCACATTTTTGTGTAAATCTAGGAAACTCTTTTAGAATGACATACTAAAATTACATTAAAATGGGAATATCATAATGGTTTATTTTCTTAGCAACCATTTGTGTTAAATATTCCTTCTAAAGGGGAATTAAAACGCATACACTAGATTTAATCTCCATGGAATTTCATACATATTTCCACATTGATGGAAGATCATTATACGGTATGAAATATAAAATGTAACTTACCTTCCCCAAAAATTCTTGAAAGATTTATACAGAGAAAGCCAATCCATGCCTAAGATGACATCCAATTAAACCAAATGAAGAATTAAAATATTGTTTGAAGAAAATACCCTCAAAAATAAACAATAGACGAATCAAAGACATGGGATAAAGTCATTATACCATTAGGGATTTTCACCGAAAATTCTATATCTAATCATTTTGGTAGAATATTAACACCCTTATAAAATTATTTAGATATGAAAGAGTGGGAAGATCTAGAATCAAATAATAAATTAATAGTTCTATAGTGGATGGTATGTTTACCTTTCCGCACATCATTATAGATCCCCTCATTATAAATAATGATTGCATGAGATTTACCCTTGTCCCTAGAATTAAGTTTTTCCTGATATTGATCATCATCACTATCCCCTGGGTTTGGGAATTGATCAGAATAACGAACATTCTCCTTACACTTGTAGCATTTAGGCACGCGAGGTGCATTCTATGATGATTTTATCCATTCACTTCATTTCAAACTTCATCCAATCACTTAGAAAATCAAATGTATGATGGAATTCTTTTCCACACTTTAAAAATTTTCTATACACCTTAATAAAATATCTTTTATGATTCTTCCAACCATTAGAGAATAAATGAAAGATCATCTTCTTATCTTCTTTGTTTTTAGAGTTTCCTCTAAACTCCATCTTCTATTTCTTATCAAAACCATGGGATTGATATATGACTCGAACCTCCCTTTAAACTATGATTTTATGAAGAAAAATTTATTAATAGATACTAAAATATCTTATGAACAACACAGTTTTGAGACTTGCATTTAATCCATGGAAGATCCTATTGACCTTACATTCATGTTCGATGATAATTTTTAAATCATACCTTGAACGTCTCATGAAATTGTCCTTTAATTACATACATATTCATAATCCTTTTTCTTTAACTCATGGAAGTCATTATACATCTTTTTTTGAATAATATATGGAATTTTATTATTAAAAAATAAGTTATTGAGCTCATCTAAATACATTGAATCAATTTCATAATACTACCTTGTGTTCTTTCTTAGAGACCAACACTAGTCTGCTTCGCCTTTTAACTGATAAACATCTTGAATGACTTTCTCAAGCTCTGAGTAGTAGAGAATAGAAAATAAATTTTTAGTAGTACCGATCAATTATTCAGAAATAATTGGATAAGTAGAGCCTCGGAAAGATGGTGTACATTTTCTCATGAAAGATTCAATAAATATTTGTCCCCTCCTTTGCTCATTTTTAATTCCACCATGATTTATAGCTTGAGAAAGCTATGTGAGAATTGAAACAAGATTTTTCATTCTTTATACCATATCATTATGGTTCTTAGGAAGAAAATCGTTCCATTTTCCATGGAAATCACCATTAATGCAGCTCCAATGGGTTCCATACATGGACTAAAACCAAAACCATAGAGTAATAAATAGTTATTATAATGATGAACCACATAATAATAAAAATTTACTTATAGGATTTCTAAATTAAGATATCTTCTTTAATATATGAAACCTATGGTTTATCCTAGGTTATTCATAGTCATGTTCTATTCAAATCATTCATAATGGTTCATGTAGAGTTTTTGAATTTCCAAATCAAATCCCTGGGAGTGTCAAATAAGGTGTACAACAAGGTCCATTATCATGTACCAGATTACCCTAAGTATGGACTGAGATATCTTATCATAATTGTTACCCATATGTGCATCTATGATAGAGACACATCCAATTGTAATATTTAGAAAAGTTTGTATTTATAGGAAACCACTAATTTTATCCTTTACCAAAATTGCAGGATATTTTCCTACACATTTCCTTATCCTGATACTTATCCTTAGACATCTCTTTAGAGTTCTCAGAGTGGTTTTCTCATCCTTGTTTCCAAAGGATAACTAATCTATCTCAATGATACCAACTATAATGACCCGATCTTGACATACATTAATACCACATCACTTTTTCAAAATACTTAAAACCTAATAAAAATAGATTCCAAAAGATCATAATAGTATAGTGCCTTTGGAAAAATGGAATCATGAACAATAGTATATAAGTGAGCTACATTATCACCCAATAGGATCTTATTGACTAGAACCATTCTTAAAAACATCATAATTAATACATATCATCATAACCTAGGTAAGGAATCATAAAATGGGTTGATCTCAGATGCTCAATAAGGGTAAAGAAGGGAGACATGTCTGCATAAACCTGAGTGTAGGAGTACGAGAACATTATAAAAACATTTGAAGATCATACCCTACATATCAATGATCATAAAAATGAATCTTGGAATAAATATTGATAGTTTATAAGAAATTAATAACTCTTAAATAAACAACATAATACAATATATAATAACTTAGGAATAAAACATGGAATTATGGAAAACACATATGCATATAATATGATTTTCATAGTAGCGTAAGAAATGCTTCCAAGACCATCTTAGTAGTATTGTATCACTACCGATACCATCTTGGTATTCATGGTTCACTCCCATGGCCATATTAGTAGTATGAGTTCACTCCTCATACCATCTTGGTAGTCATGGTTCACTTCAATGACCATATTAGTAATCATGGTTCTCTCCGAAGACCATCTTAGTCTATCTCATGACATATAAATCTGTACACAATACATTAGAGGGAGATATAGTTACCACCCATATCATAATGAAATAAAACATACATGTGCAAAAAAATCATATAAAATAATATCATAACCCCTTAAATGAAATGTGTATTATAAATGTGAAATAATGTCTTAACATGTGGAAAAAGAGTCATGCTTCATAATCATTTCATAAAAAATATTACCCATGAATGAAAAATGGATTTCATAAACATATAACCTATGAAAGAGAAATAAGTTTTATTAATACCATGAAATCAAGATTAAACCATTAATATAAATAATATGAATGAATCATTTATATAAATTTCACGAAATTAATAACTAACAAAAACAGATGTTATCTTTTATCAGAAATAAATTTTAATGATTTTTAAAAACAATTCTTGAGGAAAATATAAATATTCGTTGAAAAATGATTATTAAAACCTAAAACATTTTGAAAACAGTTTTATTTTAAAATAAACTTGAAAAAATATAATTTAATATTGAAAACCATTTAAATATATTTTTTATGAAACTTATAAAAAAGCTTGAAAACCATTTCAAAACCGTTTTTGATGAAAAATTACTAGATGCTCTTAAAAACATTTGAAAAATTAACCCCATTAAAGAATTAAATTATAAAGGACACGTAAATAAAAATAAAAATAAATAACAAAAATCATATAATACATTCACTATCATTATATACATCCAACAAAATAAAGGAGTGGTGAAGATGAAATGTATCTCACAGACTAAAAATGTGAGACGAAATTCCCTTACCTTGTGTTTTAACTATCTTCATACTCGTTCATGCTTCATATAAAATAAATGTATGTTTATTATAAATATTTTATAGAATAATATTCTTATATATAATATCATATATGGTTTCATTATGAATTTATATTTCCCTCTTGTAAATAATTTTGTGTTAAGGTTACGCTTCAGGTAACATTCTCCTTGTTATTCGCTTGTGTCTTAATTTGTTATATCTTTGGTCCTTATAATTATATCATTATTTAAAGAATATAAAAATGACATAATTATAATTTATATTAATGATATATTTATTATAATAATCTATATAAAATATATGTATGATATGGAACACATCATTCATGTAGACTGTAGGGCGTACATATGCATGAATGCTATATCAATTTAATTGGCGTACTAGAAGAAATAGAGTATATAACATATAAATATATATGTATATATAATTGATAAATTATCATTATTATCTCATATATATACATTATAATTTCCTTAAAAACATCCTCAATACATTCCATGTTGTTTGTGAAATAATCACATCACATTGAGGGGGTGGTAGTCCACACTTTCTCAAATGAAATTATATTATTTACAAAAGAAGAAAATTATAAAGATATGTCATATATAAAATTTTCAAAGGCATTAATAAATTATAAATATAAAAAAATTATATAAAAATATAGTTCCAGCATATTTTTCACCATGATAGATGGTAAAAAAATAACGAACAATCATCGTTTTGTGAGGTGGCAGTTCACCGTACACATAATAGTATGTTTGTTACCCATTAGACAAAAGGGTGTGTATGTGTAGGTATAACTATTATAATAAAAAAAATATCAGCATATTGGGTATACTATTTATATTTTATAAAAATTTAATAAGGATAGTGGAGGGTATGAAGAATAAAAATAAGATAAAGGAGCTTTAGGGAAGATGTTACCTCTTCTTTAGTTAATTCCTTTTTGTTTTCACCAAAGGACTTCATTTCATTTATTTCTACCAAAAGGAAGGATTAAAGGAGTAAGGGTGGGATTTTTGGGATATATTTTGGAATATATTGGTGGAAAATAAGTGGTGTGAGAGTTTTGTGAAAGTGAGAGGTGAGGAGGACTTTTATAGTGGAGGGGGAGTGATACTCTTGTAATATATCTTAAAAGGGAAATCCTAACCACATTTTTTATTGAATGTGGATCCAATAATACTAAAAATATATAAAAGGGAGTATAGTGTAGAAATATGTCTGGAAAATTTATTTTGGACAAGTTTATAGGTCATTTTGGTCCTTAAGGTCAGGGTTTAGTCCCTCATTAAGCTTAATTTAGCCTAAATGATTGTAATTCTTTTTAATTACTCTCCATAATATTTTTTTGTCAAAAAATAAGTTGGAATTATTATAAATTGGAAATTATTATGATTTGAAATAATGAATCAATTTTTCCAAATTTAAAAAACATAAGTAGGAGAAATTAAATTAAATATAATCCCACAAACAAGACAAAATTGCAGCTTTTTAAAGTAAAAATGTTTAAATGTTTGCTTTGTTTTTATGGTAAATTTCAAAGTGAAATTCATTCCAATGAACCAAATTGGATTTTTTTATAAAAATTTTTCTGGTCATATTTTAAAACCAAATTAAAATAATATTTTACTATATAATAAAATTATATGAATATGAAATGTTTAGTTAAGGTTCAGTATTTTTCGGTGTTCATTAAAAAATGAAACATCACAAAAAAATATAAAAAATTCACCGTAATGTAATTTTTATGTTTTTATTTAAGAAATGAAGTTTATTTTGACATATAAAATTTATAATATTGGGAAAATATTGATTTATAATATGTTCTCCATCAAAAGGAGGTAAAAGTTCCCTAATAATAATATAGGGTTTTATGTATAATATTGGGGTTGTTTTTATCTTAAGCATAAAAAATCAATTGGTTGAATATAAAAAAATATTTGATTGAATATATAATATATAATACATTAATACCACTCAGTAATTTTAATTAATTTAATATATTATTATAAAACAACTTTGTGATCATAAAAATAGTTTTCTATAAAAATATTCCCATTAAATTCCATTGGTTCATTATAACTAATGAATTCATTTTTTATTTTTGTAAAAAATAGGTTTTAATATATTAGAAATTAATTTTCAATAAAATATAAATTAATGGAATATTTAATTATTAATATATAATATTTTTATAATATATTGTGGTTTGGTAAAAATTATTGTTTCTTGTAATGTGTGTTAAGTCAGTGTGGAGTGAAATAAATGTTTGACTTAGTACATTGAAACAAAATAAATGAAAATTAATTCATTAAAAAAAATGGCCCATGAAAACTCTGGGTGTTACAAAATGACAAGGTTATTCCTCTTAAAACGTAATTAATAACGTAAAATATGGTTGAAAATGACCTTAAATGATAATTAAAGTATAAAAATGAATATTATCGATAAATTTGAAACAAATATGAGATTCAAGAACATGTGTTTGAAGGAAGAAATTAAAACATGAATTTTATTTAAAATAAAGTCACTTACATGGAACATATTTGTTTAGTATTGATCAAATAAGATAATGAATGGAAAATAAACATGTAAATACCATACATAACCCATGTACAAATTTTTTTTTGGTTTATGATATTTGGATAATATAACATTCCCATGTAAATAAGATCATAAAAAACCTCAAAAATGATATTGTAACTAAAATTCATTTCCTTGGGTATTTGTTTCGTCATATGTGTTTTATCCTCTAGGATAATGAATTTAAATTTATTAATTAATTTATTAAAAACCCTTATATTCTATATTTCATATTTTTATGTCTATTTATAATAATTTTAAACCTATTCATTGAATAGTTCTCTCTTACATCGACCACATAAGGTTGTTCGATCAATTTATCTATAATGAATTCATAATATTGTACATGGATAAAAGAGTTATGTCATATTTATATCATATGCCAAAAATTTATAATTTATGGAATATAAATTTTATTCATTATATTTAATTTAGGATTCATCCATACATGGTGGTAATAAAAAAATGAGTCACATAGCTTCATGGAGGTAGTATTCCACACATACACAAGACTGACATTTTAATATTCTAGTGGATGGAAATGTATAAATTTAGATGATATATCATATTAAAATTATCATTATTATTTCTCAAATATTATATACATTCATTAATTAATTCGTTATTAACATCCATGTAATTAATATATGAAAATGTATTACACTTATTTCAAGGCCCCAGCCATAAACATTACATAATATTGAATTATGTTACTAATTCACAATGAGGATATTTTCAGGTTTAGAGTTTTAGAGAATTAGGCCATAACTATTACATTTCATCTCCAAAATTACAAAGTAGACCCTTGTACTCAGTATGTATTTTATCATAAAATAAAAATTATTAAAAGAAAACAATAATTATTTTCTTGATATAAATCTTCTTGAGTTCTTCCATTCTCTTACCCTGCCTTATACCTTGTGAAAATCATTTAAAAAACACGGGATGAGTATAAAAAGCTAAGTAAGGGTTATAAAATAAAGATAGAAAACATTATTTCATCAATACATACAAAACATAATCTCTTTAACACACCCCATGAAATCATAAGATTTATGAATAACACATATAAATCATAAATTATAAAGGTAACTGGTGGTATCCATATTAAACTTATATTGTAGCTTTCACAACTACATAGGGAGTTACATTTGGAATACCCATCACAGTATATTCCCTAAATCTCTTAGTAAAAAATTTAACATTTACCTTCTTCATGTTACCCAACGAATTAGAGAGCTATCTCATGCTCACCTGCCCTAGGTTTATCATGGAACCACCCGTATACTTAAACAATTCCCAGGAAGCATAACATATTCACAACACATAATAAAAACATAAAGGAATGATAACCTTTCCACATTTCAATAAAAATATATCATTTAAATATATTTACATAGAAAATCCATAATCAAAACCATTTTGAATACCAAATACCTAATAGAGTATTTCGTATTTATTTTCCTTTTTAAAACATTACAGCTTGTTAAGGAAGCTAAAGATAAAATAATACTCGTAGTGATAGAAAGGTCGTTTTCACTGCATACGTTAAAAAGAATCATTTTTTTAATCAATTAGTAAAATTAATTGTTGAAAAATATTCCATTTGAATGAAATGAAAAGTAAAATGTGGTTATACACCATATAAAAGAATTTCGTGTATAAAATAAAACATGCCTCAATGAAAAGAGATTAAGACGAAGTCCCTTATAAAGATCATATCTTTAGATTAAGGATAAATTAGTGACATAATTATGTGTGAAAAATAAGAATAAAACCAGTATATGTGGATATTATGTGTAAAAAAATCAGAGTTCATTCACACATATTCATATCCTGACATAATAAAAAAGTAGAAGTTTAACCCAAATATTTGAAATTGGGTTAAGAAGTTTTATTAATGAAATTTGACTGCCTAACAGCATCAATTAAAAATTTATAAAATGTTTTGATGATGTATAAAAGGTTCTATCATCACATGGAAACAAAATTTATAGCAATAAGTATATATAATAACATATCCCTATATATGAAAGTGGAAATTACAAGACATAACATAAATGAAGTCTTTTAAAAAGAGGAGGGTGAAAGATTCCCTCACCGATTTGGTAACTTACGAAACATACACCCCATGAAAGAAGGATCATACAATGAAGATAAAAATACTAATAAATTAAAGAATATTACTCAATTAATACAATAATGGGAAGTACATAGACCACAAAAAGGAAATACTGGAAAATATAGCTTGAATCTCACGGGAATAAAAAGTGAGATGAAAACCCCTTACCACGTTGTAATCAATCGAGTCGTATAACCAAAAGATAAAAAAAATTGAATACCAAAAATATAAATATAATCATTAAAATATATATCAAATGTAAGTACACAATACACAACATTCAATAAATAAGTGGTGAAAAAATGGATATCTCACGGAATTAAAAGTGAGGTAAGAAACCCCTTACCTCATGTCTGACTGGACTCATATGTTCCGTGTTATTCATAGATAAAAATTTTAAGTTAATTACTAATTCCTTAAGAACAATTTTCATGTTTATTATTCCATTTATATCACTTATTACTTTGCTATAACAGTTAGTTAATTATTTGAGTTCATATCAGACATTTTGTCGATGTTCAGAACTTTAGTAAAAAATGAACTTGTTATAATTACAAATTGTCAATGTGGTCAATGGTCCATTATGTCCAGAATTATATTCACGATTTAGATATAATATATATCATATATATCTATAGTATATTTATTTATAATATTCCATATCATTTGGAGTTATGAAACGAAACGCACCGTTCATGGAGATGGTAAGATGTACGTATGCATGAACGCTACTTTCATTTTTATTTCATATTTAAAGGAATGAAAACAAAATAATAAATTGGTATATTATAATTCTAGTATAATATCTATGTTATGTAATTTATTTAACTCAATCCTTTATATGTTCCATGTATGTCAAGAACGAGTCATATCACTTTGATGGGGTGGTAGTCCACACTTCCTCAAATTAAATTATCGTATTTACCCATTATGGAAACCATAAAGGTATGATATAAATGAAAAATACAGAATTATAGAGAAAATATAAATATAATATATATCAAAAGTAAATATAGTGCCATCTTAATGGCCATCATAAGAGGTGGTAGGAGAATATTGAACAATCATTGTTTCGTGAGGTAGAAGTTTGTCGTCCACATAAACAATATGTTCTTTACCCATTAGAAGGAGGTGTGTGTAAGTGTAGTTAGAATAATTATTATGTCAAAAAAATTATATATTGAGGATACTTGTTTTGTTATAAAATAATGTAATAAAAATATTTTAGGGGGTTGGGTAAGTAAAATAACAAAAAATAACTTAAGATAAGACATTACCTTTAAATCGGGCAACTGCCTTTGGTTTGAACCAAAAAAATATCTTGAAGTACCTTATGTCTAAGGTAAGGCCTCTAGGTAAAATAGAGGGATATTGTGAGATTATTTTGGAATATATTGGAAGATTCAAGTTTCTTGATAGCTGTGAGTTATTGGCTATAGGTGAGGGCTTTTTATAAGAGGGATGAAGGATTCTTTAAGAAAGTTTAAAAATATTATTTTATTATACCATGATTTTAGATTAATAAAGGTCCAAAAGTTATTAACGTCTGAAATAAGATGACTCTAGGTCAAAATAAAATCATCCAATATGAATTGGACTGGTTTTTGGATATTTTTTAATCTTTATAATTTTATTTATTATAATCATTCATTAATGAGGTAAACATTGCACCATTACTATCTCATAAATAATTTTATTTATTTGATGTCTAAACAGTATAAACAATATATCATGATGTATGAAATCTGTTTAGATTTCAAATGAATATTTATAGTCAAAAATATAACTTATAAAACCCCATGTGAGAATTTATTTCTTGAAAGATATATGTTTATGTCATTTTTCTCATTACTTTGTATTAATTAATATAAAGTGACATTATCACTCTTAAGTTGATCCATGGTGTCCCAAAATAGTCCCAATGATGCCCATAGTTGGAAATGTGTCAACCAATAGTATTAGGACACATGTTAGGATAATTTAATATTATTATAATATTATTATTACATTGATTTACTCTATTTACCTTTAACCTTGGTACATAAAAGTCAAAAATAACTATTCACGAAAAATTATTTTCATCTTATTGAACCAGATTTTAAATAATTATAACAACCATGTATGTCATATTTTTGAAATTCAATTCATTGAAGCTATAAAATTTAATTTAAATGAAAAAGTTGTTTCTTATCTACTACTCAGGGTTTTCACTATTCATCAAAAATTGATGTTCTTCAGAAAGATACAAAAAATTCAGCCTATAATATATTTGATTTGTAAAATTCAAAATTTATTTGTATTTTATCAAATTTAAAACATTTAATTTTCATTAATTAATTCAAAATTAATTCTCATTATAAAAAAAATACGTTTTTTTATGAAATAGTAACTATTAAATGATTGACACTTGTTTATGTTCAATTTCAAGGTGAAATTACTTCTAATAAAAAAAATTGGATTAAATTGTAATAATATAATCTAATTACACTTTAAAACGAATTAAAAATATAATCTAACCATCAAAATTAAAATAGATTAAAAGGCAATTTTGAATTAAGATACAATATTTTTCACTATTCATTAAAAAATTGATTTATCAGAAAAATACCAAAAAATTATCCAAAGTAAATTTTGATGGCCTGATTTTAAAGAAGAATTTTATTTTTTCAAATAAAAAAAATAAAAGGGAACAAAACTATATTTAATGAGGGTCTAACATCTAATGGCGGTAAATCGACCTTTTAAAGAATATTAGAGTATTTATGCTTAAAATTAGATTCATTCACATTTTAAGCCTCTAAATTTCATGGGATAAATGTAAAATCATTTAAGAAACATGTTTAATCATAATATGGTTAGTTTTGTTTATTCGTTCCAATACAACGAATATGTATTAACTACCATTTAAAATAATATGATATTATTATTTTTCAGTATGACCCAACATTGTGTGTAATGTACGATTTCAAAGAATCCCATTGTTGCGTATATGGTACTCCATCAAACATAACATCACCTTTAAAGTGAAATTAATATTTAATTCACAAATATTAATATATATGAAAATGTATTAATTTTTATTTACTTGAGATGTTACATCCTTCCTCCCTTTTAAAAATTGTGTCCCCGCAATTTTAAAATTGGGCTTGGAAACATCATTAAAAGTCCCACATCGTAAACGGAGTCAATAAAAAAATCACTTAAAAAGAAATAAAGAGAAGTAAAATGGTCACCAAAGATATCCCAAACTAGTATTCCATGAAAAAATGGATATAGAAGAGAAACCAAGTGTCAAGTTTAGAGGGGGAGTGATAGAAAAAATGATTAGGAGAAAGTTAACCACCACAAAATCACAAACTTGTGATAGGTTAAACAGTATTTGGTTTCCCAATAGGAAAAGTAAACATGAATTTTTTTTGTTTTAAGTTCGTTTTCAAAAATTTGGAGAAATATTTTATGAGATTGACTAAGGACATAAGGAAGTATACATACTTTTCAAGTAGAATTTGATTCTTTAATAAGTTTCAACTAAAAACTCATCTTCTTTCCAAATGATGAGTATTCAAGATAACTTTCTCACATATGAAGTTCTAGATTCAACATCTAGAGAATCACATAATCCCCAAAAGATGAACTATATATCTTCCCTATCTTTAGACATCAACCAAAACCAAAATGTTTAGTACAAGATTAGATAATCTCCACAAAAGATAATATTTAAAAAAATATTATTCCTAATATCCAAAATTCGACAAACAATACACAAAGGTCATCAAATACCATTCAATAAACAACTTTCCATAAAATTATTCAAAGTAAACCAAACTAAGATTGAAACCCACAACTCAGAAGGATTTAATCACAAAGTCTTCCACAGTAAATCTCAACATTTATATCCAAATAAAATCGGATACTCTTAATGTCTCATACTAATGTGTAATTAACCTAATCACATATTTTCTATGATAGGTTAATAATTTCATTAAATAACCCAAATATCAATAAAACCTAAATTATTCAAAAATAAAATTTCAACCATTATTGCACAAATGAAATCCCATAGTATTCTATTTTCATTTGGAATATAGTGTTCCCTAAAAATGGAGAATGTCTTCCAAAATAAGCTTCATCACTTAATCCCCAAATCATTTTACTATACTAAGGATATCCATTTGATAAAACATAAGGTCCCAAAATTAACATATTCTTGATACATAAAATCATTTAACTAAAGGAATAACTCAAAGTAAACATGGACTTCACATAGGCCAGTGGTGGGTGATGTGCCCTTATCCCCATTCAGTTGTGGGTTTGATTCCCATGGCCTTGCTGTACATGAAGGTCTGTCACCCGTCTTACAGGTTTTCCTTTTTATAAAAATCAAAATCAACCCTAACATATTCTAACCTAAAAGGTTGTCTTATACCAATCATTTTCATCCCAACTCATTACGACCTCCACATCTTAATGAAGACTTATATATATTGTCTTTTTTTTATTTCACCTCCATATGATTAAATAAAACTATGCCCAAAAGAAAGAAAACCATACCTTGATCATGGCGTCCACATGGTTTCATTGTCACCTTGTTCATGTAGGTAGAAGGTCCATGCATTGAAAAAATTATTTAGATATACTTAAAATTAATTTTATTCCTTCATCAAAATACACCTTGTTCAATATGGGTCATATGGGTGTTCATAGAAAAATAGTTTTAGAAAATAATCATGTATAACATATAATTTTAAAACTTTTGATAAAACATTCATTTTTTAAAATAGTCAGACTGATTTTGAGATTAAAATTTAATCAATGGTCCTTTTAAAATACCATAATTATGTGATGAAAAAATATAATTTAAAAGAAAATATAAATATTTTTTCAAGGATCTCATTCTTCATCACGTTTTTTAAAAATCATAATATGCTTCAAAATCATGTGATAAGGTAAAATTTTTTAAAATTCCTTGATAATATTTACCTTTCATGAAAATATGACAATATTGGGAAAAATGATTTGATTAAATGAAACCCATGATCCCTGATGATATCGAGGTATAGTGAAGGTGTTTGATATCTCAAACAATTTCTTGCAAGTGAGTTGTATGCTAGAAAACGTTTCACAATCATATTATAATGACTTTTCAATAATTATTACAAGCATGTCATCAGGAATAGATAGGAATTTTGTTTGAGATCCTCCCCCTTCCAATTTTAACAAACATTCCCTGATCCGAAAAAGTTATAAAACATGGATTTAACTTAAAGAGTATACATAGAGACTAACCATGTGTCTAATAAAAACTCATAATCCCTAATGTTTTCTAAACTAACCTTTGATACCAAGAATAAGACCCAAGCCTTAACCATTACATAATATTGAATTAAGTTAATAATTCACATTGAGGATTTTTCAGGTTTAGCGTTTTAGAGAATTAGGCCATAACTATTACATTTCATCTCAAAAATTTCAAAGTGGACACTTCTACTTATTATCCATTTTTTAAAAAAATAACTTTTTTAAAAGAAAACAAAAATTGTTTTCTTGATATAAATCTTCTTGAGTTCTTCCTTTCTCTTACCCTTCTGTATACCCTGTGAAAAACATTTCAAAAATGTGGGATGAGCATAAAAAACTCAGTAAGGGTTATAAAACAAAGAAAGAAAACATTAGTTCATCAATACCTACAAAACAGAAGCTCATTTATATACATCATGAAATCATTAGATTTATGAATAACACATAAAAATCATAAATCATAAAGGTATCTTGTGTCATCCATATCAAACATACATTGTATCTTTCATTGCTACGTAGGGAGTTACATTTGGAAAACCCATCACAGTATATTGCCTAAATCTATAAGTATAAACATTATCATTTACCTCTGTTATATTACCCAATGCATTGGAGAGCTATCTCGGGCTCACCCACCATAGGTTTCTCAAGGAACCACCCCTGTACGTAAAAAATTCCCAAGAACCATGACATATTCACAACAAATAAAACAAACATAAAACAAAGATAAAATCTCCACATTTCAATAACAATATATCATTTAAATATATTGACACAACAAATCCATTATCAAAAAAAATTTCAATACCGTAATACTTAAAAGAGTATATGGTATTTATTTTTCTTTTTAAAACATTACAACTTGTTAATGAAGCCCAAGATCAAATAATACTCCTGGCGGTGGAAAGGTCATTGTCACCGCTTATGTTAAAAATAATAATTTTTTTGTTGTTTAGTAAAATTCCTCATAGAAAAATATTCCCATTGAATGAAATTAAATATAAAATCTATTTATACACTATATAAAATAAAGTCATGTATAAAAAAAACATGCCCCAATGAAAGGATATTGAGATGAAGTCCCCTATAAAGATCATATCCTTAGATTAAGGATAAATCAATGACACAAATATGTGTGAAAAATAAGAATAAACCCAATATAAGTAGATATTAGGTGTAAAAAAATCATAATTGATTCACAAATATTCATAGCATGACAAAATCAAGAAGTATAATTTTAACCCACAGAATTGAAATTGGGTTAAGAGGTTTTTTACCGAAATTCGACAGCCTAACAGTGTCACTTAAAAATTAAGAAAATTTGTTGATGAGAGAGAAAAGGATCTATCATCAATTGGAAATAAAATTTACAGCAATAAGGATGTACAATAATATATCCTGGCATAATAATGTAGAATTTTAAAAACATAACAAAAATGTAGTTTTTTAAAAAGACAAGGGTGGAAGATTCCCTCATTGATTTGGTACCTTACGAAACATACACCCCATGAAAGAAGGATAATACTATGATGATGTAAATACCAATAAATTAAATTATATTACACAATTATTACAACCATGGGTAGTACATACACCACACAAATGGAAATAGTGGCAAATATATCATGAATCTCATGGAATAAAATGTGAGATTAAAACCCCTTACCACGTTGTAATCAATCGAGTCGAATGACCAAAAGTTAATAACCACAAAATAATCACTAAATACCATTAATATAAATATAATCATGATAATATATATCAAATTTCTGTACGACATACACCACATTAAATAAATAATTATTGTACAATATAAATCTCATGGAATTAAAAGTGAGATAAGAAACCCCTTACCTCATGTCTGACTTGACTCGTATGTTCCGTGTTCTTCCTAAATAATAATATTAAGTTAAATTTAACTTCATTAGGAAGAATTTTCATGTTTATTATTCCTTTAATATCACTTATTACCTATCTATGACAATTATTTAATTATTTGAGTTCATATCGGACATTTTGTCGATGTTTGGAACTTTAGTAAAATCTGTACATGTTATAATTAAAAATTGTCCAAGTGGTAAAAATTCCATTTTATAGAGAATGATATTTATTATTTAGATATCATATATATCTTATATATCTAGTGAATTTTTATTTATAATATTCCATATCATTTGGAGTTAAGAAATGAAACACACCATTCATGGAGATGATAAGCTGTATGTACGCATGAACGCTACTTTCATTTCTTTTTAATATTTAAAGGAATGAGAACATAATATTAAATAGGTATATTATAATTAAATTATAATATATATGTTTTTTAATTTAATTAACTACTTCCTTTATATGTTCCATGTATGGCGTGAACGAGTCTTATCACTTTGAGTGGGTGGTAGTCGACACTTCCTCAAATGAAATTAACATATTTACAAATTACAGAAACCATAAAGGTATGATATAAATAAAAAATAAATAAGTATAGAGAGAATATAAATATAATATATATCACATGTAAATATATTTCCATCTTAATGGACAACATAAGAGGTGGTAGGAGAATATTGAATAATCATCATTTCGTGAGGCAGTAGTTCACTGTCCACAGAAACAATATATTCTTTACCCATTAGACGAAGGTGTGTGTATGTGTAATTATAATACTTCTCATATACAAGACATATTATATTTATTATACTTGTGTGGTATAAAAGAAAGGAATAAAAATAGTTTATATTTTATAGAAGTAAAATAATAGAAAATAACTTAAGAGAAAACATTTCCTTTAAATCTAGTAACCCCCTTGGGTTTGAAACAAAAGGATTTATTGAAGTGTCTTTTGCATAAGGTATATCCTCTAGGTGGAAGAGAGGGATAATGATAGCTTATTTGGTCAGAGGTTGGATGAGACAAGGGGCTTGAGAGGTGTGAGTAATGGGTTAGAGGTGAGAGCTTTTTATAAGAGGGAGGATGGGCTTTTTAAGAAAGTTTGAAAATATTATTTTATTATGTAATGGTTTTCAGTATCTAAATGTCTAAAACATATTAAATTAGAATATAAGATGACTATTGTTAGAAATAAATTAATCCAAAAATAATTGGATAGGTTTTGGATATTTTTGTAATATTTATAATCTTATTTATTTAAATCCTTCATTAATGAGGTAAACACTGCATCATTATTGTGTCATAAATTTTTTATTTATTTGATATCTATAAATTAAAAACAAAATACCATGATGTAGGAAATATTTTTATATTTCCAATGAATATTTATAGTTGAATATATAACTTATATAACCCCATGTAATAATTGATTTACTAAAAGTTATATGTTTATGTCATTATTTTCATTACATTAAATTAAACAATATAAAGTGTAATTATCAATCTTAAGTGGCTCCAGGGGGTCCCAAAATAGTCCCAAGGATACCCATGGTTGGTGATGTATAAAAAAATTGGATTATGACCCAATTTTGAGTAATTTAATATTATTATAAAATTATTTTTACCGTGAATTACACTATTTACCTTTAACCGGAGAAAATAAAAGTTAAAAGTCACTATTCAAAAAAAATATTTTCATCTTATTGAACAAAATTTTACTTAACAATAACTACCATGTATGTGGGATTTAATAAATTCAATTCAAAGAAGTAGTAAAATTTCATTTAAATGGAAAAGTTTCTTTTTTAACTACTACGCAATTGTTTCATTATTCACCAAAAAATGAAGTTTTTCAGAAAAATAACAGAAATTTAGCCTAAGCTATATTTGATATTCCTAATTTAAAAATTATTTCTATTTTAACAAATTAAAATCATAGAAGTTTCATTAATTAATTTAAAATTAAATCTCATTGTCCAAACAAAAAACGTGTTTTTTAAGAAATAATAACTATCAAAAGATTGACACACGTTTATATTCCATTTCAAAGTGAAATTTCATACAAGGAAAAAAATTGGACTAAATGGTATAAATATAATCAAAATAAACATTAAAAACAATTAAAAATATAATCTAACCATACAAATAAATTAGATTAAAAGGCAGTTTTGAATTAAGATACAATATTTTTCACTATTCATTAAAAAATGTTTTTTATCAGAAAAAAACCAAAAATTTACCAAAAGAAAATTAAGATGTCCTTATTCAAAATAAGAATTTTATTTTTTCAAATAGAATATATAAATGTGACCCAAACTAGATTTAACCAGGGTTCGCCATCAAAAGGTGGTAAATCAACCTTTTAATAAATATTAGAGTATTTATGCTTAAAATTAGAGTCATTCACATTTTAAGCATCTAAAATTTATTGGATAAATGTAAAAAAATTTATAGAACATTTTTAATAATAATATGGTCAGTTATATTAATTCCCTCCAATACAATGGGTAGGCGTTAACTACTATTTAAAATAATATTATATTTTTTTCAGTATGACCCAACGTTGTATGCGACGTAAGATTTCAAAGAAAATCATTGTTGCGTATCGGGTACACCATCGAACATAGAATCAACATTAAAGTAAAATTAATATTTAATTCAAAATTATTAATAAATATGAAAATGTATTATTCTTTGTTTACATGGGATGTTACACTGCTACGTGGATATGATAGGCCATACAAACAAAAGAGTGGGGTTTTTGTTTTCCATAGGATAGAAATGAGACATTAAATTGATATACCGTGAACATAAAAAAATAATTACATAGTTAACATACTGATTTAATTATGTTAAGATTTATATTGAATATTTGGATGCGGTTTAATAAAAAAGGATCTTTAAGAATCCAGGTTATAACATATACCACTTATTTTGGTAACCTCAATTAGACTACACCTTAAGCCTTCTTCAAGTGATTTTTTGGGGAAATAACATGACCAATAGAATATGTATAGGGAAGATGGAAAGGTATTTGGTTAGGTATTTTTCATGAAATTTGGATTAATGTTTGGGAACATATTTAGAGAAGGTGTTCCCTTTTATATGTGAGGTGGGTTGAAAACTTGTAAATACATGAAATATTAATATATAATATGTGTAAAACTATTGTAAAATGGATCCAAATATCCTTATATCAAAATTTAAGGATTATAATCTCAAAATTAAATAATAAAATTAATTTCATACAAGTTTAAGGTTAATATTAAACCATGTCATTTGGTTTTACCTCCTTATTAACCCTATTTACCGTAACTATTATAAAAAAATATCCACTCATTAAGAGTCATGAATGTCATGTAAAAATTTCCAATTTTAACATAAATTAACTATTCATAAGAGAATATATAATTTTACTTCCAATTTATTATATATATTATTTTTATGAAATTATAATGATTTAGTTTTTTTTAAAACATTAAATACCATTTAAGGCTATTTTTAGGAAAATTCACAAATATTGACATTGAAGGAATAAATATAATAATGGAATTATTATATTATATCTTTCACTATCAAATATACATTATAATTATCAAAAAAATTCATGGTTAATTATAATTCATCCATAATAAATTACTTTTAATGTTTGTAATTTTTTTTTGATTTTTCTATTACTTGCACCAGCACTGCAACTATGTCGTCTAAGAATTCAATGAAATGATACTACCTCTAAATGTTAAAAATAAAATACCATCATAATTTTTTTATAATATTCAAAAATACCATTACTAAACATTCATATCTTTTATTTATCTATATAATAATATATTATTGATATTAAAAAAAGAATGAATTTTTTAATTTTTTGATATAGAATAATATAAAGTTCATAATCATTATAAAGTGGATAAAATACCATATTTTAGTATTTATAAAGGTTTTGGTAAATGTAATCTCATAATATGAAATAAAGGAATGTTTTGGGTTAATCTTGAGACATTATCCAATATTTTTAATCATAATTAACCATTTTTACCCATTACCATGGTGATAAATGTTTAGAATAATTACTGTTCATTATTACTAAAAAGGAAATCAACCTATTTTCCAAATTTGAAACACATTATTATAAATATGCAATAAATTTTTTATGGTTCAATTCCAATTATTTTCTTATATATGTTTTAATATATTAATTTAAAACACATCAAAAATAATTTCAGGAAAAATGATTTTTAAGAATAAAAACAAAATTATAAAAATAAAATAAAATCTAATGTTGATTAATATGAAATTATTTATAATATTTTAATCAAAGGGATATTATGATACTTTAAAATTAAATCCAAAACAACCAATAGATTTTAAAATAATATATTTAATGAAAATAAATCACATTTTAAAAAAAATCAACATGTTTGACTAGTCACTGAAAAATCAAATTTATGGTCAAAAACTCAAGAGGGGGGTAGGAAGTGAGTTGATTTTACAATTAAAGTATATATTTAAAAACAATTTATAATTAATTCCCCATAATTATAAAAGCATCGTATTTAATTAATATTATAAGTATATCTAATTTAATGATTTTAAATAATCAATCAAAAGTTTAATTAAATCTCATTTAGACTAATATTATGATTATCATAATATTTTTATATTAATTTAATCACATAAAATATTAAGTTTATAACACTTAAAAACTGACGATAAAATTATAGTTTATCTAAAAAAATAGTTTTTTTTAAATAGTGTGAGAAACCCATTGAAATACATAATTGAATTAAAAACATGTGTTTAGTATTAAGACAAGTCCTAGTCCTTTACAATTAGTATTTTCATATTTACAAGCTTTTTTATTAAAAAATAAATAGATCCAAAACATGAATTAGGTTTTAGAAACTATAACACACATGGTTGACCAGAATCTATGAAACCTCTTACATAGTTTCACTGGGAGTAAAGATATGAATAACGAATAAGAGAGAGTATCTAGTACTATCCAATATAGTGTAGGAAAAATTGATAATAAATATATAGTGAAATACAAGCACAACTCGAAGGTAATCTAAAATAAATACACAAATAAAAAGAATTAATTTTATATAGAAGAAGATTGATGTTTTGTTATTATAAAAATGTTCCTTATTTTCTTGATGTTTGTCTTTGGGTTTGGAGATGGTATGTGGACATGTGATGATTTTTCAGATCTTTTAATGATGTTATGGTAAAAACTAGTATCATATAATTCATTTATTTCTTGTTTGTAATAATTTTTTTCATGTATATGAATCCATAACTTCTTCATCAGTCTTAAAAATTTATAAAATGAAAAATTATTCTAAAAAGGAAAATTGGAAACGTATCTTTATAAATCCTTATACTGCACTTAGAATCAATGATAAATACATTCTTATGTTTTCAAATTTAATCTTATAAAGATGGTGGTTGAAAAGTACTATTTTAAAATATAATACACACTTTAAGAGAAGGTCTCTATAAGTGTTCCCCGTTATCTTATCCATGTTAAGCCCAACACTAAGTGAAATACTTTATTGGATTTCTTGATATGTCCTTACAATCAATTTTCTAATTCCAAAGATGATCCATTACATTGTAAAACATTTCATGGTGGCTTGAGTTATATATGCTCACTTCAAGATTTTTCCAGAAATCTAATATCCAATGGGATCAATTAAACTCAACATTCATTTTCTTGCAGTCTCATGGTAGATTCTACTATTTATCATAATAGAAATCTATCATGGTAGCATTTATTTAATCATGTTCATTCTACAAGACATGCTGGGATTTAGAACATATGAAAAAAACCATGTAGTCTACTAAACATGGACCTATGGTTTCTTGGATCATTGTGCAGTCGATCATGTTTTCAATAAATCCACTATAGTCAAATCAATAGGTGTGCATTCAATCCACATTCCATACAACTGATTCGAGACATTGAAAATATCTGTACAATTATGGTCACCATGAGTTATAACAGACAATTACTTGAGTCATTTAAGATATTTTCTTCATGGTTGATCTGATAAACCTACAATCGAAGAATTTTCCATGGGGTGTCACTTGAACTTTGTGAAATTGTACCTATATAGACAAGTTTATGTTGCCGACTGAGTCTTCATGTGCTTGATTCAACACATTGTGAGATTTAGATTCATGATCAGTAAACTGGATTTCTACCCTTTATGTTCATTCTAAAATTTAGTGAAGATTTCCTAATTTCCTACAATAAATATTTTATTTCAATAAAACATAGAGAATATTAGAAACACATAAAAATGATTTCTGATTATTAAAATAAGGAATTACTTGACTAATCAAAAAATCAGCCCCATTTCGAGGATAAAAAGACTAGAAATTAATAAACACACATAATATACTAATCATGAAACCATGTAATTAAAAATATATAATTATTTTGATAACATTATACAATTTGGTCTCCCTTTTGAGATTATAAAAAATAATACTCAAAAGTTGAGAAAATAAAATTCAGTAGATATGAAAATAAAGTACCGAAAATAAAAATATAATAATAGGAATAAAAAATATTTCATTGACAGTTCAAATTAGTTCAGTACAAAGCCCACTCAAAATACCTAATCAGAATATGAATCCTTGGTAGAAATATTGAGGTATCAACAGGGTCTTTTACATTTCTAATGTTAGGAGCAGGGGGTGTAATGTGAGGTGTAGTATCACCACCAAGAATCATGAGGGATTTGGAAATTAGTATAATATTTTCAAGAGCCTAAGGATGATTGATACTAATGGGTCTATAAAATGTGGAGCATGATGAGAAAAAGAAATAGGTACAGAGGCATCTATATTAAAAGAAGTAGAGAATACTATTGTAGCTCGGGGGGGGGGGATAAACGATCGGTACATGTAGAGATGGAGGTTCTAAAATTGTATCATTTTCAATATAAAATTAAGGATCAAGGATCCATGTAATATCTTTTGTAGATTGAGAACATGCTCAATTATCTAAATAAATTCACCCGTCTCTGACATGAGTTGATCCAGAAGTGGTTCCATAACTGAAAGATTTCCAACAAACCCTTTAAAATTATCTATGAGAGGAGGCATCTTAAAGTCCCTATTGAAGGATTGAAAATGTGTCTTTATATCTACCTTGGTGAATATGTTATTTATATAATACTTTATGGCTCCCTTAATTACATATCTATCCATAGAAGTCTTGATATATTAAGATTTAACCATATCATAGAGCTTCTTAGCATGTACAACCACATTGACTTGACCATTATTTTTGATATCTTTGTCACTATCTTACACAGTATATAATACATGATGTACAAGCCTTTATATGAGACAGTAATCTATAAAAATATATGGAGATAAATCACTGAAGGTCTAAAAGGTCTCTTTATCACTAAAAGGCATCTCATATTTATTTTAGTAAGAATATCCAACAATCTATCTTGATTTGTTCTTATTTGTCATCTAAAGTCTTCTATTTGATTTTAGAAACTCCGAGGATTATGTTCCATATAATCTACCTTTAGGAAATGATTTAGAGAAATATATTCCACAAGAATATAAATTTATTAGGAAACACCCTCTTTCCTATCATTCACATTTTCACAATTAATCATTTGAAACCCTTCTTTTAAGACACCCAGGAGATCTTTATTAAATTGAATAATATTTTATAAATTGGTTATAGATGTAGAAGTAGGTAGAAAAAGTTGAGGTGAAAATGAAAACGGTGTAGAATGAGAACCTTGTGGAGATGAGGTAGATCTAGTGTCTTTGAAATCATACTCTAAAGGTCTCATTATACATCCTTCATTATATGAAAATATACATGGAGGTATCTCAATTTCATGGATAAGAAACTCTAGTTCTTCCATAATAACCACCTCAGTTCTAGGTGAATAATTATAAATAGAATCCCCTAAAAAATGTTTCCTAAGATAGGTCTATGTGAGGTACGAATATCCAAAAGATGAAAAATATTTTTTGAAGGATAATGTTTAAATTGATCCTCTAGAACTAGTGAAAAATGACCGGTCTTAACATGACCCAAAAATTGGGGAGATGTTAGAGTGACATGACCTTATATATTAGGTGGAATACTATGACTACAATCATCCTTTTAATTACAAATACCATGGAAGAGTAGTACAGATTAATGAAAGGACTATTTGGAAATTCATCATCTCTAGGAGGTGTGGAATCAAATATAGGGTCCCCTTCTATCTAAAACATTATAGAAATATATCTTTATTTTCCATATTCCATGCCACTCTTAGAGTCTATAAATGTTAGTCTGAATAGTATAGATCATAGAGTTTTATCCCCCTCAATAGTTTCTACTTATACACTATCATATTTGGCCTCAATAGAGACCTCATTATCCTTCGAAACAACATTATTCAGAGATCCATACATACCCTCTTCACATGTTTTTCAAGATTCTATAGCTACATTAACCATATCTTGAGATTAACATACATAAAAATAACTATTTTCCTCAACTATATAATTAGTATTTAAGCCATGATCAAGTTCATCACTCGGTCTATAAGGGTTTCTAACTGTATGTAACCACCAATACAACACATCTTCATCTTCTACCTATATATTCGTCCAAGGATTCCAATTTATTTTCAATATTTTTCTTGTGGAATGATTCAAGTAAACAAAAATATGATGTTTTTACTTCTCCACTAACATTGTAATTATTATTTTAAGTTAAATAAGAGATAAAATGATCTTAGGGTAAGGTAAGGTATTAAACCATTCAAATGAATTTTTATGATATCCCATATACCACATTAAACATAGTCAGGTTTATCTAAACACCATGAACCATAAGGTAAAATAAGAAGATATATTGGTTATTAATAAAACAAAAATATCCCTTTAGCTGGAGTATAACTTGATATATAAACTTTAAAAGTGGATTAAATTTTCCATTTAGTTCAATAACACTAGGCCATCAGTGGGTTCTATCACCAGTTAGCTCTTATAATGAATTTCCCTACTCAAAATTTGGATGGTGTAAGGGATAAAAACCTTTATAGTCTTCAAAATCACCTTGGTGTAGTAATTTTAAGCTTTCAACACATTGAGTTGAAGAAAAGTCACATTTATTTTGGTGCATAATAGTTCTCATAAGAGCCTCTTGATATCCATATTCGAATACTATGTTCACATAAAACTCATTCACTAGATATTGAGAAAACTATGATTTTCCTAAAAAACACTCATTTAATCCTTATTAGAGTATAAATATCTAAACTAGATAATGCATCATTTTGAACCATTCATCATCGACTACCATTCTAGGGGTGACTTCTCTCTGATAAAGATGCATCTTTGAAATATTTCAAGATCTGCTGGTGTTCGACTATGATCTCTTGAAGGCATTAGATTCATCAAGAATATCTTCCTCAAAAGTTCTCTTTATCTCCAATATTCCCTAATAAAGATTCTAGTATAGGAAGGCTATGATTTTGGTAAAGGAAATGGTTTCAAAGTGTGTTTGGTTGATGTTTTAAAATATACGTGATGATTCAGATTCTAATTCTGAATTTTAAATTCATTTATTGTCATTACCAATCCCAATGGGGCCCATGCTAGGACATCAAATGTCCACCTCCAATAGGCCAAGGGATGGGGACTAGCGTCGAGTAGGAATATCACTAAAATGGGGGGGCCTTATCCTAAGTAACTATACACATGAACACATCTCCAAGCCCATAAAATGTTGAAATGTGAAACAACAGAAATAAATCGGACATGCATAAATATAATCCAACAACCAAAGTATGAAAACAGATAAAGGAAAGTAAATAGGGCCAAATAAAATCCCACCACAAAGAGTATAAAAAAATTCCATCCAGAACATAAATATATGGAACTGCTATCAAGGTACCATAGGAAGAAACCTAAGTGTATACGGTCTCACTAGGCCCCACCTAGTCCTAGTCCCTATAGGACTTTGTCAAAAGGCTGATCATATGCACATACATAACATATGTATGAAAATATAGTATAGGGATGAGTATAACAATACCTGATAGGACGACCTGAAACCACAATGAATATAATAAAGGAATAACAATCTTCTCTATAGAGGTATAGGTCTACAAAAAATATAACAAGTATATAAATAAATACTCCAAAAAGAGGCATAGTCTCAAGATAAAGTCGCAACAATAATTCAATCATAGAATTCCATCCCGAAGGATCCATGAAGAACTCATATAAGAAAACACACTCTACAAGTCAAATAGAACTGATGCAAGTATGAAGATATATGATAATCAGATAAGGATCACTCCTAAGGCCATGGGGTATTCAAAAAAGTAAATCAGGATTAACTCTCTAAGTAGAGGACTGGAGCCTGCATAGTTCTAGTCATGATGATACCAAAAAATCCCCCTAGGGGAAAAAGACAATATAGAGACTCACTTCGAGAATTATGGTAGGATTCCAACAAATGTTTCATCTAATTCATACTGATGTGATAACCATCATATGTGTAGGATGTGATTCTATACCACCCCTCATGTAAATGGATACAAGGAACACACCTTGAAAAAAATGTATCCAAGATATAAAGAATGAGGGTTCTATGACTACATTAAAGGTACACATTGTGTACAAGGAGTACATAGCGTGACCCTTTATCATCAGTTCCTATCCATGTAAAAAAACTATGCCCATGTCTATATATAAGTTCATGGTGTGAAATTTCCTATTTAATTTTGCACATGTCCAAGTATATCGCTAAGCCTATGTACATCTTGGATGGACCTGTTTGTGTGGGAATACATGATGTTCCCCTGACCATGTACTCCTACTCATGCTAGTGTACCCTCTAAGGTAAACATTGAGCCATCTGAGGAGGTATACACACCATGTGATGTAGTCATATTCTGTGTGATACTCATCTTCCTCCAAAAACCCTAACCACTACACCTGGGTCTCACATGGTTCATAGCTCCAAAGTACACATTGTGTAGATCAAAAATTTCAAGAATTCAAGATCTGTAATTGTGAATATCCACCACTTCTTCGACCATGAGTCTAACCATACCCCCTACCAAAATCAAGGATCATCATTTCTCAGGCATTACCAACCTCTAATCATCAAAATATGACAATTATTCATTACAAGAAACACCTTTAAACTTCATTATTCATTACAAACTGAATAAAAAAACTGGGTATCTATTCCATCTGATCCACTTTCACTTATGACATCATACCACCATCACATCATGTCCAAACCATATCTAAAATATCGAATCATTTCACCAATAAAAGTGTGTTAAATTTTCAATTACACTCATATTTTTGAACCACTTTCCAAAGGATCACCCATGATGATTGAAGAAATAAGACAAAAATTCCCAAACCCCAACCTTGAGGAAAAAACCGACGCCAATGTTTTTGTTGGCCTCGATTGTTTTCCTTTAAATTTAATATCCAAAAGATAATAGATAATCACAAAGAAAGTTTACCAATTCCCATATAATCTAACCCACACCCACAATACATGGGATCCATAAATCAATTTGATAGTTGATCGATTTTTGTTCATCATTGGAACCTTAAAAAATAAATATATACAAACAATAAACCACCCTACCTTGAGATAGATCAATAAATGATGTGGAATGAGGCTATGTCATTGTTATTGGTGAGATCCTCCGATTCCATCTTGAATCAGTCTCTGATAATCAGTCCAGTCATAATTTTCCAATGAAATCTCTTTTAATGCTCTCAAAAGGATCTCCTGTAATTTTAAGGGTTATGCAACTAACCCAAAAAAATTTACATTACTATGATTATATAGAAACGAAATAGGTCATTGTGTCGTAGTGGATTAAATAAATTTATTTTATTAATTTATTTTTTATCTGCACCCATTAATACTTTACCACAAATTATCAGCGTCGATGATGTCCATGTCACGCTTAAGGTAAAAACCTTATTCTGAACAAAACAATACTCTCAACTTTCTAATACACACCCCCATTTATAATTTACTAAAATTTTTATATAAAACTACAAGCATGTGTTATTTAATATAATTAATATATTTCAATATGTTATTCTAAGAACACTGTGCTGCCACTAGACACACACTAAAGAAATCTCTTTCCCATAAAGGATCCCCTCATTTCGATCTACAATCTCTACTGGGTTCTCAGTAAAGGTAGATTCATTTTCAATATCCAACTCTCCCAAGTTGATAACATGTAATGAGTCATGAATGAATCTCATCAGTCCCGACACATGGAAGTAATTATGTACTATGTCTAAATATGACTGCTGATCTAAGAAGTATCCCCCTGACCAACTCTATTTAGTATCCAAAAATGTCCAAGGAATCCCAAAGATAAATCATCGAATCATCAAATTAAATGTAATCTACATCAACGTGAAACCCATAATAACACCTGTTCTACCTCATTGAATTACAAAGGCCTCTATCGTTAATCCATATATGAATTATAATGGATCTGAATATTCCTTATCCACTGATAGATGATCTTCAACTTCCATATAGTGGCTCTTTACAACTATTGGCCCAATAATAACGATTCTAATATGTTATTCTAGAAAATTGGTAACCAATAGGTCACCCATACTAGGCCTTCAATGGACTAATACCAATGGTAGAATGTTATATATTTATGTATGAAAACTCCACCAGTGGTAGGTGATCCTACCAAACATAGTCAAAGTCAAACATGCAAGATCACAACATGTCCTCCACAACCTGAATGGTCTACTCAGTCTGGTAATTAGTATGGTGTTGAAAAACTATTCTCAAGAATAACTGAATCTCAAAACCCCCATATAATGACTTCCATAACCGATGTGTGAAGAGATCATTCATATCTAGAAAAATTATTGATGGAACCCATTAGAATATAAATATTTCATTCACATAGAGGCATCCCAAGATCCTAACTGAATGATGCTCTCAGATAGTTAGAAAGTGGGATGAATTGGTGAGTCATTCTATGATCACATATATGGGATTGTGTCCCCATGATATACATGTTAACCACATCACAAATTACATGGATATCCCATCCCAATTTTACTAGGGCACCACAAGGGATTGAGCTAAACCTTCTAGAACATGGTGACCATCCTTCACTAGATTATAATTAAGGCATCAAGATAAAAACTCTATAGCTCACTTCTTTATCCATGGCCACAAAAAATAATGTTGGAGGTCCTGGTACGTATTTTCCACACTAGGATGTATGGATAAAGGAGATGAATGAAACTATCTCATAACTTACTCCCACAACAACATTGGTACCATATTCCCTCCAATGAAAATAACTACATGGTCCCCATCTTTTGAAAATCCATCTAGAGCCCATGGGTATATCAGTATGTAGGGTATCAAAGTTGGTATCGCCAAGCTATTCCTACCTAAATCTGTAAAAATGTGTAGGTGTAACAACCGTTGAAAATATGTAAGCTAGTCCATATCTATCCTCAAATGATAACTGTAATGAGTCCAACTACTCCAACATCTCACTCAAAAATTGTGAAAAAGATCTCCTACTAAAATCATATGCTACCAATTACCCTTCCCATGAGAATAAATAATATCAAATTCATAATTCTAGAGGAACTATAGCTATTACCTATGTCTTATGTCGATATCCTCCTTAGAGCAGATATATTTGAGAGTCTTATGGCCAGAATAGATGATAAAATGCTCTCCCACCAAGTAGTGTCACCACATCTTTTGAGTAAAGACTACCACTGCAAACTCATGAATGGGGGTCACATAGTTCTTCTCATGTTCTCTTAACTGAAATGAATCATAGGAAATCACCACCGACCTCTATATCTTAACACAAATATGATCGGTGCGTGATGTATTACAAAACACAACATACTCTACAACATTATTTGGAAATATCAATATGGGAGAACTTTTTAATAACTACCTCAACACCATAATGTCCTTCTAAGACAACTTTTTCTATATCAAAGGACTTCACTTTCAGGTCAAATATTTCATGGGAGATGTTATTCTCGAGATATAATGTTTGAATATTTAGTAATATCATTCAAAATGAATGAATCCCTGTACCTCCATCAATATATTCGGCAGATCCCTAGATAACATTATGTTGACATTTATTGGGTTCACTACTACACCATCCATTGAGATCCTATGTCCTTCAAAGTGGACCTCATGTATCTAGAACAAGCACATTTACAGAATCCAATAAATCTAGTTCCATTAGAGTACATCTATATCCATCATTAAGTATCTCATATGATTTTCCTCAGACACTGAGTACACAATGATATATTTGATGAAGACTACCTCAAACTAGTATAAGAAGGGATGAATGATACAGCTCATGATTCCCATGAATACTACTAGGTTGTTCATCATGCCAAAGGGAATCACCAAGTACTCATAGTGACCAAAGTTACATATGAATTCTAAATTTTTTATTTCCACATTTTGTAATAACAAATAAAGTTTGATTGACCTAAGGTAAATCTTCTAGAACCATCATTCCCCTCTCAACTAATAAAAGATGTCATAATTCCTTGAAAGTTGATTCTTATTCTTTACGGTCACCTGGTTCAATTTTAAGTAATATAAACATAACCTTAATCTCCTATCCTCCTTCTTGGAGAATAAAACTGGGTCTTTATAGGCTGAAACAATAGGTCTAATAAATCCCTTCCTACGAAAGTCCTCTAACTACACCTTCAGCTCAAGAATCTCCACATGATCCATCCAATTTGTTGGCATAGATATCATGGTCTTCCTAGGGTGTATATCAATGGTGAAGTATATCTCTTGGTGGGGAGGTATGTCACAAAAATCCTTAGTAGATACATCCTCATACTCTACCATCACAGTGAGGAACTAAAATATCCTAAAATCTACTACACCAAGGGCCATGCGTGCCAACTGATGAGTAATTGTCTACACCCTCTAATGAATAAGTCCATACAACACTTCTGGGGCTCTCATTTCACTCATAAAGGAAAACCCAATCCCATCAAAATGAACACAATTCATCCTCCACCAAAAATAGCTGATATTGGAATGTAATATAGATAAAAATTCCATAGATAAGATGGTCATTTAAGGATTCATCCCTAATACAAAGGGATACACCTTAAAATCGCATCTCTAAGAGTCAGGTCACAGTATCATAACATGTGTGTAATCATGGAGTCGTATCGAGTAGGAGCCTACTTGCTCAAGGGTCGATCCAAGGTCTCAACCATAGTCTATGTGCCCCGAACCTGATAGGTGGAAACAAAGGACTAATTAGAATTTTTTTGTTAGTACAGAATCTAAGGAAGGAAGTACATAGATCATACCATGAATCATTCCAAGCACATTTGGGCTATATGACTCAATTACTTGTAGCTGCCCTGCCCCTATCCTTTAGATCTTGATCTTGACATGGATTATTTGGGGGTGGTGGCAGTAAAAAGTCAAAGCGCGTACCACCAAAAGTGATCCTCCTCGCTTCTATGCCATTTCACCACCTTATAAACCTATCTTTTCCCACTGCTACATTTTCCTTGGTGGTCTATCCCTTATATCCTGGTCATCCATATGGTGGTTTAGAAAATCTCATGCAATATTTCTATGACCATTACATGAGTAACATTTCCTATCCCTTGGATATATGGACCCATCCCGTGAACCCAAAACCATAGACCCTATGTCGTGTGACATCCAAAAAAAATTCCCCACACGTCTAGGTCCATAAGAATAACTTCCTCCCCTAAGGGCTGAAGTCTATTCTCCTACTTTCCCACAACCGATAACCACTATTTTCATGTTTTCAACCAGGAATCTCTGAGCCACCAAATCTCCCTCTAGTACCCAAGAATACGTAGAAATTAAAAGAGGTATAATGATGGATCATATTCCCATACTCAATCCTTGCTCGATGGTTGGATCCTAAAAGAACCAATCCAGAACCATTTCTATCGAGTGCCTATAGATATTGGCGAGCCTTGATGAATACACACATACTATGAAGATTCCTTTCACGAGCTACCTAAGCACCTAGATACATACATAACATAGTGTAGCTAGAGATATCATTACATTGAAATGGTTCTCAATATCAGTCCATCCTAGAGACTCCTCATCCTAAAACTGGGTAACCAAACCCCACCATCATCCTACTAATCAATGGAGAAGGCTCATTGATAGAACCACCATATGATCCTCTAGTGTCCTAACTAGTTAGAAAAATCATGTCACTATATAAATCTCATCCTAAGGAACCTATGGGTTGGGATAACCTCATAACCTAATGAGACACTTTTACTAGAACTCATTATGTGCGCTTACCCTACACAAATCACTCGCTAGTATTGTGGTTACTATCTACTGGTCAACAGGTGGTGGTATATCTAGTGCACAACCTAGAGGTAAAACTTCTAGAACTACTCTTGGTATCGATGAATCTCCAGTGAGGGGATCATCCTCATGATCATGATGCTGAATCATACCTGACATGCATCGTGGATGAATCCCGAAATCGGCTAGATCTACAATGAAAAATGATTATATCTAGAGAGATTAATCAAGAAAGACATGGAAAACAGAACCAATTCATATATGATATATGTATCATTGTTTCCCATAAAAGAATTATTATCATGTACCGAGTAGAAAGGTAGGAGATCATATTCCTAATGTATGGATATGTCAGCTACCACACAAACAGTTGGGTCCTTGTCCTGAAAGCCAATCTTGAAACACTAAACACTTTTTCCCCAAAGAAAAAACATATACTTCGGACTAATGACAGAACTAACTACTCTGATACCACTCTCTCATGACCTATCCCATTGGGATATATGCATTGACTCCCCAATACCACCAATAAAATCATAGGGGTTGAGGACTAGTGTTGGTTAGGTATATAACTAACATGGGAGGCCTTGGCCAAAGTACCCATACACATGAACACATTACCAGGCCTATAAAATGCTGAAATGAAAAAACTAGAGTAAACCATGCATGAAAAAAATCTATTCCCACAACTATAGTACAACTGAAAGTAATGTAATGTACATAGGACCAAATACAAGTCCAAAACAAAGAGTTTGAAAAACAAGTCTAACCTAAAAGTAATGATGATGACTATTGTCAAGGTACTACAGGAACACACCTCTTTTTTTGGGACTCACTAAGCAACCTATGGTCCTTGTCCCTCAAGGAATCCATATGTTTTTTTATCATCTACACAAGACATGAAATGTGTTGGAAAATACTATATGAGGGTAAGTATATCAATACTCAGTAGGACACCCTGAAACCATAAATCATATAACAAAATAATTATAGTGATATGTACACATGTATATGTCAACAAAAAATATTACAAGAATATCCCAATACAGTCATCAGGGACACAAAATCTCAAGGTAAAGTCAAAACCATAATTCTATATTATAGTTCTGGCTCAAAGGTTCAAAGAAGCAATCATCAAGGATAACATAGTCCCCGAGTCAGATAACACTGATGAAAGAATTAAGAGACATGATACTCTAATGAGGATAACATCCAAATCCATGGGGTATACAAACAAATTAATCTGTATTAACCCATTAAGTATAGGATCATCATCCTTGTAGTGTTGGTCTTTAAGATACTATGTACTTTACCAAGAGAAATAAGATGATATACAACCACATTGTGCACCTCAGGGAAGGATTCAAAAAACATTATCCCAGAATTCCTACTGACGGGATCACCATCATATGTGTAGGACATGATTCTATACTAACCATCAAGGAAAATGATATAGGGAACACACCCTGAATGAAACATGTCCAAGATACGTAGGATAGGGGATTAAAGCTAACTTTGAAGGAGTAAACTATGTATAATAGGAGTACATGATGTGTCTCATAGGTACCAAGTCCAACCCATGTAAAATTGTACATGCCCATGTCTATGTATAAGTAGACAAAATTACCTTTCCAATGTACTTCTACCCATGTCTGAGAACATGGATAAGCCAATGTACATCTAGGTAGGCCATGTTCATGTGGGAGTATATTGTGTGGCCCTATATGAGTACTTCATCCCATGGACTTGTACCTTCCAAAGTAAATGTTGAGCCATTCCAGGGAGCTTCACACTCCATGTGAAATTTTCACACACCTTGTGAAACTTATCTTAAGCTATAAAACCTATCCACCACACAGAAGTCCCACATGGTGTGTAGCTTCAAATTAAATGCTATGTAGGTAAAAAATTTAATGATTTAAAAATATATAATTGGGAATCTCAACCACTTATTTATCCATAAACACTGCTTCTCCCCATGCTAAAATCAAGCATTATCACCACTAGACATTTTCATCATCAAAATTCATCCATCAATCCATTCATAAAATACCTTCAAACATCGTTTTTCATCATACAATGAAGAATAAAAAACTATGTATCTGAACTATCTGATACACCTCTAATTCCTTCATCACACCAAATTCACATTGTGCCAAGCTAGTATCTACAATATTGAATCATTGTTCCATGAAACAGGTGCACAATGATTGACTCCTCAGATATTGTCAAACTACAATCCAAGGGGTCACCTATGATGAATGATGAAATAAGTGTGAAATTCTCTAAAAAACCTAGAGAAAAAAACCTTGGATATTGTTCTTTTTGGAATCAATTCATTGATTTTAGAATGATGAATTAAGAGACAACTGATAATCAAAATGAAATTCTCCCAATTTTCTGATATTCTGACTCACACCCACAATACAAATGTTCTAAAAATAAATTATTGAGGTGATTGGATTTTGATTATCATATGAATAAAAAATGGGAATAAATATAAACAAATAACTAACCTACCTCATGGTGGATCAATCAATTATGAAGAATGAGTCTACTTCACTGTTGTTGGTGAGATCCTTTAATTTCACCTTGCACCGATTGTCAATCCTTGATCAGACCATCGTCCTATAATATAATATCTATTAATGGTCACCAATGGATCACCAAAATTTATTAGATTTATACTAATAACCCTGAAAATATACCATAATTATGATTATAGAGAGACACATTAGGTCTTTTCATCATTATTCCTTAAATAAATTAATTTTATTAATTATTTTTTATCCACACACACATTGAATTTTCCACAGATGCTCCGCACTGAAGTTTTTTATATCACTTAGAAGTTAAAAACCACATTATAAACTCAATTATTCCATCCAAATTATGATCCAATCCCCCATTTAGACATTATTATATTTTTTCATAAAATATTTGAGCCCTTTTTATTTAATATATTTCAAAAATTCAGTATGGGCACATCGGTCCATTGAATCGTACATCGTCTCAGCTCCAAGTCTCATAAATAATCCTTGAAATATCAAAAATTATACATAGAAAATCTCAGTCATTACATTCTTCCCACTTTGGGGATTTACATCCCAAAAATCCAAAACAAGTGGCTACACATAAATATGTGGGTACTGAGCATGAATCCAAAGCTCCCTCTCCAAGGTGCTCTTCTGGTGATTCCTCTTCTACCACCAGAAACACATTAAGGGAATCATTCACCCATGAATGATCCTCTCATGCTGATCCTCAATATATATTGGGTACTCAGTAAATTTTGTTCCATCCTCAATGTACAAATCACCCCATTCTATAACGTGTAAGGGGCCATTCATGTACCTCCTTAGCTATGATAGGTGGAAGAATTAGTGTACCTATTCTAACTATTGCAGTAGAGATAAATAGTATGCCACCTCACCTAAAATATGTAGTATCTGGAAAGGGGAAATGAATCTATCAAATAGCTTTCCACCCAAGAAAAATCTCCATAATCACCATCAAGTTGAATCCTGTAAGAACACATGGACTCTTGGATGATATACCCTTCTCTATAGTGTCTTAGATTAACTTTGGACCCATGAGTGTGGAATCTCTTGTTCCAGTCCAGAAAATTAGTGATCTATAAGGTCGTCCATATAAGGCCTTGTAAAGTGCCAAACCAGTGGTGGGATGGTTGTTGTTGTTCTACACAAACTCTACTAGTGGTAGGTGATCATCCCAACTATGAAAAAATTCTATCATGCTTGCTCAGATCATGTTTTCCAGAACCTGAATAGTCTTCTTAGGCTGGCCATTAGTCTAGGGGTGAATCGTTGTGCTCAAGATTAACAGAGTATCAAACACTTCCTACAATCCCTTCCATAACTGTTAAGTGGAGAAATCATCGTGAAATAAAATTTGTTCTTTTGAAATCGATGTATTAAGAATATCTTCTAGATATAGTTGCATCATAATATCTCTAATGAACACTTCCATTAGATATATATGAAGTGGTCCAATGTGGTGAGTCGGTCTATGATAACTAATATGGAATCATGTCCCCTGTACGTACATGGTAATACCATTGTGAAGTCCATGGATATCTCATTCCAATTCCACTATTTTACCTCAAGGGGTTGAGCTAAACACACTAGAACCTGGTGCTCATCCTTAACATTATGACAAGTAAGTCATCAAGTGAAAAACTTTGTAACTCACTTGTTCATCCTTGTGCACTAAAACTAATATCATAGGACCTGGTATATCCTTTTTACACCTGGATATACAAATAAAGGATATGTTTAATACTAACTCAGAACCTCATCCCAAAACATCAATGGTACCATTATTCATCCTCTAAAAATAATTATTTGCTCCCCACCTTGTAAAAATTAATCAAGAGCATTTCCAGTAAATATCTAAGTATATAGGGTCCCACATTCCTTATTCCCAAGCTGTTTCTCCCAGACATACTATAAAAGTGGAGGGGAAAAAACCATAAAATGGAGAAAAACTACTCTATCTCCATCCACAACAGATAAATGTAATGAGGAAAACTGCTCAGAGCCTCACTAAACAACAATGAATAAGATATCATGCTGAGAGCATATGCTACCACTTTCCCCTTCTTAGGATTATAGAAAATCTCAAAGACATAATTGTGTTGGAACTATAGACATCACCCCTATCACAAGTTGATATCCTTTTGAGATAAGATTTACTTAAGATTCTTATTGTAAAAATACATGGTAAACCGATCACCTATCATGTTGTATCTTAACATCATTCGTGCGAATACTATGACTTCTAACTCAAGATCATGGTTCATATTTATTGGTTCATGCATTCTCAACTAACATAGACCATAGAAAATCACCACTCACATCTGAATCAGGATACAACCAAGCCTAGTTTTTGATGAATCATTGAACAATGTGTACTCAACAACATCCTATATAATTCTCAAGATGAGAGAACTCATCAATCTCTACCTCAAATCATGAAAATACTGATAAACCCTCTCTATCTACATGAATGGATTCCCCTTTCAGGTCAATGTTTAAATGGGAGATGATATCTTGGATAAATTAGGTACAAATCTATGGTAATATCATGTAAACCCAAAGAAGCTCCAAACTTCGTTAATGCACATGGGTTTTGCCCAAGATAACACTACCTCGACCTTCGTTAGACATGATGAGACACCATCGAATGAGATAACATTTACCAGAAAGTGGACCTCCTATATCCAATACTATCACCTTGAGAGATTCCTGTAAAGATGGTTCTCTCAGAGTATATCTAGAACCATCATCAAGTGTCTTAGGTGCTCCTCCATGGATCCCAAGTACACAATGATATCATCGATGAAGACTAACATTAATAATTCTTAGAAGGGATTAATAATTTGGTTCATGATTCTCAAGAACACTACTATGGTTTTCAGCATTACATAAGGCATCACCATGTACTCATAAAGACAATAGAGAAATATGAATGTTTTATTTAATATATTCTCACTCATAACATTGAAATTGTGATAGTAATACCTGAGGTTGACCTTAAATAACCATCGTTCCCATCTCAACTAATCAAAGAGGTCATCGATGCTTAGTAGTGAAGATTAGTTTTTACAGTCACCAAGTCCATGCCCTAGTAGTCCACACATAACCTCAAGCTCCCATCTTCCTTCGTGAGGAATAAAACTAGGGCTTCCTAGGTTTAAAAACTATGGATAATAAATCCCTTCCTCTAAAAGTCATCTAACTACACCCTCTTCTTGTAAATCACTATGGTATACATATGCTATGCTGACACAGATATCAGGGTAATCTAGGGGTTGTGATCCATGATGAAGCCTATTTATTAGAGTGGAGCTGAGCTTAGAAATCCTCCTGAAATATGTCATCATACTCCACCACCACTATGTGGAATAGAAATCACATAACATAAACTGTAGAAAGGGTCATCCAAGATAACTAATGAGTTATTGTCTACACCATAATTTTAATAAGATCACCAAACATTTTATGGGTTTCCCATTCACCCACAATGGAAAAAATGGTCACATTACAATGGACACACCACATCATCCAACTAAAACTATCATCATGGGAATGAAATCTAGATAACCAGTCGATCAATAAGATGATTTCGTGATGCCTCATCCCTACTACAAGGATACCCCAAAAAAAAACTATCGCCTCTAAGAGACAAGTCACAATATCAACAAAAGTATTTGATCACTAAGTCATATCTAGGAGGATTGTCCCAACACAAGGTTCAAGCTAAGGGCTCAATAAGAATATCTAAGTCGCAAACTAAAAATTTTAAAATAATGTTATGGTTGGAACATGTCTATATCATTATTATAACTATGGTATGAAATACCAAAATCATACCTCTAATCATTCCTAGATCCTCTGGGTCATTATCCTCAAGTTCCTACAGCTACCCTATCCCTATCCTCAAACTCCTAGAGTCTGGAATGGAAATCCTAGGGGTGGGGGTGGTAATATGTCACGGTGTCTAGGACCTCCACATACTCTTGTAGCTACTCTACCATGTTGATTAGTCACTAAAAGTGGCTAATATTCATTGTTAAGATCTTAATATTAATGTTTTTAAAAGTTCATAAACATCAATTTTAGTCCAATTCAGAAATTGAAATTCATTTCCCATCATTGTGCAATTCATGCTTAAAATGTCAATTTGGGCCCACTCAATAATTTGCTTGTGAAAATTACAATATTTATGATTTAATTTTGAAATTTTGGGATATGATTGAACACTTTGTTTGGAACATTTTATCTTTTAGGTCTGATGGATGAATCCCAAAGGAAGATGGAGAATTTTGCGCCTGAAGGCAGAAACTTTCTGAAAAAGCATAATGGGCCTAAGGCCCATCAAACAAATGTGGGGCCCAGAAACCAAGCCCAATGAAGATCAAATTTATACAGGAGAAATATAAAAATATGAGGATCATTTTATTCAACTGTGGCCGGAGCTAATTCTGATGTGGTCATGATGATAAAGGGGTATGAAGTTAACATTTAAATGGTGGACTTGTCATTAATGCAGAGAAATCCGTCCCACCATTTTGACCATAACATCCAAACTGCTAAGCCAAATTTCCTGATATTTAGAGAGCTTCTAGAATACACAAGGACGAAGATATTTTATATTTACGACACCTTCGGATTCGGCCATATTTAGTGTCAAACGCACACGTCAAAATGGAGGACGAATCTGGACAGTTTTCCGGGTCAACTTCGAAACGTCAATTTCCTTTTGATTCTTCACCCTCCTTTTGACTCTATTAATTGTTGGGGGGTGAATTTAATGTTGGGGGTGGACCTAAGGCTCATAATATGCCTATATAAGGAGATTGTGGTGAAGGGAATAATCATCTAACATTTTTCCTTGAATCTAACATTTTTCATTGAATCCATATTTTCCTTTCAAATGTAATTTTCTGCTTTCCTTTTGTAATCGTATCGTCAATTTTTCCCATGTAAGTTTTTCTTTCAAGTTGAGTATCTTAATAAAATTTGTTCTTCTTCATTATTTTTTCTTTTTATTTTATTCACACGTTGATACCGTTGAATCTAGGTGTGGATTTATTCACACCCGCACTTGTGATTTCAATCACACAACGGTGGAGTGTTCGTTCTTTTAATAATTTTCTTCTTCTTCAATTCCGCCCCCATAAGTCTACATCCCGCTTCCATTTGTAGAATAGCATCAATGAAGCGCTAAACTCTTAAGGGTTGATCCAAGGGAGTAGCAAGGCCATGGATTGAATGTTATTTCATGTACTTAATATTTAAATCTATTCGTTATTTTAGGATTTCCATTTGATGAGTTACATTCTATCTCATCTTTGCCAACTTTAACGATGACACATTTTGAGTGCTAGTACGATCTATTTCCTTTGAGTGCTCATTAAAGTGATCCTTAAAGTGAATTAGTGATTAGCCTTGGAATTGTGTAGGGATTAAATTGGTAAATGATTTGGAAGAATTATCTCATTGTTTGGATATGTCTTGAATTAATGACATGAAATTTTCTAAGAAAAGAAATTCATCCAATCCACCCCAAGAAAAACCCTAAGATCAACCCACCATCAATAATTGTTTAGTTAACATAATTTTTTATTATATATTATTTAAATTATATCTTTAGTTCTTCAATTAAAATCTACCTCAAAGTTGCCCACTTCATAGCCAATCCATCAATAAATCATAGCGTCTCAAGGTTACTTCTTCGGTCCCTGTGGATTCGATCCCTACTTGTACTTCAACGACCGCTTTTACCAGTAGGGTAAATTTGGGCGCAAACAAGTTTTGGCTCCGTTTCCGGGGACCCTAGTAAGTTTTCTTAGACACCCACCTTCTATTCTTACCTAACTTCTCTTTTCTCACCTCTATTTCTCTTTTTTTCCCCTTTCTGTTTTTCCAAAAAAAAATCAAATCCAACTCCAAATTTCATTATACTCCAATGGAGTATCATCAACAATTTCATTTCATAAAATCGGGCTGGAATCGAATAGAAAATCAACATTGGGAATCCCCTCACATAGGAAATTACTTTGATCAACCTTCAAATTAATACCCCACACCCGATAACATGAACGATCAATGGGATGCTGATTTTTTGAAGGATAAATTTCCATACCTCTCAAGGATGATTGAAGAGATCAAACTTAATGATGATGATGATGTACAAACAACAATCAATCATAATTCTGAAAAAATTCTTGAACATTTATGTGAAAAAATGGTTAAAATGAATTCAGAAGTTTCATCACTGAGATTAGAAATACAAAACATTGAGACTTATGAAGAACCCATTCCCACTCAAGATGTCCTTTCCACGTCACTTATAGAAGAATCGTGTTTCCCACATAACTCATGTGAATTTAGTAAAGAACCCACTTTAAAATCTTGGAATACAGAGTTGGATAATTAAAAGATTTGGTCAGATAATGTTGAAATTCAAGATAAAGAACATGAAGGAATTGTTAATGAGTCTTTAAATCAGGAGGAAATTGATTTTTTGGATTCAAAAGAGGAAAATTTGACATCATGGATTGAGTTTCCTGAATATAAATCCATTAATGATTTTTCAAAAACACCAATCACTGAAAAATTAGGAGAAATACCCAACATTGATCCCATACACACTCCTGAAATTCAACTAGACACTTTTGGGGATGAATCATATTTTCAAAATGAACCAATTCTTTCTAAATGTTTTGGAGAAGAAACTGATTTTGAATTAATTTTTCAATATCCTTTAAAAAAATTCAATAAAACCGAGCTCAAAATTATTTTACATTCTTCCGAACTCAAGAAAATCAATCTTAATCAAGTTGAAGTGGAAAAAATGGGGTCTTAAAAATGATGAAAGTTGGAATTGGATAAGTTGGGGGGTACAAGTCGGGCTAACGACGTTAAACAAAAGCGCTGCATGGGAGGAAACCCATGGTTTTCATGTTTTCTAATCATTTTGAATCATTTTATTTTTCATATAATAAATTACCATAGACTGTTGACATGTTCTTCTTTTATGAGTAAGGATGGGTATGAAAGGGGAGCGCCATATTCATCCGTGTCACGTGGCGTGATCTCTGAGTAATACCTTACCCAGAAATCTAAAAGAAGACAATGTATCATCAGTTTATTTTGTTTTGTTTTTTTAGGTTTTTATAGGTTTAAAAAAATAAAACGACATATCGTAAGCCACAAGTAAAATCCATTCACCACCATCCAAGCCGTTGAGACTCAAATCCAGGATTGAAGGGAGACTATGGCATGCGCTATCATCATCAACCACTAGGTGACTTCATTCCATGATTTTTATTTTAAATTTCTTCATTGAACCCCTCTCCTACCCCCTTCTAACTTTTATATTCTTTAAACAATGGAGACAGTGTCATTCTAAGTTGGGGAGAGATAAAAAATGATTTTTTTTAAAAAAAAACATGCATGAAAAGAAAAATTCCATTAACCATAAACATGATAAACACACATTGCAAACTCTAAAATTGGATATCAAATAATTTTTCATGGCATGATTCTGATTTTAATGAAAATTTATGTTCATGAGCATAGTTTTTGGAAAGTTCGGTTGTTCGATGTGATTTTTCAAAGTTTACATTTTCATCCTCTTAATAAAAATGTCACAATGCACTTCTACTGGATCGTGGGTGTAAATTTGAGTTCTCGGGTCCCTTTCATTATAGCATAGGGTTTTGGGGTCACTTTTAGTTTAATTTGAGTATCCAAAACAAAAACAAAAAAACATAAAAAAAAATTGAAAAAAATAATAATGACCACATAGAGCAATGTTTTGTCCAAATGTGTGGCGTCCGGCACTTGGGGATCGTGACTCCATAGTTGTCTTGCCCAGAGTTAGGCTTTATATCTCTATTGTAGAGCATGAAATTGACAATATGTGTGGCGTCCGGCACTTGGGGATCGTGACTCCATAGTTGTCTTGCCCATAGTTAGTCTTTTCATATCTATTGTGGTTAAAAAAATAAATAAAATAAATAAAAAAAAGGGGATACTCATCTTAAGGTTTAATGTGATTCCCACCTAGCGCTTCCATTTTTTTCCCCTTGAACAATAAAATGGGCCCCATATCTTTTATGATGCACAACACTTTATCATGCTTAATTGGAATTGGATGAAATGTGGCAATGAAATTGAACAAAGGAATGGGCTTGGGCATGGGATATGCTTATGGACCTAGCTTGTTTTAAATGATTTTGATGGGTTCCATAATTTTTTTGGTATGAGGTCTTTTGGGTGAGCAATGTGTATTTAAAATGTTTTTGGAAAAGGGGATTTGGATTTCATATTTGTAATTTATTTTGCTCGGGACTAGAAAAACTCAAGTTGGGGGGTGTGATTAGTCACTAAAAGTGGCTAATATTAATTGTTAAGATCTTAATATTAATGTTTTTAAAAGTTCATAGACATCAATTTTAGTCCAATTCAGAAATTGAACTTCATTTCCCATCATTGTGCAATTCATGCTTAAAATGTCAATTTGGGCCCACTCAATAATTTGTTTGTGGAAATTACAATATTCATCATTTAAATTTGTAGTTTTGGGATATGATTGAACACTTTGTTTGGAACATTTTATCTTTTAGGTCCGATGGATGAATCCTAAAGGAAGATAGAGAATTTTGCGCCTGAAGGCAGAAACTTTCTGAAAAAGCATAATGGGCCTAAGGCCCATCAAACAAATGTGGGGCCCAGAAACCAAGCCCAATGAAGCTCAAAGTTATACAGGAGAAAGATAAAAATATGAGGATCATTTTATTCAACTGTGGACAGAGCTAATTCTGATGTTTTCATGATGATAAAGGGGTATGAAGTTAACATTTAAATGGTGGACTTGTCATTAATGCAGAGAAATCCGTCCCACCATTTCGATCATAACTTCCAAACGGATAAGCCAAATTTCCTGATATTTCTAGAGATTCTAGAAGACACAAGGAAGAAGATATTTTATATTTATGACACCTTTGGATTCGGCCATATGTAGTGTCAAACGCACACGTCAAAATGGAGGACGAATCTGGACAGTTTTCCGGGTCAACTTCGAAACGTCAATTTCCTTTTGATTCTTCACCCTCCTTTTGACTCTATTTATTGTTGGGGGGTGAATTTAATGTTGGGGGTGGACCTAAGGCTCCTAATATGCCTATATAAGGAAATTTTGGTGAAGGAAATAATCATCTAACATTTTTCCTTGAATCTAACATTTTTCATTGAATCCATATTTTCCTTTCAAATGTAATTTTCTGATTTCCTTTTGTAATCGTATCGTCAATTTTTCCCATGTAATTTTTTCTTTCACGTTGAGTATCTTAATAAAATTTGTTCTTCTTCTTTATTTTTTCTTTTTATTTTATTCACACGTTGATACCGTTGAATCTAGGTGTGGATTTATTCACACCCGCACTTGTGATTTCAATCACACAACGGTGGAGTGTTCGTTCTTTTAATAATTTTCTTCTTCTTCAATTCCGCCCCCATAAGTCTACATCCCGCTACCATTTTTAGAATAGAATCAATGAAGGGCTAACCTCTTAAGGGTTGATCCAAGGGAGTAGCAAGGTCATGGATTGAATGTTATTTCATGTACTTAATATTTAAATCTATTCGTTATTTTAGGATTTCCATTTGATGAGTTACATTCTTTCTCATCTTTGCCAACTTTAACGATGACACATTTTGAGTGATAGTACGATCTATTTCCTTTGAGTGCTCATTAAAGTGATCCTTAAAGTGAATTAGGGATTAGCCTTGGAATTGTGTAGGGATTAAATTGGTAAATGATTTGGAAGAATTATCTCATTGTTTGGATATGTCTTGAATTAATGACATGAAATTTTCTAAGAAAAGAAATTCATCCAATCCACCCCAAGAAAAACCCTAAGATCAACCCACCATCAATAATTGTTTAGTTCACATCATTTTTTATTATATATTATTTAAATTATATATTTAGTTCTTCAATTAAAATCTACCTCAAAGTTGCTCACTTCATAGCCAATCCATCAATAAATCATAGCGTCTCAAGGTTACTTCTTTGGTCCCTGTGGATTCGATCCCTACTTGTACTTCAACGACCGCTTTTACCAGTAGGGTAAATTTGGGCGCAACCACATGTCCACCAATATGTGGACCTTCCTATTCCTTCAACTGTCACTACATTGGTGGTCTATCCACTGTCTCCCTGTTAGCTGCATAGAGGTTCAGACAATCTTGTGAAATATATCCCCTACTGTCACATTAGTATACCTATATTCTATAAGGGTAATTGGACCCATAATTTAAACTTATAACCGCATACTCTATATCCTAGGAACTATTCTCAAAACATCGCACACATCAATTTCCCTATATTTGACATCAACCCCCTACTTCCAATGTATCTAATACTACTTTCCCACTACTAGAAACCACTATCTATGTCTGATCAACCAAGAAACTCTCAATGACCCAAGTTCTCTAGAGCACCCTATCATTGGTTGGAATGCATATACCTCTGGCTCATATGTATTTATGTATTCTTTTCTGAAAGGTATGATCCCAAAATAACTGATCCCGAACTATATCCATCGAGTACCTAGAGTGGTTGGTGAACGTTGATGAATACTCATCTACTATCATGCTATCCTACTAGAGATAAATAATCTCTTAGACATGTGCAAGACTCAGCATATCTAGAGAAAAATCCTCTATGAAAATGAACTCAAACTTTTACCATGATAGATTCACCTCAAAGTAATATTGGGTCACCAAAACCCACCACCATCTTGATGATCAATTGGGGAGGATCACTTCTAGAACCACCAATGGATCTTCTAGTGTCCTAAATACACAGAAAAAACAATTTCACTACCTCAAGCCAGTCCTCAGTCAACTATGGATCAGAGTCACCCAATAACCTGATGGGTTGCTATCACTCGATCAGGCACAACCAATAACCTGTACACTTCATCTACTGATACTACCTATACAATATTCTACTCAACAGGTGGTGGTATATATGGTCAACCACATAAAGGTAAAACATATTGAAATGGTGCATTCATTCATGCCAATCACTAAGTGGAACATCCTCAGGATATGGATCCGGAATCCTAGTTGGCATACGTCGCAGAGGCATCCTTAAATAGATAGTATATACCAGGATCAACGAGAATATCTAGAGATCTGACTCAAGAAGGAAATGGAAACCGAAAATCCTTCCAATATGATGAATGTACCATTGTGTGTCCCTCTAAACCGTGTTATCATGTAATGAGTTAAAAGGTAGGTGATTAGAGCCCCAGTGTATTGATACATCAGCCACCACATCAACACCAATGGTCCATAACCTGAAAGCTAAACTGAATACAATTAACTCTGCTTCCCTAAACAAAAATTAGACACTCTGTTCCTTAGGTGTAATTGACTGCTCTGAAACCACTCTTCCATAACCCATACTAGTGGGGCCAGTTCCACAATTCCTTAAGCACACCTCGTATAGTCTAGGGGATGGTGGCTAGAACTGAGTAGGATTATCACTATAATGGGAGACCTTATACTATGTACATGTACAAAAAAACATATCCATGAACAAAGAATTTATAAATGAAAAAAAACAAAGAAATCATGCATACATAGATCTAAAAATAAAACTCTTGTATACCAGGAATTAATGGAAAGTAAATAGAACTAAATACAAGCCCACCATAATGAGTCTGAAAAACAAGTACCACCTGATGGAAAGGATGAGGACTACTGTCTAGGTACTTTAGGAATAGACCTCAGTCTTTCTGGTCTCACTAAGAACTATCATGTCTTGGTCCCCATAAGAATCCATCAAAACATCGATCATCTACACAAGACATGACACATTTAGGCAAAGACCATGTAGGGGTGAGTATAAAAATACCCAGTCAGACACCCCCAAACCAAAAATAATATAAAAAATAATAATAATTAGCTCTACATAGGTATATTTCAACAACACATATAACAAGAATATCCCAATATACTCAAAAACGGCACACAATGTCTAGGTAACATCATAACCATAATTCCAGCTTACAATTCCTGCTTGATGGTTCCTCGAAGCACTCATATATGAGAATACACACTTTGAGTATGATATTATTAATGATATTATGAAGTTATGCAATACATAGATGAGGATCAGTCCCGACACTACTGGGTATTCCAAATACTCAATCTAGGTTAACCCACTAAGTAGAGGAGTGGAACCCATGTATTGTTGGTCTCAACAATACTGATAACTCCACCTAGGGTAAGAATATGATAGAGTATCTCAATCCAAGATTTATGAAAGTATTAAAAAATAAATCAAAGAATTAGTATTGAAGGGATAACCATCTTATGTGTAGGATGTGATTACATAACAACCATTATGGAAAAGGATACAGGGAACACATCCCCCAAAAAACATTTCCCTGATACAAATGATAGGGTGTCTAAGCTAACATTGAATGATTATATGAGGTGTACTTGGAGTACATGACATTTCCCTTCAGCACCATGTCTTACATGGGTAAAAACAACCATTATCATTCCTTTTTATAAGTGTATGGTGTTCCCTTTACTATATATTTTTACTTTTTTCCAAGTACACGACTAATACAATTTACATCCACACTAACCATATTTTTCTGGTAGTACACAGTGTGCCCCTTTATGTGCACACCTAGCCATTTCCCTATACACTCTGAGGTATAATCCAATACATAGGAGGATGGCAACACTCTATGTGATAGGGTGAAACACTGAATGATTCATATCTTCCTCTAGAAACCCTATCCACTACACAGGGGTCCCACACGACATGTAGTACCAATGTATATGTTGTGAAGATTGGAAATTTCTAGAATTTTAGATCTATAATAACGTGTATCCTCTGATTATCTGGCCGTCAATCTAGGTTCATCCCATTCCATAACATGGGAGTGTCATTAGACTTGTCTTTTTTTCATAGAATAACCAAAATATGGACATCACCCCAATTGGAAAACACCTTCGAATGTTGTTATTCATCACACACTGAATAACAAAAAATTGGGTATCCACACTATCTGATCCATGACTGCTTATATCATCACCCCATCATCACATCATTCCATGACCAGATCTATAATATCAAATCATTTCACCTATAAATGGGTCCACAACGATCAATTCCATAGATATTGTTGAACTAAGTTCGAGGTTATTTACCATTTTGAATGATGAAATAAGATATAAATGTTGAAACCATATCCATGAGGAATGATCCTTTTCCAACGTTCATGTTGGCATCGATTATCAGTTGTCTAAACAATTAATGAAGAGATAACTGAGAGTCATAATGAAATTATCACAATTCCAAGATAATCTAACCTGCACCCTCAATACACACAATCCTCAAATCAGTTTTCCAGTTTATTAGTTCAAGTTCAACCAAGGAATCATTAAATGAGAATAAATCTATATAAATAACTATCCTACCTTTAAATGGATCAATTAGTAGTGAAGAAGTTTTCTGAACTATTGTCTTTGGAAAGATCCTGTGATTCCATCTTATACTAGTCATCTATCATTGATTTGGTCATCGTTCACCAATGGAATATCCTTCAACATTTTCTAATAGATCTCCATATTTTTGTATGGTTATGTGGATAACCCTATAAACTTTCCATAAGTATGACTATATAGAGAATCATTAGATAAATTCATTATAATGTATTAAATAAATTATTTTTATTTTTTCTCCTTTATCCATTCCCAAGATTAATTTTACAAATATTATCTTCACTAATTTATTTTATGTTGTGCCTAATGTAATCACTATTTTTGATCTCAAAGGTTCCCTCATATTTCTAATTCTTCCCACCATTTATATGTTATTCCACTTTTAAGGAATCATTTTCATGTGTGTTAATTAATATATTTATAAAAATTATCCTGAGTACACTAGGAATCATAATTACACACCTTCTTAACAACTGGTCCCAAAAATAAACCATAAAATACTCAAAAAAAATATATGTTAAATATGAGTGATGAAATTCTCTCCACCTGGTGGATTTACATCCTAAAAATCAGAAATAGGTTGATTCACAAAAATATTTGGGTACTGTACATGAATATGTACCTCCCACTGCTATGTGATATCATGATGATTTTCATTCTTCTAATGGACAAACACTAAAATAATCTTTCCCCCATTAAGGATCCTCTCATGCCGATCTAGAATCTTAATTGGGTACTCAGTGAACGTAGCACCATCCCTAATATACAACACCCCAATCGATAACGTGTGATGGGTCATGCATGTACCTCCATAGCAATGAAATTTGGAAGACTTGGTGTACTTATTATAACTATGTAACTAGAGATAAGTAGTATGCCACCATTCCAACTCTATATAGTATCTCGAATGGGAAAACGAATCTCAGAGATAGATTGTCGCCCCAACCAAATCTTTGTAATCCTTGTTGTGGGGAAACCCATGGGAACACAAGGTCAACCTCCTATAATTCCATAGGGCTCTATCATATGTCCACATAAGACTTGTGATATCTCTATGTAGTTTTTGTCCTATCATGGTTGATCTGCACATTCACTGTAGTGGAATGGGCAAACACTAGGCCTATTAGTGTCGACTCACCTAGAATAGTCCAACAATTTGGGGATCTTGAGGGCTAATCATACAAGGCCTTGATTAGTTCCATACTAATGGTGAAATCGTATATTTTTTAATAGAAAAAATTTAAATGTGGAAGGTGATCCTCCCATATTTGGAAAAAGTACAGAATGAAATTTCACAACATATCCTCCAAAAACCTGAATGGTCCACTTAGTTGGGTAGTCTGTCTTGGGATGAAATTCTATGATTAAGGGTAAATAATTCGCAAACACCTCTTGAAATCCATTCCATAACCATGATGTGAAGTGAGCATCACATTCAAAATGATCATCGATGAAACTCCACGAAGTCAGACTATCTATTTCACATAGAGGCATAACAAGCACTCTACTAAACAATCCTATCACATTGCAAGGAAGTGGGATGACTTAGTGTGGCAATATACTATCACATAGATAGAATCATGCCTCATGTATGTACATGAAAATACCTTCATAAATCCCAGGGATATCTTATCCCACTTCCACTCAAGAACCTCAAGAGGTTGACCTAAACTTGATGGAATATGGTTCACATCTGTCACTTTATGAAAAATAAGGAATCGAGAGACAAAATATGAAAATCACTTCTTCAGCCCTAGACACCCAAGATAATGTTGGAGGTCCTTGTAAATATTTTCCACAACATTATTTACTTCCAAAGGAGATGAATAAATGGATATTATAAAATCCTCTCATTATGTCATTGGTACCATCATGCATCCTTTAAAAAGGAAGACATAATCCTCATTATCAGAAAATCTATCATAAGCATATCTAGTGGATATATATGTATTTAGGGTCTCATAGTCGGTATCCCCAAGATGTGCTTCCCTGACTCGCTGTAAAAGAAGAGATGTAACAACCATCGACTTGAGGTATGATTCCCCATATCTATCCACAAAGTATAACATTAATGAGGCCAACTAATCTGACACCATGCTCAACAATTGTGAATGAGATCTCCTATTGATAGAATATGATACCACATTCCCATTCATAAGAGAATTTATAATCTTGAATGAATAGTACTATAGGAAATCTATCCATAGAAACTATATCAAGTTGATATCCATCTAAGAGATGATATACTCAAGAAATTTGTGGTCATAAAATATGATAAATTGCTTCCCCATGAGGTAGTGTGACTGCACATTTAGTGTGAATAATTCCACAAATTACTCCAGATCATGGTTCAAATAGTTCTACTCATGAACTCTCAAATTACATGAACCATAGGCAATCACCACCTGACTCTTCATTTGAATAAAACAAAGACTAGTTCATGATGCATCAAAAAACACTACATACATGAAAAATTCCTCTAGAAATGTCAAGATGATAACACTCATCAATATTTTACTCAACTCCTAAAATCCTACGCCACCTCTTTATCGAAATGATAGGATACACAGTATAAGTCAAATAAGTACTCGGATATGATATCCTGGAGAAATTAGTTATGAATATTTGATAATATCCTACTCATCGAAATAATATATTCACCTCTGTCACCCTCTTGATTGGATCCCAAGCTTACACTACCCCAACCATAGTCAGCCCCACTACCACACTATTCTATGAGATATCATGTCCTAGAAAGTGGACCTCATGTATCCAAAAAGATCACATCAAGAGCTTCCCATAAAATATTTTTCATGGAGTATGTCCAGATGAATCCTCAAGTGTCTCGAGTTCTTCTCATCATATGATAAGAACTTAAAGATATTTTTGATGAAGACTACCCAAAAATGGTCTAAGAAGGACTAAATGATGTAGTTCATGAGTCCCATGAACACTGATGGGGAATTCATCCCTTAAAAGGGCATCACAAAGCACTCATACTGACTATTCCAACATCTTCATCTTATCATCAGTATATCCTTATTCCGTACTCACAAGTGTTGATAGCCTGACCTAATGTCAACCATAGAGGTCCATTTTGACACTCTAAAATGATTAAATAGGTCATCGATCATTGTTAGTGGATACTTATTATTCACAATCACCATAGAGATATCTCAATGTGGTCATAAGTATATCCTCATTCTGTACTCACAACTCATGGTAATCTGATCTCAGGTCAACCTTTGAGAACCACTGTGCCCCTCTAAACTGATCAAATAGGCCATCAACTGTGATATTGGATATTTATTATTCATGATAACTGTGTTCATGTGTCTCTAGTCGACACATAACCTCAATATCTCATCCACCATCACAGGGAACATAACTAGGGCTTCCCAGGTTGAATCACCGAGTATAATAAATCCCTTCCTCTACATGTCCTCCAATTACACCCTCAGCTCATGGAGCTTTGTAGGAGCCATATAATATACTTCTATATATATCGAGGTTTTACAATAGTGTAGATCATTACAGATGTCCATATCTCAGTGGGGAGGTATGACTGAGATGTCCCCAGGAATGATGTCCTCGTACTCCACCATTGTTGCAAGGGACCGGAAATTCCTAACATTCACTACACCAAGGGTCATTCTATCAAAATAATGAGTAATAGGCTATAACCTTTTATAAATGAGTCCATTATATAATTCATGGGTTCCCTTTCCCCCCCAAAAGAAAAACCTGGTCACATAACTATGGACACACCACATCCTCCACCCAAAACAGTCGATTTAGGCATGAACTATAGATAACTAGTCCATTACTAAGATGAAGTCGTAAGGACACATTTATATTAAAAATATATCCCAACAAAAAATATCACATCCAAGAGTCAGGTCACACATTTAGCACAAGTTTGTGATCACTGATTCATCTCTGTTAAGAGTCTCTAGACACAGGGTTCAAGCCAAGGGCTTAGCCAAAATATATAATTCCCGAACCAAATAGATGGAAATAAATGAATTATTATAACCTATTTTTATTAGTACTATAACTACTGTATAAAATATGTATATCATACCAAAAATCCTTCTTGGAGCCTCTAGGTCCTAAGACTCAACTGCTTACAACTACCCCCACCCCCATCCTCTAGCTCCATGAAATTTTAATGGACCACCTAGGGGGTGTGGTGGTAATAATTCAAAGTTACCAGATCCTCTAGCTACTCCCTCATATCTTGTTCCAATTATATCTCCCTTTATACCAATCTATTCCAACTACTTCCTCTGCATCGGTTTTCCATCCACTATCACTATGTCTGTTATATGATGGGTCATACAATCCCATGCAAGATGTACCTTTCCATCACATGAGTAGAATCACCTCTCCCATGAATGACTGGACCCATATTGTGATCCCTAAACTCATAATCTATTTCCTAGGTTCTCCTATTTAAATATATCACATGTCAGTGTCCCTAAAACTAATGTCAGCTTCCCATTGATGAAATATCTACTCTTTCTTTCCCACTATTGACAACCACTGTCTGCACCTACTCAACTAGGAAACTATCAACCATAAAATATCTCTCTATCAAACCAACATAATTAGGAATTAATAGAGGTATAAATATATCTGATATGTCCCTATGTATTCCTCACTCGAATTTCTGAGCCTGAAAGGACTAATCCTAAACCATATCAATCATGTACCTAGAGTCGTTGGTGAACCCCAATAAAGACTATGCCAATGTCATGCTTCCATGATAGAGACGTAGAATCACTTGTATATGTACAACCCTCATCGTATCTAGAGATACATCCTATATGAAGGGGAACTCAAAATCAAACCTTGCTAGCGTCACCTTGTCATAAGACTGGTTTCCCAAACCCCACTACCATCATGTTGATCCATGGAGAAGGATCACTATAAGAACCACCATCTAACTTGGTGGTTTCCTAACTAGTCCAAAAAATCATGTCACCAACACAATATAGTCCTCTCATGATTATGGTTCGGTATCACCTTAAAGCCTAAGGGGTCACTTTCACTAGAACTCATGAAGTGCACTCAACCTGGGCACCTTATCCACTAGAACTATGGGTACTATTTTCTACCCAAAAGGTGGTCATATAGATGGCACACCACATAGAGGTAACACATCTACAATAATTATATGTATCGATGCCTCATCACTAAGGTGATCATCCTCATGATCCTAACACTGAATTCTATATGGCCTATGTTATAGAGGCTTCCTAAAATAGAAAAGATGTACCACATTCATTGAGTATATATGGAGATATGACTCAATAAGACATAGAAACCATAACAAATTATAACATTATTCATGTACAATTTTTCATCCCTAAACCAGTGTCCTCATCTACTGAGTTGAAATACATGTGATTCGATTCCTGGTGTAGGGATACATTGGTCACCAAACAAACATAGGGGTCTATGTCCAAAAATCCGAAGTCAAAACACTTAACAATATTTCCCCCAAAAAAGCACATACTCTGGTACTAATGTAGAACCGACTTCTTTGATACCACCATTTTTTGACCTGTTACAATGAGGACCATGACATGACACCCCAATCTCGCCTCTAATATAATAAGGGTTGGTGACTGGATCTGAGTAGGTATATCACTAACATGGGAGGCCTTATCCAAAAAACTTGTAAACATAGACACATCTCCATGTCCATACAATGCTGAAATGTAGATCAACTAGAAGAAACCATGTATGCATACATCTAATCCAACTACTAGAGTAGAAATGGAAGTAAAGGAAAGTCAACAGGGCCAAATATAACCCCACTACAAAGAGTCTTAAAAAAAGTCCAACTTGAAATGAAATATGTGGACTAGTGTTAAGGTACCATATAAACCCACCATGGTCTATTCAGTCTCACTATGAATTTCCTGGTCTTGGTCTCACAATGCCTCCATCAAAAGTTCATTCATCTACACAAGATATGACAGGTGGAGGAAAAGCCCATGCAGGGGTATGTATAACAATACCCTGTAGGACACCCCAAAAACAAAAAACATATAAAATAATAATAAAAGATCACTCTATGAGGGTATATGTCTTCAATACATGTGGCAAGAATATCCCAATATACTCAAAGAAACAAAAAATGTCATGGTAAATTCACGACCATAGTGAAAGCCTAGAATTCTAGATTGAAGGTTCCACAAAGAACTCATATATGAGAATAGACTACATGATTCGATATCACTATTGAATGTCTGTTGATATATGACACTCAGAAGAGGATCACTACCAAGAACTTAAGGTATAAGAAAAACTCAATTTGTATTGACTCTCTATGTAGGGGATCAACACTCATATAGTGTTGGTCACAACGATCCAATGAACTCCACCTAGGTAAAAAAGATGAAAGAGGATCTCACTCTAGGCCTCACATATGGATTCCAACAACTCTATCAAAAAATTCATGCTAAAGGGAACACCATCTTATTTTTTGGATGTGATTTGATACAAAACCTCAGTTAAAATGATACTTGGAATTCACCCTGAACAAAACATTTCCATGATACAAAGTAAAAGGGATCTAAGACAACTTTGAAGGAGTACATGGCCTGTATTACGAGTAGATGGGAATTTCCTTCGACATCGGGTCCTACCCATGTAAAATGGACCATGCCCATGTCTATGAAAATTACAAGGAATTAAATTGGTTTTGTAATTATAACAGCTCCAAGAACATGGCTAATCCCTTGTATATTCAGGATGGCCATGTTTTTGTAGGATTACATGAAGTGCCCTTGGCTGTGTACTCCTACCCATGTTGGTGTAAACTCTGAGGTACACACTAAGCCATCCGGGGAGGGTTACACTATGTGTGACATGGTCACATTCTATGTGATACTTATCTTCATCATGAAATCCTATCCACGATATAGGGGTCCCACACAATATGTAGCTTCGAAGCTCACACCATGTAGATTATAAATTTCCATTATTCCATATATAGAATCACGTGTCTCCTACTCTTCTATGACTATAAATCTGGACATGTACCATTATAGAATATAATAGTGTCATTGAATGGGACTTTGCATCATAGAATCTTCAAAATCTAGACATTAATATGTTCATAAAATGCCTTCAAACATCATTATTTATCACACACAAATGAACAAAAAAAATGAGTATCCACACCATCCCATCTGATTCTTATTTGGTTATTACACCACCATCACATCGATTAAGCCCATATCTACAATATCAAAACATTGCACCCTGAAATGGGCGTGAAATGATCAATTCATAGATATTTTCAATGCACATGCCAAGGGATCTCTTGTGATGAATGAATAAATAAGAGATAAATTCACAAACCACAACCACAAGGAATTAACCTATGAAAATTTTCATATTTTCCTCAATTCATTTTCATTAGATTGAGTAATGATGATATAATAGATAATCACAATGAAATTATCCCAATTAATGGACAATCTGACCTACACCCACAATACAAAATATTCGCTAATCAATTCATTAGTTGATCAGTTCATGTCCATCATAGGGATCATAAAATGTGAAGAAATCCAAACTACTGACTACCCTACCTCAATATGGGTCGATCTCCAATAGAGAACAAGCTTGTGTCATTACTATTGGTGAGATCCTGTGATTTCAACTCACACTAGTTTTCGATCCTCAATTTGGTTGTTATCCCCCAATGGAATCTCCTTAAACTCTCTCCAACAACTCTCAATTGATTTTCAGGGTTATATGTCTAACCTTTAAAATTTTTCATAAGTGAGATTGTATAGGGAAACATTGGGACATTGTGTTACAATAGATTAAATAAATAAATTTATTAATTTATTTTTTATCCATGTCTATGAAGAATTTTCCACAGATAGTCTATGTTGAAATTTTTCATGTTTCACATAATGTAAATGTAGAGACCCGTATATTGACGTACATTTACATTACATTACTTTTGCGGAATACTTAGTACATAAGAAAAAATACACACACAAGGATCGTAATAGTTTAGTGTCTTTGGAAACTCGAAACGTAATATTCTAATCGTGGTGAAAGATCTCCAATATCTCCCATAAAGATCTTCCCTTTTTTTTCCCTAAAACCATTCTTTATATCCTGGGGAAAATAAAACATAAAAGGGTGAGCTCAAATACTCAGTAAGGGTAAACAAAAGAAATATAAATCTCATCGTATACAAAAAGCACATAACTTTTGGAAATCTTAACCTGCAAAAGAGATCATAATTTCATAACATGGGATAAATCATGGTAGTGAAATTTAATCACAATAATCATAACTTAAAACATGAAACTTTGTGGCATACACACATAATCATAGAGAATCATTTATTTTTAGTCAAGACTCATTTCCAAGACTATCTTAGTGGACAAAGTCCCTTTCTGAATCGAGTCACCCTCGTTCAAGTCCTGTTTCACTGAACCGGTATAACCTACCGTTCCATCCCTGTCTATCTCATGAGATATAAAATCTTTACCCAATGCATTGGAGGGAGATATAGGTCCCACCCATCTCATAATTATACCATTCTTATGTGTGCCACAAAATCATAAATCATACATCATTTCATAACCCATGTAATAAAAATGGGATTCTTAAACATCATGACATCATAAAACAATTCATATAAGATAAAGGAATTCATTAAAATAATTCCATCACAACATAATCAAATCAATGTAAGAATAGGGATAGGAACATAACCCTATATTATCTTATATGGAAAATAATTTTGATAAAACACTTGAACTCCATTCTTGAGGAAAATATCCTTTCTACTTCAAAAAAAATTTCTTTTCTTAACATGTCATACAATTTTAAACTAAAAGAAGATGATTAAAAATAAACTAGAAAACTTGTAAAGGAAGCTTCTTGGAAATAATTTTTTAAAAATACATTCATGTCGTATAAGTTAAAAAACATTCTTCTCGTACTTTTGTCGGAAAAGTCAAAAAAGTACCTCGTACGAAAAACGACAAAAGATTCCTTTCATATCTTTTACTAAAAACTCACCGAAGGGTAAAATAGGATTTAAAAAATTGTAGGTGAATGGAAATAATATTACATATTGAGGAATCATGGATGTGGATGATAAAATACACCGCAGTAAATACTAACGTATAAACAATCTCGGATAAAAATGAGATTGTGATATTTCCCTTACCTTAGGTCCGACTTGCTTTGTAAGTGTCTGAACATCCAGTATAATGATTTAAATCTTGTTATTGACTTATTACAGAATCATATTCATTGTTATTATATCATATATGGTCCACTTATGACTTTATATTACCCGTTCTTTTGTAAATTCATGTTAAAGTAGCGTTTTGGGTAAAATCGTCTCATTTGTCGTTCGTGGTTTTAACTTGTAATTATTAATATGATTACTTGGATCATGATTACTTATATCCAGAATGTAAAACATGATTTATATATAATATATATTCAGAATATATATATATATAACATATCGATAAATGGAATGAAATACACCGTTCATGGAGACGGTAGTCCGTACGTACGCATGAACGCTGTTTTCGTTTCCGTATTGAAGTGAATGGAATTAAGTAGATGACATACATATAAATTTACATAAGTCCAGTATAATTATTATGTCATATATTTCATTAGTCCTTATTATATATACTTTATAATCATTCATTAATGGTTAATCATTGAGAATGAATCTCATCGCGTCGTGGAGACGGTAGTCCGTACGTACGCACGAGCGATGATATCGTTCCCATGGTCGTGAAATTGTGTTGAAGTGTATGTAGACTATTTTAGTATCAATATCACTTTATAATAATCATATATAGTTACTCATTACACCATTATACCCATCCTATTAAGGTGGTGGTGGAAAATAGATTACACGACGGCGTGGAGACGGTATTCCGTACGTACGCACGCGCGGTGATTTAATTTTTCCGTAGGATGGATAGAAGGTGAATAAGGGTTGTTTCATATTTATAATAACATATTAGTATGTAAGTAATACCGATGTTATTACTTTGTCATGAAACAACTAAATAAGAAGAAGTTAAAGAAGAAAGAAATTGAAAAGATCGGTAATGGATATTACCTCTTCTTTGAAACGCCTCTTTGAATCCTCCACTTAGGGAACTAAGATTGGTCTTTGAAGAAGACCAGGACCTCTAGGATTATTCTAGGGAGGTTGAGAAGAGAATTGGGCAGGGTTTGGCCGATCTTGAAGGCTCAATGTTGTGTGAGGAAGGGAGGGAGGAGGTGCCCTTTTATAAGGGAGGAGAGGGGCACCTTTGGAATAACTAAAAATATTATTTTATTATAAAATAACGTTCGGTTTTAAATAGCTCCAAATTGAATTATTTCGAGGATAAGGTGGGGATGGGTCTAAATCCTCTTATCCAATAGAATTTAGACACGTTTTGGTTCCTATTTTAGCCTTATCATTTAGATTTAACATTAAGTTAAATAATTTAAATTTTTTTGCGTCTTCTTGTGTTCTTATACTATAAGGTTAATAAACTTACTATAAGAAGCCAAACGAAACCGAAATTGTTTATTATTAATATATATAACCTTATCTAAGTCATTTGGCCGAACCTTATATTTTTAGGAATAAAATAAAAATTCATAATATAATATTTGTTTTAAAAACTATTTTATGTCAATTTTGACACTATTTAGTAATTGATTTTTGTGAAAATCATAATAGAATTATAAGATCGAACAAAGTTAATTAAATCAATACTAACATGTCATATTAATCTAGAAAATTAGTGGAATTCATAAAAAGTCTCAAATTACACTTATTTGGGCATTTATAACATCAATTATGTCAATATTTCATTAATAAGACAATTACTACATCATCTTTGTGTCATAATAAATTAAATTATTTAATGTCTAAAAATTACAAATAAAATACCATTATGTAGGAAATCTTTTTAGATTTATTATTAATATTTATAGGCGAATTTATCTTATGTATATCCCCATATTAAAAATGTTTTAGTAAATAAACTTTGATTTTAACTCTTTTAACCCTTCTTTAAATAAATAAATGTCCTAATCTAATCCATGTGGTCCTAAATGGTCATATTTTATTCCTAAGTTTGTTTTTGGTAGAATTAATCTTTTCCAATAGAATTAGGAAATGTGTTAGGTTAATAATAATATCATTTCTACCCTTAATTACCCTATTTACTTTTAACTGTGGTAAAAAAAAGTAAAAAGTTACTATTTACCAAAAAATTATTTTCATCTCACTGAACCACATTTTACTTACTGACATCAATCGTGTCTCTCGTATTTTTGAAATTCCACTCACAGAAGTGGTAAAATTAAGTTTTATGAAAAATTCAGTTTTTTTTAACTACCACTTAGTGGTTTCACTATTCATCAAAAATTAAAAGTTTTTAGAAAAATACCAATAATTAGGCCTAAACTATATTTGATATTATGAACTCAAAAATGATTTCTATTTTACCAAATTCAAAAAATATCAGTTGCATTAATTATTTTAAAAATTAATTCCCGTCGTCAAAACAAATAGCGTGTTTTTAAGAGATAATAACTATCAAAAGATTGACACTTGTTTATAACTGGTTTAAATGTGAAATTACATCCAATGACCAACATTGTTTTAAATTGTAAAAATATACTCTAAATATACTTTAAAACCACTCAAATTAATAATTTATCACTATTAATTATTTTGATTGAAAAAGTTGTTTTTAATTAAAATTTAGTAATTTTCAATATTCATCAAAATATGAAAGTTATCCGAAAATCACCAAAATTTCACCTTAAGCTAATTTCGATATTCCGAATCCAAAAATAAAGTCAATTTTGAAAAATAGAAATTAAAAAATTTCAAAAAGTTGTTATTACTGTTCATAATGTCTAGTTTTAATAATATTTTAATAGTATATCGTTGTTTAGTGAAACTTGGTGTTGCGTACAACACACGCTATCGTGGAAGGTCGCGATTGCGTGTAATTCAATCCAGGTCAGTGATGTGTGTTGTGAAAGCTCCTTTTGGTGTAGCGTATAACACAAGACATTAATGAAATTAAAAAGAATATTTTTCCTAAAATCTCGGGGTGTTACATTCTACCCCCCTTAAAATGAATTTCGCCCTCGAAATTAGTCGGGGTTATAAATGGTTTACTACTCGAAAGTTTGTTTAATAGAAACCCACATCCTAAAAAGGAATACAAAAACCAATCTTTAAAAACAAAAGTATGAAACGTAACGGTTACCAAAATAAACTAATCACTGGGTTTCCACATAGGTGAATATATGGATATGGAAGAAAAATCTAACCATCGTGTTCTGATGGAGAGTGGTAGAGAACATGGCTATGAAAAAGCCAGCAATCACAAATCCATAAATTTGTGATGATCTAAGGTACCATCTGATTAATCAGATATAAGAGCACTAGGACAACATTTTTGGTTTTCAAGATCTTTTACCTAAAGTTGAAGAATTTGAATTAGAATAAATACTTACTTTATTTTGGTAGAATCTCACTGTTGTTCGTGCCTTGAACAATTTCCACTTCATCTCTTAAATAAATAAAGTTGAATTTGTTATTCGTGAAGTGTTAGTAGATCATGTGATAGAATGACGGTTCATTCCATCTGTCTCAAACAAAAGGTTAGCAAAAGCTATTAAATATACATAAGTAATTCTATAGTGATATTAATCATATATGGTTCCTAAAATGGACTTATACTTCATATATCATACTTCTTAATATAATAAAACAAGTTTCTACTATACAGGGACTTCCTGTAGGCCAGTGGTAGGCAATAAAGGCAAGTCGCACTTCGGTTGTGGGTTCGATTCCCACATCCGTGTCCGACGCGATGGGTTGTTGCCCGTCCTGCAGGTTGTCCTTTTTCTAAAACTACATTACTATAACATACCATCAATAATATCGAAAATCTTCTATCCTTAAACAATACTAACTTATGTCCAACATAATCCATTCTAATCTTTAGGCTTATCCATAATACCGCAGTCCACTCTCATAATATAGTGAAAACGATTACCAGAGATTTAATACTGTCATTGATCCCCATACTTCATAAGATTTGTCTTGTTGGTCACATTCCAAACATTCAAAGGCCTTAATCACGTATTCTCTTGAATACCCATTGAACCTTAGTGAAAACATGAATGCAGTTAAAAGTTAACTCTTTACACATACCAAAATCCATAAATTCTATATACTCAAACCATGATATAACCTTCTCCTTATATCAGTCATGAGCTCATGAATACAATCAAATACCTCATTATCTTATTATTCCTTCATTATGCGCATATAATCTACTTTCCAAAAAAATCTGAATAACATTTCATGGTTACTAATACCATTAATCATACACTTTAAAAACGTAGGAAAGACAATAGTGTAACAATCCTTAGATGTCTCTTTATTCCATAGTACCATGAGATTACTTATACAACATTACACTTGATAAACATGTAATCATTCCACTACCTTCTTAAACCATTGACCGAGCTTCAACAATTCTTTCATCTCACATATCATTTGTAGTCTCTTCATCATCATCAACATAAATACTTCCCATACGACCATACAAATTCTCTTCATGAGACTTTCCCTTAGGGCATTGGTTTGCATAATGCCCGTACATTCCACATTTAAAACATTTAACCATTGTTGATGTCGTAGCAATATCATTATCCTCATCCATGCTGTTAACTGAACCTTTTCCTTTGCACTTACTTGCTTTGTATCCTTCTTTTCCACACCCAAAGCATCTTCCAGTTCCTTTGAAACATTCTCCTTGATGCCTCTTCCCACATGATTGACATAGGGGAAATTGAACTATCTTTCCTCTATGATCATCATGAAACTCCATCTTTCTCTTATTAGCCGAGTCAGGAAACTTACCAAATTTTACTTTATTGATCATGTTATGAGATTGCTGATTCGGCATAATAATGATGTTTGGACTTCCAAATCCCATTTCATTATGAAGAATATCATTCCATTGTCCATCATATTCTCCATTATCGTGAATCATCTTGTTTCCAGCCATTTTCTAAAACCCAAAAAGAATAGTGTGAGAGGCAAAAATCAAGCTAGGGGAAAAAAAACATAATAAAGGGGGAGTACCTTCAATATCTAACATCTTAGGTTTAATTATATGATTGTTAGCATAATTCTAGTACTATAACCTATACGTATACTTAACCTTAGGGACATCCCTTGACATACCTTAGAAATATCTCTAGGGATCTCACTAACGTTTTCGCATCCTAGTTTCCAAAGGATGACTAAACCATTCCTCTGATACCAACTGTAGAGACCCGTATATTGACGTACATTGACATTACATTACTTTTTCGGAATACTTAGTACATAACAAAAAATACACACACAAGGATCGTAATAGTTTAGTGTCTTTGGAAACTCATAACGTAATCTTCTAATCGTGGTGAAAGATCTCCAATATCTCCCATAAAGATCTTCCCTTTTTTTACCTAAAACCTTTATTTATATCCTGGGGAAAAGAAAACATAAAAGGGTGATCTCAAATGCTCAATAAGGGTAAACAAAAGAAATATAAATCTCATCGTATACACAAGCACATAACTTTTGGAAATCCTAACCTGCAAAAGAGATCATAATTTCATAACATGGGATAAATCATGGTAGTGAAATGTAATCACAATAATCATAACTTAAAACATGAAACTTTGTGGCATACACACATAATCATAGAGAATCATTTCTTGTTAGCCAAGACTCATTGCCAAGACTATCTTAGTGGACAAAGTCCCTTTCTGAACCGAGTCACCCTCATTCCAGTCCTGTTTCACTCAACCGGTATAACCTACCGTTCCAGCCCTGTCTATCTCATGAGATATAAAATCTTTACCCAATGAATTGGAGGGAGATATAGGTCCCATCCATCTCATAATGATACCATTCTTATGTGTGCCACAAAATCATAAATTATACATCATTTCATAACCCATGTAATAAAAATGGGATTCTTAAACATCATGACATCATAAAACAATTCATATAAGATAAAGGAATTCATAAAAATAATTCCATCACAACATAATCAAATCAATTTAAGAATAGGGATAGAAAAATAACCCTATATTATCTTAGATGGAAAATAATTTTCATAAAACACTTGAACTCCATTCTTGAGGAAAATATCCTTTCTACTTCAAAAACAATTTCTTTTCTTAACATGTCATACAATTTTAAACTAAAAGAAGTTGATTAAAAATAAACTTGAAAACTTGTAAAGGAGGCTTCTTGGAAATAATGTTTTAAAAATACATTCATTCCGTATAAGTAAAAAAAACATTCTTCTTGTACTTTTGTCGGAAATGTCAAAAAAGTACCTCGTACGAAAAACGACAAAAGATTCCGTTCATATCTTTTACTAAAAACTCACCGAAGGGTAAAATAGGATTTAAAAAATTGTAGGTGAATGGAAATAATATTACATATTGAGTAAGCATGGATGTGGATGATAAAATACACCCCAGTAAATACTAAAGTATAAACAATCTCGGATAAAAATGAGATTGTGATATTTCCCTTACCTTAGGTCCGACTTGCTTTGTAAGTGTACGAACCTCCTGTATAATGATTTAAATCATGTTATTGACATATTAAAGAATCATATTCATTGTTATTATATCATATATGGTCCACTTATGACTTTATATTACCCGTTCTTTTGTAAATTCATGTTAAAGTAGCGTTTTGGGTAAAATCGTCTCATTTGTCGTTCGTGTTTTTAACTTGTAATTATTAATATGATTAGTTGGATCATGATTACTTATATCCAGAATTTAAAACATGATTTATATATAATATATATTCAGAATATATATATAATATATCGATAAATGAAATGAAATACACCGTTCATGGAGACGGTAGTCCGTACGTACGCATGAATGCTGTTTTCGTTTCCTTATTGAAGTGAATGGAATTAAGTAGATGACATACATATAAATTTACATAAGTCCAGTATCATTATTATGTCATATATTTCATTAGTAATTATTATATATAATTTATAATCATTCATGAATGGTTAATCATTGATAATGAATCTCATCGCGTCGTGGAGACGGTAGTCCGTACGTACGCACGAGTGATGATATCGTTCCCATTGTCGTGGAATTGTGTTGAAGTGTATGTAGACTATTTCAGAATCAATATCACTTTATAATAATCATATATAGTTAATCATTACACCATTATACTCATCCTATTAAGGTGGTGGTGGAAAATAGATTACACCACAGCGTGGAGACGGTATTCTGTACCTACGCACGCGTGGTGATTTCATTTTTCCGTAGGATGGATAGAAGGAGAATTAGGGTTGTTTCATATTTATAATAACAAATCAGTATGTAATTAATACTGATGTTATTACTTTGTAATTAAACAACAAAAGAAGAAGAAGTTGAAGAAGAAAGAAATTGAAAAGATCGGTAATGGATATTAGCTCTTCTTTGAAACACCTCTTTGAATCCTCCACTTAGGGAACTAAGATTGGTCTTTGAAGAAGACCAGGACCTCTAGTATTATTCTAGGGAAGTGGAGAAGAGAATTGGGCAGGGGTTGGCCGATGTTGAAGGCTCAATGTTGTGTGAGGAAGAGAGGGAGGATATGCCCTTTTATAAGGGAGGAGAGGGGCACCATTGGAATAACTAAAAATATTATTTTATTATAAAATCTAGTTCGGTTTTAAATAGCTCCAAATTGATTTATTTCGAGGCTAAGGTGGGGATGGGTCGAAATCCTCTTATCCAATAGAATTTTGACAAGTTTAGGTTCCTATTTTAACCTTATCATTTAGATTTAACATTAAGTTAAATAATTTTACTTTTACCGTGTCTTCTTATGTTCTTATAATATAAGGTTAATAAACTTACTATAAGAAGCCAAACGAAACCCAAATTGTTTATTATTAATATATATTACCTTATCTAAGTCATTTGGTCGAACCTTAGATTTTTAGGAATAAAATAACAATTAATAATATAATATTTTTTTAAAAAACTATTTTATGTCAATTTTGACACTATTTAGTAATTGATTTTTGTGAAAATCATAACAGAATGATAAGTTCGAAAAAAGTTAATTAAATAAATACTAACATGTCATATTAACCTATAAAATTAGTGGAATTCATAAAAAGTCTCAAATTACATTTATTTGGGCATTTATAACATCAATTATGTCAATATTTCATTAATAAGACAATTACTGCATCATCTTTGTGTCATAATAAATTAAATTATTTAATGTCTAAAAACTACAAATAAAATACCATTATGTTGGAAATCGTTTTAGATTTCTAATTAATATTTATAGTCGAATTTATATTATGTATAACCCCATATTAAAACTGTTTTAGTAAATAAACTTTGATTTTAACTCTTTTAACCCTTCTTTAAATAAATAAATGTCCTAATCTAATCCAAGTGGGCCTAAATGGTCATATTTTATTCCTAAGTTTGTTTTTGGTCAAATTACACTTTTCCAATAGAATTAGGACATGTTTTAGGGTAATAATAATATCATTTCTACCCTTAATTACCCTATTTACTTTTAACCGTGGTAAAAAAAGTAAAAAGTTACTATTCACCAAAAAATTATTTTCATCTCATTGAACCACATTTTACTTACTGACATCAACCGTGTCTCTCGGATTTTTGAAATTCCACTCACAGAAGCGGTAAAATTATGTTTTATGAAAAATTCAGTTTTTTTAACTACCACTTAGTGGTTTCACTATTCATCAAAAATTGAAAGTTTTTTAAAAAATACCAAAAATTAGGCCTAAGCTATATTTGATATTATAAAGTCAAAAATGATTTCTATTTTACCAAATTCAAAACATATCAGTTGCATTAATTAATTTAAAAATTAATTCCCGTTGTCAAAACAAATAGCGTGTTTTTAAGAGATAATAAATATCAAAAGATTGACACTTGTTTATAACTGGTTTAAATGTGAAATTACATCCAATGACCAACATTGTATTAAATTGTAAAAATATATTCTAAATATACTTTAAAACCACTCAAATTAATAATCTATCACTATTAATTATTTTGATTGAAAAAGCAGTTTTTAATTAAAATTTAGTAATTTTCACTATTCATCAAAATATGAAAGATATCCGAAAATCACCAAAATTTCACCCTAAGCTAATTTCGATATTCCGAATCCAAAAATGAAGTCAATTTTGAAAAATAGAAATTACAAAATTTCAAAAAGCGGTTATTACTATTCATAACGTCTAGTTTTAATAACATTTTAATAGGATATCGTTGTTTAGCGAAACATGATGTTGCGTACAACACACGCTATCATGGAAGGTCGTGATTGCGTGTAATTCAAGACAGGTCAGTGATGTGTGTTGTTAAAGCTCCTTTTGGTGTAGCGTATAACACAAGACATTAATGAAATTAAAAAGAATATTTTTCATAAAATCTCAGGGTGTTACAGTAAATACCATATTCTGAACTCAATAGTGCCAAATGATTTTTGATCTAATCCCTCATTTAGAATTTAATCATCCTTTTCAAGAAAACTATTTCTGACTTTTTTAGTATATTTAATATATTACAATCATTTGTTTTGAGAACACCGAGGCTCAGAATAGAACTTTGTCTCAGTGCCACATCTTGAGAATAATCCATAAAAATATCCCAAAGTAATACATAGAAAATCTAATTAATTACATTCTCTCTACCTTGGGGCTTTACATCCTCAAAAATCCAAAACAAGTGGCTATAAAAAAATATATGGGCACCAAGAATGAATCTAAGCCCCCCATTCCCAGATGCTCTCATAAAGATTCCCATGATTCTACCATACATGAACTAAGGGAATTTCTCACCCATGAATGATCCTCTCATGCTGATCCTCAATCTCTATTGAGTAGTAATTATTGGAAGCTTCATCCTCAATGTCCATCTCGCCCCAACCACTAACATGCGATTGTTTATGCATGTACCTCCACAGCTACAACCCGTGGAAGCCTTTTTGTACCCTATCTAACTATGGTAGTAGATATGAGTAGTATTCCACCTCTCAATCTATACATAGTATCAAGAAATTTCAAAAGAATCTCAGAGATAACATTCTACCATGAACAAATCTCCATTATCCACTTTAATGTGAAACACATAAGAACACATGACCTCCCTCCTCGAATTCCAAAGGCCTCTATAATCATTCTACATTAGAATTTTAATGGATCTGTATAGACCTCATATACTCATATATGATCTACACCTTCTCTTTAGTGGCTCACACCAACTCTTTCCCCATAAATGGAAGCTGTCCCAGGTCAGTTCAACAATGTGGTAAACTATAGGGTTTCCCGTACAAGGCCTCAAATGGTTCCATACAAATGGTTGAATGAAAACTATTATTATATGTAAAATCCACCAGTTTTTGGTGATCCTACTAATAATGAAAAAAGTCCAACATGCATGATTGAATCATTTCCTCTAGAACATGAATGGTCTGCTTAGTCTGGAAGTCGGTCTGGTGGTGAAACACTATGCTCAAGCGTAATAGTGTCCCAAATAAGTCATTAAATCCCTTACATAACCAATATGTGATGTTTGATCTGGGGTTAGAAATGATCACTGATGGAACTCCATGGAATTAGACCATATCCAACACATAGAGACATCCTAAGATCTTTACATAACTATTCTCCCAAATATATAGGAAGTGGGATGACTTGGTGAGTCAGTCATGATCACCTATATGGAACCAATTCCATTATAAATACATGGTAATCCCATAAAAAATTAAATAACTATTGTAAGAACATGGATATTTATTGTAGGTGTGGATCTTAAATTCAAGTGTTTCTAAGCAAAAGGGAAGAATTTGGGAATTTCCTAAGTACATAACGTGTACTTAGGTGTACACGTCATGTACTCAGTTTCCATTTATATCTGTGTACTGGCCGTGTAATGGCTGAGTACATGGCCGTGTGTGGTGACCTCGAGATCACCTAAAGCGGGGCCCGATAATTTCCTATACGTGCTATGTATCCTCAGGGAAAATGCTGTGAATTTCTATTCATAATTGTTATATCAGACTAGGGTCAGGTCAAATTGAAAGAACATCCTTCTTCTAGCATTGTCTCATCTGAGAGTGATGGATATCACTGATTATTTTCTGAGATCCTGATCGACCATATGTTCTCTGAATCGAACACCTTCGATTGTTTGGGAACCACATCAGTGAGTTCTTCCTTCTTATAGAGATACGTCTCTTGATTTTTCATCTTTTGAGGGATATCCTTTGTTGAACGTTTTATAATTTTTTTACATCTATGACATTCTAGGTCAATTCATAGGATGAGGTTCAAATATATGGATCTTATAATGACGAGGTAGGTGGATCATTTCCTTTCATTATTGTCTTTGAGTTTATATGACAAAGTGTTGATTTCCCACGTTTCGAGTATATCAGGTTAAAGGGTTTTAACCCTGTTTTATCTGCCTGAGATTGATTGTAAGATTAAGCCTTTGTTAATGTGATATTATGTGAAATTTCAAGTTTAAAGAACACCCCATGGGAACATTTCCTCGGTCTACTATTTAGGGCCATTTGGTCCAGGTTTCCTATGAGGAAGACCTTGTATCCTTGCTGCTTGTTAAATTATTGTGATAAGAATTGAAATTGTTTAGACATATTGTATTTGAGATTACATTGGGCCACTTGTTATCATGTATGAATTATTGGGTTACATAAGGGATATGGGAACCTGGTGTAGTTAGAAAATAATGGGATTGACTATGAGGGCCCACTCAGAGTGTCTATAGATACGTTACAAGACAACAAGGGTGAATTGAGGTTGAGTGCTTCCCCAAAGTGTCTATAGTTATTTTAGAAATATCACTGGTGGAATTGACTGTGAGAGCTTCCTCAAAGGGTCTTTTTCTTTTATTTCTTTATTTGACCAGAGGGGTTAGACAGTGTGAGCTAACCAAAGGTTTAGTATAAGTATTGAATGTTTGTGACGCGTCTTCCAAGACAAAGCACAAACTTGGATTTGATCCAGTTATGTTGTCTTATGAGATAACTATTTGGGATACATTCTTGATTAAATGTGGTATATTAAATGTTAATGAATGTAAATGGAAACTGTAGTATTGGTTACATTTGTGTACTCTTAGTTTCATTATTGCATTTTCATTTTTACCTTATTTATATACTCACTAATAGTTAGGCATAGATCTTGTGGTAGTTTCCTACTGGGATTCATCTCACACCCTATATGGGTAATGCATTTGGACTCAAAAAAATTATATTGTTGCAGGTATAGGTAAGGGCAAGAACCCTTCTACTTTAAGTAATTGATTATTGTGGAGCTAGAGTGCATGGGACCAAGGTGAGGCTTGTGATGCTGCTGGAGTTTATTTATCATTCAGTACTTCATTTTTTATTTTGTATTCCATCATTGAGACTTTCTTGGACTTTTTTCTGGACATATGTGTCATGAATCATTTATATATGTGCACCAGTTGTTTATTTAATTTTAGTCTTCCACCATTTACTTATTATATGGTATTAATTCTTCTGTTGTTGTATATCATTGTTATTCCATTGCGTTACTCTACAAATGAGGTAATTGTTTCCCCATTATCACACCCAAGGACCTCGTGGCTAGTCGACAGGATTGGGAATTCGGAGAAATGCACTTGAGGCCATGTGAACAACTGGGTACCGGGCACCTTTGTGGGGTACCCAGAACAAGGATGTTACAATGTGGTATCAAAGGAATTCTTTTCATCTTGACATACTATTTGGAGCATACAGATAGTGATAGGAAGGAATTAGTAGTTGTTAATAAGATTTTCCCATGAGTTTCTAACCCATATATGAGGAAATGCCAATATTCCTTGAATATAGATATTTTTAAGGTTTTCAATTATTACAGTTGATTTGGTTTCACTGTTGGGTGATTCACATGGTTTGTGCTATTATTGTTGATATTTTTGAAGTTCTATTTCTATTTCAACATGATGAGATGAGGGTATTCTATCTCATTCATCATATAGTAACTTTCTAGAGATCACATGTCATGGATTCGTTTCATGCCATTTAGGGTACCTTATCAATTTCATGTTGTTGTGATTGATGTTGTGCAAGATATGAATGTTTTTTGGTAGATGCCATGATATAATATCTTCTATTTGATAGGGTATTGCATGTTGTGTATGTTTTCATTTGAATGAGTGCCAAAAATTTGTCCCAGATGTGTTATGGTCCCTCACTGATCGGAATTTGGTGGATCATGTATTTATTACAATGTTATAGCTTTTGATATACATAATGATGGTGCCAAACGTTGATTCGCGTGTAGTATTCCCCCCAAGGATCTGATTTTGGCACTTTAATGTTCGTTTTCAGTGTTTTTATTGGGTTCTAGATTAGTTTATAAGTCTTACTATCTTGAAAAACCTAGAATACATGATGCGTATTCATGAATAAATGCCATGTATCCTTATCTTCTGAAGGGAACAACATTTCTTAAGTGCACGTCGTGTACCATATGTACACACTATGTAGTCCAAAACCATGTGATTCGCTATGTGGATAGAGACATGGGGTTTAGAAATGTTTTGTGACACACGTCGTGTACTTGGAGTACACACCATGTTCTAAGATCCGTGTACCCAGCCGTGTGACCAACGACATGGGGGGATTAAAATCAGGTTGTACATGTTGTGTTATCTTCTTAAACGTAATGTAGAGATGACCATGACACCAACTGTGTGACTAATGACATTATTGGATATGACTTTAGTGATACACACCCTATATAGGGAACACATTCCATGTATAGTTTCCCATGTAGGATCCGTGTTTATAGTTGTGTAGAGTAACTCGGGCAGGGGGAAATGATTCAAGTACACATCGTGTTACATGGAAAACACACCATGTGTTTGGGGGTTACATGACTAGGGTTGTTATATGTACATGCCCATGTGAAAGCCTAAGGGGAAACACTTTGTAGGGGTTATACACGCTCTGTATCCCTATTTTGAATAAAATTATTGTTTTCTTCTCCTATTCCTTTGTTGCATTTCTATGTTTCAGTCCTTGGTAACCCTGAACTGAGGTGTGCACTTGAGCTTTCAGAGTCATTCCGCTGAGACATCATCTAGTTGTATGCCAGATTTATTGAAATGATCAGACACCAAACATGGTATATCATGGACTTATGGCAGATCCCCCAGTTGTGCCTGTCTTGGGACCAACCGTCATTCCAGATAGAGGTGTTGATGCATAGTTCTGATAAGGCTTCATGAGTTTTATGCAGACCTTTCAGGGAACACCGCATCCTGCCCCTTCTATGGAAGACTTGACGTAGGGTTTTCAACAGAAGCATCCTCCCACATTCTTAGGGTATGGAGGACCTCAGGCTGTAGATTAATGGTTAGAATTCATGATATCTGTCTTGGAACATCTAGAGACACCTCCATAAAGGAGGGTGAAGCTCGCTACATACATTTTTCTGGATTCATCGAATAGATGGTGGGATGTGATATCACCATCTGGACACCATTATTTTATAGATTGGGATGAGTTCTAGCATAACTTATATGAATTATTCTCCATAGATATGTTGAGGGCCGATTGAGCTCGAGAGTTCATGATTTTGGAGAAGGGTACTCTCTCGGTAATTGAGTATTCTTTTCGCTTCACATAGCTGCAACACTTCACATGTATTCTAGGGGGTGATGAGTTATTCCTGGAGCGGAAGTTTGAGGATGGTTTGAGGCATGACATCTGATCTCAGGTGAACATATTTTGGTTGACTTCCATCAATTTTATAGTCAAATTGGAACTGATCACAGAGAGAAACATGAGGGATTATGGAGTTGCGGGCAAGGGAGGTTCAACATCTAGAGTTGGAACTTATCCAGATGATTGCAGGAAGCTCTGTAGGGAGTCCTCACATAGAGAGATGAGTTGGCAGGATTATCCTTCAGGTAACCAGTTGGTGTGTGACTTGTGTGGGAAGAGTGGACATAAGAAATCTCAGGGTCCGAGGGACACGTTCAAGTGCCGATCTTGCTACATGTTAGGACATCTTTAGCGTTTCTGTCAGTTTTTCTCCTCAGTAGCTGGTGATAGGGGTTCTGTTATGACTTCCTGTTTAGGAGAAGGACCACCAGTTTCTCATCAATCTAGGAACAAGTCTTCTTCTAACCATTCAAGATGAGGTAGAGGTTGTGGCCGTAGTGGTCAGACCCAGGGCTTTCGATAGCCACACGGTAGATCGGCTCAGGGATCAAAGATAGCTTTATAAGGCTCTGGTTTAGGTCAGAATTTTACAGATATCTTGATGATAGACACTCCGTTGGGGACTAGAATAATTAGTGTATGTCAGTGTAGGGATTTTAGTCTTGATTTCAGTGGGTTTCACTTTTTATTGGACATCTATATTTTAGAGATGACATACTACAATGTCATTCTCAGAAGATACTGGTTAGTTCCCTTATAGTATGTTGTCTATTTCTATCTCTGTAGGGTGAGTTTCATGTCACCAGAGGGTGTATTGTTTCTTAATAAGCCTGAATGGGATGTGAAGGAAAGAAAAGGACTTGAGCATCATGGGTTGGGAGGAGTTATAGCCCATATTACTAGTCTATAACTGGATGAAAAGGGGTTTTCAAAGATGAACTTTCCTCCAGTGGTGGATCATTTCAGGGATGTCTTTCTAGAGGAATTTTCAGGTTTTCCTCCTGAGAGAGAGGTAGAATTTTCAATTGAGCTTGTGATAGGAGTGGAACTGATGTCCATTCCTCCTTATAGGATGGTTGAACCAGAGTTATAGGAGTTCAGGAAGCATTTAGAAGAGTTATAGTTAAAGGGTTTCATCTGACTAAGTACTTCTTCATGGGGTTCACTAGTCCTATTTGCAAAGAAGGAGGATCGTACCATCAGACTTTGTGGGGATAATCAGAAGCAGAACCATTTGACGATGAAAAACTGATATCCCTTTCATAGTATTAAAGATCTATTTGATCTGTTATGAGGAGCTTGATGGTTCTCAAATATTGACTTGAGATCCAGTTATCATTATTTTCATGTCAGACCATCGGGTATAACTCCTAAATAATTTCAGAGTAGGTATGGTCTATATGAGTCCATGGTTATTCCATTCTGTCTCACGAACTTGCCTGCAGTTTTTATGGCAGTGATAAATCGAGTATTACACCCATACATGGATTCCTTCGTGTTGTTTTTTGTGAATGATATCTTGGTTTAGTCTCAAACCCTACACGACCATGCTACCCATCTTGAGATCATTTTTAGTACACTATGAGAGCATTAGTTATATGCTATGATCTCAAAATATAGCTTTTGGACGGACCAGAATCACTTATTGGGTCATGTTATCTTAGAGACATGAGTATCGGTAGACCTAGATAAAGTAATGGCAGTAGTATCCTGGGAGTATTTGAAGAAAATCATTGAGTTATGGAGTTTTATAGGGCTGTATGGTTTCTAAAAAATTTTTATACAGGACTTTTCATGCTTAGAAGCACCACTGAAAGGCCTGACTAAAAAGGGTGCAGAGTACTTATGAAAAAATTCTTTTCAGTTAGCCTTTCAGGAGATGAAAGGGAGGTCGAATTTAGCACCGATACTAGTATTTATAGATCTATGAAAGAGTTATATAGTTTACTGTGAATCATCATGTACTAGGATGGAGGAATTTCTTATGTAGGGGGGAGGAGTCATTGCCTACAGGTCTCAATAGTTGAGGCCACATGAGAGGAATTACCCGACACATGATATTGAGTTGGCTACAATTTTTTATACTTTATGCTATTAGAGACATTATCTATTGGGATATAATTTTGTTCTTTTCACATACCCCAAAAGTCTCAAGTATACATTCCCTCACCAAGATCTGAATTTGAGACATCGAAGGTGGGTTGAATACCTTCAGTCCTTTGATTTTGAGTTTTCCTACATGACTAGGAAAGGAAACGCAGTGGCTAATGCATTGAGCAGGAGTACTCAGATATAGGTAGTTTAGGAGGCCAATAGTGAGTGGAAGCTTGTGTCTATGTTCTATGAGATGAATTTGGAGGTTCACGAAAAACATGGGTAGGAGTTTCATTATTCTGCAGTTGTAACCTCTACTATACTTGATCAAGTGAGAATGAGGTAGCTATTCGATTATGAAGGCCTAGTCCTATGAGAGATTGTATCAGGAAAGGACCATATTCCTAGATGGACCGTAGGCGGGGATGATATCTTGCACTTTCATGGGCGAGTATGGGTGTCAACAGACATACACGAGGAGCTGATGATGGATTTCCATTCATCAGTTTTGAATGTTCATCCAGGTGTCACAAAGATGTATAGATATGTACACCGTCAGTATTGGTGTCCAAGAATGAAGAGAGATTTTTTTTGGTTTTGTGATGAGGAGTTCAATATATCAGTAGGTGAAGGAGGAGCATCAATGACCAATAGGTATTTTGCAGTAGTTACACATTCCTGAGTGGAAGTGGAATGATATTGCAATGGATTTAGTGATAGGTTTTCCGAGGATTCCCTGAGGGAATGATGCAGTTTACGTGGTCAATGACATACTCATGAAGGTTGAAAATTTCTTACCGATCAAGGAGAAATTTAGTGTTTATCACCTTGGAAGGTTTTACATCTGATAGATTGTTCATTTTCATGTGGTTCCACACTCTAACGTTCTAGAAATGGATGGAAATTTTACTTCTCGAGTCTGTTAGGGAAAACATAGTGCTTTGGGAACACATGCACTTCTGAGTACAACTTTCCATCCCCAGACATATGACCAATCTATTCATACTATACAGGTGATGGGGGACATGATTTGAGCTTGTGTCATATATTTTAGAGGTTCTTGGGAGAAGGAAAAACCTATGGTATCATTTTCTTACAATAATATTTTTCATGAAACTATTAAGATGGAACCTTCTGAGGATTTCTTCGATAGGCCATGGTGATCACCCCATTGTTGGTTAGAGGTAGGAGAGGTAGCTATGCTGGGACCTCGTCTTTTCTAGGATACCACAGAGTTGATAGAGTGGATTTTGAAGAGGATGGGTACTGCAAAATCATAACAAATTTCTTATAATGATTGACAGAGAAAACCTCTGGAGTTCGAGGTCGGAGATCGGGGTTTTCTATGTGTCACACCAAGGTTGGGACACATGAGGCTAAGGATATAGGGTAAGATTTCACTGAGATATGTCGGGCCATTAGAGGTTTTGGAGAGAGTCCAGACGGTTTCCTTTCAGTTTTATTTACATTAGAGGTATTTGGATATACATGACGTCATCCACGTTTCCCAGCTATGACGTTACTTCTCAAACCGGTATCATGTTTTTCAACCAGAGGAGGTTGAGTTGGAGGTGGATGCATCGTTCGAGGAGCATCTTATTTGGATTGTTGTTCATAGCGTGAAGGTTCTCTGTGTCCGGTCTGTTCCTCTGGTATGGGTGCTATGGAAGTAGGAGAAAGTATAGGAAGAAACTTGAGAGAGTGAAACTGACGTGTGATCGTAGTGGCCAGAGCTATTCAAGGATTCTTCATCACCTCCTTCTTATAGAAATTCGGGGACAAATTTCTTTAAGGGGGGATGTTGGTAAGAAACTGGATCTTTATTCTAGGTAAGGATCTTGATTTTGGGTGTTTTTGAGAAAAATAGAATAATTTGGATGTCTCATAAGTACCCACAGTGTACATAGGAGTATATGCCATGAAATTGGTTTTGTTAAGTAACCGTGTACTGGCCATGTAACGGAAGATTACATGGCCATGTGAGGTGACCAATAGACCACCTAATGTGGAGCCTCGTAAAAGACTATACACGCCATGCATCCTTAGAGAACACACCGTGCATTTTTATTTTTTATTGTTATATTGGACTGGGGTCGCGTCATATTGAAAGAACCTCCTTCTTATAGCTTCATCTCATTCGGGAGCAATGGATATCCATAATTCTTCTCTAATCCCCTGATCGACCATATGTGCTTCGAATAGATCATCGTCAATTGCATGGGAACCATATCAATGAGATATTTATTTTTCTAAAGCCTCTTCTATATATTTATCCTCTTTCGTGGGATATCATTGGAAGAACTTTTTATAATTTTTGTAGATGTATGGCTTTCTAGGTCGATTCAGAGGCTAGGGTTCAAATATATCGATCGTACAACATCAAGGTTGGTGGTTTGTTTCCTATTGTAATTTGTCTTTGAATTTATATGCCAATGTGCCGATTACCCATGTTTCTGGTATTTCAAGTTAAAGGGTTTGAACCTTGTGTTATCTAACATAGATGGATTGATATATTAAGGCTTTGTTGAAGTGATATTATGTGAAATTGCATGTTATAGGAATACCCCGTGTGTATATTTCCTTGTTTGACTATTTAGGGCAGTTTGGTCCAGGTTTCCTTTGAGGAAGACCTTTTCTCCTTGCTTCTTGTTAATTTCTTGTGAAATGCATTGAAATTGTTTATCCATACAATATTTGAGATTACTTTGGGATGCTTGTTATCATGTACACATGATTGAATTACACAAGTCTGTGGGAACCTAGTGTAGTTAGACCATAAGGGGGGATTGACTATGACGGCTCCCTTAGAGTGTCTATAGATACGTTACAAGACTATAAGGGTGAATTAAGATTGAGTGCTTCCCCAGAGAGTCTGTTATTATTATGTAAAAACCGTAGGAGTAATTGAATGTGAGATCTTCCTCAGAGTGTATTTTCCTTTTATTTATTTATTTGACCAGAGGGTTTAGACTGTGTGAGCTACCCAGAGCGTTATTATAAGTATTGAATGTTTTTGATGCATCTACCAAGACAAAGAACTAGCTTAGGTTCAGTTATGTTAGGTAGTCTTCTAAGATACCTATTTGTGATAATTTATTGATTAAATTTGGAATATAAAATGTTAATGAATGTAAATGTAAACTGTAGGATTGGTTACTTTTTTGTACTCCTAGTTTCTTTGCTGCATTTCCATTTTTACCTGCTATATATTCTCACTAACAGTTATGCACAGATATTGTGGTCGTTGCCTAATAGGAAACGTCTCACACCCTATTTGTGTAATGCTTTTGGATCCAAATAGATTATATTGTTGTTGGTATAGTTAATGTAATATTCCCTTCTACTTCAGGTACTTGATTTTTATAGAGCTGGAGAGCATGGAACCAAGCTAAGGCATGCGATACCGTTGGAGTGTATTTAACATTAAGTACATTGGATTCTATTTATTGTTCCAGCATTGCGACTTGTATGTGTACTTTCCTAGACATATGTGTCATGCATCATTTATTGATGTGCTCCAGTTTGTTTATTTACTTTTAGTCTTCATCTTTTTAATTATTTTATGGTATTACTGCATCCATTTTTGTATATTGCTATTAATCCACTGTGTTACTCATCCATTGAGAGAATAGTTTCCCCATTATCACACCCAATGTACTCGCTTCTTGTCGGCAGCCTCTGTCATTCATGGAAATGTGCTTGAGTCCATGTGACCGACATGGTACGTGTCACCATTGGGTGGCACCCGGAACAGGGAGGTTAGAGATATCCTATCCCCCTTCTACTATGGTATCTCAATGGGTTAATCTAAACCCACTGGAACCTGGTTCTTAGCATCCACTTGTGACAATTGAGGAATTAATAGACAAACTCTGCAACTCACATCTTTATCTATGGCCACCAAAACTAATGTTAGTGGACCGAGATCATATTTTACCCACATAGATGTACCACCAAAGTATATGTATATAACTCAACTAGAACCACCTCCCATAATATAACTGGAATGATTGTGTGTCCTTTAAAAAATGACATTCTCCTCACCTTTATGAAATACCTTAGATATATGAGTATGTAGGGTCTCAAAGTCAGTATCCCCAAACTTTTCCTCCCTAAATCACTAAAAAATATTAGGGAAAACTGTTGACTAGAGGGAATTTACTCCTTATTTATCCACAATGGATAATTGTATTGAGGTGAACTGCTTTAACGCTTCACTTATAAATAATGAAAAAGATCTCCTCTTTAAAGAATATACTACCACATTCTCCTCCACTAGATTACAGAATATCTTGATATCATAATTTTGTAGGGACTCCATCCATCACCTAAATATCATGTTTAGATCCTTATTAGAGAATTTATACATGAGACTCTTGTGGTCAGAATAAATGATAAACCGCTCTCCCATCAGGTAGTGTCACCACATCTATAGTGAGAAGACTACCACTCCAAACTAAAGATCATGGGCCACATAGTTCTATACATGTGTTCTTAACTAACAGGAACCATAGTCAATCCCCACCTTCATCTACATCCAAACACAACTAATCCTTGTTCCTGATTTATTGGAGAAGTATACACACTCGACACCCACCTCTAGAAATATCAAGAGGAGAGAACATGCCAATCTATCCCTCCAATCAAGAAAAACCAAAGAGAATATATCTGTCCACATTATAGGATTCTGATTTCTTGTAAATTATTTCATTGGAGAAGATATAAATGGGAAATTAGGTAGGAATATCCACAAATAGACTAAAAACCCATGGAACATCTACACTTCTATCACTCTATTGGGTTACTCCCAGGATAACACTACCTCAACCATCATTGGGTCCACTACCACACTGTCCACTACGATAACTTTTCCTAGAAAGTAGACATCCTTTATCCAGAACTAGCACTTTGAGATACTTCCATAATGTTGGTTCTCTTAGAGTACATCCAGAACAATCCTAAAGTGTCTCACATGATCCTCCTCTAATGCTGAGTACACAAGGGAATTATCGATTAATACTACCCTGAAATGGTCTATGAATGGAAAAAAGATCTGGTTCTTGAGTACCACAGACCCTACTATGGATTTATTCACACCATAAGACATCACTAAGTACTCATAGTGACCATTGAGGAATCTAAATATAGTCTTATGTATGTCCTCATTCCACACTTGTAACTAGTGATAGCTTGACCCAAGATCAATCTTTGAGAATCATCATGCCCCCTATCAACTGATCACGTAAGTCATTGATCATCGGTAGTGGATACTTTTTCTTGATAGTAACCATGTTTAAGCATTGTTATTCCACACATAACCTCAAGCCCCCAGCTGCCTTCTTGGATAATAGAACTAAGGCTACCCAGGGGTAAAATATGGGTCTTGTAAATCCTTTCCTCTGAAAGTCCTCCAACTACACCCTCATCTCATGACACTCTACGGTAACTATTCTATATGATGGATCCTATGTCAGGGTTGTCCTGGGATGTACATTAATGAAAAAGTCTATCTCTCCATGGGTAGGTAAGTATGGAATGTACTTAACAAATACATCATCATACTCCACCTCCACTGTGGGGAACTGAAAACTCATAACATCCACTGCACCAATGGTCATGGTAGCCAACTGATGAGTAATCTGCTACACCCATCTATGGATGATTCCATCATGAACTATCTAGTATTCCTTTTCGCCAACAATGTAAAACCTAGTCCCATCACTATAGGCACACCACATACTTTTCCTAAAATATTCTATCTTGGCATGAAATATAGATAACCAATCCATACATAAGATGAGGTTTTACGTCCTAGTCACTACTACGAAGAGACCTCAACAAAAACAGTCACATCTATGACTCATGTAACTTTGTTGACACAATTTTGTGGTCACTATTTCATCTCCAGTAGGAGTCTCCAAATACATGGGTAAATCCATGGGCTCAACCAGAATCTATCAGTCCCAAATGAGATAAGTGGAAATAATGAAATGACATGCACATGTGTCTATCAGTACTTTATATAAGGTATAAAAAACACAGAAAATACATTAAATCATTCTTAGACACTCTTGGTCATAAGCCTCAATAGCCTACATCTGACCTTGCCCCTGTTCCCCAGCTCATGGAACCTAGCGTAGACCACATGGGGGTGGTGGTGGTAACAAATTATAGGTCTTACAACTTCTAGCTTCTCTCCCAGCTCAAGTACCATATATCCCACTCTACAGACTAGTATATTCCTTTTGTTTCCTCTACCTTGGTGGTCCATCCACAATCTCCCAATCACCTATATAATGGGTTGGAAAATATTTTCAAGATGTCTAATGCCTTCACATGAGTAGCCCCACATCTCCTGAGGCTAAATGAAACCATCATGTGAGACCTGAAATGAAAACCCTCTATTTTAGGACCTCCTAAAATATTTGGCACATACAAGTCCTTGAGAATAATGTCACATCCTTAATACTCATGTATCTACTTCTTCTTTCCCACATCTGAAAGACACTATATGTGTATGCTCATCCATGAAAATATCAACCACCAATGTTCAATCTACCTCCCCAGTATATGCTGGAATTCATAGATGTAAAATAATATATAGAATTTTCATACACAACCTTATCTTGAAGGTCTGAGCCTGAAAAATGATGAAAACCCATAACCATTCAGTACCTAGAGAGGTTGGCGAACCTTGATGAATAATCAGCTACTATCGTGATGCCCTGCTGGAGCAGAAAAAGATCTTGAGTTTTTACAGTCTGTAGAGTATTTATAGATAACTACTCCCTTAAAATTTTCTCAAACTATAACCAGTATAGAGTAACCTAATAATAACACTAGGTTACCAAAACCCAATTTTTTCCTATTGATCCATAGAGAAAAATCACTTTCAGATCCACAATATGATTTGATGGTGACCTAAACTATCAGAAAACTTGTGTCACTGCCTCAAGCTTCTCTTAAGAGGCTTGTAGGACAGTCTCAACTCATAACCCGAGGGGTATATATTTCTAGAACACGTAAAGCATTCTAATCTTGCACACCATATCCATTAGTAATGTAGGTACTATTATCTTCTCAATAATTTGGGGTGTAGCGGTTATACTACCTAGAGGTAACACATCGTGAATTGGTCCCTATATAGATACCTCATCATAGAAGGGACCATCCTCAGGATCCTGATGCTGAATTCTAGGTAACATACATTTCAGAAACATCTTTAAATATAAATGATGTACCATATTCAATAAGTATATATGGATAGATGGTTCAATAAAGACATGGAAACCATAAACCATTAATATATGATGCATATACCATAGTTTTATTTTCTTGTAGTGATTTCATGTACCAATTTGAAATTTAGGATATCAGAGTCCTGAGGTATAGATATGTTGGTCACCACACCAATAATGGGAACCCTAGCCTGAAATCCAATGTCAAAACACTTAACACTGTTACCCCAAACTAAAATCATATACTCTAGTACTAAGGATGAACATAATTATATGATACCACTATGTTAAAATTCATCCCAATGGGGCCTATTTCATGTCTTCCCATGCCCGCATCCACTAGGCAGGGGGCTAGAAACTACTGTCTAGTAGTTATATCACAAACATGGGAGGCCTTATCCTAAGTACATGTACACATGAAAACATGTCCAAGCCCAGACAATTCTGAAAAGTAAAAAAACTAAATGAATCAATTCATTCATACATATAATTGAATAACCATAGTTTTATTAGAAGTAAATAAGGTAAACATGTTCAAATAAAAGACTGTTACCAATAGTCTAGAAAAAAAGTCCAACATGAAATTATTGATAGGGATGATATCAAAGTTCCACAGGTACACACCATAGTTTGTTCGGTCTTACTAATATCCTCATGGTTTCAGTCCCTATTGAACTCTATTAGAAAGAAAATCATCAGAACAGACATGAGACATGTAGTCAAATTTATTGGATAGGTGAGTATAACGATACCCAATAGGACACCCCGAAACCAAGAAGAATAAAAAATAATAAAAACTGTAATATCTACATAGGCATATGTATAAAAAACATATAATATGAATATACAGATAAAATCTACAAATACACAAAGTATCATGGTAATTTCACAACCATAATGCTTGCCTATAATTCCTTATGAATGGTTCCTTGAAGCACTTGTTTAAGATAACACAATCCACGAGTCAGATAACACTGAAGATAGACAAAAGAGATATTAAAGTCATATGGGGATCAGCCCAAATACCTTGGGGTATACCATAAAATCAATCTATAATAACCCGTTAAGTAGAAGATTTACACCCGCGTAGTGTTGGTCATGAAAATACCAAGAACACCATGTAGGGAAAGGAGATGATAGAGAATATACCTGTGGGTATCATGGAAGGATTCCAACAACTCTATCAATAAAGTAAAACTGAAGGGATCACTATAATATGTTTAGAACCTAATTCCATACATACCCTTTGGAAAAATTATGTAGGGAACACACCATGAATGAAACTTGTCCAGGTTACATAGCAAAAAGTCTCTAAGTCACCTATGAAAGAGTACACAACATGTCCATTCAGGCATTTAAGTAGAATTTAAAAAAAAAATATATATATATATATATAATTTAAAATCGTGATAAATTAAGAATGATCAATAATGATTAACTAATTTATGATATAACTAAATTTCTCATAATTTATTGGCTTCATAAAAATTTCTAAAATAATATTTTTAATTCTAATGACTTCTAGAGTGATATTACCATTTTGGAAATAATCTCTCAAAATGGATGAATTTTATCGATGTGTTTTCTTCAAGTGTGAGACACAAGATAATGTAAAGTTTTAATAGAAATTATACTATAAAAATTTATATGTAAATGTATACATTTATATTCATAGTACAATAATGTGTGTTTCATCTAAAAAATCTATGCACAATTGTTTCCTATAGCTATGTATTCATTTTCATTAGTAGAAAATCAAATAGGATTTTATTTCATACTACACCAAGAAACTAAATTCTTTCATAAAATAAGACATGTTCAAGAGGTTAGTTTTAAATATAACTTATATCCACCAAAATTGGAATTAGAATAACTAATTAAATGAAAATAATCTCCTCTAGAATTGAAAAATCAAAAATTGGTTGTATTGTTGAAGTATTTGGGGAATCTTTTAACAACATTATATTTGATTCCCTTAGGGTTTCATGAATATTTTCACACAATCAAACACTAAACATAGTATCAATATGGATAGACTTAAAGTAAATAAAACCCCATATCAAACCTCTGTATGTGGTTTCTAATAACTACTTTCCTAGTTTCCCCAAGATCCAATTTACAAGTGGTACTCATTGGAGGATCAATTCTTTTTGGGATATCCATGAAAAAATGTTTTCATAGATCATGTTTGACTCATATTGATTTAAAATAACTAATTATTTATTATTAAATATTTTTAAACCAATAATTATCTTTAAATCACCCATTAAACTCATTTCTAATTCATTTTTCTTAATTTTTGAAAACTCAGTTCAGAAAAAATGTAAAGATGATTGGAAAATACAATTTTCTAAATATATTTTAACTAGTAAACAATATTTTGAAATGATTTTTATAAATATATTAGGGTCGTGAAAAACTATTGAAAACCCCATTTTAAATAAGAAAAGTGTTAATCCAACATTACTAAGATTTAAGTGCTTGGTTTAGACAATAAAGACAATTAGTTATTTCAAAAAGCTGATTTTGAAAATGACTATTTAAAAATATAGGGGGGATTTTTAACAAGAAATTCATCAAAAATATTACCTTTTATAAATACACTCTTAACAGCCATTTGTTATAATTTGAAATCTAGATGTGATGTATAAGCCAACAATAATTTATCAAATTCAAATAAAGATACTAGTGAAAATGTTTATTCATAGCCAATACCCTATTCTTTAGTATTATCTTTTGTAATGAATATAGCTTTGTTTCTAATTATAGATCCAAAATTATGAATCATGTTTCAATACACCCAATTAGTACTAATAGTTATGTAGTTTATAGGCCTATATATAATTCTATAAAATTATTTCTTTCAAAAAGATTTAGTTATTCTTGCATAAATATTACCCTATGTTCATCATTGATATATAATTGATGTTATTAGGTTCATGATACAAGAAGATTTATGCTCAACCTATCTACATAGTGATGATCAATATTGAGTATCATTATCCAGGTCTCCTAAAATACCATCCAAGGGATGGTATTTGAGGGTTCTAATGGTTATGGGGGATAAAATACTTGGTTCTTACAAGTATTCTTATAGGCCTGGAATAATATTAATGTATCTTCTATGATAATTATATGGTATATTAGAAAACATACCAGAGGGATTAGAGGTATTAGTGATATTAAAATTTGAAATATCAACCTCAATATATTCTATGGATTTTTTGAGTTCACATGGATCTATCTCATAAAATTGGACAAGAAAATTTTCTTCCATGAAATTGGATTTCTTATTAAATACCCTAATCTTTAATTGGGGTCAAATATCCAAGAAAAACTGCTTTAAAAGTTTTTACTACAAATTTTTACAAATTTTCCTCTGTATCTAGAATGATTAATTTCAATAAAAAACTATAAATTAAATTACATTATATTTTCTACCATTAAACAATTATAAACAATTTAATGATATGTTCGACATGATTTATATTAATTACATAAAAACATTATTAATAGATTTAGAATAAAGTAGATTGGTGTGTTATATTAACTGAGCTTAGTTTGAGAAATTCATTAAAGAGTCATATTTCTCCTTTGAACAACCCCATTTTGTTGAGGAGTTCATAGAGTATTGAAATTTTGATAATGAACTGTTGTGATTAGGGAGATCCAAACACATAATTCTGAAAATATCATCTAAGATTAATTCTCATGGTTCTGATGGTGACTCCGCTAATGTTCTCTACTAACTATGTATATTTTAAAAAATAGGAAGAAGAATCACATTTATGAGTAGGAAAAACACTCAGGTACATCTTGAATAATCAATAGTAATAACATAAACATAGTGTTTTCTAGTTAAACTATAAAATGTATATGGTATAATTAAATGGACATGAACTTATTCTAATGGTTGATATGTATATACATATTCATTTGGTAGGAATGATATTTTTTTTACATTCCTTTTTCGAAAGGATTTCACAGATTGTGTTTAAGAAGTTATAACTCAGGTAGATCCTTGAAAAAAAATATAAATATTTTTAACTAAGTATATATTACAGTGTACTAGTCTTCTATTCCACAACCACAATTATCTATGAAAAGTACTCAAACATGAAACATTTTGAGAAAATATTAAATCTAAATTAACATCATATACATATTAATTTGTTAAAAAATAAATATTAAAGAATTACTGGAAAAATAAATTTTAAAATAATTATTTTAAAATTTAACATTAAAACCATTATCACACAACTGATAAATACTGACCATTTATATTTTAAACTATTAAATATTAAAACCTTAGAAATATGTGCATATTTAGATATACCAATTTCTCTATGTCCAATAATATTTCCTTTCCCTCTGTCATTGAAAGTGACATCTCAAATATCTAATTTTATAAGATACCTATTGATTGAATATTATTGAATCTTATGTTTGGATTGTCCATTATCGGAATTCTATAATTCTTTCTGGAGATCCTTAATTACTTTTCTTAAGACATTCAAATAATGATGATTCCTGTACCATGATATTTTATTTAAAGAAAAGTTTGAAAATAAATAGTTCAAAATATTAATTTCTTTCGTAGGATTGTTTACAATATAAATAATATATTTATATATGAAATCATTTTTAGGTCCATTTTTTTATATTTATATAAAAAATTAGTTGTTTCATTAAAAATTAGAGTATTTTTTTGAAATAAGAATAAAATATTTTTGAAAAAACTTCTCTTTTTATCCAAATACATACCCAATTTTAAAATTGGGTTTTATATTTTTTTGGTAAACCAACAAGATATTAAATGTTTCTAATTCTATTAAAAAATAATTTCAAATACTTTTTAATCTGTTTATTTAAAAATTTTACATCATTTATTCCTTTAACATATTAAAATTCTTCTCATTTTAAAAACTATTATTAGATTTATCTACAACACATAAAACATGCACATTTTTGGTTTTTTGTGTTTATATTTAATCTTATTCATTTTATGTTCTAGAATATTACAATTATATTCATATTACTTATTATACATAATCAAAAAATATTATTAGAATATGTAAATGGTACCTAAAAAATTCGTTATAAAGAATAAGTTTTCCATTACATTCATATCTTCTTGTTTTGAATATGTGTCACTGATGTTCTCATCAGATGCATTCCAAGTGGCCTTCATTACTTTCTTTAGTAATTTATCTTTATCCTTGTATATTTTCTTTTATTTTAACTTCAAATAGTGAGATTTTATATATCATTTTCTCTTACATTAATAATGGGTAATCTCATTAAAATAATCACCCCTTTTCAAATATTTCCTCCAATTTTGTCATTTTCTAAACATTAAATTATATTTTGACTTACCAAATATTTTTTCTAATTTTGTAAAACATATTTAATCTTCTAGATAAGTGTTCAATTTACTTTTCACTATCAGTATCTACTACACTTCCTCTTGTACTGTCTTTCTAGAAAACCTCATTAGATTTTGACTACGAAACTTTGGAGGAAAAAAATTTTCTTTTTTTTTCGGTCCATCATCATTATTGTTTAATTTTAGTCCTTCTTTATAAATCATCATATTTCTAATTAACTCATTGATTGTTAGTTTATTGATGTCACATGATTCTTATATAGAGAATGTAGTGCCTCTTCAAAGATCTCATATACATATCAAGATCCATAACAAATGATATTTATTAGTCATCATAAATCCATGTGTGATAATAGAATTTATTATATCATTTAACATGAAATAAATGTATTATATAGATTCCTCATGCATCATTTTGAAAGTAGAATACTTAATAATATACATATTTAATCTCATTTCCTTTACATTATATATTACTTCAAGAGATCTAGAATGAGTATCCCAAATTTAATATGCAGTATCGTATAAATATATATTATAAAATAAATACTCTCATGAATAAAATAATAAATAATTCATAACTTTTCAATTAGAATCATAATAAGCACTAGTTGGATCATCACATTCTTTTACAATATTTTTTGGTTTTATATATCGATCTTCAATAGATCCCCAAATATCAAAATCCATACTTTCAAGATGGATTTTCATCTTTATTTTCCACCCACGAAATCTTTACAACTATATTAAGGTGGTATATTAGTAGTATAACATTGGGTATTAGCCTCTATAATTATAATTTAAAGAACACACAGAAAAACTATTGATTGTGCCATTTTGTGGATAATGATACACTTTTTAAGATTTAGATTCATGATCAGTAGACTATATTTTTTGAATTTATTATTATTCCATGTATTTGTGAAATTTTACTAATTTCCCATAGAAAATATTTTACTTAACAAAATATAATTCTAGAAACATCTAAATTTGACTTTTTGTTATTAAAATAAGTAATTTATATAAAAATAAAATACAATATTTAAAAAAATATAAAAAAGTTATCATAAGCCTAATATGGTCGAATGATTTCAAAAATAATATTCATTTTTGGAAAAAAAATTTCTAAATGTGTTAGAAATTTATTATAATTTCCCTGTACATAATTCAATAAATACCATTTTGGATGAAAATGTATTTTTGGAGTATAAAATGATTTTTTTCTCCTTAATTTATTAATAATATAAATTAAATGAATGTTAATTCATCAAATGGGATATATAATCTAATAATTTAATTATAATCATTTATAAATAAAAATTAATTTTATCTATTATTATCAAAATACATTTCAGAAATAATTTTTTATGAAAAATAAATTGTTAAGAATCAAATAGTTTTATCATTATTTAAAACCTATTAATATTGAATCTATGATTGATTAACATTTTTATAGAGTAAAACATTTATTCCTATATTTTATAATATGTTTATTTTTGTTCATAACTTCCAAACTAATGATTAACTAATAATGGAAGTATTTAAATAAAAATATTTTCTAGTTCATTAATGATTAGTGTTTCACGTGGTGTGCACTATCAAACATAGTGTCCTTACAAAATTGAAAATAGACTAAAATCCTTGGGTGTTTCAATATCACCAACATTTATCAAATTTATAATATTCTTTTAACCATAAAAAACCATCATAACATTTACAAAACCAACAAACTATTTGTACACACTTCTTTCCAATTAAAATTTCATTAGAAATTTTAAATTCATCAAATATTAGCCTCATTACCCCTTTTAATCAAATTAATTCCAATAACACTTTCTTTATATAAAAAACTTACAATTTACCTTATGATATTTCATTCTAATAATTTACCACATAATATATTCAATTAAATTAATTATATATGTTCAAAAATACATTAATTCATTATCACCCACATCCATTTCACTTTATTCAATTCATTTATATTATTATGGAAAAATACATATTTAGGGCATGTAACTTATTTTAGTTACATCCACCACATAAATACACCATAATACTAAATCACATAAAACAATTATCCTATACCATAATATGAAACTTATCAAATTTAGTAATAAAATAGTATCAAACTAAGAATAAAAAAAGTTCAATTTCCTTATAAATTATTTCTATAATTACATCTTCATTCTAAAAAATATATCAGAATTATTTTTTCAAATTTCTACTACTTCATTTCAGTATCATCTTTCAACTATTAAACAAACATAAATATTTTTTACAAGAATAATAATGAATAAATCATTGTAACGTGATTAATACATAAATTAACTAAAAATATATAACTAAAAAAATGGAAATAATTTAAAATATATTTGATTCACTCTCCTCTTCAATTTATTAATTTATAATTATTTGGATAATTTTGTATCCTTATGAAAAGAAAAATAATTATTGTTAATTCCATAATAAACAATATTAAATATGATAGAGAATCATGTTCACATAACTAAAATTGATACTCAAATAAAACAACATCTATGAGAGAAGAAATTGAGGATCAAATTCCATGGAACGCAAAAACATCTTTCATAAAGATTAATTCTGCACAAATTTGGCCAAAAGACTGGAAGAAATTAAGGGTGATAACAACTTCACTTTATAATTATTAATAAATTCCTAGAATATCTAAATGTTTGTAGAAAAACATAGGAACCTGATATAATTTTAGAAACTAATTTAATATATAATAAATAGTATAAAACTAAATTCATAGTGTAATACATAGTGTTATGATGCAATGAAGGCCACAAAAAACCTCTAAAATAATGTTGAAACATTCCCCATAACACCCCTTATCCTAAGACCACTGTAATTTTTATATTAATGATACCAAATCACATTATAATGTAATATAATTAATTATTACATAATTAATATACTTTTTAATTTCATAACACAAACCTCAATTCCACATCCGACATTCCACGTAAATCCAATCCTTCCAAAAATTTATTATGGTGTAACATAATAATAATCACAATGTAATAGTAGGGTAGGAAGTAATAATAAATAATTTTAACCAAAGATTCAGGGAGTAATATAATACATCAATCCATAGTGTTGAATTTTCTAATGGAAGGAATATGGTGAAAAATTTATGGGATATACTTTAACTCTAATCCCATCAAATAAAAAATCAATACATAATGGGAAATTATTAACACATGAATTTTTAGATAAAATTATAGCTTAAACCCTAATTTTATTTTATTATTCACCACGAAACATACTAATAACTCATAAAAAAATTAAATATCAAAATGTAAAGGACTAGGAAAACCCAATCCTACACAATTATTCTTCTACATTGTTTAACAATTGTAAAAAGTGGTAAAAAGACAATAAAAAATCCATATACCATATTTTAATAAAATTGTAGTGATCATTATATTTTCTTTTAGTATGTTTATATAATTTAATATTATTTATGTTTGAATTTTCTAATTAATTGATTTTTGGGATGAAAATAGGAAATATAAGTAAAGGGAGGGAAATAATGTTGGGTGTAGGTTTTATAATAAGATTAGGTATGTTGTGGGGAGGTACTAAGTACCAAATGGTATTGGTGTTTCTTAAGTGGTCTCTGTTAGTGGAATCGAGTATTTGGTGTCCTTATAATAGGTAAAATGTAGAAATGTTTCCTATTTTTTAAAGTAAAAAATTCATATTTCAACTCAAAAATTAAAACCAATATTTTAGGGGTTATTTTATCTTATCATCATAAACCATGTGTATCACTACCTTTGATCCCATTATCCCTATACCCAATCCTTAAATGATCCCCTTCAATAATTAATTTTCATTGAATATTACTTATGAGAAGTATTCATATCATGTGGGTTTATGGAATATTCTTCCTCTATCCACATTGGTTTCTTTTATTTTTGGTAGTAGAAAGTAAATCCCCAATCATAGGTGGCCTCTTCCCCACTCTCATAATATTATAGTGTGTGGGGAAACTGTAACATCAGTTAATGTAAAAATGTATCTAAAAATATTTTCTTTATAATGATAAATTATTTATATTCAACTATTTTGAAATTGGTTTTAGTTTAGAAATTTATACGTAGGTGGCTGTGATTGATTTTATTAAAATCCATTTATAATTTTATTATTGGGTTTCTAACTATACTGAATTAACTTGGGGCCAAGGAGTTAGTTATGAATGATTTTTGAAATTCTATTATATATATAGACACAGAAGTTGATATATCTTTGTTACCATGTCATATATATGTATTCAAACAATCTTTATAAAGTAGGAGTTGGATTATATATACTTCTATGTTATTATTTGTAATTTCATATAATTATGGAAACAATTAGGCATAGATAATATAACTACCCACATAGAAATGTACTCTATTAAAATGATATACTTAGGTATATAATGAAATATAAACATGACCTACTAGTTTGGGAAATGAAATTCCCTCTAATTTGTTTAAATTAAATGAAGGTTTTTCAAGTGTGGGAAATGGAATAATGTAACATATATTATCTTTTTATGGATATTTCATTTATTAATTAATATGTTTTTGAATTTCTTATAGATTATTCATTATGGATTCTGAGAATAACTTGAGGTGGGTACCTTTGGGTTTTTTGGTCACATTTTCATCACATGAAATCCAACCGATATAGTCTTTTTCTATTTTTTATTTCATCCCATAAATTATAATAATTATTTTAAATTATGTGTTTTATTCACTAGTTAATTTATGTTATTATGATATGCACCTATTATTATAAAATGGTGGTAGGGTTCAGGTGGTGATCACCTACTAGGTATGATGTACTCACAACCTACAAATATCCCTCTAGGATGTGGGTAGAATTTTTTTACATGATCTTGAAAAACAAAAATATTATGATATGGGTGGTCTATTTGTCTTAGATAATAGAGTATGATATATAATTTTAATATCTTCTTTGATGTGATGTTATTGGATGTATGAATGGTACATGAGTTCATTTTAAGAGATTCCACATATGGAATTTCACCTATCAACACTTGAGTGTATATATTTTACCCTCTGCAAATATATATCTATTAGGAAAAGAGACCTATGTAAGATTCTTTCATTGGATGTTTTGGATTGTGTATGTTTGGTTTTGAATTATATATAATGTTTATATATATTATTGACCAGGTACTTGTGGTTTTTCATGATGTTTAATTACTTTCTAGAATAAAAGGTTTTTTAATTTTTTGTAGCCTATGACTCAAAAGGCTAAGGAATTTTTTTGGTATGAACCATTAATGAAATAATTTTATTATATAGTGGTAAAATAACCTTCCAATTGTTTATTTATGCCATACCTCCATGATTATACCCACCTATTGTGATTTTAATGTTTACTCCTGGTTTTATGGTGACCTAGTTGGGATATTTTTTGGGTATTTTTATTTGGGTTGTTATGTGGACAATCCTCAATGGATTCAAATGACCACATTTGATTTGTTATGGAGCCCAATATAACTGTTTACATGTCCAAATTAATTATAATTTGACTAAAATAATGACAATTTTCAACCACTTTGAATCAATGACCATAACATCTAAGAAGTCTCTAAAATTAACTATAATATAAAAAAATATCAACCAATCTATCTTCTTATATGGTCACTACAAGATATCAAGTATTGATATCCTATATAGATGTAAATTTTTACATAATTAAATTTAATTTAAAATTTTAATCAATATAAAATAATCAAGGTCCAATTTTCAATCCATACACCATTGAGATGATGTTTTATAGATCTCTCACCCTGAAATCTCAAATAAAAATTTGAATCTGAAATCAATATTCAACTTCTTTCTGATGAATTGTTATCTATATAGATGAGTTAAAAAAAGGATAATCACTTATCTACTAAAAAAAATTACAATATTTCTCTTGGATAATTATAAATAATGGAAATACCAAATATCATCAAAAACTAATTCCCATAAGAGAATAATTATAAAACACCTCATGGGAGGTTCCTCATCCAAAAAGAGAACAATAAGTGAACCTTTTAACATATCGTTAAAAATATTTTACATGTTTTTTTAACAAAAAACATAATTTCATTTTAGAAATATTTTTTTAAAATGTATATATCATTATCTGGTGAAACATAAAATGGAATATAATCTAGATTATTTCTTCTACATATCATCAAACATACTAAATTACCCTGGTAATATAAAATACCTAAAAATATCATACAATATCTCTTCAACACATGTTATCTTACTCATCTTATAGAACTAAAATTTTGAAAATGCTCAGAGGTGTTGGTCGGTAACAACTAGATTCAAAATAACCAATATGTCCATATAAAACACTAGTTGAACTCAAATTAGTGAAATATAGTGGTTCTATCTCTTTATCTCACACATAAGTCCTTGAAATCTTAAAATATCACATATGTAAGAAATTAAAAATTCTATTTAATCTATAAAAAATATAAAAGATAAATTTTAAAGATCTAGAATAATTTTAATATTTTTTCATAAGGAATACATAACCATATCATAATTATAATTCTATATAAGACTCCATCTGGATATTTCTAAATATATATATTCAAAATAACATGAGATAAATGTTGTGACATTGCATATACTTTCTCAATGCCATCATATTATGTTAAAAATAATGATATATAATGTAACATATAAATCTCTATAAAAATTTCCTATCATATTAATGAAAAGAAATTTATCTCTTAAAAACAATCCTTTGAAAACAAATATGCACTTAATATCATAAGTGATAATGTATATATTGATATATATCTCACTGGTCTACCCATTAAAAATTTTCTATTTTAATTCAAATCAAGAAGATACATATAGTCATGAAATTTATCTATATAATTCAAGATCAATATTTATTATACCATATAACCAAGGAATTAGTTTCTTAATATAGTCAGTGGAATACAAAATCCCTTGGGTATGAATGAATCATATGTCACACCCCGCTATTGGGTTCTCTGGTTTAACATGTTTAAACACTAATAATTATGTATTATTTCCTTAGTTTACAAACTAAAACCTATAATTTTCTTAAATGAATTTCATAATCCATCTTTTTTAAACCATTTTTTAATGTCCCAACCTTTTAGTAAGTGAATTCACTAATCCCAACTCCAATTTTCTGGGAGATAACATATATCACTAAGAAATCCATAAATAATATTGAGTGGTATAATAGTTGAGTATATCCAATCCCCTACTAACATAAAACATCACCCAACAAGATATATATTAACAAAAAATAATAAAATTTATATCGTTCATTTAAAATAAAAATCTTCAATATGAAATATATAATAACTGAAAACATGTCCATATATAAATACGATCTCTTAAATAGATTTAATGGAACATAAAATTTAATATGTCTAAAACCATTGTAATTTACATGAGGAAGACTCCATTCCATAAACTACCATATCTCCTATTAATATTTAGAATCCAATATCATCCACTACATGAACCTAAAAATATTTTTTAACACAAGATCGGTATACAAATATATGTGAATGTGTGTATGTGTAATAATACGTAGTACAGTTACCCGGGTAGTGAGATATCTCCCATGAATCAGTAGTTCATTTTTGAATCATGGATAAATAAATTTAAAAAAAATGCCTCAACATAAACATTTAATGATTATATTAATATCCACGGTTCATATCATATCAAGGGTAAAAATAACATACCACTTAACAACTCACCAAATAGTAGTATATATATATATATGTGTGTTTCATAATATCAAAAGAACAAACCCTATTAAGTGTTTCCCACTAGAAGCCATCCAAAACCAATAAACAAGTCAATGGCCTGATATTTACCTTGGTTAAACAAAGATATTTTATATCCTCAACTATCTACCCTGTTAGAGAATCAATGTACACCCCCATTAATGGATAATGGAACTCATACATCCTACTTGAAAATGGAAGTCATGTAATAGAAATAATATAAAAATAATAATTAAATTATCTCTCACATCCCATCATAATAGCCACATAGAATGAATCACTTATGATACACCACTATCTTGTTCCATAAAAGAACCTTTATGACTAATCTCGTTCAAGAGTTGTACCTTTATAGTTTTTCTATCTTAAAACCATTATTATAGGTAAAAAAATAATTAATACTAAATGAATCAATGTCAAACTCTATCTTATAGTTGTGGAAGATAAAATGATTAAACAGACTGGGTGAATAATCATTTACCTCAAACCTAAAATAATGAGTGATAATTAGAATAAGTACACTGGTATATCATCAATTTTATATGACCTAGGGAAATTGGGGAGAATGAGAATTGATACACATATATCTCATTTACTATATCCAACATAGGGCAGGGGGTGAGAATAGAATAGATTATTGGATGCCATCATCTATTTGTAATCGATGTTAGTGGGTAAATATGAGAGTATAAACTTTATTGTAACATTACCATCAACACCCAATAACCATTATATTTCGTTGTATATGAAAATTAAGGTGAGTATGTAAACAATTCATGAAAACTATTCTATGATCATTCTATCCTTCACATTGAAATATAAACATAATAACTAATATTTTTTTTATCCACCAAGATTTTTATATAACTTAAAAATCAATGTTAAATGAGTGGTTGTTTTCATTTATATGTTTAACCAAGGTTACCAAAACCATTATAATATTTTTATCAATATAAATATACTCATCATAAAATCACTTCCACATAATTGTATGTAATGTGTAGAATCTTCAAGAGATAACCCTATCATCACTACAAATTATCTATATCAAAATTTTAAGAAATACACTTCTTTAAGTGATAATGTTCATATACTCAATTTTCTTCATCATCATATGAGTATATCAATATCATAATTTAGATAAATCAAAAATTCATTTTAACTTTTACATATATTATTGAAAATATTCTTCATAAAATATCCATATCATTCATAATAAGCCTTAGTGGATGACATCATCATAGGTGAATTCACATCATGGTTTAGGGATTAAAATAATTCATATTATTTGTAGTAACTATCTATCATTTCTAATGATTAAAAGTTGTATATCTCAAAAATATGGTAACCCATTATCATTGTTTTCTAAATAAGGGATATGTGAAATTCAGAATAACGTTTCATCACGATAACTATAATTTCACTTAAATCTATCAAATAATTCACAATGTCTTCATTATTGGTTATAATTATCATCACAATTAAATAATTCCCCCAATAACTTATCAATTTCATTATTGTAATCTTTTTCTATAAAAAATAATTTTATAGGGTCTCTAAGTATATCAAGTCATTAAAACAGCAGCACATGATTTAATTAGAAGATTAATTAATAAATCCCATCATATATATTTATATTTAATCAATCTATAAAAAATAGACAAAATCATCACTACGAGGAGTAAAATTCATCACCAAAATGTAACTATATATACAATGGATGTATTTAATCAAAACAGAACAAGTTAATAAGTCAATAAAATCTCTGATGTCCTTATTGACATATTATAGTAAAAATAAATAAAAAGACATCACCAAAATAGGGATACATTAGGTACGGGTAGTCACAAGGTGTCCAAAAAAATCCTTTCTCAATTTTAATCATACACATGCCCAAATACACTATAATAATTCTATTATAATCAATGGGTTACATTTTTCATCCCCATGTTCTCCATACCCTTTCACCACATGAGTTTAATGCCTATATGAATTGATTTAGAACCAACCATTTGAGTCATGGGATAAAAATATTGAATGTACTATATTCATGTATTTTTTTCTATCTAAGAATCTCCAAAATATTCCCTCTTAGCCATCCAATCAGATAGAGTTGATGACCAATGGCATATATGTTGCACCATAAAATCCACATCTTCACTAATATATAATGTCCATAACAACCCTTTTTCTACTTCCAATAAAAGATTATACGGTCATAATCTCACTACCGTATCCTTAGAGGTACATACCATTATAATGAATTTCATCCTAGCCTCTACATATTTCTCAATACCAAGAGAGACAATGTCTCAAATGGCCACTAAAATTTTACAATATATTCACATTATTTCATGGATCATTGAAAATTTTGTTTTGAAATATTAATTAAATAATAAAGGTATAACAATTTAAATAGAAGGAATAATTCAATAAAAATAATCTCCTTAACAACATAAAATATATATATTGGATAATTGTTTTCTCATATTTGTTAAAAAATTTCTTCACTATATAGAAAAAATATATTATTTACAATATATATTATCAGGAATTGATGTAATTCTGGATTTTACAAAAAAAAATATTATTGTACAATATCCATAAAATACCTATAAAACCATAATTCATAATTTATAAAACATTATATATGTTTAGTAATATCAAGACATTGATTATATATATATATATATCAAACATCATTAAATTCATTTTTTTCCTATAAAAGCATAGAGAAAAGGTTAAGAGTATCTAACTTTTCTCTATGATATATATCACTTTATTGGTTAGATTGATGTTATTATAATTGCATAATATTTCTCAATATTTAATATTTTAAAATGAATTTAAGGTAAATAATCAATCCATATAATTGGAAATATAATTTGGATGAGATTGTTTTTGAACAAAAACGAATTTATATCAAAGAACATTACCCATTCTTTGTCAAATTCATAATCTACGATGCATTCCACCATATATAGTGGTAACCTCCATCTAAAGACTATCTTGGTCAAGGGTTATTTCAAATATAATTCAAAATATAAATATATATATAGCATTCTTGGTCAAAATAAAATTTGAAGTAAAATTTTTATTATTTTGAAATTATCCATTAAACAAGAAATTCTAATGGTGTTTAATCAACACCAGTATCTTAACTCAATAAAAAACTTCATTATTAAATCAATGATGAATCTTGTCTGTAAATAAAAAACTCCATTAAGGATAAAATTTTAATTTTACAATTTTATTTACCAAATTATTAAATTATTTTAAAATATTCCATGGTACTCAATGTGACCACTAGAAACCCAAATTTAATAAATATGAGCATAAAAAGTCCAACGAAATGGAATTGGGTTTAAAATAATGAGTTTATGACTATCTATTCTCAATCCAAATTCCAAAAGATTTTTTTTACAACACTTGATGTCCATTATCACATAATATTATATAAACATCTCATAGTTCTTATTTCAACTCTAATAAGGAAAATATAATCAATATGGACACTAATGAATCCGATAAATTAAAACAAGATCCAAATTCTATGTATAAGTAATTTCAAAAATTTAAGGATCCTATAATACTATATTTAATGCTTCTAACTACATCCAATTTTCTAATTATATGATATATTAATTGGTTTTTTATAAAATTTCAAAAATAATTCCAACATGCATCATTCATCAACCAAATAAATTTTTTGTTCACAAATAACATTAAACATAATTCATCAGGATCCATAACCTAATATAAAATTATCTTAAATTAGATACATATACAATAAAAAATCATTATAATGTCTGGAATACCTAGTTTTCCATTGGTGAAAGAGGACTATGAATTTAATAGGTATTAAGAATTGAAACACTAAGTGATTAAATTTTTCATATTCTGGACCCTAATCATACATCATGGAAATAATTTATGACAATTTGAAGTTGATTTTTTGTTTTAATCCCTAATAACATAAATTTTAAAAAATTATAAATATCACTATTTTATTGAAATCTAGACCATATATTATAACACCATATATTATTTTCCAAAAAAAAATAACCAATAAATCCAGAAATTATTTTCAGTAGGATTTTCCCATGTTTAGTGATCAGTTGGTTATAGAGTTTATATGAATAATGGAGGAATAATATGAGCCCTTTATTTAGTACATAACCTAATTGTTGATATATTTTTTATTAAATATTTATACATAATAATTAACTTATTATAATATGCAACCTTTCATAATCATAAATTAATTTCAATTAATACACTTCACACCATTTATCTGAATTTAATACACTGATCTGATTTTTCAAATAATTAGAATAACCAAGGTAACTAATTCCTTCCCATGCAATAATACCATCCAAAATAGACATTGGGATTCACAACCATTATATTTAGTTAATTCAAAACACACACATATATATAAATAAATATTAACATTTTTTAATTAACATCATAAAATTAAATAATTAATTTTTGTGAAAATCAATTATAAACAGGTGGCTTTTCCAAAAATTTTCCCTCAACAACTGGTATAGAGGTTATAAAGAAGAAAAATAGTCATAATGGTTGGTTTTAAAAATAAATTATAAGGAAAAATGTCTTATATAAGAAATAAAACTCTACAAAAATAAATGGAATGACCATGACTATATTTAAAACATCATGATACTAGTTATGATAAGAAAAAAAATTCATAATTTCCATATGGAATATTGTTGAACTATGTCACACTAGTCAAGAAAACTAATTCCCAACTAAAAATAACCTGAATACCATGATCAAAATTTGTAACTTTTCCCAAGGAGGAATAAAACTTTATTATAAGTTGATGACACACTATATTTTTATACAATTACTTTATAAGAATCTAATATCCATATAGAGTATTTCAAACAAGTAGTGCCTCTAAAAACATGTTATATATAACTTACAACCACTCTTGGATGTATGTTTTTTATGATTTTTGTACCATGTTTTGATGTTTTTTTCCATGATTTATTTTATTTGGATAATATTAAGTTCTTTAGAGAAATTTAATATTGAAAGTTAGTTATTAATAGTATTCCCCCTCAAGGAGATGTTTTGAGGAAACTTATGATCATATTAGAGGATTGATGATTTTCTATGACCATATTATTCAGAGAACATACTATGTTCAAGTGATTTAAGTGAAGGTTTACATGTTTCATTTGTCTTGGTTTTGATACTTTATAATTCCATGTTCATATACTATAATTTTGTGTAATAATGTATTGGATTTTTGGTAATATATTACTTCATGAGAGTTCTGTATGATGTTAAAATAATCTATATTTATTATAACACATTTTTAATAACCATGATATTGTTTTTTTGATATGAGATTCATTGTAAAAGAGAAAAATGCGATAAAGATTAATCTGGTTACAAATATTTAATATTCTATCAACTTAAAGATACGGATTTGGTCTTAGTTTCTAGAAAATAACAACCATGGAATATAAAGGAATTTTAAAGTTGTCGAAGTGAGATATGAGTAGACCCTACCTCACCACTATTTTCCTGCCATAATTTTAATGCCAAAATAACATCAGTTTTCCAATATATGTGGATACCATTCCTTGATCTATAAATTACATCATTCTAGACATTGTGTTCATCATGTATGATATATTTCAAAAATATTTATATATTTATGCATAATCATGGATGTCTAAATATTATTTATTTAACAAAACATGAATTGAAATGGAATATATAAATGTATTTTATCATTTAATTAGTTTAATAGATTCAATAATTATCAAAGCCATGATTTGAAATGTTCTAGACTAATCATTCATTTATTACCCAACACAGGACAATTAAATAACCATAAGCATCCCACGATTTACAATATCAACTTCCAAATTACAGTGAGAGTCATGTTGTTATTGTGTGGATACTATACCACAAATATGGAAACTATAAATAATAGTAAACAATGACAATAATCCTAAAAATACAAATAATAATATATTAATTAACCTCTATATTTAATCATTAATAAATTAAATCATTCTACTATAATAAAAATATAACATATTATTTGTTATGAAAGTCCTATGAAAAAATAAATATCACCCAATGGGTTGATCATATACATAGAGTATGTAAATAAAAAAATAGAAAACACCACAAAACGGTACATGTACATTCTCGGTCTCATATATATTATTCAATCACTATATTTAATCTTAGATATCCCTTTTTTGGGAATTTCACTTAACCTTGTCATTAACCATAATGTTCATTGCATATGGAGGAACACATGGATGGTGGGAGTAAAATACTTAGTATTAAATGTATAATTTAAGTTTAAAATAATTAAATAATTTTTTGGTTCATGTGAAATATGATATAAAATTAAGAAAAAATCGATATTCCATTTTAATTCAAATAATTGAGTGTTGAAGGATCCACCATGATGATTAACATTACATTTTTTGTCCAGTACTAGTGTATTGGTATTGTTGATACCAATTTATTATTTGGATGGAATACCCAAGACCATTGCATATGTAACTATGTCACAAACTAATAATTTTTAGATAAAATTATGAATAAACATTTTAAATAATATATATTTCACATAGATGCATTTGGTGAAAAAGAAATAGTGTAAAAATGGTGCGTCTTTAGTGTTGTTGGCCTATTAGATCATACCATGTCCTTTTCTTGCCTTTGAAAGTCCTTAAGACACTAGTTTTCTTGTTGTTCTTCCATCCATTCTTGAATATTTTCAATAAGATATGAAATATATATATTTATCTTATATCTTTCACCAAAATAACAGTTTTTCATAACAACTGACCCTTGGTATTATCCATCGAATAATTCTATGAAATACATGTATCCATGACCTGGGTAAGGATTGGTATATCACTGATTATTTGTTGGAGTAACAAGAAAATAATAATGACTTAACAAGACCAATGTAAAATAATCCTAGGTTATATATAATCCTATACACATTATTGTTTTGGTAATTCACTAGAATTAACCCAACCACTTATGACACTACTCACAATAACCCAATAGTCATTTCTATAATGAAAACTAGGATAATTTGGTAACTAAAATACCATTTCATATGATGGTATTAATATAACCACTCATTTATTGCATGAAAAGTTCCTCCTCTATGGTAAAATTCTATATAAGACATCTCAAGGCCTCAAAACTCATATCCCGTGATTGGACACCCACCATGGGTTTATTTTTTGATTTTATCCATGGTTAAAAAATTATAATGTAACACCTCGACCTAGGTTACTCAAACAGTACTTGAGTTAGTGGCTCCACAAGACCCCAGGAACCCCACCACATATTACATAGGATTTCAAATAGAATTGAGAGTATATGATAAAAATTTGGGAGACTATACTCTTAATATTAGTAGTATTAATAACAAATAAATATCCAAACATCATCAACAACCACATATCAAAGTAAAAATATATTAAACAGAAATCCAATAAAACCTTAGTAAATAAACATTCACCCATTCTAAAAAATTTACACTATAATTCATACAACCATATATCATGACATATATCCTATTAGTAAGATCATATATATATATAGAATATATTAATGAAAAACACAGAGGATGATCCACTATAAACCTCAAGTCTCACCTCAACCTCTCTTATGAACATAGTTGAGAAAATATAGCCTAATACCCTATGAAACATAATCTCAAAATTTTATAACAAACATAAGGTCTACACATTCAAAATGGTTCATGGTTAGGGTGTAAGAAATACATCACTTTAGGGAACCAATAATGTGGTTTTTAATATATGACATGATATACTAGTGTATTATTTTGTAAAATAAATAAACTTCAAACACACACTATATAAAATCATGATTGTTGAGTAATTATATTCTAAAAAAAGGAAAATGGAACCCAACCATATCTATACAACCACATCTGGTAAACCACATGCACCGCACCACCAAAGTCGAATAAAATTTTATATGGTGTCATGGAATGATTATAGATATTACCATAGATACTAAATAAAACTGGATAGATCCTGTAATCACTACTGGTCTAAATTCAACAATAATTTATTATAAATGGAAGTCCATGATCATGGATAATATGACCATGGTTTATACGATTCAATATGGAATCATGATCTAACGACTAGAATGACAATAGGAAATAGTTATACTAGATGATGTATCATATCTCATCCAGTCTAAAAATAGGTTATAAAATGCTACGTGATATCATGGGATCTCTACTAACCAAACCATGGGTGATAAAAATTCATGATGAAATATCCTCTCTCTTCAAATATTAACATGAATTATTAAATTATATATAGAAACATGGGATCTATAATAGTCTAACAATGGATGATAACATATATAAGCATGTTTATGATGACAATAACCTTGGTTTTTCCCATCTATAACCAATTCATAAGGTTCTATTCAACCATAACATCATTACCTATATCAACATAGTTAGAGATAATTAATATAACAAGGTTATGTTGATATTTCTTATATACAATTACTAAAAACCATTTTATATCAAAAATTACGCACCTTAACTCACATCCTTGATACTAGTAACTATGGCATAATACTATATCTCACATCACAACTTAGTGACTACATTTATCATTATTATACCCTTCCACACTAGGTTATATATCCCAAGGGAAAATAATCCAAACCAATCAGAAATCCATATTACTCAAGGAAGGAATACCCTTGGTTCTTAGACCCATCCTGGTCCTTACCCACTTATACATACCAACATACAACAAACCACTTGTTATTCCATAGCCTATTGACCTGTACTAACCCCAACCTCAATGGGTCAACAACATTACCCTTCTATTTTTTTACATAAGAATATTTTTCATGATACCCATATATTACCCCATGAAGGAAAAAATCAAGGCCCCTTGATAACTCATTTCAAATCCCTAAGAACACATTCTCTCATCCAATTCTTGGGTCCCCATTGAATTGATCTCAAAATAGAGCTCACAAAACAATAATTCTACAGAACCTTAAAAATGACACTAAAAATCTTTATAGGACCCAAAAAAATCATCATAAAATCCAAGAGTACTATTCACCATTAAGAGAGTAAGTCCAACCATTCATGAGACATAAATTAATCCCATATATCACCCATGTGTTAAATCACACTGGGACATCCCTATAATCCGGAAGAAATCAAACCAAGCCTATTCACAACCCACCCTAAGAACATATAACTATCCTTGGCCCCATGTGTACTAAAATTTTAACAGAATTATATTTTATTATTTATTTTCGTAACATAATATATTTGATAGTGTGTGGTATACAGAACACAATGCTTAAAAGAACCACAATATATTATTATTTAAATATAAAAATTATAACCAATTTATTTTTTTGAAAGGTATGAATAATTATAAATATATTATGAAATATAAGTAAATTTTTTTCCATAATAAAATTAATAATCAATCCAAAATTTATTATCAATTCGTGGGAAAGGGAGATCAAATCTTCTAATGGTAAAAGTGATATTTTCCATAAATCTATATTAGTATTTGAAATTTATTGTAATCTTAATAGTTTAAAATAATAACTATTTCTAAATGATTGTAGTTAAATAATTATTTTATATATCTAGTTTAATGAATTACCATTAATTTAATTATGGCAATTAGTCAAAGAATGTGAATAAAGTCATTTTATTCTTCAAAAATTCATTTTATTCGAAATTTTGTTAATTGAATTATGTGTGTTGATATTATAAATCATTTACACCAATATTAAAAATTTTATTGGAAAAAATTAATACCTATTTTGAAATTGAAATTTTATAATATTAATAGGATTAATTTTTAGGACTTTTATGAAAATATTTACTTTTCATTGAATAGAAAAAATGACGATTTTTTCAAAATTGGAATTTTTTTCTTCAAATATGTTCATTTAAAATTACCAATAGTTTTTTATTATATTATAATGAAACATAATATTAATTTTAATAATAAAATCTAAACTATTCATTAGGAATCAATATTATATTTTATTTTGTTGTAAATTCATTTTTATGCGTAAAAAACTATTTTCTAAAAAATGTATTTCATTGTGTTTCAAGAAAGTATATTATTTTTAATTTATTCCAATAATATATGAATAATATTAAAAAATTTATTCCATAACTGGTATTAGGAGTTAAAAATTTATTGATGAGTTAAATTTAATTTTGGGTCATTATTATTAGTAGCCATATTAAAAATGTGTCACCATGGTAAAGGGTAACTAGATTTAATTAAGGTAAAAACTAAGTATTAAGGCCACATAATGTTGTCTTAATTCATTTTGGATGATTTTACATCAACCCTTATCACATTATAATTGAAATTGTATAGTTTTGTATAGTTAACCATATTTCTATACATAAATAGTACGTCTTTTTAGATGAATATTCAATAAACTTCATAATAATAAACGCTTGAGTACCATAGGGGTTTAGTGTCTTTAGAATCATGGATATATAAAAAATAGTATATAAAATATCTATATAATTTTTAATTATGTTCTTAAACACTATTAACCTTCTTATACATATCATATATAAAAGTTTCTTCATAACCTGGGGTAGGGAAACATAAGAAAGGGTGATCTCAGATTCTTAGTAAGGGTAAGCATAAGATATGTCAATAAATTAACATAAGTGAGCATAAGAAAAACATAATTGTAAGATAACGTGACCAATACATACAATAATATTACCTAATTATCTAAGGATCATTAAGAATGAATCATTGAATAAGGTTTTTCAAATAAATGGCATAAGACATTAGATATTGGAATCCTCAATATTTAATAATTAACCATAAAAATATATCATATGGATATGACTTAATTTTGTGTCATACACATAAGAATTTAATATAATTTCCTTAAAGTATAACTTATAATACTATTATAGTGGATTAGGTTTAATCCCTCATCCATCATTTCCTTAGTTTATATTCAATCACAAGACTATCTTATTGGAAAATGTAACATACTAAACTGGGTTCACTCAGCATTCAAGTACTTATTCACTAATAATATATCCTAATTTACCTAATAAAATGTAGGAATATATAATTCCAATCCCGCCCATATTATAATAAAACCATACATATCTGCGCTAAACGATCATAAAACACTCATCATATCATCAAATCCAAACCTATGGAAAGGATTCAACTTTCATAAACATTTCAACATCATAATACTAAACCGTATAGAGAATTAATGAAGACGGTTACATTTTAAGATACCCCTAACAAAAAATTGATTTATTAATGTATGTTTTTATAGATAAAAATACCTTTAAAATTCTTCTAGAATATTTCTTCAAGAAATTACCCTTTTTTGAAATAACTTATTAAGAAACAATAAATTTAAAAAATATTAATAATTTTATTTTGTGTAAATAAAAATGGTTAATTATAATTTTATATTTAAATAAAATAATATTAATAATGTTTGGGGAATCCATTCACACGTTTCATGTTATATAAAAAAATTTATTCACATTTTTGGAAAAATGTCAAAAGTACCACATTTGGAAAATGATAAGAAGGTTCCTTTTAACAAATTGTAATGAAAGTAAAAAATACTCAAAAATGAATTTAAATAATAGTTATATAATATTTAAACCATTATTAAAAACATTTTAATGAAAAATATGTACATGGATGGAAAGATTCTCGATCAAAGGGAATCATTAGGTTTGTTTTCCATAAAAAATTCATTCAGTATCTTAAGTAATTAAAGTGTGGAAAATTAAATGAAAACACGAAATATTAAAAAATTACCATAGTGTGAAACAATTAATATTATTTTTTAGAAATATATCATTCAATTTCATCATCATAAAATGTAATCATAAACAAACATAATAAAAATGAGATTGTAACATAAACTCTTACCTCAAGCCCGTCATGCTTCGTAAGAGATGTAATTTACTACATAATAAATTTAAATTTGTTAAAATTATATACTAGAACAAAAATAATACAAATAATAATATACATTATTTACTAATAACATATTATACCATGTTTACTAACAGTATTTCATTATGATAATCATTTCAGGTGTTAACTACTTCATTCTTCATGTTAGTTTTGGTTTGGTGGTTATTGTACTTGCACATTTATCATGATTAATTCATCTCTATAATGTTTATAATGATATAAATTTCATATATATTAATTATAAACATATTCATAACTATTCATATAAATCGGTGATGAACAATTAATTACATCACTATGTAGAGATGGTAGTCCATACATACCGGAGAGTGACATTTCCATTGTTCGAAGGATGGAACAAAATAATGTTTAATATTAAATAATAATTGGTTGATAATTATTATAAAAAAATTATAATATATAAACATAAAATATATCCCAACAAGGAACCACAAATAATGGTGGTGGAAAACGACTTGTATCACTACGTGGAGGTAGTAGTCCACAAGAATGCATGAGCGATACTTTCACCTCCCACTGGATTGATAAGATGCGGTAAATGGTTGTGTAATCAGAATAATAACATCATATTGTTGTTAAGTTATTTTATTCCTTGTATTTTTTTGAATATAAATTGTTTATAGGAAATATCCGAATAAATAAAATTAAAAGACCTTGGTTAAGATCTATATATCTTCTTCGAGAGACCTCATTCGACTTAGCCCTTAATCATTGAAGGATTGGTCTCAGGGGAAGATATAAAGATATAGGATAAATTAAAGTATTATAGGAATGTTTTATATGATTTTTCATATATATAATTTTCAAATGGTTTTAATAAGGTATGGTGAGAGGTTCCTTTTTATATATGATGGGAGTGAAACACATTGAATTTGTTAAAAGATTTCAGTGATAAAATGTAATTTTTAGGTTATGTGGCTTAAAATGATTATTTATTAGAAGTAATGAAATTTTAATGTCCATATATATTCAAAAAAATATTCATTTTATGGTGTGGATGGAAACCATACCCTTATCTCTAGGTTTAACCACCAGTAAACTTGTTCTACCTTAATCACGGTAACAAAATATTACTTTTTTTTTACTTTTAACTATGATAAAAATCAATTTAAACCTAATCATTTATAATTATTATGATGATTAAAAATATAAAATCCATTTTAATAGATTTAATTTCTATATCCTATATAATTTAATTTTAATTATGTGTAACCGAAATGAAAACCCTTTTTTGAAAAAAGAATTTTTACCATAAAAAATTTACATCCATTCCTTACCTTGTACAAACCATAAAAAGAATGTTAAAATATTATATAGAACATATTTTCTATATATTTAATTATATCCATTAAAAAAATATTGTTTAAGATAATTTATTAAGATAAAAACACATTGTATGCATAAAAATAATTTTTTTTTCAAAAAAAGTGTTTTTAATCAAAAAATAATTTATAATAAAATCAAGAATAATAATGATTTTTATGTAATTATTTATATTACCTCCAATTGAATTTTAATTAGGTTAATTAATAATAAAATTCAATATATAATGGTAAATTTACTTGAAAATATATGAAATTGTTAACAAAAATCGGTACTGTTTATTATCCACATAAAAAGAAATCATTTTAAAAAATTCATAAAAATTCACCCTCGAATAATATTTACATGATGATTATAAAAATAAAATAAATTTATTAAAATATTATTAGAAAAAATGGTATATAATAATTATAAAATCCATGTTAAAAAATCTGATACAAACAATTTTTGAATAAAATATATTTTTAAAGAGTAAAATGGATTTAATAAAAGTTTACTACGTATTTATTTTGAATTTTTAAATAAATTTTCATTATTAAAAAATTTTAAACATATTCTAAATTTAGTATTTATTAGTATTCATTCTTACCAATTTAATGACTAGGTTATAATGGTTTACTTTTTCATAGCTCACATAGACTCAATGTTGCATGTAATGAAAGCTATCAAATACTATAAGTTTTATTTTAATGGAAATGCATATAAAATATCAAGGTTTTATCTTTTAACCACATTAAAATAGATTTAACATATTAAATTCCATCACTATACTACAAAAAAATGGTATATCTATTTCATAACATCCTCAAGTTCAAATTTAGCATGCTCAAATTTATGATTTCTCCAAATAACATTAACTAGGTGAGTAGTATTATTCAAAATAAAATTATCTCTATTATCCAGGATTTATACAGAATGTTTTTATTAATAATGAAAATTCTCTAGATGTATAACCTATAATTTCATTACATATGGTGGAGCTGGTATATAATCATTTAGTAGAGATATGTGGAACACACCATGATCTTCAGAGAAGTTCGGTGGGTGCACCAAGTGATAATATAAAATTCCAAATCAATCAATAATATCTGAAGTGACTAATATACCATGGGATCATCATTCCATTATTTGTAAATATCATAACATTATTCAATGGATAAATTAATTGGAAAAACTTGTCACCAACAATGAATTACTTATATCACTACTGATTTTTTGTATAAAACTTCTATTAACATTGAGTTGAATTGATCTCCTACTAAATGGAACTAACATTATCTTAACTATACTCATTTACGTCTAGTATAAACAGTTATATTTTTTCAACTTCTTCCTAGTATTTCAGATTTCTATACTTCTTTCCATAGAGTGATGTATAAGGATCCATCAAAATGTTCTAGTGAAATATATTGTTATAAGTAAAGTCACCTAGAATAAGGTGTTCATCACAAACACATTTAAAATATCGATAACAAGATATAAAAATATCCTATATTGTTTAAATGGTCATATTAGAATAACCACATATATAAAGATGATAATAAGCACTAAAACAAAACTATATATATATATATATATATATCTTATAAAAGACTTATCCCGAACATTAATGTAATCCTCAAATCCCAATAATATTGAAAAAAAGTGATACCCCATGTGATAACACCACATAATTAAAAAATATCCTAGAAAATTGATCAATAGACAAATATTCTATGATAGAAATGGTTTCAGCTAACTATATATAAAGAACTACTACAACCCAAATAATAATATGACCTTTAGATGTTTTGGGGAGGCTAAAAATGAAATTAATGGTGATGTTATCTCATTTATAATCTTGTTTGTGTAATTGTTATAACATCTCTTAATATTTTTTTCACTCATCCTTAACTTTCTAACATACCAAGCACCAAGATACATACACTGAAATATTCCTATTTATGTTTTTCTACTAAAATAATCATTCGGAGAAATCTATATATAAATACTTCAAGGATGAATATAGAATGATTAGATATGATATTATTAAAATAATTATTTATTCATGTATAATATTGATGAAAAAAATACACAATTCCAGACAAATATGATTTCATCATAGTCTAGTTAATCTCAGGAAAATTTATCATTTTTTTTCTCAAAATCCTCCATATGTTACTGTTTAATCACTACATTGATAAATTTACAAAAACTTATAGGATAAATATATTATTTCTCCCCTTCATTAAAATTTCAAGTTCAATCTTTTTAAATTCCCTAAATGTTGGACATTTGGGGATTCTAATCATAAAAAACTAGCATGATCCTTCCATCGCAAAGCACCAACCACCTTGTTCTATTTCCCAAGGTAGTAGTGTATTGGGAAGTCATAATATTTAATCTTGTCCAACCGTATTATTTGTAAAATATTTAATTCTTTCTTGGTGAATATATACTTTAAATTTTTTTGATCAACATATATATCACACCATAATTTTTAATAGAATGATTCCAAATCATTAATTTAATGATTACTACTACTAACTAAAAATCCATATTCAAGCATTTTTATCATGAACCCCAATTAGCGTGAGATATAATATATCACCATATCATTCTGTATGAGAAAAAATACAAGACCTTCCTATAATCCATCACTATAAATCACAAACCCTTTTCCTCTATAGGTTAGTATCAGTATAGGGGCACTGACCAAAATTCTCTTTTTTCCCTTAATTTATTTTCAGACCCACCAGTCTAATGGAGCATAATTCCCTTATGAGTTAACATAGTGAGTGGATTAAATGTCCAGGAGAAATCCTTCACATAGTTTGATAATATCCATCCATGCCATGAAAACTGTGGATTTTATTCAAACTGGTTGGTGCGGTCTAATGTTCAATAATTTCCAACATTGATGGATACACTGATATACATTCATTTGAGATTATATGACACAAAAAATGATACTTTATAAAGACATAATTAACATTAGGTTAATATTTCATAAAAATTATCCTTTCTTGAGGCCTTGAGTACAATCCTCAAATGAACTTCATACCCTTACTTACTCTTGGGATATATATTAATCTCATATACAAATACAACCACAAAATGATCAAGGTAATATAAAAAGACTATATTCCCCAAATACTTAATGATAATAGGGGAATTAGTAAAACCAAATGAAATCATTATTAATTCACGATGATAACACATCAAATAGAAACATTTCTTGGGTGTTTCATAACCTTTTAAAATAAAATAATAGTATCTAGATCAAATATCAATTTGGGAAAAAATATTGAGATCCTCATAATTAATCAAAAAAATTATCAATACAGGGAAAATGATACTAATTCTCGATCACGATTGTGTTAATTTTCCAACAGTAAATGATGTTACATATTGATCCAGCCTTCTCCTTAATTAAAATCATAGGTGTTCCCCACGGTGATGAACTGGTCTTAGTGAATCCCTTTTCAAGATTCTCTAGGAGTTGCTTCTTCAATTCCAGAAAATCAACCGGGTCCATTATATATGGAGTTTTGGTATAGGTGTAGAGATGGGTATGAGTTCTTTTAAAAACATAAAATAAAAAATTATATTAATATTAGGAATATCTTCTATAAAGTAATAAAAAAATCATATACAACATGTATATCATTGATGTTGATTTTCTCTCCAACCTCCTAAGATAAATACCCATTTTTAATAGGAATAAATAGACATTAAATGGGTGAAATTTCATTTGATGTTCACATTTTTTCCATTCACTAATATAAAAACTTAGGTCGGTTTAAAATTGTAACACCCCAGGTAAATAAAGAATATGAAATTTTCATATTTATCCAAATTTGTGAATAAAATATTAATATGACTTTAAAGGGGACGCTATGCTCGATGGCATACCCAACACGCAACAACGAGTTTCTTGGGAATCTTACATTGCACTCTAATAATAAAATAATATTATTTTAAATGGTAGTTAACATGTAGCCGTTGTATTGGCGGGAATGGATAGAAATAACTAAAATATGATTATATATGTTTTTAAATGTTTTTACATTTGTCCAATAAAAGATAAAGGCTTAAAATACGGAAAGAATTCAATTTTAGGCATATATGCCCCAGTTTTCACTAAAGGTTCACTTATCGCCTTTTGATGGAAAACCATCATTAAATATAGTTTTGTTCACTCTTATACATTCTATTGGACCAAATAAAACTCTTCTTTAGAATCGGGACATCAAAATTTACTTTGTGTAAATTTTTGGTATCTTTCCGATAAAGTTCATTTTGTTTAATGAATAGTGTAAAATATTGTATTTTAATTCAAAACCACTTTTTAATCTAATTTATTTATATGAATAGATTATCTTTTGAATTTGTTTTAAAGTGAAATTAGAATATATTTTTACCATTAAATCCAATAGTGGTCGTTGGAATTAATTTCACTTTGAAATCATACTTAAACTAGTGTCAATCTTTTGATACTTGTTGTTTCATAAAAACACGCTATTTGCTCTGACAGTGGGAATTAATTATTAAATTAATTAATGTGACTTATATGTTTTGAATTTGTTAAAATAGACTTCATTTTTGAATTCGGAATATCAAATATAGCTTAGGGTGAATTTTTGGGATTTTTCTGAAAAACATCAATTTTTGATGAATAGTGAAACCACTAAGTGGTACTTATAAAAACTGATTTTTCGTTTAAATGAAATTTCACCACTTCTGTGTTTTGAATTTCAAAAATCCGACATAAATGGTTGTCATTAAGAAGTAAAATTTGGTTCAATGAGATTAAAATAATTTTTTGGTGAATAGTAACTTTTAAGGTCTTAATCACGATTAGAGGTAATTAATGTAGTTTAAGGTAAAAATAATGTTTTAATAATATGAAATGAACTTGAAACATGTCCTAACCTCATTGGATGTGTCATGGACGACCGATAAAACCCATGGGTCAACTTGGGGACCCCATGAAGCCACTTTGGTTGGAAAATGACATTAAAATCTTTTTATTTAAAGTTAAAGTAAAAATGAGACAAACATGAAGTGTTTTACTAAACCAATTTTTACATGGGGTAATACAAATCAGATTTTTGATTATAAATATTCATTGGAAATATAAATAGATTTTCTACATCATAGTATTTTTTTTTTAATTTTTACACATTAAATAAATTAAATTATTTATGGCATCATGATGATGCAGCAATGACCTCATTATTTAACAATTTAAATAAAATGGAAAGATAATGTAATATCTAAGACCTAAACATGTCCAAAACCTATTGGATGAGTGGATTTCGAACCCTTATCACCTTCTCCTAGAAATAAATTAATTTGGGACCTTTAAAATCCGAATCTCTTTTGAAAGTAAAGTAACATTTTGTAACTTTACAAGAGTCCCTCTCATCTCCTCTTATAAAGGCCTCCACCTCTACCTCCTTACCCACACTCCCAAAGCCTTTGTCTCGGCCAACCCCTGCCCATTTTGTCTCTCCACTTACCTCTCGTACTCCTTGAAGCCTCACTTTTGGCAGAATACTTCCCAAGGAATCCTTTGAGCTCAAACCAAAGGGAGTTACCCGATTTTAAGGTAATGTGTTCACTAGTGTCCTTTTGTTTTATTTTTCTTCTGCAACCCCCTAAACTCTTTTTATTCATTTATTTTATAACAAATACAGTATCTTAAATATACTGGGATGTTTTTATAAGAAGGATTCGAGCTACACTCACACACACCTACATCTAATGGTTAAGGAACATACTGTTTCCGTGGATGGCGAATTTCTGCCTCCCGAAACGATGATTGTTCAACATTCTTCTAACACCTTCAAAGCTGGCCATTAAGATGACACTATATTTATATATGATATTTAATATGTTTATGTTTTACTTAAGATTCTGTATTTTTCATTTATGGCGTACCTTTATGGTTTCCATTATGGGAAAACGCGATATCTTCATTTAAGGAAGTGCGGACTACCGCCCCCTCAAAGTGATTTGATTCGTTAATACCATATGTGGTACGTATAAAGGATATATTTAATGATATTATATATGATACCACACTATAATTAAAATACTATTATCTATAATTATGTTTTAATTCCATTAAATATGAAATAGAAATGGAAGTAGCGTTAATGCGTACGTACGGCTTACCGTCTCCATGAACGGTACATTTCATTTCTTATCTCACAATGTTATGTAATATTATAAGTAAATATATATAATGGATATATATGTAATATATTACATCTAAATTATGGATATCATTCTGGAATTATAACATATATATATCTCTCTCATTTTTTTTAATTCCATTAATATGACAAAAAAATGAAAGTAGCGTTCATGCGTACGTACGGCCTACCATCTCCATGAACGGTGCTTTTCGTTTTTTATATCCAAATGATATGGAATACTATAAAATTAATATTTACTGGATATATATGACATTTTAATAATTAATAATATTCTGGAAATTATTTACTTATAACTACATGGACAATCTTTTTTCAAACAAGTTCATTTTTGACTCATGTACCAAACTTCGGCAAAAACTTCTGATATGAACTAACATTATTAAAAAATTATTATAACATTATAATATGTGAAATAAACTAAATAATAATATCTAAAGGATGTACTTAGGAAATTATTAATTGACCAATGTTTATTATTCAAGAATATAAAGAAACGAACAAGACAAGTTGGACTTGAGGTAAGGGATCCTACTCCTCTCTTTCTTTTTAAGTACACTCTTTTATGTCATTCCTTCTTAGATCATCTTTCTTGTGATTGGGATGTTATTTTATATTACTCTTACTTTAATTTTCATGTTCATATGATGAGAGACCCTATTCTCTCTCATCAATCCATTTTGGAAGTTTTGAGTGGCGTCGTTAGGCTGCCAGATTTTCGTAAGAGATCTAACCTCTCTCTTTCTCTTTAAGTACTCTCCATTATGTCACTTATTTTAAGATCATCTTTGTTATGATGGGAGATGTTCTTTTATATTAATCTTGCTATATATTTTATTTTAATTTGATGAGATAACCTATTTGATCTCATCAATCCATTTTTGGAAGTTTTAAGTGGCGCCGTTAGGAAGCCGAGTTTTCTTAAGGGACTTTTCATCTCACTTTTATTCCTGTGAGATTTATGCTACATTTGCCAAAATTTCCTTTGATTGGTGTATGTACTGACCATTATTTTACTCTTTGTGTAATATTCTTTCATTTATGAGTATTTACATCAATGTTGTATTGTCCTTCTTTCACGGGGCGTATGTTTCGAAAGATACCCATGTCGGTAAGGGAACCTTTCACCCTCCTCTTTTTAAAAGACTTCATTTGCTGGGTCTTTTAATTTACATATTGTTATGTTGGGATATGTTCTCATATATCCTTATTGATGTAAATTTTATGTCCAAGTGATGAGACACCCTTTTTTGAGATGTGACGCCGTTAGGCTGTCAAGGGAACTTCTTAACCCAATTTTGATTTCTTTGGGTTCAACATGTAGTTATTGAATATGTCATCCTTTGAATATGTGTGAATGAACATTGAATATTTTACACTTAATATCCACTTATATTTGGTGTATTTTTTTTGTCACAGATAATTATGTAATTGATTTATCCTTAAACAAAGGATACCATCTTTGTAAGGGACTTCGTCTCAATCTCCTTTCATTGAGGCATATTCTATTTTATACACAACCTACTTTTATACGGTGTATAAAACCCTTTTACTTTTACGTTTATTCAAAAGGAATCTTTTTTATACAAAGTGTTTATTAAACGAAAAAAGGGAATGTTTTTGTTGTACGTATGCGGCGACAACGACTTCTCCACCGCCGTGACCATTATTTGAGTTTCGGCTTCCTCTACAAGCCATACCATCTTTTTAAAAGAAAAATAAATACCATGTTTTACTTTTATTTTATTTTGGTATTGAAAATGGTTTTCATAATGTATTTATATCAATGTGTTGTATTGATATCTTTTTATTGAAAGGTGGAAATGTTATGTTTCCTTTATGCTTGTTTTATGTGATAAGATTATGTTATGGTTCTTGGGCATTGTTATGAATACGGGTGGTTCCGTGATAAACTAAGGGTGGGTGAGCCCGATATAGCTCTCCAATGCATTGGGTAACACAAAGGAGTGAAACGTTAAGGTTTCTCCGAAGAGATTTAGGGAATATACTATGATGGGTATTCCAAACGTAACCAAGAGGGTTACTCCCTACGTAAGAATGTTATGAATGCCTCAAGTTAACTTTATGTCATATGATTTCTATGATTTATTCATGATTTTATGAGGTATGTTAAAGTGCTTATGTTTTATGGGTAAAGTATGATTTCATCCTTATGTATACATGTACTCATGTTTCTTTTCCATATTTTTATATCTCTTACTGAGCTTTATATGCTCATCCCAAGTTTTTAAAATGTTTTTCACAGGTCAAGGGAAGGGTACATGATGTGATGATAGTGTCAAGGATGTGTCAAGAAAGAATCCATGTTTTATTTTAAATATGTTTCCGTTGATGGGAAGAATAAATATTGTCTTTTATGTAACCACTTTGTTTAAATGTTTAATGTAATGCAAGTTTCATGATCTAATTCTCTAAAAATATAAGCCTGAAAATATCCTCAATGTGTAATCTTATAATAACTCAATATTAAGTAAGGTTTAAGGCTGGGGCCTTATAGTTGGTATCAAAGGTCGGTTTAGATAACTTTAGAGGTTAGGGTATTCTCTAAGCACAAGTGACAATACCATAATGGTTAGGATTTCAGAAAGAGTCCTAGTTTTAGATAAATTGAATGAGTAAGTATATCTTAGTGTTTATCTTCCTCATTAGTACATGATGGTTATGTTGATATACTCACACTGACCTTTTTGGTTTTAATAAATGGCTGGATCTAGCAGGCACCAAAGTGAAAATGGGTTTGAAGGAAATTGTGGCGGTTCTCTAATTAAGAGACTGGATGAGATGGGGGATTCAATGAGGAATCTCATGGTTGTTCTAAACCAACTATCAAGTCGTCATGATCAACCACTTCAACCTTGGTGAGTTCTCTAATGCATCATGTACTAGATGGCCAACTCCTTGTGGAAATTCAGGTAATAATTATTAAGGTAACCATTACGGTTTATATGATCCTTACTTTTTAGGTAATTATGGGTTACTCTATGATATGATGGAAAATGAAAGGAATGAGATAAACTTGAGGTTAAAATATGTTATGATCATTTTTGAAGATTTTACCTCGTTTTGGGGGATGTTTTAAGAATTATATAGTTTTGGAAAAAGGACAACACGCAGACCGTGTGACAACCCATCACGTCGGACAAAGCTGCAGGAATCGAACCCACAACCAATGTGCGACTGGTATTTATCGCCTACCACTGGACTACGTGAAGTCCCTGGTTAGTTTGACTGATTCTTAGTTAGATGATTTTATTAATTAAGAGTAAGTTGATTTTGGGTTATCTATGGAAATTTATTAACCTATCATGGAGGATAAGTGATTAGGATTAATTACTTTTCAATACGAGACATTAAGAGCAACTGATGTGGTTTGGAGATAAATGATACAATTTAACCTGGTAGACTATGAGACTAAATCCTTAAAATTATTTGGGTTTCAATCTTAGTTTGGTTTAATTTAAATAATTTTATGGACAAATTGTTTATCAAATGGTCCTCGTTGAACTTTGGGTTTTGTTGGACAAATTTTGGAGATTAATAATAGATTTTATTTTTATAAAGGGTTATCCTTTTCTGGATTATCTGATCATGTACTAACCTTTTTGGTTTTGGTTTTGGTTAGAGTCTAAAGACATGGGAAGTATATAGTTCTCTATTGTGGATTAGGTGATTATCTAGAAATTGATTATAGTACTCTTAATGCGAACAAGTCTTCCTAAATACTCATCTTTTGGAGAAAATATGAGTTTGATTAAGGAATCTAGTAAAAGTTTAAAATCAACATGATAAGTGATTATGTTTCCTTATGAATAAATTCCTCAATAAAATGTAACTTAAAACAAAAATGTTGTCTATTAACTCTTCCTACTGGGGAATCGAATTCCGTTTAGCCCATAACAAGTTTGTGATTTTCTTATTGTTAACTTTCTCTTAGACATGTTTACTATCACTCTCCATCAGAACATGACCCTTTGTTTTTTCCTCCATGTCTATATTTTCATACTTGGAATCCTAGTATGGGTTAAATCATGGGACCTTGGTACTTATCTTTCTTTATTTTAAAGTTATTGTTTTACCGACTCTTGTTCTGATGTGGGACTTTCAAGGATGTTTCCAAGCCCAATTTTAAAAAATTGCCAGGACGCAATTCCCAAAAGGGGGGAAGGATGTAACACCCTAGGTAAATGAATAATACGAAATTTTCATATTTATCCATATTTGTGAATAAAATATTAATATGACTTTAAAGGGGACGCTATGCTCGGTGGCATACCCAACACGCAACAACGAGTTTCTTGGGAATCTTACGTTGCACTCTAATAATAAAATAATATTATTTTAAATGGTAGTTAACATGTTGCCGTTGTATTCGCAGGAATGGATAGAAATAACTAAAATATGATTATATATGTTTTTAAATGTTTTTACATTTATCCAATAAAAGATAATGGCTTAAAATACGGAAAGAATTCAATTTTAGGCATATATGCCCTAGTTTTCACTAAAGGTTCACTTATCGCCTTTTGATGGAAAACCATCATTAAATATAGTTTTTTTCACTCTTATAAAATATATTAGACCAAAAAAAACTCTTCTTTAGAATTGGGACATCAAAATTTACTTTGTGTAAATTTTTGGTATCTTTCCGATAAAGGTCATTTTGTTTAATGAATAGTGTAAAATATTGTATTTTAATTCAAAACCTCTTTTTAATATAATTTATTTATATGAATAGATTATCTTTTGAATTTGTTTTAAAGTGAAATTAGAATATTTTTTTACCATTAAATCCAATAGTGGTCGTTGGAATTAATTTCACTTTGAAATCATACTTAAACTAGTGTCAATCTTTTGATACTTATTGTTTCATAAAAACACGCTATTTGCTCTGACAATGGGAATTAATTATTAAATTAATTAACGTGACTTATATGTTTTGAATTTTGTAAAATATACTTCATTTTTGAATTTGGAATATCAAATATAGATTAGGGTGAATTTTTGGGATTTTTCTGAAAAACATCAATTTTTGATGAATAGTGAAACCACTAAGTGGTACTTATAAAAACTGATTTTTCATTTAAATGAAATTTTACCACTTCTGTGTTTTGAATTTTAAAAATCCGACATACAGGGTTGTCATTAAGAAGTAAAATGTGGTTCAATGTGATTAAAATAATTTTTTGGTGAATAGTAACTTTTAAGGTCTTAATCGCGATTAGAGGTAATTAGTGTAGTTTAAGGTAAAAATAATGTTTTAATAAAATGAAATTAACTTGAAACATGTCATAACATCATTGGATGTGTCATGGACGACAAAGACAACCCATGGGTCAACTTGGGGACCCCATGAAGCCACTTTGGTTGGAAAATGACATTAATATCTTTTTATTTAAAGTTAAATTAAAAATGAGACAAACATGAAATGTTTTACTAAAACAATTTTTACACGGGGTTATACAAATAATATTTTTGACTATAAATATTCATTGGAAATATAAATATATTTCCTACATCATCGTATTTTTTTTATAATTTTTACACATTAAATAAATTAAAGTATTTATGACATCATGATGATGCAGCAATGACCTCATTATTTAACGATTTAAATAAAATGGAAAGATAATGTAATATCTAAGACCTACACATTTCCAAAACCTATTTGATGAGTGTATTTCTAACCCTTATAATCTTATCCTCGAAATAAATCAATTTGGGACCTTTAAAATCCGAAACTCTTTTGAAAATAAAGTAACATTTTGTAACTTTACAAGAGTGCCCCTCCTCTCCTTTTATAAAAGGCCCCCACCTCAACCACCTTACCCACACTCCCAAAGACTTTGTCTCGGCCAACCCCTGCCCATTTTGTCTATCTACTTCCCTCTCTTACTCCTTGAAGCCTCACTTTGGGAAGAAGGCTTCCCAAGGAAGCCTTTGAGCTCAAACCAAAGGGAGTTACCCGATTTTAAGGTAATGTCTTCACTTGTGTCCTTTTGTTTTATTTTGCTTCTCCAACCCCCTAAACTCTTTTTATTCATTTATTTTATAACAAATAAAGTATCTTAAATATACTGGGATGTTGTTATAAGAAGTATTCCAGCTACACTCACACACAACTACATCTAATAGTTAAGGAACATACTGTTTCTGTGGATGGCGAATTTCTGCCTCCCGAAACGATGATTGTTCAACATTTTTCTAACACCTTTAAAGGTGGCCATTAAGATGAAACTATATTTATATATGATATTTAATATGTTTATGTTTTACTTAAGCTTCTGTATTTTTCATTTATTGCGTACCTTTATGGTTTCCATTATGGGTAAACGTGATATCTTCATTTAAGGATGTGCGGACTACCGCCCCCTCAAAGTGATTTGACTCATTAATACCTTATGTGGTACGTATAAAGGATATATTTAATGATATTATATATGATACCATAATGTAATTAAAATACTATTATCTATCATTATGTTTTAATTCCAATAAATATGAAATAGAAATGGAAGTAGCGTTCATGCGTACGTACGGCTTACTGTCTCCATGAACGGTACATTTCATTTCTTATCTCAAAATGTTATGTAATATTATAAGTACATATATATAATGGTTATATAAATAATATATTACATCTAAATTATGGATATCATTCGGGAATTATAACATATATATATCTCTCTCATTTTGTTTGAATTCCATTAATATGACAAAAAAATGAAAGTAGCGTTCATGCGTACGTACGGCCTACCGTCTCCATGAACGGTGCTTTTAGTTTTTTATCTCCAAATGATATGGAATATTATAAAATGAATATTTACTAGATATATATGAAATTTTAATCATTAATACTACTCTGGAAATTATTTACTTATAACTACGTGGGCAATCTTTTTTCAAACAAGTTCATTTTTGACTCATGTACCAAACATCGGCAAAAACGTCTGATATGAACTATAATTATTAAATAGTTATTATAAAATTATAATATGTGAAATAAACTGAATAATAATCTCTAAATGAGGTACTTAGGAAATTATTAATTGAACAAAGTTTATTATTCCGGAATATAAAGAAACGAACAAGACAAGTTGGACTTGAGGTAAGGGATCTTACTCCTCTCTTTCTTTTTAAGTACACTCTTTTATGTCATTACTTATAAGCTCATCTTTCTTGTGATTGGGATGTTATTTTATATTAATCTTACTTTAATTTTTATGTTCAATTGATGAGGGACCCTATTCTCTCTCATCAATCCATTTTGTATGTTTTGAGTGGCGCTGTTAGGCTGCCGAATTTTTGTAAGAGATCTAACCTCTCTCTTTCTCTTTAAGTACTCTCCATTATGTAACTTCTTTTAAGCTACTATTTGTTATTATTGGAGATGTTATTTTATATTCCTCTTTCTATAAATTTTATTTTAAAGTGATGAGATACCCTATTTTATCACATCAATCCATTTTTGGAAGTTTTAAGTGGCTCTGTTAGGCTGCCGAGTTTTCATAAGGGACTTTTCATCTCACTTTTATTCCTGTGAGATTTATGATACATTTGCCACAATTTCCTTTGAGTGGTGTATGTACTGACCATTATTTTACTCATTGTGTAATATTCTTTCATTTATGAGTATTTACATCAATTTTGTATTGTCCTTCTTTCACGGGGCGTATCTTTCGAAAGACACCCATGTCGGTAAGGTAACCTTTCACCCTCCTCTTTTTAAAAGACTTCATTTGTTGGGTATTTTAATTTACATATTGTTATGTTGGGATATGTTCTCATAAATCCTTATTGATGTAAATTTTATGTCCAAGTGATGAGATACCCTTTTTTTTTGATGTGACGTCGTTAGGCTGTCAAGGGAACTTCTTAACCCAATTTCGATTTCTTTGGGTTCAACATGTAGTTATTGAATATGTCATCCTTTGAATATGTGTGAATGTCCTTTGATTATTTTACACATAATATCCACTTATATTTGGTGTATTCGTTTGTCACAGATAATTATGTAATTGATTTATCCTTAAACCAAGGATACCATCTTTGTAAGGGACTTTGTCTCAATATCTTTTCATTGAGGCATATTATGTTTTATACACAACCTTATTTTATACGGTGTATAAACCCCTTTTACTTTTACATTTATTCAAAAGGAATATTTTTTATACGAAGTGTTTACTAAACGAAAAAAGGGAATGTTTTTGTCGTACGTATGCGGCGACAACGACTTCTCCACCGCCGTGACCAATATTTGAGTTTCGGCTTCCTCTACAAGCCATACCATCTTTTTAAAAGAAAAATAAATACCATGTTTTACTTTTATTTTATTTTGGTATTGAAAATGGTTTTCATAATGTATTTATATCAATGTGTTGTATTGATATCTTGTTATTGAAAGGTGGAAATGTTATGTTTCCTTTATGCATGTTTTATGTGATAATATTATGTTATGGTTCTTGGGAATTGTTATGAAGACGGGTGGTTTCATGATAAACTAAGGGCGGGTGAGCCCGATATAGCTCTCCAATGCATTGGGTTACGCGAAAGAGTGAAACGTTAAGGTTTATCTGAAGAGATTTAGGGAATATACTGTGATGGGTATTCCAAACGTAACCAAGAGGGTTACTCCCTACGTAAGAATGTTATGAATGCCTCAAGTTAACTTTATGTCATATGATTTCTATGATTTATTCATGATTTTATGAGGTATGTTAAAGTGATTATGTTTTATGGGTAAAGTATGATTTCATCCTTATGTATACATGTACTCATGTTTCCTTTCCATATTTTTATATCCCTTACTGAGCTTTTTATGCCCATCCCATGTTTTTGAAATGTTTTTCATAGGTCAAGGGAAGGGTACATGATGTGATGATAGAGTCAAGGATGTGTCAAGAAAGAATCCATGTTTTATTTTAAATATGTTTCCGTTGATGGGAAGAATGAATACTATATTTTATGTAACCACTTTGTTTAAATGTGGAATGTAATGCAAGTTTCATGATCTAATTCTCTAAAACTCTAAAACTGAAAAGATCCTCAATGTGTAATCTTGTAATAACTCAAGATTAAGTAAGGTTTAAGGATGGGGCCTTATAAAAATATACCATATAACTACCTTTACATTGTAATTGATATGGGATTTATATAAATAATGAAAATAATTTCCCAAAATCACATAAAATTTGACTAGAGGACTAATAAGATGTTCAAGAATCATATTCCCTTGGACTTCAGTAGGGGATGACTTATAGAAATCTGTGGTGATCATTATATCGTTATTATTTTTTTCTTCTATTTCAATATCTTATCATTGAAATGTTAATGTAATAACCTTCTAATATTCTTCTAACCTAAAAGAGTGGATATATCTAAAATAAAATAATACATTAGTAGTTCTGGAGGGGATGAAAAGTGTACTTTTCACCACGTCATTATTGATCCCCACATAAATAATAGTGATTAGATGATATTTTACTTATTATCTTGGATTAAGAGGTTACTAAAACTGATCATTATCACTTGCCCTTGGATTCATATACTATTTTGAATAATTTCTATACACCTCACAATTATATCGTTGGATCATGGGTGGTTCATTATGTGGTTATTAATTTATATTTTCAGAATTTTCTTACTTCTTAGTATTACTTCCATATTTATTTTCCTAATGGACTTATATTCCACACATCAAACATTTACTAGTACCCTTAAGAAATATTACAACCTTATTTTTTCCATACTTATATAATAAAGTAAACCTCATCTATTCCACTCTATGGATTTTATAATTATAATTTCTTTGAATTCCAACATTCTTTTCATATTAAATTCATGAGATTTATGGGTGACTCCATTCTCCATTTCTACCTTAACAACACATTTAATAATATATTCATTGAAAAATAATGTATCATATGGAGAAATATTTTGGAGAATTGGTTTTAATCCATTTAGGAATCGATCAATCTTAGTTTTTGGTTCAATTATAATTCCACCAGAGCACCTCAAAAGTCTTATAATGTTTACCTCATAGGTAATTAATTATTCAAAATATTTCTGACAAAGCTCCATGAATTCCTTATTCATATTAATATAATTAATATGGGGAAATAAATTACTAAAAAATATGTTCCTAGACTAATCCAACTATATAGAGTCAATTTCATCATGTTTCCTCATATTCTTAATAAGAGTCCACAATTGGCATGATTCACCTTCGAAATAATAACTTACTAATATATCATTTTCATATTCTGGTTACTAGAGAATGGAAAATATCTTTATTGTGGTACTAATCCTTTTCACAAAAATTAATGTATCGATAGTCCCACTAAAATGAGGTTCAAGTTACCTCATGTTGGACTCAAAATTATGTTTTTATTCTATTCCACATGTATAATATCAATATATTTTGTGGATTTATAAAATTTCATAAACAGTAAAAGAATATTTTTCATTATTTCACCAATAAAAATCGGTTTCATAAAGTAATAATCATTATATCTTCAATCAAATTCATTTCTAACAAGGTTACTTTTGGTTACATCCATTGATTGAAACCAAAACATGTAGTGTGATAAAGATAATAATAGTGGTAAATCATATAATAATGAAAATAATTTTTATGATGTCTAAATCATGAAACATTATTCTTAATAAATGGAAGAATATGTTTAATCTAGTTCATACATGATCATTATAAATTTAAATATTTCATAATAAATATTAAATAAAATTTCATTTTCACTAAGAATTTATTCTAGGAGTTTCAAACAAGGCACGTAGTAAGGGACCATTCATCCTTTACTAATATGAATGATGGTATATACTCATCCAACTCTTTTCTGGGTTATGAATACTAGATTCATCTACTCCAAAACCTCACATACATCTATTATTAAGAAAGGGATATATTTTGTTACAGTTACTACACTAGTTTCGTTACCATAGATTATGATTATCATATTTACTCAGGCTTATCCTAGGGATTCTCACTAAATTTTCCTTACCCTAGTTTCCAAAAGACATTAAACCATTCCTCTTATACCAATAATACATTCCCTTGGACTATAGTTTTTTAATTTATTTGGAAACTAGGATAAATTAAAAAATAGTACATTAAAGATCTAAATCATTTATTAATATCTTCTTCACAACTATCACTATTCATAGAAATATCATACTCCAAAATAAATTTTATAACCTGGGGAAGGAAAACTTAAGAAAGGCTGATATATGAGTCTACATAAGGGTAAATAAAATATATCAATAAATAATCATATGTTATTATATGTAAGGATAATGACATGTGAACATGATCAAGACTTATAATAATCATATATAATCAGTCAAATATCATTAATTATGTAATATGGTATATGGTTTTCCGAAAAAATGACATAATACATAAGAGTGTGGAATAATAAATAATAAATAATGAGACATGAAAACATATCATAATAAGAAGACATTAGTTTGTGTCATAAAAATAATTATATCAAAAAATTTCCTTATTCAAGGATCACTTCCAAGACTATTATAGTAGACTGGGATCACTCCCCATTCAATCATTTCTATAATTGAGGTTCATAAACATGAATATCTTATTAGATAAGGACCCTTACTAAATTGATTTTACCTCCTAGTATAAACCTTATTATCTCTTGTTATATCCTTATTTACCTAATGCATTTTTGGGTTATATAATTTAATTCCCAACCTTTATATAATTAAAGCCTTACAAATGTGTGCCATATAATCATAAAACATTCAAAATATCCTCAAATCAGAAACTCTAGAAAGGATATGGGTTTCAAAAACATTTCATCATCATAATCGTATCCCATATAGAGAAATAATAACTATAGTAACATTGGATCACATCATCAATAAATAATAAGAATCATGATAGGATGTTGTTATTGATAAAAATTCCTTTAAAAGACCTCTATAACATTTCTTGAGGAAAATAAGCATTTTATTTAAAATAGATTATTTAGAATCAATAAATTTAAAAAAATATTAAGGAAAATATTGTGTTTTAAAATATAAAATTAAACATTTTATGTAATATTCATACAAAATATTATTAATTATGGTTAAGGAATCCATTCATGTGTTTCATGTTAAAATAAAATTTTCATTCAAATTTTAATCAAAAGGTCAAAAGTACCATGTCTTTAAAATAATAAGATATATCCCTTTAAAAAAAGGGAAAAAATTAAAATATAGTAGACAATGACACTGTAAAATATTTTTAGAATAAAAAAAATTAAATCATTTATATAAAATTATGGATGTTGAAGAAAATTTTTCCGATTGAAGGTAAAAAGAAGGATGATTATCCATAAAAAACGTATTTTGGTTTATGAGTACATAAAGAGGGGAAAATAAAATGAAAAAATAAATTTAATGAAATAAACATAGAAAAATAAAATAATTAGGATTTTGGTGAGATTGATTATAAAACATCATCATTATAAATTTTAAGCAAAAATAATTCACATAAAAATGACATTGTAACATAAAACTCTTATTTCAAGTCTTTATTAAATCATAAGTGACCTAAACAACTTTATAATAAATATAAAATTTTTATAATTATATAAATTAACCCAAATATTACATATAATATCATACATGGTTTACTTATATCATTTTATCACCCATCATTAATGATCCTTGTTATCATTGTCATTTCATGTGTCATTTTCATCATTTTTCAGGTATGTTTTACTTCAGTGGATATGATCCTTGGAATTTGATCATAGTTCAATCATCTTGTTTTTCTAATAATTTTATAAATATCATATATATTCACTATATATATAACTATTAATATAAATCCAAAATGAAAAATTAATTACATCACTACAATAAGATGATAGTCTGTATGTACATACGAGTGACATTTCTATTTTTCAGTGGATGGAAAAAAATAAAGAAAAATATTTACTGATATTTTCAGAATAATTTTTATAAAATAATAATAAAATACAAAAATAAATTTATCATAATAAAATAACATGAATTATGGTGGTGAAAAATGAGTCGTATAACTATATTGAGGCAGTATTCCACACGCATACAAGAGTCATACATTCATCTCACATTGTATTGGGAAGAGGTGGTAAATGATTTTTCTATCATAATAATAAAATATAAATTTATTTCTGATACTAGATCTATAATTTTATTTATTTATAAAACTTGTTTATAATAATTATAAGAATAAATAAAATTTAAATAGCTTGGATAAGATATATACCTCTCTTTTGAGAGAACTCCTTGAGATTAATCCTTATGCATTGAAGGAATGGTCTTAGGAGAAGACTAGAAGATATAAGATGAAGGAAATTATTCTTGGAAGGTTATTTAGTATTTATTTTCATATATATAATTATCAAATGTTGGGAATAAGTGATAGAACATGTTCCCTTTTATAAGAAAGGGGAGGGACACACATGGATTTTCTTAAAAGATTTCAATGGTTTATGCTCACAATTATAGAAAAGTGGTTCTGAATGGATTGTGATTCGAAATTTGTATATTATATGGTTGAAATAACTTAAAATAATAATAATTTTACATATTTTTCTAGAAATCCTAAACTAATATTATGGTTTAACCCATGCTAAACCCTTTTAAAACTTAACTATGGTAATAATATTTCATTATGTTCACTATTCAATATGCCCCTAATTAAGTAGAACCAATTAAATTATATTAATTAGGATGATTATAAAATGGAATCCATTTTACTAGATTAAATTTCTATATGTGGTAGAATTTTATTTTAATTAATTTTGTATTTGCAACAAAATTCAATTTTCAAATTAAATTATTTTTTAAACATAAAACATAATTTACTTCAATTTAATACCTTGTAAAAACCATAAGACTGATTTTAAAATATTTTATTGAATAAATATTCAATAAATTTTATTAAAACACTAATTACCTGAGAAATTATTTTCTTTTAATAATGGATCTTTTACATCTAAATAACATTTTATTCTATTTTACAATAGAAGAACATAAAAACTCATTTACATTTTATAGGGAATTTACAAGTCATATATTGATACAGAATAATAAAATGAGGATGTTTTTAGGGATATAAACATATAAAAAATATATCCAATAAAAAAACTTATTTGTATTGAAATCTCTAATGAAAACCAGCCCCACCTTAAAACCATAAAAAGAAAGAGAAGAGTTTTGTAAACAATTAACATTGTCAAAGGATTCATAATAAGTTGTTTAAGAAAAGTAGTTTGTAATAAATGAATAATTATGGATAATTTGTAGGGAAACATTATAGTTTCTAATGTATAATGTAGTCCAATATGACTGATGGAAATTGTGACCTTTAAACAAAAAGATGTTCGGTAATTATTATTGTTGGTGGTGGAATAATGTGACCGCTGGATTTATTTTATAAATGTATTTTTGTTGGAAATTATATAAATATTTATTTAAAAAAAATGTTTTATGATAAATTTACTTGTTTTAATGGAATTTTATTTTCAGGAAATTATAATATAAAACAATTTTAGATGATAATATAAATTAGTGAATTCCTAAGAAATTTTTATAACTGTTAAAAAGTTTTTTATCTCATAAAGACTGTTAATATTCAATAAATTGAGATATCTATTTAAAATCTAGTATAATAATATACAGATAATTATTTTGATAAAAATTTATCATTTTTATATTCATTAAATCAAAATATGATTAGGGAATTTTTTTTATATTCATAAAAAGTTAATTTTTTGGTTAAAAAGTTAAAATAAAATTTTTATAAAATATGATAAATATTATGATATAATTTAGATATGATAAATATTTCAAATACATTAATAATTATTCTTAATAAAATATTATTTTTGGAAAAACATTGTACATAATGTGTTACTCTTAGTAACCCATGATTAGCATTTTCAAAGAATGATTTTGTCTATTAAAAAAAAGTTGTATGAGTTAAACACATATCATTTTTAATTTATTTTTAACTCATTTATATATTGAATTTGGTAAAATGGATTTCATATTTTTAATTAGAAGCTGCAAATTAGGCTATAATGTCATTTTCACTTTTGTGTACAAAAAATATACCATGGTAAAAAAAGTTACCACTATATAGGTAAAATAATATTGCTGGTTAGAGTAAAATGGTAAAAGATTAAAATATATAAAAATTAAATTGATGTTTTATGTTTTGGAATACCTAAAAACCATTAAAAACATTAATTTTTTAAAAAATCATTCGAATTAATACCACCCTATAGTGGTTAGCTTTAAAAAATCATTATTTAATCACTTAAATCCGCTACTTCTTAAGAATAAATACCCACTTCACATTACCAATCTCCACTAAAAATACTTTAATAAAGAATTTATATTAATTTTAGTTCCCAAAGAGTCCCTACAATTATTTATAAATGTGTTATCATCATGTTTTAGGAAGAAAAACCTCAATGTAAGGTAATTCTCTTCTTCTGCTTTTTTATCAATGTACGCCTATTGTGTATACCTTCAAAATGTTAAACCAATTTATTATATTACAATATTTTTATTACCCTTATTGAATAAATATTTTTTATAAATTGGAGACATTAATTTCTTCCCATTATTCCCTTTTTACATGCCATGATGTATACCGTCATGCTTCCAACATAATTTCATTCATTTCTCTTTTCTATATGATAAATTATCAGATTGGGATTACGAAAGACTCTTATATTTCCATGGTTATTAAAATAGATTTAAAAATTTCATATTTATTTTGGTATTTACATATATGAAACCCATATTAACATTTATTGGGTTAAAAATTATATTATGTTCATGTCCTTAAAAACATTTCACACAATGATTCTGATATGAGTCCCATTATTTATTTTCCATAGGTTATTGATGAAATTATTTTTTATGATAAATGTGACTTACATTAATTAATAAATATCTTGTTTTTTACTAGATATCACTCTGATGAATTCGATAAGTAAATATTGGTAGTATTACGTGGTTATATATTTTATGATACCTTGGTGAATTTCTTTGGTAATTATGATTATTGACACACTGGTGATAAGAATTGTTGATATACTTATGAATGTCTCATTTTTATATTTTAGAAACGTTTCCATGTTATTATTAATGATATTTATATCTTTATATGGCCCATGATCAAATGATAATGCCTTATTCTTAGCCTCTTTTCATGCGACAAGTTTATCATTTTATTATTCCCTTATTGGGTTTTATAATCACGCTTTCATTGATGTATGTCCCTAGGATATGAAACATAGTAATATTAACTTAGGTAGAACATATAAAAATTTATTTCAAGTGGATTATAATTATTTTTTTGTTATTTAATGTATTATTCTTCTGTTTATAAAAAACTAAAACCTAAAAGATCCTCTGTTTTGATAAATGTTTCTCCATATAATGATGGTTTTATGAAATAAAAATATGATCCACAATAGTTGTTATAAAAGGACACTTTATTTATTTATGTATATTAAGATTATAAAACATTAAAAAAACCCCTTGGATTAGCCTAAGTATAGAAACACATACCAGTATTTTGGTGAAGTACAGATTATGTGGTTTCCCTGAAAATACATCCTTGGATTGATAATATAAGTTGATATAGATCTGGAACAGATGTGAATAGGTGAAATAACCCTGATAAAAGTATACTGATCTATCATTAATCAGAAACAGGTTCTCCAAAGAATTGCTTAAGTAACACCTTTTTTGACAATCCTGATGGATATACATTAGTTAATAACACACTTGTACAAACCATTATGAAGGATATAAAGATAATATAAACTCTTTAATAATATTTAACTATATAATCCTAGAATCATGATATAAGAAAATCATAGGATTAATATATCCTTTTGATTTTGTGTTATAATATTCCAAAAAAATAACAAAATTCCCAATTAGGTTTTCTTCTTTTAGAAAAATATTGGTAAATAGGATAGGTGTAAACATGTAGATAAAAGTACCATCATCTATCCTCAACTAATAATATGAGATGCAATTTTTGTTATGGAATTAATTTAAATGTGGAAGAATCTAATAACTTTAAAAATTATCTTATTTTAATATTTAATATCTTACCTCTCATTATCTCTTTATTATATTTTACAATATAAAAACATAAAAATACATATAAATTTAATAATAAATTTTCACATCATGAATTTATATAGAATAATACAATGAGGAATAGTAAAGAAATATACACATGGAAGAATAATAAATTCCTTAAAAAACTCCATCGGTTTCAAATCCATAAAGAAGATCTCCCCTACCCTAAAAATTTTACAAATACAGAAACGAATTAAAAAAATCAATTATCCTTATCCTAGGATTTGTATGAAATTTCATATGAAAATTAGTGTGTGATAAATAAATAATTATAGTCTTTTTAAAAGGAAATATGATAATTATTCATGAGTAATATTGTCTAATAGGACTGATGGGAATTATGAACATCAATCAATAAGATGGTTGGTCATTAATATTTTTATTAGCATAATAAATTTATTTTTGTGATTAATTTATTATATTATTAGTGGAAATATATGTACATATTCACTTTAATGTTTGTTATATGACGTATTGATATTCTTTAATCAAATTTTATTTTCATGAAATTATCTTATTGAACTCTTTTTGCTGATATAATAAATTAGAAAATTCCTAAGTATTTTTTATAATGGTTAAAAAGTTCTTTATGTCATAAAAATAATTAATTTTATATAAATAAGGATTTTTTATTTAAAATAAAATATTATCATATTAATTGAATTAATTTTTTAAAATATTTTTTTATCAGTATATGAAAATAATCTTCATATGAATTTATGGAATTTTATAGATAGTTTGTTTTTTAAACATTGAAAATATTATATTATACAACATAGAACAACTACTATGACATAATTTATATTTTATCAAGATTTAAAATTTATTATTATTTAATCTTAATAAAAAATAATTTTTGGAACACTATAACACATAATATGTTTCACATAGAAATACATTCATTGGATTTTGAAAACCATGATTTTATCATTTCAAACGAACTATTTTTATGAGTTACAAGTGAATCGTATTAGAAATGATTTCCCGCAATTTTATAAATTTAAAAAATTAGAATGGATTGAATATTTGGAACTATAATGTCCAAATTAGGGAATAATTTCATTTTTTAAGAAGTTGATTTTTTAGAACGGGTCAAAAATCCTGACAATGAATGAATTTTGAGTTCTCCCGGAGAAAAATAGGAAAATCTTCGATGTTCTCGTAATTTCCGGAATACACGCCATGTACTCAAGAGTATACACCATGTATGGGTATGCTGAGTACCGACCATGTGCTCGTTGAGTACATGTTGTGTAATGACTGTGTAGGAATTTTCCTACTACACGACGTGTAGTGTTTCTCGACACGTCATGTACCCTTTCCTTGTGAGAAGGCCATACATGGTGTGTAGGCTTATTAGTAGGGTATAATGTTTTTGGAAAGTACATTCTGTGTTCTATTTGTACACGCAGTGTAGAGGGGCCTTGTATGAGGATATACATGGCGTGTTGAGGATGTCATCTGTGTAAAGAGGTACATTCCATGTACCATAGGTACACACCTTGTAGTCATTCAGCAAGTCCTCGACGAAATATTAGTCGCCTTATGAATAGTAGATTGATACATGATGTGTTGTCACATGTACATGCTGTGTACTTTTTTTCATTAAAACAGAAAATAGCCTCCTTTCGAGGTAGGGGTAGTGGGTTTCATCCAAGAGACATGAATAGCTTGAAAATACATCAAATCATTCCTGTTTCTTCATCCGAAGTAGGATTCAAAAACCATTTGATCCTTTGGAACCCCCTCAGTAGGGACTCAATTTCTCTTCCACTGATCTTCTTGATTTCTATTCTAGAACGAGTTATAGGGGTTTGATCAGTTTTGATTCTTTTTTAGATCTACCGAGTTTTAGACTTAATTGGAGGTTGTTACCGGAGGAGTATCATTGTACGAGTCTTAGGTAGGTGGTGAATACCCCTTTTTGTGTTCTTGAAAACTTTTGTGAGGCATGACCTTTGGCACATTTTTTGGTATTTTGAGTGTTACCGTGTTTTTCTTGTAATTTCTTGTTTAACTTTTATTTGACCTATGGGATGCCTTTGGGTATGCCCTGTTACCTATTTTTCTTGAGCGGGGCTGGGTGAGTGTTCGTTTCTCATTGGGGAATTTTGGCCAGGGAATGCCAAAATGTTTATAATTGTTTTTGTTTGATTAAACTGTTGAGTTTAGTTTATTAAACCTTGATACGAATTCTTAGAGGAATTCAAGGCATTAGTAATATTGTTTGATAACTGTTGGGCTAGTGAAATTCAACTATTTATATTGAATTTCATATTTATGTGTTTTTTTTAAATTTGTTATATTTTTAATTATTGAATTACATATGATGGAACATTAAGTTTGTTTTGTTCATGGCCCGGATATTCTTGAGTGATGCTGATTACAGGTTGGGCTTGGCCTAGGTTACATTGGGTGGTTCTGACCAGCAGATTGGGCATCAAGGACATTCTCTTGAGGCAGTTTGACTATCAGGTTAGGCATGTCCCGGGTTACGTGGATGGCAGGGCCATCAGACTTGAGTGACATGGTCGCAGGGGCACGAGGTGTCAGAGATTTTGTGGCTAGGGTACTATTTTGGTGATTACCACCCACCTAGAACTATGACTAGTGTGCACACATAGAGGCTCCATAATGGGGTGGTTTTGACCACTCATGTGGGTAGAGGACCCCGTTAGTTGCGGTTTAGGTACTATTGGTTTGGGGGTTCTTGTCGTAGGAAGCCATGTAGAATGTGAGGAGCCTTTGGGGGATAGCATTGAGGCAATCAGATTGGGGGTATAGGCACGCTGTTATTTGAGGGCAGACATCGATGTCCCTCTAATTGCTTTATTTTGAGGGCAGACATCGTTGTCCCTCCGATTAATTTATTTTGAGTGCAGACATCGTTATCCCTCTGGTTACTTATTGAGGATAGACATCTCTATTCTTCCAGGTTACTATTTCTTTGTAATTCTTGTAGGACGCCAATACTTGAGACATGCAGTGTTAGGGGGGTATATGGTTCGGGGTCACATGATAGAGATTCTTGTGTTGGACAAAGAAGGTGACACTAAGTGGTGGATGCTATGCACTAGTGGAGTTTGTGTTTATTTGTGAATTATACTGTTTCTTATTTTTCTTATAAATGCATGACTGCTTAAACAATTATATTATGTGCACACCGTTGGGTGGTATCCTACAGAGATTCATCTCACCCCCTGCATGGGCCCTTCAGGATGCGTACAGACTTTATAGAATTTATGTACATGAAAGATGCCAGCTTCAAGAGTTGGGCTGCATTAGTTGTTGCATGGAGATGGTATGGACCTTGAGTTCTTTCCTATGTAGAGTTTAATTTGTTTTTCTTACTTTCATGTATCATCATGATTACTGTTTCGGTGGCTGTAGTTGGTTAGCCATTGGTGCCTTTACATATGGATATGTATGACCTGCTTTGGAATCATTTTTTTCGTTGTCAGTGGTAGTTACAAGTGATCAGCATGCTATTGTGTTTAATTTTTGATGTCGTTGTTTATATTTGTTGCTTCTGCTGTTTATTGATATTGAATGTGATTCCACTTTGTGGGTATGGTTCGAGTCTACTGAGTCATTTATTCCATTGCATATTTATTATTATACTTAGACCAGTACCATTATTATCCTCCGAGAGGGTATAGCCTCCCCACTATACCTATAAAGACCATCCCTTCTAGTCGGTAGCCTTTGGCATTCGGGGAGGTGCACCTAAGGTTGTGACACCCGGCCCATTTTGGACTATTTGGGTGGTTGTTTTGGTCTGGTTTGTTACAATGTTGTATCTGATGAGTTTTATAGGGATTTAACACTAGAGTTTTTCTACCTACTAATGAGAATGAGAATTATCTTTTTATTTCTTTTGGTTTTACTATTTGGGATATGGTAGACACTAGAATAGGTTGTTACTGGGACTAGGTTTCTAGCTTGTGCTTGGGATCCTGCAGCCCCAGGTATGAGGGATAGATCAAGATTCCATGGGTGGGAATTGATGTTTTCTTTTACTCAGATTACAATTTATATGATTTCCTCCTTAGTGGCTCAATTGGTTTGTGATGTTATTGATTGTGATATGTGACCCATGGCCCGGTGCGGTAAGGGACAATTGGGCCTTGGACTGGTATGGAAAGGCTTTTTTTCTTGTCTTTTGATAAGATCCTTTTAGGGTATTTCAATTTCATAATTGCACGTATTCTTTTTGATGTGATAATACCATGTGAATAATTCCAATTCCATGCTTTGTATGCTTTAGAATGTGAATAGGTGAAATTCTTAATAGAATTTCTTTTTTATTGAAATGTGTTATTCCATGATTTATATATTTGTAGAATTGCATGTGGTAGGGTATTTGGGTCTAGCTCTTATGAGAGTAGGAACGTACTATGGCTGAGGTGATTTTGATCACCAGGATTGGGTGACTCGGTCGTCAGTTTGAGGCAACATTAATTGCTAGGATGGTCATGGCCCGAGGAACTTTCGATACTTGGCTCTATTAAGGTTGGGTTAGGAGGCCACAAGGCCAGGATGCCATGGGGAATGGTTACGGTGGCGGAGATTAAGTGTAGTTATTATGCAATGACTTATACTACTTTCCTTATCTGCATTATATATTTTTAAATTGTTATATATGTGGGTTGTCTGACCATTTATTGTATTTTGCGGGTTTCTTTTTGGGTGACTCGGATGGAGCGTCAGACAGGGGATGATACAATGTTGCAGGGGTAGGATTAGGTTCAGGATCCTGTGTATGCAGAGCAGGAGATTTAGGTAAAGGCTCAAGGATAGGATCAGGTTCAGGACCTAGTTCAGGCAGGACACTAGCCGGGTTTTGCAGCATTCGGACCATGGCTCGATGAGCAACTCCGAGCTATCCTTGTATGTGTCTTTTAGGGGATCAACAGAGGTGTGTAGGGTACAGATCCATCTATGGAATATCTGACGCGGTAGTTCCAGTCGCATCACCTGCCACATTTTGAGGGTGAGGGTGGTCCGCAGGCAGCTAAGAATTTGATATAGAGCATACAGATGATCTCTGAGAAGCTCGAGACGCCTCTGGGGCGAAGGGTCAATCTAGAGACATACATGTTGGGAGGTCCGGAAAAGCGTTGGTTGGATGTGTAGGTTCAGGATCACAGACATGTTGGAATAGCATGGAAAAACGTTGAGGAAAGGTTTTTCGAGCACTTCTACCTAAAGACACTAAGAGCAATGAGGGCTCAAGAGTTCTTTAGTCTTTAGAATAGATACATGTCCATCATGGACTATGCATCTACATTCACTGAGCTATTTTTCTTTGCACCCGGAATGGTAAGCAATGATGTGACAATGGTGAGATGCTTCGAGGATGGCTTACGACACAACATTTAGATCCAGGTGAATATCTTCATGCTGGGTTCTTTCTCAGAGACAGTGAATCAAGCGCTCATAGCAGAGGGAAACCAGAGGGATTGGCCCCAGGATGGCCAGGGAACAGTTTCAGGTGATGGTTTAGATAACAGAAACCGAAGATGAGATGAGTTCCAAGAGGGAAGTCATGCCAAGGACTTAGCTCGACCACCTTATAGCAGCTCTTTAGTGGTTTTATTTCAGTGTGTACAACCAGGACATGTTTGAACTCAGTAAGATAGGCCTCTGAAAGAGTGATGGTCATATTGAATGGTTGGGAATCTAGAGAGGTTCTTCCGGCTGCCTTCTCAATTTGCTAGTAAGTAAGGACTTGGATAAACGGTGGCATCTTGAGTTGATTCAGGTTTGGTACCAGGAGAGGGTAGTCGAGGTGCAGCTGCACATGGAGGATGTGAGAGAGACAGCAGGATCCGACTGATGGGTCAGTGGTAGGTGGCTGGTGTAGCATCGTAGGGAGGTCAGGCATCAGGAAACCGTACTTTAGGCCAGGTGCACCTCGTGGAGCTGCCAGAGGCTAAGAAGGCTGGTGAGCCGACGATTGTAAGAGGTACACCATGGGTGTGTACATGATTTATATATTTTCTTTTTGGCATGACCTGTATAGGAATGTCCATTTTGAGTGCCCGCAATGCACATGATCTATGTGGACTGACAAGATGTCGGTCAGCGGCATTGGCTCCATATCGGGTGAATGATATATTTTTATATATGTACACCACTGGAAATTCCATCATTCCCAACACTTTTTTCCCAATGATTTTAATAAACCATTGGGAAAAAGACCCTATGACAATGGTTCATATGAACTGTTGGGATATAGGTCATATGGACCAGTTTTTCCAACGGTTCAAATGAACCGTTGGGTTGTATCCATCTAAAATCACTTCCGCCATCGGTATACTTCTCTGATTCCTAACCTTCACCTCTCCAAACCCTCGGCACCACTCACATACTCCTCTTATCCTCACCGGGATCCCATACCAACCACCCCTCACGGCTCGCCGCTCACCGATCGCCGCTCGCCGCTCGCCACTCGCCACTCGCCACTCCCCACTCCCCACTCCCCAATCATCAGCACTCACGCATCCCCCTTCAAGACACAGTTATCCAAACTCTACAAGGCCACTCCATTCCTCCCATAATTTTAACACCCCAAGCTTCTACGGTACGCTTCTCTTTGAATAATGTGATAGCGTGTGTTGTAGGCAACACCGAGTTCTAACACACCCTAACCAATCAAACTAGCCGTTATGAATAGTAATACCTACTTTTTGAAATTATATATATTTTATATTTTAAAATGGACTTCATTTTTGGATTCGGAATATCGAATTTAGCCTAAGGTGAAATTTTGGTACATTTCAGATAACTTTCATATTTTGATGAATAGTGAAAATTACTAAATTTTAATTAAAAACATCTTTTTTAATCAAAATAATTAATAGTGATAAATTATGAATTTGAGTGGTTTTAAAGTATATTTAGAATATATTTTTACCATTTAATATAATTTTGGTCATTGGACATAATTTTACAATTAAACCGAACATAAACAAGTGTCAATCTTTTGATAGTTAATATCTCTTAAAAACATGCTTTTTGTTTTGATAGTGGGAATTAATTTTAAATTAATTTCTACCACTTCTGTGTTTTGAATTTAGAAAAATGGATTCTATATTTGGAATCAGAATGTACAAATTGTGTAAATAGGTAACTTTTATTTTTAGACATTTTGAATAATTACTGCGGTAAATATTTTATTTACCATGGTTAAGGGTAAATCCGGTAAATAATGGTTAAAAAATAATATTATAATAATACTAAATTACCCAAAAACGTGTCCTATCCTTATTTGTTGATACATGTTCGAGCATAGTCATCTTTGGGTCGATTTTGGTACCCCATGGTGCCACTTGTAGGTGATATGAATCACTATTCATTTGATTATGTCATAATTTCCACTCCCCATCCTGTGGATATACTATTGATACACATAATCACTCCATTGATAATTTCTCAAGTCATCGATATGAATTTGATAAGAGTAATTTTAACTCACTCTCCATTTGTTGAGTTAAACGTCCAATTCATTGGTGTTGTTTTTATAAGATTATGTGTGAATATCCTTTGATTGATTTACACTGAATATCCAATCATATTAAGTGTATTTATATTTGTCACACATAACTATGTCATTGATTTATCCTTAACCTAAGGATATGGCCTTTATGAGAGATTTCATCTCAATTTATATTCCATTGAGACTTCTTTGTTGTTATACACCAAATCACTTTTATGTGGTGTATATAATGTACTTTGACATATATATCATGAATCCCTTTATTCTCATGATATTACAAAGTTTTGATTACCTCAATTATTTGTATTCAAGTGTCTCTCTTTTGGTTAGAATCTCTAACTAAAATACCATTTTTAAGTGTTTTAAAGACTTATTCATCTAAATCTTGCTCATTAATGTCCATGTTTTAAAAATGGGTTTAAGGATTTATTTATATGGACATTAATGTTTTAAAATTAAAACTCCTTTTAAAAAGATTCAAAGTGGTATGGGACACTTTGATTCAAAAATCTATTTTTAAATGGCTTCTTGACAAATAGTGTGACATTTAAATGATTTCAAGAAAAAGGGGATATTTCTCTCAAATAGTTTGGATGATTATTTTCATCTATGTCAACATCCTTCATTATTTATTATTGAGGTTAATGTGATACAACACAATCTTCCATATTGTATCAAATGAGTTATGCTTGACTGTGGATGTGCAATTTTTATACCATTCATGGTTTGTGGTTAAAGTATTGACATTTCGTATGCTAGTTTTAATACGAATGTTTATGTAATGTTTAAACATATTCATATGAGGAATGCATTGGACTTAATATGTCACGGGTGGAGCCCTCTATAGCTCCTTGATGCATCTGTAGGTCTCATGAGACAAACTAGTATATTGGAACAAGGCCTTGGAAAAATCTTATTTGTAGTCTTGGCACGATCCCTTGGCTATGTGGTTATGATAGTCTGGCATTATGCATTCCATCATTATGAAAGTGGTTATTGATAACGCATGGGATTGTTCGACTAGTAGAATATCCATGTGAGTAAGTAAATGACATTATTTTATTTTATCTTTTCCATTTTATGCTGAAGTTCACGTTTAAAAGGCATTTGTTTTAGTTATAAACTGCCTTAAGTGTTTATGCTTATCTATGAAAGCTTCTGCTATAATGTTATCCTTACTGAGCATCTGAGCTCACCCCTTTCAATGTTTTATTTTTCCCAGGATTATGAAGAAGTAATTTATGAATGACCTGCAGGGATAGTATGTGGGGATATGAAGACAAGATGTTTTTTATGATGTAATGTAAAAATTTATGGATGTATCTAGTCATTCCAAGGCTACTAAACTAATCGGTCTTTCGAGACTTGATCTTTCTCGTGATCATGCCAATGTTATGTAACAATGCACCGACTCTAGGTAACTGGGGCCGGGGCATTCCAGTTGGTATCAGAGAAAGTTTAGTACAAACCTTGGAAGCTATATTTAGATAAACTCTGATTAGATCACGCAGACCTAAGATGAACATTGGGGATTAGTATAAAAGAAATTCCTAGAATTTTGGTATTGTAGAGATTTTGTGAGTTTTCCGAGCAATACATCCCTGTCTGGATACGAGCAGGTAGAGGCGGCTCTGGCACAGATGTACCTAGGGGTAAAACCCGAAAACACCGCTTTGAGCAAGACTCGAACGGGAACTGGTGCACAAAAACGGGCCTTGCTGCACTCTTGGTTACGACACTCCTGGGGGATATGCTTAGGATAATTTAAATTTTCTTTACAAACCGATTTAAGTAATATATATATAAGATGAGAGTAAATGACCTTGGTTAATCCTAATATTTTTCAAATTGAGAATATGGTGACATTTTAATCTCTAAATGATTTTACGACTACTGTTACTCACACAATGCTTTCTGGTTTTAGTCAATGGCTGGATTCCAAGGAGTCATAGTGACTTTGAGAATGATGTACAAGGTGGGAACGGTGGTGGAAATGAGCAAAAAAATGGAATGTTGATAGGCGTAAAAGATATCGCCTTTATTCCAAATCAGTATTCCAAAAATATGATCAACAACATATATATTAACCAACTCCCAGACTCAACAAGGAAGAGAAAGGTGATAAATGATAAGAGCTCCAGCAATGGAGACCATGGAGAAAAGAACCCTCAATTTTCATCATGCAGGAAATGTGGAAGGAGACACCCAGGAAAGTGTCTCAATGGGACAACGAAATGTTTTACGTGCGGGAAGGAAGGAAATAAAGTGAATAATTGCCGATGAAAAATGAAGAGTACTATGGAAGAAGATAAAAATGGTTCCAAGAGTCCATTTACAGTCATTTGCCGTAAATGTAGGGGACCTGGCCATTACCCGAGTGAATGTCCTATTCTATAGGATATTTTCTTGGTCAAAGAAGAATCTATGTAGAAATAAATGGTTGGAGAAAAATTTAAAAATTATTATCACTCCTTGTTGATGGGTTTACTTTGGAATAATTTTCTCTTGTATTTGTAACCCCACAGTTTTCCATGTGAGAATGATATTTGAGGAAGAATTGTCTCTTCTCTTGTGGATATAGGTATAAATAACCATTTGGTTTTATATGATCATTTTGGTTTGGGAGAATTATAAGTTATTAAAATTTGGGAAGAAAATGCAAGGTATGATATAACATTTGTGGTTAAATTATGTTATTTTAAAGAATTTATCTCATTTTGGTAATATTATAAAATATAGTTTTTGAAAAAGGACAACACATAGACCGTGTAAAACAATTTTTACATAGGGTTATATATGTTGGATTTTTGATTATAAATATTCATTATAAAGACAAAACGATTTCCTACATAATGTTATTTTATTTATAATTTTTAGACATTAAATAATTTAATTTATTTATGACACAATGATGATGAATTAATTACTATAATAGTGAAAAATTAAAATAATTAATATTATAAATACCCAAATAAATATAATATGAAACTTTTAATGAATTAAACTAATATTCTAGGATAATATGATATATTAGTATTGATTTAAATAACTTTGTTCGATGTAATAAATCTGTTATGAGTTTCACAAAAATCAACTATTGAATAGTGTCAAAATTGACATAAAAGAGTTCTTAAAACAAATATTATATTATTAATTGATATTAAATTATTAAAAATCTATGGTTCGGCCAAGAGACTTATATAATGATAGGTTCATCATTAATGGACCACTTGGGGGTCGCTTGGATATATATAGTATGTTTATTAACCATATTATATAAAAATACAAAGAGACATTTTAAAAGTGAAACTAATTAACTTAGAGTTAATACTTAAAGATAAGGTTAATCTAAGTACCCAAACCTGTCTAAATTCTATTGGTTGAGTTTTTTTTCGACCCATCCCCACCTTAACCTTTGAATAATAAACTTTGGAGCCATTGGAAACCGAATATTAATTTATTATAAACTAATATCTCTAGCTTTTCCAAAGGTGCCCCTCACCCCTCTTATAAAAGGGCACTCCTCCTTCTCATTTCTTAACACCTTCAAAGCCTTTTGGTTCGGCCAAACTCTGCCCAAATACTATTCCAACTTCCCTCACTACAACCTAGAGGCCTTAGTTTGATCAGAAAGCCAACATAAGGATCCCTTTTGATCAAATCAAAAGGAAGAACCCGAAGAAGAGGTAATGTTTTCACCACCCCTTTTCAAGTTCCTTTCTTCTTCCACTTCTTATTTCTTTGTTCTTACCATTCTAAAATAATAACTCCAGTATATCACATATACTGTGATGTTATTATAAATATGGTACAACCATATTCAGTATTCTATCCACCCTTTGAATAACATGTCACCATACGTGCGTACGTACGGCTTACCATCTCCACGTCGTGGTGTAGTTGTTATTCAATATATTATTATTTGTATGGGTATAATAATGATGTGTAACTCATGTAAATAATAAATATAACATGTTAATTATTCTGTATATATGATATACCATCCATTTATATATTATTTTAATATCAAAAGAATGATATTGTCGCTCGTGCGTACGTACGGACTACCATCTCCACGGACGCGATAAGATTCATTCTCCATCGTATCCATTCAAGTATAATTATCATTTGATGATTTAAAAATGATGTTTAAGGACTTGATATCCTTATGGATATGAATAATATACATCCTATTCATTACAAACATGGATTACGTAACAAAACATATAAAAGAAAACAAGTAAGTTAACACCTGAAACAACGATAATACTAAGATATTATTATCAAATCAATATTAAAAGATCATATATGATATCATATTAATGTATATCATTCTTGTATAATTTAATAAAAATTATTTTACCATTATACAGGAGTTTAACCTACCCCAACCAAGGAAAAGTACAAGGTAAGGGATATTTCACAATCTCTTCATTATCTGAGGTTGTTTATATGTAATAATCTACTGGGATCTCTTTATCATCCACATCCATGTTTCTTAAAAATTTATTTCAAAACATTTTTACTATTTACTAGAATATGAGTTAAAGTCATTTATACCCTTTTTGACATTTATAAGTGGTTTATAAAGGAATCTTTCTGTCGTTTTCAAAACAAGGTCCTTTTTAACCTTTTCAACAAAATTAAGGTAAGAATGTTTTTTTTAACTTATACAGCGGGTGCGGCTATTTTCTGCCATTATAAAATCTTCAAAGTTTCCCTTACAAGATTATAAGAATATTTTCAAATAAAATGTATTATTTTATATAGATCTTAAATGATTTCAAAATAAAAAGATATATTTCTTTAAAAAGAATTTTGATTTCATCTATGTCAACATCCTTTGATGGATTTTACGCTTATTTAAAGTTGATTTGTTATGATACAAAACTTCTATATTATATTGAAGGTTTTTTGATTTGTTTGACTGTGGATGTTCTATTTTTATACCATTCATGGTTTATGGTGAAAGTATTGACATTTCGTATGCTAGTTTTAATACGAATGTTTATGTTATGTTTAAACCTTTTCATATGGGAATGCATTGGACTTAATATGTGATGGGTGGAGCCCGATATAGCTCCTCGATGCATCGGTAGGTCTCATGAGACAAACTAGTGTCTTGGAACAAGGCCTTGACAAAATCTTATTTGTAGTCTTGGCACGAGGCCTTGGCTATGTGGTTATGATAGTCTGGCATTATGCATTCCATCATTATGAAAGTGGTTATTGATTTTTCATGTGATTATTCGATTAGTAGAATATCCATGTGAATAAGTAAATGGAATTATTTCATTTTATTTATGATATACTATGTTGAAAGTTCATGTTTGAAAGGATTTTGTTTTAGTTATACATTTCCTTAAATGTTTATTCTTATTTATGAAAGTTTCTACTATATTGTTATCCTTACTGGGCATTTGAGCTCACCCCTTTTCTATGTTTTATTTTTCCCAGGAAGTGAAGAAGTAATTTATGAATGACCTGCAGGGATATTATGTGGGGATATGAGTGTGGATTATGGAGACAATATTTTGTTGTAGTAGTTCTTCATTTTATGATGTAATGTAAGACTTATGAATATATCTATTGTTTCCAAGGCTACTAAACCAATCGGTCTTTCGAGATTTGATCTTTCTTGTGATCATGCCAATGTTATGTAATAATGCACTGAATCTAGGCAACTAGAGTCGGGGCATTACAATTGGTATCAGAAGAAGTTTAGTACAAACCTTGGAAGCTAGATTTAGATAAACTCTGATTAGAGCACGGGGACCTAAGATGAACTTTGAGGATTAGTATAGAAGAACTTCCTAGAATTTTGGTATTGTAGAGATTTTGTGAGTTTTCCGATGTAATACATCCCTGTCTGGATACGAGCAGGTAGAGGCGGCTCTGGCACAGAAGTACCTATGGGTAAAACCCGAAAACACCGCTTTGAGCTAGACTCGAACGGGAACTTGTGCACGACAACGGGCCTTGCTGCACTCTTGGTTACGACACTCCTGGGGGATATGCATAAGATAACTCTCATTTTCTTTACAAATCATTTTGAAGGGATTATGAGTATATACTTCCCCAAAGAAAACATTCTCATGATTATGGATTATATCCATAAATAGTTCAATTTATGTTAAGTGTTTTATAAGTATGGGATTATGTATTTTGATTAATAAACTGATCTAGTTTATGCCATTGTTTAGAAATGGCGCCTAGTGGAAGAAATGGAAACCGTATCAATGCATGCACTCCATGTAGGGATTGCCCTCCTGCTCAAGATAATTATAGTGGAGCTGGTGATGCAACTGGTTCCGATCAGCTAATCACCATATTGGGACAACTTACTCAGGTTATGAATAATAACCTTACCCGTATGGAGCACCCTGATCCGCAGCGTGGAGGATCAATGTTAGATCGATTCAGGAGGCAACAACCACCAACGTTCAATGGGAGTACAAATCCCTTAGTAGCCAAGCAATGGATATTTTCCCTAGAGAAAATATTTCAGGCTTTGGGGAGCAGTGAAAGGGAAAAAGTTATCATGGCAGTTTACCGCCTCACTGGAGATGCTGATCAATGGTGGTCATTGATTCAAAATATGAAGTAAGATGATGAAGTATCAAATATGGAATGGAGGGAGTTCAAAGATCTGTTTTTAGAAAAATACTTTCCTCGTGACCATCGAGCAGATATGGAAAGGCAATTTCTAAGTCTGAGACAGAAGGAGGATGAGAATGTCACAAAGTATGAGGCTAACTTTACAAGGTTAGCAAGGTACGCTGGTGATTATATACGTAACCAAAGAAGTAAGATTGATCGTTTCTTTGATGGGTTAAAGCCATTTCTTCGTCGAGCATTAGTCTCACAATCCTTCTCGTCATACGAAGACATTGTCTCATGTGCTATCAAGACCGAAAAGGAATTCACTAAGTCTTATGAAATTAAAGAAAATCAAGAGAAGAAGAGACCTGCTGATCAATCTGCTAATGGAAATAAGGGGAAGAAGGGAAAGGTTGAATATCCATCCTATGGTAAATGTGGGAAGAAACACCCCAGTACTTGCTTGAAGGGAATGGGCGTCTATTACAAATGTGATGAAAAAGGCCACCAAGCTCGTGATTGCAAGGGGAAGAAGGAAGCTACCAATGTTTAGTGATACAATTTCAGGGAGATGGGGCATTATGCAAATGAATTCCCTAAGCGTCAAGAGAACTTACCTCAGAAATGGCCAAGGTATCAAGGCTAAGCTTATGCTATCACTACTGCTCAGGTAGAAGCTCTGAAAGACATGGTGGCAGGTAATTTAGTGGTTTCCTCAAGTTTATCAAATGCATTATTTGATTCTGGATCATCGCATTGTTTCATATCTTCCCAGTTTTCTATGAAAATTAGATATTTCCAATTTGATTTAACAAGGGAGTTGTCAGTTAAAACTCCTAAGGGAAGTATCATTGCAACAAAGTTTTGTGAATCAGTCCCCATTAGAGCACATAAATGTTCGTTATCTGCTGATCTCATCGTCATACCTATGATTGAGTTTGACATAATCCTTGGTATGGATTGGCTTTCGGACTATAATGCGAAGATTTATTGTAAGAAGAAAGAGGTTAAGATTCTTGATGATAATGATGAGGAACACCTTATCTTTAAAGAAGAATCGTCACCACCTAATTCTTATTTAGATCCACCCTCAATAGCTCAACTAAATTCAATTATTGGGGAGGAAGAGAATGAAATAACTGTGGGTGAGGAAAGGAATGTTCAAATAGAGGATGTAACTATTATGAAAGAATTTGTAGATGTATTTCCGGAAGATTTACCTGGACATCCTCCAGAACGAGAAGTTGAGTTTTCCATTGATTTAATTCCTCGATCAAGGCCTATATCGAAGACCCCTTATAGAATGGCCACTGTAGAATTAGTTGAACTAAAGAAACAACTAGAGGAATTGAGTAATAAAGGATTTATTCTCCCTTGTGTTTCTCCATGGGGAGCCCCTGTTCTTTTTGTTAAAAAGAAAGATGGATCTATGAGGTTACGTATCGACTACAGGGAGATAAATGCTATAATGATAAAGAACAAGTATCCCCTACCTAGTATTGATGATTTATTTGACCAACTACATGGAGCTCAATACTTTTCAAAGATTGACCTTCGATCTGGATACCATCAGTTGTGTGTAAAGAAGGAAGACATTCCAAAGACAGCATTTCGAACCAGGTACGGGCATTACGAGTTTACTATAATGCCTTTTGGATTGACTAATGCACCCTCTGTATTCATGGATCTGATGAATAGAGTTTTCAAGGAGTATCTCGATGAATTTGTGGTGGTATTTATTGATGATATCTTGGTATACTCCAAAACCTACAAAGATCATGAAAATCACTTGCGCATTATCTTGAAGACTCTGAGGAGGCATGAATTATATGGGAAGTTTAGCAGGTTTGAATTCTTGCTTCAGGAGATTTCTTTTATTGCCCATATTATCTCTAAAGATGGAATCTCTGTTGATCCTTCTAAGACCAAGGAAATCCAAGAATGGCCAGCACCTATGAGTATAACTGAGGTACGTAGTTTTATTGGTTTGGCAGGTTATTATCGACGTTTCGTCCAGAATTTTTCCCGATTGGCTAACCCATTAACAAAGCTCACACATAAAGGGGTTAAATTTGTTTGGACTAAAGAGTGTGAAGAATGTTTCGAAGAACTGAAGAGAAGATTAGTCAATTCTCTTATTTTGACTCTACCATCGGGGAATGATGGGTTCGTTATTTATAGTGATGCATCAAGGAAAGGACTTGGTTGTGTCCTTATGCAGAATGATAGAGTTATTGCCTATGCATCACGACAGTTGAAAATTCTTGAACAAAACTATCCTACTCAGGATCTCGAGTTAGAAGCTGTGATCTTTTCTTTGAAGATATGGAGGCACTACCTCTATGGTGAAAAATGTGAGATTTATACTGATCACAAGAGTTTGAAGTATATTTTCTCACAAAAATAACTCAACATGAGGAAAAGGAGATGTCTTGAATTACTCAAGGATTATGATTGCACGATACACTACCACCCGGGGAAAGCAAACAAGGTGGCAGATGCTTTGAGTAGAAAAGACCATGGAGTTTTGAACAATATGAGAATTGAAAGGGATCCAATTTTCATGGATCTAGTGAATATGGACATGGGAATAACCAGGGAAGGAGAAACATCGATTCTTTTTCAAATTATTGCCAAACCATCTTTACTAGAAAGGATTAAGAGTACTCAGACCGATGATGAAGAATTTCAAAAGAAGATTAAAGCTGTGAATGATGGGAGATTGAGAGACTTTGTGTATGAAGATGGAATTTTGAAATTTGGGAAGAGACTTTGTGTTCCCTATATACCTGATCTAAAAAGGGAATTGCTGGATGATGCTCATAGTTCCAATTTCTCTATAAACCCTGGGAGCACAAAAATGTATAGAGATTTGAAGGAACATTTTTGGTGGGACAACATGAAGAGGGAGATTACTGATTTTGTGTCAAGATGTATGGTTTTTCAACAAGTGAAAGCTGGAAGGCAACACCCTGGAGAAGTCATGCAACCTCTTCCCATACCGGAGTGGAAATGGGACAATATTACGATGGACTTTGTCATGGGGCTACCAAAGACTCCTAGATGGAACGATGCAATATGGGTTATTGTTGATCGTCTTACCAAGTCAGCACATTTTCTTGCTATAATAGAAGATCTACCCCTGTAACGTCTAGTAAGACTATATATTAATGAAGTTGTGAGACTTCATGGAGTACCCCTATCGATTGTTTCTGATCGTGATCCCCGTTTTACTTCAAGAATTTGGAAAAGTCATCAGAAATCCCTGGATACTGAACTTCTTTTGAGCACTTCTTACCACCCTCAGACAGATGGACAATCAGAACAGACTATTCATACCTTAGAAGACATGTTGAGATCTTGCTCACTTGACTTTCAGGGTATGTGGGATCAATACTTACCTCTCGTAGAATTTTCCTATAACAATAGCTTCCATTCGAGTATTCAGATGGCACTATATGAAGCATTATACAGAAAGAGATGTCGTACAACAACCTGTTGGGATGACATTGGTGAAAGAAAACTTGTAGGCCCAGAACTGTTGGAGGAAACGGTGGAAAAGGTGAAGGTAATCCAAAATCACATCAAAGCAGCTCAAAGTAGGCAGAAGAGCTATGCCGATAATTGAAGGAAGGATTTGGAATTTCAAGTCGGTGATCATGTTTTCCTGAAGGTATCTCCATGGAAGGGAGTCATACGTTTTGGTAAGAAAGGTAAATTGAGTCCCAGGTACATCGGACCTTTCGAAATTCTAGAATGAATTGGGGCTGTAGCTTACCGATTGGCAATGCCGCCAAGTCTCTCCAAAGTTCACGATGTGTTCCACGTATCTCTGTTGAGGAAATAAATGCCTGACCCAATGCATGTACTCACCTACGAGGAGTTAGAACTGCAACCCGATCTGTCTTATTGCGAAGAGCCCGTCAAGATTCTTGATATGAGAGAACAAGTGCTGAGAAACCGGACGACGCGTCTGGTAAAATTTTTGTGGAGAAACCATATGATGGAAGAGGCAACGTGGGAACCTGAGGAACTTATGATGAAGAATAAACCGAGTCTTTTCATGTGATAAGTATTCTAGAAATTTCGAGGACGAAATTATTTGAAGGAGGGGAGAATGTAACACCCCAAGCTTCTACGGTACGCTTCTCTTTGAATAATGTGATAGCGTGTGTTGTATGCAACACCGAGTTCTAACACACCATAACTAATCAAACTAGCCGTTATGAATAGTAATACCTACTTTTTGAAATTATATATATTTTATATTTTAAAATGGACTTCTTTTTTGGATTCGGAATATCGAATTTAGCCTAAGGTGAAATTTTGGTACATTTCGGATAACTTTCATATTTTGATGAATAGTGAAAATTACTAAATTTTAATTAAAAACAACTTTTTTTAATAAAAATAATTAATAGTGATAAATTATGAATTTGGGTGGTTTTAAATTATATTTAGAATATATTTTTACCATTTAATATAATGTTGGTCATTGGACATAATTTTACAATTAAACCGAACATAAAAAAGTGTCAATCTTTTGATAGTTAATATCTCTTAAAAACACGCTTTTTGTTTTGACAGCGGGAATTAATTTTAAATTAATTTCTGCCACTTATGTGTTTTGAATTTAGAAAAATAGATTCCATATTTGGAATCTGAATCTTCAAATTGTGTAAATAGGTAACTTTTATTTTTAGACATTTTGAATAATTACTGCGGTAAATATTTTATTTACCATGGTTAAGGATAAATTCGGTAAATAAGGGTTAAAAAATAATATTATAATAATACTAAATTACCCTAAAACGTTTCATAGCCTTTTTGGTTGATACATGTTCGACCATAGTCATCTTTGGGTCGATTTTGGTACCCCATGGTGCCACTTGTAGGTGATAGGGACCTTTTTTTTTAATTAAGTTAAAATGAATACAAAAATGACACAAGCATATATATTTTAGAAAAACAATTTTTACATAGGGTTATATATGTTGGATTTTAGATTATAAAAATTCATTAGAAAGATAAAATTATTTCCTACATAATGATATTTTATTTATAATTTTTAGACATTAAATAATTTAATTTAGTTACGACACAATGATGATGAATTAATTACTATAATAGTGAAAAATTAAAATAATTAATATTATAAATACCCAAATAAATATAATATGAAACTTTTAATGAATTTAACTAATTTTATAGGATAATATGATATATTAGTATTGATTTAATTAACATTTTTCTAAGTAATCAATCTGTTATGAGTTTCACAAAAATCAACTATTTAATAGTGTCAAAATTGACATAAAAGAGTTCTTAAAACAAATATTATATTATTAATTGATATTAAATTACTAAAAATATAAGGTTCGGCCAAGATACTTATATAATGATAGGTTCATAATTAATTTACCACTTGGGGGTCTCTTGGATGTATATAGTATGTTTATTAACCATATTATATAAAAATTCAAAGAGACATTTTAAAAGTGAAACTAATTAACTTCGAGTTAATACTTAAAGATAAGGTTTATATAAGTACCCAAACCTGTCTAAATTCTATTGGTTGAGTTTTTTTCGACCCATCCCCACCTTAACCTTTGAATAATAAACTTTGGAGCCATTGGAAACCGAATATGAATTTATTATAAACAAATATCTCTAGCTTTTCCAAAGGTGCCCCTCACCCCTCTTATAAAAGGGAACTCCTCCTTCTCATTTCTTCACACATTAAAACCTTTTGGTTCGGCCAAAATCTTCCCAAATACTCTCCCAACATCCCTCACTACAACCTAGAGGCCTTATTTTGATCAGAAAGCCAACCTAAGGAGCCCTTTTGATCAAATCAAAAGGAAGAACCCGAAGAAGAGGTAATGTTTTCACAACCCCTTTTCAAGTTCCTTTCTTCTTCCACTTCTTCTTTCTTTTATATTACCATTCTAAAATAATAACTCCAGTATCTCACATATACTGTGATTTTATTATAAATATGGTACAACCATATTCAGTATTCTATCCACCCTTTGAATAACATGTCACCATACGTGCGTACGTAAGGCATACCGTCTCCACGTCGTGGTGTAGTTGTTATTCAATATATTATTATTTGGATGGGTATAATAATGATGTGTAACTCATGTAAATAATAAATATAACATATTAGTTATTCTGTATATATGATATAACATCCATTTATATATTATTTTAATATCAAAATAATGATATTGTCGCTCGTGCGTACGTACGGACTACCGTCTCCACGAACGCGATAAGATTCATTCTCCATCGTATCCATTCAAGTATAATTATCATTTGATGATTTAAAAATGATGTTTAAGGACATGATATCATTCTGAATATGAATAATATACAACCTATTCATTACAAACATGGCTTACGTAATAAAACATATAAAAGAAAACAAGTAAGTTAACACCCGAAACAATGATAATACTAAGATATTATTATCAAATCAATATTAAAAGATCATATATGATACCATATTAATGTATATTATTCTTGTATAATTTAATAAAAATTATTTCACCATTATACAGGAGGTTAACCTACCCCAACCAAGGAAAAGTACAAGGTAAGGGTTATTTCACAATCTCTTCATTATCCGAGGTTGTTTATATGTAATAATATACTGGGATCTCTTTATCATCCACATCCATGTTTCTTAAAAAAGTATTTCAAAACATTTTTACTATTTACTAGAATATGATTTAAAGTCATTTATACCCTTTTTGACTTTTATAAGTGGTTTATAAAGGAATCTTTCCATCGTTTTCAAAACAAGGTCCTTTTTAACCTTTTCGACAGAATTAAGGTAAGAATGTTTTTTTTAACTTATACGGCGGGTGCAACTATTTTCTGCCATTATAAAATCTTCAAAGTTTCCCTTACAAGATTATAAGAATATTTTCAAAGAAAATGTTTTATTTTATATGGATCTTAAATTATTTCAAAATAAAAAGAGATATTTCTTTAAAAGAATTTTGATTTCATCTATGTCAACATCCTTTGATGGATTTTACGCTTATTTAAAGTTGATTTGTTATGATACAAAACTTCTATATTATATTGAAGGTTTTGTGATTTGTTTGACTGTGGATGTTCTATTTTTATACCATTCATGGTTTATGGGGAAAGTATTGACATTTCGTATGCTAGTTTTAATACGAATTTTTATGTTATGTTTAAACCTTTTCATATGGGAATGCATTGGACTTAATATGTGACGGGTGGAGCCTGCTATAGCTCCTCGATGCATCAGTAGGTCTCATGAGACAAACTAGTGACTTGGCACAAGGCCTTGACAAAATCTTATTTGTAGTCTTGGCACGAGGCCTTGGCTATGTGGTTATGATAGTCTGGCATTATGCATTCCATCATTATGAAAGTGGTTATTGATTTTGCATGTGATTATTCGATTAGTAGAATATCCATGTGAATAAGTAAATGGCATTATTTCATTTTATTTATGCCATAATATGTTGAAATTTCAAGTTTGAAAGGCTTTTGTTTTATTTATACATTTCCTTAAATGATTATTCTTATTTATGAAAGTTTCCGCTATATTGTTATCCTTACTGGGCATTTGAGCTCACCCCTTTTCTATGTTTTATTTTCCCAGGAAGTGAAGAAGTAATTTATGAATGGACTTCAGGGATATTATATGGGTATATGAGTGTGGATTATGGAGACAATATGTTTTTGTAGTAGTTTTTCATTTTATGATGTAATGTAAGACTTATGAATATATCTAGTGTTTCCAAGGCTACTAAACCAATCGGTCTTTCGAGATTTGATCTTTCTTGTGATCATGCCAATGTTATGTAATAATGTACCGACTCTAGGAAACTAGGGTCGGGGAGTTACAATAATTTCCACCACTCTCACCCCCCTTGATTTCCCCTCCTCCCATCCTGACTCCTGCTCACCGCTCACAGCTTCCCACTCATGGTCGCTCGTGAATCCCCCTTCTTCTCTGTAGGTATCAATTCTAACTCTTTGTAAGATTGAATTCAGGTTAATTAAAAGTTATTATTAATATTTATAGGATTCATTAAGGCTATATATTAGTCATTTCCAATGTTTTATATGATTTATTTTAGCTCTGTTGATGATTTATGCCTTTAAAAAATAATCCAAAGGAGGGTGATTCAACAATACATCATTGAGTTCTGTACATTGAATCAATGTTTTTTTATTCCACTTTTGCATACATGAAACCCAATAACTGTAGGATATGTGTATTATAATCAGTATCCCAATTCTTTTGAGTGATGAACTTCCAAATTTAGATTCTTTTCTTGTTTCCTTTCTTTTGATACAATGTGTTTTACTTTATACTGTTTTATGAGATCGTTTCTCTTCTTCGAGGTGATGATTTTTAATGGATTTTCCCTTTTTTGAGAGGCATCTCACATGAGAGTGTTTTTTTGGTTATTTAATGATGTTTCATGGTTATGAACCTTGTTCATCTGATGTGAATCTATATTCTTTATATAATGATATCCTTGGGAGTCATCTCATAGGGTGGATGTTCATACCCCTTTCTCTCCTTTTCACGTTTGTTTTAAATTATAAAGGACATTAATTGTTTGAGAGATATCTTATATAGGGTCCCAAATTTATAAAACCCTTTGTGTTTTATGGGGGTTGGAGGTTTCATCAGGGTGATTCGAGCCTTTTACATTTTCAAATTATAATTTTATTTATGGTGTCTCTTATTTGATCATGCATTTGATTTCCTGTCCGTGTGGTAACTTGTTTGATTATGCGGTTACTAGTTTGTTTTTTCCACACCTTATTTGACTATGAAATCTCTCCTTATTTTCTTATGGTCAATTGGTGAGGTTTCTCACTTGTTTGTGTGTGGAAACATTGGAATCCAGAGTAGCCTTCAGGTCTTCCATGAGATGGATTTGTTTTTCTAAAACATTATCTGAGAACATTTTTGGAGTATGTTGAAATAAACCCAAATGTCTCCATGAGATAGCATAATTAACCCCATGTGTCTCTATACATCGTATCCTCCTCGCATGGTTTGGCCACTCACCCAATCATATCAAACATTTCGTATTATATAATCTCAGTCACATAGTATCTACTCATCTCTCGAGGATTATCCCATAATCCCCATCCCACACACTATAGTCTTCTCTCGGCATGTAGACCATTCCTTAATTATATTATCAAGAATCTGGTGAAGAACCTCATTAAAATCATGTATTTTAACCCAGACCCACTAACACACCAAGCCTCTTGGCATTATAATGGTAGTATGTAAAATGATACCCAAAACTCACAGTATCATCTCATCCTTGATCTCCTTAGTTGAACTTTTGACTAATTAAATGGAGTAAATCCTTTCATAATACATTTTATAGACTCTAAGGGACCATCCCACTCTAATAACCCACCAAGATTCCAATCAATCCTCATAAGTATTTCCTCATCAAACACTAGACGTACAGTTGCCACATTTATCACCATAAGGCCCAATCCTCTTAGGAATATTTTACGTGATCTAAACCCTCATCTAGTCTATACACGTATCATAAAAATTATAAGACATATGTTAGAACACTCATATCCCAATCGATATCTTATCCACTTGGAGACCTAGTGACAGGGTGATTTCATTTCCATAAAATCACTAAAGAATTTTATCTAAACCTAGACAGCTTGTGAACAACATATCTATAGGTCTACTATGTTAATCTATTTACTTTAACTTACCGTAATTAAACTCCATGACTCCCATGGAACATAGTTATAATCAATCCCTTGGAAATCTATGATCGAATAATCACGTTAGTGTTTAAGGGTCTATTGAGGCTCTTAATACTGTCTTTATATACATAAGAATTCTTATTTAAAGAAAAAATTAATTTAAGTAATGGTTGATCACCCATGGAGGTGCTTATACTTCATCTTCTAACTCCTAAATGATGTATCCCTCCACATGAATGAGGAATTAAAAAACTCCCCTTCCATGTTCATGTAAAACCTATATTTTCCAAAGACATCATACTAACCATAAATATATAGGTTAGGAAAATCAGAAGACTGGTCCATGATCACATCATTAGTCATAGCTTCATCACAAATCTTCATGCCTTATGCCTTATATTAATCATATGATTCGACATATACTTACCAGATTAGTGAATGTTGATTCATATTCAATCACTAACAATTTTTCCTACTCAATATCTAAGAGATCTCAAGATATATCTTGTTTACGCTCATCTAGGAAGTTTTGGTCATTGAAGATTAGTTTTAATCACTTCTAATAATGTTTTCATCCTTCCATTCCACAATAACATTACACCACAACCTATCTTGACCCTTTAGTAATGGTGTAGCCATGTAATTTCCCAAAAAACTTGTATTTAACAAAACCAAACTAAGCTGAAACTCGAGCCAAACTAATTATATACCATTTATAGGAAGATTAATGGTTAATTAATAGGAATGTACTTTTTGATAGTATCATTTTGAAACATGGATTTTTTTCCCCCTTGCTTGCAGGAACATGATTTGACCCATGTGGAATTGTTGTTCTTATATGTTGGGTCGGGACATGTATAGTCACACGAGACATGTATGTTTTAGTTTAGTTTTTATTTTATTTTCTTTAGCACATTGTCCACTTAGGTCTTTTACTGGTTTCTATGGATAGGGAGTAGTTATATTCTGTGAAGGAGGCCAGAAGGGGTTCAGATTGTTTCATCCCACTGGCTTTGATCTGAGGTAAGATTCTATGATTACTACTTGTCTCGTACCTCATATATTTTCGGGATTTCAATGTTTTGACTCCATATTATGTTATTGGTAGTGTGTTGGATCGTTTTGTGTTGGTTCGGGTGGATTTGGTTCTCACCAATGGAGGTAAGGATTTAATGTTGTTGGATGGTGTTTCACTGGTTATGTAGGGTCCTTTATGTGTTTTAAGGTTCTTAATATCCTTTATGTAGTGTGTTGATCCCTGCTCGTTGGTTTCGAGTCACCAAGTCATGGGTGACTCGCCTGCGTGTGCATAGGTAAGTAAATATATGTATGTGGGTTTCCCCGTTACGTGTATAGTCAACCATGGAAATGATTATGAACGTATGGGGCTAGGTGTGCCCATGTATATATTTAAAAATGCATACGCTGGAGAGTGGAGACTGGTATATGTATTTAAGCATATGTGTAAGGATCCCCTTGCACATGCTCATGGCCATGTGGGTGTGTGCATAGGGGATAGGAGTCCTTGCATGTGTGTGAAGGTGTGTATACTCAGTGGGGGAGCATCGGCTTTTATTTAGAAAGCTCCAAGAGCCGAAGTGGATGGCTTGGTTCCACCTTGAGGTAGGTTCCCTCTTATTGTCTCTTTAATTCAAGAATGCTTTAAATTGTATTACCATCATTCTTAATTATGCATAATTATATTGACTTGAATATCTTGAATAAGTGTTCTTTTATATAATCGTTTCATTTGATAAATAAAGTCATGTTTTTATAATAAAACCCCTCCAACGGATGTGCGCTGTCTGCAAAAACTCACAGTGATAGTTATGTTGATCAATTTGCATAAATTATTGCATTTGATTTGTATTGAATGAGTTATAGAATAATTGTTAAATATAATTAAATGAATTGTGTGATAAAGCAATGCCATGATTTTAGAATAAAACCCCTCCAATGGAGATTCACTGTCTTCTAAACCAAAGAGTAGTGATAGTTATTTTCCGTCGTTTTGATGCCCTTTAGATGTTGCATCATTGTGTCGTTCGCTACAACCTTCTCTGGCGATCCCTTGTTATAGCATATTAAATAGTTGATCTATTCTATCATTTGGCGGCAGGGCGATGGCCGGAATGTTACCCCGCCTCCTCCCGCTCCATTCGCTCCTGGCCGGAAGATGCTGCCCTGTGGATGTCGCTGGACCGGGCTAACATGTTGCGGTCACGCTGTGGTCATGCCACAGTCATGCTGTGGTCACGCCGCAGTCATGCCGTGGTCACGCCGCGGTCACTCCGTGATTTGGCCCTGATCCAGTGAGATCCATCCCACATCAGCCCCCTTCCACCTTAATTTTAGCCCACTGCCACCAGCATTCCAGCCCGCAACAGCCCTCCCTGCCACATTCGAATCAGCCCGCACCACCCCCAGCACCTAAAACTAGCCCCCTTCCACCATCATTCCAGCCTCCTCCTGCTCCCTTCGCTCCTGGCTGGAAGATGCTGCCCCACAGATGTCGATGAACCAGGCCAACACGTCGCGATCACGCCGTGGTCACGTTGCGGTCACGCCGTGGTAATGCCATGATTTGGCCCTGCTCCAGTGACATCCAACCCACACCAGCCCCCGTCCACCTTCATTTCATCCCACTGTCACCAACATTCCATCATGCAACAACCCCCCTGCCACCTTCGAATCAGCCCACACCATCCCCCCAGCACCTGCAACCATCCCCTTTCCACCAACATTCCAGCCTCCTCCCTCTTCATTCGCTCATAGCCGGAAGATGTTTCCCTTCGAATGTCACTAGAATAGGCCAACACGTCATGGTCATGCCACGGTCACACCGCGGTCACACCGCGACCACACCACGATCACGCCGCGGTCATGCCGCGGTCAGGCCGTGGTCACGCCGTGGTCACGCCACGGTCACGCCGTAGTCACGCCGTGATTTGGCCCTTCTCCAGTGACATCCAGCCCACACCAGCCCCCTTCCACCTTCATTTCAGCCCGCTGCCACTAGCATTCCAGCCTGCTACAGCCCTTCTGACCACCTTCGAATCAGCCCGCACCACCCCCCATCACCTTCAACGAGCCCCCTTCCACCAGCATTCCAGCCTCCTCCTGCTCCCTTCGCTCCTGGCCGGAATATGCTTCCCCACGTATGTCGCTGGACCGGGCCAACACGTCGCGGTCACGCCATGGTAATGTCGTGATTTGACCATTCTCCAGCAACATCCAACCCACACCAGCCCCCATCCACCTTCATTTCAGCCCTCTGCCACTAGCATTCCAGCCTGCAACAGCCCCCTACCACCTTCGAATCAGCCCGCACCATCCCCCCAGCACCTGCAACCAGCTCCCTTCCACTAGCATTCCAGCCTCCTCCCGCTCCCTTCGCTCCTTGCTGGAAGATGCTGCACGCAGATGTCGCTAGACTGGGGAAACACATCGCGGTCACGCCGTGGTCACACCGTGATTTGGCCCTACTCCAGGACGACACCCTGTGGTGGTTCACAATCCTATCAGAATACTTCTCCTATCCCTAAGCCGCACTTCCCCAAACCCTCGGTGCCAATCCCATATTCCTCCCGTCCCCGTTGTCGCTCCCATACTGACCACCCCTCGCCGCCACTCCCATCCCAACCACCCCTCACCGTTCGCCGCTCGCCACTTGTTCCTCACCGATCGCTACTCCCTGTTCATCATCACTCATGCTTTTTTCCAAAATCTCTATGATAACCCATAACCCTTCTCGTTTTACCCTAAACCATAGCTCAGCATACCCATATGGAAGATTTTTCCCAATAGCATGACATGAATCCTACTTCCCAACTGACTCTCGACGTGAACCCTACTTCCCAGCGTGACAAGTCTGGTTTTCCAACGCTCTATTCTTCATCATTAAATGGGTATGTGTTATGATCCCCTAACGATTTTAGGTTGTGTTTGGAACGCTTCTTCCCTACCTGCTCTCGAGGGTTCTAACTCTACTTTCCAACCAGTCATCTTATCTTTGATTCAAGTAATTTATGTTCATTAAATATAAATCAGTATGTATGCCTTCATTTATTTTCGATTTTTTGGTTCCTTTTCGCTGAAATGTACTCTCTATTTTGATCCCCTTATGAACACAAGCAATGTATCATTTTAGGTTTCAGTTTTGTTGTAATTTACCAGTATAGAATCATTTTGATTGATATTGAAGAGGTCAAAATGAGGTGGAGATGAGGGGGGATGTGCTGGAAGGGGGGGGGATGGGCAGGGGGTGAGGTGAGGAGGAGGAGGGCAAGATAGGGGGTTGGAGGTGGCTGTGCAGGTGGGGGAGAGGGGGGGGGGATGTGCTAGGGGTGAGAAAAGATAAGATATGGGGGTGATAGAACATCCATGTTGATGGCAACACAAATACATCAACGACTAGAAAAACCTTATCATCGATCAACAATGTCTCCCACTGATCATCTATCAACAATTCCTATCCATGTACCTCACACTAGAAATTGCTTTATACCCTACATGGTCATCTGCCCCTAGCACACCCCGAGTCACCACTACATGGCGTGTAACCCACCCCCTTATATAAATCTTTTAGTTCCCAAAACCCATCGTTCCCAAGTACGAAGAACACATGATGTGTGTTCTCAAAACTACACATCATGTACATTAGTTCTCCCAAACTAAACCCCCCAAAAATATCTCAAAACACCTAATTTCTCCAAAGTATCCATAGATTGAATCCTGAATGGGTCACCAAAAATCCAAAAAATATGATTAAAACTTAAAATCAACTACCCTATGGGAATTTGTGGGGGAGGCGGGGGTTAATGGTGGGGGGAGGTGGGGAGGAGGGGGCTGTGTAGGGGGTTTTGTGGGGAGGGGGTGGGCTGTGCAAGGGGTGGGGGTGGGTCGTAGGCTGGGCAGGGGGGAGGGGGTTGTGCAGGTGTGGGGGTGGCTGTGTAGGTGGGGGGGCTAGGCAGATGGGGGAGGGGGCTGGGCAGGGGGTTGCGCAGGTGGGGGGGGGGGGTGCAGGTGGGGGAGGGGGGCTGGGCAGGTGGTGGAGGGGGTGGGATGTGCAGGGGGATAGGCTAGGCAGGGGGAGGGGGCTGTGCAGGTGGGGTGGTGGCTCAGCAGGTGGGGTAGTGGGGGGGGGGGGTGGGCAGGTGGATGAGTATGGAGATGAACTTCAGTTCCTTGAACCCAATTAGGGAACTGTAGAACGATTTCGTAGGACCCGAGTATATCACATAAGGCACATTCGTGGAAGAATATTTAATTCTAGCCATGTCCCTACATAGTCTATCAATGTTGTAGAAACCGTGGAAGACCCATTTAGTGAGTCTAGTAGGAGAAAGAAATTCTCCATGAATAATCCAACCAGGTACAATTACTATGGAATGTAATAATGTTATATCCATCATAGATCAAGATTAATACATCATTATGTTGAGAAACATCAGACCCTTGTACTTTTATTTCATGATAAATGTTATCAATATTTGAAAATATTACATTGACTATGATTTTTGATTTAATATCATTCCAATGTTGACACATTCTCATATGTGATATGATGACGAAAATATAGAACCTTCTACATAGATACTACAACTCTATGTCCAATGCAAGAAATGCCCCTACGTAGACTATCAATGTTGTAGAAACCGTGGAAGACCCATTTAGTGAGTCTAGTAGGAGAAGGAAAATACCCATGCATAATCCAACCAGATACAATTACTATGGAATTTAATAATGTTATATCCATCATAGATCAAGATTAATACGTCATTATGTTGAGAAACATCAAACCCTTGTACTTGTATTTAATGATAAATGTTATCAATATTTGAAAATATTACATTGACTATGATTTTTGATTTAATATCATTCCAATGTTGACACATTCTTATATGTGATATGATGAGGACAACATATAACCTTCCACATAGATACTACAACTCTGTGTCCAATGCAAGAAATGTCCATAAGTCCAATTCATGCTTGGGTATCAATTTGGAGACCTCATTTCTGAATCATAATTTATATTAATTCAGTAGGATCAAAACTTCATTGACTTTTTAGGAAGGCCTCTTTAAAATTTTCTAACCACTCAAACATAACTACATTCTTATTAATCCTAGTCATAGGCACTTCTAAAGGTGCAATGATTTAAATGAACCATATGTAAAACCCAAATAAACAAAGGAAACCCACAATCTCAAACATGTTTCGTATGCCTTTTCATGACACCACAACCTATACATTCTTTGGGTCCACATAAATTCCCACATTATAGATTACGTGCCTAAGAAAACATACTTTATGGAAGCATAAGTGACACTTTGAGATCTTATAAAACATATAATGTGGTCAAAGTGTACAAAAAAATCTATAGGTGTTCAATGTGTATATCAATGGTCAGTGAGTATATAAGGATATCATCAATAAGCACTACAATGAATGAGTTGAGATATGAATGGAAGATCTCATTCATTAGATCCATGAACACCATTGAATTAATTTTAAACATGAAATGAACGTCAAGATATGTATGGAAGATCCCAACATCTTCCATACTACTAAAAGTAGTGTCTCATACAACTATATATAACATACCAACCTTCTCACTCAACAAACATCCATGTTAATACATTATGGTCAATGTAAATCCATTTTCTGAAGTAATACCATATTAACCATGGTAGGTCTAATATCACATTCCAAACGCTCCATTATCACTCATGGTTGGGTTCATCTATAACCTTATCACTCAAGGTGAGGCCATTATATTGACCACTACCTTATCAATCATGGTAGGGTTAGATATCATGTTATAATATGATAACTTCATTATCACTCGTGTAAGGGTCCTTCTAGCACCTTATCACTCAAGGTGTTGTCATTCCTTATTATTATCACTATATTTGTTAGAATTTCTCACCCAACATATGTATGAAATAACAACAAGGGCATTTGGTCCATATCATAGATCACCAGATAAGTACAAGGTTCTAGTCACTCAACACCTATTCCCCCTACCTTATCAATCATTTTAGTGTTAGATATCATTTTATAATATGATAGCATCATTATCACTCAAGTAAGGGTCCTTACAACACCTAATCACTCAAGGTGTTGTCATTCCTTAAGATATTTCACTATACTTGTTAGAATTTGTCACACAACATGTGTATGAAATAACATGGGCATTTGGTCCAAATCATAGCTCACCAGCTTGTGTACCACCATGAGGACCATGATCCCATGCGATAAATGGTTCATTTTTATGATTCTCTCTATGGATCATCATTCAAATTTCAATGGATACAAAAATAATCTATGGAAGGTATATACTAAAATTAATGTAGTAATCTACTGGATTGTCATTGAGGATTATCTGAATGTTTTCATTACAGATTTGGGATAGAATATTACCTTGTAATCTTATCCTCTTAGAATATGATAGAAAATGTCCAAAGTGAGCCCAAAAGATGATCTAAATGATTCATAACCATTGAAAAACACCATGTTGGATGTCATCATAGTAGATCCCCTTGAAAATTAGGCATGCGATATCTCTCATGAATCTTGTAAATATCTATCCCCATAGAATCTGTTTTAGAGAAGCCTGAGCAATATCCCTCTCTTAAACACAAACCAATACCTTGATAAATGCAACAATATAACTAAATATCTTGACATTATAGAAGTCATTTCCCCATTGTATATGATTCCCCCATCATTATACTCTGGGAAAAAAGGGTTATAATGGTCATAGTGTAAATATCCTTCTAGGTTAGTATATTGAATGATTAAATTCATCGAAAAAATATCAAATTTATCCTGGAGTATTCAAAACCAATAACCCTTATCTGATTGATCAGGATTGAGGCAAGGGATTCTTCATATATGAGTTATAAACTTGAATTTCAAATATCCCCCACCCTATTTTATCAACAAGACAACATTTTGTTAGTTCTTGGTCTCACTACCACATCGATATGTGAACCATTCAAGGGGAAGGGATGTGAGTATGCGTTTAAAAATGAGATGACTATTTTTATGTGTTTCCTGTGTGTTTTTTGTGTGATTGATGGTGATTGAAGTGAGTTTTCTATGTGTGCAGTGTGTTTTCTATGTTTCCAGGTTACATTGTTCCTAAACACACATAATGAGTGTCTTTTTATTTATGATTGCAGCCTGCATTATGTTTTTTTATTGTAGGCTGCAGTGTGTTTTTTGTGATTGCAGGCTGGAGTGTGTTTTTTGTGATTGCAGGCTGCAGTGTGTTATTTGTGATTGCAGCCTGCAGTTGATTGCAGGTTGCAATGTTCCTAAACACATAGAATGAGTTTTTTTCCGTTTTTGCTGGTTGCAGTGTGTTTTTTGTGAGATGGCATGTTTTTCACAGAGTTTTCATTCCAGCCTATAGTTGATTGCAGGCAGTTTTATTTTAAATTAATGGGGGTCTAAGACAACAGTTTCAAAACTGTTGGGTTATATGTGTGCTGCTGCACTTCCCAACGGTTTCAAAACCATTGGGTTATACCCCTACTGCATTTCCTGCATTTCCCAACGGTTCAAAACTGTTGGGTTATACCCCTGATGCATTTCCTGCATTTCCCAATGGTTCAAAACCGTTGGGTTATACCCCTGTTTCATTTACTGCATTTCCCAATGGTTCAAAACCGTTGGGTTATACCCCCTATATGTTTATTCCAATGTTTTTAAAACCATTGGCATTCCCCTGTGCACTGATTTTCTGAACGGTTCAGTTGAACCGTTGGTAAAACATAAATCTAAACAGCCTTCCCCAATGGTTCAATGTGAATCGTTGGTATAAGGCTTTCCCAACGCCTCATAGACCAACGGTTTCTAAAACCATTGGGATAATATTTCCCAATGGTTTGAGGGCCTTTCCCAATGGTTTTAAACCGTTTGGAAAACATGGATTTCCAGTAGTGGTATGAGATGCGTAGCATCATGGGCATCGAGGATACGGGTTACTTGAGGTGCATGGTATCTAGTTTTATTTTTAGCATCCATGGGATGTAGGACCTCATGGAGGTGGAAACCGATGTGGTATAGGATACATTGGGTGTCGGGAATGACACAAGATCACCAATGAGGCATTGGGGTGACGATGCATCATGAGAGGACCATGCATCCGGAAAACAGGTTAGTGAACCTTTTCTTGTTTTGAGTGTTGTCAGGTTGAGATTGAGCTAGGAAATTGCTAAGGTGTGGAGCCATTTGAGGAAGTTAGTCAGAACCGTTGAATCTGGGGACATCCAGGTTACTAGATTAGAGTGGTATGTTTGGTTCTATCTTCGAGTTTTGTTTGATAGCTCTGGGACGAGCTATGTTCAGGTGGGGAGATTGTAGGAGCCCATGTTTTTAGAACATGTCAAAAATCCTGACCCTGTTTAATTTTTACTTTTCCCTGAGATAATTAGGAAAATATGGGATGTTCTGGAAATTTCAAGACTATACGCCATGTACTCTATAGTACATGCCATGTATGGGTTGCGAGAGTACCATCCATATGCCCGCCGAGTACATGTTGTGTAATGACCATGTATGAATTTTCCTATAACACGGTCTGTAGTGTTGTTCAACCCACCGTGTACCCTTGCCGTGTGAGAAGGCCATACATGGCTTGTAGTCCTGTTGGAGGGGTATAATGTTTTTAAAAAGTACAGACCATGTACTATTTATACCCACCATGTAGAGGGGTCTTGTATGGGGATATACATGGCCTGTTGAGGATGTCGGCTGGGTAATGAGGCACACGCCGTGTACCATAGGTACACGCCGTGTAGTCAGTTAGAAATTCCTCGGTGAAATATCATCCGCCTTATGAGCTGTAAAATGGTACACGACGTGTAGTCATATGTACATGTCGTGTACTTTCTTTTTTTTCATTGAAATGGGAAGTTGCCTCATTTTGAGGCAAGGGGTTGTGGGTTTCGTCCGGGAGACACGAATAGTAAGCTCGGACTTCAAATCCTTCCCCTTTCTTTGTCCGAAGTCAGATTCGAACACCTTCTGATCCATTGGAACCCCCTCGGTAAGGCAATGATTCATCATGAGCCATTCTTGTTGATTTATGTTCTAGAAATCGTTATTGGGGTTTGAGAGGTTTTGATTCTTTTGTTGATCTACCAAGTTTTAGACCTAATTGGAGGATATCACCAGAGGAGTATCATTGTACGAGTCTCAGGTAGGTTGTGCATACCTCTTTTTTGCGTTTTTACAGACTTTTGGGCAGTGAATCCTTTGGTGCATTTTCATGTATTTTGAGCATGACCCGGTTTTACCTGTTATTTTCTGTTTAACAATTATTTGGCCAATGGGATGCCTTTGGGTATGCCTTGTTACCTGTTTTTCTTGAGCGGGGCTGGGAGAGTGGTCATTTCTCATTGTGGAATGTTGGCTGGGGAATTCCAAAATGGTTATAATTGTTTTTGTTTGATTAAACTATTGAGTTTAGTTTATTAAACCTTGATACAAATTGTTGGAGGCATTCAAGACCTTAGTATTGTTATTTGATAACGTTGGGGTACTTCAATTCAACTATTTAGATTGTTTTTCATGTTTTTTTGTTTTGTTTAAATGTGTTATATTTGTAATTGTTGAATTGAAAATGTTGGATCCTTTGGGTTGTGTTGGGCATGTCCTAGATATTCTCGATTGATGTTGATCATATGTTGGGCTTTGCTCGGGTTAGATTGGGTGGCTCTAACCACGAGATTGGGTTTCATGGACATCGGGTTAATATAGTGTGACTGTCAATATGGGTATGTCCTAGGTTTCTAGGATGGTAGAGCCATCAGACTTAAGCGACATGGTCGCAGGGGTACGAGGTTTCAGAGAAGTTGTGGATTAGGTACTATTTTAGTGATTACTGCTCACCCGGAACTATGAGTAGTGTGCACACAGAGAGACTCAATGATGAGGTGGTTTTGACCATTCATGTGGGTAGAGGCCCCCATTATTTGTGTTTTAGATACTATTGGATTGAGGGTGCTTTCCATAGGAAGCCACTTGGAAGGTGAGGAGCCTTTGAGGGATAACATTGAGGCTATCGAGTTGGGGGAAAAGGCATGCTGTGATTTGAGGGAATACATTGCAGTCCCTTGGGATACATTATTTTGAGGGAAAAAATCATTGTTCCTGTAATTAATTTATTTTGAGGGCGGACATCGATGTCCCTCTGGTTACTTATTGAGGATAGGAATTGTTGTTCCTCCAGGTAACTATATCTTGGGCGTTCCTTCGGGATGTCAGTACTTGAGACATGCGGTGTTTGGGGGGAACATGGTTCCAGGTTACATGACAAAGATTCTGGCGTTGGCCGAAGCAGGTGACACTCCACGGTGGCTGCTGATCACTAGTGGAGTTAGTGTTTATTTGTGCGTCATATTGTTTATTGTTTAACTAATAAATGCATTCTTTCTTAAATACTTTTATTAGGTGTGCACCATTGGGCGGTATCCTACTGAGATTCATCTCACACCTTGCACGGGCCCTTCGGGACTCGTGCAGACTTTATGGATTTATGTGAACGAAAAAGGCCAGCTTCAGGATCTGGGCTGCATTAGTTGTTGCGTGGAGATGGTATGGACCTTGAGGTCTTGCAAAGTTGGAGTTTACATTGTTTTTTTACATTTCTATATCAACATGCATACTTGTTTTGTAGCTACAATTGGTTATCCATTGGAACCATTACATATGGATATGTATGACCTTCTTTGGATGCATGTTTGTTGTTGTTTGTGGTAGTTACAAGCGATTAGTATGTTGTTATGTTTACTTTCCACTACCATTGTTTATATTTGTTGCGTCCGTTGTTTACGATATTAAATGTGTTTCTGCTCTGTAGGTCTAGTTTGAGTCTGCTAAGTCGTTTATTCCATTGCATCATTATGATAATACTTGTAAAAGTACCATTATTATCCACCGAGAGGGTATAGCCTCCCCAATATACCTATAAAGACTGTTTCTTCTAGTCAATAGCCTTTGGCGTTCGGGGAGTTGTGCCTAAGGTAGTAACACCCGACCAGTGTAGCATTTTTCGAGTGGATGTTCGGGTCCAGGTCATTAAAATTTCAATTTTTTGCATGAAAACGTTACAGTGAAAAAAAAAAGATAGCACAATATAGGTCAAATAATAGAGCAGGTTAAATTTAAATCGTAAAAGAATAAAATACCTAAAAACTAAAAAATTAAATGGGTTTTCATGGAAGACCATAAAAATCATTGAAGATATTAATTTTCAATCTAAATATTTGGAATTAATGACACTAGATACTGGCCATCCTTAAATACAAATTAGTCACAATTTAAAAAATTTAAGCCACCCTCCTCATGTATAAATACCTCTTCATTCCCCAATCTCCACTCAAATATTTTTAATCACAATGTTCTAGTCATTTGACATCTCAAAGAGTTTATACATGGTTCCCCCAAGGTATCATGGTTCCACCGTAATGTTTTAAGAAGAAAATGTTTATCATAAGGGAATTCTCATCTTCTCATTTTTCATTCAAGTGCCCCTTTTGTGTATAAATTTTAAATGTTAATTAATTTTCTTTTTTTACACTTTTGTTAATAACCACAGTGAAAAGAATAGGTTTTATCAATGGTAGAACTCATATCCCTCCCATTATGGAATTTTCATAATCCATAATATATACCATGATGTTGTTGAATTTATTTCATAAATTTCACTATTCTATATGAGAAATTATAATATGGTCAATAAAAAACCTCTTATATTTACATTATTATTAAACTAGATTTAAACAAGTGTTATTTATTTGGGGGTTTACATATATGAAACCCATATTCCCTTTTAAAAGTTTTAAAATGATGTTTTGTTCATGTATTTAAGAACTTTTCACCCAATGAATTTGATATGAAACTCATCCTTTATTTTCCATGGGTTATTGATGAAATGATTTTTTATGATTAACATGGAAAAAATTTAGTATCGAATGTGAAGGGTGGGCCTAGATAGTTATCCAATTTATTGGGTGAATATAAATTGGTTGTGCACATGAGCCTTAGTCTGGTTGGTAAGGACTCCGTAAGTGCATCCAAGCGACCAGGGATCAAATCCATGCAGAGGCAGAATTTTCAGGTATTGTAGAAGTACTGTAGTAGGTACTGTAGCAGGTACTGTAGCGGGAACTGTAACGGGAACTGTACAGTACTATAGCAGGTACTGTAGTGGGACTATAGTAGGAACTGTTTGGCACTGTAGCAGCCGGGAATATTCCCCCGTTTGGGCCTTCGGGCCACCTATTTGGTCCCTGAGTCCTGTAAGGCCTTTGGGCTACCCAGGCCTTCGGGTCAGTAAGGCCTTTGGGCCACCTCAAGGCCTTCAGGCCACCTTAAGTGCAAATGCAAACCAGAAAACCTACAAGGAACAAACTCTAAAAGGAGGATGAGCAAGGGGCTTTCACCACAACAGTAGCTAAACGGATTTCAAGAATGAGAGGGTATGTCACCTGCCATCGGGACAAGCCTGTGCATGCACGGGAATTCCTAGTCGAACATCCATGTGAAGGTGGAGAGCTGATTTCACAATGAAGATGCTAGGGAGGAGCAGTTCCAAGTAGTTAGTCTGGGTTGTATGTAATATTTGAAGCCTACGGGCAATGAATTCCTCTAAGGCCTACGGGCCATGTAATACATACACCTACGGGCCATTTAAGGGTTCTACCTCACCCCTTGAAAGGTGGATTATCAAAATCAATAAAAAATGAAGGCCTTATATTGGCAGTATTACATTGTAATATGTTCTACGATACCTTAGTGAATAACCTTGGTTATTTTGATTTATAACACCTTGGTGATATTCTTTTGAATGCCTCATTTTTATATTGTATAAAAATTTAAATGTTTTGATTCACGCTCTTTCTATTATGTTATGCCTCAGGTTCATAAGATCATTCCCTATTATTATTCCACTTTGTAACATTCTATGTTTCTCTTTTGATTATTCCACTGATAGAATTTATGCTTTGCCCTTTCTTTTAGGTACATCCTCAGGATGTGTGGGGCAGTAAAATTAAAATTAGGATGAACCAATGAAGATATTTTTCAAGTGTTTTAGAATAATTTTAATGTTTTTATGTATCATATCCATATTTCCAAGACACTAAACCCAAAAAGATCCTCTATATTATTAAAGGTTGTACCATTTAATGAACAGTTTATGTAATAAAATTTTGTTTAATTTAAAAGTAATAAATCTATATAAATTAAATTTATTTATTAAGATAAAAATAAAATTCAAATATAAAAATAGTTTTTTAGAAAAAAAATTCAGCCTAAAAAACAAATTATTCATAAATAAAGTATAATATCGATTACTATATAACTAAATAGATTATTTATAATTAATGTAATCTTAGGTTATTATAATATCAAATTCAATACATAATGGCATATTTACTTGAAAAGAAATGAAATTTATATAAAATTGTAATTTTCACTATTCATTAAAAAAGTAAATCTTTTAAAAAATCATAATTATTCACCCCGATATAGTATTGAAAATATCATTTCAAAACTTTTAATCATTTATTCAAATAAAATATCTAGAAATGATAGAAATTATTTATAAATTTCCCATTAAAAATGCGATAAAAACTATTTTTTAGGAAAACATATTTTTGAAGAATAAAATGACTTTACTAAAAATTGAGTACTTATTTATTATGGGATAATTTATATGTTTTTACTAATAAAAACTATGATACATATTTTTAATATATTTTTTATTAATATCCATTCCTTCCAATTTAATGGCGGGGTTAGAATAGTTTACAATATCATGGTTTATATAGAATCACAGTAGCGCATAAGGAAAGCTAACAAATACATCACATTTTAGTTCTAAATAAATAAATATAAATTCCCAAGGTGATATATTCTTATCAAATTTATCATGATTAATACAATTATAATATTTAAAACTTTATAAAAATTAAATGTGGCCCACTCCCCTCAATTATTAATGGGAACATCGTGTCTTCTCTTCCTCAAATATTTTTTGAATTCTATATTTTCAAAAAAAAATCCCAAATATCATCCGAAAAACCATCCCCATGACATAGTGATTATTGATTATACAAAATTAAAACCTAATAAGGGTTAAGTTGTATTTCATGGCGATTCTTCCAATGAATATTTATAATTATTAATTCAGTTTTTTAGGTTTATTTATTGTCCGACCTGATACAAATATTCATTTTCCATGATTAAAAAAATAACATCAGTATCTTACAAATACTGACATTCTCTTATGATTATTTTATAACAATTTTTATTCTCATTTTCCATATTATTAGATATTTAAACATTTATCACACACACAAAGATATATATATATATATATGGACAATGACCTCTATGAAGCGATGAGTTTTTCTCAGAACCAGATCATATGGATGGTTAAAAGTATGAGAAAAATGAAAATTTATGAACATTTTTACATAATTAAAATTCCTTAAATATAATATATTACTTAAATTCTTACACTACCATCCCTTGGAAATAGATAACATTACTATTATTATGAGTGGTCCACCACATCTATGAAGATATTTGATTCCATTTTCATCTCTACATTTAAAGGATAGTCATAAGGATGGAACTAACGAATAAATAATTCATTTATAATTGATTTATTATTTTATAAATTTGAAATTTTATCTAAATTAGTTCTTTTCCACTCATTAGATAAATTTAAAATTTGTACATGTGTACATATAGACTACCATCTCTATGAATCAACATGGACCATTTTTTGTAAATTAAATAAATAGATGATTTTAAAAGTGTAACTAATGAAAAATTATGATAATTATAAAATGTTTAATTTTATGGAGTCAATAAAAAAATCCCCTTTGACCACAGCCAATGCATTGATACTATTTTTAGGTTATAAATTAAATGTAATCAATACCTACAACTTGAACAAAACCATTTTAGTAACTAAATAAAATTAGGTAAAACCGAAATAAAGAAGAATTATAATTGGTTGAACGTGAAAGAGGTTCTAAAAAATGTAATTAAATTGTTTAATCTTATTATTCATCATCTAGATAACATATTTTTATAGGAAATATTTAATATAAGGTATTTTTCATCTCAAATTCCTTCTATTGAGACTTAGGATATTTATACAAAATGTTTTACTTTTTTGGTGTATATAATTCCATTTGGATGTATTTTATCATTAATTTTTAAATTCTTGTGTTTTCAAAATCATTTTCATGTTCTACCCTTCAAATTTCTTTTGATTCCAAAGACTCTAAAATTCATAAGGTATTTTTCTTTAAAACATTATTTTTACTGTTCTAAACTCTTTCTCCGACATATCCATACTCATTTGAATGTTTTAATAATGTAATTAATTATTATTAAAAAGATTATAAATGTAAATTTCAACTACTTTTGAGATTATTTCATGTGTTTTAAAAAGGAATGTTTTAAATATTTTCTCTATAGGTCACTTTTGACAATTTTTACCCTAGTGAAAGAAGAATGTTTTTTAATATATGCCGAATGAGTTGATTTTTACACAGTCATGTACATTATTCATTATGAATATTCTTATTCTGGTTTTAATGATTTTATAAAGTAAATTAAATTCCCATATCTCTGGGTAAATTTTCATTTTAAATATCTTTCAAAACAAAATGGCTATTTCTTCTCATTTTTATCTAAAAATGGAAAGATATTTGGTTATAGGTTAAAAATTGTTTTTTAAGGATTTTATGATGAAAATATATGGATTAAAATATTTTTATTCTTGATATCATTCTTGTGTATTATAATTGAACATTATGGATCCTGATATAGATCATGGTGATAGGTGATCCAAATAGATCTCCCCAAATCAGTGGGTAATAATGTAGTATTTTAGTGAAAAATAAGGCTGATAATCGAGTTTGTTATTCCTATAAATTAATTATAATTTAGTAATTATAAAATTATTTAAAGATTATTAAACAAATTCTATAAATATTTTTATCTATGACATTAATATTATCCTTGAAAAAAATGGGTTTTATGGAAATATATTAATTTCATGAGGAAATTAAAGTTTATGAATTATTAAAATGGAATGGGTTCAGAATTATTTAACAAGTTCCCACATGAATAAATATGATATTTTGGTTTTTAAATGATTAATAATGGGTTCTCAAATGTCTTATCTATGTAATTATTTATTTTTATATGTAGTAATGTTATATTTATGTGCTATTTTTTAATTAATAAAAAATGAAAACTTTTTCATGAGTTTTCATATTTTCAGTTGGACTAATGAGATTAATTTTTTTATACCCATTTCGGATCTTGTTTTACTTATCCGATGTATTCAATTTTATTCATAGGGTCTAATGATGAGTAGGAATTTTAGAAAGGTCAGGATTTTTACTATAATGTCTCATCTTGAACGAAAAAAAGTGGCTTGAATGAAACATGGGTGTATAATTAGAGTCCTATTTATATAGAAAAATGAAAACTTTTTGAAAGTGTATAATTTATTATATATTTTTTTTAATTATCAATCCCTATAAACCGAAAAGATCATAATATTTTATGAAAGTTAAATCCCTATTATAAATTAGGAAATTATGATTTTTTTTATGTTGTGGAGTATTTTAGTTGTCATTATATAAAAGGTTTGGATAATTTTAGAGGTTATTATAAAATTTGATGCGAGAAAATTAGGGGTTAATATATTGTCTATGTATATATTAGTGTTTATCCTATTTAAAGGATTCCTTATTTTGTTTTTATTTTGTATACTCACACTATTCATTTTTTGAAATAGTAAATGGTGAGAACTAGCACGATCCAAGTAAACAATGGGTGTGAAATAATATAAATGGAAATCTGAATGAGAAGCCAATGTAGATAAGAATAATAGTGAAAACTTTTAGTATAATTTCTAACTAGATATATTGATATATGATCAACAACCTCAACATGGGTGAGTTTTTAGATGGAAATAAAAGAGAAAAATGATGTTTTAAGGAATTCCTTCTGATCAAGACCGTGGAAGAAAAAATTTATATCACGAACCAGTCCGAGTACCCTGGTAACCCGATAAATGAGCCGACCCTAACATATCTTGAAGGGAATTATTGATCTCCATGGGTTGGTGACTAGCACATTGCACCATAAAAGATTTAATGTGGGAAAAGTTTTTCCACAAATGTTGTTTAAACAAGATAATCCAGTCAGTTTTCTTATAAGAGAAAATCCATATAGATAATTGTACCAAAAGTAAAATAGGCATAATAATACAAAGCACTATAATAATATACTAGGAAACTGGAAAAATTACCATGTCCTAACAGACACAACTCTCCAAGTCCAAGGATCAACAACTACAAAAACTTCAGTGTGGTTCCTTACACATACTAAAACCTAGAAGAATATAATCTATAAACCCCTGAAGGAGAAAGTAGGATTTGAGCTAAAATAAATGTTGGGTCTCACCAAGGATTCCAGAATAATATTCCATATATAATTAAAAAATAATGATTTTAATTTTAAATAAGCAGGTTTCGAAATTCAAAACTGTATTTAAAAAAAATCATTCATTACATTTAAAATTATAGATATACATTAAGAAAATGGATTAATAAATAATTTGTATAAAATAGTTTATATTAATTCAGAGGGCATGAAAAATTGTTTACAATCTTTTTTATACACTTATTTCTCAAATATAAATATGCAAGAAACATGTTCATCTTCTAAAAGGTATGATAGTTCTAGGATACAGGACTCCACACAATCAAGGTGACATAGAAATATGTGTATACATAATTCCACACAGACACTGGTCAATATGTATTATTCACAATCTCATCAGAGATGTGGTGTGCAACATTTATGTTTTGGAATATTTTAAATCACTGAGTGTTATCCCAAATAAATCACTAACTAACTAGGATTTCATGTTCACTAATAGATAAGAAATGATAAGAAATTAATTTTAAAAATAGTTTAAAATAAAATTCAACTAATTTTACCATTTAAAACATCAAAATTCTCATTAAAAAAATGGTTTCATATTCAAAATACGCCTTTTTAATTGATAAATACAAAAGGTTTATGTCGAAACCATTTTAAGCCATTTTTCTTAATCATGAATTTGAAATAAATTCACAATTAAATTTCAAAAATAAATTTCACAATTTAAATAAAAAAATATAAATGTAATTAAATTCCATCAATTTCACAATAAATCACAATTTAATGTAATTGGGGATTTTACCCAATTTAATGTTAAAATAAAATTTCAGATCCAAATTCCATAGTTCAATGGGACTGGGTTTTTTTAACAATTTACTTTAATAAGAATCAAATCCCATATATTCAATTAAATCCAATTTAATCAAATCAAGAATTTTTGGGTTAAATAAATTGCCAAATCAAAATGGGACCACCTACCTCAAGATCACTAGATCTTGAATTTTGAATCCCTAATTGGGATTTTCCAACATACAATGATAAAAATGGTATCTAATAATCAAACAATGATTCATGTATTAAAATAGGGGTATTAGATACTCCAACAATACAAATAGATCTGCAAAACACTAGGGATGAATGGAGAGAGACAAGAAGAAGGATAACGCGAAGGGGAAACATACCATCAAGGGATAAACTAAAGATATGCTAGTTTAAACCCTCCTTGTAGAGGGATTAAAGGATGCAAAAAAGGTTCTTGGTAGCCCCAAATCCTAGGAAAAATTTAATAAGGTCGAATGATACTATTTAGGGGTAAAAAGAAAGGTTTGGTAATTTTCAACAATTTTTGCATTAGTTAAAATCCATGAACATGGTTAGAAGATAGGGCTTCCTAGTAATACCATACCCTACACCCTAGCCATGAACCCATTCTTCCAAGGTTCATGGTTTCTTCTAAGTGGTTTCATGGTTTGAATAAAGTGAACTGACTATGAAAAATATCACTACATCAGTATGCACGATATTCTATACCTAGGTGCACAGTATGGGCAATCCATGCTCTGACCATGCACAAGCCTAGAACAGTTAAAAATATAAAAAATTTCTTTTAAAACAACCCCAAAAAATCTAACTAAATTAAGATTAAAATTTTGGGTTTACAAATAATTGAAAATAATAACATGATGTTATATACTCCCCAATATAGAATATTTATGTATCTAGAAAGCCTACTCATAATCTTCCATTCCTAAAATATGAGTCCAATAATCTCTCATCAGTTCCATCATCTCTCAAATATCTTGATTTTCCAAACCATTCTTCCATAGAAGTCAAACCAAAGGTATCATCCTCCCATGAAATACCATGGTTTTAGAATCAACTATTTTTACTAAAAATTTAGTCACAAATAAATCATGTTCAACATCAAGATCACTCCATCTTAGAACATGAAAAGGATTAAATAGATAATTTAATATATTTGATACATAAAACATGTTATGTATCAACATAAATTATGGTGGAGGTACTCAATGATGAAACACTTTTCCCATATCCTCCACAACCTAAAAAGGTCCCACAAAATAGGGAGCAAGTTTCCCTTACCTCTCAAGCTGTTGATGACCCAATCAATGTGACACATTCATGAATACCTAGTCACCAAGTAAGAATTCCAAGGGTATACGATTATGATTAGCTTAAGACTTGTACCAATCTATTCCAACAATATTCTCTATTGAATCAACTGAATCACAATTTTTGTTGCTTATGCCAAACTTTGTCCAACCAAGGAACTCTCTCCAATCTCAGACAAACAAAAATTAGAGTTACAAGGCCAAAAATTAAAGGTCTCATAAAGATTCATTACAATCCAATACTATTAACTATTATTATAAGAAAAATAAACCAGTCCGAGATGATAATCCAATCCTCTACCAAAGTAATGAACAAATTTTTAGATCATATCCTCAAGAATATGTATAGCTCTTTCATTCTAGAAATCTTATTTCAGAATGTATTCCATTCTAAAACAAACTTCAGATTCAACTACCTTTTGAAGGAATCTCAAAAAATGAGAAGGGAAATGTGGATCCTTATCAGAGAATATTGAAAATGGAAAACTGTAAGAATGAAAAATCTATTCCACATAGATATTTACCAACTTATAAACATTGGTCGTATCGTGAATGATTATAAAGTGAGACGACCTGGATATTCAGTTGATCATAACCGATAGAAGATTTTTATTTTTCTAGGTAATATAAAATCCAAACACAATATCTATAGAGATCTCATGCCACATAAAATTTGGGACTAGAATTGGATGGTGAAAATTTTAAGGTTTCTGCTACTCGACCTTGACCTATTGGGATATATAATAGTGATAGATTAATTTAGCAATGCACCATATAATACATAGTTACCATAATTACATACATAGGTTGTAGAAAATATTTGTTTCTTTGGTGAACTAATGACTGGGAATAATGGAAATCACCCATCACATCTTTCCTTACTACTAAAGGAACAAATAAGAGTTTCTGATAGCATAGAATGCCCTTAGTGGAGAATAACCAATGAGGAATGGTCTCCCCACAAAGGATAGAGTCTCCTATTATACTAAAGTCATCATTAAGATGATGTGTCTAAATAATAATCTCATGAAGAGTGGATTTCAATCGAAAAATAGCCAAGGGAACCTTGTCCCTTGATTCCCAAACTCTAATATGAAAATGTGAAAAGACATCCATCAAGATCCACTCTTCTGATGATTCTTTGAATACTTGGGGAAGAAGGTTCCAACTCAAATAATCTTGTACGAAATTTCCCCTCCTTAGGTTACAAGGGATATATAAATCAATAGACTATAGATATTACACCCAACTCCTTTGGTGGGGATTTAAATATTTTTTGAGAGGTTATAACTCTAGATATAGTGGTCAGAGAAAATAGTCAACCTTTCTCGGAGGGGGTAATACCACCATCTTATAAGATCATTAATCAAATTTAAATGTTCAACGTCATGTTTTGGGTAATTGTTTTCATGTTTCCTAAGATTTCAAGATCCATATGCAATGTATTGATCACCCTACATAATAACACAACCCAAACCTAAACCTGATGCATTATAGGAGACCACATAGCCCGGACCAGACATTGGGAGAGTCAACACCAACATAATAGTTCAAATAAATTTCATTAAAACATAATAAATTTATAATTTATCATCCCAAGAAAACATTTATTCATTATGAGTTAGTTCACTCATCGAAGAAGCCTAATTAGATAAGTAATCAATGAACTACTGATAATACACAGCTAATCCCATGAATCTATGAATCTCAAAAACATTTTGTGGCCGTTCCCATGTCATAAAAACCGTCACCATTTTAGGATGAACTAAAATACCATGTTCTTACACCATGTTCCCCATGAACCTCACTTATTTTATCTGTAAATCACATTTCAAAATCTTGGCATAAAATCAATGATTTCTTAGAAAACTCATAAATATTCACAGATGATACACATGATCCCCCTTATACATATATTAAATGAGGATGTCATCCAGAAAGACCAACTTGAAGGTTTCATGATACTCATGGAAATTTGTTTTCATTAAATCCATAAACACTATGGGAGAATTGGTTTAAATAAAGGTCTTGACAATGTAATCATTATGACCACACCTACTCCAAAAGGTGTTTTTTTGAATGTCAATTATTTTGTCCTCAATTGATGGTAACTAAACAGAAGATTAATTTTTGAGAACCACTTCTCCCACTTAAATTAGTCAAATATATCATCTATCCATGGTGATAGATACTTTTTTCCTTAATGTATCTCAATTGTGTTTTTAATAATACACACAAAGGCGTTGTGAACCATCAGCTTTCTTAGCGGATAGAATAGGCACTGCCCAAGGTGACACACATGGTTTTATAAATCATTTCCAAAGAATATCATCCAAATAAGACTTCAATGATTTCATTTTAACTGGAGAAATGTGGTATGAAGGAATAGTTAATGTATGAATACCAGGAACTAAATAAATAGGGAACTCTACCTTCGTTATTGGTGAAAAACTAGATATGTCATAATGAAACACATCCAAAAACTCAATGAAAACTAGAGGGAGAAAATTGATTATTGGTTCTCACTCTAGATCAGTGGAAAACACCAATATTAAATTTCCTAGATCTGGATAAGAGGGTATAACTCTACTCGACCATGGGTCTCATTCCCCTTGAAAGATGCAACTAACCCCTTTAAGTGTAGTAAATGAGACCCGTTAAAGATAACAATCAATATAGAATTTATTATCAAGGATCCAATACATCCCAAAAATTTCATCAAGATTTTTTTTGTTGAGAACAAGAATGTCTTGAGAAAAATAAACATCTAATAATAATAAAAAACAAGCAGGAATATAGTGACCCTACTCTCTCTTTTTTCCAAATGGTGTAGCAATATCCATTACACCTAACTAATGATCCATAAAAAAAATTATCTTATTAAAAATATAGGGTGAAATAAATGAATGAGATGCACCATTATCAAATAAATTAGTCACTAATGATGATTATATTGTGATGGAACTTCTCATAGTCACTGGACCTATATCCACTTCCTCTGGAGAATTTTCCAAAATGTGAACAATCTTTGTTATGGATACAAGTGGATGTAACTCTTTTTTACATGAAGAATATACTTTTTTTCATTTTAGAAGGTTGAAATGATTGTGTTCCATTGTGTGTAATGGAATAGATACGGCAGAACTTCTTTAATTAACCTGATCATTCATAAGAACCACATATCTTGGGATCCTTAGTGAAGTCCTTCTTTGAATACCCTAGATTTCCGCACTTGTAACAAATCAAAGGGACTCATATATGAATTCTAGGAGGTCAAGAATGACCCTAATATCCAAAACCACCATTTAAATCATCTCACTTACTCTTTCGCTTAGTAGAATGCACATTTTCACAAGCAGTGAAATAAACTCTTGAAAACCCTAACTTACCATCCGGGTCTATTTTGATCATCAAAGATCTATACATGAAATCAACATAAAAAGGTAGGTTCAGTAATAATACCTAAGAATAAATATCATATCATAATTACAAATTATATTATCAATCCTTCATCTCCAAATTTTGTACTATCTCTGGTGGAATCTACACAATTTATGTAAAACTATTTTCATTTTTTTCGTGGTCTTGTTAGCCTTCTCAGGTTTGGAAAACTCAGTAGTCTTGGTAAACATAATTCAATATGGATAGAAATAGTTGGTGAAAATAACATTGAATTATTTCTACAATAAGACCTTATTTTTATTCCCCATCACCGTCACATCACACCATATCCTGCTGGGTCCTTATTGCATGAAGGTGAAACATATTACCTTGATTTTTTCCAACATCTCCAAGAACTAAAAAAAGATTTATTTTAATCAAACATTCCTCAGCCTCTTGAGGATCATTGGATCCTTTGAACACTGGTGTCTTATAAAGATGAAAATATTGAGAACTACTTCAGTGAACTCCACAATGAGTTTCCATAGTTGAAGCTATAATGGGAAATGCTATCCCCGAGCTTGTACAACAAACATGATTACCACAACCTGAATCAGGCTTATAAGAGTTTTTTCTTGATATGGTTCATTAGAAACATCCTACTATATTTAATTCTGGGGCTTCTTAGTGTAATTATGCTACACCACACCAACAGAAAACATTAAAGGCATAATATTTACACTCAAACAGAGAAACAAGTAAAAATAATCCCAACAGATAAAACACCGGATTTGGATTTCATCCAATCCAAATCAAAATATGGAAAATGAATAGATATAGTCATCATGTTTTCTTTCCCAAATAGCTCTTGGATACTTAAGGTTAATTATAGTGATATTTGGATAGGTAGTAAATTATATCTATCTCTTAAGTCTCAACTATATGTCAGTAATGCGTACTGACATCCAAACATGAAGCTCAACCTAGAGATTTGGTACAAATTTTTTACGAACCATCCTTGGTACTTAGGTAACCTGATATCTAAGCTGGACTGGACAAATCCCAAAGGGTGTTCCTGATCCCTATAGGTTGGAGACTTGCAACTAGGATTATATAAAAATTAGTTGGGGAAAAATTTTCTCCACAAACCACCCTTGGAGACTTATGGTTAATTATAGTTAGAGGTGGCTAGGCAGTCAATTGCAACTATCTCTTAAGTTGTGATGTTATTTAACTAATGCACACTAACATCCATACATGATGCTAAACCTGGATATTTGGTACCACTTTTTTACGAACCATCCCGTGTACTTAGGTAACTTGATATCTGAGCTGCCCTAGACATTGCCCAAAGCATGCTCCCGGTCCCCATGGGTTGTAGACTAGAACCTATCATTTTATAAAAAATGAAATTGGGTACATTGTTCTCCACAATAATTGTAGAAACATGACAAACAAGTCAGTATTCATATAATGGGAACTCTATAGAGAGAAGTGTACTAGAATTAAAACAAGCATAACAACCCAATGTAATACAACAATGCACTAGAAAACATAAAAACTATCCAAGTCCTAATGGATGAAACTACCCAAGTCCAAGGATCAAAAACTAATACGAACTCCAAGTGGCACCACACCCTTACTCGAACCTGGACGGAGATAATCCAAAATACCCCAAAGACACAAGTAGGCTGTGATCTAAAATCCAAGAAGGGTATCACCAAGGTTTCGATAATAAGAATCCTCATTTAATTAACAAAATAAATTATCCAATTTTTAATAAACAATTTTGTAATATCAAAATAATATTTACAAAAATAATTATTTACTTTTCAAATGAAGGACATAATTTAAAAAATGTTTTAATAATAATTTTATATAAAAAAATTATATAAATTTATTGGGCTTTAGAAATATTTTACAGACATTGGATTAAATATATATCACAAATATAAAAAAACTGAGAAACATGGTAATATTTAAAAAGGTATGATAGTTCCACGATATAGGGCTTCACACACTAAAGGTGACAAATCAATATATATATATACACATCCCCTTCAAAACTGGTCAGGGGGACTTCATAACCATCCCCTTGGGGAAATGATATACTGCATTTATGTTTTGGAACCATATAAATCATAGAGTGTTTTCTCGAAATACTCACCAACTACCTAGGATTTCATGTGCTCTAATAATAAAATAGTGAAGGAATATTTAGTTTAAAAATAATTTAATATAGAATTAATCACCATTTAAAACATTATAATTTTCATTTAAAACCCAGAAAGAGGTTTTTAATCAAAACATTCATTTTTCCAAGATAATATCCAAAGGATTATATCGAAAAGATTTTAATCCATTTTTTTCATTCTAGAATTTGAAATTAGTTTAAAATCTAATTTCCCAATTCACTATAACAATTTAACCAAGAAAAATTTAAATTTCAAAAAACTCCATCAATTTCAAAATAAATCCCCAATTTAATAGAATTGGGGGTTTTCCTCGACTATATGCCAAAATATATTTTCAGATCCAAATACCCCAATTCAATGAAATTAGCGGTTGGAAAATTTAATGTCATAATAATCAAATCCCACATATTCAATTGAAATAAATTTAGTCAAATAAACTATTATAGGGTTAAATAAATTGGAAAATCAAAATATTACCATCTAATTTTGGGATCACTAGATATCGAATCACAAATTCTTAATCAGGATTCATGAACAATGAATGATGGCAATGGGATCCAAGAATCAAACCAAGATTGATGAAACCAAACTATAGGTATTTGATTCTCCAAAACACTTACAGATCTAAAAATCCATAGGGATGAAAGGAGAGAGAGAGACAGATGAACAATAATAATAGGAAGAGAAAACTTACTAGGAAGGTATTGAAATAATATCATCTATCTTCGATCCACCTTGGAGAGGGTTTAGAGAAGCCAAAAATAGTTCTTGGGATCCGCAACACCAAGGAAAAATGTAATAGGGTCGAATGAGATTAAGAGTTAGTGAAAATGGAGAGTTCATGAATTTTTTTATCAATTTTTGGATTAATTAAATATCATCCCCATCATTAGTTGGGAAAGACCACATGGTTAGAACAAACTCTATGCCATTTTTTTGCACCCCTTTTTCTAAGGTGCACAGTTTTACAATATAGTCGCACTATTTTCCTACTTCACACATAGCATGAAAAAACTCACTACCTCAATTTTCCCAGTTTTCTCTAGCGGGGAACACAATTTGGGAAAAAAATGTGTCCACCATGCACTATCTCATAACTTTCAAAAACACTCAAAATTTCTCCCAGTACAACAATAAATGAAACCCAGTTAATGCATGATTAAAATGAAAGGTCTAAGGATACTTAAAATTAGTAACAAGATTTTACAAATTCAATTTCCTATATTTCATTATTGTGGTAATAAACAATCAAGGATATTCTTCAAAGGAATGGTTTGATATTTTAAATTTTGGGAGTATAGTAAATATAAGAAACATTGACTTAAGGGGAAAGTTTGAGAAGGGGATCAACAATACTATAAAGATATTTTTTACCACCGGATGATTCCATTATAGATGCAGATAAAAAAACTCAAATTGACATATAAATGGAAGGATATATTACGGAATAAGATGAAAAATAATAGTTAATGGGTTATAGAGAATATTGAATAATTAAAGAGTCCGCATACAAGGTTTTAAGTGTTATAATGTAGTGTTATTTAATTTATGGATTTTTAAATTTAAATATGATCATAAGGTTAAAGTAACTTATAATATTTTGATGTTTTATAAGGTTGCAGTACCATAGAGAAATTCATATAGTTTTTATAAATTTTTGAGGGATATGTAACCGTTAGGATTAAAATTTGTTTTAATGAAATGTTTATTTGAGAGAGAACACTTTTGTATTTCATTATCATAAGGTGGAAGGTATTAATAACCATTATGTTTAATATCAAAATTAATACAAAGGTAATTAATGTTAATTGGGATAAGAGGGTTATTAAATTTTAGGAACATTTTATGATTTAGGATGATAGAAATTTTTTTGTATAAAATTGGATTTTATTTAAAAATTAATGTTTGGGTTACCTTTTAGAAGAATTTATGATTTTAATTGTGGATTTTTGTGGATTTGGGGTTTTTAGGATAAATATTATCATATTTTATATATTATATTATTAGGGAATAAATTTTTTTACTACAGGACTTTTAGAGTGATTAATTCTATTTGTATAAAAGTATAAAATTAATATTAGAATATTATGTGATCAAATATTTCTAATTATTGGGTTTTGAACCTTTTTAGGAATGTTTTGAAGAGTTTTAAGGTTAGTTTTTTAATGATTTATATTGAATTTTTTTTATTGTTCTGTCTTTTGATATAACTATAATACTTCTTTATATTAATATATATTGTTATTGGATATTATATTAACTTATGACAACAATTTTTTTTGATTAATGGATAGAAATAAAATAAAAAAATCTTTATCTCTTTATAGATCTTTTGATCCATTATTAGTTGATTTTAGTGACTTAGAAATGAAAAATTCATCTTTAAAATTCATTTCTTGAAGTGATAGATGATATATATTTGAGAAATAATCTATAAGAACAACCCCCGGTTGAAATTTCTATTGTAGAATAGAGAGAAATAATTTTGTTATATTTTCCCATATTCCCAATATTTATGGAAAATAATCCCTCAACTCTAAAATTGAATCTTTTAAATGAAAATATTATCATTTTAAAATAATTTATGAATAATTGGTGTCCTTATTTATTCTCATAACGTATAACATTATCTCTTATATGAGTCTTCTTTCAATGTCCATATTTTCAATTCTTGCCAATGTTATCCTTCTTTGGGAACCTGATGATATATTATTTTGGGAGATCTTTATATTTACCTTTTTATATTTTCAAATGGATGATATATTATCCATTTTTATGATGTTAATATTCAACCAAGGTATTTTTAAATATTAAAAATGTTTTTCCTTTCCCAATCATAAGATTTATCTTCCACTCCTTGGAATTTTTTTATTAAAATATTTTATACCCTTTTTTATCGTACACAAGATAAAATTAAAAATGTAACGCCCCGACCCCAGTTTCCCAGAGTCGGTGCATTATTACATAACATTGTCATGATAACAAAAGAGAAAGTCTCCAAAGACCGATTAGTTTAGTAGTCTTGGAAACACTAGATACATTCATAATGTTTACATTACATCATAAATTGAAAACTAAAACAACATTTTATCTCCACACTCATATCCCCTTATACTATCCCTGAAGGTCATTCATAAAATACTTCTTCACATCCTGGGAAAAATAAAACATAGAAAAGGGTGAGCTCAAATTCCCAGTAAGGATAAAAATATAGCGGAAACTTTTATAAATAAGCATAAACATTTAACGCAATGTATAACTAAAACAAAAGCCTTTTAAACTTGAACATCAGCATAATATGGAAAAAATAAAATGAAGTAATTCCATTTACTTATTCACATGGATATTCTACTAGTCTAATAATCACATGCAATATCAATAACCACTTTCATAATGATGGAATGCATAATGCCAGACTATCATAACCACCTAGAAAAGGCCTCGTGCCAAGAATACAAATAAGATTTTGTCAAGGCATTTTTCCAAGACACTAGTTTGTCTCATGTGACCTACCGATGCATCGAGGAGTTATAGCAGGCTACACCCGTCACTTTTTAAGTCCAATGCATTCCTCATATGAATAGGTTTAAACATAATATAAACGTTCGTATTAAAACTAGTATACGAAATGTCCATAATTTCTCCATAAACCATGAATGGTATATAAAAAACACATCCATATTCAATCATATCACAAAACCTTCAATACAATATGGAAGATTTGTATCAGAAAAAATAAACATCGAATAAGCATAAAATCCATAAAAGTATGTTGACATAGATGAAATCAAAACTATTTGAGAGAAATATCTATTTTTTTTGAAATCATTTAAAGGTCACATAATTATAAAATAAAACTTATAATTTGAAAATATTCTTAGAATCTTTTAAGGGAAGATTCTAAGATTTTATAACAGTGGAAAATAGCCGCACGCGCCGTATAAGTTAAAAAAGACATTCTTACCTTAATTCTGTCGAAAAGGATAAAAATGATCTTGTTTGGAAAACGAAGGAATGATTCCTTTATAAACGTCTTATAAAAATTCAAACAAGGGTATAAATGACTTTAAACCATATTCTGTAAAGTAGTAATAATGTTTTGAAACACATTTTTGAGAAACATGGACGTGGATGATAAGGAGGTCCCAGTAGATAATTACATATAAACAACCTCAGATAATGAAGAGATTGTGAAATAAACCCTTACCTTGAACTTTTCCTTGGTTGAGGGTAGGTTAAACTCCTATGTAATGGTGAAATAATTTTTAATAAATTATACAAGAATAATATACAATAATATGATATCGTATATGATCTTATAACATTGATTTGTTAATAACATCTTAGTATTATCGTTGTTTCGGGTGATAATGTACTCATTTTCTTTTATATGTTTTGTTACGTAAGCTGTGTTTGTCATGGATAGGTTGTATAGTATTCATATCCAGAATGATATCAAGTCCTGAAACATTATTTTTAATCATTAAATGATAATTAGTCTTGAATGGATACGATGGGGAAAGAATCTCATCGCGTTCGTGGAGACAATAGTCCGTACGTACGCATGAGCGACACTATCATTCTTTTGATATTAAAATAATATATAACTGGATTTTATATCATATATAAAAAAAATTATCATGTAATATTTATTATTTACATGAATTACACATCATTGTTATACCTGTCCAAATAATAATTTATTGAATAGAAATTACACCACGACGTGGAGACGGTAAGCCGTACGTACGCACGTATGGTGAAATGTCATTCAAAGGATGGATAGAATACTGACTATGGTTGTACCATATATATAATAACATTACATTATATATAAGCTACTGGAGTTATTATTTTTGAATGTGAATAACAAATAAAGAAGAAGTTGAAGAATAAAGGAACTTGAAAGAGGGTGGTGAAAACATTACCTCTTCTTCGGGTTCTTCTTTTTGATTTGATCAAAAGGGCTCCATTGGTTGGGTTTATGATCAAACTAAGGCCTATAGGTTTAATTGAGTGAAGTTGAGAGAGTATTTAGTCAGGGGTTGGCTGAGCCAAAAGTCTTTGACTGTGTAAATTAGTGAGAAGGGGCAGTGCCCATTTATAAGAGGGGTGAGGGGCACCTTTGGAAAAGCAAGAAATATTATTTCATAATAAATTAATATTCGGTTTCTAATGGCTCAAAAGTGAATTATTTAAAGTTTAAGGTTGGTATAGGTTGAAAACCACTCAACCAATAGGTTTTAGATTGGTTTGGGTCACTATATTAACCTTATCTTTTAGTTTTAACTCTTAGTTAATTAGTTTAACATTTACCATGTCACTTTTTATTTTTATATTATATAGTTAATAAACATACTATATACATACAAGAGACCCCCAAGGGGTCCATTAATGATTAAACTATCATGATAAGAGTCCTTTGGCCGAACATTATATTTTTAGGAATAGAATATAAATTAATAATATAATATTTGTTTTAAAAACTCTTTTATTTTAATTTTGACACTATTGGGTATTTTGTTTTTGATAATTTCATAACAGCATTATTACTTATAAAAGAATGTATATAACCAACAATAATATGTCCTATTAACCTAAAAAATTAGTGTACTTCATAAAAAGTCTCAAATTATATTTATTTTGATATTTACAATATTAATTATTTTAATATTTCATTAATTAGATAATTATTTCCTCACCATTGTGTCATAAATTAATTAAATTATTTAATGTCTTAAAATTATAAATAAAATACCATTATGTAGGAAATATATTTATCTTTCTATTTAATATTTAACATCTAATTAACTTATGCATAACCCTATATTAAAAATGTTTTAGTAAATGAACATTGATTTTAACTCTTTTAACTCTTCTTTGAATTAAATAATAATAAATGTCCTAATCTAATCCATGTGGACCTAAATGATAATTTTTTATTCCCTAAGGTTGTTTTTTGTCGAGATACACTTGTCCAATAGAATTAGGACATGTGTTAGGGTAATATTAATAACATTTTTACCCCTAATTACCCTATTTATTTTTAACCGTGGTAAATAAAAGTAATAAGTTACTATTCACCAAAAACTATTTTCATCTCATTGAACCACATTTTACTCCTTGATATTAACCGTGTGTCTTGTATTTTCGAAATTCCACTCACAGAAGCGGTAAAATTAAGTTTTATGTGAGTTTTCAAATTCTCCTAGGAGGTGGGTAAAAGACAGTGAAAAGTTCAACAATATTTTTATATATCTAAAATTATTCTAAACTAAATCCAACGAATTACATTGAAATTATATAGGTATTATGTATCTATTTTTAACTTAATTAAATTTTAATAAAAAACTAATTATTTAAATAAAAATTCGGGTTTAAACTATAACTCAGTGTTTTTTCACTCTTCATCAAAAATTGAAAGTTTTCAGAAAAATACCAAAATATCACCCTAGGCTAATTTCGATATTCCGAATCCAAAAACAAATGTCCATTTTGAATGATAAAATTTATAAAATTTCAAAAAGTGGGTATTACTATTAATAACGGCTAGTTTTATTGGTTGTGGTGTGTGTATTAGAACTTGAAGTTGCGTACAACACACGCTACTGTATTATTCAAAGGGAAGCGTATCGTGGAATCTTGGGGTGTTACATTCTCAAATCCTTCAAATAATTTCATCCTCAAAATTTTCTAGAATACTATCGCATGAAAAGACTCGGGTGGTTCTTCATCATAAGTTCTCGGGTTCCCACGTTGCTTCTTCCATCTTACTATTTCTCCACAAAACATTTACCAGAAGAGTAGTCCGGTTTCTCAGTACTTGTTCTCTCATATCAAGAACCCGAAAGGGCTCTTCGCAATAAGACAAATCGGGTTCCAGTTCTAATTCCTCATAGGCGAGTACATGCGTTGGGTCAGGCATGTATTTCTTCAACAGTGATACGTGGAACACATCATGAACTTTGGAGAGACTTGGCGGTATTGCCAAACGGTAAGCTACGACCCTAATTTTCTCTAGAATTTCGAAAGGTCCGATGTACCTGGGACTCAATTTACCTTTCTTTCCGAAATGTATAACTCCCTTCCATGGAGATACCTATAAGAAAACAAGATCTCCTACCTGAAATTCCAAATCCTTCTTTCGGTTTTCAACATAGCTCTTCTGCATACTTTGATCTGCTTTGATGTGGTTTTAGAATACATTTACCTTCTCCATCGTTTCCTCCACCAGTTATGGGCCTACATGTTTTCTTTCACCAACGTCATCCCAACCGGTTGGTGTGCGACATCCATTTTCGTATAACACTTCATATGGTGCCATTTGAATACTCGTATGGAGACTATTATTATATGAAAATTCTACTAGAGGTAAATATTGATCCCAAATACCCTGAAAGTCAAGTGAGAAGAATCTCAACATGTCTTCTAAGGTTTGAGTAGTCCGTTATGATTGTCCATCTGTTTGATGGTGGTAGGCAGTGCTCAAATGAAGTTCAGTATCCATGGCCTTCGGAAGAGTCTTCCAGAATCTTGAAGTAATACGAGGATCACGATCAGAAATAATCGATAGGGGTACTACATGAAGTCTCCCTACTTCATAAATATATAGTATTTCTAGACATTCCAGTGGTAGATCATCTCTTATAGAAAGAAAATTGGCTGACTTGGGAAGATGATCAACAATAACCCATATTGCATCGTTCCAACTAGGAGTCATTTTTAGTCCATTGAAAAATTCCATCGTGATATTATCCCATTTCCAATATGGTATGGGTATAGGTTGCGTGACTCCTCCAGGCTGTTGCCTTCCAGCTTTCACTTGTTTAACAACCATACATCTTGACACAAAATCGACAATCTCCCTCTTCATATGTTCCCACAAAAAATGTTCTGTCAAATCTCTAAACATTTGGGTGCTCCCAGGGTGTATAGAGAAATTGGAACTATGAGCATCATCAAACAATTCCCTTTTTAGATTAGGTATATTGGGAAGACAATGTGTCTACCCAAATTTCAAAATTCCATCTTCATACCCAAAGTCATTCAATCTTCCACCATTCATAGCTTTAATCTTCTTTTGAAACTCTTCATCACTGATCTGAGAACTCTTTATCCTTTCTAGTAAAGATGGTTTGGAAACCATTTGAAAAAGTATCGATGTCTCACCTTCCATGGTAATTCCCATATCCATCTTCACTAGATCCATGAAAATTGGATCCCTTTCAATTATCATCATGTTCAAAACTCCATGATCTTTTCTGCTCAAAGCATCTGCCACCTAATTTTCCTTCCCTGGGTGGTAGTGTATCGTGCAATCATAATCCTTGAGTAGTTCGAGCCATCCCCTTTTCCTCATGTTGAGTTCTTTCTGTGAGAAAATATACTCCAAACTCTTGTGATCAGTATAAATCTCACATTTTTCACCATAGAGATAATGTATCCATATCTTCAAAGCAATGATTATAGCAGCTAACTCATGATCATGAGTAGGGTATTTTTTCTCATGAATTTTTAGTTGTCGTGATGCATAGGCAATAACCCTATCATGCTGCATAAGGACACAAACAAGTCCTTTCTTTGATGCATCACTATAAAAAACGAACCCATAATTCCCCGATGGTAGAGTCAATATAGGATCATTGACTAATCATCTCTTCAGTTTTTTAAAACATTCTTCACACTCTTTTTTCCAAAAAAATTTAACCCCATTACGTGTGAGATTTGTTAATGGGTTATCCAACCAGGAAAAATTCTGGACGAAACGTCGATAATAACCTGCTAAACTAATAAAACTACGTACCTCGGTTATACTCATTGGTGCTATCCATTCTTGGATTGCTCTTGTCTTTGAAGGATTAACAGAGGTTCCATCCTTGGAGACAATGTGGCCAAGAAAAGAGATCTCCTGAAGCCAGAATTCACACTTGCTAAACTTCCCATATAATTCATGTCTTCTAAGAGTCTTCAGGATAATTTTCATGTGATTTTCATGATCTTCATAAATTTTGTAGAATACCAAGATATCATTAATAAATTCCACCAAAAAATCATCAAGATATTCTTTGAAAACTCTATTCATTAGATCCATGAATACTGAGGGTGCATTAGTCAATCAAAAAGGCATTTCTGTAAACTCTTAATACCCATACCTAGTTCGAAATGTTGTCTTCAGAATGTCTTCCTTCTTCACACACAATAGATGGTATCCATACTGAAGGTCAATCTTTGTAAAGTATTTATCTCCATGCCGTTGGTCAAATAAATCATCAATGTGAGTTAGGGGATACTTGTTAATTTTTGTTATAGCATTGATCTCCCTGTAGTCGATATGTAACCTCATAGATCCATCTTTCTTTTTAATAAAAATAACAGGGGCTCCCCATGGAGAAACACTAGGGAGAATAAATCCCTTATTAATCAATTCCTCTAGTTATTTCATTAGTTCAACTAATTCCACATTGTCCATTCTATAAGGGGTCATAGATATAGGCCTTGATCCAGGAATTAAATAAATGGAAAACTCAACTTATCATTCTGGAGGATGTCCAGGTAAATATTCTGGAAACACATCTACATATTCTTTCACAATAGGTAAATCCTCTAATTGAACATTACTTTCCTCACCCACAATCATTTCATTCTCTTCCTCCCCAATAATTGAATTTAGTTGAGCTACTGGGGGTGGATCTAGATAAGAGTTAGGTGGTGACGATTTTTCTCTAAAGATAAATGTTCCTTATCATCATCATCAAAAATCGTAACCTCATTCTTCTTAAAATAAATCTTCGCATCATGCTCCGAAAGACAATCCATACCGAGGATTATATCAAACTCAATAATAGGTATGACGATGAGATCAGCGGATGAAGAACATTCATGTGCTCTAATGGGGACTGATTCACAAAACTTTGTTGCAATGATACTTCCCTTAGGAGTTTTCACTGGCAACTCCCTTGTTAAATAAAATTGAAAATATCTAATTTTCTCAAAAAAATGGGAATATATGAAACAATACGATGATCCAGAATCAAATAATGCATTTGATAAACTTGAGGAAACCATTAAATTACCTACCACCACATCTTTCAGAGCTTCTACCTCAGCAGTAGTGATATCATAAGCTTGTCCTTGATCCCTTGGCCTTTTCTGAGGTAAGTTCCCCTGACTATTAGGTCATTTATTTGCATAATGTCCCATCTCCCTGCAATTGTAGCATTGGACATCAGTAGCTTCCTTCTTCCGCTTGCAATCACAATCTTGGTGGCCTTTTTCACCACACTTATAACATACCCTCATTCCTTTTAAGCAAGTACCGGGGTGTTTATTCCCACATTTAATATAGTATTAATATTCAACATTTCCCTTTATCCCATTATTTACATTCCTAGATTGATCAGCAGATCTCTTCTTCTCTTTATTTGCTTTAAAGTCAGAAGACTTAGAGAATTCCTTTACTGTCTTTATAGCACATGGGACAATGTCTTCATATGATGAGAAGGATTATGAGACTAATTATAGATGGAGAAACGGTTTTAACCCATCAAAGAAACGATCAATATTAATTCTTGGGTTATGTATATAATCTATAACATACCTTGCTAACCTCGTAAAGTTAGTCTCATACATTGCGACATTCTCATCCTCCTTTTGTCTCAGACTCAGAAATTGCCATTGCATATCTGCTCAATGGTCACGAGGAAAGTATTTTTCTATGAAATTATCTTTGAAATCCCTCCATTCCATATTTGATACTTTATCATCTTCCTTCGTGATTTGAATCAATGACCACCATTGATCAGTATCTCCAGTGAGGCGATAAACTGCCATGACAACTTTTTCCCTTTCACTACTCCCCAAAGCCTGAAATATTTTCTCTAGGGAACTTATCCATTGCTCAGCTACTAATGGACTTGTACTCCCATTGAATGTTGGTGGATGCTGCCTCATGAAGCGATCTAACATTGATCCTCCATGCTATGGATCAGGGTGCTTCATACGGGTAAGGTTATTATTCATAACTTAAGTGAGTTGTCCTCGTATGGTGATTAGTTGATCAGCACCAGTTGCATCACCAGCTCCTCTATAATTTTCTTGAGCAGGAGGGAAATCCCTACATGGAGTGCATGAATTGATATGGTTTCCATTTCATCCACTAGGTGCCATTTCTAAACAATGACATAAAATAGATCAGTATATGAATCAAAATACACAATTCCATACTTGTAAAACACTTAACATAAATTGAACTATTTATGGATATAACCGATAATCCTAAAAAAGTTTTCCTTGAGGAAGTATATACTCATAAACCATTCATAATTATTTGTAAAGAAAATGAGAGTTATCCTAAGCATATCCCCATGGAGTGTCGTAACCAAGAGTGCAGCAAGGCCCGTTGTCGTGCACCAATTCTCGTTCGAGTCTAGCTCAAAGCAGTGTTTTCGGGTTTTACCCCTAGGTACATCTGTGCTAGAGCCGCCTCTACCTACTCGTATCCAGACAGGGTTGTATTTCTCGAAAAACTCACAAAATCTCTACAATATGAAAATTCTAAGATGTTCTTCTATAATAATCCTCAATGTCCATCTTAGATCTATGTGCTCTAATCATAGTTTATCTAAATCTAGCTTCTAAGGTTTGTACTAAACTTCCTATGATACCAACTATAACTCCCCGACCCTAGTTTCCCAAAGTCAGTGCATTATTACATAACATTGGAATGATCACAAAAGATCAAGTCTCGAAAGATCGATTAGTTTAGTAAACATGGAAACACTAGATACATTCATAATGTTTACATTACCTCATAAATTGAAAACTACAACAACATCTTGTCTCCACACTCATATCCCCTTATACTATCCCTGCAGGTAATTCATAAAATACTTCTTCACATCCTGGGAAAAATAAAACATAGAAAAGGGTGAGCTCAAATTCCCAGTAAGGATAACAATATAGCGGAAACTTTTATAAATAAGCATAAACCTTTAAGGTAATGTATAACTAAAACAAAATCATTTTAAACGTGAACTTCAACATAATATGGAAAAAATAAAATGAAATAATTCCGTTTAATTATTCACATGAATATTCTACTAGTCGAATAATCACATGAAATATCAATAATCACTTTCATAATGATGGAATGCGTAATGCCAGACTATCATAACCACATAGCCAAGGCCTCGTGCCAAGACTACAAATAAGATTTTGTCAAGGCCTTGTGCCAAGACACTAGTTTGTCTCATGAGACCTACCGATGCATCAAGGAGCTGTAGCGGGCTCCACCCATCACTTATTAAGTCTAATGCATTCCTCATATGAATATTTTTAAACATAACATAAACATTCATATTAAAACTAGCATACGAAACACTACAACAGAATCGCCGTTTGTTGGCAGTTTTTTTTCTTTTAGTGACAGTTTAAACCGCCGCTAAACTGTTTGGCGGTGGATTACAGAAACCGCCGCCTAATAGGGTGTCTGCAATATATTAGCGGAGGGTTTTAACGTTTAGCGGCGGTTTCAGGAAAGCGTCGTAGGTGCCTCATTTCACGGCAGTTTTCCGGAATTTAGTGCCATTTTTACGATCCCTAGATATCGCTTTATTCGCGGCGGTTATAACCGCCGCGAATAAACTCAATTTCTAGCAGCAGTAAAACCACCACTAAATTCATGTAAACCACCGCGGAATGAGGCAGCCATGATTCTCCTATTTAGCGGCGGTTATAACCGCCCCTAAAAGTAAATTTTATTTTACTTTTAGTGGCGGTTTAAACCGCCGCCAGTATACATTTTGCGGCGGCTAAAACTGCCGCGAAAAGCTTCCCAGAATAAAAAATAATAATTCGTGGATTCTACTACACCACTACCCTGAAAAACAAATAAAACCCAAAAAAACAATCAAAGGTTCCAACACATTCTTCATACTCATGTATACAATATCCTAAATAGTAAATACTAGGAAGATAAAACTCCATTGATACAACATTGTAACATCCCAAACTGGATTCCACTAAATCTTATAACTTCACTTTCTTAGGGTAGATCATCCATAGCGATTCCACTCTACTTATAAAAATTGATAATTGATGAATTAGTAGTTATATTAGTACCAAACCATTTATATAATTATTTTTTTTTGGTTTTGTGGCTTAGAAACCATCCTTAATACTTATAATAAATTTGAACTGATGAAATAGCTTAAATAACACATTAAAAATATATTGTTATAAAAAATCCTATTGTGGGAATATTTTTAGAGTTACATTGGGATATAGATTTTATAAGAATGTGGATATCTCCAGTGAGTCTTAGTTGACATCTTTTTATGTTGTAATACATGTTAGCTGGGAGATTATAGTGACCTTTTAGGAACAAACCTAGAATTAGAGTTGTTTCCTCGTGTTATGTGAGGGGTTAGCCTAGTTTTTATAGAATCCTTGGAGATATTAAGCATCATTGGATGCATATTTTTAGTTTTTGGTCATAGAATGTGTTTTTTTATATATTTTTGGATTGAGTAGGACTCTAGTTGTGGAATGATTCCCCAAGATGGTAGGTGATCATGAGATAAGAAAATCTTCTAGGTGTTATGAGCATCTTTAATGCTTGAGATTAGTGGGAATGACATGCCAATATAATTTTATTTAGTTTAGTTAGTTGTGTGAGTTTAATTTCAGTGGTGTATGACTCAAGAAGTCATCATCCGTGTTAAATGGTTCTTTAGGATAACGTGACACTTGGGTTTGATTTTTTCAGTAGGCTAGAAAATACCAAGAATGCACAGTGTCATTGGTTTTATGAATTATTTGAAATGGGTCTTCCCATTTCATTGATGTAACATCAATTAAGTATTCATTATCATATATATTTCCTATTTAAATAAGGTTTGGTTGAGAGAGTTCTGTGGTGTTTTGTGAAAAAATTTCTAGTCTCTTAGAGTTTGAGGGATGAAATCACAGGTAACACCTTGAGGGGTATTATCACATAACTACTTGGTTTAGGGTTGTGGGATCTAAAAAGGTTGTGTTAACCGATCACTCCCTGAGTGAGGTTACCTAGGTATTAACTACGTTGTGGTGAGTGATGTAGACCGGAGTTTTTAGTAGAAAAGCTACGTTATCCTAATTCTATGGATGACTATGTAAGAGGATTGAGTTTTATAACATCATCAATCTGGGTTAAAGTTCAAGATGTAGTTATTGATGTTGATTGAATGTGTGCGCATAGAATGAGGATTGCATAAAACATGTGATTATGAATAGACCATTTCTATTTATTATTAAGTGGATGATGTAAATCTATGTGGTAGGAAGAGAACCACAGGTTGTTCAAGGATGGAATATTAGTTCCAGATGAGGCTTCAGTGTATGCCAAGGATGGATTGTCATGATGGAACATGGTATAATTATGTTGAATCACATCCAGAAACCATGTTTAGTGGTGGACATAGTGTTTTTCATGGGAATTAGATTCCTATTTTTATTTAAATGATGAATATTAAAATCCTATGGTGGGGATAATCACACAGGTCATGGAAAATGTAACCTTTGGGATAGTGGTTGTAGAAAGAATAGTCATGAATGCTAAAGAAGAAAGATATGGAATTCCAGTAATTAAAGTTTCATGAACGGATAGCTTGTAATGAATCAAAAAATGGCATTAAGAATCATAATATAAATAATTTAGCGATATAATGATAGGTAATAATTGCCAGACAGACCATGATTAAGTGGAAATTATATTTGAAATGCAGTTCAAGTCATTCATTAACAGTTCAGTGATCAAAACAGTTATGGTTGGAAATAGTCCACTGTAACCATCCTAATATTGAAGTATTTGGTAGAAGTTATTTTCATAAAATTGATGTTTTTATAAGACATATCAATTTTCCGTCATGTCGACAACCATCTTCGATATTATATTTTAATTTATAAAGTATTCTTACCTATATTCATGGACTTATGCTAATTTATCACCCCTCAGTCACACCAATATCTTTGTGAATCACCCTTGATTTAGAACATTCTCATGACATTTTATAAGATCTAGAGCATATTTAGATACTTTTTAAGCTTAAATCAGACATTTTCAATAATGGGCCTCACCAAAGTGTCAACAACACTATCCCCTTGATCACTATGAAATGACCCAATTTCATCAACACATCAACAATGGGTTTAACTCCTATTCATAAAAAATCTCGACTACCAATTCAAACACAGACCTAAATGGAATGATGTATACCACACTCGAGAAATGAAGACATAAAAAAACAGTAGAAATCAATAAATTGCATAAAAGGAAACATGAGAAATCAAGGAAATTTTAGGACATGAAAATGTGTGGTGGAAAGTATGTGCCAAAAATGTTACATATACAAAACAACTGTTTTCATTTCTGTTCAACACATCAATAGTTCAACTACTCAGGGTCCGATGATGCATCGTCACCCTCTCCACCTTCATTTCTACTTTGTGTTGTCACATGTAAGAACATTATATTGAAAATTAAATACGGTTACATATTTATATTAAAACTTAAAACAAATGAACGTTAGAAAACTAAATGGTTCTAATTTTCTGTGATTTACCTGCATACCACCAATCGATGCACTCCCGCTGGGGGAATATCTGCTCATCTGCTGACGTAGTTCAGTAAACTCTTTCTACAATGCAGATATCTGATCCCCCTACTGGTGAACTGTGTTTCGTAAAGAAACTATCTATTTCTTAGCATCTCCGGGCTGACTAAAGTCAGGAGTAGATGCAATAGCTATCCCCGGTGTCCTGCTAAAAACCTCAGATGGCACGGGTCCCAAACCCATCCCGCGCACTCTCCCAGGATGATCCTTCTCAAGGACTTTAGAAACTGGGTCATCCTGGGAGACAGAGTAGGAATGCGCAGGATTGGCGTCCCATAGTCCTTTTATTTTGACCTATAAATAAAATATAAATATATATTAACATAGAAAAAATTGATAAGAAGTTATTATGATAAAAAATTGACTTCATACCCCAACTTCTTTAGCAGGATCATTAACAAAACATCCATCTGATTTCTTGTGAACATCCAACCATAGTTCAGTTCTGGATGCTTCAGGGCCTAAACTCTATGACTTCATTAATTAAAGATAAATCAACAAGTCAATATATTAAACATATAATATTTTCTTATAAATATTTAAACTAATTAAAATATTACCAATGAACTTCGATTTATAGAAAAAACTTTTGAGCCCGCAGTGTGCAGGATGACTTGCTTCCCTCGGTTTGACGCATTCTGTCTTGATAGATCTTGAAATAAATAAAATGAAATTTAATACTGATGTATTGAATTTCATGTCCTTTTCATATAAATATAAAAATGTAAAATGAGGATAATATAATAATATATATATATTTCAATACCATTCGCTTCTAATCCCGATGCCTATCAACAAACACTTTCCACTACTCTTTTGGTACCCCACTGGGTAGCTTCTCATACATTTCCAGCGTGGTCAATGAAGCATCGTTGACATCACACCACAATCTCCATTTAAAATATTTCCACTTCTTACCTAAATTTTTCAACGTCCACTTCCGTTCTATCTCAACAGCAATGGTAAAGTGGAAGAACATCTATATACAGAAATTCATTTTGAACATATTAGTTACATGACATTAAATTAAACCATAATGTAATAAATTTACCTTGATTTGAGAGTCAAACACTTCATTTTTCCAGCTTGGAGGAATATGTCTCCAATCGTCATATGAAATGGGAAGGGAAATGGTCTCCGCTGCCAGCTGGCCTAGAATCTGGCCAAGCAACCCCGCGGCATCATTCGTAGGGACCCCGTAAGAATCAAATGGCACAATAATCTTCTCGCCATTCAGATTCCAAATATCTGACCTTTTTATTTTTTTCTCCACGGTTGAATTTTTTTCATATTCAATTATAAAACAATTAGTATAAACAAAATGCAATAAATATATTTAATTAAAATTTGTACCAATGATAATGACACTCTAGTATGTCCAGGATGAACTGGAAGGGACGCGTCGCTGCCCCACTGCTGAGGCTCCTGAAGGGGGAGTCGATGACTCAGCCTCTACTGGGACATCCACAGATGATGTGAGAGATGGTGCATGGGGAGATGGTGCAGGCATGTCGGCAGCTGGTGCATCAGATGTCGTGGGGAGGGTGCCAGATGGATAGTCATCTGTCGCAGAACTAGATGAAATAATGTAACGCTTTTTCCTTGGAATTCTTGTCATTTAATCAAATAAAATTATGTTCAGAATATATATTTCAAAAAAATTATGCAGAAAAAAAATTAAAAATGATAACAGATGGAGTACTAACAGACAAAATATATATAATAATGATAATGAATGACTGCAGAAATGAATCAATTGGTTTCTGAATAAATAAATAATTGTACATAGAATAATTTTACCCTTCAATCATGTCGGTTTCCTACTCCATTGCTTCATCCACTTCATTCATCCTTTCTAGACTAATATTTTCAATATCATGATGGACAAATAATTCTGCTTCCTATTGCTAATTAAATTCAATTTCAGAGGTCAAATTTTCCACTTCAGCACCCATATCATACAAATCTATTTTTATTACGTGAGAAACTACACTCCACCCTTCATCGGCAACATCATTCACATAATATACCATTTTTTCTTGTGATGTTAAGATTTATGGATCATGCAGTTCACGATCACCAACATCCATCAAGCGAGAGATGTTCACAAAAGTAAATTGCAAGGAATCTCTTTTAACGCCTCTGATAATATCGAACCATTTGCATTTGAATAAAACAACCGAAAAATGTCCGCGGTAGATTATTTCAATAATATGATGCAGCTTTCCATACTATTACACTTCAGAAAATGTAAATATACCACAATTCTGTGTTCTAAAACCCACTTGTCAATTGACTGTACGAAATCTAAATCCATTCACATTATAAGAGTCGAACTTTCTAACTTCTTTTAGAGGACCTCTGGCAAGAAAATTCAAATCTTATGATACCTCTGCTCGAGTTTCAGTATTCATGATCTGAAAAAAGAAATATACTTTATTAGATTTAGAAAATGTATGTGTCAAACTAATATTCGTATTTATTGCAATATTTATGAACTTACACATCGTTCAAACCATTCTACAAGCCCTTTATTAACAGCTTTCATTATATCTTTCTCATTTCGTGTTCGGCCTCTCATTCTTATCTTTGTTTGTATCTTAAACTCTTCAATAAATGGATCTGCAATTTCACTATTTAGCAGCACATATCTATGTGCCTGTAATAATTTCAATTCAGTCAGTGTCACATTTGAGTTCCTCCCAACTGATCGGCCAATAGCAGGAAATATTTTGGATTTCTGATGTATTTGAGATTGATTCTATGGGTCATCAACATGTCCATCTCTATTAAATATTGTCTCAATATCATCCACGTATCGAGAACAAAAGGTAAGACACTATTCAGCCACATAGCCTTCAGCAATTGAGCCTTCTGGTTTAGCTTTATTTCTCACGTATGATTTCAAATGCCCAAGATATCTGTGAAATAAAATAAACATAATTATGCATTTAATTAAGTACCAAAAATTGATTACATAACTGGAAAACATATAAATAAAGTACCTCTCAATTGGATACATCCATCGATAATGAACGGTGCCTCCTAATTTAGCTTCTTCAACCAAATTCACAGTTAAATGCATCATTATAGTAAACAATGACGGAGGAAAGATAATCTCCATTACGCAAAGGTTCAATACAAACCTCTCCTGGAGTTTGTCAAGATGAAATAGATGTAGAGATTTTCACATTGTTTTTTGAAGAATGTGCAGAACTGGAGTACAATAGGAGTAATTTTTTTAGGAAATAATGTACGCAATGCCAATGGTAGTGACTATTGTTACAAAATATGTGAATCATGTCTTTTCAATCAATGTAACTTACGATTATTCAAGTCAACACACCTCAATATGTTACTTGAATACCCATCAGATACCTTAAAATTCATTATCATTTGAAATAATGTATCTTTATCCCTATTTTTCATTGCAAAAATTTCCGGAGGATACTTTCCATTCTCATCTATCCATAGATCACGTTTTAAGTTCATTGCTTGCAAGTCTTTGCGAGCATTGAGATGATCCTTTGACTTTCCATGCTCATTAAGAAACATGAAAATCAAATTGGTACAGACATTCTTCTCAATATGCATCACATCAAGATTATTCCGTAACAAATTAAATTACCAATATGGAAGTTTGAAGAATATACTTTTTTTCTTCCATTGCAGCATTCTGGTTTCGCTTGACGATACACTTCGGACCCGTTTTCCGCTCTCATTCAAATGATGAACCTTCCCAAATTCTTTTTCATCATTTTCAAGATATGCCAATATTTCAAAACCATTTAACAACTTTGGAGGTGGTCTATGATTAATGGAACCATTAAATATTGATCTGTTCAGCCGAAATCTATGAGATGCACCAAGAAATCTTCGATGACACAAGAAGCACCATTTTATACTATGAGGTAACCATTTGGGCTCAAAATCAAAGTTACAAATGGGACAAGCCAAACCCGTGTAAGTGTTCCAACCAAATAAATTCCCAATCCCATGGAAGTCACTAATGGTCCACATTAAAGCATCATGCATTTTGAACATTGTTTTAGAAGATTCATCAAATGTCTCAACACCGTTGCTCCATAACTCCTGCAATTCCTCAATCAAAGGCTGCAAGTATATATCATTATCATTTCTAGGAATTTGTTTTCCAGGAATAATAAACGAAAGGATAAAAGATTTTTGTTGCATACACATCCACGGAGGCAGATTATAACGGATCAAAAAAACTGTACAAATGCTATAATTGGTACTCAAAGTTCCAAATGGGTTGAGTCCATCGTCAGCCAATCCCAATCGAACATTCCTAGAATTAGCTGAGAAATCGAGATGTAATGAATCAAATGTGTTCCATGATTGGGATTCTCGTGGATGTCTCATTAACTTATCATTGTTATTATATACAGAATACCACTTCATGTGTTCGACGATTTTCGATGACATGAATAATATTTTCAATCGAGGCTTCAAAGGAAAGTAACGCAAAACCTTTTGTAGGTGTGATCCTTTTCTTATTCTCCATGAAATTATGTTCATTCAGACTTCCAAAATCACCCTTTTCCTGCCATCTAGAAGAATAACATTTCATGCAATTCTGTCTACTTGAATCCTCTCCTCAATAAAGCATACAATCATTAGGACACACATGTATTTTTGTATAATTCAGACTAAGCTTGTTAAGAACTTTTTTCATATCATAAAAAGATTATGAGATTTTTTCTTCAGGAAATTCATCACGAATCAATTCCAATATCATGGACATTGCCTTATTTGTAATTCCACATAGACATTTGATATGGTACAACTTCAGCAAAAATGAATTCTTTGAATATTTCAAACACCCAATATACAACTCTTGATTTCCATCATCAACTAAACCATGAAACACATTTTCCTCAGTGAAGTTTTCTCTTACATTTGGCTCCACAGAATCAAGAGGGGGATCCAATGATATGTGACAATCTTGATATGCATGTGTTATAGTCTCAAAAACATCACTTGTCACATTACAATTTGTAGCACCCTTTTATGGTTGTTATGATATGCTTTGATGCTGATAGTGGTGTCTTGCAGTGCCGAATGCATCATTTATTAGGTTTTTCATTTCATTTTCCATTGTCGACAAACATGGGACCTCATTATGTGGATTAACATCAGTGCTCAATCTTTCTATAACGTTCAATTCTCCATGCCAAATCCAACACAAATATTGAGCAGGGAATTGCTTCAGTATTAAATGTTCATCAACCTCATCTCTCTTTAACCATGTTCTAAATTTACATTTAGGACATGGAAATTTTATTCTCCCTTAAACGGATCGATTAGGAATTGAAAAATCTAAAAACTCATTCAAACCCTTAAAATACTCAGGTGTGTTCCTCGGTAATGTGATCCGGCTTTTATCCATGTATATCACAATGTGCCTACCCAAAAAACAAGGAATCAAACATGAGAAATCTTCTATAACCCCATCATCAAAAACAAATAATGATGAACAAAATTTCCATAATAGAGAAAAATTCAATGATATATCAAGAAATGGGTCTCAAAATTCCTCAAAGTCCCTAAACTGGAAGCACAAAATAGATGAACTATTTCTATAAGAATGGGCCTTTTCATCATGTTATGGTTTATCCTGCCTCTACTCCTTGAACATTGGATTCTCTTCATTCCCACTATTAATTTTTTGCATACCTGATAAAACTAAGGAATGAACAACCATCTGTTTCCAATAATATTTAGCTTCTATTCACATATCCCTAGTGACAACCTCCAAAATGGATGTTATTCCCAAAGAAAGTAGAGACGTACCGAGGTCTGGTTGAAGACCATCACCAAAGAAATGATCTTTCTCATAATTAATGACCCCTATCTTTGGATAATATATAAAAAACCTTTAAAGGTTATTTAAATACTCCCATACTGATCTGTCACCAATAAAAAGTCTCATGAGCTCAGTCTACTTCTCTACATTCATTCCCTTAGGAAATAACCATTAAAAAATCAATCTTTATGAGAGTCCAATTCATACATTCATGAAGTTAAGAATGTACCACGAACTCCCACAAGAATCTACTGAAATTATAAATCAAGTTCAAAAAAATTCTCACACACAAAGTATCCGGTTCTCTAAGATATTTGAGGATCACCTCAATTTGTTCCAACTACCTAAATGCTTCAACTGACCCTTGAAAAACACTTAATGAAGGAAGATAGGGATTCAGGAATCCTATGATTGTGTCCGAGATTGAAAATTATTTAACATCAACAAATCAACATGTATTCTAGGTCAGAATATGAACTAAATAATCCTTTTTGAAAATTATAGTGGACAACAATAACATCTAAATGAACTATATCAATTAGATACTTAAATTAGATTTATAGGTTGATAAAAGATAGGTTATCTAGATTTATCTATGTATACTATAAGTGTAGTAATCATACTCTTTGTAGTTCTGATAAAGGGACTACTATATATATCATGCTCAATGATTAAAGGACAGAATTATAAATATAAGTACCTTGATGAATAATCCTCTGGTGAAATATATCATGTAGAAATATATCCTATGTATGATAGGGGACATCATTAACATACCATGGATTCATGGGTAGGGGAACATGTTTATATTGAGATATTTTATTTATCTGACTCTCATGTACATATTTATAGCTAATAAAGTTATTATACAATAACCAGATTGAGGTCATGTAGAATTTACTATATATCAAGCAATTTGTTCACATGCAATGAGGAAACAGTACCCTTAGGTTGTTCATGACTATAAAATTTGTGATCTAACACTATCCATGTTTGAGTGGCCTAGTGACTATATCGCTATTTTTTCTATGGTTGAATGGTTTTCCCTATGTGATTTTTATTATTTATTTTCACCGTAAATTTTTCATGAGACATTAAATGTGGGTTCTAGTGGGAATAAAAACGAATTTATAGAAAGATACACTTTTAGGGGTTTAACTTGAATCTTTTTATGGATTTACCATTTTTATTGAATTATCATACTTTTCATATTTTTTCCAATGTGCATTCATAGCAGAGGGACTCAAATATTTCCCTAGGTTCTTATTGTATTTTTCTAACATAGTTAGTGCTATGTATTGTTCAATTCGTATTTTAAATTATTGAATGTTAGTCCAATTTTTATATTTTTATGGAAATTCATTTTTAATCAAATGTGAGGTGGTTGGAATTTTGAAATGTGTTTAATAAAATGATGTGAGTTTGGTGCCTAATTTAATTATTGCAGAAAACCATGAGGTGTTGTGCACATATTTTAATGTAAAAAAATATTTTTATTCTATTTTAGGATCAGATGTATTGAAAAAATATTATTGTCTTTTAATCTCATATATCATGGATATAATAGGCAGGTGTGGAATATTATAAAATAATGGAAATGAGAGAATTACATGAATTGTGATCCCAATGATCATATAAACAATCTCATGGATATTCACACTGTATTTAATTTCACTGTTCATAGACCAATCTATGTATAGAGTTTAAGGGAATGCATCCTTGAAAAAAAATATGTGATATATATAGCGATATAAGAGAGGAATAAAAATATGATATGGATGTAGATCTTGACACACATATGCATATATCCTTAAGGTATGACTCAGATATTTTATGATCATGGTTCTCAGACCTGTAGCTGCTAACATTTTTATATATAAAAACATAGAACCAATGATTGGTTAGTATTCATAGATATTCCAAAACACAACCTGATGTGAATTAAGGATTATTAGTATCATATAATACCTTGTAGGGGGACATTAATTTTATGGTCATGATGTTTAGACCATTGTGTCACAACATTTAATATCCTATGAAAAGGACCATGGTTTTGATAATACATTTTAAAAGGAGAATCTAATGTTATGTATTTGGGGTATCCAGAAGAGATTCATACCCAAATTTGAAGGTGTAGAAGAATATAATGTCATAATTTATTTAACTGTTAAAATGATCCTCAAATGTTTAAACTTCAGGGTACAACAATAACATTGAATAGAATTATTTTTGAAGGTTTAAAACATACATTATGAATGCCTGAGTCAATAAGAAATAGAGACCAACTAGTGATGAATGACCATTACAAATAGTGGAATACTAATACCATTCTCATTCAATAGAATATAATGGTAGTAGGTTGGATATTTTCTCAATCAGTCCATTGATTGATTATGTGGTTTAGGTGGAACTATCTTCCATGACTGAAATATCCCATAGGGATAACTTTATATTCTTTGAGGAAAGGTGTGATATTCAGTATCAAATCCTAATAGGTTAACTCCAAATAAATCAACATCCACAACCAATTTTTAGAAGATCCCTACAGACCCACTATATAGGGCTATCCCCCATGGCCCCATTACACCTTTAAATACCGCCCTATAATGAAAAAAACTAGTAAAATAATCATTTAAGTGTAATTTAAAATAAAATATGTGGAAAAGGAGATTCAGAGGGGATATAGGGTGTGAACAAAACTCAACACAAATAAATGGTTCAAAATAGTGTATGGAGTATCCATTGGTTAATGAGAGACCATCCAAAAGGTGGAATGTGGTAGAGGATGGAACCATTCATTAAATTATAATTGTGGAGTCTATCATTAACCATCCCCACCAATCATAATGAAAAAATTATACTATAACTATCATGGTCCTGGAAACACAGGATCAATTCAAATTATCCAGCATAGTTTCACTTCAAGACACCATGATATAGTTTTGTAGTCTGAATCCATATTCAAATTCAAGTACATGATTGGTATTGGGAACTTAGATAACTTTCATGGGTTCATCCATATCCATTTCGGTGGCTACTCTAGTGTCACTTTACTTTTTTTAAATGAATACATTAATGATATAATCTAATCATTCTTTTCAGACCACATTGTCACATCTATTCACCATTAGAGCACCCCTTCAAGGTACTTTCTTGGTATTCATAGATGTCTTTCTCATATTGTCAAATATAATTCATGGAATCTTCTCCAAGCCTAGGGGAAAATTTTCTTGGAATGGTTTGGTACGTAGGGGACATTACAAAATTATGTTCTATTCTAAAAAGAAACAGGGTGATATTACATTCCATGCCTCCATGATGTAGTTCCATCATACAACAATGAGGGTAGGAATTACTGATATGGGACATGCAGATATTCCTTAGACTTGGTTCTGAGGGAACATGATCAACACCTTTATTGCTGAACAACTAGACCATTTCTTCGGTTTTGGTGAATGGACTAATTTATTCCCACTTTCCATATCTCTCACTTGAGACATACTACCTTAGATATTACCCCATTATTTTCAAAACTACCAATTGCTTAAAGATACCAAAACATGTTAAATGCTCAACATTTGAGATATTTGTTGAAAAATAAAATGAATGTGATGATGTGAATCAAGATAGCCGGATGGTCGATGACCCTGATACATGGGGATATTCCCCATGTGGCAGGAAAACATTAAATGTTGAGAGATTCCAAATTTTATCATCCTAATAAAAAGTGTTTTATAATTGAAAATAAATTGAAGGTGCTCTAATCTCACACTCCTTTCGATATTATCCTATCAAAAATATATGAAATTGAAGCAGATATGGATGAATCAATCCACAAAAAGAAAGGATTCTAGGATACACATGCATATGAATCCGATATTAAACTATATACTAAAAACCTACCTACTAGAAAACCAAAAAAACCTAAAGAAGGAGAAACAAAACCCTACTTAGAGGGGAAGACGGTGCAGCTTCCGGGGTCGCGTGGGACCGGGGGTCGCGGGGTTGCCGGGGTCGCCGGGGTCGCGTGGGGTCGCCGGGGTCGGGGTCGCGGGGTCACCGTGGGAAGCGGGGGGTCGGGGTCGCGGGGGAAGCGGGGGGCCATGTTCACGGGGGAAGGAGGGTCAGGTGATAAAAACCCAACATTTCGTGGCAGTTTATTATAAACCGCCACGAAAATTTTTTTACAAAAGGTTTAGCAGCGGTTCCTAGAACCACCGCTAAACAACCACCACTAAAAAATAGTTTTGTTGTATTGACATGTGAATACATTCTCTATAAACCATGAATGGTATAAATACAACACATACACAGTCAAACATATCACAAAACCATCAATACAATATGTAAGATTTTTTTCATAATAAATTAACTTCAAATAAGATTAAAATCCATCAAAGGATGTTGACATAGATGAAATCAAAATTATTTTAGAGAAATATCTCTATTTTTAAAATCATTTAAAAGTCACATAATTATAAAATAAATATTTTACTTTGAAAATATTAATAGAAGCTTGTAAGGTAAGCTTCAAAGATTTTATAACGGCGGAAAATAACATCACACGCCGTATAAGTTAAAAAAGACATTCTTACCTTAATTCTATCGAAAAGGTTAAAAATGATCTTGTTTGGAAAATGTTGGAAAGATTCCTTTATAAACATCCTATAAAAAGTCAACAAAGGGTATAAATGCATTTAACCCATATTCTGTAAATTATTAAGAATGATTTGAAACACATTTTTAAGAAACATGGATGTGGATGATAAAGAGGTCCCAGTAGATAATTACATATAAACAACCTCGCATAGTGAAGAGATTGTGAAATAAACCCTTACCATGCACCTTTACTTGGTTGAGGGTAGGTTAAACTCTTTTATAATGGTGAAATAATTGTTAATAAATTATAAAAGAATCATATTCATTAATATGATATCATATATAATCTTCTAACATTGATTTGTTAATAATATCTTAGTATTATCGTTGTTTTGGGTGTTAACTTACTCGTTTTTTATATATGTTTTGTTATGTAAGTCATGTTTGTCATGTATAGGATGTATATTATTCATATCCATATTGATATCAAGTCCTTAAACATTATTTTTAATCATTAAATGATAATTAGTCTTGAATGGATACTATGGGGAATGAATCTCATCGCGTTCGTGGAGACGATAGTCCGTACGTACGCACGAGCGACAATATGATTATTTTGATATTAAAATAATATATAATTGGATGGTATATCATAAATACAGAATAATTATCATGTTATATTTATTATTTACATGAATTATACATCATTATTATACCAATACAAATAATAATTTATTGAATAACATTTACAGCACGACGTGGAGACGGTAAGTTGTACGTACGCCCGGATGATGACATGTAATTCAAAGGATGTATAGAATACTGAACATGGTTGTACCATATTTATAATAACATTACAGTATATATAAGATACTAGAGTTATTATTTTAGAATGGGAATAACAAATAAAGAATAAGTTGAAGATGAATGGAACTTGGAAGAGGGTGGTGAAAACATTACCTGTTCTTCAGGTTCTTCATTTTGATTTGATCAAAAGGGCTCAATAGGTTGACTTTATGATCAAAATATGGCCTATATAATGAAGTGAGGGAAGTTGAGAGATTATTTGGGCCGGGGTTGGCCGAGAAAAAAGGCTTTTAATGTGTGAATTAGTGATAATGGGGAGTGCCATTTTAAAAGAGGGGTGAGGGGCACCATTGGAAAAGCTAGAAATATTATTTTATAATAAATTCATATTCGGTTTTTAATGGCTCCAAGGTAGATTATTTAAAGTTTAATGTGGGGATAGGTCTATAACCACTCAACCAATAAGTTTTATAAAGGTTTGGGTCACTATATTAACCTTATCGTTTAGTTTTAACTCATAGTTAATTAGTTTAACATTGACCATGGGACTTTGTATTTTAATATTATATTGTTAATAAACATACAATATACATCCAAGAAACCCCCTAGTGGTCCATTAATGATACACCTATCATGATACATGTCCTTTGGAGGATCTTATATTTTTAGGAATATAATATAAATTAATAGTATAATATTTGTTTTAAAAACTCTTTTAAGTCAATTTTGACACTATTGGGTATTTTGTTTTTGATAATTTCATAACAGCATTATTAATTCAAAAAAAATTTATATAACCAATCCTAATATGTCCTATTAACCTATATAATTAGTGGAATTCATAAAAAGTCTCAAATTACATTTATTTTGATATTTATAATATCAATTATTTTAATATTTCATTAATTAGGTAATTACTTCATCACTGTTGTGTCATAAATAAATTAAATTATTTAATATCTAAAAATTATAAATAAAATACCATTATGTATGAAATCTTTTTATCTTTCTAATGAACATTTAAAATCGAATATATCTTATGTATAACCCTATATTAAAACTGTTTTAAAAAATAAACATTGATTTTAACACTTTTAACTCTTTTTTGAATTAAATAATAATTAATGTCCTAATCTAATCCAAGGGGACATAAATGACAATATTTTATTCCAAAGGTTGTTTTTGGTCGAGATACACTTTTACAATAGAATTAGGACACATCTTAGGGTAATTATTAATATCATTTTTACCCTTAATTACCCTATTTACTTTTAACCATGGTAAATAAAAGTAAAAAGTTACTATTCACCAAAAATTATTTTCATCTCATTGAACCAAATTTTACTCCTTGATATTATCCGTGTCTCTCGTGTTTTTGATATTCCACTCATAGAAGTGGTAAAATTAAGTTTTATCTGAATTTTAAATTCTCCTAGGAGGTGGGTAAAAGACGGTGAAAAGTTCAATAAATTTTTTATATATCTGAAATTATTCTAATCTAACTCCAATGAATTACATTTAACTTATATAGGTATTATGTATCTATTTTTGTTTTAATTAAATTTAAATAAAATAAATAATTATTTAAATAAAAAATTCATTTTTAAACTATAAATCATTGTTTTTCACTATTCATCAAAATTTGAAAGTTTTCAGAAAAATAACAAAATTTCACCCTAGTTTAATTTCAATATTCTGATTCCAAAAATGAAGTCCATTTTGAAAGATAAAATATATAAAATTTCAAAAAAGTGGGTATTAAAATTAATTACAGCAAGTTTAATTGGTTGTGGTGTGTGTGTTAGAACTCGAAGTTGCGTACAACACACGCTACTATATTATTCAAAGGGAAGCGTACTGTGGATGCTTGGGGTGTTACAAAAAGGATTCAATTTTTTATGGGGATTAATGTAACACCATATGAATTTTTAATTTATTTAATTAATGTAATTTACTCGGTAGCATTTGGCATGCGTAACACTAATCTAAAATAAACAATGATATACTATTCATTAAATATGCTCAGTAAACTAAGCTATTTTTGTGTCCAGAATGTAAATGGTTGATCAAATTAGGAAATATATGTATACTTTTCTCCCTTAATAAATATTATAATCAATCATTAATATACTAAAAAATTATTGGAAATGGAGGAAAAATATTTTGATGATAAAAGAGATATTTTTCAAAAACCCCTTTTTATGTGTGTAATGTATTTTTTAGATCTAGATTAAGGTAATAACTATTTATGAATAACTATACTTAAATATTTATATTATATATCTAATTAAAAAAATTAAATTTCATTTAATTGTTGTTATTAGGAAAATAATGTGAATACAGATATATTTTTCTTTAGAAATACACTTTATTCAAAAAAAATTTCATTTTATTTTGTAAGATGATATTACAATTAATTTCTACCAAATTTAGATAATTTTTTTGAAAAAATTGATAAAATTGTTTAAATCATAATTTCATTATATTCACAGGATGATCTTTTTTGTTTTTCTAAGAAGATTTATTTTTGAGTGAATAGAGAAAAATTCAAATTTTTTAAGAACTCTAATTTATTTTCAATTGATAAATTAATTTAAATGTAATATTAAATATTATTATTTTAAGTAACATAATATTTTAAAAATTATCTAAATTATTCTTTATTAATAAATATTGTTTTTTCTGCCATTAAGATCATTTTATTCTTAAAAACACGATTTTCTAAAAACTGTTTTTCAATGCAATTTTTCACACATATATTAAAAATAGTTTCTTACACCTACAAAATTTAAATATTAAAAAATAAATTCCATATATGTAATCATTATTTTAAAATTAATCAATCATTTCAATTTATTTTTTGGTCATTTGGAATAGTACCATAGAGAAAATGTGTCACACGATAAATGGTAAATCGTGATAATTAGGTACAAACTAATTGAATAGGAAACAAAATCACACAGACACACACACACACACACATATATATATATATATTCATTTTAGTTAATGGTATTTCTACCCTTATCACCTTATCTATTATGTTTGATAATTTTTGAGACACATTACCATTTGTAATTGATATACAATAATTAAATGTTTAGAAAAATTACATGTGTTCCACTCCCCTAACTTATAAAATTTAACATCCTATCATCACTTAATTTTTTTTAAAAATCTATGTAGGAATATACCTAACAAAATATCTCCAAAATTTCTCTATCAAAATAAAAAATATTCTTATTTCACCAAAATACCAACATAAGAAGGATTAAGTTGTAATCTAAAGGTGGTTTTTCCAAGATTAGGTATATCTCTTAACAAAGTGTTACATGTTTAATTCTTATTATAACTTATTAAAATAATTTTTAACAATGATGAAATAATAACATTATTATCTCAAATATAATTAAATATTATTATTATTATTATACAACCATTTTTCCTTTCATTTTTACTTCTACGGGAAGATAAGACATTTCTCATATGTATGTTTGGAATACCACATCAATAAAGTGATGTGTTTATTTTAATTATCAAATAAAATAGATGGTTATGATGGTAGAAAATATTAATATATATGATATTTTGAAAAAAGGATTATTTATAGATAATATATTACGTACCTACTTACCATACCACCAGTTGGAAAATGATAATGTTTCTCCTTCATACATATATAATACCACCTACACAAAGTGTATTGTTTCATTTTTTGATATCAAAATTAACAATATATTCATAAGTATATAAATAATGAATAAATATTTCATATATAATATATTAATTAATATTAGAGATTATAATATTAACTAAATAATTTATTTTTACGATATTAGGAAAATTAAAATGTGGTTCATGAATACGTACGGGATACCGCCTCTATGAAACGACATGGTTCATTTTTCATGACCATAGTACATGGTTGGTTCTATAGGTGTATAAATTTTATAAATATTATAATTATAACATGTTTAATATTTTTTTTAAAAAAATATAACCCATTTTACAGTATTCAACATATTGCTGTTATTTTCTGGTTATAAAAAAAACGTCAACACACCATCCAATGTGAACTTGGCCACTTTAATAATTAAATAAGACATGGAATTAAATGATATTTAAGGAATAATGAGAGTGGAATGAAAATTAAAAATTTTCTCAATCCATTAAATAACTAATATAATTTTATTATTTAGGATCTAAATAACATATAATGTTTGACAATATTTATGTTAAGATATTTTTCAACTTAAACTTTTTTGTTTGAGATTCATTCCATTTTCACCACATGTTTTATTGTTCCCTGTGTATATAAAAACATATTATTTCTTTTTAAAACAATTTTAATTTAATTTAATTTCTTTAAAAATAAATTTCATATTCTCTCCTATAATGTTATTTTTATTCAAAAGCTACTAATGTGGTAAGTGATTTTACATTTAAATGATGTTTTTAATGTTTTAAAATATATCTCCTCCATATCCATGTTAATTTAAATGATTAATGAATTATATTGTTTATAATTAATTAGGATTTAAATTTAAATTTCAAATTTATTTTACTTTATCTAAAGGGTTAAAAAATGAATATTTTTATCATTTTCCATTGGAGTCAATTTTGAATCTTTTTACCAATGTTCAACGTAATGTTTTTTAACATATATGAGATGAGTGTAATTTCCATAAATTAATTAATTTATACATTAAAAAAATTATTATTCATGATTTCCTGGTTTTCCAATTTAAATTCCATTTTAAATATTTTTAAAAAAAAATTATATTTCTCTTCATTGTTTTGTGAAAATCTAATGTGCTTATCTTATGGGTTCAAATTAGTTTAAAGGGTTTTATGATGAAAAATTAATATATTACTAATATTTTATTCATGATATTGTACCTAATTATTATAAATGATGACAGGTGAGACAAATAAATCTCATAATGATGGGTGATCCCAATATAGCTCTCTACTTTATTTCATAATGATGTAGTATTATAAGGGAAAATGAGAGAGATAATAAGGTTGGTTACTCCTATTAAATTAATTAGTATTCAGTTATTTTTTCAGGGCTTAAACATGAGTGAACATTTTTTATAAATATGAAATCTAAGACACCTATATTATTCTTATAAAAAGTTTTCTATGGAAATATTTTATTTTCATAGGGTAAAAAATGTCTATAAATTTTTAAATTTGATATATTTTGAAATGATTTCATGAGTACCCACATACCTACAGATTATATAATTGTTTTTAAAATTAATAATAATGGGTTCTAGATTTTTTATCAGAGAATTTATTTATTTTTATATGTGGAAATATTTTATTTCTGTGTTCAAGATTTATTGATAAAAAGAAAAACATCTTGATGGGCATTCATGTTTTTTCCCGATCTAACATGATTAATTTATTTCTATAGCCCTTACTGAGCATTTTTTTTCTAATCCCATATTTTCAATTCCATTTCACAATGTATAAGGATGATTAGAAATTTTATCAAGGTAAATATTTCCACTATGATGTCTCAACTTAAACAATGATTTTTTTTAATGAAATAAGGTTGTATACTTAAAGACCTATTTTTGTGAAAAATGTATATTTTATGAATGTACCATCTTTATTATATAATATTTTTCCTAATTACCTAAATTTTTCGCCCTAATTGATCCTAAATATTTATGAATGTCAAAAAAATTTATAAATCAGGTAATAATTTGGTTTTAATGTCATATGGTATTTTATAATTATTATCGTCACACTTTGAAGATAGAGCATCTGGATAATTTTAACTACTATGATTCATGATGGAGAAATATATCTAAGTCTATATGGTATGATTCCACTTAAATCTTCACCAAGGAACCCTTTCCCCAATTCTAAATTACCTAAACCCATGTACCCTATTAAAGCATGAAATAATGCATATAAAAATTATATGGTTATGTATCACATTGACTGTTTTTTAATAACAACGTTACATACCCCACGCCAAGATCATTCATGACCACATGATTACAAAGTAATTTATGATTCCCCTTTCTCATTCCCCATGACTCATAAATTTAATTATAAATGATACGATTAGTTAAATATAATTATTAATTAATTTATAATCCAAACACTATACGAAAATTTAATCTACTCATCAAACCCATAAAAAAAAGAATGTGAGAGGTAAATGACATACCCTTGGAACCTATATGATAAAAATCATCCCCAATGAAATATAAATAATTTAAAATTTTAGTAGAATGAGAGAAACCCATAAGATAACTCACCAGGAAATATCCCTATATTAAAATGGTGAGATACAATATATGTTCATCGTCAATCATGTGTCTGTTTCTACTAAACCACAATTCCCTTTACACTACTGGAAATGGGGTTTTTACCCACGATTCTTTACCAACGGTTTTCTTAAACTGTTGGTAAAGAAGGTCTAGGAAACCCTTTCCCAACGGTTTACTAGAACCATTGGGAATGTGTACCCCTTTGCCAACAGTTTTATGAAACCATCGAAAAATGGGTGTTCAACTTAACCTTTCCCAACAGCTCTAGTAAACCATTGGGAAAGGGTGGCCCTTTACCAATGGTTCCATTAAATCATTCGGAAAGGGTGTGTTGGACAACCCTTTTCCCACAGTTTTTAAAAACCGTTGGTAAATATTTGCCCCACATACAGTCGGGTCGCTGCTCTCCCCCATTCGTGACAGAACCCTAAATCTCTGCAGCACTCTGCTCCTCTCGCAACATCCCCCTTCCGAACTGGTGAAACTCTATCTGAATCATCTCAAATCAGGTATTTTATTATTTATACACATAAAATATCTATGTTCTACCTTGTTTTATTTTTATTCATCTAATATTTTAGTTTTATGTTTTGATTTTGATGTGTATATCATTTTTTTTGTGTTTTTATTTAACCTAGACTTTCTCCATTCCAATCTGGATTCCAAATTTTCTATGTATGTGTTTTTATTCCTTTTCTTCATCTGGTAATTAATTGTTACTTGGAAATTTATTTATACGTGTTTATTAATTTTCCTGTTTTCACTATTGAGGATATGTGTTGAGACCCTTTCAATGTTGTGTGATTTCACCCTGAAAATATGAAAATGAACGAATATTTGGTTAATTAATTAGTTTCCCATGGAATATCATTTTTGTCATAATCTCTATGATAAATAAAGGGGTAATGTAATGAAAGACCTTGAATAAATTGTGGAATTTGGGGTATGTTGCTTCTATGAGAGGTTTTTTGTGGTGTTTCATTGAATGTTGTAGGCTATTGTATGGTGATTGAGGTGACCAGTTGGGCTTTGTGATATGTGGGGTTGTAATGTGATGGTTAGTGGGCATGGATGTGACATGTGATGTTGTGTGGTAGTGATGATGTGTGGTGGTGTTGTGCTGTGTTGAGGTGTTGTGTGATGAGGTTGTGGTGTACGATGTGGTGAGGTGGTTTTGGTTGTGCGGTGGTTATGATGTGAAATATTTTTTTTGTGATATGTGTTTGTTTTGGTGAGATGGTTGGCCGATGTAATATGGAGATGATGGTTATTGTGAGATGGTGAGTTGTTGTGTGGTGGTCTTATTAGTTTCCAGGTTATCTATGGAATAAATTATGTTGTTAAAACAAAAAAACAAGATAGTAAATAAATGAGATGGAATAGAAATGGATGTGTGGTAAACTAAGTGTTTTTAGGTGATATGTGATGTGATAATACCTGATGCTAGCACTGGACGCTAGACCTTGTTAGGGTGGTGTATATGGGGATGCATCCCAAGCCACATTAGAGATAACTTCTATGTGATCGGATATCTTTGGAAGGTATGGGAGCATATGAAATTCAATATTGAGGAGTGAGAGCAGAAATTGGCAGGGATATAGTAGTGGGGTTTGTTTATTTATTTTGATCATGATGTAATATTACTATATTGGATACACAATTTGGAAAGTGATCCTTTATGAGGATGAGTTGGTTAGTTGACCTATTTAGGTTCTTGTTGGTTTTACATTTTTTCAATAACACATTAGTATGTTTTTTTTCACATATGTAGATGATACCTTGATTATTTCCTTGGTGAGTATACATGTTATTCACACACTAAATATAATTTTTTTCCAAATTTCTAGGAGGACTTTGGGGACCATGTTGGATATTAATAGCTTGTATTAGAGTTTTTGTTGAGTCGCTATTATATGACTTGTCTTTTGGTAATTTACATTGGAGACTTTTACAAGTATCAGGTTACGTTATTGATGTATTTTAGGATGGTATAGGGTTTAATTTTATATTATCTTTGGGAAATTTATTTATATGTTTTTACAAGCCATGAGCAACCTATTAGCGTAGAAGCCTAAAATTTATTCACCCATGGGGTGCGCTTGACTTGGGGAAGTAATTGGGTAATGAAATGTATGACCATAGAGTTGCCAATAATGAGTTATTGAACATGATTGAATGATTTGGGATGCCTATAATACATAATGGGACCTAAGTCATGTGCCTCTTATAGACCTAATGAAAATGAATATAAATAAATTTTAATTTAATTTATGAGTACTTCTTCTTTACATTAGTTTAATAGTTCACTACATCAACTAGAAACTTCTTCCTTTATCATTTACTTATGTGTTTTTTCGATTAAAGTACAATCCTATTGAATTCTTTATCACAAAATGACTTGTGTAAATTCTTTTCACAGAATGGACATAAGTTGGATGTATGAAACCGATCGGTTCTCAAGCGATTTTCAAAATAATTTGGGGAGCTTTATCGATTTTTCATTTCACAATGCTTCAGATAGTGGTCTCATACACTGCCCATATTCTAATTGTGTTGGTAGAAATTGGTTGAGCTGTGAAGAAGTCAGCTACCACATAACCAAAAATGGTTTTCAAGAAAAGTACTTTTTGTGGTATCACAATGGGAAGAAAATGAAATCTCAAATTGGCGATGATTGAAATTAAAGGACTGGAATAGAGAATTTGTTAGATGATTGGTTTCCATTTATTCGTCATCATGAAAAAGAAAGGATTTTGACTCAAGAAGATTTCGATATGAGGACTGTTGATGCATCTAGTGAAAATGATGATATTGATAGGGTGAAAAAATTGAATGATGCTGCCACGACTCAAGTATATCAAAAAATGCGATAAAATGAAAAGGCTGGAATTTTTAATCCAATTGTTTCATGGGAAAATTATGTGTGGAATTTCTAATACAAAAATCGATTACATTCCTTCCCTCTTGAAGGATTCACTACCAGATGATGCTGATATTACCTCAAACCACTATATGGCATGGAATTTAGTAGAGGAAATTTGATTTTGAAGAAACAAAATTCATGCTTGCCCGAAAGATTGTAGTTTATTTTGGGAGGAAACCGCTGAACGAAATGATTGTATAAAATGTGGCACATCCTGCTAGAAGTCAAAATCTGACAGAACACCATCCCGCGTTCCACAGAAAGTAATGTGGCACATTCCATTGATCCCCAGACTCCAGAATCTTCTTATTTCTGATGACATGTCAATAAAAAAGAGATGGAATGATACCAAGAGAAAGAAGACTAATGACGAGTTGGTTCATCCTGCAGATGAATTTTCATGGCATAGATTTGGTGCTCGACATCCTGAATGTGTAGCCGACATGCGTAATGTGAGGATGGGTCTTTCATGTGATGGTTTTAATCCGTTTGGGCATATACTTACTTCGCACATCACATGGCCAGTTTTTATACACATTTATAATCTTCTAAAATGGTTGTGTATGAAAAAACCATTCACTTTCATGAGTATACTCATATCTGGTCCTTCTAATCCCAACATTGATATTGATGTATACATGAAACCTTTAATAAATGATTTGAATCTTCTTTGGGATGTGGGTGTACGCATATACGATGAATGTTCAAAAGACATATTTGAGATGTGTGCTGCGCTTTTGTGGAAGATCAATGATTTTCCATCTTATGTAATGATATCTGGATGGGGCATGAAGGGAAAACTATCATGCCCAATTTGTATGATGAATACATGATCCAGAATACTAAAACATCGTTGTTGTTTCAGTTTTATGGGAAATCAACGATTCATGCCAAACGATCATCCATATAGAATGAATCGTTGATGATTTGATAATACCATAGAGACCAATGATCAACCTCAGTGTATGTTTGGAACTGATGTGCTTAATGAATTGAAAGAATTCATTTTTTCATTCGGGAAGGGTCAAATGAAATCTGGAAAGAGAAATAATGATTCCACTGAAACCTGTTACAATTATAGGAAGAGGAGTATCTTTTTTGATTTTCCTTATTGGTCAACCAATTTTTTACATCATTTTTTAGACGTAATTCATACTGAAAATAATATAGGATAAATATTTCTTTCAGTTCTTCTAAATGTCAAGGGGAAGACAAAGGATGATTTACGATCTCGGTGTGACTTGGTGGATTGGGGCATCAGACTAGAATTGCATTCTGTGCATATCAGTGAAAATAAATGGAAACTTCCATGTGCTTATTATGTGATGACACCTATGGAAAAAAATATTTTTTGGAAGTATTAGAGACTATTAGAGTTCCTGATGGCTCTTCAAGAAACATATCTAAACGGGTCAACCGAAGAGAGTTGAAGTTAAAATCATTGAAGACTCATGATTATCACGTTCTACTATATGAGTTTCCTCCAATATAAATCCATCATCATTGGTCCAATAATGGAAGGGTGAGTGTTATTCGGTTGTGCCATTTGTTTAGATATCTTTGTTCTATGATGTTATCCAAGTCTTTCTTGCAAAAAAAAAATTGACAGTTGCACCATTAATTTTGTGCGAGTTGGAGAAAATATTTCCTCCATAATTTGTCACATGCATGCTGAATCTGACTGTCCATATTCCTACTGATATTCTTCCCGGAGGACCTGTTTCTTTTCATTGGATGTATCCAACTAAAAAAAATATGTACACATTAAAGTCTTATGTCCGAAATAGGAATCATCTCGAAGTATCTATCGTGAAAGGTTACTTGGCACAAGAATGTATGGATTTCTGCTCAATGTATTTTTCTGATCATACTACTAGAATGAATAGACCAATGAGAAATGAAGAAGAACAATATGACCAAATTGAACCCAGTTTTCCATCACTTCCTCATATAGGAGGAATTCTTGGATCATATACATTGAAGATATTAATCTCTGAAGAGCGGGAGATGGAACATCGCACAGTTTTGTTAAACTGTGATTTGTTCGATGACTATATCAGGTAACTAAATTGAATATGTATATCTTACATATATATCTATTAAATTATTCATATTTTTTATCTACAGGGAACATAAAACAATGATAAATAGGAAGCATCATTCATTATCTTTGAGAAGGAGAGATACTTTTCGTAGAAAAGAGTTTTCTTCTTGGTTAAAATTGAAGGTAAAAATATTACTATTTAAAATAATTCTACAAATATTTAGTTATGTTTAATAGTCATTTATATTTTAGGCATTGAGTTTGTCTGCTAACTCTGTCTTTAGGGAAATAAGATCTTTGGCTTTTGGTCCTAATATTGTGGTTCGTGACTGTAAATCAATTGTTATCAATGGGTACAAATTTATTGTCACTGAATGAGCAAAGAACATGAGAACACAACATGATGGTGTTATGGTTACTGCCACAACAGATTATTATGCAGGTGCCACATATTGTAGACTATGATTTGAAAATGTGGGTTATTATGGGGTCATTGAGAAAATAATAATAGTGGATTATTACTCTCATGGATGAGTACCAATGATGATATGCCATTGGTTTGATTCGAGGATGAGACATGGCACATTTATTGATGATTGTGGATTTTGAGTTATTAATATGACTTCCACTCTTGCTACCGAAGAACCATATGTGTTGGCATCAATGGCTAAACATATTTTTATGTCAAAGACCAACTTTGACCTGAATTTGGTGCCATAGTTGAAGTAATTCCGAGACATATTTCTGATGATGGTGATGACAGAGTTGACATTGTCCCTAGTGCCATTGGAACCAATCCATTTATTTCTTTTGATGACTCCAATACCTCAATTTTCAGAGTTGATTATGAACCTGAAGTTGTTGAAAATATATATAATCATTCATCCATGTTCTCAATTCTTTTGGTTTACCTCGAGTTGGGTTGTTAAGGTTGGTAATATTCAAATTGATTTAGTACTGATAAAAAATATGTTTTATCTAACTTGACCTTTATTTGAATTTTCAATGTTTATTAGTTGCAGTTTTATTTGAATTGCATTTTTTAATTTGGAATTGAACTATATTCAATCCTAGTCAAACAATATTTCTAACTTCATGAACATTACAACTTGTATGATTTATTAAATCCATTCAAGCTCTTCTAAAACAATTGATAGCTAAATTACCAATGATTCCCCGTATTCCCTCATTTATTTAGTTTTTTGGGTTACACATTAGTTTACATTTTCTAATTAATTACATATTTTTTTTCAAAAGCAGGAAATGCAGCCAATTAAAGAGAGACGAAAGAAATAAATGATGGAGAAAAATCGTCGAATGGCGGAGCTGGGCATTCCACCATTAGTTCTTGAAGTGAGTACTTTATTTGAAATATATATATTTAAAGAATATATAATGTCATGTGATTAATTTTATTGTAAACATTTTCGTAGGATCCACCTATACGTCGACAGTTATTCGATGAGGAGCCTAGTACTGGTCCTAGTAGTCAGGCTGGTGGTACGAGGAGGGTTCGTACCATAGGTGGACGAGAAGCTTCGCGTACCCTAATAGACCCTGCCCCTCCCACTGACATGTCATCCGACCCACATTCTGATATCGGTGTGTTGTTAGGGACACACAGGATATTTAGGCCTCCCATGTTTTCACCACCTTTTTCATCTTCTGGCCCATCTTTTTCATATCCCATGATGATTCCCACTCCCCCGTCAGAATCCAGTCATACAACTGTCCATTCTTTTTTCCTTCTACTTTTGTCTCTCTGAGCATCTATATTCCATCTTCCTTGACTCCTGCTCCACTACAGGGTGTTCCATCAGTTTCGGTGGATCTAGCAGTGCTCAGCGATCAGACAAGCACATGTATATTTATAGAACCCTAAAAAAAATTTATAGAAATATTTATTTTCTTTATAACATGTTTGGATAAAATATTTGTTTTTCTTTCATGACAGATACATCTACTGACAGGAGATGGGGGAGGGGGAGTAAATGCATTCCTGGGGTGTGGAACCGCCGCACACAGGTTATGGTGGATTACAATGAAGATAACCAAATGGCTGAGAAAACATGGTAGCAATGTCGGAGTTTTTTGGCAACGCTTGCCAAATATTCCGACATCATTCCTGTCTACACTCTATCGTGAAAACATTTTCCACATGAGGTCAAGGATAGATCTTGGGAAGAGATATGCGTAAAAATATCTGTTGAATTTAATTCCATTAATTAATTTTGTATTTATATGGATTAATATTTCGATGTCATCTTTGATATAATTTTCTCGATGGTCAGGGTGCACGACCGGAACGTCTAAAGGATTTAGGAAAGCTTTGGAGAGACTACAAGAATGAGTTGTATATTGGATAGTGGCTAGAGTTGGCACTTAGTTAGAGGTGGTACCAGTGGTGGATGATTGTCCTATAGAGCAGTATTGTGAGAAGATTACTCATATGACGACTACCCAGTTTAAGGTATTGATTACATTTGAGGTATTTAAATAATAACGTTCATTTTTTTCATTGATAATATCTTTTTCATTATTGAATTTTATTTAGGAATCTTCTGGAAAAAATAAAAAAACATTGATGCAAAAAAAAATACCACCACACACTGGGACGTACTACGATGCCTGATCATGAGAGGAAGCAGGTATGAAAATTGTTTATTAGTTTTATTTATGACTTACACATTCTTTTGTTTCCTCAATTATTTAATAGTTTGATAATGTTTTAATATAACTTTATTTTTTAATGTCATTGTAGAGGCAAATACAGAATATTGAAGGACGTGTGCCTCGAGGAAAAATGTTTTGCTCGAGTAGACTGAAAAAGGAAGGAAGTGCCATCAACGAAGCGACTCAGTAGAAGATTTTAAGTTTTAATCTGTTGATTTTATATTTTAATATCTATTTTTAACTTAATAATATATATATATATATATATATATATATAACAGGCTACTTTAGAGGCTCGCGATGCTCAAGAACCAGACAATTTTGGGCCAACTGATCACTTACATCAAGTGTTGGGATAGAAGCATCCTGGCAGAGTACGCTGCCAACCTAGGATAGCCCAGAAAAGTTATTGGCCCTCCTCAGGTAAGATTTGTAGTGCCATCGAGCTGCAGAAAGTTAGGGCAGAAGAAGAACGGGCTGACAAAAGGGCCATAGAGATGGTAGAACAGTCTGCTAGGGAAAACAGTGCATTTATGAAATTTATTGAAGTTATACATCCAAAACTTCCACCAGAGGCCAGCCCATCATTTGAAGAATATATGTCGTCGATACATTCTATATATGGTGCACCAGGTGGAAGTTCTAGTGGCATTCAAGACGATTTCCAGCCTGAAGATGATGATGGCGAGGAGTCTGATGCGGAAGAGGTGGGAGAGGAGGAGGGAGAGGCGGAAGGCGAGGGCGAGGCAGAGGGCGAGGGCGAGGAGGAGGGAGAGGAGGGAGAGGATGATGATGGGGACGAGGATGAGTGTGATGATTATGGTGACGATGGTGATAGTGATGTGGTACAAGTTGATCTGTATCATTTTTTACTAATATTACTGAGATTTGATGTTTAATTTATTCTAGTTGTTGGTTTTATCCAGAACTGTAGTATAGTATTGGAGTTGAGTTATTCTTATATATTGTCTATTTTCATGTATGTTGATGTCATTTTGTGTTTTTGGGAATTCCCTGGATAGACCCCCTCCTTCTTGGACCCTTTTCAACCCACCACCATCCTCCTTGGACCTCGGATAGACCCCCAGACAACCCCCCACACCCTCCTCCTTGGTCCCCAGACAGCCCCCCAGACACCCCCAGATATCCCCCCGGATAGCCCCCCAGACAGCCCCCGGATAGCCCCTTGTACAGCCTCTCCACCCTCCTCCTTGGACCCCAGACATCCCCCCAGACAACCCCCCTCCCCCACCCTCCTCCTTGGTCCCTGGACAACCCCCGGACAACACCCGCACAGCCCCCCGGACAGCCCCCCCACCCTCCTCCCTGGACTCCGAACAACCCCCCCATCCTCCTCCGTGGACCCCGAGCAGCCCCGCGAATAGCCCCCACATAGCCCCCCCCCCCACTCTCCTCTTTGGTCCCCGGAAAGCCCCCCGGACAGCCCCCACCCTCCTCCCTAGACCCCCAGACAGCCCCCACCCTCATTGATTTCACATGCCTGATTTATTTCTCTCATCATAAAATGTTATTTAGGATAATTACATGTTTGTATGTCTTGAATTATATGAATGTATTTGTATGATTATTAGCTCATTCTCATCAAATGCATGTGATGATATGGTTTAATTTGAATACAAAGCCTTGTTGTACATTCTCCATGTTATGTGAATTATGCCTTGTTTGATTTTGTTTACTTGTCAATTGTTAGGATAAAACATGTGATACATGTTAAGGAATCGTGGACATGCTCATGGAATTTAGACTTGAAATTATAGGATGTATGCTTTGGTTTCTAGTTGAGGGCTTCCAGTATGGTTTCAGTTACTCATGAGTTATATTGGTTCCATGAAGATAAAACTAGGACACGTCTATTTTGCAAGATGGTAATACCATGCCTCAGGTGTGGACAGTAGTATTCTAACAGAGTCTCTTTTGTTTAAAATGGATTTTATTTTAAGTGAAAAGAACAAATAGCAGATGGAAAACCAACCAAAAGAATTCGGATTCTATTAATACTGTATCACAATGATCTATGGGTCATATGTGACATGTACGAGTCAACCCCGGATCAATTTGAGTCACGGTGTGGTCGGGATCACTCTATGTGTCTCTCTTATGTTTAAAATGGACAACATTTTAAGTACATATGGAAAACTGACCAAACAGATTCTGACTGTGTTGATAATTTATCACAACAATCCATGGGTCATATGTGACATGTATGAGTCAACCCCACGTCAATCAGAGACGCGATGTGGCTGTCAGCATTCGAAGTGTCTCACTTTTGTTTGAAATGGATAACATTTTCAGTGAAAAGTAAAAATGACAAATAGAAAACTGATCAAACGCATTCGAATTGTGTTTATACTTCAGGAAAATGATCCATGGGTCATTTTTGACGTGTACGAGTCAACCCCGTCTAAATCTGAGGCGTTGTGTGGCCGATATCACTCTAACTATGTCTCTTTTGTTTAAAATGGATGGGATTTTATGTGAAAAGAACAACTAGCATGCATAAAACTAAAAAAACTCATTCGGATTCTGTTTATACTCTATCACAATGATCCATGGGTCATATGTGACATGTACGAGTCAACCTCGGCTCAATCCGAGTGGCAGTGTGGTCGGGATCACTATAAGTGTCTCTCTTATGTTTAAAATGGACAACATTTTAAGTACATGCAGAAAACCGACCAAACAGATTCTAATTGTGATGATAATTTAGCACCAACGATCCATGGGTCATATGTGACGTGTATGAGTCAACCCCACCTCAATCCGAGATGTGGCGTCACTGACACTATTCAAAGTGTCTCACTTTTTTTTAAATGGATAACATTTTTAATGAAAAGTACAACTGACATACAGATAACTGACCAAACACATTCGAATTATGTGGATACTTTAGGAAGATGATCCATGTGTCATTTGTGACATGTACGAGTCAACCCCGTCTAAATCAGAGGTGTGGTGTGGCCGATAGCACTCTAACTGTGTCTCTTTTGTTTAAAATGGATGGGATTTTAAGTGAAAGGAACAACTAGTATGCATAAAACTGACCAAACGCATTTAGATTTTATTGATACTATATCACAATGATCCATGGGTTATATGTGACATGTATGAGTCAACCCCGACTCAGTCCGAGTCATGGTGTGGTCGGGATCACTCTAATTGTCTCTCTTATGTTTAAAATGAAGAACATTTTATGTGTATACGGAAAACTGACCAAACGGATTCTGATTGTATTGATACTTTATCACAACGATACATGGGTCATATATGATGTGTATGAATCAACCCCGCATCATTCCGAGATGCGGTGTGGCCGAAACCATTCGAAGTGTCTCACTTTTGTTTTAAATGGATAACATTTTAAGTGAAAAGTACAAGTAACATATGGAAAACTGACCAAACGGATTCTAATTCTGTTGATACATTAGGAAAATGATCCATGGGTCATTTGTGATGTGTATGAGTCAACCCCATCTAAATACGAGGCGTGGTGTGGCTGGTAGCACTCTAACTGTGTCTCTTTTGATTAAAATGGATGGGATTTTAAGTGAAAAGAACAACTAGCATGTAGAAAGATGACCAAACGCATACTGATTCTGTTAATACTGTATCAAAATGATCCATGGGTCATTTTTGATGTGTACGAGTCAACCCTGGTTCAATCCGATGCATAGTGTGGTCAGGATCACTCTGAGTGTCTCTCTTTTGTTTAAAATGGGCAACATTTTAAGTACATATTGAAAACAAACCAAATAGATTCTGATTGTGTTGATACCTTAGAAAAACGATCCATGGGTCATATGTGATGTGTACGAATCAACTCCGCCTTAATCTGAGGTGCGGTGTGGTCGGCACCACTCAAAGTGTCTCTCTTTTGTTTCAAAAGGACATCATTTTAAGTTAAAGCATCAACTAACATACAGAAAACCAACCAAACGCATTCAAATTGTGTTGATACATTAGGAAAATGATCCATGGGTCATTTTTGACTTGTACAAGTCATCCTCGTCTAAATATGAGGTGCGGTGTGGCCGGTAGAACTCTTACTGTGTCTCTTTGGTTTAAAATGGATGGGATTTTAAGTGAAAAGAACAACTGGCAAGCATAAAACTGACCAACTGCATTCGAAATCTATTGATGATTTAGGAAAATGATCCCTGGGTAATTTTAGATGTGTACGAGTCAACCCCGTCTAAATACAAGGTGCGGTGTGTCTGGTTCCTCTCTAACTATGTATCTATTGTTTAAAATGGACAGAATTATAAGTGAAATGCACAACTGGCATACGAAAAACTAACCAATCACATTCTGATTATTTTTATAATTTATCACAATGATCCATGAGTAATATGTGACATGTAAGAGCCAACCCGGGATCAATCCGAGTTGCGGTGTGGCCAGGATCACTCTAAGTGTCTCTCTTTTGTTTAAAATGGACAACATTTTAAGTACATATGGAAAACTGACCAAATGCATTCAGTTTCCATTGAAACTTTTGGATAAATATCCATGGGTCATATGTGACGTGTAAGCATCAACATCGCCTCAATCTGAGGTGCAGTGTGGCCAACACCATTCATAGTGTCTCTATTTTTTTAAAATGGACATCATTTTAGGTGAAAACAACAACTGACATACGAAAAACTGACCAAACACATTTGAAAACTATTGATGATTTAGGAAAACGATCCATGGGTCATAGGTGATGTGTAAGAGTCAACCCTGCCTCATTCTGAGGCGCGGAGTGGCCGACACCACACTAAGTGTCTCTCCATAGTTTAAAATGGAGTTCATTTTAATTAAAAACAACAGTTGACATACAGAAAACCGAACAAACACATTCAGAGTCTGTTGAAACTTTAGAATAACGTTCCCTGAGTTATTTGTGACATGTATGAGTCAACCCTGCCTCAATCCGAGGTCAGGTGTGGCCGGAACCACTCAAATTGTTTCAAGTTTATTTGAAATAGATAACATTTTAAATAAAAACAATAGCTGACATACAGAAAACTGACTAAATGAATTCGCATTCAGTTGAAACTTTAGGAAAATTATTCATGGGTCATATGTGACGTGTACGAGTCAATCCCACCTCAATCCGAGGAACAGTGTGGCTGGCGCCACTCAATGTGTCTCGGGTTTATTTGAAATAGACATCATTTTAAATGAAAACAACAACTTACATATGGAAATTTGAGTAAACGGATTCAGATTCAGTTGAAATGTTAGTACAACGATCCATGGGTTATATGTGATGTGTATGTGTTAACCTAGCCTCAATCCGAGACACAGAGTGTCCGGAACCACTCAAAGTGTCTCTCTATAAATTAAAATGGACTTCATTTTAATTGAAAACAACAACTGACATATGGTAAACCGACCAAACACATTCAGATTATGTTTAAACTTTAGGAAAACGATCCATGGGTCATATGTGACGTGTACGAGTCAACCACGCCCCAATCCGAGTTGCAGTGTGTCCAGGATCACTCTAAGTGTCTCTCTTTTGTTTAAAATGGACAACATTTTAAGTAATACGGAAAACTGACCAAACAGATTCTGATTGTGTTGATACTTTAGCACAATGATCCATTGGTAATATATGATGTGAATGAGTCAACACTGCCTCAATATGAGAAGCGGTGTGGTCGGCACCACTCAAAGTGTCTCTCTTTAGTTTAAAATGGACTTCATTTTAAGGGAAAACAACAACTGAAATTCGGAAAACCGACCAAACGCATTCGGATTCTATTGAACCTTTTGTAGAATGATCTATGGGTCATTTTTGACGTGTAGAAGTCAACTCCGCCTCAATATGAGGCACGATGTGGCTAGAACTACTCAAATTGTATCTTATTCATTTAAAATAGACTTCATTTTAAGTGAAAACAATAAATGACATACTGAAAACTGACCAAATGCATTCAGATTCTGTTGAAACATTAGGAAAACTATCCATGGGTCATATGTGACATGTATGTGTAAACCTCTCCCCAATCCGAGGCATGGTGTTGTCGACACCACTCAAAGTGCCTCACATTCATTTGAAATGGACAACATTTTAATTGAAAACAACAACTGGCATATGGAAAACCGACCAAACACATTCAGAATGTGTTGAAAGTTTTGAAAAATGATCAATTGGTCATATGTGACATGCACAATTAAACCCTACATTAATCTGAGGAATGGTGTGATCGGAACCACTCAAAGTGTCTCATTTTTATTGAATAAACAACATTTTAAGTGAAAAAAACTGACATACAGAAAACTGACCAAACGCATTCTGAATGTGTTGATGGTTTAGGAAAACGATACATGGGTCATATGTGATGTGTACAAGTCTACCTCGCCTCAATATGAGTCCCGGTGTGGCCAACACCACTAAAAGTGTCTCACATTTATTTGAAATGGACAACATTTTAATTGAAAACAACTACTGACATGCATAAAACTGACCAAACACATTCTGAATTTGTTGAAACTTTAGCACAATGATCAATGAGTCATATGTGATATGTACGAGTTAACGCCACCATAATCCGAGGCATGGTGTGGCTAGAACCACTCAAAGTGTCTCATTTTGTTTTTAAATGAACAACATTTTATGTGAAAGCAATAACGGACATACATAAAACCGACCAAACTCTTTCAGAATATGTTGATACATTAGGACAACGATCCATGGGTAATATGTAATGTGTAAAAGTCAAACCTGCCTCAATTACATGCATGGTGTGGCCGGTATCACTCCAAGTGTATGTATTTTTGTTTAAAATGGACATCATTTTTAGTAAAAACAAATGGTATACGAAAAACCGAACAAACGTATTCAGATTCTGTTGATAATTATTCAATTTTTTATGTATTTTATTGATAATTGATAATTAAATTATGTATTTATTCAATTATGAATTGAATTCTAGATTCCACATATAATTTTTCTCTGAATTTTAAATTGAATTCTAAATCAATTATGTATGTTTATAATTATGTTATGAATTATGATTTAATTTTGGATATGTATAGTTCAAGAATAAATTATATGTTAAATGTGTATGAATTTGTTCTATATATGTATGTCATAGTTTGTTATTGCGGGTATAGTAATTGGAAAGGATCAGAATGGAGGCTGCTGTGCAAAAATGGAGGCTGCTGTGCAAAATGCAGGCTGCTGTGCAATTTGCACAGCATAGCCTATGCCAACGGTTTCAAATCGTTGGCATAGGCTTGTAATAACCCTTTCCCAATGGTTTCTAAACCATTGGGAAATGTTTCTAGGGATTTTTTTCCAATGGTTCAATGAGAACTGTTGGAAAAAACCTCTCTCAATGGTTCTAAAACCGTTGGGAAAGAGTTGATCTGATTAGTTTTACCAATGGTTTGGTGTAAACTGCTGGCAAAACTTATTCCAACGGTTTAAAAAACCATTGGCATAGGTTAATTTTCCTAACCTATACCAATGGTTCTTTGTAAACCATTGTGATATTTTTTTTCTAACAACTTACTTCCCCAAAATTTGCAGAACCGTTGGTATAACATATACCAACATTTTGTAGGCTTTCCAAATTGTTCTGAACCATTGGGAAAGACCCCATTTCCAGTAGTGTTAGTTAAAATTGATTCTACCATGATCTAGTGTAATAATCATGAAAAACCTAACTAGTATCCTAGAAATTATATATAGGAGTAGAAGAGTAATAAAGGAGAATGGGGAGGATGTTTTTAATTTGAATCGTTATAACAAAGATTCCTTAACACACATGAATATACGAAGGGTGGGATGGAGATATATAATGTGTGGCATACCCCTTCACGAGTCATGTTGGAAGAAAATAGTTGATAGGGTTTCCATTTTAATAAAATTTAAATATATAAAAAATTTAATTGAAATATTAAAAAATGATTGTATGGGGAAAAGATGTGGAATGAACATATGTGCCATAGTGCAATTCCCCTTCCTTGGGAAACAAAAAAAACACCCAACCAACATTGTGACCTCAAAATATATATCACACTGTAATTATCCATTGTAGATAAACACATAACAATAATGGTTACACATTAGGTCTGGAACATGAGCACCCCGATAAAACTATCCCAATTATGGTGCAATTATCCCCAACTATAGAATCATAATCCTACATAGCCTATTTGTTATTCACTAATGCCTCATGGTGTGGTTTGATTTCTCACATACACAAGAAATTGAAATTTCCTCTAAACTCATTGAATTATATTGATGAATATCATAAAAACATTCCCACCTGAAGGATTCTCATTTTTAAGAGGCAATGATAAAGTCAACTAGATTTCATCAACTTGATTGGAAACTAACACCATTACACATCTATGATTTTGGAGTTGATGTATATATACCACCCATTCACTCAAAGCTAGTAATATATATTTTATCTTAAAATGAAATCCCAATTATCAATACATAATATTCATACTATAAATAATATACCCAATACAATATCCACATCACTATGTATGATGATGCATGAAGATACTACTAGAACCTCATTTATTTTACTTCTCTGATAAACACTCAATATTTCATTTGACTTTTATATTCATAAGAGTTGAATCATAAAGGATTTAAATAACATAAACCATGAGGGAATAAAATGGAATAAAACACACATTTTTGTCATACTCATAAACATAGAAATTATCTCTTTTGTCAAGTATCACTAGAAAGACTATCAGAGTAGATAGGGTTCAATTCTCATTCCACATATCCTTAGTCAAGATTCACTCCCAGGACTATTGGAGTGGATAAAGTCCCTTATTTAATGAGGATCACTCCTCATTATAGTCCTTATTATCTCAGGAGATATCCATATTTACCTAATTCATTAGATGGATATATAATTCTAGGTCGATCCATCACATAATGAAAATCCTATATATGTGTTCCACATGATTATAAAACATTCATTATATCATAGAATATTGAGAATAAGAAGGTTTAATAAACATTTCAACATTATATCATTGTATATCCAATACATAATAAACTATTTTTATAAATATATTGTAAAAACCATGACCCAAGTACCCAATTGTCTGTGGTTAATTTATAATATTGGCATAATACTCAAGGAATCACAACTCGAAGGTCCACAACGTTTAGTTGAATAGGAAAACTAGATACATATTTTAATCTCACCTTATAATTGAACACATGAAATAAAACACAATATTTTCCTAAAGTGAATCAATATTTCCTCTAGCATAACCCTAAATATCTATCAAAATACACGTTTTAGAATCAAGGGGAAAAAACATAAGAAAATTATGACCTCAAATTCTTATTAATTGTATGATTACAACATAATATAGGAAAAAATAAATCATAATCAACAGTTAAAGGTAAATAACTAAAAAACATGATATTTAAAAAATAACTTAAGCCTAATATGGAAGGAATAAATAATGATAAAATAGTGCCTTATATATAATCACATGAGTTTTAAGCTTTTAAATGTATATTCTAAATAATAAAGTATTCAGACAGAAATTAATGAATAATCTCTTAATGAGGGAACACATAATGCTGAGAAACTAAAAAATATTGTCAATTCCTTTCACTATATAGTTTAAAACTAAGGTAAAAACCATTAATTAGGTTAATTGATTTGTCTCATGAGACATACCGATGCATCGAGGGGCTGTGTAATTCCAAGCCCCACCCATCACATAATAAGTCATATTTATTCTGCATATGAATGGGGTGAAACATAATCAATATAAACACACATATTAAAAATCTAACATATGAAATAGTAATACCTACCTTAGTTAATAACCATAATCATAAACCATCTAGTGTAGTATTGCGAATGGTAATAAAATTATACATCCCTAGTTAAACTAATCATAAACCATCTAGATAAATTATATCCATGGAATCACTATAACAAATCCCTAGTGGAGTATAAATAGAATAAGGTTTGTGGTCATTGATTAATTGAATATCCATGAAAATATCCTTTAAAACATTATTAGGGGAGACATTAATTTTATTTTGAAAATAACCTTTTAAAACTAAACATTCACAAATAATTTTGAAATAATTTTATTTAAACATAACCATGGGAAATATTAAAATATTATTCAAATAATTGAGCTCTAATGAAGGTAAAAAATTCCCTTCATTCCATACATGTTAAAATAATGATTTCCTTCACAATTTCAGTAAAATCTAAACATACACTTCTTAGAAATCTATATGAGGATTCTTTTAAAAAGTAAAAAATTAATAAATGGGTTAAAATTCACTTAAGAAATAATTTGGATAACGTTAAAAACTCTTTTTAACATATTTTTAGAAAACATATTTTTAGAAAAAATATACATTCAACTGAAGAGTGAAATAAAGATAGATTTTCGTAAAAACATTTTCACAATAATATTAAGTACCAAAGAGAAAAAAGATATAATATTATATGAAGATTTCATGAATAAATATAGTATATGAAAATCAATGAGTTTATTTAGGCATTATATTTCACCATCAGAAATTTAATCATAATCAATCCCAAAAAAAGATGAGATTCTAAATTAAACCCCTACCACTTCTGTAACTTTTGAATGGAAATACCCATGAAAGAAATATCATAAAATGAAACATTAAATACCATTAAGATAAAGGTATTCATGATATAATAAATAAAATGGGAAGTATATAAAACACAAAAAATAACTAAATGTTGAATATGGAATAAATCTCACAAAATTAAAAGTTAGACCAGAAACCCTTACCTTGGGAATGATTTCCTTCACACATGTTTGAAAATCCTATATAATAAATCAATGTTTTTTATTAATATATTAAATAAAAATACATATACGATATATTATATATTTAATTTAATTTATAACAAATTTATTGTAAATTCATTGTTAAAATTATTGATTCAATTGATAATTACTTTATTTGTCACATATTTTTTTTGTTTGATAACATTGGTCTTTTTACGTTGATCATGGATATAGGAATTTAAAAAAAATTAAAATATAATATAAATATAATATACTTTCATTATATGTATATTAACATATAAAATTTATATATTTAAAATGGATTACACCATTTGTGGGGATGGTAATCAGTACATACACATGAATATTGTTTCAATTTTTATCGATGGATGGAATGAAAGAAAAATAAATATTAAATAACATTAAATAATAATAATAATTTTATATATAAAATTTATACTAATGAAAGACCTTCTTATTACCATCCATTTAATAATAAAATAAAAAAAATTCACATCATTTTGTGGTGGTGGTCCACACATACGCAGGAGAATTTTTTTTTATTTTCCAATGGGTTTGAAGGTAATAAGTTGTATATGATATTATATATATAAATATATTTTTTTACTAAATAAAAAATATATTTATTAACTTTATCATTACTATATTCTATGTAAATATTAAGAGAAAAACAAATCACATCGTATTGGGAGGTGGTAGTCTGTCATATACACGAGCGATGTTATCTCATCCTCCCAAGGAGGGGAAATTAAGAATTTATTTGTGATATAATAATTACATATGTAAAAAAATTTAGTAAATATAATATAAATTATTTAAATACATAATTATATTGTGACATGAATTATGGTGATGGAAAATGAATTACATCGGGTCGCAAGGTGGCAGACTACCATACACATGATTGAGGATATCATTTTCCATTTGATAGAAGCTGATAAGGAACATATTTATTACATTAAAATAATAACATATTTTTATATTGCATATAATTTTGTTATTATATTATCAAATAATAATATTATTTGAAATTGGTTTAACAACATTTAAAAAATTATGAATGTTTAAGAATTTAACCTCTTATTTGGAGATCCTCTTTAAATTTATACCTAATGACTTATTAGGAGATCCTACTAAAAAAATAAGTCCAATAAGATGATCGTGGGTATGTAAGAAACATATTTGGTTACAATTTGTACAATCAAAAGGGTTTTTGAATTTTTTATATGATAAGGGAGTGATGGCCTTTTATAAGTGGGGGAGATGGAACACTTAAAATTTTTGAATGGATAAAATGATACCCATGCATTTCTCCATAGAAATGACTCCAAAATAAATATTTCATGTACCTAATAGATTATAATGTCTAAATACATTAAAAAAATGGGTTTAGAAAAATGTTTATTTTATTTTGAACCATTCTCTTATTTGTTTAACACATGGTAGACCCATTTATACCTTATCCACAATAATTAATTTTTACAGGTTTCACTGATTATTATAGTAAAAAATTATGTTTAAAATTTTAGTTAATTTAAAATATTCTTATTAAAAATATGGGATCAATACTTCCAAATTATATTCTTATAATTGTTAGATTCGAATTCAAAATAAAACCCACAGATGCGTCGAGAAAATAGTTTTTACAAAGAAAACATTCACATGTTTGAATTGTTTTTATATCATAATTCCTCCTGAAATATATTATAATGAAATAAATTAGTTAAATTATAATTAAATTTATCTTATTTTAGTTAAAATAAATTTAAAATATAATTTTTCACTATAAATAAATTTATTCAAAAATGAAATTTTCAATAAAAATCAATATTTTTCACTACTTATCAAAAAAATATTCTTTTAAAAAAATTATAAAAAATTCCCCCAAAGAAAATTATAACATATAGTTTTAAAAAATTAAGTTTATTTTCCGAAATTAATTTTCCAAAATTTTCCAAAATAAATTTAAATTATGTGAGAAATGCACGAATAAACCGCCTTTTAAAAAAATATATTTTTTCAGAAAACTGTTCTTTTCCTTTTGAATGATATTTATTTTATTTATAATATATATATAACCATTTAATTTTTTTTTATAAATTTATAAACCAAATAATTTTCAAAATTTATTTAGTTTTATTTGTGACCTCTAATATTATAGCTCGGTTATAATGGTATCGTTTAAATAATAATATTTTATTAGAGTATTGAATTTCATTTTATCCCAAGGATTCATACATCAGAATCTATCAAAGAGATTGAATTTATTTAAAAAATATTATGTTTAGAAATTGAAAAGAATATTTCTATTATGTTATTTTGTAAAAATTAAAGAATGGGTAACAATGAATTAAAAAACATAATATAGTAGTAACATATTCTTAAATACATTTTTAGAAAACATAGACATAGAAGAAAATTGATTTTCGACCAAAGAGGGAAATAAATTTAGATTTTCTTAAAATATATCATTTGGATGTTAAGTGCATAAAGAGTGGAAAATGAAATGGAAATATAATATAAATAAATAAATAGATTAAAATAAAAATTCATGGAATTATCAAGATTTATATATTTAAATTTCATTATTGGAAACTTAATCGTAAATGATCTCGATAAACAATGAGATTGTAATATAGAACCGTGAACTTAAGTTTGAATTCCTTCACATGAACTTTACAATAAAGCATTATAAATTAATATTTATTATAATTATATTCTATATCATGTACATAAATATAATATAATATATGATCAACATATAACATTTCTACTCCTATTTATTAATAATTCCTTATTAACATCATTATTTTAGGGTTTAAATTATTTTCTTTCTCATGGATATTTCAGTTTGTAAGTTCCAGTCATTGTAATATTATCATGGTTCCAAAATATAAATAATGTAATATATTATATTATATATATATACATATATATTCATCCATAAAATGTAGAAATAGAAAAATGATTTACATAGTTCATGGAGATAGTAGGTTCTACATATGCTTGATAACTATATCCATTTCAATAGATGAAAAAAGAATGTTAAATAAAGATTATGCCTTAAATAATAATTGTAATAATATCATAAATAAGCTATATATATTCTGAAATCCATCATTATAACCAACCATGTAATGTAGGGACAAAAAACAACTTACACTACTTCATAGTGAGAGTATGTTGTACATACACATGAGTGATGTTTCTAGTTTCTGTATGATGTAACGAATGTGGATCTTGATTCATAAATCCTCATAATAAAAATTAAGTATATTTAAGATAAGTAAATAATTATTTTAGAATGGATACCATGTATTTTGAGTAGGTAAAAAGAGAATTAAAAATGAGAACGGTCGGTTAAGAGTTATATGTCTTTGTTGAGAAACATATTTTGGATTACTCATTAAAACGTGAAAGATGGTATTTTTTAAAGACCATAAGTTCTAGGATATGGTTAAGGAATATTGGAAGGTATTATTATAGGGATTTTATGAGCTAGAATGTTCAAAATGTGTGAGGAATATATGAGAGGAGGTTCCCCTTTATAAATGAGGAAAGGGAGACCCATGAAATTAAATAATGTATAAGATTAATATAAATTAATATTTTTAATAAAATGACTCAAAATTGATATAATTAAAATGTTTTATGATTATATGTCCAAATCCCCTTAAAATACAAACGTTTTTACATTTTATGTGATTTTTGACCCTTATCCCTTAGTTTTAACATAAGGTTAATCCTTTTGACAATTAGAAGATTATAAAAGGTTTGTACTCTTTAAGGGTAAACAATTTTACCATAAAAGGAATAGGGACCCATAAATGGACATTTTTTAATAGTTTAAACAATATCCCATTAAATTTGATTGAAATAATATTTTTTATGAATTTTAAATATTTTAATAAATATTGTTTATTATAAAATATCAATAATGTCATTTTGGAACAAATCATTTACTTTGGCTTTAAAGTCATTAAGATTGTTATAGAACTCAAATATAAAGGGTTACAATATCCCTAATATTTTATATTTAACTAAAAACATGGAACATAATAATACATTCAAATTTTATTATTATTAATATCATTAAAATAATTTATCATAATTTTTTTTAAATTGAATAAATACTTTATCAGTTTTGCATAAAAATTGAAGATAATTTTTAAATCACTACAAATTATAAATAAATTACCCATATAAAATATATTAATTAATAATTCAAACAATCATTTATAACTAAAATTATCCCCATTTTATACTTATGTTAAAAAATAACCGATATTGAAGTCAAGAGAGTGATTTTTTTTAAAGGTGGGGACATGGCCCTTATTATTAAATAAAAACACTAGAATCAAAAGAACCAATAAGAAGGTTCCTAAAAGGAATAAAATACCTCATAATTAGGACCCAAAAATTTATTTGATCTTTGAAAAATGTATCCATTCTTTTTCTTGCAAGGCACTCCAGTCAAATCCACCCCATGCCTACGACTGTGGTCTCTAGAATAGCAATCCTTTAGCATTTCTTGCACCATGTAAATTCTTTCAATATCAGAGTCATCTGATGAAAGATATTTATTTTGACACACCATCTTATTAGTAGTATAATATTCTGTAACTCACCCTAGTCCACGACATCTTGGGTGGTGCCCCCATTTCAACATTTTTCTCTACTACCAATATTCTTATACTTCATCTGCTGCCTTAGCGTATTACATCATTATTAGAGTCATGACCCTATTTTTTGTGTCATCTTGATTCAGTATTTCCATATTCATCATATTATCATGCTGAAATGCTATGGAGTGCACTTCAAGGGCTTCAAAAGAATTTTTAGAATTGACATTTGGCCGAACCAACTTCTTTTATGGAGAACTGATACCTTCAATAACATTTCCATAATAATCAGAAAAAATGATAGATTTGAATTTTTTATAAAATAAAATATGATATCCTTTTTTTTTAAAAGAAGGATATATATTCTTCATTTAATGGATACACATGGTTGGACCCACATGCTATATAACACAGCGTGCTTCACTCATGATCTGGGCCACCTGCGAAGAAGTAGATTCCTTCACAGTTTCCTGCATAGGATGTTCCCTATAGGATTCAACATCAATAATCTTTTTTCCTTTTATTTTACTATCCACATCTTGAATAATCTCTTCCTCTAGTGAATTATTCTCATCTTAGTTATAGCTCTTGCATCCATTGCAACTGCTTCTGCATTATCCATATGAACATGTGCATTAGGGGTGTATTCCAGAATTTTCATAACAAAATACGATGATTCAACAGAACCTAAAACTATGTCTTTGTAAGAGGGGGACTTCTTTTATTTGTGACATATTTAATAGGGGGTGACATCTCTTCATCAATCTCATCAACACGGGTAGGAACACCCTTAGTAAGATCTGCCCATGGCCAGCTCTACAGTTGTGAATTTGGATCCATTACATTAGGGAGATACTTTGAAGTCCATTCTAGTGCATGACTAGGATTTTCATATACTTTTATTCTAAAATCAATAGAAGCATGCCCTTTTAATTTACACAGATCACAAAATCATTCATGCATATAATTCTTCAATGTGTTTCCAATGACATTAAATCTGCTTCAAAAAAGAATTAGTTTCTCATATTTGAAATTTAACTAGAAATTATAGTCCATAGTTGATAGAGATACATGATCCACATGAATTGCAGTAAGATATATCTCAACTAAGAAGCGTGAAAAGAATTCAAATATATCTTCCTCTGTCGCTCAATCAATCATAATTATTTTACACAATTTTAGATGCAATATCAAAGAGGACTTGAGAATGCCACTAAATCCAGCTTAGACCGTAGACACAAACCCATACATGACCCTTTGAGCATCGAGAAGAGAGTTGGTAGATGTCTGGGTGCCAATTTTGAAGGAAAATAAAACCTAGATTTAGGAAAATCATTCTAAGGCCCTAGTCTTTCCACTTTAGTCCCTATGAAGGGAATATAATGTGAATGAATCAACCCTGATAAGAGTGTACATCTAGTCGCTGAACCCCAGGTGATGGAGAGTCTATCAATTACTTCACATGCCTTCCAAGGATTGTTCCCAAATGGTAGGACCATTTTACCACAATCGAGTGCTCACAGTTCGTGATTCCATTAAGAATAATATCATGGTTAGCAAGAATTAGGGCAAAGTTACCTCTTCTGAAGATCTAATTGGTCCCTCCATCACATGAAAGTGTAAGAGATCAAGACTAGTCACATTTGTTCTTTCTTGTTTCCACCTTATCGAGATGACGATTTAGGCCCAAGGCCCTCTCTATTTTAACAATAGAGTGGTGTAAATAAAATTTTCTTTGAACAAGGCACGCCTCAGATATATGATCTGGGGTTTATAGAATCATCATTGAAACACCTCTATGCCACCTCAATTCCTAATACAACGCTCCCAAACCATATCTTCCATCCAGTTCCATGAAGTGACATTTGGTATTTATTACTTTCTGACAATAATATAAAGGTAAGAATCTATGGAAATGGAACTAAGCTTTTTTATTTGGAAAATGCAGACACAAGTTTCAAAAATATACTTGTAGAATCATATAAATTCAATTTTTATATAATTTTTAATGATTTATCCTAATTTTTTCCCTATTTTTGATTTTTACCCTTATTGATGTGAAAAAAGTTTACCAATGTTACTATCTTAGATGAAAAAAATAAAAAGTCTTATTAACCAAATTTAATCCTGTAGATTCAAAATATGTAATATATGTTTCACAATTTAATATATATAATTCGAATACATTAATTTAAAATTAAACATATAAAAAGCAACTAAAATAAGTTTTATAGAAAAAAATGTTTTCTATAGTATGAATGATTTTATGAAAATATAAAATACAAAATTAATTAAAATTACCACAATTAGATTATTAATAAAAAATAAAATAATTTTACTTTTAAAATCATTTAAAAAAATTATTATTTCATATTATTTAAATGAAAAGAAGGTTTTCTATAAAAATGTTTATTTTTCAATATTCATCGAAAAAAATATTTTCAAAAAATTATCAATATTCTACTCTAAGATAATTACGACATGATGATCTCAAAAATGAACTTAATTTTTTCAAAAAAATTATAATGATTTCAAATTTATTATTATTATTTTCTTACAAAATAATCAAAAACCATTTTTGAGGGATCATTTTCTTAAAGAATGTAATGAATTTTCTAAAAATTGAGTACTTATTTATAAAAATAATTTTTTTCTAATACATTTACAATAATTTTATTTTCATTTTTTTTAAAAATTGGATAATTCTATTCACTCATCCAATTGAATGAATATGTTTTAACTACAAACTATATTTTAGTTTATTTAGAGAAAAGGTTTCATGTATCAGAAGATATTAGAGAAATAAAATTTATTTGAAGAGAAATATATCATAAATTCTTAGGGTGTACATTCCACCACATAAAAAGAGTTTGATCCTTTATATTCCATTCCCTTAACTAGATATTGAGGATATTTCAGTTGCATCATATCCTCAGGTTTCAATGGAGCCTCTTCAAATTTTTGATTCATCTAGTGAACATCAACCATATGAGTAGTCATATTTGGTATAACTTTATCTTTATAATCAATGATTTTAACTGGTAATTGTTTATAGGAATGATCATTATATGGTAGTATAACCTATGAACATAGTACATGTGAATGGTCTAGTATCAACCTCCTTAAGAGAGATGCGTGGAACACATTATGAACTTAAGAGAGGTTCGGTGGAAGTTCCAGGTGACAAGAAGCAGTCCTTACTTGATCAGAAATCTCTAAGGGGAAAATACTCATAAGAAACAATTTGACCATCTTTTACAATTTTATAAAAACTTTACATGGAGAATATCATATATTTAACTTCTCATGAACCCCAAATTTCAAATTTCTCCAGAATTTGTCAATATAACTATTCTATCGATTCGTAGATGCCTTGATGCACTGCTGAATGGATATGATTTTCAATTCCATTTCTTAAACTAGCTCAGGTGCCAATAATTTTATTTCTCCAACATCATTCCAACATGTAGGAGTTTTACACTTATTTATATATAAGGCTTCCTAATGATACATAAAAATGATGGATAGAAAAATTTTGTTATATGAAAATTTTAATATAGTATGATGTTGATCTTAACCACCATTCAAATCCACATAACAACACCTCAAATTATCCACTAGGTTTTGAATGATATTCTCAGTCTATCCATATATTTTATGATGATAAGTAATACTGAAACGAAACTGTTAATCAATAGATTAATTAATACTTCACTAGAACATTCAGGTAAATATTGTATTATAGTCAGTTACAATAGAATATGTAACTACATTAAACATTACATGTCTCTTAATGTAAATTGTATAAAGATGATAAATTGAATATGATACTTTGATTAAAATAAAGTGTGGTGAATTTTTAGGGTTATTGAATATAGTCAAAATAAAATTCTGGACATTAGATGTTTTGTGGAGTCTGATTACAATATCCATGGTGATGTTTTCCTATTTCTATTATGGTGTAGGTAGTGGTTGTAACATCAATTTAGAGTTCTATATCTCTCTAAATTAACTTTCTAACACATCATGAACTATAATACAATCTCTAAGGTTTCTATCTTCATATTTTCCCTTAAAAAATACATTTCTATATCTATATAAATCTTCATAATTATAGGATGAATAGGGAATGATGAACTATGAGCTTCATCCAATAGAACCTTTTTAATGTCTAGTATTGATTTTCCAGATACATGGTTCATCAAACTTATCATTACATCAAAATAAAGGTTAATTTTAGGAATATTTCTTACATTTTTCAATAGTTCCACATATTCCTTCTGTGCCTATTTAATACTCACTTGGATAGATGGTTTTACATTCGCATAAGAAAGATTATACTTCTACCCTTCCATTAATATTTCATGTTCAATATATTTCAAATATATAAATATTAGATATTTTTTAATTCCCATTTTAGATAATTTAATATTATATTTTTGACTCAAATCATCTTCCACATTTTTTTCTTTTCTAGGGTGGTAATTTATTAAGATATTATAAACCTTAACTGAACCCAACCATATTCTGTAGAATATATTCAAATCTTTTTGATCGAATATATACTTTCATATATTATGATCAGCACATATATCCCAATTTTCTACATAAAGATAATACCCCCATATATATAATTAAAATACTAAAACTAACTCCAAATCATGATTTGGGTAATTTTTCTCATGAACAACATGTTTTCATGTGGAATAATCTATCACCGTATCATTCTTCATGAGAAAACACACTAGTCCCTTTTTTGATGTATCACTATATACACAAAACCATTATCCCCTCTAGTGTAGTGTAAATCATGTGTTCTTACTAACATTTTCCTCAATTCTTTAAAAATATACTCACATTCATTAGCCCAAAGGGAATTGATTCTATTTTATGTTAACACGATTATTTGATTAGATAATCATGAGAAATTATACATGATAATATGATAATATCCAGAAAAACTATGAATCTATAAAATAGTGGCCGGTGTGTGATAACATTCAATAACTTTTTTATTTTATGGTTCCAAAAATTTAATCCTTATTGTGATTATATTACACAAGAATGAAAATTTATGTAGCAAAAATTCTCCCATGGTAAATTTTTTATACAACTTATCCTTTCCTAGAGTATTATATAAAATTCGCATGTTATCTAAACACTATTCTTTTATATAGGAATATATAATAATGTGATATATAAAGACAACCAAAAACTAATCAAGTATGTCTCTAAAGACTCTATTCATTAAATTTGTGAAGATAATAGGGGAATTAGTGTGAACAAATAATATCAGTATAAATTTTTAGTTTCCATAACTAAAACAGAAGGATTTCTTTGGAATTTATACAATTTTGATCCTTAATTGGTAGTATCCAGATCGAAGATCAATCATTGATAAAAATTGAGCTCCTCGTAGCTTATCAAAAAAATCATCAATATAGGGTAGAGAATACTTATTCTTGATTTCGATCATATTAAGTTCCCAAAAATCAATTTAGATTCGCATTGATCCATATTCCTTTTTTAACAAAAAGAATAGGTTCACCCCAAGGGGATGCACCTTTCCAAATGAATCCCTTATCTAGATTCTCTTGTTTTTTATTCCTCAATTCATACCACTGAATTGGGTCCATTCTATATAGAGTATTTCAAGTATGTGAAGAAAAATGTATGAGTTCTATTAAAACCTCAACTTCATAATTTTGAGGAAGATCAGAAAATTTTTTAGGGAAACATCAAAAACCATCATTATTAGGACAATATGTTATTTTATGTTTCTACTCAACCATATGAGAAAAATATACCATATAAATGGGAATCGAGACCCAATAATGGATGTAATTTCCCTAATAAGTTTAAATTTTATGTTGAATTGATATAAGAACATATGGGTTGTTCAAAATATAAAATTTCACTTCACATCCTTAGAAATTGAAATGTGTTTCATGTAAATAAATAAAATCAATTTATAATATATCATCAATTCAACTAGAGGGAGAATAAAAAGATTAATAAGAATTAAATTTCCAAAAACTTCAATTTGAGAAGAATCATAGACTTCATATACAACCATTGTACAATTAGAAATTTTCACTGCTAACTCCACATCCAATATATGTGGTGTAAATTCAATAAATTAGTATATTAATAAGATATAAATGTAGGTTTAGTTACAAAATAAAATAATACATTAACTCTTCCAGATTGGGTCATATGTATACCATTCACCACATAATTAACATAACCCACATCAATAGTCATGATCACATGTGAAATCTTTTTTTTCGGTGTTAAGTGGTTTATGATTTCGATCATCATCCTTAACCTCTATTTTCAAGACATTCTTGACATAGTTCTTATGATCCATGCATTTTAATCATTGATGTTCGGGTTGTGAATTATATGGAACATTCTCTCTGTTCACATTACTAACTATCTTCTTCCCATCACATTAGAATTCAATTTTCCATTGACCTTTCGTTACACACTTAAAATATTTACCAGTCCCAATAATAAAATTTACTCCTTTCTTCTTTCTACACATTAACAAAAAAAATAAAATCTTCTTCTCTAAATTGTTTTTATAATTTTATTTGAATTCCATATTTTTTTATCATAACCATGAGATTTGTGGGTAACACCAGTCTGCAATTTGACCTTAAAAGAACATCTAATGATTTCCTCATAGCTATTAAATTCCATTTCATATAACTTGATTTTTATAATTAGTTTTAACACACTAAAGAATCAATCTATATTAATTTTAGGTTGGAAGATAATACCAGAATTAAATATCAATGGTCTTGTAAAATTTACCTCATAGGTACTAATGGATTCATCATCCTTCTACTTGAGCTCAAGGAAATCCTTACATATATTCATATGAAGAATATCGGGAAAGTACTTATTGAAAAATAATATCTTTTACTCATTCAACTCAATGAATTCGATTTATTCTTAATACCTAATCCTTTATACATGATTCCACTATTTATCTACATCTCATTCCAAATGAAAAATAGGTAAAATAAAATTTTAATGTTTTTAATAATAGATAAAGGGAAATAAATTTCCATTGGATGTGATTTATTTTTATGAAACTAGTGGCTCGGTAAAACCACTAAAAGGATATGGATGTTGACTCAAGAAGGAGTCAACAGAACATTATTCCCCCCACTTCTAATATGGATTGTCATCATGATTCATTGATTGAGAATGTTACATTAGTAGAGAAATAATATTTTTCATTTCTTTTTCAATAAAAATTTGTTTCTCGAGAGCATAATAATTTCATATCCTATTACACTCATCATTAAAATGATTCCATTGGGTTAAATCTTTAAAATAATACCATGAAACATAGTGTGAGAAATAATAATCATGGTGGAAACTACACTATATTTTCCTTACACAAACATTAGGATGTTATCTTATACCTAAAATAATACCAAGGTTTCTCACTAATTTTTTCCTTCCTAGTTCTAAATTTGACTAAACATTCTCTGATACCAACTATATCAACCCAAACAAATTTCATACTCAAATATTACATCTTATTAAATGAATATTTAATACTTGACAATAATATCCCTAACAAAATCATATAGGTATAGTGCCTTTCAATACATGGATGAATAAATAAATTATTCATGATTGTTCTACATCACCTCCCAATTAGTTATTCACAACTAGTACCCTTCAAAGACATATCATCAATACAATACTCCTTCATATCCTAGGGAAAGGAAATATAAGAAAGGGTGAACTCAGATTCTCTATAATGAAAAAAAGAGATATCAATGATCACTTGTGAAATAGATGATCATATGGGTATGATAACATGATCTTACCATTTTAAATCCATGACCAACATATTGTAGATAATAATATTGAATCATATCACAAATCATGACAATTTAAAAGAAATGAATCATAAAGGAATCATGGAAGATGATCAATGAGAGTATACAATTAGCACATGACATAAGTTTGTGGGACACACATAAGCAAAGAATAAAATTTATTATTCAATGGATCACTTCCAAGACTATCATTTTGAATTAGGTTCACTACCCATTCCATCGTATCCTTAGTCACAAGTCACTCCCAAGACAATCATAGCTGACAAGGCCCATTATTGAACAAGGTTCACTCCCCATTCAAGTCCTTATTATCTACTGTGAAATCCAGCATTACCCACTACATTAGAGGGATATATAATTCCAATACAACACATATCATAATGAAAATAATATATATGTGTTCCATAAGAACATAAAACATTAGTGACATCATGAAACGCACGGCCGATTGTCGCCTATCGACCGGTCAAAGTTCTGGTGCTCTGCTAATGTGTATAGCAGCACTCGGGTCGAATCCTCGGCGATGGTACTTCGTAATAGTCGATTGTTTTTAGTTGATTGTATTTTGATTGGGGGTTTTTTTTTGCAGAGCTTAATTTAAATGTTTAATGAATGATGTTTAATTTAACAAGTTGATAAATATTGGGGTGAGTTCATTATTGGGGAGTTAAGCATGTGATATCCTTGAGCCTTACATTGTATTGCATTAAATTAACGCCCATGTCATAAGTTGACGTTGATTGGAATTCCTAAGTGTGAAGGCTTTAATCCAAGCCTTAACTTATCTTAGGGTTCTAATCTCAATCAAAACTTATTAATGGTAGTGTATTTATGGTTCCAATAATCCATGTAAACCACTCGTTAAACAAAACATATCATTAATCCATGACATATTAAGTTTAACATACAAAATATTAATTTAAAGAATACTCATCGAGCAAAACTCTCAATCACTTAACATCCCCGAATTATAACTCACCCCAATGAGAGATTTACTCAGCCATTTGGATGGTTAATATTCTGGTTAAAATAATTATGATGATAAATTAAGAATAGAATAAAAAGAAAGGGATTAGAAAAGAGTGGTACGTTGACACACACACACACGAACGATGATGATAATTAAAAATGGATTTTCGATTGAATGAGGAATCAAAAGAAGGGAAGGGGATTCAACTGAATTTAAACTATTTTAAGAACATAAATATAAAACTACAGAAGGTGGATGAGAATAAGAGATATTGAAGATGTAACTTTCATTAAAACAGAATTACAAAGAAACAGAATTACAAGATTACAAAAATGAAGAACACAAAAGTAAGTGAAAACAAAGAGAGGAGGAAAGGTCTCTCAAGTGAAAACATGAGTATGGAAGGTCCTCCCAAGACTTTGGCAAAGATTTTGTCGTTCCAATATGATCTTCTCTTTTCTGAAATGCCAACCCCTCTCAAGGAGAGAAGGGGAGAGTATTTATAGCCCAAGGAGTGGTCTGTTTTCATTCCCAATCGGTCCCTCCATTTGCATCGCCAATTTGGATATTCATACAGCCTAATATTCAAATATATCCTTCTTCAAAGTTGTATACAATAATGTTGGCAGACTACTATCAAAATATGGAGGCATTTGGACAATTGGATCCAATGTTATGGCGGTTTTATTAAACAAAGGTAAGCTGTCCATTTCTATCCATGCTTTTTCTATGGCCAAAATGTGAATGGATTTTGGAACAGGAAGATGCCTTCAAATCCGAATTACTTATTCAACAAAGTCGGCCACGTATATCTCCTCTTTCACACTGAAAAATCTCAGCTCGATTTAATGCTTACATCATGAGATATGTCATTCATACTATACTGATTTTAATTCTCGGCCAGAATGGTGGGCTGGATTTCAAAGCTTCATTTGGGCCCCATCTACTTGGATTTGGGCCATGAAATTTTTATCCAAGATGACATGTAGTGTCCCCCAAATTATGATGGATAGTTAATTTATTTGGACTTCTGTATTGAGCCCAGTAAATCAATCTTCAAGGCTGGTCCAGTTTGTTCACAGATTCTTTGGTCTTGTTTGTGAGGACCATATGACCCTTCAAATGGAAGAATTGGATCATGGTTCCTTCTAATGAAATGTTGAATATTGAAATTAGAATCCAAAAAACAATAACCACACAATTTGAATCAGTATAGTGACAGTTATAATTAAAACATTAAACTGACTCAATTGGACTACTTCTAAAAATTCTCAAATATTATACTTAATATTAAAACATTAATATTTCACACAAATTATGAACATTTCATATAAAATAAGTAAAGGGGGAATATAATAAGTCATGAAAATATTAATAACATCATCTCCCCCACACTTAGTTTTGTGAATGTCCTCATGTGCAACAAATATAAAAAATGGAAAAATCATTTTCACTCACCAACAAATATTAAAATTTTGTTTTCTCCAATCAGGGGAGGTTTAGACTATTTCACTCATCCATTTTTAAATCCACCACAAGTTGATACAGAAACAATGTTCCAAAACTAATTCATTTTTCCATTCTAAAATTTAGAAATGGAAAATGTGGACACTCGAAACTCACACCTCTCAAGATGATTTATTTGTGGAGGTTCACTCTTTCACCAACCAAAAGTGAAAATTTTAGAGTTTGAAAAGAGCTCTCAGCTTCCAATCCCTATCCAAAGTGAAAAAGAATCAATAGGTCTCTTTAAGGGTTTTTTTGTGGCTATGGGACGGTAGGAATATAATGTCCAAGAGAGAAAATAAGAGGGTTAAAATACCAACATAGAAAAACAATGCACATTTTTTTGAAATAAAACATGGAAAGAAATGAAAACACATATTTACAAGGGAATGATTGTGTGAAGAAAGACACAATAGAGGAAGAAAATATGAATGGGATGAGAAGATGAAATATTTAAAAACCACCAAACATCTCCCAATGATATAAGAATATAATGCAAGTGTTCTTTTTTTTCCTTTTTTTTCTTTGTTTTTTCAAAAGTTGACCTTGAAACAGATCTCACATTCATATCCCAACCCATGTTTGATCTTCTCATGGAACAAATTTTAGTAGTTATAACACGATCAAAAGTTGATGATGAATGATTTTTTACCCACCCAAGACAGAACCCATTCTTTTTTTCATTTTTTTTAATATATTTTTTTTCATTTTTTGAACACTTTTCAATGACTTTTGTACAAATGAAAATTACACATATACACCCCAAAGCACACAGAATTACAACCTCTCCCCCACACTTGAATGGATACTTGCCCTCAAGCATATGATGACACATTGGAAATCAATGAACGTACGCCCAAAAATGAAGTCCATTTCCCCCACACATAAATTTCAATAAATTGTACAATAAAAATCCATGAAGATGTTGGGTGGGACAAGGTATTAGGCTTGTATTGTGGCTATAAAAAGAAAGGTTTTTATAGGCTCAAAGGGGATTTCAAAAGTAGGATCAATGTAAGGGTAACGAGAGGCTATTTGGCTATTCTGATTCTCATGTGGCTTAGAAAATGCCTCTATCATATTAATGCACACTAAGGTAGGAAATTCAGCTCGAAGGTCTAAAAACTCAAGACTCACAAATGGGGGTGAAAACACACATTTTGAAAAGATGGCCATAGGTGGCCTTGGCATGAAAGCAATTGTTTATTCTCACGGTTTGGGAAAAGCATTTTCCAAATAAAAAATTGAGCATTCAAAATTTGTTAATTTTGACACAAAATTCTTTATCCAAAGTCATGATGAAAATATAAAATTTTTGAGATGAAAACAAGTCTGTTAACTCCCCAAAATGGTTGGACAAAATTTCAAAACTCGATAGTGAGTAATCATGACACTTTTTTTGTAATTTTTTTATGTAATTGTGTTTTTTTTTTGTTTTTTTTAGTTTTTATGGTTTTTTTTAAAAAAAACACACCCACACAAGAAAGAGAAAAAGAAAGGGTTTGATGAATAAAGTGGTAAAAAAATGAAAGAGAGAGGAAGAAGAAGAAAGAGGTAGAGAGAGAAAGAGATAGAGAGAGAATTAAAGGGAAAGAGGTGCCCCCTGGTTTAGATTTGGTGGGTTGCCATATCCATCTAGTGGTGGGTCGGCTAGAGAATTTGGAGATTCGGTGGAAGTCGAGGTGGTTCCAGGATAGTGGGAAGTTACCTGAAAAATAAAATTCATTATTCATCTAATTAAAAACTAAAAAGAAATTGAAATTTCATAAAAGTAAAAGAAAACATGGGTTTCCTCCCAAGAAGCGCTGCGTTTATTTGTCTACAGCTGGACAATTTCAGTGGACTACCCATAGTCTGACGGTGGCCATCGTATTTTCTCAACTCCAGTGTGCTTCCAGAAAAACTTTTTCTTTGGGAGGCCTGATGATTCATTGGATAATTTCTTCCCATCCTTGTTGGTGTTCTTTCAATTCAATGGGGTTGGAAAGAGAATATTTCTATCCTCACTTTGGTCTTCAACTTGAGGAATGATTTTATCCACAAAGTGATGGTTTTCTATTCGTGGAAATTCATGAAGATGGCTCAATTCTGATGGTTCATTTATGTAAGGATCAGATAACATAGAACTATAGTATGAGATCCCAATTGTTTTTGACTCATTTATTTCATCACTTACCGATGTAGAGTAATGAGGATCAGTGGAGTCATAAGACTGTATAAAATTTTCAATATCCTTTATTTCAATGTTGTTCACCAAAGAATGTTCAATTTCAACCGCACCAGTGATCACTTTATTAATTAGGGTACAAATATCACAAACATCACTACCATCAGGACAATATAAACACATTGGTTCAAGGTTCACTTCACATATAACAGAATTTTCAGAATCATGGATAAGAAAGGATGAATGTGGGATAATCTGATTTGAATCAACAAATGAGCATTCTACTTCATTTTCCTCATTACCATCCATGTTGGAGAATTGGAGGTCAGAGGTGAGATGAGATTCCAAAGAGTTTTCAAGATCCTTTAGATCAATGGAGTTTGCATTTGTAATTTCAACATCAATTTAACCATTAATCACTTGGTTAATGAGGATGCAATATTCACAAACTCCTCTATTAGTAGAACATGAAGAACATGATAGATTAGGATTCAACACACTCTCAGAGGGAGTTTCAGAAACATGGATAGATAATACATATTGATTCTCTAATAGGTATCGCATGGATTGAAAAATATTGAACTTGACCATTTGGTCTCCAAATTCCATGGATAAGATGCCTGAATGGACATCAATCTTGGTTCTCGCAGTCATGAGGAATAGTCTTCCTAGAATTAGGGGAGATCGAGAAGAGGTCGTCTCACCTTCCATGTCAAGGACATAGAAATCAGCTGGGAAGATAAGATCATTGACTCGGACAAGGACATCCTCAATTATTCCCTCAGGACTGGCTGTGCTTCGATTGGCTAACTGAATGACAACACCCGTTGGGTGCAAGGGACCTAGACCAAGGTTGGAGAATATGGATTTGGGCATGAAATTAATTGAGGCTCCTAGGTCTATGAGTGCATCATCAATATTGGAACTTCCAATTTGGCATGGGACTGTAAAGGTCCCTGGATCTTTGCACTTTAAGGGAATAGACTGCTGGGTGGAAACATTTTCGAAGGTCCTAAGTTGCCTCTTGTGGGTACACAACTCCTTGAGAAACTTGGCATACTTAGGGATTTTTTTGATGGCATCTAAGAGGGGGATGTTCACTTCAACACATCTAAACATGTCAAGCATTTTAGGATCAGGTTCAAAGGACTTCTTAGGCTTGGAGATGGCTTGAGGAAAAGGAATTGGGTTCCTTAGAGGAATGGAAGGAGATGAAGGAGTGGATTCAAGTTCCTTTTCCAGATTTTTGTTTTTTTCATTTTCTATATCAACATCGAAAGGGTAGGTAGAGCAATCAGCATGGGGCATAGAAATTTGCTTTCCCGATCTAAGTTCAATTGCACTTACATTACCCTTAGGGTTGGGTAATGGTTGAGCTGGGAGTTGGGATGAATTGGATGGTTGTTGCTGGCTAAGGTGGGATGCAAGTTGACCTATTTGGGTTTCAATGTTCTTGAGGCTAGAACGAGTGAAGGAAGCAAGATCCTCTACAGCACTTTCCCATGGTTGTTTAGAAGAAGAGGCTTGTCCCAAATTGGGTTGGCCTTGATTTTGGTTCTTGGGAAAGCTGTTGTATTGGGTGGGGAATTGGGAAGGCTTGTTAGGATAGTGGAATCTAGGAGGAGTATTGTTCCTTTGGGGTTGAGGAACAAAAGGATAAGGTTGATGGATGTTACCACCACTTTGACCATATTGGAACTGGTTTGTATTTTGATGAGGGAACTGAGGAGGATGAGAAATGGGATTTCCATACCTCAGAGGTGGGTTAAAGGTAGAAGAGAAGGGCTTAGGGTGGGGTTGGTTGAAGTTTCTAACAAACTGACCTGATTGTTGAGGGTTGAAGTTTTGCTGAGCATATGCCGCATTGAGCTCCATTGGACTAGATGAATCAGATGGATCATCTTGAAGTTGTGGACATGTGTCAGTTGGATGAGATGGAGAGTTGCAGATTCCACAATTCTTGATAGGTCCAGGGAATAGTGACTGTGGAGAAGATGAGGTTGGGGCTTTGGTAGCCACCGCTAGTTGACACACAAGACCTGTAAGTTCACTCATCCACTCAGTCATCTTGTTGGGCTCTATGGATTGATTCTCATGGGCTTGTTTCACTTGAGCATGCGCTTGAGTATGGAATTGCTGCGTGTTTGCAGCCATGTTACTTATGAGATCTCTTGCAGCTGCAGGAGTTTTATCAACAAGAGCACCGCCACTTGCAGCATCTATGAGAGTTCTCTCCATAGCCAGTAACCCCTCGTAGATGTATTGGATCAAGAGTTGGTTAGGGATTTGATGGTGTGGGAAGGTTGCAACAAGTTTTTTGAACCTCTCCCAGTACTCATGCTGTGATTCATTTGGGAATTGACGAATACCACTTTTTTCCTTTCGGATGGAAGCGGTACGAGAAGCAGGAAAGAATTTTTCTAGAAAGAGACGCTTCATGTCATTCCATGTAGTTATGGAACCAGGAGGTAGGTAGTAGAGAAATGACTTAGCAGTGTTAGCTAGGGAGAAAGGGAATGCTCGAAGTTTGATTTGTTCTTCAGAAACCCCTTGAGGCTTCATGGTAGAGCACACCACTTGGAACTCTTTAAGGTAGAGATGTGGATCCTCACCGGCTAGCCCGTGAAAATGAGGGAGAAGATGAATCAAACCCGGTTTGAGTTTGAAGTCAGCTTAAATGTTTGGATATTGAATACCAAGAGGTTGATAATTAATATCAAGGGAAACGAGTTCTTTCAGGGTTTGTTCCCTAGGATTGGCCATTTCAATTTCAATTGGTAGGCCAATGATTGGTTCTTGAATTATTTGAGTATCTCTTATGTTCCTCCTAAGTTGGCGAAGTGTTCGCTCAATTTCAGGGTCAAAAAAATCTGAGGGATTATTTGGAAGGCTACGGGGCATTCAGAGAGATTTTGGAAGAAAGAGGAAGACGGGTTTTTCTTTGTATTTTTTCAGTTTATGATTTTTTTGAGAAGACGGGTTTTTCTTTGTGATTTTTTTTCAATTTTTTTGTTTGGTTTTTTTTACAATAACCAGAAACTAAGGAATAATTAAAGCACCATACCAGGAAACGGCGCCATTTTAAACGCACGGCCGATTGTCGCCTATCGACCGGTCAAAGTTCCGGTGCTCTGCTATTGTGTATAGCAGCACTCGGGTCGAATCCTCGGCGATGGTACTTCGTAATAGTCGATTGTTTTTAGTTGATTGTATTTTGATTGGGGGGATTTGTTTGCATAGCTTAATTGAAATGTTTAATGAATGATGTTTAATTTAACAAGTTTATAAAGATAGGGGTGAGTTCATTATTGGGGAGTTAAGCATGTGATATCCTTGAGCCTTACTTTGTATTGCATTAAATTAACGCACATGTCATAAGTTGACGTTGATTGGAATTCCTATGTGTGAAGGATTTAAATCAAGACTTAACATAACTTAGGGTTCTAATATCAATCAAAAATTATTTATGGTAGTGTATTTATGGTTCCAATAATCAATGGAAACCACTCGTTAAACAAAACATATCATTAATCCATGACATATTAAGTTTAACATACACAATATTAATTTAAAGAATACTTATCGAGAAAAACTCTCAATCACTTAACATCCCCGAATTATAACTCACCCCAATGATAGATTTACTCATACATTTGGATGTTTAATATTCTGGTTAAAATAATTATGATGATAAATTAAGAATAGAATAAAAAGAAAGGGATTAGAAAAGAGTGGTACGTTGACACACACACACGAACGATGATGATAATTAAAAACGGATTTTTGATTGAATGAGGAATCAAAAGAAGGGAAGGGTATTCAACTGAATTTAAACTATTTTAAGAACATAAATATTAAACTACAGAAGGTGGATGAGAATAAGAGATATTGAATATGTAACTTTCATTAAAACAGAATTACAAAGAAACAGAATTACAAGATTACAAAAATGAAGAACACAAAAGTAAGTGAAAAAAAAGAGAGGAGGAAAGGACTCTCAAGTGAAAACATGAGTATGGAAGGTCCTCCCAAGCCTTTTTAAAAGCTTTGGTCGTGCCAATATGATCTCCTCTTTTCTGAAATGTCAACCCCTCTCAAGGAGAGAAGGGGAGAGTATTTATAGCCCAAGGAGTGGACTGTTTTCATTCCCAATATGTACCTCCCATTGCATCGCCAATTTGGCTATTCAGAAAGCCGCATCGTCAAATATATCCTTCTTCAAAGTCGTAGACAATAATGTTGGTCGACTAATCTCAAAATTTGGAGGAATTTGGACAAGTGGAGCCAATGTTATGGCATTTTTATTAAACAAAGTTAAACTGTCCATTTCTATCCATGCTTTTTCGATGGCCAAAATGTGAATGGATTTTAGAACAGGAAGGTGCCTTCAAATCCTAATGACTTATTCAAAAACGTCGGCCACCTATATCTCCTCTTTCACACTGAAAAATCTCAGCTCTATTTAATGCTTAAATCATGAGATATGTCATGAATACTAAACTGATTTTAATTCTCGTCCAGAATGGTGGGCTGGATTTCAAAGCTTCATTTGGGCCACTTCTACTTGGATTTGGGCCATGAAATTTTTATCCAAGATGACATGTAGTGTCCCCAAAATTATGGTGGATATTTAATGTTTTTGGTCTTCTTTATTGAGCCCAGTAAATCAATCTTCAAGGCTGGTCCAGTTTGTTCACAGATTTTTGGTCTTGTTTGTGAGGACCATATGGCCCTTCAAATGGCAGAATTGGATCATGGTTCCTTCTAATGAAATGTTGTATATTGAAAGGAGAATCCTAAAAAACAAGAACCACATAATTTGAATCAGTATAGTGACAGTTATAATTAAAACATTATACTGACTCAATTGGACTACTGCTAAAAATGCTCAAATATTATACTTAATATTAAAACATTAATATTTCACACAAATTATGCAAATTTCATATAAAATAAGTAAAGGGGGAATATAATAAGTCATGAAAATATTAATAACATCACATCATAACCCATGGAAAAGAATTGATTTTCATAAAAATTTAAACATTTCATTATAACTAAACCTGTAGAAAAATTAATAGGTTTCATAAACACATTATCATCATAATCATATACCGTATAGAGAAAGAATATGAAACAATTTTCAATGTAATTTTTTGGAATATATGTAACATTATTTTTTATCCATGTCTTGAGACGACATGAAATTTTGAGGTTCGGTGAGCCCATAATTGTTATTATAAAAGCATTAAATATATTAATATCACACCCACATAGTTTCCCAAAAAAAGTAGAATAACTACTGAAATGAGTTGTGGATCAAAAATCTGAGGCCACCATTGAGTTCCAAGCGTGGATTTTACCATGGAAAATCCATAATATTTTTTTCATTGGATGTTTTAGAAAATGTCCTCACAGGAGAAAATCACTACCAACAAAACGTTAGTTAGCAACATTTTTTTTGCATTGGGGACATTTTAAAAAATTTCTAATTAATTTATCAATGATTATATAAATCTTAACTAAATGAGGTGTTAATAAAATATAAATATTTATAAACATCGCTGATTTTGTAATGTTTTTATACGTCACCAATTACCAACATTTAAAAATGTCGCTAAATTAGGGATATTTAAAAAATTCGCTATTTAGTGACACATCATTTACTGACATTCCAAAAAAATGTCTTGTATTTTTTAATATGTAATTTTTTTGGGCTTGTATTAAAAAAAATAGGCAAACCAATAAAAAATTGGCTACCCAACCAACCCTACATGTGTGTAAGGTTGCGTCTCCCAAACCCCCACTTATGGGTTACCACCTCTCCCACACCCTAAACTCCCTAACCCCCCCTCTTGTGGTGTGGCACCTCACTTATACCCCCAAACTCCCCTCCCATGTTTTGTTGCCTTTTGCGTACCTTGAACTGCCCCTCCCATACCCCAAACACCCAAATTCCCCCTCCAATATGTTGTGATGCCTCTCTCATACCCCAAACTCCCCCAGGATGATACATCTCCCCCTTACAATAATGCACCCGCCCCAGTACCCTCTTTTACGCCCGTTCACAACATGTAAAGGGCCTTCATATGCAAATAAAAAAACATACCCCAACAAAAATCGATACATGCACCTCCGGTGGCCTAAAGGAGAAGCATATCAACTCACCTATTTCATATTTTGAATACAAAATTGTATTATGTTAAATACATAAAAATATACAAATACATTTCTATATTTAATATATATATTTTTATATTAAACATATATATATATATGTTTTTATTATATCACATATATATATGTTTATATTTTATATTATATATATATGTTTATGTCTATATTTTTATGTTAATATATTATATATATGTGTGTGTTTATATTTAATATTTAATTATATGTTTATAATATATATATATATATATTACATATATATATATGTCTATTATATATATATATATATGTGTGTATATATATATGTATATTATATATATATGTATATTATATATATATATGTATATATGTATATATATTATATGTGCATATATATATGTATGTGTGTGTATAATTATATATGTGTATGTATACAAATATATAATTATAATTATATATATATATATATATATATATATAATTTTCTATGTTTTAAAATACTGGTAAAAATGCCACTAATGTAGTCCTGTTTTATTAAAAACTTCTATAAATTTAAATTAATTAATTTTATTATGTTATATTTGTTTATATAAATAGTTTCCAGTTTTTAATATATAATATTATATATGTAGATATATAGTAATATATTAATATAGATATATATATATATGTGTGTGTGTGTCTGTTTATATTTTAAATTTTAAATTTTATGTTTATATATATATATATATATGTTTATATATTATATTATATATATACATTTATATTATATATATATATACACATATATTTTATGTATATATATATATATATATTTGTCAATATTATATATATATGATTGTATTTTACATATATATTTATCCTTTATATTATATGTATGTATATGTTTATATTATATATATATAGATATTATGTATATATATATTTGTATGTATATATATGTATATATTTTATATATGTTATATATATATATATATGTTTATCTTTTTGTGTCTGTATAAATATATGTGTTTATGTATAGATACATAAATACATACACACATAAATACATACATACATACATACATACATACATACATACATACATACATACATACATACATACATACATACATACATACATACATACATACATACATACATACATACATACATACATACATACATACATACATACATACATACATACATACATACATACATACATACATACATACATACATACATACATACATACATACATACATACATACATACATACATACATACATACATACATACATACATACATACATACATACATACATACATACATACATACATACATACATACATACATACATACATACATTCATACAGACATACATACATACATACATACATACATACATACATACATACATACATACATACATACATACAGACATACATACAAACATACAAACATACATTGTAAAGACCCGTAAAATTCAAGGGAAATTTTTTCTTAATTTTACAAGAGCGCGGTTTCAGACGGCACCTGATTCCGAGGCCCGGAGTGCCCGGAATTAATTTCCGAAGTTTGGCTCGGGTACGTTCAGTGAACGAACGAGCGGGAATTCCTAACTTTTGATCCGGTGCTCGGAATTGAAATCCGAGGGCACCGATGAACTCGCAACGCCAATATTCGCTTAAAGAGACCTTTTCGGAAGTTGCGTTTGTTGCGGGATGAAAGTTAGATTTTTGGGTTTTTAGTTTAAGTTAAATAAAATTCATGAAGAACAATTTTATTTTAACTTGTTAAATCCTACCAAAGGGGGTTGGAAGTGGGACCCACATCCACTTAACCTCCCTTGGGAGGATTAAGTGTGGTGGGGCCCACACGAAGCTCCCAACCTTTCTACTTCTCCCAAATCCCCTAACCCCTCATTAAATGACATGAGTTATTTAATTTTGGAGTTAATCCTTTTGAATTTCAAACTTTTGAAATTCTAGTGTGTTGATGTGATAATAAAATAAGATAGTGTATTATTTTATTTTGGTTAATTGTTTTGTCTTCTTGAGAGGTGGAGAGCTTTTCCTTCTTCTTCTTCAACTCTGACGAAGATCACGAAGAACGCTCAACTTGACGAAGAACGCTCAAGTTCCGACGAAGAACGCCGCTCCGCTCTTCTTCGTCTTCCGTGTCAACGAGAGGGAACGCCGCTTCCTCCTCGGATTCCCTTCGTCGACATAAGAAGTTTCGCCAACGACGTATCGCATCGGACGCATCTCTTCGTCAACGGATTTGACGAACGATGACCACGACGCCCGACCTCCGCGACGTCGTCTTCCGCGGAACGTAGAAAAATCTTCGAACCTTATACCAAGGTAGGGGTTGTTGTTTTATTCTTTAATTATTCCATTCTTGATCGTGGATCTAGCATGTCTAACGTGTGGTTTTTGAATACTTTAAGTTGTGTTTTAACGTGAGGGGGCCGGACCGCATGAACACGGCCGAACCCCCTCCTCCGTTCATGGTGTTTAAATTTGTGGATGAATCAAGGTGGCGTGGTGCCGTCGCACCACGCGGTTATTCTCCCAATCAAGAACGCGACGCCGTCGCGCGCACCCCATGGAAAAAACATCAAGAACGCGACGCCGTCGCGCCGCATTGAAAGAAATCGAGGTGCGGCGGAGGGGCGCGGTGCCGTCGCACCATGCCGGATGACGAATACCGCGGCCGGTTCCGGGCCGCGGCGAATCGAGGAGACCGGCGGCCGGGCCGCCGGCGTTGGAAGCCGAAGAGGGGACCGGATTTTTCCGGTCCCGTTGCAGAAAACCGGCCGGCCAGCTGGCTGGCCGGATGGCATTAAACCGGGGGAATTAATCCCCCTGCCAACTCACAAAACCCCCCTCTTTATGAGGGGGGGGGGGGGTTCCTTGAGGGGGGGGGGGCAGGCATCTCCCCCGATTCCTACCAATCAAGCCCCCCACGTGGGGGGGCGGTTTTGCAAAAAGGGGCGCGGCATATAGCCGCGCCGTCTTTCCAATCAGCGGGGGCTTTGCCCCCCGCGTGCAGCCACCGTGCGGCGCCAGGCCGCCGCGGCCCCCGCGCCGCCGCGCCGACGCGCCGCCGGCCGGCCGGCCGGGCCGACCCAGGGGGGGGGGGGGGGGTCGGGCCGGGTCGCCCCGGACCCGGACCCCCCGTTTCGAAGCAGTTTCGGTCTTTTGGCCATAACTTGAGCCATGGACCTCCGATCGACGAACCGTCAGCGGCAACGCAATCCTTGGATCGATACGGTCGTTTCAGTATATCGCACTCAAAGTTTTGGATTATTTTGAGTTCGGCCGGGTTGGTTCGTTCACGAAACCAACCGGGCCTTCGGAGCGGAAACGCTCATAACTTGAGCTACGGACGTCCGATTGACGTGCCGTCAGCCGTGTTGTGTTCCTCTTAGTGAGACGGATCTTTTGGCATACTCTGCCCGAGGTTTGGATGCAGGTGGAGTATGGTCGGGTTGGTTTTGCCTTAAAAACCAACCGGGCCCCGGGGACGAAAATGCCAATAACTCTCAGACCGGGCGTCCGATCGACGCGCCGTCTGTTGCGTTGAGTTCCTGTTGACGATACCGAACTTTTGGATACATCAACTCTGGACTTTGTGACAGTTGATGTATCAGCCTCTCAGCTCGTGGAGCGGACCCTCCGAACGAGCTTGCTGTGTGCGGGAACCCTAGTGCTGGCTGTGACTGCTACTACTGCTACTGTGACTGCGACGGCGACAATACAGAGATCCTGTGTAGATTCGACGACGACGACTTCAGCACTCAGCAATCCTATGTGGATCAGTGCTACAGGTCCTGTGTGGGCCCGATCCTGTGTGGGTCCGATCCTGTGTGGGTCCTTGCGCTCAGCGGTCCTGTGTGAACCAGCGCCTACAGGTCCTGTGTGGGCCCGATCCTGTGTGGGTCTTTGCGGGGGTTAGTTACCTATCGATCCTTCGTGGGTCCGATGACTTAGATGGATCAGAGATCATATTTATCGTCCTTTGAAAAAGTATTCCTGTGTGAGCTGAATCTGTTTCTTTCCTGTGTGGATTGTATTGTGCAATCCTGTGTGGATTACGTTTTGCTTTCCTGTGTGGAATACATTTACTTTCCTGTGTGGACTGAGTTGTACTTGGGCTCGGAGGTTGGAGCGTATTTGAATTGATGACTTAGGTATATGTATGGGCATATATCTAAGCAGTGTTGGTTGTTACTTCGTGATTGTAACTTTGTTCGTGGTTTATCCTTTGTGGATTTTGAGAGACCTTCAGGGGTCTCGGGGTCCCTACGGAGTAGCTTATACTCACCCCTGCACGGGCTTTGCCCGCACTACGTTGTGTTGGTTGCAGACGACGGACAGCGTTGACCTTAGCTGAGGCTTGCAGAGCGGGACGGTACCCGGAGGTGGACCACTGGGCGGGACGTGCTCGGAGCGGAGGGCGGGACCCGTGGAGCAGAGGAGCTATCTGTAGCCACCCTTCAGGTGGGATTTCCAGTGGACAGCTCGGTGTAGCGGCTTTTACTTTTCAGTTGCTGTTTTCCCTTTCGAGTTGTACTTTACTTTCAGTTTGGGTTTGTATACTGGCCCATTTACTTTTCCGCAGTTTCAGTTGTACTCTGTTCTTGTTTAGTGTTTAGTTTCCGCTTGCTTACTCTGTGGTGTTTGTTTACTTTACAAAGGAAATGCCTTCCCTTTTTACCGGGATTTACGCCTTGGTGCTAGTCGCCAGCCCCTGGCCTATGGAAGGCGGGCTTGGGGTAGTCACGGCACGGACCCCGAGGGCGGGACGTGACAAATTGGTATCAGAGGAGTTCGGTGCTACCGCGAACTCTGATCATTTCTATGTGAAGCAATAATGTTTAGCGTATTGAGTGTGGTTATCAGTCCAGGAAGTCCAGTGTTGGTGCAGCGGCCGACGTATCCGTACACCAGGACCCTGACTTCTGATTTCCGACTTAATGCACAAAAACATTGTTTGCGCGTGTGTTTCAAAGTTTTCTTTGTGACTACTTATATCAGCTCACTAGGTATACTGTTCTGACCGTGGCGCACCTGTTTCCTTTTCAGGATGGCCCCACGACGGCAGCCAGCTAGGGTTCCGAGAGTCGAGCGTGACGACAGCCCACCGAGCGATGAGGCCTCGGTGCAGGGCCCTTTGTCAGCAGTGGCACCGGCGGTAGCTTTACCCGTCGAGCCCCCGATGCTTCCAGCAGCAGCCGCTGACGATGCACGTCGCCTCAGCGCACTGCATGAGTTTCAGCGCCAGCGACAGCCCAGGTTTCGCGGGGAGACGGATCCCCAGGCAGCATAGGACTGGCTGGAGGAAGTGGTTCGAGTGTTTAGGCTAGTGAGGACACCAGCAGACCTCATGGTGATCCTCGCTGCGATCCTACTACACGCAGCAGCGGGACGATGGTGGAGCTTGATGCTCCAGGTGCACGATGAGGCATCCCTACTTTGGACGGACTTTGAGAGCCTATTCCGCTCGGATTTCGTCCCAGCCACCCTTCGTGCGGTGCGTATCCAGGAGCTTCATCAGCTGCGGCAGGGCAGCATGATGGTCGCTCAGTACTCGGCGAGATTTACCGATCTCTCGCGCTACTCGACCGACATGGTACGGGATCCATTCTTCTGGGCCCGGACATTCGAGCATGGTTTGAGACACGAGATCAGGGCATCGCTGATCTCCCTCAGCATACCGACTCAGACAGGAGTACTAGAGCGGGCCCTTCTGATCGAGAGCTTCCTTGCTGAGTCTACACCAGCACAGAGAGCCACCGCAGGGCGGCACGTGGCAGAGTCATCTGCAGCAGGCAGTCGACGGATGACTCAGGGGTCCAGGCAGACCAGAACTTCGGGCAGACGACCTCGGGACACTGGCTCAGCAGTGCGGGGCACACAGCGCGGAGCCAGTCTTACGAGAGGCAGACAGTGCTACTCGTGCGGCGGGCAGGGCCACATGGCTCGTGACTGCCCGACCCGCCGTGCCGAGGAGCAGCAGTCAGTTGATGGACCACTGAGGCAGATGCAGAGGGTCGACCGTGGCGGTCCGCAGGGAGGAGGCGGACGAGGCAGAGGAGCTGGACGAGCAGCCGGTGGTGGGCGACACTTTGAGGCTCTGCCACCACCACCACCAGGAGGTCCACCCTGACCACAGGGAGCTGGCGGGCAGCGACAGGCACAGCTCCAGGCAGTAGAGGCCTACGACCACGGCGCACCCGAGATGATTCGAGGTACAATCTGTGTCTATTCCACCCTTGCTGCAGTTCTTATAGACACAGGAGCGAGTCACTCTTTCATAGCCGCTGCCCTTGTTCGGAGCTCGGAGATTCCGACAGAGCCGTTGGCTCGATCCTTACGGCTAGAGACTCCTACGGGAGCAGACTCGACGATTACGCACTGGTGCCGGCAGTGTGAGCTTACTCTAGGAGGCGAGAGCTTCGGCTGGGATCTTCTTGTAGCAGCGTCGAGGCCTTACGATGTCATCTTGGGCATGGATTGGCTATCTACGGTCTATGCACAGATTGACTGTTTTAGGCGCAAGGTGCGATGTGTACGCACCGACGGAAGCAGGTTCACCTTCACCGGCGAGAAGGGAGCCTTAGCAGCATAGGATGGACTTCCGCGGAGGAGAGGACAGCCCATCACCCATCAGTTGGCTAGCCTTATCCTTGGAGCAGTTGACGTGCGGAGTCCTGGTTTTCCTGCAGTGGTGGATCAGTTTGCGGAAGTTTTTTCCGATGACGTTCCAGGGCTACCTCCTCGCAGAGAGGTAGACTTTTATATTGACTTGTACCCCGGGACAGCCCCGATATCCACTCCAGCATATCGGATGTCCCCCGCCGAGCTTCGAGAGCTACGGGTACAGTTGGAGGACTTGCAGGGCAAGGGGTTCATCCGACCCAGTGTTTCACCCTGGGCTTCCCCGATATTGTTCGCCAAGAAGGCGGACAGAAGCTTGCGTCTTTGTGTTGACTATCGTCGCCTGAACCAGGTGAAAGTGAGGACCAAGTATCCGCTACCGAGGATTGATGACCTCTTTGATCAGCTCAAGGGAGCACGGTGGTTCTCGAAGATAGACCTCAGGTCAGGCTATCATCAGCTCAGAGTCAGAGACGAGGATGTGCAGAAGACGACCTTCAGATGTCGGTATGGCCACTATGAGTTCTTGGTTATGCCTTTCGGTGTAACCAATGCTCCAGCAGTGTTCATGGCTCTCATGAACAGGATCTTTCAGCCATACCTCGATCGTTTTGTCGTGGTCTTCATCGATGACATTCTGATTTACTCTACGACAGAGGAGGAGCACTCCTATCACTTGCGAGTTGTTCTTGACACACTCCGAGAGCACCAGCTTTATGGTAAGCTCTCGAAGTGCTAGTTCTTGATACGTGAGGTCCACTTCTTGGGACACGTTATCTCTGAGGCGGGAGTTGCAGTGGATCCCGCGAAGATTGAGGCTGTGTTAGCATGGGAGCCACCCAGGAGCGTGACTGAGGTTCGGAGTTTCTTGGGACTAGCTGGATACTATCGGAGATTCGTGCCAGAATTCTCTAGAGTTGCGGCATCACTCACAGCTTTGACGAAGAAGGGTAAACCCTTCGTGTGGTCAGACAGATGTCAGCAGAGCTTCCAGGAGCTGAGACAGAGATTTACTAGCGCACCTATCTTGAGGTTGCCTGAGGAGGGAGTAGGGTACGCAGTCTACTGTGATGCATCAGGGACCGGACTCGGATGTGTTCTGATGCAGGAGCAGGCAGTGATCGCCTATGGATCATGTCAGTTGAGGCCGCATGAGCAGAACTACGCTACCCATGACCTGGAGTTAGCAGCAGTGGTCTTCGCTCTGAAGACATGGTGACACTATCTGATGGGCGAGTGCTTTACAATCTTTTCTGATCATCAGAGTCTCAGGTATATCTTTTCGCAGAAGGACCTGAACCTGAGACAGCGGCGATGGCTCGAGTTCTTCCAGGACTATGACTTTGAGATAGTCTATACTCCTGGGAAGGGGAACGTTGTAGCCGATGCCCTTAGCAGGAGGACGGGCATTCAGCTACTTGAGGAGGCGACGGAGCAGCTAGCCTCTTTGCAGATATCCTTCATGGATAGAGATGGAGCAGCCTTCCTCCAGTCTCTCACAGTCACCCCTCCACTACTGCATCGAGTCAGGGAGGCACAGCGTGGGGACGCTGACTGTGAGACACGGCGTGCACAAATATCCTCGGGAAAGGCACCTGATGGTTTCTCCCTTGGAGCAGAGCACGTCATCCTTTTCAGAGGATGTACCATGGTACCGGTAACTTTGCGAGAGGAAGTGCTGAGGGAGTTTCACACTTCTCCTTTGGCGGTACATCCTGGAGTGGCGAAGATGTACCAGGACCTCAGACGACAGCACTGGTGGCCGGGCATGAAGAAGGTAGTAGCAGAGTTCGTTTCTCGATGCCTCACCTGCCAGCAGGTGAAGGCTGAGCATCAGGTACCAGCGGGCTTGGTACAGCCCTTGGAGGTTCCGGAGTGGAAGTGGGACGACATATCTATGGACATCGTGACTGGACTTCCACGCACTTCCAGAGGTCACGACTCCATCTGGGTGATTGTTGACCGACTCACCAAGTCGGCACACTTCTTACCCATCAGAGAGCAGGGCTCAGTAGAGAGCTTGGGACGTCTCTACGTTCAGGAGATTGTGCGGTTCCACGTCGTACCATCATCTATCGCCTCCGATCGAGATGCCCGCTTTACTTCCCGGCTTTGGAAGGGGTTACAGGAGGCGTTCGGGACGCAGCTACGTCTGAGCACAGCCTTTCACCCTCATACGGATGGTCAGACAGAGAGGATCATTCAGACTCTCGAGGACATGCTCCGCGCATGTGTCCTCGACTTTGGTCATAGCTGGGAGGACCACCTACCCTTGGTGGAGTTTGCGTACAACAACAGCTACCACTCCACTATCGGGATGGAACCGTACGAGGTGTTGTACGACCGACCTTGTAGATCTCCTTTGTACTGGACAGACCCTGGAGAGTCAGCACTGGTGGGACCGGAGATGGTCCAGGCCACGACAGAGAAGGGCCAGGTCATCCAGGAGCGGATGAAGACAGCTCAGAGCCGGCAGAAGTCATATGCTGACAGGAGGCGGAGGCCACTGGAGTTCGAGGATGGCGATCACGTCTTCTTGCGGGTCTCACCTCGATGTGGTATTCGGAGATTTGGACGAGGCGGCAAGTTATCTCCGCGCTTCATCAGACCCTTCCAGATTCTCAGCAGGATTGGTGAGGTGGCTTATCGCCTGGCTCTACCACCTCAGTTGCACCGGGTGCACGACGTCTTCCACGTGTCTCAGCTGAGGAGATACGTGCACGACCCGACACACATCATTGACCATGGGGAGCTTGACGTTGACGATGGGGCGACTTTTACGGAGGTCCCGGTGGAGATAGAGGATCGACAGGAGCGGGTCCTGCGTGGGCGATCGATTCCTCTTGTGCGCATCAGATGGCAGCACGGGAATCTCCAGGAGAGCACATGGGAGCGGGAGGCTCAGATGCGTGCTCAGTATCCTCATTTGTTTCCCTAGTTTTTGATGTATCTTTACGGGGACGTAAAGCCCTGAGGTGGGAGTAATGTAAAGACCCGTAAAATTCAAGGGAAATTTTTCCTTAATTTTCTTTAGAATTTTACAAGAGCGCGGTTTCAGACGGCACCTGATTCCGAGGCCCGGAGTGCCCGGAATTAATTTCCGAAGTTTGGCTCGGGTACGTTCAGTGAACGAACGAGCGGGAATTCCTAACTTTTGATCCGGTGCTCGGAATTGAAATCCGAGGGCACCGATGAACTCGCAGCGCCGATATTCGCTTAAAGAGACCTTTTCGGAAGTTGCGTTTGTTGCGGGTTGAAAGTTAGATTTTTGGGTTTTTAGTTTAAGTTAAATAAAATTCGTGAAGAACAATTTTATTTTAACTTGATAAATCCTACCAAAGGGGGTTGGAAGTGGGACCCACATCCACTTAACCTCCCTTGGGAGGATTAAGTGTGGTGGGGCCCACACGAAGCTCCCAACCTTTCAACTTCTCCCAACTCCCCTAACCCCTCATTAAATGACATGAGTTATTTAATTTTGGAGTTAATCCTTTTGAATTTCAAACTTTTGAAATTCTAGTGTGTTGATGTGATAATAAAAAAAGATAGTGTCTTATTTTATTTTGGTTAATTGTTTTGTCTTCTTGATAGGTGGAGAGCTTTTCCTTCTTCTTCTTCAACTCTGACGAAGATCACGAAGAACGCTCAACTTGACGAAGAACGCTCAAGTTCCGACGAAGAACGCCGCTCCTCTCTTCTTCGTCTTCCGTGTCAACGAGAGGGAACGCCGCTTCCTCCTCGGATTCCCTTCATCGACATAAGAAGTTTCGCCAACGACGTATCGCATCGGACGCATCTCTTCGTCAACGGATTTGACGAACGATGACCGCGACGCCCGACCTCCGCGACGTCGTCTTCCGCGGAACGTAGACAAATCTTCGAACCTTATACCAAGGTAGGGGTTGTTGTTTTATTCTTTAATTATTCCATTCTTGATCGTGGATCTAGCATGTCTAACGCGTGGTTTTTGAATACTTTAAGTTGGGTTTTAACGTGAGGGGGGCCGGACCGCATGAACACGGCCGAACCCCCTCCTCCGTTCTTGGTGTTTAAATTTGTGGATGAATCAAGGTGGCGTGGTGCCGTCGCACCATGCGGTTATTCGCCCAATCAAGAACGCGACGCCGTCGCGCGCACCCCATGGAAGAAACATCAAGAACGCGACGCCGTCGCGCCGCGTTGAAAGAAATCGAGGTGCGGCGGAGGGGCGCGGTGCCGTCGCACCGTGCCGGATGACGAATACCGCAGCCGATTCCGGGCCGCGGCGAATCGAGGAGACCGGCGGCCGGGCCGCCGGCGTTGGAAGCCGAAGAGGGGACCAGATTTTTCCGGTCCCGTTGGAGAAAACCGGCCGGCCAGCTGGCCGGCCGGATGGCATTAAACCGGGGGAATTAATCCCCCGGCCAACTCACAAAACCCCCCTCTTTATGAGGGGGGGGGGGGGTTCCTTGAGGGGGGGTAGGCGGCTCCCCAGATTCCTACCAATCAAGCCCCCCACGTGGGGGGGGGGGGGGGGTTTGCAAAAAGGGGTGCGGCATATAGCCGCGCCGTCTTTCCAATCAGCGGGGGCTTTGCCCCCCGCGTGCATCCACCGTGCGGCGCCAGGCCGCCGCGGCCCCCGCGCCGCCGCGCCGCCGGCCGTACGGCCGAGCCGGGTCGGACCCGGGTCGGGTCGACCCGGTTCGGGCCGACCCAGGGGGGGGGTCGGGCCGGGTCGCCCCGGACCCGGACCCCCCGTTTCGAAGCAGTTTCGGTCTTTTGGACATAACTTGAGCCACGGACCTCCGATCGACAAACCGTCAGCGGCAACACGATCCTTGGATCGAGGCGGTCGTTTCGGTATATCGTACTCAAGGTTTCGGATTACTTTGAGTTCGGCCGGGTTGGTTCGTTCACGAAACCAACCGGGTCTTCAGAGCGGAAACGCTCATAACATGAGCTACGGACGTCCGATTGACGTGCCGTCAGTCGTGTTATGTTCCTCTTAGTGAGACGGATCTTTTGGCATACTCCGCCCGAGGTTTGGACGCAGGTGGAGTACGGTCGGGTTGGTTTTTCCTTAAAAACCAACCGGGCCCCGGGGACGAAAATGCCAATAACTCTCAGACCGGGCGTCCGATCGACGCGCCGTCTGTTGCGTTGAGTTCCTGTTGACGATACAGAACTTTTGGATACATCAACTCTGGACTTTGTGACAGTTGATGTATCATCCTCTCGGCTCGTGGAGCGGACCCTCCGAACGAGCTTGCTGTGTGCGGGAACCGTAGTTATGGCTGCGACTGCTACTACTGCTACTGTGACTGCGACGACGACAGTACAGAGATCCTGTGTGGATTCGACGACGACGACTTCAGCACTCAGCGATCCTACGTGGATCAGTGCTACAGGTCCTGTGTGGGCCCGATCCTGTGTGGGTCCGATCCTGTGTGGGTCCTTGCGCTCAGCGGTCCTGTGTGAACCAGCGCCTACAGGTCCTGTGTGGGCCCGATCCTGTGTGGGTCTTTGCGGGGGTTAGTTACCTATCGATCCTTCGTGGGTCCAACGACTTAGATGGATCAGAGATCATCTTTATCGTCCTTTGAAGAAGTATTCCTGTGTGAGCTGAATCTGTTGCTTTCCTGTGTGGATTGTATTGTGCAATCCTGTGTGGATTACGTTTTGCTTTCCTGTGTGGAATACGTTTACTTTCCTGTGTGGAGTGAGTTGTACTTGGTCTCGGAGGTTGGAGCGTATTTGAATTGATGACTTAGGTATATGTATGGGCATATATCTAAGCAGTGTTGGTTGTTACTTCGTGATTGTACCTTTGTTCGTGGTTTATCCTTTGTGGATTTTGAGAGACCTTCAGGGGTCTCGGGGTCCCTACTGAGTAGCTTATACTCACCCCTGCACGGGCTTTGCCCGCACTACGTTGTGTTGGTTGCAGACGACGGACAGCGTTGACCTTAGCTGAGGCTTGCAGAGCGGGACGGTACCCGGAGGTGGACCACTGGGCGGGACGTGCTCGGAGCGGAGGGCGGGACCCGTGGAGCAGAGGAGCTATCTGTACCCACCCTTCAGGTGGGATTTCCAGTGGACAGCTCGGTGTAGAGGCTTTTACTTTTCAGTTGCTGTTTTCCCTTTCGAGTTGTACTTTACTTTCAGTTTGGGTTTGTATACTGGCCCATTTACTTTTCCGCACTTTCAGTTGTACTCTGTTCTTGTTTAGTGTTTACTTTCCTCTTGCTTACTCTGTGGTGTTTGTTTACTTTACAAAGGCAATGCCTTCCCTTTTTACCGGGATTTACGCCTTGGTGCTAGTCGCCAGCCCCTGGCCTATGGAAGGCGGGCTTGGGGTAGTCACGGCACGGACCCCGAGGGCGGGTCGTGACATACATACATACATACATACAGACATACATTCACACATACATACATACATACATAGATACATACATACATACATACATACATACACATACACACATACATATATATATATATATATATGTAGGTTTTAAAACATTGGTAAAAATGTTACTAAATTAGTCATGTTTTCCAAAAAACATGACTAAATTTAAATTATATTTGCGTTTATATATATAAATATTTCCATATATATGTGTGTTTGTTTACATATATATATATATATAAACATTTATATATATATGTTTCAATATTTATATATATTAATATATATATCTATATATATCTAAATATATATTTATATCAATGCAAAGAAATGAGCTATATAAATATATACATAATTTTAGTGATGTTTCTTGAAAAATGTCCAAAATTTTGTGATGCTTCACGAAAATGTTCATAGTTTATCATTGATTTTGAGAAAACATACCTTATTTAGGAATGTTTTTTTTGGAATCATCATTGATTTGGTGATGTTTTTTAAAAAACATCACTAATTTTGCCACGTTTTTAGGGGAATTCAAAAATTTAGTGATGTTTCCTCACAAATGTTTCAAAATTAGCATCATTCGCTAAAAATGTTTCTAAATTTAAAATTCTCAATGTTTATAAAAAATGTTGCTAAATTACATTTTTTAATGTTAATAAGGAAATAAAATAAATAAATTAGTTTATTTATGTGTTCTGATGGAGTGACTTGGAATGCTCTATTTAAACATTATTATATCTATTTCAAAAGTTCCTCTACATAACCCTAATATTTTAGAGGAAATCATGGAGGAGTGTTGGTGATGACAAGATCTAAGATCTTTGATCGAAATACCACAGATATCCCCAACGTCAGCGCAACATGTGGATCTCACCAATGGAAATGACAATGGTTCATTAGTTGTCAATGATTGATTGATAATCAAGGTAGGAAATTTATATTATGATTATATACCACCATTTTTCTTATTCTATGATGATCAAAAATCATGAATCTAACGAATTAATTCTCAGATCGATCGAATTGCAAGTTAATGATTATTTGATGGGAATTTGGGAATATCTCATACCTTTTAATTTATATATCATTGTTAATAATTCTAAGGGTATCTAATGAATTCCAACATGTTCAATGGCCAAGGTTCATTGTACATGATTGGTTTTTTTTTTTCATTTCTTACCCCATTGTTCATTTGTTCATCGTCGACATTCATTTTAGCCGGTGTTTCGAAGAATAATAGAAAATCAGTCATTGTGCACCCATTTCATTGGGAAACATATTGTAACCACTGATATGGATTTGTGGTGATGATGGGACATATCCATGATAGTGGTGATGATAAATACAGACTGGATCATAGTTCTTCATGTGGACATTCTCATGTTACTATGTGATGGCATGACCAAGTGGTTTCCCACACGAATTGGGCAGTTGGATTTAGATGAGCACTGACGACAAGGGTTCTCTAAAAGAGATCCCTGATTTTGGGTGAGTATCATTGATAGACTAGAGTTCATAGGTTCATATGAAGAAACAAGATATAGATCCAAGGATTCTATAAAATCATGATATACATGGCATGTAATGTGGAGATACACTTGGTTTGGGGAAGTAGCTGTGACCCTAGTGTTTCAGTGGTGAAGAACATATATAATGTCATGTGAAACCTGTCACACATTGTGTGACATTACCTGGAGGATTTGTATGTATCCAAGAAGGTTCATGAATAGAGACACGACCAGATACAAGACACATCTAGAGTACATGTGCTGATCCGTGAACTCGTACATGACGTGGTACATAGACCTGACATGGTTCAAGAGCATGACCTAGTGTACACGGGCATAGGTAGAGGGACACAGGAATGCACACATGTAGGTATGGGGATCTTGTTTCAAGTTTCTTACCCTACATACACACCATGTAGTTTTCTAGACAAGGCTTTGAGCAATTTTTCTCTTTACTGTGGATTGTTTTCATAAGGGTAACCTCCCTTAGTCCTCAACCCTAAGGGTATAGTGTGGTATTATATTGTAATAATGAGGTTATGATTCCCTAAATGAGACTCATTTCAAATAGAGTTTCAGTATCCTCATGTGAATCCCAGATTTGTATCCTCAATTGTCTTCTTACCTAGGGGGTTCCTAGTATCGGTGTGACCGACACTACACATTCATTACTCCCCAACATAGCTGGTTATTCCGTATTTATTTAATTAGTATTACCCCATATCCTTGGGTGTTTTCCCCATCTACATATAAATATCTTCAGTTCTCCAGTGTTTATCTTCCTTAATGGGAGACCCGATAATCATGACATCTCATATAGTCATCATTAGTATTATCAGACTCACAAAGTGAGTTCTCCCACACGAGTGTTTCCATAAAATCTGATTAAGAAACTTTGATGAAAATGTGTTTATACATTACATTGATACTGAGTGTATACTATGATTATATCCATATGTTTCTAGATTATATCTCATATACTGTTGGCTTTCCCATGTGGTGATCTTACAAAAAGTTTGATGCTTTCCACTTAGTGATTTTGGGGTATCCAACTGTGTATTAATATAATAAGTATTCCATGTGACCTTCCTAGACATTCCATGTCATATAAAGAATATAGGATACTTAATGGGGCTCTTGGTGATCTATGAGAAGACATAAATTAGTTTTTGGATAAAAAGATGTTGTGGTGTACTAGGAGTCATATTTCACAATGGTAAACTATTTCTAACTGGTTGGAGTTCATTATAGTTATCGGGGGGCTTGTATTTGGCTGTTTTATGATTTCCAGATTTATTTTCACACACTTCATTGGGGTTTATAGTTGTGAATAAATTTTTATCAACAATTTTACACTTAAACAATATATGGTCTCAAAGATGTGTGTGTATATAGGTTCCTTAGGCTAAGGCCTTCAAATTGAGTTTCATAACAAATAAACACTAGTTAGAACCCCCTAGACTTTTGCAGGTAGGATTGGGGTAGTCACACTCATCATACTAATGAACAGGCAGTCCTTTTGGGGTCATGTTATGAATGAGTGGTAATAGAGGGGTTTGTCATTGGACCATAGTTTGGACTTTATTTTTTCTATAAGTGACTTTTGTTTCAGTTTTATTGAAATCATTTTTAGCGTCCAGGTTCGAATCTTAAGCCAAATTGTCTAGTATTGGTATGGAAACTGATATATCCATCCAACAGGACATTGATTACCTTATTGGTTAATCGGTACATGTCATAACTGTTTGATGAGAGAAATATTTATACATGTACCATATATAAATGGATTGTGGTTTCCCTTTTCGTATTGAGTAAGCTCTGCAAATATATTCATTTAACATGGTACATCTTGTTTAATTTAGGATACCTCCATGATAATTTCTAAAATGTATTCACCAACATGACCATGAGGATGATACCCTTATTGAGGAGGCTTTAGTAGATGAACATTTTCATGATATTTTAACTCCAGGTGGTGTACCAGTCTTACCACCACTAGTCATGTAGTAGATGGTATGAGAAAATGAGGTGTGCAGGTTGAGCACACATTATGAGTTTTATTTTAAGTGACCCCTTAGGTTTTGTGGTGATCCAAACTCTTGGAAGTTGAGGACTAGCATGAGGAAGTGACATTAGTTTTTCATCTCATTAGGACACATTTAGACAAGATGGTTGTTGTGGAAGAGATAATTCTACATGGATCTGTAGGATGGTGGTGGACATTACAGACTCAGTCTTATAATGAGGAGACTCTTTCATGGAAAGATTATGTGGGTATCTTGGGAGAGAAGTTTCCTAAATTCACATTATGGGTTGTGTGGATTCATGAGCATCTACACCTTCAGAAGGTAAGAAATAAAATTTCGTATTATTTTTCTAGGTTCTCCAGCCTCTCAAGATACTCGATAGATATGGTATGTGACCAGTTATTCTAGGAACATACCTTCAAGAGAGGTATACCTAGAGATATATTGTATTGTGTGAATCCTATATTAATTCTTACCAATTTTGGAGTTCATGATTTGTTCTTGGTGATATAGAGCATCATAGATGAACAAACACATTACTTGGGTGTATTTGTGTGAAAATAGTTGTTATGTACTCGGTTTTTGGTACCCTGCAATAGAATTAGGGATCAATACATGCATTATGTTTTAAGTGGTTTTCCATGGATAAAGGGTTCATAGTTATGGGATCACATGATAGATCTAGTTAGCACATGAAGTGTAAATGTTACTTATGTGATGGTTGGGGACATCTTGGATGATATTTTTAAACCCTCCATTTGGATGACAGGGAGACAGTTGATGAGCTTCCTAGTAAGAGCCTTTTATAGAAGCATGCAGGTATGCTTGGCATAAGGAGAGGCATTGGAGGAAAGAGAGAAACTGGATACAGTATATGGGTTGAATTGTTTCCACCACCCCTAGGAGGTCCCCATCAGGCTCAAGGATCTGGTGGTTAGAGTAGAGGACAACTAAAAGTTTCTTATTATTACAATCTAGAGGCTTTAGGGATGATAAATTTCAACCTTAGATACACTACTGATATACATAGTTTGGATACTTTCCTTTCTATCCCTTTATCTGTTTTGAGACATTAAGATTCTATTTAATCCCATGGCACGAACCATATGTTTAGAGACTCTTAAAAGAGGTGAATCAGTGATCATACAATTCTTCCAGTAGTGCGATCTTACTCTTGTAGGAGAGAGTTTATTATATGATCTTTGTATAGTAGCGATGATTCCTTACAACATAATTTTAGGCATGGAATGACTACCTATAGTTCATTACAAAATTTAATATTTTTAGAAAAGGATGCATTGGGTCCATTGTGATGTGATGATGATTTACTTGGAGGGTGAAAATGAAACCAATGAAGAGTAGGATAGACTCATCAATAGAGGGGGGTATCTGATTACCCAATAGTTTTCTAGCCTAAATCTTGGAGTAGTAAATTCCATGGTATAACAGTTTCTTATATTGGTGGAAGAGAATAAGGAAATATTTAATATGGTTAAACAAAATATAAAAATCTTGGAAGGGATATATTTATACATTTAATTACACATAAGGATGTCCCTAATATCTATATTAGCATGTTGGATGTATCCCAAGAGCATTTGAAATCGAGGGTGTAGTTGGAGGACGTAAAAATGAAGTTCTTTTTCTGACCTAGTGTGTCACCATGGGTAGCCCCGGTATTGTTCTGCAATAATTTTTATAGGATATTGAAGTTGTGTGTAGATTTTTGTTTCCTAAACTAGGTGACCATAAAATATTAGTATCTACTATAGAATATCTAGTACCTCTTCAATAAGTTTAGTGGGGTGTGGTGGTTCTCAAAATTGACCTCAGACCGGGTATCACCATATTTGAGTACGGAATGAATATTTACAAAAGAAAAAATTCCACTGTATCTATAGTTACTATGAGTACATGGTGTTGTTTTTGGGAGTGAGAAATCCCTAGTAGTGTTCATGGGACTCATAAACATGCCCTTTTAGACCTTCTTAGACCATTTTTTGGTGGTATTCATTGATGATATCCTAGTGCACTAATCTTATAAAGAGGAGAACATGAGACATATGAGGATGGTTCTGGATTTTCTTTGGGAGCACCAGGTATATGGGAAACTCTCTAAGTGTTAGTTATGAATTGTAGAAGTCTACATTCATGGAGACTTCATATTTGTGAATGGTGTAATAGTGGACCCAAAAAAGGTCTAGGTTGTGTTATATTGGGATCCACCTAAGAGCGTGGAAGAGGGGTTGAGATTCTAGTGGTTGGAAGGATACTATTAGATATTTGTTCCATATTTCTATAGATTACCTGCTTCCTTAACTATTTGTAATTATAAGGAGAAGACTTTCATGTGGATGGATAGGTGCTTAAATGATTTTCATATGTTTAGGTAGATATTGATGAGTACCCCATATTGATATTTCTGAAGGGGGTATTGAGTTTGTAGTGTTTTTTGATTCCTTATTGATAAAACATGGTTGATTTTTGATGCTGAGGAAGGAATTTATTAAATATGGATCACATCAGTTGAAAAAACATGTGTCGAACTAAGTGAAACATGATATTTAGTATGTAACAGATGTCTTCACAATGAATATTTGGTGACAATACCTTATGAGTGAGTAGTTTATAATATATTTTTCCCAAAATAGTATCATATATAACAACTCTCATAAGGATCTTAAATTGATATAGATGCTATGGTTAGGGTTTCATTGATATTTCATCTTTGAGATAGTCTATACTCTTATAAATGGGAATGTGGTGACCAATTCTCGAAATAGGAGATCACATTCCAAGTTATTAGTAGTGGTGTTAGAGTAGTTATCCTTATTAAGGATTTACTTTATAGATTAGGATAGTTCCATTAATATCCATTCTATTATTATTACCTGACCACTTATATATCTTTTTTGGGAGGCTCAACAAGGAGTTACCAACTGTGAGACCTTACATGCTCAAATATACAATGAACATTCTCTTGATGGATTTTCTAAATGTAGGGGGAATATTATCATTTTCATAGGATGGATGGTGGTTCCAATGAAATTATAGGAGGTGGTGATGAGTTGTATTGATAAATACCTTTTGTTAGTACATATAGATGTGAAGATGATGAATATAGGCCTCCAACATCAATACTCGAGGCCAGACACGAAGAGGTTTGTTGTTGAGTTTTCTCTTGATGCCTCACTTATCATCAGGTAAAGGTTGGTAACTATATTCCGGTAGGTTTGGCTTAAACCCATGAGGTTCTAGAGTGGATGTTAGATGAAATATCTAGGGTCATTGTGTTGGGGATTCCACATATGAATAGAGGACACAATTCCATTTGGGTGATCATATACTGGCTCACCAAGTCATCCCATTTCCTACCTTTCTAAGAGAAGAGTCTAGTAAATAGAATTCGAATCCATTACCTACATGAGATAGTTTATATCCATGGGGTCACCTCAATGATCATTTAATAATGTTATTCTAACTTATGTTCACAATAATTAAGAGGGTTAAACGAGGATTTTGGGACCTAGTTGCATTTGAGCATGATGTTTCACCCCCAGACTGATGGACATATAGAGTAGACCATTTAAGTTCTAGAGTACATGCATTATGATGTCATGTTAGCTTTTATCCTTAGTTGGTATCATCAATTACCCATGGCGGGGTTTTGAAAAAATATATCTACCATTCCTCAATCGATATAGAACTATTTTAGACTTCGTATGGGAGACCATATAGGTCACCACAATGTTGGACTATGTCAAGAGAGTCAACACTCATGGGTCTGGAGTTTGTGAGAGCTACTACTAAGAGGGTTCATATTATCATGGAGTGGATGAGGACTATATCGATCCATTATAAATCCTAAAATTATTGATGATAGAGGGATTTGGAGTTCAATGAGCGAGACCATGTATTCCTAAAGGGCTCACCTCAATATGTATTGGGGAGATTTGGTCGGGGGCACCAAGATATCTCTGATATCAATTATAAATTTTCAGATATGGTGTGGAGTTGGTGAAGTGATTCATTTTATAGATATACTATAATGACCTAGTGTTAATGTATATAGAAATTACATGACATTTTTGTAATACATTAAACATTATAGAAATAGATTCCCAAAGACCATATTAGTCTAGTTCCATTGGAAATATTTAATCATGAACACTAGTAAATAGGTGAGCTAAAATTATCTCCAACTAGGTTCTTCATGACTAGAACCCTTATTAGACATAACATATTTAATTGATATCATCATAAAATGAGGAAGGAAACATGAAAAGGGGTGAGCATAGATGCTGATTAATGGTAATCAGGGGAGACGAGGAAACATAAACAAGAGAATATGAGTATGCGAATGTGATCAATACAATTGAAGATCGTTCCCTTCATATCAGAGATCATAAACATGAATCATGGAATAAGAATTTATAGTTCATAAGACATTAATCATAAATAAATAAATAAAAAAATCCATGAAAGCATAACATAGGAATAAAACATGGAATTTAGGGAATCACATAAGTATATAATATGACTTTCTAAGTAGAAAAGCTATCACTTCAAAGACCACCCTAGTAGTATAGGTTCTTGACGCATTCCTATCGTTGGGCATGGAAAAACAATTATTTTCTAAGTTAAAATATAGTAATGTGGTTGACCTAGGCTGTCTCCCGTATAGGAGTGCACACAAAATAGATTGTCACTTTAAAAAAAATGTTGTGCTTTTGAAAAGAAATTTGAAATTAAAATTATTTAAAAATTAGGATATTAAAAGGGTGATTAGGTCGGGGTCAGTTTCCTAATTTTAACGCTATCGTTGTTCAATTTAATTCAATCCTCTTCTTTATTGTTGATTAAAGTGAGTTTCCACAATCATTTCCTCTCACTTCCTTGGTGAAATTATGAGGTTGAGAGAAAAACTTACCAAGATCTTGGTTTGGTCAACTCTTCTTCCATGTGTAAAATAGTTTTATTGAATATCCTTAATTTAAATGGGAAATACCTGATCAGGTTTTTTAATCCCAAAAAATAGAGAACATTCACTATACCTTTTAAACATACTGACGATCGTCGAGTACTTTACCACTAATCCCTAGTCTATCCATCGTATATAAGCCAGAAATTAGTGGATTGAGATTATGATTATTTTACCCAGGCAAAAATAAATAACGAAATTAATATTAAAGAACTATTTAACTTGATAATAAAATCTGCTATATGAAATTGAAAACAACATTGAAGAAGAAAAAAATTTATTCAATTGTGTCCAAGAACTCAGTCATTACAATGTAGAAAACCAACCCTTCCCCAATCAATCCAAATGTTTACCCACCATGGTAAGGGTAATCGAGATGAATGGGGAAGAATAAGGCATTACAAAACTATGAAAAAGAAATGAAATAAAAGAGAAAGACTAAAAGTTCTCCTTCTTGGTGTCCCAGAAGGAATGAGATAGAGAATGAGATGCTTTGAGAGGGTGGAGCTCTCTCCTTTTATAGCTAGAATTTTTCCCCCAAATGTTGACGTGTTGTAGCCCTATTAAATAAACTCTTCACACATTGAGTCCTTCTTGAATGTTTTTATATAAATCTCTTAGGAATTTCCCAAAAAACTATCAGTAGAGTTGAACATGTATTCTGAGAGTTATGGTCGTTTTACTCTGATAATTTATTCTGTCCAGTCAGACTCTCGAAATCGCAAACCTCCAGATTAGGGTGATTTAATGACCCCTTAAATGGCTGATTCAGTCAGCCTTTCCTTAATTAAAATTCTCCAAAACTCCTTTTGCGTCCCCCCCACCAAATTTCACAACAATTGGGCCCACCATTTGTGTGTTATGAAGCCCACACCAAAACTAGGTAGAACTGAAAAGAGTTTTGTTGATCCAAATTGTTAGATTCTTTGAAGCTTCCATATTGTTGATTCATCTATTGGTCCAAAAATATTAAATGAATACCCATATGTTTATAATCTGTAGAAGAAAGAATTTTTCAATTTGGATTAGTGTAGATAATGTTATGGCCAAAATACCGAAATAATTTAAAACTGTTAAAAATCCGAAATGGCCCATTTTTACTGTTCAGCTCAAAATAACACCGACATCATAAAAAAGAAGCAATTAATCTTAGAGTAACACTTTTGTGGGTTTAAAACAATTAAATTAAATGTAAATTTAATTTAAAATATTTTCTCAATCAGTTCACAAATCATAAGATCTTGGTAGTCATGGTTCACTCCAATGTCCATCTTAGTAGCATGAGTTCACTCTGCTTACCATCTTGGTAATCATGGTTCACTCTCATGACCATCTTAGTAGTCATGGTTCAATCCCAAAACTATATTAGTATATATGAAGAGGTATAAATCATTATCCAATGTATTGGAATGATATATAGGTCCCACCCATATCGGAATTAAATCATACATACATGTGCCAAAAAAATCATAATCAATCATATCACAACCCATGAAATGTAATGAGTATAATAAACATGTAATAATATCATAACATGTGGAAAAATATAGAATTTCATAATAACATCATCAAAAACATAATCAATAAAATAAAAGAATATTTCATAAGCACATAACTCGTGAATGAGAAATGCACTTAATAATAACCATGAAATAAAACATAAAAAATTCATATAAAAAATATGAATGGAACCTTTTCATATTTTCCAAGAATGGAAAGAGTAAAATAAACAAATGATATCATACATGGTAAATAATTTTGAAAAATATTTTAAAAACATTTCTTGAAGAAAATATCCATATTCATTGAAAAATTAATTTTAAAAACTAAAACCTTTTTAAAAATATTTTCATTGAAAATAAACATGAAAAATAATAATATAATATTGAAAATATTTGAAATCATTTTTCCATGAAACATATAAAGAAGCTTGAAAACAATTTCAAAACCACATTCTATTAAAACATACAAAAGACACTTTAAAACTTTTGAAAAATATATAAAATTTACAAAATAACATATAATGGATAGGAATATACTCATAGATTTTAACAATAAGATTCATATAATGCATTCATGAGTAGTATATAAACCATAAAAATTAAAATGATGATGAACATGGAATGTATATCACTGATATAAAATGTTATATGAAATTCCATTACCTTGTGTCTTGAATCTCTTCATACTCGTAAAAGATTCCTATAATATATATATATATATATATGTCAATTATAAATATTTTATATAGGGATATTCTTATATATAATACCATATATGGTTGGATTTTGACTTTATATTACCCTCTTATTAATATTTTCATGTTGAGTTTATGCTTCGGGTAATATTCACTTTGTTTTTTACCAGTGTATTAATTTATTATATATTTGGTCCTTATACTTGTATCATTATTTCTAGAATATAAAACATGATATAAATATAATTTATATTAATTATATGTTTATTATAATAATATATTTAATATAGATGCATGATATTTAAAGCACCGTTCAAGGAGACGGTAGGCCGTATGTCTCCATGCACATTATTTTGGTTTTGTTGACGTATTGGAAGAAAGAAAGTAAATGAAGTATAAGTATATATAATTATATATATAATTAGTAAAATATCATTATTATTCCATATATATCATATATGTTCACTAAAAACATCTTTAATACATTCCATGTGCTGTGTGAATGAATCATAACGCTTTTAGGGGGCCGAAGTCCACACTTCCTCAAACAAAGTTATCATATTTGTAAAAGATGGAATGTATAATTTTATGTGTTATAAAGTAATTAAATAAGATTAAATAAATTATAAATATCATAAATATTATATAAAAATATAGTGTTCATCCTAATTTCCACCATGAGAGGCAGTAAATGAAGAATGAATAATCATCGTTTTTGGAGGAAGTAGTTCACCATACATATAAACAATATGTTTTTTACCCATTAAATAAAAGTGTGTATATGTGTAGGCATAAATAATATAATAACATCATATAATTATATTTATTATACTTATTTGTATAATAATGAATTAAGGATTAACTAGGGGGTGGAAAATGAAAACAAGATAAATGATCTAGAGGGAGGATGTTACCTCTTCTTTGGGTAACTACTTTTGGTTTTAACCAAAGGAAATTATTGGATTGATTTCATAGAAAATAAAGTATTCAAGTAGTAATAGTGGTATTTTTGGGGATCTATTTGGGTTGATATTTTCATAAAATAAGTGTCTGGTGAGGTGTGTGAAAGTAGGAGGAGAGGAGACCTTTTATAGTGGCGGAGTGGCACTGTGGAAATATCTTGGAAAATGGAAACCCCACCCAAGTATTTTTAGTGAACATGGATCAATAAATGTTCCAATGTTTAGAAAAGGTAGGGTAGATTTGAAATATTTCCATTCAATGGATTCTGAAAAAATGTGTAGGTTTTGTGGGGCCTTATTGTTATGGTTTAGTCCCTTATTAATCATTATTATCCTAAATCATTGTAATTATTTATAATTACATTTACACATTTTTTTGTCAAAAAATGTTTTAACATAATAAAAAATATAAATTATGATTATAAAAAATATTTAATACATATTTCCAATTTTATAACAAATAATTGACTGGAATTAAATTAATTAGCATCCTGTAGATGAGACGAAAATTCGGGGTTTTAATGTAAAAATGTTCAAATATTTTCTATCTTCTTAAAGTCAATTTCAATGTTAAATTAATTAAATTGACCTAAATAGGATATATTGAAAGAAATTTAATCTAATTAATCTTCCAAAATATCTTAAAATATAATTTATCTATATAAATAAATTTGATGAAAAAAAGTTTTGAGTTAAATTTCAGTATTTTTCACTATTCATTAGAAAAATAAAACGTCACAGAAAAATACCAAAAATTCACCCGAAATTAAAATTTTTTATTTATTTTTAGATAATTATTTTAATTTTTAAATATAAAATTTATAAAATTTATAATATATATATGTAAAATATTTTCTCTATTAAAATGCGGTAAAAGATCCTTAATAAAAATATAGGTTTTTGTGTGCAATTTTTATTGTTATTATCTTATGCCTATTGAATATATTGGATGAATATAAAAAATATTTGATTGAATATATAATATATATTTCATTAATATCATTCAATAATTTAAATTAATTTAATATGTTATGTTAAAACATCTTTGGGATCATAAAAATAATTTTTATTAAAAAAATTCAATTTATTTTAAATTGGGTCATTGTAACTAATGAATTAATATTATATGTGTGAAAAACATAGGTTTTTATAATTTAGTTATTAATATTATTGTCTTTTAACTTAATGTCTAGGTTAAGTCTTAATATATATCATATTATTCATCTTTTTGTTTTGTAAAACATAGTGTTGCATGTATTGTATGCCATGTTGCTGTAGTGTGAATGGAATGTTTAACTAAGTGAATCGAAAAACATGAATTAAAATTATTTCATTCAAAAAAAGATTCATTGAAACATGGGTTGTTATATTATACCACCCTTAAAATGAATTTCACCCTCAAAATTCATTATTATGGTAAAAAATAATGAAGATACTTATGCTTCATCATATCCTCATGTTCCCATGTAGCATAATCTAACTAGTGATTCCTCCACAAAACATTGACCCGGTGTGGTCTATTTTCCTAGAACATTCAGTCTACGATACAAAATTTCAACTGGTTACTCCTCATATGAAATATCATTATCCAATAGTATGACCACTGAGATCAATACATATGAAGAGGAAGGTATTTACATCCTCAAGGGAGATACATGGATCACAAAATGGACTTGAGAGAGATTTGGAGGAAGTGAAAAGTGATAGGATACCTTCCCAATATAATTAAAAATATAAAAGGGACTGATATACCTAGGTCTTAGTTTCCCAATCATCCTAAAAATCATAACCTTCTTCGAGGGATAAATTTTTAGAAACACATTTTCATAAAATTAAAATTCTAGATCATTCTGGTGTTTATATACATAACTTTTCTACTAAATTTGAGATAACATGATACACTATAGATTTTCTCTAATATTCTATTCCATTTATTTAGTGATCTCAGGTCCCAATAGCATTCTTTATCCAACTTCATCCCAACACATTGGATCTCTATATTTATTCCCATAGAGGGCTTCATAAGGTGTCATCTGAATTCTTGAATGAATGTTATTGTCGTAAGAAATACCAACTTGAGTATGGTGTTGATCCCTACCACATTTTAAATATAAGAAATATGATCTTAACATATATTATAGTTTTTGAATTGTTCATTCATATTGACCATCCATTTAATGATAACCAGTGTTAAAACTCAATTATATGTCAAGTTATTACTGAAGACTTATCCATAATTTTGAGGTAAACCTCAGATCCTTATTAGATTCAATGTAATATGGTACTCCATGTAGCCTTAAATCTTTCGGAATTTAAATCTTGTAAAGATGATCCAGAGATAAATCTTCAATAATAGCAATGAAGTATGATGACTTAGTAATGCGATTGACTACCACCCAAATAGAAATAAACCCTTTAGAGGTTTTGTGTGGTCTAATGACAAAATACATAGCGATGTTCTCCCATTTCTATTTTGGTATGGGTAATGGATGAAACAAACCATTATAATTATGTATTTTAGGATTAACTTTATAGAATACCATGAAATAAGATACGAAATCTGTGATATCTATCTCCATTCTATCCCACAATGAAATATTCTATCAATTCCTTATAAATATTCAAACTTCTAAGTCGAATAGAGAATTAAGAACTATGTGCTTCCACTAATAGACCATTCTTCATATCTTGTATGGAAGAAACAAATAGATAGTTCCTAAGCCAAATCATTCCATCTAGATCAAGGTTAACATCATAAGCATTTATATCTTTCTTTTTTAGCTCTAAATCTTCAATTTGTGCCTCCTTAATGATCAATTGGATAAAATTTTGAGAATTCATTTGTGAATGATATTATTTTCCATTGCCTTTATGATTTCTATATCCACCTGTTTCATATAAAAAAATAATGGATCTTTTGTGACCCTCATTATGGATAATCTATCATGATACTGTCAACTTAAATCATCATCCACCTTGTTCTCTTTCCCAGGGTGGTAATCTATTGAGTAGTCATAATCCTTTATCAGCTCCAACCGTATTCTCTAACACACGTTGAACTCCTTATCTGTGAATATATATTTAATACATTTACGATAACTATATATATCAAACATTTCTCTAAAAAAGTAATTCCCCTATATCATTATTTTAGAAATTATAACTACTAACTCTCAATCATGAGTTGGGTAATTTTGGTCATGAATCTTCAACTGTCATGAGGCATAAGAAATAACCAAGTTATTATACATAATAAAACATACTAATTCATTCTTGGATTCATCATTATAGATTAAAAACCCTTTCCCACTACATGGTAATGTAAGCATTGGTACACTGACCAACCGTATATTCTGTTACTTGAAATTTTCCCCACATTCATCTATACAGAGGAACATGACATCACTTCGAGTTAACATGGTCATAAGATTAGGTATTTGTGAAAATATTTTACCCAAAACCTCAAAAATATATATCTAAACCATGAAATCTATAAATATCAGTCACCATGGTTGGTCTAGGCCAATATTTTATAGCCTCTGTCTTTGATGGATCTACTTTTATACCATCTATTGAGATTTTGTGACCCAAAAATTAATACATTGGAAGCCAAAATTTACACTTTGTAAATTTTTCATATATTTTATCCTTCCTTAGGGTCATTAGTAAAATTCTAAAGTGGTCTTCATGATATTAATTTCTCTTTGAGAAGATAATGATATCAACCATAAAGACTACAAGAAACTGATCATTGTAATCTATAAAGTCAATATTCATTAAATCCACAATGAATGTAGGGGCATTTGTAATAAAAAAAGAATTACATTATATTAATATTTTCAAAACCTTTTATATAATTAAATATTGGGTATATCCTTCTTTTTAACAATTAGTTGATGAAATCCAAAATGAATATCAATGAGGGAAAAGTATTGATCTATGTATAATTAATCAAAAAATTCATAAATATATGGAGGAGGATACTTGTACTTGATTGCGATCTTGTTCATATATTGATAATCAATATAGAGTCTCATTGATACATATTTCCATTTTAAAAAAATAATTGGTGCACCCCAAGGTGACAAATATGTACAAATGAATCATTTTTCAAGGTTTTATTGGATTTTCTTCTTCAATTCCAACAACATAATCAGGGCCAATAGATAGGGTGTCCTTCAAATTTGGGTTGAAAAAAGTACGATTTCTATTGATAACCCAACTTCATGTTTGGGTGGAAATATAGTCAAATATTTTGGAAATACATCCACAAATTCATAAAAAATGGGAATATTATCAGTGTTTATTTTTACCCCAACCATTTGAGACAAACAACCATTCTGAATGGGAATTAAAACCCATAAAATAGATTTAATCTCCACAATAAGTTCATACTTATTTTTACGTTGATTGATGACTATATGAACGTCTGAGATATCCATCATAAGTTCCTTTCATAGAGAATTAATGCGAGATTTATGATGATAAATCCAATCCAGGCCTAAGATAATGTCAAATTCAACCGAAAGAAGAATGAATAGATTTACCAGAAGTAGATTTCCCCTAACATCAACCAAAGTGGAATCACAGACTTGTGATGAAATCATTGTACCATTAGTGGTTTTAACATCTAATTCCATTTCTAATATTTTTAGTGGAGTCTTAAAACCCATATAAAATTATATAAATATGAAAGGGTATCTAGATCCAAAATAAGATAAGACATTAGTAGTTCTAGGGTTGATGATAAGCGCACCTTTCACCATGTCATTATCAGACCCCTACTAAGAAAGAGAAATTTCATGATATTTTCCACTACCACATAGCTTAAGAGGTTGTTGATGTTGATCATCATCTCCAACTGTTAGATTTGGTCACTGATTATCATAATTACCATTCTCCTTTCCCTTGTGTCATTGAGCTATGGTAGGTGAATTTTCTCCCCTTTTATCCATTTAAATTGTTAGAATACTTCTTTAAATCACTTCAGAAATAAAATTCATGATGTAATTTTCCTTCCACACATAACATATTTATTATAACCCATAAGGAAATTTCCTCCATGATTATTCACGCACTTATATTATAAAGGAAATATCATCTTATTCTCTTCATGGTTTTTAGATTTTCCTCTAAGCTCCATCTTAATTTTCTTTTCAAAACCAAGGGATTGATATGTAACTTCCACTTCTATTTTATCCTTTATAGAATAATGCACAATCTCATCATTTCTAATAAAATCTATTATGGACAACATCCTTATAATACAATGATTTAATCCATTGAAGAAAATAACAACTTTAATTTTGGGATGGATGATAATTCCTGAAAATTACCTTGAAATAATCATGAAATTAGCCTAACATGTACTGAAATATTCATGATCCTTTTTAATCAACTCATGGATCACTATCTCTATCATTTTTCGAAGAATATATGGAATGAACTTATTGAAAAATAAGTTCTTAAACTCATCCTAATACATGGATTCAATTTTATCATTATACATTGTATTCTTAATTAGATTCCACCACTGGTCCGCTTCACCTTCTAACCGATAAACTACCATTATGACTTTATCATACTTTGTTTGCTGGATAATGGAGAATATTTTTTCAAAATTACTAATCTATTGCTCAAAGACATATGGAACAGAAGAAAATCTAAAACAAGGTGCACATTGCCTCATGAAGGACTCAACAGAATTTTGTTCCCTCCATTTCTCATTTGGAAGCCCACTATGATTCAAAACCTGAGAAAAACTATGTGATCATACAAATAAGATTTTTTAGTACAGATCCCATAATATTCAGTTTCTCAGGAGGATGTTGCATTGTCCATTGTAATTGTAATGTACTAGGTAAATAAATAAATAATAAAATTAAATTATAATTAATATTTTTTGAATTTAAAACTAATTTTAATTTAATGGGGTTTCTTTGTTCGACGACATAACTGATATGCTACAACTGGTTTCTTTGAAATCTTTCATTTCACGACAATAATATAATATTATTATTTTAAATGGTAGTTAACGCCTAGCAGTTGTACACTTGGGAATGAAACGATCTAACTATAATATGTTTATACATGTTTTTTATATTTTTTTACATTTATCCAATAAAAGTTAGAGGCTTAAAATGTGAATTAATCTAATTTTAAGCATAATTTACTTTAAAAGGCTGATTTACCGCCATTTAATGGCGAGCCCTCATTAAATCTGGTTTTGGTCACTTTTATATGTTCTATCTGACAAAATAAATTTTTTATTTAGAATCGGGAAATCAAAATTCACTTTGGGTAAATTTTTTTCATTTTTCATATAAAAATCATTTTTTTGATGAATAGTGAAAAATACTGTATTTTTATTCAAAACTGCATGTTAATCTAATTTATTTATCCGGTTAGATTATCTTTTTAATTGTTTGAAATGTGTAATTAGATTATTTTTTCACCATTTAATCAATTTTTGGTCACTAGAAGTAATTTCACTTTGAAATTGGAAATAGATAAGTGCCAATCTTTTGATAGTTATTATTTATTAAAAACACACTTTTTGTTTTGACAGTAGGAATTAATTTTAAATTAATTTTCGCCACTTCTATTTTTTGAATTTGTAAAAATGGATTCCATATTTGGAATTAGGAGGTCCAAATTTTGCATCTAGGTAAATTTTATTTTTGGGCAATATGAATATTTACTTTAGTAAAAAATTTATTTACCATGGTTAAAGGGTAAATATAGTAAATAAGGGTAACAAAATATTATTATAATAATATAAAATTATAGTAACTTGTGTCGTTATATTATTGGTCAATACATGTCCGACAATGGTCATACTTGAGTCGATTTGGGACCCCATGGAGCCACTTATGAGTGATAATGACACTTTATATTAATTTATTTAATGTAAAGACAAAAATGACATATACATATATTTTATAGTAAATCAATTTTTTACATTGGGTTATATAAGTTATCTATTCGAATATAAATATTCTTTGAAAATATAAAACTATTTCCAAAATAATGGTATTTTTTTAATAATTTTTAGACATCAAATCAATTTATATTTTTATGACACAATAATGATGCAGTGTTTACCTCATTAATAAATGATTTAAATAAAAAAGATTATAATGATTAAAATAATATCCAAAACCGGTCTAATTTTTGTTTTATGATTTTATTTCTAACATGAGTCTTATTATCTTCAACTGTAATGAGTTTTTTATCATTAGAAACCGAAAATCATTATATAATAAAATAATATTTTCAGGCATTCCTAAAGAACCCCTCCTCCCCCTTATAAAACGACTCCACTTCTAACCCATTCCTCACACCTCTCAAGCCCGTTGGCTCATCAAACACCTACCATAATAATCTATAATTATCCCTCTCTTCCACCTGTAAGTATTACCTTAGGCATAAGGCACTTCACATAATCCTTTTGGTTCAATCCAAATGGAGATACCCAATTTAAAGGTAACGTCTTCTCTTAAGTCGTTTTGTTTTATTTTACTTCTCAAGCCATCTAAAGTCTTTTTATTCCTTTCTTTTAGAACAAAAACAGTATCCTAAATATAATATGTTTTTTTATTATAATTATTCTAACTACACTTACTCACACCTCCATCTATTGGGTAAAGAACATACTGTTTTTGTGGACGACGAACTACTGCCTCACGAAACAACGATTATTCAAATATCTGCGATCTCCTAACATGGTGGACATTTTTATAGAACTGTGTGTATATAATATATATATATATTATGTTTAGGTCTTCTTTATTATTCTGTATTTTTTCATTTTTATCATACCATTATGGTTTCAATTATGGGTAAATGTGATAATTTAATTTGAGGAAGTGCAGACTACCGCCCCTCAATGTGATATGACTCATTCATAACATATGTGGGACGTATAAAGGATAGAGTTAATCAAATTATATATTATATTATACTGAAATTATAATATAACTATGTATCATTAAGTTTTCATTCTATTAAAATATGAAATAGAAATGAAAGTAGCGTTCATGCGTACGTATGGCTTACCGTCTCCATGAACGGTGCATTTCATTTATTATCTCTAAGTGATTTGTACTGTTATATATAGATATATATACTATATATATATGATATAAAATATATCTACATCATTAATATCATTCAGGAGATAATGGACTCTTGTCCATGTGGATAACTTTTAATTATACGGTGTTCATTTTTGGCTCAAGTACCAAATACCGACAAAACGACCATTAATAACATAAATGATTACATTAAATTATAACATGGAAAAGAGTGATATAAAAGGAATAATAAACTTGAAAAAGATTCTTAATCATGTATAAATTAACTAAAGTTTATTATTCTGGAAGATCAGGGAACAAACATGTCAAGTCAGACATGATGTACGTGATTTCTTATCTCACTTTAAATTCCATGAGATTACCATTTTTTGACACTTATTTATTGCATGATGTGTATTGGGTACTACCATTATATATATATAATCATGATTATCTTTATATTAGTTGTATTATGTGATTCATTTGATGGTTATTAACTTTTTTTCGTACGACTTGATTGATTGCAACGTGGTAAGGGGTTTCGTATCTCACTTTTAATTCTGTGAGATTTCCATTGTTCAGCACATATTTATTTCATGTGGTGTATCTTGTATAGAAATTTGATATATATTATAATTATTACCTTTATTTTCATGGTATTATGTGATTTATTTTCTGGTTATTAACTTTTGTTCATATGACTCGATTGATTACAACATGGTAAGGGGGTTGCATCTCACTTTTTATTTCCATGTGATTCATTCTATATTGCCACTATTTCCTTTTGTGTGGTTTATGTAATTCCCATGATTATATTAACTATTTAATATACATAAATTTATGGGTATTTATATCTTCATTTTATGATTCATCTTTCATGGTGTGTATGTTTCGTAAGTTACCAAATCTTTAACAGAACATTTCACTCTCTTATTTTTAAAAGAATTATTTTTGTTATGTAGTGAAATTTAAATTTTCATTTATTGAAATATTTTCTTATATATTCTTATTTCTGTAAACTATATTTTTGTAAAGGTTGGGGAAAAATCCTAATTTTATTATTTAAAGAAAAGACATCTTAAGACTTATTGCTGAAAATTGTATGTCCATGTGATGAGATACCCTTTTCTCTCTCATAAATTCTTTTTCTGAATTTTAAAGTGACACCGTTAGGAAGTCAAATTTCTGTAAGGTAACTTCTTCACCAAATTTCAATTCTTTGGGTTGAACTTATACTTCTCGATTATGTCGTAATATGAATATATGTGAATAACCTCTGATTTTGTCACATTTAATACCACTTATATTGAGTGTATTCTTATTTGTCACACATTATTATGTAATAGATTTATCCTTAATCTAAGGATACAATTTTTATAAGGGATTTTGTCTCAATTTACATTCCACTGAGACATTATTGTTGTTATAAACCGATTCACTCTTATGTGGTGTATATAATGTTATTTGGAATATTATATCATCAATCCCATTATTATCATGATATTATAAAGTTATGATTAAATTTTTTCCTCAATTATTTGTATTCAAGCGTCTCTATTTTTCAAAAAAACACTTTTACTAATATATCATTTTAAATTTTCTAATGATTTATTCTTTTAAATATTGCTCAATAATTTCCATTTTTTGAAAAATGGTTTTTAGGATTTTTTTATATATATTAATGTTTTCAAATAATAAATCATTTAAAAGGTTCAAAGCGGTATGAGAACCTTTTATTAAAAAATCTCTGTATTAAATGTTTTAAAGTGTTTTGAAAATGATTTTATAAAGCATTATTTATTTCAATATCTTGATTTTATATATTGTGATTGGAATGTGGAAATTTTATCTTTCCTTTATAATTGTGTTATCTGTTTTGAATATGTAATGGTTATTGGGAATTGTTTACGTATATGGGTGGTTCCATGATAATCCTAGGGTGATTGAGCCCTAGATAGCTCTCCAATGCCTTGGGTAATGTGAAAGAGGTAAATGTTAATGTTTCTACTAAGAGATTTAAGGAATATACTATTATGGGTATTCCAAATGTGAATCCTTATGTAGTTGTGATAGCTACAACATAAGTATGTTATTAATGCCATAAGTTACCTTTAGGATTTATTATTTATTTGTGTTATTCAAAAATATTATGATTTGATGAGGTTTGTTATGATAAAAAATATGGTTTCATTTATTTGTACTTATGAATGGGTTAATATTTCCTTTCCTAATTTTGTTACCCTTACTATGATTTTTATGATCATCCCATGTTTTTGAAATTTTTTTCCAAAGGACTTAATGATGAATAGGGTCAAGGATGGGATCAAGGAAAACTCATGATATCTAAAACATAGAACCACATTTGTTTCTTTTTAAGAGTGTTTATTTTATGAAAAAATGGATACTGAGTAGTATTTTCTACATGTAATTTTCAAGTAGATTTGTAATATTTATGGCCTAATTATCTATAACTATAAACATGAAAATATACTCAATGTAAATTATCCATTTAATTCAAGATTATGTAATGTTTATGGCCACATCCTTATAGTTGGTATAAAATGTCAGTTTAGATTACATCAGAGGATAGGGTGTTCTTTAAGAATAAGTGACATTACCATAATGGTTAGGATTTTAGAAAGGGTCATAGTTATTTTAGAAAAACCGAATGAATTTAAGATAACATGAATAATTATATCTTAGTATTTACCCTCCTAATAAGAAATTATTGGATGATTTTACTGATATACTTACACTGACCATTTTGGTTTGGGTAAATGGATGGATCTAGCAGGCACCAAAGTAACAGTGGATGTGTAGTAAACTATGACAGTTTTTTGAATGAGCAACTAAATGAAATCGGAGTTTCAATGAGAAATCTATTGGTTATTCTCAACCAACTATCTGGAGTAATCACTACCACAAAACTGGGAAACGGAATCACTTACCTTTATTAGCACTAAACAGAAAGCACTGATAAAGGGGTATGCTTTTATCAGCGCTAGTTGAAAGTGCTGATAAATCTAACCTTTATCAGCGCTAAAATAAGTGCTGAAAAGGTGTAACCTTTATCCGCACTTTTTTAGAACTAATAAACAATAACAATCATCAGCAATTATTTTAGCGTTGAGAAACGTTTTTATTTTTAATTTATATAAAATTATAATATTTATAATAAAAAATAATTTTTTTGTATAGATTAACCATTATATACCAATATTTAAAAAAATATAAACTTTATTGATATAATTATTAAGAAATAGATATATATTTATCTTATATTCCATTTTAAATAAATATATAATAATATAAAAAAATTATTAAATAAAAACCATTGGAACCTTTATCAGTGCTCTTTGAAAGCGCTGACAAAGGTTCCAACAGTTTTTATTTAATAGCCCTAACATGCCCTCCTCTCTCGCACATGGTCAAGCTTTCACAGAAGTTGAACCAGGCCCCTCTTCCGCCATGCCCTCTCCTCCTCCTCCTCATGTCCTCCTCCACCTTCGCCGCCACCGCTAGGTTTTCCTCCTCTACCACAACCACTGCTGCCTCCGCCGCCACCGCTGGTCACTGTATGAGTATTTTCCTTCTCTTCGGTTATTTTATTCTATCATAGAGGCCTTCCTTTAGGTGCTATCCTTGGGGATGATTGGTGAACCTACCTAATGTTAGTGTTCATGGATGAATCACATGCCATTAATAGAGCAAACTAATGGGATTCTTATCAAAGGACATGAATATGGGATTGTACCTTATGTTTTACTAAAAATTGCTAATGGATCCCTTCAAACAAAAATGTATTATGTTTCTACCTTTTAGTAGTTGTTGGGTTATGTAATCATCCTACTTTAGGTTAGAGGGGGGTAGGAATGAGTGATTAATTAAAAAATTCAATTTGGATATACTACTTCTCCTTTAATGCACATGTGAGAATATGAATCCAATCCTATGTTTTTTTGGATATGCTATCATTCCTCTTGACGGGGTGAGGGGATATAGGCCTAGAATCATAAGGAAATTGGGATACGATGTTACCTTGCTCAGAATTTCTGGAAGCATGAATATGGGCTTACCTCTATGTGATATTTGAGTTATTTAGACTACCCCTTTCTACTAATGCTTCCAATATATGTTGACAAATATTTAAGACATGGGTTGGGATATAGGGTGGTGTTTATATTCCATCCAAGTGGTATTGATGGGATTCTATAATTTCAATAGGATTATGAGCCTGTTTTTTTTTGAAGGAGTGGGGATATATACCTACTCATTCCCATCATCGAATTCCATAAGAAACTGCTGGAATTTATGAATGGGTGTGGAAACATGTGCATTACCCCTAATTTTAGTCAAGATTTTTGGGTAGGATCATTTAGTTTGAAAAGGGATATGATCCTACTCACTAGATACCACATGTTATGTTGGAAAACATATTATGGGGAAGTACGGATACGAACCTTCTCCATATGATCAATAGATCTTAATTCCTAGATAGACCTCATCGCTTCTTGGATCTAAGAGATTAGGGAAAGATTCTACATTGTAGTGCCCTCAACAGGCTTCCAAGGGTTAGTGGTCACATGATGTTGGCGGTAGTGGTGACTATTAGGAGCCCTACTGGGTGACCCCTAACCTGAGCTGTGGTCATGGATGACTTCTTGATCCACCTTCCTAAGATAAGAAATATAATGATTATCATTCTCTTGGGATATAATTCTAAATTATTTAATGTTTGTGGTGGGTTACACTTGCTTAATTATATTTTCCCTATAATGGGGTGGGTTGTGAGGCTTCAACACGTGAATACCCTCTTATGAAACTTCAAGAGTAGGGACGGTACTGTGTTAGTGGTACCCCCTTACCACCATGTCGTCCACCTAGTTTTGAGGTCACCGAATAGGTGATGTATTCCTTTGGATCATGGGGGTCATAGATTTGGCAGAAATTGAAGCATGGGAACATCTGGTGGATGAAGAGACCTTCACTTTTTATTGAATGGAGCTCATAAGGGGTAGTTATATACAAAAACTACCAAAAAAATTACACTGATTAGTGAATTACTAAAAATAATTATATTCGATTAATAATTTTAACATGTGAAGGATTAATGTTATATTAAAAAATTCTGATTACGTGTAAAACATGAAACAAAATAGCCTGACATCCTAGGAAGACCATTATATTCTCATTGAAGAATTCAAATTGGGTTCACTATTTTTTTATGTGACACACAAATACAATTTATTGGCATGTGGGGAACCTAATTTATTTAGTTGTTGAAAAATTTCATGTTAGTTTCATCATTTTTGTTTCAAATCAAAACAACATAGCTCGATTCATGGTTGTGAGGGGGAATGAGTATGGTAGACCAATATTTGTGTTAGGTTATGATTCTTTTTCAGACAATTTCCAAAGGGTTTATTCGTATTACAAGAAACAACTAATGTCTCAAAGATTCGTAAGTTTGGAAAGGGAAGGATGTGGATGATCTCATGAGGAAGATGGATTCATGAGGATGGCTATGAAGTATGAAGATAAGTTTAGAACTCTAGATGGAATATTACATATCCTATAGAAATAGGAATAAAAGTCCACATAGTTTATGGGAAATAGTTTAAGGTTGTCTGAAAAGATTGTACCATGATGATGGAAGTCATGCGATTAGGATGTATGTGTTATGAAAGGTGTGATAATAGAGGATTGATCAAGGCATACTCATTTGGGATATACTATCCAGAATAAACTTGGGGATTATACATAGTATGGAGGACCTATTGGTCTGGGCTTACCCATTGTATGTTCATCTTATATAGTTTAAAAGTCTGTTAAACATTTTCTATCGAAGGTGGGTTCTATAATTTCTGGTTATATTAAGGTGTGTTTAACCATGGTGTGGGTTGATTTTGGTTCTAGTGGGTTCTTGGGGTTTGTGGGATGTGGTAAATGGTGTACTCAGTTTTATATTTTTTTATTCTCATAGGTTTCCCCTATTTTATGTTTTCTTTTCCGTTGGAAATCTCCTCTGTTGTGCGTCTCTCCTCTACCACGAACACACCTCTATCGTGTGCTTAAAGACACCTTTGTGGTGAGTTTTATCTTGTTACTTATTGGTTTCCTCTTGTTCACATATTATTACTGTTTGATATTGATGGTTATAATGTGAAATGTATGGGATAAACACTCCACTGAAAATCGTGGTCATTGGTGGTCCTTGTTTGCGCACTAAATGAATGGCATGTTGGTTGGTTCCTATTGAACATTTGAATATAAAAATTGGTAATTTAGGTATACATGACTTTTGAATGAACACCCCAAGATGATAAAACTTTTTGTGAAAACCCACAAATTAATAAACAAAATTGAATAAGGGATTCTTTGAAATATCTAAAATTTTGATTGTTTGGTTTGTATGGTGTTGTGATTGTGAGCACAATTGTTTTTTCGTATGGTGTTGCGGTTGTTGGCATGATTGATATGACATTTTTTTCCATGTTGTAGTTAGTCCACCATTGAATATCAATCCAAACGTTACCCATTTCAATGGAAACACCACTTTGTTAGTAGTACAATTCCACTGAATCCTAGAAAACCACATCTAGAGGAATCTATGAGACACTTTATGATGTGAATATTATGTTTTTCAGATTCAATATATTTTTAAACTACATGGTATATAGTCTTGTTAAATGGAACATGATTCACCATACATAGATTTCATATAGATTTTCATTCCACACACCATTTATCTCCAAACATTACACCACATGACTCATCTTTTGACTCAAATTTGGAATAAGTTTCATTTTAAATGTTACGTGTCATGTGAACCTAGGTCACACACAATGTATCTTCGAGACATAAACATCAGCTTGAAACCATGAAAATGCCATGAAATAATGGTAGAACCATATGATATGTGTTTTACTTCACTCAAACCGTGTATAGATACCATAGAAACTTGATGTGTATAGACTATACACCCCTGGTGGTCATGTAAGGAATACACACCATGTATTCCACAAAAATGTGATGCATAGCATGTGTGGTGACTCAGTATGTATCTAAAGTACACACCTTTATCTCATGTTGTTCTATATGTCATGTATTTTCAAAGCCATCATGTAGTCATTGTAAGACTAACTTGGAATTAATTTGATATATTTCAGATTAATTTAGGTATATTATCCATACACGATGTTCACCCTACTGGACATGCCATGTATATGGATTTCACATGAGTTTAAAAATGGTAGTATATAACCCACCTTGACTGAGAACCCTACACATTGTGTATCTTTGGAAAAAATTGTGTGCAATGTTATTTTCATTATTATTATTTATTTTTCACTTAGATGATAGTATTTCATGTATGAGTAGCCCATTATAAATATCTTCTCATGTTGATCAAAATAGCATGATTCCCTCATTCATCTGAAATTGGACATGATGTGGTTTGGATATTTTAATTATCTTCACTCTGCTTGAGAGTTGACAAGTGAAAATTGAGATGTTTGGAGAAAATATTGTTTATGGTACTCCCCCATGTTTCATTGAAGAGTCCTCCAAGTATAGGTTTTAGGTACACCATGAATATATACAAAAGACAAGGCACAATCCCTCATATATAGATAGAGTTCAAGTACTTTCACATGTTTTGGGGTAGGTTCCTCTATTTCATTATAGAGGCATTTGTACCGTGATTTTTTTTATAAAACCCATACAATACTACTTGATTAATTAAAACATAATATTAGGAAAGTTTGAGATCGAATCCATGAAGACGATGAATATGAAGAAAGAATGGATGAATGCCAATCGGTTGACAAAAAAGTATCAGGATGGCGTGAAAGAGTTTATCATGTTTGCATAAGATCATGCATGTGACCCTTCTCAAATCCTTTTTCTGTGTTTAAGCTATTGTTATTCAAGACAAATTAGTCTATAGGAGTTGGAAGAACACCCAATCTATCACGGAATAGATCGATGTAATACATGATGGAATAAACAAGGGAAAAAAATGTAGGTAGTGGCTCATATAACACGACATTCTAGGGATCATCTGATATGATTACAAGTGTGAATAGTGAAGACGATCGTATGGAGGGTGTGATTACAGATGTGAATGATGATGAAGATCGTATTGAGGAATTGACCAGGACAGTTGATGATGAACTTCGTGATTTCCCAAAATTGTTTGAGAAGTTAATGAGTTGTTAAAAAATTCTATTATATGCTGGTTTCACTAAATATACAGCATTTTCACCCATACTGAAGTTTTATAATTTGAAATAAGGCAATGGGTGGAGTGATGCATGTTTTACATAACTACTTGCTCTCCTGAATGACATGCTCCCAGAAGACAATGAACTCTATAGCCAAACATACGATGCCAAACGAATGCTACGATCGATGTGTATGATCTTTGAAAGAATACACAACTGCCCGAATGATTGTATATTGTTTCTCAAGGACCACAAATCACCTAATGAATGACAAATGTGTGGTGATTCTCGATATATGAAAGATGATTCTAGTCCTACAGAAGTTGTATTGTACTTTCCAATCATTCCAAGGTTTAGGCACCTATATGGAAGTGAGGAGACTGCAGGACTATTGACATGGCATGCAGATACAAAAATTAAAGATGGTAAACTACGCCAATCGGTAGACTCTTCTCAGTGGAAGAGAATTGATCATGAGTATGCTGAATTTGGAAATGAGCCGTGAAACATTTGTCTGGGATTTTCTATAGATGGGGTGAATCCTTTGGGTTTTCAAAGAAGCAGTCACAATACATGGCTGGTGATGTTGGTAAATTATAACTTATCACCGTGGTTATGCATAGAATGAAAATACATCATGTTTTCAATGCTTATATCAGGACCAAAACATCCAGGTAATGATATTGATGTTTATTTGGCCCCATTGATCGAGGATTTGAAAATATTGTGGGATTCAGGTGTTTCGTTGTATGATTCTTACAAAAATTAAGATTTCACAAACAAAGACATGTTGTACGGGATGATAAATGACTTTCCGACTCATGTAAATTTGTCAGGATATAACATTAAAGGAACTCAAGGGTGTCCCGTTTGTGAACAAGGTACACAGTCAATTAGGATGAAACATTCATCGAAAACTGTGTTTATAGGACTTCGTATATTTCTATCCCAAGGGCATAAATACTGATCATGGATGAAATCATTAGACAAAAGTTCAAAAGAATGTAAAACAATATCTCCACTATCTGGTGATCAATTGTTCGAGAAAGTATAATATTTGGACACTACAATTGGTAAACCGTTTTCGAAAAATCTGACGAAAAATGGTTGGAAAAAGTGATCATTTTTTTGAATTACCATACTTGAATTGTTTGTATTTCAGAATTTTTTTTGATTTTATGAAAGTTGAAAAAATTTAGCTGATAGTGTCATCGACACGTTGATAAATGCACCCAAAAAACCAAAGGACGGAATTGAGGCTAGATTGGACATGGTTGAGATGGTAATACAAGAGGAGTTGGCACCAGTGAAGGGTGAAAACAAAAATTTCTTCCTCCCACGGCTTTCACTCTTTCCAGGTAGGAGAGATATCAATTTTTCAACTTCTTGAATGATGTAATGGTTCTAGAGGGGTATTCATCAAATATCAAGAACATCATGTCAATGAGCGATTTAAAATTAAAGGGTCCAAAATCACATGACCGCCATGTTTTGATGCAAGATCTAATTCCTATAGCTTTATGTTGCGTTTTCCCCAAGAATGTATGCCATAAATTAACGAATATTTTTTTCATCTTCAATAATATATGCAGCAAAGTTATAGACCCGGAGAAATTATTAACTATGGAAAGAGAAATTGCGGTTATATTATGTGAATCTGAAATGTTCTTCCCATTGAAATTTTTCTATATGATGGTTTATTTAATGGTTCATTTGGTGAGAGTGATTCAAATATGTGGTCCTATACATTATAGATGGATGTACCCCATTGAACGGTATTTGAGGATTATGAAAGGGTATGTCAAAAATTGAAATTGGCCAGAGGGTTGTTTGTGGAGAAATATATTGTTGAGGAAGCCGTTGAATATTTAATCGAATACCTGTCTGGTGTGGAAAATATTGGTCTACCGAAATATCATTACACTGAGCAGCTTTAGGGTAAAGGAATTTATGGAAGAGAGGTTGTTAGAATCATTATTATAGATCGGGAGCAAGCTCACCTTTACGTTTTTCATAACAGTTTCGACGTTGACCCATATATTCAAACCCACAATGAAATTCTTAGGCATTTGAATCCTTATAAGGATGAAAAATGGATATCAGATACACATAATTGACAGTTTATAAAATCGTTTTGGGATCATATTTTTAAGCAGTTAGATGAAAATCTAGACTCAATTTTAGAACGACTTCGATGGCTAGCTGGAAGATCAAGTGTGTATGTATTATCTTACAATTATTATTCATTTAACGGTTATACATTATATACTAATGAACATGATGAAGACAGTACCATGCAGAATAGTGGGGTCACACTTGTGGCTGTGGCGATGCATGTTTCTGGTGCTAAGGATAGAAATCCAATTTATGCAAATATGTCATACTTTGGCCTCATCCAATGAATATGGTAGTTGGATTATACGAAATTAAAAGTGCCTATTTTTCAATGAAGGTGGGTTGATACTAGGAGTGTTGTTAAAATAGATGAATTATGATTCGTGAAAGTTGATTTTAGTAAGGAAGGGGAGAAAGACGAACCTTTAATAATGGAATCACATGCAATAAAAGTATTTTATGTTCCAGACCCCGTAAACCGAAATTGGACAATTGTTCTATTATTGACCTAAACAACGGAAGGGTTAGATGAAAGTTCAACAGAGGATGACCCTTTTATAGGGAATTCAAAATCATTTCACAACAGTCCCATTGAAGACGGTGTTTTTTATGTTAGAGGAGACCATAATGAAGGGATTTACATAGTTGATACAGGAGTCAAATATGCTCAACCTTTAAAGAAAAAAAGATAGTATAATAATCAGGTTATTTGTTAATTGTAATATACATTGTGTTACATTATGTTATTATCTGTTCACGGATGCTTTTATGTAATCTAAATTAAATGATAAACCACTTCTGCAGATAATGAATTCTTCACTTGCTGATGCGCCCAATCCCAAGCCACAAAAGGTCTATCAACCTGCTGCTGATGGTCCCAGTGTAGAGTTGCAATAGGTTTCACAACCAGCTACTAGTTGTCCTAGTGCAGAGAAACCACAGTTTTCTCAACCTGTTGTTGCTGGTCCCAGTGCTGAGGTACAACAAGTTTCTCAACTTGATGCTGCTAGTCCTAGTGTCGATGCTAGCACTCCGGAGGAAGATATTGATGATACTTCTGAGGAAATTGTAGGAAATGAAAACCTGAAAGCCCAAAAAAACAAGAGCGTTGTAGTTGGAAAGTGTTAACCAAAATCCTAAATACTTAATTCAAAAGGAAAAGGAATAAAATTTGAGGTAGGGTGGAATAAGCGAGGCCAACATGTTAACCCCAACAGAGCCATCATTAGTAGCTACATTGTAATCTTCACACAACAATGTGTGCTGAGTGATGTACAGTCGTGGGACCATGTTTTAACCGGTCTTAAGACACTAATGTGGGAAGCGATTACGGTAACGTTATGATATCATTTTTTTAATTTATTAAAATAAAATAAAATACAAAAACCTTGAATTACACTTCATCATCTATTGAAGAGTGCATTTATAGTAGATGCCTCACACATGGAATATGTATTAAGAGTTTTAGGAAGGATTCATAGAGGTTTCTCCACAATTTTAATGAAATATCATTGTAAATATGCTGAAGGGAAAATCAAGCCACACCCACCTCCTCTTTTTGCACACATGATATCATAAGGAGTGTGGGATTCATTTAGCAATCGTCGTAGGGAGGAGACCTTTCGTGTACATTGTGTGGGGTAATATGTTGTTTGACTATTCCTGTATTCATTACTTCGATTAAGTGTTTTTTATTTATGAAACAACAACTGAGTGCTGAAAATAAAAATCACGAAACAGAACCGGTATACCTTATCGTAAAGCAAGGATGGGGTACGCTACACTTGAGAAAAAATTGGTACGTCTTTTCAATCTATCGTACTACGTGGATGTGACATAAAACAACTACATACCCATGTTTCCCTATTTATATGCAGATTGATGAATCGAAATAGAAATCCATATCCATCCCACATCATGTACTATTCAAGGAGACTCGTGTAAATAAAGAGGGGATAATGACAGATGAAAACCCAAAAAAATTATGGGAACATGTGTAAGTAAGACATAATATAAATTAGGTTTGATTTAAAATGCTATTACATTACAATGACTACTTATTTTTGTATATTTATTATCTGATATAGTCACAAGAATCAACAACACCCACACCTGATGCAGACATACATTCAGTAGCCTTGAAGTAGCCAGAATAGTATGGCTGTGTCACAGGTGCGGGTATTGGTGTGACACCCTTAACATATTTTGAAAAACAAAAACAAACAGATGATCAAAATGAAAAAAATGGAAAAGAAGCAAGAAAAATTATCTATTTTTTCAAGAATAAATAAAATACCATAGAGTGATGATAGAAACATTGATGAGGTAGAGCAAAATAGAATAAATATCTCAACAAAAACCCATGCATGAAGATCTCGTCCCACCCCCACTAACTTTGAGGCGAGCCATTCCCCTAAAAAACCCGACTTAGCTGAGGTAATAAATGTTTTAAAATTTATTTCTATGAAATGTGATTCACATAGAAACTAATGAATTTCTTGTACAAATATTCTACAGGATGGAAAGGAATGTGATTTATATCTATCAACTACCACCAATCGCCTTGTTGCGAGGGCTACGGTGTTCAATAAGCAGAACGACATGCTACACAACAGACAAATTCCAACAGATCATCTCAAAGTGTCAATTAACGTAGCTAGTGGGACGAGTTCAGAGATATCTATTCCAAATGACGATGATGATGTTCTTACGATTGAAAAATCTATTAGAACATTCATCACATGGCTGAAAATTCTTTTAAAAAAATCATGATGACAAGGAGGCATCCATTTTCAATTTTTTTCAAGATGTAACTTTAACATTTAATGAAAAAAGGTCTTAACCGATGAATGTTATTACAGAATGACAAAGAGAAGGAGGTGAAATGAAATATCAGCTCAAAATTATCTCAAGTATCAACCAACTGATTGAAATGGTCTACTTAGAGAACCTTCACCCCGCCCATTCTATATCCATAGTTAATATCATTGCAGGCTCATGTGGATACAATGTTTATAGACAGAAATGCTCACATTGTTGATTTTGAAAAACATATTTAGAGAGAGGAAACATCATGTTTCATTAGTTCTAAAAATGAAAATGAAATCCTCAAGTATGATTGGCCAGGCTCCATAGTTATAAATGTTTACATGAGGTATGTTTTCATGATTTGATTTTACAAAAGATGATATACTCTTATAATTATGACTAAATATATTTTATATTTTTTTGCAGCCTATATATGAAAAAAATTGAAGTGATTTACACCTGAAAAAAAAAATTTGGACTCGTTAGTCCACACAACACCTCTTCAAAAGACAAAATAGATTCTGATAAAGAGGCTGGAATAATGTTATCCTTGCTAAAATCGTTTGAAAACAAAATTATGGATGACAGACTCTTTTTAATACCAACGATGTAGGGATAAAACTCTAAAATTTAATCATATTAACTATATTTTCATTTATTTATATACTTATTCTTTTTTTTATTTTTAGGAAGCATTGGATGCTGATTGCAGTCAAATTGGATACTCCAATGATTTATTTTTTGGATTCAATGCATGGATATCCAACAAACCGGCCACGCATGATGGAATTTGGTAATTTTTAATACACTAGATCCAAAATTTTCAAACTAAAAATCTAGTTATATATTTTATGTTATCATTTAATGAGGATTCTGTTATGATAGTGTAGTGAATCAATGTCGTCTACTACATGGAATGAATCTAGGGCCAAAAGAAAAGAATGCCTACAAGATCTACAACAGGAAAAGTATCCTAGTATATATAATAACATTGCACTATCCAAACACATATCAAAACAAATTACTTATTGTTGTTGATGTTTCTATAGTGTCCAAAACAAACAAATAGAAAGGACTATGGTTATTATGTTTGTAAATTAATGAAAGAGATCATGTTTCATCAATAAAAAAGTATCCCCGACGAGGTATTTTGGAAAATAATTATGATTTCATTTAATATATTTATTAATACATTGTGTATTTATATTTTTTCAGTACTACCATGACTGTCATGAAAACTCATATTTTGAAGATGATATAGATGTGTTTAGAAATGAATGGGAAACATACTTGATGGAAGATTTTACCCAAAAAGGATGAAGGTGAATTCCTACCACTTATGTTATCCATATATGATCATTGATATCTCCCTTATTTACACTTATTGAGAATATATGATCACCCCTTATTATGTTTTATATCCTTAGGTTATGAAGAATGATTATATAAATGATTTGTCTTTATAGTAAAGCATAACTCATTGGACTACATTGGTCGATAGTGTGGAAGTCAACTGATGCATAGTCATTTAGTCCACTCACGAGCATCTTAAATGCTGGAAGAGAACCAATATCTTGGATTTTCAATTTCTAATTTTAGTTTCCCTTATATGTGTGTGGGGGTTGTCCAGGAGGGAGCGGGTGTCTAAGAGTGGGGGGGGGGGTGACCAGGATGGGGTGTGTACAGGAGGGAGGGGGTGTCTAGGTGTGAGTGTGTCCTAGAGGGGAGGGAGGGGGTGTGTCCATGAGTGGGGTGTCCAGGAGGGGAGGGAGGGGGTGTGTCCATAAGGGAGGGGATTTCCAGACAAATATCCATCCAATTCAATTCAATACTGATAATATACAATGGTTAAATCACTTATAAAGTAGCCTGAAGTGGGTCAGTAGTGAGTCATCAAAAGTTCCAACCAACCAAACCAATTCCAAGCGCATGTAGTGGTCCAAGAATTATATTCCAATTCAATTTGAGGCCAAATATATATTAATTAATTTCATAAAGTCCCAACATATGCATCATTTACCTTTCTCACATTAGATTTATGTGAAATTTCGTTCATATTCCTCCAATATATTTTTTTGGGTGTTTTTCCTTGATTTGTTCAACTGTATCACTTCAAAATATATATGATTTTATAATTCATATTATTGAATGATGGTGTATGATTAATATTTATTCCATTATCAAATAGATGATTAAAATATTATTGGATAAAGAAGGTTATTAAGGGGTATACACTAAATAACTAGGAGGGAGGGGGCGTCCAGGAGGGAGGGGGTGTCCAGGTGGGAGGTGGGTGGGGGGTGTCCAAGAGGGGAGGAGGCGCTATCTAGGAGGGGAGGGGGCTATCTAAGGGGTGGGAAGGGGGCTGTCCTGGGAAAGGGAGGGGGATGTAAGGGGAGGGAGGGGGGTTGCAGGTGGAGTGGTGGGAGGGAGGGGGCTGCAAGGGGAGGGGGGCTGTCTAGGGGTAGAGAGGGGGCTGCGTAGGGGGGTTGTCTTGGGGAGGGGAGGGATGGGGTTTTCCAAGAAGGAGGGGGTGTCCAGTAGGGGAGGGGGGCTATCTAAGGGAGGATGGGTGCAGTACAGGAGGTGGGAAGGGGGATGTCCAGGGAAAGGAAGGGATACAAGGAGGGAGGGGGTGCTATCCAGGGGAGGGAGGGGTGCTTTTGAAGGAAATATGGACATGTAATGGTTGTAACAGGTAATAATTGATATTTTATTAATGTATTATTTCATATTAATGTTTAATTTATTTCATTATGGTATTACTAACATAATATTTGTTTTCTTATATAGGTGAAAAGTTTTACCTGAGTTCGAATGCTTTTTTCACCAACTAAGACCATGGACAAAAAAATTTATTGTGGATCATGGATGAAAAAATGATGAAACATCAAGGTTTTGTAACTGTTGTTAGATAATATTAATTTTAAACAAATTAAACATTGTTTGAAATGTATATTGCAGTGCGTTGTTTTGAATTCATGATTTCAGGTAAATGTATATAGGAATTTTGTTCTTCTGTACTTTGTGTGTTGGTGTTGTTTCTGCTGTGTGCAGGTGCTGTCATATGTGTGAAGGTGCTATGTAGGTTATGGTTTTGCAAAGGAAATTTGTCTTTTATCCCCTCTAATTATGTGTTCATAAATGGATAATATATCCGAACTCAACATAGCGCTGATAAATGTAGTATTTATTAGCACTATTTACAGCGATGATATATTATCCATTTATCAGCACTGATAAATACTACCTTTATTAGTGCTAAGAAAGTGCTGATAAAGTCCCATCGTTATCAGTGATTTTTTTAGCAGAGATAAAGGGGACCCCCTTTATCTTCGCTGAGATTAACAATTCTTTTTAACACTGTTAAAGGTAGTGTTTAGCACTATTATAATCCATATTTGTATTATTTCTTGATTGACCATCTGAACCATGATGATTTTGATAATGCATCATATATGTTTGAGAACCAAATCCCTTTGTAAGTTTAGGTAATAATCATAATTGTGTGTATGTTAAAAAACCTATGTGTCAATGATGTGGAATGAAACCCATTGGAAAATTTTTCAGAGGGATGGGAAGATGCTATAGATGTGGAAGTGAATGTAATAAAGCAAGAACCTGCCACATAAAAAGGAAGCATCCAGTTGAATCTAGGAAAAGGGACACATTTCTTTCTGAGGGATCAATTGAATGTTTTAAATGTGGTGTGCATGGTCATTATACAAACAGATGTCCTATGAAGAAATTTTGAGAATGGTATCACTAGGATCATACAATTATATGTTTACCAATATCTAATTCCATTCCAATTGAGGATGAGGAAACTGACAATGACCAATGAATGGTTTGGATTATTTCTTAACTGATGTTTAGATATTATTGAATCTTAGGATATGATTCACAATTTTTTTTGTAGGAAAGAAATATTTCAGAATAAGATGGAAAAAATGGTTAATGGATCATGAAGAACATTGAATGAGTAAGAAGTCAACATATAAGGGATTCATGTGTTATGGTAGATTTTTGGATGGTGAAATGCTTAAAAGTATTAAGGATCTTTTGAAGATAGGATTACATTAGAAGACATTTTATAGTATCTGTAACCCTGATGTTTGATATATGAATATATTTTTCAAAGAATAATTATCTTTTCTTTTGTGGATATAGTTATAGAGAACGTTTTGGGTTTATATGATCCACAAATTTGAGGAAATTACAGGTTAATACATTTTGGGATGCAAAATGAAATTTATTAGATTATCATTGTTGTTAAAATAGGTTATGGTGGTTTTTGATGAATTTATCTCTTTTTGGGAATGTTATAAAATTTTATAGTTTTTGAAAAGGACAACACGTAGACCGTGTGACAACCCGTCGTATCGAACAAAGATGCTGGAATCGAACCCTCAACCAAAGTACGACTGAGATTTATCGCCTACCATTAGACTATGTGAAGACCCTGGTTATTATTAATAATTAATTTTTAGATGATTTTATGAATCAATAATATGTTGATTTTGGGTTATCTATGGAAATGATTAACCTATCATAGAGAAAATGTGTTTCGGTTAATTACACATCAGTATGAAAGTTTAAGAGTAGTCGATGTTTTGGAGATAAATGTTAAGATTTTTCTGGAAGTGTATGCGATATATCCTTTTAAATTTTAGGTTTCAATCTTATTTTGGATTACTTTTAAGTATTTTAAGGATAGTTGTGTATTGAATGGTCTTTGTTAAATATTGGGAGATGTTTGACAAATTTTGAGGATTAAGAGTAGTTTTTTGTATTGTAAAATATTATCCATTTTGGGGATTATCTAGTCTTATACAAACCATTTTGGTTTTGTTTGATGTCTAAAGATAGGGGAAATATATAGTTCATCTTTTTTGGATTATGTGATACTCTAAAACTTGATTCTAGCACTTTTAATGTGACCATGTCAGTTTGAATACTCATCATTTGTAGAAAATACGAGTTAGTGGTAAAAATTAAGTAAAGTATGAAAGTCAACATGAAAAGTAAGTATGTCTCCTTATGTTTTTAGTTAAACTCATAAATAAATTCCACAATGAAAAAAAAAATTAAAAAAACGTTTTCTGTTAACTTTTCCTACTGTGGAATCAATGACTGTCTAACCAATCACAATTTTGAGATTTTCTAGTGGGAAACTTTCTCTTAATAATGATTTCTATCACTCTCTTTCAGAACATGATGATTTTTTTCTCCTCCATATCCATGTTTTCATGGAATCCTATTATCTGTTATCTAGGGTGACCTTTTAACTTCTCTTCCATTATTTAAATGTGATAGATTTATTGACTATTTTTTTCGATATGGGACTTTAAATGATGTTTCAAAGATTTAATTTTAAAATTGTGAGGACGCAATTCCCCAAAGGGGGGAAAGATGTAACATCCCAGGTAAATAAAGAAATAATACATTTTAATTCTAATTGATATTTTGTAAAATAAATAATAATTTTACATGAAAGGGGGTTCTATGTTTGATGGAATACCTGATACACACTAATGAGTTTCTTTGAATTCTTACATTGCACAATAATAATATAATACTATTATTTTAAATGGTTGTTAACACCTTGTCATTGTATTGGAAGGAATGAACTGAACTAACCACAACATTATTATACATTTTTGTTAAATGTTTTCACCTTTATCCAACAAAAGTTAGAGGTTTAAAATGTGAATGAATCTAATTTTAAGCATAATTTACATTAAAAGGTTGATTTACCAAATTATGATGGAAAATAGTATTTAAATTTGGTTTTGGTCACTTTTATTTGATCTATATGACAAAATAAATTTCTTAATTAAAAATTGGACATTAAAATTCACTTTGGGAAATTTTTTTCTATTTGTCTGATAAAATTCAATTTTAATGAATAGTGAAAAATACTGAATTTTAATTCAAAAATGACTTTTAATATAATTTATTTATATGGTTAGATTATATTTTTAATTGGTTTTAATGTGTAATTAGATTATATTTTTACCATTTAATCCAATATTGGTCATTGTAAGTAATTTCACTTTGAAATTTGACATAAATAAGTGTCAATCTTTCAATAGTTTTTATTTCATAAAACATGCCTTTTGTTTTGAAAGTGGGAATTGATTTTAAATTAATTTATACCAAATATACGTTTGGATTTTTTTAAAATTGATTCCATATTTGGAATCAAGATGTCCAAATTTTGTAAATATTTATCTTTTAGTTTTAGACAATATGAATATTTACTTCAGAAAAAAATTTATTTACCATGGTTAAAGGGTAAATCTGGTAAATAAGGGTTTCAAAATAGTGTTATAATAATATAAAATTACCCTAAAATGTGTTCTAATACTATTGGTTAATAGATTTCCAACCATGGGCATCCGTGGGTCGATTTTGAGATCCCATGGATCCACTTAAGAGTGATAATGACACATTATATTAATTTATTTAAAGTAAAGGCAAAAATGACATTAACATATATATTTTAGTAAATATATTATTACATGGGGTTATATATGTTATAATTTCGACTATATATATTATATGGAAATATAAAAAGATTTCCAACATCATGATATTTTTTAATAATTTTCATACATCATATAAATTAAATAATATATGAAACAATAATGATGTAGTGTTTACCTCATTGATAAATGATTTAAATAAGTAAGATTATAATGATTAAAATAATATCCAAAACCCATAAAATTTTTATTGTAAGATTTTATTTATACCATGAGTCTTATTATCTTTAACTATAGTGTGTTTTGGATCTTTAGAAACTGATAATTATTATATAAAAATAATAATATTTTCACTCTTCCATAAAGAGACCCTCCCCCCCTTATAAAAGGAAACTGCTTCTAACCCAATTTTCACACCCCTAAATCCCCTTTTCTCGTCCAAAACCTGCACAAATATGCTATAAATATCTCTCTCTTACACCTATAAGCCTTAACATAGGCATAAGGAACTTCAAGTATACCTTTTGGTTCAATCAAAAGGGAGATACCCAATTTAAAGGCAACATCTTCTCTTAAGTCATTTTGTTTTATTTAACTTCTCTAACACCCTAAACTCTTTTTATTACTTTATTTTATAAAAAAACCAGTATACTTAATATACTAGGTAGTTTTTATGAGAATTATTCGAACTAAACATACACATACCTCCATCTAATGGGTAATGAACATACTGTTTTTGTGGACGGCGGACTACTGCCTTACGAAATGATGATTGTTTAAATATATCATACCGCCTCTCACGGTGGCCATTATGATGGATCTATATTTATATATGATATATAAATATATATATTTTATTTTTTCTTTATGATTATATATTTTTTCATTTATAACAAACCTTTATGATTTCCATTATGGGTAAACAAGATAATTTCATTTGAGGAAGTGCAGACTACCACCCCCTCCAAGTGATATGACTCATTCATGCCTTAAGTGTGACGTATAAAGGACAGAGTTAATGAAATTATATACTATATTATACGGGAATTATAATATAACTATGTATCATTATGTTTTCATTCAATTAATATACAAAATAGAAATGAAAGTAGCGTTCATGTGTGTGTACAACTTACCGTCTCCATGAACGACGCATTTCATTTTTTATCTCAAAATTTTATGTACAGTTATAAATACATTTATATACTATATATATATATGATATATATGATATCTAAATCATGAATATAATTTTGGAGATAATGGACTCTTGTCCACATGGACAACTTGTAAATATATGGTGTTCATTTTTGACTCAAGTACCAAATACCGACAAACCGACCATTATATACATAAATGATTAAATAATTTTTATAACATGGTAATGAGTGATATAAAAGGAATAATAAACTTTAAAAAGGATATTAATCATGTATAAATTAACTAATTTGTTTATTCATGAAGAACTGGGAAAAAACAAGTCATGTCGGACCCGAGGTAAGGGATTTCTTATCTCACTTTCAATTTTGTGAGATTTCCATTGTTCACCACTTATTTATAGCATGTGGTGTATTGGGTACAACCATTTGATATATATAACCATGATTATATTTATATTCATGGTATTATGTGATTAATTTGGTGTTTATTAACTTTTGGTCATATTACTCGATTGATTACAACGTGGTAAGGGGTTTCTAATCTCACTTTTAATTCTATGATATTTCCACTGTTCCCCACTTATTTATTGCATGTGGTGTATTGTATACTGCCATTTGATATATATTATCATGATTATCTTTATATTCATGGTATTTTGTTATTCATTTGGTGGTTATAAACTTTTTTTCATATGACTCGATTGATTACCACGTGGTAATATGTTTTCATCTCACTTTTTATTCCCATGAGATTCATGATATATTGACACTATTTCCTTTAGTGTAGTTTATGTACTGCACATGATTTTATTAATTGTGTAACATACAAAAATTTATGGGTATTTACATATTCATTGTATGATCTGTCTTTCATGGGGTGCATGTTTCGTTAGTTACCAAATAAGTAAGGGAACCTTTCACCATCCTCTTTTTAGAAGACTTCTTTTTGTTATGCCTTTTAATTTACATCTTCTTATGTTTTTTTATGTATTTAAAAATCCTTATTGATTTAAAATTTATCTATATGTGATGAGATACCCTTTTCTCTCCCATTAATTCAATTTCTTGAATTTTAATGTTATGTCGTTAGGCTCTCAAATTTCTATAAGTGAACTTCTTCCCCCAATTTCAATTATTTAGGATAATCTTATAATTCTTGAATATGTCGTTCTATGAATATGTGTGAATAAACTCTGATTGTTTCACACATATAACCACTTATATTGAATTTATTCTTATATTTCACACAATACTATGTAATTGATTTATCCGTAATCTATGGATACCATTTTCATAAAGGATTTTGTCTCAATTTACATTCCATTGAGACTTAATGGGGCATTCATTTGCAGTGTGTAGGAGTAGGTGGCTGACTTTCTATCAGACATTAGTGATGGTCTCTGGGAGCTTTGATGAAAAAAATGAAAACTCATACGGGCGGGGAGCCGGTTGGGACAGAGCTGCTCCTTGGAAACACTACTGAATAACAAATCGCTTGTGGTGTTGTTAAGGACACCCCCACTCAGAATCAGGTGGTCTCTCTAGACCCAATTTACTTAGATATCAATGCCAATTTGATCCCCAACCCGGAGGGGGTGTGCGAACAAGGATCTGGGGAGTTTCTTTTGGCTGTAGAAGCTCGGGGGTGTAGGCATCCCCTTCAAGAAAAAATTCCCAGTTCAGCCTTTAAGTTGATGGCAGTGTCTCAGGAGTCAAGAGTCAAGGACATATTTGCAAGGCTGTATCATGATTTGGGGACTTCCAAGTCGACCATTCCAGCCTCAGATGTTCCTTCCACCTTGATGGCTCCATCCATTGTAGAGCTAGTAAAGTCGGGTGACCTGGTTAATGGTCAGGTGGATAAGCAGGTGGCTGGTCATAATAATGGAAGTACTCACTCTGAAGTAAGAGGGGTTACATATACGTTTAACTCCCATGATCCGAATGTAATGGTGTCTCTAGGTCAAGAAGTGAGTATACAATGTAAAACATCAATGTCTTTTAAGTCCCAAAATCATTTAGCTTATTTGGATGGAGTTGGAAAGGAGAATATGGATCTTGAGGGATGGAAAACCGCATCCTAAGATGGAAAAGAAAGTAGGGCCAGTCTTAATCTCTGCAATCAAGTGACAGTGAGGTTGATTCTCAACTAATAAAGGATCATGAGAAATCTCACAGGACATAACAATGAATATGGTAAAGGATGTGATCATGGAAAACTCATTCTTTCGAAAACATGGAAGTATACATGTTTCTTTTTATGATTTTTTATTTTATGAAAAAAATGGATACTGATTAGTAGTGTCTAGATATAATTTTCAAGTTGATATGTAATAACTATGGCCTAATTCTCTAAAACCCTAACCATAAAAAGTTTTTCAATGTGAATTATTCATTTAATTCAAGATTATGTAATGTTTAAGGTCAGGTCCTTATAGTAATCACCATTAAAATAGATCATTCAGGTTCCCACTATTGACTAAAACAGAAAAATAGTGTAAGAAACTACTATCATAATGAGGAACCAAATAGTCATGAAAAGTAACTTATATGATGTCTTTGTTATGAAACATTCCTTAATATATGACATAGCAGGTTTTTCCTTGGTAATTAATATCCAATATATTTTTAATTCCTTCATCATGTTTGAAAAATAATATTTTAATTCACAATGAATATACCATGGGATTGTTAAACCAGGTGTGTAGTAAGGCCCATTATCATGTACTAGATTACCCCAAGTCAGGACCAAAAAATATGGTCAGAGTTTTTATGCCTGGGAATATTTTTGCCAGATCCACATCTATTTGTAGTATCCAGACAGAGATTTATTTCTTGGAAATCATTCACTCTATCCTTTACCAAAATTCGATGACATTTTCTTATTCTATTCCATTTCTTAAGACTTATCTTTAGACATGTCCAAAGAGTTATCACTATGGTTTTATCATCCTAGTTTCCTAAAGTTAAAAAAAAAGTCACTTTGATACAATCTATAATGACCCAGTATTAATGTACATATAAATTACATCCCTTTTGTGGAATACTTTAAACATTACAAAAAAAGGATTCCCAAAAATCGTATTAGTGTAGTGCCTTTGGAAACAAGGAAACAAGAACAATTGTACATAATCTATTAACATTATCTCTCACTATCTTCTTCTTGAATAACACCTTTCTTAGACACATCATACTTAATATATATCCTCATTATAAGGGGAAGGAAACATGAAAAGTGGTGAGCTCATATGCTTATTATGGGTAAACATGGGAGACATGTAAGGATAAATATTATAATAGGAGTATGACAATGTGATAAACAAATTTAGATGAAACCCTATATATAAAATATCACCAACTCGAATCATGGAATAAAACTTGATAGTTCATTAGAAATAAATAATATGTAAATGAAGAACATAATCCATTAAAAAATTAAATATGAATAAAACAACGAATTGTGGAAAACACATAATCATATAATATGATTTCCATAGTTCAAAATGAATCCCTGATATGACTATCTTAGTAGTACAGGTTCACCCCCCATACCATCTTGGTAGTCATGGTTCACTCTCATGAAAATATTAGTAGCATGAGTTCACTCCTCATACCATATTGGAGGTCTTGGTTCACTCCCACGACTATCATAGTAGTAAAGGATCACTCCCAAGATGATCTTTGTATATCTCATGAGATATAAATCTTTTCCCAATGCAATGGAGGGAGATATAGGTGCCACCCATCTCATAATGAAATTGTACTTACATTTTCCAAAAAATCATAAAAAATCATATGATAACCCATGAAATGAAATGGGTATCATAAACATGTAATCATATAAAAACCTATGAAAAATGATACAAGTTTAATAATCATTTCATTAAAAACATAACCCATGAAAGAAAAATGGATTTCATAACCATATAAACTTTGAAAGGGAAATAGGTTTCATAAAGACCCCAAGTTAAAGTATAAACCATTCAGTTAAAGAATATGAACAGAAACAATAGATCATTTCTAGGAAAGGTATGAGTAATTTCAACAGCTGTTATCTTAGATAGAAAATAATTTAGAAAGATATATTAAAAACATTACTTGAGGAAAATATCCTTCTTCATTGAAAAAAAGATTTAAAAAACTAAAAACATTTGAAAACTTTGTTATTCAAAAATAAACTTGGAAATATAAAATGTAATCTTGAAAACCTTTTAAAACCTTTTCCTAGTAATCTTATAAATAATCTTGAAACCATTTCAAAACATTTTTCCATGAAATCATACAAAACAATCTTAAAACCTTTTGAAACATAATCCTAATTGAATAAATATCATAGAATGAATATGTAAATACCCATATAATATAATAGTAAGTATCATATAATAAATTCATTAGTAGTATATACACCCCACAAAATAAAAGTCTGGTAATCAAGCCATGTATCTCAGGGATATAAAAAGTGAGATGAAATTCCCGTTCCTTGTGTCTTGACTCTCTTTGTACTCATACAAGGTTCCGGTATAATAAATTTAATTTTATTATACATATTTTTTAAAATAATTTTATAATATATATTACTATATATGGTTTTATTATGACTTTATATTACCCACTTGTTAACAATTTGATGTTAAGGTTACAATTCATGTAATATTCGCTTTGTTTTTTACTTCTATCTTAATTTGATATATCTTTGGTTCTTATTCATATATATTGATTTAGAAATTATAATCCATTATATATATATAATTTATATTCATAATATTTTTATTATAATAATATATAGAATATATAACTGTAAAATGGAATACACCATTCAAAGAGATATTAGTCCATACAAACACATGAACAAAATTTTCATTTTATTTTCATATTGGAAGAAAGAGATTAAATGAAAAACAAGTTTATATATAAATATATAACTATTAGTCGATAATTATTATATCATTTATATGATATAATTTCACAAAACACATCCTTAATACGATCCATGTACTATGTGAACAAATCCAATCACTTTGAGGGGGTGGTAGTCCACACATCCTCAAAGGAAATTATTATATTTACAGAAGATGGAATGTATAAAGTTATGTGTTCTAAAATAATTAAATAAGGTTAAATAAATTATAAATATCATAAATATTATAAAAAAATATATTTTAAATCATAATTTTAACTATGAGATAAGGTAAATGTGGAATGAAGAAGCATTATTTTGTGAGCGGGTATTTTGTCACACACATAATGAGTATGTTGGTTACCCATTTGAAGGAAGTGTGTGTATGTTTAGGTAGAAATGTTAGAATAAAAATATCATTTTATATATATTATACAAGTGTTTTTTTAAATAAATTATTAAGGATTGTTTAGGGTATGGATAATGAATTTTACATAAAAGAGATTAAGGGAGGATGCTACCCCTCATTTGGGTAACTCCTTTTGGTTTTCACCAAAAGATAGATTTTGATACCTTAATGAAAGAAGTTAAAATTCAAGGTTTAATATAGGTATTTTGGGGATATATTTTGGTAGATATTTTCCAAAATTATGTGTCTTGAGAGGTGTATTGACGTGGGAGGATAGGAGGACTTTTATAATGGAGAAGGAGTGGCACTCTTGTATTATTTTGGAGAAGGAAAACCCCACCCACGTTTTTTTATTTAGAGTGTAACCAATAAAAGCCAAAATTATTTATAAGGGATTACATGGTAAATATATGGCCATCCAAATGTTTTAGACATCTTTATCAGTTGTTTTGGGCCTTAAAGTTATAGTTTACACCATTTTGAATCTTAATTTAACCTTAAATGTTGAAAATATATTTAGTTACTTTCAATGGTATTTTTTTTAAAAAAAAGTAACTTATTAAAAATTATAAATATTGATTAATAAAAATATGGAATCCATTTTTTAAAATTATAGCATAGGAGTGGCAGAAAATAATTTGTATATAATCCCATTGACGGGATGACAATGAGGGTTTTTAAAATCAAAATGTTCAAAAATTTGCTCTGATTTTATAGTATATCTAAAAGTGAAATTTATTATAATTTCCTAAATTGGATTTATTTATAAAATTTTAATCTCATTAATCTTTAAAAAATAATTAAAATAAAATTTTTCTATATAAATAGGTAAGAGGGAAAGCATTTTTTATTAAATTTTCAGTATTTCTCACTATTCCTTTAAAAATGAATCATCATTTAAAAATGAAAAATATTTCTCCTAACCAAATATTTATGTTTCAATTTCAAAATAAAGTTTATTTTTTATATAAAATTTATGAATGTTCCAAAATTTAGATTTAAAATTTGTTCCCCATCCGAAGGAACTAAATGCACCATAAAAAATATGAGTTTTTAGGTGTTAATTTTTGTTTTTCAAATCTTAGAACTATTGAATATATTTGAAAAATATAAAAAATAGTTTATTTAAAATAATATATATATATTAATCTAATATCACTCAGTAATTGTAAATAATTTTATATATTTTGATAAAAAACATTGTGATAATAAAAATAGTATTTTTATAAAAATATTCCATTTATATTCAATTGGTTCATTGTAACCAATGAATTAATTTTATATTTTTTTGAAACATATTATTTCATAAGTAAGTTAGTACTATTCATAATATACAACTTAATAGAAAGTATAAGTCTTAATATGTAATAATTTTACAATAATGTGGTTTGGTAAAACATAGTGTTTCATGTAATGTACGCTCTCTCGATGCCATGTAAAAGGAATGTTTGACTTAGTGAATTAAAAAAATAAATGAAATTTAATTCAATTGAAAAAAATCATAAAAAATTAGGGATTTAGTTCTACCACCATAGTTAGTTTGGGTACATGACGTCTTCCATGTGTCACATCTAGGGATGTATGTGAACAACCCGTCGCATAATATTGACATGGGATATCAAGACATTTAGGATGTTGCTACCTTTTTAGAGTACCTAGTGTAGATTGAGGATCAGAAGGACTGGATCCGAAATGGATGAGAAATTAACCATGATTGTGTCCTATCATAGCATGAGATTTATTAGAAGATCTAATGGGAGTGGGATACCAAGATGTGAGCATAGTACCCACATTATTATGAGTAGTGTTTTTTTATTTTTGGGTTGAAAACCCAAAGGTGGGGAGAATGTAAATTGTATTTTTTCCATTTGAGGGTTTGGAATATAAATAATGATATTTTTAGAGTTTTTAATAAATGCGGCATGAGATTCTGTTTCTTAGTGAGCCCAGAATTCATATTCAAAAAATATTAATTAAATTATCATCATGCACACAAAATTTCCCAAAAAAGGTTGAAAAACAATTAAATAGTGTGTCAGATTGTAAATAGAAGGCCACCATTGATTTTATTGTGTGGGGATTACCTAGTAATAACATAATAATTATAACCATCATGCGTTTATGAAAAAGCCACAAAAAGTGCATATAAAAAACACATAAATTAATTTAATTTAATTGCGAGTTTTGATGCATTAGCCTGGGATCCTCTATTTAAACATAATTATATAAAATTACTATGGTTATAAACATGAGCCTAGTAATTTATATGTGAACTTGGAGAAACAATGGTTCTAACCAGATCATAGGTCCTTGATTGGAGTAAAACATAAATCACCAACAATAGCGTAACTTATAGATCTTGACAAAAACTACAACACATGATCATTCTAAATTAGTGATTGATCCATACCCAAGGTAGGGAATTTTTATTTTATGGATTCAACCTTATTTTTTTATCCTATGGTTAGAGAAAATTAATTTATTGATGGATTCATTTTTGGATGGATCATATTGTGGGTATGTGATTATTTAATGAGAATTTGGAGATTTCTATTGCTATAAAAATCATCTCTTTATTCATCATTCTAACATCAATAAACTATGCCCAAAAAAATCATTGTATGAGGTATATTATTTATTTCATTATTTTATTCATTTATTCCAAAATCGATCATTCATTCACTTAGACCATGCATTTTGGCTAGCAGTTCAACAAATAGCCCTCAATCAATCATTTCACACCAATCTCTTTGTGAAAAAGATTGATATTGTAGATATCATATCATGGTGAAGATGCAATCAAGATATGATAGTGTTTATGATGAATCCACACCGTATCAGTGTTCTTCATACAAACTTTGACATGCAGTGATGAGATGGCATGAACGAGTTATTTCCCATATGAATTGTGTGGTTGAATTCTGGAGAGTGTTGATATAGAGGCTCAGCTGGACCAGATATATGATTTTGAGTGAAGATAATGGATATAACAAAGGCCTTATGTTTAGATGATTATTCATGAATAAGATACACAAATTATAGAATATCATGATATACACATTAACATCTCGAGATTTTATGAACTACCTTATATCAAATTAATTTAAATTCATTGGTAGATTAACTAATACAGAACACATATATCTTCTTTACTTATAAACAATACCATAATTAGATTGTGTAGAATTTAACATTGATTTTTTCAATATATTTTGTTTCATGAAAGGCCAAGACTTAGCGGACAACAATATATTATGAATAATATTATTTAACATGATTGTTATAACCTTTCCGTTTGAAAAATAAGAATGCATAAGATTATCTAAATTATTAAAATGTGGTTTACACATGTTTATAAAATTAATTATATGGTTAGCAATTAATTATAAATGAAAATAATAAATTATTGAATATAAAGGAAATGTTATTAAAAAAAATACTATTTTTATGCACCCAAAGGTGTTTTATCTTAATAAAAAAATAAATTAATTTTACTGAATGATATTAATTAAATAAATATATTACATATTAAATAATATATTTTGAAATTCACCCAATATATTATATATATAAGATAATAATAAATCCAACTTTATACATAAAAGATATATTTTTTCGAAAAATAAAATTTTCAACCTTTTAATCTTGAATTTATATTGAAAATAATTATTGAAACATTTATAATTTATATTTGAAAAAATGAAATTTATTTTTGAAATAATAAAATCAAAATTATTTATGGTTATTTTTTTTATTTTATTGATATGTTTCTATTTTTTATGTGGAATGACAAATTTGTAATTTTCATTTTAATTTTCATTTCTGTTCAAATTGATTATATAGTTAAATTAATTTGTAAATTGGTTTTAAAGTATTATTAGATCAATTATTAATCTATTAATTCAATTTATTTCATTTTAGTCAATTTATTAAAGATATTGGATATAAACAAATTGTAAAATTTTGTTGTTTTTACTTTTAAAAACCCTCTTTCTCCCCGTGTCTCCAGGATTAATTTTATATTAAAATTTTCTATTTATGTGAGTAGAATTTGGGAAAATGGATTTAATATTTCAAATAATAATAGTTTATAGTTTATAAAGATTCCAAATTAATTTTTTGCCAAGATGCTTTAAAAAAGTAGTTAAAAATAATTAAAACGATTAAGGTTAAAAGTGGGGTTTCTATATTACATGAATTTGTATTAAATTTAATTTCACACACAAATAATATTTTTAATTAATGAAATTTACTTCATATATATAATATTTAGTCATAAATTATATAATAATTAATTTTTAATTATAATTTTAAAGGATAAATTACCTAGGTAAATATATAGATACAAGTTACCTGAGTAAAAACTAGAAAAACATTGAGTAATCCTAAAGACTACAAAATAACGTAAAAAATTATTTATTTTCTATTTTCATGGTATTTATTGGCCCATTCATCCATAATATCCGCTATTGTTCATTTTTTTCCACATTAAGTAATTTATACCACATAATAATGTTTACCTTTTGGAATTTACAAGAATTCCAATCCTTGCCCACTATAAAAGGGAACTCACTCGCCCCCCTTCTTCATACCTCTCATGGGATATTTCAAGAAAAAATTGGTAAAATCACTTCCCAAATTCTGTAATATCATCCTATAATTATTTATTTGGGTATAAATCCAATAATGGAAGTAATTTGGTGAAAACTAAAAGGAGATACCTGAAGAAGAGGTAATGTTCACCAACGAATGGTTTTGATTTATTTCTTTATCAAACCCATTCAATTATTTAAATATAATTCATTTATATTAACCTAAGTATATTTCATATAATTATTTGTTGTTATATTATGGTTAATATATATAATCACACACACTTCCATAAAATGGGTTTTGAAATCATCATTCGTTTGTATGGAAATCTACCGCCCCACGAACCGATGTAGTTCATTTGTCCATTACCAAATCTCAATATTAGGGAATAATGATTTAAATGATACTTATACATTTTATATATGATATTTATGATTTATTTATGCTTATTTAATTATTTTATAACATATAACTTCGTGATTTCCATTTTTTGAGAATATTATAACGTTGTTCGTGTGTGCGATGGATTTCTGCCTCACTAAGTGATGTGGTTCTTTCAAGTTTTCTATATAATATATTAAGGATGGGTTAAATATACATATGTGATATATATGAAAAAATATTTCTAATGGAATGATAATATATATATATATATAAAATTTACTTTTCTTTATTTCAATACCACAAGAAAATTAAAACAACGTTAATGTGTACGTACGGCCTACCATCTCTATGAATGGTGTATTTCATTTCATATATCTATATTATATATATTATTAAAAAATATATATATGTAATATATATTATATTTATATCATAATTAAATTCTATAAATGGAGATACCAAGATTATTTTAATGTGATGAAAAATGAAATGTCAAAACATATATGACAAAACCAAGCAGTTATTAACCGACACATAACATTAACATGAAATTATTAATATAATTGTCATATAAAGTCATGATAGAATAATAAATGGTATGATATATATGAATATGGGTACTTTTAGATTTTTTATTAAATTTATATTTATTACAAATGATGTTTTAACCTATACAAATGTAGTTAGGACCTAAGGTAAGAGTTTTTCTTTCCTCACTTTTATTTCTATGAGATATATACAAAATTCACCACTTATTTTTTTGGTTAATATAATGACCATGATTTTATTTTATTATTATTAACCATAAATTAATGGGGATTTAAATATCCATTTTAGGATCCCACTTTCATGGGGTTTACGGTTTTAATGTTACCAAATCATTAAGGGAATTTTTCTAAATTTTCATTCTTAGAGACGTAAGTTATGTTATAAACTTACCTTCTTTTATAATGTGTATATTTTAACCCTTTTACATGTAATATAATTAATTTTCTTTAATTTAATGAAATTATAAGTTTCATTTAATTATATTCTTTCATGTGGATTATAATTCAATGTTTCCAAAGTGTTATGAGTCTTTTGTTATAATCACATATTATATTGGGATTTTTTATGATTAAGTATGAAATGATGGAATATTATAATTTTCATGATATATTTTATACAATTTTTTTTAATTATATTTACAATTAATTTTACCACTTCTTCATTCTTTGGTACATAATAACTCTGATAAAGTTATATTAATAAAATATGATCTCATATTTCTTTTCATTAACAGATCAGTGTTATTTCGAAACAATATTTTCAAAAAAATATTTCAAAATATTTCTAAATTATTTATTTTTATAATTTTGAAGGTAAATGATTATATATATGTTTTATTTTTAAAAAAAAAATTCAATCATTTTCAATTTTTCATTTATTTTACTTCATGGTTATTTTGAACGAAAAGGATTTTCATAATGTTTTCGGTTTTACAAAGTTATTTTTAAGATGAAAAAGATATTTTGATCATTATTGTCTTTAATGATGTTTTAATGGTATTTAAATTCAAAAACATTAAAAATAATTATTTTTACTTATCCCCCATTGGGGATTTTTGGTATTGATACAATATGCATTCTTTATTTAGAGGGATTAATCTTGTTTCAATGATATTATTATTAAACCCATTTCGTTTCCATGGGAGAATATTTTTTCAAAGAAATTGTTGTGAACCAATTAATTTCATATAGTCAAATCATGTTATTCAAGGAATAATTATTAGTTCAATTAGTTTTTTTTTCATTTTTAGATCTCATACATCTTATAAAATGGCGAAACACAAATAGTGTTGGGTAAGCCCTTTATAGCATAGACTATGGGGTGGAATAGATAGTGTTTGGTAAGACCGTTATAGTATAAATGGTAGGCGAACCCAGATAGTACTCTAATGAATTAGGTAATGCTCATTTTAATAATAATAATAAATAAGGGAGTTCCCAAAAGGTTTCTCTTACGGATTTAACTAGCTGAAACATACTTCTAACAATGGTTTAAAATGGGTTATGAATGTGATGGTAAAAGTTACTTAAAAGGGTTTTAATTTCTTATTATGGGTTATAATGTTTATCATGATCAATATTTATTTCACATAGCTAATTTTTTTTTTCGATTACTTTTACATTTTCTATGTTTTCATATTTGATGATCTAGTTATTGTCTGGTTTGATTTCTTTATGATTCTCTCTTTAACTCTGATTATGTCATCATACCCTTATGCAATTAATATGCTCATTTTGGACATTAAAATACTAATTCTTATGAATACCCTTAATGAGAATTTTACTTTACCCTTATTGTCTCTCTTTTTCCCTAGGTTTTAAAGAATGATGTTAAATTATTTACACTACTGGAAATCCCACTTTTACCAGCAATTATATCCCAACGATTTATCTAATCCGTTGGGAATGGCTATGTGTACCAACGATTTTCACAAACCATTGGAATAGAAGATTTTATAGAAGATTTTACAAACGGTTTAGCCAAACCATTGGTAAAGGCCTTATCCATGTCACTTTTTTGCCGACGGTTTACTATACCATTGGTATAGGCCACATCTATACCACATTTACCAATGGTTAGTCTCAACCGTTGGTATAAGATACATTCCCAACTGTTTTTAAAAACTGTTGGGAAAGATTTACCCTAAATGCATATCGGGCATCCAGTTCCCCCTCAGCTCGATTACAATTCCACTCTGCTGGATTGGTGCCCTAAATCCAATCTTCCTCCTGCCAAACATATTCCACATATCGATCCATCTTCAATTAAAGAATTAATTTCTTCTACACATAAAATCTGTAAGCGATTCCTTTGTTTTGTTGTTATGAAACTATGTATTTTTGTTTTCACTTTTGATTTGGCTGAAAGGGAATCATTGTGGCCATTAATCATAGTTGTGGGTGGTCATTTAGGATGTAAGATAGTATGTCTTCATTTTACTTGATATATCCAATATTAATATTGATTTTTGTTCAATTTGATTATCTTTGAAAAGTGAAGTTGTTTAATAAGTTTTCATTAATGATTGTTGTAATGATGATATGGTATAAGTGTTCACATGGTGTGTATAATGGTGGACATGGTGTCTACAATAATCTAGTGTCTTGGGAATGTACATGGGAATGTACACACAGTACATTAATTGGGTAGCCATGTCAATATACATGGCCAATCCCTTATGGTGAAATGTATGTTTTCCCAAATGGGGTGCTGAAAATGTCCCATTAACACATGGATCTGTTTCATGGGTATTCCCACATGATTTTTTGGCCATACTACAGAGTAGGTAGTAATTAGTTCTGTCAAAACACTTTCATCCCTGAAATTCAAGACTACATGGTTAAATGGAAGAACCCGTTTTATAATGACATTCCAAACATGGTTTCTAACTCACCTCACATAAAAATAAACTAGAACACTGGTTAAATGAAATAATTCATCATAAAAGTAAACTATAACATTGGTTAAATGGAATAAATCATCCTTTCAACTGAATTCCATTATCATATTGGAAAAAAACCATTATTCATGAACATCACTGTAATGTATAGGCTTTTCACAAAACACATATCCCTTAAATTTCATGAAATTACAGTAGGCACTGATTTAAAGTTGCTATGTTTACAAGTGGAATCTTTTTATCTTGGGATAATATATTCTCATAACTATAGAGTGGAACTCCAGTCAGTGTTTTGAGGTCCACCCAGGTCAACCCCCTCCTTTTTGGGCCTAGGACAACCCCCTCCTTCCTAGACCCTGGACAGCCCCCCTCCTCCCGGGACCCTGGACATCCCCCAACCTTTTTCCTAGACCTTGTACATCCCCCCACCTCCCAGGACCCCGGACAGCCCCCCACCCACCTTTTTGGACCCAGGACAGCCCCCCTCCTTCCTGGAACCTGGAAATCCCCCCAACCTCTTCCCTAGACATGTGACATCCCACAACCCTCTTCCATGTACCCCAGATATCCCAAAAACCATTATTTGTATGTGAGATAAAACACAATAAAACTTGAAGGTCCCTCTCTAATGAGTGGCCATCTGGGTTTGGTTCACTAATGAGTGGCATCCTGGTTTGGGACATCACAAATACTAGATATCCTTTTTATAGGTGTTTTTAATCAAATCCATACCTATAACTATTGAAGGCCCCTCTCCAAAATCAATTGGGAAATGATTCAATGAATACACCATACCAACCTATGATCTATGGCCCCAAACATAGGATCATTTAATCCATGCTTAAGGTGGAACTTGATGATGCCATAACTACTTTTGATGTGATCCTCATCTATCTCCTCATCCTGATCTCCCAGAAGAAGTTAAAGTATAAAATTCATGTACTCCCAACAAGTCCCTTAAGGATTATCAATTCCTTGATCCAATTCATATATTTTACTGGGCAATCCTTGAATATAGGCATTATAAATTCTGTATCTTATTTTCTTATATACAATTTATTTTGTTGTGTTACTTAATATGATTCTCATACAGAGTAATGTGTCAGTTATGAATTTATAAGAAGTAAACAATTTTATTTACCTAAATATTTTTTTTATTGAACTTCAATATTATTTAAATGCTTTGAAATTACTTATTGCAATTTTTTTAAAGATTGTATAGATTTTGGATGTACAAAACTGATCAGATTTCAACCGATATTCAAAATAATTTGAACAACTTTATAGATTTTGAATTTGAAAAGGCTTTAGATTTTGGTCGCATACACTGCCCATATTCTAATTGCATTAGAAGACCTTGGTCGAGTCATGAAGAAGTTAGCTGTCATATAACAAAATATGGTTCCCAAATAAACTATTATGTGTGGTATTACAATGGATAGAAAACGGAATCTCAAAATGTTGATGATCCAAATGATAGGACTGAATTGGAGAGTTTGATATATGATGGGTTTCCATTTATTCAGCATCATGAGAAGGAAAGGATTCCCAACCCACAATATTTCGATACAAGAACACATGATGCGTCAAATGAAACTGATGATGTTGAAAGGGTGAAAAAATAGAATGATTTTGTGACGACTCCAGTATATCGGCAATGTGGTAAAATGAAAAAGTTGGAATTTTTAATCTTATTGTTTCTTGGGAAAACTATGTATGAGATTTCAAATACTGCAATCAATTACATTCTTTTGTTCTTGAAGGACTTACTTCCAGATGATGCAGATATTCCATCAAACCACTATATTTCATGGATGTCAGTTGATGAACTTGGATTATAAAAAAAATCTTGCAGGCCCGAATGATTGAATCTTTTTTTGGGAGGAAATAGTTGAAAGAAATGATTGTATAAAATGTGGAACCTCCCGATGGATGCCAATAGATGATGGAACACCATCTCGTGTTCCACAAAAAGTAATGTAGCACTTTCCATTGATCCCCAGATTACAAAACCTTTTCATGTCTGATGAAATATAAAAAAATTCGATGTCATGACACCGATAGAAAAAAGAATAATGAAGAGTTGGTTCAACCTGCAAATTGATTCTCATGGTAGACATTTGATGCTCAATATCCTAAATTTGCAGCCGAGTTCATAATGTGAGAATCGGTCTTTCAGGTGACGGTTTTAATCCATTTGGGAAGATGCTTACTTCACACAACACATGGCCGATTTTCATACAAATTTATAACCTTCCCCCATGGTTGTGTATAAAAAATCATTACACTTTCTCAGTATACTGATATCTAGACCTTATGATACCAGTATTGATATAGATGTATACATGAGACATTTAATAAAAGAGTTGAAAATTCTTTGAAATGTGGGGGTTCCCACATAGGATGCGTGTTCGAAAGACATATTTCAGATGCATGCTACGCTTATGTGGACGATCAATGATTTTCCTGCTTCTGCATTGATGTCTGGATGGAGCACAAAAGGAAAATTGTCATGTCCTATTTGTATGAAGAATACTCGATCGAGAAGACTGAAATATCGTCATAGTTTTAGTTTTATGGGACATCGATGATTCTTTCCAATGAACCATCCATATAGAAACAATCATCAAAGATTTGAAAATTCCATGGAGACTAACGATCCACCTCAGCGTATGTCTGGAACTGATGTGCTTAATGAATTAAAAGATTTCAGTTATTCATTTGTGAAGGGTGTAATGAAATCTAGAAAGAGGAATAATTATTCTAATGACACCTATTACAATTGGAAGAAGAAGAGTATATTCTTTGATTTGTTGTATTGGTCAACCAACTTGTTTCGTCATTGCTTAGATGTAATTCACATTGAAAAGAATATATGTAAAATGTTGCTTTCGATTTTTATAAATGTCAATGGGAGGACAAAAGATGATTTACGATCTCAGTGTGACTTGGTAGATTGGCTGATCAGACTAGAATTGCATCATTTCTATATTAGTGAAAATAAATGGAATGTTCCATGTGCAACTTATGTAATGACACCTGTTGAAAAAAAAATCAATTTATGGATGTTCTAGAAACTATTAATGTTCATGATGGCCATTCAAGAAATATATCAAAACGAGTCAACAAAAAATAGTTGAAGTTGAAATCTTTGAAGACTCATGATTATCACATCCTTTTTCATGAGTTGATTCCAATAGCAATCCTTCATCTCTTGTCCAATAATGTAAGATTCACAGTTATTCAATTGTGCTATTTGTTTAGAGATATTTGTGCTAAGAAGTTGTCTGATTCCTTCTTGAAAAAGTTGTTGGCAGAGACACCATTAATTTTGTTTGAGTTAGAGAAAATATTCCCTCCATCATTTTTTACATTCATGTAGCATCTGAATATCCATCTTCCGATTGAAATACTTCTTGGGGGACACATTTCTTTCCATTGTATGTATCCAACTGAAAGAAACATGTACCCATTGAAAACATATGTTCAGAACATGAATTATCTCGAAGGTTCTATTGTGAATGGTTACTTGGATCAAGAATGTATGGATTTCTGCTCAATGTATTTTTCTGATCATACTACGAGAATAAACAGACCAATGACAAATGAAGAAGAATAGTATAAGAAAATTGATCACTGTTTTCCATCACTTCTTCAGACAGGAGGAATTCTGGGATCATATACATTGACGAAATTAATCCTTGAAGAGCGAGAGATAGTACATCACACAATGTTGTTCTATTTTGATTTGTTCGATGAGTATATCATGTAAGTAAATTGTAAATGTATCTCTTATCCTATCTCTTGTAATTTTAAATATTTGTTAAACTATTAATATTTTTATCTACAGGGAACATAATGAATTGATATATAGAAATCACCGATCTATATATTTGAGAAGGAAAGAGACTTTTCATAGAAAAGGGTTTTCTACTTGGTTGAAATTGAAGGTAAAAATATTTCTGTGATAACTAAATAAAAATTATATATAATTAAGTTTACTATTTTTTTATATTTCAGGTATCGAGTTTTCCTACAGACTCTGTTTCTGAGGAAATAAGAGATTTGGATTTTGGTCCTTATACCATTGTTTGTGCTTGTAAATCAGTTCTGATCAATGGATACAAATATATAATCACTGAATGAGAAAGAAACATGAGAACAAAACATGATGGTGTTATTCTAAATACCAGAATAGACAGTTATGCAAGTTCATCAGATAAAAGACCTCATTCTGAAAATGTATCTTATTATGGAGTCATGGAGAAAATAATAATTTTGGATTATTACTCGCATGGTTGAGTCATGATGATGAAATGTCAATGGATTGACTCAATGACGAGGCATGGCACAATTATTGATGATTTTGGATTTAGAGTTACTAACATGACTCACACTCTTGCCATCGATGAACCGTATGTATTGGCATCAATGGAGAAACATGTTTTTTATTTCAAAGATCATCTTTATCGTAATTTTTTTTGTAATTATTTAAGTAAATCCCATACATGTTTTTAATGATGGTGATGATGAGGTTGACACTATCCCTACTGAAATTGGAAGAAATCTATTTATTACTTATGATGAATCCAATAGCTCAATTGTCAGAGTTGATTGTGAACCCGATGTTTTGGTTGGAAATATATTGAATCATACTGTCATGATCTCACCTACATGTTTCACCTACATCATTTTGAGTGTGTATCCTAGTACCCACCTTCAAACCACAAAAAATCTTTTGTTTCTTTATGTTTTTTATCAGAATGGTTTTTATATATTTTTTTGGGGGTTACACATGAGTTATCTGTTTCTAATTACTTTTATATTTGTTTTTATTACAGGAAATGACACCCATTGAAGAGATGCAGCGGAAAAAGATGACCGAAAATAATTGTCTCCTGACATAGATGGGATTTTCTCCACTTATCCCTTTTGTGAGTATTTTATTTCAAATATATATATTTCAATAACATATAATATCATGTATTTACTTTTGTGTTAAATTTTTTTCAGGATCCACCCCCTAGATGAGAGGTAACTGATGAGGAGCCTGAGATTGCTCCCAACACAGAGGCTGGTGGTAGGAGGGGGGTGGAATCAGAGTTAGACGATCATCTGGTGGTCCTGGTACTGAGGCTAGTTGTAAGAGGGCTCGTGGTGCGAGAGTTAGATGATCCACTAGTCATACTCGATTGGACTATTCCCTTACCACAGACGCATCTTCTACGCCCCATTTTGTTCATGGTGTGTCTTTAGGGACACACGAGATATTTAGGCCTCTGATGTCTACACTACTAGTTGGCCAGACATCTGTTCCATCATCTTCAACTCCTACTCCGACACAGTATGTGGCTGAGGAGCATACAATGAGGGAGACTCCACCAGTACAGGATATTCCTTCACCTTCCAAACATCCAGTGATTCCCATTGATCCCACTATAACAGGTATAATTATATAAATCTATAAAATTTTTATACCAAAAATTATTATTATTATAAATTGTACTGATATTTTTTTCTTTAATAACAAATTTATCCTCTGATAGGAGGTGGATGAGGGGGTGTACTCCATTGCGTGTGGTATGGAAACACCAGACATAGTTGATGGTTGAATACACTGTTTATGGATAGATGATTGATAAACCTGGGAAGGAATGTCAGGTTTTTTTGGAAACTCTAGCCAAATACTCAGACATCATTCCGGTCTTCCATGTCCCTTAGAGACATCTGCCACACGAATTCAAGGATAATGTGACGACAAAAATATGAGTGAAAAATCAATTATATTTAATGTAGTATTTTTTTGTGTTTATATGAATTAATTTATTGGGTGTCAGCTTCAGTTTAACTTCCCTGATGGTGAAGGTGCACGACCATCATGTTTAAAGGAGCTAGGAGAGCTTTGGAGAGCTTATAATCATGAATTGTATGTTGGCTGGTGTGATAGAGTGGGCATAGAGTTGGATACAGTACCTATCGTGGATGACTTCCTGATATGAAAATATCGCCAAATGATTACCCATTGGGTGATTTCCAAATTTAAGGTATTAATCCCATTTGAGGTATTTAACTGATAGTTTTCATATTTTTCATTAATATTATCTTATTTATTATTAAACATTATTTAGGAATCTTCTGAAAAAAAAACAAAAAAAACATTGATTCAAAGCAATACCACCACACTTTGGGGTGCACTACTATGTTAGATCATGAGAGGCAGCTAGTACGATATAGTTGTTTATAATTTTTCTTTAGGGATTTTCCTTTTTATTGTTTCTTACATAAATTATGTGATTTATTGAATATTGATTATATGATTATACTTTCACTTTATATTGTTTCAATTTCATTACAAAAGAAAAAATTGAATATTGAAGGGCGTCTCCCTTGAGAAAAATTGTTTTTCTTGATTAGAAGGAAAAAAGATGAAACTGTGGTTAATGAACTAACACAAGAAAAGATTGTAAGTTTTAATTTGTTTATTTCAATGTTTAATATATATTTTGAAATTTAATAGTCTATTAATATTTTTAACAGGCTGCGTTAGAGGCCCTTGTTGCCCAAGATCCTGACAATTTAGGGACACATGATTATTTATATCATGTTTTGTGAGATGAGCACTCTGGTCGAGTATGATTCCGACATGGTAAGAATATGGTCTTGAAGAGGTATTGGTCCTCTCTAGGTATCCATTCTAGTACCACATAGTTGGAACAGGTCATGGATCATGCAAGGCACTCTGATAAATGGTTAATAGAGTTGGAAGAACAGGTTCAAACGAGGGAGAAAGAATTTATGAAACTGATCAAAGATTTATCTTCATCACTTCCACTAGAGTTCAGCGCAGCTTGTCAGACATATATGTCATCGATGGGTGCATTGTCCAATGCACCAGGCAACAGTTCTAGTGGAGGTTGAGATGATGACGTTCCAAGTGATGAAATGATACTGAAGAGGACGAGGGCGATGATGAGGATGAGGATGAGGGTGAGGATGGGGTAGTGGTCAAGGATGGGGCTGAGTATGATCATGGGGACAATGACGAGGATGACGACGAGGAAAGAGATGGTTTAAAGGATGAGGCTGATGAAGACAGTGGTTATGGTGATGGTATTCAAAGGAAAATTGATCCATTACATTTTTGAATTTATTATAACTCTTTATTTTTGATCCCGGGTTTTCACTCTAGTATGGATTTTTTTTTAATTCAGTATAACTCTTTATTTTTGACCAAATATGGAAGCCTAATTATGTTATACTGGTTTATGGGGCTTCTGGGGCTTGTTCGGAGCTCGGAACCCCGGTCGGCGAAGAAAAACACTATGCCTCACGGTTAGTAAAAAAGTTAAGTCCATCCCACAAGGTATATACCAACTATATAGGGATATATATTAGAAACAACATGCATGATTTTCCCTAACCATGCACCAGGGGAAGCACATCATGCACAATGCCTATAGTTTTAGTATAATACATTATCACTATTGTTGGAAAATTTACCTAACTGGCATATGAAAAATAGACCAAATGCATTCGGATTGTGTTGATACTTTAGGAAAACGATCCATGAGTCATATGTGATGTGTAAAAGTCAACCCCACCTCAATCCGAGGCACGATGTGGACGATATGACATAAAGTGTCTCTCTTTTGTTTAAAATGGACACCCTTTTAAGTAAAAACAACAGGCATACGAAAAATGGACCAAACATATTTGGATTATGTTGAAACATTAGGAAAACTATCAATGGGTCCTTTGTGACGTGTATAACTCAACCCCGCCTCAAACTAAGGCACGGTGTGGCCAGTACAACTCAAAGTGTCTCACTTTTATTTTAATTGAACAACATTTTAAGTGAAAACAACAACTGAAATATGGAAAATAGATTAACATATTTGGATTCTATTGATAATTTAGAACAACAATCCGTTGGACATTTGTGACATGTAGGAGTCAACCCCATATAAAACTGAGGCACGGTGTGGCCGGTACCACTCAAAGTGTCTCACCATTATTTGAAATAATCAACATGTTAATTGAAAACAACAACTTGCATAAGGAAAACCAACCAAACACATTCTAATTGTGTTTATACTTTAGGAAAATGATCCATTGGACGTTTGTGACATGTACAAGTCAACCCTGCATCAATCTGAGGCATGTTGTGGCCGATATCACTTTAAGTGTCTCTCTTTTGTTTAAAATGGACAATGTTTTATGTAAAAACAATAGGCATACAGAAAACCAACCAAAATCATTCAGCTTGTGTTAATACTTTAGGAAAACGATCCATGTAAATTTTTTGATGTGTTGGATTCATCCTCGAATCAATACAAGGCGCGGTGTGGATGGTACCACTCTAAATGTATCTTTTTTTAAAAAATTAACATCATTTTAAGTGAAAACAACAACTAGCATACGGAAAACCAACCAAAGACATTCGATTTATGTTGATAATTTAGGACAACAATCCATGGGACATTTTTTACATGTATGAGTTAATTCTGCATCAATCCGAGGCACGGTGTTGTCGGTACCACTCTGAATGTCTCTCTTTTGTTTAAAATGGACATCATTTTAAGTGAAAACAGCAACTCGAAACCAGAAAACTGACCAAACGCAATCGGATTGTGTTTATACAGTAGGAAAATGATCTATGAGTCATATGTGACATGTGCGAGTCATCCCCGCCTCAATCTGAGGCACAATGTGGCTGGTATCACTCAAAGTGTCTCTCTTTTATTTAAAATGGACACTGTTTAAAGAAAAAACAACTGGCATATGGAATCCCAACGTATTTGGATTGTGTTGATACTTTATTGAAATGATCCATTGGTCATTTTTGATGTGTAAGACTCAATCCCGCATCAATCAGAGGTGTGGTGTGGCCGGTACCACTCAAAGTGTCTCACTTTTATATGAAATAGACAACAGTTTATGTGAAAACAACAGGAATATGGAAAACCAACCAAATGCATTCGGATTGTGTTGATACATTAGGAAAATGATCCATGGGACATTTTTGACGTGTTCGAATCAACCCCCCATAATCCTGAGGCACGGTGTGGCTGGTACCTCTCTAACTGTCTCTCTTTTGTTTAAAATGGAAAATGTTTTAATTAAAAACAACTGGCATATGGAAAACAGACCAAGCGTATTCAGATTGTGTTGATTCATTAGAAAAAAGATCCATTGGGACATTTTTGACATTTAAGAGTCAGCCCCGCATCAATTGGAGGCGCGGTGTGACCGGTACCACTCTAAATGTCTCACTTTTGTTTAAAATGGAGATCATTTTAAGTGAAAACAACAACTGGCGTACGGAAAACCAACCAAACGCATTCGGATTGTGTTGATACTTTTATAAAACCTTCCATGGGACATTTTTTATGTGTACTATTAAACCTCAAATCAATCCTAATCATGGTGTGGCCGATAACACTATAAGTGTCTCTCTTTTGTTTAAAATGAACTATGTTTTAAGTAATAAAGAATGGCATATGTAAAAAATAACAAACGTATTCAGATTACATTTATACTTTAGGAAAAAAATACATGGGACATTTGTGATTTGTAGGAGTCAACGTCGCATCAATCCGAGGTGCGGTGTGGCTGGTACCACTCTAAATGTCTCTCTTTTGATTAAAATGGACATCATTTTAAGTGAAAAAAACAACTGTCATACGTAAAACCAACCAAACACATTCGGATTGTATTGATACACTATAAAAACAATCCATGAAACATATTTGATGTGTATGAGTCAACGTCGTAACAATATAAGGCACGGTGTGCCCTATATCACTCTAAATGTCTCCCTTTTCTTTAAAATGGACATCATTTTAAGTGAAAACAACAAATATCATACGGAAATCTGACCAAACACATTTATATTGTGTTGATACTTTAGGAAAACGATCCATGAGTCATATGTGACAAGTATGAGTCAACCCCGCCTATATATGAGGCACGGTGTGACCGGTGTCACTCAAATTGTATCTCTTTTGTTTAAAATAGACATTGTTTTAAGTAAAAACAACTGGAATAAAGAAACCAAACATAATCGGATTGTGTAGATACTTTAGTAAAACGAACCATTATTCATATTGGATGTGTAATACTCAACCCCACATCATGTTGAGGTGCATTGTGGCCGATACCACTCATAGTGTCTCACTTTTATATGAAATGGACAACGTTTTAAGTTAAAACAATAACTAGCATATGGAAAACCAACCAAACGCATTCAGATTGTGTTGATACTTTAGGAAAACGACCCATGGGACATTTTTGACATGTACGAGTCAACCCCACATAAATCCGGGTCATGGTGTGGCCATCACCTCTCTAAATGATTCCCTTTTGTTTAAAATGTACATTATTTTAAGTGAAAGAAAGAACTGACATACGGAAAACAGACCAAACATATTTGGATTCTATTGATACTTTAGGACAATAATCCATGAGTAATTTGTGATTTGTACGAGTCAAACCTGCCTCAATCTAAGGTGCAGAGTGGCCAGTACCACTAAAAGTGTCTCACCATTATATGAAATGATCAACATTTTAATTGAAAAAAACAACTGCGAAATAGAATACCTACTAAATGAATTCGAATTGTGTTAATACAATACAAAAACGATCCATTGGTCATTTTTGACATGTACCAGTTAACCCCGACTCAATCTGAGGCATGGTGTGGCTGATAGCACTCTAAGTGTCTCTCTTTTGTTTAAAATGGACAGTATTTTAAGTAAAAACAACTGACATATGAAAATCTGACCAAACGTATTCAGATCGTGTTGTTACTTTAACACAACAATCCATGGGTAATTTATGATGTGTACAAGTAAATCGAGCCTCAATCAGAGGCCCGGTGTGGCCGGTACCACTCAAAGTGTCTCACTTTTATTTGAAATGGACAACATTTTCAGTGAAAACAACAACTGGCATACGAAAAAGCAGCCAAACGCATTCAGATTCTATTGATACTTTAGGAAAATTATTATGGGTCATATGTGACATGTATGAGTCAACCCTGCATCATTCTGAGGCACGGTATGGCCGGTATAACTCTAACTATCTCTCTTTTGTTTAAAATGAACATCATTTTAAGTAAAAACAACTGGAATATGGAAAACCGACCAAATGTATTCGGATTGTGTTGATACTTTAGCACTAAAATCCATGGTCCAACCTCACAAAATCCCCTCCTCATGTGAGGAAATCCTTCCCCTATTCTAAAACACATGACATTTAATACACGAAGGACAACTATATTTCCTATGTCACACAAACTCATTGATACACACCCACTATCATCATCACTAAATTCAATGACACCCACCCCCAAACAATGAAATTATATTTGGGTTTGGTTGAATTAATTTATTCATTTCAATATTTTGGGTTATTAGCATTTAATTTTAGAATTCAATCGTGTATGTGTTGTAAAAAAATGCAATTTTGTATGTATTCTTATTTCGATATCACAAATAATTACGTATTTATTTTTTAATTTCTTGTATTCATAATTGATTATTAAATTTGCATCCTTCTAATTATCAGTTTTTAATTATGTATTTTATTATTTGTATTCTGTAAAATTCACACAATAGTACACAGATCATGCTGCTATGTGAATTTTATAGAAAATCCTATGCCAATAGTTTTAAACCATTGGTATAGGTTCTGTATATTTATTTACCAACTGTTTTGAACCATTAGTACAATACCTTTACCAACGGTTTAAACCATTGGTATAGTGGTGAATGGAAGACTAACAAATATAGTCCAATGGTTTTTAAAGCATTGGCATATGTTTTGTATAAGAACAATATGCCAACAATTTTATAAAAAAATTGGTATAGATTAGTTTCTTCACATATACCAATGATATATCTCAAACCGTTGGTATATGTCTATTGTCACGGCTTAGTGGGCTACGATTTATAAAACTATTGGTATGATGTATACCAACTCTTCTCCACACTAGACCAACGATTTTTAACCATCGGTATACCTTAAATTTCCAGTAGTGTTATTTCAATAAACTAATTTAAAATGATGGCATTGATGACCTAATATTAAATAAGAGAAGCTAGGATAAATGGGAGAAATGATTATTTGATAACTTGAGATTTTTTTATATAGGAGTCATTCAAATTCTATAAAAGTTAAAAACCTAAATTGATATTGATAATTTAAGTGAACTATTTTACTTTGGATGTTCTATGGTTTCGATGGAAACATTTGGGTCACAAATATCATCATCACATCCAAAAATAAAATATTCATTATCTCAACACATGATCCAAAAATTTGGGTATTAGGTTATTATAGAATGAATCAAAGGATGGTTCAGATATATTTGGATATTATTATGATTTAATGTGAGGTTATATTAAGGGTTATGGATTCCATCACAGGTCTATAAGACTATGGTTGATCATAAGCTCAATTTCATACACACCAAATTTGTTAGTTTAAGCAATAAAATATTTGTGGTAATAAATGAAAATTTCAGAGATTTTTTATTGAGGTGGGGTATTTGTAACCCCAAGTATCAAAATAAATTATTATTTATGGAGGATGTTTTCTCATGACTAAATAAAAAAAGTCAACCTGAAGGCCAGGTGAAAACCTATCACATCTGTGAGGGTCATGGTGCATGAACCCATAACCGAGGGATGATATGTTTTTAGAACCTACAACTATCCTGTGTGATGTCATAGATAGTATAATATTTTCACATGTAATGATTATTTTTATTTCATAGTTCTATGAGATTTTCATTATGTAAGAATGGTTGATTTTTCTTAGAAGAATATATGAACAAATCCTTCTAATCATTGAGTTTTAATCTTAGTTAGGAAATTTTTGAAGAATATTTAGGATAGTTATTTATGGAAGGATTTCGTTTGATATTTGGTTATTACTATTGAATTTTTATGATTAATGTATCATATTAGTTTTCATTTTTTTGGGAATAATCTTACTAAGGACCAAACATTTTGGTTTTGGATAATGTCTAATTAAAAGAGGAATAACGTTTTATCCTATTCATGGTTATTTGGTCATTAATATTTTATTTTTGTGATCATGTGTAAGAAACTTCATCTTGAATACTCCTAAACTAGTTAAAATGTTGATATTGGGGTGGATATTTTTTAATGTATGAAATTTCACTTGTCTAGTATGTATATTTCTTTGTTTTTTCGGCATAGATGGTGAAAAAAATCCTTTAAATTTAGCAAAAGGATATTGAAATAAAATTTTATCCAATTACCATCTTTTTTTATGATATAAACAACTATTTACACTACTCTTTTTATTGTGGTTTTTTCCTTTAATTCCTCTTAACAATGTTATCTATCACTCTTCATTAGAGCATGCAAATTAGTTTCCCCTACCAAATACCTTTTTTAATTTTCTACCAATGTTATCCCTATGCAGAATCCAATTTATACATAACTTCAAGTGAACTTTATGTTTTAGACATTTTCTTTTTTGGGGAATTTTAATTTATTACATTTTTATGATGTGGTTTTCAATGTAATGAACCTTTTTTTAATTGTGATGAAATTCTTGTGGGATTTGAAATTTTGAATTTAGTGGATTTTTTGTTCATTAAATCAAGATTCAGATTGTAATTCAAATAGTTGGAGCACATTAATGAGCTAGTTTTAAACTTAAGGTAATGTCCCAAGTGGTCCATCAGGTGTCTCGTCGAGCATTAGGAGTGTTAGGTAAATGGAATCAAATTTTTGGGTGGTCTAAATAGGGTGCCCAATTTTTATGAAACCGTGTATCCTCCATTAGAAAACTGTATGAGTTAAATAAGAGGAGTAGAAGTTCCACACATAGGCTATCCATGATTTACTAAAACTATGCACCTATCCCAAACAGTTAGTGCCACATAGGGCGTACATAAGCACTATTCATCACATAGTTGGCACACAGTTAGGTAAAATGTGTTGGGAAACCATGAGAGGTGTGTTTCCTCATAGTTGATGAGTAGTTTTTCCAAACCATGTATCCAAACCTTGTATCCTAGATTTATGGGTGAAATGAATCCAACTACAATAATGAGTTTTAAAACTCATTTCCTTATTTATTCTTCTCCTGGTAGACATATGAGGCTCTCCTACTCAGTGGGGTTTCCCATATCCTCTCCAAGCTAGGTATGAAGATAACACCACCTTTGAAAGAACGATTCGAGTGTTGTTGGTCTCTATGGATCCTCATCGGTAAGCACTCAATTCCTTTTTAATATTTATTCATTTAATCTCATCTTGACTGAGTTATTGACGTGTATGCTAATTTTCCCTATTTTCAGGGATGAAATTCATTTCATATATTTCTTTTAAACCAAACCAGATAAGATATTGGTATTGGATGATTTAAGCTTATTAAGCCTGAGGTAGGTAGTAGATGAATTTTTCTTTAAATTTACATCATTTTATAAATAGTTTTGTTGCACCGCACATTGGTCTTTGTCATATGTTTCTTTAAAAATGGTTCTTTCATTATAAATTGGTATATAAACCTTGTATTACTCCTATAGATCATTTTTTAGTAAATTGTTGATGTCAAAATTAGTCATGGACACCCCTTGAACATGTCAAATTATAATTCTCATTAAGAATTAAATGAAAAAAATAAAATAATGCCTTTTATGCATTAATCTGTGATTAATAATGGGATTGAACCTTCTAGAATCATTCCAAAGAGAGAATGAATCCTCCTAGTTTCAAGTTTGAACATTTATAAATTGAATTTACATGTTGGAGTTGTTTTTATAAAATTAATTATTATGTTTAATTGCATAATGATTCTTGGATATGATTCATACTTATAATTAATGAATAGTTTACTAAACAATGGAATTTTTTAGAATAAAATACCTCAAATGAGGTGTGTTTTCTTCTAAACTCGAAATTCGTGAGTGGTTATTTAGATCATTCTTAAACCTATAATGTTCGTGTTTCCTTAATTTTTTGTTATAGTCTGTTATGTGAGATGTTTAGGACAAAAACCTTATTTATATTTATAAATGAAATTTCCCCTTTCAATATATGTGTTCATTGAACCATTAACCTTCTAAGGGAATGGATCAACCCACACCTATATAAATTAATAATGAACCAATCTCCTCATAAGGGATTGAAATGATTAAAAAAAAATATTTCCAAATAATGTAATTTTATAATTAGAATATGGAAGATTCTACATGACCTTTATGTCTGGTTAAACGAATTTCCATGTGTAAAATTGATTAAATGTCATGAAATAAATGGGATGGCATAAAATGAAATATTTCATTCCTTAAATTATTTAAATGGTATGTATTAACTTGAATTTTTTATTCATGATGTCTTGTTTCCCTTTCATGTGTCAAATTATTTAATTTGAGATGGAATTAAATTGGGTGGTATGACTATGAATCTTGTTATAATTAAATAAAAATGGCTTATGTGGATTTCTATAAATGTGATTCCCTTAGATTATGTTTCTGGATTAAATAGAGGAAAATCATGAGAGGCAATACCTCATGGAAATTAATTATAAATTTAATAATGCCTCGATATAGGAAGTGGATTATGGAATGGGTTATATTGATCATGGAAGTATCATGCTCCCTTACATTTGGTGTTCATAATGACGTCTCACACTATTCATACTTTGTGGATGGTTAGGATGACACACTACGTCCCTCGTTGAGTGTTGACAGGATGGAAAACTCACATCTTCGAGTGTTGACAAGATGAAAAACTACCCTTCTCATGTGATGAGCAAGGTTTATCCCACTCATTATAATATATAGGGAATGTCCCATTTTTTTAGATTATACGACCATTTATAATAGTTATTGATGTTCGATTTTTGACTTGGTTTAGCTAGCTGTAAGTATTATAGGTACATAACCATTGACATCTGCACATAAATAGTTCATATTGGTGGATGGATTATATAACTACACTATTTATAAAATATACTATATTCATATGGTTACTGATTAGATCATCATTCCAACCGTGAGTTAACATTGGGAGATCTTCCATGTGTCCTAGTGGAACCTGATCAAATTGGTATATATTTATTCATCCCTAATTGTTTCTATTCTAATTATACATTCTTTCTAATTAATATTTTATTCACAGACAAATTTTAGTTGAAGACACAGTGGGTGGTACCCTACTAGGATTTATATCTCACACGCTACTCATGCTTCCATTGCACTGGTTACATGAGTAGATCTCATTTTCACAGGACCATGGAATTTGCTTGTATTTTATGTTTTTATACTTGAGTTAGGATCATAAGACTAAGATAGAGCTCAGGATTCTTGTGAGGATCTCCCATGGGGATTTTAATTATTTTCCTTATTTGAGTATTCTATTTCACCTTGCTACTTGTTGTATGTATACTATTTTAGTTTTGAATCATAATTTGTACATTCATGCATTGTTGTGTATATTGGAACTGACCATATTTTTAATTAATATTTTATGATTATTCATCCGATTCTCTTTCATTCATATATTACTACATATGATGTTTTTTTATTTATTTTCTATTACTCGATTATGCTACTCTGATCATGATGGTATAGTCTCCTTGTTATCACATACTTAGAATCTCACAACTAGTTAGCATCCTTAGGAATAAGGGGATATTCACTTTAGGCCATGTGACCCACTGGTCTGGCTACCATCTTAGTGTTCATTCAGGTCGAGATGTTACAAAGTGATAACAAATCCTTCTTTTCTTTAACTATGTTACTACTTTGGGGTGCTAGATAGGAGGCTTGGAATGTGTAAACACTTAGTAAATATATGATTGATGACCCCTCCCATGGGGAATTTTCCATGTTTCAAATGATGGGATTTTTGTTAATTCTTTTTTCAATAACAGTTGATTCTGATTTCACCTAGATTTATTTTTGTTTACTTCCATTGCTTATTGATTTAGGAGATTGATGGTATTTTTCCCATGGACTAGTATGTATAAGAAGGATCATTAAGGCACAATTAATGGCCCATAGTAATTCAAATCCTAGGAATATTACATTCCATAGTGTTTCATTTATATTTTTCTTGTTGGTTTTGATTTTTTCCATGAGTGTTATTCCATTATTTTATATTCTTTACCATGAAATGTTTTGGTTTTGGATATGATATTGGTTTCATGAGATGAATCTAATTAGTTAAATTAAAACACAAGTTAGTTTTTTGTCGCAAGTTGTATGAGATCCCTATAATTAGAAAATGTAACCCATAAACATGAAAAATATCATTATCATTATAATTTATTAAGACACCTTTGTTAAAATGTAAATTTCTGATTAGTATTAATTGTTAAAGGTAATTGTATTTGATTATAAGGGAGTTAGTTTATAGTCTATATAATATGTGGGTTCTTTATAGATTAAGAGACAAAAAACCAAATTAGAGAAACATTTTTTATATATCTGTGATATATTTTGAATGATCGCATCAATGTAAAATATATTTAATATTGAACTAAAATTAAGTGGGGTTTTCTATAAAAGCTTGTTACATAACCACACATGCATGGAGATAATGAGATTAGCTTCTAAAATGAACAACTGGAACCATGTTGGTTAGTTTTGGAATATTTCATAAGAGATAACCCCTTATATTTGTTTAAAAACTTAATAACAAATAAAATGCTATTGGGTTGCATTCTAATGAACCTAGGTTGGCTTAGTGGGAACCTCCTCAATCACCTTATCTTTTACAAAGTGCATTGTTTCTTAATTTGGTACTTGGTGCTCAGTTTTAAATACTTTTAATGTTTAATATGGAATTTAAATCAATTTAATGAATGAAAATTGAACCTAAGTGGTGTCCTTGTTTTAAAACCTCGTATAAGGGATGTTTAAGTTATTATCTTTGAGTTTCCTTTGAACAAAAGTGTAAGAGTTTTCATTAGGACTTATCCTTTTTAAGAATATATTAAATTCAATATCTTAATCCTGGTGAATTTTATAGGTTTTAACTCATTATGGGTCGATAATTCATTCATGTTAATGGGGCAAGCCTATAGTAGATAACACACTTAGACCGTAATTTCCTTGCTAAATAATGTGAACTTTTAGATGTGTGCTACCATTTGGGATCCATTTTCCCTTATAAGAAACATATTTTCAAAATCAAAACCTTTTTTAGATGATTGTTCTTCATATCATTGACCCTTTTTATGAGCACGAGTGTCATATAATGCACGGTTTCAACAGGTTAAGCATACTTAGGGAAAGGTCTTCCGCTTAGTAGGTTTCTTGACCCTCTCTTATCCTTCAATGATAGATGACATAAAATTTCAACATCTAGTTTAATGGCCATATATATAAATAAAATACATTCTAAATATCTAGTACTGCTCAACTGATACTTGGATGCATGGAGAGGGGGATAGCCTATAGATATCATTGAGGATGACCACCTTTATTTTGTAATATTGAGATAATATGAATTTATATACGTGGTACCTTTCAAGTTTCTATGTGATGGGATGAACTGGTTGAGTTCAGTAAAATCGATGAGACCTATGATATTGAGTACATTCTTGGGAAGTCATCTAAGTAGATTGAATTGGTTTTTGAATGAATCATGTTCATCCCAATTTAGGGGATGATGTTCCAAGAGGATCAGTCGTTTTGACATGTTAGTCAGTTTTGTTTTGGTTTTCATGAAAAATTATTAAATGTTTGTGGTTAAAGAGAGTTTGATCTATCTTGATTGTGGGTGGCTTGTTTGTGTTTTTTTGATGATAATAAAAAATCTAATGTGGGGAGAATCAGGTTAGTTCTTGTGAATATGTTTCCTTCCATGTAGAAGGATCACAACCAAGGAGGACCATTTGGAAATGGTGTGTATTGCTTGAATTCCCTTGATCCTTGAATGTTAGTACTATGTGAACCCTTTGAGAAACATCGATGGTCTTGGATGGACTTCAATGGTTGAGATTGACCAATCAAAGAATTTATTGGGTGCTAAAGGCTTGTGATCAGTCAATGATGATGTGTTGTTAGGTGAAGTTGAGATTCTTTCAAGGGATGTCGACCAGTAATTGTTTGAATGATCTTATTGTTAATTATTAGTATAATCTTAGTGTATCATATCTTATAAATGAACATGATCTGTATCCTAAAACCATCCTTGATACACTAAGATATCATTGGTCTTACGCTGTGCTAAAATTTTAAAATTCAGTAGGCTAGGGAGTAGGTTTCCATCATTGTTACTCATCAGATGTGTTGTAGTATTAAATAGACATTGTTTATCCTGATTGATACCTGGGTTCCATGTAGTAATGAATTGGAAGGACTCATAGACTCCATCCATTTTATTCTTACTTAACCATCAGGTGGACGTTGTGTTGGGCTTATTCAATGATCTGATGTAGAGGTCCAAGCCTTGTATCCAAATATGACTCATACACATGGATTATAGATTACCATGAGTGAGATCATTGGACTCCAGTTTAATGAATCCAAGGGTAACCTAGAATCAGGATGGGATTGAAGGTGTTGTTCATATGGTTATAATTCTAGTGGGTTTGATTTATGTTACACCCTTGTCTGTGCAAAGGCATGACAGGTTAAATGATCAAGTGATGGTTTGATCGAGGATCAACCCCAAAATTTAGTTATGGACATCATTGATCGTGATCATGGTAAAAAAAAGATGCCATAGAGGATGGCATTATAGTTCAGTTTCTATTAAACTCATTATCTAAGAAGATAATTTTTGAAAAACATTTCCTAGGTTTAATTGGATTGTAATCCTTCTACCTTTATTTTTACAGTCTAGAAGAACCTCTCCAATAACCACACCAAGTTATGGAGGGTGTAGTGTAAAGGATTGAACTGTCATTCGTGGAATGGTTGAAGGAATAGTTCTAGTTCAGTCGATTGTTATTTGATCATTTCTTTTATATGGGATTTATGTTATGACATTAGAGGTAATTGGGATCACCCATTTAATGAAATTACACCTCGATTATCGCTATAACTCTGAGGAGAATTCATTGTATGAAATTCTGATGGCGGAGGAGTCTTTGTAAATATTTGAACCCCTTTATAATGATAAGAACTATAGTGGGGAGAACCATCAACCATTTATCAAATGATATGGAAATGTGATCGTTTCTATTAATAAATGGTCTTGGGTAAGCTCCATTTCAATGTTTCGTTCAGAAATGAGCATTGAATTGGGTTTTGAAGGCTTAAATTCTCTATGTATACGTTTTTCTTGAAAGTGCATTGGGTATTTGGAAATGAAGCATTAACATTTGAATGATACATAACAACCCCTATAGGTTGGGTTATGTTATAGAAGTTCCTAAAGGCTTTTTGGGGGATAAAATTTATAAGGTGCGTAGGTTGTAAAGACTCGTGATTTTAAGCTAAGGTGAAATTCCATTGTAATCTTAATTTAGAATTTAGGGGATGAGTCATTCATTAGAACATGCTTTAGAATGCCATTTTGGGAGTTGGAACAATTCAATAGGTAGTTTTTATGCTTGGGTAAGGTTCATAGTGGTTTCTCATGCGTTTAGTAGTGTTTTGTGTGCACTAGGTCCCAGAAATAAAAGGTTTGGATAGTTTGAAAAGTGACACAGTTTATCTGAAACCCTGCATCCAATAGCAGAAAATCATGCTCCCTAAATCAAAGGAGTAGAAGTTCCCCACATGGGCTAAATTTTTTTTACCCAAACTATGAACCTATCCAACATGATTAAAGACAAAAGGCCAGTACCTATTCACTATATAACGCATGGTTGGCACAAGGTTTGGTAAACTGTGTGGGACACACATGTGAGGTGGGTTTCTTGGGTAATGGATTCAGCACTGTTGGTACACAGTTTGTCCAAACTATACGGGAAAAGAGTGTGACCAAATTTTAAGGGTGAAATGTCTACAACTCCATAAATTAGTTTTAAAACTCATTTACTTCATTATTTTTCTCTTGGAATCCACTTGAGGATCTCCTACTTGGTGGGTTCTCTCTCCTCCTCTCCAAGCTAGGCTTGAGTATTAAACCTATATCTGATGTCTGATTTGAGTTCCATCAGTCTCTATGGATCTACATTGGAATGATATATATTAAATGAATATTTCATTGTTTAATATCCTCTCTATTACGTTATTGAGGTGCAAGATGATTTTCCTTATTTTTGTGGAAGATCGCCATTTCATATATTTATTCAAGAAAAGAAAAAATAAGAGCATTGTATTTGATGTGTAAAGCATCCTAATCATGAGGTCGGTGCTCTATGAATTTTTATTAAAATTTATATCATCAAATAAATAGTGTGTTTTCACAACACAATGGTTTTTTACATATTTTTATTTAATTTTTTTCCTCATTATAAATTCGTATACCCACTTTGTATTACTCCCATTGAACCCTATTTAGTACATTTAAGACATCAACCTCAGTCTTGGAAAACCCTTGATGTGTTGGATTGTAATTCCACTTATGAATTAAATGAAAAAATTTACCTAAATTCATTCTAACTAATAAACTTAGATTAATAATGGGAATGTACCTTGAAGAAACATTCCCAAGAGATTATGTCACCACCTTGGTTTTAGGATAAACCTTTATAAATTGAATTTTCATGTTGGGTTAGTTTTTCTAAAAGGACTCATTAATGTGAATTATGTTTTGATTCTTGGATATGACAATTAGTTGTCCTAAAATAATTGCTTGTTGAACAATGTTATGTATCTATAATACAACACCTTCGATGTGGTAAGCTATATTCTAAGCTAAAAAATTGTGATTGTTTTCTTAGATCATTATTTTCCCCATGGTGTTGGTATTTCTATATATTTTTATTCTGGTTAGTTATGTGGCATGTTTAGGATATATAACTTACAAATATTTTAAATCAATTTTACCCCTTTCTATAAAATCTTCCATTAAACCATTGCATCTTATAAGGGAATATATTGAACCACTACTATCTAAATTACAAATGAAAAGAGGTACTCCTAATGGATTGTCATTCATAATAAATGGGATTTCCTGTTTTGGTAATTTTTGAATTAGACCATGGTACCTTCTAATTATCATTTGGGTCTGTTTAAATTAATTTCCATGTGTAAAATAGATTAAATGTAATAAAATAAATAGGATAGCTTAATCGGATGGATTTAATTCCTTAAATGATTTAAATGGAATGTATTAACTTTTCTAGCTTGTTCATGATGGCTTGTTTCCCTTTCATGTATTAAATGATTTAATTCTAGATGGAACTGAATTGGGTGGTATGACCACATATCTTTGTTGTAATTAAACAAGTATGACTTGTGTGGACTGTTATAAATGTGATTCCCTTAGATTATGTTTTGGATTAAATAATGGAAAATAATGAGAGGAACTACCTTGTGGCTATTAATTATAAATATATTTAAGACAACAGATAGGCTTTGGATGATGGTAAGGATTCTATTGAGAATTGAATTATCATGATCCCTTACAACATGTGTTTAACATGATGCCTCACACCATTGATACTTTTTGGATCATGGGTGTGTTTCTTTATGTCCCTTATTGAGTGTTAAAATGATGGCATAATCATGAATTTGAGTGTTGACATGATGGAACAACTCACCATCTTGAGTGACGAGCATGATGTATCCCACTCATTAAGATATGTAGGGAATATACCCATCTGTTAGATCTTATAGGCTTTTTTAGAATGGTAATAAATGTCAGAGTTATGACCTAGTTTAGCCAATAGTTAGTATAATAGGTATATGTACACTTACATCATCATGTACTTGGTTTATATAGGTGGATGAAATATATAAATATAACATGTGTGTAAAAAACTATATATATATATATATATGGTTAATGAATATATCATTATTCCATCCATTAGCCAAAGCTGGTAGAGCGACCATGTGTTCTGGTGGAACCTGATCTGACTAGTATTTATTTATTTATGTATTCATCACTGCTTAATTTTATTTTCGTTATACATAAACACTGCATTAAATTATTTTCATGGACTTTTTTTAGGTGTAGACACAATGGGTGGTCACACAATGGGATTTATATCTCACTCCCTTCTCAAGCCTCAATTGCACTGGATTACCTGAGTATATCTCATGTTCGTAGGACCATGGAATTTACTTTGGAAATGTGCTTATACTTGGGAGTTGGGAGCACAAGACTGAGCTAGAGCTCTGGATGTTGGTAGAGATCTCCCATGGGGACTTTACATATTTTCTTTTTTTTTGATTATTGTATTATACCATGATTCCTATTGTATATCTACTGTTTTTGTATCATTATTTTGGAATGCATTCATAGTTGTGTAGATTGGCATTGGCCATCATTCTTATTCAATTTTTATGATTATTCATCCACTTATATGTATTTAATATATTATTGTTTCCACTATTGTCTGTTATTTAGTTACTATTATACCACCGAGCTAATCTAATCATGAGGGTGTAGTTTCTCCGTTATCCCCACCTTAGACCCCCACTATAAGTCGTCAACCTCTTGGGTATGGGGAGGCATGCATGGGGCCATGTGAACTTATAGTTAGGATACCATATTAGTGGTTAGTCAATCTAGGATGTTACATTGTATAAAGTAATTCTAAAAATGTTAACCATTTGACAACCAAAATTAATTTTGAGATAGAAATTCAATTTAAGGGGGTGTGATGTGACATCCATAGAATTTATGAAATATGTTACATCAAATTAATTTAAATTATATGATATCATGGGTAATATGGAATGAATAATTTATGTTGAATTATATTCCCCACCATTTTTATCTTCTATTTCATGTAACACATTTTTTCTTTGATAACTTTTGTTAAACGTATGGTTCAGTTTTACCAGACAACATTATATTATTAACATTATTATTTAACCTAATATTTATCACCTAGCTACTGGAATGATGGTAATGAAAAATATTATCAAAACTATGAATATATAGTTTACAAATGTTTATAAAATTAGTTCTATGGTTAATAATTAATTATAAATTAAAATAAAAACCAATTGAATGTAAATAAAATGTTTTTATAAAAATATATCTATATAAAACTAAAGGTGTTTTATCATAATAAATTAAATTAATTAACATTATTTGAGGTTATTAATTAAATACTTATATTATATATTCAACAATATTTTTTTTACATTCATCCAATATATTTTATAGACATAAGATAATAACAAATCCAATTTTATGAATAAACAGATAAATTTTTTTAAAAGTAAGTTTTACCACCTTTTAATGGTACACTTTTTTTAAAAAATAAATTTTGAAACTTTTATAAAATTTATATGAATAAATAAAAAATAATTTTTGAAATTGGATTTTCAAAATTATCTTAGGGTGATTTATTGGATTTTTATGAAACGTTTCATGTTTTGAGGAATAGTGAAAATTACATAATTGTAATTAGAATATGTTTTTTTAAAATATTTCTAGAGTTAAATTATATTTTAAATTTGTTTTTGAGTATAACTAGACTAATTTTTCATATATTAATCCAATTTAGGTTATTAGAATCATTTTAATATTAAAATGGGATGTCAATACTTTATTTACTTTTGAACATTTAACTTTAAAAACTATATTTCTTATCGTGTATGCGAGATTAATATTAAATTATATTATTACATTTATGTGAGTTTAATTGGGGAAAATGGATCCCACATTTTAAATTATAATAATTTATAATGTGGAATAATTCCAAATTAATTTTTTACCAAATTTATTATTGAAAATAATTGAAATTAATTAATGTGATTAAGGTTTAAACAAGGTTGTGGTGATTACTTGTGTTCGTATTACATTTTATGTTACGCACACATAGGTTTTTTATTTATGGAATTGGAATTAAAATTTAGAATCGTTAGGAAAACATTAATTAACAAAGATAATTTTAATTATATTCTTGAATTATAAATTACCTTGGAATATAAAAAGACACAAGTTACCTTAGTAAAAACTATAAAGATAAAATTGAGTAAACATAAAGGCTAAGGAATATATTTATAAAATCCATATTAATTTCGTTGGTGGATGTATATTTTGAACAATAAATCCTCACTTTAAATTATTGTTCAAATTTTTAGGCAAATTAGGTAAGGGATACCTCCCAATATTGATTACCTTTTTGTATTTACAATAATTCCACTCCCCTCCACTAAAAAAGGGAACTCAATCTCCCCACATATTCACACCACTAATGCCATCTGTCTTGAAAAAACCTGAAAAAATAACTTCCCAAATTCCATAATCAATTCATATAAGCCTTACATTGGTCATTAATCTATCCAAGTAACTCCTTTGGTGTAAAAAAAGTAGATACCCGATGAAGAGGCAACGATCATCAAATTTATTTTCTGTTTTACTTCTTCCTCAAACACCATAAATTATTTCTATATCATGATTATATAATAAAAATAATTTATTAAATTTATTTAGATGTTTTTAGGTGTTGTTTAAGGCCTAAATAAATACATACTTTCATCAACTAGTTTACCAAACCATCATTCGTGTGTACAATAAACTACCACCTCATAAATCGGTGTCATTAATTTTCCATGAAAACCTCTTATGGTAGGTGATAATTATGTAAAATATATTTATATATGATATATATGATATATATTATGTATTTATTATTTTTGAATTCTTATATAACACATAACTTCATTCTTTCCACTTTGTTAGAATACGACAACGTCGTTCATATGTACAACAGACTACCACCTAACAAAGTTATGTGATTATTTCACCCATTACATAGAATGAAATAAGAATGAGATAAATATAATTATGTTATATATTTGAAATTATAATTATAATTTAATAATATATATATGTATCATCTTTTTCTTCATTTCGTTATGACAAGAAAAAGGAAATAGTGTTCATCCGTACATACGACATACGATCTTCATGAATGGTGTATTTTATTTCATCTTTTTATATTTTATTGATTATTATAAATACATATGTAAAATGAATAAATATAATATTTATATCACAATTAAATTCAGGAACATATGAAATCCTGATCAAATAAAGAGGACCAAAAATTACAAGTCAAAACATACATAGAAAATTTAAATTCATGATTGAATCATAAATGGTATGAAATATATAAATATTTTTATATGTTAGATTTATAATAAAATTTTATTTATTATATATGAGGTTTCATTGTGTATAAAGTAATTTAAGACTTTAGGTAATTGTTCTTATTTTCTCACTTTTTGGTGAGGTACACGCCATATTCACTACTTATTTTTGTTGTGTTTTGTACAGACTACCAATAAACTTCTTTTTTTATTATAATTGAATTTAGGGGAATTTATGTATCTATTTGAATATATCTATTTTGTGGGGTTTACGAATCCAACGTTACCAAAGCTTTGGGGTATTTTTATCTCAATTTTTCTTCTTTGAGACATAAGTTATGTTATACAAGTAACATATTTTCTAAAGTGTATATTCTTCCCATTTTACATGTCATGTCATGAATGAAATTATTTTCAAGATATTTTATGTATTATTTAGTGATATTCATTCATATGTATTATGATTCAATGTTACCAATGTGGTAAGATTATTTTGTTACAATCTCATCATATATTAATATTGTGCATGTTTAAGTATCCAACGTAAAAATAAATTAATTATAATGAATTATCATTTAATATTTTTTTATTGAATTTTATTGTAATATTACCACATTTCCATTTCATGGTACATGAAATTTCTGAGAATTTTTTGTCAAGAAAATTTGACTTCATTTCTCTCTTCAGTCAGAAATCCTTGTTCAATCAAAACAATAATTTATAATTTTTTTTGAAAAAATCTTTTAAAATTAGTTTTTAACATTATTTTGAAGGTGAATATTTTAAAAATGTTTTATCTTATAATATAATATTTAAATTGTTTTAATAAATTCCTTTATACATTTTCAATATTATTTTCAAAAAAATATTTTCAAAATGATTTATGTTTTAAAAAGTGATTTTACAAATGAAAATGATATTTTCCTCATGAAAGTTTTTAATGATAATTTAAAAGTATTTACATTAATATAGGTAAATAATTATTGTTTTTAGTTAACCTACAATGGGGTAACATGGAATTGAAACTATCACCATTATTTCTCTTGAAGGAATAATTTCGTTTCTAGGGGATTATTATAGAACACATTTCATTTCCACTGGTTAATCATCTTTCAATGAGATTGTAATGAATACATTTTTCATCCATGGGTTAATAAATTTATAGAATTAATAATTATTATATCATGTTTTTTTATTCATGTTTTTGTTATTCAACATCTTATATGTTGGGTGGCCCATATAGTTCACGGTGATCCATTATAGCTTATAATATGGGGTGGCCGAGATAGCTTCGGGTGAACCTTTTGTTGCTTAAATGGAATGTGTTCCTAGATAGAACTCCAATTAATTGGGTAATGTTACTTTTATTAATAATAAATAATGAATTATTTAACAAAGGGGTTCTATTATTGATTTAAATAGGCTCTACTTACTTCTGACATGGGTTTAATGTATGTTTTTCAAGTGATGCTCCAAGATATCAAAAAGTGTTTTAATTTATTATTATGGGTTATAATATTTACCATGACTGAGATTGATATCACAAGGATCAAGATTATTGATTATAATTAATATTTCATTTTACATGATTTCATAATATAGGATACATTTTTGGATGTGTATGAGGTATTTTATGAGTATCCCATGCGATTTGATTATGTTACCATAGAATTAGTAAAATATTTTTCCCATTGATGAAATTAAATAGCTCATCCTTATGTTTACCCATACTGAGAATTTTTTCTCACAATTATTATGTTATTTTCATAGGTTTTAATTTATTATACTGAAAAAAAATTCTATAAAGGATTTCACAAGGATGATATTGACAACCTATTGTGAATTAAGAAAATTTGGGTGAAATGATAGAAATATTCATTTAAAAAATGGGTGTTGTTTATATAGGATTTTTCAAAATTTTATAATAATAAAGACCTAAAATGACCTCAATAATGTATGTGATCCAATTTATCCTTCTGATGTTGTCTGGTTCAGATGAAAAAAATTGTGTCAGAACTATCATCAACATAGCTAGTAATGTAAAATTCATAACCAACAGAAGATCCAAAATTGTGGGTCCTAGGATGTAATTTACATAGTGTGTAATAACTAGGTACATACCATGTGGCTCCCTAGATATACTTCTAGGGTTCCAATTAAGAATTAATTATCACACATTCTGTGACATGACCTGGAGGATTGGTGTGTAATAGGGGAGGTTCATAGGCACATTTGTGGATAGGTACACAACATGACCAAAGTACATGGGATGATTCATATACATAGAAACGACATGGTATATAGTCATGACCTGGTTCACATTCATTAATAGGTGTGCATGGGTATGGGTAGAGGTACATGAGAACATATATAGGTAGGTTTGGGGATAGTAGAACATGCCAAGTACCCTACTTACAAACTATGTACTTTTCTGTAGAAGTCTTAGAGTCCATTATCTATTTTTCACAAACAAGTTTCCTTTAGGTACATTCCCTTAGTCCTCTACAGTGAAGGTATAGTGTCGTTTTATTTCCTAATCACTAGATTCTGATACCCTTTATTATTCTCATTTCAGATAGAGTTTCAGTATCCCCATGTGAGGCCTAGATTGAGATCTTTTATCATCTTTTACCCTAGTTGGTGTTCCTAAAATTAGCATTAACAAAACTATATGGTCATAAATCACCTATAGAAAAGTTTATTCTAGATTGATTTAGTAGGTATTACCCCATTGAACTTTGTGTGCTCCCCTTATGTGTATCAATCTCTTTATACTTTTAGTGTTACCTTACTTATTTTAACACAAAATGAGCATGACATTTCGAAAAGATTACATCAGTGTTATCAAACATGCATATTATGTGATCCCAAGTGAGTGTTTCAAAAAAATCTCATGTAAAATCTGGGGTTCAAAAAGTGATTGAGAGCTTACCTTGAGTTTGAGTGTATATTATGGGTATACCTGGATTTTTTAGAGTATGTATCATATACTATTGACATTCCCTTCTGATGAGATGACTATTATCATTATTCTTTATGATTCTTAATTTTGGGGTTTCCTACTATGTATTTTAATACTAACCATTACATTGTATTTTCATGCAGTTGTTGTATTTATACAGATGAAATGAAATTGGATGGGGTTCATGGTGAGAAAGGAGTAGAAAATTATTTATTTTGGTGTAAAAAGATCGTGGTGGTCTATCAGGAGTCACATATGACTACAATCGTATATTTATAGTTTTTTTGACTTCATTATAGTATTTTAAATATATTATATTGATCTTTTAGGATTTCTAGAGTTATTATAAATATCTATTGAGGGATTCAGATGTATACATGATTTCATATCAATTTTTTATGCTTCAGTATTTTATGGGATTTTAGATGTCTTCATTTGTACATTTACCTAACTCTAAAGCCTACCATGAAATGTTTTATTTTTATTTGATGCTAGTAGACATCCCCTAGCCTATTATATGTGGTTTTGGGAGTGTCACACTTGGCTTAATGCTGACCTGGTGGGCCATAGTGGGTCAGGTTATTATTGAATAAGTATGGTATCATTGGATAACATCCTTAGTAAATCATAATTATCATTAAAGTATATCATCTTAGAAGAAATTTCATCTAAAATTTCACCTAGAATATTTCTTGAGAAAAATACATTTTTTATTTTGATACGACTTCATAAAAATATAAAAAAATTACTCATATATTATGGGAAAAATATTATATCAAATGAACTTTGTAAAATTGTAAATCAATCATAAAAACAATGAGAAGGTGTGATAGGGTGAATATTTTTTATACCATTTATGTCAAAAAAATATTCCTTTTACATTTTTGGAAAGAAACTCAAATGTACCTCATTCGGAAATAGACACGAATATTTTATTTTAAACCATTTCCTAAAAATTCAATCATGGGTAAAAATGATATTAAACAATCATTTAAGTGTGATAAACTATTCATTGAATAAATTTTAGAAATCCTGGACATGGAAGAAAAATGATTTTCAAATGAAGAGGGAAATAATGTTAGACTTCCATAAAAACATTCCTTTAGTATCTTGACTAGTTAAAGAGATAAAAATGATTCGAAAAAAATTTAAAATCAGTAAATAATAAAATGAAAATAAAATAAAAGGGATAATTTAGAGGTATATAATGAAATTTCATCATTGGAAACTTTATCATAAATTATATCATTAAAAATGATTTTTTAACATAAAACCCTATCACCAAGTCCGAATTGTTTCGGATGTTCTATACTTTCATGTATAATAAAATTAAATATATTATAATTGTAAGTTATAATAGTTTAATTTTTTTTAATATAATATATTATCCACTTATAACACTTCAAGACCGATTTATTTATAATTCCTTATTAAAATCTATATTTCATGGGGTTTCATGTTTCTTTTTCAACTTTGTTTCAGTTATGAAATTTTAGTGCTTATAATTATATCATAGTAACATAATATATTGAATTTTTAACCAGATATAAATATAATATATATTCATTAAATATATTTATTTTGATTCATCCATAAATGATTGAGATATAAGAATGAATTACACCATTCGTGGAGATGGTATGCTCTATGTATAAAGGATTTTTGTTTCCATTTTTCAATGATTTGAATAAAATAAAGGAAGATTATAATTAATTTTAATAGAATAATAAAAATAATGTAAATAAAATTTATATTTATTAAATAAATCATTATAACAATCCAACTAAATATGGGATGAAAAATTAATAACATTACTATATAGATATGGTAGGTCACACATACACAAAAATGATATTTTCTCTTTATATAAGATGAAAATAAAGTGGATAATGGTTTTCACACAATCATAATAAAAGTTAATTATATATATGATTCCAATGTAATTATTTTATAATGTATACCATTTATTCCGATGAGGGAGAAGAAGAAATAAAATTTAAAATGATCTATTAATTGTTAATCCTCGTAATTGAGAAACCACTTTTGGATTACACATTAAGACTTGAATGGATAGTTCATTGAAAATAACAAAAACTCTCTAATGTTTTAAAAAAAATATAGGAAGTTAGTATGGTATGTATTGGATTAGATACAAGGATAAAAATTTCTGAGGAAGAGAGGATAAGTAGTGCCCTTTCACAACTGAGGGGAGGGGAAATCTTGGAATTAACTAAAGTATTAAATTCTTAAAAATTAATTTTTATAATAAAGTGACTCAATATAGATATATTTTAAATTTAGTATGATAATAATTATAAATAAATAAATATGATAATATTTATAAATGATTATTTCATGTTTTACCCTTATCTTTATGTTTTATACCAGTTAATCCTTTTGAAAATTATGGGAATGTCAATGTTTTCTACTCTTTATGGGTGAATAATTTTACCATTATAGGAAAATTTTACCATAAATGGATAGTAGGTTATCTTTTAAACCATAATAAATTATATTTACCCAATATATAATTTTTAGGAGTTTTAGAATATTTAATAAAGTTTTTTTATTATAAAATACCATTACTGTAATTTTTGGAACTATTTATTTACAGTGAATTTAAAGTCACAAAGTTATTCTTGTAACTAGAATATAAATCATTATATTAAACCTAATATGTTATATTCCTCTAAATTATTTTTATCAAATTAATTCAATCAAATTTTATTATTTTTAATATTTATAAAATCATTCATATTTTTCAATTAATTTAATAAATATTGTGTTGACATTGTTTAATCATTTAAGGTAATTATTCAGTAACTAAAATAGAAAATAAACTGCCATGAAAATAAAAAATAAATTCATATTTCAAATAAATATTTAAAACTAAACGCATCATCTTATTATCCTTATGTAATTTTTTTGATATATTAAAGTTAATAGAGTGACAGTTTGTATTTATTATTTTCTTAAAATAATATAAAGGTCTTAATAAATGAAAAATGACACCATCTTTCCCTATTGAGAAAATAGGGATTTAAATAGAAGAACTATACTCATAAAGTTGGCTAAATTAATATTTTTTAGGAATTTTAATTACTTATCACAATGTTTTAACCCTATTTTAGGCATTTTACCCTTACCGAGCTGATAAATTTTATCAATGTTACTATTTATAATGACCGAAAAAAAAGATTCCAATTAAAAAATTTATCATCATAATTAAAAATATTGAATTTATTTTACAAGAATAAAATCAAAGATTTTTTGGAATTTAATTTTCAATTAAACGTAAAAATTAGACGAAAATTAGTTTTCCAGGAATTTTTTTTGGAAGTATAATAGTTTTTATCCCAAAATACTACATAAAATTAATTACAATTGTTGTAATTGGATCATTCAAATTTTAGGTGAACAAGTTTTATATCTAAAACTATTTTAATACAATATAATTTTGTATATTCATCAAATGTGAAGATAGGTTTGAATAAAAATTAATATTTTCACTATTCATTGAAAAATCAATCCTTTCAGAAAAATACCAAAAATTCAATCTGAGAAAATTATTAAACTATGATTTCAAAAATGATGTTTATATTTCTATTTAAATTTTTTAAATTTTTTATAAATTAGTCGTATTATTTTTTCATAAATTGTAATAAAATTCATCTTAAGGAAACAATGTTTTTTAATAGCATCTAATAATTTTATGAAAAAATTATTACTTATTTATCAATATATATTATTTATCTGAAACCATTATATATATATATAGATATATTATTTTTCATTTTTTAAAATACTTCTTATTTTTATTCATTCTTCCAAATTTACTAGCTTGGTTATAATGGTATACTATAGTATGATTTATTTAAATGAAAAGTTTTTTTTATCAAAAAGTGTTAATGAAATTAAATTTATTTAAAGATAAATATATAATCAAATCTAGGAATTTTGTAGAATGAACTTACCACTATTTCTCGATAATCATGTTAATAAGATTCCAATATTATTGAAATTTAACTTCTCTAAAACCAAGCTATTTCAGTCATAGAATATCATTATCAAACCTCATGGTTTGGTATATAAAACCATTGTTGTCTAACTCAATAAAATTAAGTCATATTAACAGTCCATTTATAATATCTAAATCATTGGTAAATACATCATGAAATATATAATTTCATATCCAATAACTAGTTATCATGATTCCATCAATAATTGTCTTTATCTAGTCCCACAACATTCTGTATTCTCATTCTTATGTTGTCTTACTATATATGGACCATACTTATAAATTTATTATAACCACATGTTGTTAGATATGATTATTTTCAAAAAACATTATAGATGTTGGAAATTGGTGGAAATTATTAATGGATTTTAGAAATCAATTTTATAGACTGAGAAGTTAACACTCCTAGTTAACCTATATGTGCTGTGATTAAGATGTGGATGGTTACTCATACAAGGGAACCGTATTTGGTGGAGGGAGAATATTCCTACAACTATCATATATAACATTTATAAGTGAGGATGAGTTAAAATAAACAATAGATGAATTCATTATGATTTTTTGGTTTGAATATGCATAACATTAACAAATATAGATTTGGGATATCACAACTTATAGATGACATTAGAAGATGGAGGTATGATTTGAAGTCTATATTTAAATAATTTCTGATGAATATTAACAATATTATTCATGTATATTATTTCTATGGATGTTTGTACACATGTTTGGAGTCATTTTTAGAAGGTTATAAAGAAATTTGTATAAAATTGGGTTCATTGTATGATGTACCGAAATGTTTTGAAGTCTATATAATGATTAATTTTAGTTTCATTTATGTAAATAAGAGTAAGAAACCAATTCATGGGTTTATGACATGAATTCCATACAAAGGTGTCTATGTAAGACTATCACTATATTTATAGTAATTTTAAATTAGTGGTTTCACATTACTAAAGATTGTGTAAGATAACTTGTGTTTCTTAGAATTTTTTTAAAAAAATCGCCATTCAACATAACAAGAAAACACTTAGCCCATATGAAATTGGAAGAGAGTATGGGGAAGGGGGAGTTGTTATCTATCTATATCACCTACATCCATGATGTTATGTAAAACACATTGGACCCAAAAAAATACATGGTAATTTATTATGTTTCCCAACTAAGGTAGTGGTGAATAATTAAATAAAATAACATTATTTATATAATAAAAAACATACCCAAACTATGGTTTACTATGTATCATATAACAATAAGTCACAACAATCACCATCAGACATCAACATTGTTGCCACTTCTAGACACAACTAGAACCATATCCATCATTACACCACATCTCCACTAAATCCAAACAATTCTAATTGATCCCATTTCATATATAATAATAAATTTCACATCATCTATTATAAAATAATTTATTAAATATATATAAATTAATTACACATAGTTCATTAACCAAATTAATTTAAAATTTCTTTATTAATTTTCACGACAATCACCACATCACATCATTAATATTTTCATTCACCCCTTGGATTCCCCACTTTTATTATTAAATTTATGAAAAAAATTTCCAATTAAAACATATACTATTTTTAACTATTAATGTATTATTTAATTTAATCATTTTCTAACACTATTTATATAAACATATACCTTACCCACTATTATTTTAATTAGTTTTAGAGAAATTATTTATTTCCTGGAAGTAATGGGAGAGGCACACATAAAGAAATCACATCACTACTTCAACAACCATATTATCCCATACAAATGCCTACAACATCATTCCAACATTAGTTCACAACAACATCCACTCTATTTTACACTAACCACTTCAATCCACCACCAAACAAAAATATATCATCCTCACTCCCCTCAATAACAACAAACCAACAATAATAATTTTAATCTAAACTTATAAATGATGAAAAAATAACTATTATAATAGAAACCCTAAAATACTCCCCTTAAATCAAGATTCAAATATTATTATTCACTTCATTCTAATAAATGTTAATATTTCTTCTATATTTACATTTTCACACTCAATATTACATTTATATAATTGAATAATTGTGAATATGACACATAATATCAAAACACATAATAATAAATATACTAGTACTGTTATAATAAATTGATAAAATAAATAATTCTTAAATAAAAACAGAGAAATAATAAAAAAAACATGATTCACTTATCTTCTTAATTTCTAAAAATTCATTTTATTATACTCATTTAGATTATTCCAACTAATTTTCCATGGAAAATAGTCATTATGAATCAAAACATAACACATAATAATGTGATAGTATATTTTAAATCATATCCATCAATAAGAGCTTCGACCATCATCTCACAAGGATGAGAAGATAACAATGACTAAACACTACCAAAAAATCCCATGGGAAACAATTAACAAACTCGTACACAACATGATCATTCAAAACAATGGACATAAATAATAAAAATTAATGGAAAATATAACATTATAACCATATAAGATTTAGGAATAGAATATTAATAAAATAAATAAGAAAATAATATATGGGAAAGAAGAAAATAGAATGTCTTATCAATAAGATATCATATATTAAATGTGGAGGGAATAAGCTCCACCATAGGTTCCAAAGGCAATATTAAAGGATCCAATACTTACCTATAGTTTTATAAAGGGATAATAGAATAAAAAAGGAAGATCCGGACACCCAAATTTATTATATAATTTAGATAACATCACTAAAGCATGGAGAGGGATTCACTAAATCTTGATGGGATCAGTTAAGAGAAGATAAGAAAATCATAGAATTTAACACAACTTTTATACCATCAAAAATTCCATGGATGATCTAAATTCATCAATCCCAACAAAACAGTTTCACAACCATGTGCATAGCAAGACAATGCCACCCGCCACGATATAATGGAAACTAATATACCTATTTAAACCCATAAATTTATTTAATATATCCTTCTATCTCAACACTCTCTCAAATATCCAATCTAACACCCTCAATAATCCCCAAAAAAATTATGATCTGAATAAATATGAGCCTCTACCAATACTAAAGGGAGAAATGGATTTATTGTTGCTATCACATGGCCTAAATATAGGACAAATTAAATAATAAGGAATATAGTCCCAAATAACAAAAACACACCTTAATTTGGGGTTTTGGGGATCCCAATAGAGCTTTAATTGACCTCAATAAAGTTATAGTGAGTTATGAAGCCCTTTCATCCCAACATTGAGCTCCCAGTGGTATATGATTCCCAAATTTTCTAGCTAATTGAACTTTGGAAGCATCATAGTCGGGTTATAATTATGTTCTACAACACCCATTTCTACTAATTTATTCTCCACCCCCTTCTAAATTAATACATAACAAAATTACATATATTAAATTATGTAATGTTAATAAATAAATTGATTTAATCACTTAGTGATCCCTGAGTTTTTATAAAATGAAATATTTATTTCTTCTTGGATTATTCTAATTCCATGCCTATTTTGAACAGAATTTAGAAATATATTAATTTGAGAAAAAATAATATTAAAATAATATTTTTCCACTAATAGATAATTGAAACCTTATTTTAAACAAACTTGGATCCCAATGATTCCTTGGATATATTTTTTAAATAGGTAGATGCAATATAAGGGAGGGATTTTTTTGAGTAAACAATTTATTGACATATCATTATAACTATAGGGGTTGTAGTTTCTTTTGAAATAATATTTTCCCATTTTCAGTTTTTTTCAGTGGGGTTTTCTACATGTTTTATGATGATTGTTTACTAATTTTATATTTATTTCTTTCCTCATGATATATAATTGAAATTGTATTATTATCATTACCTTAACTCAAATGAGTAATTTTTTTTTAAAAAATATGATCTGTTGGGGGATATAATAGATGATTAAAATGATAAGATATTATTAAAATAATGTTTAATGATTTATAAATTAATGGTTTAATCATTTTAAATGACTTAGTTAATATTAATTTACATTAATTATTAGGTTATACTTAGGTCAGAGTGGGAGTAATTGATAAATAAATACTTTTCACTTCTAGATCATGAAAACAAACCTATTTTATTCTATATTAATTAGATAATTACTATGTTTTTCATCATTATAAAACTGATATAAACCATAAAACTATCACCTTAATTATATTATATTTTTTTTAACTATAGCCTTATTTTTTTATAATATATATATATATATATTATTTATTTACTTAGATAATTAGATGAAACCATAATTATAAGACATTATTAATATTATCATTGATCTTAAACGATTTGAAACACAAGTTACCTAGTATATAATGTTTTTTAAAAAATAAATTCTATGTATGTTGTATATCTCTCTCTCTCATGCTATTTTCATGATCATAAAAATGAATTTTTATTTTTATCAATTTGAATGATGGATTTTAATTTATATTTCATAAAATATAAGTCATGTCTTTTATATTCCTAATTATTATCTTAAACACATTCAAAAGGTGAAATGTTGATCATTTTGATAGATTGGAAATTTCTTACTTCATTTTTTAAGAACATGTTATTGTGTTAAAAGTTCCCTAAAAACCAATAAATGAAAGTAGATGAGGATCCTCGAGAAGGTGTACATATACAAGATACATGTTCTAACCAGTGTAGGGAATGGAAAAACAGTTATATATTTATTAAAACCCATATGTATTGAATCCCCACCATCTAGCTATTAGAGTTACGCTATATAACCAGTAGTGAAGTTAGTTGCTCATCTTTTTTTAGGAAGTCCACGAAATAGATGATGAAGGAGCGCTGACTAGGTAGATCTAGTTATAGAAGTAGTTGGATCTCTAGGATGTTTTCCAGTTACATTATGGAGGCTACCAAGTATCCAGTACTATTAAACTAGTATCTTTGAGATATCATTTATTATGGTTAAATATTCACTGAATGTAGTCTTCCTTATCTTCAATACCTAGGTGATTTACATATCCTCATAAAATATTAGGAGGAAATAAATGGATCTGTAAGAAATATTAGCATAGATACATAATTGAAAATAATTCTCTAAAATATTTTAGATATAAAATACCTAGTAATGTCAAAATTCTCACAAATAATCAGCTTTCATTTCTCAAAAAGTCAAAGGATCTAAGCTATTCTATCAATCTATCTCACAATTTGTAATCATACTTTCGAGGGATTTGAGAGAATATTTGTAATTGGTTTTCCAAACCAAACCACTATCTTCAAATAACTTTCTTCAACAGGTTATCACTACTAAAAATGTGTGATATGAGTTTCCTTTCCATAGAAATGTTCTTAGAGGATTCTCACATAGAATAATTATAGGGGATGAGTCTCTTGATCAACATCGAGATAAAATTTCTAATAACATAGAACTATAAATTCTAGGTGTTGAGACATAAGGGATCCCATCAAGCTATTTCCAATTTCCTTATCAAACTATGTTTTCTATCTCTTTATTTTATGCATATTATCATTCTTCATTTATACACACAATTCTATAGTTTTCATATGTTCTTTTCCATTATTCAATCTCTTCAAATATACATTGATTTTAAATTTCTAAAATGTTTTGAATTTATCAGCTAAAAAATTTATTGAATGATCACATTATTTTTTCCATATTATTTATAAATATATTTATCTTTATCTAATAATTTTTCTAAAATGTTAAAGGGAAATTCACCACCAAATTTATGTATACTCCAAGAAATAATTAGTATCATAGGATTGTAAACGGTTCTAATAAAAATTATCAATGTTTAAAAATTGATTATTGTTCTTATGTTCGAATTATTTTAAATCATATTAGATTTAAAGTCTCATATTTTTATAATGAAATGTTATTATCATTTTCAAAATCTTATTTTGGATGGAATTGATAATTCCTATTAGAGGAATCATATATAAAATTTTCTATGTAGCATTAGTTAACCCATTTAGAAATTTTTTATGGTTGAATATATTCCAACTAATGAACATTAAGATAATTGGAATTTTGATGTCAATAAAAACATTAAACTTAATTGAAAATATTTGAACACATCACATTGTGATCTGGTCAAAAATAAATTTTATTGTGTTTTTACATGATTAACTACCCATGAAATATGGATATGTATAAAAATAACACACTAATTCATGGAAATGTAAACTATACTATATTGTATTTGTTTATTATGGGTTTTTAATGATTTTATATATACACAAAAAAATACATTACCATTTGTTATATAATTCATTATCATTTTCAATTTTCAATTGTCTCTCGATGATTATTTTTCTAAATAATACATATTGAAAAAGATAATCTTGTTCATATAAGAAAATTTTGCACCGCAAGTAATTTCCATAGAAGAATAAAATAATGTAAGAAAATCAATGTTGAAGAAATATTTATATCCCTAATGTTGTATGGAATTACAGTGACGAAACAAGATGATAAGGTGGCTAAAGAATAAAAATATCTAATGGAAACAATCTCATTCAAAGAAACCAATTATGATTCATCCCAAGGTGACGTCTAAAACTTTCCTCAACTCTCTATGAATAAGAAATATCACTTAAAGAATAAAAAATTTTAAAATCAAAGAAAAATGGTAAATCAAAAATTTTAACCATATTTTACTCTATATTAATGTATGATAAAATGTCACATCCACCTAGAATGATCCATATATAAAAGTAAAGTAAAAGAAATGAAACAAGGTAAGAATCTTCTCAAAGTACTAACCTAATGTGTAAGCTATTACCCTATGGACTCAAATTCCTAAACCACTTAAAGTGACTAAATATCAATGTGTGTTATGAAATAAATTGATGATGAATTTTAGTTACCTCCCCTCTTACAATTTCCTCATAATCCTCTTCATCTCAAAATTATTCCCCTTTTTCATCTTCATTTTTCACCATAAGTCATGTTATTTATAAAGACCTAAATTATGGGTCTTATCAACTAGAAAATGATTTTCATAATATTTATTCATTTTAAATAGATCTTTATAATAAATACAAGCAATAAATTAATTAAAAATATCAAATTGAAAACTAAAATGAAATTATATTCCCCTAGAAATAAGACATCAATATGAAAATTAGGAATCATCTAGATGTTGATAAACTCAAATCCACCATTAAAGATCTCAAAAGTTATATTAAAAAATTCACTATATGTGAATGTATTCTAAATAAAGTATAGTCTCTTAAATACATGGAAAATAATGGGGTGGTCTTGATTTCTCGAATCATATAAGCACTTCAAAGAATCAATCAAAAATAATATTTATTAAAGGTTTATTGCATGATTTTTTTTGAAATTATAATAAAATAATTGGCCATTTAAATTATGAATGTGATTATAATAATTTACTAAATGAGATAATATAATCAATCAACATTTCATCCATTTTGTTCAAAATAAATATCCAGGTAAAAAAAAATATCCCAAAATTCTTATTGGCTATAACTAGTAGAACAAAGTTCATTTGGGTACCAAAATATTTAGTCATTTAATTTGGTGGTAAATGTTTTTCCAAAAAAAACCAAAGAAGAAATATGCTACCTTGATAGTGTGTTTTAAAGAATTTTTATGATGCCATCTATGAATTAAATAAAATAAATAAACTATAAGAAGGTAATGTAACCTTCAAAGATAACTCTAGGGGTATGATAAGTAGTGAAGCTTTTATCTGCTCTTATAACTAAAATATTATTAAAAGGGTTCTATTTTTAAATGACTAAAAAAATCATTTAATTAGTTAGTTGTGTGATATTTTGTTTAAAATATCTTTTGAAAATGATTTATATAATATTTTTAACTGAAATATATATTTTTATTGCAAATCAACTTTAAAATGATTATATAATAAATTTAAATTCTCTCACTATCCAAAATGTTAAATTATTGAGTGAAAATTTCATGTATCGGTGCATTTAAAAAGAATCCTAGGTAACATTACAACACACTTACTTTTGAAAATTAACTATTATCTACTAGTAAGATATCTACCCTAACTGAATTTCAAAAATGACATGGTTTGTGAAATATACTAATAATGGTAGAAAAAAAATCATTTTTTAATCTAAAAATATTATTTTTAGAAGTTATTGAATTAATTCATATTTTTTTGGAATTTATCAAATTTAATGTCTAAGAGAAAAATCCCATACATTTAATATTATTTATGTCATTACTATATTCAGATAGGATTAATTATTTACTCATAAACATAATTCTTGATACGTCTTCATCATTTTTATAAAATGAATGTAAATGAAAAGGTTTTAAAATTATTTAAATTATTGGTGATCACGGAAGAAAATTAAAAAAACGGAATTTGATGATTTATATTATTCCCAAGTCTATAATCATCCCTTTTATACTTCTTTATCCCATCAATAAAATATGGTAATGGTGAGTTGATATCAAACTATACATGAAATCACTAGAACACTTATAAATGAATTAAATTTTTTTAAAAATATTTTTTATATGAGGTATTGAATACTATGTGTTATATCATTAATCATTATTTAATAAGACCTTATCTCAAAAATGAAACTTATTTTCTTCAGAAAAATAAGAAACCCAAATTATTATTTTTTAATGATTTGGTTGAATTTTTTTTCTCATCAAAAAATAAAATATCAGAAAATATGATTCATAATAATATAATTGTATTTTATTGGGTAATGAATCTTTAGTAAGAAAAAACATGTTTTAAAAAATTAATATGACCTTGGAAGAATCTATCCATGGCGTTTTGAGGAAAATTTTATAAAATCTATCTCAAATTGATTTTGAAAATAATGTTTTAAAGGAACCATGTCAATATAATGATGTAGAATTTGAAAAAACCTCACTTTAAAATTATTCACTTAGAAATTTAAAAAATATATAAAGACCATATGATATAAAATTTCATTAGAGATTTGTAAACAGAAATCCATAATAGAGAATGAGTCATAAATGAAGAGAAACACCTTGATATTATCACCCACATAGATCCTAAAAAAAACAATGATTCAATTGATGATGAAAATGGTGCTTTTTTCCATGAAATAGGATCTTAATAGATTTACTATAAATGATGTATATTCCCTCATGGAAAGTCCTTTTAATGATACCGTTATAGGATCTAAATTCATTTTTAAGAATATAATTAATGATCTATTTATTATCAGTAGAAATAAATAATGTTTATTCACTACATGTTATGACTAAAAGGAAGTAATAAACTATTGTTAATATAACTGGTTTCTCAATGAAAATCCATTAGAATCGTGTGGGCATTCGACTCTCACCTCAAGTTCAAAATAATTCAAATGGATGTCAAAAAAAAACATTTTAAAAGGTTTTATGAATAAAAAGGTATTTTTGAACACCCACAAGGCCTTGAATAACATTTTTTTCGAAATCTGGTTTTTAAATTAACTAAATATTTTTATGGTTTATGAGAATCCCCTCAGGCTTGGTAAATACAACTTACATTTTTTAACAATATTCTTATAATGGGAAAATAAAATTAATTGTTTTTCTAAAAAACATATCAAATGATTTTTTTCTTATTGAAATTTATGTTCATGATTTTATTTTATTCTAATCTAATGAATCTATTTATTTTTTATTTTTTAATGAATGAGTAATTTGAAATGAGCTTAATGGGAGAACTAAAATTCATTCTTTGTTTTATAAATTTATCAATAAATGCTTTTAATTTTCTAAACCAAGGAAAATATAGTAATGATATATTGAAATTGTTTTGCATGGATCATGATAATTAAAATAATATTACCATGTGTATAGTTTGTATGATAGCACTGGATAAGTTTCGTAATCCAGTTGAATGTAGGTATTAAAAAAGTTGGATTGGTTGTTTACCTTACATTGATCAGGCCTAATATTATCTATAGTATTAGTCTTTGTGATAATTTTACATAAAATTTAAATGAATCTATTTTCAAATTAGTTAAATGTAATTTTTTTATCTAAATGGAACTAAATACATTTTTTATCTAAAATAAACTCCATTTCAATTAACATGTATTTTCAATAATTATTTTTGACAATAAAAAATAGATAAGAAAATTAAAAGTGGGACATTCCACGTATTTGGAAAATCAATCCTCTCATGGAATATTATGAAACAGAACTCAACTTCTCTTTATATATCCAAATAAGTATATGTAGCCTTTGGGATTTTATATACCGGGATAATATTGATGAAGCATACTTTTGTAGACCTCAATATTACAATAAACTATATCCCAATTAGTGAAACACCACAAATTCTATTATTATATCAAAAAATCATTTCTAGAACTCTCTCACCAGACACAATAACCCTATTCACCATTTCATAATAGATCACTTTTAAAAAGGAGATATCTTATTGAAATATGATAATAATAAGTAGCAAGTTACTAATATTTTTATTAAGACCCTTTTTATTGACCATTTCCATTTTATTAATGGTTAGTTATGAATGGTTTACTTATGATACTCTTCATTTATCTATGGGTAACTTGAGAAAAAATTTAAAATTTTATTTCAAAAATCATTTTATATTTTTATTTTTTTATTCTATCTTAGATGTTATCCTTTTGCCTCAATTTTTCTATAATATTTGGGTGATAATTGTCTATTTAATTATGAATTATTTATTAAGAGTGTATTTTATTTTCAAATTAGTATTTTATTTGTAAAAATTTCTCTTATTTTTAAACATTAATGTTTAAATTTATAAAACATGTACCATTTATCATATTTTTACTATTAGAAAATAAATTTTAATATTAATTTCAATATTTTTGAAGATTAAATTTTCAAAAAATATAGGAACAATTATAATTATACTATAATTATTCTTCAAAAAAATATTTTCAAAATTATCTATCATAATATAAGATTGTGGATGAGTAAAATTTCTATATATATTCTTGTCTATCTAATAAATGTTCTTCTAATTTATTTTAAAAAATGAAAACCGAATAACGACATAGAGGTATACTTTCCCATAAAAATTAGCATCATCCTTTAATCTTTTTTTATGGATAAATCATTCAAGGTGGTAAAACCTCTACTTAAACATTATGGCTAAATATCTTGGAAATAGTATGTTCCTATTTAATTTTCTACCCTTTCTAGTTATTCTATTTTTTTCCATCCTCAATATTTTCACCATTTTGTATTTTGAAAAATACTTTTAAACCTACCACTCTATCTCTCTATCCAATTCAGGTGGTAGATGTGAAGAGAGGTTTTTAAACAATTTTCTCTTTTTCAAAATTTCATTCCCTCTTCAATAGTTTTTCAAATATACATTAAATATCACATCAAATGTTTTCATATGTTTCCTTTCATATCCTTGTTTTATTTGAAATACAAAATGTGAACAAGGTTATTAATATTTTTAAATTTTTATTAGTTTTATCACTAAGAGGGTTTATTTTCCTTGAAAATTAAGTGGGTGGAATTTATAAATGTGTTTTTAATTTTTTTTTGACAAATGGGGAGTTATTGACTATATTACTTATTATTTTTATTCACGAATATAGAATTTTTAATATATTCAGTCTCTTGAATCATATTTAAAATCATTTATTTAATATAATGATCATATTAAATATCACGATATCTAAAATCTAGAAATACATAACTATATCATTTATTCTTGATTTAAATTTATTATATTACATATGTTATGTTATTATGATCATTGAAAATGGGGACATTTTTGTCCATCTATTTCCGATGATTCCTTCATGATAGAAAACAATTATGTTTGTTTTTAACAATTTCATTGGGGTATTTTCTATAGTAAATTTTTAATTTAAATTCATCATTTCATTTTTCAAATTATGATCATTAAGTCAATACAAAGGAAACATACAGATCTTGTTGAAATCTTATACATATTTAATTACAGGTTTGAATACCCTAGAATGGAGTTAAAAAGTCCATATAATGAAATAAAAGGATTTTGATGACTATGTTATTGAAGGTGTTGATGTGCTGGGTGCCATCTATAAGAGTCCATATATACAACAATTAGGTTGGGTAAAAGACCTAGTATCAAGATAATGGAGTTCTAACATCTAGTTGGTGATGAAGGAAGTAGCCTAAATTTTCACCATATATCCACTAACTAACCAATGGAGGCATACAATCTAGCAGGTAGGAATTATTAAAATGTGGCTATAGGTTATAGGGGTCCTATGATATATCCATGATCATAACTATAACCATAGTTATAGGTTGTGAGTGTGAGGCTATATCCATGGTTTTATATTACCATGACTATAAGGGGGATATATCGATTGTCAACCCAGAATTGGGCTATAGGAATAACTATATACCCACTTATTAGGGAGATTTTATATTTAAGTAGATAATGATAATAAAAAAAATATATTTTTAAATTCATTCAAAAACACACACACACACACATATATATATGTATATATGTATATATAATTAATATATGTTACAGTATAGTGGTAAATGATATTATATATAATCCATGCGACCTAAGACCAAAACACCCGCATGATTTTTTTTTCGTAAAAACTATATATCCATATATAGGTTCTAGTTTCCATAGTTGAGATGTAGATCATGTTCCATGTTGAAGTGGTTATTTCCATGGGCTATAACGATTGTCTATATCCATATTCAAGGATATTGATATATCCCCGAGGTCTATTACTTCGATAATACCCTCAATGGGTAGCTCGATCATGGATATAACCCACATCCACTTTTAGAAGCCCTATAACCCCAAGCATGTGTCCAGGATATAGACCATTTTGATAACATAAATGTCTCTATTTGATTAATTCCAAAGGAACAGTATCTCCTACCAAAAAATTTCATTTATATTCATTACTTATATTTTTATCTTTATATGTGGTCAACCTACAATATGTTGACCACACTATAATTTAGTAAATGAGATGGCTCTGTTGGGTACATCTTTAATAGAGAAACATATAAATAATTTTTAATCATTGTATAATATTTCATAAACAACATCCAATATTATAGTTAAAAAATTCCACTATACTAATTGGTTATATATTTTATGGTATAAAGTTTTATTACATATAAAGGGTTATGTTATCTCAATCAGGGAGACACTTATAAAAATACATGATCTGAAATATCAAACATTAAGCGTCACCATAACTAACATGTACAATAATTATATGAACTACTCCATCATCAATATATAATTCAAAATTAATTTAATATAATACATTGAAATATACACTAAATTTAGTTTAAAACATTAATTTTAACCAATTTGTACCCCAACATAAACCTGACAGTAAAAATTATCAAATATAACCCAAGACATTTCTATATAAATTAAAGGTTGACAAATGTTATTGTATGATAATTACAGAGAAGATAAATGATTTTTCTATGATATCCTAAATCCATGAACACATTCTTGAACAATCTCGACAAAAAATCTACAAAATTAACTTTATTAATCAATATAAATATTAAGGGTACCCTGTACATATTCATAAATAAGTACATATTATATTATGAGGTCTATATAGGAATAATGACATAAAATATGGAACACAATTTGTGATAATATACTTTGGGAATTCATGACGTCTATTGAGTTATCCAACATTTAATTTTTCATGACCCTTAACTGAATTTATTTCCAAAATAGGTAAAAAGTGAACCAACCTTGAGAAATTGTCCAATACCATCTTTATAATTCCATGTGTCAAGGGTGATCATGATAAACCATGTATTAAGTCTAAAGAAACATATCCAATATTCAATTTTGTTATAGATAATGTCATAAAAACCCCAACCAATAATTGATGATTTTCCTTCACCTACTAATAAACTAAATATTAAGAAATGTACACAATAATATCCCTTATCTTGTTTCACTTAACGAGGAAGATCATAAGAAAGAATACTCCAAAAAAATAGGCAAATATCATATCATTGTACATTTTTTTGATCTGGCTTATACTACCCAACTCAAATGATGAAGTATCTAAATATCTTATTACTTAATAATCATTTGAAAGCCATTAATTGAATGAAATAATGTTTTGAATATGATAACATGATATAGAAATTAGTGTTCATACTAAAATTTATAGATTATTTACTTATATTAAATTCAAAACTAGTTAATTGTGACACTTTTTGTTGATCTAATAATAAACGTGACACATTAAAATTAGGTAGAACTACAAAATTTTCTTTTTTTCATTAATAAATATAAATTCATCTATTATAACGATCATTTCCCATTTCCCTTTATCTACCAAAATAACTTGACCCAAATTTTAATTAATCAAAGATCAAGATATAATATTAAAATTTCATATTGTATATGAAAGTTAAATTTCAAATGTTTGGAGATACATTACCCATCTTTTTTATCCTATAGTTTAGACACCACTTTGATAATATGTAAATAATAATATTATGATTTTTTTACACCCAGATACTACCCAAGATGAATTATAATACATCAAATATCCTTCACCTTTCCTATGAAATATATGAAATAGTGTTGGAGTATGTATTCTATCCAATCCATGAAAAAGAATATAAAACTATCCATTCTACTCAATTTTTACTCAATTTCAATTCATATGCATCACAGGTAAAGCTAACTTCAAGAAGTCCAAAATAAACCTTTAGTGATAATCAATCTATTTAATAATTATTTTAATATTTAAGATTTTCGTAGGACCATCCTGAGAAACTGAAAATATTATATTTTTTGGCTCTATGTATATTCCATTATCTAATGTAACAAGTATCATAAAAACAACCTATTAAATTTATAAGTGTCATTCAGAGATGTTTTCATAAATCTTATACTTACAAAAAATTATAAAATTACTTTTTAGACATTTTTAATGAACTACCTTTGATCTTTATTAAATCAAGATATCATCCAAAAATACTACTACATAGGTTTCCATATAAATTTATATTATCTGTTTCCACAATCCCTTGAACACTATAGAATTTTCTGTGACATTGAATGATATAACCAAAAAATTATAATGGCCATATTATTTTTGAAAATCCATATTTCACATATTATTATATATTACCATTAATTAATGATATTTGTATCATCGAATGTTTTCTGAAAACCATAGATATCCTTATAAGTGATGAAATATGTGAAAAATAGAGTGTTAATTATACTTTTCCATTATTTTTTATTTATTTAATTACAAGTTGTCAATATGTAACTACAAGCCAACATCTTCCTAATTTGTAAATAACATTTGCATAGATTAAGGTGAAGAAATAATTTGAATAAATAATTTTTTATCAAATTATCATAATTTTATATTCAATATCCACAAATATATGAGTTTTATGTGATAAAAAGAAAATAAATTAGATTCTTTCGAAGAAGAAAAGTCATTGTAGAACTCAATATATATTTTCAGAGATAATCTCAAAAAATCATTAAGAAATACATCTTAATTCAAATTACCCACCCTTTTGAGTTTGTTATAGATACATTTATTCATGGATTCATGAATAAAACACACTAAATGAAAAGATATGTATCCTAAATCTGAACCAATAGCTTATTTTTCTCATTAATATCCCATTATCATTGAAATCTATGAACGAATAATTTTCTAAAAATAATTAAAACTATTTTAGTAGTACTAATAATTTGATCCTTTTTCTTGATTAGACAATCTATCCAATGATTATATTATTTTTATTCATCATTTTATGTAAAAAATATCATGGTTCTTTAAAGTATATGATCATCCTTATATATGATGGATATAAAAAAACAAACCCATTCATGTTATACTAACCCATAATTTTTATATATTGATACCACATATTAATAGATTAACATTCATTACATAACATATTGATCCATGCTAGAATCATCTATTTCCAGTGAATTTTGAAACTTGTACCCATAAATATTTTGTTCATAAAAGACATACATCATCTCCAACTAAGTTATTCATAACTAGAACTATTATTTGTTTTATCATAAGTAGTAACATTCCTCACGATCCGAGAAAGGAAACAGAAGAAACTGATATATTAGATTATTAGTAAAGGTAAAAAACAGAGATATACATGATAAAATGAGCATAAAATTAACATAAGGGTATGAGAACATGATCATAACATTTGAAAACCACACCCTCAATATAATAAATCATAATCTTGTGTTATGGAATAAATCATTGATGTTCATAATAAATAAATCATAAAGTAATAAAAAAACATTATCGATGAGGGAATAACACTCGATTAAGACATTTATTATTTTAATCCACGTAATAATACAAAATAATATTATTAGTTTTCAAGGATCATTTCCAAGGAAATCATAGTGTATTGGGTTATCTTCTAAAATTATCATAGTGGAAAAAGAATATTATAAAACCAAGTGCACTCCGTATCTTATTACGGGTTATCTCATGATATATCAACCTATAACCAATTCATATGATGGAGATATTGGTCCCACCCATACTTTGTTATAACATGAACACTATCATTGGTTAGAATTAAACCACCATCCTTAGTAATAACATAATCATCATCCTTGGATATAATATAACCACCACACATGGTCATACCATAAAAACTTACCTTGATTATAATATAACCACTATCACATAATAAAAACCATAATTATTTGTTCCAGTGTATCATAAAATAATAATTATATCATCACATTAGTACCCAAGCAAATACAATGGGTTTTATAAACATTTCTTCTTATCATCAAAGCATAACCCCTAGAAAATAAATTGGTGTTTTAATCGTCTAAAAAAAATTAATTGCATAGAGAAATAATAATGATGGCTATATTGGATCACATCGCTACTTAAAGATAATTAACATCAAAGGTTGTTATCATATATAAATAGTTCTTTAAAAGATCACTGAAATAATTCTTCAGGAAAATAAAATTTTCAATTTGAAAATCACTTTTCAAATAAAAATATTTACAAAATATTGTAGAAAAATTTTTCTTTGAAAATATAATTTTTAAATTATATATTAATTTAAAAAATATTTATTTGTCATGATGGTGGAAAATTATTTTAATGTTGTATGAGTTAAAATAAAACATTCCTTTCATATTGTTTGTAAGAAGTTAATATATATCTAATTTGGGTAAAAATATTATTATTAGTTTTAAATCCGTTTTAAAAAACATAAAAAAGAAACAAAATTACATTTAATAATCATAGTATAATATTAAAAACATTGATGATAAATTTTTATGATAAAATGGATATGGGAGAAAAAAAATTTAATCCGAAGTGTGAAACAATGTCGAATTTAATTAAAAACATATTTTCTATATCATGAGAAATGAAGGTGAGAAAAATAAAATTAAAAAATGTAATTTAATTATTTAAAAATAAGATAATAAATTTCATGAGTATCTTTATTTATGGATCATAATATTTCATATTCAGAAACATAATCATAAACAATCTCCCTAAACAATGAGTTTGTATTATAAAACCCTTACCACTTTGGTAACATTTGAATCATAGGTACCATAAAAAAACATTACATGGATATATATATTCCATATTTTTTATGATAAAAATATTAAAAGAAATTAATAGTTATTAAATTCACCACTCAAAATAAACAAGTGGTGTATAAGTCATCTTCCCAAAAAAATAAAAAATGAGATGAAAATATCTTACCTTTAGGTTTGACCTCATCTGTATGTGTTGAAATATACATTATAATAAATATATATTTGTTATAAATAAATTAAATATCCAAAATAATATATTTAATACCATATATGATTTACATATAACCTTTAATGACTAATTTATTGACACAAATTTATTAAATTAACGGTTCAATCTGATATCTGCTCGGTCTTTCATATATGTTTTGGTTCTGTTGTTTTTGACCTTGTACATTAATCACAGTTCAGTAATAACAAGAATGTTAACCATGATATTAACATCATATATATTCATAAAATATATGTTTATATACATTTATAATAGATATAGATTGAAAATTAATTATACTATTTATTGAGATGGTAGGCCGTACATACACATGAATGTTGTTTAATTTTTTCAACAAAATTAACAAAAAAGAAAAATAATAGATCAAATTTATGGAATAATTATTACATAATATGTATCTTATATATTAATTAAATTAATCATTATTAAAATCCAATTATAATTGTAATGGAAAAACAATCAGATCACTTCGAGGAGGTGGTAGTACACACATACCCATGATCGACATTATCATTTTCCAATGGTTTGGATGGTATGAAGGTAGATATGATATTATAATTACAGAATCATAATTATGTCATAATTATTATATATGAAAATTAAACTGATAATTATACCCATACCCATCATTTGGTGACAAGAAATGAATTGTATCACTACATGGAGATGATATGACATACATATGCATGAGCTATATTTTCATATCCCATTTGTTGGAAAGAGGGTGAAAATGGTTTTTTCATAATCATAATAAAATTTAATTATATTAAGGATACGTAATTTATTATTTTATGAATAATATAATTAATTTATATGTGGTAAAATAATAATTAAAAAGAAATTGTTCTGTTAAGGCAGTTACCTATTTTTTGAAATAAGAACATTGTATCTATTGTTAAGGGATAAAGGGATTACTGTTTTGGGAAGAAAAACAACTCTAGAATGTATATAGGAAAGTTTATAAGATAATGTTTCAGATATCAATAAATCTATAAGCATAAAAGTGTCATGAAAATTTGAAAGGATGGGAACCCTTTTATAATTGATGGGAGAAGAACTGTTTGAATTTATTAAAATACATAAATATATTACAGTTATTCTCCTGAATAATGGATCCTAAATAAAAAAATTGGAATGGAATAAATTTTTTTACCATATAATTTCTATATTGTCCTCATTCAATATTATTATTATTATTTTATTTATTTAATAAAATTTTGTTTTCATAAAATATAATTATTGTAAATTTAGATACTATTCATTTAATTAGGATTAAAAGACACAAAGGAAATGTGGAGATTAGAATATAATTATTTAAAATAACAAAAATATTTAATATTCATTTAAAAAATTCCCACAACACATTAAATCAAAAAAAAATTATTACATAGATAGGTTTTAAAGTCATTAAATATTTTTTTTAATAATAGAAATTCCGCATTGATGTTTCATAAGAATCTAATGTTATTATATAAATAATAAAAATTATAAATAAATTTATGTCATGAAAATAATTTTAAAAATATAAAAATAGACTCTTAAATATATTCATAACAATATTTTTACCAATGTGTACCCATAAGAGATATTTCGAACTAAGAGAGTGACATTTTGTAACTTTTTTGTATTTAAATCATATATAGTTCACTTTCATGTTAATGTTTTCATATAAAAAGATATATTTCACGACTAATATGATAAGTAACAAATTAAATTTATCCAATTATATTTAGGATTAAAATCTTCAGCCTCATCACTTATTTTTATTCTAGATTAACATGATTTACCCTTTATCGAGATGATAAAAGTTAGCATTGTTAATATTCATAGTGATGCAAATTTAAAGCCACATATTAACCAAATTTGAGCCTCCAGAGTTAAAATATGTGATCTAATTTACCAAAGAGATTTCTAGATATGATATAAATTAATTTAAAAATAGGTTCAAAACCGCAATGAAACCACTTTTTTGAAAAATACATTTTAAGCATAAAAATTTGTTTATTCTTATCCTATGCCACGATAAAATATTGAATGAATGTTAAATTTTTTATTTAAAATATAATATTAAAATTTAATAAAATTCATTTAAATGGTGAATAATTTAATGTAATAGGTTAAAAATACTTTTTGTACACAATTTTTTTTCCATAAAATATGTATTTTTCTTTCAATGGATTTTTTATATTGATTTTTAATTAATCGCTGGATAATGAATTAAATTTTATCATATGTGAAACAATTTTTTTTCATAATTTTGTTATTCCAGTTCATGCCCTCCATTCCAATGACTACGTGATAAATATAATTTAACAGTATATCATAGTTCATTTAAATTCTATGTTCTGTGTAATGAAGGATATCAAAGAAATTAAATTTATTTGTAAAAATTTGATTCGTTAAATATTAGGGTATTAGATTATAACACCCATAAAATTAATTTTACCCCCAAAATTCATCACATATATAAAATAAAATGAGGATATACATATTTCCTTAACATCCCAAGTTCTCATATAGCTCAGTCGAATGTCTGATTTTTTTGGAGAACATTCATGAGGCGAGTGGTTTTTTTCTGTATCACTTTTTCTCTATAATACAAAATATTTACATGTTTATATTTTTTATGAAATAGAATTATTTTATTGAACAGATATGAGTTGAGTATCTGTGAATGATCAGATACATACATCCACATGAGAGATATGTGGGACACATTTTGAAGTTGAGGAAGTTCAGTAGAAGTGCCAAGAGATATGTTATAATACATAATTTATAAAGGATATGAAAATAAATAATAAAATTATGTATTAAATTTAAATTCTATCTAAATATCTTAACCATATTTCATGGATAAATTTTTAGAAAACACTTCTCACCAGCTTCAAATTTTAGTTCATGTCAATAATTATCAACATGAAAATTCTCTAAATATTGAGATGCTTTGATGTACTTATTAATGGATCTAGATTCCCATATAATTTCAACATCTACCTCAGATCTCAATATCCAAACATATTATAGTTCAATATTTCCATAGAGTTATTCATAAGAATCAATCTGAATACTCAAATGAAAACTATTATTGTATGAAAGCTCAACTAGAGGAGAGTATTGATCCCAACCACCATTGAAATGTATTGAACACAAACTCAATATATACATAAGAGTGTTAAATTTAATATAAGATTTAACAACTATATAATGATGATAAACTGTGATAAAACTCAAATATGTGTCTAGATCCTATAGAGACTTCTCCAGATCATCATAGTAGTCCTTGGATGCCTAATATATAAAATATAAGGTAGTTCTTTGTCAATCCTTAAAAAAATTTAATATAAATTTTTTAAATTTTATATTGTGAATAAGATTATCTAATTTCAAAGAAGTGTGATGAATTCATATAGAGATCTTCTATAAATTATATAAAATTTTCAATTTTTGAGTTTTTTTGGAGCTGAAAAACAAATCTCATTGTGATATTTCTATATTTCCTTCCATGTATGGGTAGTAGTTATAAAATAAGCATTGAATTTTTTCTCTCAAACATATATTATTGGAATATAACTCATTGAGATACATACTCAATATAATATCTCTTTGTTCTGTCCCACTAGAAATACACTTTCAGATCATAATATATCTTTTACTTCCAGGAAGAATTTAAAATGGCGAGTTGTCTTCTTCCTCTGAAAACTCTTTATTCAAATGTTGTATGGATAAAACAAATATATGGTTTCTAAACATTATAATCCTGAAATAATCATGGTTAAACTGAGGAATATTTCTCTCTATATTTATTTGTTTTATATCATTCTTCTTCACCTTATTAATATTTACTATGATAGATGTTTGAACACTTATTTATGAAATAAAATATTTCTACCCTTTATTAAAAATTTTAAGATACATCATTTTAAATTATGAAATACTGGATATTTTGGCATCCTAATCATAGATAACCTATCATTACCCTTTTAGTTTAGATCATATTATACATTATTCAATTTGACAAGGTGGAAAATTAATGATCAGTCATAATGCACAAACCATCATATATAGAATATATTTAAGTAGTTCTATGTGAAAATATAATTTAATCTTTTATTCTCATGACCTATCCTAAAAGGGCCCCTATTGTGACAACACCATGGTTGTCTCCAATAGGCCAGGGGCAGAAGACTAGAACTGAGTTGGAATATCCCAAAAATGGGAGGCATTTGAGTATATAACTCTACACACACAAATCTCCAACCCCAAAATACTGAACTGTAAAAACACTATGTAAAAAATGAATACATACATTAAGATATAAACCAAACTGTAATACAAGAATGTCAAGTGTTGTAAATTATAACTGGGTAAGAATAAAATCCCACAAAAAAGAGTGTGAATCACATGATCTTGATGCTCATCCGTAGAAAACCCTTCCTGAATGGTAGTTTTAGGAACAACTATATGATGTAGTAAGATCTCACCTCATCTTTCTGGTCTCTCTATAAGGACCACGTATTTCTGGTCCACCTAATCCTCTAACAAAGAATCAACGGTCTACAGAAGACATAACACATGTGGGAAAATCCTGTGTAGGGGTGAGTAAAATAATACTCAGTATGACACCCCATAACACAAAGTAAAAGCAACAGAGGAAAAATCACTAAGAAGATACAGTTAGCTCAACATAGGTATATTCATACAACAAATATAACGAGATAATCTAGGTATACCCATAAAATATTCCAAATATTAAATTCTCATCCATTTCCAGGTACACAGTTCTGCTCGTAGCACGCTCTTCCTGGGAGATCTCATTCCATGAGAAATTTGATAGAAGCATGAAGAACAAGTCTACCAAAAGTACCCCATAGAACACTAGGGTATCTACATGTAAGATAGTTTCCTAGAGATTTCCAGTCTCTCTAATACATGGAGTTTTGGTAACACATGGAGTGTCGGTAACACATAGAGTGTTGATAACACATGGAGTTTTGGTAACACACACAGTGTCGGTAAAACGCAATGTCATGGTAACACATGGAGTATGGGTAATAGAAGGAGTGTTTTTAACACCTAGAGTGTCATTAATACATTGAGTGAGGGCAATTCTAGTAGTTTCGGTAACACATAGATTTTTGTTAACACGTAGATTGTCAATAACATAGAGAGTGTCGGTAAAACAGAGAGTGTCTGTAAAACACGAAGTTTTAGTAACACACATAGTGTCGATAAGTCATGTAGCCCCCTTGTCATCTATTCACTAAGTCACAAACAAAAATAGACCACTGAAAACTGCCTAATGAATTATTATCAGGTCTAGTCATGTAGAACATGATGAATCTAATCTCGATACACCAATAGGGGGTCCTCTATATCTATGGATTACTGGGGAGGACACCTCACCCTACTGGAAACATCAAAATTTATAAGGGATAGGTTCCCATGTAAATATTGGCCAATCCTTCGAAAAATCCTATCAGAGGTATCACGAAGAGAAGTGAGAACCGACCATGCTGCTCGGTGTGATCCAAACACTGACCCACTATGATAACTATTGAAGTCATCTTGAGACAACTCACTTCAAAATACAGGGCAACCATTATGACCGAAATGAGATCTTACATCCAACCCTCATAGGAAAAGTATAAGGGTACACTATCAACCTATACTAATCCAAATGTAAAACCACCAAGAAACCTTAAAAGGAATTCCCTATCTCAAGGGTCCCAATTCTACAAATGACCCTTTAATTTTAAGACCTCTTTGAATGATATGGACATTTTCGTAAAAAGGCATGATCTGGGTCTGACCCAACCCGCCGGATCCAACCCGAACCATCGGCCAACCTGACTAGGTCTAACCAACCCCACCCAACAAGTTTTGGCCTAGAAAAAACTGGCACAGTCACCTGGGCACGACCTGCTGGGCCGTTGGGACCATCCCACTGGGCTACTGGAGTGGCCTACCCTAGACATGCCCCTATAGGTCCATATGGTATGTCCCGACCATGTGCATGTCGTTTCCCCCATGTCACAACCCTCTTACCCAATAACTCCTTTTGTATACTCCAATCAACTCCTCCAACCATGTTATGTGGATGCCTCCACTTGCACTAGCCTCCGGTCAACGCGGAAAGCCGCGTTATGTGGCCACTGTCTCCTCCACCGGGTCCCATTATCTCATCACCGCTAGGGCCCCCTACGACGTGTCTTCGATCCATGACCTGCTATCGCCCCCATGGCCCCCTGGTCACCACCTATATCCCCTGCTGTCACGGGTACCCACACAGTCCCCACCAAACCACATTCCACCTCCAATGCCGACAGAACTGATGTCAACCCATTCTGCTCTTCAACCCACCTGGTCCCAAATTCTTAATGGGCCATTCTTTCCCCCACCACTGGACACCCTACATGCATTCCACTATCTAGCTCTCACCCCTCTTACGACGAATACCTCACTAGGCTTCCTATATTGGCCTTTCCACACCACCTGAGCAGATAAGAGTCGACTCTTCAACCACCATCTTGCACTACCCTTTACTATTTTCTCGGCCAACTACTCTGTGGATTTTTTCTGTCGCATCTCCATAGTGTCGAATCCCCAGTCTTAGATCATTGCACCTTAGATAGAAGGTGCAATGATCCCTCATCCATAATTCATGAAGAACGATGAACAAAATAAAATTGGAGGAAAGAGATAAATACACTAGAAACACCAAAGAATGGATCATGTACATATTCATGTCGGCCTCGACCCATTCATGTTAAAATCGAAGAACAGAGATGAAACAAATAAAATATCAAAATAGAAATCATCCCCCAAATTCAACACACATAATTACCCATCCCCCATGAATTATTGAACCATAGATCACCCTTTTAGTGGGTTGGTCTGTGCCCTTCATTGAAAATTATGAGCAAGGAAAAAAAAAAAAAAAAAGAAACAACACCCTACCGAGGTATTGGATTATTCATTGACGAAGGGAGAATATGAAATGTCTTCATATGTCGATTCATCGATGCTTGATCCGAATTCTGACCTCCGATCTGTAGTCCCTAGTGAGGGAGACACCTTCTCCTTGCCTTAGGGAAATTTCAGGGTTATGGAAATAACACTATATTTATGAAAAATATTATTAAAAAGGGGAACCACCACTATGTCATCACATAAAATTTAATAAAATATTTTTATTAAATATTTTAATAATGTTCATGTTTAGAAACTACATTTCTTGGCTAGAATGAATCAACTGGGGTTATGACTCACCTATTGAAGCCACCCCTTATGAACTCAATAGTGGTCTCACATTTCTAATCTGTGTTACTATTTATGAGTTATTAAGATTAAAAAAAATATATTATTAAATTATTTTATTTATGAATATGACATATTTGGTTTTTCAATAGAATACCTACACCAACTAATGTTAAGTCACAGATAGGTTAAATCCACTACATTGAGATCAATGACGTGCTCAAATTTTAGATCTGAGCACAAATTTAGAAGTTATTTCACTTTTTCAAAAAAAAGTCTCATGTTTTAGCTATTAAAAAACCATTTTTTGCGAATAATTTCGGGCATAATGATCCTTGGAATCGCATGCTATCTCAGCATTAAGCCAAGGAATTTTCCCAAATAATTAGTAAAAATAAATTCATAAAAATATGACTCATTAAATCATTGATATATATATATCAAACCATCATTCAAAAAGATTATTCCATGATATCTGTAAAACAAATATCACCACAGCTTAATCTAAATTAGTAGTTGGTTATTTTTTTCATGATAATTCATTTAGCATGAGACAAAATATATCACCATAACGTTCTTCAAGTGAAATCGTCCCAATACCTTTCTTAATGAATCCATATAGATTAAAAAACCTTATCTATTGTGGGGTAATGTATGAAAAGTTTCCCTAACTATCCTTATTTTTAGTTCCTTGATATTTTCTTCACATTAAACTCTTAAAGGATACTAAATCCTTTTTGATTTAACATGGTGATTTTATTAGTATGTTGTGAAATATTATCCATAAAGGGAAAATAATATCCAAAAAACTATGAAATCTTTGGATCTCCATCACAGTTTTTGGTCTAGGATAATGTTCAACAAATTCAGTCTTCAAATGCTCTACAAATATACCATCACTTGATATAATATGAACAAATAATGAAAAAAAGAATTCACATGTGGTAAATTTTTCAAAAATATTATCCTTCCTTATAGAATTAAATACAATTATAGAGTGATATTTATATCCCCCCACCAGTTCTTTGAAAGTATAAGAATATCATATATAACGACTACCACAAAAAGATCAATGAAATATCTAAAAACTATATTCATTAAATCCATGAAGATAATAAGGGAATTAGTAAGAAAAAATGTAAAAACTATAAATTTGGTGTCTATTCCTTGTATGGAGTGTTGTATTAGAAATTTCATCCTACTTGAAACATAATTGATGATATATATAATGATGGTGAATCTTACAAATGTATTGATTTCGAAAAATTTGACTAAACAAGACATTAATATGAGGTAGTAGATACTTGTTATTGACTTTGATCTTGTTATAATGATGTTTTTAAATGTAGAGTGACATTGATCCATAATTCTTTTTAACAAAAATAACTTGTGAATCCCATGATGATGCACTTATTTGAATGATTCCCTTGTGATGATTCACATAGTGTTTCTTCTTTACATACTAAAACTTAATTTGGGTAGTTATATATAGAGTATTTAAAATAGGTGTAGGGATATAAATGAGTTTTATTGAGAACTCAACATTACTATTTAGTAAAAGAACAACAAATTATTCTATAAATAAATAAAAAATCTCCCATTCAGTTGGAATATAATTTAATATGAGATTCCCACCCACCATATGAGATAAACACCCCATTTGAATAAGAATTATGTAATATTAAATGGACGTAATAATAAGTTCATATTTACCATCACAATAAAATAAAATAAAATGTTGGATCAAAATATCAAATGTGACTTCCCATCATCAGCAATTGACTGGGGATTTATTTTAGGAAATACAATCCATGAAATGAATACCATTAAACTCAACCAGATGGAGAATAATAATATTTTAAAGAAGAGAATTCTCCAAAAAAATAGGATAATAATCCTAACATGTAGTGTGATCATCATACCAATTTGTGATTATAGTAATAAATCAACATTCAGTCATCAAGGTGGTACAGTGATACCATTAGAAAATATTTGGATATAATAGTGTTGGTAGATCCAAAATCGAATAAAAATTTATTAGTTTTACAGTCGATGAAAGGTGTAACTTTCAACACATATTTATCATACCCCTCATCAAAAATAGTTATAATAGGATATTTTACTTAGTATCTCAGTATAATTGGGTTTTTACGTCTATCATTATCATTAACATTAAAATTTGTACATTGGTTGTCAAAATTTCTACACTCCATGCATTTGAAAAACAAGAGTGTGGGTGCTGTATGATATTGATATTTATTTGTATTAACATTATTTGTTAAGTCCTTCCCATCATATTAGCTTTTAATTTCTTAAAGAAAATGATTTCCTGACATGAAATATTTAATATTTCCCATAGGAAAATTTCCTCTTTGGTTCCTCTTACACTTTGTGTATAAATTAAAGATCATATTTTTTATTCAAAGTTTTTATAATTTCATTTCATTTAAAAACCATGAGATTGATGGGTAAATAAAATCATTATATCCATATTAATGTAGCATATAATTATTTCATCCTAGATAAAGAATTACCTTATGGTTTACACAATTTTGAGACTTTTTAAGCCACTTATGAATCGATCTACCTTACATTCAGGTTTAAGGATAATTCCAGAAGCATGCCTCGTAAGTATTGTAAAATATGCCTCATTGGAACCACCATATAGACCATCCATTTACTTTATATCATGTAATTACTTCTCCACATTCATGTGAATAATATGATGAATGTTACTATTGAAAAATAATATCATAATCTCATCCCACTCTAAGGAATGAATTTCACATCTTTTATTTATTTTACTGATAAGATCCATCCATTGATATTATTTTCCATCCAAATAATAAATATATATAATTAAAATCTCATATTCCAAGCATTGGAGAGTGGAAAATTAATTTTCAATGGTGATGATTCAATTTCAATAAACCATTGGACTAGTAAACCCACTAAAATACGGTGAACATTTAAACAATAAGGACTAAAAAAATCCATCCATTTCTCTTGTAGAATCTCTGAAAGATTCATAGCTAGTTAAGAATGGGTGATCAAAGATAAGAGACTTTATATTCCATATCAAATAAAATTAAATTTCAGATGATAAAAATCATTTCATTATGTATCTCATTCAACATTAACATGATTACTTCAGGTTCAATCAATCGACTAAAACTAACAATCATAGTGTGATAAACAATAATCATAGTACAAAACCCCATAATCATGAAAAGTCATTTATATGATCTCTAAATCATGAAAAAAATTATATTACACCTTATGTTTATCCTATATCATTCCTAATCATTAACAAAATTAAGGATGTTATCCTATACTTAGACTTATCCCCAGTGTTCTCACAAATTTTTTCTCAATTCTTATTCCAAAGGTATTACTAATTATTACTGTAATTCGAACTATAAAAACAAAAACTTCTCCTGAAATTTTATCATATATTAATAGATGAAAATTAATTACCTAAAATAATGATCCATCCCATACTATTATAGGTATATATTTTTTAAATTTTCTCTCATAAAATATGGTTCATAAAAAATATACATATTCACTAACTATGTTCATCCTAACTGGAACCCATCAAAGAAAAATCATACTTTGTACCATTTTTGATTACATGGGGGAATGAAAGATAAGAAATGGTGGTCTAAAATCATCATTAAGGGTAAAAAAGTGATATATCAATGATCAATTGAGCATAAAGTGAACATAATGGTATGATAACTTGAAAATAAAATTTGAAATGCTTACCTTTTATATCATAGATAATAATCTGGAGACAAGGAATAAATCATGGATGTTAATAAGAAATGAATCATCATGAAATCAAAATACATGAGCCATGATGTAATAAATGTGCCACAATACATATGTTTATATTATACAAAAAATCATATAAAATCATTTTCTTATTATTAAAGGCATATTTCAAAGACTAGCATAGTGGAATGGGTATAGTCCCCAAACCATTGTAGTAGTCAAGGTTCTCTCCCAAGACTATCATAGTGCACAAATTTTCTTACTCAACTGGGTTAAATCCACATTTTATTCCTACTTTTATCCTAATATATCAATATTTACCCAATTAATTAGAATAATATATAGGTCCAAACCATACTTGGTTATAATTTAACCACCTTCCTTTATTAAAATGTAACCACCATATATGGTTTTAACATAACCACCACAATTGGTTATAACCTATCAATAATTATTAATTAAAATTAATCCACCTTACATAGGTTTAATTTAAACACTATAACACAGTGAATAACACACATATGTGTTCCATTAATCAAATCATCACATCATAACACTTGGAATAGAACAGGTTCAATAATCATTTCATCCATTCATAATTTCATTTCCTATATAAAATAAAAGGTTTTCATAAATAGATCATCTTCTTAAAAATTAACCACCTATATAAATAATAAGTATGGATCCATTGGATAATATCCTTAGTAAATCATAATACCCATCAAATGATTTTATCATGTATAAAAATTTATTAAAAAAAGTACGGGAAAATTTTAGGAAGAAAAAAATATTCCTTTTTTAAAATAACTATTAAAATGTATAAATTTCCAAAATATTATGGATATTATTTTGAAAACATAGTTTTAAAAATTTTCAGTAATCATTAATTCATTGATAAGTCATGATCTCAATAAATTCTAGTCATGTCGTATAAGTTAAATGAAAACATCCCTATCACATTTTTTGAAAAAAGATAAAAAAATAGCTTGTTTGTAAAATGACACGAATATTCATCTTAAACAATTTTATAAAAATTAAAACATGAGTAAAAATTAACTACAACTACCATAGTGTAATATTAAAATTATTCAGGGAAAAAAATTAGAAAAATCAATGATATAGATCAAAAAGGGTTTTCAACCAAAGAGAGAAATAATGTCAATTTTCCCTAAAAAAATTCTTAGTCTATTGAGTACATAAGGTGAGGAAAATAAAAGTAATATTTTTATTTTCATAAAATAAAAATAGTATAATTAATTTCATGATTTTCATGAGATATGGATTAAAATATTTTATCACCATAAACTTAATCTTAAACAATCCTGATAAATAATGAGAGAGTGACATTAAACACTTACCACATTGGTTAATTTTAAATCATAAGTACCTTGAAAGAATAAAACATATATGGATATTTTTATACCATAATTTTAATGATAATAATAAAAAAATAAATTCATGAATATTATGTACACAAAAAAAATAAACAAGTGACGTATAAGGCTTGTGTCTGACAGAAATAAATGTGAGACGAATTTCCATTACATTATTTCTAACTTTATTTGTATGTATTGGAACTATCGATTAAATAACTATAGGTTTATTTTACATATATTAAATATCTATAATAAAATATATCATTCCATATATTATTTACTTTTATCCTTTTATAACCCATTTATTATCATTAATTTATTAAAATCAATATTTTAGGTGATGTCTACTTCATTTTTAATGTAATTTATGGTTTAGTAGTTTTAGACCTTATACTTTTATTATGGTCACATAATGAATATAATATTAATAATGATATAAATATCACATTAAATAAATATACATATGTTTATATACACACATAAAATATAGATATATAAAATGAATTAAAACATTAATATAGACGGTAGGCTATACGTACACATCAACAACATTTTCCTTTTTTTACGAATGAGAATAAAGAAAGGTAAATAATAAATTAATATTATAGAATCATTATTATATCATATCTATATTTTATATTCATTAATTATATTATTATTACCTTCCATTAAAAATAGAAATATAAAATAAATTACAATGCTTCATAGAGGTGGTAGTTCACACATACCGAAGATCGATGTTATCATTTTCCAATAGTGGGGAAGGTAGGAATGTAGATAATCTATTATACAGTAAATGAATAATTATTTAAAAACTATTATATATATGAATTAAACACATCATAACACCCATCGATAAAATATGGTAATCTGTAACGAATGTTTTCACAACATCGAGGTGTTATGTTGTATGTATACATGAGATATATTTTCACTTCCCATTTGATGTAAATAGGGTGAATAAATGAGGTTCCATAATCATAATAAAATAAAATTTTATTGAAGCTACCTAATTTATTATTTTATTAAGATTTTATCATATTTATAATATGTAAAATTACAATTGAAAATAAAGTGATCGGTTATGGTGATTACAACTTCAATAATATAAGTCATTTTGATAACCTCTAAAGGGATCTAGGGTTAGTATCTAGGAAATACCATAACCTATATAATGTTTATAGGGAAGTATTTAAGTGAAATTGGTAGATTTTGATCAATATATAATACTTAAAGTGTTATGAATATGAGAAAGGTGGGGTTCCCTTTTTTTAATTATGGGGGGGGGGGGCAGCCTTGGAATTTCTTAAAAGATTATAATATAATAAATCCACTAGCCAGAAATATGGTTAAAAGTGGAATATAAAGGGTAAATAAATTAACTTTTATTATAAAAATTATTCTCACATTCACATTTCAATATTTTTATAATATTTATGTAATTTAAAAAAAATATTATTTTCATAAAATATCATTATTACCAAATTAGACAATATAAATTTTATTTGACATAAAAAAGGAAATGTTATAATTTGAATATATTTATTAAAAATAACAATAATTTGTTATATGAATCATACGAATTCCCTTTACACATTAAGTCACTAAACATATTTTATATTTAATATTTATCATATAATTTTTTATTAATAATATAAATACTGCATCTATTTTGCATTAATAGTTAAGGACATTAAAAAAAATAAAAATTAGAAAAAATTTAAATAATTAACATAATTTTATTAAGGTAGAAGTATAATTTTATATTCATTAATAACACTAGTTTTTCTTTATCTGGACATGTAATAGATATTTAAAACTACGAGAGTGATATTTTGTACCTTTCATTGATTTAAATATTATATTGGTCATTTTCTCGGAGAAGTGTACATTAAAAAACTCGATTTTGAAAATTAGGTGATAAGGGTCGAATTAAATTCATAAAGTAAAAATTATAATGAATATTTTTTAAATTTAAACTTATTTGCATTATAGATTATCCTGATTTACTCTTTATTGAGGTGGTAAATTTTACTATGGTTACTATTTATATTGATAAAAAATAAAAGGGAACTATTTTCCAAATTGGAAAAACCTGATTCCATATTTTAAATACAATTTAAAAAATTAAATATCTATAATTTGATAGAAAGGAATTTTAAAATAAGTGGGGAACATGTGATGAAAACCAATTTTTATTAAAATACTTGTTAATTATAAAACATGGTTTTTAGTTATCAGATTCATTGAAAAAAATATTAAATGAATGTTAAAATATTTTACTTAACATCTAATATAAAAATTTCATTAATATAAATCACATATAGTGATTAATGTAATTTATTAATGTAAAAATACAATGTGTAAATAAAAATATTTTTTTAAAAAAATATTAATTTTACTTTCAAATAAATTTTTAATTTTCATTTTCAATTAATCGATAACCAATGAATTCAATTTAGTCATATGAAAAAATATTATTTTTGTTATTTGTTAATTCCTATTCATATATTAAAATCCAATTTCTATGCGAAAACTACATTTTAATAGTATATCATAGTTTATTTAATCTAGGAGTTGCATGTAACACAATATATCGATGAAATTGGATTTATTGGAAAAAAAATATTTCTTAAAAGCATAGGGTGTCACAATTCTCACCCAACGTTTCATCTATATTTAGATATAAAATCATGGAATCCATTAATTATTTTAATTTATTCACTAAAATTTTATAGTAACTCAAATTTGATAATTCAGTACTAAAAAATTAATAGATATGCAATGAGGTAATCATAATAATACCTCATACAATGAATGGTCCCGCCTAAATCATAAAAACTACAGCCACCTACATAGTAATAAAATATCTACCATATTTCTTTGGAGATAGGGGATTGACTCTTTGTGTTATTATTCTAGTAATCATGGGTCCATGATATAGTTTTCTATACCCTATCCATATATTTCATCAATCATTACACCAAAATTGAAGCACCTATAAAAACAACTAGTGGAAACCACTCATAGAATTTTATCTTTTAACACATCCCCAATACTAAAAGAATGGTTGTGGTGAATCAATGAACCATATATTAATTTGTACAAACTCATTGTATTTGAATCATTTTTGTGGAATATTTTCTTATGAGATACTAAAAGATGATATTGTTTTATTTAAATGGAATTTCTCTTTCCTACTCTTTTATTAACCAAAATTACTATATCATTTTTTTATTTAATGGAAGGAAACAATCACCTTCTGAATCACTTTAATCTTTAACTTTACCATATTTATGTTGCTAATCACTTCTAGGAATTTAATCCTATGTAAATAAAGAAAAACTATATTTTAGGTTGAATTCCAAATTAAAATCTCCAATCTTTAGTTTCTCATTCACTATAAACTAAAAGTTAAAATTGAATAAAATACAACACTTTCATAGGATATTTCATGGCTACAAGGTTTTATTACTCAATATACAGGGAATAATTTTCATTTATATATTTCATGTATGTAAGGGAATAATATTTTTAAACAATTTATTTTTGTAATCATATCTCAATAATTTTATACGATATATTCTACACCATTCATTTCAAAACATTTATTTCAGAAAAACTCTAAAAGTCATTTATTTTTAAAAAATAACATAAATATATGATTTTAATTACTATTATCATTATATATATTGATTTGGAATATTACTATTTGTAAATTATTTTGTTGTTTCTAATAAAATTTAGTGTCTTGATCCATATATCTTGACATATCATGATTTGATTCTATACAAATCACATGGATTATCTAAATGATATTTCATATAAGTTGATTATTTATAACATAATTTTACAACACTCATTATCCTTATCTAATAATAACCCTTATAGGTTAAATCATAGTTTCAACCCTCAAAATATATGCAATTAAAGTCATGGTATTTCTATATAAAAAGTTGAGATAAATTCTTAGTTTAATGAAATTTTACTCTATCTCGAATACATATAAGAGGAACATATTTACATTGATTATTCCCATTTTTATAATTTTAATGAATTAAATTTTATGAAAATTATTATTCATAAACAAATTCTGTCATAAATTCAAAATAATTAATCATTGAGTCATTACAGATCTAATTTGATAAAATTAAACTATTTAAAACCCTTTCTTGTGATTCTATATTATAATCTTATTGTATGTATAAAATTATTCATTAATCATTCATGACTGTTAAAATCATATAAATTAATACTTAACACAACTACAAAAATAAAACTTGGTTTTTTAATAATCATTTATCTATCAAAAGATCTGAGTATCTTGATGTTAATTAAAAATTTTATAGATTATCCTCTATATTAATACAATTTAATTCACTTCCATATAATTATTTCCCTTGAATGTATTCGAACTGTTCTCTGATACTTTTTTAATGGCTCAACCATGATTCTCATATCCACAAACCCAAAGTGGTTCACCAAATGGATTCAAGTGTTTTACATTGTCAATAGAGTCTAACAACTACAAAAAATTGAAAACATAATGTTATTTGCGAATGATTTCACATAATAAACTAACTCAATAGTTTATATTATTCCATATGATTAACAATTATAAAATAATTATATTAAATATCCATTGAAATTTACTGATATAAATATAAATATGGGGTTAAAGTTATAATAAACCAAATTATCTCATAAATTCAAAGAGAAAAACATAAAACGTTCTTCAATCGCCACAAAATGTAGTCCAAAACACATCATCATGCTTCTATCATTAGTTTTAAGAAACACCAATGAAAAAGGATGATGTATTAGCCTTACCCACATATAAAACAAAAATATCAATATATACCAAAATATTTTCATATATTTGTTGAGTATATAAATTAGGATGATTTACTCACTAATATTAATATATATCCATGAATATGATTTTTTAGAATGAAATTACAATTATAGGATTTTTTGATAACATATCTAAAAATATAATAAATATTTCATAATTTTATTACCAAACAAAGAATATTGTCATATATTTTATTATGGTCCATTAGGATATTAAATATTCTTTGATAAGTGGATTATTTAATGAGTGTTGGATTTTATTGATGATGCCCATAAAGTGAATTTATAAAGGGAAATTATAATTTAGTCACAACTGAAACATGATCAATATGAAATTTTTGTTACAAAACATGTTGGATTACTCTTACAAAAACCATTATATCATATGGTGTGGTGTTTAGATAACATTAAAATAGGGGAAATTAAATTACTAGTTTGTCAAATAAATTCATTCATGAGTTTATAATGTAATTCATGCTTTTATTTATTGACAATAAACTCATATATGTGTTAGAGGATCTTCAGAGTTGATGGAATGAATAGGTTTTTATGAGACTGAGAGTATCCTGACATAAATCTTATGTTTATACCATGACTGAGATTATTGAGGTGAAGAGTTTAAACTTAAATATTTATCTCAGGACACAATGATATTGATGTCACATTAAAGGATTTGTGGGTCGATCAATGTATTATTATTACATATCCCGAATTATTCCAAACTAATGGTTGTAGTGAGAATTTTTTTTACCATTTGTGTTTTGGAAAATATATTGTACAATTATTTACAGAAAAAAATCACTTCTACACTAGTTTAGGAGATGAGTTTTCTTATTCTGTAATGTAATAGTTACAACATAATGGGTTGGATCACACATTATTCCCAATGTCATGATATTTCTATAACTCAATAGAATGATGAGATATAGTTCTCATGATAATGGAACTACAATCATGATACAAGATGTATTTTACAAATAATGGTAGACATGAGGAGATATGGTATTCATATAATGAGTATGTATTCTACTCTGTGCTAGTATTTTTGGATGTTTGGGATTCACCATCTATATATATCATATTTGAACATCATACCATGAGAAAAGAGGTCAAACTATAATACATATCCACCATAAATAAACTAAGGTAATTCCCAAACCAATATGTGGGAAAGTGTGAATTTTTTACAATGCATAAGATTCATTCCAAAAGAGTTTCTTGGATGGTGGGGTTGATAATTTAAGAGAAAAAAATTTTATACATGAAATTTAAATTCTATATTAACTTGATGAGGAAATACAAACATTACATACATAAATATGTTTTATTGTTTTGATGAATATTCTCTACATAGAATTACGAACAATGTCAGAACTGAAAACATTGAGTGCATTTCAAAACAATGATTACTAAAAAATTATATATAAAAGATATAAAATATCTCATAATTAGTTATTCAAAAATTTATCTATTATTTGATATATTGTAACACCATAATATATTAAAAAAACTATATTCAAAAGCATATATGACACACAACACCAAGACAAAGAGAACTATTATTATTTAGATATGACTATTATAACCTGGCCATTTAATTGGTGGTTATGAATATAAATAAATAATTTAATTAATATATTTAAATTTACTAATAAATATAAATTTATTAATAAATTAGGTGGAAATAATCTCTCCATTTTTAATAAAAGCATTTCAATATGAAAAAAAAATTCTAAACAAATAAATATTATGACAAAATATTATAATATTTTTTCAAAAATTTTGAAAATTTATTTTAAAAAATTAAATAATTATTAAAATTATGATATCAATATTTACATAGGATGATTTTTTGGGATTTTTCTTCAATGATTAATTTTTTCATTGAATAGTTAAAATTAAAGGTTTTTCAGATACTCTCATTAATTTCCATTACATAAATATATTTAAAAGTTAATTTATAAATTTTATATGGTATTAAAGTGAAATATGAACCATTTTAATTATAATAATACAATAAATTTTTTATTCATAAATTTTTATGCTTTTGGTTTAAGTTAATTTTTTTTCTTAAAGCACGATTTTCTACAAACTATTTTTAAGTTAATAAATTTTATCGATTTGAATTAATGGAAATATCCCATAATAAAGAAGAATAAAATTAAATCCATAGATTATAAATCTATTTATAGGATCTAATATTAATAAAATTATTATTTCTAATCATATTGTTAATATAAGATCATCCTTTAGTTGAAAAATGTATTTATTGAAAAACTGGTTTTCATCTTGTTTTTTGTGGTTAATTTTAAATTGAATTCATATACTTATGGTAATTGAAATTGATAAAATATATTCCATATTTTTAATCTTAATAATTAATATTACTTAATACCTCCAACTTAATTTATGTTCATAATGAAGAGTAAAAACAGTAAATAACTAGTTACCGTGGTGAAAAATTAAAATTGTAAACGGTAGAATCCATAATGAAAAATTGAATATCATGTTTAAAACACATATAATATTCATTGGTGGAGATTTTTATAGAACATATAACCAATTAAATCCATTATTTATCTATTATAGAGGAATTTTCCTTAATTTTGACAACCTATTATTGAATAGTTCTTGGTATTAAAAAAATTACCACTCCCTGTAACATATAGAAGGGAACCACATCTCCTCTCCTATACACTATTAAAAATCAATGTGGTTAAGAAATTAAAATACTAAATCCATTAATTAATTCCCTCCCAACTTCATATATAACTTTTTTTATTATACATACTATATAGGATGGATTTAATTATAATTATAAATACGTTGTCTAAGGAAGAGGTATCATTCTTCACCGAGAATTTTTATTAGTTTCTTCTTAAAACTCCATAAAATATTACTAAACCTTAATAATATTAAATAATAAACATGTAGAAGATAATCATGTTAATATGTTAATATCATAACATACATCTACATTCTCTTCCATCAAATAGAAAATGAAAAAAATCTTTCGTGTGTACGACGGACTACATCCTTGCGAATAGATGTCACTCATTTTTCATCATTACCTCACTCTTATTTTTGTGATGATGTATTTAATTTATATATATGATATTAATTGAATAATTATAATTATTAAATTTTAATATAACATACAGCTTCATACTATTCTATTCGTAGAAAAATGATAATGTCGTTTGTGCATAAGGCAGACTACCTCGAGTAGCGATGCTATTTATTTTCTGCCACCACATCTCATATATGGTATATAAAAATTTATTAAAAGAAATGTTTTTATTTTCTTATATAATTATAATTATTTATAGATAAAATTACTCTTAACTTATTTCTATCATAATCATTGAAATGAAGAAACATTATTAATACATACAAACAACCTACCGTCTCTAGGATTGTAATGTAGATAAATTTTATAACTATATTTCATGGTTTTTTAAAAGTATAATTTATATATATAATTTATAATTATGTTATGATTATTATTATAAATATTATTTAATAGTGTCCTATTTTATATTGGTCAACACAATGTCTCTATTTTTAAATAAGGAATTGAGCATCCTTAAAACACCCAATGCGGATAAAATTGGTTAAGTACTTAAATATGTCATTAAAATAAATGAAGTAAATTTATTAACTATAAGGGATTAAAACAATAAAATTAAATTAATAAAAAAATAATTTATATGAATTTATAAAAATGGGGTTAAATGTCTTACACAATAAGTCTGGACTCATGGTAAGGGTGTTCATCTCAAAACAGCCTTCTTTGAGACAAATTATCCTTTATGGACATGATTTATTTTAAATGGTGTATAAATAAAAAATGAATATTTAAAATCATTTAGTTTTATGATTCATTATATTTAATCATAACATTTATGTTCTCTATCTCTCTCTCTTTCAAATGGGTTTTTATTAATATGTTTCCAGAACTGTAAGGGACGTTGTCTCAATTTCTATTCACTAAGACATAATTTAATATTATGAAAATTTTCATTTATATGGTGTATACAAACCCATTTTACAAGTATAAACATGAATCATTTATACATAATTTAATTTTATGAATATAGTTTAATTATTTCATCAATGTGTATTTGACATTAATGTTACCAATTTGTAAGGAATTCCATAACTCAATTTAATTTCATTGGGTTATATTACATCTCTATTATCTTTGTTATTATATGTTTATGTGTGAAAATATATATTTTATATTTTATTCTCTATTTAAAAATAATTTATTTGGATTATAACTTTATACAAATAATCAATTCATCGATTAATACACACTTATTCTGAATAATCGATATTAAAGAATTAAACTAAATTTCCACTCTATTGAGACATATTTAGTATTATTAAAAAAATTATTTTTATGATTTTTATACACTACCACATTGATATGTTATATCATGAATATATTTAGACAAATTAAATTTAATGTTTTAATTGAATTTATTTCTTTTATGGGGGTTATGATTCAAAAGATACCAAAACAGAAAGGGTTTATACTTCAATATCAATTTAATAAGTATTGGGTTTTAATAATTTAAATTTAATCAAATTAATTGATAAATTTCTAGTAACAAAATTCATTTTATTATAAGTTTTTATTCAATAATTTTTCTTTTAATAATACCATTTAATTTTCTTTTATTATAAAAATTATTGATAAAATTGTTTTAGGTAAAGATAAATTTATTTCTCTATTTAGTGAAAAAAATTTCTTCTTCAAAGTGAATATTTGTCTTAAAATGTTTTAAATATTTTTTTATATACCATATTGATTAATTAAATATATTTTTAGAAATTTTTGGATTTTAAAAAAATGGTTTAAAATGAATATATCCATCATGTTCCGAACAACGTATTTCTTCAACTTTTTTCAAATGTGAGGGTGGAATATTTTCTTTCAATATGTACGGTATAAATGAAAATTCACTCCATCATGACCACTAAATAATTAAAACCATCCATTAAAATTATCCATTGTTATTTTCAAAGAATTGTTTCTACAATAATTTGGAAATTTTTATATTTTAAAGAATTGATTTCAATGTGTAATGGGTGATTTTCTCAATAAATATCCCATTCCATCTTTTAAATAAATTTTCATTAATAATGAAATATATTGATATTATAAATTTCTTTTAAATTATATATAAATAAACATATATTCCATACATACAATTAACATCATCCCTTCCATTACTGGGTTAACATATTAGCTTGGTTCATTTATCAAATGTATTCTTTTTGAAATTCCATTTTGATTGTTCTATCATACTATATTTTAAAAATAATTTTAATTCCATCCTTAATATTTATGTTTATACCTTATGATTGATTTCCTTTTTTGTAACACATAAATTAGGAACATGTAATGGTGGGTTTTCCTAAATAGCCATCCAATACAATGGGAAAAGTCTCTTGTCTCATGGGATTTTGTGCATCAGATTAGGGAGTAAACCTAATACATTATGGGACTTTTTACACCTTGTGATATCATCTAGATCAGTAGACATGACTCATGTCTGTATCATGTTATTTTTTTACACATCTCATATGTCACCATAATATTATGAAACCATGTTCTTTATGTTATGCTTCAACGAGATTACAAATGACCCATTTACTTTTATGATATCATGTTATATATATGACTCAAACATTATGTTTCCTTATCAGTTTTATTACATTTTTTGTTTTTTAGATTAGACCTTGTTATATGTATTCCCTATGCCGGGATATGTTGTTTTAGAATCTCAATGGGACTTGGGAGATCATTATGGAGATTTAAATAATGATTCCATTATTTAATCTCATTATTATATATTATGAACCTAGTTTTACTAATACACTAGGCCTTACGAATTTTTTTTTTCACTTATTAGATAATTATGCTTGAAATCGTGTAACAATTTGCATGATAAGATTAGGTCACTATACATATCAAACATAAAACCACTCTTCATAAAATGGGGCATATAAATCCAAATAAAGGGAGAGATAAAATAATCACTGATGTTAATAAATGGAGATACCAATAGATGATAATTTTAAGAATAACATGAGCATAGGGGTATGATAACATGAGATAAAAATATTAAAATCATACCAAACTATTCACATTTCACAATCACGAGTTATGAAAAAATTCATGGTAATGTATAAGCCAAGAATCATAATGGAACCAAATAAAATTATCAATGAAAGCATAATAATTTCACATGAACATCTCATAAAAGAGTACCATAAAGTGTGACATAATAAAAATAATAAAAATATTATGTCAAGGTTACTAAAAAATATATTAATCAAATGTATGTCCAGATAAATCCACCCACATTCCATCTTGGGATTACGAGAAACTCTCATGTACCACTATTGGTATTTGTCTAACCACCCATGTACCCTATTTTGGGCTTGTAATTTTCAACACCATTTCCCTCCAATGGTACCCCTATTGGGATAAAAATGGATTATGAGAGATAATGAAGCACAATCCCCACCTCCAGTCGGTCTCGAGTTAGTTAATAACATCGGGGGTATACAAATATCACAAATGGGAGGAATTACACTCTTTAATAATAGGATCTGTAGATAAAAGGAATGAATCGAAATATCCTCAATGTAATAATATAAAATGAAAATGAAAACCATCCCCAATGCCTGTATGAAGAAAAATGGTATCGAAAAAATAACTAAAAAATACCGAAAATAAAAAGATAATGAAGCGACATAACAAAAACTCAAAATCCCGAGTTAGAAATGTCAAGCATAGTCTATGTGGTCCCACTAGGAAAAAAATAGTTTGTATATACGTAGTGTGATCATAGAAGTATATTTATTGGGAACATATCAAGGCTCATGTGAACATGTGAGAAAGAGTATACAATTGTACATGTGATCAAATAGCATAACAAACCATACTAAAACATGTTAACTAACCAATATAAACCTCCCCATGGCATGATCACCATATAAAACATCCAATAATAATAACCTAAAATGGTTCATATCGAAAAAGGGTACCCCACAAATCTTTCGTACATTGATTCCACTCCTAGTCCATAATAACATACATCTTGGAGATCCGATATCTTTCACAAATCTCATCATGCCAAGAACCCCATATTTTACTAGCCATTAAATGGAATATTTCTTAATGTCTGCTAGACCATTACATCACATCTATACTGAAGAAAACTAGCCCAACAACCCATATATTTCTCGAATACACATAGGTCCATCAAATCACTTCTATAACCAGAATAATAGGGTATTATGAACATAAGGAATTTTAAACCTAGACCCTCCTCCAAAAATCCATTACCCCCACCATAATATACCTAATTATCTCATAAAACAGCCAATAAAAGTACATTTTTAACTAATGGAGATCACAACTAGTTCCATATAACTAACAGGAAATTGAGTGTGAGGAAGAGCAGGTATCCATCCATCTATCCTCACCACTAGGATATATGGAAAACACCCCAAAAAATATCTGGTTATAGCCACATGGTTCTTGAAATGTGTGGGTAGTGTATATAAATCACAATGAACATAAAATGTATATCTAAATCCAATAATAATCCCAAATAAAGGGTTCAAAACAGTAACACTAACAAAATCACAACCTCATCAGCTAACCTCTCCACACCACCAACTTTTACATCCACCTCTACATTCACAAAACCATACAACATGTCACAAGACAAATTTAAACTTCTTTTTTAAATTAAAATTTATCCCAAATTTCATATTACATACCAATTAAATTCATTTATATAATTAATTTTGGATCCTATATACTTCATTATTTAGTCATGTTTCAATTTCAATAATCAAAAACATTTAAATTGTACTTCCCATTTCAATTTGTTCATTATCCATCCAACCCAAGATATTTGACAATCATTATTCACAAATTATTCCATCACTACTCAATAATCTACTAAAACAAAAAATTACAAAAAACATTATTTATACATCAACAATCCCACATCATCACCGTTTCAAAACCCCGACCACTTTCAACACCATAAATGTTTTCGACATCACAATCACCACATACCACATCCACTTCTCACCACATCACCACCCCACTCCACAAAAAAATATTGAACACAACATAGTATAAAATCTACCATGTTTCAGAACCTCTAACATAAAAAAATATTTACATAATTTAAATATTATACATATTTTGAAAAGGGGTGTTCATTTCTTCCACTTATCTAATTTAGGGGAATTATCACATTAACCATAATATTAGGGGAATGAATTTCATTAACCAAATACAATTGGATATAAATTTATTCAATTTTGTTCCAACCAATCTCACATCATGGATCCATAAAGTTTTAACTAATGCAAAAAAAATCCCTCAATGATAATGTATTTAAAGGTGGCATCAATCCTATAAAACACAACATCAACAATAACAAAATGTTTTGAAATCATAGATTTCATTCCACTTCCCCTATAAATATTAAAATACAAATTAATTTTCTGAATTAGGATGGGACAAAATATGTTACTAAAGATAAAAAATATCACACACCCTCTCTAATGATACACTATATGTGAAATTGAGGTCACCCTACCATAAAATATGATTTTTATTTTGATGTGCAAGGTTAACATGAGAGCGATACAACCTATAAGCATGACGACGAAGGAAAGAACCACAACCAAACGAGAACATAGAATAGAATCATCCAAATTACTTAATAAACACAAAAACAGATGATTTAACCTCAAATATCATTTCCTAGGTGAAGAGCTCGAAGAAATAATAAGTAGGAATGAATGGGAATTCAAAATAACCACTATGAAATAACTCCGAAATTTTGGGGTTAAAATCCTTTTAAAATAGATAAATGGACTCTTTGGGATGCAGTAGAATCACCTATAAATTAAATAATGGTTGGGGGAATGAGTGGTTTCAAGGAAATTCTTTAATTTAATAGTGTAGTTTAAAATACAAGACCATAACAAATCCACCCTTAACCACACCATAGAGGGAGAGGAATATGGACCAATGGGATTACCCCCACAAAAACATGGATGGGAAAACCGACCTCAAATTCATGACTATTTACATTATGTGGATCCCATAATATGGGGTGAATTCTATGATGTATCCAAGATCACTATATTAGATGAGTAAAAAATCTAGAAGAAGGATGTGCCATAACAACTGCTCCACCGCACAGATACCCTGAAAACAAATGAACTTCTGAAACACTTCTCCATATACTCCAAATCATAGCCAAAACCACCATTTCATTGAAATAAACTTCCAATAAGTGGATACGCCTCAACCAAGGATCCATAGTTCAATGAACCACTGAAAAGACGTAGCTCAAAAAACACCTCCAACTACCCACTATGCAAAAACTGCCACTTGTATGCCACATAGTCCACACCTAAAATATAGTCCAATACCCCAAACCATATATATTATACTCCAGAAAGGTACTCCATTTACCATTAAAATATCTATTTAACTTTTCCAAAACACCCCCATCACCTGAATTCTCATAATGAAATGAGTTAGGAGGTCTAATCTATTATACTAGATACCTATCAAACCATTATATCCTTAAAGAATCAAAAAAATGGGAATGGAGGAAATAGGGAAAACAAATAACAACCATCCTATTATATAATTTCCAAGGAAATGATTACAACTTTAATAGGAAAAAAAACTAAACACACTGAACCTAGTAAAAAAACATTCCTCCCACATTTCACACAACCACAACACATTAACGCTTTAAAATCTGCCCCACCAAGCCCAAACCACCTCTCTAACACAAGACCACATTAAAAAAATTCTCATCCTCCAAAACTCCTAGTACAAATATCACCACAAAAACCAAAATAATCCCCATGAACCCAAAAAAGGAATTTTATCTTTCATGTCATGATATTATCCACTTTGGACAACACTTACAGACATGACTCTATTATAATGATGCACTCTTTCAATTTTTATTTTTTTCTTTGATAATTAATGTTCCTACCTCTGACTAAATAAGGGAATGAGTCACCAAAGTCAATGAATCTTCATCACTCAGATGGTAAAAAAATTTATATCCCTTGACCACCATCTTTCACTGCACTCACTAGTATGAACAATTATTTATAGAGTGACCTCATGAATATCCAATGCTAAGAAAATTAAATTATATTTAAATTTAAGTAAAGTGATTTATCTCAGTTCCAAAAAAACCTCGCATCGATTCGATATATTATGGCTATGTTATGGTAAAAAAAAATTTATATGGATCATTAGTGAAATTTTGAGTATTACATTATTGAATATTATTCTAGCATTTTCAGTGACCCCCAGATTTCCATCCAGGATTTGTCCTAAATTTGGTGGATGGAAATTTTCTCCACTAGAGGTATAATTTCAACATCAATTATGGAGTATAAAAATTATTTTAAATAATAATATTATTAATTTAGTCATAATACTATGATGTGATTTTTATTAACAATAAAAGAAACAATTCTTGGGGAGAAAATGTCTAGGTGGGAGGCTAGATTTTTTCATCTTCACAGGTTTGTTAAAAAATGTAAAAATAAAATAATAATATTAAAAAATAAAAAACATTTCAAAGAATCCACCCAGGTACTAACACATGGAACAGTTTTTAATGCTACTACCCTCCCCTATTGATGAACAACGACACTGATGTACTCCTCATTAGCACCAAATATCAATCCAGCTTCATTCCAATACTAACTATGATTCCCTATCACCACACAACTCCGGCCATTGAACATTAGATAATAGTCCCCTCATCACCATATTCATGGATATTCAGGTCAACTCCTTTAGAGACCCAATATTGACATACATGGAAATTACAATAATTTTCCATAATAATTAATTCATGATAGAAACAGATGCCTAAAGACCGTATTAGTTTAGTGTCTTTGGAAACTAACAGCATAATCATCCAATCCAGGTGAATGATTTTCAATATCACCCATAAATATCTTCCCCTATTATTCTTACATAAATCCTTTCTATATATTATGGGGAGAATAAATCATAGAAAGGGTTAGATCAAATGCTCAGTAGGAGTAAACATGGAGGATATAAAACAAACCATAAATATTGGAGTGTAAAAACAAGAACATAATGTTTAAACATAAAAATATTGAGTTGTGAAATAAATCATGGTAGTACGTAAGGCATAAAACATAAAGGAACATTAATCATGATAAAATAGCTTGGTAATAAAACATGGAATTGTGAAGACCCATTAATCACTTAATATGATTTCCATTGTAGCCAAGGAATTGATTCGAACACAATCACAGTGGATGAAGTCCATTACTGAACTGGGTTTTCCTGCCGTTCCAGCCAGGTATTACTGAACCGTATTTACCTGCCATTGTATTATTGCCTAACTCATGAGATATAAATCATTACCCAATGTATTGGAGGGAGATATAGGTCCCACCCATCGCATAATGAAATCATTCTTACATGTAACACAAAAATATAAATCATTCATTATAGCACAACCCATGTAATAAAATTGGATTCTTAAACATTATGACATCATAACATAATCCATATATGATTAAAGGACTTAATAAAAATAATTATATCATAAAAATAATCAAATAAAATTAATAATAGGGATAGAAACATAACCCTTTGCTATCATATATGGAAAATAATTTTTTTAAAACACCTGAATTTAATTCATGTTGAAAATATCCTCTTTTATTTAAAATCATTTTCTTTTCTCAGAATTTTGATAAATTTTAAAAGAAAAGAATTTAGTTGAAAATAATATTAAAAACATTCATAGGAAGTTTCATGGACATAAGGAATTAAGAAGACGTAAAAATATGTTCAGGACATATATGTTAAAAAAACATTCTCCTCGTACTTTTACTAGAAAAGTCCAAAAGTACCTTGTATGGTCAACAAAAGAATGATTTCTTCCATACTATGTAGTGAAAGTAAAAAATGGGTAAAACTTAATTTCAACATACATAGAATTTGTTTACAAAATATTATGTTTTTTTAGAAAACATGGACTTGGATGATAAATATATTCCTAGTAAATACTTACGAATAGAGAATCTCAGATAAAAATGAGATTTGAAAAATTATCCCTTACCTTAGGTAAAATTTCATCTACATGTGTCTGAAACTATTATATAGTGGGTTTTGACATATTATTAACCTGTTAAAGAACCATATTAATATTTATGATATCATATATGATTCAATTATGACTTAAATTACTCATTCAATTGTCAATTCCAGGTTAATGCAACATTTTGGGTAATAATCGGTTCATTTATTGTACGTGTTTGGACTTGTTATTCTTCATATGATTAAATTGATCATGAATTAAATACTTATAGATTGTTAAAAATGAGTTATATATCATATATATTCATTGTATAAATATATATAATAGACTGAAAAATGGAATGGAATACACCGTTCATGGAGACGGTAGGTTATACGTACGCATGAATGTTGTTTTTGTTTCCTTATTAAATTGAATAGAAGTATGTAAATTACATATATATATAATATAATTATAATGAAATATATTTCATGATTATTTATTATATATACATTATAATCATTTTTTATTGGTTATCAGGGAAAATGAATTTCATCAATCGTGGAGATGGTAAGTCGTACATATGCACTAGTGATGATATCCTTCCCATATTTGTTAAACGATATTGAATTATATGGTGTGTAATATCTCATAATCATTATAATGTTATAATAATAATATATAGTTATTATTTCCACCATTATAACAATCCATGTATGGTGGCAGTGAAATGAAAATTACACCACGATTTGGAGATGGTAATCTGTACGTATGTGCGCGAATTGATTTCATTTTTTATAGGATGGATAGAAGGTGAAATAAGGTTGTTTTATATTTATTATAACATATGAGTATATTATTGATAGTTATGTTATTAATTTATTATTATACAACTAAATAAGGTTTATTAGAAGAAGAAATGAATTTTAAAGAATTGGCAGAAGAGATTACCTCTTCCTCAAAGTGCGTCCATTAAATTTCCAATTAGGGCACTAGAGTTGGACTTTTGAGAAGACCAGAACCACTATAATGTTACTAGGGAAGTTGAAAATAGAAATGATAAGTTTTTTTCCATGCATGAAGGCTCAAAATAGAGTGAAGTGATGAGGGAGGATTTTCCCATTTATAAGAGAGGTGAGGGGAACTTTTGGAATGTCCCCAAATATTAATTTATTATGAATTAAATTTCGACTAAAAATTATCCAAATTATTTAATTCTAATATAAAATATTTTTTTGAATAACCATCATCCAATAATTATATTACATGTTTTTTATAATTTTTATCCTTATGTTTTTGGTTTTACCCTTATTTTACTGTTTCTAATTATACTGAGATATCATGCTATTTCCACATTGAGGGTTAATTTAATTACCATATCATGTCACTAGACCCAAAAAAGTAATATATTACCTATTTTGACTAATATAAAAAATTTGGCCAAATCATACATTGTTAGGAATTTAATATCATTTAGTAAACAATTTTATGTTTTATGTTATGAATTGTATCAATTTTGGACACTATATATATTAGAATTTTTATAAAAATTTATTTCATCCGAATTTCAAATAAAATAAATCTTTAAACCAAATATAATGATCCATTAATGTCCATAAAATTTGTGGATGAAATTAAAATAACAAAATTACAATTTTTTTTAATATTTATAAATACATTTATTTGAATCTTTCATCAATGAGGTAATCACTACATCATAATTGCGTCCTAAATAAATATATTTATATAATTTCTAAAAATTATAAATAAAATAACATGATATAGGAAATCGTTTTAGCTTTATAATTAATATTTATATACATAGAGATCTGTTTTATAATCTCATATTAAAATCGATTTAGTAAAAGATATATCTTCAGATTATATTTATCTATACTTTAAATTAATTCTTATAAAGTGCCATTTCCACATCCATGTGAATATATTGGGTCCCAAAATCGACCCAAGAATTTCTATTGTCAGACATATCTCATCCAATAGGATTCATGCATTTGTTAGGGTATTTTACTATTATTATTATATTATTTTTAACCTTATTTACAAGATTTTCCTTTTAACCATGATAAATAAAATAATTACTGAATTTACAATTCATAATGTCTCAAAATAAAATTTACATATTTACACAATTTGATCCTTATGATTTCAAATACAGAATCTAATTTTTTCAAATTCAATACACTGAAGTTGCAATAAAAAATTTAAATTTAACCCCACTTTCGAAAAACTGGTTGTTGTTTAAAACATTTCAAAAGAATGAAATGTTTTTACATATGAATTCAATGTAAAATTAATTAAAATGTCATAAATTGTATTAAAATATAAAAAAATATTCTATTAATAATTTAAAACAATTCAATAATATATTTTTACCATATAAATTACTTCAACTAAAAAATTTTGTTTTCAATTTAAATTTACTTTATTTTCACTACTCATCAAAATATAAATGTTATCAGAAAAATATCAAAAATTAATCCAAACTAATTTTTTATATTCTGATTCCGAATAATAAGTTTATCTTATCCAATATAACTTATAAAAGTGTGAACAATATATTTAAAATGGGTACGCCATCAAAAGGTGGTAGAATCACATTTTTTTTGAAAAATACTTCTTTTATTCGAAAAATTGTTTTTTTCATATAATGTTTAAGATAAATACTAATGTTATAAAAAATTAAAACAATGGATGATAATATTAATAATGGATTGTTTATATAAAAGTTTATTAATATATCATTGTTTTGGGAATCTTGATACCGCATACCATGCAAGCTATTGAGGAAGGTTGATCTTGCTTGTAATGAAATCCATGTGAGTGTTCCGTGTAGTGCAAGATAATCTTGATGTAGAATAAAACACACGATATCAATAAAATTAAAAATAATCTATCTCATAAAACATCAGGGTGTAACATTCCATCCCCCATAAAATTATTTTTCCCCTCGAAATGCGTCAGTGTTATAAATGGACTTCTACTTTAATGTTTCATTCATGGAAACCCACATCGTAAAAACAGATAAAAAGACATAATTTTAAATGGGAATGTTATAAATATAATGGTTACCCAATGTACCTCATCATTGGGTTTCCAAATAGTAGAACATAATTGGGATGTGAAAACATGGATATGGAAGAGAAATCTAACCATCATTTTCTGATAGATGGTTATAGAGAATAACGTTTGGAGAAAGTGAACTACCAAAAAGTCATAAAATTGTAATTATTTTAGGGACCATCTGATTCATCGGATAAGAGGGTATTAGGATAACATTTTTGGTGTTCAAGATCATTTGCATAAAGATTAATAATTTCTTCAAAAGGAAAAAATACATACTTTATTGAAGTGTAATATCTCTGTTTGTCGTTCCCTGAACAACTTCCACTTCATCTCTTATTTAGTTAAATGAAGTGTTATTTTTAATTCTTGAAGTGTAAGTAGATCATACGATTGAATGATAAGTCATACCATCTGTCTCAACACAAAGGTTAGACCATGTTATCAAATAAGTAGAAGTCCACATATAGGGAGATAATACATTAATCTGACAAACTTAAAATGGAAAATAACTTATACTACCCATAAATGGATAACAATACAATACATTAAAAAAATATAAAACTTAGTAAGAGGTGAACATAATCGACATAACATTCGTCTCACATATCTCATTTATATGTTCTTGGTTATCACATTCCAAACATGTGAGTACCTTAATTATGTAATCTCTTGAAACATGAATTACCGTAGAACCCTAGTGAAAACATGAATTATGTCAAAATTTAAATCATTCCACATAAAAAAAATCCTAAAAAATCTATATACTAAAACAAAGATATAACTTTTTCCATATATCAATCATGAGATCATTAATACTATCAAACATATCATTATCTCTTTATCCCTTCATTATGAACATATAATGTTATTTCCAAAAATAATTCAGTCACCTTTCATATATACTGATACCATATACATATGAAAAAACACAATCGACCAATAAATAGATATTTCAATTTTCCATTATACTATAAATGAGATTCCCCAACACTATTGTGGAATCCAATTACATATACAATTAATCATTCCACCACATTGTAGTCATGATTAACATCACAAATAGTGTTCTCATGTGTCAATATTCATCCATAATCAATGGATTTGGGAATTAGATAGCATAATGCCTCATTTCCTTGCACTTGTAACCATTATTTGTGGGAGGTGTAATATGTGGAGCATTAAGTTTATTCCTATTAATTATATAATAAAATGCATGATGACCTTCTTTCCCACACTTTGAACATTTATCAGTCCCCTTAAGACAAATTACTCCATGTGTCCTTCCACACATTGAGAATAATGCAAATCTATTCTTTTTTCCACAACAAATTTTATAGATTCCTTTGAATTCCATCATTATATTCTTATCATAACCATGAGATAGATGAGAAACTGAAATCTCTCTTTTAGTAAGAAGATTATGAATAAGGTACATACTAAACAATAAGTTATTGAACTCATCCCAATCCATGGAGTCAATTATATGTTATTTCCATGTATTCTTGATAAAGTTACAACATAGATTCTCTTTACCATCCAATAAATAATTTCCCAACTTATCCTTTTCATGTTCTGAACAAAGAATAATGAAAAATATATTTTCATAATTACAAATTCATTTATCTCCAACTAGTGTATTGGTCAGTCCACTAAATTAAGTAGGATGTTTCCTTAAGAATTATTTCAAAGAGCATTGTTCTAACCATTGGTCATTTAGAATCCTAGAAAAGTTTGTGGTCATTGAAACAATATTATTTTTTTGATCTCCCATAACATTTGGTTGTTCAAGAGGACAATCATTTCATTTCCAATTGCATCTAGCATTAACGTGGTTTATTTGGGATCCAATTGTTGTTCAAAACCCCAAAATAATAGTGTGAGAGGAAAAAATCATACAAGGAAAACAACAAAATCAATGGGGGGTAATTTCAACATCAAATATTGTAGGATTAATCATTGGTTATTCATGATCATTACCATAATTATAGGAATGTAACCAATAGTTAGACATATCCTTAAGGACATCCCTAGACATACCGTAGAAATATCTCTAGGGATCTCACTAATGTTTTCGCATCATAGTTTCCAAAGGATAACTAAATATTCACTCTAATACCAATTGTAATGTTCTAGAATTATTTTTAGTGGACTAGAATTGTTACCTATAAGATAACCCCATGGGAAGCTACTCCCCTTGGGTGGGACACACTACCATCCCAAGTGGTATCCATTTCCTCAAGAAGCCCTTGGGAAGAGAGCCAAGATTCATCCAATGCTCACACATGAGAGTTCACTAGGATCAGAATCATTCATACCTCCATCGCTCTAATACCAATTGTATAGACCCAAACATGATGTACATGGGAATTACATTAGTTTTTCAGAACAAATAATACAAGATAAAAATGGATTCCCAAGTACTGTATTAGTTTAGTTTCTTTGGAAACTTGGAACATAATCATCTAGTCATGGTGAAAGATCTTCAACATCTCCTATAAAGATTTTCGCCTTTTTATTTTCCTACCGAAAAAATATCTTTAAATCCTAGGGAAAAGAAAATAATGAAATGGTGAGGTAAAATTCTCAGTAGGGGTAAACATGTAGAACATAAAACAAATCATAAAAACTTGAATATAAAAATATTGATATAATGATCAAACTTCAAAATCATGAGTAATGAAATAAATCTTGGCAGTATGATAGGAATAGATCATAATGGAACATTAATCATGATAAAATAACATGGGAATAAAACATGGAATTATGGAAAACCATTAATCACATCATATAATTTCCATTTTAGATAAGGAATTATTTCCAAGACCATCATTTTGAACAAATCCCATTACTGAACCATGATTACATGCCCTTCTGACCATATATTACTGAGTGAGATTTACCTATCATTCTAGTCATGTATATCTCCTGAGATATAAATCATTACCCAATAAATTGGTGTGAGATATGGTTCCCACCCATCTCATAAAGAAATCATTAGTACATGTGCCACACAAATAGAAATCATTCATCACAGCATAACCATGTAATAAAATGGTATTCTTAAACATCAATCAATCATAACATAATCCAAAAAAGATAAATGGACTTCATAAAAATAATTATATCATAAAAATAATCAATTAAAACTAATAATAGGGATATAAACATAACCCCATTCCATCTTATATGTAAATTAATTTTGATAAAACATTTGAACTTAATTCTTAAGGAAAATTTCATTTCCTCTTCCAAAATATTTTTCTTTTCTCAAAATTCTGATCAATTTTTAAGGAAAATATTTTAGTTGAAAATAATCTGAAAACTTTTAGGGGAAGAATCATCGAAATATGGCATTAAGAAGACATAAAAATATTTTCAAGCCATATAAGTTAAAAAAATTCTCCTCATACTTTTACTGGAAAAGTCAAAAAGTAACATGTTTGGTAAACAAAAGAAATATTCCTTCCAAACCATATACTAAAAGTCAAAATGGGTAAAAATGAATTTAAACATCCATAAAATAGTAGTAAAAATTTTCATAAAAATATTTTAGAAAACATAGACACAGATGACAAAAATATCACCAATAAATACTTAGGTATAAATAATCATAGATAAAAATGAGATTGTAGGATTATCCTATACATTAGGTCCAATTCATTCATTATGCATCCGAAACTCTTGTATCGATTGTTTGAACATATTTTTAACTTGTAACAGAACAATAATAATATTTATTATATCATATATGATTCACTTATGACATTATATTACCCGTTCATTTGTCAAATCCATGTTAAAGAAACATTTTGGGTAATAATTGTTTCATTTATCATTCATGTTTAGACTTTTTATTATTCATATGGTTACTTAGATCATGTTTTAATTACTTCTAAAATCTTAAACATGATTTATATATCATATATATTCAGTATATATATTTACATAATAGATCAATAAATGTAATGGAATACACAGTTCATGGAGACGGTATGTCTTACACACGCCTGAACGTTTTTTTGTTTCCTTATTAAACTGAATTGAAGTCAGTAAATGACATATATATATACATAAATACAATAGAATTATTATTTCATATAATTCATGATTATTTACTACATATACATTATTATCATTCTTTAATGGTTAACATGAAAAATGAATCTCATCACCTTGTGGGGATGATAAGCCATACGTACACACGTGCGACGATATAATTCCCATAGTTGTTAAACAGTATTGAAGTGGATGGTGTATAATATATCAGAAATAGTATCATGTTATAATAATAATATATATTTTTTATTTCCACCATTATAACAATCCATGTACGGTGGTGGTGTAAAACATATTACACCATGAAGTGGAGACGGGAATTCGTACGCACGAACATGTGTTGATTTCATTTTTTATAGGATGGATATAAGTTGAAATAGGGTGTCTTCAAATTTATAATAACATATCATTATATTAGTGATACTGATGTTATTAAATTATAGTTAAACAACTACAAAAGAGGAAATATTAGAGGAAATAAATTTGATTGAATCTGTAGAAGAGATTACCTCTTACTCGACGTGCCTCCTTTAAATATCATCTTAGGGAACTATAGTTGGTCTTTGGAGTATACCATAACCCATATAATGTAACTAGGGATGTTTATAAGAGAAATGGGTAGGGTTTGGATGATATTTAAGGCTCAAAATGAAGTGAAGGTGAGAGGGAGGTGGTGCCCTTTTATAAGACCGGAGAGGGGAACAATTGGAATGTTCCAAAATATTAATTTATTATAAATTAAATTTAGACTAAAAATGGCCCAAAACTTATTTAATTATAATATATGATGATGATTTTTCTAATACCCATCATATAATAAATTTTTGATATGTTTTTTGTTTTTTTCATATATTTTTTATTTTACCATTATTTTACCCTTTATAATCTAATGGGATGTCATGTTATTTGCACATTGTCGGTTAATTTAATTACCATTTCTTGTAAAACGATCCAAAAAAGTAATATATGGAAAATTTAGACTTATATTAACTATTTTTATGAATATTATTTTTTATGAATTTAAAATATTTTAATAAATTATTTTATGTTTTTATTTATGAATTAGGTCAATTTTGGACACTATTCATATTTGAATTTTTATAAAAATTCATAACAACCTAATTAAATAAAAAATAAGGAATTAAACCAAATATAATCTATCAATATCATCCATAAAATTCGTGGATTCCATCAAAATAACAAATTACAATTTTTTTAATAGTTATAAATTCAATTATTTGAATCATTCATATATGAAGTCATTACTACATCATAATTATGTAAGAAATAAATATATTAATATAATGTCTAAAAATTATTAATAAAATATCATGATGTAGGGAATATTTTTAACTTTATAATGAATTTTCATATACACAGAGATCTATTATATTACCATATATTAAAATCGATTTAGAAAAAGATATATGTTTAGCTTGTATTTATCTATACTTTAAATTGATTTTTATAAAGTGAAATTTTCACATCCACGTGAATTCATGGATTCCAAAATCCACCCATGGATTCCAACGATTGTCCATATCTCATAAAATTGGAATAGGGTATGTGTTAAGGTAGTTTAATATTATTATAATATTATTTTTTACCCATATTTGATAGATTTACCCTTTAACCATGGTAAATAAAACCATTATTTATGTTAATATTAATAATGTCAAAAAAAATTACCAATTTAAAAAAATTGAACCTTCTAATTCTTAATATGGAGTCCATTTTTCCAAATTGATAACACAAAAGTTTCTGAAATTAATTTAAAATTAACCACATTGTTGAAAAATATTGGTGTTTTGTCTACAACATTGTCAAAGATTGAAATGTTTTTATATAATAATTCAATGTAAAATTTAATGAAAAAGAATTAAATTGTCTTAAAATATAAATATTTATTCTATTTATACTTTAAAATCATTCAATAATATTTTTTAACCATACAAATTGTTTTGATGAGAAAAGTGGTTTTCAATTAAAATTTAGCGTATTTTAACTGTTCATCAAAATAAGAAAGTTATTAGAAAAATATAAAAACATTATCCAAAGAAAATTTTTATGTATTTATTCCATATAATAAGTTTATCATATGAAATATATCTTATAAAAGTGGAAAAAATAGATTTAAAATGGGTGTTCCATCAAAAGGTGGTAAAACATCATTTTTTTGAAAAATAATTCTTTTATCCAAAAAATTGATTTTGTTCTCATATAATTTGTAGTATTAGTGATAATGTTACATAAAATTCAAAATTTTGTTAATACTATTCATAACGGCATGTTTATATAATATTTTTATAGTATATCGTTGTTTACTGAAAAACGGTATTGCATACCATGCAAGCTATAGAGGATGGTCGCCCTTGCGTGAAATGCAAGCCATGATAATGTTGAGTGAAGGGAAATCTAATCTTGGGGTAGAATACAAAAAAATAAATAAATAAAATTAAAAATAATATATCTCATAATATCTCAGGGTGTTACACCTACCTCCTCTATAGTGTTCACCGCCCATTCAAACCACCACCCATCCTTCCTCCCTGGTCGTTACCACCACCATTATCGGCTCTTATACATGTGAATTACCACTGAGACCCCAACCCACCGACCAAACTAACTCTATTGAAAATATAATGTTTAAAATTTCTATAAAAGAGAATTTACAGTGCAAGAAAAGAATTATTAATTTCACTGAAGATACATGGGTCCCTTTTTCTCAGCATTCAAGAAAGGGCTGATAGGTTCCTTTTATATACATTTTTTAGAAAAGGTAAAAGTCAATAAAATTGAATCTGAGCCACCTTTTAACAGTTCTTGACCCCATTTAACAGTGTTATCCACCACCTAAACCCACCCACGCCCTTGCCACCCACTTTAGAAAATCTACCCACCCCTCTTTAACAGTGTTATCCCCCCACCCTACACCTTCCAGCACTCTATCCCCCCCCCCCACACCCGCCCACGAAACTCTACCTACCACATGATTAGAACTCGAGAAATCTCCCCTACGTTCCTAGACCCTTTACCACTCCCCCATGTTTCTTTTTTTCTCTATTTAATGATATATCTATTTATTTATATCTATTTTTACTTATATTTATTCATATATTAATATAGATTTTTATTAATATATATTTATAAATGTATATTTAGATATATTAATATATAAATATTTATTATTATATTAATAAAAATTTGTACATAATAACTTATATATATATTTTGGTAAATTTTTTTATCTGTATATTTATTCATCTATTAATATATATTTATAATAATAGTTTTAAATACATTTATAAAATATATTTTTTGTTTGTATATAAATAAATAAATACATACGTATATACAGTATATAAACAATGTACATACACTTGTATATATTATATATATATATATGTATTTGTAATATTAATTATACATATTTATATATATTTACATATATTATATATGTTTAAGTATATTCCTAGGTATATTCATATGTTAGAGTATATAGATAATATTTATCAGTTTTTTAATACAGACACATACTAATATATATATAGACACAAACACACATTAAATAGGTATATAAATATAAATATTTTATTATTTTAAATAAAATGTGTATTATAAGGCTTAGTTATTGAGAAATATACTTTATAAGTAAATATGATTAATTATTTATTTATAATATTAAATTTTTATGTTTGAATATATAAAAAATTTGTATATATTGTTATATATTAGATTATAAATAACATAAAATTGTGAAAAACTATAATATTTCAAAGGCATAATATCAATATGAATGCAATCCCATGGAATAAATTCATTTTTCATTGAAAAAGTGAAAACATACCCCATGAAACGAAGCTGAAATTCCATCAAATTTTAAAAAAAACTTGTATCCCGACTAAAAAATCTATTTTGGAGGCCTTCTTGGCTTTTTTTGCATCGAAAGAAGCGACATAAGTTTCCTTTATGTCCCCAGCATGTAAAACTCATCGCATGGTTTGATTTGATATGTTTTAGACCTCAAATATAGACACTAATTAAAAGTTATCGTCGTTTGAAGTTTAAGTTACGTTTTTAACATATTTTTGATCTTTTGTTATTTTTTTTATCTTTTTTGTCTTTAAATTATTAATAAATGATTATTAACATATGATAATGGTCAAATTGTTAAATAATAATAATTTTTAAATAATTGTAACCCATTTTCAATAAATTTATTTTATATAAAATGTAAATGTCTATTTATACTTATCTAAAACATATTTAAATAAATATATGTTATATTTATATAAATATAAATATATATTTATAAATATATAAATATATAAATATATATTATTTTTATTTATTTTTTTTAAATATACCCTTTAAGAGAACTTGTAAATAAGTGCTGATATAGAACCCCCTTTATTAGTGATAATGAAAAAGAATTGATAAAGGGGGGCCCAAGAACAATGCTAAAAAAAGAACTTATAATGGGGGTACCATTATCAGCTCTGAAAATGTGTTGATAAAGGGGTACCATTAAAAATTCTTTTTTTCGCTGTTAAAACATCCTTTATTAGTTGTTTTCTAGTGCTGAAGAAGGTACCCCCTTTATCAACACTTTTTTTGACACTGTTAATGGATGGTGCTGTGGAAACCCAGTTTTGAGATAGTGTGGGTGCCACGTGCATGCCCCTATGTGTGATCCCCTACCGCATGCCACCATCCAAACTACAGACATATGAACCTCACCAGGTCTGTCTGACATGGTAAAGGATTAGGTAGGTCTTCCCAACATGGAACGGGTCAAGGGGAGCCATCGTGCCTTGAATATCCATGAATGAGATTCGTTTGGCCTGAAATGGACCTACGGAGTTACATCCCGCCCTATAGTAGGCCTGTGCTGGGTATCATGTCCGGGGAAAATTTTATATAATCAAAAAAATTACATTTCTAATTTTTGGTTTGAAAATCAATAACATTCTAATATAGTGAAAAAATAATTAAATTTATAAATAAATTAATTACATAACTAATTAATTTTTTGGAATAAGATAAATAAATTATCATCCAAAACTAAAATAATTTATTTGAATTAAATTAATTCATTTATCCTATTTAATATCCTTTAATATTAAATTTATAGAAATATACATTTATTGAGAAATTATTTTAAACATTGACTAGTCATGAGTATTGAATGAACCTGTTTATTTATGGTTTAATTAGTTTAATTATTTTTTACCACTGCATGTGATGATTTTAATATAAAAGTTGTTTAATGAAGGTCTGTTCATTTTATTCTTGTCATTTAATACGAGTATGACCTTGCATCTCCATTGTATCTATATGTATTTTGTGATTCCATATACACCTCACCTATATAAGAGTATACGTATACATTTTACGATGTCATTTATAAATTTTTTACTATTTATTCTTGTTTATGTTCACTATAAGAATACATAAAATAATATACATGAAAAAATGGAAAATGATGTGTTGAATGTTAATATATTAATGTATGTTTTTTGTGATCATGAAAACATATTTTTATCATATTAAATAGAAATTTGTTACCTTTGTCTAGAAATATTTAAACCAATAAAATATATATTATGTTTCACATCACTCGATTTCTCAAATCTGAACAATACTAGATGTATGGGGTGCTCATGAGCCATATTTGATGGTGCATTATTTAACCAGGGATTATTTATGAGAGTAATGGATTTAATTAACTATGTTTCGTAGAAATGTAGTAGTCATAGTTAGATTGATATCCGAAAAACTCAAATCATTGTGGTAATAGATGTTATGATTCAGATAAATTTAGACATTAGTCAATAGGTCAAGGCACTATTAGTTAATATAGTTGACCAACCTACTTCCAACATTAGAACTCATCAAGTAGTGGATTATAAATTTATTGTTGAATATGATAAAGGTTTCTAGGATATTTTCTACTCTAATAATAAAGATAAAGAAGATTATAAATCTAATAGTGAGGGATATTGAGAATTTATTAAATTTTGGGAGATATTTTATGATTTAATAATTAATTAATCAAAGTTGGTTTAAAGGTAATCAAGATAATGTGACAACTGCTAATGTTTATTAGATTAAAAAAAGGAATCTTCAATGGAACTAGAACATTTTCAATGATATATATATATATTTGAGAAAGAAAAAATCTAGACCAACCCATATATCTAAGAGTGGTATAAGAACTTTGGCATAGTACTATTCCAATAAAAGAAAATTTAGGGATAGAGTCCAAAATTCCACATGATCCTCCTCAGGGTGCACACAAAGAGGATGAAGGAAAATGAAAGAAGTAGGTATATGTTGCACTATATGAATTGTGTATCAAGTATTCATCTATGCTCAGTAAGTTACATAAATTCTTGTGGATGAAGATGCCTACATTATTTTGACTCATCTATGAGGATTATATTAGGTGGGTCCTAGGAAAGGAATATATGAGATATCTGGTTCACTCAACAAGTGTATTCCAGAATAATGGAATCATGCTAGACCTCATGATATCAAGATGAATCAGTACATTTAGAGACATAAAGCCCATGGTTTCTAGTTGAAATGTTAACTAGTGACAGATCACATTCATGTCTCATTGCAATCAAGATTTTTTTGACTTTTATGATTAAATATAATATGAATAACATAAAAAATTTGATCCAAGATCATTTAGATTTTGTTATCCAAGATGATTATGATATGATGAATACTAATTCTTCTGTCCTTATATTAAACTATAGAATGATGGGTAAGGCTATGGGGTTGAAGGATATGCCCAAAATGATGAAACCAATTTACCATAATTAAAAAAATTCGATGATACAAATGGAGGGGAGTGTGAAGTATGTTTTATGATTTTTATGGTCCCAGAAAGTCCACTCGAAGAAGAATTAAGAGACAGGAAAAATAAGAAAGGAAAATCTTATAATTCTGCTATTTTTTCATTAAATGAAATATCTATTTATCTAAAAGTTTGGTATTCGATAAATCATGTGGCTGACACGATTGTATTCATATAATAGAACTATGTAGATTAAAGATTATAGAAAAGGTAGAAGTGGACCTCTGAGTAGTAAATGGAGTGATTCTAGTATCCTTTTCTATGGGATATTACCAACATACATTTCCATTTTATTTGGTTATTATATTGAATAATTTTTATCATGTACTTTCGTTATACAGAAAAATAATCTTATTGTCTAGTATAAAAACAATGGAATTTTATTTCAATTATGTAAATAAAGTTTTCCAATTTTATTCGAACAAAATGGGTTATGGTATGCCACATATTAAAAATAGATTATTTATACATGAACTCATGAACCCAATAATGCATTTCAATGATAATGCCAACAAACATGAATCATACAAAAGATACTATGTAACTTCAATCTTAGTCAAGTAAATGAGAAGTGATTACAAAAATTATATCATGTAGGGTATTTATTATCCAATGAGATAAAACCTTTTTATGTATTTCATGGTTCTTTAAAATATAAAATTACCAAATTACCACTTTTTAGGTTGGGAGAAAGAGACACTAAATTACTAGAATTAATTCATACTGATGAATGTGGTTTATTTATAGCAGAGGCAATGAATGGGTGTTCATAATTCATTAATTTTACAGATGGGTTTAATTTGAATAGTTATATCTACTTAATGTGGTTTACGTTAGATTCATTTTACATGTTTAGTGGATATCATAATGAATTATCAAAAAATATTGGAAAAATGATCAATTCAATTCACATAGAACTTGGAAAGAGAGTATCTTGTCCAATATTGCATTGATATCATAATATAGTGTGGGATAATATCCATACTAAATCCTCCTGACACAGTATAGTGTAATGGTGTAAGTGAAAGGAAGAATAAGTCCCTTTTTGATATGTTTAGATAAATGGTGAGTTAGTAAACTCTTACATTATCCTTTTGGGGATATGATTTACAAATAGTAAAATATTCTTTCAACTGAGTACCATCTAACGCAAAAAATATGATTCCATATGACTTGAGGTATGGAATTATACCCAGACTATCACAAAAAAAATGAAATAAATTCATTTTGAGGACTATACCATGTGACTAATTAATATCCCAAATCCCAACGATTAATTTTATAGTTTATCTAAAAAAATCCAAATGAAATTACCGATACAAACTGTTAGATAGAAAAGTAATTGTTGAAAGAAAAATATAATTTCCATAAAGGGAACGCATTTACAATTTAAATAGTGAAAAATTATTGTCTTAAATGAAGGAAATTATAAAGATTCACAAGATTTGTTACATAAAAAACCACCATAGGAGATGGTGGGAGATGAGATATTCCCAAGACGAATATACTATATAGATCAACATAAGATGGTAGGGAAGAAAATAATAATGGTTCTAGTGTCATTATATTAGGTGGCACATTACTCTATTAGAATGATGAATCTCAAACCTAGATAGATGTTTTACAAGTAATTGATGACGTTAAATGGAAAGATTCCATGAATGATTTGATGGAGTCCATGAATCAAAATATATTTAGGATTTTGGTAGACCCTTGAGATGATATGATCCCCTTTGGGTGAAAATGATTTTTCAAGAAAAAACAAGACATGGATGGTATGGTCAATAACAATAAATTAGGTCTATTAGTGAAGGGTTTTCAGAATCATCAATGAATACACTATGACAAAACCTTATCACCAGTAGAAATGCAAAAGTCCATCAGAATACTACTTGAAATAGTATATTTCCATGATTATGAGATTTCAAAAAAGTTTTCCAAGAATGCTTTTATAAATATTGCATTCGATGAATATTTGCATCTAACTAAATCAAATGTGTTTATTAAGTTTAATAGATCAAAAAAATGGTGAAATATAAAGAGTCCCATTTATGGTTTGATGTACAAATCCCAACCATGGATTATTTATTTTGATGAGTTTTTAATAGAATATTTTCTAAGAAACAAAAAAATACATAAATTCATCTATAATATTATTAATGGGAATTCCATAATTTTCCTAGAATTATACATTGATGACATATTAATTATTGGAAACGAAGTGAAAGTCATATGGTCAGTTAAGACATGGTTAAATGATTTCTTCTCCATGAAAGACATTGGGGAAGTGGACCAAATTATAGGGATCCTAATTCACCAGTGTAGACCACATAAGCATCTTGGGATCCATCAATGTAAAAATACAGATATGGCACTAAATATGTATAGTATGGAAATATCCATATGTGGTTGTTTCCAATGTCACGTGGTATCAATATATCTACGAAAATGTTTCCATTAACATATGAGTATATTGAATGGATGAGAATAACCCATTATGCCTCAACAATGTGATCTATCATGTACCCCATACTATGAATAAGGTTTTTCATTTCCTTTTATTTGATAATGTTGTGATGATAACAAGATAATCCATAGACTTTCATTTGGATGCTGTAAAATTAATCATGATGTAACTGATACACAGATAGAATATGTTCCTGGTATATGGAGGAGATATGGAACTATTAGTGAGAGGATACACTAATGATAGATCCACGAAAGATAATGATCATATGAAATCACAACCATACTATGAAATTTTCCTTAATAAATATAGTGAGCTATAACATTTGATGAAGCATATAGACACTAATTATATAGTATAATCAGTGTATATAATAGATTACAATGCTTCTAAGTAGGTAGTCTGGATAAATATATTTATCTCCAACATTTGGGATTTTCCTACAGGTTTAGACCTTGTTTTGGTTTATTGTGATAATATTGAAGTAGTGGTTGTAACCAAGGAGCTCATGTCACACTAGAGGAAAATAAATATATTTTATAAGTTTCATCTCTTGAAGGATTTTAATTTTATAGGTGAAGTTGTATTGTAATAGTATACACTAATGATAATATGGAATACACCCTAACTAAAGACAAATACCTGTAGAATCTGGATTCTCATGTGAGAGCTCAAGGATTAAGACATGTCTGCAGTTGGCTCTATTGCAAGTGGTAATTTGTAAATTGGGTATTCTATACCAACCTTGGGTCTGTACATTGATTAAAATTTCATGTATACTATTTGATAAGTACTTATTTTTAACATAAAAGAATTTTGTTAATACTTTTGTATCAAAAGTATTTATGTTAATGTCATTATATTATTTTTCATATTAAAAATTTATAGTAGTTCCCATTATATAATGAGAACCTAGATATTATATGATATTAATCTAAATTTAATGTCATATGGCCTAGATACATCATATTTATAGGACAACGATGATGTGCGACCATCAGGTTATGGGGGAGCATAACCATTGAGACTTTATCTCCAAATTTTCTCACTTGTTTATCTCATGTAGAGGAGATCATAAGGGAAAACAGACTAATAGGAACCCCACTTATTTTAGGTGTCATTGATTGTTCCGGTATATGGAAATCAATATTGGTCTATTGACTTGAAATCATTAAGAATTTGTGACATATTATCATGTACTTTGTTGAAATGAAATATCCAAGGCATTGTAGTTATACCATGGTTTCCGGTGATGGGTGCATCTTTGGTGGTATGGTATTGGTTGAACGATAAAGTGATAATTTCTCACTTCTATTTCAAGGAAGTTATATCTTAGGATACAATGATTATAATGGTAGTACCTTCATAATGCTATGGCCCTGGTAGTTGATGGTATTCCCATCCTATTAGATCAATATACAATAATGTAATGAAGGGCAATAAAACAAGGGAATATCCTCCTTTATGAGATATCCTATGATAAGGAGAATATATTACATATTTTTTGTTCATAGGACAGTTGGTGTAGTTATTACTATTCATTTTCTCTTTAGGTACCCTAATGTGTTGAAACACTCTACTCTTGGTTTATGAATACTATTAATTGTTAGCGATATAAGGGCCTATAGGGTCATAAAAAATAGTGCATGAATATTTTGAACTATTTTGATGAATATTTATTTAGGATATGGTATGCCTTAAAAATTTGGTCTGACAGTTTTACAAGGATTTTTAACCACTGAATAATAAATAAATTTAGTATTAATTTATTAGTATAAAATAAATTGGTATTATTTTCTTATTAAAATTATTTAAAACTGTTTATGTAATCATATGTAGTAATGTTATAAGAATGGAATTTATTATAATATTTGATGTTCATTTAATATTCTATAGAATTCTCAGTTGAGTTAATGAATCAGATTTATCACTTAATTCATTTATTATATAATAGATATATACATTAAAAAATAAATAATAATAATGATACAGTTAGTTTATTGTAAATATTTATTTAGTGTAAGTTGAATATATTCAGACCAGGGAACCCTAACCAGATATTTCGGGAATCCAATATATTAGTAGAGGATAAGATCATTATCGAGACTATTCATCATCCAGAATGGATATTTTATCTCACCTATAGAATTCTGGAGAGTTAAAGTCTCTATTTGAGAAGTCGATCTGAGAATTCCTATATGAATCAATCGAATGCGATGAAAGATATTTTTTCAAAGATGGATCTACATAGTAGAATAATGAATTTAAAGAACGATATACCCATGTATTCTTGAATTCTATATGGATGGTGAGGAGGGGTTCGACATCTAATAAATTGAGAGATAATCACAAGTGACATACAACCAATGAACACACTTTGATTCTAATGTTATACTCATTCCATGTTAAATTATGTGCTTTGACTGTTAAAACATGATCGTCAGACCATACTGAGGCTCTGATCGATAGAGACAATGAAGTTTCATCACTTAGGTGAAGAAAAATTTTAAATCCAAGGACCATTGTATTCCAAAACACACCCTTATACCAATACCAAATTTATAAGGTAGTCAACCAAAAACCAATAAAAATTATATCCTTTAGAATTTTGGGTGAGTCCAAATATGAACTTTGGAGTAACAGATTCCCATTTTAATTTTGGTATATGTAATAGTTATAACATCCCCATGTAATTTTGTCACTTACCCATGACTTGTTTACATACCAATCATATGGATACATACTATTCAATACCTTTCTTTATATAATCCCACTAGAAATACTCTTTCATATATCTTACCTCCCCATTTTCTAGAATGAATAGGCAATGATGGGATTTAAACTTCTTCCAATATCCCTTTCATTAAGTAATTTTTCTATGGGACATAAACATGGATTGAAACAATAAAGGATGGACACAAAATTATTTCTCATATTATTTTGTGTCTCTATATCTAACATTTGTGCCACTTTAATATTGTCATAGATAGATGTTTGAACACTCATTTGAGTATGATAATACTTCTCCCCTTCTTTCAAGTTTTCTATGACCATCCTTCCAAAATCCATAAATATTAGATCTTTTGAAATCCACATCATTGATAATATATTATGATCCCCTTGATTTAAATTATCATTTTCCTTATTATCATTCCTTGTGTGGAAATATATTGATAGAACATAATCTATAATCAAATTCTATATTTTTCTTCAATTCATATTAAACTATAGTTATGTGAATATATGAATTAAAATTTTATAATAAATATATTTTTAAAAAATTCTCTAAAAATATATTATATCCTTATCTTTAATTCCTTGATTACCAATATTAACTCTAATTCATGGGTCAGGTCATTTTTCTCATAAAACATCAATTGGTGTGTTGTATAAGATATCCCCATATCATTATGTATAAAAATAAATCCCAACCCCTTCTTTGATGTTTCACTTTAAATATAAAACTCTTATCCACTACAAAGTAGTGAGACCATAAGTGCATTTAATAACATTAACTTTAGTTACTTAATTTTTTTCATATTCATCTTTCTAAAGAAACTTGTCTCCCTTCCAGGCTATCTTAGTGAATGGATGAGATATCCTTCATAAATTAATCACAAAGTGTCAATAATATCAATAAAATCTAAGAAACATGTATATATAAGTCCAACTGTATGGTCTGGGATAATTTTTAGTAACTTATTTATTTTATATATCCACTAATATATACTCAAATTAGATTATATGACCCAAAATTAATCATTCTGAATCCAAAATTCACACATTGTAAATTTTGTAATAAAAATTATCCATTGATATATTATATAAAACAATCGTCATGTGATATTAATGCTCTTAATTTCTCTAGAGATATATAATAATATCCCCAATAAAGACTACCAAAAACTTATTAATGTAATATCTAAACACTCTACTCATTAAATCTATGAAAATAGTGGGGGAATTAGTAAGTCCAAATGAAATCACTATAAATTCATAGTAATAATACCTCATATAGATGAATATCTTGTGTATGTAGTAACTATTTAACCTTAATTGATAGTATCTATGTTTAATATCAATCTTTGAAAAATATTTAGATAATCATAATTAATCAAACAAATCACTAATATGGGGTATAGGATACTTGTTATTGATCACTACAATATTATGTTCCTGATAATCAATGAAGTGTGACATTGATCCATATTTTTCGTTAACAAAAATAATTGGTACACCCCATAATGACACACTTCGAAAAATGAATCCATTATGAAGATTCTCCTATATTTACTTATTCAATTTCGGCAACTCAATTGGAAACATTATATATGGAATCTTACAAATAGGTCTACCACGAAGTATGAGTTCTATAGAAAACTCATAAAAACGTTCATAGAAATACTAGGAAAATATTCCAAATAAACATTATAAAACACATGTATGTTAAAAATATCATCAATGGAGAGTGTACTCAAATCCATCAAACCTAAATACCCCTATTAAATATTAATCAAGACACATAAAATGGATGCAACATCCATTATATGTTTATATTTGTTATCACACTCATAGAAGATGATAGGTTCATTCATAATTTAAAATGTGACTTATCTTCCCCATAAATTGTCATGGGATATATTGAATGAAATATAATGATTTCTGAAAAAACATCAAATTCAAATGGAGGGATAACACCATAATTTTCATGAATTAAATTCCAACAATCATTAATCGTAGAAGATTCATAGACCTGAGATATGACCATCATACCATTAAGAGTTTTACATAATAATTAAATATCTAATTTGGTTACCTAGTAATGTGATACAATTAAATAAATTCATTAGTTATAAAAGTGTAGGTAGATAACGAATAAAATAGTACATTACAATTTCTAGAGTGGATGGTATGTGTGACTACAACCACATCATTAACATATTCCACATATAAAATAGTGATGACATGAGATTTCCAAATGTATTTATGATTAAGAGTTTATTTACATTTATCATCATCGTTAACCCTCCTATTAAAGTTATTGTTATCATAATTCCCATACCTTTGGAATTTAAAAAACTAGATTGTGGGTGATGAATTATGTTGAACTTTCCCTCCATTATCATCAATAGATAATTTCTTTCCATCACTCCAACATTCTATTAATCGATGACCATCCTTTATATAATTAATGCTTTTATTGGTCACCTTAATAAAATTACCTCCTTGTTTCTTTCCAAACTAATGGAATAAGGGAGTAATCACCTTTTTCCATCTAAGGTTAATATTATTATGACTTCCTTCTAATTACTTCCTCTGTTTCATATCAAAACTATGAAATGGATTGATGATTCCAATATCCATTTCTAACTTGAGGTCACATCAAACAATTTCTTAATACCTACCAATGTATATGATATATGATAACAATTAGAGACATGTTTTATGCCACTAATGAATTGATGAAAATTTATATCATGTCAATTGTGAATAATATAATCATTCCTTGAAAATCGTGATAATTTTCATCATCGGTACCAATGGTTTCATCATCCTTATGCATTGTGATATGGAATTACTTATCCATTTTTTACAAATAATATAATGAATTTATTTATTAAAAATATCTTATCAAATACATCCCATTCTATACATTCAATTTCAGACATTTTCTATATGTTCAATATATGATTCAACCATTGATAAGATTATCCTATGAAATGATAAAGAAACAAAATAAATTTTTCTTACACCAATAATTGGATAATGTAATATATATTTCCTATAGAAATATTCCATTTCATTGATATTAGTGGATCCGTTTACCCACTAAAATAATGTGGATCTTTCCCCATGAAGGACTCAATTGAGTGTTTTTCCTTACATTCCTCATTTGGATTCTCAACGTGATTCCTAGATTGAGAATAAATCCTAATCATATCAATAATATTATTTTCATTCCATCTACCATAACATATGATTTATTAGGAGGAAGTTATTTATATTGTTTGTCATATTTGGTGTTAACATTATTTCTTCTAGTTCTATACATTGACTAAAACTAAAAATTATTGTATGAGAAAAAATTATCCTAGTGGTAATTCATATAATAATGAATGTGTTCTATTAATATGTATATATCATGACACATTTTTTTCATTTGTTAAGTCTTAGGATTAACCTAGGTCAACCATGTCATCATTAATTCATATCCTTAAAAATGGGTCCTTACGTAAATGTAAATGAACCCAATCATATCAACTTGGAGTTTATAACCATTTGTGTGGAAAAAGTACCACTCAATATCGACCAGTAACGATCATTTCAATTCCAAATCTACATCTTTTAAAGTTGTTAGCACTGGATATAACTAATCCACAACCTCATCAATTTTCTACTTTCCAAACTGAGATTTATATTCTTTCAAAAAAAACTCATTTAATTAACATAACATAAGATGTTATTATATATATTAGTTATACCATAAGGGATCTCAATAGTGTTCTGTAATACAAATTACTAAAAATAACAAATCTATACGTTGATATTGAATCTTGAGAGACAAACATTACATGATAATTATTTTATATAATCAGTTGAATATTTGTTACTTATCATTATTATCTATGTTGGAACCATAATGGTTTAGTGTCTTTAGAGACGTGGATATAAAATAAGAACTAGTAAATGAATGAAACGCCTCATATACAACTACGTTCTTCACAACCACCACCCTTACTAGACATATCATACTTACATCGTTTCTTCACATCCTATAGAAAATGAAATATATCACAAGGAAATGTTATATGTTCAGTGTAATACCTTTGGTAATGTGAATCATTAAATACTAAATGTTACTACCAATGAAAACATGGTGCATGAGTAATTTTGGGTTCCTACTTAATTAAAAATCTATGGTTATAAATTCTTTTCCGGATATAGTATTCTGGGTATTTGACCGATTGGGATGTTTCCTTGGGTGTGTGTGAGTAAGGATAAACCACGGTTAGAGAACTTGTGTTGGCTTGTGGGTATATTCATTAGTCTGTTGATCCATTTGGGAATGAGGGTGGGCCGCTATAAGGGGACTTAGTTCGTGACATTTGGGTGACCAGTAATGAAAATTGGTATCAAATCAAATACCCACGGTAATGTATAGATGAAAATCCAGATTTTTATTTGTGAGGTTCATATTAAGGGTGTTGTTCTTAGAAGGGTTGATTGATTGTAACACTCATAGAAAAGTGAAACTTAAAAGACTAAATACTACTACCATGTCCACAAGATACATGTTTATCTTTGACATCCTACCTAATTACATATCCGTAGTTAATCATGTTTGTACAATAGTAGGGGAGAGGATGGGTGACCTCCTAGGATGTTTCCTGAGGTATTTGTGATTAAGGAAAGAGCACACTGGGAATAGGTTCATGGTCGTAGGATGATGGGTGTTAACACTCAGTAAGGTTAAAAAAGAATATTTCAATCACTAATAATTTAATATAATTAAATGATAATATGGGTATTAGAGCATTTGAATATAATATCAATGTCATACCTAATAAATCATTGATCATAATCAAGAGTCATGGAATAAATTTAAGGAGTTCATAAAAGGATAATCATAATGGAATCAAAGAACATGATCAAGTAGAGTAAAGCATTAGCATAATATCAGGTCATATAAGAGTTTCATAAAGCATACAAAGATAACAATCATAGAATTGTTAGGACAATGAGTCCTATTAACAAAATTATCACATTTTAGTCATGGAATAAACATTGTTGTACCTACTTTGGGGTTGGTATGTGCCCCGATTCACCCCTTTTGGGCTTGAGCTAAGATCATGTGTACACTCTATTAGTCTTTAGATAACATCAAATGTTACCATTAATCTCAAAAAACATTATTTATTACCCAATTCATTGGATGACTCTAATGGTCCCCGCAATAAAATAATCATAATTTATTCATATATATGACACAAGATAATGAAAAAATTATTATTTCATCACAGCTTATCCCATGGAAAATAAAGTGTGCTTCATAAATATTTTATCACCATAACAAAAAACCATCCATAGAAATAATATGTATGGTTTAATTGGACAATAACCTTAATGAATCGTTATTAACACCAATGTTTGTCCTTATAGTGGAAAATTTCCATTAAAATATCTCTTGATTATTTATATAGGAAAACAAACTTTTTATTTTGGAATCAGTAATTTAAAATATATAAATTTTAAAAATATTAAGGTGAACAATTTCATGAAAATGAACCATTTTAAATTTTATTTGAAGCTTCAAATCACTGGGTATTAATGATTACATATAAATTTATTTATGTGTTATATGTCCAAACATACCCATTCTAGATATCTAGTAAAATGTACCATGTCAGGAAAACAAAAAGGAGACCCATTGTGAAATATTTAATAGAAGTTAAAACCTGGGTAAAAATGAATTTAATAAATCATTGAATAATAGTAAAAAATCATGGAAATCATTTTAATGAAAATATAGACATGGAGGATTATGTTTCCCTTCTGACGAGGGAAATAAAATCAGTTTTCCATAAAAAATATGTTTTGTAATTTTGAGAAATTTGAAAGAGGAAACTGAAAGAAAAATTATGATATCTATAAATAACTATATGATAATAAATGTGAAAAATATTTTTGTGAGATATATCATATAATGTTTTCTAAAATTTAACCATAAAAAATCTCAGAAAAATGTAATATTGTAACGTAAAAACCATAGCTCAAGTTTGACATGCATCATAAACACTATAAAATCATGTTTAATAAATATATATTTATAATAATTTTATATTATAAATATTATATATCATTAATATGATATTTGGTTCAATTATAACAATTCATCAACCATTTATTAATAACTCATGATTAATAACTCATTATTAAAATCATCATTTCTTGGTGTTAATTATTTGATTTTTCATGTATATTTTAATTCAATTATTAGGTTCATTTTTTTATTGGGGTTTGATCATATCCATAATTTTTATCATTATATAAATATCATATATATTGATTATAAAAATCTTTATAACATTCCATGAATGCTAGACACTGAAAAATGAGTTACACCATTCATTGAGACAGTATTTTTCATTTACATGTGATTATAATTCGCATTTTCTACTGAAAAGTAGAAAAGAGAAATGAATTATATATTTTAATTATAAAATGAAGGACCTGTATTAAATATAATATTTATTTAAAAAATACATCATTATATACAACAATTTATGGTTGTTATGGAAAATTAATCATATCACGACAAGGATGCGGTAGTCCACACATAAGCACGAGCGATATTTTTAATTTCCATTTGATAGAAATGAGGTGGAAAATTATTGTGAAATCCTCATAATAACATTTATAATATTTATTATAAATTATTATTCATTTCATAATTTTTAAATTATTTTTATAGGATATGGAATAAGAAATAAAATTGAATGATATCATTTAATATTTATACCTATTCTATGATAGACCTCATTTAGATCACATCATTTGCACTGAAATACAATTCTCCAGTGAATAAAAAACTATCATGGATTAAGGAATGGTATATAAGATGGTTTTTCATGTTTTTCTATGGTTTAGAATTCTGAAAATTTTTAATAATGGAAGAGTTTATAAGTGAGGAAGTGGACAGAAACAAAATTTTAAAAAATATTTAAATAATATAAAGTCAATTTCATGTGAAAGTGTGTCAAATGTAAAATAAGTAGAAGTTAAGTTTTTTTATTTCTAATCTTATTCAAAAATAATAATTACACAAGTTTCTGTGGCATTATGAACCCTATCTCTCACATTAACCACTAATAAACATGATTTGACCATAACAGTGGCACCATATTTTGCCGATTTTTACAATTCAACATAAAAAAAATGATGTGAAAAAATTATAAAATTTGGGAATTATAAATTAGAATATTGAATAAATTTATTCAATTTTATTTTATAAAAGTTTAATAAATTAACTGTAAAATAGCTGTGATAACGTATTGAAGCCCTATTTTAGAAAATGGATTTTAGGAATAAAATTGAATTTACATTCATTCGATTCTTGGAAAAATATTTCAAATGAATTTTAAAATACTTTGATAAATATAAAATCCTTAAATATCATTAATATCATTTTCCAATATTGATTTATATAATCATTAAATAAAAATCGTTGGTCATATACAAATATTATTTTAGAAAATAACACTTGTTTCCATTAAATGATATTATCTTCATTATTGAAAATTAAATAACTGATATATGCATTATTATTTAATTATTAATAATATATTAAAATATATTTTAATTAAATAATTTTTAAATAGTTATCAAAATAGTTTTTTTAGAAAATAACATGTATCAAAATACACTTCTTTGAAAAATTGGTCTTTAAATCATTAAATGATTTTATAAAAGTTGAGTGATTATCAATAAAATTTAATCGTACATTACCATTATGAATATAATTTTTAATGTGGTTAATTATATTCATATTCTACAATCCAAATACTATTTTATAAAGGATTACTATTTTATTGTTTAATTTGGCGAGGGGTTTCATTTAAAGAGGGCTATCAGATAGCTCATGTTTATTTAAAGGAAAAATTTATAAAATAATGGGTTTTTATACCTCTAGAAATTCAAAGTAGAAATTTTTCAACTAGTTGAGAATTTCTATTATTTTTTAAACATTAATGTTCAGTTCCAAGTCTATACTCATTTCCTTTTTCTTAACGATAATAAATAAGTGTATGTGTAGAAAGATAGTAACCGTTACACACCATATATTATCGTCTTCATAATAAGAGTAGAAAAAACTTTTATTCACTATTTTCTAATTGTTTCTTATTTATAATATATTTATACTTTTAATGATCATTATTAAGATCTATACTCACTAACCAATGATGAGAAAAATTAATTGAGAGTTAGTTTTTAAAACCAACCACTGTTTTACTAACCCTCTTCCCGGTCACATAATTTTCAATATATTTTAACACAAAATAAACATTTTTTTGTTTCATTTACAAAAAAATATATTATATAAATTTTCATAACCAAACTCCACTGAGAACCCCTTCTATTCTAGCAGGTAATCTGAGATTGACCAACGAGGTCCACCTCCTGTAGGCCTTAGGGTGGAAACTAGTACCAAGGATATAAATCATGAAAATAGAAGGCATTATTTTCATATATAATTCGAATAGAAAAGAATACCCTAATAAAGACTGTAAAATAAAATAAGACCATTGCCTCACAATGATTTTAATTTCATTTATATACAAGTCTCAAAATGGAAATATCAAATATAATTCATAGGAAGGAATCCCAAAACGGATCAACTTCTCCAAGATAGTATTTCCCAACTCGATCACCAAATCCATCGTAGAAATATATAAAAATATTTTATATTTATTTGTGATCAAAACCTATATATGTACAAGTATCCTCCTCCGGATGTCTCATGAATATGTGAAATAAGAAAAGTAATGCTTCTTTAAATAAATAACATAACCAACAAGTATCTTCTAGATCAACTACCACATAGCACTAATAAGGCCCACTTACAAAATATCGCATCAAATAATAATAAAATATTATCCATAATATAACAATAAAAAACATCTTAAAAATTATACATTGGTTTTTATCTCTCTCACAACAGCAAAAAATGTCTAGGTTCTCTCATCCCTTCCATAACATGAAACCATATATAGATAATATATACTAAACCGTATTTCATATATGTGTTATCATAGAAACACCTACACCAGCCTACCAAAGTGTCAAACATCCCATGTTAGCATTTGTAAAAATACTCAAATCCCCTCCAATATGGGTTAGACTACAAAATTACCTATCTCAACCTCTTGCATGGACAGATATACATCATTTTCATTAGTCTTATACATACCATAACCATATCTATAATAAAATATCCCACATACCTATGTTTACCATTATAAATTGCCTATAATGAACATGATGTAAATAATCCTTATTTCTATATCCTACTATGAAAAAATCTAACCACATATTATAATAACACCCTTACCATGGATCATAGATTTTTTTGAGAATAGGGAGAAGTCAACCATTTATTCTCTCTCCAAACTGTATGTTTGGGGAAAACATCCAAAACCAAAAACTAGGGGAATTAGTATTGTTATTTTAATTAGGTGGGGTGAAAATGAATTTCATGGTAAAATAAAAGAATTTATAGTCACAGACAACCCAATGTATATAGTTTTACATATAAAACTATAATCATTTTCCTAAGTACCATCATAACTCCACCACATTCAAATAAAAATTATAAAGAACCAATTATAATTATTACCAATTACTAAATAACTAAACCATACCCATGAACAATGAAAAATACCCAAACAAAAGCAAACAAAACCCAATATTTCTATATTTTCATTTGCTAACCATGTTTAATTGATTATTCTATTTAAATAAATATTTAATGAAAACATATTTCCAACCCTTACCAATATTATTTATAAGAATTTTCCATTTCATTTAATCTATTAAAATTTCTATCATAGCATATTGTTCATTTAATTCTATCCCACAAGATTACCATGTTTACCATCACTGTATACATTCCATTGCTACTATTCGATAATAAAATATCCCCACACCCATCATAATTAATTTCCACAACAATTCCATTCATCCCCACTTATTTAATATGATCCACCAACCTAACCACCACACACATGGACATCCATAACTACTCATGAAAAAAAACCCTTCCCAAATACCCAAACTTGGCCCATTATTCCATCATATTCATTTAACCTCTATTGAATGGTTGAATAAAGACTCATCATGATTTCATAAAACAGGTTTATTACCATAAATATGTTAGTAAACTTTTGTGAATGTATTTTTAATTATATAAAATATGAATCAGTCTATATATTAGGAATAACAATTTCTAACAACACCATCATCCACAACATCAATCATATAAATAATATTCGGTAAAGCATATAACCACATGTGATTTACCACATTCCCATTCATTTTATTTATTATAGTTTATTATATTCATAAATATAATATATATCATACTCCCAAAGAATATTAAATCATTATAATTTCATAAATTACACATTTAAAAAAAATCTAAAATCCCCTACCACGACTAAATCATGATAATATTCTAAATTGAAAATAAAAATACCATAACCACCTAATAAAATCATTGATACTCCAATATTATAATAATTTATCATCAAAAATGACCTAAAACCAATATACTCAAACATACACTATGATTGACAACATCCAAATGAATAATTAGAAGAGAATTTATGGGAAGATAAGGAAATCACATTGATAACCAATAATTATCCCTCTATTTTTTGAGAATCAAATAAAATTTTATAGTTTCTAAAACTTATCCCAATATGGATACTGAAACAGTGAAGGTTGAAAAATATAAAACCATGATGAATGGGTAGAAACCATAGTGAATGGGTCTGGTTTTTTTTAAAACCATAGTGCAACATTATAGGTCCCACAATTTTGGTTCCATGTTATGTGAATCGTTGAAGAATAATTCCACATATAATCATAAAAAAACATGATGAACCACAACATCAAATAAAACAGATGGAACAACATAATCAAAAACCTATATCCATGACGGAACAACTAAACTCTTGATCTCGGTGACCAAATAAAATTATAATCATGGAGAAATGATCATAAAATTATAGAGTTACAAAAATCACGTATCTCAGTCCCCAAACAACAGTGATGTGGATCAACCCCCAAAATTATCCTCTTTTATTCTCCAAAACCAACCCTAGGTCCTGGAAACACCACATCATAAGGGATGTGGGTTTGGGGTCCTTAAAATGGAAAACCACTAGATATTGACCATCATAACACCATGGTGTACCTTTCTAGAACCACAATGTAACCCCTAACATATATGATGAATCATAAACCACCATACAATAAAACCAACACGTGATTTGAATCTAAACATTACTCTACCCTTTGTTCCTTCAACATCAACACAATATCTACATCATCCAAAACAAACACAGTAATAAGTGATGATGTTCTAAACCATTACATTTTACTTCATTAGATTATTTTCGTCATCAAGAATCCAATTCCAATCCCAGAATAAAACAACATATTCTTCCCCATTTCCCCTAGAGAAACCTATATATTAGAATAATGTGTCTACTATGCATTGAACAATACAATAATAAAAAAGTAAACAATAAACTATAAAGAAAAATTTCATCCAATTCATTAAAAACCCGATGATATCATCAAAAAGAAAAAAAGTCCAATGAAATTGTGAAAATGATCAAATATGTTTGACTCTCAGTGAAAATTAAATTTTTTGGTCACTATTCCCGCATAATATTTGATCCAAAGGAATTAGATTCCCTCATTACACCCTCTATTAGAGATATTGAACCTTCACATCCCACTATAAAAATGGAACATATCTATCATTGTTAAAACACAAAAAATAAATTATATGAAATTCATCGTGAAGATATCAGTGAAGCTGTGACAAATGGAAGGCTTTATGTACCTAATCTATCTATAGACGAAGTGCTAGCCAGAACACTACCTCCCCAATGAGATGAAAAACATAAAAAGGGACTAATAAATTGGGGAGTAAAATTACTTCACAAGACAAATATCTACTGCCACGATGAACAGAAAACCTAATGAATGTACGGTCTTCATCATCATACTCTATTAGTTAATTCTTATATTCGACAATCCACTTTTGATTGTTTTATAGTAATATCATTAACTCTTATATAACATTGATATTTTCCATAAAATCTTCACATTAATTTTACCAAGAATCTCAAAATTCACTTTATAAGTCAAAAAAAATTTAAGTATCAACATGGTATCACATAAAATTACTCAAATTTGGCCATGATAATAGAAGATTAAATTTTTTATTACCAAAGAAATCAACCATGTAAAAATTCCTCACCCATGATTAGAAAAACATTAGAACATAATGTTATATCTTATCTTCCTTTATTGGAATATCTATCTTCGTCAACCAATACATCTAAGGATGGAAGGAAGTACAAAGATAGAGCTTAGACCATACATATTAATATAATACTATTTTGAATTGGAAGGTAAAATAAGTATTTTTATCTGGGATGATATTCCTTAGTATCCCATGAAGAATAGAAACCCCATCCACATAACTACTCACCAAAACCTCCTTGGTTTATAAATCCTAGATCACTAATGTGGGAGTTGACTTCTTCAAGCATTATTTGATCACATATATTTAATTTCATAATCCCTGGGCTTAAGGTAAACTGATTATGAAAGATATTTATATGAACTCCCATTTCCAATTGAGGAAATCAAATGTTCAAAACAAAATGATAGGAATACAATGCTCCATATGAACGTACTTTAAGACTAGAATAGCGATAAGAATTACACTATTGAATAATTAATCATAGGCCACCAAAAGAAGACTCCTCAAGGAAAAATATATTTTGAAAACACCCAGATATAGTAGTAAAATTGAGCTATGGAACTCTTGGAGAACCTACTCACGCATCTCTTATAAAATAATTAATATCCACTTAAACATTGTATGATTTGAGACATTTTACATCCATCCTTTTGGAGAATCACCGTGAACAACATAGTCCTGTATTACCTATACCTCTATTATCATCAATGAGATTACTCAACCCACTACATCAATTATGAAAAAACTATCATATAAAATGGTAAAACTCTACATCCAACCTCATCCTCATTGAGAATAATCATCAGAAGCTCCTTAATACTTATCAAGTATTAAATGAAACATGGAAAACTTCACCCATTACATACTACCTAAGGAATGAAAAACTACATTCTCCTTCAGTGAAGTACATGATATGTGAAATCTTAACCCAATATAAACTCTATCCACAACAATTACCATGAATTTAGATCTCATGGAGAGAAAATCTACCTCAGGGTTTTGTAATCTATGAAGACCATAAAGTAGTCACTAATTGTGTTATGCCCCAAAAAATTCAAGAAAAATATAAACCTCGCTAACTCAAGCTCATGGGTAATAGAATTATACTTGATGAAGTGTAGTTATTTGGAACCATACGATATTAATACACTATTATGTATCAATAAATAACCCAAAAAAATATGTCATCCACCATTGAAAACCTTAATCATCTCTCCCTCCTCAGAAAAAATAATGGTGGGAGCACTGATCAACCTATTTTACGTAACAAAATGTTGTCTGACATTGATCAATATAAATAATATCCCAACCCTTCATAACTGGGTATATCAATAGGGATATAAAGTGACTAAAATAAGACAAGAGCCTATAATAGTATCCAAATATACCAAGGAAACTATAAACATCGATAACATTCTTAGGGGCTTACCAAGAAACATCGACCTTGATCATTAAATGATCCACTACCACTCTCTAGTGAAATACTAAAATCCCATTGATATTAACCACTTTCATATAAAACATACTATTTGAAAAATATTCTATATATCTAGTGGTGTTGAAGGACATGTGAAACTAACCTAATATTATTTAAATTCTCTTCCACTAACCATGATTACATGAGTATGTCATCCAAGAACACCACTACAAAAAAATCTAGTAATCCATGGAAAATATAGTTCATGATCAGTATAAAATTAGTAGGTAATCCTTTATATAGAACCACAAAAATAGACACTAAATGTGTGCATATAATAATCTAGAAGAATTAGTTTGTTATATCCACCCATTTAACCAAATTTAGATGATATATAAATTATATATAAATCTTTGATAACTAAGTGGCAACCTTAAAATGGAAAAATTGATTATCTATCCCCATGAGAGGGTAGTAAATCATTAATATCTCCAAATTCAACCACTGATATCATATACAAATCACCAAACCACTTTTTTTCTTTCATGGAAAATAAAACTAGATCACTTAATATGGATACACTGGGATGGATGAAACCCTGATATATCAAATAATTAATTTTTATCCTTAACTCACACAACATATATAGTACCATCCATTAATGATCCATTGGAATTGGATAGCCAATAGTCTATAAATCTATCCCAATATCGATGTCACATTGAGGATGTATGATCAATTACATCTCAGGGAACACATATATAAACACATCCATGGATCTTGAAAACCAGACTAATTTTTCCTCCACTATATCTAAGGATAACTATTCTAATTTATTAAATAATGTCTCCAAACACATATATACCATCATATTATAATGTAGACCAAAAAATCCCACATGATGTCTTTCCAGATCAAATAATAAAACTCTATGACTAAATCAATAAAAAACCACATGAAAAAAAAATCTTGGTAACAAAATGTTGGGACTAAATCTGGTATTTTATGGGCCAAATTATCATCATATGGTTCATCAGGGTTTTGAGTCATTATTGACTATACTGGTAGTTAAATCCATTGATCTAGTTGATGTGAAATTGGATGAGTTTCATAGAGAAATAGAAGAGTTTATAGTTGTTTTTATAGATAAATATGTGATATATGAAGTAAAAAAGGACTCCCTAGATGAATATTGTTTCCTTATAATCCTCTTTAATCCTTGGTACACATAAAAAAACTCAACTAATCTCAAATTGGAATAGTCAACCCTAGGTTCAAAAAAATAATCACCATAATGTGTAATAAGGAAATATCCCAAGGGGTGTGATAAATTAGTGAAAAACTAATGAATATAATAAATCATATATAATCGTATATGGTTATAAAATCATACTTCAGATGATCTCTATCACCTATGATTTTGGAACATCCATAACATTAAGTTTTCCACATCCTATTCCTATATGATACTTATAATGACAAACTACATGGGTGTTATTATCCATATATCTTTAAGTATAGTGTAAATCATGGTGTGGTGATATACTATCATAATCTGATATTGGTGGAATAATGGTCTACTATATCTAATGTTGATATAGGATTTGAGGTGAGTACATCTACTAAGGATGGTAATGGATTTAACCTACAATAACATGAGGATCCCAAAAAATAGATATGTAGTGATATCTCTAATAAACATGAACATAACTCAAAAATAACACTACACAAAAACACCCTGGAGCTAGATGAGAACTACTCACTTCACGAAAATGAGAAGAAAACTATTATGGCCAACTCCTATTTAGCTAGAACCTCAATGATCGTGAATTTTTTTATCATCCACCAATACCCACAATGTTTAGGGAACTCTGATGGATTCCCTCTCGAGATGACGCTGGATGGAAAAAATCATCTCAACTACACAAAAATTATTTTCCACATCCAAATACATAGTCATTTTAAATGGGTTCAGTTCATACCAAAAAATAAAATTTAGTTCCTAGTCTCTACATTGTGTTATTGAATCCTTATTGGGTAAATTATTTGGGGAGAAGAGAAAGAGGGTCATTAATATCATCATAAGCTCTAAAACACCCATGATTTTACACTGAATGGAGAGAATATCTTTCATCTTCACAATCTTTATCAAATAAGGCTAGAAATCCATTAAAAATTAATCAATAAATCATCCCTAGAAACATCTACCTCCTTCCACTACATGAGAAACAATATCCAACACTACCTCAATATAATATGAATCTTATTGATGGCCAATAGAAACCAACACTATGAACTAAGATGAATTAGACTAAATGAAATCTCAATATCATACATCAAATGTTTTTTATCTAGCTAATTAATGCCCCCTCATACTTACCCAACACCTATTACTAGAAGTTAAATAAAATATTCCTATAAGAACCATCCAACTAAAACATGTCAATCCTTCAATGGTCAACAATAACATCTAGATAAACTACACTAAGCTAAAGTAGACAATAAAAATTTCTAGTAGTTATCTTTGTAAGACAGAACAGACCCCTAATCCCAATAGAATGGATCTCATTTACAATTTATTTACATAGATCCATTCATCATTTCTAAAATCACCCCATTAAATCAAATGTTCAAACAAGTATGATTCGTGTAACTATTCTAGTTATTTTCCCCATTAGAAGAATTTCCTTTTTTTTGTTAATTAAATAAGATTTGGGAACGTATTTCAAATCATTAGGTCACCTAAAATTATATGGCTGAGATGTTATCCCTTACTTATATCAGTGATAGATTTCAACTGACATTGTTTCCTTACAAATCAATGATATCCTCACTATTACATAACTCTAGTATATACCCTAAATATAAACCAAATGATCTGATTCCACTTTTTCAATACCAACCCACATATGGGGAATCTCATGGTTCAATAGTGAAGATTAGTTTGACCCTTGCGGTCCACCGCCAATGAGCCTTATGTTGGAGACTAAAACCGGGGGTATAAAACATGTAAATGAGTCTAATTACCATATGGTATCTTTTGATGATAATAAGAAACCTTCCAATCAACACCATAATATAAAATATCAAAAATATCCTAAATTAAGGTAACATAACATAAATAGAAGTCTCCAAATAGAAATTTCCCAAAACAAATACCTACATTGAAAATCCATAGTTGATCCCCAGATCCAAGATAATACTACCTTGATCTGTCCCCAAAGACCTCCTCAAATCATATAAAAAATATTTTCTATATAGTTGTTATAATAACATGTATATTCATTAGGTTACTTCTCCATTTATCTTATATAAATATGGAATAATAAAATTAATGCTTAGTTGAATAAAAAATAGAAACCATAAACAATTACAGGGTCAACCACCACCCATCCTCACCAAGTATCAATAAAAAATATCATGTAAAAGAACAATATCATAACATCATGAATATATCCAGAAAGTTACTCACAAATAATTCACCATTAGTTTCCACTCTCACACCGTAAGGAAAAACATAATGTTTCTCCCTTATTACCTATACCATCCAACCATATCCACATAATAAATATTGTTCCATCTGTAATGTGGGTTGAATATAGCCCTACCAACCCTATCCCCTCATAGTTCCCATTATGCTATGATTTTATCAATTTAAATAATCATGTTACCTTTAATATAGATTAGAGTGAAACTTTACCATATCTAGTCTTCCGTAGAGCCCAAAATCCCATGTTGGAATCAATTTTAGCGATACCATAACAATATCATCAACTATATATCCTATATACATATACATATACATCAATTTTAGGGTATCACAAATATAAATGATGTTAACCACAGTTCCTCCTTCTACCACACATGGCCCCCACCAAGTATCATAGCCACACCAATACCAAGTTCATAAGAGTGAGTAGGGAAGAGGAATATGTCAACCATATATTCCCTGAAAAACCTTGATGTTTAAGGGAAAAAACTAGAATAAAAAATAGTTGGAATGAGAAAGGTTATGCAACTCTGGCCGGGTGTTTTTATAAATCATAAGAAAATATAAGTATACATAGGAACACACAACCCCTCAAAGTATGTTTTCCCAAAATATGACTAATAATACCAAAAATAAACACCAAAATTCCAACACATTAAACTACCAAACACTTCCTCATACTCACCATTCCACTGACTTACTATACAACCAATAAATCCATATTTACCATGGAAAACTACAATAAAAAACATGGAAAACCCCAATTAATCATTATATCCCATTATTTCAAGATTTACCATTAAAAGTATTTATTATTTATTATTTATTCTATCATTTTATTTAAATACAAACCATTTCCATCCATTATTCACATTAAATATCTCTATTTACCATTTCATTAAAATTTCCATCACTCTCCATAGTTTATTTAATTATAGTGTAACATATAACCAGTCTTCCATAACTGTTAACATCTCATTTTTAATAGGAGAATAAAAAATATCCCCATAACCATATCTACCAATAACCATAATAATTATATTTAATATTATCCCCACTATTTGAATCCACACTGATAGAAAAACCACAACACACACTAGAAATCATAACTACCGATAAAAACCAAAAATATCCTCACGACACAACATGATCCTACTATAAAACACATTACACTCTATAACATACCATAATAATTACCATAAGAAACCCCCCCGCAAAATCTGTACAATATTTATGACTAAAAACAAGGGTAAATCCATATAAAATAGTCCATTTTTGTCATAACGACTTCTTTAATGTCACTTTTTAACATACAATCATATTCATAAAACCTATCTATAATGAGTAAAAAACAACCAATACATATTTAAAAAAAATATTTATTACCATCTATAAGTGGTTAACATTTTTTTGAAAATTGTTTGAATCATTTAATCTATACCAGATTCTACAGATCATAACAATAATGATAATTCCCATATCAAAAACAAATTCAACAATAATGTGTAAAATATCAAAAAAATATATCCACATGTGAACACCATGTCCAATTTAATTTTATTTAGTCCATTTTATAATAAATATTTTAAAAATATATTTTGTCCTCCTTATAATAAAAAAAATCATGTTAATTTCACAATTATCACACTTTAAAGAGGTGAAATATCAGATTACCTACCTCAATTGGAGCATCAAAATCCATTTAATAGATGGTAGTAATTCCAAAAAAATATAAGGGATCACTCCAAAAATTTTGAAATTACAATTACACATCAATATCAAGACCCAACATCCTTAAATTTGGACATGCACTACTATTGAGAACACCATCGGGAATACTAAGAGAACAATGAGGGTGAAAATAAGAAACTAACCATGAATCACCGAAAATTGAACCCCCAAAATCAAGGATTAAAATCTATACAAGGGGATTTTAAATATCTCCTAAAATTTCTACCAAAACACCTAACATTAAAGAGAAAGAAATAATTTAGATCAAAATTCAGAGAGTTTTTGAATTTAAACCTAAGATGGAATATATATAAATAATAAACAAGGGTTTAATCCATCATACAACATGTTTTTTTAAAACAATATGCATCATGATAGCCCACTCATTAATGGGTATTGTTCAATATAATCTCCATAAATCACTCCACATGCCCCCTAATTAAAACATAGTCAACTACTATATTTGATAAACTCTAAGGGACCCCAAAATGAAACTCAAATATCCATGGCACAGCCTAAAAATATAAATCCTAACCCCAGGGTAGTGAAAAAACCATTCTATAATTACTATAAAATTGGTAGAATTTCCAAAATCAATTATTTTTTACAACATGATCTAGTGATGAGGACCACATTGCAAACATGACATCCTCTATTCACCTTAATCAACCGTAGTCCATAGATACAATTTAGATAAATAGCAATGAAATAGGGGTCTTCAAAATGGAATTATAGCTTGAAATTAACCTTAAAATAGAATGTCATAACTCTTAGGATCCTTGGTGTAATTTCTATCTACTATGATGTAACATAATTCACCATGATACAAAACTACCCACCCCAAGTGGGATCTCGACATAACTCCATCCTTAATTTGTCAAACCTCTTCTCAACATATCCAATAGAAAAAATAAAACAATTCATTGTCCATGAAGGTATGAACAATTATATGAATTAAAAATATAATAAATTTTAAAAAAATATTGATTTCCTATACAAAAACACTTTCATTGTGAAATTCTATATTTTCCATTTCAAAAAAGCATTAGAAAATATTATCCAATTTAAAAATTGGATGTATCCTTATATAAATAATAATTTAGATAAATTTAGACATATTTTCAGAAATAATAATAATATAACCCATTAGTTATCAATGAAACTAAATTAGAGTATTTCAAAATTTACCATGTTTAATGTATAGACTAGTTTATCATAAAATCATGTGAAACCTCAATCTTATAATCTTTAATAACCCACCGTGACCAATGACTGAATTTACCCCTATAATAGAAGTCATACCTACAATTTCATATGGAATTATACAGACTTATATGAATTTTTGTTATAAATACCCACCAATACCTAGGTTTATGTGTTCATAAATCAACCATGCACTTCCATTAGACACAAATTTCCAAAATAAATTTATAGAAAATATTAATGAAATAGTATGACCTCCCAAATCTAGGAAAAAGTATTTAATTTATAAATACCTCATTTTTCATATAAATGATTTCATCACCAACCATTTGAATATAAACTTTTTTTAATTGAAATTAATAATCATAAATTAATAAAAAAAATAATGTAAAAGATGCAAAATATTTTAAAAAATCATAAATTTTTATGAAAATATCATTTTCCCTAAATTATTATTCTCAAACATAAAAACATAATGAATGGCATTAAAATGAATTTCACAAAGAAAATATTAATTAATATCATAATTGAGATATATAAAAACCAAATAAATAAATAAAATCCATATACCTATATTTTTGTGTCCCAAATTCTAAACAGATCTATGATCATTGGTCACATTCTTCATCAAATTCCTTGATTCAAATCATAAATTTTCAATTTTCAACAACCATGTTCTAAATTAATCAATACCTAAATCTTTATAATGATTTATCTTATATATACTAAAGATGGATCTAATATAGGACTCCATGTATATAAATATAGGTTTACTCAGCTTTGGTCGAGCTTCATTCTGCTGAACCCTTAAAGGAAATATATTGTTTCAAAAAAATAACATTTAATATTTCCTTAAATATAATTCTATGATTATTTCCAAAAAATATAAATTTTTATAGTCATTAAATGGTGGTTTTATAGTTTCTCTATAGTCAGATCACATAACATTCCCAAAATGCAAGATTTATTCTTACCACGAGGCAAAATATGTCTTCACTTTTTCCTATTATATTATAAAACTCATTATCTAGTCTAAAACATATATATAACCATGTACCATACCAAAACCTATTAGAATTTAATTTCCAACCCAAATTTATAGAAAACACATACCTCATTTAAAACACCATCTTTTGTGTTATATAGTGCAATCAAATTTTATTTGTGATGTAATTAAGAAAGACGTGTCACTCGTTAAATGATGAAAAATAGTGAAAAGCCCCTTAAAATTCACCAAATCAATTAATATATATATATATATATATATGTTATCATTAGAATTACCACCTATATAATTAAGGTCATTAAAATTATAAAAATATTTTTTATTATAAAAATACAAAAAAAATCTCTTAATACAGTTGTATAACAAATTTACTATGTTGTTCTTTAATAATTAGAATGTAAATTATTATATCCAAACAATTTGAATAAAATTTCTTTGAGTTTTGTACTATTCTTTAATATATATGTTTTTTCCTTTGATTAGTTTTGATTTTAACTCTTTCAATAATAAAAAAATTATTGTTTTATATTATTAAAAAAATTGTTATAATAAAAACACATTTATATTTTTATTTATAAATTGGTTAATGATTTTATAATTACCATTATAATACAATTATTTATATTTTCATTAGGGCATAAAAACAATATTTTAAAATATTTATAGAGGAAAAAAAATAAAAAAGTAAAAAATGTATAGTTATCCTCCAAGAACATTCCATATAGATAATAATTTTGAAATTTTATCATTAAAAAATAAATTATATGATATTTATAAGTTATAGAAATAAACATTTCTATGACAATGAAAATAAACACAATTAAATGTTGATAAATTATCTACTATTAAAAAAACAAAAAAAAAATTCTCGAACACAAATACTCCTCGCATTTGAAAATATATCTAAATATACTATCTAAAATTATTTATTAATAAGGAATTATTTTCCCGGTAAAAATAAAAAATGATCATCCTTTGAATTTTTAAAAACATAAAATAACCGACCTTTTAAAAAATAATTTTTATAAAATTAGAACATAATATTTTAATATATTATTCAAATGAATATAAGTTTATATTTTCAAACTATTAAAAAATATTGATAAAATAAATAATTTATTAAAATATTTAAAATATTATTTTGTAAAAATTGAATATTTTGAGTTGAAACATTCTCAATATTATTATAAAAAAATAATGAGTGTTATATTTTAAAATTTACCCTATACTATAACAAAATTTATCATGATCCAAATCATCATTAAAAATAATAATATTTAAAGAATTATTTTTAAATCATCAAAATAAATAAATTTACAAATGAAAATATAAATAATGTTAAATAGTTTTACAAGAACAAATCTTTCTATTATAATTTTCCCTAAATTTGATTACAACTCCATTCAATTTTGCGAGTAATATAAAATTTAAATAATCAATATAAAATTCATTAAGATTAAAATTTTCATATAACATAATAAGTTTTTGTTATATTAATAATATATTTGATAATTATTTTAACTAATTAATTAGCTCACTACCTAAACATGTTATGGCTTTTAAATGTTCACCTCAATAGATTTGAGAACCAAAACTTATCTAATTAGTCTATGTAAGGTATATTTTCATTTATATTAGAAATATATCTTTTTAATAACAATGATTTTTTTGATGAATTCAAAAAAATTTATAATTTATAATTTCACCATAATGGAAAAAATTTAATTTTTATTATTTTTATTTTTAAATCCCTTAATAATATTTTCTTATAAATGTTTTGGGTTATCCAAAACACCATAATCCTTGTTTACCTTTGAATACTCATTGATTTATTAGTATTTTATTTAAATTTTATACCATTTATTAGAACATATTCAAGGACTTGTTCAATAAATGATTTTATATTATAAGTGAATATATATATATATCTCATTTTTTAACATTAGGAATTCATGTTTTTTACTTTTTGATCAACTAAATCATTTAAAACATTATTCATTCTTTGGAATGAAATTATGATTATATTTCAATGATATAGAAATATTTTTAATATAAAATAATACCCAATATTTATATTTATTAAATAATTTAAATCCTAATAAATTGATGAATTTCCACTGTTATAATGGAAAGAGTTATATATTACCTCATTAAATTTATCTATAGAATATATTATCTCCCTTTGAGGATGTAGCATCAGAATTTTTGAGTATCTTTAATGTAGTTGTAAAATTAATTGAGTTCATTTATTATTGTCTGGTTATTAATAAAAAATAATGATTATCCTTTATTATATAAATATAGGTTATTTTATTAAAAGAAAAAATGGTGAGGTATTTTTTTATATTTTTAAATAATTTAATTGGATAAGTAAAATATATAGAATTTAATTGTGGAATTTTATTCGATGATTTTAATCAGTTAATAAAATTCCAAATGGATGAATTAGGTGAAATAATAGAGAATTTTGACATTTTATTATGGCATACCGCCATATAATTGCAGTAAAATGGAGAGTGGAACATGATTGAATCATTTAATAAGGGAGTTTTTTATACGAAATTAATGTTGATATGAGAGCATTAGTTTCTATATTAGAGTATTAATTAAACACATTATTCACTTATTTAAAACATCTGTAGTTTTTATGTGGTTAATAATTTTTTTTAATAATTATATTCCAAGATGAGAGATTTTAGCTAATTATTGATGTGTAATGATCAAACATAGATACCAAAATTCAAAGACACAATCCAAATTTTAGTAAGGAAAAAGTAATTCTCCACGATAACTAGTGGATTGAAACATGGGATAATTGATAACATAAATTTTTTTGAATGAATTAAAATTAAAGATATCACTCAAAAGTTAGGATAAATTTATGAGGATATAAATTTTTTTTTTGATAAAAACAATTTAATTATAAAATGACATAGGAAAAAGTAATTGTTTTTAAAACCATCAATTTGAGAGTCTAAAATAATTTATCTTTTTGAGAAAATAAATATTGTGACTCGACCCTTATACATATAATCCTACTTCACTATATACTATGTGGGTTTATGACTAAATGCTAATAATGATTAATGTGTTCTCTTTTCCATCATCTTGGATGATTGTCTATATGTTTACTATGGTGTACATGTAATGGGTGAGTATAAACTAAATAGGTTTTCCTTGATAACTTTATTTATTCTCTTGTATGAGTTATCAAAATATGAGCTTCTAATATATGTTTTAAAAAATCCTTAAAATAAATAGTTTACCAATAAAATTGTATGTAAATACATATTCATTCCAAAAATAAATAATAATAAGATTCATGTTGATATGAGAATAAGGTTTTAGTTCAATCATAATGAAATCGAAGTCTTGGGTATATTATAATACTAATACGTAATAATAATAAATGGTAACAGCCCATTCTAAAAAAAATATCCCATGAAATGATGTGGTTTACTCAAGGAATTGCATTATCAATATACAATCAGGGGAATATAAATTATATCAATTGAAACAATTACATGATGAATTGTTTCTCACATATTTTAAAATGTATAACAAAATCCATCTCTCATATATTCCACCTTACCTTACACTATTACGTATAAAAATTTACATATGTAAGAATAAAAATTCAATATATATGTACCTTGTAATAAATCAATTTCATAAGATGAATAAAACTACCTATAATATTCCTAATAATAATAAATCCCACTCTAAAAATATATTCACATGTTTTTGAAAAGTAATCAAAATCCATTTTCCATGATTAATACCAAAACCCAAATGTTTTTAAAAAAAATAAGGAAACATATTTATAATAACCATCATTTAAATGAAATCCAAAAATAAGTCCCCCTTTGAAAATAATTTTACAAATCTAACATTAAAAATAATTTCAATATATTTTTAAAATAATCTCTATTTGATAAATAAAAAGGATTTAAATAGAACCCACATTCTCCCAAAAAACATGTTTTTTTCAAATAATGATTAATAAAAAACATATAATTACTCATAAACAATAATACTTAAATAATTAATATTTATAAACTCATTAATAATCCATAAAAATAATATCCAATGAAAAATATAGCTTAGATCCACCTACATCGATGAAATTACCCACAATTCAATAATTTTTAAATCTGTTGATCTTATAAAGATAAATCATTAAGACTTACTAAAATGAGTACTATATAAATCTAAATTAATAAAATAATTAATTTGATATATCTTGAAATAATTAGAATGACAGATGATCATTTTCAATAACCATTGATTATAGTTTTAAAATCACTTTTTTTATACTAAAACATATATAATTCATTACATTGGAGTAGAAAGCATGTATTGAGTGTCAAAATTCCCATAAAACATGAATTGACCCCTAAGTAACTCACTGTTTATAATGTAAAGTATAAGCATAATTAGTGTGTGAAAATTACACTATGTGGTATTACCCATATGCTAATTTGGAATGGGTCATGCATAATTATGTATATCGCTGGTCTAAAACATTAATCCATGGACATAGAAAATAAATGATTTAGGGGATTGAAATTTCATATGACACTTTCAATAATTCATATAAAATATATTGAACAATTCTTATCAAATTACTTGATATCCTGATTCATACTCTAACAATTAATGAAATTTTGAAAAAAAATCTCACCATAAAAAATGATATAAACGGAGACCTAATGAGCTAAGAGGAATACACATGTGGTTTGTAAAAGTAGAGTGGTCAATTACATTATTTAAAGTAACATCCAACTCTTTGTAATATATATGTAAGATGTTAAATCCCCTATTTAATAGTCATAATTCTATTCCTCTCATAGGTACATTCTTTTCCAATCTCATCCATTCTAAATTTATTCTCCATTTTTATAAAACATTATCTTTTATTTTCCTCAATAACTCATATGGTCTACTATCTCCCTTATTTAACTAAATTCCCATAATTGATAATAAAAATTCCCAACAAACATTTCCATAAACAAAAATACTCTAACTTATATACTATATGAAGTCAACAATATAATTTAATGAAAATAACATTTCAACAATGATTATACCATCATTAATTTTTTAAAATAAAATCACAATACATTTAATAATACCAACTAATTATCTATATACATTAAATAGAATACAAATCTTGATGTCATAATTTAACACATTATAATGAAAATGAACCCCTATAAATTTAATCAGCTAACTCAAGAACCCCTAACCGTTATTTATGTAGGTACTATTACCTCTCCCAAGAGTATTTATGAATATTACCATGTAACTAAAAATCATAAACTTTAAGATTAAACTATTCAATTTGAATAATTTTTCCAATATAAAATATTTACTGGTCATTTCATAAAATTAATTTCTAGATCCAATTTTATACATTTCCTATCAATAAAATTTTAAGTATTCTTTTGAGACCAATTATTCATTTCAATTGTTTTTTAAGAATATGATCCTTTGAAATTTTTTGAATACGGAGGAGAAATAATATATGATTGGAGATTTAAGGAGTACCTCTAGAATTTGATATTTTTCCCGAGATGTTATTTTGTATTATTTTTAAATATTGGTGTGGGTATAATTAATGTATTGGATTTTTTTGTTAAACAATATATCAAATTCAAACATTCATAAAATAGTGGTTAAAATGTGAGGTAATGGTTTTTGGAGTGTTTTAAGGTGATTAAAAAAGGTTTGGAAATCTTTTTGAATTTATCTGAATTCAATTGGGTTAAATATAGAAAAAGCATTTACTTCTCACATAAATAGGATTAAAAAAAATTAGTGTATTCATTTAAATATAGAAAGATATATCATAGGTGAATCTCTTAAAGGGTTTAGAAATAAAATATTTGAAAATATGAATGTGGATTTCTTCTTAAGAGGATTTTTCATATGTTGATTTAGATAAGATAAATACATGTAAGGGGATTTGCGAATCGATGTCCCAATAAGGGTGGCCAATGATGGAACTTCTATGTAAGATTTAGATTCATGAATAAAAAATTCTATAGTAAACCATAATTTAATCTATATGTTGGGATGATTTACGGGATGAATTAGAAATTTTATATTTTATTTAACCTCATTCAAACGATCATAAAATTGAGTCATAAAATTTTAAACACGATTTGTATAGATTAAATATCATTATTAAAATGATTAATGATGTATTCATAGATAGAGATCCATGACCCAAGTATTTTTTTTGCATAAGTAAGCTATATATGGAGTAGTTATAGAAACAACTGGAAGTCACATTTATATTGTCTTGTTATTACATGATATTTTTATGTTCCATCAATAAGATGATTGAGAGAGCATAATAATTATAATGTCAATAAGTACATCAAGCCTTGTATTCAGTAGAATTAAAATTATAAAAATTATAATTGTTTCATTAGTGGATAAAGATTAAAAATTATGGTTTATTTGCAATAATGATTTTACCGATGGTATTTTCAAATAAATATTAAATGAAGAAAAGTAGATTGGATTTTTGTGGATGAACATATGAACAAATCCCAAAGAATATACTCAATATTTTTTTTTGTAATTATATTCATGTTTTAAATGATTATTTATGAATATATAGATATAGGATATGTTTCTGCTATAATATATTTAGAAGGATCACATTCATGATGAAGACACATACATCACTGGTTTATGAAATGTTGTGCAAGAAAAAAGTGGGGTCATTATACTATAGAATAATATAAGATAAATAAAAATAAAACACACTTGAAAACATGATTGTAGTTTATTTATCTGATAAGTATTATTTGTAAAAAACATCTAACATAATTGTAAACAGTAGGATGCACTTTTATAAGAGATTTTCAAAAACATACTTAAGAGACATGAAAACATAAATTTCAAGAATATAACCTACTAACTTGAACCTATAATATTATTCTATTGGTTAGTGTGATATTATATGAATCCATATCACAGCAATGGAAATCCTTCAATTATTGAGAGGTGAAGCAAGAAAATCACTATGCACATTATGTTCTGGTGTTTTTGGCAATGTGTGAATAACAACATCAAAAATATCAACTTGTATAAAAGGTTATTTGGAAATAAATATAAAATAATAGATATCATTGATTAAATACTATCTCAATTATCTTCAAAATATTTTACATGAGGTTCAACAGGTGGTATGAATGTTCTAGGTTCTCAATGATTTCAAATGGATGTTTTGACTTCATTACATAAAATATTTATTTTTATAGAAGTAGTCATTGATTTTAATTATCTAATATTGATAATATAACCTCAGTGAAGAAAAATGGGTTTATATATTTTATGGAAATTTGTTCATGTATATATGTATAGGATGTTACCATACATTTTATCAATTAGTTATTATGTATTGGAAGTTGGAATTGATGGATTCTCCCCACATATTGATAGTTATGGGCTAACTGAGAAAGATGATAGGAATGTAGAGAGTAATTGTAACACCCTAATATTTTAGAATGTATTTTATTTTAAATAAATAATATTTTTTATAAACTATATGACATGAAACATCATAATAAAATGAACCACAATATAATAGGGAGGTATAATTATTTATGTATGGTCGTTATAACCAAGATGTTGGTTTAAAGAGTTTGAATATGTGTAACTGTATTATAAAATATATATTGAAATGTCTCCATATTAAATTTTATTTATTATTTAGTAGTAAATATAAACTAAATTTTTAATGTAAATAAATAAACCATACAAGGTTAAGAAAAATTAATGATTAAAGATGTTGATATATATATATATATATATATATATAATTCCTTATAATTTATATTCTTAATTTAAATGATAAATTTTATGAGTTTTAGAATTTAAATTTGAATAAATTAAATTCATTTTTTGGTTTCATTATATTCAATTATCTTAGAATAATTTTTTATTTTATTTAGGAATAGTTGATTAATCGTGTGAATAGTTAAGAATGCTGATTTAAAGATAATTTCATTTTAAATTATTATCATTATAGAATAATCTTTTAATAATTCTAAAAAAATTCTGATAGAATAAAAATAAATTTAAGATGTACTATAATTCATGTAAAAATATAATGTTGAAATTAAAAAAATATGTGTGTCAATTTGGAAACCTACAAAATGTATTTATTTAAATAAAATCAAATTTTTGTACTTATCTTTTAATCTAGTTTTGAAATGTATCCTTTTTATTTTTATATTGTTTTGATATAAAATAATAATACTTTTATATTGAATTATAGAATTAATTTTATAGTAATAATGATTATGAATTATTTGTTGTATAAAAAATTTTATTATATTTAAAATAATAATTTTTTCTAAAGAATAGTTTTTCATTTCATTTTATGAATTTTTTACAATGTAAATTTTACATATTATATAAATTAAATAATTAAAAATGTATTCTTTATTTTGGTTTCATCATGTTCTAATTTTGTAATAAGGATTATTCTGGTTTTTCACATAATGAATTATAACCCTTATATGAGTTTAACACCAATGTAAATGTTATGATATGTTAATAAAGGTTAAAATTATTTGATAAGTTTTTAAAATATCTCAAAAACATTTTTTTATTTCATTGAATTATGGGATTTAGAAATAAAAATGTCTATATTTGATAATATGGAAATTTTTGCCATTTTCCCCAAGTAATGGAATTTAAATTTATTTAATTATGGAAAAAGAAGATAATGTCACTATCATTATTCTAATATCTATAAATTTTTCATAAGAATAATAAAATTTAATGAATAGTTATAAATAGATATTTCTTACACATCATTAATGTCACGCTTTTTATAGAGTGTGAGAAATCGAACTAAATAGTTTAGAAATTAAAAAAGTGATGTGTTTTGGATAAGTGAATATATTGAATGATTTTATGGATCATAATTAATAGAACATAATATTTTAAATATTAAAATTCAATGTCCATGGTAAACATTAATTTTTAATCTCAAATAATGTGAATAGTCATGAAAATGAATTTTAGGATATTTTATATAATATATTTAATTTTTTTAATATTAAAAAAATTCAAGTTAATTGTTAGTAGTAGACAATATCAAACATTTTAAACTAATCTTCCACTTTACCTTTTAAAATTTAATTGTTAATCCTTAAAGGCTATGTATATTGTAACCACAGAAAGGGTGAAAAGGGGTAACAAGGGGTTAAACTAAAAAGAAAATTATAAAATAACATAATTTTTTTAGAAATCCTATTTTCGAAAGGATTTTGATGATATATCCTCAAAAATTAAAAATTTATATAATTGTTTTTTCAACATTTCCCTAAGAGTGTATTTATATTATTTTAATAATTATAATAATTAAAATCATTCTTTAACCCTCAGTTATGAAAGGATACCTCATTTACTCTCTTCATCACACATTCTTATACCACTCTGGTTAACCAAAAACTATAAACCTATCTTCCCAACTTCATTATCCATGTACTAGACATCATGGTATTCTTAAAATATTATCCCCAAAGTCTTTCAGATGAGATCTATATGTTGTTTCAAAAAGAAGATGTAATCATCTTCATCGAATCCATTTATGTTTATTTCTTATTATACCTCCTCCAAATATTATTTATCCATATTAACATAGTTAAATTAGTAAAATAATATTACTAAAATATTATTATTTTATTTTAAGAATAAATATTTGTGTATCATTCATCCCAATAGAAAATAAAAATTTCATTGTGAATACATATGGGGTGTCATCTCTAAGACCAATGTATTTTATTTTTATTCACACCCTCTCATGGATGATTATATATATGGGTATAAATATTATATATTATTTTTATATGATTATTATGATTTTGTAAAGAAAAAATATTTTCTACCTTTCCACCCTCCCATCCATCGTAAGATATGAATGCCGCTTGTACATATTTATGGACTACCACATCCACAATGTGATACATCAAAATTTTCATTTGTGATTTTTATATAAGTCCATAAATATATATTTTTTGAATTAATATGATATATATGACAAAATTATGATTCTATAAATATCAATTTCAATTTAACATTAATTCGTTCCGTCCACAAAAATGTTGAAACATCACTTGTGCATACATGAGGGAAACTGTATCCTCGAAGTGATGTAATTAAAGATTCATAAATAACTTATATGAGTGATTGAAAAATTATATATAATTTATAAAGATAATTATTATGAAATTATTAATATTTAATATATGGTGAATCCATGACCATGGTTCCTTGACCAGAACTGCCAAATTGAAATAAGTAAAAAAAATATAATAATGATCACAAAGAATAATGCTCTCTAGGAGGAATAAAAAATAAAATATTAATTAGAAATTATTTGTGAATAATATATGACAATATAATTATTTATAAGTTTTTGTTATGAATTTATAATTTTTTTTATTTCACTATAAATGAGGATAAGAGAACAGAAAATGAAATTCAGTACCAGAGGTAAGTGTTTCACATCTCACTTTTATAACCTGGAAAAATATGTATTATTTACAAATTATTTATTTAGTATGATATATATACATTCCATAAATATATTTTATGATGGTTTTTATTAAAATTATTAGCATTTACAAATCCTTATAAATTTCACAATTTTGCGAAGTTTCTATTTAGAGATTACCAAAACTATAATGGATTTTCATCTCAATATTATTTATATGGTGTATATACTACCCCTTTAAAATATTATAGAATTAATAATATCATATTCATGATATTTTCAGTAACATTTGAATTTATTTATTTCAAGGTGTTTATGGTAGAATAAGTTACCAAAGTAATATGGGTTGAATCAATAATACCTTTTTTAATCATGATTGTTTATTCTTGGATAACCTTTAGGGGAAGTATATTCAAATTATATTTTAGAACCACAATATTAACTTTTACTATGGTAATTTTTTATTCTTTCTCTTCATACTGTTATTATTATCTATTTGTAACATAAAATAATTGATTAAATTATTGAAATAATGTTTGAACTTATTTATTTTTTGTTCATTGAACTTTTTATTCCATATCTGTGTTTATTAAAATGTTTTCAATGAATTTCATCCTATATTATCTATTTATAATTAATTTATCTTCAGCCAAATTTTATTTTCTCTTCACAGTATTTAAAAATTAAAGTTCCACAAATTTTTTAAAAATGCTAAATGTGATTTTTTTTAAAATTTTGAAATGAATTTTTCTCACATCTGTGATCGTTCATTCCTCTAAATGTTCATTTAACAGATTTTATATTAAATATATAATGAAACAGTTTTCTCAATATTATGTAAATTTTAAGATTTTATAGATACCAAATGAAGATAATATTTTCCACTTTTTTGAATTAAATGTAAAAATGGTCTCTTAAGGGTATTTTTCATCCATGTAAACTTCCTTCTGTGTTTATTATTCCATATGAGGTATATGATTTAATTATACCATACATCATCATTTCTTATGTTGACTTATGATGGAAATTCTTTAAGAGTGTTTTTATGAATCCTATTCCCTTATATGGGTCAATGACGATATAATTATTGGGGTTTTGGTAACATTAAATTACATAGGTAGGATAACTTATCATTATGTGATTATAATATATTTAGAAAAAAACTTAGTTTTCAAGGATCATTCTATGAAAAAATGAGGAATTTTTTATAATATTGTGGGTTTTTTGCAATGTTTTCAATATGTGCTTAGTGGGATCAGAATTATATAACCCTCCAATTCATTTGACAATTATTAATATATCATGAGATAATATGAACAAGAATAGGGAGTAAATGATGTTTCGTAAGGGTCTCTATCATATATGATTATATTGGAAGTAATCCTTGATTAAAGAAATGATAGAAATATGGGCGAACCAAGTCCACTATAAAAGTCTATACACTATTATTGTCTTGGAATTCAGCCTTGACTAATGAAATTATTTTATATTATTATGTGTAAGGGAAAAAATTATTTATTGTGATTATGAAAAGTTCTCATTGATCATGATTTATTATTAATGATCCCTCATTCTTGATACTCAGGAATTTTTTATCAAAAAAGAGTTATACTCTTGATTAATTAAATTTTATGGATTCGGTATAAATTTCCTAAGATATTATCATGGTATAATAAAATTATTTTTATCTTCTAATCATCTATGATCATTTATTGATATCTATTATCTTTACCCTAACTAGTCATTCAATCTCACCATTTATTATGTATTCAATTCCAAAAGATATAAAAAACTATATTATATATGATACATCTAGATTTATACCATGCATGGAGAATTTTTTTGGTAGATATTGAAGTATTTTTATAGAGAAATTTAGTCAATGAATAAATTTAAAAATATAAATTTCCTGATGAATACATTAGTTCTATTTAATAAAGGGCTTTCTTTAATATTATTAAACTAAAAATGTAAAGGATCATGTTTATATATGTGAATCAATGTTCTTTATTGATATTGTATTTATTGATGGTAATTATTGGGCCATTTAAGTTGATATCAAGGCTAGTATTTCATGAATATTTTTTGCACCAGATTTGGTTGTACTTGTCTTAGGTTATCTTAGTGGGTATCGTATAAGGGTTTATATAATTTTTGAGGCTAGTAAGTTATTAGATGATGATCAAATAAGATTTAACGAAACCATTAATGGGTAAGGATGATCATAATTTTAAATTCATAGAAACACTTTTATGGTTTTATGTTATGGTATTTCATGGTATCTAATGAAATTATGTGACATTAGAATTGGGATTTAATATATGATTATGGTATATATAACCCTTAGGATTAATATTATATTTATTGTGAAGTTATTTGGGGTGAATTTTATTGGGTACATTAGTTGAATGAAAGAAATAACATTTATGGTTAATATTTTCATCAATGATGAGGTAATTATGGTTAATGGGAATAAATGGGACATCATATTTTATGAATATATGAGATTTAAAAGTGATTTGGTGAATATGTGATTAAAGTTTTTTCTGGGGAATTTAACTGTATTGGGAACATTATAAGTTTGTGTTAAATTAAGTTTTATTTTCTATGATATTTTTTAGGAATAATTATTGATTTAACATAGTGAAGAATATTTCCTTGGGGTTTTATAGGGAATCAAGATATTTTGGGATGTTGTAAGTATATGTTATTGAATATATAATTATTTCATATAAATTTATCATATGTGAATCTTCGAGTATATAATTTTACCTAATGATAAATGTTATGTTCATATTTAAAATATATATGATTAAATATCTCTTATTTTGGATTTTAAATTTAGTCAAGCTTATTTTGGAAACATGTTAAGGTAAATTATTTATAAAATTATTTATGTCAAACATTGGGAGTCATTTTTTTGTTTTATATATTGATATATAATAGTTTATTCATACTGGATATTATATAAGAATGTGAATCCATTTTTGGATAATGTGAATTGGTAGAAAGTAGAGAAATAATTATTCATTTGTCATTCATTCTTTTGAAACATTAAAATATAATTAATGTGATTTTTGAATAGACAATTCATCATATTTATTTATCTTATGACCCAAAGTAGAGCTTGAAAACAGATAGAAACACAACCAAAAGATTATATTTTAAAAAGAAATAAATTTATAATTTTCGATGAAATTATATATGTCATGGTAAAAGAATAACTCAAAATCAATTAATAGGAAGATGAATTTATAATGGATTTTTTGGAAAAAAATTCATATTTTTGAATGAATTCTTTATGAAATGAATTCATAAGTATGAGTCTCACAATGTTAAATTTACGTTTTAAGATATATTTTTGAAATTATATGTTCCCTAGTTTTAAAATAAACTATAAAATACTCGTACAAAATAAAATTTAATTGATTTTTATTAAATGGTACTTCATACCAGTACATTATATTTATCTCAATATCATTAAAATTGATTCAAAAAATGTTTTAAACCCTTTTTATTATGTATTTTATTAATTTTCAAGGGCCAAATTTTGTTAATGGTTAGAAAGTAACACCACAATAATTTAGAATAAATGTTAATTTAAATTTTTTTAACATTTGATAGCTTGTATGATATGAGACATTTAACTAAACCGAACTCCAATATACTATTGAAATGTTACCATCAAAATATTACTATAATAACCAAAATGTTGATTTGAAGTTTATGAATAAGAGTAGTTTCATTATGAAATATATGTTTATATACTTTTTATATTAAAAATTATTTAATATTTCTTAAAAATGGGTACTCAATTTTTTAGGGTAATAAATAAATATTATAAGGTTAATAATAGATGATGTTTTAAAGGGTAATTTTTATGTACAAGTGGGATTTCATTTTAGGTTTTTCTATCATTTTGAATATAAATTTATAAATTATAAAATATCAATTTTATGTAATTAACTTCATTTTTTTGGTTTTAGAATATCAACTTATCTTAAGATAAATTTATAGAATTTTTCAGAAATATTAAATTTTTTTAGTTATTCGAGAAAACTACTAATTTTAAAAATACTATCACTTTTTTCGCATTAACTTGATATAAGAACAAATTTAAATATTATGAATAAATTTTCATCAAAAAAATATTTATTTAATATATAATAAAATTATATTTAAAATATAATATTTAACTTAACTATCTATGTTTGACATTTTAGAAAAATAAGTAAATTATTTATTCAAATAGTAAATATTTTTTATAATTCAATGTTAATATGGTTTTCAAAAAGTTAATTTTAGTTTTAGTCTTTTTAATGTTAAAAAAATTTAACTTTATTTTAGCTAATTTCATGAAATCAATATGATTCAACTCTATAAGTTATTTTATTATAAAATAATTTCTTTTGTATAAAAGCGTATTTTTTTAAACGATATTTTTATTGAATTTTGTGAAATTATTTTGAAATGGAATTTTACCACTTCTGTAATTAAACAATAAAAAATTGATTGTATATTTGGAATTATAATTTTATAATTTGGTACTATGGTCTATTTCATTTTTATTCATAATGAATAATAAACCTTGTAAATTTTAACACCTTGATAAATGATGAAATTGATAAATCATGGTTAAAATTATTGTATAAGGTCTCAGAATATCTCAAAAACATTACTTTATTTAATTTAATGATTTTATGTTTACCAAACATAATTTATATTTTTAAATATGTAATCTTGGTTTCATTTTCCATTTATAATGAACTTTATATTAAATTATGTAATGAATAATTACAAAATGGAAGCCTCTTTATTTTAATATATCTAATATATTTTCTTATTAGTTGTAAGATTTTATTTACAGATATAAATATAAATTTTAATTATGAAAAAATTAATTTGCTGATAATAATTTTTTTTAATTTTTTTGGTAATGATATAATTATTATGAATACTAACACATCAAAGATGCAATGATTTAGCAAGAGAGTGAAAAATCAATGTAATTAATTTAAAAATATTAAAATTGTGGTGTTTTGGATATGTTCATGTATTTCATTATTTGTGTGGATAAAAATTAAAATTAAACAATATTATAAATAATTAAATCAAAACTCCATGTTAATATTGACTCTTTTAAATTCATATTATTTGAATAATCTCTAAAACGTATTTATGGATATATTTAGTCAATAAATATTAAATTAATTTATTTATAAATCATAAAATTTTCAATTGGAATTTGAAATGGTTGATAATATCAATTTTTCCATGTATGATCTGCATTCCCCTTTATAATTACAATTTTACCATTTAAAATCAATAAATATTATTAGAAAAATAAGGATTAAAAGGGGTAATGAGGGTTTAAACAAAAGAGGTAAGGGTTAAAATGACCAAAAACATGTTCAAATGCTACAGATTGATAGGAATTAGACCCTATATCATCCCAAATTTTAATCTGACCCAATTTTGAAATAATTTTCCATGAAAATGTTCTTATATTATTTTAATGTTAATAATAATTACATGTGTGATAATCCAATATCTTTTAAAAGGGAACCTCCACTCCACTCATATTCACACATTATTGAGCTACATAGCTAAACCAAACCTATTAAAAATCACTAATAAAATTCCAAAGACTCAATTTTGGGTTCTTTTCTTCAAAAAATATCATCCAATGGGTCATTAAGAAGATATCCCAAGGAAGTTTTATCAAAGAATATGTTATCAACTTCCTTGAATCCTTTAAATTTATTTCTTCTTTTTATTCCTCCAAATTTAATATAACCAAATCAACATAGTGTCTTTATTAAAATTTTATTACCAATTTTTTTATGATAATAATATAAAGATTATATAATTATAATCCATCGCAATGGAAAATAAAAATTCCATTGTGTGTATCTACAAACTACCATCTCTACTATAGATTTATCTTATGTTTCACCACCAAATCTCATGGTTTATTACATAGATGATATTAAAAATTATATATTATTTTCATGAAAATAATTTAATTATATAAAAAATAGTATCTTCCTATTGACAGTCACCTCCTTTGTAAGTCGATAACATCATTTGCGAACATTTTTATACTACAACCTCCAAAAAGTAATGTGATTTTTTTCCACACCCACTTTATACAAGTGGTCATTATGATATATTTAATGATAATATTTGATATATATGATATAATAATTATTATTATATAAATGTGAATTACTATTTACCATTGTTTTATTCAATATATCAAAAAGTGAAAATAGCTCCCAAGAGTATTTTCGGACTATCGCCTCCATGAATTTCTATAATTAATTTTTATAAAAAAATTTATAAATTTTTAAACATTATAATTATGAAATGATTAATATTTATGAGATTAAGGAAGAATTATCATGTTTTGTAGACTAAAACTACGGAAGTGAAACATGTATGAAAATTGAAAAAATGACAACCTAGAATGATGACATAAAGGAGGAATTATTGATTAATGAGTAATTATAAATTATAAGTGAATAATATATAGTATGATTATAAGGCTAGTGCCTTAAACATTACCTAATCTTGAGATATTACAAGATTACACATTGAGGATCTTTTCAGGTTTAGTGTTTTATACAATTAGATCATAAATCATGTATTACATTCCACATTTAAACAAAGTGGTTACATAAAAGATAGTATTTCTTTTCCCATCAACAAAAACATATTTAAAATAAAACATGGATTATTTCTTGACACTTCCTTGACACTATCATCACATCAAGTGCCTTTCCCTTGACCTGTGAAAAAAAATTCAAAAACATGGGATGAGCATAAAAATCTTAGTAAGGGATATAAAAGTACGAAATGAAAACATTAGTCCATGTATGAAATCATACTTTACTCATAAAACATAAGAATTTTAACATACCTCATCAAATAATGAATAAATCAGTGAATTATTAAGACATAAAGGTAACTTGAGGCATTCATAACATTCTTACATGGGGAGTAACCCTCATGGTTACGTTTGGAATACCCATTACAGTATATTCCCAAAATCTCTTTGGAGAAACAATAACGTTTAACTCCTTCACGTTACCCAATGCATTTGAGAGCTATATCGGGGTCACCCACCCTTTTTTTATCATGGAACCACACGTCTTCATATTCAATGCCCAAGAACCATAATATAATCGTATCACATAAAACATGTATAAAGGAAACATAACATTTACATATTTCAATCACAAGATATCAATAACACATTGATATAATAAAAACATTATCAAAACCTTTTTCAATAAAAATATAAAAGAAAAGTAAAACATGGTATTTATTTTTTATTAAAAAAACCTATGCCTTGTAGAGGAAGCCGAAACTCAAATTATGGTCACGGCGGCGGAGAAGTCATTGTCGCCACATACGTACGACAAAAAAATTTCCTTTTTCCATTTAGTAAAATTCTTTGTATAAAAAATATTCCTTCTGAATAAACATAAAATTCAAAGGGGCTTATACACCGTATAAAAGAATGTTGTGTATAAAACAAAATATGCCTCAATGAAAGGAGATTGAGGCGAAGTCCCAAACTCCTATCCGACTTGACTCGATCATTCTTTAATCTCATGAATATTAAACTTGAGTTAATTTCCACTATCTTAAGAACCTTTTTCAAGTTAATTATTCTTTTTATATCACTTATTAACATGTTATGAACTCTATGTAATTATTTATGTTAATAACGGTCATTTTAACGATGATTGGTACCTAAGTCCAAAATAAAGTCTTTATAATTACATGTTGTTCCTACGGTAAAATATCCATTATAAACAGAATTATGTTCATGATGTATATATTATATATATCATATATATCCAGTATATACATGCATTTATAATATTACAAAACATTTAGAGGTAAGAAATGAAATGCACCGTTCATGGAGATGATAAGCCGTACGTAGGCATGAACGCTACTTTCATTTCTATTTAGTATTTTATGGAATGGAATCATAATGATATAAAGATATATTATAATTAAATTATAATGTCATATATAATACCATTAACTCCATCCTTTATACATCCCACATATGGCATTAATGAATCACATCACTTTTTGGGGGCGGTAGTCCACACTTCTTACAATGAAGATATTGCGTTTACCCATAATGGAAAACATAACAGTATACCATAAATGAAAAATACAGAAGCTTAAGGGAAACATAAACATATTATATATCATATATAAATATAGTGACATCTTAATGGCCACCTTTAAAGGTGTTATAAGAATATTGAACAATCATCGTTTCGTGAGGCAGAAATTCACCATCCACAGAAACAGTATGTTCTTTAACCATTAGATGTAGGTGTGTGTAAGTGTTTCTCGAATAATTCTTATAAAAAAATCCTAGTTTTTTAAGATACTGGGTTTGTTACAAAATAAATGAATAAAAAGAGTTTAGGGGGTTGGAGAAGCAAAATAAAACAAAAGAACACAAGTGAAGACATTACCTTTAAATCGGGTAACTCTTCATGGTTTGAACCAAACTGGGTTCTTGAAGATATTTATGCCTAAGGTAAGGCTACTATGTTTAATAGAGGGATGTGGAGAGATAAAATGTGCAGATTTTGGCCAAGCCAATGGCTTGAGATGTGTGGGTAAAGAGGTAGAGGTGGGGGCCTTTTATAAGAGGAGAAGAAGGTCACTCGTGGAAAGTTATAAAATGATACTTTATATCAAAAAGAGTTTCGGATTTTAAAGGACCCAAATTGATATATTTTGAGGATAAGGATATAAGGGTTCGAAATATTCTCATCCAATAGGTCTTTGAAAAGTGTAAGTCTTAGATTTTACATTATCTTTTCATTTTATTTAAAACGTTCATTAATGAGTTAATCGCTGCATCATCATGATGTCATAAATAATTTAATTTATTTAATGTCTAAAAATTATAAATAAACTAAAATGATGTAGGAAATATTTTAATCATTCCAATTAATATTTATATTCCAAGAGATAATTTATGTAGAAAAAATTAAAAATGTTTTACTCAGGTGATACATTATTTAGTGATATTCTTCTTTCTTTAAAAATAAAATGATAAAGTGTCACATTCACCCAAAAGTGATTCCATGGGGTCCCAAATTTTTGCAAAAAGAATACCATGTTTGACCATGACACAAACAGTATCATTAGAACACATTTTGGGGTCATTTTTTATTATTATGATAATATTTTATTATCTTTAACTACCCGATTACTAATTAATCATGATAATTAATGATAATTACCTTCATTACTATTCATAATGTCTAAAATCAAAATATTATTAGTTACATAATATGGAACATATAATTCCAAATATGGAATCCATTTTACCAAATTCTAATCATATAAATTTAAATAATTAATTAAATTTTTTTTCCCGTTGTCAAAACAAATAGCGGGTTTTTTTGAAACAATATCTATGAAAAGTTTGGCAGCTGTTTATGCCCAATTCCACTGTGAAATTAATTATAATGACCACCTTTGGATTAAATGATAAAAATAAATTCTAATTACCCTTTAATACCAATTAAAAAAATCTAACCATATAATTAAATTAGATGAAAAAGAAGTTTTGATGTAAAATGTAGTATTTTTCACTATTCATTAAAAAATGAATATTGTCAAAAAAATACCAAAAATTTATTCAAAGTAAATATCAATGTCCCAATCATAAATAATAAGTTTTTTTTGACAAATAGAGCTTATAAAATTTTCAAAATATTGATTTAAAAATGGTTTTCCATCAAAAGGTAGTAAAATAATTTTTTAAAAATATTAGTGTATTCCATGCTTAGGATTGGATTTATTCTAATTTTTAGCCTATAAAACACTATCTAATTCATAAAAAAACATAGATAAGAATATATATTTTTCATTACTTACTTGGTATGTTACATCCTTCCACCCTTTAGAAAATTTCATCCCCGCAATTTATTTACTTATCGAATAAGTGGGGGTATTTATCCCTCATTTCATTTTCAGATTATCATGTTGCCTCTTCACTCATGTGGTTTTTCCACAAAACCTTTACTTGATAAATCACCTTATTCTATAACACTTGCTCCCTGTGGTCAAGAATCTGGACCAGTTGTTCCTCATAAGATAGATTCTCTTCCAGCTGAACTACCTCTCGACTCAAAACATGAGATGGATCTGGCATGTACTTCCTTAACATTGAAACATGAAAAAAATTGTGTACCTGAGATAAAATCCGAGGTAAAGCCACTCGGTATGCAACTGATCCAACTCTCTCCAGAATTTTGTATGGTCCATTGAACCTTGGACTCAACTTTCTTTTCTTACCAAATCGCATCACACTTTTCCATAGATATACCTTGAGAAAAACATGATCACCTACCTCAAAAGAGAGATCCTTCTTCCTATTGTCTGCATAACTCTTCTACATGCACTGAGCTATTCTAATGTGTATCTATATTAGCTGAACATTTTCGGCCAACACTTCTACCAATTTTGTTCCCATCAACTTCCATTCACCCACTTCATCCCAAAAATCTGGTGTTCAACACCGCTTCCCATATACTGACTCAAATGGTGCCATCTGTATACTAGAATGAAAACTATTATTATAAGAAAACTCAACCAAAGAAATATGTTGGTCCCAACATCCCTGATAATCCATAGAACAAGCATGTAGAATATCCTGCAAATTTTTAATTGTTCGTTCTGACTGATCATCTGATTGAGGATGAAAAGCTGTACTAAAATTTAATTCAGTACCCAACGACTTATGAAGGCGTTTCCAAAAGTTATAAGTGAACCTGGGATCACGATCAGATACAATGGAGAGAGTAACTCCATGTAACCTTACTATCTCTTTAGGATACAAACGAGAAAGTTGATATAGGGAAAAATTATCTCGTATAGAATGGAAATGAGAGGATTTAGTCAAGAGATCTACAATAACCTAGATTGCATTATTACCTCGATGTGTCTTCGGCAATTCCACAATGAAGTCCATGGATATATTCTCCCATTTCCACTCTGGAACTGGTAAAGGTTGAATCATCCCTTTTGTTAACTACCGCTCTACTTTAACCTATTGACAACTCAATCACTTCACAGTAAAATCAGAAATATCTCTTTTCATTCCGTCCCACCAGTAATATTCCCAAATATCTCTATACATCTAAGTAATGCCTAGATGAACTAAGAACGTAGAACTATGAGCTTCACATAACAACTCTGTCTTCAACATTGAATCACAGGGCACTCAAAATCTCTTCCCAAATCTCAAAACACAATCATTATCAATGTTGAATTCAGGAAACTTACCTTTTTCATCCATCTCTACCTTTTTCTGTAACTCACTATCTTGCTATTATGCTTGCTTAATTTTGTCTGATAGATAAGATTTCACTGATACATAAAAAAATAGAAGGACATCCTGCACCAACAACATCTATGAAAAAGTTTATCAAATCCTTAGCCAAAGGATCGCATTCCAAATGCAACATTGTTAATGAAGAATTACTTTTTTAACTCAAAGAATCAGCCACTTTATTTGATTTTCCCAGATGATAATGAATTGTATTGTCATAATCCTTGATTAATTCCATCCATATCCTCTGTCTCATGTTCAGTTCATTATGAGTGAAAATATACTTTAAATTTTTTTGATTGGAATATATTTCGCACTTTACTCCATACAAATTATGCCTCCAAATTTTTAAAGCGAAAACAACAGCAGAAAATTCCAAATAATGTGTAGGGTAATTTATCTCATGAGTATTCAACTGACATGAAGCATAAGCAATTACCTTATCATTATGAATTAGGACGCAACCAAGTCCTTTCAATGAATCATCACTGTAGATAACAAACTCCCCATTTCCTAGAAGGTAGTTCCAAAACTGGAGCATTCACCAATCTTCTTTTCAGTTCCTGAAAAAAATCATCACATTCTTTTGTCTAGATAAATTTAACACCCTTCTGATTTAGCTTAGTCATTGGGATAGATAACTGGAAAAAATTTCTAACAAATCTTTGGAAATAGCCTTCCAAACTAAGAAAACTATGAATCTCGGTTACACTTGTGGGTCTTGTCAATTCTTCAACAACCTTTGTTTTTTGCATGATCAAAAGTTATCCCATCTTTAGAAACAATGTAACCAAGGAAAGAAATTTGTTTCAACCAAAACTCACACTTGCTGATTTTCTATATAATTTTTTTCTTTTAAGGTTTTCAAAATAACCCTTAAATTTCTTACATTCTCCTATTTACTTTTAGAAAACAACAAAATATCATCAATGAAAACAACCATAAACTTATCCAATAACTCATGGAAAATTCTATTCATAAGTTCCATGAATACAACAGGTGCATTGGTTATTCGAAAAGGCGTAACTACAAATTCATAATGGCCATATCTTTTACAAAACACGGTCTTCAGAATATCTGATTCCTTTACCTTAAACTGATGTTACCCCGATCTTATGTCAATCTTTGAAAAATACGGAGCTCCCTAGAGACGATCAAACAAATCATCGATATGAGGAAAAGGATATTTTTTCCTAATAGTGATGTTATTCAAGGCTCTATTATCAATGAAAAGTCTCTTTGAACCATTATTCTTTTTAACAAATAAAATAGGAGCCCCCCATGGTGATGTGCTAGGTCAAATGAAACCATCCTCTACTAAATCTTGCAATTGATCCTTCAACTCTAAAAGTTCAATTTGAGCCATTAGATAAGGGGGTTTTGAAATTGACTTAGTATCAGAAACTATGTCAACAGTATATTCAACTTCCCGATCTGGTATTATTCTAGGAAACTCATCTGGAAAAAAAATTAGGATACTCATTTACCACTAGCACATCATTAATCTGAACAGTTCCTTTGTTTTGAACAATATGTACAAGGTAACATTCATTACCATCTTTTACATGTTTCGCAGCCTCTTGATATGTTATCAATAGTAAGGGTTCATTCTTGTACACAAATGTAATGTATTTTAGAAAAGAATCTTCTTTAGCTCTACAGTCAATCTTAGCATGGTAAATAGAGAGACAATACATACCCAAGATAACATCAAACTCTACTAGAGGTAAAAAAAATAAGGTTTTCAAGTAGGTTCTTTCCACGGATAACGATAGGAAGATTCTTATAAATTCTTTTTGCCTCAACATTTCCCCCAGGTGTATTTACCACAAGTTCAGGAGTCATTTCTTGAGATGGAATTCCCAATTTACTAGAAAATTTTTCAGAGATGAAAGAATGCATAGACCGTGAATCAAACAACACACTGGAAGAATCTAAAAAAAAGTACCTGATTCCATTCATTTGATGGCCCATCATCTGCTGAAGTAGTTGCAAAGGATTTCACCACCCCTTTCTACTTGTAGTCTAACTGCTTCTCATCACTCGAGATCTTCTTCGGACACTCGTTTCCATAGTGAACCATCTCATTGCACTTGAATCATTTCACTAACTGTATATCAAATTTGGTCTTACCATCACCCTGATCTTTTTCAGTGCAATAACGAGCCCTATGTCCCATCTTACCACACCGGCACCACTTTCCATAATTCATAAGGCATTCCCCATCATGCATTTTACCACATTTATCACAAACTAGAAACTTAGTTTTCTTACCATCAGACCTTTTTGAATAATTCTTCCCTTTATCATGCCACCTCGGTCTCTTCTTCTGTTGGTTGTTATAGAACACATGATCATCAGCAAACTCTATTTCCCCCTTCCCATCACATCGAACAAGCTTTTCATAACTATTGAACTCACGAGAAGATAAATACCTTCGATATTTTGGCTTTAATCCAGAGTAAAAACGAATGATTTTACTATGAAGGTCTCGGATAAAATTTGGATCATACCTTGCCAATTGAGTGAACCTTTCTTCATAAGCATCCACTGAGTCATCCTCTTGCCTCAATTCCATGAAATGTTTTTCTATCCTAAGTCGAACAGCCTTAGGAACATACTTTTCAAGAAACATACCATTGAATTCATCCCAGTCAAGAGCATCAATCTCATCACCATCCCTGATATTTTTAACCATCGACCACCACTGATCTGCTTCACCATCCAAACGGTAAATAGAAAGACTAACCTTTTTATCGTCTGAACACCCCATGACATCGAAAATATTCTCCAATTATTTAATCTATCCTTCATCTAGAACAGGGTTGGATAATCCTCTGAATGATGGGGGATGTTGCCTTATGAAATGTTCCACCACTGATAGGTTCCTCTGCGGTTGATCTGGATGATCTCATGCATGGATACCACCACCATTTATCACTTGAGTCAACTACTGCATTACTATAAAAAACTATTCAGTTCCAATTCTGACCATCTCAGGATTTTGATTTAGAAGGTCATTTCCTTCTGTATGACTTCCTAGCACTGCTTCCCTGTTTCATCTACGGAAAACCATTCTGAACAAACATGTCTTAGATAAAGAAACATGGTAATCTTCAAATGCTATATCATTTCAATTTGACCATAAAAAAATATTTTTGGATAATCATTTATTATAATTCTAACTCCTAATGTTATATAATTTGACCTATGATACCAACTATAAGACCTCGTGCCTTAAACATTACCTAATCTTGAGAAATTACAAGATTACACATTGAGAATATTTTCAGGTTTAGAGTTTTAGAGAATTAGATCATAAATCATGCATTACATTCCACATTTAAACAAAGTGGTTACATAAAAGATAGTATTCTTTTTCCAATCAACGGAAACATATTTAAAATAAAACAAGGATTCTTTCTTGACACTATCATCACATCAAGTACCTTTCCCTTGACCTGTGGAAAACATTTCAAAAACAAGGGATGAGCATAACAATGTCAATAAGAGATATAAAAGTACGAAATGAAAACATTAGTCCATGTATGAAATCATACTTTTGTTACAGAACATAAGAATTTTAACATAGATCATCTAATCATGAATAAATCATATAAATCATAAGACATAAAGGTAACTTGATGCATTCATAACATTTTTACGTAGGGAGTAACCCTCATGGTTACGTTTGGAATACCCATCATAGTATATTCCCTAAATATATTTAGAGAAACCATAACATTTAACTCCATCGCATTACCCAATTCATTGGAGAGCTATATCAGTCTCACCTGCCCTTAGTTTATCATGGAAGCACCTGTCTTCATAAACAATTACCAAGAACCATAACATAATCGTATCACATAAAACATGCATAAAGGAAACATAACATTTCCACATTTCAATAACAAGATATCAATAACAAATTGATATAATAAAAAAATTATCAATACCATTTTCAATACCAAAATAAACGAAAATTAAAACATGGAATTTATTTTTTCTTTAAAAAAATGTTATGGCTTGTAGAGGATTCTGAAACTCAAATAATAGTAACGGCGGCGGAGAAGTCGTTGTCGCCGCATACGTACGAAAAAAACATTCCCTTTTGTCGTTTAGTAAAACAATTCAAATAAAAAAGATTCATTTTGAATAAACAGAAAAGTCAAAGGGGTTTATACACCGTATAAAAGAATGTTGTGTATAAAACAAAATATGCCTCAACGAAAGGAGATTGAGACGAAGTCCCATACCTTGTATCCGACTTGACTTGATCGTTATTTAATCTCCTCAATAATAAACATGAGTAATTTTTTACTTTCTTAAGAACCTTTTTCAAGTTAATTATTCCTTTTATATCACTTATTACCATGTTATGAACACTATGTAATTATTTAAGTTAATAACGGTCATTTTAACGATCATTGGTACTTGAGTAAAAAATAAACTCTTTATAATTATAAGTTGTTCCTGTGGGTAAAATATCCATTATAACCAGAATTATTTTCATGATGTAGATATTATATATATAATATATATCCATTATATACATGCATTAATAATATTACAAAAAAATTTAGAGGTAAGAAATGAAATGCACCGTTCAGGGAGACGATAAGCCGTATGTACGCATGAACTCTACTTTCATTTTTATTTATTATTTTATGGAATGGAATAATAATGATATAAAGGTATATTATAATTACAATATAATATAAAATAAAATATCATTAACTCCATCCTTTATATGTCCCACATATTTAATTTACGAATCAAATCACTTTGAGGGGGCGATAGTCCGCACTTCCTAAAATGAAAATATCGCGTTTACCCATAATAGAAACCATTATGGTATGCCATAAATGAAAAATACAGATGAATAAGAAAAAAATAAACACATTATATATCATATATAAATATAGTGACATATAATGGCATCCTTTTAATGTGTTATAAGATTATTGATCAATCATCATTTTGTGAGGCAGAAATTCACCATCAACGGAAACGGTATGTTCTTTAACCATTAGATGTAGGTGTGTGTAAGTGTAGCTTGAATACTACTTATAAAAACATCCTAGTAATTTGAATATACTGGTTTTGTTACAATATAAATGAATAATAAGAGTTTAGGGGGTTGGAGAAGCAAAATAAAAAAAAAGAACACAAGTTAAGACGTTACCGTTAAACCGGGTAACTCTTCTTGGTTTGAACCAAAATGGCTTCTTGAAGAGATTTCTGCCTAAGGTAAGGCTTATGTGATGAAAAAAGGGATTTGGAGAGATAAAATGAGCATATTATGGCTGAGACAATGGCTTGAGATGTGTGGGTAAGGAGGAAGTGGTGAGGGCCTTTTATAAGAGGAGACGAGGGGCACTCTTGGAAAGTTATAAAATGTTACTTTATATCAAAATGAGTTTTGGATTTTAAAGGTCCCACATTGATATATTTCGAGGATAAGGTGATAATGGTTCGAAATATACTCATCCAATAGGTCTTTAACAAGTGTATGTATTATATTTTATATTATCTTTTCATTTTATTTATATCATTCATTAATAAGGTAATCGTTGCATCATCAGGATGTCATAAATAATATAAATTATTTAATGTATAAAAATTATAAAAAAAATACTATGATCTAGGAAATAATTTTATCATTCCAATTACTATATATAGTCCAATTTATCGTTTATGTAGAAAAAATTAAAAATGTTTTACTTGGGTGATACATTCTTTAGTGATATTCTCTATTCTTTAAAAATAAAATGATAAAGTGTCCCTTTCACCCAAAAGTGATTCCATGGGGTCCCAAAGTTTGTCACAAGGCATCCCATTTTCATCCATGACACAACCAGTATAATTAGGACACATGTTGGGGTAATGTTTTATTATTATATTATTATTTTATTATCCTTAACTACCTGATTACTAATGAATCACGATAATTAAAGATAATTATCGTCATTACTATTCACAATGTCCAAAAACAAAAGATTGTTAATTACATAATTTGGACTTTATGATTCCAAAAATGGAATCCATTTTACCAAATTACAAACATAGAAATTACAATAATTAATTTAAAAATAATTCCCGCTGTGAAAAAATAAATAGTTGGTTTTTTTGAAACAATATCTATGAAAGGTTTGGCACTTGTTTATGCCCAATTCCAAAGTGAAATTAATTATAATGACCACCATTGGATTAAATGGTAAAAAAATATTTTAATTACACTTTGATTCCAATTAAAATGACAATCTAACCATATAATTAAATTAGATGAAAAAGAAGTTTTGATGTAAAATGCAGTATTTTTCACTATACATTTAAAAATGGACATTGTCAGAAAAATACCAAAAATTTATCTAATGTAAATTTCAATATCCCAATCATAAATAATTAGTTTAATCTGACAAATAGAGATTATAAAATTGTCAAAATATTGATTCAAAAATGATTTTCCATCAAAAGGCAGTAAAACAATCTTTTAAAAATATTAGTGTATTCCATGCTTAAGATTGGATTTATTCTCATTTTAAAATCTAAAACACTATCTTATTCATATATAGACATAGATAATAATAGATATTATTCATTACTTACTTGGGATGTTACAATGATTATTATGAATATGGTTCTTGTATATATTTTATATAGATATAAATTTATTATATATGAGTTCAAGAGTGTGTACAAATAAATAGAAGACCTGAGGTAAGGGTATCTTGTCTCACTTTTCTTTTAGTGAGACATATTCCATATACACCACCATTTTATTTTGGTGCTATTTATATATTGGATAGGATTTTATTTTATGTTTAATTTTATAAAAATTATTGTCATTTATTAATCCTCCTTTATTTCTCGAATTTATGGCATTTTTATTCATAGATTACAAAAACTTTAATGGGTTTTCATCTTAATATTGTTTTGTTGAGAAATGTTTTAAGTTATTAACCCATTTCTGTATATATGTACTATATTCTTTTCATTTTATGTATTATAAAAAGATTCTAAAAATATTATATATTTTTAATTTTCCCTTTTATGTTTTTTCTTTCATTGGATTGTTTCCGCAATAGATACCAAAGAAGTAAGGGTTAATGTTGGAATATCATTTTTAATTGGAATTGTTTAAGATTAAACCTATTTCATGTAATTATTTTCTCTTCATTTAAAATATATATATATTTTATTATCCTTTTTTTATTTCTCATGACTTTCTATTTTCCTATAATTATCATCCCTTTGGTTTTTAAAACAATCGGGAAAATGTTTTCTTGAAAATCGATCCTTTATTCATATTTAGTTAGAACCTTTTTTCCAAAAAGACCATGTTTATTTAATAAAATTCAAAAAATGTTCTTTTATAGGATCCAATAATTTTTAAAGACATATTCAACTATTTTTACATTCTCTTCATTTGTTTTAAGAAGGAATTTCACTATGTATTCTGAATATTCTATTTACAGATTTTTATAATGTGTGAAAAAAGAATTTACCACAATAATGATCATTGTTTTATTTTAAGATTCCATCTAATGTTTCCAATGTAATTTTTCATGAAATTATTTTTCTCATTATTTTATAAATTTTTTTATGAAAAATAACTATGGATAACAATATTTTTCCCAATTTCCAAGAAAATATTGAAATACAATTTTTAGGGTATTTTTCACCAATGTCAAAACTATTTGATATCTCTTATATTAATTTGGGTATATTTTCTAATTATAACATCCATGTTTTTTATTCAAATGTCTTATAATGAAACTATTTTGAAATTATTTTTGTGAAACTTTTTTTTCACAAGCCAACGATGATGTAATTAATGAATTTATAAAACCATCCAGTTCCTTTATAATGATGTATTATAATTATGTGATGTTAAAAAATCTATGAGTCCATTTTAATCTTCTAATATTACAAAAAAAAATAATTCACACTTATTTTTTGTGTTCATTATGTAATGGGTTGGACCAGTATCATATATCCCTCCAATGTATTAGGTATAGATTGACATATAAGGAGATATTATGAACTGGAATGGGGTGTTAAATGTGATTAGTAGGGGATTATATCTGCTATGATAGTACTGATAGTAATCCTTGACTATGGAAATGATGAAATGGTTAGTGATCCCTATACATCATCAAACTCTATCCCCACCTCGACTAAAGAAATTATATTTCATTTCTTATGTGTGTGTCAAATGAATATGCATTTTGTTTTTGATATTTTCATAGGGATCATGATTGATTTTTATTGATTCTACACACTTATTACATATCTTTTAAAAAAATGAATTATTCATATGATTAATTAATAAATAATAACTAATTGAGACTTTTATTTGTCATGAATAGATAATGATATCCTTATAATTATATTATACTCACTTATGATCTTTAATTTGTATTTCATAGGATTACCCTAACTGAGAGTTTAAACTCATACTTTATTTTTTTTCCATTTCACTAGGTTATGAATAATGATATTATGAAAGATATTTTTTAAATTAAATCATGTGTATAGACTTTTTTTTTGTGATATTAAATTCTTATATAGAAAAATAAATTTGGGTATAATGTTAAAAATAAACATTTGATGAGAATTAAATATGTTTTTTTGGTAATGATGGTTTTCATAATTATATAATACTCAAAACCAAAAAGTTCTTATGTGTGTAAGTAGATCTATTTGGATATTGATATTTTAATTATAGATGGTAAAAATTGATTTGTTTATGTTTCTATGAAATCTAACATGTAAGGAATATGTTTTAGCACCAGATTATGGTGAATTTTTCTCAACCAATGTCATGGATGGTCATGTGATAAATTTTATTTTATATTATATTATTAGGGTTTAATTTTTTTATTGCGAAAATAATAAAAACATTTGAAGGTATTTGGGATAAATTTTATAATATCTTTGAAGGCAAAACTAGAAGTGAAACATGAAATTTATTGTTTAATAGAGTTATATTTGGAGATATATATAATAACGATGATTATACAATGGATTGATTTTTTATGAGAGTAAATGAGTTCTTGAGCATAATCATATGCTATTTTTAGATGTTAAATGACACTAATATTTTAAATAAGATCTTTAGTATCATTCATGACATGTTTTCTTGAAATGTATTATCTATGGAAGGAAATTATCAAGGAGATAATTCTATTGGTAAATTATATAGTACGTTGATATGCTACGATATGAGAAATGTTAAAATCATAAAAAATAAGGGAAAGGATTAAACCGGGATTTATTTTAAAGACACCAAACTAGAGAATCCAAAGAAGATTTTTATTAAATATGGAGATAAAAGAAGATCAAACTTTGATGTAAATTTGAATAATAAGTTTGATTAATTTTTTCCTCTCATCTCACAAAAAATGATAATATGTAAAATAAAATATAATATTAAGTTTACATTAATATGGATCAGGTGTTGAGGTATTGGTAATTTCAAACCAAATTACCAAAGATCAAAACATGAAGATGATAGTGATGGGAATGTAGTGAATTATAAAATATTTTAAAATAAAAAATATAAAAAGTAAAATTTCAATTTCAATTAAAAGGTTAATAATTACTCTAAATCGCAAAGGGGGAATTTTTTGGCTAAACAATGTGAAGGTAGAGAGTATGAATTTGAAATTGGTTAATATGGTGATAAATATAGAGAAAAATTGATATTAAAATATTTAATGATAAAATGTTCAATCTAATGAAATCATTTCTAAAGGTGATGAATAATATATGAAGATATATTTTACTCTAAATAAAGAATAAAAATAAAAATAATCATATATATATAAACTAGAGAAAGAGATCAAAAAGTGTAAAAGGGATAATTAGTCCACTAATGGAAATGAATATATTTGTGAAGAAAAAAAAACTATATTAATAAAATATATTTCTGATCTGATGAAGATTATTGATTATGATAAGATTCACAAAAACATTATAAAAGAATATTTTGAGGTAAAATAAATGTATTTTGACCGTATTCAAAAAATATTGGCCAAAACGGATGATTTTTAGAAAAACTCATATCCTATATTATAAATTTGATCTTAGAAAATGGAAAATGTTCAAATATGTTTGAGGATAATTAAAAACAAATAAAATCACCCTATAAAGAGAACATTATTCTAATAATAATAGTGAAGATTTAATAAGAAATATTATTTCCCTAATGAATAATTTTGATGCAAAATCAGATTATTCAAAAAAATCTAGATAATATAGGAAAAAAAACATGAAATAAAAAACTATGACACCTAGTGAATTTTAAATGGAAGAGAAGAAGTATAATATTAATAGGAATATTATTGTTGTTCAAATTAAATTTTTTTATAGATTGGAAATATGATTGGTGCCAAAAATATCAATGAAAATCAAAGACCGTATTCTTGACAAAATCTATCATCAAAGACTCTAAATACCCAAATCTGGTAGTTGTATTACATTATTTTAATATAATAAATGATATACCAGATGATCCAATAAAACATTAGTATGGAAATACTAGATAAATGTTCAAATTTCAATTTGAAATCATATGATAAGACATAAAAACATTGGGAAAACATTATTTTCCCTTCTATCACATCCTTGACAATTTCACTCTATTCTACTCTCGGTTCCCTAGGGAAAAGGGAAAAAATAAGAGTGAGATTCGATACTAAGTTAAGAGTATCATACAACAGAATCATTCATATCATAATAATGGAATATGTTTGATCATAGGAATAAATAAATAACCTCAAAACACAATCACCTAAAAATATGGCATGTTATATTCTTGATAGTAATGGAAAACATGTATAATAATTATAAATGATCTCATACTGATGGAATAAATAATTCATGACATTAAAAAATTCTAAAAAAGAATTGTGAAAAGGCATTATACTAATATGGGGGGAGACATACACCAAAACGCATTTTGTTTTATCTCATTATACCCATCGATGAATCAAGGGGATATATAATTTTTGGCCCCACCATTAACAAGATTATGTCCAATTCCATCACTAGTATAGTAAAAAAGGAAATTTATACCATTTTCTAATGAACATGTGTCTGAATAAAAAAAATATCTATTCATATAAAGTTAAATAAAAAATCAAATACATCCCCCATTTAATAGAATACTATTTATATCTTGGTGTTTATCCCTTAATCATCGTAGAAGTGATGGGGTATCGTAAAACAAATATAAAGTTACCATATTGATGAAATATAGAGGAGACAATAATTTCACTGTTTCTAGTTATCCAAAGAAGATAGTTTTTGGGTGAAATAGTTCACATTGTTTTGAGAATAAGGATATTGTTGAAATAACCCTTCACTGTTGTCTATAATGAGCGTTTGAATATTCAAAAGCATATCTCCTCCGAGTGTCTTACTTGGTTTTATATCTTAGGCCCACTCATCATGAATCAGAGTGATGATGGGTTAATTTCTAAAAAAATAAAAGTGGAACACCCCTAGGTTACTTAGTTAAACAAAAACATCCAATTTATAGTATCTAGTTATGGATGTATGTTTTAGGAAAATGTACAAAGTTTTAAAGAAAATTTAGAGTGTGTTTTCCACTATGAAAAATATTGTGTTTTAAAATATTTTTTTGTAACTCATGTATGAAAATAATTTAAATGAGGGATAATAAATCAGGCCTATAAGTCGCATAAAAATAATGTGTAATATAGTAGAATTATTACATGGTAATGTTTGCACTAGATAAAGGTAAACAATTTTTTATTATAACATGAGTCCCAAAGAATGAATATTATGAAGGAGAATATAACTTATAGAATGAGAAAAAATTCAATAAAACCCACCTGAAATATGGTTATTTATTTTATTCATTAAATAAAATGAAAAATTTGATTTAATCATATAACATCTCGAATAAACATTATATTTTCCCTATAAAGGTAATTAGGTGCATAATACAAAATATGTATTAAAGAGAAGAATTTAGAAACTGAAACCATTAATACATTCCATTTCTTCCATTAAAGTACTATAACATCCTGTAAAAAAACATAGATATATTATTTACTTAATTATTATCCTTAATCATTAAAATTATCAATTTTTTTATTCATATATTATCTCTCTCTATAAGAATTATTGTTAATTTACCTATTTTTCACACACTGGGTGTTAACATTTTTGATTGGTTGTACCTGTTTCAAAAAAGAAATGTTATTCATTATTATTCTCCAAAATGTCATCATTCCAAGATAATATAATTCAATATTATAGATAAGTTTTATTAATTTTTAAATCTAGTTATTCATTCCATTATTTTTGAATTAGGTTGTGTGAATGTGGAATCAATATCAGCTTATTTTGGAATTTTAAAATATTAAAGGTGACATTTTAATAATAACTTAAATAATAAATATAAATAATATAGAACCATTATACTATTATTAATATATTATTATATTTTAATAAAATTATTATTTATGTTCTATACTCATCCATGATTTAATGTTATAGAATTTTTCATGTACACGGTTGAACTGACCCAAAAGAGAACATACTATATTTAATGGATGAATATGATCATGAAAGTGGTTCATTTTTGACATAATTTAAATATTATCAGATAATGGAGATAATATACTAATACTAAAAATATTTTTATTAACATTTATATATATCCTAATAAATAAAAAAACAAACTATATTAAAATGAGATTCGTTACTTCATGCGGTTTTAGTATTTACAATGTATGGTTAACAATTTTATTTCTGAAAAAATGAGAGGGAATTAAGGTGTATGAAAATTTTAAAATTTAGCATCATATTTACATTTCATATTTCATATTTCTTCATCTATATCATAATTAAAACTAGAAATTATATTTTCTACAAAAAAAATTGTTTTTTATTCATGGAGGGGGAATCCATGCAAATGCACCACATGAATTTTTTTTTTCTTGATGGATGGAATATTATAAATATTGTTTGTTAATAAATTTAATTAAATATAATTATTCAAAATATATTGATTTAATTTTGTTAATAATGTTATATAATGTTAGGGTAAAAAATTTAGATGGAAACACATTGAAGTGGATACTGATGTTGGGGACATGGATTTTTTCTAGGTACTCACCTTTGTAATGACGACCTCATGATAACTTATAGTGAGAATAATATTTTAGACATATCATAAGGTTCTAGAAGAATAATGTAGGTATAGTTTAATGAATATATTCAATGTTAAGGTTATTCGAGAAGTGGTGGAGATGTTACTCTTTTATAACTAAATAGATGTGAATTTTTGGTAGAAACTATTACTTTTTAAATAATGTAAATTTAGTATTAAAGGGGAAATGTTGTGAAAATGTATAAAAAGTATGCGAAAATAAATTATTTTTTAAATCCCAACTCATATACTCATTTTTTATAAAACTGTCAGTGTTTTGGGGCTCTGTATTTTATCATTTTATCATTTATTTTAATTTACTTTTTTCCTAGTAATTAATTTTTAACCTTTCAAATTAAATTTAGAAAAAAATTTAAATTGGATATTTAATTTAATTTTATACTTCAAATTTAAAAACTAAAAATTATTTAACCAATATAATTTCTTATAGTGTCAATGTTTATCTTTAATATAAACAAACATATTCATCTAAAACAAATTTTTAGAAAAATAAACTTTTAAGATTCAAATTAATGAATAAGATGAAATTATGTTGGATACATATTTTAATGTGAAAAATAAATTGATTATAAATAAATAAAAATTTGGAGTCTTTCAATGAAATATGAAACTGAATCTCACCTCAGAAATACTTGATTCATGGAAAATAAAAAAAACTATTTCTTAAAGTAATATTTTACTTTAGTATTAAAATTTTTTGATATATGTTTTATAAGTTCAATGAATATTTAAAAAAGCATAATTTTATTCGTTAATATTATATTATATTACATAAATGGTTTTAAAAAATTATATTAATTTCTTATTTAATGATAAAATCATTCAAATTACACATTTTTTGAAAATCTTATTTTTTTGAAAAGAAACCCATCGTTTTTTTGAAAATGCTCTAAAAATCATATTATAATAACTTTTATGTGTTGAATTTGAAATGACGCTAATATAGTGATTTGAAAATAAAAAATCCACCTTTCAAATAAATTCATGAATAAATCCTCTTTAGAGCGCACATTTTGCAATAGTATTAGGATGTAGCATTTACCTACTATAATAGTATATAGGGTATTAAATTACCTGCGTAAGTTGTTTTATAATAAAAAAGTGTTATATCAACTTCTAAAAAATATGGGTATTCATTCCTCATAGCTTTTTCAAGCTTCCAATTTACCTCCTCTTGTATATGATTCCTATAATGGACTTTCACTTGCTATGTTTTTCAATTATGTAACAAATCTTATCTACAATAAAGAATCCTTTCAAACCCACCATTATAAGAAAATTTAGGTTCGAGAAATTTTCCATAATATGTGAGCATATGCATTGGATCTAACATTAATTTATTTTTTCACAAATAATAACTACAATTTTATTAATGGTTGGGGTGATCCTGACCTCAAAACCCATCATAAAGAAAGCGATACAATTTTTATGGGGTACTAATGTGGTGATGCCTGAGAGAATAACATCTCAAAATATTCACACTTACCTTTGGTCAGGATCCAAAAATACTAATGAATGTCATCAAACTATCATAGTTTTTCATGTATGTAAGGAAATTTTCCACTTTTTTCATGTCTTGCCTCTTGTGAATGGTGTAAAAGCTATTATTAATGAGGCTCTTGTACTTTCAGATTTGGAATTAAATGATCCAGTGGATGGTTTTATAACCATGGATGAAATTATTGATAATTTGGGAATATGGTTCAATTCAATATAGACCGATATATATTATGCTACACTAATTAAGGAGAGATAAAATCATATTGGCTTCATCCTGGATATGATTTACACTCCCAAAGAAGGTTTTGAAAGTTATGATTATGGAACCTTTGTTGCCTCACACTATACCACCACCCTTATTGGCTCCCATAATACACAAAATTTTAGTACATAGCATTCCCTAGATCTATGTGGATTATAGTGGATCGAATTTCTAAGTGAGGTGTCAAGAGTTATGGGGGAGGGGTGTTCCCAATGACCTTATTGAATCTATGGGGAGGAGAAACAACCCAGTTCATTATAAACAAAAATAGTTTGATAATCAAGATCATCATTTTAAAAACAATTTCCATGATTGTGCAGGTGATCCCGTATATCCAACTTGGATTTCTCACATTCCAAATACTACAACAACATTATAAAATAAAGAGTACTTTTATAATTTTATCATTTCATTACCCTAATACTTAAATAAAACATCAATGAAGTTTCTACCTTAATTATCCTCATAAGATACACTAATGAAGCTTCCAAAGGATTGCACAAAATTCTTTCCCAATGTCCCAAGAAGAACTGATTCAATGATGTTTCAACACAGGGATTTTTGAAGTAGTTCCATGTGAAAAAAATACTAATTTATATATTATTTATGTTATCAGCAGTGGGAAGTTTTTGGTTCATGAAAATAAAGAATAAATTTTTTTTGAGTGGGAATGTACTTTCACCAAATAATCTCACCCCAAATATCCATCAAATATGGAGCATGAGACACCCTTCGATTATCTTTTATAAAGAATTCTCCCAATGGAGAACCAGTAAAACAATTTCATCATAATCAAGTATCACAAAAATAAGATAAAAAATATCCCATTGATCCATGTGTATGATGTCTTGGATGATTTATGTGTACCTTCTAGATTTCCTAAATGACATGACTGATGTAGGACACTCAAAGAATCCTAGATTACTTCTACCCCAATTCTAATACTAAAAATTCACATCACCTCATCCAATTATCTAGTGTGAAAGGATATCTTGAAAAGGGATATTATATTGAATACATCCAAAATTGAGTAGAAATTCTCAACTTTTGAGATCCAAAATGATTCTTATACTTTTTTATGATGAACCTTCCATATAATAATGGGCCCTCTATGACCTCCCAAGCTAGTTTTGTATGAAGAGGATGCATATTTCTAGATTTAAGCTTCATGTTGATGCCTTCCACCTCCTCCAGCTCAACATAGATATATATTGATCCAACATACCATTAAAGTTAAGATAATTTGATCGATCCATGTATTCAAAAGTCAACAACATCCTTTTACACTTCCCATAAATTTATGGATGGAAGGCAATGCATAAATGTATCTTAGTGATAAGATGTTTTTGAAGATTCTCCCCAAATTTCAATGTGAACCAAGGGTCATGATAAGATTCAATTGATAGTGGTTCCCCCTGAAGACTTGGGATTTCATTGATATAGGGACTGGAAACATAGAAAATGGGTTTATATTCCCTTATTTATAAGAAATTTTCTATATTAGTTAGGAGATCAATGATGATCAATATAGCATAGTTCTTGTATGGAGTCGATGGGTGTGTTGGGGAACTGTGTACAATAATATTTCCCCACATATATATAGGTATAGTAATAGGCTACAAAAGTCTATTAGGTTTTTTTATTTCCCCCTGTACCTCCGGGAATACATAGCATATAGAAACACATTTTTCAATTCCGAACATCATACCATCCCACTAAATATATTATCTTAAATTTCAATACATATTTGTGAAACCAAGCAATATAGAGGGATTTGAGATATGTTATTCATCTTGGAGTTACCATTTCAAATCTGGTATGAATAGAAAAAATGACCTCTTTAAATATTTAAACACTCCATCTCTATAGATAAAATATGTTAATTTAACAAATTTTAATACTTTTTTCTTCCTTTGTATATTCACATAATCATACTTGGAATTATATAAAATTTCATGAAGAGGTGGTTTGGAAATTATATAAAAAAGGAATGATGACTACTTTTTTCTAAAACAACCATATCAAGATTTATTAGATCATTGTGTATATGATCCCTATTAATCCACATCATGGTAAGAACTCTATGCTCCCTCCTACTAAATAAATCAAACACCTTATTTTACATCACAGTTTGGCAGTGTTTTGGTATTTTATATTCCTTGAATTGTTTTAACCATCTTCCTTGATTGAGGTTGATCTCCCACTAAGATAATATATAATTTAAACTTTTTTGGTTTATATATATATATATAAAATCTCTCACCATAGAGGTAGTATCTACCTATTTTAAAATGAAATCTTACAACTACAAACTCACAGTCATGATTTGGGTAGTTATGTTCATGAATTTTCAATTTCCTTGAAATAGGTAAAACCACCATATAATTATATATAAGGATAAAAAATATTTATTTTTCCATTAATCACTATATATTAAAAATAATTCCCTTATTTATGATTATTTCAATACTAGTTCATCAACATGTATCCTATATGTCTCTTAAGAAAATTCCTCTCATTCTGTAGACAATATTAATTTAAACCCTTTATGTGTTAACTTTGTTAATGGGTTTTCCAAACATGTCAAATCTTGAATGAACCTTCGATAAAAACCAACAAAATATAAGATACTTTAGATCTTAGTTATGTTATAAAATATAGTTTATTATTTGAATACATTTATCTTTAAAGGATCATTAGATATTCCATCATTGGAGATAATATTTATATGAAAATTAAATTCATTTATCAATGATTCAAATTTACTATTTTTCCAAAATATTTTTTTCCTTGAGATCCTATAACCTGATTTTTAGATTAATCTCATGATATTCATAGCTCGTAGTGTATATAAATACATCATTGATGAATAATACCAATTTTTTTTTACGAGAATAATATAATACCCTATTAAAAAAATACATAAAGTCATTCAGTGAATTAGTAAAAAAAGACATTATCATTAGCTCATAATGTTATTACCTTTTTAGAAATGATATCATCTTTATATCATCATTCTTAACCCGTGTGTAATGATATCTGGAGACAATATACATCATAAAAAATATTGGGCTCCTATAATTTTTAAAAATAAATAATCAATTTCTGGAATACAATACATGTTATTTATAATGATGTCATTTATATCCTTATAATCATTTCATTGTTTCCTAAACACATTATTCTCTTTCCCAAATAAAATGGGGCCTCCCCCATCGAAAACACTAAGGAATATACATACCATATCACATAACCAGTACATCTATTTATTCATCTCCACCAACTATGGTGGTTCTATTCTATAGGGAGTTTTATATATGGTCGTTTCATCAATAATTAGTCTAATGGAAAACTCAACATCATACTTACATGGGTGAAACGACCATGATCCATTATTTATATGGAAATCAATTAGACTAATTATTGATTTACCGCCATGGTGACTCTCTCTTTTTCACTACATTAAACAATTGGAAATATCATCTCTAGGGACATGATCCATTATTTATATGGCAATCGATTAGTAGTTAAATATAATGATTGTGGTTGTTGTCATGTGATGTGGTAAATCATAGTTACACTATGTTGTTGATCAACATGTAACTCTATGTAGATGAGGTTATTTGTCATACCATGGGTCAACATCCCTTATATCGATATGATCAAATTAGCTCTAACACCAACATCATTGATTTGATCAAGTGGAATATTCCTACATTGAATAATTTTACTGAAACAGTTCCCATTCAATAACTTTGTCTTCATCTATAATACACATATTTAATTCATGATATTAAATTGTATTCTATAATTCCTATTAGGCTATCTTGGAAAAACACTAAAATACTTTTGGGTTTCGATAATATTTGTGCTATCTTACTGGGCTTTATTATATATATTCCCCAAGGTACCTATTATAAATTATATGATACTAATTAAAATATATATGACTCTAGAAATCTAGGGTAAGTAGTTATATTACATAATATATATAGTATACAAGAGTTCATTCTAGAACCAACATCTTATTAGTCTTGGAAGACTAGATACATAAATAAAGAACATTTAAAAATAAAAGATACAACATGAAAAAATTGTAAGATAATTATTTTCCCATAAATTTTATCCCTAAAAATAACAAATATTTATCCTCAGTATTTCAGGGAATGGAAAAAAAAATAATGTTGTGCTCAAATGTTCAATAAGGAGTATCATACTCTAGAAGATATCCTAACATAAAAATGGGATGATTGATATGATTATAATAAATAAAAAATTAATGTAGTAATAAAATAAAACTAAGGGAATTATATATACATGAAATTAAATTAAGACATGGATAATAGTAATCTCTAATATCAAACTGATGGAATTCAATATTCATACATTGAAACATGTCATCAATACCACGGGAAAAGAACCTGCACTAATTTGTGGAGTGGCATACAAACAAAACTCAATTTCTTTCTTCATATGATACCTATATATACATTAAGGGACTATATTATTATGGGATACACCCATAACTTGATTAAGTCTTATGTATTTACCACAATAGTCAAAAATACATTTCATACAATTCCTTAAGGAACATATGTACGAATAAAATCATAGATTTATATATAATGGGAAATAAAAAAACAAATACATCTTTATTTAGTAGAATAACATGGATTTCATAGATAACAACCCTAAATTAACTTCAAAATTATGGGGTATCATCAACGTAATAGGATATACCCATATCAATGAAATATATTGGTGAGTGTTCTATGTAGCACACGAGCCATAGCCCAGTTGGTGAATACTCAACATGTGAATCCAAGAGACATGAGATAAAATCATGATGGAGACATATTTCCAGGTACTGTGGCAGTACTTTAGTAGTATTGTAGTTGGTACTATATAAGGTATTGTTTGATACTATAGTAGCCAAAACTAATCATCCATCTTGGCCTCTCAGCTACCATTTTTGTCCTCGAGTCCTGCAAGGCATTCGGTCCTACCCAAGGAATTCGAGCCATTTTCCTTTCAAGGCCTTCAGGACTCCTCAAGGCCTTAGAGCCACCCAAAGGATATCATTCCACCTTAATATATAGATGTACCAATCAGAATACAAGGTAAAAGGATCGTGATATTGATTTAGAGTATTCACATTCAACAAATAAGAGCTTAACAGAATTTGAAGAATGAGAGGGTATGAAATTTCCATCGATACCGGGCATGTGTAACTCTGAACATGATAGGTAGCCAACCAGACCTACAGAGTTGCAGAGTTAAACTCATGAAATGTTCTTGGGAAGGATCAGTTTCAAGTTTTCTTTCCTGGGTGATTCCCTCTAAGACCACTGGGACATGTAATTTTCTCTAAGCTTCAGGCCATGTAAGGGTTCCACCTAACCCCATGAAAGGTGGATTGTCAAAATATAAAAACAAATTAAGGCTTTTGGGCCATTTAGTTAGGGTACTATGATTTTCCTAAGTTATCCATGTAAGATAGTAATTGGGTTCCATAGTATGCATTTGTGGGAGACCAATGCAATGGTAGGGAAACTATTTTGTATGGTTTATAAACAGTGTTTGAATATTCCAAATCATATCCCCTAGGTGTATCTAGTAATGTGTGTCGTATTAATCCCAATAATTACGTTTACATGTGTCAATTGAGTCAATAATCAACCAACCATTCTTATGGTGAATACAACATGGTTTATTTGTTCCAAAATCTCTTGAAATATTCATTATTTTTATATAGATTAATTTTTTAGGAAACTAAACTCACTTTTTCTTTAAAAAATTAAAGATACCTATCCCATAATGGAACTATTCAGTATTACAATGGTTTTGGAAACTCATACATCAAAATAATATGAATAGGGGATTACAAAATTGAATTATAAGTACCATAAATTTTTTGAGTAGTATGGTAAAATTATTCCATGGTAATTTATACACCACACAAAGGATAATTTATGGTGAATATAACATAAGTCCCAAAGAATGAGAATTAAGATGAAAACCACCCTTTTGGATTGAATAAAAATTGAATCAAAACCACTTGAAAGAGGGGTATTAAAATTTATCATTAAATACCATGAGTAAATTAATTTAATGATATAACATAAGAAATATGTATTTTATACACTTTTTAATGTAAATTAGTTTTTTAACGAATAACTGGTATGAAAGAGTGTAATTTTTTAAAAAATATCTTACTTATTTTCTTTACATACATGAAAATACATTAACCTAATGTATCATAAACATAGCTATATTAATCACTTAATTAAAAACCTTGATAATATATATTTTATGATATACCATTAATATATATTAATTAATTATATAGATTTTATAATTTTACTTATTTTAACACATAAGGTCTTCATAGTTTGTACTATTTATATTAGTATAATAAAATTAATGTCTTATTTATTCTTATCCCAAGGTTAATCATTCATAGATAATATAAAATACTCAATTTGATAAATTTTATTTATTTATAATTTTATTATCTCACAACTTTGTTTTTTAAATTGTGTTGTGTGAAAGTGGAATCAATGTCGGCTTATTTTTGTAATTTAAGAAACATAATGCAATATTTCAATAATAAGCTAAATAATTAATTTAAATACTCTAGAAACATTAAAAAATAATTATTTTATTATTTAGTTTTAATAACATTATTATTTTAGTTCCAATAATAATCTATTTTATTTTTTTAGCATTGTTCACGTATGCGGTTAAACTAAATCAAACATGAATATACTATATCTAAGGGATGAATAATTTCATGATAGAGGTTTATTTTTGAAATATTATCATTATTATTTTTGAATAATAATTATATTAATTTTATTTTATGGTTTTTAATCAAATTTTATGTTTTTAATATATAATAAAGATTTATAGTGAAAAATGAGATATGTTACTTTGTGGAGGAATTAATCTACATAACACATGATCAATGTTTTTAATTAAAAAATAATGAGAGGAAATTAATGAATATGATAATTCATAAATTTTAAAAAAAGATTATATATATAATATTTATTCATCAATACCATCATTTAAACCATCTGTGATAGGAGGTATGAAAAAAAGAAGACATTGATTCATGGAGTTGGTAGTTTGTACACATGCACAAATGCCACATTTGTTTTTTCTTATTGGATATAATTTAATGAAAAATTTCCTTGTAATGATTATATTTACATTTATTTATACGAATTAAAATATTTTAATTATAATAATATTATTATGGAAGGGTTTGATAATAAAAATATTGAAGGTAATGCTAATAATATGTTGAAACTCACAAAGGGGACTCAATTTTTCACTACGTATTCTCCTTTGAAATGATGGCAATATTCTTAGTACATGTTGAAAATGGATTCTGAAATTTGGACAAGGTTATAGTATGTGAAAATTTTTATAGTTTGAAAGAGAAATTACAAGTAAATTTGAGTCTTGAAGTGGTAGTAATTTTACACATTGATAATTGAATATAATTTTAGTTTTGGGAGTAACCCTTACATTTGGAAAATTTTAATGTCATTATTCAAGGATAAATGGATAAAAAATAAATATAATATGAGTCTAATGGGACTTTTGGTCAATAATCACCTCAAAAAATCCTTTTTGAAAGAAAATGTTACTATATGGGGGCTTTTTTTTAACCTTTTACCTATTATCTTTATTTTATTTTTTCGGGGTAATTAAATTTTGACCATAGAAATTAATTTTAATGAAAAAAATTACTATTTAAAAATTAAAATACTTTTATCCTTAAAATTAGATATTTTAAAACCAATTTATAAAATCAAATTTTAGAAGGAGTTAATTTTTTTGAAATAATCAAATTTATTTTGTAAAAATAGTATGTAGAACCATAATGATTTAAAATTTAAATTTACATATAAGATTTATTTTTTGGGATACAAATTTTAATGAGAATACATTATTCATAGTAAAACATTATTGGTATTATGCATTCATGGAAGTGTAAAACTAAATTTCACCTTGGAAATAGTTTATTAAAAGGAATGATTAAAAATTGTATTTATTAAAGTAAAAATTTACTTTAGTTGTGAAAATGTTTTCCATTGGTAATATAAGTGAAATTAATATTATAAAATTTATAATGATATTCCATATATTCATATATTATTCCATAATTGATATTTTATATTATTATATAATGTTATCGTCAAAAAAATTTGTTTCGTTAAAATGATACTTCTCGACTAAAAAACATCCTTTTCAAAAAATATTAAAAAATTCACACTAGGATAATTTTAATAACATGAATTCAAAAATGAACAGAATTTGGTCAATTTAGAAAATTAAAATTCCACATTATATTAAATTCATGAATAAATTATGTTTATAGTGTGCATTATGAAATAGCTTCAGGATGTAGCATTTACATACTATAGTAGCATCTCAGGAATTAAAAAAATATTTTTCTCAATGGAAATTATGATTTCTAACTATTTTACTAATATTGAAGTTGATTTAAGTATATTAAAGAATATTTGGTTTATTCACAAATTAATTTACATCTCTATTGGTCATTGAAGGAAATTAATGAGGAGGAATTAATGATTTAATTAGATTAATAAATATTAATTGATTGAAAATTATGCATAGATTTGTCAAAATATGTTTGAATCTATTCAGGAAGCCTATATAAGATCCGACCAGAATATTAATCATGAAAATTAATTCATATTCCTTCAACCATACAAGGAAAATATGAGTTTTCATAGTAAAGTTCCCTAGTAGAATAAGTTGATAGATAAGAGAAAGATTCTTGTGTGGAAGTTTCACTTGAATAACAAAAAGGGGAATTTATATGGATCTCGGATAGTGGATGCTCTTCTCAATTTACCAGAGATTTATAAATTCTAGAATTTTTAAAATCAAGGAGTTGATGGGATATTTATAAGATATCCTCCAAAGTAAAAGGATGTCACTATTATAAAAAATAATCTAGAAGGCTTCCTGATACTAATAAATGTAAGATCTTGTAATAATCAATGAAATAATTTGTACATGATGAATTAATTTTTATAAATTATGATGATGTTGTTCTTATTAAAAAACTTGAATAAATTTCATACAAATATGAAATTTCTAAATATGAATAGGTCTGATAATAGGATTTATCCATTTCAAGTAATAAGGAACAATATGTTTCATCTAAAAGAAGGTTGTGATGACATCTGTATGTCCAAAAAATCATTATAGATCAAAGATGTCAAGTAAAAAATTTGATAACATTAAGGATAAAAACTCACAATTCGTTTTTTTATAATCTTAAACATATAGATATTGAAGAAGAATTACCATATCAAGAGTAGGTGCATTCTATGAATGACTAATTCGTCAAGATTGCAAATAATGTGACTATGGGTGTTGGTACCAAACCATAAAGTGATGAATTACATCCAGAAAAAGTGGGTGTTATGATATAAAATAAATGAAAAAGGTGATGTAGTGAGAAATTAAACTATATTACCATGTAATAGATATTCACAGGTTGGAGGAGTAGATTTTTATAAAACCTTTTAACTATTTAGAAGGAATGAGACCATGAAAATCATTCTTACTATAATAGTACAATTGTAATATAATGTATTAAAAATGGATTTTATGTCATCATTCCTCAATGGTGAGTTTGAAGAATATGGTTACCTTTAGAAATAGTCTGGGTTCTTTCTTGAAGAAGATGAGAATTTATTTTTTAAGTAAAATAATTCTTTATATAGGATGGAACAAGCCCGTAGAGGATGGTATCCTTAGTCTAAAACCTTCATAAATGTATAGAATTTATAAATGGGGGGAGTTGATAAAAAAACAATAAATGTATGAAAAAGAGGTATCTAACAGTGTTATTTTTTATGTAGATAATAGTTTATTCTCAGGAAATGATAAATATGTTTTTTAGATGGTTTCAAGGAGATAAAGAATTTATTATAAATTTCCATTACTGGAGAGGTTATTTACATTACTAGATTACAAATTCCATAAGAAAAATGTTACATTTTTCTCTCTTAAGATATATATACATGGAAAATTTTAAAAAAATATCAGTATGGAGGATACAAATCCAATTAACACACCAATTTTGTTAGAAACACTGATTTCCAAATTTTAACAAGTAACAAAATTGACCCATGGTGGTTCTAAAATTGCATTTTAAGTATTCTATGGTAGAAAATTTTAATACCCTATTTGGTATATGCTTTTACACTTTATTCATAGAATCAAAGTTCACAAATGGTGTTCCATTTCAGGTCTTGTACTATTATATATAGATAAGTCAAATGTATAATAATTTTTTGATTAATGTATAGAAATAATGGGTAACATGATCTATCCATCTATATAGATGTTTATTATTAAGATTGTGTTAATTATATAAGGTCAAGATTTTGTATAAATTTATTCCTTGCGTAAAAATGTATTTTTTTATAAAAATGTGGAGAAAAATTCAATTATGTTTATAATATTCACGGTAGAATATGTGTCTATCACTCATGCCATAACCCAGCTGATGTGGATGAAGTCACAGTTGGGAGATCTCAAGGATAAAGTGAATTTTCCACTACTATTAAGATGATATAATCAATATGATATTAATTTATTATATAATACTATTAAATGATCAAGATAAAATCATCTTAATATCCAATATCACTTTATCAAGGATCACGTGGGAAGAAACGTGTAGAAGATTTAATCTGCTTCAAAAATGGTAAAAATATATGATGTGTTCACCAAACCATTTTTTAACGATGCAATACAAAATCAGAGGTTTATGTTTGTAGTTATACCACTCCCTTATCAAGGATAAGGTGTAGTTATTAGTCCCCTCTATCATCTTTTCATTGAATTTTTTTCAATGGTGTGGGTTTGGGGATAAATGAAAAAATAAATATTTCATTATATTTATCTTTTTCTGTAATGTTCAAAAGGGGTAGAATATTCCCAGAGGGAGTATAAATTGTTTTTTATTATAAGAGGGAGAATATATATAGATATAATATTAATGTTATAAGTTATGATATCATTACTATTCATGTGTGAACTACATTGAGGTTTTGTGTGTCCATGTATGAATTTTTTTATCACAGGATCCATGGATATATCGATTATATTGTGGACCAATTTAATTTTTTTGAATTATTTATTATATATGAATTTATTCTATGACGTGATTTTGATTTATATATTAATAAAATGGTTTACTTGAATTTATATTGAAGTGTTATCATTTCATCAAGGAGAATCAAGAAGAACGAGTTTTTAGATGTTGAATATAAATTACTATTTTTATAGACAATATGATATCATTATGTAATATTCAATTTTCCTACACCAAGTTCTATTATATAGGATTATAAATATTAAGTAATGATTCATTTTATGATTATTGGGTTTGATAGTTATTTATGTTCTTTAGTTTATAACAAAATATAATGGGGGGATTTCTGAGATGAAGTGTTTACGCGAAGTATCTTCGTGAGGAATATGATATTGGGGGAATTTTTTGAACACCTAAGATAATGATTCTATAATTTTATATTAAAGTACTATATATAGAATTAGATACTTATAGAGAGAATCCATTTTAATTAAGTTTCTAATAATTTTGTGGATATGTTTAATTAGTTGGGGTTTTTAAATATTCAAATCGAATTCAATGTTTCATTAAATAATTTTTCACATGTGAGGTATAGGTCATTAGAGTGTATGAATGTCTCTGAAAATTTCATGGATTAGTTATCAAATTAATATATTTTTAGCTACATTAAATTTTTGGAAAAAATTTTTGTTTTCATGAATGAATATTTCTATATAAGCAAATTTAATATTTGCTTTTCTAGATAAGAAAATTTGGCACATGTGAATCTATGTACAGGTATTTTCACATTATAAGATTTGTTATATGTGAATTCTAATCATAAAAATTCATGCAAGGGTATTTTTTAATGGAGATCCATGTAAGGGTGGTTAATAATGTATGGGAAACGTAAGATTTGTCTTCATAATTGAAAAATAAGGATGTTCATTCCAAACCAAAGCTATATGTTGGGAATATTTATGTAACATATCACTGCCCCGAACCACTGTATGGAAACCAAAACGGTGGAATATTCCAATACATCGAGTTTACCTACCTATATGCCAGAGGTAAATGATTAGAAACCTGTTTGAAAGGTGTTACAAAGGAGAGACTATTCTTGGATTTTATAGTTTACCATAAATGAAATATAATAAAAAAATTTATAAATCATTCACATAAAATAGTAACTTGATATGTAGGTATGTGTTGACCATAATCAAAATAAATCATTATGTAATAAATGAAATTTATATTGTACATGTCAGGAAGTCATAACAGAAGACCCAAAAGGCCATATAATAAATCTATGAAAATATACATAATGTTTTTTAGTCCTGGAATGGTCCCCAACTCCAATTCACCATCCTAGTAGTCTAACTCAGACATACAATCAAGTAGAATTTTCTTGGGTTATGAAGTTCTATGGTGACTCGAGTGTGGTGTGAGTACAACATAGTCATCCACCCCCAAAAATTTCCATAAATATATCTAGTTTGAGAAAAATTAATGAAAACATGATCAAAGTAAAAAAATTAAATAAATCCACTAAAAAATTTATATCTAAATTAAAAAAACATCAATCTCAGGGGGTAGATTCACCCTAATAATTCTACGTACCAACTTCATCCAATGTTGAGGGATCATTGAGAACTTTGTGATGAATGTTCTAAAATAACACCCACCTTGGGGAATATAACCATTGTTGGCCAAACCACTAACACCAGAGGATAATATATCAATCCCCAAGGCTCACATTCCAACATGGGGGGTGGCACGTTCAACCATTTTTAAACCATAAAATAGACTAACCCTGGTCCATGTTCACCCCAGTATTAACCATCACCCAGCTTCCACAAGGGGGTTATAATGAACTTGACATGATTACCCTCTCAAGATGAAATTAGACCCAAATTTCCACATATGTGAATGTCATTTCAGATCCCCATATGATGGAACCTATTTACCAAGAAGCCAAAAAATGGATGGAATTATTTATCCCAACAAAAATCATAAACCCTAAAATATATATACACCTGTGATTAAATAAATAGTAAATGAAAACAAGATTACATATATATGTCATAATATAAAGATAAAATTGATGTGAATCTATTGAAACTATTTCATGTTAATATCCATTATATAAGTCCTACATTAAAGAATGATAATGTAAAACAACAACTAAAATATTCTCTACGTTATATAATTGAAAAAACTCCTCCAACTCACCATATAGCTACCCAACCCCAACAGATAAAAAGTATCATTGCGTCACTACTACGTCTAAAAATTATTTTAATTGAAATACATGACAAGGTCTATGCACTACCGAAAGGTTGAGCAGGGTGTGAGGTAATAGGATCAATAGGGTCACACCCAGTTCATCCAAATAATCATCTATATGATAATCATAACAATCTCAAGTTTAAATAAAACATGGAATGAATTAAATTTTAGCATGTTTTTATATGAAAAGTATGAATAAAAAATAATTCCCCATTTTTCACATTTCAAATTAAATTAACAAATTAGTTTCAAAGTATTTCATATATGTATATATTAAAATAGATATATCATGTCAAACCAAAGCATGCATCACATATCATATCAAATCTATGTAAGTGAAATCAAAATAGTGTAATCCCAAACAACCCAAATTTGTCAAAATCATAGGTATCATTATTCCAAGGATCAAACTAGTTCAAGATAGCTTGGACACAGATTCCTAAAATAGACAATCTTGGACACATAAAGACTCTTCATTTATGAATCGATATAAGATAGAAGAGGAACACACCTGAAATTGAACACCTTAACAAGTATATTAAGTACCTAGAATATCAACATGTCTATTAAGTACATAGAACATCAGGCCAATAGAGCATATGAACTCCCCCTGAGTGAACCCCATGATAGTGGAGGAGGCCTATTAATACACCTTCCACCTATGTAACAAAGGCTTCTAATGTGATATATTTTCCTAACCATTTCATTTTCTAAACCATTTATTCATACAATTTAATTATATCATTCTTTGAAACCAATTTGATAGAACCATTTCACAATGACTGAAAGCTGATTTTTCATTTACAAAAACCACATGAAACTAATATTCTATAAAAACCCCATTTCCACACACATAAATAAACCCTTAAAATTTAGTTATAAAACAATTTTTGGAAATCTAAAGTAATGTAGTTCACCAGCATAGTCTAGTGATAGATCCACCAACCTCAAACCATAGGTCAAACATTACCGTAATGGGAGCCTTCAATAAGGACATACAAAAAATCAAATATGATTGATGTAGAATCAGATCCTCTCATCATAAAAATGAATAAATTTAAGAAAAGGTTTAGGATTGAAGAGGATACCAAAAATATCTCAAGAACGAGAACCTTCCACACTACAACCCACAAATGGAACGACCCTCAAAATAAGTTCACACAATGGATCTAAAATGAGACAATAATAAACATCACAACATATCAATAGATTCGATAACATAATGAATATATGCCACCATTATCCATGGAAATAAATAATCTGAAAGGATTTCTCACCCATATGGATCTAATCAAACCATAATGAAGATCAATTGTTGTAATAAGTGATTAGGATAGAGCGGAGGCCCCCAATATCACTAGAGGAGAGATCTAAGTCATGAGAAAGGAGGGGTGTGTCTCAATAATAAACCATATCATCCATGGGGAACCCTAATATCCATCCTCTTGAGACTTACATGGTGTGTAATCCCTTTACATTTCATGTAATCTTTGAAGCCCATATTCACCGAAAAACCCATCATCTTTTCCTTAAAAGAAAAATTATAACATTAAGAGACATGTATTATTACACTATATGTACTCATTTCATGACATGCGCTAATAGAAATGTAAAATTCAGGTACTCCCATTACAAAATATGTAAATTCCTAGTAGACTACCAAAATAGTACATTCTTACCTGAAATCAAAAACCACCATTGGTGTTCTATGAACTCTGGGACAACCCTGCTAAGCCATTAAACATTTATTCCCAGAATCCATTAAATCAAACAAATATACATCAATGATATTTAGCACATTTTTTTTAAAAAATTATCTTTCCTCATGTGTCCCAAGATGAACCCAATTAATGAGGAAAAAATGTAAGGAGAAGGGAATTACTTGAATGAAGGTCACAAGAAGTAACAAAATCTACACTATAATACATTCCATATCAAGGAGGTCATGTGAATAAATTAATTTTGGTAAAGAGGAGAGGACATTACACCCTTATCAATGACTCGCACTCCCTGGTCTCATGAGAATCTGGCGCGTGTCGACATGACAATCAGAAAAACAGAATCGACATCACATGGATGAAATTCACATGAGAGTCAACAATTTCAACTTGATACTCCACTATAGAAATATCGAGATCTTACTCAATATATTCCTATATTATAATGATAGAGGGATAAGGATGGTATTTTTGGATCTGTGATATGTAGAAAACATAATTAATTCTTACCAACTGTACTGGTAGTGCCAACCGATAAGCAGCTTTCCCAAGATACTCAGTGACCTCAACTGGAAGAACATATATTAGAGCCAACATCCATAATTTCTAATATGACAATTACCTAATTAAGGGGAAAATTTCATGAATATCCAATCACCTATTTAAAACTAAAAATAATGACATCGTTGACACACATTATTTTTTTTTCATCTCTGAAATATAAACAGATACCAATGTATATCCATAATCATTCCAAACAACCACTGAACAAAACTAAGTCCCGCCAAAGAAGCATCTCCAACCTCTTCCCATAAAATAGGTGATCTTCATGGGATGAATACAAATCCTAAAAATGAGACATATTAATTGAATAATGATAACAATTTTTTATAAGTGAACTCAACCAGTCTAAAACTACCTATACCATAATCAAAAAAATCCAAGACACAAACTCATATCATATCCTACAAGATCTAAAGTAAACTCTCTGTATAACCGTATATCTATGGATGATAAGTGGTACTCAACATGAACTAAGTCCCCCAAAACTCTTAGAGAATCCTCCAAAACCTCAATGCATACCTATCATCCCTATTATAAAAAGTGCTATAAGGAACACAATAAGACCTCAAATTTTCTTCGCATACAACATATTAATATCTTCAACTTTAGTGGTGTCACTGATCGATAAAGTTTGATTTGTATATTTCAACTAATCAACCTCAAAAAATATAGAATTCCATCCTCATAAATTCCATGGTAATATAATAGAAATGTACATAGATACAACAACACATTTCAAATCCATCGTTGACGGAGGATGGATAAAACCATAAGGTTTTAGAAGATTTTACTTTATCTGTTGGAAGGTGTAACAAGAGGACATAAATCGGAAATGTCTAGCACGATTCCTGGTCACAAGAATTATTGTTTCACTTCATAATAGATCATCAAAGTTCCTGGATGAAACAGTTATGAAAAAATATGACAATAAAAAAATTCTAGATTCTCACAGATGATTTGATAATAATGTGATTCCCAAAATAGGTAATACCATCTTAAGAGAGTGACCTCCCTTAAACAGTATCCCCACAATATAGGGTTTCCTGATTACCTTTGAATTATTCAACCAACTAATGAATCTATAGAATATAATCAATGGGAGATTATGATAGCTGATCATTGTCCAAAACTATACCTAAAACCATATTCACGAGAAACCAGAAACAACTGATCAATAATCCCCATAACGTTACAACCACCCTTTGAATCCAAAATAGCTTTTGATGGCAGTTTTCTATTGAGAGCATCTGTAACATAATTTATCTTCTCCCAAGAGTAAGTGATATCTATATCAAAATTCGGAATTCATTATAGCTACCACCTCTTTTAGAGATTCACGTTTATCTGGGAAATGATATATATTATAATCCTGTGGTTATAAAAGACCCTGAACCACTCTCAAAAAATATAGTACCAACAATACATTATTTCATTCATAACTATGTAAATCTCTAAATAATGACTGGGATAATTATTTTTATGTGGTAAGAGCTAATATGATCCATATGAAACCACATGGTCATCGTGCATGAAGAAACAACCCAAAGCTTTTCCAAAAGCATAATAGAAAATGATATAACCCTTCTTGACATCTGGTAAGATCAAAATTGGAGTCAATGATAGAAGTTGTTTTATCTCATTGAAATAAGGTTGACAGTCTTCTTCCCATATGTGATTCCTTACTTTTTTGGAATGTGTAGTGAATGGTGATACTAACTTAGAGTAATCATGTGACAATTAGGTCCTGGTGATAGCACAACCACCCCTCCTTAACATGGTCATCGGGTCCTGGTCCACCAGGTACCACCAGTTGTCCCACAGACATGCGGGGCCCACCCTAGGGTCCGCCCATATGCCCGAACGGGTCATCTGACTAATGATTATCCCAAAAGGCCAACACATTTCCTTTCCAGTGTGCTTTTTCCTCACTCACACACACCCTGGGAAACTTCCCAGAAGGTCACCCGTCCTGATCACTACTCCAGGCCAAGCACGCTTAACTATGGAGTTCATAATCAGACAGGCTCCCAAAAAGGAAGGTGCACCTTGTTGACATGAGTCATATAATTTAGTCATTTAACCCTTTATCATTTGGGGATGTTACAATCAACCCCTTTAGAGCACAACGCCCTCGTTGTGGGCCCTACATCTCGACCCAGGCAGTGGACCACACACTTAAGGATGGGTTCCTCCTCTAATACCAAATGTGACAACCCTGCTTTTTATTACAACTAAAAAATGATTAATTACATAAAACATCATTTGATACAACAAAGAAGATCGAGATGTTTACTGTCTTTCGGGCTTAGGATCACTACATAAAAACATAAAACATGAAATACAACATCTTCATTGAAAACTTCCTTTACATGACCAATACATTCCCTCGTACTTAGCATTGCATGGGATAACCTGAGGAAATGCATAAGAAAAGGGTGATCTATAAAGCCTAGTAAGGGAGTACACATGGAATAAAATGAGGAGTACAATACATGTTAGACAATATTTATATCAATATAGAATAAAAGAAACATGAACATAAAGGGATGATAAAGAAAGATAATCATAACATGGAAATGTACAACAACACTTAACATGGAATTAGCATGAGCCAAGGTCATTGCACATAAAGCATGAGTAAACCCTCATTTCACATGAAGCATGAGTAAACACTCGTTGCACTTGAATTAGCATGAGTCAACACTCATTTCACATGACGTTTCATGATACTATATATTACCCAATGCAGTGGAGCACTATAAGGGCGCACCCTTCTTAAACATTTCATTTCATGCATAAGTGTGCCACATGGATCATAAAACATTGATTCATAAAATATAATCATTTCTTCCACAATAAAGGAATGTGGAATTCATACATGAAACGTTACAGTCAATATGTAAATGTGCATAAAGGTGAATACCCTTGATGGAGAAATGGGCATGGTAATAATTACACAATGACATTGGCCTAGAAAATCGGTGCGATTTCGGCAGTGTAACGGCGTGACATAAGAATTCATAAAAAAGGATTATGAGAGAGAAAGGGGCTCCTCATCATATTTACATGTAATGTACACTAAGGAGGTCATTTAGTTACATGTCCCAACAATTGTAATGGAATTTAGATTCATGATACAAAAGTATTTCTTGAATGTAAAAGAGGAGAGAGAAGTTCTTTTCGGAATTTCGGCAGACATACGGGTGTACATGGGAAGAAATTTAATGAGAGAGAAAGGGTCTCACATCATTCAAAAATAAAGAGGGATGTATGAGGGAGGTTTGAAACCATACCCCAACATTCAAAATTGAAATTAAAAGGGCAAAACAACTTAAAAAAATTGGACAAAAATGAGAAAGGAAGAAAAAACCCTTACTTGGCAGTGTGCTTCCAAAGGCTAGAGAGAGGCTTGTGAGAGGCTTCTTGGGAACTTGGGGCACCTTGGGAGGATTCTTGAGAGAGTAGGGCAGAGGTTGGACGAACTCAAAGGGATTTTAGTGAGGAGTACGTGGGATCTTGGGTGGGTTTATATAGGAAAGGTGAGGGAATCCTTTATTATTTAGGTTTGGGTCCCCTTACATTAAATTAATCCAAACCACAAACCATCCCATTGTTTTTGCCCATGATTTTTTGAAAAGGGAAGTGGAAAAAAATATTTTATAAGGCCCAAGTCCGAACATTTTAATATAATACGGTTTCTTATGTGGAGGTGAGTCAAACTCCCATGGAAATTAATTTAAAAAGGCAAAGTGTTGAATATGTCTTGAGGGGTCCATTAATGCTTTTAAAAGTAAGTAAAACAAACCCAAAATAACATTATTTTAATGATAAAACATATATTGGCCGAACATAAGGATTATGGTATTCTTATTACATCACCATTGGGTCATTATGATGTCATAAAACAAATTATATATTTAAATAGTATCTAATTTTTACCCAAACATTTGACTGTCTCAGAAAATTATGAAAAATTCACCGTTGGAAAATTCTGACGTCCTGATTCCAGAAATGACATTTATTTTATCTAAATTTTTTTTCTAAATATGTTGATTTTCACTTTTAAAATAAAAACCAACATTTATAAAAAATTCATGGGTTTTGAAAAAAATGGATTTCAGACCTTAATAAAAATTTTAATTGCATTCATAAAATTATAAGATCATTTATATTTAATAAAAATTATTTTAATAAAAATATTATTTTTTTATTAAAATATTATTTAATTAAAAAATCCATTAATTTAGTAAAATAGATTTCTTAAATAAATAATAACTAAAAACACCATTTTAACTTTAAAACGTATTTATAATGTATCATAAATGACTAGAAATTATATTCATTATTATATACAAAAAATAATGTACATGAACATAGTACTACTTATTTGTTACATAACCCCTTAAAACAGCCGCATAAGACCTAAGGGTAATGTGTGCGATGGTGACAGACTCTTTGGGTGGCTTGGATAATATTGTGCAACTGGTAATTTCAATCAACTTCCACTTTTCCCGTAGACCGTCATGTTCGAGCTATACATGGTGAAGCTCAGCTTGGGCTTGGTCAAAGGCGAAGCCCAAGGATTCCACCTTTATTCCGAGCTCCGACAAATGGGCTTGGTATGTGGAAATTCTACTGGATGAGGCCATCGCTTCCTTTGTCTGAGTAAAATTGGTTCGTTAAAGCCTTATATTTATACTAATCAAGTGATCACTGTTAAACGGCTATATTAACAACGGTCACTATTCATACCATAAAACCAAAGAAGTTGACATATTATAAAACCATTTTTCATAAAGATACATTTAACTGGATCAAGAGGGATTTTCTATTAAAGAAACTTTGGGTCATTACAAATCTTTATCGAACTATAGATTGTATTCGGCATGACCATGGAAGATATGAATCTCAAATTCATTTCACGGCTCTTCCCATGGCAAAATAGCTTGCACCTTATCAAGATCAACTTATAATCCATGCACAAAAATCATGCTCTCTATGTATTTAACTTATAGGATCAAAACATTTCATTTGTAATGGTTTCATTTAAAATAGTTACATTTTATGCTTTCCAAAACAAAACCCAAATAGTTCCCATGCAAATGCTCAGATCTCTAATAAACCAAAATATCATCCATGAACACTACCAAAAATGTGTCAAGACACAGATGGAATATCTAATTTATCAAATCCATAAAAATAGATAGAGTATTAGTCTGACCAAATGAAATAAAATGATATTTTAAATGGACATACCAGCTCCAAAATCCATTCTTGGGATTACTAGAAACCCAAACACTGTGATGATGATTACCAAACCAGATTTCAATCCTTTAAAATCACTTGTCCCCCTTTAACTAATCAAAAAACTCATCCACCGTAGGAAAAGGATACATGTTCCTAACTATCACTCATTTCAAATTCTGATAGTCCACACATAATTCAAATGAACAATATTCCTTCTTGGAAAAGAAAACTAGGGCTTCCCTATGAGAAATGACAGGTCAAATATAACCCTACACCATCACTTCATTGAACATGGTCTTGATGCCTTTCATCTCTTCTAGTTCCATATGACAAGAATGTAACAAAATAAGATTCATACCTAACACTAGTTAAAAAATAAAATACATATCCCTCTCTAAATTAATCCTAGATAAATCATGTAGGAAAATTTTAGAAAATTCCCAAAAAACAACCAAAGATCAAAAAGAGTAGAAACATCATCAAACACAACTATAACTGTATAAAACAACCCTCTAGGCTCTGGGTGGGTATTTTCCACATTACCGGACCTTAGATCTCACTCTCCCTAAAATACAAATGTTCTAAAATTGACAATAATAAAGGATACATCCCGATGATAACAATAAACCTCAACATGATGACTGACTAGAAAATCCATCCCAATCAGGACATCAAATGGGACCATATCAAGAAAATGAAAATACCATACTAACTCTACATCTTCTTTCGATACCACACAAAAATAAAACGGACACCACTAATCTTTCCTCTTTCCAATATGTTTCCCCAAATCCCTAAAAATGAAATCATCTCTGTTGAATGTTAAATAATATTAGCATAATGGAAAGATATAAATGATTATGAATCACCTGTATCATATAAATAATTTGGAACATAAGATTCAATATTGATGGTACCTCTCACTATTGCATGACTGGAATATTATTTTATTATAATCTAATGAATGAAGGAAAATCACTTATTTTGAATAGTGATGTATCTCTATATTATATAAAGAATCTGGATACACCACAATAGCATTTGTGTTCTAATATCCCTGTTTATGTTCAGGTGAAGACAAATCCTGGATGAAAATCTATAGATGACCAAAACATTCATAACTGTTGCAAATATTTACAGGAAAAGTAAAAAGACTCTATGTGTGTATGAACATTCACCATTAATATCATGTCATAGGAATATGAATGGCCTCAAATTGAGGTTCCAAAGTGAGTGAATTTTGAAAACCATCTCCTCCAATCCTGTGAAAATCATTTCAGTTCCTCTTTTTCCTCAGTGCGCCATTGAGGCTACCACTAGGTAGAAGATAAGGGGATGAATTTCCAACCATTACTTCTATATTTATCTCTTCCATAATAACACTATCCATGATCTTCCCATAGTAGAAAATTTAAAAATATAAATTAGAGATATGATATCCAATTACAAATCGTATAGGTACTTCTGAGCTTTCTGTTGGTGATTATTTACAACATTTAGTGAAAAAAAGAACCATATTAGGAACACGATTTGTGTATGGTGACACCAAATGATCTCCATTTCATAATGAGTGGAATTATACAGAATTGAACATCATTAGTGTATCTGAAAAAACATTGGGAAGAAGCAATTTTTAAAACCCTTCCAGTCTCAGCCCACATTCTTATCATTCTGCACAATGGAATCCCGCCATCGATTTCCGGGACCCTCAAGTATTAACACCATTCACATAAACATGATTATCTCATGTCTATCCAAAACTTCAAAAATCAGATCTATCATTTCAATCTAGTCCACTTCTTCTTTAGGATCATTTGTTGGCTTCTCATTCAAGAACTCTCATGATTGATCCTTATATCCTATAACTCCTAGTTATACCTCAAAAACTACGTTATAAACATGTGATAAATTCAGATAAAAAAATGAACTTCCATCATTTTAGCCTTCATAAAATTATAATCCATCATATGATTCACTTGAAGATAATTAGTTGTATCCTCTCATGGAACTCATAGAACTTGTCTCAGAGGGTTATCACTACACACCGAAACAAAATAAAATGGTCAGAAAACATTTTTAACAGATTTCAAACAAGAATAACATTAGATAAAATATAGATTAATGTGATGAAATAAAAATAGAAGCCACATATACCAACATCCAATGATAACATGAGTATCTGTAAATAATGTTCTAGCTATAGTCTTTCCATAATCAATCTATAATGTCGAAATAATCCAATACCAAAACTACAAACATCCCATGATACAAACTTTAACACCCCGAGATTTTATGAAAAATATTCTTTTTAATTACATTGATGTCTTGTGTTGTACGCTACACCAAAAAGAGCTTGCACTACACGCATCCCTGACTTGTCTTTCATTACACGCACTCACGACCTTCCATGATAGCGTGTGTTGTACGCAATACCGAGTTTCAGTAAACAATGATATGTTATATAAACTAACCATTATGAATATTAATACCCACTTTTTTAAATTTTATAAATTTTATTTTTTAAAATGGACTTTATTTTTGGATTCTTAATTTCGAAATTATCCTAGGGTGATGTTTTGGAATTTTTATGAAAACATTCAATTTTTGATGAATAGTGAAAACACCAGGTTACTATTTAAAAACCGACTTTCTATATAAATAATTATGTATTTTATTTAAATTTATTTTAGGTAAAAATTGATACATAATACCTATATAAGTTCAATTTAATTCATTGGAGTCATTTTATAATAATTTTTGACATATAAGAATTTTATTGAACTTTTCACCATCTTTTACCCACCTCCTAGGAGAGTTTGAAAATTTACATAAAACATAATTTTACCGCTTCTGTGAGTGTAATTTCCAAAATCCATGAGACAAGGTTAATATCAAGGAGTAAAATGTGGTTCAATAAGATAAAAATAATTTTTTTGTGAATAGTAACTTTTTACTTTTATTTAACACGGTTAAAAGTAAATAGAGTAATTAAGGGTAAAAATGATATTATGATTTCCCGAAAACATGTCCTAATTCTATTGGATAAGTTTAATTCGACCAAAAACAACCTTAGGAATAAAATATGACCATTTAGGTCCACATGGTTTAGATTAGGACACTTGTTATTATTTTATATAAAGAAGAGTTAAAATAGTTAAAATCAAAGTTTAATAACTAAAACATTTTTAATATAGAGTTATACATAAGATAAATTCGACTATAAATATTAATAAAAAATATAAATTGAGTTCATACATAATGGTATTTTATTTATAATTTTTAGACATTGAATAATTTAATATATTTATGACATAATGATGATGCAGTAATTACCTTATTAATGTAATATTAACATAATTGATATTATAAATACCCAAATAAATATAATTTGAGACTTTTTACGAATTAAACTAATTTTATTGGTTAATAAAACATGTTATTATTGATTAAATTAATGTTTTTCGAACTAATCATGTTGTTATTATTTTCACAAATATCAATTACCAAATAGTGTCAAAATTGACATAAAATAGTTTTTAAAATAATTATTATATTATAATTTTTTATTATATTACAGAAAATCTAAGGTTCGGAAAAATGACTTAGATAAGGTTATATATATTAATAATTAACCACTTGGGGTTATTTTGGCTTGTTATAGTACGTTTATTATCCATATAGTGTAAGAAAACAAGAAGATATAGTAAAAGTGAAATTATTTAACTTAGAGTTAAATCTAAATGATAAGGTTAAAATATTAACCTAAACATGTCTAAATACAATTGGTTGAGATTATTTCGACCCATACCCACTTTAGCTTTCAAATAAATCAATTTGGAGCTATTATAAACCGAATATGAATTTATTATAAAATAAAATTTTACGTTTTTCCAATGGTGCCCCTCTCCTCCCTTATAAAAGGCCACCCCTTCCCTCTTCTATTCCCAACATTTTGAGCCTTGAAGCTCGGCCAAACCCAGAAAATTACTTTTCTAAAACCCTCTAGTTATTTCATAGAGGTTCTGGTCTTCTCAGAAGACCAACTCTAGTTCCCTAAGAAGAAGTGTAAAGGAGGTGCTTCGGGGAAGAGGTAATCTCTTCTACAGACTCTTTAAAGATTCTTTATTCTTATACGTCCTATTATTTATTTGTTTCATTATAATTTAATAACATCAGTATTAATTATATACTGATATGTTATTATAAATACTAAACAACCTCATTTAACCTTCTATCCATCCTACGAAAAACTAAATCACTGCGCGTGCGTACGTACCGAAAACCGTCTCCACACAGTGGTGAAATCTGTTTTCCACCACCACGTTATTTGGATGGGTATAATGGTGTAAATAAGTAACTATATATGATTATTGTAAAGTTATATTGATTCTGATATATTATACATAAACTTCAATCAAATTCCATGATCATGGGAATGATATCATCGCTCGTGCGTATGTACGGACTACCATCTCCACAAACGCGATGAGATTCATTTTCCATGATTAACCATTAAAGTATGATTATAAAGTATATATAATAAATAATCATGAAATATATTACATTATAATGATACTAGATTTATGTACATATTTTTTTCATTTACTTAATTCCATTTAATTCAATAAGGAAACGAAAACAGCGTTCATGTGTTCGTACAGCCAACCGTCTCCATGAACGGTGTATTTCATTCCATTTATATACTGAATATATATTATATAATAATAATGTTTTACATTATGGAATTAAGTAAATCAGGATATATGTAATAATATCAAGAACAATATGTCTAAAAACGTACGATAAATGAAACGAGTTTACCCAAAATGTTGGTTTAACAAGGAATTTACAAAAGAAAGGGTAATATAAAGTCATAAGTGAATGATATATGATATAATAACAATGAATATGATTCTGTAATAAGTCAATGACATTATTTAATTCATTATACAGGAGTTTCGGATACGTACGAAGCATATCAAACATAAGGTAAGGGATAATTATTCCAATCTCATTCTTATCTGAGATTGTTTATTCGTAAGTATTTACTAGGGTTATTGTTATCATCCATGCACATGTTTTATAAAATTATTTTTATGTATGCTTAAAGACATTTTTACCCATTATTGAATTTTACCACATGTTATGAAAGGAATATTTGTTTTTTTACTGTACGATGAAATTTTTGACTTTTCCGACAAAAGTACGGGGAGAATTCTTTTTAACTTATACGACATGAACATATTTTTACGGTTTCATAACGCCTTATTTTCATGAAGCTGAATCTACAAGATTTAATGACTATTTTCAACAAAATCCTTTTATTTTAAAATTTCATGGCATTTTGTGAAAAGAAAATGATTTTGAAGAAGAAAGGATATTTTCCTCATGAATTCATTTCAAGTGTTTTATCAAAACCATTTTACATATAAGATAGAATTATTTCATTTGTGTATGTTTCAAGTATAATTTCTCTATGATTTACATGGTTTCACTTTTCATATGATGAAATGATATACATTTTTTTGTATGGATTATTTTATGATGGGATTATGTTTATGAAACCTATTTTATAATTTCGGTAATGATGAATGATGTATGTTCATGTTGTGTCAGAAGTAAGAATGATTTCATTATGAGATGGGTGGGACCTATATCTCCCTCCAACACATTGGGTATAGATTTATATCTCATGAGATAGACATGTCTAGAATGGTAAGATAATCTGGTTCAGTGAAACAGGACTAGAACGAGGAGTTAACTCGATTCAGAAAGGGACTTCATCCACTAAGATGGTCTTGGCAGCAATGCCTTGAAAACTATGAAAATCATATAATGTGCTTAATGGTTTTCCACAATAAAAATGTTTTATTCGCATGATTTTTTTTATGATTGTGTTTTTTTAAGATATATTCCTTACGTACTTCCATGATTTATGTCTTTGATCAAGATTTTGATGTTTAGATTTTATGTTCAATTTCTTGCATTCAAATGTTTTTGGATTGTTTTATGTTTTCTATGTTTACTTTTACTGAGCATTTGAGCTCACCCGTTTTATTTTTTTCATTTCCCCAGGATATAAAGAAAAGATTTAGGTAAGAAAACAAAAGGTGATGATATTTATGGGAGATGTTGAAGATCTTTCACCATGATTAGAAGATTATTTTTCCGAGTTTCCAAATACACGAAACTATTACAGTCCTTGTGTATTGGTTATTGTTTTTTATTAAGTATTCCGCAAAAGTAATGTAATGTCCATGTACGTCAAGATTGGGTCTCTACAGGATCTCCTAAAGAAAAAACATGTCTTTTGATAACAGTCTATGATAAACCCCACCTATGTACCCTCTCAAATTAGTACCTACCCCAAATTTCCACATACATGAAGTTTATTCTCTATCCTCATATTCTAACATCTACCACCTCTGTAACAACTAAAAATAGTGGGAACTATTCTGGCCATCCTGAAGTAGACAAGATTACATGAATACATCTATATGTCATAATTGAAAGAGAAAAATGGATGTGAAGCAACTGAAATTGTAGAAATATAATCTCCAATAGACAAGTCCATCTATAATGGATGAAACAACAAAGAAGCTACTCTGAGAGTCTTCTTATGATAACACGGTAAAACCCTTGATATTTGAAAATATAGCTACCCAAACCCAGCTAACAGAAAACATCATCACCTCACTATGAAATATTTCCTTTTTCTTGAATAGAAAGACATAATAAGGTCTATGCACTGCTGATGGGGACACAAGGTGTGAGCTAAAAGGAATAGTAATTTATGACGTAGTTTTCTCAAAACAATTCAGTATAAAATAATCCAAGAATGATAAAAATAATTTAAAACAAAGAATGATATAATTTTTAGCTATTTTATATCCAATGAATCAGAAACAATTTAATTTCCCATTTTTACACATTTTACAATAATGTAGTTAAATAAATTTTAAATCATTTTATATAGATATATAAAAAATGACATATCATGTCAAACATAACCATGCATGAAATATGACATAAAGTCTATGGAAGTATGACTAAAATTTTATAAACCAAAATAAGAAAAATCGGCCAAAAGGACATGTAACATCACAACATGGATGAAACTATGATAGTATAGCTTAGACACTTATACCTAATAAAGAAAAATGATCACGCATCAATCCTATATAAATATTCATTGAGTATTGAGTGAAGAGGAACCCCCCAAAAGTCAACCACCAAACACGTCTATCACATCCCTAGAAAAATAATCCTCTAGAGCATAAGAACTCCCTGTGAGTTAACCCCACCAACAGTAGATGATTCTTATCAATATACCATCCACGTATGTACCCATGATTTCCCTTGTGCATTATTTCCAAAAAATTTCATTTTGTACAACACATAATAAAATCATTTCATCGTATCATGCATTTAAAACCATTTCATAAAACCATTTCATAATGATTTTAAAAACCCATTTTCAATTACCAAAACTAGGGGGAACCATATTTTATCAAAAACCGAATTCCAAAGACAAAAATCAATCATGCCAATGCAGTTGTAAAACAATTTATCAAAAACGAGATCAATGCAGTTCTCCAACACAACATAGAGACATAACCACAGACCCCATAACTCAGGTCATACATGCCTTGAATGGGAGACACCAACAAGGAAGAATGAAAATATGTTAATGGTGTCCCAAGAATAAAATCCTCACATCTTAATGGAAAAACACCATGAATAAGATCACACAATGGATCTAAAAGGAGAAAAGAAGATACATAATAACATGTCAATGTATATGATAATTTAGTGCAGTAGTGCTACAATGATTCAAGGAAACAAATAAGCATAAAGGATTACTCACCTAGTGAGATTTAAATTAACTTAAATGGAGATCAATCACTGAATGAATCGATTTGGGTGGAGAAGAGGCCCCCAAAATCACTAGAGGAGAGATACAGGTCGAGAGAATGGAGGTATGAGGCTGAATAATAAAAAAAATCCCCACAAAGCACCCAAATATCTATCCTAATGAAACATACACAATATGATATCCCTAAACAATTTGATTAACATGGGGTCTATATATGTGAAAGAAAAATATTTTTTTTAATAAAAACCCAATTTTTAACATTGCACTATGTGTACTATTTAAAAGGTGTGTAGTATTTCATTTTATTTACTTATCCAATAACATGATCCTGGGGAACATTGCACATCATGTACTCCCATTAAATGACATGTTAATTCCCAGATGTCAGCAAAAGTATAATATTATTACATGAAAATTTGAACCACCTCGATTATTCACCGAACTCAGGGAGAACCACAATAATACATTACTCATTTATACATAGACTTCATTAATTCAAACAAGTATAAATCACTAAGCATTAGTTCATTTTTCAAAACTAATTGTCACTATCCATGTGAGTCCCAAGTTTCAACCATTTAAATCAGAAAATAAGTAAATATAATGGAATTACCTAAATGTGGGCAATAAGATGTTACATGAGTCATGTTCACCTACAGTGTAACCATCAGTTGATAACCAAACTTAATTTCATATGTTTTCACCCTATGTTAGTCCAATAAAACTAAGTTCAATTGAGGGTTGTGTTGACGCAGGTTTTAACTGAGAAAAATGAAAAAATTCATAAATATTTAAATTTTATCATAAACATAAAATCATGGAAATTGGATTAAAATAATCAAATAAAGTATAATGGATCATTTAGCACTCCCATCTCAAGAAAATTCGAAACCTCATTACCAAAAAACTTTTCAAAAAACATAAATGAAACCAATTCCAAAACACTATACAAATGTAATCTAACTCATGAAATAGTTCCATTTCAGAAACCAAACTCAAATAAAAATTTCCATTTCCCATTTATGAAAATTCCATTTTTGAAATACCATTATAATTTTAATTTTAAAAAATGACAATTCCAATTAAAATTTTACACCTTTTATTTTAAACCCATATTCATCCTACTACCAATGTGCCTCATTTGGGATCACCATTAATTTTGGAAAGATGAATATATAATAAGAATTTAACAATCGTAAATCCATTCATAAAAAAAATTAGTTTAAACTATTTCTATGAACGGTCTTGGTGATATAAACATACAATCAACATCTAATAAAATTAAACAAAACAATGGTATAAGACTTTGGTCCACCTAGATCCTTTGAATTAGCATCTTCTAAATTTGGATCTCGATAACTTCTGTCTTGATCTAACTTAAAACCAAATACCTATTCTCAAACCACCCACGGTCCTAACTCACATCCTCAAAACATAGACCTAATTAATTGTAATCAATTATAATTGAATATAAAATAAAAAATAATTAAAAAAAGATATTATTTTGGCATAATAATAAATTCACCTACAGAGTACTTCCTTCATTTTTAAACAAGTACAATGGAAATCACCTAAAAATAACCTGGAAAAAAATCCAATAACATATAATAAAAACCATAATAAGTAAGATTAAATTAATCCAAAACCCATGAAAAATTATTTAGAGTCATACTTCCTTAAAAATGATTCGTGATTACACAAAGGCATTGTCCCATGTTTCCCTCTGATAAGGCATCATGGAATTCCCATCACATCAAAACTATTTCACAATTATCTAGTGAAATTATCACATAACCTTCTTAATTCTAAGATACAATAAAGACCCATTTACCCTTTTAAAAATTAAAAATATATATATATATATATAATCATTTTTGGATATTTTAACTATGATGAAAATTGATTTTGTGGCATGTTGCTCCTAAAATTATTTTTGTTAAAAAATTAAATATATTTTTCATTACATGCATGCAGTTTAATAAAGAAAATGGGATAAATCTTAATCAGTGTTCCAGATTGAAAATATGAGACCATGGATGAATTCATAATGCAAGGATTACACTAAGAACTATCTGAAATTGGTCAAATCTGGGAATTCATATAAAACAATCATTTGAAATAAAATCATTCTGTTAATTAAATAGTTAAATTAATTAATTTATCAATTGAACTGAATAGAGATCCCCTATTAGTACTCCTTTGTAGAAGATCAACATAGTTATCCTCATAACCCAATTATTGTTGATACTCTTTTTCTCTACCCTCTCATTAAATAATTGAGATTAGATGATGAAGAAACTTCATATTTAGGAAAATCGAGGGGTAGAGAATGCAATGGCGTATCTATTTAATTGGATAGTGTGTTCTTCATCGATGAGTGATCCAATTTGAGGTATGCCTCATAAATTTTAGGATTTTTACCCAATTGAAAAATATATTTATAATCATCATTATATATCTTTTATTTGATTTCAAATTGATCCTTTTCATGATACATGAATTTGTTTAAAATTTTAATCTATTTATATCTTGTTTTCTCACATATAAATCCCAATTTGTATTCATTGAATAAGAATTACTATCCAACGATTGTTCTATATATGATTCATGTTATTTCCTCTCTTTATTTTCATTTTTTTAATAATTGGCCACTAGGACATGGATCTACATTGCCGGGTGGGACCAAGGAAGATAGGACCCAAGGATTCATGAATGATTCATATGCAATGGATGGTTTGAAAAATTAGGGCTAGATTAAATTGGATTATATGATATGGAGGATTTTACCATGGATTGGGAATTATATGAGGAACTAATGGTGTTGAAAATACATATGAATTCATGTGGGGTTCGAGGGGATTGATGAAAATATTTTTTTCTAGCCAACTGATGGCTGTAAACAATGAATAAAGGGTTCTCCTTCGATTTTTTTGTGGGGGGGGGGGGGTTCAAGTGAGATTCAACACTGATGGTGTGGACAAGAAATGAAGGTAAAAGGTAAATAATTTTTAGAAAAAACTAACAACATTCTTTGTAGTTTAAGAAACACATATCATGTAGCCCCCTATCTATGGTGGATAGGGTTTCAAATGAGATAAATATCACATGTTGTGTGGGACCCCCACACATTGGGTGACTCAGTACCGATATCTCAATTTGTACTCCTAGAGTACATTGACATGGGAATAGTCAAGTACATTTGGTGTACTGACACTTGGCCAAAGTACATATAAATAGCCATATGGACAAGGGCGGGACCCCATGAAATAGGAAATTTTGAGTACTGGATAATATAGAAACTAGAAATGTTATAGAAATATGGATATGAGCATAAGCATAACCCCCTGTGGGAGTGGCAAAAAACGTATTCCCTATTCCCACTATTTAGGGATATATGGTTAGAGATCCATGTATCGGTAGGTATATGACAATTAAGTGAAGAGGGACCGTATGCGGTGTGGGTCCCCTTATAAATAGTGATCCCCTTATTCCCTTTTGTGGAAAGTTTTACCTCTTTTATATCCTTCATTTAAAATCAGATTCAGTCATGCGAGTACCCTATAATGATTTTCTTTCCACATAGAATGTGATGGATACCTTCTTAGTGGGTTTTTTGGATAAGATATGTGGAGTTCCATGTGAGACACTACATTAAGAAGTGCTTTATGATGACAATGATTGTGTAGGATAATCTAAGTGGTTCCCATCAACATTGTTAAGGTGAGGGTCCTCTATCTACTGAGTTGTACCCCCTATCATTTTGGTGAAAATCCTATATCTACTGAGTGGTACCCCCTTATGGAGTTAGGGTGTGGGTCCTATATCTTCTATGTGGTGTCCCCCATATGGTGTTAGAGTGAGGTCCTTCTATATACCAAGTGGAACCCCAATGGAATGCGGGAATGAGTCCTTTACCCACTGAGTGGTACCCCCTATTGGATTGGCCATGGGTCATCCTTACACTATGTGGAACCCTCATGATGCATTAGGGAGTATGTCCTATTTTTTGAGATGAATCCCCCTCAAATAAGAAGAATAGTATAGAGGTCTGGGAATAACAGATTATTACTTCTATAGACATACAATTGAGATGATGGGAACCATTTATGGTCCATTTAAAATCGACAGAACTCTTTTTTAGGCTGGGTCATGAGTTAAAGATCCAATTTCTCTATCATATGAGATTATTATGTAAAGAATATATATATATATATATCAATTTAATTTTTTTTTTCTATTTTAATTTGGGTTGAGAAACATATTTTATCGTGTCTCTTATTTCCACCCCTTCATCTTTTGGGGAATCCTACTAGGTATGTATATACTCAGCCATGATCGGGATTTTCATGAACACATTTTTTCTTATGCAGATGATGGACTGGTTGGGGGTGATTACATAGGATTATAGGGATATTTGGTACCTTATACCATGTACAGTGGTCAAATCATGGAGATTCAGGTCAGGGTTCTCTCAACCTTTTTTTTCTATTTTTTATGTTAGGGCCACTTTCTGGTTAGGCATGTGTTTTTTCTACTTTTTAGTTTACACTATTCTACTATTTTACTCCCTATTGGTTTTACAAACATGTATTATTCTTTATATTTTAAATATTTTTCTTTATTCCTCTATAATTACGCATGGATATGGTTTGGTGAGTGTGTGTAGGTACATTATGAAAATACCTCAAAAATTTGTTATGACTTATGACGCTTCACTCGGCCACCTTTTCTATGGAGTTTTGCATATGGTAGTTGTGAATAGAGCTCTATAGGGTTTGGCCTGACATATTAGTATTAGATAAGTTGATTCCATGTGATTGTTTTTATAGTTGACCCCTTATAATGATTTTTTGGGACATAGGGAAACAATGTCAAAGGGTCCCATGTATATATTTTAGGCCATGGAACCTAGTGTTGGTGTGGAAGTTGATGTATCCATTCACCAGGATGATGAAAACCTAGTTGTTGACTCTAAATACCATGAAATCAGTTGCAAGGATCAATGGTACAGGAATCATATATTATGGAGTCTTAAAACTGTCCTTCGTGAGTAAGCTACCCATTATATATATATTCTCATCTGAACCTCGTACATCTTGATAAATTTTAATGATTCCTCTATGAAAAAATATATCTATATTATCAATTTTGGGACATGAAAATTATTTGATGAGTGGTGATTCCTCAATTCAGGGGGCGTCATGATATATTTTTCATGTATGTGAATAAAGTGAAACACCCCATCTGGTTGTGTAATAGATCATTTTAACAGAGTTGGATAATAATGGAAAGAGTCTTAGTAAAATCTATGAGTTATAGTACCAAAGTACACTATGGTTATGTAGCAATCCAAATCCATAGGTAATGAAAGGATTAGATATATTCAAGAATATATTTTTTCTATCTTATCGAGACACTCAATGATAAGGTGGTTTAACTGGTATCTAGACATTTCCAAGGAGGAACTGAGAATAGGTAGTTTCTATTTACATAGAATCATTATTATTTTATACTGTTATGAACCAAACTCCATCAGCATTTATGTAATGTGTACTGCCCCTCATTCATGTGATCAGTTGGGATTTCAGAACTTATAGGTCTCCAATCGGGAGGAATGAAAGTGTTTGAGTAATTTGCGTGGTTTATGAAATATATGTGGTACTACGTCAATATGATTTGTGATGGAAAAATATAATCATTGAAATTTTACTGGGGTCCTTTCAAAGATATCAATTCTATTATTAGACCCTTCTGAATTTACACCTTTTCTAGAGGTTGGAATAGGAATTGGTTATGGATATATTCCTTTCTAAAGGAGTCCATACAACTGGATTTGGTTTTGGTCATCATATGGTTGATTCATCAGAATCAGCTAGAATGTACCATTCGACTATATCTTGGCATGGGGGATCTCCCCCCTGACCAAACATAGGAACATAGTTGTGATGAACATGGACTACATAGAAGACCAGTGAATCCAAGAGTGGGGTTGTTCTATTCATGTGATGAGAGAGTTCACATGGAATGTGATTTACTGACTAGAAATGATATATATGTAAGTAATATAATGGATAAAACACCATGGAAGAGGAATCACATTGATTAAGGATATCCCATGTTGGGGCTGGGTGGACCCCATAGAGGTGAAGCTATCATAAATGAAGGTGGATCTCTTGGAGTAGGTTTTGAGGGTGTCATACAATGCTATAAGATCATTCCACCGCCACCATCAAGCATTCCTTGTAAGGCATAGGGAGCTGGCGGTTAGGGTCGCATAAATTTTCATTCTATGGAAGCATATGACCTAATGATGCATGATATTATTAGAGGAATGTTTTTTATTTATTATAATATTTCTTCAATAGTAGTAGGCATATGTGAATGTTATTCTTTCATGTCTTTACTCTTGGTGAAAGATCTATGGATCCTTATCAAGGATTTATCCAGGCATCTTCATCTTGAGGATCCTATGGTGAATTCTTATTCTATATCTTTTATCTTCTGGTAGTGCATGTTTTCTCTTTGTAGAGAGAGGTTCTCATGGGTCCTTCTAGTTGTGATGGTGGAACCCTATGATGTCATCATGGTTATTTATTGGTTTTCCATGATCCCTGAACACATTGACTATGACTATAAAAGATTCATATACCTTTTCGCTGATGGGAAAATATTCTCATTTGTTGGTGAGAGGGAACTCATTGTGGAACGAGTGGTTTTGTAAATAATGAGGTTACATCTCATTACCCATCAATTGAAGAGTATCCCCTAGTGTAGTAGGCTATTTACGAATCTAGATTCCGTTTTTCTTGGAGGATTTTATTGACATCATCCACAGGGAAATTTTAGGACTACCTTAGAGGCAGGTAATGGTGCTTTATGTTACCTTTCATCTTAGGACTTCTCTATTATCTTTTGTGGCAAAACAGATAGCCCATTTCGAGAGTTGGGAGCTGTATTTTTAGTTTGAGGACGTTTGAGGTAATTTTTTTATCAGACCTAGTGTGTCCCCCTAGGCAGATCAAGTGTTGCTTGTAGAAAAAGATAGATGGGAGCTTCGGAATTTGTGTATATTATTATAATATAAATAAGTCCATTATAAAGAAAATGTACCCTATACCATGTATTCATTAACTCTTTGATGTGTTGCAAGGTGAGATTTGGTTCTCTAAGATTAGTCTCATTTACGGATACCACCAATTGAGAGTTTAGGAGGATGATATTTCGAAGATATCATTATGATGTCACTATGGGAATTTTGAGTTCCTTTTCATTTAATTCAGTGTGATTATTTACCCTATTATTTCGATTGCTTTGATGAACTAGGTATCCCATCAATAAACAAAAAAAATTATTCTCTGCTTTGAAGGTGTACTCATATAATCATATTCAAAGGATAAGCTTTTAGAACACTTGAGTATTGTCCTAAATTTCTTTTGGGATCAATTAATGTATGTTAATCTCTCAATGTTCCAGTTCTGGATCTATGAGATTCACTTCATGGGGCATTTCATCTCTGAAAATGAATGAGTTGTGGACTTAGTGGAGATCAACATAGTGCTTTGATTGGAGAAAACCATGACTGAGTGACATGGGTAAGGATTTTGTGGTTTGTAAGGATACTACATGAGAGTTGTGGTGGAAATATAAAGGATTGTATCACCTTTGAACACCTTTATGTGAAAAGGTAAGTAGTTTACAAATACTGAGTTGTGCAAGTGGTCCTTTGAATATTTTAGGTAGATCCAAACAAGTTCTATTTATTTTAGAACACCAGAGGAGGGTGTGGATTATATTGTTTATTGTGATCCCTCAGGATCTCGACTATGTGTTGATTATGAGGTAGGAAGTTATCACATATGGGATGAGGAAGTTGAGACCATGTATGTAAATATACATGAATGATGACCTAGATCTGGCAGTAATAGTCTTCTCTTTGTGGATGTTGAGGCACTATCATATGGGAGATATATTTATCTACAAACAAATTCGAAGAATCAGGTATGTATTTAGGCAGAGAGACTTGATCATAAGACAGAGGGACTAGTCAGAGTTCATAAATCACTAGGAATTTGAAATTGTATATACTAATGTGAAGGGAAATGTGGTGGAAGATGAACTTAGTAAGAAGTTCCAATCTCTTTCGGTGTAGGAAGAGTCTAAGAAGCTGTCTTCCTTTCAGAATACCCTACGTAAGTTGTAGGGTGAAATATTTATTCTATTGATGGAGCTAACTCATCCACTCCCCCAATATTTTAGAGTGACCCATTTAATAGACATTGACTTTGAGATTTTTTTTGACTACATTTCCACAAGAGATTCACAAGATGGATTTTGAAAGGAGGAAATCACTTCATTATTTTCCATTGATAAAGGGTAGTCTAATTCATGATGTGGGAGGAGGTGCTGATATATTTTCACACATCTCTTTTGGTTGTACATCCTAGTGTGTGGAAGATGTGAATAGACCATTAGAAGTAGTTTTGGAAGACTTTAAAGAAATGTATCAATGATTATATTGACTCTCAGTTCCTCACCTATTAGTAGTGATGGTTTAAATCTATGTTTCGGTGTATTTTTTGCAGCCTATTGAGATCTTGGTATGACAATGGGACAAGATATCCATGGGATACATGATAGATATTACTTGGAAAATGAGTGGCCACAATTCCATATGGGTGATATCTAACCAAATCAACATGTTGTTTCACGTCCTTGCAATCAGTGACTAGTGTTCGGTGTAGAATTTGGAGATGATTCACTTTTAGGATATTCTTATCCTTAATGTAGATCACATGATGTTTGTATCCAACCTTGATGCGTATTAGACATCATGGTTGTATAGAATAATGTATGAGTAATTAAGGACTTATATGAGGATGAGTATTTCCTTCCACCATAAAAAATATTTGAAGATCGAGTGCACAATGAATTTTATAGGGGATATGTTGACGGATTTCATGATAGAACATTTTTGGAGTTTATTGGATCACTTTAAATTTGTAAAGTTTGTGTATAATAATTTATACCATCCTATTATTAGAATGGAATATTTTGAGACTATGTTTGGGACAGCCATTAAGTCACCCATTTTTTTCCCTGAGATCATAAATGCGTCTCTTATTATGCTAGATATGGTGTAGCTGATGATGGAGACGGTTCTATTAATCCATGAGCGAATGAGGAGAACATAAAGAAGGAAGAAATATTATATATATCATTTTTTTAGGTCCTTGGTATTAGTGCAGAGATACAATGATTTCACACAAGTCTCCTTGAGGATTGTATAGATTCAACTGGGGAGGCAAGTGATCCCTGAGGTTCATCAAGCCATTTGAGATCTTGCAGAGGGTTGGAGTGTTTTCATACCACCACAATCAACATCCATAGTTTGAGCGGGTTCATGACGTCTTCCATGTGTCACAAATAAAGAGATATGTTTACGATCACACACACAATATTTACAAGGGTTATAGGGAAATTGGTGGAGGAGACACTTTTTCAAAGCACCTAGTGTAAAGACTGGTGCTTGACGTACATGAACATTAAATTAAATTTGCAGAATACATAATATATTAAACAAATAGATTCCCAAATACTATATTATTTTAATACCTTTGGAAATTGGAAAAAATAAAAAACTTGTTCATAAAACATCTGCATCGTCCCCTACTTTATCCTTTATAACTAGAATAACTTTTTGGCACATCTTACATAATACTCTTCTTCAAATCCTATGGGAAAAGAAACATGAAATGGGGTGAGTTAAAATTATCAGTATGGTTAATAATGGAAAATATCATACAAAAAATAAATATAACAATGTTAAAATATGAATATAACATTTGAAAATACATACCACATATAACATATACCAAAATCTTGAGTCATGAAATAAATCATTGTATCTCATAAGGAATAAATCATAATGTAATAATGAACTATTAAAAAATATTATTGGAATTAATCCATGAATTTTGGAAAAAACATAATCATGGAAAATAATTTTCATATTATCCAAGGATCATTGAAAAGACCATCATAAAAGACAAAGTCCATTATTGAACAAGATTTACTTGCTATTTCAGCCCTATATTATTTATCTGGACTTACATGCTATTATAGCCCTGTATAACTGAACCAAATTTACTTTCCATTCTATTCATGTCAATATCATGAGATATAAATATTTACCCAATAAATTGGGGAGAGATATAGGTCCCACCAATCTCATAATGAAATCATTCATACAAGTGCCACAAATCATAAGTCATTCATCATAGCATAACCCAAGTAGAAAATTGGGTTTCTTAAACATTATTCCATCACAACATAATATATATAAAATATAATTCATTCATTAAAAAAATAAAATCATTTTATTAAATGGGATAGAAATGCAGTGTTACTAAAATATCATCATCTTGGATGAAGAATAATTTTGATAAAACACTTTTACTTAATGTTTTGGGAAAATATCATTTCTTCTTCAAAAACATTTTATTTTCTCAAAATGCCACAAAATTTGAAAAGAAAAAAATTTATTTGAAAAAATAGCTGAAGTAATTTAGAGGAAGAATCATATAAATAAGGCATTATCCAGATGTAAATATCCTTTCATACGGTATAAGTTAAAAACATTCTCCTTTGCCTTTTTCCAGAAAAGTCAGAAAGTAACTCGTATACAAAATGAAATAAATATTTATTCCATACCATTTAATAAAAAATCACAAATGGGTAAAATTGACTTTGAACAATATTAATTGAATTGAAATAATATTTTATATTTTTGAAACATTGAAATGGATGATAAATATACCCTATAAAATATTACGTATAAAGAATCTCAGATAATAATGAGATTAAAAAATTATCCCTTAACTTAGGTCCAATATCCTTTATATGTACCCCAACCTCTTGTATAATGATATAAATAATTTTATTGACTTATTCCTGTTTCATATATATTTTTATGGTATCATATATGATCATATTATGAACTGTTTGTCAGTAACAATTCATAGTCACTCGTTATTCAGATATTAACTGATTTTGTTCTTATGCATGTTTTGTTAGATAAGTTAATGTACCACATATTAGGTTATAGTTATCTAATTTTACAGAATTATATTATTATAATTTATATCATATTGATTCATTCCATTCATTTATAGAATCATGGTTTAATGAAGATCGCATACAAGGATTCGTATCACATTGTGGTGACTGTATGCCATACGTACCCACGAGTAACAATATCATTCACTTAATGGTTAAATGGTATGGAATTGGATGGTATATTTATTTATATAGAATAATTGTAATGTTATATTATTTATTTAAATAAATTATAATCATCATTATACCCATCCAAATTAACTATTGTTTAATAACATATTACACCATGGTGTGGGGACGATAAGTCGTACGTACGCTGACATAGTGATATTGTTATTAGCATGATAGATAAAATGAGGTATAAGATTGTACCATAATTATAATAAAATTTACAAATGTTTAATATTATGGATTTATGACATATGTATGGAAACAATATAATAATAGGAAGTAGAATAATAACATAATTTTGAAAGCGATGATAAAACAATTGCCTCTTTATCAAGTATATCATTTTTATTAGAACAAAATTTCTCCATAGGATGTCTTCATGCCCATAGTGTGACCTCTATGAGGAAGGGACGTATGTTGGGAGATGATTTTATCAGAATTTTGATGATACAAGGGGTTGAGATGAGTGAGTATGTGGATAGATGTGGTGGCCTTTATAAGGAGGATGGGCACTTTACGATTGTATTGAAATTTTATTTTAATATAAATTGATTTTTAGAATTATAATAGCTAAAAAGTTAAATATATATAGGATAAGATAAGGATAATTAGAAATAAACTCATCCCATAATTTTTAGACACATATTTAATTTATTTTAGACATTCTATTTTCAGCCTACCATTAACTACTCTCTTTTAATTTCAATTGTGGTAACAACATTTTAATTATTAAGAGGATATAAATTTAAATTCTATGGGGTCAATATCCCATAATGGGGAAATAAATTAAAATTTATAACTTATCGAATCCAATTTTAATTTTAAACAATTAATACAATTTTTAAATAAATAAATAAAATTTAATTTTAATTAAATATCAATAGTGTCTATTTTTAAATTATTTATTTCATTGAATTTAAATAAAATATAAAAAGAGATATAACATAAAACCATAGAATTTAATAGTCTTATTTCATGTCATATTAACCAAGAAAAATTATATATGACATAAATTATTTCAAATAGTATAAATATTACTATTTATAATATCATTTCTTTTGATATATGTCTTAATAAAATAATTATTGTATAACAGTTGTATCAATATTTATGGTAACTATTTAATATCGAAAAATTAAAAATAAATTCACATGATGTAGATAATATAGTTATCCTTATGTATACTATTTATTTTTTAGGATTAATTAATATTATCACTATATAAAACTTATTAAACTTATAAGAGATAAGAGAGTGACATGTTGTCACTTTCTTTTGTTTAAATAATAATTACATCACATTCAAGAACAAAAGTTCAGTAAATAAAATTATATACAATTAAAAAAATTGGATTAAATTATAAAAAAACAATATAATTATATTTAAAATCAATTAAAAGGATAAAGTTTTTGTATAAATAAATCTACTGAATTTTTTTTTTAATTTAAGATGCATAATTTTTCAATAATAATTAACAAATGAATATTATCATAAAAATCAAAAAAATCAAAAAATGTACATTTTTTGTCCCTAATACAAAGAATGATTTTTTGGTCAACAAATAACTTATAATAGTGCAAACAATTGACATAAAATAGGTTCTCCATCAAAAGGCAGTAAAAATACATTTGTTTAAAAAAATTCTCATTTTATCCATAAAATAGAATTTGTTCTTATATCATGTCTAGAAAACAAATAAGATAAATTGTAAACATTACATTGAATATATTAAATATATATTTTACTAGTAAAATCCATATATAGTGATTTAATTATTTTATAAACTCAGTTATTTGATTTTATTTTTTTCCGAAAAAAACCCATTTTTTCCAAAGAGTTTTATTTTCATTTATAATTAATTGTTCAAAAAATAATTAATTAAATAAATTATAAAAAATATTTTCAAAATCAACTAATTTTACACCTTCCCACAATTTTAATAGTGAGGTTATAAGATAACATAATAATATTTAGTTCTTCACTTATACTCGGTCTTGCATGAAATGAAATATAGCAAAATAATTTCAAATTTTGTGTGACATATGGCAAGAATATTGTTGAGTATACAAAAATATAATACAATGTTTCATATTTTGAAAACTAATCTTGGGGTATATTACAACATGATACGTCAAATAAATTATAAATAATATATCTCATAAAATCTCAGGGTGTGACATTCTACCCACCTTAAAATAAATTTCTCTCTCAAAATTCGTTGAGGTTATAAAAGGATAACTACTTGAAAGATTCATTCATAGAAACCCACATCGTCAAAAAGGAATACTAAAACATCGTTGTTAAAAAGGAATTTTAGGGTCATAATGATTATGCAATGTAAGCCCTTGTTGGGTATCCATATAGAAGAACATATTTTGGAAGTGAAAACATGGATATGGAAGAAAAATATAATGACTAGGTTCTATTAGGAGTGTGATAGAGAAATATTTTTAGAGAAAGTTAACAACAAAAAATACATAAATCCATAATTATTTAAGGGACCATCTAATTCATTGAATAAGAAGATACTAGGATAATGTTTTTTTTACAAGATTATTTCCTTAATGTTGAATAATTTTGTATGAAAATAAAAACATACTTGATTTCATTAAAATCACATCATTGTTTGTGCCTTGAACAATTTCCACTCTATAGTATATTCAATGAAATGAAAATGAATTTTGAATTATTGATATTTGAACAGATCATATAATCCATAAGTAGAATGTTAGGTCATTCAATGTATCTTTATCACAAAAAAATATAGGCACAAGTAATCAATTATGTGTATATCTATATAAGGGGGGAGAATACATTATTCTAATAAAATTCATCTGATGATTGTCTCAATCATTCAAAAAAAATGATAACCTTAAAACCCTTATGAATTATGAAAATGTAAAACAATAGAAAAACATTCACTAACTCGGCTTAATATTCATCCCCCATAAATCATAAGGTATCTCTCGTTGGGCAGATTCCATAATGGTGAAATCCTTTGTCATGTATTCTATTGACTCTTGGTAACAACCCAAATTATCCGATATCTTTATTGAAAACACCCATGGGTCCTTATTCCAAAACATATTCGGTATATTCTGTATATCCCAAAAATTTGTATACACCATACAAGATAGAATAACCCTTTTTTGATAAATCCATAATGTGTTGTGAAGAAAATAACATCATCCAATTTTCTTATTCAAATCCAAAATATCTTTAACAAATAATCATTATCTTAACATTAGGGACTTATTAAGGGTTATCATTCCCTTAATCATATGTTCCCCAAGTATACCACCTTACCCTTAAATCACTTTTTCGTTCCATAGATCTATTAAACTTATCCATTCCAATCCGTAATGAAAAAATTATACGGAAAACAATTATATATTTCGTGATTCATAATCATTGAATTTTGAAACAAATACACCTCAATCATCCAACTTTGTTATTAAAACATTAATCAGGATCCATCATCATCATCTTTCCTAGAATATGAATCATGGCTTAAGGTTTCTAAACCTCAAGTTTCTTAGATTTTATGTAAAAAATACTGGAAGAACATCACAAACCTTTCACATGTTGTTTACAATCTATTTATCTGAGTAGCATGACCAAAAATTGTACCATTACTATGAGTCACTTCTGATATTTCTACATAGGAAATCAATCTTCATAATTCCCATAATTTCCACATTTGAATCATTCAATGGTTAACTATGTTTTAGGTTGTTATATAAATTTACTACTAAAAGAAAGAAAAGTGTGAGAAATACATATCAGATATTAGAAACACATACGTACAGTAACTTACTTATAATATCTCAATATATGATATATTTGGTTTAACCCAGGGTTAGTCATGATTATCACAAAAACCTTATGATTTTATCCTATACTTCACTTATTTATAAGAAATACCTAGTTATATTCTTAGAAATATCTCTACGGATCACAGTATATTTTTTGCACTATAGTATCCCAAGGATGAAAAATCATTCTCTCTGATAACAACTGTAAAGACACAAGTTTCACATACATGGAAATCACATTTTATTTTTCTGAATAATTAATTCAGGGCACAAATACATTCCCAAATTCTATTTCATTTTAGGGCTTTTGGAAACTACAAAACATAACCAACTATTTAATAAAACATCTACATTATCTCATGCATTATCCTTATTAACTAGAACCCCTTATTGACACATCTTTCATAATACCCTTCTTGAAATTTTGGGGGAAAAGAAACATGAGAATGTGTGATATAAAATTCCTATTAAGTTTATGCATGGAAAAAATCCTTCAAAACATATAATAATGTAAAAACATGAACATTACATTTGAAAAACCATACCACATTTGACATATATGAGAATATTGAGTCATTTATTAAATCATGGTAGTTCAATAGGAATAAATCATAATAGAATCCTGAACCATGAGAACAAAATTTTATAAAACATGGAACATTGGAAAACACCTAACCATTGAAAATTGTTTCCTTATTATCTAAGGCTCATTTCCAAGACCATCATAGCAGACAAAGTCTCATACTGAACCCGATTTAATTTTTGTTTCAACCCTGTATTACTGAACCAGATTTACCTTTCATTCAAGAAATTTCATTCTAATGAGATATAAATCATTACCCAATGCATTGGAGGGAGACCTAAGTCCCACCCATCTCATAGTGAAGTCACTCTTAAGTGTGCCACAGAAACAAAAATCATTCACCATAGGATAACCCAAGAAATAAATTTGGTTCCTTAAACATTATTCCATCATAACATTATCCATATCTAATATCATTCCATAATAAACACAATCAAATTATAGTAATAATAGGTATATAAAAGTAACCTTATTTAAAGAGTGTTGTCTTATATTAAAAATAATTTTGATAAAACACCTGAACGTGATATTTGCGGAAAATATACTTATTCTTAAAAAATGATTTCTTTTCTCAAAATGCCACAAATGATTAAAATAAAAAAACAGATGAATATAATTTTAAATCATATAGGGTAATCTTTGTTGATATAAGGTGTTATGAAGATTTAAAAATATGATCATTTCATATAAGATAAAAATATTCTCCTCGTACTTGTTTCAGAAATGTCAAAAAGTACCTCGTATGGAAAATGAAAGAAATATACCTTCCATACCCTTTAATAAAAAATCACCAATAGGTAAAATTAAAATTCAACAATATGATGATAATTTAAATGGTATTATTTATTTTTAATACATTTTTTTGATGATAAATATACCCCATTGAATACTTACATATAAACAATATCAGATAATAATGAGATTGTAAAATTATCCAATAACTTACGTCCAATATCCTATATATGTATCCAAACCTCTTGTTTAATGATTTATATAGTGTCATTTATTTATTTTAGAATCATAGTCATTTTATGACATAATATATGATCATATAATCATTTTTAGTTGGTAACATTTCATTGTCACTTGTTATTTTGATATTAACTGCTTAATGTTCTTATGCAAGTTTTTTTGGATATGTTCAGGATCAACTTCTTATTTTATAGTTATATAATTTAATGAATGATATTACTATAATATATATCAAATTTATATAATCTTGGTTTAATGAAGATCATGTAGAATGAATCACATCGCATCGTGGAGACGATAGGCCGTACATACGCATGAGTGACGATATCATTCACTTAATGGATAAATGGTATGGAATTGGATGGTATATTAATTATATAGAATAATTAAAATGTTATATTAATTATTTACATCCATTATACATCCTTTTATTCTGATCCAAATTATGTATTGTTGAATAACAAATTAAAACACATTGTGGAGATGATAAATCGTGTGTACACACACATGGTGATATTGTTATTCAAAGGGTGGATAAAAGAAGGTATAAGATTGTAACATAATTATAATCACATATAATCACGTATAAGATACTAGATTTATTACTTTTAAATTTGTACAACATAAAATAATATTTAGAAGAACAAAATAATTGTGAATGATGGGATAAAACAACTACCTCATTTTCAAGTATCTCATTTTGATTTTCACAAAAGGCCTCTGTATGATGGATTTTTGCCCAATGATTGGCCTCTATGAGGAAGCGAGGGTTATTGGGAGATTATTTGATCATAATTTGGATGAGATGAGGTGCTTGAGAGGTGTGAGTAAGTGGGTAGATGTTGTGGACTTTTATAAGAGGGATGAGGGGTACTTTTAGAATGTATTGAAATATTATTTTATTATAAATTCATTTTAAAATTATAATAGTTGAAAAGTGATATATTTTGAGGATAATATGAGTATAGTTCTAAATAATCTCATCCAAAATTTTTTTAAAGGTATTTATTTTATTTTGAACATTATATATTTAGTTTACCCTTAATTACTCTATTTATATTGTAATTGAGGTAACAACATTTTAATTATTAAGAGGCTATTATGTTTACTCATATGGGGTTAATTTTCCATAATTTTACAATTAAATAACTTTTAGACCATATCAATTCAAATTTTCAATTTTAAAAGATTTTTATTATTTTAAGTAATTTAATAAACAATTATTTTAATAAAATATTAATACTCTCAATTTTTATACTATTAATATCATTGATTTTAAATAAAATTAAAAAAGATATATAAATTAGAAAAAAAGAATGTTATATTTTTTTAACATGATATATTCACCAATAAAAATCTTTTATGACATACATTATTCAAATAAAATTTATTTCACTATTTATAATAACATTTATTTGACATTTCTCATAATAAAATAATTATTGTATCAATTTTGTGTCAATATTTATTATAAAATTTTAACATAAAAAAATTATAAATAAATTCAAATGATATAGAAATTTTCATTTTATTTCTGGGGAATATTTTTTTCAATGTTTTATCATGTTTATCTCCATATTCAAATGATTATACATATAAAAGATAAGGGAGTGGAATTTTTTCCGTTTCATTTATTTTAATAATAATTCAATCACTTTTACAGACAAAAGTCCATTAAATGAATAAATTTCTATCCTTAAGTGATATTAGTTTATATTAATTAATTGAATATGATTTTTTGTATTTGTTAGGATATTTTTATAATCATAATAATATTGTTTTTTACGGTAATTTACCTGATTTACCTTTAAGTGTTGTAAATAAAAATGGCAGTAATTACAATTCCTAATATTAAAAATAATAATAGTGAACTATTAACATAATTTGAAACCAATGATTATAAATATGGAATCCATTTTTCAAATATCAAATTATATAAGATTTAGTAATTAATTTAAAACTAATTCTCACTGTCAAAGCGAGAAAAAAGGTTTTTTAAAAGTATAAACCATCAAAAGATAGATATGTGTTTATATATAATTTAATTTGAAATTACATATAATGAAAAAATTTGGGTTAAATGATAAAAACATAATCTTATTATAATTTAAAATAAATTAAATGGATATCCATTCTGTAATCATAACTCAGATGAAAAAACAATTTCATATTCAAATGTACTATTTTTCACTATTTATTTAAAAAATGAATATTTTCATAAAAATAACAAAAATTCAACCAGAATAAATTTTTCATGATTTATTTTAAATAATATTTTTAGTTTGTCAAAAATAACTTATAATAGTGTAATAAATTTTATTTAAAATGTGTTCTCCATCAAACGGTAGTAAATTTGCCTTTTAGAAAAATGCTAATTTTATCTGTAAAATTGAAATTTTTACTCATATCATATCTATAAAACATATAATATTAATTTTCAACATTAAATATAATATATTAAATATATATTGACAAATAAAATTCATAAATAATGAATTTATTATTTTATAGATTCACTTATCTGCATTTAAATATTTTTTTAGAAAAAAAATCCCTTTTAATTTAAATGATTTTTATTTCCATTTATAAAAAATGTTCACAAAAAAATTAATTAAAATAATGTAAAAAAATAGATTCATAAATATGTTAATACTATTCATTACCACCATTTTAACATCTAGGTTATATGGTAACAGAAAAATATTTAGTTTTTCACTTATTTTCAATCTTGGGTGAAATTGATTATAGGAAAAGAACTTGAAATATTATGTAACACAAGACAATAATAGTGTTGTGTATATAAAAATATAATATGGTGCTCCCGGGGCTCCAGATGGCTCCGCTTCTCCCTCTTCAAGGATTTTGTGGGTCTGCATGACGGTGTCGGTGACCCTTGCTTCCCCTGGGATTTCTTCTTCTCTTCCTTCTCATTATTTCTCCTTCCCTCCTTCTTGAATGATTTTTATTGATGGTGTTGAAATCACATGCTACTCACCGCCACTCATTCTGTCTATCTCAGCACATCAGACCTTCACTCTAGGCCTGTGTATGGAGTTTCAGTGGTTTGGGTCTGTGCCGGTGGTGGCGTCCAATGTCTCTCTTCTCCTCCACCTTTACTGGCCAACTCATCATGCTCTGAATCAACTTTTGGTCGGGATCGATGAGGGATCTGGGACTACTTGGGATTGTGCTAGAGCGTGGCCAATAGCAGTTCCAACTCATGCTCTTCATCAGTCATTTATCCTTTACATGTTTTTTTTATTTGAGGCATGGTTTGAGGCATGATTTTTTCTTTGATGACTTCGTTCTTACTCTTGGAATGTGTTTTCTGGCATCAGTTCTTTATTTTTGATTGCTTTTGGTCTGATGGTTGATGGAGGTATTCAGTTGTTCCTCCCCTTTTGATTACAATTTGGACTTTGGTGTGGTCCCCGGCTGAGGTCTCCTCTGCTCAACTCTGCTCTGGCATCCCAGTCCATCTCTCCCTTCCCACTCGGTTGGGTGAAATGGTCATGTTGGAGGTTCTGGGAGGTGATGTTCAAGTGATCTTTGGTCTATGGGCGGGAACATGCATTTGGTGTTATCTCTATGATGAAGTATTTGAAGTCTACAGTTGTGATTCGAGTTCATGAGGTACCCATACTTGTCAGATTTCATTTTTCCATTGATTAGAACTGGAGACGACGACACATCATAGATTATAGGGAAATGATGATGTGTATGTTCGAGCCGGGATGATTCATACCATTGACGACATGGTTGTGTTCCGTTCCGGCGAGATGATGGTTGGAATTGATGTGACTGATGATGGCGACGTGATGATGGTGATGAGGTGTTTGAGGGTTATTTTCTCCAGCGACATATCAGAATGTGGTCTGTAATACATTATCCATAATCCTATTTTTGAATTTGAATTTTAAAAATCATCCAGCGCAATTCTTGAATGTTCTTGTAGGTGGTGATATTTTTTTATGGGTTAATTTCTGTGGTCTTATTTTCGGGTTCACACATCCCCATAATTGTGATAGTAGAAAACAAAAAATATGGATTTTGTTTGTAATATGTCTCATAAAATATCGATGTTTTACACCTAGTGGTGAATTAGGATCATCCAAATAGAACTATGCATGGAAGGACCATAAATTTTGTTCATCTATTGTTGCAACATGAAATCGTGTTATAGATCACTTGGGAGTGGGAGATCCAGATGTGGGCTTAAAAATCCATGTTTTTTGTTCAACTGTTTCTGTTAAGGGATTAAATTATTGAATAATTAAATAATTTAGAGAACATTTTTCACCTTTTATGATGTTTTAATATTTCTAGCAATATTTTAGGATCAAGGCACTGAGACAATATGCGATTTCGACGCACAATGTGACAAGAAATAATTGTATATAAACATTAAATATATTTTATATTTTGTGATAATATTTTATTATATAAAATGGGATAATTCCACAATGAAGTCTCAAATCCAAAAAACTAAGACCTCATCTAAACAAGGATAATGATGTTTATCCTAGGTTTGACCCCAAATGGGTCAGAAATGGAAGTTATTTCAAAACAACCATTAGCGGCACATTCGGTGAGTTAATTAAATAATTCATTATATAATTTTTTAATTGAATAAAAAATACCTATAATCATGCCATAATGGAGTATCTCAATGGTTAGACACATAACCCTATTGTCCTTGAGATGAGTTCCTTCCACCCTCTCATTAGTGAATCGAAATCAAACAATATTGAGAATATGGATCCATGTGAATTGGAATGTGGTGAACACAATGGATTCTCTCATCCATTTGATATCATGTTCTTCATCGATGTACAATAAAATAAATGGTTGTACTAAAACATTTGGGGACATTTTCACAATTGATTAACATATTGATCATTCTCATTGTATTTCATTAATCTGTGTTCAAATTGAGACTTTGAATGAGACATGAATTGGTTTAAATTTTTTATTTAATTTATGATATGTTTTCTCACCGTTAACATCCGAATTTGTATTCATTGGAAAAATTACTTGGAAATTTTTTGTTACATATCTGATTCTTATTCTTGTTCCCCTACATTTTATACATTCCTTTCCACTGGTCCATAGGGATATGGTTATACATTTTCGGGTTGGACCGACCATAGTCAGGCCCATGAATTTATGGCGGATTTGGATGTGATGAACATTTTTGTGAGTTAGGGGTGGATTAAGATGGATAATGGGTGAAAGGTGATTGCACCAAAGATCATAAATCTAGTGAGGCACTATGGGTGACAACAATGTGTATTAATTCATGATGGGTGTGAACAGATCGACAGAAATATTTTTTTTTTGACCAAAGATGATTTAATATAATGCAAGAAGGCTTCCCATTCAATTTTGGGTGTCTTGGATGTGAGATTTGATACAAATGGAACAGATCTATAATTCTATAAGTAGATCTGTGATTTTATTAATAACCCAACTACATGTCACGTATTCCAAAGAACACATGGCTTGTCATCCCATGGTTGTGTCATCTAGGGTTTTTTATTTTTTTAAATGTTTAATGCCACATGGAACTCCCACACACCATGAAACTCAGTTATGGAAACCCAGAATGTGTACTTGGAGTAGACAGACATGTGAATGAATAGTTACATGCCATGTATTGGCACACAACCATAGTATATGGACACGACCCAAAGGACATGCGCAGGACCTCGTGCCAGAGAACACACTATGTACTGGAGTACACAAAAATAGAAAACATTACACAGTCCCAACTAAGAGCATGGGTTAGACCTTGGGCGGTTGAAGAATTTGATGTAATCCCCTTACACGCCATGTTAGGATACATGATATTTTATCCTTGCACCAATATTGTCACATTAATTTAGGATATGGGGACCACAAGTCGTGTAGGCCCCCTTAAATGTTGTGTATCCATTATTTCCTTTTCCGAAACATTATACCTCTCATATATCCTCCTTTTGGATTTAGATTTTGTCCCATGAGATTCCAATCCAATGTATTTTCCATTTCAAACATGATGGTGGAATTCATTGTGACTTTTGAGATATGATGTGTGGATTCCAGAGTGTGACTCTTCTTTATGTATTATTTGATGCCGGTAGTGATCGGGCATGTGATCTATGTGGTAAACCCTATAAATTTTTTGTTTGGGTACTACATATAATTACTATTAACCATATATGGTGTTAAGTTGTGGGTGTTTTATCTAAAATGTGGTACCCTCTATAGATTTAGAGTGTGGGTCCTCCACACATTTACTTCTGTGGAATGATGAATGAGATGTTGGGAATCGTTGATGGAACTTCAAGAATCCGTGAAACTCTTTTCCCTATATAGGCTTTGAGATGGATATCGCCTTTATCTATTGTTTGTTATTATTTTGTTTAGAAGATATACATTTATATCCATTTCATTGGATTCTTTTACCCTATTAATTTGGTTTGATCTTTCTATTTGGGTCTTTTCTTTTTCTTCTCCCCCTTCACCTTTTGGGGCATCCTAATGGGAATATCTATACTCACCCCTACATGTGATTTTCCTTCATGTGTCACGTATTATGTAGATGATGGATAAGTTTTCTATTATTATAGATGATAATATGGATACATGGTTCCCATGAGTGCATACAATGGTTGAATTATGGAGAATCAAAAATGGTCTCTCTCAGAAACTACATTTCTTATTTTTTAGGTTGGGACATCATTCTGGTTGGTCGTGTCTTTTTTCCATTTTATACATTCATTTTACACTATCATACTCTTATTCTCCCTATATGAATTACATGCATGTATTATTCTCTTGATGTTTCTTCTTTTTAATTATTCATATATTCCAATTCAATGATATGGTTGGGTGTGTGAATACAAGTACATTATGCAAAGGCCCTCCATATTATTTAAGCATTTCTATGATTTTCTCCACTGTTGGACGTTAGAGGTGGGCTTGGGGTAGTTTTAGCATGAATCCTATTAGGATGGGCCCTATCACAAAAAAAATTAGTGAAGTGGGTATGAGTGGAATAGATATGTATAATTACCTCTAGTTCTAAAATTCTTTAAATGAAAGGATAAATAATCCCCCAATTAGAAAAATCCATCATGGTGGAATAATGCGATAAAATACCTAATGTGTGACTACTACTATTAGTGGGAGGTGTCCAAACCTATTTGAGGGAATAATTATGTTTCCATAATGACATTTTGAGGTGGCCCCCAACATAAAAATATCTCATTTGTCCACCAGTTGGTTAATATCCTCCACCAGGCCATCGTTAGCCCATCAGCTTGTCCCCCTTGGCAATTGGGTAGTAAGTGATCCCATGTAGTGTGAAGGGCTTCTACCCATTCAACCGACATCTAGGTAGCTCTACACTAGCAAGTAAGTGGTTCTGGTGTTGAAAGATACAACCTTAGATCTTTTTCTAGTTCTTCCACCACACATGGAAACCTACCAACCCTGATTCCATTCCCAAAATAACCCTATAGAGGAATCTAAAAAAATTTATTACCATTTTAGAGCGAAGTATTGAAAAGAACCCATCAAAGGAATGGAATTTTAAATTCTAGTCGGAAGTCCATAATCATACATACAATTGGTATTAAAGACTCCCCACCACACACATCACATGCTTGATATGTCATAGTGGTTATCTAAAGGGACTTCCAACTAACATCATTCACTAATATCCACATAAAAGTCATCATGGGAACCCAAGTGTTCAATGTGATCCTATAAATTAACCTTAAATTAAGATACCAAAAAATTATGAATGCAATCTACATCTTAAACTCTTCATCAAAACACTAATATGAAATTATCCGAGGATTTCAAAACCAAAGACAGTGGATGAATATTCACCCAGTTTCTTTCAGGACTCGTGGTTCACCCCCCCATAAGAGCAAGATAAAAGAAGAAGAATATTTACCATGACACCTACACCATCATTATTCATTATTATAAAATGATCTTGGTCTCCTATTTATTCCTTCAACATGGATTTCATCCAATTCCCCTAATTAATCATGGACCAATTCTCATAGAGATGTATAAAACATTGTTATTTGTTCTGAAAAAAAAGTCACATACCAACCATATGATAAGGAAGTGTAGAACCAATTAAATTTCATTATATGATCTAGGAAGCCTGAAAAATGTACCCATAATATTGAACATGGAACACATGGTATGTATTCCCACTCATTTCATCATATATCACATATGAACGCTAGTCAAACCTCCTTTTTTTGACATGTCACAAAAACACTTAGATTTCCTTTCCAATGCATTATAAACACCCTCAATGATGATGTATCATGAATTCTTGGAGGTATCCAGAGACCATAAAATCTTGTGCACCATAGTATGAATATGAAACATGATTTCAAGTCATGATTAAAAACATTATAGACAAGAACCAATGTTGTGTAACACTATTAGCATCAACAATTCATTAATTTGACTCCCACTCAGATGAAATAATTTCTCTGGAGTCCAATAACTTCCTATAGATTAAACATATGACATTACCCATAAAAATCAATGAACCTAGATACCTCTACATAGAATCATCCAAAGTCATTTCAACCATCCATGATAGGTCTCACTGTATCCACGATCTCACAAGGACAAAACCTTATACCCATGGCCAATTATACACTACCCAATATAGCAGCATCCCTATTGTCACTCCAATGAAACATTAGCCTAACCCTCATATCACCCACTTTTTCCATAAAAAATGATATAATGAATGTTCCATGACTAATTCCCCTTAATCATCACAATGAAAGGCAGAATGTTATCTATTCGTAACTCATGGGAACATCACAGAAGGATCTCACTGAAAAAATAACTAATAAAGAGATAATTTTTATTAAATAATGGATGATGTACTCCAAAATATTTATTCATCCATTACATATTCATATATAACCATACTAAATGGGTATCATCAATACCACCCAAGTGTTTATCCCCCTCATTCTGTGGTCCCACATCTCACATGTGATCATTTGATGCTTTCATTGAGTTTTATCCACATATTGTCCATGTAATCGCACCCAATATGTCCACATTTTTATTCCCACCTCTAAAATGTTACAAAACTTACATGAGGACCCCAATACACCATCCAAAAAAGTGTCACATAGAGACTATATAGAACCCATACAACATTCGTATCTACTTACTAGTTTACAAATCGTGAGATTATGATTATATTCCAACCAAACCACATGCAATGAAAAAATGTATCTCCCACTCAAGTGTGTCTCAAAGGTCTTCTCAAGTATCAATAGCTAAATTATATTGTACAACATGTACATGAGGTCCTGGAACAACTCGAGTGAGCCATGTTGTACCAGATCATAGATTATATGTCAAGGCCACTGGACATGCCTCACATATATTATTGTGTTAGAAAGGAAAGAGAACCCTCAAAACTTTATTGAAACCAATTTATCTCATTGTTCCAAATCCATACACATATATACTCATAACATGATAATTGTTCTAAAAAAATATTTAACTACACTCTACCAACCCCAGGATCAACCATTTTAGATTAACATTGAATCACCGTTACAATAACATATGAGTATAAAAAGGATGGGAATCTGGATGATCATTACCTCTAAATCTAGTCTCCAAACTAAAAAACCCCAAGGAATCTACTTTTCCTTTCTTAAACTCATCAAAATGAATCCAGATACACATTTTAACGTGGCCCTAACTATTCTCAAGGATTCCCAAAATTTTCTAATACATAATTGTTGTTGTTACCCCATATCATTCTACAAATAAGTGATTAGACACACCATTCTAGGTAAAATTACACCATCCCTGGTTCTAATGATCCAACTCACTAGAAAGCACACTAGGGAGTTAAGAAGGATAAAAATACAGATGAGTCTACCCCTCCCAATACTCACTTGAAAATTTAGAACACTGTCATACAAGGTCTAACACCATAATCCCAATGGAATATAATTTTCCAAAACCAAATACCGGGTATCACCATTCATGTATATATTTCATAATCTAAAACATCCACACCCACCTCTCATGCCTACAGGATCCCAAAAACACTGAAAACCCCCCTCACAACTTACCCTCAATGGTAAAAAAGATGAAAATCCAAAATATAAAGTCGCACCAAAGACGGTCACCTGCATCTCCCAAATATCCCATACACAATGCCTCACATATGTCAAAACAATCACTATGAAAATCAAACACATTCAAAGTTTTTACGACACCTAAAATCCCAAACATCCACTATTCTATAATGTATCTTATTTTCTTGTGTATTATTTTTATATATTATATGGAATTATTTCGAGACCATGGACGGAGATGGCTCGTCATTCCGAGGCCTGATGAGCTTGTAATTGTGGTTTGAACTTTTTTTTGATATTTTAGTTGTAGGGTGTGCGTGGTTGTGCTAGTTTCCAAATGAATTCCTAAAATAAAAATATGAGGGAAATGTTGCATCCAGGATGATGAATTTTCCTATGAACAAGACTAAACTTGACCAGTGTAAGTCGAGGGAAAAAGTTATTTTTTGGAAGTTATTAGTAAAATCAAATAAAATAAAATAATTCAAAAGGTTTATTTTATTTTATTTTATTTGGAAACATCTCTTGTAGCTTAATGACGGGGTAACTATTTCGATAATTAATAAAATTCCAAAATGAATTAGATACAACAAAGCTCACTCATTAATTCCACTACACAACATGACATAGAAACACACTTTCTCCTATTAATGGGATTATCAAATGTTGGTCGTTGGCAAATGATTGTGAGAAACTCTACTGGATTCTTAGAACTGTGGAGAGAACCCTCGATGGCAAATGACTATTAATTAAATGTTTGAATTACAACACCAATATAGTTGAAGGATCTCAATGATGATGACATCACAATCCATTCATCATTGATCAATCCATCCTCGTGGTATGGGATATGTTTTAAAGTTGTTTTTCTTCCCCGTACTTTTAATTTAACGTTGAACGTGGATCAACCCACGGACTGGTTGATCCGCTCATTGTTGTTTTTATGAGAGGGATTCTTTGGGTATGTTATTGGGGTATTTTTATTTCATGTTTTTTGCTTTCAATTTACTCCCATTTAAAACCTTCTAACGGGATCGGATTAACACCGTGAGGAATGACAACGAGGTTCGTTCCTATTTTATTATTGGTTTTTCTTCCTATTTTCTTCGCCTTCTTCATGTTCTTAATGGGGTGACAAAAAATGGATCATTGAGAGTTTTTTTTAATGCAATGATCCGAAACTAGAGACCAAACATCCTGATGAATCAACTAAGGTGCGATGACAATGGAAGATGACGTTTCATCTCAGATCAGGGGATACCATTCTTCAAGTGTTCTTCGCACGAGTGGATCGATACACATTTTCGGGGCCAATTAAATGCCTAAAAATAATGGAGATGACTTCTGGATGTTGGGGGTCCTTAATCTTCATATTTCATGGGAGAAGAATAGTTGGATCGAAGATCGGAGCTCCACCCAAGGTGTGACGGTGGAGGTTAATGATTATGAAAATTTTCATAACACATGGTGTGTATCCCGAACAACACGATGTGTAGGCCCGACTAGTTGGTGGCTAGGGTTCCATAGTGCATGAGGTGATGTAATAGTTTTTTCTCTAAGGAACATGATTTGTGGGTCCTTACATGAGATTCGGCGTGTATCCAAGGGATACACAGACACGGGTTGGAGTACACAACCCTGTACTTCTCCACACGACCAAACCAAGTTGACAGCATGGGTTACCCTGTGTACCTGATACATGAGTTGTAACCCATGGGTTAAAGTCGTGTATGTGCACATAGAGAGCAGACACGGAGTGCTCCCAGAATAGAAGAACAAGGTTTGTCACTCTCTTACACACTGTGTATACCTTATTTTACAAGGCCAGCCTTACGACATGGGTCTTTGTACATGGACAATACCTACGGTCAGAAGACATGGAATGTGACACTTCTACATGCCTTGTACTTCTCATTACATGGTTTGATCTTCTGTTCAACTATATCTTAGACTTTTTCATTTGAGTTAGTTCCCCTTTTTCTCCTTCCCCTAAAGGTCAGGAATCATTTCCTTTTTTGGGAGTATGATACTTTCAGCAGGACTTTCTTAGATAGAGTCAGGTATCCTTCTGAGAGGACCGGAGCGAGATCCGCTATTAGTTATTTACCGTAGGTAGAGTTAGGTATAGATGATATTATCCCTACATGGAATCGATTATCTACTTATTAGGTGAATCTGGATGAGTCTTGGTATCTGCGAAGGCCCTGTTAGTGATCGTCATCTGTGTGTCGAAATCTTTCCTCAAATAAGAGTGTGTTCTCCCAAAATGAGTGTATCTATCTCTCAGGACTTTTCTCGATGAACTGTACATCTCAGACGTATGTCATCAGAGCTCTCAGACTCATGGATTGAGTTCTCCCTGACAAGTGATTCATGGAATCTTCAAACTAAATCCCTATGGGGGGTATGAGGTTGTGTGACTTGTCCCTAGACTAATGGTCTGGGTTTATAGTATATCTTGATTGTATTCTCTTATTATATGTTTAGTAGAAATATACACTGTTGATATGTCTGTACTTTTTCGTTTGTGTATTGCTTTGTGGTTTTCAGGGTCCTCTACTGAGTATTGTTATACTCACCCCTGCATGGGCTTTCCCCCACGTATCATGACTTCTGTATACGAGAAGCCTTTTGACTGAGTTAAGGGCAGACCAGGACCGGACCGAGCATTCTGAGTTCCTTATAGCCTAAGGTGTTCCTACGACTATTAGTGGAAGTTACAGTACGTCATTTTTATAGGTTGGACTCTATAGTTTTCATACTCTTGTTTTTTGTGGGCTTTTATTCTGGCCCAGTTTACATTCAGTACTTTACTTCCTATCATAATTTCTGGGTAGACTGTATTTTTTTGCATGCATATTTTCCATAGTGCTTTTTCTTACATTTCAGCATTTGTGGGATTTGAGATGTGTGTCTGGGTACAGGTACATAGGATATGCCTCACATGTTAATAATATACCTACTCAGTGTTGGCCACCATCCCCTGGCCAATTGGAGGCAGGCTTGGGGAGTCATGGTGTCGGCCCCACTGGGACGTGTCATGACATCGTGATATCAGAGGTGGTCGGTTCAACCATAGAACCAAGATTCTGTGAGGTTTGTTTGGGGAAACTATTTTAAGTGTTTCGAGATCGGCTTTCAGTCCAAATACTCCAGTTTTGGTGTGGGCGACCGATGTATCCATACACCAAGACTCTGATAACATGCTTTTCGACTCGGTACATGAAAATATTAGTTGCGTGGAAATAACAGATTGGTAAATGAATCATATATGAATCGTTTGTGTCTTCCATGTTCTTTGTGTCAGCTATCCAGATATACTCTTGACCATGGAACACCTTGTTTTTTACAGGATGCCTCCGCGATGCATACCCGCTAGGATTCAGAAGTGAGATCATGAGGATGACCCCTTTAGTGATGAGGCTTTAATAAAGGGAAAATTTCCCCAAGCATTGCCTCTAGGTGGTTCACATGTTATACCACCACCACTGGAGTAGCTCGTGGTACCTAAAGTACTGACCAATGAGGGGTATAGGCTGAGTGCTCTCCATGAGTTCTAGAGATAGAGACCCCTCAGGTTCTGATTCTAGCCCGAACCATAGGTGGCTGTGGACTGGTATGAGGTGGTGACTAGATTTTTCTATCTTGTGAGGACACCCGTGGACCAGATGGTGATCCTACAAGTGATCCTTCATCAGTGTTCGATGTGATGATGGTAGAGTTTGACCACATTGAATCACAACATTGACACTCTTTCATGGACAGAGTTTGAGAAACATATTAGGGAGGATTTATCATTGGTTACACAGAGAAAAGTGTGTATCTAAGAGATTATTTAGCTCCATAAGTGAAGTTTGACGGTGGATAACTATTCATTATCGTTCACCAGCCTCGCTAGGTACTCAATGGATATTTGTAAGGATCAGTACTTTAGAGCTCAGACCTTCGAGCGAGGTCTACGAAGGGATATTTGAGCAGGTGTTGTGCCTCATTGCATTCCAAATTATGCTGGAGGGCTCGAGAGGCCTTGGTTATAGAGAGATTATTGGTGGAGCAGAGACTGTCGAAGGTAGTCAATAGTAGGGAGACAGGTGCAGAGGTCTCAATAGTAGGGAGCCGATGCCAAACATTGTTATCAAGATGTAGAAGATTTCATAGGAGGACCCAGGATAGGGGTTTTGCATTATAGTGTTCTTAGGATGGATCCAGTAAGCCTAGGGAGAGGCGATTCTACTCGTGTCACAGTAGGGGACATATCACTAGAGATTGACTACCTGTCAAGCAGGTGATAGGGAGGAGGTGGATGGAGCATTGTGGTAGAGGTAGAGAGTGGAGTAGATAGACCTGCCTGGTGGCAGACATTGTAGAGGAGCAAGGAGAGCTGCAGATGGTGGAAGGCACATTGATCTACTTCGAACACCACCCCCAGGAGGTCTGCATCAGGCTCAGGGAGCTAGGGGATCGGGCTGGGGATAGCTACATGCAGTCGAGGGGTTCAACCCAAAGACTCCAGGGATGATCCGAGGTATGATCTATGTCTTATCTACCTTAGTTTCCATACTTATAGACATAGGTTCTAGTCATTAATTCCTCTCCATATGAATTGTGATAAACCTTGAGATTTCGGTAGAGCCCTTGACTCGATACTTATGCTTGGACACACATACGGGGGAAGACTCGACGATCACACACCTTTAAAGACAGTGTGATCTTACCCTTGGAGGTGAGGGTTTTGGTTGGAACCTCATAGTGGTTGTGTCGAGGCCTTAAGTTTTCATTCTTGGTTTGGATTGGTTATCCTGGGTTCATTCCCATATTGACTGCTATTAGGTGAAGAGTGTGGTGTTTCCATAGTGATGGGATGAGGTTTTCCTTTCTTGAAAAAAGGGAGTCTCAGGCAGCACAAGATGGGATCATTCATAGGAGGGTACAAAAGGTCACTAATGAGTTGTCTGGACTTACCCTCAGAGAGTCGATGTTGTGAGCTTCTAGTTCAAGCAGTAGTGGAAGAGTACGAGGACGTCATTCCCAAAGGTGTTCGAGGACTACCTCCCTGCTGGGAAATTGACTTATTCATCGACTTACTCACCGGGATGAATGAAATTTCATCATCATCATATCAGATGTCTCCCGTAGAGCTTTGCGAGATGATGGAGCAGGTAGAGGATTTGCAGATTAAGGGATTCGTGAGACCCAACATTTCACCCTGGGTGGCCATTGTTTTGTTTTCCAATAAGGTAGATGGGAGTTTGAGGTTCTTCATGGATTAACAGCTCCTAAAGTAGGTTACAGTGAAGAGAAAGTATCCACTAATGAGGATCGATGACCTCTTCATCCAATTGAGAGGGAAAAATGGTTCTCAATGGTTTACCATCGGTCAGGTTACCACGAGTTACATGTATAGGATGAGGATATACCAAATAATACATTCAAATGATGCTACGGTCACTAGTACTGGGAGATGCCTTTTTGAATGACGAATTCCCCCAAAGTTTTCATGAAACTTATGAACCGGATCACCCAACCATTCATGTACCGGTTCATAGTAGTCTTCATCGACGACATACTTGTATACTCGGCATTAGAGGAGGATCATGTGAGATAGTTGTATATGGTTCTGGACGTACTCTGAGAGCAAAAAATTTATGGGAAGCTCTCGAAGTGCCAGTTTTGAATTTGGGGGGTCCACTTTTTGGGACCTGTCATTTTAGTATATAGAGTAGATGTGGCCCCATCTAAGGTGGAGGCTGTGTTAGAATGGGAGCCACCTCGGAGCATGACATGTGTACGAAGATTCCTTGAGTTGGCAGGATTTTATCAGAGATTCATTCTTTATTTCTCCAGAATATCAGCACCGATGATAGCCTTTACCCAGAAGGGGAAACCCTTCATATGGATGGAGAAGTGCCAGTAGGATTTTGAGTAGTTGAGGAAGAGTTTGATGAGTTCCCTGATATTGAGATTACAGGAGGAGGGTGTTGAGTACGTAGTTTTCTGTGACACATTGGGGACAGAGCATGGCTGTGTCCTGATGGAGTGATAAGAAGTGATTGCTTATGGTTCACGCCAACTTATGCCACATAAGAAGAACTATGTGACCCATGATCTTGAGTTTGTAGCAATATTTGTAGCGGTGAAGATGTGGCGAAACTACCTTATGGGCGAGTGGTTCATCATCTACTCTCACCACAGGATCCTAAAGTACATCTTCCCAAAGAAGGATATTAATTTGAGACAGAGGCATTGTCTAGAGTTCCTCCAATACTATGATTTCGAGATCATATATACTCTTTGGAAGGCGAACAAGGTGGCAGATTCTATTAGTAGGAGATCAAGCTCCTAGTTACTGAGTGAGGCGATAGAATAGTGGGTTGTGTCATAGTTATCATTCATGGCCATAGAGGATACAACATACCATCAGTTGATGGTTGTCACCCCCCCACTCTTACAGCCAGTTAGGGAGGCACAAATTGGGAATGTCGACATTGAGGCTTTATGTGCTCAGTTATCCACAAGACATGCTCTTGATGGATATTCGCAAGGTGGGGAGCATGTACTTATTTTTAGAGGATGCACTAATTTACCAGTGGCGTTGCATGAAGAGTTACTAAGGGAGTTTCATACATTCCCCATGGCAGTACATCCTAGTGTGGAGAAGATGTACCCAGATCTCTGAAGATAGTTTTTGTGGTCAGGCATGAAGAAGGAAGTAGCAATGTTCATTTCATGATGCCTTAAGTGGCAACAGGTGAAGGTTGAGCACCAGGTCCCAGCGAGATTAGCTCACCCTTGGAAGTTCCAGAGTGGAAGTGGGATGAAATATCAAGGGAATTCATAATGGGTGTACCACGAACATCTAAGGGGACTGATTCCATCTGGTTGATCGTTGACTGAATCACCAAGTCAGCCCACATCCTAGCTATCAAAGAGTAGAGTTTTGTAGAGATATTGGGATGAATCTATGTGCATGAGATAGTTCGACATCATGGTGTCCATTCAAAAATAGTCACGTATCGAGACAACCATTCACATCCTAGTTGTGGAAGGGATTCCAGGTGGATTTTGGGACTCATCTACGCTTGAGCATGACATTCCATCCCCAGACCGATGGTCAGACGGAGAGGACCATTCAGGTTCTGGAGGATATGTTGTGGGAATGTACCGTGGAAATTGGTCGTAGTTGGGAGGACCACCTACCACTGGTGGAGTTTGTGTATAATAATATCTACCACTCCATCATTGGTATGGAACCTTCCCAGGAATTATATGGGAGACCCTTCTGCTGACTGCTTTGCTAGACTGACCCCAGAGTGTCAGCACTCATGGGTCCAGAGTTGCTGTGAGCTAGCACCGAGAAGGTGGAGATCATCCAGGAGTGGATGAAGACTTCACAAATCTACAAGAAGTCTTATGCTGGTAGATGGTGGATACCTCTAGAGTTCGATGGGGTAGACCACGTCTTCCATCAGGTCCAACCTCAATGAGAGCTACCAATATTTGGTTGAGGGGGCATGCTATCTCCGAGGATCATCAGACCATTCCAGATAGTGCACAGAGATGGTGAGGTGGTGTACCGCCTAGCACTACTATAACTGTTTCATCATATTCATGATATCTTCCATGTGTTGCAGCTAAGGAGGTATGTGCATGACCCATCGCACGACATCGACTGGGGTGAGCCAGACATTGAGAATAGAGATACCTTTGCTGAGTACCTAGTGGAGATTGAAAATTGGAAGGAGAGGATCCTACTTGGGCGGTCGATTTCAATGGTACGCGTCTAGTGGAAGCATGTGAATCTTCATCAGAGTAGGTGGGAGCGGGAGGCTTAGATCCATGGCATGTACCCACATCTTTTTGAGTAGCCTTTGTTTTGGCTTTTTTAGGATGAAAATCCCCAAGGTTGGGAGAATGTAATGTCTCATATTTCCCATGTAATATTTTTAAATATTATACGGATTTATTAGGAGACCACACGCCAAAATGAAATTTTATTCCAAGGCCTGATGAGACCGGAATGGTGGTTTGAACGTTTTTTAAGTAATGTATGTTGGCATGTGTGCGTGGTTGTGGTTTTTTCAAAATGATGCCCCGAATAAAAATTTGAGGGCAACGTTGTGTCTAGGAAAATGAGTTTACCTATGAATATGCCTAACCTTGACAGGTTCGAGTCGAGGGAAAAATTAAATTTTTAGATTTTTTTAGTAAAATCAATTAAAATAAAATAATTTGAAAGGTTTATTTTATTTTATTTTATTTAGAAACATCTTCTGTAGTTTAAAGATGAGAAAGCTGTTTCGATAATTAATAACATGCAATAATGACATAGAAACAACAACAATAAGTCATTAATGTCATCGTGCAACAAGACACAGAAGAACATTTCCTCTTTTTAAGGGGTTAATCAAATGTTGGTTGTTGGCAGAAGATTGTGAAAAAATCTAGTAAATTCACAGAACACTGGAGAGTACCCTCAATGACGAACGATTGTGAATAAAAAGTGTGAATTGCTACACTAATAGAGTTGAAGGATATCGACGACGATGAAAGAACAATCCCTTCTTCTGCGATCGATCCCACCTCGAGGTAGGGATTATGTTTTAATTTTTTTTATTCTCCGTCCTTTGAATTTAGCGACGAACACGGATCAACCCATGAAATGGTTGATCTGTGCATTGTCGTTTTTGCATGAGGGCTTCTTTGGGTTCGTTCCATTGATATTTTTATTCCATGTTTTGTTCATTTTATTTAATCCCTTTTAAAACCATAAAATCGGATCAGATTAATGTTGTGATGAATGACATCGAGTATTGTTCCTCTTTTGTTATTGGACTTTCTTCTTCTTTTCTTCATGTTCTTCGTGTTCTTCATGGGGCGATGATCATCAAGACGTTGTGCATCCATTTCAAAACACAAGGGTCTGAAACTGGAGACCCGACATCGTGATGACTCATTGAAGGAGCGATGTCAATGTCAGTTGATGAATTAGCTCAGATTGGGGGAGACTGTTCTTTGAGCGTTCTTCACGCAGGTGGATCGATACATGTTATCGAGACAGATCAGAGGCCCTAAAACAACAAATATGACTTTGGGACGTCGGGGTGACCTTAATATTCACGTTTCGTGGAAAAAGGATAGATGAATAAAATATCAGAGCTCCACCTGAGGCGTGGTGGCGGAGGTTTGCGATTATGGAAATGTCCAGAACACACGGTGTGTATCCCGAAGAACACTATGTGTAGGCCCGTCAATGTTGTAGCCAGGGTTCTGTAGTGTGTGAAGAGAGGACAAAGTGTGTTCTCCAAAGAACATGGTGTGTGGGTCCTCAAATGGGACTAGGCATGTATCTCGGGGATACACAGACACGGGGTGGAGTACACAGATGTGTACTTCACCACACAACCAATCCAGGTCGACTGCATGGGTTACCCCGTGTGGCGGATACATGAGTTATAACACACGAGTTTAAGCCATTTACATGCACATGGACAGCATACACGGAGTCCTCCCCAAATATAGGAAGACAACATGTCACTTTCTTACATTCTGTGTATTCCTTCTTATAAACAAGAATCCTTACAACATGGGTAGTACCTGGGTTTAGAATACATGACACCTGACACTTCTACACATCGTGTAATTCTCAGTACATGGCTTGATATTCTTTAAAACTGTATCATGGGAATGTTCTGTTTTGGTTATTTTCTATTTTTTTCATTCCTCTGAAGGTCATGTATCTTTTCATTTTTCAGGAGTATGATCCCTTCAGCAGGAATTTCTGAGATAGAGTCAGGTATCCCTCTGAGTGACCCGGAATGAGATATTATATCCATTATTGACTCTAGGTAGAGTTAGGTATCGATGTGAATATACCCACAATACGTCGATCCTCATATGAGCAGGTGAGTATGGATGATTCATGGTATCATCCAAGGCCCTTTCTATGATCCTCATATGTGTATCGAGATCTTTCCTCACTCAAGAGTGTGTTCTCCCATAATGAGTGTATCTATCTCTTGTAACTTTTATCGATGGAAAATAATTCTCATATGAACATCATCAAATCCATTAGACTTGTGTATTGAGTTCTCCCAGATGAGTTATTCGTGGAATCTTCAAAATAAATCCCTAACGGGGGGATGCGGTTGTGTGACTTGTCCCTACACTACGGCTCAGGTTTTTTAGTATATCTAGATTGTGTTCTCTTATTATATGTTTAATAGAAATATACTTTGTAGAGATGTATGTACCTTTCCTTAGTGTATTTATTTTTGGTTTTTGGGGTCCTCTACTGAGTATTGTTATACTCACCCCTGCACGGGCTATCCTGGATGTATCGTTAATTATGAAGATGAGAAACCTTTTGACAGAGTCCAGGGTGGACTAGGATAGGACCGAGCTTTCTGAGTTCCTTACAGGCCGAGGTATTCCTATGGATATGAGTAGTAGTTGTAGTACATATTTGTGTTTACAGGTTGGATGTTGTAGTTTTCTTACTCTAATTTTTGGTGGGCATGTATTTTGTCCAAGTTTACATTCATTACTTTACATCCCATCATACTTTATTGGTTGGGAGTAGTTGTTTTCATGCATTTTGTTCCTTAGTGGTTTTTCATACATTTCAGAATTTGTGGGCTTGGATATGTTTTCATGTGTACATATACTTAGGAAATTCCTACCATGATAGTAATATGCCTACTCAGTGCTAGTCACCATCCCCTGCCCTATGGGAGGTGGTCATGGGGAGCCGCGGCGTGGGCCCCAGTGGGACGGGTCGTGACATATTTGATTTCACACATAGGTCTGATCGTATTCTGGCCCACCCACTTCTAGCTAAGGAAAAACCCACTAGGATCATAAATTTACATGAATCTCTTGAATGGGTCTCAGATGTGGGGTTCTCTATATTTATCATCCAACCATTTCCAAGTAACTTTATGCACACTATGACCTACACTCAGCCGCATTTCTATCCGAAAGAAGTTTCCTATATCATACGGATATCACATAACCCATATTCTATCAAATTCCACAACTACTATAAATAGGTTTTACAACAGTTACCAATCATGGTTTGGGATATATTATTTTATGATTCAATATATTTACTCTTTAGTTTTACTTTAACCGAATACTTCCAAAATAAGGGCTCAATTAAATGAAATTTCATGTACAAGTTTAGAGAAAAAGTATTGATATGTTCTAATTGAAATGGTATTTAGTTGGATCCCTATAAAAACCAAAACAAGTCATCTCATATTTTCCTTTTACAATTTACATTTACAATATCTATGCATGGATTTGGCTCTATTAAATAATATTTCAAATAAAATTTATGGAGTAAAACACCCATTATGTTTTAATTATAATTTAATTTTATAGAGACATCATAAAAATAAAGACAATTAGCTATTTTATATGTATGTTTTCCATTTTTAAGGGATCAATTATGTATCATCACATCCATCACCAATTGTCTTAGGAAGAGAAAGAAACTTACTTGGAATTTGGTGACATTCCCATGATACCAGATGTTGGATATGAATGCCAAGGGAATCATAAAAAGATGGTTGATGAATTTCCATTTTAAAATAAACCAAACAAACAAACATAATTGTATCCAAAATACAACTATATGATGCATGTGTACAATTTTATACAACTCAAACACCACCAAACCCTTCCAAACCAAAATATATTAGAGATGAAAGTGTAAAAAACCAACTAAACTCAAAGACACTAATGATAAAAACATCAAATATGTTAAAATTATACAATATCCATGTCATAAATACATGACAAAGGTTTTATTATGAATCACTAAATAAATTAGATACATTTCCTTTAATGGTGTCTTGATATATCACATCATCAAACACAACAATGTTACTGATCAAGGGGTGAGTATAAAAATTTGTATGATTTCCCCAATGACGTCCCTACTCACTACACTAGGATAGAACATGTTAGAAAATTTATGTAATGAGTTTAAAATATATTTAAAGTAGTTTAATTTATTTAAAAAAACTATTTTCCAATATAAAACCATTTTAATTTAATTATTCCAAAAAAATTGTTAAACCATTTCAAATTTCCATTTTGCATTACACATTCCATGATTCACACATACCCACACATGAATTCCCCAGTGAGAGATCCACACTCATGGGTGATTTATTTTTTATCTACAATTTGATGATAAGATACCCATATCATAAGATCCCTAATTTCACACGCCCCTTCTACAGGGTCATGTCATTTTACCCTAAGGTTTTACACGCCTTATTCAGGGTCTGTTCAAAGATAATGAACACACAACAACTATTAATTCTAAATCCTATGTGAAATAAAATTTGACAACCCATTTCAATTGAATAATACTTTTTATTGGGAACATTTCTCCCATACAATTACCATAGATTAAAAACCATATTTTAAAATTAACATTTTAAAATCATGAATAAATAATCATTTCACAAGAAAAAATTAAATAAATTTTCAAACCAATACTAAAGAAGGATTCCACCCAGATTTTCACTTGTATTAAAAAAATAAATTTAGGAAAATAAACAAATTTTAAATCTATACATTATATCCTATACTCGATTATTATAGAGTGAATCCACCAACATTAAATACATAGGAAAAAATCCATAATGATAAAAATAATTCAAAAAAATGGATTGAATCACCAATAACTATCATTAGATCATGATCCCTATCATCCAAAAAACCATGACTCATCATGATTGGAATAAAAAAATGGATATATCCCTAATGGAATAAATCCATTAATCTAAGATATTGAAGAAGAATAAAACAAGGAAACCCATGAATAACAAGAACTTACCATGGAATTCGAGCATCCAACACACTAAATATCACCAAAAGATCACTCCTGGGTCATGAGTAATGGTCTCCAGGGCCATTAGAGTGAATGTAAGTTGGGTTATGTAAAAAAAGTAAAAAATGACAGATTAAATTGGTGATTCATATTATATTAAAAAAAAATTGGATATATATTTTAACGATGAGTTGTCTAGGGGAACTATTAAGAAAATCCTACACTATCTTTGTGCTGACAACTATCTCCTAAGACCCCTCACATGGTTGGATCACATCGTAAGGCAAATGATGTACCCACCATGATAACTCCTTCCATACGAAGTTTACCTATTTATCATGGTTTATAGCATGGTTTGGATAAACTAAATGCCTAACCATCCACCAACCCAGCTCCCACTATTTCAGTTTCATGGTTTCTTAGAGCGTGTTTCGTGGTTTTTAATAACCATGATCAAAATGAGATCCTCTATAAAATAATATTAAAAATTACAAAACACGTCCAATCCTCCAAAAAATTATCCAAAATACATTATATAATTAAAATACATAAATAAATGGTTAATTACATGACACTGGGGGTACTTCAATCTCCCCACCTTTGGAATTTATATCCTTGGAAAGTAGAAAACCACCATTGTCTGTAAATATTTTAGGCCATTTATCAATCATCTCATTCACACACTCCCTTGGATCTTCCCAGCCTGATAATGTTTTCATTAAACCCATGCTAGACTAATTCTTTTCCCACAAAAGACTCTCTCTTACCTTTCCACAATCTACATTGGAAAAAGAAACATTATAGAATTTGACTCTCGGTCAATCTGATCCCATCAAATCACATGCCCAGGATCAGGATGATACTTCATCAATTGAGGTACATGAAACACATTAGGAACTTAACTGAACCATGGTGGAAAAGAAAACTAATATTCTACCACAACAACCTATTCATTTATCTCAATAATGGTGTATGTATGAAGTATATTAATTTATCTTATACCAAATATGATGATTAAAATGCTTTGGAGATATTATCAAGAACACATAACCCCACACGTCAAATGAAAACATCCATCGTTAATGATATGAATACAATTTATGATGACTATGAGCCATATCCATCAATTTCAAGATCAAATTAATCTTATCTGTTATCTCTATCACAAGGCTTGGTCTAACTAGTTATGTATCTCATATTTCCATCCAAAAAGTTGATAATAATAAGGACACTCATACAATGCATTAATAGGATAAATTTTTGTTAGGGCATGATAACTGTTGATATAATATAAATCCATTAACGGTATGTGAACCACCCATGAGACACCAAAATCCATAACACATGCCTTAAGCATGTCTTCCAATATTTGTATCATCCTTTTATATAGTCCATCCACCTAAGGATAGTCCATCCATCTGAGGATGATACGATGTGCTTGTAGTCTACTGATTCTCAAGGGATTTCTTTTATGACATCTAAAAAATGAGACTTAAACCCTAGGTCATGGTATGAAACTATTGAAACTTGTATTCCATTATTTTTTACCCCATATTAGATATTGGTTTTAGAAATTTCATCCACCATATTATATTCATGAATAGAGATATAATGGGATGAAATGGTCAGCCAATCCATTATCACCTATATGACATCGTATTTCCAAACATTCCTTAGGATATCTATCACAAATAACATGGTTATTTGGTTATATTTCCAAAAAGAATTAAGTAAAGACTAAAACATAACCACTATTCATTGGTGATCTTCCAAATCCTGTCGATAGGTGAGGCAACTCCTAACAAACACATCCACTTTTTTCACTACAACAATCAAATATTGTTATTTCAGTTCCTTATACATCTTTTGAATTCAAGGATGGAAAATCCATCTTGAATGGTGGTAATCAGGAATAATTTCTTCCAAACAAGCCATATGTACTACCATATGATCTAAAAAATAGAAATCAGATTCTTTGTCCAACATCCACCCCTCAACGGTCTCCCCTCCATTGAGTTTTGACCTTATAGTAAAACATTTAGATTCAAATTCCTATGATTCACTAACCTTCTCAACCAAATAAGTAATAAAAAAGAAATCCTAAAAAACCCAACCCTGCCTCAGTCTTCACAATACAATTGCATGTCAACTATCACCAACATCGGTTGCCAGAAATCTAAAGCCTCTTTTTTCAATAGACTATACAAAATTCTTCTTAATGCATACATCACTTAATTCCCTTTACCTAGTATATAAATTAATTCAATGTATAATATTTTTAGATACTATATCTATCTTCTTTTTATTAATTTTTAATATCTTTGTGATAATTTTTTTTAATATCTTATGATACGTAAACACCATAAATTTCCCATAAAATGGTTAATGATGCTTGGTTTTCAAATGATGTACTACAAAATACAATTCAAAATAATGTGTTGGGTATTTTTTCTTATTAAAACATAACTATAATGATCCATAAGCAATAATATGATCTCCCTCTATGAGAATAAACCCTAACCCAGATCTAGAGGCATCACAATACAACACATAACCATGTCGAAATTTTGTTAATATCATTGATTGTGATAATGTAAGGAGAAAATAATGTTCTTCCAAATAATTTTTAAATACATCACTCCATTGAAATTGAACTTCTTTTCTTGTCAATTATATCATTGGTGATGCTAGTTGTTAAAAATCACAGACAAACATTTTGTAATAACAAGCGACACCAAGGAAACTGCATATCTCGAAGACATTCATTGGCAATTTCCAAGCTTTTAAAACCTCTATATATTAGGGACATACAGAAAAAACACATTCATAGATTAATTAGGAACGAAAATTTATATTTGGTATTCAAAAATCCCACTTTTAATGTTCTTCACAAGAATTATGATTCCAAAAAATTACCAACACTATCATAAAGGGTTGTTGATGCTCAACCTTTTTACTCGAATACACTGATATTTTTTCCAAAAAACCACTCCCATGGAATCAATATACAATTGAAATATTTTATTACTGAATTCCATAAAAAATATTGGAACATTTGTAAGACTAAAAGGAATAACCACATACTCTTAATGGATATATCTACTACTGAAAGTTTCCTTGGAGTATCTTCCTTCCAAAACCAAAATTTGTTATATCCGAGGTCTATATAAATTTTTGAGAACTACTATTATCCACTAAATTTATTGAAAAAATCATTAGTTCCTATAATTGTATACTGAATTTTTTATCATAAAATTTTTATGATTATGATAATATACACAATGTAGAAGAGTTCTATCTTCCTTTTTAGAAAACAAGACTAGTGGTTCCAAAAGAGAGGTACAAAGAAAACTGAACCTTTTTCATTCCAAAAATTATAATAGAGTATTCAATTATATTAATTCTATTTTTTCCTTATGATAAGTCATATATGAGATAGGATTTGTCTCTGTTAATAGATTGATCACAAATTCCACATCTTATTTAGGCGGGAAACCTAAAATATTTTTCCAGTAAATCATCATAAAACAGGTCAAAATTGATGTCAAAATTATATCTTAATATTATAAAACGTTTCCATGGTCAATACTATCAACTGTTATGAGATATTTCAAAACATTGGTGCTAAAAAGATGGTTTCCCATGATTATAAATTATGGTGTGCTTTAAGGAGATGCTCGACACCATCCTTAGTTGTAAAACTACCCCCTTGTGTATAATAGATTTGGTCAGATTTGAAGAAAATAAACCAATCCAAAAACATGATAATATAATATAAATCAATATCATGCACGGAGAAATCACTTATCAATTCATACCCATTGATTATTATAGAACATACTTTTCACATAAATTCTCGACAATCTATTTGACCAAGAGGAGGTTGATGTTTTAGAACATAAGGAATAATCTCAATATGTAATCCCAAAATATCAATAGAATGAGATGTAATAAATGAATTGGAAGCAACTGTATTAAAAAAATATATCATAAAGTTATAATTAAATATAATCATATCACTCAAATTCTATGGTATAGATTGATCATCCAAAATCATTCTCTCATATCCAAATAATTGCATTCACCATGAAACTTCTTCATTAGTACCCTTTCTTATCTCTATTCTACTGAAGATAACTATACTGATTCCCTCAAAATGTCAAATCATAGGACGTATGTGAAACTTGATATGTCTCATGGGAAACTGAGCTTGGTGCACTGTGACAGTAGAACTGAAGATATCCCATCTTGTTGCAATTGTGGGATGATCTATGTGGTTCCATATAATCCGACTTCATGTGATCAAAATAACCACTTTGAAATCATCTTATCTTAATCATGGTTTTATTTGTAAGAATAATTGATACAACTACCTTCTTCTAATTCCTACCACCAGCTTGTAAATATGTCTCCCTCTTTTACTTATTCCCATCATTAGATTCCCACCATTTCTCATAAATATAAACATGCTTCCTCCACCCATATTATTTAAGATTTACCTTTTATCCATTGCTCCTTTGTTGACCATATCTATATAATATTTTATTCCAAGAATAAATATATTTTTTTGAATATGTATACTCACCACGAATTCAAAAATACATTCCTTCAAGGATGTACACACAACAACTTCATGCTAAACAATAATCAACTCATAAATTTACCTACATGCCCTATCACTGAGAGACTCTCATTATTCAAGATGAATAATTTCATAATTCTAGAAATTATTAACTTGTGAGGATAGAGTTTTTTATAAATAATTATTCAGGATCCTCCCATCCAAATTCATTGCTCCAATTTAGCATGAACTGATAAATCCCACCACTAGTGTGATATACCCCCCCCCCAAATAAACGTTTCCAACGTCACCCTAAACTCTACTGGCGTGCCTATGAAATCAAAGATTAAATTCACTATATTCAGACACACTTTTTCTTTTTTCCAGATCGGAATCACCATGAAATATGGGTGGATTCTGTTTTTGGAATGGAATAGTATGATCAACATTCCTTAGTTTATCACTAAACTTCCCTCTATCAATGACATAAAAAGAATAGACATTACATTGAACTAGATATTGCTCTAGTTATGGATTAGGTGAAACTGTATTTTTATGAGCCTCTTATAGTTGTTTCCTTCTATGCCTCTCCATTTACATTTTCGTCAATGAAACAAATCTTCATTTAGTCTCACTCTCTAGAATATATAAGACAAAAAATAAATAAATTACCACATCACACATATCAAATTAGGGATTTCTTAAATTTTTCAATTTCCATTTGGAGCACATTTTTAAAAATTTCCCCATGCTTTGGAAAATCAACCCATTTTAAATTATTTTGAAAAATCATATCCTTTTCAAAAAATCATAAATCGTTACTCAAAATGAGTAATGAAATCCTAGTAGGAACACCTTTCTATCAATGCATACCATTCTCTTCTCATCAAATATACCAAAGATTATGAGTTTATATTTCTGATAAGTGACTAAAATAACATATGTACCCAAAACCTTGTTAACTTGATGTTAAACATAAATAGGTATGTTACAGCATTTTATGCCCTATAATTCACGACCCAGCATTCCTACTCCTCAATATCATCCAAAATCAAGTACTAAACCAAAATTGTTTTCAACATTAGGACTAAAGAAACTGATACCATTTTTATCATACCGCCCTCCACCCATGGGTCTGGGAAGAGGTAGAAGGTTCCTTGGCCTTTGGTGACATCCCAAAAACACAAATGTACAAATGTAAATTCTTCGGGTTTCATTAACAGTTGGAGGAAAATTTTCTATTTGAAAATAAAGAGAACAAACCAATATAATCTTTGCCAAAAAAAATCTATATGATTCATATGAACAATGTAATACTACTAAAAAATCATCCAAACAATAATAACTATATCAGAGTACAATGAAGAAACCAAAAACAAAAAAACATAAAGTCACTAGTGGATAAAACTCCACATCTCCCAACATTCTCCAAGGAAAAACTCCATAAGCCAATCTCAAGGTATCATGATGCGTAACTAAAGAAATTAGACACATTTCCTTTACATGTATCTCGATATATCACATCTTCAAAAACACCAAATTTCTCAAGCATGGGGTGTCAAAATTATATCCCAAATAACTTCCCTACTCATTACACTAGGATAAAATAATTAATTACATTTATGTCAACAATTTAAAAGTAATTTAATGAATAATATTTCATAGTATATATAATATTTACCAAAATAAATGAATTTCCATTGAATTAAACCATAAAATTCATTAAACCATTTACCATTTCCTTTTGGAATAACCCATTCCATGATTCACACACACCCACACATGTACGATCCGGTGAGACTGCTATACCCATGAAAAATATCTCATCGATCTATCAAGATGAAACTGAGTAACCATATCTCAAGTTCCCCAATGGAAGAAATCCCTTCTACAGGGTCACATCATTTTACCCCAATGTTACACTCCTCATATCTAGGGTCACATCATTGAAAATGAAAATATAAAAACCATTTATGATAAATCACAAGTCAAAACAATTATGAAAACCAATTTAAATAAAAATTAATTTTATTGAATGAATTTATTCTTAACCATTTTCATGAATCAAAACAAAACCATAATTTAAAACAACCATTTTAAAATCGTGGAACAAAGCACATATCACATACAAAAATATCCATTATTTCAAAAACCCGTACAAAACAGTTTTTCCATAAGAATTTCTACATCAATTTTAAATTCAAATTCAAGTAAGTAAATAAATTTGAAATAATTCCTTCATGTTATAAGCAAGAATAGTCATCAGGTAATCCACATACCTTACAAAGTTATGAAAAAATGAATAACATCATACTTTATTCAACAAAACATATAGAAACTCGAAAAATTTCCCTTAAATATTATTCCATTTCATCCAAAAAATAATAAATTATCATTAATGGAATCGAAAAACATGGATATGTCCCCAAAAGATTATATACATGAATTTAAGAGAGGTAAGAGGATGAACACTATGGAAAACCCATGAATGGGAACTTACCATTTAATCCTAGCATCTATTAGACTGTGAATTTCTAGTAAATCACTCCCAAATCAAGATTAAGGGTCTATCTATCCTTTGGAATTAATAGAAGCCATGTTATTATCTAAAAAGGTGATAAATGATAGAATAAATAGGTGATTCAGATTAGATCCTCAAAATGTAGATCCAATTGTTAACCTTCCACGGTTTAGGTGCACATTTAGGAAAATTGTATAGAGTCACTACATCCAGACTCCCTAAATGGATGGATCATACAATTTGAAAAATCATGTTCCTACCCTGCTAACCCCCTATGTATACCCATTCAAAATTTATCATAGGTGGCTAGACTGTTTGGCCAAACCGTTTTCCTATCTATGCACCTTCTCAGTGATCATTGTTTCAGTTTCATGATTTATCCTTGGTGTCTAAATATTTTTTCTTAACCATACGCCTAACTATACTCCTTATAAGTTCCAACTATTTCAATTTCACATTTTCCCTAACGGCTTTTAGAGTTTCTAATAACCGTTTTCATACCGTACATAACTAAAAAATCTTCAAAAACATTCCAAAACACCTCCGAACCTATAAAAACTTATTTAAATTACATAATATAATTAAAATACATAAAAATGGGTTAATTAACTAAAAACAGGGGTGATACATGTTATATAATATATAAACATAAACATATATAGAAATATAGTATAAATGGATAAGTAAAATTTAGATAAAAATCCCAGGTCACAGTCCGGGTCAATAGGTAATCAATTGTAGACAATCACATAAATGAGATGTGAATCCTACACGTGAGATATGATATAAGGACACACACTAGTTCAATAGTAGTGTAGGAGTCTAAATCCCATAAATAAATAACATGAGTACCAAGTGTATCATTCAAGGTGAGATACGATGAACTGTAAAATTGAAAATCATATAAAATAATCCAATCCCTAGAATGATTAAATTCCCTCATACTTGGATTCCAAGTCCTAAGAACCCATTACTACCATTCTCGGAAACATTCATAATCTCTTGTCGACCACTCCCAATGATAATGATAAAAGAAAAGTGATTATGAAACCAATTTGTAATGTAAATATTTCCCTTACCATATTATAGTTCATAAATATGATGAACACTAAAATCCCTCAAGAATGTCTCCCTATAAGCTTGCATATATGGATGATTAGTTTCAGTTTAAGGTGGTGTAAATGGAAGAATGTACGAACAAAATATAACATAATAATAGAAAAAAAAATTAAATAGAGTAATTACAAAAAATAGTAACTAGACATGTTGGAAAGTGTCGATCATAATCAAAATAAACCATAATTTAATAAAGAAATATTATATTATTCATGTCGGGAAGTCATAGGATAAGACCCAAAATTCAAATAAATAAAATTGGGGAAAAATAAAAAATGGTTCAATGTCTTGAATCTGTCCTAATATCTCATACACCACCCAAGTAGTCCATCCTACAATTTTAAGTTGGTAGAATCTTCTCTGGTATCCATGCACCAATGCTTCTAAAGAAGGGTGTGAGTAGAACTTAGTGCTCCACCAAAAATAGTATACCTAACTATATCATGTCTAATAACAGTTCATAAAAATTATCCAAAATTAACCAATATCAAATATAGTCATTAAAAAAATTAAATCCAAACACATAAAACACACTAATCCCAGAGGAAAAATTAACCTTAAAAAATACATAACTGATTTAGACAATTTTAGAGTGTGTTATATCACATTATGATGTTAGTTAAAACAAAACAAATATCATGGAAAATATACCAATCTATGACCTAACCAATGGTTCTTAGGATTAATAAAATCATCTTTGGGGACATAGTTTCTACATCGGGGTTGTGTTCACGAGGGTTTTAACCATCACCATATGTCCACACGATGGTTATGTTCCCAATACATTAAACCATCACCCAAACTTCTATCAAGTTCCATGTTTACCCTAAATTTAACTATTACACATCATCTTCCTGGGGCCTCGTTCACCAATGGTTTAACCATCATTTGACAACCAAACCACTGGAGTTCGCGTCTACCCTAGTCTATTTAGAACAACCACGTCAAACTAGGGGAAATGCACATAATGATTTTAACCAATAAAAATAGTACTATTCAAATAATTTAAAAGAATAATAATAATATCATTTTCATTGGACCAAATGAAATAAAACAAAACATTTGGGATCATTTAACATTTCCATCTGAACAAAAATTACAAAAACCGTTACGCAAATTCATTTTAATAACCATTTACATAAAAATCCAAAATACGATACACATTTCATGAAACCCATTGCACACATTCATTTCAAAAACCATACAAGATATACCATTTCCAATTAATTTTTTCTGAAAATACCCCTGAAATTCCATTCCAATTTCTATTTTCAAAAATAACAGTTGAAAGTAGAACATGACAATTTTTCTTTCAAACCGATTTTCATACATACTACCAATCGACCCAAATTGGAATTGCATCCCATTTTGGAAAATGGAATTTTTAAGATGATTTTAACTATAGTGAATTCATTCATAAAGAATTTAATTAAAACTAGGTCGATGCATGAGACAACTGATATGAATTCACAATACACCCCTTACCAAATAAATATTCGATGGGTTTTTTAATTAGGACATAATTTAAATTTTATTTTCTTTAATTCAATTCATAGAATCCCTCAAATTATGATCATCTAAAACCAATGACCAATTATTAAACCACCCATATTTCTAGATCAAAACAAAAGTACCCAAAATTTATTAATTATAATAAAATTATAGTTTACTAAAAACTAATGTCAAATTAGGAACCATATCTAACATCAATATAGGTGGGAATTTACATACCAGGTACTCCCATGATACATAAAATGATAAAAATGATCATTTTTATATCCATTCCATGATTGAGACACTAATCATGGAAAAATTCCTATTATGTATAATCAAAGCTATATGTAATGACATTTAATTATCAAAAAAATATTAAAAACTGTTCGGGACCCATTACTCAATCCAAAAAATATGTTAAAGCAAGATTGGATTGTCTTGGGTAACCCTCCAGCTTAGATACACTGAATTCCTATTATATTAAGATGATTTATCCATTCTATGATTTAATATAAACACAAATCCCCAATTGGAACAATGAAAATTTGTGAATGTAGAGGAGTAGAGGGATATATTCATATTAGTACTTGAATATCTAAAATGAAATAATATAAAGTAGAAACACACCTCAAATTAGAGGAATCCATCGTGGTTAAATAATGAGATAAAATCCCTAAAGGGTATTTAATATTGTCCATGGTTGAGGGATAAAATGATGTGAGAGTTTAAGGGGGTGTACTTGATTAAATTTTGTGGCTTCCCCTCACCATAAAACCACACTATATTCCAATGGAAAGATAGTATCCTATACTATCTAGCTAGTGAGCCCAGAAATTGTGTAGTGATTCATCAATTCCCACTAAATAGCCAGTGGAAAAGTATTAGCAAGCTGGTGGTGCTATAGCATGAAGATGTATCCCCAAATAAAACTCTAACACTTCCCTCCACACTCGATGAACTTCAAACACCAAATTCGTGCATAAAGACAACCATTAAATGGTCCAGACCTTCAGAGTGCTCTTCTAAACCACATTTTAAAACACAAATCAACTACAAAAAATTAATTTCAACATCCCCTTGGAAATTTTAAATCATCTATAAACCAAGAATTACCAGTTACGGGGGATTATAGTAGTCATTCATATTTGAATTATCCTAATTTTATGGATCATAAAATTTTTTCATATAAATCTATTACTAGTCTATATGGATTATATATGATGAATAATATTATTAATGATGCATGAAATGATAGTGATCCATTAATTGTGGAGAATTTCCACAACACGAAGCTCTATGAATATCTATTACAGAAACATTTGGTAGTCACATTTCCCTTTTAAATATATTATATAACATTTAAAAATTAAATATTTATGAAGAAAAAGAGTTCAAAATACTTTTAATATTGTAATGTACATCATTCCATTTCTATATGATAATTCAAAAAAATAGTTATAATTCTTTCATTATAGGTTTTAGTACCAAAATGTAGTTTATTTTGAAGAAAATTTATTCACAAGTCATATTTGAATAAATATTAAATGATGATGAATAAGAGTGGACTAGTGTGGAAGATCTTTTGAATTCATTATATAGATTATCAATGACAATTTAATGAATAACGATAGGAGGGTTGGTCGGGAGTTCACATAAGAGATATGTAGATTAAAAGATTATGTTTATAAATATTTTAAATTATTTCATTCCAAATAAATATACTAGTAGTGTTGGATTCATGTTCTTTTGTAATTGAAAACTAAATTGGGGCCTTTATAGTGTACGATAATAAAATAAAAATAAGAAGAACACAACACAATCAAAAACATGATAATTGAATATTAAAGGAAAGAATATCTATTGTTACTAACATATACTACCATTGTAAAGTGTATTATTCACTTTAAGAGACATTCAAATACATGTTTCAAGGGTATACACTACATTCTTATACATACAACATTATTCTAGTGGGTAGTTTGATCATATATGAATTAATATCAAATCAATTACTATCCTTCTCAAATTGATAGGAGAACCATGTAAATAATTTTTTTCCTTCTATTGGTAGGAATGTGATTATGTGTGTGAATAATAATGGAACTCATCTTAAATAGCTTTGAGAATTATTTAAAAATATATTTATAAAGAAATAAAATCACTCATTAAACCACTCTCAAGGATCTCCTAAATATCCTTTTTGTGGTTCTATATATTCTAAAAATATATTTACTTATAATTTACATGTAATTCATTATGAACTACATCATATTATGGTTGTAATTACAATTATTATGCTACTTCAATAATGAATTTCATGATCTCCAATGAACCAATATAACATGGCGAAAAATATATTTCATTCCGAGTCATTAGTTTTATAGAAAAAAGACACCCGAAATAATGACATGTTCGCTAACATTAACTCTAAATGTCATCTCCATTTATCAATGTATGATTTCTTTCAGAATTTCATTATCCCTATCCATTTCCAAATTAGATTTATCCAATATCATATATATTCCACCAATCTTGTTCTATGCTGTGAATTCTCACCAGTTTTCATGCAACAAAATGGTGATCGAAAAGGCATATCATGCAAGGCCTCAAATAGTTATATATAGATTAAATATTATTAATTTTTAATATAAAAAATTTCAATAATTGGTGAATGTTATTCCTAGGAAATATTATGGTTGGATCTAGAAAAAAATGTCTTTATGAAATTATTATAACCATTAAAATGTATTTAGATTGATATATACATGTTTTATTCATATTATATTTATTTTATACACAAAATACCATAGGAAATAATCTATTCATAATATTTTTCTTCTCAAATTGTTATATTATTTCTAGCTATAATTAAATCCTGGGTATTAGATGGAAATATTCATTAAGATATTTTATATTGTGTAGATACATTAGTGTGATAGTATTAAAATGATGTATAATAATGAGGTTGTGATTTCCTATAAGTATTTAGACTACCTCTCATGAAGATCTCCATTGGTGATCTCATATATGATGATATGATGAAGAGAAAACAAACCATTTAGAATTATACTTACTATGTGTCATTAGAAATTTCTATCTACGGTTCTGAGTAGTTTTCCTTAAACATGTGATTATTACCAATATATATCATAAATTGAATACATATAATCATGATGAAAGTAATGATGTATAACTTTATAGAAAATTCATTTTCTCATGACTATCATATGTGTTATTACATTAATTTAATTTTCAAGAATAAAATTTTCCCTTTATAGTTATGAAATAGGATAATTCTAGACCATTGATTGAGATGAAAGTTCATTAATTAAATTAATGGACATGGTAATCATAATATCATTGAACAAAATATGATAAAGACAAATAAAAGAAGAATTAATGGATGATGTTATAATTATTCATCTTGTTTGATGAGATTTGATATGGAAAGGGGATTATATTACATAGAATTCATAAAAAGGATATCATAATAACAATATTTATCTTTCTCTATGTGGGTCATGTTGTGTTACTTGATACCAGACATGGAATATGATTCAGACTCACTATATGTGGGAAATAGGCTTAAAGGGTTTCACACTAATTGTATCCAAAAACATATAATATTTAATCGAATTCGATTTATTAACTTAAATATGGACTCAAATCGAGCATCAATTAATATTCAAGATATGTTGAGAATAATTTTACCCAAATTTATTATTGATATACAATTAAGGTGCAATATTTTTCTTCTCATAATCATTCCCATTATTTTTATGTAAATGAATAACGGATTTTTTTCTTTTGTGGGGGAAACTAGAACCATGTTAATAGTCTAAATCCCTGTAATTATATAACAATATTAATTATTATGTGGTATTTATTTAATTATATCACATAAATTACTATTAATTAAAAATGTTAAAATTTAAATAAATATAATTATCCAAAAATTTATTTGTTAATTAATTAATTAATTATTATTATTAATATGTAATTATCAAATAAATAATTGTTACTACCATATGTTTTAGTTCGGAATTTGTAAAATGTCAAAGGACCACCTTCTAGTTACTTAATTCAATAATATAGATATATTATGTAATAAATTTAATGTCCTAAACCCAGTTCTAGATTCCTAAGACGTAAACTTGGCCACTAAAAGGCCTCGAGTGTGATTTATGATCATAAGGGTTGTGTTAAAAGTGTCGAGGGATAAAAATAAAATTTTTCGTGAATGGATTTCCCATGAAAAATAATTAAATATAAATGCATAAAAATGTAATACTCTTTATTATATGAATAATGATAAAAATACTTTTAGAAAAGAAAATATTTTTAAAAAATAAATGATATGGTGAAGACAATAAACTAACATTATAATAATAAAATGACTGAAACCCCAAGCCACTACACTCATTCATATATTTGTTATTGATGCATGATCGAACACTAATAATGACTGAAGTCATACTTTTTCCAATTTCTTATCTGAAAAAATATACATTTCTATTCGAATACAAAAGTAGTGGGTGTGAATAATATTGCTAGTATTCTTCCAAGACTCTATAATAACACCATGCTTGAGTAATCAGGACATGAAAGTATAATATAATATTTATAATAATTTTTATAAATAACTAAACAAAAACATTATAGGTAAAAATTTCCCTACAAAATTGGAAACAAATATTAATCATTTTAAAGTAATGTAAATCATTGCTTTATTGAGAAATAAAATATATAACACAAGTGGTGAGTGATAATTATATAAGAAACCCCTATATTTTAAGAATAAATCCCTATATAAAAATCTATAAAATATTCACAATAAACATATATGAAATAATCTTTAGGTTACCAAATATTATTATGAATATATTACATTTTGTTAGTAAAGATACCATATTATCACATCCATCTAATTAATCCCATATGCAGTTCGACCTATTTAACCACCTAAGATCTCACTAACGGCTTGGTAAGTGAAATAAATAATGGAAAAAACACATGATATCTATATCAACCAAACCAAAACTAACAACTACTCACCTAGTCAGTTGTATAGGGAAATAGATTTCCTAACTATAGACTCACTATCTGAACTCAATAATAGAGGTTTTCTTAATTCAAATCACATTACTCTAAAAAAATTATCTAAAAACAACCCATAAAAGGAAAATATATTTACATATTTTTGATATATTTTTAAAGATATTATTTTCCTAAATAAATTATAAAACCCAAACTTAAACAATAAAAAATGGAACAAATATTTATAAAAACCCCTATATAAGAATGAGTTTGGAAACATGATCCATTTTTAGAAAACCATTAATAAATCACCTATATGAAAAAATTTCAAGACAATCAATAGAAAAATCATATTTTAAAAACGAACAAGGTTGATAAGGAAATACACATTTAACATGTATTAATCATTTTAACTAATAATGATTGAAAACCTAAATAAAATGATCTGTCAAAAATTTGATATATATAATCATTAATTTTTTATGATATCTATAATTTTAATAAATATTATACCATTATAGAACAAGTTTATAAAAACTTTTCTAGATATTATTTCCTAAGAATTTACAGAGACCCACAATCCAGTGATATTTTTTGGAAGTAGGAAAAATATATATTATTATTACATAATAAATAACTATTTATATAAAAATTGTAGAAATATTTCATACCAAATGTTTTAAATGAACATTTAAACTTGTACATTTTGACACAATAAATTTTCTTGCATATTTTTAAATAAATTCTACTGTTTTTTCAATGGGATTTAATGAAAAGTTAAATATAATTTAATGTTTTAATAAAAACATAGAATTATAAATCTAAAAGTAATTTGGTTTAAAAGGATTAAATCTGTTTAAATAAGTGTATTTTTTGGTTTTCAATGATATAATATTTTATGAATTCTTGGATAGTGGGTTCCATGTGTCATTACACTTAATATATATTTTTTTTCTAAAATTTTACAAATAGTTTAAAATTAAGTTTTGACTCTAATTTTAACAGATTTTGTTTTGAAATTATTTGGGAATATATTATGATTAGGCATTGAGACAGTGTGTGATTCTGAGGCCAAGTGTGCCCGAAGGAATTCGTTGAAAAAATTAAGTTTTCAACAGAACGTTCATGAAGCTTTACAAAAAAAGGGGAATATATTTTAAACATGTTTCTATATTAGAAATATGATGGAACCATTGATCTGAGAGTGGTGGATTTATACTAGGCACAACATAACTTTCGTATATGAGGGCCATCTAAAGAAAAATTCACCCAGAAAATAACCATAAATAAAATTATTAAATAAAATTATTTTATTTTAAAATCATAATTACTCATTATAGGTGACTCGTATTGGAAATCTAAGACAACCATTGAGTTCATAATGTGTTGTTTTCCGTAGGCGAGGCCTAACATTGGCTGGTGCGGTGGGCTGTGAAAAATATTTTTTGGACGTTTTAATGAAAAAAATAACTGATGAGTTTATATAATTTTAATTTTACATCGATGATACAAAAAATTTTCCTTTAAATAAAGAGTTATCCATAGACCTATGGTTAGTCTCATAACCCTGGAAATTCCATGGATTCTCTGGAGATAATCCTTGTATAATTCTCTCAAAAGAGATGACAAACACTGGGAATAGATATTGTTCATGATGAAACACCAACAAAAATAAATTCTATACATCGAACAATCCATATAAATAAAATGGGATTTCATTTATAATTTTTTTCCCCATTAATTATATCAAATCAAAATGTGGGTTAGTACATAAATAGATTTATTTGTAGTTCGATTTTAGTAGAGGGATGGGTTACTCTTTTGGGATTATCGGAAGATTAGTTTGTCCTCTTCATTTATCCTTCTAATGAGAATGAATCAAAGTCGACATGAGAAAATTCCAAAGATCATTATTAGGGAGTTCTTGTTATTTGTCTCCCATGTTCTTAGTTCTCTTTGTCGTTGGATCCTCAGGAGTGTGGCTTGACTTACCAGGAGGCTCAGAATGCGATCAGACCCCAGAATTTTTGGAAAGAAGAAATAGAGGATGGATCTGTATAGATCGGAACCCGATGGTCACATAGGTGTTTTTTTGGATATTGGATCACTAGAGGAAAAATGGAAGACCATAGAAGGAAGGGTATCAGTTGCATGATCGGTGCCGCGTGGGATGAAGTGGATTTCTGTGGGATGCGGTGGCAACACAGCGTGGTATGTGGAAGCTTCGTGACACGGTGGCGGTTGTTGCAGGAGATCATGTGATCCGGACCAAACCATCATGAATAATAGGTCCAGAGAGTGGGTTGGGCTAGGCTAGAGAGGTTTTTTGGGCCCCGTCTAAGCGAGACAGGTCCATTGGGTCTTGTCAACCTGGCAGACCGGGTTGAAACCTGCAGGTCGGACCCCAAGGGTTGGGTCAGACATAGGTCGAACCAGGGTTCTCGTCTATGATTCATCTTCAACCGAGATGTCATGTGGTAATCCACCATAGTGTATTAAGCTACCACATGGAATTCAGACTGCGCAGTCTTCCACGGCGGTTGGTACATGACCTAGTGAACCCACTTCTGAAATATCCAAATGACCATAACATTCAAATCGGACATCTGTTTGGTAATCCAGCTACAGAATTAGGACCCTTATGATGAGACTGTCATTATGAGATATCCTAAGTGGGATTTTATTAGAGATTTAATATGAACAAATGGATTGAGGAGTGGGGTCTCCTAGAACAATAACGCTTTGAGAAAATATTTTTTTGCAGGTAGTGACCAAGAGACTATGTGTCTTATTGTGACAGTGTGTCTTATAAAGTCTGGGTGACATATTAAGACTATTTCATAAGGAAACTCCATGACTTTTTTAGACTAAATTTCTTATTGGATTGATTATATCTATATGGTCTTGATATATTTTTTTATACATATATCTATGGAGACATGACTATGAATTATTTTTAGGTATTTCATCTTGGTATTTCTGTTTGGTTATTCCTTCGTGGTATTCCTTGTTGGTATTTCATCAAGCCATTTAATTCATTGTATTTACATTGTGGAATTTCTTTTTAAGTATTATTTTGTTTTTTTGGGGTGTCCTACTGTGTATTTTTTTACTCACCCAAACACAGGATTTTCCTATACATGTTGTGTTTTATTCATAAGATCAAATCATTGAAGGAGTCCCAGGAATACCAAGACCATAAGGTGCCTTGTGAGACGAGAGAGGTCATGGTGTGTTCTTGAATCCATTCCAATGAAACACCCATAAACTTTTAATTTACAGGTTTCACTCGGGGATATAGAATCTTTTTTTAGTGGGCTTCTTTTGGACCTATTTAGTTTCTAGTACATTCATTTTTGTACTCTGGTTGTGGGATATAGTGGTTTCCATGTATTTGATACATAGTGTATTTACATTTTATAATTTTTGTCTAACAGATGTGTGTTTCCATATAGGTACTTAGAAAAATACCTCCTTCATGTGGGATAATCCTACTCAGTGTTAGTCACCATCCCCTGACCTATTGGATGTGGGTTAGGGGTAGTCATGGAACATTCCCCTCTCGGACGATTCGTGACAAAGTGGTATCGATGGATGTCAGTTATACCATAGGATCAAGAGTCTATGAGGTTGGTTTAGGGAAATTTTGTTACGTTTTTTGAGTTAGAATTTCATGATAGGGAATCCATTGTTGGGAAAGTGCCCGACATATCCTAACACCAAGACTCTGAGCACCTAGTTTTCTACATAGTACATAAAGAAAATGGTAGTTGGGAAAATAATGGTATATGCTTTATACAGGAATGGGTTGTGTCTTCGATGTCCTTCACGCTTTATCTCTCTATATACAATCTATTGACTGTGGAAGATCTTTTTTTATTATAGGATATCCCCACACAGATAGCCATCTAGGATTATATTGCATAATCCTGATGATCATCTGCCTAACAATGATGAATCGAAACATGGGCTTGCACCGAAGATCACACCACTAGGTTGTTTACCATCTATTCCCCCACCAATCGAGCAACAGCTACTACCAACACAACAAGATGAGGATTCATGTCAATTGACTTTTCTTTAAGAGTTCCATAGGTAGTGAACTCCCATGTTATAGGGTGGTCCATACCACTAACAATCTGAGGATTTGGTGGAGGTGGTTACCCTTGTCTTCCTCCTTGTGGGGATTTCTTCCAACCTGATGATAGTCCTTAGCACAAGTCTTTTTTGGGGAAATATGGGGGACATGGTGGTGCATAGTGAGCCAGAAACATGATGATATGAATATATCTTGGGAATAATCATATTGTGTCCTTATAGATGTGTTCTTTCTGGTCGCATTGTGGTCAGTTTGTATACATGAGATTCTACATCTGCAGTAGGGAAATCAGATTCTGGTGGATTATATTGTGAGATTTATCGATCTTTTGTAGTACTCCACTAATATGGTACAAGACCCATTATTTAGGGATTATATATTAGAGTAGGACATACACTAAGATATCAGGGTTTCCATGATATCCCTTATAATTCTTACTTATACTTGGGTATTTGGGTGATCCCTGCTAGTGGAGAGAATTATAGTGGAGTAGACACATGTATTGGGAGCAAACAATAGGAACCTGGTATCTAAGTCCTTAGCAGTAGCAAGATGACAATAGTCTCATGGTCCTAATTGGGTCACGAGGTTTGAGAAACAAGCCCAAGACATAGAATCATTTGTGTAGGGATCCTAGGGTAACTCGAGTCAGCTGAGGGACATGATGTGTTACTCGTACAATGGTTGTAGAAATATGACATGAGATTATCCAAAACATACTATACCCAATGAGGATACAATCGTGGGGACACTGAGGTAGAGGAAGAGGCTATATTAGGTTGTTCTGTAGGGTGGAGGATGTGACAGTGGAGCAGTCAGGGTTGTAGGAGATGGTCCGGTGATTGCGGTATTACCACAACCACCCCTAGGTGGTACCCAATGAGCTTAGGGAGTATATGGATAGAGAAAATTACACCTACATGCGATGGAGGATTATTATCCTGTGGTTCTAAGGATGATAAGAGGTACGGTCTATGTATTTTACACCTTAGATGTAGTTTTTCTGGACACCAGTTTCATTCATTCTTTTCTATCTATGAACCTTGTTCACAACTCAGAGATTCCGGATGAATAGTTGAATCGATTCTTACACATAGATAATCCTATAGAAAAAAATTTGGTGACCACACAATGGTTCTGATAGTGTGACCATACTATTGGAGGAAAGTATTTAATTTGGAATATCTTTGTAGCGGTGTTGAGGCCTTACAAAATCATTCTCAGAATGGACTTGTTATCCCCAATTCATTCTCAGAATGACTCCTTCAGGTGTATAGTGATGTGTGGCCGCAGAGATGGTACTGGGTTTTTCTTTTTTATGAAAAGAAAATGTATGCAGTACAAGATGAACTCATACATAAAAGGGTGAATTCGATTTCCCATCAGTTGTCTAGTCTCACCGTCGGTATAGGGAATGATATGAGTCCTTAGTTTCCTTTTGTGGTGGTAGAGTATGGGGAAATCTTTACTAATGATATTACATGTTTTCCTCCATGTAGAGAGGTTGACATATACATTTATCTATACCCAGGGATGTCACCGAAATCTACACCTGCATATCCGATGTCTCCCATAGAGCTTCATGAGATGAGTCAATAGTTTGAGGACTTATAGAGGAATGTATTTGTGAGACCTAGTGTCAGTCCCTGGGAAGCCCTAGTTTTGATTGAAAAGAAGGTAGACAAGAGCATTTGGTTATGTGTGGACTGTCAGTGCCTAAACCTATTGACGAAGAATAATATGTATCCACTACCAATGACCGATGATCTCTTTGATCAGTTGAATGGGGAACAATGGTTCTCTAAGATTGGGGGTCAGATCTGGCTATCACCAGCCAAGATAATATGATACAGATATATAGAATATGAACTATAGATGTCGTTTCGACAATAATGAGTACTTTTCCATGCTGTGTGGCAAGATGAAATCCCAATTAGTTTTCATGAGACTCATGAACTGGATCATTCATCCTTACATAGACTAGTTCTTCGTGGTCTACATTGATAACATCCTAGTGTACTCAGCATCCGTGGAGGAGCATGTGAGACACTTGACGATGGTTATGGACACCATTGAACATCAATAATTTTACGATAAGCTCTTGAAGTTTCAGTTATGGATTTTATAGATTAATTTTCTTGGACACACCATTTCAGAGTGTGGAGTTGTAGTGGATCTAGTAATGATTGAGGCAGTTCCTTCATGGGATCCACCCAAGAGTGTTACCTAACTGCCGAGTTTTCGTAGTTTGGTTGGGTACATTCAGATATTTTCACTTGATTTTTACAGAGTGGTAGTATCTGTTACATATTTAACATGAAAGGGATATCATTTCATGTGGATAGAGATGTTCTAGGAGATTTTTCAGCAGTTTAGGCATATATTGACATGTTCTCCCACCTATTTATTTCCAGAGGAGGGTACTCTTTATGTAGTGCTCTACGATGCATTGGTAACCTTGATTTTTTATGTCCTGGTGCTGGGGGAATTGGCGATTTCTTATGGTTCAGGCTAGTTGATACCACATGAGCAGAATTTCGTGACCCATGATCTTGAGTTAACAGAAATAATCATTGATTTTAAGACATGAAAGCACTACATGATATGCCCGAATTTTATCATCTACTATGAACACAATATTCTCAAGAATATCTTCTCTCAGAAATATCTAAACATTAGATAGAAGTTATGGCTAGAGTTCCTACAGGACTATGACCTTGATATTTTCTATACTCCTGGGAAGGGGAACATGTATGAGGATTAACATAGTTGGAGATCTAGTTCTGAGTTATTGAACAATGTATTAGTTATGTTTTGATCATTTCATATGTCATTAGTGGATGGGGATGGATAAATTTACCTCAAGTTGATGGTTGTTACCCCTACACTCTTAGAGAAAGTAAGATAGGCACAACTTGGGGATATCAACTATGATATATTATGTGATCAGCTGTCCACAAGGCATGGCCCTAATTAATATTTTATTGGTGGGGAGAACATTGATATTTTAAGATTCCACATTGTAGTACAAGTGGTGGTGTGAGTGGAGGATTTGAGTGATTTCCAGACATCCTCTTTGGCGGTACATTTAGGTTTGGAGAAGATGTACCATGATCTCTCACGCTAGTATTGGTGGCCATGGATAATGAAGGGAGTTTCAATTTTTGTTTTGAAATGTCTCATAAGTCTGTAGGTGATGGTCTAGCACTAGGTTCTAGTGGGTTTTACTCAACCCCTTTTGGTGATGGAATGGAAGTTTGATGGGATATCAATGGAATTTTTGAATGTTTTTTCCACGAATATCCTAGGGACACGAAGCCATCTGTGTGATTGTTGACTAACTCACCATGTGAGAACACTTTTTATCTATCCAAGAGTAGAGTTTAGTAGAGATTTTAGGACACCTATATGTGAAAGAGATAGTTTGTCTTAATGGATTTCCATTAATGATAGTCTCATATCACGGTCCTCACATTACATCCCAGCTTGGTAAGAGATTACAAGAGGCATTAGGGACTCAGTTGCACTAGAGCTCAATGTTTCACCCACATATGGATGAAAAAATAGAGCGAACCATACAAGTTATGGAAGATATTTTAGGGGATTTTGTGTTTTATTTTTCATTCACTTGGGATGATCACCTACCCCAGGTGAGTGTTTTTACAAAAAAACTACCATTCCACCCTATATATGGAACCATTCGAGGATTTGTTTGAGAGACCCTACAGGTCGCCACCATACTAGATAGAACCAAGAGAGTCAGTACTAACAGGTCAAGATTTGGTGTAGGTGACTTTTAGGAAGATTTAGATAATCGAGGAGTAGATGAAGACTACACAGAGCCGTCATAAGTCTTACGATGATAGGTGGAAGAGGCCATTGTATTTAGAGGAAGGATACCATGTGATCCTTTAGGTCTTAACTCAACTTGGATTACCGAGATTTGGTAAGGGTGACAGGCTATCTAGAAGGTCCATCAGTCATTTACTGATACAATATAGAGTTTGTTAAGTGGAATACCTCTTGGCTCTATTTTTGTAGTTAGATTGGGTATGCAATGTCTTGAGCATATCACAGCTAAGGAGGTACAAGCATGATCCATCACACATCACCAATTGGGGTGATACTAACATCAGTGATGGGGTGAATCTTTTTTAGTAACTGGTGGAGATTTCAGATCGATAAAAGATGATCCTTTTTGGGTGGTAGATTCCTTTGGTGCGTGTTTGGTGGAACCACGAGAATCTCTTGGAGAGCACATTGGAGCGGATGCTCAAATTCATTATTGGTACCCAAATTTGTTAGATTATCCCATGTATTTTCTTTTTAGTAATGTAATTCCCTATGGTGGGAAAAATTTAATGAATTTTATTTTTTATTATTTTATTTTTAGTAATTATATGGGAAACATTCGAGATGAGGTGCAGAGATGGTGTGTAATTACAAGGCCTAGAGTGCCCTGAACAATTAATTGAAAAATGTTATGTTTTTAATATCATGTGAACAAAAAACTCATGAAAATGTTGATGATCCTTACATGGGTGCTCAGATAAAAAAATATAAGGGAATCGTTGATCTTAGAATGGTGTCTTTACCCTAGGTATGACATAACATTTAGTCGACATTGGTTATCTGAAGAAAAATTCACCGTGGATATAAAAGTAAATAAAAAAATTAAATAAAATGATTTTATATTAAAATCATTATAACTCACGAATGGGGACATGGACTGGAAATATGAGACCACCATGGTGTTTATAAGGTGTTTTTTTCATATTATTCTGATAAAATTGGTCAGCACAGGTCAACTATTAAAAATAGTTTTTGTACGTTTTATTGAATAAAATAAATAGTGAGTTTATTTTATATTAACATTGCATCAATGATACAATGTTGTTTCATTTAAATGAAGATCTGGTAAGGGACCCATAAATAGGCGCATAACCCTATAAATTCTATAGAGTCTTTGGATATAATCCTTATAGAATGATCTCTATAATGATGAAACATGATGTGATCAGAGATTTTTCTTGATAGATCGCCAACGAAAATCAGTCCTTGAAAATAAAAGATCCATATCCCAGGTAGGGTGCATGTTTTCGAAATTATTACCCAATTAATTATTTCAATGATAAATTTAGTTAAATACCCTAATAGATTTATCGAAATTTTATCGTCGTTTCAAGATGTGTTATTGTTGTGGGATTATCATGACATTAGTTTATCCTCTTCATTTATCTTACTAACGAGAATGAATTGAAGATTACACTAACAAAAGAAAAGTTTCATTATTCAAGAAGTTGTGTGCGTTCTCACCCCAATTCTAGGAATTATTCACCTTTGGATCCTTGTGATTGTAGCTTTACATTCCATTAGGCCCCAAATGCATCCAGATCCCTAGATTGCAGGCCAGAAAAAACAGAGGCCATATCAGAGTTTCTCAGGAACTGAGTATCATAGAGGTGTTTTTGTTTGGATATTGGAGCACAAGATATAAATTAGTATAGTTCATAAATAAGGGAACTAGTGTATGGTGATACAAATTAGTGCATGGGGGTCACGGAACTCAGCTAGGTCATAGATAAGACTAGAAGCCACATGATGTTGTAGGGGGTTGGGGGCCTCATAGACAGGCAATAGTCAACCAGGGAAAACACATGAGCCGGACCGACCTAGAAAGTGAACTAGGTTTGGATATAAGGATAGACCTACAGGATGTGCCAATCTACTATGGTTGAATGGGACCGGTGTGTTGGGATGACCCGGTGGACAGGGTTACACCTGACGGGTTGAGTCGTACCTTTTAGGTTAGGGCAGACTCGGGTCGGAGCCAAGTGGTCGGTCATGAGGCATAGTCTATTGAGCTACCATTTAGTCGTGAAAGTTCGGGAAAAGTTGACTGGTGTGATAGTTCAAGCTACCTTGGGGTAGTCGACCATTGGGGAAGTCAGACCAAGCCTTCTACCACTGTGTTCGGCTACCATAGTTGGTCCATAGCCTAGTAAGCCCTCCTATGAATGTTTTAAACAAACTTAACTATCATATTGGATGTCTGTTTGATGATCTTTCTACGACATTCAGAGCCTTATGATAGTATTTAAATTTTTAGATATACTAACTAGGTTTTTGTGGGAGTTTTTATATGGCCAAATGGAAGGAGGAGTTGATTCTCTCATAATGAGCGTGATTTGAGTAAACATTTCTATGGCACTCTATCACCTTGATACCATGTCTCTTATAGAGAATGTGTTTCCTATAGAGACTGTGTGTATTATGGAGATTGTGTGCCTTATAGGATTGACTATATCTATATGTTCTGGATATATTTAATATAGATATATATCTATGTGGAGATGACTATGCATTCATTTTTTGTATTAATTAGTGGTATTTACTTTGTGTTATTCCTTTTTTGTATTAGTGGGAGGGATTCCTTCCTGTTATTTCCTTTAGGGTATTTTCTCTATTGGTATTTCATTTTTTGGTATTCCTTTTATGGCTTCAGGGTGTGCTACTAAGTATTGTATTAATCACCCCTACACTGGTTTTACTCATAGGTGTCATGTCTTGTGCTAATGATTGAAACTTCTATAGAGTCCCAAGAAGACAAAGACTAGGTGGTGCTTTGTGATACTAGATAGGACATGATTTTTTATAATAAATTTTCCAATGATAGTCCCAGTACTGCTCATATTATTGGTTGGAATTATGGATGCAGAATTTTTTTTGTGGGAATTTTTTTCCTCGATTACATTCCATTACTTTCACTATTATACTCTGGTTTTTGGATATAGTTGTCTTCATAAATTATTACATAGTGCTTTTACTTTTCAGTATTTGTGGCCAGTAGATGTGTGAATGTGTAAAAGTAATTAATAAAATTCATCACATTTATGGGATATTAATAGTCGGGGCAAGTTACTATCCCTTTCCCTATTGGAGGCTGGCATGGGGTAGTCACGACACATGACCGTCTAGGACGTGTCAGGAAAATCTATTTCACAATGAATATAGTTGTTCTAGATTTTTGAATAATTTATAGACATCAACCAAGAATACTCTAATAATTATAACTATCCTATAAAGGATTCTAGCTAGCGAACTAGGAAATCAGAAGAGCCTACTAATGTTGTATGTCAGCCATGTGGTCCAGTGAGAAGATGGAGGTGTATAGTCGGTCTAAAGGCCCATGTATCTGGCACACTGTGGCTTAGCCCATGTCGTTTGGGTGTGTGTGTCTTAGAGGCCACCCCGTTGCATACTTCTAGGAAATAGATGTTGTGAATTTCAATATATGTACCAACTAATTTTTTCTATATTCCATTACGTTATAGGTATGCATCCATTACTATTCATTTATACCAAAATGGTTTCATTTCCCCATGTTCATGCCAACACTGTGCTCGCACACCCAACTCTACAATGCTCCAACTCCTAAAACATCTTCATCCCCAATCCTATGCCACATTACCACTAGTGAAACACCATTGACATATCCAGCAGAGCTCGTCTTGAGATCATTCTCCTCTACCACCACCTGATGTCTCCTTGGATCATATCTGGCCTCTTTTATGACACCCATAAGCCCATATGAAAGCTTCATCCTGAAATGTGATGGCCATATGACATAGAGGATGTCCCCTTCCACTACCGAATGTCCAATACCATAATTATTGCTCAGTGAAGTCTACTACATGCCTTCCACTTATCCCACACCATACATGGCTTGAATGTGATACAAGGGGTCATACTGAATCCCACATATGAGTGAGATATTTAAACACCCTAATACATTGGTTTTTTCAAAATTGAATCATCATGTGGGTATCATGTCATTGAAAACAATTGATGGATGTGAAAATCCTAGATTCAGGGAGATTTGATGAAGACCATAGCCTTCTTTGTTTCTTATAAAATGATCACATTCCAACTATTGAGGGAGAGGTTGACACTACCGGGGTATGCACTTTGATGAAGGAGGCTGGACCATGATGTTTTTACTATTTTTTTCTTATTTACTTTTTTGTTTCAATATAATAAAATTATAATTTATTTATATTTAAATAAAATTCATGAATATTTTTTTATTGACAAGTATTCCACAAATAAAATCTTGTTCTTCTTCTCATTATTTTTATTTTTATTTTTATTTCTTCATATTTCCTTATTCTAACATTCTCTATATATATTATATATATTTATTTTATTTTATTATTATCTGTCTCTATTCGTATTATATATTTATTTTTGTGATTTCTTGTGTGTTATTTCTACTTATTATTTTATCATATTCATTATTTTTACATTATTTCCCTTCTAATTATTTTATTTCTTTCAACCATTGTAATAGCTTACACCTGATAATAGATGGATGCCTCGAGTATTGGCCTGGGGGAGGTTAGGGTTTTATTGAATTTTTTCTAAATGTTTAATTTATGATTGTGGTACTTGTAGGTGGCATGCTTGAGTGTGGAGATTTTATCTGATGACATGAAACTAAAAAAAACTTATATTATTTTTTATTATTTAATTTCCCTATATTCAAATGAATTTATTATCACATAACGAAATTGATACAATCAATGTATGAAATGAAATACGATGAGGCTAGGTTCTGAAGATGTCACACCTTTAACATAGGTATTCTTTAAACCTTGATTATAGGAGGAGGTGGAATTTTAATTACTAAAGTCATTCAAGATTTAAAATACTAAATAAAATGATAGTGGTTAATGTATGATCTTTTACTGCTAGATTATCAAACAATGTTTGAAAAAATTGTAGTGAATAATTATAGAACACAAAACCCAACATAGAACCATTTTCTTTCTTTCCTAACTCATTATATTCCTCATTTAATGTCATTTTAGGTTTAAATTGTCATCCATCATGTAATTTCAATATTTTAACAAGTAAAGAAATACCCCAATCAGTTATCATTATTTTTATAAAATAATAAAAAACCAAAATTAAATAGGGATTAGCTGAATCAGAATAAGTAAGTAAATGGGAGGATTCTAATGTAAGATGACCATGGAAATCCACTAGGTTTCACTAGGCATGATATTTATAAATTTCAATTATCTTTACCCAATGATAGGTGTTCGTCAAAAATGGAGTCACTAACAGAGAGTGAGTGTTATTCTATCACCCAATCATTTTCATGAATTTGACATCCACGAAAAAATAATTTTTTTCCCTTAGATAATAATAATATTTATAATAAGTCCTAGGAGATTGAATACATTTTTTTTTTGAAACACTCAATTTGAATGACTCAAGTGAAACTTCAAGTGTCCACTTTCGTCCAAAAAATAGAAATTCATCCAAAACATACATTAAGGGTCATTTTACACCAAAATTTTACAAATATCTGATTCTGTTAACCCGTTCAAAAAAAAAACAAAATGATATTGGATTCGGGGAAAGAATTATTCATTTACTACCGAAAAATTATATCCTTTCACGTGAAAGATCCAAATTTGAACATTTAGGTATTCATATTCACTTGCTGGAGTTTATACAACCGAAGCACCTGATGAAAAATTTTAATGTAGGGAAGTACCATTACAACATGAAGTAGATGTTAAAGAATGGTTCTACAATATAGAACCATGGGAGGTCAACAACATGGAATATATCCAAACATGGTTCATGAAAGGATCCTTCCCCAAATCATGGAGCACAAAAACAAGAAAATTGATTTATGACATATTCCAATCAATTGGATAGATTATGTATGGGTACTGGGAAGGGTATTCGAAAATCTACGCCAAATTCCCACATCCAGAAATAGAGGATCATAAATTCCATGTATTATTCTACCTTGTCCCTCTCAATAATTATGGAAAACATATTTATTTATTTTCTATAGGATCCGTTGATTTAAATTTCTAAAGCAGATACTGTATAAATGACTGATAATATTTCTTAGAATCCAATGTAATTTGTAAATAGAGGAATGTTCTCTTGGGCATACATTAGGTACAAACATTATATTCATCGACTATTGTTATAACCAAACATAATGAGATAAATAGTTTAGAATAATCATTTACTTTGAATCAAGTAAGATAACCATCATCCCCACCTCATGCATGTGGTTTCTTTTCTTACATAGATCATCCAATTTTTCTATGTTCTAAGATACAGGGTACAGAGAGTTTTGAAACTACATTCCAATCATAGAAATTTCCACAAATTCAATAATGGAGGGAATAAAAATCCTAATACGGATTTGAAGAATATCATAATGATCCCAAACCCCCTTCTCTCATCATCCACCTTTCGAATAGAAATATTATTACCCTGAACCATTAAAAAAATATTATAAAAACCCTTATAGTGATAAAAAGTCTCTTAACCACCCCCTTTCTAATGAATATTTTATGAGAATCCTTCCACTAGTGCACCAAAATCCATATAGAAGATAAAATAGACCACTTCTTCAGGATTAGAAGATAAGATTGATAATATCACCGACCAATTTGGAAGTTTTATGATCATTTTTTCTAATCAAAATTGTTAATTACTATGCTAGATTGTTCTAAATCCCAATGATAATTTCCCTGTAATCAGGACATGATGGGGGAAAATGTTTCACCACCTAAACAAACAATGATTGATAATTCATACCTTCATTTTCAATGTCATCCCACACATTAAATAGAAGGGATTGAAACAATAATGGAATGTTTAAATGAAAATAGTGGCTAAAAATTCATTTATATATGCATTAAATTGAGAAAAAAAGAAAACAAGGAACCATTCTCTTTGGAATTAGCCTGATCAACAATGGTTGAAAAAGAAAATATGAAAAAAGAGATCCTAGAGATAATCTAAAAGCATGAAACAAATATTCCACTTCTATAGGTAATCCAAAAAAGCACAAAAAAATTAATGTTTCACAAAGAAATATAAACCATGATAATTGATTCATGATTGGAATAAATGAATAATATTTTGAAGGAGTGTCTTAGCCATGATCAAACCAAGATTACCAAAAAAATGTAAATATCTAGGGATATTTTCTGTTGCCTACACTATAATTTATATGAATATTTCTGATGTTTTGTTTAATCATGATGTTTCCATTAATTTAATTTCTAACTCTACAATTGATTCTTTAGAAATATCTGAAATAAATTCCATAATAATGTTTGTCTAGCAATAAAACCAATATAATATTTTTCCAGAAGGTGCATTGGGAAATTTTATTATAGGAGTTGAAGGACTGATTTTTCTAGTACACCATTTTATACACAACATCGATGAAGACAATACAATATGTAATTCACCCATTATTTTGGGAATACCATTCATAAAAATGGAAAAAACAACCATAAATGTCCATTAAGAAACCCTCACCATTGATATGGGAGACAACAAGGTGAACCCTATTGTTCATGACACTATGTAGAACCCTTCCAACAATAAATTTCTCTTCATAATGTTCCATGAAGAAGGAATTGATCCCATCGATGATTGTGGTATTATTATAGAATTAATATCCTTAGTATATCACCTTATAATTTGACTACACTATGGAAAAAGTTAGTACTAAAAAAATAAAGAAATTATACCTTTAGAATTCAAGAAGAAATGACATCTGAATTCTAGGATATCTATCAAGAAGAAACTAATATGATTTCCATTAGTATGTAAATTCAGACTTTTGAAGTGGTTTTTCATGATGCACCCCCCAGGGCCCATGCCATGACTACCCCATGCTCTCCCAATATAGGCCAGGGGCTGGCGACTTGTACCAAAAAGGCATACCCCAAAATGGGAAGGAATTACCTAACAACCTATACACACATGTGTAGCCCATACTGGGGAAAGTAAGCCAAAACTAGAACCAAAAGCAAGTACAAGTACTAAAAGAAGTAAAATGGTCAGGAATACAAGACCAACTAAAAGGATAGTACATCAAAAGAAGGACAAGCTCCAGAGGTCATCTTCCAAGGATCCTACCTGAAGGATAGGTACAACTCAAAGTCAGATGTAACTACAGCACACCACACTATCGATCAACCTCCGACCACCATCTAGCCTAGCTCCCAAAAGTCCCAGTCAAAGAAATTCTTCATATTCACAGGACACAACAGGTGTAAGTGAATCCCATGTAGGCGTGAATATAACAATACTCAGTTTGGACCCCAAGACCCTTGAAGGTCTCTCAGAAATCCACAATGGAAATTATCATAAAGGAAATACCACCCAGAAAGATATCCAAAACACATGACATAGTAAAAGTCAAATAAAAAAAAGAACTACTTAAGTACAGATGTTATGATGAATAGTTGCAAATCTTGATCATCTTATTCTACTAAGAGGCTCTTCTGCTAATTCATAAAGGTTCTCTCTAATGATGATCTATGAAGGGTCACTTTCCTACTGATCTAGGAAGGGTCAGTTTATGGATGATCCATGGAAGTTAGAGCCAATGTTGATCCATGAAGGGTCTCATATTTCTGGTACACAAATCTATGCTCTTATACTGATCCATGATGGGTATCTCTTCATTCTTCACATCACAACCATCCACAGGATTCCAGAACATAGCACACTTGATTAACAGAGGATCTTATCCTCAAGACACCGGTCATACCTAAACCTCCACGAAGTCCCACATAGATTAAACCAAATGAGTATCTTATTTTAAAGGTCCCAACACAACAAACATCGCATTGAACGGATTCCTAGTCTATAAGATTTGTACATTTTTGTAAAAATGTCCTAGTTGTATTCATGTCTGACCCAAACCAGTCATTCACCATCCTCTTTTAAAACTCACATAATGCATCTTAGAAACAGTAACTCAACTGTAGGGTCCCAATGTAGCAAACAACTTGTCAACCAGACGTTTGGACTGTTAGTTAGAAGCGTTTTAGTGAAACAGGGGCCAGTTGGGTCTGGGTCTGGTTCGACCGACATGAACCGAAACGAATATAGTCTGGCCTAGGCCCGGCCCATTGGGCCATCCTTGACCCTACCCACGTTGTCTATGGGTCTAGCACATAGGGTCACACAGTGACCTAAAATTATCTGGCCTAGACCGCAATGGCGGGCCAGTCAATTTCCAACCCGGGGTCCTGTTGGGCCTAGCCTTGTCCCATTAGGTCACCAGTCCGGCCCACTGAACTACGAGACCTGATAACCTCCATATTCACAACCCGGCCTACCTAGATAGTCATTTCCCCCAATCAAATTTTGTCCCAATAGCCCGGTCCCTTCTCCTCTGGCCCTTCCATGTGAGGGACAGTTCTATCCAACAAGATATAAGACAACTGCATTCATTTCCATCCATCCTAGCCAACAGGGGGCTGACCAGTTCCTACCACATAGGTTTGATAGGCCTCGTCCCTCTTGTGCATCCAAGAAACCCAGACTGGGGGTTCCCCTTCCATGTGGTGCTGTTTAACGTTGTGTCTCTATGCCGATGTGGCCAGCTGGGCACGACTCATTTCTGTTGTGTCACGATGATGAGCATACCACCTCCCATTGCCTGCAACCACCACCATAGGCCATTACTGGCCACCATCTCTGCTCCAATGGTTCTTCTGAGTGCCACTATAGTTTCAAAAATGGTCTGTGTCTAGAACCCCTTGTGCCTACATGATCATAGGGTTGCCACCATTACTGTGAATACTTCGAACTCGCCTTGCCGCCACTTCAAAAACTAATCCATGATAAATGAACAAGAACACACAAGGCGGAGGGACTCAGGCCTTGTTTGTTTCCGCCCATTCCCACTACAATAGAGGTTTATAATAAAGGGAAGGTTTTTTTATTTCTTCACATGAATATACCCCTCTATTCAAGTCCCTAAATTTAAAAACCATCCTTCGAGAACTCACTATCAATGAATCAACCAATTCTTGGTTTGATATGTGCTTTTTGTTTTAGAACGAATAATGTGTAAAGGACAAAAATCACAAATAAATCCTAACCCCTAACTGGATTGATGTATCCACTAGTGACGATGGATGAGATTTACATCGTCTCTTTCAATATGTGAATCATTGGAATTCATCAACGCGTTCATCATTTTTTGTTGAAGATGAATTTCATCGTTGGTTCGTCAGAGAATAACTAGGGATTATTTATCAACTCTCCAACGCATTAGTTTAATAAAAATGAAACACATTGTAGCATTTCTGTTACACTGTTTCATGTATGAAATAGCCTAGTGGGTACATTGCATTTAACGTGTCATTACATTGCAACATAACTAGCCATTAAGGGGCTTCCTTTAATGTCCCTCATTGTCGCCTCGTTGAATCATTTCAACGTCGCCATCCACTGCTCAATTTTTGAGAATATAAAAAAATAAATTATCAATGTTATTTTATAATTTTCCAATAATTCTGAAAAATAACATCTCTATCTGACCTTTTCCGGTTGATGTTAAGTCCTTTCTTTGTGAATCCCGGTGTTCTGAGTTCAACGGTGGCTCAGATATTTGATCTGAGAACCATTTCAATGGTTAAAAAAACCTTCTCACATGTTAACATAAGTGAACTAAAAAATGTTCAAATTCAACCCTGGGCTTACCGATCCTTGGAATCGCATGCCTTTAAAGCATGAGGTCTTGAAATAATTTCATATAATTAAAAAAAATTATATAGAAATTCCCGGACATTAAATTCTCCCCACCTTAGGGATTTACATCACAAGAAGACCAATCAAGGGATCCTCCAAAAAATGGGGGTACTAAGCACAAATATGGGCCTCTCGCTCCAATGTCATATCATGGAGATTCATGTTCTACCACTGAACATGCACTAGAGGAATTGACCATTCATGAAGGACCCACTCCTATCGATCCTCTAACTCCACTGAGAACCTTGAAAATGTCACCCCATCCTTAATTTCATGCACACCCTTGTCTATGAAGTTTGATGGATCATGTATATACCTGCTCAACTATAACATGTGAAAAACATCATCCACCTGGTTTATCTTTGGGGGAAGATCTTGGAGGTACGCCACCTCACCAACTCTACTCAAAATCTGGAACGTTACAATGAATATCAAAGAGATAAATTATCATCCCCGCCAAATCTCTACAATCTCTATCGGGGAGAGACCCGAAGGAAAACATGGACTCCCACCTTGAACTCCAAGGGTCTCCATCTCCTGCCATAATTTGATTCATGCATGCTCTATGCTGTCCATATCCGATCCTCGATGATCTGCACCATCAAAGTTGTAGCCTATACCTACTCTAGACCCACGATTGTGTTGGAACCATGGTCTCTATATGCATGAATTGTAGTATGGTTTGTGTTTGTTTTCAATCCTCAGTGTAAGTTCAGAATGTGTTCCAGCAAATTGATCATTTAGAAAAAGCAGATAATAGTATTGAATGTGGCACCATTTTCCAGTGTTTACCAATTTTTTGGGCCTAGAAATCGACAAATGGAGAAATGTTGTTTTTGGAAAAGGGACATGCATGTAGTTGACTTGAAGGAGAGGAAACTTGTGCGCCTTTTGTTTTTCAAGATCAGAACATGAAAATGTGGCAAAGGGAGAAGGGCACTCAAGTGTTATGTTTGGTCGCGCAAGTGACTTGCGCATCGAGACTTGCGCACTGAGGGAAGACTTGTGCGCTGTCGCACAGGGTATCGAATTGCATATAAATAGAGGTCGACCCCTCCTCATTCGATACTAAGTTTAGACAAAAAGAAAACCAGAGCTCCAATCATGCAGGTGTAGTGGTATTGTATGCTGTGGTGGGTCATGCAAATTGAAGTTGTGCGACAGTTGTTTGCTACGTGTCCAAGGTTGTTTGGGAGAGAAAGGGTGCTGGTCGACAAATTTTGGAGTTGGGGAAGGAAGTGTCGCGCGGGTGTTTTGGTGACACGTACGCTCCAGAATTTGAAGCAGTGCGACAGTTCCTAGTTGCGCGCCAAAATCAGTTTGAGCGTAAAAGGAATTGAGTCATGCAAGTTTGAAGTCGAAGAAGTGTGTGTCACACAAGTGGGAGATCTGGAATTGTGTGCCGTCTTGAATCTTGCGTTCCAGGCATGTAGAAGCATTCCTGGGGTTGTAGAAGTATTCCAGTATTTCGGTGGCTGCGTGAAAGCTCATTTTTTTCCCGATACCATTAATGTAATATGGGATTAGTCTACGAGTGGAAGTCGTACATCAACAGAGCATCTACATACAATAGAGGATGCATTCTTTTGAAATGATGAATAGATCTTCATGTATATAAACGGAGTGGGACTTCAAAAAGGGTAGTGAGCTAGGGGGAGTCAATAGGAGTGACCCGAGGGACGCAGTAGGCTATCCCTGAACAATTTTAAAGGCAATGATCCTCGGAAGGAGTTACTATTCCCAAACCATTGTAATCCACAATGAGTTATAAATAGTGTAATTATGTACGACTGACATCCTTTCTGTGTATGCTCCATGGACATAGCCCTTAGTGGTGAACGAAGTAAAAAGTGTTGTGTTATCTCTTTTCATGTGAATGTTTTATTTATTCTGATATCCGTTATACAGGTTAAACAAGTTTCTACCAATTTGGGAACAAGATCCATCAGTTTAAAAGAAAATGTTGACACCCTAATTCTCCCTGTCACTCTTAGGGGGTCCCAGGGTCCTTCAATTGGTATCAGAGGTAGGTTACTGGTGTGTGATATGTTTTATACCGCCATGGAAAATTCAGCCAGTGTTAGGGGCGTTCCCCTATTTGATGGAAGTACTTTTCAAATTTGGAATAAAAAAATGAGATCTCATCTAAGATCCCTTGGAATGGATGTTCTGTTTTCCACTATTCAAGGTATACATGTTACTGATCCAACATTGATGTCTATGACTGATGCAGATATAAAAATTCTTGATGCAGATGCTAAAGCATAAAATGCTCTCATCGTAGCACTTTTTGATCAGATCTATCAAAAAGTTATGAGTTTCACCTCAGCAAAGTCCATGTGGGATAAACATGAAAATATTTATTAAGGAGATAGCAATGTGAATGAGGCGAAACTACAAGTCCGGCACAATAGGTTCGATGATCTGAAGATGCATCCTGATCAGAATGCATATTCCTTCTTCAATCGAATTACTGAAGTGGTTGGAACTATTTGGGGTTTAGGTGAAGAAATCAAAGATGTAGAAATTGTGAAGAAAATATTAAGAATACTTCCACCCCTTTATAATGCAATGGTTTCAGCCCTTTAGGAAAGAGACCTTTCCAAAATTTCTCTGGATGATCTACTGAGAATCCTGGTGGCATGTGAAATGAGGGTCAAACCAGAAGATGCTACGACTCGAGTAAGCAAGGAAATGGCATTAAAATACATGGAGAAACTGAAAATCTCAAAAGATAGTAGTGGTGAAGATGATGAGGAAAAAGAAATTATTTCTCTCATTTCTAAGAAGTTTCTGAAGGGAAAAGGGATATTCAATGGGAAGTTACCTCTAGCCTGCTTTCGTTGTGGAAAAGTCGAGAACATTACTTCTTAGTGCTTAAGAAATATCGATGATTATGATGGCGATGCTAAAAACATGGATATTCCCCAAAAATGATTTTCAAGAATGGAGACTTCAAATCTAGAAAGAAAGTTATGAGGAAGAGTTTTGTCAGTGAAGAGGTAGAATCTGATAATTAATTCTATGAGGAAGAATAACCAGAATTTAAATCTGGAAACCAAACTTCCATGATTGCCACTTTTGAAAAATCAAAATATACTGGTGGAGAAAATTAGTTGAAAACTAGTGCAGATCCTGAGTTTCAACTTAATTACTCTGTTAGTAAGCTCAATATAAAATATAAGAGTCGAAATAAGTGGAAATTAATTGTAGAAGAACCAACTGATTATGTTTATCAACTTGAAGATGAAATTGAATGACTGGAAGAATTGGTTAAAGTACATTCTATAATACTTGAATGAAAGGAAGATGAAGTGGATTTGAAACATAGAATTGAGGAGCAAGAAAAGGTTATCAATGAACTCACCTCCAGACTAAAGGAAAAGTCCAAGACTGCTGAGCATCTTGAGGAGGAAGTTATTACTATTATGAGTAAACTTGAGAAAGATTCAATTTCAAAAGAATCAAGGAAGAAAATACAGATTGGAAGGTTCTCAGATGATGGGCTGTTGGAGAGAGAAAAACATGGCTCTAATGGAGTTGAAAAGATTTTAAATGATCAAAGACCTGCCTGCATGGGAAATAGTGGAATTGGTTGTGAGACAAAATCATCAAATGCTACAAATAAAGGTGACCAAAATAAAGGCAAGAAGAAAGTGGGTGAGGTGGGAATGTCTTCGGATGTGATGAAACAGAGACACCCAATTCAATCTGAAATAAGAAAAGAAGATTATCCTCGAGCCACGTTGAAAAATGGGACCTCATTCTATTATCCCACAAAATAAGAAATGAGTAAAAATAGAAGCGAGAAGACATATCATCTCCTGAAGTGTTAGTTCTATGGATATTTGGGCCATACCATGTCTTATTTAAAAGAGGAAAGAAGCTATCTGAATGGAAAAGATATAGGAGTTTAACAGAGGAGAACATATTCATATCCTAATCCTTTTATATGAAACAATTTCTATGGATATTTTTTTGTTGTTCTTGCTTTGGTCATAAGGCTATTAATTGCGGGAAGAGAAGGGACATGGACACCTCATACCAAAGTTCGGGAAAAGTAATGTCTTGTCAACAAGACATTGTTTCTCTTTCAAATAGGTTTTCTCCTCTCAAAGAATATTTTGACTATGAAGAACCTAGGTACAGAGAAGAGATAATTTAAAGGCCATTAGTGCTCTATACTCAATCCAATGTCTCATGGAATGAATGGAAGAATATTGAGAAATAAAACCTTGCATAGGTGGCCCTAAAAGCTACAAAAAGCAATAGTACCTAGATTTTGGATAGCGATTGTTCATCTCATATGACAGGTAATACTGGAAAGTTAATGGATATCAAAAGGAAGGCTGATGGTATAGTATGATTTGTTAATGATGGAAATTTGAAAATAAAAGGTAGTGGAAGTACTGAATTAACTAATGGAGTGCTAAAGAAGACTGAAGTCCTTTATGTAGATGGCCTACGCCATAATCTACTAATCATGAGTCAACTCTGTGACTCGGGACTTATAGTTACTTTAAATGAGAATAGCTGCACTATCAAGGGAAAGACATGAAATTCACATATGAAGGGATGCAGAACAGAAGGAAACTTTTATCAGGTTGATAACAAAGAAAAAGTTTATTACATGACTATTGAAGAAGAAACAAATTTGTGGAATCAGAGACTGGGAAACTTCAATCAACAAGACATGGAGAAAATATGAAAATTTATGATTGTCATGGACATTCCAAACCAGAATCTTGAGCATGAAAAATCTTGTGATGCTTGAATTCATGGAAATATGGACTACAGTTCATATCGGCCTAAGAAGAAAACGACATCTCATCTTCTTGATCTAATTCATACAGATGTATGTGGGATGATAAATGTTGATGAAACTCATGGAAAAAGGGACTTTGTTCATTTCATAGATGAATACAGTAGAATGTCATGTGTAATGGTCATTCATAGAAAACGACAAGTGATTGACTGGATGAAAACATATCGGCGAATCACTGAGAATGATACTGGACAGAAAATCATAGTGTTGTGATCTGAAAATGGAGGGGAATACATGTCCATTGAATTTGAAAATTACCTGGAGAAGCATGGGATACAAGATGAGGTAGCTACTATGAGAACTCCACAACAAAATGGATTTTTTGAACGTAGGAATCGACAGGTGAACAACATGGCATGAACTATTCTGATTGAGAGTCTTATTCCACGACATTACTAGAAAGAGGCTGTTTAAGTTGTCGTGTATATTCAAAATCAAACAGGAATTTATATGGGTGAGATGAATACACCATATGAATTATGGCATGGAAGGATGCCCTCTATGAAATACGTTTTGGTGTTTGGATGTAAATGCTTCATCGAAAACAAATAATGAAATCAAGGTAAGTATGGTGATAATGTAGGTGATGGAATTTTCCTCGGATACTCAATAAACAGAAAAATCTTCAAGTCTTTCAACAAGAGATTGAGAAGGATTGTGGAAAGCAGTGATGTTAAGATAATTGAAGGGAAACCCAAAAATGATTTATGGACTTCATATGTTGATGTGATAGAAATTGAAGAAGATAGTGAACGTGAAGAAAATAAAAATACAGAAATAGAGGAAGCTGTACAAAACACTCAGCAGTCACATCATGATGTTGAACCAGAAGAAGAATATGAAGAAGGAACTATGGCTGGAGAGAATGAAAATGAACCACATAGGAGAAATCGAAGTGTTGAGATAGATCCATCTAACATAATTGGGGATAGGAGTGCACCCACACAAATAAGGAGGTTGAGTAATAACACACAATATGAATTTCTGTCAGTTGTGGAGCCATCCTCATTTGAAGAAGCTACAAAGGATGAATCATGGGTGAAAGCCATGAATGAAGAGTTAGATCAGATTGACAAGAATCAGACATGAGATCTTGTACATAGACCTGAAGGTCAGAATGTGATTGGCACAAAATGGATCTTCAAGAACAAGTTTGATGAGCATGGAAGTGTTATTAGAAATATGGAACGAATGGTATGTAATGGATACTCATAGATTGAAGGCGTTGATGTTGAAGAAACCTTTGCTCTAGTGGCTATACTGGAGTCAATCAGAATTTTCCTTACCATGGCACTCCAAAGAGGATATAAAGTATATCAAATGGATGTCAAGACATCATTCTTTAATGGTTTACTCAAAGAAGAAGTATACATTTAACAACCATTGGGTTTTGTTCTTGGTACTGATGAAACAATGGTCTGAAACTAAAGAATGATATATATGGTTTGAAGCAGGCACCGTGAGCATGGTATTCTCAGTTGGACTTGAATCTCAAGAAGATGGAATTTAAAAGAGGAGTAATAGACCACAATATATACATAAAGAATTTTCCAAATGATTAGTTCATTTTTCTAGTCTACGTCAATGAAATTATATTTGGTGGAAGCAGGAAGAAGTCAGTGGATGAATTTTCCAATCACCTGAAATCATAATTTGAAATGTCTATGATTTGGGAGATCACATATTTCATGGGGATGCAGGTGATTCGAAGGAAGGATTACACTTTTATTTCTTAAGAAATTTATGCAATAGAGCTGTTAGAGAAGTTTAATATGCAATAAAAAAAACCAATATCAACACCGATTGCAGTTGGAACCAAACATGGAAAGCATGAGGATGGGGCCTCGGTACACCCCACTATGTACAAGAGTATAATTGGGAGCCTGCTATACCTGACAGCGACATGGCCAAATATTGTCCTTGCCACATGTCTAGCATCACACTTTCAGATTAATCCAAAGGAGGAACATATGACAATAACAAAAAGAATCATGAGGTATATTCAAGGTACTCTCAATTTTGTCTTATACTTTGTTGTAAGAAGAAATAGTGAATTATCAGCATTTTCTGATGCTGACAGGGCTGGGGATGTTGTTGACAGAAAGTCCACCAGCGGTGGAGCATTCTATATTGAAAAATAAATGTTTTGGCTGGTTGAGAAAGGAACAAAAAAGTAATTCTCTTAGTACTGCTGAAGCTGAGTATATCTCTACCACAAAGGCATGCACTCAACTACTATGGATGAAGAAACAACTAATAGATATCAATGATGAGGTGAAGCTACCAATGGTAATCTACTGTGATAACAAGAGTGCAATTGATCTTACGACGAATCATGCTCAGCATTCATGTACAAAAAATATTGAAATCATGTATCACTTTATCAAAGAAAAAGTTGAGAAAGGTGTGATTATAATGGATCATGTGGGAACTGATGAGCAAGTCACTGATATATTGACCAAGCCACTATCAGCGGCTGTGTTTGAGAAGCATCAGTTGAACCTTGGTGTTCAGCCACCTCCCAGTGCATAAGAAAGATATGCAGATCCCCTCTCCCCAGTTATATTAATTTTTTTAATCTGTTTATGGATGTGATGTAGGTTTGTGGGGGAGATACTATCCAGGGGAGTGTGGTTTGAGGTGAACAATGAAAAATTACCAGTCTTTGGGTTTATTGTCAATGGGGGAGAAATGAATAAATTCAGGAATGTAATGCTTTTGTGACACATTGAGAATTAAGAGTCGGTGATAGGATAGAAAGGAATACATAGGAAGGAATACATTGGAAGGGAACCCAATTCAAGCTTCCTATCATGTTTTCTACACCGAGCATTGCTCACGTAGACTTAGAGTGACGGTTGAGTTGATTCATTCATTTGTGGTTTGCCTATGGATGGTGCTCTATTGAATTTATTTATTGTTTTCCATCAAACCCAAAGGGGGAGATTGTTGGAACCATGGTCGCTCTATGCATGAATTGCAGTATGGTTTGTGTATGTTTTCAATCCTCAGTGGAAGTTCAGAATGTGTGCCAGAAAAGTGATCAATCCGAACAAGTAGAAAATAGTATTGAAGGATGCACCTTTTTCTAGTGATTTCCATTTTTTTGGGCTTGAAAATCGACAAATAGAAAAAGTTGTTTTTGGAAAAGGGACTTGCGCACCATTGACTTGATGGAGAGGAAACTTGTGCACATTTTGTTTTTCAAGACTAGAACATGATAATGTGGCAAAGGGAGAAGGGCGCTCAAGTGTTATGTTTGGTCACGCATGTGACCTGCAAGTTGAGACTTGCGCGTAGAGGGAAGACTTCTGTGTCATCACGCTGGGAATCCAATTGCCTATAAATAGAGGTTTAACCCTCCTCATTCGGTACAAAGTTAAGACTAAGAGAAAATTAGAGCTCCCGTCGCATAGTTGTAGTGGTCGCGCAAGTGGTGGTGGGACATGCATGTTGATGTTGTGTGGCAGTTTTTTGATGTGCGCCCAAGGTTTTTTGGGAAAGAAAGGGTGTTGGTCACCCATGTTTGGAGTTGGGGAAGGAAGTTTCGTGCATGTGGTTTGGTGACACTTGCGCGCCAGAATTAGAAGCAGTGCGATAGTTTCTAGTTGTAGACCAAAATTGGTTTGGGCATAAAAGGAATTGAGTCGTGCAAGTTTGATGTTGATTAAGTGTGTGTTGCGCAAGAGGGAGAGTTAGACTTGTGTGTGGTCTTGAAACTTGCGTTCTAGGCTTGGAGAAGCGCACTTGGTGTGGTAGAAGCACGCCAATCTTTTTGGGGATGTGCAAAAGCTGGTAGTTTTCCTGATACCTTTAGTGTAAAGTGAGATTAGTCTATGAGAGGAAGTTGGAAATCAACAGAGAATCTACATACAATAGAGGATTCATTCTTTTGCAATTATTAAGAGACCTTCACAGCTATAAACTGATTGGGACTTCTCCAAAGGAAGTGAGCCAGGGGGAGTCAATGGGAGTGACCCGAGGGATGCAGTAGGCTATCCCTGAACAATTATAATGGAAGTGAGCCTGGTACAGAGTGATTGTTCCCAAAACTTTGTAATCCACAACGAGTGAAGAATAGTGGAAGTTGGTACAACTGAAAACCTGTCGATGTATGCTCCTTAAACGTAGCCCTTAGTGGCGAACCAAGAAATAAGTGTTGTGTCATCTCTTTTCATGTGAATGTTTTATTTATTCTCACATCCATTATACATGTTAAACTAGTTTCTACCAACGTTGGAACAAGATCCGTCAGTTTAAATGAAAAAGTTGACACCCTAATTCAGACCTCCCCTCTCAGGGTGTCTCAGTGTCCTTCAAAGTGCTGACTCCCTAGGTCTATCCATTAGAGAGTTTAATTACATGGCAGCCCATATAAGGCCTCATATTGTACCATTCCGAAGGTGTAGTGATAGCTATTCTTGTAGGATAACTCCACTACTAGTATATTTTCCTCCCAACAACAACCAAATTATAGGACAAAAGCACAAAGCATGCCCTACATGGTCTATATGGGCTTCTACATCTGACTATCTGTATAGGGGTGAAAAACAATGCTAAAACACAGCTGAGTCCTGAACACCTCCTGAAACCCATTCCACAACTGGCAGTTAAAGCACACATCATGGTCTATGATGATTATCGAAGGCACCCCGTGAAGACGCACTATCTCCTGGAAATATTGGCATCCCAAACCCCCTACCGATCGTTGTTTCCGGGTTGGTGGGAAGTGAGCCAACATGGTGAGTCCATCAATGATCACCAAGATAGATTTTTGGAACATAGATGTGGGTGGTGACCCCGTCACGAAGTCCATGTAGGTACCATCCCACTTCCACTCTGGTACCTCAAGTGGCTATGTGAATCCTATTGGGACCTGATACTAGTCCATCACTTGCTAAAAAGTGAGGCATCGTGAATCAAACTCAGCCACCACTTTCTTCGTCCATGGCCACCAGTACTGATGTAGAAGATCCTGGTACATCTTCACCACACCATGATGTAACTCCAATGGGTATTTTATGTAACTCCCTCAAAACCTCCTCCTGTAACGTAACTGGTACTGTGGTGTGTCCTTTGAAAAAGATGAAGTGATCCCCACCTATCAAAAATCCATCAACAGCCTGTCCAGAGGATATCTCAGCAACTCAGGCCTTTCTTTCAATATACACATTCTAGCCCTCTCAAAATTTATAAAGGAATGGGGGTGTGTCAATGATAGAGTGTAGGTAAGCTTATCCACCATCATTCATGAAGGATATCTGCATCACGACTAGCTGCTCGGTCACATCACTTAGCAGAAGTAAACAAGACCTACCGCTGGGTGCATTTCCACCATGTTCCCCTTCCCTCGAATGTATACTATATCAAACTCATATTTCTGGAGGAACCCTAGCCATCAGTATTGTCTCATGTTTAGGTCCTTTTGTGAGAAGATATACCTGACGCTCTTGTGGTAGGAGTTGACGGTAAACTGTTCACCTGTCAAGTAGTGTTTCCACATCATTAAGGCATATACCACTACTACTAACTCTAGGTCATGGGTTTCATATTTCTACTCATGCTGCCTAAACTGTCATGAGTCCGAGGTGAACACTGCCCACTCATACATTACGACTCAATTCAATTTGGTCCATGAGTCGTAAAAAAGACTACATACCCAACGCCCTCTTTTGGTAGTCTTATGATAGGGGAATTAATCAGTCTTCATCTCACCTCCTAGATACTCTGATAGAACCTCTCTGTATCTATGATGGGTTATCCCTTCTTTTTAGGGATTCCAATGGTGCTTCTACTATGGAAAATTTAAGTACAAACCTCCAATAATATCATGAAAACCCAAGTAAACTCTGCACCTTAGTGACACTCATGGGTTGCTCCCAAGAAAGTACTTCCTCTACCATCTCCAGATCCAGCACAACTCCATCCTCTGAGGTGACGTGTCCGAAAAAGTTGACCAATTGTATCCAAGAATCTCACGTCGAGATAATACCATAAATTTGGTGCTTATGGAGTGTATCTAGAACTATCCCCATGTGTTTTGCCTTCTCCTCCTATGATGCTGAGTACACCAAGATGTCATCAATGAAGACTACCACAAAATGATTGAGTTAAGGTTGGAAGATCATGTTCAGGAGTACCGTTAATACCTCTCAGGCATTGATCATGAAAAAAGGCATCACCAAAAACTCATAATGGTTGTACCAGCATCTAAAGGTTGTCATCGGTACATCCTCATCCTGTACCTGAAGCTAATGATATCCTGATCATAGGTCAATATTTGAGAACAACCCCACACCCTTCAGCTAAATGAAGAGGTCATTAATTCTCGATAGTTGATACGTTTTCTTCATGGTCTCCTAGTTCAGTATCCAGAAGTCCACGCACATCCTCAAGATCTAATATTCCTTATTGGAAAGCTATACTAGGGCTTCCCATGGTGAAACACTGGGCCTTATGATCCACATCTCTTGAAAGTCCTCCAGCTATAACCTCAATTCAGGAAGCTCTGTGGGATCCATCTGATATGTCGGTGTATATATCAGTTCCATCCTGAGGTATAGGTCATTACAAAAGTCTTCCTCTATTTTAGGAGGTAGTGCAAGAACATACTAAAGAAAGAAATCCTAAACTCATCCACAACTACAAGAAAGCTCGAACTCTTCTTGTCCTCTCCACTGAAGTTGAGGCTAGGCAACTGGTGAGTGATAGGCAGCACCCACTTTCGAGAAATTTCATCATGTGCTGCAATGGTTCCCTTCTCACCGGTGAAGTAAAACTGGTTCCAATCCTCACCAAAACTCCAAACTTTGTTAATAAGACTATCTATTTGAGCATAGACTGTAGATAACTAGTCCATACCAAATATGACGTCGTAAGGCATCGACACTACTACTTGGAAATCCTAGCCGAATATCTCACCTTCTAGAGTAAGTTCACACAACCGGTAGTAGTGTGTAAACATCTAATCTCCTATGATAGGATTTTATAAACATAAGGATCGAGAAAACACTTCCACCAGAATCTCTAAGCCTCAAATGAGGTTTGTGACAAGGAAAGAGTGACAAAAACCTGGGTCTATTAGAACTTCAACTATGGTGGAGATGACACATTTCATACCTCTAATCACCTCTAGAGCTAAATAGTTGGACTCCACTTCCAGAAGAAGAGAAATACCATGCCCACTAGCTTCCTGAGCCCATGATAGACCACCTGGGGGTGGTGGAGGTAGTACCTCAAACTGTCGTCTGTCAAATACTGCTGATCCTACTCTCCTGCCACATCTGCCGCACTACATACCTTCTCTCTTGAACCTGTTCCAACACCTTGGTGGTCCATCAATCGTCTGCTGATCATATGTGTGATGGGTTAGGCAGTCTTAAGCCAGGTGTCCCTTCCCACCATAGGATTAACAAACTCTACCCTCAAATGACCTCATCTACCTTACGAGCTCCGCAATACAGACCTTATGTCCTAAGGTCATCCTCCAAAAGGTATGGCTTGATTGGTCTTATGTGGAATCTTCCTACTGCCTACAACAGATGACTCGACCACCAGTCATCTGGTGGTGGATTCCACCATTAGTTCTTGCATGGATAGGAATCTCTCCACCTGAAGAGCTTTCTCTAGCACTCCCACCTGTGTTGGGATGCTGAGAGAAATAATCGATGGCCATATCTCCCATCGTGGTCAATGCTCAAAGGTCCGGTCCCTACTAAAATGGTAGTGTACCAGGTTAGTGGATTAGAGAGAGATATCAGTCAACCTCACGATGTACTAGTCCATAGTTTGGTTGCCCTATTGTAGGTGCAGTATCTCCTGAATATGCACTGAGCATATTGTCGATGGTGGGATCTCCACCCTAAAGAGGCTATTGAAGACCAACCTGGAATGGATCGCCTCTATGTGCGCCTAAAGAATCATGCTCCGCCATATCCCTATAGTTCCTTGAAAAAGTCTAATGTCTAGGACCTCTATCTGGTCTTTAGGTCTCTTTACCTTGAAAACCCGTATATAACTACCTCCATCCAATCCTCAACTACCTGTGGATCTGTCTCCACTCAAAACATCAAAGTTATATATCTCTGAATCTCGTGAAGTGTCCTTAGTCAACATGTACTATCCGCTAGTGGGGCTGGTAAGAAATACTCCTCTCTGGGTGGTGGTGTTGCTAGTACACCACTTGAAGGTGATATCACAGTAAGTGGTCCCTACACCGATGCCTCATAACATAGTGGGACATCATCTTCATCCATCATTGGAATTTTGGATGGCTATCTTCATGGAGGAATCTTATATGGAAACAGATGTTCCAAGATCAATAAGTTATAACTGGTGAGGTGAATCAAATTAGATCAATAGAAAAGAATTTCCAAAACAAAAGAAATAATTGTTTTGATGTATTGAGTTGGAAAATAGAATTCAGGGTCCTTGGGTATGGATACGTCAGCCACTGCATGAACACTGGACTCTCCGATCGAAAATCCAAACTCAAGACACTTAAAACTATTTCCCACATCAAAAATAAAGACTCTTAGTTATTAAAGTAGAACTTAATTCCCTCTGATACCTCTTTTTTCCTGACACGTCCCCCGAGGCCCGGGTCGTGACTACCCCAAGCCCGACTTCCATAGGCCAGGGTCCGACGACTAACACCAAAATGGCATACCCCAAAAGGGAAGGCATTTCCTTTCAACATTTTCACACAAGTATAGAACATAATACAAAATTAATCTGAATGTTGAACCAATAATAAATAAATGTACTAAATGAAGTAAAATGGTCCGAAATACAAGCCCAACTGAAATGAAATTACAAAAAAATAAGTACAATCTCCAGAGGTCGTCCTCAAATGATCTTACTTGGAGGGTAGGTACAAATCACTATTGGATTTAACTACAAAAACCCATATCTATCGATCCACCTCCGAGCACCATCTAGCTCTAGCTCACCAAAGTTCCAGTCCATGTTTTCCATCTTCTACATAAGAAACAACATGCATGTGTGAATCCAGTGCAGGGGTATGTATAAAAATACTCTGTAGGGACCCCGAGACCCCCAAAAGTCTATCAGAAATCCACAATGGAAAATACCACAAAGGAAATAACAGCATGAATGATATCAAATACATAGCACAAAGTAAAAGATACCTCAGACCGGGTATAACATAATTAAAAAAGTTAATATGGAAAGTTGTAAATCTAGATCATCATATTCTATTGAGAGGGACTACTGTTGATCCATGAAGTGTTACTTTTCTACTGATCCACGAAGGGTCGATCTACTCCAGATCCATGACGATTCACTCAATGGATGATCCACAATGGGTCACGCTACTTATTATCCATAAATAGTCACTCTCATTATAATCCATGAAGGGTCACTCTTATGTTGATCCAGGAAGGTTCGCTCTTATCATGATCCATGAAGGTTCACTCTTATATTGATCCACGAAGGGTCGCTTTTCATTCATCACATCACAGCCAACAACATGATTCATTCACTTAGAACGCTTGATTCCCGAATGATATGCTCCACAAAACATCATTCGTACCTCAAATGTTATGAATTAAATCATTGATTGGCCGTAAAGATAGTATTGTCATATGGGTCCCAATGCAACATACGACATGTCGAAGGGACCTCTAGTTTGTATGATATGGGAATTTTTGTAAAAAGGCCCCAGTTGGATTTGAGTCAGATCAAGCTTGGCTATACACCAACCATTACCAAATCTCATGTAGAGTTTCTCTAAAGAACTACCTCATAAAGAGGGTCCAAAATCCACAAACAACTCATCAATTGGGTACCTGGTCTGTTAGTTATAATCATTTCAAGGAAATTTGAGTTGGTTGGGTCTGGGTTTGGTCTGACCCAGCCTGATAGACCAGAACCAATCCAAATAGGTTCCACATGGGTCTATCCCCTTGTACTTTATGGGTCTTATCCTAGGTTTGACTGTGGGTCTATCCTACCGGGTCACCACTAACCCGGAATTATCCATCCCAACCCGCAATGGTGGGTCGGTCAATTTCCGAACCGGGGTCCTGCTGGGCCTTGGCCTGACCCATTTGTTCATTGTTATAGACCGCTATGATGTAGGTTTTACTGCCTCCATCTACACAAATCAGATTTTCCCATTGGACATGTCCCTTCTCCTCCGACCTAGCCCTTGTGGAATGCTTGTTATGTCCAGCAAGACGTGTAATAGCCATATATGTTTGCATCTAGCCTGGTTGGAAGTTTATTGGTCGGTTCCTCTCTTAGACGGTCAACAGAACATGTGCCTCTATTGCATTTGAGCAACCGAGATATACGTTGACCATCCACGTAGCACTGGTTGGATCTATTGTGCAATGAGTGACACACTATTTGATCTTCTTCCGGCAACTGTAGTTGCTCTTGTGGGCCATTTCTTGAACCATATCTGCCTAAAAGATCATAGGGATTCTTCCTTTACTCCAATGGATTAAAACTCTCCTTTCTTCCACTTTGGAAATATGTCCATGAAGAATGAAAAAGCACAAAAAAGGCTGAGGGACTCGGGCCTTGTCCATGTTAGTTCGTACAAGTCGCGTTAGAGGTGTATAATCAGGGGGGTTATGATTTCCTCACATCAATCTACCCCACCAATCAAGTCCCTGAATTTAACAACCCTCCCATAATAACACATGATCTGTCGATAAGCATATTCATGGGATGATCTATGTTCGTTGTTTCATAATGAAGAATGAGGAGAGAATAATTGTCAAAAAGAAAAAATAACCCCTACCTGGATTATTGGATCTGCTGCTGACGATCGATGAGATCTGTGTCGTTGTCATTGATCCATGAATCATTGGTGTTCATCGCCGAATTCGTTGTTCTTCGTGTCAGAGGAATTCAATCGTAGGATTGTCAAATAATCCCATGGTTTGAATTCTAATCTATCCTATACATTAATTTAATAAAAATTAAAAATGTTTCATTGTTTCTGTTACGCTGTGAAGTTGCGTCGTTAGGCTGTTTCATTTATGAAAAAACATAGCAGTTACGATGCATTTAAAGAATCATTATGTTGTAACCTAACGATCTATTAAGGGGATCCTCTAATTTTCCTCTTAATTTCCTCCTCAAAACCCCAGAGCGTCACCATCTTACACTCAATGGTTGAGAAAAGAAATAAAATAACTTCTTAAAGTTGTTTTAATATTTTCTGAAAAGATTGAAAAAATAACTTTTCCATCTGACCCTTGAAGGTCGATGTTAAGTCATGTCTAGGAAAATCCTGGATTTCTGAGATCAACAGTGGCCTTAGATTTTTGATCCATGCACCGGTTAAAATGTTATAAAACATGCTTTCACCTTTAATTATGTGAACTAAAAAAAGTTCTAAATTCCACTCCAGGCTTACCAGGCTACGGAATCACAATCAATCAAAACGTCAGGTCTCAAAATAATTCCATATAATTTAAAATATATATATAAAGAAATTCTAGTACATGACATGGGTAATTTGAATTCAGTTTCATCTATATAACCTGCAAAAATTAAATTAAATCTTTTTCCTGATGATTTAAAATATTCCTGCAATATAGAGGGAGGAATTTTCCCAGTGATCATTACCAAAAATTTATCATGGCCTAACAAATAGCTCTCATTATCATTTTAAAAATAAATACCTGATTCATCTGATAATTTCTAGGAGACATAACCAAAATCCATACCCATGGTCTCCACACATAGATTCATTTTCTAAGAAGACTGTTTACCTGTTTGGAAGCCCAATAGAAGACATAACCTCACCATCAGGGAGGTTATTAAAAATAAAAATCAATTTTTTTTGGCAGATGACTTCATTTAACCCTGTTCAAACTCCCAATTAGCTTGCCCCATCCATGCAGTTCCCAAGAAAATTGTCTTAACCATTTTGGAAAATGATAATAATGAATTATTTCCAATGAGTGCAATATATTTGGGGGGTATGAATTGATTAAAAAAATATGAACCAAGTCACCTGAAAATACTAGTTACAAATCACATTCATTGATTAAATGATAAAATGTTAACATGTAAGAAAAATCTATTTTCTAGATGGATTTTTAGTTATTTCTAGGTCCTATTTACTCTAGAGGACTAAATGAAAACAACATTCACTTATCCTTTTGGGACATTCTTTACAAGAGGATACCTTTCAGATTATGAAATTCCCCAGGTAAATTTCATTAGTGTGTGGTAATAATTTTCTCAAATCACATTGGGAAATGGAAATAGGTATTTCTTAATGAATTTATAATTTTTTAAAAATCATTTAATCATTTATTATTGAATATAGAGAATGTTTTGACAAGATTTATGGAGAAAATATTGTTTTTAACAATGAAAAGATACACATTGTGGTTGAAAAATGAATAGGTGTGGGTTATATAATTTGAAAAAATTATATGAGGTAGATAAGTCTAAATTTTATGAGATAAATTCATTTTTATATTCCTCCTACTTAAGACACATTTGGTCATTTTTTGAGCATGCAAGATTTTGTAGAAGATTAATCATGTAATTTACTATGATTTTTCTTCCCCGTTCAAGATTAATTTTAAAAGAAGATAAATTTATTTAATGATAAATTTTAGGAGGAATTTGATGAGATGATATAGAAGTTGATTATCCCTGCGATAATGCAACCATAGAATTGGGAACATCCATTTTTGTTTCTTTTTGATGAATCAAACCATGTTGTAGGATCAATTCCTTCCAAAATAATTAATGGAAACCCCCAAATTATAAACTTTTACATTAGGACCATGAATTCCACTAAGATCAATTACCAAACCACAGTAATTGAGTTTCATGTTGTTGTATTATCATAAGATAATGTTAAGACATATTTACATGGAACTAAAGTAGTTTTATTTTTGGATAATGCGGCACATACATACTTAATGAAGAAGGAAGACTCCAATACAAGGTTGGAATGGTGGATACAACTCTATTGGGAGTTGAATTCAGAGATTAAATAAAAAAATTTGATATGAAAATCATGTGAAACATCACCTCTATATTATACCCAATGTAACACCCCAGGATTTCATAGTGTGTTATTTCTTAAAAATAATTCAATAACTTGCACTACACGCAACACCGAGTTCAATAACACCATGACGTACAAAAAAAAGCCATTAAAAGAGGTCATGAATAGTATTAACAACATTTTGAACTTTATATAATCCTTATAATTTTAGAATCCCTATTATGAGTTTCTTAGTCATAATGCAAGAACAGATTCATTTTCAGTATTGCACTTTTATCAACTTTAATAGTGAAACCTTTTTTAAATAAAATATTTTAAACTATCTGAATAACTTGGGACATCAAAAAAAAATTTAAATGAAACATCCCAAGCTTCCACGGTACGCTTTTCTTTGAATAAAATAGTAGCGTGTGTTGTACACAACCTTGAGTTTTAACACACGCCACAACCAATCAAACTAGCCGTTATGAATAGTAATACCTAAATTTTGAAATTATATATATTTTATATTTTAAAATGGACTTCATTTTTGGATTCAGAATATCGAATTTAGCCTAAGGTGAAATTTTGGTACTTTTCGGATAACTTTCATATTTTGATGAATAGTGAAAATTACTAAATTTTAATTAAAAACAACTTTTTTAATAAAAATAATTAATAGTGATAAATTATGAATTTTAGTTGTTTTAAAGTATATTTAGAATATATTTTTACCATTTAATATAATTTTGGTCATTGGACATAATTTTACAATTAAACCGAACATAAACAAGTGTCAATCTTTTGATAGTTATTATCTCTTAAAAACACGCTTTTTGTTTTGACAGCGGGAATTAATTTTAAATTAATTTCTGCCACTTCTGTGTTTTGAATTTTGAAAAATGGATTCCATATTTGGAATCAGGAAGTCCAAATTGTGTAAATAGGTAACTTTTATTTTTAGACATTTTGAATAATTACTGTGGTAAATATTTTATTTACCATGGTTAAGGGTAAATCCGGTAAATAAGGGTTAAAAATAATATTATAATAATACAAAATTACCCTAAAACGTGTCCTAACCTGATTGGTGGACACATACCCGACCATGAGCATCCTTGGGTCAATTTGGGGACCCCTTGGAGCCACTTGTATGTGGTAGGGACACTTTATATTAATAAAGTTAAAATAAAAATAAAAATGGCATAAGCTTACATCTTTTAGAAGAACAATTTTTACATAGGGTTATACATGTTGGAGTTTCGATTATAAATATTCATTAGAAAGCTAAAAAGATTTCATACATAATGATATTTTAGTTATAATTTTTAGACATCAAATAAGTTAAATTATTAATGACACAATAGTGATGCAATGTTTACCTCATTAATAAATCATTTAAATAAATAAGATTATAATGATTAAAATATTATCTAAAACCTGTCCAATTCTTATTGGTTGATGTTATTTAGAATATGAGTCATCTTATCTTCGACCTCAATGATTTTTGGACCATTATAAACCAAATATAATTATATTATAAAGTAATACTTTCACTCTTTCCTAAAGAGCCCCTCCTCTCCCTTATAAAAGGAGACCACTTCTACTCATTCCTCACACCTCTCAAGCCACCTGGCTCGTCCAAAATCTGCCCAACTAAGCTCCCCACATCCCTCTCCTCCTCCTTGAAGCTTCCCCTTAGGCAGAAAGCATTTCAAGAAGTCCTTTGGTTCCAACCAAAGTGAGTTACCTAAATTAAAGGTAACGATTTCTCTTAAATTATTTTCATTTATTTTGCTTCTCCAACCCCCAAGCTCTTTTTATTTCCTTTCTTTTGTAACAACACCAGTATCCTCAATATACTAAGATGTTGTTATAATAAGTATTCAAACTAAACATACACACAACTCCATCTAATGGATGATGAACATAATGTTTCTGTGGATGGAAAACTAACGCCTCACGAAACGATGATTGTTCAAATACATCTTACCGCCTCTCATGGTGGCCATTATGATGGCACTGTAATTAAATATGATATTAATGTTATATATTTTATATATAAGCTTCTTTAATTCCATTTTATTTCATACCATTATGTTGTATATACATACGATAATTTCATTTGAGGAAGTGCGGACTACCGCCCCCTTAAAATGATATGACTCGTTCATACCACAAATGGAACGTATAAAGGATGGTGTTAATGAAACTAAAGTAACATATATAAAATATTATATTATACTGTAATAGTAATATACCTAAGTATCATTTGGATTCAATTCTTTTAAAATAAAAATTAAATGGAATTTGCGTTCGTGCGTACGTACGGACTACCGTCTCCACGAACGCGATGAGATTCATCCTCCATCGTATCCATTCAAGTATAATTATCATTTGATGATTTAAAAATGATGTTTAAGGACTTGATACCATTCTGGATTTGAATAATATACAACCTATCCTTTACAAACATGTCTTACGTAACAAAACATACAAAAGAAAACAAGTAAGTTAACACCCGAAACAACGATAATACTAAGATATTATTATCAAATCAACATTAAAAGATCATATATGATATCATATTAATATATATGATTCTTGTATAATTTAATAACAATTATTTCACCATTATACAGGAGGTTAACCTACCCCAACCAAGGAAAAGTACAAGGTAAGGGATTTTCTTATCTCACATTCAATTCCGTGAGATTTCCATTGTTCGCCACTAAATTATTGAAAGTGGTGTATTGTGTACTTCCATTTGATATATATTATCATGATTCTATTTATATTCATGTTATTCTGTAAATCATTTGGTGGTTATTAACTTTTGGCCATACGACTCAGTTGATTAACGTGGTAAGGGGTTTTCATCTCACTCCTTATTCTCATGAGATTCATGCCATATTGCCACCATTACCTTTTGTGTGGTGTATGTACTGCCCATAATTATATTCTTTGTGTAATACACTCTAATTTATGTGTACTTACATATTCATTGTATTATACCTCTTTCATGGGTTGTATGTTTCATAAGTTACCAAACTGGTAAGGGTTATTTCACAATCTCTTCATTATCTGAGGTTGTTTATACGTAATAATCTACTGGGATCTCGTTATCATCCACATCCATGTTTCTTCAAAATGTATTTCAAAACATTTTTAATATTTAAAAGAATATGGGTTAAAGTCATTTATACCCTTGTTTGACTTTTTATAAGAGGTTTATAAGGGAATCTTTCCGTCGTTTTCCAAACAAGGTGCTTTTTAACCTTTTCGACAGAATTAAGATAAGAATGTTTTTTTTACTTATACGGCGGGTGCGGTTATTTTCCGCCGTTATAAAATCGTCAAAGATTCCCTTAAAAGCTTATAAGATTATTTTCAAAGAAAATGTTTGATTTTATATGGATCTTAAATGATTTTAAAATAAAAGGAGATATTTCTTTAAAAAGAATTTTGATTTCATCTATGTCAACATCCTTTGATGGGTTTTAAGATTATTTGAAGTTGATTTATTATGATACAAAACTTCTATATTGTTTTGAAGGTTTTGTGATATGTTTGACTGTGGATGTTCTATTTTTATACCATTCATAGTTTATGGTGAAAGTATTGACATTTCGTATGCTAGTTCCAATAAGAATGTTTATGTTATATTTCAATCTTTACTTCATATGAATGTGTTGGAAAAGTATGTTCCAGGTTGGGGACTGGTTAAAGTAATCCCTCCAGGTTGGGGACTGGTAAAAGTAAGCCCTCCAGGTTGGGGACTGGTAAAAGTAAGCCCTCCAGGTTGGGGACTGGTAAAAGTAAGCCCTCCGGTTTGGTGGCCGGTGATTAGAGGCACTCCTGGTTGGTGTCCGGTTATTAGAGGCACTTAGGGTTGGTGTCCGGTTATTAGAGGCACTCCGGGTTGGTGTCCGGTTATTAGAGGCACTCCGGGTTGGGTTCCGGTTACAGTTAGCCCCAAGGTCTTGGGACGAGGCCTTGAAAAGTAATTAATGTTTAGCATTATGCATTCCAACATTATGAAAGTGGTTATTGATTTTGCATGTGATTATTCGATTAGTAGAATATCCATGTGAACAAGTAAATGGAATTATTTCATTTTACTTTTGCCATACTATGTTGAAGTTTAAGTTTAAAAGGCTTTTGTTTTAGTAATTCATTGCCTTAAATGTTTATGCTTATTTTTGAATGTTCCGCTATATTGTTATCCTTACTGGGCATTTGAGCTCACCCCTTTTCTATGTATTATTTTTCCCAGGATGTGAAGATGTAAGTTATGAATGACCTGCAGGGATATTATGAGGGGATTATAGTGTGGACTGTGGAAACATTATGTTTTTGTAGTAGTTTTTCATTTTATGATATAATGTAAAACTTAAGAATATATCTATTATTTCCAAGGCTACTAAACCAATCGGTATTTCGAGATTTTATCTTTCTTGTGATCATGACAATGTTATGTAATAATGCAACGACCCTGGGTAACTGGGGTCGAGGCGTTACAGTTGGTATCAGAGGAAGTTTAGTACAAACCTTGGAAACTAGATTTAGATAAACTCTGATTAGAGCACGTAGACCTAAGATGAACTTTCAGGATTAGTATAGAAAAACTTCCTAGAATTTTGGTATCGTAGAGATTTTGTGAGTTTTCCGAGCAATACATCCCTGTCTGGATACGAGCAGGTAGAGGCGGCTCTGGCACAGATGTACCTAGGGGTAAAACCCGAAAACACCGCTTTGAGCTAGACTCGAACGGGAACTGGTGCACGACAACGGGCCTTGCTGCACTCTTGGTTACGACACTCCCTGGGGATATGCTTAGGATAACTCTCATTTTCTTACAAATCATTATGAAGGGTTTATGAGGATATACTTCCTCAAAGAAAACATTTTTATGATTATGGATTATATCCATAAATAGTTCAATTTATGTTAAGTGTTTTATAAGTATGGGATTATGTATTTTGATTCATAAACTGATCTAGTTTATGCCATTGTTTAGAAATGGCGCCCAGTAGAAGGAATGACAACTCCAGAAATGCACATGATCCAAAGAGAAGGAAGGATCATATCTTTCATGGTCTTAAGCTAGGATTGATAAGAGAAATAGTCTCCCATGTATTATCATTATATGAAGAAATAATATCATGTGTTGATAAGATAAGTAAAGAGTTTACTGAGTCCTATGGCTTTGAAGGAAAGCAAGAGAAGAAAAGGATGGAAGAGAGAAAAATGGATAAAGGGAAGAGGGAAAAGAAGAATTTTCCCATATGTGGTAACTGTGGGAAGAAACACCCTGGAACTTGCCTGAAAGGAATGGGAGTTTGTTATAAGTGTGGAGGAAAAGGGCACAAAGTACGTGACTGCAAGGGTGAGAAAATGGTTTCAAATGTACAATGCTTCATTTGCAAGGAGTTTGGACACTACGCGAACCTATGCCCCAGTCATCAGACTATGCCGCAAATGATGCTATTGGATAATAATCATGTTATGATACTACCACAGATGAAGAGGAATGATTAGAGTTCTTATGTTGATTATGTCAATTGAGTGTTGTATCAACAATGTACTTGTTATAATAATTATGGAGTATATAAGGATTGTACTGCAGTACTATTTCATTAAGGACATGAGATTGTGTGGAACAAAGAAAAGTGACTCAATAGCGGGATAAATTTTTGGAAAATATATGGTTGAGAGAAAGATAAACCATAATATGGTTCTGATACCGAGTTAGTGATTTTAGAATAATACATGATTGATTTGGATAAATTATGTTGGATATTCTTGACTACCTTGAAACTGATTAATGATTTGTATATTCCATCATTTTTTTGGGGTTTAAAACATCTTTGGATTGATGAAGTATATCCAGCATTCTATATGGAATAGGGGAGCATGAATGTAATCAATAAGGAATATGGTAATTCAAGATGTTTCAGTTTATTAAAAGAATACAAGATGAAGGTATTAATATGCTATTACGGGTTAAAAAGGATCTATATTATGTTTACCTTCCTTATAAATGTTGGACTGTGAGTTTGGACAGAAGTATTTTGGATAGTTCTAGTTTGGATTATTTTGGATTACCATAAAAGGACAACCCAGAGGTCGGGCGGCAACCCGTCGCGTCCAGCAAGGCTGCGAGACTTGAACCCACAACCGAAGGGCGACAAGGGTGTATCACCTACCACTGGCCCACGAGATGTCCTGGATTAAATAATATTGTTTTTTTTAAGATCTGGTAGATGAATTATAAATTCATTTATTTTGGAACCCTGTACGAATAGTATAAATAAAAAAATTACATTCTATTATCTTTTAGAGTGAAAGATGAGTTTGTGGTAGAAATTTATTAATGGATAAAACTCTAATTATAAAGTAAGTATATCTCCTTATGATCTTAGCCAATCTCATAAATATATTCCTCAACATTAATAAAAGGAACTTAGAACAAAAATGTTGTCCTAGATGGTACCTTAAATCATCACTAATTCATGGCTTTGGGATTGTTGGCCTTTTCATAGCCATGTTCTCTACCACTCTCCATCAAATAATTGATGGTTAGATTTCTCTTCCATATCCATATTTTCCTACATGGAACCCTAGTATGTGTTATTTTCGGTAATCTTCATACTTTCCACTCTTTATTTTAAATAGAGGCCTCGTTAATTCATTTTTCGATGTGGGATTTCAACTATGATATTTTGAAACGTCAAAAATGTGTTATCCTAATACCCTATGTTTTGTTGAACCGATGGTATTTCAAATCATCATAGATTGATGAATTTAAGGACCTCAATTATACACTTGTTTGTGATTGATGATCTCAATCACTACCTATAAATATTTACGTTTTTTCTCCAATTATATGTCTCTAATTGCCACCAATGTTCTCCTAATCGAGATCATAATTTGGTGGTGACTCTTTCATTTCTCATTTCCTCATATTAAGACTAAATTTTAGTAACCTAATTTCCGATTTGGGTTTTCCCACAAAGATATTTTCTATTTTCAACCTTTTATTTTCGAAGAACAATTTCAAATTGTGAGGACGCAATTTATTGAAGGAGGGGAGAATGTAACACCCCAGGATTTCATAGTGTGTTATTTCTTAAAAATAATTCAATAACTTGCACTACACGCAACACCGAGTTCAATCACACCATGATGTAAAAAAAAGCCATTAAAAGAGGTCATGAATAGTATTAACAACATTTTGAACTTTATATAATCCTTATAATTTTAGAATCCCTATTATGAGTTTCTTAGTCATAATGCAAGAACAGATTCATTTTCAGTATTGCACTTTTATCAACTTTAATAGTGAAACCTTTTTTAAATAAAATATTTTAAACTATCTGAATAACTTGGGACATCAAAAAAAAATTTAAATGAAACATCCCAAGCTTCCACGGTACGCTTTCCTTTGAATAAAATAGTTGAGTGTGTTGTACGCAACCTTGAGTTTTAACACACGCCACAACCAATCAAACTAGCCGTTATGAATAGTAATACATAAATTTTGAAATTATATATATTTTATATTTTAAAATGGACTTCATTTTTGGATTCAGAATATCAAATTTAGCCTAAGGTGAAATTTTGGTACTTTTCGGATAACATTCATATTTTGAAGAATAGTGAAAATTACTAAATTTTAATTAAAAACAACTTTTTTAATCAAAATAATTAATTGTGATAAATTATGATTTTTAGTAGTTTTAAAGTATATTTATAATATATTTTTACCATTTAATATAATTTTGGTCATTGGACATAATTTTACAATTAAACCGAACATAAACAAGTGTCAATCTTTTGATAGTTATTATCTCTTAAAAACACGCTTTTTGTTTTGACAGCGGGAATTAATTTTAAATTAATTTCTGCCACTTCTGTGTTTTGAATTTAGAAAAATGGATTCCATATTTTGAATCAGGATGTCCAAATTGTGTAAATAGGTAACTTTTATTTTTAGACATTTTGAATAATTACTGTGGTAAATATTTTATTTACCATGGTTAAGGGTAAATCCGGTAAATAAGGGTTAAAAAATAATATTATAATAATACAAAATTGCCCTAAAACGTGTCCTAACCTTATTGGTGGACACATACCCGACCATGAGCATCCTTGGGTCAATTTGGGGACCCCTTGGAGCCACTTTTATGTGGTAGGGACACTTTATATTAATAAAGTTAAAATAAAAATAAAAATGGCATAAGCTTACATCTTTTAGAAAAACAATTTTTACATAGGGTTATACATGTTGGATTTTCGATTATAAATATTCATTAGAAATCTAAAAAGATTTCCTACATAATGATATTTTATTTATAATTTTTAGACATCAAATAAGTTAAATTATTAATGACACAATAGTGATGCAATGTTTACCTCATTAATAAATCATTTAAATAAATAAGATTATAATGATTAAAATATTATCTAAAACCTGTCCAATTCTTATTGGTTGATGTTATTTAGAATATGAGTCATCTTATATTCGATCTCAATTATTTTTGGACCATTATAAACCAAATATAATTATATTATAAAGTAATACTTTCACTCTTTCCTAAAGAGCCCCTCCTCTCCCTTATAAAAGGAGACCACTTCTACTCATTTGTCACACCTCTCAAGCCACTTGGATCGTCCAAACTCTGCCCAACTAAGCTCCCCACATCCCTCTCCTCCTCCTTGAAGCTTCCCCTTAGGAAGAAAGCATTTCAAGAAGTCCTTTGGTTCCAACCAAAGTGAGTTACCTAAATTAAAGGTAACGATTTCTCTTAAATTATTTTCATTTATTTTGCTTCTCCAACCCCCAAACTCTTTTTATTTCCTTTCTTTTGTAACAACACCAGTATCCTCAATATACTAGGATGTTGTTATAAGAAGTATTCAAACTAAACATACACACAACTCCATCTAATGGATGATGAACATAATGTTTCTGTGGATGGCAAACTAACGCCTCACGAAACGATGATTGTTCAAATACATCTTACCGCCTCTCATGGTGGCCATTATGATGGCACTGTAATTAAATATGATATTAATGATATATATTTTATATATAAGCTTCTGTAATTCCATTTTATTTCATACCATTATGTTGTATATACATACGATAATTTCATTTGAGGAAGTGTGGACTACCGCCCCCTTAAAATGATATGACTCGTTCATACCACACATGGAATGTATAAAGGATGGTGTTAATGAAACTAAAGTAACATATATAAAATATTATATTATACTGTAATAGTAATATACCTAAGTATCATTTGGATTCAATTCTTTTAAAATAAAAATTAAATGGAATTTGCGTTCGTGCGTACGTACGGACTACCGTCTCCACGAACGCGATGAGATTCATCCTCCATCGTATCCATTCAAGTATAATTATCATTTGATGATTTAAAAATGATGTTTAAGGACTTGATACCATTCTGGATTTGAATAATATACAACCTATCCTTTACAAACATGTCTTATGTAACAAAACATACAAAAGAAAACAAGTAAGTTAACACCCGAAACAACGATAATACTAAGATATTATTATCAAATCAATATTAAAAGATCATATATGATATCATATTAATATATATGATTCTTGTATAATTTAATAACAATTATTTCACCATTATACAGGAGGTTAACCTACCCCAACCAAGGAAAAGTACAAGGTAAGGGATTTTCTTATCTCACTTTCAATTCCGTGAGATTTCCATTGTTCGCCACTAAATTATTGAAAGTGGTGTATTCTGTACTGCCATTTGATATATATTATCATGATTCTATTTATATTCATGTTATTCTATAAATCATTTGGTGGTTATTAACTTTTGGCCATACGACTCAGTTGATTAACGTGGTAAGGGGTTTTCATCTCACTCTTTATTCTCATGAGATTCATGCCATATTGCCACCATTACCTTTTGTGTGGTGTATGTACTGCCCATAATTATATTCTTTGTGTAATACACTCTAATTTATGTGTACTTACATATTCATTGTATGATACCTCTTTCATGGGTTGTATGTTTCATAAGTTACCAAACTGGTAAGGGTTATTTCACAATCTCTTCATTATCTGAGGTTGTTTATACGTAATAATCTACTGGGATCTCGTTATCATCCACATCAATGTTTCTTAAAAATGTATTTCAAAACATTTTTAATATTTAAAAGAATATGGGTTAAATTCATTTATACCCTTGTTTGACTTTTTATAAGAGGTTTATAAGGGAATCTTTCCGTCGTTTTCCAAACAAGGTGCTTTTTAACCTTTTCGACAGAATTAAGATAAGAATGTTTTTTTTACTTATACGGCGGGTGCAGTTATTTTCCGCCGTTATAAAATCGTCAAAGCTTCCATTAAAAGCTTATAAGATTATTTTCAAAGAAAATGTTTGATTTTATATGGATCTTAAATGATTTCAAAATAAAAGGAGATATTTCTTTAAAAAGAATTTTGATTTCATCTATGTCAACATCCTTTGATGGGTTTTAAGATTACTTGAAGTTGATTTATTATGATAAAAAACTTCTATATTGTTTTGAAGGTTTTGTGATATGTTTGACTGTGGATGTGCTATTTTTATACCATTCATTGTTTATGGTGAAAGTATTGACATTTCGTATGCTAGTTCCAATAAGAATGTTTATGTTATATTTCAATCTTTACTTCATATGAATGTGTTGGACAAGTGTGTTCCAGGTTGGGGACTGGTTGAAGTAAGCCCTCCAGGTTGGGGACTGGTAAAAGTAAGCCCTCCAGGTTGGGGACTGGTAAAAGTAAGCCCTCCAGGTTGGGGACTGGTAAAAGTAAGCCCTCCGGGTTGGTGTCCGGTTATTAGAGGCACTCCGGGTTGGTGTCCGGTTATTAGAGGCACTCCGGGTTGGTGTCCGGTTATTAGAGGCACTCCGGGTTGGGTTCCGGTTACAGTTAGCCCCAAGGTCTTGGGACGAGGCCTTGAAAAGTAATTAAAGTTTAGCATTATGCATTCCAACATTATGAAAGTGGTTATTGATTTTGCATGTGATTATTCGATTAGTAGAATATCCATGTGAACAAGTAAATGGCATTATTTTATTTTACTTTTGCCATACTATGTTGAAGTTTATGTTTAAAAGGATTTTGTTTTAGTAATTCATTGCCTTAAATGTTTATGCTTATTTTTGAATGTTCCGCTATATTGTTATCCATACTGGGCATTTGAGCTCACCCCTTTTCTATGTTTTATTTTTCCCAGGATGTGAAGATGTAAGTTATGAATGACCTGCAGGGATATTATGAGGGGATTATAGTGTGGACTGTGGAAACATTTTGTTGTTGTAGTAGTTTTTCATTTTATGATATAATGTAAAACTTATGAATATATCTAGTGTTTCCAAGGCTACTAAACCAATCGGTCTTTCGAGATTTGATCTTTCTTGTGATCATGCCAATGTTATGTAATAATTCAACGACCCTGGGTAACTGGGGTCGAGGCATTACACCCAACAATACAGAAATATAAATTTCAAAACTAATCCCACTCAATGATCACATACTCAGAGAGTAGCTTTACATCATTAATGGATAAGTTCCATTATATTCCAATATAGTAAATTATTTGGCCACATATTAGGATACCTTTTCACATAACTCCCATAAAAATCATAAACCAAAATAATATTCCATATTCAATATCTAGGAATATCCATTTTTATCAAATATTTTCAATGAACAAATCATAAGAAGAGGATTACTGAAAATTCTAATAGAATATATTTTTAAATTTTGTCATATAATTTCTTATAGAGACCAATTTTGTACCTAAAAGAACAACTAGAAATGTATTTGAATCTAGATTTTATTTTTTGAACTTGTTTAATGATGCTCACGATTGTTGGAAAAAATGTGGAAAGTGTCAATATTCTAGAAATATTTCAAAGAGATGAGATATTCTAAAAACAGTAATCTATTTATTTGAAATCATTAATGTTTGGGGAGATGATTTTATGGGACACTATACCTTATATTTAGGGAAATATTATTTTATATTTTATATTGGTTATTTCACTAAATGGGTGGAGGCCAACACCATAAAGACTGAAGATTCCAAAATTGTACATGATTTTGTTTGGACTAATATCTGTTGTTGGATTGGAATTCCATGATCCATCAATAGTGACCAATGGACACATTTTTAAAAAAAATAATGGAGGCAAAACTTAAAAATTATGGGGTGAAACAGAAGATGGCTACACCTTTCCATCCGCTAAAAATTGGCCAAGATGATGTGTCCAATGAGAATATTAATGTTATTTGGGTAAAAATAGCCAAAATAAAAAATAGTATTTGAGGAAAATACTTGAAGAAACATGATAGGAATTGGATACAACATAAAATTAAACTATTAGTATAAGACCCTAGAGGCTTATTTATGAGAAAAGTTATCATTTATAGGTATAATTGGAGTAAAATGCAGGTTAAGATATAAAAAATGAATTTGAATTTGTAATGAGATGGAAAAGAGAGAAAGCTTCAGTTCGTGGATCTAGATGAAATCAGAAGATAATATTTCAAAAATTAAATAATTTATAAAGAAACAACCAAAGTGTTACATGAAAGAATAATTAAACAAAATAAATTTTAAAAAATGAGCCCATGCCCAGATCTTCAATTCCATATTGAAGTTAATGCAAGGTGTGATTTTTTAAAGATGGGAAGAAAATTTTGGTGGTACTAATATATAAACTTTTAGTACAATTAAATTCAATAATGAATATAAAGACAACCCATTAACTGTAAATTAGAAAATTCTAAAAAAGTTTCATTGAAAATAACTTCACAAACTGATGGAGGATTCCAAACACCTTTGACTCATCTTCTGATTTTTTATGCTGAGGTTTGGATGAACCACCATCATTAACCAAAGTCGCTTCTTGGACATAAACATGGTTTTAATATTTTCATATGATATATGATTTAGTTACCTCTTATTTCCAAACCACTGAGATTTAATGAAATGGTTATTAAACCGGTATAAGTTTTTTTATTTTATATGAATATCATGGAAGGAAATCATATGGAATCCCAATGTAGTAATGTAATATTACATAATCTACATTAAGAAATGTATTTTTCATAAAATATTTATATTTAAAATAAATTCATTTTTTCTGAGAAATTTTTTTGAATGTAAACTAGAAAATTCCATACAGAAGTTTTAATTACTACTTTACTCAACTTATATTTGAGAAGGGAGTTTCTTATAATTTCATTGAATAAATGTTTGAGATTATAACTCTTATGATATTTAATGAGTAAAAGAGATAGTATAATTTTCAATGTGACTCATTTATATTAAAATTAGGACTACTGATTTTAGTCAATAGCTGAGTCTTGTAAATGTAATTTCTTAATAAATTATCATTCATTGAATTTCCAAAATTCAGGTGAAATGATTTTTTATTTTTACTAAAAATTTGGGTTAATTTCCCAAGATAAATGCTCAATTCCCTAGAGGATTTCTAGAACAAGTACTTACTATTTATTCATGAGCATATTTTTTAAGTGATCTTGGAGAATGACACATTCTAGAATGTGAATTTGAACTTTTCCAAGCTATGACTATAAGAAGAAAATCAAAAAATGATTGTGGTATCTTTGGAAAATCCTTTACCATGAATACCACCATTACATTAATCCTTCTTTATCCCATAGAGACCATGAATGTCCTTTTTAGGAATGATCCTTGTTTTATGATTTTTTTAACCATTATTACCCCCATCTTTGAATTTTTTATGATATTGTAAAGATAATGTGTTTTGGTGAGGGGATTCATGTAGAAAGTTATGATTTATAAGGTAAATAAAATTTTTGGGGGTGCTAGTTTGTTTAATAAGAAAACACATTTGATTCATACATCATACATTCAATCTATTCCGTTCTAAAAAATATTAAAAAAATAAATTAATGGGTTGTTATTTAGAATAATAAAAAATCACCATTAATATACCAATTATTTTTATTATATGTTTTTATATAGTGTATTTTAGATTTATTCTAGGCATGAATTATGAAAAATTTAAAAATTGTAAAAGATTCTTTCAAAAAAAAATTTTAAAAAAGAAAATTTATAAAAGTACTATAAAATTATATAAGGATTAAAATCATTCATTATTACATATTTTAATCATAAAAAGTCCATTGATATTGGAAAGTATGATTTGCCACAATTTTAAGGGGATAATATAATTATTATTTCCCTTTTTATATCAAGAACTGTATTTTAAGAGAAAAAACACTTCCATATGCATTAATTTTTTTAAAAAAATTCATAAAAACCTATAGAGGTAGGGTTATTTGAAACGTTATAGACATTTAATCATGATTTTATGTGTATTTTGTCTTTGTGAAGTGTTTATGGGAGTTCCTTTATAATCCTATTAATAAAGATCATCTTCTAAAAAATCTGACCTCAACTCAACTTGAATTATGTCATGAGGGATGAGTGTAAATATTTAATGGAGAAGTGAATCCTTATTTGGAATTTGTAGTAATATTGAATTAATTTTATTTAATGAATGTAATATTAAGATCAATCATTTTCAAATGGGGAAAGTATAAAATTCATAAATTTATTGTTTCATTGAAAAATTAGAATCTGAAAGGTTATTTTATGTGATATTTTAAAAAATTTAATGACAATTATAAATTATTTTTTGTAATGAAATATGAATATTTGTAGAATTTGTTACCTTTTATTTCTAGTTTTGAGATTTCATAATTGAAGAAAATCATAGTTTATGTGTGGGGGTATTTGAGAAACTAATATTTAATGCATTATTTTTTAAAAAAATTATATTTTTTTGCTATTATTTTATATGGAAATGACCAATTATTTAGGGTTTTGGTTTGAAGTGGGAAATTTTAATAAAATAAGTACAATGGTTTAAAAAGAAAAAAATTGTTAAAGGATGTTAAATTTTGGGGTTTAAATTATATAAGTTTTATGAATTTTTGGAATATGGTTTTCATGTTCTATGAAACATAATATCTTTTCAATTGTTTATTGAATTTTGTATGAATTCTATAATTATTTTATAAGGAAGGAATGTGTTCAGTAATTTGGCAGAATAGCTAGAACATAACTAGAAATACTAGAATTAAAATTAAATACCTCACAATGCGTCTTGATGGTCAACTGGGAAACCTAAAAAGGAATCCAAAGGAACATGTGGGTGTGTGAGCCCACGATAGGCAGTGGGAGAAATGTGGCCCTGAAGGCCCATGCAAGGGGTGTTTGGTGGCTTAACCCATGTTGTGTGTCTTTTTATATCTGGTATCCCACCCCTGTGTGGGATTTCAACCATTATATGATTCGAATTACATTTTAATATCTCACACATATGTCATTAATTACAATGTGGGATAAGTTTGCAAACATTTTTGTTCATTTTTATGATGAAATGGTGTCATTTCTACTAGATCGTTACTCCTCTATACTCAACCACCCCTTTTGATTGTTCTCCCCCACCCACCACACATCCATCCTTGGTATTACTCCATTAAAAACCTAGATAAAAACCATTTTGTGGTTTCAGAGAGATTCAACTGAGTTCATTCTCATATCCCACCATCTGAGGATGTCTTGGATCATATATGTACTCTTTTCTGTCAGCCATAAGTCCATTTCAAGGCTTCATCCCACCATGTGAAGGCTATATGTCATGGAGGATGTCAACTTCTTCTAAAACATGTCCATTACCTCCACCATTCTCAGTGAATCCAACTACAACACTTCCACATATAACCCCTCTATTTACACTAATCATATTCTGTGAGGGGACATGATGAAGTTCACATCCAAGGGAGGTATTTAAAAACATGAAAACATTGAGTGTTTCATAATTATATATTCTCATGGTTATCGTGGAATTCAAAAAAAATTTAAGGATTTTCTAATCATAGATTAAGGGAGATTTGATGAAGTCTATGATATAATTCATTACCTATAAAAAAGTAAACCTACTAACTATAGTGGGAGAGGTTGACAATGTGGAGGGAGTCCATAATGACGAACAATATCATCAATGTTTTTTTCTATTTTTTGTTTGTTTTTTATTTTAATTTTATATATTAATTATAATTTAATATTAATTTAGTTTTATTGAATCAAATTAATTCAAAATTTTCACATGTTTTCCACCCATAAATTCATATTCTTTATTATTATTTGTTATTTCTTCACAATTTCATCGTTTAACATTATCTTTATATATTATTTATATATTATTTATTTTATTTTATTTTATTTTATTCTACTCTCAATATATATTATTCTTCTTTTTTTATTTTTTTATTTAATGTTTTTGTTTTCTTCTTCTTTTTCACTTATACTCGTTCTTTTTATTTTTTACCTACTTCATATCCTATCTTTTTCCACCATTTTAATCTATTACTCCCAATAATGGGAGGATGACTTGAGGATTGCACCAAAAGAGGGTAAGGTGTTCTTGAAATTTTTTCATAATTTTTAATTTTTGTTTTTGGTAGCTGTGATTGGCATGAATGTGTGTGGCAATGGTCCCCCATGAGATGCAACTAAAATATAACTAAATAATTAAGTTTTATTTACATTCACTATCTTCCATTGGTTAGATCTTCACATGATGAAGTTGATCTTATCAATTTATGAAATTACGTATGATGAGGCTATGTCCTAGAAGATGTCACACCTACAACTTTGGGGTTTCATAAACCTTCATTACAAGTGGAGGAGGAATTTAGATTTCAGAAGACATTAGATATTTCATAATAATAAATAAACAGATACTAAATCATGAAATATATTTCATAGCTAGATTATAAAAATAAATTTCAAAAAATAAAGGAGAATAATTATAGAACCCAAAAAAAAACTTATAAAATTGTTCTTTCTTTATTAACTTATTCTATTTACCCTTTCATGCTAGTTTATTATTATATTATCATTCTGAATGTCTTTTAAATATTTAAATAATTAATCACAAATCCAAATTAATTATCATTTTTTTCATTATATGATAATGAAAACCCAAAATAAATTTCATTTACGTTTATTTGAATAAGTATGTATGAAATTGTGAATCTCCTCAAGTGAGACGACCTCAATCAACCACTGCAATACACTTGGAAAAGAATTTAGAAACTATCGTTCTACGTACCTAGAAAAAGGTGTTCATAAAAACATGGTCTACTACAAGAGAGTAAGTGTTAATCTAATATGAAAAAATTTACATGACTAGGACCTCCAATGAAGAACTATTTTTTTCACTAATATATAAAAGACATTGTAAATTATTCTTAAGAGAAAAAATCTTGATTTCGTTTTCAAATAACCAATTTAGATGACTCAACTGAAACATTAAGTGTTAAATCTGATCCAAAAAACATGAATGTTAATCCCAAATAGACATTAAGGGACATTTGTACCCAAAAATTTTCCAATAATTTTTTTTAACCATGTCGACAATGAAAAATGATTTTATGCTACGTGTCAATATGATTTTTATACTACCTAAATTGTAGGTCCGTGTAGGAGAAGATCCAAACCAGAACATTATTATATCTAGCTTTACATTCAACCTTTTTTTATAGGATCACCTAAATACCAATTTCAATGGAGGTCATTCCCATTCTCCTCGGAAGGAGATATTAAATAATTGTTGTACAATATAGAACCAGGGGAGGTCAACGAATGGGAAGATAAAAAAGTATTATGAATGAAAAAAATATTCCCCACTCCATGGAGCACTAAAACCAAAAGAGATATTTATGAAATACAACACTCAACTAAATAGATTCTCTATGAGTATTGTGAATGGTCCATGAAACTCTATGCCTATTTCCCTCATTTAGAAATAGTGGATCATAAATTCATTGTATTCATATACCAATGCCATACCAATATTGATTGAAATGTTCTTGTTGCCTCATTTTGAAGATCCTTTATTGAAATTTTTCCAGATGATTCTAGAGGACTAACTGATAATATTACGTAGAAATCAAATCAATTTGGAACTAGTGGTAAAGACACCAAAGACATACATGTGGAAGAAAAGTTGTATTCATAACCAATAGTTAAAACTAAACTTGAGGTGAGAACTAGTTTACTGTGATAATTTTGTATAAATTAGTTATGATAACCATAATCCCCACATAAGGTATGTGGATTATGTTATTTGATAAATGGATATATTAATCATTATACTAATATAAATGGCATGGAGTGTGGTGTAGTTTCATTCTAATATGGAAAATTTCCACAAAATAAAAAATAGAAAGAAGGAAGAAACCAACAAGGATATGGATCCCAATAGGACCAAGAAATACCTCCTTTCCCAAGGATCCACGATTCGAAAAGTGATATAAAAACATAGCGCCATTCAAAAAATCTGAAAAACATCCCTTCCAGCAACAAATAGAATATAAACAACTACCTTTAAATCTAAATAATTATATGCATCCTTCCACAAGTGAAAACGAAACCAATGAGAAACTGATGGATACCAAAGTGGTGGGATTAGAAGATAATATTCATAATCTCAAAGAACAATTCAAATGTTTTATAGATTTTTTAACCAAGATTCACCAAAAATTACTAGCATATACAATTCTGCGTCCAAATGAGAATGCTAGTGAAATCATGATACGGAGTGGGAAACAAGTTTCTCCAAATGAAAAAAGAATTTTTTATAATTTTTACCTATATTTATAATTTGAAACCAACTATCAAATTTAATGGCATAAAAATAATTATTGAACAAGGTAAAAGGAATGACAGTTCGGAAACATATTTACAGAGGCAAAAAATGGGGAAAAAATTAAAAAATTCATCATTTCCTTCTGTGTTAACTCGATAAAAATACGTTGAAGAAGAGAATCTTCAATAATATATCCTTGTAATATTCCATAAATTTGAATTCAATATTCCACATCTTGAGTAAATACTAAAAATAAAAATATATATGAATTTTCTAAAACAAATATACACTATGTGAAAAGGTCTTGAAGGGGATGAAATATTTATTTTTTTAAGGAGTGACTAAACCGTGATCACACCACAATTTCCCAAAATATGTGAAGAATCAGTTACATTTCCTATTCCCTTCACACGTGGCTCTTAGAATGTTTCTAATTATTTGTGTGATATGGTTTCTTACATTAAATTCATGTATAACTCTATCATTTCATCATTAAAAAAGGTTAACTGAATCCTAAAAGAGTGATTCAACAACTAGTAATTTGAACAACTATTTACCAGCTGGAGTGTTGGAAGTCAATCATATAGGACTTGAAGGACTGGTTTTCTAAGAGTAATTTTATGTAATCACCATTTAGGAATACAATACACTTGGTAATTCACTATTACTTTGGGAAGTCCATTCCAAAATATATCCAAAATGAACATCAATGTCAACAATGTAAGATTCACCATGGAGCAGGGAGATATTATGGTGATCTTTATTATTCTTTACTCTATAAAGAAACCTTCCATTAATCATTCACAAACATCTATTTTCCAGGAACAAGGTATTGATCAGATCATAGAATCAAGTATTCTTGGATAACTCGTATACATAGTATATCACTATACTATTGGAAACACTATGCAAATAGTGACTAATAAAACATTATTGAAGCCCTAGTGGAGAGATGACCCCTACATCATGATGTTTATTAAAAAATTAATTACAAAATTGTAAGAATATGACATCATTTAACCCCATTTATGAATCCCAATGGGCTAGACTCATCTACATGGTTCCAACGAAAATAGGATTGAAAATTTTAGAAAATATGAATAATTAATTAATTCTAATGAGAGTATGGAATTGTTTGAGAGTATGAATTGATTAGAGAAACACGAACCAAGTCACCTTAAATGACAAAATCCTAATCCAATCCATTGATCAAATGATTGAGAGGTTATAATAAAGGAAATATTTTTCTTTTGTTGAATTGTTTTCCAATTATTTTTAAGTTCCAATTTCCCTATAGGACCATGTGAAAACAACATTCATCTATCTATTGAGGACCATTGCATACAAGAGACTGCATCTTAGATTATGAAATTACCCAATTAAATTTTTGTGGTGTATGGTAATCATATTATAAAATCACATTGAGGACCTCCCAAAGCTATTACATGATGTATTTATTATTTTTTAAAACTCCTTTTTATCACTTCTCTATGTATACATTGAATGTTTTTTTTAAAAAATTCCAATAGAAAGTTATAGTTTTGAACATTCAAAACTGTCAATTTATTCTAACAAAATGAATAGTGTTAAGTAATATTATTTGGAAAATGAATTTAAGAGAATTATTTTAAATTTTAAGTGATAAATTCTGCTCCACATCCCACCTATATGAGATACATTATAAACGTTTTGTGGAATATGTCATTTTATAAATTATTTATCAAGGTCTTTAGTATGATTTATTTTCCATGTACATGAATTATTTTAGAATAATATAATTTTGTTTTTAATAATAATTTTGAGAATGAATTTGTTGATATGAAACAAAAGATGATTAAACCACTTATAATGAATCCAATTAATTATTGATATAAATTTGACTTCGTTTTGGATTCATCAAACCAAGCTATAAGCGTAATTATTTCTCGAAGAATTAATGTAAAGACCAATATCCCAACCTATGACCCATGAACCTTGGATTCCACCATGATTAATAAAAAACGACTAAAAAGGATATTCTATTTATTTTATCTGAATTAGATACATTTATATCATAATTACATGGAACTAATATAGTTGTATTTTCTTATCATAAAACCCTTAAGTACTAAATGATGAAGGTTTGTGACAATCAATGGCAGGTAAGATGGTGATACTAGTGTCTGATTTTAATCTAGAGATTTAATAAAAAAGTTATATGATAACTAATCAAAAAATCACCTCAGTGGGCTCTCCAACACTAGTGAATTAGAAATTCCAAAATTGATACCACTCAATGATTACTTCCATGGAGAGTAGCTTTACATCATAGTAGGTTATGTTCCACTATATGACATCATTGTAAATTTTTTTTCTACATCTCTATTACATTATTACCAAAAATATATATAGAATCATAAACTAAAAGATAAATATAGATTCTATGTCTTAAAATACTCGTTTCTCTAGAAAATCTAGAAAGACCATGTTATAATAATAAGTTTACCGAAAGGTGAAATAGAATCATTTTTTCAATATTTTCATATAATAGATTATAGAGGAATCCTTGGACCTCAATGAATGGATAGAAAATTATTTTAATCGGGGATATATTGGTCATCATAGTTTAATGATTTAAATTATTATTTTAAAATATGTGAAAAGTGTCATTTTCATAGAGATATTTAAAATACAAAAGAGATGCCCCAAAAATCCACCATTTTTGGTGAAATATTTGGCGTATGTGGAATTGATTTTATGGTAATGTTTATCTTGAATTTTGGAAACATTGTATTTTACATAGAGTTGATTCTAAATGGGTGGATGCCATGTCCATCAAGAATGAAATTTAAAAAGCTGAATGTGATTTTTTCTGTCCAATATATTTTCTTGGGTGGGAATTCCATGTTCCATCATTATGGACCAAATGTAATATTTTTAAATAGATAAATGTAGGATATTCATAAATAGTATGGGGTGCACCACAAGATGTCTACACCATAAAATCCCAAAAAAATGGCCAACTTGAAGGGTCTAACTGAAATATTAATGGTTTTTTGGATAAAATAATCAAACTAAAATGAAAGGATTGGGGAACAATTCTTGAAGGGACCTTATTGGAATAATTGACATAAAACAAAACACTTATAGGTAAGAACTCTTATAAGATAATTTATACAAATATATTCCATATACCTATAGAATTCAAACACCATGCACATTGGGATATAAAAATAGTTAATTTCATCTTAGAGGGTGCTATAATTGATGGAAGACATCAGTTATAAGAGAAGGAAGAAATCACAAGATAATCATTTGAAAATTCAAGAATTTACTGGGAAAGGACTCGAGTGGAACATGAAAAATAGATTCAACCAAACACTTTTCAACATGGAGACCAATTCATACTATATTATTCCATACTGAAGTTCATTTCAGAAAATATTCTTTCTACGTGGGAAGCAAAATTTATTATTACTAATGTTTATCACTATGGTTCCATTTAGATCAATAAAGGAGAGGAAGGAAAACTATTCAATATAATTGGGAAAATGATGAAAAAGTTCCATTGAAGTTTGAATTATGAACCAATGATGTATATAAAACCTATCCAACCCATCTATTGATTTATTCACATGATTCTTGGTAAATTCAACAAAATTAACCTAAGACCCTTCTTAGAGGCAACCCAATTATTACAATTTTCATTGGATTTTGGATTCTCTTACCTATTACACTACCCTATTAAGATTTAATGGAATTCTTCTTACACTAGTATGTGATTTTTTCTTTAAAAACTATCATGGAAGGAATCCCCAAGGCATCCATAAATAGTGGAGGACGTGTGCATAAGAATAATTAGAATAGTTGGTTTATTATAAAAATATTTATATTCAAACCCCATACCTTTTTTTCAGAGACTTGTTTTGAGATTTAACTTGAAAATTTCATTTCCAAGCTTAAATTCCCACTTTAAATGAATTATTTAGGAAATGTGAGTTTTGTAAGAATCCAATTATTTTATGTTTTTGATTTGAATGATAATGATTTTGAACAAGTAAAATTTAGAATTTTATTTTTATTGTAAATCATTGAAATTAAAATAGGACTCGTGATTTTAGGGAATTATTTGATTCATGAAAATAAAATGTACAATTTTTTTTTCATTCTATGAATCTCTAAAATCCATTTGAATTTATTTGTTATTATTATTTATTCCTTATGTTATTTTCCCTAATAAAAATTTCCATTACCCAAAGGTTTTATAGACCATGTATATTATATTTATACTTGATTATATAACTTTTCTAATATTGGGAAATGACACATGTTAGAACATGAATATGAACTTTTAAAAGCTACGACTATGCCAAAAAATAATTTAAAATGATTGTGTAATCTTTTAAGAAGACATTATATTGGTGTACCACCTTAAAATTAATCATTTTTTAGCCGATAGATACAATGAATGATCTTTTTTTTAATTACCATCGTTTTAGGACATTTTTATACATTCAAACCCTCCACTTAGTATTTTTATGATATTTTAATGATAACTTGTGTGTGTGTGGGGGTGAAGTCATGGATAAAGGGTTGAGTAACATTGTAATGAAATGTTGTGGGCGTACTATTTTTATGACCCATCCTAGTGGGGCCTGAGCCGTAACTCCCCAAACCCGCCTCCAATAGGCCAGGGGCTGGTGAATAGCACCGAGTAGGCATGCTACTAACATGGGAGGCATTTCCTATAAACCTGCACACATCCACACACATCTCCAAGCCCACAAACTGGAAAATTAAAACTACTAAAAATTGAAAGGATGCATGGATACAATAAAACCCAACCAACAGAGTACGACATGAATGTAAAATACAACAAGTGTAAAACCCTGGGCCAAAAGTACAAGCCCACCAAAAAGAAAGTATGTAACAAAGTACAACCTGTAAGAAAGGTGATGGGACTGTAGTCTTTAGCTGTAGGAACACACCTCGGCCTGTCTGATCTCACTGGGTACCGTCCGGTCCTGGTCCACCTAGAATCATGTCAAAGGCTCGCTCGTCTACACAAGACACGACACGTGCGGGCAAAGCCCGTGCAGGGGTGAGTATAATAATACACTGTTGGACACCCTGAAACCACAAAGTAAATACTACAAGGTAAAATACCACAAAGGAAGGATACAGTTCACTCCACACAGTATATGTCTAAAGAACATACCACAAGAATATCCAGATATACTCATGCACAATCGACAATCGCGAATACCTCCACTAGGATCCAGCTCGAAGATTCCACTAAGCATGCAACTGGGAGAACACCCTCCTAGGTCTGAAGAGGGAGGTATGAATTACGCGTTAAGGTAGAACACACTCCACAAGTACCATGAGAACATGATGCTCAGATGATGATCAAAGTCAAGTCATGGGGTTATTCTAACAACTCAGTCTGAGCTAATCCGCTAAGCAGAGGATAGGTGCCCAGGTAAAGTTGGTCAAATCGATACCAAGAACTCTACCAAGGGTTCCAGGAATGAATAGAGGATCCAGTTCTAAGTCTCACAGTTGGGATTCCAACAACTCTATTCAGGGAGTTCTACTGAAGGGATCATACTCTTGTGTAAAGGAAATGATACTGAAACCTTAAGGGAAATGAAAAAGGGTACAAACCCTAAGAGAACAAGTCTATGTCATAGAAGAAAAGTGTCTCAAGTAAACCATAAAAGGTTACATGGAATGTAGTATGGTTACACGCCATGTCCCTTGACCCTGGATACTTCTCGTGCAAACAGCCCATGTCATTCCATCAAGCTGTGTAAAACCAAACTACACAGCCTGTAGAAAAGGTACATGCCGTGTTCCTTGACCCTGGGTACTTCCTGTGTAATTGGCCCAGGTCATTTGGATTATTGGATAGAAAGAAACTACATAGTTTGTAGAAGAATTGAACGATGTGTCCAAGCACCTGGGCTTGTTCCATGTACGCTGGCCATGTGCCCGTACACGGTCTCTGTCTGTGTCCATGTCTTCGGCCCGTGTACCAGTACATGGGGTATACCATGTATCTGGCCGGGTCTGGCTGGGGAGGGGTATACATGGTGTGTATGTGGTCGTGTACCCTACCCGTGTCCATGTAATCTCGGAGTTCATGCCATGCAATCTCGTCGACAAACACACGCCGTGTATCCCATACTACACATCGTGTAGTCGGGAAAATTCCAGAATCTTCGTCTTCCTCTGCACACTTCAGCTAATCCTCTGGGTCTTGATCCAACCTCCCAATCATCACAAAACTACAGATTTGGGGTTGTCCCGCCCCTACGAAACCGATTTCATCGGTTTCGGGCTTCCGAACAGCCTTGAAAACGCATCCCGATCAATCCACATGAAAACTCTCGAAGAACGGGAACTTCCGAACCGCATCAATTCATCCATCGTCGTCGTCGTCGCCCCTCCATTAGGTCACCTTGACGTTGGATCATTGATCTCGGATCGTTGCGTCAACAAAAAAATGTGCAACGATCAATTTCCATAAAGAACGCATAGAACGCAATGAAGAATGTGAGGGGGAAAAACAAGAATCAACAAGATGGGAGAACCTCAATCATTGTTCATGACGATCCAGGTTTGTCACCATTAGATTGAAAACCAAAAAAATATCAAGAATCAAATCCTCAAATCCCCGCATGAACCCGTCCCAAAAGAAAGATCGACCAGCGGGCTAATACGTTCATTGATTAGTCCGTTTTCATCGTGGAAATCAAAAATGGGGAAGGAAAAATCAAGACAAACATCCTACCTGTATTTCACAGCGTTCGTCGGCGATGATCTGGTTGCTGCGTCGTCATCGCCGCATTGGGAGGTTTCCTCCAGAGCCTCCAGAGCCACCAAGGGTTTCAAGGATATGGAAATTATAACTCTGATCCCAGGTGAAATCTCTATTTAAAAAGATAAGGGATTACCATGTAACAAAGATTTAAATAAAATATTTAAATAAAATATTTTATTACGTTTGCGTCCAAAAACCAGATTTTACTACCAACCTACGCCGGCCGATATTTGGTCTTTCCTAAGGTAAAAACTCTATTTTGAATGCAATGGTGCCCTCAGATTTCTGATCTGAGCATCTTTTTAGGAGTTATTCCACTTTTTCAGGAAAACTGCATGCCCACGTTTGTTTTATTATTAAATTAAATTCAAACATTTGTTCCTGGCTCACCGGGCCTCGGAACTGCACACCGCCTCTGAGCCTGGTCTCAAATTAATTCCCATATAATATTAAAATATTACATGGAAAAAATCCGGGACATTACATCACACCCACCATAGGGATTTTTCATCCTTGAAAAGCCAAAACAAAAACTACTCAAAAAGATGTGGGTACTGCAAGCGAATGTGAGCATCCCACTCCCACGTGCTCTCCTAGAGATTCCTGTGCTGCCACTAGACACGCACCAAGGGAATATCTCTCCCACGAAAGATCTTCTCCTGTTGATCCTTGATCTCCACTGGGTACTCAGCAATGGTCGCTCCATCATCGATGTTCAGCTCGCCCCAGTCGATAATGTGCGATGGATCATGCATGTACCTCCATAGCTGCGACACATGGAAGAAACTGTGTACCCAGTCTATCTGAGGAGGTAGATCTAAGAAATATTCCACCTTGACAACTCTACTTAGAATTTTAAAAGGGACAACAAACCTCCGAGATAGCTTGCCGCCTCGGCTAAATCTCTGCAATCCTCGTCGAGGTGAGACCCGAAGGAACACATGGTCTCCCTCCTCAAACTCCAAGGGCCTCCGCCTCCTATCGGCATATGACTTCTACTGACTCCGTACAGTCTTCATCCACTCTTGGAGGACCTGCACCTTCTCTGTGGTAGCTCTTTCCATCTCTGGTCCCATTATTGGTGACTCTCCCAGGTCAGTCCAGCAAAGTAGCAAGTTGCAGGGTCGCCTGTACAGATCCTCGAATGGTTCCATACCAATAGTTGAATGATAACTGTTGTTATAAGAAAATTACACCAGTGGTAGGTGATCCTCCCAGCTATGAATTAATTCAAGTATGAAAGCTCGAAGCATATGCTCCAGGACCTGGATGGTCCGCTCTGTCTGACCATCAGTCTGGGGATGAAACGATGTGCTCAATTGTAATTGAGTCCCAAAAGATCCCGGAAATCCCTTCCACAACCAGGATGTGAAACGAGCATCACAATCTGATACAATCGTGTATGGAACTCCATGAAGTTGGACTATCTATTGTATGTAGAGGCGTCCCAAGCTCTCCATTGAACTCTGCTCTCGTATGGCTAGGAAGTGGGCCGACTTGGTGAGTCGATCAATGATCACCCAGATGGCATCATGTCCCCTGGAGGTACTTGGTAAACCTATCATGAAGTCCATGGATATCCCCTCCCACTTCCACTCTGGAACCTCAAGGGGATGAGTTAAACCTGTTGGAACATGGTGCTCAACCTTTACTTGCTGACAAGTAAGGCAGCGAGAAACAAACTTTGCAACACACTTCTTCATTCCTGGCCACCAGAACTGACATCGGAGGTCCTGATACATCTTTTGCACACTTGGATTCACTACCAAAGGAGATGTATGGAACTACCTCAGAACCTCCTCCCGCAACATCACTAGTACTACTGTGTGCCCTCTGAAAAGAACAACGTTCTCCCCACCTTCTAAAAATACATCACCCGTAACACCTATGGATATCTGAGCACGTAGAGTTTCACACCTAGCATCCTCGCGTTGTGCTTCCTTGACTCGCTGTAAGTGTGGAGGGGTAAAAAACATCGACTGAAGGTAAGATCCCTCATCTCCATCCACGTAGGACAACTACAGGGAGGCCAACTGCCTTGTCGCCTCATCCAGCGACAACAAGATGGATTTCCTACTGAGAGCATCTTCCACCACGTTCCTGTTCCCAAGAGTATAAACGATCTCAAAGTCATAATCCTGGAGGAACTCAATCCATCATCTCTATCTCAAATTAAGATCCTTTTGAGAAAAGATATATCTGAGTCTCTTGTGATCAGAGTAGATGGTAAACTGCTCGCCCATCAGGTTGTGCCGCCACATCTTCAATGTGAAGACTACCGTTGCCAAATCAAGATCATGGGTTGTGTAGTTCTGCTCGTGTGGTCTCAACTGACGTGAGCCATAGGCAATCACTACTTGACTCTACATCAGGACACAACCAAGCCCGGTTCCTGATGCGTCGTAGAAAACTACGTACCCGACACCCTCCTCCGGTAATCTCATGATTGGGGTGCTCGTCAAACTCTGTCTCAACTACTGGAGAGCCTTTTAGCATCTCTTGTTCCACACGAAATGATTCCCCTTTTGATTCCAAGCTATCATGGGTGTTGCAATCCTAGAGAAATCAATAATGTATCTATAATAGTAGCATGCCAACCCAAGGAGACTTCGAACCTCCGTCATGCTCTGGGGTGGCTCCCATGATAGCACTACATCCTCCTTGGCTGGGCCACTACTACACCATCTGCCGAGATAACGTGTCCCAGAAAGTGGACCACTTGTAACTAGAACTGAAACTTCGAGAGTTTCCCATACAACTGGGGCTCTCCGAGTGTGTCTAGAACCATCCTTAGGTGTCTCTCATGCTCCTCCTCGGACGCAGACTACACAAGGATATCATCTATTAAGACCACTACAAACCTATCTAGATATGGATGAAAGATCTGGTTCATGAGCCCCATGAACACCGCCAGGTCATTTTTCATGACGAAGGGCATCACCAAGTACTCATAGTGACTGTAGCAACATCTGGAAGCCATATTCGGTATATGGTCCTCCTGTACTCACAACTAGTGATAGCCTGATCGTAGATCAACCTTCTAGAACCATCTTGCCCCTCTCAACTGGTCGAAGAGGTCATCGATCCTCGGTAGGGGATACCTGTTCTCTATGGTCACCTGATTCAAGCGCCGGTAATGCACACATAGCCTTAAGCTCCCATATGCCTTCTTGGTAAACATCACTGGGGCCGCCAAGGGTGAAACGTTGGGTCTCACAAATCTCTTATTCTGCAATTCATCCAGCTACACCCTCAACTCACGAAGCTCTACAGGACCAATCCGATATGCTGATGCTGATATCGGTGTTGTCCCAAGTTGCAAATCAATGAAGAAATCTATCTCCCGATGGGGAGGTAGCCCTGGGACATCCTCTAGGAAGACGTCCTCGTACTTAGCCACTACTACTGGAAACTGGAAACTCATACCATCTACTACACCAAGGGCTTGGCTAGCCAACTGATGTGAAATCGATTGTGCCCTCCTATGCACAAGTCCATCCTGCTCTCCTTGGGTCTCTCTTTCACCGACAAAATACGACCTCATTCCATCACTGCGAACACACCACACCCTTCACCTAAAACAGTCGATCTGGGCATGAACTGTGGACAACCAATCCATACCAATATTGACAACATAAGTCCTCGACGCTACCACCAAGAGGTTCCAACCGAAAATCTTGCCTCCAAGGGTCAGGTCACACTATCTACAGAGGTGTGTAATCCCTGAATATTCTCCAGTCAGTGTTTCTAAGCATAAGGGTCGAGTCAACGACTTAACTGGAATCTGAAGGACTTGAACAAGATAAACATCCAGAAAGGAATGACTAGCACCTCTGTCTATCAGTACGAAAGCCAAATTAGAAAAGACACAGATAGTATCTCTAATCATTCTGGAATACCATGGTCATAAGCCTCTGTCACCTGCAGCTATCCCTACCTCGGTCCACCATCTCCCTAGGCCTTGGGTGGACCTCCTGGGGGTGGTGGTGGAAATGGGTCAAAATGCCGAACACCTCCAGCTGCTCTCCCAGCTCCTCTACCACATCCGCCGCCCCGCGGATCTGTCTGCTCTACACATTGCCTCTGCCTCAGTGGTCCATCCACTACTACCATGTCATTAGTACGGAGGGTTGGACAATCCCGAGAGAGATTTCCCCTGCCATCACATGAGTAGCGCAGCCTATCTCGAGGCTGTATGGATGCACCATGCGAACCCATTACGACATATCCCCTGTCCTGGGATCTCCTCTGAAAATTTCTCTCACGCCTGGGTCCCTGACGTCGGCTCCCAGCTGCTGAGGTCTCTGCTCTAGCTCGCCCACTAATGACATCTTCCGGCTGTCCATGCTCTTCCAAGAAGCTCTCGACCACCAGAGCCCGCTCGAGCATCCCATCATAAGTAGGAATTCTCATAGGGATGATGCTAGCTCATATATCTCTGCGAAAGCACCACTCGAAATTCAGAGCTCTGAAGTACTGATCTATGACCATATCCATCATGTACCGCGAGAGGTCGGTAAACCGTGACAAATAGTCAGCCACCGTCATGTTTCTCTACTGAAGATGAAGAAGCTCCTGTATGCGTACAACTCTCAGGGTAACCGGTGAAAACTCCTCTCTGAAGAGACGCTCAAACTCCGACCAAGCGAGTGTCTCCTCATCCTGAGTCTGGATAACCAAACTCCACCATTGTCCTGCCAAGCCCTGCAGAAGGCTCGCTACCAGGATGACCATATGGTCTGCTGGTGTCCTAACCAAATGAAAGACTCTATCCACCGCCTCAAGCCAGTCCTCTTCTGCCTGAGGGTCAGGCTCACCTCAAAACCTGAGGGTATCTGTCTCTGATGCTTGTGGAGTGCGCTCAGCCTGTGCCCCTCCTCCACTGGAACAACATGCACTAAACACTGCTCCATAGGTGGCGGGATAATTTGCACACCACAAGGTGGTAAAACTGGGGGATTTGGTCCCCGTATCGAAGCTTCATCACTGAGGGGGTCATCCTCATGATCGAGCTACTGGATCCTAGTGGGTGCGCGTCGCGGAGGCATCCTATAAGGAAACAAGATGGGTCTCAGTTAGTGAGTATATCTAGAGAGCCGACTCAAAAAGGACATGGAAACCAAAACCCATTCTTATATGATTCATGTACCATTATTTTCCCTGCAACTAGTGTTCTCATGTTCCGAGTCGAAAAGCAAGTTATCAGTGTCCTGGTGTATGGATACGTCGGCCGCCTGCACCAACACTGGGGTCCCTGGCCTAAAATCCAAACTCGAAATACTTAAAATTGTTGCACCAAACCAACTCATAGACTCTCGGTCCTAAGTTAGAACCTACCACCATTGATACCACTCTGTCATGACCGGTCCTAGTGGGGCCCGAGGCGAAAATCCCCAAGCCCACCTCCAATAGGACATGGGCTGGTGACTAGCCCCGAGTAGGCATGCTACTAAATCAGAGGCATTGCCTATAAAACTGCACACACACACACACACACATCTCCATGCCCACAAAGCTGAAAAGTAGAAACAACTAAAAATGGAAAGGATGCATGCATACACTAAAACCCAACCATCAGAGTACGATAGGAATGTAATGTACAGCAAGTGTAAAACCCTGTGCGATATGTACAAGCCCACCAAAAAGAAAATCTGTAACAAAGTCCAACCTGTAAGAAAGGTGATGGGACTGTAGTCTGTAGCCGTAGGAACACAACTCGGCCTGTCTAATCTCACTAAGTACCGTCCGGTCCTGGTCCGCCTAGAATCCTGTCAATGGCTCACTCGTCTGCACAATACACGACACGTGCGGGAAAATCCCGTGCAGGGGTGAGTATAACATTACCCAGTAAGATACCCTGAAACCACAAAAGAAATACAACAAGGGAAAATACCACAAAAGAAGGATATAGTAAGCTCCACACAATATATGTATAAATAACAAACCACAAGAATATCCAGATATACTCATACGTAATCGAATATCGTGAATACCTCCACTAGGATCCAGCTCGAAGATTCCACTAAGAAAGAAACCGGGAGAACAAAATCCTAGGTCTGAAGAGAGAGGTATGAAGTAATAATTCCAGGAGAACACACTCCACAAGTAACTTGAGAACATGATTCTCAGATAAGGATCACAACCAAGTCATGGGGTGATTCTGACAACTCAGTCTGAGCTAATTCGCTAAGCAGAGGATCGATGCCCGAGTAATGTTGGTCACCTCAATAACAAGAACTCTACCTAGGGTTCCCGGAATGAATAGAGAATCCAGCTCTAAGTCTCACAGAGGGGATTCCAGTAACTCTATTCAAGGAGTTCTGATGAATGGATCATACTCTTGTGTAAAGGAAATGATACCCGAACCTTCAGGGAAACGACCAAGGGTAGAAACCCTAAGAGAACTAGTCTAAGTCACAGAAGAGAAGTGGCTCATGTCAACTAGAAAAGGTTACACAATGTGTATTATGGTTACATGCTGTGTTCCATGACCCTGGGTACTACCTGCGCAAACGGCCAATGTCATTCGTTCAAGCCGTGTAATACCAAACTACAGTGTGTGTAGAAAAGGTACACGCCGTGTTCCTTGACCCCAGGTACTGTCCGTGTAACCGGCCCATGTCATTCGGATTGTCATATATAATGATACTACACAGCATGTAGATGAATCACACGCTGTGTCCGAGCACCTGGGCTCGCACCATGTACGATGTCCATGTGCTCATACACGGCCTCTTTTCGTGTCTGTGTCGCTTTCCCGTGTACCAGTACATGGGGTATCCCATGTATCTAGCTGGGTCTGGACGAGGAAGGGTATACACAGAGTGTCCTTGGCCATGTACCCTGCCAGTGTCCGTGTACTCTCAGAGTGCATTCCATGTAATCACGCCGACAAAAACACGTCGTGTAGCCTATACTACGTAACGTGTAGTTAGGAAAATTCCAGAATCATCGTCTTCCTCTGTGCGCTTCGGCTAATCCTCTGGATCATGATCCAACCGCCCGATCATCACGAAACTCTGGATTTGGGGTCGTCCGGCCCCTACGAAACCAATTCCGTCAGTTTCTAGCTTCTGATCAGCCCTAAAAATGCATCCCGGTCAATACACACGAAAACACTCGAAGAACGGAAAATTTCAAACCGCCACGATTCATCCACCGTCGTTACCGTCGCACACCCCTTAGTTCGCCTTGACATTGGATCTTTGATCTCAGATCTTTGCGTTAACAAATGAATTTGCAATGATCAATTTCCTCCAAGAACACATAGAAAGAAAAAAGCAACGTGAGGGGGAAAAAATAATCAATAAGAGGGGTGAACCTCGACCGTTGTTAGTGACAATCTGGCTTTGCCGCCGTTATATTGGAAACCAAAACAATCTCAAGAATCAAAGCCTCAAATCCCCACATGAACCCGTCCCGAAAGAACGATCAATCCATGGTCTAATCTGTTCATGGATTAGTCTGCGTTCATCACGGAAATCAAAAATGGGAAAGGAAAAATCAAGAAAAACATCCTACCTGGATTTCGCGGCATTCGTCGGCGATGATCTGGTCGCTGCGTCGTCGTCACCGCGTTGGGAGGTTTCCTCCAGAACCTCTAGAGCCGCCAAGGGTTTCAGGGTTATGGAAATTGTAACTCTGATCCCCTGAAAATTCTCCATTTAATAAGATAAGGTATTTCTCTGTAAAAAAGATTTAAATAAAATATTTAAATGTAATATTTTATTATGGTAGCGTCGAAAAACCAGATTTTACTACCGACCTGCGTTGGGCGATGTTACGTCTTGCCTAAGGTAAAAATGCTTTTCTGAATGCAATGGTGCCCTAATATTTCTGATCCGAGCATCCGTTCATGTGTTATTCCAATTTTTCGGAAAACCGCACACGCGCATTTATTTAATTATTAAATTAAATTTAAACATTTGTTCCGGGCTCACTGGGCCTCGGAACTACACATCGCCTCAGAGCCTGGTCTTGAATTAATTCCCATATAACATTAAAATAATACATGGAAAAAATCCGGGACATTACAAATATATTGTGTAATGAGAAAGGAAATTTGAGTTGAACATTGTACGTTCCTTTTTCTCCTTCTTGAAATAAAATTTTAAAAAATAGGAATGTGTTATGATGTTGAAGAATATATAATCACATTTTCTGGATCAATGTTTTTTTTTCACATGAGGTTAGGTCGTGGGTGTGGGGTTTATTCCATCCATGAATTATGAAAAATTATGAAAAATTATAAAAATTTTCTCTGAAGAAAAAATAAAATGTATAAATGTATAGAAATATTCAAGGTGAAAAACTAATTCATTTTTCCTCAAATTTAGAATAACATATACATTGGGTTTGGAAAGTGGGATTTGTCACAATTTTAAGGGGACAATTTCTTGGAGATTTAATTTTTTATATCATGAACGTTACTTTAAGGTATAAATATCATCCATGGGCATTAATTTTTAAAACATCAAATCCGACCTAACTAAAGCATGAGATTTATATGACCCTTGATTTAAATGTTCTCAAGATTTTATGTGTCTTTTTTTACAAAGTGGAGAAGATATTTTGTTTACAACACGATAGATATAGAGCATGTTCTCATGATATGTTCATACCTCTACATTAATTAAATTATTAGTGATGAGTGAAAATATTACATGGAGAGGTAAAAAATGATTTTATATGTTTAATAATAATAAACTAAGAATAATAAATGAATTAAAAAAATTATTTCCATCATTTTCCAAAGGGTAAGTGAAATAATTATTGTATTTATTCTTTCTTGGAAAAAATGATAAATTGAATTAATGTTTTTTGTGAAATTTTTTTTAAAAGGATAATTGTTTGGTTTTATTACATTAAATATTGAATATATCTAGAATTGGTTCCCTCAGATTTTAAATTTTGATATTTTAATCCTGAGGGAAATAATAGATTAATTGTGGGTGTATTTGACAAACCCAATTTTAATGCATATTCTTTAAACAAATTCTAATGTTTTGAAATGGTTTTTAATGGTAGTTCCCATATAACTCAATGTTTTTGTAAAAATTTGGAATTATAAATATAAAAGTAAAATATTTTAAAATTAATAAAATTCTAAAAAAATGTTGAATTTTGGGTATTCAATTATTTAAAAGTTTATGAATTTTTGGGTGGTAGTTATAAGGTTTTATGAAACTTAATATATTTTAATCTATTTTTAAAATTTTTAATGTTTTTATAATTATTTTATAATGTATTTAGGTTTTAAAAAATATGGTCCACTGGATATCCCTCCACCATGAAACCTATAACCTCTATAGGTATTCTAAAAAAGATGGTAGATGACCAAATGGGCCACAAAGAGATCCTTCCAAAGGCACATTTGGGTCATGTGATCCAGCAGGGTCAGTAGGAGAAGAGTGGTCCTAAAGACCTACACGGGCGGAGCAATGTGGCTAAGTCCTAGTTGGGTGTGTGAGTATGTCCAGGGGCCCACACCCAATAAATTACATGAGTGTATTTCATAATTTTCACTATGACTCAGACCATGTTGGCTGAGACCATATTGGTTGTGTGGTATTTTGTCTAGTGGCTTCCACAAACTGCATTATAAGTTCTCAATATTCTATAATTTTTCTAATATTTTATAGGTCTTCAAAAGTTACTATTATTATTTTTACTAAAACTATACCTATTCCACTCGTTCGTGCCTTGGATGCGCATACACACCTAGATCCACTATACTTAATGAGCTTCTACACCTTATTCCTTGGGCTGCCGCTGGTGCACCACTCAGGAAACACCATATTCATGACCTGAAGGGATTGTCTTGATATCATTATCCTCTAAATCCATCTAGGTTTTCCATGGATCATATCTAGCCTCTTTTCCGACTCCTATAAGCCAATATCTAGGATTTATTTTCCCTTATGGTGGCTAAATGACACAACGGATTTCCACTTCATCTATTGCATGTCCACCACCGTTTCTCTGCTCGGTCAATTCCACTACACCCCAAACACACCTACGCTGCCATACACAAATTTTATGTGGTAATACCATCCTTATTGAATCTCACATCATATAGAGATATTTAAACAATATAATAATTCATTTGTTTTCAAATTTTATCTTCATTTGGGTCTCATGGAATTCAAAACCATTGAATGATATTGAAATCATTGATATGGGGAGAATTAATGAAATACAAGGCCTCATTTAATACCTATTAAAATAACCCCATCCCAATAATTAGGGAGAGGTTGATATAATTTAAGGAATCCATCATGATGAAAAAGGTTCAATCATGATATATTATCTATATTATTTTATATTTAGTTGTATTCTAATGTAATTTTAATTTATTTATCTTTATATAATATTCAAGCATGTTGTTTTCATAACATGTATTCCACTGACGAATTATTCTTCTTATCCATATTTTTCTAATTTTATTTATTTTTTACTTCATCTTCATTTATTCTATTAAAATTCATTCTATATTTTTTTTATTTTTTTTACTATATTCGTACCTCTCTCTATTTATTTTATATTTTTATTTTTTTTTCATTTTATGTTTTTGTTTTACTCTTCTTATTCATTTCTCATCATCATTATTTATCTTTTTCACTTCTTCTTTGCGTATTTAATTCATCCATTGTAATCTCTTACTCCAGATAATGCATGGCTGACTAGAGGCATGGTGTATGGGAGTTGAAGGTGTTCTGGAATTATTTTTTAAGGTTTAACATATTTTTGTGGTAGTTGTGAGTGGTATTCATTGGTGTGGAGATTTTCCCCCATGACATGAAACTCAAATATTCTTCAATTAATTAGTTTTATTTATTTTAAATCTCTTCTATTGATTAGATATTCTCATATTGATGTTGATCCAATTGATGTATGCAATGACATATGAAAAAGTAGGGTCTTGGATGATGTAACTCCTTCGACAGATCTGTGACACCAACCTTGAATACAAGAGGTTGTGGAATTAAGATAAATTAAGGAATTCTAGACTTCACAATAATAAATAAAGGTATAGTGACTCATTCCTGGTATTTCATATCTATATTTTCTTAAAAAAATTGAAAAAATAAATGATAATAATGATAGAACCAAAATAAGAACTCATAATCATGTTTTTTATTTCTTAACTCATTATGTATAGACTTATATTATAGTTGAAGATTATATTTTCATTCTTCATGTCATCTAAATATTATAATATGTTATGAAAAACCCCTTATTTTATCATTTTTTATTAGATAATAATAATATCCAAAAAGAAACAGAGTTTAGAGAAAATCTAATAATTATGTAATAAATTGTTAAGCTCCTCATCTGATACTCCCTGGGTCATTCAATATGTTTCACTAGAGAAAATATTTTGAAATTTTCTTTTTCCACACCCAACGACAAGTGTGTGATAATGACCATTCTTCCATTTTTAACAAATAATAGTTTTAAATAGTATTTATTTAAATATATATATGGAATATTTTATGTACTATATAGAGTGGCATGATCCACATGAAACTTGAAACTCCCCTATATAACTCCTTGGATTTGATGTATAAAAGAAGATAAGGTCATAGAAGGATTATCTGAAAAATAGGATAGTCCCAATGTTGATTAGGTAAAACCCATGAAAATTGATATAAAGCCCAATTATAAAACCTCTACCAAAATAACATGAATAATTAGTGTTTCATTATCTGGAAAAAAGTATCATGTAATTGGAACAATTCTTATAAATTGGTTAAAACATTTAGCATTTAATGCTATAGTAATTCGGACCAATCCACTATGTTCAGTTCGACGTTCTTTATAAAACAACTATTATGAAAAAACATATAGTTATAGGGAGAGATATCAATTGATATTGGATAATATATATGGGTGGTGTATAAATTAGAGAAGTTTCTCCCAATTTTAATCAGACAGCCTATCTAAAATTAATTTAACATAAATGGTCTCAAAAAATTTATGTCAAACCCGTAATTTCCATGATACTTTACATATATCTTATCTCCTTTATTATTCATTCCAGTAAAATTCACATGTTACGATCCACATTTATATTAACCCACAAATCATACATTCCTTATAATTGAAAAATATTAATAAAAGTCAATTTTTTCAATAGCATGTACACTCAATTAATTCATGAATTAATTCTCCCAAAATATCCATTATTGTATTCTAAAAAATACCAACATAAAATAGATAAAGTATCCTTCATACCTAAATACATTAATTATTTATCCATCAAATCAATGTTATTAAAAAATATCCAATTATTAAATATGGTGTTGTTAAAAATCCCTCATGTCACCGTCTTGGTATTTTTGGGGTAATTGGTCTTTTGAAAATGCTAGATGACCAAATTTTAGTATGGTTGGTGTTGCAGAATAATAATTTTAATTTGGAATAGTTTCCTTGTATTTACCAAATTTTGGGGCCTCAAAATTGGGATCTTTTTATGTAAAACGATGGTTTTCCATAGAGGAGTTCACATATCAATGTTCACGGACCGTGAATCGTGGAGTTCTCAAACCACATAGTAATTAAAATCCACTATGTGAACCAAAAATGAGGTATGAAAAATTGTGAAGAATTTCAATGTTTTTTTAGACGATGGTGGTTAATTTTTTCCTCCAAAAAGGGTTCTACACTACATGAACCATGCAGGAAACTACACAAACAACAATGAAAAATCAGTTCAAGAGAGGTTTTTTATTTCTAAAAGGATGTTAATGATTTTGGGGAACCATGAATGATTAAATGTTCTATGATATGTGTATAGAATGTTCATGATTAATTCTATACCACATCAGTGTTTCGATATTTATGACTAGGGAGTTTTTCAGGATTTATTTTCCTTCATAAAGTTTCCTAATCACATCACTAGAAATATAGAATTTCATAATAGATAATCACTCCTATTCGAATAATTTGAGGAATCTAAAGTAGTTCATGAGGGAGGATTCAATGATGGTGGAAATAGTTCAGGAGGGATTGATTCGTTGAAATATGAAGCAGTTTGAGAGGGATAAAATTCCCAATGGAGGATATAGTGCACAAGGGATCAATTCCATGATGGAGGTAGTTTTTGTGGACAGTTTACAAAAGGGGGTTGCGGGGCACTATAACTTGCAAAGGAAAAAAATCATTTTTAGAGTGTCCTCCATCTATGTAGTGAAGGTTGTATACAAAGAATTCTTAGTTCATATAGGATTTTTTTGGGACACTATAGTCCAAAAATGAGAACTAGTTTTCAAATAGAAGTAGTTCATCATGAGAAGGTCATCTGTGAAATTGGGGTAGATCATAAAGCACTCACTCTTCATGGTGTGAGGTGGTTCATGAATAACGTTGTTTGGGAAATATATTTCTACAAATGGAAAACACAGTTCATGAAAGGACTCTCTATAATGAAATCGATATGTGGATATGTGTATTTCATATATAATGTGAAAACAATAATTACTGGAACAATTTCATGTGGTCTTGTCTGTATTATGAAGAATAATAAGAAGATAGAGGATCAACATCATCCGAATATATTTTCAGAAAGAGTTTATTCACTACTGCATTCAATGTAGTGAATGGAAGATTCTAATATCATTAATATCATTCTATAGTGGAGGTAATTTATGTTTCTACAACAATGGAAAATATGTAATAGTTGTCTAGAAGGTTGAAGTGATGCATCCAGGTGTTTTCATAGAAGTGAAGGAGTATGCTATAAATAACATCAACACTGAATCTTCATAAAATCAAAGATTCATTCATTATTGATAATTAAGGGGCCTAGAATTCTATAAAGTATTTTTGGAAAATTGATAGAGCAGTGAGAAGACGAATAGGAATTAGGATATCCCTTCAAACAATAGTGATCCATCGAAGGAGAGATTTAGTGAGTGACATTGGGTAGTTAGGGACATATCCCTAAATGCTGTAAAGGCTGTGAGCGTGGGCATAAAAGTGATATATCCAAAACCATGATTTGGAAATGAGCCATAGTAAATTTGGTGCATCAACACATTAACATTGTTTTTTGTTTATAGTAGTCCTAGTTATGGTGGACCAAGTAAATCATTATGTCTCATTCAAGATTTCATTTCTATTCATACATTTCTACGAGAATGGGAGAGAGGAGTGTTAGGTTTAACGATGAAATAATATTTGAAGGGGTAGTTATTTTAATATGTCCTGCCTTGATTCACCCCACCTCCATTAAGGTATTTAATGTAGTTGGGATAACATATTTTCATTAAAATTTTCATTATTTGTCAGAAATCCCAAAATCCTATTACAAAAAATATAATGTTCTATAATTAAATAAAAATAATTTTATCACATTCCATTCCACCAACACAGAAACAAATGAATCAAATGTGATGAATCACATTGTTAAATAATCTCAATATATATGTATCTACATTCTCCTCTCCAAAAATACATTCCTCAACAAAAAATACTAGACTTTTATAATACTTATAGAAAATACTACCACTGTTGAGATTATCTCTCCCCCAATCTCATTCTCATTCAGGTGCCTTCATAGAAATTTTCATGTTTCCAAAATACTAAAACTAGTGGAATAAAATTTCCCAATAATTTTATTTCTCGATAATAAAAAATTTTGGACTTTTCAAATAATAAAAGTTATATCATATTCCAAATCCACTTGTTTCTAATCAATAAAATTAGATGGAACATGAATTCTTATCCTCAATTGGGAGAAGATAATTTTATTATAAACTAAATTATATCATGGTGGTAATTCTAAATGTTAATATAATTCACCAATACTATCCAAAACATCAAATAGACCCAAAAATCATGGTTTTAACATCCATTTATTTTCATGTATTCTATTTCCTAAACAAGGAAAAACCCATAAAAGTAATGATCTTCCCCACTAAACTCTGAGGTCCCTCATTATCAATCAACATAAAAATCATATTGAATTTCTTCCATTATAATGATTTTCTATCTATCATTCAAATGATATGGCATCTATTGTACTAAGAATTGTCTAACAATTAACTTTTAACACATTTACATCCAATAAAAGGGTCAAAATAAAATATAATCATATAATAATAATAATAATACCATAAAAATGATCATTGGATCCTTTTGTTAGAAAAATCTACTGCGGAAAAATGTCCTTCCAAAAATTTTCCAAAATAAATCTCACATGTTCAAATCATATTAGTAATGAATAATATAATGTGTTTTTTATAATTTATCTTATGAATGGTAATTCATACTCAGACACATTTTAGTATCAAAATAATTAATAATTCAACAATAAGATATAAATGTAGAAGAAATATCTCTATAATAAATGTTAGATTTATGAAATCTAGGTTCATTTAACAATAACTTTGATATTCTACTTTCAATGTCATAAACTAAATCGATCTCTCTAATAGTTAAAGATCATGTTGACTATTTTGGTTGATTCATTATATCCTAAATAGAACTACTATTCATCGATGATCACAGAATATAGATCACAATGTCCATAACAAAATCATATAACTTATAAATTTCTATAGGAAATTGATTTAATAACCCAACAAGATGTTAATCTTCCACATTTTCCAGTTGAAATTTAGAAATCATGATACATAATTAGTGATCAATTTCAACTTTCTTGACTATTAAAATATCTATTTTATATCTAGGTATAAATTTATAACTCTTTAATGCACCCCCAATTATAATGATGAAATATATTCTCGATTTTTTTAAATAAGTTTCATGAAATATTGATTCAAAGTTATTCCATGTTCCATCCATTAGTGGAATCCCCATCATAAAAAAGTGTCTCAAATTCCCCTACATTTTGGGCTAGACAAATATAACCCAGTTACTAGCTCACATATTCTATAAGTTACAACTACATAACAAATAACAAGATTTTTCTTTGTTTTATCAATGTAATAATATAAATTATCGAATATAACTATTAGTTTCCACTATTCTTCAACATCCTTGGTAGGTTGAGCATGATTCTTCTTACAGAAATCATTATCTATAACCATTCCATTTAAAAGGGAAAAAAATTTCAAAACAAAAGGTCCGAATAAGTTATACCGACCATCACTCTTACTAATTGAGATTATATTTTCAGAATACTTAATATAAGAAAATCGATTCTTCATGTTACCATATATTTTCCCAAAGATATAATATATGTATCTATTCAATATTTAAACCACCATGTATAATTATATGTTGTGTGTTGTGTAAAACCCTAGATTTTGTTTCCTAGAAAAAAACCCAAGCGTGGATTCTACATGATATTATGAACACTGCCATGTTGGTAAAGGATACTAAATAGAAGGAAGGGACTAAAATAGATTTGGGACGACTATGGCCTCATTAAAAAATCTTGTGGGTCATTCCAAGTCTATAAAACATTTGGCATGATCTATTCATATTATGTACATCTCAAATATATCACTAGACATAATTAAAACCAGATGGCCCAAACATTCTAGAATAAAATGTTGTAAAACTGTTTATATGAGGGATTAGAACATAATGTAGTATAATAAGAAAAATAAGTCAAAAAATGAAGAATTATATAAATAAAATATAGAAAATAGAAAAAATATTCTAAATAACATCTTAAAATAAACAGCACTAGTCTCTACACTCACTCACATTATCATTTTACTATGCATTTATCCTCTATACCATATTAAACACCTACCATGTGCCAAATATGAATGATTCCATTTCCCGTGATGAATACATGAATGTCAACCCAAATACAATAAAAACTATTCCATACACATGCGTAGGGTGTCAATCCCAAAAGCCTATAGGATTCCCCAATTTACCAAATTTACTGTGTGATAACTATTTTCATTGTGAAAGTTATTGAGATATTCAATTTGTTAATATTACAATTTAAAACATTGAAAAGAAATTAAATATCATTGTAATAATTTCTGTTAAATCACATGTTCATTGAAATAAATGTAAATATTAAACTAAAAGTGTTAGTGAAAGGAACTGTGTAAATGTAGTTGAAATTTAAATAAAAATAAGTATATAATTTTATAGCTGTTCAGATCTAAGTGATCTTACATATACTCTTCACATAGCAGCACCCATTGGGAGAAGAGGTATCCTGTAAAAACCTCAATTTGTTAAAGGATGGAAAACCAAAACAAAGATCATACATTTATTCAAACCAAAGAACAAATTACCCCTCCTTACTATGAAACAAGGCATAACCACGAGAAGAAATAATGTTTTAATGTCACATTCAAAAACAGTTATGTTTTATAGTGGTCGTACAATATGCACAGACACCATTTGAAATATAGGTGTAATGAACAAAATATCTACTTTTTATATGGAATACATAAATCTTCAAGAAAAAATACAAATTAAAGAATAAGAAAAGTCAGTAAACCAAAACAAGAGAAGAAAAAAATTTTGGTGCTCCACAGTTAATTTAGCAATATGACTCCATATTGTATTTCCTTGAGAATTATCACAACATGATAAGAGTCATCTGATCTGAAAACTATCAGTAGATAATAAATTATTGAATCCAGGTCATCCATCTGATTACCACGATCAAAATTCAAAAAACAATATCCAATGATTACTTTCCAGGAGTTTCCTTATTCATGACCCACAAGGATTCAAGATTTTATATATCAACTAAATTCATTAAAACAATTTATAATGATAAAAAAACCATCCTAATAATTAAAACAACTTCTTGGGAAATATGTGTGTATTATAATAATATAAAAAGAATAAAAAACATTTAAAAATTTCTTATAATTTCATCAGTATAATATTTTGAATTAATAATTTATAATAGTTAACTGGACATAAAATATTACCTAATGTAATATGGTTTCATAAGATAAATTAATTTTATAAGATAAAAATTTACATAAGATATAATTTAATAAGATATATGTTTTATAGATACAAATTTCATAAGAGTTGGTTTTCATATAATACCGCTTCTCTAGGAATCATTTTTTTATAAGTTACTGTTTTCATAAGATACAATTTTGGAATGAAATCCAATTAAGATATGTGAATTCAAATGATGAAATATATTTTAAGGTGATAATGAGTTATTTTATAAGATATCATGATATAAGGAAATATTTAAAGAGAAATAAAATTTAAAAGATGAAACACATAATATATATGAAGTTTATTCATATATTAGAAGGTGACACATAAGAATATTTTGAAAGTGAATATATAATATATTCAATATAAACACAATATAATAGAATAATAATAAACATAGTAATATCAAAAAGTAATGTAACAAAATAAATAATAACATAAATAATAATTAATAAATAATGGATTTATCTTTATTATTTAATTATTCATGAATTGCATGATTTAAATAAATAAATCATTTGTCATTTACCAAATTCATGCTAAAAGAAATAAGGAAATTATTTTGTAACTACTAAAAGATGAAGAAATAAAATAGTAAATAGGCATAAAAAATTTATATCTAATAATATCCCATTCACTAACAACCTCCCCTTTTTTGATAATTGAGAAAACAAAAAATTATTAAAAATTATTTAAAAAACATCTTCCCCATTTTGAAATTAATCAACAAGTAAAAAATATATATCCATATTAAATAATTTTTTTTTCAATAATAATGATAACTACAACTACACTTGGGAAATCATTCAAAAGACATAAATCATATAAAATAATTATGTTATAATATCTCCCCATGTCTAATACAATATAACCATATAGGAATAAAAATATGATTAAAAATATATTAACTCTCAAAAGAATAATCATACATCAAAATTGTTATGAATATAAAACAATTAAATATCAGGAAATTTAAAACATTGAAATCCAATAAACCACTAATCTATTAAACAATGAAATAATAAAATAGCCACAAAATAGTTATAGACAACAATCTATTAATATTTTTAAAACATTTAAAACATCATTGAACATCTATCATAACAGATTCAAATTTAATCTTTTCAAAATTAATTATATCCAATGGTTTTGTAAAATTATCATCTATTGATTACCAGTTATAATATATTTAAAAAAATTATCTCCATTTTATATATGATATATTATAAAATAGAATATTATATCAATATGATTAGTTTATGAAAATGGAAAATAGTTCTTAGATTAGGAAATAGGATAATCATTATCACAATAAATATGCATTATATGAAAATAATAATAATCATCATATAATGTATATCTAATCTTGAATTTTTTTCTAATAGATAGAAAAAACTATAGAATGAACTTCATTTGTGAATAAAAACTTATAACTATTTTAAATTTCCATGATATTAAAACATTTTAAAAATATAATGCATTTCTATATGTAAAATAACTATTAATTTAACATCCATTAATATTATAATAAAAGTATTTAGTTATATATAAATAACACTCTCATGATTACAAAATCAAAATTTATTGGTCAATTGACAAGTCTAGAAAATATTTTAATAATGTTTTAGTTATGTTTCTTAAGATCAACCAAAAATCTATCAAAACTGCAAACTATAATGATAATACAAAGTCTATTATTTGTTAAATAATTAAAATCTTCAAACATTCCTCTAAAATTTATACTATATATTGGTTTCCCAGTAGTACCCAAATCCATTTTAAATGAATTTTTCAAAGGGTTTCTTAAAATTTTATTATAATGGAGATTAAATATTTTAACATACTACTTAGAATATTTACATTAATTCGTAAAAATACCACCACTTTTTATGAAATTTGAAGCCAGAGAAATAATTTTAATTGAACATTAAGGATCAAATCATATTCAGTAGTTTAAACCAAATAACCATTAAAAATTAGTGTACTATTTATTCCCGATGTAATATCATCAGAGTGGATTCGAATAATTGATATATCATTAACATAAATTTTAATAAAAAAGTTAGGATCTACTTTATCTTTATTAAATTAATTTTTAAAAAAATATAACATTCTATATAAATGAGGGAGAGATTATATGATGTATATAATGAGTTAGTATGATAAAATACATGGGTATGAAAATTTCCAGGTTCAAGACAATGTGTTTGATATACATAGACATATTAATAAAATAATCTAATTAATAAATAACCATGAAAACCCATTTGATAAATTTTGAAACCTTGAAAAGATATTAAATATTATAAATCCCTATAGATTCATTTATATCTATAACACCTGACCTATCCTCATCTACTTGAGAAGAGTCGAAGTGGTATAGTCATTAGGTGACATCCCCAGGAAATCAAAGGGTCACAATAAATGCCATGGTAAATAGGGTACATTGGAGGATGGTTTTCTCAGAATAACACACAACTACACATGAGATGATACCCAGGACAGAATAATTGATACAAGAGAATAATTTACATAACCCAAAATAATACTAATATAGAACAACATGAGTGTATAGTAGAAAAATAAATGAATATGAAAGGCTATGAATCCATGTATAAACACATAGAAACCAAAGTGGAACATTCCTAGATCGTGATTTAGGCATTCCAAAGATCTAACATCAGAAACCAATCCCTGAAATCAAGGAAAATGACTAGAGAAGTTCAAAAAATAACCCCTCTAAATATGTTGGTTGATGATATATGAAAATGAAAAAAGATCCCATGAAGTGGGTGATTATAACACTCAATCGTATTTCCCGAAAGAATTCCCATCATAAACTACAAGGACAAGAACAATTTATCCCATTTTAAAAGAATCTAGGAAATAAAACTAAGGAAAATATGCCAAACCATAAATATATTTCATATAACAAAACACCATGATAAATATTTTAACACCATATCAATTCCATTTTAAAAATTAACTTATCTTACACATATGCACACACATAATGCATGAAACCAATTATCTCCTTATAATCGTTAGTGGTATGTAATATATTCAGTAAGAAGTCATATCATAACCAACATAAAAATGGTACTTTCACCCATGGTACATCCCAAATAATCATTTTTTGGTTGTGGTACTTCTGACCATTAGCCTTTCAAAATTATTATTATTTGAAATTGGTAATTATAACCATCACATGTTCCATATAAACAGTAACATAAATAACATTTTTTTGAAACAATTACTATTAAGACATTCATTTAACAAAATACTATTTTTCAAACCCACCTGTTTTAATTTACATTAATAAGGGTTTTCCAATAAATTTAAAAAGATATTTCAAACAAAAGATATATATGATTTAGGAAAGATCAAGACAATAACTTCAATAATGGTAGGGTGGAAGAAAATCTGCCTACCTCGATAAGGTTATCAAAATAGATCAATGATAATTACCTAGATTAATGTTTTGTATCACATTCTGTTATCAAAATCTAAGAAGATCTTATCAACATATATATGAACACATAGATCCATGTAAAACAACACTACTATATTGTTCCACTAATGAAAACATGAGATGATCTGACATGAAAAGGTTGAATGGAACCCTAACTTATTTTTTTCCCAAACGATTGCTCTATGATGCAATGTTAGCTTAGTTATATCATAAAAAATGACTGTAATTTTCCTATAGAAACGTTGGGAGTCAATAGAAAGAAGAAAAGAATGTGTGAGAAAAAAATACCTATTGGATGTAACATAACATTATGAGAGAATGATTTTACCTAACATGTAACTCATGTACCCATCATGTACTTTATCAATGCTACATACACAAAAAACAGTCCACCTCTGTTTTATTTTCTAGGAAAAATAATAACATGACTTGTTAATTTTAAACATCATGTATTTGTTATGCTTGGTTTTTTAACAGCTAGACCAAATGTTCACACATAAAATTAGATTAAACCAAGACCCCATGGATGAAATGTATTAAATGACATAATACCTCAATTTGGGTTTGTTATATAGTCCCCATCACTGGGCAACTCATCCCTGGGAAGCTAGAATAAATGATGCCATTTATCCTATAAATTTTATTCCATTTCCCATGATTCCTCTTGAACCTGGACAAGATATTGTAGCACTCAAACCAAAGAAAAAGATCATAGTCAATGGGTTATTCCTACCTTTATTTATTTTTTATCATTTCATGAATAAACATTGGATCTAGCTTATGGGTAACAGGATCCTAGAAAATCATATGATGAGGATCTGGGTGATACTTTTTCTTTTATGATACATTTAATATGTAATGATAAACAATTTATATTTTTAGTCATTAAAAAAATATTATATATATCTAATCCATTATATAACTTTAAATTGTCCCACATAACATGGTTTTACCTTCCATTGTCCCCCTAAGTGTTGATAGACAAGTCTCAGAGACACATTCATCTAAAACTTTGTCATTGACATTGAAAGATATTGGCCAATGATAATTATATATAAAGGAATTTTTCCTCCTATATTTCATTTCTATTGGTTTCTGAATCATACAGGTTTTTCCAATAGTCACATATACATGGCTTGGTCCAATAATGGATGGTTCTCCTATTTACAACAAACTTAAAGGGGAACAAAACTATTGGCTATACACTACCTCAAACCGTAGAATCTGAATTTTTTCGTAACAATTTTTTTATGAAAATTCATCCAATGACATATGACCCTCCCCTGAACAACCCAAGTCCATTACACATGAACTATGTATAACATAAAATGTTTGAATAGTGTGTTCTGACTATCCATACATATGTTGATGATATGATACACTTAGAGTTAGTTGACCTCCAAGAGACTGTTATAACGACTTCCAAAATCAAAAAGTGAAGTGGGGGTCTCTATAAGATAAAATCTAAAGGGTAACTCTATATAAACAAAAAAATTATCAGATATATTTTTTCCAAGTCTACTACACCATTGAATTCTCTAATAAGGAAAAATTGTGTCAAATTGTTAGGTCGATCCGCTACCACGCTTATAGAATTTGGTTTTCATAAAAATCTTGGTATGCCTATGAAAAAATAATTCATTATATATTATTACATCCATAAACGTATACACATAGACTACATCATAGAAGCTAGCCATTGATTTTATTCTTTTACCTATTGGAATGTTAAGAATCTCATCACATACTCTGCAATCCTATGTCGCTTCCCTTCCCACTAGAAATGTGATTATAGAGGTTATCATATAGATATTTAGTTATACTTTGGAAAATATAAAGATAAAACCATAGTGAGAACTCTAAAGAAATTTATGTAGATAATTTTGGTGATATAGAAAATTGTAGGAATATGTCAGGGAATTTTGGTTAAGGATAGAGTGATTGGTTTCCCAAAAATACATCATTTTTTGGAAACTACATGTAGATGATGATCTTACATATTTCTACCTAGGGGGAACAATATAATAAATATGACGTGGTTAGAACTTGGGATAATTTGGTACAAAATGACGGGCCTTACTACAGACTTGGTTTGAGACTCCAAGTGGATATGATTTAGAAATTCACAAACTCATCTTGAACCATCATGAAGGATTTAAAAAAATGTTGGGTATGAATTACCTAGGATAAATATAAAGTGACATAGTTTAAGAATTTTTTCATAACTTAGACATCAAATAAGTTAATTTTCATGATTATGTAGTTCTATATTATGATAACTATTTATTACTCTATGATTTTGGTTTTAGTCAATGGATGGAACTCCAATGAACCTTTTTAATTGTGATTGTGATGGATAATGTAACAATTTTTCTCCTAAGAAACTGAATTCTATTTGAGCTAGAATGAGAAATATTGTTGTAATGTTCACACAACTTTCTCAACCTATGAATAATGGTGGACTTATAAATGAGAAAACAAGGGAATACAATTATATTGAGTCTTTTATGAAGAAACATACACATTCATTCAGAGTCCCTTTTAATCCACTTGTTACTAAACAATGGATCAATAATGTGGAAAATATATTCTTGGTTCTCCAGTGTTCATAGCATGTGAAATTCAATTTTTTTTATCAGAAAGAATGTGAAGAGAACCAGTGGTGGACACTTATTAATAATATGAGGTAGTAAGATAAAATTGAATCCATGAATTGGGATTATTTAAATATGTTATTTTTTGAGTAAGTATTTTCCTCATATTCTACAAAAAATATAGAGAAAACATTCCTTGAGTTAAAATGGAAAAATGAATCAGTCGGTACTTATGTGTCTTATTTCATGTGTCTTATAAGGTACACTTATGGAATTATCACCCAATCTGAGAGAAATGTTGATAGGTTATTCTATTGATAAAATCGAAGCCTTAGAAGGGAATTTCCCATAAGAGACTTCAGTACCTACAAGGTGATTTTAGATTGTGCAATCAAGGATTCAGTGGAAGTTGGAGTCACATATAAATATATTGTTTTTGATAGGAAAAGTGAGATAGTGTTTCAAGGAAAATTTAAAAATAATTATGTAAATAAGACAGGATTTACTTTATGCTATATGTGTGGGAGTAAGCTTGAAAAAAATTGTCTTAAGAGGTCTAATAAGTGTTTTATGTGGGGTAGGCAAGGCCATCAGACATTTGATTTTCCATGATATGGGAAGAAGTTATCTAACATTTAAAATTGATAAAAAAATGCACAAAATTCACATCCCATGTTTCAATTCTATGAGAGTATGGAAAATGGGAATTATGCTTACTAGTCGCAAAACCCTAGGGATAATGATAAAACTTAAAGTCATCAACCTCTTAATTTGATTGGAAAGGGGAAATATAATAGAAAATCTATTTCTTATAAGGGTTGTGATAACGATGTGCTGAAAGGTACACTTACCATCCACTCTCTAACAACTAATGTATTATTTTATTCTTTATCTACCTACTCATTTATATATAAATACTTATCTAACGGTGTTTGGATTCTACCAAAAATATTATATGTGGAATTAGATGTGTAAACCCCCTAATGGTATGATGATTTAATTTTAAGTCTATGATTCCTCTATGGTTGAAATTTCTAGGGATGTACTTCCTGATAATCATTTCATTTATCCATTGTATAATTTTGATGTCATCATAGGCATGTATTGTATTCTTTCATAAACCTGAAATCAATTTTTGAATAAGGGAAGTTAATTTTTATTTTTCAAACCCTCCTATGATCATCAATCAATGTGACGATAAGAATGAACTTCCTAAGGTGATTACGTCCAATGTATGGGTCTTAATTACAATATAGATGGATTTTTTAACTCAAATCGTTTCGGAGAAAATATACATAACTGATATTCCAATTGTTCAGTAATTTTTTGATCTATTTATAAAAGAGTTTCCTAGTATTGAACTAAAAAAGGAAGTTGAGTTCTCAAAAGAACTCATACCTAGTTCCACACTAATTTCAAAGACTCTCTATAGAATGGCCCTCAATGAGTTATCAGAATTGAAGAAGAAAATCCATGAAAACATTGAATAGGTTTTAATTTAAAAAAGTGTTTCACGTTGGGTTTTGAATCACCCCAATATTTTACCATATTTTCATTTTCATTTTCTATATCTCTTTTTAATACACACAACACTCACTTTAAACAAAACAACACTTAATCATATTTTCCATAGAATGTAAAATCATAACACATTTAGAGATTTTATGTTGTAAATTTTTATATAACAAATCCAAAAATATTTTGACACCAATATAATATATTTTACATAGGAATTATATAATAACACACCCAATATTAAAAACAAATATGATATATTTATAAAAGGAATTTTCTTTTCTTTTAATAGAGAACCCATTTTAAATATAATTTTTTCATTTTATAAATTAAATATTTCAAAATAATCATAATATTTGACATTGAATCATAAAAAATATTGGATGAATTTATGGTATTTTTCTATTAAGATCCATTTTGAAACGAATAGTGAAAATTACTGAATTTTAGTTCAAAGTTGCTTTTTCATCTAAATTATTTATAAGGTTAAATTATAGTATTATTGTTTAATTAGATAATAATATTATTAAGTAATACAATTTATGTTATAATAATAAATTTCACTTGGAAGATGATTCCAAAAACATATGAATCTTTGGGATGTTTTATCTAAAAACAACATTGTCATCCTATCTGTGGGATTAAATTTCAATTCATTTCTACCACATTTTTTATTTGAATTTAAAAAAAATAGATTCCATATTTCAAATATGAATAATTTATAATGTTTATTAACATCAATTTTTTTACCAAATAAATTAGTGAATTTGATTATGATTAATAATAACAATAAAGATTAAATTATGCTTAAAAAGAACAAAACATTAAACTTATAGAATAAAAAGATCTATACATTGTAAAATAATAAATTGTATTGATATATATGGGGTCTATACTATCCATTTGTGTAATTGGACCATTATTTGATTCCCTTCCAACATTTAAAACGTTCATGGAATTCCATTGTCAAAATTTTACAAGAGTGTCACACCTCCTCCCCTATAAAAAGGACTCCACTCCTCCCTCTTCATCCCACATCTAAATCCACTAAGGATTGACCAAAATCTACCCAAATAGATCCTCAATATATCTTACCTCATCATATAATCCTTTTATTTGGATTAAATCAACCCAAGTAAATATTTTGATACAAACCAAAATTAGTTACCCGATTAAGAGGTAACATCTTATCTCAAGATCTCTAATTTAATTTCCATTATCCCCCATAATATATATTTATTAAATGATTAAATAACAAAATACTAATCCTGAAAATACTAATATGTTTTTTTAATTTCATCCTATACATACACACACCTCTATCTAATGGGTAACAAACATACTCCCGCTATGTACGGAAAACTATTACCTCACTAAATGATGGTTGTTCATTTTTCGTTTACCACCTATCATTATAGAAATTAAGATGGAAAATATGTTTATATTTGTTATAAATTAATTTTTTAATTTATTTATTCTTCTTTAAATTTTATTAATATTATACCTTTATTCATTATATCTTGAGTAAATTCGATAATTTTGTTTTAGGAATTGTGGAATACCACCCCATCAATGAGATATGACTCTTTCATGCCATACAGTGAATGTATAGTGGATGTTTTTAATTAAACTATGTAGAATATATAACATAGATATGATAATTTAATTATAATATAAATTTTTTACATTTTTTTCATTTTTTTAATACATGATAGAATGTAATGTACTGTTAATGCGTACGTATGACCTACCATCCCCGGAATGGTGCACTTCATTTATAATATCAAAATATAATGGTATAAAATAAATACATTGCTATTGAATATATATTAAAAATTAACACATGTTTAACATTTTTATATGATGAAATCATAATCTAATTAATAGTAAAAAAATTCAAAATTCAAAACATACTTGAGAAAACTAGGTAATTAACACACAAAATAGTTAAAATAATAAAAGAGTGTTAAAATATAGTACTAAACTTTTACAATAAGTTAATGTAATATTTTATTAACATGATTATAGTTCTATTATATGTTATTAACATTTTCTAAACAACTATATAAGAGGATAAATACCACACGAAAAATGGAAGGTTAAGGTATGGGAATATTATAACAATTTACATTCCATTGAGGCTTATTTATTATTATGCACCAATTCAATATTATTTGGTGTATATAATGGATTTTTTATGTTATATCATAAATCCAATTACTCTAATTATATTCTATTATTCTTTTAATTTCATACTATTTGGTTGATTTTTATTCAAATGTTTCAATGTGGTATGAGACACTTTGGAATGTTTAATGATTATTCTCCTCAAGAATGTCCTTAATGATTTTATATAAAATCTCATTTACTTTTGTGACTGTTAAATTTATCTTGAAATAAATTAGTTTATTTTAATAGTTTTTCATTATCAATTACATTGAAAATCCATATTCTCACACAATGGATATTATTATTTCTTAAAACAAATAGCATTTTACATATAGTGATTTCATTGATAGTTATTTGATTAATAGAGAATTATTGATCAATCCATATAATATATTCAATAAAAATACATTTTGATATGGAAAATTGTCAGTTCAATATATGAGTAATTCATTGGACAAGAAATAATTGATTTTGGGCCTGTTTAAGGAAATCTCTATGGGTTGGGGACCAGTTAATGAAAACCCCTCAATGCATCTACAGTAACATGAGGCAAATTATATTGAAAAATAGCTTAAACTATCTTTTAATGGTATAGGTACCATGTTCCTAGGAAATATGATATTAGATAATTGAGAATTTCATTTTTTTTGGAATTAATTTATTATTTATCCATGAAATTCCTCACTGAGATATATTTAAATGCATTTCATCTTTTTCAGTGATTTAATGGAATGCGTTTTAAGTTTCTTACCTTTACATAATATTGTGGCCTTATCCAGTTATTTTAATGGAGTGTTTTATCAGTTATTTAATATTCAATGTTAATTTATTCTCATTGATTAGTTGTTTTATTTTTTTACTTACCCTTACTGATCATTTAAGCTCACCCTTATTATTCCCCCTTTTCCCCTAGGTTAAGAAGACAAAAACATTGAATAAGATTTCAAGGACATAATTTATTTAATTTTATTGTGTATCATGTTTTATTTTATGTTCCCCAATATATTATTGGAATCTTATATGTAATCTAGATTTCCAAGACTTCTAAACTAATCAGTCCATCATTATTTGATTCCTTATAATCATGCTAATATAATAAAATAATGCATTGACTCTGGGCTTCTCGGATCAGGTCATTTATATTTGGTATCAAAGGATGTTTAACAGTAAACTTGGAACTAGATTTTGAAAACATATATTAAGGAGCAGAATCCTATGGTATCCATTGTGAAAAAATATACAAGAATATATAAGAATTTTGGTAAGGTAATAATTATTTTAGTATTCCATGAAATATATCCTTATTTGGATACTAAAAGTGGATGTGGTTCTGGCATAGATGTACCTATGAGTATCAAATACGACATGGAGATCCAGGCCTGACCTGGGCTGACCTGGTACATGACGATGAGCCTTACTCTACACCTTGATTTACACTCCCATGAGATATTATTATGATAGATCACATTTTATATACCAACTATTATGAAGGATTTAAAATTAATTATTTCACCAAAGTAACCAATGATTATGGTTTTAGGATTCATGAAACATAAATTTTTTTATTTACAATATGATATTTATAATTATACATTATAAATTATTGATCTAATTTAGTATATTCCATTGTTTCTAAATGGCACCATGAATGATTAGTGGTGTAAATACTCATAGAAAATGTAGAGATTACCCTATTTAAGAAACCAATAAATCTTGTATTGTAATGTGGAAAATAATAGAAATATTAGGGATGAATCATCATGTAATGACTTGAAACCTTTCTTGAATGGAGAAACCTATTCCACCAAGAGAATATCCTATATTGGATCTCATTAAACAACAGAATCATCTATTTTTATAGGGTATACTAATGTAATTATAGAATATAAATTCATTAAGTATATGGAAAAGGTATTAAAAGCCATAGAATGTAGTGATAATGAAATGTACCCACATGAATTATATTTCTTCCAAGTTGATGTGGATCAATTGTGGTATATGATATGGAATATAAATGAGGAATAAAAAATTGAACTAATGGAATGTAGGACTTTAAAGGTTACATTATTTCATAAAAATATCCCTTGTTATAAAAAAATTGAGATGAATAGAATGTTCCTTAGTTTAAAGAATAAGGAATACCTTTTTTTCAATTTATGAACCTGCAATTACAAGGTTTGATAGGTATAGTACAAATTATATATGGAAAAATGTGTGCATGATTTACCACTTATTTAGTGGGATTAACAAAAATTTTTAATGGGAACTAGTTTCTCATAATTTTTTATCATACTGAGAAATATTTGTATATTCCATCATCATAGAGAAGGAATTCACAATATCCTATGTATTCAAATGAACCTAAGAAAATATGAGTACTTCTAAACAACATGATATAGGGAATGTTTCATGGAAGAATAAGGGAATGAATCAATTCCATCATTTTGAGAACAATGGAAAAAATCACTCTTGTAAATGATTGAAGGAACATGGATTGTTTTTTATGTTGAGATAATGAAAATCATATTAAATTCTATAAATAGAATAAGGAAAAAATTATTTTCACTGTTTCACCTACAAGGATATGGAAACCTAATAAAATTAATTCCCCAATCATCAAGGGAATGTACCCAAAAAGAGGGAAAAGGGAAATATAAAAGTTTATGTGATCCCTATGGTAGAGATTGAAGTTTCAAATGATGTTTTGGTTGGTACATTAATCCTATCATCAAATTTATCCAATGTGTTATTTGATTCTGGATCATAAAAATACTTTATATCTACATATTTTTCCAAACGAAATAGATATTTCACATTCAATTTAATAAGGGAGTTGTCTATCAATACTCTTAAGGGATGTATTATTATGACGAATATGTTTCGGGTGATCCCAATTATGATACATAAACATTATTCTTGTCATAACCTTGTAATAATACCTATGTTTGAAATTGATATTATAATCTGTATGAACTGGCTGTCAAAATATGATGCAAAAAAATTTAATTCAATTAGACGGAAATTAATTTTTTGGAGGAAGATATAGAATCACCCATCATTAGAGAAGAATATTCTTCAACTGATTATTTTTTAGATCCTCCCCCTATAATATTAATAAATGAAATACTTGGTGGAGAAGTGAAAAACCCCCTAGTTTAGAATATAGTAATCTTCAAATTGATGATGTACAAATTGTCCTGGAATACATTGATGCATTTTCTAAGGATTTATATGGACATCCCCTAGAGCATGAAGTTGAATTTTCCATTGATTTAATCCCCAATGCAAGGCTAATATCAGAGACTCTCTATAGAATCTGCACTATATAATTAGTGTAATTGGATAAAAAACTAGAGGATTTTGGTAATAATGGATTTATTCAACCAAGTGTTTTTCCATGGGTAGTCCCAATCCATGTTATTAAAAAGAAATAAGGATCCATGAGGTTGTGCATTGATTATTTTTAAAATAAATGTCAGTAAAATAAAGAACCAGTATCCTCTACCTACCATTGATAACTTTTTTGATCAAGATCATAGAACCTAATATTTTTCAATGATTGATGTTCATTATAGGTATCACCAATTGAGAGGGAAGAAGGGATACATTCCAAAGGATGATTATTGGACGTGGTATGTATATTAAAAGTTCACAGTATTTCCATTTAGACTGACTAATGCACCCTATATTTTTATGGACTTAATGAATATAGTATTCAAGGATTATACTGATTATTTTATTTTGGTAATCATTGATGATATTTGGGTGTTTTTTAAAACCTATTCTGACCATTATAATCACATAAAATTCAACCATAATACTTTTATAAGTTAAGGGTTATAAAACAAACTGGTAAATGAGATTTATGGCTTCAAGAGGTCAATTTTTTGGGTCATATTGTTTCCATATATAGAATATTGGTTGGTCATAAAAAGATGAAGTTAGTCAACAAATGTACCATGCCAGAAAACATAACTAAGGTATGTAGATTCGTTGGTTTAGTAGGCTACTATCGACGATTCAATTAGAATTTTTTCTGATTAGCTAACCCATTAGCCAATCTTACAAGAATAGTGGACAGGTTGGTCATGAAAAATAATAATGATTTAATGAACTAAAGATAATATTAGTCAATTATCTCATTGTGAATCTACTATCTGAGATTGATGATTTTGTCATATATATTGATACATCCATGAAATGGCTTGTTTGTTTCTTAATGAAAAATGATAATGTTATTTCATATGCATCATGGAAATTGAAGACTCGTGAATAGAACTACCCAAATAATGATTTAGAGTTAGAAACATTACACTTTTTTTTAAAAAATGTTAAGAAATTATCGCTATGGATAAATATATGAGCTATACAGAATCAAAAGAGCCTAAAATAAACCTTCTAATAGAATGATATCTACATTATACAATAGAGATGCCTCGAACTACTAAAATATTATAATTGTTCTATACAATACCACCCAGGGAAATAAAATATGGTAGAAAATGCATTGAGTTGGAAGGATCATGGAGTTCTCATCCAAATGAAGAATGGGAAAGATCATATGTTCCGGAATCTAGTAAAGATAGATATGGTATTTATCTATAATCCTTGGGAGAAAAAAGATTTATAGGAGCTTGAAGGAACATTTTTTATGGGAAAACATGAAGCATGCAATTGCTTATTATGTGTCTTGATGCTTGGTTTTTCAATAAGAGAAAGTTTTGAGACAATATCCTAAATGATTCTTGAGACCTCTTCCTATGCCAATGTGGAAATAGGATAAAATTACTATGTACATTGTCATAGGACTACCAAATACTCAAAGAAGAATAATGCTATATGAGATACTGTGGACAGACTAACCATATCTTCTCAATTACTTTTTATAAGAGTAGATATTCATATTGATCACCTCTATAAAATATACATTAGTGAAGTTTTAAGTCCTCATGGTGCACCTCAATCACTTGTTTCTGATTGAGATCCTTGATTTACATCGAAATTGTAGAAAAGTTTTTTAAAGGATCACATGATTGAGATTTATTTGGGAACTTCCTACCATCCACAAACTGATAGACTTTATGAATGAAAAATTCAAACAATGGAAGATATTCTGAGATCATTCATGCTCACTCGACAATCAATGTATGTGGGAATAGTATATACCTTTTGTATAGTTTTCATAAAATTATATTTTACAATAATGTATTCAAATAGAACTGTATAAAGCATTATTTGGAAAGGGATGTCTCACTCCAATATATTAGGATTATGTTAGTGAAATGAGACTCATAGGACAAGAACTTGTTAAAGAGACAATGAAATTTTCAAAGTCTCTCCAACTCATATTAAATCTGCTCAATGTAGGAAAAATATATATGTTTATAACTGGAGGAATGATTTGGAATTCCAAGTGGGAGATCACATTTTTGTGAAGGTTCCTCCATATAAGTGTGTCAGATGGTTCGTTATGAAAGGGAATCTAATTCCCACATACAACATAACCTTTAAATTTTATTAAAGGGTTGGGGTTATTTCTTATCATTTGGCAATGCTTCCAAATCTCTCAAAGTTATATGATGTGTTCCATATATCAATTCTAAAGAATTAAATACCTGACCCAACAGAGGTTCTCAACTCTGAAAAAGTAAATTTGAATCCTGACATTTCATACTATGAATTATCCATCCATATTATTTATACATGGGAGAATGTATTGAGAAATTGATAACTTCTCTAGTAGAGGTACTTTAGGGAAATCACAAAATGGAGGAAGCTTCATGGGAACTAGAGTATTCTAGAAAGGAGAACTACCCACATCCTTCAGAATGTAATACACCTAAAATTTTTAAGATTAAATTTTTTAGGAGGTAAGAATGTATCACCCTAAATCATAATCAAATTTTCCTTTAGATTTTTTTATATCTTTGGAATAAACACAACAATCAATTTAAACAAAACCCTACTTAGTCGCATTTTGAATATCTAATTAGATTATAATAGTTTTTTATATTTTATGTTGTAAATTGATATATTATATATCCAAATAATTATTCTTAAACTCGTCTAATATATTTTATATAGACATAAGAAAGGAACAAGCCCAATATTACGTACAAAATATTTTATTTTTAGAAAATTAGTTTTGTCACCTATAAATGGAGAAACAAATTTAAATCTAATTTTTGACAATTTTATAAAATTAATTTGACAAAATAAACTTTTTTTTGACAGATAACAATGAAAATTATGTTTGGTAGAATTTATTTTATTTTTCTATTATGTTTCATTTTTTGATTGATTAGTGAAAAATATGTATTTTTAGTTCAAAACTACTTTTTCATTTAATTTATTTATAAAGATAAATTAATTTTTAGATTGTTTTTAATGTTTAATTAGATAATATTTTTATATATTATTTCAATTTAACTCATTAGAGTCACTTTAACTTTGAATTTTTGTATAAAAACATAGCAATATATTAGATGTGTTTATCTAAAAACCGTGTGTTGTCATCCCGTCTATGGGATTAAATTAAAATTAATTTATGCCACTTCTATAAGTGGAATTTGTAAAATTTTATTAAATATTTATAATAATCGAAATATATAGTTTCTAGTAATTACCACTTTTATTTTGTCCAAAAATACTAGTGAAATCGATCAAAAATAATTACAATGTTTAAGGTCAAATTATACTTAATAAAGGATATAACCATAAAATTAAGGCATAAAATGAAATATAGAATTTTTCAAAATCCATTTCATGGCCATATATAGTCAATTTACTCTATTTTATTTAAATTGGCCCATTATTGGATCCACTTGAAAAATGAAAAATCTGAACAGAATTCGCTTGTCAAAATATTACATGAGTGCCACTCCTCCTCCACTATAAAAGGAATCCTATACTCCTAATTCCTCAAACCTATAAAGACACATTGGATCGACCAAGATATTAGTAAATGGATCATAAAAATTCCATCCATCATCCTAGAAGCCTCTCATTGAGAATAAATCCATACTAGGAATCCTTTGGGTACAAAACAAAATAAGTTACATGATTAAGAGGTAATGTAATCTCTTAAGCTCTGTAGATTCATTTCCATTCTCCACACCCACACATATTTTTTTACATGATTATATAACAAAAATATTATACTAAATATACTAGGATGTTGTTATATAAGTTTTTAGACCAACACATACACACAAATCCATCTAATTGGAAACAGACAAATTGTATCTGTGTACGAAGAACTATGGCCTCATGAAACAATGATTTTTCATTTTATTCATTTACCACATATCATGGTGTAAATTATGATGGAAACTATATTTATATATGTTATATATGATATATATAATTTATTTATGATTTTTTATATTTTATTTAGAATATACCTATATGCTTTCCATCATGTGTAAATAAGATAATTTCGTTTGAGGAAGTGTGGACTACCGCCCTCTCAAAGCAATAAGACTTGTTCATGCCATACGTTGAAAACATAAGTGATGGTTTTAATAAAAATATATAACATATATAATATATATATATATATATATATTATAATGTGATTATAATATACATATGTATCAATTAGTTTTCATTATTTTGATAAAAAAAAAGTAATGATATTAGCGTTCATGCGTACGTACGGGATACCATCTCCATTAACGGTTCACATCATTTCTAATCTCCAAATATAATGGAATAATATAAATACAAATATAATGAATATATGCGTTAATTATGTCATTGTTTACATTATGGAAATGATTAAAACATGATCTAATTAATAGGAATAACAAATCATAGGTCAAGAAAAACTTGAGAAATCCAGACAATTGACACCAGAAAAAGTTAAAATAATGAAAGAGTGTTGAGAAAAAAGTAATAAAATTTTGGAGGTAGATAGTATGTGATATTATTAGATAGATAAATTCTTTTTATAAGTTATTAACATATTTTAAACTACTATACATGAGGATAAATATCACACATCAATAGGAAGGTTAAGGTAAGGTAAATTTATCTCAATTTACAATCCGTCGAGATTTATTTGTTATCATGCACCAATTCAACTTTATATGGTGTATATAATACATTTTTTCATGTTATATCATGAATAAAATTATTCTAATTACAATATATGTTTCATATTATTTCATAAAATTCTATATATTATGATTTAAATGTATCAAAGTGGTTTGGGAGACTTTGGAATGTTTAATGATTATTCTCCTAAAGAATACTATTAATGATTATCTATGAAATCTCAATTATTTTTTCATTGTCAAATTTATCATGTAAAAATAAATTTATTGTTATAATTTTTCATTGTAAATTTCCTTTAGTATCCATATTCTCACCCAATTGATATTATTATTTCCTAATCCATATGTCATTTTATATATGGTGTTCAGTTTTACAATTATTCAGTACAATACAAAATATTGATAAATCAATATCTTTTATTCAATAAGAATATATTTTGATAAGGTACATTATTTATTTAATATATGTGGAATTATTTGGACATGAAAGACATTTGATGAGTAACGTTTAATAAAATCCCTACTGGTTAAGGACAGGTTGATGCAATCCCCTCGATGCATCTATAGTCTCATGAGGCTAATCTGTTGGAAAAATAGTTTAAACAGTCTCTTGATTGTAAAGGAATCATGTAATAGGGAAACATGATGTATGATAGTAAATCATTTCGTTCATTGATAATTCAGTTATTATTTATACATGATATTTTTCATCAACATATCTATTGATGCATTTCATTTCCAATTAATTTAGTTAATGGAATGTGTTTTCAGATTCTTACCATGCACAATTTATATTTCCTTATCTAGTTATTGAAATATAATATTTCATCAGTTGTTTACCTTTAAATGTTAATTTTTTCTCATTGATTCATTAGTACATCCACTTTACTTACCCATACTGAGAATTTGAACTCACCCTTATTATGCTTCTTTTCCATATGTTAAGAAGAAGAAAACATTGAATAATCTTTCATGGATGCAGTTTATTTGATTTTATTAAGTATCATGTTTTGTTTTATATTTTCCAATGTAATTTTATTGTCATGCATGTAATCTAAATTTCTATTACTACTAAACTAATTAGTCCTTTAGGATTTTATTCCTTATAATCATGCTAATTTAATAAAATAATGCACCAGCTCTGGGATTCTGGGATTGGAGAATTTATAGTTCGTATACAAGTATTTTTAGCAGTTACCTTGGAAAATAGAATTAGAAAAGTTATATTAGGGAGCACGACCCAATGATAGATATTGAGGAAAAATATACAAGAACATCCTATAATTTTTTAAGATTCTTCTTATGTGGGTATTTTTATAAATACATCCCTATATAGATAATACAAGTGGATGTGGATCTTGATTAGATGTACCTAGGGGTAAGAACTTTGACTAAGTGTTCTTGGCCATACCCAAGGTAACTTGGAACATGATAAAGGGCCTTAATGTTCACATAGTTTGACAATCCTGAGGTATAGTCTAAGCATAGTTCACATTTACTATACCTACCAATATTAAGGATTTAAAATTAAAAATTTCTATAATGTAACCAAATTTTATTATTCTAGGCATCCTGATATAAAATTTTATTTTATTTTTTATATGATATTTGGAATTATCCATTATGATATAATAATCTAATATATTATATTATATTTTTTAGAAATGGAACCTAGAATGATGAATTGTGTCAATACTCATGGAAAATGTAGAGATTACCCAGTTGACAAAACCAATATAGCTAGTATTAGAATGGGGGAAATCATTGAAATATTCAGGAATCATAATCAGGTTGTGAAAAATAATTATTCCAATTTGGAGAAACATTTTCCCCAAATTGAATCTCTAATGATGGATCTCCATTTTTTGTATAACCCCCCATCTTTTTGTGGGAATAATAATCAAATTTACATAGAGAAATGGATTAGGTATCAAGATAAGATATTTATGGTATTGGAATTCAGTGAAATGAAAAATCTTAAAATTTCAATATATTATATTCATGGTTTATCTGATCAATGGTGTTCTTTGATCTAGAATACAACTTAGGAATAATAAATTTAACTCTTCTAATGGAGGAATTTTTAGGATACATTCATTGATAAATACATCCCTTGTGATCAATAAATTGAGATGAAGAGAAAATTACTTAGACTAAAGCTGAAGGAATAAAAAAGTGTGGTAGATTATATATATACCTTAACATGGTTATCTAGGTATGTTTTGGACTATATATGAAATATTGAGTGCATTATTGATGACTTCTTTATGGTATTAATCCAAATCTCTAAGGGGGGCAGGTTTCTCATATTTTTTCATCTTAGAAAGAAATAGTTTTATGTTACATAATGATGGAAAATGAATTAAAATGTTCCTATACATTCAATAGAAACGATGAGAAGAAAAGATCTTTTGAATATCATGAGAAATTTAAGGTTTCAAAGAAGAATAAGGAAATGAAGTAATTCCCACCTTGTGAGAACTGTGGGAAAATTCACTTTAGGAAATGACTGATGGGAATGTGAGTTTGTTTTAAGTGGGGAGAAAAGGGTCGTCATATTAAATATTGAAAAGAAAGTATAGAGAACTCTTATGTTCTTTTTTTCTATAGGGATATGAGGAACTACTCCAATTAATTCCCTAAGTGTCAAGGCAGTATATCATAGAAGAGGCCAATGAGAGATGTAAAATAATATATGATCACTAAGGAAAAGGATTAATTGAAAATGACATACTGGCAGGTAAGATAATCCTATCTTAAAATTTAACCAATATATTATTTTATTATGGAACAAAACACGAATTTATATCTACCTTTTTTCAATGAAACATAGTCATTTTCATTTTGATTAAATAAAAGTGTTGTTTCTCTAAACGCCTAAGAGAATTATTATTTCCAAAAAGATATGGTTAATATTACCAATTAATAAACAAAAAATTTATTTATGCACTGACCATGTTATCATACCTTTTGTTGAATTTTATATTATAATCTATATGGAATTCATTTCAAAATATGATGAAAACATGTATTGAAAAAGGATAGAAATTATAATTTGGGTGGATGATATAGAATCCATCATCATTAGAGATGAATCTTCCTTACCAAATTTTTTTAGATGCAATCTTAATAGATCTAATGAATGAGAAACCTGTCAAACAACAGAAAAAAACACCTAGTGAACAAGAAGGTAATCCTCAAATTTGGGATGTAGTAATTATGTAGGAATAAAAATATGTATTTCCTGAGGATTTTCCAGGACCCCCCCTAGAGTGTGAAGTTGAATGTTACATTGACTTAATCCCGGATGAATGTCCAAAATCAAATACTCCATAAGGAATGACCAATATATAATTACTATAATTGAATAAACAACTAGATTATTTTGGTAATATGGATTTATTTTCCATAGTGTTTCCCCATGTAGATCCCCTACCCTCTTTATGAAAAAGAAAGATGTATCCCTGAGGTTGTGTGTTAATTAAAGGGAAATCAATGAATTTAATATAAAGAAAAATAATACTATACAACATAATAATTACTTGTTTGATCAACTTCATAGGGTCTAATGTTTTTCAAATATTGATCTTTGTTCTTTTTATCACCAGTTGTGAGTAAATAAGTAAGAAATTCTAAATATATCTTTTCAGATGAGGTATGGACATTACGTGTTTACAGTAATGCCATTTGGACTATCTAATGTACTCTTAGTTTTTATAGACATAATGAACAGAGTATTTAATGGATATCATGATTATTATTTTATGGTATTCATTAATGATATTATATTATCTTATAAAAACTATTACGACCATGATAATCACTTACGAATCGGCATTATGATGCTTAGAAGAGAATAGTTATATGATAAATTTAGTATATTTGAATTCTGGCATCAAGATGTCTATTATCATGGTCATATTCTCTTTAAAGATGGAATATTAGTTAATCATAAAAAGATAAAGGTAGTCAAAGAATGGCCTATGAAAACAAGAATAATTGAGGTATGTAGTTTCATTGTTTTAGCGGGATACTATTCGAGATTCTTTTTAAATTTTTTCTTAGGAGAAAACCAATTAACCAAGATCACAGTTAAAGGGGATAACGTTTTTGGGACAAAGGAAGGTGAAAAATTCTATGATGAACAAAATAGAATAATAGTCAATGCTATTATTTTTACTCTAACATATAGGAGTGATTTGTTGGTTATATGTATTGAAGCATAAAAGAAATGACTTGGTTGTCTCCTAATGAAAAATTATAAACATTATTCATATGAATCAAATAAATTGAAGACACATGAACAAAACTATCCAACTAGTGATTAGGAGTTAAAGACTATAATATTAAATCAGAAAATGTGGATAAATTATCTCCATGGATAAATACATGAGATATACTAGATAAAAATATTTTCAAATACATCTTCTCATCAAATGAAATAAATACGAGATAATGATAACAACTCAAAAAAGTGAAATACTATGACTTATCAATACACAACCACCCAAGGAAAACAAATATGGTGGCAAATATTCTGAGTAGTAATTATAATTGAGTTACAACATAAATGATAATTGAGAAGGATCCTATGTTCATAGATCTATTCAAGATGGATGTGGTAATTTATAAGGAATGGTAGACAACAATAATTTATCATTTGATTGAAAAACCATATTTAATAGGCAGGATAAATAAATATCAATCTAATGTTGAGGACATTCAGAAGAAAATTACAATGATTAATTATGGAAAATTAACATCCTTTGTGTATAAACATGGTGTTCTAAAATTTGAAAAAAGTCTATGTATACATATATAAATGATTTAAAAAGGGAGTTGTTGGACGATTATCACATATCAAATTTCCTTATACACCCTTAAAGAAAGAAGATATATATGGACTTGATGAACCATTTTTGTGGGGATAACATAACATGGTAAATTGGAGATTATTTATCTAGATTCTTGGAATGTCAACAATTGAAAGTTCTGAGACAACATAATAATGAAGTAGTGTAAACCTCTTCTTTTTCCTATGTGAAAATATGATAAAATTAATATATACCTTGTCATAGGACAACGAAAGGCTCATATAAGGAATTGTGTAATGTGTGTTATCATTGATCAACAAATCAAATATTTTCATTTAATTTAAATAGTAGAAAATCTTCCACATGGGGGTGTCATAAGTCTCTACATTAATGAATTTGTAGGTCTTCTTGGGGGACCTCTATCAATTGTTTCTAAATGAGATCTCTACATTAAATCGAAATTGTGGAGAAGTATTCTAATGTATCTTGACACTATGCTTCATTTGGGAACTACCTACCATTATCATATTAATGGATAGTCTGAAAGAATAATTCAAACAATTGAAGACATGCTAAGATCATGCACACTCAATGTTCATGATATGTGTTACCAGTATTTACCTTTGGTATAATTTTCTTGTAATGATAGCTTCCATTCAAGTATTCAAATACCCCCGTATGAAGAATTATATGGAAATATTTGTTTACGCCAATATTTGGTGTTGAAGTCGGTGAAAGGAAACTTGTAGGCCTGGAACATATTGAAGATATGATGATGATGTTAAATTATATCCATGATTATATAAAATCTACTAATAATATAGAAAAGTACTATGCTAAATACTAGAGGAATGATTTGGAATTTGAAGTGGTAGATAATGTTTTATTTAAGGTCTCTCCATGGAAGGGTGTAATAAAGATTGGTATTAAAGGGAAAATGAGGCCCAGCTGTTTTGGACCCTTCATTTTTTTGAATGGGTTGGAGTTGTTTCTTATAGATTGGCAATATATAAAAATATCTCAAAGGTACACGATCTGTTCCATATATATCTACTAAGGATATATATCCTTGATCCAACACATTTTCTCTCCTATAATGAAGCTGTGTTGTAACCTGACATTTCATAGTGTGCATAATCCATCCAAATTCTAGATACTAGAGAGAAATTATTGTGCAATTGGCCAACTCGCCTAGTAAAGGTACGTTAGAGAAATCAAAAAATAGAGGAAGCAGCATGGGAGCCAAAGTATTCTTGGAAAGAGAATATGACACATATTTTTTAGGGTAATAAAAATGAAATACTGAGTAATAAATTGTTTTATGAGGGAAAAATGTATCACTCCAAGACTTTACCATATTTTTCTTTAGATTTTGTAGATATATTTTCAATATACACAACAACTTATTTAAAAAATACACTACTAAGTCATATTTTTCATTGCCAATTAAATTCAAACAATTTTATAGATTTTATTTAGTAGATTTATATATTATGTACAAAAAATGATTTTTACACTCATATAATATATTTAAAATAGGAATAATATAACAACAATTCCAATATTACAAAAAAAAATACTATATTTTAAAAAAAGTACTTTTGTCACATTTAAATGGAGAACACATTTTAAATCTAATGTTTAACCAATATATATATTTAATTTTTCAAAATAAACTTCATCTTTGAATTGCAAACCTAAAAATTAGGATTGGGTGAATTTATGGTATTTTTCAATTTAAGTCTCATTTTCTAACAAATAGTGATAAGTAAGGAATTTTAATTAAAATTAGGGTTTTCATCCAATTTATTTATAAGGATAAATTAATTTTTATATTAGTTTTAAATTTTAACTACATATTATTTTTTTCTATTAATCCAATTTAGATCATTATAATTAATTTCACATTGAAATTTATTATAATAACATAAGAATCATTGGGACAATTTAACCAAAAAACCTCCATTGTCTTCCCATATAGAGGAGTAAATTTAAATTATTATCTTTCACATGTTTGATTAATATTTGAAAAATGGATTCCATATTTGGAATCCTAATTATTTATTTTTTCAAATAAGACTGAATTTTATTTCGAACAAAAATATTAGTGAAACTGATTAAAATTAACTATTACGATTAAGGTTCATGTAAGCATAATAAAAGACTAAACATTAAAATTATGCCCATAAATGACCTGTAAACATTTTCAAAATCCATTGGATGGACATATATTGGCCCCATAATATCTTTTCCAAAAATGGGACCATTATGGTATCCACTTTCAACCTGAATAACGTGCATGAAATTCCTTTGTCAAAATGATTTAGGAGTATCACTCATCCTCCAATGGAAGAAGCCTCCTCTCCTCACACTTCTTTACGCCTCTAAAGCCAAATTGTATAGACCACGATATTCCCAAATATCTCCTCAAAATCTCTCCCATCACCATTGAATCCACCCACTATGAAGAGATTCGTCCAATGAATCCTTTTGGTTCAAAATAAAATAAATTACCTGACTAAAAGTTAACGTCTTCTCGGAAGCTCTCTCATTTCATTTCCATGATCCATCCCTAAAATATATTTATTCCATGATTATATATAAAAATATTACCCTCAATAAAAAATAATTTTTTATGTAATGTTTTAGAGATACACTTACACACACCTGTATTTAATCGGAAATGAACATACTATTTCTGTGTACGGTGAACTACAATCTCACAAAAGGATGATTTCTTATTGTTCCTTTACCACCAATCATGGTTTTCATTGTGATTAGAAATTTAGTTATATATGTTATATATTATATATATAATGTCTTTATGATTCTTTATTTTTTATTTAAAACATAAATTTATTCTTTTTATCTTGCGTAAATACTTTAATTTCATTTGAGGAAATGTGTACTATCGCTCCTCATAACGATATGACTCATTCATGCCATAAATGGAATATATAAAGGATAGTTTTAATAAAAATTTCTATCATATATAAAATATTTATGATATTGGAATTATAATATAAATATTTATCATTGATTTTTCATTATTTTAATATAAAAATTAAATGAATATAGTGTTCATGCGTACGTACGACCTACCATATTCTCGAATGGTACATTTCATTTATAATATCCCAATGTAATTGAATAATATAAATATATATATATATATATATATATGATAATTATTTCATGTTTTAAATTATTTATATTAGAAAATAATGATCTATTTCTTAGGAACAACAAATCACATGTGAAAACATACATGAGGATAATAGGAAATTGACACTTGAAATAGTTAAAATAATCAAAGCGTGTTAAAAATGGGTAATAAAAAAGTTATAAGAAGTTAATATATTATATTATTAACATTATTATAGATTTTTATATGTTAATAACATATTTTTCCCTATATATATGTTGATAAATACCACACAACAAACGAATAGTTAAGTGAAGGTAATTTTTGTAATAGTTGGTGTCCTAGAAACCACTACCTATACTTTGATTACATGAATTTTTAATGTACTTAAATGTTAAACCAATTATTAAATATTTTTCATTTTTCCACTTGACTATGTTGTAATAATTCCCTATAGTATTTGTTTTATTGATAAGGACATGTCACTTCCCCATTATGATGAGAACCTTGAAATGCTATACCAATATTATTAAATATAGTTCTATGGTTGGATGACATACTGTGATGGGACACATATTATAAAGACTGTTAGGTTTGAGTGCCTATAATCAGATGAGACTTCCTCTCATGAAGTTCGCACATGGTAATCTCTAAGAAAATAGATTATGAGAAAAGACTCGCCGGTAGGAATTCCGCATGTTTTCGTGTCATTATATATTTCTATCTGTGAGCATGAGTAATGATCCATAGACTTTAATATTATCATTAATATGTGTCATGACTTCACACATTGATTTACTGATGAAAACCATCACGCCAATAGTTGGTGGAATGTAGGTTTTGTTGGGTGTTTCACGAGTGGCATGAGATTAATTGATAAGTCATTAAAGGATATATCCATTGCATTTATGGAAGTTAATATCTCAGCCCTTTGTTCGAAATATAACTATCGTGCTAAATTCCATGGTGATGTTTTAATGATGAGTATATTTTTGGTAGTCCAAGAACAACATATCAAGCATAAAAGTTTAGGACACTATCATGAAACCCTCTTGATGAGATATTTTAACAAAGGAATTATATTACACAGTGAGCATCTGTATGTGGATGTCATTGTAGTGACTTAAGATTCATTCTCTTGGGTTCCTTGATGCATTTCTAGATAGTACTCTTGGACTTTAGGAAAACCCACCTAATTCCAATGAGGAAAAATCCTAGAGGGTCACTCACTAAGTGTTTTTGGTCGTCTCGGTTAAATTCTATTTTAACTTTATTAATTAATTAAATATTATTCTCAAGAATGTGGAATAATTTTATTAAAGTTAAATTGATCGCATAAATTAAATAAAATATATTTATTTATTTTATTGAACATTTAATAAATATTTATTTACTAGTTTTTAAATAAAATATTTATTTAAGAGAATAAATTATTTATTTATTTATTTGGGTTTTCAATAAATGGAAGTGGAACAAGCACGGAATAAGGCTGGTCTGGTAGTAAAATAATTATTTTGAAGACGGTAAATAATTATTAGTTGGAACAAGTTAAAATAATAATGGCAAAACCCTTATTTTGTGAGGTGGAATTTTATTCACAATTCTGTTTTGCGCATGTTGGAACACCATATATAATAACATTATATTATTATTATCAGCATGGGTTGTCTTTAACCTCTTGAATGTATTTAATAGATGTTATGAAATTAAATATTGTAACTAAAGTTTCATGCATATAAACAAACAAGTACATCTATTGTTAAATTTCAAACACACTGCACTCTTGGTGAATAGATAATTGTTGCGCTAAAAAAATTTCATTCTTGAATTCTCTTCCCACTCCTCTCATGAATGAGGGAAATTCTTCAAGGCTGAAGAACAAGCGATCAATAATGACCAATGAAAGACACTTGCTTTTCCGCAATAGCACCCGGTGAATGAGCGGTGTTGATCGGAGGCTATCAGAGCACGTGTGGATCACTGATAGAGGGATTCTAGTTTGTATCCTCACAAGCACAACAAGATAATCCATATTTATCATTATGAATGATCAACATCATCAATGAAGAAAATAATGATGATCCTGGTATTATTTTCTTTATAAAATTTCATAAATTAATTATAAACATGATGTGAAAGGTCCTCTATAATGGTTTCAGGACTCATCCTTCTTTATCTAAATCTTTGATTCTATTCTGTGGAGACTGGCGTTCATCGTCGTACTGATCATGGAATTATCCTTGATCATGGTAAAAAATAAATTTGTGTGTCAACCCAACCACGCATCCGCTATGCCTAGAACCTTCATGTGGTTTCAGAATGGTTACATCATAGTTTACAATTATTTAAATATTTCATTGATGATTTACAAATTTAATATTTTAGTTGTTTCAATTCAATTTAATCGTTCTGCAAATTTGAATCTCAATTTCGATTCATCCTCTTTCATTTCTCATTCACCTAATAGAAACATTATTTTCTTTTTGTTTTAATTAAAATAAAATAAGGGATCTCATCTGGTGATTCCAATGCTTCTTGGTCTTATGACACCAGAACAGAAGGTGTGTATTTGGTAGTACACATTATGTAGTCAAGATTCAATGCATTGGTCTGGTTCTCTAAACCATGTCGTGTGTTGGAGTCTTTCTGAGTCTTAAATGGATTTGTGTGTTTACCAGGAACATGTGGAACGTTGTTCCCAGATTTCACACAACGCAGTCCATGGGACACGGCCTGTAGTTCCTTCAGGTTATTGTTAGACCATGTACCCCATACACGGCTTGCCCAGCTGGAAACCGTGTAATGCGGATAATACATAGCGTGTGGCCTAATGAACACACCGTGTACTCTAAAGAATTATAAAGTACATCTACACGCCATGTCCCCATGATTGTACTTCCGATGGATGGTAAACCGTATTACATGCCCTATAGTCATAACTACATGTTGTGTACTCATCCAAATTAATAGGATTTATTAAATTTATTATTATATTATACAAAACCTTGATATGTGTACCATAGTGAGGGAATAAAGCTGAGGCACCACATGTGAAAGGTGTTTTATATATGTGTGTTTAATTTAGCATGTCTGTAATGTTAATTTCTACTCATTGGGTAGTTATGAACATGAATTCACCGGGTTGCCTCCGAGATACAAGTTACATATAAAGATATTTTTAAATGAATTTATTTGTATAATATTATGATTGATGATAATATCAAGGAAATTCAGAAAATGGTTTAAGATAGAAGGATTGAATAATTAAATATGATAATTAAATGATTCGAGTGTGATTTATCTTAAACAAGAATTATTAAAGAATTAAATTATACTTTTATTTATGCGTCAATATTATTGCATGTATTGATGATCATGACATAAACCAATACCTTTTTATGAGGATGGTTTCTTTTAATTTAATTATTTAAATTAAATTTTTTTCCATATGAGCCTACTACTCATTAATATATAGGTAATGTGTTCCCAAGGTTACATTTATATAAAACCCTGTTTTCCCCTCACCTACATGTAAATTTTAAAAAGGAATATGTAATGGATGGAACACCTAATCTAGTGGAGGTGGTTCAAGCTAGAGCTGATATGAAACCAATCCCAAGAGATATAGAGGTGTACATGTGTAATGTTGTAAACACTAACCCAAAAGTTTCAAGATGTTTCTCCACTAGGTCATGGTTATTTTATCAACCGCTAGTTAAACTAAGAATTAGAAAATCTCATGATCATGCCCTTAATTTTTTTTTTCAGTTGCATGGTTTATCATTATTGATGTGTTGTCATGATCACAAAATCAAGGAATTAAAAAAGAATTTAATATGGAACTAAAATAAACAGGATATATGCATAAATATTATCAGGACATGTTTAATCACTTAAGATAGTTCCACTTAATATTTACAAGCATGTGATAATGATAATAATAAATTCATCCATAATAGATAAAAATACCTCAAATAGAATATTATGCCACATAAAGCCATATGTTACTCGATTAAGGGTATAACTCAATAAAACTATGTATTTGACCAACCGTAGTTGATAAACACACTTTTATACAGGAAGTCCTTATGAAATGCTTCAACCTGACATAACCATATTACATCAATAGGAGTATCCCTTGCTAGACATGGTATTATATTGGAGGCAAGAGTTGAGTAAATCCAAAAGTCATGATTTTAGGATTCGGGAGTCAACTCAAAAGATCAAGGAGGTGCATGCACGCGGTTGGTAAACACCTGCCTACAAAAATACCATCTAATAGTTTGACCAACCCTTGTTGGGGATATGCTAATGTGGAATATAGATCATTGCCACTAGAATGTCATATATACTGGACATTATTAGTTCAATGGTGAGGGCCATTGGGAATTGATAAAATAGTGGGATACATGATAAAAATTTATTATTTATCATAAAATGTAATCAAGAAAGTAATAATGATATTCTCATTTAATTGAATAATAAAAATGATTATCCCGTCAACCACACTGTCCCTATGATCAATTGGGGATAAAGACAACTTCCTCACTAGAAGTAACATCCTCTAAAGGTTTAGATGCCTTTGGGTGATCCTACACAATGAACAGAAGTCTTATATGCTGGAATTTGCATTACATAATATGGCTTCCCATGATCCAAGTGATGAGTATTGCCTAGTCCATGAGAAACATATGAACAACGCGGTCGGTGTTCAATGCCTAATGTTATCATTAATATCTAGTGAGATCACGATGTCTCATGAGAAAATGGATTCATATAGCATGCGTTAGTACCTCTATGTTCTTCAGTAGGAGAGAGAAAGAGAAGAAATGTTTGAGATCTCTAAGGAACTCTTTCAGAGTAAGCAAAGAGAAGGAACCCCACCTAGTCCCCATGTAGTCAATCTCTATGTATACATTGAGCGCCTGACGGTTCTAGGGTTTAAAATCCACGAATAACTAGGAACCGATCTCATTCTCACATCACTCCCTCAGTTCTTCTCTAACATTGTTGTCAATTTCAATATGAACAACATTTAGAAGTCTCTGTCTGATCTTCATACCCACATTCACCTTGTGGAAAAAATTTTGAAGTGTGAAAAGCCAAATATCCTTACGGAGTATAAGTGGAAAGGGAAGGTGAAGAGCTTCAAGCCCAAATCTTCTTCACGGTCTTCCAATAAATGGAAGATCAAATGGGAGGAAAAGAAATATGAGGTTTTCTGTTCCACATGTGGTAAGATGGAACACTGGAAGAAGAACTGCACACATCTTAAAAAGCAAGGGGGAGCTTTAGGTTGGATTTTTATCAAATGAAATCTATCTATTTATTAAAACATTATTTTTGTATGTAGATTAGAGACATATGTATTTGTTTTCATGTTTGTAAATGAGTGTTTCTTCTTTTATAATGATTGAATTTGTTTTGGTTGGGGACATTTATACAATGGTCTTTACGTGTTGGATTACACAAAACATTTAATTGAAATAGTTAACAAAGTTACTTCACATGAATCATACCACACCCAAATTTGGCATCACTGGCTAGGTCTTGTAAAAGCGAAACACTTGAAAAAGTTACATCAATATGTATATTTTGATTCTTTCGAACTAAAACTACTTGGTGTATGTCATGCATGTTTACAAGGTAAAATAACCAAATCCCTATTTATTTGGAAAGGTGAAAGTGCTAAATAACTTATTTGATTGGTTCATAACAATATGTGTGGACCATTTGCAGTTGAAGAAAGGGGAGGGTACTCATACTTCATAACATTTAATAATCATTATTGTATATATGTATATATCTACTTAATGAGGTTTAAGTCAAATTATTTTTATAAGTTCAATGAATACAAGAATGACGTTGAGAACCATATGGGTAAGAATATTAAGAAACACTGATCAGACTGAGGTGGAGAATATCTAAATCAAAACATCATTGATTATATAGAGGAGTTTGGGATCCTATCCCATCTCACTCCTGCATACATGTTCCTAGTGTAATGGTGTGAGTAAAAGGTGGAACCATACCCTTTTAGACATGGTGAGATCAATGATGAGTCATGAAAGTCTTCCATTATACTTTTGGGGATATGCGTTGCAAACAACATCCCACATATTAAACCAAGTACCAACTAAATCAATAAATGCTATTCCTTAAGAGTTTTAGAGTGGAAGAATATCCATGTTATTGAATTTACATGTGTTGGGTAGCGAAGTGTTTGTTAAGGCCCCTTTAGGTAACAAACTCGCACCCCGAGGCACAAAGTGTACCTTTATAGGATACCCCAAGGAAAAAAGGGGATATTACCTATACAATCCCTCAGGAAAAAAAGGATATAGTGGAAAGACATGCCATATTCCTTGATGGGGAGCACATATCCAAAAGGGATAGTTGGAGAGATATAAACCTCAATGAAGTTGAGGCTCATGGTACACAATAGTTGGTGCTGGAACAGATTTCAGAGATCCCCATGGAAGAAGAATATGTTCCAGGGACACAATAAATACATAGGAGTACAAGAGAGGTTAGAGAACCGGAATGGTATGGTTTTATTGTTACTGAGGATAGTACTCCTTATAAGTTGATAATAATGATCCTCTAACCTAGAAGGAACCATTAAGTGGTAGAGATGTTGCGATGTTGCAAGAATCCATGAATTCTGAAATAGATTACATGTATCAAAACCATGATTGGATTTTGGTAAACCCTCAAGTTATTGTAAATCCTATTATTTGAAAAAGGGAATTCAAGAAGAAACTGGACATAGAAGAACAATTCGGTACCTATATGGCACGACTGGTAGTAATAGGGTTTAAACCGCATCATGGAATTGACTACGATGAAATATGTTCACTAGTTTCAATGTAGAAATACAAATGAATAATACTTACCATTGTGGCTAACCATGAATAGGAAATTTTATAAGTGGATGTCAAAACATACTTCTTTAATGGGAACCTTCAAGAAGATGTCTACATGACACAACCTGAGGGGTTTGTGATTCTGAAGTATGACAATATGGTATGCAAGGTGCATAAATCCATTTATGGATTAAAGTAAGCATCTAGGACATGGAATTTTTTTTATGAAGCCATAATAAAATTATTTTATCCATAATGAATGTGTTCCATGTGTCGTCAAAATGTTTAGTGAGATTGCAGTCATTTTTCTAATAGTATATTTTGATGACATATTACTTATTGGAAACGAGATACTAGTCATAAAATCTGTTAAGTCATGGTTGAATCAATGCATCTCCATAAAGGACATGCGTGAGGCCACGTATATTCTTTGTATCCAGATTCATCATGATAGATCCAAGATATTATTGGTCCTAAGTCAAAGTACATTCATAGATAAGATACTCAAGATATTTAGTAAGGAACAATCCAAGAGGGGATTATGGCCAATGTCACTTGGCATTCGTATTTCCATGAAAATATGACCTTAGACAAACAAGGAAAGAATAATAATAGAATGAATTCCATAAACATCAGTGATTGGGTCAGTTATATACACCATGCTATGTACTAGGTTTGATGTAACCTATGCATTATGTCTAGTTAGTAGATATCATGATCACCCAGGTGACCACTATTGGATGGATGTCAAGAATATTCTAAATTATCTGAGGCATACTATGGATATTTTATTAGATTATGGAGGAGATGATGAACTAGTTATCAAAGGATATATAGATTCTAGTTTCCAAACAGATCAATATGACATGAAGTTGCAAACAGGATACATCTTCACTTTTAATGGAGGTGTAGTGAGTAGGAAGGCCTAAAAAAAGAGTGTGGTCACAGATTCTACAGTAGAGTCCATGTAAATATCAGGTTTGGGGGAATTTATAGAAGTAGTGTGGATGCGAAGAATCATCTAGGAGCTGGATGTGATACCTAGCAGAAAAGATCTCATCACACAATACAGTGATAATACTGTAGTGGTGGTTCTTGTAAAAGAGACAGTGTCACATAAGCGGGAAAAGCACATACATCAGATGTATCATCTCTTGAGAGGTATTTTTATCAAAGAGGTGAAGTTGCAGTGAGCAGTATTTCCATAGAAGACAATGTGGAGGACCCCTTGAATAAATCCTTGACTCATTAGAAACATGATCATTATGCACGGTCTAGCCGACTGAATGTCGTAGTCAGTTGGGTCTAGTCCATGTGGGAGTTTGTAAGAGTTGGTGTCCAAGAACCAACGGGTTGTACTTTTATTACATGTATATTTAATGTATTTAAATATTAAACATATTTTTTACATATTGTTCATTTTTATGCATGAAAATGATTTAATAATATCTTATAGTATTTGATGCATTGATAAAGTCATGGAAGTTCCCCGTTATGACGAGAACCTTGAAATGATATTACAATATTCTCAAATATAGTGTTATGGTTAGATGACATACTAAGATGGGACACATAGCATGCAGACTGTCAAGTGAGAGTACTTGTAAGATGATGAGACTTCCTCTCATGATGTTCGCACTTGGTAATCTCTAAAATAGGATATTATGAGAACAGACCCGACAGTATGAATTCTGTATGTTTTGGTTTCATTTGATATTTCTATCTGTGAGCATGTGTAATGATCCTTATACATTAATATTATCATTAATATGTGTCATGACCAGCGCACTTTGATTTACCGATGAAAAATTTCATGCAGATAGTTTGCGGGAAGTAGGGTACATTTTGTGTGTCATAAGGGGCATGATATTAATGGATATGTTGAGAAAGGATTTCGTACTTCCATTTATAGAAGTTGATAACTCGGACCTTTTATTGAAATAGAACTATCGTGGGAAATTCAATGGCCATGGTGTAACAACAAGTTTATTTCAGGTAGTCAAAAAAAAGTATCAAGAATTAATGTTGGTGAAACTATCATGAAACCTACTTGATGAGACATTACGAAAAAGGGATTGTATTACACAGTGAGCGTTCAATCGTGGATGTCGTTTTGGAAACTTTACGTTCATTCTCCTGGGTGCCTTGACCTGTTGCTAGACAGTACTCTTGGACATTAGGCAAGCCCACCTAATGCCAATGATAAATAATCCTAGAGGGTCACCCACTATGTGTCTTTAGTGGTATCAGTTAAATTCTATATTAATCATATTAATAAAATAAATATTATTTTCCTGATCGTGGAATAATTTTATTCAAGTTAAGATGATCATAAAAATTAAATAATATATATTTTTTTTATTGAACATTTAATAAATATTTATTTACTTGTTTGTAAATAAAATATTTATTTACGAGAAGAAATTATATATTTACTTATTTGGGTGTTCAATAAATTGAAGTGGAGTTTGATCAGACTAAGTCCAGTCTAGTAGTAAAATAATTATTTGCAAGAGAGTAAATAATTATTTATTGGAACAAGTTAAAATAATAATCACGCTGCTATTATTTTGTGACGTGTAATTTTATACAAAATTCTATTTTACACATATTGGCACACCATAAATAATTATGCGTTATTATTATTATGTGCATGGGTTTTCTCTATGTTCATTAATGTATTTAATTGTTATTATTAAATTAAATATTATATCAAAAGTTCCATGAATTTAGACAGACAACTAAGTCTATTGTGCCATTTCAAACACACTACAAGATTGGTGAATTGAAAATTGTTGAGAAAAAAAAAACTTCTCTAGAATCCTTTTCCCACCCCACTCAAGAATGTGAGATGTTCTTCAAGTCCAATAAAAAGCGATCAAGAACGACCGACACAACACAATCACTTTTCCATGCATGCACCCAGAAAACTACTGGTGTTGATCAGAGGCCATTGGAGCACTTGTGGATTACTGCTCGAGGGATTCTAGTTTGGATCCTCACAAGCGCAATGATATAATTTTGAAGGGTCATTTCGAACGATCAACATCATCAATGAAGAAAATACCAAAGTTCCATATATTATTTTCATTATAAAATTAATTAAATTAATTATAAACCTGATGTGCAACATATTCTCTAATGGTTTCATGCCTCTCCATTATTTATCTAAATCATTGATTCTGTTTTGTGCAGATTGAATTTCATTATCTTATTGATCACTGAATAATCTTTGATCATGGTAAAAATTATAGTTGGGTACTGGACAAACTGCGCTTCCGCTGTGCCCAGAACCTTCAATTTGGTCACAAAATACATTCTATTGATACTTATTTGTTATTATGAAACAATTCACTTTTATTTGGTGTATATAATGCATTGTTCATGTTATATCATGAATCACATTATTTTTATGATGTTCTATGATTCATTAAATCTCATAACATTCTAGAGATTATGATTCAAATGTTTACAATTTTTATATGACAATTTAGAATGTTTAATGATTATTCTCCTCAAGAATGTCCGTAAAGATTGTCTATGCATTCTCACATAATTTGGTGCTTTTCATCTTTGTCCCGAAATAATAATGTCATTGTAGTCATTATTCATTGTAAATTTACTTGAATATCGATATTTTCAAATAATGTATATTATTTTTTCCTAAACCATATATCATTTTACATATGGTGTTCACATTGATTGTTATTCAATTGACTAGGAATTACTGAAAAATTTATGCCCTCTATTCAATATAGATACATTTTGATGAGGAACATTGTTTATTAAATATATGAGGAGTAATTTTTACATTCAATACATGGGTTGGGGAACATTTAAGTAAATCTCTATGGGGTGGGGATTGGTTAATGCATGACCCTCAATGCATTTGTAGTCTCATGAGGAAATTTTTTTGGTCAAATAGGTTAAACATTCTCATGATGGTAAAGGTATCATGTACCTGGGAAACATGAAGACTAATATTTAAGAATTTATTTTATTGAGAAATATGTTATTATTTATCCATTAGAGTTTTCATCGACATATTTATGGATGCAGTTTATTTTCAATTCATTAATTTAATGGAAAGTTTTTTTTGATTCATACCTTTTTATATTGAAAATTTCTATCTAGTTATTTTAATAGAATGTTTTATCATTTATTTACCTTTAAATGTTAATTTATTCTCATTGTTTCATTTTTTATTCCACTTTACATACACTTACTGAGATTTTTAGCTCACTATAATTATGTTTCCTTTGCCCTGGTTATGAAGTAGAAAAATTTGAATAAGCTTTCATGGATGTAGTTTATGTAAATTTTTTATCTATTATGTATTATTTTCTATTTCCCAATGTATTATTGGGATCATGTATGTTATATATATTTCCAATACTACTAAATTGATCATTAATTCATGATTTGATTCCTTATAATCATTCTAAAGTAATAAAATAAGTCACTGAAATCAGGCTTCTGTGGTTGTGGCATTTACGGGGTGAACCATTTCATTTTGTGAAAAAGAAATATGTATTAATTAGACTGGGTATTGATTAATGGAAAATTTAAAAAAATCCAAAACAAGAAGAATTATCATCTTCTACATATTGATGAATTGTTTGATCAACTGCGCCGAGCTCAATACTTTTTCAAGATTGAACTTCATTCTTGATATCATCAATTGTGGATCAACAAGGAGGATATACCCAAGAAGGAATATTGTAAAAGGTATTGAAAGTATGAGTATATGGTAATGCATTTTTTCTTAATAATTCCCCTTCTATATTGATTAATTTATTCAATATAGTATTTAGAGGTTACCTTGGTCAGTTTGTGGTAGTATTTATAGATGATATTGTTATATATTAAATGGGAACGGAATAAAATAAAACCCACTTGATAACTATACAAAAGTTCCAAAAGAATGACAAAATATATAAAAAAATTTCAAAGTTATAATTTTGGCTACAAAAGTTTTCATATTTGGGTTACAAAATCTCAATAGATGGTATAGTAGTGGATCCATCAAAGATGGAGTCTATTTAATGTTGGACAAGACTAACTACGATGATTGAGATAACTTAGAAAGGTGTTATATTCATCTAAAAAAATGATTTTGAGGATAATTTCATGGAACTAGAGAAAAGGTAGGTTGTTGCACCTATGTTTACTTTACCTTGTAGTTGATAAGTGTTTTAATCTATAGTGATGAATCCACGAAAAGAATGTGACGTGTTCTTATTCAGAATAACCTGGTTATACCGTATGCCCCACAACAATTGAAGATTCATGAGAAAAAATACCCAAATCATGATTTAGAGTTACCAGTTGTAATTGTATCACTAATGATTTGTAGTAATTTTCATTATAGAAAAATGTGTGATATATATACTAGTAATAAAAGTATTAAATATATATTCTCCCAAAATGAATTGAAAATGGGTCTGAGAATATGTTTTCAATTAATAAATGGTTTTGACTGATCAACATATTACCACCCTGGTAAAGAGAACAGTGTGGTAGATGAATTAATTCGAAAGGATCATGCTAGATAATCCATGATAAGGATTCCGAAAGAACCAATATTTTTGGTTTTGGAAAGGATGGATATTGAAATCCTGAAGGAAGGAGAAAATATTATATTTCTCAAATTAATTTTCAACCCTCTATCCATGTGATGATTAAGGAGGGTGAAATGGAAGATTTACAGATGAAAAATAATAGTAGAAATGTTCCTAATATTAACCTTCATCAGGATGGAATGATGATGTTTAAGAACTGTGTATGTTTTCATTCCATTCCATATTTGAAGAAGGAGCCATTTGAGGAAGCCCATAATTTTTCAGTCTCTATTCATTATAGAAGTATAAAGATTTAAAGGTATTTGAAATAATACTTCATCTCTGATTTCATGAAGAGATATATCAAAAATCTTTTATCTCTGTTCTTGGTATGAACACAATTTAAGGACGAATGATAAAATTCAAATGTTATATTTCATCCATTACCCATAATAGAATGGAAATGGCATAAAATCATTAGGGATTTTGTTATTGGACTACCCCAAACCTCTAATGGTTTTAATTCCATATGGATGTAAGTCGATCACTTTACTAATTTATGACACTTAATTTCTATCATAAAATATTTCCCTCCTAATAATAATTCTAGGATATAAATTAATGAAGTGGTAAATTTACATCGAGTAACAAAAAAATTTTATCTGATAGGACATGAGGTTTACCTCAAAATTATTTCCATTCCTTCATCAAGAACACGATACATAATTGTGTTTCAATACTCCTTATCATCCTATGATGGATTTTCAATATGAATGAACAATTAAAATCCTAGAGGATTTTTTGAGATCCTGTTCGTTAGATATCAAAGGTGTTTTGGATCAACACCATCCACTATTTGACTTTTCATAAAACAATATATTTAACTCAAGAATTCAGATGTCATGTTATGAATCCCTATATGGTAAGAAATGCATAGCTCAAAAGCATTGGGAAAAAGTTAGAGAAGGAAATCTATTGGGACCTAAAAAAGATAAAGAAATGGAATAGAGGATTAGAGCAATTTAATAGCATATCAATGAATCTAAAGCCTAGTAGAAGATTTATGTCGATAACATTCAGTGTGATATTGAATTTGATATTGGTGAAAAGGTGTTTCTATGAATCTCTCCCAAGAAGATGGTTATGAGATTCAAGAAGAAAGGGAAACTAATAACTAGTTATATCAGTCCCATTGATATGATTAATCATATCATTATAGTATCCTTTCACATGGAACTTCCTCCAAATATCACTTTAGTTCAGGATGTGTTCAATGTATCTCCCCTAAAGAAGTACATACATGACCCATTACATGTACTGATCTCAGAGGTCATTCTGATGAATCAGGGTATTTCATATGAGTAGAAAAAAATTGAAATAATGGATCATGTAATGATTTTTCAACGAAACCAGAACACTTATGTGGTTAATGTTTTGTGGTGAAATCACCAGTCAGAGGAAGCTATGTGGGAACTTGAGGATATGATAAAGCAGAAGTATCCACATTTTTTGTTCAATTACGATGAATCCTAGGAGTGAAATTAATTTTAAGGGGGGTATAATTTTACACCCAATGTTTTTATGGTCCTTTTTTTGAAAAAATAAATTTTCCCTAATGTTTTTACATGCACTAATTAAAACAATTCTATCACATGACACTAACATGGCATACATTACATGAAACAACAAGATTTTATAAAGAACAATACTAGTAAAATATTATATATTAAGACTTAACATCTCTTTCATGTTATTAGATATGCATATTAGTAACTAACATTTGAAATCCTATTGTTTAAAAAAATATAAATCTAATTCAATAGCCACAATGATCTTATTGAATATAAATTGAAAATTTTTATGGAAAACAATTTTCACTCTCACAAAGATGTTTTATCCTAATATATTAAATAAAATTACAACTAGTGAGTGATATTAATATAATATATATATATATATTATATTCAAAGAATTGTTTTTATATTCATATTATATATTTGATAGTTATCAGATAAGATCAAACCCAATTTTACACATAAAACCAATATTTTTATTAAGATAATTTAACCTTCTTTTGATAGAAAAAAATTTAAATTTAAAACATCCAATTTTAAAAAAATTAGATGTCAAAATAAACTTTATTTTTTAAATAGAAAAATAAAAATTATGTTCGGTTGAATTTTGGGTATTTTTCGGTGAAGCTTCATTTTTTAATGAATAGTGAAAACAACTGAAATTTAACTCAATAATAATTTTTCATATATTTTATCTATATATTAGAATTATGTTTTACATTTTTTAAATGTATAATTACATAAAATTTTAATAAATTAATCCAATTTATTTCATTGGAATCTATTTCACCATGAATGTGACTATAAAAACATTGCAATCATTTGAATGTTTTAACATTAAAAATGTGGATTGTCACCCCGTATATGAAGATTATATTTAAATTAATTTATTCCGATTCTATTTTTGAAATCTAGAAATATGGATTCCATAATATTAATAAACATAAATTTTAATTTCTTAAAATATCAACTTATTTTTTATCAAAAATATTAGTGAAAGTAAATAAAAATAATTACAGAAATTAAGGTTGAATAAAGCTTAATAAAGGGATAAATCATAACTTTATATCCCAAAAAAACATATAAACTTGTACAAAAAACCTTTATGGTCATATCTAGAACCTATACTACCTTATATCATCTTTTTACCATTATTGGATCCATTTGAAATAAAAAACTTGGTTGGGGTTTCCCTTATCCAAAATATTGAAAGAGTGCCACTCCCCACCCTCTACAAAAGGCCTTCTATCCTATCACTTCCAATAAACTCCCCAGACACATAATTTCGGACAATATCTAAGCCAATATATCCCCAAAATCCATGATTTTTTACTTTATTTTTCCCTTTTGGAATAATTTAATTCAAGGATATCCTTTGGTGAAAAACAATAGTTGTTTCCAAAGATGAGGTAACATCCTCCATCAAGCTCTTTTATGTTATTTTCATTATCTATTCCCTAAAATCTCGTGATTCCATTATTATATAAAAAAAAATTATAACCAATGTAGTGAGATGATTTTATAATAATATTTTTACAAACACAGACACACACATCCATTTAATGGGTAACATAGAGTTTGAGCGTACGACAAACTACAACATCACAAAATATTGATTGTTCATTCTCCCTTTTCCAAAATTTGTGGTGAAAAATATGATGGAAAATATTTTTATATAAATTATTTATGATATATATTATTAATTTGATATTATTTAATTTTTTTACAACACCTATCTTTATACTTTTGTTTTTGTGTAAATGTGATAATTTTGTTTGAGGAAGTGTGGACTACCCCCTCAAAGCGATGTGATTCATTCACACACTACATTGAATTACTAATGATGTGTTTAATGAATTTATATGATATAAATGATATGATATCACTATTAGAATAATTACCTATATATATACTTATAAATACGTAAATTTCATAGTCCATTTTTTCCAATACGTCAATAAAATTAAAATAATGTTCGTGCATAAATATGGTCTACCATCCCCTTGAAAGGTTTTGTACTTAAATATTATATAGATTATTATAAAAAAATATAATGAATACAAATTTTTTATTTCAAGTATTATATTCTTGAAATTTCGATATATGTATAAGGACCAAAGATACATCAAATTAATTCAAAATTAAATAATAAAGAAAATATAACCCAAAGCATCACCTTAACATGAAATTACTGACAAGAGGGTAATATAAAGTACTAATAAACGTTATATGGTATTATATATATGAAAATTATTCTATAAAATATTTATCATAAACATAAATTTATTATACAGGAGGCTTGTACAAGTTTGAAGAGAGTGAGACACAATGTTAGGGAATTCCATCTCACATTTTATACCCTTGAGATACATTCCATGATGACCATAATTTTTTTTGTGTGGTGTATATAATTCTCATGAATATATTCTATGTCAATTATTATTAAAATTATTGTAATTTACATATTTATTATATGTAATTTATTTAATAGGGTTTATTTTTCAAAAGGTTTTAATAGTCTTTTGTACGTTTTTTGGAAAACTACATTGAAATGGATTTTAAGATACTTTAAATGTATTAAGGAAAAAAATTTAAAATGTTTTAAATATTAAATTTTATGTTATAAATTTTATTTTATAAGTATATAGTTTTTAAAAGGTTTTAGGTTTTAAAATTAATTTTTCTATGAAGATAGATAGTTTCTTCTTGAAAATTTTTAAAAATATATTTCAAAATTATTTCCCATCTATGATAAAACCTACTGATATTACTCATCTCTTTCCAAGAAATGATCTTTAAGTTAAATTAACATTATTTATCTTAATGGTGTATGATTTTTATTATTTTCTTTATGATACCCTTTTATATTTCATAGGTTATATGTTTATGAAATATGTTTTTCCTTAGGTTATGTGTATGATAAAATGATCATGAAACATGTAACTTTTTTTATAGATTATGATATGATTACATGTTTACAATATCCATTTCATTTCATGGGTTATGATATAAATGATTAATATTTTTTGACACATATATGTATGATTATATAATGAGATGGGTGGGACCTATATCTCCCTCCAATGAATTGGGTAATGATTTAAATCTCATGAGATTGGATACGATGGTATTTGGAGTGAACCTTCCATACTAAGAGGGACATGGGAGTGAACAATGACAACCTATATGGTATTAAGAGTGAATTAATGAAATTATGATGGACATGGGAGTGAACCATGACTTCCAACATTGTATGGGGATTGATCCCATACTACTAAGATGGGCTTGGAAGAAATAATTTTGTTACTATGGAATTCGTATTATATGATATTATGTTCTCCATAATTCCATGTTTTATTCCTTTATAATGATTTCATGTATTATTTTCTTTATTTAATTATGATTTATATCTTATGAAAAATCAATGTTTATTCCATGATTCATGTTTATGATCTTTGATATGCATGGTATGACATTCAAATGTTTTGATCATAATCTAATACTCATATGCTCGTTTTTATGATTTCATGTCTCCATTATTTACCCTTAATGGGCATCTATGCTCACCCCTTTTTATGATTACTTATCTAAGTTATAAAGATATTTAGTATTTAATATATGTATAAGATGTTTTCTATTCAATAAAAACATATAGTGAGATAATGTATCTCACTTATGTATCAGTGTTCATGTTTCCATGTTTCTAAAGAAACTAGACTCGTATGGTCTTTTGGTGTCTGTTTTTGTAATGTTCTATGTCTTCCTTAAAGGTAATGTAACATTAATTGTTGTCAAGACTAAGTCATTATAATATATATATATCAATACAATACTAATACATAATAACATCAGATTATAGTGGAAAAATAAAAGAAAGTTCAAGGCTAAGACTCCATGTAGAAAGACATCGGCACAAAAGTTTCACCAACCCAAACCAAGATGCAAACACTCTCATGATCCAACTTCAATAACATAACCATGATTTCAAGGGCCACCACTATAGAAGTGTGAAATATAAACATTCTATTTATCTCAATAAACAACATCTAAAAATGTAGGAAAGTACCCATGTCGAGGGTTAGTATAACACTAAGTATGATTTTCCAAAATAATTTCCATTACCTGTTAGTAGGAAAAGAACAATTTATCATGTTTGAATAAAATAGAGGAAAAGTAGATAAGAAAAACACTCCAAACTTTTAAAAAAAATCATATAAAAATAATCAAGAAAAACCTGTTAACATCATTTCATTTCCATTATAATTATTAAATCATCTCACTCCCATACACAAACATAATGCAAGCAACCATAGACCTCCCTATACATACAAGTGTAAAGTCAACATATCATAAAGCCATCATTTGGTAACCAACATTATGGTGGTACATCCTACCATGATCCATACCAAATTATCATTATTTTATTGTGGTACATATAACCATTGCTCATCCCTAATTATTATTATTCTGTCAAAGTACCTTTGACCATTACCAATCCAACATAAAAAAGAACACACACAACCCATTTATTACAAAATTAACAATAAGAATTTCATTTAACAAAATCCCTTCTTTCAAAGCCCACCCTATTGAAATCACATCACTAGTGGTTTTCCAATCTATTTCACAAAATATTTCCAACATAGTAAAAATATGATTTCGAAAAGATCAAGCCCAAAATTTTGAGGATGATAGAGTGGGAGAGAATCCACCGACATTGATAAAATTAGTGAAAAGGATCCAATATGATTTTTCAGATTAACCTAATATCACATATTCATTTTTAACATAAAATATGATTTTGACGACAAAAATATAAACATATAGATCAAGTTTTAACAACACTATTTTTTGGTTCCATTGAAGACATCATAAGAATCATCAACATGATAAAGTAGAATGGACCTCCAACATTCTGATTACCAAAATGAATACTCAATGATTTTATTTCACAAGAGTTCAAGTGTCAAATAAAAGGGAATTCACCTAACTGGATCCTAGGAGTCAAGAGGGAGAAGACAAGGATGTGTGAGAGTAAAATACAAGCTGGCCATAACATAACCTATTAGGAGTGGGGCACTGCATGATGTGTTACTCATATACATGTTTTTTATTTTCTTAAGGTTTCATAAAGTAAAAACCACATCACCTAGATTTTATTTTCTGAGAAATTAAATTACATGAAATGTAACTTTTACATGTATTTTATTTATTCTCTCCTGGTTTCCAATAGACTGACCAAATGTTCACACTTCTAATTAGACTAAAACAATACTCCATGAAAAACATATCACTTTAAATGATGGAAAAACTCTAACATAGGGTTTTACAATATTAGTAGGAGTAAAAGAATAATAAAAATATATTACTTCTTCTTAAAATAGAAAACATTATAAGCCAGTCTAAATTTATTTTTTTCCTAGTTTCTTGGGTTAATCTCCTTTATTTTAAAAATTGTATTTTTTCCATTTTTTTTAATTTATGGATTCATATATTGTATAAAAATTATCTCTAACAAATTTATGATGTCTTTATTAAAAAGAATCGTTCTAATTACAATCATTTTAACTATATTAAACATTACTAGAGACAAATTTATAAATTAACACTACTGGAAAATGGACCTATCCCCACGGTGTTCCTCAAAACTGTGGGGATAGGTACCCCCTATACCCACGGTTTTCAAGAACCGTGGGTATAGGGGTACCTATCCCCACAGTTTTGAGGAGAACCGTGGGGATAGGTATAGGATAAAAAACCTAAACCCACGGTTTTGAAAAACCGTGGGTATAGGTTTCCCATGTGTGCGGGGGAAATTTTTTTTTCAGCGGGAATGATTTTTTTTGGCGGTAGTCCTATACCTACGATTCTTCCCTCTATACCCATGGTTTATATAACTATATTTAACTAAATATAAATATATATATAAACATAATTGATAGTAGGGTAGTGGTAGACGCGGTACTTTGCAGCGAAGAGGTCGTGGGATCGAAACCCGCCTGCAGCTTTATTTTAGGATCTATACCCACGGTTTTGAAACCGTGGGTAAAAGCCATTGACACCGTGGAAATTGGGAATGTTTTGTTGACACGGTGGCAGAACACCTATACCCACAGTTTTGGAAAACCATGGGTATAGGCTGGGGACCTATACCGACGGCGTTCCAGCCCACGGTTCCCAAAACCGTGGGTATAGCCTATACCCACTGTTTTGGGGGCTATACCCATGGTTTTGAACCGTGGGTATAGACCTTTTTTCCAGTAGTGTAAACTAGAATTAGAAAAAAAAATCAGAATTGGTTTTTTGAAATCCATAATCCAAATTACCAATAACATTATCTAATGGGAAATCCCTACTAGTTTTATATTTTATGAGAATTCAAAAACTATAGATCTCCCCCCCCTTAAAAGTTACATTAAATACAAGAGGTTCATATAAACAATAATTAAATTCTCTTATTTATTCTTCAGTCTAATATAAATCTAAATTAAATGTCAAACTATACTCAATAAATATGTCATGATCATATTTTTCATTAATCATAGTAATATTATTATATAACCTATATTACTTATTATCAATATATTTTTTAGAGTTTTTTTCCAATAACTAACTAATTTTTTATTTGGATTACCTATATATAATAAAATATGTGAATATTAATTAATATCTCATCACATATTGATTTTTCTTCTTTGTAACATTAATTTGATAATGTCCTTGAGTATCCAACACATTGAAAAGGTTATAAATTATACCTTACCGTGATGATAACCAGGATATTCTTTGATGATTTTTTAAACATTTCTACATTCTAATAAAATTATATGATGTGGCATATATGATGGAGATTATTTTTTGAGAGTACTCATATGCAGATGATGTTTTTTCCTATGATTTTCAAACATGGTAATCTATAAGATGAGATATTATAAGGAAATACCCACCAATAATAATTCCAATTATTATATACATTTGAATATCTCAATATATTAATGTGTGTAATAATAAAAATACATTAAGATTGTTTTTAATTAAAATCACAAGTCACATACTTATATTAAAATTATAAACTATGATAAAATCTGTTCATGGTGAAGTAAGATACATTGGGTAAAACATAAGTGATATCTTATTAATGAATAAGTCAAAAAATAATTTTCCCCTTCAATAAATTTGGATGTTTTTATCTTAACCCATTTATTGGGATGAAAATTTCGAACTATATTCTATGAACATGGAGTATAGTTGGTTTATTTATGATGTTAAGTAATGTTGTTTCATGGAAATATGTTGATGAAACAAGTATGAATCATTCATGAAGATGTAACAAAACAATGTGATCATATTAAAAATGAACATTTGTATGTGGTTGTTGATGTTGCAACATTAACTTCAACCCATTGGATTTCTTTAAAAAAAAATTGGACCATAGTATTGGACATTAGGTGAACCCACCAGATTCAAAAGAGTAATAATCCTATATGGTCACACATTTTGTGTTTATGTTAATCAAAATTAATTTATAATTGAATTTACTTATTGGAATAAATAATATTTAATATATTGATAAATAATATTTATTTGGGTTTTATTTATCTTAAATATACAGTCACTACATATTTGAGTGAATTGAATAATAAAATAATGATTTTTTTGAAGACCATTAATATTATAAATATTTATTTATTTCTCAAAAAATTTATTTTTTATAATTTTTTTTGATAAAATATAGATCAGTAAGTGTTTATCAAGTAATTTGGTTTGATAGAAATAAAATAAAAAATATAATTTTCATATATATTATGTTAATTATTTAATGGTATCATATTTAATTTATTTATGTGTATAAGACTTTTCATTTATATAATATATATATTTTTATTTTTTAGACATACGGGATTCTAAGGATTAGTAAAATAAAAAGGTCATATGTGAAATTATTTATTCTATAACCATGTTATATAAATATATTATTATATCATTTCCTAGGGTGAGGCATTATTACACATAACATATCCCTTTTATAGATTAACTAAACCCTAAGTGGATATTCTCAATAATTTGACCAACATATGATACTTGAAACTTCCCCCATCTAAATAATAAGAGAAACATAATAAATCAATTAAATTATTGTGTGTAAATCAATTTAGTAGACATAATATGATTGATAACTCCATACTGACATCCATAGTACCATTAACGAAACTTTGATATAATTTATGCATGTGTGGATAAATGTGAGAAGGATTCTAATTTATACCCTCTTGATTCAATGATAGTATAGCTAGAAAGAGGATTGAAGGATCAAAATCATATATGATGTATGAATTATCCATATAGAGATTGTTATGTTCAGACAAAATAATTATTAATTAAATGTGAAAAATATCATCTCTCCTAGTTCTTTTGATCTGTTTAAAATATTAAACAAATTTAATTTGTTAGTCCAGATATTGAATTTCATGTACATTGTAGATTAATCATTGAAATTTTTTTTTCAGTTTCCCATGACCCTATAGGTGCTTCCATTGTGTCCAAAACAATTTAGTGTTACTAGAGTGGTCATGTTTATATATGAAATCATTTACATTATTAATCATTATATACTTTTTCTATTAGTCATTCATTTATAATTTAAATATTACTTAAATAGGAATATTGATATCCCTCTTTATTTTTTATTGTTAACCATCATATAAAAAGTTCAAATTTAATTATACATGAATAACAACTGAATAATCAAGATGAAGGTGACAAGGGTTCCAAATATATAACATAGAGTTACACAATGTGATGTCTGAATCCACACACTATGTTTCCTACTACATTAATTTAGGATAAGCCGTAAATTTATTTCAATTGAAAATGAAATAATCCACATGTGGATTCATTAAAAATAGTGAGTTAACTATATATGATGATACACAACTTGTCATACTAAACACTATGTATCACTCATACACATCATGTAGTTATTGTTTTTTTTTTCATTGAAAATGCATGGCCAATGATACATAATGAATTTCATACATGAAATGTTTTATCGAAATTCATTTTATATTGGTGCTGCATGGCATTTAGTTACTATATAAGATAGGTACTTCTTAAATTCCTATAAAAAATAAATGAACCAAATCCCTAGGCATGTGTCAAATTCATGGAAATCATCCATGAAACTATTTGTCTATCATGCATATTCGTTGTAACCCATACATGTTTCCACTAAGTACACACCAATCCATGATGTACGCTATGTAATAAACATTATACTGAAAGGGAATTAGTTATTATTATTAAAATTATCAACATGAATCATTTTATTGGTAACTGAAAATAGATTCGGTGTGATAGGTTGTTAATAATAGTAAATTCAAAATTAATTTTCTCATTAAATTTATAAGATCACACTATTTTTGGTATTTACACATCATATACACCACATTTATTAAATTTGTTACACACTAAATAACATAAAGGTTTCCCTGTGTCATTTATTGAGGGTATATTCCATGTAATAACTTTTCTTGTGGTGTTTTCTATGTACTATTTGAGTGTACATGTAACATCCCGACCCGAGTCCCACTTATCTCATGCCACGAGCTAGTTGGTCATGTGGCCGCAAGCATGCCTCCAACCATACCAAAGGCTCCCAAAGAGAAATTAGAGTGTAAAGGTAGTATATAGGTGAGACTATACCCTCATATCAGAGTGTAAAATCATATCTATTAGATATAATGAAAAGAAAGATCATAATATAAAACTATAGAATAAATAAAATACAAAAGCATAAGTAGATTACTAAATAATTATAAAGTGGAAAAAATAAACAACTTAAAAATAGATAATAATAATCGAAAGCATCTAAGGTAATTTTAGACACATGGATGCATGGAATGATGTAATTTAAAATAGAATTAATGATATAATCATTCTATACATGATTTTTGAAAATAATAAATATTCTACAACATAATATGGAGCTAATGCTTTGTCTACTACTCCTTGATACACTATATGAAAAATAATATCAACAACCTATAGCTTAGAAACTTCCCTTATCAATACATGCCTACATATAATCATCTCGAGTACCAAAGTAATCCCTTGAAGGGTGCGAGTTAAAAATCTTAGCAGGCCACCACCAATAGTGTTTAAGTGTAATACAAGTATTTATCATAACAAAACATGGTTCAGGTATAACTGAATAAGTATAGAAATGATAAAAGAAAATCTAGGCTGATCAGGCTCCAAAACAACACCTAATGGTTCTACCTTCATTGACTCATTGTTGGAAGGAAATCATGAACAGTAACTATATATATAGTTTTAATATATATATATATATTTATATATATCTCATCCACCTATATAAACTAACTACATATAGAGGTACGAGTCCAAATACAAAGATTGGATGTTCTGGTTATACTGGGGCATCACTCGGACATCTTTGATCGGTCTAACGAGCCTCAAATCCCAATAAATATGGTACATTCCCTACATCCCTATTGATTGAGATATTCTAGTGAGAAACACTCTATATGGTGAATCATCCTCCATGGAATCATTTTAATCATGGAACTAGGCACATAAACGTTGATGCTGGTATGGAATCACTGGTACAAAATGCCAAACTATGTACCCTATACAAGGGAGCATGACTATTTAACACGAACAATGGTCCCTTACCATCTTATCACATCCTATATAATATAATATTATAATTATAACTAGCATGGGGCATCACCTCCAATCCATATATTATATGAAAACTTATATAAGAATAACACATAATCACATTCATAATATAAGGCATTAATCAAAACCTCTTATTCAACTTTTTCATTTATCCAATATATATAAGAGGAATAATCACATTTATCAATAAATACATGAGTTATCACCTCTCATGTTTCATGGTATCCAATTTCAATTTATATTTTTAGGAATTTCATTTCATATTAAAAAATTATCAAGGCATTATAAAATATCATGGCCTTATCAAACATCATAAACCCTTTTTTCTCTTAAACATGATTAATTTGGTTCATGGAAGAAAAAAATCATGCATAAGATCTTTCACATTGAAAAAATCCATTTTACATAAGTAATAAATGAAATCCATCATGCCTATGTGATTCCATTTAACTCAAATAAGAAATAACATCCACCATTCTTATGTTATTACATTTAATTCTATAAATCATTGAAATTTCTTTTATAAGTCTCTAATTTCAAAGGGAATGTGGCATGGAAAACATGGCATATGAATAATTGGTAAATTATATCTACAATATATTCATATAACTAAATGGAGCCTTAGGTTCTATTAAATTCATGTATCTCAAGGGAATTATCTTTTAAAAACATTTCCAGAATATATAAGGGAGTTCTAGTTTTTTAAGGAAATTAGCTAAAAAGGAATATTTCACTTGTCTCACCCATGGGGTGGCCCTACAAGTTTAATTAAACATATTAAGTAGAAAAAAAGGAGAATATGTGAATAATATGTGGAAAAGTTAAATTTTATAAGAAACACTCTTTATAATGGGGTCTCTTGGCAAAGGCAGACAAGAAGAATGACAAAATGGTCATGAGATGACAAAAATCACAGGGAAAATAATGTGACCACCTACCTCGATGTCATAGATGATTCCTAATTCTATATGAAGATCTAATTTGAATCCATGTGGATGATATTTGTTAAATGTTCAAATTCCTCGTTGTTAGGGCATTTGTGGCCAAACAAAAATAGAAAAACAAATTCTAAGAAAAACTTTTATATGATTTTAGAGACTTGGAGAGATTAATGAGATGAATTCAGTAAATAAAATGAATCTAGGATTGAAAACTAGATGATATGTTTTATCTCAATTCCTAGGTGAGGAGTTTTGGTGCCTAATGGGTAGAGAAATAAATGTTTCAGCTATTGGAGAACTAAATATAGTGTTCAAAATTGTTTTAGCGGAAATGAGATTAAATTTGTGCTTCTCAAAAAAATTAGGGTCCCATAGTTTAAACACACACATTTCAAACCATGCACATAAAATTTGATAATCCATTGTATAAAAGTTTGATAAATATGCAATGTCATGTGCCTTGGGTTTCATGATTGTAGAAAAAATGTGTGACCTATAGTGGCCACTGTCTTCAACCACACAATTTCAGACAATCTAGGCTTCCTTGGCTATATTGTTAATACTAACTATGAAGCCTAGTCTATAGCCCATTTTTTAGATATTTTTGCTCTGAGCATTCACTATATTCTCTTCAAACCATTCTCAGAACATAGTATACATTTAATATGTTTAACCCAATGTTTTTAATTTAAAAACAAACAATCAATGCCTTCATAAAAAGGCAGTTTGTTACAGAATCACCTCCTTAATGAAACTCATCCCTAAGTCAGACTTATAATAATAAAAAAGTATAGTCAGTGAAGTTTTCAATCCATTAATACCATATATCATATTCCAATTCGTAGGTATCATCCTACACCCGGTCATGATTCCAAAGCACCCATACAAGAGGAATAGACCTTCCTCGGAGTGTCATTATGCGTCGATCCAAAATACTCACTAAATACTCCTTGAAAGAAGAATATACATCCAATTTGATCTCATCAAGCTGGAATACATGGGTTAGTTCTCGATTTTAATAGTGAATATGAGATAAATGAAAGACTTAATGCATACATTGGTATCCCTGAGGAAGTTCCAACTAGTAATCCACTGATCCAATCTTTTTTACAATCTCAGTGGGTCCAACGGAACTTAGTGGGTTCTTATACCACTTACGTATAGGTCTATGGCCTAAACTAGGTGATATTCGTAAAAATACCTAGACTCCAACCTCAAACTCACGATGTCATCGATGTATGTTGTCATAAGACTACGTTCTAGACCATGATATCAACATGTGTTGTCTGGTCAACTAGACCTGCTCAGTAGGATCCTGCACAAGGTGAAGTCCAAGCATAGCTACCACCCCTACCTTTTTCCATTATATAGGGTAGTGGAATGGTGTACCATATAAGGATTAATAGGGATCCATCATGATGGTATCTTGATAGATGTTATTATAAGAAAATTACACTAGGGTAATGTGCTCCACTCAAGAATCTCTAAAGTTGAGGATATATGCATGAAGAATGTACGCTAGAACATGGATCATACACTTTGTATCTCCATTAGTCTATGGGTGATATGTCATGCTCAAATGTACCAGTATACCCAAGGCCTTATGCAACCCCTTCAAGAACCATGATGTAAAATTATCATCTCAATCAAAAATTATAGAACTTGGAACTGCATGAAGACTTAAAATTTATCTAACATACATCCTTATGATATCATCTATCAAGAAGGACTCTCACATAGGTATGAAGTGTGAGACCCTTTCAAAATGATAAATGAATACCCATACAATATCTTTTCCATGAGGTGATGTTGTTTTACTCCTCATGAGATCTCTTGAAACATAATCTTATTTTCAACTAAGGAATAGAAAATGGTTGTAAAATCCCCATTGGTCACTAATTTACCTCTTTCACGTACTAAAAAGTTGAATGATGAGTGATGATGCTGGAAATATCCTGTTACATACCATGCCACCAATATTTGCATCGTAGATCTTGATACATTCTTCTGACACAGGAGTGAACCACCCAAACTGAAGCACAAAAATCCCATGTCAGCTCCTCTCTAATAACTGTAGGGATCCTTACACACCGATGGAACAATAAGGTATTATCTTCATCCATAGTCCAATAAAAAAATGTATCACCATCTAAAATTATTTCCCTATGGAAAATTCCATTGGTATATGATATTTGTTGCATTCACACCCATTTGAAAAGACTAAAAGTCCCCGTTAAGGCTAATAGGATAGTCTAATTGTGATCCTCTTGAACCCCAATGTGAATATCTATGAATAAGTATATAAACGTCAATTCATCAGTCGATTTATATACCACCTATATCTGAGTCTTTATTCTCGGAGTATTAGCTACTGAATTTATTTTATTATGTATGTAAGAAAGCTCAAAATCAAATGCTTGAATGTACTCAACCCACCTTCATTTCTTAAGATTCATATCCCACTGTGTGAATATGTACTCTTGTATTTTGTGACGTTGAAACGAAAAAATTATATCCCATAAGATATTATCTCTAAAAATGTAAGGAATGAACAACACCAATGATCTTGAGGTCATGTGTCTGGTAATACCAATTACTAGGCCACAACTGATGTGACTCATACATGAAGACTAGCTTGTCCCTCCTCAGAATATATCTATGTCTTGTACCAAATGCCTCAAAAAATATAATATAGCTATTTTATGGATTTGGAAGAATCAATATTGTCACTAAATTCAAATTACTCTTAAACTCCTAAAAGGATACTTCAGAGGCTTATGATCATATTCATTTCACACTCTTCTTTTTCAAGCACGTTAGTGGTTCATAAAGTTGCGACAAATTCTGGATAAAAAATATATAATATCCCTAACTCCAAAAGAATCTTCTAATTTAAAATTCGTTCTTAAGATCTCTTCAGGAAACATTGGATATCACTATCTATTGGTGTAAAAAAACTCTTAACAGCAAGATGATATGACCCAAGAAGAGTACTTTGTTGATAAAAAAGATTCATTTATTGACCATTTCATTGATCTCATGACCAACCAGGGTATTCAAAATGATCTCAACCTGGGTTTTATGCTCATGTGTGGAGAATAAATACACAAAGATATCACCAAAAAAGACAACAAAAATTAATCCATATATAGATGGATGACACAATTCATAAGGGTTGTGAAGACAACATGTGTGTTCATGAGTCTGAAAGATGTAACTAGGTACTCTTATTGACTATACCTACTCTTGAAAGTTGATCATGGTTTTTATGATTTCCATACATGCACCAGATGATATCTTGACCTCAGATCTATCTTTGAAAACAAGTTCTCCCCATAGAGCTTATCAAAGAGGACATCTATTCAAGAATGTGGATTCCAATTCTTAATAGTGAACTTATTCAAATGAATATAATCTAGAAAAATCTAGAGGGTACAAACCTTGTTTTGGCGAAAATAATTGGTGAATCCCAAGGAGGCGTGATGCGAATATAAATCCTTTGGCCTCTAGATAATCCAATTAAATCTTGAGCTCCATGATCCCCTTATGTTCCATCCTATAATGACGAATAGTCATTAGTACTGCTCTTGGTACCATATTAATAGTGAATTCTACCTCTCTCATTAAAGGTACACCAGGGAAGACAATATGAATGGAATATATGTAACAATCTACTATTAGATGTAAAACAACACATTTACACCCCTTGAAATCAAGGAAAATACTAAAGATCCTAGAAGTTACACTGCCCATCCTCTGCTGCTCAGGCCATGATAAATTTATACTGACACCCCATTCACCCTTATGCATGTTTCTATCCCCCCTATGGTGAGGTAAACATCACCCTCTAACAATATAAGTCAATATAGGCTTGATAGGGAACTAAATAGTTTATACCAATGATTACGTCTAAAAACATCATGTCGAGGATGTAATGATTTAATATGAGTAGGTAACAACCTATCTCAAGGGGACAATCCCAATAATAAGGATCACCATCTAAATGGATATTTAATTGTGTGTCTAGTATTATAACTCCATGAAAGTGCACTACATTGGGGAAAGGACTTCCCATAATAGTCGTACATATAAAATAGTGAGATACAACTATGTTAGATAAAGATGACCCTAAATTGGAGGCTACTGTAATTGTACCTTGTACTGTAGAAGGTTGTTCATTATTCTCCTCTAACATAGGATGTAAAACAAGTAATTTTCCAGTACAGTAGCCCTAAGTCACTTCCCACACACCCAAAGTATTAATGATCAATTGGAACTGAGAATAATAAGTTTAAATATCTTTACCTCGAATACCACCTCAGCATGACTGGCTGGTGGTAATCTAGAAGCATGCCTGACGTGATCCTACTCGCCAAGCTCATGATCAAGGAGTAGGTGCAGATCCCATCACTCTAGACACTAGATAAAAATTACTACAAAAACTATGAATATGGCCCATCATATGTTTCCTCTATAATCAAGTGGATCGTGCCATCACTAGGGTTTTTGTATTTCATGGATTCCTACATTGGTGACAGATAAGAAAGTAATCTTCATGAGGATCCTGATTGCTTCTACCTCTATGAGTAGACTCAAAGAGCCTCTTACACCTAGAAGAGGAAATATTGATATCTCTAGGTGCTAAATTACCCTAATTGTCACCTTCTTCATCCCTCAATTTCCACTCTCTAATATGGACATGGTTGATAATTTAAAAAATGGTCTTCAACCTATATGGGTTGAAATGTGATTAAATGTGTTATACAATCCCATCCTCAAATCGCCTAACAGTCATAAGAACATCAACATTCTAAGTATGAGTGAACCACTACAACACTATCAAATAGAATGAGTATTCCAAAACTAAAATATTCACTCGATGAATGTTCATGGATTATCTAGTTATGAAATCCCATAGAGTGTGGTTAAAGAAGTAGCCATTGATGATGTTCTGAATATCTGCCCAGACAATTTCATCATGATGATCCACCTTGGTGAAAATATCCAATTACTACTTGTCGAAATCATGAAGCATATACAGATCATCCATGAACATAATATCTAGATGAATCTCTATATTCCTGAATATTGATGGGATTTTTTTATTTAAGAATCCACATCATGTTGTCCACCATCCCCTGAGAATGTGGGACGATGATGCCACCAAAACTCGAGTCAACAAATCCATGCTTGGGGGAGGTCGAACTAAAACTTATATAAAATGAAACATAAATAAGAAACCCTCATGGAACTAGGAATCAGTACCCATATTGGGTACTAGAAGAGGTCCCAATGGGGGAACTATAGGAAATATCACTGACAGCTCAGGGCCAACCACCTTAGGAGATCTATCATCACCGCCTTCATTATTCATGATAGGAGGACATCCTGGTGAAATGACACTAAAATACATAACATACACCTAAAAAGAGATTTATGAAAATATGAAAATTTCATTTAAGTAAATAGTAATGGTATAAATCCATCCTATAAGAATGATCCGGCCTCTCTTACTGGATCAAAAGACACGTCTAGATGGTATAGGAGACCAAAACTGTTCATAAGAACATATAAATACCCACTAGACACTACTAATTCTGGTTTTAGGTTTAATTCTCAGTGTAAAAGGTATATAAGTTGATTTTTCTCTATTTAGAAGAAATTTTCAATTTGAATTTGTTTTTGTTCAAATATTTAAATCACATTAAATTGTTGAATTAGATATATTATCATATTATGATCCAGTAGGGCCCATTCTACTCATGAACGATGTCTTTGTATCAACTTAACAGACACCATGACATGTTCAAACTCATGTGAACTTTGGTCTATATCCTAACATTCCATAATTGACTACTTAATTTGTCTTCTTTAACATATTCAAGAAAACATAGTTAGGTTAAGGCATTCACATAATGTATCAATCATGTTTTCCAATCCCTGTAATATGTATCACCATAATTCAACATAATCAAGGCCCTAGTAATATCTAAAAGAAAAATACCCACTAAAAATTAAACATGACCTATAAAAATTCATGTAATATTAGTCCTAATATTCTTAAAAATGATGCATGTATCAATGATCCTTTTCCTCATATCATCGGGCCAAGATTGAAATAAATCCTCAATTAGAACCATAATAATAACCACAACAAATATTGTGTGTCACATAGTTGTGAAATGATATCCATAGTAATATAGTAAACAATAACAACAATTATAATTAAAGAAACCTTCCCTTTATCAAAAACATTGGCTCACTATGCCCAAGAACGACTTACGACCATGTTTTAGGCATTCAAAATCTCTAATATATTGTATCCAAACAGTAAAGCAAGATATGAAACTACTCTGATTCCACTATGTGATGTCCTGACATGGGTTCCACATAACCCATGACCAGAGTCGGTGGGTCACTTTTCCTCGAGAATGATTCATCATAAATTAGAGGCTTCCGACTATTAGTGAGGGTGTAAATGTGGTACATTGGGGAGACTGTATCCTCATATTAGAGTAGTACAAAAAATTCAATCAGATACAATGAATAGTAGAAGAATAATATAATGAGACTAAATAGATAAACCATGAAAACAAAAAATTTGATTAAGTAAAAAGAGAGGGAAATAAAAAATTGAACAACTGATAATAATACTCAAAATCCTCTAAGGTATTGTTTTATTAAGGGTTGAATAGAAGACTGTAATATAAAAGAGATAGAAAAATACCAGTATTCTATACATGAAGTACAAGAAACAGAAAAATATTCTCCACTAGAATCTCATGATAAGGCTCATTACTCTTCTCACAGCTCCACTATAAGAAAAATCAGTCCAAAAAACAATAGTAGAGATATTTCACTTATTAATACCTCCAGATAGTTAGTCCTCTTGGGTACCAAAGGAAACCCGAATAGGGTGTGAGATAAAATTCATAGTAGGCCACCAACATTTGTATCTACATGTAATCGATGAAATTTTTGTAGCTAAATTTTTTGAAGGTATAACAGAATATATATATCAATGCTGAATTAAAAATAGGGTCTCTCAGTATACAAAGGGACACCTAATGTCTTTACCTGCTTAGGCTCATTGTTGGAAGGAATGTATGAACATTCAGTATATATATAGTATTACAAAATTTATATATATATATGGTATAATTATATGTATTTCATCCAATTATATTAACCATGTGTATGAAGACCTAAGTGCCCATATTCTGAGAATAATAGTGCAAGCTGGACCAGGGAATAACTCAGACAGCCATGACCAGTCTAATGAGACTAATATCACAAGCAAAAGGGTACATTACCTACATCCCAATAAAGTGAGATATGCCACACAACCACACTCTAGATGGAGACTTATCCTCCATGACATCATTATAATCATGGAACATGGTGCATAATGATCATCTACCAAATAGAATCACTAATGAAAAATTCCATACTCGGAACCTGATATAAGGGAGTGCAATTATCCTCCATGATCAAAGGCCCCTTACCATCTTATCAAAGCCTCTATAAAATAATATATTTTTTATAACCAGAATGGGGAATTACTTCATTTACAACTATTTTGTTATCCCTAAAATAAAAATAAGGGATAATCAAATTTTAATATAAGTCATGTGGTAAAACATATCATGTGAATTGGTCATTAAGACGATATATATTCATGGAAAAATCACATTTATCAATAAAAACACGAGGCATCATCTCTCATGTTTAATGTTATTGAATTTCAATTTCAGTTGAAAGAATTATATTTCATGAGAATCTTTTATCATGGAATAATAAAATTTCATGGACTAACCTCAATTCATAAACCATTACATTAAATTAAACCCATTGACCCATTCAGTTCAAGGGAGAGGAAACATCCTTTCATAAGCCCCTTCACTTTGATCAATTAAATTTAAATCAATTATTGAATATCATCTATCGTGCCTATGTGATTATATTTAAATAAATTATGTAATAACATCTATATGGATATTTTGATTCTGTTTAATTCCATAAATCAGGGACATTTCATTTATAGGGAACAAATTTTAAATGGAAAGAAGCATGGGAAATGTGGTATATTCATAGTTGGGAAATTCCAACTAAAAGAGGTCAAAACACATAATTATTGTATTGGCACCATTCCAATTGATGTATCTCAATGGAATTATTTTTTAAAATCTAAAAGATAAGGTACTAGGGAGCTAAACATTTTAATCCAATTAACTATAGTTCCCAATTTCACTTATATCACCTAATTTTTGGTTGTACAAGGGGCATAAAACCAATGAACTACCAAAAAATGTCCAATATGTTCATAATATGGTGCAATGGTCAATTTGATATGGAAAAATTATTATAATTGGGAAGATCAGTGAAGGTTTGTGCATATCACAACAACGTTGCTATGAGATGACAATACTCAAAGGTAAAATGACATGACCAGCTATAACAGGGCCATTAGCAACACCTCACTCGATATAAGCCTTAGATTTGAAGTATGTTCCATTATATATGAGAAATTTTCCAATTAATAGAAAATATCGTATATGATCATGCACATAAACAGTGAAACATATTAAAATATTAACTTTGATATGAGTTTAGAAACTAGGGGATATTACCTTGACGAGTATGATGCTTCCAAAGGATTGAGGATCCGACACAAGATGGTGGAGTCACCTCAATTCCCAGGTGATTATATTGGGTGTTAAATGGGAGTAGAAACACGTGTTTCTTCCACATGAGTCAAAATGTGATAGAAATAAAATGTTAAAAAATAATTTTGGTTAAAACTTTACTTTCATCCAAAATTATGGGTAACATAGTTTATGCACATTCTTTGCAAACCGTGCAAAAAATTTGCAATAAGGCACTATAAAACTATCTAAAATAGATGCTCGGTCAGGAACTTTGGTTCGAGCAGCTGTAGAAAAACTGTGTGACCTACTGGTTCCCTTTTCTACAAAGGCATGGTTTTAGAAAAACCATTCTGCTTGGGAAGCATGGTGAAAACTAACCTTCTGGCCCAGTTTGTGACTAATTTTTTCAGAAATCTAGGCTCCAAACAATCCCAACAGCACTCCCCAGACCATCCATTGGTTGTATAACCCATTTACCATGTATAAATAAAGGTTTTAAAACTTAAAAAATTATATGTACCAGTGTGAAAATAAATTTCATCACAATAAAATACAAAATAATGACCATAATGGGTAGTTCAGATAGGTATGTTCAATATTTCCTCTATTTACTCAACATGTAAATAAATAATTTTATATAAAATTAAATAATTTTATTTTCTTAAAATTAGTTTGTATGAGAATCCAAAATACTTTTTAGATGAATATAAATAAAAATGAATGAATGACTTAATTAATTTTAATGAGTTATATCTTAATTAATAATGAATGGAATTAATGTTGGTTTGTTAAATACATATTAATTTCATGTATTAATGATCATGATCTTGATCTACATGTTTATGGTTTTTATTTATTTAATTTCAATTAATGAATGTATATTTTATAAATTATTATTATTAAATTAAAATGATGGTTTTTTATTCATCCCCTCTTATTATGTACAGACCATCATATCCATGGTTTCTTTTATCCACTCACTATAACAATTCCATTAGTTTCCCTCCGATATGTGTGAGTGAATCATATGTATGGTTGGAGATAATAAGTTATTGGAGGTTTTTTATGATGTTGTTTTGGTGAGACATACCTAGGTGATACACAATACGTAGGTGGAATGCTACTACTCGAGCCAATACCAACTCATATAAATATTCCCCTATGCCTAATGATTTTTTTATTATTCAATATATAAACAAAACAATAGATATTATTCAATATAATTGAAAATATTTATTAAATATATATCATGGGTATTTACATTTTTTTATATATAATCTATCATTATCACATAAATAAATCAATTAAATTAAAAGCATTCCCGTATGGAATAAAATTAAAAGAATTATCCCTAAATATTTTGCTAACACTTTGTTAATAACACAAGTAAATTTCACATAATGTTAACCCGGCTTTTAAAAGGATAAAATAATAAATAATTTAAAAAATATTTCAAAGAAATATTATATCTATAAGGCCTCTATTTGTTGAACTAAAATTGAAATTTATTTAAAGTGTTAGTTCTAGGTATTATAATGGAAAATTTAAAAATATGGAAAAAAAATAGTGGTAGTTGGTTGAATTGAATAAAAATATATTGGATTTAATTTTTATTATATGTTCAATACAAATTTATAGAAACTCTTTAGGAAATCCCTGATAGTATTTCTAGATTGGTGAGTCCACCAAAAAGATCATGGAGTTACAAGCTAATATTTGATAGTACCGCTAACCTAAATACCTTTATATAATTTCCCTGACCATTTAAGAGGATAAAATAAAATATGGATCATTTACACTATAATTTTTACATAATAATACATTCCTTGACCAATATTTTGGGCTATGGGAAATGGATATAATAATGAGATACATAATAAGATAATCCAGTTATTTTATCTCAAATATTTTGTTAATAAATTAATTTATTAACAATATAAATTTATATTGGTTTAGTAAAATTGGATTTTTATAAACTAAATGATTCATCAAATAAATTATTTATAATGATAATCCATTCCATAAAAATAACATCTTGGAATGGTATAGACACCTGTGAATTATATTACTCCATGTATATAACATTTATTTTTTGGAGGCCTCAATACCTGATTTTCCTAACATTGATGTGTTTGATGATGAGCTATCTACCTATTAGAAACTCAACGATGATATTATATATGTCTAATATTTAGATATTTCATTCATGACTCATGAACTCAAGAAATCAAATTAGATCTTGGATTCATATAGAATGATCCAAAATATTCTTGGTATTTTTCAACAGATTTCTACATATGATTTCATTAACATATCTATGGAATTATTTAATAGATAACCTATAGGGGGTGTAATATATTGGAATCACATATTCAAAATGATATGCTAATAAAATAATCTAGACATTTTATGGTTTGAACATCTCTATGGATTATGCACTAACCTCATGCTTGAATCATTAACATAGAACATCACTAGATTTGTTGTGAATTTTATTATGAAAAAAGGGATAAGTCTATTATAGATATCCTCAATCTACTTTATCATGTTTAAAAGGACATGAAGTGTGAAACTCCATCTATTATTATGGTGATCAAGTGGAAGGAAAATGTGAAAATAATGAAGATAGTAACTAAGTATAAGGATTATTTGAAACTGCCTTATAATAAAAGGGACGTCATGTTGAATGCAAGGGAACATTATGTTATTGGTTTCCATATTGTAATATATTCCCTAATAAGAAGAACTTCTCCATTTCTAATAAATATGTGGAAGCTTTGGCTATGTTCTTTCTCAAGTAAAAACTATCTATTTCTACAAATTTATTATTATTTAAAAATTATAGAACATGAATTTGTATATATTTAGAAGATCCAAGTAGATTTGGATGAGTTTTACAAGATAATATAGATTTAATATATGTCAATTGAGATTTCCTCACTACAATATTTATTCCAGATGACCACATCAAATTACTAACTAAAATGGTATCAGTTTTAAAAAGTCGTTATTATATTTCATGAGTCTTCAAAAACATAATATTTGTGTCCAGTATTGATTTTAATGGATTTATTTTTAATTTTTGGATAATCATTTTTATTTTACAAAATAGTTCCTATTTTGGTAAAGAATACCTCAATAATTGGGTTTATGTTTTCTAGTTTGCAATAAATGTAATAGAAATCTATAACAAATCTAGTTATCATGAATCATATAACATATAAATATGAAATAAACACTTATGTTATAAAAAAGATAATTGCCAAAAAATTAGAATAGTAATGTTATTTAGATTATTTTAAACTAAAATCACTTGGTATATGTCCCATTTATTTAAATGGTAAAATGACCATGAATATATTTAGTGGAAAATGTTAAAGTGTCATATATATTATGGATTTAGTTCTTACCAATCAGTGTGGACTGTATCTTATTGATGGAAATTGGGTATAATCCAATTTCATAGCATTTAATGATGATTTTAAAATATATGGGTATGTCTACATCAAGATGATCATTTCAGATTAAACGGATAATTTAACGGAACGTAAGAATGAATTTGAGGACCAACATTATATGAAAATAAATAAAAATTAATTTGAAAATGGGGGATATTATCTTAAACTAGAATTAATTTATTATTTATGGGAGGATGATATATTATCTCAACTCACTCCTCCTAATAAAAAATAATGGAGTGGTGTAAGTGAATGGAGGAGCAATACCTTACTGGGCATGTTAAGGTCAATAATGCTTAATGACTGTATTACATTAATGTTTCAGGGATATAATGTATAGGACACAACACATGTAATAAAAGAAGTGATAAATAAAATAATAAATGGTATTCCATATGATCATTAGCGTGGGAAGAAATTTTTATTTTAGAACTTATGAGTCTATGGTTGTGAAGAATATATTAAGTCATCCTCATGTAATAAACGTGAACCCTAATAAAATTAGTGAATATTTATTGAATATCCAATTGAAACTAGAGGATATTACTTATAAAAGGCATCAAAAAAGATTATATTTATTAATAGACATCCCATATTCCTTAATATGGATCATGCATCTAAAATAGATAGTATGAGTGATATAAACATTGATGAAGGTGTATGTTAAGAGACATAAGACTTGGATCTTGAAAATATTCCACAAATATCCATGTAAGAGGACAATATATAGATAAATGAATTATATAGGTATAAAAAAGTGGTTAAGGAACGAAAAATAAATGGTTTCTAATCATCATTTATGGTTACACATAACTTATTGATGATAATTTTCTAGTAACCTATGAGGAAGAAGTAAGTGAAAAAAAGTTACCAAATGGAAACAAGCTATGTTATTTGAGAATGATTCCATGTACCAAAATCATATATAGAATTTTTAAATCCTAATATGGATATTAATGCTTTTGGTTTAATGTGGATAGTCAATAATTAAATAGAAATGGAAGGAAAAGTCTATACCTATAATCTATTAATTTTTTAAGTGGTGTATAAACACATTCATGGAATAAAATTTGAAGAAAACGTTTCTCCAATTACAATGATAAAATCCTTATAAATTTTACATTCTAAAACATCATACCGTGTTTTTGATATTTTTAAGATGGATGTCAAAAACAATTCCTCTACATGATCTTTTAGGATGATGTCAATAAAACACAACTAGAAGGGTTGGAGACAAAAAATAATGATAACAAATTAAAAGTTTTGTAAATATCCATTAATTTATTAATGGAAGCTTATAGTTCGTGGAATATTCAAATTAATGAAACCATATGAAAAGTTGTTTTTTTAATGATTGAATATGATTCTTATTCCTAAAAATAGTATTGTGGAAGTGAAATTAGATTCTTGATTTTATATATTACTGATATATTAATAATAAAAAACGAGATACCAATATTTTGTACTATTAATAATGGGTAATACTCATGATTCTCCATAAAATACATAAGTAAAGTTACATATATTCTTGGGATAAAGATAAATAATAATAATACAAGAAGGTTTTTATAATAAGTCAAGGTATATGCATTTAAAAGTTACAAAAGTGACTTGGTATGGAAAAATATAGTAGGGGACTACTTCAAATGTCACATGGAATTCATCTTTTCAAGAAAACGTGTCCTTGGACACATGTTGATAAATAATGTTGAAAATGAGTCAATATACATCATTTATTAGGTTATCTATTTTTTCAATATTATATAAAAGCCTAGATGTCATCTATGCCTTCTGAATAGTAGTCAGATTTCAAGATGACCCAGGTGAGAACTATTGGATGGAATTTAAGACTAACATGAAGTACATTAGGTATAATAATGATATATTCATAGTTTGTGGAGGATATGGTGAAATTTTAAATAAATGATATAGAAATTATATTTTCATAATAGACTATGATTATATGAATTTGAAGCAGGATATATATTCACTCTTATTGGATGTGCTATTAATTTTATGGTCTCAATGAAAACCTTTGTCACAGATTTTATATTGTAATTTCAGAATATTATAACTTCTAATGCAGTTGTTGAAGTGATTTAGATATAAAAAATAATCATTTAGTAAGATGTTGGGCCTATGAAGAGATCATACCACCCTCTATTGTGATAATAATATAGTCATGGCACTTTTAAAGAATCCATGTTCACATATGGGTGTTAAACACACAGTCCAAAAATATCATATTATGAAAAAAAATTTAGATGGGTGATGTTGTATTAGGAATATTTTTTATTGAAGGAAATGTGGAGGAATTATTTTATAAATATACATATTAGTAAAATAATGAAAATATTGTGAGATCAAAAACAGTAAAATTCCTTAAATATTGGTTATAGTCTAAGTGGGATTCTGTTGGAGTTAGAATCATTGAACCAACAACTATATATATTAGATATGATATATATATATATATATATATTCGAATATGTAAATATTAATTAATAGTTTATCAAAAATTGATTTCACCTCCATATCTAAATAATCAATCCAAAATATTTGGGAATAATACTAGTGAACTCCACGGGGACACTCCACGATTTATGAACTCATTTTTAAAAAAGTCCTCTCGAGGAGACTTCATCGCTCCTAAATATGTAAAATAATTGCAGTTATTTGGAATTGGAATAGTATCTACACCTAGAATGAGACTAATCATAATGTAAAAATCTCATATAGATTCTAATAGTTTTAAATCCATGGAAAAATATTTTTACTATTTTATTAATATATGAAATTTCACTTGATGTGTCCCCATATCATCAAAAACTATAATAATAACCTAGGCTATGATCATGCCCATATGAAAATGGATTATTCTTACATTATATAATTTAATTAACCACTCTCCAACATATACATAACTGATTTGAATGATACTTGTCAATGATAATAATCGACAAGGGAACAACCCCATACTATTTAATCCATTATGAGGATCACATGAATACATCTCATATCCAACATGGTGAAATCCCACGGGAATCTGTATCCACAAATCAATATGATAAAATTTCAAAACACAAGGATAACCTATGATAATAACCCTAAAGGTGTATCAGTTTAAATCACACCTAATAGATACTCAATGTATATCACTGAACGAACTATTACGTAGTAGATTTAAAATAATATAATTCTCCAGTAGCAAACAATGAATATGTTAAATTAGAAGCTATTAAAATCATAAATTGGATAGTATATAACCCAATATAATTATTATTATTATTAGTATGAATGACACAAAACTACCCAATTCCTAATACAAGATCACTATACTGAATATAGTAAACCATATTCCCTTATAAGATCTTCTAATCCTACACCATGGAAAGACATCCACGTCCCAAAACCAAATGGTCAATTGTACTCTAGATAACTACATGTTGGGAACATATGATGTCACCCATGAATCATATACATTTTTAGAACCTTTATCATTAGATAATCAATAGGAACTCCTAAAAAATATTTTACATGTTCCCCATAATCCCACTTAGTTAGCACTCAGTGGGTCATTTTTCATATTGTGGATGTGTATAAGAAGCCCTACTACATTGATGAAATTTCCATAAAATTTCACCCTATGAAGGAAGATGTGGCTCAATAATTTATCTGATATTCTTATTATTGAACTATCATGGGCCATCCAAAATATGCATCCCTATTTACCGAGGGTCAACTGATGGTCCCCTAGTAAGAATCAAATACTTTGAGCCTCTACTCTCAATCAAGATATGAATTTTGATCAAATTATGTTTCCCAAACTTTAAAAATATAGACTATAGAGAAAAAATTCTTATACCTAAATCAAAACCCTAGTAATTCCCTCTAAAGTTTTCACTATAGATACTCTATCCCCATCCAGCGATTGGATAATAATAATTCAAATATGTCAAATGACCATTATATTCTATGACTAAAATACCTCCCTAAATGAGGTACATAATCAATAAATACTTGTTTGTAATAAGAATTTATGTAATGAAGTGATCAAAGAAATATTTTTGAGTGTAATTTCAAGATAACCCCATGTTCTAGTCCACTTTGAATAATATTTCCACATAGTGGTCTATTGTTCCTCAGAGATTGTATATAGGTAACTTCAACCCCACTCTTGTGGTGTTTCGAGGTGACAAAATTTTATATGGATATACTTCACCCAATACATAGTTTCATGAGGACTACTCTCCCTAGAAATTTATTTGGTGTTTTATATGGATATATCAGGTTATCTATGACATTGGTTCTATTGAATGTGGTGTCTATCTCCCAAAATATAGCATGGATTAAAGTATTCACTCATGGGTATGATTATCCATCACTGTATCTAATGTAATATTTTTATTTTACCCAACCATGAGTAGACCATACAGATCCTCACCCTTCTAGTGCACCACTAGAGGCCTCCTTATTTTCATCCCTATACAATACCAAATAATTCCTTAGAATACATTTCTATTTAGCTCTTAATGGAATATTTTAGAAAAATTAGTAACACAAATAACATCTATCTATTATATATAACACATAACATAAAATTATGACAAATTTAGAACTCTCCCTAGCCATTGATAACCATTACTAGGATCACCATAAAATTTATACAAGATAACATCATTTTTTTAGTGTTACTTTTTATAATAATATCACAATTGGACCAATTAAATAAATTTTAATTTAGAAGCTATAGAGTAAAATTCATTATAATTTTATATGATAACTTTTTTAACAAATAGTGACTTGACATAATGTTATTGAATTATCACCCATCAATATAGAACAATTCAAGGGATTTATTATATAATATAACACTATATGGTTAATCAATGTAGATTCTTTTTTTATCACTTAAAATAAGTAACCCGAATATCAGTGCCAAGGTAACCAATTTATGGAATCTTCATGAATGAAATTTGAATCCTAGGTATAGGATATAGTTTATAAATAAACTCTCACTTTCCATTTTATGAAAAGGTTTAAATCTCATAAATTATACAAAATAAATAACCTTCATCACACTTGGCATAGTAGATTAAATATAATATAAAACATTAAGAATTATAATCCAACCTCTAGTAAATTTGACATCTCTTATACATGATTTAACTACTAACAAGAAATTGGTTTTTATCAATTTATGAAAAATTTCTATCTAATGTCAACACCACATAACTTGTAGGAAAAATAATAAAACAAAAAGCTCTGATACCACTTTGTAACAACCCATCCTAGTTCACTCAATACTAACTAGATCAGAGAATTATGTGACATGAGGCATACCACTATGTACACTATAGGGTTTATAAATGAATAGAGGGCCTAAGGTAACATTTTTTTTGAGACTACACCCTCATATGAAAGTATTGAAATAATTATGGATGTAATAATGAAAACATTAATATGTATGATTAAATGATAATAAAACCCATTGAAAATTCCAAAAAAATAACTTATCTAACCCATGAAAAATCAAATTTCAATTATAAAATTCATAGAATTTATAATGACTGAATGATGACATTCCTAGTGAATCATACACACGAATACAGAAAATAATATAAATAAGAAAAAAGGGGAAAATTGGGAAAATTAGTCCTTATTAAATACTTGGTATTGTCTCACATGCTACACCCTAGCTTGCCAGATCAATAATAGATCACAAAGACCATTCCCTTATCCTTTTATATAACAATGAAGTCTTCTTGGGTGACCATGGTGTCCCATGTAGGGTGTGGTTATAAAATAATAAAACATGACCAATAGCCTCTAAATATATATCCAATGTGAATAATGTAAATGTTGGTGTGTGTTAATAAATAAATAAAAGCATAATAAATAGATAAATATTCAACCTCATGTACTGAGGTGAAACATGATATTTACTTAACCGACATCATCAATAGCCATATGTATTTTCATAGGATACTTATATAACCACCAGGGGGAATGACCCCACTCCATATAAATATATCAACATATCTGACTCGAGATGAATGGTTCACACCCGATATATCTCATATATCATACTTATCATCGGGAAAGGGGCCTCCACAACATTTCTCAGATATTATTATGTGGGGTAATAACACCCATATATATCTCATATATCATAATATAATGGAGTAACTCCCCCATATATCTCATATATTTTATCTATTTTGGGAGTGATTCCAACCTCGTAAATCTCACATTTGATTATTAGTGTGTAATGATTTTTTTCCTATATATCTCAGGTATCGAATCTATCAAGGGGAATATTTCCATACACATATATCTCATATACGAAACCTATCCGTGGAATGGTTTATAACCAAAATATATAATATATCATTATTTTTCATAGGGAAACCCCTATAATTACCTTTCAAAAACAATTTTTTTTAAAAATTATGCTCTCCCTTCATGGTTCCCAATGGTATAGATTCTAAAATACCAAAATGTGTCTTGAAACCAAAAGCAAGGGTTGGTTATAAGAAATAATTGAACAATCATTTTTCTATTTTTTATGTTAAGAACACATTTTGTCGATATGACTATACATCATATGAACTTATAAAATAAGTCATACATTTCGGATAACGTAGGGACCAACTACCTTAATCTTCAGGGAAGATAAATTTTGAATATTAAAAAAACAATCCAATATTAAATGAATGGAATTGAATATTTACAAAAAAACACTGAAATAGTCAAAACATAACTATAAGAGGTTTAAAACTATAAATTCCCATGATCATCTAAATAGTAATCATCTTAGAGTTGTAGATTCACCTTAAGATTTCACACTAAATAGACGATGACTGAAACCATTGATGGATCACAGATACCTCACAAGCAATTGAAAATAGACTGAGGGGAACTGTTTTTTGTGATTTTATAAAATTTATGCTGTAAATTCCTTAATTTCATTTTAAAATTTTGAAAAAAATTTAGATATAGTTTAGAAAATTTTGAAATACTAATTCTTGGAGAAAAATAAATTTTACTTTTGTATCTTCACTCATTTGTATCATCTCTCTAATGAATCTCGTGTGTCATATAGGGGGACCAAAACACACTAAAGTTCAATCCCAACAAAAAATGACTCTTGAGAACAAGAACATATCCATTTTCTAAATCACACATATTATAAGAAACACTCCCAACACTTTCCCAAATTTTCCATCTCCACACCAGATGAATCTGATGGAAAAAATTATACTTTTACATATTAATTATTTTATAGGGTTACTTGTACAAATTGGGGGAAAATTCTATGTTACTATTACTAATTACATATACACTTTTCCAACTCACTACAAAATGAAATTTATGTATTAAAAAACAAAATTTTACACATGAAGAGTTTGTTATTATATTTTAATAGTTTTAATTTATGTATTTTCCTTAGTAAATGATTTACTATTAAATATATAGGGTCTACCACACATAACAATTTATTATCAAGGGATGGAATCTGACAAATGGGGTACCCATATCTAAGAGGAACTTCAAATAGAGGGATTCTGGGCATTGAAATATTCTCTAAAATCTTCTCAGGGTAATTTTTTTCATCACATGGAGAACTAAATCTAATATATTAAATAGAAATGTAACTTTTACAATCTAGAGACAATGAATTATTTTAAAAACTATTAAAAGTACCCAAAACATAAAAAAATATCAATATTTCTTCCATGTTATTTTAACACCTATAAAATTATCCATTGTCATATAATCTAAAAAAACATTTCATCCAATTTAGATCCCTCAAAACTACCAAAAATCAATTCCAAATCAACCATTATTCCCCTTACACCAATACAAAGTCCATCTATACATAAACGACCTATAATTCAATTGAAAACAATTTCTAAATATTTTATAAATACAATACTTCTTATATACATGAAATAAAATTGTAATCATAATATAAAATTTCATATTTAAACAAAAATTCAATGGGTTTTTGTTTTGTATAAAAATTAGAAAAAATCACCCTTTAAAAATCATGAGATGTTATAATGGGACTCCACCAGATAAATAATTGAGGCAGTGTGTGACCACAAAAGACCACCATATATATTCTAGGTGTTGGAGACTAACACCAAGGGTATATCCTGACACATATTTCAAAATAAATACCCCTTTTAAATGAAACTCCAAAACACCATGAATATAAATAATTAAAATTTAACCGAAAAATACATGAATATTGTATATCTAATTTCTATTTAGTCATACTAGTTAATATAAAAATAAAAAAAATAATCATTGGTCTAACATCTTCTCAAAACATCAAGGGAGGTATAATATAATCCATCTCCAATAAAAAATATCTAATGGAATGAGTAATGTATATTCAACCTCTCTAACAACTATACATATATAATTTATAAATAGAATATACTAATCTGTATTAGTATATAAATATAATCTAGAGTCTTTTCACTTAATCTTCCTTGCGTCTTTATGAATAGTGTACTCAAATTCTTCCACTTATGAAAAAAAATTAATCAATCATAAAATTTTTAAGGATAACTACCAATAAATTTACATATAATACCTTAATTACACTTCAATTTATAATTCTTATCATATTCACATGGTACCAGAAAACATACCAATACAAATGCTATAGACCTCCCATTTCGACATATTGAACAAAAATCAACAGCTCTAATAGTCTACATTCAAACCATAACAAAAATAATTGTTGTTTTCCAAACTCAAGAACAGTATAACATAACCATTTTTTCATCCCCCCATAGGATCCTTTCTGGTACATATTCAATGGTGGTGCTATATTATACATAAAAGACTCCATTTTTAGTGTCTATAATTAGGGACTGTCCCCCAAATGACAAGAATTGAGTGGGATGATTTCATACTTTGGGGCTCTCACTATATCAATAAGACTCCATCCAAAGGGACTCTTTACAACTCTACATGCATCATAATCACCACTCATTCAATAAATCTTTAATATAAACACATTATCCATACTTCAGTAATCATCATAATCATCATCTTCACCATCAGGATCGCCATTAATTGATTTAGATCCCTACCAACCAATATTTATCAATCCTAGGTCTTGACAAATTAAATTATCTTATGAAATATAATCACAACACATTCATATAAAAAACCAGAACCAAAGTCAACCACATCTATATTTTATGGATAAAATATCCATATCCCACATTTATACAACTCTTTCCAAGTGGTATATCCCAATCTAGATTCAGTAGAGTGATCAACTACATTCTTAACATTCCTCATATCCTAATAAAATAAATTTCTATGCCCATTACATGAAAAATTAAATATAGTGGATATTTTTTTGTTATATGTTCTTTTCATAACAACCATTAACATATTTATGATGGTTCTAAAAAATTCCACTTTAAATTTTGTTGATAATTGAAATGTGACATTTTTTTATTGAGGAATGTTTTAAAAATATACTATTGAAATAGTATATAGTAGTGGTTCATAACCACCAACCAATAAAAATATTCCATGGTATTTAGAAAAACCAAAAATTAAATGGAAATTAAAATAATATTTTTTTATAATTAGTGACGGTTTCAAAAACCACTAATTATTTTCATGTTAGTTACTAATAAATATACCATTTTTGAATCTTTATCAATTAACAAAACTATCACTAAATATTTTTATTGTAGTTAAATATAATTGACATCATTTAGAAATTATTTTAAAATTTTCAATGGTGGTTTAACTACCATATTTTGTTATTTTTAGTTTGCAATTACTATCAATGATTTAAACTACCACAAAAATGAGAAAATTAAAGAAGCATGCACATGAAATTTAGGGACTATAAGAAAAATAAAAAATAAGAATCACATATAATAATACGATACACATAAATGAAATTATATTTATAAATCAGCTCAAAATGATGGATCCAAATGCAATTTAAAGGGACTGTGGGACTACAGAAGACACATATTTAGTACCATCCAGAAGATCATTCTTAATGAACACTATGTGAATTCCATGGCTAGTGATTTTTTTTAGAAAATTAACAAAAAATTATAGAAGTAAAAGATGATAATTTTTCTCATTAATATATAATAGATACCTAATCATGAATAAACACATTGGCCTATAATTTGTTATTTTCTGTAGGTTTAGTTCATTCTCTGGTCATTTGGTTGTATTTGAATTTTGTTAATGTGGAACCTATATAGATCCTATCGAATGAGGATATAAAAATTCCCCTTTAATATTCGAATATTTTTTATAGTACTCTGGGTGCTTGCGTGGGGGTACTGATCATCTTGAATCACTCCCATGATCACATACATGATACCTTTAGTTTGGAAGGTTCATCCCATGATATCTCTAACTTCATAGAAACAAAGAAGGAATAGAGAATATAAAATTCCACAGAGAAAACCAAAAAAAATTATCATTGGTAGAGTATTCTCTTGGTAGTAGAATATTTTACATACTGACCAACTAGTCATAATTTTCTTAATACTCTATTTATAGACCTAGAGTTGTAGTATTAAATTAATTAATTCAAAAAATTCCTTTAAAAATATGTAAACCCCAAAATGAACCTCGTTAAATTTAATATAATTTTAGTTATAATATTTTATTCTATTGTGTGTATTAATACATGCAACAATAAATATTTTTTGTATTCAGGTAAAGAAATATATATCATCAACCAATAACTCGATCCACTCATCCTCTACGACATTTAATAAATTTTCCATTAAATATCACACATATATATTATATTCATTATGTGGAGAATAAAATATTTATTTTAAAATTCATCTAATGAATAAATTATTTATTAATAAAAAATTATTTATTGCCTTGTCAATGATAAGGGAAAATTTTAATATGTTCAAAAAATTGATAAATATTTTATTAACTATCTTGTGGAAGGAATATTTTTTTATATATTTCCAAAATTAAATAATTTATTAGTTAATTAATAAAAAATTATTTATTATGATGTGAAAAATGTGATATATATATATATATATTATATATTTATGTAATTAAGAAATTACATTTTCAAAAAATACATAATAAACAAGTGAGATCATCTAATAACACCTGAATAAATTTTAATTCATTATATGAGCAATATTATTTACTCTAACTAAAAAATATTAATAATATTTAAATGCTATTAAATGGACCTTTTTGTTTTTTACATATATGCATCTGCATCATTTGAAATAGATGGGCATTATTACAGTCAAGGATTAATATATAGTAATAGGTTAAATCACCCATTGAGTTAGGGGATATATCATAACAAAAAAAACCAAATATAAAAACTCACTATTTAATATAATATGTTTACTAGGATATCTTATCAACCTAGTTGACTATTCATATAATCAACCAATATCCTTGATACACACTTATTTAACTATCTAAAATAATCTCAATATTAAACCATCGACATTAAATTTAATGATACAGTTTCATATCAATCAAAAGGATAAGTTATTGACTTCAATAAATATTGGATATATAAACTGTTCCCCACCTTATTCATTAATACCACATCATATTTGATGTACCGAACACAACCAAATTTACCATTATCTATATCATCATGGTTTGTGATAATAAATTGAATTATATGAGTAATGAAATGCATTAATAATAATCTGAAAATATATAGACCATTACACAAACTCACACATAGGAATATCATGTGACACATGAATATGGAAAAAAATTCTTATATATTGGTATTTTATCACAATATCTCATTTTGGAGAGTACCTTGTGTAAAACTCGTGAGATAAATATTTTTATTCTTATGATTTCAGACACCTTATATTTAATTTACTATTTTTACATTCATATAATAATATCCAACCGTATAATAAAATTTAAGGATATCATCATGGGACATTGAGGTTCTCATCATAGGATGGAAGTTATATCAAATTTAAAATATCATAAATACTCATGGAAATTATCATAGAAATTTTATACATATGAATATTAAATATTTGATAAAGTGTTAATATTAAAATCCCTGAAGATACGGGAATTCTAATGAACAATGTAGTTGGTTCTATTGAAATAACTCCATGAGTTTCTTACATGTACTACAGAAAAATAATAATGACTAGTTAGTTCTCAAAAGTTAAAGATAAATATACCATGTATTTATATAACTATTTTTCATACCATTTTTATATGACAAGTGTTGGTAAAGTAACATGTCATTGTAGTGAATCTACTAACTGTGACATTACTACAATGATAAAACCCATCATGTAATGATCTTATTGAGTGTCCACCTATTGTTCCCCAGTCAGAATGTTGACATCTTAATTAATCCCATAGTTAGTGAAAATTAAAATAATTATAAAAATATTTACTTATGGTATAACCAAAAAAAAGTTTATAATGTTTTTAAACCACTTCTCAAGCTACACCAGAAGCAATACAATACTGGAAATTTATAGATATGGAATCCACTAGATGTAATAAGTTTGTATATAATATTAGCTTAATTTTACTATGATAAAATATTAAAATGAACTAAATAAAGAAAAGTTTTTAATTCCCTTTTTTCACTTCTATTCCCACTCCACTAGACACCCTGAACTCGTCCAGTTATACTTTATGAAGTACATTCAATTATTTTTAAATGCAATTCAATGAAATTATGTGGGTTATATTTACTATTCACAAATGATGAATCGTGCATCATTAAAATAAAACATCATTATATGTCATTTCGTATGAAATATGTTCCCAGAACATAATCTGGTGAAATTATTTAAAAATCAACAAACTCATATATTCCATATGCATGTTCTGTTATAAGGATTATATAACAACAACAATTTTGTTTTGAATTGTTTTGAAATTTATTTTTTAATAAATTCTATCTATTTTTACTATGAATATATTCATCAAACCCATGTATCTACATTTATAGATCTAATTCCATAGAAATTGGTTTTTAAATTAAGCCATTCATGAAGATATTCATTACTATTTTTAAAAAACTAATAAGAAATAATTTTTTTCAATATATTATCAACAAATAGAACTAGAAACAAATAGCCTTACACTAACCTACTAGAGACAGATAACAATAATTCATTTACCAAAAAATATTATATGATCACTATGAATGATTTATCCAGGAATAATTTTACAAAATCTATATATCATATAGTGATTTACTGATGAAACTGAACCATTCTAGTAATAACATATAGACATATATGATGAAGTCTATTTTTAGATAGGTAATATAGACATATTTCGTAATTTTTCTTCCAACTAAGATGGTCTTGACAAACGATAAACTAATATGATGATCATAGAAGTATGTTTTGACAAGTGTAATTAAAAATGGTTTTAATCATTATGATTAGAGTGTAATTGTTTTATAGAATAAAGAATTTAATAAGAAATCATTCCTTATTTGTACCACCTTATACCTTCCATGTCTAGTTTCTCAGGAATACTCACCAGTAATATCATGTCTTAGAAAATTTTAAGATATGGAGTCCCTAAAACATGATACATGAAGTCCATTACATGAATTTATATACACATTCAAAATTAACATGTTTCCATTTACTAATTAATTTTTGGACTACTTATTCGATGAGAATAATATATGTATCATCCACTATGGTGATACAAAAAAACATCTTCAGTTATAACATCCTATATAGTTTGTGTCATTAAAACTACTCCACATACAAAGCATAGTAGAGTCCAACATTCATTGTACAACCCATGTGCATCCAATGACATAAAACATAGAGGTTTAGTTTTCTAACATTATCCATAAAGTGATAGGTTTTTAATGGAATCATAGATTTTATAAACTATACGTTAATATCCTTTGTGGATAAAGAATTATAAACTCTGATGAACTAAGTATTTTGTGTTCATTTAAAGCTAAATATATCTTTTAAGAAATGGTTTTCAATATGAAAATTTTTAATATCCTAATATATTTTAAAAATATCACAATTCATATGATATTTATTAGTCAATATAGTAAACATATTTTTAGTTTTTTCACATTTATTTTCAACAACTTGTATTAATAAAAAGTATAGAATACATTAAATATATATAAGGCTCGCCATTGATTTTAATTTCATTACCATCATTATATTTATGTATATAAATAAATTTCAGATTGGTAATACATTTACTTCACATGTATGATTAATTATTACATGGATAAGACTTTATCCCTAATACAAATCAAAGTTCATTTATTCTTACAAAGTTCACTCATTTTATTCACTAATAATTCAGAAAATTTTAAAGTAATCCCATAATGTAAATTAATTTTCCACAAGTTTTAGAATAGAACATATAACCTTATTGAACTAAATCTAAAATCAGTTAGACATTCGATTATTTTTAAAGGATCATTATCTGAAACATGATAGGTAGTATGTAATTATACCAATTATCATAGTTCAATATACAAAAAATGAATTTATATGCATAAAAAGTTCAAATAATTTTAGTTTTAGTTTATATATTATTATCATTCCACAATCATGAAAGACCCATATATTTTTGTTTCTTCAATCACTGTAATTGATATATGAGATTCATGTGTAATTGAACCATTTGTTTTGTATAAAGTACTATAATAACATTTGTTGATAATTTTAATTAATGTTTCATTTTATCTAAATGGACATTGAGATACGTTTATTAGTAATAATCCTTACAAAATTTACTTAATCGATTCTGGAAATTTTGATATTGGGTATTCTCTCTAATGACATAGAAATCACATTTTCTCTATCCCTATGAGAATTCCCACTACATCATAAAATATTTCAAAAAATATTAATTATATAAGGATACTATATATGATGAAATTTTATTTAATTCCATATAAGTACAATGGTAATATGACATCAAATAATCAATGATCCAAAAGAATATAACTATTTCTATATTAATTTATTTTAATTATTTCATTAAATATTTAATTCATATGATATGTATTTAGATTTTTCATCACATAAGTCCCTATTAATCCTTTACTTCCTTGAAATAGGTTTTAATAAAACCATTGGATTTAAACTTCCATCAGTTTTCAAACCTTTTCTTTCATTATTTTCACTACAAGGAGTGAAAAAATAAGCTTCTACCAAACATTATTTTTCTAGGATATGTATAGTTCCCATGTATTTATTTATTGTTTCTATATATTTTTTATCTTATATTGGATGTATAAATGGAACATTTCTGTTAAGTATGATACCATGAGTTTCATAGAAAATCTCTTATCCAAACAGAATTTTAATGTTATAAAATTTACATCAAAATTTAAATACATGATCAGATTCTAAATAAACCATTTCTAGTTTACTATAAAATAATGTTGGGGGATCTCATTTATCATTAAGCCTCCCTTTATACTTCTTAAGAGATAAATTATGGGATAGAATTGATGAATTAATCTCCATTTATTTATTTTTTGAAATCCATTAACACCTTCTCATTATTGGAATATTATCAGGTTTAGATAATTCCAATATATAGTTCAAAATTCCTAATATAAAAGTATTGTAAAAAATAGGTGTCACTCTGAAAAAAACTTTCCTTAAAAGGAATTATTTTCAGTATATAATTTTGATATTGTTTTTTATGTTTCTCTATTAATTTATGAAGTGATTAAAATAGAAATTGTTTTACATTACTTTATTATTAGAAAGCAGGTCCCAATAAGTTTTGAATGTAATATGTCGTGTAAATTTTTTTAGGTCTCAATGACCATCACCATTAAACTCTAAATTTCATTTCTTGAGGAATTTCTAGTAAAAATGATACATATTTACCTCCTAATGATACCTAATATGGCTATAGAGTCTACAAGAAGGTTTTAGTTAGGCGTCATTTCTAAATACAGGCTTGTAGTTCCTTGTTACCTTGAGTGGACTCCATAATTGTGAAATTTGAACTTGTATTACCTTAACACATGCCTCATGATTTTAATTCATTGAACTATGGAAATTACATTAGATTCATGTTTGGTTAAATTGTACTATAATATTAGTTTATACTCATTAATAATTAACGATTCCCCCATCAATGGCCAAAATAAACACGTTAAATATTATTGGTCCTAATTTACATAGTAAAAAGCATAGTTATTTAAATTTAACATGAGTGTTTTTTATTATGTATGAAATTTAATATTTTATCTTTTCTGTGTTTTTTGATTTTATGTGTATTTTAATTAAGTGATTAAACATACAATGATAAAAAATTTACACATATTCCTTTTATTTTTATTCCATATATTAATATTAATGTATTTATTTATGTGATAAAGATCTTGTATCCATAAAATAAATAATTAAAAACGAAAAATGAAAATAAATAATATAAGGAATAATTACGATATTTAACTATGGATAAATTTATTCATTTAAAAATAATAAAAAATAATTTTACCCTAGGGATTAATTACTTTGAGTTAGTTAGGGATTTATTTTGTAGTGTTCCACCTCTTCCCTATGCGTCTCTTTGGTTTGGTTTCACCTCGTGTCTATCTCGAACTAACTTCATTAGCCAGGGAGAACAGTGTATATAACTATTTTACATCACACAAAAGTGAAGGGAACTAGAATGGGGTATTAAATAAATAAAACAGTATGAGTACATTCCCATACATAATTAGGTGGGTATAAATCACAATCCATAGAATTAATTTAATAAAATAATTATAAAAACTATGAAATAATTAATATAATGAAACCATGCACATATAGGTTTATCTATGCTAATGATCATCCAATACTGAAATGAATTATCATTTAATATATTTTTCTATAATTTATTTTTATCCAATATTTAATTAAGTTAAAACCAATTTTAATTAATAATAATAATTATATTATTAATTAATTAATTAATTAATATTATCTTAATTTTCACCCAATTTATCTTTTAGATACCCGTCTTCTATAATTTTAAATAAATTAAACTAAATATTTTTATTTAAAATTAATTAATTCCACAGCTTGTACTTTGAGGAAGAATGGTATTTTTACCCATATAAACTACCCAATATAGTCCATATTATATATAGTGACCTCACATTAAATACCAGGAACGTTCAGTCAGAGGTGAACCTATGACCATTTATTAATAACAAAAGAAAACATCAACCAAGTACAACAGGGGGAAAAGAAAACTACAGATCATAAAAATCACACCCATCACCACATCAACTATATCCTTTATCTTCTACAGTACCAGTTTCCCACTCAAAGCTTTCATAATGTTTAAGGACTTTAGCATATTTCCTTCTAAGATTCATCTTTTCCAGAGACAAAAATTCTTTTGGAGACAGCATGGCCCCATTTTCCTTCACAATAGAAGATCTAGTAGGCACCGGTCTTGAAATATAGGAGTAATCTTATATCGACCTTCGTCATGGTGCAGTAGTCATAACATCCTTATTCACATACATCTTCATTCCCACATCCTGAACCACATCACTGTAAGACATCTGAACTATACCATTAAAATTTTCCTTGTCACTATCATAGATATCACCCCACTTTCCTAGGATTTTCAATTCATGATACTGCACTCCCCACTCTTGATGATCTTGATTGTTATACTCAATCATGGCAAGGCATTTTGGCTGATCCTTAACATCCTGCATAGCAGAATTCCCAATTACTGTGCTCACATGGGAGAGATCATCCTGCACTAGGCCTTCCTACTACCTTGTAGCATCTTCCTCTGCTTGAGCCAAATCCATAAAACGATTGCCAGTGGGCACCGTGATTAACATCCCTCTAGTAGCAACTTCCTGCCTTGCCCACTGCTCATCACAGGAATCTGCTGCCTTCATTTCAAAAACAACTGCATCTAGCTGCTTCTCGAGCACATACTCCTTCTACCAGTCACATGATTTTTGGTTGTGTACTTCCATTGGTATCCCAAGATCCCGCTTCCGATGTTCAAAAACCCGCCTCACAGTTGGGTCCTGTGTCCGCTCCTCCTCCTCCTTCTAAAATCTACCCTGCATTGTCAACACAAGACCAGAACCCGCAGACTGAACCACATCAACCCGAGAACCATTTATAGCCTGTGCAGAGGAGGTGACCAGATCCTGTGTGCCCTCCCCTCATCGCGACCCAGTACTCCTAGACATCTCCTTCATCATCACTGAGCCTTGACCAACACTGTCCATTCTCAAGACCCCTGATGAAGCCCCGACCATACTAGTACTTCGACCAAACGAAACAACATGTCCAAGATTCCTACATGCAACACAGAAGGGCCTCCATGACTCAAACGTAACATCCTGCTTTCAATGAAATTCCTTACCATCTATAATCCAAACCCAATCGATAGGCGACCTTGCGACATAGACTTCCACACAGATCCATGGGAAAATGGGGTGACAGATGACCTCCGTCCGACGATCAGAACATAGGTACTGACCAATCAAATTTCCAATGGAGCACAAGATAGATGTGTTTTGAAAGGAAAGAGGGAGACTAGGCAGACTCACCCAAATCTCCATCGTTGAGTGGCCCCGCCTCATGTAAAAATAGAATCTCCACTGAAGAAGAAAAAATGAGTCGCCATTGTAGTTTCAAGGGGAATGCGACCAGGTAGTAATCAGGTCTCCTTCCATTTAAAATTGAATCATCAAATGCTTCCTGTCGAGCAAGCCGACAACTGTGCACTCATGAAGATCCCATGAATTGAAAATAAAACAATCAAAATCATCAACTAAAGGACGCTGATGGGGAAACCGAGCCACCAGAGTATGATTTCAGAGGTTTGATTCACCATTAAGCTTTGCTAAGGAGATATTGAGCTGAGGCGCTCCTTGAAACAGATCTAGGACTTTCGGCGATATTTTAATCCTCGAAAAAGAAGGCAAAAAATCAGGATTTGTGAACAGCGTGAAGGCTTTGTCCCGTACATGATATTGCAAGCCTCCCCCCGCCGATCGATAGGGGGAGCAGGGTTTCGCGTCATTAGGGTTAGGGCATTCACGTACAAGAAATGTGTTATGATTTCATAGTTTGTACTATCAAATAAATGACAAACGAAAAACCCAAAATTTATAATGCATTTACTAATTTAATAGATGTAGAGTATACATTATAAAATAACCATGGAAAACAAATAATTCATTATTTTATAACAAATTAATCGATATTTTAATATCTTATATATCATATCAACCAACATGTACTATCATATTAATGATACACTAACTGGTATTGATGTGGTTTTCTAGAGCAATTTTTTAATTCTATTTTTTTTAAATTAGCATATATAGTGTACAAAAAAATTGATTTGTATTAAATTTAAATGGGATTTAATTAATTATATTGGGTATATTTTATTCAACCACTTTCAAATTTACTATTTTTCATGTAAATTTATTACACCATTTGTAAATTAACTATGTTTCATGTGAATTAACTACATGGTTTATGAATTAATTATAGTGCGTGTAAATTAATTATAATGCATGCATATTAATTTTACCATGTGTGAATTAATTACATTACGAATATAATAATTTTATATTTTACGTTGACCACACAACCACAACATTTTGTGTTGTTAAGTGTCTTGTTGGAGAGTTATATTTTGTAAAATTGTGCAAAAATATTGCTACCACTGGATGGTTCTTCCTATTTTATTCCTATATTATTAAAAGATCTAGTTTATAATAGTGATAAATGAAGAGAAGAATAAGTGATCATGATAATTGGATTTAAGGAATTAATTTTTTGAAATAAATACTAACTTTGAAAAAAATAAAATATCAAGAATAAACAAATAACTCTTAATTTAACATTACCACTTTAATACTGATAGATGGATCTAAATTCAATGAGAGATCATAGTGGGTTAACAGCCATAATATATTTAGTTGAAATAAACCCATTATTTACATTTTTCATGACTTCATCTCCATGCACAATGAATTTTTTTGAGGAATAATGACAATACTTGTTTATGAAATATTGCGTGGATCTTTTTCAAATTAATTTAAGTGGAAATTAATTTCAGTAATAATTACCTTTGTGTTTATTTCATTCATTGATGATGTATTTTATCATTCAATTTTCGTTCCTTTTTAAGTTTCATTGCATTGATGAAGACAAAAAGTAGATTCCTTCTACGATCGATCCACATGTGTTCCTTTGATCTCAGAACATCATTAATGGTACTCAGGGTTCTAGAATGATTGTATTAATCATATTATGTTAATCCATTTATCTCATACACTATAACTTCATTATATATATATATATTAACTCTTTATATCTCCAATTTTGGATGAATCAAGGAGTGAGATATAATCTATCACGATTGGGAGAAAACCAAGTGGTGTTTTCCTTGGGAGAGTATTCTCTAAGAAGGATAATGTTTTATAAAATGGTCATCCAATGAAATTTATTATAGTAATATAATTATAGACCAAGTGTAAGGGATTTATATTAGTTAATTAAACAAAGTCCACTAATAATATGTTATAAACAAAAAAACTTCATTCCATGTAAAATAATAATATTATTTTATTATTTAGTGGTGTTTTCTAATATATACAATGATGTATATTATTAATAGTCTATTAAATTAGTATTTATCACCAAACCAATAACTTGTTTCACTCACACCCTTTAAATTTATTTTATTTCTATATAAATACTATAAATAATTTTTTTATTAATGGTATGGAGAATAAAATATTATCAATTACCATAATTATAGTAGCCTAGATCTGCTGCCATACTTTTTTACTTTTTTATAGACAGAATACTTGAATCCAAAAGGATCATCCAGTTTAGTATACTTCGAAGTTGAATTACATACATGAACCTTACAAAAGAATTCAAATATTAAATAAAACATATATAATCCTTTGAGATGCCATTATTATCCTAGATTAACCCTACATATCAGTCATAATACAGATCTTGACATCCTGAGAAAATAAAACATATTAAATGTGGAGAGCTCAGATGCACAATAAGGTTAAGCATAAAGTAGAATCTACTATGAAAAAATAATAATAAACCTAAAGTCAATGTTTATACCTAATACAAATTCCTTTTAAACAAAATCATTAATATAATTTAGAATCTATATATATATATATAAACTAATCACATGAGCTTGAAAGCATATCCGTGGATATTATACCAGTCAAATAATCACAGGGAATATCAATAAAAAATCATACAACAATGGAATACATAAAGCTAGATATTTTAAACATAACGTCAAGGCTTCGACCATGACACCATACATAAATGGGAAAAATCCCAAACTAGATTTTCTCATAGAACTTATGAATACATCGAGGGAATATAGTGGGCCATGCCTATCACTTACTATGTTCAATGTATCCATAGTAAGAAAAGGGTGAAGCACAACCAATATAATGATTCGTATTGAAACTAGAATATTAAATGTTAATACATTATCCATAATCCATGAATAGTATCCAAATAACACATCCACACTCAAACAAATCATAAAACCTTCAATACAATCAGGTATATTTTATCATAAGAAATCAACCTCAACATAGCATAAAATCCTGCAAAGGATGTTGATATAGGTGAAAAGAATCCAATAAAATCATTAAAAACCTCTTAAGAGGAATAAACCATAAATATTGAAATTATTTTGAAAGGGGATAGAAATTTTAAAAGAAACAATTTTTGGTGAAAAGAATATTTTCTGAAAGTAAATTATGTTACACTCATGGCCAATAGGTTAAAAAATATTATTCCTTTCTTATTTTTCAAAAAATTTATAAAGTACGTTATTTGGAAATCGAAAAAAATATTCTTTATAAAACATTTTAAAAAAAGTAAAATATCAGTAAAAATTACATTAAAAAATTGTATTGGATAATTAAAAATATTTTGAAATACATTTTTATAAAACATAGACATGGATGATAAATATTTCCCTATAATTAATTACATATAAACATTCTTATATAATAATGGGAATGCAATGATAACCCTTACCTTATGTTAGATTACCTCTGTACATGCCCGAAAACATTGTATATTGGTTTCAAAAATATCATTAATTTATACTATAATATTAATAATAAAATTTATGATATAATATATGAATCATTTATGACTTTATATTACCTGTTTATTAATAATTCGAAGATAAAGAATTGTTTCGGGTAATAAATTCTATGTTTATCGTACATATTTTGACTTATTATTCTTTAACCTATTACTTTGATAATGATTTAATGACATATAAAATTTAAAACAAGATTTATAAATTATAAATATTTAATATATAAATATATATTAATGAAAAATAAATGAAATGGAAGACACTATTCATGGATGGTAAGAAATACTTATGCATGAACACTACTTCCATTTTATTATCATGCTGAAAAAAAAGAATGTAACTAAAATATATGTGTACATATATTATTCCATTTCTATTATTATGTCATATATTTCATATTTATTAATTATAAACATTTTTATAATCATTATTTAATGGTTATCTTGGAATATGACTCTCATCATGTCATGGAGACAGTATGACGTACGTATGCAGGTGTGAGGTATTATTAACTTAATGGTATAGTGGTAAAGAATTGGATGGAATATTAATCATAAATAATCAATATCATGCATATTTTTTATTTTTCTCCATTATAGTCATCATTAAACCCATCCAAATAATGTGGTGATGAAAACAAAATTATACAACCGTGAAGAGAAGGTAAGTCGTACGTATGCATGAGTGGTGATATTGTTTTTCAATGGATGGATAAAAGGAGGAATATGGTTTTCCCATTTTCAAAATAACATCTAATAAAATAAATGATACATAAGATATTATTTTAAAATTTAAACATCACATTAATAGGAATTATAAGAAGAAATAATTTTGAAGGAGTCGATAAAGATGGTTACATCTTCTTTAGCAATCCTCTTTTGGATCTCATCTTAGAGTCACTAGGGTTTTTCTTTTGAGAATTCCAAAAACTCTTGGGTGTGACTAGGGAATTTTATAGGGGAGTTTTTCTGGATTTTTTCTAAAAATAATTCTCAATATGGTGTGAATATTTGAGGGAGGAAGATTACTTTTACAAAGAGGGGACAATCGCTTTTGGAAACACTCAAAATATTAAATTAATATAAATTAACCTTAAATTTTAAATGGAAAAAAGTGAGATATTTTGAAGTTAAGATAAGGATGGGTTTGATTAGTCTCAAACAATAATTTTTATCAAATATTATATAACATTAATTCCATTAGCTTTTATCATTAACCCTTAGTTAAACCCTTTAACTCTCACCTTGACAACATGGATTGTTAATCTTTATGGGATAATATAGTTACTATAAAATGAAAAAAGAACCCAAAATAGATCAGTGATAAAATGTGTAACATAATTTTAGTTACCTGTCGAGTTATTAGTTTTTATGAATTTTATATCATTTAATAAAATATTACTTATTTGAGAGTATCATTTCTGACAATTTTGACACTATTCATTATTTGTCTTTTTAAAAGTATCCTATAAATAAGTAACGTTGAACTAATAAATCAAATAATTCACTAACATGTCTAATTTATTTATTAAATTATTTTATGAAATAAATTATGTAATATTAAATTTATTTTAATAATTTTAATGTCATTTTTTTATATTTACATTAATTAATAAATACATCAACTTTGTTATAAAATTATTTAATTTACTAATTTATTCCTATAAAAATAAAAAACATATTATCGCGATGAAGATAAATTTATTATATATTAAATGAATGTTTATATTTCAATTTATCTCCTGCATTACCAGAAAATAAAAATGTAATTCATTTTAAAAAACATGATTATGACAAATTTAACATATCTTTAAATAAAATATAATAAATGTCATATTCATAAAAAAAAATTGATTAAAAAGTATATAGTATTATAATAAGGTTGATTTTGGTTAAAAAAATTTCTCTATTTAAATTAAGACGCGTTTTAGGGTAATTTTCTATTATTTATAAAATTATTTTTTTATTTTTTGACCCTTTTATTTCAAATATGGATTCAATTTTCTAAAATTTAAAACACATAATTTGTTCTAATTAATTTTAAAATTAATCTCATTGAAGTGGTGATAAAATTAGTTATTAATGATAAAACATGCAAAAGATTGATGAATTTTGATATTTAAATTTGAGGTAAAATTTTAAGATTGAACTATATTAGATTAACTGCAAAAAATTTAACCTAATTATAACTTAACATAATAAATTATTTGGATGAAAAAATCATTTTTCAAATAAAATTTATATTTTTTCACTATTTATGAAAACATGAAACTTATCATAAAAATACCAATAATTCAACTAATGTAAAGTTTCATATCTCAATTCAAAATAATAATTTTATGTATTAAAATAATTTAAATTAATGTGCCATAAAATTTAATTAAAAATAGGTTCTACATTAAAACGTTGTAAAACTGCATTTAAAAAAATCATATATAATATTGGGTTTATTAATATCTTATTCCTATAAAATATATTGAATGAATATAATTTTTTTATTTAATATAAAAAATATATATTTCATTAATATCTTTCACTAATAGTAATTAATTTAATTTATTAGGATAAAATAATATTCCGAGCATAAAAATAGTTCTTTATAAAAACATTTCCAAAATATAAAGTTTGTTTCTATATTAATTTCTAAATAATTTTTAACCAATGAATTCAACCACATATTTTCATTAGATAGATAATACTATTCATAACAACCAACTTAACAGCTACATTATATCTTATTATACAAAATAATAATATTTTAATAATATACAATTGTTTAGTAATAATAGATATTGTGTGTAATGAAAGATATCAAGGAAATTTTATCTTCCAAGTAACACATGTTAACTCTGTGTTACATTAATTAAAAACAATAAATTATTATAAATTATTTAATATTAAAAATATTACAGATTCATGGAGTGTTACAGTATTTATTTTAATATTCACATAATTAATTTGACTATATATTAATAAGTGATTATTTAATAACTTTTTGATGTCAATAGATAAATATTATATTTTTAATAAACAAATAAAAATTACATTTATAACCTCAAGAAGAAAATATTTAATAATATATTCACATATTTAAATTATTTATTTTTTAATTAATAAATAATTATTTAATATCATTGGAATAATAAGAGAAAAAAAATATTATATATTCATTTTATTAAATAATTATATTAATAATAAACATTTATTTAACATCTTTAATAATTTAATAATAATATAATGAATATTAATTCTCATTTTTGTGATTCATTTATGCAAATAGATAGATATAAATAATATATTACTGAGATCAAAGGAAACACTTTGTGGGTGACCCTTCAGGCATCTTCCTAAATTTCATTTATTATGCCTTCCTAAAGACCAAGATTACTATCAAGAAATCAGTCAAGGAACCTACAGGGGAAGAGGACACATTGCAACATCGATAACCACATGAATATTGTCATTGTGTAATATAATTACTTTACCAAGGTATCTCATGATGTAGGTTTCACACTTGTGTCTTTAACATATACTCTTGATATGTCTTTCCTTGAAAATCCAAAATAAAATCATCATTAGACCATGTCCATGAATTGGGACATGATAGTTTCTTTTTAATTTGTGGATTGATATATCAACATCCTTAAGGATGGAAAGGAAAAATCCTTCATTGATATATTAATTAATAACACATCATTCATGAAGCACCACACATACTCAACTTCACCATAAGCTATTTGTTCATTACATACTATATTAAATAAAAATGTGTTGTTGATGAAGTGAATTAATGATAATCTTAATGTCGATAGACCATTTTATACGATTTCAGATAAGAATATCCATTGACACATAAATATACTGAATTTTTGTAAGGGTTTCTATTATCATAATCTCTAATATTAAAGATTACCATGTGTTAACTTGCAAAGATATGGGAAAATCTTATTGTGAGTACTCGCACATGATAGTCAACATACCATGGGTCCCCTCATAGAATTTTATCCAACTATATAATAATATTTATGGATGTCTTCCTAGAATATCAAGGTTCTCCTCCAAGAGGGGAACTTCTATGAAATGTTCAATGTGATAGATATTCTAGGATATTATCATATAAATGTTATCTTGAAGTTAAATTAAATAGTTTTCAAGGTATTAATATTAAAATCATTGACTATATAGGAACACTAAATTATATAGTTTGTTGGTTCTACAAAACCATCTCTATCACAAAAGATATTACAATATTTCATACACATATATAATATTATATCAGTTATATAGAAATTAAAACAACCGATCACTATTTTCACGACCCATCCCCCCGAGGCCCATGTCATGACTACACCATTCCCGACTCCTGATGTCTAGGGGATGGAGACTAGCACCGAAGGCATCAACCTACATGTCGGAGGAATTTTATAGAGTACTTGTACACACGCACACACCCAACCACATCCGAAAAACCGAAAGGGGAAAACAAGCATTCTGAAAGAATTGTTGAGTACAAGTACAATTGAAATCTAGTGGGCCAGAATACAACCCCCACAAATAAGAACTACAAATAGCATAGTAAAAATGGACATGGGTAGTTATCCTCTGAAAACAACACCTGATGGTAAGAGTAGTGTAGCTACTGGATGCTGAGGTAGTAAGCCATCTCTGCCAGATCCTACTGAGCCCTGGCTTCACCTAGGACACTATGTCCTCTGTCGAAGCGTAGATTGTCTTCACCAGACAAAACACATGAGGGAAGAGCCCGTGCAGGGGTTTGTAAAAATACTCATTTGGGGATATCGAAATTCAAAGGAAAGTCCAAAAAGAAATCCTCAAAGAAAATCACGAAGAATAAGCATGGAGAAAGAGAATGAAGCACAAGACAACTCACTCGAGGTATATTCTAGGGTAGTGATAGAAGAATCATGAGTCACATAATCGCACATCTCAGCTGTTGGATAAAACATCGACTATGAGTACAGTGGGCCTCCTAGGTGACACAGAAGCTGCTTCCCACTAATCATGGATTGTTTTGGTAATCATCCCAAATTAGTATCATGGGTATGCTGAGTCACATAGTCACACTCCCTTTGTGGTCATGCAAATTCACACATAGGTGCTCCCCACCTTGGCCAACTGAGGTAATCCTCCCCATCACGTATCATGGGTCTACTAAATAACATATTATTTAAACCACTATCGGCCTAAATATTCACCCATAGGTTCATCCCAATGAGCCATAGTCGAGTCACATAGCGTTTTTTATCAGCAGTCCTTGGGTCCAAGCCAACCGTAGGGTTCTGTATGTACCACACTTGGGAGAATCAACCCTCAATCCATTCATCATAGATCAACTTCTGTGAAAGTTTCCTTTGTTCATACCAAAAGATCCACCTTTTCAAGAGGGTCCCAACACCATAAAAGGCTCATCGACTGGAAGCATGGTTCAGAAGTTATTTGTGATTTATTGAATAGGGGGTCGTTCATGTCTGGCCCTAGTACGACCCGGTCGGACCAACCCAACTAACCCATCCCGGGGGTCCCACATACCCATTTTTTATTCGACCAACTCGATCAATCCTAGTTGAGGTCTGGTTTGGTCTTTTCTGACCTGGCTAATGGGACTGGCCCAAAAGGCCTCACTGGACCTTGCCTAGTTTAGGCGAGGGTCTAGCCTGCCAGGTAACCCAGAAACCCGGTCTCATCCTACTTGGCCTAAAGGGCATGGGTTCGACCATCCAGCGTAGGTCCACCCCACCGGCATGGGACCTCCAACTAGTTTAGGTCTTACTACTGGTATGGGTCTATCATTCTAGGCCATTATATTGTCCCTCTATGTAATGGGGCTAGTACAGCCTGCTAGGCCACATGTCCGGTCCAACCTGCCGTCTGAGGCCCGACCTGCAAGGGATGGACTAGTAATTTTTTCTTAGGATGCATGTGCTATGGCCGCATCCCCTTCATCTCTCATGGTTCATCCGCGAGGCCTCCTTCTACCACAGTCGGCCGACCATGGATCACCAGGGTGGCTTGGATGTGGTTCGCCGCCTCCACATGGCACCAAGCTTGGGCTGCCTCTGCTGTGACTGATGGGTGGCAGCCTCCTCCAATGCGGTGTACACAGATGCACTACCACCTGTAGCGTGGTCAGTGGGGGTCGACCACCTCATCCAGCTAGTGGTTCTCATGTTGGCACTACCTCCTCCATGCAGCCGGATACCACCACCATTCACCAGCGCAACCATGCCGGTGGTGCCACACCGACAGCACCATCCGCGGGCCACTAGGTCCACTCTAGTTTTCTGATCTATGTTCTGTCTGTGATTTCATGCCTCTTAGGATGCTTCCATCCTTGCCTCCTCCCTAGAATAATATTTCTACCAATTTGAGGATGCAGCCTCAAATAACACACAAGACAAAGGTTCTCGGGCCTTGTTCGTGTTTGCCTTCACCCTCTAAGTTAGATTTTAATGCATGAGAAGTTTCAGGGATTTCATTTCAATCAAACAACTGATATTTTATACTCAGATAATGAAATCACAAAATTTCACCCTCCCAGAAGAATACACAATCTGCAGATCAACCTATTCATGGGTGGATCTACATTTTTTTTTGAATTTAAAAAATATTAAAAAAATAAAAAAAAATCCCTAATTTGATTGAGGATTTGTCTCTAACGAGGCGTGGAGCTCTGAATCATCCACGATCCTCAATCTGTTATTGTTCGTTATCATTTTTCAATGGAGTATGTAATCTTTCATCAATGAAATTCTTCATTATTAATTTTAGAGGAAAGTTGTTAGTGGTTTGTCAGAGAATTACTAGGGATTAATTTTTGTTCCTCCAACGTGACAAAAAAAACAAAAAAAACGCGTCATAGTGTTTTAGTTATGCTATTTCATTTATGAAACACCTTATATATTCTGCATCATTTAATTCATTTTTACACTACAAGTTTATGAACCATTAATGAGTTCCATCAATGCGCCTCATCACGGACTCATCGCCTCATCGTAGCATTGTTGTGTCATCGCTCGTTGGTTTAGGAATAGAAATAAAATATATTTTTTAAAGTTGTTTTTTTTCTAAAAGGACGGAAAAATAATTTTTTTTTACAAACCATTCCGAACAAAGTTATATCCTTTCTAATAGAATCCCATAATTCTAAGTTCAATGGTGCCCTTGGATTTTCGATCTGAGCACCGATTCAAAAGTTATAAAAAATACGCACACACGATTACTGAACATACCATAAAAAATTAAAAATTCTATTCTTGGCTCACAAGGCTCCAGAAACATAGCTCGTTAGAGAAAGTAGTCTCAAAATAATTCCATATAATTTAAAAAAAATACATGGAAATTATGAGGCATTAAATTCTTCCCATCATATTGATTTATGTTGTCGAAAGCCAAAACAAGGGGTCATCAAACAAATGGGGGTACTGAGAATGAATATGATCATCTCGCTCTTTTGTGCTCTCATGGAGATTCATGTGCTTCCACCAAACATGAACCCTAGGAATCGACCACCCATATAGGACCTGCTCCTATCAATCATATATTTCTATTTAGAACACTGCCAATGTCACCACATTTTTAATGTCCATCTCTCCCTAATCGATGACGTGTGATGAATCATGCACGTATCTCCTCAGCTACGACATTTGGAAAACATCCTTCACCCAGTGCATCTGTGTGGGAAATGCTAGGTTGTATGCCACCCCACCAACTCTGCTCAGGATCTGAAAAGGTTCGATGAACCTCATATATAGATTATAACTCTGGCCCAATCTCTGCAATCCTCATCGGTGTGAGACACGAAGAAACACATAGTCTCCTTCCTCAAACTCCAAGGGTCTCTATTTCTAGTCAGCAGAAGACTTATTCCTTCTCTGCACTATTTTTATATACTCTTGGATGATTTCTTCAATCTTGGAGGTAGCCCGTACCAACTTTGGACTAATGAATGCCAACTCTCTTGGGTCTATATAGTATAGAGGTGATATACAAGGCCTTCTATACAAGGCCTTGAATAGTACCATGCCAATAGTGGAGTGATATATGTTTTTGTATGAAAACTCCACCAGTGGTAGGTGGTCCTCCCAACAATGCCCAAAATCTTGGATGAGAGCACGATTATTTTCTTCCAATGTCTATATGTTTCCCACTGTATGACCATCCATCTGGGGGTGAAAGGCTGTTCTCAAGTGCAGTTGTGTCCCAAATGCCTCCTATAATACCCTCTACAACCAGGACATAAAGCATGCATGTGGTATGAGACATTTCTTGATGGAACTCCGTAGAGCCACACTATTTCCTTGATGTAGAGGTGTCCCAATCCCTCTACTGGTCCATACTCCTAGATGGGTAGGAAGTGAGCTGACATGGTGAGTTGGTTAATGATCATCCAAATAGAATCACGGCCTCTGGATGTACGTGGTAACCCTGTCATGATGTCCATCGGGATACTGTCTCCTCCCCACTTTGGTACCTCAACTGGATGGGCCATGCCTATTGGAACCTGGTTCTCAGCCTTCACATGTTGACATGTGAGGCCTCCTGAGACAAACTCGGCCACTATTTTATTCATTATTTTCCACTAGTATGAACATTGGAGGTCTTGATATATCTTGTACACTCTAGGATGTACCTACAAAGGGGATGTATGGAATTCTCTCACACCTCCTCACACAATGATACTGATACAATATCTCACCCTCTAAAAAGGATGAAATGATCCCCACCTATATAAAATCCACCAGGATTCCTGAAGGATAACTAATCACGTTGGGTCTCACAGTCAACATCCACCAGTTGTGCCTCCATGACTTGTTGTAAGAGTGTGGTAGTAATAGTCCTTGACAGAAGGTAGTAATTTCCATCCTCAGCCAAAATGGGTATCTACATCACGGCTAATTGATATGTCAACTCACTCAGTAGCTGCAAACCAGTCCTCCTACTGAGCATGTATTCCACCAAATTCCCCTTCTCAAGAGTATAGACTATCTCAAATTCAGTGTTCTTGAATAACTCTAGCCATCGATGTTGTTTCAAGATCTATTCCTTCTGGGATAATATATACCTAATACTATTGTTGTCGGAGTAAACAGTAAACCAGTCACCCATTAAGTAGTTCCCCCACATATTCTAGGAAAATACCACTGCTGCTAACTCAAGGTCATGGGTCACATAGTTCTACTCAGATGGCCCCAGCTGTTGTGAGCCATAGGCGATAACTTCTATCTCTTGCATCAAGAAACTACCTAGACCGGTATCTGATGCATCGAAACATATTATGTACTCAATCCCATCCTCTAGTAGTCTCAATATAGGGGCACTAGTTAGTCTCCTCTTCAATGCCTGGAAACTCTACTGAAATTTTTCTTTCCACATGAAGGGTTGTCCCTTCCATGTCAAAGCCAATAAGGGTGTTTCCACTATGGAAACGTTGAGCACAAACCTCCGATATTAACCATCCAACCCCAATAATCTCTGCACCTCAGTCACGATCCTGGGTGGCTCCCAAGCGAGCACTGCCTCTATCTTCACTGAATCCACTGCCACTCTAGTCTCCGAGACGATGTGTCAAAAAAAAGTGGACCTACCGAATCTAGATCAAGAAATTAGAGAGCTTACCATAATGATGGTTCTATCAGAGTGTATAAAGGACTATCCAGAGGTGTGTAGTGTTCTCCTCCTCCAACATTGAGTACACCTAGATGTTGTCAAAAAAGATCATGAAAAAACTATCATGGTAAGTCTTGAAAATAATTTTCTTATGTCCCATGAACACCACTGGGGTGTTGGTCTTGCCGGAAGGCATCACCAAGAAATCATAGTGGCCATAGCCACACCTAAAGGATGTCTTCAGTATGTCCCCATCCTGTACCCATAGCTGGTGATAGCCTGATATGAAGTCTGTCTCAAAGAGCCACCTATCTCCCTTTATCATATAGAAGAAGTCATCAATTCATGGTAGTGGATAATTTTTCTTTACGGTCACCTGGTTCTGGCACTAGTGGACCTTGAACATCCTCAAAATCTCGTCTACCTTCAGAGAAAAAATGACTAAGGATGACCATGGTGAAACATTGGGCCTTAAAAACCCCTTATCCTGTAATTCCTCCTGCTAAATTCTCAACTCACGAATCTCTATGGGATCCATCCGATATTCTAGTGTGGATATTGGGGCTATCTTGCAGTAAAGGTCGATGAAAAACTCGAGATCTAAACGAGGAAGTATTCTTGAAACATCATCAGAAAAAACATCCGCGAACACATTCACCAATATTTGAAATCATGAAATCTACCCATCCCTTACACCAAGGGTGAGGACGGCCAACTTGTGAGTGATCGGTTTCACCCTCCTTCAAGAATGCATGTTCTATGTTGCAACAGTTTCCTTCTCACTAGTGATGGATAACCTAGTCCCATATCCGCGAACACACTGAAATTCATTCCTTAAATAGTCGATATGATAAGGACTATGGAGAACCATTCCATACGTTATATGACATCATAAGGCCCTGAAGCCACTAATAGGAGATCATAGCCGAAGCTCTATCCTCTAGATCATGCTCAAACTTCCTGCACCAATGTGTTATCATCGAATTCCCTCTCGTAAGAGTCATTATCCATAATGGTTGATCCAATGAATCCAAAAGAATCACTGAGCTTTGAACCTGAGATATTTCATGGAAAGAGTGACTAGAGGATGTTTCTATAAGAACTACAGTTATGATGGAGAAGACATATATCGTACCTCTGATCATCTTCAGAGCATCATTTTCATAAGACTCCACTACCTGAATCTAATCTCACACCCTGTCCACCTTCTCTCTGAGTTCTGAGTGGACCACCTAGGGGTGGTGGGGGTAGTACCTCAAACAGTTGACTACCACCAACTAGTAGACCTTCTCCCCTACCACGTCTTCTGCCTAGTGGACCTCCTCGCTCAAACCTCTCCCCCTATCTCGATGGTCCCTTGATCATCAACTAGGAATCTTTATAGTGGGTCAGAAAGTCATGTGCCTTGGGTCCCTTCCCTCTGAACACAAAGAAAATCCTAGCTCCCAATTTTCTCCCCTGGCGTCGGAGCCCCGCACGACCGACCGGGGTCCTTGGGTTGGCCCTAGAAAGACCGGGCCTGCTTGTTCCCTCATGTTCGTTGTCTATTAAATACTGAATACTTCACCTCTTGTTTTCTACTAGTAGCTTTGGTTGTTGGGACATTCTCTTATAAGAATCTATCCAGAAGAAGGGCTCACTCTAGCACCTCGTCCATGGGAGGGATGCTGAGAGATGCCATCAATGCCCTGATCTCCCACTAGATTCCCTACTCAATGGATTTATCCGTAAAGAAATGGTCTCAACCCATGTTTTTGGTGTAGCACAAAAGCTCCGTCAAACTCACCGAGTACTCATCCACTGATAGGCTGGCATTCTATAGGTGAAACATCTCCTCGATTCACACAGAGTGCAAGGACAAGGGGAAAATACTCTGAGAAAAGTCTCTCAAAGTCATCCCAAGAGAGGGTAACCCTATCATGAGTCAGAATCGTTAGACTCCATCATATCCCTATCGATCCCTGAATAAGGATCATAGCTATGATCACCATCTAGTCAATTGGTGTCCCTACTAAGAGAAAGACCCACATCACTACCTCCAGCAAGTCCTCAACATCCTAAGGATCTATCTCTCCCATGATCCTATGAGGTCTCTATCTCTATAACTCATGCAAGGAATTGAAGCTGCGCACGTCATCTACCGGTACAGCTGGTAGCATCATAAGATCAATGGGTGGTTGAAACTCTGGTTCACCACCCGCCGAGGCCATCTCTAGCACTGGTCCCTGAAGCGACGCCTCATCACTAGGAAGGTTTTCAACATGATCATGTATCGGGATCCTAGCTGGTTGTCCCCATTGAGGCAACCTGAGATAGATCATGATTTACCATGTTCAGAAGGTTATTCCTGGTGAGATTACTCTTATTCAAAAATACCATAAGAATAAACTTATAAATATAGTATTTTCATGTTTAGAGTCAAATAGCCAAATTCAAGGTCGAATGGTATGGATACGTTGCCTGACGCACCAATACTAGTCACCAAAAATCTAAAAGTCAGACTCGAAACATATAACATTATTTCCCCAAATACAAAACTATAGAATCCCAATCATAGAGGTGGAACCGACGGCCCTTTGACACCACTTTGTCATGACTTGTCCCCTGGGGCACGTGCCGTGACTACCCCATGTCTGCCTACCGAAGGTCAGGGGCTGTAGACTCGCACTGATGGAGTTAACCTACAATAGGGAGGCATATTCTTGAGCATTTTTACTCACACACATGCCCAACCACATCCCACAAACTGAAAAGGTAAAACAATTATATTCAAACTACTGCTGAATACATATACACCTTAGATCCAGTGGGACAAATTAAAAACAAAACAATAAGAACTGAAAACTGAAAAGTATAAAGGGACTCAAGTAGCTATCCGCAGGAAGACAAAGTAGTACGTCATGTTTGTCATATCCTACTAGGGACCACCTACTCCTAGGACACCAATTCCTCTGTCGAAGCATCGATCGTCTACACCAAACACAACATGTGTGGGAGAATACAGTGCTAGGGTGAGTAACAAAATACACAGTAGGGGGACTTGAAACATTATGGAAATACTAAAAATAAATCCATTATGCAAAGAACGAATCATAAGCATGAAGCAAGGGGATTAAGCACAAGACAACTCACTCTAGGTATATTCTAGGACTATGATAGAAGAATCATCAGTCACTTCCTCAAACTCCTAGGCTGTTGGATTACTCCTCCAATATGAGTACAGTGGTCCTGCTAGATCACACAAAAGTCGCTTCCCACTAACCTGGGATTTATGTGGTAATCATCATTGATTAGTACCTTGGGTATGTCGATTAACACAGTCTCACTCCCACCATGGGCTTGCAAAGTTACATATAGGTGTTCCTCACCATGGAAAACTGAGGTACTCCACCCCATCATGTACTGTGGGTTTGCTGATTACATTGTATCATTCCCATAATGGCCCAGAAAAGTCACACTGAGGTGCTTCCCACTGGGCCATAGTCGAGTCACCCATAATCGATTGTCAGCAGTCTGTAGGTATCAGCCAACCAAAGTGTTCCGTACACAGCATGCTTTGAAGAACCACTCATCAAACCATTTTTCACATTTTAATTTTATTGAAAGTCTCCTTAATGCATACCAAAAGATATTCCACATCGAGAGGGTCCCAACGCCTCAAAATACTCATCAAAAGGATGTCTAGTTTGCATGTTATTAGCATTTTAGTAAATAGGGGGTGGTTGTGTTTGGTTCCGGTATGATCCAGTCTAACTAACCAGACCAACCTGAACTGGGGGTCCCACATACCCTAGTATGAATCATCCAACTCGGCCTGACCCAAATCAGGTTTGGGTCTGTCCGTTCAAGCCTGGGCAATAGGCCTCGCTCGACCTGGCCTAGTTTAGAAGAAGGCCCAACACAATGGGTCTCCCGGCAATGCTGTCTCTTCTGGCCCGGCCCGAAGGTCAAGGGTATGGCATGCTAGGCCAGGGGTCTAGCCCAGACCACTGGCCATGGGGAATACTACTAGCTAAGTCTCAGTCCGCCTGTAGTGGATCAGTGGTGTGTTCCCAGGAAGCAGCAGTTGCTACCGTGTCCCAACCCTGCCATGCAATTCGTCTGCGGGGCCTCTATCTTCCACGGTGAAGAGAACGCGACACTCTAGGGCAGACCAAACATTGGATGATAACTCCACACAATTCTAGGTTGTCTATTCCTTTTACAAGACCGACGATTTGTGGCCTCCTCTATTGCGGGGCGCACAGGCGTGCCGCCTCCTCTAACGCGGAAAGCGAGGGTCAGTCACCTCATCCAGCACATGGCACCAGAGGTGGCACCGGCACCACCATGTGGTCGGAGAGGACCGGCTACCACCGTCTATTTACAAGGCCTCTGTGACGATAGTTCCATGCTGAAGGCACAATTCCTGGGCCACCAAGTCCACTCCGGTTGTCCGATCTCTGATCTGTCTGCATCTTTGGGCCTCTCGAGTCGGCACTATCCATGCCTTGGACCCAGATTCATCATGCAACTGATTTGAGGATGTGGCCATAGTGAATTAAAAAAGAGAAGATTCTTGGAGCTTTTTCATATTGTCTTGCACCCACTGCATTAGAATATTAAACCAGGGGAAGGTCATGGGATTTCATTTCAATCAAACAAGTGATAGATTAAACCCGGATAAAGAAATCCCAAAAATCCACCCTCATTATGTAAAAAACGATCCATATATCAACCAGTTAGTGGGCTGATTCTCATTCATAACAGAATTTTACGAATGGGTAAAAACATAAACACAACCCCTACCTGGATTGAGGATCTGTTACTAATGAGGGATAGAGCTCCAAGCCATCGTAGATCCCCGATCCATTTGTGTTCATCACCGTTCATCAATGACATAAATCATCGTTCATCGATGAAGTTAATCACCATTCTTCTTAGGAGGGAAAACCCATTTCTTGTTCGTCATAGAATTGCTAAGGTTTAATTCATGTTCCTCTAATGCACCAAACAAAAAAATGAAACGATATGTCGTGTTTTAGTTATGATGCGATGATGTGCCATTACGTTGTTGAATTTTTGAAACAACATAGCTGTGATGCATCATTTAATGCATTGTTACACTCTGAGTATAGGAGCCATTAATGATTTCCATTAGTGTGGCTCATCATCGTCTCATCACCGTATCTCAACATCGACGTATCACCGCTCGTCGGTTGGGGATATGAAATAAAATATCTTTTTAATGTTATTTTATTTTTTTCCTCAAAGGTCTGAAACATAACTTTTTTGTTCAGCCGTTACCTGCCAAAGTTAATTCTATTCTAGGAGAATATCATCATTCTATGTTCAATGTTGCCCTTATATTTTTGGTTTGATAACCGGTTCAAAAGATAGAATATCTAGCCCACATGATTACTGAATGTACCTTAAAAAAATTTCAAACTTATGTTCTGGGCTCATCGAGCTTCTAAATCATATTCCATCAAAGCATATAGTCTCAAAATAATTCCATATATTTTAAAAAATATATAAAAAAGTTTGAGAGATTACAACTAAATTCAAATTCCATAGAAAGAAAGTATTCTTCAAAACAAAAAGAACTAATAAATTGTTGACCATTAAAAATTACATCTACACCACAACAGATAAATCACAATGATACACATGCCCCATCATGAAAACTAAAATCCATTGATTCTTGAAATAACAAAATCTAAAATCATAAATAATGTTATGATAAAATATAACAAACAAAAAATAGAAAATGAAACTGATGATCCTACATATATTTTCATATCATGAATGGAATGACCATGAGATTACTCACTTTTTTGTCTAAAATATTTTACCCAAAGCACCCCCAATATATTAAACTGCTCATCCAAATCTCCCATGAGTGACCCCAAATCCTACAATTAGTATCTAATATAATATTTTTCTATGATTTTATATCATGAATAGTACTGGAACCTAGGAAAGGATAAGGCTTCTTGGGAAATGATTTTAAGCACCACCCAAATACTCATGATGAGGATATTCTAGAACTAATCATCCACACATGACCTAGATAGTCACTGCCTAAATCTTATGGAATGTCATCTGTCTATCATATTGATGACGAATATGAGGGATTTTCATCCCTTCACTCCTTAAGATTAGTCTACATATTGAATAATATATAATGATATTGTGATTCCTAAAATAATATATTAATTATACTAATTTCCTATTATTCTCATAGATAATTCATTTATATAACTCCAATATAAATTTTTTTACACATTGAACTATATCTCAGTCTACACAACATCATGAAAAACCTTTGTCAATAAATTAGAAAAAAAATATATTTTATTAAAATTAAAATATTAACTTTCAATATCATATCCTTGAAAACCCCATTGATCCTCCAATGTGTGAGATTATCTACTTCTCTATACTCACACAATTTTTATTAAATATTTCCCTAGGAAGTGATGATATAATTTGTATGAAATAATTTATGATTAAAAAATTACTATTATTAATATATTGATAGAATGATATTATAAATTTATAAATACCTTTTATAAATTAGTTGATATATTATCCATACAAGACATTCATTACTCATTACGAATCATTTCTAGTAAATTAGCATATATTTGTCGAAGGGTTGAATAGTTTTCACTAAACTCACACCAAAATATTTAATTTAAATACTTCCATTTTTTCTTAATCTTTTTATATTCTAAAAACACATAATGGGGTCATTGAAAAAAAAATTAAAAAACATATAAATTTGAGTGGTAAAAATTGTAAGAAAAATATTTTTTATAGTAATATGAAATTGATAAAGAGTTAATTAATAAGTATTTTCATTTACCTCTATATGATTAATTAATATCTCATTAAATTAGAATATTTCAATATTCCACAAATCATTATATTTGATGGGGTGGGTCATTGGATCGGATTCTATATGTGTTGAAAATTACATGTACATTCCACCAACACCCCTCATAGGAAATCCAAAATTATCCAATGAAACAAAAACCATTAAATTTTATAGCATCCAGTCAAATTTTGTTTCAATAGTTTTTCATGTTATTTGGTTTTGTATATATATTATAGAAAAAAAGTTATTATTTTCATTAAATAAATTTGTTTTCCAAAAATAACAAAAATACCATTAATTAAAACCATTCAATACTCTTATAATTTTATAAGTGAAAAATTATATAATTTCAAGTCATGATCATATAATGAAATTCATGATTCCCCAACAATTGATTCATCCTCCCTATTATCACTGAAAAGTGTACATATAGTTTTGAATATTATACTCGATTGAGTTGCGATCATCACTAATAATGTCCATTAAAATAAGTATACAGACTTGAAATAGTCTTTATACATTTTAGACCATCAAATGTCTCCTCCAAATAAACAATGAAAAAAATAATAAAATCTAAAAATAATATAATATAATAATAAAATATAATATTACCAACAAATAAATTTTAATTCATTTTATTATATTTAAAATCTTTATGTCATGTTATAAAATATGATTTTTTTCAAAATGTTAATATTTTTCTATATAATCAACCATAACATCCCAACCTAAACCATTGAATCTATGAATGGTGTTACATGACCTTATTCATGTGTCCCCATATGTAAGAGGTTTCTAACTAGTGGCTAGGGTATGTAGTGGAATCATGTGGAGAATATACCCTCTGTCAGGGTGCACATGAGAAACAAATAACCAAATTATAACATTAAAAAGTATAATATAAATAATTATAGTATATGTGTAAGGTAAAATAATCTTTGAATATAAATACACGACTCCCATTGTGGAAAAAATCGGATAGTGTACAAGCATAAGATAATGTAAATAAATAAACAATGGATCCTATGAAGTCCATCTTTGTCCACTACTAGATCTATGGTCCTATTCTCATCCATCCACTACTAATCACCTTACCTTCATCGAATTCAACATGAAATATGCCATCACATTAAAATGGATATGTAGTTTTTGAGTAAAAGACTCAGTAGGACACCACCAATGTGTCCTTAACCATGTTCTCTCAAGAATAAAAGTGTTTTCTATAATAATCATATATGAAGAACAAGAAAATAAACAAAAAATTAAAAACTGAGTGGTCATTCACTAACCATGAATACATAAACCCTAACATTACCAACTTTGTCTCCATATTGTAAGGATAAATCATAAAATTTGTTGATAGTAACCAATATACCCACAAGGTTTGTAAATCAGTCACTTGTGATAGTTATAGCATCACACATACATGAATCATGGAATTCCCTTGGCCTAAAGTACAACAGGCTAGTCAACATAACATGAGGCATCATGTTTGCTACCCAGCAATTTATTAGGAAATAAATAACATGCTACTTAGTATAACACCTTGCATAGAGATTGATAGATGGTTGTTCACTAGGAATTAAATTACATTCTACTTGGCATAACACCTAGAATTGGGTTCACTACTAAGTATTTCACCACCCATAAAGTAACATGGAACTTGGTCTCCTTGTTTTGAGTACGTCCTCAACATGGAAAGTCCATGGAATCATCATATCTACCCACATTCCTTCGATCCGTCAATGCAATCGTCACATGAAATTTACATAAAACCTATATGGGATAAACATATCATGACGATCTTCCAACTTCATGTGCCAATAAAAATTCCTCCAAAGGTTGTGTGTCATACACCAAGGTTTATCATACAGCGAATGATTAGAATGGAATTACATCATGATAATTATTCTCAACAAACAATGACATTTCATCATCATCGAACATTGAATTACAAGATACACATGTATAGTCATGGAAATAACATCATAAAGGACCTGTGGCTACACATGCACCAGCATGTGATCATTATCAATCATGCTTAATAAGTTGTGCAAATACAGTTATCACATAAATATAAGAGTGAAAAAAATAGTTCTTGAAAAATATCATGATTCATATTAGCAACACATTTGATCAGAATCAAACAAGGTAAATCATGATATATAATTATACTCATGGCATAAATAAACAGACATGGTCAAATAGATCAAGGCATTAAGTATAAAAATATCACACCTCAATGTTTTTATATAGTATAACACTAACATGTATGATCAAGCCATGACCATCATCAACCAAAAAATAAGCCAACACATAATGTCTATCCTAACCATTTGCACCTTCTCAATTTATTAGGCATCATTCATTTGATAAGTTAATGAAAACTCCTCATTAATTAATTATGAATAATTGTTTTTTATGGAATAGTATTAGCTAAAATTAATTCCCCCTAATTGTTTAACCTTATATCTCTCGTAAACAAAGGTTCATAGAAACCAAATGATAGAGAAAAAAAAGACCAACTATACACCCACATGTGATGATAATCATGTGAGAATATCATTTATTCAAAAAAAATAAATATAACATGTTAACACATGTAATCAAGAGTCCAATATTTAAGGAACCTCCAAAATCAATGTCATTGACTTCAACAAGAAATCTATCAAGGGTGTCGTCAACCGAACTTCACTCGAACAACTTATAGAATATGATAATAGGTCATGGAATCCTATACCTAAAATAGAAATTTAATTTCCAGAAGAAATAATATATTAAATGAAATGATAATTTCTCTCCCCAACATTATTTCTGAATTCATGTTTTATAATAACACATGAGATCATAATATAAACCTCAAGAAAAATTATAAAACCACATTAGACAATTAATATCTCTAAATTAATTTGATAATACATGTGGTATTAATTATCATTATACATTGATAAGTCAAAAAATATACTTTTATAATTTACATAAAATATTGTTTGATCAAATCCAAAAAACATAACCACAGATGATTATATTTTAATAATTTCTTTTAAAAACCCATTTAAAAAATATAAATCAAAATATTGACGTACTCATTGAATTTACATTTTATAATTATATTATAACAATTAAAATATTAATGAATCGTATTAAATTATGTTTAATAAAATACCTTATTCTATTCAAAAACAAAAATTGGATCTTGCTTCTTCTTATTGAGAAAAACCCAATGGCTCCAATGGTGCATCAATCTGAATAGTAATCAAGAACTAATCAATGGGAGAAATTTTCAATGATAATAAAATAAAAGAATAAAAAGAATAATTGAGAGATGTTTGTAGGGGATGGGAGAGGGATTAGGGAGAGTATCATATCCCCCATGGGATATATGAAAATGGATTTTTTTATTTTTAATCACTTTTTAATTAATATGAATTTATTCCGTTTGTTATTTTAATCATAATATTTTTTTATTCGTGTTGAGTGAATGAATCCTCCTTCATATTTTCTTGTACGACTCCCCCTATGGACCCCATTAATCCAATTTATCCCCCAAGTCAATATATTGGAAAAATCATCCTTATAAATATACACATCATATCTATGGACACCAACATATATATTTTTATGGATTCACACACACACACACACACATATATATATATATAAAGCTCATATAAGTATACATTATATATATTTTTACAGACTCATATAAACATATATTCAATGACACACAAAAACATCGACATGTATATATTACAAACAAATACACAATTTATTAATACGTACATTTGTATATACACCTACTCATGTATAACAATAAATATATATATATGTAATATAAATATAAATATATATTAATTTTCTATAAAAAAATATTATGATATTCAAAAAATTAATAGTGATAATAATAAAAATAATTACTATTATTAATATTAATTTTCTCAAATCATTTCCACCATTAACATTTTTAACAAGACAATAATTAATATCTCATATTAGTTAATTAATTAATATTAAACACATATTTTTCTTTCATTTAGAACAATGTAATAATATCACTATTATTATCTAACAAAAACATAAATATTGACTCATTTCAAAAAATATCTCATAAATAATGTTAATTTAGAATTAGTTATTTACATATTAAATTTAAATTTTTAAAAACAAAAATAATAATAATAATATAATTATTATTATACCTACCTGTGATGTAACCAAACACCAGATGCAAACATTGATCATGTCGTGCCTTGGGTAAACATTATTTTCCATACCTAACAATGATATCATACTTATTGTACAGTACACCATTTGGGAGATATTTCATTATATTCATAAAATATATAATAAAAATATTAAATAAATTATCCTCATGCAAGATGTTACCCAACGCTTGATGAATAAAATTTTTATATTGTCTCTAGGGTAAAAATCCATCTCGAACTAAATGGTGGTCATTTATTTCTCATATGATACACCATTAAAGATATATTCCACTATTTGTGGAAAATATATTCATTTATTAAATTAATTTACTTCATAAGAAATTTCAAAAAACATATAACATGTAAAATATTTATGCCACGCCTAGCATAAATCCCACATCTCTGACCTATAGTGACATCATATTTTCTAAAGGATACAATGTTTGGAACAAATTTCAATATTTTTTAAAAATATCATGCACAAAAATAAAATATTTTTAATTATTGTTTTAAAATAATATCATGGCTCTATGAGCCTTATAATTCCACACTAACTCAATGCATGACTCTGAAAATATTCTACAAAATATTCTAAAGTGTTAAGAGTGATTTTAATCTTACAAAATAAATTTAAATTACTTATTAAGTTATTATTATTAAAAATATACATTTATAAATTAAAAATACTCCTAAATTATTTTAAAAGAGGGTGTTAATACTGTTATAAAATTTGAGATGTTCCAATCCCCCACCCTATTTTATTCTGGATTATTGAAGCATAACTATTTTCCACTATATTGAATAAAAATATTTGATTAATTAAATTGAAAACTACATATATGATATAAATTCTTTTAAATAATGAATCTCACATTTATAATAGTAAATAAATAATTTTCATAGCTAAGGGATAATTTAATATACAATTGGTTCATTCATAATTTATTATCATCATAGAACATTCACATGGTGTCCTTATATTGAACATCTCTTGAATGACTAATAGTTTCAATTCTATCATGGGAAAATATATCAATTTATTCCTATTGATAATACTAACCATTAGTAAACCTTTCTTCAACGCAATAACCAATATCATATTGGTATCTCAATTTTAGAAGAAATACAACAATCCAGATTTTATTGATTCCATCATCAATATGATGGACTTTTTTAGCCAATGAAGAAAAAAATATAATAATAAGGTTCTTCATGATGACCAGTATCAACCAAAAGACTTTTGTTAACATATGTAAGCTTTTCAAATCATTTTCTAAACCTATGTTAATGTCGTCCCATTTTAATTTTAATAACATTTTAGAAATTATTCTCGGATAATTTAATTTTTTAATGTCCATCAAATTTCAATAATATACCAAAAGTGGAAATTTTTTCATGATGCCACTCATTTTTGTATTCATACATTCTTATTCATATATTTTATTAATCATGAAAGCATTAATATTAAAGGCATAAAATAAAATATATTTCTTCAAAGGTCCTTAACATAAATATTTCAAATCATTAGAAAAGCCATGATCATTATCCACATTCGTGATCTATAAAAATATATATAAAATATTTATAGTTATAATATATAATTATCAAAATATTATAAATATGAAATGGATAATGAACATACATTACATGAAAACCAATCAATAATATCATTATTCAATAATATAGTAATTTTATTCTTATTTACTATTCAACATAAAATGCATCATTTTTTTAATTCCATTAGATATTTTATAAAATAATATATGATATCATTATTTAGTAGAAATAATCATTTTTTTCTTTTAAAAATCCTATATGAGTTAGTGAAAATGAATACATCAATCAAACTCTACGGACTAACAATACATATATTGATAATTTAATACAAGATGAAAATTAATTTGAGTCATGTAAAACTAAATTAAATCTTATGTAAATCCAATCAAAATAAATCAAACATAATGTCATACACTCTTTGGATGATAACATGTAGAAATCTAGAATTCTGTTATGGGATTATTCTTTTCATAACTCTTTAATATACCATGATTTGTATTAGAAAAAAATAGTAAACGTATATTTGTTGAGTTGAAAAAAAATTATATAGTAATGAAAATATAAAATTTACAAACCTATTTATCAGTTACATCCATAGATAGCGTATAGGTCCTCCATATATGGTCTCCTCATACAAATTCAATGTTAAATGAATACCCACAAAGAAACATGAGTGGGTACATATCATCTTTAGGTGAAAAGTGTCCTTAAAATTATTTCCTATAATTTTGTATACTGTTATGGGTTTAATTTTTTCACATATATTTTATTTGGAGAACCTACAATACTCAATTATGATTAATATTATTTTTTCATGTAACAAGTTACCCCATGTGTACATTAGAAAATAATTCAACAAAATATATGTGTCCCAAATTTTCATCCCATGAGTCGTATGATCATTTATGTTGACATCATGAAATGTTACTATAATTTATATAATGTAGTTTCACATTTTTTCATCAAGGGAATATAAATTTTTAATGGGTTTTAATAATAAAAATTACTCTAGTATACCTCCCATATTCATTTTCTAAGAGTTCATGTTTTATATTATGTTTTCCATGTCATTACATGTATTGAGATGATCCATAATTTTTTCCATTCAAATTATGTATTATGAATATTGAATTATTAAACACAATCCTCTCAGTTTGTATAATATCATGATTATGACGTAATATTCATAGTCATCAATAAGGAAGGTTGAAATAGTTCTTCAATTTTTGTGCTCCAATTATATCTAATGTGATCTGAACTCTTTTCCCAGTAATATTCAACTAATAGACATCCCTAAATTAAATAATTAGAATTTTTAATTATTTCATAATTTCAGACCCATATTATAATTTTTTGTGGGGGATTAAAATCATTAGTTTCCATCAAATAATGACTTGTCAAATAGAAATCTAACGGATTCGTCCAGTAATTAGTGATTCACAAAAAAACCCAGTTTATAATGTACATAATCCTTTTATATTCAAAATAAATGTAAAAAAATAGAAATTCCAAGAGAGTGTTAGTAATCCAACCCTAAAAAATTCTCATGACACGAAATGTCCCAAATGGTCTGTATAAGAGAATCATTCATTTTAAATATTTTTTAGTTGATGCATCTTATTAATCCAAAAAATTACCCCTAAACAACTCAAATTAAATTATAGGAGACTAAAGGAATAAATTAACATCAATTATTGGATT